>CM067847.1:4114621-9074288 GCA_034509565.1 Triticum monococcum | reverse complement strand
CGACTAAATGTACAAATATGAGCAAAAGGGGCCATGCTAATTAATGTTGGCCAGGCTCAGGAGTAAAGTTATACAGATTTTGATTTGCAAGTTATTTTGTCCAGCACGAAAGGCACTAATGCGTCCCGAAAACCTAGCGCACAAAGGACCAATCCTTCCCTTCCTCGAGCCCCATTCGAGTCCGCGCCGTTCAGCATCTCCAGCCTCCCCTGCTCCTCGACCCTCCGGCCCCACGGCCTCTCGCGCCGCCGCCTTCTTCCCTGGACGTCTTCCCCGACGCTCGTGGTGCAGCAGCGGCCATTGCAGTAGGTTAGTTAAGCTTGCTTGCCTAACCTGCTATGGATGAATGGTGTGTCTCACCAGGAAACATTAGATTAATGAATTACTTGGCCTCTACAAATTTCGAAATATTGGTTCGGGATATATTAATTTCTACTCCTTATTGTTCATGGCATAAACAAGCACTATAAAAGGTCACAAGTAGAAACTTAGGTCAAGTTATTGCTGGATGTAGCCTGCTTTGTTCAATTGAAATATATTTGCAACGTGAGCTGGTTGTTGATCGTTACTCTCGATTGAGGAATGGGAAAAAAAATCACATGTTGTGGTGTTTACTACTTTTTGCATTGTCAAATTGAAAATGTTCTGCAAAAAAATAGTAGGTTTCCCTTTCAATAGTTCATTTTGTCAGTCCAGTTGTATCGACAATTCAATTTTTGTTGGTCTGGGCATAGCAAGGGAGGTCCCCCATATTTGATGAGTGGCTTGAAGCTGAACTTCTGTATTTACCTGTACTTCCTATGCATCTAATATGACCTATAAATTTAAACAGAATTTCATGAGTTGCAAGTTGCAGCTTATTTTCTTGTACAGTCTTGCTATTTGATTATTCTCCTTATGCCTCCACCCTGTAATATTCTCCCAATGGCCGATCCATGAACTCACAGAAAACATTAGGTTCTATGCCAAGTTGTTGGCACCGTATATATACTGAAAGTGGAGTGGTAATAGTTGAACTTTTTTCTTCCCCTTGTAGTAACACAGACGTCGGTAGCAGGAGAAAGTATGTGACTTGGTTGAGTCAACCAAGAAATATGGTGGTACAATGCACATATTTCCTTCGATGCATGTCTCCGGCGACCCTGAGTATAAATACTGCTATCATTTCTTACTGCACACTCTTTATTCAGAGGTGCTCTGAATTAGAACTCCCCATTGGCATATCTGCAGTTCCATGCTATACATCCCCCAAATGACGAAAATTAAGTTCAGGGGCATGTTTTTTTTATATATGCTTGACTTAACTGGAGCTTAAATTTGTCATTTGTTTAATTACCAATCTGATTTATTCTTGACTCTTGATTGCAGCCGCTGGAACTGATGGATATTGACATGGGTAACAAAATAGTTGAAAGATTTTGTACCGACGAGGCTCTTGAGACTACAAACATTTCTTCACTCCTTGTACGAAAGGATTCTAGGACTAAGTTATAGGATTTTATATTTTAGTCGGATATTCCTTCTGTTAATATGTGCTCCTGTGCAATTTTTCATAGGCTTCTCTTTCCTTTTTCTGGTTACGATTTACAAAGCTTGTGTGAGAAACATCCGTCTTTAGGATGCTTTTGCGGCATGTGTAACTGCCTCACATTAGCCTATGCTTCTATCCGAGTTGTTTACTACTAAGACCATAATGGATCATGCTTTTTAACTGGCATATAAGTGTTGATGGAAAATGATGTCTTATTTTTTGCCTGGTAAATTTTAATTGGCGCATGCAATCCATGCTTCCCAGTCTTTGGTGACAATGTTGTCAGGCCTAAAAATAGAAGTTTTCGATTTCCTCTCTCTGGTTTTTAGTTGGTTAGATGTTAATGCGTGGAAATGTATATGCTGATTTTTTTTTCCTGTTTTAATAAATTGCTAATACGTGGATCTTGTCTGCTTTGCATGGACTACAGTATATATTCACAGACTTTATCTGCTTGCTTCAAAACTAAAATGTGACTTTTACTTGCCTATTACCAAAGAAGATTTCATGCATGCCACATCAAGTCGCCATAGATGCCTCCAAGTGAAATTTCAGCGACGACAAGGTATATTTTCCCCAACACCTGATCTTCTTTAATCAGACCACCGTTCATTATTGCGTATAGGCTTCTTACTCTGTGCCTGAATAAGCGATTGGTATCCACATGTTTGTTTCCATGTGTTCTACTGTCTTTCTGGTACTTGAAGCATAGTATGTTCATGTGTGCGACTACAGTTCCAGCGAGTTGGAAGTCCTGTTGTTCTCAAAGTTTGCATCATATGCCCTTTAGAGAAATCTTTATTGAACATTTTAATTTTCCTCATACATGCTTATCATTTGGCATCATGTTATTTTGTGACACAGTAACTGAATATGCACACAAGAGGATCCCTCTGGATGTGTAGGAGGTATGAAGTAATAGCTATTTTTTTTCTCTGTGTAGATTTGGCATCATATTGCCCAGTAACTGAATATGCACGCAGGAGGATCACTCTGGATGATGGAAAATGCATTATCCGTGGTAAGAAGCTAATGGTGTCGCCCCATTTATACCACATTTAGGCATGATAATTAAATCAGCCTTCAAATTAAATAGATGTCCGCATTCATGGGTACATAGATGTGCTGAGCTACTATTTTCTTGTTTGGGAATGAGGTAACACTATACAAACAGCATGTTGACACTCTGAACAGCTTAATACTAGACGGAAACAAAATTTCTCTTCCTACTATGTCTGTACCATGAACAAGATGTTCGCAACAAGTGGTCAACAAATGGTATTCTGTTCCTGTCCTTTCTCCTTTTTATGAATCTTCATAGCTGCATCTTAACCACGCTTAATATCTATTGCAGTACTTTTCCACTTACTTCACACAAGAATATCTCAAGGGGCACATGCATGAAGAGCATACTAATTTTCTGATCAAAGCTGGAAACAGACCTGCCATCGTCATTGCTCGGCTTATCATACAATCACAAGAAGCTGGACTCAGTTCTTTGACATCACAAATATGAAAGGAGGAGTGTCATATGCATTTGCCTTTGAGGAATTGGCGGGAGAACTCATATCATCGGGCACTCCCTTTGATAGCGTCATGAGCAACCACTGCCATCATCTCATAATATAGCTCAGGTTCAAGACCTAGGTCATGCACTACTTTTCTCGACCATATAATGTGCTCTGCGTCACCTTATCCTTTGAGCTCCAGTACTTCATAATATAGAGTAGATGAAACATCTTTTTAAATTGGTGTGGAAATACCAATGCAGATGGAGCTATGTAATCCAGCTTGCTTTTTATCATGAGTTGGTCTCATGACTTTGTTTTTAGCCATCTTGGTACCATGCAATGGAATATATAACACTATGTTTGAACATCGTATCTAAATATTATCTAAACACTCTTGCTTGGTTCCCTCTCGCCCTTTGCACCATCGGCACAACGGGTAAACC
The DNA here is from genome assembly GCA_034509565.1 of Triticum monococcum. NCBI lineage: Eukaryota > Viridiplantae > Streptophyta > Magnoliopsida > Poales > Poaceae > Triticum > Triticum monococcum. The sequence continues at coordinate 9,070,803 of CM067847.1, read as the reverse complement.
AATGTATGCTATTATCAAGCGATCTTATTACTTCCTTTTAGTCTATCATGGTATCATCTATATTGTAATTAATGGGATATAAGTATCCATGAAGTTGGTTCAAAATCAGTCACATGTGCATGGGCTTGATCTCGCTCATGGCGCAACTGGTCATCTAGTTTACATAACTACTCACTTGATCTTCACTTATATCTTTTTGGAGTAACTTGTCATTTACTCTTGTGCTTCACTTATATCCTGTGAGTAAATTGTTGAATTAATTGAATGTCATGAAGTTGAAATCATATCATGCCGAGTGGTAGCTTCACATTCGGTGTAGAAAGTGAAATCTTTGAAGGCTTGATAATCACAATATTGGTCATACAAGCAATTCACGAATGATTAGTACAAGGAAGAGAACTTTCACATGCAAATACACTATCTTAGAAATCTTTTGTGATTGTGAGCCCCCATCAAAATATTATAATCAAAATTGTTGACGTTTGACAAGGAAGACAACATAATGATTCATGTTTGTTTATATTCACATAAAAGTTATATTGTCATAGATCCTTCAATATGTGGTGCTTGCAAAAACCCTTAAACCCAAATCTTATTTTCAAGAGTCCACCATACCTACCTAAGTATTTAGCAAGATCCTTCAAGTAAGTTGTCATCGGTGCAATAAGGCAATAAAATTGGTTATAAAAAGTGTTAGATCATATTGTGTAAGAGAAAATTGAGCGTTGTATGAACTTGTGATGTCAAAGAATAAAAGCGACGGACTGCATAATAAAGGTTGCTATCATAAGGGGCAATACAACGTGACGTTCCTTTGCACTAAAGGGTTGCGCATACAAACAAAAAGTCAAAGTTTTTCTCTGTATTCCTTTTTATTTTTCTCTTTTGGCAAGCATCATGTGGTGAGGAAATATCTAGGCACATATATCCAGATGGATATGGGTAGCATGTGTTATTATTATTGACATCATCCTTGAGGTGAATACGTTGGGAGGAGAAATTATAAGCCCCGACCTTTCTATGTGTCCGGTTGAAACGTTCTGCTCATGTGTATGCGGTGAGTGTTAGTAATCATAGAAGACTATATGATGCTTGAGTATGTGGAGCTCTTACTTAGACTCTGTTGAATAAGTTGAATTGCAATTCCTTGGTGATTGAGAAGATAGGTTGTTGAGTTTCAAGAGAATTCATTGTTCGAACTTTAACATGTGAATTGGTTGCTACTTTAACATGAGAAGAAATTTTATGAGAAAAAAAAATTGATGTTATGATGCTAGGAAAAGTGATCGAAATTATCATTGATCAAACTTGTGCACTTTGCTAGCATTCACACTTCATAAATTATTTCTTTTATCATTTACCTACTCGAGGACGAGTAGGAATTGAGCTTGGGGATACTGATACGTCTCCAGCGTATCTATAATTTATGAAGTATTCATGTTGTTATATTATCATTCTTGGATATTCTACAATCATTTTATAGCAACTTTATATCATTTTTTAGACTAACCTGTTGACCCATTGCCCAGTGCCAGTTGCTAGTTTTTGCTTTTTTTTACATCGCAGGAAATTAATATCAAACCGAGTCCAAACACCGTGAAACTTTTTGTGGATTGTTTTGGACCAAGAGACTCGCCCAGGTGGGTTGTGCCCACCTCGGTGCCTCCCGCACCCCCACTTCGCCCTATAAATTCCCAAATATTTCAAAAACCCTCGGGGAAACCCTAGATTAGAAGTTCCTCCGCCGCAAGCCACTGTAGCCACCGAAAACCAATCTAGACCCCGTTCCGGCACTCCGACGGAGGGGGAAATCATCACTGGTGGCCATCTTCATCATCCCGGCGGCCACCACGATGAGGAGGGGAGTAATCCACCCTCGTGGCTGAGGGTTTGTACCAGTAGCTATGTGTTTAATCTCTCTCTCTCTCTCTCTCTCTCTCTCTCTCTCTCGTGTTCTTGAGATGTCACGATCTTGATGTATCGCGGGCTTTGTTAATATTGTCGGATCATATGGTGTTTTCCCCTCTCTATCTTGTTGTGATGAATTGAGTTTTTCCCTTCGAGATTTCATTGTCATCGGATTGAATACTTTTATGGATTTGAGAGCACTTGATATATATCTTGCATATGAATACTCGTGGTGACAATGGGGTATCGTATTGATTCACTTGATATATGTTTTGGCACTTAACTCGTTGATTCCCGGGGTGACGTTGGGGTAATCTATACATAGGGGGTGATGCACGTTCTCGTCTTCTGTTTCCCCGGTAGAATTCTTGGGGCACTCTTTAAGGTTCTTTGTTTTGGATTGAGCCTTCGAGGCGATGGAGTCAACTAGGTGTTTGCTAACTCTCAGGAGCAACAATGTCAAGTGGGGGTGGCAGCGCCAGAGGAATTCATTTTTGGTGGTGCTCCTCGAGTACCGAGCCGTGACTTTCAAGGTGAAAACCTAAGGTCTGGCCCTCATTGGTTGTGGGCAATTTTCTTGCTGAAGGAATTGTTTTGAGAGCTCGGACTTCTTCCAGGTGAAAACCTAACATCCTGGATCAAGCAAGGATGGTGCTTGTGCATTGTTTCCTTCTTGGAGGCATTGCTTTTGAAAACCTTTTATGTTTTTCGAGTGTTGAATTTGGTGGTGGTTTGTGTGCGGCTACTGAGATAAGTCGATCGCCGTGGTGGGACCTTTGTTTTTTCCTTTCTCTTCTATTTTTTTCTTTGGCTGTGTGCATCCTGGATGTCATTACAACATTTTATAGGTGCAGAGGCTGGGTGTAATTGGTATCTGCGTGATATTAATACATTCCCCTTTAATTTTTTTTAAAAGAATCATGTAGTAATCATAGGAGCGAAGCCATTGATTGAGAAAAGGACATAGCTTGTCGATAGGTTCAATCAGATCCATGCATTAAGTCTAGTCGTGCACGCCACATACGACAGTATGTTGCTGTCGTTGGATTGCTTTGTACTACAGAAAAATATGTGATATCGATACTTATCCCAGATTGCTTGCATTTGTTGCCAAACATTAAGCCATTCCTATGCATTTGCACGATGCATGTGCCATTTACATTTTTCGCCCGCCCCAGTATAACACTTTTCTCTAGTTTTGGGCACAAGCCCAAACTAGACATTCGTCTAGATTCTTAGAAATTGGTGGAGGCACGCATCTACCCAGTCGTGCAAGCAACTCTATTGCCTCACGATCTGCAAAGTCGCTGGATCTTGCACAAAGGATAAACAAGGTTTAAGTTATTGCTTCTGAAACTTACGATTTTGTTGCTCGTAGGTTCGGAAACTTATGATTTTGTCGGACGCTCGTACTAAGTTTCAAAGCTGAAAGTTAAAACTTATGATTTTGTCGGACGATTTTGTCGGTTGCTCCTACTAAGTTTCAAAAGTTAAAACTTAGCGAAATTTTGAAATTCATCAAAACGTATTCAAAATGAATGTTATTTGAAAGCCCTCTCGTCACCAGAAACTCGAATATGCAAACCAAACTTAATTTAGAATTTTGATTCAAAAGATATAGAAGATTGAAAATCAAAAGCAAAAGTGATAAGGGGGTTGGTTGTTTGCCCCACCCCTACATGGTACAAATCCTTCCATGTAGCTTCTATCTATTCTAAAATTCAGTGTGATACAGTAGAATTTGATATATTCAATTCTCTCTCTCTCTCTCACACACACACACACGCGCGCGCGCCATATGCGACAAATTTGATGCAGTAGTATTCTGACGGGATATCATCCTTTGCACATGATCGTGTCCATAGCAATGGTAGATGAGCAGTCTGTATCTAATTAACATCACAAGCAAATGTACAGTCCCGTTCTCTCTCATTTTCATGGCTATAGCTAGGGCGGACGAGCAGTCCGTCTCTAACATCACGCACAAGTCAGAAGCAAAAAGGCGTTTTGCTTCGTGGACTAAGCTGGTGTTTTTTGTTTTGAGATTTGTACGGGTTAATTTTAGGTGTGAGAATCGTACTAAGCTGGCATGCTCATCTTATCATTTTCAAGGCCATTGAAGGCCATAGTGTCCTATTCGAAAGCCCAGGAATATGAGGCATAGTGCTTGATTAGATTTTCTTGTTTATCTCAAAAAAGAAAAGATTAGATTTTTCTTGTTATATGTCCTAAGAACCAAACGGGAGGGATTTTTTCTACAGAGACTAAAAAAGACTTTATTGAAGAGTCTTTTTTGATTAGTCCCTAGCTAGGACTAGAAAAAGTCCTAGGACTTCTGAAACAAACACCCCCTGAATATTTGCTTCCAAACCTGTATCCTAGTAAAATATAATCAAACAGTGATTTAGTTCCTTCAAATAGAAAAAACCATTTCCCCACTTGTTTCAAAACTATATATCAATCGGGTGCTTCCATCAACTATAAAATTGCTTCCAACCAAATAGTACTGAAATTGCACGTGAAACAATCTTTTAGTATAAAGAAAAAAACTGCTTTGCAAAGGAATCATGTGGAAGCACAACTTGATTGACGACGCATTGTTTGAAAAACATATTTCCGCTTGTTTCAGAAGCATCATTCTCGTGCTTCCGTCAACTATAAAATTGGTTCCAACAAAATAACAATAGAAATGCATGTGAAACAATCTTATTCGCATAAAAAAATGTTGCTTCACAAAGAAATCACGTGGAACCACAACATGAATGATGACGCATTGTTAGGGAAAACATATTTCCGCTTGTTTCAGAAGCATCAATCTCGTGCTTCCATCGACTATAAAATTGCTTCCAACCAAATAGTAATAAAATTGCAATTGATTCAATCTTGTTATATAAGGAAATATTTTGCTTCACAAATAATGAAAGTAATCACATGGAAGTAATGCTTCCAAACACAAATCATGCTTCCTAATCTATAGTTTCCGGCAATGCTCCATCCAACCATGTCTCAGCTTGACGATCTTCATTTCTCCCACACATCTTCGGGTGTCAACACCGGCGAGCATCAACGCCATTAAAGCGCCAATGATCTTGACCTGTGGCCACCGAGTGTGCCATGCTAGTTTGCTTCCAAACTGATCTCACGTTGTGGACCGTGCCTAGTAATGATCATCATTTATGCTCATTGTCGGCAAGGCGTGTTCTTCCGCTGTTGTCAACGCTGCAGAAACTAAAAAATGAGTTGTTTGAATTGAATTCCAACACAATGCCTACAAAACATTAGGAAGCATATAATGAAACAAGCTGGACATTATGTAGAAGCGCATGTATGAAACATATGAAGCAAACTATACTTGGTGAAGAACTAAAGCTATCTATGTATGCGGCGAATTGTATGTGGGGAAGAAACACAAATATAGGGTCAGTTTGGATCGATGCCTGAACACCGTGCCTGGGCAAATTGGGCGCCTAGAGATAGCCTGAGAAGATGTGAAATATTGCGTGGCCAGGCTGGCCTCGTGCATGTGCGTTTGGTTGGAGTCCATAGCTCTACTGCTGTTTGTCAGAGTATTTGCTGTGTGTCAGAGTCCTTAAAGTGTTTAAATACTACCAGACTGCTACTGTAGCACCTCCAGGCATAAAGAATGGGACGCCTGGCCAGGTAAATACCCTGCCTAGATAAGAGCATCTCCAGCCGTTGGCCCCGTAGGGGGCGTCTAAAAGCGCCGCCTCGGGGTGAGCCGGTGCAAAACATGGCCCTGGGGCGAGTCGGTCCCCGGCCGTCGGCCCCCAGGGCCGTCCCCAGGCGCGTATTAAAATAAAAAAAGAAGAATCGTTCGGCGAAGTTATGATCAAAAATAGTTAAATTTTGGCCAAACATGGCAAATTTTGGTGAAATTCGCGCATTTTCATTACATTAACCTAATCTAAAAAAGAAAGGGGCTGAAGTCGTCGCCGCCGTCGCCGCCATCGTCGTCGTCGGCCTTCTCCTCCTTGACGCGGGCACCCCTGCTGGACCCCTGCCCGGCGTCGCCATGGCGGACTGGCGGTGGCGCGTCGTCGTCGTTGCTGTCGCATAAGACGACGACCCCGTCTTCATTGCGGCCGCGTCGGCGCTACTCGAAGCTGTTGGGGAACGTAGCAGAATTTTAAAATTTTCTACGCATCACCAAGATCAATCTATGGAGTCATCTAGCAACGAGGGAGAGAGGAGTGCATCTACATACCCTTGTAGATCACGAGTGGAGGCGTTCAAGAGAACGGGGTTCATGGAGTCGTACTCGTCGTGATCCAAATCACCGAAGATCCTAGCGCCGAACGGACGGCACCTCCACGTTCAACACACGTACGGAGCGAGGACGTCTCCTGCGCCTTGATCCAGCAAGGAGGAGGGAGAGGTTGAGGAAGAAGGCTCCAACAGCACCACGGCGGCGTGGTGGTGGTGAAGCTGCAGTACTCCGGCAGGGCTTCGCCAAGCTCTTATGGAGGAGAAGAGGTGTTGGGGAGGGGAGGGGCTGCGCCTTGGATGTTGTATGCAGCCCTCCCCTCACCCCTCTATTTTTAGGGGAAAGGGGGAAGGGGGCCGGCCCCCTCTAGATGAGATCTAGAGGGGGCGGCAACCAAGGGGAGGGGGGCTTGCCCTCCCAAGCAAGGGGGCGCCCCCCTTAGGGTTTCCCCCAACCCTAGGCGCATGGGCCCTAGGGGGGTGTGGCGCCCCAGCCCAATTGGGCTGGTTCCCTTCTCCATACAGCCCATAAGGCCCTCCGGAAGAGGTGGCCCCTCCCGGTGGACCCCCGGAACCCCTCCGGTGGCCCCGGTACAATACCGATATGCCCCCGAACCTTTCCGGCGACCGTATGACAACTTCCCATATATAAATCTTTACCTCCGGACCATTCCGGAACTCCTCGTGATGTCCGGGATCTCATCCAGGACTCCGAACAACATTCGGTAATCACATACAAGTCTTCCTAACAACCCTAGCGTCACCGAACCTTAAGTGTGTAGACCCTACGGGTTCGGGAGACATGCAAACATGACCGAGATGACTCTCCGGTCAATAACCAACAGCGGGATCTGGATACCCATGTTGGATCCCACATGCTCCATGATGATCTCATCGGATGAACCACGATGTCGAGGATTCAATCAATCCGTATACAATTCCCTTTGTCAATCGGTACGTTACTTGCCCGAGACTCGATCGTCGGTATCCCAATACCTTGTTCAGTATCATTACCGGCAAGTCACTTTACTCGTACCGTAAGGCATGATCCCGTGATCAACCACTTGATCACATTGAGCTCATTATGATGATGCATTACCAAGTGGGCCCAGAGATACCTCTCCGTCATACGGAGTGACAAATTCCAGTCTCGATTCTTGCCAACCCAACAGACACTTTCAGAGATACCTGTAATGTACCTTTATAGTCATCCAGTTACGTTGTGACGTTTGGCACACCCAAGGCACTCCTACGGTATCCGGGAGTTGCACAATCTCATGGTCTAAGGAAATGATACTTGACATTCAGAAAAGCTACAGCAAACGAACTACACGATCTTTGAGCTAAGCTTAGGATTGGGTCTTGTCCATCACATCATTCTCCTAATGATGTGATCCCGTTATCAATGACATCTAATGTCCATAGTCAGGAAACCATGACTATCTTTTGATCAACGAGCTAGTCAAGTAGAGGCTCACTAGAGATGTGTTGTGGTCTATGTATTCACACATGTATTACGATTTCCGGATAACACAATTATAGCATGAACAATAGACAATTATCATGAACAAAGAAATATAATAATAACCATTTTATTATTGCCTCTAGGGCATATTTCCAACAGTCTCCCACTTGCACTAGAGTCAATAGTCTAGTTACATTGTGATGAATCGAACACCCATGCAGTTCTGGTGTTGAATCATGTTTTGCTCTTGGGAGAGGTTTAGTCAATGGATCTGCCACATTCAGGTCCGTATGTACTTTACAAATCTCTATGTCTCCATTTTGAACACTTTCACGAATGGAGTTGAAGCGACGCTTGATATGCCTGGTCTTCCTGTGAAACCTGGGCTCCTTGGCAAGGGCAATAGCTCCAGTGTTGTCATAGAAGAGAGGCATCGGGCCCGACGCATTGGGTATGACTCCTAGGTCGGTAATGAACTCCTTCACCCAGACTGCTTCTTGTGGTGCCTCCGAGGCTGCCATGTACTCCGCTTCACATGTAGATCCCGCCACAACGCTTTGCTTGCAACTACACCAACTTACTGCCCCACCATTCAAAATATACACGTATCCGGTTTGTGACTTAGAGTCATCCAGATCTGTGTCGAAGCTAGCATCGACGTAACCCTTTACGACGAGCTCTTCGTCACCTCCATAAACGAGAAACATTTCCTTAGTCCTTTTCAGGTACTTCAGGATATTCTTGACCGCTGTCCAGTGTTCCATGCCGGGATTACTTTGTTACCTTCCTAACAAACTTACGGCAAGGTTTATATCAAGTCTGGTACATAGCATAGCATACATGATAGACCCTATGGCCGAGGCATAGGGGATGACACTCATCTTTTCTCTATCTTCTGCCGTGGTCGGGCATTGAGCCGTGCTCAATCTCGTACCTTGCAATACAGGCAAGAACCCCTTCTTTGACTGATCCATTTTGAACTTCTTCAATATCTTGTCAAGGTACGTACTCTGTGAAAGACCAATGAGGCGTCTCGATCTATCTCTATAGATCTTGATGCCTAATATATAAGCAGCTTCTCCAAGGCCCTTCATTAAAAACACTTGTTCAAGTAAGCCTTTATGCTTTCTAAGAATTCTATATCATTTCCCATCAACAGTATGTCATCATACACTATGAAAAATGCTACAGAGCTCCCACTCACTTTCTTGTAAATGCAGGCTTCTCCATAAGTCCGCGTAAACCCAAACGCTTTCATCATCTCATCAAAACGAATGTTCCAACTCCGAGATGCTTGCACCAGCCCATAAATCGAGCGTTGGAGCTTGCACACCTTGTCAGCATTCTTAGGATCAAGAAAACCTTCCGGCTGCATCATATACAATTCTTCCTTAAGGAAACCATTAAGGAATGCCGTTTTGACGTCCATTTGCCATATCTCATAATCATAGAATGCGGCAATTGCTAACATGATTCGGACGGACTTCAGCTTCGCTACAGGTGAGAAAGTCTCATCATAGTCAACCCCTTGAACTTGTCGATCACCCTTAGCGACAAGCCGAGCTTTATAGATGGTCACATTACCATCCGCGTCTGTCTTCTTCTTGAAGATCCATTTATTTTCTATGGCTCGCCGATCAACGGGCAAGTCAGTCAAAGTCCATACTTCGTTTTCATACATGGATCTTATCTCAGATTTCATGGCTTCCAGCCATTTGTCGGAATCCGGGCCCGCCATCGCTTCTTCATAGTTTTAAGGTTCACCGTTGTGTAACAACATGATTTCCAAGATAGGGTTGCCGTACCACTCTGGTGCGGAACGTGTCCTTGTGGACCTACGAAGTTCAGTAGTAACTTGATCTGAAGTTTCATGATCATCATCATTAACTTCCTCTCTAGTCGGTGCAGGCACCTCAGGAACATTTTCTTGAGCTGCGCCACTTACCGGTTCAAGAGGTAATACTTCATCAAGTTCTACTTTCCTCCCACTTATTTCTTTCGAGAGAAACTCTTTTCTAGAAAGGACCCATTCTTGGCAACAAAGATCTTGCCTTCGGATCTGAGGTACAAGGTATACCCAACAGTTTCTTTAGGGTATCCTATGAAAACACATTTTTCCGACTTGGGTTCGAGCTTTTCAGGTTGAAGTTTCTTGACATAAGCATCGCATCCCCAAACTTTTAGAAATGACAGCTTAGGTTTCTTCCCAAACCATAATTCATATGGTGTCGTCTCAACGGATTTCGACGGAGCCCTATTTAAAGTGAATGCGGCAGTCTCTAAAGCATAGCCCCAAAATGACAGCGGTAAATCAGTAAGAGACATCATAGATCGCACCATATCCAATAGAGTGCGATTACGACGTTTACGCTGAGGTGTTCCAGGCGGCGCGAGTTGTGAAACTATTCCACATTTTCTTAAGTGTGTGCCAAATTCGTGACTCAAGTATTCTCCCTCACGATCTGATCGCAAGAACTTGATTTTCCTGTCACGTTGATTCTCAACCTCACTCTGAAATTCCTTAAACTTTTCAAAGGTCTCAGACTTGTGTTTCATTAAGTAGACACATACCCATATCTACTCAAGTCATCAGTGAGGGTGAGAACATAACGATAGCCACCGCGAGCCTCAACACTCATTGGACCGCACACATCAGTATGTATGATTTCCAATAAGTTGGTTGCTCGCTCCATTGTTCCTGATAACGGAGTCTTGGTCATTTTACCCCTGAGGCATGGTTCGCACGTGTCAAATGATTCGTAATTAAGAGACTCTAAAAGTCCATCTGCATGGAGCTTCTTCATGCGTTTGACACCTATGTGACCAAGGCGGCAGTGCCACAAGTATGTGGGACTATCATTATCAACCTTACATCTTTTGGTATTCACACTATGAATATGTGTAGCATTACGCTCGAGATTCATTAAGAATAAACCATTCACCATCGGAGCATGACCATAAAACATATCTCTCATATAAATAGAACAACCATTATTCTCGGATTTAAATGAGTAGCCGTCTCGAATTAAACGAGATCCTGATACAATGTTCATGCTCAAAGCTCTAAATAACAATTATTGAGGTTTAAAACTAATCCCGTAGGTAAATGTAGAGGTAGCGTGCCGACGGCGGTCACATCGACCTTGGAACCATTCCCGACACGCGCATCGCCACCTCGTCCTTCGCCAGTCTCCGCTTATTCCGCAGCTCCTGCTTTGAGTTACAAATGTGAGCAACCGCACCGGTATCAAATACCCAGGAGCTACTACGAGTACTGGTAAGGTACACATCAATTACATGTATATCACATATACCTTTCGTGTTGCCAGCCTTCTTGTCCGCTAAGTATTTGGGGCAATTCCGCTTCCAGTGACCACTTCCCTTGCAATAAAAACACTCAGTCTCAGGCTTGAGTCCATTTTTTGGCTTCTTCCGGCAGCTTGCTTACCGGGCGCGGCAACTCCCTTGCCGTCCTTCTTGAAGTTCTTCTTACCCTTGCCTTTCTTGAACTTAGTGGTTTTATTCACCATCAACACTTGATGTTCCTTTTTGACTTCTACCTCTGCTGATTTCAGCATTGAATATACCTCAGGAATGGTCGTTTGCACCCCCTGCATATTGAAGTTCATCACAAAGCTCTTGTAGCTCGGTGGAAGCGACTGAAGGATTCTGTCAATGACCGCGTCATCCGGGAGATTAACTCCCAGCTGAGTCAAGCGGTTATGCAACCCAGACATTGTGAGTATGTGCTCACAGACAGAACTATTGTAAAGATTTTAGACTAAGTTCATGATAATTAAGTTCATCTAATCAAATTATTCAATGAACTCCCACTCAGATAGACATCCCTCCAGTCATCTAAGTATAACATGATCTGAGTTAACTAGGCCATGTCTGATCATCACGTGAGACGGACTAGTCAACATCGGTGAACATCTTCATGTTGATCATATCTTCTATACGACTCATGCTCGACCTTTCGGTCTTCTGTGTTCCGAGGCCATGTCTGTACATGCTAGGCTCGTCAAGTCAACCTAAGTGTATTGCGTGTGTAAATCTGGCTTACACCCGTTGTATTCGAACGTTAGAATCTATCACACCCGATCATCACGTGGTGCTTCGAAACAACGAACCTTCGCAACGGTGCACAGTTAGGGGGAACACTCTCTTGAAGTTATTTCGAGGGATCATCTTATTTAAGCTACCGTCGTTCGAAGCAAATAAGATGCAAAACATGATAAACATCACATGGAATCAAATAGTGACATGATATGGCCAATATCATTCGCTCCTTCTGATCTCCATCTTCGGGGCTCCATGATCATCATTGTCACCGGCATGACACCATGATCTCCATCATCATGTCTTCTTGAAGTTGTCACGTCATCTATTACTGCTACTACTATGGCTAACGCTTTAGCAATAAAGTTAAGTAATTACATGACGTTTATGTTGACACGCAGGTCATAAATAAATAAAGACAACTCCTATGGCTCCTGCCGGTTGTCATACTCATCGACATGCAAGTCGTGATTCCTATTACAAGAACATGATCATCTCATACATCACATATATCATTCATCACATCCTTTGGCCATATCACATCACAAAACACTTGCTGCAAAAACAAGTTAGACGTCCTCTAATTGTTGTTGCAAGTTTTTACGTGGCTGCTATAGGTTTCTAGCAAGAACGTTTCTTACCTACGCCAAAACCACAACGTGAATTGCCAATTTATATTTACCCTTCATAAGGACCCTGTTCATCGAATCCGATCCGACTAAAGTGGGAGAGACAGACACCCGCCAGCCACCTTATGCAACTAGTGCATGTCAGTCGGTGGAACCGGTCTCACGTAAGCGTACGTGTAAGGTTGGTCCGGGCCGCTTCATCCCACGATGCCGCCGAATCAAGATAAGACTAGTAACGGCAAGCAAATTGACAATATCGACGCCCACAACTGCTTTGTGTTCTACTCGTGCATAGTTACTATGCATAGACCTAGCTCATGATGCCACTGTTGGGGAACGTAGCAGAATTTTAAAATTTTCTATGCATCACCAAGATCAATCTATGGAGTCATCTAGCAACGAGGGAGAGAGGAGTGCATCTACATACCCTTGTAGATCATGAGCGGAAGCGTTCAAGAGAACAGGGTTGATGGAGTCGTACTCGTCGTGACCCAAATCACCGAAGATCCTAGCGCCGAACGGACGGCACCTCCGTGTTCAACACACGTACGGAGCGAGGACGTCTCCCACGCCTTGATCCAGCAAGGAGGAGGGAGAGGTTGAGGAAGAAGGCTCCAACAGCAGCACGGCGGCGTGGTGGTGGTGAAGCTGCAGTACTCCGACAAGGCTTCGCCAAGCTCTTATGGAGGAGAAGAGGTGTTGGGGAGGGGAGGGGCTGCGCCTTGGATGTTGTATGCAGCCCTCCCCTCACCCCTCTATTTATAGGGGAAGGGGGAAGGGGGCCGGTCCCCTCTAGATGAGAACTAGAGGGGGGGGGGGGCAGCCAAGGGGAGGGCGGCTTGCCCCCCCAAGCAAGGGGGCGCCCCCCTTAGGGTTTCCCCCAACCCTAGGCGCATGGGCCCTAGGGGGGTGTGGCGCCCCAGCCCACTTGGGCTGGTTCCCTTATCCATACAGCCCATAAGGCCCTCCGGAAGAGGTGGCCCCTCCCGGTGGACCCCCGGAACCCCTCCGGTGGCCCCGGTACAATACCGATATGCCCCCGAACCTTTCCGGCGACCTATGACAACTTCCCATATATAAATCTTTACCTCCAGACCATTCCGGAACTCCTCGTGACGTCCGGGATCTAATCCGGGACTCCGAACAACATTCGGTAATCACATACAAGTCTTCCTAACAACCCTAGCGTCACCGAACCTTAAGTGTGTAGACCCTACGGGTTCGGGAGACATGCAGACATGACCAAGATGACTCTCCGGTCAATAACCAATAGCGGGATCTGGATACCCATGTTGGCTCCCACATGCTCCACGATGATCTCATCGGATGAACCATGATGTCGAGGATTCAATCAATCCGTATACAATTCCCTTTGTCTACCGGTACGTTACTTGCCCGAGACTCGATCTTCAGTATCCCAATACCTTGTTCAGTCTCGTTACCAGCAAGTCACTTTACTCGTACCATAATGCATGATCCCGTGATCAACCACTTGATCACATTGAGCTCATTATGATGATGCATTACCGAGTGGGCCCAGAGATACCTCTCCGTCATACGGAGTGACAAATCCCAGTCTCGATTCGTGCCAACCCAACAGACACTTTCGGAGATACATTTAATGTACCTTCATAGTCACCCACTTACGTTGTGATGTTTGGCATACCCAAGGCACTCCTACGGTATCCGGGAGTTGCACAATCTCATGGTCTAAGGAGATGATACTTGACATTCAGAAAAGCTACAGCAAACGAACTACACGATCTTTGAGCTAAGCTTAGGATTGGGTGTTGTCCATCATATCATTCTCCTAATGATGCGATCCCGTTATCAATGACATCTAATGTCCATAGTCAGGAAACCATGACTATCTTTTGATCAACGAGCTAGTCAACTAGAGGCTCGGTAGGGACGTGTTGTGGTCTATGTATTAACACATGTATTACGATTTCCGGATAACACAATTATAGCATGAACAATAGACAATTATCATGAACAAAGAAATATAATAATAACCATTTTATTATTGCCTCTAGGGCATATTTCCAACAGAAGCGGCGCAGGGCGGCGCGCTGGCGCTCCTTCTCCTTCTCTCGACGCGCCTTCTCCATCGCAATGGAGTCCTGGCGCGCCCATTCTAGGCCCGCGTCGTCGTCGTCGAACTCCGCCTTCACCGGCGCTAGCCCCGGCTCCGTCTTCATTGGCGCCAGCCCCGGCTCCATCTTTGGCTTGATGAAGCGCGGAGGAGCCGACGAGGAGGAGGCGCGCCGGCCGCCCTCGTTGATGACGATGCCGACGCTGCGAGTGCGCCGACTGATTGGCGTCTCCGCTGCGGGCTCGGCCTTGACGCCGAGAAGCGCCGGAGAACCGGAGGAGTGGGAAGATGGGCGAGAGGAGGAAGACGAGGAGGAGGCGAACCTCCTTGGCGCCCATGCGCGTCGGTGTTGCAACGGGGCGGCCCCCGTCGCAGGATAGGTCAACGGCGGGTTGTTGCCGCCGTCGTGGTACGTCAGCACGCCATCCAGCGTGCGGCCGGGGACGCCCCACCACAGGTGGCGCCCCTCGCTGTTCTTCACGCCGCCGACCACTGACGCGCCGTTGGTGGAGGCCAGGCGCTGCTGCTGGCGGCGCTGGAAGTACGCCGCCCAAGCCGCGTGATTGCCGGCGGCGTACTTGGGGAGGGAGCGCTCATCGTCGGCCAGGGAGGCGCGCGTGACCTCGACCTCCTCGGCGAAGTACCTGGGCTTCGCCACGGCGTCTGGTAACGGGGGAACGGGCACTCCCCCGTCGCTGATCCGCCACCCTGTCGGCCCGGCGCGCATGTCCGGCGGCGCCGGGATGTTCGCCTGGAACAGGAGCCAGGACTCTTGTTCGCGGAGCGAACTGCGGCCGAAGCCGTTCGCCGCCGCCTCGTCTTCGGGGAAGCGCTCTGCCACGGCGACGGGCTCGGCGGTGGTAGAGAGGGAGAGAGAGGGGCTGCCGGTGGCGCTCGGGAGAGGAAGACGGAGACGGAGAGAGAGGGGCTGGGCGGCGGTGAGGGGCGAGTCTGGTGTGGGCACAGGCGACCGCCGGCTTTTATAGCCGCTCCGCGCCCGTGTGTAGGCGTGCGAGGGAGGGGAGGCGTCGGCGCGCCGTCCCGTGACGCGCCCCCCGTGAGGAATCAACGGCAAGGTTGACCGGCGGCAGCCTTGCCATTGATTCCCCGCGGGAACCGAGGCAGTTGGGGGAAGACGAGCGGCCGTGTCCCAGACGCGGCTGGCCCGCGGCTTTTTCGCGCCAAAACAGTTCGCCCCGGCGCCCCCCAGCGCGCCGGGTTCGGCCTGGATCCGCCGGCGCTGTTTTCGGCCTAGGCCGGCGAAAATTAGGCTCCTGAAGGCGCGACTGGGCCGTTTTTTCGGCGCCGGCGCAAAAAAAAACCTGGGGAGGCCTTCCTGGGGCGCGGCTGGAAATGCCCTAAGCAACTTCTTTTCTTTCCTACTCCCTCTGTCCCATAATGTAAGACGTTTTTTTGACACTACACTAGAGTCAAAAAACGTCTTATATTATGAGATAGAGGGAGTATTTTTTTATTTGGACCAAGCTAATCACATGGCTGGGCCAGGCACACATCTTCTCTGTCAGGACACCAAACAAACAAGTAGCAGGCAGAGTATAGGCACCAACAAGACTAGGCGTGTGACGGGTTGGATATTTGGAAGCATATATACTCATACAATATCAAAATAGTATCTGCATGGACACAACAAATTCAGCAAAAAAGATCATCCAACAGGAGCGTGGGCTTATTCTTACGGCTACCGATCCTCCCTGCATCTATTGATCCTCCGGGTTGCATGGTTAGGCAACCAACCAGCGGCCACCCCGGTTGGAGATGGGCACCGCGACACGTACGGAAGGGTGGCGCTCTGGCGCGGTGGATGGGAAGGAAGTGGGCGGTGAAGTTGCCGTGTTGCTCGACAACAATGAGAGGAGAAGGCCCGTGCATGTAAGGGCATGTACAATGGTTGATAAGATAGTTTTATCTTAAGTTTTGCATGTAATTTAGGGATGACAAAAAAATGTCTATAATGAGTCATTTCTTAGCCTTATCTTTAATAATTAGCAATTCCTAAAAATATGATAAGACATATTATGCTAAGAGATCATCTCTTGTCTTATCTTAAATAAAAGAAGACAAGTCTTCTCTTATGTAAGTTCTCTCTCCTTCACCTTATAATTTATCTTACGTGGTACTTCTAAAATAGTATCATTGTACATGCCCTAAGGCCATGGGAGAAGTGGATCTGAGAGATGCGTGGGTTGGCAGCGAGGAAATCGGGAGGGATATGGGAAGCTTAATTAGGGAGAAGTTACGTACCTATCCATGGGGGATTTTTTTTTTTTGCACAATATGTGAACGCCAAATCTCAATTGAATCGACGGCCATCTACTAGTCTGACGCTGGCGTCTTATCAGCCTACAAATAGAACGTGTTTCCCGTATATAGTACCTACAAATAACAACCTTCCTTTTTACCTCCTCATACATACTCACAAGTGCATAGGCATGGCCAGCTCGTCAGCGTTGGAGTTCACCGTGAGGAGGAAGCTTGCGGTGCTGGTGCCGCCCGCGGCCCCTACGCCGCGGGAGCTGAAGAGGCTCTCCGACATCGACGACCAGGACGGGCTCCGCTTCCAGGTCCCCATCATCCACTTCTTCCGGCAGCATGACGGCCGGGACGATGACCCTGCGCCTGTACTACGCGGTGCCATAGCGGCGGTGCTCGTGCACTACTACCCATTCGCGGGGCGGCTGAGGGAGCTCGAGGGCCGCAAGCTCGCCGTCGACTGCACCGGAGAGGGCGTGCTGTTCATCGAGGCTGATGCCGACGTCCGCCTCGACCAGTTTGATGCGGCCCTGGGGCCGCCCTTCCCGTGCCTCGACGAGCTCCTATTCGACGTCCCCGGCTCCTGCGGTATCCTCGACTGCCCGCTCCTCCTTTTCCAGGTATGCTTTCCTCAACTTTCGGCTTTGGTAAACCTCAAAAAAAAAACAGTCGAGACTTTTCACAAAAAATGCACTGGATTATAAACGGGAAAATAATGCAATTTTCAGAATCGGCTGAGACTTTTAAAATCCATCTAAAATGTACCCTATAACTATATAACGTGTCATCCAATACTGAGCCTCCTGCATGCACGCAGGTGACACGGCTCGCTTGCGGAGGCTTCATCATGGCTGTGAGGGTGCAGCACACGATGGCAGATGCGGCGGGGATGGTGCAGCTCCTGGGTGCTATCGCGGAGCTGGCTCGGGGTGCGCCGGCGCCAACAGTGCAGCCGGTGTGGGGGCGCGAGCTGCTGCAGGCGCCGCTGCTGAACGATGATGTACTACTCCCACCGCGCTTTGTGCACCGTGAGTACGATGATGTGATGGACATGAATGGCGGCATTGTGCCCTTTGAATTCATGGTGCACCGCTCCTTCTTCATTGGGTGGCGGGAGATCTCCGCCATCCGATCCCACCTCCCGTCGGCTCTCAGTCGCGAAGCTACCAACTTCGAGGTCATCACGGGGTGCCTGTGGAGGTGCCGCACGGCAGCTCTGGCCCCCCATGCCGACGAGGAAATGAGGATGATCTGTACCGTCAACATCCGTGGCAAAAAAGATACTATCATCCCTGTCGGCTACTATGGCAACGCCTTCGCTTCCCCGGTCGCTATCTCCACTGCCGGTGACTTGCTCGCCAACCCTGTGAGCTACGCCGTGGAGCTGGTGATGAAGGCAAAGCGGCAGGTGGATGTGGAGTACATCCTCTCCGTGGCAGCGCTCATGGCACAACGCGGGCGGCCACACTTTGCGGTGGCACGCGCCTACCTCGTGTCGGACGTGACCAAGGTTGGAATCCGCGACCTTGACTTCGGCTGGGGCAAGCCGGTGTATGCCGGTCCGGCGAATGGCGGAGTCGTCGCCTTACCAGGCATCGGCAGCTTCTTCATTGCTGTAAGGAACGCCATGGGCGAGGAGGGTATCACAGTCCCCGTGTGCATGCCCGGCCCCACCATGGACAAGTTTGTTAACGACATGGGCAAGCTCATGCGCCCGGCATTGGCTGACACACTTTCCAAGATGTGATCTGCCATCTGAGTTGAATCGTCATCTGGTATCACAGTTTCAATTGACCATCAAAATGACTACTTGTACCTGAAATCTCGACCAGCTACATGCTTTTGCGTTTAGTCACCTTTTTCTTTAGCAAACTATGTAAGCATGGTTTAAATAATTAATAAAGATAGTCATGATGGCCTTCCCCTCAAAAAATGTAGAATACAATATACTATATATATATCAGTACCCATATATAATGTGGGAATAACTTACGTTGTCATCAATTGGATCTACTTCATGTAAC
This sequence comes from Triticum monococcum, assembly GCA_034509565.1. Lineage (NCBI taxonomy): Eukaryota > Viridiplantae > Streptophyta > Magnoliopsida > Poales > Poaceae > Triticum > Triticum monococcum. Next base: position 9,052,125 of record CM067847.1, on the reverse strand, counting down.
GGCTGAGAATTGGCAAACCCAAGAGTTGTAGCCGTCAGATCAATTCTTGTGTTGTACCATATCCTTCCACGTGGTCATGGCCTGCTCGGCGTGGACTCCCTAAAGGTTTCCACACAAATTAATTTTATTTCCGTGTCATGTTTTCATGTTGAGTCTGAACAAGCAGCAATAAAGAGATTGGCCCATATCACCGTAGCACAATTCAAAAATATATTAGGGGTGAGGAAAAAAAGCCACGACAAAGAAAAAAATTTGTAATCTAATGATAACCAAAGAGTAGGGGATCAGTTATAGACTTTTCGATAAGTAAGACCGTCCAACCCAACAAGGAGTTAAAGGTAAGATTAATATTCTCTCAAGTTCTATCAACCACTGATATAACTCTACGTGCAATGTTTTCTTTACCTAGAAATAAGAAATAAACTACTTTGTAGGTGTAATGGGACATATTTGCAAGATAATAAAGAACGTGAAAAATAAAAGTTAGGCGTTATTTAAATAAAAGTGAAATAAAATAAATATAGCGATTGTGGAAAGTGGTGGTTGGACGTGCAGAATTGTCCCTATGAAATTGATAACTAAAGAGATAACCGCCATTGCAGCTATACCTTTCTCGGAATTTTATGCACTTATGATTGGACATATTAGTAAGTATCCGCAACTACTAACAAGTTCATTAAGGTAAGCCCAACCCTAACATTAAGATAAATTTGGTCCATGTTCATCCCATATGCAACGACTCACGAACTGGGGTTGAGGTTTCTATCATTCCCGCAATCAACCATAAGCAAATCAATCACTTGCAACACCCTAAAGTGTAATCTATATATGTGTGCTCTCATATGATCAGCACCAAAGGACAACAAAAAAAAATAAAACATGTCACTCAAACCTATCATGATCCAATTAGCATATAGGACAAAAAGAAATTCTCACACATAATAGCGATTGTGGAAAGTGGTGGTTGGATGTGCGGAATTGTCCCTATGAATTTTTTAACTAAATAGATAACCGCCATTGCAGCTATCCCTTTCTCGGAATTTTATGCACTTATGATTGGACCTATTAGTAAGTATCCGCTGAAGGAAATATGCCCTAGAGGCAATAATAAAGTTATTATTTATTTCCTTATTTCATGATAAATGTTTATTATTCATGCTAGAATTGTATTAACTGGAAACATAATACATGTGTGAATACATAGACAAACAGAGTGTCACTAGTATGCCTCTACTTGACTAGCTCGTTAATCAAAGATGGTTGTGTTTCCTAACCATAGACATGAGTTGTCATTTGATAAATGGGATCACATCATTAGGAGAATGATGTGATTGACTTGACCATTCCGTTAGCTTAGCATTTGATCGTTTAGTTTACTGCTATTGCTTTCTTCATGACTTATACATGTTCCTATGACTATGAGATTATGCAACTCCCGATTACCAGAGGAACACTTTGTGTGCTATCAAACGTCACAACGTAACTGGGTGATTATAAAGGTGCTCTACAGGTGTCTCCGATGGTACTTGTTGAGTTGGCATAGATCAAGATTAGGATTTGTCACTCCGATTGTCGGAGAGGTATCTCTGGGCCCTCTCGGTAATGCACATCACTATAAAACTTGCAAGCAATGTAACTAATGAGTTAGTTGCGGGATGATGCATTACGGAACGAGTAAAGAGACTTGCCGGTAACGAGATTGAACTAGGTATTGAGATACCGACGATCGAATCTCGGGCAAGTAACATACCGATGGCAAAGGGAACAACGTATATTGTTATGCAGTTCAACCGATAAAGATCTTTGTAGAATATGTAGGAGCCAATATGGGCATCCAGGTTCCGCTATTGGTTATTGACCAGAGAAGTGTCTCGGTCATGTCTACATAGTTCTCGAACACGTAGGGTCTGCACGCTTAACATTCGTTGACGATATAGTATTTATGAGTTATGTATGTTGGTAAAAGAATGTTGTTTGGAGTTCCGGATAAGATCAAGGACATGACGAGGAACTCCGGAATGGTCTGGCGATAAAGTTTGATGTATGGGATAATAGTGTTTGGTCTCCGGAAGGGTTCCGGAATTCACCGGAAGGGGTTCCGGATGTTTCCTGAAATGTTTGGGTACGAGAACACTTTATTTGTGCCAAAGGGGAAAGCCCACAAGGTTTTTGGAAAGCGTAAAAGGAAGTTTTGCGGAGTCCAGGGGCCAGACGCCAGGGTTCCTGGCGTCTGACCCACCCTGGCGTCTGGCCCTGGAGTCCGAGAAGGACTCTTGCCTTTCGGGTGAAACCGACTTTGTGGAGGCTTTTACTCCAAGTTTCGACCCCAAGGCTCAGCATATAAATAGAGGGGTAGGGCTAGCACCCAAGACACATCAAGAAACACCAAGCCTTGTGCCGGCAACCCCGTCCCCTCTAGTTTATCCTTCGCAATAGTTTTCGTAGTGCTTAGGCGAAGCCCTACGGAGATTGTTCTTCACCAACACCGTCACCACACTGTCGTCTTGCCGGAACTCATCTACTACTTCGCCCCTCTTGCTGGATCAAGAAGGCGAGGACGTCATCGAGCTGAACGTGTGCTGAACGCGGAGGTGTCGTATATTCGGTACTTGATCGGGATGGATCGTGAAGGTGTACGACTACATCAACCGCGTTGATAAACGCTTCCGCTTTCGGTCTACGAGGGTACGTAGACATACTCTCCCCTCTCGTTGCTATGCATCACCGGGATCTTGCGTGTGCGTAGGATTTTTTTTGAAATTACTACGTTCCCCAACAGTGGCATCCGAGCCAGGTTTATGCATAGATGTTATATGCACGAGTAGAACACAAGTGAGTTGTGGGTGATACAAGTCATACTGCTTACCAGCATGTCATACTTTGGTTCGGCGGTATTGTTGGGTGAAGCGGCCCGGACCGACATTACGCGTACGCTTACGCAAGACTGGTTCTACCGACGTGCTTTGCACATAGGTGGCTGGCGGGTGTCAGTTTCTTCAACTTTAGTTGAGCCGAGTGTGACTACGCCCGGTCCTTGTTGAAGGTTAAAACAGCACTAACTTGACGAAATATCATTGTGGTTTTGATGCGTAGGTAAGAACGGTTCTTGCTCAGCCCGTAGCAGCCACGTAAAACTTGCAACAACAAACTAGAGGACGTCTAACTTGTTTTTGCAGGGCATGTTGTGATGTGATATGGTCAAGGCATGATGCTATATTTTATTGTATGAGATGATCATGTTTTGTAACGGAGTTATCGGCAACTGGCAGGAGCCATATGGTTGTCGCTTTATTGTATGAAATTCAATCGCCATGTAATTGCTTTACTTTATCACTAAGCGGTAGCGATAGTCGTCGAGGCAATAGTTGGCGTGGCGACAACGATGCTTCAATGGAGATCAAGGTGTCAAGCCGGTGACCCTGGTGATCATGACGGTGCTTTGGAGATGGAGATCACAGGCACAAGATGATGGCCATATCATATCACTTATATTGATTGCATGTGATGTTTATCCTTTATGCATCTTATTCTGCTTGATTGAGGGTAGCATTATAAGATGATCTCTCACTAAATTTCAAGGTACAAGTGTTCTCCCTGAGTATGCACCGTTGCCAAAGTTCGTCGTGCCGAGACACCACGTGATGATCGAGGGTGATAAGCTCTACGTTCACATACAATGGGTGCAAGCCAGTTTTGCACACGCAGAAATACTCGGGTTAAACTTGAGGAGCCTAGCATATGTAGATATGGCCTCGGAACACTGACTTCGTTACATAACGGTTCACCATACATGCATGCTACGGGACTCTCAAACATTAACACAAGTATTTCTCAAATTCACAACTACTCACTAGCATGAATCTAATATCACCATCTTCATATCTCAAAACCATCATAAGGAATCAAACTTCTCATAGTATTCAAGGCACTTTATATGAAAGTTTTTATTATATCCCTCTTGGATGCCCATCATATTAGGACAAATTCATCACCAAAGCAAACTACCATGCTGTTTAGAGACTCTCAAAATGATATAAGTGAAGCATGAGAGTTCAACAATTTCTTCAAAATAAAACTACCGCCATGCTCTAAGAAGATATAAGCGAAGCACTAGAGCAAATGACAAACTACTCCAAAAGATATAAGTGAAGCACAATGAGTAGCTGAATAATTATGTAACTATGTGAAGACTCCTTCTCATAAATACAATTGCAGATCTTAAGTACTTTATTCAAACAACAAGCAAAACAAAATAAAATGACATTGCAAGGATAGCACATATCATGTAAAGAAGCAAAAACTTAGGCTCAACCAAAAATGACCGATAGTTGTTGAAGAAGAAAGGTGGGATGCCAACTGAGGCATCCCCAAGCTTAGATGCTTGAGACTTCTTGAAATATTAATTAGGGATGCCTTGGGCATCCCCAAGCTTGAGCTTTTGTGTCTCCTTAATTCCTTTCATATCGCAGTTTTCCTAAATCTTAAAAACTTCATCCACACAAAACTCAACAAGAACTCTTGAGATAAGTTAGTATAAATCCATGCTAAACCTTATCATTCTCTACTGTAGAAATTCACTAAAATTATAATTTGACATTGCATACTAAATGCCTCTGCATATTTAACACTCCTATCATCAAATAGAATCATTAAACAAGCAAACATATGCAAACAATGCAATCATAACAGCAATCTGTCTAAACAGGATAGTCTGTAAAGAATGCAAGAAGAATCATGCTTATTTAACTCCAAAAATTATGAAAAATTACCAGACTGTAGATAATTTATTGTTACTCATTGTGTAAAAATTTCAAGATTTTATCATGTTCTGACTATTCACAAATAATCAAAACATAACAGCAAACTTTCTGTTTTTAAAACAGCAACATATGGACTTGCAAAATAGGCATGGTAAAGGCTATACTTGACCTTTTTATTGAAGTAAAAGATGCAAAATATTACTCTAAATAACAGCAAGAAAATCCTAATAAAAAAATGATGCTCCAAGCAAAACACATACCATATGGTGAATAAAAACATCGCTCCAAGTAAGGTTACCGATGAACGAAGACGAAAGAGGGGATGGCTTCCGGGGCATCCCCAAGCTTAGGCTCTTGGTTGTCCTTGAATATTACCTTGGGGTGCCTTGGGCATCCCCAATCTTAGGCACTTTCCACTCCTTATTCCGTAGTCCATTGAATCTTTACCCGAAACTTGAAAACTTCACAACACAAAACTTAACAAAAAACTCGTAAGCTCCGTTAGTATAATAAAGCAAATCACCACTTATGTACTATCAAGACAAGATTCATAATTGTTCCCACATGATGCCTACTGTACCATACCATTTCTACAATTTATATTAAGCAATATAAGCCATAGAAACTAGAAAACAAGCAAACTATGCATCGAAAACAGAATCTGTCAAAAACAGAACAGTTTGTAGTAATCTGTAACTTTAGAATACTTTTGTAACTCCAAAAATACTGAGAAATTAGGAAGTCCTAGGAAATTTGTTTATTAATCCTCTGAAGAAAGAATCTGTATTTTATCGCTCTTCTGTTAAAAATGAAAACTAATCTCCTGGGCGCAAAAGTTTCTGTTTTTCAGCAAGATCAAATCAACTATTACCGTAAGCCATTCCAAAGGTCTTACTTGGCACTTTATTGAAACAAAAGCTATAGAACATGATTGCTACAGTAGCATAATCATGTGAACACACAAAAACTGTAGGTATAAATGTGGGGTTGTCTCCCAACAAGCGCTTTTCTTTAATGCCTTTCTAGCTAGGCATGATGATTTCAATGATGCTCACATAAAAGATAAGAATTGAAATATAATGGGAGCATCATGAGCATATAACAAGCACATTTAAGTCTAACCCACTTCCTATGCATAGGGATTTTGTGAGCAAACAACTTATGGGAACAAGAATTAACTTGCATAGGAAGGTAAAGCAAGCATAACTTCAAGATTTTCAACACATAGAGAGGAAACTTGATATTATTGCAATATGTAAAAGCATATGTTCCTCTCTCATAATAATTTTCAGTAGCATCATGAATGAATTCAACAATGTAACCATCACATAAAGCATCATTTTCATGATCCATAAGCAAAGAAAATTTATTACTCTCCACATAAGCAAATCTATTCTCATCAATAGTAGTGGGAGCAAACTCAACAAAATAACTATCATGTGAGGCATACTCCAATTGAAAATTAAAATCATGATGACAAGTTTCATGGTTATCATTATAGCATAGATGTCATCACAATAATCATCATATATAGGAGGCATGCTTTCATCATAATATATTTGCACATCAAAACTTGGGGGACTAAAAATATCATCTTCATCAAACATAGCATCCCCAAGCTTGTGGCTTTGCATATCATTAGCATCATGGATATTCGGAGAATTCATACTAACAACATTGCAATCATTCTCATCATTCAAATATTTAGTGCCAAACATATTAATGAATTCTTCTTCTAACACTTTGGCACAATTATCAGAATCCTTATTTTCACGAAAGACATTAAAAAGATGAAGCATATGAGGCAACCTCAATTCCATATTTTTGTAGTTTTCTTTTATAGATTAGACTAGTGATAAAACAAGAAACTAAAAGATTCAATTGCAAGATCTAAAGATATACCTGATACGTCTCCAACGTATCTATAATTTTTGATTGCTCCATGCTATATTTTCTACTGTTTTTGGACTATATTGGGCTTTATTTTCCACTTTTATATTATTTTTGGGACTAACCTATTAACCGGAGACCCAGCCCAGAATTGCTGTTTTTTTTCCTATTTCAGTGTTTCGGAGAAACAGAATATCAAACGGAGTCCAAACGGAATAAAACCTTCGGGAACGAGATTTTCTCACCGAATGTGATCCAGGAGACTTGGACCCTACTCCAAGGAGTCAAAGAGGCGGTCACGAGGGTGGGGGGCGCCCTCCCCCCCTAGGGCGCGCCCCCCTGCGTCATGGGCCCCTCGGAGCTCCTCCGACGTACTTCTTCCTCCTATATATACCTACGTACCCCCAAACGATCAGAAAGGAGCCAAAAACCTAATTCCACCGCCACAACTTTCTGTATCCACGAGATCCCATCTTGGGGCCTATTCCGGAGCTCCGCCGGAGAGGGCCCTCATTACGGAGGGCTTCTACATCATCATAGCCTCTCCGATGAAGTGTGAGTAGTTTACCTCAGACCTTCGGGTCCATAGTTAGTAGCTAGATGGCTTCTTCTCTCTTTTTGGATCTCAATACAAAGTTCTCCCCCTCTCTTGTGGAGATCTATACGATGTAATCTTCTTTTTGCGGTGTGTTTGTTGAGACCGATGAATTGTGGGTTTATGATCAAGTCTATCTATGAATAATATTTGAATCTTCTCTGAATTCTTTTATGTATGATTAGTTATCTTTGCAAGTCTCTTTGAATTTTCCGTTTGGTTTGACCAACTAGATTGGTAGTTCTTGCCATGGGAGAAGTGCTTAGCTTTGGGTTCGATCTTGCGGTGTCCTTTCCCAGTGACAGAAGGGGCAGCCAGGCACGTATTGCATCGTTGCCATTGAGGATAACAAGATGGGGTTTATTTCATATTGCATGAATTTATCTCTCTACATCATGTCATCTTGCTTAAAGTGTTACTCTGTTTTTAAATTAATACTCTAGATGCATGCTGGATAGCGGTCGATGAGTGGAGTAATAGTAGTAGATGCAGAATCGTTTCGGTCTACTTGTCACGAGCGTGATGCCTATATACATGATCATGCCTAGATATTCTCATAACTATGCTTAATTCTGTCAATTGCTCAACAGTAATTTGTTCACCCACCGTAGAATACTTATGCTCTTGAGAGAAGCCACTAGTGAAACCTATGGCCCCCGGGTCTATTCTCATCATATCAATCTCCATCACTTTAATCTTGCTTTGCTTTTACTTTGCTTTTCACTTTTCACTTTGCATCTTTATACCAAAAATACCAAAAATATTATATCTATCAGATCTCACTCTCGTAAGTGACCGTGAAGGGATTGACAACCCCTAATTGCGTTGGTTGCGAGTAGCTATCGTTTTGTGCAAGTACGAGGGACTTGAGCATGGCCTCCTACTGGATTGATACCTTGGTTCTCAAAAACTGAGGGAAATACTTACGCTACTCTGCTACATCATCCTTTCCTCTCCGGGGAAATCCAACGCAAGCTCAAGACATAGCAAGAAGGATTTCTGGCACCGTTGCCGGGGAGTCTACGCAAAAAGTCAACATACCAAGTACCCATCGTAATCCCTATCTCTCGCATTACATTATTTGCCATTTGCCTCTCGTTTTCCTCTCCCCCACTTCACCCTTGCCATTTTATTCTCACCCTCTCTCTCTCTGTAACGCCCTCGATGCGGCTATGTCTCCCACGTGTCGAGGCACGACTTAGAGACATAGGCGCATGGAAAGCAATGTCACAAGTCGGGAATCATTACACAACCCATGTACATATATAATACAAAAGGGGAATAATAGCATAGTTGGCTTACACTCGCCACGTCACATCAAAGTACATAAATAACATCCATCATACAATCACTCATGGCCCGACTACGGCGCCAAAATAGAAAAGACCCCCAACAAGCGACTAGGCCCTGAATCTAACCCCGAATAGGCATCCCTACTGATCATCAGGAAAAGACACATAGTATCGCTGAGAGTCCTCGTCGTACTCCCACATCAGCTCGAGCGCGCCATCCGGAGAGGTATCATCGGTCCCTGCATCTGGTGTAATAGTAATCTGTGAGCCACAAAGGACTCCGCAATCTCGCACCCTCGTGATCAAGACTATTTAAGCTTAATAGGTAGGAAAGGGGTAATGTAAAGTGGAGCTGCAGCAAGCGACTAGCATATATGGTGGCTAACTTATTCGCAAAGGAGAGTGAGAAGAGGAGGCAAAGCATGAGCGGAAACTATATAGAGCAGCCTACGCAAACATAACTCCAACGCCGTGTCCACTTCCCGGACTCCGCCGAGAAGGGGCCATCACGGCAACACACTCAGTTGATTCATTTTAATTATTTAAGGTTGAAGTTATCTACAACCGGACATTAACAAATTCCCATCTGCCCATAACCGCGGGCACGGCTTTCGAAAGATCAATCCCTGCAGGGGGGTCCCAACTTAGCCCATAACAAGCTCTCACGGTCAACGAAGGAATAGACCTCCACCCAGGACCCACCGATCAGACTCGGTATCCCGGTACAACAAGATGATTCGACAGGTCAAAACTAGTCCAGCAACACCGCCCGAATGTGCCGACAAATCCCGATAGGAGCTGCACATATCTCTTTCTCAGGGCACGCTCGGATAGGTCAAGCTACGAGTAAAACCAACCCTCGAGTTTCCCCGAGGTGGCCCCGCAGGCTGCCTGGTTCGGACCAACACTCAGAGGAGCACTGGCCCGTGGGGGGCTAAAATAAAGATGACCCTCGGGCTCCGGAAACCCAAGGGAAAAAGGAGGTAGGTGGCAATTGGTAAAACCAATGTTGGGCATTGCTGGAAAAGCTTTAATCAAGGCGAACTATCAAGGGGTTCCCATTATAGCCCAACCGTGTAAGGGACGCAACAATCCGGGAACATAACACCGATATGACGGAAACTAGGGCGGCAAGAGTGGAACAAAACACTAGGCGAGAGGCCGAGCCTTCCACCCTTTACCAAGTCTATAGATGAGTAAAGATAACATAGCAATATAATGATATCCCAACAAGTAAATAAATGTTCCAACAAGGAACGGCTCCAATCTTCACCTGCAACTAGCAACGCTATAAGAAGGGGCTTGAGCAAAGCGGTAACATAGCCAATCAATGGTTTGCTAGGACAAAGGTGGGTTAGAGGCTCAATCATGGCAATTGGGAGGCTGACAAGCAAGTGGTAGGCATCGTAGCATTGGCAAAGCAAAAGAGCGAGCAAACTAGCTTAGCAAAGATAGTAGTGATTTCGAGGGTATGATCATCTTGCCTGCACAGTTGTCAGAGTTGACTGGATCCTCAAAAGCAAACTCAACGGGCTCCTCGTTAGCGAACTCGTCTCCCGGCTCTACCCAACAACACAAACAAGCAACAAGGATACAATCAACCACGTGCAAGGGCAACCAATAAGATGCAAGGATGATATGCTATGCGGGATGCGATGCGGGATGCAAAATGCAAGATGTGACAGGAAATGCATGAACCTGGAATCAACTTGGAAAACCAAGTGTGCCACTGGATAGAGGGGAAGAAATCCCCTGAAAACGATATAAAGATCATGTCAATCGGAGCTACGGTTTAGAAATGGCAAGCGTTTTACTAAACGAGCCGATCTGCGAATTACAGCAAGTAGGCTCCTAAATGCAACGAAATGAACATGCTACAGCCACCAAACATGAAAACAAATTACATGGCAGTGATGTACTCAAGAAGCTTAACAAATCACCAGTACTGAGGCATAGGCAAATTCATCCATTAAGGGCTTCAAACAAGCATGGCAAAACTGAATAAGCAAAACAGATTTCAGACTTAGCGAAATTAACGCTAGTCTGAAATTTCAGACCACGATGCTCTCTTCGGAGCAGCAAAACAACATGAATCAAAACCTGAACATGGCAAGTAAGAGCATGGAATGGAGATACTCAACAAGCTTAACAAAACACCCGAAATGACCTGGGGCCAAAAGGGTTCACAAAATACTCTACCGAGCACACGAACATCGATGAAACACAATCAGTTTTCAGACTTAGTGAAAACTGGGACATGCTGAAATAATAACTCACGGAGGCATGTAAACGAGCTCGATGCTCTCACTACGGTGCAAGTCATGGCAAGGAAAGCATATATCCATTAAGAAGGCACAAAATGCTATCTAGACATGGCAAGAACAATGGCATAGCATGCATGGATCACTAGCAATAACTCCGGCAAAATCGCAAAAGAGTTCGCGATCTGCCCAAAACAACAACTATGCAAAAGTTGAGCTCGATTGAGTCAACCGAAGGTACTCCAACATAACAAGTAAAGACATGGATGAATTAAGCACAACAAGCATAACAAATCACTCTTACTGATCATCCTCAAAAGAGGCACGGATCACTAGGAAACAAGCTGGACATATAGCATCGTGAACTAAAACATCCCAGACTTTGTGATTTTCACTAAGTCCCTGAAATCAGTAAACTCAGGTACCCCTCTTCGCAAGCTTGCACAAGACAACACACACATCCTAAAAATGCAAGGGAGGCACCTCTGGAAAGAAGACAACATGCTTAACAATTCATCCCAAAGGGGCACAGGCATATCATGCACGGATTAAACATGGCAAAAATGACAAAAGTGCATGATGAACTAATGGATCTGCAATTTAACTCATGATGCCTCCTTCCAACAGCATTTTGGGCACCAAGATGACCTCAAATGCAAATGATGCAATGGAATGAAATGATGTACTCGTTGAGACGAAGATTTTGATATATCATATGCCCAAAATGGAGCTACGGATGCGGAGATACGAGCAGTCAAACATGGCATAAAAAATTAGGGTTTCGAGATAAAAGTCAACCGCGTGATTTTAGATCTGAGATCCAGATCCAGCCGGCGCGGTGCCCGGGGTTCGCCGGAAAAAGCTCGAGGTCGCCGGAGTTCTTCGGGAAGGTGGCCGGGGGGGGGGGGGGGCGGATCCGGGGCCGGAGGAGGAGAAGGAGGCCGGCCTCGGCGGAGGGGTGGCGGCGCCGGCCGGAGGCGCGGGGGCGGCGCGGCGTCCGGTGCGGGGCGGGGCCGGCGAGCTCCGGCTCGCCTGCGGGGCAGCGGCGATGGCGGCCGGCGGCGAAGGGCGACGGCGATGCGGCGGAGGGCGCCCTGGCGCGGCGCGGCGGCGGATGGGCCTCGGGGGCCCGGCTCGGGCCTCCCGGGCCGGCGGCGAAGCGGTCCCCGCGGGGCGCTGACGTGGCGGCGGTGGGGAGGCGGTTTTTGTCCGGCCGGGTCGGACGTGTCCGGCTCGGCGCGGAGATGTTTTTTTTAGGAGGAGGACGGGGAGGAAGACGAGGTCCGAAATGGGGGGGTGTTTAAATAGGCATAAGTGGAGCTAGGAGAGTCCAAATGAGGTGCGGTTTTCGCCCACACGATCGTGATCGAACGACCGAGACGATGGAGCAGAGTTTGGGGGGTTTTGGGCCAAGTTGGAGGGGTGTTAGGCTGCACACACACGAGGCCTTTACGGTCCCTCGGTTAACCGTTGGAGTGTCAAACGAAGTCCAAATGACCCGAAACTTGACAGGCGGTCTACCGGTAGTAAACCAAGGCCGCATGGCAAGTCTCGGTCCAATCCGGAAATGTTTAATCCCCACACACGAAAGAAAGCTAGAAATGGCCACCGGAGGAGAACGAAGCGCCGGAATGCAAAACGGACAACGGGGAAAATGCTCGAATGCATGAGATGAACATGTATGCAAATGCAATGCACGTGATGACATGATATGAGATGCACGAAAACATAAAAAACACACGGAGACAAAGACCCGAACCCGAGAATTAAATATAACTTAATGCCGGAAACGGCAAGAGTTGGAGTACAATTCGGGAAGGTTACATATGGGGCGTTACAACACTCCAACACTACGAAAAGATCTCGTCCCGAGATCTAGGACTGAAAGAACTCCGGGTACTCAGAACGGAGGTGATCCTCGCGTTCCCAGGTAGCTTCACGGTCGGAATGGTGTGACCACTTGACTTTGAGAAATTTGATTGACTTGTTGCGAGTTTTGCGTTCAGTCTCTTCATGGATTGCAACTGGGTGCTCACGATAGGAGAGATCTTCTTGGAGCTCAATGTCCTCGAAGTTGACGGTGCGCTCAGGCGTCTTGAAGCACTTTCGGAGTTGCGAGACGTGGAACACATCATGAACATTGGCAAAGGTTGCAGGAAGCTCGAGTTGATAGGCGAGGTCGCCTCTCTTGCTGACAATCTTGAAAGGCCCGACGTATCTGGGGGCAAGCTTCCCTTTGATACCGAAGCGACGAGTCCCTTTCATAGGAGAGACGCGGAGGTAGACATGATCTCCGATCTCGAAGGCCAAATCACGGTGCTTGCTGTCATAGTAGCTCTTCTGACGAGATTGGGCTGCTTTGAGGTTATCACGAATGACCTTGCATATTTCTTCTGCCTCTGTGATTAGGTCATTACCCAGCAGCTGCCATTCACCGGTTTCAGACCAGTTGAGAGGTGTACGGCACTTCCTACCATACAGAATTTCAAATGGGGCCTTGCCAGAACTTGCTTGGAAACTGTTGTTGTACGAGAATTCAGCATACGGAAGGCAATCCTCCCACTTCATGCCGAAGGAGATAACACAAGCCCTGAGCATATCTTCAAGAATCTGGTTGACACGCTCGACTTGACCGCTTGTTTGAGGATGGAAAGCAGTGCTGAAGCGAATGCTGGTGCCCATGGCCTTCTGAAAAGAATCCCAAAACTTGGAGGTAAAGATGCTGCCACGGTCTGAAGATATCACTTGAGGAATACCGTGCAGAGAGACAATTCGAGAGGTATAGAGCTCCGCCAATTGAGCTGCAGTGATTGACTCTTTGATAGGCAGGAAATGAGCCACTTTGGTGAGCTTGTCGATGACAACGAATATAGCATCATTGCCACGCTTGGACTTAGGAAACCCAGTCACGAAGTCCATTTCAATGTGGTCAAACTTCCATTCTGGAATGGCAAGAGGTTGGAGGAGACCTGCTGGCCTTTGGTGTTTTGCCTTCACTCTTCTGCAGACATCACATTCATTCACGAATTGAGCAATCTCGCGCTTCATTCGAGTCCACCAATAGGTTTGCTTGAGATCCTGATACATCTTCGTGCTCCCAGGGTGGATGGAGAGGAGAGAGTTGTGAGCCTCATTCATGATCACTTTACGAAGTTCACCTTTGGGCACAACAATTCGATCCTCGAAGAAGAGAGTGTCCTTGTCATCAAGTCGGTAGCACTTGTACTTGGACTGACTCTTTGCAATACCAATCTTCACCTTTTTCACCATAGCATCAAGAAGCTGGGCTTGGCGAATCTGGTCTTCCAAGGTAGGAGAAACTTGAAGGTTGGTGAGGAAACCCTGAGGAACAACTTGCAGATTAAGTTTGCGGAAAGCTTCACAAAGCTCGGGTTGATGAGGCTTGAGAATCAGACTGTTGCAATATGCTTTTCTGCTCAAAGCGTCAGCAATCACATTAGCCTTGCCTGGAGTATACTCGATACTCGGATTGTACTCTTGAATCATTTCGACCCATCGAGTCTGCCTGAGGTTGAGATTAGGCTGAGTGAAGATGTACTTGAGACTCTTGTGATCAGTGAAAATGTCCACTTTCCTTCCCAAGAGAAGATGTCTCCAAGTCAACAATGCGTGCACAACTGCCGCCAACTCGAGATCATGAGTGGGGTAGTTCTTCTCATTAGGCTTCAACTGGCGAGAGGTATAAGCAACAACTTTCTTCTCTTGCATCAGTACAGCACCTAGACCTTGGAGAGAGGCATCACAAAAGACCTCGTACGGCTTGGTTTCATCAGGCAGAGTTAGAACTGGAGCAGTGATCAATTTCTCTTTCAAAGCGTTGAAAGCAATATCACACTCCGGAGACCAAACGTACTTGACGTGCTTCTGAAGAAGATTAGAGAGAGGCTTCGCGATCTTGGAAAAGTTTTCAACGAATCTTCGGCAATAACTTGCAAGACCGAGGAAGCTACGGAGTTGCTTCACATTTTGAGGAGGTTCCCAATTAACGATTGCAGACACCTTCTCAGGATCCACGGAAATGCCCTTGGCAGAGATAATATGGCCAAGATAAAGAACCTCATCGAGCCAAAACTCACACTTGGAGAACTTGGCGTAGAATTGATGTTCCCTGAGCTTGTCAAGAACCAAATGCAAGTGTTTGGCATGATCTTCCTTGTTCTTCGAGAAAACCAGGATGTCGTCGAGATAGACCAAAACGAAGTCGTTGGTGTAGGGGTTGAAGATGAAGTTCATCATGCGAGAGAACGTCGGAGGAGCATTGGCGAGGCCAAAAGACATAACAGTGTATTCATATGACCCATAGCTTGTTCTGAACACCGTCTTTGGAATATCTTGCTCACGAATGCAAATTTGGTGATAACCCATACGGAGGTCAAGCTTGGAGAATACTTGGGCACCCTTGAGTTGTTCAAACAGCTCATTAATGTTGGGAAGTGGATATTTGTTCTTGATGGTCTTCTTGTTCAATGGACGATAATCAACACAAAGTCAGTCCGTTCCATCCTTCTTCTTCACAAAAAGAACACCACAACCCCACGGGGAAGTACTAGGCCGAATGAGACCCATTCTTTCTTGAACATCGAGTTGTTTCTTCAACTCCTTCAACTCTTCGGGGCCGAGCTTGTAGGGACGTTTGCACACAGGTTCCGTACCGGGCTCGAGTTCAATAACAAATTCAACCGGCCGGTTTGGAGGCATGCCTGGGAGTTCTTCTGGGAAGACATCTTGATACTCACAAACAACCGGAATCTGCGAAATAGCATCCAATTCACCCTTTTCATTGAGAGAGAACAACCGGATGGTATTATCCCGAGCAGCAAAGACAATTACTTCCTCAGATGAATGAGTCAGTTGAATCTGCTTGGCTGCACAATCCAGCTGAGCTTTATGTTTAGAGAGCCAGTCCATCCCAAGAATAAGATCGATATCAGAATTGCCAAGAACCATTAGAGAAGCCAAGAACTTGAAATCGCCCAACGTGATAGAGACATCTGGCACCTCCAGACTTGCACTCAATCGTTTGCCAGGAGAAACAATATCCATTTGTTTACCCAAATGCGAAGAAACGAACTCATGCTTGGTAAAAAATGGCTTTGACATGAAACAATGCGATGCACCTGTGTCAAAAAGAACTTTTGCAGGAATATCATTAACAAGAAGGTTACCCATGATCACATCTGACGAATCCTCTGCCTGAGCTGCATTCACCATATTGACCTTGGCGTGCTTGGGATTATGCTTGACCACAGCTGTACTTGCCGATCTGACAGGAGGAGGAGGAGGAAGACGCCTCTGGTTGAAACACTTGTTGGCGTAGTGACCCTTCTATTGGCACTTGTTGCACGTGACCTCTAAGAGCGGACGGTGGTAAGGAGCACTCGATCTTGAAGCTTGAGACAAAGTCTTGTTCTGAAAGCCTGGGTTGGGTGGGTGGGATGAACCACTGCCACCTTTGCTCTTCTGCTGATACGGCTGACGAAACGGAGGAGGAGGAAGCCAATACTTCTGCTGCTTGGCCACTTGAGCAGAGGAAGAAGGCGTAGTGTCTCTGACTCGCTTCCTGGAAGCATCACACCTTAGCTGAGCAGCCTCTTGCTTCAGTGCCATGTTGTAGAACTCATCATATCTCAGCGGCTCGAAGAGGACAAGAGCGAGCTGAATTTCTTCACGAAGACCACCCCTGAACTGATAGATCATGCTCTTCTCATCAGGAACATCCTGCTTGGCAAAACGGGCGAGCTTCTGGAACAACTTGTTGTAGTCATAGACAGACAAAGAGCCTTGCTTCAGATTGCGGAATTCTTCACGTTTGCTTTCAGTCACACTCCGAGGGATGTGATGAGCGCGGAAATAACGACGGAAATCATCCCAAGTGATCAAACGTCCACCTCTGGAATCCCGGTACTGCTGAAACCACTCTGCGGCCTGATCCTTGAGCTGGAAAGACGCGAACTTGACGAAATCTTCAGGTCTGACGTTGCTACATTCAAAATGCTTGCCCAGATCGACTAACCAATCATCAGCATCGGTAGCCTCAACGCAGTTGCTGAACGTCTTTGGACCATTTGCGAGGAACTGATTCAGAGTTGCAAATTGGTTCTGGTTGTTGCCTTGATTTCCTTGACTGCTTTGATTCCGCTCTTGGATGATTTGCATGTTCAGCTGTGTATTTGCATTAGTAGCAGCCATCACAGCTTGCCATGCTTCCAGAGGAGGCGGAGGTGGCGGCGGATCTTGATTCTGGTTCTGACTGGTGCTCTTAGCGGGAGCCATCCTGAAGAGGTTGACCACCATTAGCACACAAATAGAAAAATATTGAAGGTGAATCCAACGGAATGAAAATTGCAACATAAAGTCTTCACATTCGAACAAAATGAACGAATGCACTTCTCTTGAAGTGGTCACATATTCCTAAATTGCGAAGCCACGAAGAATCAGGTAGAAGAGGTACATCAATGAGGGATGGAATCAACATATGACGTCGAAGCAGAACGAATACCACAACTCGAAATAAAACCAAGGGTTGGCTTACGAAACAAGCCGGAACAAACACATGATAGAAATTTCGTCCGAAGTGTTCGTGGTAGGACCTACACGGGCTCGACCGTACAGCACCATCATGTACAAGGCAGTGCACATGACATACGAAGCGTCCCCGAGTCAGCATAGCCAAGGACTCTTTAAGACACAATGAGGCCACTGTAAAATCGACCGTGAATAGGCGAACCACTAGACGTCGAATCCCAATTTCATATCACACATCTGTTGGAAAGATATCCTAAGGCTACTTGAATTCCCACCTATGAAACTCCCGAAACTTTCCGGTTATGCAATCAGGTGTTGGGGATACAGGGGAAGCATAATATCTCACCCAAGCTAGCAAATCCTACATCCAGCTGCATCCATCCTTCAACACATAACCAAGAAACCTTCGGAAACCATCTATCTCAACCTTCGAAAAGCATCCGTTATACAAGTTATGGCGATACTCCCGAACTCCCGCCCCAGTACTGGGTGGCATCGAGGTTATCTCACCAACGAACTGCATAAAGGAGATTTTCGATGTCGCGCACATATCTCAAGTATGCCAGAATTGCAACGATAGAATTATGATGACAACACCTCAGAGCTCAACTCCCCGGGACACTTCCACTAAACCCCTGACAGGAGGCACCAAGACAGTATTCTCATCATAAGCCATTGGAACAAAACTAGGATACTCGCGTGATCCTAAATTTTTTTTAGTGAAATTTGAGAAGAGAAGAGTCAAAACTCTACGTCAGGATGCCTTACCAGAGCGATGAGGAGACTGGGAAGTAAAAAGAATTCCTAAGCTCTCCGATATATAATTCCTAAGGACTCAAAACATTTTTCTAGACACAACTCGGCTGCTAAAAACGATCAAGCAATGGGGCTCCTAAGGTCGGGGAAGGCTCTGATACCAACTTGTAACGCCCTCGATGCGGCTATGTCTCCCACGTGCCGAGGCACGACTTAGAGACATAGGCGCATGGAAAGCAATGTCGCAAGTCGGGAATCATTACATAACCCATGTACATATATAATATAAAAGGGGAATAATAGCATAGTTGGCTTACACTCGCCACATCACATCAAAGTACATAAATAACATCCATCATACAATCACTCATGGCCCGACTACGACGCCAAAATAGAAAAGACCCCCAACAAGCGACTAGGCCCTGAATCTAACCCCGAATAGGCATCCCTACTGATCATCAGGAAAAGACACATAGTATCGCTGAGAGTCCTCGTCGTACTCCCACTTCAGCTCGAGCGCGCCATCCGGAGAGGTATCATCGGTCCCTGCATCTGGTGTAATAGTAATCTGTGAGCCACAAAGGACTCAGCAATCTCGCACCCTTGCGATCAAGACTATTTAAGCTTAATAGGTAGGAAAGGGGTAATGTAAAGTGGAGCTGCAACAATCGACTAGCATATATGGTGGCTAACTTATTCGCAAAGGAGAGCGAGAAGAGGAGGCAAAGCACGAGCGGAAACTATATAGAGCAGCCTACGCAAACATAACTCCAACGCCGTGTCCACTTCCCGGACTCCGCCGAGAAGAGGCCATCACGGCAACACACTCAGTTGAATCATTTTAATTATTTAAGGTTCAAGTTATCTACAACCGGACATTAACAAATTCCCATCTGCCCATAACCGCGGGCACGGCTTCCGAAAGATCAATCCCTGCAGGGGGGGTCCCAACTTAGCCCATAACTAGCTCTCACGGTCAACAAAGGAATAGACCTCCACCCAGGACCCACCGATCAGACTCGGTATCCCGGTACAACAAGATGATTCGACAGGTCAAAACTAGTCCAGCAACACTGCCCGAATGTGCCGACAAATCCCGATAGGAGCTGGACATATTTCTTTCTCAGGGCACGCTCGGATAGGTCAAGCTACGAGTAAAACCAACCCTCGAGTTTCCCCGAGGTGGCCCCGCAGGTTGCCTGGTTCGGACCAACACTCAGAGGAGCACTGGCCCGTGGGGGGCTAAAATAAAGATGACCCTCGGGCTCCGGAAACCCAAGGGAAAAAGAGGTAGGTGGAAAATGGTAAAACCAATGTTGGGCATTGCTGGAAAAGCTTTAATCAAGGCGAACTATCAAGGGGTTCCCATTATAGCCCAACCGCGTAAGGGACGCAACAATCCGGGAACATAACACCGATATGATGGAAACTAGGGCGGCAAGAGTGGAACAAAACACTAGGCGAGAGGCCGAGCCTTCCACCCTTTACCAAGTCTATAGATGAGTAAAGATAACATAGCAATATAATGATATCCCAACAAGTAAATAAATGTTCCAACAAGGAACGGCTCCAATCTTCACCTTCAACTAGCAACGCTATAAGAAGGGGCTTGAGCAAAGCGGTAACATAGCCAATCAATGGTTTGCTAGGACAAAGGTGGGTTAGAGGCTCAATCATGGCAATTGGGAGGCTGACAAGCAAGTGGTAGGCATCGTAGCATTGGCAAAGCAAAAGAGCGAGCAAACTAGCATAGCAAAGATAGTAGTGATTTCGAGGGTATGATCATCTTGCCTGCACAGTTGTCAGAGTTGACTGGATCCTCAAAAGCAAACTCAACGGGCTCCTCGTTAGCGAACTCGTATCCCGGCTCTACCCAACAACACAAACAAGCAACAAGGATACAATCAACCACGTGCAAGGGCAACCAATAAGATGCAAGGATGATATGCTATGCGGGATGCAAAATGCAAGATGTGACAGGAAATGCATGAACCTGGTCTCAACTTGGAAAACCAAGTGTGCCACTGGATAGAGGGGAAGAAATCCCCTGAAAACGATATAAAGATCATGGCAATCGGAGCTACGTTTAGAAATGGCAAGCGTTTTACTAAACGAACCGATCTGCGAATTACAGCAAGTAGGCTCCTAAATGCAACGAAATGAACATGCTACAGCCACCAAACATGAAAACAAATTGCATGGCAGTGATGTACTCAAGAAGCTTAACAAGTCACCAGGACTGAGGCATAGGCAAATTCATCCATTAAGGGCTTCAAACAAGCATGGCAAAACTGAATAAGCAAAACAGATTTAAGACTTAGCGAAATTAACGCTAGTCTGAAATTTCAGACCACGATGCTCTCTTCGGAGCAGCAAAACAACATGAAGAAAAACATGAACATGGAAAGTAAGAGCATAGAATGGAGCTACTCAACAAGCTTAACAAAACACCCAAAATGACCTGGGGCCAAAAGGGTTCACTAAATACTCTACCGAGCACACGAACATCGATGAAACACAATCAGTTTTCAGACTTAGTGAAAACTGGGACATGCTGAAATAATAACTCACGGAGGCATGTAAACGAGCTCGATGCTCTCACTACGGTGCAAGTCATGGCAAGGCAAGCATATATCCATTAAGAAGGCACAAAATGCTAGCTAGACATGGCAAGAACAATGGCATAGCATGCATGGATCACTAGCAATAACTCCGGCAAAATCGCAAAAGAGTTCGCGATCTGCCCAAAACAACAACTATGCAAAAGTTGAGCTCGATTGAGTCAACCGAAGGTACTCCAACATAACAAGTAAAGACATGGATGAATTAAGTACAACAAGCATAACAAACGACTCTTACTGATCATCCTCAAAAGAGGCACGGATCACTAGGAAACAAGCTGGACATATAGCATCGTGAACTAAAACATCCCAGACTTAGTGATTTTCACCAAGTCCCTGAAATCAGTAAACTCAGGTACCCCTCTTGGCAAGCTTGCACAAGACAACACACACATCCTAAAAATGCAAGGGAGGCACCTCTGGAAAGAAGACAACATGCTTAACAATTCATCCCAAAGGGGCACAGGCATATCATGCACGGATTAAACATGGCAAAAATGACAAAAGTGCATGATGAACTAACGGATCTGCAATTTAACTCATGATGCCTCCTTCCAACAGCATTTTGGGCACCAAGATGACCTCAAATGCAAATGATGCAATTGAATGAAACGATGTACTCGTCGAGAAGAAGATTTTGATATATCATATGCCCAAAACGGAGCTACGGATGCGGAGATACGAGCAGTCAAACATGGAATAAAAAATTAGGGTTTCGAGATAAAAGTCAACCACGTGATTTTAGATCTGAGATCCAGATCCAGCCGGCGCGGTGCCCGAGGTTCGCCGGAAAAAGCTCGAGGTCGCCGGAGTTCTTCGGGAAGGTGGCCGGGGGGCCGGATCCGGGGCCGGAGGAGGAGAAGGAGGCCGGCCTCGGCGGAGGGGTGGCGGCGCCGGCCGGAGGAACGGGGGCGGCGCGGCATCCGGTGCGGGGCGGGGCCGGCAAGCTCCGGCTCGCCCGCGGGGCGGCGGCGATGGCGGCCGGCGGCGAAGGGCGGCGGCGATGCGGCGGAGGGCGCCCTGGCGCGGCGCGGCGGCGGATGGGCCTCGGGGGCCCGGCTCGGGCCTCCCGGGCCGGCGGCGAAGCGGTCCCCGCGGGGCGCTGACGTGGCGGCGGTGGGGAGGCGGTTTTTGTCCGGCCGGGTCGGACGTGTCCGGCTCGGCTC
This sequence comes from Triticum monococcum, assembly GCA_034509565.1. Classification (NCBI taxonomy): domain Eukaryota; kingdom Viridiplantae; phylum Streptophyta; class Magnoliopsida; order Poales; family Poaceae; genus Triticum; species Triticum monococcum. The sequence goes on along the minus strand of CM067847.1, from coordinate 9,030,238 downwards.
CGAGATGTTTTTTTAGGAGGAGGCGGGGAGGAAGACGAGGTCCGAAATGGGGGGGTGTTTAAATAGGCATAAGTGGAGCTAGGAGAGTCCAAATGAGGTGCGGTTTTCGCCCACACGATCGTGATCGAACGACCGAGACGATGGAGCAGAGTTTGGTGGGTTTTGGGCCAACTTGGAGGGGTGTTGGGCTGCACACACATGAGGCCTTTATGGTCCCTCGGTTAACCGTTGGAGTGTCAAACGAAGTCCAAATGACCCGAAACTTGACAGGCGGTCTACCGGTAGTAAACCAAGGCCGCATGGCAAGTCTCGGTCCAATCCGGAATGTTTAATCCCCACACACGAAAGAAAGCTAGAAATGGCCACCGGAGGAGAACGAAGCGCCGGAATGCAAAACGGACAACAGGGAAAATGCTCGAATGCATGAGATGAACATGTATGCAAATGCAATGCACGTGATGACATGATATGAGATGCGCGAAAACATAAACAACACATGGAGACAAAGACCCGAACCCGATAATTAAATATAACTTAATGCCAGAAACGGCCAGAGTTGGAGTACAATTCGGGAAGGTTACATATGGGGCGTTACACTCTCTCTCTATCCTCCCTCTCTATTTGCCTCTTTTGCCTGTTTGCTCGTGTGTTAGATTGCTTGTTTGTCGCGATGGCTCAAGATACTACCAAATTGTGTGACTTCACCAATACCAATAATAATGATTTCCTTAGCACTCCGATTGCTCCTCTTGCTAATACTGAATCTTGTGAAATCAATACTGCTTTGTTGAATCTTGTTATGAAAGATGAATTCGCCGGCCTTCCTAGTGAAGATGCCGCTAGTCATCTGAATAGCTTCGTTGATTTATGTGATATGCAAAAGAAAAGAGATGTCGATAATGATGTCGTTAAATTGAAGCTATTTCCGTTTTCGCTTAAAGATCGTGCTAAAGCTTGGTTTTCGTCTTTGCCTAAAAATAGTATTGATTCTTGGAACAAGTGCAAAGATGCTTTTATCTCTAAGTATTTCCCTCCTGCTAAGATCATCTCTCTTAGAAATGATATTATGAATTTTAAGCAACTTGATCATGAACATGTTGCACAAGCTTGGGAGAGAATGAAACTAATGATACGTAATTGCCCTACTCATGGTTTGAATTTGTGGATGATCATACAAATTTTTTATGCCGGATTGAATTGCTTCTAGAAATCTTTTAGATTCGGCTGCGGGAGGTACTTTTATGGAAATCACTTTAGGAGATGCTACTAAACTCCTAGATAATGTTATGGTTAATTATTCTCAATGGCATACTGAAAGAACTTCTAATAAAAAAGTGCATGGGATAGAAGAAATCAATGTGTTAAGTGGAAAGATGGATGAACTTATGAAATTATTTGCTATTAAGAGTGTTTCTTCTGATCTTAATGATATGCCTTTGTCTACTTTGATTGAGAATAACAATGAATCTACGGATGTGAATTTTTTTGGTAGGAATAATTTTGATAACAACGCTTATAGAGGGAATTGTAATCCTAGGCCATATCCTAGTAATCCTTCTAAAAATTATGGGAATTCCTACAATAACTCTTATGGAAATTATAATAAGATGCCCTCTGAATTTGAGAATAGTGTTAAAGAGTTTATGAATTCACAAAAGAATTTTAATGCTTTGCTTGAAGAGAAATTGCTTAAAGTTGATGAATTGGCTAGGAACGTTGATAGAATCTCTCTTGAGGTTGATTCTTTAAAGCTTAGATCTATTCCTCCTAAGCATGATATCAATGAGTCTCTCAAAGCCATGAGAATTTCCATTGATGAGTGCAAGGAAAGAACCGCTAGGATGCGTGCTTCCAAAGATTCCTTTATTAAAGCGTGTTCTTCCAATTCCTATGAAAATCAAGATGAAGATCTAAAAGTTATTGATGTGTCTCCTATTAAATCTTTGTTTTGCAATATGAATCTTGATGAAACTGAATATGATCTTCCTTTACCTAGAAGGCGTTCTAAAAATCCAGAGTATTTAGACCTTTATGATGAAATTGACAAAAGTGGGATTGAAAGAAATAAAAATCTAGATGTTGCTAAACCCACTATATTGGATTTCAAGGAATTTAATTATGAAAGTTGCTCTTTAATTGATTGTATTTCCTTGTTGCAATCCGTGCTAAATTCTCCACATGCTTATAATCAAAATAAAGCCTTCACCGAACATATTGTTGATGCCTTGATGCAATCTTATGAAGAAAAACTTGAGTTTAAAGTTTCTATCCCTAGAAAACTCTATGATGAGTGGGAACCAACTATTAAAATTAAAATTAAAGATCATGAGTTTTATGCTTTGTGTGATTTGGGTGCTAGTGTCTCTACTATTCCCAAAACTTTGTGTGATTTACTAGATTTCCGTGATTTTGATGATTGCTCTCTAAACTTGCATCTTTCGGATTCCACCACTAAGAAACCTATGGGAAGAATTAATGATGTTATTATTGTTGCAAATAGGAATTATGTGCCCGTAGATTTCATTGTTCTTGATATAGATTGCAATCCTTCTTGCCCTATTATTCTTGGTAGACCTTTCCTTAGAACGGTTGGTGTGATTATTGATATGAAGGAAGGGAATATTAGATTTCAATTTCCATTAGAAAAAGGGCATGGAACACATTCCAAGAAACAAAATAAAATTGCCATATGAAACTATCATGAGAGCCACTTATGGATTGCCTACCAAAGATGGCAATACCTAGATCTATCCTCGCTTTTATGCCTAGCTAGGGGCGTTAAACAATAGCGCTTGTTGGGAGGCAACCCAATTTTATTTTTATTCCTTGCTTTTTGCTCCTGTTTAGTAATAAATAAATTATCTATCCTCTGTTTTGGTTGTGTTTTTTGTGTTTAATTAGTGTTTGTGCCAAGTAGAACCGTTGGGAAAACTTGGGGAAAGTCTTGTTGAACTTGCTGTAAAAAACAGAAACTTTAGCGCTCACGAGAACCACTGTCATTTTTATTTGGAGAGTGCTATTTAGTTAATTCTTTTCGAAGATGATTAATAGATAAATTCCTCACGTCTAGCAATTTATTTTAGAATTTTTGGGGTTCCATAAGTTTGCATTAGTTACAGATTACTACAGACTGTTCTGTTTTTGACAGATTTTGTTTTTCGTGTGTTGTTTGCTTATTTTGATGAATCTATGATTAGTAAAATAGTTTATAATCCATAGAGAAGTTGGAATACATTAAATTTAACACCAATATAAATAAATAATGGGTTCATTACAGTACCTTGAAGTGGTCTTTTGTTTTCTTTCTCTAACGGAGCTCACGAGATTTCTATTGAGTTTTGTGTTGTGAAGTTTTCAAGTTTTGGGTGAATTCTTGTGATGGATTATGGAACAAGGAGTGGCAAGAGCCTAAGATTGGGGATGCCCATGGCACCCCCTAGATAATACAAGGACACCAAAAAGTCTAAGCTTGGGGATGCCCCAGAAGGCATCCCCTCTTTCGTCCACTTCCATCGGTAATTTACTTGGAGCTATATTTTTATTCACCAATATGATATGTGTTTTGCTTGGAGCGTCTTGTATTATTTTTGTCTTTATGTCTTAGTATGCCACAATCATCCTTGCTGTACACACCTTTTGAGAGAGCCATACATGAATTAAAATTTGATAGAATACTCTATGTGCTTCACTTATATCCTTTTGAGCTATGTAGTTTTGCTCTATGTGCTTCACTTATATCCTTTTGAGCTAAGTAATTGTGCTCTATGTGCTTCACTTAGATATTTTAGAGCACGGTGGTGGATTTTTTTAAATAAACTATTGATCTCTCATGCTTCACTTAAATTATTTTGAGAGTCTCTTAATAGCATGGTAATTTTCTTAATAATAATATGCTTGGTATTCAAGATTTGTGAAACTTTCTTTTGAGTGCATTGAATACTAAGAAAAGTTGGATGTTTGATAATTGTTTTGAGATACGGAGGTGATAATATTAAATTCATGGTAGTTGAGTAGTTGTGAATTTAAAGAATATTTGTGTTAAAGTTTGTGATTCCCGTAGCATGCACGTATGGTGAACCGTTATGTGATGAAGTCGGAGCATGATTTATTTATTGATTGTCTTCCTTATGAGTGGCGGTCAGGGACGAGCGATGGTCTTTTCCTACCAATCTATCCCCCTAGGAGCATGCGCGTAATACTTTGCTTTGGTAACTTCTACATTTTTGCAATAAGTATATGAGTTCTTTATGACTAATGTCGAGTCCATGGATTATACGCACTCTCACCCTTCCACCTTTGCTAGCCTCTCTAATACCGCGCACCTTTCACCGGTATCATACACCCACCATATACCTTCCTCAAAACAGCCACCATACCTACCTATCATGGCATTTCCATAGCCATTCCGAGATATATTGCCATGCAACTTTCCACTGTTCCGTTTATCATGACACGTTCATCATTGTCATATTGAATATCCCGGTACACCACCGGAGGCATTCACATAGAGTCATATTTTGTTCTAAGTATCGAGTTGTAATTGTTGATTTGTAAGAAAAATAAAAGTGTGATGATCATCATTATTAGAGCATTGTCCCAAGTGAGGAAAGGATGATGGAGACTATGATTCCCCCACAAGTCGGGATGAGACTCCGGACGAAAAATAAAAAAAAGAGGCCAAAGAAGCCCAAATAAAAAAAGAAAAAAAAGAGAGGCCATAAAAAAGAGAAAAGGCCCAAATAATAAAATAAAATAAAATAAATGAGAGAAAAAGAGAGAAGGGACAATGTTACTATCCTTTTACCACACTTGTGCTTCAAAGTAGCACCATGATCTTCATAGTAGAGAGTCTCTCATGTTATCACTTTCATATACTAGTGGGAATTTTACATTAAAGAACTTGGCTTGTATATTCCAATGATGGGCTTCCTCAAATTGCCCTAGGTCTTCATGAGCAGGCAAGTTGGATGCACACCCACTTAGTTTCTTTTTGAGCTTTCTTATACTTATAGCTCTAGTGCATCCGTTGCATGGCAATCCCTACTCACTCACATTGATATCTATTGATGGTCATCTCCATAGCCAGTTGATACGCCTAGTTGATGTGAGACTATCTTCCCCTCTTTTTGTCTTCTCCACAACCACCATTCTATTCCACCTATAGTGCTATATCCATGGCTCATGCTCATGTATTGCGTGAAGATTGAAAAAGTTTTGAAAAAGTTAGAGTATGAAACAATTGCTTGGCTTGTCATCGGGGTTGTGCATGATTTAAATACTTTGTGTGGTGAACATAGAGCATAGCCAGACTATATGATTTTGTAGGGATAACTTTCTTTGTCCATGTTATTTTGAGAAGACATAATTGCTTTGTTAGTATGCTTGAAGTATTATTATTTTTATGTCAATATAAACTTTTGTCTTGAATCTTTTGAATCTGAATATTCATATCACAATTAAGAAAATTTGCATTGAAATTATGCCAAGTAGCACTCCGCATCAAAAATTCTCTTTTTATCATTTACCTACTCGAGGACGAGCAGGAATTAAGCTTGGGGATGCCTGATACGTCTCCAACGTATCTATAATTTTTTATTGCTCCATGCTATATTATCTACTATTTTGGACTATATTGGGCTTTATTTTCCACTTTTATATTATTTTTGGGACTAACCTATTAACCGGAGGCCCATCCTAGAATTGCTGTTTTTTGCCTATTTCAGTGTTTCGGAGAAACAGAATATCAAACGGAGTCCAAATGGAATAAAACCTTCGGGAACAAGATTTTCTCACCGAACGTGCTCCAGGAGACTTGGACCCTACTCCAAGGAGTCAAAGAGGCGGTCATGAGTGTGGGGGGCGCCCTCCCCCCTAGGGTGCGCCCCCCTGCGTCGTGGGCCCCTCGGAGCTCCTCCGACGTACTTCTTCCTCCTATATATACCTACGTACCCCCAAACGATCAGAAAGGAGCCAAAAACCTAATTCCACCGCCACAACTTTCTGTATCCACGAGATCCCATCTTGGGGCCTGTTCCGGAGCTCCGGCGGAGAGGGCCGTCATCACGGAGGGCTTCTACATCATCATAGCCTCTCTGATGAAGTGTGAGTAGTTTACCTCAGACCTTCGGGTCCATAGTTAGTAGCTAGATGGCTTCTTCTCTCTTTTTGGATCTCAATACAAAGTTCTCCCCCTCTCTTGTGGAGATCTATTTGATGTAATCATCTTTTTGCGGTGTGTTTGTTGAGACCGATGAATTGTGGGTTTATGATCAAGTCTATCTATGAATAATATTTGAATCTTCTCTGAATTCTTTTATGTATGATTAGTTATCTTTGCAAGTCTCTTTGAATTATCCGTTTGGTTTGACCAACTAGATTGGTAGTTCTTGCCATGGGAGAAGTGGTTAGCTTTGGGTTCGATCTTGCGGTGTCCTTTCCAAGTGACAGAAGGGGCAGCAGGGAACGTATTGCATCGTTGCCATTGAGGATAACAAGATGGGGTTTATTTCATATTGCATGAATTTATCTCTCTACATCATGTCATCTTGCTTAAAGCGTTACTCTGTTTTTAACTTAATACTCTAGATGCATGTTGGATAGCGGTCGATGAGTGGAGTAATGGTAGTAGATGCAGAATTGTTTCGGTCTACTTGTCACAGACATGATGCCTATATACATGATCATGCCTAGATATTCTCATAACTATGCTCAATTCTGTCAATTGCTCAACAATAATTTGTTCACCCACCGTAGAATACTTATGCTCTTGAGAGAAGCCACTAGTGAAACCCATGGCCCCCGGGTCTATTCTCATCATATCAATCTCCGTCACTTTAATCTTGATTTGCTTTTACTTTGCTTTTTTTACTTTTCACTTTGCATCAAAAATACCAAAAATATTATATCTATCAGATCTCACTCTCGTAAGTGACCGTGAAGGGATTGACAACCCCTAATCACGTTGGTTGCAAGTAGCTATCGTTTTGTGCAGGTACGAGGGACTTGAGCATGGCCTCCTACTGGATTGATACCTTGGTTCTCAAAAACTGAGGGAAATACTTACGCTACTCTGCTGCATCATCCTTTCCTCTTTGGGGAAATCCAATGCAAGCTCAAGACGTAGCAATACCTTCAAGCGCTAACCTACCCAGCAACGGCGCTAGAAAAGAGCTTGATATCTACTACACAACCTTCTTCTTGTAGGCGTTGTTGGGCCTCCAAGTGCAGAGGTTTGTAGGACAATACCAAATTTCCCTCAAGTGGATGACCTAAGGTTTATCAATCCGTGGGAGGCGTAGGATGAAGATGGTCTCTCTCAAACAACCCCGCAATACAATGGGAAATTGTATAGGTGCACTAGTTCGGCGAAGAGATGGTGATACAAGTGCAATATGGATGGTAGATATAGATTTTTGTAATCTGAAAATATAAAAACAGCAAGGTAACTAGTAGCAAAAGTGAGCGTAAATGGTATTGCAATGCTTGAAAAGAAGGCCTAGGGTTCATACTTTCACTAGTGCAAGTTCTTTCAACAATAATAACATAATTGGATCATATAACTATCCCTCAACGTGCAACAAAGAGTCACTCCAAAGTCACTAATAGAGGAGAACAAACAAAGAGATTATTGTAGGTACGAAACCACCTTAAAGTTATTCTTTCCGATCAATCCATTGGGCTATTCCTATAAGTGTCACAAACAACCCTAGAGTTCATAGTAAAATAACACCTTAAGACACAAATCAACCAAAACCCTAATGTCACCTAGATACTCCAATGTCACCTCAAGTATCCGTGGGTATGATTATATGATATGCATCACACAATCTCAGATTCATCTATTCAACCAACACAAATAACTTCAAAGAGTGCCCCAAAGTTTCTATCGAAGAGTCAAGACGAAAACGTGTGCCAACCCCTATGCATAGATTCCCAAGGTCATAGAACTCGCAAGTTGATCACCAAAACATACATCAAGTGAATCAATAGAATACCCCACTGTCACCACGGGTATCCCACGCAAGACATACATCAAGTGTTCTCAAATCCTTAAAGACTCAATCCAATAAGATAACTTCAAAGGGAAAACTCAATTCATCACAAGGAGATAGAGGGGGAGAAACATCATAAGATCCAACTATAATAGCAAAGCTCGCGATACATCAAGATCATGCCATATCAAGAACACGAGAGAGAGAGAGAGAGACAGAGATCAAACACATAGCTACTGGTACATACCCTCAGCCCCGAGGGTGAACTACTCCTTCCTCGTCATGGAGAGCGCCGGGATGATGAAGATGGCCAGCGGTGATGATTCCCTCCTCCGGTAGGGTGCCAGAACAAGGTCCCGATTGGTTTTTGGTAGCTACAAAGGCTTGCGGCGGCGGAACTCCTGTTCTAGGTTTCTTTTCAGGGTTTTTTATATTTATAGGAATTTTTGGCATCGGTCTCATGTCAGGGAGGTCTCCGAGTCATCCACGAGGCAGGGGGACGCGCCCAGGGGGGTAGGGTTCGCCCTCCACCCTCGTGGATGGTTCGGGACTCTTCTGGTCAACAATCTTCGCCGCCGCCGGTCCGTCCGAAGATAGACCAGGTTTTCACCTCGGCCAACACTCACCGACACCGAATGCTACACCCCGGCAATCACGCCGCCCACACGGCCGTGGAGACCGGGCAGCACCAAGGCACAGGCTTGGCCCACGAGCACCGTGCTACCACCACCAGGACCGCCGCCCCAGCATCCAAGACCTCGACACCACCTCACCCGAGACCCGTCGCACCACAACGAAAGAGACGAGAGGAAAGGTCCCACCTTTCGCACTCCTGGGCGACCCCAGCGTCGAGACCCAATAGGTCGACCAAAACTGGCATCCAACGACCCGTCCTGCAGCCCCGAGCGCGAGACGAGTTCGGTCCTGCAGCATCGAGAGGGGGACGAGGTCAGTCCTGCTGCAACGTGCGCGAGACGAGCTCGGTCCTGCTGCATCGGGCGCGGGACGGGCTCGGTCCTGCAGCACCGAGGCGCGAGACAAGCGGTGGACCGCAGCTGGGAGAGGACCAGCCCATTGATGAGAGTAACGCCCGGGCGACGAGGAGATGGGGTGAAGGCCGAAACGGCCCGACCGCAGACAAACCGACGCCGGAGAAGCCATGAATTGCTCAACTGAATGACACCTAGCTAAAAGAAAACCATTCGACTGAACAAGAGTACTGCGCATTCGATCAGGAAGACTCATGAAGCCATGCTAAATGCACAGTAGCAAACTGAATGAATCTAGCCCATCGGCTAATGATTTCTTGCGACTATTCACCATTAGTAATTTAGTACTACTTAATTGTATGCAGTGTTTGGCAGAATAATTAGAGGACACCAAGGAAGGAAGCTAGCAAATGCTGCTATTTGTTACAAGTATGCACGTACCTTGACAAGAGAGAAGCAGCTTCAGAAACAAAAACTTGGATACTGACATTATGATTGTCATTTTCCTTCCTTGCCAGGTACTGTTTCAATGCGTACAAAAACCACAAGGCACATCGACGCTGCATTACCAGGGCTCCAATATATGGCTGCTAAGAGCGCACAGCACTAAGCATCTAAACCAACAGAAAAGCCTACTATATGTTATGGTCACTACATATCAAACATAGTAAACGCACCTGCCAAAATCCTATTTGCATACATACCTTTGGTTTATCACTTGAAACAACAAAAATGAACCAAATGCACATATACCCAGCACGAAAACTTTTCATCGCTTCTAATGTTATTTTATTTTACTGATACTGATGAAATTTCTCTGTGATTTACAGATCCAAGGCTCTACAGAATTCATTAGCGACAGCAAACATATATAAAAAAAACTTGCTCAAAGGCAGTGTTTTACCAAAATACTGAATGAATAAAGTCAACTAGACATGGCACCGGTAACCAGCCTGATTGAAACTTTTAGTAGAGGTTGACAGTCTGCACTAGGATTTAGAATAGTCATAACAACTGATTGTTATGGACAAGAAGACTGATTACAGTATAATTTAGCCCCATTGAACAAATTTATGCATGTCAAGAGCAACAGCCAGTGCTAGGAAAATAAGAACTAAGAGTAACAATGTTCTTTCAAAATGAAATTATGTTTAATCTGTAGGTTTTACCCGTCATTGCTCCGAACTGGAAATCAATGAAGCAGGAGTTAGTGTATGCACCAGCAAATTGAGCCAATTCTGAAGTATTCAGACAAATAGTTCAACTGAAATTAGAGCCAATTCTCAGATGAAGGACAGGCATGGGTTGAAGGCAAAACTACTGCCCATATGCATCTGCCAATGACTCTGAGAACAGAGGAGCATAAGCTAGAAATCGTTGTGTACTGTTTTTCTCAAGATTAAAGATACATCCAACTTTCTTATTTCGCACGTCGTACGCTACTGAGGTATCACCACGTCCACGTGAAAGCAAGAAAATGGTGTCACAATCTGGATGAATCCCGACCACCCTGTGCTTCTTCCCAGTCATGCTCATAAGCTCGCTTCAAGACCAATTCTTTACTATCACAATCCTGGAGGCACCAGAGTTCTATCCCAAAGATTTGCTTGTTATCATCGACGGACGCTATACCATAGTGTAAGCACCCCTGCGACGATCCAATCGTACCAAGTCCTTGCACACTGATGGTCTTCCACACTTTCCCCTCCATGTCTACCCCCAGCAACACATAATCGTTGCTGATGTAATTAAGGTTGCCCATAACATAGAGCAAGCCGCCAACAAAGACGCATCTACTACCGTAAAACAACGTAACTTTCTCAACCATCCCACTATTCCTATGACTCCAAGTTCCTGTCTGGGAGGAGTAGATGTTCACTCCTGTGATGTAAACTCCCCCATATGTCTCCTCGAAATGAAAAACGTGGAAATGGGACGAGACTGCCGGGTCGAAAGCCAGACATGTGGCATGGGTATGTCTGTTTGCCAGCTCCAGCGGTTGAGGTTGAGGTTGAGGGGGCAGCTCAACCCACCTCCCGGTGGCGGGATTGCACACGACCAAATGGGAATCATCCTTGCTGTTGTAGCGGCGGTAGAGAAGGAGGCCACTACAAGCGTCCACCTGGGTGATGCCACTATACTTGTTTGGCTGCAGGTAAGGGATGGAAGGGTCAAACGGGGCTGCGGCGCCGGAGACGCTCACGAAGTTGTGGTGTCGCCCGTTGTTGCTGATGGTCGTGTAGAGGAAGCCCGCAAGGGCCTGGGGCAACTTCTTGCGGTTGGCGGGGTCAGCGATGAGGTCACGCCAGAGTACAGAGACCGACTTGAAGCGATGGACGGATCTGACGGGGAGACGGCAGAGGATCTCCAGGATGAGGTCGTCGGTGAGGAGGCTGGCCGCCGTTGCCCCCGGATGGCTGCCCAGCCCCAGCTTGGTGTTCCTCCAGAATATCTCCCCCTTCTCTGGCTCCTCCATTTAGCGGAAGCGGAAGGTCCTAGGCAGGGGACATATCTGCAAATGGATAGAGGAAATCATTGATCTGCCTAATGAAAATCAACCCGGGTGGTTGCAGGTGTTAGGTTGATCTCCTCCCGATCGAGCCCGACGGCTCGACGGGTCTTTGACTCGCGCCCTGATCAGGGGCGCCCAACCAACCATGGTTGGTGGGCCCCTGTGACATGCGCTATATAAACAGAGGTGGGGGGCCGAGACACGTTTCACGAAGTTAATCGCTGCCGCAAACCCCACCGATATTCCCTACTGATTTAGGGTTAGCGCCGTGCTCACGGGAAGCACACCACCCCCGCCTTCTCACTGCCATCACAGCCGCCACAACATCACTATGGCTGCTGGTTCAAGCTCGCAAGGCAAGGCAGAAGGTAGGTTACCGGATTGATCTAGCCTACCCCGATCCAAAGTATCTAACAATGGTATCAGATCCATCTTGGCTAGATGTTTTTCAGTACAAAGTCAAATCAGATAAAGAAAAGAGTCTCCCCCAAAGAACCCTAGAAGGGCAAAGGCATCTCAAAGAAAAGTTACGCCGCCGTCATGGCCGCACCTGTTCCTCTCGATCCGGACGCGCATAGGCACGCCGAGGCGTCGGACGAAGAACCAACCCCACAGGGGCAAAGAGCACCACCACCGATCCATTCGACGGCGGCGCGCTCACCGCAAGGGGAACGCGCGACCGGCGAAGGGATCAGCAGGGCACTGGTAGAAAAAGGGCCTATAATCCCGGTTCGTAAGGGCCTTTAGTCCCGGTTCCTGAACCGGGACTAAAGTGTCGGTACTAATGCCCCGAACCTTTAGTCCCGGTTCAATCCAGAACCGGGACTGATGGGCCTCCACGTGGGCAGTGCGCAGAGCCCAGGCAGGAGACCCTTTGGTCCCGGTTGGTGGCACCAACCGGAACCAATAGGCATCCACGCGTCAGCATTTCTTTGGCTGGGGTTTTAGTTTTTTTTGAAGCGGGGGGGGGGGGGGGGGGGGGTTTGGGGGTTTTGGGGGGTTAATTTAGGTGTTTCATATATTGTGTTAGCTAGCTATAATTAATAGAGAGAAGTCTCCTCTCTTATGTCCGTGCTTGGTCGACGCTACGTACTATACATACGTATAGAGAGGACTAGACATGCTGGCTAGCTAGTAAGCAAACGAAGGAAACAGAAGATCGTCATGAACATATATGCATACAGAGAGAAGTGATATCGACCACCTCTCCTTCTCCGAGAGATTGGTCGAACAACAAGTTCTCGTATATCTATCTGACACTACCGGCTACATATATACAATAATTATTTCTTACAAATATAATCATACGGACTCAGGGTCAACATAGAATTCTCCGTCTTCAGGGATCACGTGGTCAAGAAAGAATGCCGCCAATCCCTCTTGAATTGCTCGCATGCGAGCTGGTGCTAGGAGTTCATCCCGCTTCCGAAACATCTAATTTAAAGAAGGGGGTCAATAAAATTGTATATATATATGAATGAATGAAACTCAACACAAATGATGGTAATAAAATAAAATTGTGAATGTTGTTATTTACGTACTTCATATTGTTCGTCAGTGTAGCCCCGCTCACAAGTCGTATGGCGGATGGACTCGCAAACATAGTATCCACAGAAATCATTCCCTTATTCCTGCCACAACCACTTTACAAGAAATAGAGGTTAATCAAACTGATAAGCAAGAATGCCAAATGGTATTGATGAAACTAGCGCTTGAATGACTAGTAGATGCGCTTAAAATGCTACTATAGCTAGTACTTACTTTCGGGTGTCTAAATTGCAGCTCCTTCGGCAGTCCCGGAGCTTTTCTGTTGAATTTTCTCCAAACCCTGCGGGACAAAGAAAACAATTACTTGATATATCAGGAAATGAACAAAGTTGCTGATATGGTGGATAATGATCGATTTAACTTACTTCTCGAGTATTTGAGTCATGTCTGCATAGTCCTTGGGATCTTTTCGTCTTGAGTCTAAGACGGTTACTAGTCCCTGCTCAAGCTTAATATGTAGGAGAATATAGTGGAAACTGCACACGCATGCATAACTCATCAATTACATTACTATAACCTTGACTAATATATAAGGGAAACCGAATACGCACAAGAAAGTAACACTCACTTGAAGTTGTAAGGAAAGAGTATTATATCTTTGTTTTGATTTATTATCAATGATCGTAGCATGCTGGCCTCGGTTTCTGCGGCATGAAATTTAACCTGAGTTGCATCTATGAGATATGTGTTAATGAACCCAATATCACCGACTTGTCTTTTCTTCAATTCGATGATCTTCAATCTGCATAATATAGTGAGGATGATTATAAATACATGCAATGAAAGAGCTAAGCTATATAGAGAAACTTAATGACAGAAGTAGTACTACTTACAGACAGTAGCAGGCGGCCGTTGTTTTATCGAGGGCCAATTGATTGAAAAACTGATAGAACTCCTCAAATGGAACAGGCAACAGATTAATTCCAACGAGGTCATGCTCCTTTTTAACTTTCACATACAAAGTTCTCCTCCCCCCAGAGTCTCTGCAGATTTTCAAGTACCAATCATGCAATCTTCGCATCATCGTTGATAGAGATCTTTCATCTTTGACAAGAGGCTTCCCGTACTCGTATCTTTGTATCTGCATGTCCATGGGTTCATAATGTACTTCGTCGGGCAGGTAATCTGCAAGATGGCTATAACCGGGCACCATCCTCGGATCATTAGCAACGTTGTGGCTAGGCACCTTGAGCGGGGGGCATGATTGCTTCGCTTGTTCGCCGAGCTGGGCAATTTGTTTCCCAGCACGTCGTTCTTTCAGCCTTTGATCACCGACAGTACTTCCCGACCGCTCCGCTTCGGCAAATTCCTTTCCAATAATGCGGTCATAGTTTCCTTTCGGCGGATCAGACTTCGGTGGTTTTGTCAGGGCAGCCAGAGTGCGCTTCACTTTCACCCGATCTACCTTCTCCTCCAGAGGTGGATGTTTCTTTGCTTTCACCCCTTCAAAGAATTTCCTCACTTCTTCTCGCGCGATCTCGGCGTTCTCCTCCTGGGTCCTCTCGTATGGTAACTTCTCTGGAGTCTTCAGAGAAGGACCGAATCTGTATGTCCTCCCGCCTCTGGTTGTACTGCTAGACGCCGACCGAGCAGACGGAGCGGTTGTCTTCTTTACTTGCTTAAGAGGCGGAGGAGAAGGACTACGACGCGCCGGAGCAGCTGGAACGGCGGCAGGTCTCTTCCGCCCTTGCTGACGAGGCGGAGAAGGAGGAGGCTGGATGCTCGGGCGCGTCGGCGCAGGCGGAGAAGGAGGCGGAGTGCCGCCACGCGCCGGAGAAGGAGCCGGCTGAGGGCCCTGATTGTCACTCACCGGAGGAGGAGGCGGTGGAGGAGGCGGAGTGCCCTGACTCGCCGGAGGAGGAGGAGGCGGAGGCGTCCAGTTCGGAAGATTGATGAGCTCCTTCCGCCATAGGCATGGAGTCTTCAGAGCAGACGCCAGCCGAGTCTCCCCTTCACCGGTAGGGTGGTCAAGCTGGAGGTCCTCAAATCCCTCCGTTATCTCATCCACCATCACCCTAGCATATCCTTCTGGAATTGGCCGGCAGTGAAAAGTTGCGCCGGGTTCAGTAGGATAAACAGAGCCAACAGCTGCCTTGACCTTCAAATTCATCCATTGCGTCATAAGGTGGCAATTTTGAGACTCCGTTATAGCATCCACGGGATAGCTGGCAGGAGCCGTCAAGGCATGCTCCGGCTGAAGCAGCCCGGTGGAAGCCACGCTGCTTCTGCGCTGAGATGGCGGGGTAGCTTCGGGGGAGGCTTCGGCAGTACGTTTGCTGCGATTTGCTTCTCGTTCCTCTATCGCGTCTACCCTTGCTTGCAGCGCGTGCATTTGGGTCTGCTGCACTTTTTTCCTCCTCTCATGGGATTTGTAACCGCCTGCGTCCGGAAACCCAACCTTCCACGGAGCGGAGCCTGGCGTGCCTCGTGTCCGTCCAGGGTGCTCAGGATTACCGAGGGCCATTGTGAGCTCGTCGTTCTCTCTGTCTGGAAAGAACGTCCCTTCCTGCGCTGCATCGATATACTGCTTAAGCTTACTGACTGGTATGTCCATTTGATCGTTCGTCGAAATGCACTTCCCTGTTACAGGGTCCAAGGTTCCGCCAGCCCCGAAGAACCAAGTCCGGCAACGGTCTGGCCAGTTAATTGTCTCTAGCTCGATCCCTTTATGAACCAGATCATTCTCAATCTTGGACCACTTAGGCCGGGCTACGAGGTAGCCACCTGACCCCGTGCGATGGTGAAGCTTCTTCTTCGCAGCATTTTGCTTGTTTGTCGCTGACATCTTCTGACTCTTTTCCAATGTCTTGTGGGCCACAAATGCGGGCCAGTGATCTCTGATCTTCTGATATCTGCCCTTGAATTCTGGTGTCTCATTATTTTCGACAAACTTATTCAGCTCTTTCTTCCACCTCCTGAATAGTTCGGCCATCCTCTTCAGAGCAAAAGACTTGATTAATTTCTCTTTAACTGGGTTCTCTGGATTATCCTCAGGCGGTAGGGTGAAATTTGACTTCAGCTCAGTCCAAAGATCATTTTTCTTCATATCATTGACATAAGACACCTCAGGGTCTTCTGTAGCCGGCTTAAACCATTGCTGGATGCTTATCGGGATCTTGTCCCTAACCAGAACCCCGCACTGAGCAACAAATGCGCTCTTTGTCCGGAGGGGTTCAATAGGTTGGCCGTCGGGCGCGATTGCTATGATCTCAAACTTTTCATCCGAGCTCAACTTTTTCTTCAGGCCTCGTCTCTTTACCGAAGTTGTGCTCGATCCGGAGGGCTAGAAAAAAGAACAAAGACTTAATTAATATGTGTACATAGCAAAACAATGAATGCATCAATCAGCTAGTCAGCATAGGCTTAACTAATATATATACCTGGCCGGACTCGGTTCGGTCACCGGAGTCGTCATCACGGTCTCCTTCTTGCACCGGCATTGGGTCACCGGAGCCGTCCTCATGTTCTTCTTCTTGCACCGGCATTAGGTCACCGTAGCCAGCTTGTTCACCCTCTCCTTCCAGACCATCGGTTTCGTTGAGAAACAACGAGATGGCATCACTTCCTTCTGCGATTATTTCCCTCAACAATGCTTCTTTTGTTGCTTCGTCTAGGGCGGTGTCCATAGTTTCTACAAATATTTACAACATGGCAATTATTATTCAAACATGACAGATGGATATATTAGTGCCAAACGTAGAACTAGCTACCTAATCATAGTAAGCTATCGGGAGGGGGTATATATCGACAACGACAACACTACGTCTATGTCCCTCGACGACCCTCGTTCCCGATAAAAAAGAGGAAGAAGAAGAAAAAAAAGAGGAGAAGAAAGAATAGAGGATTCTCCTCTATTCTTTCCTCTATTCTTTCTTCTCCTCTTTTTTTTTCTTCTTCCTCTTCTTTTTTTATCCTCTTCTTCCTCTCATGTTCGAGAGGATCGCCGAGGGGTCGGGAGGTTGCCTAGTGTCAAAGGATTCAACAAAACCATGTCTTCATCATTAGGCGAAAGTAACATGTGCATGATGGTACGAAGCTCTTCAAAGTTGTTCTAGAACGGAGTCCCAGATAGGATAATTCGCTTTTTGGTACAAAGTTCAGAAAGAGCCTTCCAAATATCGCTATTTGGAAGGCCTTTGCTGAATTCGTACCAAAGGCGGATTATTCTATCCGGGACTCCATTCCAGAACAATTTTGCAAAACTTCGTAACAACATGCCCTGGTTACTTCCGGCTAATGATGAAGGCATGGATTTCTTCAATACTTTGACACTAGGAGAAGAAGAAAGGAATAGCTAGAGGAGAAGATCGAAGAAAAAAAAGAGGAAAAAAAGAGGAGAAGAAGAAAGGAATAGTGGAGAAGAAGAGAAAATAGAATATATTCTATTTTCTCTTCTTCTCCACTATTCCTTTCTTCTTCTCCTCTTCTTTTTCTTCTTTTTTCTTCTTCTTATTTATTTCTCCTCTTCTTTTTGGTAGAGGAAACCCTAAATAGCAAGTATCGTGGGTGTGAGATACATGTGGCCCTCGGTGTCGGACACTACATCCACGTCCCACAAGTGACGTGGGCGCCGAAGCCCGCGCCACTTGTGGGATGTGGATGTAGTGTCCGACACCGACGGTACATGTATCTCACACCGACGATACTTTCTATTTAGGGTTTCTCCTCTACCGCTCGGCGACCCTCGACGACCCTCGTTCCCGATAAAATAAAGAGGAAGAAGAAGAAGAAGAAAAAAGAAGAGAAGAAAGAATAGAGGAGAAGACTTCCTCTTCTTCCTCTCCTCTTCTTCTCCCTCTTCTTCCCCTTCTTCCTCGCCTCTCTCATGAATGTTCGACTTTCTCGACCCCCCCCCCACGTGTCGAAGAAAAAAAAGAAAAAAAAATTGGAGAAGAAGAAAGGAATAGAGGAGAAAAGAGAAAATAGAATATATATTCTATTTTTCTCTTCTTCTCCTCTATTCCTTTCTTCTTCTCCTCTTCTTTTTCTTCTTTTTTCTTCTTCTTATTTATTTCTCCTCGTCTTCCTCTCCCCTCTCGGTGACCCTAGACCCCCTCTCGACCCTCGACCCCTAGGCGACCGTCGACCCCTCTTTTTTTTCTTCCTATTCTTTTTTATCCTCTTCTTCCTCTACCGCTCGGCGACCCTCGACGACCCTCGTTCTCGATAAAAAAAAGAGGAAGAAGAAGAAAAAAAGAGGAGAAGAAAGAATAGAGGAGATCTTCTCCTCTATTCTTTCTTCTCCTCTTTTTTCTTTTCTTATTCCTCTTCTTTTTTTATCCTCTTCCTCCTCTCATGTTCGACGACCCTCGACCCCTCGGCGACCCTAGACCCCCTCTCGACCACCTCTTCTTCTCCCTCTTCTTCCCCTTCTTCCCCGTCTCTCTCATGAATGTCCGACATCCCCCCTCCCCCCCTCATCATCATCTATCATCCCCCCTCTAATGTTCGACGACCCTCGACCCCTTGGCCGCCCTCTCGACACACCCACGACCTAAAATGACCTAAAATGAAAGTAACCTAAAATTCACTAAAGTTATCGATGACCCTCTCGACACACCCACGAATAAGAAAATATATCATCTTCTTCATCCCCTCTTCTTTGCATATTCACATAGTCACATACACATACATAGCCACATACATATAGAACTTTTCTGAACATATATATATATATATATATATATATATATATAGCCACATTCATATAGAACTTTTCTGAACATATATAGATGATTTTCTAAAAATGTAACTTTAGCATATATGAACAGAGAGCAGCGGCGGCAAAGGGTGGCATCGTCGGCGACGGGGATGGGAAAGGGGGGAGCTCACTGGGGGCGGGCGGCGACGGGGAGAGAAGGCCAGCGACGGGAAGGAGGACGGCGGGCTCAGGGATGCCGGCAACGGGGACGGCGTGCGCGGGGCGGCACGTGGTGACGGGGACGACGGGCTCGGGGTGGCACACGGCGACGGGGACGGCCGCGGGCTCGGGGCGGCACACGGCGACGGGGACGAGGAGGCGGGGCTCGGGGCAGGGCGGACGGCAGCGAGCTCGGGGCAGGGCGGCCGGCGACGGGGACGAGGAGGCGGGGCTCGGGGCAGGGCGGACGGCAGCGAGCTCGGGGCAGGGCGGCCGGCGACGGGGACGAGGAGGCGGGGCTCGGGGCAGGGCGGATGGCAGCGAGCTCGGGGCAGGGCGGCCGGCGACGGGGACGAGGAGGCGGGGCTCGGGGCAGGGCGGCCGGCGACGGGCAGGAGGGCGCAAGGACGACGACAGCGACAGGGCGCGGCGACGGCGATGGGGCAGGGCGCAGCAACGGCGACGGGGCAAGGCACGGCGACGGCGACGAGGAGGACGAGCAGCCTGGCGGCGTCGGCGATGGGGAATGGAGCAGTTGGCGAAAATTTCCAAAGTGTGGGCTTATATAGCACAGCCTTTAGTCCCGGTTCGTGGCAGCAACCGGGACTAAAGGTGGGCATTAGTCCCGGTTGGTGCCACCAACCGAGACCAAAGGCCTCTTTTCAGCAGCCCAAAGGGCGGGAAGCGATGGCCTTTGGTCTCGGTTGGTAGCACCAACCGGGACTAAAGGGGGGAATTGGTCACGGTTGGTGCCACGAACCGTGACAATTGCCCCCTTTAGTCCCGGTTGGTGGCACCAACCGGGACCAATGGCCTTGTGCTGCCCCGTGTCCAAAAATTTAGTCCCACATCGCTAGCTGAAGGGCGCCGGCACTGGTTTATAAGCGCTCGTGTGCCTCCCCATTCGAGCTCCTCTCTAATGCAGGCCTTCGGGCCTAAACTTGCTACTGCTTGTGGGCCTATTGGGCCTTCTGCGGGCCTGAATCCTGGCCCATGTAGGGTTTCTAGTCGTATTCAGGCCGTGGAGGCCCAGTAGGAGCCATTTTTTTGGTTTTTTCTTTTATATTTCTACATTTTTTGGTTTTTTATTTTTTTATTTCTACTTCAAACTAAATACTTACAGTTTTTTAGTGATTTCTTTTTGCTTGTAGGTCACAAAAATTATAAACTTTTTGTTAGTGCCATTAGTTTTAAATTTTGAATAGTTTAAATTTGAATTTTTAAATTTTTTTGTGAATCACTAGTTTGTGAATAACTTTACTATGAAAATAGAATTTTTTTCTATTTATTTTTTCTTTATACTTACAACTAAATACTTATAGTTTTTTAGTGATTTCTTTTTGATTTTAGGTCACAAAAATTAGAAACTTTCTGTTACTGCCGTTAGTTTTAAAATTTTGAATAGTTTAAATTTGAATTTTAAAATATTTGTGTGAATCACTAGTTTATGAATAACTTTACTATAAAAATAGAATTTTTTCTATTTATTTTTTATTTATACTTACAACTAAATACTTATAGTTTTTTAGTGATTTCTTTTTGATTTTAGGTCACAAAAATTATAAACTTTCTGTTAGTGCCATTAGTTTTAAAATTTTGAATAGTTTAAATTTGAATTTTATAAAATTTGTGTGAATCACTAGTTTATGAATAACTTTACTATAAAAATAGATTTGTTTTCTTCTTTGCTATTTATTTTTTATTTATACTGACAATTAAATACTTATAGTTTGATTTTAGGTCACAAAAATTATATTCTTTTTGCTATTGAAGAATATTATAGTTTCATTTTAGTTGATCATAACATAATATTTTAATTGATTGTTTTTATTTTCATAAAAGTTTTGTAGTTCATTCTGTTTGCTATTAATTCATTCTTTGAGCTAAATGACTCTGAAATTGGAAAGCATTTCAAAATGAACTCTGAAAAGGTTGAAAGTTGGCATGGTATCATCATTTCACCCACATAGCATGTTCCAAAAAGTAGAGAGGGTTACGACAAAAACTTGATGCACTTCGTGTACAAAATGGACAATCACTTTCGAAGTATCAAAGTTTCGAACCATAAGACATGAAAGCATTTCAAATGAACTCTGAAAAAGTTGAAAGTTGGGATGGTATCATAATTTCACCCACATAGCATGTGCATGTACAAAACGGACAATGGTAGCATGTTCGTCTGTTACAAATTTGGCATGGTATCATCATAATAGTTGCGGGAGAAAGTCTTCACTTTTTCTTCGCTTGTGTCATTTGCTTATTGCGCCGTAACCATGGATAATCTTCATTGTTTATCAGGATGCTTGGGTCAGCCTTGACATTGAAGGGAGGAATTTCATGAAACTTTTCATAATCTTCAGACATGTCTGTCTTGCCGTCCACTCCCAGGATGTCCCATTTTCCTGAAAGAACTATGTGGCGCTTTGGCTCATCTTATGATGTATTCGATTCCTTATCTTTTCTTTTTCTCGGTTTGGTAGACATGTCCTTCACATAGATAACCTGTGCCACATCATTGGCTAGGACGAACGGTTCGTCAGTGTACCCAAGATTTTTCAGATCCACTGTTGTCATTCCGTACTGTGGGTCTACCTGTACCCCGCCGCCTAACAGATTGACCCATTTGCACTTAAACAAAGGGACCTTAAAATCAGGTCCATAGTCAAGTTCCCATATGTCCACTATGTAACCATAATATGTGTCCTTTCTGCTCTCAGTTGCTGCATCAAAGCGGACACCGCTGTTTTGGTTGGTGCTCTTTTGATCTTGGGCGATCGTGTAAAATGTATTCCCATTTATCTCGTATCCTTTGTAAGTCAATACAGTCAAAGATGGTCCCCTGGACAACAAGTACAACTCATCACGAACAGTGTTGTCACCTCTAAGACGTGTTTCCAACCAACTGCTGAAAGTCCTGATGTGTTCACATGTAATCCAGTCATCGCATTGCTCCGGGTGTTTGGAGCGCAGACTGTTCTTGTGTTCGTCGACATACGGGGTCACCAAGGTAGAGTTCTATAAAACTGTGTAGTGTGCTTGAGACCAAGAATATCCGTCCCTGCATATTATTGAGTCTCTTCCAAGAGTGCCTTTTCCAGTCAGTCTCCCCTCATACCGCGATTTAGGGAGACCTATCTTGTTAAGGCCAGGAATGAAGTCAACACAAAACCCGATAACATCCTCTGTTTGATGGCCCATGGAGATGCTTCCTTCTGGCCTAGCGCGGTTACAGACATATTTCTTTAGGACTCCCATGAACCTCTCAAAGGGAAACATATTGTGTAGAAATACGGGCCCCAGGATGACAATCTCGTCGACTAGATGAACTAGGACGTGCGTCATGATATTGAAGAAGGATGGTGGGAACACCAGCTCGAAACTGACAAGACATTGTGCCACATCACTCCTTAGCCTTGGTAAGATTTCTGGATCGATCACCTTCTGAGAGATTGCATTGAGGAATGCACATTGCTTCACAATGGCTAATCGGACGTTTTCCGGTAGAAGCCCCCTCAATGCAACCGGAAGCAGTTCCGTCATAATCACGTGGCAGTCATGAGACTTTAGGTTCTGAAACTTTTTCTCTGGCATATTTATTATTCCCTTTATATTCGACGAGAAGCCAGTCGTGACCTTCATACTGAGCATGCATTCAAAGAAGATTTCTTTCTCTTCTTTCATAAGAGCGTAGCTGGCAGAACCTTTATACTGCTTTGGAGGCATGCCGTCTTTTCCGTGCAAACGTTGCAGGTCCTTCCGTGCCTCAGGTGTATCTTTTGTCTTCCCATACACGCCCAAGAAGCCTAGCAGGTTCACGCAAAGGTTCTTCGTCACGTGTGTCACGTCGATTGAGGAGCGGACCTCTAGGTCTTTCCAGTAGGGTCGGTTCCAAAATATAGATTTCTTCTTCCACATGGGTGTGTGTCCCTCAGCGTCATTCGGAATAGCTAGTCCACCGGGACCCTTTCCAAAGATTCCGTAGTGTAAATCATTGACCATAGCAAGCACGTGATCACTGGTGCGCATGGCGGGCTTCTTCCGGTGAACTGCCTCGCCTTTGAAATGCTTGCCTTTCTTTCAACAATGATGGTTGGTCAGAAGAAATCGACGATGGCCCAGGTACACACTCTTCCTGCATTTGTCCAAGTATATACTTTCAGTGTCATCTAAACAGTGCATGCATGCATGGTATCCTTTGTTTGTCTGTCCTGAAAGGTTACTGAGAGCGGGCCAATCGTTGATGGTCACGAACAGCAACGCCTTAATGTTAAATTCCTCCTGTCTGTGCTCATCCCACGTATGTACACCGTTTCCATTCCAAAGCTGTAAAAGTTCTTCAACTAATGGCCTTAGGTACACATCAATGTCGTTGCCGGGTTGCTTAGGGCCTTGGATGAGAACGGGCATCATAATGAACTTCCGCTTCATGCACATCCAAGGAGGAAGGTTATACATACATAGAGTCACAGGCCAGGTGCTGTGATCGCTGCTCTGCTCCCCGAAAGGATTAATGCCATCCGCACTTAAAGCAAACCATACATTACTTGGGTCCTTTGCAAACTCATCCCAGTACTTTCTCTCGATTTTTCTCCACTGCGACCTGTCAGCGGGTGCTCTCAACTTCCCATCTTTCTTTCGGTTCCTGTGCCATCGCATCAACTTGGCATGCTCTTCGTTTCTGAACAGACGTTTCAACCGTGGTATTATAGGAGCATACCACATCACCTTCGCAGGAACCCTCTTCCTGAGGGGCTCACCGTCAACATCACCAGGGTCATCTCGTCTGATCTTATACCGCAACGCACCGCATACCGGGCATGCGTTCAGATCCTTGTATGCACCGCGGTAGAGGATGCAGTCATTAGGGCATGCATGTATCTTCTCCACCTACAATCCTAGAGGGCATACGACCTTCTTTGCTGCGTATGTACTGTCGGGCAATTCGTTATCCTTTGGAAGCTTCTTCTTCAATATTTTCAGTAGCTTCTCAAATCCTTTGTCAGCCACAACATTCTCTGCCTTCCACTGCAGCAATTCCAGTACGGTACCGACCTTTGTGTTGCCATCTTCGCAATTGGGGTATAACCCTTTTTTGTGATCCTCTATCATGCGATCGAACTTCAGCTTCTCCTTTTGAGTAATGCATTGCGTCCTTGCATCGACAATGACCCGGCGGAGATCATCATCATCGGGCACATCGTCTGGTTCCTCTTGATCTTTAGCAGCTTCACCCGTGGCAGCATCATTGGGCACATCGTCTGGTTCCTCTTGATCTTCACCAGCTCCCCCCGTTGCAGCATCACCGTATTCAGGGGGCACATAGTTGTCATCGTACTCTTCTTCTTCGCCGTCTCCACCATAACCCCTATTTCTCCGTGCCTCGTCCAAACATTATAGTGTGGCATGAAACCCTTGTAAAGCAGGTGGGAGTGAAGGATTTTCCAGTTAGAGTAAGACCTCGTATTCCCACATTCAGTGCATGGACAACACATAAAACCATTCTACTTGTTTGCCTCAGCCGCATCAAGAAACTCATGCACGCCCTTAATGTACTCGCAGGTGTGTCTGTCACCGTACATCCATTGCCGGTTCATCTGCGTGCATTATATATAATTAAGTGTCCAAATTAATAGAAGTTCATCATCACATTAAAACCAAAGTGCATAAATAGTTCTCATCGAACAACATATAGCTCTCCAGAGCATCTAATTAATTAAACCATACATTGAAACTATGTAAAACATTTCAATGCGAAAACTAATGCGATCATAATCGCAACCAAGGTAACAATTGATCCAACGGCATAATGATACCAAGCCTCGGTATGAATGGCATATTTTCTAATCTTTCTAATCTTCAAGCGCATTGCATCCATCTTGATCTTGTGATCATCGACGACATCCGCAACATGCAACTCCAATATCATCTTCTCCTCCTCAAGTTTTTTTATTTTTTCCTTCAACAAATTGTTTTCTTCTTCAACTAAATTTAACCTCTCGACAATAGGGTCGGTTGGCATTTCCGATTCACATACATCCTAGATAAATAAAATCTATGTCACGTTGGTCGGCATAATTTTCATAAACAATAAATGAACCAATAGTTATAAAGATAATATACATACCAAATCCGAATCATAGACAGGACGAGGGCCGATGGGGGCGGATACCAAAACCATCGCACTATATAGGATGCAATAAAAAATGTAAGAAAATGATATAAGTATCTATCTAAACATACAAGTAAGAATATTTTTCCTTTCAGAAAGAAGATAAGAACAAGAGGCTCACCACGGTGATGAGATCGGCGCGGGTGATCGACGGCGGTGAAGACGGGGACGGGGCGTGATGGACCGCTAAATCTAGACAAATCTCGAGGAAAATGGAGCTTGGAGGTCGAGCTTCGAGAGGAGAAAGCTTAAGTAGTGTGGCTCGGGCATTCCATCGAACACCTCATGTGCATACGAGGTGAGCTAGAGCACCACAAAGCCCTCTCCCCCTCGGCCAGAAAAAAAGAGCACTGTGCTCTGCTCTTGCGTGAGGGGGTATATATAGGCACCTCATTGGTCCCGGTTGATGACAAGAACTGGGACTAAAGAGAAGCCTTTGGTCCCGGTTCAAGCCACCAATCGGGACCAATGGTGGTGGGCCAGGAGCGAGGCCCATTGGTCCCAGTTCGTCACACCAATCGGGACCGAAAGGTCCAGACGAACCAGGACCAATGGCCCACGTGGCCCGGCCGGCCCCCTGGGCTCACGAACCGGGACCAATGCCCACATTGGTCCCGGTTCTAGACTGAACCGGGACTAATGGGCTGAGCCGGCCTGGACCATAGCCCTATTTTCTACTAGTGGGGCACAGCCGCTCCGTCCATCTAGGTCGCCGTCTGGCGGCATCTCCCTCTCTCTTCTCTCTGGGGAGGTGGTGGATGGAGAGAATTGAAACAGAAAGAGAAAGGCCGCTTGGGGCGGCGCAGTGGCCTTCGGCGTCGTCACCGGCCGCCAGGCCATTGCCGTAGATGTCGACAGAAAGAGCAAGAGCGGGCGCGAAGGGGGGCAGAGAGCTTGGCCGCGTCTCTCTCTCGCTCTCTCTATCGCAAGAAGGTGGAAAGAGAAAGGAGGGGGAAAAAGGGAAGGCTCGCACCGCGCGGCTCGATGCCGTCGCCGGCTTGCCGCCAGAGCGACGGGACTGTTGGGAGATGCGCTACTGCGTGCAGAGAGGAACAGTGAGCAGCGGACAGGAAATGGGAAAGGGAAGGGCGCGCGCGGCGCGGTGGCCCTCGCCGTCGTCGCCGGCAGCCGGGGCGGCCGACCGGGGTGCAGCCACCTGCCTCGCCATCGGGAGAGAGACCGAGCGGCGCGTGAGGGAACGGACTGGACCGGTGGGAGGGAACTCGCCTGGTTTTGTTCGAGCGCGAAGCGCGCGTGGCCGTCGACCTGATCGGACGGCCACCGTGAAACCCTAGCCCCACCTCAGGCCGCTGGGCCAGAAAGTGAGCAGGCCAGCTGGGCTGCTGGGCTGGTAGAGCCAGCGAACCAGGCCGGCTCGCGCGACCGCGCGGAGGCGCAGGCCTTGGGCCGATGTGGGCCTCCCGCGCCATGTCGAGTTCGGCTGGAGCTGCAAGTTTTTTTCCGTGCTTTTAATAGTTTTTTGTCCTGTTATTTGGGGCAAACTTTTACATAGATTTTTTTCTCTATTCAAATCATCCAACAAATTTTGTTTAGAGATCCGAAAAGTAAACAGAAAAATTTCTGAAAATTAAAATAGAAAAGTTTCAGAAAATAAATGTTCATGAATTTTTACAAAGGAAATAGTAAAGTTCATGAGTTTTTTTATTTGTCAAAGAAAAGTTTCTGTAAAGAATTAAAAAGTTCATGATCTTTTATTCATGTTTTCCACTGCGTAAATAATTAATAGTGCTCTTTTACAAAGAAAATAAAAGTTTAAATAGAATTAAGTTTTTATGAGCATGTTAAAGTGAATATTTTAATGAATATGATTATGTTATTTTTATGACCAACGTTGTTAATAACATGATCATGTTTTATTATTGAAATTTAAAGGTGCTCTTTTGAATGTTAATAGAACTAAAGAAAAAGATTAAATTGTTGCTTCTCTAATGCATTTTTGAACCAAGCGATTACAATTGCTTAGAGAGTAAAAGAGTAGAGAATTGTTTTTGAATAGAATATTCTAAAGCTTCCGTTGCAAAGTAAAAGTTTTATCCTCCAATTAAATTGGAACCAATGGGAAATTTAATTGGAAGAAATGTTGTTAGCAATGTTTTCCCCTATGGGTGAAATAAGATGCAGATAGTTTCCGCTATGACAAAAGAAAATATGGTATTATTATTTTCTGACTAACGTTGATCATAACAATGCTATAATTCTATGAGTCTTATGTTCAAAGTTTAAATCTCTAATAAATTTTGTATCAAAGTGATCAATTTTCAGAGAACGGATAAAGATCAAGAAATGCTCTTGAACTAGAGAAATGTATATTTCTTGTTCCCGCTGCAATAAAGTTGATGATGATGATTAATTCTTAGCAAAGTTGTTTAATAGAAATACTATCATCACATTGTTTTATGAGTTACATGCATTATTTCCATTTCTGCCCAACGGTGATATGGAATTAATGTAGAACGATGATGTTTATTCTAATTCTGCCACAACGGTGATTTAGAATATAAAGGAAAGTTTCAAAAAGTTTAATGTGCATTTCTTTTAACCAGACCAACGTAGGATTATTTTTATGCCCATTGTTGTTGATTATTGGCTAACACTGGTAGAAAAAGGGCCTGTTGTCCCGGTTCGTAAGGGCCTTTGTCTCGGTTCCTAAAGCGGGACTAAAGGGTCGGTATTAATGCCCTGAACCTTTAGTCCCGGTTCAATCCAGAACTGGGACTGATGGGCCTCCACGTGGCCTGTGTGCGGAGCCCAGGCAGGAGACCCTTTGGTCCCGGTTGGTGGCACCAACCGGGACCAATAGGCATCCACGCGTCAGCATTTCTCTGGCTGGGGTTTTTGTTTTTTTTGAAAGGGGGGGGGGGGTTGGGGGGTTTGGGGGTTTTAGGGGGTTAATTTAGGTGTTTCATATATTGTGTTAGCTAGCTATAATTAATAGAGAGAAGTGTCCTCTCTTATGTCCGTGCTTGGTCGACGCTACGTACTATACATATGTATAGAGAGGACTAGACACGCTAGCTAGCTAGTAAGCAAACGAAGGAAATAGAAGATCGTCATGAACATATATGCATACAGAGAGAAGTGATATCGACCACCTCTCCTTCTCTGAGAGATTGGTCGAACAACAAGTTCTCGTATATCTATCCGACACTGCCGGCTACATATATACAATAATTATCTCTTACAAATATAACCATACGGACTCATGGTCCACATAGTATTCTCCGTCTTCAGCGATCACGTGGTCAAGAAAGAATGCCGCCAATTCCTCTTGAATTGCTCGCATGCGAGCTGGTGCTAGGAGTTCATCCCGCTTCCAAAACATCTAATTTGAAGAAGGGGGTCAATACATATATATATGAATGAATGAAACTCAACACAAATGATGGTAATAAAATAAAATTGTGAATGTTGTTATTTACGTACTTCATATTGTTCGTCAGTGTAGCCCCGCTCACAGGTCGTGTGGCGGATGGACTCGCAAACATAGTATCCACAGAAATCATTCCCTTATTCCTGCCACAACCACTTTACAAGAAATAGAGGTTAATCAAACTGATAAGCAGGAATGCCAAATGGTATTGATGAAACTAGCGCTTGAATGACTAGTAGATGCGCTTAAAATGCTACTATAGCTAGTACTTACTTTTGGGTGTCTAAATTGCAGCTCCTTCGGCAGTCCCGGAGCTTTTCTGTTGAATTTTCACCAAACCCTGCCGGACAAAGAAAACAATTACTTGATATATCAGGAAATGAACAAAGTTGCTGATATGGTGGATAATGATCGATTTAACTTACATCTCGAGTATTGAAGTCATGTCTGCATAGTCCTTGGGATCTTTTCGTTTTGAGTCTCAGACAGTTACTAGGCCCTGCTCAAGCTTAATCTCTAGGAGAATATAGTGGTAACTACACACACATGCATAAATCATCAATTACATTACTATAACCTTGACTAATATATATATATATATATATATATATATATATATATATATATATATATGTATAAGGGAAACCGAATACGCACAAGAAAGTAACACTCACTTGAAGTTGTAAGGAAAGAGTATTATATCTTTGTTTTCATTTATTACCAACGATCGTAGCAAGTTGGCCTTGGTATCTGCGGCATGAAATTTAACCTGAGTTGCATCTATGAGATATGTGTTAATGAACCCAATATCACCGACTTGTCTTTTCTTCAATTCGGCGATCTTCAATCTGCATAATATAGTGAGGATGATTATAAATACATGCAATGAAAGAGCTGAGCTATATAGAGAGACTTAATGACAGAAGTAGTACTACTTACAGACAGTAGCAGGTGACCGTTGTTTTATCGAGGGCCAATTGATTGAAAAACTGAAAGAACTCCTCAAATGGAACAAGCAACAGTTCAATTCCAACGAGGTCATGCTCCTTTTTAACTTTCACATACAAAGTACTCCTCCCCCCAGAGTCTCTGCAGATTTTCAAGTACCAATCATGCAATCTTCGCATCATCATTGATAGAGATCTTTCATCTTTGACGAGAGGCTTCCCGTACTCGTATCTTTGTATCTGCACCTCCACAGGTTCATAATGTACATCGTCGGGCAGGTAATCGGGCACCATCCTCGGATCATTAGCGACGTTGTCGCTAGGCACCTTGAGCGAGGGGCTGCTTCGCTTGTTCGCCAAGCTGGGCAATTTGTTTCCCAGCTCATCGTTCTTTCAGCCTTTGATCACTGACAGTACTTCCCGACCGCTCCGCTTCGGCAAATTCCTTTCCAATAATGCACTCATAGTTTCCTTCCGGCGAAGACTTGGGTGGTTCTGTCAGGGTAGCGAGAGTGCGCTTCGCTCTCACCGGATCTACCTTCTCCTCCGGAGGTGGATGTCTCTTTGCTTTCAACCCTTGAAACCAGTCATCCACTTCGGTTTGCGTGATCTTCGCGTTCTCCTCCGGGGTCCTCTCGTATGGTAACTTCTCTGGAGTCTTCAGAGAAGGACCGAATCTGTATGTCCTCCCGCCTCTGGCTGTACTGCTAGACGCCGGCCGAGCAGACGTAGCGACTGTCTTCTTTACTTGCTTACGAGGCGGAGGAGAAGGACTACGACGCGCCGGAGCAGCCGGAGCGGCGGTAGGTCTCTTCCGCCCTTGCCGACGAGGCGGAGAAGGACGAGGCTGGCTGCTCAGGCATGTCGGCGCAGGCGGAGAAGGAGGCGGAGTGCCGCCACGCGCCGGAGAAGGAGCCGGTCGAGTGCCCTGATCGTCACTCGCCGGAGGAGGAGGAGGCGGTGGAGGAGGCGGAGTGCCCTGACTCGTCGGAGGAGGAGGTGGTGGAGGAGGCGGAGTGCCCTGACTTGCCGGAGGAGGAGGAGGAGGCGGAGGCGTCCAGTTTGGAAGGTTGATGAGCTCCTTCCGCCATAGGCATGGAGTCTTCAGAGCAGACCCTAGCCTAGTCTCCCCTTCACTGGTAGGGTGGTCAAGCTGGAGGTCCTCAAATCCCTCCGTTATTTCATCCACCATCACCCTAGCATATCCTTCTGGAATTGGCCGGCAGTAAGGATGGCAATGGGTTGGGTTTGGATCGGGTTGAACAATATTAAATCCATATCCATATCCATGAAGACAGTCATTGTCCATCCACGAAAAAATCCATGGGTGATAAATTGTGTCCATGTCCAAACCCGATGGATATCAATACCCACTGGATATCCATTGGGTCCTCTCAAGAAATATAAATTACACATAACACAACGTTAACATAAGCTCCTCCATTCTTCACCTTGTGGCAGGCTAGGCCTCACTTATGCTAAACGTCAACTTATGGTAAATCAACATCCACTAACTAGCTAAGATCATTTAGTATTTTTCTAATAGTTTTGAATGACGAGTCATTTAACAAGGAGATAAAAATAAGGGAAGGGGCATTGGCGTATGTTACAGAGGGGATTGAATGTCAACTAATAAAAGTTACTACGGAGATTGTGCATTTTTTTACATGTTTTAGATAACAAAGTGTAAAATTGCAGTGGGACATGTGACTGTGGGGTAGGGATAGCAAATTTTGGCCCACTAAGTCACACTATCGGGTCGGGTTTGGATATATCCACGGGTACAATATTATATCCATGCCCTACCCACAAGCAATCGGGTCGGGGTTGGGCGGCGTCCATGGAGACAAAAGCATATCCAGACCCTGTCCATTCGGGTCGGATATCCATGGATATCCATGTCCATGGGTAAAATTGCCATCCTTAGCCGGCAGTGAAAAGTTGCGCCGAGTTCAGTAGGATAAACAGAGCCAACAGCCGCCTTGACCTTCAAATTCATCCATTGCGTCATAAGGTGGCAATTTTGAGACTCCGTGATAGCATCCACGGGATAGCTGGCAGGAGCCGTCAAGGCATGCTCCGGCTGAAGCATCTCGGTGGAAGCCACGCTGCTTCTCCGCTGAGATGGCGGGGTAGCTTCGGGGGAAGCTTCGGCAGTACGTTTGCTGCGATTTGCTTCTCGTTCCTCTATCGCTTGTACCCTTGCTTGCAGCGCCTGCATTTGGGTCTGCTGCAATTTTTTCCTCCTCTCCTGGGATTTGTAACCGCATGCGTCCGGAAACCCAACCTTCCACAGAATGGAGCCTGGCGTGCCTCGTGTCCGTCCAGGGTGCTCAGGATTCCTGAGGGCCATTGTGAGCTCGTCGTTCTCTCTATCTGGAAAGAACGTCCCTTGCTGCGCTGCTTCGATATACTGCTGAAGCTTCCTGACTGGTATGTCCATTTGATCGTTCGTCCAAATGCACTTCCCTGTTACAGGGTCCAAGGTTCCGCCAGCCCCGAAGAACCAAGTCCGGCAACGATCTGGCCAGTTAATTGTCTCTGGTTCGATCCCTTTATCAACCAGATCTTTCTCAGTCTTGGCCCACTTAGTCGGGCTACGAGGTAGCCACTGACCCCGTGCGATGGTGATGCTTCTTCTTCGCAGCATTTTGCTTGTTTGTTGCCGACATCTTCTTACTCTTTTCTGATGTCTTGTGGGCCACAAATGCAGGCCAGTGATCTCTGATCTTCTCATATCTGCCCTTGAATTCTGGTGTCTCTTTATTTTCGACAAACTTATTCAGCTCTTTCTTCCACCTCCTGAATAGTGCTGCCATCCTCTTAAGAGCAAAAGACTTGATTAATTGCTCTTTAACTGGCTTCTCTGGATCATCCTCTGGCGGTAGGGTGAAATTTGACTTCAGCTCAGTCCAAAGATCATTTTTCTGCATATCATTGGCATAAGACACCTCAGGGTCTTCTGTAGCCGGCTTTAACCATTGCTGGATGCTGATCGGGATCTTGTCCCTAACCAAAACCCCGCACTGAGCAACAAATGCGCTCTTTGTCCGGAGGGGTTCAATTGGTTGGCCGTCGGACGTGATTGCTATGATCTCAAACTTTTCATCCGAGCTTAACTTTTTCTTTGGGCCTCGTCTCTTTACCGAAGTTGTGCTCGATCCGGAGGGCTAGAAAAAAGAACAAAGACTTAATTAATATGTGTACATACCAAAACAATGAATGCATCAATTTGCTAGTCAACAGAAGCTTAACTAATATATATACCTGGCCGGACTCGGTTCGGTCATCGGAGACGTCATCACGGTCTCCTTCTTGCACCGGCATTGGGTCACCGGAGCCGTCCTCACGGTCTCCTTATTGCACCGGCATTAGGTCACCGGAGCCATCATAATCATAGCCAGCTGCTTCCAGACCATCGGTGTCGTTGAGAAACAACGAGCAGACGGCATCACTTCCTCGTGCGATTATGTCCACCAACAACTCTTCTTGTACTTCGTCTCGGGCGGTGTCCATAGTTTCTACAAATATTTACAAAATGGCAATTATTATTCAAACATTACAGATGGATATATTAGTGGCAAACGTAGAACTAATATTAATTAGTGGCCTCGACGCTGCTTCTCTACGGTTTGGGGTGGCCTCGACGCTGCTTCTCTAGGGTTTGGGGTGGCCTCGACAACGCTTCAAGGATAAAAAACGAAGAGGAAGAAAAAGAAAAAATATGAGAAGAAAGAATAGAGGGTCGCCGAACGGTAGAGGAAACCTTAAATAGCAAGTATCGTGGGTGTGAGATACATCTGGCCGTCGGTGTCGTTGAGAAACAACGAGCAGACGGCATCACTTCCTCGTGCGATTATGTCCCCCAACAACTTTTCTTGTACTTCGTCTCGGGCGGTGTCCATAGTTTCTACAAATATTTACAACATGGCAATTATTATTCAAACATGACAGATGGATATATTAGTGGCAAACGTAGAACTAATATTAATTAGTGGCCTCGACGCTGCTTCTCTAGGGTTTGGGGTGGCCTCGACACTGCTTCTCTAGGGTTTGGGGTGGCCTCGACAACGCTTCAAGGATAAAAAAAGAAGACGAAGAAGAAGAAAAAGAGGAGAAGAAAGAATAGAGGAGTAAGAACTCCTCTATTATTTCTTCTCCTCTTTTTTTCTTCTTCTTCCTCTTTTCTTTATCGGGAACGAGGGTCATCGAGGGTCACCGAGCGGTAGAGGAAACCCTAAATAGCAAGTATCGAGGGCCACATGTATCTCATACCGATGATACTTTCTATTTAGGGTTTCCTCTACCGCTCGGCGACCCTGACCCTCGACGACCCTCGTTCCCGATAAAAAAAGAGGAACAAGAAGAAAAAAAGAGAAGAAGAGGAAGAAGAAGAAAAAAAAGAGAAGAAGGTCTTCTCTTTTTTTTTCTTCTTCCTCTTCATTTTATCAAAAACGAGGGTCGTCGAGGGTCAGGGTCGCCGAACGGTAGAGGAAACCCTAAATAGCAAGTATCGTGGGTGTGTGATACATGTGGCCGTCGGTGTCGGACACTACATCCACGTCCCACAAGTGACGTGGGCGTCGAAGCCCGCGCCACTTGTGGGACGTGGATGTAGTGTCCGACACTGACGATACATGTATCTCACACCGACGATACTTCTATTTAGGGTTTCTCCTCTACCGCTCGGCAACCCTCGACGACCCTCGTTTCCGATAAAATAAAGAGGAAGAAGAAGAAAAAAAGAGAAGAAGAGAAGAAGAAGAAAAAAAAGAGGAGAAGAACTCCTCTATTCTTTCTTCTCCTCTTTTTTTTCTTCTTCCTCTTCTTTTTTTATCCTCTTCTTCCTCTCATGTTCGACGACCCTCGACCCCTCGGCGACCCTAGACCACCTCTCGACCCCCTCATGTCGAAGTTATCGGGTAGGGGGTATATCGACAATGACATACCCGATACATGCATACATACATATCACATGCATCCATACATATATGAACAAAATTAATATCTACTAATTAACAACCTAAATAAAAAAACTAATACATATAGGAAGAAGAAGAAAAAAGAAGAGAAGAAAGAATAGAGGAGAAGACTTCCTCTTCTTCCTCTCCTCTTCTTCTCCCTCTTCTTCCCCTTCTTCCTCGCCTCTCTCATGAATGTCCGACGTTCTTGACCCCCCCCCACGTGTCGAAGAAAAAAAAGAAGAAAAAAAGAGGAGAAGAAAAAAGGAATAGAGGAGAAAAGAGAAAATAGAATATATATTCTAATTTTCTCTTCTTCTCCGCTATTCCTTTCTTCTTCTCCTCTTCTTTTTCTTCTTTTTTCTTCTTCTTATTTAGTTCTCCTCGTCTTCCTCTCCCCTCTCGGCGACCCTAGACCCCCTCTCGACCCTCGACCCCTAGGCGACCGTCGACCCCTCTCTTTTTTTTCTTCGTCTTCTTTTTTATCCTCGTCTTCCTCTACCGCTCGGCGACCCTCGACGACCCTCGTGCCCGATAAAAAAAAGAGGAGAAGAAAAAATAGAGGAGCAGCTCCTCTATTCTTTCTTCTCCTCTTTTTTTTTTCTTCTTCCTCTTCTTTTTTATCCTCTTCTTCCTCTCATGTTCGACGACCCTCGACCCCGATAACATTTTTTTCCCCGATAACATTTTTTTCTCCGAGAGAGTTAGTGTCTCGAGTGAACCGGAGGGGGACATTGGTCATATCGGATTCGTCATATTTTCTACGAATGTTCTATATACATACATCCATTGATATCATTCCATACATACATACATACATAGACATCTACATTATATATGAACAAAAAAAATATCAAAATTCATCATACATACATCTACAGTATTATGCAAATTAAGGAGCGGGGAAGGAAGGAAGGGGGGACGATGGGGCGGTAGCTACCTCTCCCGGAGGGATCGGGGAGGAGACGCGGGCGGCCGGTGTCGGGGACGATGGCGACGAGGACGGGCTCAGGGTCGGTGAGGGCGAGGGCGACGGCGAGGCGCGCTCGGGGGTGGCGGACGGGCTCGGGGGCGTAGGGGGTGCTCGGGGGTGGCGGACGGGCGGCCGGCGATGACGGCGAGGTAGGGCGCGCTCGGGGGCGGGGCAGGGGCAACAACGGCGACGGCGAGGCGCAGAGGGTGCTCGGGGGCGGCGGACGGGCTCGGCGGCGCAGAGGGTGCTCGGGGGCGGCGGACGGGCGGCCGGCGACGACGGCGAGGCAAGGTGCGCTCGGGGGCGGGGCAGGGGCAACGGCGGCGACGGCGAGGCGACTTAAAGGATTAGAGGGATGTCTATCTAAGTGGGAGTTCTTTAAGTAATTTGATTAATTGAACTTAAATTTATCATGAACTTAGTACCTGATAGTAGATAGATGGCCAGTGCTGTTGTTTCGTTGAATTTTAATGCGTTCCTTGAGAAAGCAAAGTTGAAAGATGATGGTAGCAATTACACGGACTGGGTCTGTAACTTGAGGATTATCCTCATTGCTGCACAAAAGAATTACGTCCTGGAAGCACCGCTGGGTGCCAGGCCTGCTGCTGGAGCAACACCAGATGTTGTGAACGTCTGGCAGAGCAAAGCTGATGACTACTCGATAGTTCAGTGTGCCATGCTTTACGGCTTAGAATCGGGACTTCAACGACGTTTTGAACGTCATGGAGCATATGAGATGTTCGAGGAGTTGAAGTTAATATTTCAAGCAAATGCCCGGATTGAGAGATATGAAGTCTCCAATAAGTTCTATAGCTGCAAGATGGAGGAGAACAGTTCTGTCAGTGAGCATATACTCAAAATGTCTGGGTATAATAATCACTTGATTCAGATGGGAGTTAATCTTCCAGATGATTGCGTCATTGACAGATTTCTCCAATCACTGCCACCAAGCTACAAGAGCTTCGTGATGAACTATAATATGCAAGGGATGAATAAGACTATTCCCGAGCTCTTCGCAATGCTGAAAGCTGCGGAGGTAGAAATCAAAAAGGAGCATCAAGTGTTGATGGTCAACAAGACCACTAGTTTCAAGAAAAAGGGCAAAGGGAAGAAGAAGGGGAACTTCAAGAAGAACAGCAAGCAAGTTGCTGCTCAAGAGAAGAAACCCAAGTCTGGACCTAAGCCTGAAACTGGGTGCTTCTACTGCAAGCAGACTGGTCACTGGAAGCGGAACTGCCCCAAGTATTTGGCGGATAAGAAGGATGGCAAGGTGAACAAAGGTATATGTGATATACATGTTATTGATGTGTACCTTACTAATGCTCGCAGTAGCACCTGGGTATTTGATACTGGTTCTGTTGCTAATATTTGCAACTCGAAACAGGGACTACGGATTAAGCGAAGATTGGCCAAGGACGAGGTGA
Source organism: Triticum monococcum (assembly GCA_034509565.1). Taxonomy (NCBI): domain Eukaryota; kingdom Viridiplantae; phylum Streptophyta; class Magnoliopsida; order Poales; family Poaceae; genus Triticum; species Triticum monococcum. The sequence continues at coordinate 8,993,473 of CM067847.1, read as the reverse complement.
CGATGCGCGTGGGAAACGGTTCCATAGTCGATGTGATCGCGGTCGGCATGCTACCTCTACATCTACCTTCGGGATAAGTATTAGACCTAAATAATTGTTATTTGGTGCCAGCGTTAAGCATGAACATTATATATGGATCTTGTTTAATGCAAGACGGTTATTCATTTAAAGCAGAGAATAATGGTTGTTCTATTTATATAAGTAATATCTTTTATGGTCGTGCACCCTTGAAGAGTGGTCTATTCTTATTGAATCTCGATAGTAGTGACACACATATTCATAATGTTGAAGCCAAAAGATGCAGAGTTGATAATGATGGTGCAACTTATTTGTGGCACTGCCGTTTAGGTCATATCGGTGTAAAGCACATGAAGAAACTCCATACTGATGGACTTTTGGAACCACTTGATTATGAATCACTTGGTACTTGCGAACTGTGCCTCATGGGCAAGATGACTACACCACCGTTCTCTGGTACTATGGAGAGAGCAACAGATTTGTTGGAAATCATACATACAGATGTATGTGGTCCGATGAATATTGAGGCTCGTGGCGGACATCGTTATTTTCTCACCTTCACAGATGACTTAAGCAGATATGGGTATATCTACTTAATGAAACATAAGTCTGAAACATTTGAAAAGTTCAAAGAATTTCAGAGTGAAGTTGAAAATCATCGTAACAAGAAAATAAAGTTTCTACGATCTGATCGTGGAGGAGAATATTTGAGTTATGAGTTTGGTGTACATTTGAAACAATGCGGAATAGTTTCGCAACTCACGCCACCCGGAACACCACTGCGTAATGGTGTGTCCGAACGTCATAATCATACTTTACTAGATACTGTGCGATCTATGATGTCTCTTACTGATTTATCGCTATCGTTTTGTGGTTATGCTTTAGAGACGGCCGCATTCACGTTAAATAGGGCACCATCGAAATCCATTGAGATGACGCCTTATGAACTATGGTTTGGCAAGAAACCAAAGTTGTCGTTTCTGAAAGTTTGGGGCTGTGATGCTTATGTGAAAAAGCTTCAACCTGGTAAGCTCGAACCCAAATCGGAGAAATGTGTCTTCATAGGATATCCAAAGGAAACTATTGGATACACCTTCTATCACAGATCCGAAGGCAAGACTTTTGTTGCTAAGTTCGGAAACTTTCTGGAGAAGGAGTTTCTCTCGAGAGATGTGAGTGGGAGGAAAGTAGAACTTGATGAGGTAACTGTATCTGCTCCCTTCACTGTTTATCAGGATGCTTGGGTCAGCCTTGACATTGAAGGGAGGAATTTTATGAAACTTTTCATAATCTTCAGACATGTCTGTCTTGCCGTCCACTCCCAGGATGTCCCTTTTTCCTGAAAGAACTATGTGGCGCTTTGGCTCCTCGTATGATGTATTCGCTTCCTTATCTTTTCTTTTTCTCGGTTTGGTAGACATGTTCTTCACATAGATAACCTATGCCACATCATTGGCAAGGACGAACGGTTCGTCAGTGTACCCAAGATTTTTTAGATCCACTGTTGTCATTCCGTACTGTGGGTCTACCTGTACCCCGCGGCCTAACAGATTGACCCATTTGCACTTAAACAAAGGGACCTTAAAATAAGGTCCGTAGTCAAGTCCCATATGTCCACTATGTAACCATAATATGTGTCCTTTCCGCTCTCAGTTGCTGCATCAAAGCGGACACCGCTGTTTTGGTTGGTGCTCTTTTGATCTTGGGCGATCGTGTAAAATGTATTCCCATTTATCTCGTATCCTTTGTAAGTCAATACAGTCAAAGATGGTCCCCTGGACAACAAGTACAACTCATCACGAACAGTGTTGTCACCTCTAAGACGTGTTTCCAACCAACTGCTGAAAGTCCTGATGTGTTCACATGTAATCCAGTCGTCGCATTGCTGCGGGTGTTTGGAGCGCAGACTGTTCTTGTGTTCGTCGACATACGGGGTCACCAAGGTAGAGTTCTATAGAACTGTGTAGTGTGCTTGAGACCAAGAATATCCGTCCCTGCATATTATTGAGTCTCTTCCAAGAGTGCCTTTTCCAGTCAGTCTCCCCTCATACCGCGATTTAGGGAGACCTATCTTGTTAAGGCCAGGAATGAAGTCAACACAAAACCCGATAACATCCTTTGTTTGATGGCCCATGGAGATGCTTCCTTCTGGCATAGCGCGGTTACAGACATATTTCTTTAGGACTCCCATGAACCTCTCAAAGGGAAACATATTGTGTAGAAATACGGGCCCCAGGATGACAATCTCGTCGACTAGATGAACTAGGACGTGCGTCATGATATTGAAGAAGGATGGTGGGAACACCAGCTCAAAACTGACAAGACATTGTGCCACATCACTCCTTAGCCTTGGTAAGATTTCTGGATCGATCACCTTCTGAGAGATTGCATTGAGGAATGCACATTGCTTCACAATGGCTAATCGGACGTTTTCCGGTAGAAGCCCCCTCAATGCAACCGGAAGCAGTTCCATCATAATCACGTGGCAGTCATGAGACTTTAGGTTCTGAAACTTTTTCTCTGGCATATTTATTATTCCCTTTATATTCGACGAGAAGCCAGTCGTGACCTTCATACTGAGCATGCATTCAAAGAAGATTTCTTTCTCTTCTTTCGTAAGAGCGTAGCTGGCAGAACCTTTATACTGCTTTGGAGGCATGCCGTCTTTTCCGTGCAAACGTTGCAGGTCCTCCCGTGCCTCAGGTGTATCTTTTGTCTTCCCATACACGCCCAAGAAGCCTAGCAGGTTCACGCAAAGGTTCTTCGTCACGTGTGTCACGTCGATTGAGGAGCGGACCTCTAGGTCTTTCCAGTAGGGTAGGTCCCAAAATATAGATTTCTTCTTCCACATGGGTGCGTGTCCCTCAGCGTCATTCGGAATAGCTAGTGCACCGGGACCCTTTCCAAAGATTCCGTAGTGTAAATCATTGACCAAAGCAAGCACGTGATCACTGGTGCGCATGGCGGGCTTCTTCCGGTGAACTGCCTCGCCTTTGAAATGCTTGCCTTTCTTTCGACAATGATGGTTGGTCAGAAGAAATCGACGATGGCCCAGGTACACATTCTTCCTGCATTTGTCCAAGTATATACTTTTAGTGTCATCTAAACAGTGCGTGCATGCATGGTATCCTTTGTTTGTCTGTCCTGAAAGGTTACTGAGAGCGGGCCAATCGTTGATGGTCACGAACAGCAACGCCTTAATGTTAAATTCCTCCTGTCTGTGCTCATCCCACGTATGTACACCGTTTCCATTCCAAAGCTGTAAAAGTTCTTCAACTAATGGCCTTAGGTACACATCAATGTCGTTGCCGGGTTGCTTAGGGCCTTGGATGAGAACTGGCATCATAATGAACTTCCGCTTCATGCACATCCAAGGAGGAAGGTTATACATACATAGAGTCACAGGCCAGGTGCTGTGATCGCTGCTCTGCTCCCCGAAAGGATTAATGCCATCCGCACTTAAAGCAAACCATACATTACTTGGGTCCTTTGCAAACTCATCCCAGTACTTTCTCTCGATTTTTCTCCACTGCGACCTGTCAGCGGGTGCTCTCAACTTCCCATCTTTCTTTCGGTTCCTGTGCCATCGCATCAACTTGGCATGCTCTTCGTTTCTGAACAGACGTTTCAACCGTGGTATTATAGGATCATACCACATCACCTTCGCAGGAACCCTCTTCCTGAGGGGCTCGCCGTCAACATCACCAGGGTCATCTCGTCTGATCTTATACCGCAATGCACCGCATACCGGGCATGCGTTCAGATCCTTGTATGCACCGCGGTAGAGGATGCAGTCATTAGGGCATGCATGTATCTTCTCCACCTCCAATCCTAGAGGGCATACGACCTTCTTTGCTGCGTATGTACTGTCGGGCAATTCGTTATCCTTTGGAAGCTTCTTCTTCAATATTTTCAGTAGCTTCTCAAATCCTTTGTCAGCCACAACATTTTCTGCCTTCCACTGCAGCAATTCCAGTACGGTACCGACCTTTGTGTTGCCATCTTCGCAATTGGGGTATAACCCTTTTTTGTGATCCTCTATCATGCGATCGAACTTCAGCTTCTCCTTTTGAGTAATGCATTGCGTCCTTGCATCGACAATGACCCGGCGGAGATCATCATCATCGGGCACATCGTCTGGTTCCTCTTGATCTTTAGCAGCTTCACCCGTGGCAGCATCATTGGGCACATCGTCTGGTTCCTCTTGATCTTCACCAGCTCCCCCCGTTGCAGCATCACCGTATTCAGGGGGCACATAGTTGTCATCGTACTCTTCTTCTTCGCCGTCTCCACCATAACCCCTATTTCTCCGTGCCTCGTCCAAACATTATAGTGTGGCATGAAACCCTTGTAAAGCAGGTGGGAGTGAAGGATTTTCCAGTTAGAGTAAGACCTCGTATTCCCACATTCAGTGCATGGACAACACATAAAACCATTCTACTTGTTTGCCTCAGCCGCATCAAGAAACTCATGCACGCCCTTAATGTACTCGCAGGTGTGTCTATCACCGTACATCCATTGCCGGTTCATCTGCGTGCATTATATATAATTAAGTGTCCAAATTAATAGAAGTTCATCATCACATTAAAACCAAAGTGCATAAATAGTTCTCATCGAACAACATATAGCTCTCCAGAGCATCTAATTAATTAAACCATACATTGAAACTATGTAAAACATTTCAATGCGAAAACTAATGCGATCATAATCGCAACCAAGGTAACAATTGATCCAACGGCATAATGATACCAAGCCTCGGTATGAATGGCATATTTTCTAATCTTTCTAATCTTCAAGCGCATTGCATCCATCTTGATCTTGTGATCATCGACGACATCCGCAACATGCAACTCCAATATCATCTTCTCCTCCTCAAGTTTTTTTATTTTTTCCTTCAACAAATTGTTTTCTTCTTCAACTAAATTTAACCTCTCGACAATAGGGTCGGTTGGCATTTCCGATTCACATACATCCTAGATAAATAAAATCTATGTCACGTTGGTCGGCATAATTTTCATAAACAATAAATGAACCAATAGTTATAAAGATAATATACATACCAAATCCGAATCATAGACAGGACGAGGGCCGACAGGGGCGGATACCAAAACCATCGCACTATATAGGATGCAATAAAAAATGTAAGAAAATGATATAAGTATCTATCTAAACATACAAGTAAGAATATTTTTCCTTTCAGAAAGAAGATAAGAACAAGAGGCTCACCACGGTGGTGTCGGTGATGAGATCGGCGCGGGTGATCGACGGCGGTGAAGACGGGGACGGGGCGTGATGGACCGCTAAATCTAGACAAATCTCGAGGAAAATGGAGCTTGGAGGTCGAGCTTCGAGAGCAGAAAGCTTAAGTAGTGTGGCTCGGGCATTCCATCGAACACCTCATGTGCATAGGAGGTGAGCTAGAGCACCACAAAGCCCTCTCCCCCTCGGCCAGAAAAAACAGAGCACTGCGCTCTGCTCTTGCGTGAGGGGGTATATATAGGCACCTCATTGGTCCCGGTTGATGACAAGAACCGAGACTAAAGAGAAGCCTTTGGTCCCGGTTCAAGCCACCAATCGGGACCAATGGTGGTGGGCCAGGAGCGAGGCCCATTGGTCCCGGTTCGTCCCACCAATCGGGACCAAAAGGTCCACACGAACCGGGACCAATGGCCCACGTGGCCCGGCCGGCCCCCTGGGCTCACGAACCGGGACCAATGCCCACATTGGTCCCGGTTCTAGACTGAACCGGGACTAATGGGCTGAGCCGGCCTGGACCATAGCCCTATTTTCTACTAGTGGGGCATAGCCGCTCCGTCCATCTAGGTCGCCGTCTGGCGGCATCTCCCTCTCTCTTCTCTCTGGGGAGGTGGTGGGTGGAGAGAATTGAAACAGAAAGAGAAAGGCCGCTTGGGGCGGCGCGGTGGCCTTCGGCGCCATCGCCGGCCGCCGGGCCATTGCCGTAGATGTCGACAGAAAGAGCAAGAGCGGGCGCGAAGGGGGGCAGAGAGCTTGGCCGCGTCTCTCTCTCGCTCTCTCTATCGCAAGAAGGTGGAAAGAGAAAGGAGGGGGAAAAAGGGAAGGCTCGCACCGCGCGGCTCGATGCCGTCGCCGGCTTGCCGCTAGAGCGACGGGACTGTTGGGAGATGCGCTACTGCGTGCAGAGAGGAACAGTGAGCAGCGGACAGGAAATGGGAAAGGGAAGGGCGCGCGCGGCGCGGTGGCCCTCGCCGTCGTCGCCGGCAGCCGGGGCGGCCGACCGGGGTGCAGCCACCTGCCTCGCCATCGGGAGAGAGACCGAGCGGCGCGCGAGGGAACGGACTGGACCGGTGGGAGGGAACTCGCCTGGTTTTGTTCGAGCGCGAAGCGCTCGTGGCCGTCGACCTGATCGGACGGCCACCGTGAAACCCTAGCCCCACCTCAGGCCGCTGGGCCAGAAAGTGAGCAGGCCAGCTGGGCTGCTGGGCTGGTAGAGCCAGCGAACCAGGCCGGCTCGCGCGACCGCGCGGAGGCGCAGGCCTTGGGCCGATGTGGGCCTCCCGCGCCATGTCGAGTTCGGCTGGAGCTGCACGTTTTTTTCCGTGCTTTTAATAGTTTTTTGTCCTGTTATTTGGGGCAAACTTTTACATAGATTTTTTTCTCTATTCAAATCATCCAACAAATTTTGTTTAGAGATCCGAAAAGTAAACAGAAAAATTTCTGAAAATTAAAATAGAAAAGTTTCAGAAAATAAATGTTCATGAATTTTTACAAAGGAAATAGTAAAGTTCATGAGTTTTTTTATTTGTCAAAGAAAAGTTTCTGTAAAGAATTAAAAAGTTCATGATCTTTTATTCATGTTTTCCACTGCGTAAATAATTAATAGTGCTCTTTTACAAAGAAAATAAAAGTTTAAATAGAATTAAGTTTTTATGAGCATGTTAAAGTGAATATTTTAATGAATATGATTATGTTATTTTTATGACCAACGTTGTTAATAACATGATCATGTTTTATTATTGAAATTTAAAGGTGCTCTTTTGAATGTTAATAGAACTAAAGAAAAAGATTAAATTGTTGCTTCTCTAATGCATTTTTGAACCAAGCGATTACAATTGCTTAGAGAGTAAAAGAGTAGAGAATTGTTTTTGAATAGAATATTCTAAAGCTTCCGTTGCAAAGTAAAAGTTTTATCCTCCAATTAAATTGGAACCAATGGGAAATTTAATTGGAAGAAATGTTGTTAGCAATGTTTTCCCCTATGGGTGAAATAAGATGCAGATAGTTTCCGCTATGACAAAAGAAAATATGGTATTATTATTTTCTGACTAACGTTGATCATAACAATGCTATAATTCTATGAGTCTTATGTTCAAAGTTTAAATCTCTAATAAATTTTGTATCAAAGTGATCAATTTTCAGAGAACGGATAAAGATCAAGAAATGCTCTTGAACTAGAGAAATGTATATTTCTTGTTCCCGCTGCAATAAAGTTGATGATGATGATTAATTCTTAGCAAAGTTGTTTAATAGAAATACTATCATCACATTGTTTTATGAGTTACATGCATTATTTCCATTTCTGCCCAACGATGATATGGAATTAATTTAGAAGGATGATGTTTATTCTAATTCTGCCACAGCGGTGATTTAGAATATAAAGGAAAGTTTCAAAAAGTTTAATGTGCATTTCTTTTAACCAGACCAACGTAGGGTTATTTTTATGCCCATTGTTATTGATTATTGGCTAACACTAGTAGAAAAAGGGCCTGTTGTCCCGGTTCGTAAGGGCCTTTGTCTCGGTTCCTGAAGCGGGACTAAAGGGTCGGTACTAATGCCCTGACCCTTTAGTCCCGGTTCAATCCAGAACTGGGACTGATGGGCCTCCACGTGGCCTGTGTGCGGAGCCCAGGCAGGAGACCCTTTGGTCCCGGTTGGTGGCACCAACCGGGACCAATAGGCATCCACGTGTCAGCATTTTTGTGGCTGGGGTTTTTGTATTTTTTGAAAGGGGGGGGGGGGTTGGGGGGTTTGGGGGTTTTAGGGGGTTAATTTAGGTGTTTCATATATTGTGTTAGCTAGCTATAATTAATAGAGAGAAGTGTCCTCTCTTATGTCCGTGCTTGGTCGACGCTACGTACTATACATATGTATAGAGAGGACTAGACACGCTAGCTAGCTAGTAAGCAAACGAAGGAAATAGAAGATCGTCATGAACATATATGCATACAGAGAGAAGTGATATCGACCACCTCTCCTTCTCTGAGAGATTGGTCGAACAACAAGTTCTCGTATATCTATCCGACACTGCCGGCTACATATATACAATAATTATCTCTTACAAATATAACCATATGGACTCATGGTCCACATAGTATTCTCCGTCTTCAGCGATCGCGTGGTCAAGAAAGAATGCCGCCAATTTCTCTTGAATTGCTCGCATGCGAGCTGGTGCTAGGAGTTCATCCCGCTTCCAAAACATCTAATTTGAAGAAGGGGGTCAATACATATATATATGAATGAATGAAACTCAACACAAATGATGGTAATAAAATAAAATTGTGAATGTTGTTATTTACGTACTTCATATTGTTCGTCAGTGTAGCCCCGCTCACAGGTCGTGTGGCGGATGGACTCGCAAACATAGTATCCACAGAAATCATTCCCTTGTTCCTGCCACAACCACTTTACAAGAAATAGAGGTTAATCAAACTGATAAGCAGGAATGCCAAATGGTATTGATGAAACTAGCGCTTGAATGACTAGTAGATGCGCTTAAAATGCTACTATAGCTAGTACTTACTTTTGGGTGTCTAAATTGCAGCTCCTTCGGCAGTCCCGGAGCTTTTCTGTTGAATTTTCTCTAAACCCTGCCGGACAAAGAAAACAATTACTTGATATATCAGGAAATGAACAAAGTTGCTGATATGGTGGATAATGATCGATTTAACTTACATCTCGAGTATTGGAGTCATGTCTGCATAGTCCTTGGGATCTTTTCGTTTTGAGTCTCAGACAGTTACTAGGCCCTGCTCAAGCTTAATCTCTAGAAGAATGTAGTGGTAACTACACACACATGCATAAATCATCAATTACATTACTATAACCTTGACTAATATATATATATATATATATATATATATATATATATAAGGGAAACCGAATACGCACCAGAAAGTAACACTCACTTGAAGTTGTAAGGAAAGAGTATTATATCTTTGTTTTCATTTATTACCAACGATCGTAGCAAGTTGGCCTTGGTATCTGCGGCATGAAATTTAACCTGAGTTGCATCTATGAGATATGTGTTAATGAACCCAATATCACCGACTTGTCTTTTCTTCAATTCGGCGATCTTCAATCTGCATAATATAGTGAGGATGATTATAAATACATGCAATGAAAGAGCCGAGTTATATAGAGAGACTTAATGACAGAAGTAGTACTACTTACAGACAGTAGCAGGTGACCGTTGTTTTATCGAGGGCCAATTGATTGAAAAACTGAAAGAACTCCTCAAATGGAACAAGCAACAGTTCAATTCCAACGAGGTCATGCTCCTTTTTAACTTTCACATACAAAGTACTCCTCCCCCCAGAGTCTCTGCAGATTTTCAAGTACCAATCATGCAATCTTCGCATCATCATTGATAGAGATCTTTCATCTTTGACGAGAGGCTTCCCGTACTCGTATCTTTGTATCTGCACCTCCACAGGTTCATAATGTACATCGTCGGGCAGGTAATCGGGCACCATCCTCGGATCATTAGCGACGTTGTCGCTAGGCACCTTGAGCGGGGGGCACGATTGCTTCGCTTGTTCGCCAAGCTGGGCAATTTGTTTCCCAGCTCATCGTTCTTTCAGCCTTTGATCACTGACAGTACATCCCGACCGCTCCCCTTCGGCAAATTCCTTTCCAATAATGCACTCATAGTTTCCTTCCGGCGAAGACTTGGGTGGTTCTGTCAGGGTAGCCAGAGTGCGCTTCGCTCTCACCGGATCTACCTTCTCCTCCGGAGGTGGATGTCTCTTTGCTTTCAACCCTTGAAACCAGTCATCCACTTCGGTTCGCGTGATCTTCGCGTTCTCCTCCGGGGTCCTCTCGTATGGTAACTTCTATGGAGTCTTCAGAGAAGGACCGAATCTGTATGTCCTCCCGCCTCTGGCTGTACTGCTAGACGCCGGCCGAGCAGACGTAGCGACTGTCTTCTTTACTTGCTTACGAGGCGGAGGAGAAGGACTACGACGCGCCGGAGCAGCCGGAGCGGCGGCAGGTCTCTTCCGCCCTTGCCGACGAGGCGGAGAAGGACGAGGCTGGCTGCTCAGGCATGTCGGCACAGGCGGAGAAGGAGGCGGAGTGCCGCCACGCGCCGGAGAAGGAGCCGGTCGAGTGCCCTGATCGTCACTCGCCGGAGGAGGAGGAGGCGGTGGAGGAGGCGGAGTGCCCTGACTCGTCGGAGGAGGAGGCGGTGGAGGAGGCGGAGTGCCCTGACTTGCCGGAGGAGGAGGAGGAGGCGGAGGCGTCCAGTTTGGAAGGTTGATGAGCTCCTTCTGCCATAGGCATGGAGTCTTCAGAGCAGACCCTAGCCTAGTCTCCCCTTCACTGGTAGGGTGGTCAAGCTGGAGGTCCTCAAATCCCTCCGTTATTTCATCCACCATCACCCTAGCATATCCTTCTAGAATCGGCCGGCAGTAAGGATGGCAATGGGTCGGGTTTGGATCGGGTTGAACAATATTAAATCCATATCCATATCCATGAAGACAGTCATTGTCCATCCACGAAAAAATCCATGGGTGATAAATTGTGTCCATGTCCAAACCCGATGGATATCAATACCCACTGGATATCCATTGGGTCCTCTCAAGAAATATAAATTACACATAACACAGCGTTAACATAAGCTCCTCCATTCTTCACCTTGTGGCAGGCTAGGCCTCACTTATGCTAAACGTCAACTTATGGTAAATCAACATCCACTAACTAGCTAAGATCATTTAGTATTTTTCTAATAGTTTTGAATGACGAGTCATTTAACAAGGAGATAAAAATAAGGGAAGGGGCATTGGCGTATGTTACAGAGGGGATTGAATGTCAACTAATAAAAGTTACTATGGAGATTGTGCATTTTTTTTACATGTTTTAGATAACAAAGTGTAAAATTGCAGTGGGACATGTGACTGTGGGGTAGGGATAGCAGATTTTGGCCACATGTATCTCACACCGATGATACTTTCTATTTAGGGTTTCCTCTACCGCTCGGCGACCCTGACCCTCGACGACCCTCGTTCCCGATAAAAAAAGAGGAAGAAGAAGAAAAAAAGAGAAGAAGAGGAAGAAGAAGAAAAAAAAGAGAAGAAGATCTTCTCTTTTTTTTCTTCTTCCTCTTTATTTTATCAAAAACGAGGGTCGTCGAGGGTCAGGGTCGCCGAACGGTAGAGGAAACCCTAAATAGCAAGTATCGTGGGTGTGTGATACATGTGGCCGTCGGTGTCGGACACTACATCCACGTCCCACAAGTGACGTGGGCGTCGAAGCCCGCGCCACTTGTGGGACGTGGATGTAGTGTCCGACACTAACGATACATGTATCTCACACCGACGATACTTCTATTTAGGGTTTCTCCTCTACCGCTCGGCAACCCTCGACGACCCTCGTTTCCGATAAAATAAAGAGGAAGAAGAAGAAAAAAAGAGAAGAAGAGAAGAAGAAGAAAAAAAGAGGAGAAGAACTCCTCTATTCTTTCTTCTCCTCTTTTTTTTTCTTCTTCCTCTTCTTTTTTTATCCTCTTCTTCCTCTCATGTTCGACGACCCTCGACCCCTCGGCGACCCTAGACCCCCTCTCGACCCCCTCATGTCGAAGTTATCGGGTAGGGGGTATATCGACAACGACATACCCAATACATGCATACATACATATCACATGCATCCATACATATATGAACAAAATTAATATCTACTAATTAACAACCTAAATAAAAAAACTAATACATATAGGAAGAAGAAGAAAAAAGAAGAGAAGAAAGAATAGAGGAGAAGACTTCCTCTTCTTCCTCTCCTCTTCTTCTCCCTCTTCTTCCCCTTCTTCCTCGCCTCTCTCATGAATGTCCGACGTTCTTGACCCCCCCCCCCCACGTGTCGAAGAAAAAAAAGAAGAAATAAAGAGGAGAAGAAGAAAGGAATAGAGGAGAAAAGAGAAAATAGAATATATATTCTAATTTTCTCTTCTTCTCCGCTATTCCTTTCTTCTTGTCCTCTTCTTTTTCTTCTTTTTTCTTCTTCTTATTTAGTTCTCCTCGTCTTCCTCTCCCCTCTCGGCGACCCTAGACCCCCTCTCGACCCTCGACCCCTAGGCGACCGTCGACCCCTCTCTTATCTAAGTGGGAGTTCTTTAAGTAATTTGATTAATTGAACTTAAATTTATCATGAACTTAGTACCTGATAGTAGATAGATGGCCAGTGCTGTTGTTTCGTTGAATTTTAATGCGTTCCTTGAGAAAGCAAAGTTGAAAGATGACGGTAGCAATTACACGGACTGGGTCCGTAACTTGAGGATTATCCTCATTGCTGCACAAAAGAATTACGTCTTGGAAGCACCGCTGGGTGCCAGGCCTGCTGCTGGAGCAACACCAGATGTTGTGAACGTCTGGCAGGGCAAAGCTGATGACTACTCGATAGTTCAGTGTGCCATGCTTTACGGCTTAGAATCGGGACTTCAACGACGTTTTGAACGTCATGGAGCATATGAGATGTTCGAGGAGTTGAAGTTAATATTTCAAGCAAATGCCCGGATTGAGAGATATGAAGTCTCCAATAAGTTCTATAGCTGCAAGATGGAGGAGAACAGTTCTGTCAGTGAGCATATACTCAAAATGTCTGGGTATAATAATCACTTGATTCAGATGGGAGTTAATCTTCCAGATGATTGCGTCATTGACAGAATTCTCCAATCACTGCCACCAAGCTACAAGAGCTTCGTGATGAACTATAATATGCAAGGGATGAATAAGACTATTCCCGAGCTCTTCGCAATGCTGAAAGCTGCGGAGGTAGAAATCAAAAAGGAGCATCAAGTGTTGATGGTCAACAAGACCACTAGTTTCAAGAAAAAGGGCAAAGGGAAGAAGAAGGGGAACTTCAAGAAGAATAGCAAGCAAGTTGCTGCTCAAGAGAAGAAAGCCAAGTCTGGACCTAAGCCTGAAACTGAGTGCTTCTACTGCAAGCAGACTGGTCACTGGAAGCGGAACTGCCCCAAGTATTTGGCGGATAAGAAGGATGGCAAGGTGAACAAAGGTATATGTGATATACATGTTATTGATGTGTACCTTACTAATGCTCGCAGTAGCACCTGGGTATTTGATACTGGTTCTGTTGCTAATATTTGCAACTCGAAACAGGGACTACGGATTAAGCGAAGATTGGCCAAGGACGAGGTGACGATGCGCGTGGGAAACGGTTCCATAGTCGATGTGATCGCGGTCGGCATGCTACCACTACATCTACCTTCGGGATAAGTATTAGACCTAAATAATTGTTATTTGGTGCCAGCGTTAAGCATGAACATTATATATGGATCTTGATTAATGCAAGACGGTTATTCATTTAAAGCAGAGAATAATGGTTGTTCTATTTATATAAGTAATATCTTTTATGGTCGTGCACCCTTGAAGAGTGGTCTATTCTTATTGAATCTCAATAGTAGTGACACACATATTCATAATGTTGAAGCCAAAAGATGCAGAGTTGATAATGATGGTGCAACTTATTTGTGGCACTGCCGTTTAGGTCATATCGGTGTAAAGCACATGAAGAAACTCCATACTGATGGACTTTTGGAACCACTTGATTATGAATCACTTGGTACTTGCGAACTGTGCCTCATGGGCAAGATGACTACACCACCGTTCTCTGGTACTATGGAGAGAGCAACAGATTTGTTGGAAATCATACATACAGATGTATGTGGTCCAATGAATATTGAGGCTCGTGGCGGACATCATTATTTTCTCACCTTCACAGATGACTTAAGTAGATATGGGTATATCTACTTAATGAAACATAAGTCTGAAACATTTGAAAAGTTCAAAGAATTTCAGAGTGAAGTTGAAAATCATCGTAACAAGAAAATAAAGTTTCTACGATCTGATCGTGGAGGAGAATATTTGAGTTATGAGTTTGGTGTACATTTGAAACAATGCGGAATAGTTTCGCAACTCACGCCACCCGGAACACCACAGCGTAATGGTGTGTCCGAACGTCGTAATCATACTTTACTAGATACTGTGCGATCTATGATGTCTCTTACTGATTTATCGCTATCGTTTTGTGGTTATGCTTTAGAGACGGCCGCATTCATGTTAAATAGGGCACCATCGAAATCCATTGGGACGACGCCTTATGAACTATGGTTTGGCAAGAAACCAAAGTTGTCGTTTCTGAAAGTTTGGGGCTGTGATGCTTATGTGAAAAAGCTTCAACCTGGTAAGCTCGAACCCAAATCGGAGAAATGTGTCTTCATAGGATATCCAAAGGAAACTATTGGATACACCTTCTATCACAGATCCGAAGGCAAGACTTTTGTTGCTAAGTTCAGAAACTTTTTGGAGAAGGAGTTTCTCTCAAAAGATGTGAGTGGGAGGAAAGTAGAACTTGATGAGGTAACTGTATCTGCTCCCTTATTGGAAAGTAGTACATCATAGAAAACTGTTTCTGCGACACCTACACCAATTAGTGAGGAAGCTAATGATAATGATCATGAAACTTCAGGAAAAGATACTACTGAACCTCGTAGATCAACCAGAGTGAGATCCGCACCAGAGTGGTACGGTAATCCTGTTCTGGAAATCATGCTGCTAGATCATGATGAACCTATGAACTATGAAGAAGCGATGGTGAGCCCAGATTCCGCAAAATGGCTTGAAGCCATGAAATCTGAGATGGGATCCATGTATGAGGACAAAGTATGGACTTTGGTTGACTTGCCCGATGATCGGCAAGCAATTGAGAATAAATGGATCTTCAAGAAGAAGACTAACGCTGACGGTAATATTACTGTCTACAAAGCTCGACTTGTCGTAAAAGGTTTTCGACAAGTTCAAGGGGTTGACTACGATGAGACCTTCTCACCCGTAGCGATGCTTAAGTCTGTCCGAATCATGTTAGCAATTGCCGCATTTTATGATTATGAAATTTTGTAGATGGATGTCAAAACTACATTCCTGAATGGATTTCTGGAAGAAGAGTTGTATATGACGCAACCGGAAGGTTTTGTCGATCCGAAGGGAGCTAACAAAGTGTGCAAGCTCCAGCGATCCATTTATGGACTGGTGCTGGCCTCTCGGAGTTGGAATAAACGCTTTGATAGAGTGATCAAAGCATTTGGTTTTATACAGACTTTCGGAGAAGCCTGTATTTACAAGAAAGTGAGTGGGAGCTCTGTAGCATTTCTGATATTATATGTGGATGACATAATACTGATTGGAAATAATATAGAATTTCTGGATAGCATAAAGGGATACTTGAATAAGAGTTTTTCAATGAAAGATCTCGGTGAAGCTGCTTACGTAGTAGGCATAAAGATCTATAGAGATAGATCAAGACGCTTAATTGGACTTTCGCAAAGCACATACCTTGACAAGATTTTGAAGACGTTCAAAATGGATCAAGCAAAGAAAAGGTTCTTGCCTGTGTTACAAGGTATGAAGTTGAGTCAGACTCAATGCCCAACCACTGTAGAAGATAGAGAGAAAATGAAAGATGTTCCCTATGCTTCAGCCATAGGCTCTATCATGTATGCAATGCTGTGTACCAGACCTGATGTGTGCCTTGCTATAAGTCTAGCAGGGAGGTACCAAAGTAATCCAGGAGTGGATCACTGGACAGCGGTCAAGAACATCCTGAAATACCTGAAAAAGACTAAGGATAAGTTTCTCGTATATGGAGGTGACAAAGAGCTCATCGTAAATGGTTACGTTGATGCAAGGTTTGACACTGATCCAGACGATTCTAAATCGCAAACTGGATACGTGTTTACATTAAACGGTGGAGCTTTCAGTTGGTGCAGTTCTAAACAAAGCGTCGTGACGGGATCTACATGTGAAGTGGAGTACATAGCTGCTTCGGAAGCAGCAAACGAAGGAGTCTGGATGAAGGAGTTCATATCCAATCTAGGTGTCATACCTAGTGCATCGGGTCCAATGAAAATCTTTTGTGACAATACTGGTGCAATTGCCTTGGCAAAGGAATCCAGATTTCACAAGAGAACCAAACACATCAAGAGACGCTTCAATTCCATCCAGGATCTAGTCCAGATGGGAGACATAGAGATTTGCAAGATACATACGGAGCTGAATGTAGCAGACCCGTTGACTAAGCCTCTTCCACGGGCAAAACATGATCAGCACCAAAGCTCCATGGGTGTTAGAATCATTATTGTGTAATCTAGATTATTGACTCTAGTGCAAGTGGGAGACTGAAGGAAATATGCCCTAGAGGCAATAATAAAGTTATTATTTATTTCCTTATATCATGATAAAAGTTTATTATTCATGCTAGAATTGTATTAACCGGAAACATAATACATGTGTGAATACATAGACAAACAGAGTGTCACTAGTATGCCTCTACTTGACTAGCTCGTTAATCAAAGATGGTTATGTTTCCTAACCATGGACAAAGAGTTGTCATTTGACTAAACGGGATCACATAATTAGTTGAATGATCTGATTGACATGACCCATTCCATTAGCTTAGCACCCGACCGTTTAGTGTGTTGCTATTGCTTTCTTCATGACTTACACATGTTCCTATGACTATGAGATTATGTAACTCCTGTGTCCCGGAGGAACACTTTATGTGCTACCAAACGTCACAACGTAACTGGGTGATTATAAAGGTTCTCTACAGGTGTCTCCAAAGGTACATGTTGGGTTGACGTATTTCGAGATTAGGATTTGTCACTCCGATCGTCGGAGAGGTATCTCTGGGCCCTCTCGGTAATGCACATCACTTAAGCCTTGCAAGCAATGCAACTAATGAGTTAGTTGCGAGATGATGTATTACGGAACGAGTAAAGAGACTTTCCCGTAACGAGATTGAACTAGGTATTGGATACTGACGATCGAATCTCGGGCAAGTAACATACCGATGACAAAGGGAACAACGTATGTTGTTATGCGGTCTGACCGATAAAGATCTTCGTAGAATATGTAGGAGCCAATATGGGCATCCAGGTCCCGCTATTCGTTATTGACTGGAGACATGTCTCGGTCATGTCTACATTGTTCTCGAACCCGTAGGGTCGGCACGCTTAACGTTTCGATGACAGTTATATTATGAGTTTATACGTTTTGATGTACCGAAGGTTGTTCGGAGTCCCGGATGTGATCACGGACATGACGAGGAGTCTCGAAATGGTTGAGACATAAAGATTGACATATTGGAAGCCTATGTTTGGATATCAGAAGTGTTCCGGGTGAAATCGGGATTTTACCGGAGTACCGGGAGGTTACCGGAAACCCCCGGGAGCTATATGGGCCTTAGTGGGCCTTAGTGGAAAAGAGAAGAGGCAGCCTGAGATGGGCCGCGCGCCCCTCCCCTCCCTTGGTCCGAATAGGACAAGGAGAGGGGGCCGGCGCCCTTCCTCTTTTCCCCCCTCCGCGAATCCTATTCCAACTAGGATTGGGGGGGGGGAATCCTACTCCCAGAGGGAGTAGGACTCCTCCTGGCGCGCCACCTCTAGGCCGGCCGCACCCCCCCCCCCCCCTTGAGCCTTTATATACGGAGGCAGGGGCACCCCAGAGGAACACAAGTTGATCCACGTGATCATATTCTTAGCCGTGTGCGGCGCCCCCTGCCACCATAGTCCTCGATAATATTGTAGCGGTGCTTAGGCGAAGCCCTGCGACAGTAGTACATCAAGATCGTCAGCACGCCGTCGTGCTGACGGAACTCTTCCCCGACACTTTGCTGGATCGGAGTCCGGGGATCATCATCGAGCTGAACGTGTGCTAGAACTCGGAGGTGCCGTAGTTTCGGTGCTTGATCGGTCGGGCCGTGGACACGTACGACTACATCAACCAAACGCTTCCGTTGTTGATCTACAAGGGTGCGTAGATCACACTCTCCCCTCTCGTTGCTATGCATCACCATAATCTTGCGTGTGTGTAGGATTTTTTTTGAAATTACTACGTTCCCCAATAGAAAGTTTAGTCCCACCTCGCTAGTTGAGAGGGGTGCGCAGTGGTTTATAAGCCCCACTGCCGCACCCCTGTCGAGCTTCTCTCCATTGCAGGCTTACTGGCCTAATTGTCACTGCTATGCCTGTGGGCCTGAATCCTGGCCCTTTGATGGGTTTCTAGTCATATTCAGGCCGTGGGGGCCTAGTAGGTGGCATTTTTTTGTTTTTTTGTTGTTTATTTATTTTATTTTCTTTTGTTTTGTTTTTTGCTTTATTTTTTAATTCTTTATGCTTTTAGTTTTAGAAAAATTATAATCTTTTTGTTAATGCCATTAGTTTTCAAATTTGAAAACACTTTTTTTGTTTTCTTTGTTGCTTTATTTATTTTATTTTGTTTCTACTTACAACAAAATACTTATTGTTGCTATTTTTTTCCAGTTTTTTTGTTTTGTTTTCTGCATTATTTATTTTCTTTTGTTTTTTGCTTTATTTTTTTATTCTTTTTGCTTTTAGTTTCATAAAAATTATAAACTTTCTATTTGTGGCATTTTATTTTGTGATTAACTTTACTATAAAAATAGTTTTTTTCCTGTTTTTTTGATTTGTTTTTTGCATTATTTATTTTCTTTTGTTTTTTCTTTAATTTTTAATTCTGTTTGCTTTTAGGTTAGCAAAATTATAAACTTTTTTTAGTGCCATTAGTTTTAGAAAAATTATAAACTTTCTGTTACTGCCATTAGTTTTCAAATTTGAATAGTTAAAATTTGAATTCTTTGAAAATTGTTTGAATCACAAGTTTGTGATTAACTTACTAAAAAATGAGAATAGATGCGCTTATAGAGAAAATTCAACCTACATTCCTAGTAAATTTCTATGAATTTCAGAGAAATTCACTATGAATTTAGGTTAAACTTTTCTCTATTAGGGCATCTATTTTCACTTTGAGAGGAGCTCAACAAGGCAGAGAGGGAAGGGCTTATAAACCGGTGTGAGTCCCCTTCGGTTGGTGAGGTGGGATTAAACTCTGCCCGCAACAAGGACCAACTCTTTAGTCCCGGTTTGTGGCACAAACCGGGACTAATGGTCATGGGCCAGGGGCGAGGAGCAAAATTATAAACTTTCTGTTAGTGCCATTAGTTTTAGAAAATTGAAAGTTGAAAGTTGGCATGGGCCAAGGACTAATGGTCATGGTATTACGAGGGCCGAACCATAAGACATGAAAGCATTTCAAATGAACTCTAAAAAAGTTGAATGTTGGCATGGTATCATAATTTCACCCACATAGCATGTGCATGTACAAAACGGACAATGGTAGCATGTTCGTGTGTTACAAAGTTGGCATGGTATCATCATAATAGTTGTGGGAGAAAGTCTTCACTTTTTCTTCGCTTGTGTCATTTGCTTATTGCGCCGTAACCATGGATAATCTTCATTGTTTATCAGGATGCTTGGGTCAGCCTTGACATTGAAGGGAGGAATTTTATGAAACTTTTCATAATCTTCAGACATGTCTGTCTTGCCGTCCACTCCCAGGATGTCCCTTTTTCCTGAAAGAACTATGTGGCGCTTTGGCTCCTCGTATGATGTATTCGCTTCCTTATCTTTTCTTTTTCTCGGTTTGGTAGACATGTTCTTCACATAGATAACCTATGCCACATCATTGGCTAGGACGAACGGTTCGTCAGTGTACCCAAGATTTTCCAGATCCACTGTTGTCATTCCGTACTGTGGGTCTACCTGTACCCCGCGGCCTAACAGATTGACCCATTTGCACTTAAACAAAGGGACCTTAAAATAAGGTCCGTAGTCAAGTCCCATATGTCCACTATGTAACCATAATATGTGTCCTTTCCGCTCTCGGTTGCTGCATCAAAGCGGACACCGCTGTTTTGGTTGGTGCTCTTTTGATCTTGGGCGATCGTGTAAAATGTATTCTCATTTATCTCGTATCCTTTGTAAGTCAATACAGTCAAAGATGGTCCCCTGGACAACAAGTACAACTCACCACAAACAGTGTTGTCACCTCTGAGACGTGTTTCCAACCAACTGCTGAAAGTCCTGATGTGTTCACATGTAATCCAGTCGTCGCACTGCTCCGGGTGTTTGGAGCGCACACTGTTCTTGTGTTCATCGACATACAGGGTCACCTAGGTAGAGTTCTGTAGAACTGTGTAGTGTGCTTGAAACCAAGAATATCCGTCCCTGCATATTATTGAGTCTCTTCCAAGAGTGCCTTTTCCAGTCAGTCTCCCCTCATACCGCGATTTAGGGAGACCTATCTTCTTAAGGCCAGGAATGAAGTCAACACAAAACCCGATAACATCCTCTGTTTGATGGCCCATGGAGATGCTTCCTTCTGGCCTAGCGCGGTTACAGACATATTTCTTTAGGAATCCCATGAACCTCTCAAAGCGGAACATAT
Organism: Triticum monococcum; assembly: GCA_034509565.1. Taxonomy (NCBI): domain Eukaryota; kingdom Viridiplantae; phylum Streptophyta; class Magnoliopsida; order Poales; family Poaceae; genus Triticum; species Triticum monococcum. The sequence goes on along the minus strand of CM067847.1, from coordinate 8,972,882 downwards.
TGTGTAGAAATACGGGCCCCAGGATGACAATCTCGTTGACTAGATGAACTTGGACGTGTGTCATGATATTGAAGAAGGATTGTGGGAACACCAGCTCGAAACTGACAAGACATTGTGCCACATCACTCCTTAGCCTTGATACGATTTCTGGATCGATCACCTTCTAAGAGATTGCATTGAGTGTTGGGGAACGTAGTAATTTCGAAAAATTTCCTACGCACACGCAAGATCATGGTGATGCACAGCAACGAGGGGGAGAGTATTGTCTACGTACCAACGCAGACCGACTGTGGAAGCGATCTCACAACGTAGAGGAAGTAGTCGTACGTCTTCTTCCCGATCCAACCGATCCAAGCACCGTTACTCCGGCACCTCCGAGTTCTTAGCACACGTTTAGCTCGATGACGATCCTCGGGATCCGATCCAGCAAAGCGTCGAGGAAGAGTTCCGTCAGCACAACGGCGTGGCGACGATCTTGATGCACTACCGACGCAGGGCTTCGCCTAAGCTCTACAACGATATGACCGAGGTGGAATTTGGTGGCAGGGGGCACCGCGCACGGCTAAGGAACGATCAACAATGATCAACTTGTGTGTCTATGGGGTGCCCCCTGCCCCCGTATATAAAGGAGAAGGGGGGGGGGGGGTTTCGGCCGGCCAAGGGAGAGAGGCGCAGGGGGAGTCCCACTCCTACCGGGAGTAGGACTCCCCCCCCCAATCCTATTCCTAATAGGACTCTTCAAGGAGAAGAGAGAAGAGAGGGGGGACGGCCCCTTCTCCTAGTCCTAATAGGACTAGGGAAGGGGGGGAGGCGCGCAGCCCTTGTGGGCTGCCCCTTTTCACTTTTCCACTAAGGCCCAATAGGCCCATTTGCCTCCCGGGGGGTTCCGGTAACCCTCCCGGTATTCCGGTAAAATCCCGATTTCACTCGGAACACTTCCGGTGTCCAAACATAGGCTTCCAATATATCAATCTTTACGTCTCGACCATTTCGAGACTCCTCGTCATGTCCGTGATCACATCCAGGACTCCGAACAACCTTCGGTACATCAAAAATGCATAAACTCATAATAACTGTCATCGTAACGTTAAGCGTGCGGACCCTACGGTTCGAGAACAATGTAGACATGACCGAGACACGTCTCCGGTCAATAACCAATAGCGGGACCTGGATGCCCATATTGGCTCCTACATATTCTACGAAGATCTTTATCGGTCAGACCGCATAACAACATACGTTGTTCCCTTTGTCATCGGTATGTTACTTGTCCGAGATTCGATCGTCGGTATCCAATACCTAGTTCAATCTCGTTACCGGCAAGTCTCTTTACTCGTTCCGTAATACATCATCTCACAACTAACATATTAGTTGCAGTGCTTGCAAGGCTTATGTGATGTGCATTACCGAGAGGGCCCAGAGATACCTCTCCGACAATCGGAGTGACAAACCCTAATCTCAAAATACGCCAACCCAACATCTACCATTGGAGACACCTGTAGTACTCCTTTATAATCACCCAGTTACGTTGTGACGTTTGGTAGTACCCAAAGTGTTCCTCTGGTAAACGGGAGTTGCATAATCTCATAGTTATAGGAACATGTATAAGTCATGAAGAAAGCAATAGCAACATACTAAATGATCGGGTGCTAAGCTAATGGAATGGGTCATGTCAATCAGATCATTCAACTAATGATGTGACCTCGTTAATCAAATAACAACTCTTTGTTCATGGTTAGGAATCATAACCATCTTTGATTAACGAGCTAGTCAAGTAGAGGCATACTAGTGACACTCTGTTGGTCTATGTATTCACACATGTATTATGTTTCCGGTTAATACAATTCTAGCATGAATAATAAACATTTATCATGATATAAGGAAATAAATAATAACTTTATTATTGCCTCTAGGGCATATTTCCTTCAGTCTCCCACTTGCACTAGAGTCAATAATCTAGATTACAGAGTAATGATTCTAATACCCATGGAGCCTTGGTGCTGATCATGTTTTGCTCGTGGAAGAGGCTTAGTCAACGGGTCTGCAACATTCAGATCCGTATGTATCTTGCAAATCTCTATGTCTCCCACCTGGACTAAATCCCGGATGGAGTTGAAGCGTCTTTTGATGTGTTTGGTTCTTTTGTGAAATCTGGATTCCTTTGCCAAGGCAATTGCACCAGTATTGTCACAGAAGATTTTCATTGGACCCGATGCACTAGGTATGACACCTAGATCAGATATGAACTCCTTCATCCAGACTCCTTCGTTTGCTGCTTCTGAAGCAGCTATGTACTCTGCTTCACATGTAGATCCCGCTACGACGCTTTGTTTAGAACTGCACCAACTGACAGCTCCACCGTTTAAAGTAAACACGTATCCGGTTTGCGATTTAGAATCGTCCGGATCAGTGTCAAAGCTTGCATCAACGTAACCTCTTACGGTGATCTCTTTGTCACCTCCATATACGAGAAACATATCCTTAGTCCTTTTCAGGTATTTCAGGATGTTCTTGACCGCTGTCCAGTGATCCACTCCTGGATTACTTTGGTACCTCCCTGCTAAACTTATAGCAAGGCACACATCAGGTCTGGTACACAGCATCGCATACATGATAGAGCCTATGGCTGAAGCATAGGGAACATCTTTCATTTTCTCTCTATCTTCTGCAGTGGTCGGGCATTGAGTCCGACTCAACTTCACACCTTATAACACAGGCAAGAACCCTTTCTTTGCTTGATCCATTTTGAACTTCTTCGAAATCTTGTCAAGGTATGTGCTCTGTGAAAGTCCAATTAAGCGTTTTGATCTATCTCTATAGATCTTTATGCCTAATATGTAAGCAGCTTCCCCGAGGTCTTTCATCGAAAAACTTTTATTCAAGTATCCCTTTATGCTATCCAGAAATTCTATATCATTTCCAATCAGCAATATGTCATCCACATATAATATTAGAAATGCTACAGAGCTCCCACTCACTTTCTTGTAAATACAGGCTTCTCCAAAAGTCTGTATAAAGCCAAATGCTTTGATCACACTATCAAAGCGTTTATTCCAACTCCGAGATGCTTGCACCAGTCCATAAATGGATCGCTGGAGTTTGCACACTTTGTTAGCTTCTTTCGGATCGACAAAACCTTCTGGTTGCATCATATACAACTCTTCTTCCAGAAATTCATTCAGGAATGCAGTTTTGACATCCATTTGCCATATTTCATAATCATAAAATGCAGCAATTGCTAACATAACTCTGACGGACTTAAGCATCGCTACGGGTGAGAAGGTCTCATCGTAGTCAACCCCTTGAACTTGTCGAAAACCTTTCGCGACAAGTCGAGCTTTATAGACAGTAATATTACCGTCAGCGTCAGTCTTTTTCTTGAAGATCTACTTATTCTCAATTGCTTGCCGATCATCAGGCAAGTCAACCAAAGTCCATACTTTGTTCTCATACATGGATCCCATCTCAGATTTCATGGCCTCAAGCCACTTTGCGGAATCTGGGCTCACCATCGCTTCTTCATAGTTCGTAGGTTCATCATGATCTAGCAGCATGACTTCCAGAACTGGATTACCGTACCACTCTGGTGCGGATCTCACTCTGGTTGATCTACGTGGTTCAGTAGTATCTTGTCCTGAAGCTTCATGATCATCATCATTAGCTTCCTCAATGATTGGTATAGGTGTCGCAGAAACAGTTTTCTGTGATGTACTATTTTCCAATAAGGGAGCAGGTACAGTTACCTCGTCAAGTTCAACTTTCCTCCCACTCACTTCTTTCGAGAGAAACTCCTTCTCTAGAAATGATCCTTTCTTAGCAACAAATGTTTTGCCTTCGGATCTGTGATAGAAGGTATACCCAACAGTTTCCTTTGGGTATCCTATGAAGACACATTTCTCCGCTTTGGGTTCGAGCTTATCAGGTTGAAGCTTTTTCACATAAGCATCGCAGCCCCAAACTTTAAGAAACGACAACTTTGGTTTCTTGCCAAACCATAGTTCATAAGGTGTCGTCTCAACGGATTTTGATGGTGCCCTATTTAACGTGAATGCGGCCGTCTCTAAAGCATAACCCCAAAACGATAGCGGTAAATCAGTAAGAGACATCATAGATCGCACCATATCTAGTAAAGTACGATTACGACGTTCGGACACACCATTACGCTGTGGTGTTCCGGGTGGCGTGAGTTGCGAAACTATTCCACAATTTTTCAAATGTATACCAAACTCGTAACTCAAATATTCTCCTCCACGATCAGATCGTAGAAACTTTATTTTCTTGTTACGATGATTTTCAACTTCACTCTGAAATGCCTTGAACTTTTCAAATGTTTCAGACTTATGTTTCATTAAGTAGATATACCCATATCTGCTTAAATCATCTGTGAAGGTGAGAAAATAACGATATCCGCCACGAGCCTCAATATTCATCGGGCCACATACATCGGTATGTATGATTTCCAATAAGTCTGTTGCTCTCTCCATAGTACCGGAGAACGGTGTTTTAGTCATCTTGCCTATGAGGCACGGTTCGCAAGTACCAAGTGATTCATAATCAAGTGGTTCCAAAAGTTCATCAGTATGGAGTTTCTTCATGCGCTTTACACCGATATGACCTAAACGGCAGTGCCACAAATAAGTTGCACTATCATTATCGACTCTGCATCTTTTGGCTTCTACATTATGAATATGTGTATCACTACTATCGAGATTTAATAAGAATAGACCACTCTTCAAGGGTGCATGACCATAAAAGATATTACTCATATAAATAGAACAACCATTATTCTCTGATTTAAATGAATAACCGTCTCGCATCAAACAAGATCCAGATATAATGTTCATGCTCAACGCTGGCACCAAATAACAATTATTTAGGTCTAATATTAATCCTGAAGGTAGATGTAGAGGTAGCGTGCCGACAGCGATCACATCGACTTTGGAACCGTTTCCCACGCGCATCGTCACCTCGTCCTTTGCTAGTGTCCGCTTATTCCGTAGTCCCTGTTTCGAGTTGCAAATATTAGCAACAGAACCAGTATCAAATACCCAGGTGCTACTGCGAGCTCTAGTAAGGTACACATCAATAACATGTATATCACATATACCTTTGTTCACCTTGCCATCCTTCTTATCCGCCAAATACTTGGGGCAGTTCCGCTTCCAGTGACCAGTCTGCTTGCAGTAGAAGCACTCAGTTTCAGGCTTAGGTCCAGACTTGGCTTTCTTCTCTTGAGCAGCAACTTGCTTGCTGTTCTTCTTGAAGTTCCCCTTCTTCTTCCCTTTGCCCTTTTTCTTGAAACTAGTGGTTTTGTTAACCATCAACACTTGATGCTCCTTCTTGATTTCTACCTCCGCAGCTTTCAGCATTGCGAAGAGCTCGGGAATAGTCTTGTTCATCCCTTGCATATTATAGTTCATCACGAAGCTCTTGTAGCTTGGTGGCAGTGATTGGAGAATTCTGTCAATGACGCAATCATCTGGAAGATTAACTCCCATCTAAATCAAGTGATTATTATACCCAGACATTTTGAGTATATGCTCACTGACAGAACTATTCTCCTCCATCTTGCAGCTATAGAACTTATTGGAGACTTCATATCTCTCAATTCGGGCATTTGCTTGAAATATTAACTTCAACTCCTGGAACATCTCATATGCTCCATGACGTTCAAAATGTCGTTGAAGTCCCGATTCTAAGCCGTAAAGCATGGCACACTGAACTATCGAGTAGTCATCAGCTTTGCTCTGCCAGACGTTCATAACATCTGGCGTTGCTCCAGCAGCAGGCCTGGCATCCAGCGGTGCTTCCAGGACGTAATTCTTCTGTGCAGCAATGAGGATAATCCTCAGGTTACGGACCCAGTCCGTGTAATTGCTACCATCATCTTTCAACTTTGCTTTCTCAAGGAACGCTTTAAAATTCAACGGAACAACAGCACGAGCCATCTATCTACAATCAACATAAACAAGTAAGATACTATCAGGTACTAAGTTCATGATAAGTTCAAGTTCAGTTAATGAAATTACTTAGGAACTCCCACTTAGATAGACATCTCTCTAATCCTCTAAGTGATCACGTGATCCAAATCAACTAAACCATAACCGATCATCACGTGAGATGGAGTAGTTTTCAATGGTGAACATCGTCATGTTGATCATATCTACTATATGATTCACGCTCGACCTTTCGGTCTCTGTGTTCCGAGGCCATATCTGCATATGCTAGGCTCGTCAAGTTTAACCCGAGTATTCTGCGTGTGCAAAACTGGCTTGCACCCGTTGAAGATGGACGTAGAGCTTATCACACCCGATCATCACGTGGTGTCTGGGCACGACGAACTTTGGCAACGGTGCATACTCAGGGAGAACACTTCTTGATAATTTTAGTGAGAGATCATCTTATAATGCTACCGTCAATCAAAGCAAGATAAGATGCATAAAAGCATAAACATCACATGCAATCAATATAAGTGATATGATATGGCCATCATCATCTCGTGCTTGTGATCTCCATCTCCGAAGCACCGTCATGATCACCATCGTCACCGGCGCGCCACCTTGATCTCCATCGTAGCATCGTTGTCGTCTCGCCAATCTTATGCTTCCACGACTATCACTACCGCTTAGTAATAAAGTAAAGCATTACATCACGATTGCATTGCATACAATAAAGCGACAACCATATGGCTCCTGCCAGTTGCCGATAACTCGGTTACAAAACATGATCATCTCATACAATAAAATCAGCATCATGCCTTGACCATATCACATCACAACATGCCCTGCAAAAACAAGTTAGACGTCCTCTACTTTGTTGTTGCAAGTTTTACGTGGCTGCTACGGGCTTAAGTAAGAACTCATCTCACCTACGCATCAAAACCACAATGATAGTTCGTCAAATAGACTCCGTTTTAACCTTCTCAAGGACCGGGCGTAGTCACACTTGGTTCAACTAAAGTTGGAGAGACAGTCTTCCGCAAGCCATCTATGTGCAAAGCACGTCGAGGGAACCGGTCTCGCGTAAGAGTACGCGTAAGGTTGGTCCGGATCGTCTCAACCAACAATACCGCCGAACCAAAGTATGACATGCTGGTAGGCAGTATGACTTGTATCGCCCACAACTCACTTGTGTTCTACTCGTGCAAATAACATCAAACCATAAAACCTAGGCTCGGATGCCACTGTTGGGGAACGTAGTAATTTCGAAAATTTTCCTACGCACACGCAAGATCATGGTGATGCACAGCAACGAGGGGGATAGTATTGTCTACGTACCAACGCAGACCGACTGCGGAAGCGATCTCACAATGTAGAGGAAGTAGTCGTACGTCTTCTTCCCGATCCGACCGATCCAAGCACCGTTACTCCGGCACCTCCGAGTTCTTAGCACACGTTCAGCTCGATGACGATCCTCGGGCTCCGATCCAGCAAAGCGTCGAGGAAGAGTTCCGTCAGCACAACGGCGTGGTGACGATCTTGATGCACTACCGACGCAGGGCTTCGCCTAAGCTCTACAATGATACGACCGAGGTGGAATTTGGTGGCAGGGGGCACCGCACACGGCTAAGGAACGATCAACAATGATCAACTTGTGTGTCTATGGGGTGCCCCTGCCCCCGTATATAAAGGAGCAGGGGGGGTTCGGCCGGCCAAGGGAGAGAGGCGCAGGGGGAGTCCCACTCCTACCGGGAGTAGGACTCCCCCCCCAATCCTATTCCTAATAGGACTCTTCAAGGAGAAGAGAGAAGAGAGGGGGGCCGGCCACTTCTCCTAGTCCTAATAGGACTAGGGAAGGGGGGAGGCGTGCAGCCCTTGTGGGCTGCCCCTTTTCACTTTTCCACTAAGGCCCAATAGGCCCATTTGCCTCCCGAGGGGTTCCGGTAACCCTCCCGGTATTCCGGTAAAATCCCGATTTCACTCGGAACACTTCCGGTGTCCAAACATAGGCTTCCAATATATCAATCTTTACGTCTCGACCATTTCGAGACTCCTCGTCATGTCCGTGATCACATCCGGGACTCCGAACAAGCTTCGGTACATCAAAAATGCATAAACTCATAATAACTGTCATCGTAACGTTAAGCGTGCGGACCCTACGGTTCGAGAACAATGTAGACATGACCGAGACACATCTCCGGTCAATAACCAATAGCGGGACCTGGATGCCCATATTGGCTCCTACATATTCTACGAAGATCTTTATCGGTCAGACCGCATAACAACATACGTTGTTCCCTTTGTCATCGGTATGTTACTTGTCCGAGATTCGATCGTCGGTATCCAATACCTAGTTCAATCTCGTTACCGGCAAGTCTCTTTACTCGTTCCGTAATACATCATCTCACAACTAACATATTAGTTGCAGTGCTTGCAAGGCTTATGTGATGTGCATTACCGAGAGGGCCCAGAGATACCTCTCCGACAATCGGAGTGACAAACCCTAATCTCAAAATACGCCAACCCAACATCTACCATTGGAGACACCTGTAGTACTCCTTTATAATCACCGAGTTACGTTGTGACGTTTGGTAGTACCCAAAGTGTTCCTCTGGTAAACGGGAGTTGCATAATCTCATAGTTATAGGAACATGTATAAGTCATGAAGAAAGCAATAGCAACATACTAAACGATCGGGTGCTAAGCTAATCGAATGGGTCATGTCAATCAGATCATTCAACTAATGATGTGACCTCGTTAATCAAATAACAACTCTTTGTTCATGGTTAGGAATCATAACCATCTTTGATTAACGAGCTAGTCAAGTAGAGGCATACTAGTGACACTCTGTTGGTCTATGTATTCACACATGTATTATGTTTCCGGTTAATACAATTCTAGCATGAATAATAAACATTTATCATGATATAAGGAAATAAATAATAACTTTATTATTGCCTCTAGGGCATATTTCCTTCAGTCTCCCACTTGCACTAGAGTCAATAATCTAGATTACACAGTAATGATTCTAACACCCATGGAGCCTTGGTGCTGATCATGTTTTGCTCGTGGAAGAGGCTTAGTCAACGGGTCTGCAACATTCAGATCCGTATGTATCTTGCAAATCTCTATGTCTCCCACCTGGACTAAATCCCGGATGGAGTTGAAGCGTCTTTTGATGTGTTTGGTTCTTTTGTGAAATCTGGATTCCTTTGCCAAGGCAATTGCACCAGTATTGTCACAGAAGATTTTCATTGGACCCGATGCACTAGGTATGACACCTAGATCGGATATGAACTCCTTCATCCAGACTCCTTCGTTTGCTGCTTCCGAAGCAGCTATGTACTCTGCTTCACATGTAGATCCCGCTACGACGCTTTGTTTAGAACTGCACCAACTGACAGCTCCACCGTTTAAAGTAAACACGTATCCGGTTTGCGATTTAGAATCGTCCGGATCAGTGTCAAAGCTTGCATCAACGTAACCTCTTACGGTGAGCTCTTTGTCACCTCCATATACGAGAAACATATCCTTAGTCCTTTTCAGGTATTTCAGGATGTTCTTGACCGCTGTCCAGTGATCCACTCCTGGATTACTTTGGTACCTCCCTGCTAAACTTATAGCAAGGCACACATCAGGTCTGGTACACAGCATCGCATACATGATAGAGCCTATGGCTGAAGCATAGGGAACATCTTTCATTTTCTCTCTATCTTCTGCAGTGGTCGGGCATTGAGTCTGACTCAACTTCACACCTTATAACACAGGCAAGAACCCTTTCTTTGCTTGATCCATTTTGAACTTCTTCAAAATCTTGTCAAGGTATGTGCTCTGTGAAAGTCCAATTAAGCATTTTGATCTATCTCTATAGATCTTTATGCCTAATATGTAAGCAGCTTCCCCGAGGTCTTTCATCGAAAAACTTTTATTCAAGTATCCCTTTATGCTATCCAGAAATTCTATATCATTTCCAATCAGCAATATGTCATCCACATATAATATTAGAAATGCTACAGAGCTCCCACTCACTTTCTTGTAAATACAGGCTTCTCCAAAAGTCTGTATAAAGCCAAATGCTTTGATCACACTATCAAAGCGTTTATTCCAACTCCGAGATGCTTGCACCAATCCATAAATGGATCGCTGGAGTTTGCACACTTTGTTAGCTTCTTTCCGATCGACAAAACCTTCTGGTTGCATCATATACAACTCTTCTTCCAGAAATCCATTCAGGAATGCAGTTTTGGCATCCATTTGCCATATTTCATAATCATAAAATGCAGCAATTGCTAACATAACTCTGACGGACTTAAGCATCGCTACGGGTGAGAAGGTCTCATCATAGTCAACCCCTTGAACTTGTCGAAAACCTTTCGCGACAAGTCGAGCTTTATAGACAGTAATATTACCATCAGCGTCAGTCTTTTTCTTGAAGATCCATTTATTCTCAATTGCTTGCCGATCATCGGGCAAGTCAACCAAAGTCCATACTTTGTTCTCATACATGGATCCCATCTCAGATTTCATGGCCTCAAGCCACTTTGCGGAATCTGGGCTCACCATCGCTTCTTCATAGTTCGTAGGTTCATCATGATCTAGCAGCATGACTTCCAGAACTGGATTACCGTACCACTCTGGTGCGGATCTCACTCTGGTTGATCTACGTGGTTCAGTAGTATCTTGTCCTGAAGCTTCATGATCATCATCATTAGCTTCCTCACTGATTGGTATAGGTGTCGCAGAAACAGTTTTCTGTGATGTACTATTTTCCAATAAGGGAGCAGGTACAGTTACCTCGTCAAGTTCTACTTTCCTCCCACTCACTTCTTTCGAGAGAAACTCCTTCTCTAGAAATGATCCTTTCTTAGCAACAAATGTTTTGCCTTCGGATCTGTGATAGAAGGTATACCCAACAGTTTCCTTTGGGTATCCTATGAAGACACATTTCTCCGCTTTGGGTTCGAGCTTATCAGATTGAAGCTTTTTCACATAAGCATCGCAGCCCCAAACTTTAAGAAACGACAACTTTGGTTTCTTGCCAAACCATAGTTCATAAGGTGTCGTCTCAACGGATTTTGATGGTGCCCTATTTAACGTGAATGCGGCCGTCTCTAAAGCATAACCCCAAAACGATAGTGGTAAATCAGTAAGAGACATCATAGATCGCACCATATCTAGTAAAGTACGATTACGACGTTCGGACACACCATTACGCTGTGGTGTTCCGGGTGGCGTGAGTTGCGAAACTATTCCACAATTTTTCAAATGTATACCAAACTCGTAACTCAAATATTCTCCTCCACGATCAGATCGTAGAAACTTTATTTTCTTGTTACGATGATTTTCAACTTCACTCTGAAATTCCTTGAACTTTTCAAATGTTTCAGACTTATGTTTCATTAAGTAGATATACCCATATCTGCTTAAATCATCTGTGAAGGTGAGAAAATAACGATATCCGCCACGAGCCTCAATATTCATCGGACCACATACATCGGTATGTATGATTTCCAATAAGTTTGTTGCTCTCTCCATAGTACCGGAGAACAGTGTTTTAGTCATCTTGCCTATGAGGCACGGTTCGCAAGTACCAAGTGATTCATAATCAAGTGGTTCCAAAAGTCCATCAGTATGGAGTTTCTTCATGCGCTTTACACCGATATGACCTAAACGGCAGTGCCACAAATAAGTTGCACTATCATTATCAACTCTGCATCTTTTGGCTTCTACATTATGAATATGTGTATCACTACTATCGAGATTTAATAAGAATAGACCACTCTTCAAGGGTGCATGACCATAAAAGATATTACTCATATAAATAGAACAACCATTATTCTCTGATTTAAATGAATAACCGTCTCGCATCAAACAAGATCCAGATATAATGTTCATGCTCAACGCTGGCACCAAATAACAATTATTTAGGTCTAATATTAATCCCGAAGGTAGATGTAGAGCTAGCGTGCCGACTGCGATCACATCGACTTTGGAACCGTTTCCCACGCGCATCGTCACCTCGTCCTTTGCTAGTGTCCGCTTATTCCGTAGTCCCTGTTTCGAGTTGCAAATATTAGCAACAGAACCAGTATCAAATACCCAGGTGCTACTGCGAGCTCTAGTAAGGTACACATCAATAACATGTATATCACATATACCTTTGTTCACCTTGCCATCCTTCTTATCCGCCAAATACTTGGGGCAGTTCCGCTTCCAGTGACCAGTCTGTTTGCAGTAGAAGCACTCAGTTTCAGGCTTAGGTCCAGACTTGGCTTTCTTCTCTTGAGCAGCAACTTGCTTGCTGTTCTTCTTGAAGTTCCCCTTCTTCTTCCCTTTGCCCTTTTTCTTGAAACTAGTGGTTTTGTTAACCATCAACACTTGATGCTCCTTCTTGATTTCTACCTCCGCAGCTTTCAGCATTGCGAAGAGCTCGGGAATAGTCTTGTTCATCCCTTGCATATTATAGTTCATCACGAAGCTCTTGTAGCTTGGTGGCAGTGATTGGAGAATTCTGTCAATCAGATCATTCAACTAATGATGTGACCTCGTTAATCAAATAAAAACTCTTTGTTCATGGTTAGGAATCATAACCATCTTTGATTAACGAGCTAGTCAAGTAGAGGCATACTAATGACACTCTGTTGGTCTATGTATTCACACATGTATTATGTTTCCGGTTAATACAATTCTAGCATGAATAATAAACATTTATCATGATATAAGGAAATAAATAATAACTTTATTATTGCCTCTAGGGCATATTTCCTTCATTGAGGAATGCACATAGCTTCACAATGGCTAATCGGATGTTTTCCGGTAGAAGCCCCCTCAATGCAACCGGAAGTAGTTGCGTCATAATCACGTGGCAGTCATGAGACTTTAGGTTCTGAAACTTTTTCTCTGGCATATTTATTATTCCCTTTATATTCGATGAGAAGCCAGTCGTGACCTTCATACTGAGCAGGCATTCAAAGAAGATTTCTTGCTCTTCTTTCATAAGAGCGTAGCTGGCAGGACCTTTATACTGCTTCGGAGGCATGCCGTCTTTTCGTGCAAACGTTGTAGGTCCTCCCATGCCTCAGGTGTATCTTTTGTCTTCCCATACACGCCCAAGAAGCCTAGCAGGTTCACGCAAAGGTTCTTCATCACATGCATCACGTCGATTGAAGAGCGGACCTCTAGGTATTTCCAGTAGGGTAGATCCCAAAATATAGATTTCTTCTTCCACATGGGTGCGTGTCCCTCAGCGTCATTCGGAACAGCTAGTCCACCGGGACCCTTTCCAAAGATTACGTAGTGTAAATCATTGACCATAGCAAGTACGTGATCACCGGTACGCATGGCGGGCTTCTTCCGGTGATCTGCCTCGCCTTTGAAATGCTTGCCTTTCTTTCGACATTGATGGTTGGTCGGAAGAAATCGACAATGGCCCAGGTACACATTCTTCCTGCATTTGTCCAGGTATATACTTTCAGTGTCATCTAAACAGTGCGTGCATGCGTGGTATCCTTTGTTTGTCTGTCCTGAAAGGTTACTGAGAGCGGGCCAATCGTTAATGGTCACGAACAGCAACGCCTTAAGGTTAAATTCCTCCTGTCTATGCTCATCCCACGTACGTACACCATTTCCATTCCACAGCTGTAAAAGTTCTTCAACTAATGGCCTTAGGTACACATCAATTTCGTTGCCGGGTTGCATAGGGCCTTGGATGAGAACTGACATCATAATGAACTTCCGCTTCATGCACATCCAAGGAGGAAGGTTATACATACATAGAGTCACGGGCCAGGTGATGTGATTGTTGCTCTGCTCCCCGAAAGGATTAATGCCATCCGCGCTTAAAGCAAACCATACATTCCTTGGTTCCTTTGCAAACTCATCCCAGTACTTTCTCTCGATTTTTCTCCACCGCGACCCGTCAGCGGGTGCTCTCAACTTCCCATCTTTCTTTCGTTTCTCACTGTGCCATTGCATCAACTTGGCATGCTCTTCGTTTCTGAACAGACATTTCAACCGTGGTATTATAGGAGCATACCACATCACCTTTGCAGGAAACCTCTTCCTGGGGGCTCGCCATCAACATCACCAGGGTCATCTCGTCTGATCTTATACCGCAATGCACCGCATACCAGGCATGCGTTTAGATCATTGTATGCACCGCGGTAGAGGATGCAGTCATTAGGGCATGCATGTATCTTCTCCACCTCCAATCCTAGAGGGCATACGACCTTCTTTGCTGCATATGTACTGTCGGGCAATTTGTTATCCTTTGGAAGCTTCTTCTTCAATATTTTCAGTAGCTTCTCAAATCCTTTGTCAGCCACAACATTCTCTGCCTTCCACTGCAGCAATTCCAGTACGGTACCGAGCTTTGTGTTGCCATCTTCGCAATTGGGGTATAACCCTTTTTTTGATCCTCTAACATGCGATCGAACTTCAGCTTCTCCTTTTGACTTTCGCATTGCGTCCTTGCATCGACAATGACCCGGCGGAGATCATCATCATTGGGCACATCATCTGGTTCCTCTTGATCTTTAGCAGCTTCACCCGTTGCAGCATCATTGGGCACATCGTCTGGTTCCTCTTGATCTTCACCAGCTCCCCCCGTTGCAGCATCACCGTATTCAGGGGGCACATAGTTGTCATCGTACTCTTCTTCTTCACCGTCTTCCACCATAACCCCTATTTCTCCGTGCCTCGTCCAAACATTATAGTGTGGCATGAAACCCTTGTAAAGCAGGTGGGAGTGAAGGATTTTCCAGTTAGAGTAAGACCTCGTATTCCCACATTCAGTGGATGGACAACACATAAAACCATTCTGCTTGTTTGCCTCAGCCGCATCAAGAAACTCATGCACGCCCTTAATGTACCCGCAGGTGTGTCTGTCACCGTACATCCATTGCCGGTTCATCTGCGTGCATTATATATAATTAAGTGTCCAAATTAATAGAAGTTCATCATCACATTAAAACCAAAGTGCATAAATAGTTCTCATCGAACAACATATAGCTCTCCAGAGCATCTAATTAATTAAACCATACATTGAAACTATGTAAAACATTTCAATGCGAAAACTAATGCGACAATAATCGCAACCAAGGTAACAATTGATCCAACGGCATAATGATACCAAGCCTTGGTATGAATGGCATATTTTCTAATCTTTCTAATCTTCAAGCGCATTGCATCCATCTTGATCTTGTGATCATCGACGACATCCGCAACATGCAACTCCAATATCATCTTCTCCTCCTCAAGTTTTTTTATTTTTTCCTTCAACAAATTGTTTTCTTCTTCAACTAAATTTAACCTCTCGACAATAGGGTCGGTTGGCATTTCCGATTCACATACATCCTACATAAATAAAATCTATGTCACGTTGGTCGGCATAATTTTCATAAACAATAAATGAACCAATAGTTATAAAGATAATATATATACCACATCTGAATCATAGATAGGACGAGGGCCGACGGGGGCGGATACCAAAACCATCGCACTATATAAGATGCAATAATAAAAGTAAGAAAATAATACAAGTATCTATGTAAACATACAAGTAAGAATATTTTTCCTTTCAGAAAGAAGATAAGAACAAGAGGCTCACCACGGTGGTGCCGGCGATGAGCTCGGCGCTGGTGATCGACGGCAGTGAAGACGGGGACGTGGCGTGACGGACCGCTAAACCTAGACAAATATTATGGAAAATGGAGCTTGGAGGTCGAGCTTGGAGAGAAGAAAGCTTAAGTAGTGTGGCTCGGGCATTCCATCGAATACCTTGTGTGCATAGGAGGTGAGCTAGAGCACCACCAAGCCCTCTCCCCCTCAGCCAGAGAAAAACAGAACACTGGGGTGCTCTGCTCGCGGGCAAGGGGTATATATAGGCACCTCATTGGTCCCGGTTGGTGGCATGAACCGGGACTAAAGGGGAGCCTTTGGTCCCGGTTCAAGCCACCAACCGGGGCCAATGGTGGTGGGCCAGGAGTGAGGCCCATTGGTCCCGGTTCATCCCACCAACCGAGACCAAAAGGTCCAGATGAACCGGGACCAATGGCCCACATGGCCTGGTCGGCCCCCTGGGCTCACGAACCGGGACCAATGCCCACATTGGTCCCGGTTCTGGATTGAACCGGGACTAATGGGCTGACCCGGCCTGGACCAAAGCCCTGTTTTCTACTAGTGTAAGTTTTCTCAGACTAAAAGTTTTCCATGCTTTCATTCGTGAAAGTGAATGGTTGGGTGCTTGTGACCCGAAAGATGACCAAGGAAGGTCATAACGTGAGGGAGTATGTTCTCTCTAAAGAATGACATCAATAGAAAATAAATAGATCATTGAGAGTCTTGGTTGATGAATGTCTTTCATGTACTCTCTATGAAGAAGAATTTTCAGTTAACATGATTTGAGGTGAAACAAGCAACATGCGTGTTTAATTTGATCAACATCGGATCAAGCATGTCTGTCAAATAGCATTCAGATTTATTTGAATATGCAGTCAAAAGAGCCAATTCTAGCACTTATGTTCCCTTACAGGGAATTACCCGCATGGTGGGAAAAGATGATTATGATAAAACCTGCATGACGGGAAAAGTCTGGGAAAATACCTGCGTAACGGGGTAAAGCTGACATAATATTATGTCAAAAATCCCGTATGGCGGGAGAAATTCTGGCAAGAGAAAGATATGATAAGTGATGTGCTTTTAATGTATCTCACTATGGGAGAAAAGAATGGAGTAGCTGAAAGGCTCAACCGTACACTTATGAATACAGTGTGCAGCGTGATGAGTTATTCCAACTTGCCATTGGGATTATGGATGGAGGGGCTTAAAACCGCCATTCACATTCTCAATAGAGTGCCAAGCAAGTCGGTGCCCAAAACAATGTATGAGCTATGGACAGGAAGGGTGCCCTCCCTACACACTTCAGGGTGTGGGGGTGCCCTGCTGAGGCTAAAATGTTTAATCTAAACATTGCAAAGTTAGATTCCAAAACAGTGAGTTGCCACTTCATTGGCTATCTAGACAGATCAAAGGGTTTTCGTTTCTACTGCCCAGACAGATATACAAAGTTTGTAGAAACAAGACATGCAGTCTTCTTAGAGGACGAAATGATGAGGGGGAGCTTGGTAGTTCGGAAAATTGATCTTGAGGAGAACAGGGTGCATGCACCTCATCCGATGATTCAGGAGCCATTTTTCTCACTACCAGTTGCAACTCCACCCATGACAACTATGTGGGTAGACCCGGAACCTGTCCATCAGGAGCCGACTGAACCTGTTGTTGAGCATGAAAGGGAGGTGCAACAATGAATTTTAGAAGAAGTGCCAGAAGTTGAGGCACAAAACGTGCCAGAAAGTGAGGCCCTTAGAAGGTCTACAAGACCAAGAAAGTCATCTATTTCTACCGACTTTAAAGTTTATAACACAGAAATGGTTCATATGGAAAAAGATCCCACCTCATATGAAGAAGCCATGAGAAGCCCTCATTCATCGATGTGGATGAAGGCAATGGAAGACGAGATGAAATCGATGAGTTCCAAAGATGTTTGGGACTTAGAGGAAATTCCTAAAGGAGCCAAAACAGTAGGTTGTAAATGGGTCTGCAAAATTAAGTATGACTCTAAAGGGAATATAGAAAAGTATAAAGCACGACTCGTGGCAAAAGGATTTACACAAAGAGAAGGGATAGATTACAATGAGACATTTTCTCCAGTCTCATGTAAGGATTCTTTCAGAATCATAATGGCATTAGTTGCTCATTTTGATTTAGAGTTACATCAAATGGATGTTAAGACAACATTTCTGAATGGTGACTTAAAAGAAAATGTCTACATGAAACAGCCTAAGGGTTTTATCATGGAAGGCAAGGAAAATATGGGATGCCTCCTGAAGAAATCCATTTATGGATTAAGAAAAGCCTCTCGGCAGTGGTATCTAAAGTTTAATCAAACGATTAAAAGATTTGGATTTAAAGAAAACAATGAGGATAATTGCATTTATGCAAAGTTTAAAAATGGGAAATATATTTTCCTAATCTTGTATGTGGATGGTATCCTGCTTGCTAGTAGTAATGTTAGTCTACTACAAGAAACAAAGAAATACTTATCCTCAAATTTTGACATAACAGATCTTGGTGAAGCATCATATGTTTTGGGCATAGAAATTCACCGAGATAGGAACAATGGAGTCTTAGGACTATCGCAGAAAGCATATTTAGAAAAGGTTCTTAAAAGGTATAGTATGCATGCGAGTAAAGCCACACCTGCTCCCATAGTTAAGGGCGATAGTTTTGAGAAATTCCAATGTCCCAAGAACCAGTACGAGATCGATCAAATAAAAGCAGTACCATATGCTTCGGCAGTTGGCAGCTTACAGTATACACAAGTGTGCACTCGCCCTGACTTAGCTTTATCACCGGAGGACTCGGTAGATATCAAGAGAATCTAGGCATGGAGCACTGGAAGATGGTAAAGAAAGCATTGCGTTATGCGCAAGGCACGAAGGACTACATGCTAATATACAGGAGAAGTGATTCTCTAGAGATAAAAGGGTATTCAGATGCAGATTTGGCGGGGGACAGAGATGATAGAAAATCCACGTCAGGATACTAAAGAAATTTGTATCCGACTTGAAAGTGGTAGATTGTATTCACAAACCACTAAAGATGTACTGCGACAACCAACCCGCGTCATTTTACGCTCACAACAACAAGTCGAGTAATGCTGCCAAACAATAAACATAAGGTATTATGTTGTGAAAGATAAAATCCAGAATCAAACTATAAGTCTCGAGCATATAAGGACAAAGGATATGCTTGCGGATCCGCTAACGAAAGGCTTACCACCCAATGTGTTCAAGGAACACTTAGCCGGCCTGGGTTTAAGGGAAAGCCTTATGATTTCTGGATAGGCCCAAAAGGAACAGAAATTGCTTCTGAACATAACGTTTGTTGTAGCTGTATGATTCTAATGGCAATTAAGCTGTGACGATGAAACATGCTCTATGTACCAATATGTGATGAAACAAATAAACTAGAAAGTATAAAGTTAAAAGTAAAGTTGAGATCAAGGGGGGAAATGTTAAGTTCATCTCCTCCCGATCGAGCCCAACGGCTCGACGGGTCCTTGACTCGCGCCCTGATCGGGGGCGCCCAACCAAACCATGGTTGGTGGGCCCCTGTGACCCACGCTATATAAATAGAGGTGGGTGGCCGAGGCACGTTTCACGAGGTTAATCGCTGCCGCAAACCCCACCGATATTCCCTGCCGATCTAGGGTTAGTGCGGTGCTCACGGGAAGCACACCACCCCCGCCATCTCACTGCCATCACAGCCGCCACAACATCACCATGGCTACTGGTTCAAGCTCGCAAGGCAAGGCAGAAGATGGGTTACCGGATTGATCTAGCCTACCCCGGTCCAAAGTATCTAACAGCGGGTAGTGGTGACCTCGACAAGGTCAGTCAGGAAAGATAGTACCTTGGTTTAGCTCGGCGATGGGTGACGGGGACGCCGCCGGCAGCACTTCGCTTCTCGGAGGGCACTGAGCTACAAATAAATTGTTGGGCAGGCCAAGCTAAAGAAGAATGCAGAAATTTCAAATTCTGAATCGTTTAAATAATAAGAAGTAAACAAAAGAAGCTATACCAGAATACAGTTTCCCCATCAGACTATTCTAGTTGACCATTACAAAAGCTTGGAGACATAAGACCACACACGAATTAAGTGAATTATTTACGCTACCAAATTGGAATTTTTTGTCAAAATGTAAAGAACAGTGCCTTTGCATAAACTGTAAACAATAATGGATTTGCATAATATCTTATATTACCTGACGGAGGGTAAACAACAAGATCTTCAGTGGTATATTTATGCTACCACAGTACACATATGAAAGAATTTGAGAATGAATCAAAGAAAATTACAGGTGCAACTTACAGAGATTCAAGAAAATTTGGAGAGGATCGGATTCAGAGAAGGAGCTGCATCGCCGGCTTGCGTGTAGTTGCGTGGCCGCGTGGTGTGGGGTCGTGGGTCGGCCGTATCGACCGATGTGTGCCGCTTGCCGGTGGAGGCGCCGCTGGCGGCGGCTGCTAGGTGCTTCTTCTTTTCCTTCTTATTTTGAGGGGTTTTTTAGACAATTTTATTTTGAGGGGTGCTTCTTCTTTTCCTGGCTGCCGGGCTGCTGCGTGTTGGATTGATCCGTGCTGGTCAGATAGTATGGGCTGGGCCTAGGTAAGGTGCTCCAGCACTGGGTGGGCAATGGCACAGATCCACCAGATCAGATATAAAATGTTGTGTATGAGGATATTCCATAAAAAAAATCCATCAAAGCCCTCTGTCACCACATCTTTTCTTCCAGTCATATTGGAACGATCTCCAAGTTTTGAAGAAACCGACTACAACCACGACGCAAACAGAGCCGCCAGGCCAACCCACTAGATACAACCGCCGAAGAACATGGCCAAGGTTAATGTGGATGCTACCAGCTGGGAGTTCGGGTATTGGGGCGGTTGCAGCGGTGTGCAGAGACAGGGAGGGCATATGTACCTGGCTTCATCGGCCATTGTCTTTAGGGGCATTAGCAACCTTACCACATTGGGGGCAATAGCAATAAGAGAATCAATGGCTCTAACAGAGGATCTCAATTTACAGTCTATCCATGTTGCATCAGATTGTAAGGTGGTGATTGAGGATATTAAGCGGAAAAGTGGGCAGGCTACGGTGCTATTATACATGAAATCATAGAGTATTTGAGTATTTCATTTTATGTAACTTTGTCCATGAGTTTAGGAGCTGGTATTTAGGGGCATGCTACGGATAATACAATAGCATATTTCAACCACAAAGGGCCTGTCGTGTAGTCGATGTTCGAAGCTGGATTAGTGGATGGGTAGAAATTGGTGGATCAGTGGATATGCTACGTATTTTGATGGGTATGGCATGTTTCGGGTTCGGGTACTACTGAAATGGGTTTGAACCCAAACATGTCGAGTTTTATAATATACCCAATAGCAGCCCCACGGGGCTAGAAAGACGCCCATCCATGTCCCCTAATAGGGTAAAAACCCATAGGGATGCGGATTTTGGGGCCCCATTGCCATCTTGAGCTGTAAAAGAAGGGGGGCGTGGTGGTGCGGCCGAGGTGAAAGAGAAGACCGTGCCGAGGAGCGGAAGGGTGAGGAACTCCTGCACCCTTGCCTCGTAAGTTTCCGAGAAGAAAGATGCCCCCGCGACAGATTGCGAGAGAAACATAGATTTTCAGTAAAGAGCTATCTCGATTGCACAAAAAAAATCAGAAACACAGAGATTTTTGGGAAATAAATAAAAAGACAACTAAACACAGAATGGGAGGAGTTGGGTGGACGTCGGGGCAGTCGGGGGTGGGGAGGGGGTCGAGGGGAGGATGGATGAAATAAGGAAGGAGATCGTCTAGAAAGGATCTCATGCAACTTGAGATAAATTGCATCCTTAAATTGCGTGATTGAGCTTCAATGCCTCATAGCCTCAGAATAAAGTGGTCTGTGAGAATCGGTACAAAGGAAACCGGATAGGTGAAAATCGATGGGGGAGATCGCATGAGAGGTAGGAGGGACGAACGAAACAACGTATGGGTACCCCTTTAGGACTAGATATGAGAGAGGGCATGGGTGGATATGTGAGGGCAAAACATTCCTGTGGCCCGCCCAGTTTGTGAGGAATTTTCTATACACACGATAGCCCAGCCCAACACAATGTGCCTGCCTTGCTCGCATCTAGCAGATTGATTAATGCCGCATTGGCGCATGAGGAGCAGGGGAGCTGGCCAGCTTTGGCATTGTTGATGAAGGCGAGCAGCAGTGCATTGTGGCCTTGGGATGACAAATTTGATGTTTTGACCCTTTTCATGATAGTTGAGCCAGATCTAACCCTGGTTCGAAAAAAAATCGGGATCTGACCTTTTTCCTACCGAAGGGGTCGATGGCGGTAGGGTACCAGCCTACCGCCGAGGCCCCTGACAGTAGGCAACATATCCACATCAGCACAGTGCAACCCTACCGCCAAATAGGCTGGCGGTAGCCTGTACAACCGTACCGCCGAGGTGCTCGGTGTAGATAGATACAAGCACTGTATTTGTTATTTAGAATATTTGCAGTAGGACGTGCAACCCTACCGCCAAGCGCCTTGGCGGTAGCAGTTATACCCTACCGCCATCGACCCGGACGGTAGAAAAAGGGTCAGATCTAAAAAAATTGAATCAGGGCTGGATCTAGCTGAACTTTCGCAAAAGGGTTAAAACACCAAATTTGTCCGCATGGGGAGAAGTGGCGACGAGCTAAGAGCATCTCTAGCCGTCCCCCCCCCCCCCCCCCAGGAGGCGCTAAAAATCGCCCCCTGGGGGCTCACCGGTGCAAACCGCGTGCTGGGGGCGTGATACCCCTCAGTCGTGGCGCCCACGTTATTTTTGAAAATTAAATTTCGGCACAAACACGGCGCAAATTCAATCAAACTTTAGCGAGTTCATACATATTTTAAATATTTTACAAAAAAAGAAAATAAAACGCTACTAGGCCCGCCGTCTCCCTCGCCGCCCGCCGCCCTTGCAGCTCTACATGTCGAGGAGGCTGTAGAACCGCGTGTAGTCGCTGCCGTCGCCGCCGTCGTCGTCGTCGCCTCCTCCGCGGCCGCCGTCCCTGCTGCAACCCTCCCCAGGTTGGTGCGGCGGGTTGGACGGTCCGGGGGCATCCTCGTCATCGTCGCTGTCGAAGATCACCACGCCATTCTCGTCCTCGCGCCCACGCTTACGGGCGGCTATCTCCACCAGGGCCCGGTGCTGCTGGACCATCTCGTCGCGGAGGTAGTCATCCCGCGACCACTGTAGGGCGTCCTCGTCGAAGAAGCCGTGCCGGGCTATCTCCTCTTACTCCGCGGGGAGGCCGGGCTCCGGCTTCGGCCTGACGAGGACGAGGCGGCCAGAGGCGGGGGTGGAGTTGTCGATGCGGACGCTGGAGCTGCGGGTGCGCGCGCCGACAGGCGTGTCTTGGGGCTCCGGCTTGACGGGGCGAAGGCAGGGGGAGCCGTACGAGCGGCCAGACGAGGAGGAGGACGCCCCGGGGTCCATGCGCCTCGGCGTCCACGAGCTTCCACGCCGGCAAGAGAAGGACGGGGGAGCGGGGTACTCCTGCCTCGGCGTGTTGCCGCCCTCGATGTACTCGAGGACGGCCTCCAGCGTGCGGCCGGGCACGCCCCACCATCGGCGCCGCCCTTCGAAGTTGAGCCTTCCGAGGGCACGGCGCCGTTGGTGGCCTAGAGCTGCTCGGCATGGCGGCGGAAGAAGTAGGGCTCCCAGAGCGGGCTGTCGGGGACGTACCGTGGACCTTCCCTCGCCACCCGCGGCAGGGAGGTGCGGATACGCGCGATCTCCGCACGCCGCGCCGCCCCGGTGGGCGGTGGTGGCACCGGGACCCCGCCAGCGCTGATTCTCCACGACCCGGGCACCCACATGTCCGGCGGGACCGGGTACTCGGCCTCAAAGAGGAGCCGAGCTTCGTCCTCGTGAAGGTGGCGGCGGCCGAAGCCGTTCGCCGCTGCACAGTCGCCTGGGGAGCGCTCGGCCATGCTTTCAACTGGAGACGGTGAGAGGAGAGGGAGGAAAAGGGGAGAAATGGCGCGTCGGTGGTGGAGACTCTGTGCGTGTCACCGGCGCGCTGCGCGTCGTCCGGTCTTCACTGCGCCGCCCGTGAGGCATCAATGGAGGAGGCTGACCGGCGCGGTAGCGCGCGGCAGCTTTGGCATTGATTCGCCACGGGAAACGAGGCGATGAGGACGACGAAGTGGCAAGAAGAGAGACGAGTCACTGGCAAGGAGGGCCCGTGGCTCTTTCACGCCAAAAACGATTCACCCGGCGGCCCCGAGCGCCCCCCAGCGCGCCGGATTCGGTCTGGGTCCGCCGGCGCCAATTTCGGCCCGAGCCGGTGAAAATTGGGCCTTGGGGGCGCGACTGGGCCGATTTTTCAGCGCCGACGGTCGAAAAACCGCCTGGGGGCCCTGTTGGGGGCACGGCTGGAGATGCTCTAAGGTCGATATCTCGAGCTGCACGTCACACCGTCGTACCAACCACCCATCCCCCATGCTGTTACGGCGCCGCCATGCCCCAGGCGTCAACTAACAGCGGCGAAGTGACGAGGCAACCACCGTGCCGCATGAACACAGCCACACATGTAATTTATTTTCCCTGCCAAATTCTTGTTTCTCAATTCAAGATTTTAATATTGGTTGTGGGCTACATAACTTTGAGTTCAGTCAGTTGATAGTCATTTAGGTACTACATAACTGCTGGTTTTAGTTGAAATTTATACTAAAAACATGTCATGTATTTCCGAATAGAGGGATCCATACTATACATAACTGCTGGTTTTAGTTGATCCTTTGTGTTTTTGTTTTTCCTTTAAAAACCATGCTAGTATGAGACAACCCTTTATTGATTTTTAGAAGGCAACATATCCTGTCCTCGACCGTCCGATGCAAATCCCACACGCGCCCTAAAAAGCATGACTAATTTGCACTTAAACGCCCGCTGAGGCACACAACTCGTTGTATCTTTGCAGTAACGCCCGAAAGTTTTTTCATCTCAAACTGATCAATTCTTCATGTCAATGTTGACGGCGGCGGCTGGCGGCCACCAGCCATCCGCACAACGCGGCGACCACTAGACGACCATACAACGCGGCGGCCACTAGACGGCCATACAATCACGGCGGCCGGCGGTCCGGCGGACGGCCACCCAACGCAGATAGTGATAAATGTCTAAACAAGGACTACCTTTTGGAGATAGTGGTGGTACCATAATTATTACATCTATATATGGAGATATAATTTTTGAGATATGGCAAAGCAATAGTAATAAAAAAAGTAAGTTTCTAATACCAAAATTGTTGGGTATAGATTTATGCATAATGTCGTGAACATGTGTGTATATATAGATATATAGCCATGATTAGTATCAATCTTGACTTATGTTGCTAATCGTATCTCATGCCTCGGTAGATTGGAAAACAAAGATGAATCAAACAGTTACAAAATAATTAATCTATAGATCTTCTACTAAGAATAGATGGGGCAGGTAATGAAAATATAACTATGTATGTGGGATATCACGTCCTTGGCTGTTGTTTGCTTGCCGGCTAGAAACGTGCACCTCCAACAAAGCATGTAAAACATGGAGATTGATCCCATACAAAGCAAGCAGATTGATCAATTTCATAGGAAATAGATAGTACGTACCAACAGGCTAGCTGATTAATTTCTCCAGCTGGACAGAAACGCACACAGGAGAACGTAGATTAGTCATGTCCCTGGCTACCCATTACTTTCCAGCCAAAAACGTCCATCTCTAACGAAGCTAGTAAAGCGAGCAGATTGATTGATTTCTTGAGGAAGATAGTAAGTACCAAGAATCAAGCTGATTAATTCCTCCACGGCACATGGGAAACACAACACAGATTAGTCTTGTTTTTTGGGGGAGGCAAGTACATAAGGAGATTTTAGGTTTTAGATAGATTGATAATGAAAGCCCCCTAAGAAAATATAACGAAAGGGTAACCACGGTGGGTGATTTTAAGGATGGCATTGGTGGGTAATTTTTCTAACTATAAAGTGGATCTAACGGTTGTGTTTTTTACATGTACAAAATTAAAGGTCAGATATTGCTATTTTTTGTGGGAATTTTTTGTATATTTCTCTTTTTCTGGTTAACCCGTCAAATACTTTTTATATATAATAGATTTGTGTCCTTTGTGTTTTTGTTTTTCCTTTAAGAACCATGCTAGTATGAGACAGCCCTTTATTGATTTATAGAAGGCAACATATCCTATGCATCGGGCGGGTTGGTGTAGTGTGTGTGTGTGTGTGTGTGTGTGTGTGTGTGTGTGTGTGTGTGTGTGTGTGTGCATCGGTTGATATAACTGATGAAAACAAAAGTATGCATAATGCATTTCCATATCAACTATGCCCACTGAGATAGTATATATTATCTGATTCATAATTTCAACTTTTTTATGCCTCTCTTTAGTTTGACCCGTCAAGTCTTTTGTTTCCGGCTCCGTCAAGGAGGGAGAGAGAAAGTAACTAATTTGGTTGCCTTCCTCTCGGAGATGAAGATGCCAAACATTGAACGTCATGCATGCATGCATGTGCATAGAGACACTTTCGTTGGTGCATGGACAGAGCTTTCTCGAGAAAAGAAATGAATAGAGTAAAGTCAGAATAAAACCACGTTCAGTATTCCTGCGCACGTACAAGGCCATGGTACTCGTATGTACGGTCCTACCTACGCACGGAAGTTGCCTCGGTCGCTTTACTCAATGCACTTTTGCTTTCAAGCATGGTTAATAATACAACCAGCATTGACTATAAAGAGTTGTCATGTCATCTCTCCAGCTTCTATACCATAATATTTGTTATCGGGGGAAACTTGTAAAGCCTAATAACTGACACATACAATGGTAATCTTTAAAAGGTCGTGCTATGCGTCAACCGGTGGGTCTTTCTAAAGATCCGCCGGGTTGGGAGCCATCGGATTGGTGTAACCTTGTGGCTGGGCGTTGTCCTCACTTTTTGTAACAGAGGTTGTGTTGCAAGTTTCTTTTTGCAACATAAGTCTTGTTGCAAAAATATTTGCAATGAAGGCTGTCCTGTAGATATTTTTTTTAATATATGTCTTGTTGCATAATTTTGTTTGCAACAGAGACCTTGTTGCAGAAAATTTTTTGTTTCTCTCTTTTTCTTGTAACATAGGTGTTGTTGCGGAAATAACTTTTGCGATTAGCCGGTTGTTCCTAAGCTTTTCCCATTTTCAAATATGTACTACTTACAATCTGACAAAGTGTCTTAAGCCTCGTACTGTAGCTAGCTACCTGCTTCTCTTCTTCCTCATCTTCTCCATCCTTCAACTAAGTAAAGACATAAAAAATACTATTTTAATCATTTTAGTCTGCTTATGTCGCCTTATTGTATTTGCTCTTATATATTCTCGGTGTGCACATTTCAATGTCCACAAGGTGCAATGCATAGTTAATTTGGATACAGATGGTTTATTTTATTATGTTGGCTGGCTGTCAAGCATGCGTCACCAATGTTGTCATTGCCCAATGACCTCGCTTCATTATCTGGTGTACACTCCCATGATAAAGAGTGTAGTCAAGATCCGGCCGGGTCGCAGAGTTTATGATTGACCAAATCATATATATCACTGGGTGTATCTCGTGGTTTGTACAAAATGCCCGCTTCCATTGAGAGGAGGAGACCCAAAGCTAAACCTCGGACCTGATATCTGATATTGGGGTACAGTGTCGCCGCACCAGAGATTAAAATCTAAATTTTGCCATATACGTGTTTTGTAAGACAAATTATTATCCTTTATGTCCAGGGTAACGTAGGAAATGTGTTTGTGTTTACTGATAGCTAGCATAGCAAGGCGTCAATTTTGAAACTCCAAAGATCCAGTCTTCAGTGAGAGTACACTTGTGTCTCACACAAAACACTTGCCATTGCAATTCTTCAAGAGGATACGTTAATATATACGAAGAAGATACGAATTACACCCAACATTTTGATATACCAGTCTTGCATAACAGCGATATGAACAGTGGCGGAGCCAGCACCCGGCGAGCTGGGGCAGCTGCCCGGGCTCCCATGCTGCATGTCCATGGGACTGTAGTAGAGAAAATTAGATTGGTGAAGAGTTTGCTTGGGCAAAACATTGTTAACATGGCCGCACGTCAATCTTGCCCAGGCTCTAAACTTGAGCTGGCTCCGCCACTGATAACAGCGATATGAACAAGGTTGGTTTTTAAAACGACCGGCATGAGCTACCAAACGTTGAGGGTTTTATACCCGGGCGACGACCACTAGCTAGCTAGCCAGTATATTACATACTATAAATAGGTGTATCTAGTCAGTGTACACATACATACATACAGTGCAGAGATATACAGGTATGGTCGTCGGAGTGAGGGCAGCAATGGCTCCGACTCCATTTCTTCTTCTTCTTCTTCTCCTTCTTCCTCTGGCTCCCGCGCCTGTCTTGTCGGCCGCCATCGGACCGGTTACCAAGACCGGCAAATTCATCACCAAAGAGCTCCGTAGGAGTACGACAATCAACAAGCCCGTCAAGCATTACATGGGAGTGGGACTGAGGGCGCAGCAGGGCCAGCGCAAGGACGGCCAGCAGACGGGCAGCGCGGCGGCGGACAGCTACAGCCCCTTTATCCTCGACCTCTCCGTCGGGACCTCGCCGCAGACACTCCCCCTCATGATGGACATCACCAGCGACCTCGTCTGGATGCAATGCGATCCCTGCCCCTTGTGCCACGCCCTCTCGCCGCCGCCGGCGACGCCCACGTTCCTGCCCGAACGCTCCAAATCCTTCGCCGAGGTCGGCTGCGCCACCCAGACTTGCCAGCGCATGAGAGACCACGACTGCGCCGGACACGACCTCTGCAGGTACAAAATGAGCCATATGTACGGCTTCCTCGCCACCGAGACGTTCAGCTTCGGGAACATCACGGGACCGGGGCGTACAGACGTCCCGGGCGTGGTGTTTGGCTGCAACCTCAACATCACGTTGCCGGAGCTCGATGGCGTCTCCGGCTTCGCTGGCTTCAGCAGGGGACCCCTCTCCCTCGTGTCGCAGCTCAACATCTCCAGCTTCGTCTACTTCATCGCGCCCCCCGAGCACGACGCCGGCAATAGCTTCGTCAGCTGGAGCTGGGGAGGCGCCGACGACAATGCCACGACCGTGCAGACCACGACTACGGGAAGCAGCAGCAGCACGCCGCTGCTGGCGGCCACAAAAGCCCAAAACCCTTACTGGTACTACGTTAATCTCACCGGCGTGCAGGTCGACGGCAAGCTCCTGGCCGCCATCTCGGCTGAGACCTTTGACGTCCAGCGTTCCGGTGGGGTGTATCTCAGCACCAGGTTTGCCCTCACCTTCCTCGTCGAGGACGCGTACAGGGTGCTGAGGCAGGAGCTGGTGAGGAGGATCCAGTCCGAGGGTGTGGCTCCGGTGAACGTCTCCTCGCACGAGTGGGACCTGTGCTTCCTCACGGAGCACTTTGCGAACGCCAAGGTTCCAACGATCGCACTTGTGTTCGACGGCGCTGACGCGGCGATGGAGCTCAACGTGGAGAACTACTTCCAAGATTTGGGCCACGGGAGCACGTGCCTCACCATACTGCCGTCGCCCCACGGCTGGCCGGGCTCGGTCCTGGGCAGCCTGCTCCAGGCAGGCAGGACCATGGCCTACGACATCCACAGTGATGGCGGTGGCACGCTGACGTTCGAGACGTTCGAGACGGCAGTGGGTGCCCCAGCGCCGGCGAAGGTGCCGCTCATGATAATGACCACTCTTCTTCTCTGGGCGCTCCTTTATTAGCTATATTATTACTCCTTAATTTGCATAAATAAATTCTCTCTGCTAGGCTTCTGCATGTGTTCTACAGTAGCCACAGCGGGAGAAAGTGGTCAATTATACTCCTATGTCGCTGACAATATGTACTCTGTCTCTTCTTTGCTTAATATCTATTCTATCTATATATCTATATATCTATCTATCTATCTATTGTATCACTTTAGCTAAAGGTAAGTCGCGCAATTTCTCATTTGGGGTCTGTCAAATTGTTGGCCCTTCATTTTCTTTTTCCAAGATACGTGCTATTTTTTGTGGGTTGGTGCTGTTGCTGTTCGGTTGAATTTGACTTGTCACTATTTGTGGTTAGTCAATTTTTTCCCTGCTCCAAAAAGGTTGTTTTGTGCCCCACTCCTTCGGGCCTTGAGTAGCACACGTACAAATCATACCATTGGTCCGATTCATATGCAACGTGCACGCTGGAATGGAATAGGCGGAGGGAGCGTAACATGTAAATATTTCTTTACTTCTTGCTCTCGATCCATCAGTTTGGCTATTTGTGGTTTGCAAACTCTGATCCGTGTGTGTATCTGCCTGCTGCATGGACGCATGTTCTTGCCACTATAGAGTCGACGCTCACTATTATTTTTTCTTCAAGAACACCTCAAGAGGGGCAGAGGATTCCTGCATTTCATTAAGAAGAAGAGAATTGTCCGGTTACTTTGGGATAACCGGACAAAAAGCTGATACAGACATACAAACCTATCACACGGGACAACCGTGGAGAGACCCTGACCACACGATTGATTAAGGGATAATTGAGCAAAAACCCCAACCACATGATTGATAAAGGGAAAATCATGCAAAAACCCAACAACCATGACAGACCACGCCACCCAAGAAGCGCTCGAATGCCAAAAAACACGGAGCAAAGCCACAACCTGCCTCATAGGGCCACCGCCGCACTTTCACCCAGGCCACCACCCTGGCATTCAACGAGCAAAACTCAAGGCCGTCGCCTACTTTCACCAACCCCACCGCCATTGAGACAAACCAATGCAACAAAGAATTGAGCCGGTGTAACGAAGTGTCAAAACTTCAAAGGCAACGCCCTCAAGGAGGGATCGATGAAGACGCCAGCGTCATTCGTATCGGACGAGGCTATAGCTAAGTTTTCACCTGGAGAGCCCAGGGAGATGGGACGACGAGAGGTTGACGGTCCACGACAATGCCTCAAGGGAGGAAACGATGCCTGTGGACGCCGCCGCCGCCGGCCCTAACCGAGGTCGTGGCTAGGTTTTCACCCGGAGGAAGCCAACCACATACGTACATCACATTAGACTCCAACAAGCTGGCCACCAGCTGGCAAGCCACTTCATCCCAGTCGAGCACCGCGTGCCGAGGAAGCAATCCCAACCACCATCCACCATTCTGGCAACCACATGCAGTAGCAGGACGTCACCCCATGGTGCCGTGCCAATGCAATGTGACGCCGCCGCGCCACCTTCCAAGGTCCACAGCACACCATGGCCACTGGAGTAAATTGCACAAAACCACCTCTTTAAAGATAAGGTTTGCGAAAACCATTACAATACATTTTTTTTGCAGAAAACACCATGTCTTCGGTAATCTTGTTTCATAAAACATTGATCGGCGGATCGGGCTCAGATAAATGAGTTTATGACAGAAGGGACCCGCCAGTCAGGCTGATGTGGCACCGCTTAACATCTCACATGTAACAGCAATGCCTGGTAACGTTATCATCCCAATGTGGGTCCACCTGTCATTGGAAGAAAAAAGAAAAAAAACTGGTTCATCTTATCTTCACGCAGACTTCGTTATTGCCTCGCCCAGGCTCGCCGCTGCCGTTGCCTCACCAAGGCCCGTCCCCGCCGTTGCCTCGCCCAGGCCCGCCGCCGCCGTTGCCTTGCCCAGGCCCGCCTCCACCGTTGCCTCGCCTAGGCTCGCCGCCGCCGTGGTCTGCATACCCCTCGGCACCGGTGCGCCCCAAGGTCTACATCCCCTTGGGCATCGGCGTGCTCGAGCTCGGCGACGGAGCCGGTGCTCCCTCGGCACCGGTGTTGGAGCTTGCCGACTGCGGGCCGCCGCACCTTCTTAATGTCGGGAACCGCCTCGGCGCCCTCCAGTTCGTCCGGATCCAATGATGAATACAGGATGATGAATCAAAGGTTCATTAATGAACTTAGTATGGTTTCTAGATGATTGTGCAAATAAAACACTATTCTCAATAGTCGTTCTATGGCTCATTCTAAGGAATCAAAGGTCCTGCCAAGCGATTCAATATATATGAATCTTGTTTCACGTAAATTATGAATTCATGTGAAAGCATGACAGATGCAGTGAAATTGAAATGATACAAACGAATTTGAAGATTGTCATATTCGATAGGACGAAGTCTATACCATAAACAAAGCATGGACTAACACCGGATTGCCATTGGTGTAAAACTTAAACGTGCTAACAAGATTATTGACTCTAGAGCAAGCGAGAGACTGCTGGAAATAATTTGCCCTAGAGGCAATAATATTGTATTATTATATTTTCATATTCATAATTAAGTATTTATATTCTATGCTATAACTGCTATGATTCTGAAATATGCGATTCAGTGAAAAACGCATATGCACGTGTGAAATGATAAGCTGTAAAATAAAATGTTCCTAGTCTTGCCTCTGGGACTAGATCAAGTGTTGTTCATGATCACGTTTTCAGAATCTTAGGGTATTATTAAGTGTAACGATGTACTAAAACAACATTGAGATTATGACATTGAAAGAACGGTCATATTAAACTGAACCAAAAGAAACAAAGAAAACCAAGAGAAGGAAAAAAACCAAAAAAGGGAGAAAGAAAAAACAAAGCGAAGAAACAAAATGAGAAAAATGAAAAAAAAGGAAACAAAAGAAAAAAAACGTTGAAAACCAAGAAAGAAAAAAAATGAAGAAAAAAAGGAGGAAAATGTGTAAAAGCCGACTATTTCCCTTCTAATAGGTCATGCCTTGCCAATTGTACATCAAGTCGAGCCTAGCGTAGCGGTTAGCAATCCGCATCGATTTTTAACTCTCATTTTTCGAAAATATTCGCTAGTTGGCCGGCCCATACTGTAGCGCTCGACGCGGGACTAATCTGTACCATCGCTTAATGCGATATAAACAGCTGTCGCTGTCAATATTTGAGCCACACGGGTCAGAAGTATGGTTATTCACCTGTTGGGCCCACTAGATTCTTCTGGAGGCCCAAATCTAATTCAGCTGCCAGGGTCTCCAGAAAAACAGCCCGTTCATCACATGCAAAAAAAGTGGAAACCAAGATCACGTCCCAAACAGATTTGGATACGCAAACAATATAAACAGAATATTATATTCTCCTCCCCGTCCGTGACTGCAGAAGTGCAGATAACTTCATCGAGGGAGTTGCTACGCCGGGTTTTATCTTCAGTCGAGCTGGTGGAGATGACACTGAACTCACCTTCAGAGAAGCAACTGACTTCCTTGACCTACTTTGGTTTATCACTCATGGACACCTTGTCCCTAGGGTTGAAGCTCCACCACAGGAGCTTGAGGGGACCTTCCCTGTTAACTACGCTGCATTGTGTGCAAAAGTCTGTATGTGCATATGCCAGGATAACTCTCAGTGGTTTGTTCCTCGGAATGACACTTTCAATCATCTCCCTCAGCTGCCCCAAGATTTATCTTTATATCTTTATCAACCGAATTGTCTAGGATCAGTTCGCTACTCTGTGGAACATGAGTGAACATGGTACTGTTATAATTGGTTTGACCCCCACGAGGACTGAATCTCAGCAGGAAATCTGTGCAGTTCAGGATCATCTGAATCCGAGCTTCATCATAACACAGTCTGAGCCTTCTCCATGTCATACTAACAGTGGTCTTGGGCTGGTTCAGAAGTTGGTGCAATCTGAAGACACTACCACTGGTAGTAAAAGGGCCTATAATCCCGGTTTGTAAGGGCCTTTAGTCCCGGTTCACAGTGTCGGTAATAATACCTCCCCCCTTTAGTCCCGGTTCAATCCAGAACCAGGACTAAAGGCCCTCCACGTGGGCAGTGCGCAGAGCCCAGGCAGGAGACCCTTTGGTCCCGGTTGGTGGCACCAACCGGGACAAATAGGCATCCACGCGTCAGCATTTCTGTGGCTGGGGTTTTAGTTTTTTTTTGAAGGGAGGGGGGGGGGGGGGTTGGGGGTTTTGGGGGTTAATTTAGGTGTTTCATATATTGTGTTAGCTAGCTATAATTAATAGAGAGAAGTGTCCTCTCTTATGTCCGTGCTTGATCGACGCTACGTACTATACATACGTATAGAGAGGACTAGACACGCTGGCTAGCTAGTAAGCAAACGAAGGAAACAGAAGATCGTCATGAACATATATGCATACAGAGAGAAGTGATATCGACCACCTCTCCTACTCCGAGAGATTGGTCGAACAACAAGTTCTCGTATATCTATCTGACACTACCGGCTACATATATACAGTAATTATCTCTTACAAATATAATCATACGGACTCAGATTTAACATAGAATTCTCCGTCTTCAGGGATCACGTGGTCAAGAAAGAATGCCGTCAATTCCTCTTGAATTCCTCGCATGCGAGCTGGTGCTAGGAGTTCATCCCGCTTCCGTAACATCTAATTTAAAGAAGGGGGTCAATACATATATATATGAATGAATGAAACTCAACACAAATGATGGTAATAAAATAAAATTGTGAATGTTGTTATTTACGTACTTCATATTGTTCGTCAGTGTAGCCCCGCTCACAGGTCGTGTGGCGGATGGACTCGCAAACATAGTATCCACAGAAATCATTCCCTTGTTCCTGCCACAACCACTTTACAAGAAATAGAGGTTAATCAAACTGATAAGCAAGAATGCCAAATGGTATTAATGAAACTAGCGCTTGAATGACTAGTAGATGCGCTTAAAATGCTACTATAGCTAGTACCTACTTTCGGGTGTCTAAATTGCAGCTCCTTCGCCAGTCCCGGAGCTTTTCTGGTGAATTTTCTCTAAACCCTGCCGGACAAAGAAAACAATTACTTGATATATCAGGAAATGAACAAAGTTGCTGATATGGTGGATAATGATCGATTTAACTTATCTCTAGTATTTGAGTCATGTCTGCATAGTCCTTGGGATCTTTTCGTCTTGAGTCTAAGACGGTTACTAGTCCCTGCTCAAGCTTAATATGTAGGAGAATATAGTGGAAACTGCACACGCATGCATAACTCAATAATTACATTACTATAACCTTGACTAATATATAAGGGAAACCGAATACGCACAAGACAGTAACACTCACTTGAAGTTGTAAGGAAAGAGTATTATATCTTTGTTTTGATTTATTATCAATGATTGTAGCATGCTGGCCTCGGTTTCTGTGGCATGAAATTTAACCTGAGTTGCATCTATGAGATATGTGTTAATGAACCCAATATCACCGACTTGTCTTTTCTTCAATTCGACGATCTTCAATCTGCATAATATAGTGAGGATGATTATAAATACATGCAATGAAAGAGCTAAGCTATATAGAGAAACTTAATGACAGAAGTAGTACTACTTACAGACAGTAGCAGGCGACCATTGTTTTATCGAGGGCCAATTGATTGAAAAACTGATAGAACTCCTCAAGTGGAACAGGCAACAGATCAATTCCAACGAGGTCATGCTCCTTTTTAACTTTCAAATACAAAGTACTCCTCCCCAGAGTCTTTGCAGATTTTCAAGTACCAATCATGTAATCTTCGCATCATCGTTGATAGAGATCTTTCATCTTTGATGAGAGGCTTCCCGTACTCGTATCTTTGTATCTGCATCTCCATGGGTTCATAATGTACTTCGTCGGGCAGGTAATCTGCAAGATTGCTATAACCGGGCACCATCCTCGGATCATTAGCGACGTTGTGGCTAGGCACCTTGAGCGGGGGGCATGATTGCTTCGCTTGTTTGCCGAGCTGGGCAATTTGTTTCCCAGCTCGTCGTTCTTTCAGCCTTTGATCACTGACAGTACTTCCCGACCGCTCCGCTTCGGCAAATTCCTTTCCAATAATGCGGTCATAGTTTCCTTTCGGCGGATCAGACTTCGGTGGTTTTGTCAGGGCGGCCAGAGTGCGCTTCACTTTCACCCGATCTACCTTCTCCTCCGGAGGTGGATGTTTCTTTGCTTTCACCCCTTCAAAGAATTTCCTCACTTCTTCTCACGCGATCTCGGCGTTCTCCTCCTGGGTCCTCTCGTATGGTAACTTCTCTGTAGTCTTCAGAGAAGGACCAAATCTGTATGTCCTCCCGCCTCTGGTTGTACCGCTAGACGCCGACCGAGCAGACGAAGCGGTTGTCTTCTTTACTTGCTTAAGAGGCGGAGGAGAAGGACTACGACCCGCCGGAGCAGCTGGAGCGGCGGCAGGTCTCTTCCGCCCTTGCTGGCGAGGCGGAGAAGGAGGAGGCTGGCTGCTCGGGCGCGTCGGCGCAGGCGGAGACGGAGGCGGAGTGCCGCCACGCGCCGGAGAAGGAGCCGGCCGAGGGCCCTGATCGTCACTCGCCGGAGGAGAAGGCGGAGTGCCCTGACTCGCCGGAGGAGGAGGAGGAGGCGGAGGCGTCCAGTTCGGAAGGTTGATGAGGTCCTTCCGCCATAGGCATGGAGTCTTCAGAGCTGACTCCAGCCGAGTCTCCCCTTCACCGGTAGGGTGGTCAAGCTGGAGGTCCTCAAATCCCTCCGTTATCTCATCCACCATCACCCTAGCATATCCTTCTGGAATCGGCCGGCAGTGAAAAGTTGCGCCGGGTTCAGTAGGATAAACAGAGCCAACAGCCGCCTTGAACTTCAAATTCATCCATTGCGTCATAAGGTGGCAATTTTGAGACTCCGTTATAGCATCCACAGGATAGCTGGCAGGAGCCGTCAAGGCATGCTCCGGCTGAAGCAGCTCGGTGGAAGCCACGCTGCTTCTGCGCTGAGATGGAGGGGTAGCTTCGAGGGAGGCTTCGGCAGTACGTTTGCTGCGATTTGCTTCTCGTTCCTCTATCGCTTGTACCCTTGCGTGCAGCGCCTGCAGTTCGGTCTGCTGCACTTTTTTCCTCCTCTCATGGGATTTGTAACCGCCTGCGTCCGGAAACCCAACCTTCCACGGAACGGAGCCTGGCGTGCCTCGTGTCCGTCCAAGGTGCTCAGGATTCCCGAGGACCATTGTGAGCTCGTCGTGCTCTCTGTCTGGAAAGAACGTCCCTTCCTGCGCTGCTTTGATATACTGCTTAAGCTTACTGACTGGTATGTCCATTTGTTCGTTCATCCAAATGCACTTCCCTGTTTCAGGGTCCAAGGTTCCGCCAGCCCCGAAGAACCAAGTCCCGCAACGGTCTGGCCAGTTATTTGTCTCTGGTTCGATCCCTTTATGAACCAGATTATTCTCAACCTTGGACCACTTAGGCCGGGCTACGAGGTAGCCACCTGACCCCGTGCGATGGTGAAGCTTCTTCTTCGCAGCATTTTGCTTGTTTGTCGCCAACATCTTCTGACTCTTTTCCGATGTCTTGTGGGCCACAAATGCGGGCCAGTGATCTCTGATCTTCTCATATCTGCCCTTGAATTCTGGTGTCTCATTATTTTCGACAAACTTAATATTCAGCTCTTTCTTCCACCTCCTGAATAGTTCTGCCATCCTCTTCAGAGCAAAAGACTTGATTAATTTCTCTTTAATTGGGTTCTCTGGATTATCCTCTGGCGGTAGGGTGAAATTTGACTTCACTCAGTCCAAAGATCATTTTTCTGCATATCATTGACATAAGACACCTCAGGGTCTTCTGTAGCCGGCTTAAACCATTGCTGGATGCTTATCGGGATCTTGTCCCTAACCAGAACCCCGCACTGAGCAACAAATGCGCTCTTTGTCCGGAGGGGTTCAATAGGTTGGCCGTCGGGCGCGATTGCTGTGATCTCAAGCTTTTCATCCGAGCTCAACTTTTTCTTTGGGCCACGTCTCTTTACCGAAGCTGTGCTCGATCCAGAGGGCTAGAAAAAAGAACAAAGACTTAATTAATATGTGTACATACCAAAACAATGAATGCATCAATCAGCTAGTCAGCATAGGCTTAACTAATATATATACCTGGCCGGACTCGGTTCGGTCACCGGAACCGTCATCACGGTCTCCTTCTTGCACCGGCATTGGGTCACCGGAGCCGTCCTCATGTTCTTCTTCTTGCACCGGCATTAGGTCACCGTAGCCAGCTTGTTCACCCTCTCCTTCCAGACCATCCGTTTCGTTGAGATAGTACGAGACGGCATCACTTCCTTCTGCGATTATCTCCCTCAACAACGCTTCTTTTGTTGCTTCGTCTAGGGCGGTGTCCATAGTTTCTACAAATATTTACAACATGGCAATTATTATTCAAACATGACAGATGGATATATTAGTGCCAAACGTAGAACTAGCTACCTAATCATAGTAAGCTATCGGGAGGGGGTATATATCGACAACGACGACACTACATCTATGTCCCTCAACGACCCTCGTTCCCGATAAAAAAAAGAGGAAGAAGAAGAAAAAAAGAGGAGAAGAAAGAATAGAGGAGAAGAACCCTCGAACCCTCGAACCCTCGACCCCTAGACGACCCTCTTCTTCCTCTCATGTTCGAGAGGATCGCCGAGGGGTCGGGAGGTTGCCTAGTGTCAAAGGATTCAACAAAACCATGTCTTCATCATTAGGCGAAAGTAACATGTGCATGATGGTACGAAGCTCTTCAAAGTTGTTCTGGAACGGAGTCCCAGATAGGATAATTCGCTTTTTGGTACAAAGTTCAGAAAGAGCCTTCCGAATATCGCTATTTGGAAGGCCTTTGCTGAATTCGTACCAAAAGGCGGATTATTCTATCCGGGACTCCATTCCAAAACAACTTTACAGAACTTCGTACCAACATGCCCTGGTTACTTCCGGCTAATGATGAAGGCATGGATGTCTTCAATACTTTGACACTAGGAAACCTCTCTCGACCCCTCGGCGATCCTCGACCCCTCGAACCCTCGACGACCCTGGAACCCTCGACCCCTCGACGATCCTCTTCTTCCTCTCATGTTCGAGAGGATCGCCGAGGGGTCGGGAGGTTGCGTAGTGTCAAAGGATTCAACAAAACCATATCTTCATCATTAGGCGAAAGTAACATGTGCATGATGGTACGAAGCTCTTCAAAGTTGTTCTGGAACGGACTCCCAGATAGGATAATTCTCTTTTTGGTACAAAGTTCAGCAAGAGCCTTCCGAATATCACTATTTGGAAGGCCTTTGCTGAATTGGTACCAAAAGGCGGATTATTCTATCCGGGACTCCATTCCAAAACAACTTTGCAGAACTTTGTACCAACATGCCCTGGTTACTTCCGGCTAATGATGAAGGCATGGATTTCTTCAATACTTTGACACTAGGAAACCTCTCTCGACCCCTTGGCGATCCTCGACCCCTCGAACCCTCGACGACCCTGGAACCCTCGACCCCTCGATGATCCTCTTCTTCCTCTCATGTTCGAGAGGATCGCCGAGGGGTCGGGAGGTTGCGTAGTGTCAAAGGAAACCCTAAATAGCTAGCAAGTATCATGGGTGTGAGATACATGTGGCTTTCGGTGTCGGACACTACATCCACGTCCCACAAGTGACGTGGGCGTCGAAGCCCGCGCCACTTGTGGGATGTGGATGTAGTGTCCGGCACCGACGGTACATGTATCTCACACCGACAATACTTTCTATTTAGGGTTTCTCCTCTACCGCTCGGCGACCCTCTCGACGACCCTCATTCCCAATAAAATAAAGAGGAAGAAGAAGAAAAAAAAAGAAGAGAAGAAAGAATAGAGGAGAAGACTTCCTCTTCTTCCTCTCCTCTTCTTCCCCTTCTTCCTCGCCTCTCTCATGAATGTCCGGCATTCTCGACCCCCCACCCACGTGTCGAAGAAAAAAAAAGAAGAAAAAAAAGAGCAGAAGAAGAAAGGAATAGAGGAGAAAAGGGAAAATAGAATATATTCTATTTTTCTCTTCTTCTCCTCTATTCCTTTCTTCTCCTCTTCTTTTTCTTCTTTTTTCTTCTTCTTATTTATTTGTCCTTGTCTTCCTCTCCCCTCTCGGCGACCCTAGACCCCCTCTCGACCCTCGACCCCTAGGCGACCGTCGACCGCCTTTCGACCCTCGACCCCTAGGCGACCGTCGACCCCTCCCGATAAAAAAAAGATGAAGAAGAAGAAAAAAAGAGGAGAAGAAAGAATAGAGGAGACGCTCCTCTATTCTTTCTTCTCCTCTTTTTTTTCTTCTTCCTCTTCTTTTTTATCCTCTTCTTCCTCTCATGTTTTTCCCCGATAACATTTTTTTCTCCGAGATAGTTAGTGTTCCCGAGTGAACCGGAGGGGGACATTGGTCATATTTTCTACGAATGTTCTATATACATACATCCATCGATATCATTCCATACATACATATACATCTACATTATATATGAACAAAAAAATATCAAAATTCATCATACATACATCTACAGTATATATGAACAAAAATTATAAACTTTCTCCCCAACTCATACATACATGCATACATACATCTACATCATATCAATATTTTGCAAATTAAGGAGCAGGGAAGGAAGCAGAGGATGGGGCGGTAGCTACCTCTCCCGTAGGGATCGGGGAGGAGACGCGGGCGGCCGGCGTCGGGGGCGACGGCGACGAGGACGGGCTCGGGGTCGGTGAGGGCGAGGGCGACGGCGGGGCGCGCTCGGCGGCGGCGGACTGCGGAGCTCGGGGGCACGCGGGCAGGAGCTCGGGGGCTCGGGGACGGCGGAGCTCGAGGGCGAGGGCGACGACGGGGCGGCTCGGGGTCGGCGACGACGGCGAGGCAGGGCGCGCTCCGGGGCGGGGCAGAGGCAACGACGGCGACGGCGAGGCGAGCAGAGGGGCAGCCTGGCGGCGACGTCGGGGCGGGACCGAAGAAACTGTACCAAAATTTTCACAGGTGTGGCTTATATAGACGGAGCATTGGTCCCGGTTGGTGGCACCAACCGTGACCATTGCCCCCTTTAGTCCCGGTTGGTGCCACCAACCGGGACCAAAGGCCTCTTTTCGGCAGCCCAAAGGGCGGGAAGCGAAGGCCATTGGTCCCGGTTGGTGGCAGCAACTGGGACTAAAGGGGGGCAATGGTCACGGTTGGTGCCACGAACCGTGACCAATGCCACCTTTAGTACCGGTTGGTGCCACCAACCGGGACCAATGCCCTTGTGCTGCCCCGCGCCCAAAAGTTTAGTCCCACCTCGCTAGTTGACAGCGCCCAACACCAGTTTATAAGCTCTACTGCCTCCTCCCTCTCGAACTCCTCTGAACTGCAGGCCTATGGGCCTAATTTGACACTGCTTTGTCTGTGGGCCTATTGGGCCTTCTGCGGGCCTGAATCCTGGCCCATGTAGGGTTTCTACTCGTATTCAGGCCGTGGAGGCCTAGTAGGTGGCATTTTTTTGGTTTTTTCTGTTTTATTTCTACATTTTTTTGGTTTTTTATTTTTTTATTTCTACTTAAAACTAAATACTTACAGTTTTTTAGTGATTTCTTTTTGCTTTTAGGTCACAAAAATTATAAACTTTCTGTTAGTGCCATTAGTTTTAAATTTTAAATAGTTTAAATTTGATTTTTTATAAATTTGTGTGAATCACTAGTTTATGAATAACTTTACTATAAAATTAGAATTTTTTTCTATTTATTTTTTATTTCTACTTACAACTAAATACTTACAGTTTTTTAGTGATTTCTTTTTGCTTTTAGGTCACAAAAATTATAAACTTTCTGTTAGTGCCCTTAGTTTTAAATTTTAAATAGTTTAAATTTGAATTTTTAAAAATTTGTGTGAATCACTAGTTTGTGAATAACTTTACTATAAAATTAGAATTTTTTTCTTCTTTGCTATTTATTTTTTATTTGTACTTACAATTAAATACTTATAGTTTGATTTTAGGTCACACAAATTATATTCTTTTTGCTATTGAAGAATATTATAGTTTTATTTTAGTTGATCATAACATAATATTTTAATTGATTGTTTTTATTTTCATAAAAGTTTTGTAGTTCATTTTGTTTGCTATTAATTCATTCTTTGAGCTAAATGACTCTGAAATTGGAAAGCATTTCAAAATGAACTCTGAAAAGGTTGAAAGTTGGCATGGTATCATCATTTCACCCACATAGCATGTTCCAAAAAGTAGAGAGGGTTACGACAAAAACTTGATGCACTTCGTGTACAAAATGGACAATCACTTTCGAAGTATCAAAGTTTCAAACCATAAGACATGAAAGCATTTCAAATGAACTCTAAAAAAGTTGAAAGTTGGGATGGTATCATAATTTCACCCACATAGCATTTGCATATTGCAGGAGAAAGTCTTCACTTTTTCTTCGCTTGTGTCATTTGCTTATTGCGCCGTAACCATGGATAATCTTCATTGTTTATCAGGATGCTTGGGTCAGCCTTGACATTGAAGGGAGGAATTTCATGAAACTTTTCATAATCTTCAGACATGTCTGTCTTGCCGTCCACTCCCAGGATGTCCCTTTTTCCTGAAAGAACTATGTGGCGCTTTGGCTCATCGTATGATGTATTCGCTTCCTTATCTTTTCTTTTTCTCGGTTTGATAGACATGTCCTTCACATAGATAACCTGTGCCACATCATTGGCTAGGATGAACGGTTCGTCAGTGTACCCAAGATTTTTCAGATCCACTGTTGTCATTCCGTACTGTGGGTCTACCTGCTGTACCCCGCCGCCTAACAGATTGACCCATTTGCACTTAAACAAAGGGACCTTAAAATCAGGTCCGTAGTCAAGTTCCCATATGTCCACTATGCAACCATAATATATGTCCTTTCCGCTCTCGGTTGCTGCATCAAAGCAGACACCGCTGTTTTGGTTGGTGCTCTTTTGATCTTGGGGGATTGTGTAAAATGTATTCCCATTTATCTCGTATCCTTTGTAAGTCAATAGAGTCAAAGATGGTCCCCTGGACAACAAGTACAACTCATCAAAAACAGTGTTGTCACCTCTGAGACGTGTTTCCAACAACCTGCTGAAAGTCCTGATGTGTTCACATGTAATCCAGTCATCGCATTGCTCCGGGTGTTTGGAGCGCAGACTGTTCTTGTGTTCATCGACATACGGGGTCACCAAGGTAGAGTTCTGTAGAACTGTGTAGTGTGCTTGAGACCAAGAATATCCGTCCCTGCATATTATTGAGTCTCTTCCAAGAGTGCCTTTTCCAGTCAGTCTCCCCTCATACCACGATTTAGGGAGACCTATCTTGTTAAGGCCAGGAATGAAGTCAACACAAAACATGATAACATGCTCTGTTTGATGGCCAATGGAGATGCTTCCTTCTGGCCTAGCGCGGTTACGGACATATTTCTTTAGGACTCCCATGAACCTCTCAAAGGGGAACATATTGTGTAGAAATACGGGCCCAGGATGACAATCTCGTCGACTAGATGAACTAGGACGTGCGTCATGATATTGAAGAAGGATGGTGGGAGCACCAGCTCGAAACTGACAAGACATTGCGCCACATCACTCCTTAGCCTTGGTACGATTTCTGGATCGATCACCTTCTGAGAGATTGTATTGAGGAATGCACATAGCTTCACAATGGCTAATCGAACATTTTCCGGTAGAAGCCCCCTCAATGCAACCGGAAGCAGTTGCGTCATAATCACGTGGCAGTCATGAGACTTTAGGTTCTGAAACTTTTTCTCGGGCATATTTATTATTCCCTTTATATTCGACGAGAAGCCAGTCGTGACCTTCATACTGAGCAGGCATTCAAAGAAGATTTCTTTCTCTTCTTTCGTAAGAGCGTAACTGGCAAGACCTTTATACTGCTTCGGAGGCATGCCGTCTTTTTCGTGCAAATGTTGCAGGTCCTCCCGTGCCTCAGGTGTATCTTTTGTCTTCCCATACACGCCCAAGAAGCCTAGCAGGTTCACGCAAAGGTTCTTCGTCACGTGCATCACGTCGATTGAGGAGCGGACCTCTAGGTCTTTCCAGTAGGGTAGGTCCGAAAATATAGATTTGTTCTTCCACATGGGTGCGTGTCCCTCAGCGTCATTCAGAACAGCTAGTCCACCGGGACCCTTTCCAAAGATTACGTAGTGTAAATCATTGACCATAGCAAGCACGTGATCACCGGTGCGCATGGCGGGCTTCTTCCGGTGATCTGCCTCGCCTTTGAAATGCTTGCCTTTC
The DNA here is from genome assembly GCA_034509565.1 of Triticum monococcum. Taxonomy (NCBI): domain Eukaryota; kingdom Viridiplantae; phylum Streptophyta; class Magnoliopsida; order Poales; family Poaceae; genus Triticum; species Triticum monococcum. The sequence goes on along the minus strand of CM067847.1, from coordinate 8,929,277 downwards.
TTTCGACATTGATGGTTGGTCAGAAGAAATCGACGATGGCCCAGGTACACATTCTTCCTGCATTTGTCCAGGTATATACTTTCAGTGTCATCTAAACAGTGCGTGCATGCGTGGTATCTTTTGTTTGTCTGTCCTGAAAGGTTACTGAGAGCGGGCCAATCGTTGATGGTCACGAACAGCAACGCCTTAAGGTTAAATTCCTCCTGTCTGTGCTCATCCCACGTACGTACACCGTTTCCATTCCACAGCTGTAAAAGTTCTTCAACTAATGGCCTTAGGTACACATCAATTTTTTTGCCGGGTTGCTTAGGGCCTTGGATGAGAACTGGCATCATAATGAACTTCCGCTTCATGCACATCCAAGGAGGAATGTTATACATACATAGAGTCATGGGCCAGGTGCTGTGATTGCTGCTTTGCTCCCCGAAAGGATTAATGCCATCCGCGCTTAAAGCAAACCATACATTCCTTGGGTCCTTTGCAAACTCATCCCAGTACTTTCTCTCGATTTTTCTCCACTACGACCCGTTAGCGGGTGCTCTCAACTTCCCATCTTTCTTTCGGTTCTCACTGTGCCATCGCATCAACTTGGCATGCTCTTCGTTTCTGAACAGACGTTTCAACCGTGGTATTATAGGAGCATACCACATCACCTTCGCAGGAACCCTCTTCCTGAGGGGCTCGCCGTCAACATCACCGGGGTCATCTCGTCTGATCTTATACCGCAACGCATCGCATACCGGGCATGCGTTCAGATCCTTGTATGCACCGCGGTAGAGGATGCAGTCATTAGGGCATGCATGTATCTTCTCCACCTCCAATCCTAGAGGGCATACGACCTTCTTTGCTGCGTATGTACTGTCGGGCAATTCGTTATCCTTTGGAAGCTTCTTCTTCAATATTTTCAGTAGCTTCTCAAATCCTTTGTCAGCCACAACATTCTCTGCCTTCCACTGCAGCAATTCCAGTACGGTACCGAGCTTTGTGTTGCCATCTTCGCAATTGGGGTATAACCCTTTTTTGTGATCCTCTAACATGCGATCGAACTTCAGCTTCTCCTTTTGACTAATGCATTGTGTCCTTGCATCGACAATGACCCGGCGGAGATCATCATCATCGGGCACATCGTCTGGTTCCTCTTGATCTTCAGCAGCTTCACCCGTGGCAGCATCATTGGGCACATTGTCTGGTTCCTCTTGATCTTCACCAGCTCCCCCTGTTGCAGCATCACCGTATTCAGGGGGCACATAGTTGTCATCGTACTCTTCTTCTTCGCCGTCTTCCATCATAACCCCTATTTCTCCGTGCCTCGTCCAAACATTATAGTGTGGCATGAAACCCTTGTAAAGCAGGTGGGAGTGAAGGATTTTCCGGTTAGAGTAAGACCTCGTATTCCCACATTCAGTGCATGGACAACACATAAAACCATTCTGCTTGTTTGCCTCAGCCGCATCGAGAAACTCATGCACGCCCTTAATGTACTCGCGGGTGTGTCTGTCACCGTACATCCATTGCCGGTTCATCTGCGTGCATTATATATAATTAAGTGTCCAAATTAATAGAAGTTCATCATCACATTAAAACCAAAGTGCATACATAGTTCTCATCTAATAACATATAGCTCTCCGGAGCATCTAATTAATTAAACCATACATTGAAACTATGTAAAACATTTCAATGCGAAAACAAATGCGATCATAATCGCAACCAAGGTAACAATTGATCCAACGACATAATGATACCAAGCCTCGGTATGAATGGCATATTTTCTAATCTTTCTAATCTTCAAGCGCATTGCATCCATCTTGATCTTGTGATCATTGACGATATCCGCAACATGCAACTCCAATATCATCTTCTCCTCCTCAATTTTTTTTATTTTTTCCTTCAACAAATTGTTTTCTACTTCAACTAAATTTAACCTCTCGACAAGGTCGGTTGGCATTTCCGATTCACATACATCCTAGATAAATAAAATCCATGTCACGTTGGTCGGCATAATTTTCATAAACAATAAATGAACCAATAGTTATAAAGATAATATACATACCAAATCCGAATCATAGATAGGACGAGGGCCGACGGGGGCGGATACCAAAACCATCGCACTATATAAGATGCAATAAAAATGTAAGAAAATGATACAAGTATCTATCTAAACATACAAGTAAGAATATTTTTCCTTTCAGAAAGAAGATAAGAACAAGAGGCTCACCACGGTGGTGTCGGTGATGAGATCGGCGCGGGTGATCGACGGCGGTGAAGATGGGGACGGGGCATGACGGACCGCTAAATCTAGAAAAATCTCGAGGAAAATGGAGCTTGGAGGTCGAGCTTCGAGAGGAGAAAGCTTAAGTAGTGTGGCTCGGGCATTCCATCGAACACCTCATGTGCATAGGAGGTGAGCTAGAGCACCACAAAGCCCTCTCCTCCTCGGCCAGAAGAAATAGAGCACTGTGCTCTGCTCTTGCACGAGGGGGTATATATAGGCACCTCATTGGTCCCAGTTGGTGGCATGAACCGGGTTTAAAGGGGAGCCTTTGGTCCCGGTTCAAGCCACCAACCGGGACCAATGGTGGTGGGCCAGGAGGGAGGCCCATTGGTCACGGTTCATCCCACCAACCGGGACCAAAAGGTCCAGATGAACCGGGACCAATGGCCCACGTGGCCCGGCCGGCCCCTGGGCTCACGAACCGGGACCAAAGCCCACATTGGTCCCGGTTCTAGACTGAACCGGGACTAATGGGCTGATGCGGCCTGGACCATAGCCCTGTTTTCTACTAGTGTACAACTCTGCCACTACCGGAAAACGGCTCTACGCCGACGACCAAAACTATGCCGACGGCTGCCATCGGCCTACTTGGATCTATGCCGACAGCCTAGTCCTGGCCGTCGGCTTATCCTGGCCGTCGGGCTACTCCTATCTACACCGACGGCAACCGTCGGCATAGATCAGCCGTCGACCTAGATTAATAAACGCCGACAGTGGCCGTCGGCATAAGTGTGCCGTCGGCGTACATGTGGGCCCGGCGACCCCGCCCGTGACCAGCGGCTAACGGCGTCAAAGCTATGCCGACGGTCGGGACGGGTGGCCGTCGGCATACCTCCGCACGCCACGTCACTGATCCGCGGCGCAGATATGCCGACGGCAGCCGTCGGCATAGGCTCCACGTCATCGATCCGTGGCACGGCGCCCGCCTAAACCCAGCCGTATCTATACCGACGGCAATGGCGTCGGCATAGTTATTCTTTTTACATGTGTTTTTTTACATATGTTTTTATGCTTTTTTACATATGTTTTTATGCTTTTTTTACATATGTTTTTATGCTTTTTTATGTATTATACGAATATATGTGTAGTTTGTAAATTTTTTCATAGATTATGAATATATACATATATAGTTCGTATTTTTTCGAGCACATTAATAATGTGTCGTCATGTTCTTTTGAATATAGAACATTATATTTTATTAAAATCAAAAACAGCTATGCCGAAACATCTGGAGGGCAGCGCCGCGGTGTGCCCCCCTCACGAACAGCGCCGCCGCCGGCATCTGGAGGGTGGAAACAGCCGCATCGGGTCTATACGGAGGGGACGCATTTTCGAAGTGTTTCTATGGGGTGACCTACCACAACCGGGTGGTGTTGTGGCATGTCCGAAGAGGCGGCACGCATCTCCGGGGCGTGGTCCCCCTAACGGACGGCGCCGCCGCCGGCACCTGGAGGGGGGAAACGGACGCATGGGTCTACACGGAGGGGATGTAGTTGTCGGTTTGGCCCCGGATGTTGCTCCCAGGTGTCCCTCTGGGCTGACCTTACACAGCCAGGTGGAAAGGTCCACTGTTTAAAGCCGGTCCGTGCAAAGTTAAAGGGCTAGATCTCATGGTCAACCGCTCCAGGGTTAGGCGGGACAGGGGCTCTGGGGATAGCAATGCCACCACAGGGGCCCAGGAGTACCACGGGTTGCCACGTGGTAGAGGTATGCCGACGGCTTTGCCGTCGGCATAGCTCTGCGACGTGGCATTGCATGATTCGTCAGCGCTTTTGACGGCGCCGTCCGTTGCCGTCAGATGAAAAACACTGCCGACGGCTATACTATGCCGACGGATGACGTCCGGCCGTCGGCATAGGCCCATATGCCGACGGCTATACTATGCCGACGGTCTGACAAGACTACGCTTACGACATCTATGCCGACGGGCCTATGCCGATGGCAACCGTAGGCATAGATCTATGCCGACGGCCTAGGGGCCTATGCCGACGGCCCGTGGCCATAGGCATAGACCACGAGTCCGGTAGTGTGCGTCGTAGTTCTAGATCAAACAAATATGATGGGTTTCGTGTACCGCAGCTGACTGATACTAAGAAAGGTGGTTCCAATGTAAAGCCTAGGGCAGCCCCAAGTGTGCACTATATTCCTCTGTCATCAAATCAAACATCTTCCGGTTCGAAAACTATTGGGTCAAACATGGGTGGTACCACCAAACAGTCCAATCTTCCTGGGAGAAGCCGTGTCAACCAAAAAATTCCACGGCCATGATATGCAAAAGGTTGAAAAACCTGAGATACACTCTTAAAGATTGGAGTAGGAAAACTCGGTTGTCTATGCTTATTGACAATTCCAATCAGGTCTTGCTGCAACTTGATGGGCTAGAAGAGGGAAAGTTGTGGGTGCTCTCGGGTGTGCAAATTGCACTGTTGTGGCAGGCCATGGCTCAGATCTCGACGCAAGTGGACATGCTGTGAATGGTTTGGATAGTAGGGTGTACCTACACTAGGGAGTAAAAAGATGGTGAATTGCTGCCTGAAAATCATCACCAAAATCTTGGCGAATAGACAACAAAAAGTTGTTCTGCGGATGATCACTAGTAGAAAACAGTGCTTTGGTTCGGTCAGAAAAGAGCATTAGTACCGGTTGCATTACGAACCGGGACTAATGTGAGCATTAGTCCCGGTTCGAGCGGCTAGGGCGCCGTACAGGCATTACTCCCGGTTCAAATGGGACCTTTAGTCCCGGTTGATGCCACGAACCGGGACTAAAGGGTGTGATGCCCATTAGTACCGGTTCGTGGCACGAGCCATTAGCACCGGTTCGTGGCACGAACCGGTACTAATGGTGCAATTTTCAAATCCTACCCCCCCCCCCTCCTGTATCGCCTTTTCAGTTTTGTAAAAAGCAAAAGAAAATGATAAAAACTTCAAAAGTTAAAATCCTTCGAGATGTAGTTATGTTACTACATCTACTAGTTAGGAAAATTTAAAAACATAAATTTGGAAATGTTTTGCAAAAAGTGTAGGGAAAATGTAAAACAACTATAACTTTTGCATACGATGTCAGAAAAAAACGTATAATATATCAAAATGTTCAGCACGAAAATCCGCATCTGATTTTGACGGCATACGGCCTGTTTCAAATTTGTAGAATCCTCAAATTCCAAAAGGAAAAAAAGTTATGCTCAAATTTCTGTTTTTTTATTTTTGTTAAATCTGGTCAAACTACTTATTAAAGAAGTATTAGTGTTACTAAATAATTATTCAAGAATATTAGTGTTACTAAATAATTATTTCAGTTTTTTTGAATTTTGGTCAAATCTGGTAAAACTGTGGTCAAACTACTTATTCAAGAAATATTAGTGTTACTAAATAATTATTATTTTTTAGAACAATAGTTTCAAACTCAAACAGTGAAATGTGTGACTTCATGCTCAAGCTAAACTCCCGAGGGTTAATAGGATTGACATCTTACTATTGTCAGGAAAACAACAAGTGCACACTTGGAAACGAGGGAGAATAGAACCCGGAAGTTAAGCGTGCTCGGGTTGGAGGAGTGGGAGGATGGGTGACCGTCCGGGAAGTTAGATGGTTTGAAATGATGAGGGGTGATTAGAGATTATAGTTTAAAATAATTCAGAAATTTGAAAATCGGGAAAATATTTCAAAAAAATAAAAAAAAATCATTTTTTAAAAAAACCTTTAGTACCGGTTGGTGTTATCAACCAGGACTAAAGGGGAGACCTTTAGTAACGACCCTTTAGTTCCGGTTCCAGAACCGGAACAAAAGGCCCTCTAAAACCGAGACAAAAGGCTCTTTTTCTACTAGTGGATCCATCGCAACTAGTACGGCTTCCTCACAAAGCACTCTATCCAAGACTGTTTGGCTTATGCGTTTGAGTACATTCATTAAAGTCAAGCTTCCAGAAGAGAGACCTTTGCACTCAAGTTGGATTTCGCCAAAGCGTTTGACACAATTGAACACACCCCCATGTTGGAGGTGGCTACGCTGGATCTCCTGCATGTTCAGTTCGGCAAAATAGGCAGTACTGCTTAACGGTCTCCACGGCTGTATGTTCGGCAAAATTGGCAGTACTACAAAAGAGGCGTGCGCTAGGGGGTGCCGTTGTAGCACTTGATATTCGTTCTTGCAGCTGATCTGCTACAAGCGGCGATCTATGATGCCCATGCTAATGGGCGCTTGGCCTTACCAACACCGCCCCCCTCAAACGATTACCCCATCATACAATATGTAGATGACACGTTCGTCGTAATGCCCGCCTCCCCTTGGCAAGCGAGGTGTATGATAGGGATCTTGATGGACTATGCTACCTCCGTGGGTTTGAGTATTAACTTTGAAAAATCTACCTTGACCCCCATCAACATGCAACCCTCTGCTGCACTTGAACTTGCAGGTATCTTTGACTGCAGGGTGGGGAACATGCCCTTCACCTACCCGGGTCTCCCCGTGGGGACAACCAGGCCGCCAGTCACCGATCTGATGCCTATTGTATCTCGGTTGCAAGAAGGATCTCAGCTGCAACATCATTGCTGGACTACGAGTCAAAGCTCACATTCGTCAACTCGGTTTTCACTTCACTTGCTATCTATGCTATTTTTTTTATTAAGATCCACCCTCAGATCGTTGAGCACCTAGACAAGCTATGTAGGCATTGTCTCTGGAGGAAAAAAAATCTGAGTATTGTGTTGTCAAAGAAAATTCTCTGGCAGCCTGGGATATGGTGTGTAAACCCAAAGCAAAAGGGGCCCTGGGAATTTGGACTTAGATCTGCAGAATAAAAGTCTACTTCTCAAACAATTACATAAAATTTATAACAAAAGTGACATCCCCCGGGTTCAGTTGATATGGTCGACTTAGGGCCTCTTTGATTCAAAGGATTTTCATAGAATTTTTGAAGGATAAGAATCCTTTGGAATTTTTCCTGCGTTGATCGTTTAATTCGTAGGATTGAATCCCATAGGATTTTTTCCTATGGATTCATTTGAACTACATTTCATAGGAATTGTAGCATCCACTCAGACCTCTTGGAAGAAATCCTTTATTTTTCCTGTGATACAATCAAACAAACTCAAATCCTATAGGAATCCAATGGGCATGTCATTTCAATCCTACGTTTTTCCTATTCCTGTGTTTTTGCAATCCCGCGAATCAAAGAGGCCCTTACTATGTTGACAAGGTGCCTCATGCCAATGAACCATGTGGATTCTTCTGGTGGCGAAATGTCTTCCAGCTATTTGATGTTTACAGGGGGATCACGTCTGTTGTTGTTGGAGATGGTAGTACTCTACTTATCTGGAAGGATCTGTGGCTGGAACAACTGTTGTTTGAATCCCACTCAGGGACTTTTCGTTTGCTAAACACGAGGACCTCTTTGTTAGGTATTTTCTGACAGCGAACTCCCTAAGTGACCCGTTCCACCTACCGATGTCACTGCAGGCAAGAAAGGAGGTCAGACAGATGCAATAAATAACTAAAAAACATTAACCCGGGTGGAGAGGTGAAGGGGTCCTTGAAGGCCATAGGAGTGATCAAATGTCGTAGCTCTCAAAATTTCTTGCACCCAATAATCAAATGCTCCCTGGAGGTCATAGTGGTTTGTCACAATCACGTACGGATCCATGCCGTAGCTCTCAAAATAACCTGCAAGAAATTTAAAGTGTATTGTTTGTTAAAAATCATATTGTTTCTGCAGTTCCATATAGCCCATAGTAATGCGCATATTCCAATCCGAATACGTGATGCAATATCAGGTTGCACCCTAGTTAGCCACGTCCCATACAACACATCAATGCTAGCTGGAGAAGTAATGTTAACGACTATATGGATGGTTCACCAAAGTAATTTCGCGAGAGGGCAATCTATGAATAGGTGTTGAATTGTTTCATCTTGATCACAAAAACAACATCGTGCACTACCTACCCATCGTCGCTTTAGCATATTATGTTTAGTAAGGATCACGCTTGTGGACAAACCACATGAAAATTTTGATGCATAAGGGAACCTTTATTTTCCAAATATGTATCAATCTTGGAACCATGCTTGTGCATAGGTCTAAGGAGAGCCTAGAGCCCTACATTACCTCCTTTGTAACCTCTTTTTTTTAACGGAACAAGGTTCCAAAAGGTGCCCAATATCATTAACAGCTCATAACAATAGTACAAGAGAGAGTACATATGGCTTGAATAGAGATAGGGAAAAGGGAACCAGCCAAAGAAAAGGAGCTATTAAAAGCTAGCAAAGATAGGTTGACCGAAAGTCAACCATATGAACTACATCTAGAACAGATGTGATACACATGAACTGAGACGCATACAAGATAAGCAGCATCAGCCAAGCTAAACACAAACGTGACTGATGTCCACCAGCAAGCTAAGCTCTTCGTAGAATTCAGTAATAAACGACTGTCTGATGTTGATATGCAGGCCTGAACTAGAAGTAGAAAGGAGAGAAGAGCTGCCTGGACAAGAATCCATCCTGCTGCTAGAAACAGTACACTTTGTGTACCTGAAAACCCGAAAAATTAAAATCACCCAAAATGGCAGACACTGGACAGTCATTGGAAGCATAAGAGTGAGGGGAACAATCCAGAATAGGACCACGAACAGACTGAAAAATGTGCTGAGCAAGGTTGTGAGCAACTCCATTCAGGTTCCTGGAAATATGAAATACTTGAGGGTTAAGATGAGCAGTAGATGTAACAAAGGAAGCCAATTCTTTTCTGATGTTCCAAGGGGCAGCCGAATGGGTTATCTTCCTAGAAGCCATAGCTGAAGCTAGAGAGAGACAATCAGTTAAAAATGTTGGTTGTTGTATGTTAGGTTGATCTCTCTCCCGTTCGAACCCAACGGGTCGAACGGGCCCCTGACTCGCGCCCTGATGGGAGGCGCCCAACCAAACGATGGTTGGTGGGCCCCTATGACCCACGCTATATAAACAGAGGTGGGGGCCGAGGCATGACTTACGAGGTTAATCGCTGCCACAAACCCCACCGACAATCCCTTCCGATCTAGGGTTAGTGCGGTGCTCACGGGAAGCTCCACCACTGCCGCCATCTCTCTACCATCACCGGACCCTAGTTCACCATGGCCGGCGCTGGATGGAGTTCGTCTGCACCAGTAGAAGGTAGGTGTACCGGGAAAATCTAACCGACTCGATCCAAAGCACTCTATCAATGGTATCAGCCAGATCGGATTAGATTTTCGGTAGAAAGCAATCAAAGAAAAGTTTTCCCCCTCCCTAAAGAACCCTAGAAGGGCAGAGTAAAGAAAACCCCAAAAGTTCACCGGAGTTTGGCCTCCGGCCTCGCCGGAAAAGAGCGCCGCCGTAAGGTCACGCATATTCCTCTCGATCCCCACACGCATCGGCAAGTCGAGGTGCGGGAACGAAGAACCACCCCGCGAAGGGGCAAAGTGCACCACAGCCAAACCGCTCGACGGCGGCGCGCCCACCGCAACGGGGATGCGCAGCCGGCGAGGGGGATGGCCATGGCGCCGCATCAGAAGCCCGCCAGATCTCTCTCTCTCTCTCTCTCTCTCTGTTGTTGTAAGCGGTGGCAGAGAAGCAGAGAAAAAGAAAGGGAAAAGGAGAGCATAGCGCGGCACGGGGCACTGGCCCTCACCGCCGTCGCCAGCGGCTGGAGTAGCCGACCAGGGTGCTGCCCCTTTTTCGTCGACAGGAGAGGAACAAAAAGAAGAAAGGAAGGGGAAGGGAGAGTAGGCGCGCGCAGTGCGGTGGTCTTCGACCCCCGTCGCCGGCGGCCGGACTGCCCGCAGCCGGTGGCCGCAGTCGCTCCCGGTGAAGGAGCCAAAGAGAGCGGCGGGCGCACAGCGGCGCGTGTGGGGACGGAATGGACTAGGGTTCGACCCGAGCGGCGCGATGTGGAGTTTTGTTCAGGCGAGATCCGCGTCTGGCCGTCGGATCGCATCGTACTGCTGTGACCAAAACCCTAGCCCCACAGTGGGCCGCTGGGCCGAAAGTAACTCAAGGCCGGCTAGCTGCGCTTGGGCTGCAGCCGCTGGCGGGCGCTGGGCCAGGCCATTCTCGGCCAGGCGCGATGCGCTTACGCACAGAGCGAGTGCGAGTAGGCTGCGGGCCAACTAAAGTTCTTTCAGTTTTTTGTTTATTTGTCCAGATTTTTTGGAAAAAATTTCAAATAGTTTTTCTATGCGAAAATTCTGTTTAGAAAATAGAAAAGTAAACAGAAAAGTTTCTGGAAATTAAAATAGAAAATTTTCAGAAAAAAATGTTCATGAATTTTTGTAAAGAAAACAATAAAGTTCATGATTTTTTATTCGGTCAAAGAAAAGTTTCTGTAAAGCTTAAAATGTTCATGATTTTTTATTCATGTTTTTCCGCTGCATAAATAATTAATGCTCTGTTACACAGAAAATAAAAGTTTATATAGTATTAAGTTTTTAAGAGCATGTTAAAGTGATTATGAAAATGAATATGATTATGTTATTTTTTATGACCAACGTTGTTTAATAACATGATCATGTTTTATTATTGAAATTTAAAGGTGCATTTATTTCTATTTTTGCCCAACGGTAATATAAATTTAATTGCATAGACAAATATATGTTTAATTTGACCAACGTTAGATTAATGCATATGATTGTTATATTGATGTCACTTAAATTGTGATTTCAGGAGGCTTTCACTTGATGAGTTGCCTAAAAGATATTCCGACACTCAGAGGTGACAATCACACTGAGTGGAGGAAGAAAGTTGAACTGGCATTTGTTTGTGCTGATCTGGACTGGGTTCTGGATGAACCACAACCGGTCAAACCTACAGAGCCAGTAAGAGAGACCACTGATGACGATGCTGCGTGGACTAAAAAGAGGGGGGATTATGCTCCATTGGAGATGTCCTACATCATAGAAAACCAAAAGTGGGTCAATGCAAACAAAAAATGCATGGCCTTTATAAAGAATACAATTGAGAGCACCATTGTGGGCTCCATTGCAGAGTGCACTTCCGCAGGGGAGTTGCTTACAAAGATAAAGAGCCAGTTCACTTGCTCTTGAAAGATATATGCCACCCAGACGTTAAAACAACTGGTGACAGAACACTACACAGGTGGTGGAATAAGAGAGCACATCCTCAAGATGGGCAATATGGCAGCAAAGCTAAAGCCCATGGATGAGGATCTGGAGATCAAACCAAAGCTCCTGGTCCACCTGGTCATGGCTTCACTGCCAAAGGAGTTTGAAACTTTTGTTGTGAACTACAATATGACACCTGAAACATGGGACATTGAAAAGACAATAGCGATGTGCGTCCAAGAAGAGGACAGACTAAAAGCCTCACATGGTGGTACACTGAACTATGTGAAGGATCACAAGAAAAAGAACTACAATCAAAATAAAAAAAGTTCTCCTTCAAAGCCACAAGGAAAAGTTCCCTATCAGCATCAGCGTCAGCAACAGCCTTTCCCAGTGGACAAAGACACTTGTCTCCACTGTAAGCAGACCGGGCATTACAAGAAAGACTGCCATGTTTGGCTGAAGTCCTTAATGGCAAAGCAAGGTAACAACATTGTTTTCTTAGTTAATGAATCCTTGTACACACATTTTTCAAAATCTACTTGGTGGATTGACTAAGGGGCAACTGTTCATGTTGCAAACTGTTTACAGGGATTCCATTTGACCCAGACTACGCTAAGAAGAGAAAGAGGCATTGAAGTAGCCAATGGAATTCAAGCGGAAGTTGAAGTTGTCGACGACATCTCCTTGGAGTTAGCTGATGGATTCAAGCTTCTACTTAGAGATGTTCTGTATGTTCCTTCATGTAATAGAAACTTAATTAGCGTTTCATGTTTGGACAAAGAAAATTATGAGTGTTATTTTGGACATGGCAAGTGTGCCATATGGTATAATAATGCTTATGTGGGTAATGCTTTACTACACGATGAGCTTTATTTGTTATCACTTCATGAAAAAGTGCATTCTGTATGCAATGTGAATGAACATGTTTCCGCGTCGAATAAAGAAGAAAAGAAAAGAAAGAGAACATTCGACTCATCGAAATTATGGCACTGTCGCTTGGGCCATATTTCGAAGGGGAGAATAGAAAGATTAGTCAAAAGTGAAATTCATCCTCCGTTAGAATTCTCAGACTTAGAACAATGCGTAGATTGCATTAAAGGAAAGTATATATAAAACAAATCAAAAAAGGTGCAATCCATAACACAAGCACACTAGAAATCATCCACACTGACATTTGTGGACCATTTCCGGTGAAAAGTGTGGATGGATATGACTCGTTCATAACATTCACAGATGATTACTCTTGCTATGGTTATATTTATCCAATCAAAGAAAGATCTGAAGCGTTGGATAAATTTAAAATATTCAAAGCTGAAGTTGAAAATCAGCATGATAAAAAATAAAGATAGTAAGGTCCGACCGTGGGGGAGAGTACTACGGTCGGCACACTCCATATGGCGAAGTCACTGGACCTTTTGCAAAGTTCCTGCAGGAGACTGGCATAGTAGCCTAGTATTCAATGACGGGCGAGCCTCAGCAAAATGGAGTAGCTGAAAGGCGCAACCGTACACTTATGGAAATGGTGCACAGCATGATGAGTTATTCCAACTTGCCATTGGGATGATGGATGGAGGCGCTTAAAACCGCCATTCACGTTCTCAATAGAGTACCAAGCAAGTTGGTGCCCAAAACACCGTATGAGCTATGGACAGGAAGGGTGCCCTCCCTACAACACTTCAGGGTGGGGGTGCCCTGCTGAGGCCAAAATGCTTAATCCAAACATTGCAAAGTTAGATCCCAAAACAGTAAGTTGCCACTTCATTGGCTATCTAGAGAGATCAAAAATGTTTTCGTTTCTACTACCCAGAAAGATATACAAAGTTTGTAGAAACGAGACATGCAGTCTTCTTAGAGGACGAAATGATGAGGAGGAGCTTGGTAGCTCGGAAAATTGATCTTGAGGAGAAGACGGTGCATGCACCTAATCCGATGATTCAGGAGCCATTTTTCTCACTACAAGTTGCAACTCCACCCATGACAACTATGGGAGTAGACCCGGAACCTGTCCGTCAGGAGCCGACTGAACTCGTTGTTGAGCATGAAAGGGAGGTGCAACAGCCAATTTTAGAAGAACTGCCAGAAGTTGAGGCACAAAATGTGCCAGAAACTGATGCCCTTAGAAGGTCTACAAGACCAAAAAAGTTAGCTATTTCTACTGAATTTAAAGTTTATAACACATAAATGGTTCATATGGAAAAAGATCCCACCTCATATGAAGAAGCCATGAGAAGCCCTCATTCATCGAAGTGGATGAAGGCAATGGAAGACGAGATGAAATCGATGAGTTCCAAAGATGTTTGGGACATAGAGGAAATTCCTAAAGAAGCCAAAACTAAGTATGACTCTAAAGGGAATATAGAAAAGTATAAAGCACGACTTGTGGCAAAAGGATTTACACAAAGAGAAGGGATAGATTAGAATGAGACATTTTCTCCAGTCTCATGTAAGGATTCCTTCAGAATCATAATGGCATTAGTTGCACATTTTGATTTAGAGTTACATCAAATGGATGTTAAGACAACATTTCTGAATGGTGATTTAAAAGAAAATGTCTAAATGAAACAGTCTAAGGGTTTTATCATGGAAGGCAAGGAAAATATGGGATGCCGCCTGAAGTAATTCATTTATGGATTAAGACAAGCCTCTCGGTAGTGGTATCTAAAGCTTAATCAAACGATTAAAAGTTTTGGATTTAAAGAAAATATTGAGGATAATTGCATTTATGCAAAGTTTAAAAATGGGAAATATATTTTCCTAATCTTGTATGTGGATGATATCCTGCTTGCTAGCAGTGATGTTAGTCTACTACAAGAAACAAAGAAATACTTATCCTCAAATTTTGACATAACAGATCTTGGTGAAGCATCATATGTTTTGGGCATAGAAATTCACCGAGATAGGAACAATGGAGTCTTAGGACTATCACAGAAAGCATATTTAGAAAAGGTTCTTAAAAAGTATAATATACATGCGAGTAAAGCCACACTGCTCCTATAGTCAAGGGCGATAGTTTTGGAAAATTCCAATGTCCTAAGAACCAGTACGAGATCGATCAAATAAAAGCAGTACCATATGCTTCGGCAGTTGGCAGCTTACAATATGCACAAGTGTGCACTCGCTCTGACTTAGCTTTTACACCAGGGGTACTCAGTAGATATCAAGAGAATCCAGGCATGGAGCACTGGAAGATGGTAAAGAAAGCATTGCGTTATGCGCAAGGTAGGAAGGACTACATGCAAGTATACAGGAGAAGTGATTCCCTAGAGATAGAAGGGTATTCAGACGCAGATTTTGCGGGGGACAGAGATGATAGAAAATCCACGTCAGGATACGTCTTCACTCTCGCTAGGGAGCTATTTCATGGAAAAGCTCCAAGCAGTCGATAGTTGCATCATCCACGATGTATGTAGAATTTATAGCATGCTTCGAGGCCACGGGGCAGGCAATATGGCTAAAGAAATTTGTACCCGACTTGAAAGTGGTAGATTGTATTCACAAACCACTAAAAATGTACTGTGACAACCAGCCCGCAGTATTTTATGCTCACAACAACAAGTCGAGTAATGCTGTCAAAACAATAGAGATAAGGTATTATGTTGTGAAAGATAAAATCCAGGATCAAACTGTAAGTCTCGAGCATATAAGGACAAAGGATATGCTTGCTGATCCGCTAACGAAAGGCTTACCACCCAATGTGTTCAAGGAACACTTAGCCGGCATGGGTTTAAGGAAAAGCCTTATGATTTCTGGATAGGCCCAAAAGGAATAGAATTTGCTTATGAACATAACGTATGTCGTAGCTGTATGATTCTAACGGCAATTAAGCTGTGACGATGAAACATGCTCTATGTACCAATATGTGATGAAACAAATAAACTAGAAAGTATAGAGTTAAAAGTAAAGTTGAGATCAAGGGGGAGAATGTTAGGTAGATCTCTCTCCCGTTCGAACCCAACGGGTCGAACGGGCCCCTGACTCGCGCCCTGATCGGGGGCGCCCAACCGAACCATGGTTGGTGGGCCCCTGTGACCCACGCTATATAAACAAAGGTGGGGGCCGAGGCATGACTTACGAGGTTAATCGCTGCCACAAACCCTGCCAACAATCCCTTCCGATCTAGGGTTAGCGCGGCGCTCACGGGAAGCTCCAACACCGCCGCCATCTCTCTGCCATCACCGGCCCCTACTTCACCATGGCCGGCGCTGGATCGAGTTTGTCTGCACCAGCATAAGGTAGGTGTACCGGGAAGATCTAACCGACTCGATCCAAAGCACTCTATCATTGTACACTCTAAGACTGGCTGCCAAATGAGCTGCATATGCAAGAGCAACTACTTTTGCTTGAATAGGAGTAGAAGTGGGAGGCGCTGAAGCTTGAACCTGAATGTTAATTTCTCTCCGTGGAGAAGGAATGCAAAAGTAAACTCCTACACCTGTCTTTACTTCCCGTTGAGCAAGACCTGGAATTTTTGAATATCTAGAGGCTGCATCAGAAAAGATTTTAGTACCATTAATCAACATATCAGATTTAAGAGTCTGCCCTTGTTTAGGAACAACCTGAGCCTCAAGATTGTTTTTAGCACAAATCTGATTATTAGAAGGGAGAAAAGATTCCTCATGCAATGCAATGTCAATATGAGCAGCAGCAATATGTACTTTGTAAGGAAGACATCTTTTTCTTTCAAACAAGAAATCATTTCTAGCTTTCCAGATACACCATAAAAAGTTCAAAACATTTTTCAAGGAAGCATAATGATGCCCCATAGAAATCATATGAATGAGAATAGAGTGTGTTAAATTATGGCCCTGAACAAGAGAATCGGATCTGAGAAACCAAGGAGCAGAAAACCAGGCAGCTCTAGCAAAATCACGAAGAAAGAAGAGATGAAATTCATCCTCTTGCTGGGCCCACCTACAACAAGTCTGAGAAATATGAGTGGAAAAACGGCCTGCTCTCATACCTGTCGGCAAAGCTTTACTAAGAAGCCTCCAAGCAAAAGTTTGGACTTTAGGCAACAATTTTTTCTGCTTCCAAATGACTTTGAGAAAGTTTTTTAACTCAAGAGAAACCTGAAGAGGAGTAGTTCTAGGATGAGAGTGAATGGTTTGCAAACAAAGGTTGTAGGCAGCTTTAGAAGAACAAATCCCATTAGGAGCCAAGGGCCAACAGAGCAAATCTTCATTATTATCCTCAATGATATCAATGTTAATTATTTGAGAAGCAAGAGGCTGCTGAAATAAAGAGAAAATAAGTTGATGATTCCAATTTTTTTGCCCAGGTAGCCAAAGATCTCTAACCAAAGAAGGATAAATAAAACCTGCTTGTTGAGGTATAAGAAAATCATGAATGGAATTCCAAAAAGAACACCAAGGCATACTCCACAAAGAGATGTTTCCTTTAGTAAGCTGATAGAAAGCATGATCTTTCAGTTTGGGAAGCATTTTTAAAACAGAAGCCCAGAAGGCTGACTTAGGAGGGGCCACAGTGGCCTTCCAAATAGTAGAAGTAGGAAAGTATTTAGCCTGAAAAACACGATATAAATGAGAAGAAGGGTCTTTAGCTAACCTCCAGGACGCAGCAAGAGTTAGGCTTTCATTTATTGCTTTTAAGTTTCTGATGCCAAGTCCACCTTCTGCCTTAGAACTGGTGATGTCCTTCCAAACTCTATCTGATCCCTTACTGTTACTGAATTGTGAGTAGTTCACATACAATCCTTGTTATATCCCCCCTCTCTCTCTGATGTAGATAATCTATGATTGTACACACTTTGCTAGCTTAGCTTGTATTAATAAAAAGGGACAGTGGGAGTTTCTCCCGGTAGCCTCCAACGGGAAACTGCATTATTGCCACTTGAAATATTACGAAAACTAATGATTTGACTCGTTGAAATCCTAGCCAGCTATACTAGATATCCCTATACTAGTACTATGTTTTAGAAGACAGCATGCATGCGTGCTAGTAGTTCCAGCCACAGATCAATTGATCGACTACATTTACACACAAATGAAGGCAGTTTTGGCGCGTTCCTTGCCGACCTAAACGTAGCTATGCATCGTTTGTCGATCGATCGATCCGAAAGCTAGCAGATCGATTGATTCTTGGCTCGTAGCGCAGCGGCCACTACTTTGCAGGGATCGATTGGGAAACTAGCAGGTGCGCCGTTCAGGATGTACAGAAGCGCTTTCACATCTGTGGGGAACATGTTACCTGCTTCTAACTGCGAACGTCACACTTCCTGTTATGGAACAAAACTACTTGGTAAACTGATACGATATGAATTAATGTGTAAATTTGATTTACAAAGTAAATAAAAAGTGAATAAACCTCCTTGAAATGAGACATTAATACTAAATCAAAGGATGGAAACATCAAAGTTCCCAGCATCAACTCCGCAAAAAAAAGTTCTCAGCAACAAAAAGAACAAACATCATAGTTCTTGTTGAAACAATAAGCAATTTCGAATAAATTAAACAATATTAATATCATGACAAGTGTGCTAGCAGATCTGGTCATAAATGGGATAATAGAAATGCAAGTTTGTGCTGTGCCAATAATATTTGCATATGAAGCAAACGCAAATGCCAGCAGCGAGATAATCAGCGTAGACGCATTGGTTGCAAATGTAGCGGAAGTGTTCTTGTCACTATAGTGATCATGGTGGTGATGTGGTCGTCGCAACAGTTGTCTGATTGGAGAATTCGTCGTAGCCGGAGTAGTCCGATCAAATAAGTCATCACGGCCGAAGTAGTCGATCGAAGAAGAGGTCTTAGATGAAGAAGTCAGTCAATGGAGTGGTTCTAGACTAATTAGACGTTCAAGCGAGCAGACTGGCACAGACGCTCCACAAAACATTTATCGCCCCTTACCTAGCGCAGGTTCCATAAGGACGTGGTTTCAAAGGTCTGCTCTCTCATACACCTATGCAAAGGGCTGCTGAGCGCCGAGTTGGGTTAGACCTTCAAGGTACTAGCTCGGTTGAAACTGGGCGCACGGGTGGATTTGGTGGTGGTGAGGCATGCAAGGGAGCACACTCATTGTTGCTCTCTTTACTCATGCCACAAAGAGGAAGAAGTAGAACCAACCACCTTATATGTTGATGTCCTTTCTCTGGCATTGGCAGCACGTGACTAAACTTCTTACACATGCATTGCAAGTGGCATTGCTGGAAAAAAACAAATGAAGCCCTTTACAAAACATACAGGGCAAAGGCCATTTTAACCGCGGCAAAGTCTACACCGAGTGTTACACTCGGGTTAGTGTACATGGCTTAGTACATTTCGGCTTAGGGCCATAAGACAAATGTTGGATATCGGGAACACAACTTATATGTAAGGAGAGTACAAAAGGGTGGAACCCGGCAAACAAAGTGAGATCACGGCCGACAGAATCTAACGGTGGCGCCATGTGGTTTGCCAATAAGCCGAGTGTTCGACTAAGCCGTGTGTGTGCAGTGGGCCTCCCGGTTTACAGGTAAATGGTGGTTTACAGTGTTGCTCCGTTTACTCATGCCACAAGAAGAAGTAAAACCAACCACCTTATATGCTGATGTCCTTTCTCTAGCAGCGGCAATACGTGACTAAACTTCTTATACACGCCATGCAAGTGGATGAAGTTTTTATGATTTTATTAATTAAATGGGCTTTAAGCCCACAAGATATAATAGTTATGTCCAACTGAATTGTGTAGAATTCTCATGGCAAAAAAGAGTTATTCCCTCTATCCATCTTTGTAAGCCCAATCAATCTCAACTTAAGTCAAACTTGTTTAACTTTGACCAAAGAAGTAAAAAAAATGTATGTTAAAGGACCCAAGAAGTACATTAAAAAACATACCTCATGATTAATATTAAATTGGTAGTGTAGATGTTGATATATTTTTCAACAACTTGGTCAAACTTAAACGTATGTTTGACTTAAGAAAAGATAAATTGGCCTTATGAATCCGGATGAAGGGAGTATGTACAGTTCTTTTTTTGTGCTATTTCTCAGATGACTCACTTTTTTCTGTCTTTTTTTATGGGTTCGAACAATTGGGTTAGGTTAAGTTTTCAAGGTGTACGTGCGTACGTGTCATATAGTGCCAGCACGAGTGGACCAGCATAGCGTTATCTTGTCTTCACTGCCCGGGAATGCACACATGCATGGATGACTAGCTAGTTTGTCACGTCTGCGTTTCTGGGACGTCCGTGTTTCTGCAGTACATACTAGCGCGCATGCCATGCATTTTGTTCGTATCTGTTACGAGCCCAAAGAACCCGCTGTGCATCTACAACCATTTCCATGTGCTATGTGCAATGCCAAACTGCTTTTTTGTTTTTCACAGGATACAGTACCAAACTAGTTACTCCTGCCGACTTCAATGTATATAGTAGAAAAATTAGCACCCTACTTAATTAATACAAATAACGTTTTAAAAAATCAATACAAATGATATAATGTTTTCCGCACAAAAGTACTCCACTATATATACACATGACAACGCATGTAGTCGTCGCTAGGTGGTCTACGGACGTGGATGTAAGTATTATTATTTCTGATATTCTTTGTACTACCATATTGTTTGGTGAAAAGATGAGGAGTTTTCCTTTCAAAAAAAAGTACACAACACGCTACCATTGTTGCTGATATATAGCTCAAGGTGCATGGGCAGATGCATAAGTGAGTTCCCTACCCTAACAATGGGATACCTGGACCGACCCCAGTTTTTCATGGACAGGCTCACTCCAAGATTACGGGATCCATAGCCATTAAAAGTTTAGAAGCATAAAAATAAAATATGTATCTGCAGAATCTTCAAAAACATTTTATCAAATAAAACGTATAACTCTTTGGAGAAGATTGCAAGAAAAAGAAACTTCAGACTCATTTAGAGGAAACCAAACTTCTAAACTTCTAAACCAGGCTTAGACCCAACCAAGAGATGGGACCCATAAACCAATGACGTGGAGACGCATCTTGCATTACTTTGCTATTTTTTAAAATAGAATAAATCAAAAAAATTCTCTTGAAATTTGAAATTTGAAATTTGAGTTGGGGCCTGGCCCCCACAGGCTATACTTGGGTATGTGCCTTGTGCCGACCTTTCAACACAGGCTTTTCGAGTGAGCCCCAAAGTCTGGCTCGGTCTTTATTGATGAAGGAGTTGTTTACAATGGTTTAGATCTAATCTCGGAACAGCTAGGTTATAGGCATGTTTCAAGTGTATGGGGTCAATTGGTCATTTTGATAAGTAAAAGTATGGAGCCCATGAGGAGTTGAAGGGAATAGTCAGTGAAAAATGGCAAGAATTCACTCAAATGCAAAAAAGTATAACATTGTTGCAATTTGTGAAGGTGATGTGGCAACAAAACGTAAACCTATGTGTATTATTAAAGGGATGTGGTCTCGGTGCTAATACCGGCGGATCTCTAATAGGAGGTCCTGAGCTGGTAGCCTTGGCACGATGGTAACAGGAGAACACAAGGACACAACTTTACCTAGGTTCGGGCTCCCTCTAAGAGGTAATACCCTACTCTTGCTCTTGTTTCTATTTTGTGAATGGAGTAAGCCCGTGGTTGATCATCTTCGCATGTTCGGTGCGTGACGAATGTGAAAACAGTGGCCGGGCATACTAGAAAACTGGCGGGTTGGAGTACTCCGATGGTATTGCTTGGCTACGAAGTGGGCACGAAGGCATACCGTGCATGCAACCCCTCGACCAATAAGGTGGTTGTGATGTGTGACGTGATCGATTTTGTGGGCCAGTTCTACAAAAAAAGCACCTTCATGTGTACCTTAAATCTAGCAATCCAACTTATGTTCCAATGGATCCTCGTCTTAAACTTACCAAGAGAAGCAAAGCGCCCGCAGTTGATGCAACAGAGTATAGAAGTGTGGTTGTAAGCATAAGGTATCTTGTGAATACACGACTGGACTTAGTCTATTCCGTTGGCATAATGAGTCGCTTCATGGAAGCACCCTCGACGGAACATTGGGCAGCCCTGATACAAATACTCAGATACATCAAAGGGACAACAAACTTTGGTTGTGTCTATTTCAGAGAGAAGAGGAAGGAGATGGTGGAGCTACTTGGCTACAGTGATAGCGACATGGCAGGAGATGTGGATGACCGTAAAAGTACCTTGGGAGTGGCATTTTTCTGAAAAGAAGCATAGTGAGTTGTCTATCACAAAAGCAAGAAGGTGGTTGCATTATCATCCTGTGAAGCAGAGTATATTGCTTACCGGAGCAAGCACGTCAATAAGAGGTATCACCACATACGGGAGTGCGTGGAAGAAGGCAAGATTAAAGTCAACTATATTTGCACCGACTACCAACTTACAGATATCCTGACTAATTCATTGGAACGACAGATATTTATGGGGATGAGGGGAAGGATCGGCGTCCTAAAATGAGGACATTGTATTTAGAAGGATGATTGTTGGAAATAATCATGATTAGGTAATATAATCACTGACTTGTATCACTAGCGGAGTCATATATGTACTAGGTAGAATAGGTAATATAAATACGTGTGCCTGTATCCCCTGTAACCAGATCAAACAAAGCAATCAGCGCTGCTATACACACGATCGTCAGTGGACGATTTGTGAACGACAATCAGATCAGCTCGTCCATGCACAACAGTAAAAGTGAAGTAGATGACTGGATTTGGTTGTCGTTCCCTTGTCGTGCAGGAAGTTTCGTCTGTATAGTAATTTCGCAAAGCAATAGAAAGTTCACATGACCGATACGGCTCTGTAGCCATAAAATCCTGGCGTGTGTCTCGCGTATGTTTGTCCCCGCTATACGCGTTAAGGCCAGCGGCCGACTAGTTTTTTTTATATCATAATACGTGCCTCATTCATATTATAAAAATCAAAGTACAAATCATGTAATAACCGACATGACAAAATTTAAAAAATAGCAGAACATCTCTGAGTTTGACATTAATGTCCATCACCTGCCTCTGACATCACCACAGTAGCCACCGAAAAAAAGACTGACAGATCACCTCCCCACACGAACTCGACGCGGCTCCATCGCCAGTTTCCTACATGAGGATACGAGCTAGCTTCACGTAGCTGCTTATTTGCCTGGTTAGCGTCTCCACGAAAAGTACTCGTTGGAGTTATACGCATGGGACCGGAGCCAATAATCAAGATAGTATTTCATAATTAAATTGGGATTTTCTAGTTATTCTCTCTATATTTCAGTAATATTTTATTTTTTTAACATAATACAGACGCAAGAGCTCATACATACACGCATACACTCATTTTTATAAACACACACATGCACACCTTACGTCTATGAGCACCTTCAAAAAACCGAGCCGGCATATCATCTTGAGATTTATAAACACCGTCGACAGAAATGGTTTCTCCCATGGGATCGCATCGCCAGATATACAGAGATAAATTAAGGAATAATGCGATTATCAGAACTTGAACCCTGATGGGCTGAGGATACTACTGTCCCATCCAACAATAGATTGGTTCACAAACAATATTTTACTTCTATAATATCTGATATATAGATAGAAGATAGATAGATTAGCGGAGCGGTCGTCTCTGACGTGGACAATGAGGTCTGTTAATTTCATCCAGATGCGTGCAAGTGCGAGAGGTCCAGCAATATTGGAAAGAGCCTCACGGGGGAAGAGGGCTCCATACTTAGTCAGGTCGACCAATACAGTACACCATTTCAATCATCAAAAAATAATACAGTACGTGAGCAGTTCGTCTCATCGCTCCACCACCTCACGTACGCCTATATAAGCAGGCCTAGTTTCTTCTTCTTCCCTCAGACCAGTACCAAGGCATTCTGTTAGCCAAGAGCAAGAAAGCTATATCGACACCGAGACCTTAAGCTCCAAGAGCATGGCCCGCATTGCGGTGCTCTTGCTGGTGGCGCTGCTCTCCTTAGCCGTGCATCTCGCTCCGTCCGCGGCATGCCGATCCTGCCCGACCACAAAGCCTTCGCGGCCTCCACCGCGTAAGCACAAGTCCCGGCCATCGTCCGTACCCTGCCCACCGCCTTCGCAAACTCCCACGCCCTCACCCACACCCACACCTGCTCCAGTGACTCCGACGCCGGCACCGACCCCGACTGTGTCCTGCCCTCCACCTACAAACACTCCCGCACCCACGCCCATACCGACCCCGGTGATACTGCCAATACCAACCCCTATAACTCCGACGCCGGCACAGGCCCCCGTCTCTCCAACACCAACGCCGGTGACCCCAACACCGACCCCTGTTTCGCCGACGCCGGCACTAACCCCTGTCTCTCCATCACCAATCCCGGTGGCCCCATCACCGACCCCTGTGATGCCACCAACACCGACCCTTGTGACCCCGACACCAGCACCGACCACTGTCTCTCCAACGCCAACTCCGATGGCCCCAACACCTACCCCTATGATGCCGCCAACACCGACCTCTGTAACGCCGACGCCGGCACCGACCCCTGCCTCTCCAATGCCAAGTCCGGTGGCTCCAACACCGACCCCTGTGATTCCAACGCCAGCACCGAGCCCTGTCTCTCCAACGCCAACCCCGATGGCCCCTACACCGACTCCTATGATGCCGCCAACACCGACCCCTCTGACTCCCACACCAGCACCAACCCCTCTCTCTCCAACGGCCCCAACACCGAACCCTGTGACTCTGACGCCAACCCCAGCCCCGGCCCCAGGCCCGGCGACACCGACTGGCAAGTGCCCCGTGGACACGCTGAAGATGCTGGCGTGCGTGGACGTGCTCAATGGGCTGTTGCACGCGGTGATCGGTGGTAGCGCCAGTGATTCATGCTGCCCGTTGCTGTCCGGCGTGGCCGGCCTCGACGCCGCTCTCTGCCTTTGCAGCACCATCAAGGTCAAGGCCCTCAACACCAGCCTCGTGCTGCCCATCGCCATCGAGGTGCTCGTCAACCAGTGCGGCAAGAGAGTGCCGGACGACTTCCACTGCCCGAACTAAGCTTCATCGATTACTATATGTATGTACTATCAGTATCACCTGCATCTGAATGCCATACGTGTATTAAATTCTCTCGTGTGGTCACACAGGTCAGGTATCGAAGTGTAATAATCTATATGTACATGGATTTGCAGCTCTGACTTGCTACTTGTGACGCGGAGCTGTGGAGCATGCATACATTGTGTTTGTGTAACTGCGTATCAAATAGTAACCGTGTAACAAGCTACCAATTGTGGTCTTCCATCGGTTTTGTAGTGTGTGTTTTCTTTTTGAAGAATTATGAATAAAATGTTTGTACTGTGTAAATGGAGTTTTCACATGTACTAGTAACCCATACCAAGATACTTGCTGAATCATACGCTTTACAGATATGTGCCAAGATATTTCAAAAATGTTAAAATATACACGAACACACACACACACACAGTATATATATACAGGGTCGTGCTATTCGTCACCCTGGGTGAGGAATAGTTATTCTTCACCCCTCTCTACTTTACCATCAATGCACCGTAATTTTACGTTCCGTAAGTTTTGTCTTATTTCCGACACAAAAAGAGACCGTACGAAAATATATAATCGCCGTAAAAAATATTTTATGTTATGTAAAATTACAAACGTAAAAACATAGTCTAAAATACAGATAAACTGCAAATTCTCTTGTCTTATGACCTATATTTTTTATGTTCTTATGTCAAAATTTACGTAGTGAATCAATAGAAATGTGACTATTTGAATTTCAAACGTAATTTAATTATGAAATGATTGTAAGATTACCTCGGGTGAAGAATAACTATTCCTCGCCCTGGGTGATGAATAGTAACACTATATATATATATATATATATATATATATATATATATATTATATAAGGTAACGCTGTTCTATGCGTGAGTGTATTTTGTATGTACCGTTACTGGGGTGTAGGATAAGCTATTCTACACTCACGCTTAGTTTAGCGTTACTATATATATGTACACTTAATAAAATCTGTATATAGTGATGCAGACAATAATTGGGATTCGCCAAGACAGTGGTCAAATGTTCTTCCAATAAAGTTACAAAGACTATCCATTTTGTTGCATTAAGCTATATTATGTAAAATTTTGAAGCTGTGACACTATGGGCCTGTAGTAATGGTCCGGAGAAATGACACTGAATATACCACTGATTATTACGTAATTGTTGGATCAACGTTATGCCTGTAATTATGGTCCGGATAAGCATTTTACATTTGTGTACAAACTTGGGAAAACGTTTTGGCTATTTCGACAATTTATTATATTCTGTACAAGGTTAGAAGGTTGACCACATCCACTATGAACCAACTCCCATTTTGAATTACCCAGGTATTAGTTTTTAACACTTGCCTGTAATTGCCTCTGTGTTGTGTTAAAAAAATTGTACATGACAATCAATCTCAAAAATATAAAAAATCTGTATACACACGCACACCTTATCTCTATGAGCATCTTTGAGAAACTGAGCCGGCTCTACACCCTAACTAAACTCGTAACCAAGAAGAAACACGCATGACTCTTTCAGTCAACCAACCTAATTTAATGTCGTCATGTCAAGATAACCCTAGAACCCTAACCCAGAAACTTTGACCAAAATATGAAATGTACCAAATTAGCTAGAGCTTTAGATAAATAATTTTATACTATCATATATACAACCTGAAAATCTAACCTACCTAATTAGAATACAAACCAATTAGCAAGCAACAAGCAGCAGTAATTTACCCTACTGTTATTTCTAAAAAAATGGAAACACGTCAAATTAATTAGCAAGCAACAAGCAGTAGAAATTTATTCTAAATAAAAACGAATTAGCACCATGCTTGGCCGCTGCACCACCAGTAAGCTGCAGCAGCAAGCACGAGCACCACCCTGCTTGGCCAGTAGTAGCAGGCAAGCAAGCAGCAGCAGCTACACCCCCTGCTTAGCCACCACCAGCAGCAGCAGCAAGCAAGCAAGCAACATCACTCAAAAGCGGCAACAGCAGTAACAATAAAAACGAATCACTGGCATATGAACCGAAGTAGCAATCAACAGCAGCAGCAAGATCCGGCCTTGAGTAAAACAGAGGAGAGGCTGGAGCTCACCTTCTATGGGAGAGGAGGCGGACGGCCGGCATGGAGGGGCAGCTGGCGGGCGGAGTCCGGCTTGTGCGTTGCAGATCAGGGAGTCGACAAGGAGGCACCAGCATGGTGGGACACGGTGGGCCAACGCGGTGGGGAGAGGGATGTGACGACGGTGGAGGTGCGATGTGGACGATGTGAATGTACTCGGTGCGCGGCACAGGATATGCTCGGTGGCGGCGGGGATCTGCTCGGTGGCCAACTGACGAGGAAGATGGCGACACGTTGCGGGAGGGGGGGGGGGGGGGTGCTTGGTCCCAGAGGCGGGACGAATGCTTCGTGGCGGGGGCGGGGGCGACAAGCCGGGGGAAATTGGGGGGGGAGGGGGAGGGATCATAGAGAAAGAGCGCGAACCAGCGTTTTTTATTATTATATCTGTTGGAGTAGTTGTTAATAGTACAATTTTTTCAAGAAACATGTAAACACAATTACCCCAAGAGGCACATGATACGTCTTTGACGTATCTATAACTTTTTATTATTTCATGCGATTATATTACTACTTGCACATTTTTTAGTGACAATTTATATTATTTTTATTGGATTAACCTATTAACCCAATGGCAAAGCACAGTTCCTGTTTTCAATCGTTTTGGGGTTTTTAGGTGAAAACTTAACGAAGCCGGAATGACCTGAAAATTTACGTGGATTTTTTTGAAATATATATGAATTTTCGGCGCAAAAATCAGCGCAAAACGAGGCCAGTTGGCCTCACAAGCCAAGGGCGCCCCCATAAGGTGCGTCGTGAGGCCTTGTAGAGAGACCGCAAACCTTATGGAGCTCTCCTTCGGGAGCAAGGAAGCTAATTGTGAGAAACACATATCATGTTAAAATTTCAGTCTAATCAAAATTACGGATCTTCGGCTACTTAAGAAATTGTGCTCGGCCACAGAAACAGCTCCGGAAAATTAAAGAAACTGTAAGTGCATCTATTGCCACCCCTAGTTGGTTTTGGAGTATTGACGACAAACCTAGTTAAGGGACTGATGTGTTTGTGAGAATTGCAGGATAACACAGGTAGAAGTCCCTCATTGATTTGGTTTAGCTACCAGAGATGACCCCTAAAAATGTACGAAGACATTGAAGACAATGGTGGTTTATGAAGACATTCATGTCGAAGACAATGACATGTGAAGACTCCCCATGAAGCTTATGGAACTCGAAGACTTAGATCCTTCGTAGCTCTACTTCATTCATCTTGTGTCATAGGAACCACCGTACTGTTAAGTGGGGTCCAAGAGAACCAGTCAGGATGACTGAAGTGATGCCTAATTCAAATGCTATGTCTTCGAGTGAAGACAATGAGAGAAAATCTTGTCCAGAGTCAGACAAGTCAGCTTTACTTGTAGCCCAAGTAAAGTTGCCGCGTGAGTTCGAAATTCGACCGTTGATACACGTGTCAGTTCCTTAGTGACCCAGGGTCATTTCAGACAAATCAGGTCGGATTGCCAAGTGGCTATAAATAGTCCACCCCTACAACCATAAACGGTTGGCTGCTCAGATTTCAGTGCACGGCTTTTGTCGTTTGAGAGCAACCCACCTCGAAGCCTTTGAGAGAAAATCCCTAGCGAGGAGAAAAGCCCTAACCACCCAGAGCCAGAGTAATTGGGCATCACTTAAGTCTTCTTGTCTGAGTGATCTGAAGACTTATTACACTTGAGGACTATGCATCCTCCAGCCGGTTAGGCGTCGCGTTCTGAGCATCCAAGAGAAATTGTGGATTGCCGGTGAACGAAGTCTGTGAAGGTTTGGGAGTCTACCTTGAAGACTTACTAGAGTGATTGGGCGAGGTCTGTGTGACCTTAGCTCAAGGAGAAAACGGTGAGGACTGGGTGTCCTGAGCTGCGTGTTCAGGACTGGGTGTCCGGGACTGTGTGTCCTTTGGTTTAAATACCTAGCCGCTCCAACCAGACGTACAGTTGTCACAGCAACTGGAACTGGTCCAACAAATCATTGTCTTCAGCGTGTCACTGGTTTCATCCTCACCTCCCTTTACTTACCATTACACATTGTGAAGCCATTGCATGCTTGCTTTATCTTCTGTCTTCACAACTTGACTGTATGATTTGTTAGGCTTCATAACTTCTTCCTATCTGATCCTCATTACACTGAAGCTGTTTGTCACTGTGCTTTCACTATATTGTATACTTGACCATGGCTTGCCTTGTGTAATCTAACTTCCGCTGCATAGTGATAGGCTTGTCCATTCTGTTTGTCTTCATAACTTCCACGTTTTGAAGACTTTCATAAAAATCGCCTATTCACCCCCCTCTAGTCGATATAACGCACTTTCAATTGGTATCAGAGCAAGGTGCTCCCTTGTTCTGTGTGATTCGGTTTAACCACCTGGAGTTTTAGCTATGTCGACTGCAGGGATAATTAAAGTCTCCGCTGCGTGCCCCGTCTTTGATGGAACTGAATATCCCTACTGGAAGAATAAGATGCGCATGCATCTTGAAGCCATTGACGTCGACCTATGGTATGTCGTCGAAAATGGCGTTCCCAAGGCTGGAGAAGGTGTCACTCTTGCTGATGTCAAGAAGTTCACTCAACTGGACTCTACTGCCAAGAATATCATCTGTGGTCATCTGACTAAGGGACAGTACGGCCGTGTGAGTGCCTTGAAGACATCCAAGCTGGTCTGGGACTGGCTCTCCAAAGTCAATGAAGGCATCTCAACCCAGAGAGATCAGAGAATCAGCGTTCTTCGCTATCTCTTCAACCGCTTCAAGCGAAATGACAATGAGAATGTCCAACACACATTTGACCGGCTCACTGACATCACAAATGAGCTTCAAGCCCTCGGCGCCACTGAGATCACCAAACATGAAATCGTCAAGACGCTACTGAGATCACTTGACAGTTCGTTTGACATCCTAGTCCTGATGATTCAAGAACGTCCAGATTTCAAGACACTCGATCCGTCTGACATACTTGAGAGGCTCAACACACATGAGTTTCAGCTGTCTGAGAAAAGAGATATCTACGGTCCAAACTATGGGCGAACTCGTGCCTTGAAGGCAAAAGCTGTGTCCTCATCTGAAGAAGAATCTGACAGCAGTTCTGATGATCCTGAAGACATTGGACGGGAACTTGCAATGCTAGTGAAGAAGTTTCAGAAATTCACCAAGAAGAAAGGCTTCAGAAAGTCTTCACGATCAAGCTCGAGGAATGATGAAGCTTCTGCTCATGACTACAAGAAGAAAACATGTCACAAGTGCAAGAAAACTGGACACTTCATCTCTGAGTGTCCACAGTGGGACAATGAGAGCAGAAAGAAGAAGAAGAGCAAGGAATATGACTCCGACGACAAGAAGAAGAAGAAATACTCAAAGTCTTCTTCCAAGTCTTCCTCAAAGTCTTCATCACACAAGAAGAGCTCAACTGGCAAGGCTCGTGCGTTTGTTGGCAAGGAAATGGATTCAGAGGAGGAGTCCGCTTCTGAGGAGGCAGAGGTGGAGTCTGAGGAGGAGTCTGATTCTGGCATTGCGAGTCTGGCTACAGCCTACGTCGCCAAGTCCATCTTCAACACTGAAGACAATGACTTCATCACCAACACCAATGCAAATGACAAGGACGACTCTACTCCTACCTACCGCTTCATGGCACGCGGTGCCAAGGTAAACACACGCACTACTCACTATCAAACATCCAGTGACGATGACTCTGATTGTGATTCAAAACCCAGCTACAAAACACTTGCTAAAATCGCAACTGAACAACAAAAGGCCATGGAACATATTCAAAAACTGTTAGACAGAAGCGATGATCTGTTGGGTGCTGAAATGACTCGTTCTGAATCCTTAATTGAAGACATAAAAAATCTTCATGTTAAGTATCAGGAACTCGAAGATCGTCTTGAGACTCTCTCAACTACTCATGAAAAGCTTTCCTATGATTATCTTCAAAAGAAGCAAGATCTTGAGAAGTTGAAAGCGGATCATGAAGATCTTCAAAAGCAAAATGAGTCACTTCGAGCCGAACAGATCAATTTCGCTCAGGAAGGATTTGAACCATCATGCCTTAAATGCATTGAGCGTGATAATGCTACTTCTGTTGCTGAATGTTCCACTGCTACTGTTGTTGCAATATCTTCAACTGTTGAACTGGTAACTAACCCCTCTGCTGAGGATATCACTGCTATTGCTGATGAGAATGCTAGGTTGAAGACATTGCTTGAAACAGGGATGTACAAAAGTCTCAAAGGACATCAGACATTATGTGATGTCCTCAAGAAGCAGATTCTGAACCGAAACCCTAGGAAAGAGGGTGTTGGGTTCGTGAGGAAAATTAATGCAGATGGATCTTACTGGAAACCTGAGCAGTACCCCAAAACCACATGGGTTGCTGCAAAGGAAGCCTCAGCAGATCCATCCAATCTATCTGGCTTCACTTGTGCTGATCCGATTATCATTGATGAATCCTTTGACGCAAACTATAACCTATTTAAAAATCAGAATGGTGAAGTATTTGCCAGGTACATTGGTACTAACTGCAGGAATGGATCGCCTATGAAGAAGATCTGGGTTCCAAAAACGTGTCTGGAGAATCTTCCTGTGAATGTCCTCATGACACCTCACATGAAGAAGACAAACCTCAGACCAAAGGCTTCATATGGTCCAAAGGCTTCATACAGGCAGAGGACTCACCTGAGTCGCACTAATGCAAATGTTTTGCAGGGAAACCATGCTTAGGCATATGAGAGCGGTTCTTCAAACCGTCATGCTCATATGACCAAGAACTATTCTGCCTATTCTTATGAGTACTATTGCCCGCCTGCTAAACTGTTTGCTAGGGCTCCAAAGCCAAAATTCTCAGATGCTGCACTTAGACTTATTGCTTCTAAGCCACCCTCGAAGATGTGGGTGGTTAAGAAAGCTTAACTCTCTTTTGCAGGGAAAGGTCTCCAGCAGAAAACCTAAATCTTCTGACGCTATTGCTGGGGACCTTAAAAATCTTGTGGGGCGCAAGATCAAATGCCCGAATGGCATCACTATGTATTTCGTACCTGAATCGCATGCTACTCTCCCTATTAGTCCTAACATGGATCTAAGTTTTCATAACCCACTGGTTCGTCAAATGTTTTTGCTTCACAATACTCTTCGTGAAGCCTATCCCCCTAACTGCACTGTAGGGTACGACACCAGCGACTTCAGAGTCTTCAGAATGGATTATTGACAGTGGGTGTACAAATCACATGACTGGCAAAAGAAGTCTTTTTATGGACTCAACCTTACGTCCATCTGACAAGAGCCACATCACATTTGCTGACACTGGTAAAAGTAAGGTATTGGGTCTAGGTAGAGTCGCAATCTCAAAGGATCAACACATGGATAAAGTCATGTTTGTTGAATCCCTTGGCTTCAACTTAATGTCTGTCTCAATGCTTTGCGATTTGAACATGATTGTAATCTTTGGAAAACATTGTTGCCTGGTACTAATGGAATCTGACAAGTCTCTAGTGTTTGAAGGGTATCAGAAAGATGATTTGTACGTGGTAGATTTCTCAGCAGGGCCACAGCTTGCAGTATGTCTTCTCGCAAAGGCTTCAGAATGTTGGCTTTGGCATCGGAGGCTTGGGCATGCTGGCATGAGGAACCTCCACACCCTTGCGAAGAAGAAGCATGTCATAGGCATCGAGGGCGTCAAGTTCAAGAAAGATCACTTATGCGGTGCCTGTGAAGAAGGGAAGATGACAAGGGCAAAACATCCTTCGAAGACAATCCTGACCACTACTCAACCCTTCGAACTGCTTCACATGGATCTCTTTGGTCCCACTCACTACTCAACTTTTTCCACTACTGCTTGCCTCTACGGCTTTGTCATTGTTGATGATTACTCTAGATATATTTGGGTGCACATAATCCTTTACAAGACTGAAGTGCAGGATGTCTTCAGACGCTTCGCAAATCGGGCTATGAACAATTATGGCGCCAAGATAAAGCACATCAGAAGTGACAATGGCACTGAATTCAAGAACACCGGCCTTGATACATTGGGCATCACTCATGAATTCTCAGCTCCGTACACGCCACAGCAGAATGTCATCGTCGAACGCAAGAACAGAACACCCATTGAGATGGCCAGAACAATGTTAGATGAGTACAAGACTCCAAGAAAATTCTGGACTGAAGCCATTGACACTGCATGCCATACAATCAACCGTGTCTATCTGAAGGAAATATGCCCTAGAGGCAATAATAAAGTTATTATTTATTTCCTTATATCATGATAAATGTTTATTATTCATGCTAGAATTGTATTAACCGGAAACATAATACATGTGTGAATACATAGACAAACAGAGTGTCACTAGTGTGCCTCTACTTGACTAGCTCGTTAATCAAAGATGGTCATGTTTCCTAACCATGGACAAAAGAGTTGTTATTTGATTAATGAGGTCACATCATTAGTTGAATGATCTGATTGACATGACCCATTCCATTAGCTTAGCACCCGATCGTTTAGTATGTTGCTATTGCTATTCTTCATGACTTATACATGTTCCTATGACTATGAGATTATGCAACTCCCGTTTACCGGAGGAACACTTTGGGTGCTACCAAACATCACAACATAGCTGGGTGATTATAAAGGAGTACTACAGGTGTCTCCAAAGGTAGATGTTGGGTTGGCGTATTTCGAGATTAGGATTTGTCACTCCGAATATCGGAGAGGTATCTCTGGGCCCTCTCGGTAATGCACATCACATAAGCCTTGCAAGCACTGCAACTAATATGTTAGTTGTGAGATGATGTATTACGGAACGAGTAAAGAGACTTGCCGGTAATGAGATTGAACTAGGTATTGGATACCGATGATCGAATCTCGGGCAAGTAACATACCGATGACAAAGGGAACAACGTATGTTGTTATGCGGTCTGACCGATAAAGATCTTCGTAGAATATGTAGGAGCCAATATGGGCATCCAGGTCCCTCTATTGGTTATTGACCGGAGACGTGTCTTGGTCATGTCTACATTATTCTCGAACCGTAGGGTCCGCACGCTTAAGGTTTCGATGACAGTTATATTATGAGTTTATGAGTATTGATGTACCGAAGGAGTTCGGAGTCCTGGATGAGATCGGGGACATGACGAGGAGTCTCGAAATGGTCGAGACGTAAAGATCGATATATTGGACGACTATATTCGGACATCGGAAAGGTTCCGAGTGATTCGGGTATTTTTCGGAGTACCGGGTAGTTACGGGAGAAGTAATGGGCCTTGATGGGCTTTAGTGGGAAGAGGAAAAGGCTGCTGCGCCCCCCCCCTCCCCTTTGGTCCGAATTGGACTAGGGAAAAGGGGGCCGGCCACCTCTCCTTCTCCTCCTATTCCTTCTCCCTTCCTCCCCTTTTGGTGGACTCCTACTAGGACTTGGAGTCCTAGTAGGGCTCCCTATCCTGGCCGCACCTTTGCCTTGGCCGGCCTCCTCCTCCTCCATCCTTTATATACAGGGGCAGGGGACACCCCATAGACACACAAGTTGATCCTTGAGATCGTTCCTTAGCCGTGTGCGGTGCCCCCTGCCACCAAATTCCACCTTGATCATATTGTTGCAGTGCTTAGGCGAAGCCCTGCGTCAGTAGTACATCAAGATTGTCACCACGCCGTCGTGCTGACGGAACTCTTCCTCGATGCTTTGCTGGATCGGAGCCCGAGGATCGTCCTCGAGCTGAACGTGTGCTAAGAACTCGGAGGTGCCGGAGTAACGGTACTTGGATCGGTCGGATCGGGAAGAAGACATACGACTACTTCCTCTACATTATGTCAACGCTTCCGTTGTGATCTACAAGGGTACATAGATCAGACTCTCCCTCTCGTTGCTATGCATCACCATGATCTTGCGTGTGCGTAGGAAATTTTTTGAAATTACTACGTTCCCCAACAGTGGCATCCGAGCCTAGGTTTTATGGTTTGATGTTATTTGCACGAGTAGAACACAAGTGAGTTGTGGGCGATACAAGTCATACTGCCTACCAGCATGTCATACTTTGGTTCGGCGGTGTTGTTGGACGAGACGACCCGGACCAACCTTACGCGTACGCTTACGCGAGATCGGTTCCCTCGACGTGCTTTGCACATAGATGGCGTGCGGGCGACTGTCTCTCCAACTTTAGTTGAACTGAGTGTGGCTACGCCCGGTCCTTGAGAAGGTTAAAACGGAGTCTATTTGACAAACTATCGTTGTGGTTTTGATGCGTAGGTGAGATGAGTTCTTTCTTAAGCTGTAGCAGCCACGTAAAACTTGCAACAACAAAGTAGAGGACGTCTAACTTGTTTTTGCAGGGCATGTTGTGATGTGATATGGTCAAGGCATGATGCTGATTTTATTGTATGAGATGATCATGTTTTGTAACCAAGTTATCGGCAACTGGCAGGAGCCTTATGGTTGTCGCCTTATTGTATGCAATGCAATCGCGATGTAATGATTTACTTTATTACTAAGCGGTAGTGATAGTCGTGGAAGCATAAGATTGGCGAGACGACAACGATGCTACGATGGAGATCAAGGTGTCGCGCCGGTGACTATGGTGATCATGACGGTGCTTCGGAGATGGAGATCACAAGCACAAGATGATGATGGCCATATCATATCACTTATATTGATTGCATGTGATGTTTATCTTTTATGCATCTTATCTTGCTTTGATTGACGGTAGCATTATAAGATGATCTCTCACTAAATTATCAAGAAGTGTTCTCCCTGAGTATGCACCGTTGCGAAAGTTCTTCGTGCTGAGACACCACGTGATGATCGGGTGTGATATGCTCTACATTCAAATACAACGGGTGCAAAACAGTTGCACACGCGGAATACTCAGGTTATACTTGACGAGCCAAGCATATACAGATATGGCCTCGGAACACGGAGACCGAAAGGTCGAGCGTGAATCATATAGTAGATATGATCAACATAGTGATGTTCACCAATGAAACTACTCCATCTCACGTGATGATCGGACATGGTTTAGTTGATTTGGATCACGTGATCACTTAGAGGATTAGAGGGATGTCTATCTAAGTGGGAGTTCTTAAGTAATATGATTAAATTGAACTTAAATTTATCATGAACTTAGTCCTGGTAGTATTTTGCAAATTATTTTGTAGATCAATAGCTCGCGTTGTTGCTTCCCTGTGTTTATTTTGATATGTTCCTAGAGAAAATTGTATTGAAAGATGTTAGTAGCAATGATGCGGATTGGATCCGTGATCTGAGGATTATCCTCATTGCTGCACAGAAGAATTATGTCCTTGATGCACCGCTAGGTGACAGACCTATTGCAGGAGCAGATGCAGACATTATGAACGTTTCGCTAGCTCAATATGATGACTACTTGATAGTTTAGTGCACCATGCTTAACGGCTTAGAATCGGGACTTCAAAGACGTTTTGAATGTCATGGACCATATGAGATGTTCCAGGAGTTGAAGTTAATATTTCAAGCAAATACCCGAGTTGAGAGATATGAAGTCTCCAACAAGTTCTATAGCTAAAAGATGGAGGAGAATCGCTCAACTAGTGAGCATGTGCTCAGATTGTCTGGGTACTACAATCACTTGAATCAAGTGGGAGTTAATCTTCCAGATAAGATAGTGATTGACAGAATTCTCTAGTAACCATCACTAAGTTAGTAGAACTTTGTGATGAACTATAATATGCAAGGGATAATGGAGATAACTCCCAAGCTCTTCGTGATGCTGAAATCAACGAAGGTAGAAATCAAAGAAAAACATCAAGTGTTGATGGTTGACAAGACCACTAGTTTCAAGAAAAAGGGCAAAGGAAAGAAGGGGAACTTCAAGAAGAACGACAAGCAAGTTGCTGCTCAAGTGAAGAAGCCCAAGTCTGATCCTAAGCCTGAGACTAAGTGCTTCTACTGCAAAGGGACTGGTCACTGGAAGCGGAACTACCCCAAGTGATTGGAGGATAAGAAGGATGGCAAAGTGAACATAAGTATATTTGATATACATGTTATTGATGTGTACTTTACTAGTGTTTATAGCAAACCCTCAGTATTTGATACTAGTTCAGCTGCTAAGATTAGTAACTCGAAACGGGAGTTGCAGAATAAACAGAGACTAGTTAAGGGTGAAGTGACGATGTGTGTTGGAAGTAGTTCCAAGATTGATATGATCATCATCGCACAATCCCCTATACTTTCGGGATTAGTGTTGAAACTAAATAAGTGTTATTTGGTGTTTGTGTTGAGCATGAATATGATTTGATCATGTTTATTGTAATACGGTTATTCATTTAAGTAAAAGAATAAATTGTTGTTCTGTTTACATGAATAAAACCTTATATGGTTACACACCCAATGAAAATAGTTCATTGGATCTCGATCTTAATAATACACATATTCATAATATTTAAACCAAAAGATGCAAAGTTAATAATGATAGTGCAACTTATTTGTGGCACTACTGTTTAGGTCATATTGGTATAAAGCGCATGAAGAAACTCCATGCTGATGGGCTTTCGGAATAACTTGATTATGAATCACTTGATGCTTGCGAACCATGCCTTTTGGGCAAGATGACTAAAATGCCGTTCTCCGGAACAATGGAGCGAGATAAGATTTGTTGGAAATCATACATACTGATGTATGTGGTCCGATGAATATTGAGGCTCGCGACAGGTATCATTATTTTCTGATCTTCACAAATGATTTGAGCAGATATGAGTATATCTACTTGATGAAACATAAGTCTGAAACATTTGAAAAGTTCAAAGAATTTCAGAGTGAAGTGAAAAATCATCGTAACAAGAAAATAAAGTTTCTATGATCTGATCATAGAGAAGAGTATTTGAGTTACCAGTTTGGCCTTCAGTTAAAAACAATGTGAAATAGTTTCACTACTCACGCCAAAAGGAACACCATATTGTAATGGTGTGTCCGAACGTCATAACCGTACTTTATTAGATATAGTGCGATCTATGATGTCTCTTACCGATCTACCACTATCGTTTTGGGGTTATGCATTAGAGACAGCTCCATTCACGTAAAAAAGGGCACCATCTAAGTCCGTTGAGACGACACAATCTGAACTGTGGTTTAGCAAGAAACCAAAGTAGTCATTTCTTAAAGTTTGGGGTTGTGATGCTTATGTGAAAAAGTTTCATCCTGATAAGCTCAAAACCAAATCGGAGAAATATGTCTTCATAGGATACCCAAAAGGAGACTGTTGGGCACACCTTCTATCACAGATCCTAAGGCAAGACATTCATTGCTTATAATGGATACTTTCTAGAGAAGGAGTTTCTCTCGAAAGAAGTGAGTGGGAGGAAAGTAGAACTTGATAAGGTAATTGTACCTTCTCCTTTATTGGAAAGTAGTTCATCACATAAATCTGTTCTTGTGACTCCTACACCAATTAGTGAGGAAGCTAATGATAATGATCATGAAACTTCGGACCAAGTTACTACCGAATCTCATAGGTAAACCAGAGTGAGATCCGCACTAGAGTGGTACGGTAATCCTGTTCTGGAGGTCATGTTACTTGACCATGACGAACCTACGAACTATGAGGAAGCGATGATGAGCCCAGATTCCGCGAAATGGTTTGAGGCCATGAAATCTGAGATATGATCCATGTATGAGAACAAAGTTTGGACTTTGGTTGACTTGCCCGATGATCGGCAAGCAATTAAGAATAAATGGATCTTCAAGAGGAAGACGGACGCTGATAGTAATGTTATTATCTACAAAGCTAGAATTGTCGCAAAAGGTTTTCGACAAGTTCAAGGTGTTGACTACGATGAGATTCTCTCACTCGTATCTATGCTTAAGTCTGTCCGAATCATGTTAGTAATTGCCGCATTTTATGCAACCTGGCAAGTGGATAAACAAAACTTCATTCTTAATAGATTTATTAAAGAAGAGTTGTATATGATGCAACCGGAAGGTTTTGTCGATCCAAAGGGAGCTAACAAAGTGTGCAAGCTCCAGCGATCCATTTATGGACTGGTGCAAGCATCTCGGAGTTGGAATATACGCTTTGATGAGTTGATCAAAGCATATAGTTTTATACAGACTTGCAGTGAAGCCTGTATTTACAAGAAAGTGAGTGGGAGCACTACAACATTTCTGATAAGTATATGTGAATGACATATTGTTGATCGGAAATAATGTAGAATTATTCTGTAAAGCATAAAGGAGTGTTTGAAAGGAGTTTTTCAAAGAAAGACTTCGGTGAAGCTGCTTACATATTGAGCTTCAAGATCTATAGAGATAGATCAAGACGCTTGATAAGTTTTTTCAATGAGTACATACCTTGACAAGATTTTGAAGTAGTTCAAAATGGAGCAGTCAAAGAAAGAGTTCTTGCCTGTATTACAAGGTGTGAAGTTGAGTAAGACTCAAAGCCCGACCATGGCAGAAGATAGAAAGAGAATGAAAGTCATTCCCTATGCCTTGGCCATAGGTTCTATAAAGTATGTCATGCTGTATACCAGATCTATTGTATACCCTGCATTGATTTGGCAAGGGAGTACAATAGTGATCTAGGAGTAGATCACTGGACAACGTTCAGAATTATCCTTAGTGAAATAAGGATATGTTTCTCGATTATGGACGTGACAAAAAGGTTCGTCGTAAAGGGTTACGTCGATGCAAGTTTTTGACACTGATCCAGATGAATCTAAAGTCTCAATCTGGATACATATTGAAAGTGGGAGCAATTAGCTAGAGTAGCTCCGTGTAGAGCATTGTAGACATAGAACTTGCAAAATACTTACGGATCTGAATGTGACAGACCCGTTGACTAAAATTATCTCACAAGCAAAACATGATCAAACCTTAGTACTCTTTGGGTGTTAATCACATAGATATGTGAACTAGATTACTGACTCTAGTAAACCCTTTGAGTGTTGGTCACATGACGATGTGAACTATGGGTGTTAATCACATGGTGATGTGAACTATTGCTGTTAAATCACATGGCGATGTGAACTAGATTATTGACTCTAGTGCAAGTGGGAGACTGAAGGAAATATGCCCTAGAGGCAATAATAAAGTTTTTATTTATTTCCTTATATCATGATAAATGTTTATTATTCATGCTAGAATTGTATTAACCGGACACATAATACATGTGTGAATACATAGACAAACAGAGTGTCACTAGTGTGCCTCTACTTGACTAGCTCGTTAATCAAAGATGGTTATGTTTCCTAACCATGGACAAAAGAGTTGTTATTTGATTAACGAGGTCACATCATTAGTTGAATGATCTGATTGACATGACCCATTCCATTAGCTTAGCACCCGATCGTTTAGTATGTTGCTATTGCTATTCTTCATGACTTATACATGTTCCTATGACTATGAGATTATGCAACTCCCGTTTACCGGAGGAACACTTTGGGTGCTACCAAACGTCACAACGTAACTGGGTGATTATAAAGGAGTACTACAGGTGTCTCCAAAGGTAGATGTTGGGTTGGCGTATTTCGAGATTAGGATTTGTCACTCCGAATGTCGGAGAGGTATCTCTAGGCCCTCTCGGTAATGCACATCACATAAGCCTTGCAAGCACTGCAACTAATATGTTAGTTGTGAGATGATGTATTACGGAACGAGTAAAGAGACTTGCCGGTAACGAGATTGAACTAGGTATTGGATACCGATGATCGAATCTCGGGCAAGTAACATACCGATGACAAAGGGAACAACGTATGTTGTTATGCGGTCTGACCGATAAAGATCTTCGTAGAATATGTAGGAGCCAATATGGGCATCCAGGTCCCGCTATTGGTTATTGACCGGAGACGTGTCTCGGTCATGTCTACATTGTTCTCGAACCGTAGGGTCCGCACGCTTAAGGTTTCGATGACAGTTATATTATGAGTTTATGAGTATTGATCTACCGAAGGAGTTCGGAGTCCCGGATGAGATCGGGGACATGACGAGGAGTCTCGAAATGGTCGAGACGTAAAGATCGATATATTGGACGACTATATTCGGACATCGGAAAGGTTCCGAGTGATTCGGGTATTTTTCGGAGTACCGGGTAGTTCCGGGAGAAGTAATGGGCCTTGATGGGCTTTAGTGGGAAGAGGAAAAGGCTGCTGCGCCCCCCCTCCCCTTTGGTCCGAATTGGACTAGGGAAAAGGGGGCCGGCCACCTCTCCTTCTCCTCCTATTCCTTCTCCCTTCCTCCCCTTTTGGTGGACTCCTACTAGGACTTGGAGTCCTAGTAGGACTCCCTATCCTGGCTGCACCTTTGCCTTGGCCGGCCTCCTCCTCCTCCATCCTTTATATACAGGGGCAGGGGGCACCCCATAGACACACAAGTTGATCCTTGAGATCGTTCCTTAGCCGTGTGCGGTGCCCCCTGCCACCAAATTCCACCTCGATCATATTGTTGCAGTGCTTAGGCGAAGCCCTGCGTCAGTAGTACATCAAGATCGTCACCACGCCGTCGTGCTAACGGAACTCTTCCTCGATGCTTTGCTGGATCGGAGCCCGAGGATCGTCATCGAGCTAAACGTGTGCTAAGAACTCAGAGGTGCCGGAGTAACGGTACTTGGATCGGTCGGATCGGGAAGAAGACGTACGACTACTTCGTCTATGTTATGTCAACGCTTCCGTTGTGATCTACAAGGGTACGTAGATCAGACTCTCCCTCTCGTTTCTATGCATCACCATGATCTTGCGTGTGCGTAGGAAATTTTTTGAAAATACTATGTTCCCCAACACTATCTTTACAAGCTTCTGAACAAGACATCTTATGAACTTCTAACTGGCAAGAAGCCAAATGTCAGTTACTTCATAGTATTTGGCTCAAGATGCTGGATCAAGGACCCTCACCACACCTCAAAATTTGCTCCAAAAGCACATGAGGGCTTTATGCTTGGATATGGAAAGGATTCGCACTCCTACAGAGTCTTCAATCTCTTTCACTACAAAGTGGTTGAAACAGTGGATGTGCGGTTCGATGAGACCAATGGGTCACAAAGAGAGCAACTGCCAGATGTGCTAGATGAAGTTCCAGCCAGTGAATCAATCAAGCTAATGGGAACTGGAGAAATTATACCTTCTGAAGCTCATCCTGAAGAAGAACTTATCATCTCAGCACCTGATCCACACGAAGACAATGCTCAGCCTGAAGACATTCCTCCCATGACAACATAGATCAGCAAGAGCAAAGTTTTCGACCCATACATCCTCATGTTGCCAATGAAGTGCAGATTGACAGAATAATTGATAGCATCAATGCACCTGGTCCACTGACTCGTTCAAGGGCAACTCAACTGGCAAATTTCTGCGGACACTTCGCATTCGTTTCAATCACAGAACCCAAGAAAGTTGAAGAAGCTTTTATGGAACCTGAGTGGATTCAAGCTATGCAAGAAGAGCTTCAACAGTTTGAGTTGAACAGTGTATGGGAATTGGTTAAGCGTCCTGATCCATGTAAGCATAACATAATAGGCCCCAAATGGATATACCGCAACAAGCAAGATGAGCATGGTCAAGTCGTCAGAAACAAGGCTCGTCTCGTTGCTCAAGGATATACTCAAGTGGAAGGCATTGACTTCGATGAAACATTTGCTCCTGTGGCCAGACTTGAAGCCATCCGTATACTGCTGGCTTATGCAAATCATCACAACATAATTTTGTATCAAATGGATGTGAAGAGTGCCTTTCTCAATGGCAAAATTGAAGAAGAAGTGTATGTTGCACAACCACCTGGGTTTGAAGATCCAAAACATCCTGACATGGTTTACAAGCTCAATAAGGCACTATATGGCCTCAAACAAGCCCCTCGGGCCTGGTATGATACACTCAAAAACTTCCTGAAGAGCAAAGGCTTCATACCTGGTTCCCTAGATCCCACTCTCTTCACGAAGACATATGATGGTGAACTGTTTGTGTGCCAAATATATGTGGATGACATTATCTTCGGCTGCACCAATCAGAAGTACAGTGAGGAGTTCGGATATATGATGCAAGAGCAATATCAGATGTCTATGATGGGGGAGCTGAAATTCTTCCTCGGTCTTCAGATACGGCAACAACGCAATGGCATCTTCATATCTCAAGAGAAGTATCTCAAAGATTGCTTGAAGAAGTTCGGTATGCAAGACTACAAAGGTTTCACAACACCAATGCCAGCCAA
The DNA here is from genome assembly GCA_034509565.1 of Triticum monococcum. Lineage (NCBI taxonomy): Eukaryota > Viridiplantae > Streptophyta > Magnoliopsida > Poales > Poaceae > Triticum > Triticum monococcum. The sequence continues at coordinate 8,886,711 of CM067847.1, read as the reverse complement.
GCATCATCTGGGTCCTGACGACAATGGTAAAGAGTTCGATCAAAAGGTATACCGCTCCATGATTGGTTCTTTGCTTTATTTATGTGCATCTAGGCCAGATATTATGCTTAGTGTTTGCACATGTGCTCGATTCCAAGCGGCACCAAAGGAGTCGCATCACTTAGCTGTGAAGCTAATTCTTCGATATTTGGCTCACACCCCAACTCTAGGGTTATGGTATCCAAAGGGCTCAGAGTTTGATCTGGTTGGATTTTCGGATGCTGATTACGCTGGTGACAAGGTTGATCGGAAGTCCACATCAGGCACATGTCACTTCCTGGGCCGATCACTTGTATGTTGGTCTTCAAAGAAGTAGAACTATGTATCTCTCTCCACTGCTGAATCTGAATACATTTATAACACCCTCGATGCGACTATATCTCCCACGTGTCGAGGCACGACTTAGAGGCATAATCGCATTGAAGGCATATCTCGCAAGTGAGGTAATCTTCACACAACCCATGTAATATAATAAGGAATAAGAGATACATAGTTGGCTTACAATCGCCACTTCACACAATTACATGAATAAACATTACATCAACCAAAAACACACATGGTCCGACTACGGAACCAAAATAAAAGAAGAACCCCAAATGCGACAAAGGTCCCTGATCGACCCCAACTGGGCTCCACTACTGATCAACTAGAACGAAACAACATAAAGGACAAGATCTTCATCGAGCTCCTCCTGAGCTTGGTAGTGTCATCTGCTCGGACTCATCGGCACCTGCAAGCTGGTTTTGGAAGTATCTGTGAGCCACGGGGACTCAGCAATCTCGCACCCTCGCGATCAAGACTATTTAAGCTTATGGGTAAGGTAAAAGGTATGAGGTGGAGCTGCAGCAAGCGACTAGCATATATGGTGGCTAACATACGCAAAAGAGAGCGAGAAGAGAAGGCAAAGCACGGTCGATAAAGTATGATCAAGAAGTGATCCTAAAACAACCTACGTCAAGCATAACTCCAACAACCGTGTTCACTTCCCGGACTCCGCCGGAAAGAGACCATCACGGTGACACACGCTGTTGATTCATTTTAATTAGGGTCGACTTCAGGTTTTCTACAACCGGACGTTAACAAATTCCCATCTACCCATAACCGCGGGCACGGCTTTCGAAAGATCAAATCCCTGCAGGGTGTCCCAACTTAGCCCATGACAAGCTCTCACGGTCAACGAAGGAATAGACCTCCACCCGAGACATTCCGATCAGACTCGGTATCCCAGTACAACAAGACATTTCGACAGGGTAAAACTAAACCAGCAACACCGCCCGATGCACCGACATCCTGATGGGAGCTGCACATATCTCGTTCTCAAGGCAACACCGGATGAGCGCTCCGTACAACTAAAACCAGCCCTCAAGTTTCCCCGAGGTGGCGCTGCAAGGGGCTCTAGTTTGGACCAACGCTTAGACAAGCACTAGCCGGGGGGGGGGGTTAAAATAAAGATGACCCTCGGGATGCGTGACTCCCAAGGGAAAAAGGCTAGGTGGCAAATGGTAAGACCAATGTTGGGCATTGCTGGAAAAGCTTTACTTAAGGCGAACTGTCAAGGGGTTCCCATTATAGCCCAACCGCGTAAGGGACGCAATATCCGGGAACATAACACCGATATGACGGAAACTAGGGCGGCAAGAGTGGAACAAAACACCAGGCATAAGGCCGAGCCTTCCACCCTTTACCAAGTATATAGATGCATTAATTAAATAAGATATATGGTGATATCCCAACAAGAAAACAATGTTCCAACAAGGAACGATATCCATGTTCCAACAAGGAACAAAACTTCAATCTTCACCTGCAACTAACAACGCTATAAGAGGGGCTGAGCAAAGCGGTAACATAGCCAATCAACGGTTTGCTAGGACATTGGTGGGTTAGAGGCTGAACATGGCAATTTGGGAGGCTGACAAGCAAGTGGTAGGCATCGTAGCATTGGCATAGCAAAAGAGCAAGCAAACTAGCATAGCAAAGATAGTAGTGATTTCGAGGGTATGATCATCTTGCCTGAAATCCCGCAAGGAAGAAGAACGAGTCCATGAAGAAGACAAACGGGCATAGACGAACGGATCCTCACAACACGACGTTACCGGAACCAACCCGAAGAAGCAATCACCGGAAAAGAAGCACACAACATAGTAAACAACCAACACATCAACATGGCATGATGCACAATCGAGTATGATGCATGTCCGGTTTAAAGAGGCATGGCATGGCAAAGTGCACAAGCAATCCTACAATTTAAGTGGAGCTCAATATGCAACGAGATGCATATTGACAAAACACCACATCAATTATTTAGTTCCCTCTCGTTTATGTACCCAACAATATTAAATGTTGATTAACATGGAAAGAGGTGAAGCAAATAAAAACTACCTATCTAGTCAAGTTTAAATGAGGCCGGAACAACAAAACAACAAGTCCGGAAAATCCCCATGTGCAAATATTAGGTTTGGTCCTGATCTGTCCTAAACACAATTTTAGAGTTGTTTAACATGCAAAGTGATGCCACCATGATAAACTAGGCAAAATTCTACCCCATTTACATATAAAGTTTATTAAAATCGGAGTTACGGTTAAATAGTTATGAATTAAATCATTTTAACATGGCATAGGGGCAAATTTAACCAAACAGCATTTTAAATATTTTAAATATAGATGAAAGTTGGATATTATTAATCTACACAAAATTCTGAGCAAGTTTCATATATAACTTATTTTAATCCGATGCATGATTTGTGAGATATTAAATGCATGATCGCGAGGGTCTTTTCTGTAAAACTGCAGTGCACTGGTTTAATAGGAAAATCGCAGAACGAAAAAAAAACTGCTAACGGGCCGAAACTGAACAGCGGAAGCGCACTGGGCAGCCCAACAGGAGTTAAAAAAAACAAGAGGAAGGACGCTGGGGGGTGTGGCCTCACCCATGGGCCAGGCCCAAGTCGGTGGGGAGGAAGCGCGGATCTGAGGCGGGGTGCGGATCTGGAGCTGGGCCGGACTCGGGGCTGGAGGCGGCCCACGCGCTGGAGCTGGCCTGGATCTGGGAGCCTGGCTCGACCAGGAGAGGGTCAACGCGCACGGGCGCGCTCGCTGCAGAGTGCAGACGAACAGGTCTCGCCCCCGGGACGGCAACAGCGACGTGGGATGCTCACGCCGGTGAACTTGAGGACGAGCGGGCACCGCGGCTCCAGGAACATGGCGGGGCGACGAGATTCGACGCGAGGAAGATGCTTTGGCCGGAGACGATGACTTGGTGAAGCAGGGGAGACTCGGGCACGGATCCATGGCGCAGGCAGGGGCTCCATGGCGGTTGCTGCTGGTCGCCGACGACGGAGGCAGTCACGGATCAGGTCGGCGACGGGGTCGAGGAACCTCGGGCGGCGGTGGTTCCCTGCTGCGGCAAGTCACAGAGAGAGAGAGGTAAGTGAGGGGAGGAGGAAAAGGAGAAGGGGAAGAAGGAGGACAGGGGTGACGAGGGTGTCCCGCTGGTGCTCGTCTGCGTCGGCTCGCCAGCCGGCCCGGCGGTGCTCGGGCGGAAGGGGGGGGGGCAAGCAGAGGAGGCGGGGTCGGCTTCAAGGAGAGGCGCACTCCGGCAGATCGGCGCGGGGACGAGGCTGGATGCCTCGGGCGAGTTTTGGTTGGTGGGAGGAGGAGTGGGAGGATCCCGATGGGGATATGGTAGGTGGCGGCGGCACTGGGACAAGCGGGCTATAATTTAGGGATTTGTCTAGGGTTGCCACTATATATATAGCAATAGGATTTTAGGTAGGGGCTAATCCGATCCCTCCGGTCGTAATCGGACGGACGGAAAAAAATAGTTAGGGAGCCCAAATGAGAAAACGGTGACATTTTGTTGACGTTTGGGGATGTTCCGGACACAGCGGTAACGACTGTTCGAGTCGGGTCCGGGACAATTTTCGGACGCACGCGAGGGGGGCTGCAGGCTGACGAGAGAGGTTAGGCTGGGACTGGCGGTAGGTAGTGAGCTGTGTAGACGGTCTCGGGCTGAGAGAAGAGAAGAGAGGGAAGCCCTGCATCTATTTCCGGAGACCGAAAACGTCCGACGTTAGACCGGCTACTATTGCCGCTATATTTATCCGTTGGGGCATCAAACGAACTCCGATTGCAATGAAACTTGACAGGCGGTATGTCTACACTATAATAAGACTGCACACCAAATTTCAACCCAATCCGAGAACATTTTCTGGCCACTTATAAAATACTATTTCGGACATGCCGCGGGCGTGTCCAAGTGTGTCTGAGCTCAGAACGGACAACGGAGAGAACGAGGAGGCCGGGACGGATGCAAGTTTTGAAAACATGATGATGCAATGCACATGATGACATGATGAGATGCAACACGCAAGCAAATGACATGGCAACGACAGCGAATAACTGGAAGACACCTGGCATACCGGTCTCGGGGCGTTACAACATTGCTGCTGGATCCTGCTGCGCTCAGCTTCTATGGATGAAGCAAACCCTCAAGGATTATGGCATTCATCTGAAGCAAGTGCCACTTTACTGCGACAACGAAAGCGCCATCAAGATCGCCAACAACCCAGTTCAGCACTCGAAGACAAAGCACATTGAAATTCGTCATCATTTTCTCAGAGATCATGTTGCAAAGGAAGATATTGATATCATACACGTCAACACTGAAGAGCAATTAGCAGATATCTTCACCAAGCCCTAGATGAGAAGAGATTTTGCAAGTTACGGTGTGAGCTAAATATCTTGGAATCCTCAAATGTCCTGTGATCAGGCACACATCCTAACACTTATGCATGTTGATGACTTAGATGTGCAACACACGAAGTAACGTATATCTTCAATCAATGAAGACATACATTCTAAGTGTGAATACATTAACATGGAATTTGACTTCGGAGCGCCACGATAATTGTGCGTCGTGTCTGGGTCTAATACTTCGTATACGGTGGGTAACGCCACCACCAAATTTTCTGCTTGAAGTGTTTCACTCATGGAGTTACATTTGCTATGTCTTCACATTTGGTTTGGCTTCAATCTCAACATGTCTTCATGATTATCTTCACTATGTTGATTATATATATATATATATATATATATATATATATATATACTGGTGTTCTGTCCTCTACAGCATTCACTTATAGCTATGTCTTCTTATTTGAATCTTTTGAACTAAGTAAATGTGATCGGACCCTAACCTCTCCATGCTTCCTACCTCAAACTCTATCTCTCCAAGTCGTATGCATTCTATTGAAACTGTCGAATGTCTTCACTGCATCCTTGTCAGCAGAAGACACAGAGACAAACTTTAAAACCGTTTTCAATGTTATTTCATCAACAAGAAATCCGGAGAAGTAGGAACGACACCCGACAATCAAGGCGTGCGTGGGATGTGGAACTGCCCCCAAAATACCGCATGATGGCCACGTGCTGTTCAGATGCGAATCGCCAGGGGCACCTGAGTAATAGCGCAGTGCCGCCCCTATCCCTATAAATACACGATTCACTGCGGTCATTATCTCTTCTTCCACCCTCGCAAGAACCCTAGCGCCACCGCTAGCTCTCAACGACGCCGGCGACGAAGTGCTTCACTGCCGCAACCTCTCCGACGCCGTTTTCACGCCGACTGCGGACATCGGTCTCTCCGCCGTCGCCGTAGGTGTCTTCCGTCGCCAAGTTAGGGCACGGAGGATCGAACTGCTCGGCCTCAACTCCCGCTTTGTCTAGCAGTTCCAAGTGTGGTAAATAAAACCTCTTTTTACAGCCTCTTTTGATCCTATAGTTCGGTCACTTTCTGCCATAAGAAGTTTCTATTCACACAAGTCACATCTCTCTCAATCTGCATCTCATAACTTGCCTAGTATATTCACTTGTGCTTCATGAAGTAGTTAGATTCCTCACTTGTACTGATCTATGAGTTCGTACAAATCTGGAACCAACTTCTTTTCTATAAAGTGAATGTCTTCGCATGATGAGGTCAATATCTTCTAAACTGATTTATCTTCAAAATCTTCTGAGAATGCATATGACCTCTTCCCCTTCCCTCGCACCTTAATGCTGTCACAGGTACATGTCCGTGGAGAATCTTACAGCGTCACATCAATTCTCCTGAAGCGAGTTCTTGTTGGTCAAGCAAAAGGAAGCCTTTGAAGCCTTTGAACATTTTAAAGCCTTCCAAGTTAAGATTCATGGCTTCAGAAACAGCAGCCAGGAAGGGAGACAGACAGAGACGTGGTGAAATATCCAAAGATCTGCCTGATGAGCTGGCAGAAATGTACAAAACTGATCCTGAAGAGAGCTATGGTCAGCGCAAGACACGAATCCAATGGATTCGAAGATATTGGGCAGAGCAGTGGTTCCAATACCGCTTCGTCACTCAGGAATATGCAGAAAAGTGCACCATCAAGAGACCGTGGGGAGACGTATTATACAAAAATCTCGTACCCCGGTCCAGAGACGAAGCCATTGCTCAAGGCTTCTATCCATGCATGGTCAGAGGACCACAGCCAGCTGAAGCACATCCGTCATCACTTCTCTGGTGTCGTGATGACAATCTGTTCAAGCGCAACTTCCAATTTTCTCAGAACTCTGCGAAGAAAAACAAGAAGAAGCTGGGGTTGGACTTCAACCCTGGTCCCTCTGAACCAAGGGCGGATGGCACACGCGACGCCGATCCCAATATCATCGGGCGTATGCCAATCTCGCAGGCCTCATCACTCGCATTCTAGTCCAAGGGACTGCCGTGAACGACCCTCCAGCAGACACTGAGTCTGATGACGCTCCTGCTGCACCGAAGCCGAAGCAGACGAAGAAGCCAAAAGCTTCAAAGCCAGCCGCTTCTCCCAAAATCTCCAGAGCGAAGCCATTGGCAACTGCACCTCCTGAAGCAAGTGTGCAGTCTGAAGACTTATCACGAGTCTCCAAGCCCCAAGAAGCCAAGAAGCCTGAGCCACACACTGGCAAAGAGCTCACAGCTGTTGCCATTCTGCGCTGCGAAACCATTGATCTTTCAAGCGATGAAGATCTTGGAGATGATGCTCTTGAGCAGCTCATCAAGAGCAAGGAGGAGGCTGAAATCTTCAACAATCTGCCTCTGTTTGATGCAGCAATCCTCCACAACTTCATCGATGAGTGGTTTGATACACCCAATATCAGCTTCGATGATCTGCAGCTGCCCATTGGCCTCAGCGTCGCCTTCCAAGGTGCTATTGCTACAGAACTTGCAATTGCCCAGCGCATTGTTGAACTAAAGCAGAAGATTGATTTTGAAAAGGCTCAGTTCAAGCAGAATATGGCCAAGCTCAGCATCCAAGAAGTCAAGGACTTCAAGGTCATGTTGCACGAGTTGAAGGAAAACTTTTTGAAGAAACGTGCAGAAGCTCAGGGTTCGCGGGAGCGAATGAAGACTTTGGCTGATCGCTGTGTGCAGGCCTACAATGAGGCCGAGAAGCGCAAGGCACTTGGGCGTCCTGGCATCGACCCCAGGATGGCCGCGAAGAAAAAGAAGAAGCCCGCTGTGGCTGAACAAGAGGCACCAAGGCAAGAAGCTGTTCCGATTGTCTTCCCCACTGCTAAGACTGGCTCGAAGCGAAAGCACCGGTCAACCGCTTCAGAGCTCAAGAAGACACGGACAGCCGAAGCTGAAGCTCGGAAGAGGAAACACCCTGAAGCCGCCTCTCCTTCTGACCACACCATCAAGAAGCGCAAGACCAAGAAATCTCGGGCTGCTCCCACAGAGCCCTTGATAGTCGAACCCCTCTCCGTCCGCTATCCTGACGAAGATCATCAGTTGACCATGCATGAGCCTGCTTTCACAGAGGCTCCGCACGCTGAAGACATTCCAGCAGCCGACCCCAATGCTGCTGAAGACATTGGTCTCCAAGACAATGTACAAGGTGATGCAGCCCTTCCTCAGCTTGAAACAAGCGAAATGATCAGCATTGGTCGTCCATTGACACCAATCACCCAAGATGCATCGTGGGCAGATCGCCCGCAGGAGGAAGAGAATGAGCCCCAGCCCACTGCAACTCCATCGGCGTCGCCTACATTCCGTAGGCTTCGCAAAGGGCCAAGGGCTCAGGCTGCTGATGACATTCCGGCTGCATCAGCCGAAGAACATGAAGAAGAGCATGAAGAAGAACCTCAAGCTCCGTCTCCCCCGAACCAACAAGAAGAAGTTCTCAAGGAGAACGCACCTGAATCTGTCCCTCTCACTACACGTGTTGAGGCTGAAAACATTGCGACTGCCACAACCAACACTGAAGCAATTGTGGAGCCCGACCAACCAACAGCTTCAAGAGACACTGAGGCTACTGCATCTGAACCTTCTGTGCCTGTGTCTGCTGCCGGTCCACAGTTCAACTATCATGTTGCGCACAGGCCCCAGGTCCAGAAGCCAATCCCACGACTGTCAAGGTTCCCAGGTCCTGCATCAGCTCCTGTCTCCTTCAATGTCAATAGCTTCAGGGCAGATAACACGTTCTTCAACAGCTCCAAGAACCCTTATTCAAGGGAACGGATTGTATCAGATAGGTTCTGGAGCTACCCACAGCGCAGCTACTATTCATGCATCCTATACAACCAAGGCCATATCTTTCCTCACCAGCGCCTTGAGGTTGAAGCTGTTGCTGGTCTGCCCGGTCTAGAAGAAGCACTGGATTGCTTCAAGCAAGTGGGTCTGCTGCCGTTTATCACCGATGAAGAGCACTGGAATGAAGAGCTTCTGCTCCAGTTCTATGCCACACTGCATATAAAAGGCTACAACAGAGATCCGAAGACTTGGGTCCTGGAGTGGATGACCGGCAATGTCCATCATGAAGCCAATGCATTCGATATCATTGAGCTTACCGGCCTACCCACTCCTGGCGAACTCTTCGAAGAAGGCTGCCAACTCCATACTGAATCAATTGAGAGCATATTCCAGCGACCTGAGCCAAATATGAGTCAGATGCTCTCAATGATGAAGCCATTGCCTCTTGATGCACCTTATCCAACTGAGTTCTTCGTTGAAGACTTAAAGTACCTGCCCAGAACTATATATCACATCGTCAGGCGGACTCTCTGGCCCATTAAGGGGCACTCTCCATATGCCAAGGTTGAAGGTGCCATGAAGACTCTCATCTTCTGTATCCTGCATGGCAAATGCTTCAACGCACAGGATCTCTTTATACGCCAACTTGCAGCGTCGGGCTCAGATCTCTTTGGTTTGAAGATTTATGCTCCTTGGGTTATGAGGCTAATCAAGCTACACTCTGCTATCTCCTATCAGCCCTCTGCCCGCAACCATAGAATCTTCTTACCCGATGTGGACACCTCTGCTGAAGCAATATATCCTGAGCCTGCTAAGCAACCACTCAGTCTTCAGAATGCAGAACACCACACCTTCACTCAGAATGATGAAGGTGTTGAAGCCATCTCAAGAGTGTATCCAATGGCTGGCACCACACGTGCCCCTGCATCAACTGAAGCCAGTGACAGCACAGCTACACAGAGACCCAAGAAATGCGCTCGTACACTCAATGACCGCGAACTTCTTGTGGCTCTTCACCAAAAGCAAGATAGGCATCACGACTGGCTCAAAAGGCAGATGAGAAGTATCATGCAAGATGTCAATCGCATCAGAAATCTGGCCACCAAGAATGCATTCGTCGCTCATGAAACTTGTCGCCGCACTTGGAAAGGCCTCACCATGATGTGCACTGAAGCTGAACTTCAAGAGGATGGCTTCAGAGAGAGATTCAAGTTTGACTCCACACCCCCCAGAAAAGCTGTGCTGCGCGGAACTCCGTCCCTTGAAGATTCAGAGTTCTCTTCCCCTGCTGCTACCGTGACGGGAAGAATCATTGAGGAAGAAGACGACTCTACATCACCACCACCTTCTTCAGCGCGCGTCGACCCTGCACCAAGCTCTTCAGCACCACCAAACGCCTCCACCGACCCTGCTGCGCCTGGGAACGCGTAGAAAACTCTATGTCTTCAAACCTTTTTGGTCATCACTGACAAAAGGGGGAGAAGCATATGATGTTTATAGTCTTCAAGCGGGTCAATAATATGGGCGGGTGCTTTATATTTTGCATTTTGCTTCGTGCTTACTGTTGGGGAACGTAGTAATTTCAAAAAATTTCCTACGCACACGCAAGATCATGGTGATGCATAGCAACGAGAGGGGAGAGTGTTGTCTACGTACCAACGCAGACCGACTGCAGAAGCGATCACACAACGAAGAGGAAGTAGTCGTACGTCTTCTTCCCGATCCGACCGATCCAAGCACCGTTACTCTGGCACCTCCGAGTTCTTAGCACACGTTCAGCTCGATGACGATCCCCGAGCTCCGATCCAGCAAAGCTTCAGGGAGGAGTTCCGTCAGCACGACGGCGTGGTGACGATCTTTATGTACTACCGACGCAGGGCTTCGCCTAAGCACTACAACGGTATGATCGAGGTGGAATTTGGTGGCAGGGGGCACCGCACACGGCTAAGGAACGATCTCAAGGATCAACTTGTGTGTCTAGAGGTGCCCCCTGCCCCCGTATATAAAGGTTTCAAGGGGATGGGCTGGCCGGCCAAGTTGGGAGGCGCAGGAGGAGTCCTACTCCTACTGGGAGTAGGACTCCCCCCTCCAATCCTAGTCCAACTAGGTTTCCTCAAGTGGGAAGGAGAGAGGGGGTGGCCGGCCACCTTCCCTAGTCCTAATAGGACTAGGGAAAGGGGGGAGGCGCGCAGCCCATGGGGCAGCCCTTTCACCTTTCCACTAAGGCCCATGTTGGCCCATTTGGCTCCCGGGGGGGTTCCGGTAACCCTGCCGGTAATCCGGTAAAATCCCGATTTCACCCGGAACACTTCCGATGTCCAAACATAGGCTTCCAATATATCAATCTTTACGTCTCGACCATTTCAAGACTCCTCGTCATGTCCGTGATCACATCCGGGACTCCGAACAACCTTTGGTACATTAAAATGCATAAACTCATAATAACTGTCATCGTAACGTTAAGCGTGCGGACCCTACCGTTCGAGAACAATGTAGACATGACCGAGACACGTCTCCGGTCAATAACCAATAGCGGGACCTGGATGCCCATATTGGCTCCTACTTATTCTACGAAGATCTTTATCGGTCAGACCGCATAACAACATACGTTGTTCCCTTTGTCATCGGTATGTTACTTGCCCGAGATTCGATCGTCGGTATCCAATACCTAGTTCAATCTCGTTACTGGCAAGTCTCTTTACTCGTTCCGTAATACATCATCTCACAACTAACATATTAGTTGCAGTGCTTGCAAGGCTTATGTGATGTGCATTACCGAGAGGGCCCAGAGATACCTCTCCGACAATCGGAGTGACAAATCCTAATCTCGAAATACGCCAACCCAACATCTACCTTTGGAGACACCTGTAGTACTCCTTTATAATCACCCAGTTACGTTGTGACGTTTGGTAGCACCCAAAGTGTTCCTACGGCAAACGGGAGTTGCATAATCTCATAGTCATAGGAACATGTATAAGTCATGAAGAAAGCAATAGCAACATACTAAACGATCGGGTGCTAAGCTAATGGAATGGGTCATGTCAATCAGATCATTCAACTAATGATGTGACCTCGTTAATCAAATAACAACTCTTTTGTCCATGGTTAGGAAACATAACCATCTTTGATTAACGAGCTAGTCAAGTAGAGGCATACTACTGACACTCTATTTGTCTATGTATTCACACATGTATTATGTTTCCGGTTAATACAATTCTAGCATGAATAATAAACATTTATCATGATATAAGGAAATAAATAATAACTTTATTATTGCCTCTAGGGCATATTTCCTTCAGTCACCCACTTGCACTAGAGTCAATAATCTAGTTCACATCGCCATGTGATTTAACAGTAATAGTTCACATCACCATGTGATTAACACCAATAGTTCACATCGTCATGTGACCAACACTTAAAGGGTTTACTAGAGTCAGTAATCTAGTTCACATATCTATGTGATTAACACCCAAAGAGTACTAAGGTGTGATCATGTTTTGCTTGTGAGATAATTTTAGTCAACGGGTCTGTCACATTCAGATCCGTAAGTATTTTGCAAGTTCTATGTCTACAATGCTCTACACGGAGCTACTCTAGCTAATTGCTCCCACTTTCAATATGTATCCAGATTGAGACTTTAGATTCATCTGGATCAGTGTCAAAAACTTGCATCGACGTAACCCTTTACGACGAACCTTTTTGTCACGTCCATAATCGAGAAACATATCCTTATTTCACTAAGGATAATTCTGACCGCTGTCCAGTGATCTACTCCTAGATCACTATTGTACTCCCGTGCCAAATCAATGCAGGGTATACAATAGATCTGGTATACAACATGACATACTTTATAGAACCTATGGCCAAGGCTTAGGGAATGACTTTCATTCTCTTTCCATCTTCTGCCGTGGTCGGGCTTTGAGTCTTACTCAACTTCACACCTTGTAATACAGGCAAGAACTCTTTCTTTGACTGCTCCATTTTGAACTACTTCAAAATCTTGTCAAGGTATGTACTCATTGAAAAAACTTATCAAACGTCTTGATCTATCTCTATAGATCTTGAAGCACAATATGTAAGCAGCTTCACCGAAGTCTTTCTTTGAAAAACTCCTTTCAAACACTCCTTTATGCTTTACAGAATAATTCTACATTATTTCTGATCAACAATATGTCATTCACATATACTTATCAGAAATGCTGTAGTGCTCCCACTCACTTTCTCGTAAATACAGGCTTCACCGCAAGTCTGTATAAAACTATATGCTTTGATCAACTTATCAAAGCGTATATTCCAACTCCGAGATGCTTGCACCAGTCCACAGATGGATCGCTGGAGCTTGCACATTTTGTTAGCACCTTTCGGATTAACAAAACCTTCTGGTTGCATCATATACAACTCTTCTTTAATAAATCCATTAAGGAATGCAGTTTTGTTTATCCGTTTGCCAGATTTCATAAAATGCGGCAATTACTAACATGTTTCGGATAGACTCAAGCATAGATACGAGTGAGAAGCTCTATCGTAGTCAACACCTTGAACTTGTCGAAAACCTTTTGCGACAATTCTAGCTTTGTAGATAGTAACACTACTATCAGCGTCCGTCTTCCTCTTGAAGATCCATTTATTCTCAATTGCTTGCCGATCACTGGGCAAGTCAACCAAAGTCCAATCTTTGTTCTCATACATGGATCATATCTCAGATTTCATGGCCTCAAACCATTTCGCGGAATCCGGGCTCATCATCGCTTCCTCATAGTTCGTAGGTTCGTCATGGTCAAGTAACATGACCTCCAGAACAGGATTACCGTACCACTCTGGTGCGGATCTCACTCTGGTTTACCTACGAGATTCGGTAGTAACTTGATCTGAAGTTACATGATCATCATCATTAGATTCCTCACTAATTGGTGTAGTAGTCACAAGAACAGATTTTTGTGATGAACTACTTTCCAATAAGGTAGAAGGTACAATTACCTTATCAAGTTTTCTACTTTCCTTCCACTCACTTCTTTCAAGAGAAACTCCTTCTCTAGAAAGGATCCATTATAAGCAACGAATGTCTTGCCTTAGGATCTGTGATAGAAGGTGTACCCATCAGTCTCCTTTGGGTATCCTATGAAGACATATTTCTCCAATTTGGGTTTGAGCTTATCAGGATGAAACTTTTTCTCATAAGCATCGCAACCCCAAACTTCAAGAAACGACAACTTTGGTTTCTTGCCAAACCATAGTTCATAAGGCGTCGTCTCGACGGATATAGATGGTGCCCCTTTTTAACATGAATGCAGCTGTCTCTAATGCATGACCCCAAAAACGATAGTGGTAAATCGGCAAGAAACATCATAGATTGCACTATATCCAATAAAGTACGGTTATGACATTCGGACACACCATTATGATGTGGTGTTCCAGGTGGCGTGAGTAGTGAAACTATTTCACATTGTTTTAACTGAAGACCAAACTCGTAACTCAAATATTTGTCTCCGCGATCAGATCGTAGAAACTTTATTTTCTTGTCATGATGATTTTCCACTTCACTCTGAAATTCTTTGAACTTTTCAAATGTTTCAGACTTATGTTTCATCAAGTAGATATACCCATATCTGCTCAAATCATCTGTGAAGTTTAGAAAATAACGATACTTGCCGTGAGCCTAAACACTCATCAGACCGCATACATCAGTATGTATTATTTGCAATAAGTCATTTGCTCGCTCCGGAGAACGGAGTCTTAGTCATCTTGCCCATAAGGCATGGTTCGCAAGCATCAAGTGATTCATAATCAAGTGATTCCAAAATCCCATCAGCATGGAGTTTCTTCATGTGCTTTACACCAATATGACCTAAACGGCAGTGCCACAAATAAGTTGCACTATCATTTTGCATCTTTTGGTTTCAATATTATGAATATGTGTATCACTAAGATCGAGATCCAATGAACTATTTTCATTGGGTGTGTAACCATATAAGGTTTTATTCATGTAAACAGAACAACAATTTATTCTTTTACTTAAATGAATAACCGTATTACAATAAACATGATCAAATCATATTCATGCTCAACGCAAACACCAAATAACACTTATTTAGGTTCAACACTAATCCCGAAAGTATAGGGAGTGTGCGATGATGATCATATCAATCTTGGAACCACTTCCAACACACATCGTCACTTCACCCTTAACTAGTCTCTGTTCATTCTGCAACTCCCGTTTCGAGTTACTACTCTTAGCAACTGAACTAGTATCAAATACTGAGGGGTTGCTATAAACACTAGTAAAGTACACATCAATAACATGTATATCAAATATACTTATGTTCACTTTGCCATCCTTCTTATCCGCCAATCACTTGGGGTAGTTTCGCTTCCACTGACCAGTACCTTTGTAGTAGAAGCACTCAGTCTCAGGCTTAGGTCCAGACTTGGGCTTCTTCACTTGAGCAGCAACTTGCTTGCTGTTCCTTTTGAAGTTCCCCTTCTTCCCTCTGCCCTTTTCTTGAAACTAGTGGTCTTGTCAACCATCAACACTTGATGTTTTTCTTGATTTCTACCTTCGTTGATTTCAGCATCACGAAGAGCTTGGGTGTTGTTTTCGTTATCCCTTGCATATTATAGTTCATCACGAAGTTCTACTAACTTGGTGATGGTGACTAGAGAATTCTGTCAATCACTATCTTATCTGGAAGATTAAGTCCCACTTGATTCAAGCGATTGTAGTACCCAGACAATCTGAGCACATGCTCACTAGTTGAGCGATTCTCCTCCATCTTTTAGCTATAGAACTTGTTGGAGACTTCATATCTCTCAACTCGGGTATTTGCTTGAAATATTATCTTCAACTCCTGGAACATCTCATATGGTCCATGACGTTCAAAACGTCTTTGAAGTCCCGATTCTAAGCCATTAAGTATGGTGCACTAAACTTATCAAGTAGTCATCATATTGAGCTAGCCAAACGTTCATAACGTCTGCATCTTCTCCTGCAATAGGTCTGTCACCTAGCGGTGCATCAAGGACATAATTCTTCTGTGCAGCAATGAGGATAAACCTCAGATCACGGATCCAATCCGCATCATTGCTACTAACATCTTTCAACACAATTTTCTCTAGGAACATATCAAAAGAAACATATGAAAGCAACAACGCGAGCTATTGATCTACAACATAGATATGCTAATACTAACAGGACTAAGTTCATGATAAATTAAAGTTCAATTAATCATATTACTTAAGAACTCCCACTTAGATAGACATCCCTCTAATCCTCTAAGTGATCACGTGATCCAAATCAACTAAACCATAACCGATCATCACGTGAGATGGAGTAGTTTTCAATGGTGAACATCGTTATGTTGATCATATCTACTATATGATTCACGCTCGACCTTTCGGTCTCTGTGTTCCGAGGCCATATCTGCATATGCTAGGCTCGTCAAGTTTAACCTGAGTATTCTGCGTGTGCAACTGTTTTGCACCCATTGTATTTGAACGTAGAGCCTATCACACCCGATCATCACGTGGTGTCTCAGCACGAAGAACTTTCGCAACGGTGCATACTCAGGGAGAACACTTCTTGATAATTTAGTGAGAGATCATCTTATAATGCTACCATCAATCAAAGCAAGATAAGATGCATAAAAGATAAACATCACATGCAATCAATATAAGTGATATGATATGGCCATCATCATCTTGTGCTTGTGATCTCCATCTCCGAAGCACCGTCATGATCACCATCGTCACCGGCGTGACACCTTGATCTCCATCGTAGCATCGTTGTCGTCTCGCCAATCTTATGCTTCCACGAGTATCACTACCGCTTAGCAATAAAGTAAAGCATTACATCACGATTGCATTGCATACAATAAAGCGACAACCATATGGCTCCTGCCAGTTGCCGATAACTTGGTTACAAAACATGATCATCTCATGCAATAAAATCAGCATCATGCCTTGATCATATCACATCACAACATGCCCTGCAAAAACAAGTTAGACGTCCTCTACTTTGTTGTTGCAAGTTTTTACGTGGCTACTACGGGCTTAAGCAAGAACTCATCTCACCTACGCATCAAAACCACAACGATAGTTTGTCAAATAGACTCCGTTTTAACCTTCTCAAGGAACGGGCGTAGCCATACTCGGTTCAACTAAAGTTGGAGAGACAGTCGCCCGCAAGCCATCTATGTGCAAAGCACGTCGAGGGAACCGGTCTCGCGTAAGCGTACGCGTAAGGTTGGTCCGGGTCGTCTCGTCCAACAATACCGCCGAACCAAAGTATGACAAGCTGGTAGGCAGTATGACTTGTATCGCCCACAACTCACTTGTGTTCTACTCGTGCAAATAACATCAAACCATAAAACCTAGGCTCGGATGCCACTGTTGGGGAACGTAGTAATTTCAAAAAAATTCCTACGCACACGCAAGATCATGGTGATGCATAGCAACGAGAGGGGAGAGTGTTGTCTACGTACCAACGCAGACCGACTGCGGAAGCGATCACACAACATAGAGAAAGTAGTCGTACGTCTTCTTCCCGATTCGACCGATCCAAGCACCGTTACTCCGGCACCTCCGAGTTCTTAGCACACGTTCAGCTCGATGACGATCCCCGGGCTCCGATCCAGCAAAGCTTCGGGGAGGAGTTCCGTTAGCACGATGGCGTGGTGACGATCTTGATGTACTACCGACGCAGGGCTTCGCCTAAGCACTACAACGGTATGATCGAGGTGGAATTTGGTGGCAGGGGGCACCGCAAACGGCTAAGGAACGATCTCAAGGATCAACTTGTGTGTCTAGAGGTGCCCCCTGCCCCCGTATATAAAGGTTTCAAGGGGAGGGGCTGGCCGGCCAACTTGGGAGGCGCAGGAGGAGTCCTACTCCTACCGGGAGTAGGACTCCCCCCTCCAATCATAGTCCAACTAGGTTTCCTCGAGTGGGATGGAGAGAGGGGGTGGCCGGCCACCTTCCCTAGTCCTAATAGGACTAGGGAAAGGGGGGAGGCGCGCAGCCCATGGGGCAGCCCTTTCACCTTTCCACTAAGGCCCATGTTGGCCCATTTGGCTCCCGGGGGGGGGGGGGGTTCCGGTAACCCTCCCGGTAATCCGGTAAAATCCCGATTTCACCCGGAACACTTCCGATGTCCAAACATAGGCTTCCAATATATCAATCTTTACATCTCGACCATTTCGAGACTCCTCGTCATGTCCGTGATCACATCCGGGACTCCGAACAACCTTCGGTACATCAAAATGCATAAACTCATAATAACTGTCATCGTAATGTTAAGCGTGCGGACCCTACGGTTCGAGAACAATGTAGACATGACCGAGACGCGTCTCTGGTCAATAACCAATAGAGGGACCTGGATGCCCATATTGGCTCCTACATATTCTACGAAGATCTTTATCGGTTAGACCGCATAACAACATACGTTGTTCCCTTTGTCATCGGTATGTTACTTGCCCGAGATTCGATCGTCGGTATCCAATACCTTGTTCAATCTCGTTACTGGCAAGTCTCTTTACTCGTTCCGTAATACATCATCTCACAACTAACATATTAGTTGCAGTGCTTGCAAGGCTTATGTGATGTGCATTACCGAGAGGGCCCAGAGATACCTCTCCGACAATCGGAGTGACAAATCCTAATCTCGAAATATGCCAACCCAACATCTACCTTTGGAGACACCTGTAGTACTCCTTTATAATCACCCAGTTACGTTGTGACGTTTGGTTGCACCCAAAGTGTTCCTCCGGCAAACGGGAGTTGCATAATCTCATAGTCATAGGAACATGTATAAGTCATGAAGAAAGCAATAGCAACATACTAAACGATCGGGTGCTAAGCTAATGGAATGGGTCATGTCAATCAGATCATTCAACTAATGATGTGACCTCGTTAATCAAATAACAACTCTTTTGTCCATGGTTAGGAAACATAACCATCTTTGATTAACGAGCTAGTCAAGTAGAGGCCTACTAGTGACACTCTGTTTGTCTATGTATTCACACATGTATTATGTTTCCGGTTAATACAATTCTAGCATGAATAATAAACATTTATCATGATATAAGGAAATAAATAATAACTTTATTATTGCCTCTAGGGCATATTTCCTTCACTTACAACTCTCGTTTTGCTACATTTGGTTCTTTGAGTTGTAACACTTAAACTTGATGGTCGTCTGCTACTTGTTTGCCATTATGTTTTTGCGAAGATAAATTCCGCATGTACGACAATAATTTCCGCACTTATATCACTTCGCAGACGTCCATTTTTCATTATGCATGCCATTCTCTTCATATACCTTTACATGCATGGTGGATTGGCGTCATAAGTTGAAGTGGATTCCCACAAGTACAACCTGCCATGTGCATTTGCGTTTCAGAAGCAAATTACTTATATGCACATCTTCAGGGGGAGCCCTTGCAGCTTATGAAAACAATTCCTTTACAATTCCACAAATTATATTCCCCGTTGAAAACTTCAACTAGTTTGTCATCAATCACCAAAAAGGGGGAGATTGTAAGTGCATCTAGTGCCACCCCTAGTTGGTTTTGGAGTATTGACGACAAACCTAGTTGAGGGACTAATGTGTTTGTGAGAATTGCAGGATAACACAGGTAGAAGTCCCTCATTGATTCGGTTTAGCTACCAGAGATGACCCCTAAAAATGTACGAAGACATTGAAGACAATGGTGGTTTATGAAGACATTCATGTCGAAGACAATGACATGTGAAGACTCCCCATGAAGCTTATGGAACTCGAAGACTTAGATCCTTCGTAGCTCTACTTCATTCATGTTGTGTCATAGGAACCACCATACTGTTAAGTGGGGTCCAAGAGAACCAGTCAGGATGACTGAAGTGATGCCTAATTCAAATCCTATGTCTTCGAGTGAAGACAATGAGAGAAAATCTTGTCCAGAGTCAGACAAGTCAGCTTTACTTGTAGCCCAAGTAAAGTTGCCGTGTGAGTTCGAAATTCGACCGTTGATACACGTGTCAGTTCCTTAGTGACCCAGGGTCATTTCGGACAAATCAGGTCGGGTTGCCAAGTGGCTATAAATAGTCCACCCCTACAACCATAAACGGTTGGCTGCTCAGATTTCAGTGCACGGCTTTTGTCGTTTGAGAGCAACCCACCTCGAAGCCTTCGAGAGAAAATCCCTAGCGAGGAGAAAAGCCCTAACCACCCAGAGCCAGAGTAATTGGGCATCACTTAAGTCTTCTTGTCTGAGTGATCTGAAGACTTATTACACTTAAGGACTGTGCATCCTCCAGTCGGTTAGGCGTCGCGTTCTGAGCATCCAAGAGAAATTGTGGATTGCCGGTGAACGAAGTCTGTGAAGGTTTGGGAGTCTACCTTGAAGACTTACCAGAGTGATTGGGCGAGGTCTGTGTGACCTTAGCTCAAGGAGAAAACGGTGAGGACTGGGTGTCCTAAGCTGCGTGTTCAGGACTGGGTGTCCGGGACTGTGTGTCCTTTGGTTTAAATACCTAGCCGCTCCAACCAGACGTACAGTTGTCACAGCAACTGGAACTGGTCCAACAAATCATTGTCTTCAGCGTGTCACTGGTTTCATCCTCACCTCCCTTTACTTACCATTACACATTGTGAAGCCATTGCATGCTTGCTTTATCTTCTGTCTTCACAACTTGACTGTATGATTTGTTAGGCTTCATAACTTCTTCATATCTGATCCTCATTACACTGAAGCTGTTTGTCACTGTGCTTTCACTATATTGTATACTTGACCATGGCTTGCCTTGTGTAATCTAACTTCCGCTGCATAGTGATAGGCTTGTCCATTCTGTTTGTATTCATAACTTCCACGTTTTGAAGACTTTCATAAAAATCGCCTATTCACCCCCCCTCTAGTCGATATAACGCACTTTCAGAAACCCTAGAGAAACACAGAAAGAGAGATCAAAGCTCGGAGGGGCTCCCGCCCCCCAGGAGCCATGGCGGCCAAGGACCAAACGGGGAACCCTTCTTCCATCTAGGGCAATGCCAAGCAAGAAGAAGAAGCAGGGGGCTCTCTCCCCCTCTCTACCTATGGCACCGGAGCGCTGCCAAGGGAACCATCGTGACGGTGAACTACACCAACAACTTTGACACTGTCATCCACACCTCCATCACCTTCCTCCCTCTATAATCAGCGGTCCACTCTCCCACAATCCAATGTAATCCTCTACTTGCACATGGTGCTTTTTTATAAAGTTCGCTTTTATTAACTGAAATGTAGCGTCGAGTGGATACAACTCATGATGAGCAGCACCTGGCCTCTACATAGCTAGGATGTACACAGCCAAATGCAAACTATCTGGAAAAGGACAAAAGGATTAAAAAACCGGACATATCTACTCCACTAGAGTCAAATATATAGGACCGTCACTATGCCAAAGTCGAAAGAGGTGATGGGCCAATATGGAGGTTATGCTACCACCCATGTGGGAAAACACCTCCATGGTCACCCGCTCCAATCGCGTACACATCGCCTTGAACAGCGGTTGGTATGTTTGAGTAGATCACCTTTGTCCTATGGATTGATTGGTGCTTGTGATTGGTTTGAATTGCATGCTTTATTTGTTGTTGTCCTTTGGTGCCCATTATACGAGCTTGCACGTATATGGATCACACTCTTGGGTTTTGCAATATGTGATTAATTTGCTAATGATGGGTTGCAGAAGTAACAGAAACCTAAACCCTAATTGGTGAGGAATTGAATATGCGATTGGGGGGGGGCAATTTTAGGGGGCGGAGGTACTTATTATTCAGCAGTGATGTATCCTCCATCGCGCGGAAAAGGACACAAGGGCACCAAAACCTAACAAACTAGACCAATATTCCACACGAGGGCGAAGATCTATGCCTCTCACACTGAAACTTGTCACCGTGGTTCAGAGTGACCAATAGATTTAAACGGCGAGTATGAGGATTTGTGGCGGCTAGATTTTTTTCCAGGTTACGGGCTAGTAGTTAAAACCTTTTGGAAGTTATTTGCTTTTGAGATCTGCTAGAGGTATTGTTAGAGCATCTCCAATAGATGGTCCAAATTTTGGCGGTCCAAACAGGTGATGGTTCAAATTTGGAGCATCAAACGTGCTTTTTACATCTCAGAAAAAGGCTCAACTTCAACAGATGGTCCAAAACAAAGATGTAAAAAAAGAACAACTCCAACAGATGGTCGAAAACGAAGATGTAAAACCGGCTGGCGGCCGCGCGGCTACTGTTCAGCCACTGTACAGCCGCACATATTGCAAAAAAACATCTAAAAACAACATAATTTTTTTATACATATCCACAATATAAAAATAATTACATAGTTGTTCAAATCCACGAGATCAAATGCAACACAAATACAACGTAGGTTCGCACAATACAACATAGTTTTTCACAAACAAATAATGAGTCTATGCGGCTCATTCGCCATGCCATTTCCAATGCTCTTCCATCAAATCTTTCTAGAGTTGATCATGCACATCGGTGTCTCTAATCTCGTTGTACACCTTTATGAAATGTCTGATGCGTTGTTCTTTTCGCATGGGGTTAACAGGAATGCCCATCGAGTGATAGAAGTTGTATTCTAAATGTTTCCTGCGCTCATTCTCAACGATCATATTATGCATAATCATGCAAGCAGTCATGATGTACCAAAGGCGAAGGGAGCACGATGCAGAGGAGAACTGCTGCGGACGGCGGCGTAGAGCGGAAGGGAGCACGGCGACACAGAGGAGAAGGGAGCATGGCGGACCGCCGAAGTCGGCGATTCCAACCGTGGCTGTTTCCCTAAACAGCGGCACCGGGGCGGCTGCTTGACGCCCTCCGGCGGGGGAGGCGACGAGGGATAGGGCGGCGGAGGGCTGCGGCGGCGCAGAGGAGAAGGGATCAAGGCAGACCGCCGGAGTCGGCGAATCCAGCCGCGGCTGTCTCCCGAAACGGCGGCACCGGGGCGGCCGCGAGACGCCCTCCGGCGGGGGAGGCGACGAGGGCTAGGGCGGCGGCGGCGATGTGGGGCGGTGGCGGTGGCGGCAATGGCGACGACGACTTTCGGCGGCTGGTGCTCGGTCGCGGGCGGGCGTGTGCCAGACAGAAGCGGAATGAAGTGTCGGTTGGGCATTTGGCGGGCGGCCGCGGTTTTACATCAGTTGCATCTCGTGATGTAAATTTGCATCACAAACTTTTCAATTTTACATCACCGGGAGGCCGTGGTCCAAATTTTTTTTACATATGAACCATCTGTTGAAACAACGTTTTTTGCCCCGGACGATCCAAAAGTTAGGTATTTTTATATTTGGACCATCTATTAAAAATGCTCTTAACGGGATCTTCTAGATTTGCTATAATCACTATTTTCCTCATTGCTAAGCACAACCATACTTTCCTCGCGGTATTCACCAATTAATGGCTTTGCTTAGTTAGCAGGACTAACCATGATCTTAGTGTGTGTGGGCATACTTTATTTCTCGTTGTTGTGTTTGTACATACTCACCGGTAGAAAAAGGGCCTATAGTTCCGGTTCATAAGGGCCTTTAGTCCCGGTTCTTGAACCGGGACCAAAGGGTCGGTACTAATGCCCTGACCCTTTAGTCCCGGTTCAATCCAGAACCGGGACTAAAGGCCCTCCACGTGGCCGGTCCACCTTTAGTCCCGGTTGGTAACACCAACCGGTACTAAAGAAAATTTTCTGATTTTTTTTTCAAATTTTTTTTATTTTCAAATTTCTAAATTATTTTAACCTCTAATCTCTAATCACCCCTCATCACTGCTCAATTTAATCTCTAATCACCCTCATCATTCCAAATCATCTAACTTCCCAGACGTTTCCAAGTCTGCACTCGTTGTTTTCCTGATAATAGTAAGATGTCAATCCTATTAACCCTCAGGAGTTTAGCTTGAGCATGAAGTCACATATTTCACTGTTTGAGTTTGAAACTATTGTTCTAAAAAACAATAATTTTTTAGTAACACTAATATTTCTTGAATAAGTAGTTTGACCATTGTTTGACCACAGTTTGACCAAAGTTTGACCAGATTTGACCAAAATTCAAAAAAGCCGAACTAATTATTTAATCACACTAATATTCTTGAATAATTATTTAGTAACACTAATACTTCTTGAATAAGTAGTTTGACCATAGTTTGACCAGATTTAATGAAAATTTAAAAAAACTGAAATTTGAGCATAACTTTTTTTCCTTTTGGAATTTGAGGATTCTACAAATTTGCAAACAGGCGTAGGCCATCTCCATCGGATGTAACTTTTCGAGTAGATGATTTTTCATATAAAAAACTTTTTAATCCAAGTTCGTATGCAAACGTTATGCCCATTTTACAAATTTCAGAGAGATTTTGTAAATAAAGTCGAAATTCATATTTGTAAATTTTCCCAACAACTAGACCACATATCATATGGGAAACTTATTTTATTTTATTTTTTGACATTTCCATCATTTTCTTTTGTTCTTTCTAAAACTGAAAAGGCGGTCAGGGGGGGGGGGGGTTTGAAAATGGGACCTTTAATACCAATTCCTGCCATGAACCGGTACTAATGCCTGAAAACCCATTAGTCCCGGTTGGTGGCACCAACCGGTACTAAAGGTTAGTACCGGTTGGTGCCACCAACCGGGACTAATCGGCATCGCACCCTTTAGTCCCGGTTCGTGGCACGAACCGGGACTAAAGGGCCCACGTGAACCATGACTAATGCCTTAGCCGCACGAACCGGGATAAATGCATTCATTGGTCCCGGTTCTGGACTGAACCGGGACTAATGGGCTTACCCGGCCTGTACCAAAGCCCTTTTCTACTAGTGACTATATATATACTCCAGCACTTTACATAGCCTCCAACGGGAAACTGCATTATTCCCACTTGAAATCTTACAAAAACTAATGATTTGACTTGTTAAAATATTAGCCAGCTATAGCAGATATCCCTATACTAGTACTCCCTCCGTCCGGAAATACTTGTCATCAAAATGAATAAAAGGGGATGTATCTAGATGTATTTTAGTTCTAGATACATTCTTTTCTATCCATTTTGATGACAAGTATTTTCGGGCGGGGGAGTACTACAGTATGTTGCACAAGACAACATGCACGCGTGCTAGTTCAGCCCACACATTAATCGATCGATTGCATTTACACATAAACTAGTGGTTGGGGCCCGCCATTGCGGGCCGCTTGAAAGAAAGCTATGCGCACCTCATCATCATGCCAATTTTTTTAAAAAAATATTCTCGCATCACATAGACATCACAAGGAAGCAGAAAAAACTTCTCTAAAAAAAATTCCCCTGTCATTTAAAAAAACTCTAAAAAAAACTTTCTAACTGTGACCAATCAGCATGCGCCATATGGCGTAGCTGATTGGCCATCATTCTAACGCCTCTTAATGGATTTAATGAAGGCAGTTTTGACGCGTTCCAGTGCCGACCTACACGTAGCTATGTATGGTTTGTCCACCTTCACACCCTGGAGCTGGCCGATCGATCGTTCCAAAAAGCTAGCAGATCGATCGATCTTTGGATCCTAGCGCAGCGGCCATTAGTTTGCAGGGATCCCTGTCGGGAACTTGTTACCTGCTTCTAACTGCGAACTTCACACTTCCTGGTATGGAAAAAAACTAGTACTTGGTAAACAGATACGGTATGAATTAATGCGTAAATTTGATTTATAAAGTAATAAAAAGTGAATAAATCTCCTCGAAACAAGACATTAATATACTAAATAAAAGGAGAGAAACATCAAAGTCCCCAGCAACAAAAAGGACACACATCATGGTTGTTGTTGGAACAATAAGCAATTTTTGAATAATTTAATTAAGATTAATATCATGACAAGTCTCCTAGCATGCCAGTTTGTAACGAGAAATAAACTAGCATGCAAAAAAAAAATTAGGGGAGTGTGCTAGCAGATCTGGTTATAAATGGGATACTAGACATGCAAGTTTGTAACGAGAAATAAACTAGCATGGCAATCATATTTGCATATGAAGCAATCGCAAATGCCAATAGCGAGATAATCAGCATATACACATTGGTCGCGAAGGTAGCAGAAGTGTTCTTATCTACTATAGTGCTCATGGTGGTGAGGTGGTTGTCGTAGCAGTGGTCTGATTAGAGAATTTGTCACAGCCGAAGTAGTCCCATCAGATAAGTCATCATAGCCGACGTAGTCGATTGAAGAAGAGGTCGTAGATGTAGGAGTCGATCAACGAAGTGGTTCTAGACTAATTAGATGATCAAGCGAGCTGACCGGCAGATATGCTCCACAAAACCTCTATCGCCCCTTACCTGGTGCAGGTTCTATAAGGACATGGTTTCAAAGGTCTGCTCTCTCGTACAACTATGCAAAGGGCTACCGAGTGCTGAGATGGGATAGACCTTCAAGGTACTAGCTCGGTTGAAACTTGGCGCACGGGTAGTTTGGTATGGCGAGGCACATGAGGAAGCGGGTTTAGTGTGGCGACGCATGCAAGGGAGCGCACTCATTGTTGTTCTCTTTACTCATGCCACAAGAAGTAGAACCAACCACCTTGTATGTTTATGTCCATTCTCTGGCAGTGGCAATACATGACTAAACTTCTTACACATGCAATGCAAATGGGATGATGTTTTTAAGATTTTAGTAATTAAATGGGCTTTAAGCCCATGTGATATAGCGGTTATGTCCCACCGAATTGTGTAGAATTTTCATCACAGAAAAGAGTTATTCCCTCTATCTGTATTGATAAGGCCAATTAATCTCAACTTAAGTCAAACTTGTTTAACTATGATCAATCTTACAAAAGAAAATATTGTACAATATAAAGTGTTGAAACATATTGCCCGCCTCCCTTCATCAGTTCATTCTTTTGAAGCAACCGGCTGGAGTATAAATTCAATATGGTTTCAGACTCAACAAGTCTTGAGTTCAATACCCTGCCAATGCGGTATTAAAAACCCCAATTATGTGGCCTACATTAATCCAACGTCTATGCACTAAATTAGTCTAGACATGAGGGGGAGTGTTGAAATATATTGCTCGCCTCCCTTCATCAGTTCAGACTTTTCGAGCAACCGGCTGGAGAATAAATTCAATATAAAGTACCCAATAAGTACATAAAAAAACACACAGCTCATGATTAATATTGATTTGGTAGTGTATATGTTGATATATTTTTCTACAACTTGGTCAAACATAAACATGTTCGCCTTACGGCAAGATAAATTGGTCTTATGAATCTGGATGTACATTTTTTGTGGTATTTCTCAGGTGACTCACTTTTTCGTGTCTTTTTTTAGGGGCGTGCTACGCGTTCGCCGGCTGATCTTCTGAGTCGCGAGCTATTCGATTTGCCACATCAATCGAGCCGACAGTGCCTCCAACCACTGCAACACAGGTCTTGTTATAGAATTATTTATACAACATATGTCTTGTTACAGATTTTTTTTTCCAACATCTGTTTTAGTGGAAAAAAATAATTGCAACTATGGTTTTGTTACAAGTTTTTTTCAACTCAGGTCATGTTGCAAAAAAAAAATCCATAACAGTGGTTTTGTTGCAAAACATAGATTCGTAGTAGATCCTTGTAACACGGCATATGTTTCAGAAACATAGGCTGTTCTAGAAGCGTGTTCGACAAATGACAGCATGCGGACCCTCACTTGCACGCGTGTCATCCAGAGGAGGTGACGGACACGGCCGCTGTGATCTGCCGGGTGATGCTAAGCTTTCCCTTTTTTTTATGGGTTCGGTCGATTGGATTTGGTTAAGTTTTCAAGGTGTACATACGTACGTGTCCATAGTGCCTGCACGAGTGGACCGGCATTGCGTTATCTTGTCTTCACTGCCCAGGGATGCACACATACATGCTTCGCCGACCGGCCTGCAGTACCAATTTGGCTGCCATGCGTTTTGTTCGTATCTGTTACGTGTCCAAAGAACCCGCTGTGCGTCTGCAAGCATTTCCATGTGCTATGTGCAACGCCAAACTAGTTTTTTGTTTTTGACAGGATACAATGCCAAACTAGTTCCCCGCAAAAAGAAAAACAATGCCAAACTAGTTACCGTGCCGACTTCAATGTATATATTAGAAAAATTCTACACCCTACTTAATTAAAACAAATATTGTTTGAAAAAAGATCAACACAAATGATAGAATGTTTTCCGCACAAAAGTACTCCACTATATGTACACATTATGTTTTTGCGAAGGACACTATATATACACATGACTATGCATGTAGTTGTCACTAGATGATCTACTTAATTTTTATTATTTCTAATGTTCTTTGTACTGCCATCATGTTTGATGAATACATCTGGAGTTTTTACCGCCAAAAAAAGCACACAACACGCTACCATCGGTGCTGACATATAGCTCAAGGTGCATGGGGACATGCATAAGTGAGTTCCCTACCCTCGCAATGGGAAACGTGGACCACCCCCATTTTTTCATGGACAGGCTCACTAATAGATTTTGGCATCCACAACCATTAAAAGTGTAGAAGCCAAAACATAAAATATGTATCTGCAAATTCTTCAAAAAACATTTTATCAAATAAAATGTATAACTCTTTGAGGGGATTGCAAGAAAAAGAAACTTTGGACTCCTTTTTGAAGGAAACCAAACTTCTAAACTAGGCTTATACCCAACAAAGAGCCAGGACCAATAACCAATGACATTGAGGCACATCTTGTATTAGTTTGTGATTTTTTAAAGGGAGGTGGTATTCTTGCTTTGGTTTGGTCGCAAAAATGTGCCTCAATATCATTGGTTTATGGGTTCCATCTCTTTGTTGGATATAAGTCTGGTTTAGAAGTTTAGAAGTTTTATTTCCTTCAAAAAGGAGTCCAAAGTTTCAACACGGGCTCCCCACCACCTGACTTTAATAATGTGTATAGATTTACGTTTTGTTTCCACATCACCTTCATAAATCAAAATAATGTTAATATGTTTTTGTATTTGTAGTGAATTTTTGCCATTTTGCGCTGGTGATTTCCTTCAACTCCTCATGGGATCCATACTTTCACTTATCAAAAGATTAATTGACCCCCTAGAAACATGCCCATAACCTAGCTGTCCGGAGATTAGATCTACACCAGTGTAAACTACTCCTTAATCAATAAAGGACAAGCCGGACTTTGGGGCTGGCCAGAAACGCCCGTGTTGAAAGGTTTGGACTAGCCACATACCCAAGAGACGGGACCCATAAACCAATGACATTGACGCGCATTATTAAAGGGAGGTGGTATTGTTGCTTTGGTTTGGTCACAAAAATCATGGGGTCACGATTGAAGAAAAAACAAGAGACCCTGGTTCCTAGGCGCTCCGCCTGAACCATCGGATCTGAATCTTCCCCACCACGATTCGTCCAAATAGAGATAGGGCGCTCACGTTGACTTTGAGCCGCCGCGTCGAGCAACTCATAGGGTGTGTTTGGTAGCATGTATGAACCTAGCCTAGCTGTTTTTCTCTAATACATGCTGAGTGTAGACATGCTGAGTCCATGCATTTGCTGTTGTTTGGCAGCGGTGTATGCACTGAGACATGCTGAGCTGAGACTTTGTTTGGCAGCCTGCATGTGTTTAGACATGCTGAACAATTTTGAATTCCGAATAATTTTTTTGAATGGTGAACAAAATTTAAACAAAATTTGAACATTTTTTGAAAATTTTTAAAAAAATGAAATTCTGAATTTTTTTAAATTTAAACATATTTTGAACATTAAAAAATGAAATTCTGAACATTTTTGAAAATTTAAACGTATTTTGAAATTCTAATTTTTTTTGATTTTTTAAATTTTGATTTTTTTTTGAAAATTTAAACAAAATTTGATATTATAAATATTTTTTGATAATTTAAATGAAAATTTAAATATTTTTTGATATTATTAATAGTTTTTGAAATTTTAAATATTTTTTGAAAATTTAAACAAATTTTGAAATTCTCAACTTTTTAAAAAATTAAAACAAATTTTGAAATTCCTACTTTTTTGAAAATTTAAACATATTTTGAAATTCTGAATATTTTTTGAAATTTTGCATCAGACGAAGGTCGGGGCGAGCATGGCTGCCTCCATGCACCCTGTCTAGGGTGCATGAGATGGGCATGGCTGAGGGCCTTTTTTTGCATCAGATGAGCATAGCCCAAGTGAGCTCATGCACTCTACCAAACAGCGAAAAGTGGATCGAATAAGGAACTTTCAGGCTCATGCACCCTCCGTACAGGCTACCAAACACACCCATAGTGTCGCGCCGCGCCGCGCCCCCCGCGGTTAGAGAACCCCGACCATCACGCGGTATTGCGTGGCATCCTGGCACGCCACACACCCATGGCAACCCCCCAAGTAGCTCGTTCCAGCAAATGTTGCCACGTGTTCCAGCATCCTTGCACGCCACATGCCCCCATGTAGCACCGTAGACCGCTGGTTCCAGCAAATTTTGCCGACGGTCGCAGCACGGCGCATTGCCAATTACAGCACACACGCGCGGGCGCCACCATGGTTCAAACTCCGCCTTGCTGGCTAATGCAGCTCGCTGTGGTTGCAGTTCCAGCACACAGAGACACACGGTTGTACCAACCCCGACCACAATCCTAGCTCACCGCCCCATGGTTTCCAGCCCGCCGTGCTGACATTCGTTCTCGCTATGGTGACCGTCGCACTCTCCACGGTCATCGGTTCCAGAAAAAATAGTTCATGGTTGCGGCTGCCCCATACTACGGTTGTAGCATTCGCGTGGTCGTCGTGTTGCCTTGCCGTTGGGGTAGTAACAAAAAAATTACTGACTGCGGCTCCTCAGGACATCGGTTGTAGCTCCTCGGGACGTTAGTTGCAAACCCCCTGCCGCGTGGATGGTCGACCGTCGTCCATGGTTCTAACATTCATAGTCCATGCTTGTAACATGTGTCAAAAGGCGTGTAGCTCGTCGGTATGTCGGTTGCAACCCTCGCCTCGGTTCCAACATAAAAGATGTTCACTGTGGTTGCAGCAAACAGCAAATCGCATGGCCGATGGCAGCAAAAACCAATGTCGGTTATAGTAAAATGGCATGGCCGGTTGCAGCAAAGATTGTCGCAGCCCACCGTTTGCATCCACGGCGGGAAGACCTTTCGCCGGTTGAAACAGTGGGGTTCACCGGTTCCAGCTCTGGTATGCCCCGGTTGCAGCAAAAAGGACATCGCTACGGTGACCATGGCAGCTCGCTGGGGCACGGTCCAGCAAAAACCATGGGCATCTCTGCAGCGTCCCGCGGTTTGCTTTCTAGCTTGCCGCACCGCCCGTCGCGGCTCACCGCGTTCGTGGCCGAACAACTGGGTGAGGAGGGATACATGGTAGATGAGGAGGAAAAAAGGTGTGAGCTAGGATGTCGTCCATGGTAGCCTGAAAACAAAAGGGGAGAGGATCTGTAGAAGTGCATGCTCTAGCCAATGCAACCAAAAGACCAATCTGATGGAAGAGACTAGGCAGCACCTTATACGTCAACACTCCCCCTCACGTGTGCCTTCCTCAGGCCTAAACATGGACCGAAAGTGGGCTGCAATTTAATTGCGCCAGCCAGGTCTTGAACTTGAGACTTCTTGGCTCTGATACCATATAGAAGTGCATGCTCTAGCCAGTGCAACCAAAAGACCGATCTGATGGAAGAGACTAGGCAGCACCTTATACGTCAACAGGAAGGATTAAGGAAGAGAGGGAATTGGTACCCACGATCAAACGTGCCTAGCGAATCCGGCAGTACGTTTCAGCCAGGGCTTTCCGGCTGGAAACATTTCCTTTTTATGTTTTACTCAAAAGGAAAAAAAATCCTTTTATGTGATCCTTTCATGTATGCCTAAAGAAAGGCAATCCTTTTTCTCTTTCTAATACATGGAATTAGCGATCAATTAGTACTTACAACAGCAAAAATTCTGTGTCGCAACATGAAATTATATACATTTTAAGCCACAGAATGTTATTTAATTATCAGTTCACCTGAAGGAAATATGCCCTAGAGGCAATAATAAAGTTGTTATTTATATTTCTTTATACCATGATAAATGTTTATTATTCATGCTAGAATTGTATTAACCGGAAACTTAGTACATGTATGAATACATAGACAAAACAGAGTGTCACTAGTTTGCCTCTACTTGACTAGCTCGTTGAATCGATAATGGTTATGTTTGCTAATCAGAAACATGAGTTGTCATTTGATTAATGGGATCACATCATTAGAGAATGATGTGATTGACTTGACCCATCCATTAGCTTAGCACGATGACCGTTTAGTTTGTTACTATTGCTTTCTTCACGACTTTTACATGTTCCTATGACTATGAGATTATGCAACTCCCGAGTACCGGAGGAACACTTTGTGTGCTACCAAACGTCATAATGTAACTGGGTGATTATAAAGGTGCTCTACAGGTGTCTCCGATGGTGCTTGTTGAGTTGGCATAGATCGAGATTAGGATTTGTCACTCCAATTATCGGAGAGGTATCTCTGGGCCCTCTCGGTAATGCACATCACTATAAGCCTTGCAAGCAATGTAACTAATGAGTTAGTTGCGGGATAATGTATTACAAAACGAGTAAAGAGACTTGCCGGTAACGAGATTGAACTAGGTATGGAGATATCGACGATCGAATCTCGGGCATGTAACATACCGATGACAAAGGGAACAACGTATGTTGTTATGCGGTTTGACTGATAAAGATCTTCGTAGAATATCTAGGAACCAATATGAGCATCCAGGTTCCGCTATTGGTTATTGACCGGAGATGAGTCTCGGCCATGTCTACATAGTTGTCGAACTCGTACGGTCCGCACGCTTAAAGTTCGGGGACGATCGGTAATATGAGTTTATGTGACCGTGCCTAGACGGAGCGCCATGATCGGGCCGTGGCTCTCCGCAAGGTGCGCGAGGGAGCGGTGCGGTTGGGCGCCTAGTGAGAGGAGGTTGCCGACGAGTGGAAGCGAGCGAGGACCTGGGGGCAGGTTGCGACGACTGTCGGCTAAGAGGCCCAGAAGGTACACAGGTGCCTAGTGGGTGTCTATTTCTCCAGCTTTAGTTGAATCGGATTCAATGAACAGGGTTCTTTCTGAAGATCAAAAAGCAATCACTATACCGCGTTGTGGTTTTTGATGCGTAGGTAAGAACAGTTCTTGCTCAGCCCATAGCAGCCACGTAAAAATTGCAACAACAAAGTAGAGGACGTCTAACTTGTTTTTGCAGGGCATGTTGTGATGTGATATGGTCAAGACATGATGCTAAATTTTATTGTATGAGATGATCATGTTTTGTAACACAGTTATCGGCAACTGGCAGGAGCCATATGGTTGTCGCTTTATTGTATGAAATTCAATCGCCATGTAATTGCTTTACTTTATCACTAAGTGGTAGCGATAGTCGTGGAGGCAATAGTTGGCGTGAAGACAACGATGCTTCGATGGAGATCAAGGTGTCAAGCCGGTGACGATTGTGATCATGACGGTGCTTCGGAGATGGAGATTACAGGCACAAGATGATGATGACCATATCATATCACTTATATTGATTGCATGTGATGTATATCTTTTATGCATCTTATTTTGCTTAGATCGACGGTAGCATTATAAGATGATCTCTCACTAAATTTCAAGGTATAAGTGTTCTCGCTGAGTATGCACCGTTGCGAAAGTTCGTCGTGCCGAGACACTACGTGATGACAGGGTGTTATAAGCTCTACGTTCACATACAATGGGTGCAAGCCAGTTTTGCACATGCAGAATACTCGGGTTAAACTTGACGAGCCTAGCATATGCATATATGGCCTCGGAACACTGAGACTGAAAGGTCGAGTGTGAATCATATAGTAGATATGATCAACATAGTGATGTTCACCATTGAAAACTACTCCATCTCACGTGATGATCGGACATGGTTTAGTTGATATGGATCACTCGATCACTTAGATGATTAGAGGGATGTCTGTCTAAGTGGGAGTTCTTAAGTAATATGATTAACTGAACTTTAATTTATCATGAACTTAGTACCTGATAGTATTTTGCATGTCTATGTTATTGTAGATAGATGGCTCGTGTTGTTGTTCTGTTGAATTTTAATGCGTTCCTTGAGAAAGCAAAGTTGAAAGATGATGGTAGCAAATACACGGTTGGGTCTGTAACTTGAGGATTATCCTCATTGCTGCACAGAAGAATTACGTCCTGGAAGCACCGCTAGGTGCCAAACCCGCTGCAGGAGCAACGCCAGATGTTATGAACGTCTGGCAGAGCAAAGCTGATGACTACTCGATAGTTCAGTGTGCCATGCTTTACGGCTTAGAACCGGGACTTCCACGATGTTTTGAACGTCATGGAGCATATGAGATGTTCCAGGAGTTGAAATTAATATTTCAAGCAAATGCCCGGATTGAGAGATATGAAGTCTCCAATAAGTTCTACAGTTGCAAGATGGAGGAGAATAGTTCTATCAGTGAGCATATACTCAAAATGTCTGGGTATAACAATCACTTGATTCAACGGGGAGTTAATCTTCCGGATGATAGTGTCATTGACAGAATTCTTCAATCACTGCCACCAAGCTACAAGAGCATGGTGATGAACTATAATATGTAAGGGATAGATAAGACAATTCCCGAGCTCTTCGCGATGCTAAAGGCTGCGGAGGTAGAAATCAAGAAGGAGCATCAAGTGTTGATGGTCAACAAGACCACCAGTTTCAAGAAAAAGGGTAAAGGGAAGAAGGGGAACTTCAAGAAGAACGGCAAGCAAGTTGCTGCTCAAGTGAAGAAGACCAAGTCTGGACCTAAGCCTGAGACTGAGTGCTTCTACTACAAAGGGACTCGTCACTAGAAGCGAAAATGCCTGAAGTATTTGGCAGATAAGAAGGATGGCAAGGTGAACAAAGGTATATGTGATATACATGTTATGGATGTGTACCTTACTAATGCTTGCAATAGCACCTGGGTATTTGATACTGGTTATGTTGCTAATATTTGCAACTCGAAACAGGGGCTATGGATTAAGCAAATATTGGCTAAGGACGAGGTGACGATGCGCGTGGAAAATGGTTCCAAAGTCGATGTGATCGCGGTCGGCACACTACCTCTACATCTACCTTCGGGATTAATTTTAGACCTGAATAATTGTTATTTGGTGCCAGCGTTGAGCATGAACATTATATCTAGATCTTGTTTGATGCAAGACGGTTATTCATTTAAATCTGAGAATAATGGTTGTTCTATTTATATGAGTAATCTTCTATACCTAAATAGCTAGCCCCCATATAAATAGAACAACTTGCTTGCCCCCATATGGTTATTCGTAATGGTGTGTCCGAACATCGTAATCACACTTTATTAGATATGATGCGATCTATGATGTCTCTTATTGATTTACCGCTATCATTTTGGGGTTATGCTTTAGAGACGGCTGCATTCACATTAAATAGGGCACCATCTAAATCCGTTGAGACGATGCCTTATGAACTGTGGTTTTGCAAGAAACCAAAGTTGTCGTTTCTTAAAGTTTGGGGCTGCGATGCTTGATGACCCACAAGTATAGGCGATCTATTGTAGTCCTTTCGATAAGTAAGAGTGTCGAACCCAACGAGGAGCAGAAGGAAATGATAAGCGGTTTCCAGCAAGGTATTCTCTGCAAGTACTGAAATAAGTGGTAACAGATAGTTTTGTGATAGGATAATTTATAACGAGCAACAAGTAACAAAAGTAAATAAAGTGCAGCAAAGTGGCCCAATCCTTTTTGTAGCAAAGGACAAGCCTGGAAAAACTCTTATATAGAGAAAACCGCTCCCGAGGACACATGGGAATATCGTCAAGCTAGTTTTCATCACGTTCATATGATTCGCGTTCGGTACTTTGATAATCTGATATGTGGGTGGACCGGTGCTTGGGTGTTGTCCTTACTTGGACAAGCATCACACTTATGATTAACCTCTATTGCAAGCATCCGCAACTACAACAAAAGTATTAAGGTAAACCTAACCATAGCATGAAACATATGGATCCAAATCAGCCCCTTACGAAGCAACGCATAAACTAGGGTTTAAGCTTCTGTCACTCTAGGAACCAATCATCTACTTATTACTTCCCAATGCTTTCCTCTAGGCCCAAATAATGGTGAAGTGTTATGTAGTCGACATTCACATAACACCACTACAGGAGAGACAACATACATCTCATCAAAATATCGAACGAATACCATATTCACATGACTATTAATAGCAAGAATTCTCCCATGTCCTCAGGAACAAACGTAACTACTCACAAAGCATATTCATGTTCATAATCAGAGGGGCATTAATATGCATATAGGATCTGAACATATGATCTTCCACCAAATAAACCAACTAGCATCAACTACAAGGAGTAATTAACACTACTAGCAACCCACAGGTACCAATCCCAGACTTGGAGACAAGAATTGGATACAAGAGATGAACTAACCATAGTATTCACTTAGGATCATGGCAAAATAATCAAGCCCTTTTCTCAACACTAATCTTTATTATATATAGCTCACAGACTCGATTACATAGAGGGATCATAAAGCAAAACTCAAAACTAGATCATGCCATAAACTTTATTCTACTAGATCAAGATATTACCAAAAGGATCGAACTAAGAAAAACGGTAAAGATAAAAGTGATGGTGATACGATACCGGGGCACTCCCCCAAGCTTGGCAGTTGCCAAGGGGAGTGCCCATACCCATGTGATTATGTCTCTCTTTTCGAGGATAGTGATGTGATATTCTTGGCGATGATGCCCCTCGGGATACGATTCTCCTCCTCGAGCTTATTGACTTGCTGCTTGAGGTCCATTATTTCCTTTCGAAGTTTTCCTATAACAGCCAAAGCTCCCTTCACCCAAGGGTGTTGCATAGCTGCGGGAGAACCAGTGACACTCTTTTTCATATTCTCATAAGAAAGAAATCTAACATTGGAAGGGATAACCGAGTTTGGAATAGCCGAGCTCTGCAGTTCTCCCATTGTGAATCCAGCTCGGAAGCGGGAAGTGACTTCTTGATCCTCTTCCATGGCATCTATCCTCTTCAAATCAGCCTCCATCTCTTCCCCCGTTGCTGGCCCAAAGAGGTCAACATTGTTGTTTGTCATTGATCTCGGTGCCGGATGAGACACCCGGCTCTCCCCGACTGACTCTTGCAAAGACATCTTGCTCTAATCTGCAGCAGCAACAGCTCGAAACACAAACAGAGGATAATTGTGCGATACGGGAGTCAAAAACTCCGGGAGATGATATAATGAATTTTTGCCGACCAAAATACGTGTCGTGTGAGAAAACGGAGTCCGGAGAGCACACAAGGTGCCCACGATGTAGGGGGCGCGCCCTACTGGGCGCACCCTCCACCCTCGTGGAGGCCTCGTGTCCTTCCCGGACTGCTTCTTATTTTTCTATGTTTCTAAATATTCCAAAACGGAGAAATATTGCCTTAAAAACTGTTTTGGAGTCGGTTTACTTACCGTACCACATACCTATTCCTTTTCAGAGTCTGAAACGTTCCAGAAAGTGTCCCTTATGTATTCCTCTGGGGTTACGGTTTCAATAAAATTGGTTTCAACATTTATGGGATTACCTGAGATATAATGTTTGATTCTTTGACCGTTCACCACCTTCGGATTTGTGCCTTCGAAGTTGTTGATTTTTATGGCACCGGAATGATAGACCTCCTCGATAACGTAAGGACCTTCCCATTTAGAGAGAAGTTTTCCTGCAAAAAATCTTAAACGAGAGTTGTATAGCAATACATAATCACCTACATTAAACTCACGCTTTTGTATCCTTTTATCATGCCATCTTTTAACTTTTTCTTTAAACAGCTTGGCATTTTCGTAGGCTTGGGTTCTCCATTCATCGAGTGAGCTAATATCAAATAACCTCTTCTCACCGGCAAGTTTAAAATCATAATTGAGCTCTTTAATAGCCCAATATGCCTTGTGTTCTAGTTTGAGAGGTAAGTGACATGCTTTTACATAAACCATTTTATACGGAGACATACCCATAGGATTTTTATATGCAGTTCTATAGGCCCATAATGCATCATCAAGTTTCTTGGACCAATTCTTTCTAGACCTATTGAAAGTCTTTTGCAAAATTAATTTGAGCTCTCTATTACTCAATTCTACTTGACCACTAGACTGAGGGTGATAAGGGGATGCAATTCTATGATTAACATCATACTTAGCAAGCATTTTACGGAAAGCACCAAGAATAAAATGTGAACCACCATCAGTCATTAAATATCTAGGGACTCCAAATCTTGGAAAAAATAACTTCTTTAAGCATTTTAATAGAAGTGTTACGATCAGCACTACTAGTTGGAATAGCTTCTACCCACTTAGTAATGTAATCAACAACAACTAAAATATGTGTATAACCATTAAAGGCAGGAAAAGGTCCCATATAGTCAAAGCCCCAAACATCAAATGGTTCAATAACAAGTGAATAGTTCATAGGCATTTCTTGGCGTCTACTAATATTACCAATTCTTTGACATTCATCACAAGATAAGACAAACTTACGGGCATCCTTGAAGACAGTAGGCCAATAAAAACCAGATTGAAATACCTTATGTGGAGTTCTATCTCCAGCATGGTGTCCTCCATAAGTTTCGGAGTGACACTTGCGTAGGATCTGTTCCTGTTCATGCTCAGGTACACAACGTCTAATAACACCATCTACTCCTTCTTTATAAAGATGTGGGTCATCCCAAAAGTAATGCCTCAAATCATAGAAGAACTTTTTCTTTGCTGGTATGTGAAACTAGGTGGTATGAATTTGGCAACGATGTAATTAGCATAATCAGCATACCATGGAGCAGTATGAGAAGCATTTATGACATTTAGTTGCTCATCAGGAAAGCTATCATCAATAGGTAGTGGGTCATCAAGCACATTTTCTAACCTAGACAAGTTGTCTACAACGGGGTTCTCAGCTCCCTTTCTATCAACAATATGTAAATCAAATTCTTGTAGCAAGAGAACCCATCTAATAAGTCTAGGTTTAGCATCTTTATTTTCCAAATTTATTTTATGTTGACATAGAGTGGGACTAATGCCCTTAAGATCATCAAGAGTATATCCAATAGCAGCACGGTGCTTCTTCTGAGTTTTCAATAATCTCTCTTCCTCATGCTCTGAAAGGTTAGCACTAATAATAACAGGATATATCTATTTCTCATCAATATAAGCATATTTGAGATTATCAGGCAATGGTTTAAACTTAAACACGGGATCACCCTTGGGTGGAGGAGGATCCCCTAGGATTTCAACAGGCAAATTGTGTTTCAGAATAGGGTCCTGTTTAAGGAATACTTCATCTATTTCCCTTGTTTCATTCATAAACATATCATTTTCATGGTCTAGCAAATATTGTTCTAAAGGATCACTAGGAGGTACGGCAATAGAAGCAAGACCAATAGTTTCATCCTTACTAGGTAATTCTTCTTCACGGTGTTGTCTACTAAATTTAGAGAAATTAAATTCATGAGACACATCATCTAACCCGATAGTAACAACATTCTTTTTGCAATCTATCTTAGCATTAACAGTGTTTAAGAAGGGTCTACCAAATATAATGGGACAAAAGCTATCTTGTGGGGAACCAAGAACAAGAAAATCAGCAGGATATTTAGTTTTCTCACACAAGACTTCAACATCTCTAACAATTCCCATTGGTGAAATAGTATCTCTATTGGCAAGTTTAATTGTGACATCAATATCTTATATCTCAGCATGTGCAATATCATGCATAATTTCTTTGTATAGTTCGTAAGGTATTGCACTAGCACTAGCACCCATATCACATAAGTCATGATAACAATGATCTCCTATTTTAATAGAAATAACAGGCATACCTACCACATGTCTCCTTTTATCTTTAGCACAAGGTTTAGCAATTCTAGCAGTCTCATCAAGGAAATGAATAACATGCCCATCGATATTATCAGACAAGAGATCTTTAACAATAGCAATATCAGGTTCAACTTTAATTTTCTCAGAAGGTGTATAAGTTTTAATATTGCTTTTACGAACCACAGTTGAAGCTTTAGCATGATCCTTTATCCTAACAGGGAAAGGTGGTTTCTCAACATAAGAAGTAGGAACGTGGTCGGGGCGTGGCCCACCGGATGCGTCGTTGCCGTACCTCCTGATACGGGCTTGTCGGGTCCTGAGGATGTCGGGTACGCCTTTGCTGTGCCAACTTGCATGGGCTTGACCAGCGTCGCATGGGACATGGTTGCCAGGGCGTGGCTCCCCCACACCCGGGTCTTCATCTCCTCCCAATCATAGTCTCCTGAGAATGTTGTTGTCGGGGAGAGCGCTACCGATGTCGGGAGGGGATTACTTGGAGAGCTCCGTGCCTCCAGCACGGACTTAACATTTGCTGGCACCGTGGTCGCCGGAGGTGCTGCGCCCTCTTGCACGGCTTCGATGCTTGTCGGGACCATGGTCGCCGGAGGCGCTGCGCCCTCCTGCATGGTCTCGATGCAAGCCATCATCATTGCTGGCCCACCGTCCTCTTCAGCCTCGACGAGGTTCGCCGTGGCCGCGACATCCTCGTCAGCCATCCTCTTGCGGCACTCACGGGCCCAGTGGCCCTTGATGCTGCAATATCGGCACTTGTCCCGGTCGTCGTTGCCAGCACCTCGTCCGGCTCCGCCCTGGGTGCGACCGTCGCCTCTGCCGGTGCTGCCTCCACTGCTCGGGGCACCTCCACCATGACCTTGACGCTTCCTCGCCTCCCACTTCTTCGAGAATAGGAGTTGTCCGCCGCCTAAGCTCTCGCGGCCGTCGTTAAGGCGGTCCTCGACCACCCGCAACCGGCCTGTGAGCTCCTCGATGGAGAGCTCCCTTAGGTCAAGCAAGGTCTCGATGGAGACCTCTACCTGAGCGAAACGAGGTGGCACGACGCGGAGAAATTTCTGCACGACTCTCGCATCATCCATGATGTCGCCGAGCGCTCGGAGTTGTGAAGCAACACAAGAGATCCGCATGGAGAAGTCGTCGACGAGCTCGCCCTCCTTGAAGGCGATGTTCTCGAAGTCCGCCCGCAACTTCTGCGCATTCACCTCGCACACGCGGTTGCTGCTGAGGCGCTGGGTACGGATGGCTTCCCATGCCTCCTTGGCGCTTTCCTTCACCGCGAGCATGCCGTGCATCTACGACGGCGTGGCGCGCATGAGTGCCGCCACGACTTTCCTGTCCTCCTTTCTCTCGACCAGGTCATCCTGCATGGGAGCCCAGAGGCTCGCCGCATGGAGGTGATGACCCACAAGTATAGGGGATCTATCATAGTCCTTTCGATAAGTAAGAGTGTCGAACCCAATGAGGAGCAGAAGGAAATGATAAGCGGTTTCCAGCAAGGTATTCTCTGCAAGTACTGAAATAAGTGGTAACAGATAGTTTTGTGATGGGATAATTTGTAACGAGCAACAAGTAACAAAAGTAAATAAAGTGCAGCAAAGTGGCCCAATCCTTTTTGTAGCAAAGGATAAGCCTAGACAAACTCTTATATAGAGAAAAGCGCTCCTGAGGACACATGGTAATATCCTCAAGCTAGTTTTCATCACGTACATATGATTCACGTTCGGTACATTGATAATCTGATATGTGGGTGGAGCGGTGCTTGGGTGCTGTCCTTACTTGGACAAGCATCCCACTTATGATTAACCTCTATGGCAAGCATCCGGAACTACAACAAAAGTATTAAGTTAAACCTAACCATAGCATGAAACATATGGATCCAAATCAGCCCCTTACGAAGCAACGCATAAATTAGGGTTTAAGCTTCTGTCACTCTAGCAACCCATCATCTACTTATTACTTCCCAATGCTTTCCTCTAGGCCCAAATAATGGTGAAGTGTTATATAGTCGACGTTCACATAACACCACTAGAGGAGAGACATCATACATCTCATCAAAATATAGAACAAATACCATATTCAGATGACTACTAATAGCAAGACTTCTCCCGTGTCCTCAGGAACAAACGTAACTACTCACAAAGCATATTCATGTTCATAATCAGAGGGGTATTAATATTCATATAGGATCTGAACATATGATCTTCCACCAAATAAACCAACTCGCATCAACTACAAGGAGTAATTAACACTACTAGCAACCCACAGGTACCAATCCCAGACTTGGAGACAAGAATTGGATACAAGAGATGAACTGGGGTTTTGAGAGGAGATGGTGCTGGTGAAGATGTTGATGGAGATTTCCCTCTCCTGATGAGAGGAGCGTTGGTGATGACGATGGCGATGATTTCCCCCTCCTGGAGGGAAGTTTCCCCGGCAGAACAGCTCCGCCAGAGCCCTAGATTGGTTCCGCCATGGTTCCGCCTCGTGGCGGCAGAGTTTCGTCCGAGGAGATGGCTTATGATTTTTTCCTCATTGAAAGACTTCATATAGCAGAAGATGGCCATAGGAGGGCCACCAGGGGGCCCACGAGGTAGGGGGCACGCCCCCCACCCTCGTGGGCAGGGTGTGGCCCCCCTGGTGAACTTCTTGTGCTCATTATTTTTATATATTCGGAAAACGTCTTCCGTGAATTTTTAGGACTTTTGGAGCTGTGCAGAATAGGTCTCTAATATTTGCTCCTTTTCCAGCCCAGAATCCCAGCTGCCGGCATTCTCCCTCTTTACATAAACCTTGTAAAATAAGAGAGAATAGGCGTAAGTATTGTGACATAATGTGTAATAACAGCCCATAATGCAATAAATATCGATATAAAAGCATGATGCAAAATGGACGTATCAATGCTTATGTGAAAAAGCTTCAACCTCATAAGCTCGAACCCAAATCGGAGAAATGTGTCTTCATAGGATACCCAAAGGAGACTGTTGGGTACAACATCTATCACAAATCTGAAGGCAAGACATTCTTTGCTAAGAATGGATCCTTTCTAGAGAAGGAGTTTCTCTCGAAAGAAGTGAGTGGGAGGAAAGTAGAACTTGATGAGGTAACTGTACCTACTCCCTTATTGGAATGTAGTTCATCACAGAAATCTGTTCCCGTGACTCCTACACCAATTAGTGAGGAAGCTAATGATGAATATCATGTAACTTCAGATCAAGTTACCACCGAACCTCGTAGGTCAACTAGAGTAAGATCCTCACCAGAGTGGTACGGTAATCCTATTCTGGAAGTCATGTTACTTGACCATGACGAACCTACGAACTATGAGGAAGCGATGATGAGCCCAGATTCCGCAAAATGGCTTGAGGCCATGAAATATGAGATGAGGTCCATGTATGAGAACAAAGTGTGGACTTTGGTTGACTTGCCCGATAATCGGCAAGCCATCGAGAATAAATGTATCTTCAAGAAGAAGACTGACGCTGACGGTAATGTTACTGTCTACAAAGCTCGACTTGTTGCGAAAGGTTTTCGACAAGTTCAAGGAGTTGACTACGATGAGACCTTCTCGCCCGTAGCGATGCTTAAGTGTGTCCGAATCATGTTAACAATTGCCTCATTTTACGATTATGAAATTTGGCAAATGGATGTAAAGACTGCATTCCTGAATGGATTTCTGGAAGAAGAGTTGTATATGATGCAACCTAAAGATTTTATCGATCGAAAGGGAGCTAACAAAGTATGCAAGCTCCAGTGATCCATCTATGGACTGGTGCAAGCATCTCGGAGTTGGAATAAATGTTTTGATAGTGTGATCAAAGCATATGGTTTCATACAGACTTTTGGAGAAGCCTGTATTTACAAGAAAGTGAGTGGGAGCTCTTTAGCATTTCTTATATTATAAGTGGATGACATATTGTTGATTGGAAA
Organism: Triticum monococcum; assembly: GCA_034509565.1. NCBI lineage: Eukaryota > Viridiplantae > Streptophyta > Magnoliopsida > Poales > Poaceae > Triticum > Triticum monococcum. The sequence continues at coordinate 8,843,332 of CM067847.1, read as the reverse complement.
TGATATAGAATTTCTGGATAGCATAAAAGGATACTTGAATAAGAGTTTTTCAATGAAAGACATCGGTGAAGCTGCTTATATATATATTGGGCATCAAGATCTATAGAGATAGATCAAGACGCTTAATTGGACTTTCACAAAGCACATACCTTGATAAAGTTTTGAATAAGTTCAAAATTGATCAAGCAAAGAAAGGGTTCTTGCCTATGTTAAAAGTTGTGAAGTTGTGTCAGACTCAATGCCCGACCACTTCAGAAGATAGAGAGAAAATGAAAGATGTTCCCTATGCTTCAGCCATAGGTTCTATCATGTATGCAATGTTGTGTACTAGACCTGATGTGTGCCTTGCTATTAGTTTAGCAGGGAGGTACCAAAGTAATCCAGGAGTGGATCACTGGACAGCGGTCAAGAACATCCCGAAATACCTGAAAAGGACTAAGGATATGTTTCTCATTTATGGAGGTGACAAAGAGCTCGTCGTAAATGGTTACGTCGATGCAAGCTTTGACACTAATCCGGATGACTCTAAGTCACAAACCAAATACGTGTTTTTATTGAACGGTGGAGTTGTCAGTTGGTGCAGTTCTAAGCAAAGCGACGTGGCAGGATCTATATGTGAAGCGGAGTACATAGCTGCTTCAGAAGCAGCAAATGAAGGAATTCATATCCGATCTAGGTGTCATACCTAGTGCATCGGTTCCAATGAAAATCTTTTGTGACAATACTGGTGTAATTGCCTTGGCAAAGGAATCCAGATTTCACAAAAGAACCAAGCACATCAGAGATGCTTCAATTCCATTCGCGATCAAGTCAAGGAGGGAGACATAGAGATTTGCAAGATACATACGGATCTGAATGTTGCAGACCCGTTGACTAAGCCTCTCTCACGAGCCAAACATGATCAGCACCAAGACTCCATGGGTGTTAGAATCATTACTGTGTAATCTAGATTATTGACTCTAGTGCAAGTGGGAGACTGAAGGAAATATGCCCTAGAGGCAATAATAAAGTTGTTATTTATATTTCCTTATACCATGATAAATGTTTATTATTAATTCTAGAATTGTATTAACTGAAAACTTAATACATGTGTGAATACATAGACAAACAGAGTGCCACTAGTTTGCCTCTACTTGACTAGCTCGTTGAATCGATGATGGTTATGTTTCATAACCATAGACATGAGTTTTCATTTTATTAACGGGATCACATCATTAGAGAATGATGTGATTGACTTAACCCATCCGTTAGCTTAGCACGATGATCGTTTAGTTTGTTGCTATTGCTTTCTTCATGACTTATACATGTTAATATGACTATGAGATTATGCAACTCCTGAGTACCGAGGAACATTTTGTCACTCCGATTGTCGGAGAGGTGTCTCTGGGCCCTCTCGGTAATGCACATCACTATAAGCCTTGCAAGCAATGTAACTAATGAGTTAGTTGTGGGATGATCTATTACGGAACGAGTAAAAAAGACTTGCCGGTAATGAGATTGAACTAGGTATTGAGATACCAACGATCGAATCTCGGGCAAGTAACATACCGATGACAAAGGGAACAACGTATGTTGTTATGCGGTTTGACCGATAAAGATCTTTGTAGAATATGTAGGAACCAATATGAGCATCCAGGTTCCGCTATTGGTTATTGACCGGAGACGAGTCTCGGTCATGTCTACATAGTTCTCGAACCCGTAGGGTCCGCACGCTTAAAGTTCGGTGACGACCGGTAATATGAGTTTATGTGTTTTGATGTACGGAAGGTAGTTCGGAGTCCCGAATATGATCACGGACATGACGAGGAGTCCCGAAATGGTCGATACATAAAGATTGATATATTGGAAAGCTATATTTGTACATCAGAATAGTTCCGGTTGAAATCAGGATTTTACCGGAATGTCGGGGGGGGGGGGGGGGGGGTACCGGCCCCCGGGGGTTAGTGGGCCTTGTTGGGCCCTAGTAGAGAGAGAGGGGCCGGCCAGGGCAGGGCCGCGCGCCCCTCCCCTTGAGTCCGAATAAGACAAGGAAGGGAGGAGGGCGGCGCCCCGCTTGCCTTTCCCCTCTCCAACTCCGTCGTTCCCCCTCCTAGTGGGACTAGGAAAGGGGAGTCCTACTCCCACTAGGAGGAGGACTCCTCCTCCTGGCGCGCCCTGCTAGGGCCGGCCGGCCTCACCCCTTGCTCCTTTATATACGGGGGCAGGGGGACACCCCAAGACACACAAGTTGATCAGTTGATCTTTTAGCCTTGTGCGGTGCCACCCTCCAGCATAATCCACCACGGTCATATCGTAGCGGTGCTTAGGCGAAGCCCTGCGTCGGTAGCATCATCGTCACCGTCATCACGCCGTCGTGCTGACGGAACTCTCCCTCGAAGCTCTGCTGGATCGGAGTTCGTGGGACGTCACCGAGCTGAATGTGTGCTGAACTCGGAGGTGACGTACGTTCAGTACTTGGATCGGTCGGATCGTGAAGACGTACGGCTACATCAACCGTGTTCTCGTAATGCTTTTGCTTACGGTCTACGAGGGTACGTGGACGACACCCTCCCCTCTCGTTGCTATGCATCATCATGATCTTGCGTGTGCGTAGGAATTTTTTTTGAAATTACTGTGTTCCCCAACATCACCAAACATATAGTTCTTCATGATATCTTCGCGATATTAATATATTTCCTTCGTAAAAAAAATACTTGAGTGAATTCATTGCGAGATTATTTCTGGAAATATGTAAGGTTGAAAAAATCAAGTCAAATAATTCATACCAAGCCGCATTTGGAGATATGAATCTTTTAAGCGATCAGTGAAATTCAACGTCATTCTGAAACTGCTACTTGGACCATGGCCCGCTTACAATAATTGCAGTTTTGTTGAAACAAGATTAGCGCACATAAATAGTTATTAAGAATATCATATTGTATCACTGTGAAAATACTTATGATTCAATAAACTGTATAAATAGTTAAGAGATAAGAAATATAAGCGGTGGTTGCTCAACTAACAGCTGACGAGAGAAAGTATGGGGCAACACATGTTGGCCCCATTTGATTCTGACAAGGCGTGGTGGCGCATCAACACCACTTTTCGAATCAAATAATATTATCATTACAGAAAAAGAGCAGTCCACTAGCTAATAGCTAGACTAAATGCAGAGCATATCTTCAGCACTGAATCAGCACAATAATTGCAGAAAGAGCAATACATAAATTAGGCTAGTCATAGTGGAGTACGATTCAATTTTTCTTAGTGCTTATATTGCGGAACATGTTTTGAATGCTATAACATAATGGACACAGGGAGTATAAGCTCACAGTTTATGACACACGACATCTACCGCACGGCATCATCATCGAATCATGCATAGATGGATCACTTCATTACAAAAAAAACATCTAATCTCTTTTTAGTCCATTATTAGAGTATTTAGGGTATTTATTATTGTTACTTATTATCGTATTTTCCTTTTTATTTGAGGCAGTTGACTTTTAGCGTCATCTTAGATCATCAGTTTTAGATTAGTTCAAATGTGTACAATTTTAAGTCAAATTTCAAATACCCTTAGTGATAAACATAATATAAATAAAACAAGATAAATTGTCAAATGTAACTAAGTAGTGAACTGATTCAAATAGAAGTACGGGAGGAGGGAGTACGGGTAGTAAACTAAATACTGTGCATTGCTCATGATATTTCCAGCCATCGTTTTCCTCTGCAATTATCATCATGCCATGCATGATTTCAAAAAGCAATAAATAGAAGTTAGGTTCGTAACCGAACGGTCGTCTCGATGCCATTAGTGCTAGAAGAAAGTACACAACCATCATCATTCCTACCCCCGACAGCAATGTTTCACCCTTGGAATGACTTCTTTTCGAATATGATAACTACGAGTAGTCACTTTATAGATTGCATTCCTTTTTGGTACAATCAGCCCGATCATCATTTTTGTGGTGCGATGACACGTACATCTGCTTCCCTATATAACGTGCTCCGAGTCGCATGGAGTTCAGCTCACCAAGCGATCACCAGCCATGGAGCTCCTCTTCTTTTGCACAATAGTTCTCATCCTCATTGTCTCATCCGTGTACCTTCTGGGCCTCTTAGCCGACAGTCGTCGCAACCTGCCCCCAGGTCCTCGCTCGCTTCCACTCGTCGGCAACCTCCTCTCACTAGGCGCCCAACCGCACCGCTCCCTCGCGCGCCTTGCGGAGAGCCACGGCCCGATCATGGCGCTCCGTCTAGGCACGGTCACCACCGTGGTCGCCTCCTCCGCAGACGCCGCCCGCGACATCCTCCAGCGCCATGACGCCGCTTTTTCCGGGCGCTTCGTCCTGGACGGTACCCACGTGTTGGCGCACTACACGCACTCCATGGTCTGGCTCCCGGCCAGCAGCCCCCGGTGGCGCGCGCTACGCAAGGTGTGCTCGGGTGAGCTCTTCGCGCCGCACCGCCTCGACATGCACCAGTCCCTGCGCCAGGAGAAGGTGCAGCAACTCGTCTGCCACGTAACGCAGCTGGCACGAGAGGGCACCCCTGTTGCCGTTGGCCGCCTGGCCTTTACGACCGCGCTTAACCTGCTCTCCTCCACCATCTTCTCCACCGACTTGGCTGAGCTCGACGACCGCCATGTCAAGCCTTGCGAGTTCAAAGATGTGCTAGCAGAGCTAAACGTGACTGTCGGATTGCCAAACCTATCAGACTTCATCCCTGAATTGGCGTGGCTAGACCTGCAGGGTTTGAGGAGACGCATCGAGGGCTTGTTCCAGCGGCTACATGCCATAATGGACGAGCAGATCGAGCGTCACATGCAGGATCGCGCTGCAGGTGAGTTGGCCAAGAAAAACTTCCTGGACGTCCTACTCGACTACCGCAACACCGACGATGACCAGGGCTTCGAGCGCCAGACCCTTCTCTCATTGCTTTCGGTATCTATCTTCCAAATACTTTATTGAGTATTCCCTCCGTTCTTCCGAATTACTTATCGTGGAACATCTATTTTTATTCATTTCTGCGATAAGTAATTCTGGACGAAGAGAGTAGTATTCCTCCGTGCGTCCTCTCTTTGCAATGTTACCTCACGCTACATGGTTGTTTGGTCATCAGGACTTGTTCAGCGCGGGGACGGATACAAGTTCAGCCACCGTGGAATGGGCGATGGCGGAGCTGCTACTGAATCCATCATCCATGTCGAGAGCTCGAGAAGAGCTCGACGAAGTGATAGGCTCTAAAGAGCAGGTTGAGGAGTCCGACATTGGACAGCTCAAGTACCTCCAAGCCATCGTGAAGGAGACGTTCCGGCTCCATCCCCCGGCGCCGTTCCTGCTGCCGCACGTGGCGGAGACGATGACACAGGTCCGGGGATACACAATTCCCAAGGGCACACGCCTTCTGGTGAACGTGTGGGCCATTGTGCACGACGGCAAGGCATGGCCGGAGCCGGAAAACTTCATGCCGGAGAGGTTCCTGGAGAAGGAGGTGGACTTCAAGGGCCGAGACTTCGAGTTCCTGCCTTTCGGGTCCGGGAGGAGGATGTGTCCGGGGACGCCGCTGGCCGTTCGCATGGTTCATCTCATGCTCGCGTCCTTGCTGCATCGCTTCCAGTGGAGGCTTCCCGTAGACGTCGAGAAGAAGGGGCTGGACATGGCTGAAAGGCTTGGGGTCAACCTGTCCATGGTTACGCCCCTTGAGGCTATAGCCACGCCAGTTTGAACATAATCATCATCGTACTTTGCACCTGACCTTGTGGCATGGGAACATCATCAACATACATCCGTAAATGAGGAGTAACCAAAAGAGTTTGCTTTATACTGCTAGTGAAAAAGGTTGTATGGTCTATTCGGTACTACATGTGCTTGTGTTACCAACTACTCCCTTCGATGAATAAGTGTCGTGGTTTTAGTTCAAAATAAGGAGTACTCGATCCATAAAGTAATATAGTAAGTGTTTAGAGCATTAAAGTAATGATCTAAACACTTTTATAATTCTTTACAGAGAAAGTACATAATTATTATTACGAAAAAGGGTTTCCCCCGCTTTGTATTACAAAGCAACCATCCGATACAACCAACGATAGGTGCTGGGGCGGAAGCAGCACAATCAGGCCCAAAAAAAGAGAAAAAAGAAAAGAAACAAATGCCGATAACGGCGGATCGACAAAAACGACGAAGCCTCGCGACCGCTGCATCCACCGGAAATCGCCCCCCAAGCTCCGAGACTCCGAAGCGCCGGTACCCATCAACACCTCCAAGAAGGGACGCGACGATGACGACGCTGCTGCCAAGGGTTTCCCCCGGTACGCGGTGAGGAGAGAGGAAGGGTAGCCCCGACGCCCTCCAGGATGGTCCGGTGGTACCCTCATGCGCCACCGCGTCGGTGTCGGCCAAGCCAACAGGGATTTGTCCCGATCCCATCCTCCACCTCAGGCACTCCGGAGCTCGCCACCAAACCGACAACCACCCTCCGCCAACACGGACACGAAGCTTCCCACGTTGTTTCACCACGGCACCGCGAAGATGGCCTGCACAACGAAGAAGGGGAGCCGGGACTAGGGCAGCCGCACCGTCAGCATACTGGAGGGCCCCACCTCCACCGTCCATGACGGTAGCCGACCGGACGCCAAAGCAGGAGCCTACCGGGCCTGTGGCCCCACAGGCCCGGCTGGGCCCTCGGAGGCCCGGACAACTCCCGCCTCCGCGCCGCAGCTGGCACGCCGTCGGCGTCGCCGCCACCTGTCCGAGCTGCTCCTCCTCCTCACCACACAAACGATGACGAAGCCACGTCGGGGGCCGGCCCGCAAGGACCCAGATGGGGCCCACGGGCCCCGATCTGGGCCGGGGGCACGCCACCAGCCAACCTGCGCCACCACGCCGTCACGCCGCCAAGGAGCTGCACCATCACCGCGTGCCGCCGGCCACCGCAGCCGGGACGCCGGGCCGTCATCAAGCCGAGGAGCACCGCCGCTGCCCCCATGCCCCGGGCAGGGAGTCGCGCGTGCTGGGACAGGCAGGCCCCGCCACCGCCAACACCACCCGGCCAGCAAAGGGGTGCCCGTCGACAGCGGCATGGAGGGGAGGAGAAACGGGGGCGGCCAAAGGAGGGGGCGGGGCTCGCGCCGCCCCGGCCACCTCCCAGGGAGGCGGCACGGAGCGAATCCGGGGAAGGGAGAGGGTACATAATTATTATTCAAGGTCAAAAGAGTTTCGTCAGCATTCCCGAATCGTCGTACGCTAATATGTCTAGCCTCTGCTGTTGTCAGCTCTAGGACAGAGAAAACATATATACCGTTATACGCACTGCCCCCCTCTTTTGTGCTCATTAGGAATGACAAACCATACAGGGGGAGAGACAGGGGACGAGCAGGGGCTGATGTCCCGATGGCCGCGGCTGATTGCCGATTGCTGCCTTGCCACAAGCTCGTGCATCTTCCTCTAGGAAATCACCACTAGATGATTTCTCAAGATCTGCTCTGGTATGCTACTGTCTAATGCATTAGCAGGCAGTAGACATACTTATATGTGCTTATTACTAGATGATTCAAATTATTTATTTTTCGTCTAATGAAAGACCTCGGTGAAGCTGCTTATATATTGGGCATCAAGATCTATAGACATAGATCAAGACGCTTAATTGGACTTTCACAAAGCACATACCTTGATAAAGTTTTGAATAAGTTCAAAATTGAACAAGCAAAGAAAGGGTTCTTGCCTGTGTTACAAGGTGTTCCCTATGCTTCAGCCATAGGCTCTATCATGTATGCAATGTTGTGTACCAGACCTGATGTGTGCCTTGCTATTAGCCTAGCAGGGAGGTACCAAACTAATCTAGGAGTGGATCACTGGACAACGGTCAAGAACATCCTGAAGTACCTAAAAATGACCAAGGATATGTTTCTCCTTTATGGAGGTGACAAAGAGCTCATTGTAAATGGTTATGTTGATGCAAACTTTGACACTGATCCGGACGATTCTAAATCGCAAACCGGATACGTGTTTATATTAAATGGTGGAGCTGTCAGTTGGAGCAGTTCTAAATAGAGCGTCGTGCCGGGATCTACATGTGAAGCGGAGTACATTGCTGCTTTGGAAGCAGCGAATGAAGGAGTCTGTATGAAGGAGTTCATATCCGATCTAGGTGTCATACCTAGTGCATCGGGTCCAATGAAAATCTTTTGTGACAATACTGGTGCAATTGCCTTGGCAAAATAATCCAGATTTCACAAGAGAACCAAGCACATCAAGAGACGCTTCAACTCCATCCGGGATTAAGTCCAGGTGGGAGACATAGAGATTTGCAAGATACATACGGATCTAAATGTTGCAGATCCGTTGACTAAGCCTCTTTCACGAGAAAAACATGATCAACACCAAGGCTCCATGAGTGTTAAAATCATTACTGTGTAATCTAAATTATTGACTCTAGTGCAAGTGAGAGACTGAAGGAAATATGCCCTAGAGGCAATAATAAAGTTATTATTTATTTCCTTATTTCATGATAAATATTTATTATTCATGCTAGAAATGTATTAACCGGAAACATAATACATGTGTGAATACATAGACAAACATAGTGTCACTAGTATGCCTCTACTTGACTAGCTCATTGATCAAAGATGGTTAAGTTTCCTAACCATAGACATAAGTTGTTATTTGATCAATGGGATCACATCATTAGGAGAATGATGTGATTGACTTGACCCATTCCGTTAGCTTAGCACTTGATCGTTTGTTTACTGTTATTGCTTTCTTCATGACTTGTACATGTTCCTATGACTATGAGATTATGCAACTCCCGAATACCGGAGGAACACTTTGTGTGCTACCAAACGTCCCAACGTAACTGGGTGATTATAAAGGTGCTCTACAGGTGTCTCCGATGGTACTTGTTGAGTTGGCATAGATCAAGATTAGGATTTGTCACTCCGATTGTCGGAGAGGTATCTCTGGGCCCTCTCGGTAATACACATCACTATAAGCCTTGCAAGCATAATAACTAATGAGTTAGTTACAGGATGATGTATTACGGAACAAGTAAAGAGACTTTCCGGTGATGAGATTGAACTAGGTATTGGGAGACCGACGATCGAATCTCGGGCAAGTAACATACCGATGACAAAGAGAATAATGTATAGTGTTGTGCGGTTTGACCGATAAAGATCTTCGTAGAATATGCAGGAACCAATATGAGCATCCAGGTTCCGCTATTGGTTATTGACCGGAGATGTGTCTCAATCATGTCTACATAGTTCTCGAACCCGTAGGGTCCGTGTTGGAAATATGCCCTAGAGGCAATAATCAATTAGTTATTATTATATTTCCTTGTTCATGATGATCATTTATTATCCATGCTAGAATTGTATTGATAGGAAACTCAGATACATGTATGGATACATAGATAACACCATGTCCCTAGTAAGCCTCTAGTTCACTAGCTCGTTGATCAATAGATGGTTACGGTTTCCTGACCATGGACACTGGATGTCATTGATAACGGGATCACATCATTAGAAGAATGATGTGATGGACAAGACCCAATCCTAAGCATAGCACTAGATCGTGTAGTTCGTATGCTAAAGCTTTTCTAATGTCAAGTATCGTTTCCTTAGACCATGAGATTGTGCAACTCCCGGATACCGTAGGAGTGCTTTGGGTGTGCCAAACGTCACAACGTAACTGGGTGGCTATAAAGGTACACTACGGGTATCTCCGAAAGTGTCTGTTGGGTTGGCAGGAATCGAGACTGGGATTTGTCACTCCGTGTGACGGAGAGGTGTCTCTGGGCCCACTCGGTAGGACATCATCATAATGTGCACAAGGAGTTGATCACGGGATGATGTGTTACGGAACGAGTAAAGAGACTTGCCGGTAACGAGATTGAACAAGGTATCGGGATACCGACGATCGAATCTCGGGCAAGTATCGTACCGATAGACAAAGGGAATTGCATACGGGATTGATTAAGGCCCCGTTCGGATCTCAACCAGCTTCCCAAAATAGCTGGCTTCTCTGCTTCTCGCTGGCTTCTAGCTTCTCGGTGGAGCAGCGACTCGTTCGGCTGTACGTGCTCAGCTCCTTACTTATGCATGGACTGATAGCCCAGGAAATCAGGCTAAGGCCTGTTCGCGCGTGGTTTGGGCCAGGACATATTGGCCCAGTTCGATGGAGGAAACAAGTTTTAGTGATCGAAACGGTACGTGAGGTCACTTCGGAAGGGCAATGGAGTGTAATTCGATCAACTCCTGGCTTCCATGTGTCGAGGGCCAGCTTGAAGTGATCGAAACGGTACGCAGGCCTCACTTCGGAAGGGCACTCCCATGTAATTTCGATCAACTTCAGCTTCTCGATTTCGCGAAGCTAGTCTAACGCTGATCCTCGTCTCCGTCAAAATTGAACTACGTATTCCTGGTCTCCGCGGAGCCGGCTCCTCGGAGCAGAGCCGTTCGGCTAGCTTCTGGGATCGATTTTAGGAAGCCAGCTCCTCGAGAGCTTCCGAACGGACCCTAAGTCCTTGACATCGTGGTTCATCCGATGAGATCATCGTGGAACATGTGGGAGCCAACATGGGTATCCAGATCCCGCTGTTGGTTATTGACCGGAGAGTGTCTCGGTCATGTCTGCATAGTTCCCGAACCCGTAGGGTCTACACACTTAAGGTTCGATGACGCTAGGGTTATAAAGGAAGTTTGTATGTGGTTACCGAATGTTGTTCGGAGTCCCGGATGAGATCTCGGACGTCACGAGGAGTTCCGGAATGGTCCGGAGGTAAAGATTTATATATGGGAAGTCCTGTTTTGGTCACCGGAAAAGTTTCGGGGTTTATCGGTAACGTACCGGGACCACCGGGAGGGTCCCGGGGGTCCACCAAATCGAGCCACCAACCCCGGAGGCTTGCGTGGGCTAAGTGTGGGAGGGGACCAGCCCCAGGTGGACTGGTGGGCCCCCCCACAAGGGCCCAAGGCGCCTAAGAGGTGGAAAGGGGGCAAACCCTAAGGGGGTATGGGCCTTAGGGCCCATCCTGGTGCGCCTCCCTCTCCCCTCCCATCTTGGCTGCCTCCCCTTTCCCATCTAGGGCTGCCGCCCCCCTAGGGGTGGGAACCCTAGAGGGGGCGCACCCGCCTCCCTCTCCCCTATATATAGTGAGGCCTAGGGGCTGCCCAAGACACACGATTTGATCTCTCCCTGTTGGTGCAACCCTCCCTCTCTTTCTCCTCATATTCCGTGGTGCTTGGCGAAGCCCTGCTGGATTGCCACGCTCCTCCACCACCACCACGCCGTTGTGCTGCTACTGGATGGAGTCTTCCTCAACCTCTCCCTCTCTCCTTGCTGGATCAAGGCACGGGAGACGTCACCGGGCTGTACGTGTGTTGAACGCGGAGGTGCCGTCCGTTCGGCACTAGGATCATCGGTGATTTGGATCACGACGAGTACGACTCCATCAACCCCGTTCTCTTGAACGCTTCCACTTACCAATCTACAAGGGTATGTAGATGCACTCTCCTTCCCCTCGTTGCTGGTCTCTCCATAGATAGATCTTGGTGACACGTAGGAAAATTTTGAATTTCTGCTACGTTCCCCAACAGTGGCATCATGAGCTAGGTCTATTGCGTAGATTCTATGCACGAGTAGAACACAAAGTAGTTGTGGGCGTTGATTTTGTTCAATATGCTTACCGTTACTAGTCCAATCTTGTTTCGACGGCATCGTGGGATGAAGCGGCCCGGACCGACCTTACACGTACTCTTACGTGAGACTGGTTCCACCGACTGACATGCACTAGTTGCATAAGGTGGCTAGCGGGTGTCTGTCTCTCCCACTTTAGTCGGAACGGATTCGATGAAAAGGGTCCTTATGAAGGGTAAATAGCAATTGGCATATCAAGTTGTGGTTTTTGCGTAGGTAAGAAACGTTCTTGCTAGAAACCCATAGCAGCCACGTAAAACATGCAAACAACAATTAGAGGACGTCTAACTTGTTTTTGCAGGGTATGCTATGTGATGTGATATGGCCAAAGGATGTGATGAATGATATATGTGATGTATGAGATGATCATGTTCTTGTAATAGGAATCACGACTTGCATGTCGATGAATATGACAACCGGCAGGAGCCATAGGAGTTGTCTTTATTTATTTATGACCTGCGTGTCTACATAAACGTCATGTAATTACTTTACTTTATTGCTAACCATTAGCTATAGTAGTAGAAGTAATAGTTGGCGAGACAACTTCATGAAGACACGATGATGGAGATCATGGTGTCATGCCGGTGACGATGATGATCATGGAGCCCCGAAGATGGAGATCGTAAGGAGCAAAGTGATGATGGCCATATCATGTCACTATTTGATTGCATGTGATGTTTATCATGTTTATACATCTTGTTTACTTAGAACGACGGTAGTAAATAAGATGATCCCTCATTAAATTTCAAGAAAGTGTCCCCCCTAACTGTGCACCGTTGCGATAGTTCGTTGTTTCGAAGCACCACGTGATGATCGGGTGTGATAGATTCTAACGTTCACATACAACGGGTGTAAGACAGATTTACACACGCGAAACACTTAGGTTGACTTGACGAGCCTAGCATGTGTACAGACATGGCCTCGGAACACAGAAGACCGAAAGGTCGAGCATGAGTCGTATAGAAGATGCGATCAACATGAAGATGTTCACTGACGTTGACTAGTCCGTCTGACGTGATGATCGGACACGGCCTAGTTGACTCGGATCATGTAATCACTTAGATGACTAGAGGGATGTCTATCTGAGTGGGAGTTCATAAGATGAACTTAATTATCCTGAACATAGTCAAAAGGTCTTTGCAAATTATGTCGTAGCTCATGCTTCAGTTCTACTGTTTAGTTATGTTCCTAGAGAAAATTTAGTTGAAAGTTGATAGTAGCAATTATGCGGACTAGGTCCATAAACTGAGGATTGTCCTCATTGCTTCATAGAAGGCTTATGTCCTTAATGCACCGCTCAGTGTGCTGAACCTCAACCGTCGTCTGTGGATGTTGCGAACATCTGACATACACGTTTTGATAACTACGTGATAGTTTAGTTAAACGGTTTAGAGTTGAGGCACCAAAGACGTTTTGAAACGTCGCGAAACATATGAGATGTTTCGAGGGCTGAAATTGGGATTTCAGGCTTGTGCCCACGTCAAGAGGTATAAGGCCTCCGATGATTTTCTTAGCCTGCAAACTAAAGGAGAAAAGTTCAATTGTTGAGCTTGTGCTCAGATTGTGTGAGTACAACAATCATTTGAATCGAGTGGGAGTTAATCTTCCAGATGAAATAGTGATAGTTCTCCGAAGTCATTACCACCAAGCTGCTAGAGCTTCGTGATGAACTATAATATATCAGGGACATATATGATGATCCTTGAAACATTCACGATGTTTGACACCACAAAAGTAGAAATCAAGAAGGAGCATCAATTGTTGATGGTTGGTGAAACCACTAGTTTCAAGAAGGGCAAGGGCAAGAAGGGATACTTCATGAAACGGCAAATCAGCTGCTGCTCTAGTGGAGAAACCCAAGGTTGAACCCAAACCCGAGACTGAGTGCTTCTGTAATAAGGGGAACAACCACTGGAGCAGAATTACCCTAGATACTTGGTAGATGAGAAGGCTGTCGATAGAAGTATGTTGGATATACATTATGTTAATGTGTACTTTACTAGTACTCCTAGTAGCACCAGGGTATTAGATAACGGTTCGGTTGCTAAGTGTTAGTAACTCAAAATAAAAGCTACGGAATAAACGAAGACTAGCTAAAGGTGAGCTGACGATATGTGTTGGAAGTGTTTCTAAGGTTGATATGATCAAGCATCGCATGCTCCCTCTACCATCGAGATTGGTGTTATACCTAAATAATTGTTATTCGGTGTTTGCGTTGAGCATAGACATGATTGGATTATGTCTATCGCAATACGGTTATTCATTTAAAGAGAATAATAGTTACTCTGTTTATTTGAATAATACCTTCAATGGTCTTGCACCTAAAATGAATGGTTTATTGAATCTCGATCTTAGTGATACACATGTTCATGCCAAAAGATATAAGATAGTAATGATAGTACCACATACTTGTGGCACTGCGATTTGAGTCATATTGGTATAAAACGCATGAAGAAGCTCCATGTTGATGGATCTTTGGACTCACTTGATTTTGAATCACTCTAGACATGCAAACCATGCCTATTGGTATATATGCATGAAGAAACTCCATGCAGATGGATCGTTTAGGCTCACTTGATTTTAATCACTTGAGACATGCAAATCATATCACATGGGCAAGATGACTGAAAGCCTCATTTTCAGTAAAATGGAACTAGAAAGCAACTTGTTGGAAGTAATACATTTTGATGTGTGCAGTCCAATGAGTGCTGAGGCGTGTAGTGGATATCGTTATGTTCTTACTTCACAGATGATTTGAGTAGATGTTGAGTATATTTACTTGATGAATCACGAGTCTGAATTATTGAAAGGTTCAAGTAATTTCAGGGTGAAAGTGAGAGATCGTCGTGACAAGAGGATAAAATATCTATGATATGATCATAGAGATGAATATCTGAATTACAAGTTTGGCACAGAATTAAGACATTGTGGAAATTGTTTCACAACTGATACAACCTGGAACACCATAGTGTGATGGTGTGTCCGAACATCATAACTGCACCCTATTGGATATGATGCATACCATGATGTCTCTTATCGAATTACCACAATAGTTTATGGGTTATGCATTAGAGACAACCACATTCACTTTAAAAGGGACACCACGTAATTCCGATGAGATGACACCGTATGAACTATGGTTTGGAGAAACCTAAGCTGTCATTTCATAAAAGTTTGGGGCTGCTTATGTGAAAAAGTTTCAGGCTGATAAGCTCGAACCCAAAGCGGATAAATGCATCTTCATAGGACACCCAAAACAGTTGGGTATACCTCCTGTCTCAGATCCGAAAGCAATAAGGGATTGTTTCAAGAATCGGGTCCTTTCTCGAGGAAAAGTTTCTCTCGAAAGAATTGAGTGGGAGGATGGTGGAGACTTGATGAGGTTATTGAACCGTTACTTCAACTAGTGTATAGCAGGGCACAAGAGTTGTTCCTGTGGCACCTACAACAATTGAAGCGGAAGCTTATGATATTGATCATGAGACTTCAGATCAAGTCACTACCAAACCTCGTAGGGTGAAAAGGATGCGTACTGCTTCAGAGTGGTACAGTAATCCTGTCTTAGAAGTCATGTTGCTACACACCTTGAACTTAGTAGAACTTCGTGATGAACTATGATATGCAAGGGATAACGGAAACGATTCCCAAGCTCTTCGTGATGCTGAAATCGATGAAGGTAGAAATCAAGAAAAACATCAAGTGTTGATGGTTGACAAGACCACTAGTTTGAAGAAAAGGGCAAAAGGGAAGAAGGGGAACTTCAAGAAGAACGGCAAGCAAGTTGCTGCTCAAGTGAAGAAGCCCAAGTCTGGTCCTAAGCCTGAGACTAAGTGCTTCTACTGCAAAGGGACTGGTCACTGGAAGCGGAACTGCCCCAAGTATTTGGCGGATAAGAAGGATGGCAAAGTGAACAAAAGTATATTTGATATACATGTTATTGATGTGTGCTTTACTAGTGTTTATAGCAACCCCTCAGTATTTGATATTGGTTCAGTTGCTAAGAGTAGTAACTCGAAACAGGAGTTGCGGAATAAACAGAGACTAGTTAAGGGTGAAGTGACGATGTGTGTTGGAAGTAGTTCCAAGATTGATATGATCATCATCGCACACTCCCCTATACTTTCGGGATTAGTGTTGAACTTAAATAAGTGTTATTTGGTTTTTGCGTTGAGCATGAATATGATTTGATCATGTTTATTGCAATACGGTTATTCATTAAAGTCAGAGAATAATTGTTGTTCTGTTTACATGAATAAAACCTTCGATGGTCATACACCCAATGAAACAAGTTCGTTGGATCTCGATCATAGTGATACACATATTCATAATATTGAAACCAAAAGATGCAAAGTTAATAATGATAGTGCAACTTATTTGTGGCACTACCGTTTAGGTCATATTGGTATAAAGCGCATGAAGAAACTCCATGCTGATGGGCTTTCGGAATCACTTGATTATGAATCACTTGATGATTGCGAACCATGCCTTTTGGGCAAGATGACTAAAACGCCGTTCTCCGGAACAATGGAGCAAGCAACAGATTTGTTGGAAATCATACATACTGATGTATGTGGTCCGATGAATATTTAAGGCTTGCAGCGGGTATCATTATTTTCTGACCTTCACAAATGATTTGAGCATATATGGGTATATCTACTTAATGAAATATAAGTCTGATACATTTGAAAAGTTCATATAATTTCAGAGTGAAGTGGAAAATCATCGTAACAAGAAAATAAAGTTTCTACGATCTGATCGTGGAAAAGAGTATTTGAGTTACGAGTTTGGTCTTCAGTTAAAACAATGTGAAATAGTTTCACTACTCACGCCACCTGGAACACCACAGCATAATGGTGTGTCCGAACGTCATAACCGTACTTTATTGGATATAGTGCAATCTATGATGTTTCTTACCGATTTAGCACTATCGTTTTTGGGGTCATGCATTAGAGACAGCTGCATTCACGTTTAAAAAAAGGGGCACCATCTATATCCGTCGAGACGACGCCTTATGAACTATGGTTTGGCAAGAAACCAAAGTTGTCGTTTCTTGAAGTTTGGGGTTGCGATGCTTATGAGAAAAAGTTTCATCCTGATAAGCTCAAACCCAAATCGGAGAAATATGTCTTCATAGGATACCCAAAGGAGACTGTTGGGTACACCTTCTATCACAGATCCTAAGGCAAGACATTCGTTGCTTATAATGGAGGAAGGTAGAAAACTTGATAAGGTAATTGTACCTTCTACCTTATTGGAAAGTAGTTCATCACAAAAATCTGTTCTTGTGACTACTACACCAATTAGTGAGGAAGCTAATGATGATGATCATGTAACTTCAGATCAAGTTACTACCGAATCTCGTAGGTAAACCAGAGTGAGATCCGCACCAGAGTGGTACGGTAATCCTGTTCTGGAGGTCATGTTACTTGACCATGACGAACCTACGAACTATGAGGAAGCGATGATGAGCCCAGATTCCGCGAAATGGTTTGAGGCCATGAAATCTGAGATATGATCCATGTATGAGAACAAAGTTTGGACTTTGGTTGACTTGCCCGATGATCGGCAAGCAATTGAGAATAAATGGATCTTCAAGAGGAAGACGAACGCTGATAGTAGTGTTACTATCTACAAAGCTAGAATTGTCGCAAAAGGTTTTCGACAAGTTCAAGGTGTTGACTACGATGAGAGCTTCTCACTCGTATCTATGCTTGAGTCTGTCCGAATCATGTTAGTAATTGCCGCATTTTATGAAATCTGGCAAATGGATAAACAAAACTGCATTCCTTAATGGATTTATTAAAGAAGAGTTGTATATGATGCAACAGAAGGTTTTGTCAATCCGAAAGGTGCTAACAAAATGTGCAAGCTCCAGCGATCCATCTGTGGACTGGTGCAAGCATCTCGGAGTTGGAATATACGCTTTGATGAGTTGATCAAAGCATATAGTTTTATATAGACTTGCGGTGAAGCCTATATTTACAAGAAAGTGAGTGGGAGCACTACAACATTTCTGATAAGTATATGTGAATGACATATTGTTGATCGGAAATAATGTAGAATTATTCTGTAAAGCATAAAGGAGTGTTTGAAAGGAGTTTTTCAAAGAAAGACTTGGGTGAAGCTGCTTACATATTGAGCTTCAAGATCTATAGAGATAGATCAAGACGCTTGATAAGTTTTTTCAATGAGTACATACCTTGACAAGATTTTGAAGTAGTTCAAAATGGAGCAGTCAAAGAAAGAGTTCTTGCCTGTATTATAAGATGTGAAGTTGAGTAAGACTCAAAGCCCGACCACGGCAGAAGATAGAAAGAGAATGAAAGTCATTCCCTATGCCTTGGCCATAGGTTCTATAAAGTATGTCATGCTGTATACCAGATCTATTGTATACCCTGCACTGATTTGGCAAGGGAGTACAATAGTGATCTAGGAGTAGATCACTGGACAGCGGTCAGAATTATCCTTAGTGAAATAAGGATATGTTTCTCGATTATGGACGTGATAAAAAGGTGCGTCGTAAAGGGTTACGCCGATGCAAGTTTTGACACTAATCTAGATGACTCTAAGTCTCGGTTTAGATACATATTGAAAGTGGGAGCAATTATCTAGAGTAGCTCCATGCAGAGCATTGTTGACATAGAAATTTGCAAAATACATGTGGATCTGAATGTGGTAGACCCGTTGACTAAGATTCTCTCACAAGCAAAACATGATCACACCTTAGTACTCTTTGGGTGTTAATCACATAGCGATGTGAACTAGATTACTGAATCTAGTAAACCCTTTGGGTGTTGGTCACATGACGATGTGAACTATGGGTGTTAATCACATGGTGATGTGAACTATTGCTGTTAAATCACATGGCGATGTGAACTAGATTATTGACTCTAGTGCAAGTGGGAGACTGAAGGAAATATGCCCTAGAGGCAATAATAAAGTTATTATTTATTTCCTTATATCATGATAGATGTTTATTATTCATGCTAGAATTGTATTAACCGGAAACATAATACATGTGTGAATACATAGACAAACAGAGTGTCACTAGTATGCCTCTACTTGACTAGCTCGTTAATCAAAGATGGTTAAGTTTCCTGACCATGAAACAATGTGTTGTTATTTGATTAACGAGGTCACATCATTAGTTGAATGATCTGATTGACATGACCCATTTCATTAGCTTAGCACCCGATCGTTTAGTATGTTGCTATTGCTTTCTTCATGACTTATACATGTTCCTATGACTATGAGATTATGCAACTCCCGTTTGCCGGAGGAACACTTTGGGTACTACCAAACGTCACAACGTAACTGGGCGATTATAAAGGAGTACTACAGGTGTCTCCAATGGTAGATGTTGGGTTGGCGTATTTCGAGATTAGGGTTTGTCACTCCGATTGTCGGAGAGGTATCTCTGGGCCCTCTCGGTAATACACATCACATAAACCTTACAAGCATTATAACTAAGATGTTAGTTGTGAGATGATGTATTACGGAACGAGTAAAGAGACTTGCCAGTAACGAGATTGAACTAGGTATTGGATACCGAGGATCGGATCTCGGGCAAGTAACATACCGATGACAAAAGGAACAACGTATGTTGTTATGCGGTCTGACCGATAAAGATCTTCGTAGAATATGTAGGAGCCAACATGGGCATCCAGGTCCCGCTATTGGTTATTGACCGGAGACGTGTCTCGGTCATGTCTACATTGTTCTCGAACCGTAGGGTCCGCACGCTTAACGTTACGATGACAGTTATTATGAGTTTATGCATTTTGATGTACCGAAGGTTGTTCGGAGTCCCGGATGTGATCACGGACATGACGAGGAGTCTCGAAATGGTCGAGACATAAAGATTGATATATTGGAAGCCTATGTTTGGACATCGGAAGTGTTCCGGGTGAAATCGGGAATTTTACCGGAGTACCGGGAGGTTACCGGAACCCCCCGGGAACCAAATGGGCCTTAGTGGAAAGGTGAAAGGGGCAGCCCAAGGTGGGCTGCGCGCCACCCCCCTCCCCTAGTCCTATTAGGACTAGGAGAGGTGGCCGGCCACCTCTCTCCCTCTCTTTCTCCTTGGGAATCCTATTAGGAATAGGATTGGGGGGGGGGGAGTCCTACTCCCGGTAGGAGTAGGACTCCTCCTGCGCCTCCCTAGCTTGGCCGGCCAGCCCTCCCCCTGTCAACCTTTATATACGGGGGCAGGGGGCACCTCTAGACACACAAGTTGATCCTTGAGATCGTTCCTTAGCCGTGTGCGGTGCCCCCTGCCACCAAATTCCACCTCGATCATACTGTTGTAGTGCTTAGGCGAAGCCCTGCGTCGGTAGTACATCAAGATCGTCACCACGCCGTCGTGCTGACGGAACTCCTCCCCGAAGCTTTGCTGGATCGGAGCCCGGGAATCGTCATCGAGCTGAACGTGTGCTAAGAACTCGGAGGTGCCGTAGTAACGGTGCTTGGATCGGTCGGATCGGGAAGAAGACGTACGACTACTTCCTCTACGTTGTGTCAACGCTTCCGTTGCGATCTACAAGGGTACGTAGATCAGACTCTCCCCCTCGTTGCTATGCATCACCATGATCTTGCCTGTGCGTAGGAATTTTTTTGAAATTACTACGTTCCCCAACAATGAGATCATCGTGGAACATGTGGGAGCCAACATGGGTATCCAGATCCCGCTGTTGGTTATTGACCAGAGAGCGTCTCGGTCATGTCTGCATAGTTCCCGAACCCGTAGGGTCTACACACTTAAGGTACGATGACGCTAGGGTTATAAAAGAAGTTTGTATGTGGTTACCAAATGTTGTTCGGAGTCCCGGATGAGACCCCGGACGTCACGAGGAGTTCCAGAATGGTCCGGAGGTAAAGATTTATATATGGGAAGTCATGTTTTGGTCACCGGAAAAGTTTCGGGGTTTATCGGTAACGTACCGGGACCACCGGGAGGGTCCCGGGGGTCCACCAAGTGGGGCCACCAACCCCGGAGGCTTGCATGGGCTAAGTGTGGGAGGGGACCAGCCCCAGGTGGGCTGGTGCGCCCCCCCACAAGGGCCCAAGGCGCCTAAGAGGTGGAAAGGGGGCAAACCCTAAGGGGGTATGGGCCTTAGGGCACATCCTGGTGCGCCTCCCTCTCCCCTGCCATCTTGGCCACCTCCCCTTTCCCATCTAGGGCTGCCGCCCCCACTAGGGGTGGGAACCCTAGAGGGGGCGCACCCTCCTCCCTCTCCCCTATATATAGTGAGGCCTAGGTGCTGCCCAAGACACACGATTTGATCTCTCCCTGTTGGTGCAGCCCTCCCTCTCTTTCTCCTCATATTCCGTGGTGCTTGGCGAAGCCCTGCTGGATTGCCACGCTCCTCCACCACCACCACGTCGTTGTGCTGCTGCTGGATGGAGTCTTCCTCAACCTCTCCCTCTCTCCTTGCTGGATAAAGGCATGGGAGATGTCACCGGGCTGTACGTGTGTTGAACGCGGAGGTGCCGTATGTTCGGCACTAGGATCATCGGTGATTTGGATCACGACGAGTACGACTCCATCAACCCCGTTCTCTTGAACGCTTCCGCTTAGCGATCTACAAGGGTATGTAGATGCACTCTCCTTCCCCTCGTTGCTGGTCTCTCCATAGATAGATCTTGGTGACACGTAGGAAAATTTTGAATTTCTGCTACGTTCCCCAACAGTCCGCACGCTTAAAATTCTGTGACGATCGGTTTTATGAGTTTATATGTTTTGATGTACCGAAGGTAGTTCGGAGTCCCAGATTTGATCACAGACATGACGAGGAGTCTCGAAATGATCGAGACATAAAGATTGATATATTGGAAGTCTACATTTGGACATCGGAATAGTTCCGGGTGAAATCGGGATTTTACCGGAGTACCGGGGGGGGTTACCGGAACCCCCCGGGGACTAATGGGCCTTGTTGGGCCATAAGGGAAAGAGAGAGGGGCCGGCCTAGGGCAGGCAACGCGCCCCCTTCCCCCTATCCGAATTGGACTAGGGGAAGGGGGGCGGCGCCCCCCTTTCCTTCTCTTTCTCTCCCTGCCTTTCCCGCTCCTAGTAGGAGTAGGAAAGGGAGGAATCCGAGGATTCCTCCTCCTAGATGCGCCAACAAGGGCCGGCCGGCCTCCCCCTTGCTCCTTTATATACAGGGGCAAGGGGCACCTCTAGACACACAAGTTGATCGCAAAGATCTCTCCCAGCCGTGTGCGGTGACCCCCTCCACCATAATCCACCTCGGTCATACTGTAGCGGTGTTTAGGCGAAGCCCTGCTGCAGTAACTTCATCAACATCGTCACCATGCCTTCGTGTTGACGAAACTATTCCCCAAGCTCTACTGGATCGTGAGTTCATGGGACGTCACCGAGCTGAACGTGTGCTGAACATGGAGGTGCCGTACGTTCGGTACTGAGGATCGGTCGATCGTGAAGACGTATGACTACATCAACCGCGTTGTCGTAACGCTTCCTCTTAACGGTCTATGAGGGTACGTGGACAACATGTTGGGGAACGCAGTAATTTCAAAAAATTTCCTACGCACACGCAAGATCATGGTGATGCACAGCAACGAGAGGGGAGAGTGTTGTCTACGTACCAACGCAGACCGACTGCGGAAGCGATCACACAACGTAGAGGAAGTAGTCGTACGTCTTCTTCCCGGTCGACCGATCCAAGCACCGTTACTCCGGCACCTCCGAGTTCTTAGCACACGTTCAGCTCGATGACGTTCCTCGGGCTCCGATCCAGCAAAGCGTCGAGGAAGAGTTCCGTCAGCACGACGGCGTGGTGACGATCTTGATGTACTACCGACGCAGGGCTTCGCCTAAGCACTGTAACGGTATGATCGAGGTGGAATTTGGTGGCAGGGGGCACCGCACACGGCTAAGGAACGATCAACTTGTGTGTCTTGTGGTGCCCCCTGCCCCCGTATATAAAGGCCAGGGGCAGGGGGTTCGGCCGGCCAGGAGGGAGGCGCAGGGAGGAGTCCTACTCCCACCGGGAGTAGGACTCCTTCCCCCCAATCCTATTCCAACTAGGATTCTAGGGGAAGAAGGAGAAAGAGGGGGCCGGCCCACCTTTCCTAGTCCTACTAGGACTTAGGGACAGGGGGGGGCGCCGGCCAGCTTGTGGGCTGCCTCTTCTCTCTTTTTCACTAAGGCCCAATAGGCCCATTTACCTCCCGGGGGGTTCCGGTAACCCTCCCGGTATTCCGGTAAAATCCCGATTTCACCCGGAACGCTTCCGGTGCCCAAACATAGGCTTCCAATATATCAATCTTTACGTCTCGACCATTTCGAGACTCCTCGTCATGTCCGTGATCTCATCCGGGACTCCGAACAACCTTCGGTGCATCAAAATGCATAAACTCATAATAACTGTCATCGTAACGTTAAGCGTGCGGACCCTACGGTTCGAGAATAATGTAGACATGACCGAGACACGTCTCTGGTCAATAACCAATAGCGGGACCTGGATACCCATATTGGCTCCTACATATTCTACAAAGATCTTTATCGGTCAGACCGCATAACAACATACGTTGTTCCCTTTGTCATCGGTATGTTACTTGCCCGAGATTCGATCGTCGGTATCCAATACCTAGTTCAATCTCGTTACTGGCAAGTCTCTTTACTCGTTCCGTAATACATCATCTCACAACTAACTCATTAGTTGCAGTGCTTGCAAGGCTTATGTGATGTGCATTACCGAGAGGGCCCAGAGATACCTCTCCGACAATCGGAGTGACAAACCCTAATCTCGAAATACGCCAACCCAACATCTACCATTGGAGACACCTGTAGTACTCCTTTATAATCACCCAGTTACGTTGTGACGTTTGGTAGTACCCAAAGTGTTCCTCCGGTAAACGGGAGTTGCATAATCTCATAGTTATAGGAACATGTATAAGTCATGAAGAAAGCAATAGCAACATACTAAACGATCGGGTGCTAAGCTAATGGAATGGGTCATGTCAATCAGATCATTCTACTAATGATTTGACCTCGTTAATCAAATAACAACTCCTTGTTCATGGTTAGGAAACATAACCATCTTTGATTAACGAGCTAGTCAAGTAGAGGCATACTAGTGACACTTTGTTGGTCTATGTATTCACACATGTATTATGTTTCCGGTTAATACAATTCTAGCATGAATAATAAACATTTATCATGATGTAAGGAAATAAATAATAACTTTATTATTGCCTCTAGGGCATATTTCCTTCACAACACTCTCCCCTCTTGTTGCTATGCATCACCACGATCCTGTGTGTGCGTAGGAAAATTTTGAAATTACTATGTTCCCCAACAAAAGGAGCTCCACTCGAGGCTCAGGAAGGCACAGAGAGAGCTCGAATCGCTCTCAAGGGCAACCCCGACTCCTGATGTTCGTATGAAGCAGAAGGAGTTGTCTCTATTTATAGAGAATTTTCTTGAGCAAGATGAAATATACTGGATGCAGAGAGGCAAAGTTACTCGCTTAGGCGAGGAGACCGTAACATTGCTTACTTCCATCAATCTGCTTCGGCTCGTCGACAGAAGAATTTAATTAAAAAGTTGAAAAGCAATAGTAATACTTGGGTAGAAGGAAACGACAACTTGAAGCCGTTGATTCGTGATTACTTTCAGGGTCTTTTTACATCATATATGGGGGAGGTAGATCAGGGCTTGTTAAATTCTGTAAAACCTGTGGTGACCAATGATATGAATAATATGCTTTTGGCCGAGTATACCAGGGAGGAGGTTCGCAAGGCTTTGTTCCAAATAGGTGATCTGAAGGCCCCGGGCCCGGATGGACTTCAAGCTATTTTCTTTAAAAGATTCTGGCACATTGTGGGAGAGGAGCTGACAGATGAGGTGCTGAATGCTATACGTCATAGAAAGATCCCTACAGGTTGGAACTCACCGAACGTGCCTCTCATACCTAAGGTAAATTCCCCCGAGGTGATAACACAGTACAGACCAATAAGCTTGTGTAACGTGGTCTATAAAATCATTTCGAAAATGATTGCAAATAGACTTAAGCGGATTCTCCCTGACATTATTTCTCCAACACAAAGTGCCTTCGTACCGGGAAGATTAAGCACTGATAACGTGTTGGTAGCTTATGAATGTTTTCATGCAATCAAGAAAAAAACTCATGGATCAAATGGGCTCTGTGCGATAAAGTTGGATATTAATAAAGCTTATGACTCCAGATGGCAACGGGGACGAAACCCATCGGGTTTTGCCTTTCCAAACCCATCCCCACGAGAAAATCGCAAACCCGTCCCCGTCCCCATCACCGTGTGCGGGGCTAGTTTTCCGCCCGTCCCCTAAACCCATCGGGTTTCGGGGAACCCATGGGGAACCCACGAGAAAATAAAAATATTTAAACAAACATAGTGGCGACAAAGAATAACATTTGAATAGCAAAAAACAAGCACATTTCAGCAGCATAACTAGAGCAAATTTCAACAAAAAAATAATAGTAGATGGTTCAACAGCTATATAGAGTGTATTTTAGCAGATTTAAACAACATACATAGTATATTTCGGAGGCAGCAAACATAAGATAATTAGTAGCAACAATGATATCATTTCAGCAGCAACATAGTATATTTCAACAGGAAAGCAACTGCAAATTTCAGGACAATACTCAGGAATAACATCAACTAAAAGAAGCCTATTTCAGCACAACTATAGCCCATTTCAACAACGAACATAAGCATATTTTAGCAACAAAAAGGAGCATATTTCAGCAAAAAAATGTATTTTGCCGGGTTTGCCGGGTTTCGGGTTCGGGGACTACCAAAACTGGTGCAAACCCATGAAACGTGTCGGGTTGTATAATGTGCCCAACAACAGCCCCGCGGGGATGAAAAGATGCCCATCCCCGTTCCCTAATAGGGTAAAAACCCACGAGGACGCGGGTTTCGGGGCCCCGTTGCCATCTTGACTTATGACCGTGTTGAATGGGGCTTTTTGGAGAAGATAATGTTGCAGATGGGGTTTCATGCACAATGGGTGTGTTGGGGAACGTTGCAGAAAACAAAAATTTTCCTACTCGTTTCACCAAGATCCATCTAGGAGTTCATCTAGCAACGAGTCATGAGATGCATCTACATACCTTTGTAGATCGCGTGCAGAAGCGTTCAACGAACGGGGATGATGTAGTCGAACACGACGTGATCCAAATCACCGATGACCGAGTGCCGAACGGACGGCACCTCCGCGTTCAACACACGTACGGGACGGGAGACGTCTCCTCCTTCTTGATCCAGCAAGGGGGAGGAGAGGATGGTGATGATCCAGCAGCACGACGGCGTGGTGGTGGATGCAGGGCGTCACAGTAGCAGGGCTTCGCCTATACTACGCAAGAGGGAGATGTAACAGGGAGAGAGGAAAGCACCAAAAGCCGTAGACCAAAGTCCCTCCTCTCCCCCACTATATATAGGGGTGCCAAGGGGGGGCGCTGGCCCTAGGAGATGGATCTCCTAGGGGGGGCGGCGGCGGCCAAGGGTGGGGGGGCTTGCCCCCCAAGGCAAGGGGCGCCCCCCTTTAGGGTTTCCCTAACCCTAGGCGCATGGGCCCCTTAGGGGGTGGCGCCCCAGCCCACTAAGGGCTGGGTTCCTTCCCACTTCAGCCCATGGGGCCCTCCGGGATAGGTGGCCCCACCTGGTGGACCCCCGGGACCCTTCCGGTGGTCCCGGTACAATACCGGTAACCCCAAAACTTGTCCCGATGGCCGAAACAGCACTTCCTATATATAATTCTTTACCTCCGGACCATTCCGGAACTCCTCGTGACGTCCGGGATCTCATCCGGGACTCCAAACAACATTCGGGTTACTGCATATACATATCTTCACAACCATAGCGTCACCGAACCTTAAGTGTGTAGACCCTACGGGTTCGGGAGACATGTAGACATGACCGAGACGACTCTCCGGTCAATAACCAACAGCGGGTCTGGATACCCATGTTGGCTCCCACATGCTCCACGATGATCTCATCGGATGAACCACGATGTCGAGGATTCAATCAACCCCGTATGCAATTCCCTTTGTCAATCGATATATTACTTGCCCGAGATTCGATCGTCGGTATCCCAATACCTCGTTCAATCTCGTTACCGGCAAGTCACTTTACTCGTACCGTAATGCATGATCCCGTGACCAGACACTTGGTCACTTTGAGCTCATTATGATGATGCATTACCGAGTGGGCCCAGTGATACCTCTCCATCATACGGAGTGACAAATCCCAGTCTTGATCCGTGTCAACCCAACAGACACTTTCGGAGATACCCGTAGTCTACCTTTATAGTCACCCGGTTACGTTGTGACGTTTGGTACACCCAAAGCACTCCTACGGTATCCGCGAGTTACACGATCTCATGGTCTAAGGAAAAGATACTTGACATTGCAAAACTCTAGCAAACGAACTATACGATCTTTATGCTATGTTCAGGATTGGGTCTTGTCCATCACATCATTCTGTTAATGATGTGATCTCGTTATCAATGACATTCAATGTCCATAGCCAGGAAACCATGACTATCTGTTGATCAACGAGCTAGTCAACTAGAGGCTTACTAGGGACATGTTGGTGTATGTTATTCACACATGTATTACGATTTCTGGATAACACAATTATAGCATGAATAAAGACAATTACCATGAACAAGGAAATATAATAATAATGCTTTTATTATTGCCTCTAGGGCATATTTCAAACAGTCTCCCACTTGCACTAGAGTCAATAATCTAGTTACATTGTGATGAATCGAACACCCATGGAATTCTGGTGTTGGTCATGCTTTGCCCTAGGGAGAGGTTTAGTCAACGGATCTGCTACATTCAGGTCCGTATGTACTTTACAAATATCTATGTCTCCATCTTGAGCATTTTCACGAATGGAGTTGAAGCGACGCTTGATGTGCCTTGTCTTCTTGTGAAACCTGGGCTCCTTGGCAAGTGCAATAGCTCCAGTGTTGTCACAGAAGATATTGATCAGCCCCGACGCATTGGGTATGACTCCGAGGTCGGTGATGAACTCCTTCAACCAAATTGCTTCATGTGCTGCCTCGAGGCTGCCATGTACTCCGCTTCACATGTAGATCCCGCCACGACGCTTTGCTTGCAACTGCACCAGCTTACTGCCCCACCATTCAAAATATACACGTATCCGGTTTGTGACTTTGAGTCATTCAGATCTGTGTCAAAGCTAGCATCGACGTAACCCTTTACGACGAGCTCTTCGTCACCTCCATAAACGAGAAACATCTCCTTAGTCCTTTTCAGGTACTTCAGGATATTCTTGACCGCTGTCCAGTGTTCCTTGCCGGGATTACTTTGGTACCTTCCTACCAAACTTACGGCAAGGTTTACATCAGGTCTGGTACACAGCATGGCATACATAATAGAACCTATGGCTGAGGCATAGGGGATGACACTCATCTCTTCTATTTCTTCTGCCGTGGTCGGACTTTGAGCCGAGCTCAATTTCATACCTTGCAGTACAGGCAAGAACCCCTTCTTAGACTGATCCATATTGAACTTCTTCAATATCTTATCAAGGTATGTGCTTTGTGAAAGACCTATGAGGCGTCTCGATCTATCTCTATAGATCTTGATGCCTAATATATAAGCAGCTTCTCCAAGGTCCTTCATTGAAAAACTCTTATTCAAGTAGGCCTTGATGCTGTCCAAGAGTTCTATATCATTTCCCATCAAAAGTATGTCATCTACATATAGTATGAGAAATGCAATAGGGCTCCCACTCACTTTATTGTAAACACAGGCTTCTCCATAAGTCTGCGTAAACCCAAATGCTTTGATCATCTCATCAAAGTGAATGTTCCAACTCCGAGATGCTTGCACCAGCCCATAAATCGAGCGTTGGAGCTTGCATACTTTGTCGGCATTCTTAGGATCGACAAAACCTTCTGGCTGCATCATATACAATTCTTCCTTAAGGTAACCATTAAGGAATGCCGTTTTGACGTCCATTTGCCATATTTCATAATCGTAGAATGCGGCAATTGCTAACATGATTCGGACGGACTTTAGCTTCGCTACCGGTGAGAAAGTCTCATCGTAGTCAACCCGTTGAAATTCTCGATAACCCTTAGCGACAAGCCGAGCTTTATAGATGGTCACATTACCATCCGCATCTGTCTTCTTCTTAAAGATCCATTTATTTTCTATGGCTCGCCGTTCAACAGGCAAGTCAGTCAAAGTCCATACTTCGTTTTCATACATGGATCCTATCTCGGATTTCATGGCTTCTAGCCATTTGTCGGAATCCGGGCCCGCCATCGCTTCTTCATAGTTTGAAGGTTCACCGTTGTCTAACAACATGATTTCCAAGACAGGGTTGCCGTACCACTCTGGTGCAGAACGTGTCCTTGTGGACCTTCGAATTTCAGTAGGAGCTAGATCAGAAGTATCTTGATCATTGTCATTAACTTCCTCTCTAGTCGGTGCTGGCACCTCAGGAACATTTTCTTGAGTTGCGCCATTTTCCGGTTCAAGAGGCAATACTTCATCGAGTTCTACTTTCCTCCCACTTACTTCTTTCGAGAGAAACTCCTTCTCTAGAAAGGATCCATTCTTGGCAACAAAGACCTTGCCTTCGGATCTGAGGTAGAAGGTATACCCAATAGTTTCTTTAGGATATCCTATGAAGACGCATTTTTCCGACTTGGGTTCGAGCTTTTCAGGTTGAAGTTTCTTGACATAAGCATCGCATCCCCAAACTTTTAGAAATGACAGCTTAGGTTTCTTCCCAAACCATAATTCATACGGTGTCGTCTCAACGGAATTCGACGGAGCCCTATTTAAAGTGAATGCGGCAGTCTCTAAAGCCTAGCCCCAAAAAGATAGCGGTAAATCGGTAAGAGACATCATAGACCGCACCATATCTAATAGAGTGCGATTACGACGTTCAGACACACCGTTACACTGACGTGTTCCAGGCGGCGTTAGTTGTGAAACTATTCCACATTTTCTTAAGTGTGTGCCAAATTCGTGACTCAAGTATTATCCTCCACGATCTGATCGTAGAAACTTGATTTTCCTGTCACGTTGATTCTCAACCTCACTCTGAAATTCCTTAAACTTTTCAAAGGTTTCAGACTTGTGTTTCATTAAGTAGACATACCCATATCTACTCAAGTCATCAGTGAGAGTGAGGACATAACGATAGCCACCGCGAGCCTCAACACTCATTGGACCGCACACATCAGTATGTATAATTTCCAATAAGTTGGTTGCTCGCTCCATTGTTCCTGAGAACGGAGTCTTGGTCATTTTACCCATGAGGCATGGTTCGCACGTGTCAAATGATTCATAATCAAGAGACTCTAAAAGTCCATCTGCATGGAGCTTCTTCATGCGTTTGACACCTATGTGACCAAGGCGGCAGTGCCACAAGTATGTGGGACTATCATTATCAACCTTACATCTTTTGGTATTCACACTAAGAACATGTGTAGCATTACGCTCGAGATTCATTAAGAATAAACCATTCACCATAGGAGCATGACCATAAAACATATCTCTCATATAAATAGAACAACCATTATTCTCGGATTTAAATGAGTAGCCATCTCGAATTAAACGAGATCCTGATACAATGTTCATGCTCAAAGCTGGCACTAAGTAACAATTATTGAGGTTTAAAACTAATCCCGTAGGTAAATGAAGAGGCAGCGTGCCGACGGCGATCACATCGACCTTGGAACCATTCCCGACGCGCATCGTCACCTCGTCCTTCGCCAGTCTCCGTCTATTCCGCAGCTCCTGCTTTGAGTTACAAATGTGAGCAACTGCACCGGTATCAAATACCCAAGAGCTACTACGAGTACTGGTTAGGTACACATCAATTACATGTATATCACATATACCTTTTGTTTTGCCGGCCTTCTTGTCCGCTAAGTATTTGGGGCAATTCCGCTTCCAGTGACCACTTCCCTTGCAATAAAAACACTCAGTCTCGGGCTTGGGTCCGTTCTTTGGCTTCTTCCCGGCAGCTTGCTTGCCGGGCACGGCAACTTCCTTGCCGTCCTTCTTGAAGTTCTTTTTACCCTTACCCTTCTTGAACTTAGTGGTTTTATTCACCATCAACACTTGATGTTCCTTCTTGACTTCTACCTCTGCTGATTTCAGCATAGCAAATACTTCAGGAATGGTCTTTTCCATCCCCTGCATATTGAAGTTCATCACAAAGCTCTTGTAGCTCGGTGGAAGCGACTGGAGGATTCTGTCAATGACCGCATCATCCGGGAGATTAACTCCCAGTTGAGTCAAGCGGTTATGCAACCCAGACATAGTGAGTATGTGCTCACTGACAGAACTGTTTTCCTCCATCTTACAGCTGAAGAATTTGTCGGAGACTTGATATCTCTCGACCCGGGAATGAGCTTGAAAAACCATTTTCAGCTCTTCGAACATCTCATATGCTCCGTGTCTCTCAAAACGTTTTTGGAGCCCCGGCTCTAAGCTGTAAAGCATGCCGCATTGAACGAGGGAGTAGTCATCGGTACGTGCCTGCCAAGCGTTCATAACGTCTTGTTCAGCAGGGAGGACAGGTGCGTCACCCAGCAGTGCTTCTAGGACATAATCTTTCTTGGCAGCTATGAGGATGATCCTCAGGTTCCGGACCCAGTCCGTGTAGTTGCTGCCATCGTCTTTCAGCTTGGTTTTCTCTAGGAACGCGTTGAAGTTGAGGACTACGTTGGCCATTTGATCTACAAGACATATTGTAAATATTTTAGACTAAGTTCATGATAATTAAGTTCATCAAATCAAATTATTTATGAACTCCCACTTAGATAGACATCCCTCTTCTAGTCATCTAAGTATAACATGATCCGAGTTAACTAGGCCGTGTCCGATCATCACGTGAGACGGACTAGTCAACATCGGTGAACATCTTCATGTTGATCGTATCTTCTATACGACTCATGCTCGACCTTTCAATCTTCTGTGTTCCGAGGCCATGTCTGTACATGCTAGGCTCGTCAAGTCAACCTAAGTGTTTGCATGTGTAAATCTGTCTTACACCCGTTGTATGTGAACGTTAGAATCTATGACACCCGATCATCACGTGGTGCTTCGAAACAACGAACTGTCGCAACGGTGCACAGTTAGGGGGAACACTTCTTGAAATTATTATGAGGGATCATCTTATTTACTACCGTCGTTCTAAGTAAACAAGATGCAAAAACATGATAAACATCACATGCAATCAAATAATAAACGTGACATGATATGGCCAATATCACATAGCTCCTTTGATCTCCATCTTGGGGCTCCATGATCATCTTGTCACCGGCTTGACACCATGATCTCCATCATCGTGTCTCCATGAAGTTGCTCGCCAACTATTACTTCTACTACTATGGCTAACGCGTTTAGCAATAACGTAAAGTAATTTACATGGCATTTCTCAATGACACGCAGGTCATATAAAAGAATAAAGACAACTCTATGGCTCCTGCCGGTTGTCATACTCATCGACATGCAAGTCGTGATTCCTATTACAATAGCATGAACATCTCATACATCACATATAGATCATTCATCATTCATCACAACTTTGGCCATATCATATCACAATCACTTGCTGCAAAAACAAGTTAGACGTCCTCTAATTGTTGTTGCAAGTTTTACGTGGCTGAATTAGGGTTCTAGCAAGAACGTTTTCTTACCTACGTGAAAGCCACAACGTGATTTGTCAACTTCTATTTACCCTTCATAAGGACCCTGTTCATCCAATCCGCTCCAACTAAAGTAGGAGAGACAGACACCCGCCAGCCACCTTATGCAACTAGTGCATGTTAGTCGGTGGAACCGGTCTCACGTAAGCGTACGTGTAAGGTTGGTCCGGGCCGCTTCATCCCACAATACCGCTAAAGCAAGAAAAGACTAGTAGCGGCAAGAAAGTTGACAAATCCACGCCCACAACAAATTGTGTTCTACTCGCGCAAGAAGAACTACGCATAGACCTAGCTCATGATGCCACTGTTGGGGAACGTTGCAGAAAACAAAAATTTTCCTACTCGTTTCACCAAGATCCATCTAGGAGTTCATCTAGCAACGAGTCATGAGATGCATCTACATACCTTTGTAGATCGCGTGTGGAAGCGTTCAACGAACGGGGATGATGTAGTCGAACACGACGTGATCCAAATCACCGATGACCGAGTGCCGAACGGACGGCACCTCCGCGTTCAACACACGTACGGGACGGGAGACGTCTCCTCCTTCTTGATCCAGCAAGGGGGAGGAGAGGTTGGTGATGATCCAGCAGCACGACGGCGTGGTGGTGGATGCAGGGCGTCACAGTAGCAGGGCTTCGCCTATACTACGCAAGAGGGAGATGTAACAGGGAGAGAGGGAAGCACCAAAAGCCGTAGACCAAAGTCCCTCCTCTCCCCCACTATATATAGGGGTGCCAAGGGGGGGGGCGCCGGCCCTAGGAGATGGATCTCCTAGGGGGGCAGCGGCCAAGGGTGGGGGGGCTTGCCCCCCAAGGCAAGGGGCGCCCCCCTTTAGGGTTTCCCCTAACCCTAGGCGCATGGGCCCCTTAGGGGGTGGCGCCCCAGCACACTAAGGGCTGGGTTCCTTCCCACTTCAGCCCATGGGGCCCTCCAGGATAGGTGGCCCCACCCGGTGTACCCCTGGGACCCTTCCGGTGGTCCCGGTACAATACGAGTAACCCCGAAACTTGTCCCGATGGCCGAAACAGCACTTCCTATATATAATTCTTTACCTCCGGACCATTCCGGAACTCCTCGTGACGTCCGGGATCTCATCCGGGACTCCGAACAACATTCGGGTTACTGCATATACATATCTTCACAACCATAGCGTCACCGAACCTTAAGTGTGTAGACCCTACGGGTTTGGGAGACATGTAGACATGACCGAGACGACTCTCCGGTCAATAACCAACAGCGGGATCTGGATACCCATGTTGGCTCCCACATGCTCCACGATGATCTCATCGGATGAACCACGATGTCGAGGATTCAATCAACCCCGTATGCAATTCCCTTTGTCAATCGATATATTACTTGCCCGAGATTCGATCGTCGGTATCCCAATACCTCGTTCAATCTCGTTACCGGCAAG
Source organism: Triticum monococcum (assembly GCA_034509565.1). Taxonomy (NCBI): domain Eukaryota; kingdom Viridiplantae; phylum Streptophyta; class Magnoliopsida; order Poales; family Poaceae; genus Triticum; species Triticum monococcum. The sequence continues at coordinate 8,809,524 of CM067847.1, read as the reverse complement.
TCACTTTACTCGTACCGTAATGCATGATCCCGTGACCAGACACTTGGTCACTTTGAGCTCATTATGATGATGCATTACCGAGTGGGCCCAGTGATACCTCTCCGTCATACGGAGTGACAAATCCCAGTCTTGATCCGTGTCAACCCAACAGACACTTTCGGAGATACCCGTAGTCTACCTTTATAGTCACCCAGTTACGTTGTGACGTTTGGTACACCCAAAGCACTCCTACGGTATCCGGGAGTTACACGATCTCATGGTCTAGGGAAAAGATACTTGACATTGCAAAACTCTAGCAAACGAACTATACGATCTTTATGCTATGTTCAGGATTGGGTCTTGTCCATCACATCATTCTCTTAATGATGTGATCTCGTTATCAATGACATTCAATGTCCATAGCCAGGAAACCATGACTATCTGTTGATCAACGAGCTAGTCAACTAGAGGCTTACTAGGGACATGTTGGTGTCTGTTATTCACACATGTATTATGATTTCCAGATAACACAATTATAGCATGAATAAAGACAATTACCATGAACAAGGAAATATAATAATAATGCTTTTATTATTGCCTCTAAGGCATATTTCCAACAGGGTGGAGCTCATCATGGAGTGTGTGTCCTCAGTAAGCTACAGAGTCAGATTTAACAACACTGAAACTAATGAGTTTTCTCCTACAAGTGGCTTGAGGCAGGGTGACCCTATATCACCTTATTTATTTTTATTGTGCTCTGAAGGTCTCTCAAGTCTGCTTGCTCATGAATAAGAAATGGGTGAATTAGATGGCGTGTGAGTGTGGAGGAATGCCCCCTCAATTTCGCATCTGTTATTTAAAGACAACTCTCTGATTCTTATGAAGGCATATACCCATAATGCGGATAGTTTAAAAGGAGTTTTGGAGACCTATTGCCCTAGTTCAGGGCAGCTGATCAGTAATGCAAAGTCAAGCATATATTTCAGTCTGAATACAAATGTCCAAACTAGGGAAAATATTTGCAGAGAATTGAATATTGTGACAGAAGCTTTATCTGATACGTATTTGGGCCTACCGACTATGGTAGGGGTGGACAAAAGCGACTGTTTTCAACACTTGATTGATAGAGTTTGTCAGAGGCTGAAGGGCTGGAAAGAGAAAACACTCTCGATGCAAGGTAAAGAGATATTGGTAAAATCAGTTGCCCAAGTGATTCCTTCCTATGCAATGTCAGTTTTCAAACTTCTAAAAGGAATCTGCAAATCTATTACTGATGAAATAGCTGGCTTTTGGTGGGGAGATGGTGAAGAGAAGAAGAAAATGCATTGGTTTGCCTGGTGGAGATTATGCATACTGAAGAAGGAAGGGAGATTAGGGTTTAGAGACTTGCACAGTTTTAATCTTGCTTTACTAGCAAAACAGTGCTGGCGACTAATCCTGAACCCGGATTCTTTATGTGCTCAAGTTCCGAAGGCAAAGTATTACCCGGACGGTGACATTTTGAATGCGGGGCCCAAGAAGGGCTCTTCTTATACTTGGCAGAGCATTGTGGATGGCATTCAGACTTTCAAGAGAGGTTGCATTTGGCGTGTTGGATCCGGAGCTAATATTGATATTTGGAATGACCCCTGGATACCATCGAGTGCTACTAGAAAACTGATTACACACAGAGGTGCAACAATGCTATCAAAGGTTGATGAGTTAGTAAATCCACATATGGGACAATGGGACGAAGAACTAATCCAGGATATATTTTCACCGGTTGACGTCCATAGGATACTACAGATCCAGTTAAATCCCCACATGGTGGAAGATTTTGTAGCATCAAACTACACACGGCAGGTACATTCTCTGTGCGATCGGCCTACCATAGAGAATTTGAGCATCAATATGGTTCGCGGTGGAGGCGAGGGGACGGGCAAGGTTCAGAAAAGATCAACTCAGTGTGGAAGGACATGTGGAATTTGAAGATACCTGGGAAGATAAAACATTTTGGTTGGAACGTCCTGCAGGGTTCCCTACCTTGCTTCAGTGTATTGGCAAATCGCCATATCCCATGCATTGGACAAATCCCAGTTTGCTTAGTTGGAGTAGAGGATATACAACACTGCCTATTTAACTGCTCGCGAGCAAGATCGGTCTGGGAACAACTTGGCTTGGCGCAAAGTGTACAAGAGGCGATGGCTGAGGACATATCAGGTTCTATCACAATGGAAATCCTATCTAAACTACAGGGCAATGACCATGAGCTACCAAGGGTAGAACTTGCACTAGTGGCGGCGTGGTACATTTGGTGGCAGCGACAGCAAATCGCCAAAGGTACAGAGGTCCAAGATTCGTCAAAAACGACTCTAGCGATTAGAGTTCTGACAATGAATTACTTGCGATCAGCGTCTTCCAAGGGCACAACAAGGACAGTTGATCATATTTGGAAGAAGCCAAACCGGGGGATAGTGAAGATTAATGTTGATGCTTCGTTCCAATATGAAACACTCTCGGGTGCGAGTGGTGCAGTGGCCCGGGATGATCGAGGTGATTTTATAGCGGCAGCAAATTGGTACATTCCAGTAGTAACCGGGGTGGACAGCGCTGAACTAATGGCTATCAGGAATGGCCTCTACCTAGCAGCCAATATCGGGTGTAACACTGTTGTTCTGGAGTCAGATTCTTCATTCGTGGTGGACTCGATGAACCAAATTTATGATTATATGGGGCCGGATATAGCTATCATCATGGAGTGCAAGCAACTAATGACGGACTTCGCGTCCGTATCATTCAAGCACTGCTTAGAGAAGCTAACTGTCGGTGTCAAAACCGGCGGATCTCGGGTAGGGGGTCCCGAACTGTGCGTCTAGGCCGGATGGTAATAGGAGGCAGGGAACACGATGTTTTACCCAGGTTCGGGTCCTCTCGATGGAGGTAAAACCCTACGTCCTGCTTGATTAATATTGATGATATGGGTAGTACAAGAGTAGATCTACCACGAGATCAAGGAGGCTAAACCCTAGAAGCTAACCTATGGTATGATTGTTGTCTATGGAGTTGATGATGTTGTCCTACGGACTAGAACCCTCCGGTTTATATAGACACCAGATAGGGTTAGGGTTACATAGAGTCGGTTACAATGGTAGGAGATCTTGAATATCCGCATCGCCAAGCTTGCCTTCCACGCCAAGGAAAGTTCCATCCGGACACGGGACGTAGTCTTAAATCTTGTATCTTCATAGTCCTGGAGTCCGGCTGAGGGTATAGTCCGGCTACCCGAACACCCCCTAATCCAGGACTCCCTCAGTAGCCCCTGAACCTGGCTTCAATGACGACGAGTCCGGCGTGCAAATTGTCTTCGGCATTGCAAGGCGGGTTCCTCCTCCAAGTCCTTCATAGAAGATTTGTAAACACCAAGAGTTGTGTCTGGCTCTGCAAAATAAGCTTCCACATATTGCCATAGAGAGTATAATATTAACACAAATCAAATCTGCTGACGTATTCCACAGTGTGCCATCACACTACGGCCAAGTCCTTTACTCGAATTGTTTTTACTTTTCCACCTCAGCACGTTTTGCGAGGCAGTTTCCTTGGCACGTCTCATCGAAGCAGAGATCGTGTACCCCTTTTTACGGGATTCTCATCAATACGGACGTGGGTAACCCAATCGTGCCCGTTAGCATATTTCTCGATTAAAGGCGAGTCCCAAACGGTTACGGGGAAGGCTCCTGGTATTCAGCCTCTTATAAAGAGACCAGGGCCTTATCTTTTCTTCAACGAGTTCGCCCGTCGCCCCGAGTTCCAACACCCTAGGCTCCAGATTCCGGGCGCCTCAGACCTTCGACAATGTCCGGTTCCGACCTTCAAGGCCGATGGATGCCCTCCTCCGTCACGGAGGAGGACGTGCTAAAGTTGAGAGAGGCTAAGTTCCTGACCGGCGAAATTTCGCACAGGTTGCCTGCTCAAAGGCAGGCTATCCCCAGTCCCCAGCCCGGTGAGAGTGTAGTGTTCATGTCTCACTTCCTTCGGGGGTTAGGCTTCCCCATAGATCCCTTTGTGAGGGGACTGCTGTTTTATTACGGGCTGGAATTCCACGACTTAGCTCCGGAGCCCATTCTCCATATCTCCTCGTTTATCGTTGTGTGCGAAGCGTTCCTCCGTGTTACCCCTCACTTCGGACTATGGCTCAAGACCTTCAAAGTGGAGCCGAAGATGATCGAGGGACGGCACGCAGAGTGCGGAGGCGCTGTTATAAGCAAAAATGTTGATGCTCCATGGCCCGAGCGCTCTTTTCAAGAGGAGCTAGGCTTGTGGCAACGAGAGTGGTTTTATATCACCGCTCCCCGGAGCACCAAATGGGTGGCGCCTCCTGCCTTTCGCTCGGGTCCCCCACCACGGCTAGCGTCATGGGTCAACGGAGGGTTAAATTGGGGTTTGCCCAAAGACGTGCCCTTGTTACAGGGCCGAATTAAGGATCTCTTGGAAGGAGACCTCAGCTTGGTCAAGGTGATGCAGGTCATGCTGATTCGCCGGATATTGCCCGGCAAACGACGCCCCCTTCGCCTGTGGGAGTTTAATCCAGAGGGACCGTGAGCTCTTCAGAACTTTATGGGCGCAACGCCCGCGGAGATGTACAAACTGTTCTTCGGATCACAAGAGATGTGTCCGGATTTAACCGAGGACGCAGGCCTAAGCCGCAATCGCCCGGATACTCAAGTAAGCACCCTTGTGCCCGGACCTTCTATCCGTACAATTATCATAAACTTGCCCCTAAAAGAGCCGTCCTTTTGAACAGGAGTGGATAGCGAAGGCAAAGCTGATCAGGTGTCCGGCTCCCCTTCCTGAAACCAGGCCGGATCCCGTGCTAGTCAGGATGCTGGAGATAATGCCTTTGGAGGGGGAGGACAAGGAAGCTATGGCCTCCTCGAAGGAGGCTGCTCCGAAGGGAGGAACCGACGATTCCTCTCCTAAGGGGAAGAAGAGAGCCGCCTCTGACGACCCGGAAGTCACGGCCGTAAAGCAGGGGAGAAAATCCTCGTCAGAGGGTCCGATGCTGAGGAGTCCCTCGGCCGGACTACACCCTCAAGGGGATCAGCCCTCCAGCGAGCCGTAAGTAGAGAAAGATTTTCCTTTTGAGGGATGAGGGAAATCCTTGATTTATGTCTAAGAAGATTAACCAAACTTTTACCTTCTAGATCGGACCTCAGCCCTTCTCAGTAGAGCTCGTCTTCGGGGGATCTTCTTCCGGAGATGATGGAGAGCGGGACGCCTCCTCCTGCCATGCCGCCTAGCGAGGCGGGCGATCTTGAGGTGTCGTCGCGGAGGATTTCTCCGAATCCGGCAGGAGCGGAAGATAGTGTGGCCCCCGAGGTTCTCCATGTCCGGATTTCGAAAGAGGTCATGGGACGAGCCCAGCACCGTCTGGTGCTCGGTCAGAGGAGCTAAAGATTCTGCTGGGGCGAGCCTGCATCTCAGAGGAGCACCGTGCCTTGATGGGCACGGTGATTGAAAGGATTTCATCCGCGGAGAGCGGATTGCATGAGGCCGTCAAAAGTTTACTGACAGGTTTCGAGGTATATTAGATAATGTACACTTTTGGTAGTTGCGCATGAATAAGATGTGCCCTGTGTAGATAGTAGCCCCTGAGACTCTGCGCGTCGTCAAGAAATGACGGCACGCGGAGGATCATAATCCCAGGTCTAAGATGTCGCCTTTGAATGTAGGCGGCAAGGTGTCCGGAATCGAGCCGGACTGGCGATTTTGCCGAACTAAAGCGGCAACTGGACGTGGCAGAAGCCGACATCACGCTTGTCAACAATCGGCTTGAGGAGGCTCAAGGTATGCAATTCCCCGGGCGGCATGAGGTAAGAACAGTTTGATGCATGTGTCTTACAATGTGTGTATTTGACGCAGATGGTGCGGCCGCCGTGGAGAGTCTTAGGGCAGAACTTGCCCGAGCTAAAGAGCAAGCCAGAAAAAGTGATGCGTCCACCAAGAAAGCCCTTGAAGAGCTGAGAGCCGAACAGGCTGCCCATTGCCGAAGCAAGGAAGAGATGGCCAAGATGGCCGAAAAGTTAAAAGGCACTACAGACCGTTGCAGACTTCTTGAAGAAGAAGACAAGGCGAAACAAACGGGCTGAGAGAAGGCTGCTGCCAATGCCAAGGACGCGCGCTCTGCGATGAGAGCTGCGAAGGAAGAGCTGCGTCAGGCCGAACAGATTGCGGCTGGAAAGCCCTTTATGCTGCGAAGGAAATTTTGCGATCCGAAGTTTGCTCCGTTGGACCGGATGTGGAGTGTGGAGGATATCTATCTGGATTTGGCAGCGAGTGCTGCTGATGCGACCGAACACTTTCGAGATCAGAAAGATCGCAAAGTGGAAAGGCTTTTCTGGTCGCAGTTTGACAATCCAGACCGTCCACTGGCAGTGGACGATCGTTTGGCTCAATGGGCCGAACTGAATAGGTTGTCCGGACTCGCCATGAAGTACGTCATGGGTTATCTGTGGCCGGGGAGATCGGAGCCGAAGAGTTATTTCAACTTGGTGCAGCAATTCCTTGACGTGGTGCCGCGTATAAATGCAATGAAGAGGTCAGCATGCATAGAGGGCGCAAGGATGGCTCTTGCCCGTGCTAAAACATACTGGGCGGAGATGGAGACCACCGTTGTTGCATCTCGAGATTCGGACAAAAGCCGAGTACCCTCCGAGCACTATTTTCAGGAAGTCCTTGAAGGCGCTCGTGTAATAGAGACACAATGCTCGAAAGATGCTATGTTATGATAGCATATGTAATTATAAAGTAATATTTTGATAAATTGTAGTGGCCTTTTTATACTTGTGCCTTCAAGTAATGGGAACACCTCCTGTGCGGCCGTTTTAATATATATAGGAAATCTGAAAGATGGCAGTCGTTGGCTTCAGCCCCCACGCACATAGTGCGGGGGTGCTCGCAGAAGACGCATTTTCACACTTAACCCAACGTCTTGGTCCTACAAAGGAGGTGATAGCGCAGCGGGCCAGGCAACCGGACTATGATGCTTTAACACTTTCACTTAGCCATAGGAGCTTGATAGTGAGATTATTTAGGTAGCTCCTTGGTGGCGACTACGCTCATCCGAGTTCGGGGCGCGTATGTGCCTGACCGGGAAGCGGCCCTTTGTTAAAACGGAGGAATCCGATAGATTCCGATAGGTCATCGAGTGGCTGACCAGTCTCATGCTACATCATGACAGTCAGTTTTCGGCTTTCTCTACTGAGGTGCTTGCCCGGCCGAACCGGGGCACAATCTCAGTAGTTCTCCTGGTGCTGCCTTAGCCGATAGAGCGGAAATTACGTGCCCTCTTAAAATCACTCGGGTATAAATGAAGGGTCTGTTTGTTTCTCTCTGTCTCTATCTCTCTAGGAAATTAAGTTCAATGAAATTTTGTACGCCATACATGTTACTAAAATTAGACGCATATTAAATTTGCTTCGACCGTAATGAAAATGTGATCCCTTCAGTTAATTAATTTGCTTCGAATTTAAAATGTGCTCCAACTTTACCAAAAATTGTTTTGTGTTGGATAAACTTATTTATCTCATCAGATCTCGAACATGGAATTTTCTTTCTTACGATGCATACCAATTTTTTTGATGCAACACGCGTTTTCAACATAATGAAATGATGTTTCAATGAATTCGAGAATTTGCTTCTGGTGCAACTAAAATATGCTTCTGCTTTTTTTGCGAGGAACTAAAATATGCATTGACTTAACAAAAAATGTAACCATAAAATTATTATTTTTGTCCAGGGTAGCTCAGTTAGAGAATTTGCTTACATTAGCTAGATATACATGAGTCCAATGTAGCAGAATATTCTCGTTTCCAATCAGAGTAAAAATTGGGCCTCTAATTGTACATTTTGCTTCCATTGTGGTTAGAATTTTTTATCTATCTAGATCTAGAAATTTGGGTCTGCTCGTATATTATTCTGCATTGTTCGCTCTTTCTTTGCTTCATCTGGCAGAAATTTTCCAACACCAACACAAAAGACCAAAAATTTGATTTGCTTTTTCAGTTTGGTGTTTGGTTTGTCTGTTTTTATGCCTACCACCAGCTCTAAGGACGAAAAAGTTTCAAAAAAACACCACGTTCAACGTAGTGTTTTCGGGTAGGACAGAAGTTTCCGTTTGAGAGCATGTTTTTTGGCATTGTCAAATGACACCAAAAAGTTTCCATGAGCTTTTTGGTGCCATGGCAATTTGTTTTAGTTATCAACAATTTTTGCATTTTCTGGAGTTTTCTTAGTAAAAAAATACCGATAAATGGCCGGACGTGTCACAACTTGCATATGGTGTCGAGAATTGTTCAAACCTGACATGGATTCTTACCATGGCCATGCCTACCTGTTTGCGGAATTTGGGGTTATTTGAAGGATGTCAAAAATAGACCATGTTCAACGAGGGTGTTCGGATAGGGCAGAAGACTGAGCACGATGTTTCCCAATATCCTTGAAATGACCCCAACTTTTTCAAGCAGGTGGGCATGACCATGTTAGTTATCCATACCAAGTTCGAACGATTTCTGACACCGTATGAAAGTTGCGACACGTCCGCCCATTTGTCGGCCTTTTTTGACCGAGAAAACTCTGAAAAATGAAAATTTTGTCAAAAACCAAAACAACTTGGCATGTTGCCTTGAATTAGTCATTCAAGGCCACGAAATTTTTTGGGTCATTTCAAGGATGTCGGGAAACAATGTACTCTCACCTGAACATCCTCCATTGGTCATGGTCTATGGTTGGACATCCTTCAAATCACCCCAACTTTTGTAAGCATGTGGTCATGTCCATGGTAGACATCCATGTCAAGTTTGAATGATTTCTGACACCCTATGCAAGTTGCGACACGTTCGGTCATTTACCGGTCATTTTTACTGAGAAAACTCCAGAAAAATTCAAAAAGATTCGAGAATCAAAATGCATTGTGCCTTGAATTGGTCGCACAAGGCCATGAAAAAAATTGTGCCATTGCAAGGATGTCAAAACAAACGTTCTCTCAACGGAGCCTTCTGGGCTTTAGGCCTGCCTGAACACCCTTCGTTGAACACAATCTATTTTTGGACATCTTCAAATGACACCAAATTTTGCAAATAGGTGGACATGCCCATGATAGGCATCCCTGTCAGATTTGAATGATTTTTGACACCATATGCAAGTTGTGACATGTCCGGCCATTTATTGATCTTTTTTGATCAAGAAATCTATAGAAAATACAAAATTTATCAAAAACCAAAACAAATTGACATGCTGCCTTGAATTGGTCATACAAGGCCATGAAAAAATGAGGACATTTCAAGTATGTCAGGAAATAACATGCTCATAGATGGAGGAGCTTTCTCGCAGAACATCCTCCGTTGAAAATGGTGTCTTTTTGGACATCCATTAAATGACCTCAACTTATGCTCGGTGGCATCCCCTTGGTAGACATCCATGTCAGTTCTGGAAAAAAAATCACAATTTTGATAGGTACTTAAAACTGTTATTTTTTTCCCATTTCCGCGCATGACAGTGAATCGGCCCAACCGGGCGGCCTCCTATGAATACTGTATTCAATTTATGATTTTTGTTGCAAATTCGTGAACTTGTTGTCAAATCAATGAACTTTGTTGTCAAATTTGTTAATTTTCTTCAAACCGATGAACGTTTTTCCTCCTTGGAGCCGGGGTGTTCGTGTGTTCCAAGGCCGGACCATCAAAATTGAGGTCCCTGTGTCAAAATCTAAGATGGCCCTATCTTGTTAGAGAAAAACGTCCAACTACATCAAGTTGTCGTCTATGGCAGGACGCGTGCATAAAAAGTATTTTGAGGTGTTATTTTTAGTAGCCTTAATATAATTTTTTTAGGCACTAGTAAGTGTGCACGTGCAACGCACGTCTATTTAAACTATTAAGTGTGCACACGCAATACACATCTATTTGGATTAACATATTATACTAAACTTAATACAAGACAATTTATTCATAAATTTGAAATTTCCCTATAAAATAAACGATCTCTTATTTCCAACTCGTACAAATAATTTGAAATATCGTTTCTCCTTAATCAACATGTCTCCTGTATTAAAAGACCACACACTTTTCTCAATGTATAAAATTCAAAATTATTTAGAAGATTCATCATGATTTTTCATATGCACACATTTATGCAAGTATAGTCACACATCAAAATGTCACTTAGGACAAGCTAAGGAACTGTTTTAGTGCCAACAAATTCTAGTCAAGAATTACACAAAATCGTCATGAACATATACAGAGAGAAGTGACCTCTCTTTCTCCGAGATTGATCGAACAACAAATTTTTGTATATATATCTATCCGACACTACTACATATATACAATATAAGACCTCTTATAATCCCTAACATCTAAAACCAATTTCAACTTCCACATGGCATTCTCCGTCTTTATGTATGACATGGTCAAGAAAGAATCCCGCCAATTCCTCTTGAATTGCTCGTATGCGATCATGTGGTATGAGTTCATTCCGCATCTGTCACATCTAATTTAAAGAAGAGGGTCAATACATATATATGGAAGAAACTCAACACAATTGATAGTAATAAAATAAAATTGTGAATATTGTTTATGTACTAAATGATATGAAATTTACCATGACCACAAAATATCCTACATTCATTATCATCATAATCAACATGCAGTTTTTGCTTCTCTTGTATGTAGTTCAAGTTTTTTATCAGGAAAACATGTTAACTTAATTGTGATAAGGACGGTATAAAAATGCTCATGTAAAATTACAATTGCCATGTATCTCCTGGACAAACAAATACACTTATGCAAACTTCAGTTTTTTTAGTAAAACTTATGCGAACTTTAGTTTTTTTCATTAAAACTTATACAAACTTCTGGGTTTTTTCAGTGAAACGAAATTTCATGACTGCAAGTAAGGTCTTGGTTCAGCGAATTTGTCTGTGAGTTCACTATGTAGTCGTGAGTTGGCCATGTAATAACCGGTAGTCAGTACTTAAAAAAAACAGAATGTCTATTGCAGGTACGCGAAAATCAGTGAAAAATAAAGAAAGAAAGAAGGCAAACGTCTCTGTGTGTGCTCCAGCGCTCCTCTGTTTCTCATTGCCTCATGTCTAGTTCATGTACTTCTAGATGTGTCACCACCGGCGAGGTAGCGATGACAGTAAAAAAACAACACTCGATACTTACTTGATTAATGCGTATGTGTGGTGCGTTCGCGTGAAGGCGAGCGTCTTCGTCGTTCAGGCCTGCAAGCGGCCACGGCGACCGTGTCCTCTCACCAGCTGGGCGGCATTGTCGACGCAGGTGAGTCAGTCGTCCAGCTTTGAGGCGGCGGCCTCCACGCACCGGGATTATCTTTGGACGACGCCGTCCACGCGCGAGTACCGGACAAGCGTGTCCAACGGAGCAGCATGCGTCAGAGCTGAGGGAGTCGGCGGTGGCTTCGGGCGAGTGAGATGGGGTCGTGATTAGCTTCACCTGCTGCACAGTGGCCGAGACCTGCACCGCCCTGGGGACGATGATGGTTGGCGACCAGGCGAATCTACATGCATGTCTGTGGGGGCAGATTTTTTTGCCCCGCTTATACTGGTCCAAGATACTCAGCGTTGCCCCCACTTGAAGGACCTCGGCGGTGGGTGCTTGTCAGCGTGGGTGTTGTGGATGGAGCTGAAGTCGACGCGGATGCCAGTGGTTCCCGGAGAGCATGCCCAGGATGTGGACGAAGTCGTTGCAGTCAGTAGAAGTGTGTTCGGAGGAAGCCGTAGCTCCTCCTCGCGTGTCTCCAATGGTGGCTCGCGTGGGTGGTGGGCTGGTGCCGGCTGGCGACTCGCGATCACGATTCCCTGATAGGAGACGATAGGATGCGCTCGCGATTAGTTTCCTAATAATTAGATGCGTTTGTGATTAGTTATCTAATAGGATGCAGCCATGATTAGTTTCCCAATAATTAGATGCGTCCGTGATTAATTTCCTAATAGGATGGCTCGTAATTATTTTCCTAATAATAGGATGCGCGCGTGATTTTTTCCGAATAATAGGATGGGTTTGTGATTAGTTTCCTAATAATTAGATGTGCCCGTGATTAGTTTCTTAATAGGATGTGTCCGTGATTATAATTTCCTAATTGACCAGGCATGGACTTTCATATTTTCCTCCACGGTGGAGTACGGTCAGTCAATATAAATTGCTAAGTGCACACAGAAAACAGATTCGGTTAAGGCTAGCCGTTAGATTGAGTTTAGTGGGACTAATCATGCGGTGGTAATGTATCCGTGTACGTTTTGTGAGGTACACTTAGAGAAGATAATGTTTACTCTTTTATAAGTAGTATAGATATAGATATAGATTTTGATGAAACACGTAAAAAGGTGTTTCCTCACATGCCTTAAGTGAATGAGGCGTTTTGGCATTTTAGAAAATATCTCCACAAATGGCAGGAAGCCTACAATTGATTATTTAGATACTTATAGAAACTTGAAGTCATAAAGGTTATTTCGCTTCATATAACCTAAAAAAACTTCTACTATCTAGTTGGTCGCCCATATTTTTTTACAAGCTTTGTTATTCGAGAGGTCGCTAGATCGAGTGCGAATAAAACAAACTTTTTCTTGAGAGACAGATGGGCCGATGTATTGGTTTTGAGCACCGGCCTAGTGTGTTCTTATAGGGCGGTTTGGTTCCAGTTTGGAACAGTAGCTGCAGCATACACATCTCAACCCAGCCTGACTCTGAAACATATGGACTTCCTGCATTAGGGGATCAACTTGTTGGATAACGTAGCAGAATTTAAAATTTTCTACGCATCACCAAGATCAATCTATGGATTCTTCTAGCAACGAGAGGAAAGGAGTGCATCTACATACCCTTGTAGATCGCGAGCGGAAGCGTTCAAGAGAACAGGGTTGATGGAGTCGTACTCGTCGTGATCCAAATCACCGATGACCGAGCGCCGAACGGACGGCACCTCCGCGTTCAACACACGTACGGTTGGGGAAGACGTCTCCTCCTTCTTGATCCAGCAAGGGGGAAGGAGATGTTGATGGAGATCCAGCAGCATGACGGAGTGGTGGTGGAAGCAGCGGGATCTCGGCAGGGCTTTGCCAAGCTCTAACGAGAGGGAGAGGTGTTACGGGGGGGAGAGGGAGGCGCCAGAGGCTTGGGTGCGCAGCCCTCCCTCCCCCCCTCTTTATATAGGGGTCCAGGGGGGCGCCGACCCCTCTAGATCTCATCTAGATGGGGGGGCGGCGGCCAAGGGGGGTGGCTTGCCCCCCAAGCGAAGTGGGGCGCCCCCACCCCTAGGGTTTCCAACCCTAGGCGCAGGGGGAGGCCCAAGGGGGGCGCACCAGCCCATCACGGGCTGGTTCCCCTCCCACTTCAGCCCATGGGGCCCTCCGGGATAGGTGGCCCCACCCAGTGGACCCCCGGGACCCTTCCAGTGGTCCCGGTACAATACCGGTGACCCCCGAAACTTTCCCGGTGGCCGAAACTGGACTTCCTATATACAATTCTTCACCTCTGGACCATTCCGGAACTCCTTGTGACGTCCGGGATCTCATCCGGGACTCCGAACAACTTTCGGGTTACCGCATATTAATATCTCAACAACCTTAGCGTCACCGAACCTTAAGTGTGTAGACCCTACGGGTTCGGGAGACACGCAGACATGACCAAAACGACTCTCCGGTCAATAACCAACAGCGGGATCTGGATACCCATGTTGGCTCCCACATGCTCCTCGATCTCATCGGATGAACCACGATGTCGAGGATTCAATCAATCCCATATACAATTCCCTTTGTCAATCGGTACGTTACTCGCCCGAGACTCGATCGTCGGTATCCCAATACCTCGTTCAATCTCGTTACCGGCAAGTCACTTTACTCGTACCGTAATGCATGATCCCGTGATCAACCACTTGGTCACATTGAGCTCATTATGATGATGCATTACCGAGTGGGCCCAGAGATACCTCTCCGTCATATGGAGTGACAAATCCCAGTCTCGATTCGTGCCAACCCAACAGACACTTTCGGAGATACCTGTAATGTACCTTTATAGTCACCCAGTTACGTTGTGACGTTTGGCACACCCAAGGCACTCCTACGGTATCCGGGAGTTGCACAATCTCATGGTCTAAGGAAATGATACTTGACATTCGGAAAAGCTATAGCAAACGAACTACATGATCTTTGAGCTATGCTTAGGATTGGGTCTTGTCCATCACATCATTCTCCTAATGATATGATCCCGTTATCAATGACATCGAATGTCCATAGTCAGGAAACCATGACTATCTTTTGATCAACGAGCTAGTCAACTAGAGGCTCACTAGGGACGTGTTGTGGTCTATGTATTCACACATGTATTATGATTTCTGGATAACACAATTATAGAATGAACAATAGACAATTATCATGAACAAAGAAATATAATAATAACCATTTTATTATTGCCTCTAGGGCATATTTCCAACAGTCTCCCACTTGCACTAGAGTCAATATTCTAGTTACATTGTGATGAATCGAACACCCATGCAGTTCTGGTGTTGATCATGTTTTGCTCTAGGGAGAGGTTTAGTCAACGGATCTGCCACATTCATGTCCGTATGTACTTTACAAATCTCTATGTCTCCATTTTGAACACTTTCACGAATGGAGTTGAAGCGACGCTTGATATGCCTGGTCTTCCTGTGAAACCTGGGCTCCTTGGCAAGGGCAATAACTCCAGTGTTGTCACAGAAGAGAGTCATCGGGCCCGACGCATTGGGTATGACTCCTAGGTCGGTAATGAACTCCTTCACCCAGATTGCTTCTTGTGCTGCCTCCGAGGCTGCTATGTACTCCGCTTCACATGTAGATCTCACCACAACGCTTTGCTTGCAACTGCACCAGCTTATTGCCCCACCATTCAAAATATACAAGTATCCGGTTTGTGACTTAGAGTCATGCAGATCTGTGTCGAAGCTAGCATCGATGTAACCCTTTACGACGAGCTCTTCGTCACCTCCATAAACAAGAAACATATCCTTAGTCCTCTTCAGGTACTTCAGGATATTCTTGACCGCTGTCTAGTGTTCCATGCCGAGATTACTTTGGTACCTTCCTACCAAACTTACGGCAAGGTTTACATCAGGTCTGGTACATAGCATGGCATACATAATAGACCCTATGGCCGAGGCATAGGGGACGACACTCATCTTTTCTCTATCTTCTGACGTGGTCGGGCATTGAGCCGTGCACAATTGCACACCTTGCAATACAGGCAAGAACCCCTTCTTGGACTGATCCATATTGAATTTCTTCAATATCTTGTCAAGGTACGTACTTTGTGAAAGACCAATGAGGCGTCTCGATCTATCTCTATAGATTTTGATGCCTAATATATAAGCAGCTTCTCCAAGGTCCTTCATTGAAAAACACTTGTTCAAGTAGGCCTTTATGCTTTCCAAGAATTCTATATCATTTCCCATCAACAGTATGTCATCCACATATAATATGAGAAATGCTACGGAGCTCCCACTCACTTTCTTGTAAACACGGGCTTCTCCATAAGTCTGTGTAAACCCAAACACTTTGATCATCTCATCAAATTGAATGTTCCAACTCCGAGATGCTTGCACCAACCCATAGATTGAGCGTTGGAGCTTGCACACCTTGTTAGCATTCTTAGGATCGACAAAACCTTCCGGCTGCATCATATACAATTCTTCCTTAAGAAAGCCGTTAAGGAATGTCATTTTGACGTCCATTTGCCATATCTCATAATCATAGAATGCGGCAATTGCTAACATGATTCGGACGGACTTCATCTTCGCTACGGATGAGAAAGTCTCATCGTAGTCAACCCCTTGAACTTGTCGATAACCCTTAGCGACAAGCCGAGCTTTATAGATGGTCACATTACCAGAGATGGCCAACATGGGTATCCAGATCCCGCTGTTGGTTATTGACCGGAGAGGCGTCTCGGTCATGTCTGCATGTCTCCCGAACCCGTAGGGTCTACACACTTAAGGTTCGGTGACTCTGGGGTTGTAGAGATATTAGCATACGGTAACCCGAAAGTTGTTCGGAGTCCCGGATGAGATCCCGGACGTCATGAGGAGTTCCGGAATGGTCCGGAGGTGAAGATTTATATATAGGAAGTCAAGTTTCGGCCATCCGGAAAGTTTCGGGGGTAATCGGTATTGTACCGGGACCACCAGAAGGGTCCCGGGGGTCCACCGGGTGGGGCCACCTATCCCGGAGGGCCCCATGGGCTGATGGGGAAGGGAACCAGCCCCTAGTGGGCTGGTGCGCCCCCCTTGGGCCTCCTCCTGCGCCTAGGGTTGGAAACCCTAGGGGTGGGGGCGCCACCCTTGCCTTGGGGGGCAAGGCACCCCCTTGGCCGCCCCCCCCTAGGAGATTGGATCTCCTAGGGCCGGCGCCCCCCCTAGGCACCCTATATATAGTGGGGGGAGGGAGGGCAGCCGCACCCAAGCCCCTGGCCTCTCCCTCTCCCTCCCGTGACACTCCTCCGTCTCCCTGCGCTTGGCAAAGCCCTGCCGAGATCACTGTTGCTTCCACCACCACGCCGTCGTGCTGCTGGATCTTCATCAACCTCTCCTTCCCCCTTGCTGGATCAAGTTGGAGGAGACGTCTTCCCAACCGTACGTGTGTTGAACGCGGAGGTGTTGTCCGTTCGGCACTTGGTCATCAGTGATTTGGATCATGTCGAGTACGACTCCATCAACCCCGTTCTCTTGAACGCTTCCGCGCACGATCTACAAGGGTATGTAGATGCACTCCTCTCTCCCTCGTTGCTAGATGACTCCATAGATTGATCTTGGTGATGCGTAGAAAATTTTAAAATTCTGCTACGTTACCCAACACACTTAGCACACAGGGCTAAGAGCTAGCAGAGGAAGGGGGGAAGAAATGCAGTGCGCTCGGACCATGGCGACTGTGGTGGATAGTGGTCGTGGTGTCGTGTCCGACATGACGAGCATGGAGTCATGGACGAGCGACCCCGCCGGCGGCACGGCGAGCGACACCGTCGGTGAACTGGTTGCGGTGCTCGCGCAAAGACAGTGGACAGAGGAGGAGAATGCAGTGCTCGCACCATGGTATCGTCAGTGCAGTGGACGAGAGAGGAGGCCGAGATGATCGACGCCGGAAACGACTCCAGTGTAGTAGGGCGGGAGAGAGGAGGCGAAGATGATCGACCCCGTCAACGGCGTGGCGAACTACAGTGTGCGCAAAGACAGAGGACACAAGAAAGCAGTGTGCGCGCCATTGCAGCGTCAGTGTAGTAGGAGGACGACAGAGAGTAGGCCGAGATGAGCGACGCCGGAAACGACTCTAGTGTAGTAGCACGCGGGCAAGGAGATCAAGGGGAAGGACTTCGGCATCGATAGGGATGAATAGGAGGGCTCGGAGCAGAGGACAGAGGAGCTCGACATGGCGGCGTCACTGCAGTAGACTGCTGTTGAAAGAGAGATGGAGCTACGGTCGTCGAAACCAAAAACTTACAACACAAATGTTGTGAGGGACTGCGAGATTAGGCTGCTGGTCAAAGGAAATTTCAAATAATTTATCGTGCGCGACGAATCTGACAAAATTCGTCCAGAATAGCTCCAAAAGGGAACACGAGATTAAGAACTTACGGCCAACGAAACTACGAACCGATCGCCTGAATGGAACCGTAGCATCGAGGTGCATCTTTTTCGTATAGAGCTTACCTCGAATCAAAGCACCGTTGTGTAGATCAAAGGGAGGAGATTAGACAGGAGCTTACTGGAGGTTGAATAAGAACTCACCTTTTTTTAGAAGAACACCCCCCTTTATTTCATTCAATAATGTTTAAAGGGATACAAATGTGATCCGGTGGATCAATAAGCCACACATGTCTATCAATACAAAGTGTAGTGGATGATCTAGCTAATCTGTGTGCCTCATTATTACTTGCGCGGTGTTCATAGACAAACTTGCAACCCTGTAGTCTCGTCTTTCTGTCGTCAATCTCTCTAAGGATCATGCAGTACTCGCCTAAGTTCCGCTCGCTCTTTAGGTCGTTTATGACTCTCAGACAGTCAGATGCAATGCGTGCTTTTGAGACGGCCAGGTCCTCGGCAAGAGCTAAACCTTCTCTGCACGCGCACGCCTCCAGAGTAGCAGGTTCTGTCACACCTTGAAATACTACCGCGGACGCCCCCAGGAATACGGCACGGTCACTTCGACAGACCACACCAACAGCACCAATGTTAGAAGATTTCGCCACTGCTGCATCAACATTCATTTTAACCTCCCCAATGCTTGGCGGTAACCATTCTGTACCTCGCGAGCTAGGTGTTGCGTTTGTTATACATCCGGTTCGTCGCTTGGGTAGTTCATGTATCTCTTGCAAGTATCGCTCAATAAATAAATGTGTCGACAATGGACTCCGGAACTCGTGTTCATAGATAGCCCTTCTTCTTGCCCACCAGATTGCCCATAGTGTGGCTAGGACAGAGATGAATTTATCCTTGCTCAATGTATTACGCAGACTGAAAAGCCAAAGCTTGGGGTCCAGTGTCTCATCGCCATAGACCGGGAGTAGTGCATCATCATCCCGGAGTGACCACACTCCTTTGGCTATGTTACAGTTGAGGAGAGCATACCTCCATGAGTCGACAGCTGCCAAATAGATCGAACATGTTGCATCTTCTGTCATATGCCTCCTCACCCGTTCTTGGCCCGTCGGGAGAGACGCCCGGGCCAATCGCCAGGCGAAGACTCGAAGTTTGGCAGGCACTTGTACCCCCCACAGCTTCTTCCATTCTTTCTCTTGTTTCAACGTATCCGAGTTCTCTGTTTGTCCCGTTAACCATGCTTCCCGTCTATACTTTGTTTCTACAACCATCCTGTAGCATGATCGGACTGAGAAAAGGCCCGACCTTTCATACTGCCAAGCATAGAAGTCCGGCTGTGTTTTGTAGCTGATTGGAATTTGCCTAATGATCTCGGCGTCCATAGGAAGCAAGTGCATGTCCAGCGCTTCATCATTCCATGTACGGGTCACACGCGACATCAATTCTGAAACAAATGATGAGGGATTTGCTGATATAGGGGTAAGTGGACGCATATTAAAATTCCTAGGCAACCAATTATCATTCCAGATGTTTGTCCCCTGCCCGTCACCAATTCTCTTAATCAAGCCAATTCTCACTCACCTAATCACCTCGCATCTCTCCCGCCTTCACTCGTGCAAGGGCCCACCGGCTTGCGCTTGCCTCGGCCTGACTCGGAAGAAACTGCCGATTCCTTGATTTCCAGTGAGCCAGGCCCAAAAATACTTTAAACTTCGTGCTATGCATGCCCAACAGAAAAATCAGACAACCAAACAGTCCGTTTCTTTCCTGGGCTGATTGGGCCTCACGCGAGCAATCAAACACGTCCATATAGTTTGTGCTATATTAAACACCAGTGGACAGCTTGGTGGAGTGGCAGACTGTGTAGTATGGAGGATGATGTAACGAGTTCGATTCCTCTAGTGAACTCGCCCCTTTTCTCCAGGATTTTTACGCCTTGCTTGTTGTGCGTGGTCGTAACAGCGCGCTCTTTCATACAAAGGACCCGTATCCAAGATCATAATGCGTACGTTTCAAAAATAAAAAAGATTTTAACACGTACGATGTACTTTCAAAAACGATCATCATACCCTCTATTATGAAATTATGAAAAGGGATGGGGTAATCACAGCCGTTGATGTGTTTAGGAGAGGTCTACCGAAGCGGAAATATTTGTTTTCAAATATGAAATATACACAAAAAGACAATTGTATGTTTTTACGGTTGGCAAGGTGTCTTGAGCACATTGCTAGCCCCCGCAATGTCCCCATACCAGCTGTAACCCAACGTAGCGAGTTGGGGGTCAGATATTAGGCGTGATCCCAAAGAGAGGAAATTTCTCAAGCAGTAAATGCATCCCGAAATCGGCCAGTGTGGGTGAGGGCGTGCACGATAGGGCGCACGGTCCCGACACACATCTCTGATTATCGGATGAGAGCTTCCCCACCTTCAATCGGGACTTTTTATATAAATTTGGTTAAACTTTGTGCAGTTTGACTTTGATCAAATCTTATATGCTGAGTAAAAAGAAACAGAGGGAGTATATTAAATGTGGAAGCACAAATACATACTGTTGCCTTGTACGTCGGGACTCGGGACGTATATTAACCGGCAACAACCATTTCTCCAAAGTTGCACAGATCCCTAGAGACCGGAGTGAGCGGACGTGATTTGGGTGGGGCTGGTCGCCGAGTGCTCCTAATCCGCCTTCGTATATTTGCAGCCCTCTCTTTAGTTTGACCAGTTTTTACGCCTTGCTTGTTGTGCGTGGTCGTAACAGCGCGCTCCTTCGTACAAAGGACCCGTATCCAAGATCATAATGCGTACGTTTCAAAAATAAAAAAGGATTTTAACACGTATGATGTACTTTCAAAAACGATCATCATACCCTCTATTATGAAATTATGAAAAGGGATGGGGTAATCACAGCCGTTGATGTGTTTAGGAGAGGTCTACCGAAGCGGAAGTATTTGTTTTCAAATATGAAATATACACAAAAAGACAATTGTATGTTTTTGCGGTTGGCAAGGTGTCTTGAGCACATTGCTAGCCCCCGCAATGTCCCCATACCAGCTGTAACCCAACGTAGCGAGTTGGGGGTCAGATATTAGACGTGATCCCAAAGAGAGGAAATTTCTCAAGCAGTAAATGCACCCCGAAATCGGCCAGTGTGGGTGAGGGCATGCACGATAGGGCGCACGGTCCCGACACACATCTCTGATTATCGGATGAGAGCTTCCCCACCTTCAATCGGGACTTTTTATATAAATTTGGTTAAACTTTGTGCAGTTTGACTTTGATCAAATCTTATATGCTGAGTAAAAAGAAACAGAGGGAGTATATTAAATGTGGAAGCACAAATACATACTGTTGCCTTGTACGTCGGGACTCGGGACGTATATTAACCGGCAACAACCATTTCTCCAAAGTTGCACAGATCCCTAGAGACCGGAGTGACCGGACGTGATTTGGGTGGGGCTGGTCGCCGAGTGCTCCTAATCCGCCTCCGTATATTTGCAGCCCTCTCTTTAGTTTGACCAGTTTTTACGCCTTGCTTGTTGTGCGTGGTCGTAACAGCGCGCTCCTTCGTACAAAGGACCCGTATCCAAGATCATAATGCGTACGTTTCAAAAATAAAAAAGATTTTAACACGTACGATGTACTTTCAAAAACGATCATCATACCCTCTATTATGAAATTATGAAAAGTGATGGGGTAATCACAGCCGTTGATGTGTTTAGGAGAGGTCTACCGAAGCGGAAGTATTTGTTTTCAAATATGAAATATACATAAAAAGACAATTGTATGTTTTTGCGGTTGGCAAGGTGTCTTGAGCACATTGCTAGCCCCCGCAATGTCCCCATACCAGCAGTAACCCAACGTAGCGAGTTGGGGGTCAGATATTAGGCGTGATCCCAAAGAGAGGAAATTTCTCAAGCAGTAAATGCACCCCGAAATCGGCCAGTGTGGGTGAGGGCGTGCACGATAGGGCGCACGGTCCCGACACACATCTCTGATTATCGGATGAGAGCTTCCCCACCTTCAATCGGGACTTTTTATATAAATTTGGTTAAACTTTGTGCAGTTTGACTTTGATCAAATCTTATATGCTGACTAAAGAAACAGAGGGAGTATATTAAATGTGGAAGCACAAATACATACTGTTGCCTTGTACGTCGGGACTCGGGACGTATATTAACCGGCAACAACCATTTCTCCAAAGTTGCACAGATCCCTAGAGACCGGAGTGAGCGGACGTGATTTGGGTGGGGCTGGTCGCCGAGTGCTCCTAATCCGCCTTCGTATATTTGCTGCCCTCTCTTTAGTTTGACCAGTTTTTACGCCTTGCTTGTTGTGCGTGGTCGTAACAGCGCGCTCCTTCGTACAAAGGACCCGTATCCAAGATCATAATGCGTACGTTTCAAAAATAAAAAAGGATTTTAACACGTATGATGTACTTTCAAAAACGATCATCATACCCTCTATTATGAAATTATGAAAAGGGATGGGGTAATCACAGCCGTTGATGTGTTTAGGAGAGGTCTACCGAAGCGGAAGTATTTGTTTTCAAATATGAAATATACACAAAAAGACAATTGTATGTTTTTGCGGTTGGCAAGGTGTCTTGAGCACATTGCTAGCCCCCGCAATGTCCCCATACCAGCTGTAACCCAACGTAGCGAGTTGGGGGTCAGATATTAGACGTGATCCCAAAGAGAGGAAATTTCTCAAGCAGTAAATGCACCCCGAAATCGGCCAGTGTGGGTGAGGGCGTGCACGATAGGGCGCACGGTCCCGACACACATCTCTGATTATCGAATGAGAGCTTCCCCACCTTCAATCGGGACTTTTTATATAAATTTGGTTAAACTTTGTGCAGTTTGACTTTGATCAAATCTTATATGCTGAGTAAAAAGAAACAGAGGGAGTATATTAAATGTGGAAGCACAAATACATACTGTTGCCTTGTACGTCGGGACTCGGGACGTATATTAACCGGCAACAACCATTTCTCCAAAGTTGCACAGATCCCTAGAGACCGGAGTGAGCGGACGTGATTTGGGTGGGGCTGGTCGCCGAGTGCTCCTAATCCGCCTCCGTATATTTGCAGCCCTCTCTTTAGTTTGACCAGTTTTTACGCCTTACTTGTTGTGCGTGGTCGTAACAGCGCGCTCCTTCGTACAAAGGACCCGTATCCAAGATCATAATGCGTACGTTTCAAAAATAAAAAAGATTTTAACACGTACGATGTACTTTCAAAAACGATCATCATACCCTCTATTATGAAATTATGAAAAGGGATGGGGTAATCACAGCCGTTGATGTGTTTAGGAGAGGTCTACCGAAGCGGAAGTATTTGTTTTCAAATATGAAATATACATAAAAAGACAATTGTATGTTTTTGCGGTTGGCAAGGTGTCTTGAGCACATTGCTAGCCCCCGCAATGTCCCCATACCAGCAGTAACCCAACGTAGCGAGCTGAGGGTCAGATATTAGGCGTGATCCCAAAGAGAGAAATTTCTCAAGCAGTAAATGCACCCCGAAATCGGCCAGTGTGGGTGAGGGCGTGCACGATAGGGCGCACGGTCCCGACACACATCTCTGATTATCGGATGAGAGCTTCCCCACCTTCAATCGGGACTTTTTATATAAATTTGGTTAAACTTTGTACAGTTTGACTTTGATCAAATCTTATATGCTGAGTAAAAAGAAACAGAGGGAGTATATTAAATGTGGAAGCACAAATACATACTGTTGCCTTGTACGTCGGGACTCGGGACGTATATTAACCGGCAACAACCATTTCTCCAAAGTTGCACAGATCCCTAGAGACCGGAGTGAGCGGACGTGATTTGGGTGGGGCTGGTCGCCGAGTGCTCCTAATCCGCCTTCGTATATTTGCAGCCCTCTCTTTAGTTTGACCAGTTTTTACGCCTTGCTTGTTGTGCGTGGTCGTAACAGCGCGCTCCTTCGTACAAAGGACCCGTATCCAAGATCATAATGCGTACGTTTCAAAAATAAAAAAGGATTTTAACACGTATGATGTACTTTCAAAAACGATCATCATACCCTCTATTATGAAATTATGAAAAGGGATGGGGTAATCACAGCCGTTGATGTGTTTAGGAGAGGTCTACCGAAGCGGAAGTATTTGTTTTCAAATATGAAATATACACAAAAAGACAATTGTATGTTTTTGCGGTTGGCAAGGTGTCTTGAGCACATTGCTAGCCCCCGCAATGTCCCCATACCAGCTGTAACCCAACGTAGCGAGTTGGGGGTCAGATATTAGACGTGATCCCAAAGAGAGGAAATTTCTCAAGCAGTAAATGCACCCCGAAATCGGCCAGTGTGGGTGAGGGCGTGCACGATAGGGCGCACGGTCCCGACACACATCTCTGATTATCGGATGAGAGCTTCCCCACCTTCAATCGGGACTTTTTATATAAATTTGGTTAAACTTTGTGCAGTTTGACTTTGATCAAATCTTATATGCTGAGTAAAAAGAAACAGAGGGAGTATATTAAATGTGGAAGCACAAATACATACTGTTGCCTTGTACGTCGGGACTCGGGACGTATATTAACCGGCAACAACCATTTCTCCAAAGTTGCACAGATCCCTAGAGACCGGAGTGACCGGACGTGATTTGGGTGGGGCTGGTCGCCGAGTGCTCCTAATCCGCCTCCGTATATTTGCAGCCCTCTCTTTAGTTTGACCAGTTTTTACGCCTTGCTTGTTGTGCGTGGTCGTAACAGCGCGCTCCTTCGTACAAAGGACCCGTATCCAAGATCATAATGCGTACGTTTCAAAAATAAAAAAGATTTTAACACGTACGATGTACTTTCAAAAACGATCATCATACCCTCTATTATGAAATTATGAAAAGTGATGGGGTAATCACAGCCGTTGATGTGTTTAGGAGAGGTCTACCGAAGCGGAAGTATTTGTTTTCAAATATGAAATATACATAAAAAGACAATTGTATGTTTTTGCGGTTGGCAAGGTGTCTTGAGCACATTGCTAGCCCCCGCAATGTCCCCATACCAGCAGTAACCCAACGTAGCGAGTTGGGGGTCAGATATTAGGCGTGATCCCAAAGAGAGGAAATTTCTCAAGCAGTAAATGCACCCCGAAATCGGCCAGTGTGGGTGAGGGCGTGCACGATAGGGCGCACGGTCCCGACACACATCTCTGATTATCGGATGAGAGCTTCCCCACCTTCAATCGGGACTTTTTATATAAATTTGGTTAAACTTTGTGCAGTTTGACTTTGATCAAATCTTATATGCTGACTAAAGAAACAGAGGGAGTATATTAAATGTGGAAGCACAAATACATACTGTTGCCTTGTACGTCGGGACTCGGGACGTATATTAACCGGCAACAACCATTTCTCCAAAGTTGCACAGATCCCTAGAGACCGGAGTGAGCGGACGTGATTTGGGTGGGGCTGGTCGCCGAGTGCTCCTAATCCGCCTTCGTATATTTGCTGCCCTCTCTTTAGTTTGACCAGTTTTTACGCCTTGCTTGTTGTGCGTGGTCGTAACAGCGCGCTCCTTCGTACAAAGGACCCGTATCCAAGATCATAATGCGTACGTTTCAAAAATAAAAAAGGATTTTAACACGTATGATGTACTTTCAAAAACGATCATCATACCCTCTATTATGAAATTATGAAAAGGGATGGGGTAATCACAGCCGTTGATGTGTTTAGGAGAGGTCTACCGAAGCGGAAGTATTTGTTTTCAAATATGAAATATACACAAAAAGACAATTGTATGTTTTTGCGGTTGGCAAGGTGTCTTGAGCACATTGCTAGCCCCCGCAATGTCCCCATACCAGCTGTAACCCAACGTAGCGAGTTGGGGGTCAGATATTAGACGTGATCCCAAAGAGAGGAAATTTCTCAAGCAGTAAATGCACCCCGAAATCGGCCAGTGTGGGTGAGGGCGTGCACGATAGGGCGCACGGTCCCGACACACATCTCTGATTATCGAATGAGAGCTTCCCCACCTTCAATCGGGACTTTTTATATAAATTTGGTTAAACTTTGTGCAGTTTGACTTTGATCAAATCTTATATGCTGAGTAAAAAGAAACAGAGGGAGTATATTAAATGTGGAAGCACAAATACATACTGTTGCCTTGTACGTCGGGACTCGGGACGTATATTAACCGGCAACAACCATTTCTCCAAAGTTGCACAGATCCCTAGAGACCGGAGTGAGCGGACGTGATTTGGGTGGGGCTGGTCGCCGAGTGCTCCTAATCCGCCTCCGTATATTTGCAGCCCTCTCTTTAGTTTGACCAGTTTTTACGCCTTACTTGTTGTGCGTGGTCGTAACAGCGCGCTCCTTCGTACAAAGGACCCGTATCCAAGATCATAATGCGTACGTTTCAAAAATAAAAAAGATTTTAACACGTACGATGTACTTTCAAAAACGATCATCATACCCTCTATTATGAAATTATGAAAAGGGATGGGGTAATCACAGCCGTTGATGTGTTTAGGAGAGGTCTACCGAAGCGGAAGTATTTGTTTTCAAATATGAAATATACATAAAAAGACAATTGTATGTTTTTGCGGTTGGCAAGGTGTCTTGAGCACATTGCTAGCCCCCGCAATGTCCCCATACCAGCAGTAACCCAACGTAGCGAGCTGAGGGTCAGATATTAGGCGTGATCCCAAAGAGAGAAATTTCTCAAGCAGTAAATGCACCCCGAAATCGGCCAGTGTGGGTGAGGGCGTGCACGATAGGGCGCACGGTCCCGACACACATCTCTGATTATCGGATGAGAGCTTCCCCACCTTCAATCGGGACTTTTTATATAAATTTGGTTAAACTTTGTACAGTTTGACTTTGATCAAATCTTATATGCTGAGTAAAAAGAAACAGAGGGAGTATATTAAATGTGGAAGCACAAATACATACTGTTGCCTTGTACGTCGGGACTCGGGACGTATATTAACCGGCAACAACCATTTCTCCAAAGTTGTACAGATCCCTAGAGACCGGAGTGAGCGGACGTGATTTGGGTGGGGCTGGTCGCCGAGTGCTCCTAATCCGCCTCCGTATATTTGCAGCCCTCTCTTTAGTTTGACCAGTTTTTACATCTTGCTTGTTGTGCGTGGTCGTAACAGCGCGCTCCTTCGTACAAAGGACCCGTATCCAAGATCATAATGCGTACGTTTCAAAAATAAAAAAGATTTTAACACGTACGATGTACTTTCAAAAACGATCATCATACCCTCTATTATGAAATTATGAAAAGGGATGGGGTAATCACAGCCGTTGATGTGTTTAGGAGAGGTCTACCGAAGCGGAAGTATTTGTTTTCAAATATAAAATATACACAAAAAGACAATTGTATGTTTTTGCGGTTGGCAAGGTGTCTTGAGCACATTGCTAGCCCCCGCAATGTCCCCATACCAGCAGTAACCCAACGTAGCGAGTTGGGGGTCAGATATTAGGCGTGACCCCAAAGAGAGGAAATTTCTCAAGCAGTAAATGCATCCCGAAATCGGCCAGTGTGGGTGAGGGCGTGCACGATAGGGCGCACGGTCCCGACACACATCTCTGATTATCGAATGAGAGCTTCCCCACCTTCAATCGGGACTTTTTATATAAATTTGGTTAAACTTTGTGCAGTTTGACTTTGATCAAATCTTATATGCTGAGTAAAAAGAAACAGAGGGAGTATATTAAATGTGGAAGCACAAATACATACTGTTGCCTTGTACGTCGGGACTCGGGACGTATATTAACCGGCAACAACCATTTCTCCAAAGTTGCACAGATCCCTAGAGACCGGAGTGAGCGGACGTGATTTGGGTGGGGCTGGTCGCCGAGTGCTCCTAATCCGCCTCCGTATATTTGCAGCCCTCTCTTCAGTTTAACCAGTTTTTACGCCTTGCTTGTTGTGCGTGGTCGTAACAGCGCGCTCCTTCGTACAAAGGACCCGTATCCAAGATCATAATGCGTACGTTTCAAAAATAAAAAAGATTTTAACACGTACGATGTACTTTCAAAAACGATCATCATACCCTCTATTATGAAATTATGAAAATGGATGGGGTAATCACAGCCGTTGATGTGTTTAGGAGAGGTCTACCGAAGCGGAAGTATTTGTTTTCAAATATGAAATATACACAAAAAGGCAATTGTATGTTTTTGCGGTCGGCAAGGTGTCTTGAGCACATTGCTAGCCCCCGCAATGTCCCCATACCAGCAGTAACCCAACGTAGCGAGTTGGGGGTCAGATATTAGGCGTGACCCCAAAGATAGGAAATTTCTCAAGCAGTAAATGCACCCCGAAATCGGCCAGTGTGGGTGGGGGCGTGCACGATAGGGCGCACGGTCCCGACACACATCTCTGATTATCGGATGAGAGCTTCCCCACCTTCAATCGGGACTTTTTATATAAATTTGGTTAAACTTTGTGCAGTTTGACTTTGATCAAATCTTATATGCTGAGTAAAAAGAAACAGAGGGAGTATATTAAATGTGGAAGCACAAATACATACTGTTGCCTTGTACGTCTGGACTCGGGACGTATATTAACCGGCAACAACCATTTCTCCAAAGTTGCACAGATCCCTAGAGACCGGAGTGACCGGACGTGATTTGGGTGGGGCTGGTCGCCGAGTGCTCCTAATCCGCCTCCGTATATTTGCAGCCCTCTCTTCAGTTTAACCAGTTTTTACGCCTTGCTTGTTGTGCGTGGTCGTAACAGCGCGCTCCTTCGTACAAAGGACCCGTATCCAAGATCATAATGCGTACGTTTCAAAAATAAAAAAGATTTTAACACGTACGATGTACTTTCAAAAACGATCATCATACCCTCTATTATGAAATTATGAAAAGGGATGGGGTAATCACAGCCGTTGATGTGTTTAGGAGAGGTCTACCGAAGCGGAAGTATTTGTTTTCAAATATGAAATATACACAAAAAGACAATTGTATGTTTTTGCGGTCGGCAAGGTGTCTTGAGCACATTGCTAGCCCCCGCAATGTCCCCATACCAGCAGTAACCCAACATAGCGAGTTGGGGGTCAGATATTAGGCGTGACCCCAAAGAGAGGAAATTTCTCAAGCAGTAAATGCACCCCGAAATCGGCCAGTGTGGGTGGGGGCGTGCACGATAGGGCGCACAGTCCCGACACACATCTCTGATTATCGGATGAGAGCTTCCCCACCTTCAATCGGGACTTTTTATATAAATTTGGTTAAACTTTGTGCAGTTTGACTTTGATCAAATCTTATATGCTGAGTAAAAAGAAACAGAGGGAGTATATTAAATGTGGAAGCACAAATACATACTGTTGCCTTGTACGTCGGGACTCGGGACGTATATTAACCGGCAACAACCATTTCTCCAAAGTTGCACAGATCCCTAGAGACCGGAGTGAGCGGACGTGATTTGGGTGGGGCTGGTCGCCGAGTGCTCCTAATCCGCCTCCGTATATTTGCAGCCCTCTCTTCAGTTTAACCAGTTTTTACGCCTTGCTTGTTGTGCGTGGTCGTAACAGCGCGCTCCTTCGTACAAAGGACCCGTATCCAAGATCATAATGCGTACGTTTCAAAAATAAAAAAGATTTTAACACGTACGATGTACTTTCAAAAACGATCATCATACCCTCTATTATGAAATTATGAAAATGGATGGGGTAATCACAGCCGTTGATGTGTTTAGGAGAGGTCTACCGAAGCGGAAGTATTTGTTTTCAAATATGAAATATACACAAAAAGGCAATTGTATGTTTTTGCGGTCGGCAAGGTGTCTTGAGCACATTGCTAGCCCCCGCAATGTCCCCATACCAGCAGTAACCCAACGTAGCGAGTTGGGGGTCAGATATTAGGCGTGACCCCAAAGAGAGGAAATTTCTCAAGCAGTAAATGCACCCCGAAATCGGCCAGTGTGGGTGGGGGCGTGCACGATAGGGCGCACGGTCCCGACACACATCTCTGATTATCGGATGAGAGCTTCCCCACCTTCAATCGGGACTTTTTATATAAATTTGGTTAAACTTTGTGCAGTTTGACTTTGATCAAATCTTATATGCTGAGTAAAAAGAAACAAAGGGAGTATATTAAATGTGGAAGCACAAATACATACTGTTGCCTTGTACGTCGGGACTCGGGACGTATATTAACCGGCAACAACCATTTCTCCAAAGTTGCACAGATCCCTAGAGACCGGAGTGACCGGACGTGATTTGGGTGGGGCTGGTCGCCGAGTGCTCCTAATCCGCCTCCGTATATTTGCAGCCCTCTCTTCAGTTTAACCAGTTTTTACGCCTTGCTTGTTGTGCGTGGTCGTAACAGCGCGCTCCTTCGTACAAAGGACCCGTATCCAAGATCATAATGCGTACGTTTCAAAAATAAAAAAGATTTTAACACGTACGATGTACTTTCAAAAACGATCATCATACCCTCTATTATGAAATTATGAAAAGGGATGGGGTAATCACAGCCGTTGATGTGTTTAGGAGAGGTCTACCGAAGCGGAAGTATTTGTTTTCAAATATGAAATATACACAAAAAGACAATTGTATGTTTTTGCGGTCGGCAAGGTGTCTTGAGCACATTGCTAGCCCCCGCAATGTCCCCATACCAGCAGTAACCCAACATAGCGAGTTGGGGGTCAGATATTAGGCGTGACCCTAAAGAGAGGAAATTTCTCAAGCAGTAAATGCACCCCGAAATCGGCCAGTGTGGGTGGGGGCGTGCACGATAGGGCGCACAGTCCCGACACACATCTCTGATTATCGGATGAGAGCTTCCCCACCTTCAATCGGGACTTTTTATATAAATTTGGTTAAAGTTTGTGCAGTTTGACTTTGATCAAATCTTATATGCTGAGTAAAAAGAAACAGAGGGAGTATATTAAATGTGGAAGCACAAATACATACTGTTGCCTTGTACGTCGGGACTCGGGACGTATATTAACCGGCAACAACCATTTCTCCAAAGTTGCACAGATCCCTAGAGACCGGAGTGAGCGGACGTGATTTGGGTGGGGCTGGTCGCCGAGTGCTCCTAATCCGCCTCCGTATATTTGCAGCCCTCTCTTCAGTTTGACCAGTTTTTACGCCTTGCTCGTTGTGCGTGGTCGTAACAGCGCGCTCCTTCGTACAAAGGACCCGTATCCAAGATCATAATGCGTACGTTTCAAAAATAAAAAAGGATTTTAACACGTATGATGTACTTTCAAAAACGATCATCATACCCTCTATTATGAAATTATGAAAAGGGATGGGGTAATCACAGCCGTTGATGTGTTTAGAAGAGGTCTACCGAAGCGGAAGTATTTGTTTTCAAATATGAAATATACACAAAAAGACAATTGTATGTTTTTGTGGTTGGCAAGGTGTCTTGAGCACATTGCTAGCCCCCGCAATGTCCCCATACCAGCTGTAACCCAACGTAGCGAGTTGGGGGTCAGATATTAGACGTGATCCCAAAGAGAGGAAATTTCTCAAGCAGTAAATGCACCCCGAAATCGGCCAGTGTGGGTGAGGGCGTGCACGATAGGGCGCACGGTCCCGACACACATCTCTGATTATCGGATGAGAGCTTCCCCACCTTCAATCGGGACTTTTTATATAAATTTGGTTAAACTTTGTGCAGTTTGACTTTGATCAAATCTTATATGCTGAGTAAAAAGAAACAGAGGGAGTATATTAAATGTGGAAGCACAAATACATACTGTTGCCTTGTACGTCGGGACTCGGGACGTATATTAACCGGCAACAACCATTTCTCCAAAGTTGCACAGATCCCTAGAGACCGGAGTGAGCGGACGTGATTTGGGTGGGGCTGGTCGCCGAGTGCTCCTAATCCGCCTCCGTATATTTGCAGCCCTCTCTTTAGTTTGACCAGTTTTTACGCCTTACTTGTTGTGCGTGGTCGTAACAGCGCGCTCCTTCGTACAAAGGACCCGTATTCAAGATCATAATGCGTACGTTTCAAAAATAAAAAAGATTTTAACACGTACGATGTACTTTCAAAAACGATCATCATACCCTCTATTATGAAATTATGAAAAGGGATGGGGTAATCACAGCCGTTGATGTGTTTAGGAGAGGTCTACCGAAGCGGAAGTATTTGTTTTCAAATATGAAATATACATAAAAAGACAATTGTATGTTTTTGCGGTTGGCAAGGTGTCTTGAGCACATTGCTAGCCCCCGCAATGTCCCCATACCAGCAGTAACCCAACGTAGCGAGTTGAGG
Source organism: Triticum monococcum (assembly GCA_034509565.1). NCBI lineage: Eukaryota > Viridiplantae > Streptophyta > Magnoliopsida > Poales > Poaceae > Triticum > Triticum monococcum. The sequence continues at coordinate 8,777,710 of CM067847.1, read as the reverse complement.
GTCAGATATTAGGCGTGATCCCAAAGAGAGAAATTTCTCAAGCAGTAAATGCACCCCGAAATCGGCCAGTGTGGGTGAGGGCGTGCATGATAGGGCGCACGGTCCCGACACACATCTCTGATTATCGGATGAGAGCTTCCCCACCTTCAATCGGGACTTTTTATATAAATTTGGTTAAACTTTGTACAGTTTGACTTTGATCAAATCTTATATGCTGAGTAAAAAGAAACAGAGGGAGTATATTAAATGTGGAAGCACAAATACATACTGTTGCCTTGTACGTCGGGACTCGGGACGTATATTAACCGGCAACAACCATTTCTCCAAAGTTGCACAGATCCCTAGAGACCGGAGTGAGCGGACGTGATTTGGGTGGGGCTGGTCGCCGAGTGCTCCTAATCCGCCTCCGTATATTTGCAGCCCTCTCTTTAGTTTGACCAGTTTTTACACCTTGCTTGTTGTGCGTGGTCGTAACAGCGCGCTCCTTCGTACAAAGGACCCGTATCCAAGATCATAATGCGTACGTTTCAAAAATAAAAAAGATTTTAACACGTACGATGTACTTTCAAAAACGATCATCATACCCTCTATTATGAAATTATGAAAAGGGATGGGGTAATCACAGCCGTTGATGTGTTTAGGAGAGGTCTACCGAAGCGGAAGTATTTGTTTTCAAATATAAAATATACACAAAAAGACAATTGTATGTTTTTGCGGTTGGCAAGGTGTCTTGAGCACATTGCTAGCCCCCGCAATGTCCCCATACCAGCAGTAACCCAACGTAGCGAGTTGGGGGTCAGATATTAGGCGTGACCCCAAAGAGAGGAAATTTCTCAAGCAGTAAATGCACCCCGAAATCGGCCAGTGTGGGTGGGGGCGTGCACGATAGGGCGCACGGTCCCGACACACATCTCTGATTATCGGATGAGAGCTTCCCCACCTTCAATCGGGACTTTTTATATAAATTTGGTTAAACTTTGTACAGTTTGACTTTGATCAAATCTTATATGCTGAGTAAAAAGAAACAGAGGGAGTATATTAAATGTGGAAGCACAAATACATACTGTTGCCTTGTACGTCGGGACTCGGGACGTATATTAACCGGCAACAACCATTTCTCCAAAGTTGCACAGATCCCTAGAGACCGGAGTGAGCGGACGTGATTTGGGTGGGGCTGGTCGCCGAGTGCTCCTAATCCGCCTCCGTATATTTGCAGCCCTCTCTTTAGTTTGACCAGTTTTTACATCTTGCTTGTTGTGCGTGGTCGTAACAGCGCGCTCCTTCGTACAAAGGACCCGTATCCAAGATCATAATGCGTACGTTTCAAAAATAAAAAAGATTTTAACACGTACGATGTACTTTCAAAAACGATCATCATACCCTCTATTATGAAATTATGAAAAGGGATGGGGTAATCACAGCCGTTGATGTGTTTAGGAGAGGTCTACCGAAGCGGAAGTATTTGTTTTCAAATATAAAATATACACAAAAAGACAATTGTATGTTTTTGCGGTTGGCAAGGTGTCTTGAGCACATTGCTAGCCCCCGCAATGTCCCCATACCAGCAGTAACCCAACGTAGCGAGTTGGGGGTCAGATATTAGGCGTGACCCCAAAGAGAGGAAATTTCTCAAGCAGTAAATGCACCCCGAAATCGGCCAGTGTGGGTGGGGGCGTGCACGATAGGGCGCACGGTCCCGACACACATCTCTGATTATCGGATGAGAGCTTCCCCACCTTCAATCGGGACTTTTTATATAAATTTGGTTAAACTTTGTACAGTTTGACTTTGATCAAATCTTATATGCTGAGTAAAAAGAAACAGAGAGAGTATATTAAATGTGGAAGCACAAATACATACTGTTGCCTTGTACGTCGGGACTCGGGACGTATATTAACCGGCAACAACCATTTCTCCAAAGTTGCACAGATCCCTAGAGACCGGAGTGAGCGGACGTGATTTGGGTGGGGCTGGTCGCCGAGTGCTCCTAATCCGCCTCCGTATATTTGCAGCCCTCTCTTTAGTTTGACCAGTTTTTACATCTTGCTTGTTGTGCGTGGTCGTAACAGCGCGCTCCTTCGTACACAGGACCCGTATCCAAGATCATAATGCGTACGTTTCAAAAATAAAAAAGATTTTAACACGTACGATGTACTTTCAAAAACGATCATCATACCCTCTATTATGAAATTATGAAAAGGGATGGGGTAATCACAGCCGTTGATGTGTTTAGGAGAGGTCTACCGAAGCGGAAGTATTTGTTTTCAAATATAAAATATACACAAAAAGACAATTGTATGTTTTTGCGGTTGGCAAGGTGTCTTGAGCACATTGCTAGCCCCCGCAATGTCCCCATACCAGCAGTAACCCAACGTAGCAAGTTGGGGGTCAGATATTAGGCGTGACCCCAAAGAGAGGAAATTTCTCAAGCAGTAAATGCACCCCGAAATCGGCCAGTGTGGGTGAGGGCGTGCACGATAGGGCGCACGGTCCCGACACACATCTCTGATTATCGGATGAGAGCTTCCCCACCTTCAATCGGGACTTTTTATATAAATTTGGTTAAACTTTGTGCAGTTTGACTTTGATCAAATCTTATATGCTGAGTAAAAAGAAACAGAGGGAGTATATTAAATGTGGAAGCACAAATACATACTGTTGCCTTGTACGTCGGGACTCGGGACGTATATTAACCGGCAACAACCATTTCTCCAAAGTTGCACATATCCCTAGAGACCGGAGTGAGCGGACGTGATTTGGGTGGGGCTGGTCGCCGAGTGCTCCTAATCCGCCTCCGTATATTTGCAGCCCTCTCTTCAGTTTAACCAGTTTTTACGCCTTGCTTGTTGTGCGTGGTCGTAACAGCGCGCTCCTTCGTACAAAGGACCCGTATCCAAGATCATAATGCGTACGTTTCAAAAATAAAAAAGATTTTAACACGTACGATGTACTTTCAAAAACGATCATCATACCCTCTATTATGAAATTATGAAAAGGGATGGGGTAATCACAGCCGTTGATCTGTTTAGGAGAGGTCTACCGAAGCGGAAGTATTTGTTTTCAAATATGAAATATACACAAAAAGACAATTGTATGTTTTTGCGGTCGGCAAGGTGTCTTGAGCACATTGCTAGCCCCCGCAATGTCCCCATACCAGCAGTAACCCAACGTAGCGAGTTGGGGGTCAGATATTAGGCGTGACCCCAAAGAGAGGAAATTTCTCAAGCAGTAAATGCACCCCGAAATCGGCCAGTGTGGGTGGGGGCGTGCACGATAGGGCGCACGGTCCCGACACACATCTCTGATTATCGGATGAGAGCTTCCCCACATTCAATCGGGACTTTTTATATAAATTTGGTTAAACTTTGTGCAGTTTGACTTTAATCAAATCTTATATGCTGAGTAAAAAGAAACAGAGGGAGTATATTAAATGTGGAAGCACAAATACATACTGTTGCCTTGTACGTCGGGACTCGGGACGTATATTAACCGGCAACAACCATTTCTCCAAAGTTGCACAGATCCCTAGAGACCGGAGTGACCGGACGTGATTTGGGTGGGGCTGGTCGCCGAGTGCTCCTAATCCGCCTCCGTATATTTGCAGCCCTCTCTTCAGTTTAACCAGTTTTTACGCCTTGCTTGTTGTGCTTGGTCGTAACAGCGCGCTCCTTCGTACAAAGGACCCGTATCCAAGATCATAATGCGTACGTTTCAAAAATAAAAAAGATTTTAACACGTACGATGTACTTTCAAAAACGATCATCATACCCTCTATTATGAAATTATGAAAAGGGATGGGGTAATCACAGCCGTTGATGTGTTTAGGAGAGGTCTACCGAAGCGGAAGTATTTGTTTTCAAATATGAAATATACACAAAAAGACAATTGTATGTTTTTGCGGTCGGCAAGGTGTCTTGAGCACATTGCTAGCCCCCGCAATGTCCCCATACCAGCAGTAACCCAACGTAGCGAGTTGGGGGTCAGATATTAGGCGTGACCCCAAAGAGAGGAAATTTCTCAAGCAGTAAATGCACCCCGAAATCGGCCAGTGTGGGTGGGGGCGTGCACGATAGGGCGCACGGTCCCGACACACATCTCTGATTATCGGATGAGAGCTTCCCCACCTTCAATCGGGACTTTTTATATAAATTTGGTTAAACTTTGTGCAGTTTGACTTTGATCAAATCTTATATGCTGAGTAATAAGAAACAGAGGGAGTATATTAAATGTGGAAGCACAAATACATACTGTTGCCTTGTACGTCGGGACTCGGGACGTATATTAACCGGCAACAACCATTTCTCCAAAGTTGCACAGATCCCTAGAGACCGGAGTGAGCGGACGTGATTTGGGTGGGGCTGGTCGCCGAGTGCTCCTAATCCGCCTCCGTATATTTGCAGCCCTCTCTTCAGTTTAACCAGTTTTTACGCCTTGCTTGTTGTGCGTGGTCGTAACAGCGCGCTCCTTCGTACAAAGGACCCGTATCCAAGATCATAATGCGTACGTTTCAAAAATAAAAAAGATTTTAACACGTACGATGTACTTTCAAAAACGATCATCATACCCTCTATTATGAAATTATGAAAAGGGATGGGGTAATCACAGCCGTTGATGTGTTTAGGAGAGGTCTACCGAAGCGGAAGTATTTGTTTTCAAATATGAAATATACACAAAAAGACAATTGTATGTTTTTGCGGTCGGCAAGGTGTCTTGAGCACATTGCTAGCCCCCGCAATGTCCCCATACCAGCAGTAACCCAACGTAGCGAGTTGGGGGTCAGATATTAGGCGTGACCCCAAAGAGAGGAAATTTCTCAAGCAGTAAATGCACCCCGAAATCGGCCAGTGTGGGTGGGGGCGTGCACGATAGGGCGCACGGTCCCGACACACATCTCTGATTATCGGATGAGAGCTTCCCCACCTTTAATCGGGACTTTTTATATAAATTTGGTTAAACTTTGTGCAGTTTGACTTTGATCAAATCTTATATGCTGAGTAAAAAGAAACAGAGGGAGTATATTAAATGTGGAAGCACAAATACATACTGTTGCCTTGTACGTCGGGACTCGGGACGTATATTAACCGGCAACAACCATTTCTCCAAAGTTGCACAGATCCCTAGAGACCGGAGTGAGCGGACGTGATTTGGGTGGGGCTGGTCGCCGAGTGCTCCTAATCCGCCTCCGTATATTTGCAGCCCTCTCTCAAGTTTGACCAGTTTTTACGCCTTGCTCGTTGTGCGTGGTCGTAACAGCGCGCTCCTTCGTACAAAGGACCCGTATCCAAGATCATAATGCGTACGTTTCAAAAATAAAAAAGGATTTTAACACGTATGATGTACTTTCAAAAACGATCATCATACCCTCTATTATGAAATTATGAAAAGGGATGGGGTAATCACAGCCGTTGATGTGTTTAGAAGAGGTCTACCGAAGCGGAAGTATTTGTTTTCAAATATGAAATATACACAAAAAGAAAATTGTATGTTTTTGCGGTTGGCAAGGTGTCTTGAGCACATTGCTAGCCCCCGCAATGTCCCCATACCAGCTGTAACCCAACGTAGCGAGTTGGGGGTCAGATATTAGACGTGATCCCAAAGAGAGGAAATTTCTCAAGCAGTAAATGCACCCCGAAATCGGCCAGTGTGGGTGAGGGCGTGCACGATAGGGCGCACGGTCCCGACACACATCTCTGATTATCGGATGAGAGCTTCCCCACCTTCAATCGGGACTTTTTATATAAATTTGGTTAAACTTTGTGCAGTTTGACTTTGATCAAATCTTATATGCTGAGTAAAAAGAAACAGAGGGAGTATATTAAATGTGGAAGCACAAATACATACTGTTGCCTTGTACGTCGGGACTCGGGACGTATATTAACCGGCAACAACCATTTCTCCAAAGTTGCACAGATCCCTAGAGACCGGAGTGAGCGGACGTGATTTGGGTGGGGCTGGTCGCCGAGTGCTCCTAATCCGCCTCCGTATATTTGCAGCCCTCTCTTTAGTTTGACCAGTTTTTACGCCTTACTTGTTGTGCGTGGTCGTAACAGCGCGCTCCTTCGTACACAGGACCCGTATCCAAGATCATAATGCGTACGTTTCAAAAATAAAAAAGATTTTAACACGTACGATGTACTTTCAAAAACGATCATCATACCCTCTATTATGAAATTATGAAAAGGGATGGGGTAATCACAGCCGTTGATGTGTTTAGGAGAGGTCTACCGAAGCGGAAGTATTTGTTTTCAAATATAAAATATACACAAAAAGACAATTGTATGTTTTTGCGGTTGGCAAGGTGTCTTGAGCACATTGCTAGCCCCCGCAATGTCCCCATACCAGCAGTAACCCAACGTAGCAAGTTGGGGGTCAGATATTAGGCGTGACCCCAAAGAGAGGAAATTTCTCAAGCAGTAAATGCACCCCGAAATCGGCCAGTGTGGGTGAGGGCGTGCATGATAGGGCGCACGGTCCCGACACACATCTCTGATTATCGGATGAGAGCTTCCCCACCTTCAATCGGGACTTTTTATATAAATTTGGTTAAACTTTGTACAGTTTGACTTTGATCAAATCTTATATGCTGAGTAAAAAGAAACAGAGGGAGTATATTAAATGTGGAAGCACAAATACATACTGTTGCCTTGTACGTCGGGACTCGGGACGTATATTAACCGGCAACAACCATTTCTCCAAAGTTGCACAGATCCCTAGAGACCGGAGTGAGCGGACGTGATTTGGGTGGGGCTGGTCGCCGAGTGCTCCTAATCCGCCTCCGTATATTTGCAGCCCTCTCTTTAGTTTGACCAGTTTTTACACCTTGCTTGTTGTGCGTGGTCGTAACAGCGCGCTCCTTCGTACAAAGGACCCGTATCCAAGATCATAATGCGTACGTTTCAAAAATAAAAAAGATTTTAACACGTACGATGTACTTTCAAAAACGATCATCATACCCTCTATTATGAAATTATGAAAAGGGATGGGGTAATCACAGCCGTTGATGTGTTTAGGAGAGGTCTACCGAAGCGGAAGTATTTGTTTTCAAATATAAAATATACACAAAAAGACAATTGTATGTTTTTGCGGTTGGCAAGGTGTCTTGAGCACATTGCTAGCCCCCGCAATGTCCCCATACCAGCAGTAACCCAACGTAGCGAGTTGGGGGTCAGATATTAGGCGTGACCCCAAAGAGAGGAAATTTCTCAAGCAGTAAATGCACCCCGAAATCGGCCAGTGTGGGTGAGGGCGTGCACGATAGGGCGCACGGTCCCGACACACATCTCTGATTATCGGATGAGGGCTTCCCCACCTTCAATCGGGACTTTTTATATAAATTTGGTTAAACTTTGTGCAGTTTGACTTTGATCAAATCTTATATGCTGAGTAAAAAGAAACAGAGGGAGTATATTAAATGTGGAAGCACAAATACATACTGTTGCCTTGTACGTCGGGACTCGGGACGTATATTAACCGGCAACAACCATTTCTCCAAAGTTGCACAGATCCCTAGAGACCGGAGTGAGCGGACGTGATTTGGGTGGGGCTGGTCGCCGAGTGCTCCTAATCCGCCTCCGTATATTTGCAGCCCTCTCTTCAGTTTAACCAGTTTTTACGCCTTGCTTGTTGTGCGTGGTCGTAACAACGCGCTCCTTCGTACAAAGGACCCGTATCCAAGATCATAATGCGTACGTTTCAAAAATAAAAAAGATTTTAACACGTACGATGTACTTTCAAAAACGATCATCATACCCTCTATTATGAAATTATGAAAAGGGATGGGGTAATCACAGCCGTTGATGTGTTTAGGAGAGGTCTACCGAAGCGGAAGTATTTGTTTTCAAATATGAAATATACACAAAAAGATAATTGTATGTTTTTGCGGTCGGCAAGGTGTCTTGAGCACATTGCTAGCCCCCGCAATGTCCCCATACCAGCAGTAACCCAACGTAGCGAGTTGGGGGTCAGATATTAGGCGTGACCCCAAAGAGAGGAAATTTCTCAAGCAGTAAATGCACCCCGAAATCGGCCAGTGTGGGTGGGAGCGTGCACGATAGGGCGCACGGTCCCGACACACATCTCTGATTATCGGATGAGAGCTTCCCCACCTTCAATCGGGACTTTTTATATAAATTTGGTTAAACTTTGTGCAGTTTGACTTTGATCAAATCTTATATGCTGAGTAAAAAGAAACAGAGGGAGTATATTAAATGTGGAAGCACAAATACATACTGTTGCCTTGTACGTCGGGACTCGGGACGTATATTAACCGGCAACAACCATTTCTCCAAAGTTGCACAGATCCCTAGAGACCGGAGTGAGCGGACGTGATTTGGGTGGGGCTAGTCGCCGAGTGCTCCTAATCCGCCTCCGTATATTTGCAGCCCTCTCTTCAGTTTGACCAGTTTTTACGCCTTGCTTGTTGTGCGTGGTCGTAACAGCGCGCTCCTTCGTACAAAGGACCCATATCCAAGATCATAATGCGTACGTTTCAAAAATAAAAAAGATTTTAACACGTACGATGTACTTTCAAAAACGATCATCATACCCTTTATTATGAAATTATGAAAAGGGATGGGGTAATCACAGCCGTTGATGTGTTTAGGAGAGGTCTACCGAAGCGGAAGTATTTGTTTTCAAATATGAAATATACACAAAAAGACAATTGTATGTTTTTGCGGTCGGCAAGGTGTCTTGAGCACATTGCTAGCCCCCGCAATGTCCCCATACCAGCAGTAACCCAACGTAGCGAGTTGGGGGTCAGATATTAGGCGTGATCCTAAAGAGAGGAAATTTCTCAAGCAGTAAATGCACCCCGAAATCGGCCAGTGTGGGTGAGGGCGTGCACGATAGGGCGCACGGTCCCGACACACATCTCTGATTATCGGATGAGAGCTTCCCCACCTTCAATCGGGACTTTTTATATAAATTTGGTTAAACTTTGTGCAGTTTGACTTTGATCAAATCTTATATGCTGAGTAAAAAGAAACAGAGGGAGTATATTAAATGTGGAAGCACAAATACATACTGTTGCCTTGTACGTCGGGACTCGGGACGTATATTAACCGGCAACAACCATTTCTCCAAAGTTACACAGATCCCTAGAGACCGGAGTGAGCGGACGTGATTTGGGTGGGGCTGGTCGCCGAGTGCTCCTAATCCGCCTCCGTATATTTGCAGCTCTCTCTTCAGTTTGACCAGTTTTGACCATACTATGATCCCAGGTGGAGATGGGCCCACCTGTCATCCCCTTCCCCATCTCCTACCCCTCTTCTTGATGCACTCGTCAGATTGGACACCGTCGGGGGCGCCGCCCGCGGCCAACCACCGCCGCAGCAAAGTCGCCTCCGGAGCCCACCGCGCTGCTCCGCGACCCTCAGCTCAGTCCTCGCTCCTCGCCCGAACCGGCGACGGAAGCCGCATCGGCCTCCTCCGCTGGCTGACGGCGGCGCGCCCCGGCTGACCACGGCCTCTCTCCATCGACGCAGTTCGCAGCACGCGATAGCCACAAGCACGGCCGCCGCCGCCGCCGCCGCAGGGCCGCGCTCGATGTACCGCCGGGGGCATCGCTCTCGGGCGGATGCCAGCCTTCTCCGGTAGTGTCTCCCCCTTGGGGATGGAGCTCATCCCCTCTGCAAGCTCCGTCCACCTCTGGCCTATCCCCGCCGGCTACCCGGACCACGCCGGCCTCCACTGCACTTAGGTTGGTTCAGGAACCTGCACTAATTCCACTAAGTTGGTTCAGGAACTAATAGCCCTGCACTGCAATTTCCAATAGGCCAGAAGATTCAGACAGGGGACCAAACTGGAGTACTGGATCGCGAGCATCGGTGCTCAATGCCTCAACGTCAAGTATGCACATTGTGTGGCAATTATTGTATTGCAAGCAAGGTTCAATTTCATTGCAGGTACTAATTAGCGTGCTGGCTGTGCAGAAATTTCGACATAGTTTCTTGCTTGTGTGATGGTATTTATTTCACATTGATGCTCTTCAGAGCACTTCAAACAGGTCCGAGCTGAAGATGCTGGATGGCACGGGCCAGGAGGGGCGTGTCAGCAAGATGGGAGAAGCCGGTGTACGGGAGGAACTCTCATGCAAGCAAGCCCATTGATGTCTCCGATGCTGCTCGGCGTAACTCCTGTCCCATGGTTGCAGCTGATTTTAACACTGTCCATCTCCGATGACCAGCACATCGGTTCTGACAGGTCAGCACAAACTAGAACCAAGCCGTTTTCTCTTGAACCCTTCCTTTTTTTAGCATTAGTGTCATGCAAAGTATCATATACCAGCATAATCATCAAATTATTAGTAATCAGGAAGCAAAATGGACAATGTCCATGGTAATGACCTTATACTAGCATGGGGAATCAAACTATTAAAAAGAAAGCAACAGAAAAAGCTGTCCATAAAATGCAAGAACAAATATTATTGTCAGCTACATAAAAAATAGACGGTCTTGTAACTGAATGAAGGATGGTTATAAAGTTCTGTGGAACAGATGTCAAAAGTTAACTGGGACCAAATACATATCCAACAAGATACATGGTGAACTTTGTCACAGCTGAAAGCCACCAAATTGACATGCATGAAAGCAAACTTATGTTGCGTACAAGTAGAAACTTAATGGACACACTTAACCGTCTTCGCCATAGCCGTATCAGTCTGGTACAGCCTTGTAGCAAGCTGCAGCACATGGGAATTCAACATTACCATGAAAATATGGCAGGGGATCAAAAGACAGACCAGCTCCTGAAGCATCAGAATCGACGACTACTTAGTTAAAAACCAAATGCCAACCTGACACTCAATGCAAATGTAAGTCGTGTCTCGACTCAAGAGCAAGATTGACCCAAGCTTGCAAACTCCATACAAAACCTCACTTTCCATCAGAGACAACAACCGCAATTCCAGGCGCTGTTTGTTTTGTAGGCCTCGTTTCTGCAAACCGGCCAGCGGCAATAACCATTGTGGCGATTAAAAAACATAGGAGTAGGATTGGTAGGAAAGATATTCTGAAGGCAGAAGCATTTCTAGATTCCCATATGGTCCAAACTACAACATCTCCAGCAGCCATCAGATTTCTAACATAACCGGTAAACTTCAGAACCCAACTGCACAGACAGTTAAAAGAAACAGGAATAGCTTGTATGTTCAGTTTGCGCTAACCACACTCCACAGATATTTAGAAACAGGGCATAGAATGAATCAAAACTTATAGGAACATTGTCCGACTTCTCCTAGCTAGCTATAAAAGCACTACATCTAGCAGCTTATGAATCTCTAGTCACTTGAATAGATTTATTTACCTGAAGAATATTACCTCCAAACATCACCCCAGTTTTACTAGTAATGTCACTAAGAGACATGCTGGAAGAATTTAAGACAGATGGAAACTTGGAACTTGTAAATTACCTTGGACATCCTCTGGGTTCTTGCGCTTCACCCTATCAATAACCTTGTCCATTGAGTTGTCTTCACCAGTGTCCAACCTTGCCCTCTTTCTTCTGTTCTCGCCCACCACCAAAAGTACAGCATTTTGGTCAGTAGACCGAGTGACATCTTCCATCCTCTCATCCTCTAAACCTACCATTCCTTCCATCCCCTGTTCAAAACTTTCCTTGTTCATCGGAGGGTCCAGACAAGTCTTGCTAGCAAAATCCTCTAGGATATTAATTTTATCTGTATCTTCTTTCTCATCATCATCCTGTTGCAGGTCATCACCATCAACTTGTACTGCACAATAAAAATGTCACATAGATGCGTGAAGAGGGAGTATATATAACCTAACATCAATAATTAACTAATATACCAACAATTAAGCAAAATAAGATGCACAACACTTGGTTACCAGACTGTCCAGTAAAAATGGCATTGTGGGGTGTTGTTATCTCAGAATTGTATGTAGGTTCACATCCCATATCAACATCTTCAACTGTCTTAACAAACAAGAGCTTGGGACGTCTGGGGTGTTTCTTTGCTGCTTCTTTCCACTCGTGCTTTGTTTCATCACTTACTCCATCATGGAGGGTGACCTCCTTAATACGTCGTAGGGACTGGATTGTCATGCTGCAAAAGCCATTTAGATCTGTACATAGCAGCCGGAGTGACTCGAGGAGTGGCAGAGCTCCCTCCTGGACTTCCAGCTCAGTCATGACTTCCACCATGATGCATAGGCATTGCAGGCTTCCAAGTGCACCTTGTACGATGATGAGTTTGTCCAGTTGAGATGCAATTAGCTTCAGGTACGCCAAGCAACGCACCCTGCTCAGGGCAGCAAGAATATCCCCACTCAGCTGACCAGGGGATGAAAGGCACAGCTTAGTGAGACCACCCAGCATGGTAACAAACGGAGGCAGGCTGCATATGTTGCCCCCTTGTAGCTTGAGCGAGCTAAGATAGCAGGAGGAAGCTTCTTCTTTTTCTAGGGACAAGCTCACAAGCAAGTCTTGGAACCATTCATCACTGAAATTCAGTGAGAGTGAATGACCTTTTTTCACGTCGGTGCTTCTCTTGATGAACCCCTTGATGGCCTTTGAGAGATGAGTGCAGTTGTTGTTGTTGCTGCTGCTGCTTCCGCCGCCACTGGCAAGGGGATCCTTACTATTATTACTGGACTGCTGACACCATATTTTCACTTTTGTCAAGTGTTTCATATGCTCTATGAGCTGTGCAAATCCTTGGCTCTTGTTGTTGTCCACAACAAATCCTGCTACTGTTTCCAATTTGCTATTCTCTGAGAGCCAAGTCTGTAGCTTGTGCATTCTCCGGCCTCCTACACCTTGTTGGAGCTTGAAATTTCCAAACAGATGTATCAGGCATGGCAGCTCCATAACTTGTGTCGGCAGAATCTCTATCTTGGTTCTTCTTACATCCAGCGTCTCCAAAAGTTGAAGCTTCTTAATCTCTTTGGGGAGCATCGTAACCTTAATAGCAGCCCCAAGGCTTAGGTACCTGAGCAACAACAGGTTGCTGCATATCTCCCTAAGATGCTTGTCCTCCAAGTGGTTACCGCATTCTTCTAGATCCAAAACCCACAGCAGTTCATATTTGGAGAAATCCAAGACAGATTCATGTGCCCTGCCAAAGATTGTCAGAGATCGGACAAGAGATAGATCATTAGCCACTCTGGCACTTGCTTCATGGAGGGAGAGCCAACGGATTTTACTGGGTGGGGGTGGGGGAGCCAGCTGATCATATAACAAGGTAATGAAGTTGTCACACTTGGACATGTGCAGGATGAACTCGAGCATCATGCCGTGAGTATGGTATGTCTTCACCTGATCTGTGATGTTTTTGCTACTGGCATCTGTACGCTGGATGATGCTCCGGTTGAGCAGCTCTTTGAAATTGCCGATAGCAGCATCCAGCGCATTACACATATAATCTCCTGGGATAAACCCTTCAGCGCACCATTTCCTTATCAAGCTTCCTCTCCTGACTGTACGGCCACTAGGGTAGATACCTAGATATAGCAAGCATGTCTTGACATCGTGTTTAACAAGGCTGGTGTAGCTTTGGACAAGTACACGCTTCATTCTTGCTAACATCTCCTTCGTTTCCAGGTGTGCTCCCAGGTTGTGGCACAATGTTGCCCAGTTTTCACGCGTCGGATTACCTGTGCTTTGCAAGTACCGGGCTGTAGTAACAAGAGCAAGGGGTAAACCATCACACTTCTTCAGTGCTTCCGAGCCAAGCTGATCCTCTTTACCGATTGGCGGATCATCGTCTTGGAAAGCTTCCTTGAAAAACAACTGCCTCGAGTGTCCATCAGGAAGGCTTTTCATTGCATACACATGATCATGGGCTGCTGAGCTGCTGCAGGCATTTGCTACTGACTGAATAGCCGTTGTCACCAGAACTCTGCCGTTCAACCCCACAAAGGCATCTTTAATATCATGCCAAAATTCTGTCCTCATGTCATCGAGTACGATGAAGAACCTACGAGGTACCGGGAGTACATGATCAGAATTAGCATGCAGAGATATGGAGTGGAGATTAAATTTGGAGTGATTTCATTTTATAGCTACAAAGATGCCAATAGTGAGTGAAGTCAAACTAGGAGAACTGTTGGACAGTACAAAAATATAAAAGATGCAGGCTGCTGTAAATCGAGACCAAAACATCAAACAGAGACCGAGTTGAGAAAATTACCAATGGTTGGCATTAGTTACCTCTTGGTTTGAAGGCACAATCTGAGGATTCCGCAGAACTTGCTGAGGCTACCTCCACCATTGGTGGATGTGGTGGGGATGCCAAGTTGCCGAAGTATCTCTTCGACAACATCGCTTGCACCCCTTTGATTGGCTGCACAAACCCAAGCCCTTACTTCATACTGGCTCATCATACTCTGGTACACATGCCTGACAAGGAGGGTCTTGCCTATGCCATCAAAGCCAACAACAGAGATCACCTTAAGCTGTTGCTGCTGCTGCTGTATCAGCTCCAGAAGTTCATCCCGGGGAGCGTCCATACCCACGGGGCTGCGAGCTGAAACGGTGTCGTCTATGGCCATCTCTGTTGTTGTCTCAGGTGCCGATGCCACTGCCGACGGCGATGCTGACGGGAAGGTGCCTGCACCGACACTGGCGTTGTAATAAGTTTCTCTCAGCTTGGATGACTCTTGTGATATTTTCTTGAGCTCACGGATCGCCTTGGCAAACTCCTTCCGTACTGTCACCGTCTGCACCCGGTGGACAGCCTGACGGATCCACGTCGACGTCCCAGAGATGGTCACCCGGTGCATGAAGCGGTCGATGCAGTCCTCTATGGCATGCGCCAAGTCACGTATGATTTGGATCCAGGCCCTCTGCACATGGTCGCCGACGGTGCCGCTCCTCCAGCGACACTCATCATCTTGCTGGATGGCGGCAGAAATTAACGCAAACTCTCTTTGGATGTAGGTGATGTCATGCTCCAGGTTCTGTCGAAGCTTGTGATTTGCAGCTAAGAACTCCAAGAGCTTCGGCGCGATCCTACCCACAAAAGCGGTGGCCGTCGCAGCCTCCATCTCTGGTTGGAAGATCAAATCATGGAGTTTAGTGGATAGAGAAAAGAGGCCAGGAGGACACAGTAGCAGCCATGGGAGGATCAAGTTAGGTAGCTACAAGTACCTGCATCGAGAATACCTTAACATCCATGGTCAGTCATCCCATCCACTCTTCCAATCTGCTGGAGCTATTTACTTGCATTACATATGATGCTAAGCTACCAACACGCAAATGCTATTTTACCTTTGCCCATCCGCGTCGGCGATTCCGACAACAAGTGGTGGTAGGCCCCACTTGGTTCTATCTTTCTCATTTTTTTTTGCCAAAAAGCAAATGTGAATCCTCTGAGCACTGAAAAAAAGCACAGAAGAATCTGACAGTGCATGGTGGCACGCCCCACTTGGCTCTGTCTTTTCTTTTTTTATGGAGAAAGAAGAGAATTAGTGAATCCCACGATCACTAGAAAAGCTCTCTTATTGCAGAACAATGTGAATATATATCATACAAAGGCAGGAAAGCAGGTTCCAACTAAGGTGCATCAACACCACTTTGTGAATGCACTTAGCCTAAATGGGACCCATCAAAAGTCTCCAGTTTTGGTGTGGATCCACTATCTCAAAATGCAATTATAGAAGAAAGTGCAGCGCATTAGTTAGACTAAAGGCAGAACATGGTTTCAGCACAAGTCAGTGCAATCATTCTAGAGGCAGCACTGATCCTGAGGTGACCGCTGCAAAATGGACGATCTGAGAGATGTGTACCTGCAGGGGTGAGCTCAGAAAATTCAGTCTCCTTTAGACGCTCGACATGCCCATACATCTTGTTGGGGCACCAGAAACTAAGTTCTGATTGATGGACCTCACTGAGGAGAAGGATAAGGAGGAGCCGACGAGGAAGAGGAGGGAGACGAGGCAGGTACTGGATCCCATCAGGATTGCGGGGAAGAAGAGGAGGAACAATGATGACGGGATTCTTGAGGAAGATTACAAGAATGTCTTGCTTGATGATCCAACCACAGCCACAGGTGAGCACGTGCGAGAAACCTCTGTCCTTTATTCTTCCACTCAGTACTCTTACTTAATTTACTAACTAATCCTGCATGCTTTTGCTGTTTCAGTTTCTGATCCTGTTATTGAATCAAGTGCCGAAATGAACTCAAGCAATCTGGTGCTCAACTGCCAGTCCTTGAGGAAGCTCGCTTATTCACATCATCTCATATCTCCACGCTGTTTGGTGAGTGTTGTTTGATCCATCTCCTAGCTAGCTTTGTCTTGATTTCTCTTGATTTCTGTCTGTATATATGGCAGTACAGCATCGAACCCAATCCATCCATTAATTAATGATCCACACCTCTGTCTTATCTATCTTGTGTGCTCTTTGATTAATTAGATGGTTCGGTGAGTTCTTCGTTGGGAGCCATGAGACCCCTTGTTGAGAAGCTCGACATACTGCTAACTCCTGCTCAGGAATATTACAAGAGGTTGCCCAAGAGGATCAAGGAGGGGATCCACCTTCTCAAGGATGATGTTGAAGTGATAAGCTCCTACCTTGATGAACTGTCAGAGTTGGAGGATCCTCCCCCGATGGCCATATGCTGGATGAATGAGGCACGCGATTTGTCTTACGATATGGTGGATTACATTGACAGCTTATTATTTGTGCCACCTGACCGTTTCATCAAAAAGAAGAAGAGGAAGAAGAGGAATAAGAAGATGATGATAAAGAAGAGGCTTAAGTGGTACAAACAGATTGCATTCACAGCGCAGGTGTCAGAACATGGTGCTAAGACCAGTAAAATCATTTATGTTAATGTCCCTCGTCTTCCCAGTAAGCCCAAGATTGCAGAAACAATATCGGAATTCAGGATTTATGTCCAGGAGGCTTTTGAACGGCACGCCAGGTATAAGCTCCAGTGTTGCAGCACCTTGAGGAGGAGTAGATTCTTGTCCACGGGCAGTGTGCTTCCAATGCCCTATGAACAAGCTGCACAAATTGTAATCGATGGGCGTATGAATGAGTTTATCTACTCACTGGCCGCTAATGATACGGCAGGTCAGCAGCAGCTCAAGGTGGTATCTGTTCTTGGATCTGGGTGTCTTGGTAAATCTACACTTGCCAACGTGTTGTATGAAAGAATTGGGATGCAATTCGAATGCAGAGCTTTCATCCGAGTGTCCAAAAAGCCTGATATGAAGAGACTTTTCAGTGACTTGTTCTCGCAACTACACCAGAAGCAGCCACTACCTGCCAGCTGTAGTGAGCTTGGCATCAGCGACAATACCAGCAAACATCTTCAAGATAAAAGGTACTGCTATTTATTTTAGTTTATGTTAACCCAGCATATATCAATTTTACTGATGTGCCTGATGCAATATATATGTTAACCCAGCAAACATCTTATGTGTGTTTATTCTTGGCATGCAGGTATCTAATTGTTATTGATGATTTATGGGATGCATCAGTGTGGCATATTATTAAACATGTTTTTCCGAGTGGAAACCGTGGCAGCAGAATAATAATAACTACACAGATTGAAGATGTTGCATTAACATGTTGCTGTGATCACTCAGAGCATGTTTTCGCGATGAAACCTCTCGACGATGATCACTCAAGAATGCTATTCTTTAACAGGCTTTTTGGTTCAAAAAATGACTGTCCCATAGAATTCAAACATGTTTCAAACGAAATTATTGATATATGTGGTGGTTTGCCGCTAGCGACAATCAGCATAGCTAGTCATTTGGCAAACCAGCAGACAGCAGTGTCACTGGATTTGCTAACATACATACGTGATTCGTTGAGATCTCATGTGTGGTCAAGTTCTACTTCAGAAAGAACGAGACAAGTTCTGAACCTCAGCTACAATAATCTTGCTCATTATCTGAAGACATGCTTGCTGTATCTTCATATATATCCAGAGGGCTCCGTAATCTGGAAGGATGATGTGGTGAAGCAGTGGGTGGCTGAAGGGTTTATTGCTACAAGAAAATGGGAAGTGCAAGATCAAGAAACAATAGAGAAAGCTGCAGGAATCTATTTCGATGAACTTATTGATAGAAGATTCATTCAACCTTTATATATCAACTACAACAATAAGGTGTTGTCTTGTACAGTTCATGACGTAGTACGCGATCTTATTGCACAAAAGTCGGCAGAAGAGAATTTCATTGTGGTAGTAGACTACAATCGAAAGATTATAGCACTTACTCATAAGGTTCGTCGACTATCCCTCGTCTTTGGTGATGCAAAATATGCCAAAACACCAGCAAACATCACAAAGTCTCAAGTTCGGTCACTTACATTTTGTGGATTATTCAAGTGTATACCTTGTATTACAGAGTTCAAGGTTCTCCGTGTTCTGAACCTTCAACTATCCGGTCTTTGTGGCGACCATGATCCCTTAGACCTCACTGGGATTTCAGAACTGTTTCAGCTAAAATATTTGAAGATTGCAAGTGATGTCTGCATAAAACTACCAAACCGTATGCGAGGGCTGCAATGCTTAGAAACACTGGATGTTATGGATGTAATAAGAGTCACTGTTGTTCCATGGGATATTATGAATCTCCCACACTTGTTGCACCTGAGTCTACCTGTTGACACAAATCTACTGGATTGGATTTGCAGCATGAGTGACCCTGTCATAAGTCTGTCGAGCCTTGGCAAGCTGAACTACCTGCAAGATCTCTATCTTACCAGTCCTTCTACACACCCGTCCTACCATCTGGAGAGAAGCACGGAAGCTCTGGGTTCTTTAATCGGAGGACATGGCAATCTCAAAACTATAGTAGTGGCTCATGGCTCCTCGGTTAAAAAAATTATTGTTTGTGGAACTCCAAAAGTAACCATTTCGTGGGATCGCATGGCACCTCCTCCTCTTCTTCAGAGATTTGAATGCTCGCAGCACAGCTATATCATATTTTACCGAATTCCTAGGTGGGTTAAAGAACTTGGCAACCTATGCATTTTGAAGATTGCAGTGAAGGAACTTCAGATGATTTGTGTTGGTATTCTCAGAGGATTGCGTGCTCTCACTGCTCTGTCGCTGTATGTAGAGACGGCGCCCCTTGACAAAATCATTTTTGACAAGGCCGGGTTCACGGTTCTGAAGCACTTCAAGTTGAGGTTCATGAGTGGCATTGCTTGGCTAAAATTTGAGGCGTATGCAATGCCTAATCTCTGGAATCTCAAGCTAGTTTTCAATGCCATCCCCCGACTGGACCAGGATCTATTTATTTCTTCGAACCAAACCTCATTTGAAGCGTATCAACACGGTACTGCACTTATCAACATTGAGCATATGCCAGGCCTTAAAGAGATCTCGGCAAAATTTGGGGGTGCAGCTGCTGATGTAGAGTATGCCTTGAGGATTGGCATTAGTAATCATCCAAGCAATCCTGCAATCAACGTGCCATCAGGGGGTTATAGTTCCTATAGTGACCAAAGAGCAAATCAGAAACAACAACCAAATGATAAAAGGTACTACCAATGTTCATTGTAAAAAAATGGAAATATTTCCCCCTTTACTTCAATTTGACTTAGTTTCTTCAATCAAACCCGATTTAATTCTCCGTGTTCTAACAAAGCTAAAGGATTGTTGTAATCAGGATTTCAAGGTCACATGAGTCCTCTTCGCGTCTGCATGTTCCAGGTACATTTTTCTGTTAACAGATGCTAATTGAGATGTTTTGCCATCAAGTTAATACAAAGCTGAGTATATTCTACCTTCTACCTCCTAATAGTGACCTTGTATTACCCTATTTTACACCTTACTTATGACTTTGTGACAGCTTTCACCCAATTTATTCCTTTTTCTCAAATGATAAGTTGAACCTATGTGTTAGAATGACATGGTAGCTGACTAGTCGGACAACTCATATGTGTATTCACCAGGGGGGCGTACTCAATTATGTCAATTTTCCTCCAATTTGGTCAATTATATCAGCTGTATCAAATTCTGCCAACAGGGTGTGACACTTGCACCATGTTGAAACGCCCCTAACAAATAGAGTAGGGGTCTGAGTTATCCAGTCAGTCAGCTGGCATGTCATCCTAACAAGTGAGCCCGGCCTGTCAATTTGGAGAAAAATAACAAAGATGCGGTAAAAGCCGTTACAAGGTCACAACTAAATAGTAAATATAGAGGTGAAATCAGAGCGGACTCAGTTATATAGCTCTGATATCCTATTTCATTTTATTTTCAGATTCGGCAACGGGACGGATAGCGGCTGGATGCGGATTTGAAAACCAGATTATATCAGATTATGTTGGCCTGAGACATGGTACGGTAACATGCATATACAAGAAATATGTTACCAACAAAAAGCACATGATGAAAAATTCAAACAGTATACAGATTAAGCACACATGAAGCACTATAAGGTAGTAAAAATACAAACAGCATTCAAGCCATCTCATGGTCAAAAGTAGCATCCACGAATTGCAAGTTAATAAATTGGATAACGGCATTTAAAAGGTCGAATAATCTGGCTAGAAAAAAGGATTATCCTATATCGTCTTATATTAGCAACACCGTATCCTAATAATCGGACTCGGAACGGATTTTGTTTGGATTTCAAAATCTCTTGCCATATCTTATACCGCTGGATTCAGAGATGGTTTTGTTCAGAAATTATCCTAACAACATTTACCCTTGGTAAAATATGACATTTTTTAATACGGTAAAAATATGTTACAAATTCACAAGTACAGAGTGAGGTGAAATATACTCTTTAGAGTTAATTAGTCCACACATGCTGAAGGTGATAGGCCTCTTGTCCCAAACCATCAGTTCACGCACATACTCTAAATAGACCACTGATTTGCAAACAATTAATTCTCTCTAACTGTCAACTTGCCAGATATAGAGGGTCAAGCCAGAGCAGGTGGATCGGGCTTTGGTTTTCTGGCTGGTGGAGAAAAGCATGGTGCTGGGAGCAATCTCATAGAGCAGCATAGCATCGGGGGCAATCTTATAGAGCAGCATGGCGCAGGGAGCAACCTCATAGAGCAGTATGGTGCAGGGAGCAATCTATTTGGTGAGATTGGTCGTGAACTCTCCATTAGCTGCATCCTCCATCTGTCCAGGTCGGACTATGGCTCCGTGGCCTCCCTGAACCGTGAGTTCAATTCGCTGGTGCGCACTGGGGAGATCTACCGCCAGCGGCGGCATAATGGGGTGGTGGAGCATTGGATCTACTTTTCTCTGAATGCTATGGAGTGGGGTGCTTATGATCTGTACCGCGAGCGCTGGATCAAGGTGCCCAGGATGCCACCAGATGAATGCTTCATGTCCTCTCACAAGGAGTCGCTCGCTGTAGGAACCGAGCTACTGGTGTATGGGAATGGTATGTACAGATATAGCATCCTAACCAATTCATGGGGGTCGGCTGTTCCAATGAACTCGCCGCGGTCCCTGTTTGGGTCAGCAAGTGTCGGTGAGAAGGCATATGTCGCGGGGGGCACCGATTCTTCTGGAAGGATACTGAGCTCCGCAGAGATGTATAACTCTGAGACACATACTTGGACACCCCTTCCCAGCATGAATAGGGAAAGGAAGTTGTGTTGTGGGGTTTTTATGGATGGCAAGTTCTATGTGATTGGTGGTGTTACCAACAACAACAACAAGGGATTGGCATGTGGTGAGGAATATGACTTGAACCGGCAGTGTTGGACGGTCATCAAGAACATGTGTGAGGGACTCAACACTGATGTGTTTGGTGGTGCTCCTCCGCTCTTTGCAGTTGTCAACAATGAGCTTTATGCAGCTAATTACAGATCGGGTGATGTGAAGAGGTATGATAAGATGAACAATAAGTGGATCACTCTTGGAAAATTGCCTCAACGATCCGCGGCGGCGGTGAATGGTCGGTACCTTGCTTTCCTGGCGTGTGGCGACCGGCTGATTGTCGTTCATGGTGCAAGGACTTCTACTGCTGGCATGGTCGAGTTTCATTCATGGATCCCGGGTCAGCAACCGCCTTTGTGGAATTTGTTCGGAACACAGCTGTCCGAGAGCTTGGTGTTTGACTGTGCCGTCATGGGTTGCTGAGTTAGTCAATCCACTGAATAAAGATTGAACGCATGCAGTGGATGCTTATGAATAAAGATTCTGCCCAGTTTCAGACCTTACTTATCAATTATCTTGTGTAGTATGTCTGTATGTGTATGTCTAGCGCTATGTTTTCTCGCAAGTTTCTTGGTGAAAACTATGAATATATGCATCTGATTGATAAGGTTGATTTTGCATCGTCCTTCTGTTGTTGCTATTCCATCACCTATAAGGCCTCCTATGTTAGTAGTATGATGGAGGGAAGAAAGCAAATGCTACTTCATCAGAAAATTGAATTGTAAGGTGGACGCGTTTGCGACCAGGGTTTTTTTTTGTCGCCCGAGATTTTCGGAAACCATTGGAAAACCGGCCATTACGCTACCCAATGAGAAAACTCGATCCAAAAAGTTGTATAGGTATGCCATCAAAAAAAAGAAAGCACAACAATGGAAATGGGTAGTCAGTATTGGTATAGGATCTATTCCCATATTCCGATCTTTTCATTTTATGTACCCATTTCTTGGGTAAAATCTCCCAACTATATTGGAAAATGGATTGGTTATCCATAGATGAAAATAAAGAAAGCTTTACTTTGGTTCCGCTTCTTGCTCTAAGCAGAAAGACTTGTCGGAAATCGCCGGTTGGGTTGGTCCGACCAAGAAAGGCATGGGAGTGGAGAGGCAGAAGTGATACTCTCATTACAGACAGCCTTAGGGATTTCATCAAATATCATATGTGCATCTCTTCTAAGTGGGCACAAGAATTAGAAGCCCCGGACGCTTCCCATGCCGAGGACTATTGGTCGCCGCGCCAGCACCAAGACGCCCAAGAAGAGCCGCTTCCTGGCTGCGCTCTACTGCTGCCGCGCTTGCCACCTCCGGTCGCTGGAGGCACTATGCCGCTGTTCGCGTGGCCACTGACTACGAGCTCCCCGCGCGCAGAGGGAGGGTGGCGGGCAACGTCCGCGTGCCCACTGGCTGCCAGAGCTGGAGGCGCGGCAGCCGGGTGGGCGGGGATGACGCCCGCATGCGCTGCTGAGTGTTGACGGAGCTGGGAGCACGGCTGCCGAGCATCGGGGCGGGGGCGGTGGTTATGGGCACAGACGGGGACCCTAGCAGCCTCGTGACCCGCCCTCTCAGGAGATGAGCTGACCATGTCAAGGACCCTGGCACTGACACTGAGCAGGCCACCACGGGCGCACGAGACAGAGTCCCGACTGCGTGGGACTGCGTGGGCACCGCCGAGCTCCTGCACGATGTGGAGCTTGGTGGGGAAGATCTTGAAGTGCTCGGCGAGGTGGCGGCGGTGGCAAAACTGATTGGGGAGGTGGAGTTGGAAGCGGTGACCGAATAGGAGCAGGGCATTGTGGAGGGTCAAGGCTGGTCGATGGCAGGAGCACCCAGGCGCCATGGGCTCGGGGCGTTGCGCGGACAAGGCATGGAGGAGGTGACAGGGGTGGTTCGTGTTAGAATATCTGTACGTATATACGGTGCATGTATAAACCGTATATACAGTAGGGATAGAGTTTGGCGTGCGTGTTGTAATCCTGGTTAGTTAGGTTGTTGTGATCGATCCTTATCCCTGTATAGATGACTTGGGGATCAATCCACGACCTAACTACCGAATCTTGTAACCCTAACCTATGGCTATATAAACACGCAACGCGTCTCTGCTAGGCATACGCTTAACTGCAATTTTACATGGTATTCAGAGCCTACCTCCCCTAAAGCACATCCTCGCAAGCATGTCTTCCTTGAGCTCTGCCGCCGCCACCACAACCACGCTCATCCCGATCGCTGACAGGCTTCACCGCTCCAACTTCCTTGTATGGCGTGCACAAGCTCTCGCGGCCATTCGCGGCGCGCAGCTCATCTCCTACCTCGACCCAGATCGGCAGGAGCCAGCACCCAAGCTTGCCGATAAGGACGGCAAGCCCACGGATGTGCCGAACCCAGCATATGAGATCGCCAAGGCCCAGGACTCCCAGGTTTTGAGCTTTCTTTTTAGTTCCATCTCATCTCCTGTGATGGTTCAGGCCGCGCACTGTACCTTGGCAGCAGCAGCATGGACTGCGATCAGGGAGATGTTCATCTCCCAAACTCAAGCACAGGTCGTGAACACAAGGCTTGCCTTGTCCATGACCAAGAAGGGCAACTCCACAGTTGCAGAATATATCGGGCGCATGAAGGCGCTCGGTGATGAGATAGCCTCAGCCGGGAAACCTCTCGGCGACGACGACATGGTCTACTACATCCTCGCGGGGCTTGACTACGACTACATGTCGTTTGTCTCCTCGATCTGTGCCAGAACCGATCCTATCAAGGTCATCGAGCTCTATTCCCAGCTTATCAGCTTCGAAAACAGACTCGCCATGTTCGAGGGCGGCAACTCGTTCTCCCACTCCTCTGCCAATGCTGCTACCCGCGGCCGTGGCGGACCTGGTCGTGGCGGCGGCCGTGGCGGTGGCCGCAACGGAGGAGGCCACAATGGAGGCGGCCGGGGCAACGGCGGTGGTGGCCGTGGCCAAGGCCGCGGTGGCCGTGGCAATGGAGGAGGCCACAACGACCTCCCAGAAGTCTTCTGCCAGATCTGCTCCAAGCCCAACCACACCGCCATGGAGTGCTATCGTCGTTTCGACATCGCCTTCACCAAGGACAAATCTGCAAGCGCCGTCACCAACTCCTCTTCATATGGTGTCGACACCAACTGGTACGTCGACACTGGAGCTACAGAACACATCACCGGCGAACTGGACAAGCTGACGATGAGGGAGAAGTACACCGGCCATGACCAAGTGAACATGCCAAACGGTGCAGGTATGAAAATCAGCCATATTGGTCAAGCCTATATTCGTACTCCTGCTCGCAATCTTCATCTCAAAAACGTCTTGCATGTACCACACCCCACCAAAAACTTGATATCTGCTCACCGCTTATCTCGTGACAATCAAACTTTTCTTGAAACTCATCCATATTTCTTTTTTTATTAAGGACAAGGAAACGAAGAAAACTCTTCTTCACGGCAGATGTAGGGGTGGCCTTTATCCCCTCTCATCATCATCAGCTCCTTTGAGTGCGGGCAGGCAAGCTTTTGGTGTCACCAGGATTTCTCCATCAAGGTGGCACAATCGATTAGGTCATCCGGCGTCAACAATCGTTCAGCATGTCCTTAGGAAGAATAAAATTCCGTTTTCAAGTAGTGAGTTGAATAAAGAGGGAGTGTGTGATGCTTGCCAAATGGGCAAGAGCCATCAACTCCCCTATCCAAATTCCAATAGTGTTTCGAATGCTCCTTTAGAGCTAGTATTTTCTGATGTATGGGGGCCTGCCCGTGATTCCATTAATAAAAAAAACTATTATGTGAGCTTTATTGACGATTTCAGCAAGTTTACCTGGATTTATATTCTTAAGCATAAGTTCGAAGTCTTTAAAGTGTTTTATGAATATCAAGCACTTGTTGAAAGACTGTTTGATCGTAAAATCATCACCATGCAAACTGACTGGAGTGGTGAATATGAACGATTAAATTCCTTTTTTTCGTCAAATAGGCATCACACACCATGTTTCATGCCCTCACGCCCATCAACAAAATGGGTCTGCCGAGAGAAAGCATCGTCACATTGTTGACGTTGGCCTTTCACTTTTGGCTCATGCTTCAATGCCCTTGAAATTCTGGGATGAAGCGTTCATAGCTGCCACATATCTCATCAATCGAACTCCTAGCAAAGTCATCAACCTTGAAACTCCTCTAGAAAGATTGTTTCATGAACAACCAAACTACCATGCTCCGTACTTTTGGTTGTGCCTATTGGCCGAATCTTCGACCTTATAATGCTAGGAAACTTGAATTTCGATCCAAACAGTGTGTATTTCTTGGATATAGTAATCTTCATAAAGGGTTCAAGTGCCTTGACGTTGCTGCTGGACGAGTTTATATCTCTCGGGACGTTGTTTTTGATGAAACAGTGTTCCCTTTTGCCTCCTTAAATCCAAATGTCGGAGCCCTACTCAGATCTGAAGTTCTCCTTCTTTCTGAAAATACTACTTCTGATCATGGGGGCGAATGTATGGCTGATCCATCGGTTGATTTTCATGCATTAAATCCTGCAATAAATTTTGGTGGAAATCCTGTTGTTGGCCATGATTTTATGCAGCAAGAGACAGGCTCAGAACACGAAAATGATTCAGGAGCTGGCGGCGGAAATCCCGATGACGATCTGTCCTCTGCCGCACCAGATAACGAGGTCAGCGGCACCGCTCCTGGAGGCGATAGCGCGTCGCCCAATCGCGCAACCGCGTCAGGGCCCATAGATGGCAGCGGGCCAGCGCACTCAGCCACAGGAGAGCCCAGCGGTGGTACGGTGGCCTCCCCAAGCCGCCAGATGGCGCGGCCCTCTCCACATACCAGCGGGCCAACGGAGGAGAACCAGGTGGCCCATCGGTCGCCACGGGCTGAAACCGAGGTGCAGAGAATCTGCGTTGGATCAGGCACGCCTGCACCTGCCTCGGCTGCAGCTGCTCCCGACAGCATCCGTCTTGGATCCAGCGCGCCTGGCGCGTCTGCTGCGGGATCCGGTGTGGCTGTAGCGTCCTCTCCGGCATCTTCTATGCAGCGCACAAATACAACAGTTTCTACTGTACCACGGCGCACAAGATCTCAACACGGTATTGCAAAACCAAAAATACGTACAGATGGTACGGTCAGGTATGACAAGGGTAAGTTTGCTGGACTTGCAGTTTCTGGCGAACCGAACAACCTACATGATGCTCTTGAAAGTAAAAATTGGAAAAATGCTATGGATGAAGAATATAATGCTCTTATTAGAAATAAAACTTGGCACTTAGTTCCTCCTGCTAGAGGTAGAAATATCATTGACTGCAAATGTGTTTATAGAATTAAAAGAAAAGCTAGTGGAGAAATAGACAGATACAAGGCTAGACTAGTTGCTAAAGGATTTAAACAAAGATATGGCATAGATTATGAGGACACCTTTAGTCCAGTTGTGAAGGCAGCTACTGTCAAACTTGTTCTATCTATTGCAGTGTCAAACAATTGGAGTCTTCGTCAATTGGATGTGCAGAATGCGTTTCTTCATGGCGTTCTGGAGGAGGAAGTATACATGAGGCAACCTCCTGGATATGAAGTCGAAGGAAAACATAATTATGTGTGTAAACTTGATAAGGCTTTGTATGGTTTGAAATAGGCACCTAGAGCATGGTACTCCAGGTTGAGTGAGAAACTACAAAGACTTGGTTTCAAACCATCAAAAGCTGACACTTCACTTTTCTTCTATAAAAAGGGAAGAATCACTATTTTCATGCTAGTCTATGTTGATGACATTATTGTGGCTAGCTCTTCACAGGAAGCAACTTTGGCATTGCTTGAAGATCTCAAGAAGGATTTTGCCTTGAAGGATCTTGGTGACCTGCACTACTTCTTGGGAATAGAAGTGAAGAAGGTTGATAATGGTATACTCTTGACTCAAGAAAAATATGTAGCAGAAGTGCTAAAGCGAGCAGGTATGATGAATTGTAAGGTTGCAAACATGCCTCTCTCAACTTCGGAAACACTCTCAAAGGAAAATGGTGAACCATTGGGAACCGAAGATTCTACGAATTAGAGAAGTGTAGTAGGTGCATTGCAATATTTGACACTGACAAGACCTGACGTATCTTTTCCTGTGAATAAAGTATGCCAGTTCCTGCACTCTCCTACACTTCAACACTGGACTGCAGTTAAAAGGATTCTTAGATATCTCAGAGGTACTATGAGTACTGGACTGAAGTTTACAAAGTCAACCTCAACACTGGTAAGTGCCTTTTCTGATGCGGATTGGGCAGGCTGTCCAGATGACAGGAGATCAACTGGTGGGTTTGCTGTTTTCTTTGGACCCAACCTAATTTCTTGGAGTGCACGCAAGCAAGCTACTGTCTCAAGATCCAGCACAGAAGCTGAATATAAAGCCTTGGCCAATGCCACAGCTGAATTGATATGGGTTCAAGCAGTACTTAATGAACTTGACATGAATTCCTCTCCAGTTGCTCGATTATGGTGTGACAATATTGGAGCCACATATCTTTCAGCAAATCCTGTGTTCCATGCAAGAACAAAACACATTGAGGTTGACTATCACTTCGTGCGTGAAAGAGTAGCCAAGAGATTACTTGATATTCGTTTCATTCCCACCAATGATCAAGTTGCCGATGGTTTTATCAAAGCCTTATCATGGCGCAAGTTGGAAGACTTTAAAGGCAATCTCAACTTAGTAAAGTTATGATTGAGGGGGAGTGTTAGAATGTCTGTACGTATATACGGTGCATGTATAAACCGTATATACAGTAGGGATAGAGTTTGGCGTGCGTGTTGTAATCCTGGTTAGTTAGGTTGTTGTGATCGATCCTTATCCCTGTATAGATGACTTGGGGATCAATCCACGACCTAACTACCGAATCTTGTAACCCTAACCTATGGCTATATAAACACGCAACGCGTCCCTGCTAGGCATACGCTTAACCGCAATTTTATAGTTGGGTGCATCGCCGAGAGCCTCCTGCGGATGGCAGCAGCGGAGGGTATGACACCGCCAGCCGGCATCCCGTCAGGTCGACCTCATGTTATGCAGGCGACGAGGACTCGAGGCTGGCGCACATGATGTGTTTGATGAAATGCCAAGAATAGAGAGGAGGAGGAAGAAGAGATGGCAGTTTTTTTTGCCAACTCAGCCCGACAGGTGGTCCTGACCAATTAGTGACGTCATCAAAGTCATTAGAATTTTGCTATCAATGTTTTTACATACCACTGTCAGAAATTCGGTTCAGTGCGAAATGACATGAATGTGGTGGTTCTGTGCATTTTACTATGTGAGTGTATCTCTATTCCTAATGTCTCAATTGGTAGTCTCCGTTCCACGGTTAATTTTCGTTCCACCTCCTCTGGTTTTTTTTGTCCTTCCTACCACCTCCCAATTCCCCCGCAGTAACGATCTCACCTCCCAGTTTCGTCTGTTTTTTATTCATCCCCCTCCCACTGGTTTTTTATTTTCTCTGGGCATCTCACCCTCCCTCCTGCACGAGCATCCGCCGCCGCCAGTGCGTTGGTTGCCTCCCTCCCCCATCGCCGGCCACCTCTCTCCTCTCCCGAACTCCCAACTCCCTCCCGATCCCATCTCTATCCAGGAAAAGTCGTCGCCGCCGCCGCCGCCTACTATGCTCGTCGCCCCGCGCCCCCGCCTCCTCTCCACGCCACGTCTCGATCTGTTGCCGCGTGCGGATCTGGGTGAGGTGTGTCTCCCGTCCCTTCCGCCCGCCGTCAAAGAGAAGAAGAGAGAAAGAGAGAGATGTGAGAGAGAGGGAGGAGCAGACAGCGGCGGTGCTGGAAGATGAGGTCGTGGTTCCGACGCATGGCGGGTCGGCGCTGCTGAGTGCCAAGGCATGGCCGTCGACTTCCTTGTTTGCTTGTCGTCGTCGCGGGCGCACCTTTCCTCATGTCGCCCAAGACGGTCTGCAGTCCATCACGGTCATCACAACTCCAAACGCCAGCATGGCCATCGTCGTCCGACGTACAGTTCAGGGCGGCCACCAGAAAGAGCTCGGTATGCCGCCATTATGCAGAAGCTCTCGGTTATGGTGAGATAGAAACTCCAGAATACTTACACTTATATACTGTGTCTCCTTTTTCTTCCAGGATTCATATTCATTGGTTGATATGATTTTTTTTAGGTTAGGATAAATGGCGATGATTTTGGATAATCTGGTCTAAGAGCTTGTGGAGACGAAAAAATAATCCTAATCAAGCAGTTTGGCAACAACAATGCCAAGATTAAGTTCAGCAAGAAAGCAGAACAACAATTTACAGTGTCCACTCTCACAAGTACTCTGCTTGGTACCACTCAAACTAGACACTCAAGCAATTTTAATTGGCAAATAATTTACGCACCACAACATAAGTGGAAAAACTCCTCTCACATGTTTCCTATTTCTTGCAATCTTTTCCTTTTATTTGTGGAGCTACTTCTCATTATGTATTTTCTTTCCATTTGCAATCCGTGGACCATCACTCTGTGAAGTACAGTCAATGGCTCACTTTTATTTGTGTTCTGACTACCCTACTCAATCACTAACCCAGCGAGGTTAAAAGCTTGCCTTGCCTTTTGCCTTTTTCTTTTCTTGTGATGGTATTATGGTAAGAACAAATGCCAGCTGTTATCCTATTGTCATGGACCTGTTAAGTACAGTTATCTTTATATATTGTGATTTATAATAGCATTTTAGGCAAAGGTTTGGAACACGTGGTGATCAATATTTAGACAACAATTTTCAGTATAGTATTCCGAGGAATACTAAATGGTCTAAGGTGGTAATCTCAGATTTGCGTGTTGTTTCATATGCTGTAGTTTTCTGCTTCACTTTATGTTTGGTGGGCTTTGTATTTCTCATCACTTTATGTTTATTTTTCTGCAGTCCTTAATTGCCAGCGTTAAGGACAATTAGTGCTAGCGCTTGGTGCTCTCTGTTCAATTCTGGGGTGGCAGACCAAGCATTGACACAGCTTGGCATTTTAAGAATCTCAGGTAATATGATTCTTCTATGTAGCTACACATCAGCTTTTAGCCATCTTCAAAGTGAATGATAATTTATTGTTGTATTTCCAAGAATTGAAATTGCAATTGCAAATGAGTTTGACTAAAAAAATTGAACTTGTTGCAAGTATATTAATTTTAGTTTACAAGTAACAAGCAAAACTTCTTTTAAAAAATAAACCTTTTCCCCTTATTTTTTACATGATCTCTGTTGAGGCAGATAGGAATTTTAGTAACTTGAAAAGGTTGGCCGCCGAGAGCTTCATTTATGCACACAGACCATCCATGGATTATGTCGTGGAATTGTCACGGCAGATGTCCTCTTGCAAGAACTTGATCGTGGAGCCATCGCAACTAGAAAGTTTAAAGCGGTTAATCGGGACAAAGGACATGAGAGGTTTATACTAGTTCAGCCCCTTGCGGTGAAGGAAGGCCTATGTCTAGTTGGGTTGGTATTGCTTGAGGTTTCGATGACCAGGGAGCGAGATACGCTATGCCCGGTTCTCGATTGGTTGTTTCTTGCCCTAAGCCGCCGGCGGGTCGTCCCCTTATATACATGGGTTGACGCCATGCGGCTTACAGAGTCCCGACCGGCTCATAAGCAATGTCCGGCTCGGTGACTAGTTAATTCTACCTTACAATACAAGCTATGCCATCATGGCAGTTTATCACTATGGGCCTTAAGCCGCCAGTGGGCCTTTAGCCCCTTTATTGAACCGTCATCTTCATGCTTGGTCTTGGGCTTCTAATGAATCCCTCTTTGCGTAACCCGGCCCCTCCTGGGTGGCTTACACAAATAGTTATATCCCCAACATTAGGCCCCAGATTGATTTGAACCGGTTCATGTCAATCTTAAAATACCTTGAGAATCAGTCTTTCTGTCTTCTGTCCGTGAAAAGGTCATAACCCGTTGTGACGTCATCTTCTGGATCCGGGTTAACCCACCGTGACATCATCTTTTAATTAAATCCTTATTTTATTTCATCATATCTTCAACGGATCTTTGCCTTTACTGAACATCCCGAAAATCGAGGCGTCAGGGTCGTTGGATAATGATATTCCGTCTCCTCGTTTCTCGCGCCGTCTTGGTCGGCCCCTCCTTATAAATAGATGCGACCTAGGTCTTTTTCATTTCCTTCAGTCATCTTCCTCCTCGCACTTCCTTCTCTGCTGCTCAAGCTCCGCCGCCGCCGCCGTCGAACCCCTCGTCTTCACTGACTCAGGCCGCTGCATCACCCTGACTCTGACCAGAAAACGACGGCGACCCTCCGCAGCTCTTCCGCATGTGTGAGTTCCTCTTTTCCCCTTTCTCAGATCTGCATTGGAACTGTCTTGAGTTCGTCGGCGTTCGTCGCCGCCCGACGCAAACCTCCATTAGTTCTCACCTCCAATGCCTTGTTTAGATTATAAAAACAACATAGAACTGCTGCGGAAAATGTTTGTGCTTATCGTGTATGAGAACAGATCCCATTTCCCTTGTTTTGGAAGCCCTCCTCGAGTATATGAACTTCTCTGTACTGTTTTAGGTCTAGAAATTTTTTCCTTTCCAGAACATCGTTTGATCCAAAACAATAATTGCAACTTGTGAAACCTGTTTGTTCCACACTTAGCCAAAAACTGCGTCTGTTGACTCTGCTTCAGCCATAGTAGTTCATGTGACCGGTTTAAGATAATACCGGTTGTCAGCACCGCTTGCTTCTGGCGACTTAAGAAAATTTTAATTGCCTTTGATACCTGCAGCGGTTTAAACATTATCGCATAGTCACCTATATGTCATTAGGCCCCTTCTTAAGCCGCCATCTTGAATAAATCAATAGTGCTTTCCTCCGGGTTATAATTGAGCCGGAAAAATTCTTTTATCTTGTTGTAGGCTTCGATTTACGCAATGGCACCCAAAGCTCCCAAACCTCCCTTGACCTGTAACTGGGTCCCGTCCATTGTCACAGAGAGCAAACTGTCCGATTTTGTGAAGTATGGCCATCTGCCCAAGAAGGATGTTATGTCTTATCGTGCTAGTGACCCGTCTGAGGAGAAACCTCATCCCAAAGAAGGGGAGGTAATAGTTTTTACGGATCATATGAGCCGGGGATTCGCTCCACCCGGTTCAAAATTCTTTAGAGATGTTCTACATTTCTTTGACTTAAGACCTCAAGATATCGGGCCCAATTCCGTGTCAAACATCTGCAATTTTCAAGTCTTCTGTGATGTCTACCTGGGAGAAGAGCCCAGCCTACTTTTGTTCAGAGAGCTGTTCTACTTAAACCGGCAGAACGAACGTGCCAACGGGCCTAGTCTAGAACTTGGTGGCATATCAATTCAGAGGCGGAGAGACTGCCTATTCCCTTATGCTGAACTGCCGAGTCATCCAAAGGA
The DNA here is from genome assembly GCA_034509565.1 of Triticum monococcum. Lineage (NCBI taxonomy): Eukaryota > Viridiplantae > Streptophyta > Magnoliopsida > Poales > Poaceae > Triticum > Triticum monococcum. The sequence continues at coordinate 8,744,723 of CM067847.1, read as the reverse complement.
CTGGAACCAGACATGGTTCTACTGCCAGGACACTTCTCCGGCTGGCGAAAATCCATTACCCGGCTTTCATGCCTTACGTCTGAAGGAAATATGCCCTAGAGGCAATAATAAAGTTATTATTTATTTCCTTATATCATGATAAAAGTTTATTATTCATGCTAGAATTGTATTAACCGGAAACATAATACATGTGTGAATACATAGACAAACAGAGTGTCACTAGTATGCCTCTACTTGACTAGCTCGTTAATCAAAGATGGTTATGTTTCCTAACCATTGACAAAGAGTTGTCATTTGATTAACGGGATCACATCATTAATTGAATGACCTGATTGACATGACCCATTCCATTAGCTTAGCATCCGATCGTTTAGTATGTTGCTATTGCTTTCTTCATGACTTATACATGTTCCTATGACTATGAGATTATGTAACTCTCGTGTGCCGGAGAAACACTTTGTGTGCTACCAAACGTCACAACATAACTGGGTGATTATAAAGGTGCTCTACAGGTGTCTCCAAAGGTCCATGTTGGGTTGACGTATTTCGAGATTAGGATTTGTCACTCTGATTGTCGGAGAGGTATCTCTGGGCCCTCTCAGTAATGCACATCACTTAAGCCTTGCAAGCAATGCAACTGATGAGTCAGTTGCGAGATGATGTATTACAGAACGAGTAAAGAGACTTTCCCATAACGAGATTGAACTAGGTATTGGATACCGACGATCGAATCTCGGGCAAGTAACATACCGATGACAAATGGAACAACGTATGTTGTTATGCGGTCTGACCGATAAAGATCTTCGTAGGATATGTAGGTGAAGGAAATATGCCCTAGAGGCAATAATAAAGTTATTATTTATTTCCTTATATCATGATAAATGTTTATTATTCACGCTAGAATTGTATTAACCGGAAACATAATACATGTGTGAATACATAGACAAACTTAGTGTCACTAGTATGCCTCTACTTGACTAGCTCGTTAATCAAAGATGGTTATGTTTCCTAACCATGAACAAGGTGTTGTTATTTGATTAACAAGGTCACATCATTAGTTGAATGATCTGATTGACATGACCCATTTCATTAGCTTAGCACCCGATCGTTTAGGTATGTTGCTATTGCTTTCTTCATGACTTATACATGTTCCTATGACTATGAGATTATGCAACTCCCGTTTACCGGAGGAACACTTTGTGTGCTACCAAATGTCACAACGTAACTGGGTGATTATAAAGGAGCTCTACAGGTGTCTCCAAAGGTAGATGTTGGGTTGGCGTATTTCGAGATTAGGATTTGTCACTCCGATTGTCGGAGAGGTATCTCTGGGCCCTCTCGGTAATGCACATCACATAAGCCTTGCAAGCATTGCGACTAATGAGTTAGTTGCGAGATGATGTATTACGGAATGAGTAAAGATACTTGCCGGTAACGAGATTGAACTAGGTATTGGATACCGATGATCGAATCTCGGGCAAGTAACATACCGATGACAAAGGGAACAATGTATGTTGTTATGCGGTCTGACCGATAAAGATCTTCATAGAATATGTAAGAGCCAATATGGGTATCCAGGTCCCGCTATTGGTTATTGACCAGAGATGGTTATGTTTCTCAGTCATGTCTACATTGTTCTCAAACCGTAGGGTCCGCACGCTTAACGTTACGATGACAGCTATTATGAGTTTATGCATTTTGATGTACCGAAGTTAGTTCGGAGTCCCGGATGTGATCACGGACATGACGAGGAGTCTCGAAATGGTCGAGACATAAAGATTGATATATTGGAAGCCTATATTTGGATATCGAAAGTGTTCCGGGTGAAATCGGGATTTTACCGGAGTACCGGGAGGTTACTGGAACCCCCCGGGAGCCATATGGGCCTTAATGGGCTTTAGTGGAAAGGAGAAAGGGGCAGCCCAAGGTGGCCGCGCGCCTCCCCCCTCCCCTAGTCCTATTAGGACTAGTCCTATTAAGACTAGGAGAGGTGGCCGGCCCCCCTCTCTCTCTTTCCCCCTCGGGGAATCCTAGTCCAACTAGGATTGGGGGGGGGGGAGTCCTACTCCCGGTAGGAGTAGGACTCCTCCTGCGCCCTCCTCCTGGCCGGCGGCCCCCTCCCCCCTTGGCTCCTTTATATACGGAGGCAGGGGCACCTCTAGACACACAAGTTGATCATTGAGATCGTTCCTTAGCCGTGTGCGGTGCCCCCTGCCACCATATTCCACCTCGATCATATCGTTGTAGTGCTTAGGCGAAGCCCTGCGTCGGTAGAACATCAAGATCGTCACCACGCCGTCATGGTGATGGAACTCCTCCCCGACGCTTTGCTGGATCGGAGCCCGGGGATCGTCATCGAGCTGTACGTGTGCTAAGAACTCGGAGGTGCCGGAGTAACGGTACTTGGATCGGTCGGATCGGGAAGACGTACGACTACTTCCTCTACGTTGTGTCAACGCTTCCGCAGTCGGTCTGCGTGGGTACGTAGATAACACTCTCCCCTCTCGTTGTTGTGCATCACCATGATCTTGCGTGTGCGTAGGAATTTTTTTGAAATTACTACGTTCCCCAACAGTGGCATCCGAGCCTAGGTTTTATGGTTTGATGTTATTTGCACGAGTAGAACACAAGTGAGTTGTGGGCGATATAAGTCATACTGCCTACCAGCATGTCATACTTTGGTTCGGCGGTATTGTTGGACGAGACGACCCGGACCAACATTACGCGTTCGCTTACGCGAGACCGGTTCCCCTGACGTGCTTTGCACATAGGTGGCTTGCGGGCGACTGTCTCTCCAACTTTAGTTGAACCAAGTGTGGCTACGCCCGGTCCTTGCGAAGGTTAAAACGGAGTCTATTTGACAAACTATCGTTGTGGTTTTGATGCGTATGTGAGATTGGTTCTTGCTTAAGCCCGTAGCAGCCACGTAAAACTTGCAACAACAAAGTAGAGGACGTCTAACTTGTTTTTGCAGGGCATGTTGTGATGTGATGTGATGTGGTCAAGACATGATGCTAAATTTTATTGTATGAGATGATCATGTTTTGTAACCGAGTTATCGGCAACTGGCAGGAGCCATATGGTTGTCGCTTTATTGTATGCAATGCAATCGCGATGTAATGCTTTACTTTATCACTAAGCGGTAGCGATAGTCGTGGAAGCATAAGATTGGCGAGACGACAACGATGCTACGATGGAGATCAAGGTGTCGCGTCGGTGACGATGGTGATCATGATGGTGCTTCGGAGATGGAGATCACAGGCACAAGATGATGATGGCCATATCATATCACTTATATTGATTGCATGTGATGTTTATCTTTTATGCATCTTATCTTGCTTTGATTGACGGTAGCATTATAATATCATCTCTCACTAAATTATCAAGAAGTGTTCTCCCTGAGTATGCACCGTTGCGAAAGTTCTTCGTGCTGAGACACCACGTGATGATCGGGTGTGATAGGCTCTACGTTCAAATACAACAGGTGCAAAACAGTTACACACGCGGAATACTCAGGTTATACTTGACGAGCCAAGCATATACAGATATGGCCTCGGAACACGGAGACCGAAAGGTCGAGCGTGAATCATATAGTAGATATGATCAATATAGTGATGTTCACCAATGAAACTACTCCATCTCACGTGATGATCGGACATGGTTTAGTTGATTTGGATCACGTGATCACTTAGAGGATTAGAGGGATGTCTATCTAAGTGGGAGTTCTTAAGTAATTTGATTAATTGAACATAAACTTATCATGAACTTAGTACCTGATAGTATCTTACTTGTTTATGTCTGATTGTAGATAGATGGCTCGCGCTGTTGTTCCATTGAATTTTAATGCGTTCCTTGAGAAAGCAAAGTTGAAAGACGATGGTAGCAATTACACGGACTGGGTCCGTAACTTGAGGATTATCCTCATTGCTGCACAGAAGAATTACGTCCTGGAAGCACCGCTGGGTGCCAGGCCTGCTGCTGGAGCAACACCAGATGTTATGAACGTCTGGCAGAGCAAAGCTGATGACTACTCGATAGTTCAGTGTGCCATGCTTTACGGCTTAGAATCGGGACTTCAACGACGTTTTGAACGTCATGGAGCATATGAGATGTTCCAGGAGTTGAAGTTAATATTTCAAGCAAATGCCCGGATTGAGAGATATGAAGTCTCCAATAAGTTCTATAGCTGCAACATGCAGGAGAACAGTTCTGTCGGTGAGCATATACTCAAAATGTCTGGGTATAATAATCACTTGATTCAGATGGGAGTTAATCTTCTAGATGATTGCGTCATTGACAGAATTCTCCAATCACTGCCACCAAGCTACAAGAGCTTCGTGATGAACTATAATATGCAAGGGATGAACAAGACTATTCCCGAGCTCTTCGCAATGCTGAAAGCTGCGGAGGTAGAAATCAAGAAGGAGCATCAAGTGTTGATGGTCTACAAGACCGCTAGTTTCAATAAAAAGGGCAAAGGGAAGAAGAAGGGGAACTTCAAGAAGAACGGCAAGCAAGTTGTTGCTCAAGAGAAGAAACCCAAGTCTGGACCTAAGCCTGAAACTGGGTGCTTCTACTGCAAGCAGACTGGTCACTGGAAGCGGAACTGCCCAAGTATTTGGCGGATAAGAAGGATGGCAAGGTGAACAAAGGTATATGTGATATACATGTTATTGATGTGTACCTTACTAATGCTCGCAGTAGCACCTGGGTATTTGATACTGGTTTTGTTGCTAATATTTGCAACTCGAAACAGGGACTACGGATTAAGCGAAGATTGGCTAAGGACGAGGTGACGATGCGCGTGGGAAATGGTTCCAAAGTCGATGTGATCGCAGTCAGCACGCTACCTCTACATCTACCTTCGGGATTAGTATTAGACCTAAATAATTGTTATTTGGTGCCAGCGTTGAGCATGAATATTATATCTAGATCTTGTTTAATGCGAGACGGTTATTCATTTAAATCAGAGAATAATGGTTGTTCTATTTATATGAGTAATATCTTTTATGGTCATGCACCCTTGAAGAGTGGTCTATTCTTGTTGAATCTCGATAGCAGTGATACACATATTCATAATGTAGAAGCCAAAAGATGCAGAGTTGATAATGATAGTGCAACTTATTTGTGGCACTGCCGTTTAGGTCATACCGGTGTAAAGCACATGAAGAAACTCCATACTGATGGACTTTTGGAACCACTTGATTATGAATCACTTGGTACTTGTGAACCGTGCCTCATGGGCAAGATGACTAAAACACCGTTCTCCGGTACTATGGAGAGAGCAACAGATTTGTTGGAAATCATACATACAGATGTATGTGGTCCGATGAATGTTGAGGCTCGTGGCGGATATCGTTATTTTCTCACCTTCACAGATGACTTAAGCAGATATGGGTATATCTACTTAATGAAACATAAGTCTGAAACGTTTGAAAAGTTCAAAGAATTTAAGAGTGAAGTTGAAAATCATCGTAACAAGAAAATAAAGTTTCTACGATCCGATCGTGGAGGAGAATATTTGAGTTACGAGTTTGGTGTACATTTGAAAAATTGTGGAATAGTTTCGCAACTCACGCCACCCAGAACACCACAGCGTAATGGTGTGTCCGAACGTCGTAATCATACTTTACTAGATATGGTGCGATCTATGATGTCTCTTACTGATTTACCGCTATCGTTTTGGAGATACGCTCTAGAGACGGCCGCATTCACGTTAAATAGGGCGCCATCAAAATCCGTTGAGACGACGCCTTATGAACTATGGTTTGGCAAGAAACCAAAGTTGTCGTTTCTGAAAGTTTGGGGATGCGATGCTTATGTGAAAAAGCTTCAACCTGATAAGCTCGAACCCAAATCGGAGAAATGTGTCTTCATAGGATATCCAAAGGAAACTATTGGATACACCTTCTATCACAGATCCGAAGGCAAGACTTTTGTTGCTAAATTCAGAAACTTTCTTGAGAAGGAGTTTCTCTCGAAAGAAGTGAGTGGGAGGAAAGTAGAACTTGACGAGGTAACTGTACCTGCTCCCTTGTTGGAAAGTAGTACATCACAGAAAACTGTTTCTGCGACACCTACACCAATAAGTGAGGAACTTAATGATAATGATCATGAAACTTCAGAACAAGATACTACTGAACCTCGTAGATCAACCAGAGTAAGATCCGCGCCAGAGTGGTACGGTAATCCAGTTCTGGAAGTCATGCTACTAGATCATGATGAACCTACGAACTATGAAGAAGCGATGGTGAGCCCAGATTTCGCAAAGTGGCTTGAAGCCATGAAATCTGAGATGGGATCCATGTATGAGAACAAAGTATGGACTTTGGTTGACTTGCCCGATGATCGGCAAGCAATTGAGAATAAATGGATCTTCAAGAAAAAGACTGACGCTGACAGTAATGTTACTGTTTATAAAGCTCGACTTGTCGCAAAAGGTTTTCGACAAGTTCAAGGGGTTGACTACGATGAGACCTTCTCACCCGTAGCGATGCTTAAGTCTGTCCGAATCATGTTAGCAATTGCCGCGTTTTATGATTATGAAATTTGGCAGATGGATGTCAAAACTGCATTCCTGAATGGATTTCTGGAAGAAGAGTTGTATATGATGCAACCGGAAGGTTTTGTCGATCCAAAGGGAGCTAATAAAGTGTGCAAGCTCCAGCGATCCATTTATGGACTGGTGCAAGCCTCTCGGAGTTGGAATAAACGCTTTGATAGTGTGATCAAAGCATTTGGTTTTATACAGACTTTCGGAGAAGCCTGTATTTACAAGAAAGTGAGTGGGAGCTCTGTAGCATTTCTGATATTATATGTGGATGACATATTGCTGATTGGAAATGATATAGAATTTCTGGATAGCATAAAGGGATACTTCAATAAGAGTTTTTCAATGAAAGACCTCGGTGAAGCTGCTTACATATTAGGCATAAAGATCTATAGAGATAGATCAAGACGCTTAATTGGACTTTCACAAAGCACATACCTTGACAAGATTTTGAAGAAGTTCAAAATGGATCAAGCAAAGAAAGGGTTCTTGCCTGTGTTACAAGGTGTGAAATTGAGTCAGACTCAATGCCCGACCACTGCAGAAGATAGAGAGAAAATGAAAGATGTCCCTATGCTTCAGCCATAGGCTCTATCATGTATGCAATGCTGTGTACCAGACCTGATGTGTGCCTTGCTATAAGTTTAGCAGGGAGGTACCAAAGTAATCCAGGAGTGGATCACTGGACAACGGTCAAGAACATCCTGAAATACCTGAAAAGTACTAAGGATATGTTTCTCGTATATGGAGGTGACAAAGAGCTCACCGTAAAAGGTTACGTTGATGCAAGCTTTGACACTGATCCGGACGATCCTAAATCGCAAACCAGATACGTGTTTACATTAAACGGTGGAGCTGTCAGTTGGTGCAGTTCTAAACAAAGCGTCATAGCGGGATCTACATGTGAAGCGGAGTACATAGCTGCTTCAGAAGCAGCGAACGAAGGAGTCTGGATGAAGGAGTTCATATCCGATCTAGGTGTCATACCTAGTGCATCGGGTCCAATGAAAATCTTTTGTGACAATACTGGTGCAATTGCCTTGGCAAAGGAATCCAGATTTCACAAGAGGACCAAGCACATCAAGAGACGCTTCAATTCCATCCGGGACCTAGTCCAGGTGGGAGACATAGAGATTTGCAAGATACATACGGATCTGAATGTTGCAGACCCGTTGACTAAGCCTCTTCCACGAGCAAAACATGATCAGCACCAAGGCTCCATGGGTGTTAGAATCATTACTGTGTAATCTAGATTATTGACTCTAGTGCAAGTGGGAGACTGAAGGAAATATGCCCTAGAGGAAATAATAAAGTTATTATTTATTTCCTTATATCATGATAAATGTTTATTATTCATGCTAGAATTGTATTAACCGGAAACATAATACATGTGTGAATACATAGACAAACTTAGTGTCACTAGTATGCCTCTACTTGACTAGCTCATTGATCAAAGATGGTTATGTTTCCTAACCATAGACAAAGAGTTTTCATTTGATTAATGAGATCACATCTTTAGGAGAATGATGTGATTGACTTGACCCATTCCGTTAGCTTAGCACTCGATCGTTTAGTATGTTGCTATTGCTTTCTTCATGACTTATACATGTTCCTATGACTATGAGATTATGCAACTCCCATTTACCGGAGGAACACTTTGTGTGCTAACAAACGTGACAACGTAACTTGGTGATTATAAAGGAGCTCTACAGGTGTCTCCAAAGGTAGATGTTGGGTTGGCGTATTTCGAGATTAGGATTTGTCACTCCGATTGTCGGAGAGGTATCTCTGGGCCCTCTCAGTAATGCACATCACATAAGCCTTGCAAGCATTGCGACTAATGAGTTAGTTGCGAGATGATGTATTATGGAACGAGTAAAGAGACTTGCCGGTAACGAGATTGAACTAGGTATTGGATACCGACGATCGAATCTCGGGCAAGTAACATACCGATGACAAAGGGAACAACGTATGTTGTGATGCGGTCTGACCGATAAAGATTTTCGTAGAATATGTAGGAGCCAATATGGGCATCCAGGTCCCGCTATTGGTTATTGACCAGAGATGTGTCTCAGTCATGTCTACATTGTTCTAGAACTGTAGGGTCCGCACGCTTAACGTTATGATGACAGTTATTATGAGTTTATGCATTTTGATGTACCGAAGTTAGTTCGGAGTCCTGGATGTGATCACGGACATTACAAGGAGTCCCAAAATGGTCGAGACATAAAGATTGATATATTGGAAGCCTATATTTGGATATCGGAAGTGTTCCGGGTGAAATCGGGATTTTACCGAAGTACCGGGAGGTTACCGGAACCCCCCGGGAGCCATATGGGCCTTAATGGGCTTTAGTGGAAAGGAGAAAGGTGCAGCCCAAGGTGGCCGGCCCCCCTCTCTCTCTTTCCCCCTCGGGGAATCCTAGTCCAACTAGGATTGGGGGGGAGTCCTACTCCCGGTAGGAGTAGGACTCCTCCTGCGCCCTCCTCCTGGCCGGCGGCCCCCTCCCCCTTGGCTCCTTTATATACGGAGGCGGGGGCACCTCTAGACACACAAGTTTATCATTGAGATCGTTCCTTAGCCGTGTGCGGTGCCCCCTGCCACCATATTCCACCTCGATCATATTGTTGTAGTGCTTAGGCGAAGCCCTGCGTCGGTAGAACATCAAGATCGTCACCACGCCGTCGTGCTGACGGAACTCCTCCCCGACGCTTTGCTGGATCGGAGCCCGGGGATCGTCATCGAGCTGTACGTATGCTAAGAACTCGGAGGTGCCGGAGTAACGGTGCTTGGATCGGTCGGATTGGGAAGACGTATGACTACTTCCTCTACGTTGTGTCAACGCTTCCGCAGTCGGTCTGCGTGGGTACGTAGACAACACTCTCCCCTCTCGTTGTTGTGCATCACCATGATCTTGCATGTGCGTAGGAATTTTTTTGAAATTACTACGTTCCCCAACAGTAGGAGCCAATATGGGCATCCAGGTCCCGCTATTGGTTATTGACCGGAGACATGTCTTGGTCATGTCTACATCTTTCTCGAACCCATAGGGTCCGCATGCTTAAGGTTTCGATGACAGTTATATTATGAGTTTATACGTTTTGATGTACCGAAGGTTGTTCGGAGTCCCAGATGTGATCACGGACATGACGAGGAGTCTCGAAATGGTCGAGACATAAAGATTGATGTATTGGACGGCTATATTCGGACACCGGAAGTGTTCCGGGTGATTTCGGAGAAAACCGGAAAGCCGGAGGGTTACCGGACCCCCCCCCCCCCGGGAGAAGTAATGGGCCATATGGGCCTTAGTGGAGAGAGAGAGGGGCAGCCAAAGGTGGGCCGCGCGCCTCCTCCCCCCTTGGTCCGAATTGGACTAGGAGAAGGGGGGCGGCGCCCCCCTTTCCCTCTCCCTCCCCACTTCTTTCCCCCTCCTAGTAGGAGTCCTCCTCCTACTAGGTGGAGGAGGAGTCCTACTCCTACTAGGAGGAGGACTCCTCCTTGGCACGCCATAGGGGTCGGCCGGCCTCCTCCTCTCTTGAACCTATATATACGGAGGCAGGGACACCCCAGAAACACACAAGTTGATCCACGTGATCATATTCTTAGCCGTGTGCGGCGCCCCCTGCCACCATAGTCCTCGATAATATTGTAGCGGTGCTAAGGCGAAGCCCTGTGACAGTAGTACATCAAGATCGTCACCACGCCATCGTGCTGACGGAACTCTTCCCCGACACTTTGCTAGATCGGAGTCCGGGGATCGTCATTGAGCTGAACGTGTGCTAAAACTCGGAGGTGCCATAGTTTCGGTGCTTGATCGGTCGGGCCGTGAAGACGTACGACTACATCAACCGCGTTGTCATAACGCTTCCGCTATCGATCTACAAGGGTACGTAGATCATACTCTCCCCTCTCATTGCTATGCATCACCATGATCTTGCGTGTGCGTAGGAAAATTTTGAAATTACTACGTTCCCCAACAGTGGCATCCGAGCCTAGGTTTTATGGTTTGATGTTATATGCACGAGTAGAACACAAGTGAGTTGTGGGCGATATAAGTCATACTGCCTACCAGCATGTCATACTTTGGTTCGACAGTATTGTTGGATGAAGCGGCCCGGACCGACATTACGCGTACGCTTACGCGAGACCGGTTCTCCCGACGTGCTTTGCACATAGGTGGCTTGCGGGTGACTGTTTCTCCAACTTTAGTTGAACCGATTGTGGCTACGCCCGGTCCTTGCGAAGGTTAAAACGGCATAAACTTGACAAACTATCGTTGTGGTTTTGATGCGTAGGTAAGATTGGTTCTTGCTTAAGCCCGTAGCAGCCACGTAAAACTTGCAACAAACTAAGTAGAGGACGTCTAACTTGTTTTTGCAGGGCATGTTGTGATGTGATATGGTCAAGACATGATGCTGATTTTGTTGTATGAGATGATCATGTTTTGTAACCGGGTTATCGGCAACTGGCAGGAGCCATATGGTTGTCGCTTTATTGTATGCAATGCAATCACGCTGTAATGCTTTACTTTATCACTAAGCAGTAGCGATAGTCGTGGAAGCATAAAATTGGCGAGACGACAACGATGCTACGATGGAGATCAAGGTGTCGCACCGGTGACGATGGTGATCATGACGGTGCTTCGGAGATGGAGATCGCAGGCACAAGATGATGATGGCCATATCATATCACTTATATTGATTGCATGTGATGTTTATCTTTTATGCATCTTATCTTGCTTTGATTGACGGTAGCATTATAAGATGATTTCTCACTAAAATTATCAAGAAGTGTTCTCCTGAGTATGCACCGTTGCGAAAGTTCTTCGTGCTGAGACACCACGTGATGATCGGGTGTGATAGGCTCTACGTTCAAATACAACGGGTGCAAAACAGTTGCACACGCAGAATACTCAGGTTATACTTGACGAGCCAAGCATATACAGATATGGCCTCGGAACACGGAGACCGAAAGGTCGAGCGTGAATCATATAGTAGATATGATCAACATAGTGATGTTCACCAATGAAACTACTCCATTTCATGTGATGATCGGACATGGTTTAGTTGATTTGGATCACGTGATCACTTAGAGGATTAGAGGGATGTCTATCTAAGTGGGAGTTCTTAAGTAATTTGATTAATTGAACTTAAATTTATCATGAACTTAGTACCTGATAGTATCTTGCTTATGTATGTTTGATTGTAGATAGATGTCCCGTGCTGTTGTTCCGTTGAATTTTAATGCGTTCCTTGAGAAAGCAAAGTTGAAAGATGATGGTAGCAATTACATGGACTGGGTCCGTAACTTGAGGATTATCCTAATTGCTGCACAGAAGAATTATGTCCTGGAAGCACCGCTGGGTGCCAGGCCTGCTGGTGGAGCAACACCAGATGTTATGAATGTCTGGTAGAGCAAAGCAGATGACTACTCGATAGTTCAGTGTGCCACGCTTTACGGCCTAGAATCGGGACTTCAACGACATTTTGAACGTCATGGAGCATATGAGATGTTCCAGGAGTTGAAGTTAATATTTCAAGCAAATGCCCGGATTGAGAGATATGAAATCTCCAATAAGTTCTATAGCTGCAAGATGGAGGAGAACAGTTCTGTTAGTGAGCATATACTCAAAATGTCTGGGTATAATAATCACTTGATTCAGATGGGAGTTAATCTTCCAGATGATTGCGTCATTGACAGAATTCTCCAATCCCTGCCACCAAGCTACAAGAGCTTCATGATGAACTAGAATATGCAAGGGATGAACAAGACTATTCCCGAGCTCTTCGCAATGCTGAAAGCTGCGGAGGTAGAAATCAAAAAGGAGCATCAAGTGTTGATGGTCAACAAGACCACTAGTTTCAATAAAAAGGGAAAAGGGAAGAACAAGGGGAACTTCAAGAAGAATGGCAAGCAAGTTGCTGCTCAAGAGAAGAAACCCAAGTCTGGACCTAAGCCTGAAACTGAGTGCTTCTACTGCAAGCAGACTGGTCACTAGAAGCGGAACTGCCCCAAGTATTTGGCGGATAAGAAGGATGGCAAGGTGAACAAAGGTATATGTGATATACATGTTATTGATGTGTACCTTACTAATGCTCGAAGTAGCACCTGGGTATTTGATACTAGTTCTGTTGCTAATATTTGCAACTCGAAACAGGGACTACGGATTAAGCGAAGATTGCTAAGGACGAGGTGATGATGCACGTGGGAAACGGTTCCAAAGTCAATGTGATCGCAGTCGGCACGCTACCTCTACATCTACCTTCGGGATTAGTATTAGACCTAAATAATTGTTATTTGGTGCCAGCGTTGAGCATGAACATTATATCTGGATCTTGTTTAATGCGAGACGGTTATTCATTTAAATCAGAGAATAATGGTTGTTCTATTTATATGAGTAATATCTTTTATGGTCATGCACCCTTGAAGAGTGGTCTATTCTTATTGAATCTCGATAGTAGTGATACACATATTCATAATGTTGAAGCCAAAAGATGCAGAGTTGATAATGATGGTGCAACTTCTTTGTGGCACTGCCGTTTAGGTCATATCGGTGTAAAGCGCATGAAGAAACTCCATACTGATGGACTTTTGGAACCACTTGATTATGAATCACTTGGTACTTGCGAACCGTGCCTCATGAGCAAGATGACTAAAACACCGTTCTCCCGTACTATGGAGAGAGCAACAGATTTGTTGGAAATCATACATACAGATGTATGTGGTCCGATGAATATTGAGGCTCGTGGAGGATATCGTTATTTTCTCACCTTCACAGATGACTTAAGCAGATATGGGTATATCTACTTAATAAAACATAAGTCTGAAACATTTGAAAAGTTCAAAGAATTTCAGAGTGAAGTTGAAAATCATCGTAACAAGAAAATAAAGTTTCTACGATCTGATCGTGGAGGAGAATATTTGAGTTACGAGTTTGGTGTACATTTGAAGCAATGCGGAATAGTTTCGCAACTCACACCACCTGGAACACCACAGCGTAATGGTGTGTCCGAACGTCGTAATCGTACTTTACTAGATATGGTGCGATCTATGATGTCTCTTACTGATTTACCGCTATCGTTCTGGGGTTATGCTTTAGAGACGGCCGCATTCACGTTGAATAGGGCACCATCGAAATCCGTTGAGATGACGCCTTATGAACTATGGTTTGGCAAGAAACCAAAGTTGTCGTTTCTAAAAGTTTGGGGCTGCGATGCTTATGTGAAAAAGCTTCAACTTGATAAGCTCGAACCCAAATCGGAGAAATGTGTCTTCATAGGATATCCAAAGGAAACTATTGGATACACCTTCTATCACAGATCCGAAGGCAAGACTTCTGTTGCTAAATTCGGAAACTTTCTGGAGAAGGAGTTTCTCTCAAAAATTGTGAGTGGGAGGAAAGTAGAACTTGATGAGGTAACTGTACCTGCTCCCTTATTGGAAAGTAGTACATCACAGAAAACTGTTTCTGTGACACCTACACCAATTAGTGAGGAAGCTAATGATAATGATCATGAAACTTCAGGACAAGATACTACTGAACCTCGTAGATCAACCAGAGTGAGAACCGCGCCAGAGTGGTACGGTAATCCTATTCTGGAAATCATGCTGCTAGATCATGATGAACCTACGAACTATGAAGAAGCGATGGTGAGCCCAGATTCCGCAAAATGGCTTGAAGCCATGAAATCTGAGATGGGATCCATGTATGAGAACAAAGTATGGACTTTGGTTGACTTGCCCGATGATCGGCAAGAAATTGAGAATAAATGGATCTTCAAGAAGAAGACTGACGCTGACAGTAATATTACTGTCTACAAAGCTCGACTTGTCGCAAAAGGTTTTCGACAAGTTCAAGGGGTTGGCTACGATGAGACCTTCTCACCCGTAGCGATGCTTAAGTCTGTCCGAATCATGTTAGCAATTGCCGCATTTTATGATTATGAAATTTGGCAGATGGATGTCAAAACTGCATTCCTGAATGGATTTCTGTAAGAAGAGTTGTATATGATGCAACCGGAAGGTTTTGTCGATCCAAAGGGAGCTAATTAAGTGTGCAAGCTCCAGCGATTCATTTATGGACTGGTGCAAGCCTCTCGGGGTTGGAATAAATGCTTTGATAGTGTGATCAAAGCATTTGGTTTATACAGACTTTCGGAGAAGCCTGTATTTACAAGAAAGTGAGTGGGAGCTCTGTAGCATTTCTGATATTATATGTGGATGACATATTACTGATTGGAAATGATATAGAATTTCTGGATAGCATAAAGGGATACTTGAATAAGAGTTTTTCAATGAAATACCTCGGTGAAGCTGCTTACATATTAGGCATAAAGATCTATAGAGATAGATCAAGACGCTTAATTGGACTTTCACAAAGCACATACCTTGACAAGATTTTGAAGAAGTTCAAAATGGATCAAGCAAAGAAAGGGTTCTTGCCTATGTTACAAGGTGTGAAGTTGAGTCAGACTCAATGCCCGGCCACTGCAGAAGATAGAGAGAAAATGAAAGATGTTCCCTATGCTTCAGCCATAGGCTCTATCATGTATGCAATGCTGTGTACCAGACCTGATGTGTGCCTTGCTATAAGTTTAGCAGGGAGGTACCAAAGTAATCCAGGAGTGGCTCACTGGACAGCGGTCAAGAACATCCTGAAATACCTAAAAAGGACTAAGGATATGTTTCTCGTATATGGAGGTGACAAAGAGCTCATTGTAAACGGTTACGTTGATGCATGCTTTGACACTGATCCGGACGATTCTAAATCGCAAACCGGATACGTGTTTACATTAAACGGTGGAGCTGTCAGTTGGTGCAGTTCAAAACAAAGCGTCGTGGCGGGATCTACATGTGAAGTAGAGTACATAGCTGCTTCGGAAGCAGCAAACGAAGGAGTTTGGATGAAGGAGTTCATATCCGATCTAGGTGTCATACCTAGTGCATCGGGTCCAATGAAAATCTTTTGTGACAATATTGGTGCAATTGCCTTGGCAAAGGAATCCAGATTTCACAAGAGAACCAAGCACATCAAGAGACGCTTCAATTCCATCCGGGATCTAGTCCAGGTGGGAGACATAGAGATTTGCAAGATACATACGGAGCTGAATGTAGAAGACCCGTTGACTAAGCCTCTTCCACGAGCAAAACATGATCAGCACCAAAGCTCCATGGGTGTTAGAATCATTACTGTGTAATCTAGATTATTGACTCTAGTGCAAGTGGGAGACTGAAGGAAATATGCCCTAGAGGCAATAATAAAGTTATTATTTATTTCCTTATATCATGATAAAAGTTTATTATTCATGCTAGAATTGTATTAACCGGAAACATAATACATGTGTGAATACATAGACAAACAGAGTGTCACTAGTATGCCTCTACTTGACTAGCTCGTTAATCAAAGATGGTTATGTTTCCTAACCATTGACAAAGAGTTGTCATTTGATTAACGGGATCACATCATTAATTGAATGATCTGATTGACATGACCCATTCCATTAGCTTAGCATCCGATCGTTTAGTATGTTGCTATTGCTTTCTTCATGACTTATACATGTTCCTATGACTATGAGATTATGTAACTCCCGTGTGCCGGAGGAACACTTTGTGTGCTACCAAATGTCACAACGTAACTGGGTGATTATAAAGGTGCTCTACAGGTGTCTCCAAAGGTACATGTTGTGTTGACGTATTTCGAGATTAGGATTTGTCACTCCGACTGTCGGAGAGGTATCTCTGGGCCCTCTCGGTAATGCACATCACTTAAGCCTTGCAAGCCATGCAACTAATGAGTCAGTTGTGAGATGATGTATTACAGAACGAGTAAAGGGACTTGCCGGTAACGAGATTGAACTAGGTATTGGATACCGACGATCGAATCTCGGGCAAGTAACATACCGATGACAAAGGGAACAACGTATGTTGTTATGCGGTCTGACCGATAAAGATCTTCATAGAATATGTAGGAGCCAATATGATCATCCAGGTCCCGCTATTGGTTATTGACCGGAGACATGTCTCGGTCATGTCTACATCATTCTCGAACCCGTAGTGTCCGCACGCTTAAGGTTTCGATGATAGTTATATTATGAGTTTATACGTTTTGATGTACCGAAGGTTGTTCGGAGTCTCGGATGTGATCACGGACATGACGAGGAGTCTCGAAATGGTCGAGACATAAAGATTGATATATTGGACGGCTATATTCGGACACCGGAAGTGTTCCGGGTGATTTCGGAGAAAACCGGAAAGCCGGAGGGTTACCGGAACCCCCCGGGAGAAGTAATGGGCCATATGGGCCTTAGTGGAGAGAGAGAGGGGCAGCCAAAGGTGGGCCGCGCGCCTCCTCCCCCCTTGGTCCGAATTGGACTAGGAGAAGGGGGCGGCGCCCCCCTTTCCCTCTCCCTCCCCACTTCTTTCCCCCTCCTAGTAGGAGTCCTACTCATACTAGGAGGAGGACTCATCCTTGGCGCGCCATAGGGGCCGGCCGGCCTCCTCCTCTTTTGAACCTTTATATACGGAGGCAGGGGCACCCCAGAAACACACAAGTTGATCCACGTGATCATATTCTTAGCCGTGTGCGGCGCCCCCTGCCACCATAGTCCTCGGTAATATTGTAGCGGTGCTTAGGCGAAGCCCTGCGACAGTAGTACATCAAGATCGTCACCATGCCATCGTGCTGATAGAACTCTTCCCCGACACTTTGATGGATCAGAGTCCGGGGATCGTCATCGAGCTGAACGTGTGCTAAAACTCGGAGGTGCCGTAGTTTCGGTGCTTGATCGGTCGGGCCATGAAGACGTACGACTACATCAATCGCATTGTCATAACGCTTCCGCTATCAATCTACAAGGGTACGTAGATCATACTCTCCCCTCTCGTTGCTATGCATCACCATGATCTTGCGTGTGCGTAGGAAAATTTTGAAATTACTACGTTCCCCAACAACGTCTTGAATCCACTCATCCGCTGCCAGACAAGTTGACTGCCGTTGAGCCTCTGCCACTCACCCCCACTATCAAGAAAATCAAAGCCCTTTTGGAAAACGGTTTATACGGCATCGACCTGGTCCGAGTCTGGGTTGCTTGGAGAGTGATTCCGTTAAGCAGCCGCCCCGGCTTAATGTGTAATTACTCAGGTGAAAAAGATGATCCTCAGCGTCATAATCCTGACGACTGACCGGATGACGTAGTGGAGGCTACAACCCAGTCCTTGTTGAAGGAGGGTACAGTGATCAGTAACGCCTTCGGCTTACTGCCCTTCTGCAAGAAGAACCCGACCCCTGCAGCCTCAAAGTAAGTCATCAGCCTCAATGATTACTTTTTACTATGTTATACTTTATTCTTACTCATAACCCTCTACATTCCTTTACAGGCAAATGACAACTTCTGGAAAGTCCAGTATGATCATGAGGCGGCCAAGCAAGCCAGGGCGGCCAAGAGAGCCGAAAGAAGAACCGCCAAGCCTACCACTTCAAGGAAAAGGAAGCCAAGCGCTTCTGAGATGTTCCAACTTGATGATTCTGATGACAATGAGGAAGAGGTAACTTTTCAACTTCCCTTACTCCTTTATCATTACCTTTCAGGAAGACACGAGCAACAGCCAACCTGTCAAGGAACAGGTAACTATAATCTCCTCCGACTCCGAGCTTTGGCAGCGTCAGAAAATTCGAAGAGTAACCCGAAAAGTAAGATTTTCACACCCTTTGGCTCACCAAGATCCTGACTTTCTTTTGAAGCAACAACAATTTGAAAGCCGGAGGCAGACCCGGACTAGTAAGGATGCAGAGCTCTCCTCCGGTTTGCCTAACACAATCCGGAAGCGTCGGGCTGAGGTTATCTCCGATTTATACCCTTTTTTACCTTTGGCGGGTCTAATCCGTCAACCTCTCAATTCATCTGACTCCAATTATCAGGATACCTCTCCGTCATCCGGCGAGTCTATGCAGTCAAACATGCCGGCTTTTAAGACTGCCCCTGGGTAATATCAATTTGTTTACCTTATGTTTTACCTTCTTCATGTTTCTGTACTCATTCTTGTGCTTTGTCCATAGCGTGCAAGTGAAGCCCAGGAAGAAAACAAAGAAAGATAAGCCAGCCCACGACCCTGTAGTGACTGATCCGGAACTGGGCACAGCTGCTCCCGGCTCTTCCACACATCAGACGCCGCCTGAACCAACTCTGGAAATTGCAGCTCCAAATTCTGATCCACCTGCTGAAGACATTCTTGATGGTTCTGTTAACCCGGAAGCACCTAGCCCGGCCAAGACAACTGACCCAGAAGTGGAAATTCTCAAGACTCAGTTCGTTGAGCCAGCCCAGCCCACTGTTCTTGCCAAATGTTCTGCTAAGGAGGAGTTGCTAGAACGCCGTAAAGCCAAGATGGACATCACTGACTATACTCATTTGAGTATTGGAGAGATCGTCTCGGGCTATATCAACCAGGTGCATAGCAGCCGTGACCTGGAAATTGACATGGTGAAGCAAATACAACAAAAATCTGAGGTATGACTTATGCTTCCTTGCTTTCAATCATACTTACTGTACCAGCCCCCAAGTCTATTGCTTATGAGTAAATATGCTGTAGACTTAGAAAATTGTCTAGCAATGCTTATCCGGTTTAAAAAGAAAATATTTAACCTGGTTATAGCCTGATACTTTGAACTTGCGATACGCATTAGCCCCCAAGTGCCAAGTATCTTTGCTTGTAAAGTGCTTGGGACTTTATTTTGCATAAACCGGCGTAGTAATTTAGAATTCTTCAGCATACATTATCCCCCAAGTGTCAAGTACTTTTGCTTGCAAAGTGCTTGGGACTTAATATTATTTACCATGATCCTGACTATTACCCGGTATCAATGGAGGCCACCATAAGTCAATTTGAGTCGGAGATTGCTGACCTGAAGAGCCGCCTGTCAGCCCTGGAGCTTGAAATTCAAAAAGCCAACTCCAAGTTTGAATTCAGCGTCTCTGAACAAGAGAAGTTGAAGAAGAATTTTGAGGCGGATAAGAAAACCTGGGCTGATGAAAAGGCCTTACTGGTGACCCGGGCCGAGACAGCAGAAGCATCACTTGCAGAAGTAAACACCGAGCTGTCCGGCTTAAAGCACCAGATATCTCAAATGGTCTCAGCCATCTTTGGTAAGTGATAATACATATAAAAACTTAAATACTGCAAACCTTTCTTTGAT
The DNA here is from genome assembly GCA_034509565.1 of Triticum monococcum. NCBI lineage: Eukaryota > Viridiplantae > Streptophyta > Magnoliopsida > Poales > Poaceae > Triticum > Triticum monococcum. The sequence goes on along the minus strand of CM067847.1, from coordinate 8,724,981 downwards.
GAACACCTTAATTCTTACCTCCGGCTCACCTTATGTTTTTAATAATATAGGCCCAACCTCAAGCAGATTATGTTGATCAAGTTGAAGGCAGTGTATACTCTGGTGGAACAACTCTAGACCGGGTCACAACGTGGTCTGGCCATTGTGGCTTTATCCAATGACGTTCCTTATCTCCTTCAAGATGTGCTGAAACAGCTTGCTGTGCTCCCTCAGCGGGTTCAAGAGCTAAGGCGGGCATCCGCAAGAGCCGGGGCCATAGCCGCGTTGAGCTGAGCTAAAGCATGGATTCCAGAAGCAGAGCCGGCCGACATCGCTCTTGGATACCCGAGTCTGAAGGAAGATGGCACCTTATTTAATGAGGCAGACTTTGAAGGAAATATGCCCTAGAGGCAATAATAAAGTTATTATTTATTTCCTTATATCATGATAAACGTTTATTATTCATGCTAGAATTGTATTAACCGGAAACATAATACATGTGTGAATACATAGATAAACAGAGTGTCACTAGTATGCCTCTACTTGACTAGCTCGTTAATCAAAGATGGTTATGTTTCCTAACCATGAACAAAGAGTTGTTATTTGATTAACGGGATCACATCATTAGGTGAATGATCTGATTGACATGACCCATTCCATTAGCTTAGCACCCGATCGTTTAGTATGTTGCTATTGCTTTCTTCATGACTTATACGTGTTCCTATGACTATGAGATTATGCAACTCCCGTTTGCCGGAGGAACACTTTGTGTGCTACCAAACGTCACAACGTAACTGGGTGATTATAAAGGAGCTCTACAGGTGTCTCCAAAGGTACATGTTGGGTTGGCGTATTTCGAGATTAGGATTTGTCACTCCGATAGTCGGAGAGGTATCTCTGGGCCCTCTCGGTAATGCACATCACATAAGCCTTGCAAGCATTGCAACTAATGAGTTAGTTGTGAGATGATGTATTACGGAACGAGTAAAGAGACTTGCCGGTAACGAGATTGAACTAGGTATTGAGATACCGACGATCGAATCTCGGGCAAGTAACATACCGATGACAAAGGGAACAACGTATGTTGTTATGCGGTATGACCGATAAAGATCTTCATAGAATATGTAGGAGCCAATATGAGAATCCAGGTTCCACTATTGGTTATTGACTGGAGATGTGTCTCGGTCATGTCTACGTTGTTCTCGAACCGTAGGGTCCGCACGCTTAACGTTATGATGACAGTTTCATTATGAGTTTATGCATTTTAATGTACCGAAGTTTGTTCAGGGTCCCGGATGTGATCACGGACATGACGAGGAGTCTCGAAATGGTCGAGACATAAAGATCTATATATTGGACGGCTATATTCGGACACCGGAAATGTTCCGGGTGATTTCGGAGAAAACCGGAGTGCCGGAGGGTTACCGGAACCCCCCCGGGAGAAGTAATGGGCCTTATGGGCCTTAGTGGAGAGAGAGAGGGGCGGCCAGGGTGGGCCGCGCGCCCCCTCCCCCTCTGGTCTGAATTGGACTAGGAGAGGGGGGGCGGCGCCCCCCTTTCCTTCTCCCTCTCCCCCTTCCTTTCCCCCTCCTAGTAGGAGTAGGAAAGAGGGGAGTCCTACTCCTACTAGGAGGAGGATTCCTCCTCCCTGGCGCGCCCACAAGGTCCGGCCGGCCTCCCGCTTGCTCCTTTATATACGAGGGCAGGGGGGCACCTCTAGACACACAAGTTGATCTTCGTGATCGTTCCTTAGCCGTGTGCGGTGTTGGGGAACGTTGCAGAAAACAAAAAATTTCCTACTCGTTTCACCAAGATCCATCTAGGAGTTCATCTAGCAACGAGTCATGAGATGCATCTACATACCTTTGTAGATCGCGTGCGGAAGCGTTCAACGAACGGGGATGATGTAGTCGAACACGACGTGATCCAAATCACCGATGACCGAGTGCCGAACGGACGGCACCTCCGCGTTCAACACACGTACGGGACGGGAGACGTCTCTGTTGGGGAACGCGGTAATTTCAAAAAAATTTCCTACGCACACGCAAGATCATGGTGATGCACAGCAACGAGAGGGGAGAGCGTTGTCTACGTACCAACGCAGACCGACTGCGGAAGCGATCACACAACGTAGAGGAAGTAGTCGTACGTCTTCTTCCCGGTCGACCGATCCAAGCACCGTTACTCCGGCACCTCCGAGTTCTTAGCACACGTTCAGCTCGATGACGTTCCTCGGGCTCCGATCCAGCAAAGCGTCGAGGAAGAGTTCCGTCAGTACGACGGCGTGGTGACGATCTTGATGTACTACCGACGTAGGGCTTCGCCTAAGCACTGTAACGGTATGATCGAGGTGGAATTTGGTGGCAGGGGGCACCGCACACGGCTAAGGAACGATCAACTTGTGTGTCTTGTGGTGCCCCCTGCCCCCGTATATAAAGGCCAGGGGCAGGGGGTTCGGCCGGCCAGGAGGGAGGCGCAGGGAGGAGTCCTACTCCCACCGGGAGTAGGACTCCTTCCCCCCAATCCTATTCCAACTAGGATTCTAGGGGAAGAAGGAGAAAGAGGGGGCCGGCCCACCTTTCCTAGTCCTACTAGGACTTAGGGAAAGGGGGGGTGCCGGCCAGCTTGTGGGCTGCCTCTTCTCTCTTTTTCACTAAGGCCCAATAGGCCCATTTACCTCCCGGGGGGTTCCGGTAACCCTCCCGGTATTCCGGTAAAATCCCGATTTCACCCGGAACGCTTCCGGTGCCCAAACATAGGCTTCCAATATATCAATCTTTACGTGTCGACCATTTTGAGACTCCTCGTCATGTCCGTGATCTCATCCGGGACTCCGAACAACCTTCGGTACATCAAAATGCATAAACTCATAATAACTGTCATCGTAACGTTAAGCGTGCGGACCCTACGGTTCGAGAACAATGTAGACATGACCGAGACACGTCTCTGATCAATAACCAATAGCGGGACCTGGATGCCCATATTGGCTCCTACATATTCTACGAAGATCTTTATCGGTCAGACCGCATAACAACATACGTTGTTCCCTTTGTCATCGGTATGTTACTTGCCCGAGATTCGATCGTCGGTATCCAATACCTAGTTCAATCTCGTTACTGGCAAGTCTCTTTACTCGTTCCGTAATACATCATCGCACAACTAACTCATTAGTTGCAGTGCTTGCAAGGCTTATGTGATGTGCATTACCGAGAGGGCCCAGAGATACCTCTCCGACAATCGGAGTGACAAACCCTAATCTCGAAATACGCCAACCCAACATCTACCATTGGAGACACCTGTAGTACTCCTTTATAATCACCCAGTTACGTTGTGACGTTTGGTAGTACCCAAAGTGTTCCTCCGGTAAACGGGAGTTGCATAATCTCATAGTTATAGGAACATGTATAAGTCATGAAGAAAGCAATAGCAACATACTAAACGATCGGGTGCTAAGCTAATGGAATGGGTCATGTCAATCAGATCATTCTACTAATGATTTGACCTCGTTAATCAAATAACAACTCCTTGTTCATGGTTAGGAAACATAACCATCTTTGATTAACGAGCTAGTCAAGTAGAGGCATACTAGTGACACTTTGTTGGTCTATGTATTCACACATGTATTATGTTTCCGGTTAATACAATTCTAGCATGAATAATAAACATTTATCATGATGTAAGGAAATAAATAATAACTTTATTATTGCCTCTAGGGCATATTTCCTTCAGTCTCCCACTTGCACTAGAGTCAATAATCTAGATTACACTGTAATGATTCTAACACCCATGGAGCCTTGGTGCTGATCATGTTTTGCTCGTGGAAGAGGCTTAGTCAACGGGTCTGCAACATTCAGATCCGTATGTATCTTGCAAATCTCTATGTCTCCCACCTGGACTAAATCCCGGATGGAGTTGAAGCGTCTCTTGATGTGTTTGGTTCTTTTGTGAAATCTGGATTCCTTTGCCAAGGCAATTGCACCAGTATTGTCACAGAAGATTTTCATTGGACCCGATGCACTAGGTATGACACCTAGATCGGATATGAACTCCTTCATCCAGACTCCTTCGTTTGCTGCTTCCGAAGCAGCTATGTACTCCGCTTCACATGTAGATCCCGCTACGACGCTTTGTTTAGAACTGCACCAACTGACAGCTCCACCGTTTAAAGTAAACACGTATCCGGTTTGCGATTTAGAATCGTCCGGATCAGTGTCAAAGCTTGCATCAACGTAACCTCTTACGGTGAGCTCTTTGTCACCTCCATATACGAGAAACATATCCTTAGTCCTTTTCAGGTATTTCAGGATGTTCTTGACCGCTGTCCAGTGATCCATTCCAGGATTACTTTGGTACCTCCCTGCTAAACTTATAGCAAGGCACACATCAGGTCTGGTACACAGCATTGCATACATGATAGAGCCTATGGCTGAAGCATAGGGAACATCTTTCATTTTCTCTCTATCTTCTGCAGTGGTCGGGCATTGAGTCTTACTCAACTTCACACCTTGTAGCACAGGCAAGAACCCTTTCTTTGCTTGATCCATCTTGAACTTCTTCAAAATTTTGTCAAGGTATGTGCATTGTGAAAGTCCAATTAAGCGTTTTGATCTATCTCTATAGATCTTTATGCCTAATATGTATGCAGCTTCCCCGAGGTCTTTCATCGAAAAACTTTTATTCAAGTATCCCTTTATGCTATCCAGAAATTCTATATCATTTCCGATTAGCAATATGTCATCCACATATAATATCAGAAATGCTACAGAGCTCCCACTCACTTTCTTGTAAATACAGGCTTCTCCAAAAGTCTGTATAAAGCCAAATGCTTTGATCACACTATCAAAGCGTTTATTCCAACTCCGAGATGCTTGCACCAGTCCATAAATGGATCGCTGGAGTTTGCATACTTTGTTAGCTCCTTTTGGATCGACAAAACCTTCTGGTTGTACCATATACAACTCTTCTTCCAGAAATCCATTCAGGAATGCAGTTTTGACATCCATTTGCCATATTTCATAATCATAAAATGCGGCAATTGCTAACATAATTCTGACGGACTTAAGCATCGCTACGGGTGAGAAGGTCTCATCGTAGTCAACCCCTTGAACTTGCCGAAAACCTTTCGCGACAAGTCGAGCTTTATAGACAGTAACATTACCGTCCGCGTCAGTCTTTTTCTTGAAGATCCATTTATTCTCAATTGCTTGCCGATCATCGGGCAAGTCAACCAAAGTCCATACTTTGTTCTCATACATGGATCCCATCTCAGATTTCATGGCCTCAAGCCACTTTGCGGAATCTGGGCTCACCATCGCTTCTTCATAGTTCGTAGGTTCATCATGATCTAGCATCATGACTTCCAGAACTGGATTACCGTACCACTCTGGTGCGGATCTCACTCTGGTTGATCTACGTGGTTCAGTAGTATCTCGATCTGAAGCTTCGTGATCATCATCATTAGCTTCCTCACTGATTGGCATAGGTGTCACAGAAACAGTTTTCTGTGATGTACTATTTTCCAATAAGGGAGCAGGTACAGTCACCTCGTCAAGTTCTACTTTCCTCCCACTCACTTCTTTCGAGAGAAACTCCTTCTCTAGAAATGATCCATTCTTAGCAACGAATGTCTTGCCTTCGGATCTGTGATAGAAGGTATACCCAATAGTTTCCTTTGGGTACCCTATGAAGACATATTTCTCCGCTTTGGGTTCGAGCTTATCAGGTTGAAGCTTTTTCACATAAGCATCGCAGCCCCAAACTTTAAGAAACGACAACTTTGGTTTCTTGCCAAACCATAGTTCATAAGGCGTCGTCTCAACGGATTTAGATGGTGCCCTATTTAACGTGAATGCGGCCGTCTCTAAAGCATATCCCCAAAATGATAGCGGTAAATCAGTAAGAGACATCATAGATCGCACCATATCTAGTAAAGTACGATTACGACGTTCGGACACACCATTACGTTGTGGTGTTCCGGGTGGCGTGAGTTGCGAAACTATTCCACAATTTTTCAAATGTATGCTAAACTCGTAACTCAAATATTCTCCTCCACGATCAGATCGTAGAAATTTTATTTTCTTGTTACGATGATTTTCAACTTCACTCTGAAATTCCTTGAACTTTTCAAATGTTTCAGACTTATGTTTCATTAAGTAGATATATCCATATCTGCTTAAATCATCTGTGAAGGTGAGAAAATAACGATATCCGCCGCGAGCCTCAATATTCATCGGACCACATACATCGGTATGTATGATTTCCAACAAATCTGTTGCTCTCTCCATAGTACCGGAGAACGGTGTTTTAGTCATCTTGCCTATGAGGCACGGTTCGCAAGTACCAAGTGATTCATAATCAAGTGATTCCAAAAGCCCATCAGTATGGAGTTTCTTCATGCGCTTTACACCGATATGACCTAAACGGCAGTGCCACAAATAAGTTGCACTATCATTATTAACTTTGCATCTTTTGGCTTCTACATTATGAATATGTGTATTACTATCTTCGAGATTCAACAAAAATAGACCACTCTTTAAAGGTGCATGACCATAAAAGATATTATTCATATAAATAGAACAACCATTATTCTCTGATTTAAATGAATAACCGTCTCGCATTAAACAAGATCCAGATATAATGTTCATGCTCAACGCTGGCACCAAATAACAATTATTTAGGTCTAATATTAATCCCGAAGGCAGATGTAGAGGTAGCGTGCCGACCGCGATCACATCGACTTTGGAACCGTTTCCCACGCGCATCGTCACCTCGTCCTTTGCTAGTGTCCGCTTATTCCGTAGTCCCTGTTTCGAGTTGCAAATATTAGCAACAGAACCAGTATCAAATACCCAGGTGCTACTGCGAGCTCTAGTAAGGTACACATCAATAACATGTATATCACATATACCTTTGCTCACTTTGCCATCCTTCTTATCCGCCAAATACTTGGGGCAGTTCCGCTTCCAGTGACCAGTCTGCTTGCAGTAGAAGCACTCAGTTTCAGGCTTAGGTCCAGACTTTGGTTTCTTCTCCTGAGCAGCAACTTGCTTGCTGTTCTTCTTGAAGTTTCCCTTCTTCTTCCCTTTGCCCTTTTTCTTGAAACTAGTGGTTTTGTTAACCATCAACACTTGATGCTCCTTCTTGATTTCTACCTCCGCAGCTTTCAGCATTGCGAAGAGCTCGGGAATAGTCTTGTTCATCCCTTGCATATTATAGTTCATCACGAAGCTCTTGTAGCTTGGTGGCAGTGATTGGAGAATTCTGTCAATGACGCAGTCATCTGGAAGATTAACTCCCATCTGAATCAAGTGATTATTATACCCAGACATCTTGAGTATATGCTCACTGACAGAACTGTTCTCCTCCATCTTACAGCTATAGAACTTATTGGAGACTTCATATCTCTCAATTCGGGCATTTGCTTGAAATATTAACTTCAACTCCTGAAACATCTCATATGCTCCATGACGTTCAAAATGTCGTTGAAGTCCCGATTCTAAGCCGTAAAGCATGGCACACTGAACTATCGAGTAGTCATCAGCTTTGCTCTGCCAGACGTTCATAACATCTGGCGTTGCTCCAGCAGCAGGCCTGTCACCCAGCGGTGCTTCCAGGACGTAATTCTTCTGTGCAGCAATGAGGATAATCCTCAGGTTACGGACCCAGTCCGTGTAATTGCTACCATCATCTTTCAACTTTGCTTTCTCAAGGAACGCATTAAAATTCAACGGAACAATAGCACGAGCCATCTATCTACAAGCAACATAAACAAGCAAGATACTATCAGGTACTAAGTTCATGATAAGTTTAAGTTCATTTAATCAAATTACTTAGGAACTCCCACTTAGACAGACATCCCTCTAATCCTCTAAGTGATCACGTGATCCAAATCAACTAAACCATAACCGATCATCACGTGAGATGGAGTAGTTTTCAATGGTGAACATCGTCATGTTGATCATATCTACTATATGATTCACGCTCGACCTTTCGGTCTCTGTGTTCCGAGGCCATATCTGCATATGCTAGGCTCGTCAAGTATAACCTGAGTATTCTGCGTGTGCAAAACTGGCTTGCACCCGTTGTAGATGGACGTAGAGCTTATCACACCCGATCATCACGTGGTATCTGGGCACGACGAACTTTGGCAACAGTGCATACTCAGGGAGAACACTTCTTGATAATTTAGTGAGAGATCATCTTATAATGCTACCGTCAATCAAAGCAAGATAAGATGCATAAAAGGATAAACATCACATGCAATTAATATAAGTGATATGATATGGCCATCATCATCTTGTGCTTGTGATCTCCATCTCCGAAGCACCGTCATGATCACCATCGTCACCGGCGCGACACCTTGATCTTCATCGTAGCATCGTTGTTGTCTTGCCAATCTTATGCTTCCATGACTATTACTACCGTTTAGTAATCTAGTAAAGCATTACATCGCGATTGCATTGCATACAATAAAGCGACAACCATATGGCTCCTGCCAGTTGCCGATAACTTAGTTACAAAACATGATCATCTCATACAATAAAATCAGTATCATGCTTTGACCATATCACATCACAACATACCCTGCAAAAACAAGTTAGACGTCCTCTACTTTGTTGTTGCAAGTTTTACGTGGCTGCTACGGGCTTAAGTAAGAACTCATCTCACCTACACATCAAAACCACAACGATAGTTCGTCAAATAGACTCCGTTTTAACCTTCTCAAGGACCGGGCGTAGTCACACTTGGTTCAACTAAAGTTGGAGAGACAGTCTTCCGCAAGCCATCTGTGTGCATAGCACGTCGAGGGAACCGGTCTCGCGTAAGAGTACGCGTAAGGTTGGTCCGGATCGTCTCAACCAACAATACCGCCGAACCAAAGTATGACATGCTGGTAGGCAGTATGACTTGTATCGCCCACAACTCACTTGTGTTCTACTCGTGCATATAACATCAAACCATAAAACCTAGGCTCGGATGCCACTGTTGGGGAACGCAGTAATTTCAAAAAAAATTCCTACGCACACGCAAGATCATGGTGATGCACAGCAACGAGAGGGGAGAGTGTTGTCTACGTACCAACGCAGACCGACTGCGGAAGCGATCACACAACATAGAGGAAGTAGTCGTACGTCTTCTTCCCGGTCGACCGATCCAAGCACCGTTACTCCGGCACCTCCGAGTTCTTAGCACACGTTCAGCTCGATGACGTTCCTCGGGCTCCGATCCAGCAAAGCGTCGAGGAAGAGTTCCGTCAGTACGACGGCGTGGTGACGATCTTGATGTACTACCGACGCAGGGCTTCGCCTAAGCACTGTAATGGTATGATCGAGGTGGAATTTGGTGGCAGGGGGCACCGCACACGGCTAAGGAATGATCAACTTGTGTGTCTTGTGGTGCCCCCTGCCCCCGTATATAAAGGCCAGGGGCAGGGGGTTCGGCCGGCCAGGAGGGAGGCGCAGGGAGGAGTCCTACTCCCACCGGGAGTAGGACTCCTTCCCCCCAATCCTATTCCAACTAGGATTCTAGGGGAAGAAGGAGAAAGAGGGGGCCGGCCCACCTTTCCTAGTCCTACTAGGACTTAGGGAAAGGGGGGTGCCGGCCAGCTTGTGGGCTGCCTCTTCTCTCTTTTTCACTAAGGCCCAATAGGCCCATTTACCTCCCGGGGGGTTCCGGTAACCCTCCCGGTATTCCGGTAAAATCCCGATTTCACCCGGAACGCTTCCGGTGCCCAAACATAGGCTTCCAATATATCAATCTTTACGTCTCGACCATTTCGAGACTCCTCGTCATGTCCGTGATCTCATCCGGGACTCCGAACAACCTTCGGTACATCAAAATGCATAAACTCATAATAACTGTCATCGTAACGTTAAGCGTGCAGACCCTACGGTTCGAGAACAATGTAGACATGACCGAGACACGTCTCTGATCAATAACCAATAGCGGGACCTGGATGCCCATATTGGCTCCTACATATTCTACGAAGATCTTTATCGGTCAGACCGCATAACAACATACGTTGTTCCCTTTGTCATCGGTATGTTACTTGCCCGAGATTCGATCGTCGGTATCCAATACCTAGTTCAATCTCGTTACTGGCAAGTCTCTTTACTCGTTCCGTAATACATCATCTCACAACTAACTCATTAGTTGCAGTGCTTGCAAGGCTTATGTGATGTGCATTACCGAGAGGGCCCAGAGATACCTCTCCGACAATCGGAGTGACAAACCCTAATCTCGAAATACGCCAACCCAACATCTACCATTGGAGACACCTGTAGTACTCCTTTATAATCACCCAGTTACGTTGTGACGTTTGGTAGTACCCAAAGTGTTCCTCCGGTAAACGGGAGTTGCATAATCTCATAGTTATAGGAACATGTATAAGTCATGAAGAAAGCAATAGCAACATACTAAACGATCGGGTGCTAAGCTAATGGAATGGGTCATGTCAATCAGATCATTCTACTAATGATTTGACCTCGTTAATCAAATAACAACTCCTTGTTCATGGTTAGGAAACATAACCATCTTTGATTAACGAGCTAGTCAAGTAGAGGCATACTAGTGACACTTTGTTGGTCTATGTATTCACACATGTATTATGTTTCCGGTTAATACAATTCTAGCATGAATAATAAACATTTATCATGATGTAAGGAAATAAATAATAACTTTATTATTGCCTCTAGGGCATATTTCCTTCAGTCTCCTCCTTCTTGATCCAGCAAGGGGGAAGGAGAGGTTGGTGATGATCCAGCAGCACGACGGCGTGGTGGTGCATGCAGGGCGTCACAGCAGCAGGGCTTCGCCTATACTACACAGGAGGGAGATGTAACAGGGAGAGAGGGAAGCACCAAAAGCCGTAGGCCAAAGTCCCTCCTCTCCCCCACTATATATAGGGGTGCCAAGGGGGGGGGGCCGGCCCTAGGAGATGGATCTCCTAGGGGGGCGGCGGCCAAGGGTGGGGGGCTTGCCCCCCAAGGCAAGGGGGCGCCCCCCCTTTAGGGTTTCCCCCAACCCTAGGCGCATGGGCCCCTTAGGGGGTGGCGCCCCAGCCCACTAAGGGCTGGGTTCCTTCCCACTTCAGCCCATGGGGCCCTCCGGGATAGGTGGCCCCAACCGGTGGACCCCCGGGACCCCTCCGGTGGTCCCGGTACAATACCGATAACCCCGAAACTTGTCCCGATGGCCAAAACAGCACTTCCTATATATAATTCTTTACCTCCGGACCATTCCGGAACTCCTCGTGACGTCCGGGATCTCATCCGGGACCCCGAACAACATTCGGGTTACTACATATTCATATCTTCACAACCCTAGCGTCACCGAACCTTAAGTGTGTAGACCCTACGGGTTCGGGAGACATGTAGACATGACCGAGACGACTCTCCGGTCAATAACCAACAGCGGGATCTGGATACCCATGTTGGTTCCCACATGCTCCACGATGATCTCATCGGATGAACCACGATGTCGAGGATTCAATCAACCCCGTATGCAATTCCCTTTGTCAATCGATATATTACTTGCCCGAGATTCGATCGTCGGTATCCCAATACCTCGTTCAATCTCGTTACCGGCAAGTCACTTTACTCGTACTGTAATGCATGATCCCGTGACCAGACACTTGGTCACTTTGAGCTCATTATGATGATGCATTACCGAGTGGGCCCAGTGATACCTCTCCGTCATACGGAGTGACAAATCCCAGTCTTGATCCGTGTCAACCCAACAGATACTTTCGGATATACCCGTAGTCTACCTTTATAGTCACCCAGTTACGTTGTGACGTTTGGCACACCCAAAGTACTCCTACGGTATCCGGGAGTTACACGGTCTCATGGTCTAAGGAAAAGATACTTGACATTGCAAAACTCTAGCAGACGAACTATACGATCTTTATGCTATGTTTATGATTGGGTCTTGTCCATCACATCATTCTCTTAATGATGTGATCTCGTTATCAATGACATTCAATGTCCATAGCCAGGAAACCATGACTATCTGTTGATCAACGAGCTAGTCAACTAGAGGCTTACTAGGGACATGTTGGTGTCTGTTATTCACACATGTATTACGATTTCCGGATAACACAATTATAGCATGAATAAAGACAATTACCATGAACAAGGAAATATAATAATAATGCTTTTATTATTGCCTCTAGGGCATATTTCCAACAGTCTCCCACTTGCACTAGAGTCAATAATCTAGTTACATTGTGATGAATCGAACACCCATGGAATTCTGGTGTTGATCATGTTTTGCCCTAGGGAGAGGTTTAGTCAACGGATCTGCTACATTCAGGTCCGTATGTACTTTACAAATTTCTATGTCTCCATCTTGAACATTTTCACGAATGGAGTTGAAGCGACGCTTGATGTGCCTTGTCTTCTTGTGAAACCTGGGCTCCTTGGCAAGTGCAATAGCTCCAGTGTTGTCACAGAAGAGCTTGATCGGCCCCGACGCATTGGGTATGACTCCGAGGTCGGTGATGAACTCCTTCACCCAAATTGCTTCATGTGCTGCCTCCGAGGCTGCCATGTACTCCGCTTCACATGTAGATCCCGCCACGACGCTCTGCTTGCAACTGCACCAGCTTACTGCCCCACCATTCAAAATATACACGTATCCGGTTTGTGACTTTGAGTCATCCAGATCTGTGTCGAAGCTAGCATCGACGTAACCCTTTACGACGAGCTCTTCGTCACCTCCATAAACGAGAAACGTCTCCTTAGTCCTTTTCAGGTACTTCAGGATATTCTTGACCGCTGTCCAGTGTTCCTTGCCGGGATTACTTTGGTATCTTCCTACCAAACTTACGGCAATATTTACATCAGGTCTGGTACACAGCATGGCATACATAATAGAACCTATGGCTGAGGCATAGGGGATGACACTCATCTCTTCTATTTCTTCTGCCGTGGTCGGACTTTGAGCCGAGCTCAATTTCATACCTTGCAGTACAGGCAAGAACCCCTTCTTAGACTGATCCATATTGAACTTCTTCAATATCTTATCAAGGTATGTGCTTTGTGAAAGACCTATGAGGCGTCTTGATCTATCTCTATAGATCTTGATGCCTAATATATAAGCAGCTTCTCCAAGGTCCTTCATTGAAAAACTCTTATTCAAGTAGGCCTTGATGCTGTCCAAGAGTTCTATATCATTTCCCATCAAAAGTATGTCATCTACATATAATATGAGAAATGCTACAGAGCTCCCACTCACTTTCTTGTAAACACAGGCTTCTCCATAAGTCTGCGTAAACCCAAATGCTTTGATCATCTCATCAAAGCGAATGTTCCAACTCCGAGATGCTTGCACCAGCCCATAAATCGAGCGTTGGAGCTTGCATACCTTGTCAGCATTCTTAGGATCGACAAAACCTTCCGGCTGCATCATATACAATTCTTCCTTAAGGAAACCATTAAGGAATGCCATTTTGACGTCCATTTGCCATATTTCATAATCGTAAAATGCGGCAATTGCTAACATGATTCGGACGGACTTCAGCTTCGCTACCGGTGAGAAAGTCTCATCGTAGTCAACCCCTTGAACTTGTCGGTAACCCTTAGCGACAAGCCGAGCCTTATAGATGGTCACATTACCATCCGCGTCTGTCTTCTTCTTAAAGATCCATTTATTTTCTATGGCTCGCCGTTCAACGGGCAAGTCAGTCAAAGTCCACACTTCGTTTTCATACATGGATCCTATCTCGGATTTCATGGCTTCTAGCCATTTGTCGGAATCCGGGCCCGCCATCGCTTCTTCATAGTTTGAAGGTTCACCGTTGTCTAACAACATGATTTCCAAGACAGAGTTGCCGTACCACTCTGGTGCGGAACGTGTCCTTGTGGATCTTCGAATTTCAGTAGGAGCTAGATCAGAAGTATCTTGATCATTATCATCAACTTCCTCTCTAGTCGGTGCTGGCACCTCAGGAACATTTTCTTGAGTTGCGCCATTTTCCGGTTCAAGAGGCAATACTTCATCTAGTTCTACTTTCCTCCCACTTACTTCTTTCGAGAGAAACTCCTTCTCTAGAAAGGATCCATTCTTGGCAACAAAGACCTTGCCTTCGGATCTGAGGTAGAAGGTATACCCAATAGTTTCTTTAGGGTATCCTATGAAGACGCATTTTTCCGACTTGGGTTCAAGCTTTTCAGGTTGAATTTTCTTGACATAAGCATCGCATCCCCAAACTTTTAGAAACGATAGCTTAGGTTTCTTCCCAAACCATAATTCATACTGTGTCGTCTCAACGGATTTCGACAGAGCCCTATTTAAAGTGAATGCGGCAGTCTCTAAAGCATAGCCCCAAAAAGATAGCGGTAAATCGGTAAGAGACATCATAGACCGCACCATATCTAATAGAGTGTGATTACGACGTTCGGACACACCGTTACGCTGAGGTGTTCCATGCGGCGTTAGTTGTGAAACTATTCCACATTTTCTTAAGTGTGTGCCAAATTCGTGACTCAAGTATTCTCCTCCACGATCTGATCGTAGAAACTTGATTTTCCTGTCACGTTGATTCTCAACCTCACTCTGAAATTCCTTAAACTTTTCAAAGGTTTCAGACTTGTGTTTCATTAAGTAGACATACCCATATCTACTCAAGTCATCAGTGAGAGTGAGAACATAACGATAGCCACCGCGAGCCTCAATACTCATTGGACCGCACACATCAGTATGTATGATTTCCAATAAGTTGGTTGCTCGCTCCATTGTTCCTGAGAACGGAGTCTTGGTCATCTTACCCATGAGGCATGGTTCGCACGTGTCAAATGATTCATAATCAAGAGACTCTAAAAGTCCATCTGCATGGAGCTTCTTCATGCGTTTGACACCTATGTGACCAAGGCGGCAGTGCCACAAGTATGTGGGACTATCATTATCAACCTTACATCTTTTGGTATTCACACTATGAACATGTGTAGCATTACGCTCGAGATTCATTAAGAATAAACCATTCACCATAGGAGCATGACCATAAAACATATCTCTCATATAAATGGAACAACCATTATTCTCGGATTTAAATGAGTAGCCATCTCGAATTAAACGAGATCCCGATACAATGTTCATGCTCAAAGCTGGCACTAAATAACAATTATTGAGTTTTAAAACTAATAGGCAGCATGCCGACGGCGATCACATCGACCTTGGAACCATTCCCGACGCGCATCGTCACCTCGTCCTTCGCCAGTCTCCGTTTATTCCGCAGCTCCTGCTTTGAGTTACAAATGTGAGCAACTGCACCGGTATCAAATACCCAAGAGCTACTACGAGTACTGGTTAGGTACACATCAATTACATGTATATCACATATACCTTTTGTTTTGCCGGCCTTCTTGTCCGCTAAGTATTTGGGGCAATTCCGCTTCCAGTGACCACTTCCCTTGCAATAAAAACACTCAGTCTCGGGCTTGGGTCCATTCTTTGGCTTCTTCCCGGCAGCTTGCTTGCCGGGCGCGGCAACTTCCTTGCCGTCCTTCTTGAAGTTCTTTTTACCCTTACCCTTCTTGAACTTAGTGGTTTTATTCACCATCAACACTTGATGTTCCTTCTTGACTTCTACCTCTGCTGATTTCAGCATAGCAAATACTTCAGGAATGGTCTTTTCCATCCCCTGCATATTGAAGTTCATCACAAAGCTCTTGTAGCTCGGTGGAAGCGACTGGAGGATTCTGTCAATGACCGCATCATCCGGGAGATTAACTCCCAGCTGAGTCAAGCGGTTATGCAACCCAGACATAGTGAGTATGTGCTCACTGACAGAACTGTTTTCCTCCATCTTACAGCTGAAGAATTTGTCGGAGACTTGATATCTCTCGACCCGGGCATGAGCTTGAAAAACCATTTTCAGCTCTTCGAACATCTCATATGCTCCGTGTCTCTCAAAATGTTTTTGGAGCCCCGGCTCTAAGCTGTAAAGCATGCCGCATTGAACGAGGGAGTAGTCATCGGTGCGTGCCTGCCAAGCGTTCATAACGTCTTGTTCAGCAGGTAGGACAGGTGCGTCACCTAGCGGTGCTTGTAGGACATAATCTTTCTTGGCAGTTATGAGGATGATCCTCAGGTTCCGGACCCAGTCCGTGTAGTTGCTGCCATCGTCTTTCAGCTTGGTTTTCTCTAGGAACGCGTTGAAGTTGAGGACTACGTTGGCCATTTGATCTACAAGACATATTGTAAATATTTTAGACTAAGTTCATGATAATTAAGTTCATCAAATCAAATTATTTATGAACTCCCACTTAGATAGACATCCCTCTTCTAGTCATCTAAGTATAACATGATCCGAGTTAACTAGGCCGTGTCCGATCATCACGTGAGACGGACTAGTCAACGTCGGTGAACATCTTCATGTTGATCATATCTTCTATACGACTCATGCTCGACCTTTCGGTCTTCTGTGTTCCGAGGCCATGTCTGTACATGCTAGGCTCGTCAAGTCAACCTAAGTGTTTGCATGTGTAAATCTGTCTTACACCCGTTGTATGTGAACGTTAGAATCTATCACACCCGATCATCACGTGGTGCTTCGAAACAACGAACTGTCGCAACGGTGCACAGTTAGGGGGAGCACTTCTTGAAATTATTATGAGGGATCATCTTATTTACTACCGTCGTTCTAAGTAAACAAGATGCAAAACATGATAAACATCACATGCAATCAAATAATAAACATGACATGATATGGCCAATATCACATAGCTCCTTTGATCTCCATCTTGGGGCTCCTTGATCATCTTGTCACCGGCTTGACACCATGATCTCCATCATCGTGTCTCCATGAAGTTGCTCGCCAACTATTACTTCTACTACTATGGCTAACGCGTTTAGCAATAAAGTAAAGTAATTTACATGGCGTTTCTCAATGACACGCAGGTCATATAAAAGAATAAAGACAACTCCTATGGCTCCTGTCGGTTGTCATACTCATCGACATGCAAGTCGTGATTCCTATTACAATAGCATGAACATCTCATACATCACATATAGATCATTCATCATTCATCACAACTTTGGCCATATCATGTCACAAACCACTTGCTGCAAAAACAAGTTAGACGTCCTCTAATTGTTGTTGCAAGTTTTACGTGGCTGAATTAGGGTTCTAGCAAGAACGTTTTCTTACCTACGTGAAAGCCACAACGTGATTTGTCAACTTCTATTTACCCTTCATAAGGACCCTGTTCATCGAATCCGCTCCAACTAAAGTGGGAGAGACAGACACCCGCCAGCCACCTTATGCAACTAGTGCATGTTAGTCGGTGGAACCGGTCTCACGTAAGCGTACGTGTAAGGTTGGTCCGGGCCGCTTCATCCCACAATACCGCTGAAGCAAGAAAAGACTAGTAGCGGCAAGAAAGTTGACAAATCCACGCCCACAACAAATTGTGTTCTACTCGCGCAAGAAGAACTACGCATAGACCTAGCTCTGATATCACTGTTGGGGAACGTTGCAGAAAACAAAAATTTTCCTACTCGTTTCACCAAGATCCATCTAGGAGTTCATCTAGCAACGAGTCATGAGATGCATCTACATACCTTTGTAGATCGCGTGCGGAAGCGTTCAACGAACGGGGATGATGTAGTCGAACACGACGTGATCCAAATCACCGATGACCGAGTGCCGAACGGACGGCACCTCCACGTTCAACACACGTACGGGACGGGAGACGTCTCCTCCTTCTTGATCCAGCAAGGGGGGAGGAGAGGTTGGTGATGATCCAGCAGCACGACGGCGTGGTGGTGGATGCAGGGCGTCACAGCAGCAGGGCTTCGCCTATACTACACAGGAGGGAGATGTAACAGGGAGAGAGGGAAGCACCAAAAGCCGTAGGCCAAAGTCCCTCCTCTCCCCCACTATATATAGGGGTGCCAAGGGGGGGGCGGCCCTAGGAGATGGATCTCCTAGGGGGGGCGGCGGCCAAGGGTGGGGGGCTTGCCCCCCAAGGCAAGGGGGCGCCCCCCCTTTAGGGTTTCCCCCAACCCTAGGCGCATGGGCCCCTTAGGGGGTGGCGCCCCAGCCCACTAAGGGCTGGGTTCCTTCCCACTTCAGCCCATGGGGCCCTCCAGGATAGGTGGCCCCACCCGGTGGACCCCCGGGACCCCTCAGGTGGTCCCGGTACAATACCGATAACCCCGAAACTTGTCCCGATGGCCGAAACAGCACTTCCTATATATAATTCTTTACCTCCGAACCATTCCGGAACTCCTCGTGACGTCCGGGATCTCATCCGGGACCCCGAACAACATTCGGGTTACTGCATATTCATATCTTCACAACCCTAGCGTCACCGAACCTTAAGTGTGTAGACCCTACGGGTTCGGGAGACATGTAGACATGACCGAGACGACTCTCCGGTCAATAACCAACAGCGGGATCTGGATACCCATGTTGGTTCCCACATGCTCCACGATGATCTCATCGGATGAACCACGATGTCGAGGATTCAATCAACCCCGTATGCAATTCCCTTTGTCAATCGATATATTACTTGCCCGAGATTCGATCGTCGGTATCCCAATACCTCGTTCAATCTCATTACCGGCAAGTCACTTTACTCGTACTGTAATGCATGATCCCGTGACCAGACACTTGGTCACTTTGAGCTCATTATGATGATGCATTACCGAGTGGGCCCAGTGATACCTCTCCGTCATACGGAGTGACAAATCCCAGTCTTGATCCGTGTCAACCCAACAGATACTTTCGGAGATACCCGTAGTCTACCTTTATAGTCACCCAGTTACGTTGTGACGTTTGGCACACCCAAAGTACTCCTACGGTATCCGGGAGTTACACGGTCTCATGGTCTAAGGAAAAGATACTTGACATTGCAAAACTCTAGCAGACGAACTATACGATCTTTATGCTATGTTTATGATTGGGTCTTGTCCATCACATCATTCTCTTAATGATGTGATCTCGTTATCAATGACATTCAATGTCCATAGCCAGGAAACCATGACTATCTGTTGATCAATGAGCTAGTCAACTAGAGGCTTACTAGGGACATGTTGGTGTCTGTTATTCACACATGTATTACGATTTCCGGATAACACAATTATAGCATGAATAAAGACAATTACCATGAACAAGGAAATATAATAATAATGCTTTTATTATTGCCTCTAGGGCATATTTCCAACATGCGGTGCCCCCCTCCACCATATTCCACCTCGGTCATATTGTGGCGGTGCTTAGGCGAAGGCCTGCGACAGTAGAACATCAAGATCGTCACCACGCCGTCGTGCTGACGGAACTCCTCCCCGATGCTTTGCTGGATCGAAGCCCGGGGATCATCATCGAGCTGAACGTGTGCGAAGAACTCGGAGGTGCCGGAGTAACGGTGCTTGGATCGGTCGGATCGGGAAGACGTACGACTACTTCCTCTACGTCGCGTCAACGCTTCCGCTTCGGTCTACGATGGTACATAGACAACACTCTCCCCTCTTGTTGCTATGCATCACCATGATCTTGCGTGTACGTAGAATTTTTTTTGAAATTACTACGTTCCCCAACAGACTTCACCGCCTGTGTGAAAGACATACGCCCTGTGGCTACTCTTATTGGGAATGACACTGATCTGACCAAGTATCAGCCGGGTTACGACAGTGAGAACCGGAGGATTCCAACACCTCATTACCATGAAGTCAGCCTGATTCCTCCAAATCGTAAGCACACTTTTTCCCCTGAAGTCAACCCAACCGGTTTAATCGATGATGAAGCTAAGTTTTAAGCCTTGAGTGGCATTGACTGGGCCTCATCAACCTTCCAGGACAAGGCAACCGACGGAGAGGCGGAGAAGGATAACCCGGAATCGTCAAGCCAACCAAAGGAGTGAAGACGTCGGGTGTCATATGTTTATGTCTTTGTGAAAACAATGCCTCACTATTCAGACTCGGGGAGTCTTGTAATAGAGTAGAAAAAACTCAATTTTTTTTATGCCTTCGCGCATGCTTATGGCGCTCGATACTTGCATAAGCCGCCATCACTATGCACTCGCAGTTTATATTAATCTGTTATGCCCTTATAGAGACTTACATGTATTGCCCTGCACATAAGACAAACAGAAATCCCTTGGCGACTTACCGCATTGGGGGTCACATAAGGTTTTGATAACCCAGAGTATACACCAAACAATTTTTAGGAAAAACAACTTACGATTAGACTTAGTAGACATAATCATAATGATATACCTGTGATGCTTGCGGTTATCTCTCCAGCTTATATAACCCAACCCCTGAGGGTAAATTTAACTCCTGAAAATTGATATATAAAAGTTCACCTGGTACTTAGTAACCCGAGGTAACCAATATTAACCCGGAGGATTGTGGTCCACTCCATTGTACTTTGAAGACGATCTCAAGATAATCAAATATTGACACTTATAAAATATGATAAATAATAAATAAAATTAAAAGGCTTCTTATTCGAATACGATCAGTGAACCGTTCCAAAGGGGTTAAGTTAAGATTCGGATACGATCATATAGACCCCAGTGGCTGTGGCGATGCCGATCAAGTGGGTATCGACAGCTATGTTCTCTTTGGTTCGAATACGACCTATGTTCGAACAGGAAGCCCCCAAGTGACCATAAGAGTTGTTTAATGACGCTGATTCGAATACGATCCACGTCAGACCCAAAGGGGTTAAGCTATGATTCAAATATGATCAAGAAGCCCCCAAGTGGGTTTGGCAGTATGCCGATCAAGTGGGTATCGACAACTATGTTCTCTTTGGTTCGAATATGACCTATGTTTGAACAGGAAGCCCCCAAGTGATCATGGCTAGATTCAGATATGATCATAAGCCGGACCAAAGGAAAAGCCGGATTCAGATATGACCCGCTCCCTGTTGGTTATCTCCACCACATGACAAAGAAGACACATAAACCTTTTGGGCTGAAAAAAAGGACAGAAGTCCTGCTTTATTGCTTTATGTAATATATACATAGTCTAAATATATACACATTAGATCCGGTGGCTCAAGTATAGTAAGGCCGAAGATGAGCGATATTCCACGGCCGGCGGGTCTCCTCCTCCGACTTACGTGAGTCTTTGTGCTCTCGAACATCGATAAGGTAGTATGACCCGTTGTTCAGATTCTTGCTGACCACAAAGGGTCCTTCCCAAGGAGGGGATAGCTTGTGCATGTCAGACTGATCCTGGATGAGTCGGAGCACTAAGTCGCCTTCCTGAAAGGTTCTGGACCTAACCCGGCGGCTGCAGTAGCAGCGCAGGTCTTGCTGGTAAATCACCGAGCGGGCTATTGCCAAGTCTCGCTCTTCGTCCAACAGGTCAAGTGCATCTTGACGAGCTTTTTCGTTGTCCGCCTCAACATAAGCCGCCACACCGGGTGAGTCATGACAGATGTCACTTGGCAGGACCGCTTCTGCTCCACACACCATGAAGAAAGGTGTGTAACCCTTAGATCTATTAGGTGTAGTGTTGATGCTCCAAAGTACAGAAGGTAATTCCTCCACCCAATAACCCGGCGTCCGCTGCAAGGGTACCAAGAGCCGGGGCTTGATACTCTTCAATATCTCTTGATTAGCTCTTTCTGCTTGACCATTAGATTGAGGATGAGCCACAGCCGAGACGTCAAGCCGGATATGCTCTCGTTGACAGAACTATTCCATGGCTCCTTTGGATAGATTGGTGCCATTATCAGTTATGGTGCTGTGTGGAAAACCAAAACGAAAAATCACCTTTTTCATGAACTGGACCGCCGTGGCCGCATCACACTTACTGACTGGCTCCGCCTCAACCCACTTTGTAAACTTGTCAACCGCCACCAAGAGGTGCGTCTTTTTATCTTTAGACCTTTTGAAAGGCCCGACCATGTCAAGCCCCCAAACTACAACCGGACAAGTAATTGGAATCATCCTCAATTCTTGAGCCGGCACATGGGCCCGTCGTGAGAACTTCTGACATCCGTCACATTTACTGACCAGGTCTTTTGCATCAGCATGAGCCGTCGGCCAATAAAACCCATGACGGAAAGCTTTGGCCACAAGAGATTTTGAGCCGGCATGATGACCACAATCGCCTTCATGGATCTCACGGAGTATCTCCTGACCCTCCGCAGGTGACACGCAACATTGAAATGCTCCAGTGACACTGCAGTGATGTAACTCGCCATTAACGATTGTCATGGACTTGGACCATCGGACGATTTGTCTTGCCAAGGTCTCATCCTCAGGCAACTCTCCCCGGGTCATATAAGCCAAATAAGGCACTGTCCAATCCGGGATAACATGAAGAACCGCTACCAGCTGTGCCTCCGGGTCTGGCACTGCCAGATCTTCTTCTGTAGGTAACTTGACAGAAGGATTATGCAAAACATCAAGAAAGGTGTTAGGTGGTACCGGTTTATGCTGAGATCCCAGCGGGCTTAAGGCATCAGCCGCCTCATTCTTCCTTCGGTCAATATGTTCCACCACATAACCCTTGAAGTGCCCAGCTACAGCGTCAACTTCATGACGGTAAGCCGCCATAAGGGGATCTTTGGAGTCCCACTTGCCTGACACCTGTTGAGCCACAAGGTCTGAGTGTCCTAAGCACCTCACCCGGCTCAAGTTCATCTCTTTGGCCATCCGGAGACCATGGAGTAAGGCCTCGTACTCAGCTGCATTGTTAGTACAAGGAAACATAAGCCGGAGCACATAACAAAATTTGTCACCTCGAGGGGAAGTTAACACAACTCCAGCCCCCGAGCCTTCCAACTGTCTGGACCCATCAAAGTGAATAGTCCAATATGTGTTATCGGGATTCTCCTCAGGTGCCTGTAGCTCTGTCTAGTCATTAATAAAATCCACCAAGGCTTGAGACTTAATGGCAGTGCGTGGCACGTACTTCAGACCATGAGGCCCGAGCTCAATGGCCCACTTGGCGACTCGTCCTCTGGCCTCTCTGTTCTGGATGATGTCTCCCAAGGGGGCAGAACTCACCACAGTGATAGGGTGACCTTGGAAGTATTGCTTCAGCTTCTGGCTTGCCATGAACACCCCGTAAACAAGCTTCTGCCAATGAGGGTACCTTTGCTTTGATTCGATTAGCACCTAACTGACATAATAAACCGGCCGTTGAACCGGATGCTCCTTACCAGCCTCCTTGCGCTCCACCATGATTGCAACGCTGACGACTCGTGAATTAGCAGCCACATATAATAGCAAAGGCTCTTTGTCAATGGGAGCTACAAGGACCGGTGGCTCAGACAACTGCCTCTTCAAATCCTCAAAAGCAGCATTAGCAGCATCACTCCAGATAAAGGTGTCTGCCTTCTTCATCATCTGATACAGCGGTAGGGCCTTCTCACCTAACCGGCTTATGAACCGGCTTAAAGCAGCAACACGACCCACCAGTCGCTGAACATCGTTAATGCACGCCGGTTTAGCCAAAGAGGTAATTGCCTTGATCTTCTCCGGATTAGCTTCAATGCCCCTGTTCGAGACCAGAAATCCCAAAAGCTTACCTGCAGGTACACTAAATACACACTTCTCCGGGTTAAGCATCATCTTGTAAACCCGGAGATTATCAAAGGTTTCCCTTAAGTCAGATATCAAGGTTTCCTTCTATCTGGATTTCACCACTATGTCATCCACGTAAGCATGAACATTGCGCCCAATCTGATTATGGAGACAGTTCTGTACACACCGTTGATAAGTCGCCTGGGCACTCTTGAGCCCAAAAGGCATAGATACATAGCAGAAGGCTCCAAACAGAGTGATGAAGGCCGTCTTCTCCTGGTCCATAACTGCCATCTTGATCTGATGATAACCAAAGTAAGCATCCAAAAAGCTCAAACGCGCACAACCCGCCGTAGCATCAATGATTTGATCAATACGGGGGAGAGCGAAAGGATCAGCCGGACAAGCCTTATTTAAGTCCGTGTAATCCACACACATCCGCCAGGTGCCGTTCTTCTTGAGTACGAGCACCGGGTTAGCCAACCACTCCGGGTGAAAAACTTCAACAATGAATCCGGCTGCTAAGAGCCGTGCGACCTCCTCTCCAATAGCTTTCCGTATTTCTTCGTTGAATCGTTGAAGAAACTGTTTGACCGGCTTATAATTTGGATCAATATTAATAGTGTGCTCAGCGAGTCCTCTCGGTACACCCGGCATGTCAGAAGGTTTCCATGCAAAGATGTCCCGGTTCTCATGGATGAACTCGATGAGCACGCTTTCCTATTTAGGATCCAAGTTTGCACTGATGCTGAACTGCTTAGACGAATCGCCTGGAGTAAAATCAAGAAGCTTGGTCTCAGCAGCCGACTTAAACTTCGTCGCCGGGTCATGCTCTGTGGTTGGCTTCTTGAGGGAAGTCATATCCGCCGGGTCAATGTTATCTTGATAAAATTTGAGCTCCTCCGCTGCGCAGCCAGACTCGGCATAAGCCACATCGCCTTCTTCGCACTCCAGGGCCACCTTTCGACTTCCATGCACCGTGATGGTGCCCTTGTAACCCGGCATCTTGAGCTGCAAGTAAACATAACACGGCCGCGCCATGAACTTGGCATAAGCTGGCCGCCCAAACAAAGCGTGATATGGACTCTTGATTTTGACCACCTCAAAGGTTAACTTCTTAGCCCTAGAATCATGCTCATCTCCAAAGGCCACCTCCATCTCAATCTTACCGATGGGGTATGCCGACTTACCAGGCACCACTCGATGGAAAACGGTGTTGGATGTCTTTAAGCTTTTGTCAGTTAAACCCATGCGCCGAAAGGTCTCATACTAGAGGATGTTGATGCTGCTACCTCCATCCATGAGCACCTTAGTGAATTTATATCCAACGACCTACGGTGCCACCACCAAGGCTAGTTGACCCGGATTATCAACCCGGGGAGGGTGATCCTCCCTACTCCAGACAATGGGCTATTCTGACCACCTCAAGTAACAAGGCACTGCCGGCTCAACAGAGTTCACAGCCCTCTTATGGACCTTCTGATCACGTTTGCACAAGCTAGTGGTGAACACGTGATACTGCCCACTATTCAGCTGCTTTGGATGGCTCCGATAACCCGACTGCTGCTGCTACTGTCCTCCTTGACCAGACTGCTGTTGACTATAGCCGCCTTGATTTCCCTGAAAACCGGAATTTGAGCCGCCACCCGGGCCATGAGTGCCGTCAAACGTATTGGAGTTCTTGAAAGCCTTCATAATCGCACAATCTTTCCACAAGTGAGTAGCGGGTCGTTCCCGGGTGCCGTGTCTCGGGCAGGGCTCATTGAGTAGCTGCTCAAGGGATGGACCTGACCCGCCAGATCGAGGGGGCGGTTTTCCCTTACGTCTCTAGTTGTTACCCTGCGCGTTGGCATTGGCTATGAACTCCGGGTTACCCTCCGCCTTACGCTTACTGCCTCCTTGATTCATCGGGTTATGCTGCTGACCCTTTCCATTGCCGTTCTTCTTTCCCTTCCCTGTCTTTTCCTCATCAGACGTGGGGTCCTTGGTACTATCAGAATCGGCATACTTGACTAAACCCGCCATCAGCGTACCCATATCATTGCAATCACGCTTAAGGCACCCCAGCTTCCGTCTCAGTGGCTCAAAGCGGCAATTCTTCTCAAACATGAGGACTGCAGAGCCGGCATCCATCTTGTCAGATGAATGTATAATCTCCTTGACCCGGCGCACCCAATGTGTTGTGGATTCACCCTCCTCTTGCTTACAGTTATTATGAGTTTATGCATTTTGATGTACCGAAGTTAGTTCGGAGTCCCGGATGTGATCACGGACATGACGAGGAGTCTCAAAATGGTCGAGATATAAAGATTGATATATTGGAAGCCTATATTTGGATATCGGAAGTGTTCCGGGTGAAATCGGGATTTTACCGAAGTACCGGGAGGTTACCGGAACCCCCCGGGAGCCATATGGGCCTTAATGGGCTTTAGTGGAAAGGAGAAAGGGGCAGCCCAAGGTGGCCGGCCCCCATCTCTCTCTTTCCCCCTCGGGGAATCCTAGTCCAACTAGGATTGGGGGGGGGAGTCCTACTCCCGGTAGGAGTAGGACTCCTCCTGCGCCCTCCTCCTGGCCGGCGGCCCCCTCCCCCTTGGCTCCTTTATATACGGAGGCAGGGGGCACCTCTAGACACACAAGTTGATCATTGAGATCGTTCCTTAGCTGTGTGCGGTGCCCCCTGCCACCATATTCCACCTCGATCATATTGTTGTAGTGCTTAGGCGAATCCCTGCGTCGGTAGAACATCAAGATCGTCACCACGCCGTCGTGCTGACGGAACTCCTCCCCGACGCTTTGCTGGATCGGAGCCCGGGGATCGTCATCGAGCTGTACGTGTGCTAAGAACTCGGAGGTGCCGGAGTAACGGTGCTTGGATCGGTCGGATCGGGAAGACATACGCCTACTTCCTCTACGTTGTGTCAACGCTTCCGCGGTCGGTCCGCGTGGGTACGTGGACAACACTCTCCCCTCTCGTTGCTGTGCATCACCATGATCTTGCGTGTGCGTAGGAAATTTTTTGAAATTACTACGTTCCCCAACAGTAGGAGCCAATATGGGCATCCAGGTCCCGCTATTGGTTATTGACCGGAGACATGTCTCGGTCATGTCTACATCGTTCTCGAACCCGTAGGGTCCGCATGCTTAAGGTTTCGATGACAGTTATATTATGAGTTTATACGTTTTGATGTACCGAAGGTTGTTCGGAGTCCCAGATGTGATCACGGACATGACGAGGAGTCTCGAAATGGTCGAGACATAAAGATTGATATATTGGACGGCTATATTCGGACACCGGAAGTGTTCCGGGTGATTTTGGAGAAAACCGGAAAGCCGCAGGGTTACCGGAACCCCCCCCCCCCCCCGGGAGAAGTAATGGGCCATATGGGCCTTAGTGGAGAGAGAGAGAGAGGGGCAGCCAAAGGTGGGCCGCGCGCCTCCTCCCCCCTTGGTCCGAATTGGACTAGGAGAAGGGGGGCGGCGCCCCCCTTTCCCTCTCCCTCCCCACTTCTTTCCCCCTCCTAGTAGGCGTCCTACTCCTACTAGGAGGAGGACTCCTCCTTGGCGCGCCATAGGGGCCAGCCGGCCTCCTCCTCTCTTGAACCTTTATATACGGAGGCAGGGGCACCCCAGAAACACACAAGTTGATCCACGTGATCATATTCTTAGCCGTGTGCGGCGCCCCCTGCCACCATAGTCCTCGATAATATTGTAGCGGTGCTAAGGTGAAGCCCTGCGACAGTAGTACATCAAGATCTTCACCACGCCGTCGTGCTGACGGAACTCTTCCCCGACACTTTATTGGATCGGAGTCCGGGGATCGTCATCGAGCTGAACGTGTGCTAAAACTCGGAGGTGCCGTAGTTTCGGTGCTTGATCGGTCGGGCCGTGAAGACGTACGACTACATCAACCACGTTGTCATAACGCTTCCGCTATCGAGCTACAAGGGTACGTAGATCATACTCTCCCCTCTCATTGCTATGCATCACCATGATCTTGCGTGTGCGTAGGAAAATTTTGAAATTACTACGTTCCCCAACAGTGGCATCCGAGCCTAGGTTTTATGGTTTGATGTTATATGCACGAGTAGAACACAAGTGAGTTGTGGGCGATATAAGTCATACTGCCTACCAGCATGTCATACTTTGGTTCGACGGTATTGTTGGATGAAGCGGCCCAGACCGACATTACGCGTACGCTTACGCAAGACCGGTTCTCCCGACGTGCTTTGCACATAGGTGGCTTGCGGGTGACTGTTTCTCCAACTTTAGTTGAACCGAGTGTGGCTACGCCCGGTCCTTGCGAAGGTTAAAATGGCATCAACTTAACAAACTATCATTGTGGTTTTGATGCGTAGGTAAGATTGGTTCTTGCTTAAGCCCGTAGCAGCCACGTAAAACTTGCAACAAACTAAGTAGAGGACGTCTAACTGTTTTTGCAGGGCATGTTGTGATGTGATATGGTCAAGACATGATGCTGATTTTGTTGTATGAGATGATCATGTTTTGTAACCGGGTTATCGGCAACTGGCAGGAGCCATATGGTTGTCGCTTTATTGTATGCAATGCAATCGCGCTGTAATGCTTTACTTTATCACTAAGCGGTAGCGATAGTCGTGGAAGCATAAAATTGGCGAGACGACAACGATGCTACGATGGAGATCAAGGTGTCGCGCCGGTGACGATGGTGATCATGACGGTGCTTCGGAGATGGAGATCACAGGCACAAGATGATGATGACCATATCATATCACTTATATTGATTGCATGTGATGTTTATCTTTTATGCATCTTATCTTGCTTTGATTGATGGTAGCATTATAAGATGATCTCTCACTAAAATTATCAAGAAGTGTTCTCCTGAGTATGCACCGTTGCGAAAGTTCTTCGTGCTGAGACACCACGTGATGATCGGGTGTGATAGGCTCTACATTCAAATACAGCGGGTGCAAAACAGTTGCACACGCAGAATACTCAGGTTATACTTGACGAGCCAAGCATATACAGATATGGCCTCGGAACACGGAGACCGAAAGGTCGAGCATGAATCATATAGTAGATATGATCAACATAGTGATGTTCACCAATGAAACTACTCCATTTCATGTGATGATCGGACATGGTTTAGTTGATTTGGATCATGTGATCACTTAGAGGATTAGAGGGATGTCTATCTAAGTGGGAGTTCTTAAGTAATTTGATTAATTGAACTTCAATTTATCATGAACTTAGTACCTGATAGTATCTTACTTATGTATGTTTGATTGTAGATAGATGGCCCGTGTTGTTGTTCCGTTGAATTTTAATGCGTTCCTTGAGAAAGCAAAGTTGAAAGATGATGGTAGCAATTACACGGACTGGGTTCGTAACTTGAGGATTATCCTCATTGCTGCACAGAAGAATTACGTCCTGGAAGCACCGCTGGGTGCCAGGCCAGCTGCTGGAGCAACACCAGATGTTATGAATGTCTGGCAGAGCAAAGCTGATGACTACTCGATAGTTCAGTGTGCCATGCTTTACGGCTTAGAATCGGGACTTCAACGACATTTTGAACGTCATGGAGCATATGAGATGTTCCAGGAGTTGAAGTTAATATTTCAAGCAAATGCCCGGATTGAGAGATATGAAATCTCCAATAAGTTCTATAGCTGCAAGATGGAGGAGAACAGTTCTGTCAGTGAGCATATACTCAAAATGTCTGGGTATAATAATCACTTGATTCAGATGGGAGTTAATCTTCCAGATGATTGCGTCATTGACAGAATTCTCCAATCACTGCCACCAAGCTACAAGAGCTTCGTGATGAACTAGAATATGCAAGGGATGAACAAGACTATTCCCGAGCTCTTCGCAATGCTGAAAGCTGCGGAGGTAGAAATCAAAAAGGAGCATCAAGTGTTGATGGTCAACAAGACCACTAGTTTCAATAAAAAGGGCAAAGGGAAGAAGAAGGGGAACTTCAAGAAGAACGGCAAGCAAGTTGCTGCTCAAGAGAAGAAACCCAAGTCTGGACCTAAGCCTGAAACTGGGTGCTTCTACTGCAAGCAGACTGGTCACTGGAAGCGGAACTGCCCCAAGTATTTGGCGGATAAGAAGGATGGCAAGGTGAACAAAGGTATATGTGATATACATGTTATTGATGTGTACCTTACTAGAGCTCGCAGTAGCACCTGGGCATTTGATACTGGTTCTGTTGCTAATATTTGCAACTCAAAACAGGGACTACGGATTAAGCGAAGATTGGCTAAGGACGAGGTGACGATGCGCGTGGGAAACGGTTCCAAAGTCGATGTGATCGCAGTCGGCACGCTACCTCTACATCTACCTTCGGGATTAGTATTAGACCTAAATAATTGTTATTTGGTGCCAGCGTTGAGCATGAACATTATATATGGATCTTGTTTAATGCGAGACGGTTATTCATTTAAATCAGAGAATAATGGTTGTTCTATTTATATGAGTAATATCTTTTATGGTCATGCACCCTTGAAGAGTGGTCTATTCTTATTGAATCTCGATAGTAGTGATACACATATTCATAATGTTGAAGCCAAAAGATGCAGAGTTGATAATGATGGTGCAACTTATTTGTGGCACTGCCGTTTAGGTCATATCGGTGTAAAGCGCATGAAGAAACTCCATACTGATGGACTTTTGGAACCACTTGATTATGAATCACTTGGTACTTGCGAACCGTGCCTCATGGGCAAGATGACTAAAACACCGTTCTCCAGTACTATGGAGAGAGCAACAGATTTGTTGGAAATCGTACATACAGATGTATGTGGTCCGATGAATATTGAGGCTCATGGCGGATATCGTTATTTTCTCGCCTTCACAGATGACTTAAGCAGATATGGGTATATCTACTTAATGAAACATAAGTATGAAACATTTGAAAAGTTCAAAGAATTTCAGAGTGAAGTTGAAAATCATCGTAACAAGAAAATAAAGTTTCTACGATCTGATCGTGGAGGAGAATATTTGAGTTACGAGTTTGGTGTACATTTGAAGCAATGCGGAATAGTTTCGCAACTCACGCCACCTGGAACACCACAGCGTAATGGTGTGTCCGAATGTCATAATCGTACTTTACTAGATATGGTGCGATCTATGACGTCTCTTACTGATTTACCGCTATCGTTCTGGGGTTATGCTTTAGAGACGGTCGCATTCACGTTGAATAGGGCACCATCAAAATCCGTTGAGACGACGCCTTATGAACTATGGTTTGGCAAGAAACCAAAGTTGTCGTTTCTGAAAGTTTGGGGCTGCGATGCTTATGTGAAAAAGCTTCAACCTGATAAGCTCGAACCCAAATCGGAGAAATGTGTCTTCATAGGATATCCAAAGGAAACTATTGGATACACCTTCTATCACAGATCCGAAGGCAAGACTTTTGTTGCTAAATTCGGAAACTTTCTGGAGAAGGAGTTTCTCTCAAAAATTGTGAGTGGGAGGAAAGTAGAACTTGATGAGGTAACTGTACCTGCTCCCTTATTGGAAAGTAGTACATCACAGAAAACTGTTTCTGCGACACCTACACCAATTAGTGAGGAAGCTAATGATAATGATCATGAAACTTCAGGACAAGATACTACTGAACCTCGTAGATCAACCAGAGTGAGAACCGCGCCAGAGTGGTACGGTAATCCTGTTCTGGAAATCATGCTGCTAGATCACGATGAACCTACGAACTATGAAGAAGCGATGGTGAGCCCAGATTCCGCAAAATGGCTTGAAGCCATGAAATCTGAGATGGGATCCATGTATGAGAACAAAGTATGGACTTTGGTTGACTTGCCCGATGATCGGCAAGAAATTGAGAATAAATGGATCTTCAAGAAGAAGACTGACGCTGACGGTAATATTACTGTCTACAAAGCTCGACTTGTCGCAAAAGGTTTTCGACAAGTTCAAGGGGTTGCCTACGATGAGACCTTCTCACCCGTAGCGATGCTTAAGTCTGTCCGAATCATGTTAGCAATTGCCGCATTTTATGATTATGAAATTTGGCAGACGGATGTCAAAACTGCATTCCTGAATGGATTTCTGGAAGAAGAGTTGTATATGATGCAACCGGAAGGTTTTGTCGATCCAAAGGGAGCTAATAAAGTGTGCAAGCTCCAGCGATCCATTTATGGACTGGTGCAAGCCTCTCGGAGTTGGAATAAACGCTTTGATAGTGTGATCAAAGCATTTGGTTTTATACAGACTTTCGGAGAAGCCTGTATTTACAAGAAAGTGAGTGGGAGCTCTGTAGCATTTCTGATATTATATGTGGATGACATATTACTGATTGGAAATGATATAGAATTTCTGGATAGCATAAAGGGATACTTGAATAAGAGTTTTTCAACGAAAGACCTCGGTGAAGCTGCTTACATATTAGGCATAAAGATCTATAGAGATAGATCAAGACGCTTAATTGGACTTTCACAAAGCACATACCTTGACAAGATTTTGAAGAAGTTCAAAATGGATCAAGCAAAGAAAGGGTTCTTGCCTGTGTTACAAGGTGTGAAGTTGAGTCAGACTCAATGCCCGACCACTTCAGAAGATAGAGAGAAAATGAAAGATGTTCCCTATGCTTCAGCCATAGGCTCTATCATGTATGCAATGCTGTGTACCAGACCTGATGTGTGCCTTGCTATAAGTTTAGCAGGGAGGTACCAAAGTAATCCAGGAGTGGCTCACTGGACAGCGGTCAAGAACATCCTGAAATACCTGAAAAGGACTAAGGATATGTTTCTCGTATATGGAGGTGACAAAGAGCTCATTGTAAACGGTTACGTTGATGCAAGCTTTGACACTGATCCGGACGATTCTAAATCGCAAACCGGATACGTGTTTACATTAAACGGTGGAGCTGTCAGTTGGTGCAGTTCAAAACAAAGCGTCATGGCGGGATCTACATGTGAAGCAGAGTACATAGCTGCTTCGGAAGCAGCAAAAGAAGGAGTCTGGATGAAGGAGTTCATATCCGATCTAGGTGTCATACCTAGTGCATCGGGTCCAATGAAAATCTGTTATGACAATACTGGTGCAATTGCCTTGGCAAAGGAATCCAGATTTCACAAGAGAACCAAGCACATCAAGAGACACTTCAATTCCATCCGGGATGTAGTCCAGGTGGGAGACATAGATATTTGCAAGATACATACGGAGCTGAATATAGAAGACCCGTTGACTAAGCCTCTTCCATGAGCAAAACATGATCAGCACCAAAGCTCCATGGGTGTTAGAATCATTACTGTGTAATCTAGATTATTGACTCTAGTGCAAGTGGGAGACTAAAGGAAATATGCCCTAGAGGCAATAATAAAGTTATTATTTATTTCCTTATATCATGATAAAAGTTTATTATTCATGCTAGAATTGTATTAACCAGAAACATAATACATGTGTGAATACATAGACAAACAGAGTGTCACTAGTATGCCTCTACTTGACTAGCTCGTTAATCAAAGATGGTTATGTTTCCTAACCATTGACAAAGAGTTGTCATTTGATTAATGGGATCACATCATTAATTGAATGATCTGATTGACATGACCCATTCCATTAGCTTAGCATCCGATCATTTAGTATGTTGCTATTGCTTTCTTCATGACTTATACATGTTCCTATGACTATGAGATTATGTAACTCCCGTGTGCCGAAGGAACACTTTGTGTGCTACCAAACGTCACAACGTAACTGGGTGATTATAAAGGTGCTCTACAGGTGTCTCCAAAGGTACATGTTGGGTTGACGTATTTCGAGATTAGGATTTGTCACTCCGATTGTCGGAGAGGTATCTCTGGGCCCTCTCGGTAATGCACATCACTTAAGCCTTGCAAGCAATGCAACTAATGATTCAGTTGCGAGATGATGTATTACAGAACGAGTAAAGAGACTTGCCGGTAACGAGATTGAACTAGGTATTGGATACCGACGATCGAATCTCGGGCAAGTAACATACCGATGACAAAGGGAACAACGTATGTTGTTATGCGGTCTAACCAATAAAGATCTTCGTAGAATATGTAGGAGCCAATATGGGCATCCAGGTCCCGCTATTGGTTATTGACCGGAGACATGTCTCGGTCATGTCTACATCGTTCTCGAACCCGTAGGGTCCGCACGCTTAAGGTTTCGATGACAGTTATATTATGAGTTTATACATTTTGATGTACCGAAGGTTGTTCGGAGTCCCGGATGTGATCACGAACATGACGAGGAGTCTCGAAATGGTCGAGACATAAAGATTGATATATTGGACGGCTATATTCGGACACCGGAAGTGTTCCGGGTGATTTCGGAGAAAACCGAAAAGCCGGAGGGTTACCGGAACCCCCCGGGAGAAGTAATGGGCCATATGGGCCTTAGTGGAGAGAGAGAGGGGCAGCCAAAGGTGGGCCGCGCGCCTCCTCCCCCCTTGGTCCAAATTGGACTAGGAGTGCGGCGCCCCCCTTTCCCTCTCCCTCCCCACTTCTTTCCCCCTCCTAGTAGGAGTCCTACTCCTACTAGGAGGAGGACTCCTCCTTGGCGCGCCATAGGGGCCGGCCGGCCTCCTCCTCTCTTGAACCTTTATATACGGAGGCAGGGGCACCCCAGAAACACACAAGTTGATCCACGTGATCATATTCTTAGCCGTGTGCGGCACCCCCTGCCACCATAGTCCTCGGTAATATTGTAGCGGTGCTTAGGCGAAGCCCTGCGACAGTAGTACATCAAGATCGTCACCACGCCGTCGTGCTGACGGAACTCTTCCCCGACACTTTGCTGGATCGGAGTCCGGGGATCGTCATCGAGCTGAACGTGTGCTAAAACTCGGAGGTGCCGTAGTTTCGGTGCTTGATCGGTCGGGCCGTGAAGACGTACGACTACATCAACCGCGTTGTCATAATGCTTCCGCTATCAATCTACAAGGGTACGTAGATCATACTCTCCCCTCTCGTTGCTATGCATCACCATGATCTTGCGTGTGCGTAGGAAAATTTTGAAATTACTACGTTCCCCAACAACGTCTTGAATCCACTCATCCGCTGCCAGACAAGTTGACTGCCGTTGAGCCTCTGCCACTCACCCCCACTATCAAGAAAATCAAAGCCCTTTTGGGAAATGGTTTAGACGGCATCGACCTGGTCCGAGTCTGGGTTGCTTGGAGAGTGATTCCGTTAAGCCGCCGCCCCGGCTTAATGTGTAATTACTCAGGTGAAAAAGATGATCCTCAGCGTCGTAATCCTGACGACTTACCGGATGACGTAGTGGAGGCTACAACCCAGTCCTTGTTGAAGGAGGGTACAGTGATTAGTAACGCCTTCGGCTTACTGCCCTTCTGCAAGAAGAACCCGACCCCTGCAGTAAGTCATCAGCCTCAATGATTACTTTTTACTATGTTATACTTTATTCTTACTCATAACCCTCTACAATCCTTTACAGGCAAATGACAACTTCTGGAAAGTCCAGTATGATCATGAGGCGGCCAAGCAAGCCAGGGCGGCCAAGAGAGCCGAAAGAAGAACCGCCAAGCCTACCACTTCAAGGAAAAGGAAGCCAAGCGCTTCTGAGATGTTCCAACTTGATGATTCTGATGACAATGAGGAAGAGGTAACTTTTCAACTTCCCTTACTCCTTTATCATTACCTTACTGACATTATCCCCCTTTTAGGAAGACACGAGCAACAGCCAACCCGTCGAGGAAGAGATAACTATAATCTCCTCCGACTCCGAGCTTTGGCAGCGTCAGAAAATTCGAAGAGTAACCCGAAAAGTAAGATTTTCACACCCTTTGGCTCACCAAGATCCTGACTTTCTTTTGAAGCAACAACAATTTGAAAGCCGGAGGCAGACCCGGACTAGTAAGGATGCAGAGCTCTCCTCCGGTTTGCCTAACACAATCCGGAAGCGTCGGGCTGAGGTTATCTCCGATTTATACCCTTTTTTACCTTTGGCGGGTCTAATCCGTCAACCTCTCAATTCATCTGACTCCAATTATCAGGATACCTCTCCGTCATCCGGCGAGTCTATGCAGTCAAACATGCCGGCTTTTAAGACTGCCCCTGGGTAATATCAATTTGTTTACCTTATGTTTTACCTTCTTCATGTTTCTGTACTCATTCTTGTGCTTTGTCCATAGCGTGCAAGTGAAGCCCAGGAAGAAAACAAAGAAAGATAAGCCAGCCCACGACCCTGTAGTGACTGATCCGGAACTGGGCACAGCTGCTCCCGGCTCTTCCACACATCAGACGCCGCCTGAACCAACTCTGGAAATTGCAGCTCCAAATTCTGATCCACCTGCTGAAGACATTCTTGATGGTTCTGTTAACCCGGAAGCACCTAGCCCGGCCAAGACAACTGACCCAGAAGTGGAAATTCTCAAGACTCAGTTCGTTGAGCCAGCCCAGCCCACTGTTCTTGCCAAATGTTCTGCTAAGGAGGAGTTGCTAGAACGCCGTAAAGCCAAGATGGACATCACTGACTATACTCATTTGAGTATTGGAGAGATCGTCTCGGGCTATATCAACCAGGTGCATAGCAGCCGTGACCTGGAAATTGACATGGTGAAGCAAATACAACAAAAATCTGAGGTATGACTTATGCTTCCTTGCTTTCAATCATACTTACTGTACCAGCCCCCAAGTCTATTGCTTATGAGTAAATATGCTGTAGACTTAGAAAATTGTCTAGCAATGCTTATCCGGTTTAAAAAGAAAATATTTAACCTGGTTATAGCCTGATACTTTGAACTTGCGATACGCATTAGCCCCCAAGTGCCAAGTATCTTTGCTTGTAAAGTGCTTGGGACTTTATTTTGCATAAACCGGCGTAGTAATTTAGAATTCTTCAGCATACATTATCCCCCAAGTGTCAAGTACTTTTGCTTGCAAAGTGCTTGGGACTTAATATTATTTACCATGATCCTGACTATTACCCGGTATCAATGCAGGCCACCATAAGTCAATTTGAGTCGGAGATTGCTGACCTGAAGAGCCGCCTGTCAGCCCTGGAGCTTGAAATTCAAAAAGCCAACTCCAAGTTTGAATTCAGCATCTCTGAACAAGAGAAATTGAAGAAGAATTTTGAGGCGGATAAGAAAACCTGGGCTGATGAAAAGGCCTTACTGGTGACCCGGGCCGAGACAGCAGAAGCATCACTTGCAGAAGTAAACACCGAGCTGTCCGGCTTAAAGCACCAGATATCTCAAATGGTCTCAGCCATCTTTGGTAAGTGATAATACATATAAAAACTTAAATACTGCAAACCTTTCTTTGATGAACACCTTAATTCTTACCTCCGGCTCACCTTATGTTTTTAATAATATAGGCCCAACCTCAAGCAGATTATGTTGATCAAGTTGAAGGCAGTGTATACTCTGGTGGAACAACTCTAGACCGGGTCACAACGTGGTCTGGCCATTGTGGCTTTATCCAATGACGTTCCTTATCTCCTTCAAGATGTGCTGAAACAGCTTGCTGTGCTCCCTCAGCGGGTTCAAGAGCTAAGGCGGGCATCCGCAAGAGCCGGGGCCATAGCCGCGTTGAGCCGAGCTAAAGCATGGATTCCAGAAGCAGAGCCGGCCGACATCGCTCTTGGATACCCGAGTCTGAAGGAAGATGGCACCTTATTTAATGAGGCAGACTTTGAAGGAAATATGCCCTAGAGGCAATAATAAAGTTATTATTTATTTCCTTATATCATGATAAACGTTTATTATTCATGCTAGAATTGTATTAACCGGAAACATAATACATGTGTGAATACATAGATAAACAGAGTGTCACTAGTATGCCTCTACTTGACTAGCTCGTTAATCAAAGATGGTTATGTTTCCTAACCATGAACAAAGAGTTGTTATTTGATTAACGGGATCACATCATTAGGTGAATGATCTGATTGACATGACCCATTCCATTAGCTTAGCACCCGATCGTTTAGTATGTTGCTATTGCTTTCTTCATGACTTATATGTGTTCCTATGACTATGAGATTATGCAACTCCCGTTTGCCGGAGGAACACTTTGTGTGCTACCAAACGTCACAACATAACTGGGTGATTATAAAGGAGCTCTACAGGTGTATCCAAAGGTACATGTTGGGTTGGCGTATTTCGAGATTAAGATTTGTCACTCCGATTGTCGGAGAGGTATCTCTGGGCCCTCTCGGTAATGCACATCACATAAGCCTTGCAAGCATTGCAACTAATGAGTTAGTTGTGAGATGATGTATTACGGAACGAGTAAAGAGACTTGCCGGTAACGAGATTGAACTAGGTATTGAGATACCGACGATCGAATCTCGGGCAAGTAACATACCGATGACAAAGGGAACAACGTATGTTGTTATGCGGTCTGGCCGATAAAGATCCTCGTAGAATATGTAGGAGCCAATATGAGCATCCAGGTTCCGCTATTGGTTATTGACCGGAGATGTGTCTCGGTCATGTCTACATTGTTCTCGAACCGTAGGGTCCGCACACTTAACGTTACGATGATAGTTTCATTATGAGTTTATGCATTTTGATGTACCGAAGTTTGTTCGGGGTCCCGGATGTGATCACGGACATGACGAGGAGTCTCGAAATGGTCGAGACATAAAGATCGATATATTGGACGGCTATATTCGGACACCGGAAATGTTCCGGGTGATTTCGGAGAAAACCGGAGTGCCGGAGGGTTACCGGAACCCCCCCGGGAGAAGTAATGGGCCTTATGGGCCTTAGTGGAGAGAGAGAGGGGCGGCCAGGGTGGGCCGCACGCCCCCTCCCCCTCTGGTCCGAATTGGACTAGGAGAGGGGGGGCGGCGCCCCCCTTTCCTTCTCCCTCTCCCCCTTCCTTTCCCCCTCCTAGTAGGAGTAGGAAAGAGGGGAGTCCTACTCCTACTAGGAGGAGGATTCCTCCTCCCTGGCGTGCCCACAAGGGCCGGCCGGCCTCCCCCCTTGCTCCTTTATATACGAGGGCAGGGGGCACCTCTAGACACACAAGTTGATCTTCGTGATCGTTCCTTAGCCGTGTGCGGTGCCCCCCTCCACCATATTCCACCTCGGTCATATTGTAGCGGTGCTTAGGCGAAGCCCTGCGACGGTAGAACATCAAGATCGTCACCACGCCGTCGTGCTGACGGAACTCCTCCCCGACGCTTTGCTGGATCGAAGCCCGGGGATCATCATCGAGCTGAACGTGTGCCAAGAACTCGGAGGTGCCGGAGTAACGGTGCTTGGATCGGTCGGATCGGGAAGACGTACGACTACTTCTTCTACGTCGCGTCAACGCTTCCGCTTTGGTCTACGAGGGTACGTAGACAACACTCTCCCCTCTTGTTGCTATGCATCACCATGATCTTGCGTGTACGTAGGATTTTTTTTGAAATTACTACGTTCCCCAACAGACTTCACCGCCTGTGTGAAAGACATACGCCCTGTGGCTACTCTTATTGGGAATGACACTGATCTGACCAAGTATCAGCCGGGTTACGACGGTGAGAACCGGAGGATTCCAACACCTCATTACCATGAAGTCAGCCTGATTCCTCCAAATCGTAAGCACACTTTTGCCCCTGAAGTCAACCCAACCGGTTTAATCGATGATGAAGCTGAGTTTGAAGCCTTGAGTGGCATTGACTGGGCCTCATCAACCTTCCAGGACAGGGCAACCGACGGAGAGGCGGAGAAGGATAACCCGGGATCGTCAAGCCAACCAAAGGAGTGAAGACGTCGGGTGTCATATGTTTATGTCTTTGTGAAAACAATGCCTCACTATTCAGACTCGGGGAGTCTTGTAATAGAGTAGAAAAACTCGATTTTTGTTATGCCTTCGCGCATGCTTACGGCGCTCGATACTTACATAAGCCGCCATCACTATGCACTCGCAGTTTATATTAATCTGTTATGCCCTTATAGAGACTTACATGTATTGCCCTGCACATAAGACAAACAGAAATCCCTTGGCGACTTACCGCATTGGGGGTCACATAAGGTTTTGATAACCCAGAGTATACACCAAACAATTTTTAGGAAAAACAACTTACGATTAGACTTAGTAGACATAATCATAATGATATACCTGTGATGCTTGCGGTTATCTCTCTAGCTTATATAACCCAACCCCTGAGGGTAAATTTAACTCCTGAAAATTGATATATAAAAGTTCACCTGGTACTTAGTAACCCGAGGTAACCAATATTAACCCGGAGGATTGTGATCCACTCCATTGTACTTTGAAGAGGATCTCAAGATAATCAAATATTGACACTTATAAAATATGATAAATAATAAATAAAATTAAAAGGCTTCTTATTCGAATACGATCAGTGAACCGTTCCAAAGGGGTTAAGTTAAGATTCGGATACGATCATATAGCCCCCAGTGGCTGTGGCGATGTCGATCAAGTGGGTATCGACAACTATGTTCTCTTTGGTTCGAATACGATCTATGTTTGAACAGGAAGCCCCCAAGTGACCATAAGAGTTGTTTAATGACGCTGATTCGAATACGATCCACATCAGACCCAAAGGGGTTAAGCTATGATTCAAATATGATCAAGAAGCCCCCAAGTGGGTTTGGCAGTATGCCGATCAAGTGGGTATCGACAACTATGTTCTCTTTGGTTCGAATACGACCTATGTTTGAACAGGAAGCCCCCAAGTGATCATGGCTAGATTCAGATATGATCATAAGCCGGACCAAAGGAAAAGCCGGATTCAGATATGACCCGCTCCCTGTTGGTTATCTCCACCACATGACAAAGAAGACATATAAACCTTTTGGGGTGAAAAAAAGGACAGAAGTCCTGCTTTATTGCTTTATGTAATATATACATAGTCTAAATATATACACATTAGAGCCGGTGGCTCAAGTATAGTAAGGCCGAAGATGAGCGATATTCCACGGCTGGCGGGTCTCCTCCTCCGACTTACGTGAGTCTTTGTGCTCTCGAACATCGATAAGGTAGTATGACCCGTTGTTCAGATTCTTGCTGACCACAAAGGGTCCTTCCCAAGGAGGGGATAGCTTGTGCATGTCAGACTGATCCTGGATGAGTCGGAGCACTAAGTCGCCTTCCTGAAAGGTTCTGGACCTAACCCGGCGGCTGCAGTAGCGGCGCAGGTCTTGCTGGTAAATCGCCGAGCGGGCTATTGCCAAGTCTCGCTCTTCGTCCAACAGGTCAAGTGCACCTTGACGAGCTTTTTTGTTGTCCGCCTCAACATAAGCCGCCACACCGGGTGAGTCATAGATCTGTTAGGTGTAGTGTTGATGCTCCAAAGTACAGAAGGTAATTCCTCCACCCAATAACCCGGCGTCCGCTGCAAGGGGACCAAGAGCCGGGGCTTGATACTCTTCAAGATCTCTTGATTAGCTCTTTCTGCTTGACCATTAGATTGAGGATGAGCCACAGCCGAGACGTCAAGCCGAATATGCTCTCGTTGACAGAACTATTCCATGGCTCCTTTGGATAGATTGGTGCCATTATCAGTTATGGTGCTGTGTGGAAAACCAAAACGAAAAATCACCTTTTTCATGAACTGGACCGCCGTGGCCGCATCACACTTACTGACTAGCTCCGCCTCAACCCACTTTGTAAACTTGTCAACCGCGACCAAGAGGTGCGCCTTTTTATCTTTAGACCTTTTGAAAGGCCCGACCATGTCAAGCCCCCAGACTGCAAACGGACAAGTAATTGGAATCATCCTCAATTCTTGAGGCGGCACATGGGCCCGTCGTGAGAACTTCTGACATCCGTCACATTTACTGACCAGGTCTTTTGCATCAGCATGAGTTGTCGGCCAATAAAACCCATGACGGAAAGCTTTGGCCACAAGAGATTTTGAGCCAGCATGATGACCACAATCGCCTTCATGGATCTCACGGAGTATCTCCTGACCCTCCGCAGGTGACACACAACGTTGAAATGCTCCAGTGATGCTGCAGTGATGTAACTCGCCATTAACGATTGTCATGGACTTGGACCATCGGACGATTTGTCTTGCCAAGGTCTCATCCTCAGGCAACTCACCCCGGGTCATATAAGCCAAATAAGGCACTGTCCAATCCGGGATAACATGAAGAGCCGCTACCAGCTGTGCCTCCGGGTCTGGCACTGCCAGATCTTCTTCTGTAGGTAACTTGACAGAAGGATTATGCAAAACATCAAGAAAGGTGTTAGGCGGTACCGGTTTACGCTGAGATCCCAGCCGGCTTAAGGCATCAGCCGCCTCATTCTTCCTTCGGTCAATATGTTCCACCACATAACCCTTGAAGTGCCCAGCTACAGCGTCAACTTCACGACGGTAAGCCGCCATAAGGGGATCTTTGGAGCCCCACTTGCCTGACACCTGTTGAGCGACAAGGTCTGAGTCTCCTAAGCACCTTACCCGGCTCAAGTTCATCTCTTTGGCCATCCGGAGACCATGGAGTAAGGCCTCGTACTCAGTTGCATTGTTAGTACAAGGAAACATAAGCCGGAATAGATAACAAAATTTGTCACATCGAGGGGAAGTTAACACGACTCCAGCCCCGAGCCTTCCAACTGTCTGGACCCATCAAAGTGAATAGTCCAATATGTGTTATCGGGCTTCTCCTCAGGTGCATGTAGCTCTGTCCAGTCATTAATAAAATCCACCAAGGCTTGAGACTTAATGGCAGTGCGTGGCACGTACTTCAGACCATGAGGCCCGAGCTCAATGGCCCACTTGGCGACTCGTCCAGTGGCCTCTCTGTTCTGGATGATGTCTCCCAAGGGGGCAGAACTCACCACAGTGATAGGGTGACCTTGGAAGTATTGCTTCAGCTTCTGGCTTGCCATGAACACCCCGTAAACAAGCTTCTGCCAATGAGGGTACCTTTGCTTCGATTCGATTAGCACCTAACTAACATAATAAACCGGTCGTTGAACCGGATGCTCCTTACCAGCCTCCTTGCGCTCCACCACGATTGCAACGCTGACGGCTCATGAATTAGCAGCCACATATAATAGCAAAGGCTCTTTGTCAATGGGAGCTGCAAGGACCGGTGGCTCAGACAACTGCCTCTTCAAATCCTCAAAAGCAGCATTAGCAGCATCACTCCAGATAAAGGTGTCTACCTTCTTCATCATCTGATACAGTGGTAGGGCCTTCTCACCTAACCGGCTTATGAACCGGCTTAAAGCAGCAACACGACCCACCAGTCGCTGAACATCGTTAATGCACGCCGGTTTATCCAAAGAGGTAATTGCCTTGATCTTCTCCGGATTAGCTTCAATGCCCCTGTTCGAGACTAGAAATCCCAAAAGCTTACCTGCAGGTACACTAAATACACACTTCTCCGGGTTAAGCATCATCTTGTAAACCCGGAGATTATCAAAGGTTTCCCTTAAGTCAGATATCAAGGTTTCCTTCTCTCTGGATTTCACTACTATGTCATCCACGTAAGCATGAACATTGCGCCCAATCTGATTGTGGAGACAGTTCTGTACACACCATTGATAAGTCGCCTAGGCACTCTTGAGCCCAAAAGGCATAGATACATAGCAGAAGGCTCCAAACGGAGTGATGAAGGCTGTCTTCTCCTGGTCCATAACTACCATCTTGATCTGATGATAACCAAAGTAAGCATCCAAAAAGCTCAAACGCGCACAACCCGCCGTAGCATCAATGATTTGATCAATAAGGGGGAGAGCGAAAGGATCAGCCGGCAAGCCTTATTTAAGTCCGTGTAATCCACACACATCCGCCAGGTGCCATTCTTCTTGAGTACGAGCACCAGGTTAGCCAACCACTCCGGGTGAAAAACTTCAACAATGAATCCGGCCGCTAAGAGCCGTGCGACCTCCTCTCCAATAGCTTTCCGTCTTTCTTCGTTGAATCGCTGAAGAAACTGTCTAACCGGCTTATAATTTGGATCAATATTAATAGTGTGCTTAGCGAGTCCTCTCGGTACACCCGGCATGTCAGAAGGTTTCCATGCAAAGATGTCCCGGTTCTCATGGATGAACTCGATGAGCACGCTTTCCTATTTAGGATCCAAGTTTGCATTGATGCTGAACTGCTTAGACGAATCGCCTGGAGTAAAATCAACAAGCGTGGTCTCAGTAGCCGACTTAAACTTCGTCGTCGGGTCATGCTCTGTGGTTGGCTTCTTGAGGGAAGTCATATCCGCCGGGTCAACGTTATCTTGATAAAATTTGAGCTCCTCCGCTGCGCAGACAGACTCGGCATAAGCCGTGTCGCCTTCTTCGCACTCCAGGGCCACCTTTCGACTTCCATGCATAGTGATGGTGCCCTTGTAACCCGGCATCTTGAGCTGCAAGTAAACATAACACGGCCGCGCCATGAACTTGGCATAAGCTGGCCGCCCAAACAAAGCGTGATATGGACTCTTGATTTTGACCACCTCAAAGGTTAACTTCTCAGCCCTAGAATCATGCTCATCTCCAAAGGCCACCTCCATCTCAATCTTACCGATGGGGTATGCCGACTTACCAGGCACCACTCCATGGAAAACGGTGTTGGATGTCTTTAAGTTTTTGTCAGTTAAACCCATGCGCCGAAAGGTCTCATAATAGAGGATGTTGATGCTGCTACCTCCATCCATGAGCACCTTAGTGAATTTATATCCAACGACCTGCGGTGCCACCACCAAGGCTAGTTGACCCGGATTATCAACCCGGGGAGGGTGATCCTCCCTACTCCAGACAATGGGCTATTCTGACCACCTCAAGTAACGAGGCACTGCCGGCTCAACAGAGTTCACAGCCCTCTTATGGACCTTCTGATCACGTTTGCACAAGCTAGTGGTGAACACGTGATACTGCCCACTATTCAGCTGCTTTGGATGGCTCTGATAACCCGACTGCTGCTGCTACTGTCCTCCTTGACCAGACTGCTGTTGACTATAGCCGCCTTGATTTCCCTGAAAACCGGAATTTGAGCCGCCACCCGGACCATGAAAGCCACCAGCTCCTGAGCCGCCACCCGGGCCATGAGTGCCGTCAAAC
The DNA here is from genome assembly GCA_034509565.1 of Triticum monococcum. NCBI lineage: Eukaryota > Viridiplantae > Streptophyta > Magnoliopsida > Poales > Poaceae > Triticum > Triticum monococcum. The sequence goes on along the minus strand of CM067847.1, from coordinate 8,680,556 downwards.
GTATTGGAGTTCTTGAAAGCCTTCATAATCGCACAATCTTTCCACAAGTGAGTAGCGGGTCGTTCCCGGGTGCCGTGTCTCGGGAAGGGCTCATTGAGTAGCTACTCAAGGGATGGACCTGACCCGCCAGATCGAGGGGGCGGTTTTCCCTTACATCTCTGGTTGTTACCCTGCGCGTTGGCATTGGCTACGAACTCCGAGTTACCCTCCGCCTTACGCTTACTGCCTCCTTGATTCATCGGGTTATGCTGCTGACCCTTTCCATTGCCGTTCTTCTTTCCCTTCCCTGTCTTTTCCTCATCAGACGTGGGGTCCTTGGTACTATCAGAATCGGCATACTTGACTAAAGCCGCCATCAGCGTACCCATATCATTGCAATCACGCTTAAGGCACCCCAGCTTCTGCCTCAGCGGCTCAAAGCGGCAATTCTTCTCTAACATGAGGACTGCAGAGCCGGCATCCATCTTGTCAGATGAATGTATAATCTCCTTGACCCGGCGCACCGAATGTGTTGTGGATTCACCCTCCTCTTGCTTACAATTTGTTAAGTCCACAATCGACATAGATTGCTTGCAAGTGTCCTTGGAGTTCTGGATGAACTGGGCTTTTAGCTTTGCCCATGAACTAATGGAATTGGGTGGCAAGCCCTTTAACCAAGACAGGGCTGTTCCATCCAACATCATGGTGAAATACTTAGCCATTGCTGCGTCACTGACTTCCAACAGCTCCATGGCCATCTCGTAACTTTCAATCCATGTCCCAGGCTGTAAGTCGGCTGTATAATTCGGCACCTTTCGAGGTCCCTTGAAATCTTTGGGCAGACGCACATTACGTAGAGCCAGCACCAGACAAGGAACACCTCCGGTTCTGGTAGTAACTCCCACCTCAACGGAAGTCATCGGATAAGCCGATAAGTCCTGTTGGGCTGCTAGCTGAGCCACTAGCTGAGCCGCCCGCTCGTCCTCTTGACGTATCCGATCCTGTACCGGGTTATACCCGCCAGGCTGGTTCCGGCGCTGAGCGTTGCTTGACAGGGCCTCTGACTCCATGTGTCTGCTGTAACTCGGGCTCCGGTTTGGACGAGGCGGAGCTAACCAGGGCGGAGGGTTGAATGAATCTTGTCTCGGCTGTATGAGTAAGTCTCTTGCTGAGCCAGGGCTGTCTGGACAAGTTCTCTGATCCTCCGGGTCTCTACCGTTGTCGGATCATCACCGTCCACTGGGAGATCCGCCAAACACGCTGATGCTGCGATTAAATTCTCCATGGGGTTGGAGAAGTGACCCGGTGGTATCGGCACATAACGGGGCGGTGCCATATTCCCATGAGGAGGCAATGTCACCTGAGGCTGAACCGGGCCTCCCGCTCCGGATGTTATGAGCTGATTTGCACCTGGCGGGTTACTCGGGCCGGCTCCGGGTGTAGAAAAAAGATTCTGAGGATCATAAATCGGAGGTAAATGGGACTGAGTTTTCTGATGTCTCCTCCTCATTACCTCGTTAGATGCGTTCAGACTCATGGTGAGCTGGTAAGCCTCTGCCTGAAGTTGTTGCGCCCGTGCATCCAAAGCTGCCCGCTCTGTGGCCAATCTAGTATCTTCAGCCGCTAAGGCCTCCTTGGCCCGAGCGATCTCCTCACGAACCCGGGCCACCTCTGCCTCATGCTCATCTTGGTTCACAGGGATGACTGTAGCGGTTAACAGGGCTGTAAGCTTATCCATGAGATCCATCAGTACCTGAGCCGGTGAGCGCACAAGGCCTCTTGCCCCGGCTGCTCCTAACCCGGACGTTATCGCTGCTAAGGCCGTAGAATTTTCGCCGGGTTGAGCACCAGCCATGAAGACTCCTGCCCAGTTTGGCGACATAGAGGGGTCCGGAATAGTGCTGCCATCGGAACAGCCCCCAAGCCCACCATCTTGCACTGGGTAAAGCGAATCTGTTGAACCGGCGGACGAATCACCATCAGAAAGGACGGTCATCTCACCACCATCTTCAGATCCTTCAGAAAGTTCCCCTCCGTGGATGCAGCCCACGAAGGCACGCTTCACGACGGGTTGAGCCCGGGCGGGTCTCGCGCGCTGAGCCGTCTCGATGAGGTCGGTGCAGTTGTCCGGCTCAGGGCCCGGCTCACCAATCCGGCCGATGAAGATATGGATTCCACCGAAGGGGACCCGGTACCCGTACTCAATTGAGCCGGCGTCGGGGCCCCAGCCTTCGTCGTCGATGTAGATCTTGCCGCGACAACTCTTGGTCATCCGGCCGACTGCGTATCCCTTGAGCCCTTCGAACCTGCCCTTCAAGAACTCAAATCCACCATGCGATGGCCCCACGGTGGGCGCCAACTGTCATGGAATTGTCACGGCAGATGTCCTCTTGCAAGGACTTGATCGTGGAGCCATTGCAACTAGGAAGCTTAAAGGGGTTAATCGGGACAAAGGACACGAGAGGTTTATACTAGTTCAGCCCCTTGCGGTGAAGGAAGGCCTACGTCTAGTTGGGTTGGTATTGCTTGAGGTTTTGATGACCAGGGAGCGAGATACGCTATGCCCGGTTCTCGATTGGTTGTTTCTTGCCCTAAGCCGCCGGCGGGTCATCCCCTTATATACACGGGTTGACGCCCTGCGGCTTACAGAGTCCCGACCGGCTCATAAACAATGTCCGGCTCGGTGACTAGTTAATTCTACCTTACAATACAAGTTATGCCATCATGGCGGTTTATCACTACGGGCCTTAAGCCGCCAGTGGGCCTTTAGCCCCTTTATTGAACCTTCATGTTCATGCTTGGTCTTGGGCTTCTGATGAATCCCTCTTTGCGTAACCCGGCCCCTCCTGGGCAGCTTACACAAATAGTTATATCCCCAACAGATTACATAAGATGTATAATGCATTGGCTACATCGACCACCCTGAGCCCGCTGATGAATCCGGCAGGCACATGATGCCATTGACAGCAAGAATGACAATGTACATTCGTGCAACATTGCATCGATCTTGTACACACACTCCAAAACTATCAAAATAATTTGATCATCCGTGCATTTTCAATTTTTAAATCTCTGGTTGCTGACGATGTGCAGGATGGTTGAAAGAACAAAAATGCCTTATTGTTCATTACTACTCCAATTTGGCTAAACAACATAGATATGCACACCCTTCGAATGGAAGAGAGAAAACATACACAAGATTATGGTTTTATATCGAGTTATATTACTGTAAGCAATTGAAGATTTGACAATTTTCTATTAGTTATGGGTTATCGAGGAGCCGAGGATGAGCTGGGGCGTAAATCCGGATGATTTTAAGTTGTAGAAAAGTGGGTCAACTCACTAGACTTCAGTGGGGCAACTATTATACTAACCCTCTGCATGTTTATGAAGATTGAAGACAATTACTTTTGTTGTAGTCATGAAGTGTCACACGTTGCAGGCTGAAGGATCCGGCTTGCCTGTTTCCTTCCCGTGCTTCCATCCGTGCTCCTACCTCATCCAACGGCTGTCTTTTTTTTGTTTTCCTTTCTAATCTAATCATCTCCCCCCCTGATTTTAAGGGGGTGGGGCCGGGCTTTATTTTGTTCCAATCAAACCACGACACGTATGCGGGAGCACGGATGGGCACACGGGAGGGGAGCAGGCAAGTCTCGTCCCAGGCTGAAGCCTTATTATATCTAACAAATTTAATGTACCTCCCATATGCTATTAAGAGGACAAATCTTCTATATCTAAATAGCTAGCCCCCACTAAGATATTTCTCTCAACATGCAAGCATGCCACCTCATCATTCAACATGCATAAGAAAAGGCCCACCTCAGCATGCAACTATGCATATTAAAAATCCACTACAATATGCATGCATGTAAAATACCATTTTATTATGTTGTTTACATTTAATTCTTATATACTTTCAAAAACTATTATTTTAAGAATTCATGTTCCATATAATTAAAATCTCATTGAAATATTGCAAACATTCCCGCAACAACGTGCAGGGCATCATCTAGTGTAAGTAATGGCGGCGCCCTTTTCTGGATGAAATGTTTACGCAGTCAGTCCTAACCATGCTAGCAATGTTTTAAACTATATCTAAGATATGGTTGCTTCTGTATGTATAATTTAACAAGCGGTTAAATCTGTGTAGAGAGATTTCCTAGATTTTGCTGATGAAGAGTTTGCAGGAATGCACTAGATTTGGTCCGCAAGTTCTGTACACATTGTTTTCATCCGCTTGTGTGGTGGCATGTAGTCAAAACAGAGGGAAGACTTTGCAGGAGATGGAAGTTTCCCTCTTATGAACACAATGAAGGTGCCTTTCTACTTTTTCCTTTGACAAACCATTCCAAATGAAGATCCAGTCATATTTTATCTTCATAATCAAAGATTTCCTTAAAATCATGTGTTTGTGGCAACGACACCTTCACTACTGCATGGGCCAGACCAACCGAGTTCAAATAATTAGGCTGTAGCTTCTTTTGTGTAGTGCAACTATTTGTGTAGTTTCTCTTTCAATATGGCTTCTATTAAATGGCTGCCTGGTCATGCCAACTACTTTTATTCTTAATATTTTGTGTACGTTTGTTTATCTTGAATTTAGTAAGCATAATGAAGCTCATGCTTTCAGGGAAATGATTGACGATTGCATTTTTTGAGCTATCATACTCTTATCTTACCAAATGGTATCATTGCCACCCAGCAAAGAATGTTGATACTTGAGTGCACCCTCTCATATACTTTCTACCCTTTTTAGCCAGCTACAGAATGCAAGGCTCGTCAGATGGGTACCAAGAAAAAGGCTGGCTCCAAAGCATGCAATGTGTGCCTTTTGTTTGGAACCTCGTGCACTCAAAGCTTCAGATGCAATCCAATGGACCAAAGCAGAGATCACATAACGAACTCCAAGCATGGCAGGTGGAACAATACAGAAAATGAGAGGAAGACAATAAACATGTACAATGACATGGTGAGAGGGTGAAAGAAATACAATGACATTCACTTTATTTTAACCCATTCTCTCTTAGGTCTTCCCCTGTCATTCTCTTTCCATTCCCCCTCTTTCTCACCAATATGTCTAGAATAAACCGGAAGACAATGCCAGAGGAAGACAATAAACATGTACAATGACATGGTAAAAAATACACATGACACCCTTTAGAACGAATGCTACAACATGTCTTTTTGCTATTCCCGTGGCAATGCACGGGCATCTAACTATAAACATAACAACTGATGAAAGAAGAACATATTTGTACCTTGTTGTCCGCTGACTATAAACAGAAGAACATTGAAGCACTCGTTGCCGCATTATATATTTTAGTTGCAATAGTATTTGATTTTGCATGAAGAAATATGCTGAGTGTTTCTTCATTCAGTTTTATGTGCCAATTAGGCATGGACGACGACGGCCATGATCCCATCATTGCAAGCTCACTGGTAGGAGACACACATCTCATCCAGTGGAAAAGCACACTCCGAAAAATCCCTAATTCTCCATGGAGCCATTGCCAGGGTGACGAGATCAACGCCACCCACCGTCACCACTGAGTTGTAGACGGTGTGTTGTGGTGCTCCCTGGCTCTTCCCGCCTCTTGAGAGACCACATGGCGTTCTGGCGCAGTTTTTGGCCAAGGCTAGAAGCCAAGAACACTTCTTAATTTTGATCATGGACGTGACATTGTGATCAGCGGTGTGTGGTGCGGTGCAGAGATTTCTTGCCTGGCGTATAACAATGCATGTTCAATGCGGTAGCCTCTTCAGAGGCGGACCACCATAGCTATTCAAAATAGCTACAACAAAATTGTGACAGAGGTGGTTAGTGGGAGAAAGAACTTGAGAACCATCCAATTCTACTGCAGGGGCTGTGTGTAGAAGATAGTACTAGCAAGCATAGAAGTCACTCTGGAAAAAGTGTGCATATATTGTTGTACTAGAGATCCATTCCTATATTTCAATGATATGCATGGTTGAATTGTAGTATGTGTGATACATGAGAATAATGTAATATGAAGTGAAACATGGTGGATAGGGCTTCGTGAATGAGCCGGCGGAGAAGATGTCAGTGGTGGAAGCGGACATGTTATAGAAGATGTCGTGGGCGGTACCGGAGGAAATGGCCAAATGGGGTTCCTCGGAGCCGACAAGAAGGATGCTGCAGCGGCACATATTCGGTTCCATTTCCATCCAGAGAAGAACTTATGAATGGTATGTGCGCGATCGATTCATTCTTTCGTTTGATCCTTCCTTATTCCCCTCAACTCAGATTCTTTTTTTTTTGCACTTACGCATGGTTTTTATGGATCAGTAAATTTAGTGACATTAATGGCAATGAGAATATCATATATCCATAAACTTCACATTGTTGTTTTTCAGCAGAATATGATGTTTGTCTCTTTTTCATATGGACTGCAATATGGTCGATGGTAGCTTGTTGAATAGGTTAAGCGAGACCCAAGACATAATTTCATTCTGAGAGTTTGACTTGCTGAATAGGTTAAAAGCCTACTGCAAAATAAATTAGACGCGGAGTTTATAAGGGTTACATGTATGCAATGCAATTTACATGGGTCTATCTAATGTTAGAGTTTCATGCCTCCAATTATTTGTATTTATGTATTCTAGCTATGGATACTAGTAGCATTAGTTCTTTTAAAGTACTGCATTTATAAACTTTACTATTTAGATAATGTATATGAAAAATATCAAGTAATTATAAATGCCATCTATGATCACAAATGATTTTACCAGATGATTGTTTTCATGGCCTTCAAAGAAGAGATATCCTAGAAGTTGAGTGCAGTTGGAGGGGCCTCGGTCCTTTTGAGCCAAGAAAATTAGATGGGGCATGTCCAAGCTATGAATAGTAGATGGGAAAGTGTTGAAATATTTTGTGTTTCCATGGTTTCTAAATGGTAGGAGGTATGTGTAGTAACCTGTACGGTTTCAAGTGCCTAAATTTCATGTGTAAAAGTTTGCTAGGGAATTCTGATTGTAGAATCTTGAAATAAGGGAACAAAATCCTACATGTGTCGTATATTTAATTAATGGATAATAACAACAGACATGCTTTCATGAGATGATTAATCTTAAGCATAGAAGGGCATCCATGTGCCACCTATCATTTGTAATGCACAATAAAGATTTCTATGTTTTTGTGTTTCGTGCATTAGATCTGATCCTATATATTGCCGAATTACATTGTAAGTGAAGTGGATCTCAATATTTTTGTATGTTATCAGCCATCTTTTCTATACATGTGAAATTCGATATGCAATTAGTAACAACTAACCTGCAATGAGTAGGAAGGCACAGTAATGTAATGAATAACCCAATATCGAATACTGATAATAATATCGGCAAAACGTTCTCAATTTTTTTAAGGCCCGTGGCAACGCACGGGCACTCTACTAGTGACCCATATGTTTCAACTTTTTCTGTTTAGAACAAAGGCTTGAGAAGAGACTGGCTTTGAATTAATAAAACCATCAACTAGCCAGGATTAGATCGGACAACTCATAAAGAAAAAGGAAGCTGCAAAGATACAGAGTGCTAGATCAACTTACAGGCTAACAATGATACATGCAAACATCAAACACATTAACCTATGGGAGAATGGCGGCCAACCAGTATGGCCACGTGGCGCATGCTGGTTGGTCATGGCAAGAAACTTTTTGATTTCTTTTGGAAGATGAAATTGAGAAACTTCTTAATTTTTTTTGGAAGATGGAATTGATACTTTTTTTCTTTTAAGAAAAGTTTTTTGGAGATTATTTTTGAAAGATGAAAGTGAGACTTTTGTTTCTTTTTCATTTTAAGAATGTTTTTTAGGCTTTTCCTTTTTCTTTTTGAGATGGATATGATGTTCACGTGTTGTGAGAAAGTGTTCTTTTTAATTTTAGGATGAAGTTGAGGTTTTTTCTTCGAGAGGGAGAAATACACGCACAGCTTCATCTCAAGAGGCCCGCAATGGCGGGCCCCAACCACTAGTAAAATAGAAAACTGGGCCCAACCTAAATCACCGAGGTCAGGCATTTAAAACAGCATTGTCTAAAAAAAGGCATTTAAAACAGCAGCTACATTAATTTGGGAACAATTTGGGGAAAAGGGAACATATTTTCTGTAATGCCAAACATTTTTAATTCATGAAAAAACGTATACACGAACATTTTTTGATTGTGTTAACAAATCGTGAAAGCAGGAACATCTTTTTGAACCCGAACATTTTTTATTTCTGGACAGCACTAAAAAAGGGGAAAACTTTTTTGAATTTCTGGTAATTTTATGAAAATAAGCGAACAATTTTTAAAATTCTCAACTTTTATGAAATTTCTGAACGAAATTTGAAAATAGAAATATTTTCGAAAAAATCAACAAAATATTAAAAAATGAACATTCTTGTAATTTCTGAAACATTGGATCCAAAAGAAAATAAATTTCAATAATAGAAATGCAAAAAAGCGAAAAGACAGAAAAGAAAAAAAGAGATAAGAGATAAAATTAAAATGGAATGGAAAGAAAAATAAATTGGTAAAAAAATAGAAAAGGAAGAAAAACAAGGTCAGGAACCTTCTACAATGTTCCCAAAACCGAAAAAAAACAGCTAGAAAAATCATAGAAGGTTACCAAAGTTGGTATGTTTGAAACGCTTAACAGGCCGGCCCACAGCCGAGCTCTCGGTCGATAGACTGTGCGTAACCCCGACTGAGTGCCGCAGAGAGCGGCAAATAGGGTTTTCACTGAACAGGAGGGGCGATGATATGTCTCGCATCACGCGAGAATGTCTCGCTCAAGCGAACTCGCGAGGCGTTAATACAACGAAAATGTATACGTCGAAAAAGTACAAAAGCAGTTAACAGGGTTCGAACCCTGGTAGCTTTGACAGGAGTAACTCTTAATCAAACTTTACGTAAAAATATCTTATAAATTGTTAACCAAGCAATTAAAAAAATGTTAAATGCGTATAGAGAAAATGTTTCTCTCCCCGCAAAAAAAAAGAGAAAATGTTTCTCATCTATACACAAAATTTACACAGAAAAATAAAAACGTGTATGAAAAAGTTGATCATGTATTTTAAAAAACTTTAATCAAGCATTCGAAAAGAAAAATGTTGAAGAAGTGTTTAAAACATGTTGAATAAGTATTTAAAAAATGTTGAACAAGAATTTGAAAATTGTTGGAGAAGTATTTCAAAAATATTGAATAAGTATTAAAAATATTGAACAAGTATTTGAAAAATACTAAATAAATATTAAAAAATGTTGAACAAGAATTTGAAAAATGTTGAACAAGTATTTGGAAAATGTTATATAAGTATTAAAAATGTTGAACAAATATTTGAAAAATGTTGAATAAGTATTAAAAAATATTGACGGGGTATATGAAAAATGTTTAATAAGTATTTGAAATAGTTGAATAAGTATTAAAAATATTGAACATCTATTCAAAGAAATATTGAATAAGTATTGATAGATGTTGAACGAGTAATGAAAAATGTTGAACAAGTACTAAAATATTGAATAATATTAAAATGTTGAATAAGTATTTGAAATATGTTGAATAAGCATTCGGACAATGTAGAATGTGTATACAAAAATTGTTGATCACTTATTGAAATAATGTTATTGACATATACGAAAATGTAGAGTGAAAAAGGAAAAACATAAGAAAATAAAAAAATGAAGAAAAAAAAGAAAACCTAACAAAAACAAAGAAAAAATAAAAAATAATACTGAAGAATCAAAATCCCGAACAGAATGAAAAACAGAGAAGGAAAATTTAAATAATTTAAAAAATGAGTACTATGGAGAAGGAAAAATGGAGAAAAAAACAAAGAAACAAAATGAAAAAGATGAATAAAAGAAAAACGAAGAAGAAAAGAAAGAAACAAAACAAAATAAAATAATATCCAGAAGAAAACCGCTAGACTAGCATCAAGTACGACGCGCTCCTAGTTCCAGCCAAGAAACGAACTCGGGTTGGTTTGTTAGAGCATCTCCAGCCTAGCCCCCAATACGCCATTGTCAGGCGGTTTTTTTACGCCGGCGCACAAAAATCAGTCCAGTCGCATCTTCAGAAGCCCAATTTTCGTCGGTTCGGGCCGAATTCGACGCCGGCAGACCCAAGCCAAACCCGGTGCGCTGGGGGGCGCCAGGCGAAATGGCTTTGGCGTGAAAGAGCCGCGGGCCCTCCGAGTCAGCGACACTCGCCTCGTCGTCCTGCGAACGCCTCGGTTTCCTGCAGTGAATCAATGCTAAGGCTGCCGCCGGTCAGCCTTCCATTGATTCCTCACGGGGCGGCTCTTCACGGGCGGCGCGGCGCGGCCCCCTCTCCCCCCCCCCCCCCCCCCCCCGCGTACGCACGCCTCCCCGGCGGCTATAAAAAGCGCCCTCCCCCGTCGTTGGCCACAGACGTCGTGCTCTCTCTCTCTTTCTCTCCGCCGACGAACCTCTGTGTCTCTGTACGCCGCCTACGATCCTCTCCTCTCTCCCAGCCCCATCCACGACAATGTGCGAGCGGTTCCCCGGTGACGGAGCGGCGGCCAACGGCTTCGGCCGCCGCTCGCTGCAAACGTGGGAGGCGTACATGCTTTTCGAGGCCAACATTCCGGCGCCTCCCGACATGCGCGTTGGGCCGACAGGATGGAGGCTCAGCGCCGGAGGCGTCCCCATCCCCCCTGCCGGACGTCGTCGCGCGCCCCGATCTCTGCGCCGGTGAGGTCGACCGCGTTCGGTCGTCGCTGGCCGAGGAGCAGCGCGCCTCCCCGCAGTACGCCGCCGACAACCAAGAGGCGTGGGCGGCGTACTTCCAGCGCCGCCAGGAGCAACGCCTCGCCTCCACCAACAGGGCACTGGTGGTGGCGGGCGGCCAGTGGAACAGCGAGGGGCGACGCCTATGGTGGTCCGTCCCCGGCCGGACGCTCGGCGAGGTTCTCGCGCACCTCGAGGGCGGCAACAACCCGCCGCTTGCATACCCTCGAGGACCGGCCGTCGCTCCGGTGCCCCGCCGCGGCGCCGGGCAATGGATGCCAAAGAGGTTTGCCTCCGGTTCGTCGTCCTCCTCCCACTCCTCTTCCAACTCCTCCGGCTCTCTGGCGGTGTTCGGCGTCAAGGCCGAGCCTATAGCGGAGACCCCGCTCGGCTGGCATCGTCATCAACGAAGGCGGCGGCCGCGCCTCGTCCTCGGCTCCTCCTGACTCGTCAAGCCGAAGACGGAGCCAGGGCTCCCGCCGTGAAGACGGAGCCCGGGCTCGCCAGCCGCGTCAAGGAGGAGGCGCTCGACGACGAAGCGGCCCTCAAATGGGCGCGCGACGACTCGGTGCAAACAGAGAGGGAGCGCCGGTGCGCCGCCCTCACGCGGTACGAAGCTCGTCGTCGTGGCCGGGACGAGGGAGGCATCGTCGTCCTCGACGACAGCGACGACGACGACGACGCGCCGCCACCGCCTGTCCACCATGGAGACGCCGGGCAGAGAAGGAGCTCCCCCAGAGAAGTTCGTAAGTTTAGGTCGCTATACCTATATGGGCCGGCCCATTAGCGCAGTGCAGCGGGAAAAATTTGAATACACACTAAACATTTTTATAATATACGTTGATTTTGTTTAATACACATTAGATTTTTCTAATTTAATTTGAGATTTTTAATACATGAGGAACATAATTTCAGTATACAAAAATTATTTTAAACACAGAGTAAACATTTTTGAGTTTTGGATACTTTTTGAAACCTTAACATTTTTCATACTTGTGAATATTTTTTGAACTTCTATTTTTTTTGAAATATTTGAATTCTATTTTTGAAATTGGAAATAATTTTTTAAGTTCATGAAAAATTTAAATTTCAGGAATCTTTTCAAATCTAAGAATTATTTTTATAAATTCATGAACATTGTTGAAATTCTGAAATTTTTATATTTTTAAACATTATAAAATATTCTGTGCATTTGTTTGAACTATGGAACATTTTTTAAAATCCAGGAGCACATTTTAAATTGAATTTTAAAAATGAAAAAATGCAAAAAAATCGTACCAGATTTAGGACATCCCCTTCGTGGTTGCTTCAGGCGTCAACCACACTATTTGACGCCAATGGGGATGAACAGGAGATGTTGCAAAGGGTTCCCAATTGCTCGCCCCCTATTGTCCAGGTCAGGGAATACGAGCAGTCATACGGGGATCTCTCGATGAGGAGGGAGGAGACTACGTTCATTTTTTTTTTCCTTCTAGGCCCACGAGATGCAAACACTGCTAGCTATTCAGTATACCTTTGATTCTTATTTCTACACTATAACCTAAACTAAAAAATGCTCTTGTTTTTTCAGCAGCTACTTTATTTTCCATTCATAGTTGTACTAGCACATGTTTATAACGAGAAGGTGTATTAGAACATGTGAAAATTCAGAGCCACACGGTTCCAAAATGTACAATCCAAAACATGACGCATTTATATCGTTTCGTCAATCAGAGATGCCATCTTCGAATTAAACTAAGAGTCCATGTAAATGGTACAAATATGGAAATCGCTGAAGCCAGAACTGAGAACACGGCACAAGTTGTTTTAAACTACAAGTGTCCCTATGATTTACGACAATTTAAAAGGTAGCTAGAAAAAAATGCTTAGTGCAAAATGAAACTTTTTAGAAAAATGTTATATCATTTGTGTCGAATATTCATCTATTTCAACCAAAAATATCAACCTGGATTCTGAAAATAGTTAACAAAATAAGAATTGTCAAGGAAAGGTTAAAATGGTTGCAATATTTTGTGAAGTATGTTATATGATCTCAAATTAATGCTTCACTAGGTTTTGAGAAGAATTTTTAGCAGTCAAGAGAAGAAGCAAACAAGCATATATAGGACAAAAGAACGACAATCTAAGGTCGACGTGGCATCCAACCTCATTTGGACATAGGTATTTTTACGTTGAGACCTCATTCCTTAGTTCTTACTAATGCCCTAGGGCTTACTACAAGTTTTCGGGCACGAAATAAATAAATAGTGGTCATAGCCATTTATAATTAACTTTTTTTACTTAAGTTGTACTACAATATACACATATTCAATCAATAGGTGCAGGTTGCCTAAGAATCTGGTAGCACCTATATGGGTTGTAGCACTAGATTATGTTCTTGTCTCCTAGGCTCCTAGCCTACGAAATCATGCAGCAGCTCAGACCCCATGAGGTTCCTGTATGGTAGCACCATGCCTTCCTCCTCAGCTCCAATCATGAGCGACGATTGTTGTTGCATGATCATCGCCGGTGAAGCAAACGCCTGTTGCTGCTGGAGTCCCAAGGTAAGCGACACCACGCCGCTGCCGCTATCACTGCGCAAACTTGGGTAGCCATGGAGAAATTGCCCGCTGTCCGCAACCAGGGAGGATGGGATGAAGCAGTCACCAGGGTTGTTTCTGCCGCTAAGGCGATGGCAATTTTGATCTCCTGTTATCGTAACCGTCGTGCATGCTGCCAAGTTGTTGTTGTGATGATTCGTGGGAGCAGATTCGCCTCTGCCACTGCTAGTGCCACCGTCGTCATGTTGTATGGTTTCTTCCGCGTACATCTCCTCTATCATGGGCTTCCATAGCCTAACCCTTGCATTGATGAACCAGTTGGAAACCTAGAAAATGAATTAGGTTCTACTAGTTAAGTGTAGAGTTATCATACATTCATATTCACAAAAAAAAAATTATGAAAAAGATTAAGGTAGTTCTATGGTGCTCATGTTTGAAGAACAGACCTGGCTTCTTGATAACCCGGATTGGCGCGCCAGAATGTGCTTGTCTACGTCATTCGGATACCTGTTAATTCACACAGTTCTGTTCAATTCATTTTGCCAAGTACCTTCCCTTTTATAGTTTTCAGTTGGTTTTTTTTAAATAACAGTCGCCTAAAATTGCACTCTTTGGAGTAGGGAAACTTTAGTGAGATGGTGGCACAACTTTCGTTTATAAGTTCTATAGAGTAAGTATTTGGACATGAGGATAGTTTGATGTTGAAGATGGAGAAAGATTGTCTGGAACACACGTACGGGTGGAGGAAGTGCTCGAAGAGCCACGAGCGGAGGACGGCGACAGCGCGCTCTGGCAAGCCGCGCTGGGGCCGCCACGGACAGCTCTCAATGGCGGCACCACCACCATATTGCTGGAACGCCCTTTGCCGCCTCAGGCATTGGTCCACAACCCTTAGCCTCGGCGTGTCCCCTTTTGATGCACCCGGTGCTACCAATATACCGTCGGCATCCCTGCTCTCCCCCATTGACTTCTTCAAAGTTCGTATCTGCCCCACGAGCGCATCCCTCAGGCACCGGAAGTGGCGTGACATGGCACGCATCGCCATCTTCGTGTACACTTGTGCTGCCCCCACGCCGGCCACAGCCTCGAATGACATCTCTGTCGCCCGCATTTTCTCACGGTATCGCCAATAGCACCTGTCCACCTTCATAATACATGATACCAGTTGAATTCATTGATAATGAAGCTAGGATCCTTCTTAATTTAGTTTAGGATAGTTATACTCTCTTGCTGTAGCTAGCAATTATCACCACAAATGTCATCTTGATTTCTGGCATTTACACATCACTAAATGTTTAATCATGTGGGTGACACAAAAAACAAAACGACTACAATTTTTTTTACCAAAAAATGCATAACCAGATGCAGCTCCGTAAACAAGAATCAGGACCAGGAAATTAATTAAGGTGAGAATATGTAAGTGAATTTATTAGAAGTTGCTTTGTCAATTGCATAGAGCAAGATGCCTAGATAGGATGAAAAGTTGTATATAAGGGTGAGGATAGAAACTTCAGAAACTGTATCTATCACTTATGCAATGTATGCCAATGTCGACATATTTATGGGATTCGCTTCGGGGAAAAGTCACCAAAGTAAGTGCTCGCAAGAAAATAACAGACTCAAAAAGTTGCATGTCAGGGTGAGAGCTAGCCATGGCTCTGTAAATTAATCATAAGACCGACCGAGTAGGCAGTAACTAACTAGTAACAAGAACAATAGTAGGCTTGTGTGTGTACCAACCTCCTCAATCATGGACAGGAGCCTGGCCTTCCTCCTCTCGAGCGCCATGTAATCCATGGAGCTCACAGACGGGTTGGCGCCCCATGGGCCACATGCCGGTGACGACGCCTCCACTTCACCGTCCTGCTTCGGAGCTCGCATCATCGCGCCGCCGTTCATGGCATCACCTTCGAGGTTGCAGAACTCACTGAGCAGCTCCCTCGCGGGGCCCAGGTACCTGGAGCTATTTAACCGGAAGGGCGGCTGATGCATGGGCATCATGGACGGCGGCGCCACCATGAAAGGTTGCAGCTCATGCTGGCCGGCCGTGTCGTAGAGAGAGAGCGTCGACGATTGCGGCAGCCATGACCTGTCATTGGCACCTCCGAATCGCGGAGGCATGTCCTCATGGAGTGGGGCGAAGACGCCGTGGTGGTCGAAGGCCATGGCCATGGCGGCAGGGTTAGGAGTCACCGGCGACGAGGAGGAGAAGCCGAGGAGGTGGTGGTGGGGTTCATGGGACGCCATCATCAGTATGTAGCACAGCTGTAAAAGTATGCCTGTGTGAGAGAGAGCTAACTAACTACTACTGCTTGCAAGTATATATGTATGTATATCATAGAGTATATAGCATAGCTTTTGTGTAGACATGCATGCATGAAGAGGGGAGAATTGCAAGCTAAGGGTTGAGAGAGAGAGAGAGAGAGAGAGAGAGAGAGAGAGAGAGGACTGCTCTTGCTTTACATTTATGCAGGCACTTGTGTGGTCTCGGTGGATCCTAGGAATAAGTTTGTATGGATATGCATCAATATCATCTACATGCACACCGATGTGCGTGTGAATGACAGAGGGTGCATCTTAGCTTTTGCCACTTTGATGAACCTAACTACTTTCATATCATCTTAGCCATACTTATGCTCTCGTTGTTCTGGTACTGCAAGTGTACTGATAATAGTGCTGAGAAAATTATATTACGGAACTAAAATGGGGATTTTCCATGGTCCGAGCAAAGTATGGTGGTACTAGTACCATTGTACATAACATGCACATATTTTTCCACTGAATTTATTCGCTTTCTGCATCAATGGACCAGTTCTCTTGCAGCTAGTTGCAGCCTCTTGTGGTCCAAACATATTGGATTGCGACACAATGTATTTTTCTCCTCATTAAGCAGTAGGTAGGTTTGTCATCCCAATTAGTGGATGTGTCGTTATGTATATATGAGCCACATAATTAAGGAAAATCTTTCAAAACATTGAAAAACCATATGTCAATTGTCAAAGGTTCCTGTAGGCTCATAAATGATATTTTACTGTATACTGAAAGGATCATATAACTAATAATACGGTGCGGATTAATGGAGCAGTCATTACTCACTCTGTCCAAAATATAAAGCACGGTATTGTATTTGGTGCTAAATTTTAGAACTTTACGTCATATATCCCTTTACTGCTTTCTAGAATATAATAATTATGTGAGAATCATAAATTTGGAATTAACCGTATCTTGAAAAATTTGGAATGTCAAATGCACCTTATATTTTGAGACGGGGTTGTAGTTTACTTTGATTATTACTTCTTAAGGACAATTGGTCATTAGTCTCAGCAAACAACCTTCTCTACGTGGAGTGAGTTAGAGCCATAGAAAATGTGCTCCAAATTTCGGTGCAGATCGGCATCAATCGGTGTCCAAAAGGAATACTCCCTCCTTTCATTTATATAGCGCCTAATGCGTTTTTTAAGACCGTCTTTGACTATTGACAAGATTAATAGTACATGACATGCACAATGTAAAAATTATATCATTGAAAGCTTCTTTCACACATGAATTTAACGATGTGCTTTGTGTAAGTTGCATGTCATATATTATTGCTCTAGTATTTGGTCAAAGTTAACCTAAAAAAACGTATTAGGCCCTATATAGATGGAAGGAGGGAGTAGTACGAAACCAGTGGGCCTTTCATTTCACACCATGGATGCTAATAAATAAATAATGTAATAGGTCAAACGGCTATCAACATTGTACTCTAAAGTTTTGAGAAAAAATGTGTACCTTTTGTTGTGCTTTGCACAATAAGATGTAGTATTCCTTCGTTCCAAATTACATGGCTTTCCAGATTCCCGTGGTCAAAATTTATTTGAACCTGACTATATGTATATCAAGGGAACTTATTTAGATCCATTTAGATTCGTACTGAATATTTTTTTCATTACATATTTTTTCTTGTTTTTGTAATGACATGATTTTGTTAAGATTTTTGTTGGAGGCCGTGCCAATATCTAAGACATCATGTGTTTCGGAGAAGAGAGATTAACCTTTTGGACATGCTATACTTCTAGAACTCGTCTGCTGAACTCTTATTTACATACCCTATAACATATTGTCTATAAACGATAATAGGCGCGAACAGAATATCCCGACACATATATGTTTTTTTCATGCAAAACAAATCCAACATAGCTTAGTCATGTAGCCACGGGTTTTCAATTTCACCTTCGTAAACCGTCTTTTTCAAAGACGTTGCTTTGCACCATTATATTAGCAATAAAATTTAGTTGTGTCTATCCAAGAATGCAGGGCCGGTCAGGCCCTGTCCCTCCTTCCAAAATGAAGTTGTTAGTAAGCTTAAGATGTTTTTGAGTTAATTCTTTTTGGCTAAGCCGTTACACAACTAAATGCCCCAGAAAGATACATGATGTACTGGACTGTTAGGTCCTTTCTAGTGCTCCAAGGTGTACAGGTGCTAAGGACGCCACATATGCAAAAAAATGATGTGGCAAAGCAATTAAATAGAAGAGAGCGTTATGGCGACATCGGGAAGAAACGGTGCTAAGCACGTGAATCTATGTAAAAAGACTACCAATCAATACACGAGGGAGTTTAATTATTAAACAATTTCATGAGAGAAGCTTAGCTCCCAAAGCTAAGCACCTATGCATTGTGAAAGACTAGTTGCTAAGATTTTAAATGCACTTAGCATCTCATCTAAGCACAATGCATTGGAAGAGGCCTTAGGCTAGTCATAGTGGGAGTAACATAGATAGTAACATGCATGCCGCATAGGCAAGAAATATGATGTGGCAAGTAATTAATAAGAAGAGATGCAAATGGAGTAACATAATATGTTATCATCACATAGCGGTTTCCAATGTGAAATGAGTCTAAAAGGTAATAAATGAAGCCCTTTATGTTACCACATGTATGACACTACCCATTATGAAGGTGGTAACATAGACTAGTAACATATGCATGTTACTAGTCTAAGTTACTCCCCACTATGACTAGCCTTAGCGGTTTTTGACCACTTGTGTTGGTTGGGGGTGGGACACATGCAACAATCAATCAATCAATTAATGGTTGTACTATGATTCATAGGTACTGAATAGACCTGCCAATATTAATAGGGGTTATTTCCATGTGCTGAAATTTGGTGCTTAGCTCAACCGCTGCCGACGCATTACATTGTACTCACTTAGAGTCTGCAACCAACATGTATTGCTACCCACATACGGGACCATAGTTATTAGTAGCTACATGCCTGCAACCAACATGTTTGATCCAACGTTAAACCCAATCGAAACCTTGTAGCTAACTAGAGTACAAACTAAGAAGCAAAATTATGATCAGTGATTTGGCGTGTGATTTGATCAAGGATGAATGTAGGCATGTTTTGTTTGCGTCGCTGTCACCGCTTGAGAGGCCTTAATCTACCCACGTGTGTCTTAGGCTAGGGATCATCCCCACCACATATATATCTTTGCATATGCCTTGTAATATATCTTTTCCCTCATTATTCATTAATATGGTCGATGCCTTGGGGGCATGATGTGAAGCTTCACCTGCACCTTCTCCTTGTCTTGCCTTTCCCAAGGTTTATTGATAATGACTAGCAAGGTTGATCAAGCAAAATTAATAGAGTGTTTTTTTTGGAAATGGAGGCGTACCCCCGGCCTCTGCATCATAATGATGCATGCAGCCATCTTATTAAAAAGTCTCGAAGTAGCACATAGTCTTGAAGATAACCTGCAAAAAGGATAGTGTTTTGTCTGTTAAAAATCATCTCATTTCTACAATTCCATATAGCCCAAAGAAGCGCACATACTCCGATCCGAATACGAGCCGCAGTAATATGCTCAACCCCAGCTAACCACGTCTCAAACAACGATTCAATGTCAAGTAGAGGATTAATGTTAAAGGCTATATGGATCATTCTCCAAAGCAATTTGGCGAGTGGGCACTCAAGGAATAGATGTTGTATTGTTTCATCATGATCACCAAAATAACAACATGAACTACCTACCCATCGCCGCTTTATTAAGGTATCCTTGGTGAGGATTACTTGCTTGTGAACAAACCACGTAAATATTTTAATACGCAAGGGCATCATAACCTTCCAAATATGTAACGATCTCAAGATTGGGCCAGAATTAATCAGATCCATGTAGAAAGATTTCACCGTAAATACCCCATTTCTGGCTAACTTCCAGTGTGTCGAATCCGGTTGGTCGGATAATTGAACGTCTATCAATTTCCGAACCTAGTGCATCCAGGCCTCCCATCGCTCACCAACTAACTCACGTCTGAACTGAATATTCAAGGGAATCGTTTGAAATACTGTGCCCACGTAATCCTCCTTACATTGCACAATGTTATAAAGGATGGGATATTGTATAGCTAGGGGCGTCTCTCCTAACCACGTATCCTCCCAAAATCTTGTTGACATTTCATTGCCAACCAAGAATTTGACCCTACGAAAGAAACAGTCCTTCGTTCTCATGAGTCCCTTCCAGAATGGTGAGTCAGTTGGTCTCACGGTAACCTGAGCGAGCATTTTCGACTGTAAATACTTATTGCGTAGAATCTGTGCCCACATACCCTTCGGCTCTGTCTCTAACCTGTAGAGTCATTTACTCATAAGGCATTTATTCTTAATTTTCAAGTTCTCAATACCTAGGCCCCCTAGTCCTTGTGACGGCAAAGGATATTCCATCGCACTAGACGGTATTTCCTCTTGGCCTCATCTGACTGTCAGAAGAATCGAGATCTAAAGAAATCAAGTCTCTTCCGCACCCCTTTCGGAATCTCGAAGAACGATAGCAGGAACATTGGCATACTAGTAAGTACCGAGCTAATCAACACTAACCGACCTCCATACGACATAAGCTTGCTCTTCCAACAACTAAGCTTTTTTTCAATTCAATCTTCAGTGCACTTACATTCTTTAATAGATAATTTACGGCGATGAATCGGTATGCCCAAATAACTAAATGGCAAAGAACCCAATTCACACCCGAACAGTTGTCTATAAGTGTCTTGCTCTTCTTTGGCTCTTCCAAAGCAAAACAACTCGCTCTTGTGAAAGTTTATCTTTAGGCCAGACAATTGTTCGAAGAGACATAATATGACTTTCATATTTCGCGCTTTTGCAATGTCATGTTCCATGAATAAAATGGTGTGGTCAGCGTACTGTAAAATGGAGGTGTCCCCATCGACTAGATGAGGGACTAAACCCTCCACTTGACCGTTATGCTTGGCTCTGACTATAAGAATGGTCAACATATCGGCCATTATATTAAATAGGAGAGGAGACATGGAATCCCCTTGTCTTAATCCCTTGTGTGTCTGAAAGTAATGACCAATATCATCATTGACCTAGATGCCGACACTACCCTTCTGGACCTGAGAACCCACTTGGTTCTGCCAGGCCTCACTAAATCCTTTCATGCGCATTGCCTGCTGAAGGAAAGACCACTTAACTTTATCATATGCCTTCTCAAAATCCACTTTGAAGATAACCCCATCTAGCTTCTTCGAATGAATTTCATGCAGTGTTTCATGTAGAACGACCACCCCTGCAAGTATGCGTCGTCCTGGCATGAACGCTGTCTGTTGTACCACGGAGTGAGCAATCTGTGTCAATCTATTGGTACCCACTTTCGTGAATATTTTGAAACTCACATTAATTAACAAGACATATTGGCCTGAATTGTTCGATCCGAACTGCCTCTTCTTTCTTTGGCAACAACGTAATCATACCAAAGTTAAGATGAAACAACTCTATGAAGGAAATATGCCCTAGAGGCAATAATAAAGTTGTTATTTATATTTCCTTATATCATGATAAATGTTTATTATTCATGCTAGAATTGTATTAACCAGAAACTTAGTACATGTGTGAATATATAGACAAACAGAGTCACTAGTTTGCCTCTACTTGACTAGATCGTTGAATCAATGATGGTTATGTTTCCTAACCATAGACATGAGTTTTCATTTGATTAACGGGATCACGTCATTAGAGAATGATGTGATTGACTTGACCCATCCGTTAGCTTAGCACGATGATCGTTTAGTTTGTTGCTATTGCTTTCTTCATGACTTATACATGTTCCTATGACTATGAGATTATGCAACTCCCGAATACCGGAGGAACACTTTGTGTGCTACCAAATGTCACAACATAACTGGGTGATTATAAAGGTGCTCTAAAGGTGTCTTTAATGGTGTTTGTTGAGTTGGCATAGATCAAGATTAGGATTTGTCACTCCGATTGTCGGAGAGGTATCTCTGGGCCCTCTCGGTAATGCACATCACTATAAGCCTTGCAAGCATTGTGACTAATGAGTTAGTTGCGGGATGATGTATTACGGAACGAGTAAAGAGACTTGCCGGTAACGAGATTGAACTAGGTATTGAGATACCGACGATCGAATCTCGGGCAAGTAACATACCGATGACAAAGGGAACAACGTATGTTGTTACGCGGTTTGAACGATAAAGATCTTTGCAGAATATGTAGGAACCAATATGAGCATCCAGGTTCCGCTATTGGTTATTGACCGGAGACGAGTCTCGGTCATGTCTGCATAGTTCTCGAACCCGTAGGGTATGCACGCTTAAAGTTCGGTGACGATCGGTATTATGAGTTTAGGTGTTTTGATGTACCGAAGGTAGTTTGGAGTCCCGGATGTGATCACGGATATGACGAGGAGTCTCGAAATGGTCGAGACGTAAAGATTGATATATTGGACGGCTATATTCGGACACCGGAAGTATTCCGGATGATTTCAGAGAAAACCGGAGTATCGAAGGGGTTACCGGAACCCCCCGGGGAAGTATTGGGCCTTAGTGGGCCTAAGGGGAGAGAGAGGGCTGCAGCCGGCGTGCCCCCTCCCATGGGGAGTCCGAATTGGACTAGGGGAGGGGGCGCAGCCCCTCTTTCCCTCTCTGTCTCTCTCTCTCTCCCTCTCTTTCCTTCCCCCTTCCCTCTTCCTAGTTGGACTAGGAAAGGATGAATCCTCTTCCTACCTTGGGGCATCAAGGCTGGCCGGCCTCCCCCCTTGCTCCTTTATATACGGGGGCAGGGGCACCCAAAGACACACAAGTTGATTGTTCCAAGCCGTGTGCGGTGCCCCCTCCATCATAATCTACCTCGATCATATCTTAGTTGTGCTTAGGTGAAGCCCTGCGTTGGTAGCAACATCATCACCGTCATCACCCCGTCATGCTGACGGAACTCTCCCGTGAAGCTCTACTGGATCGGAGTTCGTGGGACGTCATCGAGCTGAACGTGTGCTGAACTCGGAGGTGTCGTGCATTCGGTACTTGGATCGGTCGGATCGTGAAGACGTACGACTACATCAACTGCTGAAAGAACATGCGGTGCCCCCATGTTTGGTTTTGGTAATTGATGACAATCTCTATGGACTAATGGTTGCCTTGAGTTATATTTGAAGGTTTTGTCCATATGCTTTTCTTGGAGTACATGTGTTGATTTCAAGGAGAGTTTGTGTCGACCAAGGTGTTATTCAAGGAATTATCCAAAGATTGGTCATGTGAGAGTTGAGCTTATTGCAAGCATGTCTTGAAGAAGAAGATTGTGTGATCATTCATGTCTACCTTCAAGACATCATCCAAATGAAGAGAATTGGAAAGGTTCAAGGTTGATCAAGACTAAGTCAAGAGTGAATCAAGTTGATCAACTCACAAAGCGCAGAAGATGTACCGAGGGGGATCAAGTGACCCCATGGTATGGTAAGAATTGTCAATTACGCTTTGTGTACTAACCCATGGTCTTCGTGAGAGTTCTTTGTGAGGTTAGGTTGCGGTGTGCAAGTTCAAGTGGAGTATCACGAAGAGATCAAATGCTTGAAGCTTGCCGTCCTTTGTGGTGACAATGGACTTGTGAAGATGTGCGGAAGAGTGGCTCACCCATAGTGGAGTATGGGGGAGCAATCAACTAGTCTTCATCGAGTCAACCCAATAAAGAAAGGTGGTCCAACTTGAGGGAATCAAGATCGTCATCACCTAGCTCAAGTGGACCATGTGCAAGGCAAAGGTTTGCCCTTGATAGGTTTTCTATTTTACCGGTCTCATGATGGTAGTTGGGAGACCGGGTTATAGGATCGATTGCCGTACTATCAAGGGGGGCCCTCGATGAGTAGCTTGATCGTATCGTTCGTTGAGAGCTCAAACCTTTGCATCCTTGCATCATCTTTATTGGTTCTTGTTTGGTTCTCTTTGTGAGTCTTAGAGCTTATGGTCATCTTGATGACAAGCTTGAGTTCATCGAAAACAGAGTTCGCATGCATCTTCTATGATGTTTTCGATGTTGGAGGTTTTGCCGGTTCTTCTCAGTTGGAGGTTTCACTCCTCTATTTGTTGGCATACCTCCCCTGCCTCTTCTTACTATAACCAGTCGTTGTTTTGATGCTACTCATCGTCTTGTTTTCAACAAGCTTGAGTTTGCTCAATTCGGAGCTCATATGCAGAAGTTATGGCAGTTCTGGTTTTCTGGAGTATGGTTTTTCTCCTGGACCCAGCGGTAGTACCGCGGTCCACAGCGGTAGTGCGGCTGAGACTCCCTAAGCGGTAGTACCGCTCCCGGAGCGGTAGTACCGCTCCCCGGAGCGGTAGTACCGCTGGGTGGCCTCAGCGGCAGTACCTCTGCGGTTCCGTGCTACTACCGTCCCGTCACTGCGTCTGTAGCGGTAGTACCGCTCCTCGGAGCGGTAGTACCGCTTGCTGGGCTCAGCTGCAGTACCGTGGTGGCATGGTGCTCCTTCCGCTTCGATTCTTGCACGCATTTTCTCGTGTCGGGTTTTGCGGTACTTGCTGCGGCAGTAGTGGCGGTAGTACTGCTTGAGAGCGGTAGTACCGCTCTACCTCCGCGGTAGTACCGCCCTGGGCCCCTGCCCCAGCCCTTCTCTTCTGGCGTGGTAGTACCGCTGAGGGGGAGCGGTAGTACCGCTTGAGGGCGGCAGTACCGCTCTACCTCAGCGGTAGTACCGCTCTCTGCGGGGCTGTGTGGGGGATAACGGTTGGATTTTCCCCCTCCTATAAAAGGGGGTCTTCTTCCCCATTGAACCTAATCTTTTGAGCTCGTTTTCTTCCCCCATTGTTGACCTTCTTCGAGCTTGCTAACTCTCAATCCCTCCATGGATTCTTGCTAGTTTTTGAGGGAAAAGAGAGAGGAGATCTAGATCCACATTTCCACCAATCACTTTCTCCTCTATGTGAGGGGAACCCCTTGGATCTAGATCTTGGAGTTCTTGGTGTTCTCTTTCTTGTTCTTCCTCTCATTTTCCTCCCTAGCATTAGTTGCTTCGGTGGGATTTGAGAGAGAAGGACTTGGGCACTCCGTGTGCCCTTGCCATTGCATTTGGTGCATCGGTTTGAGTTCTCCACGTGATACGTGGAAGTTACAAGTTGAGAAGCTTATTACTCTTGGGTGCTTGATACCCTTGAGCTTGTTCCTCTTGGGTGCTTGGGCGCCCTAGACGGTTGTTGGTGTTCGGAGCTCAATCATTGTGGTGCAAAGCTCCGGGCAAGCGTCGGGGTCTCCAATTAGGTTGTGGAGATCGCCTCGAGCAATTTGACGGGTACCGGTGACCGCCCCCAAGGGTTGCCAAAGTGTACGGGTTCGGTGACCGCCCCCAAGGGTTGCCATTTGTACGGGTTCGGTGACCGCCCTCAAGGGTCCCTTAGTGGAATCACGGCATCTTGCATTGTGCGAGGGCGTGAGGAGATTACGGTGGCCCTAGTGGCTTCTTGGGGAGCATTGTGCCTCCACACTGCTCCAAACGGAGATTAGCATCCGCAAGGGTGTGAACTTCGGGATACATCATCGTCTCCGCGTGCCTCGGTTATCTCTTACCCGAGCCCCTTTACTTATGCACTTTACTTTGTGATAGCCTTATTGTTTCTTGTCATATATCTTGCTATCACATAGTTGCTTATCTTGCTTAGCATAAGTTGTTGGTGCACATAGGTGAGCCTAGTTGTTTTAGGTTTTGTGCTTGACAAATTAACCGCTAGGTTTATTCCGCATTTGTTCAAGCCTAAACCGTAATTATTTTAAAACGCCTATTCACCCCCCCCCCCCCCCCTCTAGGCGACATCCACGATCTTTCAACTGCGTTCTCATAACGCTTCCGCTTATGGTCTACGAGGGTACGTGGACGATACTCTCCCCTCTCGTTGCTATGCATCATCATGATCTTGCGTGTGCGTAGGAAATTTTTTGAAATTACTACGTTCCCCAACACTCTAAATGGCCATTAAAAAATCATGAAACATAGGCATAAGACCATCTTTAATAATATGCCAACATTTCGTATAAAATTCAGCTGGAAACCCATCTGGTGCCGGTGCTTTATTCGGTTTCATTTGTGAGATTGCATCGAGAACCTCTTTTTCAGTAAACAGTGCAGATAGAATATCATTCTCCTCTGCCCAGAGCTGGGTAATACCTCCAATAAACGATTCATTTAGCGACATCGTGCTTGCTTCCAGAGGCCCAAAAAGTTGTTTGTAATAATTAGAGATATACGCTTTGAGGTTTTCATGTCCCACAATTGTCCCCTCGTCCTGTTCGTTTAAATAAATCATACTCCTTCTGTCCGGTTTTATTCGACCGGAGGTGCCAAAATGACAAGAACAAGGCGAAATATAATTTTTAGTTACTGAACACTTGTAAATTTTACATGAGAAATTTAGCTTGTGTGTGTCATTAATACACCTTCAAGTGGCAGAGAGGCTGATTGGCCGGCATTCTGTGTGATTTTTTATTGAACAATGGCAAGGTCACGAAGGACCCAAAGTTGAACTGTATACAAACATGAGAAAAGTATAACTCTCACAAGGACCTAACTGAAAAACGAATATACCAAGGCCCAACCCACAAAATAACACAAAGCCGAGTGGAATTGTCCCTTATATATTTCATTATGTGAATTCCAGGAGGAGTGCGAATTTGTGGAGAATAGGCACCTTGGAGCCTATTATTAAAAAAAAAGAAAATGATAGTTCCAAGTTTTAAAAAATAAAAACAATAGTGTGCAAACTTATACATATTCACCACGGATCGTGAATTTTCGTTCAATGATTTGGAAGCTGCGGAAAAATAATTCTGGCCCAACAAGAAAAATAATCGACCCATTTTTCATGTATGTATTTGTCTTTTTTTCACGCCATGTACGAAACTTTTCTCGAATGTGCTATTTGTGTTTCTGTATGTAATTTTATTTTCAGTTTTTCTAGGCTGTGGAAATATGATATGTTCAAAATGGCCTCCATGGAGCCTATCCTCCACTGGTCATTTTCAATCACAGGAGGTCCTCTACATAGAGATGATGTATGCGAGAGCGGCGTTGCAGCACTCGAGCTCCAGTGCTCTCTATATTTGACATTTTCAAATTCATATTTTTGAAGTTTCAAAAAAAATGTGATTTTTTTTCCGAGAATACATATACATATACCGAATACCCATGGCAAGTTTCCGTAGAAATCTCGTTTTGTTTTGGGCTATAGAGAAAAAAACAAATTTCTGACAGTATATAGGAGAAAAAGGGTGCCATTTCTATCAGGATTTTCTCTTTTTTGTATTTCTCAAAATACAAAATATTTTTTTCTGGATTTCTACCAGGCCTTAGGAATATGTGTACATACTCATATATTTGTTTTAAGATTTTTTTTGAGAACCGAAAGTATGTTTTTCAGAATTTTCAAATACTAAGAGCAATGAAGCTCGGTAGCTGCAGGCACTTTTCGTGATGTATGCAACGGTTTTAGCGCCCGATAACTGAATAGCACTCGCGCGCGCCGCTTGATGAGCACTCAAATTTTCAAATACTAAGAGCAATGAAGCTTCCTATTTCGCTCGATCTGGGACACATTAGAACACCGCCAGTTGATCCTTGTCCTTTGACTATTCACCAATTTCACCGTTGACTTTAGAAAAAAAATGATCTTAAATTGTTGAATTAAAAAAATCATAAATTTTGAAAACGTACATAAATTTGATAATTTCATACATGTTTTTAAATAAAATTTAAAAACTTAACAAATTATAATAATTCATGAATTTGAAAAAAGTTCACCAAATTTTGGGAAAAAGTTCAAAATTTCGAAAATAATTCACATATTTGCAAATAAATTCCCCAATTTGTAAAAATTTGTGATTTCAAAAACTTCATGGATTTGAAAATATTCATGGATTTTTAAAAAAAATAAATTATAGACAAAAATAGAAAGTAAGTAAAAATGAAAGCTGAAAGAAAAACGAAAATAACTGCCACACGTCTAAAAAAAGGGAACAAACTCATTTTGGGCCAGCCCATTCATGCTGATGCAAACTACACATCGGAGCCAGTAACTGGGCTAAAGTAGTAACATTTAAAAAAAGATCAAAATCACTAGTTGAGGAGTACTTTGCCATGAAACCACTCCAACGGCTGCCGTATTACATCGCAGAAATATGTCGGCCACATCTGTGTGTGCTTTCTGCGCCGCGCAAGATGACTGGAAACATGCTTTGATTGATTGCATTATGGCGAGGAGCGTGTGGTCTCTCTGCTCGGAGGAAATTGTGGAAGCTATGGTTGATAATCTGACAATGGATGCAAAAAACTGGCTATTTACTATGCATGAGACATTGTCACACGAGCAGTTCACCCGAGTGGTGGTGACCTTATGGGCCATTTGGCGATCAAGGAGGAAAGCCATCCATGAAGATTTTTTTGAAACCCCTTTTGCAACTCATTCTTTTGTCAACTTTTTTCTCAAAGATATACAGATAGTTGAAAGGCAAGCTCCGACGCAGCCACAAATGCCCAAAGCATGATCAACAGCTTGGTTGGCACCTCCGAAGGGTCTTGCGAAGGTTAATGTTGATGTAGTGGTCTCTGTAGAAGGAAGTTTCAGAGCTGTGGCGGCAGTCCGTCGGGATCAGAGAGGAAAATTTCTTGGGGCTTCAGCCATCACTTTCAGACACATAATTCATGAGGGCAATCTTTAGTTGATGATCTTTACGAGAACCGGATTCATATTGCTTCAGATAGCAAGATGGTGGTGAATGACATCAAGGTGAACTTGGCAGTAGGGTATGGAGCCATTCTACATGAAATAAAAGACCGATCTAGGAATTTCTTTTGCTGTAATATAGTTCATGAGTTTAGGAGGTCGAATTTCGAGGCTCACACTCTAGCTAGGCAATGCTTTAGGACTAGGATTTTGGTCGCCATGTTTGGTTAGACCGACCGGGGGAGCTTCCCTTTCCTGTAAACATTTTGGAGATTGAATAAAGCTAAGCGAGATTGTCTTAAAAAAACTAGTTGAGGAGTACTCGTTGCAAAGATCACTTCAACTTCGCAGGTTGCGACAAGTGGCACCCATGCAGCACGCTACTTGTCGCAACCTGGGAGTTTTTTCCTTTTTCGTAGATCCGTTTATTCAAAATGTTTTATCTCTCAAATCATGCGTCTAAATCTCTAACCGCTTTCACCGTTGGATTCCTCACGTCAAGATCTTCAAAGCTAGATCCCATGTTGATAGGTTTTGACGAACCTTTTTTTCACGAAAAAACCGAACCAGGAGAACGGGTTTTTTTCCTTTCCGAAAGAGGCTCGCCCGTGCCTCTCACGAAATCACAACCGTGCCTCTCGCGGAAGAAAAACCGTGACTCTCGCGGAAGAAGAAAAAAGAGAAAATGCGTTTTTCGTTTCCGAGGAGCCACGGCCACGACTCTCGCGAAAGCACACTCATGCCTCTCGCGGAAGCAAAACCGTGACTCTCGCAAAAAAAAAAATAGAAAACGTGTTTTTTTTCGTTTCCGAGAGGCACGGCCGTGACTCTCGCGAAAGCACAACTGTGTCTCTCGCGAAAGAAAAACCGTGACTCTCGCGAAAGGAAAAAACAGAAAACATGTTTTTTTCGTTTCCGAGAGGCACGGCCGTGACTCTCGTGAAAATAAAAAAAGAAAACACTTTTTTTATTTCTGAGAGTCGCGGAAGCAAAACCATGACTCTCACGAAAGGAAAAAAACAGAAAACGTGTTTTTTTCGGTTTCCGAGAGGCACGGCCGTGGCTCTCGCGAAAGCACAACCGTGCCTCTCGTGAAAGCAAACCGTGACTCTCCTGAAAGAAAGAAAAAAAAAGGAAAACGCGTTTTTTCGCGCAAAAATATTTTTTTCAAAACAAAATTTATCAAAAAGCTAAGGAAGACCGTTGGAAAACCAAAACGTAAAAAAAAACCCAAAAACATTGTTTAAATAGCCGTAAACGCATGTGAAAAAATAAAAAAATAAATTCCAAAAGAAGCGTCCAGAGCGCGACACGTGAAGAATGGCTGAGAGCGCGCCAAATGCGTTGATCGTTGCGAGGCTCCCGAAGGAGAGCTCGTTAACTAGTGGCTCCCTTAAGATGAGCATGTGCTCGTGTCGGAGTTGCTATAAATGGCCAGGCCCAGGTAGGTTCCAGGTTAGTGCAAGGTTAGTTCATCAGTTTTCCTGTTTTTGGTAAATGTGTATACGAATTTATTTTTGAGTAACAAAAAATGTAAAAAAAGTTTATGAAAAATGTAGACATAAAAAAGAAATATATTTGAAAAATGTTATTTATGTAATTGAAAAAATGTTAAACATTCCTACTAAATGTTCGTGATGTATAGAAAAATGTACAATACTTATATAAAATGTAGAAACAAACATTTATTTAAAAACAGTTAATCAAGTATTTGGTGAGAATATATCTAAAGCCTTTCTACTATATACCAAAAATGTACAATTTACGTGAAAAAATGGAAATCAAAACATATATTTCGAAACAAGTTGATCATGTATTTGAAAAATGCTAAACATGCCTAAAAAATGTAGACATATACTCTCTCCGTCCGAAAATACTTTTCATAAAAATGGATAAAAAAGGATGTATCTAGAACTAATATACATCTAGATACATCCCCTTTTATTCATTTTGATGACAAGTATTTCCGGACGGAGGGAGTACATTTTTCTGAAAAAAAGATAATCGTGTATTTGAAAGATAATGAACATGTATAAAAATGTTTTTAATATATACGAAAAATTTATAATGTATATAGAAAAATTAGAAATCATAACATACATCTAAACAACGTTGGTCGAGTATTTGAACTATATTAAACATGTATTAAAAAATTTCCTGGCGTTTACAAAAAAAATTAGCATATGCTGGAAAAAAAGAGTAGGAAACAAAAAAAGAAGAAAGAATGATAAAATAAAAATAAAAACAGATAAGAAAGGGAAAAAAAGGAAAACAATGGGAAACAATGTAATATAGTGAAAACAAAGAAAACTGATGAAAATGTAAAGAAGGAACACAGCAAAAAGAAAGAAACCAAAAACCAAAGAAAACAGAAGAGAAGCTAAAGAAAACAGGAGAAAGAAAGAAAAAAGAAAAAGAAAAACCAAAAGAACAAAAGAAAAACTAGCAAAACCGATACAGAATAGTCAAATACAGTGAAAACCAAGGAAAACTGGTGAAAACCGTAAAGCAAACAAAGAGAGAAATAAATAATGAAAGAAAACCACAAAAAGGGGACCACTCCAACCGTTGTATAGAAAAAGAAGAGAACCCACTGAAACCGGACCTACAATGACCTAGAAGTGATCCCGAATGTGTCGGCCCATATGCACGGCGCTGCGGTTGAGGGGAGCTACCATCTCGTGTCAGGCGAGATATAGCTTCGGCGTGCCACAAGCCCTAAATAGAAGCGACAACCGACAGGTTGAAGGCAACCCGTAATGGGCCGGCAACTCAAGATGTGGCCCGTTAAATCATTCTTCTTTACTGAGTTTTCTAAAAATCGAAAAGGTATCCTAATATACATTTAAATATTTTAAAAACAAACTTAAATCATAGGGAAAAAATTATGTAAACAAAAATGTCCAGTTCCCTCACAAAAATGTCCATGTGTCCAGGTATACATTTTCATGCATTTGTAAAAAGTGTTCGTCGCATCTTTAGAAAATATGTGTACATGTGAGAAAATTTCATTTAATGAAAAAGTCCATATGTTTTGAAAAGGTTACTCATGCCCTCTTAATTATAGTCATGTTTTAAAAAAATATTCACATATTTATAAAAAAAATATTGCAATCAAAACAGTTAAAAAATTAACAAAATGAAAGAAAGGGAAAATATAAAAATAAAATAGATAACAACTAAGGGGAAAATGGCAAAACAGAAAAGGAAACAAAAATGACACAGGAAAAATAATAGTCTGGGGCTCTGCTACTGGGCTCTGACGCACTAACAAAAACTTGCAGGCATCGCATCGTGAATCCCTCCCACACCCACACTTTTATTTTTAGTATAGAAAAAACTGCTAGCTTTGAGTGTTCTGGTAGGCGTGTAGAACACGCTGAATCCAAAAGAAAGTGTATTGGCGCATACAATGCAATGACAAATCAGAATTCCACTTTAGTCCTAAAACTATATAATCCAATACTTATACTTGCTTGTGATGCGGAAGGCAGGCAGACATGAGGTTCCTCTTGGCTCGACTTAGGGTTAAGAAGGGGGTGCATGCCATCATCAAAGAAGAAGCATTTCTCTCGAGCCTAAAAGGTTGTGGGGTAGCGACAGAACCATGAAGAAAGTGGTTGGGAACTTGGGATAGGACGGGGTAGCAAGGAGGTGCGAAGTGACGTCAGTTGCAGGTGACGACGGTGGTGGCCTTGAGCGGTGGTGACGGCCTTTTCTTCTACTCTCCTATCGAATAGCAACACGACAACCAAGTGTTGTCGGTATTAGACTACGTTGGCAGTACGGTAGATTCTCATAGTCTTGTTTGCCCTGCCCACTTTTTCCTAGGACGACCCAGTTCAGCTACTAGAAACTAAGTCTTAAAACTCGTGGGGCTTCATACCGATGGCGAAATCATGGTTCCTTTTGAAAATTGAAAAAGGAAAACATTGTGCATTTATATCCAATCACCGACTCTTGTCCTCCCTCTCCCACCCTCCCACCTAATCCCCACAATATCACTCCCGCTACAACTCCCCCGGTGTCTTGCTACACAGAGCTCAGTGAGAAGTAACATTCTGTGTAGTTCAATTCAACACATGTCCAGCATTTTCGTTGATTTCAGTTCAACAGACTTTCAGTGTTGCTGTAGATTTCAATTCAGTGCCCGTTCACAAGTAGCTATGTCCAATGACTGTGATCTCTTCTGCATATGAAGTATGGAAGCAACATGATCATGTCATTTTTAAGTTTTTGTTTTCATATCTACACTATCACGAACATCACCTACAAACACATGGAACGAGCTAGACTGATGATCGGATGGCAATTTTACCCATGAGTACGGGTACCCGCGGGTACCGTACCTGCATGGGCCGGGTATGGGCACAAGTTTATACCCATAGATAGTACCCATACCCTGCCCGTTAAGTCATGGGTAGGGCACGGGTATAGCCTCATACCCATGGATATACCCATACCCTACCCATTTATACTGACATGTGGACTTTACCCATGGAGCTCCAACATATGTGCAAGGGTCAGTAATGTCAAAAGAGGTGGGCGACCTAACTACTCCCGTAATTAAGCCTGACACCATCACACGGAATACCTTCACCTTCATTAAATGTTTTTTGTAAAATGTGCTATCAACGAATATAAAATTATGAATAACTTGTGCATTGCTTGATCTACCCGTTGGGTATCCAATGGGCATGTGTACCCAACGGGTATGGGTACGGGTAAAGTCTCATACCCATGGGTACGGGTATGAGTAAAAATTTATATCCATTAACTACACGGTTATGGGTATGGTATTGCTCTACCCGCCCCATACCTTACCCATTGCCATCCTTAGATGATCCTTAAAGATTTTACACACAGGTAATCGCTGGAAAAACTCTCAGAATCCGATTCCACAGAATCTGCAAGTAAAAGGAACATGCCCCTTATTGTCTACCATCAGCAAGGGTGGATAACAAGCCTGCTCGGCTTATTTAGGCTCGGCTCGTTAAGGACCGTGATCATTAAGGCTTGGTTTGTTAAGCCGGTTAGCCTTATAACGAGCTAAAACTTAAACATCGCGCTTAGTACATTTTTAGCTCAGGAGCGCTCGTTAAAGGTACAAATAACAGATCAATAAGAAATCGCACACTAAGGTTGCGGAGGCGGCTGGTTGATTCTGATTAACAAGCTGTTCATAAGTAAAGCTATAGCCAATTGAGAATATTAATGAGTTTAACAGGCTGTTCATAAGAGTTGAAGTTGAAATTTAAAATTGGCTCGGTTCATCAAGAAATGGGGTCAAGATAAAAATGAGCCGACCAAACGGGCTTGTCAAGCTTGCCGAGATTCGACCTACGGCCCTTTCCAGAAAGGAAAAATGAAACCCGCATTAATATCCAGTCACCGACTCGTGGGTCCCAGCACCCACTCCCACTCCCCCCCACTCCCACTAGCGTCTCCCCACACCGAGCTCAGTGAGCAAGAAGCAGCCGCCGCCGGAGCCGGAGCTGCTCGAGACTCGACGCCGATGGCCGGGTTCGCCACCTCGCGGCCGGCCTCCCTCGCGCTCTGCGGCTTCCTCATCTTCCTCAACGTCTTCGCCTTCCTCCTCGCCGTCGGCGCCGAGCAGCGACGCAGCACGGTACGCCCCCCCTCCCCGACCACCCCTCCTCCTTCCCTTGCCCCCCGCCTGCGCCGGGGCTGATGTCCTTTTTCCTCGCAGGGCAAGGTGGTGCCGGACGAGTACGACGAGCGCTCCTACTGCCTCTACGACACCGACGCCTCCACCGTCTACGGCGTCTGCGCCTTCTTCGTGCTCCTCCTGGCGCAGCTGCTGGTCACCGGCGTCACCCGCTGCCTCTGCTTCGGCCCGGCCCTCTCCTCCCGCGGATGCGCCGTCGCCGCCTTCGCCGTCTCCTGGTGCGCCTCGCTCAACCCTAGATTCGGCTCGATTCGTGCTCTGTTTGTTGGGTGTACGGAGATCTGCTTCTCTTACTTCAGAACTGCTACGACTTGGGAGTATAAAATTGTTTTTCTTGTGGGCGCTGAAAATTTTAGAATGCACCGTGATAATACGCCCACTGAAAGTGAAATCATTCGCTGCCTGTACCCTTTCTGCGTATCAAGCTTGGTAGTTGCATACTGAAAATCTGTTGTTTTTTTTTACTTAATCTGCCCGGGCCCTGGTCTCTTAAAGATTTGGGACTGAGGCACACCAACTGTGATACACTGAATTGGATTCAAGTACCAACATAATTTGTGTTGGTTAGTTGTAATTTGTGGGTATCTCGACAACATTTTACTAGTACACAAGACAACATTTTATTACACACTTCAGTTGGATTACCCTCTGACAAAACCTCCAGCTTAGGCAAGGTTACTCAGCCAGCCGATTATAGGAAAATTTTATCCAACTTACACTCCTGCACGTTGTGGCCCTGCAATCCTGCAGATTCTTCAGGTTGGACAATATTTCGCTTTACACTTAAATGAAAAACAGAGTACTCAGACCAATCCACTCCATTCCTAGTGGGATGGATGAAACTCACACTTATTCTGCAAGTGTATATTCAATTTCTTTTAGGAGGTATGTTGAATTGGTGTGGTTGTGTGAATGTTGGTGCCTGGTTGTGCCTAACCCTGTAATTTCAAGTTCTGTAGTTCAAAAGTGCAATGTATTTTATTTATACCTAATTCTGTTGGATCATAATAATTGTTTTCCTAGAACTAGTTTGCTGTCAAAGGCATCTCAATGGGTTAATTCATACTCTAGATATCCATCCATAACAGCACAAATTTGCTACCCTCACTTTAGCCTTGCCGTCATAGTGTGGGCCATGCTATTGCTACAGGCTTCTCTAGAACAATCATGTAAAACCATGAGCAATGCGCGTGCTGCCGCCTGCCACGTGCTCTCTGCGCCAAAGACAAAACGGCTTTCCATGTTTGTACCCTTGCACACACCATCGCTGGACGATGACAATCAACGTCGTCATGTCACCATAATTTCATCTCTATCTCTATGCCCCCATCAGGGGTCAGCGCTTCTCACAAAAGCAGATAAGGCTTCACTAATGCGCTAATGCGTGTATGCAGTTACTCAACCTCCTCCCTCAAATAGTACATTGGCCGACACAGCCACACCAATAAACAAAGATGTGAACATTTTAGCCTAAAAAAGATGTGGACATTTACACATTTAGTTCTTTTCTAGCAAAAAAAAATATATAGTCCTTTTTGGCAATGCCGCATTTCTAAAGAAAAGTTAAGAGCCGTGGATTACCTGGAAAAACATTTAGTTCTAATTGTAT
Organism: Triticum monococcum; assembly: GCA_034509565.1. Lineage (NCBI taxonomy): Eukaryota > Viridiplantae > Streptophyta > Magnoliopsida > Poales > Poaceae > Triticum > Triticum monococcum. The sequence goes on along the minus strand of CM067847.1, from coordinate 8,644,970 downwards.
TACTAGAACTATTAATTGTATTACTTATCCAGTACTTGAAAAGTTGTCTTTTTCGACACGAGATGTTTCTAAGGTCTTCTGGCGTGCATATAAGCGTGTACGCGTGCTCTCTCTAGGTGAGATAAGACCAGGTTCTGTAAAGATATAAAAAACAAAAGTTGGACACACTGCTCAAAAAGTTTCTGGAGTACCATTTCAACTACAATAAAAAGGTAAACCAATGGCGCCACATGCGTGGCATGTATGGCTTGTATCTTTAAGCTGCAGAACCAATTTGACAGTGCGCTTGTTCCATGGTCGGAGCACAAATAGAAAGTTTTTTGTGGGTGTTTTGATTCTTTTTTTAATTTGGGATGTTTTGATTCTTGAAAGCAATATTTAGTGTGGAACCTACATTCTAAGGTGTAGTGTCCGGTAATGCTGTCAGAACTATTGTATGTAAAGTCCATAAGTTTATTTCTAAACAGTAAAATGTATAAGCTTTTCTAAGAAAATCTTTTAACTAGCTAAACATTGCTTTATGTATTTCTTTTCATGTCTTGTTTTAATGTTTTCTTGTAATTCTAGCTAGCATATCGTCAAGGTTCTGTTCCGTCATGATTATATCTCTGTAAGTCCTAGCTAGGATACTTCAGGGGCTTCAAGCTTGATCTTCTTAATGTACACATTTTCATTGAGGGTATTTAATGGAGTGTCTTTCCTTGTTTTATAGTGGAACATACTTCTGTACTCTAGAATGAAGGCTGATTAATCATAACGGTCAATAACTCTTAGATTCTTGCACATCTGCATTTTCTGTTATGATTTTCCCAACCGATCTTGGTTGGCATCAAATACCGTCTTTTGAGCTTTCCTATTCTTCAGCACTTATTTTCATAACATTACCATTACCTCAAGTTAGCTCTTTTAAGTTGACATTTTTTAAATTTTTATTTATTGGTTATTATGGAATCAATGGTTCTCTTACCCTCTGTTACAGTCTACCTCTATTTCCTAATAAACCCAATTCAGAAGTCTATACTTAATTGTTCTGAAACCATGAGTAAGTAATGTAATCTGAGCAAAAAAAATGTAATCTGAGCAAAGCAATTAAGTAATTTAGGAATTTTTGTTGTCTTGGGAATGTTATGGCTTATGTAATTTATGAAATACCATTGTCTGGAAATGTATATGGTGTGGAGAAAAGTGACTCGTATCTTATTAGGACTTGAAAAATACAAGCAATGTGACAATCTCATTAGATGCAGAGTAGAAGCAATTAGGAGCACTATAGATTATTATTTGAGAACCTCATAATAGCAGGAAAAAGATTTGGACAAGAAGTTATAGTCGACTTCTCCAAATCTTTTCCTGTTGCAGATTATTTCAGCGACATTGTTCCGTTCTCAGTAATAATTGCTTACTTAGACTGGATACCCAGTACTGCTGTCTGTGCATAAAAGGGTGTCCATTAAAACATACTATAGTTTTGCCATATGAGAAGTGCTGTTTGGTCATGATCGTCATTATCATTCTGACAATGCCATGTTCATACCTGTTCCCAGGCTGACGTTCCTCGTCGCGGAGGCCTGCCTTGTTGGAGGATCCGCAAAGAACGCGTACCACACCAAGTACCTCGGCTACTACACAAAGCATGACCTGGTCAGCTGCGCCGCGCTCCGCAAGGGGGTGTTTGCGGCGGCCGCCGCCATGATGCTCATCAACCTTGTGGCCTCCCTGGTGTACTACTGGAGCTACTCGAAGGCGGCGGACGGCGGGTTCATCAAGCACCAGAACGAGGCCGGCGTGGGCATGACCGACTACGGCCTCGACAGGGGCGGCGGCCCTGGGCTCTGAGTGAGTGGGGTTTTGTGTTGCTTTGCTTGTCGCCTGGGCTGGGAGGTTGCTGTAACTTATGTGTGCCTGAAGCTTTGTGCTTGCACTTGCATCTGATGATCCGAGTGACGCAGAAACGGTACTGTAACTGCATCATATGTTTATGGTGTGGATCGCCTTTGGGGTGTACTCCAGAGACAATGTTGCATGAACTGTCATGGGAAAAGTAAAACATTGCGGTGTAATACTATATTTCCCATGCTGCTTTAGGTCTGTTAATTACTTTTAGTTCGTGTAAGCTGTGGTGCCAGTGAGGTGTCTTGTATGTTGGCTAGATAGAGTGAGATCGCTCATTGTTGGGCTTATTTGATGTGTTGGCATGTTAGCCATGACCTTGTGAACTCTGAATGTTTGTGGAATGAATGAGTCAGCCTTTACACCTACAAAAAAAAGAGAGAATGAGTCAGTCTTTACACCTACAAAAAAAAGAGAGAATGAGTCAGCCTTTCATAGAAAAAAAACAAAGAAGAGGTGAAGACTACAACATAATGTGGGAGCATATCAACTCCGACTAAAAAAAGAAATATCCTTTTGGAAAATAGAAAGTCTTCTTTGGAAAATGTTCTAGTGTACTGTGTACATCATGCCCAAGTCAGAAGGTCGAATTGTTTCGGAAAATGGAAGTAGTCTTTTGTATGGCAGAAAATTATAAATATTCTTATTTTGGCACAAAGTCAACTCTTCAAGTTTTTCTTAGATGTAGTCAAACATTTAAGTGTTTATGAGATTCTTTTTTATATAAACGCCGAAGCCCAGGTTCGTGGGGCTGCACCTGCCACTGGGCTTCTTCCGGCCCATGAGCGGTGGAACAAAACCACCACAGACGTGCGCCCATGAATGAATGAACGAAATTCTGTCGGCCGGCCAGGAGAAAAGAAACTGAACAAATCGTGCGCCCAACTCGTTCAGGCAGGCTCATGAACGTGGCGCCAACCACCTTTGTGCTCTGCCCCACTATAAACTCGCATTCTCCTGCGACGTACGGTCATCAACTCCGGCGTAGGACATCGATCTACGAGCAACCCACCTTTTACGAACATGGCGAGGACTCCGGCGATCGTCGCGGTGGTGTTGATGGCGGCTGCGGCGGCCCAGCTGGCGAGCGCCGGCTTCCCTAACCAGTACTGGCCGGCGCCGTCGACCCCGAGCCCGAGCGTGCCCTCCACCGGCTTCCCGACGTACGGCTGGGAGAACGCCCACGCCACCTTCTACGGTTCCGAAAGCGGCCTCGGCCACGACTTCGGTACGTGCATAGCACACCCGCGTGGACCATGCACACCGTATAGCTAACTAAGTCCATAATCGTGATTTTGTTGTACGATTCTACGACATTATCACCCAAACTAACGCATATGATTCTACGATTTTAGCTCATAAAATCTATGTTTTCTATAATCCTAATAGTTAAGATTCTACGATTTATGATCATGCCATCGGACCTTCGATCCGATTCAAAATCGTGATTCTGACATCCTCATATGCATTGTGCAGGCGGCGCATGCGGGTACAGCGGCAGCGACATCGCGTCGCTCTACTCGACGAGGACGGCGGCGCTGAGCACGCCGCTGTTCGCGGACGGCGCCGGGTGCGGGCGGTGCTACGAGATCCGGTGCGTGCAGTCCAAGTGGTGCGTGCCGGGGTCGCCCTCCGTCGTCATCACCGGCACCAACCTCTGCCCGCCCAACTGGTACCAGGACAGCAACGACGGCGGCTGGTGCAACCCGCCGCGGAGGCACTTCGACATGGCGCCCCCGTCCTTCTACAAGCTCGCCGCCCGGGTGGCCGGCATCGTGCCCGTCCAGTTCCGCCGCGTGCCGTGCGAGAGGAGGGGCGGCGTCCAGTTCTGCCTCACGGGGAACCCATACTGGCTGCTGCTCCACGTCAACAACGTCGGCGGCGGTGGGGACGTCGCCGAGATGGCCGTCAGGGAGAAGGGCGGGCAGTGGGTCCAGATGACGCAGAACTGGGGGAGCACGTACCAGGCCTTCGCCGCGCTCGACAAGTCCGTGGGGCTCGAAGTCAGGATCACCGGCGGCACCGACGGCAAGACCATCATCGTCGGCGACGCCATCCCCGCCTGGTGGAGCCCCGGACTCTGCTACCAGGGATCAAACAACTTCTGGTAGATCCATCCCATCCGGCCATGCATCCATGGCGACTATATATATATTCCTGCATACCTCGATTGACCATCGATGCTATTTCGCAAGTGTTTTTGTTTCAGTAATTATTACTCTCTTCGTTGTCTTCTCATCTTCATTTTTGTCCACTGGAGCTATCTCCATCATGTATATCTCTAATTCCTTGTACAAGTTTTAGAGCTTGATTTCTTTCTATCATCATCTTAATTATGATGCTAAGGGCATCTTCAACACGGACCCTCAAATAGTCCACAAACACCCCGAGCTGTCCGTGAACGCATCCGCTTGTGCATTTCCTCGCAAACCAGAAGCAAACCTACCGGTGTTTTACGGGTGTCTAGACATCCATAGGACGAACCAAAAACCACCATGTGTCCATCTCTACTCTCTGTCTGCACGCCGGCTGCTCCTATTTACAAAGTTTGACTAAGACAAATCTTATATGTAGAGTAAAAATGACCGAAGGAGTATTTGTGGCTGCTTGCGTAGAGGGTATAATCATAAACAAGTTGTTTGTGAAAGTAACAACAACACATTATTATAGGTTCCACTGTGCAAAAATTATCAAAGCAATGAACGATAACTCAATGAAACTTGCTGAAACTCCCTTGTGTCCTCGAGAACGCCTTGATCCTTATAGGTAAAACAACCAGCTTGCCCATAGCAATTAAGAATTTGTCCACTACTTGCTGCACCGTTGCACTTTTGTTACTTCATGTGTTCCTGCAATTACTTTTGCTTTCAAACAAACCATCATACACTCTTTGCAGCAGTCAACTCTTGCTAGTTTCCATCAATGGATTCAGTCTACTCCTTGTTAGATTCGACAATCCTACTTATTAAAAAGTCCACGATAAATTCCCTACACGTGGGTTATCAAGCGGCGACGTTTGGCGGCCATTGACGTCTACGCCCGACAGTCTGCCACCGCAAGTTGCAGGAGAATCGGGAGGCCTTTAAGCGTCTCGAGATGGCGCACGCTGATGAAGAGTACATGGCTGAGCTCCGCCGGATGCATTCGAAGCTCATCGCCAAGGAGCGTTGGCGGCTTGAGATGTACAAGAAGGGGGTTAAGGACGAGTCTGGTCGTGCAGTGGCGCTACCGACGAGGTTGGGTTGCCCGGTGGACAGTGGCTCCGAGTCCAGCAATGACTACGACAACATCATGGATTGCGGGACGCTCATTAAGGAGGATGATTAGGTTTCTTTTTTCTTTTTAGTTTCTTCAAATTGAGTAGCTTATGCAATGTAGTTTAAATTTCATGTCATCCAATATGAAGTTTGAATCGAATGTCTGTATGAATGGACTACTTTCAAACTTTGTTTGAACCGAATTTGTGAATTTTTATGAGGAGTTAAATTTAAGAGTTTGGCTGGGAAACTTTTTTTTAACTTCTCAAATATAAGAGTTAATGTATAAGGACGCTCTCGAGGGTCTAAATTTAAGAGATGGATGTCCTTACATATTGGACTTGGATGCATCAGTGTTCCTATTTCACTTTTATCGAATGTTTTTTTGTCGAATAATGCTAGACCTATGGAAAATCTACAAACATTTACTTAACCTTTTCAACTATAATTCACTTCTGCCTTGAATTCAACTGGGTCAGCCCCTTCACTCTCTATTACCTACCATAATTCTCCACATGAACTTGTTTGTAAAAAAATTAAGTAATCTTTTGTAGATGCTGAGTGCCCACAAACAAAATACATTCGGTGAACTGACGTGAGTCGGGGACACTCTCTTCACCCAGCTGCCTCCTCCCCAATTAGGGTTTTTCTGTCTTCCGCCAGCGGTGCCGTCGGTTCCGTCTCATCTCTGGCGGCCTTAGGGCCATGAAGGTGCGGTGGATCCTGCCCCTTGCTGGTGGTTGTGCTCCATTTTTAAATGTCTCTTCGAGATTTGTTAAGGTTTGTGTCCTACTCAGAAAGGCAAGACGGTGGTGGCTCCTTGAAGATGGAATAAGTTTCTCCTCGCCTAGCCCCCACTCCAGTGGTGCGTCTAGCATTGTCAGTGGGTGTGTGGAGGTATGTCTCAAGTGGATCTGTTTTTGGTGGATTTGCTCGGATCTGTTCGTCGTTCGTCTATGTTCATGTGTCTTCATGTTGGATCCTTCCGATCTACACCACTCTTCGTGCGGTTGTTGTTCCGGTGCGCTGGTCTTATGTGGTCTTAACACGATGACTTCTCGACTGTCTACTATAATAAGTTTTGTCTGACTCCGGTCAGAGAGCGACAATGACGTCGGCGTGCCTTCGACTCGCTTCAGTGCTGGTAGTCGTTGCTAGGTGGCCTGTGAATATAGATACAGTTTTTATTATTTTTGGTATTCGTTGTACTCCATGATGGAAGATGAACAGATAGGATGTTTAAAAGAACTGATGAACTGAACGGCACACGGCGGCACGAACATGCTCTCGTGGCGGAGAACACATGCATATAAGCATCCTATCTATTGGGTGGCTGAGAACACATGTAGACAGCTAGCGAACCACCCAATAGATTCCCAAGCCAAACGGAATGGCGTCCGTGCATATAAGCTGTCTCCTGCCTCTCTAGTCTTGGCCTGCTAGTTGAGATTCAGATCCAATCCACGAACCATTGGAGCCTGCCGGTGAGCCATGGACACCGCTGGACCAGCCGGCGAGAAGCCGCATGCCGTGTGCCTGCCGTTCCCGACCCAGGGACATATCACGCCGATGATGAAGCTGGCCAAGCTCTTCCACTGCAAGGGCTTCCACATCACCTTTGTCGCCACCGAGTACAACCACCGCCGCCTCATCCGCTCCCGCGGCCCGAGCGCCGCCGCGGGCCTCCCCGGCTTCGCCTTCGCCACCATCCCGGACGGCCTGTCCTCGTCACAAGCGGACGCCACGCAGGACCCGGCGTCCCTCGCCTACTCCACCATGACCACCTGCCTCCCCCACTTGAGGAACCTACTTGCTGGCCTCAACAGCACATCCGGGATGCCGCCGGTCACGTGCATCGTGGCAGACAACCTCATGAGTTTCGCCGTGGACGCCGCGAGGGAGCTCGGCGTGCCGGCCGTGCTGCTCTGGACGGCCAGCGCCTGCGGCTACATGGGCTACCGCAACTTCCGCCTTCTCATCGACCAGGGCATCATTCCCCTCAAAGGTATCCTCCTAGCTATCCCTGCACTGCAAATTTGACTGTCTCAATCATGAGTCTCAATAACTTCTCTTTTTCTTTCTTTTTTTGTAGATGAAGAGCAACTGACAAACGGGTTCATGGACATGCCGCTGGACTGGGCGCCTGGGGTGAGCAAGCACATGCGGCTGAAAGACTTCCCAACCGTCCTCCGCACGACGGACCGCGAGGACACCGCACTGAACTTCAAGCTACACCATGTGGAGCGCGCCGAGATAGCGGACGCCGTCATCATCAACACCATGGACGAGCTCGAGCAACCGGCGCTCGACGCGATGCGCGCCATCATACCGGCAATCTACACCATCGGTCCGCTCAACTCCCTCACCGACCAAATCGTCCCCTGCATGGACCCCCTGCACAAGGTAAGCTCCAGCCTTTGGAAAGAAGACCACACCTGCCTGCAGTGGCTCGACGGCAGGAAGTCCCGTTCCGTGGTGTACATGAACTTCGGGAGTGTAACCGTGATGAGCAATCACGAGCTGGTAGAGTTCGCGTGGGGGCTGGCCAACAGCGGCCAGGACTTCCTCTGGATCATCAGGCCGGACATCGTGAAGAGCGAGGCTGCCGCGCTACCCCCTGAGTTCTTGGAGGCCACCAAAGACAGAGGCCTCGTGGCGAGCTGGTGCGACCAAGAGGTGGTGCTGAGGCACGATGCCGTCTGTGTGTTCCTGACGCACTGCGGATGGAACTCGACGGTCGAGGGCCTCTGCGGTGGCGTGCCGATGTTGTGTTGGCCGTTCTTCGCCGAGCAGCAGACCAACTGCCGGTACAAGTGCCTCGAGTGGGGGGTGGGCATGGAGATCGGCGACGACGTGCGGCGGGAGGTGGTCAACGAGAGGATCAAGGAGGCGGTGGGCGGGGAGAAGGGTAGGGAGATGAAGAAGAGAGCAGCAGAGTGGAGGGAGGTGGCTATTAGATCCAAGGTGACATCGTTGAATAATCTTGACTCGCTAATCAATGATGTGTTACTATCCGGTAAAGAAAACCTGCGGCTGAGTAGTAGTTCTGCTTAAGTACCAAAGGCGATGGGATTGCTTGTAACGTCGCAGGCAATGCAGCGTTTTGAATGGACTTTTGTAGATACCGATTGCTTGCTATTTCTTGACCCCGGACCGTAATATGTTTCATTGTTAGCAAAAACAATAGTTGATTTAGAAGCTGTAGGCGTGGCCTTAAAGTTGTTTATGTGCGTGAGCAAAGACTAGGTCATGCTTCCATGTATGCTTTGGGCAGTGGCGGACCTAAAGCTTGACCACATGGGGTGCCAACCTTATCACTCTCACGACAGAAACACCATTTATCTCCCATAAAAAAAAAAGAGAGCTAGAAATGCCATGTATGTAAGCACGACACTCCCACTAGACCCGTCACTATGCTTGGGTACAAATTCTTCCGTTCCCTTTCAGAATAAAACACTGCAATAATGCAGTTGAGCATCTCGTAAGTGGATACTAACGTCCAATTCAGCAAATATCTGATAAGAGCAATTGAGAGTGATAACTGAACTAACACACTTGTTCGTTAGTACTCTCTCCATCCCCTAATATAAGAACATTTTTCAAGCTACAAGTCCCGTAATATAAGAACATTTTTATATTATGAAATAGAGGGAATACTAGGGAAAGTTCCAGCTATGTCTCTACAAGTTCACGCACATTAAAATAGAAACATGTACTGCCTGCTATACCACCTTGGTTTGAGCTTCCGGCTAGTGGTTACTGACGCCTAATTGAAATACAAGTACATAACAGGAACCAATTGAGAGATGTTTCAGCTGACAGACTTAATATTTTTTAGAATAAGTTCAGCTACCGATCAACATGCATTATAGAAGTACTCTACGCGGGACACACATTAAACTAGGAAAATACAAGTACCTGGTAGCGCGTGAGCTCCTGTCCGGTCTCAGCCGTCATCAGATTGAACCAAGCCGGACCATTGGATGCCTTTTCCGAATCGTCTTTTTTCTCTACATTGGTCAGCACACACAGAGGGAAACCCCCATGTTTCTGTTTATCCATTTTAATTTCATCATTAAGTAGAAACCTTTTGGATTTTTTTATTGTATTAAAATAATTTTCAAAATTTAAACAAGAAATTAATTAGAAAAAATTAGTTCTATAATTGCAAGTTAGAAATAAGAAGTTCCAACTCTTTCAAAGCAGTGTTCTAGGGCACATCCACAATCAAGCATAAAAATGAAAGGAAAAGAAAAAAAATACCCATACGAATCTTCACGTAACATCAATGACATAGGACTTAGGGACAGAGATCCAATGACATGCCTTCAGCATGTCACACTGTAACATGGAACTTGGATCTGGAATGGACAGCCCAGATCGATCACTGTAGCAGCAAAACACTGTGGACGTGGTCCTGTAGACGAATCACTGTAGATATTATACTGTAGACTGGGTACTGTTCATGTCGCCCCTGGCCGCTAGATCATGATCTGACAGAGGGGAGAGGGGGGCAAGGCACCATACTGTTCATAGGTGACATGCCCATGGCATGTCACTGGATCTCAATCCAGTACTTAGATGTGCAATACCCACACGAATAACCACACAAATCTCCGCGGTGGTCAATTCCAGCAACGATAGCACGCGCGGTGGCCCCGTGTTCCACCGTCGCAGCTCGTGATCACCATGGTCTATGGCTGTTGAAGCACGTGAGGGCTGCGGTTGCAGCACTGCTCATCGCCCGTAGTAGCATCTGATGATTGTCGACGTAGACAGCATGATCGTCGTACGGGACTAGTTGCCATGGCCACGGCAACCGAGCAGCAGCGGTTTGAGGCGCGCGGGGAAGAGAGGTGCTTGCAGCAGCAGGGTATCGTCATGGGGGCCTCCACCGCAAGCAGCATTCTCCCTACCTAACTTTGCCGGTTGTCCTTCTTCACCAAGGCGTTCCAGCTCAACGACGCAGTCTTCGCCAAGTACATGCCAAGGCAAAAGAAGTGCCCTATTTTTCATGTGACGAAGACAAGACACATTTTTCCTGCAATTTAAGTACATTTGTGCTTGGGTCATTTTGACCGGCCACATGTTTTCATGCGGAATTTCGTCCGTGAAGTCTGGGCATGTCACTTAGCAAACACACTCATGATTCATCCCATCGTGTATCTAATGTCAGAGATCCTATCATTCTGAAAGCCATTGTAGCACAGCTATATAATAGTGTTGGCGTTCCGAAACACACTGCTACAAAATGTTGCTTGCCCAACTTCCTGCTCCGACTTTCTCAAAACAAAACAAAAAAACCTTCTTGCTCCGAGATTCCTGCGAGATCAACTTAATGCATCTGATGGAGAGGAACATGGGATTGCCTGGATAACACGGGAATAAAATAGTACCAGTGCTGGGAAAAGACAATTAGACCTGAAAGCACGGATGGGCGACCTTTATAATAGCATGTTATTTTAGTTGACAGGACCACTTTGTGTTGAATCAAGCTCTCAATTTCCATGCAAAAATAGTAATAATAGCATGTTATTTTTAGATAATCTGCCCATTGTATAACAAGGGCCATCATAGGTGTTGACCAGATGATAATCCTAAAAGACCGACCACCTCGGCTGCCACTCGATGGAGTCATGGACAACCGTCTGACCCTTTCACGTGAACCTCTAAGCCTTTTTTTGACGTGGTGCGCCTCTAAGCCTTTGCAACAAGGATCATATTGCACTTGGCGCTTTGAAAGATAAGTCTTGTTGCAATCTCTGAACAGTTTTTTCTTCTTCTTTTTTTCTGCCCTACAACCATCCGATTTGCTCGCCAAGTCTTCGCAACAAGTCTTGCGTTGTGCTCAGTGTTTTGCAACCTGTCTTTTGCAATCCCCGAATATTATTATTTTTTGTTTTTTGTTTCTACGTGATAGCCATCCAGTCTGCTTGATGAGCCCTTGCAATAAGTCTCATGGTGCGCTCAGCGCTTTGCAACATGAGCCTTGTCGCAATGCCTGCATTATTTCTTTTTTGACCGATTTGCTCGATAAGCCTTTGCAACAAGCCTCATGCCGCTTCTCCCCCCCTCTAAAAAAACAAGCCTCATGTTGCGTTCAGTGCTTTGCAGCACGCCCTACTGGAATTTCCGAGTTTCCTGAGTACCAGAAAAACTCCACGAAAGCCATTTCCCACTCGGCAGAAACTTTGAGTGTAGTTCTTGGCTAACGGTACTGGGCCCAAACCCTTCCAGTTGACGGGAAGTGTTTCTGTAACAACAAGTCTTCTTTCCAAGCAGTTATAAACTTAACAAAGCGAAGAATTTTCCTTCCCCATAACGGCAATATCGTACTGGCGATGAGATTTTTTCATTTCCTACAATGCGCATAACAATGTGGCAATAATGCGCATGAAGTATATCCTACATACTGAGGAGTAGTACATAGCTGATTTATTCAGGTGTTCTCCACAGCTAATCATCACCAAATCAACTCTTCCATGGAATCAATGATAGAATTCCAGCGAACGCCTACTACTAGCCATCAGAGCGTGGCGATGTACGCGTCGGCAAGCATCTTGCCGAGCCGGACCTGCGCCTGTGTGGTGAGGTGCGTCATGTCGTTGGCGATGGGGAGACCCATGGCGTCCACGTATTTGAGGTTCGGCAGCCGCACCGCCCTCTGCTGCTTCCTCACCAGGTCCAGCCACTTCCCCTGCTTCTGCGCCGTCGCGATCCCAACCTACAACAAGATCATGCATGGATGTTTTACTCACACGGTTCACAATGGAGATTAATGGAGCCGGAGCAAGGGACCCATGCATGGATGTAGTGCAGCGACGGACCTGGATGACGAGGAGGTTGGGCATAGCAAGGTCCCGGCGGACGTCCCGGACAAACGCCTCCATCCTCCCGGCGTAGGCCAGCGCGTCCTCGCGCCGCATGGCGTCGGCCTCCCCCTGGAACCACAGCAAGGCGGCGACCCTGCCCGTCCCTGCGCCGGCGACGCGGGCGCGGGTCACCATCCGGTCGTACATTTCCGAGCCGCGGGTCCAGTTGACGATGGGCGTGGCGCCCTGCGCGCAGGGGACGAGCCCCACCACGGCGCCGCGCGGGCAGGCCGGGGACCGGAGCAGCGCGTGTGCGAACGGCATCCCGGGGCCCACGCCCACCACGTTGCCGACGTCCACGCCGGCGTGCAGCGGCTCGCGGGCCTCCTCCCAGCGGAGGGACGGGGAGAGGCGGAGCGTGCGCGGGGACGGCGCGCATTCGGGCGGCACCACACCGTCCCAACGGTCGCCCACCGTGGCGCCGCCCCGGCCCCCCATGTTGGACTGCCCCGCCAGAATGAACACTAGCGTCGGCGCCCTCTCCGCGCTCACCGTCACGGCCGCCGCAAGCAGCAGCAGAACGGGTAGTGCTCGCGGGAGCATCGTCGCCGCCGCTGGCTCCATTGTCCCGGCAAGGTCCAAGGTGGCGGTGGCTCGGTCGACGAGCTAGCTGCTCCACCTCACTGGCTGCCACTGATTCGCAGACTCGCAGTAGGAGTACTGTGGATGCCTGGAACGCGTCGTTGGGAGTGGATATATAAACACGGGGACGCTGAATCCGCGTGCTATGGCCTTTGTTTTCTCGTCTGGGAGCGAGTGGCAGTGGATCGCATGTGTGTCTGTCTATGGGCACGCGCGCTTCACTCGAAACATGCGTCAAATGAGCTGTATGCCTGTCTCACGTTGGACTGCACTGCACAACATCACAAGTCTAGTACAGTGCACCATTTTTTACAGCATAAAAAGCCGGGCAAACAAACCGCGGACAAAATCACTGTTTTAACTTCAATAATGGCAAATTTAAGAGCTAATCCAACGACCCAAACGAACGGCGTTTTTGTCCTTTTTTGTCCGTTTGAGTCGGCCGTCCGCCCGCTTTTAGTTTTGGATCGACAGTGCGTTCAACGTGCCGACTCATTTCATGACCGCGCGCGTTTAACATCATGTCGTCGCCCTGATTTTGGCGCTCCAGCGCGCGAGAAAGGTTCGCGTGCGCGGAGAAAGGGGCCTAGCGCGCACTGGTTTTGACGCTCCAGCGCGCGGGAAAGGTTCACGCACGCGCCGCGGCCGGCGCTCGCTATAAAAAAGACGCTCCCTCCACACTCTGTCGGCCGCCTACTCTCGCTGCTTCTGCGCCACGATGTCAATCCGCCGCCTGGACGCTTCACTCGAAACAGGCGTCAAATGAGCTGTACGACTGTCTCACGTTGCACTGCACTGCACAACATCACAATACTAGTACAGTGCACCCATTTTTACAGCATAAAAAGCCGGACAAACAAACTGCGGACTAAATAAACGTTTTAACTTTAATAATGGAAAATTTAAGCATGATACGACCATGTTTTGAAAGAAAAACCTGATCTGACATTTTTTGTCGCGCCAACATGTCTAGCGTTTTGCTTGCACTAGAGTTCCTGGTGTTTATTCGTCTCTCACACTTTCCACCGTCCGACGTGATAACGCTGCGTTCATGAAGTTCCCGTTTTCACCCAATTTGTTAAACACCCACGTGGGCCCAGCCCAGCTTATCGTCCCTGTCCCCTGGTGGTGGCCGAAGAAAGTGCATCCAGCCGGTCCAACGTACGCCTAACAGGCCACAACCCTCCCTCCCAACTGGGCTGCAGCTATGCGAGAAGCTGCAGATGGAGCCGAACGCTCCTGGGATCGCTACCTGAAGCTAGAAGCGAGGAGCAGAAGTTGAATTTGTGGAGTTCTATGAAGCAGGGGAACATCAGAACAGGCCCTTAAGAGGAGTGGAGGGGGTTGCCGGTTCATGGAGGAGAAAGAGTGGAGTAATCAGGGGAAGGGAGAGAGGTATTAGGGTAGAGATAGATTTATACGCTAAAATGGATACCACCGACGTGTAATGGATACCACCGGCGTGCCATAATTCATGCCCGTCAGTGGTTAAGTCCGTCAGGTGTAGGATGGTATCACCAATGGGCCTTTATATGGGCCCATTTGTGGTAATTTTCTCTCCTGAAATAAGACCGTGCGTTTGAGTAAGCACCAATGGTCCATTTTTCCGCTCGTCATTGGTAACACTTCTACTAATGGTCACTTTGTGCCCATCAATGGTGCCCTGTCATGAAAGGAACATTCTGCAACGGTGGTTCATTTTGCTTCGTTTTGCGCTGTGTTATTTCAAAAAATCGATAACTTATTTTTCTCGCTCTTTCTAGGAGTGGATACGACAGATGAGGGGCATGTTGAAGTTGGACAACATAAATTAAGAAAATGATTACCATACGTTGTAGATTCATGTGCTTGGCCGACAAGAGCCAGGATCCACCACACACCCATGGCCGTAAGGCCACATTAGACGTGGGAGATCGGCGGCGCTGCTGACAGGAGGCAGAAAGCCTAACCGCCTTTCCTTGGAGGAGAGACGCCACACCCACGGTGTTTTGGATATCTAGGCAGAGAGAGACCTGACAGTTAAGTGATCATAACATGGCACGATATGGTCATATAGAAAACAACCCACACCACAAAGTAACATGATGATAGTGTTATTATTTTAAGTAGAGGCCATAAAATATTATTTGGCCCGAAACGTTTATACAGTATATGTTGAACTAAGCCCTGCAAGCGTACACTACACAAAAACAAACCGCAGCACCTCCTTTTGCCTTTCTTTCTTTGTTTGACACCCTGTCGCTGCGAACCGATTCACACAGCTAGCCGATGGATGCAGCTTTGCGTTAAGCCTGGGGAAGAATCGCTTCTCTCCTGCATGGAATGCAATGCAAGCGTACAGATACCTTGACCCTTTGAGGAACCCAAGTATATTGATTCATCTATCTCTCCATCTGCTTGTATATATAGGCACACGCACGCGCCGGATGGAGGAGAGATAAAATTAATTTGAATTGACACCGAGAAAAGAATGGATCCAGCCTCCAATGTGCAGAGCATGTCAAACGAGCTGCTCATGGCCGCAGGGCAAGGCGATGTGGAGCAGATAAAGCGCCTTCTCCAGCAGCACGAGGAAGAAGTCGTCCTCCACGTCAAGAATGAGAAGGAGGATGCTGTCGACGGACAAGCAGGACGCGCTGCTGCTGCCATGGCAGCAGATGCAGACGCGGCCACTGCTACGGGAGACTCCATCCTGCATGTGGTCGCGGGTGGAGGCGATGCTCGTTTCTTGGAGTGCGCCACGGTGATCGTCGGCAAGGCGAAGCATCTCCTCAGCGCCCGCAACCGCAACCGCAACGGCGACACCCCGCTACACTGCGCCACCCGGCTGGGGCATGGTAGGATGGTCACCCATCTCTTGGGTCTTGCTCGACCCGGTGATGGTGATGAGACTGGGCTGAAGGAGAACCTGAGGGCGCAGAACGGCAAGGGAGAGACTGTGCTGCACGAAGCGATCCGCTTGGAAGACAAGGACATGGTGGGCGTGCTACTGTCGGCGGACTCGCAGCTAGCGCGTGTTCCGCTGGCCGACGGCGCCTCGCCCTTATACTTGGCCCTGTTGCTGGGTCTCGGGGACATTGCAAGGCAGCTCTTTGAGGGAGACCAAGAGCTGTCTTACTCTGGACCAGACGGCCAAAATGCCTTCCACGCAGCTATTCTGGGGAGGCAGGCCAAAGGTATATATCTTCAATTAATTTTCTTCTCCCATATAGTACGTTTGTTTTGCAAGTTTTTTAGTACTAGCTGTTTTGATTTCATGTGTCTAATTTCTATGGTAGAGTAGCTTCTAATATGCATACACGCCTCACTTCACATGTGACAAGCTGTTGGGTTTCTTCTTTTAATTGTGAAATTCGTGATGTACAAGTATTTAGTTGTGTTTTTGTATCCATTTTTTTGTAATGGTGCTGTGCAAAGGGACAAAATTTCAGTGTGCTAGAGCAAAAGACAACAAATAATAGTATCTTGAAAAAGTATTTTGCCTAAAAATCATGAAAAACTTATATAAACATGTGTATTACTACTATTTTGTGTAGCAATGTTAAGTTTGTACAAATTGATTTCCTTATATTTTACCCGTTGTACAAGTAGAACAATTCGTTTTTTTAAATTGGTGCAAGTTAATTTGTCACTTGACTCCTCTTTCTCATCCTTTTAATGTATTGGTCCTCGAAATTTTGCACATATGTCACACATTACCATATGCATGCTGTAAATGTTCAGGGTTTCGTGTGCAGTTTTTTTTTAATCTCTTTAGAGAAAACCATAGTTCAAGTGACCGTACACTTGTTCTACAGCTAGCCAATTATGCCTAGTTTGACGTAGGGACAAGCATATATAGACTACCTCTCAAAACTCGTAAGAATGTATGGGCGTGGCTATACGTCAGTCTGCTGAAAAAAAGTTTCAGGTTAGTTGATTTTTTCAACCATCGGATGCGAAATCAATAGCCCGCACCTTTCTTCAACCTCCCGCACCTTCCTCCAATCTTCTTCCTCCTGTCAACAATCCCCTTCCTCCTGCTACCAGCTACCACTGGCCTAGCCGCCGGTCCCCGCCGCCCGCGGCCAGCGGCACTCCAATGACCACCTCGCCGCCCCGTCCCCACCACCAATCTTGCTGCTGCCCCCAGACATCCCTCTAGCCCTGCTCGCGTCCAGTTTTTTTATCCAGGGAAGCCCCACCGCCGCCCCACCCTAAACCCTAAGATAGATAATGGGGTAGCCCTCCGGCGGGCCCCTTCCTTCTCTTTCTCCGGCCTCCTTCTTTCTCCTTCCTTCTCCTTCAAAATCGACTCGACTGACTTTAGCTATTGTGAGAGGTGTAAACTTTAACTCCGGGCTCTAAAACTAGAAAGATTACCACTAGATTAGTGACTGTGGGGTTTTGGGGAATGCCTATGTGTACACACTGAAAATTATTGTATAATATACGATGAACACATTTCATATATACATTGACCTTTTTTAATATACAATGATCTTTTTAATTATGTGATGATTTTTTAAATATAGGATGAAGTTTTTTAATATATATTGAGTTTTTTTATAATGCGATATTTTTTGTAAATACACACTGAACATTACTGTATAAATACACATTGAACATTATTGTATAAATGTACAATGAACATTATTATATTATATCCTATGAACATTTTGTTATATGCATGAACATTTTTTAAATATCGCATAATAAATGGTTCAGTGTAAATTAAAAATATGTCGACAGTATTGAAAAAACATACATTGTTAATTACAAAACCTATATAAGAGGGAAATGTGCAAGAATTAAAAAAAAGGAAAACCCTAAGAATACCCGAGATCTGAAAAAGGATAAAAGATATCCAAAATAAATACATTCAAAAAACCCGAATCCTAAAAAGCGGTCGCGTGCTCGTTAGCTCGCGCGAGCACACGCTCTCGCGCGCCGTCGGATTGGCATCGCGCGGTTCGCGTGGAGAAGCGTTTCGCCTCGTCGTGTGCGCCAGGTGGCGCCTGGTCGTGGCGTCCTGCGAAGAGGTCGTTGGGTGGATTAGCGGTCGTGGGTCCCGGCAGTTCTCCCCTCCCTTCGCAGTTCCTCTCCTACCCGTCCCCCCATTTCGAAACCCCGAGCGCTCCTCCCAAATCCACCAAATCCGCAGCAGCCGGCGGCGGTGCGGCGATTCGGCGGCCGTCCTCCGGCGTAGTGAGGAAGGGACAGCGTGCGCGGCGTGCAGGGAGTGGTTAATTAGGCCAGGCGCGCGTCGGGGCGGCGATTTGGGGCCATACGTCGGTGCAACCGTCGGAGGCGGAAGGCACTGCAGCGCCGGAGACGGGGGCGAGGAGGGTCGACGCGCGTGTCGGTGCGGCGACCGGGACTGTTCGTCTACACCCGCAGCAAACAGCAGCAGTTGGAGGCGGAAGGCGGTGCAGCGCCGGAGACGCGGGCGAGAAGGCTCGACACGCGCGTCTTCGCCGTGTGGTTCGTGCAGAGGAGCAGAATCACCTTGCGCGTTGGCGGGGGGCAGAATCGCAGGTCAGTTCATCTCGATCCCAGTTTGTGTATGCTTGCAGATCCCGTGAGTTTTGGGCGAAATCACTGTTCACTGAATACCTTTGCCATTGTAAGAGATTAGGAAGAGATTACGCATAGGTTAACTGATTTGAAACGGATTAAGCACTCGTTAGATTTTGGTTTCGGTGCTGGTGAGCATTCAAGGCTTGGTGATTTACTGACTTGTGCAACAACTACTTATAGGATGCTCATATAGTTTCCTAGCACTTTATTTTTCATGCAACAAATGGAACTATGTTATAGGTTCATGTTGTTGAAATGTTTGTGTATTCCCATGTGTATTAGGTTTGTCCTAGGTTTATGTGCTGTGGTTCGACGCTCGTGTTTGTTTCGACTGAGTTGTAGATATGTATGTCAGTTTGCTTAAGATTTGTGACTAAGTTGTTAGGCTTTTTTGCTGGAGTTTTGCTAGTCAGTTGCCTGAATTGGCCTCAACTGTTGCCTAGTGTGCCTGGTTGTGGAGGTTTTGTTAGTCAGTTGCCCTAACATGCCCTCAACCATTTTTTGCCTAGTGTCTTTGTGTAATGTTTGGCTTTTTGCTCAAGCTTTCTTAGCCATTTGCCTGAAATGCCAACATGTGTTGCCTAGCAGCCACCATATGTACTGCATTTGTGTAATCTCAAACTTGCTCAAGCTTTCTTAGCCGTTTGCCTGAAATGCCAACTGTAGTCATGTTTTACTTAGGTTTTTTGTATGTACTTTTGTATTAATGTTGTAACATATATTGAAAATCAGATAGTTTACGACGCTTTTCATTGCCCACTTTTTTTAAATCGGTGTTCCTTTAAATATGCGGCAGAAATTAGATGGCTGGGACAAGTCATAAGTCAAAACAGGATGGAGCTGTTGGATCAAGCCATGACGACCTTGCATCTCATGGGGATGAAGAGCATCAAACACAGGTGTGCACATGCTCAGGAAGTTTTTATGTTCTTCCTGTACATAACAGAATTTGTTTTTTTTTCATTTTTTATTGATTTATGTGGTTTCCATCTCCCAGCCACGGAGCAGTGCACCAATAACTGGGCACAAGCGTATGAGAACTAAGGCAGTTGTCCATCGGGGGAAGCGACCTGATGATATCATTAGTACTGAGAATAGTAATGAGAGCCAAGCTGCAGATGCTGGGAATAAAAATGTTGAAGGTGTAGATGTCGAGCAGCCTCCAAAAGCAAAACGCCAGAAGATGGGAGGAACTGAGGTATTTTGCATAGTTGCCTCAGTTTCACTAAGCAGTTGCCCAGCAATGCTGCCTAAGTTGCCTATGTTGTGATGAACCTTTTTTCTTTTTTTGCTAATCCCTTGTTTCTATTTTTTCCTTATGCGCAATAGGGTCGTAGGAACAGGGCATCCCCTGCAAGGCTCTTCAAGTTGAACAAGGACTTGGTTCCTGACCAAAAGGGTGTCATCATCGGAAAAGAATTTGGTGGCATCCTGGACCTTGCAGCGAGTAGCATGCCCGGAGATCTCAGCCAGTGGATAATGAAGCATTACGACCCGGAGATTTCGCAGATAGTCATTCCAGAAAGGGGGAAGATTCCTGTAGATGCTGCAAGTGTCCGTAGGATATGGGGTTTGCCCAACAGGGGCAGGAAGGTGTGCTTCGAGAATCGGCCTGAAATCACAAAGGCAATGTACAGTATTTACAACATCACATCCAAGAACTCCCCAACCCTCACAGAATGGTGCAAGATGATCGTTGACATGGGAGGATCTCATGATGATGATTTTGTCCG
Source organism: Triticum monococcum (assembly GCA_034509565.1). Lineage (NCBI taxonomy): Eukaryota > Viridiplantae > Streptophyta > Magnoliopsida > Poales > Poaceae > Triticum > Triticum monococcum. The sequence continues at coordinate 8,625,077 of CM067847.1, read as the reverse complement.
CGCTTGGCTAGCTCTTGTTTTTTCATGCTTCCTTGCCCCTTCAACTAGTTTGAGTATTTCCCCAAAGAGCTTTCCGGCGGTCATGGATGTCAATGGAATAACGGAAACCAATATATGCCAGTTTGTTGTTGATCAATTAAAGCTTGCGTTCACTTCGGGGCGTGCCAACAAGAAGGCTGTTTGTTGTTGTGTTTTCCACCTTGTTGTAAGTGCTTCAAGCTGTTTTGTTTTTTCAAGCATCCTTTTGTTTAGTTACCTTCTCCTTTCTTTTTGCAACAACTTAAACTTTTTGATCTTTCTCCGTGTCTCTATGCAGTTGTTGTACCTAGACTCTCTGGATGTTGATGAGCCAATACCGAACTTGGTACCAAGGGTCTCAGTTTGGAATTCAGATTTAATCTCCAGAGTTATCAAGAAGGACAGGAAGGCTCCAGGAGAATATGGCCATTTGCGGGTAACTCAATTTTTCTGTTTTAGTATACATATCATTGTCATATTGTTTTTAGGAAACACTACCATTTTTTTAGAGTAGGCAATTCAATTTCAAAGAGCAAGCAAGGCAATGTATCTTTTTGGGCAAGCGACATACATATTTTTTTAAGTATGCCCAAGTAGTTATGAGACTTAATCGAACTTTCTATCGTTTGCCATGCACACAGTTGGATAATGTTCACAGGAAGGATTTGTTTTGTTCTTGTATTTAATAGTAGATTCTGTAGTACATTTTTTAGCTTTTTTCTGTCTGAGCAATTTACATGTTGAAAAGTAGCAAATTTACACAACAACACAAGCAACTTATGTTCTGGAAACTGGCAACTTGCATACTAGTTCCTCATTTTTTGTTGATTACAGTATCAACTAATAGTAGGCAACAAGGGGAAGTGGCATAATGGTTGCAGGAATTTTCAGACTATTAGTAGTACTATTTTCCTTCATTTTTCTCAGGTCTTTTTTTGGTATGGGAGTGCCAGAATTGTTGTCACTCATAGTTTTTTTAATCTTCTTTTGGCTATAAAACCGCCAGCTCAAGACGGAGTTTTCCCGGTGTGCGGATGATAGCTTGTTTGGCAGTATGGACCACATCACCAAATTTGTTGCAGCAAGATTGCCCGAGTCATATGACAAATCAGTAAGTTTATCTAGCACTTTGTTTTTTCCTCTCACTGTTGTTCCCCTTTTTATCGCCATTTGTACATTCAACCATTTTCTCAGAATCTTCAATAGAAGATATGTACTTATCATGTTCTCTACCATCCACTTTTATGTTTTACAGAAGCAAAAGAAGCTCACAGGGTTGGTGCACGACATGTGTTCTGTAATTTCACATGCAGTTGGGAAGCTCGTGACTGGGGTTGGGAAGATAGATGATGATGAATGGGGGACAAAGGAGGCAGATCCTACTACTGCGGAGACAAGCAGTCGGTAGTCTAACAGAAGGGGCAAGCGAGTACCAGCCAGAAGAGATAGCTTACCAAGTGAGGAGGAGTCGTTTAATTCTGACAGCGACGACAGCGAGGCAGCCGACAGTGAAAGTGAGGGAGATGGCAGGGATGAAGGTAGTGATGAAAGCGACACCGATGGCAGTTCAGACAGCGATGACGGTCATGATGGATCAAGTGGAGTTCAGGGGAAATCAAGTAGCCAGGGAGCACGACAAACGGTTGATCACCACCAGGGGCAAGTGCTGAGATGGGAGGTAAAGACAGAATTGAGGGGAACGAGGACAATGATGATGATGATGAAGAAGAGGACGACGAAAAAGAAGATGATGAAGGAAAGGAGGACGATGACGATGAAGAAGGCGATGGGGATGACAAAGACAAGGAAGATGATGGGCAGGGGAAGCAGGATGAAGATGATGATGATGACAGCGGAGGTGGCAACGGTGGTTCAGGTACCAATGGTGGCTCCGATCGGGACGGGGATCCCGCAGCTGAAAATGCAAGCAGCGATGATGATGAACAATGCACGCTGCAATATCTGATTGAAAAGAAGAGGGACAGAAAGGCAAAAGGATTGGATGAGGCAGATAGGATATCTATCAGAGACCTTGTGATGACAGAATTCAAGACTGCTATTTCCCCAAAACCACGCTTCCCTGTTTTTGAAGTGAAATAAATGTTGGATATTGATGACATATCCATGGCAACCGAAGCGAGGAGGGTGTTCAAAGAGTTGTTGAGGGGGGAAGATTTGGATATGGTCTTCACATTCAACCCCAAGCAAATATGCCCAAAGGCGACTCGGCAGAAAATAATGAGAGAACTTGGTGCTCTAAATGAAGCTACAGAACAGAAGACTGCTTGTCGAAACCAACTACCACCACTCCCGCCATCAAAGAAGATGAAGAAAACTGTTAGTTTTGTATTGGAGCCATCTGTGATGAATGAAACAGCAATTCATCTGCAGGCATATCGTGCCGAAAAACCCGGTTACGGCCAAGGGGGAAAGTCAAGGCAGTCAGCCATGAAAAAATCCGGTCCTCCTCAGCAGCAACAAGAGGCATTTTCTGAAACAAAAGAGGCAATCCATGGGAATGCCAAAACACAGGTGGTAAAGAGTACACCATCAAGCTCGGCAGCACCCCCGTGCAGCAAAGTTGGAGATGAGGCAGTACCTACAGGAGTAGATTCAAAGCAGTCGGGCAATTTTCATTCCCAATGTCAAGCAAGTGGATCACATATTCTGGCAACTCAGTCTAATGAGGAAGCAAGGCCAGCTGTTTTTCAGGCAAGTTCTGCAGAGGAAACACTGGACCCCACAAAAGTAAGGCCAGTTCAACTCAAGAAGGGACCCACAGTGCTAGTAAGCACAGGAAACAACAGCAGAACACAACCACTAGGTGACTTAAATGGTCAAGTGCCTCCCCTGTCTCGGGGGAATGTGATGCAGTCAGCCAATGGTATCCTAAGGGCCAAGGTGCAAGATTTCAACGCATCACCCGAGGCTGCTCCATTAAATCATGCAGGACACAAAAAGGAGAAAGAGAACATCCCTCCGGTGTCATGTACGGAGATGAATAGGATACAAGACCTGCCCGAAGCTGTAACCATGGGAGAAAGTCCGGAACAAAAGTTGCTAAGAGCCCTAGGGAAATTGCCTGTCTTCTCAACTGTACTTGCCCAGCCTGAGGCCACAAGTGTTCCAGAAGCAGTAGAAGCAACTGGCCAGGGGAACACTTCCCATTTCTCTCATGTGTAGGAGATGTACCATGAATTCATGCGTGTTAGTGGGAAGACAACCAATGCACTAGAAATCAATGTTCTAGATGTGAGTGAGCTGTTTGCAAGGTGTGTTGATCCAAACAGCAAGAATGCCCAATCCAACTCCACAAATCACAGCTCAGCGAATAAAGATAAACAACATTTTGAGCAAAGGGACACCGAAAGATCAAATGACTTTTTAAGAGAGTACTGCCCAGCACCAAGTTTCGATCTTGGCATAGATGATTTGCACACAAGATCTGCAGACAACACAACACATCAATATGTTGGGTCAAGCACATTTACAGAGCATGAGTTGAAGGAACTCCCAGTACATAACCAGCCAATCATCGATATAACCGATGATGATTATCTGTTGGAGGTTGAAGGCATGGACGAACCGTGTGTTCAAGCAGAAGGAAATGCGTACCAAACACCTGAAAAAAGTTGCAACCAAGGAGAAGTGGGGTCAGCCAGCAAGGTTTACAGCAGTAGTAGTCCAGGAGAGATGCACCCACATCAATTTGAGAGAAGGATTATCAAGCGACCTCCTTGCAAGAGGTCACCTTTCATTGACTATAATGAGAAGAAAGTCTACATGTCCAAACCCGAAGCAAATAGATTGTATGCATCAGTTATTTTGCATGGAAGAATTAATGAAGAAGAGTCACCAGATGTGGATACCAGGTATGACAGTATATCACATTTTTCCCCCAGGCAAGGTCTGTCATGTTATCGAGGCAATTCAAACTGTGTTTACAAGCAAGCCATTTATAGAATCAGGCAACTTGGCTTAGTGTGAAGTTCTTATTTTTTGAAGTAGTTTATCCTTTTGATATGCCCATGCCCCTATGTGTTTTCCCTGAGTTGATATGGTGGTAGGCAATTCATGGAATGATTTTGTGAGCTGAATGCCTCTTTTTTTCTTCCCATGCAGCGTAAGGGTAATTGAACATGGCAAATACTTTGTTACGGTGAGGGAGCTCGCAAACTCAATGAAGAAAGAAGGTTTTGTCTTGAGCCATGTAATGGAAGTTGGTATACAGAATATAATGATGAACTTGCCACCAGACTCAAAGAAGCTCGTGATGCCCGTCAGGTTCTCGGTAAGAAAACGCGAAGCAACTAATAGTGTAGTTTTGCGTTTTTTTCTTTTTCTTTTTTTCATAAAAGGTCATGTTCATGTCTGTATTTTTTTTACATCAGGTTCAGATGCTAAACATGGAATTGAACGGCAAGGAGCTCATTTCCCGGTTCAAGAAGTCGAATCGCTTGGACCGTAAAGACATGGTAAGTTAATGGTTCCTTTACTTTTTACCAATGCATTTTATATATATATATATATATATATGACTTTTTATGCTAAAACTTTTGCTCACACAAATGTAAATATTTCTTAGGGTGGGGGTGGGGGGGTGGGTCGTGTGTTGTGTGGTGGGCTAGTTGACTACACTCATGATTTTTTGCTTCTATGTGCCAAGTTGCTTATATTTTTTGCACAACTTGCCTGTGCATTTTTGGCTGGTTTTGCTTACACAAGTAGATAAGTTGCCTATGCATCTTCTGTTTTTGGCAAATTACTCACACTAGTACAAAACTGGCATGTGCATTTTTGCATCTTCTTAATTGCTTTTTTATGTGGCAAGTTGCTTACATTGTTTGCACAAATTGCTTGTGCATTTTTGGCTGGTTGCTCACACAAGCAGATAATGCATTTTCTGTTTTTGTCAAGTTACTCACACTAGCACAAAACTGGCATGTGCATTGTTTGCTTCCTCAGTCCAGTTTCTAGTATTTGTATTTTTTCTACTAACCCAATTTTTGTTTTTTCTAACAGATTATGTTCCCAGTGTTAGAGAACATCAACAAGACAAAACCTAAAACAGGCAATCATTACTGGATTTTTAATGTGAACATAAGGGATCGACGTTTTGAAACTCTTGATTCTTGGAGGACGCTCAAAAACAAGTCTTTAGATGTTTGCGCAAGGAAGATGGTTGCAAGTTTTCAGTCTCTATGGGAAGAGCATTATGCTAGTTCCCGCGTCTCGCTGGATGAGTTTGGGCTTACCAACATCGACGTCCCAAAACAAAATAATGAGTAAGCATCCACTTCTTTTTCACATATTAACTATGGTCTTGTTCAGTTTTTTACAAGCGACATAATACTACATAGAGTAAGCATCCAGTTGTTTTTTCAATTTTTTGTTTAGGTTCGACTGTGGTGTTTTTGCTCTGACGATAGCAAACGGTTGGGAGGCAAAGGCTGTTCCAAATTTCACAGCTGATGACATTCCAAGCATCAGGAAACATTTGACTAACATGTGGGTTGACAACGCCAACAACACTGCTCCATGGAAAACCATACTCAAGTTAGCATAGGTCAGTTTTTTCTCCCCCCACGCGCGCTACATCCATGTAAAATGCATGTGTTGTTTCTTTTTTGCTCTTTTGTGAACTTTGGAGTGCAAAGGGAGGAGTTGCCTGTATAACAACTTGGACCAGGCAATTCTATTGCATAAACAGGCAATTTAAGCTTTATTTTGAGGCAAGTTATTCAGAAGAACCCATAAAAGACAAATGAAAGACAAATAGTATGATCATTACATAACCAGGGAATTGTTGCATCTTATAGAATTGCAGAATCTTATGTATGTAAGTTTTCGAATATTATGGGGAGGGGGTGGTGGGGCAAGGGTGTTTGCGGGGCAATTCAAATCTCACAATAGGCAACTCAAAACTTATAACCAGGCAACTCAAAACTTATAACCAGACAAGTCAGCCACAAGAAACCGTAAACCATAAATAATAGTTTAGGATGTTCAAACATACAGACCGGCAAATAGTTTAACTCGTCAATGCCATTCGACACATCTTTTTCAGCCATCTGGTCACTGTGTGACCATTACACCAATCTGGTCGGGCAGCTTGCACCATTGTGGTTAAAAGAACCACAATAGCTGCACTTGTTCTTTCTTTTTGGATGCAGCTCAAGTGCTGATTGAATTCTTTTTGACTTTGCCCTCCCTTTTGTTGTTGATTTTGGAGGGTCTCTAGGAATTGCAGGGCCAAGTGTGGTAGCAGGTCTTCCAAACTGTGGTTCAACCATCGTAGTACCTTGTGCGGCTGCAACAGCTGCATATAGAGATGTCATACTGAGCGGCTGGTGCGCATATCCACCAGGAGCTTGCGCAGTAGGAGATGAAATTGCATTGGCATTTTCTACCTGCGTTGCTGTTGATGCAGGCAATGGTGCCAGTCCAGGACCAGCCACATAGGTTGTGTTTGTTGCGTTAGGCCCCCGCGGTGGTTGTATAGCCACCATAGTCTGTGGTGCAGGCCAAATTGCTGGTCTAGGACCCATAGGAGGTCGCGCAGGCCCTCTTGCTAGTGCCGTATCCATCAAAAGTTGTGGCGCAGTTCCTCTTAGCGCTTGCACAGGCCTTGTCATTGTTGAGCCCCTTGAAAGTTGCGGCGCTGCTCCACTGTTCAGTGGCACATATCCTGACAGTTGCTATACAGGCCAGCAGCCTTGTGTCGGAGGGCTCATGGGTAGTGGTACATCCTTTTTTTGCATCGCTGCACCCCCGAATGCTGTCTGTTGGTGTCTATCCTCACTCATAGAGTTGCCAGTTAGGTTTGGTGCGTTTTTTCTCCGTGTTGCAGAAGTAGGTCGCTGCTGCCTAGGTCCAGAAGAGGTTTGTGCATGTTCATCAGGACGCACCGCAGGGCCACTAGTTGCCTGAGTGTTTCTTGGTGGTGGCGCAAAAGCGGGTCTCTGCTGCCCAGGTCCAGAAGGGGCTTGTGAAGGCCCTCCAGGACGCACCGCAGGGCCACCAGTTGCCTGAGAGTTACTCGGTTGTGGTGCAGAACCATCAGCTGATGGTGGAGGACCACCAGAGGGCCCACTTGTTGGTGCTGCCGGTTTCTTCTTCTTTGACATGTTGAGATTTTTGATTTCATGACGCGCACCACGCATATGTTTCTTTACAATATCCGTCGCAGCATTTGACGCACTAGCAACCCGGGCAAGACTACCAAAATCCATCATCAAATTTGCATGCCTGAGTTCCTTTTTCGATTGTGGTGGCATCTCATCAGGTTGCTCTTCAGCAGCAGGGGGTGCGTTGGGAATTGCCATAGGTGTCCACCTTCTAAGTATGTACTGCGCTGGGATTTCATCAACACCAAGGTGGTTGAAAACTTTCAAGACATGGCAGCAAAGCATGCCGTCCCTCTCAATCTTGCAGCAGTCACATCTGTAGTCTCCAGCACTAGCTTCCACCGTGACAAAATAGCCCCTAGAACCATATTTGGCAACCCACTCTTGATTGGGGTAAACCTCATACAATTTTTCACCATGTGGTCGCACATTGCACCTTGTAGTCAACTGAAACTCATCACGAAACTTCTGTACAAGTCCCTAGTATACGAACCGTACGCCTGCTTCTCTATTGGGTAAGATGACCACATTTCAGTCTGTAAATGTCCTGTCCTATAGTCTTTTGAACCCTCCCGGACTAGTATGTGTGTTTGGATTTTCTGATATTGCTTCACAAAGTTCAAAATGGACTTGTGTGGGCTCACATATCGCTTAAGGACAGCGTTGAACCCCTCGCTGCGTTGAGTTGACTGCAAGAAAGGGAAGAATTGGTGCTTGAAGTAGCAGGGCACCCATGTCTCTCTGTACTTGTATAGATTCTCGAAGTGGGAGTCAGTCATAGCCTCATACTTCATCATTAGCTCACACCACCTTGCCTCAAATTCTTCCGGCGTCAAGCTGAAGTCAACACAGCTGTTGAAATCTTTGGACAAGCCAGGGTTTCTCCCCAGCAATGCTCCAAGCTTTTCTTGTGCTTTTTTCATAATATGCCAGCGGCAACAGCGGTGCACACTTATAGGAAAGATCTTTTTAATTGACTGTGCCATTGCGATGTGTTGGTCGGTTATGATGTTGGTGGGTGCTACATTATGCATTGCCTCAAGGAAGGTCTGGAATAGCCAATCAAAGCTCGATGCCAACTCTTGCCTAACAAAGCCACAACCCAACATGAACGACTGCCCATGCCTGTTAATCCCAATGAATGGTGCAAAGGGCATGTTGTACATGTTAGTCATATACGTTGTGTCAAAGGAGATACAATCATGATAAGATTCCACGTACGCCTTCCTTGCTGCACCATCGACCTAGAAAATATTCTCAACCCTGTCTTCCTCATCATATTTTATCTTGTAAAAAAATCTGGATCCTCTATCTGCTGATCTTTAAAGTAAGCAACTGTCTCTATCATATCCCCTTCTTTTGTATCATCCTTGTTCAAGAGCGTCTTGAGGTTTGTAATGTGTTTAGTGCCATAAGGTACAATGAGTTCTGTCCCATAGAAATCTGACATGATGTGCATCATACGACCTGTTGACGTGAAGTCACAATGGTGGTCAATCCTTCTTCTACACAAAAACAGTACCAAAAATAGTTTCTTTTCTGTTTTCAGCAAGGCAACTCAAATGCAAAGTTTGGGCAATTCATGAAGCTATACAAGCAACTACAACCATATGCCCCAGGCAACACATGAGCAAAATACACAAAACAAACCAGGGGGGTAACTATGCATTTAGCGAGCAATAGAAATTTCAATCATAGGCAAGTTGACCCTATCCAGAAACAAGTACTATTGTACATTTTAGCTACAAAGAGACTAACCATAGGCAAGTTCACATTGAACACCAAATTTGTTTTATAAAAAAACTAGGCAAGCAAGAAACTTTGCATTGAGCAACAAACAGGTAAACATTAGGCAACCCCAGCATCCAGAAAGAAATCAGGCAATTTATTTCTTTTTTCTATTGTTGTAAGCAATTTAGTGGCACTATCAAGCAACTAAGGCATTTGTTTGAAGCAAATCAGTGACATGGTTCAAGCAAAAACAGGCACTTGTTGATAGGCTAAGAAACACACAAGCAGTAGGCATGTGTAGGTTCTTAAAGTTAGAAGATAGGGGGGAGGTGGGTGTGGTTCAATACCTGTAGTTAAATTGCAGTTATGAAGATGAGTAAGGAAGGCCCTTTCTTCCGGCGGGATCCCTTGGTGTGATCGCAAATATTTAGTCAAACATGGCTTGTCAACCAACGGGTGGTTATGCTCGCTAACAAAGTAGATCACTTCCCATCTGCCATCTATTACCTTCACAATCATCTTAGCTTTGCAACCAGTTTGCACAATTTTATCTCTTTTTCGTTTCTTGCTCCTCTTTTTGCCTTTACTATCATCATCAAGAAAGACAATAGCCTCATCTTCATTATCATTTTTTCTTGCTCAACAATGTCATCTAGCACGGGAATCTTTTCTGCCCCTCCGTCATCAACATCAGGCTTCCGAAACTTGTTGCAAACAAACTGTTGTTTTATCAACTCCCCTGTTTTGAGATCCTTCCTTGAACTATTCATTTTGATTGAAAACCCCATTTGCAAGGAATATGCATTATAATGCACCTTGGCATCTTCCAAAGTGTCGAACCTCATGCCAACGTAAGGCTCCTTGGGCTGTGACCAAGCTTCATCATCATTTTCAGCACCCAAACCATTACCAATAGTGCCACCGGTATCACCTGCAGCACCTGTGCCATCCAGGGTATGAGCATCACTCACAGTTGCTATAGCTGCAGGTACTTGTGTACTGCCCGGAGCACGGCCCCCATGACTTGACTGCCCATCTGCCTTCATTGCTTCTGTAGCAGCACCATCGACTCTTTGGATGATAGGGGGATTAGGTGATTCCGCCACAAATTCTGCATTTCCAGCACCATGTTGTGTACGTACAATGGATCATCATTATTTTCAGCTGGTTCTTCATTCAGATCAATCATTGTCAACCTTTTTTATTCATAGAGAATATGGGAAAAAGTAAAGCAAGTCAGTAGAGGGATGGAAGCAAGTAGCACAATAAATACAGGCAAGCCAATAGCTCACCCACCAACCAAAGCAATTTTTACGTTGTTGAGGCAAGCTAGTACCACACTAAAATCAGCCAAGCAAACAACACAGCAACGCAAGCACACCAGATTCACAAGATAGCAGTTGAACATAACCAGGCAATTCAAAGTGCACTATCAGGCAACCCAAACAATATAATCAGGCAAGTCAAACTATATATGTCAGGCAATATATTTTTTTGCAGGATATGCATAGAGCTTGCCTGAATGAACCATGTTTGTACATATAAACATAACATAGACTGTTTGTTTTTTGTGTTTCATAATATATTTTCTTTTTTTTGTTTTTCCTTAAATGCAGGCAACATTTGATTTTTGGGGAAGCAAGCATGCCGCCATAGAAGTGCTACTTTGAAGTGTCTTCAGGATGGAATTCACTCCCAATTCAGAGAGATCAGAGCATGTTTAGTGTTAGGAAAAACTTAAGCTAGAATTATGGGCATGATTGCTCTTTTATATTCAGACTATTTCTTCTTTCAGTACTTACGTTTGTGTGTTGGAAAGAACTTAAGTTGACATTTTTAGGTTTCATCTTTTACAGCAGCAAGTTTATGTGTCTTTGGATATGCTCAGTATGCTTTTGAAGTAATGTTTCGCAGCTGAGATAGTTGTTGGTATATGGATTTTTTTGTTGGCTTTTTCCTTCTTTTGCAGGATGAAATACTAATAATTTTGCAACTGTATACTGGCAACTTTTCCAACCTTTTTTGGATCATGGTCAAGGATATGATACAACAAAGGTAAATTGTACTACGCAACCGTCTCTTGTTTTTTAGTTGCAATTTGAGTTACATTTATTTCTTCTAGTGTGTTTTCACTATTGTAACCAAGGAATAATGGAAACAAATGTCCAAGAGGAATCTTTTTTCTAGTTTCTTCAAGAGTTGCCTCGACATGATTATGCTTTTTTGCTTAATCCTTTTTTTGTAAGTTGCTCCAATAAACCACATTGATGTCAGTATTCATTGTCTTATAAGTTTCAAAAGTGTTCATGTTTTTGCCATGGCATAAGTTTTCAAAGTTTTGTGCAGACATATAATTAGTTGCCTCATTATAGCACTGTTTTTGCTCAAACAGAATGTTTATTTTTGCACTGTTTTAAGCAATTAATAGAACCGGAACACGTCAGAAAGATCATCATCTGTTTGTTTCTCATCCTCTTATAAGTACTATTTTTTGCTCAGTTGTTTTTCTTGCTCAAGGCATTATTTTTTCCTAATTGTTTTGTCAGCATTTACTATCAGCACTTGCCTACAGATTTTATAAATGTATTCATATGCAACAGATTTGGAAATAGATTTTGAAGCCTGGGAAGAAATATGATGCTTAATATCAGACTAAATTTTCCCAAATCAGGGGGCTGAAACTTGCCCAAACAGCAGACTAAACATGCTTAACATCACTGCTTTTTTACACAATGTTTTGCACATCTGAAGCCTTACAGAAGAGGCAAATCGTGGGGAAAGAGGAGGGGGATCTGGAAGATGAGCCAAATCTGACCTTTTTGTCTTGTTTTTTTTGCCTTTTTGCAGGGCAATCAGGAACCAGACGCCTAGAGAAGAAACATCAATGGAGCCGCCATTGGTGGGCTGTGAAGGTTTGCTTTGGATCCGGAAGTGGTCAGGGGAAGGGGCGTGCTGTCCTTCTTTGCTTGGGAGAGAAGAAGATGGGGCTGGGGGCTAGGTGAGGAGAAAGGAGGAAGGAGATGCGTAGGGGGTGTGGGAGGGATCGGGCAAAGGGGAGGACCAGCTGTTTTGACCGCTCGATGGGTGGCTGCGGGAATCTGGAGCGGGGGCCAGGTACTTTCCTATCCTGGACAGTGGGGACAGAAAATTACCTTTTCTGGGTGGCTGCCAGGAAATGCTAGGGAGCACCCGGCTGCTCCCTAGACGCGTCCTTCGAAAAAAGGAACAGTTGTAAAAGTTTCACGGTCAGGACGTGTCTAATGCGGAGTATAAAAATATGGAAGTCTCCACTAGACGCAACCAATTGTGTAGCATACCAGTCAGCGCGCGTTTGCCATGTATGATGCATCCCATATTTGAATCCTGGTGGGCGCTTTTTTTTACGCTGGTTTTATTTCTCCCATGAAGGGTTTATTTTCACAAACAAGAAACAAGGGCGTTTGCGTGATTACATATAAAGCAAGTTTTTTATTTGGTGAAAGAACATGCCACATCGGCGCCTGACTGTAGACAGGCCCGGCCGGTCAGTTTCCTTGTCAATATGTGTTTATACAGAGTGCGCGCCCCAGACTTGGTTCTGACTTGCAATATTTTTAATAGTGATACCACTTCGTTGAGACTGCCCAATTGTAGTACCGACATTTTCCTGTCGTCCCCATGCCATGTTTGGTGCCCAGTGGCGTAGCGAGCGGGTGCCGGTGTGCCGTGGCACACCCAGAATTTCGAGGTATGTTTTACCATATATGAATTCGGCTAAATTAATCCTTTTAAACAGCCCTCAAGCATAATTGGCAATAGCCCAAATCAATTATTTTGAAGTGTGCACCCTCATCATTTTATTTCTGGCTACGCCACTGGTGGTGCCTTCGTTCCTGAAGCATAGTCGCAGCACATGCAGGGTACTACTAGACTCGTACTATATTAGTACTAGTAGTATTAGAATAAATGCCCACAGGTTCCGACTAATCATATGTACTTTGATAAATCGCCAGGCGGTACCCTCTCTATGTGCATGTGCACGTCGACGTCTTGCTAACTTGTTTTTTCCATGGTCAGGCATCACCATGTCACCCCGCAAAAAAAAAAAGACACCACCATGTCAGACTCGAGTCGGAGAACCAGTGATGACCAATTGTTGACGCCTTCCACGCGGCCATGCCAAGAGGAGATAGGCCGAGTCGCCGAGAGGAAACCACACCATCCCTTCTGGCGACCGCGAAGACGTTATCCCAGAGAAGGTATGCCTCTAATTTCCTATTTACAGATAGCCTAGTTATGCCTTATGGATTTTGCAATGATATTTATTATTATTTTGATGGATATGTTAAGGGTCCCGGGTTTAGTTTCGCTCCGGGCCCCCAAAACCGGCACTGCCTCAAAACAGTTTGGAGCCATGTCCAGGAGGGAACCTCAACTCTAGGTTCACTTTTCAGCTTACACCAAGAGCGCGCTGCAACTTAACCCTCTGCACCTCCCTCAATGCACCCATTACATAATGCGTAGTAATTAGTGATAACTCTTCAAGGCCCTCCAATCATTAGGCTGGTTGTAATGGGGAGTATCATATACTAGTATCATGCATATGATACTAGTGTGTGATACTACCTCCGTAATGCATAGTATTATAAGTTAATATCTTAGATTACCTTATTAATTGCCATGCATGACACAAACTAGTAGATCATTTAATATGATACAGTATCGTGATATGATACTATATTCTCTCTTTCCTTATTTAATTGTGTGCCACATCATTTAAAAAGTCTAGTTGGTATGCATGATACTACTTATGATACTCCTATTACAACCAGCCTTAACGCGGGTGGTTAGAGATGAGTCGCTGGTCCTCCGTAGTTGAGATCTCAGATTGAAATCTTTCAGCTACGCTCGCCATTCTCCGGTCAGCCCAACGAACTAGCCAAGGTTAGCAGTAGCACTACTTAATGTGATCTGAACACTTTTATATTAGCTTACGGAGGGAGTACTTCATCCTCCCATAATATAAGAGCTTCTTTATATTAGTGTGGTCTGTAGTGTAAAAAACACTCTTATATATATTATGGTACGGATGGAGTACTATACTAATCTGTTTTAATTCTTGTGTTGTGGTGCGTATTCTGGAAGGGGTCTTAGTTCTTGTACGTGATGATTAGACAGTTATGGATAGGAAAGATCCCCTAAACACTAAATATTTTCCTAAAAATAGTCTAAATATTAACTTGTTCTTTAAGCGCCGCCGAATGGAAGACAACTTGCATCGGTATGGCATGCTAATCTATGCTAAAAAAAATAGCAACTAAGTTCTCTTCTAGTGAAACTATTAATTTTGCATCTTATTGGCTATCATAGAGGTAATATAGATGTAATCATGTTTTATATGGACAAATGGAATATTATTATAGTCTTCTAATTCTTATTTTTTCTGTCTAAAAAATATAACAACTTGACTTGGCCCCCTATGTCAAAATCCTGGCTCCCCCCCCCCCCCCCCCCCATCCACTCGAAACTAGGGTTATAGCTCATGAGCACGTCCTCCACATGCCCGCTTGTTGGTATTTTGCAATCGCCTGCTTGTGGTATCGAGCATCATCTCGGGTTGCTACCTTGCTTTGTTGATTCTCCTTCATTGCCACCACCGCTCATTTTTCCACCTTGCTGTTCAACCTCTCTCACTCGCGAAGGGGAGAAATAGGGGTTACGGTTATCAGAGGCACACATTATGCCTCTACCTATCTCGTGTCAGGCACCCAATGATTTTCTGCAAGTGCACATGGTTTAGTTGTATTCTTTTCAAAGTAAGAATGTCGATCCAACAGGGAGCACATGAAGCAATCTTTTGTCTCTTGTAGGGTTTAAATAGCTATGCCTGCAAGTTGAAAGAAGTCCAAAGTAGTGGTGATACGGTGTAGCAAGCATAAAATCAAAGTACTGAAATGGAATTTAGTAACAAGGATTGTAAACAAGGGTGATGAAACCAATAATACTAAAGCCTTCCAGGGAGTCTGGATTCCACACTAGCGTGCATCTATAGCAGTGCCTAAAGACAATGCTACGTCGGATTCCTAAGCTACTTTGCATATTTCTATTTGTGGGTAGAACAGGTACATATACGTGCATAGACGCGGCAGCCCCGTATCACATACACCACCACCGTTCTTCCGCACTCCTGTTACCAAACAATGACTAAGAGGAGAAAGGTCCTCGTGGATGTAACCTATAAGTGGTCTCTATTACCACCCTGCTCCAACAATCCGGGATGAAGGGAGAGTCCTGTCATGTACCTACCTCTTCAATCAGTCGGTGCGCCAGCAATAATAACCGTCCGTCAAAAGTTGGCTTATGTTGGATGGTCGGCTCCACCCAACATCAAGAAGACTATTAACATAAACATGCAAAGAGGATATTAAGTCCTAATACCAAACGATCTATTGTACACCAGGGTTCCTCCATATCCCCAAGAAGTAGGGAGACTACTCACACATAGAGGCAACAAACATCAAAAGGGTGTTGAAAGTAAACATGAATGGATTACCGAAAAAGGCTTTCGCCCCTGCTTTATTAATAAAGAAAATCACCGAGCCAAGAAGTACACACAAGTCAAAGACATACTCCACACGAACAAACACACAATAGGCTGCACGCGGCAAAATTCAAGAGGGTTCTGCTGAGGGCACAACTCAACAAGCCCCAAAGAAAACAAAAGAGAACATGGTGGTAAGAAGGCGCCCACAACCACGGCACGACCAAGGTCATGAAGGCCCATCATCTAATCTAGCTCGAGAGGTGGTGGGGGAAGCGAAGGCACCAAACGACGAGCCATCACCCGAAGATCTGCAAGGAGGATGTCGATGGCGTCTGGACCTGACGCCCGGCCAAGCGACCGTTGGGGAACGTAGTAATTTCAAAAAATTTCCTACGCACACGCAAAATCATGGTGATGCATAGCAACGAGAGGGGAGAGTGTGATCTACATACCCTTGTAGACCGACAGCGGAAGCGTTAGCACAACGCGGTTGATGTAGTCGTACGTCTTCACGGCCCGACCGATCAAGCATCGAAACTAGGGCACCTCCGAGTTCTAGCACACGTTCAGCTCGATGACGATCCCCGGACTCCGATCCAGCAAAGTGTCGGGGAAGAGTTCTGTCAGCACGACGGCGTGGTGACGATCTTGATGTTCTACCGTCGCAGGGCTTCGCCTAAGCACCGCTACAATATTATCGAGGATTATGGTGGAAGGGGGCACCGCACACGGCTAAGAATATGATCACGTGGATCAACTTGTGTGTCTAGGGGTGCCCCTTGCCCCCGTATATAAAGGAGCAAGGGGAGGTGCGGCCGGCCAGGAGGAGGGCGTGCCAGGAGGAGTCCTACTCCCACCGTGAGTAGGATTCCCCCCTTTCCTAGTTGGAATAGGTTTCGGGAGGGGGAAAGAGGAGAGAGAGAAGGAAGGGGGAGGGGGGGCGCCGCCCCCCTCTCCTTGTCCTATTCGGACTAGGGGGGAGGGGCGCGCGGCCCAGCCCTGGCCACCTCTCCTCTCTTCCACTAAAGCCCACTAAGGCCCATATACTGAAGGAAATATGCCCTAGAGGCAATAATAAAGTTATTATTTATTTTCTTATTTCATGATAAATGTTTATTATTTATGCTAGAATTGTATTAACCGGAAACATAATACATGTGTGAATACATAGACAAACAGAGTGTCACTAGTATGCCGCTACTTGACTAGCTCGTTAATCAAAGATGGTTATGTTTCCTAACCATGGACAAAGAGTTGTTATTTGATTAACGGGATCACATCATTAGATGAATGATCTGATTGACATGACCCATTCCATTAGCTTAGCACCCGATCGTTTAGTATGTTGCTATTGCTTTCTTCATGACTTATACATGTTCCTATGACTATGAGATTATGCAACTCCTGTGTGCCGGAGGAACACTTTGTGTGCTACCAAACGTCACAACGTAACTGGGTGATTATAAAGGTGCTCTACAGGTGTCTCCAAAGGTACATGTTGGGTTGGCGTATTTTGAGATTGGGATTTGTCACTCCGATTGTCGGAGAGGTATCTCGGGGCCCTCTCGGTAATGCACATCACATAAGCCTTGCAAGCATTGCAACTAATGAGTTAGTTGCGAGATGATGGATTACGGAACGAGTAAAGAGACTTGCCGGTAACATACCGACGATCGAATCTCGGGCAAGTAACATACCGGTGACAAAGGGAACAACGTATGTTGTTATGCGGTCTGACCGTGACCGATAAAGATCTTCGTAGAATATGTAGGAGCCAATATGGGCATCCAGGTCCCGCTATTGGTTATTGACCGGAGACGTGTCTCGGTCATGTCTACATTGTTC
Organism: Triticum monococcum; assembly: GCA_034509565.1. Classification (NCBI taxonomy): domain Eukaryota; kingdom Viridiplantae; phylum Streptophyta; class Magnoliopsida; order Poales; family Poaceae; genus Triticum; species Triticum monococcum. Next base: position 8,607,833 of record CM067847.1, on the reverse strand, counting down.
TCGAACCGTAGGGTCCGCACGCTTAAAGTTACGATGACAGTTTCATTATGAGTTTATGTATTTTGATGTACCGAAGGTTGTTCGGAGTCCCGGATGTGATCACGGACATGACGAGGAGTCTCGAAATGGTCGAGACATAAAGATTGATATATTGGACGGCTATATTCGGACACCGGAAGTGTTCCGGGGAAGTTTCGGATAAAACCGGAGAACCGGGGGGTTACCGGAACCCCCCGGGGGGTTAATGGGCCTCATGGGCCTAAAGTGGAGAAGAGGAAAGGCAGCCAGGGCAGGCCGTGCGCCCCCTCTTCCCCAAGTCCGAATTGGACAAGGAGGGAGGGGCACCGCCCCCCTTTCCTTCCTCTCCTCTCTCCCTTCCTTCCCCTCTCCTAGTTGAACAAGGAAAGGGAGGGGAGTCCTAATCCCGGTAGGAGTAGGACTCCTCCTGCGCGCCTCCTACTAGGGCCGGCCGCACCCCCCTTGGCTCCTTTATATACGGGGGCAGGGGGGCACCCCATAGACACACAAGTTGACTTCGTGATCGTTCCTTAGCCGTGTGCGGTGCCCCCTCCACGATATTAACCTCGATCATATTGTAGCGGTGCTTAGGCGAAGCCCTACGACAGTTAAAACATTAAGATCGTCACCACGCCGTCATGCTGACGAAACTCCTCCCCGAAGCTTTGCTGGATCGGAGCCCGGGGTGCGTCATCGAGCTGTACGTGTGTCAAGAACTCGGAGGTGCCGGAGTAACGGTGCATGGATCGGTTGGACCGGGAAAACGTACGACTACTTCCTCTACGTTGCGTCAACGCTTCCGCTTCGGTCTATGAGGGTACGTAGACAACACTCTCCCCTCTCGTTGCTATGCATCACCATGATCTTGTGTGTACGTAGGAATTTTTTTGAAATTACTACGTTCCCCTACATATACCTCCCGGGGGGTTCCGGTAACCTCCCGGTACTCCGGTAAAATCCCGATTTCACCCGGAACACTTCCGATATCCAAATATAGGCTTCCAATATATCAATCTTTATGTCTCGACCATTTTGAGACTCCTCGTCATGTCCGTGATCACATCTGGGACTCCGAACTAACTTCGGTACATCAAAACTCATAAACTCATAATATAACTGTCATCGAAACCTTAAGCGTGCGGACCCTACGAGTTCGAGAACAATGTAGACATGACCGAGACACTTCTCCGATCAATAACCAATAGCGGAACTTGGATGCTCATATTGGCTCCTACATATTCTATGAAGATCTTTATCGGTCAGACCGCATAACAACATACGTTGTTCCCTTTGTCATCGGTATGTTACTTGCCCGAGATTCGATCGTCAGTATCTCAATACCTAGTTCAATATCGTTACCGGCAAGTCTCTTTACTCATTTCGTAATACATCATCTTGCAACTAACTCATTAGTTGTAATGCTTGCAAGGCTTATGTGATGTGCATTACCGAGAGGGCCCAAAGATACCTCTCCGACAATCGGAGTGACAAATCCTAATCTTGAAATACGCCAACCCAACATTCACCTTTGGAGACACCTGTAGAGCTCCTTTATAATCTCCCAGTTACGTTGTGACGTTTGGTAGCACACAAAGTGTTCCTCCGGTAAACGGGTGTTGCATAATCTCAAAGTCATAGGAACATGTATAAGTCATGAAGAAAGCAATAGCAACATACTAAATGATCGGGTGCTAAGCTAATGGAATGGGTCATGTCAATCACATCATTCACCTTTGGAGAAATTCTATCATTTCTGATTAGTAATATGTCATCTACATATAATATCAGAAATACTAGAGAGCTCCCACTCACTTTCTTGTAAATACAGGCTTCTCCAGAAGTCTGTATAAAACCAAATGCTTTGATCACACTATCAAAGCGTTTATTCCAACTCCGAGAGGCTTGCACCAGTACATAAATGGATCACTGGAGCTTCCACACTTTGTTAGCTCCCTTTGGATCGACAAAACCTTCCGGCTGCATCATATACAACTCTTCTTGCAGAAATCCATTCAGGAATGCAGTTTTGACATCCATTTGCCAAATTTCATAATCATAAAATGCGGCAATTGCTAACATGATTCGGACAGATTTAAGCATCGCTACGGGTGAGAAGGTCTCATCGTAGTCAATCCCTTGAACTTGCCAAAAACCTTTTGCGACAAGTCGAGCTTTGTAAACAGTAATATTACCATCAGCGTCAGTCTTCTTCTTGAAGATCCATTTATTCTCAATTGCTTGCTGATCATTGGGCAAGTCAACCAAAGTCCATACTTTGTTCTCATACCTGGATCCCATCTCACATTTCATGGCTTCAAGCCATTTTGCGGAATCTGGGCTCACCATCGCTTCTTCATAGTTCGTAGGTTCATCATGATCTAGTAGCATGACTTCTAGAACAGGATTACCGTACCACTCTGGCGCGGATCTTACTCTGGTTGATCTACGAGGTTCAGTAGTATCTTGTTTTGAAGTTTCATGATCATTATCATTAGCTTCCTCACTAATTGGTGTAGGTGTCGCAGAAACAGGTTTCTGTGATGTACTACTTTCCAATAAGGGAGCAGGTACAGTTACCTCGTCAAGTTCTACTTTCCTCCCACTCACTTCTTTTGAGAGAAACTCCTTCTCCAGAAAGTTTCCGAATTTAGCAACAAAAGTCTTGCCTTCGGATCTGTGATAGAAGGTGTATCCAATAGTTTCCTTTGGATATCGTATGAAGACACATTTCTCTGATTCGGGTTCAAGCTTATCAGGTTGAAGCTTTTTCACATAAGCATCGCAGCCCCAAACTCTCAGAAACGACAACTTTGGTTTCTTGCCAAACCACATTTCATAAGGCGTCGTCTCAACAGATTTTGATGGTGCCCTATTTAACATGAATGCGGCCATCTCTAGAGCATATCCCAAAACGATAGCGGTAAATCAGTAAGAGACATCATAGATCGCACCATATCTAGTAAAGTACGATTACGACGTTCGGACACACCATTACGCTGTGGTGTTCCGGGTGGCGTGAGTTGCGAAACTATTCCACATTTTTTCAAATGTACACCAAACTCGTAACTCAAATATTCTCCTCCACGATCAGATCATAGGAATTTTATTTTCTTGTTACGATGATTTTCAACTTCACTCTGAAATTCTTTGAACTTTTCAAACGTTTCAAACTTATGTTTCATTAAGTAGATATACCCATATCTGCTTAAGTCATCTGTGAAGGTGAGAAAATAACGATATCCGCCACGAGCCTCAACATTCATTGGACCACATACATCTGTATGTATGATTTCCAATAAATCTGTTGCGCTCTCCATAGTACCGGAGAATGGTGTTTTTGTCATCTTACCCATAAGGCACGGTTCGCAAGTACCAAGTGATTCATAATCAAGTTGTTCCAAAAGCCCATCAATATGGAGTTTCGTCATGCGCTTTATACCGATATGACCCAAACGGCAGTGCCACAAATAAGTTGCACTATCATTATCAACTCTGCATCTTTTGGCTTCAACACTATGAATATGTGTGTCACTACTATCGAGATTTAATAAGAATAGACCACTCTTTTAAGGGTGCATGACCATAAAAGATATTACTCATGTAAATAGAACAACCATTATTCTCTGATTTAAATGAATAACCGTCTCGCATCAAACAAGATCCAGATATAATGTTCATGCTTAACGCTGGCACCAAATAACAATTATTTAGGTCTAATACTAATCCCAAAGGTAGATGTAGAGGTAGCGTGCCGACTGCGATCACATCGACTTTGGAACCATTTCCACGCGCATCGTGACCTCGTCCTTAGCCAATCTTCGCTTAATCCGTAGTCCTTGTTTCGAGTTGCAAATATTAGCAACAGAACCAGTATCAAATACCCAGGTGCTACTGCGAGCATTAGTAAGGTACAAATCAATAACATGTATATCACATATACCTTTGTTCACCTTGCCATCCTTCTTATCGGCCAAATACTTGGGGCAGTTCCGCTTCCAGTGACCAGTCTGCTTGCAGTAGAAGCACTCAGTTTCAGGCTTAGGTCCAGGTTTGGGTTTCTTCTCTTGAGTAGCAACTTGCTTGCTGTTCTTTTTGAAGTTCCCCTTCTTGTTCCCTTTGCCCTTTTTCTTGAAACTAGTGGTCGTGTTGACCATCAACACTTGATGCTCCTTCTTGATTTCTACCTCCACAGCTTTCAGCATTGCGAAGAGCTCGGGAATAGTCTTATTCATCCCTTGCATATTATAGTTCATCACGAAGCTCTTGTAGCTTGGTGGCAGTGATTGGAGAATTCTGTCAATAACGCAATCATTTGGTAGATTAACTCCCAACAGAATCAAGTGATTATTATACCCAGACATTTTGAGTATATGCTCACTGAAAGAACTGTTCTCCTCCATCTTGCAGCTATAGAACTTATTGGAGACTTCATATCTCTCAATCTGGGCATTTGCTTGAAATATTAACTTCAACTCCTGGAACATCTCATATGCTCCATGACGTTCAAAACGTCGTTGAAGTCCCGATTCTAAGCCGTAAAGCATGGCACACTGAACTATCGAGTAGTCATCAGCTTTGCTCTGCCAGACGTTCATAACATATGGTGTTGCTCCAGCAGCAGGCCTGGCACTCAGCGGTGCTTCCAGGACGTAATTCTTCTGTGCAGCAATGAGGATAATCCTCAAATTATGGACCCAGTCCGTGTAATTGCTACCATCATCTTTCAACTTTGCTTTCTCAAGGAACGCATTAAAATTCAAAGGAACAACATCACGGGCCATCTATCTACAATCAAACATAAACAAGCAAGATACTATCAGGTACTAAGTTCATGATAAATTTAGGTTCAATTAATCATATTACTTAAAGAACTCCCACTTAGATAGACATCCCTCTAATCCTCTAAGTGATTACGTGATCCAAATCAACTAAACCATGTCCGATCATCACGTGAGATGGAGTAGTTTCATTGGTGAACATCACTATGTTGATCATATCTACTATATGATTCACGCTTGACCTTTCGGTCTCCATGTTCCGAGGCCATATCTGTATATGCTTGGCTCGTCAAATATAACCTGAGTATTCCACGTGTGCAACTGTTTTGCACCCGTTGTATTTGAACGTAGAGCCTATCACACCGGATCATCACGTGGTGTCTCAGCACGAAGAACTTTCGCAACGGTGCATACTCAGAGAGAACACTTCTTGATAATTAGTGAGAGATCATCTTATAATGCTACCGTCAATCAAAGCAAGATAAGATGCATAAAAGATAAACATCACATGCACTCAATATAAGTGATATGATATGGCCATCATCATCTTGTGCTTGTGATCTCCATCTTCGAAGCACCGTCATGATCACCATCGTCACCGGTGCGACACCTTGATCTCCATCATAGCATCGTTGTCCTCTCGCCAATCTTATGCTTCCACGACTAGCACTACCGCTTAGTGATAAAGTAAAGCATTACAGCGCGATTGCATTGCATACAATAAAGCGACAACCATATGGCTCCTGCCAGTTGCCAATAACTCGGTTACAAAACATGATCATCTCATACAATAAAATTTAGCATCATGTCTTGACCATATCACATCACAACATGCCCTGCAAAAACAAGTTAGACGTCCTCTACTTTGTTGTTGCAAGTTTTACGTGGCTGCTACGGGCTTTAAGCAAGAACCAATCTTACCTACGCATCAAAACCACAACGATAGTTTTTCAAGTTGGTGCTGTTTTAACCTTCGCAAGGACCGGGCGTAGCCACACTCGGTTCAACTAAAGTTGGAGAAACTGTCACCCGCTAGCCACCTTTGTGCAAAGCACGTTGGGAGAACCGGTCTCGCGTAAGCGTACGCGTAATGTCGGTCCGGGCCGCTTTGTCCAACAATACCGCCGAACCAAAGTATGACATGCTGGTAAGCAGTATGACTTATATCGCCCACAACTCACTTGTGTTCTACTCGTGCATATAACATCAACACATAAAACCTAGGCTCGGATGCCACTGTTGGGGAACGTAATAATTTCAAAAAAATTCCTACGCACACGGAAAATCATGGTGATGCATAGCAATGAGAGGGGAGAGTGTGATCTGTCGTGGTAACGATTCCGACAATAAGAGAGGGGTAGGATAAAGGAGCATGATCTATCGAGTCGTGGTAACGATTTCGACAATAAGGGAGGGGTAGGATAAAGGAGCATGATCTATCGAGATGCATATGGGTGACACGGTGATTTTAGCGAGTTCGGGCCTCTCACGGTGGAGATAACAACCCTACGTCTCGTGCTCCGGAGAGGCTTTGTTTTATCCGAGTATGTATCCAGAGATTACAATGTATGCGAGAAAGGAGAACAGATCCCCATGCCCGAGCTAAGTCCTGAGACTAGAAAGAGAGAGAGATAGAAGAAAAGAGCCCCCTAGTCTAGTGGTGGGGGTGGCTTATATAGAGTGCGCCACCCCCTCACCCCTTATGTTACACGATGGAGCATTAATGCTATAATGCCTGCCCACTACAAAACCGTCATGCTGACTATTGGTCTTTGCATATCCCAGTGAGTTACACGGTCGAGTGGAATGAGCTCGTCGAGTGAAGTGCCGTGCTCCGAGTGGCTGTCGCCCTCCGAGTGACTTTCAAGTTGCGGTACATCTGGACGGCGATCTGGCCCAGGGGTCCAGTACAAAGTATACAGTGTCCATGGGTAGGGCCTTTATGTCAGACCTGTTACCCTACCCCCAATACATGTCCTCGTCATTAGCCCCCGAATCGGTCGAGGTTGAGCGGGTCGAGTCGGGGTGAATTCCCAGATGAGTCGAGTGCTGCGGAGGCACTTACGAACTCCCTCTGATCACCCGGCGATCTTATCTCCGCATGTTGCCTTGACAGATTCTAGACTGTATGGTGTCCGAGTGAAATGAGCTCAAACGGGTCCGCGGAGGAGCGTTAAACTCACCTTATAGCAATTTTTTTGGAGTGATTTGGAGTGGGTCCTGCGTTGAGTAACTGATTACTCGGAATTTCTTCACGCATGGAACGTGTCTTTTTTTGTTGTTTGGCCGTCACTCAGACCGGGCGGGCCGTTCCGAGTGGATACCATTCCAGTGGGGGCACGCTGAGTGCACCCACTGGGTGTAGTCCCGGAGACTGCTGTTGACTGCAGGCAGTCGGCGGGAGTCTTAGAGCCTATCTTTTTTGTTGTTGTTTGGCCGTCACTCGGACCGGGCGGACCGTTCTGAGTGGATACCAACAGTCAGCGGGATTCTTAGAGCCTGTCTTTTTTGTTGTTGTTCATCACTCGGACTGGTCAGGCCGTACCGAGTGGAGATTACTCCAGTGGGGGCATGCTGAGTGCACCCACTGGGTGTAGTCCCCGAGACCGCCATTGACTGCGGGCAGTCGGCGGTGGTCTGAGAGAACTAAAACTCTTCTTAGATGGTACTGATCGAACTTGTTCTTCTCTGACTCGGAGGTCGAGTAATTCTGGAGCTGGTTTTGCATCGAGCAAAATGTTTCTTTCCGAGTTCTCTTCCAGTGGGGGCACGCTGAGTGCACCCGCTGGGTGTAGTCCCCGAGCCTCTATCGGACTAGATGAGTCGGGCGGAGGGTTTAAGTCTCCTGGTAAACCTCCACGCAGTCGACACAGTAAATATCTTTTAGTCTGAAATCGAGTCAATCGTATGCATCTTCAGGTGCTTGACATGGTAAATAAGCTCAGCCTGGAGCTGAGTCGGTCGGAATGATCTTCATGCACTCGGCACGGTAAATAAATTCAGCCTGGAACTCAATCAAGCAGGTGAATCTTCGTGCTCTCGTCACGGTGAATGAATTCGGCTTTAAAACTGCCGACCGTAGAAAAAGGCCGGACACTCCAGGGAGTAATCGTTCCCGTAGTACTTCTTATATTGACCGTTGGATTTTGCGTGAAAGGAGTATTTGTCCGAGTGGACGTGCTTCCCAACTGATCGGGGTATGTTGACTACAAGGTAAAACTTGGTGGCACTCGTATGTCTCCCGGAGGAGATAGACTAGTGGTCTGACATGGACTTGCCATGAAACCCGAGTGGCGAGGCTAGTGTGTGGGCTGACTCTCCGGAGAGATGCCACTCATTATCCCGGGGGAACACCAACACATGCCATCTCTAAGTCCAAGTTTGTGAAACAGACCTCTTGGAGCTTAGGATAAGGGCCAAGTGTATCCGTAGAGGAGCGTCGTTTTCGCCCTTTTGCAGTCCTGAAGATGACTTCAAGAAATGATTTGGGCGATCGTCCGAGTGGACAGTACTACCCTTATAGATTTTCGGCAGACCGAGCATGTATGGTCAAAAGAAATATTCCTGATGTGATCAATAGGTTGACCAAATGGGCGTATCCCATGAGGGCGACATGGCCCAGGGTTGTGCGAAGCCCCCGAGTGATGCTCGAAAAAGGTAAGATTGCTATAGAGTGTGATATGAGGTTTGAACATATGAGTAACTTAGTCATTCCTGTGCTGGGGGTGTAGAGGTAAAGACATGTCCAAATGATGGAGACACGCGAGGTGTCCGAAGGGCGATGATGTGTACAACCGAGTGACGACGCGTGGGGCGGTCGAGTGGTGAAGACATGCACAACCGAGTGGCGACGCGTGGACCGGCCGAGTCATGATGTGCGAGGTGGTCGAATGATGAAGACGTGCACAACTGAGTGGCAACACATGGGGTGGCCGAGTGGTGAAGACGTGCACAACCGAGTGGCGACGCGTGGAGCGGCCGAGTCATGATGTGCGAGGTGGTCGAATGGTGAAGACGTGCACAACTGAGTGGCAACACGTGGGGCGGCCGAGTGGTGAAGACGTGCACAACCGAGTGGCGGCGCGTGGAGCGGCCGAGTCATGATGTGCGAGGTGGTCCAATGGTGAAGACGTGCACAACTGAGTGGCAACACGCGGGGCGGCCGAGTGGTGAAGACGTGCACAACCAAGGCGGGGCGGCCGAGTGGTTATGAGGTGACCAACCGAGTGGCGACGCGCGGGGCGGCCGAGTGGTTATGAGGTGACCAACCGAGTGGCGACGCGAGGAGCGGCCGAGTGGTGATGGGGTGACCAACCGAGTGGCGACGCGCAGGGCGGCCGAGCGGTGATGAGGTGACCAACCGATGGCGACGCGCGGGGCGGCCGAGTGGTGCCGAGGTGACCGACCGAGTGGCGACGCGCGGGGCGATCGAGTGGGGATGTGTGAGGTGGCCGAGTGAAGGACTACGTGTCCAGCCAAGTTGTGACGCGCGGGGCGGCCATGTGGTGAAGGCATGCACAACCGAGACGCGACACGCGGAGCGGCCAAGTGGTGAAGACGTGCACAACCAAGTGGCGACGCGCAGGGCGGTCGAGTGAGGATGTGCGAGGTGGCCGAGTGAAGGACTACGTGTCCAGCCAAGTTGTGACGCGCGGGGCGGCCATGTGGTGAAGGCATGCACAACCGAGAGGCGACGCGTGGAGCGGCCAAGTGGTGAAGACGTGCACAACCAAGTGGCGACGCGTAGGCTGGCCGAGTGAGGATGCGCGACGTGGTCGAGTGAAGGACTACGTGTCCAGCCAAGTGGCTGAAATGGTCTTCGAAGGAATTAGCCAGATGCTTTCGAAGCTGATGTAGTGACGAGGTCGGTGTAGTGTGGCTGCCGCGCAACAAGACCGGCGCGACAACTGAGTCTGAGTAGGAACGAAGATGGCATGCAGAGTGTCTGGGTGATTATGTAATTTGTCAAAGTGACGGATCGAATGCACTTGTTGAAGTGAAGGGTCTGACTGGTGATGAAGTACTCGACCACTTAGGAGAGTATCATTCCGAATGAGCTGCAGCTCCCGAGTGCGGCGTAGCCCCCGAGCGTACTATAGGCTTCGACAACGGACGTGCCGGAATACGATAAATATAGTTTTGAATGGACAATTTGTAATTAATCGAGTCGGACTCGGGTAAAGATGAGGAGAAGCTTCCGAGAGATGCTCCAAAGAAACAAACTCGCAAGGAGTAAAGGGTGCAGTTTAATTATAAAAGGGACTTATTAGTCTCATGCCTGACAAGGTCTATGTCATTGATATGATGAAGAGGATTCCTTTGAGGGGTTGGCTGAATGTGTTTGAAGTCAACAGAGTGACAAGGTTGGTGTTGTGGTGCGCTAGGACCGGCACGGTGACCGAGTCCGAGTAGCGATGAAGTTGGCGCATAGGGCCGTCGAGTGATCGCGTAGCTTGTGTAAAAAATGGCACAAGCCAACGAAATAATTTCTCGAGGAAATTTGATGTGTGCTGAAATGATTTATGTAAATAACACCCATAGACACCCACTGGGAGTGCAAGGGGCTTGCTGGTTCAAAACCAACAAGATTCTAAAAGAGTGAAGGATCTAGTCGAACTTGACGAAGTGAAGGATCCAACTGGACATGTTGGAGTGCTGGCTCAAATAAAATGGAAGTGTAGTGTTCCGACTGAGTTGCAGCCCCCGAGGACTGATGCAAACTCGAAATGAAGAACACATGGTGTTCGTGAATGACGTATGCATTAAAAATGGAAGTTGGACTCAGGAGTGAGTACTAAGCAAGTATGTGAAAAATAAGAAACCGAGCATAGGGGCACACTCGGTGGCGTGGCCTCCGAGTGAACATGATTTGTGAATTACGGGATACTCACGCACGGGGAAATAACAGAATGTAGTGCTAGAATGACTTAGCTGTCTGAAGCCACGCGAGTGGCCGAGTGGTGATGAGGCGACCAACCGAGTAGCGACGCGCGGGGCGGCCGAGTGATGACGAGGCGATGGTGACAGTCGACCTTCGTCTCGGTGTCTTTGCGGATAGGGATGGAGCGCACATTATACTTGTGATGCAGCTCCTTGAATTAGAGGTTTGCTCTTGTCTCAGTCGGATTTTGGCTACTTAGGCGAGTCCTTGGACTACAGCTAAGCCTTCGAGTGGGAGGCTTGCTCTCCACTTGGTACGATTTTTTTCAAACTTAGGCAAGTTCTGGACTGCAGCTAAGCCCCCGAGTGGGAGGTTTGCTCTCCACTCGGTAGGATTTTTTAAAACTTAGGCGAGTACTGGACTGCAGCTAAGCCCCCGAGTGGGAGGTTTACTCTCCACTCGGTAGGATTTTTTCAAACTTAGGCGAGTACTGGACTGCAGCTAAGCCCTCGAGTGGGAGGTTTGCTCTCCACTCGGTAGGATTTTTTCAAACTTAGGTGAGTTCTAAACTGCAGCTAAGCCCCCGAGTGGGAGGTTTGCTCTCCACTCGGTAGGATTTTTTCAACTTAGGCGAGTTCTGGACTGCAGCTAAGCCCCCGAGTGGGAGGTTTGCTCTCCACTCGGTAGGATTTTTTAAAACTTAGGCGAGTACTGTACTGCAGCTAAGCCCCCGAGTGGGAGGTTTGCTCTCCACTCGATAGGATTTTTTCAAACATAGGCAAGTACTGGACTGCAGCTAAGCCCCCGAGTGGGAGGTTTGCTCTCCACTTGGTAGGATTTTTTCAAACTTAGGCGAGTACTGGACTGCAGCTAAGCCCCCGAGTGGGAGGTTTGCTCTCCACTCGGTAGGATTTCTTGAACTTAGGCGAAACAGATTCGCAGCTAAGTCACCCACTGGGGGATTTTGGTTATGAGTTGACCAACCGAGTGACGACGCGCGGGGCGGCCCGGTGGTTATGAGGTGACCAACCGATGGCGATGCGCGGGGCGGCCAAGTGGTTATGAGGTGACCAACCGAGAGACGACGCACGGAGCGACCGACTGGTTATGAGGTGACCAACCGAGAGGCGACGCACGGAGCGGCCGAGTGGTTATGAGGTGACCAACCGATGGCGACGCGCGGGGCGGCCGAGTGGTTATGAGGTGACCAACCGATGGCGACGCACGGAGCGGCCGAGTGGTTATGAGGTGACCAACCGATGGCGACGTGCGGGGCGGCCGAGTGGTTATGAGGTGACCAACCGATGGCGACGCGCGGGGCGGCCGAGTGGTTATGAGGTGACCAACCAATGGCGACGCGCGGGGCGGCCGATTGGTTATGAGGTGACCAACCGATGGCGACGCGCGGGGCGGCCGAGTGGTTATGAGGTGACCAACCGATGATGATGCGCGCGGTGTCCGAGTGAAGTAGACGCGTCCCGTAGAGTGACGATGCGCGAGGCGTTCGAGTGACGTATACACGCCCCGCGGAGTGGCGGCGAGCGGGACATCCGAGTGAAGCAGACGCGTCCCGCGGAGTAGCGACGCACGGGGCATCTGAGTGAAGTAGACGTGTCCCGTGAAGTGGCGACGTGCAGTGCATCTGAGTCGGGAAAGTTGATGATGACGCGAGCAGCTTCATAACCGCGTGCAGGGCGGCCGAGTGGCGACGCGTGGGTGGCTGAGTGAAGTAGACGTGTCCCGCAAAGTGGCGACGTGCAGTGCATCTGAGTCGGGAAAGTTGATGATGACGCGAGCAGCTTCATAACCGCGTGCAGGGCGGCCGAGTGGCGACGCGTGGGTGGCTGAGCATCAGTGATCCCGTTCGGTCCGAGTGAGATAGTCCATCCGAGTGGAAAGGTGAATCGGCCAAGTGAACCGCAGTTGGGCTGCGATCCTGTCGCCACACCATCAGCCGAGTGGAATAAATGGCGAGTTGGTCGATCGACGTTGTTCGTCTCAGTAAGCCTGCAAGTTAGTACATCCACAAATATTTTTTGCTAGACTAAAGTGTCCATACACGGATGCTATTTTGCAAGGGTTAAAGATCACGGATGGTCGTGCATGCATGCATGGATGTTAGTATTTTGCAGGGAGTAAATACTTAGGATGGCCGTGCATGCATGCATGGATGCTATTATTTTGCAGTGAGTAAAGACCTAGGATGGCCGTGGATGCATGCACCGATTAATCGGTGTGGAAACTGATAGGTGGGCAATTAAGTCATTAATTTGCGGGAAAGGCGGGAGCATCAATCACCATAATTAGGTAACGGACGCCTAATTGGCCGCTTAATGAGATGACTATCCTAATGAAATGGCAACTGGCCTATGACATGCACTTGAGTTAGAGCGGTACGTACTCTCCCATGTAGACGATGCAGATGAAAGAGGCGCAGACGATGAGGCAGCGTGTGTTGCCAGCGATGTGAGGGAGGGCCGGCAAGCGTGGCGTTGGGCGGCCAGCGCGGCGCGGGGCCGGCGGGCTCGTCGCAGGACGGCTAGCACGGCGCGGGGCCGACAAGCGCGTCGCCGGATGGACGAGTACGACGCTGGGTCGGTGAGCATAGCGCGAGGCCTGCAACTGCAGCGCGGCGCTGGCAAGCGCATCGCCGGTGGGGCGAGCGCGGCACAACATTTCGCCGCTTCGGGAGTCGGACGGGACCGATCCTTTTGCCACTTTGTCCGCACATGCAGCCACCATGCGTGGAAGAGCGGTGCTGGTGTTCGCATATGAGGCCCAAGACGACCCTGTTTTTGGCAAAGGCGAGACGTATCTCGAATAAAATAGGGAATAGATGTAAGAATTGATACAAACCGTCTGCATCATGGTTCGATAGATGCCATGCCCCACGGTGGGCGCCAACTGTCGTGGTAACGATTCCGACAATAAGAGAGGGGTAGGATAAAGGAGCATGATCTATCGAGATGCATATGGGTGACACGGTGGTTTTAGCGAGTTCGGGCCTCTCACGGTGGAGATAACAACCCTACGTCTCGTGCTCCGGAGAGGCTTTGTTTTATCCGAGTATGTATCCAGAGATTACAATGTATGCGAGAAAGGAGAACGGATCCCCATGCCCGAGCTAAGTCCTGAGACTAGAAAGAGAGAGAGATAGAAGAAAAGAGCCCCCTAGTCTAGTGGTGGGGGTGGCTTATATAGAGTGCGCCACCCCTCACCCCTTATGTTACATGATGGAGCATTAATGCTATAATGCCTGCCCTCTACAAAACCGTCATGCTGACTATTGGTCTTTGCATATCCCAGTGAGTTACACGGTCGAGTGGAATGAGCTCGTCGAGTGAAGTGCCGTGCTCCGAGTGGTTGTCGCCGTCCGAGTGACTTTCAAGTTGCGGTACATCTGGACGGCGATCTGGCCCAAGGGTCCAGTACAAAGTATACGGTGTCCATGGGTAGGGCCTTTATGTCAGACCTGTTATCCTACCCCCAATACATGTCCTCGTCAGACGGATCTGATGGTACCCGGAATAGGCATCTAGAAAAGACAATCTCTCGCATCCCGCAGTTGAGTCGACAATTTGGTCGATGCGAGGGAGAGGAAAATGATCTTTCGGGCAAGCCCGATTGATATGTTTGAAATCAATGCACATACTTAGTGACTTGTCCTTCTTGGGGACCATGACGACATTGGCGAGCCACTCGGAGTGGTAAATCTCTCGGATGAACTCGGCTGCTAAGAGCCGAGCCACTTCTTCGCCAATGGCTTGTTTCTTGTTGACGGCGGACCGTCGAAGATGTTCCTTCACGGGCTTGAACTTTGGGTCGACTCTCAGACGGTGCTCAGCCAGCCCCCTGGGAACTCCAGGCATGTCAGAGGGTTTCCATGCGAAGATGTCCCAGTTCTCATGGAGGAGCTGGATGAGCGCTTCTTCCTATTTGGAGTCGAGCGTCGTCGAGATGTGAGTCGGAGCAGCGTCGGGATCGGTCGGGTGAATGTGGACTGTCTTTGTTTCGCCAGCCGACTGAAAAGCTGACTCGGAGGCAAGCTTCTTAGCCCGCAGCAATTCACTCGGGTCGGCAGTCTTTTGGTACTCTTTCAGCTCGACCACTGCCATCTGAGCGTCGGCGATCTTTGATCCCTTCTGAAAACATTCTTCTGCTTTCTTCCGGTTGCCCGTAACAGTGATCACACCTTTGGGGCCAGGCATCTTTAATTTAAGATACACGTAACATGGTCGAGCCATGAAGCGTGCGTAAGCTGGCCTGCCCAAAATGGCGTGATAAGCAGTCTGGAAGTCCACAACTTCAAATGTCAACTTTTCCTTGCGGTAATTCTTTGAATCACCAAAAACCACATCGAGAGCAATCTGGCCGAGTGACTCGGCTTTCTTCCCAGGAATGACTCTGTGGAAGCTCATGTTGCTGGCGTTGAGTCTGGACATTGGAATGCCCATTCCTTTCAAAGTTTCAGCATACAGTATGTTCAGGCCACTGCCGCCATCCATCAGGACTTTGGTCAGTCGAGTACCTTCGACGACCGGGTCGACCACCAAAGCTTGCCTCCCTGGGGTGGCAATGTGTGTCGGGTGATCAGATTGGTCGAATGTGATGGCGGTCTGAGACCATTTGAGGTAACTAGGTGTCGCCGGAGCAACCATGTTCACCTCATGGTTAATGACTTTCAGTCGACTTTTGCTTTCGACATCAGCAAAAATCATCAAGGTGGAATTGACTTGGGGGTATCCATCGTCACTATCCTCCTTGTCCTCAACTCTGTCTGGTTCTTTTTCCTTATCCTTGGGCTGCTTGCCCGGGAACTGCTGAATCAGGAGCCGGCATTGTCGAGTGGTATGCTTCGGGAAAATAAAATTTCCCTCTTCATCTTTCTTGGTGTGGATGTGACATGGCAGGTCCAAAACATCATTCCCATCCTGATCCTTAACCCTCTTGGGCTTCCATGTGCCCTTGGGTTTTCCCTTGAAGTTTCCCTGGGCCACAGCCAGGGCCTCCCCAGGGGCGGCTGGCTCGGCCTTCCACTTCTGCTTCCGACTGGAGTTTCCTCCGGTTTCTTGGGCGACTGATTTGAGTTTGCCACTTCGGAGTCGGTCCTCGTCTTCACCATTAGCGTACTTGGTGACAATCTCCATCATCCGATTCAGGGACATCTCTCCAGTTCGACCAAACTTCAGATTCAACTCCCTGTATTTGACGCCTTCCATGAAAGCGCAAACTGGTTGATGGTCTGGCACGTTCTCGACCGAGTGGTGCAGTGTGATCCACCTCTGGATGTATTCTCTCAGTGTTTCATTCAGCTTCTGCACGCAAGACCGCAACTCTGTAAGGCCTGCAGGGCGCTTGCACGTTCCTTCGAAGGTTGTGATAAACACTCGGGCGAGGTCCTCCCAAGTGTAAATGTTGTTGGGTGCCAACTGATTCAGCCACGCCCTGGCTGAGCCTTCCAACATAAGAGGCAAATGCTTCATGGCCACCTCATCATTGCCACTGCCAATCTGCACAGCCACTCTGTAATCTTCGAGCCATGTGTCGGGCTTGGATTCGCCGGTGAACTTGCTGACTCCAGTCACCAGCCTGAAGTTGGGAGGGATCACCACGGCCCTGATGGCTCGGCTGAAACATTCAGGCCCCGAAGTATGTGCTCTGCTGCCGGTGGGCGTATCTCTGTTGTGGCCCTCTCGATGAGCCCTGTTCCTGTCCACCAAACCTTGAACGAGGATGGATCTCGCGTCAAAGCCTGGGTCTCTGGGGTCGACTGGGACCCTCTGCCCAACATTATGGGGGCGCCTGTCATCTCAATGTCGGGGTACATACGATCCACTCCTCGGGGGAGGGGATGACACTCGACGTCTATCATCACGGTCGAGTCGGTGATCATACTGTTCATTCCTCCTGTACTGATCGTGCCGGTCTCCACGTCCCTCACGCCTCGGGGGCGATCTCGGGCTGTGAGCCGACTGGACTGTTTCCGTTGCAACGGATCGACTGTGGATCCTATCCCGCGACTGAGAGACGGCGGAATTCTGATTTCCCGCCGCACGGAGCAATGCTCTGATCTGCAACAATCCTCTGCCAGCTTCTGACTGAGAGGGCTGGATTGACTCTGCTATGCGGGCCGCGGCAGCCAAATTCTAAACTAGAGTTCGGTATACCTGCGGTGGTGGGAAGAGCTGACGTCGACTGGATTCGGGAGCTTGCTGTCGTCGACTGGACTCGGGAGCCCGCTGACGCGCTCGCTCGTCGAGTGCTCGCTGTAGATTCTCCAGTCGAGTGCGCTCGGCTAGATTAGCCAAGCGCGCGTCCTCCAAGGCCCGGCCCTCGGGGGTTTCTCCAACAATAGGAGTGTGGAGCGCGTCCATGTTCCGGCGACGAAGCTCCTCTCGCCGTAATGACGTAAGAGGTTCGGGGAGGTATTCGTCGTGGGGATGCGACGGATCGCCTTTATCTGCACCACTATCAGCGTGATGGAATCCAGGAGGACTGCGTGTCCCCTCGACCGCCAGAACCTCCGCCAAAGGGTCGCTGCTATCGCACACGGATGCGGTCTCCGCGGAGCCAGTCGATAGATCGAACAGGCCGCAGAGGGATTCGTCGGGCTCGATTGCCGCGACTTGTTGGACCGCCGACTGGCGGGCCGCGGCGTGCTTCACCCACCGCTGGAGTCTCGACCGACCTAAGCGCTTGCGCTGGCGGGAGACAGGGCGGGGAGATGACACGGGAGTCGACCGATATGGGGTCGACGGCTGCCGCAGGAGGACGCCACGGACGCACGCGTGGAAGTGCGTCGCACCGCGGACGGGGAGCGCGTCAACGTCGAGCGGCGCCTCCTGGAGCCAGGCGGAGTCATCGGCGATGAAAGTGAGTGCGCCGAGACGGATCTTGCGGCCCTCTGCCAAAGCTCCGCAGGAAAACATGATCAAGTGGATCGGAAAAATCGCAACTTCTCCAATTGGGCGCTAAGAGAGGGGTAGGATAAAGGAGCATGATCTATCGAGATGCATATGGGTGACACGGTGGTTTTAGCTAGTTCGGGCCTCTCACGGTGGAGATAACAACCCTACATCTCGTGCTCCGGAGAGGCTTTGTTTTATCCGAGTATGTATCCAGAGATTACAATGTATGCGAGAAAGGAGAACGGATCCCCATGCCCGAGCTAAGTCCTGAGACTAGAAAGAGAGAGAGATAGAAGAAAAGAGCCCCCTAGTCTAGTGGTGGGGGTGGCTTATATAGAGTGCGCCACCCCTCACCCCTTATGTTACACAATGGAGCATTAATGCTATAATGCCTGCCCACTACAAAACCGTCATGCTGACTATTGGTCTTTGCATATCCCAGTGAGTTACACGGTCGAGTGGAATGAGCTCGTCGAGTGAAGTGCCGTGCTCCGAGTGGTTGTCGCCGTCCGAGTGACTTTCAAGTTGCAGTACATCTGGACGGCGATCTGGCCCAGGGGTCCAGTACAAAGTATACGGTGTCCATGGGTAGGGCCTTTATGTCAGACCTGTTACCCTACCCCCAATACATGTCCTCGTCATTAGCCCCCGAATAGGTCGAGGTTGAGCCGGTCGAGTCGAGGTGAATTTCCAGATGAGTCGAGTGCTGCGGAGGCACTTACGAACTCCCTCTGATCACCCGGCGATCTTATCTCCACATGTTGCCTTGAAAGATTCCAGACTGTATGGTGTCCGAGTGAAATGAGCTCAAACGGGTCCGCGGAGGAGCGTTAAACTCACCTTATAGCAATTTTTTTGGAGTGATTTGGAGTGGGTTCTGCGTTGAGTAACTGATTACTCGGAATTTCTTCACGCATGGAACATGTCTTTTTTTGTTGTTTGGCCGTCACTCAGACCGGGCGGGCCGTTCCGAGTGGATACCATTCCAGTGGGGGCATGCTGAGTGCACCCACTTGGTGTAGTCTCAGAGACTGCTGTCGACTACGGGCAGTCGGCGGGAGTCTTAGAGCCTGTCTTTTTTGTTGTTGTTTAGCCGTCACTCGGACCGGGCGGACCGTTCTGAGTGGATACCAATAGTCAGCGGGATTCTTAGAGCCTGTCTTTTTTGTTGTTGTTCATCACTCGGACTGGTCAGGCCGTACC
The DNA here is from genome assembly GCA_034509565.1 of Triticum monococcum. Classification (NCBI taxonomy): domain Eukaryota; kingdom Viridiplantae; phylum Streptophyta; class Magnoliopsida; order Poales; family Poaceae; genus Triticum; species Triticum monococcum. The sequence goes on along the minus strand of CM067847.1, from coordinate 8,589,045 downwards.
GAGTGGAGATTACTCCAGTGGGGGCACGCTGAGTGCACCCACTGGGTGTAGTCCCCGAGACCGCCATCGACTGCGGGCAGTCGGCGGTGGTCTGAGAGAACTAAAACTCTTCTTAGATGGTACTGATCGAACTTGTTCTTCTCTGACTCGGAGGTCGAGTAATTCTGGAGCTGGTTTTGCATCGAGCAAAATGTTTCTTTCCGAGTTCTCTTCCAGTGGGGGCACGCTGAGTGCACCCGCTGGGTGTAGTCCCCGAGCCTCTGTCGGACTAGATGAGTCGGGCGGAGGGTTTAAGCCTCCTGGTAAACCTCCACGCAATCGACACAGTAAATATCTTTTAGTCTGAAATCGAGTCAATCGTATGCATCTTCAGGTGCTTGACATGGTAAATAAGCTCAGCCTGGAGCTGAGTCAGTCGGAATGATCTTCATGCACTCGGCACGGTAAATAAATTCAGCCTGGAACTCAATCAAGCAGGTGAATCTTCGTGCTCTCGGCACGGTGAATGAATTCGGCTTTAAAACTGCCGACCGTAGAAAAAGGCCGGACACTCCAGGGAGTAATCGTTCCCGTAGTACTTCTTATATTGACCATTGGATTTTGCGTGAAAGGAGTATTGGTCCGAGTGGACGTGCTTCCCAACTGATCGGGGTATGTTGACTACAAGGAAAAACTTGGTGGCACTCGTATGTCTCCCGGAGGAGATAGACTAGTGGTCTGACATGGACGTGCCATGAAACCCGAGTGGCGAGGCTAGTGTGTGGGCTGACTCTCCGGAGAGATGCCACTCATTATCCCGGGGGAACACCAACACATGCCATCTCTAAGTCCAAGTTTGTGAAACTGACGTCTTGGAGCTTAGGATAAGGGCCAAGTGTATCCGTAGAGGAGCGTCGTTTTCGCCCTTTTGTAGTCCTGAAGATGACTTCAAGAAATGATTTGGGCGATCGTCCGAGTGGACAGTACTACCCTTATAGATTTTTGGCAGACCGAGCATGTATGGTCAAAAGAAATATTCCTGATGTGATCAATAGGTTGACCAAATGGGCGTAACCCATGAGGGCGACATGGCCCAGGGTTGTGCGAAGCCCCCGAGTGATGCTCGAAAAAGGTAAGATTGCTACAGAGTGTGATATGAGGTTTGAACATATGAGTAACTTAGTCGTTCCTGTGCTGGGGGTGTAGAGGTAAAGACATGTCCAAATGATGGAGACGCGCGAGGTGTCCGAAGGGCGATGATGTGTACAACCGAGTGACGACGCGTGGGGCGGTCGAGTGGTGAAGACATGCACAACCGAGTGGCGACGCGTGGACCGGCCGAGTCATGATGTGTGAGGTGGTCGAATGATGAAGACGTGCACAACTGAGTGGCAACACGTGGGGCGGCCGAGTGGTGAAGACGTGCACAACCGAGTGGCGACGCGTGGAGCGGCCGAGTCATGATGTGCGAGGTGGTCGAATGGTGAAGATGTGCACAACTGAGTGGCAACACGTGGGGCGGCCGAGTGGTGAAGACGTGCACAACCGAGTGGCGGCGCGTGGCACGGCCGAGTCATGATGTGCGAGGTGGTCGAATGGTGAAGACGTGCACAACTGGGTGGCAACACGCGGGGCGGCCGAGTGGTGAAGACGTGCACAACCAAGGCGGGGCGGCCGAGTGGTTATGAGGTGACCAACCGAGTGGCGACACGCGGGGCGGCCGAGTGGTTATGAGGTGACCAACCGAGTGGCGATGCGCGGAGCGGCCGAGTGGTGATGAGGTGACCAACCGAGTGGCGACGCGCGGGGCGGCCGAGCGGTGATGAGGTGACCAACCGATGGCGACGCGCGGGGCGGCCGAGTGGTGACGAGGTGACCGACCGAGTGGCGATGCGCGGGGCGATCGAGTGAGGATGTGTGAGGTGGCCGAGTGAAGGACTACGTGTCCAGCCAAGTTGTGACGCGCGGGGCAGCCATGTGGTGAAGGCATGCACAACCGAGAGGCGACACGCGGAGCGGCCAAGTGGTGAAGACGTGCACAACCAAGTGGCGATGCGCGGGGCGGTCGAGTGAGGATGTGCGAGGTGGCCGAGTGAAGGACTACGTGTCCAGCCAAGTTGTGACGCGCGGGGCGGCCATGTGGTGAAGGCATGCACAACCGAGAGGCGACGCGCGGAGCGGCCAAGTGGTGAAGACGTGCACAACCAAGTGGCGACGCGTGGGCTGGCCGAGTGAGGATGCGCGAGGTGGTCGAGAGAAGGACTACGTGTCCAACCAAGTGGCTGAAATGGTCTTCGAAGGAATTAGCCAGATGCTTTCGAAGCTGATGTAGTGACGAGGTCAGTGTAGTGTGGCTGCCGCGCAACAAGACCGGCGCGACAACTGAGTCTGAGTAGGAACGAAGATGGCATGCAGAGTGTCTTGGTGATTATGTAATTTGTCAAAGTGACGGATCGAATGCACTTGTTGAAGTGAAGGGTCTGACTGGTGATGATGTACTCGACCACTTAGGAGAGTATCATTCCGAATGAGCTGCAGCTCCCGAGTGCGGCGTAGCCCCCGAGCGTACTATAGGCTTCGACAACGGACGTGCCGGAATACGAGAAATATTGTTTTGAATGGAAAATTTGTAATTAATCGAGTCGGACTCGGGTAAAGATGAGGAGAAGCTTCCGAGAGATGCTCCAAAGAAACAAACTCGCAAGGAGTGAAGGGTGCAGTTTAATTATAAAAGGGACTTATCACTCTCATGCCTGACAAGGTCTATGTCATTGATATGATGAAGAGGATTCCTCTGAGGGGTTGGCTGAATGTGTTTGAAGTCAACAGAGTGACAAGGTTGGTGTTGTGGTGCGCTAGGACCGGCACGGTGACCGAGTCCGAGTAGCGATGAAGTTGGCGCATAGGGCCGTCGAGTGATCGCGTAACTTGTGTAAAAAATGGCACAAGCCAACGAAATAATTTCTCGAGGAAATTTGATGTGTGCTGAAATGATTTATGTAAATAACACCCATAGACACCCACTGGGAGTGCAAGGGGCTTGCTGGTTCAAAACCAACAAGATTCTAAAAGAGTGAAGGATCTAGTCGAACTTGACGAAGTGAAGGATCCAACTAGACATGTTGGAGTGCTGGCTCAAATAAAATGGAAGTGTAGTGTTCCGACTGAGTTGCAGCCCCCGAGGACTGATGCAAACTCGAAATGAAGAACACATGGTGTTCGTGAATGACATATGCATTAAAAATGGAAGTTGGACTCAGGAGTGAGTACTAAGCAAGTATGTGAAAAATAAGAAACCGAGCATAGGGGCACACTCGGTGGCGTGGCCTCAAAGTGAACATGATTTGTGAATTACGGGATACTCACGCACGGGGAAATAACAGAATGTAGTGCTGGAATGACTTAGCTGTCTGAAGGCGCGCGAGTGGCCGAGTGGTGATGAGGCGACCAACCGAGTAGCGACGTGCGGGGCGGCCGAGTGATGACGAGGCGATGGTGACAGTCGACCTTCGTCTCGGTGTCTTTGCGGATAGGGATGGAGCGCACATTATACTTGTGATGCAGCTCCTTGAATTAGAGGTTTGCTCTTGTCTTAGTTGGATTTTGGCTAATTAGGCGAGTCCTTGGACTACAGCTAAGCCTTCGAGTGGGAGGCTTGCTCTCCACTTGGTACGATTTTTTTCAAACTTAGGCAAGTTCTGGACTGCAGCTAAGCCCCCGAGTGGGAGGTTTGCTCTCCACTCGGTAGGATTTTTTAAAACTTAGGTGAGTACTGGACTGCAGCTAAGCCCCCGAGTGGGAGGTTTGCTCTCCACTCGGTAGGATTTTTTCAAACTTAGGCGAGTACTGGACTGCAGCTAAGCCCCCGAGTGGGAGGTTTGCTCTCCACTCGGTAGGATTTTTTCAAACTTAGGTGAGTTCTAAACTGCAGCTAAGCCCCCGAGTGGGAGGTTTGCTCTCCACTCGGTAGGATTTTTTCAACTTAGGCGAGTTCTGGACTGCAGCTAAGCCCCCGAGTTGGAGGTTTGCTCTCCACTCGGTAGGATTTTCTCAAACTTAGGCGAGTTCTGGACTGCAGCTAAGCCCCCGAGTGGGAGGTTTGCTCTCCACTCGGTAGGATTTTTTAAAACTTAGGCGAGTACTGGACTGCAGCTAAGCCCCCGAGTGGGAGGTTTGCTCTCCACTCGATAGGATTTTTTCAAACTTAGGCGAGTACTGGACTGCAGCTAAGCCCCCGAGTGGGAGGTTTGCTCTCCACTTGGTAGGATTTTTTTAAACTTAGGCGAGTACTGGACTGCAGCTAAGCCCCCGAGTGGGAGGTTTGCTCTCCACTCGGTAGGATTTCTTAAACTTAGGCGAAACAGATTCACAGCTAAGTCACCCACTGGGGGATTTTGGCGATGGCGACGCGCGGGGCGGCCGAGTGGTTATGAGGTGACCAACCGAGTGGCGACGCGCGGGGCGGCCCGGTGGTTATGAGGTGACCAACCGATGGCGATGCGCGGGGCGGCCGAGTGGTTATGAGGTGACCAACCGAGAGACGACGCACGGAGCGACCGAGTGGTTATGAGGTGACCAACCGAGAGGCGACGCACGGAACGGCCGAGTGGTTATGAGGTGACCAACAGATGGCGACGCGCGGGGCGGCCGAGTGGTTATGAGGTGACCAACCGAGAGGCGACGCACAGAGCGGCCGAGTGGTTATGAGGTGACCAACCGATGGCGATGCGCGGGGCAGCCGAGTGGTTATGAGGTGACCAACCGATGGCGACGCGCGGGGCGGGCGAGTGGTTATGAGGTGACCAACCGATGGCGACGCACGGGTGGCCGAGTGGTTATGAGGTGACCAACCGATGGCGACGCGCGGGGCGGCCTAGTGGTTATGAGGTGACCAACCGATAGCCCCGTTATCAGAGATCCTGCATAACAGGGACGCTACTGGTCGAGTGGCCAAGTGGGCGATTGAACTCCTTCCTTTAGATATCAAGTTTGAAGCAAAGAAGGCTATCAAGTCCCAAGCAATCGTGGATTTCATCGCTGAGTGGATTGAACAGCAACTTCCGACTCACGTTCACTCAGAGCACTGGACCATGTTCTTCGATGGATCCAAGATGCTGAATGGATCGGGCGCGGGAGTAGTCTTGGTCTCCCCCCGAGGGGATAAGCTCAGATATGTTCTCCAAATTCACTTCGATTCCTCCAATAATGAAGCAGAGTATGTGGCACTTTTGTATGGGTTGCGCATGGCCATTTCACTCGGCGTCCGTCGCCTCATGGTCTATGGCGACTCATATTTGGTGGTTAATCAAGTAATGAAGGAGTGGGACGTCAGGAGTCCGGCAATGACTAGGTATTGCAATGCAGTGCGAAAGCTAGAAGAGAAGTTCGAGGGGTTAGAGCTCCACCACATCCCCCGACTGAAAAATCAGGCGGCTGACGACTTGGCAAAGATAGACTCCAAGAGAGAAGCCATTCCAAGCAACGTGTTCTTGGAACACATTCACTCACCGTCAGTCCAAGAGGATCCTTTTGCAGAAGAAGCCCCGCAGCCGAAAAGTGCCACAGATCCGACTGAAGTCGAAGTGCCTGCAGTGGTCGACCTAATCATGGAAGTCTTGGCAATCACCCCTGACTGGACAATACCGTACATCGCATATATCCTAAGGAAAGAACTCCCGGAGGAGGAGGAGGAGGCTCGACAGATCGTCCGCCGATCCAAGGCCTTCACTGTCATAAGGGGACAGTTGTATAGAGAGAGCGCGACCGGAGTCGGCCAGAAATGCATAACACCAGAAGAGGGTCAGATAATCCTTAATGATATCCACTCGGGGACCTGCGGTCACCATGCGTCCTCTCGGACTATTGTGGCTAAAGCATACCGAGCTGGATTTTACTGGCCAAGAGCAAATGAGATGGCAAAAGAGATAGTCGACAAGTGTGAAGGGTGCCAGTTCTACTCCAACATGTCGCACAAGCCCGCATCAGCCCTGAAGACCATTCCGCTCGTCTGGCCCTTTGCCGTCTGGGGATTGGACATGGTTGGTCCCCTAAGAACGGGCAGGAGTGGATTCACTCATGTACTTGTGGCAGTCGACAAATTTACCAAATGAATCGAAGCTAAGCCCATCAAGAACCTCGATGCTGGCACTGCTATCAGTTTCGTCAGAGGGTTAACATTCAGATATGGAGTCCCGCATAGCATCATCACTGATAACGGGTCAAACTTTGATTCGGACGAGTTCAGAGCATTTTGCGCTTCTCAAGGCACACAAGTCGACTACGCTTCGGTCGCTCATCCCCAGTCAAATGGACAGGCTGAGAGAGCAAATGGTCTGATTCTCAAAGGGCTAAAGCCTCGACTGATGTGCGATCTCAAGCACGCGGCAGGCGCTTGGGTCGACGAGCTTCCGTCAGTTCTGTGGGGATTAAGGACCACCCCTAACCGGTTGACTGGAAGGACTCCATTCTTTCTGGTTTATGGAGCCGAAGCAGTCCTGCCGAGTGATCTTCTTCATAATGCACCCCGAGTCGAACTTTACACCGAAGACGAAGCAGAGCAGGCCCGGCAAGACGCAGTCGACCTCTTAGAAGAAGAAAGGGAGATGGCCATGATCAGATCAACCATTTATCAGCAAGACTTGCGCCGTTTTCACGCCCGGAATGTGAAAAGTCGAGCCTTCCAAGAAGGGGATCTGGTCCTCCGAGTGGATCAACAGAAGCCACACAAACTTGCTCCTACTTGGGAAGGCCCCTTCATAGTCACCAGAGTCCTCCACAATGGAGCATACCACCTCTACAATGTCGATCGCCAGATCAACGAGCCACGAGCTTGGAACGCGGAACTGCTCCGCCCCTTTTACACCTGAGTTCTCCTTTAGATGAGATGTAATAAGAAAAATAAGTTCTACAGTTCATTTTGATCAAAGACAAGAGTGTTCCAATAATGGCTGTCACTTTGTTTGCATACAAAACCCCCAGCGGGTGACTTGGCTGCGAATCCGTTTCGCCTAAGTTTGAAAAAACCCTACAGAGTGGAGAGCAATCCTCCCACTCGGGGGCTTAGCTGCAGTCCAGTACTCGCCTAAGTTCTCCCACTTGGAAACTTAGCTGCAGTCAAGCACTCGCCTAAGTTTGAAAAATCCTACCGAGTGGAGAGCAATCCTCCCACTCGGGGGCTTAGCTGCAGTCCAGTACTCGCCTAAGTTCTCCCACTCGGAAACTTAGCTGCAGTCAAGCACTCGCCTAAGTTTGAAAAAACCCTACCGAGTGGAGAGCAATCCTCCCACTCGGGGGCTTAGCTGCAGTCCAGTACTCGCCTAAGTTCTCCCACTCGGAAACTTAGCTGCAGTCAAGCACTCGCCTAAGTTTGAAAAATCCTACCGAGTGGAGAGCGATCCTCCCACTCGGGGGCTTAGCTGCAGTCCAGTACTCGCCTAAGTTCTCCCACTCGGAAACTTAGCTGCAGTCAAGCACTCGCCTAAGTTTGAAAAATCCTACCGAGTGGAGAGCGATCCTCCCACTCGGGGGCTTAGCTGCAGTCTAGTACTCGCCTAAGTTCTCCCACTCGGAAACTTAGCTGCAGTCAAGCACTCGCCTAAGTTTAAAAAACCCTACCGGGTGGAGAGCAATCCTCCCACTCGGGGGCTTAGCTGCAGTCCAGTACTCGTCTAAGTTCTCCCACTCGGAAACTTAGCTGCAGTCAAGCACTCGCCTAAGTTTGAAAAAATCCTACCGAGTGGAGAGCAATCCTCCCACTCGGGGACTTAGCCGCAGTCCAGCACTCGTCTGAATACAAGACCAAAGTCCTACACAACAGATCAAAACCACGAAGATATTCAGCAAGAAATTAAGTTCGGATAAAGCTTAAAAGGCCCCAGGCCCCGAATCAAAGTACTCGAGCCCTCGGCTCGGCAGAGTTTAAATGGTTACAAATCCACTCGGCATTCCAAGGCAAATTTAAGGAAAGGCATAAAAGTTTTTTTTCATTCCTCAGGTGGAGGACTGGCAGGGGCGACGAACTCATCCAGGTCGATTCCGTCCGCAATACGAGTGGCAGCAGCAATGAAGGTCTCCATGAAGTCTTGAAAGCTGTGCCTCTTGGTATTGGTGACTTGGATGGCGGCTAACTTCTCTTCTCGCACCTCCTTGCAATGGACGCGGACTAAAGATAGAGCCACATCAGCGCCGCACCGGGCAGAAGAATTCTTCCACTCCTGCACTCGATCGGGGATTCTGTCAAGTCGAGTCATCAGAGACTCGAGATCATTCTGGATGGTAGACTCTGGCCAAAGTGTCGGGTCGATGCGCGACATGGCAACCTTCAGCCGAGCCAAGTAATCCACGGCGCCATCGATACGGGATTCCAGTCGGAGCAGATTCATGGCGGCATCATCATTCACTAGAGAATTGATTGGGTCCAAACGCGTTTCAATTCGCCCGGTCTCCTCTTCAAAGTTCTGACAAAACTCTGCATACAAGACCCAAGGATAAGCCAACGATCGCAAACTGAGTCGACACAAAAGAAAACCAGTCGGAATTGAATGCGCACCTTCGAGCTTGGTGTACAACATCTTGGCGAGACTCCTCAAGTAGCTCTCCAGGTTGTCCATCCTGCGAGCGACGCCTTCCATCTGCTCGCTCAGGGTGAGGTGCTTCTTCTTCCAATGCGAGCACTCCCTGTTGGCTTCATTCAGAGCGGTCTTCAGCTTGGTATTCTCGTCTTCTATCTGGCTGACCGAAGCCAGCTTCTGTTCAGCCAGAGCAATCTTGTCACCAGCCTCCTTGTGGGCAGCAGCCAAGTCCCGATCCTTCTTCGCCAGAGCCTCGCTCAGGTCTCCTGCAAAAGAAACGATGATTGGTTCAGAAACAGCAGAAGAGTACTCAAGCCTAAAAACAAAAGCAGTCGACAGGGTCGTCTTACCAGCAACGCCATCTCTGACCTTCTGCAGCTCCGTTCTGGCCAGCTCCAGATGAAGGGTCAGTTGAATACGCTGCTTCTCCAACTCAGTATAGCGAGACGCAAGCTCACAAGATTTCTGCAAAAGGAAAAATCAGTCGACAGACATCCAAAATAAGTCGCTTCCAAGTAACTAAGGAAAAAAGGTGACGTTTCTAAGACCACAGCCGAATCAAAAACATTCGACAGTAGTCTCGGGGACTACACCCAGTGGGTGCACTCAGCGTGCCCCCACTGGTTTTTTTAAAAAAAAGTCGAGTGTCCGCAGTCGACCGGATACAGATCCATTCGACATGACTCGACCAGACCAAGAAAGGAATACAGATTCAGAAACGCAATGTAAAGACTACAGTCGACTGCCAGCAATCCACCGTAGTCTCGGGGACTACACCCAGTGGGTGCACTTAGCGTGCCCCCACTAGTCCAAGAAGGGGAAAACACACCCACTGGGTGTACAAATACAAAGATCTTAAAAAAAAAGAGGGAGAAAGACTCTTCAAATAATCAAGTATCAAGTCGACTGACCTGGACATTGCTCTGAAGCGCCGAACTTGCGTCATAAGCTGCCTGGCTGGCCTCCCGAGCCTTCTTCACCTGTTCCATCATGACCCCCGCCTGGCGTATAGCCTCCTTCGCAGCAGCCACTTCGTCCTCAGGGGCAGGGTATGCGACAAAAAGCGAAGTTGGATTTGCAGTCGACGCCGAAGGCTGCGCACTCGACAGGGGATTGGCAAAGGTCACAGAAGCCCGAGGGGCATCGCCACCATCCCGAGCCACGGTCTCAGGCGCCGGAGTAGGCTGGGGAGTCCTGTCAGCCGACGACCTTTTAGTCCTCCTCATCCTCAGCGGTTCGTTGTCGTCGTCATCCGGGAGGTCGATAACATGAGGAGGGGCTGCAAGGAGGACTTTCAATCGACCAGAATTGCAAGAAATGACCAGTCGACTCAAAAACAGAACGTCAATAATCATACCAGGGTTGGAGGTAACAACGTCCCCCATCTCTTGGTCGTCGTCTTTGGCAGAGACCTCGGAGGTAGCAGCACTGCAAATTTCGAAATATCAGCCAGTTAGCTTAACGAGTCGACCAAGGATCCGTCCTCCATCGACGAAGGAAAACAAGCTTTATTACCCGGAAATAACAGGGACAGTTATCTTCATCTTGGGCAGAGTCTTGGGCGGCTTGGATAGCGTCGTGCGTGGTTGCTTGGGGACCTTCCCAGTCGGTGTTGGAGAAGAAGTCCGAGGGCGTTTTGACGACGGCCCAACCGAGGCAGTCGCCTGGCCACGTTCCTGTGCTGGGTCGTGTGCGAGCTTGGATCGCCTTTCCGGGCGGGGGGGGGGGGGGGGGGGGGTTCGGCCTCCTCCTCCTCCTCTTCGCTGGAGAAGACGTCATCGCCTCCCTCTCCTTCACCATCCGACTCCCACTCGCCCTGGTCATCCCCACTCTCGCCTCCGCTCCCTTCTCCTTCCTCAGTCGACCCCTGTGCCCCATTGGGCATCGAGTACATCTCAGTGGTCGCCTGAAAGACAGCAGCCAAAACGAAAGTCAATCGACCTACTCAAAAGAAGACCAACGCAGAAAATGAAGATCTCAGTCGGGAGCATAAAAACGCACCTGGTCGACCTCATACGAACTATGGAGTGGAATGACCCTCCTGGCTCCTCGGGGGTTGTCCTTGTTCCCCGTGATGCTTGACAGCCACCCCTCCAACATCTCGTCGGTGACCTCCTCCGGGTGGATCCGAGTGGTGTCCTCGAGGCCAGAGTACAGCCACATCGGGTGGTCCCGAGCCTGGAGCGGTTGGATTCGCCTCTTGAGGAAGACTTCCAGCAGATCCATCCCCGTCACACCCTCACGGACAAGTTCAACCACTCGACCCGCCAGTACCTTGACCTGGCCCTTTTCTTCAGGCGTCACCTTCAGAGAAGCAGGCTTTTCAGCTCGGTCGAGTGAGAAAGGTGGGAGCCCAGTCGACTGCCCTGGAGTCACCTGATCCTGGCAGTAGAACCAAGTCGCCTGCCAGCCTCGGACTGACTCCGGGAAAGTAATGGATGAGAAACAGCTCTTCCCCCTCGTCTGGATCGCCAAGCCCCCACACAGCTGGATCACTTGTGTCTTCTCATCACTCGACTTGGCCTTCTTGACCGACTGAAAGCGACAGGTGAAGATGTGCTTGAAAAGCCCCCAGTGTGGGCGGCAACCCAGGAACGCCTCCAAAGAAGTTCAAGAAGTTGCGGAAGAAAGAATGGGGCGGCAGAGAAAACCCTCGGTCGATGTGAGTGGCCAGGAGCACGCACTCACCGTCGCCAGGTTGGGGTTCGATCTCTCCCCCCGGAAGACGCGCAGCCTTGTGAGGAATGGCTCCCCCCTCAACCAGGTCATCAAGATCCTCCTGCTGGAGCACCGATGGCATCCAGTCGCCCTGGATCCAACCTTTGGGCAGGGCCGTCCGAGAGGAAGATCCGCCGCGCGCAGACTTCTTCCCCTTCCCCGCCGCCGCCGCCTTCTTCACGCGCTCCAGAGCGGTCGTCTTGCCCTTCACCATCATCGCCGGTGAGATCTCGAGCTGGTTTGCGATGGCTGGGCGAGAGCAGAGGAAGCGGGGGAGGTTGCGAAGAAAGAGAGGAAGAAGGAGAAGAGAAGAGCACGCGCACTGTTGGGGGACTCCGAGCCGGCAACTTATAAGGGGCCGCTTCCGAGTGGCTGACCAGTAGGCCCAAGCTATCCAGTCAAATCCCGTGACAGGCGCGCGCGCAGTACGTGGCGAAAAAGGCGGCGCGGAGATTGAGGAGCCTTCGCATTGTCACTTCCGATTACTGCGGCCGCCCCCGTTCCGCGCGCTTCTCAAAAATCCGAATCCCACGATATCCGCTGGCTGCAGAAGAACTTGTCAAAACAGAAATCCCGCATGCACCGGCGCTCGATGCCTCACAGGTAAAGAAATCCATTCGACGAAAGACCTGGAACGGATCAAGGTGACTGAAAGAGGTTAATGACGTCATCCGTGACAGTCGACCCAGAACGAAGCACTCATATAACCTGAAGAGTCAATCGGAAAGGTCCCTAACCCCTTTTCTCACTCTAGCCTCGATCCATTCGGGGGCTAATGATGAAGCCATGTACCTACGGTAGGGGCACGGACCCGTCCTAAAGAGTCCTACCGTAGGACATCCCTAGAAGAAGTCACCTTTCAATCAACTTGAAGGTATCCCACTCGATGGGTTGAAGACACTCGACCAAGAAGCTATCACTCGACCATGAAGTCAACCACTCGACCGACCAAAAGACCTGAAGTCACTCCGCAGGCAAACGGTCGGCTATTAAGTAGTCTTTATGGTTATTATGACACTTTATTAGGGACGTTATCAGTAACGCCCCACCTAAAATGTATCTTAAACCCTGCATTACTGAGGGCAGGAGAGGGCTGACGAACTCTATATAAGCCATCCCCCTCCTCAGTATCAAGGGTTCGCACCCCTGTCATTTACACACGCATAATTCAATCGACCGCCTCCAGGCACCGAGACGTAGGGCTGTTACTTCCTCCGAGAAGGGCCTGAACTCGTAAACCTTGCGTGCTTACAACTTCCCAATAGCTAAGGTCTAGCTTCCTCATACACACCCCCTACCTCACTGTCAGACTTAGAACCACGACAGTTGGCGCCCACCGTGGGGCATGGCGTCTACCGAGCCATGGTGCAAATGGTTTTTCCATTTATTTTCGGCAATAGCTGAACGATTGGCTTGCTGAAATTCTGGGCATCGCGCCATTAGTACAAACACAAGGTTCAGGGAAGTATCTATTTAATCTAGTCTTTCTTTGAATTAATTATCTAACAATGGGTTGATTTTTTTTCCTGTAGACATCAGCAAAGCATGATCAATCATTAAACAAAAAAGGAGGAGAGATAATTCATCCTTATTCAGCGCCGCAAGGCTCCTCCGCCCGTTCGCTCGCCCGACGACGGTTTCCATGTCATGGAGGCGCCCGCCTCGCCGGCAGCGCAAGGCTCCTCTGCCCGGTCGACTGCCCGCCGGCGGCCTCCATGTCGCGGGGCTTCCCCAGCCGATCACCAGCTTGACGGCGGCGTCCGCGCCGTGCAGGCATAGGCTCGACCGGCGACGCGAGACTCCTCCCTTTCCGCTCCGCAGAGGCACGAACCAGGCCGGCAGCGCGGAGCTTCTCCACCCGGTCAACTTCCCGCCGACGGCCTCCACGCCACCGAGCATCCCCAGCCGATCACCTGCTCGACGACGGTGTCCGCACTGTGGAGGCATACAACCGACCGGGGACGGGAGATTCCTCCCTTGCCGCTCGGCAGAGAGACACGAACCTGCCCGGCAGCGTGAAGCTCCTCCGACCGGGCGCCTGCCGGCCTGCCCACTGGCGGCCTCCACGACACGGGGATCCTACACCCGGGCTGCCTGTGGGAAAAGGAAACGCCTATCGCATGCAATGCTCCAATTTCGGCTTAATTAGTACTGACGCCATTTGCATGCAGATTCTGGACTTAGGGCAACGCCTTCAATGCGTTGGACATGGGGACAACTCCTTCGATGCACGAACGGTAAGGCCTTTGGCTTAATTAGCGCTAATTAATGCCTCTTACATGCAGATTCTGCGTACTCCTACATGGTCAGGACGTGGGCTGTTTCTTCCATCAATTAACTGCATGCAGGAAAATTTGAAAATGGAAGAAATCTTCAACGCTGGATTAATTGGCTGCCTCATTAATCAGCCATTCAAACAAGGTGCGTTGATTAATTCTCTTTCGCAGCCACCTGCACCAGCCTCCAGCGCACACGCAGCTTACGTTGATTTCAAGCTGGCCCACCCGGTCCGCTACTCCGAGTGGGTACTTTGGTACGCTCGGACGAGTGCACGCCTACACTCGACATATGCAACACTCGGGCATGCATCGTTTTCTCGGAGACGTTCAGGCAACTAACGTGCAGGCACTTGATCATTCGTGTATTCTCACTCAGTCGGACGCCTCCTCGACGACATGCCCAACTCGACTGTCTCATGCGGTGCCATTCGGTTGGACGTGTCCTCGACACTCGGCCACCCACTGGGTGAAGGACTACGTGTCCAGCCAAGTTGTGACGCGCGGGGCGGCCATGTGGTGAAGGCATGCACAACCGAGAGGCGACGCGCGGAGCGGCCAAGTGGTGAAGACGTGCACAACCAAGTGGCGACGCGTGGGCTGGCCGAGTGAGGATGCGCGAGGTGGTCGAGTGAAGGACTACGTGTCCAGCCAAGTGGCTGAAATGGTCTTTGAAGGAATTAGCCAGATGCTTTCGAAGCTGATGTAGTGACGAGGTCGGTGTAGTGTGGCTGCCGCGCAACAAGACCGGCGCGACAACTGAGTCTGAGTAGGAACGAAGATGGCATGCAGAGTGTCTGGGTGATTATGTAATTTGTCAAAGTGACAGATCGAATGCACTTGTTGAAGTGAAGGGTCTGACTGGTGATGAAGTACTCGACCACTTAGGAGAGTATCATTCCGAATGAGCTGCAGCTCCCGAGTGCGGCGTAGCCCCCGAGCGTACTATAGGCTTCGACAACGGACGTGCCGGAATACGAGAAATATAGTTTTGAATGGACAATTTGTAATTAATCGAGTCGTACTCGGGTAAAGATGAGGAGAAGCTTCCGAGAGATGCTCCAAAGAAACAAACTCGCAAGGAGTGAAGGGTGCAGTTTAATTATAAAAGGGACTTATCAGTCTCATGCCTGACAAGGTCTATGTCATTGATATGATGAAGAGGATTCCTCTGAGGGGTTGGCTGAATGTGTTTGAAGTCAACAGAGTGACAAGGTTGGTGTTGTGGTGCGCTAGGACCGGCACGGTGACCGAGTCCGAGTAGCGATGAAGTTGGCGCATAGGGCCGTCGAGTGATCGCGTAACTTGTGTAAAAAATGGCACAAGCCAACGAAATAATTTCTCGAGGAAATTTGATGTGTGCTAAAATGATTTATGTAAATAACACCCATAGACACCCACTGGGAGTGCAAGGGGCTTGCTGGTTCAAAACCAACAAGATTCTAAAAGAGTGAAGGATCTAGTCGAACTTGACGAAGTGAAGGATCCAACTGGACATGTTGGAGTGCTGGCTCAAATAAAATGGAAGTGTAGTGTTCCGACTGAGTTGCAGCCCCCGAGGACTGATGCAAACTCGAAATGAAGAACACATGGTGTTCGTGAATGACGTATGCATTAAAAATGGAAGTTGGACTCAGGAGTGAGTACTAAGCAAGTATGTGAAAAATAAGAAACCGAGCATAGGGGCACACTCGGTGGCGTGGCCTCCGAGTGAACATGATTTGTGAATTACGGGATACTCACGCACGGGGAAATAACAGAATGTAGTGCTAGAATGACTTAGCTGTCTGAAGGCGCGCGAGTGGCCGAGTGGTGATGAGGCGACCAACCGAGTAGCGACGCGCGGGGCGGCCGAGTGATGACGAGGCGATGGTGACAGTCGACATCGTCTCGGTGTCTTTGCGGATAGGGATGGAGCACACATTATACTTGTGATGAAGCTCCTCGAATTAGAGGTTTGCTCTTGTCTCAGTCAGATTTTGGCTACTTAGGCGAGTACTTGGACTACAGCTAAGCCTTCGAGTGGGAGGCTTGCTCTCCACTTGGTACGATTTTTTTCAAACTTAGGCAAGTTCTGGACTGCAGCTAAGCCCCCGAGTGGGAGGTTTGCTCTCCACTCGGTAGGATTTTTTAAAACTTAGGCGAGTACTGGACTGCAGCTAAGCCCCCGAGTGGGAGGTTTGCTCTCCACTCGGTAGGATTTTTTCAAACTTAGGCGAGTACTGGACTGCAGCTAAGCCCCCGAGTGGGAGGTTTGCTCTCCACTCGGCAGGATTTTTTCAAACTTAGGTGAGTCCTAAACTGCAGCTAAGCCCCCGAGTGGGAGGTTTGCTCTCCACTCGGTAGGATTTTTTCAACTTAGGCGAGTTCTGGACTGCAGCTAAGCCCCCCAGGGGGAGGTTTGCTCCCACTCGGTAGGATTTTCTCAAACTTAGGCGAGTTCTAGACTGCAGCTAAGCCCCCGAGTGGGAGGTTTGCTCTCCACTCGGTAGGATTTTTTAAAACTTAGGCGAGTACTGGACTGCAGCTAAGCCCCCGAGTGGGAGGTTTGCTCTCCACTCGATAGGATTTTTTCAAACTTAGGCGAGTACTGGACTGCAGCTAAGCCCCCGAGTGGGAGGTTTGCTTTCCACTTGATAGGATTTTTTCAAACTTAGGCGAGTACTGGGCTGCAGCTAAGCCCCCGAGTGGGAGGTTTGCTCTCCACTCGGTAGGATTTCTTGAACTTAGGAGAAACAGATTCGCAGCTAAGTCACCCACTGGGGATTTTGGCGATGGCGACGCGCGGGGCGGCCGAGTGGTTATGAGGTGACCAACCGAGTGGCGACGCGCGGGGTGGCCCGGTGGTTATGCCGTGACCAACCGATGGCGATGCGGGGGGCGACCGAGTGGTTATGAGGTGACCAACCGAGAGGCGACGCACGGAGCGGCCGAGTGGTTATGAGGTGACCAACCGATGGCGTCGCGCGGGGCGGCCGAGTGGTTATGAGGTGACCAACCGAGAGGCGACGCACGGAGCGGCCGAGAGGTTATGAGGTGACCAACCGATGGCGACGCGCGGGGCGGCCGAGTGGTTATGAGGTGACCAACCGATGGCGACGCGCGGGGCGGCCGAGTGGTTATGAGGTGACCAACCGATGGCGACGCGCGGGGCGGCCGAGTGGTTATGAGGTGACCAACCGATGGCGACGCGCGGGGCGGCCGAGTGGTTATGAGGTGACCAACCGATGGCGACGCGCGGGGCGGCCGAGTGGTTATGAGGTGACCAACCGATGGCGACACGCGGGGCGGCCGACTGGTTATGAGGTGACCAACCGATGGCGACGCGTGGGGCGGTCGATTGGTTATGAGGTGACCAACCGATGGCGACGCGCGGGGCGGCCGAGTGGTTATGAGGTGACCAACCGATGGCGACGCGCGGGGCGGCCGAGTGGTTATGAGGTCACCAACCGATGGCGACGCGCGGGGTGTCCGAGTGAAGTAGACGCGTCCCGTAGAGTGACGATGCGCGAGGCGTTCGAGTGACGTATACACGCCCCGCGGAGTGGCGGCGAGCGGGACATCCGAGTGAAGCAGACGCGTCCCGCGGAGTAGCGACGTGCGGGGCATCTGAGTGAAGTAGACGTGTCCCGCGAAGTGGCGACGTGCAGTGCATCTGACTCGGGAAAGTTGATGATGAAGCGAGCAGCTTCATAACTGCGTGCAGGGCGGCCGAGTGGCGACGCGTGGGTGGCTGAGTGAAGTAGACGTGTCCCGCGAAGTGGCGACGTGCAGTGCATCTGAGTCGGGAAAGTTGATGATGACGTGAGCAGCTTCATAACCGCGTGCAGGGCGGCCGAGTGGCGACGCGTGGGTGGCTGAGTGATTATGAGGTGACCAACCGATGGCGACGCGCGGGGCGGCCGAGTGGTTATGAGGTGACCAACCGATGGCCATGCGCGGGGCGGCCGAGTGGTTATGAGGTGACCAACCGTGAGGCGACGCACGGAGCGGCCGAGTTGTTATGAGGTGACCAACCGATGGCGACGCGCGGGGCGGCCGAGTGGTTATGAGGTGACCAACCGAGAGGCGACGCACGGAGCGGCCGAGTGGTTCTGAGGTGACCAACCGATGGCGATGCGCGGGGCGGCCGAGTGGTTATGAGGTGACCAACCGATAGCGACGCGCGGGGCGGCCGAGTAGTTATGAGGTGACCAACCGATGGCGACGCGCGGGGCGGCCGGGTGGTTATGAGGTGACCAACCGATGGCGATGCGCGGGGCGGCCGAGTGGTTATGAGGTGACCAACCGAGAGACGACGCACGGAACGATCGAGTGGTTATGAGGTGACCAACTGAGAGGCGACGCACGGAGCGGCCGAGTGGTTATGAGGTGACCAACCGATGGCGAAGCGCGGGGCGGCCGAGTGACGACGCGTGGGTGGCTGAGCGTCAGTGATCCCGTTCGGTCCGAGTGAGATAGTCCATCCGAGTGGAAAGGTGAATCGGCCAAGTGAACCGCAGTTGGGCTGCGATTCTGTCGCCACACCATCAGCCGAGTGGAATAAATGGCGAGTTGGTCAGTACACCCACAAATATTTTTTGCTAGACTAAAGTATTCATACACGGATGCTATTTTGCAAGGGTTAAAGATTACGGATGGTCGTGCATGCATGCATGGATCTTAGTATTTTACAGGGAGTAAATACTTAGGATGGCCGTGCATGCATGCATGGATGCTATTATTTTGCAGTGAGTAAAGACCTAGGATGGCCGTGCATGCATGCACCGATTAATCGGTGTGGAAACTGATAGGTGGGCAATTAAGCCATTAATTTGCGGGAAAGGTGGGAGCATCAATCACCATAATTAGGTAACGGACGCCTAATTGGCCGCTTAATGAGATGACTATCCTAATGAAATGGCAACTGGCCTATGACATGCACTTGAGTTAGAGCGGTACGTACTCTCCCATATAGACGATGCAGATGAAAGAGGCGCAGACGATGAGGCAGCGTGTGTTGCCAGCGATGTGAGGGAGGGCCGGCAAGCGCGGCGTTGGGCGGCCAGCGTGGCGCGGGGCCGGCGGGCTCGTCGCAGGACGGCCAGCACGGCGCGGGGCTGACAAGCGCGTCGCCGGATGGACGAGTACGACGCTGGGTCGGTGAGCATAGCGCGAGGCCTGCAACCGCAGCGCGGCGCTGGCAAGCGCATCGCCGATGGGGCGAGCGCGGCACAGCATTTCGCCGCTTCGGGAGTCGGACGGGCCCATCCTTTTGCCACTTTGTCCGCACATGCAGCCACCATGCGTGGAAGAGCGGTGATGGTGTTCGCATATGAGGCCCAAGACGACCCTGTTTTTGGTAAAGGTGAGACGTATCTCCAATAAAATAGGGAATAGATGTAAGAATTGATACAAACCGTCTGCATCATGGTTCGATAGATGCCATGCCCCACGGTGGGCGCCAACTGTCGTGGTAACGATTCCGACAATAAGAGAGGGGTAGGATAAAGGAGCATGATCTATCGAGATGCATATGGGTGACACGGTGGTTTTAGCGAGTTCGGGCCTCTCACGGTGGAGATAACAACCCTACGTCTCGTGCTCCGGAGAGGCTTTGTTTTATCCGAGTATGTATCCAGAGATTACAATGTATGCGAGAAAGGAGAACGGATCCCCATGCCCGAGCTAAGTCCTGAGACTAGAAAGAGAGAGATAGAAGAAAAGAGCCCCCTAGTCTAGTGGTGGGGGTGGCTTATATAGAGTGCGCCACCCCCTCACCCCTTATGTTACACGATGGAGCATTAATGCTATAATGCCTGCCCACTACAAAACCGTCATGCTGACTATTGGTCTTTGCATATCCCAGTGAGTTACACGGTCGAGTGGAATGAGCTCGTCGAGTGAAGTGCCGTGCTCCGAGTGGTTGTCGCCGTCCGAGTGACTTTCAAGTTGCGGTACATCTGGACGGCGATCTGGCCTAGGGGTCCAGTACAAAGTATACGGTGTCCATGGGTAGGGCCTTTATGTCAGACCTGTTACCCTACCCCCAATACATGTCCTCGTCATGATCTACATACCTTTGTAGACCGACAGCGGAAGCGTTAGCACAACGTGGTTGATGTAGTCGTACGTCTTCACGGCCCGACCGATCAAGCACCGAAACTACGACACCTCCGAGTTCTAGCACACGTTCAGCTCGATGACGATCCCCGGACTCCGATCTAGCAAAGTGTCGGGGAAGAGTTCCGTCAGCATGACGGCGTGGTGACGATCTTGATGTTCTACCATCGCAGGGCTTCTCCTAAGCACCGCTACAATATTATCGAGGATTATGGTGGAAGGGGGCACCGCACACGGCTAAGAATATGATCACGTGGATCAACTTGTGTGTCTAGGGGTGCCCCCTGCCCCCGTATATAAAGGAGCAAGGGGAGGTGCGGCCGGCCAGGAGGAGGGCGCGCCAGGAGGAGTCCTACTCTCACCGGGAGTAGGATTCCCCCCCTTTCCTAGTTGGAATAGGATTCGGGAGGGGGAAAGAGGAGAGAGAGAAGGAAGGGGGGGGGGGGCGCCGCCCCCCTCTCCTTGTCCTATTCGGACTAGGGGGGAGGGGCGCGCGGCCCAGCCCTGGCCACCTCTCCTCTCTTCCACTAAATCCCACTAAGGCCCATATACCTCCCGGGGGTTCCAGTAACCTCCCGGTACTCCGGTAAAATCCCGATTTCACCCGGAACACTTCCGATATCCAAATATAGGCTTCCAATATATCAATCTTTATGCCTCGACCATTTCGAGACTCCTCGTCATGTCCGTGATCACATCCGGGACTCCGAACTAACTTCGGTACATCAAAACTCATAAACTCATAATATAACTGTCATCGAAACCTTAAGCGTGCGGACCCTACGGGTTCGAGAACAATGTAGACATGACCGAGACACTTCTCCGGTCAATAACCAATAGCGGAACCTGGATGCTCATATTGGCTCCTACAGATTCTACGAAGACCTTTATCGGTCAGACCGCATAACAACATACGTTGTTCCCTTTGTCATCGGTATGTTACTTGCCCGAGATTCGATCGTCGGTATCTCAATACCTAGTTCAATCTCATTACCGGCAAGTCTCTTTACTCGTTTCGTAATACATCATCTTGCAACTAACTCATTAGTTGTAATGCTTGCAAGGCTTATGTGATGTGCATTAACGAGAGGGCCCAGAGATACCTCACCGACAATCGGAGTGACAAATCCTAATCTTGAAATACGCCAACCCAACATTCACCTTTGGAGACACCTGTAGAGCTCCTTTATAATCACCCAGTTACGTTGTGACATTTGGTATCACAGAAAGTGTTCCTCCGGAACGAGAGTTGCATAATCTCATAGTCATAGGAACATGTATAAGTCATGAAGAAAGCAATAGCAACATACTAAACGATCGGGTGCTAAGCTAATGGAATGGGTCATATCAATCACATCATTCTCCTAATGATGTGATCCCATTAATCAAATGACAACACATGTCTATGGTTAGGAAACATAACCATCTTCGATTAACGAGCTAGTCAAGTAGAGGCATACTAGTGGCGTTTGGTTTGTCTATGTATTCACACAAGTATTATGTTTTAGGATAATACAATTCTAGCATGAATAATAAACATTTATCATGATATAAGGAAATAAAATAATAACATTATTATTGCCTCTAGGGCATATTTCCTTCAGCGACCACCAAAGCTGCAAGTAACCACACCGTTTATAGATTGTGTCAGAAGGTTGTCGAAGAGGCGTACGCTCAATCAGAACCCCAATGCCCAACCACCTAATGTGGCGGCGCGTCAACGCAGTAGCCTGAAGCTCTGCGAAGAGCTCGGGGAAATTGGTGTTACACCAGGTCCCCCCCCCCACAATCAAAACATGAATTGATTACACATGTAACACACAAGATAATCCACTAGGGTTCCTGAGGTTACAATGAGATGGGTGTGGATGATGATGATGATAGTGGCGATGATGTTATAGCCCCCTTGTGCTTGGTGGTGAATATCGTGATCTCCTCCTTGCCAATCCCTCCTCCAGATGATCTTCGGAGGCTAGTGTTCTACCTTCTAGATGAGTTCCTGGTGCCTCTACATGTCTGATCCCTGATCTGATTCCATAGGATGGAAATATTGGATGAGGCCAATCCATCCTCCGGATGATCTTCGGAGATTAGGCCGGTTCTACCTTCTAGATGAGTTCCTGGTGCCTTTGCATGTCTGATCCCCAATCCGATTCCACGGGGGTGGAAATAGTGGACGAGGCAGCTCCCCTGGCACACCATACAACCACACATTAGAGAAGGCACACTCGTATGATAGGCTATCTTTGGCTCTGGAGCCGCCGCACGCTCCTCCTTTGGTCCCTTTGCTTTATTCTTTTATGGTAGTTGATTACCACATGAAATAACGTGATTCCAGCCTAATTTCCTGGAATTCCTTCCATAAGACTTTATTTTCTCCCAAAGGTGTTACTTGAGGAATAACAACAAAAAGTAGTGCGCGAGTGCAGTAAAATTTCACAAAACCTATCATGTAGGCGCAAAATTATTAACATAATTCTCACATAAATTGAACTCACCACCCAACACAAAATAAATGACAAATATATGATGATAGCCTCACCACCTCGAACTTTCTGAAACTATCACCAACATCGTATCCTCATCAGAAATCTAGTGTGTCTCACTTTAAATTACCCATCAAACAAGATATCTCCAAGTGCAGCCCCGTCTTGCGGAAGGAGATCCTCTGACTTGCCTCTTGCAAAGTTAGAAGGCTACAATGTCCTATGTTTGAGCATTTCTCAGCCGTCAAATCCAACACATTTGGCTCATATTTACTGCTAAACCCACAAACAACTTCTATAGTACATGACGAAAAATAGTGCACATGTAACAAGACACATAATAGTAGGCGTGTTACAGTGGTTGCTGCAGTACTTTTTTGACAAAGGGTGCTTTTTATTGACTCATAATGAAGCATCACGGGGATACAAACAAAATGAGCATACACACAGCCTTTGCATAATTAGAATGCACATAAATAACATTGATGCGCACACACAAAGGACGACGATGGCAAAAGCAAAATCATACAAGACCAAAGCTTGCCTATGTGGAGCTAAAATAATCTTGAAGCGAACAAAACAATGATCGACAAAATGCAGCAATGACCATCACACCAACCATAATTGAGAACATAATGACTACGACTAAGATTCTTCAACATCAACGCCTTCATGAAGGGCGACGAGCGAGCGCCGCCATCGCCGGAGTGAACCAATGAAGGAAAGGTCATAGGTTTTCACCTTGAAGATCAAGTATGAACAAACTCCAAGCAAAACCTTCAACAAGGTTACAATGCATAGTGAACTTTGCCAGGTATGACCAACTAGGGTGAAACCTAGCATTTTCACCCAAAGCTCTAAACTAGGTAAATGAAAAGCACCATCAATTCGAAGTCCATCTATGTTGTCGCCTGCAATTTCCATGATCCCAACAGCTACATACGCGCATGGTCATGACATATTACATGCAAACGATGATCATGCCCGCACAAGCAGGCTACCGAGCCGCGACAAGAGCTGCTTGCCATACAAAGAAATTGACGGGGCATGAAGGTCCCAAACATCGCCAAAATCCCCAACCTGGACGGTCAGGTAGCCTGATGGCTATCGGTGGCAAATCTGTATCAAACAACAGCACCATATGACACCTTTTGCTCAACCATCCTCGGTTGTTACAACAAATCACTGACCGACCATCATACCAAGGAGGAGGAAACTCCGGTATGGTCAGAGAGGCAATTCTCGATGCCACCAGTGCTTCACAACCTTCACCATTGCCTCAAGTCACTGCATACAAATCGCCTCCCGTCATTGTGCGCAGACAGTGGGGGGGGGGGGGGGGGGGGGGGGGGGTTGATCCTGCTGTGCAGCAGCTACCATGCAGCCAGGGCAGGCGTCTTCCAGCCGCAGATATGGGGTTACCCGAGACCAAGCTGAGGCCACGGGCTCCACGGATCTGGAGCTACTATGGTTCATCTTGGTACCCAACATATTTGTAGGCTGCCTAGCACTAGTTCAGATCATGGAATGGCACATTCGATAGTGGAGCAAGAGGTACGTCATGTTTTTGGTTTTCTAATAACAGACCAAAAGGAGAATAAAAGACAGAAAAGCAACAACGTTTTAGGCAATGCAAAAATCAGTGTCCCTCGCTTGTTCTCTCACATGTTGATAGCTCATAGCTTTGGGTGACAGCCACAATGACGCTTGGGTGCGCCGTGCGCGTCGTCGTGATGGTGGAGCAGTACTAGTCTTCCCTTCATTTTATATCCCGCTCGCTGACTTTGGTAGCTAAACTTTGCAGAGGCAACTCATCAGGTAATGAAAATGCTATTGGAAAGGAACAATCACCTTGTGACACAAGCGGACCGATCCACAGGAAGCACGCCCCTTCACTTGGCCGCCACATGGCGGGGACCGATGGGATTGCTACTCAAGGCTGGCCCAGCTGCAGCGTATATGCCAGACAATAATGGGTCATTTCCCATACATTTAGCTGCGTTCGAGGGTGAAGAGAATGCAGTCTTGGCCTTCCTACAAGAGAGCGGCCCTTACTGCGCCGAGCTACGCGACGGCAAACGCAGGACATTCCTCCATGTCGCGGCTGAAGAGGAGAAGAGCATCCGCGTCATCAAGTTGGCTTGCGGATGGCAGGGCAAGTCGTTTTCGTCGTCGGTCATGAACATGCAAGACAACGACGGGAACACTGCGCTGCACCTCGCTGCTCTGGCAGGGAATATAGGGGCAGTCTGTGATCTGGTGTGAATACCAGAGGTCAAGCTAGATGTAAGCAACAACAAGAGAGAAACACCACTAGAGACTGCGTACATGACTAAAACCCTTGGGGCACACAGCGCAGGGTCGGCCTTCTACGGGGTAATTGAGCAATTTATCTTATCTTATCTGTTAATGGATTGACATTTCTTTTTCTTTTTTCGCTTCATTCATACTACTCATTTGTTCTTCCAGGACCCACGGCAAAGGATATATCTCTTGTTGCAAGGAACTTGCTATAGGACTGGTGTCTCCGCAGGGATCAGACCGTGGGGGAGAGAACGGAGAGAATTCATCAAGTCTGCTTTAGACAAAATGAACAGATCGGAGAACATCGCCAGCGAAACGCAGATCATCGGTCTTGTCGCTGTGCTGATCACGACGGTCCAGTACTCGCCTAAGTTCTCCCACTCGGAAACTTAGCTGCAGTCAAGCACTCGCCTAAGTTTGAAAAATCCTACCGAGTGGAGAGCGATCCTCCCACTCGGGGGCTTAGCTGCAGTCCAGTACTCGCCTAAGTTCTCCCACTCGGAAACTTAGCTGCAGTCAAGCACTCGCCTAAGTTTGAAAAATCCTACCGAGTGGAGAGCGATCCTCCCACTCGGGGGCTTAGCTGCAGTCTAGTACTCGCCTAAGTTCTCCCACTCGGAAACTTAGCTGCAGTCAAGCACTCGCCTAAGTTTAAAAAACCCTACCGGGTGGAGAGCAATCCTCCCACTCGGGGGCTTAGCTGCAGTCCAGTACTCGTCTAAGTTCTCCCACTCGGAAACTTAGCTGCAGTCAAGCACTCGCCTAAGTTTGAAAAAATCCTACCGAGTGGAGAGCAATCCTCCCACTCGGGGACTTAGCCGCAGTCCAGCACTCGTCTGAATACAAGACCAAAGTCCTACACAACAGATCAAAACCACGAAGATATTCAGCAAGAAATTAAGTTCGGATAAAGCTTAAAAGGCCCCAGGCCCCGAATCAAAGTACTCGAGCCCTCGGCTCGGCAGAGTTTAAATGGTTACAAATCCACTCGGCATTCCAAGGCAAATTTAAGGAAAGGCATAAAAGTTTTTTTTCATTCCTCAGGTGGAGGACTGGCAGGGGCGACGAACTCATCCAGGTCGATTCCGTCCGCAATACGAGTGGCAGCAGCAATGAAGGTCTCCATGAAGTCTTGAAAGCTGTGCCTCTTGGTATTGGTGACTTGGATGGCGGCTAACTTCTCTTCTCGCACCTCCTTGCAATGGACGCGGACTAAAGATAGAGCCACATCAGCGCCGCACCGGGCAGAAGAATTCTTCCACTCCTGCACTCGATCGGGGATTCTGTCAAGTCGAGTCATCAGAGACTCGAGATCATTCTGGATGGTAGACTCTGGCCAAAGTGTCGGGTCGATGCGCGACATGGCAACCTTCAGCCGAGCCAAGTAATCCACGGCGCCATCGATACGGGATTCCAGTCGGAGCAGATTCATGGCGGCATCATCATTCACTAGAGAATTGATTGGGTCCAAACGCGTTTCAATTCGCCCGGTCTCCTCTTCAAAGTTCTGACAAAACTCTGCATACAAGACCCAAGGATAAGCCAACGATCGCAAACTGAGTCGACACAAAAGAAAACCAGTCGGAATTGAATGCGCACCTTCGAGCTTGGTGTACAACATCTTGGCGAGACTCCTCAAGTAGCTCTCCAGGTTGTCCATCCTGCGAGCGACGCCTTCCATCTGCTCGCTCAGGGTGAGGTGCTTCTTCTTCCAATGCGAGCACTCCCTGTTGGCTTCATTCAGAGCGGTCTTCAGCTTGGTATTCTCGTCTTCTATCTGGCTGACCGAAGCCAGCTTCTGTTCAGCCAGAGCAATCTTGTCACCAGCCTCCTTGTGGGCAGCAGCCAAGTCCCGATCCTTCTTCGCCAGAGCCTCGCTCAGGTCTCCTGCAAAAGAAACGATGATTGGTTCAGAAACAGCAGAAGAGTACTCAAGCCTAAAAACAAAAGCAGTCGACAGGGTCGTCTTACCAGCAACGCCATCTCTGACCTTCTGCAGCTCCGTTCTGGCCAGCTCCAGATGAAGGGTCAGTTGAATACGCTGCTTCTCCAACTCAGTATAGCGAGACGCAAGCTCACAAGATTTCTGCAAAAGGAAAAATCAGTCGACAGACATCCAAAATAAGTCGCTTCCAAGTAACTAAGGAAAAAAGGTGACGTTTCTAAGACCACAGCCGAATCAAAAACATTCGACAGTAGTCTCGGGGACTACACCCAGTGGGTGCACTCAGCGTGCCCCCACTGGTTTTTTTAAAAAAAAGTCGAGTGTCCGCAGTCGACCGGATACAGATCCATTCGACATGACTCGACCAGACCAAGAAAGGAATACAGATTCAGAAACGCAATGTAAAGACTACAGTCGACTGCCAGCAATCCACCGTAGTCTCGGGGACTACACCCAGTGGGTGCACTTAGCGTGCCCCCACTAGTCCAAGAAGGGGAAAACACACCCACTGGGTGTACAAATACAAAGATCTTAAAAAAAAAAGAGGGAGAAAGACTCTTCAAATAATCAAGTATCAAGTCGACTGACCTGGACATTGCTCTGAAGCGCCGAACTTGCGTCATAAGCTGCCTGGCTGGCCTCCCGAGCCTTCTTCACCTGTTCCATCATGACCCCCGCCTGGCGTATAGCCTCCTTCGCAGCAGCCACTTCGTCCTCAGGGGCAGGGTATGCGACAAAAAGCGAAGTTGGATTTGCAGTCGACGCCGAAGGCTGCGCACTCGACAGGGGATTGGCAAAGGTCACAGAAGCCCGAGGGGCATCGCCACCATCCCGAGCCACGGTCTCAGGCGCCGGAGTAGGCTGGGGAGTCCTGTCAGCCGACGACCTTTTAGTCCTCCTCATCCTCAGCGGTTCGTTGTCGTCGTCATCCGGGAGGTCGATAACATGAGGAGGGGCTGCAAGGAGGACTTTCAATCGACCAGAATTGCAAGAAATGACCAGTCGACTCAAAAACAGAACGTCAATAATCATACCAGGGTTGGAGGTAACAACGTCCCCCATCTCTTGGTCGTCGTCTTTGGCAGAGACCTCGGAGGTAGCAGCACTGCAAATTTCGAAATATCAGCCAGTTAGCTTAACGAGTCGACCAAGGATCCGTCCTCCATCGACGAAGGAAAACAAGCTTTATTACCCGGAAATAACAGGGACAGTTATCTTCATCTTGGGCAGAGTCTTGGGCGGCTTGGATAGCGTCGTGCGTGGTTGCTTGGGGACCTTCCCAGTCGGTGTTGGAGAAGAAGTCCGAGGGCGTTTTGACGACGGCCCAACCGAGGCAGTCGCCTGGCCACGTTCCTGTGCTGGGTCGTGTGCGAGCTTGGATCGCCTTTCCGGGCGGGGGGGGGGGGGGGGGTTCGGCCTCCTCCTCCTCCTCTTCGCTGGAGAAGACGTCATCGCCTCCCTCTCTTTCACCATCCGACTCCCACTCGCCCTGGTCATCCCCACTCTCGCCTCCGCTCCCTTCTCCTTCCTCAGTCGACCCCTGTGCCCCATTGGGCATCGAGTACATCTCAGTGGTCGCCTGAAAGACAGCAGCCAAAACGAAAGTCAATCGACCTACTCAAAAGAAGACCAACGCAGAAAATGAAGATCTCAGTCGGGAGCATAAAAACGCACCTGGTCGACCTCATACGAACTATGGAGTGGAATGACCCTCCTGGCTCCTCGGGGGTTGTCCTTGTTCCCCGTGATGCTTGACAGCCACCCCTCCAACATCTCGTCGGTGACCTCCTCCGGGTGGATCCGAGTGGTGTCCTCGAGGCCAGAGTACAGCCACATCGGGTGGTCCCGAGCCTGGAGCGGTTGGATTCGCCTCTTGAGGAAGACTTCCAGCAGATCCATCCCCGTCACACCCTCACGGACAAGTTCAACCACTCGACCCGCCAGTACCTTGACCTGGCCCTTTTCTTCAGGCGTCACCTTCAGAGAAGCAGGCTTTTCAGCTCGGTCGAGTGAGAAAGGTGGGAGCCCAGTCGACTGCCCTGGAGTCACCTGATCCTGGCAGTAGAACCAAGTCGCCTGCCAGCCTCGGACTGACTCCGGGAAAGTAATGGATGAGAAACAGCTCTTCCCCCTCGTCTGGATCGCCAAGCCCCCACACAGCTGGATCACTTGTGTCTTCTCATCACTCGACTTGGCCTTCTTGACCGACTGAAAGCGACAGGTGAAGATGTGCTTGAAAAGCCCCCAGTGTGGGCGGCAACCCAGGAACGCCTCCAAAGAAGTTCAAGAAGTTGCGGAAGAAAGAATGGGGCGGCAGAGAAAACCCTCGGTCGATGTGAGTGGCCAGGAGCACGCACTCACCGTCGCCAGGTTGGGGTTCGATCTCTCCCCCCGGAAGACGCGCAGCCTTGTGAGGAATGGCTCCCCCCTCAACCAGGTCATCAAGATCCTCCTGCTGGAGCACCGATGGCATCCAGTCGCCCTGGATCCAACCTTTGGGCAGGGCCGTCCGAGAGGAAGATCCGCCGCGCGCAGACTTCTTCCCCTTCCCCGCCGCCGCCGCCTTCTTCACGCGCTCCAGAGCGGTCGTCTTGCCCTTCACCATCATCGCCGGTGAGATCTCGAGCTGGTTTGCGATGGCTGGGCGAGAGCAGAGGAAGCGGGGGAGGTTGCGAAGAAAGAGAGGAAGAAGGAGAAGAGAAGAGCACGCGCACTGTTGGGGGACTCCGAGCCGGCAACTTATAAGGGGCCGCTTCCGAGTGGCTGACCAGTAGGCCCAAGCTATCCAGTCAAATCCCGTGACAGGCGCGCGCGCAGTACGTGGCGAAAAAGGCGGCGCGGAGATTGAGGAGCCTTCGCATTGTCACTTCCGATTACTGCGGCCGCCCCCGTTCCGCGCGCTTCTCAAAAATCCGAATCCCACGATATCCGCTGGCTGCAGAAGAACTTGTCAAAACAGAAATCCCGCATGCACCGGCGCTCGATGCCTCACAGGTAAAGAAATCCATTCGACGAAAGACCTGGAACGGATCAAGGTGACTGAAAGAGGTTAATGACGTCATCCGTGACAGTCGACCCAGAACGAAGCACTCATATAACCTGAAGAGTCAATCGGAAAGGTCCCTAACCCCTTTTCTCACTCTAGCCTCGATCCATTCGGGGGCTAATGATGAAGCCATGTACCTACGGTAGGGGCACGGACCCGTCCTAAAGAGTCCTACCGTAGGACATCCCTAGAAGAAGTCACCTTTCAATCAACTTGAAGGTATCCCACTCGATGGGTTGAAGACACTCGACCAAGAAGCTATCACTCGACCATGAAGTCAACCACTCGACCGACCAAAAGACCTGAAGTCACTCCGCAGGCAAACGGTCGGCTATTAAGTAGTCTTTATGGTTATTATGACACTTTATTAGGGACGTTATCAGTAACGCCCCACCTAAAATGTATCTTAAACCCTGCATTACTGAGGGCAGGAGAGGGCTGACGAACTCTATATAAGCCATCCCCCTCCTCAGTATCAAGGGTTCGCACCCCTGTCATTTACACACGCATAATTCAATCGACCGCCTCCAGGCACCGAGACGTAGGGCTGTTACTTCCTCCGAGAAGGGCCTGAACTCGTAAACCTTGCGTGCTTACAACTTCCCAATAGCTAAGGTCTAGCTTCCTCATACACACCCCCTACCTCACTGTCAGACTTAGAACCACGACAGTTGGCGCCCACCGTGGGGCATGGCGTCTACCGAGCCATGGTGCAAATGGTTTTTCCATTTATTTTCGGCAATAGCTGAACGATTGGCTTGCTGAAATTCTGGGCATCGCGCCATTAGTACAAACACAAGGTTCAGGGAAGTATCTATTTAATCTAGTCTTTCTTTGAATTAATTATCTAACAATGGGTTGATTTTTTTTCCTGTAGACATCAGCAAAGCATGATCAATCATTAAACAAAAAAGGAGGAGAGATAATTCATCCTTATTCAGCGCCGCAAGGCTCCTCCGCCCGTTCGCTCGCCCGACGACGGTTTCCATGTCATGGAGGCGCCCGCCTCGCCGGCAGCGCAAGGCTCCTCTGCCCGGTCGACTGCCCGCCGGCGGCCTCCATGTCGCGGGGCTTCCCCAGCCGATCACCAGCTTGACGGCGGCGTCCGCGCCGTGCAGGCATAGGCTCGACCGGCGACGCGAGACTCCTCCCTTTCCGCTCCGCAGAGGCACGAACCAGGCCGGCAGCGCGGAGCTTCTCCACCCGGTCAACTTCCCGCCGACGGCCTCCACGCCACCGAGCATCCCCAGCCGATCACCTGCTCGACGACGGTGTCCGCACTGTGGAGGCATACAACCGACCGGGGACGGGAGATTCCTCCCTTGCCGCTCGGCAGAGAGACACGAACCTGCCCGGCAGCGTGAAGCTCCTCCGACCGGGCGCCTGCCGGCCTGCCCACTGGCGGCCTCCACGACACGGGGATCCTACACCCGGGCTGCCTGTGGGAAAAGGAAACGCCTATCGCAT
Organism: Triticum monococcum; assembly: GCA_034509565.1. Lineage (NCBI taxonomy): Eukaryota > Viridiplantae > Streptophyta > Magnoliopsida > Poales > Poaceae > Triticum > Triticum monococcum. The sequence goes on along the minus strand of CM067847.1, from coordinate 8,558,152 downwards.
GCAATGCTCCAATTTCGGCTTAATTAGTACTGACGCCATTTGCATGCAGATTCTGGACTTAGGGCAACGCCTTCAATGCGTTGGACATGGGGACAACTCCTTCGATGCACGAACGGTAAGGCCTTTGGCTTAATTAGCGCTAATTAATGCCTCTTACATGCAGATTCTGCGTACTCCTACATGGTCAGGACGTGGGCTGTTTCTTCCATCAATTAACTGCATGCAGGAAAATTTGAAAATGGAAGAAATCTTCAACGCTGGATTAATTGGCTGCCTCATTAATCAGCCATTCAAACAAGGTGCGTTGATTAATTCTCTTTCGCAGCCACCTGCACCAGCCTCCAGCGCACACGCAGCTTACGTTGATTTCAAGCTGGCCCACCCGGTCCGCTACTCCGAGTGGGTACTTTGGTACGCTCGGACGAGTGCACGCCTACACTCGACATATGCAACACTCGGGCATGCATCGTTTTCTCGGAGACGTTCAGGCAACTAACGTGCAGGCACTTGATCATTCGTGTATTCTCACTCAGTCGGACGCCTCCTCGACGACATGCCCAACTCGACTGTCTCATGCGGTGCCATTCGGTTGGACGTGTCCTCGACACTCGGCCACCCACTGGGTGAAGGACTACGTGTCCAGCCAAGTTGTGACGCGCGGGGCGGCCATGTGGTGAAGGCATGCACAACCGAGAGGCGACGCGCGGAGCGGCCAAGTGGTGAAGACGTGCACAACCAAGTGGCGACGCGTGGGCTGGCCGAGTGAGGATGCGCGAGGTGGTCGAGTGAAGGACTACGTGTCCAGCCAAGTGGCTGAAATGGTCTTTGAAGGAATTAGCCAGATGCTTTCGAAGCTGATGTAGTGACGAGGTCGGTGTAGTGTGGCTGCCGCGCAACAAGACCGGCGCGACAACTGAGTCTGAGTAGGAACGAAGATGGCATGCAGAGTGTCTGGGTGATTATGTAATTTGTCAAAGTGACAGATCGAATGCACTTGTTGAAGTGAAGGGTCTGACTGGTGATGAAGTACTCGACCACTTAGGAGAGTATCATTCCGAATGAGCTGCAGCTCCCGAGTGCGGCGTAGCCCCCGAGCGTACTATAGGCTTCGACAACGGACGTGCCGGAATACGAGAAATATAGTTTTGAATGGACAATTTGTAATTAATCGAGTCGTACTCGGGTAAAGATGAGGAGAAGCTTCCGAGAGATGCTCCAAAGAAACAAACTCGCAAGGAGTGAAGGGTGCAGTTTAATTATAAAAGGGACTTATCAGTCTCATGCCTGACAAGGTCTATGTCATTGATATGATGAAGAGGATTCCTCTGAGGGGTTGGCTGAATGTGTTTGAAGTCAACAGAGTGACAAGGTTGGTGTTGTGGTGCGCTAGGACCGGCACGGTGACCGAGTCCGAGTAGCGATGAAGTTGGCGCATAGGGCCGTCGAGTGATCGCGTAACTTGTGTAAAAAATGGCACAAGCCAACGAAATAATTTCTCGAGGAAATTTGATGTGTGCTAAAATGATTTATGTAAATAACACCCATAGACACCCACTGGGAGTGCAAGGGGCTTGCTGGTTCAAAACCAACAAGATTCTAAAAGAGTGAAGGATCTAGTCGAACTTGACGAAGTGAAGGATCCAACTGGACATGTTGGAGTGCTGGCTCAAATAAAATGGAAGTGTAGTGTTCCGACTGAGTTGCAGCCCCCGAGGACTGATGCAAACTCGAAATGAAGAACACATGGTGTTCGTGAATGACGTATGCATTAAAAATGGAAGTTGGACTCAGGAGTGAGTACTAAGCAAGTATGTGAAAAATAAGAAACCGAGCATAGGGGCACACTCGGTGGCGTGGCCTCCGAGTGAACATGATTTGTGAATTACGGGATACTCACGCACGGGGAAATAACAGAATGTAGTGCTAGAATGACTTAGCTGTCTGAAGGCGCGCGAGTGGCCGAGTGGTGATGAGGCGACCAACCGAGTAGCGACGCGCGGGGCGGCCGAGTGATGACGAGGCGATGGTGACAGTCGACATCGTCTCGGTGTCTTTGCGGATAGGGATGGAGCACACATTATACTTGTGATGAAGCTCCTCGAATTAGAGGTTTGCTCTTGTCTCAGTCAGATTTTGGCTACTTAGGCGAGTACTTGGACTACAGCTAAGCCTTCGAGTGGGAGGCTTGCTCTCCACTTGGTACGATTTTTTTCAAACTTAGGCAAGTTCTGGACTGCAGCTAAGCCCCCGAGTGGGAGGTTTGCTCTCCACTCGGTAGGATTTTTTAAAACTTAGGCGAGTACTGGACTGCAGCTAAGCCCCCGAGTGGGAGGTTTGCTCTCCACTCGGTAGGATTTTTTCAAACTTAGGCGAGTACTGGACTGCAGCTAAGCCCCCGAGTGGGAGGTTTGCTCTCCACTCGGCAGGATTTTTTCAAACTTAGGTGAGTCCTAAACTGCAGCTAAGCCCCCGAGTGGGAGGTTTGCTCTCCACTCGGTAGGATTTTTTCAACTTAGGCGAGTTCTGGACTGCAGCTAAGCCCCCCAGGGGGAGGTTTGCTCCCACTCGGTAGGATTTTCTCAAACTTAGGCGAGTTCTAGACTGCAGCTAAGCCCCCGAGTGGGAGGTTTGCTCTCCACTCGGTAGGATTTTTTAAAACTTAGGCGAGTACTGGACTGCAGCTAAGCCCCCGAGTGGGAGGTTTGCTCTCCACTCGATAGGATTTTTTCAAACTTAGGCGAGTACTGGACTGCAGCTAAGCCCCCGAGTGGGAGGTTTGCTTTCCACTTGATAGGATTTTTTCAAACTTAGGCGAGTACTGGGCTGCAGCTAAGCCCCCGAGTGGGAGGTTTGCTCTCCACTCGGTAGGATTTCTTGAACTTAGGAGAAACAGATTCGCAGCTAAGTCACCCACTGGGGATTTTGGCGATGGCGACGCGCGGGGCGGCCGAGTGGTTATGAGGTGACCAACCGAGTGGCGACGCGCGGGGTGGCCCGGTGGTTATGCCGTGACCAACCGATGGCGATGCGGGGGGCGACCGAGTGGTTATGAGGTGACCAACCGAGAGGCGACGCACGGAGCGGCCGAGTGGTTATGAGGTGACCAACCGATGGCGTCGCGCGGGGCGGCCGAGTGGTTATGAGGTGACCAACCGAGAGGCGACGCACGGAGCGGCCGAGAGGTTATGAGGTGACCAACCGATGGCGACGCGCGGGGCGGCCGAGTGGTTATGAGGTGACCAACCGATGGCGACGCGCGGGGCGGCCGAGTGGTTATGAGGTGACCAACCGATGGCGACGCGCGGGGCGGCCGAGTGGTTATGAGGTGACCAACCGATGGCGACGCGCGGGGCGGCCGAGTGGTTATGAGGTGACCAACCGATGGCGACGCGCGGGGCGGCCGAGTGGTTATGAGGTGACCAACCGATGGCGACACGCGGGGCGGCCGACTGGTTATGAGGTGACCAACCGATGGCGACGCGTGGGGCGGTCGATTGGTTATGAGGTGACCAACCGATGGCGACGCGCGGGGCGGCCGAGTGGTTATGAGGTGACCAACCGATGGCGACGCGCGGGGCGGCCGAGTGGTTATGAGGTCACCAACCGATGGCGACGCGCGGGGTGTCCGAGTGAAGTAGACGCGTCCCGTAGAGTGACGATGCGCGAGGCGTTCGAGTGACGTATACACGCCCCGCGGAGTGGCGGCGAGCGGGACATCCGAGTGAAGCAGACGCGTCCCGCGGAGTAGCGACGTGCGGGGCATCTGAGTGAAGTAGACGTGTCCCGCGAAGTGGCGACGTGCAGTGCATCTGACTCGGGAAAGTTGATGATGAAGCGAGCAGCTTCATAACTGCGTGCAGGGCGGCCGAGTGGCGACGCGTGGGTGGCTGAGTGAAGTAGACGTGTCCCGCGAAGTGGCGACGTGCAGTGCATCTGAGTCGGGAAAGTTGATGATGACGTGAGCAGCTTCATAACCGCGTGCAGGGCGGCCGAGTGGCGACGCGTGGGTGGCTGAGTGATTATGAGGTGACCAACCGATGGCGACGCGCGGGGCGGCCGAGTGGTTATGAGGTGACCAACCGATGGCCATGCGCGGGGCGGCCGAGTGGTTATGAGGTGACCAACCGTGAGGCGACGCACGGAGCGGCCGAGTTGTTATGAGGTGACCAACCGATGGCGACGCGCGGGGCGGCCGAGTGGTTATGAGGTGACCAACCGAGAGGCGACGCACGGAGCGGCCGAGTGGTTCTGAGGTGACCAACCGATGGCGATGCGCGGGGCGGCCGAGTGGTTATGAGGTGACCAACCGATAGCGACGCGCGGGGCGGCCGAGTAGTTATGAGGTGACCAACCGATGGCGACGCGCGGGGCGGCCGGGTGGTTATGAGGTGACCAACCGATGGCGATGCGCGGGGCGGCCGAGTGGTTATGAGGTGACCAACCGAGAGACGACGCACGGAACGATCGAGTGGTTATGAGGTGACCAACTGAGAGGCGACGCACGGAGCGGCCGAGTGGTTATGAGGTGACCAACCGATGGCGAAGCGCGGGGCGGCCGAGTGACGACGCGTGGGTGGCTGAGCGTCAGTGATCCCGTTCGGTCCGAGTGAGATAGTCCATCCGAGTGGAAAGGTGAATCGGCCAAGTGAACCGCAGTTGGGCTGCGATTCTGTCGCCACACCATCAGCCGAGTGGAATAAATGGCGAGTTGGTCAGTACACCCACAAATATTTTTTGCTAGACTAAAGTATTCATACACGGATGCTATTTTGCAAGGGTTAAAGATTACGGATGGTCGTGCATGCATGCATGGATCTTAGTATTTTACAGGGAGTAAATACTTAGGATGGCCGTGCATGCATGCATGGATGCTATTATTTTGCAGTGAGTAAAGACCTAGGATGGCCGTGCATGCATGCACCGATTAATCGGTGTGGAAACTGATAGGTGGGCAATTAAGCCATTAATTTGCGGGAAAGGTGGGAGCATCAATCACCATAATTAGGTAACGGACGCCTAATTGGCCGCTTAATGAGATGACTATCCTAATGAAATGGCAACTGGCCTATGACATGCACTTGAGTTAGAGCGGTACGTACTCTCCCATATAGACGATGCAGATGAAAGAGGCGCAGACGATGAGGCAGCGTGTGTTGCCAGCGATGTGAGGGAGGGCCGGCAAGCGCGGCGTTGGGCGGCCAGCGTGGCGCGGGGCCGGCGGGCTCGTCGCAGGACGGCCAGCACGGCGCGGGGCTGACAAGCGCGTCGCCGGATGGACGAGTACGACGCTGGGTCGGTGAGCATAGCGCGAGGCCTGCAACCGCAGCGCGGCGCTGGCAAGCGCATCGCCGATGGGGCGAGCGCGGCACAGCATTTCGCCGCTTCGGGAGTCGGACGGGCCCATCCTTTTGCCACTTTGTCCGCACATGCAGCCACCATGCGTGGAAGAGCGGTGATGGTGTTCGCATATGAGGCCCAAGACGACCCTGTTTTTGGTAAAGGTGAGACGTATCTCCAATAAAATAGGGAATAGATGTAAGAATTGATACAAACCGTCTGCATCATGGTTCGATAGATGCCATGCCCCACGGTGGGCGCCAACTGTCGTGGTAACGATTCCGACAATAAGAGAGGGGTAGGATAAAGGAGCATGATCTATCGAGATGCATATGGGTGACACGGTGGTTTTAGCGAGTTCGGGCCTCTCACGGTGGAGATAACAACCCTACGTCTCGTGCTCCGGAGAGGCTTTGTTTTATCCGAGTATGTATCCAGAGATTACAATGTATGCGAGAAAGGAGAACGGATCCCCATGCCCGAGCTAAGTCCTGAGACTAGAAAGAGAGAGATAGAAGAAAAGAGCCCCCTAGTCTAGTGGTGGGGGTGGCTTATATAGAGTGCGCCACCCCCTCACCCCTTATGTTACACGATGGAGCATTAATGCTATAATGCCTGCCCACTACAAAACCGTCATGCTGACTATTGGTCTTTGCATATCCCAGTGAGTTACACGGTCGAGTGGAATGAGCTCGTCGAGTGAAGTGCCGTGCTCCGAGTGGTTGTCGCCGTCCGAGTGACTTTCAAGTTGCGGTACATCTGGACGGCGATCTGGCCTAGGGGTCCAGTACAAAGTATACGGTGTCCATGGGTAGGGCCTTTATGTCAGACCTGTTACCCTACCCCCAATACATGTCCTCGTCATGATCTACATACCTTTGTAGACCGACAGCGGAAGCGTTAGCACAACGTGGTTGATGTAGTCGTACGTCTTCACGGCCCGACCGATCAAGCACCGAAACTACGACACCTCCGAGTTCTAGCACACGTTCAGCTCGATGACGATCCCCGGACTCCGATCTAGCAAAGTGTCGGGGAAGAGTTCCGTCAGCATGACGGCGTGGTGACGATCTTGATGTTCTACCATCGCAGGGCTTCTCCTAAGCACCGCTACAATATTATCGAGGATTATGGTGGAAGGGGGCACCGCACACGGCTAAGAATATGATCACGTGGATCAACTTGTGTGTCTAGGGGTGCCCCCTGCCCCCGTATATAAAGGAGCAAGGGGAGGTGCGGCCGGCCAGGAGGAGGGCGCGCCAGGAGGAGTCCTACTCTCACCGGGAGTAGGATTCCCCCCCTTTCCTAGTTGGAATAGGATTCGGGAGGGGGAAAGAGGAGAGAGAGAAGGAAGGGGGGGGGGCGCCGCCCCCCTCTCCTTGTCCTATTCGGACTAGGGGGGAGGGGCGCGCGGCCCAGCCCTGGCCACCTCTCCTCTCTTCCACTAAATCCCACTAAGGCCCATATACCTCCCGGGGGTTCCAGTAACCTCCCGGTACTCCGGTAAAATCCCGATTTCACCCGGAACACTTCCGATATCCAAATATAGGCTTCCAATATATCAATCTTTATGCCTCGACCATTTCGAGACTCCTCGTCATGTCCGTGATCACATCCGGGACTCCGAACTAACTTCGGTACATCAAAACTCATAAACTCATAATATAACTGTCATCGAAACCTTAAGCGTGCGGACCCTACGGGTTCGAGAACAATGTAGACATGACCGAGACACTTCTCCGGTCAATAACCAATAGCGGAACCTGGATGCTCATATTGGCTCCTACAGATTCTACGAAGACCTTTATCGGTCAGACCGCATAACAACATACGTTGTTCCCTTTGTCATCGGTATGTTACTTGCCCGAGATTCGATCGTCGGTATCTCAATACCTAGTTCAATCTCATTACCGGCAAGTCTCTTTACTCGTTTCGTAATACATCATCTTGCAACTAACTCATTAGTTGTAATGCTTGCAAGGCTTATGTGATGTGCATTAACGAGAGGGCCCAGAGATACCTCACCGACAATCGGAGTGACAAATCCTAATCTTGAAATACGCCAACCCAACATTCACCTTTGGAGACACCTGTAGAGCTCCTTTATAATCACCCAGTTACGTTGTGACATTTGGTATCACAGAAAGTGTTCCTCCGGAACGAGAGTTGCATAATCTCATAGTCATAGGAACATGTATAAGTCATGAAGAAAGCAATAGCAACATACTAAACGATCGGGTGCTAAGCTAATGGAATGGGTCATATCAATCACATCATTCTCCTAATGATGTGATCCCATTAATCAAATGACAACACATGTCTATGGTTAGGAAACATAACCATCTTCGATTAACGAGCTAGTCAAGTAGAGGCATACTAGTGGCGTTTGGTTTGTCTATGTATTCACACAAGTATTATGTTTTAGGATAATACAATTCTAGCATGAATAATAAACATTTATCATGATATAAGGAAATAAAATAATAACATTATTATTGCCTCTAGGGCATATTTCCTTCAGCGACCACCAAAGCTGCAAGTAACCACACCGTTTATAGATTGTGTCAGAAGGTTGTCGAAGAGGCGTACGCTCAATCAGAACCCCAATGCCCAACCACCTAATGTGGCGGCGCGTCAACGCAGTAGCCTGAAGCTCTGCGAAGAGCTCGGGGAAATTGGTGTTACACCAGGTCCCCCCCCCCCCACAATCAAAACATGAATTGATTACACATGTAACACACAAGATAATCCACTAGGGTTCCTGAGGTTACAATGAGATGGGTGTGGATGATGATGATGATAGTGGCGATGATGTTATAGCCCCCTTGTGCTTGGTGGTGAATATCGTGATCTCCTCCTTGCCAATCCCTCCTCCAGATGATCTTCGGAGGCTAGTGTTCTACCTTCTAGATGAGTTCCTGGTGCCTCTACATGTCTGATCCCTGATCTGATTCCATAGGATGGAAATATTGGATGAGGCCAATCCATCCTCCGGATGATCTTCGGAGATTAGGCCGGTTCTACCTTCTAGATGAGTTCCTGGTGCCTTTGCATGTCTGATCCCCAATCCGATTCCACGGGGGTGGAAATAGTGGACGAGGCAGCTCCCCTGGCACACCATACAACCACACATTAGAGAAGGCACACTCGTATGATAGGCTATCTTTGGCTCTGGAGCCGCCGCACGCTCCTCCTTTGGTCCCTTTGCTTTATTCTTTTATGGTAGTTGATTACCACATGAAATAACGTGATTCCAGCCTAATTTCCTGGAATTCCTTCCATAAGACTTTATTTTCTCCCAAAGGTGTTACTTGAGGAATAACAACAAAAAGTAGTGCGCGAGTGCAGTAAAATTTCACAAAACCTATCATGTAGGCGCAAAATTATTAACATAATTCTCACATAAATTGAACTCACCACCCAACACAAAATAAATGACAAATATATGATGATAGCCTCACCACCTCGAACTTTCTGAAACTATCACCAACATCGTATCCTCATCAGAAATCTAGTGTGTCTCACTTTAAATTACCCATCAAACAAGATATCTCCAAGTGCAGCCCCGTCTTGCGGAAGGAGATCCTCTGACTTGCCTCTTGCAAAGTTAGAAGGCTACAATGTCCTATGTTTGAGCATTTCTCAGCCGTCAAATCCAACACATTTGGCTCATATTTACTGCTAAACCCACAAACAACTTCTATAGTACATGACGAAAAATAGTGCACATGTAACAAGACACATAATAGTAGGCGTGTTACAGTGGTTGCTGCAGTACTTTTTTGACAAAGGGTGCTTTTTATTGACTCATAATGAAGCATCACGGGGATACAAACAAAATGAGCATACACACAGCCTTTGCATAATTAGAATGCACATAAATAACATTGATGCGCACACACAAAGGACGACGATGGCAAAAGCAAAATCATACAAGACCAAAGCTTGCCTATGTGGAGCTAAAATAATCTTGAAGCGAACAAAACAATGATCGACAAAATGCAGCAATGACCATCACACCAACCATAATTGAGAACATAATGACTACGACTAAGATTCTTCAACATCAACGCCTTCATGAAGGGCGACGAGCGAGCGCCGCCATCGCCGGAGTGAACCAATGAAGGAAAGGTCATAGGTTTTCACCTTGAAGATCAAGTATGAACAAACTCCAAGCAAAACCTTCAACAAGGTTACAATGCATAGTGAACTTTGCCAGGTATGACCAACTAGGGTGAAACCTAGCATTTTCACCCAAAGCTCTAAACTAGGTAAATGAAAAGCACCATCAATTCGAAGTCCATCTATGTTGTCGCCTGCAATTTCCATGATCCCAACAGCTACATACGCGCATGGTCATGACATATTACATGCAAACGATGATCATGCCCGCACAAGCAGGCTACCGAGCCGCGACAAGAGCTGCTTGCCATACAAAGAAATTGACGGGGCATGAAGGTCCCAAACATCGCCAAAATCCCCAACCTGGACGGTCAGGTAGCCTGATGGCTATCGGTGGCAAATCTGTATCAAACAACAGCACCATATGACACCTTTTGCTCAACCATCCTCGGTTGTTACAACAAATCACTGACCGACCATCATACCAAGGAGGAGGAAACTCCGGTATGGTCAGAGAGGCAATTCTCGATGCCACCAGTGCTTCACAACCTTCACCATTGCCTCAAGTCACTGCATACAAATCGCCTCCCGTCATTGTGCGCAGACAGTGGGGGGGGGGGGGGGGGGGGGGGGGTTGATCCTGCTGTGCAGCAGCTACCATGCAGCCAGGGCAGGCGTCTTCCAGCCGCAGATATGGGGTTACCCGAGACCAAGCTGAGGCCACGGGCTCCACGGATCTGGAGCTACTATGGTTCATCTTGGTACCCAACATATTTGTAGGCTGCCTAGCACTAGTTCAGATCATGGAATGGCACATTCGATAGTGGAGCAAGAGGTACGTCATGTTTTTGGTTTTCTAATAACAGACCAAAAGGAGAATAAAAGACAGAAAAGCAACAACGTTTTAGGCAATGCAAAAATCAGTGTCCCTCGCTTGTTCTCTCACATGTTGATAGCTCATAGCTTTGGGTGACAGCCACAATGACGCTTGGGTGCGCCGTGCGCGTCGTCGTGATGGTGGAGCAGTACTAGTCTTCCCTTCATTTTATATCCCGCTCGCTGACTTTGGTAGCTAAACTTTGCAGAGGCAACTCATCAGGTAATGAAAATGCTATTGGAAAGGAACAATCACCTTGTGACACAAGCGGACCGATCCACAGGAAGCACGCCCCTTCACTTGGCCGCCACATGGCGGGGACCGATGGGATTGCTACTCAAGGCTGGCCCAGCTGCAGCGTATATGCCAGACAATAATGGGTCATTTCCCATACATTTAGCTGCGTTCGAGGGTGAAGAGAATGCAGTCTTGGCCTTCCTACAAGAGAGCGGCCCTTACTGCGCCGAGCTACGCGACGGCAAACGCAGGACATTCCTCCATGTCGCGGCTGAAGAGGAGAAGAGCATCCGCGTCATCAAGTTGGCTTGCGGATGGCAGGGCAAGTCGTTTTCGTCGTCGGTCATGAACATGCAAGACAACGACGGGAACACTGCGCTGCACCTCGCTGCTCTGGCAGGGAATATAGGGGCAGTCTGTGATCTGGTGTGAATACCAGAGGTCAAGCTAGATGTAAGCAACAACAAGAGAGAAACACCACTAGAGACTGCGTACATGACTAAAACCCTTGGGGCACACAGCGCAGGGTCGGCCTTCTACGGGGTAATTGAGCAATTTATCTTATCTTATCTGTTAATGGATTGACATTTCTTTTTCTTTTTTCGCTTCATTCATACTACTCATTTGTTCTTCCAGGACCCACGGCAAAGGATATATCTCTTGTTGCAAGGAACTTGCTATAGGACTGGTGTCTCCGCAGGGATCAGACCGTGGGGGAGAGAACGGAGAGAATTCATCAAGTCTGCTTTAGACAAAATGAACAGATCGGAGAACATCGCCAGCGAAACGCAGATCATCGGTCTTGTCGCTGTGCTGATCACGACGGTGACGTTCGCCGCAGCCTTTGCCGTGCCTGGTGGCTACCGAGCAGATGACGACAACAAGGGCGGCACGCCGATGCTTGCGGGGCACTACTCCTTCGATGCCTTCGTCATTGCCAACACACTAGCATTCACCTGCTCCGTCGTATCCATCCTCTTTCTCATGTATGCAGGGGTAGGCCCGAACGTGAACGACCGCATGTGGCCCTTACTCATGTCCACAAACCTTTTGGCTAGTTCGGCTAGGAGCCTCTGCGCCGCCTTCGCCGTCGGGGTGTACTCCATCCTAGCTCCGGTCGAGGCAATCAAGGCCATATTTTCTTGCATCATCACCGTCTTCCCGCTCGTGCTGGTGGAACTCTTTTTATACATCAAGTCGGCGTCAATGGATTACAGCGACAGCAGAGCGGAGTTGGCTAGGAAGTTTGCAGGTCAGGCACTCTGGATGGAGATGGCATGGGCGATCCTAGCGCACCTACTCATTGGGATAGTGATGTTCCAGTACTGGCCATACATTTTCATCGCGGCCATGTCTTGCTAATATTTCAGTTGTATTATCTCACTAATCATCCCAAATTGGCAAACCACGTGTATATTTTAATTTAGTGTGAAATACGAGCTACGTTAATGCGCCTGGCATTTAGTTATGTGTTACTTCTCGCTTTCTTCCATAACCATTCTTGCTAGTACTTATCTGCCTTAAATAATAGTTACCTCTACTAGTCGATCGTGAACCAGTGAACTAGATTGGGATTAGAATAAGTTTCCGTTTTTTTGTTTCCTCTTTCAATCCTATTTGGATCTGATACCTTTCAACTGGAGGCCTTTGGATCATGCGGGCAGATGATATTAAGCTTGATATTACCTACTCTAGTTAGCATGTAGTTTTAGTGTCAGCTTTTAATACTAACTAACACAGAGGTCTGCTCAAATGTGTGGCCATTTTTTTTTGGAAAGGGATTAAGCATAGTGAATATTGTTAAAGGGGTGCCATAATTTCTATTTGTAAGGATATACTTTAACATATACCTTCTATGATTTTAATAACTATATATCTCTAACCATTATCCAATCTGGATCTTATAAGAACATCATCATGTGGTAAATGATATATAAAAAAGTTTACATTTTAAAGGAATCGATCCCGTTGAATCCAAATCAAATTGTTTGTATTATGAAAATCTTAATCTAGATAAATTCTATTTCATTGACCTCGTAATGTCTGATGCAATGACCAACTCTCATTTGTAATAACGTGTGTAGTTGGTACTAATATCTAGACTCCATTGATGACTTGTTGAAAGATAAACACACTTGTGTCACTTCCTTTCGAACAAACACATAATCCTCTAAAGCCTAACATATATTTCTCTCTTTACATGCCTTTTGTGTTCTAATCCATGGGTCAAATTCGTAAATCCCTATTTTATGCACCATACTTGCATGCTCCAACATCCGCAAATTAGATCTAGGCATAGAACAGACGCCCGGCAGAACATTACCCATGTTGGTTTGTTTGCATGCATGCTCCAAATATGCACAAACAGGTCATATGATATGTCGGATCCTAGTACCCTTTTTTCGGGGGGGGGGGGGGGGGGGGGGGGGGTAGTAAAGTTAACGTGTACACATGACATGCTTTTGGGATTTGCTAATTAGTGAAAGAGGTTGTTTAGTACATGCACATAGATTTTCACATTAAGGTGTTTGATTTTAAAGTATTCCAACTTTTCTTGAGAAAAGGATCCATCAAATTTACTTGTGAGCAGGCAACATCATAACTTGTATATCAAATTTATTTTTGATGCCTATATAAAGTGCACATGCATTCTTAAATACATTAGGATTTATTGATTTGTGTTGACTTGTATATCAAGTGCAGTGTTGGGCTCCCCAGTACGAGAGTTTGTAGTATGCAATAAGCTTTACTTCAGTGAGAAACTAAGGTATCAATCCTCGGAGACAAACTTCATTCTACAATATTGCTAATGTCTACAAAACAAATAAAATCACTTGCGTCACCAACAGTTCTACTAACAAGGATGTCAACCTTGTTACTCTTGCTAGTTGCACAAGATAATTAACAGATGATGTGGTAGCACTAGTAGAAAAAGGGTCAAATATCAAGCACATTAGTGCCGGTTTGCTTTTGAGCCGGCACTAATGTGTGCATTAGTGCCGGTTCCAACGGCTAGCTGGCCGCTTCCATTAGTACCGGTTCGTGGCCGACCTTTAGCACCGGTTCGTGCCACGGACCGGTACTAAAGTGAGTGGTGGCAGGATGTTGTCAGTCCGGGGCCCCTCCAGCACCTTTAGTACCGGTTCGTGGCACGAACCGGTGCTAAAGGTCGTCCTACATAAACCCTTCGTCCACCCGAGCTCGCTCTGTTCTTTCCCTTTCCCATCTCCTCTCTGTTCTTCCCCTCTTCCTCTCGAGCTCGTCACACATTTTGCCCAAATTTTGTCAAGATTTGAAGGCCCCCATCCATTCAAATAATCACAAAGGTTAGCAACTTTGTCCTTTCATCTCTCATTGCTAGATTAGCTCTTGCAATGCTTTGTATAGTGATTAATTTATGAGTTCAGTAATTTGGGAGGAAATATATGGGCTAGTATTTGATTTATATGCAATTTGAGGTCAAAAATAACACTTAGTTTGCATATGTAGGTGTGGTTTACTTAGTGCCTTCTAAATCTCCGTCGTAACCGCAGTCGATCGCCCGCACCGTTCCGTCGCCGGCACCACCTTGTGGTGAGCCTCTTGTTCATGAATGTTTTACATTACCAAATTGATGTTTGTGTGATTTAGATATATAGTTACTCGTATAATTATCTTACTCGTACGTTGTTTGTTATACATAGTGCCATGGTTTTGATATCCGTCCCCGTCGGCCCTCGTCCTTGTTATGATTCGGATGTGGTATATTCTCTTTTAAAACGAGTTGTTGCATTTCGTGTTTATGACAAATTATGCCCATCAAGTTGACATAGATATTTTTGTCTAGGAGGTTTGTGAACCGGAAATTCCAACCGACCCTATTGTCGAGAGGTTAAATTTAGTTGAAAGAGAAAACGACTATTTGAAAGAAAAATTGAAAAGAATTGAGGGGGAGAAGATGGAATTGGAGTTGCATGTTGCCGATGTCGTCGATGATCACAAGATCAAGATGGAGAAAATGCGCTTGAAGATTAGAAAGATTAGAAAATATGCCATTGATAGTGAGGCTTGGTATCATTATGCTGTTGGATCAATTGTTACCTTAGTTGCGATCTTGATCGCATTTGTTGTTGCATTTAAATGCTTTTGCTAGAGAGTTATTTGTTTGTTGCATTTAAGTCTTGTATGAACTTTATGTATGAACTGTTGGGGAACGTAGTAATTTCAAATAAATTCCTACGCACACGCAAGATCATGGTGATGCATAGCAACGAGAGGGGAAAGTGTTGTCCACGTACCCTCGTAGACCGAAAGCAGAAGCATTATGACAACGTGGTTGATGTAGTCGTACTTCTTCACGATCCGACCGATCCAAGTACCGAACGTACGGCACCTCCGAGTTCTGCACACGTTCAGCCCGATCACGTCCTCGAACTCCGATCCAGCCGAGTGTTGAGGGAGAGTTTCGTCAGCACAACGGCGTGGTGACGATGTTGATGTTCTACCGACGTAGGGCTTCGCCTAAGCACGGCTATAGTAATATCGAGGTGGAATATGGTGGAGGGGGCACCGCACACGGCTAATAGATCAATGATCAATTGTTGTGTCTATGGGGTGCCCCCCTGCCCCCGTATATAAAGGAGCAAGGGGGGGGGGGGGTGCGGCCGGCCCTAGGAGGAGGCGCGCCGGAGGAGTCCTACTCCTACCGGGAGTAGGACTTCCCCCTTTCCCTAGTTGGATTAGGACTTGGGGGGAAGGAGGAGAGAGTGGAAAGGAAAGGGGGGGGGGGGGGGCGCCGCCCCCCTCCTTGTCCAATTCAGACTTGGGGGGGGGGGGGAGGGAGGGGCGCGCGGCTGCCCCTAGGCCTCCTCTCCTCTTCCTCCACTAGGCCCATTAAGGCCCATTAGGTTACCGGGGGGTTCCGGTAACCTCCCGGTACTCCGGTAAAATGCCGATTTCACCCGGAACACTTCCGATGTCCAAACATAGGCTTCCAATATATCAATCTTCATGTCTCGACAATTTCGAGACTCCTCGTCATGTCCGTGATCACATCCGGGACTCCGAACAACCTTCGGTACATCAAAATATATAAACTCATAGGGAAACTTTCATCGTAACGTTAAGCATGCGGACCCTACGGGTTCGAGAACAATGTAGACATGACCGAGACACGTCTCTGGTTAATAACCAATAGCGGAACCTGGATGCTTATATTGGCTCCTACCTATTCTACGAAGATCTTTATCGGTCAGACCGCATGACAACATACGTTGTTTCCTTTGTCATCGGTATGTTACTTGCCCGAGATTCGATCGTCGGTATCTCAATACCTAGTTCAATCTCGTTACCGGCAAGTCTCTTTACTCGTTCCGTAATACATCATCTTGCAACTAACTTATTAGTTGCAACGCTTGCAAGGCTTAAGTGATGTGCCTTACCGAGAGGGCCCAGAGATACCTCTCCGACAATCGGAGTGACAAATCCTAATCTCAAAATACGCCAACCCAACATGTACCTTTGGAGACACCTGTAGAGCTCCTTTATAATCACCTAGTTATGTTGTGACGTTTGGTAGCACACAAAGTGTTCCTCCGGCAAACGGGAGTTGCATAATCTCATAGTCATAGGAACATGTATAAGTCATGAAGAAAGCAATAGCAACATACTAAACGATCGAGTGCTAAGCTAATGGAATGGGTCAAGTCAATCACATCATTCTACTAATGATGTGATCCTGTTAATAAAATGACAACTCATGTCTATGGCTAGGAAACTTAACCATCTTTGATCAACGAGCTAGTCAAGTAGAGGCATACTAGTGACATACTGTTTGTCTATGTATTCACACATGTATTATGTTTCCGGTTAATACAATTCTAGCATGAATAATAAACATTTATCATGATATAAGGAAATAAATAATAACTTTATTATTGCCTCTAGGGCATATTTCCTTCAGTCTCCCACTTGCACTAGAGTCAATAATCTAGTTCACATCACCATGTGATTAACACCCATAGTTCACATCGTCATGTGACCAACACCCAAAGGGTTTACTAGAGTCAATAATCTAGTTCACATCGCTATGTGATTAACACCCAAAGAGTAGTAAGGTGTGATCATGTTTTTCCTGTGAGAGAAGTTTATTCAACGGGTCTGCCATATTCAGATCCGTATGTATTTTGCAAATTTCTATGTCAACAATGCTCTGCACGGAGCTACTATAGCTAATTGCTCCCACTTTCAATATGTATCCAGATTGAGACTTAGAGTCATCTAGATCAGTGTCAAAATTTGCATCGACGTAACCCTTTACGACGAACCTTTTTGTCACGTCCATAATCGAGAAACATATCCTTAATCAACTAAGGATAATTTTTTACCGCTGTCCAGTGATCTACTCCTAGATCACTATTGTACTCCCTTGCCAAACTCAGTGGTAGGGTATACAATAGATCTGGTACACAGCATGGCATACTTTATAGAACCTATGGCTGAGGCATAGGGAATGACTTTCATTCTCTTTCTATCTTCTGCCATGGTCGGGCTTTGAGTCTTACTCAATTTCACACCTTGTAACACAGGCAAGAACTCTTTCTTTGACTGTTCTATTTTGAACTACTTCAAAATCTTGTCAAGGTATGTATTCATTGAAAAAACTTATCAAGTGTCTTGATCTATCTCTATAGATCTTGATGCTCAATATGTAAGCAGCTTTACCGAGGTCTTTCTTTGAAAAACTCCTTTCAAACACTCCTTTATGCTTCATAGAATAATTCTACATTATTTCCGATCAACAATATGTCATTCACATATACTTATCAGAAATGTTGTAGTGCTCCCACTCACTTTCTTGTAAATACAGGCTTCACCGCAAGTTTGTATAAAACTATATGCTTTGATCAACCTATCAAAGCGTATATTCCAACTCCAAGATGCTTGCATCAGTTCATAGATGGATTGCTGGAGCTTTCTTATTTTGTTAGCACTTTTAGGATTGACAAAACTTTCTGGTTGCATCATATACAACTCTTCTTTAATAAATCCATTAAGGAATGCAGTTTTGTTTATCCATTTGCCAAATTTCATAAAATGCGGCAATTGCTAACATGATTTGGACAGACTTAACCATAGATATGAGTGAGAAACTCTCATCGTAGTCAACACCTTGAACTTGTCGAAAACCTTTTTGCGACAATTCTAGCTTTGTAGATAGTAACACTACTATCAGCGTCCGTCTTCCTCTTGAAGATCCATTTATTTTCTATGGCTTGCCGATCATCGGGCAAGTTAACCAAAGTCCACACTTTGTTCTCATACATGGATCCCATCTCAGATTTCATGGCCTCAAGCCATTTCGCGGAATCTGGGCTCATCATCGCTTCCTCATAGTTCACAAGTTCGTCATGGTCTAGTAACATGACTTCCAGAACAGGATTACCGTACCACTCTGGTGCGGATCTCACTCTGGTTTTCCTACGAGATTCGGTAGTAACTTGATCTAAAGTTACATGATCATCATCATTAGCTTCCTCACTAATTGGTGTAGTAGTCACAGGAACATATTTCTGTGATGAACTACTTTCCAATAAGGGAGCAGGTACAGTTACCTCATCAAGTTCTACTTTCCTCCCACTTACTTCTTTCAAGAGAAACTTCTTCTCTAGAAAGGATCCATTCTCAGCAACGAATATCGTGCCTTCGGATCTGTGATAGAAGGTGTACCCAACATTTTCTTTTGGGTATCCTATGAAGACGCACTTCTCCGATTTGGGTTTGAGCTTATCAGGTTGAAACTTTTTCACATAAGCATTGCAACCTCAAACTTTAAGAAACGATAGCTTAGGTTTCTTGCCAAACCATAGTTCATACGGTGTCGTATCACCGGATTTAGATGGTGCCCTTTTTAACGTGAATGCACCTGTCTCTAATGCATAACCCCAAAACTATAGTGGTAAATCGGTAAGAAACATCATAGATTGCACTATATCCAATAAAGTACGGTTATGACGTTCGAACACACCATTATGTTGTGGTGTTCCAAGTGGCATGAGTTTGTGAAACTATTTCACATTGTTTTAATTGAAGACCAAACTCGTAACTCAAATATTCTCCTCCACGATCAGATCGTAGAAACTTTATTTTCTTGTTACGATGATTTTCCACATCACTCTGAAATTATATGAACTTTTCAAATGTTTCAAACTTATGTTTCATCAAGTAGATATACCCATATCTGCTCAAATTATCTGTGAAGGTCAGAAAATAACGATACTTGCCGCGAGCCTCAACACTCATCGGACCGCATACATCAGTATGTATTATTTCCAATAAGTCAGTTTCTCGCTCCATTGTTCCGGAGAACGGAGTTTTAGTCATCTTGCCCAAAAGGCATGGTTCGCAAGCATCAAGCGATTCATAATCAAGTGATTCCAAAATCCCATCAGCATGGAGTTTCTTCATGCGCTTTACACCAATATGACCTAAACGGCAGTGCCACAAATAAGTTGCACTATCGTTATTACTTTGCAATTTTTGGCTTCAATATTATGAATATGGTTATCACTATGATCGAGATCCAACAAACCATTTTCGTTGGTGTGTATGACCATAGATGGTTTTATTCATGTAAACAGAACAACAATTGTTCTCTAACTTAAATAAATAATCGTATTGCAATAAACATGATCAAATCATATTCATGCTGAACGCAAACACAAAATAACACTTATTTAGGTTCAACACAAATCCCGAAAGTATAGTGAGTGTGCGATGATGATCATATCAATCTTGGAACCACTTCCAACACACATCGTCACTTCACCCTTAACTAGTCTCTGTTTATTCTGCAACTCCTGTTTCGAGTTACTTATCTTAGGAACTGAACTAGTATCAAATACTAAGGGGTTGCTATAAACACTAGTAAAGTACACATCAATAACATGTATATCAAATATACCTTTGTTCACTTTGCCATCCTTCTTATCCGCCAAATACTTGGGGCAGTTCCGCTTCCAGTGACCAGTCCCTTTGCAGTAGAAGCACTTAGTCTCAGGCTTAGGTCCAGACCTGGGCATCTTCACTTGAGCAGCAACTTGCTTGCCGTTCTTCTTGAAGTTCCCCTTCTTCCCTTTGCCCTTTTCTTGAAACTAGTGGTCTTGTTAATCATCAACACTTGATGTTTTTCTTGATTTCTACCTTCGTCGATTTCAGCATCACGAAGAGCTTGGGAATTACTTTCGTCATCCCTTGCATATTATAGTTCATCACGAAGTTCTACTAACGTGGTGATGGTGACTAGAGAATTCTGACAATCATTATTTTATCTGGAAGATTAACTCCCACTTGATTCAAGCGATTGTAGTACCCAGACAATCTGAGCACATGCTCACTGCTTGAGCTATTCTCCTGCATCTTTTAGCTATAGAACTTGTTGGAGACTTCATATATCTCAACTCGGGTATTTGCTTGAAATATTAACTTCAACTCCTGGAACATCTCATATGGTCCACGACGTTCCAAATGTCTTTGAAGTCCCGATTCTAAGCCGTTAAGCATGGTGCACTAAACTATCAAGTAGCATCATATTGAGCTAGCCAAACATTGATAACATCTGCATCTGCTCCTGCAATAGGTCTGTCACCTAGCGGTGCATCAAGGACATAATTCTTCTGTGCAGCAATGAGGATAAACCTCAGATCACGGATCCAATCCGCATCATTGCTACTAACATCTTTCAACTTAGTATTCTCTAGGAACATATCAAAATAAAACAGGTGAGCTAAACGCGAGCTATTGATCTACAACATAGATATGCTAATACTACCAGGACTAAGTTCATGATAAATTAAAGTTCAATTAATCATATTACTTAAGAACTCCCACTTAGATAGACATCCCTCTAATCATCTAAGTGATCACGTGATCCAAATCAACTAAACCATAACCGATCATCACGTGAAATGGAGTAGTTTTCAATGGTGAACATCAGTATGTTGATCATATCTACTATATGATTCACGCTCGACCTTTTGGTCTTAGTGTTCCGAGGCCATATCTGCATATGCTAGGCTCGTCAAGTTTAACCTGAGAATTCCGCGTGTGCAAAACTGGCTTGCACCCATTGTAGATGGACGTAGAGCTTATCACACCCGATCATCACGTGGTGTCTGGGCACGACGAACTTTGGCAATGGTGCATACTCAGGGAGAACACCGTTGAACTAAGCAAAATAAGATGTATAAAAGATAAACATCACATGCAATCAAAATATGTGACATGATATGGCCATGATCATCTTGCGCCTTTGATCTCCATCTCCAAAGTACCGTCATGATCTCTATCGCCACTGGCATGACACCATGATCTCCATCATCTTGATCTATATCAATGTGTCAGCACGTGGACGTCTCGCCAACTATTGCTCTTGCAACTATTGCTATCGCATAGCGATAAAGTAAAGCAATTATTTGGTGCTTGCATCTTATGCAATAAAGAGACTACCATAAGGCTTTTGCCAATTGCCGATAACTTCAACAAAACATGATCATCTCATACAACAACTTATATCTCATCACACCTTGACCATATCACATCATAACATGCCCTGCAAAAACAAGTTAGACGTCCTCTAATTTGTTGTTTGCAACTTTTACGTGGCTGCTACGGGCTTAGCAAGAACCGTTCTTACCTACGCATCAAAACCACAATGATAGTTTGTCAAGTTGGTGCTGTTTTAACCTTCGCAAGGACCGGGCGTAGCCACACTCGGTTCAACTAAAGTTGGAGAAACTGACACCCGCCAGCCACCTGTGTGCAAAGCACGTCGGTAGAACCAATCTCGCGTAAGCGTACGCGTAATGTTGGTCCGGGCCGCTT
Source organism: Triticum monococcum (assembly GCA_034509565.1). Lineage (NCBI taxonomy): Eukaryota > Viridiplantae > Streptophyta > Magnoliopsida > Poales > Poaceae > Triticum > Triticum monococcum. The sequence continues at coordinate 8,536,719 of CM067847.1, read as the reverse complement.
CATCCAAAAATATCGCCGAACCAAAGTATGACATGCTGGTAAGCAGTATGACTTATATCGCCCACAACTCACTTGTGTTCTACTCGTGCATATAACATCAACGCATAAAACCAGGCTCGGATGCCACTGTTTACCAAGGTTCGGGTCATTGTGGCCTCGTCTGCTGACGACGCTCGAGCGATTATGAAGACTTATGTAGATGCCAGCTTCGCAACATAGGCGTCCCTGAAACACTATCATGCAGCCTATGAGCGTAAGTGAATATTGCCTCTTGTTTCCACGCTAGGGCACCCATGATGGCAGCTCCACAAGATATGTGTCTTGGAGCTTCTCAATCCCCGATGCATCTGACCATTCCAACGAGAGAGGAGGTCTCCGCTGCCTTGTTGCAACTGTCGCCAAAAATTGTACATGTAATTCTGCTTGGTTTTAGGCTGGAGATACTCTTCGGAAAGAGATGATGGATAGGTCAAGTTTGATTTTTTTGAGAGACCATGTGGCCCCTACATAGGTTCTCTCCCTACCTTATCTCTTCATCTCCTCTCGAAACATCTATCTCTCTCTCGTCAATTCCCCACCAGCTAGCCCACTAATTCTCCATGGCTGCCATCGATTTTTGTTGCTACGCTCGGCCAACCTCCTCCCCTGTCGTTGTTATCGAGCCATCTCCGATTCCAACTCCGCCCATCCCCGCGACGCATAGCGAGCATGCCACGCCGTTTCCGGCCTCTCCCGCAGCGCCGCAGACCCCTCGGGGCGGCTGGAGGTGCTGGGAGCGCTGGGACGCCTGTGCTATGACGCGCATCGGGAGTTGCTGGACCTCCGGTGGCCATGCTGCGACATACCGCAAGGTCGACCAAAGCTGCGGCAGGGCTGCGTCGGTATGCTGGAACCGGCAAGATCCGGTGCTGCTACCGGCTGCGTCACGTGCTGGAACCGGAGACCCCCGGTGCTACTATCGGTTGCATCTTGGGGAATGCAAGCTGCGGTGTGTAGTTGCTGCTACTAAGTTTTTTGTTGCATCTACTGAGATTTTAGCTGGAACCATTATTAGGATTTGCTAGAACCGGCTATCTTTTGCTTCAACCCATTGCCCGAACTTTTTTTTGCTTTAGATTTTTTGCTGGAACCATTATTTAATTTTGCTAGAACCGGCAAATCTTTTTGCTTCAACCGATTACCGAAAGTTTTTGTTGCTTTAGATTTTTTGCTGGAACCATCATTCTTCTTTTGCTGGAACCTGTAAATGTTTTTGCTTCAACCATTTTACCAAAGGTTTTTGGTGCTTTCAGAGTTTTAATGGAACCACCAGTAAGTTCTGCTGGTACCGCCAAATCATTTTGCTTCAACTAAGTACTCGAGGTTTATGTTGCTTTAGATTTTTGTTGGAACCACCATTATGTTTTGCTGGAATCACCAGTAAGTTTTGCTGGAACCGCCAAATCATTATGCTTCAACCAAGTACTCGAGGTTTATGCCGCTTTAGATTTTTGTTGGAACCACCATTATGTTTTGCTGGAACCCGCAAATCTTTTTGCTTCAATCAAGTACCGAAGGTTTTTTTTTTGGGTACATAAGTACAGAAGGTTTTAGTTTCTTTAGATTTTTTTGCTGGACATGGCAGTGCAGGTCGATGGCGGCAAGCCGGAGACGGGGACGCCGGGGATGTTGCAAGCATGATGGCCACACATTGGAACCTGCCTATATTGGAGTTGTAGACATGGAGAGCGGAGGCAGCCGAGGCGAGTGCGGCGGCACGTGTGGCCGGCGAGCGCGGGTGGCGGCCGTGGTGGCCTGTGTCGCCGGCAAGCACGGAAAGCCAAGGGCAAGTGCGGAAAGCCGGCCAGCGCGTGTGCAGCACCTTTTTCCCCCATTTTTCTATCCGATGTTTGACTTTTCTGGAGCCAATTCTTTTATCATATGGTTACAAATAGTTGTATCGGACATACCCGCAGCGACCGGCCCAAATTTGGGCTGGCGCGCCGGCGCTTATCATTGCCCTATATTGTTTTTCTTTTTCTTGTGAACAACACAATCCCATATATGTTATGGAGTCGTAGTGTTTTTTTAATCATCGTGGGCTTGTCGTGGGTTGACACAATGTAATATATATCATGCATTCAGACAATATATGTTACACATATGCAACAGTTACATACTCATAATGTTAATAGACCCACCAGATCAAGGGCTAGTATTTACTAATTAATGTGGAATTTTTTAGACTATTTCTCTTGTTTCTTATTAACCCATCAATTACTTTTTATATATAAATAGATAATAGAGAGTTTTATAGACTATTTCTCTTGCTTCCTATAAACCCGTCAATTACTTTTGATATATACATAGATAATAGGGAAGTTACTTTCGTTGAAGAGTCCAATTTACTTGTTTCCTAAGATTGTACATTGGGAGATGCATGCATCTTTTTTTCTTACCCTTTTTTTTCAAGGTAGCATGTTTCGTTTTTTCATACAAGTTTTTTTTTCCTTCCCAAGTTTCCCCCCTTTTTTTGAGGGGGTTTTCCCCTTGAACATATGTGTATGTATACATGTGTCACGTGAGTGCTCTTAGGCCCACCATGTTTTATATATGTTACACAGATTGAATGGCCAATCTTAATTTTAAGAGACCCACCTTGGATGATTCGTCTGATCATATTCCGCCGGTGATTGCGGGGTGTGACTCTTTGTTGGTGATGGATGGACTGGGAGGAGCCGGTGGGCAGGAGGTCTCCATTACTCCCTCTTCATCTCCATTGCCTAGGCGGGAGGTGAAGGCCGCTTTGGACGTACCGGCGGAAGGTGGCGGGCAGGTGGCCCGGCCCTCGTACGCCGCTTCTTCACCTGCTTCGGGGGGGGGGGGGGGTGGGGGCAAGGCTGGCTCGGCGGCCATGGGCTCCCTTGAGACTCTGGCGGACCTCGGAGGCGCATGCGGGCAGGAGGCATGCGCACCCCCTTCTCCCTCCCTGGCGATGCGCCCTCCGACGCCTTCTGCGGCGCCATCACCGGCGACGGCTGCCCTGGCGGGAGGGTCGGGTGGTGTGGGCGGCCAGGGGTCTCTCACTGCTTTGCTGTGCCGCCCTACTCCAGCGGCGTCGCCTGTCTCAGGTGCTTTCACGGGTCCTGTTGCTGCGTCAGTGGTTGGTGGGGATCCCGTGGCGTCTCCGGGATCCGGACACCGGCCAAGGCTGCAAGAGGCTTTGAGAACTCTTGGCGATGTTTTGGCTGATGCAGTTCAGTTGAGCTCAGTTGGGGGTCGGGCAGGCGGTCCTAGCCCTAACAGGGCCACGAGGGAGGAGGCCATAGCTTTTGGCGGGATCCCGGTGTTGGGGAACGTAGTAATTTCAAAAAAATTTCTACGCACACGCAAGATCATGGTGATGCATAGCAACGAGAGGGGAGAGTGTTGTCTACGTACCCTCGTAGACCGAAGCGGAAGCGTTGACGCAACGTAGAGGAAGTAGTCGTACGTCTTCCCGATCCGACCGATCCAAGCACCGTTACTCCGGCACCTCCGAGTTCTTAGCACACGTACAGCTCGATGACGCTCCCCGGGCTCCGATCCAGCAAAGCTTCGGGGATGAGTTCCGTTAGCACGACGGCGTGGTGACGATCTTGATGTTCTATCGTCGCAGGGCTTCGCCTAAGCGCTGCTACAATATGACCGAGGTGGAATATGGTGGAAGGGGGCACCGCACACGGCTAAGGAACGATCACGATGATCAACTTGTGTGTTCTAGGGTGCCCCCCTGCCTCCATATATAAAGGATCCAAGGGGGGGGGGTGCGACCGGCCCTATAGGAGGCGCGCAGGAGGAGTCCTACTCCTACCGGGAGTAGGACTCCTCTCCCTTTCCTTGTCCAAGTAGGAGAGGTGGAAGAAGAGAAGGAAAGAGGGGGGCGCCGCCCCTCCCTCCTTGTCCAATTCGGACTAGGGGGAGAGGGGGCGCGCGGCCTGCCCTGGCAGCCCCTTCCTCTTCTCCACTTTAGGCCGATGAGGCCCATTAACCCCCCAGGGGGTTCCGGTAACCCCCCGTGCTTCGGTTTTATCCGAAACTTCCCCGAAACGCTTCCGGTGTCTGAATATAGTCATCCAATATATCAATCTTTATGTCTCGATCATTTCGAGACTCCTCGTCATGTCCGTGATCACATCCGGGACTCCGAACTAACTTCGGTACATCAAAATGCATAAACTCATAATAACTGTCATCGTAACGTTAAGCGTGCGGACCCTACGGTTCGAGAACAATGTAGACATGACCGAGACATGTCTCAGGTCAATAACCAATAGCGGGACCTGGATGCCCATATTGGCTCCTACATATTCTACGAAGATCTTTATCGGTCAGACCGCATAACAACATACGTTGTTCCCTTTGTCATCGGTATGTTACTTGCCCGAGATTCGATCGTCGGTATCCAATACCTAGTTCAATCTCGTTACCGGCAAGTCTCTTTAATCGTTCCGTAATACATCATCTCGCAACTAACTCATTAATTGTAATGCTTGCAAGGTTTATGTGATGTGCATTACCGAGAGGGCCCAGAGATACCTCTCCGACAATCGGAGTGACAAATCCTAATCTCGAAATACGCCAACCCAACATCTTCCTTTGGAGACACCTGTAGAGCACCTTTATAATCACCCATTTACGTTGTGACGTTTGGTAGCACACAAAGTGTTCCTCCGGCAAACGGGAGTTGCATAATCTCATAGTCATAGGAACATGTATAAGCCATGAAGAAAGTAATAGCAACATACTAAATGATCGGGTGCTAAGCTAATGGAATGGGTCATGTCAATCAGATCATTCAACTAATGATGTGACCTCGTTAATCAAATAACAACTCTTTGTTTATGGTTAGGAAACATAACCATTTTGATTAACGAGCTAGTCAAGTAGAGGCATACTAGTGACACTCTGTTTGTTTATATATTCACACATGTATTATGTTTCCGGTTAATACAATTCTAGCATGAATAATAAACATTTATCATGATATATGGGGAAATAAATAATAACTTTATTATTGCCTCTAGGGCATATTTCCTTCAGTGTCCCACTTGCACTAGAGTTAATAATCTAGATTACACAGTAATGATTCTAACACCCATGGAGCTTTGGTGCTGATCATGTTTTGCTCGTGGAAGAGGCTTAGTCAACGGGTCTGCTACATTCAGATCCGTATGTATCTTGCAAATCTCTATGTCTCCCACCTGGACTAGATCCCGGATTGAATTGAAGCGTCTCTTGATGTGGTTGGTTCTTTTGTGAAATCTGGATTCCTTTGCCAAGGCAATTGCACCAGTATTGTCACAAAAGATTTTCATTGGACCCGATGCACTAGGTATGACACCTAGATCGGATATGAACTCCTTCATCCAGACTCCTTCGTTTGCTGCTTCCAAAGCAGCTATGTACTCCGCTTCACATGTAGATCCCGCCACGACGCTTTGTTTAGAACTGCACCAACTGACAGCTCCACCGTTTAATGTAAACACGTATCCGGTTTGCGATTTAGAATCATCCGGATCAGTGTCAAAGCTTGCATCAACGTAACCGTTTACAATGAGCTCTTTGTCACGTCCATATACAAGAAACATATCCTTAGTCCTTTTCAGGTACTTCAGGATGTTCTTGACCGCTGTCCAGTGATCCACTACTGGATTACTTTGGTACCTCCCTGCTAAACTTATAGCAAGGCACACATCAGGTCTGGTACACAGCATTGCATACATGATAGAGCCTATGGCTGAATCATAGGGAACATCTTTCATTTTCTCTCTATCTTCTGCAGTGGTCGGGCATTGAGTCTGACTCAACTTCACACGTTGTAACACAGGCAAGAACCCTTTCTTTGCTTGATCCATTTTGAACTTCTTCAAAATCTTGTCAAGGTATGTGCTTTGTGAAAGTCCAATTAAGCATCTTGATCTATCTCTATAGATCTTTATGCCTAATATGTAAGCAGCTTCACCGAGGTCTTTCATTGAAAAACTCTTATTCAAATATCCCTTTATGCTATCCAGAAATTCTATATCATTTCCAATCAGTAATATGTCATCCACATATAATATCAGAAATGCTACAGAGCTCCCACTCACTTTCTTGTAAATACAGGCTTCTCCGAAAGTTTGTATAAAACCAAATGCTTTGATCACACTATCAAAGCGTTTATTCCAACTCCCAGAGGCTTGCACCAGTCCATAAATCGATCGCTGGAGCTTGCACACTTTGTCAGCTCCCTTTGGATCGACAAAACCTTTCGGTTGCATCATATACAACTCTTCTTCCAGAAATCCATTCAGGAATGCAGTTTTGACATCCATCTGCCAAATTTCATAATCATAAAATGCGGCAATTGCTAACATGATTCGGACAGACTTAAGCATCGCTATGGGTGAGGTCTCATCGTAGTCAACCCCTTGAACTTGTCGAAAACCTTTTGCGACAAGTCGAGCTTTGTAGACAGTAATATTACCGTCAGCGTCAGTCTTCTTTTTCAAGATCCATTTATTCTCAATTGCTTGTCGATCATCGGGCAAGTCAACCAAACACTACTAGAAAAAGGGCTATAGATGGGATTGACAGCAATGGCGCCATTAGTATATACTAATGGCACACCAACATCTGGTACGCCATTAGAGTTGAAACTACTAATGGCGCACCTGGCCCAGGGTGCGCCATTAGTATCAAATTTTTTTTTGGAACTAGTGCGCCTGTCCAAACATACTAATGGCGCATCCAGACAAAGTGCGCCATTACTAGTTACGCCATTACTAGTTGTAACTAGTAATGGCGCACCTGTCGGAAAGTGCGCCACTAATGTTGTTTTTTTTATTATATTTTTTCCCTTTTTTGAAAAACTACTAATGGCGCACTGTCGCACCGTGCGCCATTACTAGTTCAAACTAGTAATGGCGCACTGGGGGACAGTGCGCCATTAGTAATTTTTTTTTGCAAAACTAATAATGGCGCACCACCAGAAGGTGCGCCATTAGTAAGCTAGATTACTAATGGCGCATTTTGAGTTGGTGCGCCATTAGTAAGTGGGCAGCAACAAGATATTTTGGGGAGCCTCTCCTACCCACACTCACTTTCTCCCCACTTCATTCTCTCCACCTCCTCCTTGTCTCGGGTGCCTCCTCTTTTTTACCTCATTTCCACCATAGATTCATTCAATTTAAGTGGTTAAATTACCTTGTTTTGATAGCACTGGTAGAAAAAGGGCCTATAGTCCCGGTTCGTAAGGGCCTTTAGTCCCGATTCCTGAACCGGGACTAAAGTGTCGGTACTAATACCTCCCACCTTTAGTCCCGGTTCAATCCAGAACCAGGACTAAAGCCCATCCACGTGGGCAGTGTGCAGAGCCCAGTCAGGAGACCCTTTGGTCCCGGTTGGTGGCACCAACCGGGACCAATAGGCATCCACGCGTCAGCATTTCTGTGGCTAGGGTTTTTGTTTTTTTTTGAAGGGGGGGGGGGGGCTTGGGGGTTTTGGGGGGTTAATTTAGGTGTTTCATATATTGTGTTAGCTAGCTATAATTAATATAGAGAAGTGTCCTCTCTTATGTCCGTACTTGGTCGACGCTACGTACTATACATACGTATAGAGAGGACTAGACATGCTGGCTAGCTAGTAAAGCAAACGAAGGAAACAGAAGATCGTCATGAACATATATGCATACAGAGAGAAGTGATATCGACCACCTCTCCTTCTCCGAGAGATTGGTCGAACAACAAGTTCTCGTATATCTATCTGACAGTACCGGCTACATATATACAGTAATTATCTCTTACAAATATAATCATACGGACTCAGGTTTAACATAGAATTCTCTGTCTTCAGGGATCACGTGGTCAAGAAAGAATGCCGCCAATTCCTCTTGAATTGCTCGCATGCGAGCTGGTGCTAGGAGTTCATCCCGCTTCCGAAACATCTAATTTGAAGAAGGGGGTCAATACATATATATATATATGAATGAATGATACTCAACATAAATGATGGTAATAAAATAAAATTGTGAATATTGTTATTTACGTACTTCATATTGTTCGTTAGAGTACCCGCCCCACTCACACGTCGTGTGGCGGATGGACTCGCAGATGTAGTATCCACAGAAATCATTCCCTTGTTCCTGCCACAACCACTTTACAAGAAATAGAGGTCAATCAAACTGATAAGCAAGAATGCTAAATGGTATTGATGAAACTAGCGCTTGAATCACTAGGAGATGCGCGGAACATGCTACTATAGTACTTACTTTCGGGTGTCTAAATTCCAGCTCCTTCGGCAGTCCCGGAACATTTTTGGTGAATTTTCTCCAAACCCTGCCGGACAAAGAAAACAATTACTTGATATCAGGAAATGAAAAAAGTTGCTGATATGGTGGATAATGATTGATTTAACTTACTTCTTGAGGATTTCAGTCATGTCTGCATAGTCCTGGGGATCTTTTCGTCTTGAGTCTAAGACGGTTACTAGTCCCTGCTCAAGCTTAATCTCTAGGAGAATATAGTGGAAACTGCACACGCATGCATAACTCATGAATTACATTACTATAACCTTGACTAATATATAAGGGAAACTGAATACGCACAAGACAGTAACACTCACTTGAAGTTGTAAGGAAAGAGTATTATATCTTTGTTTTGATTTATTACGAACGATTGTAGCATGTTGGCCTCGGTAGCTGCGGCATGAAGTTTAACCTCAGTTGCATCTATGAGATATGAGTTAATGAACCCAATATCACCGACTTGTCTTTTCTTCAATTCGACGATCTTCAATCTGCATAATATAGTGAGGATGATTATAAATACATGCAATGAAAGAGCTAAGCTATATAGAGAAACTTAATGACAGAAGTAGTACTACCTACAGACAGTAGCAGGCGATCGTTGTTTTATCGAGGGCCAATTGATTGAAAAACTGATAGAACTCCTCAAATGGAACAGGCAACAGATCAATTCCAACGAGATCATGCTCCTTTTTAACTCTCACATACAAAGTACTCCTCCCCCAGAGTCTCTGCAGATTTTCAAGTACCAATCATGCAATCTTCGCATCATCGTTGATAGAGATCTTTCATCTTTGACGAGAGGCTTCCCGTACTCATATCTTTGCATCCGCATGTCCATGGGTTCATAATGTACTTCATCGGGCAGGTAATCTGCAAGATTAATATAACCGGGCACCATCCTCGGATCATTAGCGACGTTGTGGCTAGGCACCTTGAGCGGGGGGCATGATTGCTTCGCTTGTTTGCCGAGCTGGGCAATTTGTTTTCTAGCTCGTCGTTTTTTCAGCCTTTCATCACTGACAGTAGTTCCCGACCGCTCCGCTTCGGCAAATTCCTTTCCAATAATGCGGTCATAGTTTCCTTTCGGCGGATCAGACTTTGGTGGTTTTGTTAGGGCAGCCAGAGTGCGCTTCACTTTCACCCCATCTACCTTCTCCTCCGGAGGTGGATGTTTCTTTGCTTTCACCCCTTCAAAGAATTTCCTCACTTCTTCTCGCGCGATCTTGGCGTTCTCCTCCTGGGTCCTCTCGTATGGTAACTTCTCTGGAGTCTTCAGAGAAGGACCGAATCTGTATGTCCTCCCGCCTCTGGTTGTACTGCTAGACGCCGACCGAGCAGATGAAGCGGTTGTCTTCTTTACTTGCTTAAGAGGCGGAGGAGAAGGACTACGACCCGCCGGAGCAGCTGGAGCGGCGGTAGGTCTCTTCTGCCCTTGCTGACGAGGCGGAGAAGGAGGAGGTTGGCTGCTCGGGCGCGTCGGCGCAGGCGGAGACGGAGGCGGAGTGCCGCCACGCACCGGAGAAGGAGCCGGCCGAGGGCCCTGATCGTCACTCACCGGAGGAGGAGGCAGTGGAGGAGGCGGAGTGCCCTGACTCGCCGGAGGAGGAGGAGGAGGCGGAGGCGTCCAGTTCGGAAGGTTGATGAGGTCCTTCCGCCATAGGCATGGAGTCTTCAGAGCAGACCCCAGCCGAGTCTCCCCTTCACCGGTAGGATGGTCAAACTGGAGGTCCTCAAATCCCTCCGTTATCTCATCCACCATCACCCTAGCATATCCTTCTGGAATCGGCATGTAGTGAAAAGTTGCGCCGGGTTCAGTAGGATAAACAGAGCCAACAGCCGCCTTGACCTTCAAATTCATCCATTGCGTCATAAGGTGGCAATTTTGAGACTCCATTATAGCATCCACAGGATAGCTGGCAGGAGCCGTCAAGGCATGCTGCAGCTGAAGCTTCTCGGTGGAAGCCACGCTGCTTCTGCGCTGAGATGGAGGGGTAGCTTCGGGGGAGGCTTCGGCAGTACGTTTGCTGCGATTTGCTTGTCGTTCCTCTATCGCTTGTACCCTTGCGTGCAGCGCCTGCAGTTCGGTCTGCTGCACTTTTTTCCTCCTCTCATGGGATTTGTAACCGCCTGCGTCCGGAAACCCAACCTTCCACGGAACGGAGCCTAGCGTGCCTCGTGTCCGTCCAGGGTGCTCAGGATTCCCGAGGGCCATTGTGAGCTCGTCGTGCTCTCTGTCTGGAAAGAACGTCCCTTCCTGCGCTGCGTCGATATAGTGCTTAAGCTTACTGACTGGTATGTCCATTTGTTCATACGTCCAAATGCATCCCCCTGTTTCAGGGTCCAAGGTTCCACCAGCCCCGAAGAACCAAGTCCGGCAACGGTCTGGCCAGTTATTTGTCTCTGTTCTGATCCCTTTATGAACCAGATCATTCTCAACCTTGGACCACTTAGGCCGGGCTACGAGGTAGCCACCTGACCCCATGCGATGGTGAAGCTTCTTCTTCGCGGCATTCTGCTTGTTTGTCGCCGACATCCTCTTACTCTTTTCTGATGTCTTGTAGGCCACAAATGCGGGCCAGTGATCTCTGATCTTCTCATATCTGCCCTTGAATTCTGGTGTCTCTTTTTTATCGACAAACCTATTGAGCTCGTTCTTCCACCTCCTGAATAGATCTGCCATCCTCTTCAGAGCAAAAGACTTGATTAATTTCTCTTTAATTGGGTTCTCTGGATTATCCTCTGGCGGTAGGGTGAAATTTGACTTCAGCTCAGTCCAAAGATCATTTTTCTGCATATCATTGACATAAGACACCTCAGGGTTTTCTGTAGCCGGCTTAAACCATTGTTGGATGCTTATCGGGATCTTGTCCCTAACCAGAACCCCGCACTGAGCAACAAATGCCCTCTTTGTCCGGAGGGGTTCAATAGGTTGGTCGTCGGGCGCGATTGCTGTGATCTCAAGCTTTTCATCCGAGCTCAACTTTTTCTTCGGGCCTCGTCTCTTTACTGAAGTTGTGCTTGATCCGGAGGGCTAGAAAAAAGAACAAAGACTTAATTAATATGTGTACATACCAAAACAATAAATGCATCAATCAGCTAGTCAGCATAGGCTTAACTAATATATATACCTGGCCGGACTCGGTTCGGTCACCAGAGCCGTCATCACTTTCTCCTTCTTGCACCGGCATTGGGTCACCGGCGCCATCCTCATGTTCTTCTTCTTGCACCGGCATTAGGTCACCGTAGCCAGCTTGTTCACCCTCTCCTTCCGGACCATCGAAGATATCGTTGAGATAGTACGAGACGGCATCACTTCCTTCTGCGATTATCTCCCTCAACAACGCTTCTTTTCTTGCTTCGTCTAGGGCGGTGTCCATAGTTTCTACAAATATTTACAACATGGCAATATTATTGAAACATGACAGATGGATATATTAGTGCCAAACGTAGAACTAGCTACCTAATCATAGTAAGCTATCGGGAGGGGGTATATATCGACAACGACGACACTACATCTATATATGTCCCTCGATGACCCTCGTTCCCGATAAAAAAAGAGGAAGAAGAAGAAAAAAAGAGGAGAAGAAAGAATAGAGGAGAAGAACTCCTCTATTCTTTCTTCTCCTCTTTTTTCTTCTTCTTCCTCTTCTTTTTCTATCCTCTTCTTCCTCTCATGTTCGAGAGGATCGCCTTGGGGTCGGGAGGTTGCCTAGTGTCAAAGGATTCAACAAAACCATGTCTTCATCATTAGGCGAAAGTAACATGTGCATCATGGTAGGAAGCTCTTCAAAGTTGTTCTGGAACGGAGTCCCAGATAGGATAATTCGCTTTTTGGTACAAAGTTCAGCAAGAGCCTTGCGAATATCGCTATTTGGAAGGCCTTTGCTGAATTCGTACCAAAAGGCGGATTATTCTATCCGGGACTCCATTCCAGAACAACTTTGCAGAACTTCGTACCAACATGCCCTGGTTACTTCCGGCTAATGATGAAGGCATGGATTTCTTCAATACTTTGACACTAGGAAACCTCTCTCGACCCCTCGGCGATTCTTGACCCCTCGAACCCTCAACGACCCTGAAACCCTCGACCCTTGACCCCTTAACGACCCTCGACCCTCTACCCTAGTTCCCGACCCTCGACCAATAGAGGAGAAGAAGAAAGGAATAGCTAGAGGAGAAGATCGAAGAAAAAAAAGAAGAAACAAAAGAGGAGAAGAAGAAAGGAATAGTGGAGAAGAAGAGAATAATAGAATATATTCTATTATACTCTTCTTCTCCACTATTCCTTTCTTCTTCTCCTCTTCTTTTTCTTCTGTTTTCTTCTTCTTATTTATTTCTCCTCTTCTTTTCGGTAGAGGAAACCCTAAATAGCTAGCAAGTATCGTGGGTGTGAGATACATGTGGCCTACGATGTCGGACACTACATCCACGTCCCGCAAGTGACATGGGCGTCGAAACCCGCGCCACTTGTGGGATGTGGATTTAGTGTCCGACACCGACGATACATGTATCTCACACCGACGATACTTTCTATTTAGGGTTTCTCCTCTACCACTCGGCGGCCCTCTCGGCGACCCTCGTTCCCGATAAAATAAAGAGGAAGAAGAAGAAGAAAAAAAAGAGAAGAAAGAATAGAGGAGAAGAACCCTCGAACCCTAGACGACCCTCTTCTTTCTCTCATGTTCGAGAGGATCGCCGAGGGGTCGGGAGGTTGCCTAGTGTCAAAGGAAACCCTAAATAGCTAGCAAGTATCGTGGGTGTGAGATACATGTGGCCTTCGGTGTCGGACACTACATCCACGTCCCACAAGTGACGTGGGCGTTGAAGCCCGCACCACTTGTGGGATGTGGATGTAATGTCCGACACCGACGGTACATGTATCTCACACCGACGATACTTTCTATTTAGGGTTTCTCCTCTACCACTCGGCGGCCCTCTCGACGACCCTCGTTCCCGATAAAATAAAGAGGAAGAAGAAGAAGAAAAAAGAAGAGAAGAAAGAATAGAGGAGAAGTCTCCTCTATTCTTTCCTCGCCTCTCTCATGAATGTCCGGCGTTCTCGACTCCCCCTCCCCACGTGTCGAAGAAAAAAAAGAAGAAAAAAAAGAGGAGAAGAAGAAAGGAATAGAGGAGAAAAGAGAAAATAGAATATATTTTCTCTTTTCTCCTCTATTCCTTTCTTCTTCTCCTCTTTTTTTTCTTCTTTTTTCTTCTTCTTATTTATTTCTCCTCGTCTTCCTCTCTCCCCTCTCGGCGACCCTAGTCCCCCTCTCGACACTCGACCCCTAGGCGACCGTCGACCCCTATTTTTTTCTTCCTCTTCTATTTTATCCTCTTCTTCCTCTACCGCTCGGCGACCCTCGACGACCCTCGTTCCCGATAAAAAAAGTGGAAGAAGAAGAAAAAAAAGAGGAGAAGAAAGAATAGAGGAGAAGTCTCCTCTATTCTTTCTTCTCCTCTTTTTTTTCTTCTTCTTCCTCTTTTTTTTATCCTCTTCCTCCTCTCATGTTCGACGACCCTCGACCCCTCGGCGACCCTAGACCCCCTCTCGACCCCCTCTTCTTCTCCCTCTTCTAATTCATTTGTTCATATGAATATAAAAACAATTTCATATTTACAATAATTAATATCACCAAAAAAATCCTAATTTTTGTAAAGAACTATTTTTTGCATATATACATGAACATAGATATATACATAGAGAACATATATACACATATATATAAAAAGCAAGCATATATATGAAAAAATATCTATGAACAGAAAACAAATCCTAATATAGCTATGAAAAAATATCTATAAACAGAAAAATATCTATGAAAAAACAAGCATATATATACATATATATTTTTTGCATATATATACATGAAAAAAAGCATATAGCAGAAAAAAAGCATATAACAGAAAAAAAGGGCGCCGCGGCCGGACCAGAGGAGGACCGCGACGGCGACGATGGGGGCGAGCGGGCGACGGCGACGGCGACGGCGGGGCGGCGCGCGGGAGGGCGACGGCGACGGGGCGCAGGGCGCGCGGGGGCGCGACGAGGACGGCGGGGGCAGGGACGGCGACGGCGAGCAGGGCGCGCGGGGGCGCGACGAGGACGGCGGGGGCGGCGAGGGCGCCGGCGCGCGGGGGCAGGGGCGCGGGGCGACGGCGACGGCGAGCACGGGGCAGGGACGGCGAGCACGGGGCGGCGACGGCGAGCAGGGCGCGCGGGGGCGCGACGAGGACGGCGGGGGCGGCGAGGGCGCCGGCGCGCGGGGGCAGGGGCGCGGGGCGACGGCGACGGCGAGGGGTCGACGATGACGACGAGGAGGAGGAGCCTGACGGCGTCGGCGAAGGGGAGTGGGAGAAGTTTGCTTATTGCGCCGTAACCATGGATAATCTTCATTGTTTATCAGGATGCTTGGGTCAGCCTTGACATTGAAGGGAGGAATTTCATGAAACTTTTCATAATCTTCAGACATGTCTGTCTTGCCGTCCACTCCCAGGATGTCCCTTTTTCCTGAAAGAACTATGTGGCGCTTTGGCTCATCGTATGATGTATTCGTTTCCTTATCTTTTCTTTTTCTCGGTTTGGTAGACATGTCCTTCACATAGATAACCTGTGCCACATCATTGGCTAGGACGAACGGTTCGTCAGTGTACCCAAGATTTTTCAGATCCACTGTTGTCATTCCGTACTGTGGGTCTACCTGTACGCCGCCGCCAAACAGAATGACCCATTTGCACTTAAACAAAGGGACCTTAAAATCAGGTCCGTAGTCAAGTTCCCATATGTCCACTATGTAACCATAATATGTGTCCTTTCCGCTCTCGGTTGCTGCATCAAAGCGGACACCGCTGTTTTGGTTGGTGCTCTTTTGATCTTGGGCGATCATGTAAAATATATTCCCATTTATCTCGTATCCTTTGTAAGTCAATACAGTCAAAGATGGTCCCCTGGACAACAAGTACAACTCATCACAAACAGTGTTGTCACCTCTGAGACGTGTTTCCAACCAACTGCTGAAAGTCCTGATGTGTTCACATGTAATCCAGTCGTCGCATTGCTCCGGGTGTTTGGAGCGCAGACTGTTCTTGTGTTCATCGACATACGGGGTCACCAAGGTAGAGTTCTGTAGAACTGTGTAGTGTGCTTGAGACCAAGAATATCCGTCCCTGCATATTATTGAGTCTCTTCCAAGAGTGCCTTTTCCAATCAGTCTCCCCCCATACCGCGATTTAGGGAGACCTATCTTGTTAAGGCCAGGAATGAAGTCAACACAAAACCCGATAACATCCTCTGTTTGATGGCCCATGGAGATGCTTCCTTCTGGCCTAGCGCGGTTACGGACATATTTCTTTAGGACTCCCATGAACCTCTCAAAGGGGAACATATTGTGTAGAAATACGGGCCCCAGGATGACAATCTCGTCGACTAGATGAACTAGGACGTGCGTCATGATATTGAAGAAGGATGGTGGGAACACCAGCTCGAAACTGACAAGACATTGCGCCACATCACTCCTTAGCCTTGGCACCATTTCTGGATCGATCACCTTCTGAGAGATTGCATTGAGGAATGCACATAGCTTCACAATGGCTAATCGGACGTTTTCCGGTAAAAGCCCCCTCAATGCAACCAGAAGCAGTTGCGTCATAATCACGTGGCAGTCATGAGACTTTAGGTTCTGAAACTTTTTCTCTGGCATATTTATTATTCCCTTTATATTCGATGAGAAGCCAGTCGTGACCTTCATACTAAGCAGGCATTCAAAGAAGATTTCTTTCTCTTCTTTTGTAAGAGCGTAGCTGGCAGGACCTTTATACTGCTTCGGAGGCATGTCGTCTTTTTCGTGCAAACGTTGCAGGTCCTCCCGTGCCTCCGGCGTATCTTTTGTCTTCCCATACACGCCCAAGAAGCCTAGCAGGTTCACGCAAAGGTTCTTCGTCACGTGCATCACGTCGATTGAGGAGCGGACCTCTAGGTCTTTCCAGTAGGGTAGGTCCCAAAATATAGATTTCTTCTTCCACATGGGTGCGTGTCCCTCAGCGTCATTCGGAACAGCTAGTCCACCGGGACCCTTTCCAAAGATGACGTAGGGTAAATCATTGACCATAGCAAGCACGTGATCACCGGTGCGCATGGCGGGCTTCTTCCGGTGATCTGCCTCGCCTTTGAAATGCTTGCCTTTCTTTCGACATTGATGGTTGGTCGGAAGAAATCGACGATGGCCCAGGTACACATTCTTCCTGCATTTGTCCAGGTATATACTTTCAGTGTCATCTAAACAGTGCGTGCATGCGTGATATCCTTTGTTTGTCTGTCCTGAAAGGTTACTGAGAGCGGGCCAATCGTTGATGGTCACGAACAGCAACACCTTATGGTTAAATTCCTCCTGTCTGTGCTCATCCCACGTACGTACACCGTCTCCATTCCACAGCTGTAAAAGTTCTTCAACTAATGGCCTTAGGTACACATCAATTTCGTTGCCGGGGCGCTTAGGGCCTTGGATGAGAACTGGCATCATAATGAACTTCCGCTTCATGCACATCCAAGGAGGAAGGTTATACATACATAGAGTCACGGGCCAGGTGCTGTGATTACTGCTCTGCTCCCCGAAAGGATTAATGCCATCTGCGCTTAAAGCAAACCATACATTCCTTGGGTCCTTTGCAAACTCATCCCAGTACTTTCTCTCGATTTTTCTCCACTGCGACCCGTCAGCGGGTGCTCTCAACTTCCCATCTTTCTTTCGGTTCTCACTGTGCCATCGCATCAACTTGGCATGCTCTTCGTTTCTGAACAGACGTTTCAACCGTGGTATTATAGGAGCATACCACATCACCTTTGCAGGGACCCTCTTCCTGAGGGGCTCGCCGTCAACATCACCGGGGTCATCTCGTCTGATCTTATACCGCAACGCACCGCATACTGGGCATGCGTTCAGATCCATTTATGCACCGCGGTAGAGGATGCAGTCATTAGGGCATGCATGTATCTTCTCCACCTCCAATCCTAGAGGGCATACGACCTTCTTTGCTGCGTATGTACTGTCGGGCAATTCGTTATCCTTTGGAAGCTTCTTCTTCAATATTTTCAGTAGCTTCTCAAATCCTTTGTCAGCCACAGCATTCTCTGCCTTCCACCGCAGCAATTCCAGTACGGTACCGAGCTTTGTGTTGCCATCTTCGCAATTGGGGTATAACCCTTTTTTGTGATCCTCTAACATGCGATCGAACTTCAGCTTCTCCTTTTGACTAATGCATTGCGTCCTTGCATCGACAATGACCTGGCGGAGATCATCATCATCGGGCACATCGTCTAGTTCCTCTTGATCTTCATCAGCTTCACCCGTGGCAGCATCATTGGGCACATCGTCTGGTTCCTCTTGATCTTCGCCAGCTCCCCCCGTTGCAGCATCACCGTATTCAGGGGGCACATAGTTGTCATCGTACTCTTCTTCTTCGCCGTCTTCCATCATAACCCCTATTTCTCCGTGCCTCGTCCAAACATTATAGTGTGGCATGAAACCCTTGTAAAGCAGGTGGGAGTGAAGGATTTTCCGGTTAGAGTAAGACCTTGTATTCCCACATTTAGTGCATGGACAACACATAAAACCAGTCTGCTTGTTTGCCTCAGCCGCATCGAGAAACTCATGCACGCCCATAATGTACTCGCGGGTGTGTCTGTCACCGTACATCCATTGCCGGTTCATCTGCGTGCATTATATATAATTAAGTGTCCAAATTAATAGAAGTTCATCATCACATTAAAACCAAAGTACATACATAGTTCTCATCTAACAACATATAGCTCTCCAGAGCATCTAATTAATTAAACCATACATTAAAACTATGTAAAACATTTCAATGTGAAAACAAATGTGATCATAATCGCAACCAAGGTAACAATTGATCCAACGGCATAATGATACCAAGCCTCGGTATGAATGGCATATTTTCTAATCTTTCTAATCTTCAAGCGCATTGCATCCATCTTGATCTTGTGATCATCGACGACATCCGCAACATGCAACTCCAATATCATCTTCTCCTCCTCATTTTTTTTATTTTTTCCTTCAACAAATTGTTTTCTTCTTCAACTAAATTTAACCTCTCGACAAAAGGGTCGATTGGCATTTCCGATTCACATACATCCTAGATAAATAAAATCTATGTCACGTTGGTCGGCATAATTTTCATAAACAATAAATGAACCAATAGTTATAAAGATAATATACATACCACATCCGAATCATAGACAGGACGAGGGCCGACGGGGGCGGATACCAAAACCATCGCACTATATAAGATGCAATAATAAATGTAAGAAAATGATACAAGTATCTATCTAAACATACAAGTAAGAATATTTTTCCTTTCAGAAATAAGATAAGAACAAGAGGCTCACCACGGTGGTGTCGGTGATGAGATCGGCGCGGGTGATCGACGGCGGTGAAGACGGGGACGGGGCGTGACGGACCGCTAAATCTAGACAAATCTCGAGAAAAATGGAGCTTGGAGGTCGAGCTTCGAGAGGAGAAAGCTTAAGTAGTGTGGCTCGGGCATTCCATCGAACACCTCATGTGCATAGGAGGTGAGCTAGAGCACCACAAACCCCTCCCCTCGCCAGCCTGAGAAAAACAGAGCACTGCAGTGCTCTGCTCCCGGGCGAGGGTATATATAGGCACCTCATTGGTCCCGGTTGATGACATGAACCGGGACTACAGGGGAGCCTTTGGTCCCGGTTCAAGCCACCAACCGGGACCAATGGTGGTGGGCCAGGAGGGAGGCCCTTTGGTCCCGGTTCATCCCACCAACCGGGACCAAAAGGTCCATACAAACCGGGACCAATGGCCCACGTGGCCCGGCCGGCCCCCTGGGCTCACAAACTGGGACCAATGCCCACATTGGTCCCGGTTCAAGACTGAACCGGGACTAATGGGCTAAGGCGGCCTGGACCATAGCCCCTTTTTCTACTAGTGTAGGTAAGTAATGGGGGAAGCTATATTTATGTATTTCTCCCTACAACAATGTGCACATATGCACTTTTTATGGCCTAGCTAGATCTATGTATGTTCGTGGTGTTGCATATGTTTGTGGTGTTGCATATGTGTTTGTGTTTGGAGGTGTATCGGTATTTGAAATGCGATAGTTGCCAATATTTTGCCGGAATGTTGATTCATTTCTGTTTCGGCGAGAATTTTAGCATTAAGCATTCTTTTTGGTCCTATTTTTAGGGGAAGTCATGCCAAATGTTTTCTTGGTTCTAAAATATCGTTTTGCTCTACCCCGCAGGCGACCATGGTCCGCATGATGACCGAAGGCATCGTGAATAGGTTTTTGAGGTCCGCGAAGGCCGAGATGCTTCAAAAGAACGAGACGGAGATAGGATGTCCGTGTCGAAGATGCAAGCTGAAGAGCCTTATTGCGGACCCGGAATCCGGGCAGGTGCGGGACCACCTGCTCTTGCGTGGTTTCATGGATGGCTATCGGTGGCAAGGTGATGAAGATGACTACGAAGTCGTTCATGGGGGCCGGGCAAGAAATGAGGAAGGGCAGCAAGACAACCACCGCGGCTCGGGCGGGCGAGAAGACGAAGAATCCCCAGGAGATGATCACGACGGTGATGCTGTACACAGTCATCATGTAGAAGATGCAGGACATGATGATGAGGAAGATGCCGGAGCAGACGACGCTGAACCATCGATGGGCTGGGTGCAGGACTCTCATATTCAAGAGCTGCTTCTCAAGCAGACGGATAACGCAAGAGCTGCCGCCCGAGAGAAAGCCAAGATGGATCAACTTGAGTTAGACGCGGTCACTCCATTGTATGAAGGATGCAGACCCGAGGATACCCGCCTGAAAGTAACGCTCATGGCTCTGGAGATGAAGGTAAAACACAAAATGACCGACGCATGCTTCGACGAGAACATGTCATTCTGGCACGAACGTCTTCCCAAGGGGAACAAGTGCCCGACCAGTTTGGAGGAGGCGAAGAAAATCGTGTGTCCTCTGGATTTACCGCACGTGAAATACCATGTGTGCATGAACAATTGCATCATTTATCGGGACGAGCACGCGGAGTCTACCATATGTCCGGTGTGCGGCGTCACTCGATACAAGAAGAGGAAGAAAGCTCCTCGAAAAGTGGTGTGGTACTTTCCGATCACTCCTCGTCTGCAGCGGTATTTTGCGGACCCTAAGGTAGCAAAGCTCCTGCGTTGGCACGCGGATAGGGAGGAGAAGAAGCGAGAAGATGACGCAAATGATCCGGAGATAGATAAAAAAGACAAGATGCTGAGTCACCCTAAGGATGCGAGCCAGTGGCAAGCGTTGAACTTCGAAGACCCAGAATTTGGGAACGATCCAAGGAACATCGTGCTGGGCGCGAGCACCGATGGAGTCAATCCGTTTGGCAGCCAGAGAAGCACACATAGCACCTGGCCTGTGTTTGTGTGGATGTACAACCTTCCCCCCTGGTTGTGCATGAAGAGGAAGTACATTCACATGAGTATGCTAATTGAAGGACCGAAACAACCAGGGAACGACATCAATCTGTATCTGGGGCTGCTAAAAGAGGAGCTTGACACGCTGTGGAAAACTCCAGCCAATACGTGGGACGCCGCAGAGAAAGAATATTCCCCTATGAGAGCCGCGCTGCTCATGACGGTGCACGACTATCTCGGTTACGGATATGTCGCGGGGCAGGTGGTCCACGGATTTTCTAGATGCGCCAGGTGCATGGATGACACAACGTATCGCCAGCTAGATAGAGATCCCGGGTCTTCGAAAACCGTGTTCATGGGACATCGAAGGTGGCTTCGCGACGATGACCCGTGGAGAAAACGCAAGGATCTGCTCGATGGTGAAACCGAACCCCGAGGACGCCCGCGTACGAGGAGCGGCGAGGAAATAGACGAGTTGTCGAAAAATTGGAAAGGCTGCCCACTACCGGGAAAGAAGCAAAAGGCGTCAGAGCCGGGAAAAAAGCGAAAGGCGCCAGAGCCGCTACTGAAGGTATGGAAAACGAGGTCTGTTTTTTGGGACTTGCCGTACTGGAAGATCCACTGTGTGCCTCACAGCCTTGATGTCATGCATAGCACGAAGAACGTGTGCGAGAGTCTGCTTGGTACCCTGCTCAACATGCCAAAGAGGACCAAAGATGGGCCGAAAGCAAGGGCAGACTTGAAATCAATGGGCATCAGGCAGGAGCTTCACACTATATATGATGATCATGATGATGATGATGATGAGGCGAAGCAGGACACGGAAAGTCTTCGCAAAGGCAAGAAGGCCAAGAAGACCGGAAATGACTACCCTCCCGCGTGCTTCACTCTAAGTCAGGAGGAGATCGAGCAGTTTTTCACCTGCCTCGTAGGAGTAAAACTTCCTTACGGTTACCCGGGGAAGACAAGCAGATACCTAGACCCAGCGAAGCAGAAATTCAGCAGGATGAAGTCTCACGACTGTCACGTGCTAATGACGCAGATACTTCCAGTTGCAATCTGTGGGATCATGGACGCGCACGTCCGTGAAACCCTATTTGGCCTATGCAATTTTTTCGACGTCATCTCTCGGAAGTCTATTGGCGTGAGGCAACTCAGAAGGCTACAGGAAGAGATCATGGTGATACTATGAGAGCTTGAGATGTACTTCCCGCCCGCATTCTTCGACGTTATGGTGCATCTGCTGGTCCATATCGTGGACGATATCATCCAACTCGGGTCGACGTTCCTGCACAGCATTATGCCGTTCGAAAGGATGAATGGTGTCATCAAAGGATATGTTCGCAACATGTCACGTCCAGAGGGAAGCATAGCCAGGGGCTTTCTGATCGAAGAGTCCATCTCCTACTGCATGAATTATCTAGGCATCGAGAACCCCGTTGGTCTGCCCGTGAACAGGCACCTCGGCAGGCTCGCTAGATGGGGTCACCGTGAGGGTCGTCGCGAAATGCATGTCGACTTCGAGGGTCGACTCGCCGACTTTGAAAGAGCAAACCTAGTCGCGCTACAACACATAGACGTGGTCGATCCTTGGGTGGTACAACACAAAACCTTTATTAAGAAGACGTACAATGACCGAGGCCAACAGAGGACGGACGGAGATATACTCAAAGAGCACAACTCATATTTCATGCATTGGTTCAAGAAGAAGCTTCTGTCGTACCCTTTACATGAGGATTCTTCCACGGAAGAAAACCTCATATTCGCCTTGTCACAGGGCGCCGAGCACAACCTGATGACCTATGAGGCGTACGATATCAACGGCTACACATTCTACACCGAGGCCAAGGACATGAAGAGCGATGGTTATCAGAACTCCGGGGTAACGATGGAATCCTACAACGGTAACGACAAGGACAGATACTACGGAAGGATCAAGGAGATCTGGGAGCTGAGCTATGCTGGAGAGAAGGTCCCGATGTTCCGTGTCAGATGGGCCAAGAGCATCCTAAAAGAAGACCGGTATTTCACCGCCATGGTTATACCCGAAGCCAAATCCAAGACCGCGGGCGCAAACGTCACCGCGAAAAATGAGCCATGGGTACTGGCTTCCCAAGTGGACCAATGATTCTTCATTACCGACCCGTCAAAGCCCAGTCGTGTTGTCGTGAGGAGAGGCAAAAGGAAGATTATCGGAATGGATGGAATAGCCAATAAGCAAGACTTCGACAAGTACGGCGACCCGAGGATCGAACATGACGACGATGATGAAGTAGCAGCATACACCACAAGAAGAAGCAGGACCACCCTACCTAAAGGACGTCCGTTCCACAGAAGAACTCCATTTGCGAAAAAGAAGGGCAAGAAGATTGTGAACAGATAGCTAGCTAAGATCGATTGTATTTAAATCGGAGCCTTCATTTCTCGATTGTATTTCATGGGCACTTTTTGAACTATCATGAATATTTTTAAATCTCATGGACACTCGATCTCGATCCCCCTCCATCTTGATCGCTATCCCACCTCGACAGATCCGGTCCTCCTCGCTGCCGAGCACCCCCCGGTCCACCGGCCGCCGCCGCCGGCCCCCCGCACCCTCGATTCCCCTACTCAACCGCCGCCGCCGACCCCCCGCACCCCTCCCCTACTCAACCGCTGCCGCCGACCCCCCGCACCCCGCGCACCCTCCCCCGCTCCACCGGCATTACTGTTTGATGATATTATTTAAAAAATTATTACTGTATTATAAAAAAATATTACTGTTATGATTTAAACAAGTTTGAACATATTTAAACACAAATAAGTATCAAACAGCATTTTAATGCATAAAAAAATTGTGGAGCCTGGGAATCAAACCGAGGACCTCCTGGTGTGAGAACTGGCTGCTCACCAGTCGAGCTAGTAGAGACAACTTGATGTCTATCAGGTCAGGTGGAAGATAACCTGTTGGCTCGAGCAGAAATAAAAAAAATACTAATGGCGCACCACGGTGAGGTGCGCCATTAGTATGGATGTACTTATGGTGCCCCATCCATATTCCCTCCCCGGCCGGCCCCTCCCTATCCCCTCTCTCTCCCTCGCCCTCGCCCTCGATCCCCTTCCCCTCTCCTCTCCCGACGCCGCTGCCCCGCCGCCCCGACGCCGCCTCGACGCTACCCCGCCGCCCCAACGCCGCCCCGACGCCGCCTCGACCCCGCCCCGACACCGCTGCCCCGCCACCTCGACGCTGCCCCGCCACCTCGACGCGACCCCGCCGCCCGGACGCCGCCCCATCCACACCACCGTCGCCGGAGCACCCCACCACCCGGACCTCGTCCCCGACATCCTCCCCGCGGCCCACTCCCCAGCCCCCGTGAGCTCCCCCTCCTCCTCTCCCCCTCTCCCCCTCTTTTACTGGTTACCTGTGATTTTTTTTGCTTCTCCAGCCATGTTTGTGTCTAGAACTCTAGATCATGGAGGAATCGCCCTCTCCAGCAGTGTAATTCTTTTGTGTGTTTTAAGTGGTATTTACAGTGTACTTTTAGTGTAATTACTGTGCATTTTCAGTGAAATTTACACTGTAATTGTTAGTGGAATTTACACTGTAAATGTTAGTGGGTTTAAAGTGTACTTCTAGTGGATTTTTGCTCTGTATTTGCAAGTGGCATTTTTAGTGGAATTACTGTGTATTTCCATGGTTTTTACACTGTAATTATTAGTGTAATTTTGGCCCTTTGTATAGTTGATTCACAGCAGCAGCAACTGTAATTGATCCAAAAACCAGGTCAATTGATGTCAAATTGATTAACTAAATCATCCAGAAACAAGAATGATAAGTCCATATGCTACTGTTGATCCCAAGACCGGAATGACAAGTCCAGGTGTTCCTCAATTGAGGAATTTGATTAACTAAATCATCCAAAAACCAGAATGATAAGGCCACATGCTACTGTTGATCCCAAGTTTGATGCATAACAATTGTTGTATGAGTTCTCCAAATGAACAGGAGTACTCCTCTATTTTGATATGAAATCACCATGATAGGTAAACATGCTACTGTTGTCAACATGATAAATAGTTTTAGTTAGTTACCTCTAAAACTAATCCTAATTAACTGAAGAAGAGAAGAGAGGAGGAGTAGTTTATTTCATAGAGTAAACATTAGCACTATTTGACAGTAAAATGTTTTAGCTAATTTGAATTAACTGAAAGCAGCAGTACATCATTTTTATTGACAGTTTGTGATCTAAATCCAGTAATGTCATGTGTGATCATGGCTGCATAATTATGTAGGGATTAAGACTTTCACTTTGATGATGATGCCCTTTGCTGCTCAAGATTTTTCATATATGGGCACTGGAACTCACGCATCTATTAATTCGCAGTAAACATGTAACCTTTCACTGGATGTTTTTAAGTGTAACCCCCATGTGTTTTTAGCCCTGTATTGGTTCAGTAGGTGTTTCCTTTATTTTGTCAGTGTTAGATCATCTCACTGAAATATACCCTAGAATTACAGTGTAATATACCCTAGAATTTCTGGTTGTTAGACTGTTCAGCTATGCAGAGTGAAATACAAGTTCAGCATGTCGATAAAGATTTTGGCAGCAGTGTGAGGCAGCAGTGTGCGGCACAATTCCTTCATTGGATAATGATTTTGCAGGTACCCCGAGAGGCCCTTGAGTTTGGCGGAATGTCGATTAACTTCCGTTCCGGCAAATTCGGGTACTCCATATGTCCTATTTTCAGCAAAGGTCTTGCTGAAATTTTCCGTGAATTTTAGCATGACTTTGCTAAAAATAGGACATATGGGGTACTTGTGACTAATGCATGGGCCGGGGTATCTTAGTAGTTAATTAAGTAGGATCAAGTGCCCCGGCATACTTGTGACTAATGCATGGCTTTTAGGGTGCCTCAGTGTCGATAAAAACCGAAATGATGAAAGCTTAGGCTTTTAGGGTGCCTCGGCGTCAAAAAACCCTCAATGATAAAAGCTTAGCTTTTAGGATGCCTCGGTGTCGACAAACCCTAAATGATGAGACCATGATCTTGTTCCTTGACAATAACCAACTTTTTGACCTAACTTTGTTCCTATTTAGAGAGAAACATGGCCAACAACGATGAGGCCGGGGGTTCGGGCGTCAAGGCATTCTGGCAGCTGTCCCAGGAGATGGAGGAACAACCTCACTTGTATGAGGCCGCCGCCTTCCCCACCGATCCTGAGACCACTGATGGTACCGCTGAGGATGACCCCACTGATGCCACCACTGATGGTGCCGCCGAGGATGCCACCATTGATGATGGTGGCACACGCACAGATGGCAGCCAACCGAAGAGGCAACGGAAGGACCGGCGCCCGACCGTGCTCCGCACCCTCAAGGAGGAAGTTACTGAAGTGGACTCCGACGGGAATCCAATGGCGCCCGAACGAATAGTCAAGGGGTACTCGCTTCAGCTCGGGTGCATTCTCCGAAGCACTATCTCGATCAACACCGAGAACCTCAGGCATCCTGACCGAGGGAATTTGCGCAACCTCCTCTTCACAAAGCTGCACGAATGATACAAGTTCCCCGCTGAATTTGAAAACACAAGCCTTAAAGGGAATAAAGTGAACAATGCTGCCCTCACGAAGATGAGCACGGCCCTGTCTACATGGAAAAGCAATGTGAAGAGAATGATCCAGAAAGGTGAGAGTTATGAGAAGATCAAGGAGAAAAATCCTTCGATCACCGAAGATGACTACAACGACTTCAAGATCAATTGCTCGAGCACCGCAAGCTCCGATTCAAGTAAGTGGGGGAAAGAAATGCGGGAGCTGAACTTAGGGGAACACACACTCGGTCCCGGCGGTTACAGAGTGGCGGAGCCTATATGGGACAAGGAGGATGCGGACCGTGCCGAGCAAGGCCTACCGCCCCTCTTTGATAAATACGGTGACAAGCAGACTAGGAACTTTGTCAGGGCCCGGTACAAGAAGGACCCGAAAAAGAAAGGAGCTTACCACGGATCCGAAGACCAGGGAGCTTGAGCTTGTTCTGGTAAGGAATACACCCCCGCGTAATTAGCTTCATATGGTTGCATTCTAATTAATGAAGCCAAATTTCTAAATGGTTCACATTCCTTCCGCAGGCGACTGAAAGCAGTAGCGCGGGGTCAACTAAGAGCAACCCTTGGGACACCACTCTAAATAGGGCGTTGAATGTAATGAAGAACAAGGATAAGCTCAGTAAGCCGACGTCAGCTGGTCGTGTGGCCGGCAAAGGCTTGTCGACAAAATGGTCGTCATACTATAACACTGGTGGGCGAAAGGAGAAAAAGACCAGCTCAGAAAGCCAGGCGCGCGAGGTTCAAGAACTCAGGGCACAGGTGGCGCGGATTCCGGAGATGGTCCAAGAGCAAGTGGAACAACAACTCGAAAGGACGATGACCGCCATTGTGCCTACCTTGATCCAGGGGATTAGTGCGTGGATTGCGGGCGGCCAACAGGGGCCGCCCCCGATTCCTAGCTTCACGTCCAGCAACTCGCAGAACGCGATGGTGGGGCCATTGGTGTCTCCGATGGAGGCGGCATTGGTGTCTCCGACGCCGGCACGGGAGCTTAATGCACCCGGGTGTACGTCGGCCGGCACCTCTGCAGCAAGCGGCCCCTCCGTCAACTGCACGCCCGCCGTTGGCGGTGCTTCAACATTAGCCGAGCTCGACGCCATCATCACGGTACTTTCTATTTAGGGTTTCTCCTCTACCATTCGGCGGCCCTCTCGACGACCCTCGTTCCCGATAAAATAAAGAGGAAGAAGAAGAAGAAAAAAGAAGAGAAGAAAGAATAGAGGAGAAGTCTCCTCTATTCTTTCCTCGCCTCTCTCATGAATGTCCGGCGTTCTCGACCCCCCCCCCCCTCCCCACGTGTCGAAGAAAAAAAAGAAGAAAAAAAGAGGAGAAGAAGAAAGGAATAGAGGAGAAAAGAGAAAAATAGAATATATTTTCTCTTTTCTCCTCTATTCCTTTCTTCTTCTCCTCTTTTTTTCTTCTTTTTTCTTCTTCTTATTTATTTCTCCTCGTCTTCCTCTCTCCCCTCTCGGCGACCCTAGACCCCCTCTCGACCCTCGACCCCTAGGCGACCGTTGACCCCTCTTTTTTTTCCTCTTCTATTTTATCCTCTTCTTCCTCTACCGCTCGGCGACCCTCGACGACCCTCGTTCCCGATAAAAAAAGAGGAAGAAGAAGAAAAAAAAGAGGAGAAGAAAGAATAGAGGAGAAGTCTCCTCTATTCTTTCTTCTCCTCTTTTTTTCTTCTTCTTCCCCTTTTTTTTTATCCTCTTCCTCCTCTCATGTTCGACGACCCTCGACCCCTCGGCGACCCTAGACCCCCTCTCGACCCCCTCTTCTTCTCCCTCTTCTAATTCATTTGTTCATATGAATATAAAAACAATTTCATATTTACAATAATTAATATCACCAAAAAAATCCTAATTTTTCTAAAGAACTATTTTTTGCATATATACATGAACATAGATATATACATAGAGAACATATATGCACATATATATAAAAAGCAAGCATATATATGAAAAAATATCTATGAACAGAAAACAAATCCTAATATAGCTATGAAAAAATATCTATGAACAGAAAAATATCTATGAAAAAACAAGCATATATATACATATATATTTTTTGCATATATATACATGAAAAAAAAGCATATAGTAGAAAAAAAAGCATATAACAGAAAAAAAGGGCGCCGCGACCGGACCAGAGGAGGACCGCGACGGCGACGATGGGGGCGGGCGGGCGACGGCGACGGCGGGGCGGCGCGCGGGAGGGCGACGGCGACGGGGCGCAGGGCGGGCGGGGGCGCGACGAGGACGGCGGGGGCAGGGACGGCGACGGCGAGCAGGGCGCGCGGGGGCGCGACGAGGACGACGGGGGCGGCGAGGGCGCCGGCGCGCGGGGGCAGGGGCGCGGGGCGACGACGACGGCGAGCACGGGGCAGGGACGGCGAGCACGGGGCGGCGACGGCGAGCAGGGCGCGCGGGGGCGCGACGAGGACGGCGGGGGCGGCGAGGGCGCCGGCGCGCGGGGGCAGGGGCGCGGGGCGACGGCGACGGCGAGGGGTCGACGGTGACGACGAGGAGGAGGAGCCTGACGGCGTCGGCGAAGGGGAGTGGGAGAAGTTGGCGAAAATTTTGCAAGTGTGGGCTTATATAGCCACACCTTTGGTCTCGGTTCGTGCCACGAACCGGGACGAATGCCTACCTATGGTCCCGGTTGGTGCCACGAACTGGGACCAAAGGCCAATTTTCAGCAGCCCAAAGGGCGGGAAGCGGCGGCCTTTGGTCCCGGTTGGTGGCACCAACCGGGACTAAAGGGGGGTATTGGTCACGGTTGGACCAATACCCCCCTTTAGTCCCGGTTGGTGCCACCAACCGGGACCAATGCCCTTGTGCGCCCCGCGTCCAAAAGTTTAGTCCCACATCGCTAGTTGAGAGGGCTCTGGAGTGGTTTATAAGCGCTGTTGCGCCCACCCTCCTGAGCTCCTCTCAACTGCAGGCTTTCAGGCCTAACATGTCATTGCAATACCTGTGGGCCTACTAGGCCTGCTGCGGGCCTGAATCCTGGCCCATGTAGGGTTTCTAGTCGTATTCAGGCCGTGGAGGCCCAGTAGGTGGCATTTTTTTTCTTTTTTATTTCTACATTTTTTTGGTTTTTTATTTTTTGCTTTTAGGTCACAAAAATTATAAACTTTCTATTAGTGCCATTAGTTTTAAATTTTAAATAGTTTAAATTTGAATTTTTAAAAATTTGTCTGAATCACTAGTTTATGAATAACTTTACTATAAAATTATATTTTTTTTCTATTTATTTTTTATTTCTACTTAAAACTAAATACTTACAGTTTTTTAGTGATTTCTTTTTTTCTTTTAGGTGACAAAAATTATAAACTTTCTGTTAGTGCCATTAGTTTTAAATTTTGAATAGTTTAAATTTGAATTTTTAAAAATTTGAAGAATATTATAGTTTTATTTTAGTTTAATTACTTACAGTTTTTTAGTGATACTTATAGTTTTATTTTACTTATAATTTAATTTTTTTTGTTTTCTTCTTTTGTTTTATTTTTTGCTTTTTATTTTTTTATTTGTACTAAATACTTATAGTTTTAAAATGTATGTGAATCGCTAGTTTATGAATAACTTTACTATGAAGTTAGATCATCTGTTACAAAGGGATTTCATTTTCTTGAACTTATTTGAACTCCATATTTTTTCTGTGTTCAAAATGCACCATTCAAAGACACATCATCAATTTTCAACCCTTTCTGACTTCATTTGTTATTTTTCATGCATTTATTGATTTTTTTGAGCTATAAGACCCTGAAATTGAAAAGCATTTCAAATGAACTCCGAAAAGGTTGAAAGTTGGCATGGTATCATCATTTCACCCACATAGCATATGAAACAAAGTTGAGATGGTTACGGCAAAAACTGGATGCACTTCGTGTACAAAACGGACAATCTCTTTCGAAGTATCAGGGTTTCGGACGAAAGATCATCTGTTACAAAGGGATTTCATTTTCTTGTACTTATTTGAACTCCATATTTTTTCTGTGTTCAAAATGCACCATTCAAAGACACATCATCAATTTTCAACCCTTTCTGACTTCATTTGTTATTTTTCATGCATTTATTGATTCTTTTGAGCTATAAGACCCTGAAATTGAAAAGCATTTCAAATGAACTCCGAAAAGGTTGAAAGTTGGCATGGTATCATCATTTCACCCACATAGCATGTGCAACAAAGTTGAGATGGTTACGGCAAAAACTGGATGCACTTCATGTACAAAACGGACAATCTCTTTCGAAGTATCAGGGTTTCGGACGAAAGATCATCTGTTACAAATGGATTTCATTTTCTTGAACTTATTTGAACTCCATATTTTTCTGTGTTCAAAATGCACCATTCAAAGACACATCATCAATTTTCAACCCTTTCTTACTTCATTTGTTATTTTTCATGCATTTATTGATTTTTTTGAGCTATAAGACCCTGAAATTGAAAAGCATTTCAAATGAACTCCGAAAAGGTTGAAAGTTGGCATGATATTATCATTTCACCCACATAGCATGTGCAACAAAGTTGAGATGGTTACGGCAAAAACTGGATGCACTTCGTGTACAAAACGGACAATCTCTTTCGAAGTATCAGGGCTTCGGACGAAAGATCATCTGTTACAAAGGGATTTCATTTTCTTGAACTTATTTGAACTCCATATTTTTTTTGTGTTCAAAATGCACCATTCAAAGACACATCATCAATTTTCAACCCTTTCTGACTTCATTTGTTATTTTTCATGGATTTATTGATTTTTTTGAGCTATAAGACCCTGAAATTGAAAAGCATTTCAAATGAACTCCGAAAAGGTTGAAAGTTGGCATGGTATCATCATTTCACCCACATAGCATGTGCAACAAAGTTGAGATGGTTACGGAAAAAACTGGATGCACTTCGTGTACAAAACGAACAATCTCTTTCGAAGTATCTGAGTTTCGGACGAAAGATCATCTGTTACAAAGTTGGCATGGTATCATCATAATAGTTGCGGGAGAAAGTCTTCGCTTTTTCTTCGCTTGTGTCATTTGCTTATTGCGCCGTAACCGTGGATAATCTTCATTGTTTATCAGGATGCTTGGGTCAGCCTTGACATTGAAGGGAGGAATTTCATGAAACTTTTCATAATCTTCAGACATGTCTGTCTTGCCGTCCACTCCCAGGATGTCCCTTTTTCCTGAAAGAACTATGTGGCGCTTTGGCTCATCGTATGATGTATTCGTTTCCTTATCTTTTCTTTTTCTCGGTTTGGTAGACATGTCCTTCACATAGATAACCTGTGCCACATCATTGGCTAGGACGAACGGTTCGTCAGTGTACCCAAGATTTTTCAGATCCACTGTTGTCATTCCGTACTGTGGGTCTACCTGTACGCCGCCGCCAAACAGAATGACCCATTTGCACTTAAACAACGGGACCTTAAAATCAGGTCCGTAGTCAAGTTCCCATATGTCCACTATGTAACCATAATATGTGTCCTTTCTGCTCTCGATTGCTGCATCAAAGCGGACACCACTGTTTTGGTTGGTGCTCTTTTGATCTTGGGCGATCGTGTAAAATGTATTCCCATTTATCTCGTATCCTTTGTAAGTCAATACAGTCAAAGATGGTCCCCTGGACAACAAGTACAACTCATCACAAACAGTGTTGTCACCTCTGAGACGTGTTTCCAACCAACTGCTGAAAGTCCTGATGTGTTCACATGTAATCCAGTCGTCGCATTGCTCCGGGTGTTTGGAGCGCAGACTGTTCTTGTGTTCATCGACATACGGGGTCACCAAGGTAGAGTTCTGTAAAACTGTGTAGTGTGCTTGAGACCAAGAATATCCGTCCCTGCATATTATTGAGTCTCTTCCAAGAGTGCCTTTTCCAGTCACTCTCCCCTCATACCGCGATTTAGGGAGACCTATCTTGTTAAGGCCAGGAATGAAGTCAACACAAAACCCGATAACATCCTCTGTTTGCTGGCCCATGGAGATGCTTCCTTCTGGCCTAGTGCGGTTACGGACATATTTCTTTAGGACTCCCATGAACCTCTCAAAGGGGAACATATTGTGTAGAAATACGGGCCCCAGGATGACAATCTCGTCGACTAGATGAACGAGGACGTGCGTCATGATATTGAAGAAGGATGGTGGGAACACCAGCTCGAAACTGACAAGACATTGCGCCACCTCACTCCTTAGCCTTGGTACCATTTCTGGATCGATCACCTTCTGAGAGATTGCATTGAGGAATGCACATAGCTTCACAATGGCTAATCGGACGTTTTCCGGTAAAAGCCCCCTCAATGCAACCGGAAGCAGTTGCATCATAATCACGTGGCAGTCAAGAGACTTTAGGTTCTGAAAATTTTTCTCTGGCATATTTATTATTCCCTTTATATTCGATGAGAAGCCAGTCGTGACCTTCATACTAAGCAGGCATTCAAAGAAGATTTCTTTCTCTTCTTTCGTAAGAGCATAGCTGGCAGGACCTTTATACTGCTTCGGAGGCATGTCGTCTTTTTCGTGCAAACGTTGCAGGTCCTCCCGTGCCTCCGGCGTATCTTTTGTCTTCCCATACACGCCCAAGAAGCCTAGCAGGTTCACGCAAAGGTTCTTCGTCACGTGCATCACGTCGATTGAGGAGCGGACCTCTAGGTCTTTCCAGTAGGGTAGGTCCCAAAATATAGATTTCTTCTTCCACATGGGTGCGTGTCCCTCAGCGTCATTCGGAATAGCTAGTCCACCGGGACCCTTTCCAAAGATGACGTAGGGTAAATCATTGACCATAGCTCACCGTCAACATCACCGGGGTCATCTCGTCTGATCTTATACCGCAACGCACCGCATACCGGGCATGCGTTCAGATCCTTGTATGCACCGCGGTAGAGGATGCAGTCATTAGGGCATGCATGTATCTTCTCCACCTCCAATCCTAGAGGGCATACGACCTTCTTTGCTGCGTATGTACTATCGGGCAATTCGTTATCCTTTGGAAGCTTCTTCTTCAATATTTTTAGTAGCTTCTCAAATCCTTTGTCAGCCACAGCATTCTTTGCCTTCCACTGCAGCAATTCCAGTACGGTACCGAGCTTTGTGTTGCCATCTTCGCAATTGGGGTATAACCCTTTTTTGTGATCCTCTAACATGCGATCGAACTTCAGCTTCTCCTTTTGACTAATGCATTGCGTCCTTGCATCGACAATGACCCGGCGGAGATCATCATCATCGGGCACATCGTCTGGTTCCTCTTGATCTTCAGCAGCTTCACCCGTGGCAGCATCATTGGGCACATCGTCTGGTTCCTCTTGATCTTCACCAGCTCCCCCCGTTGCAGCATCACCGTATTCAGGGGGCACATAGTTGTCATCGTACTCTTCTTCTTCGCCGTCTTCCATCATAACCCCTATTTCTCCATGCCTCGTCCAAACATTATAGTGTGGCATGAAACCCTTGTAAAGCAGGTGGGAGTGAAGGATTTTCCGGTTAGAGTAAGACCTCGTATTCCCACATTCAGTGCATGGACAACACATAAAACCATTCTGCTTGTTTGCCTCAGCCGCATTGAGAAACTCATGCACGCCCTTAATGTACTCGCGGGTGTGTCTGTCACCGTACATCCATTGCCGGTTCATCTGCGTGCATTATATATAATTAAGTGTCCAAATTAATAGAAATTCATCATCACATTAAAACCAAAGTACATATATAGTTCTCATCTAACAACATATAGCTCTCCAGAGCATCTAATTAATTAAACCATACATTGAAACTATGTAAAACATTTCAATGCGAAAACAAATGCGATCATAATCGCAACCAAGGTAACAATTGATCCAACGGCATAATGATACCAAGCCTCGGTATGAATGGCATATTTTCTAATCTTTTTAATCTTCAAGCGCATTGCATCCATCTTGATCTTGTGATCATCGACGACATCCGCAACATGCAACTCCAATATCATCTTCTCCTCCTCATTTTTTTTATTTTTTCCTTCAACAAATTGTTTTCTTCTTCAACTAAATTTAACCTCTCGACAATAGGGTCGATTGGCATTTCCGATTCACATACATCCTAGATAAATAAAATCTATGTCACGTTGGTCGGCATAATTTTCATAAACAATAAATGAACCAATAGTTATAAAGATAATATACATACCACATCCGAATCATAGACAGGACGAGGGCCGACGGGGGCGGATACCAAAACCATCGCACTATATAAGATGCAATAATAAATGTAAGAAAATTATACAAGTATCGATCTAAACATACAAGTAAGAATATTTTTCCTTTCAGAAAGAAGATAAGAACAAGAGGCTCACCACGGTGGTGTCGGTGATGAGATCGGCGCGGGTGATCGACGGCGGTGAAGACAGGGACGGGGCGTGACGGACCGCTAAATCTAGACAAATCTCGAGGAAAATGGAGCTTGGAGGTCGAGCTTCGAGAGGAGAAAGCTTAAGTAGTGTGGCTCGGGCATTCCATCGAACACCTCATGTGCATAGGAGGTGAGCTAGAGCACCACAAACCCCTCCCCTCGCCGGCCTGAGAAAAACAGAGCACTGCAGTGCTCTGCTCCCGGGCGAGGGTATATATAGGCACCTCATTGGTCCCGGTTGATGACATGAACCGGGACTACAGAGGAGCCTTTGGTCCCGGTTCAAGCCACCAACCGGGACCAATGGTGGTGGGCCAGGAGGGAGGCCCTTTGGTCCTGGTTCATCCCACCAACCGGGACCAAAAGGTCCATACAAACCGGGACCAATGGCCCACGTGGCCCGGCCGGCCCCCTGGGCTCACGAACCGGGACCAATGCCCACATTGGTCCCGGTTCAAGACTGAACCGGGACTAATGGGCTGAGGCGGCCTGGACCATAGCCCCTTTTTCTACTAGTGTAGGTAAGTAATGGGGGAAGCTATATTTATGTATTTCTCCCTACAACAATGTGCACATATGCACTTTTTATGGCCTAGCTAGATCTATGTATGTTCGTGGTGTTGCATATGTTTGTGGTGTTGCATATGTGTTTGTGTTTGGAGGTGTATCGGTATTTGAAATGCAATAGTTGCCAATATTTTGCCGGAATGTTGATTCATTTCCGTTTCGGCAAGAATTTTGGCATTAAGCATTCTTTTTGGTCCTATTTTTAGGGGAAGTCATGCCAAATGTTTTCTTGGTTCTAAAATATCGTTTTGCTCTACCCCGCAGGCGACCATGGTCCGCATGATGACCGAAGGGATGACCGAAGGCATCGTGAATAGGTTTTTGAGGTCCGCGAAGGCCGAGATGCTTCAAAAGAATGAGACGGAGATAAGATGTCCGTGTCGAAGATGCAAGCTGAAGAGCCTTATTGCGGACCCGGAATCCGGGCAGGTGCGGGACCACCTGCTCTTGCGTGGTTTCATGGATGGCTATTGGTGGCAAGGTGATGAAGATGACTACGAAGTCGTTCATGGGGGCCGGGCAAGAAATGAGGAAGGGCAGCAAGACAACCACCGCGGCTCGGGCAGGCGAGAAGACGAAGAATCCCCAGGAGATGATCACGACGGTGATGCTGTACACAGTCATCATGTAGAAGATGCAGGACATGATGTGAGGAAGATGCCGGAGCAGACGACGCTGGACCATCAATGGGCTGGGTGCAGGACCCTCATATTCAAGAGCTGCTTCTCAAGCAGACGGATAACGCAAGAGCTGCCGCCCGAGAGAAAGCCAAGATGGATCAACTTGAGTTAGACGCGGTCACTCCATTGTATGAAGGATGCAGGCCCGAGGATACCCGCCTGAAAGTAACGCTCATGGCTCTAGAGATGAAGGTAAAACACAAAATGACCGACGCATGCTTCGACGAGAACATGTCATTCTGGCACGAACGTCTTCCCAAGGGGAACAAGTGCCCGGCCAGTTTGGAGGAGGCGAAGAAAATCGTGTGTCCTCTGGATTTACCGCACGTGAAATACCATGTGTGCATGAACAATTGCATCATTTATCGGGACGAGCACGTGGAGTCTACCATATGTCCGGTGTGCGGCGTCACTCGATACAAGAAGAGGAAGAAAGCTCCTCGAAAAGTGGTGTGGTACTTTCCGATCACTCCTCGTCTGCAGCGGTATTTTGCGGACCCTAAGGTAGCAAAGCTCCTGCGTTGGCACGCGGATAGGGAGGAGAAGAAGCGAGAAGATGATGCAAATGATCCGGAGATAGATAAAAAAGACAAGATGCTGAGTCACCCTAAGGATGCGAGCCAGTGGCAAGCGTTGAACTTCGAAGACCCAGAATTTGGGAACGATCCAAGGAACATCGTGCTGGGCGCGAGCACCGATGGAGTCAATCCGTTTGGCAGCCAGAGAAGCACACATAGCACCTGGCCTGTGTTTGTGTGGATGTACAACCTTCCGCCCTGGTTGTGCATGAAGAGGAAGTACATTCACATGAGTATGCTAATTGAAGGACCGAAACAACCAGGGAACGACATCAATCTGTATCTGGGGCTGCTAAAAGAGGAGCTTGACACGCTGTGGAAAACTCCAGCCAATACGTGGGATGCCGCAGAGAAAGAATATTTCCCTATGAGAGCCGCGCTGCTCACGACGGTGCACGACTATCTCGGTTACGGATATGTCGCGGGGCATGTGGTCCACGGATTTTCTGGATGTGCCAGGTGCATGGATGACACAACGTATCGCCAGCTAGATAGAGATCCCGGGTCTTCGAAAACCGTGTTCATGGGACATCGAAGGTGGCTTCGCGACGATGACCCGTGGAGAGAACGCAAGGATCTTCTCGATGATGAAACCGAACCCCGAGGACGCCCGCGTACGAGGAGCGGCGAGGAAATAGACGAGCTGCCGAAAAATTGGAAAGACTGCCCACTACTGGGAAAGAAGCAAAAGGCGTCAGAGCCGGGAAAAAAGCGAAAGGCGCCAGAGCCGCTGCTGAAGGTATGGAAAACGAGGTCTGTTTTCTGGGACTTGCCGTACTGGAAGATCCACCGTGTGCCTCACAGCCTTGATGTCATGCATATCACGAAGAACGTGTGCGAGAGTCTGCTTGGTACCCTGCTCAACATGCCAGAGAGGACCAAAGATGGGCCGAAAGCAAGGGCAGACTTGAAATCAATGGGCATCAGGCAGGAGCTTCACACTATATATGATGATCATGATGATGATGATGAGGCGAAGCAGGACACGGAAAGTCTTCGCAAAGGCAAGAAGGCCAAGAAGACCGGAAATGACTACCCTCCCGCGTGCTTCACTCTAAGTCAGGAGGAGATCGAGCAGTTTTTCACCTGCCTCGTAGGAGTAAAACTTCCTTACGGTTACGCGGGGAAGATAAGCAGATACCTAGACCCAGCGAAGCAGAAATTCAGCGGGATGAAGTCTCACGACTGTCACGTGCTGATGACGCAGATACTTCCAGTTGCAATCTGTGGGATCATGGACGCGCACGTCCGTGAAACCCTATTTGGCCTATGCAATTTTTTCAACGTCATCTCTCGGAAGTCTGTTGGCGTGAGGCAACTCAGAAGGCTACAGGAAGAGATCGTGGTGATACTATGCGAGCTTGAGATGTACTTCCCGCCCGCATTCTTCGACGTTATGGTGCATCTGCTGGTCCATATCGTGGACGATATCATCCAACTCGGGTCGACGTTCCTGCACAGCATGATGCCGTTCGAAAGGATGAATGGTGTCATCAAAAGATATGTTCGCAACATGTCACGTCCAGAGGGAAGCATAGCCAGGGGCTTTCTGACCGAAGAGTGCATCTCCTACTGCACGAACTATCTAGGCATCGAGAACCCCATTGGTCTGCCCGTGAATAGGCACCTCGGCAGGCTCGCTGGATGGGGTCACCGTGAGGGTCGTCGCGAAATGCATGTCGACTTCGAGGGTTAACTCGCCGACTTTGAAAGAGCAAACCTAGTCGCGCTACAACACATAGACGTGGTCGATCCTTGGGTGGTATAGCACAAAACCTTTATTAAGAAGACGTACAATGACCGAGGCCAACAGAGGACGGACGGAGATATACTCAAAGAGCACAACTCATATTTCATGCGTTGCTTCAAGCAGAAGCTTATGTCGTACCCTTTACATGAGGATTCTTCCGCGGAAGAACAACTCATATTCGCCTTGTCACAGGGCGCCGAGCACAACCTGATGACCTATGAGGCGTACGATATCAATGGCTACACATTCTACACCGAGGCCAAGGACGTGAAGAGCGATGGTTATCAGAACTTCGGGGTAACGATGGAATCCAACACCGGTAACGACAAGGACAGATACTACAGAAGGATCAAGGAGATCTAGGAGCTGAGCTATGCTGGAGAGAAGGTCCCGATGTTCCGTGTCAGATGGGCCAAGAGCGTCCTAAAAGAAGACCGGTATTTCACCACCATGGTTATACCCGAAGCCAAATCCAAGACCACGGGCGCAAACGTCACCGCGAAAAATGAGCCATGGGTACTGGCTTCCCAAGTGGACCAATGCTTCTTCATTACCGACCCGTCAAAGCCCAGTCGTGTTGTCGTGAGGAGAGGCAAAAGGAAGATCATCGGAATGGATGGAATAGCCAATGAGCAAGACTTCGACAAGTACGGCGACCCGAGGATCGAACATGACGACGATGATGAAGTAGCAGCATACGACACAAGAAGAAGCAGGACCACCCTACCTAAAGGACGTCTGTTCCACAGAAGAACTCCATTTGCGAAAAAGAAGGGCAAGAAGATTGTGAACAGATAGCTAGCTAAGATCGATTGTATTTAAATCGGAGCCTTCATTTCTCGATTGTATTTCATGGGCACTTTTTGAACTATCATGAATATTTTTAAATCTCATGGACACTCGATCTCGATCCCCCTCCATCTCGATCGCTATCCCACCTCGCCAGATCCGGTCCTCCTCGCTGCGGAGCACCCCCCGGTCCACCGGCCGCCGCCGGCCGCCCCACGCACCCTCGATTCCCCTACTCAACCGCCGCCGCCGACCCCCCGCACCCCTCCCCTACTCAACCGCCGCCGCCGACCCCCCGCACCCCGCGCACCCTCCCCCGCTCCACCGGCATTACTGTTTGATGATATTATTTAAAAAATTATTACTGTATTATAAAAAAAATATTACTGTTATGATTTAAACAAGTTTGAACATATTTAAACACAAATAAGTATCAAACAGCATTTTAATGCATAAAAAAAATTGTGGAGTCTGGGAATCGAACCCAGGACCTCCTGGTGTGAGAACTGGCTACTGACCAGTCAAGCTAGTAGAGACAACTTGGTGTCTATCAGGTCAGGTGGAAGATAACCTGTTGGCTCGAGCAGAAATAAAAAAAATACTAATGGCGCACCACGGTGAGGTGCGCCATTAGTATGGATGTACTTATGGTGCCCCATCCATATTCCCTCCCCGGCCGGCCCCTCCCTATCCCCTCTCTCTCCCTTGCCCTCGCCCTCGATCCCCTTCCCCTCTCCTCTCCCGACGCCGCTGCCCCGCCGCCCCGACGCCGCCTCGACGCTGCCCCGCCGCCCCGACGCTGCCCCGACGCCGCCTCGACCCCGCCCCGACACCGCTGCCCCGCCACCTCGACGCTGCCCCGCCACCTCGACGCGACCCCGCTGCCCGGACGCCGCCCCGTCCACACCACCGTCGCCGGAGCACCACCACCACCCGGACCTCGTCCCCGACATCCTCCCCGCGCCCCACTCCCCGGCCCCCGTGAGCTCCCCCTCCTCCTCTCCCCCTCTCCCCCTCTCCCCCCTCCCCCTCTTTTACTGGTTACCTGTGATTTTTTTTGCTTCTCCAACCATGTTTGTGTCTAGAACTCTAGATCATGGAGGAATCGCCCTCTCCAGCAGTGTAATTCTTTTGTGTGTTTTAAGTGGTATTTACAGTGTACTTTTAGTGTAATTACTGTGCATTTTTAGTGAAATTTACACTGTAATTGTTAGTGGGTTTACAGTGTACTTCTAGTGGATTTTTGCTTTGTATTTGCAAGTGGCATTTTTAGTGGAATTACTGTGTATTTCCATGGTTTTTACACTGTAATTATTAGTGTAATTTTGGCCCTTTGTATAGTTGATTCACAGCAGCAGCAACTGTAATTGATCCAGAAACCAGGTCAATTGATGTCAAATTGATTAACTAAATCATCCAGAAACAAGAATGATAAGTCC
The DNA here is from genome assembly GCA_034509565.1 of Triticum monococcum. Lineage (NCBI taxonomy): Eukaryota > Viridiplantae > Streptophyta > Magnoliopsida > Poales > Poaceae > Triticum > Triticum monococcum. The sequence goes on along the minus strand of CM067847.1, from coordinate 8,496,219 downwards.
ATATGCTACTGTTGATCCCAAGACCGGAATGACAAGTCCAGGTGTTCCTCAATTGAGGAATTTGATTAACTAAATCATCCAAAAACCAGAATGATAAGGCCACATGCTACTGTTGATCCCAAGTTTGATGCATAACAATTGTTGTATGAGTTCTCCAAATGAACAGGAGTACTCCTCTATTTTGATATGAAATCACCATGATAGGTCCACATGCTACTGTTGTCAACATGATAAATAGTTTCAGTTAGTTACCTCTAAAACTAATCCTAATTAACTGAAGAAGAGAAGAGAGGAGGAGTAGTTTATTTCATAGAGTAAACATTAGCACTATTTGACAGTAAAATATTTTAGCTAATTTGAATTAACTGAAAGCAGCAGTACATCCTTTTTATTGACAGTTTGTGATCTAAATCGAGTAATGTCATGTGTGATCATGGCTGCATAATTATGTAGGGCTTAAGAGTTTCACTTTGATGATGATGCCCTTTGCTGCTCAAGATTTTTCATATATGGGCACTGGAACTCACGCATCTATTAATTCGCAGTGAACATGTAACCTTTCACTGGATGTTTTTAAGTGTAACCCCCATGTGTTTTTAGCCCTGTATTGGTTCAGTAGGTGTTTCCTTTATTTTGTCAGTGTTAGATCATCTCACTGAAATATACCCTAGAATTATAGTGTAATATACCCTAGAATTTCTGGTTGTTAGACTGTTCAGCTATGCAGAGTGAAATACAAGTTCAGCATGTCGATAATGATTTTGGCAGCAGTGTGAGGCAGCAGTGTGCGGCACAATTCCTTCATTGGATAATGATTTTGTAGGTACCCCGAGAGGCCCTTGAGTTTGCCGGAATGTCGATTAACTTCCGTTTCGGCAAATTCGGGTACTCCATATGTCATATTTTCAGCGAAGGTCATGCTGAAATTTTCCGTGAATTTTAGCATGACTTTGCTAAAAATAGGACATATGGGGTACTTGTGACTAATGCATGGGCCGGGGTATCTTAGTAGTTAATTAAGTAGGATCAAGTGCCCCGGCGTACTTGTGACTAATGCATGGCTTTTAGGGTGCCTCGGTGTCGATAAAAACCGAAATGATGAAAGCTTAGGCTTTTAGGGTGCCTCGGCGTCAAAAAACCCTCAATGATAAAAGCTTAGCTTTTAGGATGCCTCGGTGTCGACAAACCCTAAATGATGAGACCATGATCTTGTTCCTTGACAATAACCAACTTTTTGACCTAACTTTGTTCCTATTTAGAGAGAAACATGGCCAACAACGATGAGGCCGGGGGTTCGGGCGTCAAGGCATTCTGGCAGCTGTCCCAGGAGATGGAGGAACAACCTCACTTGTATGAGGCCGCCGCCTTCCCCACCGATCCTGAGACCACTGATGGTACCGCTGAGGATGACCCCACTGATGCCACCACTGATGGTGCCGCCGAGGATGCCACCACTGATGATGGTGGCGCACGCACAGATGGCAGCCAACCGAAGAGGCAACGGAAGGACCGGCGCCCGACCGTGCTCCGCACCCTCGAGGAGGAAGTTACCGAAGTGGACTCCGATCTTGTTCCCGAACGGGTGCATTCTCCGGAGCACCGTCTCGATCAACACCGAGAACCTCAGGCATCCTGACCGAGGGAATTTGCGCAACCTCCTCTTCACGAAGCTACACGAATGATACAAGTTCCCCGCTGAATTTGAAAACACAAGCCTTAAAGGGAATAAAGTGAACAATGCTGCCCTCACGAAGATCAGCACGGCCCTGTCTACTTGGAAAAGCAATGTGAAGAGAATGATCCAGAAAGGTGAGAGTTATGAGAAGATCAAGGAGAAAAATCCTTCGATCACCGAAGATGACTACAACGACTTCAAGATCAATTGCTCGAGCACCGCAAGCTCCGATTCAAGTAAGTGGGGGAAAGAAATGCGGGAGCTGAACTTAGGGGAACACACACTCGGTCCCGGCGGTTACAGAGTGGCGGAGCCTATATGGGACAAGGAGGATGCGGACCGTGCCGAGCAAGGCCTACCGCTCCTCTTTGATAAATACGGTGACAAGCAGACCAGGAACTTTGTCAGGGCCCGATACAAGAAGGACCCAAAAACAAAGGAGCTTACCATGGATCTGAAGACCAGGGAGCTTGAGCTTGTTCTGGTAAGGAATACACCCCCGCGTAATTAGCTTCATATGGTTGCATTCTAATTAATGAAGCCAAATTTCTAAATGGTTCACATTCCTTCCGCAGGCGACTGAAAGCAGTAGCGCGGGGTCGACTAAGAGCAACCCTTGGGACGCCACTCTAAATAGGGCGTTGAATGTAATGAAGAACAAGGATAAGCTCAGTAAGCCGACGTCAGCTGGTCGTGTGGCCGGCAAAGGCTTGTCGACAAAATGGTCGTCATACTATAACACTGGTGGGCGAAAGGAGAAAAAGACCAGCTCAGAAAGCCAGGCGCGCGAGGTTCAAGAACTCAGGGCACAAGTGGCGCGGATTCCGGAGATGGTCCAAGAGCAAGTGGAACAACAACTCGGAAGGACGATGACCGCCATTGTGCCTACCTTGATCCAGGGGATTAGTGCGTGGATTGCGGGCGGCCAACAGGGGCCGCCCCCGATTCCTAGCTTCACGTCCAGCAACTCGCAGAACGCGATGGCGGGGCCATTGGTGTCTCCGACGGAGGCGGCATTGGTGTCTCCGACGCCGGCACGGGAGCTTGATGCACCCGGGTGTACGTCGGCCGGCACCTCTGTAGCAAGCGGCCCCTCCGTCAACTGCACGCCCGCCGTTGGCGGTGCCTCGACATTAGCCGAGCTCGACGCCATCATCACGGTAACTAATTAAGCCTTTCTCGGCCGAGGACTTCATCTCCTTGCCTTTGACTGGGCATCCCTGACGCCCTACATGTTTTCGCAGGGCGCCGCCGACGTTCCGTGCACTCTCCTGCACTTCGTGAACAACGAGTTGGTCGATGTCGCCAAGGGCAAAATCGTTCAACTGGGCAACCCCTTGTTCCACGGTACCCAGATGCCACCCAACTTGTTTAGGGTTCAACTGGTTCGGGTGCTGCCAGGCTGCGACGAGTTGTTACCTCCGATTCGACCCGTCGGGGCCGACGATGATGACATGATAACCCTCAGCGCCTGCCTGAGCTGGCCCCTGCTTTGGCCGAAGAGCCAGATTCGTTTGGGGGCGGGGGACACCACCCCAAAGACAACACCGCCAGTCGTGCCGGCGCCAAGTCGGCCCCATGGCAAGACCGCCGCAACGGTGCCGGACATCCCTATGCCACTGGATCCAAACATGCATATGGCACAGGATCAGAATGACGACGACGATGATACATTTGCCAACGTCGATCAGTACTTTGCCGATCATGGGTACGGTGGCGACTTCATGGGGCCTCCTTCTCAAGAACCCAACCCAACAAAAGACGTGCGCGATCTAGCTGGTACCGCGGAGAAGCCAAGTTGCAATAGGCGTCGTCTAGCGTTCAGCTCTCAGGAGACGCCTCCAGCTGCCGACTTCACCGAGCCTCAGATAGGCGAGGAGCGAAATATTATCAGCCCCAACACACTCCAGAAGGCGGACCGTGAGCAGAACTCGGTCCCATTACAGGAGAAGAAGAAGGCACGCAAAAGAAAGACTAACAAGGGTGCGGGCCAGCCGGCACCGAGTACGATCCGTGCTCAGGATGGGCCACCTGCACCTGAGGATATCTCGAGGAGGGTGCATGTGGCGGGTAGGCCGATGCTACCGAGAAATATGCTCGATGCTGCAACCGGTGCTATGCGGAGTCTGCATGACAGTGTTCTTTCTTTGGAGAAGCGGCGTCTCGGAGAGAAGGATGTGGCATACCCGGTTTTCGCGGCCAAGGTGCCAGAGGGCAAGGGCTTTGTGGATAACTCCATCGGGGGTACGATCGTCCTGCGGTTTGATGACATCCACGCTATGTTGAACCTTCATCCGCTGCACTACACCTTCGTTCGGCTATTTTCACTGAGTATGGAGATGCGGATCATTCGCGACAAGACCCCGGACATCGTGATAGTCGACCCCTTCTACATGCGTGCCAAGATCTTGGGCAGCGCTGGGGACCGGCAAGTCGCGAGTTCTTACCTCGAAGGCGTCATTCTGGCAAACCAAGATAAGGATAACTTCCTCGTGCCTTACTTTCCCGAGTAAGTCCTCCCCTCAACCGCCCCGTAACATATGAATTCTTAGATTTCGATCGTTTTTCTTTTAACATTCCGTGTTTTCTGCAGTGACACACGTTGCACGCTCATCCTCCGAAGCCCCAAATATTCCATGGCCACATATTTCGACCCGGACCGTCAGTCGAACGTAGACTACACAAATGTCAAGAAGGTTCTTGATGATGTTCTCCCCGGCTACATCAAATGTGGAGGCACCTTCACCAGGCCTATTCGTAAGTACGGCAAGCACGTCTTCTCCCACAATACGACGTTCTACTGCGTCAAGCAGCCAACTGGCGGTCAGAAGGGTGCCTACTACGCCATCCATCACATGCGGGCGATCGTACGGGACCATCATCAACTTCTGCTACCGAGTAGACTCAAAGATTGGGCCGCGAGCGTGTCGGCAATCCAGGACGCGAACATCAAACAAGAATTCTTTCGCATCCAGTCGGAGTTTGCGGAAATCATCCATCAAGATGTCCTTCGTACCTCGGGGCAGTTCTACCTCAGAAATCAACCGTCCAACAGTGACATCGACACAATCCTACAAATGCAGGCTGACAACGCCCGTTGTTTCATGACTCCCACGATAGACGGTGGCTTCATCCACGCTCCGGTCCCTTGAGTCGAGTCGAAAACAGTGATGCTGTGTCTAGTTCTGAAACATCGATTGGCTCATATGTTGTAATTAAACTTTAATGAAATTGTAGTATGTCTCTTTGGTTTCGAGAGTCATTCAACTTAGATGTAATCGATGCTATTAATGTTTTGCTTTTCTCTTCCGATCGTTCTGTTGCATACTTATATGTTGCTTATGTATTGTCTGTGAATTGGTACTAACGTTTCGTTTGGCTACTGCATAGCGATGACGTGGTATGTCGTGTACAAGGGTAAGGTTCCTGGAGTCTACAATGACTGGGAGGAGTGGCAGAGACAGGTTCACCGATTCAGCGGTAACAGTTACCAAGGGTACACTTCTAAGGCCGAGGCCGAATCTAGATATGCCCGCTATCTAGCGGGAGAGGGGAGGGAGCGTTGGAGGAACCGGATGAAGACGAGTTTCATCGTGATGATGCTCATCGTGATGACCGCAGCTCTCTTCTATGTGATGGTAGTTTAGATGATCGATATCGACTTGTAATGTGAAGACAAACTCACGGTCTCGAGACTTGTAATATAATGTTCTATCTTTGTTCGGTCTTTTCAATTCGGAGACTAATATGATGAATTGTATTCAGAGACTAATCTTCTATTTTATTCAATTGAATCTGTTGTTGATGTGCGCTGTCTATATTTTGTCCAATTATACATTTTGTAACCTGTGCAAAAAATAGAAAATTAAAAAACAAAAAAAAACCTAATATTCATACTAATGGCGCATCACATCATAGTGCGCCATTAGTGTGCCAAAGGATACTAATGGCGCATCATTAAACAGTGCGCCATTAGTATGCCGAAGTTACTAATGGCGCATACTGTTGTTGTGCGCCATTAGTATGCCAAAGCACCTGGGTATACATGGCCCCCTGGGAGGCATACTAATGGCGCACCGTGGACTATACTAATGGCGCACTGCGTGGTGCGCCATTAGTATACCAGATACTAATGGCGCACCAGTGGTGCGCCATTAGTAAAATATACTAATGGCGTGCTACTAATGGCGCACCACTAATGCGCCATTAATGGCCAAATTAGGTGTGCCATTAGTAGGCCTTTTCCTAGTAGTGAAAGTCCATACTTTGTTCTCATACATGGATCCCATCTCAGATTTCATGGCTTCAAGCCATTTTGCGGAATCTGGGCTCACCATCGCTTCTTCATAGTTCGTAGGTTCATCATGATCTAGCAGCATGATTTCCAGAACAGGATTACCGTACCACTCTGGCGCGGTTCTCACTCTGGTTGATCTACGAGGTTCAGTAGTATCTTGTCCTGAAGTTTCATGATCATTATCATTAGCTTCCTCACTAATTGGTGTAGGTGTCGCAGAAACAATTTTCTGTGATGTACTACTTTCCAATAAGGGAGCAGGTACAGTTACCTCATCAAGTTCTACTTTCCTCCCACTCACATCTTTCGAGAGAAACTCCTTCTCCAGAAAGTTTCCGAATTTGGCAACAAAAGTCTTGCCTTCAGATCTGTGATAGAAGGTGTATCCAATAGTTTCCTTTGGATATCCTATGAAGACACACTTTTCCGATTTGGGTTCGAGCTTATCAGGTTGAAGCTTTTTCACATAAGCATCGCAACCCCAAACTTTCAGAAACGACAACTTTGGTTTCTTGCCAAACCATAGTTCATAAGGCGTCGTCTCAACGGATTTCGATGGTGCCCTATTCAACGTGAATGCGGCCGTCTCTAAAGCATAACCCCAAAACGATAGCGGTAAATCAATACGAGACATCATTGATCGCACCATATCTAGTAAAGTACGATTACGACGTTCGGACACACCATTACGCTGTGGTGTTCCAGGTGGCGCGAGTTGCGAAACTATTCCGCATTGCTTCAAATGTATACCAAACTCGTAACTCAAATATTCTCCTCCACGATCAGATCATAGAAACTTTATTTTCTTGTTACGATGATTTTCAACTTCACTCTGAAATTCTTTGAACTTTTCAAATGTTTCAGACTTATGTTTCATTAAGTAGATATACCCATATCTGCTTAAGTCATCTGTGAAGGTGAGAAAATAACGATATCCGCCACGAGCCTCAACATTCATTGGACCACATACATCTGTATGTATGATTTCCAATAAATCTGTTGCTCTCTCCATCGTACCGGAGAACGGTGTTTTAGTCATCTTGCCCATGAGGCACGGTTCGCAAGTACCAATTGATTCATAATCAAGTGGCTCCAAAAGTCCATCAGTATGGAGTTTCTTCATGCGCTTTACACTGATATGACCTAAACGGCAGTGCCACAAATAAGTTGCACCATCATTATCAACTCTGCATCTTTTGGCTTCAACATTATGAATATCTGTATCACTACTATTGAGATTCAATAAGAATAGACCACTCTTCAAGGGTGCATGACCATAAAAGATATTACTCATATAAATAGAACAACCATTATTCTCTGATTTAAATGAATAACCGTCTCGCATTAAACAAGATCCAGATATAATGTTCATGCTCAACGCTGGCACCAAATAACAATTATTTAGGTCTAATACTAATCCCGAAGGTATATGTAGAGGTAGAGTGCCGACCGCGATCACATCGACTTTGGAACCGTTTCCCACGCGCATCGTCACCTCGTCCTTACCCAATCTTCGCTTAATCCGTAGTCCATGTTTCGAGTTGCAAATATTAGCAATAAAAACAATATCAAATACCCAGGTGCTACTGCGAGCATTAGTAAGGTACACATCAATAACATGTATATCACATATACCTTTGTTCACCTTGCCATCCTTCTTATCCGCCAAATACTTGGGGCAGTTCCGCTTACAGTGACCAGTCTGCTTGCAGTAGAAGCACTTAGTTTTAGGCTTAGGTCCAGACTTGGGTTTCTTCTCTTGAGCAGCAGCTTGCTTGCCGTTCTTCTTGAAGTTCCCCTTCTTCTTCCCTTTGCCCTTTTTCTTGAAACTAGTGGTCTTGTTGACCATCAACACTTGATGCTCCTTTTTGATTTCTACCTCCGCAGCTTTCAGCATTGCGAAGAGCTCGGGAATAGTCTTATTCATCCCTTGCATATTATAGTTCATCACGACGCTCTTGTAGCTTGGTGGCAGTGATTGGAGAATTCTGTCAATGACGCAATCATCTGGAAGATTAACTCCCATCTGAATCAAGTGATTATTATACCCAGACATTTTGAGTATATGCTCACTGACAGAACTGTTCTCCTCCATCTTGCAGCTATAGAACTTATTGGAGACTTCATATCTCTCAATCCGGGCATTTGCTTGAAATATTAACTTCAACTCCTGGAACATCTCATATGCTCCATGACGTTCAAAACATCGTTGAAGTCCCGATTCTAAGCCGTAAAGCATGGCACACTGAACTATCGAGTAGTCATCAGCTTTGCTCTGCCAGACGTTCATAACATCTGGTGTTGCTCCAGCAGCAGGCCTGGCACCCAGCGGTGCTTCCAGGATGTAATTCTTCTGTGCAGCAATGAGGATAATCCTCAAGTTACGGACCCGGTCCGTGTAATTTCTACCATCATCTTTCAACTTTGCTTTCTCACGGAACGCATTAAAATTCAACGGAACAACAGCACGGGCCATCTATCTTCAATCAAACATACATAAGCAAGATACTATTAGGTACTAAGTTCATGATAAATTTAAGTTCAATTAATCAAATTACTTAAAGAACTCCCACTTAGATAGACATCCCTCTAATCCTCTAAGTGATCACGTGATCCAAATCAACTAAACCATGTCCGATCATCACGTGAGATGGAGTAGTTTCATTGGTGAACATCACTATGTTGATCATATCTACTATATGATTCACGCTCGACCTTTCGGTCTCCGTGTTCCGAGGCCATATCTGTATATGCTTGGCTCGTCAAGTATAACCTGAGTATTCCGCGTGTGCAACTGTTTTGCACCCGTTGTATTTGAACGTAGAGCCTATCACACCCGATCATCACGTGGTGTCTCAGCACGAAGAACTTTTGCAATGGTGCATACTCAGGGAGAACACTTCTTGATAATTTTAGTTAGAGATCATCTTATAATGCTACCGTCAATCAAAGCAAGATAAGATGCATAAAAGATAAACATCACATGCAATCAATATAAGTGATATGATATGGCCATCATCATCTTGTGCCTGTGATCTCCATCTCCGAAGCACCGTCATGATCACCATCGTCACCGGGGCGACACCTTAATCCCCATCGTAGCATCGTTGTCGTCTCGCCAATCTTATGCTTCCACGACTATCGCTACCGCTTAGTGATAAAGTAAAGCATTACAGCGCGATTGCATTGCATACAATAAAGCGACAACCATATGGCTCCTGCCAGTTGCCGATAACTTGGTTACAAAACATGATCATCTCATACAATAAAATTCAGCATCATGTCTTGACCATATCACATCACAACATGCCCTGCAAAAACAAGTTAGACGTCCTCTACTTTGTTGTTGCAAGTTTTACGTGGCTGCTACGGGCTTAAGCAAGAACCAATCTTACCTACGCATCAAAACCACAACGATAGTTTGTCAAGTTGGTGCTGTTTTAACCTTCGCAAGGACCGGGCGTAGCCACACTCAGTTCAACTAAAGTTGGAGAAACTGTCACTCGCAAGCCACCTATGTGCAAAGCACGTCGGGAGAACCGGTCTCGCGTAAGCGTACGCGTAATGTCGGTCCGGGTCGCTTCGTCCAACAATACCGCCGAACCAAAGTATGACATTCTGGTAAGCAGTATGACTTATATCGCCCACAACTCACTTGTGTTCTACTCGTGCATATAACATCAACACATAAAACCAGGCTCGGATGCCACTGTTGGGGAACGTAGTAATTTCAAAAAAATTCCTACATACATGCAAGATCATGGTGATGCATAACAACGAGAGGGGAGAGTGTTGTCTACGTACCCTCGTAGACCGAAGCGGAAGCGTTGACGCAACGTAGAGGAAGTAGTCGTACATCTTTCCGATCCGACCGATCCAAGCACCGTTACTCCGGCACCTCCGAGTTCTTAGCACACGTACAGCTCGATGACGCTCCCCGGGCTCCGATCCAGCAAAGCTTCGGGGATGAGTTCCGTTAGCATGACGGCGTGGTGACGATCTTGATGTTCTACCGTCGCAGGGCTTCGCCTAAGCGCTGCTACAATATGACCGAGGTGGAATATGGTGGAAGGGGGCACCGCACACGGCTAAGGAACGATCACGATGATCAACTTGTGTGTTCTAGGGTACCCCCTGCCTCCGTATATAAAGGATCCAAGGGGGGGGTGTGGCCGGCCCTATAGGAGGCGCGCAGGAGGACTCATCTCCCTTTCCTTGTCCAAGTAGGAGAGGTGGAAGAAGAGAAGGAAAGAGGGGGGCGCCACCCCTCCCTCCTTGTCCAATTCGGACTAGGGGGAGAGGGGGCGCGCGGCCTGCCCTGGCAGCCCCTTCCTCTTCTCCACTTTAGGCCCATGAGGCCCATTAACCCCCCGGGGGGTTCCGGTAACCCCCCGGTGCTCCGGTTTTATCCGAAACTTCCCCGGAACTCTTCCGGTGTCCGAATATAGTCATCCAATATATCAATCTTTATGTCTCGACCATTTCGAGACTCCTCGTCATGTCCGTGATCACATCCGGGACTCCGAACTAACTTCGGTACATCAAAATGCATAAACTCATAATAACTGTCATCGTAACGTTAAGCGTGCGGACCCTACGGTTCGAGAACAATGTAGACATGACCGAGACACGTCTCCGGTCAATAACCAATAGCGGGACCCTGGATGCCCATATTGGTTCCTACATATTCTACGAAGATCTTTATCGGTCAAACCGCATAACAACATACGTTGTTCCCTTTGTCATCGGTATGTTACTTGCCCGAGATTCGATCGTCGGTATCCAATACCTAGTTCAATCTCGTTACCGGCAAGTCTCTTTACTCGTTCCATAATACATCATCTTGCAACTAACTCATTAGTTGTAATGCTTGCAAGGCTTATGTGATGTGCATTACCGAGAGGGCCCAGAGATACCTCTCCGACAATCGGAGTGACAAATCCTAATGTTGAAATACACCAACCCAACATCTTCCTTTGGAGACACCTGTAGAGCACCTTTATAATCACCCATTTATGTTGTGACGTTTGGTACCACACAAAGTGTTCCTCCGGCAAACGGGAGTTGCATAATCTCATAGTCATAGGAACATGCATAAGTCATGAAGAAAGCAATAGCAACATACTAAATGATCGGGTGCTAAGCTAATGGAATGGGTCATGTCAATCAGATCATTCAACTAATGATGTGACCTCGTTAATCAAGTAACAACTCTTTGTTTATGGTTAGGAAATATAACCATCTTTGATTAACGAGCTAGTCAAGTAGAGGCATACTAGTGACACTCTGTTTGTTTATATACTCACACATGTATTATGTTTCCGGTTAATACAATTCTAGCATGAATAATAAACATTTATCATGATATATGAGGAAATAAATAATAACTTTATTATTGCCTCTAGGGCATATTTCCTTCACCCGGATCCTGCTTCTGAGGGGCGGCGGATAAGCAGCCGGCTCCAGGAGCATCCGGACGTGGACGACATGCAGCTAAGGTGCGCTATGCGGGCGGCCAAGCTTCGTGACATTGAGGTCACTACTGGTATGTCTGTCAATTTGTCTAATTCAATTTTGCATTTTCCAATGATGAGATTGTTAACAATGCAAATCAATTAGGGGTTTCAGTACGTAGTAATGGTAGTGAAATCAATAAATCCGTTAATGATATTCTCGATCTTGAAGCGAAGCGCGCTTTGGAAATGATTCGTAACATAGCAGCTATTAAACCCATGAATGATTCTGACATAGATGCGTTGGGAGTTAGGGCTCTTGATAGTTTTTGTGTGGATCTGGACCCTGAGACAAAGGAGGTTGAGGGACTCGATTCCCCTATGGCTTCGATCCATGTAGATATTCCAGGGGCTAAATCCTAAGAGCCCGGTTGTGAGGACCGGCGGGAGGATCAGTATAAGCCTAAGCGGAAGTGGAAACGGAAGGTTTATCCAGTTTCGACTATGCGTAGAAGTGTTAGGATCCGTACCTCTAAAAAATTTCATGATGAAATATGAAAGGAATTTTTTTGGAATAGCAGAGGTCTTAAAGACTTGGCTAAAAGAAGGTTTCTAGCGGAAGCATCTATAGACTACCAGTTGGATTTTATTTCCCTGTCCGAGACTAGAAGGGATAATTTTACCCCCCCCCCCCCCCCAATTCCTTAGTACTTTATCCGGGGGTGTCGACTTTGACTGGAACTGCTTACCTCCAAGAGGAAGGTCTGGCGGGGTCCTACTCGAGGTTAGGTGTGACTTGTTAGAGGTGCGGAGTGTGGTCATGGGAGATTTTGCGGTAAAATTTCGGGTCAGATCTAAGGCCGATGGGTTTAATTGGGCTTTGGTGGCGGTATATGGGGTAGCGCAGCCAGAACTCAAACCAGATTTTCTGGCTGATCTGGTTCATATTTGTGGTAGTGAGCATCTCCCAATCCTAGTTGGGGCGATTTTAACATTATTCAAAGGAGGGAGGAGAAGAATAATGAGAATTTTGACATTATTCAAAGGAGGGAGGAGAAGAATAATGAGAATTTTGACTGCAGATGGTCGTTTATGTTCAATACCATAATCGAAAGCTTGGATCTTAGAGAGATAGAGCTATCTAGTAGGAAATTCACTTGGGTTAATTCGCTACCTAACCCGACTTTTTAGAAGTTGGACCGTGTCCTTGCTAGTGTCGAATGGGAATACAAGTTCCCTCTCGTAACAGTCTAGGCGTTATCAGGTGCAATTTCGGATCACACTCCGTTGCTTGTTGACTCTGGCGATCCAACCCATGTGGGGAATAAGAATACCTTTTCTTTTGAGCTCTCGTGGTTTGATAGAGAAGGGTTCTTTGAGCTGATTGCGAGAGAATGGGCTAAAGATTCAGGAGGGAGGTCTCCTATTGAGAGATGGCAGTATAAGATTAGGCATCTGCGAAGATTCCTTCGGGGATGGGCTAAACATACGCATGTGATTTATAAGGATAAGAAGGAAAGACTCCTTTTACTTATTCAGTCCCTAGACTTAAAAGCCGAATCCACTATTTTAGATACCAGAGAGCTGGAAACTAAGGTAGAGGCGGAATTGAGACTGAAAGATCTTCTTCGAGAGGAGGAATTGAAGTGGGCATTGCGACTAAGGTTCGCAAGATCGTCCAAGGGGATGATAACACTCAGTTCTTTCTCATGATTGCAAATGGCAAACACCGCAAGAAGAGGATATTTCAGGTTGAGCAGGAAGAAGGGACGATTTTAGGTCAAGAAAATCTGAAAGTCTATATTACCAATTACTATAAGCAGCTGTTTGGGCCGCCGGAAGATAACTTTGTGTCCTTAGATGAGTCCAGGGTTGAGGATGTCCCTCAACTTGTGTCGGACGAGAATGAGATCTTGACTGCCCCATTTACAGAGAAAGAGGTGTTTGAGGCTATTTCACAAATGAAGAACAATAAGGCTCCCGGGCCGGATGGCTTCCTGGCGGAGTTCTATAAAAAATGTTGGCATATTATCATAGGGGATTTGCTTCCTATGTTCCGTGATCTTTTCTCTGGACAACCTCAGTTGTTTCAACTTAATTTTGGAACGATTACTTTACTCCCCAAGAAAACAGAGGTCGTTCGTATTGAGTAATTCAGGCGGATCTGTCTTTTTAATGTAAGTTTCAAAATTTTCACCCAGGTCAGGACTAATAGGCTTACGCAAATTGCGCACTCTATCCTGCAACCGTCCCAAACCGCTTTCATGCCGGACAGAAACATCCTGGAAGGGGTTGTCGTTCTGCATGAAACACTCCATGAAATCCACTCAAAAAAACTAGACGGGGTTGTTTTCAAAGTGGACTTTGAGAAAGCATACGATAAGGTCAAATCGCCCTTCCTTCAACAGGTTTTTCATATGAAAGGTTTTGATCAGGCCTGGAGACACCAGGTAGACTCCTTCACGTAAAAAGGGAGTGTCAGAATTAAAGTGAATGATGACATAGGTCACTATTTCCAAACACACAAAGGACTGAGGCAAGGGGATCTGATGTCTCCTATTCCCTTCAACATAGTGGCCGATATATTGGCAATTCTTATAGGAAGAGCTAAGGATGTGGGTTAGGTAGGCGGCCTCGTCTTGCTCTTAGTAGACGGAGGTGTATCCATTCTACAGTATGCCGACGATACTATCATTTTCATGGAACACGACTTGGCAAAAGCACGAAACATGAAGCTCGTGTTATGCTTGTTCGAACAATTGTCTGGGTTAAAGATTAACTTCCACAAGAGTGAGTTGTTTCGTTTTGGAAGAGCTAATGATGAACAAGATGCGTACAAGCAATTGTTCAGGTGTGAATTAGGGACTTTACCTTTTATGTGTTTAGGTATACCAATTCACCATCGTAAGTTAACCAACAGAGAATGGAAGTGCATTGAGGATTGTTTTGAGAAGAAATTGAGTTGTTGGAAATGCAAGCTGATGTCATACGGAGGACGATTAATTCTCATTAATTCGGTCCTCACGAGTATGCCCATGTTTCTTCTCTCTTTCTTCGAGGTTCCGGTGGGAGTCCGGAAGAGGCTAGACTTCTATCGATGATGCTTCTTCTGGCAGAGTGATGAACTTAAGAGAAAATACAGACTTACTAAATGGGATATCATCTGTAGGCCGAAAGACCAAGGCGTTCTAGGCATAGAGAATCTGGAAGTGAAGAACATATGTCTCCTTAGCAAGTGGTTGTTTAAGCTTTCTGTTGAGATGGAGGCCACTTGGGCTCAGATCTTGCGGAACAAGTACCTTCACTGCAGAACCTTATCCCAGGTGACAGTGAGGCCGACTGATTCGCCTTTTTGGAATGGACTGATGAGAGTTAAACCACTCTTTTTCAATAGGACAAGATTCATAGTTGGAAACGATACAGCTACGAGGTTTTGGGAGGATACATGGCTAGGGGAGACACCCCTCGCGATCCAATATCCTTCTTTGTACAACATTGTTCAGCATAGAGACGCCTACGTTGCAACAGTTATGCAGTCAACTCCGCTTAATATTCAATTTAGGAGGACGCTAGTGGGAACCCGTTGGGAAGCTTGGCTCAATCTTGTCAGAAGATTAACGGATGTTCAGCTGTCTCAACAGCCCGATCAGTTGTGCTGGAAACTAACTAAGAATGGCGCATTCTCGGTTAAATCCATGTATTTGGATGTTATCAACTCTAGTGTGATTCCTAGATCGAAACATGTTTGAAAAGTTAAAGTTCCTTTGAAAATCAAAGTGTTTATGTGGTTTGTGCATAAACAAGTTATTTTAACTAAGGATAATTTGGCAAAACAAAATTGGACAGGATCTACCAGATGTAGTTTCTGCGACCAACACGAATCAATCAAACATCTCTTTCCGGTGTCCACTGGCAAAAATTTTGTGGCGGTCGGTGCACATAGCTTTTAACATTACTACACCGAATTATATCAACACGTTATTTGGGACGTGGCTTGATGGGATACATTACGATACAGCAAGACACATTCATGTAGGAGTGTGTGTGCTTTATTACGGGCAACCTGGAATTGCAAAAATGATTTGGTCTTTAACAGAACAACAAATATTCACTTTTTGCAGGTTATCTTCAGAACCACTGCGTTGATCCGTATGTGGTCGCAACTCACTCCGACGGAGGCCAGGGAGCGTTTGGTTACTGGGTCTACCCGATGGAAGATGGTAGCACGGGATATTTTCAATCAGTTCAGATGGCGGTCATGTAATAGGATAGGCATGTAGTGCTCTTATCTTCTTATGCCAGCCAGTTGTGGGTCTTCCTTTTTACTATTTAGCTTTTGCTCAGCTCTGTTAGTTTGTTGTTCGAGACTTGGAGACTTATGTTGGATATTTTGCTTATTAATAATATTGGCCGTATGCATCATTCAGATGCAGAGACTAGGGCAAACCCCCTTTTCAAAAAAAAAACCAAATCAAGGGCTAGTATTTTGTAATTAATGTGAGATGTGAGATTTTCTAGCCTAATTTTCTTGCTTCCGGATCCATCGTATATTACTTTTCTCTACCTACTAATAAAGTACGGATTGCTTCCGTCGGGTTCACCGTCACATATTTTTATAGAAACCCCCTTGACTTATTAGATAATCAACCCGCAGTCGTTACATAGGTGTAAAAATAAATGAACCTTGTTGGGGACTTATTAGACAATCAACCCGCAGTCATTATATAGGTGTAAAAATAAATAAACCTTCGTGGTAATCGAACAAGCGACCTCAGGCTAACAACTGCAACCCAAAAACAACCCATGCCAGATTCCCTTTTTTATAAATGTAGAGATTTGATCCTGTTTTTCTTTGGTTGCCCTTCGTCCAGTTGAAAAAAAACGTTTTGAAATTGGGCCTACAAGATATCCTTAGGATGGTATTGGGCCTACTGTGCACGGTATCGAAGAAAAAACTTTTACTGAAAGCGCACCAACGCACGCGCACACGTCTCCTTCTTCTTCTCCTGAACGCGCACGAACTCGTCCACACAAATAATATTCATGTTCATCATGTTTGTGTACAACTATGGAGTAAAGTCTGTTTTAAACCTTGAGTTCATACGGCTGGTCCGAATCAAACCTCAACCTTTTAATTTCTGAAATCTATGTCCTGTACTTACTGATCCCGGTCAATCTTGACCTTGGACCCGTTTGGGGCACTGGGATAAGATCCATCCCGGCCGGGATCATGTTCTATTCTCACTGACATCCCTATCCCACATGTCAAATCCATCTTCTTCCCAAGCCCCTTCTCTCTCACTCTGCTGCAATCAGCGCCGGTCCTCATCCGGCACCTTCACCTCTCCAAGGCCGCTCGGGCCTCAACGGCGTCAACCCCGCGCTGGAGGACATCGCCTCGGTGGCGTCATCTCGTGCCCGTGGCCGTCCCGCCTGCTAAGACAGCTAATAGCTATTGTTTATACCCCATGCAACTTGTCCGTAAACTCACAAGTAAACCATGGTTAGCTTAGGAATCAAACCGCCTGCTTGCTTCCTTACATTAGCCTTTTGCACTTGCATCTTTCGCTGAAGCTATTAATCCTGTACGAGCCCAGCACATTCAGGTTGCTAAACAACGTGGCCGGGAGTTGGGAGAACATAACGACGGCGACAAACCATTCCTCGCCATCAGCGGGGGGCCCGAGACTACGTGAGGCAGATCCAGGATGCTGCACTCAATGTGCGGAACCATCGAGCGCACCATGCGGAAGACGTCGCGCGCGTGGCTCTCCCTCGGAAGCACCTCCACGTCGTGCATCTCGAAGGAGCGCGGCCGCTCGTCATCCATGAACCACACCCTGTCCCTAATGCCAGAGAACGACGTGTCGAGGTTTGGATCGACCATGAGGTCACAAGTTGGAACAGCCCCGACGTTGTCTCGCCATGGCCAACAGGATGCGGGAGGCCCTGGAAGAAGTGAGCGCGACAATTAATGGTCACCAGCTCAACAGGATGCAGGATGTGGCACTATAAATCTAAATTGATTCTCAAGGGAACAAGTCGTCATGGACTGGCGAGATCGAGAGACGGCTCTGTAGTGGCGGCTGAGAGGATAGACCACGAAACCGGAGCGGCGGCCGTGATGGCTCAAGTATTTGCGAGATGGGATGAATCGGCGGTTGCGCGACCGCGTCGATCTGAACAGATGCGAGAACGGATAGACTGGCGGCTGCACGGACGCTCTTGCGGCCAGTATGCGCGCCGTGACGCCTGCATCCATGATTTTGGGCCTGCCTCGCCGTTGCTAAAGTTGAGAGAAAGACAGAGAAAAATAGATCAGATCAAGATTGACGTCGAGAGAATAAGAGACCGGGCCATCACCTTCGCCAAGGGAGTGCGCTGGTGGATAGGCCGGGCCATCACCTTCAGCGGACGAGTCGCCGGGAGCCACGAGGCGAGAATCTACGTCTTCCGCTGGACAGCGCCTATCGAGTTCATTAGCGAAGATTGAGGGTGTCGGCGGACGGTGGTGGATCAGGTAGTCTCCATCTCCCGCTCAGTTTTCACCCTTTCTCCCTCTCTATTGCAAGGATCCGGCGGCGACAGTGGTTGTGCTTGCGCGGCATGCAGCGGCTCTCTCGGCTCGGGCAGGCGTGGTGTAGGATGCATTGTGCACGTGCATGCTGGCCAGCGGCATGCGTGTCGAGCATCGTGTCCGCGTATGCATGCGTCTCAGGTGTGGTCTGCGTGCTGGGTGTAGTGTGTGTGTCCAGCGTATCGCGTGTGGTGTGCGTGCGTGTCTGGTGCTCTGCCGCACCAGCCACGATCCTGGGCATCAAGAACGGCGTGCATCTTATTCCAAAAATATAGCGTGCATTACGAAGGGAGCAGCAAAGTGGGAGGCATTGGCTCATCCCCTGGCCATTGCCTTCCGCCGTAACCTGAACGAGCAGGAAGCAGCAAAGTGGAAGGCTTTGCTGCAACTCGTAGCCCCCGTGAAGCTAACTGAGGAGCGGGATAGGGTTTCTTGGCACCTCAATATGTCCGGGAAGTTCTCCGTCAAGTCTTTATACCACAAACTGTGCCAAGGGTCGGTACAGACAGTGGCTAAAGGGCTCTGGCAAGCCCGCGTCCCTTTGAAAATCAAAGTGTTCCTCTGGCAGCTGTTACGCGATCGACTCCCCACATCAGTTAACATTGCAAAAAGGAATGGCCCGGCCTCTGGGCCATGTGCGCTGTGTGGGGAGCCAGAGAACGCGAACCATGTCTTTTTCCTTTGCCCGCTGGCGCGTTTTGCGTGGAGTGCAATGCACGAGGCGGCCGGGGTCTCGTGGGACCCGCGCTCCTCGCACGAACTGGTGGCGCTCCTGGACTCGGTCCAGGGCCAGGGCAAGAGGGTGCTGTGGACCAGCATAGGCGCGATGCTTTGGTCCCTGTGGCTGACACGCAACAAACTTACCATTGAAGGACAGCTCCCGACGCACCCGGCTAATATTATCTACAAATGCTCTTTCCTCTTGCAGCAATGGAGTCCGTTGGTGAAGCCGAAGGACGCTGATCTCATGAAGCATGCCCAAATCCGTATTCACCAGGTTTACGTCGCGGCTAGGGAGCCGGTGGTGCCAGCCTAAGGGTGGGCACTTGCTTTTGTTTTGGCGAGTCTGCGTACTCAAGGCCATGGGCTTCGGCCTTGTAACTATTCGCGTAGTCAGGCTCTGAACCTTAAGCTTCCTGTTTCTCGCGTAGCCCTGGCTTTTGTCTCAAACTTGTAATGTCCGTGGTTAGCTACTCTGCCTGTTCCGATGTGGGCTTTACTAATTTAAGGCCGGACGCTCCCAGCGTCTACGTTCTAAAAAAAACGAAGGGAGCAGCACTCCAGCATACCCCTGGGTTTCTTTTGGCCCCATAGCTGTGGTACGCATCAAATTAATAATGTGGTTGCATAGGAGATAAGGGACATCAGTCGTTGGGTTCTTCATGGGGTGATGTGTTGAAATTGATAACTTGGACCTGCTGGTAGTCTTGAGTCATGCTTATTGGGCTACAGGTATAATAAAAATCTTTCCCCATTGCAATGCATGTGCATGTTTGCTAGTATAAAAAATATAGTCAACTATCCGTCTGGGCTAAAGTTAATCAGGTATCCGTCGGATACTATTGGAGCCTCTACCAAGTAAGCCAACGGCAAGGGAAGGTATGAATTTTGCTTACAACGCTACAAATATGCCTTTCTCCACCACTGCGACTTACATACAATGATGTATCTTAAGTTATTCCTTACAAGCATATTTCCCAGAATAATTGTAATACAGTCGTACACAATTGACATGGGCTTACAAATAAACTCTGCAAATATACTGGAAGCGAAACTACATGACATACTCTTGTCTAAAGTGAACTATGTAACATAAATATATAATACGACTCCATTAAAAATAAATGGTAATTCAGATGAATACTTGGAAGGACGCAATTGTGGTATTGCATGTATGTACTTAACGTGGCAAAGTGAGTGAGGATGAAAGTTCTTCTTCTAGACTGTAGCAACTGGGCAGCATCTGTGCATCCGAGTTACCAACCTCTGGGAGAATATTGCATTTTTTTAACCTATTAGTTCTCAGGAATTGCAGCCTCATATCTACTTCTTTCATAGTAGGTCTGTCTCTTCCTTTGAGTCTCAAGCATGCTTCCGCAAGTGAGCAAATATCACCAATCTCTTCCAGATCTGCCTCTTTGACAACCTGAGGATCCATTATTTCCAGGATAGCTCCCTCTTGCAATCCTTCCACGAAATAATGGGACAAGTTTTGTTTTGCACCTAGACCATTGATAAATATTGGCTTCTTTCTTGTCAAAAGTTCCACAAGTATTACTCCAAAACTATACACATCACTCTTTTCAGTTAGCTGCCCAGTATGGTAATACTCTGGATCTAGGTAACCAAATGTTCCTTGGACAATAGTCACCACATGAGTCTCCTCGAGTGAAAGAGACCTTGAAGCACCAAAGTCAGAAACCTTTGTAGTGAGGCTGCTATCCAATAGTATGTTTGAAGATTTCACGTCCCTATGGAAAATTGGTATTGCAGCAGCCGAGTGCAGATAAGCAAGTGCTCCTGCTGCTTCTACCGCAATCCTAATGCGATCATCCCATGACAGCAAGCATTTGGCACTAGTGTCAATGTGAAGAAGGTCATGCAATGTACCATTAGATATGAACTCGTACACCAGCAAAGGCACCTCAGATTCAAGGCAACAACCAAATAGCTTTACCACATTGCGATGAATGATTTGAGATAAGATAGCAACCTCATTGATAAACTGGTCTATCTCAGTCTGCTCCACAATTTTGGATTTTTTAATAGCCACAACCTGTTGGTCAGATAGGATCCCTTTATAAACTGTACCATGTCCTCCACGACCAAGAACACGAGTGGCATCAAAGTTGTTGGTTGCCTTCTCTAGTTCCTCCAAGGAGAATATCTTTGTTTTGTTTGTGGCGCTTTCATCTGAGATCAACTTCTGCAAAAGTAGCCCTTGATTTTTCTTGAAGTGTGCTTGTCGGATTCTCTTCTGGATGTCTTTCTTCCACTTGTTGGAGAATACAACTACACAGACTGCGATAAGTATGGAGCCAAGGCCACATCCAGTTCCAGTTGCAATACCTAAATTTAATCATCACTCTCTGAATCACTCTACATTTGGTTAATTGTAATTGCAATGAGGACATACCGCTAGCTATGACTTACCCAAAAGAATATTGTGTTGTTTCGTTGATGTAACACACTGCCTTTTTAACGGATCAAACTCTTTTGTACGTGGGCAACTTGAGCACGTGTAGCCTCCAAAAGAATTTTGACATGTCCCATTGCAGTAGTTTGGCAGTGTGCATTCATCGATATCTGTAGAAAACTCTCATTAGTTATATATTGGTGGCTAATGTATTACTACCTGCTAAAAATGTCACATTAAATTCATATGATCTCAATGCATCAAGTAAACCTCCTTTAGGTTTGCTTGATGTTTTCATTATTTTTAAGTAAACAACATATTTTTCATCCCCCAACTCTTCTAAAAATATAGAAATGGCCCCTCAATTCCTAAACCTGTAAACCTTACGTGCAACTTATATAACTAGATAAGTTTAGTCCCCTATACTACTTCAGATGGTTTCGGCCGACGCGGACACAGTTTGACCAGAAGTTGACACATAGCCCGCTTTTATCCACCAGGTCACTTAAGAGTCCCGGACGGCCCCTCCTCTCTCTCTCTCTCTCTCTCTCTCTCTCTCTCTCTACCAAACCCTAACCCGAGAGGGGGGGGGGCAACGATGAAAAAAAATTTAACCAACAGCAACAAACCTCGAGCAGGCTGGCGTAGTCGTTCATGTGAAGATGGGCTTGTGGCCTTCTGCCCGTATGTGGATATGGCCTATTACTACATAGTAAAAGAAATTACATTTGGGCTGGGGGGGGGGGGGGGGGGGGGGAACGCCCCCCTCAGAATGCTACATAGCTCCGCTGTTGATGCCTATGATGATGGCCTGGTCCAGTTTAGGTGTACGAGCGGTCGGGGCTGCTTCGTAGTTGAACATGGCAGCTGCGGCTGTGGCCCTGACCAGCGGCTGCTCTGACAACCTAAAAACGACGATATCATCGCTACCAGAGGTGTTTTTTGCTCTTGGGTACTTGCAATCTACCACATAGCTAGGAGTAGGCAAATTTCTCACGTTCAGTTTGTCTCTCTCTCTCTTGTATGAATATGGGGTAGTCACATGGATCGTGGATAATTGTTTTTCATTAGATTTCATTTCCACTCGCAGTTTTGGAATGATGGGGGATTGTTGCAATACATTGCAGAACCATACGCCATGTCATTAATTTATTGTTCCTCAACGTCCCATGGTCTTTTCTAGATGTCCTTGTTTCTCCTTCCTCTAAAATCGCTCCCGGTTGCTTTCTAGGTGCTCTCTGGTCTGTGGCGGTGTGGCCGGTGTGGTGTGAGCTCATTGCTAGGTGGTCATGCTCTTTGGTTACTACGGATCTCGAGACCAGCACCTCTCCAGCTCTCGATGAGCATCTCTCATGTCCGATGGTACGACACCTTTCGAGCCAAGGTGAGAGGGGGGAGGGTCCCTCTGCAAGGTAGTCACATTGTGAAGGAAGTTGTTTGGTTCTCGTCAGCCATGTGTGCCAACCATCAAGGGTATACAAACATAATGAGCACACCCGGCCATGACTCCCATTTTGTGTGTAGGCAGGGCATCAATAAAAGACACCCTTTATCGGAAAAAAATGTGTGCCAACCAAGTCCAAGACTCCCATTCTGTGTGTAGGCAGGGCATCGTCATGCTACTGTTCTTCATCGTCTTTGGTTCCAAAGCACGTTGGTGTTCGGCTAGTGCAAGTAGTGTTTTCCTTGCGTTTTTATTTTGTGCCTGTATCTTGCGTCGAGTTGTAAGCTATCCAGGGTGCTCCTTTTTATCGTTCGACCGATTTGTGAGTGTTTGTTGTAATTCCTGGCCAGTTGATGGCTTTATTAATTGAAAGCCATGCTCGTCTTGAGCGTTTTATCTAAAAATAGATTTAGAGGCCCAAAAGGAAAATTCAAAGGAAGGTTCAGAAGAGTATTCCACTGGGAGTGATTACTGTCATCATTATTTCATCGAGCCAGATCAAGATGAATAGGTTGTTGAGATTAACAAGATCTATACGGTGTACAAGGCAAAGATCGAGGCTGAACAACGAGAGCAACCTGATGGTGTTATGCTTGATGATGGGCCTACAATCGGGTCATCAAATAAGGTGGGGGAGATGATGGAAAGTTTATAGCATATGAAACTGTGATTTGTATGATTTTTTGAAGATATTGGCAGTGAAGGTGAAGTGAAGACATTCAAGTCAAGATACGACGCGTTCAAGGACAAGGGGGATGTACCAGAGTTTACTCTTATAACGAATTTTGATTGAAGGACGACCCACGGGACCAGCTTGAGCTGGATATGATTGTTATCTTCTTACCCAGCCAAGGGATTCACTGTGCGATTACTGCCTACTTTTGGGTTAATCAACTGACGTGGCGGTCAAAACCTGGTGACATATCCAGTGATAGTCAAAAGTGAAAACTGTCAGGAAACAACCCAAAGCGGCACATAGGACTAGACTTGCCCAATTTTCAAAGTTGAGGAACTTAGGTTTGCTGGTTTAAATGTTGATGCGATACTTTCTAGAGAGTTCTGGGATAAAAAATATATTTTTCTCATTTTCTAAAGAGGTATTATCACCGAGAGTCATACAACTTGCGTCGCATATTCAGTTTGGTGCTAGAACTTTAAAAATATGATTTTCTAGTCACCTAAGATGACTCAAACGTGCAGATACAGTCAAAATACGCGTATGCGGGCATATTATTGTATATGGCCCCACTTGTGAGTGAGTGATGGCGCTTGGTGTGGCGTATTTTTACACATAACACCCTCATATATTTTATATAAAAGGAAAAAGTCAACCACCACGACGCATTATTGCACAAACCCCCTTACATTTTTGTATTCATAGAAAACCCTGACCATAATTGCGCATATAAGAAAAAATTAACAGCAAAGAAGGGTCCACTAGGACTTGAACCGGTGACGAACTGTTTTAACATGAGACAGTCTAGAGAGTAGGCCATTGAGGTACGGATGTCTTATAGACTAAACGAGGACTCATATGAAACTTAAATGGACTGTAGATACCATGACCCATTTTGCGCGCACTATTTTTTTAAAGATATTTGTAAGGTGTAAGTAATAAAGTTATGTTCAAATATTTGTGTGTTGATTATCAAAAATAAAATAAATTGTGTGTAAAAAATAGTATTATACATACAGATGATTATTAGTAAATAAAAACATTTAAATATAAACCTGTGTATTATATAAAAATATTTAGTAAAACATAAGTAATAAACATATTTAAGATATTAGTAAAACATAAGTAATAAAATTATGTCCAAATATCTGTGTGTTACAAAATATTATACATAAAAACGATGATTAATAAATTAAAGCATTTAGATATAAACCTGTGTATTATACAAAAAAGTAATACATAGTTTATTTTTGAATTGTAATATTGTAAACAAAATATGTAATACGCACATTTATATAACATACAAGTTTATATGATACTCAGGTCTATTAAATATTTTACTACATGTTATTTTATATAACACATAGGTTTATATTTAAAACTTATTGTTTTATTTACTAATCATCGTCTGTGTGTATAATACTTTTAACGCACAAATATTTGAGTATAACGTTACTACTTACGTTTTACTAAATTATTTTTATATAATACACAAGTTTATATTTAAATGCTTTTATTTACTAATCATTGTCTGTATGTATAATATTTATAACACACACATACTATTTGAATATAACTTTATTATTTGTATTTTACAAATATCTTTAAAAGAATGAGCGCGCAAAATGGGGCACAATATACGCAGCCCATTTAAGCCCCATATTAGTCTCATTATCCATACTAAACATCCTGACCTGAACGGCGTAGTGGCTATGCTGTAACTTGTTATAACGGTTGGCTGCTGGTCCTGAGTCTTGGCGGACAATTTGTGGTTAATTTTCGCATATATGTGCACTATTTTGGCCGGGTTTTCCTGTAAATGAAAAATGTAAAGGGTTTCTGCAAAAATGTTCCGCACTGATTGAGTTTTTACATAAATAAAAAAACGAGGGTGTTTTGTGTAAAAATATGTCATGCCTAGCGCCATCACTCACTAGGGGCCATACTCATGGATACGTTTGCATATACGTATTGTGACCGTATCTGCATGCTTGACTCAAGTTGGTGACCACAAAATTGTATTTTCAAAATTCTAGCACTGAACATGAGATGTAAGTTCTATGACTCCTGGTGATGAGGAGGATCAGACCTGTGCAGCCGTACTTCACGTACGGATTTCCTTGAAAGCCTGCAGAGCACTTACAACGATATCCCATAAATATCTCCCCATGGGTGACGTTTAGGCAATAGCTCTGGGAACTGCGGCATGCATATGTAGTATCCTTCTGGATAGCTGTTTGACATGTTAAATTGGCAACAGCCCACTTTATAACAATGTTGTATTCCGCAGAGATATCAAATTGATCTTCCAGAAGAGCATATACTCCATATCCATCTTTAGTCTTGACCACTATTGCCTCTTTTTCATTACTTCCGTTCCCCATATTGCTGACAGCCAGAGTCCCATCTTCCACAGATACATCAGTCACATAATATTGTACATCTTCTGAGAAAGAAACTGTGAGATTACCAGATGTACAATTCAGACGAAATCTTTCGTTAGCAAAACATCCTTCTTGAAGCCCAAATGGGAAGGGAACAGTAATGGGTCCACATGATGCGGGACACTGTTCTTTGGGCTTGGGGTTATAATCTGCTCCACGGTAGATATGCACAAGAAGTAAGAACAAGAGGATGAAGGCTAAATAGAAGGTAATTTTAACTCATTTTGTAGAAAAGCAGGGCCGGAAATACCTTGCATGCATCCATCTAAAATGTAAGGGTTGCCTTGTACGTAAGGAGAGCAGTAGCACTGGTAGCCACCAGATGTGGAATTCTGGCACCTGTTACCGTTGCTACAGGCATAGCTTGCATTGTTCATTTGTGCACTTTCACAGCTTGGTTGGTCCATGATGGTAACACGAAGCACCGCGTGACGAATATTGCTTGCGTTTGTCGAAGTTGTGTAAATAAGGGTTGTATTATCACGGAAAACAACATAACTATATGACATGTAAGCCAAGATGCCAGGGTGCAACCAATCTGATTGTGTTGCAGTAGTATTAGTGCTGACCACTTTTGCCCGAAAGCCTAGAAGGTCCCTTGGTAACGGGATGGGGCAGCAGCCTTTTCCATTACAAGGCCCTCCAATTGTTGCCCTCTCACCGGCGCATCTACTCATACAAAAACCAAGGGTGTCTCCCGTTCCATACTCGAACAAGGTGACGTCGAAATCACAACCAGCTATGTACAAAGTATTAATTCTACTGATAGTAATACCTTTAGTAGGGGCCACCCATGAAATGTTGTAGGTATCTGTACTGGGCCTCGTTGTAAGGTTGAAGATTATAGGGGTCGAAACACTGTAGGAGTTTATGTTAGTGACCGGAACAGTGCTGTTACCGAAAAAGAGCTTCGGATGCTTGGTGGAGTGGTCGCAGGTGAGATCCAAGCCTTGACGGAAGCAGCCGGACCCTATACCGAAGGGATAGGAGATGTCGACGTCCCCGCACCTCGGGATGCAGTGAGCCAAGGAGTCATTAGAAGGGATATGCAAGAGCCCTCCGGTGGCTCCGGAGTCCTGTAGCGCAGCTGCCGAGAACATCGGCACAAAACACATGGCGATGAGTATTGCGCTCATCATTGCACTGCGCCAGTAAGCTGGTCTGTCTGGTGTTGCTGTTGGGGTTTTGGCATTAGGCCTGGTGCAACCTGTAGACTATATAAAGGCAACCCAGCTACGAGTCAGTCAACTATGGTGTGAATCAAAAGTGTAAATGTAGCTTGGATGTAATATAATCGCAATATCCTCCAAACCTGCATCACACAGAATTTTTTTCGCTAACTCTTTAAATGAACTAGTAGCTGCGGTTATGGGGGTGATTTGGAAGTAGTAAATCAATAACGTCATTACTCAGTGGTTGGAAAGTTGATATAATAGCGCATCTGAGGTCATGATGGTGTTGCAGTTGTTGTGGTAATAATATTTTGGTCTGGCGTCAGCACCGCGCTCAAAATCTCCCGCCACCTTGATGCCATCTGTCAGCAAAGCAAAGGCTGTTACCATGCATCAGTCAGCAAAGACTTGGTCGTTTGGAAAGTTGGTACGACCTTAAGACAGTCAGTGTAATGGTATAGTCTCTGATGGCATATACTAGTAATTAACATTACATATATTGGGTCATACAGGTCCCTGATGCGTGCCGATGGGCTCATGGGCATGTTGCAAGAGAGGGAGGCCGGCAGAGTCCGGGATAAAATAATGCATGGCCGGTCCTGATGGGCATGTTGCACTTGATATACATACGTCTCCGGCCTGCAGCTTGCCTGCGACGGGATTGAGTTTACCATCCCAACATATGTGTGCCCTTGTTAATTCGAAGAAACCATTAGGTCGAACGTCGGTGATCTTGATGGATTCCTCATTGCCAACGCCGGCCGGACCTAGTAATATATAATAGCCGATGTTCCCGTAGCCAATGTTCTTTTACGGTTACTAGATCTTGTTATTTGCAGGGAGTGCATATTGAGATCTTCAAAACCTTGTATGGCAAGAGTGTTTGCATATGTCGATTTCATTTATTGTTTGTTCAGTGCAAGTTATATGTTCAAGTCGGCGGCGGACAATTGAAGGAATAGACACACACTATAGTTTTATATCAAATCTAGTAAAATAAAAAACAACAACCTTAACTTCCTAATTGGAATGATTCCTCGCTCTAATTACATTGAAAATAGATTACTGCCGAATGGTGGAAAAGGATGGGTTTTCCTATGAGTGGACCCTTTATTTTTTTTACAAATCCTAGATCATACTCCCTCCGTCTAGAAAAACTTGTCCCAAGCTTGTTTCTTAAATGGATGTATCTAGTACTAACTTGGTGCTAGGTACATCCATTTGAGGCACAAACTTTTACGGACGGAGGGAGTACTCAATTCGATGGAATTGTTTGATATTTTGACTCGTTTTGTGACAAGTGATCATTCCTTTGTACTAGCTCGTGTTTTCCTTGATAAATATGAGATATAAGATACCCATTGGGCATCTTTTCTTAAAAAGGGGGAAATTTGCAATATCATTGTATAGGGGATATTTTGGTACTTAGCTATTACATGACCTTTAGGGCGTGTTCGGGAGCCCTCCACGGCCTCCAACTCCTCAACTCCATCGCCAGGATCCTTTCGCCGGCTTCTTCCGAGCGATCCTGGAGCGAGCGAAGCGTTCGGCGATGCAGCTTCTCGCTCGTACGAGGAGCCAGCCTCAAGCCCATGAAATTGTCCCAATGTAGCCCATTCAGCTGGAAAGTTGTAGCAGGCTCCCAGCCCAATTCGCTGGGAAAGTTGTGGATGGGCTATGGGCCTGGTGGTTCTCTCGTGGAATGGATAGAGTTGTTCGATAGTGGGATTGCTTGCTTATTCAAACCGGTACGCTCGCTCACTTCTGGGTGGCAACAAGGTGCAAATTTAGCCAACTCTCGCTTCTTCAGATCCTGGGAGTTGGGAATTGCTCGCTCCTCAACTCCACCTAAAATACACTACCGTGATAGCGAGCTTCTCAACTCCATAACCACGATTTGGAGCGTTTGGCTCAGCTCGGGACCTGAAGTCGCGGAGTTGAGGAGCCGGAGGGCTCCCGAACACGCCCTTAGTAGCAATGAATAGGCATTCCCATCCCCATTAAAGTAACATGCAAGTCCATGGCCTGTTGATTCTAGATTACCCCTTGTTAGAAGGGATAGAGAGGATTGGTGGAATAGTTCATTGTATTGCTTGAGCCTCGTGGGCATATATATAGGAGTACAATCATCCACTTGGAGTACAAGACAAGCCAGAACAAATCCTAGTCTATCTCGTCTTTCCTAATAAACATTATACTCAACATCCCCCTGCAGTCACAACGGTAGCGACGCAGACGGTGAGACTGGAGAAGAATCCGAAGGCAAGCCGACAGACACCCTCCACAGTCATAACGGTCGACGCATCGCGGAGTCGTGGCTGGAGTGGAAACCAACGAGGTTGCTCAAGCAGGCGGTAACCCTTTGTGCCGTTTGTCGACGTAGCCAAGAGCATGGGTGGTGAAGCCGTGGTCGAGGTAGCCGTGCGAAGAATGCCGTGGTCGATGTCGAGTCGGGGTAGCCGGTGTCGAGGAAGTCATTGTGGAGCCGCGGGCGCAAGGGGGCGCCGAGTTAGCATGGGCGCAGTGGTGTCAAAGTAGGGGTGCGCCGGTGTTGCCAGCACCGGGCATGCATAGATGGACGAAGACAAAGTTGACGAAGCGCCGACCAGGCTTGCCAGGCCCGGGGACACGTCGTGGATGAAGGCAGGTATCGGTGTTGCCAGCACCGGGCATGCGTAGACGAGGGACCTGCATGAGCTGTACGCCATGTCGGAGAAGTTGGAGGGGCCAGCAGAGAAGAACTCGACGACGATTGCGGCGTCCATCAGCGCGGGGTCGATGTCACCAACGGTGGTCGGTGTAGACGAAGTGGTCGGGGTAGATGACGACGACGCTGGCAACGAGCTGGTGCTTGGACGAAGACGAAGGGGGTGGACGGGCGGCGGCGGCTAGGTTAGGAGTGCGGCGGCGGTGCTCGAAGTAGGCGAAGAACCCTGACAGCGTGACGAAGACCGGCGTGGACGGTGGTGTTGGGAAACGTAGTAATTTCAGAAAAAATTCCTACGCACACGCAAGATCATGGTGATGCATAGCAACGAGAGGGGAGAGTGTTGTCTACGTACCCTCGTAGACCGAACCAGAAGCGTTGACGCAACATAGAGGAAGTAGTCGTACGTCTTCCCGATCCGACCGATCCAAGCACCGTTACCCTGGCACCTCCGAGTTCTTAGCACACGTACAACTCGATGACGCTCCCCGGGCTCCGATCCAGCAAAGCTTCGGGGATGAGTTCCGTCAGCACAATGGCGTGGTGACGATGATGATGTTCTACCGACGCAGGGCTTCGCCTAAGCACTACAACGATATGACCGAGGTGGAATATGGCGGAAGGGGGCACCGCACACGGCTAAGGAACGATCACGTTGATCAATTGTGTGTCCTAGTGTCGGGGAACTAATCCACGAGCACCTATGAGATCGCACGAAGAGCAGATCGAGGCGAAACGCACGAGCAGTTTACCCAGGTTCGGGCCGCACGGATGCGTAAAACCCTACTCCTGCTTTGTGGTTTGTATTGAGTTCTTACTCGGGAGCGCTGAGTGCTACAGTACACACCAGCAGCTAACGAGACCGAGCGTGAGTGTTCTCTCCTTCCAACCCTCCTCTACGTTGCGCATGGGCCTCCTTTTATATGCTCAAGGGGTCACCGACAGGTGGCAACGTAGACAAGGGTAAGAAATGGAAAGATGTTGCGGTTGGTACAGCTACCTGCTACAGTGTATCATACGTAACCCTCACGGCAGGGGACAAGGGCATTAAATGCCCGTCTGCGTCGCCCAAATAGTGCAAAAGGGACCGTCAGGGACGCCACCGCTCGCCACGATGGCAATCTTCTCAGCGCCGCTTGCCACCGCGCACCGCTGGCTGCACAGCCTCCCGCCACGTACGCCTGGAAGGGTCCCAGTTCGACACGTTGGTGGATGTGCTGGAGCGCGGGTACAGAGTGGTGGCTTGCCGCGGCAAGCGCCTTGCCGCGGTTGTTGTTTTGTCGCGTCCGGGAGCTTGTCGCTCACCGGGCCTTGCCGGGACGCGTGGCGCGTCGCAGCAAGTTCCTTGAGATGCCTTGATTGGCCTTCCCGGCAAGCTCCTCTTGCCGGGGTCTTGTCTCCTTGGCTTGGATACTTTGTTCTTGAATGGCTCCAAAGGAACCACGGAGGACCTTGGCGGTCACCCGGCAAGCCTTGCCGCGGGGTGCTGCGACTGTCCGTGCACAAGTTCGGGATACTAGGGTACCCCTACTCTAGTACACCGATAGGAGCCCCCGGGCCTGGGCCATACCTGGTGCCGAGCGCTGTTGGGCCAGGCCCAAAACAGGGCACGGGCACGCGCGGCCTTGGTTACGCCGTATCTTTCCCCGAATCTACCGCGTCCTCCCCGAACGACACGTGTTGAATGCGGCATCGTGGGAGAGATCGTGGGTGGTTTCTTTATTCGGAAATGCGGAACGTCCGCCCCCTCCCTCTTTATAAGCAGGGGAAACAGGGGTAGTTCGCCCATTCGCCGGTTGCTATTCCAATCTCGGAAACTTCCGCCGCTCCTCCGTCTTCCCAAAGCTGAAAGAGAGCAGCGCCCTGCCCCCCATCGCCACCAGCACCACCAACGCCGTCGACCTCCTCCACCACTTCTGCCATGGCTCCGAAAGCCGACAAGAGGAAGGTTGTGAAGTCGACCGAGGCACGGCGGCTTGCGGCGCTGCGAAAGGAGCGGGCAATCTTCCCCCCCCCCCCCCAAGCTCGCCGCGAGGGAGCTGAGGGAGTATTACTACCTCTTCTGGTCGACGGAGACGCGAGCGCATCCGTGCACGAAGGTACTTCCAGCCTCTGCTTGGAAAATGGCTCCAAATGGATATCCTTTCTTCGCCGTGTTCTTCTACTGCGGGCTCTGCCTGCCTTTCTCTGAGTTTTTCTGCGATATTATGAACACCTACGGGTTCTGCCTCCTTGACTTCACCCCCAATGCTGTTCTGACCATGGCAGTTTTTGCACATCTCCGCGAAAACTTTGTCGGAGTCTATCCAAATGTAGCCCTTTTTCGCCACTTCTTTATGCCCCGAGTAGAGAAAGGAGAGCCTTTATCCGGCGGAATCGCCTGGATCTCGAGGGCCGGCAAGAAGGACGCTTATCTGGAGGGAGAGTTTCGCGGCAAGTGGGAGGAATGGAGAGCAGACTGGTGCTGGATTGTCGAGGAGAACCCGCAGCCGTTTACCGCCCGGCGCCAAACCCCAGCAGCACGCGGCAGCGATTGGAGCAACGTGGCCCCGGAAGACGATAGGCTGAAGATTGCCATCACCCGGATCCAACGCCTCAGGCTTGCCAGGCTTACTGTAGGCGCTGTTGGCGCAGATTTTCTTCGCCGCCGCATCGCCCCCCTGCAGGAACGGAGGAGACCCGCCTGGGAATTCAAGAGTGTGGCGGATATCATGAGGCTGCGTCCGGACCTCAACTTCAACTTCACTGTTCTAGAGCTCAACGCGATGCTCCAGGAGTTGTTCAAGTATGACCCTCAACATCCCGAAGTGTTTAGGTTGCCGAAGGGTGTCGTTCCGCTGTGCAACAACTCCGCGCTCGACCGCATCCGTGCAATGATGCCGCTGTGCGATTCACATGGAATTGTCCCAACTTGGCAAGAGCCTGCAGACGACGTCGTGCAGGAGTTGTTTGACGGCTTGGTAGAAGTGCCGGTCCGCTCCGACGAAAAGAAAAGCCTCACTCGTGACACCACCGATGCGGAGATGAAACACATCGCCACCAGGCTGGAAGAGGCGGCGGCAGTCGCAGCCGCGGGCGAGTTTGGATTCACCGTGGAGGAGGCAGAGGTAGCAGAGGCGGCAAGCCGTACCGAGCGAGAGGAGCTTGCCAGCGAGGAAGAGCTTGCCGGGAATGACGTCGAGTCGAGCGAGCCCGCCGAGGATACGAGCGGCTCGTTGGTGATCAACTCCTCTTCCTCCTGATCCTCAGACAGCTCGCCGCAAGCAGAGCCCCCAGCTCCACCAAGAAGGCGTCTCCGCAAGGACAGGGACGTAGCGGGGCGGCGGGCGAGTCGACAGTCGCCGCGCCGCGCGACACGCTCCACCGCGGCAAGCATTGTTGCCGCGGGAGCACCTCACGCTGCTGCGGCAACTGGAGCAGGGTCCACCCGGACCACCGCTTCTGCTCCTGCCGCTTCCCACGCCGCGGCGGCAGCTGGAGCGGGGTCATCTCAGACCACCGCCACTGTTCCCGCCAAGTGGCCAAGGGAACCTACTCCTCCGCCTCCTCGCGCCGGACGTGAGCCGGACATCGACTTCTCCGCGTTCAGCTCCGACAAGGAAGAAGAAGAGTAAGATTCTCTTGTTGTACTTGCAGTTCTTCAATTCTTGCTGTTTTGTCTTGTATCTCATTTGCTTTACTCTGAACTTATTCCTTTTTAGGACTCTGGCCCAGAGAGCAGCGAAGAGAGCCAAGGCCCTGGTGATTATCATCGAGGACGAACCCACCGCGACAGCAGGGGGTGCGTCCGAGACAACCTTGCCGGACCCGGCAACTGTTCTCCAGAGCAGCCCCCAGCGTAAGTATATGGTTCGCTTTCCGCTGTTAGGCGCGCATGGATACTCTTTCTTTGCTGACATCTGACTGTTGGTTTGTGTAGGAGCAGAGCAGCCCCACCAGGAGCGCCCGGAGGCCGCCCCCGAAATGCCAAGGGAGAGTCCTCCGGCAAGGGAGAGGTCTCCGGCAAGGGAGAGTTCTCCGGCAAGGGAGAAGTCTCCGGCAAGGGACAGCAGCAGCAGCCCCCCGGCGGCGGAGACCATGACTGCAGAACCCGGTACAGGTAATCCTCTCACTTCAAAACTTCCTTTGGGTTCTTCTTCTTTTGATCTTCTTTTTTTGGATATTTGCTTGACTCTTCTCCCTTTTTCGGCCGTCAGATCCATCTGTTGCGGAGCCGATGGAGACCGAGGTTGCCGCCGACGACGCCGCTGCCACCGAAGAAGCAGCCGGCGCTGACGATCCCGCCGGCGCAGAGGCCGCCAAAGCTGCCGCCGCAGAAGCAGGTGGGAGGTCTGGCGATCGCACTGACGGCCCTGAGGCCGCAAGAGCGCCAGGCGCTACGCCGACCGCCGACCCCTCCGCCGCTGCCGCAGCGTCAGGCTCCGAAGAGCCCCAGCCAGGCGTCTACTTGAAGGCCGGCGATGGCGTCTTCATCAACCTCCCCTGGGCGTCAAGCTCCAGGGCGCCGGTCGAAGGAGAGAGCTTCGACGGAGAGGTGCTCGCCTCCGCTGGGTTGGCGCTGGTTGACGCGCCGAGCAGCAGCAGCAGCGAGCCTGAGGAGGAGCGGCTGCTGCGGAAGCTGGTGTCGCTCTACTGTGCTCGGCAAGCCAAGCTGGAATCCCGCGAGGCGCTTGTTGCGAAGGCGGGAGTGGACATCGAAAAGCGCACGGAGGAGCTCCGGGGTCTCAACCAGGAAGCTCTCCGGTCCCTGGCAGAGGAGTGGGCGCAACTCACCGAGGAGCAGAAGGCCTTCTCCTCGAGAGGGCTGAAGTCGAAGAGCAACAACGGCTTGCCGCTGAAAAGCTGTCTGCGCAGGAGGGCGAGCTGGCGCAGCGGAAGGTCAACCTTGACAGCCACGAGGAGGAGCTTGCCGCGCGCGAGCGAACATTCGGCGGAGCCCTCAAGCAAGCAGAGGATGCTGCCGCAGCTGCCGAGGCCGCCAAGAAGGAGCTAGAGACGAAGGTGGCGCAGCTAGAGGCCGATCTCAAGGCGAGCGGTGAAGAGCTTGCCGTGCTCAAGCGTGAGCGGGAGAAGGACGCCTACAGCCACTCAGAGCTGCAGGCTCGTCTCGCCGATAAGGGCAAGGAGCTTAGCGCCGCCAAGGACTCCAACACAGATCTTGAGTTGAAGCTGACTACTTTGACCAAGACGCTGGACGGCGCCAGGGAGCAGGAGGCGGCCTTGAAGGAGGAGATCAAGGCCGACAAGGCGCTGCTGGCGAGTGCTGCTGCCGCCCAGAACACTTTTAGGGAGAATGTGGGGCACTGGACGCATGGTCTCGTGAATGTTGCCACAGACATCGACAGGGAGCTGGCGCAGCTGGCGATGGAGGATCTCGGGTATCCCAGCGCCAAGCTCACCTTGTTCTTCAAAGGCGTGGAGACGGCCCTCCAGCGACTCCGGGTGAGGATCCCAAAGCAGCTGGCCGACGAGTCGCGCAAGATCTGCGCGGGAGCTCTTCAAAAGGTGTTCGTGAAGGTGACCTTCTGCAACCCGGGCCTCAACCTCACCAACGTCCTCAAGACCCTGCCGCCGGATGCTGATCTGGAGGCACTCAAGATCCTTGTCGCACCCATTGTGGACAAGGTGAGCGGGATCAAGAGGATTGAGGGCGATCGCGTAGACTAGGCCGCCCGTTTTCTTCTTTTCTTGTCGCTGCTGGACATGTTATGAGAAAAATCTGTTAGAGCCGCGACAAGCTACCTTGTAATATAACTCTATTCCAGGTAATGATTGCAGTGTTATTTCCTTTACTTGATTCCTTCCTTTGTATGTTTTTGCCCTACGCTTTTGGGGAACTTGCCGGCGCAGGCACCTTAGCCGCGAGTGCTGAGTGCGGGACATCAGCAGCCTGCTGGTGATGCCGCTACCGACAAGAAACCTTGTCACAACTAGTCGCGGCTCACTTAAGTTGTTGAGCGGACTCGAAACAATGTAAGGGCGCAACTAGCTACGAGTTGGTTCCTCCGCGCACAGGTTTTCCATACAAAGCACGGTTGTTCAAGGATGATAACTTAAAAATTTAAAAAATCTGATTACTCAAACTTTAGCAACTTAGCTTTTCTGTTGTTTGCTTCCCGGTAAGGCGAAACTTTCTTGAACGACGCCTGGTCCATACCATTATCTTCTCCTTTCCCCCCCGGCAAACTTGTGGGCGAGGGAACCTTCCTTTCCTTGAGAAAAAAGAAAGAGGAGAAAATAAAGATATGGAGCCTTATGGCTCGTTGTTGCTTACCAGGGGTAGGTGCTGCACAAAGTGTCAGATAACACATGCGAAAAATAGAAAGCATGAAATTGACAAGATGTGCGGAGCACATGAGCTTTATGCACGGGGTCTGCGCCCGGCTTTGTACAAAGGATTACATGCAACAGCGGCAAGACTTGTACAAAAGGTGGTTGCCGGAACGGGTTCCGACAACCGCACCTTACGGGTAAAACTTACGACGATGCTCAATGTTCCAGGAGTTGCTTACCGGAATGCCATCTTCGGTCTCAAGGCGGACAGCGCCAGGCCTAGTGACTCGTTTCACCCGGTAAGGGCCTTCCCACTTCGGCGTAAACTTGTTGGAATTCTTGGCGGACTGAACACGCCGAAGAACAAGGTCGCCTTCCTCGAGACTTCTGGCGTTAACTTTGCGGCTATGGTAGCGGCGCAAAGCTTGTTGGTAGCGAGCAGCTCGTACAGCAGCCTGAAAACGGTCTTCCTCAAGGAGCAGCGCATCATCTTGTCGCAGCTGCTCTTGCTCAAGCTCATCATAAGCGAGCACTCGTGGTGACCCGTGTACGAGTTCCGTGGGGAGAACTGCCTCTGCTCCATAGACTAGAGCAAAAGGTGTCTGGCCAGTGGCTCGATTTGGCGTCATCCTAATCGACCAAAGAATCACCGGCAGCTCCTCAATCCAGTTTCTTCCGCACTTGTGCAGCCTATCAAAAGTCCTGGTCTTGAGCCCACGCAGCACTTTGGCATTTGCCCTCTCCGCTTGACCGTTGCTTCTCGGATGAGCAACAGAAGCGAAGCAGACCTTGGCGCCAAGATCTTGGACGTACTGCATGAAGGTGCGGCTCGTGAATTGCGTACCGTTGTCGGTGATTATCCTGTTAGGGATCCCGAAGCGGCAAACAATTGACCTGAAGAACTTGACTGCTGACTGTGTTGTCACCTTCCTCACTGCTTCCATTTCCGGCCACTTTGTGAACTTGTTGATTGCAACGTACAAGTACTCAAAGCCCCTGACTGCTCGGGGAAAGGGGCCGAGGATGTCGAGCCCCCAGACCGAAAATGGCTAGGATAAAGGGATCGTCTGGAGAGCTTGAGCTGGCTGGTGTATCTGCTTGGAATGGAACTGGCACGCTTCACACTTGGTTACTTGTGCAGTTGCATCCTGGAGGGTTGTCGGCCAAAAGAAACCTTGCCTGAATGCTTTGCCGACAAGTGCTCTTGCGCCAATGTGGTGACCACATATGCCTCCATGTATCTCTGCCAACAGCTTTTGTCCATCTTCCCGGTGAATACACTTCAATTTCACAGCGTTGAGTCTTCTTCTGTACAGTGTGTTGTCGACAAACTGGTACATACTTGACTGCCGGGCTACTCTTTCCGCTTCTTCTTGCTCTTCGGGAAGTTCTCCTGTCTGAAGGAAACGGACAATCTGCTGTGCCCATGCTGGAGCTTGTGGCTCGATAACAAGGACTGAAGGCACATCTGCTGCTGCGGGAACATCCGCTTCTACGGCGAGAGCCTGCGGCTCAGCCGGAGCTTGACGTTCCCTGGCAAGTTTGCCGGAGCAAAACTTGTCGGGAGCCTCTGCTTCAACGGAACAAACCCTAGGGCTTGCCGGAGCAGACTGCTCCTCAGCACTCTTGGTGTTGATCTTGGGGACCTTCTTGGCGGCGGCTTCAGGAAGCTCTGCCGGAAAATAGTCACTAGAAATCAACTTCCTCTTCTTGCTCTGTCTAGTTGATGGCGTTACGGACGGTGGACTCATCTTGAGTACAAAGATCCCTGGTTCCACAGGTAACTTAAGTGCGGCGCACTTTGATAGGCCATCGGCAATGTCGTTCTGAGCTCTTGGAACATGCTCCATCTTTAGGCCGTCAAAGTGCTCTTCTAGCTTTCTTGAAGGAAATATGCCCTAGAGTCAATAATAAAGTTATTATTTATTTCCTTATATCATGATAAATGTTTATTATTCATGCTAGAATTGTATTAACCGGAAACATAATACATGTGTGAATACATAGACAAACAAAGTGTCACTAGTATGCCTCTACTTGACTAGCTCGTTAATCAAAGATGGTTATGTTTCCTAACCATGAACAAAGAGTTGTTATTTGATTAACGAGGTCACATCATTAGTTGAATGATCTGATTGACATGACCCATTCCATTAGCTTAGCACCCGATCGTTTAGTATGTTGCTATTGCTTTCTTCATGACTTATACATGTTCCTATAACTATGAGATTATGCAACTCCCGTTTACCGGAGGAACACTTTGGGTACTACCAAACGTCACAACGTAACTGGGTGATTATAAAGGAGTACTACAGGTGTCTCCAATGGTAGATGTTGGGTTGGCGTATTTCGAGATTAGGGTTTGTCACTCCGATTTTCGGAGAGGTATCTCTGGGCCCTCTCGGTAATACACATCACATAAGCCTTGCAAGCATTATAACTAAGATGTTAGTTGTGAGATGATGTATTACGGAACGAGTAAAGAGACTTGCCAGTAACGAGATTGAACTAGGTATTGGATACCGACGATCGAATCTCGGGCAAGTAACATACCGATGACAAAGGGAACAACGTATGTTGTTATGCGGTCTGACCGATAAAGATCTTCGTAGAATATGTAGGAGCCAATATGGGCATCTAGGTCCCGCTATTGGTTATTGACCGGAGATGTGTCTCGGTCATGTCTACATTGTTCTCAAACCGTAGGGTCCGCACGCTTAACGTTACGATGACAGTTATTATGAGTTTATGCATTTTGATGTACCGAAGGTAGTTCAGAGTCCCGGATGTGATCACGGACATGACGAGGAGTCTCGAAATGGTCGAGACATAAAGATTGATATATTGGAAGCCTATGTTTGGAGATCGGAAGTGTTCCGGGTGAAATCGGGATTTTACCGGATTACCGGGAGGGTTACCAGAACCCCCCGGGAGCCAAATGGGCCTACATGGGCCTTAGTGGAAAGGTGAAAGGGCTGCCCACAAGGGCTGCGCACCTTCCCCCTCCCCCTAGTCCTATTAGGACTAGGAGAAGGGGCCGGCCACCTCTCTCTCTCTCTCCCCTTTAAGGAATCCTAGTTGGAATAGGATTGGAGGGGGGAGTCCTACTCCCGGTGGGAGTAGGACTCCTCCTGCGCCTCCAAGCTTGGCCGGCCAGCCCTCCCCCTCTCATCCTTTATATACGTGGGCAGGGGGCACCTCTAGACACACAAGTTGATCCTTGAGATCGTTCCTTAGCCGTGTGCGGTGCCCCCTGCCACCAAATTCCACCTCGATCATACCGTTGTAGTGCTTAGGCGAAGCCCTGCGTCGGTAGTACATCAAGATCCTCACTACGCTGTCGTGCTGACGGAACTCCTCCCCGAAGATTTGCTGGATCGGAGCCCAGGGATCGTCATCGAGCTGAACATGTGCTAAGAACTCGGAGGTGCCGGAGTAACGGTGCTTGGATCGGTCGGATCGGGAAGAAGACGTACGACTACTTCCTCTACGTTGTGTCAACGCTCCCATTGCGATCTACAAGGGTACGTAGATCAGACTCTCCCCCTCGTTGCTATGCATCACCATGATCTTGCGTGTGAGTAGGAAATTTTTTGAAATTACTACGTTCCCCAACATTTCTCACTTCGTCGACGTAGGCTTCCATCAACGGACTCTGATAACTCTTGTTCACTTGGCGGACGACAAGCTGCGAGTCACCCCTGACAATGAGCTTCTTGATCCAAAGGTCTGCCGCGATCCTGAGACCGGCAAGCAAGCCTTCATACTGTGGAGTATTGTTTGTTGCTTGCTCCTTGGGAAAGTACATCTGGACTACGTACTTGAGGTGCTCTCCGTTGGGTGCGACAAGCAGCACGCCAGTGCCGGCGCCTTGCAGCAAGAAGGCACCATCAAAGTACATCAACCACTCTTTGCCTGCTTCCTCGACGGGGATGCTCGTTTCTGGAATTTCTTCATCTGGTGTTGGCGTCCACTCTGCTATGAATTCTGCCAATGCTCTGCTTTGGATAGTTGAAGTACTCTCAAACTTGAGGCCAAAGCTTGACAGTTCCAGTGCCCACTCAACAATCCTGCCTGTTGCTTCTGGATTCTGTAGTATCCTCTTCAGCGGAAAATGAGTGACAACTATGATCTCATGTGCTTGGAAGTAATGGCGCAGCTTTCTCGAGGCCATGAGAAGGCCGAAAAGCAATTTCTGCACACCAGAGTACCTTGACCTAGCCCCCTGCAGAAGGGAACTGACAAAGTAAACTGGGCGCTGCACCATTCTCTTCTGTATCTCCTCACGCACATGCGCAGATCCATCTTTGTCAGGACCAGAGCTTGTCGGGGAAGCCCCCTGCTTGTCGCTGGATGCGCCTGCCGTGGTTGCTGGCTCGTCATCTGCCTCCCTCTCTCCTACTAACGCGGCACTAACCACTTGATTGGTTGCCGCTATATACAGCAGCAACTTCTCTTGTGGCTTAGGTGCGACAAGTGTTGGAGTGGAGGACAGGTATCACTTCAAGTCTTGCAGCGCAGCCTCCGCTTCCGAAGTCCATTTCATTGGACCTGCCTTTTTCAATATTTTGAAAAACGGTAGGGCGCGCTCAGCAGACCTAGAGATAAACCTGCTGAGAGCAGCCACGCAACCGGCAAGTCTTCCTACATCCCTGACGCGCTTTGGTGCTTCAATCTCCTCAATGGCCGTGATCTTGTCGGGATTGGCTTCAATTCCCCGCTGAGACACGAAGAACCCGAGAAGCTTGCCGGAGGGGACTCCAAACACACACTTCTCGGGGTTGAGCTTGAGGTTGATCTTGCGCAGATTTGCAAAGGTCTCGTCTAAATCTCGAATCAGAGTTGCCTTGTCCTTGCTCTTGACCACTATGTCATCCATGTAGCCTTCCACATTTCTGTGTATTTGTGGCTCAAGAGCGACATGGACTACCCTTGCAAATGTTGAACCAGCATTCTTTAAACCGAAAGGCATCCGTATGAAACAGTACGTGCCACATGGAGTGATGAATGCGGTCTTCTCCTCATCTTCTTCTGCCATGAAGATTTGATGGTATCCTGAGTATGCGTCAAGAAATGAAAGCAAGTCACATCCGGCCTTGGAGTCAACAATCTGGTCAATGCGCGGCAAGGGAAATGGGTCTTTGGGACAAGCTTTATTAACATCGGTAAAGTCGATGCAAAGCCTCCATTTCCCGTTTGCCTTGCGCACGACTACAGGATTGGCCAATCACGTAGGATGGAGCACTCCTCTAAGGCCTGCTGCTTCCAATTTCTTGATCTCTTCTGCGATTAATTCTTGGCGCTCCACTGCTTGCTTCCTGACCTTCTGCTTGACGGGCCGCGCATGAGGACAAACGGCAAGATGGTGCTCAATTACTTTCCTGGGAACACCAGGGATGTCAGACGATTACCACGCAAACACGTCGACGTTCGCCCGCAGGAAAGCAATGAGCGCGCTTTCCTATTTAGGGTCAAGAGTGGCACTGATGGTGAAGGTACCACCAGTGCCGTCCTCCTTGGCGGACACCTTCTTGGTCTCTGGCGGAGCTGCCATTGTCTTCTTACACTTGCCGGTGGAGCTCGATGGTGCGTCCTCTATGGTAGCGCAACACTCCGAAGAGGTGCGCTTGCCGGAGTGGGCATCAGAACTCTTGCCGGACTTGGTCTTCTTCTTCCCCCGGGGAGCTTCAACGGCAGGTGACTTGCGATCTGTTGCGGCTGCCGCTTCCCGGTAGATCTTGTCGGCGCAGATAAGAGCATCCTTCTTGTCGCCAGGGACAGAGATGACGCTTATCGGGCCTGGCATCTTCAGCATGTTGTTTGCGTAGTGAGAGGCTGCCATGAACTTGGCGAGTGCTGGACGGCTGAGTATCCTAGTGTAAGGCAATGGAAAATCGGCAACGTCAAAAGTGACCCTCTCAGTCCTGAAGTTCAACTCGCTGCCAAATGTTACTGGCAACGTGACCTTCCCCTTCGGCTTGCTCCTTCCCGGGTTGATTCCTTGGAATGTGCCGGTCTCTTCAAGCTCGCTGTCAGGGATCTGGAGTTTCTGGAGTACAGCGGAGGAGATCAGGTTCAAGCCGGCCCCGCCG
Source organism: Triticum monococcum (assembly GCA_034509565.1). Lineage (NCBI taxonomy): Eukaryota > Viridiplantae > Streptophyta > Magnoliopsida > Poales > Poaceae > Triticum > Triticum monococcum. The sequence continues at coordinate 8,454,273 of CM067847.1, read as the reverse complement.
TCAACTAGCATCTTAGTGACCTTGAGGTTGCGGATAGTTGGTGAAACCAACATCGGCAAGCACCCGGCCGCAGTTGTGCGATCAGGGTGGTCCTCAATATCAAAGATGATAGGCGTGCTGGACCATTTCAGAAGCTTGTGTGACTCGACAGGTGGTTCCGCCGCATTGACTTCCCGCACCCACTGCTTGAGTTGGCGGTGCGAAGTATGCAGAGAAGCACCGCCGTCAACGCACAAGACCTCTGTGGCTTTCTGGAACTCCTGCTCATTGGTCTCGACATCATCCATGTCTTCATCATCATTGTCATATTCATTCTTGTCGTGGCCGCGGGGAGGTCTGTCTCCTTGCCGCTGCTTGGCCTTGCCGCGGCGTCCTCCCCGGCCGGCGCGCTTCTTGCCGGATTCTCCAGCGCCTCCTTGGGCCCTCTCCTTGTCGCATCGCTCGTATTCAGCCTTTTGCTGCTGGACAAGCTGCTCGACCTTCTTGCAGCTCTGGAGGTCATGGCCCTTGGTGCGGTGGATCTTGCAGTACTGCTTGTCGGTGCCGTCCTGCTTGTCGGTGACCGCCAAAGCCTGGCAGTTGGTGCATGCGGCAATCTCCTTGCCGGAGCTACTAGCTTTGGCTTTCCTGGCGCCACCTTCGTTGCCGGACTGCTCAATGACTAGCACATCTTTGCCTTTCTTCTTCCGCCGCCGGTTTTTCTTTGCCGGGGCAGCATCCTCGCTGTCAGATCCTCCTGCTCCTGTATTCTCTCCGGGGAGTTTCCTCCCTTCCTCAGCACGTGCACACTTGTCGGCCAGGGCATACAGCTCACTGACGTCTCTAATCTTGCACATCGCCATCTCCTCCCGCATTCTGCGGTTACGCACGTTCTGATGGAACGCGCTAATGACCGCGGCAGGGTGGACATCTAGGATGCTGTGTTGTACACGGCTGAATCTCTGAATGTACTTGCGCAGGGGCTCTCCTTCCTTTTGGGTGAGCAGGTGAAGGTCACTCTCTTGGCCATGAGGTTTGTGGCCGCCTGTAAAGGCGCCGACAAACTGATGGCATAGGTCTGCCTAGGAGGATATGGAGTTGTCCGGCAAATGCATGAGCCAGGACCTGACGTTGGGCTTGAGCACCATCGGGAAGTAGTTGGCAAGGATCTTGTCATCCCGCCACCTGGGAGCTTGCACCGCGATGGTGTAGATGCTAAGGAACTCCGACGGATGCGACTTGCCGTCGTACTTCTCTTGTACGTTTGGCTTGAAATTCTCCTTGCTGGGCCACTGGACTTGCCGCAACTCACGAGTAAACGCAGGGCAACCTACCGCGTACGGCAAGTCGCCTAGTTCCCCTGGCGCATGCATGTCGACAGAGGGCCCAGCGCGCTGGTCTGATTGACGCCGCGCTTCTCTTCGACACTCAATGCGAGTACGAGCGTCTTCTTGCTGTCGTTCGTGAAGAACTTGGCGCTGATCGCGACGAGCTCGTGGATCTGATGACGCGGTGGAGTCGCTGTCGAGGTGGATCCGGTGAGTCGGCGATCTTGGCCTTCAGGGCGGAGAGTGCACGGTGGTTGCACCCCCACCGGTCTTGTCGCCACCGGCTCGTGCCTGGCTGACTTGTCGTGGCTGCGATGTACTCGGATGCCGTGGAGTGTCGCCGTTGGCGAAGCCGATGAGACTCTGAATGGTGGCCCTCCAGTCGTCGATCTTGTCTGCCGCTGGAAGGTATTCTAGGAGCAGTTAAGCTCGCGCCAAAGCTTCTGCTGAAGTGGCGGGTGGCGGCGGCGAACGGTGTGAGGAGCGGGATATGCTCGGACTTCTAACTATGTTAGAAGGAGCAGTATCTCACTCAGGCGACCGTGCCCCGCTCGTGCCAGCATGTTGGCGTGCATGTTAGTCTTGAGCACTCCGAGATCCACCAGCTCGATCTTGGTCTAGCAAACATATGGTACTGTGAGTACCATGACGCTGCCGGTCCCGCGCCTCCTGGGGTGGACGCGGTGCATGTACGGACGCCGAGGTCTTGGAGTGCGCCCGGTCGTTGTGGGAGCTGACTGCACCGCCGATGGGCAGCGCAGCCTTGTCCATGGACCTGGCAGCACCATGAGCTCCCTCGTCGATGCCCGTTCTTCCGCCGGCGTCTACCCCACCAGCCGTTTGCTCCGGCGATGGTGGGTTCGGCGCGGACGGAGCAGCCGCCTCCGAAGCCTTCTTCTTCGGCGGCATGTCGATGAAGACGATGAAGATTTAGCTCATCTGAACGCCGGATCAGGTTCACACAACCTCGACGCACCTAGGTTCGGGCCGGCGGACCGAGCCCCTTTTGGTTCAGCGGGGGGGGGGGATCACACGAAGAGCAGATCGAGGCGAAACACACGAGCAGTTTACCCAGGTTCGGGCCGCACGGATGCGTAAAACCCTACTCCTGCTTTGTGGTTTGTATTGAGTTCTTACTCGGGAGCGCTGAGTGCTACAGTACACACCAGCAGCTAACGAGACCGAGCGTGAGTGTTCTCTCCTTCCAACCCTCCTCTACGTTGCGCATGGGCCTCCTTTTATATGCTCAAGGGGTCACCGACAGGTGGCAACGTAGACAAGGGTAAAAAATGGAAAGATGTTGCGGTTGGTACAGCTACCTGCTATAGTGTATCATACCTAACCCTGACGGTGGGGGACAAGGGCATTAAATGCCCGTCTGCGTCGCCCAAATAGTGTAAAAGGGACCGTCAGGGACGCCACCGCTCGCCACGATGGCAATCTTGTCAGCGCCGCTTGCCACCACGCACCGCTGGCTGCACAGCCTCCCGCCACGTACGCCTGGAAGGGTCCCAGAGCGACACATTGGTGGATGTGCTGGAGCGCGGGTACAGAGTGGTGGCTTGCCGCGGCAAGCGCCTTGCCGCGGTCGTTGTCTTGTCGCGTCCGGGAGCTTGTCGCTCATCGGGCCTTGCCGGGACGCGTGGCGCGTCGCGGCAAGTTCCTTGAGATGCCTTGGTTGGCCTTCCCGGCAAGCTCCTCTTGCCGGGGTCTTGTCTCCTTGGCTTGGATACTTTCTTCTTGAATGGCTCCAAAGGAACCACGGAGGACCTTGGCGGTCACCGGGCAAGCCTTGCCGCGGGGTGCTGCGACTGCCCGTGCACAAGTTCAGGATACTAGGGTAACCCTACTCTAGTACACCGACACCTAGCTAGGGTGCCCCCTTGCCTCCGTATATAAAGGATCCAAGGGGGGGGGGTGCGGCCGGCCCTATGGAGGCGCGCAGGAGGAGTCCTACTCCTACCGGGAGTAGGACTTCCCCTCCCTATTCCTTGTCCAATTAGGAGAGGTGGGAGAAGAGAGGGAAAGAGGGGGGCGCCGCCCTTCCCTCCTTGTCCAATTCGGACTAGGGGGAGAGGGGGCGCGCGGCCTGCCCTGGCAGCCCCTTCCTCTTCTCCACTTTAGGCCCATGAGGCCCATTAACCCCCCGGGCGGTTCCGGTAACCCCCCGGTGCTCCGGTTTTATCCGAAACTTCTTCGGAACGCTTCCGTTGTCCGAATATTGTCATCCAATATATCAATCTTTATGTCTCGACCAATTCGAGACTCCTCGTCATGTCCGTGATCACATCCGGGATTCCGAACTAACTTCAGTACATCAAAATGTATAAACTCATAATAACTGTCATCGTAATGTTAAGCGTGCGGACCCTACGGTTCGAGAACAATGTAGACATGACCGAGACACGTCTCCGGTCAATAACCAATAGCGGGACCTGGATGCCCATATTGGCTCCTACATATTCTACGAAGATCTTTATCGGTCAGACCGCATAACAACATACGTTGTTCCCTTTGTCATCGGTATGTTACTTGCCCGAGATTCGATCGTCGGTATCCAATAGCTAGTTCAATCTCGTTGCTGGCAAGTCTCTTTACTCGTTCCGTAATACATCATCTCGCAACTAACTCATTAGTTGTAATGCTTACAAGGCTTATGTGATGTGCATTACCGAGAGGGCCCAGAGATACCTCTCCGACAATCGGAGTGACAAATCCTAATCTCGAAATACGCCAACCCAACTTCTACCTTTGGAGACACCTGTAGAGCACCTTTATAATCACCCATTTATGTTGTGACGTTTGGTAGCACACAAAGTGTTCCTCCGGCAAATGGGAGTTGCATAATCTCATAGTCATAGGAACATGTATAAGTCATGAAGAAAGCAATAGCAACATACTAAACGATTAGGTGCTAAGCTAATGGAATGGGTCATGTTAATCAGATCATTCAACTAATGATGTGACCTCGTTAATCAAATAACAACTCTTTGTTCATTGTTAGGAAACATAACCATCTTTGATTAACGAGCTAGTCAAGTAGAAGCATACTAGTGACACTCTGTTTGTCTATGTATTCACACATGTATTATGTTTACGGTTAATACAATTCTAGCATGAATACTAAACATTTATCATGATGTAAGGAAACAAATAATAACTTTATTATTGCCTCTAGGGCATATTTCCTTCAGTCTCCCACTTGCACTAGAGTCAATAATCTAGATTACACTGTAATGATTCTAACACCCATGGAGCCTTAGTGCTGATCATGTTTTGCTCGTGGAAGAGGCTTAGTTAATGGGTCAGCAAAATTCAGATCCGTATGTATCTTGCATATCTCTATGTCGCCCACCTGGACTAGATCCCGGATGGAATTGAAGCGTCTCTTGATGTGCTTGGTTCTCTTGTGAAATCTGGATTCCTTTGCCAAGGCAATTGCACCAGTATTGTCACAAAAGATTTTCAATGGACCCGATGCACTAGGTATGACACCTAGATCGGATATGAACTCCTTCATCCAGACTCCTTCGTTTGCTGCTTCCGAAGCAGCTATGTACTACGCTTCACATGTAGATCCTGCCACAACGCTTTGTTTAGAACTGCACCAACTGACAGCTCCACCGTTTAATGTAAACACGTATCCGGTTTGCGATTTAGAATCGTCCAGATCAGTGTGTAAGCTTGCATCAATGTAACCGTTTACGATGAGCTCTTTGTCACCTCCATATACGAGAAACATATCCTTAGTCCTTTTCAGGTACTTCAGGATGTTCTAGACCGCTATCCATTGATCCACTCCTGGATTACTTTGGTACCTCCCTACTAGACTTATAGCAAGGCACACATCAGGTCTGGTACACAGCATTGCATACATGATAGAGCCTATGGCTGAAGCATAGGGAACATCTTTCATTTTCTCTCTATCTTCTGCAGTGGTCGGGCATTGAGTCTGATTCAACTTCACACCTTGTAACACAGGCAAGAACCCTTTCTTTGCTTGATCCATTTTGAACTTATTCAAAATCTTGTCAAGGTATGTGCTTTGTGAAAGTCCAATTAAGCATCTTGATCTATCTCTATAGATCTTTATGCCTAATAGGTAAGCAGCTTCACCGAGGTCTTTCATTGAAAAACTCTTATTCAAGTATCCCTTTATGCTATCCAGAAATTCTATATCATTTCCAATTAGTAATATGTCATCCACATATAATATCAAAAATGCTACAGAGCTCCCACTCACTTTCTTGTAAATACAGGCTTCTCCGAAGGTCTGTATAAAACCAAATGATTTGATCACACTATCAAAGCGTTTATTCCAACTCCGAGAGGCTTGCACCAGTCCATAAATGGATCGCTGGAGCTTGCACACTTTGTTAGCTCCTTTTGGATCGATAAAACTTTCCGGTTGCATCATATACAACTCTTCTTCCAGAAATCCATTCAGGAATGCAGTTTTGACATCCATCTGCCAAATTTCATAATCATAAAATGCGGCAATTGCTAACATGATTCGGACAGACTTAAGCATCGCTACGGGCGAGAAGGTCTCATCGTAGTCAACCCCTTGAACTTGTCGAAAACCTTTTGCGACAAGTCGAGCTTTGTAGACAGTAACATTACCGTCAGCGTCAGTCTTCTTCTTGAAGATCCATTTATTCTCAATTGTTTGCCGACCATCGGGCAAGTCAACCAAAGTCCAGACTTTGTTCTCATACATGGATCCCATCTCAGATTTCATGGCTTCAAGCCATTTTGCGGAATCTGGGCTCACCATCGCTTCTTCATAGTTCGTAGGTTCATCATGATCTAGCAGCATGATTTCCAGAATAGGATTACCGTACCACTCTGGCGCGGATCTCACTCTGGTTGATCTACGAGGTTCAGTAGTATCTTGTCCTGAAGTTTCATGATCATTATCATTAGCTTCCTCACTTATTGGTGTAGGTGTCATAGAAACAGTTTTCTGTGATGTACTACTTTCCAATAAGGGAGCTGGTACAGTTACCTCGTCAAGTTCTACTTTCCTCCCACTCACTTCTTTCGAGATAAACTCCTTCTCTAGAAAGGATCCATTCTTAGGAACGAATGTCTTGCCTTCAGATCTGTGATAGAAGGTGTACCCAACAGTCTCCTTTGGGTATCCTATGAAGACACATTTCTCCGATTTGGGTTCGAGCTTATCAGGTTGAAGCTTTTTCACATAAGCATCGCAGCCCCAAACTTTAAGAAACGACAACTTTGGTTTCTTGCCAAACCATAGTTCATAAGGTGTTGTCTCAACGGATTTTGATGGTGCCCTATTTAACATGAATGCGGCCGTCTCTAAAGCATAACCCCAAAACGATAGCGGTAAATCAGTAAGAGACATCATAGATCGCACCATATCTAGTAAAGTACGATTACGACGTTCGGACACACCATTACGCTTTGGTGTTCCGGGTGGCGTGAGTTGCGAAACTATTCTGCATTGTTTTAAATGTACACCAAACTCATAACTCAAATATTCTCCACCATGATCAGATCGTAGAAACTTTATTTTCTTGTTACGATGATTTTCAACTTCACTCTGAAATTCTTTGAACTTTTCAAATGTTTCAGACTTGTGTTTCATTAAGTAGATATACCCATATCTGCTTAAGTCATCTGCGAAGGTGAGAAAATAACGATATCCGCCACGAGCCTCAATATTCATCGGACCACATACATCGGTATGTATGATTTCCAGCAAATTTGTTGCTCTCTCAATAGTACCGGAGAACGGTGTTTTAGTCATCTTGCCCATGAGGCACGGTTCGCAAGTACCAAGTGATTCATAATCAAGTGGTTCCAAAAGCCCATCAGTATGGAGTTTCTTCATGCGCTTTATACCGATATGACCCAAATGGCAGTACCACAAATAAGTTGCACTATCATTATCAACTCTGCATCTTTTGGCTTCAACATTATGAATATGTGTGTTACTACTATCGAGATTCATCAAAAATAGACCACTCTTCAAAGGTGCATGACCATAAAAGATATTACTCATACAAATAGAACAACCATTATTCTCTGATTTAAATGAATAACCGTCTCGCATCAAACAAGATCCAGATATAATGTTCATGCTCAACGCTGGCACCAAATAACAATTATTTAGGTCTAATACTAATCCCGAAGGTAGATGTAGAGGTAGCATGCCGACCGCGATCACATCGACTTTGGAACCATTTCCCATGCGCATCGTCACCTCGTCCTTTGCCAGTGTTCGCTTAATCTATAGTCCCTATTTCGAGTTGCAAATATTAGCAACAGAACCAGTATCAAATACCCAGGTGCTACTGCGAGCTCTAGTAAGGTACACATCAATAACATGTATATCACATATACCTTTGTTCACCTTGCCATCCTTCTTATCCGCCAAATACTTGGGGCAGTTCCGCTTCCAGTGACCAGTCTGCTTGCAGTAGAAGCACTCAGTTTCAGGCTTAGGTCCAGACTTGGGTTTGTTCTCTTGAGCAGCAACTTGCTTGCTGTTCTTTTTGAAGTTCCCCTTCTTCTTCCCTTTGCCCTTTTTCTTGAAACTAGTGGTCTTGTTGACCCTCAACACTTGATGCTCCTTTTTGATTTCTACCTCTGCAGCTTTCAGCATTGCGAAGAGCTCGGGAATAGTCTTATTCATCCCTTGCATATTATAGTTCATCACGAAGCTCTTGTAGCTTGGTGGCAGTGATTGAAGAATTCTGTCAATGACGCAATCATCCGGAAGATTAACTCCCATCTGAATCAAGTGATTATTATACCCAGACATTTTGAGTATATGCTCACTGACAGAACTTTTCTCCTCCATCTTGCAGCTATAGAACTTATAGGAGACTTCATATCTCTCAATCCGGGCATTTGCTTGAAATATTAACTTCAACTCCTGGAACATCTCATATGCTCCATGACGTTCAAAACGTCGTTGAAGTCCCGATTCTAAGCCGTAAAGCATGGCACACTGAACTATCGAGTAGTTATCAGCTTTGCTCTGCCAGACGTTCATAACATCTGGTGTTGCTCCAGCAGCAGGCCTGGCACACAGCGGTGCTTCCAGGACGTAATTCTTCTATGCAGCAATGAGGATAATCCTCAAGTTACGGACCCAGTCCGTGTAATTGCTACCATCATCTTTCAACTTTGCTTTCTCAAGGAACGCATTAAAATTCAACGGTATGACAGCACGGGCCATCTATCTACAATCAAACATACATAAGCAAGATACTATTAGGTACTAAGTTCATGATAAATTTAAGTTCAATTAATCAAATTACTTAAGAACTCCCACTTAGATAGACATCCCTCTAATCCTCTAAGTGATCACGTGATCCAAATCAACTAAACCATAACCGATCATCACGTGAAATGGAGTAGTTTTCTGTTGGAAATATGCCCTAGAGGCAATAATAAAAGCATTATTATTATATTTCCTTGTTCATGGTAATTGTCTTTATTCATGCTATAATTGTGTTATCCGGAAATCGTAATACATGTGTGAATAACAGACACCAACATGTCCCTAGTAAGCCTCTAGTTGACTAGCTCGTTAATCAACAGATAGTCATGGTTTCCTGACTATGGACATAAGATGTCATTGATAACGAGATCACATCATTAGGAGAATGATGTGATGGACAAGACCCAATCATAAACATAGCATAAAGATCGTATAGTTCGTCTGCTAGAGTTTTGCAATGTCAAGTATCTTTTCCTTAGACCATGAGATCGTGTAACTCCCGGATACCGTAGGAGTGCTTTGGGTGTACCAAACGTCACAACGTAACTGGGTGACTATAAAGGTACACTACGGGTATCTCCGAAAGTATCTGTTGGGTTGACACGGATCAAGACTGGGATTTGTCACTCCGTATGACGGAGAGGTATCACTGGGCCCACTCGGTAATGCATCATCATAATGAGCTCAAAGTGACCAAGTGTCTAGTTACGGGATCATGCATTACGGTACGAGTAAAGTGACTTGCCGGTAACGAGATTGAACGAGGTATTGGGATACCGACGATCGAATCTCGGGCAAGTAATATATCGATTGACAAAGGGAATTGCATACGGGGTTGATTGAATCCTCGACATCGTGGTTCATCCGATGAGATCATCGTGGAGCATGTGGGAGCCAACATGGGTATCCAGATCCCGCTGTTGGTTATTGACTGGAGAGTCGTCTCGGTCATGTCTGCTTGTTTCCCGAACCCGTAGGGTCTACACACTTAAGGTTCGGTGACGCTAGGGTTGTGAAGATAAGTATATGCAGTAACCCGAATGTTGTTCGGGGTCCCGGATGAGATCCAGGACGTCACGAGGAGTTCCGGAATGGTCCGGAGGTAAAGAATTATATATAGGATGTGCAGTTTCGGCCATCGGGACAAGTTTCGGGGTACCCGGTATTATACCAGGACCACCGGAAGGGTCCCGGGGGTCCACCGGGTGGGGCCACCTATCCCGGAGGGCCCCATGGGCTGAAATAGGAGGGAACCCAGCCCATAGTGGGCTGGGGCGCCACCCCCTAGGGGGCCCATGCGGCTAGGGCTAAGGGGAAACCCTAGAGGGGGCGCCCCCCTTGCCTTGGGGAGCAAGCCCCACCCTAGGCCGCCCCCCCCCCCAGTAGATTCCATCTACTAGGGCCGGCGCCCCCCCATGGCACCCCTATATATATTGGGGGAGAGGAGGGACATATATATAGGAGTACAATCATCTATTTGGAGTACAAGACAAGCCAGAACAAATCCTAGTCTATCTCATGTTACCTAATAATTCTTGTGTGTGTGACATCAAAAATTATGACTGCTTAATATTGGTGCTATATACTGTACTTCGGCCAAGATTACTATGTGTAAAATATATATTTGGAGTAAATTGTGTTGAATAGTATTTTCCAAAGAGCAGTCATATAGTCAAAATTACATAAATTTTTCTAGTTTCCCAATTACTTATATTTTGGACAAAAATAACATATTCAACAAGAATATAGATCCTCGTGGTCAACTTTATGTACTGTGTGGCACGCAGCCGCCTCCTTCCTTAACAAAAGTTTAGGATTCCTCTGCCTTTCGTCGACGCCGTGGTCGGTCCGCCTTGTCTTTGGTGGCCTTAGGGCTATGGCAGCGTGGTGGATCCTGGCCTGCCGGCAGGGGGGGTTGTTTTTAGATGTTCCTTCAAATTTTGTTAGGGTTTGTATTCTGCTCACGAAGATTAGAAGGCGGTGGCTTTCTGAAGATGGAATAAGGTTCTCTTCGAATGGCAACTTAAGTTCTAAAAATCATAAGGGCCGGAGTGCTGCATGACACACGTGTGACACTTATCATTTGAGAAAAAAATTTGAGATGGGATCAACATAATATCTTATTAACATCACTAACTTTTCAAGTACATGCTAATGGGAAGAAACAAAGAGAGTTGCAACTTGCAGCCCAAAGCAGTACGAGGGTAGAGCATGCCATTTTCCGTGCTTCTTCCCAAATAGTACCTTTTACTTCTCTCTGAATGGCTGATAGTTGGATGGATATCATCTACTTGTTCTGGGTGAATTGTCAATAACACTAAACTGTTTTTTCAGTATTAGTACGGATAAAGATTGTGCATACCCACATATATCATCAATTTCCCTTATGCATTTTTTAACTATTGTCAACAGCCATTCTATTCATCTGAATATGATATATGAAGTTGCAGGTAGGGTAGCATGCAGTAAGTGCAAAGTACTTCAAGACAAAGACAAGGTTCATCCAAAATGACATGGTTTGTTCACACACAAAATACATATCACCCCCTTACCGAGGCTGGGCCCATGCCACATGTTAGCTCGGTTGGCTACGTTCGACGGGTGACCTTGATGCGGTTGCAACATTGTCTGGATTTGATGATCGACTTCTGTTTAAAAAACAATGTTCTATAGCCTGGATCAATCAACGTACATGGAGAAAAACAATTAGAAAACTACCGCAAAAACATTACAATACTAGGTTTTTAGGGTAAATAAAACATGCACAAGAGAGAAGAGATGTGCAGATGTAATCTCACTGTTTTGAATTTGGACTGCAATTGCCGGATTGCCGATCTGTAGTTGGCTCCTTGCCGCTGGGTCGCCCAATGGAGGGATTGAAACATGGGAGATGAAGCGAGGGAGCCGAGTTCGGAAGCAAAAACGAAAGGGTGTCCAATTGTCTTGTACTATATACCAAGCTTTTTCTTAAGGAAATAAGAGCATCTATAGGCGAGCTCCTCAAATGCCCCTAATACGTCCATGCAGAAGGCCCGGTCATTGATCCATAAAAAACTCGACCCAGCTGCACCCCTCATACCAGCCCTAGACGTCGGAGCCGACCGACACCCTCATATCGAACCCATATCTTGGTAAGATGTGGGGAGGCCCGGACGCGCCCTGGGGCGTCCGCCACGTCGAACCAACCCACTGTGGCCCACGCCGTCTCCACACCTGTTCCCATAAATACCCGAAGTCGGACAATCAAACCCTAGTCAACCATTCTACTCCACTCGACTTCCTTCTCCTCCCCTTCCTCTCTCCGCCATATCCCCTCCTCTCCGACATGTCCGGGAAAGGATCCGACAATGACTCTGACTCGATCGACCAGGAGAAGCTTGTCGTGGAGTCCTTGAGCTCGTTGGCGCCCGACGAGGAGGAGCTAGCGCTCCGCATTCCCCTTAGCCGATTGTGGATGGACAGGGCGGGAGCTCTTCATCCACGGCACCGGCGGCGGCCCAGGTGGGCAGCTATAGCTCCGTGTCACCCTACGACAGCCGAACATGGTCCCTGCGTTTTCGTCAGGCGGCAGGGGTACAGTGGTGCCTGGCACCGACAGCAGCTGCCCCTCCTAGGCGAGACTGGGTGCTCCTACCCACAAGGTAGTTGTAGCCCGATGGCTGCGTGAATCTGATACGTCTTCGTCATATCTATAATTTTTAATTATACTTTGCCAATATTATACAACTTTCATATACTTTTTGGAAACTTTTTATACTATTTTTGGGACTAACATATTGATCCAGTGCCCAGTGCCAGTTCCTGTTTGTTGTATGTTTTTTGTTTCACAGAAAATCCATATCAAACGGAGTCCAAACGGGATAAAAATGGACGGAGAATATTTTTGGGATATTTGTGAAATATCGGAAGAAGAATAAACGCGAGACGGTGCCCGAGGGGGCCACGTGGCAGGGGGCGCGCCCCTGACCGTCGTGGGCACCCCGTAAGGCGGTTGATGCTCTTCTTTGGCCGCAAGAAAGCTAATTTTTGGAAAAAAATCTTGGCGAAGGTTTCAATCCAATCGGAGTTACGGATCTCCGGATATATAAGAAACGGTGAAAGGGCAGAATCTGGGAGCACAGAAACAGAGAGAGACAGAGAGATAGATCCAATCTCGGAGGGGCTCTCGCCCATCCCACGCCATGGAGACCATGGACCAGAGGGGAAACCCTTCTCCCATCTAGGGACACTACAAAAAAAATACACTTCCGTGATGATACGTGTACATCCATGACAAATTTATGACAGAATCAAGATAATCATACCTGTGCTGTCGTAGAAGTGTTCCATGACATTACCAAAATTATCATCACGGAAGTGTTCACTTCCATGACGATAAATCGCGCGTCACAGAAGTGCTTTCGTCAAGGATGACCGACATGTGGCATCCACCGTAACGGAACGCCGTTAAGCTATCGGGTTGGGTTTTGAATCCGATAACCCGTTAACAGCCCCGACCAATGGGAAATTTCCATGTGTAAAATCCTTATTGGCCGGACAAAACATGTGTCAGCTCGTCAGTGGGTCAGATAGGCGCCTATGATACCTCGACACGTGACACGGCCTAACAGAGGCCCATTCCTGTGTAAAGGTCGGGCCGTTTGACTTGGTCAAAAGCTGGCGGGTCGGCCCATGGAAAGCCTGTTAACGGCCTGTTCAAATATAGCCCATTTACAGCTCGCTAACCCAAGGCCCGTTACGCCCTATCTGAATTAGGCCCAGTAGCGTCATCTAGGCCATCCAATATGATTCCAGCCCGTTTTCAATTCTGGCCCATGTATGGCCCATGACGTCTGACGGTGTCCTGGACTAGGGGTACTCACCACGTCGTCTCCCGATCTATTAGATTGGGCTGAGGACCCCCGTGGCCGTATACTCATGGGCCAGTTCGGACGGCTGCCGCATACAAGGAAGATTCCACAAGACTTGGCAATCAAGACAAGGACTTCTCCCCCCCCCCGGCGTATTCGGCTAGGACTCTTGTTATCCTAGGCCTCCGGTGCATTATATAAACCGAGGCCAGGCTAGTCGATAGAGGGACAACATACAGAACAACGATCATACCATAGGCTAGCTTTTAGGGTTTAGCCTCCTTGATCTCGTGGTAGATCTACTCTTGTACTACCCATATCATCAATATTAATCAAGCAGGACATAGGGTTTTATCTCCATCAAGAGGGCCCGAACCTGGGTAAAACATCGTGTTCCCTGCCTCCTGTTACCATCCGGCCTAGACGCACAGTTCGGGACCCCCTACCCGAGATCCGCCGGTTTTGACACCGACATTGGTGCTTTCGTTGAGAGTTCCGCTATGCGATCGACAAAAGGATCGATGACTCGCCTACAGATCAACTGCGACTTCGGCATCTTCGTCACCAGCTCGACTGATCACCTTGGTTCAACCAAGAATTGCGCCCCGTGTTTGGATCACCATGTCCGGACAAGGGCCTTCATCAAACATCAACTCCGATCTCTATCAAGATCACGGAGGAATCATCTATGGAGCTCGAGGGCTCAACGTCAACATTGCCCTCAAGCGACCGTGCTGTTTTTCTAGACAGCGAACTCGTATCTGCCAACACCACCTCCTCGAGTATCACTTGGACGATCACTTTGGTGGAATTGTGCGGAATTGAGTCTACAACAACCCTGGAAAATTTCGTAGAGTTCCGATGGAGGAATCTGGACGGGAATTTGGATGAGTTTAGGGCGTGGTGTCCAGCTTCTAGCTCGGACGTCCTTTGGAAGATCCAACCGTTGATCGGCTGCAGAATTCCTATATCTACCACCTCTCTAAATTTCGGCTCGATCCGACCGTCCAAACTCCGGGAACCTTCCGATTTGTGCATCACTTTTCGGATCTGTTTTCTGCGCGAAAACGAATCCGACCCGAGTTCATCTTTTTTATGAACAGGATTTCGGACATCCCTTTTGAAGGAAGTTTTGTATGGGGTATTGTGTTTTGTTCCCGAACACATCCCACTAACTGTAAGATCTTTTGAACATGATCTTCAACATCATGCTGGTGTCAAACCAGTCCGGCAATATTACTCCACGGCTGCCGACCTGCGCTAGACACGGCGTCACTTTGTTGAGCCGAACTCAACTTCTTCGGATCGTCATCTCGGCAAGCCGAACAAGAGCCCGGCATCGCGAAGGATAAATCATCACCAACATCGCCGCCCCACGGATCACATGGAGCGGGCATACCAGCATCGCCGCACGGTCGCTTCATCAAGCCGGCATCGACCACGTCACGACCTGCATCGATAGGGCCGCACTATTGCTTCTTCAAGCTGGTGTCCATCACGCCGACCTACTTTGACTAATCGGCTGACATCGAGGCTTCGACATCTCGGCTGGACCGGGGGCTTCATCATCTCTTCATCAACCTACTCCGGTAACGGGTGTGCGGATCGAGTCCCAATTTTGAGAATCACCTTCCTTCGGATTGCTACAACAAATAAACCAGGTGCTATTAATCCCAGCATTTTTGCTTGTTTGGGTTCATTTTTCCCAAGGAATTATTACTTTGGTTTGTCCATCATATGTACACAGGTCTATCAAATGGTGGCCGCATTAACGACGGTCGTATGGTGGTCCGGTCAGTCTCCGTACATAGTCCGGCGAATGCCGCATCCGGAACTCGGACCAACCTGTGAATTCAGGCTTTGCCACGCCCTTACCGCATCACGCCGATGCCCTGCATCGACATTGACTTCGGCGCCAGGCCATATTTCTTTTATTACTCACTTTGCATAAATTATTGATTATGCAACGATTTTTTTATTATTATTACTATTATCTCCAGTTTGCACTATTTTATGTGGCACAGGAAAATGATCCAGCCGGACTATATCCTTTGGCGTCACCTCGGCTGGACGGGGGGCTTCGTCAACACTTCATTACCCCATGCCGGGGACTTCGGCATCACTCTGCCGGCCTGCATTGTCCATGCTATGTCACCACTTCGGAGTGCCGAGCTCTTTGCTCCGCCACCTCGGGACCGGCTTGGGGGATGGCACCTTGTCCCGCATCAAGCTCGGACCGCATCATCAATACCGAACACATTAACCAGCTAAGTTGCCTTCATGCTCAAAGTTTTAAAATTTTAACTTGTGTTCGGCTTGACCAAGCATTATACTTTTTTGGAAAAAAGTTTCTTGTAAAATTTCCTTGTCCAAACCATCTTTGTGACGCATAAATTCAAATACCCCGTTTACTTGGGGGCTTCCTTTATGAAGCTTTTCCTGTTGCATATGATTATACTTGTACGGCTTCATTCCTTGTTCGTGTATTAGGCCACAATATGCACCATATTGACTTAAGGGATTTGCAAGCTGGGTTGCCTCGCTCCTGTGTTTACCCCTACATTCCTGATTGTTCGGCTAGGGAGTAAAGGGAGCACCTCCGCGATTGTCACGATCGGGTCACCCGAGCCGGACCTCAGACTGGGTGAAGCCGAAAGCTAGCACTCTTATAGTTATTCAATGATGATCGGCACACAACGGAACTCATGAGTACAAAAAATCTATTGCACAAGTCTCATAATAACAATGAGCACCGAAGAAAGGTATCGGTGGGGGTACTATTTTCTTCGAAGATGCTTCTTACTCTTCGTAGTAATATAGCATAAGTTCCCTGAGCGCGCTTTGTCTGTTACAGCCTTATGGCCTGATTGCCTGGTTATTGGAAACACCGTCGATATTCTCGACCAATGGAGTACATAACACTTTTCGGTCCTTAACCGAAGAGGGAGAAGCCGACGGTCGGTTAAGACGTGTTTAAAGTTCGGTTGAACATAGATATGATATAAGTACTTCGGTACATGCAATCATTCTTCTACCCAAGTCACTTGGGGGCTCTTAAGTTTATTTGAGCCGTTTTATAATAAGTGTTCTTCTTCTCTGTCGTTGCAAAGTTCTATTATTATTATTTATCACTCCTTTTTTCGACGCGAGTGTGCGATCACTAGCCGGGGAGCCTAATTTCTCTCTCAAAGCCGCTAGAGTTTAGTTTGCTAAACTGGCCTAATGAGAAGTACTCCGCCCTCGGGATAGGAGGTTGAAGCCGTAGGCTGACCCGCTCGAAGTCTTGAGATAGGATGTGTCATGTTAAAAGACGAAAGAAGCACTTCTTTTTTCTAAGACCAATTTTCGGATTGGCACCGAACACTTGATCTTGTTCGGACGTCATGTTTTTACTGACGTTTCTTGGTTTTCCAAGCTTTTTGGCACTTTTAAACTATTTGTGCTTTTCCAGCATTACTCTCGCAGTGCAACGCCGAACACCTTTAGGGATTCGGCAAAAACATTCTCAGATATTGCTATATATGCATCGGTTTCGATTTGTGTCTTCGGTCAATAGTTGGGTTTCCCGGCTCCTGCACTTGCTTCCTACGTTCCGTTTTGTTCGGCTAGGCGTGCAAAGGGAGAACCACTGCGATTGTGCTTCCAACTCACATGGTTAAGCACCTTAGTGGACAAAGCCGAAAACTGACTGTCACAATAAGCGTAAACTGGTCAGCGATCTGATGACTATGACGGGCCATTCATAACATTGGCCGAAGTGTTTACGGCTTGACCTCGACTGTCGCCGAACACTACCGGGGGCTATTAACTGGCCTCCCAAACTAAATCCTCGATATTTTTCTCTTACATTCGAGCTGAGGTTTCATGATCATGCTTAGCATGACAACCCAAAGAAAGGAACCGATAGTGGGACTATTTTCTTTGGAATACATTTCTTCTGTTAAACAGTAATATAACATATCTCTCTGCGTACCTTTGTTTATAAAACCGTATGGCCAGACTGCCTTGTTTGTCGTAAATCTTTGCCCTCAGAAAGGCTTTATAAAGTAGGACAAACACTACTCGGCTACTGGCCGAGGAGGTGGAAGCCGATGGTCGGTTAACAAAGTTTTGTACAATGCGGATCCGAGCATTAATGACGTAAAGTGCTTGGATACATAGAGCCATTACACATAATTTGTGATTGTACTATGGATATTGATCCTTAATTCGGCCACCCGAGCCCGCATTAAGGCTCGGGGGCTACTGGGCTTCGGGCTTATTATTTACAAATATTAAAGGGGTACATCGATCCCCTGATCTGGTGTTGCCACCCGACTAGTGTCTCGGGGGCTACTGCATTGCTTGATCAATGCAGAAAATTTTATGTGCAATATAGTTTCTGAGGAGATTTTGATCCTCGGGTTGGTCGGCCGCACCCAACCTGAGTCTTGAGGACTGAGCATGCCGCTTTTGTGTCCCGAAGTATTCTGTCGAGCTAGGACTTGATCCTCAGGCCGATTTTGCAAATCAACCCGAGTCTCAGCGGCTACTGTGATCAGCGGTCTTATGTCATCCTTCATGTTCATCTCGGGTTTTAGACCGATACACACCTTGAGGGCTACTGGCTATATATCTCGACAGAGAATAAATTGCACCAATAAAAAATATTGACAAAAAACCGGCCCATAGTCGGGGTGGTGCACCACCTCGGAAGCAGTCCGGCATAAAGCTCGGGCGCTAGTGGCTGGATCCATAGAGGGCATTTCCGGCATTAAGCTCGGCTGAACTCCTTCAACTTTTTTGAACCAAGGTGATATGACACCTCGGATAGAACGGCATTGGAGCCTGGACACAGTCCGGCGTTGGAGCTGGGATATATTTCGGCGTTGGAGCTCGGATATACAGTCCGGCGTTGGAGCTCGGATACATAGTCCGGCGTTGGAGCTCGGATACATTCCGGCGCTAGAGCTGGGAAGCGGTCCGGCGATGGTGCTCGGCTGCAAAAGATACCTCGAATGCAGTCCGGTGTTGGAGCTCGGACGCAAGAGGACCCTGCCTCCCGGGAACAACTTCAAACCCGAGGTGTGGCATAAAAATAAACAAGGCATTGATAAAGGCTGGAAACTTAAAGGGGCTCCTCGGATACCCGACGTGTAAACTCGTCGAATGCATTTCGGTGATCCTCAAGATCGAAGATAAAGAAGATTTGTTGAACCAGTTTTCAAGACCGGCAACCGAAGATGAAGAACAGTTCGGAAGAATCGAGGAGCGTCCCTAACTTGAAGACCGGTTCAGGGGGCTACTGACGGTGTCCTGAACTAGGGGGTACTCACCACGTCGTCTCCCTATCTATTAGATTGGGCTAAGGACCCCCGTGGCCGTATATTCATGGGCCAGTTCAGACGGCTGCCGCATACAAGGAAGATTCCACAAGACTTGGCGATGAAGACAAGGACTTCTCCCCACCGGCGTATTCGGCTAGGACTCTTGTTATCATAGGCCTCCGGTGCATTATATAAACCGAGGCCAGGCTAGTCGATAGAGGGACAACATACAGAACAACGATCATACCATAGGCTAGCTTCTAGGGTTTAGCCTCCTTGATCTCGTGGTAGATCTACTCTTGTACTACCCATATCATCAAAGTTAATCAAGCAGGACGTAGGGTTTTACCTCCATCAAGAGGGCCCGAACCTGGGTAAAACATCGTGTTCCCTGCCTCCTGTTACCATCCGGCCTAGACGCACAGTTCGGGACCCCCTACCCGAGATCCGCCGGTTTTGACACCGACAACGTCTTTCGGCCCATATGAGGCCCTATGTAACTCTTGGCCTGCTAACGGCCCGTGGTGAAACTGGC
The DNA here is from genome assembly GCA_034509565.1 of Triticum monococcum. NCBI lineage: Eukaryota > Viridiplantae > Streptophyta > Magnoliopsida > Poales > Poaceae > Triticum > Triticum monococcum. Next base: position 8,435,017 of record CM067847.1, on the reverse strand, counting down.
TCGTAATGAACAGTGTATCACTTTACACCCATTAACGGCCCGTGGTGAAACTGGACCGTGATGAACAGTGTATCACTTTATACCCATTAACGACCCGTTATTCCATTGGGCCGTTTCCAGCCCATGTTATCTTTCGGCCTTCTCAGAGCCCATTTATTCCTGGGCTCATTTCCAGCATTCGTTTACTTACGGCCCGTTACTGCCAAATTTAGCCCGTGGTTACAGTCAGCCCGTTTGTGGTCCGTTAATACATTGGGCCATTTTCATTGCGTCATCAAATACGGCCTATTAACGATGGCCCGTTATGGTCGGCCCATGAACGGATGATTCCAACTCTAGCCCGTTTACGGTCATAATGCGGCCTGTTATTGGCCCATGTTTGGCCATCGATCATACTGCCCATATAAGGCCCATTGATGATACGGCCAGTAGAAGGCCCATTGTTTCTACGACCCGTAGAAGGCCCATTGTTTCTACGGCCCGTAGAAGGCCCACTATTTCTACGGCCCATAGAAGGCCCACTGTTTCTACGGCCCGTAGGAGGCCCAGTGTCACTACAGTAAATATTAGCCCATGGTTATTGTGGCCTAGTTTTAAAAAATAGGTTAATGCAGCCACTAGCAAACCGCGGAAAATGAACTGCAATGACTAGAAGCAAACAAATAAACAAGACAACAAGGAAGTAAATAAGCAAGCAACTTATGCTAGGCTATCGCGGCTATCACACATATTACATCCACTGGGCATCAAAGTTCGCCACCAGTGCAAATAAACGCGCCGACAAAAGAATATACAAAATTGAGAGCACTTCAGAAGGCACTAGGCCTGGCCAGGTCGCCCCCCCCCCAAACAGCTGAAGAAGCTAAGTAGACCTTAGTTGTGTCAACAATAGATGCATCAACACTAGATTTAAAGCATGATGGTGCGCACGGCAGTCCTCTGACATCTTCATTGCATCTTTGACTTCAAGTCGGAGCTGAGCTGAAGCAAGCCTTTCCGCCTTAAGTTGAGACTGAAGAAGTCGAACTAATTGAGGCAGCGACTCCACAGAGGTTGTCTCACACCTGCTGGTGAGTAGCTTCAACTCACTGTCTTCATTAAGACAGGACCTTGGGGTCATCTCGTTGTCCTCAAAATGGTTTGGCTCACTATCTTCCCTAAAGTTCTGCCTGGCGTAAGAGATACGAGTCTGAAAGAGAAACAAGGATACACATACCAGGTTTCACAATTATATAAGCAAATAAATGGATCTGTTCTGCATAAGGAACATGTTTTTACAACTACAATTTGAAACTGGTAGTTGCTGCAAACATCCAATCACATGTAAACAGCAAAGCAAACAGTAGTGGAGGAAATGATGCCTATCCTAATCTATACTAGAACAAAGTTTGAAGGCTTGAGAAGGACGAACTTACATTACATGTTAACACGGGCTGGACAAAGCCCTTCTCCATGTTGATGGAAGGATAATTCAATAAATTCCCCAAAGAAAATTCTTTATAAGCGTTGCCATTATTCTACATTTTGCAAAGAGTAAATATAGATCAAATAGTATTGGAAGAAACAGAGGATAATGAAGCTCAGGTGCAGACTGATGATACATATTCAAATAGCAATTAATTAAGTACAAGGCAAAAGGGAGAGAGGTACTGACAAGAGCAATGTAGAGCCCATTATTGTTTTGAGATCGTATGATCCTTTGAGCAAGGAGATTCGTCTGAAATTAGTTTTCATACAATAGAGAAGGTAAGGCGCAAGCAGAAATTTAGGAGTTCAAATTTTGAATCGATATCATAGACAGTACCTGACGCTAGGCTCCCAGCAGTTCTAATAGAGGTTTGGCCACTAGAGTAGGGATAAAGTGTGGTACAGTTGGGCCTGTGTTTTCTGTGGCTGCTGATCTATCTGATTTAACAGGTATCACTACCTTTTCGAAATACCTAGTTTGTACTCCTTCACGACTTGCACTCACCCTCTTCCTTTTGGACACCTATTACGAAAGAACAACATCTGACTGGAAAAACATAGTGTGATGACACATGGAATAGGTACAGAAAATGGATAGGTATGGCATATACTCATATATGATGCTTAAACTAAGGAGATGGTGTAACAAAGTAGAAGTAATGCAAGTGGTCAGATGCAAAATATGTGCGACCAATACGACTTTGCAAAGTTAGAGCAAGCACCTTGATGGGTGAATAAGATAGACCATCCTCCACCATGCCAAGTTTGATAGCCAGTGGATCGTTCCGCAATATTCCTCTCGTGCGCCCATTCTCATATTCATTTTGATAATGTTCAATATCTGACATGCATGAAAACATAAAAACAAGTGAGATTTTCTTTGTAATGCAGAAGTGATTCTAATCCAATACTGCCTCCCTGTAAACCCCTTTGTGCTATCTCTGCAATTCTTTTAAAAGATGCCATGCATGCTGTAATTTGTTGTGTGCATTAATATAATGTGGCCTACTACTGAAAATATGAGAGCTCCAGAAGTGATGACACTTCGCAGAGATAGCTTCAACATATAGTAAAGAAGAACAAGTCGACCTGACCTGACAGATTCAAAATATACTAAGGGAGAACAACTCGACCTGCCCAGTCGACCGCAAGAGAAGAGTATCATCTTAAAGAAGAGCAGAAGAGCAAGCAGATTGAAGATATTACAAGTCTTTAAATACAATGTCGGTTGGCCACCCATGATGAACCAGAGCACATAGAGAAATACTATTCTTCCCGGTCGCTCCATATGTGGCTCACATGCATTTCGAAGTGATGACATATGTATATCAAAATTAGAGTGTTTTGTACCAAGTTTGTGAATAAGTATTATTCTAATTATGATTTGTTGCAACGGACATGAACATTGCTAGTATTTCCAACCATGCATTTCTTTTCCTAGTATTCCATAGTTTCAAGTTTTCCATCAAGATATTAGTCACTCATGGTTGATATTTACTTTCAATCATGTACACATATGCACTATGTAACTAGCCTTGCTTATTGGCTTCCAAATCTTAACTTTCACTCCTACTTACAATATGTAGACTATTTAACAAAAAACTACCACTTTCAACCAGCCCTAGGAGGAATCTATCGTATAAAAAATAGCAAAAACATACCCAAAATTTCTTAATCCACGCCAAAAACTACCTAGTACTCCTACCGATTAGGTTCGTTTTAACCCATTTATGACAGGGTTGGCCCACATGTCCGTGCTGACGAGGCAACTTAAACCAACACATTTTGTTTGACCGTTGACACGAGGGACCCACATCTGACCTTCTATCCTGTTATTCCCCCTCAAATCATTATTTTTCCTGAACATTACTTCAAAAAATACTGATGCGTGTTCCCCGGTGGCGTCGGTGATGAGCGAGTTGGCCGCCGCTCCGCCGGACGGGCCGGACGCCGTGCTGGCCTCCGCACGGGTTGGCAGGCTGGCCCGAGCGTGACTCATGAGCGAGCAAGTCGCCGCGCTGGCCTTCGCTCAAGCCAGATGGCTGGCCTTAGCGCGGCGCGGGCGAGCAAGCCGCCGCAGTGCCGTGCCAATCTAGCTAGCAGACCTTGCAGACAAGCAGCTAGACGGAGCTATCTTGGCTAGCTAGCAACCGCGAGCGCCGGACGAAGCTGGCATCCGGGCTGCCGCAACATGGGCTCCGCACCGCCGGCGGTTTTGACCTCGCCTTCTGCCGGCAGCGGTAGCTGCGTCTCATGGCCGAGGATGACTAGGTGGACGGGCCGGAGGTAGGAGGTCACTCGAGGATTTTTGTTGGTAAGAGCATGTACAATGGTTGATAAGGTAGTCTTATCTTAATTCTGCCACGTATGCAAGTGGTAGTAGTTTCTTGGCATTTTAGTGGTTTCTTGTTTTATTAGAGCAAGTACAATAGAGCTAAGTCAGCGGGCTATAAGACATAAACTACTACTACATGTTGGGTATAAGATGGGCTGTAGATGACATGGCACTGGCTTATAGCCAGCAGCTGGCTATACTATTAACCATGCTCTTAGGGGTTTCTTGTAAGGAACAATGTACGTACTACTAGCGACAAAAGGCGATTCTAGGTTGCGTTGTACTCCAACGAGTACTACTAGTGGTCGCGGGAGTGTATACCTCGTTTTGTGGGTTCGATCCCGGTCGAACGCACGGCGGCCTTTTTAAAAAAATAGTATACTACTACACTTCGCTGCGAGCCAATATTTTACACGGGTAGTCTGAGTTTTGAAGTCAAACGGACGTGCGGCCCCACAATCTGGGTGCACTGGAACGGGTTTTCCTTCCCAGCATCCCGTGGCTCGCGTGCTCGCCCTAGCCGCACCTCGCTTGCAGCCTCCAGCTAGTAGCATATTTAAACTAGCGCCTCCTAATTAAGCCCGAGGAGCCGGAAAAGCCTGGCGGGGCATTGGGAACTGTGCAATATGGCTCTGTACGTAAAGTGCTCTACCACTACTCTATAGCTAGTGGCGTTGCATGCATGGAATTCACTCCATTATCGGCTCTACTATAAAAGAAATTCCTCTTGATGTGTTTTTTTGAAACGGAGGCAAAAGCTTTGCTTCATCTCATTCATAAAGAAGGAACTACTAACAAAGTTCGATGAGATCCATTACACATCCTGAAATGGAAGCGAAAAGCCTAGTCTCGCTGTATCAAATAACTCAAATGTTCTTCCCCCGCGGTAACCATCGCTGATAAACCGGTTGCTAGTGTGTGCGTGAGAGGAGCGGCTGGGTAGGCCAGCTACGTGAGAGGAGCGGCTGAATAGAGCACCGAGAGTACCCACTAGGCCACTACGCAGGTGTACTTCCCCTGCATTGATAGTACAGCGATGGTTCTAGAGAACAGTAGTACCCTCCACTTCCAACTGTAGCTCCTTGGCCCTGAGATTCAAGAGTTCAAAACTGGTGCACTATACAAGACTATACTAGAAGTACAATACTCCCTCCTTTCCGGTTTATAGGGCTCATCTCAAAATTTTAGTTTTTCCATTTTATAAGGCTCAATTTGGTTGTTTCCCATCACATGTTCAGATTCCAAGGGGCATTAAATCATTGCATGCAAGTACTAAGAGAAAATTGACCAATGTATGTAATTTATGCATGCATGCATTGTAATTAATGCATTGGTAAACATACTTTTTTGAGGAAAACAAGAGCATTAATTGGGTGCCTTTTTGAGGAGTAGTTGAGAAAAGTAGTACTAGTATTGCTACAGTACGAGTACGTACTCCTCCGTCACATAATGTACGACGTTTTTTGACACTAGTTGGCGTGTACAAAAAATGGCAAAAATATACCCAAAATTTCTTAATCCACGCCAAAAACTACTACCTAGTGCCAAAAATTTCCTACTAGTGATATTATTTACAGTATAATGCAATCCCATAACGTTCCATAATGCTAGTACTAGTACTCCATGGTACCAAAAACTACTACCTAGTGCCAAAAATTTCTTACTAGTGCTATTATTTAGAGTAGTAAATAATAGCCTCACCCCTTCGCTGAGGAACGATCTACAGTTGGAAGGGACGAGGCCCTGCGTTTACTACGCTCTTATCTCCTCCTCGACAGTTCCCCTCCCCCCGACGAGAAGGCAGTTCGTCGCTGCTCCCATGGATTCGCCAGGCGGTTCTCCTCCTCGTGAGGGATGGGAGACCTTGGACGACGATTCTCTGGGAGAAATCGCACGCCGCTCCGACGTCCTCACCGCCACAAGACTCGGTGCTTCCTGCACCAACTTTTTCAAGACGCTGCTTAAACAGGCTTGGGAAAAGGCCATGTTTGTTGGTCTTCCATGCATCCTCGAGGAGAAGGTTCTTCTATGGTTCAATTCTTCGAACAGTCCACTGCTCCCTGGCCATGGTTGCACGTTGACTCCGCTAGAGTTGATGATGTTGAGAGGTAATCGGATTTTGTACGATGAGCAGGTCAGTAATGGAGTTTGATCATGTAGTACTTAGTTATTCCATTTCCATCCCGTAATTTCTCCGCTGCCCACCGTCTTATATATAGGTCTGGGTCGGTGCCAACGAAGATTGGCTTGCATACCTCCGGTCGGATACCACTATGATTTTGCACAACATCCACAACAGTGCAACCGTTCCGGTAGACCCCTTCTCCACCATTGGGATCGGCCTTCCAGACTCGCTGGGCAAGAATACGTATGATGATGCCTACATGAGATTGAAGAAGATAGCAATTGCGGACCCATCGACAAAGCGACGCGGCTAAGACGATTACTATCTCATCGCGGTGTTCGACATAAGGATTGCCATCAATGCAGGAGGCAGTAACGGGAGAGGCTAGCGCATGTTGGCGGCGGCAGATTTGTACCCCTACACGTTCGAAGACGTCGTGCACCATCTAGGCCGCATCTTCGCGGTGACAAGCTAGGGGACTTGTTTCATCTGGTTGACATTCTACGGTACGGGAGATTACCAACAGAATGCACAAACCATCATTTGCATCCCTAACTGTACTCCATTATTTTGCAGGGACCAGTCATCCCCCGATCAAAATAAGATCGTCGATCCTGTATGTGCGTTTTCATCCGTGATTCGGTCTAACCTGGAACCTTGTCACTACTAGGGAAAAGCCTATACACAGAATTTTACCAGTAGCGCTGTACAAAATCAAGCGCTGCGGCTACTTAGTAGCAGCGCGCGTAAATAAACCACGCTACTGCTATGACTTTAGCAGTAGCACGTACTAGCGAAAAGCGCTGCTGCTACGTTTGAACTGGGCGCACATGGCTAGCCCAACCTAGCAGTAGCGCGTATAATGGCCCAGCGCTACTGCTAATCTCCTTAGCTGCAGCGCGCTTATGTGTAAAGCGCTGCTGCTAACGGAAATAAAATAAAGTGAAAAACAAGTAGAAAAGTAAATGAAAATGAAAGAAATAGAAAAAGGAGAAAGGGAAAAAATAAAATGTAAAGAAAAATAAAAGAAAAAAGGGAAAAAAGGAGAAAGGAATAGCAGTAGCGGGTTCTGCAGAAAGTCGCTATAGCTGCAGCGTGTATTCCAGAACGCGTTGTAGCTAACGTAGCAGTAGCGCCCTTTCTGGAACATGCTACTGGTACTTCTAACTTAACCACGTGCGCGGTTCGTCCTTCCCCACGGCCACTTCATCCCCCAAATCAACTCCACTCTCGCCGCTGCCGTCGCCCCTCGGCCGCCGCGCGCTCTCCCCACGCCACCCTCGACCCCAGCTTCAACGCCGGCCCCGCCCCCGTCCTCAACGCCGCCCGGGACGCCGCCCCGACCCCGACCTCAACGCCGCCCCGGAGCCCCGACCACGACCTCGACGCCGCCTGCCCCTCCCTCGTCGCAAGCACCCGAGGTGAGCACGCCTGCTCCTCCCTCTTTCCTACCTCTGCCTAGGGTTTCTACCTCCATCAAATTAGTTAGGGTGGAAATGAATCGGATGCGGATGCGGCTCAAATGAGTTAGGGTTCATGTAATGGTGGAAACGAATCAAATTTCTAAGATGAATCATAAAACGAGTAAAATTTGACCACTTATTTCAGTTTATAGTTGGATAATTAGAATATTCGCTACCACTTTCCACCCCTATAGGTTCATCAAATTAGATGGTAATTAGGGCAGTAGTTCTTAGGTACTAATTAGTTAGTAAGAACTAGGTACTAATTAGGTACTAGAATATTTTTATTTATAGTAAGTTTATTATTAGTAAGAACTAGCTGAATTAATAGAACTAGTTAGTAAGAACTTGTTGCTATTTTTTTAGTTAAAGCAATTTTCCCGCATCGACGTGGATGATGCCTATCCCGCATCCTCGTCGTCGAGTCGGCAGAGGACGACACCTGCTTGACCAGATGGGCCATGTCCGGGACTGTGCTCCGCCGGGGTGGTACTGGGAGGCGCTACCTACCGGGGGGCGCAGGTTGGTGAGGAGCCATCCTGTCGTTGACCCGAACCTTCTTTGGTGGCGGTCGCGTGGGCCAGTGACGGTCCAGAGGCTTGAGGACTCCGCGGAGGTGGTGCGTCACCATGTCAGTGAGGAGGATGCGCATGTCCGTCACTACTTGTTTGCGTTGGAGCACAGGTTGTAGGTTACACCTCTGAGTGGCCGGTCATGTTTGCAGGTTACACCTCCGAGTGGCCTATGTTTTGCCGGAGTGTTGATTCATTTCCGTTCCGGCAAATTTCAGGCGCTCGATATATCCTATTTTAGCAAAGGTCCTGCCGGATTTTTCCGTGAATTTTGGCATGACTTTTGCCAGAATATGTAGGAAATATCGAGTACCCCGGTTTTGTGTGTTGAGTACCCTGGTAGTTGTCTTCTATCGATTTTCAATAAATGTTTTAACTATGAACATAGGAAATGTCAGACGACAAAAAGGATTTCGGTATTTGCAAATACTGCGAAGATGAGCGCGGCCTGTGCGATGAAATCTTCCTAGATGATGATAGGCGCCTCAGCATCAAGCTGGATGAGAACTTCGAAGTGGATAAGTAACTCACAACGACATGTCTTTTTTCGTAATTAAGCATGACATCTGCTTCATTTGCTTCAACTTATATTTTTTTTAGTATTCTACTAGCGTATCCCCTGCCATGCAAGAGTTTTTGTATTGGATAAGATAGGTTTCAGTCATACTATGGAGGTAAAGAAAGTTTATTTGAAGACCGAGCATGGTTAAATTTTCCACGCAAAATTATACAATTCAGACGACTACACCTATTTTGGATGCAAAACATGGCGAGCACTATGCAAGACTTATCCATTTCAGCCTGATATGGTTATCACCTTTGATATTCATCCGAAAGATGATATTGAAGGTAATACTGACATCTGGGTCGATGTGTAGATGCCTCCAGTTACACCAAAATGTAAGTTTCTCAACCATATTTATGTCTTTGATATTGTTTATTCAAAAATAGTTGACCACTAATTTGTATTGTCAGCTTATTTCGGTGCAAGCAAACATGTTGAGCGCTTGGTAGACAGGACCTACTACTGTCCCGGGGCTGAACTAAACTGCGAGGAGCTAAGTCATTATGTTTCATGGCTTGAGGATCTTGATACCGTCAAGACAAATTTTCTTCCTGGACTTAGAAATCTTAGTACTGAAAATGTGCGACCAATAGTGTTCGTCATGAACTACGGTCACATCTATTTAGGAAGGATGGTAAGATTTTTACTATTTGTCCTCAGTGCATCTTTTCCATACATTATTTGTGAAGCTAAACTTCATTGCTAAGTATGTGACCATACGATGTTCTTCAACAGGGACTCCCGATGAATGTTGTGCCTTATGGGATCGATACTAAAGGTACCATGAGTATTATTAGCTTACGGCCAAGATATCCTACATGTTACTTTAGTGCATTCAAGATTAGCAATGAATGCTTAATAGTGCAAGACTGGACCAGATATGTGATGGGGGAGCACAGACAAGTACTGGGGGCAGCAAACAGATGTGCTACCCAAAATTAGGAGACACGTTCATCCGCATGCTCCAACTTGATCAAGGAGGAGAGCTACACATGTTTTATGTTGTTTTACCTAAGAGAGAGCAGCAGGAGTGATTAGCTAGAAATGAGTTTGAGGATGATGATGTGCTACACTATTACTATGATGATAAAATAGCTAGTGTTGGTGGTAATGACTGATGATTATTATTAGCTAGTGTTAGTGGTGATTAAATAAATATTGTTGGTGCTAATGATTATGTTGATGATTAAATAGCTTGTGCTGGCGGATTAGATTCAAGTGGAGGCAACATGTGGTGCACATCGAAAGTACTACTAGTCCAAACTAGATCAATTTTGCATCACCATGATCTTGTGTGTGCGTAGGAAATTTTTTTAAATTACTACGTTCCCCTACATATACCTCCCGGCGGGTTCAGGTAACCTCCCGGTACTTCGGTAAAATCCCGATTTCACCCGGAACACTTCCGATATACAAATATAGGCCTCCAATATATCAATCTTTATGTCTCGACCATTTCGAGACTCCTCGTCATGTCCGTGATCACATCCGGGACTCCGAACTAACTTCGGTACGTCAAAACTCATAAACTCATAATATAACTGTCATCGAAACCTTAAGCGTGCGGACCCTACGGGTTCGAGAACAATGTAGACATGACCAAGACACTTCTCCGGTCAATAACCAATAGCGGAACCTGGATGCTCATATTGGCTCCTACATATTCTATGAAGATCTTTATCGGTCAGACCGCATAACAACATACGTTGTTCCCTTTGTCATCGGTATGTTACATGCCCGAGATTCAATCGTCGGTATCTCAATACCTAGTTCAATCTCGTTACCGGCAAGTCTCTTTACTCGTTTCATAATACATCATCTTGCAACTCACTCATTAGTTGTAATGCTTGCTAGGCTTATGTGATGTGCATTACCGAGAGGGCCCAGAGATACCTCTCCGACAATCGGAGTGACAAATCCTAATCTCGAAATACGCCAACCCAACATTCACCTTTGGAGACACCTGTAGAGCTCCTTTATAATCACCCAGTTCCGTTGTGACGTTTGGTAGCACACAAAGTGTTCCTCCGGTAAACGGGTGTTGCATAATCTCATAGTCATAGGAACATGTATAAGTCATGAAGAAAGCAATAGCAACATACTAAACGATCGGGTGCTAAGCTAATGGAATGGGTCATGTCAGTCACATCATTCTCCTAATGATGTGATCCCATTAATCAAATGACAACACATGTCTATGGTTAGGAAACATAACCATCTTCGATTAACGAGCTAGTCAAGTAGATGCATACTTGTGACGTTTGGTTTGTCTATGTATTCACACAAGTATTATGTCTCCGGATAATACAATGCTAGCATGAATAATAAACATTTATCATGATATAAGGAAATAAAATAATAACATTATTATTGCCTCTAGGGCATATTTCCTTCAGTCTCCCACTTGCACTAGAGTCAATAATCTAGATTACACAGTAATGATTCTAACACCCATGAAGCTTTGGTGCTGATCATGTTTTGCTCGTGGAAGAGGCTTAGTCAATGAGTCTGCTATATTCAGATCCGTATGTATCTTGCAAATCTCTATGTCTCCCACCTGGACTAGATCCCGGATGGAATTGAAGCGTCTCTTGATGTGCTTGGTTCTCTTGTGTAATCTAGATTCCTTTGCCAAGGCAATTGCACCAGTATTGTCACAAAAGATTTTCATTGGACCCGATGCACTAGGTATGACACCTAGATCGGATATGAACTCCTTCATCCAGACTCCTTCGTTTGCTGCTTCCGAAGCAGCTATGTACTCCGCTTCACATGTAGATCCTGCCACAACGCTTAATGTAAACACGTATCCGGTTTGCGATTTAGAATCGTCTGGATCGGTGTCAAAGCTTGCATCAACGTAACCATTTACGATGAGTCCTTTTCAGGTATTTCAGGATGTTCTTGATCGCTGTCCAGTGATCCACTCCTGGATTACTTTGGTACCTCCCTGCTAGACTTATAGCAAGACACACATCAGGTCTGGTACACAGCATTGCATACATGATAGAGCCTATGGCTGAAGCATAGGGAACATCTTTCATTTTCTCTCAATCTTCTTCATTGGTCGGGGATTGAGTCTTACTCAATTTCACACCTTGTAACATAGGCAAGAATCCTTTCTTTGCTTGATCCATTTTGAACTTCTTCAAAATTTTGTCAAGGTATGTGCTTTGTGAAAGTCCAATTAAGCGTCTTGGTCTATCTCTATAGATTTTAATTCCCAATATGTAAGCAGCTTCACCGAGATCTTTCATTGAAAAACTTTTATTCAAGTATCCTTTTATGCTATCCAGAAATTCTATATCATTTCCGATTAGTAATATGTCATCTACATATAATATCAGAAATACTACAGAGCTCCCACTCACTTTCTTGTAAATATAGGCTTCTCCAAAAGTCTGTATAAAACCAAATGCGTTGATCACACTATCAAAGCGTTTATTCCAACTCCGAGAGGCTTGCACCAGTACATAAATGGATCGCTAGAGCTTGCACACTTTGTTAGCTCCCTTTGGATCGACAAAACCTTCCGGCTGCATCATATACAACTCTTCTTGCAGAAATCCATTCAGGAATGCAGTTTTGACATCCATTTGCCAAATTTCATAATCATAAAATGCGGCAATTGCTAACATGATTCGGACAGACTTAAGCATCGCTACGGGTGAGAAGGTCTCATCGTAGTCAATCCCTTGAACTTGCCAAAAACCTTTTGCGACAAGTCGAGCTTTGTAGATAGTAATATTACCGTCAGCGTCAATCTTCTTCTTGAAGATCCATTTATTATCAATTGCTTGCTGATCATTGGGCAAGTCAACCAAAGCCCATACTTTGTTCTCATACCTGGATCCCATCTCAGATTTCATGGCTTCAAGCCATTTTGCGGAATCTGGGCTCACCATCGCTTCTTCATAGTTCGTAGGTTCATCATGATCTAGTAGCATGACTTCCAGAACAGGATTACCGTACCACTCTAGTGCGGATCTTACTCTGGTTGATCTACGAGGTTCAGTAGTATCTTGTTCTGAAGTTTCATGATCATTATCATTAGCTTCCTCACTAATTGGTGTAGGTGTCGTAGAAACAGGTTTCTGTGATGTACTACTTTCCAATAAGGGAGCAGGTACAGTTACCTCGTCAAGTTCTACTTTCCTCCCACTCACTTCTTTCGAGAGAAACTCCTTCTCCAGGAAGTTTCCGAATTTAGCAACAAAAGTCTTGCCTTCGGATCTGTGATAGAAGGTGTATCCAATAGTTTCCTTTGGATATCCTATGAAGACACATTTCTCCGATTTGGGTTCGAGCTTATCAGGTTGAAGCTTTTTCACATAAGCATCGCAGCCCCAAACTCTCAGAAACGACAACTTTGGTTTCTTGCCAAACCACAGTTCATATGGCGTCGTCTCAACGGATTTTGATGGTGCCCTATTTAACATGAATGCGGCCGTCTCTAGAGCATATCCCAAAACGATAGCGGTAAATCAGTAAGAGACATCATAGATCACACCATATCTAGTAAAATACGATTACGACGTTCGGACACAGTTACGCTTTGGTGTTCCGGGTGGCGTGAGTTGCGAAACTATTCCACATTTTTTCAAATGTACACCAAACTCGTAACTCAAATATTCTCGTCCACGATCAGATCGTAGGAATTTTATTTTCTTTTTACGATGATTTTCAACTTCACTCTGAAATTCTTTGAACTTTTCAAACGTTTCCGACTTATGTTTCATTAGGTAGATATACCCATATCTTCTTAAGTCATCTGTGAAGGTGAGAAAATAACGATATCCGCCACGAGCCTCAACATTCATCGAACCACATACATCTGTATGTATGATTTCCAATAAATCTGTTGCTCTCTCCATAGTACTGGAGAACGGTGTTTTTGTCATCTTACCCATAAGGCACGGTTCGCAAGTACCAAGTGATTCATAATCAAGTGGTTCCAAAAGCCCATCAGTATGGAGTTTCTTCATGCGCTTTATACCGATATGACCCAAACGGCAGTGCCACAAATAAGTTGCACTATCATTATCAACTCTGCATCTTTTGGCTCCAACACTATGAATATGTGTGTCACTACTATCGAGATTTAATTAGAATAGACCACTCTTTTAAGGGTGCATGACCATAAAAGATATTACTCATGTAAATAGAACAACCATTATCCTCTGATTTAAATGAATAACCGTCTCGCATCAAACAAGATCCAGATATAATGTTCATGCTTAACGCTGGCACCAAATAACAATTATTTAGGTCTAATACTAATCCCTAAGGTAGATGTAGAGGTAGCGTGCCGACTGCGATCACATCGACTTTGGAACCATTTCCCACGCGCATCGTCACCTTGTCCTTAGCCAATCTTCGCTTAATCCGTAGTCCTTGTTTCGAGTTGCAAATATTAGCAACAAAACCAGTATCAAATACCCAGGTGCTACTGCGAGCATTAGTAAGGTACAAATCAATAACATGTATATCACATATACCTTTGTTCACCTTGCCATCCTTCTTATCCGCCAAATACTTGGGGCAGTTCCGCTTCCAGTGACCAGTCTGCTTGCAGTAGAAGCACTCAGTTTCAGGCTTAGGTCCAGGTTTGGGTTTCTTCTCTTGAGTAGCAACTTGCTTGCTGTTCTTTTTGAAGTTCCCCTTCTTCTTTCCTTTGCCCTTTTTCTTGAAACTAGTGGTCTTGTTGACCATCAACACTTGATGCTCCTTCTTGATTTCTACCTCCGCAACTTTCAGCATTGTGAAGAGCTCGGGAATAGTCTTATTCATCCCTTGCATATTATAGTTCATCATGAAGCTCTTGTAGCTTGGTGGCAGTGATTGGAGAATTCAGTCAATAACGCAATCATCTGGAAGATTAACTCCCAATTGAATCAAGTGATTATTATACCCAGACATTTTGAGTATATGCTCACTGACAGAACTGTTCTCCTCCATCTTGCAGCTATAGAACGTATTGGAGACTTCATATCTCTCAATCCGGGCATTTGCTTGAAATATTAACTTCAACTCCTGGAACATCTCATATGCTCCATGACGTTCAAAACGTCGTTGAAGTCCCGATTCTAAGCCGTAAAGCATGGCACACTGAACTATCGAGTAGTCATCAGCTTTGCTGTGCCAGACATTCATAACATATGGTGTTGCTCCAGCAACAGGCCTGGCACTCAGCGGTGCTTCCAGGACGTAATTCTTCTGTGCAGCAATGAGAATAATCCTCAAGTTACGGACCCAGTCCGTGTAATTGCTACCATCATCTTTCAACTTTGCTTTCTCAAGGAACGCATTAAAATTCAACGGAACAACATCACGGGCCATCTATCTACAATCAAACATAAACAAGCAAGATACTATCAGGTACTAAGTTCATGATAAATTTAGGTTCAATTAATCATATGTGACGCCCGGATAATCAAGCTACAGTAAACCTCTGCTAATGGTGCCATGTCACCTCGGTTACTGTTGATAAACTCGAGTTACTTCGAAACTGATTCAAATTCAATTTCAAAATCAAGCAAACAATAAAAGTTTTCAAATATTAAAACTAAAATGTTCGAAGTGAACCGAATAATGCATAGGTAATTATGGTGGAGAAACCACACTTTTATGAAATGTTTAAATAATCTAAAATAAATGAAACAGTAGCAAAACCGATATTTAAATGCTTTTATAAATAAATAAAATACTAAACTAAATTGTTTTGGGATAAAGACTTTTGTGGCAGTAGGTTTCATGGTATTACTAATTTAGCGATCATTTTATTATGAAGTAAAAGTAAACTTAAAAACAAAGTAAAATAAAAACAAAAGGGAAATAAATAAGAAAAAGGAAAAAAAAGAGAGAAACAACCCCCCCCCCACTGGACCACCCAGCCCAGTTGGCCAACCGGCCGACCCACCCACACGCCTCTGGCCTACTTAGGCCGACCACCCCCCCCCCTAACCCTAACCCCACCCGAAACCCCCACTCCCCACCCCACGCCGCCACTCCCTCTTCCCCCCCTCCCGATCCAATCTGGATCGGGGCGAAGACCCCCACTTCCCCTCGCTACTCGCTCCCCTCCTCTCGGAGCGCCCGCGCCCGGAGACAGTCGCCGCCCGCCGGCGCTGAGCACCAACCTCCGGCCTCCTCCTCGCGTTTTCCTTCCGCCGCGCCTTCGTCCTCCTCCACGGCGTCGCCTCGCTGGACGCCCACCGCCACTCCGTTGCCGAGCCCCGAAGTCACCCCGACGCCCGTCGCCACCACCACGTCGCTCGTCCCCATCGCCCTCCTCACGCCCGCTGCCTAGTCCATACTTCCCGCCGTGAGCAGCCGCCTTTTCCCCTCCTCCTTCTCCTCTGTGTCGCCTCGCGCGCACGCACACCACCTCGCCGGTCACCGCCCCTTCCCCCTACTCGTCACGAAGCCTCTGCCACGGGCCTGCCCCTGTTGGTCGTGTCCGCGCCCGGTGCATGGCCGCGCCCTGCGCCTCGCCTACGGGCACGCCCGCGGCCTCCTTCCCATGCGCGCTCACCGTGGCCGCGTCCCTGTTGGTCACCGTCGACCCCGCATCGCCCCGCCTCGCCAGGACTACGCACGGCCACGCCCTTGCTCGCCTCGTCGCCGACGGTCTGCTCCGCCCCTGAACACCACCTCCGCCGTCGCAGTTCGCGCACCCCGCCCTCGGTTGTTGCCGCTGCGGCCTGGGGGCCTCGCCGTGCCGCCCCCGCACGCTGGTCGTCGCTCAGGCTTCGGCCACGCCTGCGGCACCCGTCGTCGGGTTCGCCCACACGCCCGAATCGCTCGGGCTGGTGCCCCACACCCGGCACCCGCAAAGCCCCTCTGGGCCAATGACAGGGGGCCCCAGCGCCCCAGAACGATTAAAAAAAAGAGATAATAATAAATATAATTAAAAATTAAATAATCAATTAATTAACTAAATAATTAACTTAATTAATTATGTTTAAATTAATTAATTAAATTACTTAACCTAATTAATTGTAGTTCAGAAACCTAATCATTTTGGTTAGACTAACTAAACCTGATTAGTTAGTCTTAGTGAATGACATGCGGGTCCCACACGTCAGTTGACCCAGTCAACGCCGTGTTGACTACTGACGTCATCATGACGTCAGCAGGCACTATTCTGGATAATGTTGATTAAATTAATTAAATAAATCCTAAAAATGATTTAAATCTTTTAAAATTAATATAAAATAAACCGTAGCTCGGATCGAAAAACTTTGTACAGGAAAGTTGCTCAGAACGACGTGATGATTCCGGATACGCAACCCGTTCGTCCGCCACACCCCTCTAACCTATCGAACTCGCAACTTTCCCGCTCCGGCCCCTCTGCCCGAAAACGCGAAACGCCGGGGATACTTTCCCGGATGTTTCCCCCTTTCACCGGTACCACGTCGTACCACGTTAGGGCACATCTAGCATCACGCCTTGTCATGTTATGCATTTGTTTGCATTATATTTATTGTTTTTTCCCCCTCTTCTCTCGCTAGACACCGAGACCGACGCCGCTGCTACCCCATACGACTACGGTGTTGACGACCCCTCTCTCTTGCCAGAGCAACCAGGCAAGCCCCCCCCCCTTGATCACCAGATATCGCCTACTCTCTTCTATACTGCTTGCATTAGAGTAGTGTAGCATGATACTGCTTTCCGTTATTTCCTGCCCTGATGCATAGCCTGTCCTTGTTATTACTGTTGTTACCTTTACCTGCAATCCTACATGCCTAGTATAGGATGCTAGTGTTCCATCAGTGGCCCTACACTCTTGTCCGTCCGCCATGCTATACTACTGGGCCGTGATCACTTCGGGAGGTGATCACGGGCATATACTATATACATTACAGTGCTACATTACCTGTGATAATGTTCGGAGATGGGGGCTGAAGGGGCAGGTGGCTCCATCCCGGTAGAGGTGGGCCTGGGTTCCCGACGGCCCCCGACTGTTACTTTGTGGCGGAGCGACAGGGCAGGTTTAGACCACCTAGGAGAGAGGTGGGCCTGGCCCTGGTCGGCGTTCGCGGATACTTAACACGCTTAACGAGATCTGGGTATTTGATATGAGTCTGGCCATTTGGTCTATACACACTAACCATCTACGCGGGAGTAGTTATGGGTATCCCGGCGTCGTGGTATCAGCCGAAGCCTTCGTGACGTCAGCGACTGAGTGGCACGCGCCGGATTGGACCGTAAGCCTGCTCTTGTATTAAGGGGGCTAGTTCTGCTTCCGGCCGCGTTCGCAACGTGCAGGTGTGCAAAGGGCGATGGGCCCAGACCCCTGCGCCATAGGAGTTAGACCGGCGTGCTGACCTCTCTGTTGGGCCTAGGTAGGGCTGCGACGTGTTGATCTTCCGAGGCTGGGCATGACCCAGGAAAGTGTGTCCGGCCAAATGGGATCGAGCGTGTTCGGGTATGTGGTGCACCCCTGCAGGGAAGTTAATCTATTCGAATAGCCGTGTCCCTCGGTAAAAGGACGACCCGGAGTTGTACCTTGAGCTTATGACAACTAGAACCGGATACTTAATAAAACACACCCTTCCATGTGCCAGATATAACCCGGTGATCGCTCTCTAACAGGGCGACGAGGAGAGGATCATCGGTTAGGATTATGCTATGCGATGCTACTTGGAAGACTTCAGTCTATTCTCTTCTACATGCTGCAAGACGGGGGCTGCCAGAAGCGTAGTCTTCGACATGACTAGCTATCCCCCTCTTATTCCGGCATTCTGCAGTTCAGTCCACATATGATAGCCTTATTCCAGTTGATACCAATGCATACATATGTAGTGTAGCTCCTTGCTTGCGAGTACTTTGGATGAGTACTCACGGTTGCTTTCTCCCTCTTTCCCCCCTATCCCTTCTACCTGGTTGTCGCAACCAGATGTTGGAGCCCAGGATCCAGACGTCACCGTCGACGACGACTCCTACTACACCGGAGGTGCCTACTACTACGTGCTGCCCGCTGACGACGACCAGGAGTAGTTAGGAGGATCCCAGGCAGGAGGCCTGCGCCTCTTTCGATCTGTATCCCAGTTTATGCTAGCCTTCTTAAGGCAAACTTGTTTAACTTATGTCTGTACACAGATATTGTTGCTTCCGCTGACTCGTCTATGATCGAGCTCTTGTATTCGAGCCCTCGAGGCCCCTGGCTTGTAATATGATGTTTGTATGACTTATTTTACTTGTAGAGTTGTGTTGTGATATCTTCCCGTGAGTCCCTGATCTTGATCGTACACGTTTGCGTGTATGATTAGTGTACGATTAAATCGGGGGCGTCACAAGTTGGTATCAGAGCCGACTGCCTGTAGGAATCCCCCTTTCCAACTCCTTGGCCGAAGTCGAGTCTAGACATTATAAAACTTTTACTAACATGGCTGTGCGGCTTACGGGCCCACGTCGCCATTTGGGTGGTATTAGGATCTTTTACTCCTCGATCCTTACTCTGGGACTCTGAGCTCTCTTCTATTCGAGTTAAATGATTTTATTAAAAACAAAACTAACTTTAGGTTCTCGAAAGTACTTTCTCCCAGAGAGCCCCTCACTTCAGATGATCGCCTGCTGCACTAGAAGAATCCGAAGATACTCTCTGATGTTCTCTAGAGACTTTATGGCATCGCTTTTGCAATTCCCCTCCATCGATAAACCCCTATGGATAACCACGTATACTCGCCATTCATACAATGCTTCCCAGTTGGTCTTGTTATGACAAGATACCCCGAAATACTCGTCATTGTTTCGGTAATCCTTTGGGCTTACTGCCTTGCTGTTCTTTGTCACCTGAATACCCCTACGGATAATTCTCGCACTTATCGAGTATCCACTCATCCCCCATTTGTTCATGCGTTTCACAAAAGTCTTTGAAATACTATTCAATCCTCCGAAAATCCTTAGCAGCTTTATTGCTCTGCAAATACTTGTCTACTTCCATTATGGATGCTTCCCATATATCTGGCAATATTCGTTAGTATCCTTAGGCATCGTCTTTTTGATCCTATTGATTCAACATGAGTGCGAATGCACGCAATCATCAGTTGGTCCTTTTAAATTATCTTTCCGGCTCAGACGTTATTTTAAAACATGAGCTGGATCTCGACCAATCAAATTGCTGTCGATTGTACCCTTAAGGCTATTCAACTGATCCATCCCTGATCAGAGCATTGCTTCTGATCCCTTGTCTTGGAATTGATAATTCCTTTGCATTTGAGCCTTGAATTAGTCATTTGTTTCTAAAGTCTGATCTCCTTGCATTGTTTCTCCCTCTGGTTGAGTACCGATGCTCGCACCAGATCCCTTGAGGACCACCAGATCATTTGCTGGATTTTATCCGACAGCGTCCTTCATATTCAATAAGTCTGTGAGCCTTTCCTCGGATACATAATACCTTTGGTAAATTGTATCCTCTACTTTCTCAAATGTGCTCTACTATCGAGCTTGTGTTATTTATTCTTGAAATTTGTGGTATATACTCCTAAGATGCCCTGATGGGTTGAACATATGCCTTCTCTAAACTGTGTGAACTCGAAAGTTTTCACGAGCCATACACTTCTGGTATTTTGCCAAATAAAATTTCAACATTACAACTTCTTCGAAGGTGAGAAGTGAATGAAAGGTTATGCATTGGAGAAGTGGGAGTCGACCTTGAACTTGTGTTCATGCCCATGGACACGATGTAGATCTTATCGTTAAAGCTTCTCTTAAATTAAATTATTCCTTTGGTATAAGTTCATCTTATATCTGGGATCTGACCTTTTGCAATCGTGGTTCCGACCATGTTCTCCTTTAAATACCATTTCGCGTGCAAGTTTAAGCGCTTGTCTTTTGTAGAGCAATACCCCAGGCCAACCCCTACTTTGACCTGTCATCGAGTATTACCCCCCTCTGGTATCTCGAGATTATCACGGAACAGAGTTCTTCTTCAGGTATTATTTGACTTTCGCTGCATCATCATTTGACTTGATGTCATCGCCAACCGATTACATCTTCATGAAATTTCTCGACAAATGTGTCGTGGTCATCATCAACATCCAGAGCTCTTCCAAGATATATATCGAATTCTTGATGAGAAATACCATCCCCGCCCCTCAATGGTTTGTATTATCACCGACCACTTTATTGCCTTCCGTTCAACACAAACTTATTCGTGTTTTGTGTTATACCTTGAGATCCTTGCTATCCAGCATTTGTCCTTCTTTACCTTGGAATGTTACCACCTTTTATGTCAAGAATGTCGTGGTAATTTTACCACCTCTTGAGAATTCTTGATATAGTAATATCTCTCGCCTTTTGCGTTCATTTCTTGGTCTCCGTGTTGTTTCTAACCGGAATACTGATAAATGGTCTGTGATGTGTAAATTCTAAACTTCTAGCAACCCTATTGCTTGAAGTTATTGGTCTACAGTTTCATTCTAAGTCTATTGATTATTGAATCATCATTCAAACATTGATCGTGCTACCTAGTCCAGATTCCTGGGTGCACCCTTCTATCATTGTTCAGTTGTGTATGTTTCCCTCGAGCATACATCATTATGACATTTGATCCGACAAATGATATTTCCTTGTTCACATAATTGTGGAAATCAATCCTTTGGAAATCTCGATGATTTGTTGCTGAGCCTATCAGCCACCTCCTCATCCTCTCCTTGGTTTACTGATGACCTCTTGTTTCAGAGCTCACTTACATAGATCACTTCTGAGAATCTCACAATGTCATCTCGTCAAATTGTGTTGCACCTTTTCTTCTCAGGCATCCCGAGTCTGAGGTATCCTGACACCAATCAAATCTGAATCTCGGTCAGATATGATGGTTGGAACATAGTTCCAAGAGTTATAACGTTGGTGTTTAGATGACCCAGTAAGGTGGTATCATACCTAGCCCACCTGGCCGGAGGCCCTATTTTTATAGTTCCCTTTTAGCAATGTTATCCATTCTTCCATGAGGAAACTGTAAGACTTATTCTACAAGTTATTCCTAATGGATCCTTTTTGTTTCCAAAGTCTGATTTTCACCTATTGACCATGTCAATGCTATCTCGAAGCACGTTTATGGTACTCCGTTCTTCAACAAGAACATTTGAAGCCCAATACTAATTGTTTCTTGCTCAACTATCCAAACACCGTTGTATGGGTAACGTCATGAAATTCCTCTCCCCTTACCTAAGTGGGTTTCTACCTTCTATCCGGTCTTGGGTATCATACTATGCTTGTATTGGGAAGGATATACCCCTGAAATATGTGCTTAAACACATTTTTCCTTTCCATTGTTCTGTTTAATCTGATAATCACATTTTCCTTTCCATTGTTCTGTTTAACCTTCTTGAGGTTTATCTGATCTAAGCAGTAATACGTCACTGCTTTTATAAGCACCTCAGCGTACAACTCTGTCAGTAAGACCCTGTTACCATTGTTGATAGCATCCCGGTAACCACCAGTGGACGAGAACTTTGCCTATTGGTCCGCCTCGGTCAACGAGCGGGAAAATGGTTCTCTTCGTCCCTCGCCCTTGGTACCGATGTTGTTGCCGACGTAACTGATAGGCTGATCCTCTGACATGCCTTGCTATCATGACCATGCAAGATGTCAACGCCCATCCCTATTTTAACCCACATGGTGGGCCCATCACTGGTAGAAAAAGGGCCTATAGTCCCGGTTCTTGAACCGGGACTAAAGTGTCGGTACTAATACCTCCCACCTTTAGTCCCGGTTCAATCCAGAACCGGGACTAAAGCCCATCCACGTGGGCAGTGTGGAGAGCCCAGTCAGGAGACCCTTTGGTCCCGGTTGGTGGCACCAACCGGGACCAATAGGCATCCACGCATCAGCATTTCTGTGGCTAGGGTTTTTGTTTTTTTTTTGAAAGGGGGGGGGGGGGGGGTTGGGGGTTTTGGGGGGTTAATTTAGGTGTTTCATATATTGTGTTAGCTAGCTATAATTAATATAGAGAAGTGTCCTCTCTTATGTCCGTGCTTGGTCGACGCTACGTACTATACATACGTATAGAGAGGACTAGACATGCTGGCTAGCTAGTAAAGCAAATGAAGGAAACAGAAGATCGTCATGAACATATATGCATACAGAGAGAAGTGATATCGACCACCTCTCCTTCTCCGAGAGATTGGTCAAACAACAAGTTCTCGTATATCTATCTGACAGTACCGGCTACATATATACAGTAATTATCTCTTACAAATATAATCATACGGACTCAGGTTTAACATAGAATTCTCCGTCTTCAGGGATCACGTGGTCAAGAAAGAATGCCGCCAATTCCTCTTGAATTGCTCGCATGCGAGCTGGTGCTAGGAGTTCATCCCGCTTCCGAAACATCTAATTTGAAGAAGGGGGTCAATACATATATATATATATATATATGAATGAATGAAACTCAACACAAATGATGGTAATAAAATAAAATTGTGAATATTGTTATTTACGTACTTCATATTGTTCGTTAGAGTACCCGCCCCGCTCACACGTCGTGTGGCGGATGGACTCGCAGATGTACTATCCACAGAAATCATTCCCTTGTTCCTGCCACAACCACTTTACAAGAAATAGAGGTCAATCAAACTGATAAGCAAGAATGCTAAATGGTATTGATGAAACTAGCGCTTGAATCACTAGGAGATGCGCGGAACATGCTACTATAGTACTTACTTTCGGGTGTCTAAATTCCAGCTCCTTCGGCAGTCCCGGAACTTTTTTGGTGAATTTTCTCCAAACCCTGCCGGAGAAAGAAAACAATTACTTGATATCAGGAAATGAACAAAGTTGCTGATATGGTGGATAATGATCGATTTAACTTACTTCTTGAGGATTTCAGTCATGTCTGCATAGTCCTGGGGATCTTTTCGTCTTGAGTCTAAGACGGTTACTAGTCCCTGCTCAAGCTTAATCTCTAGGAGAATATAGTGGAAACTGCACACGCATGCATAACTCATGAATTACATTACTATAACCTTTACTAATATATAAGGGAAACCGAATACACACAAGACAGTAACACTCATTTGAAGTTGTAAGGAAAGAGTATTATATCTTTGTTTTGATTTATTACGAACGATTGTAGCATGTTGGCCTCGGTAGCTGCGGCATGAAGTTTAACCTCAGTTGCATCTATGAGATATGTGTTAATGAACCCAATATCACCGACTTGTCTTTTCTTCCATTCGACGATCTTCAATCTGCATAATATAGTGAGGATGATTATAAATACATGCAATGAAAGAGCTAAGCTATATAGAGAAACTTAATGACAGAAGTAGTACTACTTACAGACAGTAGAAGGCGATCGTTGTTTTATCGAGGGCCAATTGATTGAAAAACTGATAGAACTCCTCAAATGGAACAGGCAACAGATCAATTCCAACGAGGTCATGCTCCTTTTTAACTCTCACATACAAAGTACTCCTCCCCCCAGAGTCTCTGCAGATTTTCAAGTACCAATCATGCAATCTTCGCATCATCGTTGATAGAGATCTTTCATCTTTGACGAGAGGCTTCCCGTACTCGTATCTTTGCATCCGCATGTCCATGGGTTCATAATGTACTTCGTCGGGCAGGTAATCTGCAAGATTATTATAACCGGGCACCATCCTCGGATCATTAGCGACGTTGTGGCTAGGCACCTTGAGCGGGGGGCATGATTGCTTCGCTTGTTTGCCGAGCTGGGCAATTTGTTTCCCAGCTCGTCGTTTTTTCATCCTTTCATCACTGACAATAGTTCCCGACCGCTCCGCTTCGGCAAATTCCTTTCCAATAATGCGGTCATAGTTTCCTTTCGGCGAATCAGACTTTGGTGGTTTTGTCAGGGCAGCCAGAGTGCGCTTCACTTTCACCCCATCTACCTTCTCCTCTGGAGGTGGATGTTTCTTTGCTTTCACCCCTTCAAAGAATTTCCTCACTTCTTCTCGCGCGATCTCGGCGTTCTCCTCCTGGGTCCTCTCGTATGGTAACTTCTCTGGAGTCTTCAGAGAAGGATCGAATCTGTATGTCCTCTCGCCTCTGGTTGTACTGCTAGACACCGACCGAGCAGACGAAGCGGTTGTCTTCTTTACTTTCTTAAGAGGCGGAGGAGAAGGACTACGACCCGCCGGAGCAGCTGGAGCGGCGGCAGGTCTCTTCTGCCCTTGCTGACGAGGCGGAGAAGGAGGAGGTTGGCTGCTCGGGCGCGTCGGCACAGGCGGAGACGGAGGCGGAGTGCCGCCACGCGCCGGAGAAGGAGCCGGCCGAGGGCCCTGATCGTCACTCGCCGGAGGAGGAGGCGGTGGAGGAGGCGGAGTGCCCTGACTCGCCGGAGGAGGAGGAGGAGGCGGAGGCGTCCAGTTCGGAAGGTTGATGAGGTCCTTCCGCCATAGGCATGGAGTCTTCAGAGCAGACCCCAGCCGAGTCTCCCCTTCACCGGTAGGGTGGTCAAGCTGGAGGTCCTCAAATCCCTCCGTTATCTCATCCACCATCACCCTAGCATATCCTTCTGGAATCGGCATGCAGTGAAAAGTTGCGCCGGGTTTAGTAGGATAAGCAGAGCCAACAGCCGCCTTGACCTTCAAATTCATCCATTGCTTCATAAGGTGGCAATTTTGAGACTCCGTTATAGCATCCACAGGATAGCTGGCAGGAGCCGTCAAGGCATGCTGCAGCTGAAGCTGCTCGGTGGAAGCCACGCTGCTTCTGCGCTGAGATGGCGGGGTAGCTTCGGGGGAGGCTTCGGCAGTACGTTTGCTGCGATTTGCTTCTCGTTCCTCTATCGCTTGTACCCTTGCGTGCAGCGCCTGCAGTTCGGTCTGCTGCACTTTTTTTCTCCTCTCATGGGATTTGTAACCGCCTGCGTCCAGAAACCCAACCTTCCACGGAACGGAGCCTGGCGTGCCTCGTGTCCGTCCAGGGTGCTCAGGATTCCCGAGGGCCATTGTGAGCTCGTCGTGCTCTCTGTCTGGAAAGAACGTCCCTTCCTGTGCTGCGTCGATATAGTGCTTAAGCTTACTGACTGGTATGTCCATTTGTTCGTTCGTCCAAATGCATCCCCCTGTTTCAGGGTCCAAGGTTCCGCCAGCCCCGAAGAACCAAGTCCGGCAACGGTTTGGCCAGTTATTTGTCTCTGGTCTGATCCCTTTATGAACCAGATCATTCTCAACCTTGGACCACTTAGGCCGGGCTACGAGGTAGCCACCTGACCCCGTGCGATGGTGAAGCTTCTTCTTCGCGGCACTCTGCTTGTTTGTCGCCGACATCTTCTTACTCTTTTCCAATGTCTTGTAGGCCACAAATGCGGGCCAGTGATCTCTGATCTTCTCATATCTGCCCTTGAATTCTGGTGTCTCTTTTTTATCGACAAACCTATTGAGCTCTTTCTTCCACCTCCTGAATAGATCTGCCATCCTCTTCAGAGCAAAAGACTTGATTAATTTCTCTTTAATTGGGTTCTCTAGATTATCCTCTGGCGGTAGGGTGAAATTTGACTTCAGCTCAGTCCAAAGATCATTTTTCTGCATATCATTGACATAAGACACCTCAGGGTCTTCTGTAGCCGGCTTAAACCATTGCTGGATGCTTATCGGGATCTTGTCCCTAACCAGAACCCCGCACTGAGCAACAAATGCCCTCTTTGTCCGGAGGGGTTCAATAGGTTGGCCGTCGGGCGCGATTGCTGTGATCTCAAGCTTTTCATCCGAGCTCAACTTTTTCTTCGGGCCTCGTCTCTTTACCGAAGTTGTGCTCGATCCGGAGGGCTAGAAAAAAGAACAAAGACTTAATTAATATGTGTACATACCAAAACAATGAATGCATCAATCAGCTAGTCAGCATAGGCTTAACTAATATATATACCTGGCCGGACTCGGTTCGGTCACCGGAGCCGTCATCACTTTCTCCTTCTTGCACCGGCATTGGGTCACCGGCGCCGTCCTCATGTTCTTCTTCTTGCACCGGCATTAGGTCACCGTAGCCAGCTTGTTCACCCTCTCCTTCCGGACCATCGATGATATCGTTGAGATAGTACGAGACGGCATCACTTCCTTCTGCGATTATCTCCCTCAACAACGCTTCTTTTCTTGCTTCGTCTAGGGCGGTGTCCATAGTTTCTACAAATATTTACAACATGGCAATTATTATTCAAACATGACAGATGGATATATTAGTGCCAAACGTAGAACTAGCTACCTAATCATAGTAAGCTATCGGGAGGGGGTATATATCGACAACGACGACACTACATCTATATATGTCCCTCGATGACCCTCGTTCCCAATAAAAAAAGAGGAAGAAGAAGAAAAAAAGAGGAGAAGAAAGATAGAGGAGAAGAACTCCTCTATTCTTTCTTCTCCTCTTTTTTCTTCTTCTTCCTCTTCTTTTTTTATCCTCTTCTTCCTCCCATGTTCGAGAGGATCGCCTTGGGGTCGGGAGGTTGCCTAGTGTCAAAGGATTCAACAAAACCATGTCTTCATCATTAGGCGAAAGTAACATGTGCATGATGGTAGGAAGCTCTTCAAAGTTGTTCTGGAACGGAGTCCCAGATAGGATAATTCGCTTTTTGGTACAAAGTTCAGCAAGAGCCTTCCGAATATCGCTATTTGGAAGGCCTTTGTTGAATTCGTACCAAAAGGCGGATTATTCTATCCGGGACTCCATTCCAGAACAACTTTGCAGAACTTCGTACCAACATGCCCTGGTTACTTCCGGCTAATGATGAAGGCATGGATTTCTTCAATACTTTGACACTAGGAAACCTCTCTCGACCCCTCGGCGATTCTTGACCCCTCGAACCCTCAACGACCCTGAAACCCTCGACCCTTGACCCCTTAATGACCCTCGACCCTCTACCCTAGTTCCCGACCCTCGACCAATAGAGGAGAAGAAGAAAGGAATAGCTAGAGGAGAAGATCGAAGAAAAAAAAGAAGAAACAAAAGAGGAGAAGAAGAAAGGAATAGTGGAGAAGAAGAGAAAATAGAATATTCTATTTTCTCTTCTTCTCCACTATTCCTTTCTTCTTCTCCTCTTCTTTTTCTTCTGTTTTCTTCTTCTTATTTATTTCTCCTCTTCTTTTCGGTAGAGGAAACCCTAAATAGCTAGCAAGTATCGTGGGTGTGAGATACATGTGGCCTACGATGTCGGACACTACATCCACGTCCCGCAAGTGACATGGGCGTCGAAACCCGCGCCACTTGTGGGATGTGGATTTAGTGTCCGACACCGACGATACATGTATCTCACACCGACGATACTTTCTATTTAGGGTTTCTCCTCTACCACTCGGCAGCCCTCTCGGCGACCCTCGTTCCCGATAAAATAAAGAGGAAGAAGAAGAAGAAAAAAAAGAGAAGAAAGAATAGAGGAGAAGAACCCTCGAACCCTAGACGACCCTCTTCTTTCTCTCATGTTCGAGAGGATCGCCGAGGGGTCGGGAGGTTGCCTAGTGTCAAAGGAAACCCTAAATAGATAGCAAGTATCGTGGGTGTGAGATACATGTGGCCTTCGGTGTCGGACACTACATCCACGTCCCACAAGTGACGTGGGCGTTGAAGCCCGCGCCACTTGTGGGATGTGGATGTAATGTCCGACACCGACGGTACATGTATCTCACACCGACGATACTTTCTATTTAGGGTTTCTCCTCTACCACTCGGCGGCCCTCTCGACGACCCTCGTTCCCGATAAAATAAAGAGGAAGAAGAAGAAGAAAAAAGAAGAGAAGAAAGAATAGAGGAGAAGTCTCCTCTATTCTTTCCTCGCCTCTCTCATGAATGTCCGGCGTTCTCGACCCCCCCCCCTCCCCACGTGTCGAAGAAAAAAAAGAAGAAAAAAAAAGAGGAGAAGAAGAAAGGAATAGAGGAGAAAAGAGAAAATAGAATATATTCTATTTTTCTCTTTTCTCCTCTATTCCTTTCTTCTTCTCCTCTTTTTTTTCTTCTTTTTTCTTCTTCTTATTTATTTCTCCTCGTCTTCCTCTCTCCCCTCTCGGCGACCCTAGACCCCCTCTCGACCCTCGACCCCTAGGCGACCGTCGACCCCTCTTTTTTTTTCTTCCTCTTCTTCCTCTACCGCTCGGCGACCCTCGACGACCCTCGTTCCCGATAAAAAAAAGAGGAAGAAGAAGAAAAAAAAGAGGAGAAGAAAGAATAGAGGAGAAGTCTCTCCTCTATTCTTTCTTCTCCTCTTTTTTTTCTTCTTCTTCCTCTTTTTTTTATCCTCTTCCTCCTCTCATGTTCGACGACCCTCGACCCCTCGGCGACCCTAGACCCCCTCTCGACCCCCTCTTCTTCTCCCTCTTCTAATTCATTTGTTCATATGAATATAAAAACAATTTCATATTTACAATAATTAATATCACCAAAAAAATCCTAATTTTTCTAAAGAACTATTTTTTGCATATATACATGAACATAGATATATACATAGAGAACATATATACACATATATATATATAAAAAGCAAGCATATATATGAAAAAATATCTATGAACAGAAAACAAATCCGAATATAGCTATGAAAAAATATCTATGAACAGAAAAATATCTATGAAAAAACAAGCATATATACACATATATATTTTTTGCATATATATACATGAAAAAAAAGCATATAGCAGAAAAAAAGCATATAACAGAAAAAAAAAAGGGCACCGCGGCCGGACCAGAGGAGGACCGCGACGGCGACGATGGGGGCGGGCGGGCGACGGCGACGGCGACGGCGGGGCGGCGCGCGGGAGGGCGACGGCGACGGGGCGCAGGGCGCGCGGGGGCGCCACGAGGACGGCGGGGGCAGGGACGGCGACGGCGAGCAGGGCGCGCGGGGGCGCGACGAGGACAGCGCGGGCGGCGAGGGCGCCGGCGCACGGGGGCAGGGGCGCGGGGGGACGGCGAAGGCGAGCACGGGGCAGGGACGGCGAGCACGGGGCAGCGACGGCGAGCAGGGCGCGCGGGGGCGCGACGAGGACGGCGGGGGCGGCGAGGGCGCCGGCGCGCGGGGGCAGGGGCGCGGGGCGACGGCGACGGCGAGGGGTCGACGGTGACGACGAGGAGGAGGAGCCTGACGGCGTCGGCGAAGGGGAGTGGGAGAAGTTGGCGAAAATTTTGCAAGTGTGGGCTTATCTAGCCACACCTTTGGTCTCGGTTCGTGCCACGAACCGGGACGAATGCCTACCTATGGTCCCGGTTCTTGCCACCAACCGGGAAAATTGGCCTTTGGTCCCGGTTGGTGGCAAGAACCGGGACTAACGGGGGGCAATGGTCACGGTTGGTGCCACGAACCGTGACCAATGCCCCCTTTAGTCCCGGTCGGTGCCACCAACCGGGACCAATGCCCTTGTGCGCCCCGCGTCCAAAAGTTTAGTCCCACATCGCTAGTTAAGAGGGCTCTGGAGTGGTTTATAAGCGCTGCTGCGCCCACCCTCCTGAGCTCCTCTCAACTGCAGGCTTTCGGGCCTAACCTGTCATTGCAATACCTGTGGGCCTACTAGGCCTGCTGCGGGCCTGAATCCTGGCCAATGTAGGGTTTCTAGTCGTATTCAGGCCGTGGAGGCCCAGTAGGTGGCATTTTTTTCTTTTTTATTTCTACATTTTTTTGGTTTTTTATTTTTTGCTTTTAGGTCACAAAAATTATAAACTTTCTATTAGTGCCATTAGTTTTAAATTTTAAATAGTTTAAATTTGAATTTTTAAAATTTTGTGTGAATCACTAGTTTATGAATAACTTTACTAGAAAATTAGAATTTTTTTCTATTTATTTTTTATTTCTACTTAAAACTAAATACTTACAGTTTTTTAGTAATTTCTTTTTGCTTTTAGGTCACAAAAATTATAAACTTTCTGTTAGTGCCATTAGTTTTAAATTTTAAATAGTTTAAATTTGAATTTTTAAAAATTTGAAGAATATTATAGTTTTATTTTAGTTTAATTACTTACAGTTTTTTAGTGATACTTATAGTTTTATTTTACTTATAATTTAATTTTTTTTTGTTTTCTTCTTTTGTTTTATTTTTTGCTTTTTATTTTTTTATTTGTACTAAATACTTATAGTTTTAAAATGTATGTGAATCGCTAGTTTATGAATAACTTTACTATGAAGTTAGATCATCTGTTACAAAGGATTTCATTTTCTTGAACTTATTTGAACTCCATATTTTTTCTGTGTTCAAAATGCACCATTCAAAGACACATCATCAATTTTCAACCCTTTCTGACTTCATTTGTTATTTTTCATGCATTTATTGATTTTTTTGAGCTATAAGACCCTGAAATTGAAAAGCATTTCAAATGAACTCCGAAAAGGTTGAAAGTTGGCATGGTATCATCATTTCACCCACATAGCATGTGCAACAAAGTTGAGATGGTTACGGCAAAAACTGGATGCACTTCGTGTACAAAACGGACAATCTCTTTCGAAGTATCATGGTTTCGGATGAAAGATCATCTGTTACAAAGGGATTTCATTTTCTTGAACTTATTTGAACTCCATATTTTTTCTCTGTTCAAAATGCACCATTCAAAGACACATCATCAATTTTCAACCCTTTCTGACTTCATTTGTTATTTTTCATGCATTTATTGATTTTTTTTTAGCTATAAGACCCTGAAATTGAAAAGCATTTCAAATGAACTTCGAAAAGGTTGAAAGTTGGCATGGTATTATCATTTCACCCACATAGCATGTGCAACAAAGTTCATATGGTTACGGCAAAAACTGGATGCACTTCGTGTACAAAACGGACAATCTCTTTCGAAGTATCAGGGTTTCGGACGAAAGATCATCTGTTACAAAGGGATTTCATTTTATTGAACTTATTTGAACTCCATATTTTTCTGTGTTCAAAATGCACCATTCAAAGACACATCATCAATTTTCAACCCTTTCTGACTTCATTTGTTATTTTTCATGGATTTATTGATTTTTTTTGAGCTATAAGACCCTGAAATTGAAAAGCATTTCAAATGAACTCCAAAAAGGTTGAAAGTTGGCATGGTATCATCATTTCACCCACATAGCATGTGCAACAAAGTTGAGATGGTTACGGAAAAAACTGGATGCACTTCGTGTACAAAACGAACAATCTCTTTCGAAGTATCTGAGTTTCGGACGAAAGATCATCTGTTACAAAGTTGGCATGGTATCATCATAATAGTTGCGGGAGAAAGTCTTCACT
The DNA here is from genome assembly GCA_034509565.1 of Triticum monococcum. Taxonomy (NCBI): domain Eukaryota; kingdom Viridiplantae; phylum Streptophyta; class Magnoliopsida; order Poales; family Poaceae; genus Triticum; species Triticum monococcum. The sequence goes on along the minus strand of CM067847.1, from coordinate 8,403,337 downwards.
TTTTCTTCGCTTGTGTCATTTGCTTATTGCGCCGTAACCATGGATAATCTTCATTGTTTATCAGGATGCTTGGGTCAGCCTTGACATTGAAGGGAGGAATTTCATGAAACTTTTCATAATCTTCAGACATGTCTGTCTTGCCGTCCACTCCCAGGATGTCCCTTTTTCCTGAAAGAACTATGTGGCGCTTTGGCTCATCGTATGATGTATTCGCTTCCTTATCTTTTCTTTTTCTCGGTTTGGTAGACATGTCCTTCACATAGATAACATGTGCCACATCATTGGCTAGGATGAACGGTTCGTCAGTGTACCCAAGATTTTTCAGATCCACTGTTGTCATTCCGTACTGCGGGTCTACCTGTACGCCGCCGCCAAACAGAATGACCCATTTGCACTTAAACAAAGGGACCTTAAAATCAGGTCCGTAGTCAAGTTCCCATATGTCCACTATGTAACCATAATATGTGTCCTTTCCGCTCTAGGTTGCTGCATCAAAGCGGACACCGCTGTTTTGGTTGGTGCTCTTTTGATCTTGGGCGATCGTGTAAAATGTATTCCCATTTATCTCGTATCCTTTGTAAGTCAATACAGTCAAAGATGGTCCCCTGGACAACAAGTACAACTCATCACAAACAATGTTGTCACCTCTGAGACGTGTTTCCAACCAACTGCTGAAAGTCCTGATGTGTTCACATGTAATCCAGTCGTCGCATTGCTCCGGGTGTTTGGAGCGCAGACTGTTCTTGTGTTCATCGACATACGGGGTCACCAAGGTAGAGTTCTGTAGAACTGTGTAGTGTGCTTGAGACCAAGAATATCCGTCCCTGCATATTATTGAGTCTCTTCCAAGAGTGCATTTTCCAGTCAGTCTCCCCTCATACCGTGATTTAGGGAGACCTATCTTGTTAAGGCCAGGAATGAAGTCAACACAAAACCCGATAACATCCTCTGTTTGATGGCCCATGGAGATGCTTCCTTCTGGCCTAGCGCGGTTACGGACATATTTCTTTAGGACTCCCATGAACCTCTCAAAGGGGAACATATTGTGTAGAAATACGGGCCCCAGGATGACAATCTTGTCGACTAGATGAACTAGGACGTGCGTCATGATATTGAAGAAGGATGGTGGGAACACCAGCTCGAAACTGACAAGACATTGCGCCACATCACTCCTTAGCCTTGGTACCATTTCTGGATCGATCACCTTCTGAGAGATTGCATTGAGGAATGCACATAGCTTCACAATGGCTAATCGGATGTTTTCCGGTAAAAGCCCCCTCAATGCAACCGGAAGCAGTTGCGTCATAATCACGTGGCAGTCATGAGACTTTAGGTTCTGAAACTTTTTCTCTGGCATATTTATTATTCCCTTTATATTCGATGAGAAGCCAGTCGTGACCTTCATACTAAGCAGGCATTCAAAGAAGATTTCTTTCTCTTCTTTCGTAAGAGCGTAGCTGGCAGGACCTTTATACTGCTTCGGAGGCATGTCGTCTTTTTCGTGCAAACGTTGCAGGTCCTCCCGTGCCTCCGGCGTATCTTTTGTCTTCCCATACACGCCCAAGAAGCCTAGCAGGTTCACGCAAAGGTTCTTCGTCACGTGCATCACGTCGATTGAGGAGCGGACCTCTAGGTCTTTCCAGTAGGGTAGGTCCCAAAATATAGATTTCTTCTTCCACATGGGTGCGTGTCCCTTAGCGTCATTCGGAAGAGCTAGTCCACCGGGACCCTTTCCAAAGATGACGTAGGGTAAATCATTGACCATAGCAAGCACGTGATCACCGGTGCGCATGGCGGGCTTCTTCTGGTGATCTGCCTCGCCTTTGAAATGCTTGCCTTTCTTTCGACATTGATGGTTGGTCGGAAGAAATCGACGATGGCCCAGGTACACATTCTTCCTGCATTTGTCCAGGTATATACTTTCAGTGTCATCTAAACAGTGCGTGCATGCGTGGTATCCTTTGTTTGTCTGTCCTGAAAGGTTACTGAGAGCGGGCCAATCATTGATGGTCACGAACAGCAACGCCTTAAGGTTAAATTCCTCCTGTCTGTGCTCATCCCACGTACGTACACCGTCTCCATTCCACAGCTGTAAAAGTTCTTCAACTAATGGCCTTAGGTACACATCAATTTCGTTGCCGGGTTGCTTAGGGCCTTGGATGAGAACTGGCATCATAATGAACTTCCGCTTCATGCACATCCAAGGAGGAAGGTTATACATACATAGAGTCACGGGCCAGGTGCTGTGATTACTGCTTTGCTCCCCGAAAGGATTAATGCCATCCGCTCTTAAAGCAAACCATACATTCCTTGGGTCCTTTGAAAACTCATCCCAGTACTTTCTCTCGATTTTTCTCCACTGCGACCTGTCAGCGGGTGCTCTCAACTTCCCATCTTTCTTTCGGTTCTCACTGTGCCATCGCATCAACTTGGCATGCTCTTCGTTTCTGAACAGACGTTTCAACCGTGGTATTATAGGAGCATACCACATCACCTTTGCAGGGACCCTCTTCCTGAGGGGCTCGCCGTCAACATCACCGGGGTCATCTCGTCTGATCTTATACCGCAACGCACCGCATACCGGGCATGCGTTCAGATCCTTGTATGCACCGCGGTAGAGGATGCAGTCATTAGGGCATGCATGTATCTTCTCCACCTCCAATCCTAGAGGGCATACGACCTTCTTTGCTGCGTATGTACTATCGGGCAATTCGTTATCCTTTGGAAGCTTCTTCTTCAATATTTTCAGTAGCTTCTCAAATCCTTTGTCAGCCACAGCATTCTCTGCCTTCCACTGCAGCAATTCCAGTACGGTACCGAGCTTTGTGTTGCCATCTTCGCAATTGGGGTATAACCCTTTTTTGTGATCCTCTAACATGCGATCGAACTTCAGCTTCTCCTTTTGACTAATGCATTGCGTCCTTGCATCGACAATGACCCGGCGGAGATCATCATCATCGGGCACATCGTCTGGTTCCTCTTGATCTTCAGCAGCTTCACCCGTGGCAGCATCATTGGGCACATCGTCTGGTTCCTCTTGATCTTCACCAGCTCCCCCCGTTGCAGCATCACCGTATTCAGGGGGCACATAGTTGTCATCGTACTCTTCTTCTTCGCCGTCTTCCATCATAACCCCTATTTCTCCGTGCCTCATCCAAACATTATAGTGTGGCATGAAATCCTTGTAAAGCAGGTGGGAGTGAAGGATTTTCCGGTTAGAGTAAGACCTCGTATTCCCACATTCAGTGCATGGACAACACATAAAACCATTCTGCTTGTTTGCCTCAGCCGCATCGAGAAACTCATGCACGCCCTTAATGTACTCGCGGGTGTGTCTGTCACCATACATCCATTGCCGGTTCATCTGCGTGCATTATATATAATTAAGTGTCCAAATTAATAGAAGTTCATCATCACATTAAAACCAAAGTACATACATAGTTCTCATCTAACAACATATAGCTCTCCAGAGCATCTAATTAATTAAACCATACATTGAAACTATGTAAAACATTTCAATGCGAAAACAAATGCGATCATAATCGCAACCAAGGTAACAATTGATCCAACGGCATAATGATACCAAGCCTCGGTATGAATGGCATATTTTCTAATCTTTCTAATCTTCAAGCGCATTGCATCCATCTTGATCTTGTGATCATCGACGACATCCGCAACATGCAACTCCAATATCATCTTCTCCTCCTCAATTTTTTTATTCTTTCCTTCAACAAATTGTTTTCTTCTTCAACTAAATTTAACCTCTCGACAATAGGGTCGATTGGCATTTCCGATTTAAATACATCCTACATAAATAAAATCTATGTCACGTTGGTCGGCATAATTTTCATAAACAATAAATGAACCAATAGTTATAAAGATAATATACATACCACATCCGAATCATAGACAGGGCGAGGGCCGACGGGGGCGGATACCAAAACCATCGCACTATATAAGATGCAATAATAAATGTAAGAAAATGATACAAGTATCTATCTAAACATACAAGTAAGAATATTTTTCCTTTCAGAAAGAAGATAAGAACAAGAGGCTCACCACGGTGGTGTCGGTGATGAGATCGGCGCGGGTGATCGACGGCGGTGAAGACGGGGACGGGGCGTGATGGACCGCTAAATCTAGACAAATCTCGAGGAAAATGGAGCTTGGAGGTCGAGCTTCGAGAGGAGAAAGCTTAAGTAGTGTGGCTCGGGCATTCCATCGAACACCTCATGTGCATAGGAGGTGAGCTAGAGCACCACAAACCCCTCCCCTCGCCGGCCTGAGAAAAACAGAGCACTGGAGTGCTCTGCTCCCGGGCGAGGGTATATACAGGCACCTCATTGGTCCCGGTTGATGACATGAACCGGGACTAAAGGGGAGCCTTTGGTCCCGGTTCAAGCCACCAACCGGGACCAATGGTGGTGGGCCAGCAGGGAGGCCCTTTGGTCCCGGTTCATCCCACCAACCGGGACCAAAAGGTCCATACAAACCGGGACCAATGGCCCACGTGGCCCGGCCGGCCCCCTGGGCTCACGAACCGGGACCAATGCCCACATTGGTCCCGGTTCAAGACTGAACCGGGACTAATGGGCTGAGGTGGCCTGGACCATAGCCCCTTTTTCTACTAGTGCATAACCCACAGTTCCACAGGATCGAAACCTGACTCTCCTGTACACCCTGTTGTCAAAGTTATTCCTCGTGCTTGACTTTGTATGTAATTCATGGGCCTCCTGCCTGTTGATCTATTCTGGTATAAGACGCAATACTTATTCCCGATTGCTTTGAACCGCTTTCACGCCCTGTAACGGGCATCGAATGATTGTCTATCCACTTGAAACTTCTTATGGTACCTTCTTACCTTGCTCTCGGTGTTTTTCATTTGTTCAACTCGAGAGATACTCTTGTGATCATTCTTGGGATACCCCCGCCCAGATGACTTTCCCTTATACCATTCAATTGTCGTAAAGCTGCCCCGTTACCTATTCGTAAATACGATGGAGTTCCCGAAGAAAAGGGCCGACTTCATCATGAGGACCTGAAACAGAGGAATGAAGAAATCAATGTAATGGATCGACCTCTTCGAGAAGAGCAACCAAGGCCGAAAAGATTCGCTAGATTCATTATCAAACTTTTCCCCCTTACTCCCCTCTTAAATCTCGGGACGAGATTTCTTGTAGTGGAGGAGAATTGTGACGCCCGGATAATCAAGCTACAGTAAACCTCTGCTAATGGTGCCACGTCACCTCGGTTACTGTTGATAAACTCGAGTTAGTTCGAAACTGATTCAAATTCAATTTCAAAATCAAGCGAACAATAAAAGTTTTCAAATATTAAAACTAAAATGTTCGAAGTGAACCGAATAATGCATAGGTAATTATGGTGGAGAAACCACACTTTTATGAAATGTTTAAATAATCTAAAATAAATGAAACAGTAGCAAAACCGATATTTAAATGCTTTTATAAATAAATAAAATACTAAACTAAATTGTTTTGGGATAAAGCCTTTTGTGGCAGTAGATTTCATGGTAATACTAATTTAGGGATCATTTTATTATGAAGTAAAAGTAAACTTAAAAAGAAAGTAAAATAAAAACAAAAGGGAAATAAATAAGAAAAAGGAAAAAAAGAGAGAAACAACCCCCCCCCCCCACTGGTCCACCCAGCCCAGTTGGCCAACCGGCCGGCCCACCCACGCGCCTCTGGCCTACTTAGGCCGACCACCCCCCCCCCCAACTAACCCTAACCCCCACCCGAAACCCCCACTCACCCCCCCCCCCCACGCCGCCACTCCCTCTTCCCCCCCTCCCGATCCAATCTGGATCGGGGCGAAGACCCCCACTTCCCCTTGCTACTCGCTCCCCTCCTCTCGGAGCGCCCGCGCCCGGAGACAGTCGCCGCCCGCCGGCGCCGAGCACCAACCTCCGGCCTCCTCCTCGCGTTTTCCTTCCGCCGCGCCTTCGTCCTCCTCCACGGCGTCGCCTCACTGGACGCCCACCGCCACTCCGTTGCCGAGCCCGAAGTCACCCCGACGCCCGTCGCCACCACCACGTCGCTCGTCCCCGTCGCCCTCCTCACGCCCGCTGCCTAGTCCCTACTTCCCGCCGTGAGCAGCTGCCTTTTCCCCTCCTCCTTCTCCTCTGTGTCGCTTCGCGCGCACGCACACCACCTCGCCGGTCACCGCCCCTTCCCCCTGCTCGTCACGAAGCCTCCGCCACGGGCCTGCCCCTGTTGGTCGTGTTCGCGCCCGGTGCGTGGCCGCGCCCTGCGCCTCGCCAGCGGGCACGCCCGCGGCCTCCTTCCCGTGCGCGCTCACCGTGGACGCGTCCCTATTGGTCACCGTCGACCCCGCACCGCCCCGCCTCGCGAGGACTACGCACGGCCACGCCCTTGCTCGCCTCGTCGCCGACGGTCGTGCGCCCCGGAGCTCTGCTCCGCCCCTGAACACCACCTCCGCCGTCGCAGTTCGCGCACCCCGCCCTCGGTTGTTGCCGCTACGGCCTGGGGGCCTCGCCGTGCCGCCCCCGCGCGCTGGTCGCCGCTCAGGCTTCGGCCACGCCCGCGGCGCCCGTCGTCGGGTTCGCCCGCACGCCCGAACCGCTCGGGCTGGTGCCCGACACCCGGCACCCGCAAAGCCCCTCTGGGCCAATGACAGGGGGGCCCCAGCGCCCCAGAACGATTAAAAAAAGAGATAATAATAAATATAATTAAAAATTAAATAATCAATTAATTAACTAAATAATTAACTTAATTAATTATGTTTAAATTAATTAATTAAATTACTTAACCTAATTAATTGTAGTTAATAAACCTAATCATTTTGGTTAGACTAACTAAACCTGATTAGTTAGTCTTAGTGAATGACATGCGGGTCCCACACGTCAGTTGACCCAATCAACGCCGTGTTGACTGCTGACATCATGCTGACGTCATCATGACGTCAGCAGGCACTATTCTGGATAATGTTGATTAAATTAATTAAATAAATCCTAAAAATGATTTAAATCTTTTAAAATTAATATAAAATAAACCGTAGCTCGGATCGAAAAACTTTGTACAGGAAAGTTGCTCAGAACGACGTGATGATTCCGGATACGCAACCCGTTCGTCCGCCACACCCCTCTAACCTATCGAACTCGCAACTTTCCCGCTCCGGCCCCTCTTCCTGAAAACGCGAAATGCCGGGGATACTTTCCCGGATGTTTCCCCCTTTCACCGGTACCACGTCGTACCACGTTAGGGCACATCTAGCATCACGCCTTGTCATGTTATGCATTTGTTTGCATTATATTTATTGTTTTTCCCCCTCTTCTCTCGCTAGACACCGAGACCGACGCCGCTGCTACCCCGTACGACTACGGTGTTGACGACCCCTCTCTCTTGCTAGAGCAACCAGGCAAGCCCCCCCCCCCCCCTTGATCACCAGATATCGCCTACTCTCTTCTATACTGCTTGCATTAGAGTAGTGTAGCATGATACTGCTTTCCGTTATTTCCTACCCTGATGCATAGCCTGTCCTTGTTATTACTGTTGTTACCTTTACCTGCAATCCTACATGCCTAGTATAGGATGCTAGTGTTCCATCAGTGGCCCTACACTCTTGTCCGTCCGCCATGCTATACTACTGGGCCGTGATCACTTCGGGAGGTGATCACGGGCATATACTATATACATTACAGTGCTACATTACCTGTGATACTGTTCGGAGATGGGGGCTGAAGGGGCAGGTGGCTCCATCCCGGTAGAGGTGGGCCTGGGTTCCCGACGGCCCCCGGCGGTTACTTTGTGGCGGAGCGACAGGGCAGGTTCAGACCACCTAGGAGAGAGGTGGGCCTGGCCCTGGTCGGCGTTCGCGGATACTTAACATGCTTAACGAGATCTGGGTATTTGATCTGAGTCTGGCCATTTGGTCTATACGCACTAACCATCTACACGGGAGTAGTTATGGGTATCCCGGCGTCGTGGTATCAGCCGAAGCCTTCGTGACGTCAGCGACTGAGTGGCGCGCCCCGCATTGGACCGTAAGCCGGCTCTTGTATTAAGGGGGCTAGTTCTGCTTCCGGCCGCGTTCGCAACATGCAGGTGTGCAAAGGGCGATGGGCCCAGACCCCTGCGCCATAGGATTTAGACCGGCGTGCTGACCTCTCTGTTGGGCCTAGGTAGGGCTGTGACGTGCTGATCTTCCGAGGCCGGGCATGACCCAGGAAAGTGTGTCCGGCCAAATGGGATCGAGCGTGTTGGGGTATGTGGTGCACCCCTGCAGGGAAGTTAATCTATTCGAATAGCCGTGTCCCTCGGTAAAAGGACGACCCGGAGTTGTACCTTGACCTTATGACAACTAGAACCGGATACTTAATAAAACACACCCTTCCAAGTGCCAGATATAACCTGGTGATCGCTCTCTAACAGGGCGACGAGGAGAGGATCATCGGTTAGGATTATGCTATGCGATGCTACTTGGAGGACTTCAGTCTATTCTCTTCTACATGCTGCAAGACGGGGGCTGCCAGAAGCGTAGTCTTCGACAGGACTAGCTATCCCCCTCTTATTCCGGCATTCTGTAGTTCAGTCCACATATGATAGCCTTATTCCAGTTGATACCAATGCATACATATGTAGTGTAGCTCCTTGCTTGCGAGTACTTTGGATGAGTACTCACGGTTGCTTTCTCCCTCTTTTCCCCCTATCCCTTCTACCTGGTTGTCGCAACCAGATGTTGGAGCCCAGGATCCAGACGTCACCGTCGACAATGACTCCTACTACACCGGAGGTGCCTACTACTACGTGCTGCCCGCCGACGACGACCAGGAGTAGTTAGGAGGATCCCAGGCAGGAGGCCTGCGCCTCTTTCGATCTGTATCCCAGTTTATGCTAGCCTTCTTAAGGCAAACTTGTTTAACTTATGTTTGTACTCAGATATTGTTGCTTCCGCTGACTCGTCTATGATCGAGCTCTTGTATTCGAGCCCTCGAGGCCCCTGGCTTGTAATATGATGCTTGTATGACTTATTTTATTTGTAGAGTTGTGTTGTGATATCTTCCCGTGAGTCCCTGATCTTGATCATACACGTTTGCGTATATGATTAGTGTACGATTAAATCGGGGGCGTCACAAGTCATATTACTTAAAGAATTCCCACTTAGATAGACATCCCTCTAATCCTCTAAGTGATTACGTGATCCAAATCAACTAAACCATGTCCGATCATCACGTGAGATGGAGTAGTTTCATTGGTGAACATCACTATGTTGATCATATCTACTATATGATTCACGCTCGACCTTTCGGTCTCTGTGTTCCGAGGCCATATCTGCATATGCTAGGCTCGTCAAGTTTAACCTGAGTATTCTACGTGTGCAAAACTGGCTTGCACCCGTTGTAGATGGACGTAGAGCTTATCACACCCGACATCACGTGGTGTCTGGGCACGACGAACTTTGGCAACGGTGCATACTCAGGGAGAACACTTCTTGATAATTAGTGAGAGATCATCTTATAATGCTACCGTCAATCAAAGCAAGATAAGATGCATAAAAGATAAACATCACATGCACTCAATATAAGTGATATGATATGGCCATCATCATCTTGTGCTTGTGATCTCCATCTTCGAAGCACCGTCGTGATCACCATCGTCACCGGCACGACACCTTGATCTCCATCATAGCATCGTTGTCGTCTCGCCAATCTTATGCTTCCACGACTATCGCTACCGCTTAGTGATAAAGTAAAGCATTACACCGCGATTGCATTGCATACAATAAAGCGACAACCGTATGGCTCCTGCCAGTTGCCGATAACTCGTTACAAAACATGATCATCTCATACAATAAAATTTAGCATCATGTCTTGACCATATCACATCACAACATGCCCTGCAAAAACAAGTTAGACGTCCTCTACTTTGTTGTTGGAAGTTTTACGTGGCTGCTACGGGATTTAAGCAAGAACCAATCTTACCTACGCATCAAAACCACAACGATTTTTCGTCAAGTTTGTGATGTTTTAACCTTCAACAACGACCGGGCATGGCCACACTCGATTCAACTAAAGTTGGAGAAACTGACAACCGCCAGCCACCTGTGTGCGAAGCACGTCGGTAGAACCAATCTCGCGTAAGCGTACGCGTAATGTCGGTCCGGGCCGCTTCATCCAACAATACCGCCGAATCAAAGTATTAAATGCTGGTAAGCAGTATGACTATTATCGCCCATAACTCACTTGTGTTCTACTCGTGCATATACATCTACGCATAAACCTGGCTCCGATGTCACTGTTGGGGAACGTAGTAATTTCAAAAAAATTCCTATGCACACGCAAGATCATGGTGATGCATAGCAACAAGAGGGGAGAGTGTTGTCCACGTACCCTCGTAGACCGAAAGCGGAAGCATTATGACAACGCGGTTGATGTAGTCGTACGTCTTCACAATCGACCCATCCTAGTACCGAAAGTACGGCACCTCCGCTATTTGCACACTGTGACGCCCAGATAATCAAGCTACAGTAAAAACCTGCTAATGATGCCATGTCACCCTTGTCACTGTTGCTAAACACATGTTAGATCAAAACGTTTCAAAATCAAATTTGGATTTAGGCAAACAACAAAAGTTTTCAAACATTAAAACTAAAATGTCCAAAATGTGTCAAATAAATCATGGATAATACTAGTGGAGATACCACACTTTTATAAAATGTTTAAAGGCTCTAAAGTAATTAAAACAACAACTAAGACAATTAATTAAATTCCTTTTAAAAATTATAATAATGCAAACTATTTTATTTAGGTGCCAAACTTTTCTGGGGCAGTAGAATAAGTTATAACATTAATTTAGGAGTTCTATTTATATTTTATAAAACAAAAAACAAAAGAATAAAAAAAGAAAAGAAAAAGAGGACCCCCCCCCCACTCGGCCAACCAGCCCAGCTAGTCAGTCGGCCGGCCAGCCCACTATCCTCCCCAGCCCTCCTAGGCCCACTCCCTCTGTTTCCTCCTCGATCTAGATCGAGGCAACGGCGCCCGACCCCGTCGCCCCTGATCCCGCTCGACCCCGCAGCTCCTCCCGCTGGCCATGCCCTGCTCCTCCATTGAGCTCGCCTCTCCCTCCCCTGCACCCACCTCCGTCGCCACTCCCACGCCAGAACCCTCCCCCGCCGATGCCTCGCCAAGCCCGACGCCGCCCGTCGTCATCGCCGGTGCCAGGCGCCGCCTCGCCTGCGCTGCCCCACCGCCGGACCGCTTCCTCGCTGGACCACCTCGTCACCACGTCGCCATCGCCTTCGACTCCTCCCTGCGCCCCATTGCCCCGAACCCTGTGAATCCCCGTGAGCCGCCCCCTCCTCGCTCCCTCCCTCTCCCTCGCGCGCTCGCGCTCACCACTGCGCCCTCCCCCGCTTGCGCTGCCTACTAGTGCCGCTTCGCCCGCTCCCCGCCGCGCTCCGGCCAGGCTCCGGCCCGCACGCGTGGCCTCGTCCCCACTAGCTGCTGCCGCTAGTCCCGCCGGCGCTCACCGCCTGCACCCCTCGCGAGCGCAGCGCCTCGCACCCCCGAGCTCCGCTGCAGCCCTGCCGCAGCCTGCACCCCCGCCTCCTCTGCACACGGCCGCGGCCACGGCCGACGGCGCCGGCCCCCAGCGCTCCTCCCCACGGCCGCCTCTACACAGGCCACGGCCGGCGCGCCCCGCTCTGGCCATGACCTCGCCGTGGTCACCGCTCCCCTGATCCAGCCCCTGTCGGGTCCACGCACCTGGGCATGCGCCTGTCGCCCGCTGCTCGCACGCGCTAAGGCCCAATGGCCCTATGACAAAGGGGTCCCACCCCCCAAAACGTCTAAAAAGCGATAAAAAGAATTAATAAAAAGAATTAATTCTGTTTAAATTAACTAATTAAGATTAATTATCCTAATAACTAATTAACCTAACTAACTATTGTTAATTAGCTAAACAGTCCCTGACAGGTGGGACCCACCTGTCAGGTTGACCAGGTCAACGGTCAACGTTGACTGCTGATGTCATGCTGACATCATGCTGATGTCATAAAATCCATTTTCGAATTAAATTAAATAATTAATTAAGTTCCAGAAATTAGTAAATATTTAGAAAATCATATCTTTTAATCCGTAACTTGGACTAAATTATTTTCAACATGAAAGTTGCTCAGAACGACGAGACGAACCCGGATACGCAGCCCGTTCGTCCGCCACGCATCCCTAACCTATCGAACTCACAACTTTCCCCCTCCGGCTCCTCTACCCGAAAACGCGAAACACCGGGGATACTTTCGCGAATGTTTCCCCCTTCACCGTTATCACCTCATACCGCGTTAGGGCACGCTTAGCATCACGCTTTGCTTTGTCATGCATCGTTATGCATCTGTTAGCATTGTATTTATTGTTTCTTCCCCCTCTTCTCTCGCTAGACACCGAGACCGACGCCGCTGCTACCCAGTACGACTACGGAGTTGACGACCCCTCTCTCTTGCCAGAGCAACCAGGCAAGCCCCCCTTGATCACCAGATATCTCCTATTCTTCTCTATACTGCTTGCATTAGAGTAGTGTAGCATGTTACTGCTTTCAGTTAATCCTATACTGCTGCATAGCCTGTCCTTGCTACTACGGTTGTTACCTTTACCTGCTATCCTACTGCTTAGTATGGGATGCTAGTGTTCCATCAGTGGCCCTACACTCTTGTCCGTCTGCCATGCTATACTACTAGGCCGTGATCACTTCGGGAGGTGATCACGGGCATATACTATATACTTTACACTGTTACATTACCTGTGATACTGCTCGGAGATGGGGGCTGAAGGGGCAGGTGGTTCCACCCAGGTAGTGGTGGGCCTGGGTTCCCGACGGCCCCCGACTGTTACTTTGTGGCGGAGCGACAGGGCAGGTTGAGACCACCTAGGAGAGAGGTGGGCCTGGCCCTGGTCGGCATCCGCGGATACTTAAAAATAACGCGCTTAACGAGTTCTTGGTATTTGATCTGAGTCTGGCCATTTGGTCTATACGCACTAACCAACTACTGGGGAAGTTATGGGCACTCGACGTCGTGGTATCAGCCGAAGCCTTCGTGACGTCAGTGACTGAGCGGCGCGCGCCGGATTGGAACGTAAGCCTGCTCTTCTATTAAGGGGGCTAGTTCTGCTTCCGGCCGCCCTCGCAACGTGCAGGTGTGCTAAGGGCGATGGGCCCAGACCCCTGTGCGCTTAGGTTTAGACCGGCGTGCTGACCTCTCTGTTGGCCTAGGTGGGGCTGCGACGTGTTGATCTTCCGCGGCTGGGCATGACCCCGAAAAGTGTGTCCGGCCAAATGGGATCGAGCGTGTTGGGTTATGTGGTGCACCCCTGCAGGGAAGTTTATCTATTCGAATAGCCGTGATCTTCGGTAACAGGACGACTTGGAGTTGTACCTTGACCTTATGACAACTAGAACTGGATACTTAATAAAACACACCCTTCCATGTGCGAGATATAACCCGGTTATCGCTCTCTAACAGGGCAACGAGGAGGGGATCGCCGGGTAGGATTATGCTATGCGATGCTACTTGGAGGACTTCAGTCTACTCTGTGCTACATGCTGCAAGATAGAGGTGGCCAGAAGCGTAGTCTTCGACAGGATTAGCTATCCCCTCTTATTCTAGCATTCTGCAGTTCAGTCCACCGATATGGCCTTTACACATATACCCATGCATAAGTAGTGTAGCTCCTTGCTTGCGAGTACTTTGGATGAGTACTCACGGTTACTTTTCTCCCCCCTTTTCCCCCTTTCCTTTTTACCTAGTTGTTGCAACAAGAGGTTGGAGCCCCCGAGCTAGACGCCACCGTCGACGATGACTCCTACTACACCGGAGGTGCCTGCTACTACGTGCTATCCGCTGACGACGACCAGGAGTAGTTAGGAGGATCCCAGGCAGGAGGTCTGCGCCTCTTTCGATCTGTATCCCAGTTTGTACTAGCCTTCTTAAGGCAAACTTGTTTAACTTATGTCTGTACTCAGATATTGTTGTTTCCGCTGACTCGTCTATGATCGAGCAATTGTATTCGAGCCCTCGAGGCCCCTGGCTTGTATTATGATGCTTGTATGACTTATTTATGTTTTAGAGTTGTGTTGTGATATCTTCCCGTGAGTCCCTGATCTTGATCGTACACATTTGCGTGCAATATTAGTGTACGATTGAATCGGGGGCGTCACACACACGTTCGGCTCGGTGACGTCCCACGAACTCACTATCCAACAAAGTGTCGAGGAAGAGTTTCGTCAGCACGACGGCGTGATGATGGTGATGATGAAGCTACCGGCGCAGGGCTTCGCCTAAGCACTACGATGATATGACCGAGGTGGTATATGGTGGAAAAGGGCACCGCACACGGCTAAAAGATTCTTCATATCTCAAAGCACATCCCAAGTTTCATTTCTATCCGCGTATGCAGGCGCAAAAAGAACAATCCATTCGCCATGTCTCGTCCAGTAATTGCTGTGGGTCTGAGTGTCTCACGGCCCTTGGGTCATTTATATATTCATCCCGATCGTGCCGCCATGGAGTCTTATCTTTGTCTGGCTCTGATCTCTGGAAGCGATTAAACTTTTTCTGCAGGTTATTCTTCTACTGCTTATTGCCGGACCCTTCTTTCCTCTTATACGGACAGGGAAAGTATTTCTATTGTCAAAGAACAAGGTTAAGATTAAGAAGAACATAAATTACCGTGTGAGGAGGACGAAACAAGTGGCGGGCTATCCTGAAAAGCTCCTTTAGGACGCTGAAGTTAGCCGAACATCTAACCTCGCTGTCAATGACAAGTTGTCTTAATTTGTTATGTACACAATGTATTCGTTTGTAAAATAACATTTTTTAAGAGAAAAAGGATGATCAAGACATGTCGTCTCAAGGTCTATGGACAGTACTAGCCAGCATTGCTGGACATTGACGTGTCGAAAGACTCCAAGTGCAGTGGCAATAATAAGCCAACAAATGAATTTAACATCGTACTCATGAGAGTTATAACATGAAATTTTTTTCTAGTTTTTGTGGCTCGAAAAAAACAACCTGAGGTCCCGCTCATTCATCGACTGCGACCGTTGAGTCGTTGACACGGCGCTTGACTCTGAGTCTGCCCTACACCTACGGGTGGCCTGGATTGTAGTCGTTTGTGAACCCCCCATGGCATATAAACTCCCTATCGACGCATACGGCACCTCCCCATCGGCAGTGTTTTCCAATGCGTGCGTTCCAATTGTTCACATGGCACTACTCTTCTATTTTATTTTTTGCAGGGGGGCACACGGCACTAGTCAGTACAGCTTTGTCTGTCTATACATGAGT
This sequence comes from Triticum monococcum, assembly GCA_034509565.1. Lineage (NCBI taxonomy): Eukaryota > Viridiplantae > Streptophyta > Magnoliopsida > Poales > Poaceae > Triticum > Triticum monococcum. The sequence continues at coordinate 8,388,016 of CM067847.1, read as the reverse complement.
ACCTAAGGGCATCAGCAATGTATATGTACACTTTGTCTCTGATGAAAACAAGGCCTATAAACTTTATCTATAATTAAACAGTGCAAGGTTTGATCAAATCTGTAGAACTGCTAGCTGCCTCCTTTCCAATTTAAAAGGCATGAATCCCTATGTTGATAATTTGGTCAACGTAGCGGAGTTATATCATAAATGTACCACTAGAAATGTCAAATATTTTTTGTAATGACATAAATTTTATGACTTCCAATTTATGACGACATTATTCAAATTTTTAATCTGGGGATACCAGTGCTCTTTTTTTTTGCGGGGAAGCACTAGTAGAAAACAGGGCTATGGTCCAGGCCGGCTCAGCCCATTAGTCCCGGTTCAGTCTAGAACCGGGACTAATGTGAGCATTGGTCCCGGTTCGTGCGGCTAAGGCATTAGTCCCGGTTCACTCGGGCCCTTTAGTCCCGGTTTAAGCCACGAACCGAGACTAAAGGGTGCGATGACCTTTAGTCCCGGTTCGTGCCTCAAACCGGGACTAAAGATTAGACCTTTAGTCCCGGTTTGAGGCACGAACCGGAACTAATGGGGTTGAGACCTTTAGTCCCGGTTCGTGCCACGAACCGGTACTAGAGGTCCCATTTTCAAACTCTACCCCCCCCCCCCCCCCCAACCCCCCGTGGATCGCCTTTTAAATTTAAAAAAAATAAAAGAAAATAATGGAAATGTCAAAAAAATAAAAGAAAATAAGTTTCTCATGTGATATGTGGTCTAGTTGTTGGGAAAATTTGCAAATGTGAATTTTGACTTTATTTGCAAAATCTCTCTGAAATTTGTAAAAATGGGCATAACTTTTGCATACTAACTCGGATGAAAAAGTTTTTTATATGAAAAATCATCTACTCGAAAAGTTACATCCAAATTTAACGGGGGAACCCCGTTAAACATTTTCAAAATCCTCAAAACCTAATAGAAAAAAGTTACGGGGCTTTTAAGATCTAGAGTGGAAAAAATTGAAAAATATTTAAACAGTGGGCAAACTGTGGTCAAACAATGGTCAAACTAATTATTCTAGAATATTACTATTACTAAATAATTATTTTAGTTATTTCAATTTTGGTCAAATCTGGTCAAACTGTGGTCAAACAATGGTCAAACTAATTATTCAAGAAATATTAGTGTTACTAAATAATTATTGTTTTTTAAAACAATAGTTTCAAACTCAAACAGTGAAATGTGTCACTTCATGCTCAAGCAAAATTCCTGAAGGTTAATAGGATTGACATCTTACTATTGTCAGGAAAACAACAAGTGCAGACTTGGAGCGAGGGAGAATAGAACCCGGAAGTTAAGCGTGGTTGGGCTGGAGTAGTGAGAGGGATGGGTGACCGGTCGGGAAGTTAGATGATTTGGAATGATGAGGGGTGATTAAAGGATAAATTGAGAAGTGATGAGGGATGGTGATTACAGACTAGAGGTTAAAATAATTCAGAAATTTGAAAATAAAAAAAATTACCAACCGGGACTAAAGGTGGAGCTCCACGTGGCCGCGCCCTTTAGTCCCGGTTCAATCCGGGACTAAAGGCCCTTATAAACCGGGACTTTAGTACCGACACTTTAGTCCCGGTTCAGGAACCGGGACTAAAGGCCCTTATAAACCGGGACTGTAGGCCCTTTTTCTACCAGTGAAGGGATACCAGTGGTCTAGTATGTCCACTAGCTTCCAGCGGCTTGGAGGCATCGAGCTCTCAGTTATGGTTGTGGGTAATGGTGTCTCACGATTGCCGTACCAATTACACTGTCGAAGTTTATTGATTAACATCGGAAGGAAAAATATCTTCTATTTCCAAATAGCTACAACACACTGCCTGGTTTTTTAGACATGCAACCATGCCACATAACCGCCATGCATGCAAGTTATAAATTACATTGATTTTGCATTACTCTATACATGCAGCACTGCCACATCATCAGCTACCTATTTTATCAGACATCCAACCATGCCACATAAGCATCATCCATGCAAGTCATAAGTTACATTGTTTTCGCATTATTCTATACATGCAGCGCTGCTACATGTACATGTTAGCCATAGGTAATTTATGCACTAAATTTTGTATTGAGAGGATATGTGTTGGGCGATTGCAGCATACTTCTGTAGTTCATCCTTCAATTTTTTTTAGAAATGATACTTTTAATTGCAATTCAAAGAATTCTTCTTTTATACCATTTGTATTTTTTTGAGCAAGGTTTATTAGTTTTAGATGCTTTTGTAGAAATTTATTCATTTTTTGAGCAAGGTTCCCGTGAAAACACACAAGAAATCATCTAGTTATTGTGAGAGAAGGACACTAACGAAGTGATGGGCTGACTCCCACGACCAAAACCAAGGTACTACATATGCCACGCGTAGTCAAAACCACTCTATAGAGCCCAAAACACCATTCATCCGGAGTGATGGTAAAGTGTTATGTTATTTACTATTCAGAGGTTAATAGTTGGCCACTATTTAATTATGTTGCCACGGTATAACGCACGAAACTTGTCGCTCCTTCCACGTAGGGTCCACTTATCGTGACGGGCGACCAGTGGCGTCACTTGGTCAGAAGCAAATATGTGCCTCCATGAAAAATAAATATGTGCCTCTTATGAAAAAAAAGTATTTTTGTTCTTTACCGAGAGGCATAGTTTTGCCTTCGCGGAAGCAAAAAACACGTTTTTCAGATGCATGTGGGAGCAAATTTGTTTCTCCTCAAAAAGTAAATCTGAGCCTCTCATGCAAAAGAAAAAGAAAAACGTGTTTTCCTTTCTTTTTGAGAGGCACATGTTAGGGTCGTCCAAGGCCCTCCGTGAGCAGTGTGACGGCACAGGGGCCCCACTTTTGGGCCTGGTTATATTTGTCGGTGGTCTATTTTCTTTGTTTGCATGCTTTTCGGCTTGTCGGCCTAGTTTGATCGACCGAGCGTCTCCCAAACTCGAGAGCAACTAGCTCACAAGCGCTTTTTCAGGAGCCTCCCAACGATTATATAGAGGTGGACTGAGAGCGTGCCACTTGGCGTGCTCTCAACCATCCCACGTGTCGCGCTCTCGGCGCTCTCCTTTGGATTTTGTTTCTTTTGTATTTTTTCGCACGCGTTTTCGGCTTTCTAAACGATTTTTTTAGTTTTATGACCTTTTGGTTTACCACCGGTCTTCCTTAGCTTTTGGACCAAAAAATAAAAAAAATCATGAAAAAATATGTTCTTTTTTTTCTTCCGTGAGGATCATGGTCATGCCTCTCGGAAATGAAAAAAAAATGTTGTTTTCTTTCCTCCCGAGAGTAGCACAGTTTTGCTTCCGTAAGAGGCACGGGTTTGCATTCGTGAGAGGCATGGTTGTGCCTCTCGAAAACGAAAAAAAATGTGTTTTCTAGGTTTTTTTCATATGTGAAAGGTACGATTTTGCTTTCGCAAGAGGTATTAGTACCGACACTAGAGGTATTAGTACCGACACTTTAGTCCCGGTTCAGGAACCGGGACTAAAGGCCCTTATAAACCGGGACTGTAGGCCCTTTTTCTACCAGTGAAGGGATACCAGTGGTCTAGTATGTCCACTAGCTTCCAGCGGCTTGGAGGCATCGAGCTCTCAGTTATGGTTGTGGGTAATGGTGTCTCACGATTGCCGTACCAATTACACTGTCGAAGTTTATTGATTAACATCGGAAGGAAAAATATCTTCTATTTCCAAATAGCTACAACACACTGCCTGGTTTTTTAGACATGCAACCATGCCACATAACCGCCATGCATGCAAGTTATAAATTACATTGATTTTGCATTACTCTATACATGCAGCACTGCCACATCATCAGCTACCTATTTTATCAGACATCCAACCATGCCACATAAGCATCATCCATGCAAGTCATAAGTTACATTGTTTTCGCATTATTCTATACATGCAGCGCTGCTACATGTACATGTTAGCCATAGGTAATTTATGCACTAAATTTTGTATTGAGAGGATATGTGTTGGGCGATTGCAGCATACTTCTGTAGTTCATCCTTCAATTTTTTTTAGAAATGATACTTTTAATTGCAATTCAAAGAATTCTTCTTTTATACCATTTGTATTTTTTTGAGCAAGGTTTATTAGTTTTAGATGCTTTTGTAGAAATTTATTCATTTTTTGAGCAAGGTTCCCGTGAAAACACACAAGAAATCATCTAGTTATTGTGAGAGAAGGACACTAACGAAGTGATGGGCTGACTCCCACGACCAAAACCAAGGTACTACATATGCCACGCGTAGTCAAAACCACTCTATAGAGCCCAAAACACCATTCATCCGGAGTGATGGTAAAGTGTTATGTTATTTACTATTCAGAGGTTAATAGTTGGCCACTATTTAATTATGTTGCCACGGTATAACGCACGAAACTTGTCGCTCCTTCCACGTAGGGTCCACTTATCGTGACGGGCGACCAGTGGCGTCACTTGGTCAGAAGCAAATATGTGCCTCCATGAAAAATAAATATGTGCCTCTTATGAAAAAAAAGTATTTTTGTTCTTTACCGAGAGGCATAGTTTTGCCTTCGCGGAAGCAAAAAACACGTTTTTCAGATGCATGTGGGAGCAAATTTGTTTCTCCTCAAAAAGTAAATCTGAGCCTCTCATGCAAAAGAAAAAGAAAAACGTGTTTTCCTTTCTTTTTGAGAGGCACATGTTAGGGTCGTCCAAGGCCCTCCGTGAGCAGTGTGACGGCACAGGGGCCCCACTTTTGGGCCTGGTTATATTTGTCGGTGGTCTATTTTCTTTGTTTGCATGCTTTTCGGCTTGTCGGCCTAGTTTGATCGACCGAGCGTCTCCCAAACTCGAGAGCAACTAGCTCACAAGCGCTTTTTCAGGAGCCTCCCAACGATTATATAGAGGTGGACTGAGAGCGTGCCACTTGGCGTGCTCTCAACCATCCCACGTGTCGCGCTCTCGGCGCTCTCCTTTGGATTTTGTTTCTTTTGTATTTTTTCGCACGCGTTTTCGGCTTTCTAAACGATTTTTTTAGTTTTATGACCTTTTGGTTTACCACCGGTCTTCCTTAGCTTTTGGACCAAAAAATAAAAAAAATCATGAAAAAATATGTTCTTTTTTTTCTTCCGTGAGGATCATGGTCATGCCTCTCGGAAATGAAAAAAAAATGTTGTTTTCTTTCCTCCCGAGAGTAGCACAGTTTTGCTTCCGTAAGAGGCACGGGTTTGCATTCGTGAGAGGCATGGTTGTGCCTCTCGAAAACGAAAAAAAATGTGTTTTCTAGGTTTTTTTCATATGTGAAAGGTACGATTTTGCTTTCGCAAGAGGCACGGTCATGCCCCTCATAAACAAAAAAAATGTGTTTTGTTTTTCCTTCCGCGAGAGGCACGGTTTTGCTTCCGAGAGAGGCACAGTTGTGTTTACGCAAAAGGCACGGCCATGCCTCTCGGAAACAGAAAAAAAAACATGTTTTCTGATTTTTTTTTCTTTCACGAGAGGCATGGTTTTTTCTGTCTGTTTTTTTGTTCAGTTTTTTCATGAAAAAAAAAGTACGTGAAAACCTATAGACATGGGATCTAGTTTTGAAGATCTCGGCGCGAGGAATTCAATGCTGAAAACGGTTCAAGATTTGGACGTACGGTTTAAAAGATAAAATGTTTTGAATAAACGGATGTTCGAAAAAAGGAAAACTCCTCAGGTTGCGACAGGTGACGCACATACAGTGCGCCACTTGTCGCAACCTAAGGAGTTTGGATTGATCTTTGGAAGGAGTGCTTCGTAATTAGTGATTTCATCCGAACTCTCCCGATCAAGGCCTACTCCACACCTAAAAAAAAAGAGAAAAATATCAGGGACTGCCCCCGATCAATTAGGTCATCACTTCGCTGGCCATAGTCTTCCCGAGTCCCCTGATCTAGATCATATTTGCTTGCTATCACTTTCTCAGATAAAACAAAAACTTCTTGCCGTCAGCGCCATCACAAGGACCAGGCGGGCAGGGGCCATGATGCAGAATTTCTGCCTTGAATTTGAGCAGAAATTAGGGCTAAAGAGGGCGCCAGTACCACCATCACCGACCAGTCAATGTCCATCAGGTGTACCTAAGCCAAAGCAGATTTGTTTTAGGTTATTTTTTCTCAAACACTTTAGTGGCTAATGAGTATACCGAACATTTGCATCTGTTCTCCAGGTAATTAACAAAATTTCTATATGTTCAAAGCATCTATAGCCAGGCATGGAAAATCCGGCCTCCTATACGTCCATGGACGCGTCTGGACACGCCATCGGACGCATCCGGACGGGCTCTTATATTTCGCTCCCGGCATCCACATATCTTAAATACGGACTCTCAAATCCATGCATGTCGATCATATAAGCCTATGTCACATGTAAATAACAAATGTTGGTACCGAACATAAATAGTGTTTACATTAAATTTATTTGAAGTGCACAACTCAATTATCAGTTCTTTGGTTATGGGTCCACATATTCTGCACAAGATCATTGAGACGCTGCGCGTGCACCTGATGATCCCGAAGGTTCTGATGCATCTGCAGAAAGTTCATAAAGCTGAGCTACATCTTAATCTTCCAGGATTTCAACTTATTCTCCGGATGCTTCAAAATCATTGGTTTGGGTTACACCATCACTCTCATCCTCCACAACCATATTATGCGAAATAACACAACATGTCATGACGTGCCACAATGTTTTTGATTCCCACATCATTGCAGCCCCACAAACAATTCCCCGACGTGATTGAAGCACTCCAAATGCCCTCTCCACGTCCTTCCTAGCCGCTTCTTGCATTGTTGCAAAGTGGCTCTGTTTCCTGCCATGCGGTTCAGATATGGTCTTCACAAGCGCCGCCCACTAAAGATAGATGCCATCGACAAGATGGTATCCCATGTTGTAGCCTCGGCCGTTGATGATGTAGTTGCAGGACAGTGATTCCCCATTGCAAAGCCTCCTGAACACCGGAGATCTTTGAAGCACGTTGATGTCGTTGTGATAACCCGACAATCCAAAGAAAGCATGCCAAGTCCATAAGTCATGTGATGCCATCGCTTCTAGTATGATGATGGCCTCTTTGATGTGACCTTGATACATTTCCCGCAAACCTTTGGGGCAGTTCTTCCATTGCCAATGCATGCAAATCAATTGATCCGAGCATTCCGAGAAACCCCTTGGCCTCTCTTTAAATAGTCAACAACTTCTCTGTGTCCTACACATTTGGTTCTCTGAGATACTTAGCTCCAAACACCTGCACCACGGCGCGGGCAAACTTGAGGGGTAGTCTTCAGGCATGTGCTCTCCCTCATCTTGACCATCCCACAAGTGCATCTGCGGCAGTACCAAGTGCAAGCATCCTCAGAGAAGCCGTGCACTTCTTCTTGGCAGAGAAAGAAAGTTGACCGCAGCAATCCCTTGTGAGCTTGAAGTAGTCATCGTGTGCCTCCACTCCCTCCACGATGCGCAAAAACAATGGTTTTCGCATGCGAAAGCGGTGACGAAACCATGGATCATACGGGAAAGTAGGCTTCAGAGCAAAGTAGTCCGTCTGCAACAGCCGTGCTGCGGACACCCTATCCCAATTGATCACTCTTCTTCCTTTGATTGAGCTCTTGAAGTTGAGAATATGCTCCACTTGCCTGTCCATCTCCTCTTGCATGCTCATGAGCATGATCATATCCACTTATTCGTCCAAATCCGAGGAATCGAAGAACTCATCTTCAATCATTTGATCAAGTTTCGTCGGTCCATACTCCTCGTCCAATGAAGCATCGGAATCCATTGTTTTCCCTAAAAAATCACAATAAACTAGGTCAGATAATGTGACGTACACATAGAGTGCCGGGGGGGGGGGGTGCTCTGGAATTGCCGGACGTACCGCGGTGGTGTCCGGGCCGGCGGCAACGTTCCCGACGGCGAGGACGGTAGATAGGAGTGTTGTGCTGGTGTTAGTTGCATAAACGCTGGGAATGGCTGCGGAGGGCGCGCATCGGCGGGGCTGCGAGATGGACGGCGCAGAGGAGGAAGAAGAGAGGAGAGAGAAAATTGATTCGGTCGGTCTGAGGGGTGGATTTGGTGCAATTTGCGGCGAGGTTGGGCTGTCGGGTCCGGCATGGCGGGCACGGCCAAGTGCCCCATATACGCCCAATTTTTGGGCTGCATATGCGGGCTGCTGATCAGCACGGGCATTTGAGGCACGTTTGAGTCTCAGTGACCAGGCAGGCCGTCTGGGCGTTTGAGACTGGTTTGGAGCATCTGGATGTAGATGCTTGCATTTCTCAATGGGTGAAATATTTGGGGAAGATAGTTTGTATGATATATTCCCAAATATTGTATGAAATGGCTGCAGTACTGAACTGAAACTGGTCTGAAATTTGAAATGCAACTCGTATATGCTAAAAAGGTGATATGGTAGTGACCGGCGACCAGCCAGCGTCAAGCTGCAAGGTTTTCATTGGAACGTTCCTTCCCTATTTCCCACACTTGTTTTTTTAGCAGGTATATGTAAAATAACAAAAATAAAATGTCTGTTTTCCCACATCTAGAATTGACGTGCCGATCAGCTTATTCCCGGGGGCATGGACACCACATGAAATACGGAGAACTATATATCTGCATGAGTGTGGAATCACGTCCGCATAATATACTGACGAGTTTTTTTTTTGCGGGGGAATATACTGACGAGTTAGGAAGGTTATACGTAATAATTATTAGAATTAGTTGGAGCGAAATGAGACAAAATGAAAATGTGAAGATGATTTCGATCGGTATATATATTGGGATATGTAGATAGCTGGGGCTTGTGAGAAATTAAGCTGCCAAGCCAGTACATAGGAGCTAGCAGTGCCAGTGACCACCGTCCGTAGCAATGGCAACTTCTTGCTCGCTTCCTCCTCTTGTGCTTCTTCTCCTTCTTCTTCTGGTGGCGCTACCGCTCTCGTCAGCGGCCGTCCGGCCATCTCCCCAGGTCGGCAGGTTCTTCGCCAAAGCAGTCCGCTCAATCATCAAGAAATCCACCAAGGAGTACCTGGAAGATAGGGCCAAGGACAGCGTCCGGGACTTTTCCAGCCAGGGCAACACCGGCAAGGGTAACAACGACCAGCTGGGCAGCTCGGCGGCGGACCAATTCGGTGCCTTCCTCTTCGACCTCTCCATCGGGACGCCCTCATCGCCACAGACCCTCTCCCTCGTCCTGGACATCACCAGTGAGCTCGTCTGGACGCAGTGCGGCGTGCTACAGCCGACCGACGGCACCTTCCTCCAGATCGGCTGCGACGACCAGAAGTGCAAGGACGTGTTCCCCGACGTTACCACCTGCGCCGCGGCCAACCCTGACGACGCCTGTGCCGCCAACCTCGGCGGGCCCTGTTGTGGGTACCAGGAGACATTCTACGGAGGCGGCGCCACAAAGGGCAACCTCGCCACCGAAACGTTCACCTTCGGTAGCACGTCCGTCACCGACTTGGTGTTCGGCTGCAGCGACAGCGACACGGTGCTGAACGACCTCGACTCCGGCACCGGCTCCCGCGCCTCCGGCTTCGCTGGCTTCAGCACGGCCCCCTTCTCCCTCGTGTCGCAGCTCCAAATCTCCAGCTTCTCCTACTTCATCGCGCTCCCGGACGACCCCGACAAGGACAAGAGCTTCATCAGCTGGGGCGACGCCACGCCTAAGAGCGGCCACGGCACGCCACTGCTCGTGCCGACGTCCAGCCAGAACCCTCACTGGTACTACGTCAAGCTCACCGGCGTGCAGGTAGACGGCCAGCTCCTCAGCGACATCCCGGCGGGAACCTTCGACGTCAAGACGGACGGCACCGGCGGTGGGGTGTTCCTGAGCACCACCTTGCCGGTCACCTACCTGGAGCAGGCCGCGTACGAAGTCTTGAGGCAAGAGCTCGTGAGCAAGATCCAGGCCAAGGGCGTGAGTCCGACGAACCCCGACGACGAGAACCACCTCTGCTTCGACAAGCAGGCCTTCTCCGACAAAGAGGTTCCCAAGCTAGCGCTGGTGTTCGACGGCGCTGACGCGGTGATGGAGCTCAAGGTGCAGAACTACTTCTTCACCCTTGACAACGGGATGACGTGCCTCACCATACTGCCGTCTATCGGCGGTTCCGTTCTGGGCAGCCTGCTGCAGACGGGCAGGACCATGACCTACGACCTCCAAGACGGTATGCTGACGTTTGACACGTTCGGGACGGCAGCAGCTGCGCCCGCGCCGGCGAAGGTGCAGCTCATGATAATGGCCACTCTTCTTCTCTGCTGGGTGCTCCTCTAGTTCTACTACCGCGCTCTACGTAAATAAAGTCTGCCGTAAATTTGTATGTGTTCCCTAAGATAGCCAGATGTCCGCATAAGCTATTGTATATATGTGGCTAATATGTACGTGTTGTCCGCATAAGCTATTGTACGTCTATCATAACTGTTTTGCTAAATCACATCTAAATGTGCCATAAGTATGGCACATCTGGATCATTACGCGGGCTCGTACCGCTTCACTCGTTTTTGTTTGTCTTTGTTCATGTGTCTACAGATCGGACCCTTTCGTACTACAAGTCTCTTTATCGGCGGTGGTTGTTGTTCTGGTGCGATGTCTTTATCGGGCCTTAGCGCGCCGACTTCCCGGTTGTCTACTACAATAAGGTTTACCCGGCTCTGATGAAGGAAGGCGATGACGGCGGCGCGTCTTCTGCTCGCTCCAGTGCTTGTAGTCGCCGCTAGGTGGTCTACAGACCTAGATGTATTTTTTTATATCTGGTGTTCTTTGTACTACTTTCATAGTTGATGAATAGATCGGAAGTTTTCCTCGTAAAAAAAGTATTGCACACCTAAGTCCTATGTTATTGATCTTTTCTTTTTTATACTGATTGAGTCACTTAGATGTGCAATAACTAGGACAAATTTATAAGTGACTTAGACAGACCCCATCATTATGGTATTGTAGGGCAATGTAACACTACAGAAAAAATATTTGTTGCCATATATTTAGTTGTAGACCAAGTGCAATTTATTGGCCACTTGGCTTCTAGACATGTACACCGAGTGCGAACATCAAAACCCATGGCAATAGATCGGTTCTCGACGTATTACAAAAAACGCTTTTGCCCCTTTTTACATGTAAAACAAATAGCCAACCAACAAGATCTAAGTAGTTCAACACAACACACACCACACAAAGTACACATAACAGGAGTATGAAAAGGTTCTGTTGAGGACACCTTGACACGCCCTGAAATAAAAGAACACAAGCATCAGCCGAGAGCAGCACTAAATACACTCGGCATTCGCAATGCTCTTGGGATAATCTATCAAAAGCACTCGGACTATAAAGGATGCTCAGCATATTCTCCTGCCATGTGGCCATACTCCCTCGCGCTTGACGGCTCCGTGGTGGCGGTCTGTATAAGCCGAGTGCTCACATGGAACATGTGGCTTATGACTTCCCGCATGCATCAATCTACAAGGTTCGTCGGAATCTGGCAGCGGGAAAGTTGCCAGAGTGGCTGCGGCAGCATGCCATCAGCCCAACCAGGCGGATGGAAGCATGAGACTTCCCATGGATCTGATTGTAATATCTTTTTTCTAGATTCTTTTGTGTCGGTGGTCTGTGGCTAATAGATCTAAGGGTCTTTTAAAGAAAAGATTTGTGTATTAGGCACTCATCATATCTCAGAGCACATCCCTGGTTTCATTTCTATCCGCATACACATGTACAATTAGAAAAATCCTTTCACCCTGTGTCTCCCTAGATTTGGTTTAGTATTGCCACGACCAGGTTCGTGGCTTGGAGGCATGGAGCTCCTGGTAATCGTTGTGGGTCTGAGTGTCTCACAGCCCTCGGGTCATTTACGTATTGTCAGAGAACAAGGTTAAGTTCATTTTCTGGTCCTATGAAGTCTTGACACGGCGGTTTTCTGATTATCTACTACAATAAGCTTTGCCGGGCTCCAGCAAAAGAGGTGCGATGACATTGGCGCATCTTCGGCTCGTTTCAGTGCTTGTAGTCATCGCTAGATGGTCTATGAATCTGGATGTAATATTTATTATTTTTGGTATTCGTTGTACTTTCATGATTAATGATGAATAGATTAAAAGTTTTTTCAGAAAAAAATAACAAGATTAAGATTGAGAGGAACAGAAATTACCATGTGAGGAGGACGAAACAAGTGTGGGGCCAGCTTGAGAAGCTCCCTTAGAACGCTGAAGCTAGCCGAACATCTAATCTCTTTTTTTCTTTTCTTTTTTTCCTTTTTTTCCGGTGAGCCGAACATCTAACCTCGCTGTCGATGACAAGTTGTCTTAATTTGTATGTACACAATTCACTCTTGTAAAATAACATTTTTAAGAGAAAAGGGATGATCAAGACATTGCTGGAGATTGACGTGTCCAAGACGCGAAGTGCAATGGCAATAATAAGCCAACAAATGGACATCGTACTCACGAGAGTAGTAACATCGAAAATTTTCTAGATTTTGTGGCTGGAAAAAAACAACCAGAGGTCCCCGACTGCGACGGTTGACACGGAGTCAGCCCTACACCTACGGGTCATTAGTAACCCCCCCCCCCCCTCCGCGTTCTTTTCCTATGCGTGCGTTCCAATTGTTCACATCGCACTACTCTTTTTTTTTTTGCGGGGGATACACGGCACTATTCGGTACAAATTAGTCTGTCTGTACATGAGTATCTACTAGCAAAAAACTCAGTGCGTTGCAACGGGTTATTTCAGCTGTCAATATTTATTGTGCAAAATATATACCTTGAGGATCCTTATGCACATCAAGCAATGTTGTCCCCTTCTTTTACAGTTTATCATTGGTGGCTATTGGATTAACCGAGAGGTAAAATATACTTGAAAAGTGAAGTTGTGAGCATAACTTGCTTCTCCTTCTATTTGATTCAGATATGCACCATTTATTTGGAGGACATTGCTTTGCTTGGAGGAGAGAGCTAAACTCAAGATGAAAACTGAATAAGAGACATAGCATCATACAACTTCCTAAAAGAATCAGCCTTTCTAGAAAAATAGCAACCGTGCCGTGCAAGTACCCACAGTTCTAATTGATCTAGGGCGGACGAAGGATACATAGCACCAGTCCGTACTCGTGAGGTGGCGTAACAGCAGGGATCTCGACTGTGGCGATGTTTATTGTTTTGTTTTAGTGTGTGAGTGCTGACTGCGGAGGCACATTCCTTTATGTACCTGGACTGGGTTGGAGCGTCGAGAAGGGAGATACGACAATCACAATAAATTGCAACAAACTGAAAGTCTGCAAGTACGTACATTACCCTCCTAGATAAATCTAGTAATGTTTAGTGTGTTGTTATTTTTTTTAGAAAAGGAGGATGTATCCCCGGCCTCTGCATCTGGACGATGCACGCAGTCATATTATTAATTATTCTCAAAGACCTTACAAGGTAATTCATCAACAAGTTTAAAGCCATCATCTTGGCAACGCCTGTTGCTACTCCTATCCCTTGATGAAGGGGTGCCGAATGTCCGAGCCTAATACCAAACAGTCATCGCACCAAAGCCTAACCTCTAAAGCCGGATGCCCCATCCAAGCCACTACCTAGACTGGGTCACACACCGGTCCGGCACACTCCCAGTGAGCACCGCACGCTGCAAGGGCCGTCACCTCCATCTTCCATCGACCCATCCTCAGAGCAGAACTGATGCATCGACCTTACTAGGCCTCTCTGCTATCGATGCCACCACGACGCCAGACAGCGTCGCCCTCCTGCGCGAGTCCGTCAACCCGCATCAAACGCCAAGCCTCCACTGCGCCACGCCGCCGACACCCGCCGTCATCGATGCGGAAGATGAAACCCCGCTCCGCCTCTGGGCCCTTCCAATCAGTACCTGCTTCAAAACGATGCCCTCAAGAGGGAGAACGGCACCATAGTTTCCGTCATCATCCGACTTGGGAGATCCAGATCCAGGGTTTCTCCCAAAGCAGATGCCTCCTGGAGGAAGAGGGTCACGCCAACTGCAGCTGCCCAAGAACACGAGTCGTGCCCACGACCACTTAGCTCTCTCAACGGCGCCTTCAAGAAGGACACGGCGCCATGAGCGTCGTCGCCGTCCTAGGGTTTTCACCAGAGAAACCGTGGAGTGGGAAAAGGTGGGCGGACCCGAACTACATCTCCAGAAAGAGAAACAACACCCTCAGGCGTAGTAGGCTAGTCGCCATCGAGGCCGCCTGGAGCCGACCAGGGAATTATCCCAATCTGAATCCCCACCTCCCGCTCTGTCCCATCCGGTGATCGGCAAGCAACGCAGCCATGACCGGTACGACAGAGTGCGCGATGCAAGTGTTGGAGGAAGAAGCAGCTCGACACCGTTGGCCGCCGAGGCAACGAGTCACAACACCAACCCGCCGGTGGATCGCCGACCACCCGACCAGATCCCCGGCAGCCCGCCCGCTCCGTCGCGCCACCGGACAGGGAGGCCCACCTCGGGGCCGCCGCCCCGGATCCAAGGCCCTCCGCCCTAGATCCTGATGAGCAGCGCTAGCATTGCCATCACAGCCGTCGATAGGACGCCGGCCAATCGCCACACCGCCGAAGTCCAGATCTGAGCCGTCATGAACCAGATCGCGCGCAGCCCAGATCGGGATCACACCCTCGAGCCAGGGAGCCCCGCGTCACCCTTTGACCCACGAGAAGGAGGAGTGCCTCCGCCGCCACCAGCGCACGCACATGCTAAGTCTGGTACCTACCACCGGCGGCGATGGAGGGGAGGGAAAGGGAGGGCCGGTGATCCGGCGGCTAGGGGTGGAGCCCCTCAGTCGCCCGCGCGGGGGGCGACTGAGTTGTTCTGAGTAAACATAAATTATTTCCTGAAGAACCTACTGCGAGCCTTTTTTTTTAAGAGAACTTACATAAATCACGGATTTAACAAGGTGGATAAAGTCGTTGTCACCATCCCAAAAGGTTAAACCACCATTGTGTTTGGCATGGGTAGCAAGCTCGTGGGCTCCCAAATTGCACTCGCGATCAACCTTCTGATTTTGGGAGCCTTCAGACGCCCGGCTAGCAATCCTAGCTCACCTGACATAAATATCCCACTATCTCAATCCCATAAAAGAACCATCCACGTTCAGTTTAATCCAGTCGTCACATGGTGCACGCATGTTTCAGTGTCGCGTTGAACTCTCAGGTGGAGGGTTTACCCTGACTAGAGTGGTCTTCCCTTCTTATAAGAATCATTGGGCACTTGATTCATTAACTGACGCAGCTACTATCGTCTGCCCCTGAACGATGTCCCTCCTAATATGTCATGCTCACCATACATCAATCGAAATTGCAGAATGGGGAAACCATAAACTACAACAGAATCAACCTTCAGACCCGAAAATTACTGAACATTCCACTTAATGTAGAAAAAATTAAGTATAAAGAGTAAATAAGAAAACAGAGTATTCTGCCTGGTTAGTTTTTCTTCTACACATTGTCTCACTATAAGAATCCCACATTATACAGAGTGCATCGATAAACTTTCCTGGTCATCTCATGCTACCAAGATACAAAAACAGGACATTGAACTCATCTGCTCCGGTTTCAGTCCATAGGTTTCTAGTATTCTCAAGATCTCTTCTAAGTACAAATTGTCATAACTGCGCCTCTAGTTTTAGTCAAACAAATGGTCCTAAAAAATTCTCGAACTGTAGGAGAACTCCATAAACACATTAGCACAAATAAGGGTTCGTATCCAACCAGCTGATTAGAAGTGCATTTCAAAATCAGAAAACCAAGGTTGCAAACTAATGATGGTATGATTCTGAAGGAGAGAAAAAGATAAATCCATATCTACTTGCTCCAGTTTTAAAGTGGAGGAAAGATAGTGTGTTCATGCATCTGATGAATAGATTGGAGTGCTTTTATTGGCACCAGGTTTGCCTAGCTAGCATTCTGTAGCTAGCTTAAACAGAGATAAGGTCGTAAGCTGAAAAACGTGGAACCCAAACCACCAAAACTTAATCTGGTTCTCCTCCATACGTTCCAGTTCAGCAGGGTGGCTTTTCTCGATGCTCCCATTAGTTTGAGGACGACTTTATTCATTGCTTCTCCTATAACAAGAACTATGTGATGCATCAACAGGTATATGAACTTGAGATAAACTGATCATGCCTAGTTGCTCTCCAACCCAGCATTGTTTGGTTGGAAGTTGGAACCACCTACAAATAAAGCTATCTAAGAAGTGGTAGAGAATATCTGACCAGAGGTCAACAAAACAGAGATTAAATTACTCGGACAATTAAGCAAGTGCAGTGCCATCGTGAAGCCTCTCGTCTTCAGCTGCCCGTCCCATAGCTGTAGCGCCTGCTCCGCACCATCCAATCACAGGATGCATGTCCAAATATTTCTCTGGATGCAGATGGTGAGGACTGTAGAGCTGCAGCATGACAAGATCATCTCGCCTGACTTAGAAACAGAATCAAGAAAATAAAGGAAAATAAAAGAGGTAGAGAAGCTGGGGAGTGTACCACTGACTTGCGTTGGTTAGTTGATATGGGCGCCATGAGGCCGGACGTGCTTGAAGACACGACGGTGACAAGATCATGGACTGCTTGGTGTGTTGTGGTGTCTCTCTAGCCTTTACAGATGGCCCAACAATCGGGGTCTGGTGACTGGACTTTTGTCAAACAGGTTGCAAGCAAGGAGGATGCTGCACAGGAGGTCGACCCAGCCCATCTAGCTTCACTTGTAGAGTGAACTGCTTCCAGCTGCCATGGCCATGAAGGTCGAACAACGCCTGGTTGGACTCCGACATGGGAAGCCTCGCCGCCTTGCACCACGTCCATGCCCGTGTCTCTGGCGAGAAGACACACACGTACTATGAGACTTGACTCTCCTCACTCGTGGTGTAGAAAGGCAACCTCATAGCGCCCTCTGCCGGCACCGGTGTAAGCGCATGCGTGCACAGAGGGGTAGAGCCATACCAGGGACCCCATCTCGAGAGGCCGCCGGCGGTACCACAGGGAAGAAGTCATTGCAGGGAGCATCAGGCGCCGCCATCGAAGGGCTGGGGTGCGGCGGCCGAGACGCATGTGCCGGTGATGGATCCTCAAAAGATTTTTTTTAGGCATCCGTGGAGAGGGGATGAAATTAGGAAATCCCTTTGAGCGAGGAGGAAGGGCGATGGGAAGATGGCTGGTGTCATGGGGGTGCGTGTGTGTAGTTTTCCCTTTTTTTAAGGGCCAGACACTACCAGGGAAAAGCCTAGCAATAGCTGAAGGAAATATGCCCTAAAGGCAATAATAAAGTTGTTATTTATATTTCCTTATATCATGATAAATGTTTATTATTCATTCTAGAATTGTATTAACCGGAAACTTAGCACATGTGTAAATACATAGACAAACAGAGTGATACGACCGTGTGTTCTGTCACTACCGGTGTTACTGTTATTTCACCTTATCGTAAGGATGTATATGCACCATATATACCAAGGTACCTGCCTATCATCTACGGAGATGCAGAACAATACTTTGTCTCGATTACTATGAGCCAGATTGCTAATTTGCATTGTAGTGATGAGGGCAAGATTATGCACATCAAGGAACGAGTTAGCCACATGTTACCAAGTTATATATACATGCAACCAATAACGTGTAGAACTAGGATTGAGCAAACAAAAGAGTCTGCATACAACATTGATGCGCCAGAGATAAGCAAGGTCGCGTGCATGCATGGGAAATCAGTCCATTACATAGCTACACTACAGGAAAGAGTCCTGACCAAATACAGGTTCCATCAGGTGCGGCCACCCGATCAGGAGTTTTACTCCGTGACGTACATGAAGATTAAAGATTTCTTTTCTTTGAAAGGAACTGGGTGGGGTCCACCTACAGACTACACGAGAAGCCTTACTACCAACCAAACAAGTCATCATTATTTTTGTTTTGTTAGATTAAATCAAGTCAGTTGTTATCTTTTGGTAGGACAAGTTTGTTTTTCCTTTGAATCAGAGGTGTGCCTAGCGTGTTGGTCAAACCATGGTAGGCTCGGCTATATTAGTATAAATAAATAGCCAGAGTATGGTCATTGAAAAGGAAAGTTATTTTTATATGAAATAGACACGATGTGTTTTTCAGGGTAGACACCCATATCAAGTTTTGGAGGGATCTTTAGAAAACCTCTGTGTTGCGATTTCTCTTCGTGGAAATTGTTTTGCGCGTGAGTACCTTCGTCGAGATTGGTTTTCTCGTGCTGGGCCGAAGGTTCAAACCCTCTACTTCGTGTACATCGCGTGCGCGGACGAGAAGTTACTACTGCTGAAGGTGGAGTGTCGTGAAAGGTCGGACCGCAACAACGGATCGGATCTCGCCACGAGGTTCGGTCTACATCACAGAGTGTCACTACATCATTAGAGAATGATGTGATTGACTGGACCAATCCATTAGCTTAGCACTATGATCATTTAGTTTATTGCTATTGCTTTTTTCATAACTTATACATGTTCCTATGATTATGATATTATGCAACTCTTGAATATCGGAGGAACACATAGTGTGCTATCAAACGTCACAACGTAATTGGGTGACTATAAAGATGCTCTATAGGTGTCTCCGATGGTGTTTGTTGAGTTGGCATAGATCGAGATTAGGATTTTTCACTCCAATTGTTGGAGAGGTATCTCTGGGCCCTCTTGGTAATGCACATCACTATAAGCCTTGCAAGCAATGTGACTAATGAGTTAGTTACGGGATGATGCATTACAGAACGAGTAAAGAGACTTGCCGGTAACGAGATTGAACTAGGTATGATGATACTGACGATCGAATCTCAGGCAAGTAACATACGAATGACAAAGGGAACAACGTATGTTGTTATGCGGTTTGACCGATAAAGATCTTTATAGAATATCATGGAGCCAATATGAGCATCCATGTTCCTCTATTGGTTATTGACCGGAGATGAGTCTCGGTCATGTCTACATAGTTCTCGAACCCGTAGGGTCCGCACGCTTAATGTTCGATGACGATCGATATTATGAGTTTATGTGTTTTGATGTACCGAAGGTGGCTCGGTGTACTAGATGAGATCACGGACATGACGAGGAGTCTCGAAATGGTCGAGACATAAATATTGATATATTGGATGACTATATTCAGACACCGGAATGGTTCCGAGGTGTATCGGGTATTTACCGGAGTACCGGGGGGTTACCGGAAGCCCCCCGGGGGTTAATGGGCCTACATGGGCTTTAGTGGAAGAGAGGAGGAGGCGGCCAAGTGGAGGGGCGCGCCCCCAAAAGCCCAATCCGAATTGGGAGGGGGGCCGCCCCCCTTTCCTTCTCTCCCTCTTCCCTTTTCTTCCCCTCCTAGTTGGACTAGGAAAGGGGGGAACCTACTCCTAGTAGGAGTAGGATTCCCCCCTTGGGGCGCACCCCATGAGGCCGGCCGGCCCCCTCCTCCACTCCTTTATATACGGGGGAAGGGGGCACCCCATAGACACACAAGTTGATTTCTTAGCCGTGTGCGGTGCCCCCTACACAAATTTTCATCTCGGTCATATTGTTGTAGTGCTTAGGCGAAGCCCTGCGTCGGTAACTTCATCATCACCGTCAACACGCCGTCGTGCTGACAAAACTCTCCCTTGGCCTCAGCTGGATCTAGAAGTTTGAGGGACGTCGCTGAGCTGAACGTGTGCAGATCGCGGAGGTGCCGTGCGTTCGATACTTGATCGGTTGGATCGCGAAGACGTTCGACTACATCAACCGCATTACTCAATGCTTCCGCTTTCGGTCTACAAGGATACGTGGACACACTCTCCCCGCTTGTTTCTATGCTTCTCCTAGATAGATCTTGCGTGATCGTAGGAATTTTTTTTTGAAATACTACATTCCCCAATAGTGGCATCCGAGCCAGGTCTATGCGTAGATATTATATGCATGAGTAGAACACAAAGAGTTGTGGGCGATAATAGTCATACTGCTTACCAGCATGTCATACTTTGATTCGACGGTATTGTTGGATGAAGCGGTCCAGACCGACATTACATGACTGCGTTCATGAGACTGGTTCTAACGCCGTGCTTCGCACACAGGTGGCTAGTGGGTGTCTGTTTCTCCAACTTTAGTTGAATCGAGTGTGACTATGCTCGGTCCTTGTTGAAGGTTAAAACAGCAAACTTGACGAAAAATCATTGTGGTTTTGATGCGTAGGTAAGAACGGTTCTTGCTAAAGCCCGTAGCAGCCACGTAAAATTTGCAACAACAAAGTAGAGGATGTCTAACTTGTTTTTGCAGGGCTTGCTGTGATGTGATATGGTCAAGACGTGATGATATATAAATTGTTGTATGAGATGATCATGTTTTGTAACAGTTATCGACAACTGAAAGGAGCCATATGGTTGTCACTTTATTGTATGAAATGCAATCGCCATGTAATTGCTTTACTTTATCACTAAGCGATAGCGATAGTTGGCGAGACAACAATGATACTTTGATGGAGATCAAGGTGTCAAGCCGGTGACGATGGTGATCTTGATGGTGCTTTGGAGATGGAGATCAAAGGCAAAATATGATGATGGCCATATCATATCACTTATATTGATTGCATGTGATGTTTATCATTTATGCATCTTATTTTTCTTAGTACGGCGGTAGCATTATAAGATGATCTCTCACTAAATTTCAAGGTACAAGTGTTCTCCGTGAGTATGCACCTGTGGCACCCCGGTCCACATGGAGCAGGGGGCCTTCGCACGTCAGCCCAGAATAACACCTGACCCAGGACAGGTCCATGATACATCATTCCAGGTACAAGAATATTCATCAAACACATGTGTATATGATTACATCATTGATGAATACAATTATCTGGCATAGCCCTAAGGCTATTTAAATGGCAGCGGAAGTCTATTTAAATGGCGGCGGAAGTCTTGGTTTGGCTGCATAACAACTCTGGCTGGGCTCCACAACTCACAGGACTGGCAAGATTACGGCCTAGCACGACGGAACAAGCGAACAATTTGGGCACGACCTACAAAACTGGCATGACACACCAGGTCAGTACATTGAATGTACTTGCAAGACAACCAATTACATAGCATCCAAACAAACAGATGACAAAGCAGGAACCAAGCATCTGCAATAACCTATCTCATAGTAGAAGCTAAACATGGCATGATATTAACTAGAGACATGGATCAAAATAAGCATGAACAACATCATGGCATCTACTATCATGGCAATAACATGGCATATCAACTTACTTCTAGTATGGCAACACAAAACATAGCATCACATCTTAACCATAACATGGCATATCAAAGCATGGCATAAGTTCAATCAAGACATGGCATGGCATCATGAAACTATGCTGAAAATAAACTACCAGCCATATCCAATGCAGCCATAACATATTAACTTTATGCAACCATCTCCTGTTCTACAATGGTACTTTAAATGCAAACATCTTACTCATGCAATGCAATCAAACTTTTGCGATGAGTCCCTCGGACTTTTTTACCAACGGGTTGCCTCGCAACCAAGCGATGATCATTCACGGATCACAAACGAAACCACACTTGGTTCAACACTCACCGATACCTTGTCTCGTGATCATATCAACACATCACCATGATTACTCACGACTATCTCATAGTCCAAGTCATCACATTCTTTTATTGCACATTATTCATCAATTTAGTTATTTCAAGTTTATCCTCAATTTCGACCAAGACCTGATAGTGTGACCTGAAGGAAATATGCCCTAGAGGCAATAATAAAGTTATTATTTATTTCCTTATATCATGATAAATGTTTATTATTCATGCTAGAATTGTATTAACCGGAAACATAATACATGTGTGAATACATAGACAAACAGAGTGTCACTAGTATGCCTCTACTTGACTAGCTCGTTAATCAAAGATGGTTATGTTTCCTAACCATGAACAAAGAGTTGTTATTTGATTAACGAGGTCACATCATTAGTAGAATGATCTGATTGACATGACCCATTCCATTAGCATAGCACCCGATCGTTTAGTATGTTGCTATTGCTTTCTTCATGACTTATACATGTTCCTATAACTATGAGATTATGCAACTCCCGTTTACCGGAGGAACACTTTGGGTACTACCAAACGTCACAACGTAACTGGGTGATTATAAAGGAGTACTACAGGTGTCTCCAATGGTAGATGTTGGGTTGGCGTATTTCGAGATTAGGGTTTGTCACTCCGATTGTCGGAGAGGTATCTCTGGGCCCTCTCGGTAATGCACATCACATAAGCCTTGCAAGCACTGCAACTAATAAGTTAGTTGTGAGATGATGTATTACGGAACGAGTAAAGAGACTTGCCGGTAACGAGATTGAACTAGGTATTGGATACCGACGATCGAATCTCGGGCAAGTAACATACCGATGACAAAGGGAACAACGTATGTTGTTATGCGGTCTGACCGATAAAGATCTTCGTAGAATATGTAGGAGCCAATATGGGCATCCAGGTCCCGCTATTGGTTATTGACCAGAGACGTGTCTCGGTCATGTCTACATTGTTCTCGAACCGTAGGGTCCGCACGCTTAACGTTACGATGACAGTTATTATGAGTTTATGCATTTTGATGTACCGAAGGTTGTTCGGAGTCCCGGATGAGATCACGGACATGACGAGGAGTCTCGAAATGGTCGAGACGTAAAGATTGATATATTGGAAGCCTATGTTTGGACATCGGAAGTGTTCCGGGTGAAATCGGGATTTTACCGGATTACCGGGAGGGTTACCGGAACCCCCCGGGAGGCAAATGGGCCTATTGGGCCTTAGTGGAAAAGAGAGAAGGTGCAGCCCACAGGCTAGCCGGCCGAACCCCCCTTCCCTAGTCCTATTAGGACTAGGAGAAGGGGCCGGCCCCCCTCTCTTCTCTTTCTCCCGAAGAGTCCTATTAGGAATAGGATTTGGGGGAAGGAGTCCTACTCCCGGTAGGAGTGGGACTCCTCCCTGCGCCTCCCTCCTAGCCGGCCGACCCCCTTGCCCCTGGTCCTTTATATACGGGGGCAGGGGGCACCCCAAGACACACAACTTGATCCTTGAGATCGTTCCTTAGCCGTGTGCGGTGCCCCCTGCCACCAAATTCCACCTCGATCATACCGTTGTAGTGCTTAGGCGAAGCCCTGCGTCGGTAGTACATCAAGATCTTCACCACGCCGTTGTGCTGACGGAACTCTTCCTCGACGCTTTGCTGGATCGGAGCCCGATGATCGTCATCGAGTTGAACGTGTGCTAAGAACTCGGAGCTGCTGGAGTAACGGTGCTTGGATCGGTCGGATCGGGAAGAAGACGTACGACTACTTCCTCTATGTTGTGAGATCGCTTCCGCAGTCGGTCTGCGTTGGTACGTAGACAATACTCTCCCCCTCGTTGCTATGCATCATCATGATCTTGCGTGTGCGTAGGAAAATTTTCGAAATTAGTACGTTCCCCAACAGTGGCATCCGAGCCTAGGTTTTATGGTTTGATGTTATATGCACGAGTAGAACACAAGTGAGTTGTGGGCGATACAAGTCATACTGCCTACCAGCATGTCATACTTTGGTTCGGCGGTATTGTTGGGTGAGACGATCCGGACCAACCTTACGCGTACTCTTACGCGAGACCGGTTCCCTCGACGTGCGTTGCACATAGATGGCTTGCGGAAGACTGCCTCTCCAACTCTAGTTGAACCAAGTGTGACTACGCCCGGTCCTTGAGAAGGTTAAAACGGAGTCTATTTGACGAACTATCGTTGTGGTTTTGATGCGTAGGTGAGATGAGTTCTTACTTAAAGCCCGTAGCAGCCACGTAAAACTTGCAAACAACAAACAACAAAGTAGAGGAAGTCTAACTTGTTTTTGCAGGGTATGTTGTGATGTGATATGGTCAAGACATGATGCTGATTTTATTGTATGAGATGATCATGTTTTGTAACCGAGTTATCGGCAACTGGCAGGAGCCATATGGTTGTCGCTTTATTGTATGCAATGCAATCGCGATGTAATGCTTTACTTTATTACTAAGCGGTAGTGATAGTCGTGGAAGCATAAGATTGGCGAGACGACAACGATGCTACGATGGAGATCAAGGTGGCACGCCGGTGACGATGGTGATCATGACGGTGCTTCGGAGATGGAGATCACAAGCACAAGATGATGATGGCCATATCATATCACTTATATTGATTGCATGTGATGTTTATCCTTTTATGCATCTTATCTTGCTTTGATTGACGGTAGCATTATAAGATGATCTCTCACTAAATTATCAAGAAGTGTTCTCCCTGAGTATGCACCGTTGCCAAAGTTCGTCGTGCCCAGACACCACGTGATGATCGGGTGTGATAAGCTCTACGTCCATCTACAACGGGTGCAAGCCAGTTTTGCACACGCAGAATACTCAGGTTAAACTTGACGAGCCTAGCATATGCAGATATGGCCTCGGAACACAGAGACCGAAAGGTCGAGCGTGAATCATATAGTAGATATGATCAACATAACGATGTTCACCATTGAAAACTACTCCATCTCACGTGATGATCGGTTATGGTTTAGTTGATTTGGATCACGTGATCACTTAGAGGATTAGAGGGATGTCTATCTAAGTGGGAGTTCTTAAGTAATATGATTAATTGAACTTAAATTTATCATGAACTTAGTCCTGGTAGTATTTTGCAAATCATGTTGTAGATCAATAGCTCGCGTTGTTGCTTCCCTGTGTTTATTTTGATATGTTCCTAGAGAAAATTGTGTTGAAAGTTGTTAGTAGCAATGATGCGGATTGGATCCGTGATCTGAGGTTTATCCTCATTGCTGCACAGAAGAATTATGTCCTTGATGCACCGCTAGGTGACAGACCTATTGCAGGAGCAGATGCAGACGTTATGAACGTTTGGCTAGCTCACTATGATGACTACTTGATAGTTTAGTGCACCATGCTTAATGGCTTAGAATCGGGACTTCAAAGACGTTTTGAACGTCATGGACCATATGAGATGTTCCAGGAGTTGAAGATAATATTTCAAGCAAATACCCGAGTTGAGAGATATGAAGTCTCCAATAAGTTCTATAGCTAAAAGATGGAGGAGAACCGCTCAACTAGTGAGCATGTGCTCAGACTGTCTGGGTACTACAATCGCTTGAATCAAGTGGGAGTTAATCTTCCAGATAAGATAGTGATTGACAGAATTCTCTAGTCACCATGACCAAGTTAGTAGAACTTCGTGATGAACTATAATATGCAAGGGATGACAAAAGTAATTCCTAAGCTCTTCGTGATGCTGAAATCAACGAAGGTAGAAATCAAGAAAAACATCAAGTGTTGATGGTTGACAAGACCACTAGTTTCAAGAAAAGGGCAAAGGGAAGAAGGGGAACTTCAAGAAGAACGGCAAGCAAGTTGCTGCTCAAGTGAAGAAGCCCAAGTCTGATCCTAAGCCTGAGACTAAGTGCTTCTACTGCAAAGGGACGGGTCACTGGAAGTGGAATTACCCCAAGTGATTGGTGGATAAGAAGGATGGCAGAGTGAACATAAGTATATTTGATATACATGTTATCGATGTGTACTTTACAAGTGTTTATAGCAAACCCTCAGTATTTGATACTAGTTCAGTTGCTAAGATTAGTAACTCGAAACGGGAGTTGCAGAATAAACAGAGACTAGTTAAGGGTAAAGTGACGATGTGTGTTGGAAGTGGTTCCAAGATTGATATGATCATCATCGCACACTCCCCATAATTTCGGGATTAGTGTTGAACCTAAATAAGTGTTATTTGGTGTTTGCGTTGAGCATGAATATGATTTGATCATGTTTATTGTAATACGGTTATTCATTTAAGTAAGAGAATAAATTGTTGTTCTGTTTACATGAATAAAACCTTATATGGTTACACACCCAATGAAAATAGTTCGTTGGATCTCGATCGTAGTGATACACATAATCATAATATTGAAACCAAAAGATGCAAAGTTAATAATGATAGTGCAACTTATTTGTAGCACTGCCGTTTAGGTCATATTGGTGTAAAGCGTATGAAGAAACTCCATGCTGATGGGCTTTTGGAATCACTTGATTATGAATCAGTTGATGCTTGCGAACCATGCCTCATGGGCAAGATGACTAAGACTCTGTTCTTCAGAACAATGGAACAAGCAACAGATTTGTTGGAAATCATACATACTGATGTATGTGGTCCGATGAATATTGAGGCTCGCGACAGGTATCATTATTTTCTGATCTTCACAGATGATTTGAGCAGATATGAGTATATCTACTTGATGAAACATAAGTCTGAAACATTTGAAAAGTTCAAAGAATTTCAGAGTGAAGTGGAAAATCATCGTGACAAGAAAATAAAAGTTTCTACGATATGATCGCAGAGGTAAAATATTTGAGTTACGAGTTTGGTCTTCAATTAAAACAATGTGGAATAGTTTCACAAAATCATGCCATATGGAACACCACAGCATAATGGTGTGTCCTAACGTCATAACCGTACTTTATTGGATATAGTGCAATATATGATGTATCTTACCGATCTACCACTATCGTTTTGGGGTTATGCATTAGAGACAGCTGCATTCACGTTAAATAGGGCACCATCTAAATCCGTTGAGACGACACCGTGTGAACTATGGTTTGGCAAGAAACCTAAGCTGTCGTTTCTTAAAATTTGGGGTTGCGATGCTTATATGAAAAAGTTTCATCCTGATAAGCTCAAAACTCAAATCGGAGAAGTGCGTCTTCATAGGATATCCAAAGGAAACTATTGGATACACCTTCTATCACAGATCCGAAGGCAAGACTTTTGTTGCTAAAATTCGTAAACTTTCTGGAGAAGGAATTTCTCTCGAAAGAAGTGAGTGGGAAGAAAGTAGAACTTGATAAGGTAATTGTACCTTCTCCCTTATTGGAAAGTAGTTCATCACAGAAATCTGTTCCTGTGACTACTACACCAATTAGTGAGGAAGCTAATGATGATGATCATGTAACTTCAGATCAAGTTACTATCGAATCTCGTAGGTAAACCAGAGTGAGAACCGCACCAGAGTGGTACGGTAATCCTGCTCTGGAGGTCATGTTACTTGACCATGACGAGCCTACAAACTATGAAGAAGCGATGGTGAGCCCAGATTCCGCAAAGTGGCTTGAAGCCATGAAATCTGAGATGGGATCCATGTATGAGAACAAAGTTTGGACTTTGGTTGACTTGCCCGTTGATCGGCAAGCCATAGAAAATAAATGGGTCTTCAAGAGGAAGACGGACGCTGATAGTAGTGTTACTATCTACAAAGCTAGAATTGTCGCAAAAGTTTTCGACAAGTTCAAGGTGTTGACTACGATGAGTTTTTCTCACTCGTATCTATGCTTAAGTCTATCCGAATCATGTTAGCAATTGCCGCATTTTATGAAATCTGGCAAAGGGATAAACAAAACTGCATTCCTTAATGGATTTGCTAAAGAAGAGTTGTATACGATGCAACTAGAAGGTTTTGTCGATCCTAAAGGTGTTAACTAAATATGCAAGCTCCAGCGATCTATCTGTGGACTGGTGCAAACATCTCGGAGTTGGAATATACGCTTTGATGAGTTGATCAAAGCATATAGTTTTATACAGACTTGCGGTGAAGCCTGTATTTACGAGAAAGTGAGTGGGAGCACTACAGCATTTCTGATAAGTATATGTGAATGACATATTGTTGATCGGAAATAATGTAGAATTATTCTGTAAAGCATAAAAGGAGTGTTTGAAAGGAGTTTTTCAAAGAAAGACTTCGGTAAAGCTGCTTACATATTGAGCTTCAAGATCTATAGAGATAGATCAAGACGCTTGATAAGTTTTTCAATAAGTACATACCTTGACAAGATTTTGAAGTAGTTCAAAATGGAACAGTCAAAGAAAAAGTTTCTTGCCTGTGTTACAAGGTGTGAAGTTGAGTAAAGACTCAAAGCCCGACCACGGCAGAAGATAGAAAGAGAATGAAAGTCATTCCCTATGCCTCATTCATAGGTTCTATAAAGTATGCCATGCTGTGTACCAGATCTATTGTATACCCTGCACTGATTTGGCAAGGGAGTACAATAGTGATCTAGGAGTAGATCAGTGGACAGCGGTCAGAATTATCCTTAGTGAAATAAGGATATGTTTCTCGATTATGGACGTGACAAAAAGGTTCGTCGTAAAGGGTTACGTCGATGCAAGTTTTTGACACTGATCCAGATGAATCTAAAGTCTCAATCTGGATATATATTGAAAGTGGGAGCAATTAGCTAGAGTAGCTCCATGCAGAGCATTATAGACATAGAATTTTGCAAAATACTTACGGATCTGAATGTGACAGACCCATTGACTAAAATTATCTCACAAGCAAAACATGATCACACCTTAGTACTCTTTGGGTGTTAATCACATAGAGATGTGAACTAGATTACTGACTCTAGTAAACCCTTTGAGTGTTGGTCACATGACGATGTGAACTATGGGTGTTAATCACATGGTGATGTGAACTATTGCTACTAAATCACATGGCGATGTGAACTAGATTATTGACTCTAGTGCAAGTGGGAGACTGAAGGAAATATGCCCTAGAGGCAATAATAAAGTTATTATTTATTTCCTTATATCATGATAAATGTTTATTATTCATGGTAGAATTGTATTAACCGGAAACATAATACATGTGTGAATACATAGACAAACAGAGTGTCACTAGTATGCCTCTACTTGACTAGCTCGTTAATCAAAGATGGTTATGTTTCCTAACCATGAACAAAGAGTTGTTATTTGATTAACGAGGTCACATCATTAGTAGAATGATCTGATTGACATGACCCATTCCATTAGCATAGCACCCGATCGTTTAGTATGTTGCTATTGCTTTCTTCATGACTTATACATGTTCCTATAACTATGAGATTATGCAACTCCCGTTTACCGGAGGAACACTTTGGGTACTACCAAACGTCACAACGTAACTGGGTGATTATAAAGGAGTACTACAGGTGTCTCCAATGGTAGATGTTGGGTTGGCGTATTTCGAGATTAGGGTTTGTCACTCCGATTGTCGGAGAGGTATCTCTGGGCCCTCTCGGTAATGCACATCACATAAGCCTTGCAAGCACTGCAACTAATAAGTTAGTTGTGAGATGATGTATTACGGAACGAGTAAAGAGACTTGCCGGTAACGAGATTGAACTAGGTATTGGATACCGACGATCGAATCTCGGGCAAGTAACATACCGATGACAAAGGGAACAACGTATGTTGTTATGCGGTCTGACCGATAAAGATCTTCGTAGAATATGTAGGAGCCAATATGGGCATCCAGGTCCCGCTATTGGTTATTGACCGGAGACGTGTCTCGGTCATGTCTACATTGTTCTCGAACCGTAGGGTCCGCACGCTTAACGTTACGATGACAGTTATTATGAGTTTATGCATTTTGATGTACCGAAGGTTGTTCAGAGTCCCGGATGAGATCACGGACATGACGAGGAGTCTCGAAATGGTCGAGACGTAAAGATTGATATATTGGAAGCCTATGTTTGGACATCGGAAGTGTTCCGGGTGAAATCGGGATTTTACCGGATTACCGGGAGGGTTACCGGAACCCCCCGGGAGGCAAATGGGCCTATTGGGCCTTAGTGGAAAAGAGAGAAGGGGCAGCCCACAGGCTAGCCGGCCGAACCCCCCTTCCCTAGTCCTATTAGGACTAGGAGAAGGGGCCGGCCCCCCTCTCTTCTCTTTCTCCCGAAGAGTCCTATTAGGAATAGGATTTGGGGGAAGGAGTCCTACTCCCGGTAGGAGTGGGACTCCTCCCTGCGCCTCCCTCCTAGCCGGCCGACCCCCTTGCCCCTGGTCCTTTGTATACGGGGGCAGGGGGCACCCCAAGACACACAACTTGATCCTTGAGATCGTTCCTTAGCCGTGTGCGGTGCCCCCTGCCACCAAATTCCACCTCGATCATACCGTTGTAGTGCTTAGGCGAAGCCCTGCGTCGGTAGTACATCAAGATCTTCACCACGCCGTTGTGCTGACGGAACTCTTCCTCGACGCTTTGCTGGATCGGAGCCCGAGGATCGTCATCGAGCTGAACGTGTGCTAAGAACTCAGAGGTGCCGGAGTAACGGTGCTTGGATCGGTCGGATCGGGAAGAAGACGTACGACTACTTCCTCTACGTTGTGAGATCGCTTCCGCAGTCGGTCTGCGTTGGTACGTAGACAATACTCTCCCCCTCGTTGCTATGCATCATCATGATCTTGCGTGTGCGTAGGAAAATTTTCGAAATTACTACGTTCCCGAACATGACCTACTACGAACTTGTGCCCATGACTGAGGGCGCGGCTATCGATAGATTTAACATACACTCTCTGCAGAGGTAGCGCACTTTACCCACACCACGAAACCCATGGCTTCGCACTCCCATTTGGGTGGACCAACGGCTTTTCGACAAAACCTACTTACTGCAATGACACTCTCCCGGCCACTCCGACCAACACCCCTTTTTGGGTTCAGTCCTGGGTGACCTAGCCTACCAAAGGCAAAACGGCCACCGTCGTGGCAAAAAATAGTCCCAAACGGGGACAAAGCGCGCAAAACAACTCAGGCCCACAAGGTTTATGTCCGCCTACCTGATCAGGGTAGCACGTGCCCATAATCTTCCCTCGTTGGAGGCACCGGCGAGAGGCATGACAACAGATCCGTTAGGGCCTTCCCATACCAAGGCAAATGTGGCTGCACTGAAAAAGGCTCGATTTGGTGGCACTATGACATCCCAGTGATGACGGTGGAGGTTTGTTATTAAGTCATATTATTAACTTCTCCATCATCAATCATCGTGCGAATATTTTTAACATGAATGCAACAACTAACATGCAACACACAGATGCAGTAACAACATCAAGCTTGTCAAGTGAACAGAAATAGCATGTGAAACATGGCAATACCAAGTACTAGTAATTCCACTAGTGCAACAGAATCATCATAAAACTAGACAGAGGCATGATATTATTAGTAACAACATCCAACTAGCATGTCAACTTATTTCATGAAAGCACAAGCATGCAAGGCAGATAACAGAACATATAGTACAACTGAAATAGCAGTTGACGGAACAGACAAGAACCTACTGCAACTAAACACACACATGAGGTGCAAGAAAATTCAACATGCAAGTTCGAGGCTCATGATAAGAGGTTGGCTTGCCTGGGGTTCGAGGAATACTCCAGGGAGGGATACGATCAATTCTCGGAAAAATTTGTCGGAGAACGGTTCTCTCTCAGAGGGGCTGAATTAGAGCAAGGACAAAATGGGCATTTTTAGAATGTGCAAACATAAAGAAAATGCTCCCATCGAAAAGATCTTGACGAACAAAGAACGCGAGCGTTGGAATCACCTTAATCGGAGTCACGGTTGAAAAGTTGTGAGCGTTCGTTCGTTAAACAAAAAAATAAACATAAACTGTCCATTTTTTGCTGCTAACGGCTGAACGTTCACAAAATAAAGGATTCAGCCGGCTGAGCTGAAAAAGAGAAAGCGCCTTTCTGAGAATACGCCTTTAGACAAGTGAAAACGTATTTTTGTCAAGAGGAACAAACGAATGTGCGTTCTAACCTGGGAAAACGTATTCACTGGGTTACGTCTTCAACGCGGGGAAACGACTTCGCGGCGGGGCGTCGCCACTTATCCGACGTGGCGCTGGACCAGGCCCTTCGGTCAATGCCAGGTGGGGTCGTGTGGGGGTGGGGCCCGCCTGGCCCTGACGTCTCCAACTTACTGCTCGGGTGCACATCGAGCCGAGGGAGGGGCTCGCCTCGACGGCGATTGCCGGCGACTCCGGCCACCAAAGACGACGGGCGACCTACCCTCGAGCTCAGGAACGAGAGGCGCATCCCGTTGTGGCCTTTGTTGCCGGCGACGAGCACTAGAGGGAGAGCAACGCGGCCCGCGGCGGAGAGGGGCTTCGGCCGCCGGAGAGAGTGGAGCTATGGTGATGGAATGGAGGGGCTGAGGCCACGATGAGGCTTGCCGGACTCCAGTGGATAAGATGGTGGAGGGGGAACGGCGAGGGGGGGCTACTGGTTGCTGGAATCAGAGAAGACAAAGGCGGCGGCCATGGCGATGGTGGGGGGAATGGAGGGACTCCGGGGAGGGATGAGTGCTCGGGGATGGGTTATGGGCTGCGAGGGAGCTCGGGAAGGCTACTTATAGGCGCAGGGGAGAGCTCGAGCAGGAGGGGGTGAGGTGGCACGCGTGCAGCTACGTGTCCGCGCTCCGGCAACGAGCACGCACGGCTAAGGGTCACGAAGAGGAGTGGGAAGGCGACGAGGGGGATGCAGATGACGCGCAGGAGCTCACGGAGTCGGGCAACGCTCGCGGACGAACGGAGGAAGAGGACTGGAGCGAGGAAGGCGACGATGGCCACGGGAGCACTGTGCGGCCAATGGAACGACGCGCCGGAGAAGAATACGGAGGGGGGGAGGGGTCCAGGGGAACGGCGATGACGATGCTGAGCTGTTGGACACTCGGGGACAAGCCAGAACCGGCCGGAGCGGCTCTGCCGTCGCCAACAGTGGCTAGACCACCGTTTTGGCCGGCATTGCCCGTGGTCACCATGGACTACGCACGCTCTGGTCGCCTACTTCATGCCAAACGATGTCATCAGTTAAGTCCTTCCAAGGTGCATTAAAACCATGGCAATGAGACAAGCAGGGGCACAGGGATCAGAGAGAACCAAGCTTCACAAGTTTGCTATTGCAAACTTGGCCACACCCTAGAGATTAAACCAGAGAGGTTGAAGGTTAACCTTGATGTCTGGGAGGCTTAGGGTAGCAAGGACTACGGTCCTGGGAGTTATGTGGTCATTAGGACAAAGATTTAACATAGTTGCTGTGCAACTACCAAATCCGGCCCAGAAGCTAAATGAGGAAGTAACACTCACTAGGAGTGTTGGCTTAGGCTAAAACTTGGCAAAGCTTGATGATTTGGGCATATAATGATGCTGTAAAAATTTCATACCAAATGGACTTTCCAAAATGGTACTTCCTTCAGAGCTATTATTTCTGCCTAGAAACTTGAGAAAAATCCCCAGGGAAAATGGATAACTAAAATGAGCCAAAATTTTGTGGAGATGGGTTATATGAGTAGGAGAAGGCTTAGGAAAAATTTCAGCTCTAATGGAGCAAGATAAAACATACTTGCTTCACAAACTTAAAATTTGGACAGAATCAAATAATTGCTCCTGGGCTCACATAGTTCAATGGAATGAGATGAATTTTGGAGGAGGTGATGATATGATCATTAGAGACTGCTGGCAAAGTTTAAGCTCATTTTGATCATCTATGAGGGTAGTTCCTTCACAGACAAGCAATCTGAACAGAAACTTGAGAAAATTGCCAAGGAAGATTGGATAGATGGATTGAGATGATTTATTGTATCCAGAGGTGATTTATCAATGTTAATCACCCTGCCAAATTTGAGCACAAATGGATCAAGGTTCAAGCACTTCCTTTGCAAAAATTTCAGACATGGCAGAAACTTGCATTGGATCATGTGCTCAAATTATGATCTTTGAAGCATGGGTTTGGATGGAAATGGTGAAGATATAGCAAGTACAAGCTCCACAATTTATTTGGGAATTTCCTTGCTATAAAAGTGGCAGCTCCTTTGGAAAATGCCAGAAATGCAATATTGGCTTAAAATAGGAAAAAAATCAATTTTCCTTATTTAATTATGGCCAATATTATTGCGAGGGCTTGGATTAGGCATAATATCAACTCCACCAATTCTCATGAATTTAGGAGTAGGCTAACTATGCCTTTGGATTTTTATTCCTCAAAAAGGCAAGAAAGGAATAAATCACAATTCAAAAATATTGCATGGGACTTAGCAATATTTTTGTATATCCAAGGGTTAGGAGGATAGGAGGGTCTCTTGGAACAGATGGGATGATCAACAGATCAAGGAAAATGATGGCTCCTTTGTAATCACAAAGGGCATATTCAAATTCCAAAAATTTGGAGTTAGGGTTTGAGAGGGTTTGAGAGGATGCAAATGAGGTCTTGCCCACTGACAAAGACATGAGCAAGATTTTGAAAGGTTGGAAATGGCAAGAATTCTCAGAGTCATCCAGCAAACTCACGAGAAAATTTTGAAAAAATGATTGCCAGTAAGGAATAACAACACAAAAATTGATAACCCAATTTTGGGGCTGTTACAACTCTTCCCCCCTTAAAAAGAATCTCGTCCTCGAGATTCCTAGGGTTACAGCACAAATGAAAGGATAACCACTCCGAGGAAAAACCACGGGGTTAATTTTTAACCCTTTGGTCAGATTTCAACGAGTTGGGGGCACCGATAATTGGTACATCCGGGGAGTATATGGCAAACCTGGTTATATCCACGGCTAGGGGTATTCGAGATCAAACTCTCGAAAAAATGCTAGATGCACCCCAATGAACAATGGTTTCATCTGCTGACACGTGGGTCCAGGGCCCACTGGCAGCCTCCTTCTCCTACCTTTGGCTTGCTGCTTCTCCTACGTTGCTGCTCCGCGTGCGGCTTGGTGCAGCGCGCATCTAGCTCCTAGGGCGATGAGGACCCTAGTGCCGTAGTGCGCGGTGTGCACGACGCCGGTGCAGCGAGCACTCACGTCGCGGGCCAGCACCTTGTCGGCACTGCTCGCGGATTCGCCTCCTGGACGCCGGTGATCGGGCGACGAGCGGTTTTCCTGGACCTCGCTCACCGTACACCGGGGCTGGGCTATATAAGACGGCAGCGCGGCTCTCCTCCAGCACAACAACACAATGCCACTCTACTACCTCTTCGGTTTGGGCGAGATCGAGCCGAGCTCATTCGGCGAGGAAATGTTCTTGGCGGCGCTGCGATGGTTCCTAGCTGCTCTGCTGGGCACGCTGATCGACTCGTCGATCATCCTGCTGACAATCATCAGGTACGAGCGGGCTCGAGGCAACGCGCGGCCAGCTGCGGTGGCTCGAGATGCGGAAGAAGATGGTGCACGGGGTGGTCCTCCGCCACACTTGATCCTCCGTCGCTTTGCGCCGGCGAAGTAATCGCGTGCTGCGGTGGAGCGGGATGGCGGCTTGCCTACGCCACGCAAGGCAGAGACGAAGGTGGTGGCGGGGTCTAGATGCAGGTGAGGTGGCTGCACCAGCTCAGGAAGCACACTGGGGTACGGGAAAATTTCACGGATTGCTCTACGAAATGTAGGTGTAGAGGTAGAATCGGAGTTGAAATCTGTATTGGGGTAGATGTACTGGATCGAGTGAAATAAAGTTGGCAGTGTTCCTCCGGAAATGAAATCAGGAAAAAGAATTGGAGCGGAGGAATTGCCAAACGGAAATGCCTCTGCGAGGCTCTGGGTCTAGAAATCCGGCACACGAGGTATGCACAGATAGAGAGGGATATGTGACTTTGCCTTCCCCGAGTACTGCCTGAATGTACTTGTGGGTGAACCGAGTATGCATGCAGTATGCAGTATTATCTAAACTAGCAAACAGACAAATGCAATAAACATGCAAAAGCGAAAAACACACCTGATGGTTGAAACATTTTGCAGTGATGGTTGCAGCTCCTCCCGCGCTGGTCGCAACCCCTGATTTCTCTAGTTCTAGCAAAAATAGGCGCCCGTCGTAGTATTTGACGCTGCTGGTTGCAGCTCTACTGTGCGCAGGTTGTAACCCTACTTCATCTGATTCCAGTAATAAATGACAACGGCCGCAGTACTTGGCTCATTGGTTGCAACTCTCCTGCCTGCCGGTCGCAACTTTGCTGTACTCGGTTGTAGCATCCCATGCATATCATCGCCGCCTCGCAAACTTTCGTCAGGATACGGCGCCTCACAAACTTTCGTCGGGATACAGCGCCCACAGTTGCTGGGCCTGGTCCCGACATTTGCGGCAGCCGGTTCCAGCACCTACGATGGCTCGTTCTAGCATCCCCGTGGTGGTCGATTCTAGCAACGATAGCACACGCGGTGGCCCCGCATTCCGCCGTCGCACCTCATGATCACTGTGCACATGGTCATGGCCGTCGAAGCACGCAAAGGCTGCGGTTGCAGCACTGGCCGTCACCCGTTGTAGCATCTCTGATGGTCGTCGACGTAGACAGCATAATCGTTGTAGCAGACTAGTTGCCATGGCCTTGGCAACCGAACAATAGCGGTTTGAGGCGTAGGGAAGAGAGGTGCTTGCAGTAGCAGGGTGTTGTCATGGGGGCCTTCACCGTCAGCAGCATTCTCCCTACCTACCTTTGTTGGCCGTCCTTCTTCACGAAGGCGTTCCAGCTCAACAACGCCATCTTCGCCGAGTAGCAGCCAAGGCAACCGTAGCGCCCTGTTTTTCCAAGCAGATATAAACTTAACAAAGCGAAGAGTTTTCCTTCCCCATAACGGCAATATCATACTGGCAATGAGATTGGTTCATTTCCTACAATGCGCATAACAAGGCGGTAATAATGCGCATGAAGTATCCTACATAGTATAGCTGATTTATTCAGGTGTTGTCCACAGCTAATCATCACCAAATTAACTCTTCCATGGAATCAACGTAGTATTCCAACAAACACAAATAGTCATCAGAGCGTGGCGATGTACGCGTCGGCGAGCATCTTGCCGAGCCGGACCTGTGCGCCTGGGTTGTGAGGTGTGTGATGTCGCTAGCAAGGGGGAGCCCCATGGCGTCCACGTACTTGAGGTTCGGCATCCGCACCGCCCTCTGCTGCTTCCTCACCAGGTCAAGCCACTTCCCCTGATTCTGCGCCGTCGCGATCCCAACCTACAACAAGATCATGAATGTTTTTACTCACAGGGTTCACAGTGGAGATTAATGGAGTTCGAGCAGGGGACCCACTGATGTAGTGTAAGTGTAGCGACAGACCTGGATGACGAGGAGGTTAGGCATGGCGAGGTCCTGGCGGACATCCCGGACAAACGCCTCCATCCTCCCGGCGTAGGCCAGCGCGTCCTCGCGCCGCATGGCGTCGGCCTCCCCCTGGAACCACAGCAAGGTGGCGATCCTGCCGGTCCCCGCGCCAGCGACGCGGGTGCGGGTCGCCATCCGCTCGTACATCTCGGAGCCGCGGGACCAGTTGGCGATGGGCGTGCCGCCCTGCGCGCAGGGGACGAGCCCCACGACGGCGCTGCGCGGGCAGGCCGGCGACCGGAGCAGCGCGTGCGCGAACGGCATCCCGGGGCCCACGCCCACCACGTTGCCGACGTCCATGCCGGCGTGCAGCGGCTCGCGGGCCTCCTCCCAGTGCGCGGTTTTGCGCCGGCGCGCCCCCAGGGGGGATTTTTTGCCCCTCCTGGGGGCCAACGGCTGGAGATGTCCTTACTAGCAGTGAATAGGCATTCCCATGATGCAGATTTTGCATTTTGACATGAATTTTTTGCTTTTGGGAGCATATGCTCCCTAATGAACAGTAAAATCAAAATAAATTATAAAAATTCTGTTTTTTTTGTAGATGTTCATATTAATGTAGCAAGTGTGCTTGAAAGTTTTCACGCCTTATGGGATAGCAATGGCTTGTCGGTGAAAATAATAATTAAGTGTAACATTTGGGGTAACATTTGGCATTCGACTTGTTTCTTTTGCACATGTCAAAATGCTTAAGTTTTTTCCATAAAAAATTTCATGTACCATTTGAGTGTGACAATGAACACACATATTTTTTTTTCAATTTTTTGGACATTTGTAAAATCCATTTGTGTCACGCAGGAACATGTGCTCCCTTGAGCCAAAATGGATTTTCTGCATTCCCATCCCCGTTAAAGCAACATGCAAGCCCATGGTCTGTCTATTCCAGAGTGCCCATCAACAAACTTCAACTTACGTTTACATTGCTAGCTGATAATATACATAAGATGATATATAGAGATGTCAAACAAAGTCACTATTGTAATATACCCCAGCATATCACCTGTTCACACATCCCCGGTTCCATTCCTAGTGGAAGCTTTCTTCTTTCTTTATTTATTTTGCACAAGTGAAATATATTGTCTTTGGTGTCAGTGTTGATTACCAGTTTACCTCAATACCGTCCGGCTCGATACGGATTTCACCAGTTCAATGCTTGTCCAGTCTTCAACGTGAACCAAATCGCTTGAGTCTGGTGTTCAGGTTCTTTTGGGTTGGTAAGATCAGATCACAATAGGAGGAGGAGATAACAATGAGCCGATCGAGTCCAGTGTTAATAACTATGGCCCCGATTAAAACAATAGGCAAGTCCATGATCTGACTTATCCATCTTGCCCATCAAGATACTTTGACTAGTATTGCATTACTAGCTGATAAACATATAATGATACAGATGTCAAACAAAGTCACTATCATCTCATATTATCTTTGCACTATCATGTCATATCAATCCATTTGTTTACATTGAAGCAACGGAGTAGCATGTCTCATATACGACCGTTGACAAGGAAACTAAAGGCGCAATTGACTAAAAGAACCTAAAAAAGAATTCAATATTTCTTGGAGAGGAAGCTTTAGCACCCACCATCTGAATTATGAATCCAGTGCAAATCAAGAGGACCTCTCCATCATATCCCTATAAGTACTCGCATCTTAGAGATTAGCATAACCAGCCAAGATATCAGCAAGCAAGAACCTGTAAGCTAAGCTAGCAAAGGAAAGATGGCTGAACCGGTTAAGCTCATCGGCACATTGGCGAGCCCATTCGTCCACCGCGCCGCTGCTGCCCTGCGGCTCAAAGGGGTGCCCTACGAGCTGGTCCTGGAAGATCTCCAGAGCAAGAGCGAGCTGCTGCTGAAGCACAACCCCATCCACCAGAAGGTGCCCGTGCTTCTTCACGGCGGCAAAGCCATCTGCGAGTCCCTCGTCATCATGGAGTACATCGACGAGGCCTTCGATGGACCGCCCCTCCTGCCGACTGATCCCTACGACCGCGCCACCGCCCGTTTCTGGGCGCAGTTCCTGGAACAGAAGGTGATCATCTCCTATATCCTCCTACTTTCCATACAAGCTAGCGGCCGT
This sequence comes from Triticum monococcum, assembly GCA_034509565.1. Classification (NCBI taxonomy): domain Eukaryota; kingdom Viridiplantae; phylum Streptophyta; class Magnoliopsida; order Poales; family Poaceae; genus Triticum; species Triticum monococcum. Next base: position 8,349,011 of record CM067847.1, on the reverse strand, counting down.
CTTTTCGTGCCCATGCAGCCATGAACTTACCCCAACACTTCAATGGTCATGCAAGCAGTGCTCGAGGCCGTTCTGGCTGGCCTTGTGGCTGGATGCCAGCGAGGAGCAGAAGGGGTTCGTCAAGGAGATGAAGGAGAACCTGGCGGTGCTGGAAGGGCAGCTCGAGGGGAAAAGGTTCTTCGGCGGCGACTCCATTGGCTACCTCGACGTCGCCGCCTGTGGGCCGGCTCACTGGATCTATGCGTTCGAGGAGGTGGCCGGGGTGAGCTTGATGGGCGAGAACGAGTTCCCTGCTCTGCGCCGCTGGGGAAAGGAGTATACCGAGAATGAACACGTCAAGGAGTGCCTGCCGACGAGGGAGCAGCTCGTCGCCCTCTTCACCGCGAAGAAGGACATATACAAGATGATAGCCAACGCGATGCTCCATCAGTAGTAGCAACTCGATCGGTGCAATGCAGTGTGCCAGTATAATTATGCATGTTGTGTGCTAGAATAAAGTTTGTGGAATGGTGATTCCATAATCTACCGGGATATATTCTTATGTGTGTGTATGACATAAAAAATTATGAGTGCTTAATATTGGTGCTATATACTGTACTTCGGCTAAGATTTGACCATACTATGTGTAAAATATATATTTGGAGTAAATTGTGTTGAATAGTATTGTTCAAAGAGCAATCATATGGTCAAAATTACATAAATTTGGTAGTTTCCCAATTACTTATATTTTGGACAAAAGGAACTATATTGATCCTCGTGGTCAACTTTGTGTATTGTGTGCCACGCGGCCGCCTCCTTCCCTAACAAAAGTTTAGGATTCCTCTGCCTTCCGTCGACGCCGTCGCCAGTCCGCCTTGTCTCCGGTGGCCCTAGGGCTATGGCAGCATGGTGGCTCCCGCCCTGCCGGCGGGAGGATCTGTTTTTAGATGTTCTTTCAAGTTTTGTTAGGGCTTGTGTTCTGCTCAGGAAGATAAGATGGCGGCGGCTTTCTGAAGATGAAATAAGGTTCTCCCTACCTAGCCCCCAACCGGTGGTGTGTCTAGCATCGTTGGTGCGCGTGTGGGGGTATGTCTCTGGCGGATCTGTCTTGGTGGATTTGCTCGGATTTGCTGTAGTACGTCTTCGTTCATGTGTCTTCAGGTTGAATCCTTCCGGTCTACGCTACTCTTTATCGGCGGCGGTTGCTGTTCTGCTGCGCTGGTCCTATGGGGCCTTGGCAGGACGACTTTACGACTGTGTACTACAACAAGTTTTGCCTGCCTCCGGCGAGGGAGGGGCGATGACGGCGGCGCGCCCTCGGCTCTCATCAGTTCTTGTAGTCGACGCTAGGTGGTCTAAGGATTTGAATATAATTCTTATTATTGCTGGTGTTCCTTGTACTGCCATGACTGAAGATGAATAGATCGAAAGTTTTTTGGCAAAAAAACTTTATGTACCATAGTACGGTAGTAACCATAAAGTTACATAAGAAATGGACCATGATAAGTGTCACAGTGTGGCACGAACACATGGCGTGGTTTTGCCACGGATTGGTTTCGATCAGAGACGGTGATGAGCGTGCGGGGTCAATCTCGGCGGCTCTTGCGGTTTGGCATGGTGGGGTGGGAGTCCCCCTCTCAGGCTCCAGTGGTGGCGCATTCAGGCAGTGACCGGTGTGCCAGGGCTCCTACGGTGGCATTGCTGCTGCGGTTGGTCGCCGGATCTAGGCAGCTAGATCTGAGGCTTTGAAGGCGGTTGAGACAGTGCAAAGGTTGTCGGGTGGATTTCTTGGGACGGATCCGAGTGAAAACTTGGTCTTCGGTCATTGGCCGGAGCCGGTGATGATGATGCCCTTATCATCGTTTCCTTCATGAAGGCATCATCGAGGTACAAATCCCAAACCCACCCAATACCTCCGGGGGAAACCCTAGATCAGTTGATCGGATGACGGCGGCATTTATGTGTCGTTACCCCCTTGGGGGCGGCATTTTTAGAGATGCACTCGGGCTCGAGGGACCAGCGGATGTCTTCTTCAGTGGAGCGGTGTCTCTTTCTACATATTCATGGTGGCGGCTCTTGGCGGCATGGAGCAGTGGAGGCTTGACGTCAGATGTGTGGTGGTGGACACGTGTAGGTGGTCGACACTGTCTGGTGTCGTGGTGGCGTTGGCGGCAGCTAGACCGGACAAGGTTGATGCAGCAGTACCGCTCCGAAGATGGATTGGTGGCAAGTGGCTGCGACGGCCTCATACCCGGCAGACGTCCTGGTTGAGGAGCACGCCGGACTGGTGGCAACTTTTGTGTAAAGAACACAGTAATTTACACACCATAGACTTGATAACTCACGCACAAACACTGTGGCAACTTTTGGCCTAGGGAAAAAAATTGTTGAAAACATACCCCCAGTAACTTCTGTGTAAACAATATAATAGTATACGTGTCATTACAAACCTGATTACTCAAGCACGAACACTTGACTCGGTGAAAAAAGTTGTTGAAAATATACCCCGATAATAGCATAATAATATACACAATGTAGACATGATAACTCACACACAAACTCTGCGGCAACATTGATCCGGGGAAAAAGTTGTTCATAACATATCCGTAACTTCTGTGTAAATAGCATGAACGCTGTGGTAACTTTTAACCCGGGAAGGGAATAGCCGATGAAAACATACCCTATAATTTCCATGAAAATAGTATGGTAATATGCGCACCTCAGATCTTTACTTAGCCCAGGTGTGATAACTTTTGATTCAAAAAAAAATGATTGAGTACATAGCATATAAGCAAACAATGTATCAAGTCACATAATTAATGACACATAGTCAACACAATTAATGACACACTACATGAAAAGGTACAATAGCTTATAAGGAAACAACGATTGAGTACATATATAGTATCAAGTCACAGTCAAATGGCATAACATATAAAGAAGAAGAAAAATGTTTAAATTTTTTCAAATGATAAGTGCCACACGTCTTCACATAAAATCTTATGAATATAGCATCAACCGAGATTTGCTTAATTCTCAGTTGACTCGGATTTAGCAATCCCGTATAAACTACTGCTTTCTCCGGGTTTTTTTTTGTACGAATAAACTGCTTTCTCTAGCTGGTAGTGTAGCGAACACAGAAGCCCATAAAAAAGAACATACTTTACCTAGAGCGGTACAATTAGAGGAGCGCCCAGAGAAGAAGAGTGGCCATTATCATGAGCGGCACCTTCGCCGGCGCGGGCGCAGCCGCTGCCGCCTTGAATGTCTCGAACTTGAGCGTGCCGCCGCCATCGTTGTGGATCTCGTAGGTCATCATCCTGCCTGCCTGCAGCTGGCTGCCGAGGACCGAGCCCCGCAAGCCGTGGGGCGACGGCAGTATGGTGAGGCACGTGTACCCGTCGCCGAAGTCCAAGAAGTAATTCTCCACCTTGAGCTCCATCGCCGCGTCAGCGCCGCCGAACAGAAGCGCGAGCGTTGGAACCTTGGCATTGTCAAAGTGCTCCGTGAGGAAGCACAGGTCCCCGTCTGAGGCGTTCACCGGGGTCACGCCCTCAGACTGGACCCTGCTCACGACCTCCTGCCTCAGGACCTTGTACGCGGCCTCGACGAGGTAGGTGACGGGAAGCATGGTGCTGAGGAACACCCCACCGGAACTCTGGGCGTCAAAGGTCCCCGCCGGGATGGCCGTCAGGAGCTGGCCGTCGACCTGCACGCCGGTGAGATTGACGTAGTACCTGTAAGGGTTTTGGGTTTTTGTGGCCGCAAGCAGCGGCGTGCTGCTGCTGCCCATGTGCCCCGTAGACTCTGTCGGCACCGCGGTGGCATCGTCGGCGGCGGCGGCGCCGCCCCAGCTCCAGCTGACGAAGCTCTTGCCAGCGGCGTCATCGGGAGGCGCGATAAAGTAGGTGAAGCTGGATATGTTGAGTTGCGACACGAGGGAGAGGGGCCCCCTGCTGAAGCCTGCGAAGCCGGAGACGCCGTCGAGCTCCGGCAACGTGATGTTGCCGCTGCAGCCAAACACCACGCCCGGGACGTCTGCACGTCCCGGTCCCGTGATGTTCCCGAAGCTGAACGTGTCGGTGGCGAGGAAGCCGGACATATAGTCCGTTGTGTACCTGCAGAGGTCGTTCCTGGCGCAGTCGTGCTTGCTCATGCGCTGGCAAGTCTGGGTGGTGCAGCCAACCTCGGCGAAGGATTTGGAGTTTTGGGGCAGGAACGACGGCGTCGGCGGCGGCGACAGCGTTGAGCACGAGGGGCAGGGTTCGCATTGCGCCCATACGAGGTCGGTGGTGATGTCCATGATGACGGGGAGGGTCTGCGGCGAGGTCCCGACGGAGAGGTCGAAGATGAAGAGGCTGTAGCTGTGCCCCGCTGCGCTGCCCGTCTGCTGGCCGTCCTTGCGCTGCCCGGAGCGGCCTGTTTCCGCTAGGCCCTGCTGCGCCCTATGTTCCATGTAATCCTTGACGGACTTGTTGATTGTCCTACGGAGCTGGAGCTCTTTGGTGACGAACTTGCCGGTCTTGGGAGCCGGTCTGATGGCAGCCGATGAGACAGGGGAGGCAGCCAGAGGAAGAAGGAGCAGAAGAAAAAGAAGTGGAGCGGCCATTGCTACCTCACTGCGACGGTATATGTGATATGTCTCTGCACTGTATGTATACTGACTAGCTACTCCTATTTATATTAGTATATGTATCATGCATCACTGCTGGGATCTCATAGCTGATGTCGCCCAGGCATAAACTATCCTGTTTTGCTAGCTCATGCCGGTCGTTTTTCATATCATCGTTGTTCATGTCATCGTTAGGCAAGGCTGATGTATCAAGACGTGGATGTAATTAGTATCTTTTTTTTTAAATGAAGGGGTTTCCCCCGCCCAACTTTTTATTAAGCCAAGGCAGCTGAAACCAACGCGCCCAAACAGTTTACAGTTCTCGGCGTAACCAAAAGCAGCTGCAGCAGAAATATAACAGTTTATCTAATTCACATCTAGATGTTTTTTAAGGATGTCACATTAACCTCCCACAAATATATAATGGAGCAACAAGAAGCAAAAAAAAACTAGGACAAAAAAAATGGACCGCAAACAGAGTGAAAATCAGCTTAGATGTGACATAATGTCACATCTAGATGTGTCCTAGACAGACTCAAAATATAAGGCTTACAGCTTTTTATATCACCTACCGATACATACGCAAGGGGGGAAGCTCAAATAGATGAACATGCAAGCATATAAAACAGAGACAATCCCCCTACCTTATATTGGGGATGTCATTGCATTGGTATCTTCTTCGTATTAATATATCATCCAAATTCCAAATGAAATTGCAGGTTGGGAGGGTTTTGTCTAGGGTTAAAGTTGAGTGTATCTCATACTCAAGAGTCAAGACCGAATTTTTGAAGCTTCAAAATTGATGCTTTGCTGTCAATAAACATGTTTTTCTTTTGCCAGTGGAATCAACAAACACAATGCCTACTGGCTGCCTGCGGAAGATAATACTCCGTTGTGACGAAACTCATACGTAATAAAATTTAGGTTTTAATCCATGGCGGGGCGAACTTGTACCCCAATATCAGAGATCAAATCTCAGGTTTAGTGCAGTTTGCGCCTCCTCTCAATGGGAGAGGACATTTTATATTGACATGTAGTTTTTTATACCAAGCTCACATGCGCCCTGATGAACAATAAAATAAAAATATTTAAAAAATCTGAATACCTTTTGTGATATTGATGAATTTGTCACCTGCATATAAAATTTCATGATGAAATGACATTCATGGAGGTCCGGGTGCTCCAAAAAGACTATTGTTAAAAGCATTTTGGAGCATTAAATTTTTTTTCACCAAGCCTCCATGAATGCCATTTCATCATAAATTTTGCACGCAGATAAAACGTTCATCAATATTTATATAAAACATTCAATTGTTTTTTAATTATTTTATTATTATTATTTTGGAATTTTACTGTTCATGAGGGAGCCTGTGTGCTAGTGATCGAAAGAGCACTTGAAGCTCTATGACCCCGTTCTCTATTAGGCTATCCATGGTGGAAGTATTATAACTTGTATCATGCATGTTAAATAGAAAATTTTGTTAAGGTGACATAAAATCAAATAAAGAAAACGAGGGTTCAGTATCAAATCATGATACCGTATCACAATAAATATTGTACTAAATAGTCAGAAAATATTATACTACTATACATCTTGCATGGCAGTAAACATGCTCATCTAAGATACCAATATATATACTATGCATTATGAAAGTGGTATATACACTAATATCATATGCATGATACTAATTCATAATAATACTGCCCACTACAGGCAGCCTTACACTAACTAACTAACTATCTATGATGGCAGTGTACACCAGATAATCAAGCGAGGGCAATGACAACATTGGGAAATGCATGGTTGACAGCCAGCTTTAATAAAATAAAGAGAATAAAATAACCCGTCTTTGTCTCCAAACTTACTATCCATTGCGAGCATTGTGGGCATCGAAATGTGCGCACCGGATAACCCAGGAAAGCGACGGAGGCAACTTCCGTGCTGGTCGGTATATGGTATTGGTAGCAGCTAAGCCTAGGTAGGACCGTACGAGTACGAGTACCATGGCCTTGTACTGAACGCGGTTTTGTTCGACACTGATTACTCTATCCATGATGAAGCAACGAAAATGTTTTTGAAACGTAAGCAACGAAAATGTCGCTGCACATCCATCCAGGTCGTTGGACGTAGCAATATGAAAACCAAGACTTCATACGGAAACGCAGACAGTCCAGATATCACGGGGGGAGCCACGTGTAAAAATCCGTGAATGTAGTGTTACTCCTGAAAATTCAGGTGTTAGTTTGGAATCACGATGGGTATTATTAGTCCGTAAAATCAGTTTATACGGACTATTTTTAGGTCAAAGCATTAGCCTCTGCATCCCAAATGCACAAGACCATTTTTTTTACTAATTGTCTCACAAAGGATGAATTTTACTGGCACAAAATGAAGTATCAAAGGGATACAAAGAGAATGAGCATACCCTGACCAAAAGATTATTGATGCAAAAGATGGTACTACCAGATCAAAGGATTGATTGTTCTGATGTCAATGTCTTTTATTCATCTTGCCTTCTGATAAGCTTATATAAATGTCTAAATCAGTTTCCGCATTTATGCTGGAAAAGGGAAAGCATTAAGGATTAACAATCATCCTCAAACAGTGTCATCAAGCAGTAAACATTTTTCATAAATGCCGTTAACATTTGCTAAGAATATGTCATACATTTTTTCCAAAAAAAAGAGAAATCTTTTTTTGAAGAGCTTGTTTAGTCTAAAATATACTAGGTGTGTAATATGCCATGTGACTATACGGTTTATGAGATTACACAGTAGCGATCTGCTAACAAGAAGTGATGCATAAGTCTTCATTGTACCATGCTGTATGCTAAGATTTGTCATACACACGATTATATCATTGAACTCTGAAATTTAATTTGTGTTTTCAGAACTAATGCATACACCACACATGATTCAAGGTTTTCCTCATCTCATTATCCTATTTTTTGGCATTTCAATCATTATTCAAGGTTAGAATAAGGATATTGATTATCCATAGTTTGGTTATCTTCACATCAACCTTCCAGGGAGCCGTACATATTCAAAATAAGAAGAAATGAAATACCATCCAACAGTATTGAGTGTTTCTATCTACCCTTACACATTTGTAATATATTAGTGGAGATCACTAATGGGGAGAACGTATTGCATCACTCCTGATAATCTGTTTCACTGATATATTAGCACTTCGGATTTTATTGGGAAGCTCCAAAAAAAGTTCAGTGCACACATGATCAGTGTGAAAGGAATACCACTTAGCAGAACTTCTGACGCATTAATTTCTTTGCAGTACATAGTGTGAGGATGCTCTAGGACTAGTGGGGAAAAATCTTTATTATTGCAATGCAAAGTGCATCTTATATCCGAAGATAATATACCTTTCGCTTTTTTACATGTCGTTGCCACCAACCCCGTCAACATCGTCATCATTATTCTCTGTAAAAACCATGCAACAACCTAAGTGGCCACCTACTCCGCCATGTATATGTCCTCCTCCCACTAGTAGAAAATAGGGCTTTGGTCCAGGCCGGGTCAGCCCATTAGTCCCGGTTCAGTCCAGAACCGGGACCAATGGGGGCATTGGTCCCGGTTCGTGAGCCCAGGGGGCCGGCCGGGCCACGTGGGCCATTGGTCCCGATTCATCTGGACCTTTTGGTCCCGGTTGGTGGGATGAACCGGAAACAATGGGCCTCGCTCCTGGCCCACAACCATTGGTCCCGGTTCGTGCCTCAAACCAGGACTAAAGATTAGACCTTTAGTCCCGGTTTGAGGCACGAACCGGGACTAATGGGGTTGAGACCTTTAGTCCCGGTTCGTGCCACGAACCGGTACTAAAGGTCCCATTTTCAAACTCTACCACCCCCCCCCCCCCCCCCCTCTCGTGGATCGCCTTTTCAGTTTAAAAAAAAGAAAATGATGGAAATGTCAAAAAAAAAGAAAATAAGTTTCCCATGTGATATGTGGTCTAGTTGTTGGGAAAATTTGCAAATGTAAATTTTGACTTTATTTGCAAAATCTCTCTGAAATTTGTAAAAATGGGCATAACTTTTGCATACTAACTCGGATGAAAAAGTTTTTTATATGAAAAATCATCTACTCGAAAAGTTACATCCGAATTTAACGGGAGAACCCGTTTAACATTTTCAAAATCCTCAAAAACCTAATAGAAAAAAAGTTACGGGGCTTTTAAGATCTAGAGTGAAAAAAATCGAAAAAAAATCAAACTGTGGTCAAACTAATTATTCTAGAATATTAGTGTTACTAAATAATTATTTCTGTTATTTCAATTTTGGTCAAATCTGGTCAAACAATGGTCAAACTAATTATTCAAGAAATATTAGTGTTACTAAATAATAATTGTTTTTTAAAACAATAGTTTCAAAATAAAACTATGAAATGTGTCACTTCATGCTCAAGCAAAATTGCTGAAGGTTAATAGGATCGACATCTTAGTATTGTCAGGAAAACAACAAGTGCAGACTTGGAGCGAGGGAGAATAGAACCCGGAAATTAAGCGTGCTCAGGCTAGGGGAGTGGGAGGATGGGTGACCGTTCGGGAAGTTAGATGATTTGGAATGATGAGGGGTGATTAGAGGATAAATTGAGAAGTGATGAGGGGTGGTGATTACAGACTAGAGGTTAAAATAATTCAGAAATTTGAAAATCAAAAAAATTCAAAAAAAATGTTCAAAAAAAATTTCAAAAAGAATCATAAAATTTCCTTTAGTCCCGGTTGGTAACACCAACCGGGACTAAAGGTGGAGCTCCACGTGGCCGCGCCCTTTAGTCCCGGTTCTGGATTGAACCGGGACTAAAGGGATAGGCATTAGTACCGACCCTTTAGTCCCGGTTCCAGAACCGGGACTAAAGGCCCTTATGAACCGGGACAACAGGCCCTTTTTCTACCAGTGTCCCCTCTATCTCTTTATATTTCACAGAGACGTGCCAAACAGTAAAGTAGCAACGTCGTTCTCCTAGCTTGTCGATAATGCATAATAAATATGTCTTGAGAGAGAGAGGGAGGGAGAGGGAGGGAGGGGCAGAGGGAGAGGGAGGGAGACTAGCTGCCATGACGCAACAAAAAACTGCCTGCACACCTTGCTAAGACAAGAACATTCTGAAATATACCCAAACTGCAGAGAGAGAGAGAGAGAGAGAGAGAGAGAGAGAGAGATGCCCCAAATACACGGTTTCGTATTTGAATGGGTGCTTGAATTGTTGAAGTGAAGATAGTGGGTGGAAGAAGAAGAAGAGGAGGCAGAGTGATTTAGTGGTAAAAGAAAGCCCAGAACGCCGCTTGATGTACACGAGGATCTTAAAAAAATATTGGACAAAATTAATGCCGAATACTAAAATATATATGCCCCTATAGCAATGCACGGGCAACGCACAACAAAGGTGAGGTGGGTGTCGCCCATTTTTAAAAGAGAGGGGTCCAGCGAGAGATGTCCTGCTGCGGCTGGAAACCGAGCGAGAAAGGGAGGGTCCAACAGAAAAAAGAGAAGGGTGCATCATGGGGTAGGTTTTTGTGTTGGCCTGCGTATTAAAGATAACATGACAGATAGTCTGGACAATCACATTTCTCCCCCACATATGGTCTGGATTTGGGGGATTCCGGACTGCGTAGATGGTTCAATTTTGAGGAGCCTACCGGACGCTTGTTTGCTGTTCGAACACGCCAGGATTTATGAGGGGGAAATATGCTTCGACCTTAAAGGCTGCCTTAATCATTTGTTTGATTTATTTATATATGCATTATAGCCTGTAGTAACTCATGGGCGTTCTACTAGTGTGTATGTATACATGTGTCACGCAAGTGATCTTTGGCCCACCATGTTTTATATATGTTACACAGATTGAATGGTCATATAATCTTTAAGAGACCCACCAGATTAAGGGCTAGTATTTTGTAATTAATGTGAGATGTGAGATTTTCTAGCCTAATTGTCTTGCTTCCGGTTCCACCGTATATTACTTTTAATATATAAATAGATAGATGCCTTAAATTTCTATGTTTTGGCCCCTTCAACCTTTCACCATCTCTATTGGCCCCCCTTAAAAAAATTCCGTTCCTGTAGCCAATGTTCTTTTACGGTTACTAGATCTTGTTATTTGCAGGGAGTGCATATTGAGATCTTCAAAACCTTGTATGGCAAGAGTGTTTGCATATGTCGATTTCCTTTACTGTTTGTTCAGTGCAAGTTATATGCTCAAGTTGGCGGCGGACAATTGAAGGAATAGACACCCACTATAGTCTTATATCAAATCTAGTAAAATAAAAAACAACAAGCTTAACTTCCTAATTATAATGATTCCTTGCTCTAATTACGTTGAAAATAGATTACTGTCGAATGGAGGAAAAGGATGGGTTTTCCTATGAGTGGACCCTTTATTTTTTGTACAAATCCTAGATCATACTCAATTCGATGGAATTGTTTGATATTTTGACTCGTTTTGTGACAAATGGTCATTCCTTTGTACTAGCTCGTGTTTTCCTTGATAAATATGATATATAAAATACCCATTCGGCATCTTTTCTTAAAAAGGGGGAAATTTTGCAATATCATTGGGTTGGGGGTATTTTGGTACTTAGCTATTACATGACCCTTAGTAGCAAGGAATGCCATCCCCATTAAAGTAACATGCAGGTCCATGGCCTGTTGATTCTAGATTGCCCCTCAAGAAACTTTATCTTACGATTGCATTACTAGCTGATGGATGTCAAGCAAAGTCACTATTGTAATATACCCCAACATATGACCTGTCCACACCCCCAGTTATGAAGTTCATAGTGGAAGCTTTTCTATTTCTCGAGTGGGTTAAATACCTTATCTTCGGTGTGACAGCCTGGTTTGATTGCCGGTTTATCTCAATACCATCCGGCTCGATGTGGATTTCACGGCTTCGATGCTTGGCCGGTCTGCAACGTGAACCAAATCACTTGAGTCTGTTGTTACGGTTCTTTTGGGTTGGACTGTTGGGTTGGTAAGACCAGATCAGAATAGGAGAAAGAGACAACAAAGAGCCGATCCGCTGGTCCAGTTTTAATAACTATGGCCAATCCAGCTCCGACAAGTCCATGATCGGCCTAATCCAGCTTGCCCATCAAGAAACTTTGACTAGTATTGCATTAGTAGCTAATAAACATAGAATGATACAGATGTCAAACAAAGTCACTATCATCTCATATTATCTTTGCACTATCATTTCATTCTAATTCATTATTTTTTTATTAGAGCAACTGATCAGTAGCTTGTCTTATACGATCATTGGCAAAGAAACTAAAGGGCATTGACTAAAGGAAACTAAAAGAGAATTCAAGCTTTCTTGGAGAAGAAGCAGTAACACCCACCATCTGAATTCTGAATCCAGTGCAGATGAAGAAAAACTGAAAACTCGCCGTTAGACCCCTATAAGTACCGGCGTGTTAGTTTGTTTAGGTAGGCAAGATATCATCAAGCAAGCAAAGCAAAGATAAACCAGAATCTGCAAGCAAGCACGCAAAGCAAAGATGGCTGAACAGGTTAAGCTCATCGGCACATTGGGGAGCCCATTCGTCCACCGGGCCGCTGCCGCCCTGCGGCTCAAAGGGGTGCCCTACGAGCTTGTTCTGGAAGATCTACAGAGCAAGAGCGAGCTGCTGCTGAAGCACAACCCCATCCACCAGAAGGTGCCCGTGCTTCTTCATGGCAGCCGGGCCATCTGCGAGTCCCTCCTCATCATGGAGTACATCGACGAGGCCTTCGATGGACCGCCCCTCCTGCCGGCCGATCCATATGACCGTGCCATGGCCCGTTTCTGTGCTCAGTTCCTGGAACAGAAGGTGATCTCCTATATCCTCCTACTGTCCATACAAGCTAGCCGCAATCTTTTTGTTTTTTTTTCGAAAAAAAGATAACCCCGGCTTTTGCATCCAGCGATGCACACATCCATTTTTATTAATTATAGCCGCCATCTTTTCGTGAGCATGCACTTACCCAACATACACTTGATGGACATGCAAGCAGTGCGCGAGGCCGTTCTGGCTGGCCATGTGGCTGGATGCCAGCGAGGAGCAGAAGGGGTTCGTGAAGGAGATGAAGGAGAACCTGGCGGTGCTGGAAGGGCAGCTCGAGGGGAAAAGGTTCTTCGGCGGCGAATCCATTGGCTACCTCGACGTCGCCGCCTGCGGGCCGGCTCACTGGATCTATGCGTTCGAGGAGGTGACCGGGGTGAGCTTGATGGACGAGAACGAGTTCCCTGCTCTGCGCCGCTGGGGAAAGGAGTATACCGAGAATGAACACGTCAAGGAGTGCCTGCCGACGAGGGAGCAGCTCGTCGCCCTCTTCACCGCGAAGAAGGACATATACAAGATGATAGCCAACGCGATGCTCCATCAGTAGTAGCAACTCGATCGGTGCAATGCAGTGTGCCAGTATAATTATGCATGTTGTGTGCTAGAATAACGTTTGTGGAATGGTGATTCCATAATCTACCGGGATGTATTCTTATGTGTGTGTATGAGATCAAAAAATATGAGTGCTTACTATTGGTGCTATATACTGTACTTCGGCTAAGATTTGACCATACTATCTGTAAAATATATGTTTGGAGTAAATTGTGTTGAATAGTATTATTCAAAGAGCAATCATATGGTCAAAATTACATAAATTTGGTAGTTTCCCAATTACTTATATTTTGGACAAAAACTGATGGGACAAACCCCTGACCAGCTCGCTGCTCGTCTCCTCTCACTCGCTCGGATGAAGGTGGAAGAAGGAGCACACTGGATTTTCCCGGTGCAAAATGCCTCGGCCGCACGAACGGTCTTATTTTACCGGGCACATACTCTGACTCGGCTCATACTGTCACCATGGCTCGGCCAAGGTTTTGGATCCCAAATAGGCAAATTTTCTCGTGGGTCAGCGATATTCCTAGTAACCACGGTTACCGAAAAATACCGAACAAATTTCGGACAAAATTTCAATTGAATTTTGAATTCAAACAATTTAAATTAGATATAATAATACCTTGAAGGAGGACTCGAACCAGCTACCACTTCGAGGCGCATAACAGATTGTAACCACTACGCCAGAGTAAGGGCGTTGTCTGCAATGAGAAACAAAGCTCATTTATTAGGCCTGGAGCGTTCAAATTCAAATTATTCAAAAATTTCAGTATTTTTTGCTCGGGATAGGTATTTCTTGTGGGGCGGTGAAAAACGCGGTAACCGCCCGGTATCCGTTTTTCTCAGGCGATGCCCAAAACCATGGGCTCGGCAACACACCGGCACCTCGATGAGTACATCAAGGGGCCTTTTATACCGGGCTACACACACTAGCACATGCACGCACACACACAAGACCCGGCCACCAGTAGCACGTACACGGTCGGCTCACCCACTAACCAACTAATCAAGTCCTACATACATGCACGTCCAGCGATTGTGCAGCTGCACTAACGGCCACACGACCTAGCTATGCATGTAGCTAACTAACTCAGTGCGTCATCCACACACAACGCTGACTAACTAAACTCATCCAACTAACAATCTTGCATGTCAAGATTACTACTTACACTTTCCCTCCTAATTTTGACTTGTCATCATTGGAGTTGTTGCAGCTCCCGTCGTCGTCGTCGTCGTTATTACGACCGCGGACTCGACTTGGCGCGCTGAAGCCGGTCGCCACCACCATGAACTCGACCTGGCACACTGACGTCTGTTACCACCGTGCCTATTTCTTCGTCTTCGGCGACATACACCGAGCTCCTTCTTCGCCGGCAGCACATGCCTGACGTCTCTCGGCGACAAACGCCGTCGATGCCGTCGCGCTCAAACGCAAGACTTCCCGGACGCCGCTTCATGGCGTTGCACCGTGCTGCTGCGGCCTTCGTCGCCGCGCAGCACCTCCATACCGCCACACCGTGCCGCATGTTCGCGGCCTCTGCACCACCACACAGTGCCTCTACGGCCACCGCGCTCGCCGCGGACTTACTGTGCACCACCTCAGCGTCCGCCATGACAACTGTAGCGCCACGCACCTCCATAGGCCGACACACGGCCCGGAGCTTCACGCGGCCGCCAATGAACACTGTCATCGCCGGCACGCCTCCGGCACAGCGAACCATGACCAAGAGAACCAAGCTCATGATACCAAATGTTGGAACCAAGGATCGACAAATAATCACAAGAACACGAGGGAGAAGAATTTTTCCGGGCGACGAACACCTGCGGCGATGGACGCCTGCCCCGGCGACAAACGCCGGGACCTTTTTCTTCCTCTGTATTCACTTGGCTCAACTTCCTTGGAGGAACACACGCACACACGCAGCACAACCCCGAAAGAACTCTCACGTTGACCGGGTGCATACCACGGTCCTGATAAAGACTACATCTTTTGTAGACCCCTTCCCCTCGGCTCGGCACATACTGTCACCGTGGCGCGGCAATAAACCGACGCACTATACATCAATACACGGGAGGGCTTTTATAGTCAGGCTTCTGCACACACACTACACGCACTCATGCATTACCCGGCTACCACACAGCCAATAACCAATGCATACACGTATCACACCCGGGCACTAACTAACCCACGAACAAGCTCCATGCAGCTCCGGCCGCGCGCACGACGTGGCTGCCTCCAACAGACTCCAACGGCGGCTACTAACAGCCACAGCGCCCAGCCGGCGTCTAACTACATAATCAAGATTAATGCTGACAAAAAGAACTATATTCAACAGGATTACAGGAATATAGATCATCGTGGTCAACTTTATGTATTGTGTGGCACGCAGCTGCCTCCTTCCCTAACAAAAGTTTAGGATTCCTCTGCCTTTCGTCGCCGCTGTCGCCGGTCCATCTCGTCTCCAGCGGCCTTAGGGCTATGGCAGCATGGTGGATCCCGGCCCTATCGGCGACAGGATTTGTTTTTAGATGTTCCTTCAAGTTTTGTTAGGGTTTGTGTTGACGGTAGTGGCTTTCTGAAGATGGAATAAGGTTCTTCCCGCTTAGCCCCTGTCCTGGTGGTGTGTCTAGCATCGTCGCTGCGCGTGTGGAGGTACATTTTTGGCGGATCTGTCTTGGTGGATTTGCTCGGATCTGGCCATAGTACGTCTACGTTCATGTGTCTTGAGGTTGAATCCTTCCGGTCTACGTTACTCTTTATCGGCGGCGATTGTTGTTCTAGTGCGCTGGTCCTATGAGGCCTTGACATGACGACTTTTCGACTATCTACTACAACAAGTTTTGTGCGGCTCCGGCGAGCGAGGGGCGATGACGGCGGCACACCTTCGGCTCGCATCCGTTCTTGTAGTCGACGCTATGTGGTCTAGGAATTTGAATGTAATTTTTACTATTTTTTGTGTTCGTTGTATCGTCATGACTGAAGATGAATAGATTGAAAGTTTTCTCGCAAAAAAAAAACTGTATGTATCATATTCCGGTAGTAACCATAAAGTTACATAAAAAAAAGACCCTGATAAATGACATAGTGTGGCACGTACTGCAGTTGTAAAGTTTTGAATTTGAGCAATTGCCGGATTGCCGATCTGCAGTTGGCTCCTTGCCGCTGGGTCGCCCAATGGAGGGATTGAAACATTGGAGATGAGGCGAGGGAGCCGAGTTGGGAAGCAAACACGAAAGGGTGTCCAATTGCTTTGTACTATGGGAAATGATTCTAATCAGCCGGCAGATGTAGCACGGGCCTTCTATCACCTCCTTTGCTTGACACGTGTCCTGCTTGACCACGCACGTCTCTCTTCCTCATCTTTTTTTGCAACAACTATTGCAGAACGGTGGCCAGCGAACGATGACTGCACCAGTGCGTGACGCAGCTGGAGATGTGTTGCACTTTTCGCAACACGCGTCTTGTTGCAGAAAATTAGGTGTGACAGAGATGTTGTTGTAATTTTGGCAACAAGAGTCTTGTTGTAGAAAAATAAGGAAGAAGAGATTGTGCGGCATTATGGGTCTTGCTGCAGGAGATTAGAGAAGAAAATGTTTTGAATCAAGGGTTTTGTTGCAGAAAATTAGAGAATAGAACGTTTTGTAACTAAGGCCTTGTTGCACAAAGAACAATGATTAGAATCACCCGACTGATCATGACTATAATTGCGCCACACGTGCAACCGCCAGATACAAGTTTAATCGGACGACATGCAGCCTCTGTCAGCCGCCCAAGACCTACATCACTGGACGCGTGCCTCTGACATTTTTCTGCAACATCATCTGGGTTGCAGAAGTCATCCCGCAACAATGTCTATGTTACAAAAGCATTCAGATGAGAAAAAAAAATTCTACATCATCATCTGTGTTGCAGAAGTCCGTTCGAAGGCCACACATGTTTCAAAAAAGTTAATGCGGAAAAAAGTCTACAACAAAATCTTTGTTGCAGAAGTTTCCGCAACAAGAGATATGTGCGAACGGGTTCCGCAACACTGTCTTTGTTGCAATTGTGAGGAAAGAGTCGGGCCGATGGATGCGCCGGATCAAACGATTGTGAAGGTGGTGGATCTTTGAAAGTAATCCGCCGGCGGACGCATAGGGTCGCCCTTGTAGTATATATCTAGCTTTTTCTTAAGGAAATAAGAGCATCTACAACCGAGCTCCTCAAATGCCCCTAATATGTCCATGCGGACGGCCCGGTCACTGATCCATAAAAAACTTGACCCAGCTGAACCCTCATACCGGCTCTATATGTCGAAGCCGACCGACACCCCTCATATCGAACCCACATCTTGGGGGGATATAGGGAGGCCCGGACGCGCCCTGGAGCATCCGCCACGTCGGACCAACCCACTGTGGGCCACACTGTCTCCACACATGTTCCCATAAATACCCCGAAGCCGGACAATCAAACCCTAGTCAACCTTTCTACTCCACTCGACTTCATTCTCCTTCCCCTCCTTGCTCCGTCCTATCCCCTCCCCTCCGACATGTCTTGGAATGGATCGACAGTGACTCTGACTCGATCGACTAGGAGAAGCTTCTCTGGCGCCCGACGAGGAGGAGCTAGCGCTTCGCATTCCGCTCAGCCGATCGAGGATGGATCGGGCGGGAGCTCTTCATCCACGGCATCGGCGGCGGCCCAGGTGGGTAGCTATAGCTCCATGGCGCCCCATGGCAGCCCAACACGGTCCCTGCCTTTTCGTCAGGCGGCAGGGGTCTAGTGGTGCCTAGCACCGACAGCAGCTGCTCCTCCTGGGCGAGACTGGGTCCTCCTGCCACAAGGTAGTTGTAGCCCAATGGCTGCGTGTATCAGCGCGCAAGGAAGAGCGCGGCGGAGGAGGCCGCCAACTGTTTTGAGTGTGGGTCTTGCAGATCCGCACCGGAGCCGCTGCCCCCCTCCAGCGACGATGACGAGGCCCTCTGTGATGCCATCCACCGCTCCTACACGTTCGAGGAGACGGACGCCCACTCACGTCGCCGCAAAAATGTGGCGGCGCTCCGCATCGGGATCCAAGAGTCCTAGCGGTTGGCAATGCAAACGGTGCTTCGCTCAGACCAGGTTCTTGCACCAGTGCCTTGCCAGTCGCATTCGTCCTTCCTGGTGTAGAACTGTGGGATGAAGGCAAGGAGGAGGCAAAGCTACGCTCGCCGCCGCTTGCGAAGAAGAGAGTGCAACGGGATGGGAGGAGGGATCGGGTGAGAGAGTCCGAAAAAGAAATTAGGGTTGCTAGGCATCATGGGCGCGCCCCTTTATGTAGCCGACAAACACAAGCGACTTAAGAAAAATTTCTAGAAGCCCACAGGTGGGTTCGTGCGTGGTGCCTATCCAGCTGTGTGTCTGTTCGACACACGGCTCTGGTTAGTGGGATCACACCACGCGTAGCTTTTTTTAGGAAGCCAAGACTTTATTACTCGAAGATTACAAAGTTTGGAATACAAAAAGGAGCTTTCAGTGAGAGGAGACGTTTTCATAGATGACGAGGCGCCTACGGTGACTTCGTAAATCTTAAGATGATATGCCGTCTCAGTCTCTCGAAGGTGTTCATAAAAATAGGGTGTGTACGTGCGTTCATAGAGGTGAGTGTATACGTGTATATATGAGCGTTTGCGTTTGTACTGTGTTAAAAAAAAGCCAGGATGCCAGCCTTGCAGGTTCATCCCATGCGTGAGCCGACTCCACGAGCGCGACACGGGGCGAACAGTCCTGATAGGCTAGCCCAGTGCCCACCTAACGGGATAGAACTTTAATATTGGTATCCACCAATAGAAACATTAAATAAGCAAGCATAAGCAAACAATGTAATTATAACAGTGAACTATCAAAACAAAACAGTCTGTAAAGAAAAAATAGCCAATAAACAAGAGAACTATACAAAGAGAGACTAGAAACGGAGACCCAACAGATATCAACTCTTTTGTGGAGATCAAGCAGGTATTAACGTGAAAATACCTTTGCCGATCGAACTTAGATTGTCATTTTTTTTGTCCTATTTGGGTCCGCTTCTTGTCTTGACTGCTGAAAATTCTTCTAAAACTCTAGGGGAGCATTAATTCAATATCATGTAACATATTTCACGAAATATTTTTACCATTTCAACCTTTTCTTGCGAATTTTTATTTTGTTAACTATTTTCACAATCCAGGTGCATATTTTTGGTTGAAATAGATGAACATTCAGCACAAATGATATAACATTTTTTTCTAAGAAGTGTTATTTTGCACTGAGCATTTTTTTCCCCTAGCTATCCTTTCAATTGCGCTGAATCATGGTGACACTTGTAGTTTAAGAAAAGTTGTGCCATGTTCACAGTTCTTGCTTCACCGATTTCCATATTTGTACACCCTCCTTCCATGTATATAGAGCCTAATGCGTTTTTAAGGCTAACTTTGACCACATGTTAGAGCAATAATATATGACATGCAAGTTAAACAAAGTACACCATCAAATTCGTACGTACAAGAAGCTTCTAATGGTGTAATTTTCATATTATACATCTCATATATTATTAATCTTATCAATAATCAACAGCACCCTCGAAAAATGTAGTAGGCTCTGTATATATGGAAGGAGGGGGTACCATTTATATGAGCTCTTAATTAATTTGAAGATGTCATCTTTGATTGACAAAACGATACAAATGTGTCATGTTTCGGATTGTACAATTTAGAATTGTGTGGCTCTGAATTTTCACACCATGTTATAATACACATTCTCTTTATAAATATGTGCTATTAGAATAACACCGGAAAGTAAACTACTCCCTCCGACCCATAATATAAGGCACTTTTTAACACTACACTAGTGTTAAAAAACGTCTTACATTATGGGACGGAGGGAGTAGCCACTAAAAAGAAACTTTTTAATGTAGAAAGGCACAATCGGGAAAATACACAGGATCTCTTTGGTGCTCCACACCCCTATACGAATATTAAACGTAAAAAATGCCAAAAAAAAAAATAATCTGAAGGGATATCAAAGCTGGGTTCCCAATCTATTCTCGTGTCAGGTTTTGTGAAGTATACCAGGAATTGTATCTGTGGCGAAGGAAATATTGTCCGAACAAAAATCCATTCAAACAGTCTTTTTTCGTGCATAGGAATTTTTTTATCTTTTTTGCCATGCATACCTTTCCTGATATATTTTTCACAAAATTTTACACGAAAGTATATCGAACACCCAAGTTGATACTCCAAAATTCCAGTTTTTATTTTAAATTTCTCTGTATTTTTTGAACTTAATGTTTATATAGGGGGGGTGGAGCACCGGTGCTACAAATCCTCTTCCGGCACACAACCGGAAGTACTACTAGTAGTGTTGGGAGCGGCTATGTCTCACCCGCAGCAAGACACAAGCTCGTCTCGCCTCAACATCCCTACTAATGGGCCAGCCAAGTAGCTTGAGGCAGGTTAATTTGTTTCCCTTCTCTATTTTTTATTTGTTTTCCTTTTTTTCCTATTTTCGAAATTAATCCAAAAATATATAATCAAAACTCAAAAAAATTAAAACCCACAAATTTGAAAAGTGCTAATGCAATGCAAAAGTATAGAGGCTGCCTCTATTAATTTGGATCGGAGAGAGTAGCGTAATTTTTTTAATTGTTGATTGTATAAAAAAACAAATTGAGACATTTAAAATGAGTTCACACGTTTCCAAAAATATTTCATGATTAAATGTCAACACATTTCAAAGATATTTATACAATGTACAAAAAGAAGCAATATTTCCATGTGTATTTGAATGTCGACACATTTCAAAAATATTTTAGTGACATTTAAAAACAATATTTATACAATGTACAAAAAAATTCATGTAGTTTTAAAAAACTCATATCAATCCAAAAAATATTTCCATGTGTATTTGATAATTGTTCAACACGTATTCAAATATGTATTTGAAAAATGTTAATCATGTATTGGAAAAATGTTAAACACATATTAAAATGTATATGATGTATACAAAAATGTAAAATGTGTATGAAGAAAAGTAGACGTGTGTTAAAAGAAAAGGAGAAAAGTAAAAGAAAGAAAGAAAAAACTGAAGAAAACAATACAAAAAAAAGGGTGAAAACCGAAGAAAGAAACAAAGAAAATCAAATAAACCTGAGGGGAAAAAGACAAAATAAATATATCTCACTTGTCATATGGGAAGAGCTACCGTATGAAAAGTGAGATATATTTATTTCACTCTTCTCATATGCATAGCTAGGCACCTAACTCGAATAGTACATGTCAAGAAGAATTAGTTGAGCATGCGGAATTGAACTGACACGCTGGTCTATCAGTAGCGCATTTCGGTGTGAACTGAATTAATCTACTACTACCTGCTACAAGTTCCCACAAATTTGTACTAGTTACTGAAATTTTCACAACAGCATCACCTCAAAAGTGCAGAACAGAGAAAAGAACAGCACATGCCATGAAATGTTGTGGCGTTAAATGTTAACTGCAGTTCCAAACAATCGGCTGCTTGCAGTTTGAAGAAAGTTCGATTCGAGAAGAGAACCGAGTTCTAGATTAATTTCATCTGAAAAATTTCTTTTATAAAAGGCACAATCTGAATTTCTGGCCGCTTTCCAGTTGTGCTCCAATCTGATATATTGCTGTACTCCACAATATAGCATGCATTTCTGGCTGCTTTGTCGTGTCATCCAGTTTGGAACTATGACCCAGATTTGTCAAAACTAGACGAACCCTTGTCCTCGCTTAATGCCTTCTGAATCGCGTCCTGCAGGTCACCGAACCTCCGAGTCCTCTCGGTGGATGCGTCTCTTTGAAGAGAAGCCAGCTCAGGTTCATCATTCATAATCTTGTCTATCACATCTGAACAACGCGGAAAGAAGCGTTTACAGAGTTCAACTGGTAAAAAAAAATTGAGCTTGCAGTTAGTCCAGATCCATAGACTATTGGTTTTCACACTTCAGCTACCCAAGCTTTCTTATTCAGAATGTTACAGCATATAGCCTAAATAAGTGAATACTATTATTTGGTTGAAAATATAAATAATGTAGAAGCGCAGTGGTTATAAAATGGCAATCTGTGTCTCACCTGTTTTGGAGAGGGTACTCATCCGAGCTAAGTGTTCGTCATTCATATGGAAAGGAGTTTCATTTAGATCAAAGGTTGCCAGTTCTTTCTCCGGAGGAGGTTTTGCCCCAGAATCAAGGGTTAACTCCAAAGTACAATCCACTTGAACGATATCCATTGCTATTCTTGCCTCAGTTGGAAACATTATCCTCATCAAAGCAACTACATAGCAAGAAAATAATTGAGTGAAAACACCACTTCCAAGAGAAGAAAAAGGCAGCACATATTGGGTAATTGCACATGGAGAACTTCACTCCACATGCAAAACACCATCATCTGCAACCATACCAACAACTAATTTTGAACACTTGACGATTTGTAAATAAATATTACCTCGATTTTCGAGGTACAACAACTTTCCACGTTGACGGTCACCAGCTATTGCTAGAGAAACCGATGCTTCTCCAAGTTGTGGATCCCTTCTTTCAGCTTGCTCCAGTATCTCAATGCATAACCTATCTTCACGAGACGGTTTTCCTTCTTCTGTAATCCCAAAGTAATCCCCATGTTTTGTGAGTCTCTTTGAGATTTGAACTGCTTTTCTTCCATCAAATGTAAGATCGGTATGCCGAGCACCTTTGGTTAAAACAGAGACAAGAATTTTAGGATCTCTTCGCCTGGCAGCAACGTGAAGAACAGTATAACCTCTTGGATTTCTATGATTAACATCTGCAAGTCCGATATCCAGAAGTTCCATTGCGACCTTCGAGTCACAATATTCTACAGCATAGTGCAATGCAAATGCATCATCAAGATCAGTCCGCCCTTCCTTGAGCAGCATTCTCACTAGCTCCACATCATCAGAATCAACAGCTCTGAGTATCCTTCTTACATGTTTGTTAGGAAATCCCTTATCTTCGGGTGAAACTAATCCAAGACTTAGCCGTGAATCAGTAATCTGCTCGATGATATCTGAAGGCAATGCTTTCTCAAGAGTAATCATGTCAAGATTTGACCGGACTACCATCTCAAGGCATCTCTCAAGCAGATGCATGCAAGATTTATTGCATAAGTTTGCAACAGATAAGATCAATGGAAGGTTATCCACTTCAATATCATCAAGGACATCAAGAAGACACCGCTGCATGGAAAAGAAAGGCATATTGTGGCTAAGTACTGTCTCCTTAAAACGCGAAACAATACGACTGTAAGTGTTACAAGTAGCAACTCGACAAGAATTATCCTCAAATGGTAGACACACAAGTCATCTGCAGCGAAGTCAAAACTATCAAAATACAAATCCCAAGTAAGAATCTGAAAAGGCAACAATTTAATTAAGGCCCCGTCTCAAATTTTCTAGCTTGTGCAGATGCATTGGTTGATGACTATTTACCTATAACAAGGGGTTCCCTATCTAAGTACTGCCCCTTAAGAAAATATTCATTGACGTTACTGGAAAATGAGAGGTTATGGAGCTAATATGTGTATAGAAATTAGGAATGTTGGACCCTATTATGATCATTGTCAGTAGTGATATTTCACTTCACACACAAGCACATCCAAAACTTTATTAATTGAAAACACTAGAACTCCTAGTATTGCAAAATTTTCAGGGGAAAAGCACTGTATTTATATCTTTGGTTTTTGCTGTACATGTATCAAATGTCGGCACTCATGCTGCCTATATTTGGAAAGTACTATCAAATCATGTTTGTCATGAACTGCCTATCGTTGATGCATGTACCATATCAGCACCACTCATGCTTTGAACAGATTTTTCTCGAACAAGACTGGAAGCACATCATTTCCATGCTTTGAACAGTTAACTTTCCTTTTCCCTAAAGAAAAGTCAAAACAAGAATCCCTGAAATATCATTAAAAATGACACAGCACCTTGCAATGCCAATTGCATCATTTGCATATTGAACACATTTAAGCGGACAGTTTTGAAACTGAAAGAGATTCCACATTTATGCCAGCACTCACAGATAACTCGATAAGTTTCCACACCTACATCAAACTGAGTTAGGAATGAGTCTTGATTCTTGAACCTAAGTGGGTGTTGCACCGCAGTAGGTATCTCCAAATAACTCAGCATATCCTAGCACCCATCCAAAACTTCACCAGTTTAACGAGTACCAAATATTCACCACAAATGTAATGATTGTCGCTATTTTGTAAAAGCATTGAAATTAATACTTTTTGCTGAAAAAATATGATAGGGTTCTTTCCCATTCTTCTCAAATATAGCATTGAAATGTCTGACCGATATGCATGCCAGCAGGCATAATAAACAAGTGATATGAAGAAATCATTGCAACAGAGAAGAGGAGGAAGAGGCGGACCTGGAAATGGTTGGTGAGCACGGCAACCTGGAAGATGGATGCGGCAAAGATGACCTGCGCCATGAAGGAGATAGCAGGGAGGCAGCCGATGTGGGCGCAACCGTCCACGTCGGCACAGACGCATGCTGACTTGGGAAGGACGCGGATGCGGCCGGTGTACAGGTACTCAAGCACCAACTGCAGTGCCTCATACCCGACCTCCACCTCCTCACCCAGAAGCTCCCGGAGGTCCAGCGGGTTGCCCTCCCCTTCAGCGGCACGACGTGCGAAGACGGCATCCAGGAAGGGACTCCGGGCGGAGAGCATGGAGCGGTACGCACGCATGTCGACGAGGAAGGTGAAGTCTTCTGGGGGGCGAAAGGCGGTGGCGAGATTGTCGGAGAGGTGGCAGAGCGTCTCCATATCTGCGTCCCCGGAAGCAGCAGCACCCTCTGTCGTGACACTGTCGCAGTGGGCGAAGGCGGTGGTGACGTGGCTGGTCGGAGTCTCCATTGGCGTTGTGGCGGCCATGCGCGACTCGATCGCCGAGTGGGTGGGAGGTTTCTCTTTTGTGCTTTCATCACCATAGGAAGTAGAAGTCACCAAACACACATGGACTCTAGGATTTCTCAGATGATTACTAACGACAGTCTTCACGGCATACTCTATAAGAGCAGCTACACCCCCAAATTTTACAGAGATCTCTTTAAGGTCTGGCATATGCTCGATGCAGATTAGTTGATGTTGGTCCATTCGGGGGATTGCATTGAAACCTAGCTTCAGCTTCCAGAGATTAGGCATTGCATCCGCCTCAAATTTCAGCCGTGGGATACCACTTGTGCACCTCAACTTGAAGTACTTGAGAACTGAAAACCCGGCCATCTTGTCAAAGAGGATCCTTTGAGCAGGCGCGCACCGCACATACAGCGACAGAGCAGTGAGGGCAGGCAATCCTCTGAGAATATCAACACAACTCATCTGCAGTTCCACCACTGCAATCTTCAGAATGCACAAGTTACCAAGTTTTTTAACCCACTTAGGAACTCGGGAAAATATGACGCAGCTGTGCGGCGAGCATTCAAATCTCTGGAGAAGTGGGAGAGGTTCCAACTCATCCCAGGAAATGATTACTTTTGAGGCACCAGGAACCACAATATCTTTAACCGATGGGCCATCAGACACTACTATAATTTTCAGGTTGCCATGTCCTCCTAGTAAAGAACCCAGAGCTTCCATGTTTTTCTCTGGATGGCCAGAAGGATGTGTAGAAGAAATGGTAAGATAAAGATCTTGCAGGTAGTTCAGGTTGCCAAGGCTCCACAGACTGATGATGGAGCCATTCATGCTGCCAATCCAATCCAGCAGATTTGTGTCAACAGGAAGGGTCAGGTGCAACAAGTGTGGGAGATATATAATATCCCATGGGATGGCAGTGACTCTTGGTGCATCTATAATATCCAGCGTTTCCAAACATTGCAGCTTTCGCATTTGGTTTGGTAGTTTTATGCACACATCACTTGTAATCTTCAAATATCTCAACTGCAACAGTTCTGAAATCCCAGTGAGGTCTATGGGGTCATGGTCGCCACAATGACCAGATAGTTGAAGGTTCAGAACACGGAGAACCTTGAACTCTCCAATACAAGGCATGCACTCGAACAATCCAACAAAATTAAGTGACCGAACTTGCGCCTTTGTGATGTTTACAGGTGTCTTGGCATAACTTGCATTGGCAAAGAGGAGAGATAGCCGACGGGCCTGATGAGAAAGTGATATATTCTTTCGATTATAATCTACTACCACAATGAAATTCTCTTCCGCAGACTTGTGTGCAAGAAGATCACGTACCACTTCATGAACAGTACAGGACAACACCTTATTGTTGTAGTTGATATTTAAAGGTTGGATGAATCTTCTATCAATAAGTTCATCGAAATAGATTCCTGCAGCTTTCTCCATCCAGTTTTGATCTTTTTCCTTCCCTTTTCGTGTATTGATGAAGGCTTCAGCCACCCATTGCTTCACCAGATCATCCTTCCAGACTATGGAGCCCTCTGGATACATATGAAGATACAGCAAACATGTCTTCAGATGATGAGGAAGATCATTGTAGCTGAGGTTCAGTACTTGTCTTGTTCTTTCCGAAGTAGAACTTGACCATGATTGTGACCTCAACGAATCACGTATGTATGTCAGAAAATCCAGTGATACTGCTGTCTGTTGATTTGCCAAATGACTAGCTATGTTGATCGTAGCTAGCGGCAAACCATCACATACATCAACAATTTCATTTGAAACTTGTTTAAATTCTTCAGGACAGTCACTTTCGGAACCAAAAAGTCTGTTAAAGAACAGCTTTCTTGAGTGATCGTCATCAAGAGGTTTCATCACGAAAACATGTTCTGAGTGATCACAGCAACATGTTAATGCAACATCTTCAATCTGTGTAGTTATTATTATTCTGCTGCCACAGTTTCCATTTGGAAAAGCATATTTGATAATATCCCATGCTGATGCGTCCCACAAATCATCAATAATAATTAGGTACCTGCATGCCAGGAATTCACACATATCAGATATATTGTGTCAGGCTAATAGTAGAAATGAAGTTCGATGTGTTTTACAGTAAACTAGAATAAATAGCATAAGGGAACTGGGTTAACAGTGCCTTTTATTTTGCAGATGATTGCTGATATTAATGTCGCTGATGCCAAGTTCATTAGAATTGGCATGTAGTGGCCGCTTCTTCTGGTGGAGCTGTGAGAACAAGTCGCAGAAAAGTATCTGCATATCCGGCTTTTTGGACACTCGAATGAAAGCTCTGCAATCAAATTGCATCCCAATTCTGTTGTACAACACTTTGGCAAGTGTAGTTTTACCCAGACATCCAGATCCAAGGACAGATACCACCTTGAGCTGCTGCTGATCTGCCACAATATCAGCCACCAGTGAGTCGATAAACTCATTCATCTGGCCATCAATTACAACCTGATCATTGGTTTCTTCACAGTGCATTGGCAGCATATGGCCAGTGGACAAGAATGTACGTCTCCTCAAGTTGCTGCAACAATGGAGCTTATATCTGTCATACCGTTCAATAGCCTCCTGGACATAGATCCTGAAATCTGAAATTTTTTCCGCAGTCTTGGGCTTCTTGGGAGGACGAGGGACAACACTAACATGAACGCATTTGCTGGTCTTGACACCATGTTCTGACACTTGCGTGACGTATGTGATCTGTTTGTACCATTTGAGCCTCTTCTTTATGGTCATCATCTTCTTGTTTTTCTTCTTCTTGTTTCTGTTGAAACGGTCAGGTGGCACAGATGAAAGGCTGTCAATGTAATCCTCCATGTCGTAAGACAGATCACGCGCCTCATTCATCCAGCACATGGCTATTGGGGGATGGTCATCCACCTCTGACAGTTCATCAAGGTAGGAGCTTATCTCTTCAACATCATCTTTGAGGAGGCGCATCCCATCCATCACCCTCTTGGAGAAGAATTTCTGAGAAGATGAATCATCTAGCAGCAGCATGTCCAGCTTCCCAACAAGAGCTCTCATGGCGCCCAAGGAAGAACTGATCACCCAACAATGGCCCTGGAGGAGATGGAACTTGGCGGCGCTGGACTGGAGCATGGAGAGAGTGTTCATGTCCCAACCAGCACCAGTGCCTGAGTAGCTGCCTTCGTTCTGGATCCTGGGAGGTTTCCTGTCCGAGCAGCTGCCGGTGAAGCTGGCGGCTTCATCCTTGACCCTGAGAGGTTTCATATCCGAGTGTCTGCCAGTGAAGCTGGCTGCTTCGTCCTTGATCCTGGGAGCTTTCATGTCCGAGTGGCTACCGGTGAAGCTAGTGGCTTCATACTTGATCCTGGGAGGTTTCATTTCCGAGTGGCTACCGGTGAAGCTGCTGGCTTCATCCTTGATCCTGGGAGGTTTCAAGTCCAAGTAGCTGCCAGTGAAGCTGGTAGCTTCGTCCTTGATCCTGAGAGTGTTCATGTCTGAGCCGCCCCCGGCGAAGCTGGCCACATCGGCGTGGGGCTGGGCAGCATTCATGTCCCAGGCGCTGGGGCCCATGTTGACGCCGGAGAGGCTATTACTGGAGGCGGCAGCGGTGGCGGGGAGACTGGGGAGCCCTGGCTGGCTGAGGTCGGTGCGCGGGCTGTTCGTGATGGGGTCGATGCCCATGTGGAGTAGCTTCTTGCGCAGGTTCGTGTTCCAGTAATTCTTGATAAAATTGCCTGTCCTTCCCGGCAGATGGGTCGCGATCGCCGACCACCTGTTTAAAGCTCAAATCATCAGCAGCAACATAGTGGCTGGCACCGGAGTTGGAGAAGAAGATAGATAGTACACAGAAGCAACAGAGAACAATATACATACTTGTTGCCGAGCATGGCATGCAGGTGGATGGTGGTTTTCTCCTCATCATCGGTGAAGGGTCCACGCTTGATGTCAGGGTGGAGGTAGTTGGTCCAACGGAGGCGGCAGCTCTTGCTGCAGCGGTTGAGGCCGGCGCGCTTGGGGATTGTTCGCCAGTTGCCGCCGGTGCCATGCAACTTGATGTAGTCCACAAGCAGCCTGTCCTCCTCCTCCGTCCACGGGCCCTTCTTCAAGGGGGGCTCACTGCCGCAGGACGGCGACCTCCCCATTGATTATGTGTAATCTGTCCGATGGCACCGGTGTGCTGTACTGATCGATGTTTGGTGTCTAAAAACTGAGCCAGCGCTTCCCGTCCCTGGTTTGGCTGGAGCAGCTCTCTGTCCTGGAGACGAAGTTGAGCTAGCTGGACTGCAGGGGGGAACTGCCTATGGCCGCACAAACCACATGGGACTGGCCTCTTTTCTTCCATTTTGCTTTCCCATGGCCTTGCTCGATTTTGCATTTTTTTTCACGAGCTCAAATTTTTGTTATCAACCAAAAGTGCATCTGTCCACCTGTGCTTTAAGTCATGCTAATTGTTCAACTAATTGTATATATGGGGAGCCTGCTGCTTAATACTAGTGTTTTTTACGGGAACCTGATGTTTAAAAAGTTGATAGTGCATACTATGATAGCAGAACGTTTCAAAATCTAAAAACAAATTTATGATAGTGGGATCCGTCAGCTCAGATTTTCTGAAACCCCCGAAAGGACAAATACAACATTTAAAGAACACCATATTCATTGAATGGTGCAATCTCAAGACAATTGAATGGCTGTGACAACCGGGGGCGCAAAGAATGGTTGCAAATCTCCAGATTTTTGTTAGTAACAGTAGTTGTTGATTTAGAAGCTCTAGATGTGGCACTGAGGTTGATTTTTATGTGCTACACAAAATTATTTTTGAAAAAAATATATAGTTGAGCATCTCAGCAAGTGGCTACTAACGCCAATTCCACTCATGTTCCTACAAAGTTCACCCATATTGAAATAGAAACATGTACCTGTTACCACCTTGGCTAGAGCACCTAATTGAAATACTAGGGTTGTGTGTATATATTAATACAGCATGCATCTACAAGCCACAGCTGTCCTTCCTCATAGTAGGAAATTTTCACCCATGTTACTGCAAGTCCATCCACACTAAAATATAAACATCTACTTACCTGCTATCACCTTGGTTCGAGCATCTGCCTGGTGGCTACTGACACCGGCCTAATCAAAATACTACCGCTGTGTATAAATATATAGCACACATCTTGAGGCACAGCTAGCTTTCATCATGGTAGGAAATTTCCACCCATGTTACCACAAGTTCATCCACATTAAAATAGAAACATCTACCTGCTACCATCTTGGTTTGAGCATCTGGCTGGTGGCTACTGACACCGGCCTAATTGAAATACTAGCGCTGTGTATATATATAGCACACATTTTGAGGCACAGTTGGCTTTCATCATAGTAGGAAATTTCCACCCATGTTACTACAATTTCATCCATGTTAAAATAGAAACATCTACCGGCTATCACCTTGGTTTGAGCATCCAACTGGTGGCTACTAACACCTAACTGAAATACTAGGGCTGTATGTATATATATAGCACACATCTTGAGGCGCAACTAGCTTTCGTCGTGGTAGGAAATTTTTACCCATGTTACTATAAGGTCATCCATATTAAAATATAAACAAGTAACTAACAAACAAGGCGTTTTCCATCCACCAGAGATGGCCCATTTGGGAAATGTAAGGCCGGAGAGTAGTATTTGGTTGTAATATAAACTTTTTTCCATATGTGTTTTCTTGAAATTTTAAAAAAATTACTTAATATGTTTTTAATTATTTATATCTGGTACATGTAAATCATATGTCCAGATTTGTCAGTAGAAATACATTCATACCATCTAAATTTAACTACTGTATTTCATAAATAAATTATACTAGAATCTAGTGGTCCAAGTTATGTTTCGAACCATGCCCATGTGCAAAGGGTACCAATGTGAAGAAAAATATTGGTAGCATCATATCTAGTGCAAATAGTTAACTCCTCCATGAAGGAAGAGTGGATTGGAGGCAGGCACTTCTAGCTACCCATGAACCAGCCATGGCTGCTGTTCAGACCTCTTCTATATCCAGGAAACTCCATGATCTGATCTCCCAACCAGAGTGAGAGAAAGGGGCCGGCCAGGGAGATGGAGGCTGCGGCAGCCACTGCTTTTGCCTGTAGGATTGCACCTAAGCTGTTGGAGTTCTTAGCTGCAAATCACAAGCTTCGGCAGAACCTGGAGCATGACATCACCTACATCAGAAATGAGTTTGCGTTGATCTCTGCCGCCATTCAGCAAGACGACGACCACCGCTGGAGGAGCGGACCCTGCAGAGACCACATGCAGAGGGCCTGGGTCAAAATCATACGTGACCTGGCACATGCCGTCGAGGACTGCATCGACCGCTTCATGCACCGGGTGACCATCTCCGGGACATCGACATGGCTCCGCCAAGCTGTTCACCGGGTGCAGACGGTGACAGTCCGTAAGGAGTTTGCCAAGGCAATCCGTGAGCTCAAGAAGATATCACAGGAGTCGTCCAAGCTGAGAGAAACTTATTACAGCGCCAGCGTCGCTGCTGGCACCTCTTATTCAGCAGCGTCGTTGTCAGTGGCAAGTGAGACGACGACACAGATGGCAATAGATGACACTCTCTCAGCTGGCAGATCTGTTGGCATGGATGCGCCCCAGGATGAGCTTCTTGAGCTGATCCAGCAGCAGCAACAGCAGCTCAAGGTGATCTCCATTGTTGGTTTCCATGGTATAGGCAAGACTCTCCTTGCCAGGCGTGTGTACCACACAATTGAGAACCAATACGAAGCTCGGGCTTGGGTCTCTGCAGCAGAGCAAGGGGTCCCAACAAATGTTCTCAAGCAGATACTCCAGCAACTTGGCATCCCCACCAATGGTGGAGGCAACTTCAACAAGCTCTGCGCAGTCCTCAGACTATACCTTGGAAGCAAGAGGTAAATAATTTAAACTACTTGTTTCCAAACCATATTGGTAATTTTTGTCAACTCCATCTGTGTTTGATGATTTGATCTCGACCTACAGCAGCCTACATCTTTCATATTTTTGCACAGTCCAGCAATTTTCCTAGCTAAACTCACTAGTGTCATCTTCGTGGATACAAAATGGAATTTACTCTGAATTCTAATTTCCATTTGATATCTCTCCATGTTAATTCTGTCTGATCATTTACTCCTCCTGGTAGGTTCTTCATCGTCATCGATGACATGCAGACGGAATTTTGGCATGATATAAAAGATATCTTTGTGGGGCTGAGCGGTAGAGTTCTGGTGACGACGGCCATTCAGTCAGTAGCAAATGCCTGCAGCAGCTCAGCAGCTCATGATCATGTGTATGCAATGAAAACTCTTGCTGACGAACACTCAAGACTACTGTTTTTCAAGGAAGCTTTCCAAGACGACAATCCACCAGTCAATAAGGAGGATCAGCTTGGCTCAGAAGCACTGAAGAAGTGTGATGGCTTACCCCTTGCTCTTGTCACCACAGCTCGGTACTTGCAAAGCACAGGTAATCCGACACGTGAAAACTGGGCAACATTATGCCACAACCTTGGAGTACATCTGGAAACAAAAGAGATGTTAGCAAGAATGAAGTGTGTGCTTGTCCAGAGCTACACCAGCCTTGTTAAACATGATGTCAAGACATGCTTGCTCTACCTAGGTATGTACCCTACTGGTCGTACTGTCAGAAGAGGAAACTTAATAAGGAAATGGTGCGCGGAAGGGTTTATCCAAGGAGATTATATGTGTAATGCTCTGGATGCCGCTGTCGCCAATTTCGAAGAGCTGGTCAACCGGAGTATCATCCAGCGTACAGATGCCAGCAGCAAAAACATCAAAGATCAGGTGAAGACATACCATACTCACGGCATGATGCTCGAGTTCATCCTGCACATGTCCAAGTGTGACAACTTCATTACCTTGTTATATGATCAGCTGGCTCCCCCACCCCCACCCAGTAAAATCCGTTGGCTCTCCCTCCATGACGCAAGTGCCAGAGTAGCCAATGATCTATCTCTTGTCCGGTCTCTGACAGTCTTCGGCAAGGCACATGAATCCGTCTTGTATTTTTCCAAATATGAACTGCTGCGGGTTTTGGATCTGGAAGAATGTGGTAACCACTTGGAGGACAAGCACCTTAGGGAGATATGCAACAACCTGTTGCTGCTTAGGTATCTAAGCCTCGGGGCCGCTCTTACGGTTACAGTGCTCCCCAAAGAGATAAAAAAGCTTCAACTTTTGGAGACGCTGGATGTGAGAAGAACCAGGATAGAGATTCTGCCCACACAAGTCATGGAGCTGCCATGCCTGATTCACCTATTTGGAAAGTTCAAACTCCAACAAGGTGTAGGAGGCCGGAAAATGCTCAAGCTACAAACTTGGTGCTCAGAGAATAGCAAATTGGAAACAGTGGCAGGATTTGTTGTGGACAACAACAAGAGCCAAGGATTTGCACAGCTCATGGAGCATATGAAGCATTTAACAAAGGTGAAAATATGGTGCCAGCAGTCCACTAATAATAGTATGGATCCTATTGCCAGCGGCAGCAGCAGCAGCAACAAGTACACTCATCTCTCAGAGGCTATCAAGGGATTCATCAAAAGAAGCACCGACAAAAAAGCTCATTCACTGTCACTGAATTTCAATGACAGATGGTGCCAAGACTTGCTCGTGAACTTGTCCCTAGAAAAAGAAGAAGCTTCCTCCTGCTATCTTAGCTCGCTCAAGGTACAAGGGGGCAACATATGCAGCCTGCCTCCATTTGTTACCATGCTAGGTGGTCTCACTAGCCTGTGCCTTTCATCCCCTCATCATCAGCTGAGTGGGGATATTCTTGCTGCCCTGAGCAGAGTGCGCTGCTTGGCGTACCTAAAGCTGATTGCATCCCAACTGGGCAAACTTGTCATTGTAAGAGGTGCACTTGGAAGCCTGCGACGACTATGCATCGTGGTTGAAGTCATGACTGAACTGGAAGTCCAAGAGGGAGCTCTGCCGCTCCTCGAGTCTCTCCAGCTGCTATGTAAGGATCTAAATGGCTTTTGCAGCATCATGATCCAGTCCCTGGGACGTATTAAGGAGGTCACCCTTCATGATGGAGTCAATGATGAAACAAAACAGAAGTGGAAGGAAGCAGCAAAAAACCACCCCAGACGCCCAAAGCTCTTGTTCGTTAAGACAGCAGAAGATGTTGATATGGGAAGTGAACCTGCAGACAATTCTGAGAGCCCTACGGTGCCAACCAATAATACGACATTACCAGTGACAGCGCCCCACGATGCCATTTCTACTGGACAGTCTGGTAATCAAGTATTGTGCATCTCATTTTACTTAACTGTTGGTACTTTGGTTAATTATTGGTGTTGAGTTATATATACTCCCTCATCACGCATCTATGTGACATTTTCTATTGTGCAGTACAAGTTGATGGTGATGATCTGCAACAGGATGATGATGAGAAAGAAGATACAGATAAAATTGATATGCTAGTGGATTTTGTTAGCAAAACTTGTCTGGGCACTATGATGAACAAGGAAAGTTTTGAACAGGGGATGGAAGGAATGGTGGTGGGTGAGAATAGAAGAAAGAGGGCTAGGACTGTTGGTGAAGGCAACTCAATGGATAAGGTTTTTGATAGGGTGAAGCGCAAGAACCCGGAGGACATCCCAGGTAATTTACACATTCCAACTATCCTAAATTTTCCGATGTTTCTCTTTGTGACATGGCTAGTAAAATTGGGGTCATGTTTGGAAGCAATATTCTGGAGGTAAATAAATCTATTCAAGTGATTAGAGATTTAGAAGCTGCTAGATAAGTGTTTTATAGCTGGCAAGGAGAAGTCTGCAAAGTGTGCCTCTGAATTTTGATTCTTTCTAATTTCTATGCCCTGTTTCTAAATATCTGTGGAGTGTGGTTAGTGGAAACTGAATATTCAGGCTATTCCTGTTTCTTTTAACTTGCTGTGCAGTTGGGTTTTGAAGTTCACTGGAGATGTTAGAAATCTGGTGGCTGTTGGAGACGTTGCTTTAATTTGGACTATATGGGGATCCACAAAATGCTCTCTTTAGAATATACTGTATTTCCTACTGATACTACTATGCGTTTTTAATGGTCACACTGGTTATCCTCGTTGGCTGGTTTGCAGAAACAAGGCCTACAAAACAAACAGCGCTTGGGCTCGCGGTTGCTATCTCTGATGGAAATTGAGTTTTTCCATCCAAGAAGTGGATGGGGACAATTAGTTCCTCGGTTGGCAGATCCATGATGATGTTTTTGTTTTGTCTGGAGTACCCATGTTTGCAAGCTTGGGTTAATCTTGCTCGGGAGTCAGGACAAGACTTAAGTTTGCACTGAGTATCAGGTTGGCATCTGGCGTTTCACATAGCCGTCATTTCTGTTGCTCCGGAAACTGGTCTGTCTTTTCATTCCCTGGCATGTTTACATGCTAACGGTGAATCCCCATGTGCTGCCGCTTGCGAACACCATACCAGACTGATACGGCTATGGTGAAGTGCTTCCAATAAGCTTTTCCTTGCAAGTTTCTACTTGTACTGCAACACAAGTTTACTTTCATGCATGTCGATTTGGTGGCTTTCTGCTGTGACAGAGTTCACCATGTATGTCGTTGGAAATGTATTTGGTGCCAGTTAACTTTTGACATCTGCTCCACAAAACTTAATAATCATCCTTCATCCGGTTACAAGACCATATGTTGTTTATTTTGCTGGCAATAATATATGTTCTTGCATTTTGCAGAGAGGTTTTCTTTTTTGCTTTCTTTCTAATAATTTGATTTCCCATGCTGGTATGAGATCATTGCCATGGTTTCCTCCTTATTAGTATCTTCATGGTTATGCTGGTATACGATTAGTTTGCATGAAACTATGGCTAAATAAAGGAACGGTTCAAGAGAAAACGGCTTGGTTCTAGTTTGTGCTGACCTGTCAGAACTCAGACAGAAGCTATGTGCTGGTCACCGGAGATGGATGGTCCACGGGACAGGAGTTGCACCGAGCAGCATCAGATACCAGCACACCGGTTTCCATCAGAGTTTTGGCGGCGCGCACACCGGCTTCTCCCACCTTGCTGACACGTCGCTCAGATCTGCCTTGTATGCAAATGAGGAGCTCTGACGATGACAGGCAAGAAACCATGTTGAAATCCCTGCAGTAGTGAAACTGAACCGTACCTGCAACACGCTAATTGGTCGCCATTGTGCAGAATTGAGTCCCTTGGCAACAATCTGAGGAGCAGTCCGGTATGGTATGCCCCCTGGCTGAATCTCTAGCCTGTTGGAAATTCCAGGGTAGGGTTAATCGCCGAACAAACGTAGTGGAATTGGTACAGGACGAAATAGATAGGAGTACCTGAATCATCATCGGCGTCCAAGAAACAGCCGTGGAGCGAGGGGGGCTTGCGGAGGTCTCCGTGCCGGCGGGGATAGGCCGGAGGTGGACGGAGCTTGCGGAGGGGATGGGCTCGATTTCGACGGGGGAGACATTTCGGGAGAAGATTGGGAGAGAGGTCGTGGTCGGCCGGGGAGCGCCGCCGCCGGCGGAGGAAGCCGGAGGCGCCATCGCCCACGCGGCTTCCGTCGTCGGTTCGGGCGAGGGGCCAGGGATGAGCTGAGGGTCTCCTGGACCTCCTCGATGGGTCGCGGAGCAGCGCGGTGGTCTCCGGCAACTTGCGGCGGTGGTGGGTGGCCGCGGGTGGGTGGCGCCGCCGATGGTTCGCTGCGTCCAATCCGGCGAGTGCATCCAAAGGGGAGGGAAGAGAGGGAAGCAAATGACAGGTGGGCCCATGTCCTGGCCTAGGACACAATCAAGGTCAACGGTGGTCAATAAGCTGGGAAAAAAGCTCGAAGCTCGCAAGCTAAACCAGTAGCTCGTGACTCGCTCGAATCGACTCGAACTCGAAGAATAACAAGCCGAGCCGAGCTTTAGTTTAACATCATTTACAGACCAAGTTAAACGAGCCGATCTCACGAGTACTCATGTAACTCGTTAGGCTCGATAAAAATAATTAGTGTTTTCTAGGGGTAGTAAAATACAGCCACTAAACACCTTGCGTCCCAGCACAAGGCCCAGCCGCTCAAGGCCGAGCCACTCAGGAGACTCACACGTACATGACCACATATGCACATGCTAATTTCTCAGCTATTTTTTTTATCATATTTGTAAGGTCCGATATTCATATCTTTAGCGAGCTTAACAAGCTAAACAAGTCAGTTCACGAGTTATACGAGTCGAGCCAATTTTGGATTTGAGCTCGGTATAATAACAAGTCGAGTCGAGCTAACTCGTTAATAAAATGAGCTTTAGTGACTCGGCTCGAATTCCACCCCTAGTGGTCAAACTGGGGAAAGGGTAGCAATACTAAAGGGGTCTTTTTGGATCGTACTGGAATGACCAATGGTAATTTTAACTTTTGATTTGTAATCTTATGTGCCTGATAATTTTACTTCGGATCTTTCT
Organism: Triticum monococcum; assembly: GCA_034509565.1. Lineage (NCBI taxonomy): Eukaryota > Viridiplantae > Streptophyta > Magnoliopsida > Poales > Poaceae > Triticum > Triticum monococcum. The sequence goes on along the minus strand of CM067847.1, from coordinate 8,311,677 downwards.
ATATAGAGGCATTTGGGACAATGCGCCTTTGATTACAGCAATAAATAACATCATCAGGTGTCAAAAAAATAACATCATCAATACAAGCATACCGCTGATTTTTGAGCTCCACTATTATCTGCTATATTTAAAAAGGGTACGAGATTAAATTATATTATTTTGATTCCAATTTGTTATTTCAATGTAAAAAGGATGAAAGAAATGTTGTCTTTCCAGGAAAAAAAAAGGGTATTTTTTTATCTTCCATACTTGTGGCATCAGCCATGTTTCTCCAGGAGCCCGGCGCGCAAAGGAGCAGTAGCAACGAGGGCCGGCCACGGTGAGAGCGAGTCCGGAACATAATCATCCCTTGCTTAGAGCATCTCCAGCCGTTCGGCCCCTCAGGGCACCTAAAAAGAGTGGCTTGTGGGCGAACCAGCGTTAGATTGGCCCTTGAGGGCGACCTAGCTCGCAGTCATGCCCCTAGGCGCCGGCCCCAGGACGCGGCAATTTTGAATTTGTTTGTTCCCGCTCAAAAGACTCCACAAGTCCGGCGATCACAGGACACAGTTCGGCGATCGGATAAATAGTCCGGCATACACAAAAAAGAGCGCCACAAGCCTGGACGCGTGCGCAACGCATCACTCGACGGGGTCGGCCTCTGGCGTCGGCGAAGTAGGCGTGCGCGGGCTAGGCGGTGTCGGAGCTGCTTCTGTGTTGGGCGGCGTCGGCACGGCTTCAGTGCTGCTGGGCGTAGTGGAGGCATCAACACTCGGGCTTGGCGGCGGCATCGGCGTGGGCGCGGGAGCTGGCGGCGCCGTCACATGGTTCAGGATGAGGCCGCGCTCCGCCATGTACCACGCCTTGAGCTTCTCGTCGTTCCTTTGGAGCATGTCCGCCCCGCCCATAAAAAGCCAGGTCGGTGTTCCTCTTCTTCACGGCGACGTTGGTCCGGAGCAGGTCGAGCTTGACGGCGCTGTTCGTCATCAACGCCGACCACCCCGCCTCGGTCTTCTCTTCACGCAGGGCGGCCTGGGCCTGCACGTCGGCGAGGCAGTGTTTGATGGACTCCTGCACTCGCGCGCTTGTCGCGTCGGCGTGTTTCCCCTTTTTGGCCCCTTTGTTGCCGTCCGGCCGCCCTTCTGACGCGCCCGCTGTTGGCGCGTCCGGCTTGTAGGTCTCCTTGGCCTCGTCGAGGGTGCGCCGGACTTCCGCACACTTCTCGCATTTGTCGATCCGCTTGTAGACATGGAGGTACTTGAACTCTTGGTCGCTGTTGCCTAGGCGATACAAGGCGAACATGCGTAGCAGCTGCGCCGAGGAACAAACAGTTGGTGGGCGCACACGGCGAAGAGAAGCGGGAGACCGGCGTGCCATACCTGATCCTCGACGTTGGCGCCGCTCTCCGGACGAGCCGCGGTCTCGTCGACGATCCCATGACATTTGTTGCATGCCTCTTGGATGAGCCCCCTGAAGGAAATATGCCCTAGAGGCAATAATAAAGTTATTATTTATTTCCTTATATCATGATAAATGTTTATTATTCATGCTAGAATTATATTAACCGGAAACATAATACATGTGTGAATACATAGACAAACAGAGTGTCACTAGTATGCCTCTACTTGACTAGCTCGTTAATCAAAGATGGTTATGTTTCCTAACCATGGACAAAGAGTTGTTATTTGATTAACGGGATCACATCATTAGTTGAATGATCTGATTGACATGACCCATTCCATTAGCTTAGCACCCGATCGTTTAGTATGTTGCTATTGCTTTCTTCATGACTTATACATGTTCCTATGACTATGAGATTATGCAACTCCCGTTTGCCGGAGGAACACTTTGTGTGCTACCAAACGTCACAACGTAACTGAGTGATTATAAAGGAGCTCTACAGGTGTCTCCAAAGGTACATGTTGGGTTGGCGTATTTCGAGATTAGGATTTGTCACTCCGAATATCGGAGAGGTATCTCTAGGCCCTCTCGGTAATGCACATAACTTAAGCCTTGCAAGCATTGCAACTAATGAGTTAGTTGCGGGATGATGTATTACGGAACGAGTAAAGAGACTTGCCGGTAACGAGATTGAACTAGGTATTGGATACCGACGATCGAATCTCAGGCAAGTAACATACCGATGACAAAGGGAACAACGTATGTTGTTATGCGGTCTGACCGATAAAGATCTTCGTAGAATATGTAGGAGCCAATATGGGCATCCAGGTCCCGCTATTGGTTATTGACCGAAGATGTGTCTCGGTCATGTCTACATTGTTCTCGAACCGTAGGGTCCGCACGCTTAAGTTTTCGATGACAGTTATATTATGAGTTTATGAGTTTTGATGTACCTAAGGAGTTCGGAGTCCCGGATGAGATCGGGGACATGACGAGGAGTCTCGAAATGGTCGAGACATAAAGATCGATATATTGGACGACTATATTCGGACATCGGAAAGGTTCCGAGTGATTCGGGTATTTTTCGGAGTACCGGGGTGTTACGGGAATACGGGGGGAGAAGTATTGGGCCTTATTGGGCCATACGGGAAAGAGAGAGGGGCTGCCTAGGGCAGGCCCCCCCCCCCCAGGCCTAGTCCGAATTGGACTAGGGGGAGGGGCTGCGCCCCCTCCTTCCTTCCCTTCTCCCTTCCCCTTCCTTGTCTCCTACTCCAACTACATGGAAGGACTCCTAGTTGTACTAGGAAAGGGGGAATCCTACTCCCGGTGGGAGTAGGACTCCCCTAGGGCGCGCCATAGAGAGGGCCGGCCCTCCCCTCCTCCACTCCTTTATATACGGGGGCAGGGGGCACCCCATAGACACACAAGTTGATCTTCGTGATCGTTTCTTAGCCGTGTGCGGTGCCCCCCTCCACCATATTCCACCTCGGTCATATTGTAGCAGTGCTTAGGCAAAGCCCTGCGACGGTTGAACATCAAGATCGTCACCACGCCGTCGTGCTGACGGAAGTCCTCCCGGAAGCTTTGCTGGATCGGAGCCCGGGGAGCGTCATCGAGCTGAACGTGTGCCAAGAACTCGGAGGTACCGGAGTAACGGTGCTTGGATCGATTGGACCGGGAAGACGTATGACTACTTTCTCTACGTTGCATCAACGCTTCCGCTTCGGTCTACGAGGGTACGTAGACAACACTCTCCCATCTCGTTGCTATACATCACCATGATCTTGCGTGTGCGTAGGAATTTTTTTGAAATTACTACGTTCCCCAACAGTGGCATCCGAGCCTAGGTTTTTATGGTTTGATGTTATATGCACGAGTAGAACACAAGTGAGTTGTGGGCGATATAAGTCATACTGCTTACCAGCATGTCATACTTTGGTTCGGCGGTATTGTTGGATGAAGCGGCCCGGACCGACATTACGCGTACGCTTACGCGAGACTGGTTCTACCGCCGTGCTATGCACACAGGTGGCTGGCGGGTGTCAGTTTCTCCAACTTTAGTTGAACCGAGTGTGGCTACGCCCGGTCCTTGCGAAGGTTAAAACAACACCAACTTGACAAACTATCGTTGTGCTTTTGATGCGTAGGTAAGATTGGTTCTTGCTTAAGCCCGTAGCAGCCACGTAAAACTTGCAACAACAAAGTAGAGGACGTCTAACTTGTTTTTGCAGGGCATGTTGTGATGTGATATGGTCAAAACGTGATGAGATATAAGTTCTTGTATGAGATGGTCATGTTTTGTTGAAGTTATCGGCAACTGGCAAAAGCCTTATGGTTGTCTTTTTATTGCATAAGATGCAAGCACCAAATAATTGCTTTACTTAATCGCTATGCGATAGCAATAGTTGCAAGAGCAATAGTTGGCGAGACGACCATGTGATGACATATTGATATAGATCAAGATGATGGAGATCATGGTGTCATGCCGGTGACGATGGAAATCATGACGATGCTTTGGAGATGGAGATCAAAGGCACAAGATGATTATGGCCATATCATGTCACATATTCTGATTGCATGTGATGTTTATCTTTTATGCATCTTATCTTACTTTGATTGACGGTAGCATTATAAGATGATTCCTCACTAAATTTCAAGATAAAAGTGTTCTCCCTGAGTATGCACCGTTGCCAAAGTTCGTCGTGCCCAGCCACCACGTGATGATCGGGTGTGATAAGCTCTACGTCCATCTACAACGGGTGCAAGCCAGTTTTGCACACGCAGAATACTCAGGTTAAACTTGACGAGCCTAGCATATGCAGATATGGACTCGGAACACTGAGACCGAAAGGTCGAGCGTGAATCATATAGTAGATATGATCAACATAGTGATGTTCACCATTGAAAGCTACTCCATTTCACGTGATGATCGGTTATGGTTTAGTTGATTTGGATCACGTGATCACTTAGAGGATTAGAGGGATGTCTATCTAAGTGGGAGTTCTTAAGTAATATGATTAATTGAACTTTAATTTATCATGAACTTAGTCCTGGTAGTATTAGCATATCTATGTTGTAGATCAATAGCTCGCGTTTTTGCTTTCATATGTTTATTTTGATATGTTCCTAGAGAAAAATTGTGTTGAAAGATGTTAGTAGCAATGATGCGGATTGGATCCATGATCTGAGGTTTATCCTCATTGCTGCATAGAAGAATTATGTCCTTGATGCACTGCTAGGTGACAGACCTATTGCAGGAGCAGATGCAGACGTTATGAACGTTTGGCTAGCTAAATATGATGACTACTTGATAGTTTAGTGCACCATGCTTAACGGCTTAGAATCGGGACTTCAAAGACGTTTTGAACATCATGGACCATATGAAATGTTCCAGGAGTTGAAGTTAATATTTCAAGCAAATACCCGAGTTGAGAAATATGAAGTCTCCAACAAGTTCTATAGCTAAAAGATGGAGGAGAATAGCTCAAGCAGTGAGCATGTGCTCAGATTGTCTGGGTACTACAATCACTTCAATCAAGTGGGAGTTAATCTTCCAGATAAAATAGTGATTGACAGAATTCTCTAGTCACCATCACCAAGTTAGTAGAACTTCGTGATGAACTATAATATGCAAGGGATAACGGAAACAATTCCCAAGCTCTTCGTGATGCTGAAATCAACGAAGGTAGAAATCAAGAAAAACATCAAGTGTTGATGGTTAACAAGACCACTGGTTTCAAGAAAAGGGCAAAGGGAAGAAGGGGAACTTCAAGAAGAACAGCAAGCAAGTTGCTGCTCAAGTGAAGAAGCCGAAGTCTGGTCCTAAGCCTGAGACTAAGTGCTTCTACTACAAAGGGACTGGTCACTGGAAGCAGAATTGCCCCAAGTATTTGGCGGATAAGAAGGATGGCAAAGTGAACAAAAGTATATTTGATATACATGTTATTGATGTGTACTTTACTAGTGTTTATAGCGACCCCTCAGTATTTGATACTTGATCAGTTGCTAAGAGTAGTAACTCGAAACAGGAGTTGCAGAATAAACAGAGACTAGTTAAGGGTGAAGTGACGATGTGTGTTGGAAGTAGTTCCAAGATTGATATGATCATCATCGCACACTCCCCTATACTTTCGGGATTAGTGTTGAACCTAAATAAGTGTTATTTGGTTTTTGCGTTGAGCATGAATATGATTTGATCATGTTTATTGCAATACGGTTATTCATTAAAGTCAGAGAATAATTGTTGTTCTGTTTACATGAATAAAACCTTCGATGGTCATACACCCAATGAAACAAGTTCGTTGGATCTCGATCGTAGTGATACACATATTCATAATATTGAAACCAAAAGATGCAAAGTTAATAATGATAGTGCAACTTATTTGTGGCACTACCGTTTAAGTCATATTGGTGTAAAGCGCATGAAGAAACTATATGCTGATGGGTTTTTTGAATCACTTGATTATGAATCACTTGGTGCTTGCGAACCATGCCTTATGGGCAAGATGACTAAAACGCCGTTCTCCGGAACAATGAAGCAAGCAACAGATTTGTTGGAAATCATACATACTGATGTATGTGGTCCGATGAATATTAAGGCTTGCAGCGGGTATCATTATTTTCTGACCTTCACAGATGATTTGAGCAGATATGGGGATATCTACTTGATGAACCATAAGTCTGAAACATTTGAATAGTTCAAAGAATTTCAGAGTGAAGTGGAAAATCATCGTGACAAGAAAATAAAAGTTTCTACGATATGATCGCAGAGGTAAAATATTTGAGTTACGAGTTTGGCCTTCAATTAAAACAATGTGAAATAGTTTCACTACTCACGCCACCTGGAACACCATAGTGTAATGGTGTGTCCGAACGTCATAACCGTACTTTATTAGATATAGTGCGATCTATGATGTCTCTTGCCGATCTACCACTGTCGTTTTGGGGTTATGCATTAGAGACAGCTGCATTCACGTTAAATAGGGCACCATCTAAATCCGTTGAGACGACACCGTGTGAACTATGGTTTGGCAAGAAACCTAAGCTGTCGTTTCTTGAAGTTTGGAGTTGCGATGCTTATGTGAAAAAGTTTCATCTCGATAAGCTCAAACTCAAATCGGAGAAATATGTCTTCATAGGATACCCAAAGAAGACAGTTGGGTACACCTTCTATCGCAGATCCGAAGGCAAAACATTCGTTGCTAAGAATGGATCCTTTCTAGAGAAGGAGTTTCTCTCGAAAGAAGTGAGTGGGAGGAAAGTAGAAAACTTGATAAGGTAATTGTACCTTCTCCCTTATTGAAAAATAGTTCATCACAGGAATCTGTTCCTGTGACTACTACACCAATTAGTGAGGAAGCTAATGATGATGATCATGTAACTTCAGATCAAGTTACTACCGAATCTCGTAGGTAAACCAGAGTGAGATCCGCACCAGAGTGGTACGGTAATCCTATTCTGGAGGTCATGTTACTTGACCATGACGAACCTACGAACTATGAGGAAGCGATGATGAGCCCAGATTCCGATAAATGGCTTGAGGCCATGAAATCTGAGATAGGATCCATGTATGAGAACAAAGTGTGGACTTTGGTGGACATGCCCGAGGATCGGCAAGCCATTGATAATAAATGGATCTTCAAGAGGAAGACGGACACGGATAGTAGTGTTACTATCTACAAAGCTAGAATTGTCGCAAAAGGTTTTCGACAAGTTCAAGGTGTTGACTACGATGAGAGTTTCTCACTCGTATCTATGCTTAAGTCTGTCCGAATCATGTTAGCAATTGTCGCATTTTATGAAATCTGGCAAATGGATAAACAAAAGTGCATTCCTTAATGGATTTATTAAAGAAGAGTTGTATGTGATGCAAAAAGATGGTTTTGTCAATCCTAAAGGTGCTAACAAAATATGCAAGCTCCAGCGATCCATTTATGGACTGGTGCAAGCATCTCAGAGTTGGAATATACGCTTTGATAAGTTGATCAAAGCATATAATTTTATACAGACTTGCGGTGAAGCCTGTATTTACAAGAAAGTGAGTGGGAGCACTACAACATTTCTGATAAGTATATGTGAATGACATATTGTTGATCGGAAATAATGTAGAATTATTCTGCAAAGCATAAAGGAGTGTTTGAAAGGAGTTTTTTTCAAAGAAAGACCTCGGTGAAGCTGCTTACATATTGAGTATCAAGATCTATAGAGATAGATCAAGACGCTTGATAAGTTTTTTCAATGAGTACATATCTTGACAAGATTTTGAAGTAGTTCAAAATGGAACAGCCAAAGAAAAAGTTTCTTGTCTGTGTTACAAGGTGTGAAGTTGAGTAAGACTCAAAGCCCGACCACGGCAGAAGATAGAAAGAGAATGAAAGTCATTCCCTATGCCTCAGTCATAGGTTCTACAAAGTATGTCATGCTGTGTACCAGATCTATTGTATACCATACACTGTGTTAAGAGAGGGAGTACAATACTGATCTAGGAGTAGATAAATGGACATCGGTCAAAATTATCCTTACTGGAATAAGGATATGTTTCTCGATTACGTAGGTGACAAAAGGTTCGTCGTAAAGGGTTACGTCGATGCAAGTTTTGATACTGATCCAGATGACTCTAAGTCTCAATCTGGATACATATTAAAAGTGGGAGCAATTAGCTAGAGTAGCTCCATGCAGAGCATTGTTGACATAGAAATTTGCAAAATACATGCGGATCTGAATGTGGCAGACCCGTTGACTAAACTTCTCTCATAAGCAAAACATGATCACTTTTTGGGTCTTAATCACATAGCGATGTGAACTAGATTATTGAATCTAGTAAACCCTTTGGGTGTTAGTCACATGGAGATGTGAACCAATCACATAAAGATGTGAACTATTGATGTTAAATTACATGGCGATGTGATCTAGATTATTCACTCTAGTGCAAGTGGGAGACTGAAGGAAATATGCCCTAGAGGCAATAATAAAGTTATTATTTATTTCCTTATATCATGATAAATGTCTATTATTCATGCTAGAATTGTATTAACCGGAAACATAATACATGTGTGAATACATAGACAAACAGAGTGTCACTAGTATGCCTCTACTTGACTAGCTCGTTAATCAAAGATGGTTATGTTTCCTAACCATGGACAAAGAGTTGTTATTTGATTAACGGGATCACATCATTAGTTGAATGATCTGATTGACAAGACCCATTCCATTAGCTTAGCACCCGATCGTTTAGTATGTTGCTATTTCTTTCTTCATGACTTATACATGTTCCTGTGACTATAAGATTATGCAACTCCCGTTTGCCGGAGGAACACTTTGTGTGCTACCAAACGTCACAACATAACTGGGTGATTATAAAGGAGCTCTACAGGTGTCTCCAAAGGTACATGTTGGGTTGGCGTATTTTGAGATTAGGATTTGTCACTCCGAATGTCGGAGAGGTATCTCTAGGCCCTCTCGGTAATGCACATCACTTAACCCTTGCAAGCATTGCAACTAATGAGTTAGTTGCGGGATGATGTATTACAGAACGAGTAAAGAGACTTGCCGGTAACGAGATTGAACTAGGTATTGGATACCGACGATCGAATCTCATGCAAGTAACATACTGATGACAAAGGGAACAACGTATGTTGTTATGCGGTCTGACCGATAAAGATCTTCGTAGAATATGTAGGAGCCAATATGGGCATCCAGGTCCCGCTATTGGTTATTGACCGAAGACGTGTCTCGGTCATGTCTACATTGTTCTCGAACCGTAGGGTCCGCACGCTTAAGTTTTCGATAACGGTTATATTATGAGTTTACGAGTTTTGATGTACCGAAGGAGTTCGGAGTCCCGTATGAGATCGGGGACATGACGAGGAGTCTCGAAATGGTCGAGACATAAAGATCGATATATTGGACGACTATATTCGGACATCGGAAAGGTTCCGAGTGATTCGGGTATTTTTCGGAGTACCGGGGAGTTACGGAAATACGGGGGGAGAAGTATTGGGCCTTATTGGGCCATACGGGAAAGAGAGAGGGGCTGCCTAGGGCAGGCCGCGTGCCCCCCCAAGGCCTAGTCCGAATTGGACTAGGGGGAAGGGCTGCGCCCCCTCCTTCCTTCCCTTCTCCCTTCCCCTTCCTTGTCTCCTACTCCTACTACATGGAAGGACTCCTAGTTGGACTAGGAAAGGGGGATCCTACTCCCGGTGGGAGTAGGACTCCCCTAGGGCGCGCCATAGAGAGGGCCGGCCCTCCCCTCCTCCACTCCGTTATATACGGGGGCAGGGGGCACCCCATAGACACACAAGTTGATCTTCGTGATCGTTCCTTAGCCGTGTGCGGTGCCCCCTCCACCATATTCCACCTCGGTCATATTGTAGCAGTGCTTAGGCGAAGCCCTGCGACGGTTGAACATCAAGATCGTCACCACGCCGTCGTGCTGACGGAACTCCTCCCCGAAGCTTTGCTGGATCGGAGCCCGGGGAGCGTCATCGAGCTGAACGTGTGCCAAGAACTCGGAGGTACCGGAGTAACGATGCTTGGATCGGTTGGACCGGGAAGACGTACGACTACTTCCTATACGTTGCATCAACGCTTCCGCTTTGGTCTACGAGGGTACATAGACAACACTCTCCCATCTCGTTGCTATACATCACCATGATCTTGCGTGTGCGTAGGAATTTTTTTGAAATTACTACGTTCCCCAACACCCCCAATGGTTCGCCATTGCCTTCGACCCGCGCTGCATGTAGACGCCTTTAAAGTAGGGGTCGACGAGTTTGCGTTCGTCGAACTCGGCCTTGATGCGCTCCCAGTACGTCTCGATACTCTGGTTCGTGTCGGTGGTTGGGTCGAGGCAGACGACTTTCCACGCTTCGGCGAGGCATTCCTGTTCCTTAGACGTTCACTTGATGCGCGGCTTGCCGGTCCTGGCCGCCCCTTCTTCTTCTTGCGCCTCCTCGTTGGAACAGTCGCCGGCTCCTCCTCCTCCTCCTCCTCCTCCTCGTGCTCCTCCGGCTCCTCCTCGCCGTACTCGAGCTCGCCGTCCATGCTGTCGCTGACGTCCACCGTGTCATCCTGGGTAGCGAACACGGGGGACGCGGTGGCCGCGGCCAAGCCTGCCGCGATGATGTCGTCCATGTCGGTGTTGGTCTCGTCGAGGTGCGACGTGGAAGCTTGTGAGAAGGGCAGGGCGCCACGGCAGAGAGGGGGCGTCGGGGAGGACGCGTAGGCCAGCGGCGAGTAATTGTACGGAGGGTACTGCATGCTGGCGAAGGCGGGCGAGGGCATGCGCTGGGCCGGGTGTCCATGGGGGAAGGTGACGTTGGGGTTGAACCCACCGTGCGCGTCCTCGTCAGAGTAGCCCGGCGACGACGTGCATCCACATGGTTGTGGCAATGACGAGAAGCCGGCCGGAGAGCCGACGCTTTGCTGGCACCAGGGCGCATACTGGGCATGGCCGCCGGGTAGATTCATCATCCCAACGCGAGCCACCTCAGCCTCGACTTGATCCGCCGCGGCCGCAGCCGCACGCGCCGCGTTGTCCCGAGCCTTCTTAGCGATGGCTAGGGTTGGACCAAAAGATCATAGCTCGCGAGCTTAATGAGCGCTCAATAGTTTGGCTTATTAAGCTCGTGGCTCGCTTCTTAATGAACAGAGTCAATCATTGATTTCAGCTCGTTAAGCTAACGAGCTTAACGAACGAGCTAACGAGTTTCATGAGTAGCTCGTTAGTAACAACACAACACATATTTTCATCTTACGTGACAAAAGTTTCATAGCACCTCATCCCATCTATTCAATCTAATCTACATATGAGGCAACAAACTAGTGCTTTCCCTTTGTAGTCACCATCTTTCTTCTTAAAAACCAAATATAAACACCCATCCTATAGACAATAAGACATCAGAATCTGTTAACGAGCGTTCGCGAGCACTCATCATCTTAACGAGCTTCAAATGAACCGAGCCGAGTAGGGTTTTCTGCTCGTTAATCTTAACGAGCTTAACGAGTCGAGCCTTAACGAGCGCGAGATTAATGAGCACGATCTTAACGAGCTGAGCAGCCCGTTAATCCACCCCTAGCGATGGCCCTATTCCGTCGGTCGGCGAAGACAGCTTCCCGGCGCTGAACTTCCGCCCTCCAGTCGGCGTTTGGCATGCCCGGTGGCTTGGACGGCGGCGCCCTCGGCTTCCTCTGCTTCGGCTGGGCGAAGGTGGCGGTCACAGTTGTCGCGGCGCGGGGGATCACGTACTTCTTCGGCGGCATGGCGGCCGGCTGGGAGGAGAGCAGGAGGGAGGTTGGCGGGAGGAATGGAGAGAATGAGAGGGAAGTGGGGGGAAAGCGGGAAGAAACGGCGGAAAGAGGCTTTTGACTCGCCGACAGAGCGGCCACACGCCCCTTTTCGCTTGTGCCGGCGCCCCCAGCGTGCCGGGTTCGCCTCCGGTCCACCGGCGCCAGTTTCAGCCCAAGCCGACGAAAAACGAGCTACTGGGAACGCGACTGGGCCGATTTTTTTGCGCCGGCGCGGCAAAAACACCTGGGAAGGGTCTGTTGGGGGCGCAGCTGAAGATGCTCTTAGCTGCTCTCTTTATCTCCAACCCCCACGCGCACACAAAAATCAATGAGGCGCCTAGACAAGCTCTCGCTCATGGCGGTTGTTGCTAGCGTCACGCATCTCTGCTCACCGTCCCACACGAGCGCTCGCCCCCACCGTCTCTCCGTAGAGGCTTGCCACACTCAGCATCATCTTCTCGCCCCAAGTTTACCACTTCCTCCTCGCCATCAAGGAGAAAGGTTTGCCGGCTGTAGCTTTTTTTGTTGCTGTTTGCAACCCATCATGGCACCACCGCAGCAGCAACAATGTCATTTGTCATTGGTTGTAGCTTTTTTGTTGCTAGTTACAACCCATCGCGGCAACACTGTAGCCGCAGCAACATCATTCTGTCATCGGTTGTAGCATATCGCCTTGCCAGTCCCGGCACTTCGCCTGTTCCAGCATGCCGTGGCGCCAGTCGCAACATTTTTCCTTGTCGGTTCTAGCAATACGAGATCTGCATGGTCGAAGATCCGTCATGTTAGTCGCAGCACGGTGCCTTGCCAGTTCCAGCTAGAGATTTTCTTGCTGCTAGTCCCAGCAACAGTAGACCATGATTGAAGCATGGTCGACCACCATAGTCGCGTCACCATTGACTCCCTCCCTGTTGCAGCTTTTGCAGCCACCGATCCCAGCAGCAGCGGACCATGGTTGAAGCACGACTCGTCAATTTGATTCCCCATTGCAGATTTGTAGCCGCCGGTTCCAGCAGAAGTGCACCGTGGTTGAAGAACAGCGGACCATGGTTGAAGCACGACCGTCCATTGCACCAAAGCCATTGAATCCCCCCCCCCCCCCGCGCCCTCTCCGTTGCAGCTTCTCCCGTTACCTATCCTCCACTCAAATTTAACCACATCTCCTAGCCATAGGATAGTGAGAGATTCACAAAGCTGACTGTTTTATTTAAAATTGGCCCTGCGTCTGACCACCCGCTAGGGCTATTAGGAATCGCCTAGAGGTGAGCGAATCGGGTGGCACATTTGCGCAGTTGCTTGTATGTCGTTATAGGTTCGCTCACTCCGCTTCATTTTTATTTCGTTATTTCTTTGTTTTTACCAGTTTTCTTTGCTTTTTTTTTAATTTTGTAATAGTTTCCCTTTTCTCTTTTTCACTGGTTTTCTTCAGTTTTTGTTTCTTCGTTATACTTTTTGTTTTCTTTTGTTTCTTTCTTAGTATTCTTCATATTTGTTTGATTATTTTTCCTGTTTTTTGTGTCGGTTTTAGTTGACTTTTATCATTTTAAACACATCTCTACTTCTCTCAGTACACACAGGGCCGGCCCTGGGGAGGGGCAGGGGGGCGGCCGCCCCGGGCCCCCAAAGTCCAGGGGGCCCTCGCCAGGAGGTATATACACGTAGGTTATATCCCAACGTACTTTTTTTTTAAGAAAATATCCCAACGTATTTGATATTTCCACAGCAGAAAAACTCCCTATCAGGCTGGCTAACTGGGCCTCATGCAGCATGCAGATACGCTCATACGCAAGCAGCAGCGCAATCAGCGCGATCCGACGACACTAACGAAGGAAGGTTCCTTCCTTCGTTCACGTTCCTATTCCATCTCGCATTGACGCAGCGACTCCCACGCCGCCGACTCTTCCTCTGTTCGTGACTGGTACTGCGCGCCCGATGATCCTTTTTCCTTTCCTTCTAATCCTAATTTCCGTCCTACGAGTACAACAGATCGTCAGCCGCTCGCCGCCGATTTCAATTCCCTGGTGCCCCATCGTATCCCCGCTTCGCTTTTCGTCCATTAACGATTCGACTGTCTGAGGTATATCATATATTCATATAATCATATTGTGACTCCTGGGTTCATAGCTGGCATGGCAGCACTGTTCAACAATTAATGCAAATTTTTTAAGCATTGTCTTATCTTGACGTCCGGAAAACAACATGCATCTGGTAGTGATATAAAAGGAAAAAGGAAGAAATACAAGGTATAACACAATATTTTGAGAAGTACAAAGATGAGGAGTTTTCTGCTAGTTTGATAATTGCCAAGCGTATTATAACTAAAATGAGTATAGAGCCATTATTTTTAGTAAAACGTCGTGCTACGAGGAAGAAACTATTTGATGAAAGTCATTGCCAACAAGAAATTCTAGAAGCTGAGAAAGACCTTCTTGTCTAAAGATATATTCAGATTTTTATTGAGCTCAGGCACTCTGAAGTCACTGAATGATAATGAACTTTAAGAGCGCCGCACAAAATTTGCAGAAACTTTCTCTCTTGATGGTTCATGTGATGTTGAGGTATATGATCTTATTTCTGAATTGAAGATTATGAGATACATGGTAATGTTTGCTATGGAGATTTTCGAGCATGACAACAAAAGTTGATTATTATCCTAATATCTCCATTGCTTATCACATCTCATTTACTGTGCTTGTGACTATCATAGTGGCCGAAAAAAGCTTTTCAAAGTTGAAATTATTGAAGAACTATCTTAGGTCAACAATGACTCAAGAGGGGTTAAATGGCTTGGCAACATTATTGCATCGAGAAGAAATTATTGGATGAGATTGACATCGCCCCCATCATAACTGACTATGCATGGAGGAATGTTAGATCAAAATTTAAGGTAATAATTATAAATTATTTGATATAAATTTTGTTTTTGGATGCATTGTTATAGATAATACTACGTATATATGTATGTATGTATATTCATTGCTACTGTTATGATCTCTATCTTGAGGGCCCCAAGGTTTAATCTCGCCCCGGGCCCCCAAAGTCTCAGGACTGGCCCTGAGTACACAATGTACATTTGCAGCGCATGCATGAATTTGTTCATACACTTTGGACATTTTTTAACTACATTTCTTTTAATAATACATGTTTTCAACAATTTTCTAATACATGGTAACATTTTCCAAAGACATGGTGTACAGTTTTTGTAATGGCAATCAACTTTCTATATATTGCCCGCATATTTTTTAAAAATTGTGCAAACATATTTAAAATTTCACGGAAATTTCTTCAAAGCACGTGAATATTTTTCAAAATTTCAGATAATTTCCAATGCCAATAAGCATTTGTTTATACGATGGGAACATTTTTTACATTTTATAAACACTTTCGAAAATATTGTGAACATTTTTCGAATCATGGCAATCTTGCTTTAAAATGTCATGTGCATTTTATAATGATAGAGAATGTTTTTTACATTACGCAAAAATGATTTAATATTCCATACAGTTATTTTCAAAATGTAACTAACACATATTTGAAACTTGTGAACATTTTTGTAAATGTAACATACATTTTCTTGAACCTACAAATCATTTCTCTTGAATTGCACAAACATTTTTTACATGATATAAACACTTATTTTAAAAGTTGAGTACTTTTCTTATATGTGTGACAACATATCACACAAAAAAATCTTACATATTATTAATTTTTCTAATCATAAGTAAGAAATTTAAATGCATGATTAACATTTTTTGAAAAAATTATGTAAATTGTTCTTGTAAGATACATATATTTAGAATATTTATAAAGATAAACAATGAAAAAAAGGGAAAAAATGTGAAGTAACTACGTAAAAACATGATGGTGTTAGAGTGAGGTTAGCATGACGCATCCTCATGGTTACTGGACTAGCCAAGCAACCTTTTTCCATTTTATTCTTCTATTCCTTTGTTTAGTTGGGTTCTTTTCAATTTGTTTTTTCTTTGTCGGAACATGGCAGGATTGTTTTTTGCCGTCTGTTTTCTTGTGCTGGGCTGCAATTTTTACAGAGGAGAAGGGATAGGAAACTGTCACCATTTTACATACTTCTGTATCCTTAGAAAACAGTCTTTAACAAGAAATTAAGGCAAAAATTACAGGATCCCATACACTTGCCCCCAACCCCCCTCACATTTACTGAAAAATGGTCTTCCCGTATAATTATGGCAGGCAAGAAACAGCCTGAAAATTCATCAACGGGACGCCATGGCTCCGCCACCGGAATGCCTGGCCGTTGTTGTATCGCCGCTGTCGGCTCGTGCCATTGAGTCGCCATCATTGCCACGTCGGGCCACCACCCCTGGCCACACCTCTCCATCCACTGTCCCATGCATGTGTCACTGACTTGAGGGCGCTACACCATTAGGCCTCTTTTGGTTCATAGGATAGGATTATCATAGAAATAGGAATCTTGTAGGAAATGAGATGACATGTATCTCAAATCCTATGAGTGGAATAGGAAACAAGATGTCATTTGGTTGACACCAAAGGAATTTTTCCATTGAGTCTAGGCCCTTTTTTATTTTCCTATGAAATATGGAGGATAGGAACCAATCCTATGTAGGAATAGGAATCCATTTCTATGAACCAAAGGGCTCTAAAGGAAAAAATCCTATAAGAATCCTATCCTCTAGAATTCCTATAAAATTCCTCTAAACCAAAGGAGGCCTTAGCTAGGTTTATTTAATGGAAAATAGGCCAAAAATGATTTTAGGGGAACAAGTTTTACTAGAGCTGAGAAAAGTAGTCATGAGACAACTTTCCTAAATTATACGGACATCTTGTTAAACGACTTTTCCAAATCCTGCCATGTCTTTTTGAGAGAACAAAATTCATAAAACTTTTTGCGATCTGTGGATTGCAAGTTCCCTATATTTGCTATGGCAATTTTAGACAGAGATGTTATTCTTCAAAACATGAAATTTTCTTATCTTTTGTTATTCCTTGAACATGGCAAAATAACTAGAAAACGTATTTCACACAACACATGTCATTTTTTTGTAAGACGACATGGCAAATCTTCGGCAAGAAATTTGTTAAAAATTAAAATAAATGTCAAAACTATGTCTGTTGTACCATGGCAAAAAAAAAATCTTACTCGTTAGTGTTGGCAATTTTTTTGTGTTGTACCCTTAAGTAATTTTTTGTTTGGTACCATGGAAAATATATTTGGACCATGGCAAATTCGTCAAAATTCACAAAACTGTTTGCCATCAGTGGATTGCAAATTCCAATTTTAGATGGAGATATTATTCTAGAAAACATGGCAATATTCTCATCCTTTTGTTATTACTTGAACATGGCAAAATAACGACAAAACATTCTCATACAATACATGGATATTTTTTCCATTGAAAATCTATAGCAAAACTACAATTTTTTAAATTTTATGGAAAGTAAAATAAAAATGTCAAACTATGTTTGTTTCCCCCATGGCAAAAAAATCTTACTTTTTCATGATGGCAACTTTTTTGTTGTACCCATAGTAATTTTTTGTTTGGTACTATGGAAAATTTCTTTTTACCTTACTTTTCATGGTAGAAAATTTATTTGTTGTACCATGGCATTTTCTTTTACCATGGCAAATTCCTTAAAACACTATCACTATGGCAATTATTTTTTGTATGATGGCAATTTATTATAGGTACCATGGCAAATTATAAAATTTGACCATGGCAAATTATTTTATTTTTTCTTTTACTTTTTGCATGATGAATAAATAATAAGTTTTAGTACCATGGCCTTTTTTAATTTTTTAAATGCTAAATTATTATTTTGGCCCATGGAAAATTTTCTTTCATTCATACCCCGCAATTTCTTATTTGTTATTATACAATGGTAAATTCCTTTTTAGTAAATTACCATTTTGGATGATGGCAATTTATTTATGTTCACATCATTGAATTATTTTAACAACCCATGGTGAATTTAGTCTTAATACCACTGTAAATTATTTTGTTTATAGCACATCAATTTTATCTGAACAATGTGTGTTTACAATGGCATACATAGCATTGTTAGTTTAGGAATTTTTATCATGCCAACTTATTTGTTTGTGTTTTCAAGATGAATTTTCTTTTTAAATACATAATCTTGATCATGGTCAAACAGTTTTTTTAACACATACGTGTTTTTTATCAAGAACCTGGAACTTCTCTCATGCGTATTCATATGTCATGTTTTTAATTTTTTCCCACAGTACATATAGGAGAACAAAAAAGACCATTGTGTGGTTTTTTACCAATATATTTGCCTTCCTTTTGCAATGGATTTTTCAAAAAAAAATTGAGATTTGACTGCTGGCGTCCCAGTAGAAGAGGTTTGACCGTTGGTGGGCTAGTAGAGGATGTGTTCTCGCGGCGGATCGTATTGTAGCGAACTAAATGGTTCGCTCATTCCCAGCTGGTAGGTCGAAAGAGTTTTTCGATCTGACCATGTCCCCTGCTGAAAGTAGGTTTGTTATCCGGGTCCACATTTAATCTTAAAAAATTATATTTACTTTTTGTCATATTTTAAATTGGACTATCAGTTACATGTCCATTCAGCCTACCCCTTTCCTCGGTTTCAGCTTATATCTGAATCTCTGAAGGTCTTGTTGCTGCAAGCCGTTTGCTTCCGACGACGGCGAGACTGAGAGTGTGTTTGATTTGTGCCCAAGGTTGCCTCGCCAAAGTATTGGCTAGCCAAAATTTTAGTTGAGGTTTTAGTTGCCCATGATTTGACCAACATGGACAAAAAAAATGAACTAGAGTTGGCTAGAGTTCATTGGCATGTCAAAAAATTGACAACCATCTAAATAAAGACCAATCTTTGGATCATAATCAAAATTTTGGGAAGGTGCACTTTAGTCACAATCCAAACACACCCTGAATCTATTCCCTGAAGAAACCAACCGCATCATCCACCAGCAACATATTTAGGGAGGGCTCGCTTGGTCGGTTGGTATGTTTGAAGTGTCTTCCTTGAAGCTTCCTCATGTCCACACAGGATAGAGCATGGTTGACTAATCCTCTTTCGACAGCTAAGGGCATGTGCAACAGTTTAGACAACGCCCGTCTGTAATGCCCTGCCATGTTATTTATAGACAGCCCTAAAGACAACGCCTACATTAGGACCTTGTTTGCTCGTCTAGAAAACACACGGTAACAAAAAAACAGGCCGATAAATATCTTGGTGGATCTGGCCGTTAGCAGCATGGAGAAGGACGGAACGTTTGTGGCCGCTGAACTTAGGCTTGGTGGAGAGATTAGACCCGCTAGATCGATCGTGGAAGAAGGAAACCGTCATTATTCTAGACGGCCTCGATACAACGGTAGATGGGTCGTCTGTATCCCCCGATTTTCCAGCCCTACCTATCGTCTGGAATTCTACCGACGGCCTCTTCCTCTCTCTTGATTCTCTCTCCTCCACGTCATCTAAACTCCTAATTGCCATCCCTTCTAAACTGCTGACTGTACATCATTGTACATGCCCTAATGCACGCTTGCAGTAAAGGGCAAACATGACTACACAACCAACCTGCCGGCAAAAAATAAAAAAAGACCACACAACCAACCAACTCCAGTTATCATTGAGTTACTTGCCATGTATAACTTTTTTATGTTGGAAATCTGCCTTCAAATCACTCACTTCAGTAGTAGATAAATATCAATTCCGGCGTTACTTGTAGTCATCAGAATCATTTCTAGATGCATTCCTCCGTCAACCACGTCAATCATTTTAGCTGCATGCACCTTTCACTATTCAAAAAGAAATTCACCAGTTGCATTTTGAAACGACTGCGGCACTCCGGCCCGTGACGAGGAGATGCATGCAACCAAAACGTCTCAGACTTTCCACGCTCTCCAACGCTGACCGTGGCACTATGCAGCAACTTCGGTTTCATACACGCCGCGTCGCATGCATGCGGATGGAAATTTTTTTAGAAACTCATTGCTGATGCAGACAAGCACGACACGCACGCGCACTCACTCAAAAACGTATACACTGTGCTCAAATGTAGGAACACCCGACGGTGCACGAAGCAGACCAGGCTCGTGCCTCGTCATGTGAACGTACACACTTACATTCTATCTCTAGGAGTATTTTTTATGGACAAAATCAATAATTCTAAAGTTAATGAAGCCAGATGGGAAAAATCCCCTCGGCCCCACGCCGCTCCCGCAGGGGCGACTCGGGCGGCGCCAACCCTAGCCACCGGAGGGGGTCGCCGGCAAGCCGCGCGGCCGCCGGGGAAGGTGGCGGCGAGGATTTGCCTGCTCCGTCGTCCACGGGGGGCTCCGGAGCCAAGGCGGCGGCCTCGAGTGGTGGCGCAACGCCGTCCTCAGCCAGCAGCGCCCGCGGGTGTTGGCCGTCTGCCTTGGCCGCGCGGGCGGCAAGGTGGAGGCTGCTGGACGCCGGGCTATGGGGGCGCCCGTCCGGATTTGACGCCTTCGCCTCCAACGACTGCGTCCCCTTTCAGATCCGGTCTTCGGTCGTCCCAGGCTGCCGGCGCCGTGTTTGAAGCTGGGACTGGGGGAGGTGTAGTGCCCAGAGAAATCTAGGCCGACTCAACCGGCCATGACGGCGGCGACGCTCGCAGGCGCCGTCCCCTACCTATAGGCGCTGTTTTGGTACTTCCCCCCCCCCCTTTTGCCTTTCTCCCTTGCTCGTTACCGAGCGAAAGCCAAAATCCCTCTGGATTGGGCGGCAGCGACGCTCGTGGCGTCGTCACCTTCATGAAGGTGCCACCTTTTGTGAGTTTTGGGGCGATGGCAAGCCTGCTACGTTGGTAGGCGTTTGGCGGTTGCGTGGTTGGAGTCTGCGGTGTTTTGGGGGTGCTGCTTATTATGTTCGCCGATTGTATGGTAGCTCACGGTCATCTCTCCGGCGGTCGACATTCAGAGCCCATTTGCAAGGGACTGGGTTCCCCTTTAGTGGATGCTGTGGCCATTGTTGGGGGTGTGAGCTCAGTGCTGTCATTTGCGAACTGGGTGGTGCCTCTCTGCTCCGCAATGGACTTCCTCCATTGCAGTTTTGTCATCAACATTCTCGCCGTGCATGTGCTTCTCCTCGTGTGCAGTTCCCTCTCAGTGCCCGGGTTCCCCTTTGTTGAGCCCGACACTGCATGTTGGCGGTGCTCTGGTTTGGTCTTCCCGGTGGCAACGGTGGCGGTTACTCATCTTAGCTCTTGGGAGAGCGTCTGTATCTTCCGACGGATCGGCGCCTCGTGGCAGGCGA
Organism: Triticum monococcum; assembly: GCA_034509565.1. Taxonomy (NCBI): domain Eukaryota; kingdom Viridiplantae; phylum Streptophyta; class Magnoliopsida; order Poales; family Poaceae; genus Triticum; species Triticum monococcum. Next base: position 8,290,755 of record CM067847.1, on the reverse strand, counting down.
GGGGGCAGGGAGGCCCTTTCGGAGATGGAGGAGGTCGTATCCGTTTTGGCCACAGCCCATGGAGCTGACAACGCGTTACTTCCAATCTGCTAGTTCTGTCTCCTCAAGGCCTTCCTGGTGTCACTGAGCGGTGGATTGCGATCGGTGGAGAGCTTCATCCTCTTCAAGCTGTTCTTGGGTTTTAGTTTTCTTCATCTTTGCTTGGAGGTTGTATGAAGCTAGCTAGCTGTTGCAGAGCACTATGTATCTCTTAACTGTTTTGTTTTTCTGTTCCTGTAAGTGGGTCGATGCTGTAATCCTGGCCGGTTGATGGCTTTGTTAATTCAAAGCCAGGCTCGACTTGATCCTTCGTTCTAAACAAAAGTTAATGAAGCCTCGGAAAATCTGAAATAAATTCAGAAAATACACAAGCATCGGGGCCTAGTTTAGGACTTAAACACAGGTTGATGGGTTTCAGTACAAAGAAGCTAACCATCTTAGTTATGTGTTGTTCATGCGTGTAGATCGAATTTGAAGCAGGCATTTTTAAATCCATTTGTGAATGAAATCATTTTCTCGGTCACATATTCTAATCGCACGTTCACCTAGAAATTATAAGCTGGCATAGAACTACCTGTACTTCAACAAAAGCAGCATCCAAAAGAATAATGGTACTACTGCTGGACAGTAAAGATGGAAGCCCGCCAAAATTTGATAGCAAATGTTTTCAACATACGACCCTTGACCGTGTTCCCCTACCAAACTTTGACCGTGTTCTACTGTTTTCCGGTGTCAGAACAGCCCAAAGTAGACCTTTTTTTCTTTTGGCACAAAAGTAGACTATTATATGAGTTCCAAGTTTCCTGTTCATGGATACTAGTGTTGGTCCACTTTCAACGAAAAATCAGCCATTTCGGTAGGTATACTACGTTCAGCACACAATAGTTCACTCATTACAGTAGTACATGATTCTTTTAATAATGTTTTAAAATTTCAATCATTTAGTTGTATCTCGACCCAATTGAAGTTCTGAAACGAAAACAAAAATCGTTGAGTGAACTATTGAAGTTAGCTTTGCTATGGCTGAAATATTTTTTGAAACTGAAATTCAAAACCGGCGGCCTCTTCATTAATGATCATATGGGAGGTTCTTGAAAAATAAATAAAAATAGAGTGATCATATATGGGGCAAATATAGCAAGTGGAAGTGGAAGGAAGGTGGCGGAATATTTCTTTCTCCTGCTTTTTGGTCTTTGAAGAGGCGAATTAGTTTGGACGATGATACCCTAGAAAAACGTCCCCAAGTCAATTTGTAAGACCATTCTGAATGTTTGACGACCATGTTCCATGGATGTTAGTTTATTCATCTCTATATAAATTGACCAAGAAAAGGCTTGTTTGGCACATCATTCGAATGAACTCCAGCCGTTCTTGACGTTGCTGCAGGCATAGTACCTTATCCTTTGGGGCCGATTGGGCGCCATGGCTGGCGGACGAGGCAAAGCCAAGCCGCTCGAGTTCACGCCGACATGGATCGTCGCGTCCGTCTGCTCCATCATCGTCATCCTCTCCCTTCTCTTCGAACGGTTGCTCCACCGCCTAGGAAAGGTACGTGCATGCTTGAGTGCGGGCGTCCACCATGACACCGGCCATGAATTAGCTACATGTACAGTCGATCACCAGCTGACTATTATTTCATTTTTCACGCAGAGGCTGAAGAAGAGCCGAAAGAAGCCCCTGTACGAGGCCCTCCTGAAGGTCAAGGAGGAGCTGATGCTGCTGGGGTTCATATCGCTGCTGCTCAACGTGTTCCAAGCCCCTCTAGGGAAGGTGTGCGTCCGCCGGAGCGCCATGCGCCACATGCTGCCCTGCAAGCCGCCGCCGCGCTGGCTGCGCAAGAGCGAGCACTTCGCCCATGCTGTGTTCACCGGCGTCATGGGAGGGGCCAGGCGGCTCTTGGCTGAAGGAGGCGCCTCTGACGAATACTGCCTCAAGAAGGTACTAACTTCAATTAATTGGGAGTGGAGGTTCTTTGATTTGGTCTTTGCTACTCGTGTTTTCCGTTTTCTTTTCCAAGTGTGGACTTCTCCTCGGCACAAAATATTTGGTATTTTGTATTTGATAATCAGTTTTTTGGCGCGTTATTTGATATTCAGTTTCCACCTTTCTTCTCTTGCACCTTATTTTTATGTAATGGTTTATTCCATGTTACTTGGCATGCAGGGCAAAGTTCCAATACTTTCAGCTGAAGCTATTCATCAGTTACACATATTTATCTTCGTGCTGGCGGTCACTCATTTCCTTTTTAGTGCTATTACAGTTCTTCTAGGAATTACACAGGTACCAAATAGAAAACTCAGACTAGATGTTTCTAAGTAGCACTAACAAGTACTTAATCTATCATGCTTATACTAAAAAAATGTTGCTGGTTGTCCAGACGAGAAAGTGGCGAAATTGGGAGACCAAAATCCAAAGAAATGATGATAGTGGTAAGATTCAGACACATTTCAAATTTGATGAGTGATGAGTTCACAGATTTTCCTCATTATAAGGTTATGTCATATTATTTCATTATGAATGTCTGGTCCTAACTTGCAGCCCCTCAAATGATCAAGCATGTTCAAGAATTCAAATTTATTCAAGACCACTTTAAAGGTGACAAAAAACAATGGAAGACATTTGGTTGGCTGGTATTTCTTTTCTTGAACTTAAAGCGTCAATGAAAATGTATATTGCAATTGTTGTTGACTATAACTGAAGTGTAAGACAATCTATGTCATTTTAGCGTTCCTTCTTCAAACAATTTTATGGATCTGTCACCGAGGAGGACTATACAACAATGCGACTTGGTTTCATCATGGTAATCATACATAGTTGTCATAAAATAGAAGTCGCTTTCAAACTTTTGAGCATGCCTTGTTAGTGGATGAGATTTAAATGTTCTTCCTCCCCTTTTCATAGAAACATTGTAGGAGGGACTTAAAATTCAACTTTTACAGTTACATGATTAGAGCATTGGAGGTTGATTTCAAGAAGGTTGTTGGTATTAGGTAAATAGTCAATGCTACTATCACACGATATATGGCATTATGTTCTTCCATTGGTTATATCAGTTATTGGTATACAAAGAAAGTAATTAACTGCCATGTTTTTCGATGCAGCTGGTACCTTTGGACTATGCTGATGATATTCCTATTGTTGAATGTTCAAGGTATTTATTTTATGTTGTGCCCAACTTACATATTTAGCATGAATTATTGTATTAATATATTTTTGGCTAAGTTTACTAAATAATCTTGAATTGCTTTATGGAAAATATAACTTCACTGTATGGTTGCCTGTTATTGCAGGATGGTATGTCTACATTTGGATATCGGTGGTTCCATTCATTGTAAGTAAACATAGTATATTGTCCATGACCAAAAAAATGAAAACACAAAATTGTATTTAGTTTATGCATGTTTTCAGGACTTTATTTTCTTTTTGGTATGGATCCGGTGAAAGGCACAACCTTGACATGAAATTGTGCATTTGTTTTGGCAGATGTTACTTGTAGTTGGAAGTAAGATGGAGCACATCATTACGGAGCTGGCTTATGAGGTTGCCCAGAAGCATACAGCAATCCGTGGGGAATTAGTGGTGGCTCCTTCAGATGATTTCTTTTGGTTTCATCGGCCTAAATTAGTCCTTTCGTTGATCCACATCGTCCTCTTCCAAAACGCATTCGAAATTTCATTTTTCTTTTGGCTCTTGGTAAGTACAAAGTGTTTATTGGTCGACCATCAACACATATTAATTTATATTTCATAAAAGTATTATAAAAATTGATTTATTTACAGGATTATAAGATATGGACTTGATGCTCCTAAATTGCAACCTAATAAGTACAATTAGAACTAACTCTTCATTTATGAACCTTGCAGGTAACATATGGCTTTAAATCCTGTATCATGGGAAAACCAGCATATGTTATTGCTCGAGTAGTCGTAAGGTACAACAAAAAACCACTATTTCGACAGTCTTGAGAAGCAGCATACTCGTCACACTTTTCTGTTCTTTTCTTTTCAGTGTCATTAGCCAATTCATATGCGGCTATAGTACCCTACCGCTCTATGCCATAATATCTCAAGTAAGTTTGCTTAATTAGATGGATATCATTTCAGCTTCTCATTAGGATTTTAGTTAATGCACACTTTAATTTGAAGTATGATTAGCTAATACCTGAGCAATATGTAGTTCTTTTCCATAATTAGATGCCACAATATAGGTATTTACTGGCATGATCTAAGTACAACCTTTTGATATTGTTAATTTCATCTCGCTATTATTGCAGATGGGGAATTCATTCAAAAGACCTATAATTGATGAGAATGTGAATGAAGGCCTTGTCAACTGGGCTGAAAAGGCAAGGAGAAGCACAAGAGTCCCTAACAGAGCAGCTATTGATGCAAATAGTTCACCAATTGAAGAGACAAATGGCGGCGCATTTGAAATGGCAAATACACCGGAAAAAACATCAGTGGAGCAAGGGACTGCTAGGCTAATTTAATTGCATACTTTAGGACCCAGTACGGTACGAACGTGTCTACACTAGCAATTTAGCACGACCACATGCATGTATCTATGAGAGGAAAAGAAGACAATGATGTCAGCATCATAAACGAAAATTTGAAACTTCAAATTGTCTTTCTCTCTCAAACCTGTTGGAATATTAGGCAAGTTCATGATTAATTCCAGTAAATAATTCATGACTAGAAGAGATACTAGCATGCAAAAATCTAGCAAACTAGAAGAACAGCAAGACATGCATAACAGCAGCAAACACGTAACAGTAGCTGTAGAAACAGACATGAACAGAGGATGTTGGATGTACTGATCATTAGCTATTATGGGTGCGACAGTGTTGATGACGATGTTGGCGACGATTTGCTGCTGACGGCGATGAATACGACGATGAGTAGCACCGCCCGACTTGGACGGAAGACGACCCGTGATGACGAATTTGAGCAGTCGCGCACAGCGCTTCCCAAAAACCTAATTCGTCCTCTCCCGGTGCAGGATCGCAAAGACGAACGGTTCTGGAGACCTGCTCTCCCACGCGCCGATGCACGCCGGCGTTTGGGATGGAGTAGACTACGATGGCGGCGCAAGTTGTGAGATGAGGCAAAACCCTAGGTGTTTTTCGGTGTCTCTCTGGCCGCAGCCGGTAGCTGTATATATATTAGGACCAGAGGCGGTATTGTGTCGCGACCACAATCCCAAACCGACTCGGTTTCTAATTCGTATACTTACCGGACAAGAAATCAAAAAAAACTTGTCTGCCAAGACATAAAAATAAAACGGCAAAAGAAAGCTGCGCTCCTGCAAGGAGACGGACCGGATTTCGGCGGACCATTCACGCGCCGCCTCGCCTCGCCTGCCCTGCCCTGCCCGGCCCGGCCCGGCGAGCGAGCGCGCGCGTGTGGTTTTCCCTTTCTCTTCTCACACACCACTTAGAGTGGTAGAGAGAACCCACTATATAAAGAGGTCCAACTCTTCTTCAACTTCCAAGGTGGGACTAAACTTAGCACCACCACTTGCCATTTTACACATGGGCCTTGAGATTTCAGAAATTGCTATGGGCCTAGCCCATTAATTCTAACAATCCCCCACCAGATCTCAAATACCCATTTAGAGATTTGCCTTTTCTCACCACTTGTTTAATATACCAGTGTTTAAGCAAAGACTATTAAGTTGAACTTCTGCCTAGAACTTTAAGCTACATCCATTCACAACTTGACAATGGACTATGCCTTGAATTGCTAGTTTTGTGTGAACAGGTTTCACTCAAAGTCTTAACCAGTACCTGACCGCCAGTAGGCTACACCGCGGTTTGGAGCTTATACGTCATACTCCCTGGTCTCTTCGTGAGTTTACTAGAGATCACCCAAATCTCATAGACTGCGACGTTTACAGTCAGAACTCATATAGGTGTGTTCTTTCAAGACTGCTCTGTAGGACAGCATCTTTGCTAATTATAGCCAATAGAACCACATTAAGGCACGTTGCCGACCTGCCTTACAGATCTGAGAGTTTTGCATCTTCACTTGGAGACGATCATAAGTTATTACTCTCCTCAGTTAACCAATAGCTTGTTCTTCCCAGATCCTAATTCACGGGATCTCCGATCACAAAGGTTGGGTTACTACTATGGTGTAACATCTATGGGTCTCATACCCATCTCCCTCGATGCAATATCTATCACATTTCGTGATAGTCCCTTTGTAAAGGGATCTGCCAGGTTTTTGTCTGTTTGTATATACGTAACAGTTATTACTTCGGAGTTTCTCAACTTCCTGACAGACTTCAAACGTCTTTTCACGTGTCTTGATGACTTTGCATTATCTTTAGAATTGTTCACTTTAGCGATAACCGTTTGGTTATCACAATTCATAAGAATAGTCGGTACAGGTTTTTCAACAACCGGTAAGTCCATCAAGAGCTCACGCAGCCATTCTGCCTCAACAGTAGCTGTGTCCAAAGCAGTTAATTCTGCTTCCATAGTTGACCTCGTCAATATGGTTTGCTTGCAAGACCTCCATGACACTGCGTCACCACCATGAGTAAATACATACCCACTTGTTGCGTAAAGTATATCAACATCGGAGATCCAATTTGAATCACTATATCCTTCTAGCACAGCAGGATGCCCTGAATAAGTAATTCCATAACTCATAGTACCTCTCAGATAGCGCAAGACCCTTTCTAGTGCATGCCAATGATCATCACCCGGGTTGGACATGAACCTACTCAGTTTGCTCACAGCAAAAGAGATATCTGGTCTTGTAGCGCTAGCTAAGTACGTGAGTGAACCGACAATTTGAGAGTATCTTAATTGATCTCTCGTTTCTTTCTTTTTCTTTCTGAGTGTCACGCTGGGATCATAAGGTGTTGGAGAAGGCTTGCTATCCATAAAACCGAATCGGTTCAAGACCTTCTCAACATAGTGAGATTGCGTTAATGTAATCCCACTCTCATCCTTAATAAGTTTGATGTTTAGAATTACATCGGCTTCTCCCAGATCTTTCATGTCAAAACTTTTTGATAGAAAAGACTTGACCTCATTAATTGCATTAATGTTTGTACCAAAGATCAGTATGTCGTCCACATACAAACATAATATGACACTATTGCCCCCACCATGGCGATAGTAAACACACCTATCAGCCTCGTTAATGACAAATCCTGCAGAAGTCAAAGTTCTTTCAAACTTCTCATGCCATTGCTTAGGTGCCTGTTTCAGACCATACAAAGATTTTAACAACTTGCACACCTTTCTCTCTTCACCCTTTACCACAAACCCGTCAGGCTGATCCATATAGATCTCCTCTTCCAACTCTCCATTGAGAAAAGCTGTCTTTACATCCATTTGATGAATGATAAGACCATAAGAGGCAGCCAAGGAAAGTAACACTCGAATGGTGGTCATTCTAGCAACGGGTGAATAGGTGTCAAAGTAATCTTCGCCTTCTTTTTGAGTGTAGCCCTTGGCCACTAGCCGCGCCTTGTATTTATCAATAGTACCATCAGGCTTTAGCTTCTTTTTGAACACCCACTTACAGCCCACAGGTTTACAACCATATGGTCTATCAGTTAGTTCCCAAGTTCCATTAGAAAGAATTGAGTCCATAACATTATGAACAGCTTCTTTCCAATCATCTACATCCGGAGATGCATATGCTTCTGCAATCGTCTTGGGTGTGTCGTCCACAAGGTATACAATGAAATCATCACCAAAGGATTTTGCAATCCTTTGTCTCTTGTTCCTTCTAGGAACTTCATTGTTATCCTTCTCAAGGACTTCCTCATGTGATTGTTCGAAATATTCATCAGTTGTACTAGATTCAGGAATTATCTCAGAAGAAAATCTAGCAATGCTATGCATATCTTTCATAGGAAATATGTTCTCAAAAAATGTTGCATCACGAGATTCCATTATAGTATCAACATGCATATCAGGTACTTCAGATTTTACCACTAAAAACCTATAAGCAATGCTCCGTTGAGCATACCCTAGAAAGACACAATCCACTGTCTTTGGTCCAAGTTTGCGTTTCTTAGGAATAGGAATATTGACCTTTGCCAAACATCCCCAAGTGCGCAAATAAGAAAGTGATGGTTTTCTCCCAACCCACTCCTCATAAGGGGTTTTCTCTTTATTATTGTTGGGAACTCTATTCAGGACATGACATGAAGTCAATAGAGCCTCCCCCCACCATGCCTTAGATAAACCAGCAGTGTCTAACATGGCATTCACCAAGTCAGTCAATGTGCGGTTTTTCCTCTCGGCCACTCCATTTGATTGAGGTGAATAGGGAGGCGTCCTCTCATGAATAATACCATGTTCCTCACAAAATTCATCAAAAACTTTTGGAAAATACTCTCCACCACGATCGGACCTAAGACGCTTGATCTTTCTCTCTAGTTGATTTTTAACTTCAGCTTTATAGATTTTAAAGTAGTATAATGCTTCATCTTTAGTTTGCAACAAATAAACATAGCAAAATCTAGTCGCATCATCAATCAAAGTCATGAAATATCTCTTTCCACCTTTTGTCAACACACCATTCATCTCACAAAGATCAGAATGTATGAGTTCTAGAGGTGCCAAGTTTCTCTCCTCGGCAGCCTTATGAGGCTTTCGAGGTTGCTTAGATTGCACACAACTATGGCACTTAGAACCTTTGGCAACTGTGAAGTTCGGAATTAAACTCATGTTGGATAGCCGAGACATTAAACCAAAATTAATATGACATAAACGAGAGTGCCAAATACTTGCATCATCATTAACACAAGCACAAATTTGGTTTATTGACTTATTGCAAAAATCTGAAAGAGAAAAGCGGAACAAGCCTCCGCACTCATAGCCTTTTCCTATAAATTGTCCAAATCTTGACACGATTACTTTATTGGACTCTAAAACTACCTTAAATCCATCTCGACAAAGAAGGGAGCCGCTAACTAGATTCTTGTTCATAGTAGGGACATGCTGCACGTTCCTTAGTTGCACGATTTTTCCCGAAGTAAACTTCAGATCCACCGTGCCAATGCCACGAACAGAAGCATGTGACCCATTCCCCATTAGGACGGAAGAATCCCTTGCGACCTGATAAGAAGTAAACAGGGAGGTGTCAGCACACACATGAACGTTAGCACCCGAATCAATCCACCACGAAGATGATTGAAATACTGAAAGCACAATAGGTAAATTACCATACCCATCAGTATTGCTAGCGGTCACCATGTTGACAGTCTTGGAGCTTGTTTTCCCTCTGCGGTCTGCACGTTCAGGGCATTCCTTGGAAAAGTGTCCAAGCTTCCCACAGGCGTAGCACTCTAGCTCAGCCTTGTTGAACTTCTTCTTCTTGAAGGTAGTAGTCTTGGTAGGCTTGTTGAAAACAGGTTTGTTCTTCCCTTTGTTCTTGTTCTGTGGGTACCTCTGCACCATGTTAGCAGTAGGCTGAATCTCACCTCCTTTTTCAGTGGTATCTTTAGCCCGAGCTTTTTCTTCAACATCAAGAGATGCAATCAGATTTTCAACTGATATCTCCTGTCTCTTATGCTTCAGAGTTGTGGCGAAATTCCTCCATGAAGGAGGCAAGTTTGCAATCATGCACCCAGCCACGAATTTGTCGGGTAGAACACATTTAAGGAGTTCAAGTTCCTTCACAATGCACTGTATCTCATGAGCTTGTTCAACCACAGAACGGTTATTCACCATCTTGTAGTCATGAAAACTCTCCATGATGTACAGTTCACTGCCTGCATCTGTTGCACCGAATTTTGCATTCAGTGCATCCCACAGAATTTTTCCGTCGTTTATGTGCATGTACACATCACACAGACGGTCAGCAAGAACACTCAGAATGCATCCCACAAACATAGTATTGGCTTCCAGGAATTTTCTCCGATCTTCGTCGGTCATTCCCTCTGGAGCACCAACACTAGCGTGGAAAACTTTCAGAGCAGTAAGCCAGAGCGTGGTCTTCACCTGCCACCTCTTAAAGTGTACACCGGTAAACTTATCCGGCCTCAGTGCATCAGCGAATCCAGCCATAGTTAACTCAGGAAATTGCCTATAATTAGGTTTTTGGATTATTGGAATATTAGGCAAGTTCATGATTAATTCCAGTAAATAATTCATGACTAGAAGAGATACTAGCATGCAAAAATCTAGCAAACTAGAAGAACAGCAAGACATGCATAACAGCAGCAAACACGTAACAGTAGCTGTAGAAACAGACATGAACAGAGGATGTTGGACGTACTGATCGTTAGCTATTATGGGTGCGACAGTGTTGATGACGATGTTGGCGACGATTTGCTGCTGACGGCGATGAATACGACGATGAGTAGCACCGCCCGACTTGGACGGAAGACGACCCGTGATGACGAATTTGAGCAGTCGCGCACAGCGCTTCCCAAAAACCTAATCCGTCCTCTCCCGGTGCAGGATCGCAAAGACGAACGGTTCCGGAGACCTGCTCTCCCACGCGCCGATGCACGCCGGCGTTTGGGATGGAGTAGACTACGATGGCGGCGCAAGTTGCGAGATGAGGCAAAACCCTAGGTGTTTTTCGGTGTCTCTCTAGCCGCAGCCGGTAGCTGTATATATATTAGGACCAGAGGCGGTATTGTGTCGCGACCACAATCCCAAACCGACTCGGTTTCTAATTCGTATACTTACCGGACAAGAAATAAAAAAAAACTTGTCTGCCAAGACATAAAAATAAAACGGCAAAAGAAAGCTGTGCTCCTGCAAGGAGACGGACCGGCTTTCGGCGGACCATTCACGCGCATGTCGCATGTACGCGCCGCCTCGCCTGCCCTGCCCTGCCCTGCCCGGCCCGGCTCGGCCAGGCGAGGCGAGCGAGCGCGCGCGTGTGGTTTTCCCTTTCTCTTCTCACACACCACTTAGAGTGGTAGAGAGAACCCACTATATAAAGAGGTCCAACTCTTCTTCAACTTCCAAGGTGGGACTAAACTTAGCACCACCACTTGCCATTTTACACATGGGCTTTGAGATTTCAGAAATTGCTATGGGCCTAGCCCATTAATTCTAACAAAACCATTGATCCAATTTATGATCCGTCTTGATGGTTGACTTTGTCGTGACGAGAGTTTCAGTACTACTCCCTCCGTTCCTAAATATAAGTCTTTGGAGTGATTCCACTATGGACCACATACGGAGCAAAATGAGTGAATCTATACTTAAAATGCATCTATATACATCCGTATGTGGTTCATAGTGGAATCTCTACAAAGACTTATATTTAGGAACGGAGGGAGTATATCTTAGAGGTTGCCACCCAGTGATAATTGCATGCATAGGCTTAAGTGTTTATATAGGACATTTTAATCATACAGCAATAAGGCCGTCAGTCTGAAGTCTACTTTGCTAATCGTGAATAGACTTTTCTTAAGATCGGGAGAAAATTCTACTCCCTCCGTTCCTAAATACTTGTCTTTCTAGGCATTTTAACAAGTGACTACACACAGAGTAAAATGAATGAATCTACACTCTAAAATATGTCTACATACATCCGTATGTAGTAGTCATTTGAAATGTTTAGAAAGACAAGTATTTGGGAACGGAGGGAGTATGAGGCAGGCTCTTTTTTCTGCTCAAGCCTGAAGCGAGGCCCAAGTCGGAGTGTGCCATGTGGCAACACATATCTCAAAGCATATGAATCTTCTTCTCAGATAGCGCAAGACCCTTTCTAGTGCATGCCAATGATCATCACCCGGGTTGGACATGAACCTACTCAGTTTGCTCACTGCAAAAGAGATATCTGGTCTTGTAGCGCTAGCTAAGTACATGAGTGAACCGACAATTTGAGAGTACCTTAATTGATCTCTCGTTTCTTTCTTGTTCTTTCTGAGTGTCACGCTGGGATCATAAGGTGTTGGAGAAGGCTTGCTATCCATAAAACCGAATCGGTTCAAGACCTTCTCAACATAGTGAGATTGCGTTAATGTAATCCCACTCTCATCCTTAATAAGTTTGATGTTTAGAATTACATCGGCTTCTCCCAGATCTTTCATGTCAAAACTTTTTGATAGAAAAGACTTGACCTCATTAATTGCATTAATGTTTGTACCAAAGATCAGTATGTCGTCCACATACAAACATAATATGACACTATTGCCCCCACCATGGCGATAGTAAACACACCTATCAGCCTCGCTAATGACAAATCCTGCAGAAGTCAAAGTTCTTTCAAACTTCTCATGCCATTGCTTAGGTGCCTGTTTCAGACCATACAAAGATTTTAACAACTTGCACACCTTTCTCTCTTCACCCTTTACCACAAACCCGTCAGGCTGATCCATATAGATCTCCTCTTCCAACTCTCCATTGAGAAAAGCTGTCTTTATATCCATTTGATGAATGATAAGACCATAAGAGGCAGCCAAGGAAAGTAACACTCGAATGGTGGTCATTCTAGCAACGGGTGAATAGGTGTCAAAGTAATCTTCGCCTTCTTTCTGAGTGTAGCCCTTGGCCACTAGCCGCGCCTTGTATTTATCAATAGTACCATCAGGCTTTAGCTTCTTTTTGAACACCCACTTACAGCCCACAGGTTTACAACCATATGGTCTATCAGTTAGTTCCCAAGTTCCATTAGAAAGAATTGAGTCCATCTCATTATGAACAGCTTCTTTCCAATCATCTACATCCGGAGATGCATATGCTTCTGCAATCGTCTTGGGTGTGTCGTCCACAAGGTATACAATGAAATCATCACCAAAGGATTTTGCAATCCTTTGTCTCGTGTTCCTTCTAGGAACTTCATTGTTATCCTTCTCAAGGACTTCCTCATGTGATTGTTCGAAATATTCATCAGTTGTACTAGATTCAGGAATTATCTCAGAAGAAAATCTAGCAATGCTATGCATATCTTTCATAGGAAATATGTTCTCAAAAAATGTTGCATCACGAGATTCCATTATAGTATCAACATGCATATCAGGTACTTCAGATTTTACCACTAAAAACCTATAAGCAATGCTCCGTTGAGCATACCCTAGAAAGACACAATCCACTGTCTTTGGTCCAAGTTTGCGTTTCTTAGGAATAGGAATATTGACCTTTGCCAAACATCCCCAAGTGCGCAAATAAGAAAGTGATGGTTTTCTCCCAACCCACTCCTCATAAGGGGTTTTCTCTTTATTATTGTTGGGAACTCTATTCAGGACATGACATGAAGTCAATAGAGCCTCCCCCCACCATGCCTTAGATAAACCAGCAGTGTCTAACATGGCATTCACCAAGTCAGTCAATGTGCGGTTTTTCCTCTCGGCCACTCCATTTGATTGAGGTGAATAGGGAGGCGTCCTCTCATGAATAATACCATGTTCCTCACAAAATTCATCAAAAACTTTTGGAAAATACTCTCCACCACGATCGGACCTAAGACGCTTGATCTTTCTCTCTAGTTGATTTTTAACTTCAGCTTTATAGATTTTAAAGTAGTATAATGCTTCATCTTTAGTTTGCAACAAATAAACATAGCAAAATCTAGTCGCATCATCAATCAAAGTCATGAAATATCTCTTTCCACCTTTTGTCAACACACCATTCATCTCACAAAGATCAGAATGTATGAGTTCTAGAGGTGCCAAGTTTCTCTCCTCGGCAGCCTTATGAGGCTTTCGAGGTTGCTTAGATTGCACACAACTATGGCACTTAGAACCTTTGGCAACTGTGAAGTTCGGAATTAAACTCATGCTGGATAGCCGAGACATTAAACCAAAATTAATATGACATAAACGAGAGTGCCAAATACTTGCATCATCATTAACACTAGCACAAATTTGGTTTATTGACTTATTGCAAAAATCTGAAAGAGAAAAGCGGAACAAGCCTCCGCACTCATAGCCTTTTCCTATAAATTGTCCAAATCTTGACACGATTACTTTATTGGACTCTAAAACTACCTTAAATCCATCTCGACATAGAAGGGAGCCGCTAACTAGATTCTTGTTCATAGTAGGGACATGCTGCACTGTAACGCCCCACATGTAACCTTCCCCTAATGTACTCCGACTCTTGCCGTTTCCGGCATTAAGTTATATTTAATTCTCGGGTCCGGGTCTGTGCCTTCGTGTGTTGTTTTGTTTTTTCGTGCATCTCATATCATGTCGTCACGCGCATTGCATTTGCATACATGTTCATCTCATGCATCCGAGCATTTTCCCCGTTGTCCGTTTTGCATTCCGGCGCTTCGTTCTCCTCCGGTGGCCATTTCTAGCTTTCTTTCGTGTGTGGGGATTAAACATTTCCGGATTGGGCCGAGACTTGCCATGTGGCCTTGGTTTACTACCGGTAGACCGCCTGTCAAATTTCGGGTCATTTGGACTTCGTTTGATACTCCAACGGTTAACCGAGGGACCGAATAGGCCTCGTGTGTGTGCAGCCCAACACCCCTCCATTTTGGACCAAAACCCACCAAACTCAGCTCCATCTTCTCGGTCGTTCGATCACGATCATGTGGGCGAAAACCGCACCTCATTTGGACACTCCTAGCTCCCTCTATGCCTATATACACCCCCCCCCCCCCCCCGTTTTCGGATCTCTCTTCCTCCCCGAAACCCTAAAAAAATATCATCTCCGCGCCGCGCCGGACGTGTCCGCCCGCGCCGGACACGCCGCGCCGCCGCACCACAGCCTGTGGCAGGGCGCCACGTGTCGTGCCGCCGGCCGTCCCCGCCCGAGGCCCGGAGAGCCCGCAGCGGGCCCTCCCGGCCCGCCTCGCCGCGACGCCGCTCGGGGAGCCGCACCGCCCGGCCCCGTCGCCTCTCCACGCTCCGGTGGCCGGAGCCACCGCGAGCCGCTCGCCGGCCACCGCCTCCTCGCCGGCCATCCCCGCGCCGGCCGCCGTCCTCCGCGTCGCGCGCCGCCCGGTCGCCGGTTCCGCGCCGCCGCCGCTGTCCTCGCCCCGCCGGCCTCGTTCCGGCCGTCCCTCGTCGCCGGCCGCCTCGCCGTCGCCGGATCCGGCGGGATCCGCCGCCGCGCCATCGCCAGCTTCTTCGAGCTACAGTACCGGAGTGCCTCGGAATCCGCGCTGGATCTGGATCTGAGGGAGACCCTCGGTTGACTTTTCCCTCCTAACCCTAGTTTTTCTTGATACTTTGACCGCTCATATCTCCTTATCCGTAGCTCCGATTTGGGCGTATGATATGTCAAATTCTTCGTCTCGACGAGTACATCATTTCATTCCATTGCATCATTTGCATTTGAGGTCATCTTGTTGCCCAAAATGATGTTGGAAGGAGGCATGTTGAGTTAAATTGCAGATCCGTTAATCCAACATGCACTTTTGTCATTTTTGCCATATTTAATCCGTGCATGATATGCCTGTGCCCCTTTGGGATGAATTGTTAAGCATGTTGTCTTCTTTCCAGAGGTGCCTTCCATGTATTTTTAGAAGGTGTGTGTTGTCTTGTGCAAGCTTGCGAAGAGGGCTACCTGAGATTTCAGATTTCAGGGACTTAGTGATTTTCACTAAGTCTGAGCCGTTTTAGTTCACGATGCTATATGTCCGGCTTGTTTCCTAGCGATCCGTGCCTCTTTTGAGGATGATCAGTAAGAGTGATTTGTTATGCTTGTTGTGATTAATCCATCCATGTCTTTACTTGTTATGTTAGAGCACCCTAGGTTGACTCAATCGAGCTCAACTTTTGGATAGTTGCTGTTTTGGGCAGATCGTTAACTCTTTTGCGATTTTGCCGGAGTGATTGCTAGTGATCCATGCATACTATGCCATTGTTCTTGCCATGTCTAGCTAGCATTTTGTGCCTTCTTAATGGATATATGCTTGCCTTGCCATGACTTGCACCGTAGTGAGAGCATCGAGCTCGTTTATATGCCTCCATGAGTTATTATTTCAGCATGTCCCAGTTTTCACTAAGTCTGAAAACTGATTGTGTTTCATCGATGTTCGTGTGCTCGGTAGAGTATTTTGTGAACCCTTTTGGCCCCAGGTCATTTTGGGTGTTTTGTTAAGCTTGTTGAGTAGCTCCATGCCATGCTCTTACTTGCCATGTTCAGGTTTTCCTTCATATTGTTTTGCTGCTCCGAAGAGAGCATCGTGGTCTGAAATTTCAGACTAGCGTTGATTTCGCTAAGTCTGAAATCTGTTTTGCTTATTCAGTTTTGCCATGCTTGTTTGAAGCCCTTAATGGATGAATTTGCCTATGCCTCAGTCATGATGATTTGTTAAGCTTGATGAGTACATCACTGCCATGCAATTTGTTTTCATGTTGGGTGGCTGTAGCATGTTCATTTTGTTGCACTTAGGAGGCATGTTGCTGTAAATCGCAGATCGGTTCGTTTAGTAAAACGCTTGCCATTTCTTAACCGTAGCTCCGATTGCCATGATCTTTATATCGTTTTCAGGGGATTTCTTCCCCTCTATCCAGTGGCACACTTGGATTTCCAAGTTGAGGCCAGGTTCATGCATTTCCTGTTACATGTTGCATTCTTGCATCCCGCATCGCATCCCGCATAGCATATCATCGTGCATCTTGTTGGTTGCCCTTGCACGTGGTTGATTGTATCTTTGTTGCTTGTTTGTGTTGTTGGGTAGAGCCGGGAGACGAGTTCGCTAACGAGGAGCCCGTTGAGTTTGCTTTTGAGGATCCAGTCAATTCTGACAACTGTGCAGGCAAGATGATCACACCCTTGAAATCACTACTATCTTTGCTATGCTAGTTTGCTCGCTCTTTTGCTTTGCCAATGCTACGATGCCTACCACTTGCTTGTCAGCCTCCCAATTGCCATGATTGAGCCTCTAACCTACCTTTGTCCTAGCAAACCATTGATTGGCTATGTTATAGCTTTGCTCAGCCCCTTCTTATAGCGTTGTTAGTTGCAGGTGAAGATTGGAGCCGTTCCTTGTTGGAACCTTTATTTACTTGTTGGGATATCATTATATTGCTTTGTTATCTTTGCTCACCTATATACTTGGTAAAGGGTGGAAGGCTCGGCCTCTCGCCTAGTGTTTTGTTCCACTCTTGCCGCCCTAGTTTCCGTCATATCGGTGTTATGTTCCCGGATTGTTGCGTCCCTTACGCGGTTGGGCTATAATGGGAACCCCTTGAAGGTTCGCCTTGATTAAAGCTTTTCCAGCAATGCCCAACATTGGTTTTACCATTTGCCACCTACCCTTTGCTTTCCCTTGGGTTTCCGGAGCCCGAGGGTCATCTTATTTTAGCCCTCCCGGGCCAGTGCTCCTCTGAGTGTTGGTCCACCCTAGAGCACCGTGCGGGGCCGTCCCTCGGCAACTTGGGTTACGTTGGCTCCCGTACGCTTAGCTTATCCGGTGTGCCCTGAGAACGAGATATGTGCAGCTCCTATCGGGATTTGTCGGCACAGCGGGAGGTGTTGCTGGACTAGTTTTGACCTGTCGAATCATCTTGTTGTACCGGGATACCGAGTCTGATCGGTGGGTCCTGGGTGGAGGTCTATTCCTTCGTTGACCGTGAGAGCTTGTTATGGGCTAAGTTGGGACCCCCCTGCAGGGATTGATCTTTCGAAAGCCGTGCCCGCGGTTATGGGCAGATGGGAATTTGTTAATATCCGGTTGTAGATAACTTGCACTTAATTAATTAAAATGAATCAACTGCGTGTGTTGCCGTGATGGCCTCTTCTCGGCGGAGTCCGGGAAGTGGACACGGCGTTGGAGTTATGCTTGCGTAGTCTACTCTACTTAGTTACCGCTCGTGCTTTGCCTTCTCTTCTCGCTCTCTTTTGCGAATAAGTTAGCCACCATACATGCTAGTCGCTTGCTGCAGCTCCACTCACATTACCCCTTCCTTACCTATTAAGCTTAAATAGTCTTGATCGCGAGGGTGCGAGATTGCTGAGTCCTTGTGGCTCACAGATTACTATTATACCAGATGCAGGGACCGATGATACTCCTCCGGATGGCGCGTTCGAGCTGAAGTGGGAGTACGACGAGGACTCTCAGCGATACTATGTTTCTTTTCCTGATGATCAGTAGTGGTGCCTGCTCGGGGTTCGATTCAGGGTTTAGTCGCATGTTGGGGGGTCTTTTCTATTTTGGCGCCGTAGTCGGGCCATGAGTGCTTGTATGATGAATGCTATTTATGTACCTTGATGTGACGTGGCGAGTGTAAGCCAACTATTATATTTATTCCCCCTTTATATTTATATGTACATGGGTTGTGTGAAGATTGCCTCACTTGCGACTTATGCCTTCAATGCGATTATGCCTCTAAGTCGTGCCTCGACACGTGGGAGATATAGTCGCATCGAGGGTGTTACATGCACGTTCCTTAGTTGCACGATTTTTCCCGAAGTAAACTTCAGATCCACCGTGCCAATGCCACGAACAGAAGCATGTGACCCATTCCCCATTAGGACGGAAGAATCCCTTGCGACCTGATAAGAAGTAAACAGGGAGATGTCAGCACACACATGAACGTTAGCACCCGAATCAATCCACCACGAAGATGATTGAAATACTGAAAGCACAATAGGTAAATTACCATACCCATCAATATTGCTAGCGGTCACCATGTTGACAGTCTTGGAGCTTGTTTTCCCTCTGCGGTCTGCATGTTCAGGGCATTCCTTGGAAAAGTGTCCAGGCTTCCCACAAGCGTAGCACTCTAGCTCAGCCTTGTTGAACTTCTTCTTCTTGAAGGTAGTAGTCTTGGTAGGCTTGTTGAAAACAGGTTTGTTCTTCCCTTTGTTCTTGTTCTGTGGGTACCTCTGCACCATGTTAGCAGTAGGCTGAACCTCACCTCCTTTTTCAGTGGTATCTTTAGCCCGAGCTTTTTCTTCAACATCAAGAGATGCAATCAGATTTTCAACTGATATCTCCTGTCTCTTATGCTTCAGAGTTGTGGCGAAATTCCTCCATGAAGGAGGCAAGTTTGCAATCATGCACCCAGCCACGAATTTGTCGGGTAGAACACATTTAAGGAGTTCAAGTTCCTTCACAATGCACTGTATCTCATGAGCTTGTTCAACCACAGAACGGTTATTCACCATCTTGTAGTCATGAAAACTCTCCATGATGTACAGTTCACTGCCTGCATCTGTTGCACCGAATTTTGCATTCAGTGCATCCCACAGAATTTTTCCGTCGTTTATGTGCATGTACACATCACACAGACGGTCAGCAAGAACACTCAGAATGCATCCCACAAACATAGTATTGGCTTCCTGGAATTTTCTCCGATCTTCGTCGGTCATTCCCTCTGGAGCACCAACACTAGCGTGGAAAACTTTCAGAGCAGTAAGCCAGAGCATGGTCTTTACCTGCCACCTCTTAAAGTGTACACCGGTAAACTTATCCGGCCTTAGTGCATCAGCGAATCCAGCCATAGTTAATTCAGGAAATTGCCTATAATTAGGTTTTTGGATTGTTGGAATATTAGGCAAGTTCATGATTAATTCCAGTAAATAATTCATGACTAGAAGAGATACTAGCATGCAAAAATCTAGCAAACTAGAAGAACAGCAAGACATGCATAACAGCAGCAAACACGTAACAGTAGTTGTAGAAACAGACATGAACACAGGATGTTGGACGTACTGATCGTTAGCTATTATGGGTGCGACAGTGTTGATGACGATGTTGGCGACGATTTGCTGCTGACGGCGATGAATACGACGATGAGTAGCACCGCCTGACTTGGACGGAAGACGACCCGTGATGACGAATTTGAGCAGTCGCGCACAACGCTTCCCAAAAACCTAATTCGTCCTCTCCCGGTGCAGGATCGCAAAGACGAACGGTTCCGGAGACCTGCTCTCCCACGCGCCGATGCACGCCGGCGTTTGGGATGGAGTTGACTACGATGGCGGCGCAAGTTGTGAGATGAGGCAAAACCCTAGGTGTTTTTCGGTGTCTCTCTGGCCGCAGCCGGTAGCTGTATATATATTAGGACCAGAGGCGGTATTGTGTCGCGACCACAATCCCAAACCGACTCGGTTTCTAATTCGTATACTTACCGGACAAGAAATCAAAAAAAAACTTGTCTACCAAGACATAAAAATAAAACGGCAAAAGAAAGTTGCGCTCCTGCAAGGAGACGGACCGGATTTCGGCGGACCATTCACGCGCCGCCTCGCCTCGGTGCCCTGCCCTGCCCTGCCAGGCGAGGCGAGCGAGCGCGTGTGGTTTTCCCATTCTCTTCTCACACACCACTTGTACGCCTCGCCTCGCCTCGCCTCGCCTCCCTACCCGGCCAGGCGAGGCGAGCGAGCGCGCGCGTGTGGTTTTCCCTTTCTCTTCTCACACACCACTTAGAGTGGTAGAGAGAACCCACTATATAAAGAGGTCCAACTCTTCTTCAACTTCCAAGGTGGGACTAAACTTAGCACCACCACTTGCCATTTTACACATGGGCTTTGAGATTTCAGAAATTGCTATGGGCCTAGCCCATTAATTCTAACAAAACCATTGATCCAATTTATGATCCGTCTTGATGGTTGACTTTGTCGTGACGAGAGTTTCAGTACTACTCCCTCCGTTCCTAAATATAAGTCTTTGGAGTGATTCCACTATGGACCACATACGGAGCAAAATGAGTGAATCTATACTTAAAATGCATCTATATACATCCGTATGTGGTTCATAGTGGAATCTCTACAAAGACTTATATTTAGAAACGGAGGGAGTATATCTTAGAGGTTGCCACCCAGTGATAATTGCATGCATAGGCTTAAGTGTTTATATAGGACATTTTAATCATACAGCAATAAGGCCGTCAGTCTGAAGTCTACTTTGCTAATCGTGAATAGACTTTTCTTAAGATCAGGAGAAAATTCTACTCCCTCCATTCCTAAATACTTGTCTTTCTAGGCATTTTAACAAGTGACTACACACAGAGTAAAATGAATGAATCTACACTCTAAAATATGTCTACATACATCCGTATGTAGTAGTCATTTGAAATGTCTAGAAAGACAAGTATTTGGGAACGGAGGGAGTATGAGGCAGGCTCTTTTTTCTGCTCAAGCCTGAAGCGAGGCCCAAGTCGGAGTGTGCCATGTGGCAACACATATCTCAAAGCATATGAATCTTCTTCTCCACATTCAGAACATGTCTATGATTTGTCGGGAACACCGTTGTTTGGAATTACTATTGCACATGCTAAAGCCCAAGATTTCGATGGAGCGCACGACAGGGCCAGGCTTCGGCGCCAGGTTCCGGCGACCTGCTAGCCTGGATGAAAAAAGATTTGTTCTCTGAATCTAGAGGCGACGTACGGCATCCACACATGCATTGCTTCTATTTCACCGAAATTCTCCCTCATGCCGCTCCCTGAGTTAAGTTTGTTGTTTCATGGCAACAACGCACGGGCAATCAACTAATCAACACGGAAAAATGGCAAACCAACCATTTACCAAAGAAACTATACTACCTAATTTGAGGAGTAATTAAGCGCCACAGGACTACTCAACAACTCCTCAAGAAAAACCCAAAAAAGGACAATAAATTCATGTCTACAACTGAAGTATACTCCACTGGGTACATTTAACATCACTAGCTACGATGTTCTAAAATAAAAGCACGACGGAGGCTGAGGTGGCCACGGCCACGACGGAAGCCACCATGCCACTCCTCACGCCGACGCTGCCACTCTCGTCGTCGTCTGCGGCGGGGCCAGGCGAGTCAGCTGGCGAGTCTGAGTCTGGCGAGCTGGCGGGCTGTCAGAGTCGTCGGAGTCATCGTCGGACGACGAGGAGGACGGCGTCGCGGCGGATGAATCATCCTCGTCGGTGGCGCCGCCGTCCGGAGACTCGGCGGCTTCGGCTTCGGACGAGCTGGCCGGGGCCTTGGACGGCATGGCGCCTTTGCTCGGCGACTCGGCGCCAGACCCCTTCGCGGGCGCCTTGGGCGGTGCAGCCTTGGGTGTAGCCGTGGACGTTGCGGCCGCCGCCGTTGAAGCTTTCGCGCTCTTTTCGGGGACCGCAGCAGGAGCCTTTGCCGAGGCCTTTGGGGGTGCTGCCGCTGAACCGGACTTCGCGGAGGCCGCCGGAGCCGGAGCCTGGGCGGCGAGCGCCACGACGGCGGACGCGGCGAGGAGGACGACGACGAGGCCGACAGAGTGTACCATGGCGCGTCCTTTCGGGGGAGCCATGGCGCCGCGGAGTTAAATAGGTTGACCAATGAGAAAAGGGTGTCGGCGAGACAAGCACGGTGAGGACGGTGGCTTTTCTTGGGTGGGTCGGTGTGCTGCGTGTGGTGGTGGCGTGCGCCAAGCGGCGGCATGCATGCATATGCTTTGTGTGTTGGGCGAATTTACCTTGGACACATGGAATTATGGATCAATACTATTTCTCGACCATTACTGTATCCTGTCATCCTGCTAGATTACAGTGACTCATCCGAATAGAGGACTTTTCAGCACAAAAAGTAGATTAAATATCAGTCTTGATTAAATATCAGTCTGGCTAAGTCTCAATCGATGTTATATCCACTAGATTTACATTGAGATATGTATAATTTTTTGTTTTTTGTTTTTCTCTCTTACCTGTTATGTCATTTGATTGAGACTTGGTTAAATCTTAGTTGACTAAGACCTAGCCACATCCAGTAAAGATTGACTTTTATTAGGTCCCAGTTATAGTTTCGTGCACTAGTGATCGTTGTTTTTTTTTTCTTTTTGAGATAGCTCACCATCCATGCCGGATGGTTTAGTGACTACCATTGGTTGAGCGGTACCTACAATTGAACATAAATTGTGTTGTATGATTTGGATCAGTCGATTTCCACGGATAGCTTCCTTCCTCCTGTCACAATTCATTGTTCAGGGTCTTCCTCCCTACGGTTTGAACCTTATATAGTTTTAAATAGCGTGTTGTTTTGACGCTATGGTGTTTGGAGGGGCATCACGTTAGGACATTTAGCCTCCTTTAGTGCCATTTATATCGTGCTATAGCACAATTTAGTGCGCTAATGCTTTGGTTGCTATTTTCCATAGCGGTCTATTTAAAACTTTGATGTGAACTGCACTGTCCCACAACAGGGCCGACTCTATGTTTTGGAGGGCCCTAGGGCGCAGTTGACGACTTAGGTCCCTAAAGTTATGCATACAATTACGTAAAAACATGCTAAATAAAAATTAATATTTTATACAAACAAACGATGATTTGTAAATATACAACCGCATATTATATTAAAAACATCTAATTAATATGGATATTTCTATGTTATAAATTTTGATGATACAAACATTTTAATAATAATATAATTAACATGATGAATTATAAATGTGTGTATCTGTATTGACTTAAATAACATGCATGATTTAATATTCAAATCAAAATTTTAAATGTTAGAATATGAATATTTTGAATTATACAAACATTGAACTATACACACTAGTAGAAAAAGGGTCAAACGTGAAGCACATTAGTGCCGGTTTGAATTAGAGCCGGCACTAATGTGTACACATTAGTGCCGGTTCGTGGCGGCGATCAATAGTATCGGTTCGTGGCGAACCTTTAGTACCGATTCATGCCACGAACCGGTACTAAAGAGGCTGTGTCAGCCTGCGGTCAGGCTATGGCCTCACCATCACCATTTAGTGCCGGTTCGTACCACGAACCGGTACTAATGAGGTTATGGCAAGCTGTTTTTAGTCTCACCTCGCCAAGAGAAAGGCAGTATGAGCGGTTTATAAGCCGTGAGTGCACAGACAATGACGAAGAGTTGCAATGCTCACCTACATGTGTTGATTAGCTTCAAGCCATTCGGAATAGTGTAGACTGCACTGCAGCATAGATTACACTGAGCTATGTGCAGTGCAGTCTACACATAGATTACACTGAGCTATGTGCAGTGCAGTCTACACTATTCCGAATGGCTTGAAGCAAATTAACCAGCATTGCATCTCTTTTTTATTTTTAATAATACTTATTTAAACTCCGGACTTCTTTTGTGTTTAGTATGCAGCATTTAAAGCGACGTCATCAATTTCCAACATGTTCTGACATCATTTGTTGTTTTTCGGTCATTACCTAATTGTTCAGTATGCAACATTCAATTTCCAGAAAAAAATAAATAGAAGAAAATAAATAATGCAGAAAATAAAAAAACTATACAAAAAAATTACTCAAAAATAAATAATGTAGAAAAGAAAAAACTATATAAAAAACTACTCAAAAATAAATAGAAGAAAATAAGTAATGTAGAAAAGAAAAAACTATATAAAAAATGTACGCACTTCGTGTACAAACTGGACAAATCCTTTCCGAGTATCAGGGTTTCGAAGTCCGGAGTGGGTACTAATGTACAACTTTCACCGAAGCCCGGACTCTTTCCGATCGCTTGTTATGCCTCAAGGTTGTTGTGGTTTGGAAATTATGGATTTGACAACCATGAATCATAGCTTTTTGTGTAAGTGACTTGGAAAACTCAAGTTTGGCAAACTCTACTGACTAAGAAATTTCTTCAAAAACAATTTCTATCCAATAAAAAAGACTAGAGGATTACACTTTTCATAGGTTTTGATGAATGTGAACCACAATTTTTAGAGTTACATTGACAGAGTCGTTGCCAATGGAGCTAACCCAATTCTAGGCAGATTGTTAGTCTAATGAAAGTCTATTAGCAAAACAATTTTCTAGTTTGTACATCATATCTTTCACAAATCTAGTGACAATACCAAAATATAAAGATGAAGGTTGGAGATATATCATATTCAAAAGGACCTTGTAGTTAGATATAGCAGAACCCACTAGTAGAAAAACGGTCAAATGTGAAGCACATTAGTGCCGGTTTGAATTTGAGCCGGCACGAATGTGACCATTAGTGCCGATTCCAACGGCTAGCCGGGCTGCTACCATTAGTACGGGTTCGTTGCCAATCTTTAGCACCGGTTCGTGCCACGAACCGATACTAAAGAGTATCAGGGTTTCGGAGTCCGGAGTGGGTACTAATGTACAACTTTCACCGAAGCCCGGAGTGGGTACTAATGTGCATCCCACCAATCAGGAAGAATCACACGGATCGTGTGTTTCTTTCTAGCTCTTGCGAGTCGTTGGATTAAGGGTGTGTTTCTTCCTAGCTCATGTGAGTCGTTGAATCGAAACTACCACAATCACTTTGTGAGCCAGACGACCCTATATATAGCCCACCTCTCGCCTTCCCTGCATAAGTCTTTCAGTTCATCGACTGCATACATCTACCAGTTCATCGACTGAATACAAATCATTCGGATTCGCCATCATACGCCCAACCGTGCATTTGATATGCATATATATGCATCACAAGCCATGGTAGGGCTGTATGATGGCGATACCGATTGGTTTGTTCTACATCCGACATAAAAGGTTTGATACAACTTCTTTTTTGTGACATAAGAGCTATCTCTCCCCCTACCTATTTTAGTTACACAACTACCTATTTGTGCCAAATTTTCACTTTTGCTGTTGCTCTTGCATCATAAGCATCCATGTTAACTGGACTTACAAGTAATGCAATTTAATCAAACTATCTTGTGATCTTCGCCAAGAGAGAGGCAGTATGAGCGGTTTATAAGCCGTGAGTGCACAGACAATGACGAAGAGTTGCAATGCTCACCTACATGTTGATTAGCTTCAAGCCATTCGGAATAGTGTAGACTGCACTGCAGCATAGATTGCACTGAGCTATGTGCAGTGTAGTCTACACTATTCCAAATGGCTTGAAGCAAATTAACCAGCATTGCACCTCTTTTTTATTTTTAATAACTTATTTAAACTCCGGACTTCTTTTGTGTTCAGTATGCAGCATTTAAAGCGACGTCATCAATTTCCAACATGTTCTGACATCATTTGTTGTTTTTTGGTCATTTACCTAATTGTTTAGAGAGCTAAATGACCGTGAAATTGAAAATCACCACAAAATGAATCCTGAAAATGTTGAAACTTGGCATGGTATCATCATATCACCCGCATAGCATGCGCGAAAGAGTAGAGATGGTCACGGCAAAAACTGAACGCACTTCGTGTACAAACTGGACAAACTCTTTCCGAGTATCAGGGTTTCGGACTATACAAAAATAAATAATGCAGAAAATAAAAAAACTATACAAAAAAATTACTCAAAAATAAATAGAAGAAAATAAATAATGCAGAAAAGAAAAAACTATATAAAAACTACTCAAAAATAAATAAAAGAAAAAACTATATAAAAAATTTGTTGGCGCACTGCCCTGTGGGTCTGCCAGACCTAGGGTGTGCAAATGCAGGCCTAGAAGGGCCAGCAGACTCACGGGGCAGCGCGCCCTAATTAATTAGGCCCAGAAGCCTGCTATATAAAGGAGTTCGAAGAGGTAGCCGCGGCTGGGTTTATAAACCAGTGCGGCTGCCCTTCGCCGGGCGAGGTGGGACTAAACTTTGGGGTGGCAGCGCAAGGCCTTTAGTACCGGTTGTTGGCTCCAACCGGTACTAAAGCCCCCCCCCCCCCCTTTAGTACCGGTTGGTGGCTCCAACCGATACTAAAGGCCCCCCCTTTAGTACTGGCTGGTGGCTCCAACCGGTACTAAAGGCCTTCGTTTCCCGCCGCTTGGCCTGGCGAAAATAGCCCTTTAGTACCGGTTGGAGCCACGAACCAGTACTAAAGGCCCATCCTATATATATAGCACTTACGAAAATTTCAGTTTCATCTCCCCACTTCATCTCCAACCTTCGCCGCGCGCGATGCTCGATCCCGTCGTCCGTCGTCATCGTCGCTATCCCCGCCGCAGCCCGTCGTCGTCGTCGTCTCGCGCTGCCGCCCCGAACGCCGCCGCTGTCCGTCGTCATCGCTACGGCCGTACGTCTCTCTCTCGCTCCCGCACACACATACACACACATACACACACACACACACCGGCGCCCCCGCCCCGTACGCCGGCGCCCCCGCTTGTATGTACGGGGCGGCGGCGTACGGGGCCGCGCACACACACACATATACCACACACACACATACACACACATACACACATACATACACACATATACGTATATACACACACACATGCATACACACACACATACACACACACACACACATTTTTTTACTTATTTTCTGTTTTTTAGAAAAGTTAATTAGATAATCGAATGTTAGATTAATGTCGAATGTTAGATGAATTAGCTAGCTAGATAGAAAAATTGTCGAACTAGAGATTAGAACTAGTTGAATAATTAATATAACTAGTTTATTTTTAGTAAGAAAATTTAGGTATATGAGATTAGAACTAGTTGAATAATTAATATAACTAGTTTATTTTTAGTAAGAAAATTTAGGTATATGAGATTTGATGATCTAATTAAAATATTATTTGTTAATGAGTTTTTCTGTTTATTTAAATTTTTATATATTTTGAGTTTATATAAATGTTAGATTAATGTCGAATGTTAGATGAATTAGATAGAAAAGTTAAATATATAGTAATGTCAATTGAATATATAGTTAGATATATTAATGTCAAATGTTAGATGAATATATATTTGGCTAGATATAGGTGTTTAATGTTTCACCTATATGAACATAGGAAATGTCATCTGACGATGAAAAAGATTTTATTATGTGCGAACATTGTGAAGACCAGCGCGGCCTGTGCGACCAAAATTTCCTTGTTGATGGTAGGCGCTTCAGCATCAAGCTGGATGAGACATTCGAAGTTGATACAGTAAGTCACTTTGTCAATTATTATTTGAATGCAAAACTTATGCTTCATTTGCTTCAACTTATAATTTTAAATTTTCACTATTCTACTAGCGCATCCCCTGCCATGCAAGATTTTTTGTCTTGGATAAGATAGGTTTTAGTGTTATAGATGATATGGAGGTAAAGAGAGTTTACTTGAAGACGGAGCATGGGTATACTTTCAACGTCAAATTATATAATGGAGACACATACACCCATTTTGAATGCAAAACTTGGCAAGCACTATGCAAGGCTTATACATTTGAGCCTGATATGGTTATCACCTTTGATATTCGTCCGAAAGATGATATTGAAGGTAATATAGACATCTGGGTCGATGTGCAAACGCCTCCAGTTCTACCATTTGATGAGTTTTTCTCAACCATGCATGCATATGTTTATGTCTTTGATACAGTTAATTCAAAAATAGTTGACAACTAATTTGTACTGTCAGCTTATTTCGGTTCAAGCAAACATGTCCGGCGCTTGGTAGACAGGACCTACTACTGCCCCGGGGCTCAACTAAACTGCGAGGAGATAAGTCATTATGTTTCATGGCTTGAGGATCTTAATACTGTCAAGACAAATTTTTTTCCTAAACTTAGAAATGTTAGTACTCAAAACGTGCGACCAATGGTGATCGTATTGAACTACGGTCACATCTATAATCAAAAGATGGTAAGATTTTAAATATTTGTCCTTAATTAGTGCATCTTTTGCATACATTATTTTTGAAGGTAAACTTTCATTGCTTAGTATATTAATTACTATACGATGTTGTTCAACAGGGACTTCCGATGGCAGTTGTGCCTCAGTGGATCGAGACAAAAGGTCGCATGTTAATGGTTAGCTTACGACCAAGATTTCCTACATTGCACATGAGTGCATTCAGGATTTCTGAAAGCGAAGAATGCTTAATAGTGAAAGATTGGAGCAAAATTGTTAACGATAGCAGAGAAGTACTAGGGGGCAGTAAGGAGAAGCGCAACCCAAGATTAGGAGACAGATTCATCTGCATGCTCCAGTATGATGAATCAGGAGAGCTATACATGTTCTATGCTATTCTACCTGAGAGGGAGCAGCAGGATCAGTAGCTACTAGTTCATGCTCTTAATTAGTACTTGTCTCATGTCCGTGTCCTGAACTTCGATGTTGCTGATGATTATGTTGAACTTGATGATATCTTTGCTTCTGTTACAAAGTGAATGTTTCCTCTTTAAGCTAGCCAGCGTTGATGATGATTAGATAGCTAGCGGTAATAACTATGATGATTAAATAGTGGTAATTAGACGACTACGATGATTTTTAGCTAGCTAGAGTTTATTTATTTATTAATATGCGATGATGATGATGATGATGATGACGACTACAACTCATTATAACGTAAAACAATCCTAAATTAAATTGATAACATAAATTTAATTGAAAAATACAAAATAAAACAAAAACCCACAACTATTTAGTACCGGTTGGTGTTACCAACCGGTACTAAAGGGCTCCCGGCCCCCGGAGCTGGCTCGTGCCACGTGGTTCCCCTTTAGCACCGGTTCGTGCTGAACCGGTACTAAAAGGGGGGGGGGCTTTAGTGCCGAAACTTTAGTGCCGGTTTCTGAACCGGCACTAAAGGGCCTTACAAACCGGTGCTATTGCCCGGTTCTGCACTAGTGACAAATGTGCATATAATTATTAAAATGCTTGTATAGTTGAAACAATATTTTTAGTTGTAGTTTATGAAATATTTGTATTATATAAAATTATATATTTTTTATACTTCACCACGTCAATTACATTATAGTCCGTTGAAAATGTATGTTGGAG
This sequence comes from Triticum monococcum, assembly GCA_034509565.1. Classification (NCBI taxonomy): domain Eukaryota; kingdom Viridiplantae; phylum Streptophyta; class Magnoliopsida; order Poales; family Poaceae; genus Triticum; species Triticum monococcum. The sequence goes on along the minus strand of CM067847.1, from coordinate 8,261,257 downwards.
TAGTTTGGCCTGGGTTTTGGGTTCGAATCCTGGTGGCACCTACTTTTTTGTTATTTTTTTAACAGGCGGGACCCGCTGGTCACTGTGGTGAAGAATGCCACGTCTACATGGACCTTTTTCTAAAATCAAAATTTCGAGGTTTATTTTGTGAAAATCAGGCCAAACACTCTTTCTCCTTAGTCTAGTCACTGACAGCAGGGTCCACATGCCTAGTCAGCGCACATTTCATATACAAACGGGATAAGCAACCGTATTTGCACGTCCGAGACAAGTTTTTGCACAACTTCAATGTACGCCACAACTTGTAGCACTAAAGGGACCGCCAAGTTATATCACTACCAGTGTAATTGACTCTAATCCAACCATACCTAAGTTCCCATATTCCATTTTGCTATCCCCCCCCCCCCCCCCCCCCCCCCGCGGTTTTTCCCTGAAAACCGCCTAAAATGCCTCATGTCTTTGTGACTTAACAAATGAAACTATGCGGCTTGGCTATCTGACGCGCGCGCGTTGGAGCGGCCGGTTTCAGACAACGTCAAAACTTTCCTGTTTAAGTAATTGAGGAGAGAAGGTTTGGCACACCGGCCCTCCACCCGTTGAAATCAGGGGGGCTGAAAAGATTAGGTTCGAGCGTTGTAGCGCTCGGGCGCGTAGGAGTAAACTCCGAAACTATGTTTCCTTTGGTAATCCAATAAATACTTACCAAATAAGTCATTTTGCCGGTCACTAATAACGTAATTGATGACATAACAGGTTCATGCGAAAACTGGGTGCCAAAATAAACGGATTCTCATCACCGACCTATCACCTGTCTATGATATTGTCTAGAAATAATTGGTTTTATATCCTTAGTTGTGTCCCCTTCGTCAGTCTTGTGCTTTTGCCCTTTAGCCGTTTGACCGTCACTTTGAAACTTCATAACTAATTTATACTAAATCAGAAAAATGCAAATAAGATATCAAAATATTTGAAAAAACATCACCTGTATGTTAATGTCATTTGCATTTATAACAAAAGTGTTGGTAAGTGCCCATCCTAGTTTTAGCTCTTATGATACCACCGTGAACAGTATTTCTACCGATGTAACACATAAGCTATTCCCATGTTAATTGTGCGGCTTGGCTTAGATAACCATCACTGGGAAGTAGCAGGTCCTGCCATGTTCTACCACATACTAGTAACCACATACTGCATTGTGTGTGTGTGTGTAGACAATCGGTTTGTGCTGTAACAACAAGCCTTCTATTCAAGCAGATAAACTAATCCCCGTAGCCCTAGTTATACTCCGCTGATGATGAGATTGTTCCAACTCCTACAGTCCCCTTAGAAATTAATGGCAGCAATAATATGAGCCCGTGTCTGCCCCACCTTTGGGAGCCTCACATCAAGTATCCTACTGCTACTACAGACTGAAGCAGATTTATTCATCTGCTATCCACAACCAAACTTCACCAAACCATGGGGCTGGAATCAATGATAGTAGTCCAGTGTACTGGATCATCGTCAGAGCGTGGCGATGTACGCGTCGGCGAGCATCTTGCCGAGCCGGACCTGGGCCTGCGTGGTGAGGTGCGTGATGTCGTTGGCGAGGGGGAGCCCCATGGCGTCCACGTACTTGAGGTTCGCCACCCGCACCGCCCTCTGCTGCTTCCTCACCAGGTCCAGCCACTTCCCCTGCTTATTCCCCTGCCACTGCGCCGTCGCGATCCCAACCTGCTCCAAGAGACCATGGATGATGCATTCACTCTCAGACTTGAGATTAATGGAGTCGCAGCAGAGCAGTATCCATGGATGTAGCTAGTGACTAGTGTGGCGACGGACGGGGACGGACCTGGATGACGAGGAGGTTGGGCAATGCGAGGTCGCGGCGGACGTCCCGCACAAACGCCTCCATCCTGCCGGCGTAGGCCAGCGCGTCCTCCCGCCGCAGGGTGTCGGCCTCCCCCTGGAACCACAGCAACGCCGCAATCCTCCTCCCCGTCCCGGCGCCGGCGACGCGGGCGCGGGTCAGCATGCGCTCGTACATCTCGGTGCCGCGGGACCAGTTGGCGATGGGGGTGCCGCCCTGCGCGCAGGGGACGAGGCCCACGACGGCGCCGCGCGGGCAGGCCGGGGAGCGGAGCAGCGCGTGCGCGAACGGCATCCCGGGGCCCACGCCCACCACGTTGCCGGCGTCCACGCCGGCGTGCAGCGGCTCGCGGGCCTCCTCCCAGCGGAGGGACGGGGAGAGGCGGAGCGTGCGCGGCGACGGCGCGCACTCGGGCGGCACCACGCCGTCCCAGCGGTTGCCGACCGTGGCGCCGCCCCGGCCGCCCATGTTGGACTGCCCCGCCAGGATGAACACCAGCGTCGGCGCCCTCTCCGCGCCCCCGCGCGCGCCCACACTCACGGCCGCCGCGAGCAGCGCGAACACGGCCAGCAGAATGGGCAACACTCGCGGTCGTGAGAGCATCGTCGCCGCCGCTGGCTCCATTGTCCCGGCAAGGCCCAAGGTGACGGGGGCTCGCTCGACGAGCTGCTCTGCTCACTGGGTGCCTGGCAGTACTGGATGCCTGGATCCAATCGTGGGGAGATGGTATGATATAGAAATGGTACGGCAAGGGACAATGGCCAATCCGCCATGGCGTGCGGCGGTGTGTGATGCTGTCCTCTAGCTTTCTTGTCTGGGGGCGAGGGACTGGCAGCGGCAGCGGCATGTGTGTCTGTCACGGGCAACCGCGCATGGCTCGAAACAGGCGTCAAATGAGCTGTCCGAGCTTGGACTCCACTGCACAAGAGCACATGACTAGTATTACCACGGCGCATTTTTTGTTGGGACCTAAAAAGACTCGTACTGGCGTCGGAGGAACCAAAAGGCAATGCTGTCAAAAGCCAGACAAGCAAAGAGTAACGGCACCCTGTGGGTGCATCAGTAGAATATTAATCTTACATCCACGGATGCTTTTTACAAACTAAGAGCATTTAGCAAAACCGACGCGGCAAACTCCTGTCACGTCTTAAATATTTAATTCTACAATCAGACATCTTAAATTAGAAACTTCAAATCCATATTATTACATGCAATGTGAAACCTAATCTAGCCGGAGCTCGCTCGGTTCTGCAGTGGCCATGTCCGGCGGCCGGCTGCGCTTCCCAGAGTGTTGGTGCGGTCGTCGGCAAGGTAGAGTAGGGCATGGGACACGCGCCGGCTCACAAGACTCAAGGTGCCACTGTCTCCCATGCCCTACTCTTCCCCGTCAGCGCCCGTGACCCGAACGGTGTCGGTGGACGTCAGATCGACCATGGATCGGTCGTGGGATGAGCCGGCAACTTCCACATGCGGTTGTTGCGCCCGGACTGATGCACCATACGGGGCGCCGGAGAATGTGACTCCGCCTCGCCGACGTCCACCGCCGCGAGGGCTGCCGCCGCCTCCCACGCCCGGTGCCTGGCACGGCAGGCACACTGTGCCATATTCTCGTCGGACGAGACACATGGTGGGTCCAGATGCTCGGCGCGCCAACAGAGGGGTTGCACGTCCGCAACGCGTTCGGACGCCAGACAAACCGCATCGCCTCCGGCGAGGCCGCGGCAGCTGCCCTAGCGTCGGATCCATACGCCATTTGGCAGTGGCCGGTCACATCTTAAATTTGCTTTTCTACATCCGAATTCATCATACTTGAAACCTTGAATCCTTACAAAGCATGCAAATAAAGAAATCCATGTACTACGTTAATCAAGTAACCTATACTACAATAATCCTCGTTGGAGATGTCCACTATCTTCCTACCCAACTCTGGGTACATGGGCGGCAGTCGCAACTGTGGCTCCTCCGCGTCAAGCTCAGGGAAAAACACGTCGGTCGCTGCCCCTTTCTGCCAGATGAACTGCCAGTTTGCCTCGACATAGGCCTCTTCCTGCATGGACTCTAGGATGGCATGTTGCTCCGCCATCTTTACCGCTTGGGCGACCGTGAACACCTCTAAGTGCATCTACTGTCCCTTAGTGATTTTGGTGTATTGAAGACTTATAGTTTAAGAGACTAATGTGTTTGTGAGTGTACACATGTCTATAAGTCTATGAGAAGTTTGATATTTACAGTGAAAGTCGACCACTAAAAATGAATGCCTTCAACTGAAGACTTTGGCTTTCTGAAGACTTAGAAAGTGAAGAAATTGGTGTGACCTTGAAGACTTGATATTCGTGCGAGGAACATGAAGCGTGAATACTTTCGTTTTTGTACTTTCATTTTCTCTTTCTTGAGTCATACAGAACACCGTATTATTAAAGGGGGTCGAGGTAAAACTAAGGAAAAGTTTCCAAGTGATGCTCATCTCAAAATCCTACACCTATCAATCCCTTTGAGTGAAGCCATTGGAAATCTCATACAGTTCAGTCAATTTCTTCAATGACAGAGACGAAGATCATGTGGTCTCTGAGGAATTTGTTCTGACTGAGGAGTTAGGAATTCGCCAGTGCGGATTGCCTACAAGTGAGGAACATGATATCCCTAAGGAATTTGATAGCCAAATTTCCGACCGTTGCTGTGCTATACGCCAGCTGTCCCAAAATATCTATCCACCTAACGGTCATATCATTGAAGGGCATTTATGTTTTATCATGTCGGGCTGCTCCATAGGCTATAAATAGCCGCCCCCCTACAACCACTAGTTGGTTGGTTGCTCCGAGGGAAACTGACACTTGTCATTGAAAGCATTCCATCCTCCGAGGACTTTGAGCGAAAATCATCAAGTGAGGAAAACCCAAACCCAAACACCTTCAAACCCAAAGTGATTGAGTATCACTGAAGAGATTGTTCCTGTGTGGAACCGAAGCTTGTTATCTTTAAAGACTATGCATCTTCCAGACGGTTAGGCGTCATGGTCTAGAGCATTCAAAAGGAATTGTGGATCGCCGAGTGACCGAGTTTGTGAAGGTTTGGAAGTCACCTGAAGACTTACCACGAGTGATTGGGCGAGGTCTGTGTGACCTTAGCTCAAGGAGAATACGGTAAGGACTGTGTGTCCGGGACTGTGTGTCCTCATGTTTAAATACCTAGCCGCTCCAACCAGATGTACGACTATCACAGCAGTTGGAACTGGTATACCAAATCACTGTCTTCACCGAGCTAACTGGTTCTATTTCCTCAACCCTTTCATTTCCTCATTTTGTGTCGTTATACCTGATCATTACTGTTTGAAGACTTTGACTGAAGACTTTCTCAATTTCCTCAGTTCAATTTCTTCAGTCATTTTGTCTCCAGCTTGCTTATCCCGTGTTTACGCTTCCTGTACTCATTGCTTGTTTTCATTTCATCATGTTGACTATGCTACTGCTTTGTTATGCTTATTTCTGAGTACTTATTCCGCTGCTAGTCGTTCGTAACTTAGGAATTTCCTCACCCTGAAATTCCTCAGTGACGAATTTGTAAAAATCAACTATTCACCCACCCTCTAGTCGATATAACGCACTTTCAACACCGCCATTGTGTCCTCCATGTCGAAGCCCGCAGCCGGCAATAGCTCCTCCTCCGGCTGCATCGCCTCGTCCTCCTCCAGATCCGCCACCTCCATCGGAACGGTAACTGCTCCTCTTCCTCCTCCTCCTACGGCTCCGGCGAGTCCGGAGGCAGGACGACTGCGATGCGAGTGGCGCGCCTCGCCCGGATCTCCTCAATCTGGAACCGGCGCTCCGGCGTGAGCATAGCATACATCGTCTTTTGTCGAGCCATGCAGAAGTCGGTGAAGGAAATATGCCCTAGAGGCAATAATAAAGTTATTATTTATTTCCTTATATCATGATAAATGTTTATTATTCATGCTAGAATTGTATTAACCGGAAACATAATACATGTGTGAATACATAGACCAACAGAGTGTCACTAGTATGCCTCTACTTGACTAGCTCGTTAATCAAAGATGGTTATGTTTCCTAACCATGAACAAAGAGTTGTTATTTGATTAACGAGGTCACATCATTAGTAGAATGATCTGATTGACATGACCCATTCCATTAGCTTAGCACCCGATCGTTTAGTATGTTGCTATTGCTTTCTTCATGACTTATACATGTTCCTATAACTATGAGATTATGCAACTCCCGTTTACCGGAGGAACACTTTGGGTACTACCAAACGTCACAACGTAACTGGGTGATTATAAAGGAGTACTACAGGTGTCTCCAATGGTAGATGTTGGGTTGGCGTATTTCGAGATTAGGGTTTGTCACTCCGATTGTCGGAGAGGTATCTCTGGGCCCTCTCGGTAATACACATCACATAAGCCTTGCAAGCACTGCAACTAATATGTTAGTTGTGAGATGATGTATTACGGAACGAGTAAAGAGACTTGCCGGTAACGATATTGAACTAGGTATTGGATACCGACGATCGAATCTTGGGCAAGTAACATACCGATGACAAAGGGAACAACGTATGATGTTATGCGGTCTGACCGATAAAGATCTTCGTAGAATATGTAGGAACCAATATGGGCATCCAGGTCCCGCTATTGGTTATTGACCGGAGACGTGTCTCGGCCATGTCTACATTGTTCTCGAACCGTAGGGTCCGCACGCTTAACGTTACGATGACAGTTATTATGAGTTTATGCATTTTGAGGTACCGAAGGTTGTTCGGAGTCCCGGATGAGATCACGGACATGACGAGGAGTCTCGAAATGGTCGAGACGTAAAGATTGATATATTGGAAGCCTATGTTTGGACATAGGAAGTGTTCCGGGTGAAATCGGGATTTTACCGGAATACCGGGAGGGTTACCGGAACCCCCCGGGAGACTAATGGGCCTATTGGGCCTTAGTGGAAAAGAGAAAAGGGGCAGCCCACAGCCTGGCCACGCGCCTCCCCCTTCCCCAAGTCCTAGTAGGACTAGGAGAAGGGGCCGGCCCCCCTCTCTCTCCTTTCCCCCTTGAGAGTCCTAGTTGGAATAGGATTGGAGGGGGGAGTCCTACTCCCGGTAGGAGTAGGACTCCCCCTGCGCCTCCCTCTCTCTGGCCGGCCAGCCCCCCTCCTCCAACCTTTATATACGGGGGCAGGGGACACCCCAAGACACACAAGTTGATCCTTGAGATCGTTCCTTAGCCGTGTGCGGTGCCCCCTGCCACCAAATTCCACCTCGATCATACCGTTGTAGTGCTTAGGCGAAGCCCTGCGTCGGTAGTACATCAAGATCGTCATCACGCCGTCGTGCTGACGGAACTCTTCCTCGACGCTTTGCTGGATCGGAGCCCGAGGATCGTCATCGAGCTGAACGTGTGCTAAGAACTCGGAGGTGCCGGAGTAACGGTGCTTGGATCGGTCGGATCGGGAAGAAGACGTACGACTACTTCCTCTACGTTGTGTGATCGCTTCCGCAGTCGGTCTGCGTTGGTACGTAGACAACACTCTCCCCTCTCGTTGCTGTGCATCACCATGATCTTGCGTGTGCGTAGGAAAATTTTCGAAATTACTGCGTTCCCCAACAGTGGCATCCGAGCCTAGGTTTTATGGTTTGATGTTATTTGCACGAGTAGAACACAAGTGAGTTGTGGGCGATACAAGTCATACTGCCTACCAGCATGTCATACTTTGGTTCGGCGGTATTGTTGGGTGAGACGATCCGGACCAACCTTACGCGTACTCTTACGCGAGACCGGTTCCCTCGACGTGCTTTGCACATAGATGGCTTGCGGAAGACTGTCTCTCCAACTTTAGTTGAACCGAGTGTGACTACGCCCGGTCCTTGAGAAGGTTAAAACGGAGTCTATTTGACGAACTATCGTTGTGGTTTTGATGCGTAGGTGAGATGAGTTCTTACTTAAGCCCGTAGCAGCCACGTAAAACTTGCAACAACAAAGTAGAGGACGTCTAACTTGTTTTTGCAGGGTATGTTATGATGTGATATGGTCAAGGCATGATGCTGATTTTATTGTATGAGATGATCATGTTTTGTAACCGAGTTATCGGCAACTGGCAGGAGCCATATGGTTGTCGCTTTATTGTATGCAATGCAATCGCGATGTAATGCTTTACTTAATTACTAAGCGGTAGTGATAGTCGTGGAAGCATAAGATTGGCGAGACGACAACGATGCTACGATGGAGATCAAGGTGTCGAGCCGGTGACGATGGTGATCATGACGGTGCTTCGGAGATGAAGATCACAAGCACAAGATGATGATGGCCATATCATATCACTTATATTGATTGCATGTGATGTTTATCCCTTTATGCATCTTATCTTGCTTTGATTGACGGTAGCATTATAAGATGATCTCTCACTAAATTATCAAGAAGTGTTCTCCCTGAGTATGCACCGTTGCCAAAGTTCGTCGTGCCCAGACACCACGTGATGATCGGGTGTGATAAGCTCTACGTCCAAATACAACGGGTGCAAAACAGTTGCACACGCAGAATACTCAGGTTATACTTGACGAGCCAAGCATATACAGATATGGCCTCGGAACACGGAGGCCGAAAGGTCGAGCGTGAATCATATAGTAGATATGATCAACATAACGATGTTCACCATTGAAAACTACTCCATCTCACGTGATGATCGGTTATGGTTTAGTTGATTTGGATCACGTGATCACTTAGAAGATTAGAGGGATGTCTATCTAAGTGGGAGTTCCTAAGTAATTTGATTAACTGAACTTAAACTTATCATGAACTTAGTACCTGATAGTATCTTGCTTGTTTATGTTGATTGTAGATAGATGGCTCGTGCTGTTGTTCCGTTGAATTTTAATGCGTTCCTTGAGAAAGCAAAGTTGAAAGATGATGGTAGCAATTACACGGACTGGGTCCGTAACCTGAGGATTATCCTCATTGCTGCTCAGAAGAATTACGTCCTGGAAGCACCGCTGGGTGACAGGCCTGCTGCTGGAGCAACGCCAGATGTTATGAACGTCTGGCAGAGCAAAGCTGATGACTACTCGATAGTTCAGTGTGCCATGCTTTACGGCTTAGAATCGGGACTTCAACGACGTTTTGAACGTCATGGTGCATATGAGATGTTCCAGGAGTTGAAGTTAATATTTCAAGCAAATGCCCGAATTGAGAGATATGAAGTCTCCAATAAGTTCTATAGCTGCAGGATGGAGGAGAACAGTTCTGTCAGTGAGCATATACTCAAAATGTCTGGGTATAATAATCACTTGATTCAGATGGGAGTTAATCTTCCAGATGACTGCGTCATTGACAGAATTCTCCAATCACTGCCACCAAGCTACAAGAGCTTCGTGATGAACTATAATATGCAAGGGATGAACAAGACTATTCCCGAGCTCTTCGCAATGCTGAAAGCTGCGGAGGTAGAAATCAAGAAGGAGCATCAAGTGTTGATGGTTAGCAAAACCACTAGTTTCAAGAAAAAGGGCAAAGGGAAGAAGAAGGGAAACTTCAAGAAGAACAGCAAGCAAGTTGCTGCTCAGGAGAAGAAACCCAAGTCTGGACCTAAGCCTGAAACTGAGTGCTTCTACTGCAAGCAGACTGGTCACTGGAAGCGGAACTGCCCCAAGTATTTGGCGGATAAGAAGGATGGCAAAGTGAACAAAGGTATATGTGATATACATGTTATTGATGTGTACCTTACTAGAGCTCACAGTAGCACCTGGGTATTTGATACTGGTTCTGTTGCTAATATTTGCAACTCGAAACAGGGACTACGGAATAAGCGGACACTAGCAAAGGACGAGGTGACGATGCGCGTGGGAAACGGTTCCAAAGTCGATGTGATCGCAGTCGGCACGCTACCTCTACATCTACCTTCGGGATTAATATTAGACCTAAATAATTGTTATTTGGTGCCAGCGTTGAGCATGAACATTATATCTGGATCTTGTTTGATGCGAGACGGTTATTCATTTAAATCAGAGAATAATGGTTGTTCTATTTATATGAGTAATATCTTTTATGGTCATGCACCTTTGAAAAGTGGTCTATTCTTGTTGAATCTCGATGATAGTGATACACATATTCATAATGTAGAAGCCAAAAGATGCAAAGTTAATAATGATAGTGCAACTTATTTGTGGCACTGCCGTTTAGGTCATATCGGTGTAAAGCGCATGAAGAAACTCCATACTGATGGGCTTTTGGAACCACTTGATTATGAATCACTTGGTACTTGCGAACCGTGCCTCATAGGCAAGATGACTAAAACACCGTTCTCCGGTACTATGGAAAGAGCAACAGATTTATTGGAAATCATACATACCGATGTATGTGGTCCGATGAATATTGAGGCTCGTGGCGGATATCGTTATTTTCTCACCTTCACAAATGATTTAAGCAGATATGGGTCTATCTACTTAATGAAACATAAGTCTGAAACATTTGAAAAGTTCAAAGAATTTCAGAGTGAGGTTGAAAATCATCGTAACAAGAAAATAAAGTTTCTACGATCTGATCGTGGAGGAGAATATTTGAGTTACGAGTTTGGTGTACATTTGAAAAATTGTGGAATAGTTTCGCAACTCACGCCACCCGGAACACCACATCGTAATGGTGTGTCTGAACGTCGTAATCGTACTTTACTAGATATGGTGCGATCTATGATGTCTCTTACTGATTTACCGCTATCGTTTTGGGGTTATGCTTTAGAGACGGCCGCATTCACGTTAAATAGGGCACCATCAAATACCGTTGAGACGACACCTTATGAACTATGGTTTGGCAAGAAACCAAAGTTGTCGTTTCTTAAAGTTTGGGGATGCGATGCTTATGTGAAAAAGCTTCAACCTGATAAGCTCGAACCCAAATCGGAGAAATGTGTCTTCATAGGATATCCAAAGGAAACTATTGGATACACCTTCTATCACAGATCCGAAGGCAAGAATTTTGTTGCTAAATTCGGAAACTTTCTAGAGAAGGAGTTTCTCTCGAAAGAAGTGAGTGGGAGGAAAGTAGAACTTGACGAGGTAACTGTACCTGCTCCCTTATTGGAAAATAGTACATCACAGAAAACTGTTTCTGCGACACCTATACCAATTAGTGAGGAAGCTAATGATGATGATCATGAAGCTTCAGAACAAGATACTACTGAACCACGTAGATCAACCAGAGTGAGATCCGCACCAGAGTGGTACGGTAATCCAGTTCTGGAAGTCATGCTACTAGATCATGATGAACCTACGAACTATGAAGAAGCGATGGTGAGCCCAGATTCCGCAAAGTGGCTTGAGGCCATGAAATCTGAGATGGGATCCATGTATGAAAACAAAGTATGGACTTTGGTTGACTTACCCGATGATCGGCAAGCAATTGAGAATAAATGGATCTTCAAGAAAAAGACTGACGCTGACGGTAATATTATTGTCTATAAAGCTCGACTTGTCGCGAAAGGTTTTCGACAAGTTCAAGGGGTTGACTACGATGAGACCTTCTCACCCGTAGCGATGCTTAAGTCCGTCAGAATTATGTTAGCAATTGCCGCATTTTATGATTATGAAATATGGCAGATGGATGTCAAAACTGCATTCCTGAATGGATTTCTGGAAAAAGAGTTGTATATGATACAACCAGAAGGTTTTGTCGATCCAAAGGGAGCTAACAAAGTATGCAAACTCCAGCGATCCATTTATGGACTGGTGCAAGCATCTCGGAGTTGGAATAAACGCTTTGATAGTGTGATCAAAGCATTTGGCTTTATACAGACTTTTGGAGAAGCCTGTATTTACAAGAAAGTGAGTGGGAGCTCTGTAGCATTTCTGATATTATATGTGGATGACATATTGCTGATTGGAAATGATATAGAATTTCTGGATAGCATAAAGGGATACTTGAATAAAAGTTTTTCGATGAAAGACCTCGGGGAAGCTGCTTACATATTAGGCATAAAGATCTATAGAGATAGATCAAAACGCTTATTTGGACTTTCACAATGCATATACCTTGACAAAATTTTGAAGAAGTTCAAAATGGATCAAGCAAAGAAAGGGTTCTTGCCTATGTTACAAGGTGTGAAGTTGAGTCAGACTCAATGCCCGACCACTGCAGAAGATAGAGAGAAAATGAAAGATGTTCCCTATGCTTCAGCCATAGGCTCTATCATGTATGCAATGATGTGTACCAGACCTGATGTGTGCCTTGCTATAAGTTTAGCTGGGAGGTACCAAAGTAATCCAGGAATGGATCACTGGACAGCGGTCAAGAACATCCTGAAATACCTGAAAAGGACTAAGGATATGTTTCTCGTATATGGAGGTGACAAAGAGCTCACCGTAAGAGGTTACGTTGATGCAAGCTTTGACACTGATCCGGACGATTCTAAATCGCAAACCGGATACGTGTTTACTCTAAACGGTGGAGCTGTCAGTTGGTGCAGTTCTAAACAAAGCGTCGTAGCGGGATCTACATGTGAAGCGGAGTACATAGCTGCTTCGGAAGCAGCAAACGAAGGAGTCTGGATGAAGGAGTTCATATCCGATCTAGGTGTCATACCTAGTGCATCGGGTCCAATGAAAATCTTCTGTGACAATACTGGTGCAATTGCCTTGGCAAAGGGATCCAGATTTCACAAAAGGACCAAACACATCAAGAGACGCTTCAACTCCATCCGGGATTTAGTCCAGGTGGGAGACATAGAGATTTGCAAGATACATACGGATCTGAATGTTGCAGACCCGTTGACTAAGCCTCTTCCACGAGCAAAACATGATCAGCACCAAGGCTCCATGGGTGTTAGAATCATTACAGTGTAATCTAGATTATTGACTCTAGTGCAAGTGGGAGACTGAAGGAAATATGCCCTAGAGGCAATAATAAAGTTATTATTTATTTCCTTATATCATGATAAATGTTTATTATTCATGCTAGAATTGTATTAACCGGAAACATAATACATGTGTGAATACATAGACCAACAGAGTGTCACTAGTATGCCTCTACTTGACTAGCTCGTTAATCAAAGATGGTTATGTTTCCTAACCATGAACAAAGAGTTGTTATTTGATTAACGAGGTCACATCATTAGTAGAATGATCTGATTGACATGACCCATTCCATTAGCTTAGCACCCGATCGTTTAGTATGTTGCTATTGCTTTCTTCATGACTTATACATGTTCCTATAACTATGAGATTATGCAACTCCCGTTTACCGGAGGAACACTTTGGGTACTACCAAACGTCACAACGTAACTGGGTGATTATAAAGGAGTACTACAGGTGTCTCCAATGGTAGATGTTGGGTTGGCGTATTTCGAGATTAGGGTTTGTCACTCCGATTGTCGGAGAGGTATCTCTGGGCCCTCTCGGTAATACACATCACATAAGCCTTGCAAGCACTTCAACTAATATGTTAGTTGTGAGATGATGTATTACGGAACGAGTAAAGAGACTTGCCGGTAACGATATTGAACTAGGTATTGGATACCGACGATCGAATCTCGGGCAAGTAACATACCGATGACAAAGGGAACAACGTATGTTGTTATGCGGTCTGACCGATAAAGATCTTCGTAGAATATGTAGAAGCCAATATGGGCATCCAGGTCCCGCTATTGGTTATTGACCGGAGACGTGTCTCGGCCATGTCTACATTGTTCTCGAACCGTAGGGTCCGCACGCTTAACGTTACGATGACAGTTATTATGAGTTTATGCATTTTGAGGTACCGAAGGTTGTTCGGAGTCCCGGATGAGATCACGGACATGACGAGGAGTCTCGAAATGGTCGAGACGTAAAGATTGATATATTGGAAGCCTATGTTTGGACATAGGAAGTGTTCCGGGTGAAATCGGGATTTTACCGGAATACCGGGAGGGTTACCGGAACCCCCCGGGAGACTAATGGGCCTATTGGGCCTTAGTGGAAAAGAGAAAAGGGGCAGCCCACAGCCTGGCCACGCGCCTCCCCCTTCCCCAAGTCCTAGTAGGACTAGGAGAAGGGGCCGGCCCCCCTCTCTCTCCTTTCCCCCTTGAGAGTCCTAGTTGGAATAGGATTGGAGGGGGGAGTCCTACTCCCGGTAGGAGTAGGACTCCCCCTGCGCCTCCCTCTCTCTGGCCGGCCAGCCCCCCTCCTCCAACCTTTATATACGGGGGCAGGGGACACCCCAAGACACACAAGTTGATCCTTGAGATCGTTCCTTAGCCGTGTGCGGTGCCCCCTGCCACCAAATTCCACCTCGATCATACCGTTGTAGTGCTTAGGCGAAGCCCTGCGTCGGTAGTACATCAAGATCGTCATCACGCCGTCGTGCTGACGGAACTCTTCCTCGACGCTTTGCTGGATCGGAGCCCGAGGATCGTCATCGAGCTGAACGTGTGCTAAGAACTCGGAGGTGCCGGAGTAACGGTGCTTGGATCGGTCGGATCGGGAAGAAGACGTACGACTACTTCCTCTACGTTGTGTGATCGCTTCCGCAGTCGGTCTGCGTTGGTACGTAGACAACACTCTCCCCTCTCGTTGCTGTGCATCACCATGATCTTGCGTGTGCGTAGGAAAATTTTCGAAATTACTGCGTTCCCCAACAGTCGGACGACATGGGAAGAGTGAGGCGAAGCGGGGGAGAGGTGGATTGGTCCGGGATGGCGATGCGGAGAGGGAGGAAGTGGATGTGGCTAGGACTGGGGGATGCTGTCCGACTTAAATAGCTAGACTTTCGCCCTTGGACGGAGAGCCGGAGCGGCGCCACGCGACGTTCACACCCTACCGAACGAGATGCCCGTCGGACTGTCAGTTTTCCGGGTGTTTTCCAGTGAGATCCCATCGTGAATCTAATGTGGCGAATGCACCCGTCGCTCCTGAGCCTCCCCATATCCGTCCTACATTTGGGCTGGATATGAGGGATGCCGGTCAGTCCGGGCATTTGAGGCGCTTTCCTGACCAGTCACTGACCGACCGTGGGGCCGGGCATTTGGGGGGGGGATTTGTGGTGCGTAAACATTCGTGTTTGCAGGTCCAATAAATTTGTAGAGAAGCCTTTGTAGGCCTAGCATTACTCGAAGACAAAACCACTACTCCCTTTGCTCTTAATTACTTGTCACAGAAATAAATAGGAATAGATATTTTAGAAATAAAATACGTCTAAATACATTTATTCCTTCAACATGTAATTCAGAATAGAGAGAGTATAAACTAATACTCATTCTATAAAAAAATTATAAGAGTGTTTAGATTACTAAAGTAGTATACTTTTTATATATTTCTTTACAGAGAAAGTAGTTCTAGTTTCTATGCACAACTTCTCCCTCTCTTCCCCGCAAAAAAAAAATACTTCTCCCTCTCTTCCCCGAGGTAGTGTACCGCAATGTACAACTTGTTCTTCTCGATCGACTTCCTCGACTTGGTATGCGCCACACGTCACCAAATTACTCAAACATAGCCCTTGTCTATTATTATTTTTACGACACGCAGCTAGATCCATGCGTTCATTCATTAAGAAGGGGAGCAAACCTCAAAATGAGGTGAAAAGCTTCAGTTAGAGAACCTATGTGCAAGATCACCAAAAGGAAATAAAGAAGGATGAAATTAGAGCAGGAGGATTAGTGATTGAAAGCTGCAAAAAATAGCGGAAAAGGCATGGACGGGTTAAACTTTTCTTAGCGGTGATCACCCAGCCACTGGACGCCCATGATGGCAGCCGTCCGCCAAGTACGCAGCTCCAGAACGATGGAATCGCATGCATGTAGGAACGTCGAAGCTTTGAGATTGAAAATGCGCTCATTTCCATATGCGCCGCCAAATAATCATGATCAGGGTTACCACCAAAAAATTTCTACTCAAAATACACTATTAAAATTGGATTACCATTAAAATTTCTACACAAAGCAATTCATGAAACTAACTTTGAACTCTACATCACTACAAATGTTGATTCAACACTACTTAAATCCTACACAAATCAACTTATATATACATGAATCCCATGGATTTCGTGTGGCGTCCACGAAGGGAGGAGGTGCAAGTGGAGAGGAAAAAGATGCGATGGGAGGGGCAGGACATGATTGAACCTTGCTACCGGTGGTGCGGCGAGGGGCATTGATGGGCGGCGAGGTCCGGATGTGGCAGCGGCTGGTTGAGGGGCAGTGTGTAGATGAAATGCGAGGGCGCCGACTAGCTAGGTCATTTACTAAAGTGAGCAGTTAACTCAGGTGGGCCAATACCGGCGTTGGTCTAAAACGCAGCGCCATAGCTAATAACAGCCCAAATAAAAAGAGACTAAAATTAATAAAAGACTCAGCATAATAAAAGACTCAAAATTATAACTGATGGTAAAAAAAATAAAAGACCCAAAATGATAAAAAAAAACTATTAATAATAAAGACAAAAATATAATATAAATTGTTGATTATTTTTTTGACTAGTATAATCATTTAATACTTAAAACACATGATAAAATGGAAAATTTGTTTTTATCGTAACATAAATTAGCACGCCAACACTAATTAATTACCTACGTCATGCATAGAAATCCGATGCCACCACTATCTTTCACACGGTGAGCAGATGGGCCAACAGATTTAGGATAAATTAAAGCAATGCTATCACTAACCATGTAAAGCTGACGTGCAATTTAAGCCGATGCCATCACTATTTGAAAAAAAAAGTGTCGTCGTTGATGGAAAATAACGCACCACCAACGAAAGTTGTGGCTAGCCATTTTTTCACTAGTAATTTGACCTTAAATGTTCTACTTTTTTTTTATCTGAAGTAGGTTTCTCCTTCGTGGATTTTTTTACAAGCACAATAGAAAGGTCAACTTTATTTGACAAAAAACAGAATTTTTTTATTTTCCAGTTACTTTTTTTTGCATATAGGGTGTATATACATCCAGGTACCAAATGTCCATATCCGTAAACCAAATGGAAACACAATAGGGTTTTTTTTCTTCTGAAATGGCCCAGCCTAGCCCAGCCCGCTGCTGGTGTCCATTGGGCCTCTGCCCACGGCGTCTCTTCCTCGTGTCTAGTCTCTACTGACGGCGCATCTTGCTAGCTCCACCGTCGAACCACCGCCGCGCACCCCAACCCCACCGTCCCGGCGTACAGCAGCAAGAGTTGCGAAGCTTCCTCTTACAGCTCGTCCACGACAGCTGCTTCCTTCCTTAATGCCGTCCATGGAGGCTTTCAGAAATCTCAGGCCACAGCCCACAGGTACATGGTGTTATATTTGTGTCGAATATTATGTACGCAAGGGGTTACGTGGACTTGGAGTTGTAATTGGTGTGATTAGGTACGAGTTGTGTAGGAGTCGGACACTTGTATCCTAGGCCTCTTATATACGGAGGGGCACCACACGTTGTAACCCATGACGACTTGATAGCAACAGGTACGCGGGGGAGCTGACGGCTTGTGCCGGCGCCCGGGTGGCCGGTGTTGTGGTATCTTGGGGAGGAGCACCCGTAGTCATGCCCCAGGGATGTAGCCATATCGGTGAACCTCGTTAACAAATATCGTGCCTCGATGTGTCGTCTATGATCTTGCATTAGCGTTTTATTCTAACAAGTGGTATCATGAGCAAGGTTGCGAGAAGGCTGTGCGGAAGATCATCCGGAGGTACGAGGATCATGCTCGACGGGTGCCAGGGAACGTCCGATTGGCGCAAGGTGGAGCATGGCGGCGATCGCGGATGCGGTCGGTGGTGTCGGACACTTCGGGCAGGAGGCCTGGACCGTTCGATGGGCTGCGGCCGGTAAGGATCGGCTAGACGTGGCGATCGAACCGGCGTAGTGGCTATTGAAGGCGTTGCGGAGGCGTCGGATTCGGCTCGCGATCAGACCGGCGACCAAATGTGGGGGACGGCCGGATAGATCGGAGTGTGAGAGCATCAAGACGATGCGCTCGGTGTTGTACAAGGGCGACGGCGCGGCACTGCGGACGGATTGTGTCGGCGACGCAGGTGGCCAGGGTACGGCATGGCTCATGCACGGACGATGCGCGATATGGTGACTGTTATGGTAGGGTTGACTTGCGGCGAGTACGGGCGACAGGGCTGAACAGATTGCTGGGGAAGATCAAGATCAGAGACGAGGGCGAGCTTCTTGTCGAAGATACAGCGGCGGAATTTTTTCGAAGGACACGGATAGAGGAAAGGAAGGCCACGGTTCGAGGCTGCGTACGCGAAGTCGACGCTTCGTGGCGTGCGGCAGCTAGTCTCCTCGGATGAGGTGCACAACACAAGGAAAGAAAATCGTGTCGAAGCAGGAGTTCAGGGGATTAACATGCGGCCAGCCAATCTACAAGGATACGTGTGTGCGTGCAGAAGTGTTTGGTCCAGGGAACAAAACCTGCTACTGGTTGCGATTAGAAAAGAAAAAAAGGAAAAGGAGACTTGTGCGTGTATGATGGTCCGTTCGGGATTGGATATGGTGCGAACCGTGACAGACTTGGATGAGATTTCCGTGTAAGAGAGGAAAAGGCAGGGCCGGCTGTATCCAGCAGTAATAAAAGGCTGGGGCGATGAGGCGCAAGGGCACAGAAATCGTTTGCAAGTTCGGGAAAAGGTGAAGCGCTTCTGTGACAAAGAGAGTTGATCTGGTTGTAACAGCAAGGCTTTGTGGGGATTTTCCGAAGGGCGGACAGGTGCTGTGCGGGTCAGATTTCTTGGTAGATCGCGGACTGCGGCGTGGCTTCGGACGAGGAATACGGGATCAGTGATCTTTTTCGTGAGGAAGTCGCAGAGGAAAAGGGCGGTAAGACCGGCGGCAACAGGTTGGTTAGATCGCGGCTCGGCATGACGCCGGGATTCACCAGGTTTGATTTGGAGAAATTCGATGGCACGGGTAACTTCGGTCTATGGCAGACAAGTGTCAAGGACATTCTGGCGCAGCAGGGAATCTTGAAGGGTTTGCAGGAGACGAAGCCGGCCAAGGTTGACAACGATGCGTGGGAGGATATGCAAGTGCAGGCGGCCGCTACCATACGGCTTTGTCTTGCGTATCAGGTCATGTATCATGTCATGGACGAAGATACTTCTAAGGGAATTTGGGACAAGTTGGCAAATCATTATATGTCCAAGTCAGCGACCAATAAGCTATATTTGAAGCAAAAGTTCTATGGGCTGAAGATGCAGGAGGGGTCGGATCTTGTGGAGCATGTGAATGCCTTTAATCAGTTGGTCACGGATCTAGCGCGTCTGGATGTGAAGATTGAGGACGAGGATAAGGCACTACTTCTTCTTGTTTCGTTGCCACCGTCCTATGAGCATTTGGTCATTACATTGACACATGGAAAGACAACCGTCAATAATGAGGAAGTCACTGCAGCGTTGCTTGGACATGAGTTGAGGAAGCAAAAGAATGCTACAGAGGAGAGTACTCAAGGTTTGGGGTTGGCAGTTAAAGGTTATCAGCTCAAGAAGGGACAAGAGGTGGAGAAGAAAAAGAAGAAAAAGGTGCAGTGCTACAGATGCAAGGATTGGGGACATATAAAGAGGGAATGCCCAGAACTGAAGGGCGGGGCAAGTGCTAATGCGGCTACTCGTGGTGATGACTCGGACAGCAGTAGTGATGTTCTCGTAGTATCAAACATGCGGTCAACAAAAACTGAAGCGTGGATGTTGGATTCAGCTTGCTCTTTTCATGCGACGCCCAACAGGGAGTGGTTCTCTTCGTACAAGTCTGGTGAGTTTGGTTTAGCCTATGTGGGTGATGATACAGGTTATCGTGTTGCTGGAGTAGGTGACATCAAAATCAAGATGTTTGACGGAGTTGAGCGGATGCTTCGGGGAGTCAGGCATGTGCCAGGGCTAAGGAGGAATCTAATTTCGCTTGGTGTTCTTCATGATGATGCTATGGAATTCCGTTGTGATCGGGATACGAAGACCATGGAAATCATGGAAGATGGGTGACTGTGATGATAGGAGAGAGGATGGCTTCGCATCTTTACAAGTTGCAAGGGAGCACTATTGCAGGTGAAGCCATGGGGAGTGGAGCTGCAAGAGTAGGAGTGGAGTCTCACGGTGGCGGCGGGTCTGGCCCGTCGGGTAGCTCTCAGTAAGCTACAAAAGGAGACAACCCAAGTCTGGAGTACATGGAGGTTCGAGCATGGACGACTTCTAAGTGGTGGAGAATATTCCCCAATGTGGAGTTTGTTATATTTGTGTCGAATGTTATATACGCAAGGGGTTACGTGGACTTGGAGTTGTAATTGGTGTGGTTAGGTACAAGTTGTGTAGGAGTCGGACACTTATATCCTAGGCCTCTTATATACGGAGGGGCACCACACGTTGTAACCCATGACGACTTGATAGCAACAGGTACGCGGGGGAGCCGACGGCTTGTGCCGGCGCCCGGGCGGCCGGTGTTGCGGTATCTTGGGGAAGAACGCCCGTAGTCATGCCCCGGGGATATAGCCATATCGGTGAACCTCGTTAACAAATATCGTGCCTCGATGTGTCGTCTATGATCTTGCATTAGCGTTTTATTCTAATACATGGATCCATCACGTGAGTTTAAGCAATTGGATGTAATAGAGATGACTACCCGGATAAAACAAATTTCCTTATTTTTTGACTAAGCATTTACAAGGAAGTAGTAGAGATGACTACCCGGATATTATCAGCGGATCCTAGCAATGCAACAAAGTTGTGGGATCCATGAGACGGAAGATAAAGATTGTTTAAGGGATTGGATGTGCCAAACCATTTCTTTCGTTTAAGCGATTTCAGTATTTATTCATGCAGGAAAACAGAGCATCTGTTCATGGTCTTTACGGATGTGCAGCATCAGACAGTGGCATCAGGCATACATGCGTGTTCCTCTGGAGCCCCAGCCATGGTCTTGAAAGCCCTTTCCGAACTCCAACCTTGCCAAACTTGAGACTGAGATGATTGGCAAGTTGGCATCGGCAGTCTGCTGCTTGGCGTCAGTTAGTAGCAAACATTCACAACTCTCCATACAACAACAACAACAACAACAACAACAACAAAGCCTTTAGTCCCAAACAAATTGAGGCAGGTTAGAGGTGAAACCCATAAAATCTCGCAACCAACTCATGGCTCTGACATATGATAGCAAGCTTCCACGCATTCCTATCCATGATTAGTTCTTTGGTGATACTTCAATTCTTCAGGTTTCTCTTGACGGACTCTACCCATGTTAAATTCGGTCTACCCCGCCCTCTCTTGACATTCTCCGCTCACTTTAGCAGTCCATTATGCACTGTAGCTTCTGGAGGCCTGCACTGAATATGCCCAAACCATCTCAGACGATGTTGGACAAGCTTCTCTTCAATTGGTGCTACCCCAACTCTATCTCGTATATCATCATTCCGGACTCGACCATTCCTCGTGTGGCCACACATCCATCTCAACATACGCATCTCCGCCACACCTAACTGTTGAACATGTCGCCTTTTAGTCAGCCAACACTCAGCACCATACAACATTGCGGGTCGAACCGCCGTCCTGTAGAACTTTCCTTTTAGCTTTTGTGGCACTCTCTTGTCATAGAGAATGCCAGAAGCTTGGCGCCACTTCATCCATCCGGCTTTGATTCGATGGTTCACATCTTCATCAATACCCCCATCCTCCTGCAGCATTGACCCCAAATACCGAAAGGTGTCCTTCTGATGTACCACCTGGCCATCAAGGCTAACCTCCTCCTCCTCACACCTAGTAGTACTGAAACCGCACATCATGTACTCGGTTTTAGTTCTACTAAGCCTAAACCCTTTCGATTCCAAGGTTTGCCTCCATAACTCTAACTTCCTATTTACCCCCGTCCGACTATCGTCAACGAGCACCACATCATCCGCAAAGAGCATACACCATGGGATATCTTCTTGTATATCCCTTGTGACCTCATCCATCACTAATGCAGAAAGATAAGGGCTTAAAGCTGACCCCTGATGCAGTCCTATCTTAATCGGAAAGTCATCAGTGTCGACATCACTTGTTCGAACACTTGTCACAACATTATCGTACATGTCCTTGATGAGGGTAATATACTTTGCTGGGACTTTGTGTTTCTCCAAAGCCCACCACATGACATTCCGCGATATCTTATCATAGGCCTTCTCCAAGTCAATGAACACCATATTCAAGTCCTTCTTTTGCTCCCTATATCTCTCCATAAGTCTTCAGGCATTATTTATGTGGCGGCAGCGACGACGCATCGGGACTGCGGGGGCAGCGGCGGCGCATCAAGAGAAGAGAAGATGGGGAGGGTTTCGGTTTTGGGTTTTGGTTTCGGGAGTTTTCTGACTAGACTTTTTTTTTATTAATTCATTATTCGTGGTGTGCCAACCGGCATAAGGTCTCTCAGAGGGACGAGTCGATGG
Organism: Triticum monococcum; assembly: GCA_034509565.1. NCBI lineage: Eukaryota > Viridiplantae > Streptophyta > Magnoliopsida > Poales > Poaceae > Triticum > Triticum monococcum. The sequence goes on along the minus strand of CM067847.1, from coordinate 8,239,057 downwards.
CAGGGGCGGAGGTGTGGTGCTTAAATTTCGATGGGTTGTTTTGCGGCGGGGCAGAGCACCGGTGCTAGGACGTGATGGCCGTCCGCATTGAGCGCCGCGAAACGCCTTTTGTGGTGTGCGGTCTGCTTCTCCCACATGGTGGTTGGAGACGCCATGCATCCGAAGGAGTGGTTCGGAGAGGGGGACAGGGGGACGGGGCGTGCGGACGTGACGCCATGCATCTGTGCGGGCAACGGGGAGAAGTTGCGTACGTGTGGATGACGACGCCGCGCACGTAAGCAACCAAGCTATATAGTGCACGTAATAATAATAAGCAAAAGAAAAAGGAAAAACGTTTGATGAAGCAACCAACCAACGTGTGTGGTGCGTTGGTGCGTTGGCTAGCATGACATGACGTGACGCACGCACGCATGGATCAGCCCCGTCTCAGCGACCGCTCAATGAAAGAAAAAAAAAGGCCTCCATGCGATGAAGAAAGAAAGAAAGAGAGAGAAAAAGCTAGCCCCAAAATTTCGCAAGAGAAAGCGGGCGAGACTTGACATTCCACGTATGATTGACGTGAAGTGGCAATGCGTTTTTATTGGTGGAATCCCCTCTCCCACGGATCGATTCGATCTCTTCTCAGTTCCTACGGTTGGAACCTCACGTCACACGGATCGCGCTCTTTTGTCCTTATAAATCTGTGGTTGGTGAGCTTGCCGGATATGGTTGGTTGAAGCCGGCGCATGTCACAGAGGTCGAGGAAGAATCGTTGTTCGTCGAGCTGGGCAAGGCCATCCAGGAGACGGAGCGGCGTGCGGGGGCTTGGTAGGCTTCGGAGAGGACCAACCGGAGTCTTGCCAGAGCAGCGCAGGAGTTGGACTCGATCGAAACCCTAGCCATGGATTCTGGGGTTTCGTTAGATTTGGCTCCTGCAGGTCCGAGGGCCGGAAGCTAGAGTTTTCGGCAGCCAACTGGACTATTCTAATGAGTTAAAGTTGAGCTCCTACGGATCGGCGCTTCCCACCGGTCGATCTCAATTATCCATCACTCTTCTACCAAATGCACATAGCGCATTGAACACCCCCACCCGTTGACAATGTCAGCATGGTCGCCAACGACATGAGCCTATCTTGTTCGATGTCTTCCATGTATGAGCTCAAGGTGATCCCAAAGGATGGTTCGGTGTCGTCCATGTCCAAGTTGAAGTGGAGCCGAGGTAATAAAAAAGCTTAATTATCTGCATCAGTCCAGGGGGTCATGATGGTAGATGGAGGCAGTTAGAATCGGACGGAGCCACGGCCTTGTTCCTCGGCTACCTTCTTTTTTAGGAGGGGGGATTAATTCATTACTCGTGACCAACGGGCGTAGGTTCTCTTGGAGGGCGGAGCCCTGGTGCTTAAATTTTGCTGGAGCGGCGTTGGTGCCGTACCAAGGAGATGATGGTCGTCCTGATAGACAGCGTGTGGTGCGTGCGTGCCTTGAAACGAAACTGGGGCATTGGTGTCGGACGCGTGCATGGGGATCCTAGGTGTGGCCAGTGAGGCGATGCATGTGGAGCAAGGTAGAGAAGGGTTGGGAGTAGGTGCATGAAGGTGGCGTCGTCATCCGTGCTGCGTCCGGCCATGTCCGCCGGGAGGAGGAGGAGGAGGAGGAGGAGGGCGCATGTAGGCGTGTGTGGGCACATAAGCAAAAAAGAACTCGTTGGAAGCAAGCAAGCATACTAGTGCATGAGTAGTAATAAGAAAGAAAAAAAGAAAAAAAGGAGAAGAAGTACTCCCTCCGTTTCGAATTACTTGTCGCAGGTATAGATGTATCTAGTTGTATTTTAGTTCTAGATACATTCATTTCTGCGACGAGTAATTTAGAACGGAGGGAGTAGAAGCGAGCGCACGAGTTTTGAACCAAGCAGCCAACGTGTGGTGCATTGCGTTCGTTTCGTTGTGGAGTGAAGTCAAAAATAAACACTGAGGTTGTAGGCGTCGACGTAGATGAACCCTCACCTTCAAATCCCTGAAGTCGGTACCTCGACCTTTTTGATCCCGGTCTATCCTAACCCTACGTATGTTTGGCAGACCGGGAAATGCAAAATCCTACTGGAAACTCGCTTGTCTCATGTTCGTGGGTCAAAACACGATAGCCATCTTCCTCGCTGCAGAATCCTGATCGGAGATGCAGCCGGGGAGTGCCTGCTGCCATACGGTGACACGCAGGCCATGATGGCGCTGGCTGCCGTGTGGATGGCAGCCGAGGCTGGTGAGGAGCCAGGACACCAATGATGAGGAGCTGTTCGTCATCAAGAGGACGAAGGCCGCCATTAGGGATCACCGGACCAAGCTCAACATCTGCCTCGGCTTCGTCGACGCTGTGCCTCGGAGGGTCACCGCCGTCCACAACGACAAGCTACAGGGGTGGGCACGCACGGCAAAGGCCAGAGCCACCTGAACTTCTTCTGTATTCACGACAATGTCAACGAGCATCGACTGAGGATTGAAGTGTCGCCGGAAGACACATGCGTACAGGCTGGCTTTATATAGTCCTGTACAAGCACGAACTAGTACGTGAGTCTGTGAGTCTGGCTTGATGGATTAGATGATCTCTTCTGGGTACGCACGCGAGATGGCGCCGGATACAGATGGATTGTAACAGGACCTTGTGATATTTTTCCTTCTCTGATAGTAATCTGGGTGTAGTTCGCCGTTAATCTCGACAGTGCCAACACTCCATAGCTGGACACGGCGGCAGTGCTCGCCGCAGAGGCCAAGCCGCCGGTCTTCCCGTGATATTCTTCTTCATGTTCATGCGCTGTTGCCGGCATCCATGGCGGCATCCTCGCCCCATTGGCGCCACCTTTCCTGCAGGCTAGCCCAGACGAGCAGCAATCGCTTGCCGGCGGGGGCCGCGGTGAGCTCCTCTGGCCAGGAGAGCGCGCCATCAGCCACGCACGCCGTTTAGGCGTGGACGCGCCCAGGAGCTTGTCTGGGATGGCGTCGATGGCTGAGCCGGCCCCATCCGGCACACTCATCAGGACCTCATAGTCATCCGGAGCCGAGTTCAGATTGATTGGAGAGGGTGATGCATATGACAGGTGGACCCATGATGTAAGCGGTAGTAGAATCAATCCCGATCGACTGGAATCATGCCTTTTCTATTGTAACAAACGGGATTTTTCTCATACAGGCGTTGCATTGACTGGGATATATAAATACAGGGTACATACCAACTTCAGGAATTTAATTAGATGTGAGGGTTCGTCTACGTCAACCTCTACAACCTCAGGGTTTATTTTAGACTTCACTCTTTCCTTGTGGGTAGCATGACGTCACTCGTGCATCGTGTGTTGCGTGTTGAAACTTTTCAACAGCCAGCGGCCAACTCAGCCAGCGCTCAAGGCAAGGGAAGGAAAAAAAACCGTCTCGGCTGGAGGACACGCATCGGCATCGGCATCGGCATGCACGAGTTTTGACTCCTGTTTCTGTTTCGAGTTCGAGTGAAGGCCGTGACATGCTTGTTCCTCTGCCTCAGCCATGGTCTTGAAGCCTGTCCGAATTCCAACATTTGCAAACCTGCAATCATTGGCAAGTTGGCATCGACAATCTGCTGCGAACTAGAACTGGATGTGCCTTGGCGTCAGTTAGTTGCAAATGTTCATAACTCTACACACACTTGCAGAGTCACAAGCTTAACACTAATAAGCAGCTACAGGAAGTAGTAGAGATGAAGCAACCATATTTACTTCCGGGACATTATCAGCGGATCCTGGCAATGCAAAAGAGTTTTGGAATCCATGCAAAAAGACAGTTCAACCAGTACGTGGATATGGTGAGGAAGGAGCAGAGGGCGATGCATCTTCCGAACCCAAGTACGTGGACACCATGGGGCTCCCCACGCCAACGACAACATGCACCTCACCACCAAGGCCCAGGTCCGGCTAAGCAAGATGCTCGCCGAAGCATACATCGCCACACTGATGATCCAGTGCGTAATCAGTGTGTGTGCCTGCCTGCCTGATTAGAATGGTTCGCTGGAATACTAGCTATCATTGATTCCATGAAGAGTTAATTTGGTGATGATTAGTTGTGAACAACAGCTGATTTTTTTTTTCGATAAAGGGCTTTTCATTGAATTGAACTATCGAGTTGATACAACCGCATCAAACATAACCCGGCCTCTGCATATCTAGATGCACAGAGCCAAAGTACCAGATCCCAAAAAACAAAACAAAAAGGCGGAACGCCAGCAGTAGCGAAAAAAGATAAAAGAGGCCTAAGGTGATGCCGGGCCTATCCGAAGGTCGCACCGCCATCCATGGGGATAGAAAATGTCCCTGGCCGAGCACTCCAACCGGGTAGAAGCCATCATAAAAAAGTCTCTGTCCTCCGGCCTCCGCAGGATAGACCACATACGGAGCCATCGCGAGCATATATGAATTACCTGCATAGGAGATGAAACACTTTTATGATTAAATACAATATCATTCCTGGTTAGCCACAACGCCCAACATAAGGCAGCCGCCCCCGCAAGAATGTGCTTAGAAAATTGTTTATCTATTCTCCTCAGCCAATTCCCGAACATATTCCGTACGCTGCGTGGAGGGTATAGATGTGAACAACAGCTGAATAAATCTGCTTAGTCTGATCTAGCAGTAGGATGCTCCATGTGAGGCTCCCAAAAGTTCCAAATTAGGGAAGGAGCAAACGCAAGGTCAGATTATTACTGCCATTGTTACGAGAATTGTAAGAATTGGAACAATCTCATCAGCACTACGATATTGCTGTTGTTCGGAAGAAAAATTCTTCGTATTGTCAAGTTTATCTACCTGAAAGGAAGACTTGTTACAGTACAACCCTGACACACACACGCAAAAATACAGTTTTGCACACATAGATTGGAATCAGACACAATTCATCAGAAACTCAGTCAGAAAGGCAAAAATAAATTCTTTGCAATGAAGCCTCATGCTTTATCACAAAAAGAAGAAGAAGCCACGTGTTTGTACTAACTCAGTCGGTGGCCAAGAAGAAAAAAAATGAGAACGAAGAACTGAAATGTTTGCAAGATGCCTAACAATACAAGCTTATGAGTTGCAAACACATTGAAATTCGCAGGGAAATTGGTTATGTGGTAGAAAATGGCAAGAGCTACTACTTACATGTGGACATGTGGTAGAAATATACTAGAGGCACACCTGCTTCTGCTGTACAGATTAAAGCAACGAGCTTGTGTATGAAATATTACTACTGCTGGCCGACACAAAAGAAAGTAATGGCCATTGGCCCCTCTAATCCCAGAGGACCTCCTCTGCCCACGGCGCGCATCCGCTGCTCCTTCCGCTCGTGTCCGTCAGCCGGCGGTTGCCTGTTATCGCCCCACAGCGGCGGAGGAGGCATCCTTCCATCAGCGCAGCAGAGGGGCAGCTGCCGAGGAGGACGACAAGACAACTGCCCCTCACGTTGCGGCGCGCACAGCGACAAGATGCGGGCGGAATCGGAGTGACCATTGCTTCCTTCATGTGGTGGGGGCTTGCTGAGATTCCCACCTGCGATGTTATCACCAAATTCGATTCATCGCCTTAGCTTCGCATGTTACCACCCAATTCGATGTGAGAAACATTTATTTAGACAGAAGGGAGATTAATTATTTACCAGGGCACTCTTGTGTATACCGGTTTACTTCGCAGCAGCTTGGATTTTCATGACGCCTCAGAATCTACCAATCACCAATCTCCTTACGTGGGACAGAGGAGAGCAAGTGGAAATACTCCCCACCTTCTGTGCATCGTCTTACCAACTCCGGGCAAAAATATATGCGTAAGAACTCGAGGCTAGGCAACCGCTCAAGGAGACCATGCGGGAATTCCTCTATAGCTGGACAACTCCAAATCTCCAATTCCCTGAGAGAAGTGAGGCCACACCTTCTGTACACACTAAGATTCTTCAGCTTGGCCAGATTTCCAAGGTTCGAAGGCAGCATGGCCAGACTTCGGCAGTATGAAATCTTCAATACCTCCAGGGACTGCGGAAGTGTCTCCTCCTCAGATGATGAATTGCGACCCTCCAGGTTGTCACATTCTTCGATACGCAGAGAGCGGAGGCGATCCAAGCACTGGAGCTCCTCTGCTGGCCAGCGGACAACATTACTGCATCCATTAATCGTCAGCTCTTCCACGAACCGAAAGTATTTCCAAATCATAAGGTGCGAACTGGACAATCCGGAGCTTCTGACCAAGCTGTTCGGGCCTTCTAGATTCAAATACTTCAGTTTTTCAAGAGGCCTCTCACTTTGGCTTTGCTGGGGATCTAGAGGCAACATGGCTATGTCATCTGGACACCAAACGGTTAAGCTGACGAGAAATGGCCAAGAGCCCAAACGGATGCTCGTAAAAACTGAAGCGACTGCAGTCCTGTGAACCCCAACTATTCGCAACTCGGTAACAAAGGGGATCACTGGAATGCTTGCAAGGTTGGGGCAATATTTGATCTCTAGCTCGTCAAGCACCGGGAATGTTACCAGGTTATCACTACGCTCTCCCACACTATTTTCTCCCCATATCTCTAGGATTGGTAACTCAATCAACTCCATCCTCTTCAACCCAGGGAAAATTTGCAGAGAGGAACTGCGTCCTCCACCTTCCACATCAAGGTTACTACATAATGTTGTCAGGTTATCCATCCTTTGTAAGGACAAAATCTCTAGAGATTCTGAGAGCCATACTACAGGTACACTCTTGCATCTTGGGCAGTCAGAAATTTTGAGTTTTTTCAACCATCTAAACATCTGAGGCTTTCTCATCCATTGTGATATTTCTAGGCCACCATATCCATGTATCTCCAACTTTTGGATATTACTATGAGGTTCTAAACCCTGAAGCACTTCTTCTGCATTATCTATTTCTTTGCTCCAAGAGAACAACAACTCACTTAGATTTTGCTTCTGACCGAGACTGGCTTCTTTTGCATTCTCCCCACTCTTTATCTTGTTCAAATTCAATAGCTCCAATCTATTGCTAAGGTGTTGCAAGCCTTTGAGCTGCTCTATTCCAAGGCCATCCTTAGTATCCACAACAAATGTTGTTAATATGTGAAGGTTGTTCAGTAGACCAAAGTTTGGAGACATACTTTTTAGATGATGACAACCATAAAGATAAAGGTGGATGAGATTTCTTAGTCTTGCCATGTCTCTTGGTAACTGCTGCAGCTTTCGGCAACCTATGAGCCTCAATGTTTGCAAGTTATACAACACACATATTGAATCTGGCAACTTAGCAATGTCAGAGTAAGAGAGGTCAAGATATCGTAATCTTTTTGCATTTATGGCCTTGCAAATGGAAATTGGATAATGGTAGCAATGCAGTGCTCTCAATGATGTCGATACATGTACCAACTCTTTAAAATCCTTGTGTAATTCTGAAGGAGCTAACAAAGTGCGGAGGTATGTTCTGCCTTTGCATAATCCACTCATCTTTTCCAATTCAGCCTCTGGCATTTTCAGGTGACAAACATATTTTAACGATGCTTTCTGCTGAGTCAGTACTTCTACACTTGCACATTCATCTGTGACATCTTTTGCTAGATCATGCATTAAGTCATGCATTTTACATACTATCATCTCATACATTGGTTTATTAACCGAGTAATCATATTTCACTACTACATTCTGATCCTGGAGGAAGGACCTCCAAACCAACTCATTGAAAATGAATTCTCCTTTTAGTGTCAAATCCATTGTTCCCTTCTCTTGAATAAAACCATTTGCTATCCATAGTTGGATCAAATTGTGCTTGTCCATCTCATAGTCCTTGGGGAAAACTGCACAGAATGCAAAACATTGCTTCATTTCAGATGATAGGTGTGTGTAGCTCAACTTAAGGATGGACACGATCTCATCTTTCCCTCTAATATTATCCCTAATATTACTTTCTTCGATGGCCTTCCATTCTTGTACTTGGTGATATGAACTTAGCAATCCACCCATTGTCTTGAGAGCAAGAGGCAGCCCCCTACATTTGTTGGCAATACGTCTGCCAATGCTGACCAACTCTGATTGCTCCTGCTCTACATTGTTGCTATATGCTTTCTGTGCAAACAATTCCCATGAATCTTGTTCACTCAGACATGCTAGCTTATGGTGTCCAAGGGTCTGCATTATAGAGGCTACTTTCTGGCTTCGAGTTGTCACGACTATTACACTTCCTGGTCCACCAACAGAACACAAAAGAGGCTTTAGGACATCCTCCCACTTCCTCTCATCTTCATTCCACACATCATCAAGCACGAGAATAAACCTTCTTTGGTCAATGACTTGCTCAAGTTTCTTTTGCAATAGCTCAATCGTGTCAGGCATGTCACATATTCCACTTACAGCCAACTCAATGATGGATTTCAAAAGAGCCATGACATCAAAGTTGTCGGACACACAGTGCCACATCTTCAACTGGAAATGTTGCTGGACCCCTTGGTCATTATAGACCATCTTAGCAAGAGTCGTCTTTCCAAGACCTCCCATCCCAATGATCGGCAGCACCTGCACCCTTCGTTGATCCTGCTGGTCCAGCAACAACGTCACCACCACCACCTTATCATCATCTCTTCCAAATATCTGGGTAGTCTCGTCCAGTTTTGAGTGCGTCTGCCGCCAAGGATGATCCTGATTCACCCTACAAATAGTATTCTCTAGGCCAAACCTGTTCATCTCCTCAACCAACTTATTAACCTTCTCGAGGACACTCTTGAGTTTCCTGCTCATTTCAAAACGGAAGAGGAGTGGGCTACGACGGGTGACGTAGATGAGCACCTTGCGGGAAGTGGACATGCCAATCTGTGACTGTCGGCGCAGTGCCTCGTACCGGAAATCATCAAGCACGTCGTCGGCCTCGTAGGCGACGGACTTGAGCTCCTTCATCCAGCTCTTGACGTAACCATTGGTCTCGCTCCTCTGCTCAGCGTTGGCTAGCTTGCACTCAACGGCAAGTAGACGCCGCTCAAGCGTTTGGCGGTCGTCCTCGAGCCCACACATGCGGGTCACCGTCTCGACCAATGTGTCTGTGGCCTTACCGGCCACACCACGTAACAGAGGGAGAAGCAGCGACTCTGCCATGATCTTGACGGTTGGAGGAATTATAAACTGCAGCATATGAAAGAAGATGAAACGTTAAGCATTGACAGAACACGAACAGCCTTGCAATCCTCCTATGGAGTCAGGAAACATTATGCTCCTAGCTGCAAAGCATGCCTTACCTCCTCGCAGTCCTCCTCTTATTTTGCTTTGTTTCTTAGTTCCACAATAGCTTAGCTTGTATAGCTCTCAGAAGAAGAACATCAAAACAAGTCCAGGGCATGCACCTAAACACCACCGGATTTGATCTTGACCAAATTGGTGAAAGAGCAATGTTATTGCTGGTCGTTCCGCCGTTCCCCCCCTGAGCGCAGGTCCCATGCACGGCAAGGCTGGTAAAGGTAGAGAGGATGGAAGCAAATGGAGATAGTATCAAGGAATCCAAGAGCTGAGCTGTATATTGACTGATAATATCAAGGAATGCAAGAGCTGAGCTTTATTTGCAACTATACATCACTATTTTCCTAATTAAGTTTGATTTATCCTGAACTTCCATATGCAAACAATTGCTTGTACCAACATCACAGATGACTCCAACCAAATGATGTTCAATCCCTGGGGCGAGCATCATTTTCTAACGTGCAGATAGGACAAGGAAGAATAAGCAAGACATTGTTTTCTATCTGTCACTTCTATGACGTACTATATTGGAGGCCCGGCACACAGACCTGGTAATCGATCGGTTTCATATTTTTGTTTTGCTATATAACTTAGTTTTTCTGTGTGTGTTGGATACTGCTCCAGGACAAATTGAAAACCAAAGATCGCATAACCAGAAAGAATTTCTGTGCGGACAAATTGTACTACGTTTAGTATGCCAATAAAATTCGGAGGACCTTTAGCATGTAAACTTACGCACAGCCAAGTTTTATTTATGCATGCTGGTTAGGATGGGTGCACCTTTGGTTGGAAAATACGCTGGCGTTGTCACCGATGTCTTCGTGATCATCATAAACGAATTGGCGTTGCATGCGAGGGCCAGTGCACCTTGTCTCGGTGCGAGGTTATACTATTGAGAATTTAATCGCCGCTGCCACAAGATAAACCATGCGAGATAGAGACAGAGACGAAGGGGTCTCTTTCGAATAGGGAAATCACCTCCAAACCTCGGCACAATCGTCACTACGTTGCTCTCGGATGAGACGACGGTAGAAATTATGCACCGCTCCTTGACATGCCAGCTGCAGGATGTAGATATGCTATTCCTTTTTAATAGATGTGGAGGATCAGAAATTTAAAAGCAAAATAGTGCGGCTCGATCAGTGAAAACTTGTGGATGGATGGCCCGGCCCCATTTGCTCAGACAGTCCACTCCATTATTCTCGCCTGAACCTAGAACAGCCCATCTTTTGCTGTCTGCAATATATTTTGATAATCTATCAACCTGCACTTTTATAGGTGTAGTTCCATCTACAGCTAGTGCATTATTTGCTGCATCCATGCAACACCACGGACTAGAAGCTTTGTCGACCTTGCTTACAAGAAACAGCGTGTGTATACAAGCTCCTTCAAAACCAAAGCGGTTTTGTTGGGCCGGTACTACACTCTTGAAGTAAGTAACTAATTGATGCAAATGGACTTTACTACAAACCTGAGACCCCTACAGCTAGCTGCAGTGAACTACTGGATTGAAAATGCCCCTTGAGAGTTGAGTAGAGACTACATGTAGTGTATCCACTACAGGAATAGCACGGAAAGCCGAGTACCCAGAGTATTTCACTAAGGCCTGAAAAATAGTGCGACTCGGGCAGCGGAAACTCATGGATATGCAGAAACAAATGGACGACTCGCCTCAAGCTACATTGTATGAGAGGGACGTACCATTAACAGCGGCGGTGAGCATGGACTGGGAAGAAGAAGGAGAGTGATTTAAAACTTAAAAAAAAATCGACGATGTTGTTTATTGCGCATAAGGTTCCTTTTTTGTGGGGCAAATCTTCCGATCTATTCATCAACTGTCAAAGTGGTAAATGAACACCAGAAGTAAAAAGCACATCCAGGTCCGTAGACCACCTACCGACGACTAAAAGTACTAGAGCGAGCCGAAGGCGTGTCACCATCATCAGCGCTCCCTCACTGAAGCCGTGCAAATATTGTTGTAGTAGACAGTCAGAAAGTCGTCGTGCCAATGGCCTATAGGACCAGCGCACCGGTAGCAACCGCCGTCGATGAAGAGAAAGATAGATCGGAATGATCCACTGGTAGAAAAAGGGCCTATAGTCCCGGTTCCTGAACCGGGACTAAAGTGTCGGTACTAATACCTCCCACCTTTAGTCCCGGTTCAATCCAGAACCGGGACTAAAGCCCCTCCACGTGGGCAGTGTGCAGAGCCCAGTCAGGAGACTCTTTGGTCCCGGTTGGTGGCACCAACCGGGACCAATAGGCATCCACGCGTCAGCATTTCTGTGGCTGGGGTTTTTGTTTTTTTTTGAAAGGGGGGGGGGGGGGGTTGGGGGTTTTGGGGGGTTAATTTAGGTGTTTCATATATTGTGTTAGCTAGCTATAATTAATATAGAGAAGTGTCCTCTCTTATGTCCATGCTTGGTCGACGCTACGTACTATACATACGTATAGAGAGGACTAGACACGCTGGCTAGCTAGTAAAGCAAACGAAAGAAACAGAAGATCGTCATGAACATATATGCATACAGAGAGAAGTGATATCGACCACCTCTCCTTCTCCGAGAGATTGGTCGAACAACAAGTTCTCGTATATCTATCTGACAGTACCGGCTACATATATATAGTAATTATCTTTTACAAATATAATCATACGGACTCAGGTTTAACATACAATTCTCCGTCTTCAGGGATCACGTGGTCAAGAAAGAATGCCGCCAATTCCTCTTGAATTGCTCGCATGCGAGCTGGTGCTAGGAGTTCATCCCGCTTCCGAAACATCTAATTTGAAGAAGGGGGTCAATACATACACACACACACACACACATATATATATATATATATATATATATATGAATGAATGAAACTCAACACAAATGATGGTAATGAAATAAAATTGTGAATATTGTTATTTACGTACTTCATATTGTTCGTTAGAGTACCCGCCCCGCTCACACGTCGTGTGGCGGATGGACTCGCAGATGTAGTATCCATGGAAATCATTCCCTTGTTCCTGCCACAACCACTTTACAAGAAATAGAGGTCAATCAAACTGATAAGCAAGAATGCTAAATGGTATTGATGAAACTAGCGCTTGAATCACTAGGAGATGCGCGGAACATGCTACTATAGTACTTACTTTCGGGTGTCTAAATTCCAGCTCCTTCGGCAGTCCCGGAACTTTTTTGGTGAATTTTCTCCAAACCCTGCCGGACAAAGAAAACAATTACTTGATATCAGGAAATGAACAAAGTTGCTGATATGGTGGATAATGATCGATTTAACTTACTTCTTGAGGATTTCAGTCATGTCTGCATAGTCCTGGGGATCTTTTCGTCTTGAGTCTAAGACAGTTACTAGTCCCTGCTCAAGCTTAATCTCTAGGAGAATATAGTGGAAACTGCACACGCATGCATAACTCATGAATTACATTACTATAACCTTGACTAATATATAAGGGAAACCGAATACGCACAAGACAGTAACACTCACTTGAAGTTGTAAGGAAAGAGTATTATATCTTTGTTTTGATTTATTACGAACGATTGTAGCATGTTGGCCTCGGTAGCTGCGGCATGAAGTTTAACCTCAGTTGCATCTATGAGATATGTGTTAATGAACCCAATATCACCGATTTGTCTTTTCTTCAATTCGACGATCTTCAATCTGCATAATATAGTGAGGATGATTATAAATACATGCAATGAAAGAGCTAAGCTATATAGAGAAACTTAATGACAGAAGTAGTACTACTTACAGACAGTAGCAGGCGATCGTTGTTTTATCGAGGGCCAATTGATTGAAAAACTGATAGAACTCCTCAAATGGAACAGGCAACAGATCAATTCCAACGAGGTCATGCTCCTTTTTAACTCTCACATACAAAGTACTCCTCCCCCCAGAGTCTCTGCAGATTTTCAAGTACCAATCATGCAATCTTCGCATCATCGTTGATAGAGATCTTTCATCTTTGACGAGAGGCTTCCCGTACTCGTATCTTTGCATCCGCATGTCCATGGGTTCATAATGTACTTCGTCGGGCAGGTAATCTGCAAGATTATTATAACCGGGCACCATCCTCGGGTCATTAGCGACGTTGTGGCTAGGCACCTTGAGCGGGGGGTATGATTGCTTCGCTTGTTTGCCGAGCTGGGCAATTTGTTTCCCAGCTCGTCGTTTTTTCAGCCTTTCATCACTGACAATAGTTCCCGACCGCTCCGCTTCGGCAAATTCCTTTCCAATAATGCGGTCATAGTTTCCTTTCGGCGGATCAGACTTTGGTGGTTTTGTCAGGGCAGCCAGAGTGCGCTTCACTTTCACCCCATCTACCTTCTCCTCCGGAGGTGGATGTTGCTTTGCTTTCACCCCTTCAAAGAATTTCCTCACTTCTTCTCGCGCTATCTCGACGTTCTCCTCCTGGGTCCTCTCGTATGGTAACTTCTCTGGAGTCTTCAGAGAAGGACCGAATCTATATGTCCTCCCGCCTCTGGTTGTACTGCTAGACGCCGACCGAGCAGACGAAGCCGTTGTCTTCTTTACTTGCTTAAGAGGCGGAGGAGAAGGACTACGACCCGCCAGAGCAGCTGGAGCGGCGGCAGGTCTCTTCTGCCCTTGCTGACGAGGCGGAGAAGGAGGAGGTTGGCTGCTCGGGCGCGTCGGCGCAGGCGGAGACGGAGGCGGAGTGCCGCCACGCGCCGGAGAAGGAGCCGGCCGAGGGCCCTGATCGTCACTCGCCGGAGGAGGAGGCGGTGGAGGAGGAGGAGTGCCCTCACTCGCCGGAGGAGGAGGAGGAGGCGGAGGCGTCCAGTTCGGAAGGTTGATGAGGTCCTTCCGCCATAGGCATGGAGTCTTCAGAGCAGACCCCAGCCGAGTCTCCCCTTCACCGGTAGGGTGGTCAAGCTGGAGGTCCTCAAATCCCTCCGTTATCTCATCCACCATCACCCTAGCATATCCTTCTGGAATCGGCATGGAGTGAAAAGTTGCGCCGGGTTCAGTAGGATAAACAGAGCCAACAGCCGCCTTGACCTTCAAATTCATCCATTGCGTCATAAGGTGGCAATTTTGAGACTCCGTTATAGCATCCACAGGATAGCTGGCAGGAGCCGTCAAGGCATGCTGCAGCTGAAGCTGCTCGGTGGAAGCCACGCTGCTTCTGCGCTGAGATGGCGGGGTAGCTTCGGGGGAGGCTTCGGCAGTACGTTTGCTGCGATTTGCTTCTCGTTCCTCTATCGCTTGTACCCTTGCGTGCAGCGCCTGCAGTTCGGTCTGCTGCACTTTTTTCCTCCTCTCATGGGATTTGTAACCGCCTGCGTCCGGAAACCCAACATTCCATGGAACGGAGCCTGGCGTGCCTCGTGTCCGTCCAGGGTGCTCAGGATTCCCGAGGGCCATTGTGAGCTCGTCGTGCTCTCTGTCTGGAAAGAACGTCCCTTCCTGCGCTGCGTCGATATAGTGCTTAAGCCTACTGACTGGTATGTCCATTTGTTCGTTCGTCCAAATGCATCCCCCTGTTTCAGGGTCCAAGGTTCCGCCAGCCCCGAAGAACCAAGTCCGGCAACGGTCTGGCCAGTTATATGTCTCTGGTCTGATCCCTTTATGAAGCAGATCATTCTCAACCTTGGACCACTTAGGCCGGGCTACGAGGTAGCCACCTGACCCCGTGCGATGGTGAAGCTTCTTCTTCGCGGCATTCTGCTTGTTTGTCGCCGACATCTTCTTACTCTTTTCCGATGTCTTGTAGGCCACAAATGCGGGCCAGTGATCTCTGATCTTCTCATATCTGCCCTTAAATTCTGGTGTCTCTTTTTTATCGACAAACCTATTGAGCTCTTTCTTCCACCTCCTGAATAGATCTGCCATCCTCTTCAGAGCAAAAGACTTGATTAATTTCTCTTTAATTGGGTTCTCTGGATTATCCTCTGGCGGTAGGGTGAAATTTGACTTCAGCTCAGTCCAAAGATCATTTTTCTGCATATCATTGACATAAGACACCTCAGGGTCTTCTTTAGCCGGCTTAAACCATTGCTGGATGCTTATCGGGATCTTGTCCCTAACCAGAACCCCGCACTGAGCAACAAATGCCCTCTTTGTCCGGAGGGGTTCAATAGGTTGGCCGTCGGGCGCGATTGCTGTGATCTCAAGCTTTTCATCCGAGCTCAACTTTTTCTTCGGGCCTCGTCTCTTTACCGAAGTTGTGCTCGATCCGGAGGGCTAGAAAAAAGAACAAAGACTTAATTAATATGTGTACATACCAAAACAATGAATGCATCAATCAGCTAGTCAGCATAGGCTTAACTAATATATATACCTGGCCGGACTCGGTTCGGTCACCGGAGCCGTCATCACTTTCTCCTTCTTGCACCGGCATTGGGTCACCGGCGCCGTCCTCATGTTCTTCTTCTTGCACCGGCATTAGGTCACCGTAGCCAGCTTGTTCACCCTCTCCTTCCGGACCATCGATGATATCGTTGAGATAGTACGAGACGGCATCACTTCCTTCTGCGATTATCTCCCTCAACAACGCTTCTTTTCTTGCTTCGTCTAGGGCGGTGTCCATAGTTTCTACAAATATTTACAACATGGCAATTATTATTCAAACATGACAGATGGATATATTAGTGCCAAACGTAGAACTAGCTACCTAATCATAGTAAGCTATCGGGAGGGGGTATATATCGACAATGACGACACTACATCTATATATGTCCCTCGATGACCCTCGTTCCCTATAAAAAAAGAGGAAGAAGAAGAAAAAAAGAGGAGAAGAAAGAATAGAGGAGTCTCCTCTTTTTTTCTTCTTCTTCCTCTTCTTTTTTTATCCTCTTCTTCCTCTCATGTTCGAGAGGATCGCCTTGGGGTCGGGAGGTTGCCTAGTGTCAAAGGATTCAACAAAACCATGTCTTCATCATTAGGCGAAAGTAACATGTGCATGATGGTAGGAAGCTCTTCAAAGTTGTTCTGGAACGGAGTCCCAGATAGGATAATTCGCCTTTTGGTACAAAGTTCAGCAAGAGCCTTCCGAATACCGCTATTTGGAAGGCCTTTGCTGAATTCGTACCAAAAGGCGGATTATTCTATCCGGGACTCCATTCCAGAACAACTTTGCAGAACTTCGTACCAACATGCCCTGGTTACTTCCGGCTAATGATGAAGGCATGGATTTCTTCAATACTTTGACACTAGGAAAACAAAAGAGGAGAAGAAGAAAGGAATAGTGGAGAAGAAGAGAAAACTATTCCTTTCTTCTTCTCCTCTTCTTTTTCTTCTGTTTTCTTCTTCTTATTTATTTCTCCTCTTCTTTTCGGTAGAGGAAACCCTAAATAGCTAGCAAGTATCGTGGGTGTGAGATACATGTGGCCTTCGGTGTCGGACACTACATCCACGTCCCACAAGTGACGTGGGCGTCGAAACCCGCGCCACTTGTGGGATGTGGATTTAGTGTCCGACACCAACGGTACATGTATCTCACACCGACGATACTTTCTATTTAGGGTTTCTCCTCTACCACTCGGCGGCCCTCTCGACGACCCTCGTTCCCGATAAAATAAAGAGGAAGAAGAAGAAGAAAAAAAAAGAGAAGAAAGAATAGAGGAGAAGAACCCTCGAACCCTAGACGACCCTCTTCTTCCTCTCATGTTCGAGAGGATCGCCGAGGGGTCGGGAGGTTGCCTAGTGTCAAAGGAAACCCTAAATAGCTAGCAAGTATCGTGGGTGTGAGATACATGTGGCCCGCGGTGTCGGACACTACATCCACGTCCCACAAGTGACGTGGGCGTCGAAACCCACGCCACTTGTGGGATGTGGATTTAGTGTCCGACACCGACGGTACATGTATCTCACACTGACGATACTTTCTATTTAGGGTTTCTCCTCTACCACTCGGCGGCCCTCTCGACGACCCTCGTTCCCGATAAAATAAAGAGGAAGAAGAAAAAAAAGAGAAGAAAGAATAGAGGAGAAGAACCCTCGAACCCTCGAACCCTAGACGACCCTCTTCTTCCTCTCATGTTCGAGAGGATCGCCGAGGGGTCGGGAGGTTGCCTAGTGTCAAAGGAAACCCTAAATAGCTAGCAAGTATCGTGGGTGTGAGATACATGTGGCCTTCGGTGTCGGACACTACATCCACGTCCCACAAGTGACGTGGGTGTCGAAGCCCGCGCCACTTGTGGGATGTGGATGTAATGTTCGACACCGACGGTACATGTATCTCACACCGACGATACTTTCTATTTAGGGTTTCTCCTCTACCACTCGGCGGCCCTCTCGACGACCCTCGTTCCCGATAAAATAAAGAGGAAGAAGAAGAAGAAGAAAAAAAGAAGAGAAGAAAGAATAGAGGAGAAGTCTCCTCTATTCTTTCCTCGCCTCTCTCATGAATGTCCGGCGCTCTCGACCCCCCCCCCTCCCCACGTGTCGAAGAAAAAAAAGAAGAAAAAAAAGAGGAGAAGAAGAAAGGAATAGAGGAGAAAAGAGAAAAATAGAATAATTCTCTATTTTTCTCTTTTCTCCTCTATTCCTTTCTTCTTCTCCTCTTTTTTTCCTTCTTTCTTCTTCTTCTTATTTATTTCTCCTCGTCTTCCTCTCCCCTCTCGGCGACCCTAGACCCCCTCTCGACCCTCGACCCCTAGGCGACCGTCGACCCCTCTTTTTTTTCTTCCTCTTCTATTTTATCCTCTTCTTCCTCTACCGCTCGGCGACCCTCGACGACCCTCGTTCCCGATAAAAAAAGAGGAAGAAGAAGAAAAAAAAAGAGGAGAAGAAAGAATAGAGGAGATTCTCCTCTATTCTTTCTTCTCCTCTTTTTTTTCTTCTTCTTCCTCTTTTTTTTATCCTCTTCCTCCTCTCATGTTCGACGACCCTCGACCCCTCGGCGACCCTAGACCCCCTCTCGACCCCCTCTTCTTCTCCCTCTTCCAATTCATTTGTTCATATGAATATAAAAACAATTTCATATTTACAATAATTAATATCACCAAAAAAATCCTAATTTTTCTAAAGAACTATTTTTTGCATATATACATGAACATAGATATATACATAGAGAACATATATACACATATATATAAAAAGCAAGCATATATATGAAAAAATATCTATGAACAGAAAACAAATCCTAATATAACTATGAAAAAATATCTATGAACAGAAAAATATCTATGAAAAAACAAGCATATATATACATATATATTTTTTGCATATATACATGAAAAAAAAGCATATAGCAGAAGAAAAAAAAAGCATATAACAGAAAAAAAAGGGCGCCGCGGCCGGACCAGAGGAGGACCGCGACGGCGACGATGGGGGCGGGTGGGCGACGGCGACGGCGGGGCGGCGCGCGGGAGGGCGACGGCGACGGGGCAGGGACGGCGAGCACGGGGCGGCGACGGCGAGCAGGGCGCGCGGGGGCGCGACGAGGACGGCGGGGGCGGCGAGGGCGCCGGCGTGCGGGGGCAGGGGCGCGGGGCGACGGCGACGGCGAGCACGGGGCAGGGACGACGAGCACGGGGCGGCGACGGCGAGCAGGGCACGCGGGGGCGCGACGAGGACGGCGGGGGCGGCGAGGGCGCCGGCGCGCGGGGGTAGGGGCACGGGGCGACGGCGACGGCGAGCACGGGGCAGGGGCGCGGCGACGGCGACGAGGAGGACGAGCAGCCTGGCGGCGTCGGCGATGGGGAATGGAGCAGTTGCCGAAAATTTCACAAGTGCTGTATATATAGGCATAGCAATGGTCCCGGTTCGTGGCATGAACCGTGACCAATGCCCCCCTTTGGTCCCGGTTGGTGCCACGAACCGGGACCAAAGGCCAATTTTCAGCAGCCCAAAGGGCGGGAAGCGGCAGCCTTTGGTCCCGGTTGGTGGCACCAACCGGGACTAAAGGGGGGCAATGGTCACGGTTGGTGCCACGAACCGTGACCAATGCCCCCCTTTAGTCCCGGTTGGTGCCACCAACCGGGACCAATGCCCTTGTGCGCCCCGGGTCCAAAATTTTAGTCCCACATCGCTAGTTGAGAGGGCTCTGGAGTGGTTTATAAGCGCTGCTGCGCCCACCCTCCTGAGCTCCTCTCAACTGCAGGCTTTCGGGCCTAACTTGTCATTGCAATGCCTGTGGGCCTACTGCGCCTGCTGCGGGCCTGAATCCTGGCCCATGTAGGGTTTCTAGTCGTATTCAGGCCGTGGAGGCCCAGTAGGTGGCATTTTTTTTCTTTTTTTTCTACATTTTTTTGGTTTTTTATTTTTTGCTTTTAGGTCACAAAAATTATAAACTTTCTATTAGTGCCATTAGTTTTAAATTTTAAATAGTTTAAATTTGGATTTTTAAAAATTTGTGTGAATCACTAGTTTATGAATAACTTTACTATAAAATTAGAATTTTTTTCTATTTATTTTTTATTTCTACTTAAAACTAAATACTTACAGTTTTTTAGTGATTTCTTTTTGCTTTTAGGTCACAAAAATTATAAACTTTCTGTTAGTCCCATTAGTTTTAAATTTTAAATAGTTTAAATTTGAATTTTTAAAAATTTGAAGAATATTATAGTTTTATTTTAGTTTAATTACTTACAGTTTTTTAGTGATACTTATAGTTTTATTTTACTTATAATTTAATTTTTTTATTTGTACTAAATACTTATAGTTTTAAAATGCACCATATTTTTTACTATGAAGTTAGATCATCTGTTACAAAGGGATTTCATTTTCTTGAACTTATTTGAACTCCATATTTTTTCTGTGTTCAAAATGCACCATTCAAAGACACATCATCAATTTTCAACCCTTTCTGACTTCATTTGTTATTTTTCATGGATTTATTGATTTTTTTGAGCTACAAGACCCTGAAATTGAAAAGCATTTCAAATGGACTCCGAAAAGGTTGAAAGTTGGCATGGTATTATCATTTCACCCACATAGCATGTGCAACAAAGTTGAGATGGTTACGGCAAAAACTGGATGCACTTCGTGTACAAAACGGACAATCTCTTTCGAAGTATCAGGGTTTCGGACGAAAGATCATTTGTTATAAAGGGATTTCATTTTCTTGAACTTATTTGAACTCCATATTTTTTCTATGTTCAAAATGCACCATTCAAAGACACATCATCAATTTTCAACCCTTTCTGACTTCATTTGTTATTTTTCATGGATTTATTGATTTTTTTGAGCTATAAGACCCTGAAATTGAAAAGCATTTCAAATGAACTCCGAAAAGGTTGAAAGTTGGCATGGTATTATCATTTCACCCACATAGCATGTGCAACAAAGTTGAGATGGTTACGGCAAAAACTGGATGCACTTCGTGTACAAAACGGACAATCTCTTTCGAAGTATCAGGGTTTCGGACGAAAGATCATTTGTTACAAAGGGATTTCATTTTCTTGAACTTATTTGAACTCCATATTTTTCTGTGTTCAAAATGCACCATTCAAAGACACATCATCAATTTTCAACCCTTTCTGACTTCATTTGTTATTTTTCATGGATTTATTGATTTTTTTGAGCTATAAGACCTTGAAATTGAAAAGCATTTCAAATGAACTCCGAAAAGGTTGAAAGTTGGCATGGCATCATCATTTCACCCACATAGCATGTGCAACAAAGTTGAGATGGTTACGGAAAAAACTGGATGCACTTCGTGTACAAAACGAACAATCTCTTTCGAAGTATCAGAGTTTCGGACGAAAGATCATCTGTTACAAAGTTGGCATGGTATCATCATAATAGTTGCGGGAGAAAGTTTTCACTTTTTCTTCGCTTGTGTCATTTTATTATTGCGCCGTAACCATGGATAATCTTCATTGTTTATCAGGATGCTTGGGCCAGCCTTGACATTGAAGGGAGGAATTTCATGAAACTTTTCATAATCTTCAGACATGTCTGTCTTGCCGTCCACTCCCAGGATGTCCCTTTTTCCTGAAAGAACTATGTGGCGCTTTGGCTCATCGTATGATGTATTCGCTTCCTTATCTTTTCTTTTTCTCGGTTTGGTAGACATGTCCTTCAGATAGATAACCTGTGCCACATCATTGGCTAGGACGAACGGTTCGTCAGTGTACCCAAGATTTTTCAGATCCACTGTTGTCATTCCGTACTGTGGGTCTACCTGTACGCCGCCGCCAAACAGAATGACCCATTTGCACTTAAACAAAGGGACCTTAAAATCAGGTCCGTAGTCAAGTTCCCATATGTCCACTATGTAACCATAATATGTGTCCTTTCCGCTCTCGGTTGCTGCATCAAAGCGGACACCGCTGTTTTGGTTGGTGCTCTTTTGATCTTGGGCGATCGTGTAAAATGTATTCCCATTTATCTCGTATCCTTTGTAAGTCAATACAGTCAAAGATGGTCCCCTGGACAACAAGTACAACTCATCACAAACAGTGTTGTCACCTCTGAGACGTGTTTCCAACCAACTGCTGAAAGTCCTGATGTGTTCACATGTAATCCAGTCGTCGCATTGCTCCGGGTGTTTGGAGCGCAGACTGTTCTTGTGTTCATCGACATACGGGGTCACCAAGGTAGAGTTCTGTAGAACTATGTAGTGTGCTTGAGACCAAGAATATCCGTCCCTGCATATTATTGAGTCTCTTCCAAGAGTGCCTTTTCCAGTCAGTCTCCCCTCATACCGCGATTTAGGGAGACCTATCTTGTTAAGGCCAGGAATGAAGTCAACACAAAACCCGATAACATCCTCTGTTTGATGGCCCATGGAGATGCTTCCTTCTGGCCTAGCGCGGTTACGGACATATTTCTTTAGGACTCCCATGAACCTCTCAAAGGGAACATATTGTGTAGAAATACGGGCCCCAGGATGACAATCTCGTCGACTAGATGAACTAGGACGTGCGTCATGATATTGAAGAAGGATGGTGGGAACACCAGCTCGAAACTGACAAGACATTGCGCCACATCACTCCTTAGCCTTGGTACCATTTCTGGATCGATCACCTTCTGAGAGATTGCATTGAGGAATGCACATAGCTTCACAATGGCTAATCGGACGTTTTCCGGTAAAAGCCCCCTCAATGCAACCGGAAGCAGTTGCGTCATAATCACGTGGCAGTCATGAGACTTTAGGTTCTGAAACTTTTTCTCTGGCATATTTATTATTCCCTTTATATTCGATGAGAAGCCAGTCGTGACCTTCATACTAAGCAGGCATTCAAAGAAGATTTCTTTCTCTTCTTTCGTAAGAGCGTAGCTGGCAGGACCTTTATACTGCTTCGGAGGCATGTCGTCTTTTTCGTGCAAACGTTGCAGGTCCTCCCGTGCCTCCGGCGTATCTTTTGTCTTCCCATACACGCCCAAGAAGCCTAGCAGGTTCACGCAAAGGTTCTTCGTCACGTGCATCACGTCGATTGAGGAGCGGACCTCTAGGTCTTTCCAGTAGGGTAGGTCCCAAAATATAGATTTCTTCTTCCACATGGGTGCGTGTCCCTCAGCGTCATTCGGAACAGCTAGTCCACCGGGACCCTTTCCAAAGATGACGTATGGTAAATCATTGACCATAGCAAGCACGTGATCACCGGTGCGCATGGCAGGCTTCTTCCGGTGATCTGCCTCGCCTTTGAAATGCTTGCCTTTCTTTCGACATTGATGGTTGGTCGGAAGAAATCGACGATGGCCCAGGTACACATTCTTCCTGCATTTGTCCAGGTATATACTTTCAGTGTCATCTAAACAGTGCGTGCATGCGTGGTATCCTTTGTTTGTCTGTCCTGAAAGGTTACTGAGAGCGGGCCAATCGTTGATGGTCACGAACAGCAACGCCTTAAGGTTAAATTCCTCCTGTCTGTGCTCATCCCACGTACGTACACCGTCTCCATTCCACAGCTGTAAAAGTTCTTCAACTAATGGCCTTAGGTACACATCAATTTCATTGCCGGGTTGCTTAGGGCCTTGGATGAGAACTGGCATCATAATGAACTTCCGCTTCATGCACATCCAAGGAGGAAGGTTATACATACATAGAGTCACGGGCCAGGTGCTGTGATTACTGCTCTGCTCCCCGAAAGGATTAATGCCATCCGCGCTTAAAGCAAACCATACATTCCTTGGGTCCTTTGCAAACTCATCCCAGTACTTTCTCTTGATTTTTCTCCACTGCGACCCGTCAGCGGGTGCTCTCAACTTCCCATCTTTCTTTCGGTTCTCACTGTGCCATCGCATCAACTTGGCATGCTCTTCGTTTCTGAACAGACGTTTCAACCGTAGTATTATAGGAGCATACCACATCACCTTTGCAGGGACCCTCTTCCTGAGGGGCTCGCCGTCAACATCACCGGGGTCATCTCGTCTGATCTTATACCGCAGCGCACCGCATACCGGGCATGCGTTCAGATCCTTGTATGCACCGCGGTAGAGGATGCAGTCATTAGGGCATGCATGTATCTTCTCCACCTCCAATCCTAGAGGGCATACGACCTTCTTTGTTGCGTATGTACTGTCGGGCAATTCGTTATCCTTTGGAAGCTTCTTCTTCAATATTTTCAGTAGCTTCTCAAATCCTTTGTCAGCCACAGCATTCTCTGCCTTCCACTGCAGCAATTCCAGTACGGTACCGAGCTTTGTGTTGCCATCTTCGCAATTGGGGTATAACCCTTTTTTGTGATCCTCTAACATGCGATCAAACTTCAGCTTCTCCTTTTGACTAATGCATTGCGTCCTTGCATCGACAATGACCCGGCGGAGATCATCATCATCGGGCACATCGTCTGGTTCCTCGTGATCTTCAGCAGCTTCACCCGTGGCAGCATCATTGGGCACATCGTCTGGTTCCTCTTGATCTTCACCAGCTCCCCCCGTTGCAGCATCACCGTATTCAGGGGGCACATAGTTGTCATCGTACTCTTCTTCTTCGCCGTCTTCCATCATAACCCCTATTTCTCCGTGCCTCGTCCAAACATTATAGTGTGGCATGAAACCCTTGTAAAGCAGGTGGGAGTGAAGGATTTTCCGGTTAGAGTAAGACCCCGTATTCCCACATTCAGTGCATGGACAACACATAAAACCATTCTGCTTGTTTGCCTCAGCCGCATCGAGAAACTCATGCACGCCCTTAATGTACTCGCGGGTGTGTCTGTCACCGTACATCCATTGCCGGTTCATCTGCGTGCATTATATATAATTAAGTGTCCAAATTAATAGAAGTTCATCATCACATTAAAACCAAAGTACATACATAGTTCTCATCTAACAACATATAGCTCTCCAGAGCATCTAATTAATTAAACCATACATTGAAACTATGTAAAACATTTCAATGCGAAAACAAATGCGATCATAATCGCAACCAAGGTAACAATTGATCCAACGGCATAATGATACCAAGCCTCGGTATGAATGGCATATTTTCTAATCTTTCTAATCTTCAAGCGCATTGCATCCATCTTGATCTTGTGATCATCGACGACATCCGCAACATGCAACTCCAATATCATCTTCTCCTCCTCAATTTTTTTTCCTTCAACAAATTGTTTTCTTCTTCAACTAAATTTAACCTCTCGACAAGGTCGGTTGGCATTTCCGATTCACATACATCCTAGATAAATAAAATCTATGTCACGTTGGTCGGCATAATTTTCATAAACAATAAATGAACCAATAGTTATAAAGATAATATACATACCAAATCCGAATCATAGACAGGGCGAGGGCCGGCGGGGGCGGATACCAAAACCATCGCACTATATAAGATGCAATAATAAATGTAAGAAAATGATACAAGTATCTATCTAAACATACAAGTAAGAATATTTTTCCTTTCAGAAAGAAGATAAGAATAAGAGGCTCACCATGGTGGTGTCGGTGATGAGATCCGCGCGGGTGATCGACGGCGGTGAAGACGGGGACGGGGCGTGACGGACCGCTAAATCTAGACAAATCTCGAGGAAAATGGAGCTTGGAGGTCGAGCTTCGAGAGGAGAAAGCTTAAGTAGTGTGGCTCGGGCATTCCATCGGACACCTCATGTGCATAGGAGGTGAGCTAGAGCACCACAAAGGCCTCTCCCCCTCGGCCAGAAAAAACAGAGCACTGTGCTCTGCTCTTGCGCGAGGGGGTATATATAGGCAATTCATTGGTCCCGGTTCGTGGCATGAACCGGGACTAAAGGGGAGCCTTTGGTCCCGGTTCATGCCACCAACCGGGACCAATGGTGGTGGGCCAGGAGGGAGGCCCTTTGGTCCCGGTTCGTCCCACCAACCGGGACCAAAAGGTCCAGACGAACCGGGACCAATGGCCCACGTGGCCCGGCCGGCCCCCTGGGCTCACGAACCGGGACCAATGCCCACATTGGTCCTGGTTCAAGACTGAACCGGGACTAATGGGCTGAGGTGGCCTGGACCATAGCCCCTTTTTCTACTAGTGATCCAACCTATGGACACACGATCACTGACGAAATTAAGAAGACCCGATCCACGTGGATCCATCGAAGTCAAACGCCAACCGTCCTACATTGCACATGAGGCCAAAGACATCCTACATTACCTATGAGATTCGGCGGAGACAAACCTCCACACACACACCCTCCAACGATGCTAGAAGCACCGCTAGAACGGGCCCTTGACGAGGAGAACCTTATTCCATCTCCAGAGAGCCGCCGTCGTCTCGTCTTTTTGAGCAGGACATAAACCTTAAGAAAACTCATAAAAACATCTAAAAACGAAGCCCTCCAGTCGGCAAAGGCTAGGATCCACCACACCTCCATGGCTAGGCAATAGAGGATGAGGCGGACCGGCGGCGCAGCCGAAGGGAGGAACAGAAATAACAAGCGCCGGTGGCCGACTAGGTAAAGGAGACGGACAGGTTGGTTGTGAGGGTTGAGGAAACGTGATCTACTGCGATGCGCGTAAGGATCCTAACCACATATATTCAACATGATTGATGTTGAAGCATTAGAATATGTATTCCCCATTGCAAAGAATGGTCATTTACCTAGTAGATACCAAATAAGGTTTACCAGGCATACACGTAAGTCATAAATAAAAACTCTTTGAGGTTATTTAAAATAAAAATTTACAAAAAAATTAAGAAAAAATTATTAACTAGGCGTATGTGTCATACGCTACAAGAATTCAATTTCAATATCCATTTGAGGTTGCTGGATGTGCAGACCACACAGGTTGGGGTGGATGTGCTCACTTTTTGGCACGCCTCCTGAACAGCCTCGTGCACTTATGAATTGGGGTGTTTACATTAAGCTAAGCCATGTGGGACTAAAAATTACTTCTCTATCGCTTGTTCGTTCGGTTCACATGCGGCGTACGTGCATGGGCTTGCTCTCTCTTGAAAAGCCAGAAGCCTTACCATGACATAATGGCCCATACGCCAGTCAAGGCCCACACCTTGTTTCCAGCAGCGCACAACTCGATCCGTCTACACATATCTGTCTCTATCCAATGCAAGCTGTGGCCTGTGTGTGACCAGAGGTACGTTTGGAATCTCAAATCCGGCTTACATGGATCGAGTTTGTGATGATTAGTTGCTGTATACGTGGTAGCATGCTTCATCATGTCAGGCTCTCAAAGATTCCAACTCAAGGAAGGAGCAGACACAGGATCAGACTGTTGTTGCCACTAATTGTTATGCAGATTATACGAATTGGATCCATCTAATCACCATACGAGGTTGCTGTTGTGCGGAAGAAAAATTCTTTTTTTTTGCGAGGGAATAAAAAATTCTTTGCTTTGGAAATAATAAAAATTCAGGCTGAAAAGAAGATTTTATTGAACACCACTCTTATTATCTAGAGACACAAAAAAGTACAATTATAAAGGCCATGGAATCCATGGTTTCAGGTCTAATTATTCCCATGTTATCCAGCCTTGCAACGACCCACGTCCTTGTAGGAACCCCACAAGGTGCAAAAGGCATACAAGGGCACACTCCAATATTTATTTTTATCATTTAAAACATATAAAATGAATGATGATGCATGAATTGGAAATCCGGTATATATATGCTAAGTACTAAAGTTTTCCTAGTGAGGTAGTGCTGGGCTATTTACTTATGTAGGAAAAACACGTCAGTCAATTCTATTTCTAAGTTTTAGTAACAAAAACATAAACGTGATAATACACATATTCTTAAACTGCGAATTCAGAACCTAGGGATGCAAGAAAGTTTGAACATATGAAACTTCCATATATGTTCACTTCTCAAGCCACGTCAATATAAGCTCTTTTGTCATGCAAATACATTACTCACTGAGAGTGCATTATAAATTTTGATAATTGATTTCACGTTACACAGATTGATGGCATCATATTTATATCGCAATTGTTTTTGAAAATAACTTAGCAATCAAATATAGTCACAACATTCTGATTTTACAGCGAATGATCGTTTGGATGCAGCCCACGTTGTAGGCAAGAAATCTTGCGCATGAAGTTTTTAAGTCAAAGAAAATGTTATGTTTTTAGTTGCAAAACCAATTTGAGCATGTGTCATGGGTCGTACGAAAAGTGTAGCCTTGTAAGACCATTGTTGTACACATAGATTGGAATCAGGAGTGGTTCATAAGAAACTATTTTCCCAGAGTGAGAGTTAGTTGGAATCAGGAGTGGATAATAATACAGTTTTTTCTGAGTAATCTTATTGCTACTCCAGATCTCAAAAAAAAAAATACAGCTTTTTTTTCTGGAATGGGAAAACATAATGGCAGTGGTGGGTTGGAAGCCCTGTGGGACTAACGGGCTGGGCTTCGAGTTCGAACCCACCACGGCGTCCATCCACGCAGAACCCATCACTTTCCTCCTTGCTCGCCTCTGGACTGACGCCGCATCTCGCTCCCTCCCTCTCCTCCACGCCCCATTTCGCGGTCCACCGTCGAACCGCCGCAGCCCCACCCCACCCTACCGGCGTGCGCTCCAGCGAGGAGGATAGCGGTTGGCCCCTCCAGGTCGCGGCGCGCACAACGGCAAGACGGGAGCGGATGAGCGAGCCGGAGCTTCCTCTTACAGTTTGAACACTGCTTCCTTCATAATGTGAAGGATTTCAGAGATTCCAACTTGCAGGTACGTACGTCGCGTTAGCATTGCGTGCTATCAACTTGTCATCCGCCGAGTTTGATGTGGCAACATTTTTGTTACAAGGGAGATTGATTGATTGATTTACCAGGGCACTTAGGCGCAAGTCACTATCGAGTCTGAATCCGTTTCCGTTTCAAAACTATCGAGTCTGAATAATCATTTATCCTATCTAGCCATTAGAAAAGAAGCAAACACAAATTTAAATATGACCGAACCAAAAAATAATTCGTGGTTTCAGATTAACTAGTGGTGTCACTCAAGCAATTTCGGCATCTATTTATTTCTTTGCTCAGTTGATTTGTGCACTGTTGGGTTGGGGATAAATTGAGCAGAGCCTACTGTGTGCTCAGTCGATTATTGGTGACTTGTGGTTGTCCTGCGTAAGCAAGCAGGTTGCGAGATAAGTAATCAAGTTGATTATGAGGGTGGTGCTGTATGCTATGCAAGAGGGAAAGTGAATGAAAAGACAAAATCTCCCAAGTAGTCAGTCCACAAAAATGGCCTGTACAATTACCATTCCAAACATTTTTTGAGGGGGTTTGTTTTTAGATACAGCTCCAGGACAAAAGTGAACAACCAAAATCTCATAACCCGGAAGAAATTTCTGTGTGGAATGCATTAACTATGTTATGCCAAGAAAGTTCTGAAGAGGCGCTCCGGCGACAATTCTTCTCATGGGCAATTTACTGACGAATAACATGCTGCTTGATCAAAAAGACTGAACATAAACTCTTTTTCTGCAGTGATTCTCTTCTTCGAAGAATCACAATTTGCAAGTGGTGCCGCTAGCTATATACCATAATAAATGAAGTGCAGGAGCTAAAACTCCCAGCTATCTGTTATTTGATCATTGCTGATGGAGCAATTCATTTACGGTTCAAACAATCCCATGGAATAACTGGGACATTTTTTCCTTTTATTTTTCAGGAATAACTATCAAGCTAAGCCGCATAACAAACTTACATGAGAAATCTACTAGAGTCATACATGCTTATGCTGTAGAGCAGATTAAAGCAACGAACGCAGCAAATAAATGACCCAGTCTGGTAATCCCAGAGGACTTCGAACCCACCCTCTGTTGGTTGGTCCATTCGGCCACTGCTGCACACAGAGGCCTCTCTTGCAGTTCGATCATTGCTTGCTTCCCCCCGCGCCCTGCGGCAAGATGGGAGCGGACGAGAGAGGCGAGGCAAGGCTTCCTTCCTCTTACAGGTCAGCCACTGATTTCTTGCTGTGGAGGCTTTCAGAGATCCCGACCTGCAGGTATATTGATTCATCGCGTTAGCATTGCATGGTGTCACAGAATTTATTTTGACACAAGGGAGATTGATTTTTCTTTACCACTTTATTTCGCAGCTTGGATTTTCATGACGCCTCATCAAAAACCAATCCTCTTATGCGGGAGAGAGGAGACCAAGTGGAAATAGCCCCACCTTCTCTGCATCTTCTTACCAACTCTGGGCAGCCAACTATGCCTAAGTGCTCGACGGCTGGCAATCGCTCCAGGAGACCATGCGGGAATTCCTCCATATCTGGACAGTCACAAATCCTCAATTTCGTAAGAGAAGTGAGGCCACACATCCCATCAAGCAGCACTTTCAGGCCACTGCAGAAACGCAAACCATATTTTGAATAAGCAAACATTTAGTTTCAAAAAGGCGAACATTTTGTAATTTGTGAACAAAATTTTGAACATTAGATCATTTTTGGAAGAAAAAAACGTATGGACCTCTCCTCTCTCGCGATCACATTCGAACTAGAAGACGCGGGAGGACAACTCCACGCGTCACGCTACCAACCTGTCACTCCCAGCGGCGGGCTAGATGGGCCATCGAAAAAAAGATGGACAAGTACATGTGGCGCTACCGCAGCTCGAAGGGCCACTCCACGCGTCGGGCTAGCAACCCCCTCAATCCCAGGGACAGGCCCCGCCACAGGAAGGACGAGGCCCAAGTGGCTGGGTTGAGGCCTTCTCTCTGTAAAACATAATTCACAGAGTAAGAAAAGGAAAAGGCCAGGAGATTTGAGGAAGTATATGCAATAGACTCCTAGAAGTAAAATTGATCTGGTAAATTTTACAGATAGAAAAATAATTCAAGTTTCAAACTCAAGCCATTTTTTAACCCAACCAAATCAACTTCAAATGATCTGAAGTTAGACAAAGAGGTTGAAGACAAGGTTTAGGATTTATAAGAGCAGAATGAACGAAAAGTCCATTCTGCACCCGAGCTCATATGCTCCCGCATGAACAGTAAAATCGAAAAAAATTCAAAAAATTCCAAATTTTTTTGGGAGAAACATTGACAAAAGTTCTAAGTGCCTGCAAAAATTCATCATGAAATCACATTCTTGTAAGGCGTGGCAAAAAAAAACAAATTCAGTGCTTCAAAATGCATTTGAAAGTAGCTTTTTCAGAGTACTATTTTTGTTTTTTTGCCACGTCTTCTAGGAATGTGATTTCATGACGAATTTTTGCAGGCACTTAGAACTTTTGTCAATGTTTCTCTCAATTTTTTTTTATTTTACTGTTCATGCAGGAGCATATGAGCTCGGGTGCAGATTAGCCGCGTCCCAGAATGAACTTTTTTATGGACAGGAAAGATGTCAGATGAAAAATAATTGGAATAAAGAAGAAAGGAGAAGTTTGGATGTGATAGAACTTGGGTGAACTTGATGAATGGACTTCCAAAAATTCCAAAAGGTGTTCGCATTTTCAGAAATTGTTCATAATGTGTGAAAACAATCCCATTCTCAAAATTCCTTCACAATTTTGAAAAAT
Source organism: Triticum monococcum (assembly GCA_034509565.1). NCBI lineage: Eukaryota > Viridiplantae > Streptophyta > Magnoliopsida > Poales > Poaceae > Triticum > Triticum monococcum. Next base: position 8,208,042 of record CM067847.1, on the reverse strand, counting down.
ATGTTTCGATATTTCAAAAAACGTTCATGTTTTCAAAATTCGTTCACTCTCTCACAGATTTGGCTTGGGTATAAGAGATTGATTGGGTGGAAAGCAACTTGGGGAGGCTAGAAATCAAGATTCATATGGTTGAAGTGGAATATCTTGATCTCAACAGATGAGTAGGTGGCTCTCTCTTAGAAAACTAGATATGACAAGTGTGGAACAGTTCTGAGTGCTTCTCTTTCGAGTGGGTAGTGGTGGAGGGGTATATATATAGGCATCTCCAAAAATCCAACCGTTACAACATTATTGCCCAACTCGGTGAAACCAGAGTAAAACTCGATCGTACCGATTAGTGCAAAATGTGGTAACTTTAGGCTTTTCGGTGAAACCGATGTATGAATCTCAGCGGTACCGATATGGGTCACCTAGGCAATTACCGCTTCTCGGTGAAACCGATTCTCAAAACTCGGATGGACCGTTTCTTGTAAATGGCTAACCAGAGAGTTGGTCCAAATGTCGGTGGAACCAATTTGCAATTCTCGAAAATTCTGATTATTGAATAGTCGCGACCTGGATGAGCGACCGGGCGAAGTCGCGGGACGAGCCTGTACGACGAGGTCCGCAGGCGCCATCCACAAGCAGGGACCCTGGGTCGCGGACGAGCAGGTGGCGCTGTTGCGGCAACGGCGTGGCGGTGCCGGATGTGGCAGGGTTCTTCTCGTATTGGTCTGGTCGATTGCTCCGTTGTTGCGTGCTGGAAAGCCAACGAACAGGCCAAACTGCCAAAGAGAACATGATGGGCTGAGCTGCGTCCCGGGCCACTTCAAAAAATAAATCGATAGGCATTTTTGAAAAACGAATATTTTTAATTTTTTACTAAACTCTCTGTTTTTTTTAATTTGAACATAAACAATTTCAAATCTGAAAAACATTTTGAACATTCTAAGCATGTGAATTAAATAGAATTCTAAAATTATTTCAAAAAATGTTCGCATATTCAAAAAATGGTTTGTGTTTTTGCAAAAAAAATCGAATGTTCTCTGAATTTTCACAAGTTTTCAAAAAATGTCCCCCTTTAAAAAAATCATATTTTCAAAAAATGTACCCGTTTCAAAAGATGTTCATATTTTCATTTTTTAAAGTTTCAAAAAATGCGCCCAATCCAAAAATTCAAAAAGTATTCATGTTTTCAAATTTTAGTTGGGCGCAAGTCAAGACAGGTAAATATTATAGTGACTTCGTGCGATAATACCCACATTTTTTGTGGTCAAGAAAAGTGGTTATTTTTACCCTATAATCTTGATCAAACATTCAAATCATTGACTTGCATGGAAATCTTCTCTAAAATTTCACAAGTTTTCAAAAAATGTTCCCGTTTCAAAAAGAAAATGTTCCCGTTTAAAAAAAAATCATATTTTCAAAAAATGTACCTGTTTCAAAAGAGGTTCACGTTTTGATTTTTTAAAGTTTCAAAAAAATGTGCCCAGTCCTTCAAAAAATATTCATGTTTTCGAATTTTAGTTGGGCGCAAGTCAAGACAAGTAAATATTATATGGGTGTTCTCGCAGTTCATGCAGATGATGGGAGGACCTGCTCCAAGGACTATTCTGACAGGTAGGTCATGGACAGCACGATACCCTTGTGTTGGTAAAAGTCACAATTCATGTATAGCTGACGACTTGTGTTTACAGACCAAAACCGAGCCATGGAATTGGCCATAAAGAAGGTTTATCCAGGCACCGTGCACAGCAGCACAGGTGGTGCAAATGGCATGTCCTGAAGAAAGCAAAAGAGATGTTAGGGCTGTTGCATACGAAGAAATCTGATTTTCAGGCTTAGTTCCACAAGGTTGTGAACCACATGCTAGCCATAGATGAGTTCGAGGCAGCGTGGGGTATTTTGTTAGATAAATACAATTTGAGGAAGCATACATACATGACGCAGTTGTATGAGATTAGAGAAAAGTGGGCGAAGCCGTACTTCGAGGGGGTTTTCTGCGCCAAGATGACGAGCACTCAACGCAGCGAAAGTGTGAATCACATGCTGAAGACCTACATGCCACCAGCGAGTCCAATGCACGTTTTTGTGAGGCAATACATGAGGCTGTAGTTTGATCGAGAGCGAGAGGAGAGCTATGAGGAGAAGAGGACAATGATAGTAAGTAATTCGTTCCTTTAGTTTTTTAAGTTAAAAGACGGGGAGCATTCGTTTTCTATCGAGATCGAGTAAACGTAATGTCATTTGTTAGTACTGCTAAGTCCGAGAAAATGCTCAATGGTATGACAGGGTAGAGCAGTGAGGAGAACTATTTTGGCGATCGAGCGGCATGCAAGTAGGATATACACAAGAGCGATGTTTGAAGAGTTCAGGCGCCTACTAACCGAAGCTACTGCCTATAATGATGACCAATTAGAGTTTACATGTGAATGTGCAGCCTGTTCTGAGGGTAAACTTCCGCAGCAAATTTTATCCTGAGGATGAAAAATGTTCCCGGACAAGCATAACTAATTGCTTATTTTTCCAACAACACAGGTGATGGAAATACTTCATCTCAACGAGATCCCTGCTAAGCATATAGTGAAGCGGTGTGCAAAGGACGCGAGGGGCATACTGCCGCAACACCTGGCTGAGTATCAAAGAGACAACTCAGTTAACCTGTCATTTACCTATAGACACTCAAAGCTGTACCTGAAAGCCATGGAGGTGGTGAGGATGGATGATGCGAGTGCGGCAGCGTACGATCACCTATATGAAGGTCTGGACGCCCTGCTGGTGAGTGGTGCACCTTTTGCCGAGAAGAGGGACGGCTTGGGTTTCCAGGACCGAATGACTGGCTTAACTCCTGGTACATTGCCTGGCAATGGTGAGAAAGCATATGTGGACGGCGACGGTGCTGAAAAATGCATTAGTACTGGAAACTCTGTTAGTGAATGGTCTACACGGTCTAGCAGCACTGGATAAGCAGAGGGGAGTTGGAAGACCAACAAATATTAGAGAAAAGGCATCGTACGAGGGACTCGGTAGGCGAAACAGATTCTGCAGTATATGCAGATGCGAAGGGCACAAACGAACTACATGCCCTGGGAGACGGGATGCCGTGAAGACACCACAAAAGCCTGGTAGATGCAAGAATTGTGGTATGGAAGGGCACCGGCGGACCACATGCACAAGGCCTTTGGGTGTTGCTGAGAAATGAGGACTGAAATTCGAGAGGAGCGATGATGACTTTGTTGATGAAAAAAAGAACTTCTACTTGTGTAATATGACGTTTCCTTAATTTATGAAATGGAACTGCTTTCTTGAACGTGTTGGTTGCTTTGTCACCTGGGTATAAGGGCATCTCCAGCCGTTGGCCCCCCCAAGACACATAAAAATCGCCCCCTGGGGGCGAGCCGGCGATGCAATCGGCGCTGGGGCGGTTTTGCGCCCAGTCGTCGCCCCGAGGCGCCGAAATTGGCCCACTTTGCAGCCCAATTTCAGCGAATAAACGGCCCATATGGGCGAGAATAGGCCCATATTCGGCATGGTTTCGCCGTGTCTCGGCGTTCAATTATCAACACAATTATTTCTTATCACATATTTCATCACAGAAAAATCAAATACTTTAACAAAATACTACAACAACAAATAGTTCAATACAAATTATATTGTTCAACAAATAAAAACTCGTATTTCATCACGAGGCGTCCCCCTTGAGCCTCCATAGGTGCTCAATCAGATCTTCTGCAGTTGATGATGCACCTGTGGGTCTCGGATCTCCTGACGCATATTGAGATAGGCAGTCCAAGTTGCCGGTAGCTGGTGATCAACTTCGGCTAGAGGACCCTGCCTGTAGTATGGTTCAGTGTCAAACACTGGGTCTTCTTGCTCGCTCTCGATGATCATGTTGTGCAAGATGACAACAGCAAGTCATGATCTCCCACATTTGATCTTTCGACCAGGTCTGAGCGGGGTACCGAACAATAGCGAATCGAGATTGGAGCACACCAAATGCCCGCTTGACATCCTTCCGGCAAGCCTCCTGAACTTTCGCAAACCAGGCGTTCTTGCCTCCTGGCACAGGGTTTGAGATCGTCTTCACAAATGTCGACCATCTCGGATAAATGCCGTCAGCTAGATAGTATCCCTTGTTGTATTGGTGCCCATTGATCTCGAAGTTCACCGGAGGAGAATGGCCCTCAACGAGCTTGGCAAAAACAGGAGAGCACTGCAGCACGTTGATGTCATTGTGAGTTCCTGGCATACCAAAGGAGTGCCAAATCCAGAGGTCCTGTGTGGCTACCGCCTCAAGCACCACACTGCAACCGCCTTTGGCGCCTTTGTACATCCCTTGCCAACCAAATGGGCAGTTCTTCCATTTCCAATGCATGCAGTCGATGCTTCCAAGCATCCCAGGAAATCCTCTTGCTGCATTCTGGGCTAGGATCCGAGCAGTGTCTTCCGCATTGGGTGTTCTCAAGTATTGTGGCCCAAATACTGCCACCACTGCCCGACAGAACTTGTAGAAACACTCTATGCTGGTGGACTCGGCCATGCGCCCATGGTCGTCGAGTGAATCACTTGGAGCTCCACATGCAAGCATCCTCATCGCTGTCGTGCACTTCTGGATGGAGGTGAATCCAAGAGCGCCAGTGCAATCCATCTTGCACTTGAAGTAGTTGTCGAACTCCCGGATGGAATTCACAATCCTGAGGAAGAGCTTTCGGCTCATCCGATAACGGCATCGAAATGTTCTCTCGCCATGAAGTGGAGCATCGGCGAAGTAGTTGGAGTAGAGCATGCAGTAGCCTTGCAAACGATGCCGGTTCTTTGCTTTCACCCGCCCCGGCGCCGAGCCACCTCACCGCGGCTTTTCACTGCTCGCCAGCAGCTGGGCGAGGGCGGCGAGCACCATCAGATGCTCTTCTTCCTGGACGTCGGCCGCGGCTTCCTCCTCCAGCAGCGCGGCGAGCTCTTCCTCCTCATCCGAGTCCATCGCCGAGACGGGCAAATCACCGAACACCTTGCGCTCGGTGGCCGTGAACCCGCCGTCAAACCGCGCCTCCGCGACCGAAAACGCCCAGCTGTTGCGGGAGGGGTTGCCGCGGCGAAGCAATGCTATTTTCCGGCGGGGAATGGCTATCTACCGGAGTCGCGCGGCGGCCGTCGCCGGGATACAGCTAGTGGTGGCCGAGGGCGCGGGGGGTGCGAGGCGAGTCGGGGAAGAAAACCTTGACTTTTCCCCTGGCGGTGTGGGCCAGACGTGCTTTTCCCTAGCGCCGGAGCCCCCAACGGCTCCCCAGCGCACCGGGTTCGGCCTGTGACCGCCGGGCGGAAAAAAGGTCCGAACCGGCGATTTTCGGCGTCCTGGGGGCGCGACTGGGCCGTTTTTTCGGCACCGGCGTTGAAAAAGTGGCCTAGGGGGGCTTGTTGGGGGCGCGGCTGGTGATGCCCTAAGCATATAAGTATTGCAAAATGTCTCATAAGGGTTGCTGTGTGCTAGATTTGGTCTCGGGCTGTAGACACTTGTCTAACATGCATCCATGTACCGATCTTGTTTCTGAGCACGACGCACGTTCAAAATTCGAATTGCTGAATGGAAGTAAAAGAGCCGCAGTGGCAGGTGGTGTGTGTGTCTGACATGGTCGTCACCATAAGAGTGGGAGGCTGGCAACCCCGTTTTGAACAGAATTAGCACTGGATCTACTTACATCATTGCGGATGCACCTGTAGAACCGTTGACGAGCGTTCTCGTCAGGAAAAGCATTTATTAACAGAGATTTCAGGTTGCCGTTTCAGAAGCTGTCAGACTAGTCATAGTGGGTAGTAACTTTAAGTAGTAACATGCATATGTTACTACTCTATATTACTACCTCTATAGTGGGGAGTAACATATGTGTTGTGTCATGCATCACTTCATTTATTAGGTTGTAGACTCATCTTTTCTTGATATGTGTGGTGTTACAATAACTAGCTATGTTACCACATGCCTTTTTTTTCCATTAATTATATGCCACATCATATATTTTGTCTAGATAAGTGTGATGTTACCATCTATGTTACTCCCACTGTGGATAGTCTCAGCGTGGAACGGCTCATGTGGGCTCAGATGTAGGCCTGAGCCGTGCGTCGCACTCCTGGTCCGGACGCACAGTCCCACGCGCCGTGACAATCAATGTGTCTTCTGACTGTTCAATTTCTGTAAGAATACAACGAAGAAATACATCTACTGGCGCATATCCCCACGTGAGTGAACAGCATAGATAACGGGATCAGCTGAGCCCGGGCTCAGAAACTGATATCCGGAAGTTTTTGAACTATTTCAGGAAAAAGAAGTTTCTGAATCAATAAAAGGACACAATCGCTACATCATCTATTGTTTTTGCTGAGATGCAGATCAATAAAATCATGTAGCCTGCGCACATATCTAATCAGAGGTTTATTGCTTTATTTATTTTGGGTGCTGCAGTGCAAGGCTCATTAATCTGGCACCATTGATGCAATGTGGTACTGGCTCGCTGCGTTTAACGTACCATGCACAATCTGAACCGGATTAGATTCACCAACATCATCTGAATTTCTTGGTACAATAGAGAGTGCAACACCCAGATGCAGCCGAAATGGGAGAATCAACAGGGGTGGTTGGAAGTGAAGAAACTGAAGCTCCGTCAACCAGGGCAGTGCGAAGCTTCAGAGAAACAGCCATCAGAAGAGAAACATATGAAAGTTGGGGCCCACAGGTCAGCCAGGGTACTGCAATTATTCCATCGACGAGTGGGAGTGCGATCGTAACAGTCTAACAGAGGGCATATGCAAGAAAATAGAGATGGCTTTTCTAAAGCGGCGCTGAAAAGAAATAGCTTTTCTAAAGAACAGTATAATGTTGGGTTTATTGGTTTCGTAATTGAAACCCGGAAGCATGGAGCTCCTTAACTCAAAAGAAATTATAATATGGGGTGTGATATTTGGGAGAAACACACCAGAGGAAATACTACCTTATTATGAGAAGGTATTTGAAATGGGAAACTTATTGCTTGAAAATATCCACATGTACCACCGGTTGTCTGCAATTATTTCTCAACGGTGTAATGAGCTTCAGCAGGAATTACAAAACGTCCTCAACAACAACCAAGGAAAAAAAATAGCGCGGTACAGCAAAATGGCACAACCTCAAAACATGCTATTAGCGAGGCAATTATCAGTATGCTATAGCGATGCTATAGTGTGCTATTTTTTTTAGTGACAACAACGGGGGTGAAAAACAGACATATTCACGGGATGGAGATAGGCAATCCAGAAAGAAGGCTTGTACAATTGCCAATCCAAACATTGTTTTATTTTTTCCGTTGGATACTGCTCCAGGACAAAGTGAATAGTAGAAATCTCATAACCAGGAAGAAATTTCTGCGCACACTCCTGCCTAAATTCTTTTCATGACGCAGCGGACCAAATGAGAACCCAATTCAGTATCTAAGATGGAGGTGGATCAGACAAATTCAGCCAATAAAAGAACCAGATGGCACATCGTCACTTACTTCCTGCAATGTGGCTACGCAAAATGGAAGCACAATATTCTGTTTTTGATTAGGTTTTCGAGGAAAATCTGTATTTAGAAATAGAAAAAAATACCGCAAGTAATGACCTAGCCCGGCCCAGCCTGCTAATCCCAGTGGGCTTTCAACCCACCACACCTTCAGCTGGTGGGTCTATTGGGGCGAATTTATTTTAAATAATACATTTTTTATTAATTTGCATAAATATTACGCCCGATATATAATTTTCAAAAATAATACACTGTCGGCCGGCTACTGACCGACTGGGCCTAGTCGGCCCATAGCAGGCCGACTGAGGCCCTATCGGCTTCCTGCTGGCCGATTGGCCTGTTAGCCAACTGGCTCCAGTCAGCCATATGTAGGCCGATAGGCGCTATTTGGCCAGCTATGGGTCGACTGGTGCATGCCACCATTTTTGCCCCCGTATGATCCCCGCTTATGTCACTGCATTTAATGTATCATGCACAATCTGCACTGGATTAGATTCACCAACATTATATTTCTTGGTATACGAAACTACCCAGATGCAGCCGAAATGGGAGAAGCGGTGCTGAAGCTGAACGGCAACAGGGGCAGGTTGGAACTGAAGAAACTGAAGCTCGGTGCAATGCTTCAGAGAAGCAGTCATCAGAAGAGAAAAATATGGAAATTGGGGCCCGCAGATCAGCCAGAGTACTCCAAGTATCCCAGCGGCAGGAGCTCAGTTTGTAAACGTCATTCTTGATGAGGTTCAGACTTGGAGAGCGGCTGGACCTCGGTGTTTTCAATTTTTTCTGAGAGAGTAGCCTGTAATTTTCTTGTGGGTGTGTGTGGATGTTTGCCGGTACCTTAATTTGTTTTGCTTCCTTCTTGTAACATATTCTCTGCCTTCTATAAAATATGGTATGCAATTTGCATACTCTTAAAAAAGAGAAAAGAAACAACTTTTCTATGTAAACAACAATATAATGTGGGGTTTATCAGTTTTGTAATTGAAACCAGGAAGCAAAGAGCTCCCTTAATTACCGAAAAAGGGTTTCCCCCGCTTTGTATTACAAAGCAACCAACATCGATACAAAGGAGTGCTCGGGCAAGAAGCACAACAAGCCCAAAGGAAAGAGAAAGAACAAAGAAGAAGAAAGAAATGCCAACAACGGCAGCTCGACAAAGCGCCGATGACCCGCCACCGTTGCGCCCTCCGAAATTGACCCACCACAGACCCAGGCTCCGACCCACCGCGTACCAAGCAGCACCTCCAGCAAGGGATGCGACGTCGACGACATTGCTGCCCGGACGTGTCCTAGGGTTTCCCCCGACATGTGAAAGGAAGTGGGGGATGGATACATCCGACACCCTCCAAGAAGGGATGGTGGCAACCGCAGGTGTCACCGCATAGGAGCCGGAAGAGAGTCGGCAAGGGATATCTCCCGCACTCCAAGCCCCACCGTCCAACCAGGCCGAAGCCAACCAGCCACCTCGCCGCCCATCAGCATGCGCCACCGCGGTCTTGATGCCACCCACGCCGCCTCACCGAGATCACCACCACGAGGCCAAGAGGATGGAGAGAGATGCACGAGGCGACAGGAGCAGCAGCACCGGAGCCACGCGGGAGGGAACTACCTCCACCGCCGTCATGCAGGAGGCCCGAGTCTTCGGCACCGTCGCGGTCGCCGTCCGGACGCAGCAGCAGGGCATACCAGGCCACCCCTGGCCCGGCCAGGCCCGATTTGGGCCCGTAAAGCCCCACCGGCCACGCTGCAGCAGGGCGGCACCAGCGTCGCCAGCATCCACCCGCCCATCGCCGCTCCCCTGCCTCCCGGAAGCCACACCGACGACCCTCCCCGCCGCCGGCCCGCCCAGACCCAGATGGGGTCCGAAGGGCCCAGATCTGGGCCGAGCGGGCGCCGCCAGATCGCATCGCCGCGCTGCCCCGCCGCCCAGAAGATCCCCCGCCACCACGCCGGACCACCGCCGCCTGGGAGCACCCTGCAGCGCCGCCCCGCCTCGCGTCGAAGCGACCCGCGAGGGGAAAGGCCAGTGGCTGCCGCCGCCAGCGCCGCCCGGGCTAGGCCCGGCGCCGGACGCCAGCGACGGCGGCAAGGAGAGAAGGGAGGGGGCGGGGGGCTCGGGGAGGAGGCGCTGGAGGCGCGACCGGTCGCCCGCGGGGGCGACGCGGTCGCGAGAAGAGGACTGGGCTGATCTCAGCTCCCTTAATTCAAAAGAAAAAAAAAATAAGAGTTGTTATATTTTGCGGGGAAAACACCAGAGAAAATATTCCCTTAGCTTATAATGAGAAGGTATTTGCAATGAAGGACTGATCATCAGAAAATATCAGCATGTACCACCAGTTATCCACAACTGTTTCTCAACAGTGTAATGAGCTTCAGCATGAATTATTACAGCAAGATCCCATCTGACCCCCGAGCCGCTCCCGCGAGCGTCCTCGGGGAAACCCTAGCTGCCGCCCCTCGTCCTCCCTTGTCGAACTCTCCCCCTGCCGCCACCGCACAGCGCCGCCGGGCAAAGACCGGCCGACGTTGGTGGCGGCGGGGATCTTGCCCCTCTCCTCGCGGTTGCGGGACGGCGCGGCGCGAGACGACGCTGGGCTGGGCGGGGCCCAGCGGCGCGGCAGAGGGCGTGTTGGGTGGCGGCGCCCTTGCCTGGCGGCGGTGCAGTTGCGGCTTGAGGCCTCTCCAACGCGCGGCGGCTGCGGCTTCTCTGGCGGCGGCGCGAGTTATCCCGGTGGCAGCTTGGCGGCGTGGCGCGGCGGAGCTCCGGCGATGACTCGGCGGCGGGCTGGAGGGCTAGGCACCGTCCAGTGGTGCTGCCTCCGCGGCGGTTGCGGCTTGGGGCCCTGGACCCCGATCCGATCTGGATCTGGTGGTGCCGGGGTCTGGCCATGGCGGCTGGCGAGGCATGGGATTCGTCGGGGCTTGTCGCCCTCTAGGCACCATGGGGGTGCCGGCGGCGATGCGTGCCCGGCGTGGTGACACTGGTGGACGTGGTGGTCATCTTCTTCCCGAGATGGCCGGACAGAGGCTTGGTGATCGGATCTCGAGATCCATCTGAAGGAAATATGCCCTAGAGGCAATAATAAAGTTATTATTTATTTCCTTATTTCATGATAAATGTTTATTATTCATGCTAGAATTGTATTAACCGGAAACATAATAGATGTGTGAATACATAGACAAACAAAGTGTCACTAGTATGCCTCTACTTGACTAGCCCGTTAATCAAAGATGGTTATATTTCCTAACCATGAACAATGAATTATTATTTGATTAACGGGATCACATCATTAGGTGAATGATCTGATTGACATGACCCATTCCATTAGCTTAGCACCCGATCGTTTAGTATGTTGCTATTGCTTTCTTCATGACTTATACATGTTCCTGTAACTATGAGATTATGCAACTCCCGTTTACCGGAGGAACACTTTGGGTGCTACCAAACGTCACAACGTAACTGGGTGATTATAAAGGAGTACTACAGGTGTCTCCAAAGGTACATGTTGGGTTGGCGTATTTCGAGATTAGGTTTTGTCACTTCGATTGTCGGAGAGGTATCTCTGGGCCCTCTCGGTAATGCACATCACTTAAGCCTTGCAAGCATTGCAACTAATGAGTTAGTTGCGGAATGATGTATTACAGAACGAGTAAAGAGACTTGCCAGTAACGAGATTGAACTAGGTATTTGGAATACCGACGATCGAATCTTAGGCAAGTAACATACCGATGACAAAGGGAACAACGTATGTTGTTATGCGGTCTGACCGATAAAGATCTTCATAGAATATGTAGGAGCCAATATGGGCATCCAGGTCCCGCTATTGGTTATTGACCGGAGATTTGTCTCAGTCATGTCTGCATTGTTCTCGAACCGTAGGGTCCGCACGCTTAAAGTTACGATGACAGTTGTTATGAGTTTTATGCATTTTGATGTACCGAAGTTTGTTCGGAGTCCCGGATGTGATCACGGACATGACGAGGAGTCTCAAAATGATCGAGACATAAAGATTGATATATTGGATGACTATATTGTTGGGGAACGTAGTAATTTCAAAATATTTCCTACGCACACGCAAGATCGTGGTGATGCATAGCAACGAGGGGAGAGTATGATCTACGTACCCTTGTAGATCGCAACGGAAGCGTTGACACAACGTAGAGGAAGTAGTCGTACGTCTTCTTCCCGATCCGACCGATCCAAGCACCGTTACTCCGGCACCTCCGAGTTCTTAGCACACGTACAGCTCGATAACGATCCCCGGGCTCCGATCCAGCAAAGCTTTGGGGAGGAGTTCCATCAGCACGACGGCGTGGTGACGATCTTGATGTTCTACCGACGCAGGGCTTCGCCTAAGCACTACAACGATATGATCGAGGTGGAATATGGTGGCAGGGGACACCACACACGGCTAAGGAGCGATCTCAATGATCAACTTGTGTGTCTAGAGGTGCCCCCTGCCTCCGTATATAAAGGAGCCAATGGGGAGGGGTGCGGCCAGCCATAGGGCGCGCTAGGAGGAGTCCTACTCCTACCGGGAGTAGGAGTCCCCCCCCAATCCTTTTCCAACTAGGACTCCCAAGGGGGAAAGAGAGAGAGAGAGGTGGCCAGCCACCTTTCCTAGTCCTAATAGGACTAGGCGAGGGGGGAGGCGCGCAGTGCACCATGGCAGCCGCTTTCACCTTTCCACTAAGGCCCAATAAGGCCCATATGGCTCCCGGGGGGTTCCGGTAACCTCCCGGTATTCCGGTAAAATCCCAATTTCACCCGGAACACTTCCGATATCCAAATATAGGCTTCCAATATATCAATCTTTATGTCTCGACCATTTCGAGACTCCTCGTCATGTCCGTGATCACATCCGGGACTCCGAACTAACTTCAGTACATCAAAATGCATAAACTCATAATAACTGTCATCGTAACGTTAAGCGTGCGGACCCTACGGTTCGAGAACAATGTAGACATGACCGAGACACATCTCCGGTCAATAACCAATAGCGGGACCTGGATGCCCATATTGGCTCCTACATATTCTACGAAGATCTTTATCGGTCAGACCGCATAACAACATACGTTGTTCCCTTTGTCATCGGTATGTTACTTGCCTGAGATTCGATCGTCGGTATCCAATACCTAGTTCAATCTCGTTACTGGCAAGTCTCTTTACTCATTCCGTAATACATCATCCCGCAACTAACTCATTAGTTGCAATGCTTGCAAGGCTTAAGTGATGTGCATTACCGAGAGGGCCCAGAGATACCTCTCCGACAATCGGAGTGACAAATCCTATTCTCGAAATACGCCAACCCAACATGTACCTTTGGAGACACCTGTAGAGCTCCTTTATAATCACCCAGTTACGTTGTGACGTTTGGTAGCACACAAAGTGTTCCTCCGGCAAACGGGAGTTGCATAATCTCATAGTCATAGGAACATGTATAAGTCATGAAGAAAGCAATAGCAACATACTAAACGATCGGGTGCTAAGCTAATGGAATGGGTCATGTCAATCAGATCATTCATCTAATGATGTGATCCCGTTAATCAAATAACAACTCTTTGTCCATGGTTAGGAAACATAACCATCTTTGATTAACGAGCTAGTCAAGTAGAGGCATACTAGTGACACTCTGTTTGTCTATGTATTCACACATGTATTATGTTTCCGGTTAATATAATTCTAGCATGAATAATAAACATTTATCATGATATAAGGAAATAAATAATAACTTTATTATTGCCTCTAGGGCATATTTCCTTCAGTCTCCCACTTGCACTAGAGTCAATAATCTAGATCACATCACCATGTGATTAACATCGATAGTTCACATCATCATGTGATTAACACCCATAGTTCACATCGCCATGTGACCAACACCCAAAGGGTTTACTAGATTCAGTAATCTAGTTCACATCGCTATGTGATTAACACCCAAAGAGTACTAAGGTGTGATCATGTTTTGCTTGTGAGAGAATCTTAGTCAACGGGTCTGCCACATTCAGATCCACATGTATTTTGCAAATTTGTATGTCAACAATGCTCTGTATGGAGCTACTCTAGCTAATTGCTCCCACTTTCAATATGTATCTAGACCGAGACTTAGAGTCATCTAGATTAGTGTCAAAACTTGCATCGGCGTAACCCTTTACGATGAACCTTTTTATCACGTCCATAATCGAGAAACATATCCTTATTTCACTAAGGATAATTCTGACCGCTGTCCAGTGATCTACTCCTAGATCACTATTGTACTCCCTTGCCAAATCAGTGCAGGGTATACAATAGATCTGGTATACAGCATGACATACTTTATAGAACCTATGGCCAAGGCATAGGGAATGACTTTCATTCTCTTTCTATCTTCTGCCGTGGTCGGGCTTTGAGTCTTACTCAACTTCACACCTTATAATACAGGCAAGAACTCTTTCTTTGACTGCTCCATTTTGAACTACTTCAAAATATTTGTCAAGGTATGTACTCATTGAAAAAACTTATCAAGCGTCTTGATCTATCTCTATAGATCTTGAAGCTCAATATGTAAGCAGCTTCACCGAAGTCTTTCTTTGAAAAACTCCTTTCAAACACTCCTTTATGCTTTACAGAATAATTCTACATTATTTTCGATCAACAATATGTCATTCACATATACTTATCAGAAATGCTGTAGTGCTCCCACTCACTTTCCTGTAAATACAGGCTTCACCAAGTCTGTATATAACTATATGCTTTGATCAACTCATCAAAGCGTATATTCCAACTCCGAGATGCTTGCCCTAGTCCACAGATGGATCGCTGGAGCTTGCACATTTTGTTAGCACCTTTCGGATTGACAAAACCTTCTGTTGCATCATATACAACTCTTCTTTAATAAATCCATTAAGGAATGCAGTTTTGTTTATCCATTTGCCAGATTTCATAAAATGCGGCAATTACTAACATGATTCGGACAGACTCAAGCATAGATACGAGTGAGAAGCTCTCATCGTAGTCAACACCTTGAACTTGTCGAAAACCTTTTGCGACAATTCTAGCTTTGTAGATAGTAACACTACTATCAACGTCCGTCTTCCTCTTGAAGATCCATTTATTCTCAATTGCTTGCCGATCATCGGGCAAGTCAACCAAAGTCCAAACTTTGTTCTCATACATGGATCATATCTCAGATTTCATGGCCTCAAACCATTTCGCGGAATCTGGGCTCATCATCGCTTCCTCATAGTTCGTAGGTTCGTCATGGTCAAGTAACATGACCTCCAGAACAGGATTACCGTACCACTCTGGTGCGGATCTCACTCTGGTTTACCTACGAGATTCGGTAGTAACTTGATCTGAAGTTACATGATCATCATCATTAGCTTCCTCACTAATTGGTGTAGTAGTCACAAGAACATATTTTTGTGATGAACTACTTTCCAATAAGGTAGAAGGTACAATTACCTTATCAAGTTTTCTACTTTCCTCCCACTCACTTCTTTCGAGAGAAACTCCTTCTCTAGAAAAACTCTGAATTTAGCAACAAAAGTCTTGCCTTCGGATTTGTGATAGAAGGTGTACCCAACAGTCTCCTTTGGGTATCCTATGAAGATATATTTCTCCGATTTGGGTTTGAGCTTATTAGGATGAAACTTTTTCATATAAGCATCACAACCCCAAACTTTAAGAAACGACAACTTTGGTTTCTTGCCAAACCATAGTTCATAAGGCGTCGTCTCAACGGATTTTGATGGTGCCCTATTTAACGTGAATGCAGCTGTCTCTAATGCATAACCCCAAAACGATAGTGGTAGATCGGTAAGATACATCATAGATTGCACTATATCCAATAAAGTACGGTTATGACGTTCGGACACACCATTTTGTTGTGGTGTTCCAGGTGGCGTGAGTAGTAAAACTATTTCACATTGTTTTAACTGAAGACCAAACTCGTAACTCAAATATTTTACCTCCGCGATCATATCGTAGAAACTTTTATTTTCTTGTCACGATGATTTTCCACTTCACTCTGAAATTCTTTGAACTGTTCAAGTGTTTCAGACTTATGTTTCATCAAGTAGATATCTCCATATCTGCTCAAATCATCTTGTGAAGGTCAGAAAATAATGATACCTGATGTAAGCCTTAATATTCATCGGACCACATACATCAGTATGTATGATTTCCAACAAATCTGTTGCTTGCTTCATTGTTCCGGAGAACGGCGTTTTAGTCATCTTGCCCATAAGGCATGGTTCGCAAGCATCAAGTGATTCATAATCAAGTGATTCCAAAATCCCATCAGCATGGAGTTTCTTCATGCGCTTTACACCAATATGACCTAAACGGCAGTGCCACAAATAAGTTTCACTATCATTATTAACTTCGCATCTTTTGATTTCAATATTATGAATATGTGTATCACTACGATCGAGATCCAACGAACTTGTTTCATTGGGTGTATGACCCTCGAAGGTTTTATTCATGTAAACAGAACAACAATTATTCTCCGACTTTAATGAATAACAGTATTGCAATAAACATGATCAAATCATATTCATGCTCAACGCAAACACCAAATAACACTTATTTAGGTTCAACACTAATCCCGAAAGTATAGGGAGTGTGCGATGATGATATCAATCTTGGAACCACTTCTAACACACATCGTCACTTCACCCTTAACTAGTCTCTGTTCATTCTGCAACTCCCGTTTTGAGTTACTACTCTTAGCAACTGATCCAGTATCAAATACTGAGGGGTTGCTATAAACACTAGTAAAGTACACATCAATAACATGTATATCAAATATACTTTTGTTCACTTTGCCATCCTTCTTATCCGCCAAATACTTGGGGTAGTTCCGCTTCCAGTGACCAATCCCTTTGCAGTAGAAGCACTTTGTCTCAGGCTTAGGACCAGACTTGGGTTTCTTCACTTGAGCAGCAACTTGCTTGCCGTTCTTCTTGAAGTTCCCCTTCTTCCCTTTGCCCTTTTCTTGAAACTAGTGGTCTTGTCAACCATCAACTCTTGATGTTTTTCTTGATTTCTACCTTCGTTGATTTCATCATCACGAAGAGCTTGGGAGTTGTTTCTGTTATCCCTTACATATTATAGTTCATCACGAAGTTCTACTAACTTGGTGATGGTGATTAGAGAATTCTGTCAATCACTATCTTATCTGGAAGATTAACTCCCACTTGATTCAAGCGATTGTAGTACCCAGACAATCTGAGCACATGCTCACTAGTTGAGCGATTCTCCTCCATCTTTTAGCTATAGAACTTGTTGGAGACTTCATATCTCTCAACTCGGGTATTTGCTTGAAATATTAACTTCAACTCCTAGAACATCTCATATGGTCCATGACGTTCAAAACGTCTTTGGAGTCCCGATTCTAAGCCATTAAGCATGGTGCACTAAACTATCAAGTAGTCATCATATTGAGCTATCCAAACGTTCATAACGTCTGCATCTGCTCCTGCAATAGGTCTGTCACCTAGCGGTGCATCAAGGACATAATTCTTCTGTGCAGCAATGAGGATAAACCTTAGATCACGGATCCAATCCGCATCATTGCTACTAACATCTTTCAACACAATTTTCTGTAGGAACATATCAAAATAAACACAGGGAAGCAACAACGCGAGCTATTGATCTACAACATAATTTGCAAAATACTACCGGACTAATTTCATGATAAATTTAAGTTCAATTAATCATATTACTTAAGAACTCCCACTTAGATAGATATCCCTCTAATCCTCTAAGTGATCACGTGATCCAAATCAACTAAACCATAACCGATCATCACGTGAGATGGAGTAGTTTTCAATGGTGAACATCATTATGTTGATCATATCTACTATATGATTCACGCTCGACCTTTCGGTCTCCGTGTTCTGAGGCCATATCTGCATATGCTAGGCTCGTCAAGTTTAACCTGAGTATTCTGCGTGTGTAAAACTGGCTTGCACCCGTTGTAGATGGACGTAGAGCTTATCACACCCGATCATCACGTGGTGTCTGGGCACGACGAACTTTGGCAACGGTGCATACTCAGGGAGAACACTTCTTGATAATTTAGTGAGAGATCATCTTATAACGCTACCGTCAATCAAAGCAAAAATAAGATGTATAAAGGATAAACATCATATGCAATCAAAATATGTGACATGATATGGCCATCATCATCTTGCTTCTTTGATCTCCATCTCCAAAGTACTGTCATGATCTATATCGTCACTGGCATGACACCATGATCTCCATCATCTTGATCTATATCAATGTGTCGTCGCGTGGTCGTCTCGCCAACAATTGCTCTTGCAACTATTGCTATCGCATAGCGATAAAGTAAAGCAATTATTGGACGCTTGCATCTCATGCAATAGAGAGACAACCATAAGGATTTTGCGAGTTGCTGATAACTTCAACAAAACATGATCATCTCATACAACAACTTATATCTCATCACGTCTTGACCATATCACATCACAACATGCCCTGCAAAAACAAGTTAGACGTCCTCTACTTTGTTGTTGCAAGTTTTACGTGGCTGCTATGGGCTTAAGCAAGAACCAATCTCTCCTACGCATCAAAACCACAACGATAGTTTGTCAAATAGACTCCGTTTTAACCTTCTCAAGGACCGGGCGTAGTCACACTCGGTTCAACTAAAGTTGGAGAAACAGTCACCCGCAAGTCACCTTTATGCAAAGCACGCCGGGGAAACCGGTCTCGCGTAAGCGTACGCGTAATGTCGGTCCGGGCCGCTTCATCCAACAATACCGCCGAACCAAAGTATGACATGCTGGTAGGCAGTATGACTTATATCGCCCACAACTCACTTGTGTTCTACTCGTGCATATAACATCAAACCATAAAACCTAGGCTCGGATGCCACTGTTGGGGAACGTAGTAATTTCAAAATATTTCCTACGCACAGGCAAGATCGTGGTGATGCATAGCAACGAGGGGAGAGTATGATCTACGTACCCTTGTAGATTGCAACGGAAGCGTTGACACAACATAGAGGAAGTAGTCGTACGTCTTCTTCCCGATCCGACCGATCCAAGCACCGTTACTCCAGCACCTCCGAGTTCTTAGCACACGTACAACTCGATGACGATCCCCGGGCTCCGATCCAGCAAAGCTTTGGGGAGGAGTTCCGTCAGCACGACGGCGTGGTGACGATCTTGATGTTCTACCAACGTAGGGCTTCGCCTAAGCACTACAACGATATGATCGAGGTGGAATATGGTGGCAGGGGGCACCGCACACGGCTAAGGAGCGATCTCAATGATCAACTTGTGTGTCTAGAGGTGCCCCCTGCCTCCGTATATAAAGGAGCCAAGGGGGAGGGGTGCGGCCAGCCATAGGGCGCGCCAGGAGGAGTCCTACTCCTACCGGGAGTAGGAGTCCCCCCAATCCTATTCCAACTAGGACTCCCAAGGGGGAAAGAGAGAGAGAGAGAGGTGGCTGGCCACCTCTCCTAGTCCTAATAGGACTAGGGGAGGGGGGAGGCGCGCAGCCCACCATGGCAGCCCCTTTCACCTTTCCACTAAGGCCCAATGAGGCCCATATGGCTCCCGGGGGGTTCCGGTAACCTCCCGGTATTCCGGTAAAATCCCGATTTCACCCAACAACACTTCCGATATCCAAATATAGGCTTCCAATATATCAATCTTTATGTCTCGACCATTTCGAGACTCCTCGTCATGTCCGTGATCACATCCGGGACTCCGAACTAACTTCGGTACATCAAAATGCATAAACTCATAATAACTGTCATCGTAACGTTAAGCGTGCGGACCCTACGGTTCGAGAACAATGTAGACATGACCGAGACACATCTCCGGTCAATAACCAATAGCGGGACCTGGATGCCCATATTGGCTCCTACATATTCTACGAAGATCTTTATCGGTCAGACCGCATAACAACATACGTTGTTCCCTTTGTCATCGGTATGTTACTTGCCCGAGATTCGATCATCGGTATCCAATACCTAGTTCAATCTCGTTACTGGCAAGTCTCTTTACTCGTTCCATAATACATCATCCCACAACTAACTCATTAGTTGCAATGCTTGCAAGGCTTAAGTGATGTGCATTACCGAGAGGGCCCAGAGATACCTCTCCGACAATCGGAGTGAGAAATCCTATTCTCAAAATACGCCAACCCAACATGTACCTTTGGAGACACCTGTAGAGCTCCTTTATAATCACCTAGTTACGTTGTGATGTTTGGTAGCACACAAAGTGTTCCTCCGGCAAACGGGAGTTGCATAATCTCATAGTCATAGGAACATGTATAAGTCATGAAGAAAGCAATAGCAACATACTAAACGATCGGGTGCTAAGCTAATGGAATGGGTCATGTCAATCAGATCATTCATCTAATGATGTGATCCCGTTAATCAAATAACAACTCTTTGTCCATGGTTAGGAAACATAACCATCTTTGATTAACGAGCTAGTCAAGTAGAGGCATACTAGTGACACTCTGTTTGTCGATGTATTCACACATGTATTATGTTTCCGGTTAATACAATTCTAGCATGAATAATAAACATTTATCATGATATAAGGAAATAAATAATAACTTTATTATTGCCTCTAGGGCATATTTCCTTCATATATTTGGACACCGGAAGCGTTCCGGGGAAGTTTCGGATAAAACCGGAGCACCGGGGGGTTACCAGAACCCCCCGGGGGGTTAATGGGCCTCATGGTCCTGAAGTGGAGAAGAGGAAGGGGCTGCCAGGGCAGGCCGCGCGGCCCATCTTCCCCTAGTCCGAATTGGACAAGGAGGGAGGGGCGGCACCCCCCCTTTCCTTCTCTCCCCCTCTCTCCTACTTGGACAAGGAAAGGGAGGGGAGTCCTACTCCCGGTAGGAGTAGGACTCCTCCTGCGCCCTCCTCTAGGCCGGCCGCTGATGAAGCCATGTACTTAGGGTAGGGGCACGGACCTGTCCAAGGAGCCCTACCCTAGGACATCCCTAGGAGAAGTCACCTTTCAATCGACTTGAAGGTATCCCACTCGACGGATTCAAGACACTCGACCAGAAAGCTATCACTCGACCATGAAGCCAACCACTCGACCGCCAGGAGACCTGTAGTCACTCTGCAGGCAAACTGTCAGCTGTTAAGTAGTCTTTATGGTCATTATAGCACTTTATTAGGGGCGTTACCAGTAACGCCCAACCTTAAATGTACCTTAAACCCTGCATTACTGAGGGCAGGAGGGGGCCGGCGAACTCTATATAAGCCACCCCCTCCTCAGTATGAAGGGTTCGCACCCCTGTTATTCACACGCTAGTAATCCAGTCGACCGCCTCCAGGCACCGAGACGTAGGGCTGTTACTTCCTCCGCGAAGGGCCTGAACTCGTATATCTTGGTGTGTTTACAACTTCCCAATAGCTGAGATCTAGCCTCTCCATACATACCCCCCTACATCATTGTCAGAGTTAGAACCACGACAGTTGGCGCCCACCGTGGGGCAGGAATCTTAGCGCCTGATTAGAGAAGTTGCGTTTTTTCCGATCCCTTTGATCATGGTTTCGTGCGGAGTTTTGGTGGAGGGCCGCGAGATCCGCCTCGGCGTGCTCATGTTCATCGCCGACGACTCCGCCTGGCTCCAGGAGGCGCCACTCGACGTCGACGCGCTCCCCGTCCGCGGTGCGACGCATTTCTACGCATGCGTTCGTGGCGTCCTCCTGCGGCAGCCGTCGACCCAGTATCGGTCGGCCCCCGTATCGTCTCCCTGCTCTGTCTCCCACCGGCGCAAGCGCTCCGGTCGGTCGAGACTTTAGAGGTGGGTGAGGCACGCCGTGGCTCGCCAGTCGGCCGTCCCGCAAGTCGCGGCAATCGAGCCCGATGAATCCCTCTACGGCCTGTTCGACCTGTCGACTGGCTCCGCGGAGACCGCATCCGAGTGCGACAGTAGCGACCCCGCGGCTGAGATCCTGGCGGTCGATGGAACGCACGGTCCTCCCAATTTCCCTCGCGCTGATGGAGGCGCAGGTGGGGGCGACCCGTCGCATCCCCACGAGGAGTATCTCCCCGAACCTCTCACGTCATCACAGCGAGAGGAGCTTCGCCGCCGGAACATGGACGCCCTCCGCACCCTTATTGTCGGAGAGTCCCCCGAGGCCCGGGCCTTGGAGGACGCGCGCTTGGCTAATTTGGCCGAGCGCACTCGACTGGAGAATCTCCAGCGAGCACTCGACGAGCAAGCGCGTCAGCGGGCTCCCGAGTCTAGTCGACGTCAGCTCTTCCCGCCGACGCAGGTATACTGAACCCCAGTTCAGAATTTGGCCGCCGCGGCCCGTATAGCAGAATCGATTCAGCCCTCCCAGTTGGAGGCTGGCAGGGGCTTGTTACAGATCAGAGCGTTGCTCTGGGCAGCGGGAAACCAGAATTCCGCTGTTTCCCCGTCGCCGAATGGGATCCATAGTCGATCCGTTGCAACAGATACAGTCCAGTCGGCTCACAGCCCGCGGTCGCCCCTGAGGCGTGAGGGACATGGCGACCGGCATGATCAGTACAGAAGGAATGAGCAGTATGATCACCGATCCGATCGTGATGATCGACATCGAGTGCCAACCCCTCCCCCGAGTAGTGGGT
The DNA here is from genome assembly GCA_034509565.1 of Triticum monococcum. Lineage (NCBI taxonomy): Eukaryota > Viridiplantae > Streptophyta > Magnoliopsida > Poales > Poaceae > Triticum > Triticum monococcum. The sequence goes on along the minus strand of CM067847.1, from coordinate 8,185,931 downwards.
CATATGCGCCTCGACATCGAGATGACAGGTGCCCTCATAGCGTTGGGCAGAGGATTCCCGTCGACCCCAGGGACCCAGGCTTTGACGCGAGATCTGTCCTCGTTCAAGGCTTGGTTGACAGGAACAGGGCTCATCCGGAAGGCCAGAACAGAGATGCGCCCTCCAGCAGCAGAATACGTGTTTCAGGGCCAGAGTGTTTCAGTCGAGCCATCAGAGCCGCAGTGATTCCTCCCAATTTCAGGCTGGCGATTGGAATCAGCAAGTTCACCGGTGAATCTAAGCTTGACACTTAGCTCGAAGATACCGAGTGGCTGTACAGATTGGCGGTGGAAATGATGAGGTGGCCGAAGCATTTGCCTCTCATGTTAGAGGGCTCAGCCAGAGCGTGGCTAAATCAGTTGGCACCCAGCAGCATTTACACTTGGGAGGACCTCTCCCGAGTGTTGATCACAACCTTTGAAGGAACATGCAAGCGACCTGCAGGCCTTACAGAGTTGCGGTCTTGCGTGCAGAAGCCGAATGAAACTCTGAGGGAATACATCCAGAGGTGGATCACACTGCATCACTCGGTTGAGAATGTGCCAGACCATCAAGCAGTTTGTGCCTTCAAGGAAGGCGTTCAATACAGAGAGTTGAATCTGAAGTTCGGTCGAACTGGAGAGATGTCTCTGAATCGGATGATGGAGATTGCCACCAAGTACGCTAATGGTGAAGATGAGGACCGACTCCGGAGTGGCAAGCACAAGGCAGTCGCCCAAGAAACCGGAGGAAACTCCACTCGGAAACAGAAGCGGAAGGCTGAGCCAGCCGCTCCTGTGGAGGCCCTGGCCGTAGCCCAGGGAAACTTCAAGGGAAAACCCAAGGGCACCTGGAAGCCCAAGAAAGTCAAGGATCAGGATGGAAACAATGTTTTGGATCTGCCATGTCACATCCACACCAAGAAAGATGAAGAGGGTAATTTCATTTACCCAAAGCATACCACTCGACAGTGCCGGCTCCTGATCCAGCAGTTTCAGGGCAAACAGTCCAAGGATAAGGAAAAAGAGTCGGACAGGGTCGAGGACAAGGAAGACAGTGATGATGGATACCCCCAAATCAATTCCACCCTGATGATTTTTGCTGATGTCGAAAGCAAAAGTCGACTGAAAGTCATTAACCGTGAGCTGAATATGGTTGCTCCGGCGACACCCAGTTATCTGAAGTGGTCTCAGCCTGCCATCACATTCGACCAGTCCGATCACCCTGCGCACATAGCCACCCCTGGGAGGCAAGCTTTGGTGGTCGACCTAGTTATCGAAGGCACTCGACTGACCAAAGTCCTGATGGATGGTGGCGGTGGCCTGAACATATTGTATGCTGAAACATTGAAAGGGATGGGCATTCCGATGTCCAGGCTCAGTGCCAGCAACATGAGCTTCCATGGAGTCATTCCTGGAAAGAAAGCCGAGTCACTCGGCCAGATTGCTCTTGACGTGGTTTTCGGTGATTCAAAGAATTACCGCAGGGAAAAGTTGACATTTGAGGTTGTAGACTTCCAAAGTGCTTATCATGCTATTCTGGGCCGGCCAGCTTATGCACGCTTCATGGCTCGACCATGCTACGTATATCTCAAGTTGAAGATGCTCGGCCCCAGAGGTGTGATCACCGTTACCGGCAATCGGAAGAAAGCAGAAGAGTGTTTTCAGAAAGGATCGAAGATTGCTGATGCTCAGATGGCAGTTGTTGAGCTACAAGAGTACCAGAAGACTGCTGATCCGAGTGAACTACTACGAGCCAAGAAGCCTGCTTCAGAATCTGCTTTTCAGTCGTCCGGTGAAACTAAGACAGCTCACATTCACCCGACCGACCCCGACACTGCTCTGACTCACATCTCGACGACGCTCGATTCCAAATAGGAAGAAGCGCTCATCCAGTTCCTCCGTGAGAACTGGGACGTCTTCGCATGGAAGCCTTCTGACATGCCTGGAGTTCCCAGGGGGCTGGCTGAGCACCGTCTACGAGTCGACCCGAAGTTCAAGCCCGTGAAAGAACATCTTCGACGGTCCGCCGTCCAGAAGAGGAAAGCTATTGGTGAGGAGGTGGCTCGGCTCTTAGCAGCAGAGTTCATCCGAGAGATCTACCACTCCGAGTGGCTCGCCAATGTTGTCATGGTCCCCAAGAAGGACAAGTCACTTCGCATGTGCATTGATTTCAAACATATCAATCGGGCCTGCCCGAAAGATCATTTTCCTCTCCCTCGCATCGACCAAATAGTCGACTCGACTGCGGGGTGCGAGAGATTGTGTTTTCTAGATGCCTATTGCGGGTACCATCAGATCCGTCTGTATGGACCCGACGAGATCAAAACAGCTTTCATCACTCCATTCGGATGCTTCTGTTACGTCACCATGCCGTTCGGCCTCAAGAACGCCGGAGCCACGTTCATGAGAATGATTCAGAAGTGTCTACTCACTCAAATCAGTCGGAATGTGGAGGCATACATGGATGATATTGTGGTCAAGTCACGGAAAGGTTCTAACCTGCGGGATGACCTTGCTGAAACCTTTGCCAACCTCAGGAGGTATGATATCAAGCTCAATCCGTCAAAGTGCACGTTCGGAGTTCTAGGTGGAAAGTTACTCGGTTTTCTCGTTTCCGAACGGGGATCGATGCCAATCCTGAAAAAGTTGGCACCATACTCTGGATGAAGCGTCCTGTACGCGTGCACGATGTCCAAAAGCTTACAGGCTGCTTGGCCGCTCTAAGTCGATTCATTTCTCGTCTCGGTGAAAAGGCGTTGCCTCTTTACCGACTGATGAAGAAGTCTGACAAGTTCGAGTGGACTCCAGAAGCTGACGCAGCATTTGGAGAGCTCAAAGCTCTGCTCTTCACCCAGCCGGTGCTTGCTGCCCCAATCAGCAAAGAGCCTCTGCTGCTTTACATTGCAGCCACAAGACAAGTTGTCAGTACAGTACTTACGGTCGAGCGGGAAGAAGAAGGAAAGGCCTTCAGAGTTCAGTGCCCAGTCTATTATCCGTCTGAAGTTTTGACCCCTTCAAAACAAAGATACCCTCACTACCAGAAGCTTGTATATGGGATCTACATGACCACGAAGAAGGTTGCACACTACTTCTCTGACCATTCCATTACAGTCGTCAGCGACGCTCCACTGTCAGAGATCTTGCACAACAGAGATGCAACTGGTCGAGTGGCTAAGTGGGCGATTGAACTCCTCCCCCTAGATATCAAGTTTGAAGCAAAGAAGGCTATCAAGTCCCAAGCAATCGCAGATTTCATCGCCAAGTGGATTGAACAGCAACTTCCGACTCAAGTTCACTCGGAGCACTGGACCATGTTCTTCGATGGATCTAAGATGCTGAATGGTTCCGGTGCTGGGGTAGTTCTAGTTTCCCCCCGAGGAGATAAGCTCAGATATGTTCTCCAGATTCACTTCGATTCCTCCAATAATGAAGCAGAATATGAAGCACTTTTATACGGGTTGCGCATGGCCATTTCACTCGGCGTCCGTCGCCTCATGGTCTATGGCGACTCTGATTTGGTAGTTAATCAGGTGATGAAGGAGTGGGACGTCAGAAGTCCGGCTATGACTGGCTATTGCAACGCAGTGAGAAAGCTAGAAAAGAAATTCGAGGGGTTAGAGCTTCATCACATCCCCCGACTGAAAAATCAAGCAGCTGATGATCTGGCAAAGATAGGCTCCAACCGAGAAGCCGTTCCCAGCAATGTGTTTCTGGAGCACATCCGCTCGCCGTCAGTCCAAGAGGATCCTTTCACAGAAGAAGCCCCGCAGCCGAAAAGTGCCACAGATCCGACTGAAGTCGAAGTTCCTGCTGTGGTCGACCTAATCATGGAAGTCTTGGCAATCACTCCCGACTGGACGATACCGTACATCGCGTATATCCTAAGGAAAGAACTCCCAGAGGACGAGGAAGAGGCTCGACAGATCGTTCGCCGATCCAAGGCCTTCACGGTCATAAAGGGGCAGTTGTATAGAGAAAGCGCGACGGGAATTGGTCAGAAGTGCATAACACCAGAAGAGGGTCGGATAATCCTTGATGATATCCACTCGGGGACCTGTGGTCACCATGCGTCCTCTCGGACCATTGTGGCTAAAGCATACCGAGCGGGATTTTACTGGCCTAGAGCAAATGAGATGGCAAAAGAGATAGTCGACAAGTGTGGAGGGTGCCAGTTCTACTCCAACATGTCGCACAAGCCTGCATCAGCCCTGAAGACCATTCCACTCATCTGGCCCTTTGCTGTCTGGGGACTAGACATGGTTGGTCCACTGAGAACAGGCAGAAGTGGTTTCACTCATGTGCTTGTGGCAGTCGACAAGTTTACCAAATGGATTGAAGCTAAGCCTATCAAGAATCTTGATGCTTGCACTGCTATCAGTTTCGTCAGAGGGCTAACATTCAGATATAGAGTCCCGCATAGCATCATCACTGACAATGGGTCAAACTTCGATTCGGACAAGTTCAGAGCTTTTTGCGCCTCTCAAGGCACTCGAGTCGACTACGCATTGGTCACCCATCCCCAGTCGAATGGACAAGCTAAAAGAGCAAATGGTCTGATTCTCAAAGGACTAAAGCCTCGACTGATGCGTGATCTCAAGCACGCGGCAGGTGCTTGGGTCGACGAGCTTCCGTCAGTTCTGTGGGGATTGAGGACCACCCCTAACCGGTCGACTGGAAGAACTCCATTCTTTCTGGTTTATGGAGCCGAAGCAGTCCTGCCAAGTGATCTTCTTCACAACGCGCCCCGAGTCGAGCTTTACACCGAAGATGAAGCAGAACAGGCCCGGCAAGACGCAGTCGACCTCCTAGAAGAAGAGAGGGAGATGGCCATGATCAGATCGACCATTTATCAGCAAGACTTGCGTTGATTCCACGCCCAGAATGTGAAGAGCCGAGCCTTCCAGGAAGGAGATTTGGTCCTCCGAGTGGATCAACAGAAACCGCACAAACTTGCTCCTACTTGGGAAGGCCCCTTCATCGTCACCAGAGTCCTCCACAATGGAGCATATCACCTCTACAATGTTGATCACCAGATCGACGAGCCACGAGCTTGGAATGCGGAACTACTCCGCCCATTTTACACTTGAGTTCTCCCTTGGACGGGACGTAATAAGAAAAAATTTCCCGCAGTTCATTTTTATCAAAGACAAGAGTGTTCCAATAATTGCTGTCACTTTTGTTTGCGTGCAAAATCCCTCAGTGGGTGGCTTAGCTGCGAATCCGTTTCACCTAAGTTTGAAAAATCCTACCGAGTGGAGAGCCAGACTCCCGCTCGGGGGCTTAGCTGCAGCCCAGTGCTTGCCTAAGTGTTTAAAATCCTACCGAGTGGAGAGCAAACCTCCCACTCGGGGGCTTAGCTGCAGTCCAGCACTCGCCTAAGTTCTCTCACTTAGAGACTTAGCTGCAGTCCGGCAATCGCCTAAGTTTGAAAAAATCCTACCGAGTGGAGAGCGATCCTCCCACTCGGGGGCTTAGCTGCAGCCCAGCACTCGCCTAAGTTCTCTCACTTAGAGACTTAGCTGCAGTCCGGCACTCGCCTAAGTTTGAAAAAATCCTACCGAGTGGAGAGCGATCCTCCCACTCGGGGGCTTAGCTGCAGTCCAGCACTCGCCTAAGTTCTCTCACTTAGAGACTTAGCTGCAGTCCGGCACTCGCCTAAGTTTGAAAAAATCCTACCGAGTGGAGAGCGATCCTCCCACTCGGGGGCTTAGCTGCAGTCCAATACTCGCCTAAGTTCTCTCACTTAGAGGCTTAGCTGCAGTCAAGCACTCGCCTAAGTTTGAAAAAATCCTACCGAGTGGAGAGCAATCCTCCCACTCGGGGGCTTAGCTGCAGTCCAGTACTCGCCTAAGTGTTTAAAAATCCTACCGAGTGAAGAGCAAACCTCCCACTCGGGGGCTTAGCTGCAGTCCAGTACTCGCCTAAGTTCTCTCACTTAGAGGCTTAGCCGCAGTCAGACATTTGCCTAAGTTTGAAAAAATCCTACCGAGTGGAGAGCAAACCTCCCACTCGGGGGCTTAGCTGCAGCCCAGCGCTCACCTAAGCGTTTAAAAATCCTACCGAGTGGAGAGCAAACCTCCCACTCGGAGGCTTAGCTGCAGCCCAGTGCTCGCCTAAGTATTTAAAAATCCTACCGAGTGGAGAGCAAACCTCTCACTCGGAGGCTTAGCTATAGCCCAGTGCTCGCCTAAGTACAAGACACAACCCAATCCGCGACTCGACTGCTACCTTCCCCTTCGGAGCTGCGCCGCAAATACAAGGTTATTCCGAGTGAAGATCAAGATCCACTCGACGAATCAAACCATGAAGATATTCAACGACAAATCAAGATCAGATAAAGCCTAAAAGGTCCTAGACCTCAGATCAAAGTACTCAAGCCCTCGGCTCGGCGGAGTTTAACGGTTACAAATCCACTCGGCATTCCGAGGCAAATTTAAAGTGAAGCATAGAAGTTTTCATTCTTCAGGAGGAGGACTGGAAGGGGCGACGAACTCGTCCAAGTCGATCCCATCTGCAATACGAGTGGCAGCAGCAATAAAAGTCTCCATGAAGTCCTGAAAGTTGTTCTTCCTGGTATTGGCAACTTGGATGGCGGCCAGCTTTTCTTCTCGCGCCTCCTTGCAATGGACGCGGACCAGAGACAGAGCGACATCAGCACCACATCTAGCAGAAGATTTCTTCCATTCCGCCACTCGACCTGGGACTTCATTCAGTCGGACCATCAGGGACTCGAGGTCGTTCTGAAGTGTCGTTCCGGGCCAGAGTGATGTGTCGATCTGCGACATCGCAGCCTTCAGCCGAGAAAGATAATCAACGACGCTGGTAACACGAGACTCCAGTCGGAGCACGTTCATAGCAGCCTCGTCCTTCATGAGAGAATTGGCGGGATCCAAGCCTGGCTCCACTCGACTGGTTTCCTCTTCGAAGCTCTGGCAGAATTCTGCAAACACGATTCAAGAATAAGACAGTGGCCGTACGCGGGCTCGGCAACTACAAGACAACGAGGTTGGAATAATTACCTTCGAGCATGACGAACAGCTTCTTGGCGAGTCCTCCGAGATAAGCCTCCAAATCTTTTGCCTTCCCTGCCAGCTCACCCGCCTTGTCGTGCAGAGCCATCTTCTCCTTCTTCAGTCGACTGGCATCTCGATTAGCTGTCTCGAGGGCAGTTTTCAGTCTGGAGTTCTCCTGTTCAAGAGCTCCGACCAAAGCCAATTTCTCTTCTGCGAGCTTCGTTTTGCTCGAGGCCTCCTTCTGTGCCTCTGCAAGGTCTTGATCCTTCTTCTTCAGAGCTTCCTCCAGTTTATCTGCGGCGCGTCGAGTGGAACCAACATCAAGAATGGACAAGAAAGAAAAGCCACCCGTTAAGAATGGAGAACCTCACCAGCCATACCTTTTGCTTCTTCTTGCGCCTTCTTCAAATTCTCGTGAGCAAGCTTCAAGTTAAGGTTGAGCTGGATCTACTGATTCTCCACTCAGTATAGCGAGCTACAAGTTCGCAAGATTTCTGTAAAAAGAAAAATCAGTCGACAGACGTCCAAGATAAGTTGCTTCCGAGTAACTAAGAGACAATGATGATGTTTCTAAGACCACAGCCGAATCAAAAACATTCGACAGTAGTCTCGAGGACTACACCCAGTGGGTGCACTCAGCGTGCCCCCACTGGTTCGACCAAAAAAACAAAGAGAAAGAGAGAAAAAGTCGACTGCCCACAGTCGACCAGATACAGTTCCACTCGACCTGGCCCGACCAAATCGAGTGAAGAAATACAGCTACAGCAACACAATGTAAAGACTACAGTCGACTGCCAGCAGTCCACCGTAGTCTCGGGGACTACACCCAGTGGGTGCACTTAGCGTGCCCCCACTCGTCCAAGGATTGACAGACACACCCAATGGGTGTATAGATACAGATACAAAAGATCTTCGGAAAAGAGACTCTTCAAACAGCATATCATAACAGACCAAGTGTTGAGTCGACTGACCTGGACGTTGCTTTGAAGAGCCGAACTCGCGTCATAGGCTGCTTGGCTGGCCTCCCGAGCCATCTTCACTTGCTCCATCATGATCCCGCCTGGCGTATAGCCTCTTTTGCAGCAGCCGCTTGGTCCTCAGGGATGGGGTATGCGGCAAAAAGCGAAGACGGATCCGCAGTCGACGACGAGGGCCGCGCACTCGCCAGAGGAACGGCGAAGGTCACAGAAGCCCGAGTGGTGTCACCACCATCCCGAGCCATGGCCTCGGACGCCGGAGCGGATTGGGGGGTCTTGTCAGCCGACGCCCTCTTGTGCCTCCTCACTCTCAACGGACCGTTGTCGTCGTCATCCGGGAGGTCGATAACATGAGGAGGGGCTACAAAGGAAAAGTTCAATCGACCAGGGTTGCAATAAATGTTTAGTCGACTCAAAGCGGAAACGTCAGTAATCGTACCAGGGTTGGAGGTAACAGCATCCTCCATCTCTTGGTCGTCATCCTTGGCGGAGATCTCAGAAGTAGCAACACTGCAAGCCTCAAAAGTCAGTCGGTTGGCTCAATGGATCGACCAAGGACCCGTCCATGGTCGACAAAGGAAAACAAGTTTTATTATTACCCAGAAATGGTGGGGACGGCCATCTTCATCTTGGGCAGAGCCTTGGGCGGCTTGGACGGCGCTGCGCGCGGATGCTTGGGAGCCTTTCCAGTCGGCATAGGAGAAGAGGTCCGAGGGCGTTTCGACGACTGCCCAACAGGAGCAGTCGCACTACCACGCTCCCGCGCCGGATCGTGTGTGAGCTTGGATCGCCCCTTCGGGTAGGGGGGTTCAACCTCCTCCTCCTCCTCTTCGCTGGAGTCGACGTCGTCGCCTCCCTCTCCTTCACCGTCGGACTCCCACTCGCCTTGATCGTCCCCGCTCTCACCTCCGCTCGCCTCCCCTTCCTCAGTTGGCCCCTGTGCCCCATTGGGCGTCGAGTACATCTCAGTAGTCGCCTGAAAAACAACAGGCGAGACAAAGGTCAATCGACCAACTCAAAGAAGACCAATGAAGAAAAATAAGATCTCAGTCAGGAGCATAGAGACATACCCACTAGTAGAAAAAGGGTCAATCGTGAAGCACATTAGTGCCGGTTTGTATTTGAGCCGGCACTAATGTTTACATTAGTGCCGGTTCCAACGGCTAGCCGGGCCGCTTTCATTAGTACCGGTTCGTGGCGAACCTTTAGCACCGGTTCGTGCCATGAACCGGTATTAATGAGAGTGGTGGCAGGATGTTGCCAGAGTGGGGCCCCTCCAGCACCTTTAGTACCAGTTCGTGCCACGAACCGGTACTAAAGGTCGTCCTATATAAACCCTTCGTCCACCAGCACTCTGTTCTTCCCCCTTTCCCCTCTCCGGCCCTCTCCTCTGTTCTTCCCTTCTTCCTCTCGAGTTCATCACAAAATTTGCCCAAAATTTGTCAAGATTTGAAGGCCCTCATCCATTCAAATGATCACAAAGGTTAGCAACTTTGTCCTTTCATCTCTCATTGCTAGATTAGCTCTTGCATTGGTTTATATAGTGATTAATTTGTGAGTTTAGTAATTTGGGAGGATATATATATATATATATATATATATATATATATATATATATATATATGTGCTAGTATTTGATTTATATGCAATTTGAGGTCAAAAATAACACTTAGTTTGCATATGTAGGTGTGGTTTACTTAGTGCCTTCTAAATCTCCATCGTAGCCACCGTCGATCGCCCGCACCGTCCCGTCGCCGGCACCACCTTGTGGTGAGCCTCTTGTTCATGAAATTTTATATAAAAATTGATGTTTGTGATTTGTATATATAGTTACTCGTATAATTATCTTACCCGTACGTTGTTTGTTATACATATAGTGCCATGGTTTTGATATCCGTCCCCGTCGGCCCTAGTCCTTGTTATGATTCGGATGCGGTATGTATATTCTCTTTTAAAACTAGTTGCATTTCGTGTTTATGACAAATTATGCCCATAAAGTTGACATAGAAATTTTTTCTAGGAGGTATCTGAACCTGAAATTCCAACCGACCCTATTGCCGAGAGGTTAAATTTAGTTGAAAGAGAAAACGAGTACTTGAAAGAAAAATTGAAAAGAATTGAGGGGGAGAAGATGGAATTGGAGTTGCATGTTGCCGATGTCGTCGATGATCACAAGATCAAGATGGAGAAAATGCGCTTGAAGATTAGAAAGATTAGAAAATATGCCATCGATAGTGAGGCTTGGTATCATTATGCTGTTGGATCCATTGTTACCTTAGTTGCGATCTTGATCGTATTTGTTGTTGCATTTAAATGCTTTAGCTAGAGAGTTATTTGTTTGTTGCATTTAAGTGTTGTATGAACTTTATGTATGAACTTGTATTAATTTGGTCTATTCGGTGTTGTGTAATGAAGATGAGCCGGCAATGGATGTACGATGATCGATGCTCTCCCCAGTTCGTTGAGGGCGTGCGTACTTTTCCGCTTGCGGCTGAGGCAAACAAGCGGGCGGATGGTTTTATGCCTTGTCCATGTGCTCGCTGTAAGAATGGTCACAATTACTCTACGTCAAGAACCATTCACGTCCACCTGTTTAAGACTGGTTTCATGCCCCATTATAATGTTTGGACCAAGCACGGAGAAAGAGGGGTTATGATGGAAGACAATGAAGAAGAAGAGGACGACGACAGCTATCCTGGCCATGGGTTCCTTGAATACAATGATACAACAATGGGGGAAGAAGCTGAGCCGGTAATGCGGGAAGAAGCTGAGCCGGCAATGCGGGAAGAAGCTGAAGAAGAGGCATCAGATGAGCCCGTTGATGATCTAGGTCGGGCCATTGCCGATGCAAAGAGAAACTGCGCAAGTGATTTGGAGAAGAAGAAGTTGCAGCGCATGTTAGAGGATCACAAAAAATTGTTGTACCCGAATTGCGTAGGTGACAAGAAAAAGCTGGGCACCACACTGGAATTGCTGCAATGGAAGGCAGAGAATGGTGTATCTGACAAGGGATTTGGAAAGTTGCTGGTAATGATAAAGGATATGCTTCCAAAGGACAACGAATTGCCCGAGAGTACGTACGAAGCAAAGAAGGTTGTCTGCCCTCTAGGGTTAGAGGTGCAGAAGATACATGCATGCCCTAATGATTGCATCCTCTACCGCGGTGAGTACGAGGATTTGAACGCTTGCCTGGTATGTGGTGCATTGCGCTATAAGATCTGCCGCGATGACCCTGGTGATGTCGAGGGCCGGCGCCCCAGGAAGAATATTCCTGCCAAGGTGATGTGGTATGCTCCTATAATACCACGGTTGAAACGTTTGTTCCAAAACAAAGAGCATGCCAAGGCGATGCGATGGCACAGAGAAGACCGTAAGAAAGACGGAAAGTTGAGAGTACCCGCTGACGGGTCGCAGTGGAGAAAAATCGAAAGAAAGTACGGGAAGGAGTTTGCAGATGACGCAAGGAGCGTATGGTTTGGTCTAAGTGTAGATGGCATTAATCCTTTTGGGGAGTAGAGCAGCAACCATAGCACCTGGCGTGTGACTCTATGTTTGTATAACCTTCCCCCTTGGTTTTGCATGAAGCGGAAGTTCATTATGATGCCAGTGCTCATCCAAGGCCCTAAGCAACCCGGCGACGACATTGATGTGTACCTAAGGCCATTAGTTGAAGAACTCTTACAACTGTGGAATGGAATAGGTGTACGTGCGTGGGATGAGCACATGGAGGAAGAATTTGACCTAAAGGCGTTGTTGTTCGTGACCATCAATGATTGGCCTGCTCTTAGTAACCTTTCAGGATAGACAAACAAGGGATACCGCGCATGCACGCACTGTTTGGACGATACCGACAGTATATATTTGGCTAATTGTAAGAAGAATGTGTACATGGGACATCGTCGATTTCTTCCGAGCAGGCATCCCGTAAGAAAGAAAGGAAAGCATTTCAAAGGTGAGGCAGATCACCGGACGAAGCCTCGCCACCGTACTGGTGCTGATGTACATGATATGGCCAAGGATTTGAAGGTGGTCTTTGGAAAGGGTCCTGGTGGACAACCTGTTCCGAATGACGCTGACGGACGCGCACCCATGTGGGAGAAGAAATCTATATTTTGGGACCTGCCCTATTGGAAAGACCTCGAGGTCCGCTCCGCAATCGACGTGATGCACGTGATGAAGAATCTTTGTGTGACCCTGCTTGGCTTTTTTGGCGTGTATGGGAAGACAAAAGATACACCTGAGGAACGGGAGGACCAGCAACGTATGCACGGAAAAGACGGCATACATCAGGGTCATGCAAGCTACGCTCTTACCAAAGAAGAGAAGGAAATCTTCTTTGAATGCCTGCTCAGTATTAAGGTACCGTCTGGCTTCTCGTCGAATATAAAGGGAATAATAAACATGGCAGAGAAAAAGTTCCAGAACCTAAAGTCTCATGACTGCCACGTGATTATGACGCAACTGCTTCCGGTTGCATTGAGGGGGCTTCTACCGGAAAACGTTCGATTAGCCATTGTGAAGCTATGTGCATTTCTCAATGCAATCTCTCAGAAGGTAATCGATCCAGAAATCATACCAAGGTTACAGAATGATTTGGTGCAATGTCTTGTCAGTTTCGAGTTGGTGTTCCCACCATCCTTCTTCAACATCATGACGCACGTCCTAGTTCACCTATGCGAAGAGATTAACGTTTTGGGTCCTGTATTTCTACACAATATGTTCCCCTTTGAGAGGTTCATGGGAGTCTTAAAGAAATATGTTCATAACCGTGCTAGGCCAGAAGGAAGCATCTCCAAGGGCCGTCAAAATGAGGAGGTCATTGAGTTTTGTATTGACTTTATTCCTGACCTTAAGCCGATTGGTGTTCCTGAATCGCGGCATAAGGGCAGACTGGATGGAAAAGGCACGCTAGGAGGGGAACAAATAATATGTATGGACGGACATTCTCTCACTGAAGCACACTACACAGTTCTACAGAATTCCGCCTTGGTGGCTCCGTATATGGATGAACACAAGAATTTGCTACGCTCCAAACACCCGGAGCGGTCTGATGACTGGATTACACGTGAACAAACCAGGAGTTTCGCTAACTGGTTGCAAGCACGTACCATGCACGTCCCAGTTACCATCTACGAATATAATGACTTTCAAAGGGTACGAGATAAATGGTAATACATTTTACACGATCGCCTAAGATAAGAAGAGCACCAACCAAAACAGTGGTGTCCGCTTTGATGCAGAAACCAAGACGGGAAAGGAAACATATTATGGTTATATACAGGACATATGGGAACTTGACTATCGACGTGGTTTGAAGGTCCCTTTGTTTCGGTGCAAATGGGTCAATATGACACGAGGCGGGGTAACGGAAGACCCGCAGTACGGAATGACAACAGTGGATCTCAACAATCTTGCGTATGCAGACGAACCATTCGTCCTAGCCAATGATGTGGCACAGGTTTTCTATGTGAAGGACATGTCTACCAAGCCAAGAAAAAGAAAAGATAAAGAAGCGAATGCATCGTACGATGAGTCAAAGCGGCACATAGTTCTTTCTGGGAAGAGAAACATCGTGGGAGTGGATGACAAGATAGACAAGTCAGAAGATTATGAAAAGTTTGATGAAATTGCTCCATTCACAGAGAATATTGACCCGAGCATCCTGTTAAATGATGAAGATTTTTCATGGCTACGACGCAAAGGGACACACGCGAAGAAAAAGTTTCACACCCAAAGATCTGGGATGTGATCGGCTTAGCTATCATCACTTTCTTCTGTGTTTCACACCCAGGAGGGAATCTCTGTAATAGTTAGGGTAGCTAGTTATGTGTTTTGGCATTTGAAACACGAAGAAATTTTATGTGCAAGCAAATTCTTTCATGCATTTATTGATTTTTTTCAGCAAAATGTCCCTGAAATTGAAAAGCATTTCAAATGAACTCAGAAAAGGATGAAAGTTGGCATGGTATCATAATTTCACCCACATAGCATGTGCAAAAAAGTAGAGAGGGTTACCGCAAAAACTGGATACACTTCGTGTACAAAATGGACAATCTGTTTCGAAGTATGAGGGTTTTGGACGAAAACTCATCCATTACAAAGGCATTTCATTTTAAAATAACTTAAGCATTACCAAATTGAATATAATGATAAAACACACTAATATTAAACATAATAAAAAAGAATCACTGGAAAATGTATTTTTAAAGTTAAGTTATTCACAAACTAGTGATTCACACAAATTTCAAATAATTCAAAATTTAAACTATCCAAATTTAAAAACTACCGGCACTAACTGAAAGTTTCTAAAAACTATCAAAGATATTCACAAAGAAACTCTAAATACAGCAAAAAACAACTAAAAATAAATAAAACAAAATAAATAAAGCAGAAAAGAAAAAACTAAATGAAAAAAGCCCACCTACCGGGCCACAGCGGCCTGCATACGACTAGAAACCCAACCTGTTGTTGGGCCAGGATACAGGCCCGCAAGCCCAATAGGCCCCATAGGGCAGAGTAGCAGAGGTAGGCCCAGAAGGCCTGCTTTAGAGAGGAGCTCGAGACAGCAGCGGCGGCGGGGCTTATAAGCAGGTGTGAGCGCCCTTCGGCTAGCGAGGTGGGACTAAACTTCTGCGCCCCTCGCCTGGCAGCGCACCCCCTTTAGTACCGGGTCGTGGCTCCAACCGGTACTAAAGGCGGGTCGTGGCACCAACCGGTACTAAAGGGGGGCCTTTAGTACCGGTTGGACCCACGACCCGGTACTAAAGGGGGGTGCTCCCCCCCCCCCCCCCCCCGCTTGGCCTGGCCAAAACAGGCCTTTAGTACCGGTTGGTGGCTCCAACCGGTACTAAAGGTGTCCCCTATATAAGAAACACTTCGAAAATTTTCAGTTTCTCATCTCCCACTTCTCTCTGCCGCCGCCCCGTCCCGCGCCGTCGCCGCCCCCGTCACGCCGTCCCCGTCGACTCCGCGACGCCCCCGTCCTCGTCGCGTCATCCCCGTCGACTCCGCGGCACCCCCGTCGCCGTCCCGGTCGCCGATCCCCTCGCTTCGCCGTCGCCGTCGCCTTTGGATCGACCTCGCCCTTGCCGTCGCCGTCGCCTCGACCTTGCCCGCGCGCGCTGTGAGCCCCTCCCCCGGCCCCTCTCCTCCCTCCAATCGATCGTAGCACACACCGGCGCCGGCGCCGACCGTGCGCACACACACGCGCGCGCGCACACACACACTACATGCACACACACACACACACTACACACACACACTAGATGCGCGCACACACACAATTTTTCTGTTTTTAGCTTTTAGTTTTTTCTGTTTTTCTGTTTTTCATACAAAGTTTTAGATGAATTAATTAATTAGATTAGATTAATGTCAAATAGTATGTAGAAATGTTAGTTATAATATATATATATATAATGTCAAATGTTATAGAAATGTTAGTTATATAGAAATGTTAGAAATTTTGGAAATGTTAGTTTTAGCTAGCTAGATGAATTAGATTAATTTCAAATTGTTAGACGATGATCGATGTTTTTTTAGTTTCTAATATTTTTAGTTATAAAATTTAGAATTTGCATATATGAAATCATCACAATCCATCATTTAAAAAATGTTACTTTACTTTTGCGGCATATAGTATTTTGTTGTCGATGATGCCCGGCCCGCATCCTCGCCGTCGACACGTCCGCGACGACGTCCTGCTTCAGAGGACCCATGTCCGGGACTGGGCTCCGCCGGGCTGGCACTGAGAGGTGCTACCTTCAGGGGCGCGACGCTTGGTGAGGAACCCGGCCCCGGGTCCCATCGTCGACCCTCATCTCCTTTGGTGGCATTCACGTGGGCCACTTTCGGTGCGGAGGGAGCCGGCCCCGCCGGAGGTGGTACGTCGCCGTGTCAGGGAGGAGGACGAGCACGTCCATCGCTACATGGCTGCTATGGACGTCAGGTTCTCCAATACCTGGCAGGTTCTTTGGGGAGATCACCCGAGCTATGATCCAGTGATGGTTCCTTCTCTTTGGGTGTCCACCGCCCACACCTCAGGAACCGCGAGTGGCCTAGATTACTCTGTACTATTCGATCTTTATTAGCTTGCTAGCTAGCTAGCTAGCTAGTGACGTATTCAATATTATATCTATTATTCGAGATGATGTATTCGAGATTATATCTATTATTCGAGACGATGTATTCGAGATTATATCTATTATTCGAGATTATACTAAATTGTTTTATATTTCTTTTGGCATAGTTAAATAAAAGCTATGGCGGACAATACCGACAGAGAGAGAGAACAGACCATGCTCGATATCATACGCAGGCCAGATGATGATCAGAATGAACAAGATTTTGACGGCTCCGAATTTCTAAACAACACTGGAGAGGGTGATATGATATTCGATCGCGACGACCGAGAAGATGAAGTCATGAACTATGACGAAGAACATGTTGATCTTGAAACAACAAACACCGGCGAGGTATATATATTTATATAAGCAGGAATCTGGTGATCATCCCATGTTTTAAATGAGTTGAAGATATATTAACGAATCGATCTTTCTTCTTTCAGCCATCCGGATCGAGCAAATCTTCAGGCAAAAGGACGAAACGAGGCCCGAACAAAAAGTCGAAGGAGGGCGTAAAGTACAATATCGAGGCAATCAGACCTAATGGCGAACCATTAGCGCCTAAGAAGATTGCGGACAAGTTCGTTCGTCAGTGCGGAGTTATTGTGAAGGACCAACTCCCGATCTCCCTTCAAGAATGGAGAAAGCCAGCAAATCCACGTCCAGATGTTACTTTTGTCGACGAGAAGCAAAAAAATCTGCTTTGGGATACTCTCATGGAACATTTCACCTTACCAGATAATTTCACAGAAGCAGACGTGCGGAAAGTCAAGGACGCTGCTTTTAGGAAGATGGCGGTTGCATTCAAGAACCACAATTGAATGACGTGGGAGAAGTACGTCAAGGGAGGAAGGAAGACTCCAGTATTCGAGGGGATACTAGAGAATCAAAGTGCTCATTGGGATGATTTCGTGAAATTCAAGGATTCAGAATTAGCTAAGGAACGGTCGAGAATAAACAAGAAGAATGCCGAAAAAAGGATAAGTTCCATAAGCTGGGGCCAGGTGGCTACGCGGTGGCAATGCCTAAGTGGGATAAGTCTGAGAAAGAGATGGACCATGCAGGTGCCACTCCGGTTAGTAAGAGCTGGCCCCCCAGGGTGCAGGACTTGGTTCTATGTGCATGGGGGGAGTTGGACCCGAAGACAGGCAATGTTTCGACGAAGGCATGTCTGAACGGAGCCGACGATGCGCTACTTGTTGCAATAGAAGAGGCTCGATCAGGGGTGTTCCAGCCCAACAGAGAGAACGACGAGCTTACGTGTGCCCTGGGAAATCCTGAACACCCGGGAAGAACACGAGGCAAGGGCGCTATTCCGTGGTATGAGGGGTTTTCGGACTGGAACGCCGACTACAGAACCCGTGCGAGAAAGAAGATTGCGGAGGAGAAGAAGAGGAAGATGGAGGAGGAGCAAAGGAAGCTCGACTATGAACGCCTTCAAGGCCTAGAAGCAAGTCAAGCGGAATTGGCAGCTAAATTCCAGCGGCAGCAGGAGCAGATCGACTCACTTAGCCAGCAAAGGGGGTCTCAGCAGCTGCAGCAGCTAGCGGATGATCCAGCATTGGATACCACCGCCCCATCCATGCCGAAAAGCAGCGTGGGTTCCGCCCCGGGCGACACAGTAGTGCTGGATAGATACCCCGTGAACAGGGGCGGAGCCCATTGGGCTGACTCGTATGCACAGGAATACGGGAGAAAAAATTCGCTAGCAGTGCCTATTAGTTAAAAAGGCCGAGTGCATCAGGGTGGCCCAAGAGCTGTGCATCAGGGTCAGCCCGTTCCAGCCACTCCGACGCCTCCGGACTGGCCCAACGCAGCAGTACACGCACGCACGACGGTTCGCTTGCGCATCCACCATCTCCTCACGTAGTTTTTGTCTATGAAAAAAAAGAGAATCTCTTCACGTAGTCACGTACGCAAACCTAATCGACCCATCTTTTTTTTTTCACTAGAAAAAAACTAATCGATCCATCGATCGATTTGTGCATTACACGTACGAACCCAACCTACCATACTCCATACGCCCCCTGCGCGTCGCCGTCCCACACAGCCGCCGGAGGCGGCAGCGGCAGTGCGCCGGCCGCCGGCCTCCATGCAGCCTGGGTCCTCACACGGTGACGAAGCGACGCGCACGAGCAACGTTGCACGCCGTCCGGTGCTCGGTAATTTCGCATCCTTTTCAAATTCCAATCTTGAATGTTCGTCTCTGTGTCCGCCATAGATGATAAATTACAAAAGGCCACAATTGTGGTAGGGCCTTTGTCTTGCTTTTCCTAGTTTTGTTGAACTTCAACAATCATGTATAGACTTGTAGTGAATATAATAAATCACTATGTTTTGGTAAAAGTGTGGAGTATTTTCAAGGGTTATAACTTCTAATTAGGTTATATTTTATTTGCCTATACAATTCTCCATGTCTCATTTATAATTTATATTTGTCAAATACAGATACTATGGACAAGTTTCTTCTCAAAAGAAATGCACCATCACAGCCAGAAGACATAAATTGGGAAGAGGAGATTCAGTATGATCAGGGCAATCGCCTCAATGATGAAAGTTTGAGTGATGATATTATTTGTTATGTGGAGAAGGAAGAAATGAAAAGGGCCACCAATGCTCAAGTGGTTGAGTATTTCATGGCCTGGAGGAATAGAAACAAGTGGTTGAGTATTTCATGGCCTGGAGAATAGAAACATACTAAGGTAATTTTCAATTTTTAGCAATCTAAGTACTTTCATTTGGGCTACATTTCAAGTAGTTATATCCCTTGTTTTATCATTATAGTAAGCAATTTGATGGCTACATTTCGTTTTTACAAATCGCTTCTATTATATCCAATAATGTGTGTTAAACCTATAAAACACACATTTATTCAATACATCCACGCTTGAAAAAAATTATGCCTTGTTAAAGTGGTGCATCGGGTAAGATTTGCTCCAGCTCCGCCCCTGCCCGTGGATGACATCACGGAGAACACTAACTGCGAGCTACACTTCAAAATGAAGAACATATCCATGAAGGTGGCGGACGCCGTTGCTTTTTCAAATTCCCCCGAGGCAACCTTCCATTGCAACCCGATTCCAGCGGGCTATGCTCGTGTCTTGGTTGATGAGGTGGTGGACCAATATTCGGAGCTAGAGCTTGACATTCCTGGAGGTGATGAGGAGCACACACTCGGAGATGCCAAACATCGTATCATTCTATGGAGAAAGGATTGCATCATTTTTCGAAGGCCACCGACACCGCGTCACCCGACTCCTCGTCGAAGTCCGCCACCGAGTCAGCAGACTCCCGCTCCTCCAAGTCCACCAACGCGTGAGGCCACTCCTCCTCCTCCAAGTCCGGCAAAGTGTCAAGCTACTCCTCCTCCAAGTCCGGCACAGCTTCAGGCCACTCCTCCTCGTCCAACTCAGCCCCATCAGCCGTCTCCGCCGCCTCAGCAATCGCAGAAGAGACACCCCGCAGCTATGGTGCGTAGCGGTACCAGTCGAGGTCATAGTACAAGAAGTACAGGCGGAGGCAAGCGATATAAATATGGTCCAAAACCCACTACTCCTCTTCCTGTGAGGGCTTACGACAGGACCGAGGAGCAAACCAATGCCATAGTGCGGGCAGAAGTCGACGCCCATTTTGGACCGAAACCGCCACCGCCGCCAAGGGAGAAAGTGCCTGTGGAAGTAGTTGACCACTTCATTCGTATGGCTCAACCACTAGCTCCTAAGCCTGTTGACACAGACTATGAGCGCCACATCAGGAAGTTACATCAACAACGTCTACAGAAGGAGGCGAGCTCGAGCTCGAGCAAACAACAAGCAGCTGTCGAAAAATGCGGGAAAACCGTTGCCCAGTTGGGAGAACAGGCGGAGCAATCGACCCCCCCGCTTGTTGTGCCGACAACACGTGACAGTACGCGCGCCCAATATTATTGTGGCCAAACAGTTTATGTTCCCGAGGTGGGCGATGTGGTAATAACCCAGGAGCATATAATGCAGGCTGAAGAACTCAAGATTACTGTTGGACAACTCCTCGAGATCGAGGACATGCCTGTGATTACAGAGGAGGAAATAAAACGGAAATATGTCCGGGGCCAACCTTTGGTCAAGCCAGAAGATGTCAAGAAGCTCCCAACGAGAATGTATGAATTGCACCAATGGTACATGGACATTACCAAGAGATCCGATCGAGAGTCCCTCATAGTGTATGTCAAGAAGGATCATTACTACCATGAGAAAGCTGTGGCCGTTGAGTATTCTGAACTGTTTCAGTTATACAATCAAGACGCACTCGACAAATCTATCGTCAGTTGCTATTGTCTGTAAGTGATTTCTTTCTGTAATTTAAGTCTCAAGCTAGCTGTAGTGATCCTTTTGATCAATCATTACCTGTAATTATCCTCACTATATTCTTTTCTGTGGTATTATGCAGGATGAAGATGTATGAAATGAGAAAAGGTGGACGCTATGGCATTGGGTTCATTGACCCAAACACCGTTAATCAATACACATGGAAAATGAGCAAGCTGCCATCTCTTTAAATGAGCAATCTTGCGTAAGGCCCTTTAGCTAGCTGCCATCTCTTTAAATTCCATTCTCGTAATAAAGGCCCTGAAGCAGGCGCAGGGGACTAATCTGTGTGCATACTGCGTTTGCGAGAACATTCGCATGATGGCGTCCGAAAGGAGCAGATCTCAAAGACAGGAATAGGTACGCTTGTAAGAACACTATTCACAATTTTTACACCATTATCGATATCTAGTCACACAACTAATACACATGCATATTGATCTCCTTCTTAACAGTTCAAAGAGGTGCGGGACAAGCTCCTAGAAACGGAGCGCGTAGAAGCACTTCAAGAGAAAATAGCGGGATTTTTGCTCGACCAGGTCATAAATCCGAAGGGAGAATACTATTACCCGCTACCGCCCCCATCGAACATGTCATGAACCACTTCCAATTGTCATCGTGCTCCGAAGGCACCAATTAGGTTAATGCCACTGGCTCCGAAGGCAACATGCATATGTTGGAGAAATTGTATATAGCTATACATATGTGTATGTGTAAATTAATATGGTGGTTTGTGAGACATTGATGATATATATATATATGATTGGTTCTACTAGAAATTCTATTTATATATATATATATATATATATATATATATATATGCATAACGTGTACAATGTGTAGTACCATAAAATACCAGCAAATTAAAAAAGAACTAAAATGGAAAACACAAAATTAAATGAAAAAGAAATCATAAAACCAAAAATCCCCCAAACATTTTAGTACCGGTTGGTGTTACCAACCGGTACTAAAGGGCTCCCGCCCCCCGGTGCTGGCTTGTGCCACGTGGTTGCCGTTTAGCACCGGTTCATGCTGAACCGGTACTAAAGGGGGGGGGCTTTAGTGCCGAAATGTTAGTGCCGGTTCCGAAACCGGCACTAAAGGGCCTTACGAACCGGTGCTAATGGCCCGTTTTCTACTAGTACCTGGTCCACATCGTACGAGTTGTCGAGTGGAATTACCCTCCTGGCTCCTCGGGGGTTGTCCTTGTTTCCTGTGATGCTTGACAGCCACCCCTCCAGCATCTCATCAGTGACCTCCTCCGGGTGGATCCGAGTGGTGTCATCAAGACCCGAGTACAGCCACATCGGGTGGTCACGAGCCTGGAGCGGTTGGATGCGCCTCCGGAGGAAGACCTCCAGCAAATCCATGCCCGTCACGCCCTCACGGACAAGCTCAACCACTCGACCGGCCAGCACTTTGACTTGGGCCCTTTCCTCCGGCGCCACTTTCAGAGAAGCAGGTTTTTCAGCTTGGTCGAGTGAGAAAGGAGGGAGACCAGTCGACTGTCCTGGGGTCGCCTGGTCCTGACAGTAGAACCAGGTCGCCTGCCAGCCACGGACCGACTCCGGGAAAGTAATGGATGGAAAACAGCTCTTCCCCCTCGTCTGGATTGCCAAGCCCCCGCACAACTGGATCACCTGCGTCCTCTCGTCACTCGACTTGGCCTTCTTGACCGATTGGGAACGGCAGGTAAAGATGTGCTTGAAAAGTCCCCAATGGGGGCGGCAACCCAAGAAAGCCTCACACATGGAAATGAAAGCGGCAAGGTATACAATGGAATTGGGAGTAAAGTGGTGGAGCTGCGCTCCGAAGAAGTTCAAGAAGCTCCGGAAAAAAGGATGGGGCGGCAGAGAAAACCCTCGGTCGATGTGGGTGGCTAGGAGCACGCACTCACCATCGCGGGGTTGAGGTTCGATCTCTCTCCCCGGAAGACGCGCAGCGTCGTGGGGAATGACTCCCCCCTCGACCATGTCGTCGAGATCCTCTTGCCGGATCACTGTCGGCATCCAATCGCCCTGGATCCAGCCCTTGGGCAGAGCGGACCTTGAGAAGGATCCGCCCCGAGTAGATCTTTTCCCCTTCCCCTGCGCCGCCGCCTTCTTCACGCGCTCCAAAGTGGAGGTCTTGCCCTTCATCATCGTTGCCGGCGAAGTCTCGCACGGGCCTGCTGCGCTGGGGCGAGAACGGAGGTGGCGGAAGGACTTGCGAAGGGAGAGAGGAAGAAGAAAGGAGAAGAGAGCGCACTGCTTGGAAACCCCGAGCCGGCGATTTATAAGGGGCCGCTCCCGAGTGGCTGACTGGTAGGCCCAGGCTATCCAGTCAAATCCCGCAGCAGACGCGCACACAGTACATGGCGAAAAAGGCGACGCGGGGATCGAGGAACTTCCGCTTTATCGCTTCCGATTACTGCGGCCGCTCCCGTCCCGCGCGCTTCCCAAAATCCGAAATCACACGACATCCGCGGGCTGCAGAACAACTTGTCAAAACAGAAGACCCTGCCCGCACCGACGCTCGGTATGTCGCAAATAAAGAAATTCACTCGACGAAAGGCCTGGAATGGATCAAGGCGACTGAAAAAGGTTGGCAACGTCATCCGTGACGATTGACCCAAAACGAGGCGCTCACGTAGCCCAAAGAATCAGTCGGAAAGATCTCCAACTCTTTCCCCACTCTAACCTCGATCCATTCGGGGGCTAATGATGAAGCCATGTACCTAGGGTAGGGGCACGGACCTGTCCAAGGAGCCCTACCCTAGGACATCCCTAGGAGAAGTCACCTTTCAATCGACTTGAAGGTATCCCACTCGACGGATTCAAGACACTCGACCAGAAAGCTATCACTCGACCATGAAGCCAACCACTCGACCGCCAGGAGACCTGTAGTCACTCCGCAGGCAAACAGTCAGCTGTTAAGTAGTCTTTATGGTCATTATAGCACTTTATTAGGGGCGTTACCAGTAACGCCCAACCTTAAATGTACCTTAAACCCTGCATTACTGAGGGCAGGAGGGGGCCGGCGAACTCTATATAAGCCACCCCCCTCCTCAGTATGAAGGGTTCGCACCCCTGTTATTCACACGCCAGTAATCCAGTCGACCGCCTCCTGGCACCGAGACGTAGGGCTGTTACTTCCTCCGCGAAGGGCCTGAACTCGTATATCTTGGTGTGTTTACATATTCCCAATAGCTGAGATCTAGCCTCTCCATACATACCCCCCTACATCACTGTCAGAGTTAGAACCACGACAGCCGCACCCCCCCTTGGATCCTTTATATACGGAGGCAGGGGGCACCCTAGAACACACAAGTTGATCCTCGTGATCGTTCCTTAGCCGTGTGCGGTGCCCCCTGCCACCATATTCCACCTCGGTCATATAGTTGTAGTGCTTAGGCGAAGCCCTGCGTCGGTAGAACATCATCATCGTCACCACGCCGTCGTGCTGACGGAACTCATCCCCGAAGCTTGGCTGGATCGAAGCCCGGGGAGCGTCATCGAGCTGTACGTGTGCTAAGAACTCGGAGGTGCCGGAGTAACGGTGCTTGGATCGGTTGGATCGGGAAGACGTACGACTACTTCCTCTACTTTGTGTCAACGCTTCCGTTGTGATCTACAAGGGTACGTAGATCATACTCTCCCCTCTCGTTGCTATGCATCACATGATCTTGCGTGTGCGTAGGAAATTTTTTGAAATTACCCCATAACCCAACAGTGGCATCCGAGCCTAGGTTTTATATGTTGATGTTATATGCACGAGTAGAACACAAGTGAGTTGTGGGCGATATAAGTCATACTGCTTACCAGCATGTCATACTTTTGTTCGGCGGTATTGTTGGACGAGACGACCCGGACCGACATTACGCGTACGCTTACGCGAGACCGGTTCTCCCGACGTGCTTTGCACATAGGTGGCTTGCGGGTGACAGTTTCTCCAACTTTAGTTGAACCGAGTGTGGCTACGCCCGGTCCTTGCGAAGGTTAAAACAGCACCAACTTGACAAACTATCGTTGTGGTTTTGATGCGTAGGTAAGATTGGTTCTTGCTTAAGCCCGTAGCAGCCACGTAAAACTTGCAACAACAAAGTAGAGGACGTCTAACTTGTTTTTGCAGGGCATGTTGTGATGTGATATGGTCAAAACGTGATGAGATATAAATTTTGTTGTATGAGATGATCATGTTTTTTTGAAGTTATCGGCAACTGGGAAAAGCCTTATGGTTGTCTCTTTATTGCATAAGATGCAAGCGCCAAATAATTGCTTTACTTTATCGCTATGCGATAGCAATAGTTGCAAGAGCAATAGTTGGCGAGACGACCATGTGATGACATATTGATATAGATCAAGATGATGGAGATCATGGTGTCATGCCGGCGACGATGGAAATCATGACGATGCTTTGGAGATGGAGATCAAAGGCTCAAGATGATGATGGCCATATCATGTCACATATTTTGATTGCATGTGATGTTTATCTTTTTTATGCATCTTATCTTGCTTTGTTTAACGGTAGCATTATAAGATGATCTCTCACTAATTATCAAGAAGTGTTCTCCCTGAGTATGCACCGTTGCCAAAGTTCGTCGTGCCCAGACACCACGTGATGATCGGGTATGATAAGCTCTACGTCCATCTACAACGGGTGCAAGCCAGTTTTGCACACGCAGAATACTCGGGTTATACTTGACGAGCCTAGCATATGAAGATATGGCCTCGGAACACGGAAACCGAAAGGTCGAGCGTGAATCATATAGTAGATATGATCAACATAATGATGTTCACCAATGAAGACTAATCCATTTCACGTGATGATCGGTTATGGTTTAGTTGATTTGGATCACGTGATCACTAAGAAGATTAGAGGGATGTCTATCTAAGTGGGAGTTCTTAAGTAATATGATTAATTGAACTTTAATTTATCATGAACTTAGTCCTGGTAGTATTAGCATATCTATGTTGTGGATCAATAGCTCGCATTGTTGCTTTCATGTGTTTATTTTGATATGTTCCTAGAGAAAATTGTGTTGAAAGATGTTAGTAGCAAAGATGCGGATTGGATCCGTGATCTGAGGTTTATCCTCATTGCTGCACAGAAGAATTATGTCCTTGATGCACCGCTAGGTGACAGACCTATTGCAGGAGCAGATGCAGACGTTATGAACGTTTGGCTAGCTCAATATGATGACTACTTGATAGTTTAGTGCACCATGCTTAATGGCTTAGAATCGGGACTTCAAAGACGTTTTGAACGTCATGGACCATATGAGATGTTCCTGGAGTTGAAGTTAATATTTCAAGCAAATACCTGAGTTGAGAGATATGAAGTCTCCAACAAGTTCTATAGCTAAAAGATGGAGGAGAATCGCTCAACTAGTGAGCATGTGCCCAGATTGTCTGAGTACTACAATCGCTTGAATCAAGTGGGAGTTAATCTTCCAGATAAGATAGTGATTGACAGAATTCTCTAGTCACCATCACCAAGTTAGTAGAACTTCGTGATGAACTATTATATGCAAGGGATAATGGAAACGATTCCCAAGCTCTTCGTAATGCGGAAATTGACGAAGGTAGAAATCGAGAAAAATATCAAGTGTTGATGATAGACAAGACCACTAGTTTCAAGAAAAGGGCAGAGGGAAGAAGGGGAACTTCAAGAAGAACAACAAGCAAGTTGCTACTCAAGTGAAGAAGCCCAAGTCTGGTCCTAAGCCCGAGACTAAGTGTTTCTACTGCAAAGGGACTGGTCACTGGAAGCGGAACTACCCCAAGTGATTGGCAGATAAGAAGGATGGCAAAGTGAACATAAGTATATTTGATATACATGTTATTGATGTGTACTTTACTAGTGTTTATAGCAACCCCTCAGTATTTGATACTAGTTCAGTTGCTAAGATTAGTAACTCGAAACGGGAGTTGCAGAATAAACAAAGACTAGTTAAGGGTGAAGTGACGATGTGTGTTGGTAGTGGTTCCAAGATTGATATGATCATCATCGCATACTCCCTATACTTTCGGGATTAGTGTTGAACCTGAATAAGTGTTATTTGGTGTTTGCGTTGAGCATGAATATGATTTGATCATGTTTATTGTAATACGGTTATTCATTTAAGTAAGAGAATAAATTGTTGTTCTGTTTACATGAATAAAACCTTATATGGTTACACACCCAATGAAAATAGTTCATTGGATCTCGATCGTAGTGATACACATAATCATAATATTGAAACCAAAAGATGCAAAGTTAATAATGATAGTGCAACTTATTTGTAGCACAGCCGTTTAGGTCATATTGGTGTAAAGCGCATGAAGAAACTCCATGCTGATGGGCTTTTGGAATCACTTGATTATGAATCACTTGATGCTTGCGAACCATGCCTTATGGGAAAGATGACTAAAACGCCGTTCTCCGGAACAATGAAGCAAGCAACAGATTTGTTGGAAATCATATATATTGATGTATGTGGTCCGATGAATATTGAGGCTCGCGATAGATATCATTATTTTCTGATCTTCACAGATGATTTGAGCAGATATGAGTATATCTACTTGATGAAACAAAGGTCTGAAACATTTGAAAAGTTCAAAGAATTTCAGAGTAAAGTGGAGAATCATCGTAACAAAAATGAAAGTTTCTACGATATGATCGCAGAAGTAAAATATTTGAGTTACGAGTTTGGTCTTCAATTAAAATAATGTGAAATAGTTTCACTACTCACGCCACCTGGAACACCATAGTGTAATGGTGTGTCCGAACGTCATAACCGTACTTTATTAGATATAGTGCAATCTATGATGTCTCTTACCGATCTACCACTATCGTTTTGGGGTTATGCATTAGAGACAGCTGCATTCACGTTAAAAGGGGCACCATCTAAATCCGTTGAGACGACACCGTGTGAACTATGGTTTGGCAAAAAACCTAAGCTGTCATTTCTTAAAGTTTGGAGTTGTGATGCTTATGTGAAAAAGTTTCATCTCGATAAGCTCAAACTCAAATCGAAGAAATATGTCTTCATAGGATACCCAAAGGAGACAGTTGGGTACACCTTCTATCACAAATCCGAAGGCAAGACTTTTGTTGCTAAATTCAGAGTTTTTCTAGAGAAGGAGTTTCTCTCGAAAGATGTGAGTGGGAGGAAAGTAGAACTTGATGAGGTAATTGTACCTGCTCCCTTATTGGAAAGTAGTACATCACAGAAAACTGTTTCTGCGACATCTACACCAATTAGTGAGGAAGCTAATGATGATGATCATGTAACTTCAGATCAAGTTACTACCGAATCTCGTAGGTAAACCAGAGTGAGATCCATACCAGAGTGGTACGGTAATCTTGTTCTGGAAGTTATGTTACTAGACCATGACGAATCTACGAACTATGAGGAAGCGATGATGAGCCCAGATTCCGCAAAATGGCTTGAGGCCATGAAATCTGAGATGGGATCCATGTATGAGAACAAAGTATGGGCTTTGGTTGACTTGCCCGATGATCGGCGAGCCATAGAAAATAAATGGATCTTCAAGAGGAAGACGGATGCTGATAGTACTGTTACTATCTACAAAGCTAGAATTGTCGCAAAAAGGTTTTCGACAAGTTCAAGGTGTTGACTACGATGAGAATTTCTCACTCGTATCTATGCTTAAGTCTGTCCGAATCATGTTAGCAATTGCCGCATTTTATGAAATCCGACAAATGGATAAACAAAACTGCATTCCTTAATGGATTTATTAAGGAAGAGTTGTATATGATACAACCAGAAGGTTTTGTCAATCTTAAAGGTGCTAAAAAAATGTGCAAACTCCAGCGATCCATCTATGGACTGGTGTAAGCATCTCGGAGTTGGAATATACGCTTTGATAAGTTGACCAAAGCATATAGTTTTATACAGACCTACAGTGAAGCCTGTATTTACAAGAAAGTGAGTGGGAGCACTACAGCATTTCTGATAAGTATATGTGTATGACATATTGTTGATCGCAAATAATGTAGAATTATTCTGCAAAGCATAAAGGGGTGTTTTTAAAGAAGTTTTTCAAAGAAAGACATCGGTGAAGCTGCTTACATATTGAGCATCAAGATCTATAGAGATAGATCAAGACGCTTGATAAGTTTTTTAATGAATACATACCTTGACAAGATTTTGAAGTAGTTCAAAATGGAACAGTCAAAGAAAGAGTTCTTGCCTGTGTTGCAAGGTGTGAAATTGAGTAAGACTCAAAGCCCGACCACGACAGAAGATAGAAATAGAATGAAAGTCACTCCCTATGCCTCAGCCATAGGTTCTATAAAGTATGCCATGCTGTGTACCAGATCTATTGTATACCCTACACTGTGTTAAGCAAGGGAGTACAATAGTGATCTAAGAGTAGATCACTGGACAGCGGTCAAAATTATCCTTAGTGGAATAAGGAAATATTTCTCAATTATGGAGGTGACAAAAAGGTTCGTCGTAAAAAGTTACGTCGATACAAGTTTTGACACAGATCTGGATGACTCTAAGTATCGATCTAGATACATATTGAAAGTGGGAGCAATAAGCTAGAGTAGCTCTGTGCAGAGCATTGTTGACATAGAAATTCGCAAAATACTTACGGATCTGAATGTGACAGACCCGTTGACTAAAATTATCTCACAAGCAAAACATGATCACACCTTAGTACTCTTTGGGTGTTAACCACATAGTGATGTGAACTAGATTACTGACTCTAGTAAACCCTTGGGTGTTGATCACATATCGATGTGAACTATGGGTGTTAATCACATGGTGATGTGAACTATTGCTGTTAAATCACATGGCGATGTGAACTAGATTATTGACTCTAGTGCAAGTGGGAGACTGAAGGAAATATGCCCTAGAGGTAATAATAAAGTTATTATTTATTTCCTTATTTCATGATAAATGTTTATTATTCATGCTAGAATTGTATTAACCGGAAACATAATACATGTGTGAATACATAGACAAACAAAGTGTCACTAGTATGCCTCTACTTGACTAGCCCGTTAATCAAAGATGGTTATGTTTCCTAACCATGAACAATGAGTTGTTATTTGATTAACGGGATCACATCATTAGGTGAATGATCTGATTGACATGACCCATTCCATTAGCTTAGCACCCGATCGTTTAGTATGTTGCTATTGCTTTCTTCATGACTTATACATGTTCCTGTAACTATGAGATTATGCAACTCCCGTTTACCGAAGGAACACTTTGGGTGCTACCAAATGTCACAACGTAACTGGGTGATTATAAAGGAGTACTACAGGTGTCTCCAAAGGTACATGTTGGGTTGGCGTATTTCGAGATTAGGTTTTGTCACTCCGATTGTCGGAGAGGTATCTCTGGGCCCTCTCGGTAATGCACATCACTTAAGCCTTGCAAGCATTGCAACTAATGAGTTAGTTGCGGAATGATGTATTACAGAACGAGTAAAGAGACTTGCCAGTAACGAGATTGAACTAGGTATTTGGAATACCGACGATCGAATCTCAGGCAAGTAACATACCGATGACAAAGGGAACAACGTATGTTGTTATGCGGTCTGGCCGATAAAGATCTTCATAGAATATGTAGGAGCCAATATGGGCATCCAGGTCCCGCTATTGGTTATTGACCGGAGATTTGTCTCAGTCATGTCTGCATTGTTCTCGAACCGTAGGGTCCGCACGCTTAAAGTTACGATGACAGTTGTTATGAGTTTTATGCATTTTGATGTACCGAAGTTTGTTCGGAGTCCCGGATGTGATCACGGACATGACGAGGAGTCTCGAAATGATCGAGACATAAAGATTGATATATTGGATGACTATATTCGGACACCGGAAGCGTTCCGGGGAAGTTTCGGATAAAACCGGAGCACCGGGGGGTTACCGGAACCCCCCGGGGGGTTAATGGGCCTCATGGGCCTAAAGTGGAGAAGAGGAAGGGGCTGCCAGGGCAGGCCGCGCGCCCCATCTTCTCCTAGTCCGAATTGGACAAGCAGGGAGGGGCGGCGCCCCCCTTTCCTTCTCTCCCCCCTCTCCCCTACTTGGACAAGGAAAGGGAGGGGAGTCCTACTCCCGGTAGGAGTAGGACTCCTCCTGCACCTTCCTCTAGGCCGGCCGCACCCCCCCCCCTTGGATCCTTTATATACGGAGGCAGGGGGCACCCTAGAACACACAAGTTGATCCTCGTGATTGTTCCTTAGCCGTGTGCGGTGCCCCCTGCCACCATATTCCACCTCGGTCATATCGTTGTAGTGCTTAGGCGAAGCCCTGCGTCGGTAGAACATCATCATCGTCACCACGCCGTCGTGCTGACGGAACTCATCCCCGAAGCTTTGCTGGATCGGAGCCCGGGGAGCGTCATCGAGCTGTACGTGTGCTAAGAACTCGGAGGTGCCGGAGTAACGGTGCTTGGATCGGTCGGATCGGGAAGACGTACGACTACTTTCTCTACTTTGTGTCAACGCTTCCGTTGTGATCTACAAGGGTATGTAGATCATACTCTCCCCGCTCGTTGCTATGCATCACATGATCTTGCGTGTGCGTAGGAAATTTTTTGAAATTACCCCATAACCCAACACCATCATCTTGTCCCGGCTGCGAGTAGGGGAGACATGGTTGCCGGTGAAAACCGAGCCGACGACAGGCGATGGCGGTGTTCTCGCCGTTACCTTGATGAAGGCATCGTCGTGTAACTATTGTTGACCCACTCGTGCTGCTCCGGGGGAAACCCTAGGATCTGGTGTTCCAGATCGGACGATGGCGGCACTGCGGTGTCGTTTCTATTTTGGGAGCATCGTTTGCGGAGTAGCGCTGGATGTCAGAGGCAGGAGGTGGAGCGGCTTCGTCTTGCACGGAGCTTCGGTGGTGATGTCAAGTCAAGCCTGACCGACAGGTGCTACGCTTTGTCATGCCTGGTCGGCAGGTGCTACGCACGACAGATCTTCCAAGGATTTTCAAGCTGTGTCGGCTGGTGATACCTGGCAGCATGGTGCTGAGGTGTATCAATGGCGACCGTGACGTGCTCAGCTGTTTGCGCGCAGGGAGGAGGTGCCGTTTGGCGCCGTGGTGGCGTCGACGATAGCTAGACCGAGCAAGGTTGATGCAGCAGTACAGTTCTGAAGATGAAGCGGTGGCAGTTGGCGGCGGTGGCATCTGAGTGCATGCCGGACCGGTGAGACCCATGCCCGGCAGGCGTTCTGGATGGGTTCTCAGGTCTTAGATGTTAGGTTTGGCTGCGATGTCTGTTTGGTATTAGGCCCAGGCTATCTGGGCCCCTTCATCAGCTGGATAGAGGTGCTTGGACGGCGGCTTTAATCTTACTGTTGTATTACTTTGTAAGGTCTTGTGAGAATAATTAATAAAGTGGTCGTATGCATCGCCCAGGTGCAGAGGCCGAGGGTCATCCTCCTTTTCTAAAAAAATGAATTATTACAGCCACTCCACAGTAACAACAGGAATGGAAAATGGACATATTTAATCGGTGGAGACAGACAATCCTTTTCTGCCAAGAAAATTTCTGCGTGCTATGTAGTATCACTCCGTCCCAAAATAAGTGTCTCAACCTTACAAAGTTAAGACACTTACTTTGGGACGGAGGGAGTATTACCTATGTTCTGCAAGAAAATTTCGGCCACAATTCTTTTCATGACGCAGCGGACCAAATGAAAACTCAATTCACTACCTAAGATGGATTGTGTAAGGTTGCCAACAGTGCAGCAAGGGAGAGCAGGCAAATGCAAGCAATAAAAGAACCTACTATCTCTGTACCAAAATATAAGGCGTTTTTGCACTTCTGGAGTATTTACTGGGTGGCTATGACAAATGGAAACACAATAATCTGTTTTTAGGAATGAAAAAGAAAACAGCAACTAATGGCCTAGCCCGGCCGAGACCGCTAACCCCAGAGGACAGGGCTTCAAACCCACACCTTGTGCTGGTGGGTTTATTGGGCCTCTGCCCATGTCGTCCATCCCATCCATCACCGCATCTTTGTCTCAAAAAATAAAAATCCATCACCGCATCTCTCTCCTCCACGCCCACCCCGCTTCTGGTCCACCGTGGAAGCTCCGCCGCCGCACCACCCCTAACCTCCACCGTGGAGACTGACTGCAGGCAGTTGCCCCCACCCCCAGGTCGTGGCGCGCACGCCAGCCAGATGGGGGCGGACAGGAGAGGCGAGGCTTCCTCGACCATTGCTCCTTCCATGCTGCGGAGGATTTCAGTTTCAGAGATCACAACCTGCAGCTGCAGGTACGCCGAATCATCCTACAGTATGTGTTAGCATTCGTGTCATCAATCTGTAGTCCATCGAATTTGATGTCGCAAAATTAGCCAACCGGGAGATTTTACCAGGGAACTCGTGTCGTGTGTATACCAAATTGGCATCCAAATCACAGCCACCAACCAAGTCGCTGTCTAGTCTGAATAAACAATTTCACTTCTTCAGCCATTAAAGAGGAAGCAAATACTCCACATAATAGTTGAACCATTTTTTTTCGTGGATTCAGATTAAGTAGCTGTGTCATTTGAGCAGTTTCGACATCTGTTTATGCAGGAGGACAGAGTGCCCTGTGCTCGGTTTATTTCGAGCAATGCTGGGGATAAATTGGGCAGAGATCCAAATGGACCAATCACTTTGACCGCTTGGAGAAAATATATGTTTTGCAGCACAAGAATTGTTGTCGCCCTGCCTGCGTAAGAAGGTTGCCACATAAGTAATCAGATTGATTATGAGGGTGGTATATGCATATGCAAGAGGAAAGTACAAGGTTGTGGTCAGATTGTTTGTTTTT
Source organism: Triticum monococcum (assembly GCA_034509565.1). NCBI lineage: Eukaryota > Viridiplantae > Streptophyta > Magnoliopsida > Poales > Poaceae > Triticum > Triticum monococcum. Next base: position 8,152,682 of record CM067847.1, on the reverse strand, counting down.
TTACCTGAATCACACTGGGCCATTCATGGTCTCTACGGATCTGCAGTATCAGGTGGAGGCATCAGAATTCACTCCTGCAAACATGTGTGTTCCTCCCTGCCCCAGCCATGGTCTTGAAAGCCTGTCCGAATTCCAACTATTCCAAACCTGATATCATTGGCAAGTTGGCATCGGCAATCCGCTGCGAGCCAGAATTTGATATGGTTGGCATCAGTTAGTAGCAAATGTCCACAACTCACAACACATGCACAGTCAAAAGCTTAACACTTCCAATCAACAATATTAACATCCGGGGATAGTATGAGCGGATCCTCGCGATGCAACAGAGTTGTGGGATCCATGAGACGGAGGATAAAGATAGCTCAACCATATTTGACCAAGGAAGAGACTTGGATGGGGGATAATTAATCACCTCAGTTATGGTCATGCTTCCAACACTCTGCTGGTGGTGGGTCCATTGGGCCTCTGCTGCCCACGGTGTGCATCCTCTCAGCTCCGTCAGCGCAGAGGGCAGAGGCAGGGGAAGTGGCTGGATATGGTGAGGAAGGAGCAGAGGGCGGTGCGGGTGCCGAACCTCAAGTACGTGGACGCCATGGGGCTCCCCATCGCCAAGGACATCACGCACCTTACCACCCAGGCCCAGCTCCGGCTCGGCAAGATGCTCGCCGACGCATACATCGCCATCTGATGATAATCTAGTAGTAATCAGTGTGTGTGCATTCCAGTGAACACTTCCAATCAGGCAGGCAGGCATTACTGGCACTATCATTAATTCCACGGATTAGTGAACTTGGTGATGATTAGTTGTGGACAACAGACGAATAACTCTGCTTTAATCTGATATACTCTGTAGTAGTAGTATCAGGACGCCTCATGTCAGGCTCCCAAAGGTTCCAAATCAAGGAAGGAGCAGGCAAAAGGTCAGATTATTACTGCTATTTTTATTGACTTTGTAGGAATTGGAACAATCTCGTCAGCACTAGGATTTTGCCGTTGTGCGGAAGGAAAAATTCTTTGCTCTGGTAAGTTTATCTAGCTACCTGAAAAGAAACTTGTTGCTGCAGCACAGACTGATCATCTACACACAAAAATACAATTTTGTACACATACATTGGAATCAGAAGAATTTCATAATAAACTTCATGGAGAAAGGCAAAAATAATTTCTTTGGAACGAAGCATTATGTTTTCTTGCAAAAAAGTGTGAAACCTCATGTTTGTAACTCAGTCGTTTGTGGGCAGTAACTTTCCAGTAATAATAACTAGTATGAAGCTAAGCCGAGCATAACTAAATTAGACGTGGTAGAAATATACTGGAGTCGCACCTGCTAGGCTGTATACAGATAAAAGCAACAAGCTCATGTACAGTATGAAATATATTACTTCTAGCCTCGGCAAAGAGAATGAACGGAAAATAAATATGGACTGAAAGTATTTCTGATGTCGTACACGGAATATAAAGCAAGGGACAAGGAAAATAATGATCCAGCCCAGCCCAGCCCGTTAATCCTCTCTGCTCCTTCTCCACCACCTCTCGTCTCCGTCGGCGCAGGCAAATCTGGCTCCATCTCCTCCACGCCTCGGCGTGCGCTCTGGCGAGGAGAACAGCAGTTGCCCCAGGCCGGGGTGCACGGGGCGGAACCTTCCTTCCATCATTGCTTCCTTCCTCCCCCCTTCCGCACCTGCCGAGGAGGAAGGTGGTTGCCCCCTCCAGGTCCCTCCGCGCACGGCTCCCGAGGAGGCTTTCAGAACTCCCGAGCTGCAGGTACATCGATTCATCACCTGTTATCACTGAATTTGATATGAGAACATTACACAGAAGGGAGATTGATTATTTACCAGGGCACGATTTTCATGAAGCCTCACCAAAGATCGATCATCTTATGTGGGACAGAGGAGACCAAGTGGAAATACTCTCCACCTTTTCTGCATCGTCTTGCCAACTCCGGGCAAAAAAGTATGCTTAAGCGTTCGAGGGCGGGCAACCGCTCCAGGAGACCATGTGGAAATTCCTTCATATCTGACTCAGTAATCTTTAATTCCCCAAGAGAAGTGAGGCCATGCATCCCATCAGGCAGCGCTTTCAGGCTACTGCACCCACTCACATTGAGACTCCTCAGCTTAGCTAGATTCCCAAGGTTTGAAGGCAGCTTGGCTAGACTTTTGCAGTTTGAAATATCCAATTTCTCCAGGGACAACGGAAGGGTCCCTTTTTGATGCGGCCACCCATCCAGTTTGTCACAATATCTGATACACAGGACGCGCAGGCGATCCAAGAACCACAGTTGCCCATATGGCCAGCAGACAAGGTCGCTGCATCCATCAATCGTCAGCTCTTCCACGAATTGAAAGCATTTCCAAAGCATAAGCTGTGATATGGACAATCTGAAGCTTGTAACCAACCTGTTGGGGCCTTTCAGAGTCAAACACTTAAGTTTTTCAAGAGGTCCTCGAGCTCCATTTATTCCTAGAAAACTGACAGTGCGGGTCGATGAAATACTTGCAAGCTCAGGGCAATTTTCGATTTTTAGTTCTTCAAGCATTGGGAATGTTACCAAGCTATCACTAGGCATCCCCACACTATTTTCAGACAATATCTGCAGTCTTGGTAGCTCAATCAACATCATCCTCTTCAACCTTGGGAAAATTTGCAGAGGGGTAATGAATCCAGATTCCACACCAAGATTATTACATAGCAATGTTGTTAGGCTATCCATCTTCTCTAAGAGCAAAATCTCTAGAGATACGGATAGCCACACTACAGGTATACTCTTGCATTTTGGGCAGTCCAAAATTTTGAGTTCTCTCAAGCAGTTAAACATCTGAGGCTTTCTCATCCACTGTGATATTTCTAGGCCACCATATCCATGTATCTCCAACTTTTGGATATTACTGTGAGGCTCTAATCCCTGAAGCACTTCTTCCACATCTGTAGGCTCATCATCTATTTCTTGGTCCCAAGAGAACAACAACTCACTTAGATTTTCCTTTTGACGGAGATTGGCTTCTTTTGCATTCTCTACACTCTTTATGTTGCTCAAATTCAACAGTTCCAATCTATTGCTAAGGTGTTGCAAACCTTTGAGCTGTTCTATCCCAAGGCCATCTCCAGTACCAACAACAAATGTTGTTAATATGTGAAGGTTATTCAGTAGACCAAAGTTTGGAGACATACTTTTGAGACTATCACAACCAGAAAGATAAAGATGGATGAGCTTTCTCAATCTTGACATGTCTTCTGGTAACTGTTGCAACTCCTCGCAATCTATGAGCCTTAGTGTTTGCAGGTTATACAACACACATATTGAATCTGGCAACCTCACGATGTCAGACCCAGAGAGGTCAAGATATCGTAAATGTTTTGCATTTATGGCCTTGCAAATGACAATTGAAGAAGGGGAGAAATGCAATGCTCTTAGTGATGCCAATACCTGCCAAAACTCTGTAACATCCTTGTATCGTCCACTAAAAATATAATAATCATCCTTGAATGATTCTGAAGGAGCTAACAAAGTGCGGAGGTATGTTCTACCTTTGCAAAACCCATTGATTTGTTCCAATTCAGCCTTTGTCACATGCAAGTGACAAACACCTTTTAACAATGCTTTCTGCCGAGACAGTTCTTCTATACTTGCACATTCATCCGTGACATCTTTTGCTAGATCATGCATTAAGTCATGCATTTTACATACAGTTGTCTCATATTTTGCATTCCCACGGAAGACAACAGATTTGACCACCACTTTCTTATCTTGGAGGAAGGACCTCCAAACCAACTCATCAAAAATGAATTCTCCTTTTTGTATTAAATCCATTGTTCCCTCTTCTTGAATAAATCCATTTGCCATCCATAGTTGGATCAACCTATCCTTCTCCATCTCGTAATCCTTGGGGAAAACTGCACAAAATGCAAAACATTGCTTCATCTCAGATGACAGGTCTTTGTAGCTTAACTTCAATATGGGCATGACCTCATATTTGCCTCCACCATTATCCCCAATGTTACTTTCTACGATGGCCTTCCATTCCAGTACTTTTTGCTTTGAACTTAGCAATCCGCCCATTGTCTTGAGAGCAAGAGGCAACCCCCCACATTTATTGACAATACGCCTTCCGATGGTGACTAACTCTGGTTGCTCATCTACACCATTGCTAAATGCTTTGTTCGAAAATAATTCCCATGAGCCTTCTTCACTCAGAAATGCTAGCTCGTGGGGCTTGACAGTGCACATTATAGAGGCCACTTGTTTACTTCGACATGTGACCAGTATAACACTTCCTGGTCCACCAACAGAACACAATAGTGGCTTCAACTCATCCTCCCATATCCTCTTATCTTCATTCCATACATCATCAAGAACAAGTAAAAACCTTTTTTGGCCAATGACTTCATCAAGTTTCTTCTGCAATAGTTCGATGCTGCCAAGCATGGCAGAACTTCCATTTGTGGCCAATTCAGCTATGGCTTTCACAACGGCAATAACATCAAAATTTGCTGACACACAGTGCCACATCTTCAACTGGAAATGTTCGTGGACCTCTCGTTCAATGTACACCATCTTAGCAAGAGTCGTCTTGCCAAGACCACCCATCCCAAAGATGGGCAACACCTGCACATTTTGATGATCTTGCAGGTCCAGCAGTTGCTTCACCACCACCGTCTTATCATCATCTCTTCCAAATATTTTGGTACAGTCATCCATTTTTGAGTGCGTCTGCCGGCAAGGATTTTGTCGCTTCCCCCTATGGACAGAATTCTCCAGTCCAAACTTGTTCATCTCCTCAACCAACTTATTGATCTTCTCCAGGACATTCTTGAGTTTCCTGCTCATTTCAAAACGAAAGAGCAACGGGTTGTGGCGCGTGATGTAGCCAAGTACCTTGTGGGTAGTGGACTTGCCAATCTTAGACAGGCGGCGCAGCGCCTCATACTGGAAGTCGTCAAGCACGTCGTCGGCCTCGTAGGCGACAGACTTGAGCTCCTTCATCCAGCGCTTGACATATCCGTTTGTCTCACTCATCTCCTCAGCATTCGCTAGCTTGCACTCAACGGCTAGCAGATGGCGCTCCAGCATTCGGCGGTCGTCGTCGAGGCCACACATGCGGGTCACGGTCTCAACAAGTGCGTCTGCAGCCTTGCCGGCCACACCGCGCACTAGAGGGAGAAGCAACGACTCTGCCATGATCTTGCAGATCGGAGGAATAGGAAACTGCAGCATGTGAAAGAATAGAAGAGCAATTAAGCATGGACAGAACACCGAACAACCTTGTTATCTTTATATGGAGCCAGGAAACATTGTGCTCCTAGATTCAAAGCATGGCTTACCACCTTGTAATCCTCCTATTTACTTTATTTCTTAGTTCCACAATAACTTAGCTTGCATAGCTCTTGTTCATGCTTTTTGATATATACACATAAATTTTTCATGTTCTGTACAGCTAAAGAAACAGAAGATGAAGAACTGATTGAAGAGCAAAACAAGGTAATTAAGGATTGAGGAGGGCATTCACCTCAACAACGCCCAATTTGAGCTCCCCAACTGCTGCTCGTTCGTTGCCACCCCTGTGCAGGTCTCTCACGCGTTGAGACTACTTGGTATGGGTGGGATTGTGCGGTTGTTGGAGAGTGGACAATGGCAAATGGAGACAAGATCAAGGAATCCAAGAGCTGTATATGACTGGTACATGTACCGTGTTCAATATTTCTATAATTTTCTGCAACTTGCATGTATAAACAATTGTCTGTACTATCATGACAAATGATTTTTCAAGGAATAATTGTCTGTACCATCATCCTTTTATAACTTGCAGATAGGACAATATGCGAAGAGATAAGAATAACATGCATCCAACTGCTGCGAAGACTGGTTCAGCATGGATGGGCAAGACATTGTTTTCTATCTATCATTTGCTATATAACTTAATTTTTTTCACACTTAATTTTTCTTCTTCTGTTGGCTACTGCTCCAGGACAAATTGAAAACCAGAAATCTCATAAGTAGGTAGAATTTCTGTGTGGAATGTATTACCTGCATCAATTATTTCAGGCCCAAACAAAAACTCGGTTCTCTACCTGTGATTTTTGTTTAGCGCATCTTCTTCCTCTAGAGTTTACATCACCAAAAAAAATTGGTTCTAACAACGGCTGCTGGGGCACGTAAGTAAACTAAAATTATGAAGGGAAGCTGGAGTGTAAGATAAATCCTCAGCAGGGCAAATATACCTGCAGGAAACAAATATCAGTTTCCAAACCAGATTTGTCCCATCCTCACTTTCAGATGCACAATGAGGTATGATATAGATCAAGTGAACTCTGTAACCTTCTTTGGGGTTCTGTTGGCATTTCTCTCCAGCTGTGCAATGAGGTATGGTATAGATCAATTTTACGGTCATCAGAGTTCTATATGTGTCTTCATAATGTGTCACATCTTCGTAGGTGAGTCGATTTGAACGTTAGGCCGTGGAGTCAAGATACACATGAAGGAGTTACATAAATAGGCATATAGCACAAGAACAACTGGAAATTGCTCCGGAGTTGGGATTTTGTGAGAAAGGCGCAGGAAGCTTCCTAGAAACATTATACCATTGTAATTTGGTTACATTTTCTACGATGATGGCGATGTATATTCTAAATCCAATCCCTTCCAACCTGCTACCTCGTCTCTTAGCTACACATCCTGCCAACTTTACGGACTAGATTTAACTGATCGATAGGCTCCCCTCATCAACCACCCTCTGCCGGCCTGCAGGGAAGAAGACATACTTGCTTAGCACTTAGTCCTGCCATCTTCAGCTCTTCAACCTAATTGATGACCTCACTCTCATCAACCACTCTATTTGTCCACTTACAGCAGGATGACGGGACCATTCTCTGACCGAGCTGTCCTTTAGACCGCCAGGACCGAGCCGGCCTGGGACCAGACCGGCGGCTCAACGATCCGATATTCCTGGCCCGGCTTGGCTAGGCTCGGGCTCAGGCTGGACTGCGGCTCGCTGGAGTTTGCAGCTGCCATGCGCTGTCGCCGTCCATGCCGGGTATCTTTTTTTTTTGAACCCACAAATTTCATTGTTTAACAGCATCGTACAAGTACAACCTTGCATTATTGCAGTTCTGAAGAAAGTGCAGCTAGTAGCCTAGTACTGCATTAAGGCAAGAACCATTTCCTGAACCTAAACATGTGAACCTGGAAGGGGAGTTTTGAGTTTTGATTGCTAATCTAGCTTGGTGTTGTTCTCGGAAGTTGTAGCTCCAATTGATATGATAAATTCTTGTAGCATTAAAGGTTGAGGAAGCTGTTATGCATGCAAGCTGCAGCCTTATAGTCCAATGACCTGGATCAAGAATGGGCTTGCTGGCCGCTATAGCTTTCGCTAGAATCATGCTGTCCGTCAGAAATGTTCCCTGCTGAATCTGAAGCCGCTCCGCAATCTTGCATGCTAGCATCATGCTAAATGCTTCGGCCTGGATAGCTGATGTCGTCGGTGGAAAGATAGCCGAGATGCATAGCTGAGAACATCGTCCATCGCCTGCAAACTGTACCTGAAAAACATGAGATGTCCATGATTATTTCCCCAGGAGATGGTGTCGATTGCATTGTCAATTGATCCTGTCTTTGCAAAAGGGTCTCCACAGGCGCATCCTTGTTAGTTCCATGCAAGCTGACTACTTTTCGAGTAGATGATTTTTCATATAAAAAACTTTTTCATCCGAGTTCGTATGCAAAAGTTATGCGCATTTTACAAATTTCAGAGAGATTTTGTAAATAAAGTCGAAATTCATATTTGTAAATTTTCCCAACAACTAGACCACATATCACATGTGAAACTTATTTTCTTTTATTTTTTTTGACATTTCCATCATTTTCTTTTATTTTTTTAAAAACTGAAAAGGCGATCCACCGCGGGGGGGGGGGGGGGGGGGGGGGGTATAGTTTAAAAATGGGACCTTTAGTACCGGTTCGTGGCACGAACCGGGACTAAAGGTCTCATCCCCATTAGTCCCGGTTCGTGCCTCAAACCGGGACTAAAGGTCTAATCTTTAGTCCCGGTTTGTGGCACGAACCGGGACCAATAGTTGTGGGCCAGGAGCGAGGCCCATTGGTCCCGGTTCATCCCACCAACCGGGACCAAAAGGTCTAGATGAACCGGGACTAATGCCTTAGCCGCACGAACCGGGACCAATGCTCACATTAGTCCCGGTTCTAGACTGAACCGGGACTAATGGGCTGAGCCGGCCTGGACCATAGCCCTGTTTTCTACTAGTGTGAATCTTTGTTGCCTAGAATGAGAAATCGAAGTAAATGTATTCAGTGCATGAAGCACATCAAAATGATTTCCCTACACGTCCATATAATCATGAGATGGTCATTTCATCACTATTTCATAGGATAATGCAAAAAATAAAACCATTGGATATATCTTAGTGCAAGACCATACTCATTGTTCAAACATTATTGTACTTCTAGTCTACACCCTATTTCTTGGAGATGCACTGATAGTCCAAACCAACAATTTTTTAAATCTCATTCTCCAACATTTTTTTCAAAAATCACAGACAATTTTTTGAATTTGTGAATATTTTTTGAAATCACAAAAATAGCAAATTCGTGAACATTTCAGTTTATTTGAAATTCTTGAACAATTTTCAAATTCATGGACGATTTTTTAATCGACAAACATTTTTTTAACGCTTTGGGAACAATTTTTGAAATTCGCAAAAATTTGTTTAATCAGCAACATTTTTTGAAATTCCTAAATTTAACAAATTTTTTGAACATGTTGGAATAAGCCACGGCGTGTGTGGTCGGGCTCGTCAGGCGCAACAGACGGGCGGGACGCACTGGTGCCGTCGGGCTCGTCGGACGCGTCGGTGGCGTGCGGGACGGGCGGGACGTGCCGGACGCAGCAGCGTGGCGTGTGCGTATGTGTGTGTGTATGGGCAGTGTATGGCCCGTGTGCGTGCGTTTGATTCACTATCGTAGAGTGGTTAGTTGCAGCGGGCGCTGGCTATGCGTGGTGGTGACCAGGTATTACGGATGAGTAGGTGCTCACGTTGGGAGAAGATCGACCGGATCACCAGGAGCATGGGCGTGCGTGGGTGTTGTAGCTACAAAGCCAGCTGGGGTGTGTGTTAGTGCATGCGTAGGAAGAGGCCATGCTGTTAGTGGCTGGCGTGCGTGAGCGTGTGCCTGGTGTGAGTCCGGCTATATAAGCCACGTATTGGTGCTGTGTTTGAGTTTGTACTCTAAAATAGAAAAACGGGGCTGTGTGTGCAGTCAGATGAAACTCCAGTGTATCCGTCTCCTTCTACCTCTAGTCTTGAGTGAGAGAGAGCGAGCTGCAACAACAGAGCACTTATAAAAAAATGGAATAATTTTTGAAATCTGGAAATCTTTTTTAAACCATGAACATCTTCTTAAATTTGAAACTCCTTTGAAATCCAGGGACATTTTAAAATTTGTGAACATTTAAAAAACAGAAAAAATTTCAAAATCATGAAAAAATTGATGCCCCTAAATTTAATTAAAGAAGAAAAATTAAAACAAAAATACACTAAAAGAAAAATGAAAGAAAAAACAAAAAGGGGCGCTCCGCCTGAGCACATGGGCAGGCCCAAGAGCACACGTCGATAGCGGGCGGTGCGCGTTTTTGTGGCGGGCGTCTCACCATACGCTAAATAGGATGTCCCCCATGCTTTTGCTATGGGAGCCAAACATGGTTTTAGTTTGTTACACGGTTATATGATTTGATGGAAAACTGTTGTTGCAAATACAACACAACTAAACAAGTCCTTCAGTCATGTTGATAGACGGCTGAGATGGTTTGGATGTACTTCATCTAGTTCTTTTTATTGGGTAGTCTTTGTTACTTAAAAGGTATCTAAGGTTTCATATTTTAGTTTTTACTCACCACCCCCTTCGTCCAACATTCCACGTACGACCATCACCCTTCCACTGATTATGTTTTCAGGCGTTTGCTATCCCTCCAATCTAGTTAAACCGTGTTTAGCCTACCATTCTAAATAAACTAATATTTTATGTGTCAAATCAAATCAATTTTGGTATATTTTGAAATGCCTTTGTGGAAAGGAATTAATCACGCTCAATCTCTAATCAATCTCTAAATATCTAATATTTGGTAACGCCACACATATTACGAAATTGACTATCCTCCTTGCTTTCATTCATTCATCCATCCATCCAAATTTAGTTCTGCTATATACGATGCATGCGTGCACAATAGATCTGACATTATGTTTGCAAAATTAGGCATATCAAAGCGAGAGCGGCGTAACTGAGAGCAGGACCATCTAAACACTTAATCCTGGTCGTAGGTCCACCTCTAGGGATCTGGGCTAGTGGGCCTGTCAGAACAAATACGCGTCTCAGGAAAATGGGTCGACTGATGAAATACGATGGGGAACAGTGGTGTACGGTCATTCGCGGGCCGCGTTTTTTAAAGCAAAGTGACGGCACAGATTTCAGGAAAGTGGCTCGCGTCCGTTGGCGAAATCTGTGCTGTGGATCAGAATTGCGTACACGCCGTTAGCTCCAAAAACAGGCGCAGCCACGGGTGCCCTATAGTCAGTTCAACCTTTCTCTATTCCCTCCCCAGGTCCTCCCGAGCTCGTCGGTGGAGGGCGAAAAAATGGCGGCAGCGAGCAATATGGGAGGAGCTGCTTCCCTGCCCGACAACTCACTCGAGTTTCTACTGGATCTGGTTGACAGGTAATTGCTCAGCCGTATTCTTCAGTTCCTTTCGTCTTGCTCCCTGCAGATGTGCGAGCAGACTATGGCGATGACTGGCCTTTGATTTGTTGAACATGTTGTAGGTTTCCATTCAGAGAGGTCATTGCGGACGTTGAGCAGCCAGATCCGTTGGTGGTCAGGGTCGACTCCCTGTGCGCGGTTGTGGTTAGACACTTCAGCGGCGTTGTTGAGCACATGAATTCCGGCGGCTAGAAGAAAGAATCACTAACCCAGTCCGTGGAATCGACAGGCAAGGTGAACCCAGAGGTGCCGGGGTGGACGTGGACTAGAAGGTACAAATGAAATTAGTGTTCTTTATGACGAGATGGTTTTGATTTTTGCAACTAATGTCACATATTTTCTGTGTATGTCAATGGATGCATGGGGCTATGATTACTATTTACTAGTGTCAGCTGGCTGCACTCCTAATTTTTGTGGTAATCCACGTGTACAATTAGCATATATTGTGTTTGTAGGTGGATCATGTCATTCATTGACCGATATACCTTGGTATATGAAAGACGAATGCAACAATTAAAACATCTGAATATGATTTCAGGTTGAGAATTGGCCGTGCACCTCCGGATAGGGCACTCTGCCCCTGGTAGAGTCACTCCACTGGAAGAAACAAATCGGACAATGTAGAGAAACCAGAGATTGGGATGAGTTTTGACTCCCTAGGGAAGCCTACGATTTCTATAAGCTGTATTCTAGGGAGCTTGGATTTGGTATAAGATATGGCAACTGTCGTCTGAATGTCGAGCGGACAAATTGTATGCAGGAGATCGTCTATGGATCCTCGGTTAGCATTTAAACCAAAAACAAAAATCATGTAACCAAAGTTTTTTTTATTGCTTGCATTGAATTTCACTTCTAAGCTGAACAAAAAGTAATTTTCATTTGTAGGGAAATCCCGAGCAGCACAATAGCTGGTCTTGCCGGTGCGACTGCCCTTCAATGATCAGACTTCTTAGAGCTGGATGGTTGATAGCTGAACACTGGTCAAGCCACAACCATTCAATGTCCCTTACTTGCGGTGAAAAGGTTCATTGGCCGTCCTACAAGCACATAGATATGTAGACAAAAGACTTAGTGAAGCAGCTTAGGAGGAACAATGTGAACCTCAACAAGGTGTACATCATAGTTGGCAGCTTCTCCTGTTCATCTCAGAATGTGCCTTTGACGAAGCGGTCTTCTCCCGAATCTGTGTGGCAGGATAAGTCGAGACCAGGCTGCCGATGATGTGAACAAGACCCTTGCTGTGTTTAAAGAGATACAGCGCAACGACCCTTGTGGACAAATGAAAACAACAAGCTGCAGTACAAATTCTTTGGTGATGTCATCACATTTGACACAACGTATCGGACTAATTAATCTCTATGACATGCCCTTTGGGTTGTTTGTTGGAGTGAACAATCACTTCCAGAGCGTAATTCAAGTACTACTACATACTTAAGAATTAGTCTTAACTTCTGAAGTGTGAATTGCCTATATAGTGTCAGTTTTCAGAAGAAAAAAAACCTTGTTTATGTGATGGTTCAATGGACGAATGATATTATTCTTGACAAACTTGTTTCGTAGAAACAAATGGTGTTGCAGACACAAGTTTTAGAAAAATCAACAAGCAGTATTGGTGGTTTGTGAGAACTATACCTTTGAATCCAGTGAGAACCAGGATGCTGGTATTTTGAGTCCAGTGAGAACCTTTGAATTCTTTTTTTAGGGCATTGTTCAGATTCTTTTGATAGGGCCTAGTTAATTAGTCCTAAAAGCATACAATCATGTTGGGGGTACTTGTCATAAAGTTCCTCTCATTTCACTCCATTCAAAAAGCAATTGAAGATTTGTACAGCTGATCAGGCTTTAAACTTTGCTGATTGTTCGCGGAGGGACAACTTGACAGCATGCTCTTTCATCATTTCATTGCAAAATACTCTTTATTCAAAATTCTTCTGCTAACTAAACTGCCTTTTGTGAACACATATTATAGTCGAGCATTCATATGGTGATTTCCAACTACAGAATTATCACTGAATCCACATCCTGGAAGCGGAACGATCTCCAAACCTCATGCTCGAATTGGTTTGCACAAGTAATTATTTACCAACTGGATTCAAATATGTAAGCATGGCCATCTGTCTACTATATTTTCGATTATGCCAATGACCATCTGCCAGTCAGTTCTTATCCATCTCACAATTAACTTATTTCTGTTTTGTGCCAGGCAAAGTCTTCCAAGCAAAACTGCAGGAAGCAAGAAACCAAGCAGTAATTTGTAATCCTGTTGAGTTTACTGAATGGGCTTCATGTTTACTAAATGTTGAGTTTACTGAATGGACATCATGCTTCAGACTTTTGAGGGTTCTCTTCACTGTACACTGATTCTTGGGTCTTGTGTCTTATCTCTTATCTACACTTTCTGAATCTTGTGTCTTTCTCAATGAGCAAGAAATCAAGCAAAACGTTGAGTTTACTGAATCATGTGTCTTTTTTACGTGGCTAGTAATCATCAGCTATACGTACACTGTACTAGTTGTGTGTCTTTCTGTAACTGAAAAGTAGACAAGCATCATCGGCTGATTCCGCCGACGGGTCAGGTCGCTCCCGAAACCTGCCGAACCCTCCACTCGCATTCAGGCCGATAAAAGAGGGTGCTACCAAACGGCCGGCTACCCTCATTGATGCCGGCCAGACGAACATGACCGGAGGGCTGACCGTGTCGGCATTCACGCAACACGGCCACAGGGAAGACTCCGGCTGCTGCGTCTGCATTGAAACGGCACGGGTCCGTCTGCTCGGGTGGTGGCAATGCCCTGCCCACCACCGCATCTCCTCTCCTCCGCACACGTCCATCACTGACCGCCATGATGGACAAGTCCAACGGCAGCAAGTGGTTCTTCATGCGCCCCTCCTGATCCGGCGGGGAGCTCCGAATCGTGGAGGCTCCGCCCACGGTCTCTCGGCCGATCGACCATCATAACACCAAGAACTAAAACCTTAACCTTGCGGTTTGTTGTAGCTATCGGCAAGCTGAGAGCTGCCATTCCTTGCCAAAAAAAACTGACAGCTGACATTCCTCACAAAAAAAGAAGAAAATTTTGAGAGTCTGCCATTACTCGTGACTTGTGAGGAGCTAGCCATTGAGCAATCAGTGTGCACATCTCTGGCAGTCTTTGGTGGCTTCGCGCTCCTAGCGGCCGTTTGTAGATTTTATGGAGAGGTAGGTGACCGTTTGGGGGCGCCGTCATGAGTTCCCGTCCATGAAGCCTATTGAAACAGGAGGCTCTGTCAGGTGAGGATCTGGACCTGGACGATCGTAACGTTAGCCAGCAGCAGTAAATGCGCGGGCCGGGTAAGATTTTCACACCAATACGTGCACTTGTACTGCGGGAAATACGACCTAGGGCAAGCATCTCGAGGCGAATGGAAAGAGCAAATTTCGTGTCCATCTGAGTTCATTCTCAGAAGCGAATTTTCGTATCAAAGCACACCACATATCACATATCTTCATATGTATAATTTCCTATATATTTTTCGTTCTGATGTCAAATTTGTCAAGAATGTCAATGTGATGCATATTTTAGTGCACTATGAATAAGTTGGTTTGGTGCTTGTTTGTACTCGTTGCAATGGCTGCAACATACGTCAGGTTTGCGGCAGCATGTACTGTGAAGAAGAAGAAGATCGAAGAAGAGTGATTTAAAAGTAAAAAAAAGCAGATGATGTTGTTTGATGCACATAAGAATCCTAACCACATATATTCAACATGATTGATGTTGAACCACTAGAATATGTATTCCCCGTTGCAACACATGGTCATTTACCTAGTAGACACAAAACAAATGTTTGAGGTTATTTCAAAGAGGTGTGCTACGCGTCCGCCGGCTAAAAAGATCAACCAGGCCGCGAGCTGTCAGTTCTGCTGCATCGAGCAGCCAAGCACGCCTCCATAATTGCAACATACATCTTGTTGCGGAATTATTTTTGCAACACAGGTCTTATTGCAGAAACTTTTTGCAACTGTCGTTTTGTTTAAACAAAATTGCAACCGAGATTCTGTTGCAAAATTGTCCATGAGGATGGACACGTGTAAGGGAAGGAGGCGGATGCGGCGATCCTCCGGGCTATTTAAAATAGGGAAAACGCTAATGCTCTGCCGGCTGATGGCGCGGAGAGTTCTGCCACCCGCGCGACCGTTGGATCGTCCTTGATCCACACATCCTTAAGCACACTCACACACGTTTACCTTATCTTGCAACAACAATGGTGTTGCAAACCACGTCGGCGAACGACGACGGCAACTTAGACAAGTTTTTGCAACATCAGCTTTGTTGCAAAAAACAATCCGCAACAAAACCTTTGTTGCAAGAAATATGTGCGACAAGAACTTTGTTGTGAGAAAATATCCGCGACACAACCTATGTTGCAGAAAAAGTCCCGCAACACAATTTATTTTGCAAAAAAATACACAACACAATTTCTGTTGTAAATGTTTCTGCAACAAGAGATCTCTATTGCAAAGTGGAGGAATATGTTCAACCGCTAGATTGTGCCGCATCTAACGACCCGCGAGGCGGTGGATCTTTTAAAATGATTTGCCGGCTGACACGTAGCGGTCCCCTTAAAATAGTACCAGTTTACGAGAAATGAAAGAACAAATTATTTACCAAGTGTACGACATAAAAATGAATTATTGAACAGGCATATACTAACATAAAAAGAGTTATTTGCAAGGTGTACACATAAGCCATAAAAAAAGAATGTTTGAGGTTCTTTAAAATAATAACACTTTACAAAAAAAAAAGTACCAGGCGTACATGTCATACGCTACAAGAATTCAATTTCAATATTCAGTTGGGGTTGCTGGATGTGCAGACCGCACAGGTTGGGTTGGATGTGCTCTCTTTTAGGCACACCCCCTAAACGGCCTGGCGGTCTTATGAATTGGGATGCTTACGTTAAACTAAGCCATGTGGGACTAAAAGTTGCTTCCCTGTCTGCTTGTTCGTTCGGTTCACGCACGGCGTTTGTGTGTGGGCTTTGTCCTTCTCTTAAAAAGCTAGAAGCCTTACCGTGACTTGGAGGATAGGCAGGCCAAGATAATGGTCCATACGTGAGTCAAGGCCCACATCTTGTTATCTTCAGGGCACAACTCGATCCGTATATCCTATGGATACGTATACTGCACAACTCGATCCGTATATCCTATGGATACGTATACTGACCAGTACACGTATCTGTTTCTATCCAAGCTGTGGCCTGTGTGTGACCACAAGTACGTTTGGAATTTCAAATCCGGCTTCCATGGAAGAGTTTGGTGATGACTAGTCGTAGTATGTCATGCTCCCAATTATTCCAACTCAAGGAAGGAGCAGACACAAGATCACACTGTTGTTGCCACTAGTTGTTATGCAAATTATACGAATTCGAGCCATCTAATGACCGTACGATGTTGCTGTTGTGCGGAAGAAAAATTCTTTGCTTTGGTAAGTTTTATTATCTACTTCAAAAGAAGATTTTATTGAACACCACTCTGATTATCCACACACACACACACACACACACACACACACACACACACACACACACACACACACAATTTTCTTATATAAAGGCCATGGAATCAAGCCTTGCAACAACCCATGTCCTTGTAGGAGCCCCACAAGGTGCAAAAGGCATACAAGGGCACACTCCAGTACTTTATTTTATCTTTTAAAACATATAAAATGATTAATGATGCATGAATTAGAAAGGTATAGATATGCTAAGTACTAAAGTTTTCCTAGAGAGGTAATGCTGGACTATTTACTTATGTGGGAAAAATACGTCAATCTTCTATTTCTAAGTTTTAGTAACAAAACCATCGATGTGATAAAAACATATTCCTAAACTGCGAATTCAGAACCTAGGGATGAAAAAAGGATTGAACATATGAAACATCCATATATATTCACTTCTCAAGCCATGTCAATATAAGCTCTTTTGTCATGCAAATACATTACTCACCCAGAATGCATTATAAATTTTGTTAATGAATTTCACATTACATAGATTGATGGCATCATATTTCTACCCTATATATTTTTAAAATAACTTAGCAATCAAATATAGTCACAACATTCTGATTTTACAGTGAATGATCGTTCGGATACAACCCACATTGTAGGAAAGAAATCTTGCACATGAAGTTTAAGTCAAAGAAAATGTTATCTTTTTAGTCGCGAAATCATTTGAGCTTGTTGTGTGTCATACGAAAAGTTTAGCCTTGTAAGACCGTTGTTGTACACATGCATTGGAATCAGGAGTGGTTCATAAGAAACTATTTTCCCATAGTGAGTTCTTCATTACGGAGGTACAAATGATTCGTCTATATTCTAACAAATGAACCGCAGGTCATTTGAACTGCCACTAAATCAGAATCATAAATTCTGAATATTTGTTTGTTTTGTGGCCGAGAGAACATTTTTTGCATTTGAAACAATCTCATTGGACAGCTGGCACATTGTTTACTTCAATTTTCCAAGAACACTATCAAGCTAATCCGCATAGAGCAGTGCTTTACAGACGATATACAAGTTACTATTCACACCTATTTGACCTTAAATTTTTTAACTTTTTCCCTTAAGTCCACAGGGGTTTCTTCTTCGTCGACTTTTTTGTACAAGTACAATATAAGGTCAACTTTATTTAAAATAATTCAGATTTTTATTTTTTAGTTACTAATTTATTTTGCATACAGGGCGTGTATATACCCAGGAAACAAACATCCATATCTGTAAACCAAATGGAAACACAATATATTTTTTCTGAAACACTACAAGTAATGGACCAGGCCAGCCCAAGGTTTTGGATTCCGAATGGACGAATTTTCTCGTGGGGGGGGGGGGGGGGGGGGGGCGAGATTCTCGGTTACCACGGTTACCGAGAAATACCGAATATATTTCGGACGAAATTTATTTTTGAATTTTGAATTCAAAAATTTTTATACTAGAGATAGATAGAACTTAAACTGACATTGCAGAACGAAGTGGTAGTATCTCAGTGGAACATCTACCCGCTCTAGGTAAAGAGGTCAGGATTCGAGTCTTGCCCACTACTTCTTTTTTCACGTAATTTTTTTGAAAAATAGACAAAAAAATGTTGTGTAGAGTAGGGGAATCGAACCTGCGTCGTCTGGGTGAAGTAACTACATGGTTACCATCGCGCCGCAGCTAAGTTTTGTCATACTATCGAGATGCTCCATTATTTCAGACTACGTTGTACGTAAAAATTCAAAAAAATCGGAATTTTTTGCTCGGGATCGATCTTTCTCGTGGGCAGCGAGAAACTCGGTATCCGCCCGGTAACCGTTTTTCTCGGGCGGTACCCAAAACCGTGGGCCAGCCAACCTCTCCTCTCTGCTGGTGTCCATCGGGCCTCTCCGCACGACATCCATCCATCTCCATCCAGACGTTCATTGCGGACTACACCAGTCGGTAGCGACATCTGTGCTAGTCTCCATACAAATACCCTTATCTTAGAAGGGACTTTAACCTTTCATAGTTGAGACCAGGCTTTGCTTTCAGCTTCCACATTTGAGTGGTTTGTCCTGTGTTCTAACCAATCCTCTCTCTGGTGTTTTATACCGCTAATCATCTTGTATGCTGAACACACGGTAAACACCCCTCTTCTATCATAGTGCCATGCCCAGAAATCATGTTGCGCTCGGAGACTTAGAGGTATATTCATTATGATATCCACATCCATACTGACGAAATGATCGCTCAGAACCTGTTTGTTCCATATGTGCGTTGTAGCATCGATTAACTCTGAAACGAGATGCGGCGGATCAGGTGATATTGTGCATATGGGCTTCAGCTTATAGTCACGCGGCAACCAGGTGTCCTCCCATATGCGGGTATCTGAGCCCGACCCGATCCTCTTGATCAATCCCAGAACGAGCAATTCTTTCCCTTCCATCAACGATCTCCAAACTTGGGAAGGATGTGTGCCTAGTTCAGCATCAAGTATGTTGCCGTCCAGGTAATAGCGTGCTCATAGAACACGAGCACTTAATGATTCAGGATCTTGGAGTAGCCGCCATACTTGCCGGGCTATAATTAAGGTTAAAAAGCTCGATGTCCCGGAATCCTATTCCACTCATATTTTTTGGTTTGCACATGGTCTTCCAAGAAACCCACGCTGGCTTCCTCTGACCCCTTTTACTGCCCCACCAAAACTTCCGAAGAAGACTGTTTAAGTGTTCAATTAGGCCTCGGGGCAACTTAAAACATGACATTGAGTAGGTCGGGATAGATTGCGCTACAAATTTGATAATCACTTATTTCCCCCCAGCTGATAATTAAACATTTGTCCATCCAACCTTGGATGTGCTTCTAGATTCTGTCCTTCAAGTATTTAAAACTTCCCTCCTTATTTTTACCTACATCCGTCGGTAGTCCGAGATATTTCTCTGACAGAGATTCATTGTGGACATCTAGAACATCTTTTATCTCTTCTCGTGTGGCCCCTGGGACACCCTTACTGAAAAAAATCAAGGATTTGTTGGTGTTAATACGTTGTCCCGAAGCTTCACAATACATTCTCAGCACCTCACGTACTTGTGCAGCGCTCTCGCTGCTAGCTTCAAAGAACAAGAGACTGTCGTCTGCAAAAAGTAAACGGTTGATTGCTGGAGCAGAATTTGCCACAGAGCCCCCGGACCCCCACACCTTGGGCCATTAACAGACACGAGAGACCTTCCGCTGCTAACAAGAACATGTACGGGGATATGGGGTCCCCTTGTCTCATTCCTCTTGTTGGCCTGAAATCATGTAGACTATCACCATTAAAAAGAACTGAAAAAGTGACTGATGACACGCACCTCATAACCATCTCTGTAAACCGTGGACTAATGCCCATTTTTAGCATCACCGCTTTCAAATAAGGCCACTCAAGTCTATCATATGCTTTCATCATATCCAACTTCAGAGCACAAAACTATTTGCTTTCACTCTCCTAGTCTTCATATAATGTAGGCACTCATATGCCGTAATGAAGTTGTCCGTGATAAGACGTCCAGGCACAAAAGCGGACTGCTCCTCAGAAATTACCTCGGGGAGAATAATCTTCAGCCTGTTGGCTAAGACCTTTGACACAATCTTATAGATCACGTCGCAAAGACTTATAGGCCGAAATTGTGCTAACATTTTTTGGACTAGCTATCTTGGGAATAAGAACGATGAACGTGCGGTTAATATCCTCCGGTGAGTCCTCTCCATTGAGCAATCTTATAATCACGACAGTTACCTCGTCACCACAAAGTTCCTAGTGTCTCTAAAAGAAATGCGCCGGGAAACCATCAGGCCCCGGTGCTTTTGTTGGGAACATCTGAAAAAGTGCCTCTTTTACTTCTTCTTTTGTGTATTGTGCGTTGAGCCTTGCATTCATGTTACCATGAACTCTAACAGGAATGTGTGACAAAACTTCCTCTATGCCAATACATCCTTCCGATTTGTACAAGTTATCATAGAACTCATTCGTCATCTCAGCCATCTCCTCCGAGTCAGAAGTGATCGTCCCATCCAGCTTCTGAAGCTGTGTTATGGTGTTCTTGGCCCTTCTAGCACTCGCTTTCCTCTGAAAATATTGAGTTTTGCTGTCGCCCGCGGATAGCCAGTCCATTCATGATCTTTATCTCATCATGATCTCCTCTCGGAAAGACAGCTCAACAATCTGGTCCAAAACCCTTTTCTCTTCCGCTCCCGGCCCAACACGAGTCGGATCCTCTCTAAGCACAGTCAGTTGTCGCCGCCGCCTTCGAAGCTCCTGTCTGACCGAGCCAAAAGACAGCTTGCCCCATTGTTTCAAATGTTGGGGAACGTAGTAATTTCAAAAAATTTCCTACGCACACGCAAGATCATGGCGATGCATAGCAACGAGAGGGGAGAGTGTGATCTACGTACCCTTGTAGATCGACAACGGAAGCGTTTGGTTGATGTAGTCGTACGTCTCCACGGCCCGACCGATCAAGCACCGAAACTACGGCACCTCCGAGTTTTAGCACACGTTCAGCTCGATGACGATCCCCGGACTCCGATCCAGCAAAGTGTCGGGGAAGAGTTCTGTTAGCACGACGGCGTGGTGACGATCTTGATGTACTACTGTCGCAGGGCTTCGCCTAAGCACCGCTACAATATTATCGAGGACTATGGTGGCAGGGGGGCGCCGCACACGGCTAAGAATATGATCACGTGGATCAACTTGTGTTCCTATGGGGTGCCCCTGCCTCCGTATATAAAGGATCAAGGGAGGGGGGATGCGGCCGGCCTAAGAGAGGCGCGCCAGGAGGAGTCCTACTCCCTCTGGGTGTAGGATCCCCCCCCCCCAATCCTAGTTGGAATAGGATTCGCGGAGGGGGGAAAAGAGAGAGGGGGGCCGGCCCCTTCTCCTTGTCCTATTCGGACCAAGGGAGGGGAGGGGCGCGCGGCCCATCTTGGGCTGCCCCTTCTCTTTTCCACTAAGGCCCACTAAGGCCCATATAGCTCCCGGGGGGTTCCGGTAACCTCCCGGTACTCTGGTAAAATCCCGATTTCACCCGGAACACTTCCGATATCCAAACATAGGCTTCCAATATATCAATCTTTATGTCTCGAACATTTCGAGACTCCTCATCATGTCCGTGATCACATACGGGACTCCGAACAACCTTCGGTACATCAAAACGTATAAACTCATAATATAACTATCATCGAAACCTTAAGCGTGCGGACCCTACGGGTTCGAGAACAATGTAGACATGACCGAGACACACCTCCGGTCAATAACAAATAGCGGGACCTAGATGCCCATATTGGCTCCTACATATTCTACGAAGATCTTTATCGGTCAGACCGCATAACAACATACGTTGTTCCCTTTGTCATCGGTATGTTACTTGCCCGAGATTCGATCGTCGGTATCCAATACCTAGTTCAATCTCGTTACCGGCAAGTCTCTTTACTCGTTCCGTAATACATCATCCCGCAACTAACTCATTAGTTGCAATGCTTGCAAGGCTTAATTGATGTGCATTACCGAGAGGGCCCCAGAGATACCTCTCCGACGATCGGAGTGACAAATCCTAATCTCGAAATAGGTCAACCCAACATGTACCTTTGGAGACACCTGTAGAGCACCTTTATAATCACCCAGTTACGTTGTGACGTTTGGTAGCACACAAGGTTTTCCTCCGGCACACGGGAGTTACATAATTTCATAGTCATAGGAACATATATAAGTCATGAAGAAAGCAATAGCAACATACTAAACGATCGGGTGCTAAGCTAATGGAATGGGTCATGTCAATCAGATCATTCAACTAATGATATGATCCCGTTAATCAAATAACAACTCTTTATCCATGGTTAGGAAACATAACCATCTTTGATTAACGAGCTAGTCAAGTAGAGGCATACTAGTGACACTCTGTTTGTCTATGTATTCACACATGTATTATGTTTCCGGTTAATACAAGTCTAGCATGAATAATAAACCTTTATCATGATATAAGGAAATAAATAATAACTTTATTATTGCCTCTAGGGCATATTTCCTTCAGTCTCCCACTTGCACTAGAGTCAATAATCTAGATTACACAGTAATGATTCTAACACCCTTGGAGCTTTGGTGCTGATCATGTTTTGCTCGTGGAAGAGGCTTAGTCAACGGGTCTGCTACATTCAGCTCTGTATGTATCTTGCAAATCTCTATGTCTCCCACCTGGACTAGATCCCGGATGGAATTGAAGCGTCTCTTGATGTGTTTGGTTCTCTTGTGAAATCTGGATTCCTTTGCCAAGGCAATTGCACCAGTATTGTCACAAAAGATTTTCATTGGACCCGATGCACTAGGTATGACACCTAGATCAAATATGAACTCCTTCATCCAGACTCCTTCGTTTGCTGCTTCCGAAGCAGCTATGTACTCCGCTTCACATGTAGATCCCGCCACGACGCTTTGTTTAAAACTGCACCAACTGACAGCTCCACCGTTTAATATAAACACGTATCCGGTTTGCGATTTAGAATCGTCCGGATCAGTGTCAAAGCTTGCATCAACGTAACCGTTTACGATGAGCTCTTTGTCACCTCCATATACGAGAAACATATCCTTAGTCCTTTTTCAGGTATTTCAGGATGTTCTTGACCGCTGTCCAGTGATCCACTCCTGGATTACTTTGGTACCTCCCTGCTAAACTTATAGCAAGGCACACATCAGGTCTGGTACACATCATTGCATACATGATAGAGCCTATGGCTGAAGCATAGGGAACACCTTTCATTTTCTATCTATCTTCTGCAGTGGTCGGGCATTGAGTCTGACTCAACTTCACACCTTGTACCACAGGCAAGAACCCTTTCTTTGCTTGATCCATTTTGAACTTCTTCAAAATCTTGTCAAGGTATGTGCTTTGTGAAAGTCCAATTAAGCGTCTTGATCTATCTCTATAGATCTTTATGCCTAATATGTAAGCAGCTTCACCGAGGTCTTTCATTGAAAAACTCTTATTCAAGTATCCCTTTATGCTATCCAGAAATTCTATGTCATTTCCAATCAGTAATATGTCATCCACATATAATATCAGAAATGCTACAGAGCTCCCACTCACTTTCTTGTAAATACAGGCTTCTCTGAAAGTCTGTATAAAACCAAATGCTTTGATCACACTATCAAAGCGTTTATTCCAACTCCGAGAGGCTTGCACCAGTCCATAAATGGATCCTGGAGCTTGCACACTTTGTTAGCTCCCTTTGGATCGATAAAACCTTCCGGTTGCATCATATACAACTCTTTTTCCAGAAATCCATTCAGGAATGCAGTTTTGACATCCATCTGCCAAATTTCATAATCATAAAATGCGGCAATTGCTAACATGATTCGGACAGACTTAAGCATCGCTACGGGTGAGAAGGTCTCATCGTAGTCAACCCCTTGAACTTGTCGAAAACCTTTTTGCGACAAGTCGAGCTTTGTAGACAGTAATATTACCGTCAGCGTCAGTCTTCTTCTTGAAGATCCATTTGTTCTCAATTGCTTGCCGATCATCGGGCAAGTCAACCAAAGTCCATAATTTGTTCTCATACATGGATCCCATCTCAGATTTCATGGCTTCAAGCCATTTTGCGGAATCTGGGCTCACCATCGCTTCTTCATAGTTCGTAGGTTCATCATGATCTAGTAGCATGATTTCCAGAACAGGATTACCGTACCACTCTGGCGCGGATCTTACTCTAGTTGATCTACGAGGTTCAGTAGTATCTTGTTCTGAAGTTTCATGATCATTATCATTAGCTTCCTCACTAATTGGTGTAGGCGTCGCAGAAACATTTTTCTGTGATGTACTACTTTCCAATAAGGGAGCAGGTACAGTTACCTCATCAAGTTCTACTTTCCTCCCACTCACTTCTTTCGAGAGAAACTCCTTCTCTAGAAAGGATCCATTCTGAGCAACGAATGTCTTGCCTTCGGATCTGTGATAGAAGGTGTACACAACAATCTGCTTTGGGTATCCTATGAAGACACATTTCTCCGATTTGGGTTCGAGTTTATCAGGTTGAAGCTTTTTCACATAAGCATCGCAGCCCCAAACTTTAAGAAACGACAACTTTGGTTTGTTGCCAAACCATAGTTCATAAGGCGTCGTCTCAACGGTTTTTGATGGTGCCCTATTTAACGTGAATGCGGCCGTCTCTAAAGCATAACCCCAAAAAGATAGTGGTAAATCAGTAAGAGACATCATAGATCGCACCATATCTAGTAAAGTACGATTACAATGTTCGGACACACCATTACGCTGTGGTGTTCCGGGTGGCGTGAGTTGCGAAACTATTCCGCATTGCTTCAAATGTACACCAAACTCGTAACTCACATATTCTCCTCCACGATCAGATCGTAGAAACTTTATTTTCTTGTTACGATGATTTTCAACTTCACTCTGAAATTCCTTGAACTTTTCAAATGTTTCAGACTTATGTTTCATTAAGTAGATATACCCATATCTGCTTAAGTCATCTGTGAAGGTGAGAAAATAATGATATCCGCCACGAGCCTCAATATTCATCGGACCACATACATCTGTATGTATGATTTCCAACAAATCTATTGCTCTCTCCATAGTGCCGGAGAACGGTGTTTTAGTCATCTTGCCCATGAGGCACGGTTCGCAAGTACCAAGTGATTCATAATCAAGTGGTTCCAAAAGCCCATCAGTATGGAGTTTCTTCATGCGCTTTATACCGATATGACCTAAATGGCAGTGCCACAAATTGGTTGCACTATCATTATCAACTCTGCATCTTTTGGCTTCAACATTATGAATATGTGTGTTACTACTATCGAGATTCATCAAAAATAGACCACTCTTCAAAGGTGCATGACCATAAAAGATATTACTCATATAAATAGAACAACCATTATTCTCTGATTTAAATGAATAACCGTCTCGCATTAAACAAGATCCAGATATAATGTTCATGCTCAACGCTGGCACCAAATAACAATTATTTAGGTATAATACTAATCCCGAAGGTAGATGTAGAGGTAGCGTGCCGACCGCGATCACATCGGCTTTGGAACCGTTTCCCACGCGCATCGTCACCTCGTCCTTTGCCAGTGTTCGCTTAATCCGTAGTCCCTGTTTCGAGTTGCAAATATTAGCAACAGAACCAGTATCAAATACCCAGGTGCTATTGCGAGCTCTAGTAAGGTACACATCAATAACATGTATATCACATACACCTTTGTTCACCTTGCCATCCTTCTTATCCGCCAAATACTTGGGTCAGTTCTGCTTCCAGTGACCAGTCTGCTTGCAGTAGAAGCACTCAGTTTCAGGCTTAGGTCCAGACTTGGGTTTCTTCTCTTGAGTAGCAACTTGCTTGCTGTTCTTCTTGAAGTTCCCCTTCTTCTTCCCTTTGCCCTTTTTCTTGAAACTAGTGGTCTTGTTGACCATCAACACTTGATGCTCCTTTTTGATTTCTACCTCCACAGCTTTTAGCATTGCGAAGAGCTCGAGAATAGTCTTATTCATCCCTTGCATATTATAGTTCATCACGAAGCTCTTGTAGCTTGGTGGCAGTGATTGGAGAATTCTATCAATGACGCAATCATCTGGAAGATTAACTCCCATCTGAATCAAGTGATTATTATACCCAGACATTTTGAGTATATGCTCACTGACAGAACTGTTCTCCTCCATCTTGCAGCTATAGAACTTATTGGAGACTTCATATCTCTCAATCCGGGCATTTGCTGGAAATATTAACTTCAACTCCTGGAACATCTCATATGCTCCATGACGTTCAAAACATCATTGAAGTCCCGATTCTAAGCCGTAAAGCATGGCACACTGAACTATCGAGTAGTCATCAGCTTTGCTCTGCCAGACGTTCATAACATCTGGTGTTGCTCCAGCAGCAGGCCTGGCACCCAGCGGTGCTTCCAGGACGTAATTCTTCTGTGTAACAATGAGGATAATCCTCAAGTTACGGACCCAGTCCGTGTAATTGCTACCATCATCTTTCAACTTTGCTTTCTCAAGGAACGCATTAAAATTCAACGAAACAACAGCACGGGCCATCTATCTACAATCAAACATACATAAGCAAGATACTATCAGGTACTAAGTTCATGATAAATTTAAGTTCAATTAATCATATTACTTAAGAATTCCCACTTAGATAGACATCCCTCTAGTCCTCTAAGTGATCACGTGATCCAAATCAACTAAACCATAACCGATCATCACGTGAAATGGAGTAGTTTTCAATGGTGAACATCACTATGTTGATCATATCTACTATATGACTCACGCTCGATCTTTCGATCTTAGTGTTCCGAGGCCATATCTGCATATGCTAGGCTCGTCAAGTTTAACCTGAGTATTCTGCATGTGCAAAACTGGCTGGCACCCGTTGTAGATGGACGTAGAGCTTATCACACCCGATCATCACGTGGTGTCTGGGCACGATGAACTTTGGCAACGGTGCATACTCAGGGAGAACACTTTTATCTTGATAATTTAGTGAGAGATCATCTTATAATGCTACCGTCAATCAAAGCAAGATAAGATGCATAAAAGATAAACATCACATGCAATCAATATAAGTGATATGATATGGCCATCATCATCTTGTGCTTGTGATCTCCATCTCCGAAGCACCGTCATGATCACCATCGTCACCGGCGCGACACCTTGATCTCCATCGTAGCATCGTTGTCATCTCGCCAATCTTATGCTTCCCGCTACCGCTTAGTGATAAAGTAAAGCATTACAACACGATTGCATTGCATACAATAAAGCAACAACAATATGGCTCCTGCCAGTTGCCGATAACTTGGTTACAAAACATGATCATCTCATACAATAAAATTTAGCATCATGTCTTGACCATATCACATCACTACATGCCTTGCAAACACAAGTTAGACGTCCTCTACTTTGTTATTGCAAGTTTTACGTGCACTAGTGCAGAACCGGGCAATAGCACCGGTTCGTAAGGCCCTTTAGTGCCGGTTTAGGAACCGGCACTATTATTTCGGCACTAAAGCCCCCCCCCCCTTTAGTACCGGTTCAGCACGAACCGGTGCTAAAGGGGTACCACGTGGCACGAGCCAGCTCCGGGGGCCGGGAGCCCTTTAGTACCGGTTGGTAAAACCAACCGGTACTAAATGGTTGTGGGTTTTTGTTTTATTTTGTATTTTTCAATTAAATTTGTGTTATCAATTTAATTTAGGATTGTTTTACGTTATAATGAGTTGTAGTCGTCGTC
Organism: Triticum monococcum; assembly: GCA_034509565.1. Classification (NCBI taxonomy): domain Eukaryota; kingdom Viridiplantae; phylum Streptophyta; class Magnoliopsida; order Poales; family Poaceae; genus Triticum; species Triticum monococcum. The sequence goes on along the minus strand of CM067847.1, from coordinate 8,125,145 downwards.
ATCATCATCATCATCGCATATTAATAAATAAATAAACTCTAGCTAGCTAAAAATCATCGTGGTCGTCTAATTACCACTATTTAATCATCATAATCATTACCGCTAGCTATGTAATCATCATCAACGTTGGCTAGCTTAAAGAGGAAACATTCACTTTGTAACAGAAGCAAAGAGATATCATCAAGTTCAACATAATCATCACCAACATCGAAGTTCAGGACACAGATCCATGAGACAAGTACTAATTAAGAGCATGAAGTAGTAGCTACTGATCCTACTGCTCCCTCTCTGGTAGAATAGCATAGAACATGTATAGCTCTCCTGATTCATCATACTTGAGCATGCAGATGAATCTGTCTCCTAATCTTGGGTTGCGCTTCTCCTTACTGCCCCTAGTACTTCTCTGCGATCGTTAACAATTTTGCTCCAATCTTTCACTATTAAGCATTCTTCGCTTTTAGAAATCCTGAATGCACTCATGTGCAATGTAGAAAATCTTGGTCGTAAGCTAACCATTGACATGCGACCTTTTGTCTCGATCCACTGAGGCACAACTGTCATCGGAAGTCCCTGTTGAACAACATCGTATAGTAATTAATATACTAAGCAATGAAAGTTTAGCTTCAAAAATAATGTATGCAAAAGATGCACTAATTAAGGACAAATATTTAAAATCTTACCATCTTTTGATTATAGATGTGACCGTAGTTCAATACGATCACCATTGGTCGCACGTTTTGAGTACTAACATTTCTAAGTTTAGAAAAAAAATTGTCTTGACAGTATTAAGATCCTCAAGCCATGAAACATAATGACTTATCTCCTCGCAGTTTAGTTGAGCCCCAGGGCAGTAGTAGGTTCTGTCTACCAAGCGCCGGACATGTTTGCTTGAACCGAAATAAGCTGATAATACAAATTAGTTGTCAACTATTTTTGAATAAACTGTATGAAAGACATAAACATATATATGCATGCATGGTTGAGAAAAACTCACCAAATGGTAGAACTGGAGGTGTTTGCACATCGACCCAGATGTCTATATTACCTTCAATATCATCTTCCGGACGAATATCAAAGGTGATAGCCATATCAGGCTCAAATGCATAAACCTTGCATAGTGCTTGCCAAGTTTTGCATTCAAAATGTGTGTATGTGCCTCCATTATATAATTTGACGTTGAAAGTATACCCATGCTCCGTCTTCAAGTAAACTCTCTTTACCTCCATATCATCTATAGCACTAAAACCTATCTTATCCAAGACAAAAATTCTTGCATGGCAGGGGATGCGCTAGTAGAATAGTGAAAATTTAAAATTATAAGTTGAAGCAAATGAAGCATAAGTTTTGCATTCAAATAATAATTGACAAAGTGACTTACTGTATCAACTTCGAATGTCTCATCCAGCTTGATGCTGAAGCGCCTATCATCAACAAGGAAATTTTGGTCGCACAGGCCGCGCTGGTCTTCACAGTGTTCGCACATAATAAAATCTTTTTCGTCGTCAGATGACATTTCCTATGTTCATATAGGTGAAACATTAAACACCTATATCTAGCCAAATATATATTCATCTAACATTTGACATTAATATATCTAACTATATATTCAATTGACATTACTATATATTTAACTTTTCTATCTAATTCATCTAACATTCGACATTAATCTAACATTTATATAAACTCAAAATATATGAAAAATTAAATAAACAGAAAAACTCATTAACAAATAATATATTAATTAGATCATCAAATCTCATATACCTAAATTTTCTTACTAAAAATAAACTAGTTATATTAATTATTCAACTAGTTCTAATCTCATATACCTAAATTTTCTTACTAAAAATAAACTAGTTATATTAATTATTCAACTAGTTCTAATCTCATATACCTAAATTTTCTTACTAAAAATAAACTAGTTATATTAATTATTCAACTAGTTCTAATCTCATATACCTAAATTTTCTTATTAAAAATAAACTAGTTATATTAATTACTCAACTAGTTCTAATCTCATATACCTAAATTTTCTTATTAAAAATAAACTAGTTATATTAACTATTCAACTAGTTCTAATCTCATATACCTAATTTTTTTTATTAAAAATAAACTAGTTATGTTAATTATTCAACTAGTTCTAATCGCATATACCTAAATTTTCTTATTAAAAATAAACTAGTTATATCAATTATTCAACTAGTTCTAATCTCTAGTTCGACAATTTTTCTATCTAGCTAGCTAATTCATCTAACATTCGATATTAATCTAACATTCGATCATTTAATTAACTTTTCTAAAAAACAGAAAATAAGTAAAAGAAAATTGTGTGTGTGTATGTGTGTGTGTATGCATGTGTGTATATATACATATATGTGTGTACGTATGTATGTGTCTATGTGTGTGTATGCGTGTGTGTGTGGTATATGTGTATGTGTGTGCGGCCCCATATGCTGCCGCCCCGTACGTACGAGCGGGGGCGCTGGCGAACGGGGCGGGGGCGCTGATGAAGTCACGTACCTACGGTAGGGACACGGACCCGCCCTAAAGAACCCTACCATAGGACGTCCCTAGAAGATGTCACCTTTCAATCGACTTGAAGGTATCCCACTCGATGGGTTGAAGACACTCGACCAAGAAGCTGTCACTCGACCAAGAAGCCAACCACTCGACTGCCAGAAGACCTAAAGTCACTCCGCAGGCAAACGGTCGGCTATTAAGTAGACTTTATGGCTATTAAGACTCTTTATTAGGGACGTTATCAGTAACGCCCGCCTTAAATGTACCTTAAACCCTGCATTACTGAGGGCAGGAGAGGGCCGGCGAACTCTATATAAGCCACCCCCCTCCTCAGTATGAGGGGTTCGCACCCCTGTCATTTTACACACACGTAATCCAGTCGACCGCCTCCGGGCACCGAGACGTAGGGCTGTTACTTCCTTCGAGAAGGGCCTGAACTCGTAAACCTTGCGTGCTTACAACTTCCCAATAGCTAAGGTCTAGCCTCTTCATACACACCCCCCTACCTCACTGTCAGACTTAGAACCACGACAGTTGGCGCCCACCTTGGGGCATTAGTCTTAGCGCCTAATTGGAGAAGTTGCGATTTTTCCGATCCACTTGATCATGTTTTCCTGCGGAGCTTTGGCAGAGGGCCGCGAGATCCATCTCGGCGGACTCACTTTCATCGCCGACGACTCCGCCTGGCTCCAGGAGGCGCCGCTTGACGTCGACGCGCTCCCCGTCCGCGGTGCGACGCACTTCTGCGCGTGCGTCCGTGGCGTCCTCCTACGGCAACCGTCGACCCCATATCGGTCGACTCCCGTATCATCACCCCGTCCTGTCTCCCGCCAGCGCAAGCGCTCGGGTCGGTCGAGGCTCCAGCGGTGGATGAAGCACGCCGCGGCCCGCCAGTCGGCGACCCCGCAAGTCGCGGCAATCGAGCCCAACGAATCCCTCTGCGGCCTGTTCGATCTGTCGACTGGCTCCACGGAGACCGCATCCGAGTGCGATAGCAGCGACCCTTTGGCGGAGGTTCTGGCGGTCGAGGGGACATGCAGTCCTCCTGGATTCCATCGCGCTGATGATGGTGCCGATAGAGGCGATCCGTCGCACCCTCACGACGAATACCTCCCCGAACCTCTTACGTCATTACAGCGGGAGGAGCTTCGTCGCCGGAACATGGACGCGCTCTACACCCCTATTGTTGGAGAAACCCCCGAGGCCCGGGCCTTGGAGGACGTGCGCTTGGCTAATCTAGCCGAGCGCACTCGACTGGAGAATCTACAGCGAGCTCTTGACGAGCGGGCGCGTCAGCGGGCTCCCGAGTCCAATCGACGCCAGCAAGCTCCCGAATCCAGTCGACTTCAGCTCTTCCCACCGCCGCAGGTGTACCGAACTCCGGTTCAGAACCTGGTTGCCGCGGCCCGCATAGCAGAGTCAATCCAGCCCTCTCAGTCAGAGGCTGGCAGAGGATTGCTGCAGATCAGAGCATTGCTCCGAGCGGCGGGAAATCAGAATTCCGCCGTCTCTCAGTCGCGAGACAGGATCCATAGTCGATCCGTTGCAACGGAAACCGTCCAGTCGGCTCATAGCCCGAGATCGCCCCCGAGGTGTGAGGGGCGTGGAGACCGGCACGATCAGTATAGGAGAAACGAACAATATGATCACCGACCCGACCGTGATGATAGACGTCAGGTGCCGTCCCCTCCCCCGAGGAGTGGATCATATGCACCTCGACATCGAGACGACAGGCGCCCCCATAACATTGGGCAGAGGATCCCAGTCGACCCCAGAGACCCAGGCTTTGACGCGAGATCCATCCTCGTTCAAGGTCTGGTGGACAGGAACAGGGCTCATCGAGAGGGCCACAACAGAGATACGCCCACCGGCAGCGGGACACACGCCTCGGGGCCTGAATGTTTCAGTCGAGCCATCAGGGCCGCGGTGATCCCTCCCAACTTCAGGCTGGCGACTGGAGTCAGCAAGTTCACCGGCGAGTCCAAGCCTGACACGTGGCTCGAGGATTACCGAGTGGCTGTGCAGATTGGCGGCGGCAATGATGAGGTGGCCATGAAGCATTTACCCCTCATGTTGGAAGGCTCAGCTAGGGCATGGCTGAATCAGTTGGCGCCCAGCAGCATTTACACTTGGGAGGATCTCTCCCGAGTGTTTATCACAACCTTCGAAGGGACATGCAAGCGCCCTGCAGGCCTTACGGAGCTGCGTTCTTGCGTGCAGAAGCCAAATGAAACTCTAAGAGAATACATCCAGAGGTGGATCACGCTGCACCACTCGGTCGAGAACGTGCCAGACCACCAAGCAGTTTGCGCTTTCAAGGAAGGCGTCAAGTACAGGGAGTTGAATCTGAAGTTTGGCCGAACCGGAGAGATGTCACTTAATCGGATGATGGAGATTGCCACCAAGTACGCTAATGGAGAAGACGAGGACCGACTCCGAAGTGGCAAACTCAAATCAGTCGCCCAAGAAACCGGAGGAAACTCCAGTCGGAAGCAGAAACGGAAGGCCGAGCCAGCCGCCCCTGGGGAGGCCCTGGCTGTGGCCCAGGGAAATTTCAAGGGAAAGCCCAAGGGCACATGGAATCCCAAGAAGGTTAAAGATCAGGATGGGAATGATGTTCTGGACCTGCCATGTCACATCCATACCAAGAAAGATGAAGAAGGAAATTTTATTTTCCCGAAGCATACCACTCGACAGTGTCGGCTTCTGATTCAGCAGTTCCAGGGCAAGCAGCCCAAGGATAAGGAAAAAGAGCCGGACAGAGTTGAGGACAAGGAGGATAGTGACGATGGATACCCCCAAGTCAATTCCACCTTGATGATTTTTGCTGATGTCGAAAGCAAAAGTCGATTGAAAGTCATTAACCGTGAGGTGAACATGGTTGCCCCGGCGACTCCCAGTTACCTGAAGTGGTCTCAGACTGCCATCACATTCGACCAGTCCGATCACCCGACGCACATTGCCACCCCTGGGAGGCAAGCTTTGGTGGTCGACCCAGTTGTCGAAGGCACTCGACTGACCAAAGTCCTGATGGACGGCGATAGTGGCCTGAACATACTATACACTGAAACCTTGAAAGGAATGGGCATTCCGATGTCCAGACTCAGCACCAGTAACATGAGCTTCCACGGAGTCATTCCTGGGAAGAAAGCTGAGTCACTCGGCTAGATTGCTCTTGATGTGGTTTTCGGTGATTCAAAGAATTATCGCAAGGAAAAGTTGATGTTTGAAGTTGTGGACTTCCAGAGTGCTTATCACGCCATCTTGGGCAGGCCAGCTTACGCACGCTTCATGGCTCGACCATGTTACGTGTATCTTAAATTAAAGATGCCTGGCCCCAAAGGTGTGATCACTGTTACGGGCAACCGGAAGAAAGCAGAAGAATGTTTTCAGAAGGGATCAAAGATCGCCGATGCTCAAATGGCAGTGGTCGAGCTGGAAGAGTACCAAAAGGCTGCCGACCCGAGTGAATTGCTGCGAGCTAAGAAGCCTGCCTCCGAGTCAGCTTTTCAGTCGGCTGGCGAAACAAAGACAGTCCACATTCACCCGACCGATCCCGATGCTGCTCCGACTCACATCTCGACGACGCTCGACTCCAAATAGGAAGAAGCGCTCATCCAGCTCCTCCGTGAGAACTGGGACATCTTCGCATGGAAACCCTCTGACATGCCTGGAGTTCCCAGGGGGCTGGCTGAGCACCGTCTGCGAGTCGACCCAAAGTTCAAGCCCGTGAAGGAACATCTTCGACGGTCCGCCGTCCAGAAAAAACAAGCCATTGGCGAGGAAGTGGCTCGGCTATTAGCAGCTGAGTTCATCCGAGAGATCTACCACTCCGAGTGGCTCGCCAATGTCGTCATGGTCCCCAAGAAGGACAAGTCACTCCGTATGTGCATTGATTTCAAGCATATCAATCGGGCCTGCCCGAAAGATCATTTTCCTCTCCCTCGCATCGACCAGATTGTCGACTCAACTGTGGGATGCGAGAGATTGTCTTTTCTAGATGCCTACTCCGGGTACCATCAGATCCGTCTGTATGGGCCCGACGAAATCAAAACAGCTTTCATCACTCCATTCGGATGCTTCTGTTACGTCACCATGCCATTCGGCCTCAAGAACGCCGGAGCCACATTCATGAGAATGATCCAGAAGTGTTTACTCACTCAAATCAGTCGGAATGTGGAGGCGTACATGGACGATATCGTAGTCAAGTCCCGGAAAGGTTCCGACCTGCGGGCTGACCTTGCTGAAACCTTCGCCAACCTCAGGAGGTACGATATCAAGCTCAATCCGTCAAAGTGCACTTTCAGAGTTCCAGGAGGAAAGCTACTCGGTTTTCTCGTTTCCGAATGGGGAATCGACGCCAACCCTGAAAAAATTGGCACCATACTCCGGATGAAGCGTCCTGTACGTGTGCATGATGTCCAAAAGCTTACAGGCTGCTTGGCCGCCTTAAGTCGATTCATTTCTCGACTCGGTGAAAAAGCATTGCCTCTTTACCGACTGATGAAGAAGTCTGACAAGTTCGAGTGGACTCCAGAAGCTGATGTAGCGTTTGCAGAGCTCAAAGCTCTGCTCTCCACCCAGCCGGTGCTAGCTGCCCCAATTAGCAAAGAGCCTCTGTTGCTTTACATTGCAGCCACGGGACAAGTTGTCAGTACAGTACTTATGGTCGAGCGGGAAGAGGAAGGGAAGGCCTTCAAAGTTCAACGCCCTGTATATTATGTGTCTGAAGTTTTGACCCCTTCAAAACAAAGATACCCCCACTACCAGAAGCTTGTATATGGGATTTATATGACCACGAAGAAAGTTGCACATTATTTCTCTGACCACTCCATTACAGTCGTCAGTGACGCCCCGTTATCGGAGATCCTGCATAACAGAGATGCAACTGGTCGAGTGGCCAAGTGGGCGATTGAACTCCTTCCTTTAGATATCAAGTTTGAAGCAAAGAAAGCCATCAAGTCCCAAGCAATCGCGGATTTCATCGCCGAGTGGATTGAACAGCAACTTCCGACTAAAGTTCACTCGGAACACTGGACTATGTTCTTCGATGGATCCAAGATGCTGAATGGTTCGGGCGCGGGGGTAGTTTTGGTCTCCCCCCGAGGAGATAAGCTCAGATACGTTCTCCAGATTCACTTTGATTCCTCCAATAACGAAGCAGAGTATGAAGCACTTTTGTATGGATTACACATGGCCATTTCACTCGGCGTCCGTCGCCTCATGGTCTATGGTGACTCAGATCTGGTGGTTAATCAAGTGATGAAGGAGTGGGACGTCAGGAGTCCGGCAATGACTGGATACTGCAATGCAGTGCAGAAGCTAGAGAAGAAGTTAGAGGGGTTGGAACTCCACCACATCCCCCGACTGAAAAACCAGGCAGCTGACGACTTGGCAAAGATAGGCTCCAAGAGAGAAGCCATTCCAAGCAACGTGTTCTTGGAACACATTCACTCACCGTCAGTCCAAGAGGATCCTTTCACAGAAGAAGCCCCGCGGCCGAAAAGTGCCACAGATCCGACTAAAGTTGAAGTGCCTGCAGTAGTCGACCTAATCATGGAAGTCTTGGCAATCACCCCTGACTGGACAATACTGTACATTGCGTATATCCTAAGGAAAGAACTTCCGGAGGACGAGGAGGAGGCTCGACAGATCATCCGCCGATCTAAGGCCTTCACAGTCATAAGGGGATAGCTGTACAGAGAGAGTGTGACCGGAGTCGGCCAGAAATGCATAACGCCAGAAGAGGGTCAAATAATCCTTAACGATATCCACTCGGGAACCTGCGGTCACCATGCGTCCTCTCGGACTATTGTGGCTAAAGCATACCGAGCTGGATTTTACTGGCCAAGGGCAAATGAGATGGCGAAAGAGATAGTCGACAAGTGCGAGGGGTGCCAGTTCTACTCCAACATGTCACACAAACCCGCGTCAGCCCTGAAAACCATTCCGCTCGTCTGGCCCTTTGCCGTTTGGGGATTGGACATGGTTAGCCCCCTAAGAACGGGCGGGAGTGGATTCACTCATGTACTTGTGGCAGTCGACAAATTTACCAAATGGATCGAAGCTAAGCCCATAAAGAGCCTCGATGCGGGCACCGCTATCAGTTTCATCAGAGGGTTAACATTCAGATATGGAGTCCCGCACAGCATCATCACTGATAACGGGTCAAACTTTGATTCGGACGAGTTCAGAGCATTTTGCGCTTCCCAAGGCACACGAGTCGACTACGCCTCAGTCGCTCATCCCCAGTCGAATGGACAGGCTGAGAGAGCAAATGGTCTGATTCTCAAAGGGTTAAAACCTCGGCTGATGCGCGATCTCAAGCACGCGGCAGGCGCTTGGGTCGACGAGCTTCCGTCAGTTCTGTGGGGATTAAGGACCACCCCTAACCGGTCGACTGGAAGGACCCCATTCTTTCTGGTTTATGGAGCCAAAGCTGTCCTGCCAAGCGATCTTCTTCATAATGCACCCCGAGTCGAACTTTACACCGAAGATGAAGCGGAGCAGGCCCGGCAAGACGCAGTCGACCTCTTGGAGGAAGAGAGGGAGATGGCGATGATCAGATCGACCATTTATCAGCAGGACTTACGTCGATTCCACGCCCGGAATGTGAAGAGCCGAGCCTTTCAAGAAGGAGATCTGGTCCTCCGAGTGGATCAACAGAAACCTCACAAGCTCGCTCCCACTTGGGAAGGCCCCTTCACCGTCACCAGAGTCCTCCACAACGGAGCATATCACCTTTACAATGTTGATCGACAGATCGACGAACCTCGAGCTTGGAACGCGGAGCTTCTCCGCCCCTTTTACACTTGAGTCCGCCCTCAAACCAGATGTAATAAGAAAAACTCCTGAAGTTCATTTTTATCAGAAATAAGAGTGTTCGAATAATTGCTGTCACTTTTGTTTGTATCCGAAATCCCCCAGTGGGTGACTTAGCTGCGAATCCGATTCGCCTAAGTTTGAAAAATCCTACCGAGTGGAGAGCAAACCTCCCACTCGGGGGCTTAGCTGCGAATCCGATTCGCCTAAGTTTGAAAAATCCTACCGAGTGGAGAGCAAACCTCCCACTCGGGGGCTTAGCTGCGAATCCGATTCGCCTAAGTTTGAAAAACCCTACCGAGTGGAGAGCAAACCTCCCACTCGGGGGCTTAGCTGCGAATCCGATTCGCCTAAGTTTGAAAAATCCTACGGAGCGAAGAGCAAACCTCCCACTCGGGGGCTTAGCTGCAGTTCAGCACTCGCCTAAGTTCTCCACGAAGAGACTTAGCTGCAGTCGGACACTCGCCTAAGTTTGAAAAATCCTACCGAGCGAAGAGCAAACCTCCCACTCGGGGGCTTAGCTGCAGTTCAGCACTCGCCTAAGTTCTCCACGAAGAGACTTAGCTGCAGTCGGACACTCGCCTAAGTTTGAAAAATCCTACCGAGTGGAGAGCAAACCTCCCACTCGGGGGCTTAGCTGCAGTTCAGCACTCGCCTAAGTTCTCCACGAAGAGACTTAGCTGCAGTCGGACACTCGCCTAAGTTTGAAAAATCCTACCGAGTGGAGAGCAAACCTCCCACTCGGGGGCTTAGCTGCAGTTCAGCACTCGCCTAAGTTCTCCACGAAGAGACTTAGCTGCAGTCGGACACTCGCCTAAGTTTAAAAATTCCTACCGAGTGGAAAGTAAACCTCCCGCTCGGAGGCTAGGGTACAGCTCAGTGCTCGCTTAAGTATGAAACACACCTTCCCCTGGAAGAGCTTCGCCACAAATACAATGTGCGCTTCACCCTACTCTACAGCAACAGGGTGTGGGTCGGTCGTTACCTTTTCCTTCGAACGGAGATCGAATTGCACTCGACGAATCATCCACGAAGACATTCAGCAAGAAATTAAGTTTGGATAAAGCTTAAAAGGCCCTGGGCCCCGAATCAAAGTACTCGAGCCCTCAGCTCGGCAGAATTTAAACGATTACAAGTCCACTCGGCATTCCGAGGCAAATTTAAGGAAAGGCATAAAAGTTTTCTCATTCCTCAAGAGGAGGACTGGCAGGAGCGACGAACTCATCCAGGTCAATTCCGTCCGCAATACGAGTGGCAGCAGCAATGAAGGTCTCCATGAAGTCTTGAAAGTTGTGCCTCTTGGTATTGGCGACTTGGATGGCGGCCAACTTTTCTTCTCGCGCCTCCTTGCAATGGACGCGGACTAAAGAAAGAGCCACATCAGCGCTGCACCGGGCAGAAGACTTCTTCCACTCCTGCACTCGATCGGGGATTTTGTCAAGTCGAGCCATAAGAGACTCGAGATCGTTCTGGAGCGTGGACTCTGGCCAAAGTGTCGAGTCGATCCGCGACACGGCAACCTTCAGCCGAGCCAAGTAATCCACGGCGCCGTCGATTCGAGATTCCAGTCGGAGCAGGTTCATGGCAGTATCATCTTTCACTGGAGAATTTATTGGGTCCAGACCCGTTTCGATCCGCCCGGTCTCCTCTTCGAAGTTCTGACAAAATTCTGCATACAAGACCTAAAGATAAGCCAACGATCGCAAAATTGAGTCGACACAAAAGAAAACCAGTCGGAATTGAATGTGCACCTTCAAGTTTGATGTACAGCTTCTTGGCGAGGCTCCTCAAGTAGCTCTCCAGGTCGTCCCTCCTACGAGCGATGCCTTCCATCTGCTCGCCCAAGAGGAGGTTCTTCTTCTTCCAATTTGCAGTCAGCCTGTTGGCTTCAGTCAGAGCGGTCTGCAACCTGGTGTTCTCTTTTTCTAACTGGTTGACCGAAGCCAGCTTCTGTGCGGCCAGAGCTGTCTTGTCATCAGCCTCCTTACGGGCAGCAGCCAGGTCCTGGTCCTTCTTCGCCAAAGCTTTTTCCAATTCTCCTACAAAGAAATGGCGATCGAATCGGAAACAGCAGAGGAATTCTCAAGCCTAAAAACAAAATCAGTCGACAAAGTCGCTTTACCTGCGGCGCCCTCCCTGACCTTCTGCAGCTCCGCCCTGGCCAACTCTAGATCAAGGTCCAGTTGAATCTTCTGTTTCTCCAATTCAGTATAGCGAGCGGCAAGTTCGCAGGATTTCTGCAAAAAGAAAAACCAGTCGACAGACGTTCGAGATAAGTTGCTTCCGAGTAAGTAAGGAACAATGGTGACGTTTCTAAGACCACAGCTGAATCAAAAACTTTCGACAGTAGTCTCGGGGACTACACCCAGTGGGTGCACTCAGCGTGCCCCCACTGGTTCGACCAAAAAAAAAATCAACTGCCCGCAGTCGACAGGACACGGTCCCACTCGACCTGGCCAGACCAAACCGAGTGAAGAAACACATATTCAGAAACGCAATATAAAGACTACAGTCGACTACCAGCAGTCCACCGTAGTCTCGGGGACTACACCCAGTGGGTGCACTCAGCGCGCCCCCACTAGTCCAAGAAAGAGAAAACACACCCAGTGGGTGTGCAGATACAGATACAAAGATCTTCAAAGAGAAAAAGAAAGAGGGAGAAAGACTCTTCAAACAATCAAGTATCAAGTCGACTGACCTAGACGTTGCTCTGAAGCGCCGAACTTGCGTCGTAAGCTGCCTGGCTGGCCTCTCGAGCCTTCTTCACCTATTCCATCATGACCCCTGCCTGGTGTATGGCCTCCTTCACAGCGTCCACTTCGTCTTCAGGGACAGAGTACGCGACAAAGAGCGAAGTCGGATTGGCAGTCGACGCCGAGGGCTTCGCACTCGACAGGGGATTGGCAAAGGTCACAGAAGCCCGAGGGGCATCACCGCTATCCCGAGCCACGGCCTCAGGCACCGGAGCAGGCTGGGGAGTCCTATCAGTCGACGGCCTCCTGGTCCTCCCTATCCTAAGCGGCTCGTTGTCGTCGTCATCCGGGAGGTCGATAACATGAGGAGGGGCTGCAGGAAGAACTTTCAATCGACCAGAATTGCAAGAAACGTCCAAGTCAACTCAAAAATAGAACGTCAATAATCGTACCAGGGTTGGAGGTAGCAGCGTCCCCCATCTCTTGGTCGTCGTCTTTGGCAGAGATCTCGGAGGTAGCAGCACTGCAAATTTCGAAGAATCAACCAGTTAAGCGTAACGAGTCGACCGAGGATCCGTCCTCCAATCGACGAGGGAAGACAAGCTTTGTTACCCGGAAATAACAGGGACAGTTATCTTCGTCTTGGGCAGAGTCTTGGACGGCTTGGATAGCGTCATGCGTGGTTGCTTGGGGACCTTCCCAGTCGGTGTGGGAGAAGAAGTTCGAGGGCGTTTCGACGACGGCCCGACGGAGCCGCTCGCCTGACCACGTCCCTGTGCCGGGTCATGTGCGAGCTTCGATCACCTTTTCGGGCGGGGAGGTTCGGTCTCCTCCTCCTCCTCTTCACTGGAGAAGATGTCGTCGCCTCCCTCTCCTTCACCATCCGACTCCCACTCACCCTGGTCATCCCCGCTCTCGCCTCCGCTCCCTTCTCCTTCCTCAGTCGACCCCTGCGCCCCATTGGGCGCCGAGTACATCTCAGTGGTCACCTGAAAGACAACAGACAAAGGTAAAGTCAATCGACCTGCTCGAAAAGAGACCAATACAGAAAACGAAGATTTCAGTCAGAAGACATAAAAACGCACCTGGTCGACCTCATACGAGCTGTCGAGTGGAATGACCCTCCTAGCTCCCCGGGGGTTGTCCTTGTTCCCCGTGATACTAGACAGCCACCCCTCCAACATCTCATCGGTAACCTCCTCCGGGTGGATCCGAGTGGTGTCCTCGAGGCCAGAATACAGCCACATCGGATGGTCCCGAGCCTGGAGCGGTTGGATTCGTCTCTTGAGGAAGACCTCCAGCAGATCCATCCCCGTCACGCCCTCGCGGACAAGCTCAACCACTCGACCGGCCAGTATCTTGACCTGGGCCTTCTCTTCAGGCGTCACCTTCAGAGAAGCGGGCTTTTCGGCTCGGTCGAGGGTGAAAGGTGGGAGCCCAGTCGACTGCCCTGGAGACGCCTGATCCTGGCAGTAGAACCAAGTCGCCTGCCAGCCCCGAACTGACTCCGGGAAGGTAATGGATGGGAAACAACTCTTCCCTCTCGTCTGGATCGCCAAACCCCCGCACAGTTGGATCACTTGTGTCCTCTCGTCACTCGACTTGGCTTTCTTAACCGACTGAGAGCGACAGGTGAAGATGTGCTTAAAAAGCCCCCAGTGTGGGCGGCAACCCAGGAACGCCTCACACATTGAAATAAAGGCAGCAAGATAGACTATAGAATTGGGGGTAAAGTGGTGGAGCTGCGCCTCAAAGAAGTTCAAGAAGCTGCGGAAGAAAGATGGGGCGGCAGAGAAAACCCTCGGTCGATGTGAGTAGGGAGGAGCACGCACTCACCGTCGCGAGGTTGGGGTTCGATCTCTCTCCCCGGGAGACGCGCAGCCTTGTGAGGGATGGCTCCCCCCTCGACCAAGTCGTCAAGATCCTCCTGGCGGAGCACCGAAGGCATCCAGTCGCCCTGGATCCAACCCTTGGGCAGAGCCGTCCGGGAGGAAGATCCGCCGCGCGCAGACTTCTTCCCCTTCCCCGCCACCGCCGCCTTCTTTGCGCGCTCCAGGGCGGTCGTATTGCCCTTCACCGTCGTCGTCGGCGAGATCTCGAGCTGGTCTTGCGGTGGCTGGGCGAGAGTAAAGGAAGCAGGGGAGGCTACGGAGAAAGAGCGAAAGAAGAGGAAGAGATGAGCACGCGCACTGATGGAGAGCTCCGGGCCAACTACTTATAAGGGGCCGCTTCCGAGTGGCTGGCAGGTAGGCCCGAGCTATCCAGTCAAATCCCGTGGCAGGCGCGCGTGCAGTACGTGGCAAAAAAGGCGGTGCGGAGATCGAGGAGCCTTCGCACTGTCGCTCCCGATTACTACGGACGCCCCCATTCCGCGCGCTTCCCAAAAAATCTGAATCCCGCGATCTCCGCTGGCTGCAGAACAACTTGACAAAACAGAAATCCCACGCGCACCGGCGCACGATGCCTCGCAGGTAAAGAAATCCACTCGGCAAAAGACCTGGAACGGATCAAGGCGACTGAAAGAGGTTAATGATGGCATCCGTGACGGTCGACCCAGAACGAAGCGCCCATATAACCCGAAGAATCAGTCGGAAAGATCCCTAACCCCTTTTCTCATTCTAGCATCGATCCGTTCGGGGGCTAATGATGAAGTCACGTACCTACGGTAGGGACACGGACCCGTCCTAAAGAACCCTACCATAGGACGTCCCTAGAAGATGTCACCTTTCAATCGACTTGAAGGTATCCCACTCGACGGGTTGAAGACAGTCGACCAAGAAGCTGTCACTCGACCAAGAAGCCAACCACTCGACTGCCAGAAGACCTAAAGTCACTCCGCAGGCAAACGGTCGGCTATTAAGTAGACTTTATGGCTATTAAGACTCTTTATTAGGGATGTCATCAGTAACGCCCGCCTTAAATGTACCTTAAACCCTGCATTACTGAGGGCAGGAGAGGGCCGGCGAACTCTATATAAGCCACCCCCCTCCTCAGTATGAGGGGTTCGCACCCCTGTCATTTTACACACGCGTAATCCAGTCGACCGCCTCCGGGCACTGAGACGTAGGGCTGTTACTTCCTCCGAGAAGGGCCTGAACTCGTAAACCTTGCGTGCTTACAACTTCCCAATAGCTAAGGTCTAGCCTCTTCATACACACCCCCTACCTCACTGTCAGACTTAGAACCACGACAGGCGCCGGTGTGTGTGTGTGTGTATGTGTTGGGAACGTAGTAATTTCAAAATTTTCCTACGCACACGCAAGATCATGGTGATGCATAGCAACGAGGGGGAGAGTCTGATCTACGTACCCTTGTAGATCGCAACGGAAGCGTTGACACAATGTAGAGGAAGTAGTCGTACGTCTTCTTCCCGATCCGACCGATCCAAGCACCGTTACTCCGGCACCTCCGAGTTCTTGGCACACGTACAGCTCGATGACGATCCCCGGGCTCCGATCCAGCAAAGCTTCGGGGAGGAGTTCCGTCAGCACAACGGCATGGTGACGATCTTGATGTACTACCGACGCAGGGCTTCGCCTAAGCACTACAACGATATGATCGAGGTGGAATATGGTGGCAGGGGGCACCGCACACGGCTAAGGAACGATCACGTGGATCAACTTGTGTGTCTATGGGGTGCCCCCTGCCCCCGTATATAAAGGTTGCCAGGGGGAGGGCTGGCCGGCCAAAGGAGGAGGGCGCAGGAGGAGTCCTACTCCTACCGGGAGTAGGACTCCCCCCCCCAATCCTATTCCTAATAGGATTCCTCGAGAGAGAGAGAGGGAGAAGGGGGCCGGCCACCTCTCCTAGTCCTAATAGGACTAGGGGAGGGGGGAGGTGCGCAGCCCACCTTGGGCTGCCCCTTTCACCTTTCCACTAAGGCCCAATAAGGCCCATTTGGTTCCTGGGGGGTTCCGGTAACCTCCCGGTACTCTGGTAAAATTCCCGATTTCACCCGGAACACTTTCGATGTCCAAACATAGGCTTCCAATATATCAATCTTTATGTCTCGACCATTTCGAGACTCCTCGTCATGTCCGTGATCACATCCGGGACTCCGAACTCCTTCGGTACATCAAAACTCATAAACTCATAATATAACTGTCATCGAAACCTTAAGCGTGCGGACCCTACGGTTCGAGAACAATGTAGACATGACCGAGACACGTCTCCGGTCAATAACCAATAGCGGGACCTGGATGCCCATATTGGCTCCTACATATTCTACGAAGATCTTTATCGGTCAGACCGCATAACAACATACGTTGTTCCCTTTGTCATCGGTATGTTACTTGCCCGAGATTCGATCGTCGGTATCCAATACCTAGTTCAATCTCATTACCGGCAAGTCTCTTTACTCGTTCTATTATACATCATCCCACAACTAACTCATTAGTTGCAATGCTTGCAAGGCTTAAGTGATGTGCATTACCGAGAGGGCCCAGAGATACCTCTCCGATAATCGGAGTGACAAATCCTAATCTCGAAATACGCCAACCCAACATCTACCTTTGGAGACACCTGTAGTACTCCTTTATAATCACCCAGTTACGTTGTGACGTTTGGTAGTACCCAAAGTGTTCCTCCGGTAAACGGGAGTTGCATAATCTCATAGTCATAGGAACATGTATAAGTCATGAAGAAAGCAATAGCAACATACTAAACGATCGGGTGCTAAGCTAATGGAATGGGTCATGTCAATCAGATCATTCATCTAATGATGTGATCCCGTTAATCAAATAACAACTCTTTGTCCATGGTTAGGAAACATAACCATCTTTGATTAACGAGCTAGTCAAGTAGAGGCATACTAGTGACACTCTGTTTGTCTATGTATTCACACATGTATTATGTTTCCGGTTAATACAATTCTAGCATGAATAATAAACATTTATCATGATATAAGGAAATAAATAATAACTTTATTATTGCCTCTAGGGCATATTTTCTTCAGTCTCCCACTTGCACTAGAGTCAATAATCTAGATCACATCACCATGTGATTAACATTGATAGTTCACATCATCATGTGATTAACACCCATAGTTCACATCGCCATGTGACCAACACCCAAAGGGTTTACTAGATTCTGTAATCTAGTTCACATCGCTATGTGATTAACACCCAAAGAGTACTAAGGTGTGATCATGTTTTGCTTGTGAGAGAATCTTAGTCAACGGGTCTGCCACATTCAGATCCACATGTATTTTGCAAATTTCTATGTCAACAATGCTCTGCATGGAGCTACTCTAGCTAATTGCTCCCACTTTCAATATGTATCTAGACCGAGACTTAGAGTCATCTAGATTAGTGTCAAAACTTGCATCGGCGTAACCCTTTACGACGAACCTTTTTATCACGTCCATAATCGAGAAACATATCCTTATTTCACTAAGGATAATTCTGACCGCTGTCCAGTGATCTACTCCTAGATTACTATTGTACTCCCTTGCCAAATCAGTGCAGGGTATACAATAGATCTGGTATACAACATGACATACTTTATAGAACCTATGGCCAAGGCATAGGGAGTGACTTTCATTCTCTTTCTATCTTTTGCCGTGGTCGGGCTTTGAGTCTTACTCAACTTCACACCTTATAATACAGGCAAGAACTCTTTCTTTGACTGCTCCATTTTGAACTACTTCAAAATCTTGTCAAGGTATGTACTCATTGAAAAAAATTATCAAGCGTCTTGATCTATCTCTATAGATCTTGAAGCTCAATATGTAAGCAGCTTCACCGAAGTCTTTCTTTGAAAAACTCCTTTCAAACACTCCTTTATGCTTTACAGAATAATTCTACATTATTTCCGATCAACAATATGTCATTCACATATACTTATCAGAAATGTTGTAGTGCTCCCACTCACTTTCTTGTAAATATAGGCTTCACCGCAAGTCTGTATAAAACTATATGCTTTGATCAACTCATCAAAGTGTATATTCCAACTCCGAGATGCTTGCACCAGTCCACAGATGGATCGCTGGAGCTTGCACATTTTGTTAGCACCTTTCGGATTGACAAAACCTTCTGTTGCATCATATACAACTCTTCTTTAATAAATCCATTAAGGAATGCAGTTTTGTTTATCAATTTGCCAGATTTCATAAAATGCGGCAATTACTAACATGATTCAGACAGACTCAAGCATAGATACGAGTGAGAAGCTCTCATCGTAGTCAACACCTTGAACTTGTCGAAAACCTTTTGTGACAATTCTAGCTTTGTAGATAGTAACATTACTATCAGCGTCCGTCTTCCTCTTGAAGATCCATTTATTCTCAATTGCTTGCCGATCATCGGGCAAGTCAACCAACGTCCAAACTTTGTTCTCATACATGGATCATACCTCAGATTTCATGGCCTCAAACCATTTCGCGGAATCTGGGCTCATCATCGCTTCCTCATAGTTCGTAGGTTCATCATGGTCAAGTAACATGACCTCCAGAATAGGATTACCGTACCACTCTGGTGCGGATCTCACTCTGGTTTACCTACGAGATTCGGTAGTAGCTTGATCTGAAGTTACATGATCATCATCATTAGCTTCCTCACTAATTGGTGTAGTAGTCACAAGAACAGATTTTTGTGATGAACTACTTTCCAATAAGGTAGAAGGTACAATTACCTTATCAAGTTTTCTACTTTCCTCCCACTTACTTCTTTCAAGAGAAACTCCTTCTCTAGAAAGGATCCATTATAAGCAACGAATGTCTTGCCTTAGGATCTGTGATAGAAGGTGTACCCAACCGTCTCCTTTGGGTATCCTATGAAGACATATTTCTCCGATTTGGGTTTGAGCTTACCAGGATGAAACTTTTTCTCATAAGCATCGCAACCACAAACTTCAAGAAACGACAACTTTGGTTTCTTGCCAAACCATAGTTCATAAGGCATCGTCTCGACGGATATAGATGGTGCCCCTTTTTTTAATGTGAATGCAGCTGTCTCTAATGCATGACCCCAAAAACGATAGTGGTAAATCGGTAAGAAACATCATAGATTGCACTATATTCAATAAAGTACGGTTATGACGTTCGGACACACCATTATGTTGTGGTGTTCCAGGTGGCGTGAGTAGTGAAACTATTTCACATTGTTTTAACTGAAGACCAAACTCGTAACTCAAATACTCTTTTCCACGATCAGATCGTAGAAACTTTATTTTCTTGTTACGATGATTTTCCACTTCACTCTGAAATTCTATGAACTTTTCAAATGTATCAGACTTCTATTTCATTAAGTAGATATACCCATATCTGCTCAAATCATCTGTGAAGGTCTGAAAATAATGATACCCGCTGCAAGCCTTAAATATTCATCAGACCACATACATCAGTATGTATGATTTCCAACAAATCTGTTGCTTGCTCCATTGTTCCAAAGAACGGCGTTTTAGTCAGCTTGCCCAAAAGGCATGGTTCGCAAGCATCAAGTGATTCATAATCAAGTGATTCCGAAAGCCCATCAGCATGGAGTTTCTTCATGCGCTTTATACCAATATGACCTAAACGGCAGTGCCACAAATAAGTTGCACTATCATTATTAACTTTGCATCTTTTGGTTTCAATATTATGAATATGTGTATCACTACGATCGAGATCCAACGAACTTGTTTCATTGGGTGTATGACCATCGAAGGTTTTATTCATGTAAACAGAACAACAATTATTCTCTGACTTTAATGAATAACCGTATTGCAATAAACATGATCAAATCATATTCATGCTCAACGCAAAAACCAAATAACACTTATTTAAGTTCAACACTAATCCTGAAAGTATAGGGGAGTGTGCGATGATGATCATATCAATCTTGGAACTACTTCCAACACACATCATCACTTCACCCTTAACTAGTCTCTGTTTATTCTGCAACTCCTGTTTCAAGTTACTACTCTTAGCTACTGAACCAATATCAAATACTGAGGGGTTGCTATAAACACTAGTAAAGCACACATCAATAACATGTATATCAAATATACTTTTGTTCACTTTGCCATTCTTCTTATCCGCCAAATACTTGGGGCAGTTCCGCTTCCAGTGACCAGTCCCTTTGCAGTAGAAGTACTTAGTCTCAGGCTTAGGACCAGACTTGGGCTTCTTCACTTGAGCAGCAACTTGCTTGCCGTTCTTCTTGAAGTTCCCCTTCTTCCCTTTTGCCCTTTTCTTCAAACTAGTGGTCTTGTCAACAATCAACACTTGATGTTTTTCTTGATTTCTACCTTCGTCGATTTCAGCATCACGAAGAGCTTGGGAATCGTTTCCGTTATCCCTTGCATATCATAGTTCATCACGAAGTTCTACTAACTTGGTGATGGTGACTAGAGAATTCTGTCAATCACTATCTTATATGGAAGATTAACTCCCACTTGATTCAAGCGATTATAGTACCCAGACAATCTGAGCACATGCTCACTAGTTGAGCGATTCTCCTCCATCTTTTAGCTATAGAACTTGTTGGAGACTTCATATCTCTCAACTCGGGTATTTGCTTGAAATATTAACTTCAACTCCTGGAACATCTCATATGGTCCATGACGTTCAAAACGTCTTTGAAGTCCCGATTCTAAGCCATTAAGCATGGTGCACTAAACTATCAAGTAGTCATCATATTGAGCTAGCCAAACGTTCATAACGTCTGCATCTGCTCCTGCAATAGGCCTGTCACCTAGCGGTGCATCAAGGACATAATTTTTCTGTGCAGCAATGAGGATAAACCTCAGATCACGGATCCAATCCGTATCATTGCTACTGACATCTTTCAACACAATTTTCTCTAGGAACATATCAAAATAAACATATGAAAGCAACAACGCGAGCTATTGATCTACAACATAGATATGCTAATACTACCAGGACTAATTTCATGATAAATTAAAGTTCAATTAATCATATTACTTAAGAACTCCCACTTAGATAGACATCCCTCTAATCCTCTAAGTGATCACGTGATCCAAATCAACTAAACCATAACCGATCATCACGTGAGATGGAGTAGTTTTCAATGGTGAACATCGTTATGTTGATCATATCTACTATATGATTCACGCTCGACCTTTCGGTCTCCGTGTTCCGAGGCCATATCTGCATATGCTAGGCTCGTCAAGTTTAACCTGAGTATTCTGCGTGTGCAAAACTGGCTTGCACCCGTTGTAGATGGACGTAGAGCTTATCACACCCGATCATCACGTGGTGTCTGGGCACGACGAACTTTGGCAACGGTGCATACTCAGGGAGAACACTTCTTGATAATTTAGTGAGAGATCATCTTATAATGCTACCGTCAATCAAAGCAAGATAAGATGCATAAAAAGATAAACATCACATGCAATCAATATAAGTGATATGATATGGCCATCATCATCTTGTGCTTGTGATCTCCATCTCCGAAGCACCGTCATGATCACCATCGTCACCGGCGCAACACCTTGATCTCCATCGTAGCATCGTTGTCGCCTCGCCAATCTTATGCTTCCACGACTATCACTACCGCTTAGTAATAAAGTAAAGCATTACATCGCGATTGCATTGCATACAATAAAGCGACAACTATATGGCTCCTGCCAGTTGCCGATAACTCGGTTACAAAACATGATCATCTCATACAATAAAATTCAGCATCATGTCTTGACCATATCACATCACAACATGCCCTGCAAAAACAAGTTAGACGTCCTCTACTTTGTTGTTGCATGTTTTACGTGGCTGCTATGGGCTTAAGTAAGAACTCGTCTCACCTACGCATCAAAACCACAACGATAGTTTGTCAAATAGACTCCGTTTTAACCTTCTCAAGGACCGGGCATAGCCACACTCGGTTCAACTAAAGTTGGAGAGACAGTCGCCCGCAAGCCATCTATGTGCAAAGCATGTCGAGGGAACCGGTCTCGCGTAAGCGTACGCGTAAGGTTGGTCCGGGTCGTCTTGTCCAACAATACCGCTGAACCAAAGTATGACATGCTGGTAGGCAGTATGACTTGTATCGCCTACAACTCACTTGTGTTCTGCTCGTGCCAATAACATCAAACCATAAAACCAAGGCTCGGATGCCACCGTTGGGGAACGTAGTAATTTCAAAATTTTCCTACGCACACGCAAGATCATGGTGATGCATAGCAACGAGGGGGAGAGTCTGATCTATGTACCCTTGTAGATCGCAACGGAAGCGTTGACACAACGTAGAGGAAGTAGTCGTACGTCTTCTTCCCGATCCGACCGATCCAAGCACCGTTACTCCGGCACCTCCGAGTTCTTGGCACACGTACAGCTCGATGACGATCCCCGGGCTCCGATCCAGCAAAGCTTCGGGGAGGAGTTCCATCAGCACAACGGCATGGTGACAATCTTGATGTACTACCGACGCAGGGCTTCGCCTAAGCACTACAACGATATGATCGAGGTGGAATATGGTGGCAGGGGGCACCGCACACGGCTAAGGAACGATCACGTGGATCAACTTGTGTGTCTATGGGGTGCCCCCTGCCCCCGTATATAAAGGTTTCCTGGGGGAGGGCTGGCCGGCCAAAGGAGGAGGGCGCGGGAGGAGTCCTACTCCTACCGGGAGTTGGACTCCCCCCCCCCCCCCCAATCCTATTCCTAATAGGATTCCTCGAGAGAGAGAGAGGGAGAAGGGGGGCGGCCACCTCTCCTAGTCCTAATAGGACTAGGGGAGGGGGGAGGCGCGCAGCCCACCTTGGGCTGCCCCTTTCACCTTTCCACTAAGGCCCAATAAGGCCCATTTGGTTCCCGGGGGGTTCCGGTAACCTCCCGGTACTCCGGTAAAATTCCCGATTTCACCCGGAACACTTCCGATGTCCAAACATAGGCTTCCAATATATCAATCTTTATGTCTCGACCATTTCGAGACTCCTCGTCATGTTCGTGATCACATCCGGGAATCCGAACTCCTTCGGTACATCAAAACTCATAAACTCATAATATAATTGTCATCGAAACCTTAAGCGTGCGGACCCTACGGTTTGAGAACAATGTAGACATGACCGAGACACGTCTCCGGTCAATAACCAATAGCGGGACCTGGATGCCCATATTAGCTCCTACATATTCTACGAAGATCTTTATCGGTCAGACCGCATAACAACATACGTTGTTCCCTTTGTCATCGGTATGTTACTTACCCGAGATTCGATCGTCGGTATCCAATACCTAGTTCAATCTCGTTACCGGCAAGTCTCTTTACTCGTTCTATAATACATCATCCCATAACTAACTCATTAGTTGCAATGCTTGCAAGGCT
Source organism: Triticum monococcum (assembly GCA_034509565.1). Taxonomy (NCBI): domain Eukaryota; kingdom Viridiplantae; phylum Streptophyta; class Magnoliopsida; order Poales; family Poaceae; genus Triticum; species Triticum monococcum. The sequence continues at coordinate 8,101,849 of CM067847.1, read as the reverse complement.
TAAGTGATGTGCATTACCGAGAGGGCCCAGAGATACCTCTCCGACAATCGGAGTGACAAATCCTAATCTCGAAATACGCCAACCCAACATCTACCTTTGGAGACACCTGTAGTACTCCTTTATAATCACCCAGTTACGTTGTGACGTTTGGTAGTACCCAAAGTGTTCCTCCGGTAAACGGGAGTTGCATAATCTCATAGTCATAGGAACATGTATAAGTCATGAAGAAAGCAATAGCAACATACTAAACGATCGGGTGCTAAGCTAATGGAATGGGTCATGTCAATCAGATCATTCATCTAATGATGTGATCCCGTTAATCAAATAACAACTCTTTGTCCATGGTTAGGAAACATAACCATCTTTGATTAACGAGCTAGTCAAGTAGAGGCATACTAGTGACACTCTGTTTGTCTATGTATTCACACATGTATTATGTTTCCGGTTAATACAATTCTAGCATGAATAATAAACATTTATCATGATATAAGGAAATAAATAATAACTTTATTATTGCCTCTAGGGCATATTTCCTTCAGTATGTATGTGTGTATGTTCGTGCGGGAGCGAGAGAGAGACGTACGGCCGCGGCGATGACGACGGACGGCGGCGGCGTTCGGGGCGGCGGCGCGAGACGACAACGACGACGACGGGCGGCGGCGGGGACAGCGACGATGACGACGGACAACGGGCGGCAACGACGTGCGACGGGCGGCGACGACGGGATCGAGCGGCGCGCGCGACGGAGGTTGGAGACGAAGTGGGGAGTTGAAACTGAAATTTTCGTAAGTGCTATATATATAGGATTGGCCTTTAGTACCGGTTGGTGGCTCCAACTGGTACTAAAGGCCTATTTTCGCCAGGCCAAGCGGCAGGAAACGAAGGCTTTTAGTACCGGTTGGAGCCACCAACCGGTACTAAAGGGGGGCCTTTAGTACCGGTTGGAGCCACCAACCGGTACTAAAGGCCTTGCGCTGCCACCCCAAAATTTAGTCCTACCTCGCCCGGCGAAGGGCAGCCGCACTGGTTTATAAACCCAGCCGCGGCTACCTTTTCGAACTCCTCTATATAGCAGGCTTCTGGGCCTAATTAATTAGGGCGCGCTACCCTGTGAGTCTGCTGGCCCTTCTGGGCCTGCATTTGCACACCCTAGGTCTGGTAGACCCACAGGGCAGTGCGCCAACAAATTTTTATATAGTTTTTTCTTTTCTGCATTACTTATTTTCTTTTATTTATTTTTGAGTAGTTTTATATATATTTTTTTCGTTTCTGCATTATTTATTTTCTTCTATTTATTTTTGAGTAATTTTTTTGTATAGTTTTTTTTTAATTTCTGCATTACTTATTTTTGCATAGTCCAAAACCCTGATACTCGGAAAGAGTTTGTCCAGTTTGTACACGAAGTGCGTCCAATTTTTGCCGTGACCCTCTCTACTCTTTCGCGCATGCTATGCGGGTGATACAATGATACCATGCCAAGTTTCAACATTTTCAGGACTCATTTTGTAGTGATTTTCAATTTCACGGTCATTTAGCTCTCTAAACAATTAGGTAAATGACCGAAAAACAACAAATGATGTCAGAACATGTTGAAAATTGATGACGTCGCTTTAAATGCTGCATACTGAACACAAAAGAAGTCCGGAGTTCAAATAAGTTTAAAAAACATTGAAGTGGCCATGCAACAGATGAGTTCTCGTCCGAAACCCTGATACTCGGAAAGAGTTTGTCCAGTTTGTAGACGAACTGCGTCCAGTTTTTGCCGTGACCCTCTCTACTCTTTCGCGCATGCTATGCGGGTGATACGATGATACCATGCCAAGTTTCAACGTTTTCAGGATTCATTTTGTAGTGATTTTCAATTTCACAGTCATTTAGCTCTCTAAACAATTAGGTAAATGACCGAAAAACAACAAATGATGTCAGAACATGTTGGAAATTGATGACGTCGCTTTAAATGCTGCATACTGAACACAAAAGAAGTCCGGAGTTCAAATAAGTTTAAAAACATTGAAGTGACCATGTAACAGAGGTGCAATGCTGGTTAATTTGCTTGAAGCCATTCGGAATAGTGTAGACTGCACTGCACATAGCTCAGTGCAATCTATGCTATTCCGCAAGGCTTGAAGCTAATCAACATGTAGATGAGCATTGCAACTCTTCGTCATTGTCTGTGCACTCACGGCTTATAAACCGCTCATACTGCCTCTCTCTTGGCGAGGTGGGACTAAAAACAACTTGCCATAACCTCATCAATTTCCTCTTGAAGCTTGTCCTTGCCTTTTTGCTTGTATTCTTGTGGTGGAAGATCATCTTGAGCTTGTGTCCCCTTGAAGGAAGTAGGATACTTCTTTTGTTGAGGAACAAACTTTGTCTTGGGGTATTGATCTTCTTCCCACTCAACTCCATTGGCATTGAACTTTCGTTCAAAACCAACACCTTGATTCTTCCGGTGCCTTCCTTGCTTGCGCACAATTTCCTCGAATTGCTTACTCCCGGCAAGGCTTTTGTACACTCCTTTCTCTATAATTCCCTTCAATAAGCTATTTTCTTGCTCAAGTGTAACTTGGCTAAGAGAATCATTAGTGGAATCAAGAGAACTACTAGAAGCAACAATGTTAGATCTTATGTCACAAAAAAGAAGTTGTATCAAACCTTTTATGTCGGATCTAGAACAAACTAATCGGTATCGCCATCATACAGCCCTACCGTGGCTCGTGATGCATATATATGCATATCAAATGCACGGTTGGGCATATGATGGCGAATCCGAATGATTTGTATTCAGTCGATGAACTGGTAGATGTATGTAGTCGATGAACTGAAAGACTTATGCAGGGAAGGCGAGAGATGGGCTATATATAGGGTCGTCTGGCTCACAAAGTGATTGTGGTAGTTTCGATCCAACGACTCACATGAGCTAGGAAGAAACACACCCTTGATCCAACGACTCGCAAGAGCTAGAAAGAAACACACGATCCGTGTGATTCTTCTTGATTGGTGGGATGCACATTAGTATCGGTTCGTGCCACGAACCGGTGCTAAAGATTGGCAATGAACCGGTACTAATGGTAGCAGCCCGCCTAGCCATTGGAATCGGCACTAATGGTCACATTCGTGCCAGCTTAAATTCAAACCGGCACTATAATGTGCTTCACGTTTGACCCATTTTCTACTAGTCAATAGAGTTTGCCAAACTTGAGTTTCCCAAGTCACTTACACAAAAAGCTATGATTCATGGTTGTCAAATCCATAATTTCCAAACCACAACAACCTTGAGGCATAACAAGCTTTAAATGCTGCATACTGAACACAAAAGAAGTCCGGAATTTAAATAAGTTATTAAAAATAAAAAAGAGGTGCAATGCTGGTTAATTTGCTTCAAGCCATTCGGAATAGTGTAGACTGCACTGCACATAGCTCAGTGCAATCTATGCTGCAGTGCAATCTACACTATTCCGAATGGCTTGAAGCTAATCAACACATGTAGGTGAGCATTGCAACTCTTCGTCATTGTCTGTGCACTCACGGCTTATAAACCGCTCATACTGCCTCTCTCTTGGTGAGGTGGGACTAAAAACAGCTTGCCATAACCTCATTAGTACCGGTTCGTGATACGAACCGGCACTAAATGGTGATGGTGGGGCCATAGCCTGACCGCAGGCTGACACAGCCTCTTTAGTACCGGTTCGTGGCATGAACCGGTACTAAAGGTTCGCCACGAACCGGTACTATTGATCGCCGCCACGAACCGGCACTAATGTACACATTAGTGCCGGCTCTAATTCGAACCGGCACTAATGTGCTTCACGTTTGACCCTTTTTCTACTAGTGGTGGCTGCTACGGGCTTAAGCAAGAACCAATCTTACCTACGCATCAAAATCACAACGATAGTTTGTCAAGTTAGTGCTGTTTTAACCTTCGCAAGGACCGGGCGTAGCCACACTCGGTTCAACTAAAGTTGGAGAAACTGTCACCCGCAAGCCACCTATGTGCAAAGCACGTCGGGAGAACCGGTCTCGCGTAAGCGTACGCGTAATGTCGGTCCGGGCCGCTTCATCCAACAATACCGCTGAACCAAAGTATGACATGCCGGTAAGCAGTATGACTTATATCGCCCACAACTCACTTGTGTTCTACTCGTGCATATAACATCAACACATAAAACCTAGGCTCTGATACCACTGTTGGGGAACGTAGTAATTTCAAAAAATTTCCTATGCACACGCAAGATCATGGTGATGCATAGCAACGAGAGGGGAGAGTGTGATCTACATACCCTTGTAGATCGACAACGGAAACGTTTGGTTGATGTAGTCGTACGTCTCCACGGCCCGACCGATGAAGCACCGAAACTACGGCATTGCTTTCTTTCTTTGGGCTATCCCTTCATTTGTCACAGAACAAATCGTTATTTTTCTCCGGGGCTACCAAGTTAAAAGTATTCGGATATCATTTTGTTTTATTGAGGAATTGGTCATGTGAATCTAAATAGATGTGTTTGTTTGACTAATGCAGGTGCATACATTCCTCAAGCATATTTGGCTGGTCAACCAAGCCTTATTGTTTCAGTGTTTCTGATAAAAGAATCCAAACATACGCTGATTCGACTCATACAATATTCAATGATGAGATCCATGCAGTAGAGTAAGCCACCAAGAGAGGCTACGAGCCGGACTGTGTGAGATCGCCATCGTTGCTGCCCCTACTTGCACAGCCTGCCGCCACACCCAAGATCACTCGGTACATAGCTACATTACTTGATCATATAGATGAATGAGAGATTTTCGTTCCTTATTTCAGTTCACTTATTTTGCTCATTTGCAAGAATATTGGAGTCAGATAAGGCATGATGGTATGTTGTGATTGTGATCCTCAGTTTTATGATTTCTGCGCTTATGGAACTATCTGCATATCGTCAAGAACCTTTGGTACACATTTAATCCGGTAATCTTGCATGCTACACGCAAATTTCTTTTTTCCCAACAAATTAGATGCTCTCGGAATTGATGATGAATATTTGATTATTGTGGCTCCGTGATGATTTTTCTTCATGCTTTCGGTGAAATCAAACTAATAAAAAATTATCACTCCTCCAGGTTATATGGGTTCTGCTCGATGTTGTACATGCCTGCTATATTCATTGGTATACACTGATAGTAATAATGTACCAATTTTGAGAAATATACTGCATTGATATGTTGCCATCGTGTCAACATCCAGATACTATTCATGTTCTCTAATCATACATTGTCTTATCTTCATATTAGTCGATGTATGATTTGCTTTTAATGAGATGTTATGCTTATATTAGATGTACAAATGCAGAAACTATGCTTGCCTGTGTGACATGACCACGGAGTGTGCTTAAGAAGGTTGTTATCTTCTCATATAGTTCCCTATTAGGTGATCATTAATTATTATGGCAATGAAAATGCTCATGATTGTTCTGTCATACTGCCTCTTAAATGTTCAATATAGATGCACACTCAAATCACTAATTACATTATTAAGTCCCCAGTCTTGGTTCAGATTGAACTGAAATAGACCTGCTTTATAATTGAATGATTATTTACACATTCTCTAACTGAAATGTGGCAACTTAACTGATACAGGTATCTAACTATATATTTATCTATAGGAAATTGTATATTTGTGCTGCGCAAATCAACAAACTGCAGGAGTTAGCTAAGGGAAGCTGCATCTGTTTCTCCCTACAGAAAAAATGCATCTATTCTTTACCATGGTGCACCACATATCCAAGTGCTCTAAGATATCAGCGTATGCCTGAGTTTTGCCTCACATGAAGTCCATAACAACTGAACACAGTTCAGTTTGTTTTGTAACTTACAACTACTAAAACTTTATCTTATCCGCTTCATTTTCTAGCAAACTAGATTGAGAAAGGCATGATATTGTCCGTTGTATATTCTAAATGGGTTGCTGTGGTGGATGTAGTAACACAACTTAGATTTGCATGCCAAAGAAACAAAAGGATAGCACATTTTCAAACTTGAGACAAGGAGCTTGCAGAAGACTTTTTCATTTGTATTCAACCTAGGACACAGTATGAGCATGACCATACTAACAATAAGTAGTTTCTCTCTTAAATATACTCGTCTGTTAGCTTGCAGTTACAATGTAGAGGGTATTTTCTTCTGATGTAACCATACATTGTTAACACATGTATACCTTGTGCCGTTTCTGATTATTTATCCATTTATTTATTTACTTGCTGCATCCATGTTTTCGCATCTTTTGTTTTACTACCCTCTATTCCATATTAAGTGCCATTGATTTAGTACAACTTTGTACTAAATCACCGACTGTTAATATGGACCAAAATGGAACGGAGGGAGTACTTTGCAAGAATAAAAGTATATATTTCTACACAGTTTCGGCCTAAAGTTGTACAGAGTACATGGGAACAACTTTATGTGATTTTGGTACTGTTATATATCGTGACAACCTTAGCAGAACTGCCTATACATTATCATAAGAATATCCATTATCGATTACTGAATGATAGAGTATATCTTTATGTAATTGAATTTCTATGTTTCATTTCTCTTATATATGAGAATTCCTGTTAGTTGTCACAACTTCCTAATACATTAGCATAAGAATATCCCTTCTCGATTACTGAATGATGTATCTTTATGTAATTTCTGTGTTCCATTTATCTTATATTTACCAGAATCCCTATCATTCCAATGAAAAAATAGACGGGCGCAGCAACGCGCGCCATCGATGATCTAGTGGAGCATTAGTAGCGAGCTGACTTGGGACCGGACCGGCGGCTGGAAGGTCTGATATTCCTGGCCCGGCTTGGTCTGGACCGAGCAGCTCGCTGGAGTTTGCTGGTGCCATGCGCTGTTGCCATTGATGGGATACCTAGAGAGCTTCAGCGTGCAGGCGGCAACTAGGCAGCAGGACATCTAAATGTTGGCTAGCAAGCAGACAAATTCAAATATAGAATAAGAATAACATCGCAATATTGTTGTAAGAGGGTATACGACATATTGTTTATAGATAAAATATCTTACAAGCGATTCAAAAGGAGGGGCAGAGGGTTCTGTACATGAAAACATAAATCCTTGCTCATCTCCGATTTGGCGTCTCTGCAACCACAAAGATACCATCGTATCATATTTCTTCAAAGAATCTATGTTTCCTTCAATTTCACCATGTTGTGAATCTTCGTTGCATAGAATGAGAAATGAAAGTAAATGTTATTCAATACACAAAGCACATCAGAATGGTTTCCCTACACATTCATATAATCATGAGATGGCCACTTGGTATTTCATAGGATAAAGGAACATAAAACCATTGGATACATCTTAGTCTTGGAGATGGACTGATAGCCACTTGGTAACTAACTGTCCAAACATTATTGTACTTCTAGTGTACACCATATATCTTGGAGATGGACCGATAGTCACAACAAATAATTTTTAAACTCTCATTGTTCAACGATTTTTTAAAACAAATCACAAATGAATTTTAATTTTGTTAATATTTTCAAAAATTACGAACATTTTTTAAATTTGTGATTTTTTGAAAATTCATAAACATTTTCAAATTTGATTTTTTTAATTCATGAAATATTCTGAAATTCATGAACATTTTAAAATTCGTGAATTTGTCACAAACATTTTTTCAAATATTTATGAATATTTTTTAAATTCACGAACATTTGTTTAATCAGCGAATTGTTTTGAGCTTCATGAAAATTTCTTTGAATTCATGAACATTTATCAATTTCTTTTATTTTTTTTAAATTGGAATATTTTTGGATATCTGGAACTTTTTAAAACTTGTGACTATTTTCAAAAATTCGAAAAAAATTGAAATGCGGGGACATTTTTAAATTTATGAACAGTTTTAAAAATCAGTGCAATTTTCAAAATCTTGAAAAAAATTGATGTCCGAAAAATTAATTAAGTAAGCAAAATAAAAATGGAAGAGAGAAAAAAGAGAGAAAATAGAAAGAAAAAATGAAAGAGAAAAACAAAAAAGGGGCGCCCCGACCGAAGAGCACGCACTTGTGGATCGGTCGGTGCGCGTTTCCGCGACGCGCATCGCACCACATGCTAAATAGGAGGCCCCTATGTTTTTGCTATGGGAGCCAAACATGGTTTAAGTTTGTTACACGGTTATATAAGTTGATGGAAAACTGGTTTTGCTAAAACAACACAACCAAACAGTCCCTTAGATGTTGTAGATAGAGGTTGAGATGGTTTGGATGTATCTCATCTAGTTCTTTTTATTTGATAGTCTCTATTACATACAAAGAATCTAAGGTCCCATCTTTCAATTTTCCCTCACCTCGCTATCCCGTTGATCTAATTAAATCGTTTTTAGCCCAGCGTTCTAAATAAACCGATTTTTATCGGTCAAGGTAAATCAGTTTTGTTATATTTGGTAACGTCTTTATGGAAAGGAATCAATCATGACCAATCTCTAAATCTAAATTTTTTTAGGGGATAAAGATCAAATATTTGGTAACACCACACATATTCTTGCTTTCATTCATTCATCCATACATCCAACTTTAATTCTGCTATATACGATGCATGTGTGCACAACATATCTTACAATATGTTGACAAAACTAAACATATCAAATTAAATTTGTCAACCTAATGTATATTTTGGTGCAGTAATCAATATGTTGGTTTGGTGCTTGTCCATTCTTGCTGCAATGGCTGCAACGTACGTTGGATTTGCGGGAGTGTTGGGGATTATCAGAGCGGGTGTGCCATTAACAGCGGTGGTGGGCATGGATTGGGAAGAAGAAGAGTGATTTAAAGGTAAACAAGGCGACAATGGTATTTGACGCACACAAGGATCCTAAGCATTTACAAGGAGAGTGGCATAAAGGAATTATTTGACAGGCATATACTAACACAAAAGGAGTTATTTAACTGGCGTACACGTAAGTCATAGCAAAATAAAAAAGGATAATTTTACCAGGCGGGAATTCAATTTCAATATCCAGTTGGGATTGCTGGATGTGCAGACCGCACAGGTTGGGGTGGATGTGCTCTCTTTAGGCACACCCCCTAAACAGCCTGGCACGCTTATGAATTGGGTTACTCACCTTAAGCTAAGCCATGTGGGACTAAAACTTACTTCTCTGTCGCTTGTTCCTTCGGTTCACACATGGTATGTGTGGACTTGAGGCAAACCGAAATAATGGCCCATGCGTGAGTCAAGTCCCACACCTTGTTTCAGCAGCGCACAACTCGATCCATCTATCTTATGGATCTCTACTCCTAATGGAGCAGTTGGTGAATAGTCTACGCGGTTTATTTTTGCTGGTTTTTTTCGTCATCCTCCCACCTCTGTTTTATTTTCGTTGGTTATTTTTCGTCTGGTTTTTTTACCTCCCCACGGTCGATGTGCTCACACGCAGCCCGCTCCCACAATCCATCGCCACCCACCCACGACTCCCTCACGCTGGCTAGGGTTCCTAGCCCCTCCTCCTCAGCCGCCGCTGCATGTTCCTCGCTGGCCTCGCCCGGGCGCCTCCCGGACCTCGCCGGGAGAAGCCAGCCAGCGCCGTTCCGACCTCCTCCTCACGCCCTCGCCCTCATCCTCCTACTCAAGATGTCACCGTCGCCTCCCTAGCTTGCCCGCGGCCATGATGACCGATCTGGCGGTGGCACCGCAGATCACCCTCTGGTCCATGGCCTCGACGGCGACGACATAGCCCGCGCCCGCGTTCTTCCTCCCCCATCTCGTCTCCTCTCCGGTCGCTGCAGAGGAGCACCGTTTCGCGCCGCCACCATGGTTGCCTGCAGCCAGCAGCAGAGGACCTAGCCGCCGCGTTCGACCGCAATCGCCGCCTGAAACCCTAGCCCCTCCTTCCAACTGCAGGTCAAGCCAGCAGGATCCCCTCCAAGAAGAGCATTTGATGCGTGAGTGCATCCCCTTCTCTTCTTCTTCTTCTTCTTCTTCTTCTTCTTCTTCTCGATTTGATGTGTGCGTGTGTGCTGTTGTGTGCAGGCCCGACTCATCTCTGCTTGTGCACAACAAGGAAGGCCATGGAGACGCTGCTCCCTATGTTTAGCGTGTATGTTTGTGGCTGGGCACACAATCCATTAATCCTTCAAATTTTCGCACAGAAGGTGGCCTATTTTTCCTCTTTGCATTTTTTTCGTGTTAATTTTTTTTAGATTGTTTGTGTTGGCAAATGGAAAAGGACTCAGAATCCTTGATTTCTACTGATTTTGAATTTCAGTCTCAAATTAGCTCCTCTACATCCATTCATTAGTTCCTGTACAGTCTTCATAGATAGCGGAGACATGTATCTCTGGAGCCCTCACACTGGAGGTCATCTTGATTTGCACTGGCTTAGGAATCATCACGTGGAGGTGGTAGTATGAGATTTTTCAGGGTAGGAGATATCAGACTCCATGGCAATGGCCGATGGCTATTGTTTCAATTTCTCACAAGCCATGAGAAAACCGGGGTATAACAATGCCTAAATTGTGTTACACCCTATGCTCATGATCAGATGACAATTTGAAGTATTATTGGTAACATAATTACACATTACACCTCTTTTGTTATGGTGATTAATTGCTTTGATCTTTGTTTTGTAGTACGGGACAAGAGTGGCTTGAACGACAGCATCTTGAATCATCAAAGTTGTGTGAATTCCCTCTTGCTTGGGTGTTGTATTTTAGAAGAGAGCAATATCACTACACTACTGAATGTTTTCTTGAACAGAAGCCACCTGAACTTAGTTTGAGCTCTCCTGTTGTTAAATGAAGCTTGAGTTTTAGTAAGCTGAACAATGTTCTGATTTCCTAACTTAACAGGGTATTTTCAGTTCTGTTTGTATTGTTCCAATCAGTTATTTTACACTATTATATAATGGGCATGCTTATTTACAGCATCTTGATTATTTTTGTCACGACTATTTCCTTTCAGAAAATTGCTGATCCACGGTCTTCCTGCAGATTCCAGTCCTGACTTGAATCCTGTTAGGAGTTGATCAAGATAATCCGCTGTGTTGTGATGCAATCACTGATTAATTGGTGTGGAATGTAGTGCTCTATTTGAGAGATAGATGTGACCATTAATTTGAGATATAGATGTGACCATTTAAGTTTGAGATATGGCAAGAGAGTGCTCTACATACACCAATAATGCATCCACTGTTCATGCTTCTCTGGTCAGCTCATATGTGGTTATCGAAGCAGGAAAAGTTCTTGAGAAGAACTCTAATTGCTATGGACCTCGAGATTTCAGATGATTCTTGCTATTGTATATTGCCGTTGACATTGGACTTGCTATTTCCTGTAAGAGGGACATTGGAATCGTTGTGCATCTAGAGGAGTCAGTGCCAAATCTACGTCGGAATAATGCGATGTTAATGATTGGAGGTGATGTTTTTCTCTTCCATGCCTAAATTGTCTTTAGTAAATGTCCATATAAATAAAAATGCAGTGTTCCAATCATTGAATCTTCGATCAGGTGGTTGTTTAATTCATATATATCACAATTGTTAAATTAATCAATTTTTTAGCTATATTATAGTTTGAGCTGAGGGCTTCGTACAATTTGTACTGCTACTAATTTGCACTTCTACTACATTCATTTTTTCACATGAGTTAGTTTAGAGCAGGGTATTTCGTAAATGAGTTTATATAACTTTTCTATCTGAGAGTGGATATTTTTTGTGTGTTAGATGAATTGACTCCTACCGAAAGACTGATTCCAAGCAGAGCTACAACCTGTCCATGGATTACTTGCAGGCCTGCATTCTAACCAACAACATTGGGCAGTGAGAGGGAGGGGCGACCAGCGAACACGCGGGAGGCGCAACCACACAAGAGGTGATGGGGAGCCGACGGAGATTGCCAGTGGTGAGCGGGTGGTGGCGACCTCGAGCGGTCAACACCAGTGGCGAGCAGGCAATCACCGCGATGGGCGAGCGGACAGGGCGAGTAGGTGCCACGAACTGCACCTCAATTGGAATACATTAAAGAATGAATATGAGTACGTGTGGCCATCAACTGAATTTTTGTGTTCTGTTTGCCTGTGTTTGCAGCCAGCCAAATCAATCAGCCAAGGGCCATTACGTGCGTGAGTGTGTTAGTAATGGGTATCTCTGAAGATTATTTCTCAACTTGGCACGGGGGTAGAGACTAAAAATACGATGCCACCGTACGATGGTAGACCATGTAAGTGCCACGAACAGCATGATATTCTACTTAAATTCCTTGGTTTGAATAATAATGTGCTCTGCACGTGTAGGAACATAGCGGTCGGGCAAACGAAACTTCGGCATCTTGATCGATCAAGCGAAGCTTTTAAGCATGCATACAAGTAACTTTGCAATCAAGTGTTGTTTTTGTTTTTTCAGTTTCACTAATTGCATCTAAGGGCTACAAGATCCCATGCGCTAGCCAACGTCAAGGTTCATATTCATTTTTATTGTATAGATGGAACGATATTGTCTATATATGGACACAAGACGGTACTCATGTAATATTCTATGAAGACATGCTCGGACACTTGCAACATGCCATTGCTAAATTAATCTCTACCATACTTTTCCATAACATCCACTGCTGTAAGGTTGTTTCAGTTTAATTTAGCAACACTTTGCATGGTCTAGATAGCCAAGGTTCTAAATAAGAAATTGCTTATTTTCATGATTTCAAAATGCTTTCGTGAAGCTTTTGTTCCCATCTATAAGATCAATCACCATTTTCCCTTTATTTTATCCTTTACGAGGTCAGCTATTTAAATGATGATTCCTTAAACTCAAACATGTAGTCATGCGAGTGGCGACGGTGGTGAACATTAGTCAGATTGGGGCAGAAGATGTCGAGCACAAGCATGCGGCTTGCCCTTGATTGAGTTGTCAACTCGGATGATTGGGGTGGTGTCTTCTGGTTGAACAATGCCAACATCGCACAGTGACTCGTCTCAGTTTCATATGACCTGTTTTTGTGATGTCTCTGGATACATGTTGATCTGATGAGGTAATAATTTTTTGGTCAACTATAAAATATTTGCTTCTCTTTGCCGCAATATAAAGTTATTCTCGGTTTTTTAGAGAGCACCATAGGAGTTCAAAATTACTTTGTCTAGAGGTAATTGTCAGAATCAACCTCCTAACTTTGCTTGCTTTGGATTTAATATTTGTTGAAGTACAAAAGATGATGACTAAAATGATGATTCAATCAAAAAAATTGTAGCCCGCGGAACTAAGATGTCTATTGACCTATCCGTGTGTATAACTTCAGATTATAAATTTCGGCACTCCAATTTCAAATATTAAGCACTTGCCAATTATATGCGATGTTTCAAGCGGAAGTGACATGAGAGAGAAAGAGAAAGATTGATCTAATTATTACTCCTAAGTTCATAATGTTTTGTCAATACCTTAAATTTGATGTGAAGCTTGTATTATTATTGTCAGATCTAAATTAAATCAAAGACTTCAACACGGGATGTTGCCTCTTTCACCTTATTGTCATTCTTAATGATCTGTCGTGAGTAAATCATAGTGCGGATGCGTCTTATATTTTGTTTGGGCCTGTAGGTGTGTGCTTCCTTGCTTTTCCATTTCTTATACGTTGTCGTTTTGTTGCTTAATTTTTAAGTTTGGATTTTGTCTTCAACCCGCAGGTCCAGTTACGTGTGAGCAAGAACACAACAGGTGGAAAGGTTTTCCTTCGATCTTCAAATCCCAGCCACTCTAATATTTCCATGTGGAATGTTCAGCAAAATGCCTTACAAACGAATACCCTAGAGAAATTGTTGTTGTTGTGTTTTGACTTTTGAGTGATACCTCTAGCTGTGGAAGAAATGTATTTATAATACATTGACTGGCATAAATGTATTTAGAATACATTGAAGTGCAAATCCATGTCATGGTCATGATATGGGAGGAGAAAATGGGCAAATATCCCATATGATCTTTATCTTGTACACATCTTTTTTTCAATGCTCTTGATAGTAGGTTGTGTCTGCTTCATAAATGGGTCCAATTTGGCTTTTTATCTTATAAGATGTTTCGCACAACACAAATTAATTATTGACAGTCTTAGTAAATTGTGCCTGATCATTATGTCTCAATGGTTATCTATCCTTACAGTGACATGCAATTGCAAGGATAAACTGGTTTTTGAACTTGCCTTTTTTGGTCAAGTCACATTTTAAGTTTGCACTTCTCAGATATTAGAATAGCAACAATGGTTATCATATTTTTGTTTCATGGTAATGCACAACATTCAAATCTATGTTACAACATTCAAATCTATTTTTGTTTCATGGTAATGACATTCGATAGTTTGCAGAGCCCTGGTGGTGTCCTTTTCATACAGATGAGGCCCTACATTGTATTTAGAGCATTGCTCCACACATGCCGCTATATTTTAGAGTCTTGGATGAAAAACCGGTGATGGCAAGTTAGTAGAACCATGATCATGAAAGGCGTCTCCATGAGCTGATGCTACACAATATGATGGTACAAGATAACTCTGGTTGCATATTCAAATCAATGAATCAAAGGGAGTAAAATCATCAACATGGCCTATGAAGGCATAAAGTGTGAACAAATATTAATCAAGATACTATATTCTTTTTGAGCCAGTTATTTAAAATCAAGATACTATCTTCTTTTTGAGCCATCATTCTTGATTAAAGGGTAAGCAGGTGATCGATTACCTGGGAAGCACATCAAAGAACACACATGAAACAACAATAACGCCGCAATGGAAGACCCCTGATGTGAATTATGCTTAGTTGAATATAGATGGTGCTTTCTTGAGAGAGTATGGTACAGCCGGGGCTGGGATGATTTTGCGGGATCATGAAGGAGCGGTCATCCCCCGGATGATTTTGTGGGATCATGAAGGAGCAGTCATCTTCGCTGCGACACGGGTGCTCTTTAATTGTGGTGATCCTCTAGAAGCAGAGATGGCGGCCATGGACGAAGGGCTTCGACTTGCGCTCCATTGGTCCAATTTGTCGTTGGTTGTGGAGACGGACTGTGCTGAGTTGTTGAAGATGGTGCAGTCTAAAGATATTGAGCGCTCGAGGTATGCGAACCAGGTCAATGAGATCAGAAGGATTCTGGCTCATGAAAGGAACATTAGTCTAGCTAAAATCAGCAGACATGCGAATGTAGTGAGTCACACCCTTTCTTGATGGGGCACTCGCAACAGCGGACAGCCTGTTGGCTTCGAAACTCTCCTATGGAAATAGCTAGCATTGTCATTTCTGAATGTAAACATAATGACTGATGAATGAGAAGTTCCTTTCCCGCAAAAAAAAGAGGTGGCTCCAGCGAGTAATGTCCCGCTATGGCAGGGAACTGGGAGGGAAGGGGAGGGCCCGACGGAAAAAGGAAATGGTGCGTCGTCGGATGGAGTTTTGTGTCGGGCTCGGGTGTTCAAAATAACATGGCGAATAGCCCGTAGCAACGCACGGGCATTCTGCTAGTACACGTATACTAACCAGTATTACTAAAAAAACGTATACTAACAAGTACACGTATCTGTCTGTATCCAAGATATGGCGTGTCTGTGATCAGAAGTGTTGTTTTTGTTGCGTTGCGTCGCCGCCAAAACGTTTGGAATTTCAAATCTAGATTCCATGGAAGAGTTAATTTGGTGATGGACAACAGATAAATGGATCTGCTTAGTCTGCACTCTGTAGCAGACAGTAGTAGTGGTAGAAACAAGATCAGACTCAAGGAAGGAGCAGACACAAGATCAGACTGTTGTTGCCACTAATTGTTATGCAGATTGTACGAACTGGACCCATCCAATCACTCGTACGATGTTGCTGTTGTGCGGAAGAAAAATTCTTTGCTTTGGTAAGTTTATTATCTACTCCCTCTATTCCTAAATATAAGAAAATAATAATAATTATGAAAAAGTGAAAAAATATAGAACTTTTTTTAAATAAACTGGACATCTTTTGGCACTAGTATATAAATTTTTCGAAGGAAAAACTTCCGTTGACTTCTGAGCAAAAAGAATATTGCAATATACAAGTTACTTTTCACGCCTAGTTGACCTTAAATTTTAACATTTTGCCCTGAAGTCAACAGGGGTTTCTTCTTTGTGGATTGTTTTTTACAAGTACAATAGAAGGTCAATTTTATTTATTTTTCAAAAATCATATTTTTTAAATATTTTTAATTATATTTGTCTTGCATGCAGGGTCACCCAAGAACCGAACATCCATATCCGTAAACCAAATGGAAACACAATAGTTTTTTTTTCTGAAAAAATGGGTAAACACTAGAGTAATGACCCAGCCCAGCCCTCAGCTCGGCGTCCAGTTCCCCACCTCTCCTCCACGCCGCATCTTGGTAGCTCCACCGTCGAACCACCGCCGCCCACCTCACCCCACACTCCCGGCGTGCGCTCTGGCGGGTGGAACAGCCGTTGCCCCCCGGTCGCCGCGCGCACAGCGGCGAGATGGGGCGGACGAGAGTAGCGAAGCTTTCCTCTTACAGCTCGTCCACTACAGCTGCTTGCTTCCTTGATGCCGTCCGTGGAGGCTTTCAGAAATCCCGACCTGCAGGTACATCGAAGCATTGCGTGATCAATCCATGTTGTCATCCGCGGAATATGATGTGCCCAACCCTTTGTTTG
This sequence comes from Triticum monococcum, assembly GCA_034509565.1. Taxonomy (NCBI): domain Eukaryota; kingdom Viridiplantae; phylum Streptophyta; class Magnoliopsida; order Poales; family Poaceae; genus Triticum; species Triticum monococcum. The sequence goes on along the minus strand of CM067847.1, from coordinate 8,085,212 downwards.
GTGGCTTCAGATTAAGCAGCAGTGTCGTCTAAGCGATTTCAGTGTTTATTCATGCAGGAAAACAGAGCACACATGAGGCTCAGTTGATTTGCATCCATCAATTTGATTATAAGGGCGGTAGCGGTACATACTATGCAAGAGGAAAGTCCAAGTTCGGGGTCAGATTTTTTACATGAAACACCGAGTCATTCATGGTCTCTAATGGATCTGCAGTATGAGACGGTGGCATCAGAGTTTAGGCATACATGTGTTCCTCTGCCTTTGGTCATGGTCTTCAAAGCCTGTCCCAATTCCAGCTATTGCAAACCTGAAATCATTGGCAAGTTGGCATCGGCAATCTGCTGCTTGGTGTCAGTTAGTAGCACCTCAGTTATGGTCAGGCTTGGAACACCCTCTGCTGCTGGTCTGTCCATTGGGCCTCTGCTGCCCACGGTGTGCATCTTCTCGTCTCCTTCAGTGCAGAGATTTGGCGAGGAAAGGAGCAGAGGCACCTCAGGTCCGGCTCGGCAAGATGCTCGCCGACACATACATCGCCACGCTCTGACTATAATCCAGGAGGCAATCAGTGTGTGTGCCTGTCTGTCTGATTAGAAGTGTGTACACTGGACAACACTATCATTGATTCCATGGAACAGATAATTTTGTGATGATTAGTTGTGGAAAACATATGAATAAATCTGCTCTAGTCTGTAGCAACAGTAGCAGTAGAGTTCATGCCAGGCTCCCAGAATTTCCAACTCAGGGAAGGAGCAGACACGAGCTCAGATTATCGCTGCCATTCGTTGTTATTTGCATTGTAGGAACAATTGGAGCAATCTCATGCATCACCAGTACAATATTGCGGTTTTGCGGAGGGAAAATCCTTGGCCTCTGTTTACCTGAAAAGGTGAAACGAGGACTTGTTTCAACAGCGCATACTGATTCAATGTTGTACACAAAGAAAAATCAATGCTGTACACATAGGTTGGAACCAGAAGCGGTTCATAAGAAACTCGGTGAAGAGAGGCAAAAATAAGGGAACTCTTTGTAATGAAGCCTCATGTTTGTAACTCGCAAACGGATTGATATTGGCAGGAGCTACCACTACCTTCCAGTAATAGCTATCAAGCCAAGCCGCAGAATTAACTTGGGATTAACTTACATCCGTAGAAATATAGTAGTATTGGAGTCACACCTGCTTGTGTTGTACTACATGTGTATCAAATACAACTTCCAGAGGCCCGCAAATACTGCTTCTGCTGGTTGATCTGTTGGGCCTCTGTTGCCCACAGCGTGCATCCTCTGCTTCCTCCTATTGTCTCCGTTGGCGCAGGCAAATCTCGCTCCCTCTTCTCCACGCCTCCGCTGTTGAAGCGCCGCCCCCAGCGTGCGCTCTGGTGACGAGGATGGCGGTTGCCTTAGGCCGCGGCGCGCACAGCGCCAACCTTCCTCTGCCTAGGAGGACGGTGTGCACAGCAGCAAGATGGGGGCAGATCGACCATTGCCTGCTTCAGAGATTACCACCTGCAGGTACATCGATTCACCACATGTTATCACCGAATTTAATGCGAGAAAATTTATTTAGACAGCAGGAAGATTGATCATTTACCAGGGCACTCAGCCGTATACCAATTTACTTCGCAGCTAGTACAGTATTCTGGGTTTTCATGACGCCTCACCATAAACCAATCCTCTTATGTGGGACAGAGGAGAGCAAGTGGAAATACTCCCCACCTTCTCTGCATCGCATTTCCAACTCTGGGCAACTTTGTATGCTTAACTGTTCGAGGGCTGGCAACCGCTCGAAGAGATCATGCGGGAATTTCTCCACAGGACAACCCCAAATCCTCAAATTCCTAAGAGAAGTGAGGCCACACATCCCATCAGGCAGCACTTTCAGGCCAGGGCAGCCATCCACAACGAGAACCCTCAGCTTGGCAAGATTTCCAAGGTTCGAAGGCAGTGCTACCATGCTGTGGCATCCTGAAATCATCAATGACTCTAGGGACTGCGGAAGTGTTTCCTCTTCAGATAATAAAGTGTTCCCTTCCAGGTTGTTACACCTATTAATCCACAAAACACGGAGGCGATCCATGCACCGGAGCTCCTCTGTTGGCCAGCGGACAAGATCGCTGCATTCAGTAATCATCAGACTTCTCACGAATGGAAAGCATTTCCAAACCATAAGTTGTGATCCGAACAATCCGATGCTTCTGACCAAGCTGTTGGGCCCTTCCAGAGTCACCATCTCAAGTGTTTCAAGAGGTCTTTGGTTTTGGCCTTGCTGGGCGTCTAGAGGCAACATGGGTATGTTTTCTGGAGACCCAAGAATTAAGCTGATGAGAAATGGCCAGGAGCCCATACGGATGCCCTGAAAAACTAAACCAACTGCAGTACTGTGAACTCCAACTATTCCCAGATTCTTGACGATGGGGATCATCGGAATACTTGCAAGTTTGGGGCACTTTTTGATCGTTAGCTCTTCAAGCATCGGGAACGTTACCAAGCTATCACTAGGCTCTCCAGCAATATTTTCTGCCCACACCTTTAGGCTTGGTAACTCAACCAACTCCATCCTCTTCAACCCAGGGAAAATTGGCAGAGGGGTAATGCTTCTTCCAGCTTCCACATCAAGGTTATTGCATAATGTGCTCAGGTTATCCATCTTCTGTAAGGACAAAAACTCAAGAGAGACTGAGAGCCATACTATAGGTATAGTCTTGCATCTTGGGCAGTTGGAAATTTTGAGTTCTCTCAAGCAGTTAAACAACTGAGGCTTTCTAATCCATTGTGACATTTCTAGGCCACTATATCCACGTACCTCCAACTTTTGGATATTACTATGAGGTTCTAAACACTGAAGCACTTCTTCCGCATTGCAGGCCATATCTCTAGGCTCATCACCTATTTCTTGATCCCAAGAGAGCAACAACTCACTTAGATTTTGCTTCTGATTGAGGTTCGCTTCTTTTGCATTATCACCACTCTTTATCTTGCTCAAATTCAACAGTTCCAACCTGTTGCTGAGGCACTGCAAATCTTTGAGCTGCTCTATCCCAAGGCCGTCTCCAGTACCCACAACAAATGTTGTTAATATGTGTAGGTTGATTAGTGCACAAAAGTTTGGGGACATACTTCGAAGACAACCACAACCAGAAAGATAAAGATGGATGAGCTTTCTCAATCTTGCCATGTTTTCTGGTAAGTGCTGCAACTGCTTACAATCTATGAGCCTCAGTGTTTGCAGGTTATACAACATACATATTGAATCTGACAACCTAACGATGCAAGACCCAGAGAGATCAAGATACCGTAAATGTTTTGCATTTATGGCCTTGCAAATGTCCATTGGGGAAGGGGAGCAATGTAATGCTCTTAGTGATTCCAATACATGTTGCAACTCCTTAATATCCTTGTGTGATCTTCTCGGAAAATAATAAATAGCATCAAAAAATGATTTTGAAGGAGATAACAGCGTGCGGAGGTGTTTTCTGCCTTTGCATAACCCACGGATTTGTTTCAGTTCAGCCTTTGACGTTTGCATGTGACAAACACTTTTTAACAATGCTTTCTGCTGAGACAATTCTTCTATACTTGCACACTCATCTGTGATATCTTTTGCTAGATCATGCATTAAGTCATGCATTTTACGTACAATTGTCTCATATTGTGTCGCACTAGCATAGATAGCAGATTTGACTACCACTTTCTTATCTTGGAGGAAGGACCTCCAAATTAATTCATCGAAAATGAATTCTCCTTTCTGTATTAAATTCATCGTTCCCTCTTCTTGAATAAAGCCATTTGCCATCCATAGTTGGATCAACTTATCCTTCTCCATCTCATAATCCTTGGGAAAAACCGCACAAAATGCAAAACATCGCTTCATTTCAGGTGATAGGTGTTTGTAGCTTAACTTCAGTATGGGCATGACTTCATATTTGCCTCCATCATTATCCCCAATGCTACTGTCTTCGATGGTCTTCCATTCCTGTACTTTTTGCTTTGAACTCAGCAATCCACCCATTGTCTTGAGAGCAAGAGGCAACCCCCCACATTTATTGACAATACGCCTTCCGATGGTGACCAACTCTGCTTGCTCTCCTATAACATTGTTAAATGCTTTGTCCGAAAACAATTCCCATGAATCTTCTTCACTCAGAAATGCTAGCTTGTGGGGTTTGACAGTGCACATTATAGAGGCCACTTGTTTGCTTCGACATGTAACCACTATAACACTTCCTGGTCCACCAACAGAACACAATAGTGGCTTCAACTCATCCTCCCACATTCTCTTATCTTCATTCCATACATCATCGAGAATAAGTAAAAACATTTTCTGGCCGATGACTTCATCAAGTTTCTTCTGCAATAGTTCGAGGCTGCCAGGCATGGCAGAACTTCCATTTGTAGCCAATTCAATTATGGATTTCACAAGAGCAATAACATCAAAATTTTCTGACACGCAGTGCCACATCTTCAACTGGAAATGTTGCTGGACCACTTGGTCATTGTACACCACCTTAGCAAGAGTCGTCTTGCCAAGACCTCCCATCCCAATGATGGGCAGCACCTGCACCTTCTGCTGATCTTGCTGGTCCAGCAGCAGCTTCACCACCCTCTTCTTGTCATCATCTCTTCCAAAGATCTTGGCAGACTCATCCAGTTTCGAGTGCGTCTGCCGCCAAGGATGTTGCTGCTCCTCCCTATGGACAGAATTCTCAAGGCCAAACTTGTTCATCTCCTCAACCAACTTATTGATCTTCTTGAGGACGTTCTTGATTTTCCTGCTCATTTCAAAACGGAAGAGCAGTGGGCTGTGGCGGGTGACTTAGCTGAGCACCTTGCGGTAAGTGGACATGCCAATCTTTGACTGTCGGCGCAGCGCCTCGTACTGGAAATCGTCGAGCACGTCGTCGGCCTCGTAGGCAACGGACTTGAGCTCCTTCATCCAGCTCTTGAGATAGCCATTTGTCTCGCTCCTCTCCTCAGCATTGGCCAGCTTGCACTCGACGGCTAGTAGCTGGCGCTCCAGCGTTTCACGGTCGTCGTTAAGGCCGCACATCCGGGTCACAGTCTCGACCAGTGCGTCTGCAGCCTTGCCGGCCACACCGCGCACTAGAGGGAGAAGCAGTGACTCGGCCATGATATTGCAGGTCGGAGGAATAAGAAACTGCAGCATATGAAAGAACAAAAAAGTAATTAAGCACTGACAGAACACCAAACAATCTTGTTATCTTCCTATGGAGCCAGGAAACATTGTGCTCCTAGATTCAAAGCATGGCTTACCACCTTGTAATCCTCCTACTTTACTTTATTTCTTATATATGTAGTTCCACAATAGCTTAGCTTGTATAGATCTTGTACATACTTTTTGATGTATATACCTAAAAATGTCATGGTCTGTACAGCTAAAAAACAGAAGATGAGAGCAAAACAAGGTAAGGATTGAGGAGAGCATTCACCTCAACGAAGCCCAAATTTGATCTTCGGTGACAGAGCAACGATACTGCTGCTCGTTAGTCGCTGCCCCTGTGCAGATCTCTCACGCGTCAAGGCTGCTTGGTTTAGGATTGTGCGGTTGTTGGGCAAATGGTGATAAGATCCTGGAATCCAAGAGGTGAGTTGTATATTGCCTCGTACTTAACAGTGGCAACTAATTTACATGGAGATAATCAAGGGGCGCGTCCCCCTGTGCAGTTGTTGGAGAGAAGGAATCCAAGAGCTACTGATAGTGTGCCTACAGGTGGCCCCTCATTATTTATTTGCAACTGTACGCCAGTCCTACTTCAGTATCTTATTTTGGTTAATTTGCTTTATAACATTTTTTTTCTGTTGGCCACTGCTCCAGGACAAATTGAAAACCAGAAATCGCATAAGCAGAAAAAAAATTCTGTGTGAAAGGTACTATCTATGTCATCGCAAGAAAATTCTGAAGAGGTACTCATGCTGCATCAATTCTTTTCATGACGCAGCGGCTCAATTCTATACCTCTAGAGCTTACATCACCGAATAAAATATCAGTTCAAGGATGGCTGTAGGAGCACATAAGTAAACTATATTGTAAAGGGGACCTGGAGTAAGATTAATCATCTGCAGCGTAAAATATAGGTGGAGGAATAAATTTCAGTTTCCAAACCAGAAGTGAGGAGTCCCATCCTCAGTTTCAGTCTGTCAGCTGACCAGAATCCTTCCTGTGCAGACAGCATTCAGTTGTTTGCTGGACTCAGGGTTTTGTTGGCATTCCTATGCAACTGCACAATGAGGTATGATGGTAGAGATCAGATTTACGGTCATCAGGACTAACAAATATGGTACAAATTTCATTTTATGCATGTTGTCTGATAAGCAACTATTCAAGCATGATTTGTTAGATAAGCAGGGGAGTTCAGAAACATAACACGCTATCCATCAATCCGTAGCAGATCTGACGTTCATGAAGATAAAGCTGGTGTTCGACGGCGGGGAGTTGCCAGCGATGGAGATCACGACGGTAAAGTACTTGTACAAGAACTGAAGGATAACACCACTGGGCTGCTGTGCCTCACCATGCTGCTGCTGTTAATTCTGAAAACGTAGAGACAGTAAGCACAGCCCGTATTTATGTCCACCGCGCATGTCTTGCTACTAGTAGGCGGATGCGAATCATGCGATTCCGATATATGATTTCTAAAATTTATTTCTTTCCAGAATGCCCAATTAGCAATATGATCACCAATAGCAATAGGTAGCCATTTGTTTGTCTGGCTTGTCTTTTGGCTCCTCCGACAGACACTAGTAGCACTAGTCTTTTGCTGTGTGAGTTCATCAAACTCAGACAGCTCATTTCCCTTCAAAAAAACTCTCATTTGACGCCTGTTTCGAGTGAAGCACGGTGCTCGTGACAGACACACATGTCAGCCCCTCTCCTCTCAGACAAGAACGCCTGTTTCAAGGTTTTATTTATTTATTTTTTCACTGGTTTCTTTGGTTTGTCGTTTTGTTTCTTGGTTTTTATCGCCTTTTTCCTTTCTTTGTTTTTTAGTTTCTTTCTTTGTTGTCTTCGGGTTTTCTTGTTTCCCTTTTTAATTTTCGGTTTTCTTGGTTTCAGTACACATTCAAGATTTTCTGTATACATCAGAAATATTATATATATACACGTTTAACATTTATAAATACAACATTAATATTTTTTGAAATATTATTTTTAAAGTCTATTTTTTCCATACACATTGTACATTTTTGGTATATATCTAATACATTTTTCTAATACAGGTTTAGCATTTTTCAAATGTAAGTTAATTTTTTTAATACATGGTAAACAATTTTTATTACAGATTTTAATTTTTTTGGAATAATTGATTAACATTTTAAAAATATGAGATTAACATGTTTTGAATACATGGTCAACATTTTTGATATACACATTAAACATTTTTAAATGCTTGATTAACATTTTTTAAATACTTGTTTAATTATTTTCAATGCTTGATTAACATTTTATAAATACATGATCAACATTTTTCACACGCATTGTATATTTTGTATACATTCTCAACATTTTATATATACACATTTATCATTTTTCAAATGCATGATTAACATTTTTCACAACAATATATAAAATATATTTTTTGTAATATATTGTTTAGAATTTTTGGAAGTGTAAACAAAATAAAACAATAAAACAGAAAACAAAAAAAGACTAGGCAGTGGCCTTGAACGCAGCTGGACCGGCCCATCTCATGCTGCCCTTACGCGAGGGTTCCTTAGGTCCTCCTTCATGACTTTGAAGTTGCAACTGATTGCAAGTTTGGCTTAAGAAAAAAACTGATTGCAAGCAGGTTTCGAGGGACATTGAAAAGGGCAGCAATGGAAGCTACGGTCAGATCATTAAGGAAATCAAGCTTGGAGCTGAAAACTTCGATTGTGTCTTTACTTTTGAAGGTAGAGCTTCTAATTACGAAGCTCATTCTTTAGTCAAGTACTCATAGACTTTAGAAAGGGGCCGCCATTTGTGGCTTGGACAACCCCACTATTATTTCTGTATTCCGAACTCTGTAATCTTTGAGCAATATAGTCTTGGCTTCACTAAAGAAAAAAGCAAGACCTCATCAGTTTTTTTTTAATAATTGAGGAAAAACACAACAATTAATCAGCCCAGCCCACTAATTCTAGAGGGCTTCAAACCACGCCGTCCGTCCACAACTCTCTTTCTCTCCGGCGAACGCCCACCCCACTTCGTGGCCCACCGTCGTAGCGCCGCCGCCGCCGCCCTGCCTCCGGCGTGAGCTCTGCCATGGAGGACTGCAGTTTCCGCCTCCAGGTCGCGGCGCGCACAGCGGCAAGATGGGGGCGGACGAGAGAGGCGAGGCGAGCCTTCCTTCCTCTTGCAGTTAATTCGACTACCGTTGTGTCCTCCGTGCTATGGAGGCTTTCAGAGATTCCAACCTGCAGGTACACCGAAAACTTAAGGCGGGTTAAGTAAGTAGCAGTGTCATTGAAGCAATTTCGGTATTTATCATAGTTTTAAATAGTCGGCTATAGCCCCGCTATAGCTGTTTGAAGGTGTTGCCGCTAAATGATTTCATGTACAATTTGCTGCTATAGCTCCGCTATAGCCCAGCTATAGCTGTTTTTAAGGGTCGCCGCCTAAATGCCATAGCCCGCTATTTAAAACATTGGTATTTATTTGTACAGGAGAAGAGAGCGCCCTCCGCTCGGTTGATTTGAGCACTGCCGGTGCTGGTGCTGGGGGTAAATTGAGCAGAGACATGGACGGAGCGCACCTTCCAAATACAGTACAAATAATCAGTCAGTCGGTTGATTGATTATTTACGAGGGCACTCAGGTGCGAGTCACTATCTATAAGTCTGAATAAGCAATTTCTCCAACCAGTACAGTAGAGAGGAGAAGCAAATGCAAATTCAGATATGGCCCAACCATTTATTTTCTCGTCCCTTCAGATTAAGTAGTGGTGTCATTTAAGCAATTTTGGCTTGTATTTATTTATGCTGGAGAACAGAGCTCGTTGTGTGCTCAGTTCATTTCAGCACTGTTGGGAATAAATTCAGCAGAGTCAGACACTGAATCTACCTTCCGAAGAATGGAACAATTTCTTTCTTTGAGGTCTCGGAAGACATATATATATATATATATATATATATATATATATATATATATATATATATATATCATGAAAGTGCCAGATAAGTAATCGGGTTTATTATTAGGGTGGTATACGCTATGCAAGAGGAAAGTACAAAGCCTTGGTCAGAATTTTTGTTTTACCTGAAACTAACTGGGCCACTCATGGTCTCTACGGATCCGCAGCATCAGACGGTAGCATCAGAATTCAGGCATACATGCGTGTTCGGTGTTTCTCTGTCCCAGCAATGGTCTTGAAAGCCTGTCCGAATTCCAACTTCTGCAAACCTCAGATCATTGGTAAGTTGGCATCGGCAATCTGCTGTGAACCACAATTGACTGTGCTTGCCGTCAGTTAGTTGCAAATGTTCAAACGAGCTCCCCACACATGCACAGTCAAAAGCTTAATACTAAGCAGTTACAGAAGCTAGTAGACATGAAGCAACAATATTAATTTTCGGGGATATTGTCAGCGGATCCTAGCAATGATATGCAATGCAAAAGATTTGTGAGATCCATGACACGGGAGATAAAGATTGTTCAACTACATATGGACAAGGAAGAGACCGGGCAGGGGAATCGGCTGGATGTGGTGAGGAAGGAGCAGAGGGCGGTGCGGGCTCCCCATCGCCAACGACATCACGCACCTCACTACACAGGCCCTGGTCTGGCTCGGCAAGATGCTCGCCGACGCATACATCGCCATGATCTGACAATTATTCCAGTAATCAGTTATCAGTCGGTGTGCCTGCCTGATTAGTGCTCGAATACTATCATTGATTCCACAGAAGTGATTGGTAATGATTACCTATGGACAACAGATGAATAATTCCGATTTACTCTGTAGTGGTAGTACTAGGATAGTTCTTGTCAGGCTCCCAAAAGCTCCAACTCAAGGAAGGGGCAGACACGAGCTCAGATCATTGCCGCTATTATTTGTTGATCAACCCAGTCTAGAGGGCGTTGTATGCTAGGCTTTCTCCGGTCCAAAAGGCTGAGGCGGAGAAAGAGTATTAGGCTTTAGCTAGTAAGAAGGCTGAGCTGAACGGCAGCAGGAAGTTTCCTAGTAGTAGATAGGAATGTGCTATGCATGTTCATAGTAGTAGCACCGTAAGTGCCATCCGGGCCCTATAAAAGGAGCTGCTCCCCATCGGTTGTAAGCAGGGCAAATAGCAATAAAAAATTCCAGTAGTACACTGCTACTACAACCAGCCTCACTTGTACTAGTACGTGAGCTTCTCCTACTACGCGCGCGCGTGTGTGTGTGTGTGTGTGTGTTTGCCCTCCTAGCTCAGTGTGTGCAGTTGCAGATTGTTTTGCTAACTCTGTTAGTGTACGAGAGAGAGCTAGCCAGTATAGTTTGGGCTAACATTATTTGCTATGGGGATTGTAGGAATTGGAGCCATCTCATCATCAGTACGGCAATGCCAGTGTGCTGAGGAAAAAAAAAATCTTCGCTTTGTTAAGTTTATGTACCTGAAAACAAGACTTGTTCTTAAAGCACATACCCATCATCTACCCACAGAAATACAATATTGTATACACATAGTTTGGAATCAGCAGCATTTCATAAGAAAATCCATGTAGAAAGGCAAAAATAAATAATTTGCAATGAAGCCTCGTGTTTTCTCGCAAAAAAGAAAATCCATGAAGATGGGGGCGGATGAGAGAGGCAAGGCTTCCGTCCCATGCCGTGGAGGCTTTCGGAGATTCCGACCTGCAGGTACATCGATTCATCGCATTAGCATCGCACCTTATCACCGAATTTAATGTGAGAACATTTATTTGGACACAAGGGAGATTGATTATTTACTTTGCAGCTTGGATTTTCATGACGCCCTCATCCAATCATCTTATGTGGGAGATCGGAGACCAAGTGGAAATATTCCCCACCTTCTGTGCATCGTCTTTGCAACTCCGAGCATTTACCTATGCTTAAGGTTTCGAGGGCTGCCAACCCCTGCAGGAGGCCATGCGGGAATTCCTCCAAAGCTGGACAATCCCAAATCGTCAATTCCCTAAGTGAAGTGAGGCCACACATCCCATCAGGCAGCGCTTTCAGGCCAGTGCAGTGACTCAGACCGAGCCTCCTCAGCTTGGCCAGATTTCCAAGGTTCGAAGGCAGTGCCACCATGCTTTTGCAGAAGAAGATCTCCATTTCCTCCAGGGACAGCGGAAGTGTCTCCTCAGACAATGAAATGTTCCCCTCCAAGTTGTCACAAAACCTGATACGCAGAACGCGGAGTCGATACAAGCATCGGAGCTCCTCTGTTGGCCAGCGGACAAGACTTTTCCATCCACCAATTTTCAGCTCTTCCACGAACGAAAAGCGTTTCCAAGGCATAAAGTGCGGTATGGACAATGGGGAGCTTGTGTCCAAGCTGTTAAGGTCTTCCAGATCCAAATACTTAAGTTTTTCAAGAGGACTTTCACTTTGGTGTTGCTGGGCATCTAGAGGCAACATGGCTATGTTTTCCGGAGACCCAAGAGTTAACCTGGCGAGAAATGGCCAAGAGCCCAAACATATACTCATAAAAATTAAACTGTCTGCAGTACTGTGTACTCCAACTATTTTCAACTCATTGACAGCGGGGGTCACTGGAATACTCGCAAGCCTGGGGCAATCTCTGACCATTAACACTTCAACCATCGGGAACGTTACCATGCTATCACAAGGCTCTCCCACACTGTTTTCTGCCCATATCTCCAGTCTTGGTAGCTCATTCAAGTACATCCTCTTCAGCCTTGGGAAAATTTGTAGAGGGGTAATGCATCCTCCAGCGTCCACATCAAGGTTATTACATAATGTGGTCAGGTTATCCATCCTCCATAAGGACAATATCTCTAGAGAGGCCGAGAACCATACTACAGGTATACTCTTGCATTCTAGGCAGTCAGACATTGCGAGTTCTCTCAAGCAGTTAAACATTTGAGGCTTTCTCATCCACTGTGATATTTCTAAGCCACCATATCCAAGTATCTCCAACTTTTGGATATTACTGTGAGGTTCTAAACCCTGAAGCACTTCTTCCACATTACAAGCCATATCCTTATGCCCATCATCTATTTCTTGGTCCCAAGAGAACAATAACTCACTTAGGTTTTGCTTCTGACTGAGATTGGCTTCTTTTGCATTCTCCCCACTCTTTATCTTGCTCAAATTCAACAGTTCCAACCTATTGCTAAGGTGTTGCAAGTCTTTGAGTTGCTCTATTCCAAAGCCATCTCCAGTATCCACAACAAATGTTGTTAATATGTAAAGGTTGTTCAGTAGACCAAAGTTTGGAGACATACTTTTGAGACTATGACAACGAGAAAGATAAAGATAGATGAGCTTTCTCAGTCTTGCCATGCCTTCTGGCAATTGTCGCAGCTTATAGCAACCTATGAGCCTCAGCGTTTGCAAGTTATACAACACACATATTGAATTTGGCAATGTAACAAAGTAAGACCTAGAGAGGTCAAGATACCGTAAATGTTTTGCATTTATGGCCTTGCGAATGACAATTGAAGGAGGGGGACAATGCAATGCTCTTAGTGATGCCGATACCTGTAGCAACACTTCATAATCCTTGTAGTATTCCGAAGGAGATAACAAAGTGCGGAGGTATGTTGTACCTTTGCATAACCCACCGAATATTTCCAATTCAGCCTCTGTCACTTGCATGTGACAAACATCTTTTAACAATGCTTTTTGCTGAGTCAGTTCTTCTATACTTGCACATTCATCCGTGACATCTTTTGCTAGATCATGCATTAAATCATGCATCTTACAGTTAATAGTCACATAACTTGTTATACCATAATTGTGTCTACACTCTTCCTTATCTTGGAGGAAGGACCTCCAAATCAACTCATCGAAAATGAATTCTCCTTTCGGTGTTAAATCCATTGTTCCCTTCTCTTGAATAAAACCATTTGCCATCCATAGTTGGATCAACTCGTCCTTGTCCATCTCATAGTCCTTGGGGAAAACTGCTAAGAATGCAAAACATTGCTTCATTTCATATGATAGGTGTTTGTAGCTCAACTTTAGGATGGACATGATTTCATTTTTCCCTCTAACATTATCACTAATATTACTTTCTTCAATGTCCTTCCATTCTTGTACTTGTTGATATGAACCCAACAATCCGCCCATTGTCTTGAGAGCAAGAGGCAGCCCCCTGCATTTGTTGACAATACGTCGGCCAATGTTGACTAACTCTACTTGCTCCTGCCCTACGCCATTGCTATATGCTTTCTGTGCAAACACTTCCCATGAATCTTGTTCATTCAAACATGCTATCTTATGGGGTCGAAGGGTCTGCATTATGGAGGCCACTTTCTGGCTTCGAGTTGTGACTAGTATTACACTTCCTGGTCCACCAATAGAACATAAAAGTGGCTTCAGGAGATCCTCCCACTTACTCTCATCTTCATTCCACACATCATCAAGCACGAGCATAAACCTATTTTGGCCGATGACCTTCTCAAGTTGCTTTTGCAACAACTCAATGGTGTTAGGCGTATCACATCTTCCACTTATAGCCAATTCAATGATGGATTTCAAAAGAGCAATGCCATCAAAGTTGTCGGACACGCAGTGCCACATCTTCAACTGGAAATGTTGCTGGACCCCTTGGTCATTATAGACCATCTTAGCAAGAGTAGTCTTGCCAAGACCTCCCATCCCAATGATGGGCAGCACCTGCACCCTCCGCTGATCCTGCTGGTCCAACAGCAACTTCACCACAACCTCCTTATCATCATCTCTTCCAAAGATCTTAGTAGTCTCGTCCAGTTTTGAGTGCGTCTGCCGCCAAGGATGTTGCCGCTCCTCCCTTTGGACAAAATTCTCCAGGTCAAACTTGTTCATCTCCTCAACCAACTTATTCATCTTCTTGAGGACGTTCTTGAGTTTCCTGCTCATTTCAAAACGGAAAAGCAATGGGCTGTGGCGTGTGATGTAGCCAAGTACCTTGCGGGAAGTGGACCCATCGATCTTAGACTGGCGGCGCAGTGCCTCATACTGGAAGTCATCAAGCACGTTGTCGGCCTTGTAGGCAACAGACTTGAGCTCCTTCATCCAGCTCTTGACATAGCTATTTGTCTCACTCCTCTCCTCGGCGTTGGCCAACTTGCACTCGATGGCTAGCAGCTGGCGCTCGAGCGTTTGGCGGTCATCCTCGAGGCCAAACATGTGAGTCACCGTCTCAACGAGTGCGCATGTGGCCTTGCTGGCCACGCCACGCAATAGAGGGGGAAGCAACAACTCTGCCATGATCTTGCAGGTCGGAGGATAAGAAACTGCAGCAGAAGTAATAAGAGAGGTTAAGCACTGACAGAACATGAACAACCTTGTAATCCACAATAGCTTAGCTTGTATAGCCATCTTGTACATACTTTTTGATACATATACATAAAAATTCCGGTGGGTTTGAGTAGAGAATCAAAGAAGATCAAAACCAAGAATTGAGTAGGGGATTCACCTCAAGAAGGCTCAAATTTGACTTGTCCAAATTGGTGAAAGAGCAGCGTACTGCTGCTCGTTACTTCGCTGCCCCTGTGCAGGCCTCTTCACACGTGAAGGCTTCTATGGAATTGTGTGGTTGCTGGAGAGAGGATGGAAGCAAATGGAGATAAGATCAAGGAATCTAAGAGCTGTATATTGACTGATTGGCTAATACATGTACCGGTGGTCCCTCATTTATTTGCAACCATACATCACTATTATTGAATATTTCTGTAATTTTCTGAATGCTATATACTTTCAAAAACTCTTTTACCTACATGCAACTGTTTTTGTAGATAACTTTAGCATTGCCATTGTGTTAGTGTGGTGAATTATATTTTCTATGTTCATTTAATCCTCTTAAGACCATCCAGTGTAGATGGTGTCTAATTATTCAGCTAGTACAAATAATTGTGGAAGAAAACATTTTGGTCTGAAAAAAAGGCAGTGGAAGGGAATAAAGATGGAAAGGGCGTGGAAATGTTATATTTAGGTCGCAACACTTCCCTTTCACTCAATAAATACTGGAATACTGATATTCAAACTAGCTCTGAGTTTATTCTGCAACTTGCATAAACAAACATTTGCCACTTGATTTTCCAACTTGTCGATAGGACAATAAGCAAGAGAACGAGGCATCTTCTGTGAAGACTGAAGACGTGTTCTCACTTGTGCCACGAGCGTACCAGATGGGAAGTGCGGCACACAGACCTGGTAATTGATCCATATCATAATTAGTTTGCTATATGATTTTTTTTTCTGTTGGCCACTGCTTCAGAACAAATTGACACCAGAAATACATAACCAGGAAGAATTTCTGTGTGGAATGTTACCTACGTTATGCCAAAAAAAAAACTCTTAAGAGGCGCTCCTACCTCTAGAGCTTGAATCACCAAATAAATATCAGTGTTAACAATGGCTGCTGGAGCACATAAGTAAACTTTTACTCCCTCCGTTCGGAATTACTTGTCGCAGAAATGGATGTATCTAGATGTATTTTAGTTCTAGATACATCCATTTCCGAGACAAATGATTCCGAACGGAGGGAGTAGTATTATATAGGACACCAGAGTAAGATAAATCATCTGCAGAGCAAAAATATCAGTTTGCAAACCAGATGTCCCATCCTCACTTTCAGTCTATTGCTAGAAAATGTGCTACTTACGGTTGCTGCGTAAACAGCATGACAACGTTTGCTGAACTCTGTAATCTTCTTCAGGGTTGTGTAGGCATTCCTCTGCAACTGTACAATGAGGTATGGTGTAGGTCAGATTCACGGTCATCGGGACAAACAAATATAGTATGATATAATGGAGAAATAAAAGTAGCAGCAGCTGCAAGATGATAAGGCTGGATTGTCTTAAAATGAACTTATCATCGTCACCATCCCATGCTTGCAGCAAGGAAGGGACGATTTTTTTCCTCCTAGCACCACTGCACTAGGAAAGATCAGAGACCCTAACGCTAGTCAAGAGTATGTACGAGGAGACATAATTCACTATCGGAGACCCTGAATATGTGTACCTCACTTATTTATAGCTGTATATCACTATTGTTGAATATTTCTACAATTTCCTTAACTCTATATACTTCCAAATACTCTGTTTTACCTGTGCGCGACTGTTTTTAGATCGTTTCCATATTTTGCCATTGTGTTAGTGCGGTGAAGTGTTTTTTTTTTCGTTTAACCTTCTTTAGATCATTCAGTGTAGATGATGCCTAATTGTTCAGTTACTACAAGTAATTGTGGAAGGAAACATTTTGCTCAGAAAAAGGGCAGACAAAGGAAAAAAATGAAAAGCGCGTGAGGTTTGGTATATTCGCGTGGAAATGTTGTACAGGCCGACATCACTTCCTTTTCACTCGGTAAATATTGAAATATCAATATTCAATCTAGGCTTTGAGTTTATCCTGCAGCTTGCATATACAAACAATTTTCTGTACCATCATCACAAGTGGCTCCAACCAACTTTGGGCATGCATTATTTTTCAACTTGTCAGATGGACAATAAGTGAGACATGCATGCATTATTTTTCCAACTTGTTCTCACTCGTGTCCCTAACGGTTCTGCAGCAATTGGCAAGACATTGTTTTCGACCTGTCACTTGTTTCCTGGCGTAGTAGACGGGAGGCGCGGCACACGGACCTGGTAATCCTTTTTTTTTTGCTTTATATATGTCCGTACAATTGTAGAATATACAACAAAAATCCATTTTATGGTGAACTAGCTCAGTGAACTCAGACTTAAGAGGTAAAGAGATTGCTGAATTTGATTATACATGAAGCATAGAAAGGATTTTTGCGCCAGCTTTCTTGGTACCGACAGTATTAATTTCTGCTGTTATGATCGTTGAATAATAAATAACTGAGAAGCTGGACATACCTCCGCGAGGAAACACAGATGACACGACCATCATAGTTGCAAACATATGGATGAGAACGATTTTAAAACATCATTTTGTTTAGTGAAACAATAGTCTGAAGTTTCTGAACTATTTTTTCGGGAAAAAAGTTTCTGAACTAATAAAAGGTACACAATCGCTACACCATCTATTGTTTTCGCTGAGGTGCAAATCAATAGTCGACACACCGCAGAATCATGTAGCGAACGCACATATCTGATGCAGAGGCCGGGGAGTCCCCCTTTTTGAAAAAAAATGTAGCGAACGCACATATCTGATCAGAGGTTTATTGCTTTATGTTTATGGGCTGGGGTGCCGCAGTGCAAGGCTCATTAGTCTGTACCACTGATGCAATGCAATGTATAATGCACAATCTGAACTGGAATAGATTCACCAACACCATCTGAACTGGAATAGTGAGAGTGCGCATGCCCTGGCCAATCGTGCTGAAGCTGAACGGCAGGTTGTAACTGAAGAAACTGAAGCCCCGTCAACTAGCACAGTGCAAAGCTTGAGAGAAGCAGTCATCAGAAGAGAAAGATAAGGAAGTTGGGGCCCGCAGGTCAGCGAGAGTACTCCAAGTATTCCAGCGACGAGTGGGTCAAGGCGTAGAAGATCGAGGCCCCCCAGACAACGGCAGACTCTTTCCTTTCTTTCTCTATTCTACTTCCTCTCTGATGATTTGACCAGATGCTTGTATTGTGAGACTACTGAATCGAGTGTCGCTTAATCTCCTCTCTGGTTGGGCTGTGAAGTGGCATGGTAACAGAGAGCAACTATTTGCCACTGCATGTAAATGCAACCAATAAAAGAACCTAGAAAGTTCAAAAATTGCTGTTTGCAAACCAGATGTCCCATCAAGAGCATCTCCAGCCCTCCCCCCCCCCCCCCCCCTCCCCAATCGGGTTCCCAGTCGCCGCTCCCAGGTCACCCCCAGACGCCCTTTTTAAAACATTTTTAAAAAACATTCAGCCAAAATTCGGCAAACATGACATAGATTCGTCAAACACAACATAAATTCGGCAAACACGACATAAATTCGGCGAACACGACATAGATTAGGCGTTCCACATTTTTTTTACATATAGAAAACATAAAATCTACTAAAAAAACAAAGGGCCACGCCTACAGGCTGAAGAACTGGCTGAACGCGGCGTAGTCGCCGTCCTCCTCCTCCTCCTTCTCCTTCTTCACACGGCCATCCGTGCTGGACCCCTGCTCGGGGTCGCCCTGGCACACAGGTTTGGCTGGCGGCAACGCGTCATCCTCGTCGCTGTCCTCGAGCACGATCATACCTCCCTCCTGGCGTCCACGGCGGCGTGCGGCAATCTCCTCCAGGGCGCGGCGCTGGCGCTCCATCTCCAGCCGGGCTCAATCCTCCCGCGCCCACTTCATGGCGGCTTCATCGTCGACCGCGTCATCGGGCTCGCTCTTCACGGCGGCGAGCCCCGGCTCCGTCTTGGGCTTGACGAGGCAAGGGGGAGCCGAGGAGGAGGCACGGTCGCCCTTGTTGATGACGATGCCGGCGCTGTGGGTGTGCCGGCCGAGTGGAGTTTCCACGGGCTCAGCCTTGACGCTAACAAGTGCCGGCGACCCGGAGGAATGGGAGGAGGATCGGGAGGAGGAGGAGGACCCGCCCAGCATTCTCCTCGGCAGCCACGCGCCGCCACTCCAGTGGGGGCCGGGGCAGCTGGGTACTCGAGCGGCGGATAGTTGCCGCCCTCGAGGTACTTGAGGACGGCATGGAGCGTGCGGCCAGGGGCGCCCCACCACAGGCGGCGGCCGTCGCTGTTGTTGCGCCCCCGCACCACCAGCGCGTTGTTGATGGAGGCGAGCTCTCCGCATGCCGGCTTTCGAAGTACGCCGCCCACGCCTCGTGGTTGCCGGCGTCGTACTCCAGGAGGGCCCGGTCCTCCTCCGACATGGAGGCCTGCACACGCTCGATCTCGACGTGGAAGTAGGTGGGTTGTTCGACATCGGGAAGAGGGGGGACGGGGACGCCCCCGGCGCTAGGCCTCCACCGCCCCGGCGCGCGCATGTCAGGGTCGCCGGGTAGTTCGCCTCGTGGAGGAGGTGGGCTTCCCACTCGTGAAGCGAGAGGCGGCCGAAGCCGTTGGCCACCGCGCCGTGTCGCCGGGGAAGCATTCACCCATCTGGTGTGCGTGCACACGGTGGCTAGATGGGGAGGGAGGGAAAGAGAGGGCGTCGACGGTGAGAGAGGGGGGCTGCGGGCGGGTGCTTCCACCGGCGAGGGAGGGGCGGCTTTTATTGCGGCCGGGGGGCGGCAACATGTGTACGCGTGGAGGGCGGGAGCACGTCGCCGCACTGTGCCACCCGTGAGGAATCAATGGAAGGCTGACCGGCGGCAGCCTTGGCATTGATTCCCCACGGGCAATCGAGGCGATGAGGACGACGAGGCGCGGGGGTCGCTGACTGGGCATGCCCACCATTCTTTTGCGCCAAAAACGATTGCGTCGGCGCCCCCAGCGCGCTGGGTTCGGCCTGGGTCCGCCGGCGCCAGTTTCGGGCCTAACCGGCGAAAAATGGGCTCTTGAGGGCGCGACTGAGCCATTTCTTTGGCGCTGGCACTATGGCCCTGGGGGGCTGTTGGGGGCGCAGCTGGAGATGCTCTTACTTCTTATCACTATGGCTACGACAAATGGAAACACAAGGATCTGTTTTTCTAGGAAAATCTGTCTTTAGAGCAACTCCAATGAGGCGACCCATTTCGTCCGCGGCTGTCCGTTTGGCTCGGCGCGGACAAAAAAGTCGGCCCAACGCGCCGACCAATCGGACACGCGTTCGTTTTCGTCCGCCTGCTGACCCCAAACGGACACGCGTCCGTTTTCGTCCGCCTGGCGACCCATTCCCGGCCCATGTTTTAGCCGGATTTGCGTTGGCGCGGGCACAAGACGAACGCGCGCGCGTTCGCCCTCTTTCCTCACCGGGCCCGCTGGTCGGTGGCACATTGGCCTCTCCACATCAAACAGCACACCCTCACCCGCCTGCTTCGACCCGACGCCGCCGGCCATTTTTCCGATAAAAAGATAGTTCTAGCATACACAGATAAAAGAAAACACCAACTACTCGTCGTTTTCCGACTCCGGCTCGATAATGTCCTTCTCCGACGTCTGAATGTAGGCGTCATCATGCTGCTCGTCTTCGAAGTCCCAACCCGACGTTTCTCGTAGCTTCAGTTTCAAT
Source organism: Triticum monococcum (assembly GCA_034509565.1). Classification (NCBI taxonomy): domain Eukaryota; kingdom Viridiplantae; phylum Streptophyta; class Magnoliopsida; order Poales; family Poaceae; genus Triticum; species Triticum monococcum. The sequence goes on along the minus strand of CM067847.1, from coordinate 8,065,006 downwards.
TGAGCGGCCTACTTCCGCGAACGCTTGTCCTTCAGATAGGCGGCTCGCTCCGTCCTCCTCGCGTCTCTCTCCGTCCTCCTCACGTCCCTCTTCGTCCTCCTTTGCTTGTAGAACTGGCGCTCGTCGACGATGTCCACCGAATTGCTTGCGTATCGCGCTTCTGGACGGGTATCCTTCCACGTGAGCCGCGGTGCATCACCCCCAGCATCGAGGGTACATGGTGACGTGTTCGTGTGCGAACAACCTCTACATGGGATCAGGCGCATTCACGAACAGTGATGATCCTGCCCTGACCAGGGTGGAAGCACATGCCGACCTTGCCCATTGGCTGGGGATCTGTCACAGATGTGGGGAAGTTGCCCTGGCTGCAATATGCCTTGGCTTTGCGGTGGTGTTGGGGATTGTGAGAGGGATGTGCCATTAACGACCGTGGTGAGAATGGGTGGGGAAGAAGACGAAGATCGGAGAAGAGTGATTTTAAAGGTAAAGAAGGCCGACAATGTTGTTTGATGTGCATAAGGATCCTAGCCACATATACTCAACATAGCCACTATAATATGTATACCCTATTGCAAGGCACGGGCATTTACACTGTTGATTTTGAGGTTATTTAAAGTAGCAACAGTTTAGGAGAAATGAAATAAAAGGAATTATTTACCAGGTGTTCGATATAAAATGTATTTTTTAAATAACAATTTATGAGGAAATAAAAGGAGTTATTCACGAGGTGTATGGCATAAAAGGAAATTATTTAACAGGCATATACTAACATGAAAGGAGTTATTTACCACGCGTACGCGTAAGCCATGCAAAAAATGTTAGAGGTTATTTAAAATAAAAATTTGCAAAAATTTTTTTTTTTACAAAACAGATTGCGTAGAATATTTGCAAAAGAGGAGGCAGAGGGGTTCTGCACATGAAAAGAAAAGTCCACCATCTTGTGGATCTCATATTTCTTCAAAGAATCTATGTTTCCTTCAATGTCACCATCTTGTGGATCTTTGTTGCGTAGAATGAGAAATGAAAGTAAATGTTATTCAATACATGAAGCACATCAGAATGATTTCCCTACACGTCCATATAATCATGAGATTGCCACTTGGTAACTACTCCCTCTGTCAAAATATAAGACGTTTTTGCAGTTCAGTATTGAACTGCAAAAACGTCTTACATTTTGGTACAGAGGAAGTATTTTACAGGATAAAGAAACATAAACCATTGGATATATCTTAGTGCAAGATCATACTCACTGTCCAAACATTATTGTACTTATAGTCTACACCCTATGTCTTGCAGATGGACTAATAGTCACAACCAACAATTTTTCAAATTTCAATGTCCAACAATTTTTCAAAAATCACAAACAGTTTTTGAACTTGCTATTTTTTTTAAAAATCATGAAATTTTTTCAAATTCCTAAACATTTTATAAAATTCATAATCATTTTAAAATTAGATTGTTTTTTAATACATCATATTTTAAAAACTCTTGAATATTTTTTCAAATGTTTGGACATTTTTTAATCGACGAAGGCTTTTTCAACTCTTTGGGAACATGGTTAAAAATTTGCGAACATTTGTTTAATAATAAACAATTTTAAATTCATGAAAATTTATTTGAATTCATGAACATTTATAAATTTGTGAATACTTTTAGAAAATTGTAATATTTGTATTTGTTTTAAATCTGGGAACATTTTTTAAACTCGTGAGTGAAACTTTTTTGAAATGCAGGACATTTGAAAAAATAGAAAATTCAAAAAAGGAAAAAATCAAAATCATGAAAAAAGTTGATGTCCCTAAATTTAATAAAAGAATCAAAATGTAAAAGAAAAACAAAAAAGGCACAAAAAAGGAAAAATGAAAGCAAAACACAAAAAAAGGGGCACCCTGCCCGAGCACATGGGCTGGCCCAAGAGCATCCACATGTTGAGCAGCCGGTGCGTGTTTCCGCAATGCACATTGCACCACACGCTAAATAGGAGGTCCCCCATGTTTTTGCTATGGGAGCCAAACATGGTTTAAGTTTGTTACACGGTTATATGAGTTGATGGTGAAAGTGCGTTATATTGATTAGAGGGGGGGTGAATAGGCGATTTTTATGAAAACCTTCAAAACGTGAAGGTTATGAAGACGAACAGTAGAGATATGCCTATCACTATGCAGCGGAAGTTAGATTACACTAGGCAAGCCATGGTCAATTATTCAATAGACTGAAAGCACAATGACAAATAGCTGCAGTGTAATACGGATCAGGTAGGAAGAAGTTATGAAGCCAACCAAATCGTACAGTTACGTTGCGAAGACAAAAGATAGAGCAAGCATGCAATGGCTTCACAAAGAGTAACAGTAAGTAAAGGGAAGTGAAGATGAAACCAGTGACTCGTTGAAGACAATGATTTGTTGGACCAGTTCCAGTCGCTGTGACAACTGTACGTCTGGTTAGGGCGGCTAGGTATTTAAACCAAAGGACACACAGTCCCGGACACCCAGTCCTGAACACGCAGCTCAGGACACCCAGTCATCACCGTATTCCCCTTGAGCTAAGGTCACACAGACCTCGCCCAATCACTCTGGTAAGTCTTTAAGGTAGACTCCCAAACCTTCACAGACTTCGTTCACCGGCAATCCACAATGTCTCTTGGATGCTCAGAACGCGACGCCTAACCGTCTGAAGGATGCACAGTCCTCAAGTGTAATAAGTCTTCAGATCACTCAGACAAGAAAACTTAAGTGATGCCCAATTCTCTCTGGCTCTGGGTGGTTAGGGCTTTTCTCCCTGCTAGGAAATTTTCTCTCAAAGGCTTCAAGGTGGGTTGCTCTCAAACGACAAAAGCCGTGCACTAAAATCTAAGCAGCCAACCGTTTATGGTTGTAGGGGGTGGACTATTTATAGCCACTGGGCAATCCGACCTGATTTGTCCGAAATGACCCTGGGTCACTAAGGAACTGACACGTGTACCAACAGTCAGATTTTAAACTTACACGGCAACTTTACTTGGGCTATAAGTAAAGCTGACTTGTCCGACTCTGGACAAGATTTGCTCTCATAGTCTTCGCTCGAAGATATAGGTTTTGAATTAGACATCACTTCAGTCATTCTGAATGGTTCTCTTGGACCCCACTTAACAGTACGGTGGTTCCTATGACTCAACACAAATGAAAGAGAACTACGAAAGATCTAAGTCTTCGAGTTCCATAGGCTTCACGTGGTGTCTTCTCATGTCATAGTCTTCAATGTGAATATCTTCATATATCACCATTGACTTCAATGTCTTCGTACATTTTTAGGGGTCATCTCTGGTAGTAAAACTGAATCAATGAGGGACTTCTACCTGTGTTATCCTGCAATTCTCACAAACACATTAGTCCCTCAACTAGGTTTGTCCTCAATACTTCAAAACCAACTAGGGGTGGCACTAGATGCACTTACAATATCCCCTTTTTTGGTGATTGATGACAAACTAGTTGAAGTTTTCAACGGGGAATATAATTTGTGAAATTGTAAAGGAATTATCTTCATAAGCTGCAAGGGCTCCCCCTGAAGATGTGCATACAAGTAATTTGCTTCTGGAACGCAAATGCACATGGCAGGTTGTACTCGTGGAGATCCACTTCAACTTATGATGACAATCCACTATGCATGTAAAAGTATATGAAGAGAATGACATGCATAATGAAAAATGGACGTCTGCGGAATGATCTAAGTGCGGAATTTATCGTCGCACATGCGGAATTTATCTTCGCAAAACATAGTGGCAAACAAGTAGCAGACGACCATCGAGTTTAAGTGTTACAACTCAAAGAACCAAATGTAGCAAAACGAGAGTTGTAAGCACGAAGCGAAATGTAGCAAAATATAAGGCACCCGCCCATATGGACCCGCTTGAAGACTATCAACATCATATGCTTCTCCCCCTTTTGTCAGTGAGGACCAAAAACGTTTAAAGACATAGAGTTTTCTACGCGTTCCCATGCGCAGCAGGGTCGTTGGAGTTGTTTGGTGGTGCTGAAGAGCTTGGTGCAGTGTCGACGCGTGTTGAAGGAGGTGGTGGTGATGTAGCATCGTCTTCTTCCTCGATAATCCTTGCAGTCACTGTGGCAGCAGATGAAGAGAACTCTGAGTCTTCAAGTGATGGAGTGCCGCGCAGCACAGCTCGTCTGGGAGGTGTGGAGTCAAACTTGAATCGCTCTTTGAAGCCATCCTCTTGAAGATCAGCTTCAGAACACATCATGGTGAGTCCTTTCCAGGTGCGGCGGCAGGTTTCATGTGCAACGAATGCATTCTTGGTGGCAAGATTTCTGATGCGATTTACATCCACCAAGAGGCTTTTCATCTGTCTCTTCAACCAGTCGTGATGCCTATCCTGCTTTTGATGAAGGGCCACAAGAAGCTCTCGGTCATTGAGAGCACGAGCCCGCTTCTTGGGTCTTTGAGCAGGTGTGCTGTCAGTGGCTTCAGTTGATGCAGGGCGTGGTGCACGTGTAGTGCCAGCCAACGGATACACCCTGGAGATGGCTTCAACACCGTCAATGTTCTGAGTGAAGCTCTGGTGTTCTGCATTCTGAAGACTCAAAGGTTGCTTGTCAGGCTCCGGACATATGGCTTCATCAGAGGTATCCACATCTGGCAACAAGATCGGATGGTTGCGGGCAGAGGACTGATATGAGATCGCAGAGTGAAGTTTGATCAGCCTCATCACCCAAGGAGCATAGAACTTCAAACCAAATAAACCTGAGCCTGATGCCGCAAGTTGGCGTATGAAGAAATCCTGTGCGTTGAAGCATTTTCCATGAAGGATATAAAATATCAGAGTCTTCATTGCACCCTCGATCTTGGCATTTGGAGAGTGCCATTTGATAGGCCAGAGAGTCCGCCTGGTGATGTGATAGATGGTTCTGGGCAGGTACTCAAGGTCTTCAGGGATAAGAAGCATCTTGAGTTAATGGCTTGATCATGGAGAGCATTTGACTCATATCAGGTTCTGGTCGCTGAAAGATGCTCTCAGTAGCTTCAGCATGCAGTTGACAGCCTTCTTCGAAGAATGCGCCAGGAGTGGGCAGGCCGGTGAGCTCAATGATATCAAATGCATTGGCTTCGTGATGAACATTACCGGTCATCCATTCCAGGACCCAAGTCTTCGGATCTCTGTTGTATCCTTTGATGTGGAGGGTGGCATAGAATTGTAACAGAAGCTCTTCATTCCAGTGCTCTTCATCAGTTAAAAACTGCAACAGACCCACTTGCTTGAAGCAATCCAAAGCTTCCTCTAAACAGGGCAGACCAGCAACAGCTTCAACATCAAGGCGCTTGTGCGGGAAGATGCGACCTTGGTTGTATAGGATGCATTAATAGTAGCTGCGTTGAGGATAGCTCCAGAACCTATCTGATGCAATCCGTTCCCTTGAATAGGGGTTCTTGGAGCTGTTGAAGAACGTATTATCTGCCTTGAAGCTAGTGATGTTAAAGGAGCCAGGTGCTGATGCAGGACCTGGGAACCTTGACAGTCTTGGGATTGGCGTCTGTACATGAGGCCTGTGCTCAACATGGTAATCAAATTGAGGACCTGCAGCAGACTCAGGAACAGACGTGTCAGGATCAGTAGCTTCGCTGTGTGCTGAAGCTTTTGGTGGGGAGGGCTCCACATTGGCTTCAGTGTTGGTTGTGGCAGCCTCAATATTTTTAGCCTCCACTTGACTAGCTGGAGGGTCAGACTCAGGCACGTTCTCCTAGAGAACTGCGTCTTGGTGGAGCGGGGGAGTGGGATCTTGTGGTGCTTCTTCATCTTCTTCGGCTGATGCAGCCGGAATGTCGCCAGCAGAGTCCTGAGGCCTTGGACCTTTGTGAAGCCTGCGAAATGCAGACGACGCCTGTGGAGTTGGAGTGGGCTGGACCTCAGATTCTTCTTCCACTTGTGGGCGATCCGCCCATGACGCATCTTGAGCAATTGGCGTCAGAGGACGACCAATGCTGATGAGTTCGCCTGTTTCAAGCTGAGGAAGAGCTGCATCATCTTGTACATTGTCCTGATGACCAATGTCTTCAGCAGCGATGGGGTCGGCTACTGGAATGTCTTCAGCTTCAGGAGCCTCTGTGGAAGCAGGCTCATGAACTGTGAGTTGGCGTTCTGCGTCAGGATAGACCACAGAGATGGGTTCAACTATCAAGGGCTCTGTGGGAGCAGCCCGATCTTTCTTGGTCTTCCTCTTCTTCTTCGAGGGGGCAGTAGGAGAGGCTTCAGAGTGTTTCCTCTTCCTGGCTTCAGCCTCTGCAGCTCTTGTCTTCTTGAGCTCTGAAGCGGTTGACCGACTCTTTGGCTTCGAGCCAGTCAGTGTAGTTGGGAAGACAATTGGAACTGCTTCTTGCCTTGGTGCATCTGGTTCAGCTGTAGCAGGCTTCTTCTTTTTCTTCGCAGCCATCCTGGGGTCGATGCCAGGACGCCCAAGTGCCTTGCGCTTCTCAGCCTCGTTATAGGCTTGCACACATCTGTCGGCCAGAGTCTTCATCCGCTCACGCGAACCTTGAGCTTCGGCGCGTTTCTTCAGGAAGTTTTCCTTTAGTTCATGCAGCATGATTTTGAAGTTCTTCACTTCCTGCACGCTGAGCTTGGTCATATGCTTCTTGAACTGGGCCTTTTCATAGTCAATTTTCTGCTTCAGCTCAACAACACGCTGGGCGATGGCCAGTTCTGAAGCAATGGCTCATTGGAAGGCAACACTGAGGCCAATGGGCAGCTGCAGATCGTCAAAGCTGACATTTGGTGTAGCAAACCACTCGTCAATGAAGTCGTGGATGATGGCGACATCAAAGAGAGGCAGATTATTAAAGATTTCTGCCTCCTCTTTGCTCTTGATGAGTTGCTCAAGAGCGTCATCTGCAAGGTCTTTATCGCTTGACAGATCAATGGCGTCGTTGCGCAGAATGGCAGCAGCTGTGAGCTCTTGGCCGCTGTGTGGCTGAGGCATCTTGGCCTTCTGGGGCTTGGAGACTCGTGATAAGTCTTCAGACTGCACACTGGCTTCAGGAGGTGCAGTTGCCAATGGCTTCGCCCTTGAGATTTTTGATGGAGAGGCCAGCTTTGAAGCTTTTGGCCTCTTCGATTGCTTTGGCTTCGGTGCAGCAGGTGCTTCTTCTGATTCAGAGTCAGCTGGTGGCTCATTCACTGCAGTCCCTTGGACTAAGATGCGGGTGATGAGGCCCTCAAGGTTGGCGTATGGTCTGATGATATTCTGGTCTGCCTCGCGTGTGCCATCTGTCCTTGGTGCGGAGGGACCAGGGTTGAAGTCTAAGCCCAATTTCTTCTTTTTTGCTTCGCTGAGTTCTGGGCAAACTGGAAGTTGCGCTTGAACAGATTGTCGTCACGACACCAGAGTAGTGACGACGGATGTGCTTCAGCTGGCTGTGGTCCACGAACCATACACGGGTAGAAGCCTTGAGCAATGGCTTCATCTCTGGACCTGTGCACGAGATTTTTGTATAGTACGTCTCCCCATGGTCTCTTGATGGCGTTTTTCTCAGCGTACTCCTGGGTGACGAAGTGGTATTGGAACCATTGCTCCGCCCAATAGCGTCGAATCCATTGGATTCGGGTCTTGCGCTGACCATAATTCTCTTCAGGATCTGTTTTGTACATTTCTGTCAGTTCATCAGGCAGATCTTTGGATGTTCTGCCACGTCGCTATCTGCCTCCCTTTCTTGCTGCTGTTTCTGAAGCCATAAACCTTAACTTGGAAGGCTTCAAGATGTTCAAAGACTTCAGAAGCTTTCTTTTGCTGGACCAACAGGAACTGGTTTCAGGAGAATTGATGTGATGCTGTAAGAACTCTGTAAATGAATGCAGACTATGAGAACCAAAAGATTCTCCGACGGACATGTACCTGTGACAGCATTAAGGTGCGAGGGAAGGGGAAGAGGTCATATGCATTCTCAAAAGATTTTGAAGATAAATCAGTTTAGAAGACATTGAACTCATCATGCGAAGACATTCACTCATGGATAAGAAGTTGGTTCCAGATTTGTACGAACCCACAGATCAGTACAAGTGAGGAATCTAACTATTTTATGAAGCATAAGTGAATATTCTAGGCATGTTATGAGATGCAGACTGAGAGAGATCTAACTTGTGTGAATAGAAACTACTTATGGCAGAAAGTGACAGAATCATAGGATCAAAAGAGGCTGTAAAAAGAGGTTTTAATTACCACACTTGAAACTGCTAGACGGAGTGGGATGAGGCCGAGCAGTTCGATCCTCCGTGCCCTAACTTGGCGACGGAAGACGCCTACGGCGACGGCGGAGAGGACGATGTCCGCGATCGGCGTGAAGACGGCGTCGGAGAGGTTGCGGCAGTGAAGCGCTTCGTCGCCGGCGTCGTCGAGAGCTAGCGGTGGCGCTAGGGTTCGTGCGAGGGAGGAAGAAGGAGATAATGACCGCGGTGAGGGTGTATTTATAGTTACAGGGGCGGCACTGTGCTATTACACAAGTGCCCCTGGCGATTGGCCTCTGAATAACACGTGGCCATCATGCGGAATCTCGGGGGCAATTCCACATCTTACGCACGCCTGGATTGTCGGGTGGTCGTTCCTACTTCTCCGGATTTCTTGTGGATGAATGAGCATTGAAAACGGTTTTAAAGTTTGTCTCTGTGTCTTCTGCTGACAAGGACGCAGAGAAGACATTCGACAGTTTCAATAGAATGCATATGACTTGGAGAGATAGAATTTGAGATAGAAAGCATAGAGAGATTAGGGTCCGATACGTGTGATCGTGGCCGAAGTATTAGCGCCCATACGTGACTCAAGGCCTTGTTCAAGTAGGCGGACAGGAGGCGTAGCTCAAGAGCGGGAACATGTAAATTTTTTTTTAAGCATCAGTACAGACACAAGCGCTCATATACACGCGCATACACTCACCCCCCTATGAACGCACACACGCATATCCTACCCCTATGAGCACCTCCGAGAGACTGAGCCGGCATATCATCTTGAGATTTACGAAGTCACCGTAGGCGCCTCGTCGTCGACGGGAACGTCTCCTCCCACTGAAAGCGCATCGCTAGAAATCCTGAAATAAATCCAGGAATAATGCGAGCACCAGAATTTGAACCCTGATGTGTTGGGAATACCACTGTCCACCTAACCAACTCAACCACATGTTGATTCGCGGGAACATGTAAATTTTGAAGAGCGGGACAAAGTGCAGCTCTGGGCCTCTGGCCTCTTGGGGAAAAAAACTCTGGGTAGGCTGCTGACCTGAAACATGGATCGGCATCGCAGACCCTCTCCCTCGTCATGAACTTGACCAGCAACCTGATCCTGAACGGCCACTACGCCGGCCGACCCCGGCGGCGATCCGTGGCCGGACCTTGAGCTTCGTCCGCTTAGCAGGAGGCCTCTCTACTCCTCCCTCTGGAATTTCAATACGTGCGTTGCGTTGTGTTGCGTGTGTACTACCTTGACTTCGTCCTTGACGGATGATTGGAGGCCGGAGCAGTCACAGTCGCCGCATTAACCGTGAGCGTTCTTCATCGCTGTCAAAGGCAGGACTCATCTTGTGCTCCTTCTCGCGGCACCCTTGCGACTAATGGCATCCATCCACCGGTTGATTCTCAGCCAATCCTTCCTACGTACGTACTCCCTCCGTTCAGAATTACTTGTCGCAGAAATGGATGTATCTAGATGTATGTTTATCTGTACGCGCGTGTGTATATTGCAGCAGATACTAGCTAGTTAGCTAGCTAATTACGTACTCCCTAGCTCAAAAAAATGGCGCGCCCCGCTGCAACAAGAAGCACTATTGGCAGTGCCTTGGCCGTCACGCTGCTAGCTTGGCTACTTGTTCTCCAGCTTCTCCTCCTGGCGCCGGCGCCTGCGGCCGCGAGGAGGGCGACGACCGTCAACCAGGCGCCCAACTCTCTGTCCACAAAGCCGCCTAGGACCGGCACCAACGCCCTGCTCAAAAAGGCGCGCCGTCGCAACCAAAACACGGACCAGCTTGGCAGCGCGGCGGCGGACGACGCCGGCTACATCGTGCTCTACAACGTCTCCATCGGGGCCACGCAGAACGACGTCTCCGGCGTCGTGGACGTCCTCAACGATTTCGTCTGGACAACACAGTGCGTGGCGGCGCCGGTCAGGGTCCCATGCGCTAGCCAGACGTGCCGGAGCCTCCTGGCCAACGACACCACCGACGCCTGTGGCGGTAACCCTCCCAACGGCGACGATCGCTGCAGGTACGTCTACGTGTACGGTCTGGGGATCAACACCACCGGCTTCGTCGCCAACGAGTCGGTCGCCGTGGCCGCGGGGGGCATCGTCGGCAGCGCGGTGTTGGGGTGCAGCGCCACCAACAGCTCGGTGCCTCTCGAAGGCGAACCGGGTAGCTTCGGCTTCAACAGGGGGCCACTATCCTTGGTGTCGCAGCTCAGCGTCAACAAGTTCTCCTACTACCTCGCCCCCGACGAAGCGGGCAGCTCCGAGTCCGAGAGCGTCGTGCTCCTCGGCGACGCCGCCGTGCCGCAGACCAGGCGCGGCGGCCGCTTGACGCCGCTGCTCAGGGGCACCGCGTTCCCCGACGTCTACTACGTCAAGCTCACCTCTATACAGGTTGACGGACAGGCCCTGAATGGCATCCCCGCTGGGGCGTTCGACCTTGCCGCCGACGGCAGCTCCGGTGGCGTGGTCATCAGCACGCTCACCCCCGCCACTCGCCTCCAAGAGGACGCCTACAAAGCCGTGAGGCAGGCGCTGGTGAGCAAGATCACGGCACAAGAGGTGAGCGGCTCAGCTTTCGCCGGCGGCCTGTTCGATCTATGCTACAACGCGCAGTCCGTAGCGGCGCTGACCTTCCCTAAGATTACGCTGGTGTTCGACGGCGGGGATACGCCGGCCATTGAGCTCACGACGGTGCACTACTTCTTCAAGGACGACGTCACCGGGTTGCAGTGCCTCACCATGTTGCCGACGCCCGTGGGCACGCCCTTCGGCTCTGTCCTGGGAACCATGGTGCAGGCGGGCACCAACATGATCTACGACGTCGGCGGCGAGACGCTGACGCTCGAGGAGGGCGCAGCGGCTCCGCCGGCCTCACAGGTGGTGTCGCTCATGGCGATAGCCTCTCTGCTCCTTGCTTGGGTGCTACTCTTCTAGCTAGATGATCATCTCGATCGTGTGTACTGTTCCAAAATCTTGCATGGTTTTGCCAAAAGAAATATTTCAGCATTGTGGTGTATTCAATATGTCATGTTGTCTGTAAGATGCTTGTACCCAGATTAAAGATGCATAAATTATTTATTCTCCCTTTTTCTCTAAAATGTTCGCAAATCGAACAATGTTCTAGAATTCCAAAGATGTTTGGACTTTAATAAATGTTCATGAATTTATAAAAACATTACCTGAATTTCGAAAAATAGTCACGATTTTTTCATCAATTTTAAAAGGACAATGCTACAACAAAGAGTGGTTGATGAAAATTTGTTGTAGAAGGACCTCTGCAACAAGAGTGGTCGCAACAAAGGTTTTGCTGCCTAAATTTAAAAACTGATAGAATCCTTTTGCAACAGCCCGTATTTGTAGTATGGGTGTTGGTGTCGCATGGCAGCCGCCCGTGTTTGTAGAAGAAGGTTGCAGACTGTAAGTAGCACACTCTCTAGCATGTTCTTTTTTTACTGGTTGCGTTGTCTGCTCTACCTTGGCCCATTTACAATTTACACGATGCATCTTAAGTTTCCTTCAGCTATATTTTTATGTTGCAAACGATTTATCTTAGTCTAGAGGTTTTTTTTAGTAAAACTTAATCTAGAGGTAGAAGTTAGTGTGCGTCATTTGATGCAGGAGCGCTTCTTCAGAATTACTTTGGCATAACATAGGCAACACATTCCACACAGAAATTTCGAACAAATCTCAAGTAACTCTGGTTTTCAATTTGTCCTGAAGCAGTAGCCAACAGAAGAAGAAAAATAAAATTCAAAAAAATTCAGTTATATAGCAAAACAAAAATACGATACGGATTACCATGTCACGGCGTGCCACGGCTCCCATCTAGTAGGCCATAGAATAATCCTAAAATCTAAAAAGTGCATACGCACTATTTAGAGACATCGAGCGGCCGGCTCGTGGCCGCACGATCCAGCATCACAAGCGATATCTGACAAGGTTCCGGCCCACCCCACCGACAGCCTCTCTCTGTCTTCCCCGCAGCACCCGCGTCTCTCTTTCTATTCTCTCTCTCACTCTTCCCCACGGATCTGGATCAGAGGGGGCTCGCCGGCCTCTCCCCTCAACGCCGACCACCAGGAGCCTCCCACTAACCGGCCACCACACTCCACCGGTGGATCGGAGAAGGGGAGGAGCACCCCGGCGTGGCTCTACCCCGAGGTCAACGTCGCACCACCACCACGACGGTTGTCTTGGCCGCACCACCACCAGCCTACTCCACCATGGCATCCTCTCCAACTGCCCCATGCTTCCTGGGCAACCAGATCCAGCCCCATCGCTGCCGTGCCCTGCCGCCATCGACGGGATGCGGCTGTCGTCTCCTTCCTCTGCCCGAGGCTGGTATGGTTGAGATCCTTCCTCTCCGGCTCCGACTGAGCCCACTACCCCCCCATCTGCTTGCTCTTTGATGACCTCCTCCACGCGCCTGGACGCCGTGATGGCGGAGGTGGAGGATCCTCTGGTCACCGTGTGTCTGATGTCTGTGTCACACTGGCGGAGATGGAGCAGCCTCCGGTGGTGGTGGTGTCTGATGTGGTCTTTCCGGCGTCATGATCTGTTGAGCGGAGGTGCGGCAGTGTCAGGTCCCAGCGCCGACAGTGATTCTGGCCTGATTCAGGTAGAAGGGTCCCGTGAGAGATTATTGACTCTCGTCGGAAATTCGTTGACTAGACTATCATAACCTAGCGATTCTAGGCGCCTGCATGTCAATACAATGTAGTAGTATTTGCTAGTAGTCCTGGTACACGAGTCTAGTTTATATTTACATTTTTTATGCTTGTTTTCCTTTTTCTAATTTAGTGCTAGTCTGCTACTCAGTACTCCCTCCGTCCGGAAATACTCGTCGGAGGAATGGATGTATCTAGATGTATTTTAGTTCTAGATACATTCATTTTTATGCAATTCTTTGATAAGTATTTCTGGACGGAGGGAGTACATGACTAAAGCAAACTAGTCCAATTCTATGTGTGTTTCATCTTCCTTGCAGAAACTGAATGATTGGGTGGTGAAATAAGTGTTTTCTTTAGTCAACTACCACTATAATGTTTGTATGTTTTGGTTTTTGGGCGGCGATTTAAGTTGGAATAGGAAGAGGGAAGTACATAAGAGTACCAAGAGGATAGTTCTAATGTTATTGCTCAATCCTCTCAAAATGCATCTGTGTGGTTTTTCTGTTTTCTTGCATGCATATAAGTAACTAGTTGGCTAGTTTGTTGTCATAGTTGCACAGAAATGTAGTTGGATCATGCATATACAAATCTCAGTTGGCTAGCCAACTTATGAAGTTGCACAGTGAGGGCTAACCAGTTGCACAAGCAATGGTATTCAGATGGATACATTGTGTAAACCATGTTCAAGCAGTATGTGTGTTCTTTTGGTTGGACACTCATGTGTGCTCTGTTGTCACAAGGGTATGCATTCATACATCAGTTTGCAAATCAAGGCAGTACATATCCTAGCTGGCTTAGTCACACTTATGTAGTTGTACAGGAAGGGCTATATAGTTGGTTGACAATTAGTTTAGTTTTGGCTCCAATGCCTAAATCATGACTATGCAGTGTGTATGCTGATTTTTTGGTTGCACACTCATGTGTGACCTGTTGGCCATACAGTGCATCAAGTTGCACACATTTTATTTTGTTTTATAGGTGTGCTTTGAAAAATCAACATTACTTGCTTACCTCATGGCATTTTTTTGATATCAATTGTTTTTGCTCATTTTTACTCTTTAATGCATTTGGTTGCTTCGACTAATTTGTTTGTTCGCTTTTCTTTTCACAGACCAAAAATGGTTGTAGAAGGAGATACGACTCCTAGTGAAGGAGAGGTATGTTTGCTTTTTTCATCATTTTTCATTTATCCTTGTAGCAGTTTTGTTTTGAAATTATAATAACTATTTTTGGGGGGTTTTCCTGACCATATTCTGTGTTTTGTTTGGCTATGCAGGGGTCGTAAACAATTCTTCTCGGCGGAACTCAAAACAGCCTGCCAAGCGGCAGCCGCGTCGTCCTGATATCGATGAGGAGGCCGAGAATGATGAGGTAAGTATCGTGCAAGGTTTTTGACTCGACGAGTCGTTCTGGGGTAGCGACACTTGATGATTCATGCCATGCCGATCTAGTCGAGGTGTTTGAGTCGACTTATAGTTATGACTCATCGACTAGTCATGACTATTCGTTCGACTCGAAAACATGAGTATCGAGCAAGCAGTGTGTGTGCTTTCCTTTTTTGCACACACACACACACACATGTAACTTTTTCCATGCATCCTTTAGGTTGGTGACCCATTCCGCTTCGTGAAACGGCGGAAACGGAAGGCAACCACTGAAGGAAATATGCCCTAGAGGCAATAATAAAGTTATTATTTATTTCTTTATATCATGATAAATGTTTATTATTCATGCTAGAATTGTATTAACCGGAAACATAATACATGTGTGAATACATAGACAAACAGAGTGTCACTAGTATGCCTCTACTTGACTAGCTCGTTAATCAAAGATGGTTATGTTTCCTAACCATGAACAAAGAGTTGTTATTTAATTAACGAGGTCACATCATTAGTTGAATGATCTGATTGACATGACCCATTCCATTAGCTTAGCACCCAATCGTTTAGTATGTTGCTATTGCTTTCTTCATGACTTATACATGTTCCTATGACTATGAGATTATGCAACTCCCGTTTACCGGAGGAACACTTTGGGTGCTACCAAACGTCACAACGTAACTGGGTAATTATAAAGGAGTACTACAGGTGTCTCCAAAGGTAGATGTTGGGTTGGCGTATTTTGAGATTAGGATTTGTCACTCCGATTGTCGGAGAGGTATCTCTGGGCCCTCTCGGTAATGCACATCACTTAAAGCCTTGCAAGCATAGCAACTCATGAGTTAGTTGCGGGATGGTGTATTACGGAACGAGTAAAGAGACTTGCCGGTAACGAGATTGAACCAGGTATTGGATACCGACGATCGAATCTCGGGCAAGTAGCATACCGATGACAAAGGGAACAACGTATGTTGTTATGCGGTCTAACCGATAAAGATCTTCGTAGAATATGTAGGATCCAATATGGGCATCCAGGTCCCGCTATTGGTTATTGACCGGAGACGTGTCTCGGTCATGTCTACATTGTTCTCGAACCGTAGGGTCCGCACGCTTAATGTTACGATGACAGTTATTATGAGTTTATGCATTTTGATGTACTGAAGGTTGTTCGGAGTCCCGGATGTGATCACGGACATGACGAGGAGTCTCGAAATGGTCGAGACATAAAGATTCATATATTGGAAGCCTATGTTTGGACATCGGAAGTGTTCCGGGTGAAATCAGGATTTTACCGGAGTACCGGAAGGTTACCGGAACCCCCCGGGAACCATATGGGCCTTCATGGGCCTTAGTGGAAAGGAGAAAAGGGGCAGCCCATAGGTGGCCGCCCCCCCCCCCTTCCCCTAGTCCTATTAGGACTAGGAGAGGTGGCCGGCCCCCCTCTCTCTCTTTCCCCCTGGGAATCCTAGTTGGAATAGGATTGAGGGGGGGAGTCCTACTCCCGGTAAGAGTAGGACTCCTCCTGCGCCCTCTCCCTGGCCGGCGCACCCGTCCCCTTGGATCCTTTATATACGGGGGCAGGGGGCACCTCTAGACACACAAGTTGATCCTTGGTGATCGTTCCTTAGCCGTGTGCGGTGCCCCCTGCCACCAAATTCCACCTCGATCATATTGTTGCAGTGCTTAGGCGAAGCCCTGCGTCGGTAATACATCAAGATCATCACCACGCCGTCGTGCTGACGGAACTCTTCCTCGACGCTTTGCTGGATCGGAGCCCGAGGATCGTCATCGAGCTGTACGTGTGCTAAGAACTCGGAGGTGCCGGAGTAACGGTGCTTGGATCGGTCGGATCGGGAAGAAGACGTACGACTACTTCCTCTACGTTGTGTCAACGCTTCCGTTGCGATCTACAAGGGTACGTAGATCAGACTCTCCCCTCGTTGCTATGCATCACCATGATCTTGCGTGTGCGTAGAATTTTTTTTGAAATTACTACGTTCCCCAACAGTGGCATCCGAGCCTAGGTTTTATGGTTTGATGTTATTTGCACGAGTAGAACACAAGTGAGTTGTGGGCGATACAAGTCATACTGCCTACCAGCATGTCATACTTTGGTTCAGCGCTATTGTTGGACGAGATGACCCGGACCAACCTTACGCGTACGCTTACGCGAGACCGATTCCCTCGATGTGCTTTGCACATAGATGGCTTGCGGGCGACTGTCTCTCCAACTTTAGTTGAACCAAGTATGGCTACGCCCAGTCCTTGAGAAGGTTAAAACGGAGTCTATTTGAAAAACTATCGTTGTGGTTTTGATGCGTAGGTGAGATGAGTTCTTGCTTAAGCTCGTAGCAGCCACGTAAAACTTGCAACAACAAAGTAGAGGACGTCTAACTTGTTTTTGCAGGGCATGTTGTGATGTGATATGGTCAAGGCATGATGCTAAATTTTATTGTATGAGATGATCATGTTTTGTAACCGAGTTATCGGCAACTGGCAGGAGCCATATGGTTGTCGCTTTATTGTATGCATTGCAATCGCAGTGTAATGCTTTACTTTATCACTAAGCGGTAGAGATAGTCGTGGAAGCATAAGATTGGTGAGACGACAACGATGCTACGATGGAAATCAAGGTGTCGCGCCAGTGACGATGGTGATCATGACGGTGCTTCGGAGATGGAGATCACAAGCACAAGATGATGATGGCCATATCATATCATTTATATTGATTGCATGCGATGTTTATCTTTTTATGCATCTTATCTTGCTTTGATTGACGGTAGCATTATAAGATGATCTCTCACTAAATTATCAAGAAGTGTTCTCCCCGAGTAAGCACCGTTGCCAAAGTTCGTCGTGCCCAGACACCACGTGATGATCGGGTATAATAAGCTCTACGTCCATCTACAACGGGTGCAAGCCAGTTTTGCACATGCAGAATACTCAGGTTAAACTTGATGAGCCTAGCATATGCAGATATGGCCTCGGAACACGGAGACCGAAAGGTCGAGCGTGAATCATATAGTAGATATGATCAACATAATGATGTTCACCATTGAAAACTACTCCATCTCACGTGATGATCGGTTATGGTTTAGTTGATTTGGATCACGTGATCACTTAGAGGATTAGAGGAATGTCTATCTAAGTGGGAGTTCTTAAATAATTTGATTAACTGAACTTAAACTTATCATGAACTTAGTACCTGATAGTATCTTGCTTGTTTATGTTGATTGTAGATAGATGGCTCGTGTTGTTGTTCCGTTGAATTTTAATGCGTTCCTTGAGAAAGCAAAGTTGAAAGATGATGGTAGCAATTACACGGATTGGGTCCGTAACTTGAGGATTATCCTCATTGCTGCTCAGAAGAGTTACGTCCTGGAAGCACCGCTGGGTGCCAGGCCTGCTGCCGGAGCAACACCAGATGTTATGAACGTCTGGCAGAGCTAAGCTGATGACTACTCGATAGTTCAGTGTGCCATGCTTTACGGCTTAGAATCGGGACTTCAACGACGTTTTGAACGTCATGGAGCATATGAGATGTTCCAGGAGTTGAAGTTAATATTTCAAGCAAATGCCCGAATTGAGAGATATGAAGTCTCCAATAAGTTCTATAGCTGCAAGATGGAGGAGAACAGTTCTGTCAGTGAGCATATACTCAGAATGTCTGGGTATAATAATCACTTGATTCAGATGGGAGTTAATCTTCCAGATGATTGCGTCATTGACAGAATTCTCTAATCACTGCCACCAAGCTACAAGAGCTTCGTGATGAACTATAATATGCAAGGGATGAACAAGACTATTCCCGAGCTCTTCGCAATGCTGAAAGCTGCGGAGGTAGAAATCAAGAAGGAGCATCAAGTGTTGATGGTCAACAAGACCACTAGTTTCAAGAAAAAGGGCAAAGGGAAGAAGAAGGGGAACTTCAAGAAGAACAGCAAGCAAGTTGCTGCTCAGGAGAAGAAACCCAAGTCTGAACCTAAGCCTGAAACTGAGTGCTTCTACTGCAAGCAGACTGGTCACTGGAAGCGGAACTGCCCCAAGTATTTGGCGGATAAGAAGGATGGCAAGGTGAACAAAGGTATATGTGATATACATGTTATTGATGTGTACCTTACTAGAGCTCGCAGTAGCACCTGGGTATTTGATACTGGTTCTGTTGCTAATATTTGCAACTCGAAACAGGGACTACGGAATAAGCGGACATTAGCAAAGGACGAGCTGACGATGCGCGTGGAAAACGGTTCCAAAGTCGATGTGATCGCGGTCGGCACGCTACCTCTACATCTACCTTCGGTATTAATATTAGACCTAAATAATTGTTATTTGGTGCCAGCGTTGAGCATGAACATTATATCTGGATCTTGTTTAATGCGAGACGGTTATTCATTTAAATCAGAGAATAATGCTTGTTCTATTTATATGAGTAATATCTTTTATGGTCATGCACCTTTGAAGAGTGGTCTATTTTTGATGAATCTCGATAGTAGTGATACACATATTCATAATGTTGAAACCAAAAGATGCAGAGTTGATAATAAAAGTGCAACTTATTTGTGGCACTGTCGTTTAGGTCATATCGGTGTAAAGCGCATGAGGAAACTCCATAATGATGGACTGTTGGAACCACTTGATTATGAATCACTTGGTACTTGCGAACCGTGCCTCATGGGCAAGATGACTAAAACACCGTTCTCCGGTACTATAGAGAGAGCAACAGATTTATTGGAAATCATACATACCGATGTATGTGGTCCGATGAATATTGAGGCTCGTGGCGGATATCGTTATTTTCTCACCTTCACAGATGATTTAAGCAGATATGGGTATATCTACTTGAAGGAAATATGCCCTAGAGGCAATAATAAAGTTATTATTTATTTCCTTACATCATGATAAATGTTTGTTATTCATGCTACAATTGTATTAACCGGAAACATAATACATGTGTGAATACATAGACCAACAGAGTGTCACTAGTATGCCTCTACTTGACTAGCTCGTTAATCAAAGATGGTTATGTTTCCTAACCATGAACAAAGAGTTGTTATTTGATTAACGAGGTCACATCATTAGTTGAATGATCTGATTGACGTGACCCATCCCATTAGCTTAGCACCCGATCGTTTAGTATGTTGCTATTGCTTTCTTCATGACTTATACATGTTCCTATAACTATGAGATTATGCAACTCCCGTTTACCGGAGGAACACTTTGGGTACTACCAAACGTCACAACGTAACTGGGTGATTATAAAGGAGTACTACAGGTGTCTCCAATGGTAGATGTTGGGTTGGCGTATTTCGAGATTAGGGTTTGTCACTCCGATTGTCGGAGAGGTATCTCTGGGCCCTCTCGGTAATGCACATCACATAAGCCTTGCAAGCACTGCAACTAATATGTTAGTTGTGAGATGATGTATTACGGAACGAGTAAAGAGACTTGCCGGTAACGAGATTGAACTAGGTATTGGATACCGACGATCGAATCTCGGGCAAGTAACATACCGATGACAAAGGGAACAACGTATGTTGTTATGCGGTCTGACCGATAAAGATCTTCGTAGAATATGTAGGAGCCAATATGGGCATCCAGGTCCCGCTATTGGTTATTGACCGGAGACGTGTCTCGGTCATGTCTACATTGTTCTCGAACCGTAGGGTCCGCACGCTTAATGTTACGATGACAGTTATTATGAGTTTATGCATTTTGATGTACCGAAGGTTGTTCGGAGTCCCGGATGAGATCACGGACATGACGAGGAGTCTCGAAATGGTCGAGACGTAAAGATTGATATATTGGAAGCCTATGTTTGGACATAGGAAGTGTTCCGGGTGAAATCGGGATTTTACTGGAATACCGGGAGGGTTACCGGAACCCCCCGGGAGACTAATGGGCCTATTGGGCCTTAGTGGAAAAAGAGAAAAGGGACAAGCCCATGGCTGGCCGGCGCCCCCCCTTTCCCCAAGTCCTAGTAGGACTAGGATAGGGGGCCGGCCCCCCTTCTCTCTCTTTTCCCCCCGGGAATCCTAATTGGATTAGGATTGGGGGGAGGAGTCCTACTCCCGGTGGGAGTAGGACTCCCCTGCGCCTCCTCTCCCTGGCCGGCCGGCTCCCCCTCCTCCAACCTTTATATACGGGGGCAGGGGGCACCCCAAGGCACACAAGTTGATCCTTGAGATCGTTCCTTAGCCGTGTGCGGTGCCCCCTGCCACCAAATTCCACCTCGATCGTACCGTTACAGTGCTTAGGCGAAGCCCTGCGTCGGTAGTACATCAAGATCGTCATCACGCCGTCGTGTTGACGGAACTCTTCCTCGACGCTTTGCTGGATCGGAGCCCGAGGAACGTCATCGAGCTGAACGTGTGCTAAGAACTCGGAGGTGCCGGAGTAACGGTGCTTGGATCGGTCGGATCGGGAAGAAGACGTACGACTACTTCCTCTACGTTGTGTGATCGCTTCCGCAGTCGGTCTGCGTTGGTACGTAGACAACACTCTCCCCTCTCGTTGCTGTGCATCACCATGATCTTGCGTGTGCGTAGGAAAAATTTCGAAATTACTGCGTTCCCCAACAATGGCATCCGAGCCTAGGTTTTATGGTTTGATGTTATATGCACGAGTAGAACACAAGTGAGTTGTGGACGATACAAGTCATACTGCCTACCAGCATGTCATACTTTGGTTCGGCGGTATTGTTGGGTGAGACGATCCGGACCAACCTTACGCGTACTCTTACGCGAGACCGGTTCCCTCGACGTGCTTTGCACACAGATGGCTTGCGGAAGACTGTCTCTCCAACTTTAGTTGAACCAAGTGTGACTACGCCCGGTCCTTGAGAAGGTTAAAACGGTGTCTATTTGACGAACTATCTTTGTGGTTTTGATGCGTAGGTGAGATGAATTCTTACTTAAGCCCGTAGCAGCCACGTAAAACTTGCAACAACAAAGTAGAGGACGTCTAACTTGTTTTTGCAGGGTATGTTGTGATGTGATATGGTCAAGGCATGATGCTGATTTTATTGTATGAGATGATCATGTTTTGTAACCGAGTTATCGGCAACTGGCAGGAGCCATATGGTTGTCGCTTTATTGTATGCAATGCAATCGCGATGTAATGCTTTACTTTATTACTAAACGGTAGTGATAGTCGTGGAAGCATAAGATTGGCGAGACGACAACGATGCTACGATGGAGATCAAGGTGTCGCGCCGGTGACGATGGTGATCATGACGGTGCTTCGGAGATGGAGATCACAAGCACAAGATGATGATGGCCATATCATATCACTTATATTGATTGCATGTGATGTTTATCCCTTTTATGCATCTTATCTTGCTTTGATTGACGGTAGCATTATAAGATGATCTCTCACTAAAATTATCAAGAAGTGTTCTCCCTGAGTATGCACCGTTGCCAAAGTTCGTCGTGCCCAGACACCACGTGATGATCGGGTGTGATAAGCTCTACGTCCAAATACAACGGGTGCAAAACAGTTGCACACGCAGAATACTCAGGTTATACTTGACGAGCCAAGCATATACAGATATGGCCTCGGAACACGGAGACCGAAAGGTCGAGCGTGAATCATATAGTAGATATGATCAACATAACGATGTTCACCATTGAAAACTACTCCATCTCACATGATGATCGGTTATGGTTTAGTTGATTTGGATCACGTGATCACTTAGAAGATTAGAGGGATGTCTATCTAAGTGGGAGTTCCTAAGTAATTTGATTAACTGAACTTAAACTTATCATGAACTTAGTACCTGATAGTATCTTGCTTGTTTATGTTGATTGTAGATAGATGGCTCGTGCTATTGTTCCGTTGAATTTTAATGCGCTCCTTGAGAAAGCAAAGTTAAAAGATGATGGTAGCAACTACACGGACTAGGTCCGTAACCTGAGGATTATCCTCATTGCTGCACAGAAGAATTACGTCCTGGAAGCACCGCTGGGTGACAGGCCTGCTGCTGGAGCAACGCCAGATGTTATGAACGTCTGGCAGAGCAAAGCTGATGACTACTCGATAGTTCAGTGTGCCATGCTTTACGGCTTAGAATCGGGACTTCAACGACGTTTTGAACGTCATGGAGCATATGAGATGTTCCAGGAGTTGAAGTTAATATTTCAAGCAAATGACCGAATTGAGAGATATGAAGTCTCCAATAAGTTCTATAGCTGTAAGATGGAGAAGAACAGTTCTGTCAGTAAGCATATACTCAAGATGTCTGGGTATAATAATCACTTGATTCAGATGGGAGTTAATCTTCCAGATGACTGCGTCATTGACAGAATTCTCCAATCACTACCACCAAGCTACAAGAGCTTCGTGATGAACTATAATATGCAAGGGATGAACAAGACTATTCCCGAGCTCTTCGCAATGCTGAAAGCTGCGGAGGTAGAAATCAAGAAGGAGCATCAAGTGTTGATGGTTAGCAAAACCACTAGTTTCAAGAAAAAGGGCAAAGGGAAGAAGAAGGGAAACTTCAAGAAGAACAGCAAGCAAGTTGCTGCTTAGGAGAAGAAACCCAAGTCTGGACCTAAGCCTGAAACTGAGTGCTTCTACTGCAAGCAGACTGGTCACTGGAAGCGGAACTGCCCCAAGTATTTGGCGGATAAGAAGGATGGCAAAGTGAGCAAAGGTATATGTGATATACATGTTATTGATGTGTACCTTGCTAGAGCTCGCAGTAGCACCTGGGTATTTGATACTGGTTCTGTTGCTAATATTTGCAACTCGAAACAGGGACTACAGAATAAGCGGACGCTAGCAAAGGACGAGGTGACGATGCGCGTGGGAAACGGTTCCAAAGTCGATGTGATCGCGGTCGGCGCGCTACCTCTACATCTACCTTCGGGATTAATATTAGACCTAAATAATTGTTATTTGGTGCCAGCGTTGAGCATGAACATTATATCTGGATCTTGTTTAATGCGAGACGGTTATTCATTTAAATCAGAGAATAATGGTTGTTCTATTTATATGAATAATATCTTTTATGGTCATGCATCTTTGAAGAGTGGTCTATTCTTGTTGAATCTCGAAGATAGTGATACACATATTCATAATGTAGATGCCAAAAGATGCAAAGTTAATAATGATAGTGCAACTTATTTGTGGCACTGCCGTTTAGGTCATATCGGTGTAAAGCGCATGAAGAAACTCCATACTGATGGACTTTTGGAACCACTTGATTATGAATCACTTGGTACTTGCGAACCGTGCCTCATAGGCAAGATGACTAAAACACCGTTCTCCGGTACTATGGAGAGAGCAACAGATTTGTTGGAAATCATACATACCGATGTATGTGGTCCGATGAATATTGAGGCTCGTGGCGGATATCGTTATTTTCTCACCTTCACAGATGATTTAAGCAGATATGGGTATATCTACTTAATGAAACATAAGTCTGAAACATTTGAAAAGTTCAAAGAATTTCAGAGTGAAGTTGAAAATCATCGTAACAAGAAAATAAAGTTTCTACGATCTGATCGTGGAGGAGAATATTTGAGTTACGAGTTTGGTGTACATTTGAAAAATTGTGGAATAGTTTCGCAACTCATGCCACCCGGAACACCACAACGTAATGGTGTGTCCGAACGTCGTAATCGTACTTTACTAGATATGGTGCGATCTATGATGTCTCTTACTGATTTACCGCTATCGTTTTGGGATTATGCTTTAGAGACGGCCGCATTCACGTTAAACAGGGCACCATCAAAATCCGTTGAGACGACACCTTATGAACTATGGTTTGGCAAGAAACCAAAGTTGTCGTTTCTTAAAGTTTGGGGCTGCGATGCTTATATGAAAAAGCTTCAACCTGATAAGCTCGAACCCAAATCGGAGAAGTGTGTCTTCATAGGATATCCAAAGGAAACTATTGGATACACCTTCTATCACAGATCCGAAGGCAAGACTTTTGTTGCTAAGTTCGGAAACTTTCTAGAGAAGGAGTTTCTCTCGAAAGAAGTGAGTGGGAGGAAAGTAGAACTTGACGAGGTAACTGTACCTGCTCCCTTGTTGGAAAATAGTACATCACAGAAAACTGTTTCTGCGACACCTATACCAATCAGTGAGGAAGCTAATGATGATGATCATGAAGCTTCAGAACAAGATACTACTGAACCACGTAGATCAACCAGAGTGAGATCGGCACCAGAGTGGTACGGTAATCCAGTTCTGGAAGTCATGATGCTAGATCATGATGAACCTACGAACTATGAAGAAGCGATGGTGAGCCCAGATTCCGCAAAGTGGCTTGAGGCCATGAAATCTGAGATGGGATCCATGTATGAAAACAAAGTATGGACTTTGGTTGACTTGCCCAATGATCGGCAAGCAATTGAGAACAAATGGATCTTCAAGAAAAAGACTGACGCTGACGGTAATATTACTGTCTATAAAGCTCGACTTGTCGCGAAAGGTTTTCGGCAAGTTCAAGGAGTTGACTACGATGAGACCTTCTCACCCGTAGCGATGCTTAAGTCCGTCAGAATAATGTTAGCAATTGCCGCATTTTATGATTATGAAATATGGCAGATGGATGTCAAAACTGCATTCCTGAATGGATTTCTGGAAGAAGAGTTGTATATGATACAACCAGAAGGTTTTGTCGATCCAAAGGGAGCTAACAAAGTATGCAAACTCCAGCGATCCATTTATGGACTGGTGCAAGCATCTCGGAGTTGGAATAAACGCTTTGATAGTGTGATCAAAGCATTTGGCTTTATACAGAATTTTGGAGAAGCCTGTATTTACAAGAAAGTGAGTGGGAGCTCTGTAGCATTTCTAATATTATATGTGGATGACATATTGCTGATTGGAAATGATATAGAATTTCTGGATAGCATAAAGGGATACTTGAATAAAAGTTTTTCGATGAAAGACCTCGGGGAAGCTGCTTACATATCAGGCATAAAGATCTATAGAGATAGATCAAGACGCTTAATTGGACTTTCACAAAGCACATACCTTGACAAGATTTTGAAGAAGTTCAAAATGGATCAAGCAAAGAAAGGGTTCTTGCCTGTGTTACAGGGTATGAAATTGAGTAAGACTCAATGCCCGACCACTGCAGAAGATAGAGAGAAAATGAAAGATGTTCCCTATGCTTCAGCCATAGGCTCTATCATGTATACAATGCTATGTACCAGACCTGATGTGTGCCTTGCTATAAGTTTAGCAGGGAGGTACCAAAGTAATCCAGGAATGGATCACTGGACAGCGGTCAAGAACATCCTGAAATACCTGAAAAGGACTAAGGATATGTTTCTCGTATATGGAGGTGACAAAGAGCTCACCGTAAGAGGTTACGTTGATGCAAGCTTTGACACTGATCCGGACGATTCTAAATCGCAAACCGGATACGTGTTTACTTTAAACGGTGGAGCTGTCAGTTGGTGCAGTTCTAAACAAAGCGTCGTAGCGGGATCTACATGTGAAGCGGAGTACATAGCTGCTTCGGAAGCAGCAAACGAAGGAGTCTAGATGAAGGAGTTCATATCCGATCTAGGTGTCATACCTAGTGCATCGGGTCCAATGAAAATCTTCTGTGACAATACTGGTGCAATTGCCATGGCAAAGGAATCCAGATTTCACAAGAGGACCAAACACATCAAGAGACGCTTTAACTCCATCCGGGATTTAGTCCAGGTGGGAGACATAGAGATTTGCAAGATACATACGGATCTGAACGTTGCAGACCCGTTGACTAAGCCTCTTCCACGAGCAAAACATGATCAGCACCAAGGCTCCATGGGTGTTAGAATCATTGCAGTGTAATCTAGATTATTGACTCTAGTGCAAGTGGGAGACTGAAGGAAATATGCCCTAGAGGCAATAATAAAGTTATTATTTATTTCCTTACATCATGATAAATGTTTGTTATTCATGCTAGAATTGTATTAACCGGAAACATAATACATGTGTGAATACATAGACCAACAGAGTGTCACTAGTATGCCTCTACTTGACTAGCTCGTTAATCAAAGATGGTTATGTTTCCTAACCATGAACAAAGAGTTGTTATTTGATTAACGAGGTCACATCATTAGTTGAATGATCTGATTGACGTGACCCATCCCATTAGCTTAGCACCCGATCGTTTAGTATGTTGCTATTGCTTTCTTCATGACTTATACATGTTCCTATAACTATGAGATTATGCAACTCCCTTTTACCGGAGGAACACTTTGGGTACTACCAAACGTCACAACGTAACTGGGTGATTATAAAGGAGTACTACAGGTGTCTCCAATGGTAGATGTTGGGTTGGCGTATTTCAAGATTAGGGTTTGTCACTCCGATTGTTGGAGAGGTATCTCTGGGCCCTCTCGGTAATGCACATCACATAAGCCTTGCAAGCACTGCAACTAATATGTTAGTTGTGAGATGATGTATTACGGACGAGTAAAGAGACTTGCCGGTAACGAGATTGAACTAGGTATTGGATACCGACGATCGAATCTCGGGCAAGTAACATACCGATGACAAAGGGAACAATGTATGTTGTTATGCGGTCTGACCGATAAAGATCTTCGTAGAATATGTAGGAGCCAATATGGGCATCCAGGTCCCGCTATTGGTTATTGACCGGAGACGTGTCTCGGTCATGTCTACATTGTTCTCGAACCGTAGGGTCCGCACGCTTAACGTTACGATGACAGTTATTACGAGTTTATGCATTTTGATGTACCGAAGGTTGTTCGGAGTCCCGGATGAGATCACGGACATGACGAGGAGTCTCGAAATGGTCGAGACGTAAAGATTGATATATTGGAAGCCTATGTTTGGACATAGGAAGTGTTCCGGGTGAAATCGGGATTTTACCGGAATACCGGGAGGGTTACCGGAACCCCCCGGGAGACTAATGGGCCTATTGGGCCTTAGTGGAAAAAGAGAAAAGGGACAAGCCCATGGCTGGCCGGCGCCCCCCCCTTTCCCCAAGTCCTAGTAGGACTAGGATAGGGGGCCGGCCCCCCTTCTCTCTCTTTTCCCCCCGGGAATCCTAATTGGATTAGGATTGGGGGGAGGAGTCCTACTCCCGGTGGGAGTAGGACTCCCCTGCGCCTCCTCTCCCTGGCCGGCCGGCTCCCCCTCCTCCAACCTTTATATACGGGGGCAGGGGGCACCCCAAGGCACACAAGTTGATCCTTGAGATCACGAACATGACGAGGAGTCTCGAAATGGTCGAGACATAAAGATTCATATATTGGAAGCCTATGTTTGGACATCGGAAGTGTTCCGGGTGAAATCGGGATTTTACCGGAGTACCGGGAGGTTGCCGGAACCCCCTGGGAACCATATGGGCCTTCATGGGCCTTAGTGGAAAGGAGAAAAGGGGCAGCCCATAGGTGCCCCCCCCCTTCCCCTAGTCCTATTAGGACTAGGAGAGGTGGCCGGCCCCCCTCTCTCTCTTTCCCCCTGGGAATCCTAGTTGGAATAGGATTGAGGGGGGGAGTCCTACTCCCGGTAGGAGTAGGACTCCTCCTGCACCCTCTCCCTGGCCGGCGCACCCCTCCCCCTTGGATCCTTTATATACGAGGGCAGGGGGCACCTCTAGACACACAAGTTGATCCTTGGTGATCGTTCCTTAGCCGTGTGCGGTGCCCCCTGCCACCAAATTCCACCTCGATCATATTGTTGCAGTGCTTAGGCGAAGCCCTGCGTCGGTAATACATCAAGATCATCACCACGCCGTCGTGCTGACGGAACTCTTCCTCGACGCTTTGCTGGATCGGAGCCCGAGGATCGTCATCGAGTTGTACGTGTGCTAAGAACTCGGAGGTGCCGGAGTAACGGTGCTTGGATCGGTCGGATCGGGAAGAAGACGTACGACTACTTCCTCTACGTTGTGTCAACGCTTCCGTTGCGATCTACAAGGGTACGTAAATCAGACTCTCCCCTCGTTGCTATGCATCACCATGATCTTGCGTGTGCGTAGGAAATTTTTTGAAATTACTACGTTCCCCAACAACCACGCAGGTTGGAATTGTAGCTGGAGTTGGCACACCGTCTGCAGCAGCTGCCGAGGTAACATAAAATGGCATTAGGATTTTTTTTCTACGCAAAGAAACCTGGGATATTATTTTTTACACAGTTGCAAAAGAACCAGCTAGGTGTTGGCATCCTGAACTTTTATAGTTGTACACAAATCAATTAGGAGTTGGTATCATCAACTTTTCAAATAGTTGCACAACAGTATCATACGAGTTGGCATCCTCGACTTTCATAGTTGCACCAGAACCATTTGGGAGTTGGCAGTCTCTACTTTTTGAATAGTCTCATAACAATATCACATGAGTTGGCATCCGCAACTATTTTAGTTGCACAAGAACCAGTCAGGAGTTGGCATCCCCAATTTTTTAATAGTTTCACAACAGTGCCACATGAGTTGTCATCTTCATCTCCTTTAGTTGCACAAGAACCATTCAGTAGTTGGCATCCTCATGTGTTCACATGCATATGATTTTCTAGGTGTGCAAATGCATTTGAATATAATTGTACTACTTATTCGGAAGATTATAATTTGTTTAATTCACTATTTTGTCTATTTTCTTGTGTTTAGATAGGCTAAATTCATCATGTTCCTCAGTTCACAATTCATTACATAGCTACACAAACATGCAACATGATTTGCATGCAAGAGTACCTGCAGTTGCACAAAATAGATGATGTAGCTGCACAACAGCCAGCATAAAGTTTTTTTTGGAATTCTGCATACAATTTTTTAGCTAAAACTAAAATGAATCTGAAATTAGCTGAGTTAGCATCTTCTACTTTTATATGGGTTGATGATGCCTACTGAAATCCAAACTCCACAAGTAGATGGATACGAGAGTATTGTCATTTGCACACTTGTATTGGTTAAGTTGCACAAATACAAGCTAGAGTTGGTTCATTTTTTCTCAAGCTTCTTTTTTTGCATCATGTGCAGGTTTTACAGGTTATGGGGGTGGATGAACTGATGTAGATTTTTGCACAGAGTTCTAAGCTACAAAGTCACACATACTACTGTGTGAAAAGATTAAAGAAAAAAACATATACTTCTTGTCTAGTTGGTAGTTATATTCTCATAGTACCTACAATATGTTTTTTTTCTTTTTCTTTTGCTACAGTGACACAGGTTCTTCTGCATCATGTGTGAAATAAGACTCTATATGTGCTCTCTTATATATATTTGCATTTTTTTCATGTGCCAGTAATAAGACGCGGGAGGTGATTGCACCACACAGTATTATAGTTGCTCATTACGTGAAGTTGGTTCATGTAGCGCTAAAATTGCACCACACAGTATTATAGTTGATTGTGATAGCACAAAAATTGGTTTAAAAAATAGTTGCATCTCATAGTATAAAAGTTGCACCATCTAGTACAACCAGTTGGCGATGAAAAAAGTTCATCGAAACATATATAAATGGGGTCTAGTTTTAAAGATCTCGCCGCGAGAGTTCCAACGGTGAAAACGGATTTTAATTCCGACATGTAATTCATAAGTTATTGCTTTTTGAATTTTTTGGAATGCAATTAATTGCTTTTTTGCTTTATTACTGGCACATGGAAGAGCACGTGGAAACGAACTTGGGCCAGGGTGAAGGGGAGTGCGTTGGATGATGCTTTTTAATTTTGGTCTCTCAGGGATCAAGCAGACTTTTCTAATCTGGCAATGGGACATAAATTTTCCTAATACAGCCGGCTGCCGAGGAGCGCTAGCGAGCGCACGGCTGCTCGCTAGACGCGTTCTAGAATAATTGATTGATCAAAAACAATGTGGCGAGTTCTTGAATCTTGACTATTCCTGCTGACACAAATGAGAACAAGTCTTCCCGGTAGGAAAATGATGTCCTATCTACAACTTGGAAAATGATGCATGCTACCCAGGGTTCCACATTATTTTGTTGGAATTATTTATGATGGTGGTATATGCAACTGTTTGTGTATTCAAGATGCCGGATAAACTCAAACCTCAACTTGAATATCAATGTTTCAATATTTATTGAGTGAGAAGGAAGTGTTGTCGACCTATACAACATGTCCACACAATATACCAAACCTGACACGCTTTCCATCTTTTTTTCTTCCACTGCCTTTATCTCTAAGCAAAATGTCCCCTTCCATAATTTGTAGCCTGGTAAATATTTTTTTCTTAAAATGTTATTTATATAATCTCAAACATTATTTTGTATGATATTTTATATTGCATCGAACATTGTTTTGTATGGCTTTTTTTAACTCAGTATAGATGCAAGCGCTCATATATACGCGCATACAATCACCACTATGAACGCACACACGCACACCATACCCTTATGAGCACTTTCGAGAGACTGAGTCGGTATGTCATCTTGAGATTTACGAAGTCATCGTAGGCGCCTCGTCGTCGACGGGACCGTCTCCTCCCACTAAAAGCTTATCGCCGGAAATGCTGAAATAAATTCAGAAATAATGAGTGCATTAGGACTTAACCCCTCTGAGCTGGAAATACTACTGTCCCTCTAACCATCCAACCATAGATTGGTTAATCATTGTTTTATATGGCTGACATGTACTTTTATGTCGTTCAGCTGGTAAATAAGTCTTTTATTTCATTTCTTCTAAATTGATATTTTAAGTAACTTCAAACATTCCCTCGCAAAAAAAAGTAACCTCAAACATTTTTTGTACAGCATATAGTATTAGGCCATTATTATAACTAGCAAATATGTATGTATGTTGCAACCGGAGAAGCAATCATGTTGTCCACCATCGAGAGCATGAGCTGCTAGAGCAAGGGTACTCGTCTTCGGGGCACATCGGCCCCCCATTCGAGGATGGTTGTCAGACCAAACACCCGAGGCAGACGCCGGGAGCAGCAACAGCCCAGACCGGGGCTCCCTGAACACCGTTGGCCTGTCAGTTGGAAGGACAGAGACCAAGGAGCGGGTGCCTCAAGGACTTTCCGCTTCTTCTCAGTAAGACTAGCCATAATGAATAGTAACATACACTAATAACATACACATATCTTTAGACTATATTACTATTTTTATAGTGGGTAGTAATTTAAGTGTAGTAAGGGCATCTCCAGCCGCGCCTCCAGGAAGGCCTCCTCAGGCGATTTTTTTGCGCCGGCGACGAAAAAACGGCCCAGTCGCACCCCCAGGAGCCCGATTTTCGCCGGCTTGGGCCGAAAACAGCGCCGGCGGACCCAGGCCGAACCCAGCGCGCTGACGGGCGCCCGGGGGCGCCGGGGCGAGCTGTTTTGGCGCGAAAAAGACGCGGGCCAGCCGCGTCAGTGACTCGGCGCCTCGTCTTCCCCCAACAGCCTCGGTTCCCGCGGGGAATCAATGGCAAGGTTGCCGCCGGTCAGCCTTGCCATTGATTCCTCACGGGCGGCGCGTTCACGGGACGGCGCGCAGACGCCTCCACTCCCTCGCACGCGTACACACGGGCGCGACCCGGCTATAAAAGCCGGCGGCCTCCGCTCACCTGCGCCCACACCAGCCCCGCCCCTCGCCGCCGTCCAGCCCTTCCTCACTCCCCGAGCGCCGCCGCCCAGCCCCTCCCTCTACCTTTTCTGAGCCCGCCCAGCCCCGCCTTCGCCATGGCAGAGCGCTTCCCCGGAGATACGACGGCGGCCAACGGCTTCGGCCGCCGTTTGCTGCGCAAACAGGAGTCGTGGCTCCTGTTCCAGGTGAACATCCCGGCGGCGCCGGACATGCGCGCCGGGCCGACGGGGTGGAGGCTCAGCGTCGGGGGAGTACCCATTTCCCCGTTGCCCGACGCCGTGACGGACCCGAGGTACTTCGCCGAGGAGGTCGACATCGTGCGCGCGTCCCTCACCGACGCCGAGCTCTCCCTCCCCCAGTACGCCGCCGACAACCACGCGGCCTGGGGGCGTATTTCGAGCGCTGCCAACAGCAGCACTTGGCGTCCACCAACGGCGCGCCGGTGGTCGGCAGCCGGCAGAACAGCGAGGGACGCTACCTCTGGTGGGGCGTCCCCGGCCGCACACTCGAGGGCGTGCTCACGTACCTCGAGGGCGGCAACGACCCGCCGTTGGCATACCCCCCAGCGAGGGTGGCCGCCCCGGCGCAGCACCGACGCGCCGAGCCATGGGCTCCAAGAAGGTTCGGCGCATCCTCTTCTTCCTCCTCGTCGTCCTGTTCTTCTTCCCACTCCTCCCGCTCTCCGGCGCTGCTCGGCGTCAAGGCCGAGCCCGCGGCGGAGACGCCGCTCGGCCGGTGCACTCGCAGCGCCGGCATCGTCATCAACGAGGGCAGCCGGTGCGCCCCCTCGTCGGCTCCTCCGCGCTTCGTCAAGCCGAAGACGGAGCCGGGGCTGGCGCCGGTGAAGGCCGAGTTCGCCGACGACGGCGACGCCGCCCTCGAATGGGCGCGCCAGGACTCCATTGCGATGGAGAAGGCGCGCCGCGAGAAGCAGAAGGAGCGCCAGCGCGCCGCCCTACGCCGCTTCGAGGAGCGCCGACGTGGCCGCGAGGAAGGCGGGTCGTCGTCCTTTGCGACAGCAGCGACGACGACGACGCGCCGCCGCCTGTTCGCCATGGCGACGCCGGGCAGGGGTCCAGCAGGGGCGCCCGCGTCAAGGTGGAGAAGGCCGACGACGGCGACGGCAGCGACGACTTCCCCCTTTCTTTTTTTTAGATTAGGTTAATGTAATGTTTGGACGAATTTCGCCGAAATTTGCCATATTTAGCCGGAATTTAACTAGTTTTATCATAACTTCGCCGAGTTTTCTTTTTTTTGTTTTTTAATACGCACCTGGGGGCGGCCCTGGGGGCCGACGGCTGGGGACCGACTCGCCCCCAGGGCCATTTTTTGTGCCGGCTCACCCCCAGGCGGCGCTTTTAGACGCCCCCTGGGGGGCCAACGGCTGGAGATGCCCTAACATGCAAAGATTAATTTATTAGGTTATAGACTCATATTGCATTGGGATATGTGATGTTACACTAACTACCTAAATTACTACAACTATCTCTCTCTTCATTAACTCATTGCCACATAATCAAATTTGCTGAGTTGGACTTGATGTTACTGCTGAAGTTACTCTTACTGTGGCTAGTCTAAGGACGCGCATACCTCCATTGATGTAACAACCAACAACTCCTCCTTCCACGACTTCCGTGGCGCCCGAAGCGCCGCCGAGCCAAAATCCTTAGGAATGTCCGCAACCCAATCCGAGACCGAGAGCATGCTGCGCCATTAAGGAGAAAAAGGTCTTCGTGAACAATCAATGTTTCACAGCTCAACAGCGAGAGGCTCTTCGGTCGGTGATGTACATATCGGTGCCATCCATATGGGCCTTAAAAACGTTGTCGGGGTCTTTGCTGCAGATTTAGAGGTAAGAATCATTAATGGGAATCGTGAGTCCCACAAGCCCTCAGTAGCCTTCCAGATGAGCCCGTGATCTTGCTCGCTAGCGACTGCCTCACGTACGGCCTTGTAGTTGTAGGCGTCCTCTTGGAGAAGGGTGACGGAGGCGAGCCTGCTCATCACCACGCCATCGGAGCTGCCGTCGGCGGCAAGGTCGAACGCGCCAGCGGGGATCCCGCTCAGGGCCTGTCCGTCAAGCGGGTGAGCTTGAGGTACGAAAATGTTGTAAGGAACCATGGTTCAGCCGAACCTACGCTCCACACCATTGATTTTTAAACACTATTCGTGAGGATCCATGCATGGTTGATTAAAAAATGCAGTTGACATGCATGTCTATTCATAAGGATTCATGCATGGTTGATTAAAAAATACAGTTGGCATACATGTTACAGATCCACATGTAGTAAGATGTTAAATCGTACGGCATAGACCATAGATTTAGCTGAACCATGATCCTGAATCACGTCTCATCAGGGAACACAGTACCCCTAAGCAGGGGCGTCGAGCGGCCGCTGCGCCTGGTTTGCGTCACGGCGGTGTCGCCAAGGAGCACGACGCTCTCGGAGTCGGATCTGCCGGCTTCGTTGGCGGCCAGGTAGTAGAACTTGTTGACGCTGTGCTGCGACACCAAGGAGAGTGGGCCCCTGTTGAAGCCGAAGCTGCCCGGGTTGCCGTTGAGGGGCAGCGTGCTGTTGGCCGCGCTGCACCCCAACACCGCGCTGCCGACGATGCCCCCGTGGCCATGGCGACCGACTCGTTGACCACTAAGCCGGTGGTGTTTGATCCCCGCGGAAAGGTGTGATAGGTCCCGGGAGTCCCGACACCCCCTTATCGTACCTGTTGAGGCCCGCTGAGATTCGTTCTCTGGTGTGTGGTATCGCAGACAATTAATAGCGACAGCATGTTTTTCCATGCATTTGACACAGCTGATATCGGTGGCTAGGTACTAGCCTGTGACCTATCCGACATGAGCCACAGGCAGTAACTGTACAGCTCACATGTGAAAGGAGAAAGAGAAGAAAAGACAAAAGAGGGAGAGAGAGCGTCTTGTTTCTGTCTCTTTCATGCGAATGTGTGAGAGAGAGGAGGGGTGAATGAAAAGAAAAGTGAGAGAGACCAATTTTTTAAGAGAGAACGGTGAGGGGAGAGAGCAGTTTTAACAGAGAAAGCTGTTGGTGGTACTGTACACTTGACCCATTTGGAAAGGTCAAATCAAGTCAGAAGGAACAGTGCTAGACTTGGCCCAGATTCCTTGAAATATTGTCAATTCTCACGCGCTTAATGAAGCCGCAGACCCGCTAATTGATATAATCGCTACAGTTTGTGGCACAGATCTCTATTCTGAATGGACGGTATAGATAACAGGGCGTCTAGGCACCCGGGTCCTAAGGGCATCTCCAGCCGTTGGCCTCCCAGGGGGCGTCTAAAAGCGTCGCCTGGGGGTGAGCCGGCGCAAAAAATGGCCCTGGTGCGAGTCGGCCCCAAGGCCGCCCCAGGCGCGTATTAAAAAAAAAGAACGTTCGACGAAGTTATGATAAAAACTAGTTAAATTTCAGCCAAACATTACAAATTTCGGCGAAATTCGTCCAAACATTACATTAACCTAATCTAAAAAAAAGAAAGGGGGAAGTCGTCGCCGCCATCGTCGTCGTCGCCGCCGTCGCCGCCATCGTCGTCGTCGGCCTTCTCCTTGACACGGGCGCCCCTGCTGGACCCCTGCCCGGCATCGCCATGGCGAACAGGCGGCGGCGCGTCGTCGTCGCTGCTGTCGCATAGGACGACGACCCCGCCTTCCTCGCGGCCGCGCCGGCGCTCCTCGAAGCGGCGTAGGGCGACGCGCTGGCGCTCCTTCTCCTTCTCGCGGCGCGCCTTCTCCATCGCAATGGAGTCCTGGCGTGCCATTCGAGGGCGGCGTCGTCGTTGTCGGCGAACTCGGCCTTCACCGGCGCCAACCCCGGCTCCGTCTTCGGCTTGATGAAGCGCGGAGGAGCCCCCGACGAGGAGGCGCGTCGGCCGCCCTCGTTGATGACGATGCCGGCGCTGCGAGTGCGCCGGCTGAGCGGCGTCTCCGCCGCGGGCTCGGCCTTGACGCCGAGCAGTGCCGGAGAGCCGGAGGAGTGGGAAGAAGAACGGGACGACGAGGAGGAAGAAAAGGATGCGCCGAACCTTCTTGGAGCCCATGGCCCGGCGCGGCGGTGCTGCGTCGGGGCGGCCGCCCTCGCCGGGGGGTACGCCAACGGCGGGTTGTTGCCGCCCTCGAGGTGCGTGAGCACGCCCTCGAGTGTGCGGCTGGGGAGGCCCCACCAGAGGTAGCGTCCCTCGCTGTTCTGCCGGCTGCCGACCACCGGCGCGCCGTTGGTGGACGCCAAGCGCTGCTGTTGGCGGCGCTCGAAGTACGCCGCTCAGGCCGCGTGGTTGTCGGCGGCGTACTGGGGGAGGGAGAGCTCGGCGTCGGTGAGGGACGCGCGCACGATGTCGACCTCCTCGGCGAAGTACCTCGGGTCCACCGCGGGGTCGGGCACCGGGGGAATGGGCACTCCCCCGGCGTTGAGTCTCCACCCCGTCGGCCCGGCGCGCATGTCCGGCGGCGTCGGGATGTTCGCCTGGAACAGGAGCCACGATTCCTGTTTGCGCAGCGAACGGCGGCCGAAGCCGTTGGCCGTCGCCGTATCTCCGGGGAAGCGCTCTGCCATGGCGAAGGCGAGGGCTGGGCGGGCTCGGAAGAGGTAGAGGGAGGGGCTGGGCGGCGGCGCTCGGGGAGAGGTAGGGAGAGGAAGGGCTGGACGGCGGCGAGGGGCGGGGGCTGGTGTGGGCGCAGGTGAGCGGAGGCCGCCGGCTTTTATAGCCGGGCCGCGCCCGTGTGTACGCGTGCGAGGGAATGGAGGCGTCGGCGCGCCGTCCCGTGAACGCGTCGCCCATGAGGAATCAATGGCAAGGCTGACCGGCGGCAGCCTTGCCATTGATTCGCTGCGGGAACCAAGGCCGTTGGGGGAAGACGAGGCGCCGAGTCACTGACGCGGCTGGCCCGCGTCTTTTTCGCGCCAAAACAGCTCGCCCCGGCGCCCGCGGCGCCCCCGGGCGCCCCCCAGCGCGCTGGGTTCGGCCTGGGTCCGCCGGCGCTGTTTTCGGCCCAAGCCGGCAAAAATCGGGCTTCTGAGGACGCGACTGGCCTTAGAAGGCCTTTCTAGGACGCGGCTGAAGATGCCCTAAAAGACCACTCTCTTGATCCCCGGTCCGTACACGTACACGTACCTGCAGCGATCGTCGCCGTTGCGAGGGTTGCCGCCGCAGGCGTCGGCGGTGTCATTGGCCAGGAGGCTCCGGCATGTCTGGCTAGCGCAGGGGACCCTGACCGGCGCGGCCGCGCACTGCGTTGTCCAGACGAAATCGTTGAGGAGGTCGACGACGCCGGAGACGTCGTTCTGCTGCGTGGCCCCGATGGAGACGTTCTAGAGCATGATGTCGCCCATGTCGTCCGCCGCCGCGCTGCCGAGCTGGTCCGTGTTGCGGTTGCGACGGCGCGCCTTTTTGAGCAGGGCGTTGGTGCCCGACCTGGGCGGCTTTGTGGACAGAGAGTTGGGCGCCTGGCTGACGGTCGTCGCCCTCCTCGCGGCTGCAGGCGCCGGCGCCAGGAGGAGAAGCTGGAGGACAAGTAGCCAAGCTAGCAGCGTGACTGCCAACAGTGCTTCTTGTTGCAGCCGGGCGCGCCATTTTTTCTAGCTAGGTACTTTCTCCGTTTTAAAATAGATAACTCAATTTTGTACTAGTATAAAATTAAGTTATCTATTTTGAAATGGAGGAAGTACTACGTAATTAGCTAGCTAACTAGCTAGTATCTGCTGCAATATACACACGCGCGTACAGATAAACATACATCTAGATACATCCATTTCTATGACAAGTAATTCTGAACGGAGAGAGTACGTACGTAGGAAGGATTGGCTGAGAATCAACCGGTGGATGGATGCCATTAGTCGCAAGGGTGCCGCGAGAAGGAGCACAAGAAGAGTCCAGCCTTTGACAGCGACGAAGAACGCTCACGGTAATGCGGCGACTGTGACTGCTCCGGCCTCCAATCATCCGTCAAGGAAGAAGACATGAGATGTATGACTCAGCGATGCCGGGGTCGATCGGCGCAGTGCCCGTCCAGGATCAGGTTGCTGGTCATCTCCAATGTTTGACTCAGCGATGCCGATACATATTTCTTGGTCAGCACCCTACAAAGAGCTTAATTTTACATGTCCTTGAGTCACTTATGGGCCAATATTTCGGCCTGCCTATCCAGGCCACGGCCGCACGTAGGCTTCTGGCTTTTTAAGAGACGACAGGCCCACGCAGTCGCACAAACGCCGCGCTGGAAACGAGCGTGCGAGGAGAGGCGAGTCGACACTTAGCGGCTAGAGAAGCAACGGCTAGAGAAGCAGTTTTTAGTCCCACATCGCATATCTTAGCGTAAGCATCCTAATTCATAAGCGTGCCAGGCTGTTTATGGAGCGTGCCTAAAAGAAAGCACATCCACCCCAACCTGTGCGGTCTGCACATTCAGCAACCCCAACTGGATATTGAAATTGAATCCTTGTAGCGTATGACACATACGCCTGGTGAATATTTACTTTTTTTATTTTTCGTAATTTTTTCTCAAACATTATTGAGTAGCTTGGTAAATAATCTCTTTTCTTATGTTCCATCAATAAGTATTTTATAAATAGCCTCAAACATTGTTTCGTATCACTGACATATACACTTGGGATACAATATTATTTTATGTCGTATGGCCGGTGTATAATTCCTTTTATTTCATTTCTCGTAATTGGTATTTTTAAATTCTTATTTGAAATAACATCAAACATTATTGTGTAGCCTGCTAAATAATTTCTTTTCTTATGTTTCGTAAATTTATATTTTAAATAGCCTCAATCATTGTTTTGTATGACTGGCATGCACACATGGTAAGTAATTCTTTTTATGTCTTATGCCCGATAAATAATCCTTTTATTTCAATCTCAAGCATTGTTTTCCATGGCATACAGTACTACACCATTTATTATGACCAGCAAACAATTCCGTATGTTGCAACGAAAAGAAACAGTCATGTCCTCCACCTATTCACGATGGGTTTGGTCAATGATCATACGACATGTACACTTGGTAAATACTTCCCCGTTCCTACATATAAGTCTTTATGGAAAATCATTACAAAGACTTATATTCAGGAATACAAAGACTTATGTTCAGGAATGAAGGGAGTAGTGAATCTACACTCTAAATCCGTATGTGGTCTATAGTGAAACCATTACAAAGACTTATATTCAGGAATGAAGGGAGTAGCTATTTTATTTTTTTCTTATATTTTATTTATAAATCTCAAACATTATTTTGTATGATATTTTAAATTGCCTCGGACATTGTTTTGTATGACTGACATGTACGGAAATTGCCTCTAATCAGTGGCAGTAGCGGCGATGCCTTCCTTGACGACTCGATAACGGAAGGCGCTCGCTCCTCCGATCGCCAGTAGATATCCTGCCGCTATTCCAATAAACGTTCTTTGTGGTGGTCCGATCCAGGACGCCGACATCCTCCATCGCATCATGGCAGACGCTGAGGCATCCAACCCCACCACGTCGCTTGCCACCGTCTGACCAACGGACGCCGTACCATCTTGGCCGATGTCGAGGCTCTTTTGAATCTATGGTCTTGCTGTCACCGGCGAGTCCACGAGGGATGTCGCCGCCTCATTCTCTCTCGTTCACCATCCTCCGTTGGCGCCTCAACCCAGAAGCCTTCCGCATCGCCGCCAAGCAAGACCAGACTGGTGAGCTCCTATTTTCAATCAATTATTTTGGCTAGGTTCTTTGAGCTTTCAACTCTAGTGTGTTATTGATTCTACTTGAGCACAACTGCCTTCATCTCTGATGGACGCCTTCAGAACACTCCTTCTGAGTTATTTGAACTCTTTGATCGGTCTTAAAATTGGGCTTTCTTCAGATCCCTGTAAAGGGAAATCGATCATCACCTGTGAAACAACAGCAAAAACTCCACATGTGATAACAGCAAATGAGCTGCTGCCTAAGTGGACACTTCCTATCAGTGGTTGGGTTAAGTTGAATTTAGACGGTGCTTTCGCTGTGGGAGGGTTATGTTCTCCTGTCAGGAAGCTCTTGAGGCTGAGCTGTGTCTGTGTGTTGCATGGAGGGCCTCTCTTTCGCCATCCAAAGAAGCAATTTGCCAATCATCATGGAGATGGATTCAATAGTTGCTGTTAAATTGATCCATGCTCGCGAGGTTACATGCTTCTCTTATCAAGGAAATTAGGCATCTCATGAGCCTTCGAGAAATTTATATTACTCATATTAATCATACTCAAAATAAGGTTAATGATAGTTTAGCTAAATTTGCTAGAACTGAGGGTCGAACTATGGCTTGGCTTTCGTCTGGCCCGGACGTTGCTCTAGCTTTAGCTCATGATGATTGTAAGGACTATGTGATTGAGTAATACAAGTATTCATCCGCTAAACTATCATGCATGTATGTATGTTGCAATTGGAGAAACAGTCATGCTATCCACCTACTCATAGTGGACGTAGTCAATCCCAAGGCGATGAGCTTTGTCACTCTAGGACACTGCATTCACGAGTCCCTTCTTGCACGGATTTGTATTTCTGTGAACTCGTAATGCTTATGGACATCAATAGACGACATCTACTATGCAGTATGGACCTCATGGTCGAACCACTAGATAGATAACGTACGCGCCATCCTGGGCGAGCTCTGGAGCAGGGGGTCTGCAGGAGGAAGAAGAGGAGAAGCGGCGGACTGCAGTGGAATCGACGTCGTTGCACCCCACACTCTAGGTCCTCAGGGTTCGTGCCAGGCCATGACTTTGTTGGGACGGCAGATTCGACCTGCCACCGTAGAACGATCTAGGCGAAGAGCGGATGGTGTGCCACACCTGGCCCCATGGAGGAGGTGGAAGCGGAGTTTGAGGTGGAGTTGGTGGCGCGTCCAGAAGATGAGATCGGGGGAGCGGCAGGGACGAAGATGAGATCGGGGGAGCGGCACTGACATATACACCTGGTATATAATACTATTATTTTATGTCGTATGCCCGGTGTATAATTCCTTTTATTTCATTTCTCGTAATTGGTAGTTTTAAATTCTTATTTAAATTAATCTCAAACATTATTGCGTAGCCTGCTAAATAATTAATTTTCTTATGTTTCGTAAATTCATATTTTAAATAGCCTCAAATATTGTTTTCTATGACTGGCATGCACACATGGTAAGTAAGTCCTTTTATGCCATATGCTCGGTAAATAATCATTTTATCTCAATCTCAAGCATTGTTTTGTATGGCATACAGTACTACACGGTCAAAGCTCATTTCTCCCTCGTACATCCGGGCATGTTCGGACTTCAAACGGGTGCCCAACAGGCTCAACCGATTGGACAGTCCAGGCTGCCCCAAATCCATCTCATATATGGGGAGCAATGTCGTTGTCCAAACTATCGGCCATGTTATTTCCAACACGCGGTCCCAACACAACACAAAACCCCACACCATGAGGCACCCTTCCCTCATGTCGGACCCTCTCTCCTTCCAGCTCAGTTTCCCACCATAGCCGAATAT
The DNA here is from genome assembly GCA_034509565.1 of Triticum monococcum. Taxonomy (NCBI): domain Eukaryota; kingdom Viridiplantae; phylum Streptophyta; class Magnoliopsida; order Poales; family Poaceae; genus Triticum; species Triticum monococcum. Next base: position 8,023,729 of record CM067847.1, on the reverse strand, counting down.
TTCTCGCTGGAGCCCTCTACTTTATAACCGGATGAGACTCACCTCACTTTCGTCATGGCGCCCTTTGCCCTTCATACCATACTTCCCCACGGACCACCAAGGAGGAGTGCCCCCACCAACCGCTTGCTCTCCGCCATGATCCCCTCCTCCCGTGTTCGTGCCGATCCGCCACGACCATCAAGGCGGAGGAGGCGTGCGCCGCCCATGACGGCCCCAAGCCAAGAAGGAAAATTCAATGTCTCATGAGGCATTGCCATGTTGTAACATACATTTGAATGTCATGCATTACCACAAAACAAAAATATGATGGCTGTTGTTGGGGATGCAACTAATACGCCAACGTGTTCGTTATTAACTATTAAAACAACAAACTAATGCATTTACCCTTCTATCCTAAAAAAATATATTGTATGACGTGATAAAAAAATATGACTGCTAGCTTATCCAATTTGCCACTTTTTCTTAAGTAGAGAAAATATTCCACTCACAGTTGTAACTGAACAAATCAACCATAGCCTCCAACCCGCTCACTCTCAACCCTCACTCCTATCACAAAATCCACTAAAAAGAGATGTGAAGTATTTCTAAATCCCTGCCAAAAGAATATATATTACCAATAGTCCAGTACCGACCTTGTGAATTTGGTTTGTTATTCAAGTCATGGCCGCAACAACACTTTTTTCTATTCTCCGTTCATTATGGAAATCAGCGTAAGTCGTGTTATCATCAGAAAAAGATCAGATTTCGAAGTTATTTATCCAATTATCATTCATATTCGTATTGACATTGTGCAGTTTCCTTGCAAATGTGTATCTTTGGATGGCCTTTAACTAAGTACATTCAGATATAATCCTCTAGCACTGCGTTGGAAGTTATAGCAATGCTTCATAATTTGATATTGGTTTATGGCAAATTATTACATCGCCAAATTATAACGACAATAATTTTATGAACAGAGTTAGCAACATCAGTTTTAACAATAGAGTAAAAACTTGTTATTAGCGAGTTTCAAATGAAAGAATAGTCAAGGTAGACATCAAGCGATGAACAAGCATAATATTAGTTGGTTTCCACTTGAAATTTGTCATATCAAGTGTCTTGCCTGCATCGATAAGACTTTTGGACTTCCTTCAGTACAAACATCAATACTCTGCATAAAGTAGCAGCAGTAATAAATGATAATCAACATTTATGAGTTCCATAACGGGACATGATGAAAGCTCACATAACACTAACCTGATAGCAATTGTATCTGATGACAATATTATTGTGAGTGAAAAGAAAAAAGATTAGTTATCGTTGTTTCTGTCTGCCTCCCCAACAAATGAAACCTAAGGAGTCATATTGAGTAAGAAGTTCGGCATTGACTGGGTACTGTTTGGATTGAAACCCAATTATAGGAGTCATGCCAAAAAAAATTGGTCGCTACTTTCATTCTGCGTCCACGGTCAGGCGAAACAGGGGCAGGGAAATCGTTCACCAAACTATTTGCATGCACCATCTCTGGCGAGGTGGACCTGGGTATAAACTAAATGGCCCCTCAGCTTTCCTGTTTAGATTTCTAAACTGGACCAATAGTTAACATACATTTGGATCATTATCATGCTCTTCACCATCGTCTTCTTGAGCACGAGATTTGATATATGGATTGTGGTAAAATATTTAATCCAGAGATGGTCGAATCTCTCAGCGGTGACGTAAGAAGGCCTTCTTGGGGCCGAAGGCGAGTGGCAAGAAGTGGGGGTTGAACTGCGGCTTGGAAGAGCACTTTGTATAATTTGCATTTAATTTGATTCAATTGGAAATTTCATGGCTGTGGGTGAGAGTTTCCTCGATGTGACCCTTAAAAAACATATTATTTCTTAGTGCTCCTAGAGAATCATAGGACATAATCAATGGATTAGTTAGCATAAGAGAAGAATCACTGCATCACAAAATGTATCTACAGAGTACAGACTGACCTTGTGCCTCTCATTGACAAGGGGTTTGCAAGAAGACACAATTGGAACCGGTGCCCCCATGACAATAACGTTCTTGACCCGCAAAAAAAAAAGACAATAACGCTCTTGGAGTTTGCAGCTGCTGCCGTGACATTCCTCCTATTCTGTGAAAGAGAAAATTGGCAACGATGTCTAGGTTTGCCATCGCTGCATTCATGCTTAGCTTTCATAGAAAGAAAACAGCAAAACAATTCCAAATCTCGAATATCTGCTATTGTGGTGTTGTGCATGAAATTATTAGCCATCCCACTGTGACCAGGGAGAGATATATACAGTACCTGGTGAGATAATCAAGAAGGAATAGTAAAGTAAGTGAAACAAAAGACAAACTAAAAGGTTTCTTAAAGTTGAATAGGAAATAATGGACAAAAAAGCTTGAACATTAAAGATGCTCTAACAATTCGTCCTAGGGAGGCCAATATGGCGGCGGATGTATTGTCTAGGAACTCGGAGACTTCTAGAACAATTGTCTGGAAGTCGGAGCCTCCTGGGTTTCTAGTAGACGTTTTATCAAACGATGTATCTTTATTCTCGAAATATAAACCACCATGATGGCATTCCCTCAAAAAAAGATGCTCTAACAAGAGCTACGCCTCCTTTTTTTGTTCTTTTAGGGTAAGAGCTACACCTCCTGTGTGCGTACTTGAACAAGGCCTTGAGTCACGTACGGGCCAACATTTCGGCCTGCCTATCCAGGCCACGGTTGCACGTAGGCTTCCCCGCTTTTCAAGAGAGGACAAGCCCACGCACAAACGTCACGCTGGGAACTTTGGCTGAACCGAGCGAACAAATGACGGAGAAGCATTTTTTAGTCCCACATGGCTTAGCTTACCGTAAGCACTCCAATTCATAAGCGTGCCAGGCTGTTTATGGGGCGTGCCTAAAGAGAGCACATCCACCCCAACCTGTGCGGTCTGCACATCCAGCGACCCCAACTTGATATTGAAATCAATAGATCTCGTAGCGTATGACATGTACGCCTGGTAAGAAATTCCTTTTATATTTCTGTAAAAGAATATTTCAAATAATCTCATGCATCATTGTGTAGCCTGGTAAATAATTTCTTTTCTTAAATTGTGATTTACGTATAATCTCAAACAATATTTTGTGTATGATATTTTAAATTGCCTCAAAAAAATTTTGTATGGCCAACATGTACTTTTATGTCGTTCACCTGCTAAATAAGTCTTTTATTTCATTTCTTGGCTGCAACGTGGGTTGCATCCGAACGATCATTCATTGTAAAATCAGAATGTTGTGACCATATTTGATTGCTAAGTTATTTTCAAAAAAATTGGGATGGAAATATGATGCCATCAATCTATCTAACGTGAAATCAATTTCCAAAATTATAATGCACTCTTGATGAGTAATGTATTTGCATGAAAAAAGAACTTATATTGACGTGGCTTGATAAGTGAACATATATGGAAGTTCCATATGTTCAAACCTTTTTCCATCCCTATGTTCTGAATTCGGAGTTTAAGAATATGTTTTTTTATCAGTTGATGTTTTTGTTACTAAAACTTAGAAATATAATTAATTGACGTGTTTTTCCAACATAAGTAAAAAGTGCAGCATTACTGCATTACCTCTCTAGGAAAACTTTTTTTAGAAAGAAAACTTTAGTACTTAGCATATCTATACCTTTCTAATTCATCCATCATAATCATTTTATATGTTTTGAAATGATAAAAATAAATATTGCAGTGTGCCTTTGTATGCCTTTTGCACCTTGTGGGAATAATTAGACCTGAAAGCACGGAATCCATGGGCTTTATTATTGTTTTTTTTGTGTGTGTCTGCAGATAATTAGAGTGGTGTTTTAACAATAAAATCTTATTTTCAGGTAGATAATAAACTTAACAAAGCAAAGAGTTTTTCTTCCACAACAGCAACATCATACGAGTGATTGGATGGCTCCAGTTCGTACAATCTGCATAACAATTAGTGGCAACAACAGTCTGATCTTGTGTCTGCTCCTTCCTGGAGTTGGAATCTTTCAGAGCATGACATGATCAAGCATCCTACCACTAGGACTACTCCAGAGTGCAGACTAAGCAGATCCATTCATCTGTTGTCCATCACCAAACTCTTCCATGCATTTTTTTTTAAAAGGAGGATGACCCCCCGCCTCTGCATCTGGGTGATGCATACAGTCACTTTATTAATTATTCTCACAAGACCTTACAAAGTAATACAACAGTAAGCCTAAAGCCGCCGTCTAAGCAACTCTATCCAGTTGATGAAGGGGCGCAGATAGCTTGGGCCTAATACCAAACAGACATCGCAGCCAAACCTAACATCTAAGACCCGAGGTCCCATCCAGGACGCCTGCTGGGTATGGGTCTCACCGGTCCGGCGTGCACTCAGAGGCCGCCGCCGCCAACTGCCACCGCTCCATCTTCAGAACTGTACTGATGCATCAAGCTTACTCGGTTCAGCTATCGTCGACGCCACCACGGCGCCCAATGGCACCTCCTCCCTACGCGCAAACAACTGAGCATGTCGCGGTCGCCACTGATACACCTCAGAACCATGCTGCCAAGTACCACCAGCTGACACGGCTTGAAGTCTTTGGAAGATCTGTCGTGCGTACCACCTGCCGACTAGGCATGACAAAGCGTAGTACCTGTTGGTCAGGCATGACTTGACATCTCCACCGAAGCTCCGTGCAAGATGAAGCCGCTCCACCTCCAGCCTCTCTGAACGGGACGGGAGCACCCCAGGAAGACACGGCGAAGAGTTGAGCACCACAATCACCAAGAGAGCCGGACCAGCCGACCGCCATGGTGAGGCGACACCACTAAAGAGAATCGCCGCCATCAGGAATGCCAAGAACGCGCTGCAGCTGTCCCACCTCCCCGCGGACCCAAAGCGGCGCCTTCAAGAAGGTGACGGAGCCGGGCACCACCGCCGCCCAACCAAAGTTGTGGGTTTTCACCCGGGTGCGGGGGGGGGGGGGGGGACGAGGAAGAGGGAGCTGGATCTCGAAGTCGCCTTCAAGAAGGAAACAGCGCCTGGAGCGCCGGTGGCGTCGTGGCCGCCGCAGCCGGCCAAGAAATTACTCCGATCCAGAGCTCCCAACCCCATATTCGCGCAGTCCGCCACCGGAACCGGCCGGACTGACGAGGAGGAAGGAGCAGCACGGGGGCGCCGTCGTCAGATCTGGCGAAGGAGAGCAGCAGGGGATCCCTCCACGCGGCGCCTGCGTCCACCGCCAACACGCCGCCCGCGCGGCCGAGTAAACGCGGCCCTCAACTCCGGCGAGCGCTGCCCGCCGCCCTCACCAGCAGAGGCCGACGCCTCAAACCCTAGGCCCGAGCCCGAGCGGCATCGTGGCCGAGGGCCTCGCCGCCACCCTCATCGGCGGCCGCGTGGGGGACTCGACGCCCGTCTCCGGCGGCGGCGAGGACAAGAATCAAGAAGGGGAGGAGGCGGACGGAGGGTTGGTCGCCCTCGAGAGGGCGACGCGAGGGAACGGGGGAAGGGGGTCTACTCTTCCATGCAGGGAAGCCGGATTTGAAATTCCAAACGTTTTGGCCGCGACGCAACGCAACAAAAACAACACTTCTGGTCACCTACACGCCACAGCTTGGATACAGAGATACGGGACCGAGATCCAGTGACTGGCCTCTGGCCAGTCACGCCGTAACTGGCGGGAGGCCAGCCGTTGGATGGAGGATGTGCAGCCCAGGAGCGAACACTGCAGTAAAATCATTGTAGATGGTACTGTATGCGAATCACTGTAGCTTGAGGACTGTTCACAAGTTCCTGTAGACGTTCCACTGTAGCTCAGGTACTGTTTATGAAGATCCATCCATCGATTTTTAATCCAACAGTTTAAAGAGAGGGGCTAGGCACCGTATTGTTCACCGGTGACTTGTCCAAAGCAAGTCACTGGATCTCAGTCCAGAGATACGTGTATTGGTCAGTATACGGATTTTTATAATAACACTGGTTAGTATACGTATACTAATAGAATGTCTGTGTGTTGCCACGGGCTTTTGAAATATTTTTGTTGAGTTGTATAGACATAATGCGTAAACTTTCACATGTAGAGATAAGATAGCACGGGAATGTCGGTGCCTTGCCATGTGCTACGATTTTTTTGCTAGTATTATGTAAATATAACGCATGCCAAATTTCACATGCAGAGACAAATACCACGGGCACAATCGGGGTATTTATTGAAGTACAATTCACTTGCAATGTAAATTGATAAAAGAGATAAATTAACACTATATAAATATAGAGCGATGATCCAACTAAAATTCTATTAAAAATTAATATCTACTGTTCCTTGTGTTGCGCTTAAGAAATTCTCACACAATATTAAATGTTGTCTTTAGCTTCATTTGCACGATATTTGAGCAAGTATAATAAAACATTTTCCTCAGCTTACATTGGTCAGATTTTTTTGAAAAGGAGGATGTACCTCCGGCCTCAGCATCTGAATGATGCATGCATCCATTTTATGAATTATTCTCAAAGACCTTACAAAGTAATACACAATACACCTGAAGCCACCATCCAAGCAACACCTGTTGCTCCTATCCCCTTGATGAAGAGGTGCCAATTGTCCGAGCCTAATACCAAACAGACATCGCAACAAAGCCTAACATCTAACGCCAGATGCCCCAGCCTAGCCACATACGCCAGATCTCCCCCGTGTCGCAGTGAGTCTCAGTGAGTCCTAACTGCAGGCGATATATTTTAATCTTACTTTTTATCAGAAATGTGCTGTTGTAATCATATAGTAGTGCTTCTAACATTGTTGAGAGTACTCACTGAAGTGATCATAATCCATAATATTGTCTATTACTCATGTGTTACTCATGTTGCGAATGCCAACCCCCACCCTGCGCTCACTTTGAATCCTCACTCTTATCACAAATTCCACTGACTCCCGTTCTAAGTGAGTTACCTAAACATGCACTCAATAAAAAGATAATGCTAGTCATCTTATATATATCGTCATCAAAATTTTGCCTGCACCAAATTTGTACAAAAACAAAAGACAAAAACAGCTTAATATGAGATACGATTTTCTACTTCGGCGGCAGCACCACTCCCTTGATAAATCATGAGCTTGTGCTATAGATTCACATGCTTGATCATTCTCTAACCCGTCAACCTCCGCCTCCGCTCTGCAGCCTTATTGACCTCCTCCCCCTGACCTCCTTGGGCGGCACCTCTCCCACCTCCTCATTTGGCAAATTATATCATAGTAATTAGGAAACAATGGCATCAGCATAATTATCCATGCCATTATAGGATCTGACAATTCAAAATAAGTGAAAATAGTGGGTGTTATCCTAGTTTACAAATTGATGAGCTGCTAGAGAACTACATCACAAGCAGCCTAGAGGACGAAGTTTCCTTGACTTCCTTTTGATACTCATTTGCTCAGCTCCATGCTTATCAATGGTGGCCACAGAAACTGGAATCAGGGAGCAAGCAATGCTTTTGTATCTTTTTCTTGACCCTCCTAAAATATCATTAAACAGTTCGGCATTGGTGGCTTACGACTTGTTTGTCCTAACAGCCGAAACCTGAAGCATTTTACTTCTTAGAACAAAAGCCGAGAGAAACCACGCAAGACAAGACTTATTTTAGGACCGAAGAAGCACACTTAGAAGTTGTTCCTACTTTGCAAAATTCTTACTCCCTAGCTATATTAGCTTTGTTTATAAGGCAAGTAAGATATAAATCATTGTTTTCATTAGTACCATTTTCTGAATGGGGTAGGAACAAGTCGCATACAAAAATGATACATGTGTTCTGAACCTGCCTGTTCTGCTCGAATTTAAATAGGGAGCTTTGGAACACATACATAATTTGCAGCAGCCATGACGTCTGTAGTTTCAAACACTCATTAGACGATTTTTCATCCAACTCTATTTTAACAAAGTATCAATAACACCTAGAGGAGGGAGACTGAAGTGAGAGGGGGAAATACTGGAGATGGCAAACGAAAGGTGCAAGGTGCATGCATAGCTACTGTTGACATGGAGTAGCAGGTAGCACAGATAGTAGATATCATTCTCATAATGATTTCGGCTATGTGATTAAAATGCTGCTTCTTGTAACCATGATTGTTTTTGCATTCCAACATATGGGCAGGACTTCACACAAAAAATACCTCCATAGGCATCCTAGAACATGGACACACACTCAATCAATTAAAGATGAACTGAATCAAATTAACAACAACAAGTTCGTCCTGCGCCAGGCAACAAGTGAACAAAATGTGCATCATATACAAATAGGTGCATAACATATTACAAAAATGCAGACAACTGTAAAACAAGTCTCTCAGCAAATAATAATGCTAATACAGGCTGGCCTCAACTTTTATTGTCCAAACATCATACCCATTACAAAACCATTCATTCCTGGGATCAAATGCTACAGATCACACCCATCCCAAGTGAAAACTAATGGCCTGCATACCTATAGGAATGTGATCAACAAATTTATGTGTGTCATAGACCAGTATAATTCTAAGCTACCCTTGATGAATTCAACGTATGTATGTTAAACTGCGGATTTGGTCTATTATTTGAAAAGAAAAAAATAATCCCTTGTGTAATAAAAATGCTGGCGCTTAATTTAGGAAAGGTGCTCAAGCCTAGAAAGAAATTAGACAGGCCACATAAAGCAGACAGAAAAAATAAACTATGAATCCATGTACATTGGCATCCTACATAATTGGTCAACTGGAGTGTATATAAAAATTACCTTGAAAATAACTGATCACTTGCACGGAGCCTTATCTTTCATTGTCGTGAACATAGAAGGTAGTACAAATCTAGAATTCTTTCCATGTTCCACTTCTTAAATCTGCCAAAGGTAAATAAATAAAAGTTAATACTTAAGAACCAATATACCTTTACTTCAACATCAAGACGAATTTGGATGTCATTCATGATAGGTTCATTAGGAACATGAACATGAAAGAGAACAAAAGAAAAGTCTCTCTTTATTACATATTTATTCAGTCTCAGGTCCTGCAAACAGATTTTCTAGGTTTGTTGGCTATGCAAACTCAAGTATGCACATGTTTCTTACCTGCAAGTACAGCTAGGGATGAAACTGTAACTCAGAAAATCCAAATACAAACAGCAAAGACATGCATTCATCGCATGCATGCATCAGGAAATCGATTGACAAATGGAAAATTGTTGTCTCATGATTAAGATTAACCGTCTAATTTGCGCGTAGGTGAATACTGGCAGCCAACGGCTTCCGCCGACATGGCCATGTACGGCGCAAGACATGACGCTCCGCAAAATGTGATCAGTCAGCGGCGTCCAGTGGCGAGCAATCTAGCAGACAAAAGGCTCATTGTGGCGACCGGCTATGTGTGCGCCTTAGCGCGGCGCATTCATCCGTCTAAGAAATCAATCAAGAAAACTGCTAAATTGGTTGTCCTCTTGTTAATATCAACAATCTAATGATTTGATTGTGTTTCCATGTACGCCCATGCATGCGAGAATTACTAATGGAGTTATATCCGTTCATCTAATCACGTAAAACTATGTCCAAAGCATAATCCATTACTTTTTATGCAACAGAGTAATAAGTGAAAGAAAATTCTCAGCAATTTGATAGAAAAAGAACACATATTTCATTAGATGAATCCAAATAATATCAACGTTGGCACACTAAGCACGTAATATATATGCAGAGTAACATCAACAATGAGATTTCAAGCTAGTTGGTGCTTCAGATCTGTTTGCTACATAGAACCATTCAAAGCTAGGTTGGTTCAGTTACCTTCATCTAAGTGACATGTTTGGATGGCATGTTGTAGTTGCACTCACCGTCCTCGACTGCCATCCCCGAATCCCTGACTCCTCCTGGACCCCTCTGCCCCTCTCTCCATGAGGCGGACGTAGTGCTGCTCCCGCCCATGGACGCTGCTGGGGCGTAGGCTTCGTCGTAATCATCGGAGGCTGCCATCCCCAACTCCCCGACTCCTCCTGGACTCCTCTGTCCCTCTCTCCACGAGGCGGAGGTGGTGCTGCTCCCTCGCATGGACGCTGCTGGGGCGTAGGTTTGTCTTCATCATCGGACTCGGGTCAGCGGCGTAGTCCAGGGCAGATTGGCTGGGAAGAGGTTGAGGGCGGGGAACTGCACCATCGCTCGTAGACAGAGGGAGGAGGCGGTCGACAGGAATCCGTGGAGTCTAGAGGTGCTATGGCGGCGTGAATCGACAGAGGATGATGCTTGCTGGTGGCCTGAGTGAGAGAGGACGAGCGAGCGAGAGTTTGATTTGTGGGCCTTCCAGGAGGATGGGTTTGATTGATGGTTGCTATGTATATGCATTGTAAGGAAAGAAATAACGTGGAAATTTTGGAATGATGGTTGATTGCTTTCGTTTTGCAAGTAAGGGAGTGGATCTGGCACGGGCCCACGTGTACCCGTCATAACAAAAAGGAATCGCTGGAAAACAACAACGGGAATTAGTGATCGATCGAAGAGAACGAACGAAACAACGTGCACCATTAGGAGTAGAGAAAAAAGTAACACTTCCACAATAAGATTTGTTTATCATGGTTTACTTGTTAATTTTCTTAAAATCCTTTATTTGTTTCCCGAAAATCTATTATTTGTTTCCGAAAGCAAATTGCATTAATGAGACAGATCGGTTGATTTGGATAAGTTAGGAAAGTTAGATCCATGATCTTTTGTATGTTTGGAAAGTGCTGATTTTTTAAAGAAAATAGTGGACTAAAAAAAATAAACCAATGGATAAGAAAACCAGTGGGGAGAGGTGGTGGGAGGTGAGAGCAAATAAAACCGGACGAAAATAAAACCGGAGTACCAGGCTACCAACTGCTCCATTAAAAATACAGATCCATAGGATAGACTTGATGGATCGAGTTGTGCGCTGCTGAAAACGGTGTGGGCCTTGACTCACGCATGGGCCATTATTTCGGTCTGCCTTAAGCCCACACATACCACGTGTGAACCGAAGGAACAAGCGACACAGAAGTAATTTTTAGTCCCACATGGCTTAGCTTAACACAAGCACCCCAATTCATAAGCGCCCAAGACAGTTTAGGAGGCGTGCCAAAAAGAGAGCACATCCACCCTAACCTGTGCGGTTTGCACATCCAGCAACCCCAAAATGGAAATTGAATCAATAGATCTTGAAGCGTATGACATGTACGCCTGGTCAATAATTTCTTTTATATTTTTGTAAAAAATTATTTCAAATAATCTGGAAAATTATTTTGTGTATGATATTTTAAATTGCATCGAACATTGTTTCATATGACCGACACGTACTTTTATGTCGCTCACCTGCTAAATAAGTCTTTATTTCATTTCTCGTATGTATGTTGCAACCGGAGAAACAATCATGTTGTCCACCTACTCACAGTGGACGCAGTCAATCCTAAGGCGCTGAGCTTTGTCACACTAGCACACAGCATTCATGAGTCACTTCTCGCTCCGATTTGTATTTCTGGGGACTCATAATTATTAGGAAACATAATAGAAAACAAAAAAAAATTGACCTATAATCAAGATCCCATATCACTATGAAGATGCACACAAGGTTAGATCAGATCGTTACCATTTTTGAATTGTAGCGGAAGAAAAGTTGGTGTTCTTACTATGGGATGTCAATTCCGTATATCATCCACAATGTTCGATGCAATTCCGTATATCATACACAAGGTTAGATCAGATCGTTACCATTTTTGAATGCAAAATAGATTTTGGCATAATCTTGAGAACTTAGAAGTACCTATTCTGGATGCACCACAACTGAAGCAAGTGCATGAGAGCCTTGACTTGAGAACGTTAGTGGGCATGAATGAAAAGCTTTATATCTTGACTTTTTGATAACTCATTGTGGTCAATTTTGTGTAAAATGAAAAACAACAAAATGAAAAACAACCTAATAAGTAAGAGGATTCAAGTATTTGTTCTCATGATAGATTAAACTTTGACAAGAAGCATCGAATTTTTACTCAAGCTCCAGTTACCTAGCTGAGCATGTACTACCTTGTACAGATATGTTCTATCTTGCTTATAGCTTGGAGAGAAGATAAGGGTACGCCTATGGGCAATAATGTTATTGATGAGCTAGATGGATAACTTTGGTTTATCAACCTTTTTCTCAAGGACGAGTAAGATTTAAGCTTGGAGATGTTGACGAGTGGGTTTTAAGCATTTGAAGAAGGGTCATACTATTTTTGATAGAATGTTTTTTTTTTTACATTGGTAGTAGGTGGTGTCAGTGGCGGTGGTTGGGATGGGTTTGACATGGAGTAGAAGCAAAGCTAGTCACGTGGGGAGCCATCCCCCCTTCCTATTCTCATATGCTCTATTCCTGTGTACTTTGTCTAAGCTTTCCCAATGAACCAGAGATGCCTTAACAATGAAAGATGGACATTATATTAGTGCTTCGAGCTTCTGACACAAGAATCTTACATCATGCTCATGCATGCACTTACTTAATTCACACTATGCATGATACCACAATGATGCACGTACATTGGCTAACACGGTTGACATAACACATGCCTCCATGTGAACTTAACTGCTAGAACTAGAAGATGAGCACCCACCCTAGAAGAGTGGCTATTGTCACGAGCGACGCCTGAGCCTGCGCAGGGGCACCACCCTTCGCCGCCGCAGCTGGCCCACCGGCGGGCATTGCCGGCCCAAATGTCAGCACGCCGCCGTCGTTGTGAACGTCGTAGGTCATGTTCCTGCCCGTCTGCAGCAGGCTGCCGAGGACGGACCCACCGGTCGATGGACGTATGGTGAGGCAAGTCTGGTCGCTACCGGCGACGTCGAAGAAGTAGTTCTTCACATTGAGCTCCATCGTCGCGTCGGCGCCGTCAAACACCATGGCGACCCTAGGAACCTTGACAGCGGCAAATTCCTTGGTGGGGAAGCACAGGCGGTCGTCATCGGGGCTCTTGGGTACCCCGACCACCTTCTGCTGCAGGATCTTGGTCAACAACTTCTGCCTCAGAACCTTGTACGCGGCGTGTTCGAGGTAGGTGACGGGAAGGGTGGTGCTGAGAATCACCCCGCCGGAGCCGGAGAAGGTCTCCTCCGGGATGTCCTTGAGGAGCTCGCCGTCGACCTGCACGCCTGTTAGCTTGACGTAGTACAGGTCAGGGTGCTTGCCCTTGAGCAACGGCGTGCTGCGGCTGCCCTTATCCTTGGCCGGCGCCGCGTCGTCTCCGACGCTGAAGCTGACGAAGCTCTTGTCGCCCCCAGCGTCGTCGATGAAGTAGGAGAATCTGGAGATCTGGAGCTGCGACACGAGCGAGAGCGGCCCCCTGCTGAAGCCCGCGGAGCCGAATGAGCTGTTGAGGTTCCGCTCCGGGACCTTGCCGATGCAGCCGAACACCATGCCTTTGGCGGGCGTGGCCCCGAAGGTGAACGTGTCGGTGGCGAGGAAGGCCGACGTGCCACCGCAGCGGTCGCCGGGGCCGGCGCATTTGTACTTGGGCATCAGGCGGTTGCATGCCGGGTCGGCGCAGCCGATCGGGGCGAAGGAGTCGGAGCGGTTCGGCCGGAAGGTGGGCGCATATGTGGGCCCGGGCTTGCCGCACTGCGCCCAGACGAGGTCGGTGGTGATGTCCATGACAAAGGGGAGGACCTGTGGCGGCGATGACCCGATGGGGAGGTCGAAGATCAAGGCGCCGTAGCTGTCCGCCGCCGAGCTGCCCAGCTGGCGGTCGTCGGCGCTGCTCTGCTCGCCGGAGACGTCCTTGACGCCCTCCTCCTTCTTTTCCTCCAGGTAATAGCCGGCGACTTCCTCGATGGCCGAGATAGATTTTTCAAAGAATTTCAGCTTGGGAATCAGCCCGGCCACCGACGCAGCGGACGAGTCCGGCGGCGCCAGCAGCAGGAGGAGGAGTAGAAGAGAAGTACGAGCCGCCATTGTTACGGTTATACCAAGCTAGCTAGGCCGATGCGTATCAGCAACAGGCCCTAGCGACCCATATATATACGAGCATACGGAGTTACAGACCCATCTCCATATTATTTCCTCGTACGTCCTCTTTTTTCTGTCTCCACACCCTATAGCTATACTCCGGCCAAAAAAGTTTCCGACATACTTATTTTGAATTTTTGGTGGATCTCGGAGACTCAGACTCAAAGAGTTGACCCAGCGACAATGGCCATGTGGCCACGCCGATTGCAGGCACATCCGCACATGTCCGGTTGGTGTCTTTCCTCGTTTCAGGGAAACCCTAGGGACCTTTCTGTCGTTTCTTCTCTTTTGGTGCGCTTGCCTTTTGTGATTGTACCCTACTTGGACATCTGTTCTCTGGTGGCCTGGCCTTAGTAGGTGGATTTTTAGAACATCTGCATCTGGGCCCTGCTATCCTGGCTGTCCAATATTGCTTTAAGATATGTGCAACATAACTAACTTTGTATATGAAATTTTCTCTTTTTTGTTTCTCTCACATAGAACATGTCTTGAAGTTCAAACCTTTGCAACGTGGCAAAGCTTTCTATCTAGAATCTAGGATAAATCTTTCAGATTTTTTTTGTCAAACATAAATATACAAGTAAGGTGCTATGCCCGAGCTCTCCGGCAGCATTTCTCCTTTGCTGAAAAAACCGGTCATGGCTCGCTAGTTTCTCTGCAATGCGCCTGAACAACTCGGTGCTCATCCTAAACCTTCGCCGGAAGTACGACTCGGGGTACACGGAATTATCCGCAAAATAATGCCTGGTCAATCTGTTGAGGACATCGATCATATCCCTCCAAATTTTCTACCGACCAATAACCGAACCACCGTACTTCGGTTTTTTATTGATGTGCATACCTAGGATCATTGCAAGATCCTTCTCCTCTCCAATATCAAATTATTCTTTGGAAGAATCATATGACGAACTCATCTACAATGTTCAATTTAAACTAGGCTATAAAAACTACAAACAACATGCACCAAATTCATGTAAAAATGTGAAGTTGAACCAATACATACCTTGCAAGCGTTTTGTCGAACACCTTGTGGCCGACGAGCGGCAGTGGGCGGCCGGGCACTGTTCGCCGGAGGAATGGCGCGGCGAGGGGCGGCGGCGACTGGAGGGAGAAGGAGGAAGCGGCGGCGCGGGGATAGGCCGGGGAAGTGCCTGAATGGTCGCCGGAACAAATGGGGTGGTGCGGGCGGCGCGCCAGTACCTGGGTCAGGGTAGGTGAAAGTCACGAGCGGGCGCTCGAGTGTGCGGCACGCGGTAGCGGGCGCAGCACATAAACGGCGTGCGATGACGTTTCGGACCGTGCGCTGAACTGTTTATGCCGTGTGTGCGGTTATTGCGCGTCCACTGAAGCTCGCTGAGCGATTGCGCGCGCGCTAAAAACCACAAATTTCTGGCGCAGCACTTATATAGGGCGGCTGTTGGAGATGCTCTTAGATAACATGCGAGGAACTCGGTACAAAAAAACATCGAAGCTCGAATGTTGATCAAGCATTTGAAATTTGCTAAATGTCTATAGAACAAATGTTGATCATGTATTTAAAAAATGATGAATTTTTTTATCATGTATATTAAAATATTAATCAATTATTTGAAAAAATGTTGATAAAGTATTTGAAAAATGTTAAATGTGCATAGAAAAAATGCTGACCATGTATTTAAAACTGAGGAATTATTTTTACCATGTATACAATGATGTTAATAAAGCATTTGAAAAAAATGTTAAACAAGTATTTGAAAAATGATGATCAAGCATTTTCAAAATGTTAAATTTCTATAGAAAAAATCTTGACCACGTAATTATAAAATTATGAAATTTTTTGATCATGTACATAAAAATGTTAATTAAACATTTGAAAAATGTTGAACAAGTATTTGCAAATGTTGATCAAGCATTTGAACAACATTAAATGTATATAGAAAAAATATTGAGCATGTATTAAAAGATGATGATATTTTTTGATCATGTATATAAAAATATTAATCAAGCATTGAAAAAATGTTAGACAAGTATTTTAAAAAAAATACTTGTGGGCGCATATGTGGGCCCGGGCTTGCCGCACTATGCCCAAACGAGGTCGGTGGTGATGTCCATGACAAAGGGGAGGACCTGCGGCGGCGATGTCCCGACGGGGAGGTCGGAGATCAAGGCGCCGTACGTAGCTGTCGGCCGCCGAGCTACCCCCACTGCTTTGCTCGCCGGAGACGTCCTTGACGCCCTCCTCCTTCTTTTCCTCCAGGTAATAGCCGGCGACTTCCTCAATGGCCGAGATAGATTTTTCAAAGAATTTGAGCTTGGGAATCAGCCCGGCCACCGACACGGCGGACGAGTCCGGCAGCGCCAGCAATAGGAGGAGTAGAAGAAGTGAAGTACGAGCTGCCATTGTTACGGTTATATCAAGCTAAGCCGAGACGTGTATCAGCAACATGCCCTAGCGACCCCTATATATACGAGCATACATACCCATCTCAGTATTATTTCCACGTCCTCTCTTTCCTCTCTCCACCCTATAGCTATACTCTATCCCGCCAAAAAAGTTTCCGACATACTTATTTTGAATTTTTGGTGGATCTAGGAGACTCAGACTCAAAGAGTTGACCCGGCGACAACGGCCATGTGGCCACGCCGAAGGCAGGCACATACGCACATGTCCGGACCTTGGACCTTGCTGTCATTTCTTCTCTTTTGGTTTCTTTTTTTAAGGGGTTATAAACCAAGCTTTATATTAATTAAAGTTCACATGATGTGGGATACAAAACGGATCGTGGGGAGTGCCAAACCAAACGTGACGTCCCTCATCTAATGATTGAGCAAACTTGGCTAACCTATCGGCATCTCTATTTGCATCTCTGCCTTCAAAAGTAATGTTACAATTACATGATAAAAGACGTTGTCTAAGCTCAGTAATAATGGCTCCATAATCTCCTCGACTTGCTCTCTGGATGTCTTTGACCACCTGCTTGGAGAAGCGAGAATCAAATTCTGTAGCATCAAATCTTGCGCAAGAGATAGACCTTCCCTGCATGCAATAGTCTCCAAGATTGCTACATCTGTTATTCCATGTACGACTAGCGCAGAACTACCAACATAGTTTGCTTGAACTGTCCCTACAGACTGCCGTTGCTGCACCCCGTTTATGTAGCTCATCAACATGTATTTTCGAGAAACCAGCTGGTGGTGCCTTGGGACGTCCCGTCCCTCCTCTAGGCGGAGGAGGGGTCTTGTGTAGTTTCTTCGGCAGGAGCTCAAGATCATCGAAAAATCTATTTATGAAATGGTGTGTGGATGACGGACTCTGGTAGATTTTCTTCATGTATTGCCTTACGGCAAGCCCACCATATAGCCCATAAGGTGTCTGCTAGGCGGACAAAGGAGGCATGACATAATGTGTCAATCATCCAAAATAACCATTGTTTTGCGCTAGGCTTTCGTGGTTTCACACTAGTAGGAAACAGGGCTTTGGTCTCGGTTTCAGAGGGCCTTTAGTCCCGGTTCTGCAACCAGGACAAAACGAACGGGACTAATACCCACCACTTTTAGTCCTAGTTGGCTTACGAACCGGGACTAAAGGAGCTCCACGTGGTCGCTGTGGGGCGCTCAGGAAGGAGGACCTTTAGTCCCGGTTGGTAACACCGACCAGGACTAAAAGGTAGCCACGCATCAGCAGCTGCCAGGCGCTGTTTTTTTGAAGGAAGGGTTTTGGGGTTTTGAAGGGTTTAGGGGTTTTCATATTGTGTTTCCCCTTTTATTTTTGTGTTTACCCTTCACTTCTTTTACATTTATGGGTTCATTTTTATTTAATTCCATTCAACTCGACGCTAGCTACTATATATAGCAATGAAGGAACCATTACACAAGATCGTCATGCATGAACATATATATAGAGAAGTGACCTCTCTTTCTTCGTGCTTGGTCGAACAAGTTTTCGCATATCTATCCGACGGTACTACATATATACAATATAACATCTGTTACGATCCCTGACATCATCTACGCAAATCGTGCAATTCCACATGGTATTCACTACAAGAAATATGTCAATTTATGACCTTCTGTCAGTGACCCTCGAAGAATTGGTCATAAATTTATGACCATTTTAGACCAATTGGTCAAAAGCTGTTCAGGGGGCTCCAAACCCTAAACCATTGCGACCATTTTGGTCAGAAAGGTCGTAATTTCGTTACACGAAATGGTCACAAAGCAAACAGTGCTAGTCCGCTGCCTTATTTCTAGTTGTTAATGACCAATATAGATGGTCATAGCCTTGTAGATTGTGGTGGGTTGTGATGACTAGGCGCCATCTCATCAGTTTTGCCTATGTGTCATGTCCATGTGACAGTTTTTGCCCTAGGTTGTGAAGCAACCTATATTTCTATCATTTCCAAAATTCCCAAAAAAATCTCATAAATTCTTTGGGGCATATCTTCATCAAATATGTAAAAATCCTTCCTTGCCTAGTTCAAAACTAATTCAACAATATTCATTTTCCTATTATGTTCACAACAACACTTTATGAAGGAAGTGCTATTTATATATTCTTGATTGCCCTCGGAATTTTTGGGCACTCTTTTCTATCCAAATCATTACCGCATGACAAAATTAAGCTCCATTTTCCTAGCAAATCTTCTTCGGCAAATTTCCAAAGTTTTTGTCCACCTAGAAGCATTGTGAAGGAAGTACATTTTTTATATCTCTAAATGACATGAAATTTATACAGTTCCTTCATATGCCCAAATTATCACCCTCCTCCAAATTGCAGCTCAGTCAAATCATCTATGTGAGCCCAGGTTCAATTTATATTTTATGGCCAAATTGGCACGTTGCAAAGCAAGTGTTATATAGACCCCTCCTATTACCCTCAAACTTTTCGGGCACTCTTCCATGCCCAAATGATTGCCACATGATAATATTCAGCTCAATTTTCCTAGTAAATCTTTCCCGGGAAATTTCCAAAGTTTCTACCTCGAGAGAAGCTTTGTGAAGTAAGTACTAGCTAGGCTTACCGAAATGATCTGAAAATTTACCAGCGCATGACCATACCTAAGTAACTTACCTACACCAATTTTGAGCTCATTTCATTCATCCAATCTCTCTCACTAGTTTTCCTAAGTTTCTGTCCATAGAAGAGCATTGTGAAGGAAGTACTATTTTGGCATGTCCAAATAGTATCCATTTTCTACACTGCTTTCCTATGCCCAAATAACCATCCTCCACCAAATGCCAGCTCAATCCATTTATTATTTTGAGCCGAGCTTCAACATTCGTAGTCATGTCTAGCGTGGTAGTTTGCAAAGCAAGTACCACCTAGGCTCCTCCTTTTGAGCTGAAAATTTGTGAAGACGGTCTCCTTAGTAACTGATCGTCCTCAGCCAAAACTCACGCTCATTAGCCATGTACATTTCCCGTACCGCTAATCAAACACTTGGCTGCTAATTCATGTTTGAGCATCGATCGGTCTCCTCATGAGAATCTTATGTTGTAATTTTCTCCCTAGCACCTACCTGGGGAGTGCCCAACCAACTAGACATGCCTAGGCCGCCCAGAACACATGGGAACACCACGGTCACATGGTGACCACGCAGCGGGCATGCGAGTTTACGCGCTCTAGAGTTGGGGCCCTCGGCCACCACCCAAACCTCGACGTATCGCCACCAAACCATGTATTTATGATTAAATAGGTACTTATGTAACTAAAAATGATTTTTAGAAAAAATAAATAGCAAACTATGAGGCAGCTGCAGTTCAAATTTGACCCGCTTCCAACTGAATCGGCGGAAATTTGTCTTTTTCACGAGAGGTGGATAAAAACATTTTACACCCAACCATTTTGTCAATTGTGCATTAAATATGGCCTAGTATTTTATAAAAATGATTTGGTCCAATTTTGCAACAATTATTTGGTAGTTCTTTCACAAAAAAACCTCCTTTCGGGCACTCAGAAATGGAAAATGGTTTTTTCGTCCAAAGAAAATGAAAACTTACTTAGGCAACATTGTTTGCCATTCCAATATGCACCCTTGTGCACAATATGAGATCATTTTAACAAACTATGCCATGGATGTGGTCATAAGATTGATCATTTGGCTTGAAAGCCATTGATCTCCACACATGATAGCTCGTTTCTGAGAACACTTTTTTAAAATAATTGCCGTATTACAAGTTTGTTATTTTTCCTAGGAACTTGGCCACATATGATGACACAATGCGAAGGTTTCCTAATTTTTTGATTTTTTTTGAATTTTTTATGCCCATTTCAAAATGCGGTCAAAACGGCGGGAATGACCGTTCCTAGCTAGTGGTTGAATCTTGGAATTTTGTTGGTGTTTCTCTGATTAAAAAGATACTTATGTAACTAGAAATGATTTTTGGAAAAAATAAAGAGCAAACTACGAGGCAGCTACAGTTCAAATTTGACCCGCTTCGAGCTGAATCGGCGGGAATTTGTCTTTTTCACCAGAGGTGGATCAAAACTTTTTACACCCAACCATTTGGTCAATTGTGCATTAAATATGGCCTACTATTTTAGAAAAATGATTTGTTCCAATTTTGCAACAATTATTTGGTAGTTCCTTCACAAAAAAACCTCCTTTCGGGCACTCGAAAAATGGAAAATGGTTTTTTCGTCCAACGAAAATGAAAACTTCCTCAGGCAACATTGTTTGCCATTCCAATATGCACCCTTGTGCACAATATGAGATCATTTGAACAAACTATGCCATGGATGTGGCTATAAGATTGATCATTTGGCTTGAAAGCCATTGATTTCCACACATGATAGCTCGTTTCTGAGAACACTTTTTTTAAAATAATTGCCGTATTACAAGTTTGTTAATTTTTCCTAGGAACTTGGCCACATATAATGACACAATGCGAAGGTTTCCCAATTTTTTGATTTTTTTGATTTTTTTATGCCCGTTTCAAAATGCGGTCAAAACGGCGGGCTTGACCGTTCCTAGCTAGTGGTTGAATCTTGGAAAACTTTTGGTATTTCTCTGATTAAATAGATACTTATGTATCTAGAAATGATTTTTGTAAAAAATAAATAGCAAACTATGAGGCAGCTGCAGTTCAAATTTGAACCGCTTCCAGCTGAATCGGCGGAAATTTGTCTTTTTCATGAGAGGTGGATCAAAACTTTTTACACCCAACCATTTTGTCAATTGTGCATTAAATATGTCCTAGTATTTTAGAAAATTGATTTGGTCCAATTTTGCAACAATTATTTGGTAGTTCCTTCACAAAAAAACCTCCTTTCGGGCACTCGAAAAATGAAAAATGGTTTTTTCGTCCAAATAAAATGAAAACTTCCTTAGGCAACATTGTTTGCCATTCCAATATGCACCCTTGTGCAAAATATGAGATCATTTGAACAAACTATGCCACGAATGTGGCCATAAGATTGATCATTTGGCTTGAAAGCCATGAATCTTCAGAGATGATAGCTCATTTCTGAGAACACTTTTTAAAAATAATTGCCGTATTACAAGTTTGTTATTTTTCTTGGGAGCTTGGCCACATATAATGACACAATGTGAAGGTTTCCCAATTTTTTGATTTTTGTTGAATATTTTATGCCCGTTTCAAAATGCGGTCAAAACGGCGGGCTTGACCGTTCCTAGCTAGTGGTTGAATCTTGAAAAAAATTGGTGTTTCTCTGATTAAATAGATACTTATGTACCTCAAAATGATTTTTGTAAAAAATAAATAGCAAACTATGAGGCAGCTGCAGTTCAAATTTGACCCGCTTCCAGCTGAAACGGCAGAAATTTGTCTTTTTCACGAGAGGTGGATCAAAACTTTTTACACCCAACCATTTTGTCAATTGTATATTAAATATGGACTAGTATTTTAGAAAATTGATGGAGTCCAATTTTGCAACAAATATTTGGTAGGTTCTTTAAAAAAACCTATTTTTGCCACTCGGAAAATGATTAAAAATAGCTACAAAGATCAGAAATGCATACAAATTAGTCCATATCCATGAAATGTGGTCTAACTCTAGTGAAAATTTGTGTGATGCCCTTTTGCAATATATTTTTGATAGCTACTTCACAAAATCAATGAATTTTTAGTACTTGGAAACTACTTAAATCAATGGTTTTTCCAAACCAATCAAAACTCTTCCCACGGATCGATGACATGGCGCCCATCCATCGATCCATCCATCTCTCCATCCCACATCCATCCATCCATCCATCTATCTACAGAAAAAAACTGAAAAGGAGATACCCCACCCGCAGCCCAAACCCTAGCTCTGATCCCCCATCTCCTCGCCGCCGCCGCCCCCTCCCAAACCAGTCCTCCGCCTCATCCCCTCCTCTCCCCGATCCCATCCCTCCCTCATCTCCCACATCACTGCCGCCACCGATCCAAACCTCGCCGGCCGGTGGCCTCTCCCTCTCCTCCCACCTTAGGCAGAGCCACCACCCACCCATCTCTCTCTCCTCCCACCTCAGGCAACCCCTCTTTCGCTCGTCTCTCCCTCTCCCATGCACCACTCCTGTCTGCCACAACCACCTACGGATCCCGCTTGATTCCGGCATCCTCCGGCGTCGCCAAGCCTACCCACAGCTTCCTCTCGCTGCACTCCCTCTTCACCACCGCGTCGATTTGCTTTACCCCGCCTCATGTGGTCGCCCGCATCACTTCCTCCCGCTAGGGTTTCGGTGGTGGTGTGGACCTCTTCGTTGCGCACGGCTGAGATGAACATCCTCGGCGGTGGTGGCGGTGCGCGTGAGATCCTCCTACAAGGCCGCCGCCGGATCAGCTCCTCTCCGCCGGTGGATCCTCGCCTCTCCGATAAGGCCGCCACCGGACCCCCTCCTCTTCGACAGCAACGCCTCCGGATCCGCTCGCCCTCCACAACGATGGCACCGAGGAGCACCAGGAGCTTCGGATCAGGTAACTTATTATCTCCCTCTCTCCCTCCCGCAGGGCATGGAAGCAGTACCTACTTCGGATCAGGGCTTTACATATAACTCTGATGCAGCCGACTTCCATTTTGCGATATAACTAATCATGTTGTTTTCTGTTCTTGTTGTGCAGTGTGCCAAGCTCAGTTTGGTCCTTGCCAGTGAGCCTGCTATTCAGTACCTCGGTTTCTTATGTTTAGTGTTTTTTTAGCTCTCCCGCTCATGGTGCGTGAATTTTCTTTGCGATTTAAGGACCTCAACTGCCCAAGAAGATCCGCGCTCTCGCGTCCTTCAAGGAATACACCTTTGCTGCATACGGAAGCGATATCGCGGTTTTTAAACAGACCGATCTGGTAAGGGAATTGTTGTGTTTAGGATAGCTGAATTAGTCTTATCAGTCATGTTAGCTATTAGCAGTCAAGGCCTTGCGTGCTGATGATTCATTGCTGTAACAGTTGGGCATTGATCCATTTTGAAAGTAGTAAGTGTTGATTCATTGCTGGAACAGTTGGGCATTATTCCATTTTGAAAGTAGTCTGTCTAAGTGTTGATTCATTGTTTGGTGCCTGCTGAATGAAATTATTATCGGCTACTTATTCCAAACTTCCAGAATTGAGTTCCTGACCAGAAAATACCTTTGTATCAGATGTACTTGTAGATCTCTTGTGAAATCAGATGTTGATTGTGGATTATTAGGTGCACTTGTAATGTTCTGCGAAACAGCATGTTTGATTGTGTGGCTATACAAAAAAAGATAAATTGTGGGAACTTTCAGTTTCTATATTAGCTCCTTTTCCTTATTTTTACAGCACATAAAAACAAACTTGTTGTGCCTGGGTTTGTGGATCTTAAAAAAATCACCTATGCTTTCCTTGCTCATACAAAACGCCCAACTGTAGTTCTTGTAAATACAAGTGTGCATACCATCGGCACCTTAACCAAAAAGAAAAGGCTCTAGCCACTTCTTATGACAAGAAAAATAGAAGTGCCCCTAAATTTAAACATATTCCTCTTTACTGAAAACTCATTGTTCTTTTCTAAACTATTGCAAAAGTCGAGCAATGGAACTGATTATATAAATTTTATATTGTCTTGGTAGCTTCACTCGTGTCTGCCACTGATTGGTTTCTGCTTAACCCATGTGTAGAGGACGTGTACAAGAATCTAAAGAAGAACGGCAGCGGGGGGCAGGAGCCGGAGGCAACCGGCGTGACGCCGGCTGTGTACGGCGGCGACCACAAGCTCTCCGGTGAGTCGGCTCCATCTTCTAGCCCTAGTGCCCTATTTTCTGCTCCTATATTATGCTCTGTTGGTTTAGAACACTGGCAGCAGTAGCGTACCATGTATATGTACTAAACAGCAGGATTTCAATCACCTTCTGTACACTAGCAGCTTGCTTACACAGTTGTCACGTTTGCTTGTGGTAGCCATTGTGTGGCTGAATCATGTCTGTGTCTACTAATCATCAGTTAATAGCATTTGGCTTCTTTGTGATGGTCTGGGACTATTTTATGGTGATGTGGATATACTTTCTGATTTAAAGTTACTAATATGTGGTCTGGTGTCATATTATGGTATAATATTCTTTGTTTTGACTCTTTCTCTGATGCGAGGAAAGTTGTGAGTAGACATCAATGATGCCTACTTGCTTGGCTGCTACAGTGATGCATGTGCCGGTGAAGCAAGCACACATGCATATACGTACATGTTGGGATAGTAGCAGATATTCCCTCTGTTCCTGCTATATGCCTACTTGCTTGGTTTGCAAAATGCGGTGGTGAATCATGAAATCTACAACGTATGTCAGACTCTAGAGATGCCATTTGGCATTGATGAGAAGATATTTCATATTCTGAGCAATAATGTTTGCATTTCATACCGATAGTTGCCAAACTATAAATTGTTATAGCCTTTTTTCTTGCTGTCCATGCATGCTTATATGTTTGAGGGTCAAGTGATGAGGAATAAACCATCAACAATATGATGGAGCTATGCTGCTTTGATTCTTAGTATTTAAGTCTCTGATGATACCTCAACACCCTGATATGTTTATGGCTTTCTATGATGTCCACATACTGAAGGAAGTCCTGCTATCTTCACAACAAATATAATTTTTCTTGAACAAGTTTATAAATTGAACTATCTCCACAGCAAAGATACTTACCATTTGTAGTTCCAATCTAAAGTGTTGCCTGATTTCATTTGTGGTTCAAGTGATGATGAGAAACTGCAACAACATGACAGGAGTTACCTTCCTGTGATTCGTAGTTTAAAGTCTGATGATTTCTTACCTTCAATTAACCGTTGTCTTGTGAAATGCGCTCACGTTCTTGTTTTCTTATGAATTGCTTGATGCAATTTCTAAGTCTGGTGTTCTTGAATAAATTGCAGCAATATGACAGGACCATGTTTTGTACTAGTTTTCTGTTTGATTTCTCTATCCAAAATTTTCCTTTGCCTTCTGTTTTGCAATCTTGTTTCACTTGTCTTCTCTGACTTCTACCATGATCATTTCTGAATGTGTTGTCTTAACTACCAATGATCACTTCTTTTGATCATGATCATGGCAGTTACCTCACCATGCCATTTACTAGCTATTACCATCAAGGAAACTCGAAGTATTTAATAACCAGAAAGCTTATGGTTTGGTCGGATTAAGGATGTAAAGAAAACGAATTTTGTCGCTATTGAGAATTGTATTTGTTGTTGACAATGCTGCGTACATAGAATACCTAATTGTCTTATGTAACTTAATATCCTTGCATTTTCAACTCTGATTTTGAACGACTAAGGTTACTCCCATGAACAATTTTGCTAAACATTTATCACATCTTGGATCTGCTCTATTGCTTACATTAGTGTTGCCATTCAAGTTGTTTGGTTCTGGTCTCACCAGCAGTACAATCTAATGCTGCTTTATGTTCACTCTCTTACAGGAGCTCCCTGCCTATTCTTTCTGGAGTGTGAAGCTGTGAAGCCAAGCAAGCTGTGAAGCCCTATTTAGCAAAGAGTTTTTGATCTGTCTGACTGTAAATTGTAATATTGTAACAGATTGGAAAAGACTAATGTAGAGTTATTTGATGAATTATATTTGTCCTGTCCGATTTGAAATAGTGATTGTGTATGTTAAAAATATGTGAAATGGAAACATGACCAGCGGGACCAATTTATGTCCCACTTATGAATATAATCTGAGAAATTCTGAAATTTTTGACATGTGGGACCACCATCTGACTAGTGGGACCAGCTCTAAAATAAATGATTGAAACATAGAAAATCAATTGATGGTAAGAAGGCCACGGCCCAACAATAAAAAAGGCTACAATAATGGGCTTGGCCCATGAACCCAATCAAAATTTGATGGAAAAAAACACAAATAGGCTAAATTAATGGGCTCGGCCCATGTAAAATGCCGAATTGGACCGGGCTGAATCTTGTGCCACATCAGCTTGCCGCGCTGGATGCCTACGTGGCCTGGAGAGGTTGCTAGTGACCAAAACGCCACAGTAGGAATATTTTGGTCATAAACGTCTACGACCATTCCAGAAGATACGGTCGCTATAGTCAGTTTATGACGGCCAGCTTTTGACCTTATGTTTTTGGTCACAAAAAGGTCATAAATGGAAATTTGTGACCATTCAGTGACCAATAGTGGTGGTCACAAGTTGACATATTTCTTGTAGTGATTCTCCGTCTTTAGGTATGACGTGGTCAACAAAGAATCCCACCAATTCCTTTTGAATTGCTCATATGCGATCATGTGGTAGGAGTTCGTCATGTTTCTCCCAGATCTAATTTAAAGAAGCGGGTCAATACATATATATGAATGAAACTCAACACAATTGATGGTAGTCCCTCTGTTTTTATTTAGTCTGCATATTAGGTTTGACCGAAGTCAAACTTTGCAAAGTTTGACCAAGTTTATAGAAAAATATATAAACATTTACCATAACAAATCTATATGATGTGAAAGTACATTCAATAATGAATCTAGTGGTATTGATTTTTTATTGTATATATTAATATTTTTGTTTATAAACTTAGTCAAAACTTACAAAGCTTGACTTTGACCAAAGCTAATATGCGGACTAAATAAAAACGGAGGGAGTAATAAAATAAAGTTGTGAATATTGTTTACGTACTTCAAATTGTTTGTCAGATAATCCCCGCTCAGAGGTCGAGTGGCGAATGAACTCGCAAACGTAGTATCCACATAAATTATTTCCGGTTTCTAGCCACAAGCACTTTACCAGAATAGAGTTCAATCAAACTGATAAGCAAGCATGATAATGGTATTGATGAAACTACAATCAATGAGAGATGCGCAGAACTAGCTAGTACTACTTACTTGGGGTGTGTAAATCGCAGCTCCCTCTTCTCTAGACCCGGAATCATTTAGGTGAACTTTTTCCAAACCCTGCCCGCAAAGAAAATGATTACTTGATATCAGAAAATGAACGAAAGTTGCCGATATGGTGCGATAATGATTGAACTTACTTCTGAAGCATTTCACTCATGTCATCCCACAGCTTAGGCTCTTTAATTACGTCTCGAGTCTAAGACAGATACTACTCCCGCGTCAAGCTTAATAGATAGCAGAGTGTGCATAACTCATCAATTACACTTAACCTCGAATAAGCGGAACTGAATATGCACAAGACAGTAACAATGACCTGAAGTTGTAAAGAGTATTTCCCTTTTGTTTTGTTGTCGAAGGAACGCGTTTAGCAAGTTTTTTCAGTATCTTTGACTCTGTTTTGTACCGTAAATTCATTTATTGTATTTGGGCTAATGAACCCAATGTCATAGATTTGTCCTCTTTTGCATTTGACGATCTTCAATCTGCATAATATAGTGAGGATAATTATATATACATGCAATGAAACAAGCTGAGCTAGGGACTTAATTACATAAATAATACTTACATATAGAAGCAAGTCACGAGAGTTTTGTCGTTGGAATCTTGATTGAATAACTAAAATAATTACACAAATTGAACGTAGATCATGTCGACTGCAATGAAATCATGCTTATGTTTAATTCCCAGCAAAATACTGTCGGTCCCATCCTTGCTGCAGGTTTTCAAGTACCAATTATGTAATCTTTGCATCATCATTGGTAGATGCGGGAGCTGATCAGGTTTGACGAGAGGCTTCCCGTGCTCGTAGAAAAAGGGCGCTACTACCTCAGTCATTTCAAACTGTACATCATCGCTCACGTAATCACCAAGAGTGGTACCGGGCGCTAGCCTCAGATGATCACGTAATCACATAAGTGCTCCGCCAATTCTCCATCCACCAAGGCCCATATACATCTTGCCATCGAACATTCAAGCATAGAGTGCCTCCATCAGTCCTCTGCGCCGCACAATCCGCATGTGCTTGATGGCGCCATATTTCTATGGGCTCGTACATCCTCCGTGGGAAGGGGGAGTTTAGCAAAAGTCTCCAAAGGAACATCCGTATCTTCCCTGGAACTGGATTTTTCCATAGCATTTTCCATGAGTCCGCATCTCGCTCATTGCTTGATGAACCAGCCGCCCCATCAAGCCAAGCTTCCCTTCTGGATTTCTTGTCCACCATCATTCTATATGCTGATCTCACTGAAAAACAGCCATTTTTCTCGAAAAATCAAGACCATGTATCATGTATGTTTGTAGTACACAGAGGTATGCTCAATATGGATGGAATATCAATTGGGAGGCAAACTTCCTCCAGTCTGTCCATTTCCCAAACCGCCGATGTATGGTCAATAAGTTCTGAGACATTATATGTCAGATTTTCTGACGGCTCCCATATGGTTTCATCATCTCCTTCCTCGGTAACCAATTATCCGCCCAGATGTTGGTATTTTCTCCGTTGCCAATTCTCCTTATTAGGCCCTGTTTTAATATGTCACGGCCTTCAATAATAGCCCGCCAAAATTTCTTCTCTTTTGGTGTGCTTGTCTGTTGTGATTGTACCATATCTTGGACATCTGTTCTCTGGTGGCCTGGCCTCGGTAGGTGTTTCCCCGTGTGTGGGTTGTAATACAGTTTAATGATAATTTAACCACAAGCCCTCCTCCTTCCCACAAAATAGATCTCCCTAATCTTGCTCTAGGTCAATGTTCTTAAAATTTAAATAAACTCATCTGTTATTCTTCATGCAACCGAATTTCATTTCAGTTCAGTCGACTCAGTGGTAAGCGATGAGAGGGCAAACTGGAGATGGGGATTGCCGCTTACAAATTTTCGCGCTTAGATAACATGCGAGGAACTTGGAACGAAAAAACAATTGCAGCTCGAATGTCGATCAAGCATTTGAAATTTGTTAAATGTGTATAGAAAAAATGTTGATCATGTATTAAAAAATGATGGTTTTTTTATCATGTATATCAAAATATTAATCAATTATTTGAAAAAATGTTGATCAAGTATTTGAAAAATATTAAATGTGTATAGAAAAATGTTAACCATGTATTAAAAACTGATGAATTATTTTTATCATATATATAAATATGTTAATAAAGCATTTCAAAAATTTGTTGAACAAGTATTTTCAAAATGTTGATCAAGCATTTTAAAAATGTTAAATGTCTATAGAAAAAATGTTGACCACGTAGTTAAAAAATGATGAAATTTTTTGATCATGTATATAAAAATTTTAATGGAACACTTAAAAATGGTGAACAATTATTTGTGAATGTTGATCAAACATTTGAACAACATTAAATGTGTATAGAAAAAATGTTGAGCATGTATTAAAAAAGATGATTTTTTTATAATTTATATAAAAAATGATAATCAAGCATTTGAAAAAATGTTGAACAAGTATTTAAAAAATTTTAATCGAGCATTTGGAAAGTGTTAAATGTGTATAGAAAAAATATTGACCATGTATTACAAAAATGTATAATTTGTAATTTTGTATTGAAAAAATGTTAGGCATGTATTTGAAAAATGTTATTGACATATACAAAAAGATATGGAATAATAACCAAAAGAACAAAGAAAACCAAAAATAGAAACAAAATAAATAAAATGCAAAAAGAATGAAAAAATGGAGAAGAAAACAGATAAAAGAATCAAAATAAAGAAATAAAAAGAAGAATAAAGAAAACCAAAGAAAACAGAAAGAAAATAAAAAAATCCATGAACATTGAGAAAAGAAAACAAAAAAAAAACCGGCTCAACTGGCATAAAGAATTCGCACCCCCGGTAGATACCACAAATGGAACATGGTCATAGTTGCTAGCAGCGTGCCTGATATCAAATCGGTCATTTTTGTGGAGCCAGGCCCGGGCGATGCAACCCTAGGCACGTGGGCGAGGACGGTTGCTCGCGTGGGTGCGGTCCCGAGACGTCGCATTGTTTCCAGACGCGTTGTCATAAATTACCCTCATCTCCCTTCCTCACCGCTCTCTCCCCTCTTCCCCACTCACACCGCCGGCGGCGACGGCGGCGACAACCTGAGCTCTTGTGCGAAGTGATCGAAGACGGCAGCGGCGACCACCGGAGCGACTCCAGAGCTCCACCGTAGCGCACCGGCCATGGCGGTAAGACCTCGTCCTCTCTGTACATTCACTCCTTTCGACTCGGGCTAGAATAGATTAGGACATGCGATTGAAGAGTTAGGGAGGGGATTGAACACATCATGGGTGGAGGGTTGCCATAAATCGATTCTGCATCCACGGCTACTATGGTTCATAGGCTATTTTCTAACTACGTCGGGGGTGAGGATTGGTGTACAAACTTTCTTGTCAATCCGCGGTGAACCTGGAGTTGCGTCGAGCCTGGTCGTCTTCGTCAAAAAGGATTGGTATTTGCACGGTCGCCTACTGCCGGCTCCCTGGACAGCATCTGCCCCTCGTCGTTGGCGGCCTCCGGCGAGCCGAACGGTCTACTCCAGTACGCCGCCGCGCTTTGGTCGTCGGGCGCCTTGTACTGACTGTACTTTGCCCATCTTGCCCGCTGTCGAGCGTCGTTGGAGTCTGCCTGATTCATGGCCATGCGCAGGATGTTCACTGACATCGCGCCCTTGACTGGGTCCGCAACTAGTGTCTTCAGCTCATCCGACGTAGCCTTCTTCATCACAGCATTGGCCTCCTTGTGCATGTCATTGATGCTGCTGAAGTTCGATTGTCCTTCATTAAGATGTAGAGCGTTTACTAAAACTATTCACAGGTTTTTTCTTGCGGGGGCCAATTTCGTGTACTAGTTAGTATACGTAGTATCATAGAATAGACGGATCGAGTTTTTCTTTTTTACCGTAAATAAGATGGATCGAGTTGTGCCCTGGTGATAACAAAGGTGTGGGCCATGACTCACGTATGGGCCATTATTTCGGCCTGCCTATCCTCCAAGTCACGGTAAGGCTTCTAGCTTTTTAAGAGAAGGACAAAGCCCACACACAAACGCCGTGCGTGAACCGAACGAACAAGCAGACAGGGAAGCAATTTTTAGTCCCACATGGCTTAGCTTAACGTAAGCATCCCAATTCATAAGACCGTCAGGCTCTTTAGGGAGCGTGCCTAAAAGAGAGCACATCCACCCCAACCTATGCGGTCTGCACATCCAGCAACCCCAACTGGATATTGAAATCGAATTCCTGTAGCGTGTGACACGTACGCCTGGTTAATATTTTTAAATTTTTTGTTTCAAATAATCTCAAAAATTATTATGTAGCTCGTACATAATTCCTTTATGTTTCAAAAATGCGTACTTTAAATAGCCTCAAACATTGTTTTGTATGATTGACATGCACTCCTGGTATATAATTCCTTTTGTGTTGTATATACCCAGTATATAATCCCATTTATTTCATTTGATGTAATTTGTATTTTTAGATTCTAATTCAAAGTATTCTCAACATTATTGTGTAGCCTGGTAAATAGTTTATTTTCTTATGTTTCGTAAATTCATATTTTAAATAGTCTCAAACATTGTTTTGTATGACTGGCATGCACGCCTGGTAAGAGCATCTCCAGCCGTTGGCCCCCCAGGGGGCGCCTAAAATCGCCCCCTGGGGGTGAGCCGGCACAAAAACTCGGCCTGGGGCCGAGTTGGTCCCCAGCCGCCGGTCCCAGGGCCGTCCCCAGGCGCGTTCAAAAAAGTTAAAAAAATATAGCAAAGTTCAAAGTTCGGCGAAGTTCGGCATATATTACATTTAAAAAGCGAGTTTTTATTACATAATACATATAATTAAAAAAAGTGGCTAAAAGCGGAGTAGTCGTCGTCGTCGTCGCCGTCCGGCTTCTCCTCCTTGACGCGGTCGTCCCTGGTGAACCCCTGACCGGCGTCGCCTATGCGGGCTGGTGGCGGCGGCGCGGCGTCGTCGTCGCTGACCTCGATAACGACGATTCCTCCCTCGTCGCGGCCCCGGCGGCGCTGCGTGAAACGCCGCAGGGCGGCGCACTGGCGCTCCCTCGCCATCTTCAGGGAGTCCGCGCGTGCCCATCCGAGGGCCGCGTCGTCGTCGAGCTCGACGTCGCTGCCGTGCTCCGTCTTCACCGCGGGGAGGCTCGGCTCTGTCTTCACTGGCGCCAGGCCTGGCTCCGTCTTGGGCTTGACGAAGCGTGGAGGAGCCGACGAGGGGGCGCGCCGGCCGCCCTCATTGATGATGATGCCGGCGCTGCGAGTGCGCCGGCCGAGCGACGTCTCCGCCGCGGGCTCGGCGTTGACGCCGAGCAGCGCCGGAGCGTCGGACGAGTGTGAGGAAGAGCGGGAGGAGGAGGAAGAAGAGGAGGCGCCGAACCACCTGGGCAACCATTGCCCGTCGCGTCTGCGGTGAGCCGTGGCCGTGGCGGCCGTCCTCGCCGGGGGGTATGCCAACGACGGGTCGTTGTCGCCCTCGAGGTACGTCAGAACGCCCTCGAGGGTGCGGCCGGGGACACCCCACCACAGGTGGCGTCCCTCGCTGTTCTTCGGTCCGCCCACCACCGGCGCACTGTTGGTGGACGCCATCCTTTGATGTTGCCGGCGCTGGAAGTACGCCGTCCACGCCGCTATGTTGTCGGCGGCGTACTCAGGGAGGGCGAGCTGGGCGTCGGTGAGGGAGGTGCGCACGACGTCGACCTCGTCGGCGAAGTAGCCCGGTTTTGCCACGGCGTCGGGCAACGGGGGAATGGGCACTCCCCCGTTGCTGAGTCTCCACCCCGTTGGCCCGGCGCGCATGTCCGGCGGCGCCGGCATGTTCGCCTGGAACAGGAGCCAAGACTCCTGTTCGCGGAGCGATCGGCGGGCGAAGCCGTTGGCCGCGGCCTCATCGCCGGGGAATCGCTCGGCCATCGGGAGAGGGAGGGAGGGAGAGGGAGGGCTCGGCGGCGGCGCTCGGGAGAGGTAGGGGGAGGGCTAGGGCTGGTGTGCTTGGTGTGGCCAGAGGCGAGGGTTATATAGCAGTGCCGCCCCATGTGTACGTGTGCGAGGGAGGGGAGGCGTTGGCACGCCGCCCCGTGACGCACCACCCGTGAGGAATCACTGGTAAGGCTGACTGGCGGCAGCCTTGTCATTGATTCCCCGCGGGAAACCGAGGCGTTCGGAGAAGAAGACGCGCGGTATCGTTGACGTGGCGGGCCCGCGGCTCTTTCGCGCCAAAACCGCTCGCCCCGGCGCCCCCGAGCGCCCCCCAGCGCGCCGGGTTTGGCCTGAGTCTGCCGGCACTAAATTCGGCCCAGGCCGGCGAAAATCGGGCTCCTGGGGACGCGACTGAGCCGAATTTTCTGCACCGGCGCAAAAAAAAACGCCTGGGGAGGCCTTTCTGGGGCGCGGCTGGAGATGCTCTAAGTAACTACTTTTATGTTGTATGCCTGGTAAATAATCCTTTTATTTCATTTCTTGTAATTGGTATTTTTATTAACATCAAACATTGTTTTGTATGGCATACATTACTACTTTATTTATTATGACCAACCAGGCAGCCAACAAGTCCGGATGTTGCAACGAGAGAACCCCCATGGATTCGCCTCCTCTTTGCGCTCCGGCGGTCAATTGTGGGGAGGGGAGTGCTTCTTCTTCGAGCTTGTCTTCCGGGCTCTGGTTCTCCTCGAGTTCGTCCGTATGGAAGCCGGATTTGAAATCCCAAATATTTTGGCGGCGATGCAACGCAGAAAAAACAACACTTCTGGTCACAGACACGCCACAGCTTCCTCGCCAAAAACAAAACAGATACGCCACAGCTTGGATACAGACAGATACGTGTACTGGTTAGTATACTTTTTTTTAGTAATACTGGTTATAGTGTACATATATCCTTTTTTTGGAGACAAATACATATATCCAACTTGATGGATCGAGTTGTGCGCTGCTGAAAACAAGGTGTGGGCCTTGACTCACGCATGGGCCATTATTTCGGTCTGCCTCAAACCCATACATACCACGTGTGAACAGGAGGAACAAGTGACACAGAAGTAATTTTTAATCCCACATGGCTTAGCTTAACATAAGCACCCCAATTCATAAGCGCACCCGACTGTTAGGAGGCGTGCCAAAAAGAGAGCACATCCACCTCAACCTGTGCGGTCTACACATCCAGCAAACCCAATTGGAAATTGAATCAATAGATCTTGTAGTGTATGACACGTATGCCTGGTAAATAATTCCTTTTATATTTTTGTAAAAGTGTATTTCAAATAATCTCAAACATTATTTGGTGTATGATATTTTAAATTGCATTGAACATTGTTTTGTATGGCCGATATGTAGTTTTATGTCCTTCACCTGCTATCATTTCTCGTAAGTTGATATTAAAGAAACTTCAAACATCCCCCCTCCCACCCCCAAAAAAATAAACTACAAACATTATTTTGCACGGCATATATTATTAGGTCATTATTATGACTAGCAAACATGTATGTATGTTGCAACCGGAGAAACAATCATCTTGTCCACCTACTCACAGTGGACGTAGTCAATCCCAAAGCAATGAGCTCTGTCACTCTAGCACACAGCATTCATGAGTCAATTCTCGCTCCGATTTGTATTCATGTGGACTCGTAATTGTTGGAAAACATAGTAGAAAATAAGGATCGTCACCAACTTCGAGTTGCAGCGGAATAAAGTTGGTGTAAATATTTCTTGAAGTCCCTCGGACCGTCCACGACTATCCCTAGAACCGTCCACGACAATCCCTCGAGGATTGAAACGACATCTCTACAGATTGCACACATACGGGCTTCATGATCCGGCAGAGCTTCACCACCTAGAGCATAGCATCACCCCCCCCCCCCCCCCCCCCCAAATGTAACTCAAACATTATTTTGTATGCCATATAGTATTAGGTCATTATTATGACTAGCAAACTGTTGGGTATAAGCCACGGTAGGACGCGTCCAGAGTGTGTGCGTGCGCGAGCTGGGCGTGTCTGGTGTGGTATGTGGTCGCGTCTACTCATAATCTAGGCATGTTCTGACCATTGTATGGGCATGGTCCGACTTGTGTCTGACCATAGTCTGGTTAGGGTTTGGCTAGTGTATAGGCCACGTTTGGGTTGTGTGTGTGTGCGTGTGTGGCGCGGTGTGCGCGTGCGTGCGTGCATACTAGTTCAACAAGCTCTCCACCTTGGTAATGCGGCGACTGTGACTGTCAGCCTCCAATTATCCGTCAAGGAAGAAGACACCAGACCAGGTACACACGCAACACAACGCAACGCACGTATTGAAATTGCAAAGGGAGAGAGGCCTCCTGCTGAGGCGCCGTCGAGGACTGGCCGTAGAATTTCTCCACGTACCGACATGGATCGCCGGGGTCGGCGCAGTCCGTCCAGGATCAGGTTGCTGGTGATGTCCATGACGAGGGAGAGGGTCTGGGACGCCGATCCATGTTTCAGGTCAGCAGCCTACACAGAGCTAGCCATTTTGTCCCGCTCTTCGAATTTTACATGTCCCGCTACCGAGTAAGGCCTCCTCTGTGCGTACTGAACAAGGCCTTGAGTCACGTATGGGCCAACATTTCGGCCTGCCTATCCAGGACTTTGACTGAACCAAAGGAACAAACGATTAAAGAAGCAATTTTTAGTCCCACATGGCTTAGCTTAACGTAAGCATCCCAATTTATAAGACCGCCAGGCTGTATAGGAGACGTGCCTAAAAGAGAGCACATCCACCCCAACTTGTGTGGTCTGCACATCCAGCAACCCCAACAGGATATTGAAATCAAATTACTGTAGCGTATGACATGTACGCCTGGTAAATATTTTCTTTTTCATTTTTCGTAAAAAAATTCGTAAATTGTTATCTTATAAATAACCTCAAATATATTTTTGGTATGACTTAGTTGTACGCCTGGTAAATAATTTATGGGTCCACGTCTTTTATTTTCACATGGCATCACATTTGTGTTGCCGGCGATGGCCTCAGTGCTCGCACAACAAAAATGCGTTTGAATGTAGTCAGTCCTAAGGCGTCTCTCTCGTGCGTGCACTCGCCGGAATAAGATGCGAAATATGTTGTTTCTCCTCGTGAGGTTATTCAGAGGTGTGAATGTGTGGTTATCGATGTTTTCTTTCCTTTCAATCTGGTTTTAGTGGGTGTTTATTTGCAATACAGATCGCTGCCAGCACGTACGAAAAACGGACTGTGCACTATAGATTAAGTTGCACCAAAAAATATTTTAGAAATATTTAACAGCTAAAAAAATGACATGTACGCCTTGTAAATATTTCCTTTTCTATTTTTTCCAAATTGTTATCTTATAAATAACCTCATTTTTTTGTATGACTTCGGTGTATGCATGGTAAATAATTTATGTTGGACACCTGGTAAATAATTTTTCTTATTTCATTTCTCCTAAATTGGTGCTACTTTATTAATAACCTCAAAATATACGACGTAAATGCTTTCCTCCCCTCAATCTTCACCGGCGTGGCTGTGAATTCGCCTCCCCTCTACCTGCCGCTTCGGTGGCCGATGTCGGGGAGGAGAATCCAGGTGTCTCAGCTTTCACTAGTAGATAGGTAGGGTTTTAGACTTTTAGTACCTCGCAGGAGCGGTGTTTGGACGGATGGCGACGCCCTCCTTCGAATCAGTCTTCCGCACTCCGATCCTCCTCAAGTTCATCCATTGGGATGCATTAGACGGAGATCTGGTGTAGATTCTAGCCAGCTCCTTGGAGCGACGAGGTTAGGGTTTCTCGCATGCAGCGGCGATATTTGGTGTCAGGTTTTTCAGATCCATTCAAGGATTGAACGATGACGACTGCGGCTCTGAGGCGTTTGTCCTCAGGGCACGTTCACGAAGACTTCCCGGCTGTCATCGGCAAGATCAGGCCAGCTCCGGTTATGAGAGTGGCGACAACGACACGTCGGTAGCTTGTTTTGGTGGCGGCAATGGTCGTTCAGTGGTCCATGGACCTCAATGTAATTTTTATTATGTTTGAGGTACTTTGTACTTCCGGTGAATCTTTATAATGGATTTGGTACTTTCTGCAAAAGAAAAAACTCTTCCATGTAAGCCGCATATGAAATTCCAAACGTTCTGGCAGCGACGCAACGCAACAAACACAACATTTCTTGTCACAGACACGCCAGAGAGTGGATACAGGGCCGTCCACAAGCATGTGCGAGAAGTGCGACCGCACAGGGCCCCCAAAAATAGGGGCCCCAAATCCTATATTCGTAGTTCACCAATATCGATCTAAATAAAATCTGATCTGTAGAGGAGCCGCCACTAGAGCTGCTGGGAAGGTCTGCGACTCGTCTCCCGCAAGAAGAAAGCAACTGAATCGTTATTCTCTAGTGAGATGGGCCTTGGGCCTTTAGTCCATTACATTGATGAAGATTAAGAAGTGGCGCTGGCCCAGATCGTAGGGAGATTGCGATCGTGGGTTAGGTTAAAAAAATTAGCGATTGTGGGTTTCTGAAAAGAAAAAAGCAGCGATCGAGCCGAGAGCAGCACACGCATGA
The DNA here is from genome assembly GCA_034509565.1 of Triticum monococcum. NCBI lineage: Eukaryota > Viridiplantae > Streptophyta > Magnoliopsida > Poales > Poaceae > Triticum > Triticum monococcum. The sequence goes on along the minus strand of CM067847.1, from coordinate 7,985,967 downwards.
CCGACGGCAAGCAGATAAATTTAGGTGGTGGGCACGCACAGGCGGAAGCAGATTATGAATTGGAAGAACTAAAGTTCATCTTACGGCGTCTACAAGAAAGAGAAAAGACTGGAAATCAATTTTCAACTCAAAAATTACGATGTACTGTGCATTCGTATGTGCTTCCTTTGTGTATAACTATGTTCTATAGGAGGTGAACAACGGAGCAGACGGAGTGATTCATCTTTATTGAACAGGTTAGTTTTATAATTTTGATAAATTTATAGTAGCGACTTTTCCGCAAAAAATGATGGTGGCGAATAATAGTGTAAGCAGTATCTGTTGACATCATATTCATAGATATTTGTCTGAACAAATTATAGTTAGTTATGTTGATTACATTTTATGTTACCTTTTTTGTGAGCATATTTTTTCGCAAAATCTATGCTATAAATTTTGCCATGCTTAATAAACATTTGTTATCCACCATCATTTTTGTGAGTGGTTGTGGTCATCCATTTAAGATGCGACGACACACGTCATTTTTCAATTTTAGGGCCCTATCTTGAAATTCGCACCGGGGCCTCAAATTTCTGGAGACGGCCCTGAGTGGATACAGACAATTTCATTTACTAGTTTTTTTCCTAAAGCCTTTATGGCTAGTTTTATTAAAATTAAATAACAGATACGTCATCCGCCAAAAATTTGGCAATGAAAGTTGGAGGTACCTTGACCCACAAAGACGGATCGTTTGCACGTCCATAATCAACTAGCACATGGGCGATTGTACTTGATACTTTATTACAACTAGTAGAATGCCCGTGCGTTGCTACGGGATTTTGAAATATTTTGATGGAGTTATATAAACATAATGTCACATGTATAGAAAAGATATCTAGTAACAATTTGATACTAATTGAAATCCACTTAACTTGCAATGTAAGTTCGTTAAAAGATAATTTGATGATGTATACGAGGATCCATCTATGAATCTATTACGAATTAAGATCCGCTTGATGCGTTTAATATATTCTCGCACAATATAAAAAATGTTGTCTTTGACTTCATTCACACGATATTTGAGCAAGTATAATAAAAACTTCTTTCTTAACTTATAACCATCTTGTAAAAGAAAAGGTCTAAAAATGTGCAATGGAGAATACTCATCTTGCAAATCGGACGAACTTCTTTACCGTTTCACAAGAGCAGAAAGTCAAAAACAAAATAGCCAGACACATCCCTGTAATTTTCTAAATTAATCGTACATCTTGATTATAGTGAAGAAGAAAAAATAATGCTTGTATCTTGAATGTTATGAAAATGAGAAATTTATCTATCTGTATTCGTCGGAATACCAACCGGAAATATATGTTGTCATCTAGATATATCCAAATTTCAATCGGGCCGTGCAATTTTGAGTGCGTCGTTGAATTCCCTCGCAAATCTTCGTAATTCCACTAAATACTTCGATGTTTTAGTCTCAAGCGACTATAATGTATGGGTAGGGTCCAGAATATATACACGAGTTGCATTTTTGTCGCTCACGTACCAGATTTATGGGCCAATGAATTCATATGGAAGATAAATATTAGAAACCATAAATCATCACAACAATGGACAAGGGACCTTACTTACCAAGTTGCATGATGAGATGTGTGCTATCAAACAATGGTGCCAACATTCGAATATTTGCCTTCATGTAGAAATATCTTCCCTTACAGTCGCTCGTCCGCTCCTGTCCCCGCCGCCTCCCTTAAATATGGCGTCGCCGCATCCTCCTCTCCCCTCCATGGCGTCGACCGACCCCTTCTTTTTTGGCCACGGGTCGAGCCCGTCCCCTATTGTCCCCATAACCTACCTTCTCTCTGTAGTGTCGCCCACAACCTCTTCTGCCTGTCACGTCATCGCTGGCCGCCTTCTCTACCGACAACCTCTCGTGCCGCAACATCGGCACCGAGTCTGCACGCCCGCCGGTCTGGTATCCTGGTCAGCCAAATACGGCTAGTCAATGTAGAAGGACTCACCGCTGATGGAGCCATCGTCGTCTAAATCGGGCACAAAGGTGTGACGCAACAAGGACGGATGGCGCCCTTGTCGTCTACATAGGGCACAATGGTGTGACACGGTGAGGAGAGACAACACCGTCGTCATTTAGATCGGGCACAACAGTGTGTTGCGGTGAGGAGGGACGGCGAGAAGGAACAGCGCCCTTGTCGTCTAAATCACGCCATGTTTGTTTCCCGCCGCAAATCTTCATCTTGTCTTCCTCGTCTCATCTCGGCCTATACTTGGCTCTACTCCATGTCTCTCCGCCATAGCATGCAGTTTTTCATCACATCCTAAATATGCCCATTACGTTGTGCATGTCCTACTTCTTCCCTAACATTTGTCTTCTTTACACTAACTCTATTTGCTCTGTTGGCACCGTAGACATCACTTGGAAACAATTAGCACCGCCTTGATGCATCAATAAAATGAAAATATACAATACAATGGGATGAGGGTCATACAATACAGTGAGATTACGGCACTATATTGGGCATTACATCAAATGTCAACCGCGATGAGCGGCTACACCACACCCATAAGCTTCACCATTAGATATGACTATCGTGCTACACTACCCTCGTCAGCTCACACTTAAATGTAGGGGAATTTACCTTAGCTTAAACTGAAAGGATGAACCTATGCACAATATCGCTAGCCTAATATACCAATTAGAAACATCATGTTTTATTGTCAATGTAGCTAAGGAAAAAGAGAACATACAATTTGTTGAGATTTTTCTTATGACAATTCGATGCCATGTCACAAGTTTTGATCTGCAGAGCTTTCACGAGATAATTTGGTTATGAAAAGGATCACAAATAAAATATTTTGGTGCCATCAAAATTTTCCAATGAATAAAAAATAAATAGAATGCTATAGAACAGATTGCTAAATTAATAAATGTAGAGGAACTTCATTTTACAGTCTTATCTATAGATGTCTACTAAACTAATCCTGAGTCATAGGGACAAAAACATAAAGCCTGACAAGGGAAAAAAGCGAGAACACATCCTACAATCTTACCTACAGATATCGGCACATTGTCAGGTGTTGCCTCTTTGCTAGAAGTACAGTTAGACATTTTAGAATGGCCGGCGCATTTCAGCTCTTAGAAACAATAGAAACCGGCAATATGTACAACACCTAATATTATCATGTCAATAATAACTATTCCGATTGATGTGAAGGATATTTCCTGGTATCCCATTATGGCCAAGTACGAACTGAAGATAATATCTACATTGAATAAAGCCATCATTAAAACACTAAATCATCAATTGCACATAGCTGCTGACTTGAAATAATTATTTGTGGCGAAGGTGATATATGTACAGTAATTCTGAACCCTAATGCATGAAGAGTGGAAAAGATGTGTACCATGATTGTATATGGAAACTTTACCCAAAATCATATTTTTCGACTCTTATTAAAGTAAATATTTCAGCATAGGAGTTCAATTGGTATTCACAAACGTCAATTTGTCAAGGCCCGGAAATCATTCTAGCATTATCACGGATTGAAAATAAAACATAGCTAGATACCTGGAGTCTCATTGGAAATCCCTTTCGACTGGTATAGAACATCAGATCAATTTTTACCTAGAACTATACCACAATATACATATACAAGTTTATTTCAATCGCGCGCATCAAATTGATGACAAACACGACTATAGAAAAGGAACAAAATGGATGGCAGATATACCAGTGGAGATCTATGTATCTCGGTTTTGGGCTATCATCTTCACAATCAGAGAGACCATAACTTTGCCCCTCAACTAATTAAGAGTACTATTGTTTTGTTTGACACATGTAAGTAACTTATCAAAGAGGGATTAATCTCTGAAGGTTTCACGAAAATTCTTGGTGGAATTTGTTTGAACGACTGGCTTTAATGCATCCAGCGTGCTCCGCATTCAAATATTCCACCCTGTTGGCGTCATTCAAAAATGCCTTGCCTGAAGTGAGATGCATGCCACATAAATCATAATAGACTGGAAGCAGCGAGCACTGGTATGTGCATAACCATGACCAAAATTCGTCGAATTTACCGAATCAATTAATTTTAGTTGAAAACTGAATTAACAAACTGGAGATCGGTGTGACCATAAAGTAGATGGACCTGCAACATAAATAGGGAGGCCCCCATAATTAGTTTCTGTCAGGTACTGCAGCAGAGATCTTAATCCTTTTGGGTCGTCTGGATAAGCCATTGGGACGTACTGCACTGAGAAAAAAAAGTTGCATGAACCAGATTGAATTCCCAGTTCAACTAATTCATGTCCAAAAGAGCTGAAGCAAGTAGCATCTTTAGCAAAATAGTTGGAAACCTTTATGCCTGTGCATTGCTGGGTCTGTTCTAGAACCTGCACCAAGGAAGAAAATATCATGTAAGTATACGTTTTGAAAGCTTCGACAAACTATTTGGTCAGTATATAAATTTAATGAATTAAATTCCTAATTTTAGTTGTCGAACTCATGAATGATGCAGCAATATGCCGATGCACATACAAAATTTGCGTACCTTCTTTCCAAAATACATGTGAAGTTATGAATTTTGGTAGTAGAGATAAATGAGGAAGGAGATTGACTTGGTGGGATCGCATGCAACTTGAGATAACCTGCGTCCTTTAATTGGTGGCGCACTGGGCACATCGGATAAACCATCCTACACATGACTCATTCGATTCCGCATAGTAAAATCTACTCTATTGTGTTGGAACGACATCACAACTTCACTTGTATTTTAGAAAGAAGGAAAACAGATGACCCTTGCAACTTATGGTGATAGATGATGCGGAAAAAAGAAACAATTTTGGGAAGAAACTCTGGGTCCTAGGTTACATGCATCATCGATTGGACAAACAACAAATACAATTATGATGCAGTTGAGGAATCGAATTATTCTTGCATTTTCCAAAGGAAAGTAAATATCCATATCATATTGGTACGCAAAATTGAGTTTCTACAAAGATTTTCTTAGAGTAATAAATATTGGCTAGATCATTATCAAACGAAATGCACAAACATGTCGTCCAGAAGAAGATACCAGTAAACAGCTTGTGTATCTTAACAGTAACATATAGAGAAGGTTTGTTCAATGGGAAAAATAATTGTTGCAATATCTATATGTTGAATAATTTCAATGCCTAGCCCAATTGCAAAGATTATGTATCACGGGCATATTGATCTTCATGTTACAGGCAAAGACGAATGATTGTGTATCTTAGGAAAAATGCCGGAGCTTTCATATGCACTGGAGGACTGGAATTAGGGCTATTCGCTCATTTGATATGGCAGATAATGAAGCAGGGAGTAAACAAAATGAGAATAGTTTATCAATTACCACAGGAAACTAACCACTTTAGGAGAAGATTTGACATCGCCTCCAGGCTCCAGCAGACATGAGTGGAGCAGTGTTCCGACTGGCTTGGCTGGCTTACGAGGCTTAGGAATCGCATTGTTCCCCGGACTGGATCAGTATGTGACTACTCAGATGCATACCCACCCATTGCTCCGCCACGCCACCTGGCTTGAGAACCACGAGCTGCCTGCAGAGTCCCAGTGCTCCTCCCCCTCGACGTACGCAACAGCACACCTGTGGCTGCCGCTGCTGCTGTGGCTTCCCAGCGCCATGTCCCTTGACGTGCTCAGACACGAGTAGCCATCGATGGAGTAGTAGTTCTGCTGCCCAGGCACGTTGGCGTACCAGTACAGGTGCACGACCGTGCGACGGGGGGCGTCGTCACGGTGGCGGGGTGAGGAGTCGTCGGAGTACCTGTCGCCGCTGCATACCTCGACCTCCTCTGCGTCGGAGGAATCCTTCATGTCGGAGGCCGTGAAGGGGTTCCCATTTTGTGGCGCGCAGCGACAGGTGGCTAATCTTCATAAATTCTCCGGCAACGGCATGCCGAGGGCGCTCCTGAACACAACCCGCCCGCCTGACAGCCTGCCACACCCGGGGCGACTGCCTCCGCGGGCATGCACCCTTTATGGAGTGTGACGAGCACGGGACTGGCCGTCGCCCATGCCTGGTCCTCCCTCCTGCCGCAGATCGGTCATGCGTTGCCTCCGCGGTCGCTCGCCATTGTTGCGGAGAAGTCATCCACAGATAGATGTGCATCCGTTGCGGTGGCTCGATTGAGAAACCCTGATCAGGGCGGAAGAGTCAGAATTGGGCGGTGGCGACGCATCGATCTAGGAATCCTATACGCGAGAGAAAGAAAGAGGTGGGGATTGGGGTGCGGCGGCGCAGCTGGTGGAGAACGCGAGACAAGCGGCGGTGCGCTAGGAATTGAGGAAGGGGAGACGTACTTGGTCTGGACTCTGGAGCGCTAGCGAATGAGCGAACCAACGACGTACGGACTGTGCAATTAGGAGTAGAGAAAATTAAAGACAAAAGGCAAGATCAATGCATTAGGAAAGTTCGGATTTAGAATTGATTGTCATGAAACTGAATTTTATTGATTGATAACGTGCTATCGTTTCTTACCCGTTTGTAACATGTCTAGTTAGGAAATTTTGAAAAGTTTAGAAAAGCTTTTATCATGAGGATATAAAAAAACCAACGGAAGAAGATATGGTGGTGGGATGTGAGACGAAAAAAACCAGACGAAAAAAAACCAGACGAAAAAAAACCAGGCGAAAAAAGACTAGACAAAAATGATGGGACTATTCAACCAACTCGTCCATTAAAAGTAGAGATGCTCAAGATTAACCTTACCTAAATCTCTTCACCCGCAATTTTTTTACCTAAACCTCCAAGTAAATCTCTGCAATCATCCAAAATCGGAGCAGCTACCATCGATTGTCCTTCATTAAGATCGGAGCTGCTGGTGGCGGGGATCTAGTTCGGGCGAAATCCCTAGCCGGCCATGGCCGGCCGCGCCGACGGTGACGCCTAGGACGCCGTTCCCCTCCTTGGAGGCGTCGGTCTGGACTGATCTCCTCACTTCCCCTTCCCCTAGGTCTCTCGAGCGAAATCCCTAACTTTGTTGGGCGGCGGCGGTGCTCACGGCGCCGTTCCCTTCTTGAAGGCGCCGCTTTGGGAAACTTGGGCACTAGTAGAAAACAGGGCTATGGTCCAGGCCGGCTCAGCCCATTAGTCCCGGTTCAGTCTAGAACCGGGACTAATGTGAGCATTTGTCCCGGTTCGTGCGGCTAAGGCATTAGTCCCGGTTCATCTAGACCTTTTGGTCCCGGTTGGTGGGATGAACCGGGACCAATGGGCCTCGCTCCTGGCCCACAACTATTGGTCCCGGTTCGTGCCACAAACCGGGACTAAAGATTAGACCTTTAGTCCCGGTTTGAGGCACGAACCGGGACTAATGGGGATGAGACCTTTAGTCCCGGTTCGTGCCACGAACCGGTACTAAAGGTCCCATTTTCAAACTATACCCCCCCCCCCCCCCCTCGTGGATCGCCTTTTCAGTTTTTAAAAAAATAAAAAAATGATGGAAATGTCAAAAAAATAAAAGAAAATAAGTTTCACATGTGATATGTGGTCTAGTTGTTGGGAAAATTTACAAATATGAATTTCGACTTTATTTACAAAATCTCTCTGGAATTTGTAAAATGCGCATAACTTTTGCATACGAACTCGGATGAAAAAATTTTTTATATGAAAAATCATCTACTCGAAAAGTTACATCCGATGGAGACGGCCTACGGCCTATTTGCAAATTTCTAGAATCCTCAAATTCCAAAAGGAAAAAAAGTTATGCTCAAATTTCAGTTCTTTTAAATACTTATTCAAGAAGTATTAGTGTTACTAAATAATTATTCCAGAATATTAGTGTTATTAAATAATTATTTCACCTTTTTTGAATTTTGGTCAAATCTGGTCAAACTATGGTCAAACAATGGTCAAACTACTTATTCAAAAATATTAGTGTTACTAAAAAATTATTGTTTTTTAGAACAATAGTTTTAGACTCAAACAGTGAAATATGTGACTTCATGCTCAAGCTAAATTCCTGAGGGTTAATAGGATTGACATCTTACTATTGTCAGGAAAACAACAAGTGCAGACTTGGAAACGAGGGAGAATAGAACCCGGAAGTTAAGCGTGCTCAGGCTGGAGTAGTGAGAGGATGGGTGACCGTTCGGGAAGTGAGATGATTTGGAATGATGAGGGGTGATTAGAGATTAAATTGAGCAGTGATGAGGGGCGATTAGAGATTAGAGGTTAAAAAATTCAGAAATTTGAAAATAAAAAAAATTCAAAAAAAATCAGGAAATTTCCTTTAGTACCGGTTGGTGTTACCAACCGGGACTAAAGGTGGACCGGCCACGTGGAGGGCCTTTAGTCCCGGTTCCCGGTTCTGGATTGAACCGGGACTAAAGGGTCAGGGCATTAGTGAAGGAAATATGCCCTAGAGGCAATAATAAAGTTATTATTTATTTCCTTATATCATGATAAAGGTTTATTATTCATGCTAGAATTGTATTAACCGGAAACATAATACATGTGTGAATACATAAACAAACAGAGTGTCACTAGTATGCCTCTACTTGACTAGCTCGTTAATCAAAGATGGTTATGTTTCCTAACCATGAACAAAGAGTTGTTATTTGATTAACGAGATCACATCATTAGTTGAATGATCTGATTGACATGACCCATTCGATTAGCTTAGCACCCGATCGTTTAGTATGTTGCTATTGCTTTCTTCATGACTTATACATGTTCCTATAACTATGAGATTATGCAACTCCCGTTTACCGGAGGAACACTTTGGGTACTACCAAACGTCACAACGTAACTGGGTGATTATAAAGGAGTACTACAGGTGTCTCCAATGGTGGATGTTGGGTTGGCGTATTTCGAGATTAGGGTTTGTCACTCCGATTGTCGGAGAGGTATCTCTGGGCCCTCTCGGTAATACACATCACATAAGCCTTGCAAGCATAATAACCAAGATGTTAGTTATGAGATGATGTATTACGGAACGAGTAAAGAGACTTGCCAGTAACGAGATTGAACTAGGTATTGGATACCGACGATCGAATCTCGGGCAAGTAACATACCGATGACAAAGGGAACAACGTATGTTGTTATGCGGTCTGACCGATAAAGATCTTCGTAGAATATGTAGGAGCCAATATGGGCATCCAGGTCCCGCTATTGGTTATTGACCGGAGACATGTCTCGGTCATGTCTACATTGTTCTCGAACCGTAGGGTCCGCACGCTTAACGTTACGATGACAGTTATTATGAGTTTATGCATTTTGATGTACCGAAGGTTGTTCGGAGTCCCGGATGTGATCACGGACGTGACGAGGAGTCTCGAAATGGTCGAGACGTAAAGATTGATATATTGGAAGCCTATGTTTGGACACCGGAAGTGTTCCGGGTGAAATCGGAATTTTACCGGAATACCGGGAGGGTTACCGGAACCCCCCGGGAGGCAAATGGGCCTATTGGGCCTTAGTGGAAAAGTGAAAGGGGCTGCCCACAAGGGCTGCGCACCTCCCCCCCTTCCCTAGTCCTAATAGGACTAGGAGAAGGGGCCGGCCCCCCTCTCTTCTCTCTTCTCTTTGAAGAGTCCTATTAGGAATAGGATTGGGGGGGAGTCCTACTCCCGGTAGGAGTGGGACTCCCCCTGCGCCTCTCTCCCTAGCCGGCCGAACCCCTCCCCCTGCTCCTTTATATACGGGGGCAGGGGGCACCCCATAGACACACAAGTTGATCATTGTTGATCGTTCCTTAGCCGTGTGCGGTGCCCCCTGCCACCAAATTCCACCTCGGTCATATCGTTGTAGAGCTTAGGCGAAGCCCTGCGTCGGTAGTACATCAAGATCGTCACCACGCCGTTGTGCTGACGGAACTCTTCCTCAACGCTTTGCCGGATCGGAGCCCGAGGATCGTCATCGAGCTGAACGTGTGCTAAGAACTCGGAGGTGCCGGAGTAACGGTGCTTGGATCGGTCGGATCGGGAAGAAGACGTACGACTACTTCCTCTACGTTGTGAGATCGCTTCCGCAGTCGGTCTGCGTTGGTACGTAGACAATACTCTCCCCCTCGTTGCTATGCATCACCATGATCTTGCGTGTGCGTAGGAAAATTTTCGAAATTACTACGTTCCCCAACAATTAGTACCGACACTTTAGTCCCGGTTCCAGAACCGGGACTAAAGGCCCTTACGAACCGGGACTAAATGCCCTTTTTCTACCAGTGGGGGTTGGGTGGCGCTTGCGGGTGGTGGGCGACGGCGGTGGTGCGGACCTATCCTAGCATGGATCTATGTTCGTTGCTTGGAGATGGACTTGCGTAGGTGGAGGTCGTCGTTTGGCGTCGTGGTGGCGTCCATGGCGGAGGACCTTCCAAGGCTCACGTAGTTGGAGGTCGTCATTTGGCATCGTGGTGGCGTCGATGGCGGAGGACCTGCCGAGGTTGACACCTCAATCTACTCTGAAGACGGACCAGTGGAAGATGGCGGTGACGACACATGTGAGTGCGTCGGACCGGTTTGTGCCCCGGACCCGGTAGATGGCTCGGTCGGGGCCTCCGGCTTAAATGTTAGGCTTATGTGAGAGGTCTGGGTATGTGGCCCGGTTTACACCCCTTCATCATATGGATAGGAGTAGCGGCAGATGTTGCTAAGATGACGGATTCAGACATATTGTTGTTTTACTTTGTAAAGTCCTAAAGAATAATCAATAAAATGGCCGTATTCATCCCCAAATGTAGAGGCCAGGGGTCATCCTCCTTTTTCTAAAAAAAGATGTAGAGTGTTTACTACAATGATGTTGCCCATCCGTACGACAATGTTATTGCACGCCATAATCTGAACTAGCTTCAATCCCTCACAAAGTGTTGCAGCTTCTGTAGAAACTACATCTGCAGCGTGTTCCAACCATGTGGTAGAAGCTGCTATAAAATTTCCTCTATGATCTATGATCTCTGATGACAGCACCGCAGGACCTGTGTTATCCTCCTCACTAAAACATGCATCAACGTTTCAAGACTTGTTGCGCTGCCAGAACTGTTGGCCATATGTTTCGTCTTGGTATATTCACAGGTTTGGCCATCGCCAATTTCGTGTACTGGTTAGTACTAGTGCACGTGTAACGCATGTCTATTTGGACTAATAAGTCTGCACGTGCAACACGCGTCTATTTAAATTAACACATTATACTAAACTTAATACAAGACAATTTATTTATAAATTTGAAATTTTCCTATAAAATACACAATCTCTTATTCTCAACTTGTACAAATAATTTGAAATATCATTTCTCCTTAATCAGCATGCCTCCTATATTAAAAGACCACCCACTTTTCCCAATGTATAAAACTCAAAATTATTTAGAAGATTCATCATGATTCTTCATATGCACACATTTATGCAAGTATAATCACACATGAAATTGTTACTTAGGCCAAGCTAAGGAAGCGTTTCAGTACCAACAAACTCCAATTAAGAATTGTTATTACAATTAAGTGTCAACCACAATAGTGGGAAGAGACATCTATGGTTTGTTGAAAAGAGGAAGCAATTGTCAGATAGAGAAGTGTAGAGATGTCTTGACTACATAGAATCAGCTGTGAAACAAAATAAAAAAATGCTAGTTGGACCATCCGATTCTACTATTGCACCACAAGTGTCGTAATGTCTGCAAGCAAGAAAAGTGACTTGCTTTATTACGAAAATAGAACATGTAAACCAAATAAAAATTACAGTGATAAATTACATAATTATACTTGTTATCCACTGGACAAAAGCATTAATATGACAACCTGGAACAGTTACTTGAGTACTACACATTTCTTTAAGGGCTCAACATTCTAAAATTTTGACAATATAAGAAATATCCTCTCAGTTTGTAGTAATAATGATATGAAGATAAATAATTTGGAAATGGTCTTCAACATGCGTAGGCTACCACTTGTAAGAATAACAATGGCAATAAAAGGCCAACAAATACCGGTTTAGAAAGAAAAAAACTGCAGACATGCTTCCAATTTTAGCAACTCTAGTGGATAAAACATACCTTACGTCTCAAGTCAGGAAATAGTCAAATGAAAAAAATGTACTTCTTATAAGTATTAGAAATGAAGTCATAAGGATCATGATTCATGATATTTGGAGAAACATGGTTGGTCTCTCTGTATGATGCGAACTCGTCACCCCTACCAAAGTGGTCGTGCGTATATGTAATGTAGAGTGCAATAATGAAATAAAATAAATGATATGAGAATTTACCATGACCACAAAATATACTACATTCGTCATCATCATAATCAACATGCATTTTCCTAATAGGATGCGTGCGTGATCATTTTCCTAATAATAGGATGCGTCCGTAATTAGTTTTCTAATAATAGGATGCGTCTGTAATTAGTTTTCTAATAATTAGATGTGTCTGTGATTAGTTTCTTAATAGGATGTGTCCATGATTATAGTTTCTTAATTGACGAGGCGCTTTTATATTTTTCTCCATGGTGGAGTACGGTCAGTCAATGTAAATTGTTAAGTGCACACAGAGAACATATTACGTTAAGGCTAGCTGTTAGATTGAATTTAGTGAGACTAATCATGCGATGGTCATGTATTCGTATACGTTTTGTGAGGTGCATTTAGAAAAGATAATGTTTGCTCTTTTATAAATAGTATAGATATATAGTATCAGAGGATAGTGGATCGAGTTTTTCTTTTTTTAACGTATAAGATGGATCGAGTTGTGCCCTGATGATAACAAGGTGTGGGCCATGACTCACGTATGGGCCATTATTTCGGGCTGCCTATCCTCCATGTCACGGTAAGGCTTCTAGCTTTTTAAGAGAAGGACAAAGCTCACATACAAACGATGTGCGTGAACCGAACGAACAAGCAGACAGAGAAGCAATTTTTAGTCCCACATGGCTTAGCTTAACGTAAGCATCCCAATTTATAAGACCGCCAGGCTATTTAGGGGGCGTGCCTAAAAGAGAGCACATCCAACCTAACTTGTGCGGTCTGCACATCCAGCAATCCCAACTGGATATTGAAATTGAATTCATGTAGCGTATGACATGTACGCCTGGTAAATGCATACATTGTTTAAAAATTTTTGTTAACCTCAAACACTGTTTTTAAAAATTTTGTTTCAAATAATCTCAAACATTATTTTGTAGCTCGTAAATAATTCCTTATTTTATGTTTCAAAAATGCATACTTTAAATAGCCTCAAACATTGTTTTGTATGATTGACATGCACACCTCATATATAATTCCTTTTATGTCGTATATGCCCGGTATATAATCCCTTTTATTTCATTTGATGTAATTTCTATTTCTATATTCTAATTTAAAGTAATCTCAAATGTTATACTTTAGCCTGGTAAATAATTTATTTTCTTATGTTTCGCAAATTCATATTTTGAATAGCCTCAAACATTGCTTTGTATGACTAGCATATAATCCTTTTATTTCATTTCGCGTAATTGGTATTTTCATTAACCTCAAACACTGTTTTGTATGACATACATTACTACATTATATATTATGACCAGCCAGGCAGCCAACAAGTCTGTATGTTGCAACGATAGAACTCGTGGATTCGCCTCCCCTTTGTCTGCTGCTCGGGCGGTTGATGGTGGGGTGGGGAATCCTCATGCATTCGCTTAGGTTAATACTTTAGGTTGGGGTTTTAGTCCTTATAGGTGCGGCGCTAGGGCAGATGGTGGTGCCTCTTCTTCAAGCTTGTCTTTCGGGCTCTGGTACTGCTCGAGTTCGTTTGTATGAACATAGTCGACTGACATTTATTATGACTAACACACAGCATTGGAATTCCCATGCTCAAATTTGAGAACTACTTGAGTTTGTTTGCTATTTTGGAAGCATTACCTGATTTTTCAGTCACTGGAATGGGCAAAACGCACTTTGGGAAGAAATAACATGCAAACGAGTTCCAAAAGGGATGAAACTTTGCATAGTGTCTTCATCTCATCCATCTAGGGTGTGGTAAAATTTTGAGACCGTTATGGCAAAAATTTGATGCACCTCGTGTAAAAACTAAACGCTCTCCAATGAAGTATCATACTTTCGAACAGAAACCATCGCCCGCCACACACAACTCCATTTTTCTAACTCATTTAAAATTCAAGGTTTTTATATGACTAACACACATCACTGGAAGTCCCATGCTCAAATATGAGACTATTCCGGGATTAGGAAATACGATTTTTAAAGGATTTTCCATACATAAGATATATGTGACGGGCGGCTAGTAACACTGCCACTGCAAAAATTTGTAAACTTGAAAAAAATGACATGGGTTACCAAAATACTACAGTGCCGGGCACTAGTTTGTGATGTTCCACTGGCAGGGCCACAACAGGTGCGCCCACCACTGCTGTTTCTAGCTTATAAGCAAATTTGGAAGAGTTTATAAGTTATGGGTTTTATATTTTGCCCGCCACTACTATGAGGAGTGCAATGGCAGGTGCTAATTTCTACCCGTCACTGGAACTTTTACAAAATAGGTTTGGCGGGTTTTTGTTGGCGCCCACCACTAATGTGAGGCCAACTATAAGCCTTTTCTCAATAGTGCTGCCTCATAGGGGTTTCGCAGGCGAGCATGCCCTCTGCGCTCTTTGTTTTGCGGTGGCGTGCGGGCGGGGGGTCTCTCGAAGGCTCTTCGTGCTGTCCGATATGCCCGTATGGCGCACAGCCGGTCGACCCACCTCGGGGGTCCATGACAGGTGGACTGTGCGCGCGACAGGAGCCACTATCATACTACGCCTTCACGCGACCGCATGCGAGGTCTTCCACACGACGAGGAGGCCAGACTCGCCTGTCAACGTCTTTGCATGCACTAAGCTGGTTCAGTCATGGCAGGCGTGGTTTCGATCACGCCCACGTGCAATGTTTTGCGCGTTGTCCCGGGGGCGACGAGCCAGGCAGACCCGCCAGTCGACGTCTTCTCCCCATGCTTGGCTCAATTGATAGCAACATGCGGGTCGTGCGTCGCTCCATTTGGTTTGATTGCACATTTTGAAAATGTCGCTTAACGACATTGTAAAGTCACAAAAAGTATGTAATGGGACACATTTTTGCCACTATGCAGTCTAGTTCCTAAATAATATATAGTTGATAATTATCATGATACATGTGTTTACATAGATTAAATTGAGCTTGTAGTACCCCTACAAATTGAAGAGAATGACAAACAACAAATATAAAAAATTATGGAGTCAATTGTGACTATGTGTTTGTGCATAGGCCATTAGGCTCCAAATCCATGTGATATAGCGACTGCCGATACAGTGACTATGTATCATGATATTAGAGTTGCCCTTATAGCAACAAATTTGGATGGGTTTGATTTTTCTCTCCAAAAGGAATGCCTAGGAGGAAAATTCTAAGGACTCTAATCAAGCAAATCAAACAAAGTAGATTTTTTTCTAAAGAAGCAAATCCTCTTTAGAACTTATGACATTCCTTTGAATCAAAGAAGCCCTTTTTTCTTTTACACGAGAAAATTATCTTACAGCTCGTCAGCTCGCCAGTTGATAGTCCACATGGTAAAAACTCATAAAAGGGAAAGACAATATCTAAGTTTGACATGTGAAACCTTCCAATGATGTTTTTCACCCATACACGACTGAAGTTGTTTCTTGGCACTGTGTTAAATAAACAACTTCGTTCGCGTATGGGTGCAAAACAGTTCAATACAATATACAAGTGGCTTATCATTTCTTTAAGTTTAACTGCAAGTAATTCACAACCATTCGCTATCACAATAGTGCTGACTGATGTATGAAACCATGGAATTTTTTGTGGATCGTCCTTCTTATCTGATGCTGAGAAAATGCGGACATGTGTTGTAGAAAAAAAATAAAAAACAAAGAAAAAGTGGTGAAGAAACGAAAGAAAGAAACTTAAGCAACACCACTCAAAGGAAGGAAAATGGAAAACCCAAAGAAAACCGTGAAAACCCATGAGAAAACAAAGAAAACCAAGAAAAACAAAACAAAACTGGAGAAAAAAAGAATGAAAAGAAAAAAAACCAATGAAAACCAGGTAAAGAAACAAAGAAAAGAAAATAAGTCATAGAAAAAAGAAAAAAGCCAATGCAAACAAAGAAAGTAAAGGAAACACCCGTTGAAAAAAGAAAAAAAACAGAAAAACCAAAGAAAAACAGAAAAACCAAAGAAAACCAGTCAGAAAGGAAAGAAACCCAAAAAAAATTAGCGACCCAGCGAACAAGACATCGAGTAAACGTGATAGATGGGCTGGCCCCTACCTGCAGATCCTTTAGGCGAGACGAGAGCTATAGTCGGTATAAGCAAGATATAGCTCTCACGGCTAAGGATGGCAATTTTACCCATGTGTATGGGTACCTGCGGATACCGTACCTGCATGGGCAGGGTATGGGCACAATTGTATACACATGAGTAGTACACATACCCTACCTGTTAAATCATGGATAGGGCACGGGTATAGTCTTGTATCCATGGATATACCCATACCATACCCGTTTATACTATCACGTGTACCTTACCCGTGAAGTGTGTCGTGAGATTGTGAACCTATGTTAAACTTGTCACCAATCGTCAATTTGAATTGAGATAATTGTTACGTACTCATCTATTTGTTACCGAATTGAGATAAATATATTTTTTTGTCAAATGTGATATTGATGAATGTGAAATTATGAATAACTTGTCTACTATTTGATTTACCCGTTGGTTACCCAATGGGTATGGATACCCACCTGGTATGGGTATGGGTAAACTTTCATACCCGTGAATACGCGTATGGGTAGAATTTTGTATCCATTGACTATACGGGTATGGGTATGGTATTGCTCTACCCGCCCCATACCCTATCATTGCCATTCTTACTCACGGCAATTTTGATAAACTATCTCTGTCAGCGGGGCGCGACTATGTCTCGCCTTCAGCGAGAGGGGCAGGAACCTTGGCTGAAGGGAGACCAAGTGGGCCGGCCCAGAATCGTGGGATGCAACAGCGTTCTTGTTCTGTTTTTTTTATGATTTATGTTCCTTTTTTGCTTTATTTTTTAATTTAACTCTAAGTATATATATATATATATATATATATATATATATATATATATATATATATATATATAAGCCACTCTATAAATATATATGAAAAAAATGTTGATCAAGCATTTTAAAAATGTTAAATGTCCACAGAAAAATGTTGACCATGTATTTAAAAAATGATGAATTTTTTTTATCATGTATATAAAAATGTTAATTGAACATTTGAAGAATATTGAACAAGTATTTGAAAAATGTGATCAAGCATTTGAACAATGTTAAATCTGTATAGAAAAATGTTGAGCATGTATTAAAAATGATAAAAAAATTACATGTATATAAAAAATGTTAATCAAGCATTTGAAAAAATGGTGAACAAATATTTCAAAAATTGTTAATCGAGCATTTGGAAAGTGTGAAATGTGTATAGAAAAAATGTTTACCATGTATTACAAAAATGTATTATTTGTATTGGAAAAATGTTAGACGTGTATTTGAGAAATGTTATTGACATATACATAAAATGGAGAATAATAACCAAAAGAAGAAAGAAAACCAAAAATATAAACAAAATAAAAAGGGGAAAAGGAAATAAAAATAAATAAATAAAATGCCCAAAATGATGACAAATGGAGAAGAAAAAAGATAAAGAATCAAAATAAAAGAAACAAAAAGAAGAACAAAGAAAACCCAAGAAAACAGAGAGCAAAAAATCTGTGAAAACTGAGAAAAGAAAACGAAAAAAACCCGGCTCAAATGGCATAAAGAATTCGCGCGCCCAGTAGATACCACGAATGGAACCTGGTCGTAGTGGCTACCAGCGCGCATGATATCCCCGGTGGCCAGGGACCGATCCCTAGTTCTCCCTTTCATTACTTTAGCACGCGAGAACGGGCCGACCCAATTACCACAGAGCCTTCAGCTAGACTTTCTAGCGGCATGTGTGTATACAAGCTGCTCCAAATCCGAAGCGGTTTCAAACCGGTACTACAAACGCTAGTGGTACCCCTACCAGCTGATGTACTATAAACATAACACCCCTACCAGCTGATGCGTACTGCTGGTCATGTATTGGAAAATGGAAATGGTATGTTCAAAAACCGTCAACTTGGCCCTTCAGGGTTGAGGAGAGACTACAAAATGTGCCACCAGCTAGTTTCTCTCTTCCACCATATGCAAATACAAAATGTAAGCTCGTGGGGAGAGCTCAGATGCAGGAGCAACTAATCAATTGGGTCACCGGAGACCACACCCAAGTGGTGATACTTAGTTTAGTCCCCAACCTGGTCAGGAAACTTAATTAATTTACCTATTGCATGCATAAATAAGCTGTGCTTCACTAGGGGAACAACACGCCTTTGGGTTGGGTGCTACCAGGTCCAAGTAAAGTGCCCCTGACACCCGATTGCTTGCTTAATTAGGATGAAAGTAATAAGAATGCATGGGAGGGACATGCAGGTACCTGCATGACAATCGTACCACCACAATGCACAAGCCCAAATTGCATGTTTTCTTTTGCTAATTTATGCCAGCTGATTTAATAATTAAGTATTACTCGCTACGTTCCTAAATATAAGCCTTTTAAGAGATTCTAATACGGGCTACATACGAAGCAAAATTAGTGAATCTACACTCTCTAAGATATGTCTATATACATTCGTATGTACCATATTGAAATATTTAAAAGGGCTTATATTCAGAAACAGATGGGGTACTTATTAGCTTGATCAGAGACCCTTGTATTATTTCTCAAAAGTGAGGTACAAATAGCTAGCCTAATTGCCCAGAAATTAGACTAGCTATTTTGCTCTAGGTACCAATCCAATAATGGTATACCTAATAAGTTGTGCCGCTATCTACCCTAAGACTTGTACGGCCATCTGGCCAGTTCTCTTCTCCTGTTAGCATCCCATTTAGTTAACCCCCAATCAATCAATTCAACACCAATTTCAATGTTGATCTCTCTTTATTTATTTGTTTACTCCCTCTATATATAGCTCAAAGAGTTGGCATCTGATAATGTCCATGCACAACTGCCATTTCTTCCGAGTAATGTGACAAAGTAAATCAACAGTTGACCTTGTCGTTTGTCGACCCTCGCTTAACTCTAGAGCTCATAATCATCATCTGGCATGTATACTTGTATAGTGCCACTGGCTTATACCTGCAAGTGGCACCAATTATCTAGCATCTATATGCTATATCTGTACACCTCCATCGACCACATCCATGGTTGCATGACTTCGCATTACATCATAATTGGTTAAGGGGTAACCATATGGATTCACGACTAAGCTTGAGCAGAACCTTTTCTTGCAAATACATTTTTCACAAATCTACCGCGTTAAAAAATCTCCCAAAAAATGCAAGGATGCGTGCTGCATGTATGACATCTAGAGTTGTAGACTGTACATCCCATGATCAGCAGGGATAGATGAATGAGATTGACAGCCCAACATTTAGGCAGTACCAACTACATGCATAAAAGTCAACACAAGGAAATCCCCTTGAAAACTACAAAGATCCTATCCGTGTATAGTGTACATGTTCGGTGTCAGGGCACTCCGTCAACTATTTGTATATAATCCCAACTTGAAGAGGAAAAATGCATGTGGACTACATAATAAGGCACATATAAACATCCAACTAGTGCCAACAAGATCAACAAGCCTAGAAGCAGTAAATTTAGTGCAACTTGTGGCATTAATTAAACTCCTTTTTTGGTTCCTTATTATTAGAGGAAAATGACGACTCTTCTCCTCAGGTTAATGCAAGCTAACGTTTCATCATGAATCTACTGTTTTCTTTCGATGAGAATTGAGAACCAAATGATTTGTCTGCATGATCTTATGATCAATTGAGCTGCAACTTCCACTTTATGCATTGGGGTAAAAAAGGATCAATGGAAAAAAATATGGTCAATTTTACATTTGTACTTCCTTTTGATCCAAAATATAGGATTTTTAAGGCTATCGCATTAATTTGGTCTCCATGATTGTAATTTCACCATCCATGTGTATGTGATGCTAAAAACAAATTACATATAAAAATATGTTTTATGATACATTTAGCAATATCGATTCGATACTATTGATGCTGCCAATTTGTATAAACGGTCAAAACTTAGGAATATATAACTAACAAAATTCTAGAAGACCACATTTTGGAACAAAGTACATGATTTTATTAGCCAAATTGCTAGTGTTGGTTGTGTCACCCAAACTGCCTCAGTCCATACCAAATAAAAGATGTCCATCTATTGTCTATGAAATTAAATATGTCCCTCTTTATTTCCACAAAATGTACAATTTGGAGGATAACGAAACTAGGAACCAAACAGTACCTGGTCGGATTGCAATGCAATACCATAATCCGTCGCCGACCTGATCTTTGGTTACAACAAACAACTAAACCCGATGTGGTTTTGGCCATGCAGTGCATTACACACCTACCTACCAACCTAAATTAATAGTCTGGCCCTTGAGAGTTGAGTCTACATCACCACTAGCATGTACTAGTATAATCTTCATTTGAAGGAAACTAATGCAAGTTGGTCTCAGATGCATTACCAACGAAATAAACTAGGCAATGGAGATCAACCAAGTGGTGATTCATAGTTTACTCACCTGAGGTGTGATTGGCCAGAATCTCCTGGTCAGGAAACTTTACTTGATTATTATTACACATATAAATAAAAAAAACTCGTGTGCTTCACCAGGGAACAACCTTTGGGTGCGACCAAGTCCAGGTAAAGTGGAGGTGAGGTGACCTAAACAACATTTCTAAGGGTGATCCCAACTTGAAGATGAAAAATGTCATGTGGACTACATAACAAGGCAGATATATACATCCAACTAGTGCCAACAAGATCAATAAGCCTATAAGCAGTAAATATAATGCAAGTTGTAGTATTAACTAAATTCCATTTTGAATGCTCATAATTAGAGGAATATGATGACTCTTCTCCTCGTTTAATGCAAGGTAATGATTTTTTCGCATGACTAAGTATGATGACTCATTATTGAATTGCCAAATGATTTTTCCGCATGATTCTATGATCAATTAAGCTACAACTTTCACTTAAGCTTTAGGGTAAAAACGGATCCATGTAAAAAAAAAGTATGGTCAACTTTACATTTTGTACTTCTCTCTGATCCAAAATATAGGATTTTTAAGGATATTGACCAATTCGGTCTATGTGATGGTAATTTCACCATCCATGTGTATGTGATGTTAAAAATAAATTATGTATAAAACATATATTTCATGATACATTTAGGAATATCAATTTGATAATATTGATGCTGCCATTTTTATAAACAGTCAAAACTTAGGAATATATAACTAACAAAATGCTAGAAGACCCACATTTTGGATCAAAGAAGTACACAATTTTATTAGCCAATTTTCTAATGCTGCTTGTGCATCCAAACTGCCTGTCCATACTAAACATAACATGTTCGTCCATCGTCTATGAAATATGTCCCTCTTTATTTCCACAAAATATAAAATTTGGAGGATTCTGAAACCAGGAACCAAATAATACCTAGCGGGATTGGCAATTCAATACCACAAACTGTTGCCGACCTGATTTTGGTTACTCCATTGTGGTTTTGAACCATGCAGCGCATTACACACCTACCTACCAACCTAAATTGAGAGTCTGGCTCTTGAGAGTTGAGTCGACATCACTAGTAGCATGTAGTATAATCTACATTGCAAGGAAACTAATCCAAGTTGGTTTTAGATGCATCGCCAGCTAATTAAACTAGGCCATGGAGATCAGCCAAGTGGTGATCCATAGTTTACTCACCTGAGGCTTGATTGGCCAGACTCTCCTGGTCAGGAGATTTTACTTGATTGTTATTAGACATATAAATAACTAAACCCTTGTGCTTCACCAGGGAACAACCTTTGGGTGCGACCAAGTCCAGGTAAAGTGGAGGTGAGGTGACCTAAACAAAATTTACAAGGGTGTCGTCACCAAACCAAATAACCGGCTTAACTATCATGTTGCACTACTAACAGATGGTTTTAGGGAAAATAACATAATTAGCTAGCTCCAAATTGCTCGATTGATTAGGGTATTTGCAATAGTAGGCTCAGACAAGTGGATGACAAGCCTACCACCACAGATGCACACACCCAAATCCCGCATTATTTTTCCTTTTTGTCATTTGCTATATATTTTTATGCACTTATGCAAGCTCGCAATACTTCTCCTAGCCTAGTTGCATCAACAAACTAAGTAATTTACACAAGGTACCAGCTCAATAACAGCTAGTCCTACTATTTTGTACTGCTACTATGATACTTGTACTAGCATTTGGTTAGTTCTACAGCTTGCATCCCATCTAACTAACCCTAATTAACGAACTCCATCACTATTTTTGAGATGATTGTCTCTATATATACATGGGTCAAATATACACCTGGCATCTACTATGTCTATCCGAATTGTCGTTTACCAGTGTTATTAGCTGTCACATGGACTTTTCTTGCAAATGTGGCAGAGTTAATTTTACTGTAAATAGCAGTTGACCTCCTTAACCAACCACCATCTGGCTTTTTTTATACTGCAAATGGCAAATTATCTATCAATGCACATCTGTCGCATCGATGGCTTAACTACTTGGTTTAACTTGACGAGGACCTGTTCCCTTCGATCTTCATCAATCTTTCGAATTGACTTATATCGACTTTGTTGTCAGTTTCTTCTGTAAAAATAAATAATTAGCTTGAAATTGCTCTGGGCATCATGGTTTCACATTCACCTGCTTCCTAACTAACATGAAATTAAGCGTGGCACGTCACACGTAATACATATAAGCAGCTTAGTTAAGGATGCATTTGGACCGTTGATCCGAATAATCAACGGCTGAGATTAACCCCGTGGTGTGTATGCCAGGCATACATACAGAGAGTCAACGGATGGAGGGTAGACGACTTGGCAGGAAATCACAAAGATCCCATGCTTGCTAAGTACTATATATAAACACACATGTGCAGGTGTACTTAGGCATCATAATTCATACTAACACGATAGGGATTAGAACCAAAGCTAGCTAAAGATCAGCCAAGAGTTGCAGCAAATCAATGGCGTTGACGGCTGCAAGGGAGAGCAGAGGGGAAGAGAAAGAGGGGGGAGGAGGAGGAGTCGAGCTGTCGCGCAGCGGCAATGGCGAGGAGAGGATCAGGCGGGAGCACATGTTCGACAAGGTGGTGACGCCGAGCGACGTGGGCAAGCTGAACCGGTTGGTGGTGCCGAAGCAGTTCGCGGAGCGGCACATCCTCCCGCAGCTGCTCGGCGGCGCGGCAAGGGCGGCTTGCCCCGGCGCCGTGCTGCGGTTCGAGGACGGCCGCGGCGGTGGGAGGGCGTGGGCGTTCCGCTTCTCCTACTGGGGCAGCAGCCAGAGCTACGTCATGACCAAAGGGTGGAGCGCCTTCGTCCGTGACCGCCGCCTCGCCGCCGGGGACACCGTCTCCTTCTGCCGCGCCGGCGCACGCCTCTTCATCGACTGCCGGCGACGTGGCACCGGAATAGTAGCCTCGGCGCCGATGACACGCCTCCTCGTGCCAGCGGTGGTGCCGCAAGTTGTCACGCTCATGCCGCAGCGGTCGACATCCTCAGACGAGAGGGCGCCGCGCGGCCGGTGCGTCCGGCTGTTCGGTGTGGACCTCGAGCTCGCCGGCGCCGAGACGCTGCCGCTGGATTTGCAGCTAGCTTTGATGAGAAGATGACCTCCGCTTGTGCCTCACTTCCTGATGCTTCCAGTTTTAGTAAATTGAGCTCCAGTTTATAGCAGATTATTAGATAATCAACGCAAGAAGGGATCTTGTCATCACAAAATAAGATGAAATTGTGTCCATGTAGTGCATGTTTGTCTATGAAGATACCAAGTTCGCACGGTTGAATAGTTCAATTATTTCGATCGATCACTTTAAATCTAATCCATCCCCTAAATCTAACTCCGATTAGAATTTGTCCATGTACTATATAACAAGTGGAGCCAAGCATGGTCTTGTGCATCACAATGATGCAAGGATGGGGTTTAAGGGCATCTCCAACGCGTACCCTCCAAACGCTCGCAAATCATGTGGACCGAGGTGTCCAGACGCTTGAAACCATCTAACACGGTACCCCATCGGTCCACGAACATGTCCGGCTGTCCGAAATCCCGCAATCCGGACACAAACTAGAGGGAGCTTCGCGGGCGCCCGGAGCGCCAAATCCCTCCCTAAAACCTTCTCAGCGTAAAAAAAAATGTTCTTCACGCGAAGTAGTCACCGCACATTCATGCTAGTTGGACCGTTGCAGAGCGGACATGATTCCACATGGCATTGATGCCGGTCAAAGCAGTGCAACCAGACAAGCAGGTGGCCCCGCTTCAATGCTGATGTTGCAACTGAGAAGCCTACTCTGGCCGGTGCGCCGCCTTGAAGCCAGCGGGGCACTGGCGGCACATACGATGGAGGCGGCTGTTGGGGATGGGAAGTTCCTTTTGCCATTAGGAGTGCGCAAAAATTTCCCAACTAGTGAGGAGGGTTTTTTAGTTACAAAATATTTTTGTTGGCCTGTTTTTTAAATGTGTTAGAGTGCTCTTACTCCAAGTAATTTCAGTTTTTGGATGAGTTAGAGATACCCTCACAATGCAAGTATCATGTATTGTAACCTAAATAAAAAGGATGATGTCGCAGGGCAGTTAAGGATATGAGAGTACAATACTATAGGCCGTCAAACATGAAAAGTTCATAAGAAATAAATCAAGCCACAACTTTATATTGGGTGAGTAAATGCAGTGAGAATATGATACTAATATACACACAAAAATCCTATGTATTGATTCTACTCAGTGGCCGTCCTAGGAGATGCCACAATGTACATGTACAAGGTATAGCCAATATAATTTCAATACACTAATTCAAATTTATGACTATGAGTATACACTACAAGTAGTTTAATTTGGTCTAGATATCATCATAATTTCAACAAATAGTCCTAACTAATAATAAGATGTCAATAATTAGAACTAAGTATATATTAGCCACACGAGTACAAATTATAGATTGGCCAACTACCACTCTCATGTCACTCAAATTGTCTCAATCCAGATTAAAACTTACACCTACATCCTCTTTAAAATCTGACCCCCTTTTCTTTCTCAAAATATAAACTTCTGAGTGTCAAACCAAAAACTAAATATTACGCATACGTCCTTTGGAGAATTGTGCACCCCTGTGACATGCTGGTCGTGATGGACCTTAGTCCCATTTGTGATGAGCTATTTCAGCCATGTGTGATGAAGTATTTTGTAGCAGTGATAGTACTTGCCTAGGTTGCAATGCAATACCACAAATAGTTGCCGACCTGACCTTGATTACAAGAAACAACTAAACTCAGTATGGTTTTGGACAAGACAAGGGACCTGAATGGTTCTATACATTAATACTTTTTGCAGGCAAGTGCAGTGCATTACACACCTAAACCCTGCATGCAGTGATTAATATTGCCGACCTGGACCTTGAGAGTTGAGACTACATCACCACTAGCATGTAGTATAATCTTCAACTACTCTGAGTATAATCAAATCAATGCAAGTTCAAATTGGGGGAGGGGGGAGGTGTTTGAGATGCACGCCCAACTAAATAAACTACGCCACTGGAGATCAACCAAGTGGTGGTTCACACTTGGTTACCTAAGGTTTGGTGGTTCATAGTTTAGTCACCCGAGGTTTGGTTCGCTCGAATCTCCTGATCAGGAAACTTTATTTGATTTCTATTTCACATATAATAATTAAATTCTTGTGCTTCACCAGGGGACAACATTTGGGTGTGACCATGTCCAAGTGTAGTGGGGGGTGACCTAAACGACATTTCCAAGGGTGACATCACGAAGCCAATAAACCTGCTTAATTATTATGTTGTAGTAGTACTAACCAAATATTTATCTAGCTCTCTTCATTGATAAGGGTATTAACGATGGTTGGGCTGTGGCAGGAGGATGATAAGCCTACCACTACAAATGCGCATACCCAAATTGCACATTAATTTTCATTTTGTCACTGGACATATAATTTTTGCTGCCAATTATGCAAGCTAACAAATAATTATCCTGGCCTAGTTGCATCAAGAAACTGACTAATTGCTACACACACAAAAAAGAAACCAACTAATTTGCATCAAGAAACAGACTTGTAAGTGCATTATGTCAATTCATCAACTTGCATCTCTTCAAATTAACCCTAATTAACCAAATTCATCACTAATTTCTTTGCGTTATGTAAATATAGCTTAAATATATATACTAGGCATGTACTCTTACATGTATGTATTGTTTGTCACAAAGGTTTTTCTTCCAAATGCAACAAATCTAACTAATTAGCCATTGACATCCTTAATTATTCTACGCTAGCTCATTTGTCTTCAAACCTTATCATCATCTTGCCCTTATATAGTATGTGCAACTGGTAATTATCTATCCATGCACAACTATCACATTGATGGCTTAATCACCTAGTTTAGCATGACTAATACTTGTTCCTTGGATTTTCACCAATCTACCGTGTTGACTTGTATCGACTTCATCGTTCTTTTGGTTTCAGATGTACAAATAATTAGCTTGAAACTCAATTAGTCACATTTTGGGCTCCATGGTTTCAAATTCACCTGCTTCCTAGTTAGAATGAAACTAAGTGTGACACGTCACACATACATGAAGGTTATTTGCATCGATCGAGGTAGAGACGCAGGGGGTTTTCAATCTTTCTCGAGTAAAAAACATCACGTACATACATCAACAGTTAATAAGGGTGCATGTAGACCATACATACGTCTGATGATCAGAAGGGTTGATGGCTGAGATCAACCGCATGTATATATGGTGTACCATGGAAGGAAAGTCAACGAATCCAGGTCATTCGAGCGCCTGGCATTCTTATTTGTAGCTCTTCGGCATCAAAGAGGATGCACGCAAATCCAGGTCAAGTGCAGCTAATATTGATGCAAATTCCATGCAAAATACCATAAGCTAACCCCTTGCCAACCTTGGTAAGAACTTACAAGAAAAAACTGATCTGAATCCAAAACGGTTTTGGGCCGGACAGGGGACCTAAACGCACTCCTACAAAGTAGTAATACTAATTAATATTGGTGCAAATGCATTGCACTGCATTCTGCATTACAAACCCAAGGGACCTACCGTACTTGCAGTGAACTGGATTGAAATGGAATATTGGAAGTTGTCAATTTGGCCCTTGAGAGTTGAGTAGAGACTACAATATTTAATCACAAGCTAGTATATTCCTTAACTATATGCAACCACAGCCAAGTGGCGATTCTTAGTTTAGTCGCCTACCTGGCCAAGAATCCTTACTTATTGCACAGTTGCATACATAAAAACGGTGCTTGACCAAGTCCAAGTAAAGTGGAGGTGATGATCTAAACCTTATTTTTAAGGATGGCGTTATCACCAAGCCTCGACCTTCTGGCATCCAATGGCTTCATTGATTAGGGTAATAAGGATATTAAGAATGTATGGGACATCAGGATGCATGCATGACAAGCACACCACTATAATGCACAAATCCAAATTGCATAATTTCTTTTTGACAGGCTGTTTTAATCGTGCAAGCTATTACAATAATTAAGTGCTTATTACCTTGCTCATAGCCCCTTATATTGTTTCTCAAAAGAAAAAAACCCAACAAATAGCTAGCATGTTCCTCTGGTCTAATTGCATACAAATTAGACTAGTCAATTAGTTTATTCTATGTACCAACCCAATAATAGTACTCCTAGTAAGTTGTACTACTAACAAGACTTGTGCGACCATCTGGCCAGTTCTCTTCCCCAGCTTGCATCCCATCCAGTTGACCCTAGTTAATCAACCTGTCACTAATTTTGCTGTTCATCTCCCTTTCTCTTTACTCCCTCTGTTCAAAATATAGTATTGCTCGTCTCTATATATATCTCAAAGAGCAGGCACCTGGTTCCCAATTACCATTTCTTCCAAACAATGCGACAAAGTTAATTAGCAGTCGACCTTGTCGTTCATCAATCCAGGATTGTGTCTAGAGCTCATCATCATCATCATTTGGCATGTTACTTGTATAGTGCCGTTGAGAACTGAGATGAGGTTGGGATGCATCGTTTGTATTCATCCACAAGGGGTCATAATATATAGATTACTTCAGTGAGAGGAGAGGGAGATACACACGCAGCACTAACAGAATACAACAGGTGATCCTAGATCGATGGGAGGTTGCGCTACATGCGCCATGCAATGGCGGCAGGATAAGCCACGCATGACTGGCTCAAGTCGGTTGAGCGGAGACCAGCATCAGTAGTCTAACAGCCCCCCGCAGTCTCATCGTGGGATGATCGAACGTTGAGACTGGACCTGAACTGGGCGAAGGTAGCAGTAGGCAGTCCCTTGGTGAAGATATCTGCATACTGAGAAGAAGTAGGAACATGCAACACGCGCACCTCGCCCAAAGAAACCTTGTCGCGGACGAAATGTATGTCGATCTCGATGTGTTTCGTCCGTCGATGTTGCACGGGGTTAGCCGACATATAAACCGCAGAGACATTATCACAGTAGACCACAGTAGACTTGGCGATGGGTTGATGAAGCTCTCCCAATAACTGCCGCAACCAAGCCGTCTCAGCGACGACGTGGGCAACGGCCCGGTACTCCGCCTCAGCGCTGGACCTGGAAACAGTAAGTTGTCGCTTCGACGACCAAGATATCAAATTATCCCCGAGAAAAACGCAAAACCCAGAGGTAGAACGTCGAGTGTCGGGGCAGCCGGCCCAGTCTGCGTCGGAGTAGGCGAGAAGAGTGGTGGGTGATGATGGATAGATATGTAAGCCATAGTCTAGGGTGCCTTTGAGATAACGTACGATGCGCTTGACAAGGTTGTAGTGAGAGGTGCGAGGAGCGTGCATGAAGAGACAGGCTTGTTGAACAGCGTAGGACAAGTCGGGATGGGTGATCGTCATGTACTGCAAGGCTCCGGTGAGGCGGGAGATGGTGACGGCGAGGGCGGTGGGTGCAGCTGGAGGGAAGATGTCATACAGTTCTCCGTCACTGTTGCATCGAAGAAGCTCCACCTTGGTTGGATAGTCCTTCACAGAGAGACCATACGGATCAAATTCAATGGAGCAGTTATTATCAGTGGTTAAACGACGAACGGAAAGCAAATTTTTAACGAGATCAGGAGCAACTAGTACGTTGTTGAGATATAGGGGTCGATTAGGGTTAGGAAGACAGGAGGAACCAACGTGACTAATAGGCATAGCACTACCGTTTCTGACAAAAACAGGGGGATAATTTGATAAAGTGGCGACGGAGGAAAGCATACCGGGATCAGCCACGAGATGAGAGGAGGCGCCGGAGTCCGCAACCCAGCCACCGCTGGGCGACTGGAGTGACAGGTTGTGGAGAGCGCTCATCAGGGCGGAGTGGTCGACGGCGTTGGATGCGGAGCCCGTCGGTGGAGGGAGGCACGGCTGCGCCTGGTACTGCTGCGGAAAAGGCGGCGCCGCCAGGAACTGCTGGTGATGTGAAGGCGCCGGCAGGTACTGTTGGGACGGTGGGAAGCCCAGCTGAGACGGCTGCTGAAGATGGCCGCCGAGGGCGGCGTAGGCGTGCGGCGGCCGCGGACCGAGGATCCTGGGTGCCGGACGAGGTTGAGGTGGTAGAGCCATCGGGTAGGCGTAGACGTGCCCCGTCCACGGCGGGGCGGGCGCAGCCCCCTGGTACCCGCCGTTGGTGGTGTAGCGGCGGCGTTTGTTGTGCCCCTGGTTGGGTGAGGGAGTGGAGGGTTTGCCGCCGCCAAGGCCAGGAGCGGGCGGCCGAGCTGGGGGCGCGGGCGACGGCCCCTTCTGCTGAACAGCGAGAGCGCTGTGGTGGGTGGAGCCGGCGAAGTTGTTGCCGATCTCGTCGTGTAGAAGCATGCCGATGGCGACGTCAAAGGGGACGGGTGTTGGAGACTTCTCGATAGTTTTGGCGGTGGTCTGATGACGATCCTTGTTGACGCCGCGCAGAAGCTGAATGACCAATTCATCATCATCCAAGGTCTTACCGGCGTCGCGCAGGGCGTCGGAGATGGACTTGAGGCGAGCGCAGAAGATGGAGATGGAGGAGTCCCCTTGTCGAGTCTCGGTGAGCTCCGTTTGGAGCTGGAATCGCCGCGCCCGACGGTTGTTGACGAAGAGAGCCTCGACAGAGGCCCAGGTCTGAGCGGCGGTGGCCTCCCGGTCGAGCATGAAGGCGGCAAGCTCCGGCACCATC
This sequence comes from Triticum monococcum, assembly GCA_034509565.1. Classification (NCBI taxonomy): domain Eukaryota; kingdom Viridiplantae; phylum Streptophyta; class Magnoliopsida; order Poales; family Poaceae; genus Triticum; species Triticum monococcum. The sequence continues at coordinate 7,955,648 of CM067847.1, read as the reverse complement.
GCGCCAAGGAACCACCGCTTCACCGCCTTGTTGACGATGTTCCAGCTCGCGTCGCCGGCGTGGTCGGTGAAGTCCGGCGCGATCCAAGAGGCGACATCATACTGATCGATGACGTCCAGCATCATCCCCCGCCAGGTAGTGTAGTTGGCGCCATTCATGGCGAGGCGGACGGGGAGATTGATGTGGGCGTTCTCAACGCGCATGGCATGCATGTATGCGGGCGTCGGGTAGAAGTGGGTTGGGGACGCTGCTTGGAGAGGGAGGGGTGTGTGAGTGACACTCAGAGAGGGAGATGCGGGAGGGAGGGTGGTGGTGGGCAGGGGAGAGGTAGCGGGAGGGGAGAGAGGGGAGGTGGCAGCCGGAGAGGAGGCTGCGGCGGCGGCGGCGTTGGCGTCGGTGGCCATGGTGGAAGCGTGGGTTGGATCAAACTGATACCATGTTGAGAACTGAGATGAGGTTGGGATGCATCGTTTGTATTCATCCACAAGGGGTGAGTAAATTGCTGAAAACAACCACATTTGTGGCAAGGATACTGCAAAACCACCACTTTTGTCAAAAATTTCAAAAAACCACCACTTCCTCGGCAAGTGAGTAACAAAAACCACTAAACGGGCTGTGAGCCGCGACTAACCGAGAATCTGACTTATCGGGCCCACCTGTCGGAGCCACGTGGCAAAGGGCAAACGGCAAAGCGGAAACGGCCGTTAGGACCCCGCTAGTTAAGCCCAGCACACGCACGTTAGGGCATTCCTCCCCAACCGCTCTCTTCTCTGCTCTGCTCCTTCCTTTCTCGCGTCGCACCTCCCGCAGCCGGCGCCGGCACCGTCGCGAGCAGCTTCGCACCGCTGACGGGAGGGGAGACATGGTTTCTTGGTCTAAGCCTTCCGACTGTTCCGACTCTTCCTTTGACGATGTGAGCCGGGTAAGATTCTGCTCATGTGCATCTAGGGTTAGGGTTAGGGAGAAAGGTGAATTTCTTCCCGATAGCAATTGACTTCCATTTCCCTCTGCCTAGGTACCTGCCAAAATGGAGTGCACGGAATGGAGCGGCATTGCTTTGAATCATCCTGCACGTTGTGAGCATCGTGCGCCCTGTGAGAAGTTTGTTGCCTTTGAATGGACTGACAGTGGCAGGAGGTTCCTGGGGTGTGGAAAAAAGGTGATTTTCTGACCAGTTCAATTAGTTCTTGAAGTGTTGAAGTGATTTTGTGAAACATGTGAATTCATTACTGATAGAATTGGTCTGAAATATGTGAATCCACTGAAGTGCTGAGTTGACTAATGCAATAAGTCTGAAATTAGGCAGTAAAGTATATATCTCTGGCCATAAATCTTGATACAATAGCAGTAGGCAGTGGAGTACTTTTGTACATTAAGTCTGAGATTAGGCACTTTCCAATTTCTTACAGGTTGTGGCCATTCTGTTTGTAAATCATTTTAGCTCTATATTTGCTATCCAGGAGTAGGCAATGCAGTACTAGAAACATGGATAATTAATGGATTGTTGTTTTTTATTTTTATCACTAATGTTTTTAGAAATTGGTTTAATTATATTTCCTTTGTTCATACATTCATAGGATGTACCCAAGTGCAACTTTGTGGACTGGATTGACCCAGAGTGGCCAGTCCAATTGAAGCAAGCTTTAAATACCATCTGGACTATGCATGATGAGGAGTTGAGCAATAGGTTGAGGCAGAATGTTGTTAATGCTGAAGAAGTAGTGAAGATAATGGAAGAGAAGAGGAAGATGGAAAATGACCTGAGGTTTTTTAAAGTTGACTTTGCCAAAATGGTGGCTGACAAGGAGGATGCAACTACCTAGTTAGGCAATGCAAGGTTGGTTATTAGTGACCTGAAGGAACAGATCAAGAGAAAGAACTTGGCTGACAAATCAGACACTAACATTCATCAAGTGCTGAGGGCCAAAGCAGAGAAAGAGAGAGACCAAGAGAAGGAAGAGAAGGTGAAGCTTGTGCAGGAGATGGACAAGATCAAGCAGGAGAGGGCCATGCTGTTGGAGGAGAAGGAGAAGTGGAAGCAAGAGAAAAGGCACCTGGAGTACACTATAGGTGATCTGTTCAAAGAGAAGGAGGCCACCAAGGGGAAGATCAGGAAGATCAAAGAGATAGTTGATGAATGATTCAATGTTATTGTAGTTGTATCTGCTAGAGTACTCTATCTGCTATTTGTGGCACTAAAAGTGCAAGACATTTGTACTGAATTTAAGCTGGATTAATCTGTGTTGCTGGATAATGCTATTATTTTGTGTTGCTGGATTAATTTGTGTTGCTGGATAATGCTATAAATTTGTGTTGCTGGATTAATTAGAAGTACCAGTTATTGTAGGGTAAGGTACTTTAGGTTGTCCTCGAGGGTTCGATGACCCCAAATGTAGGGTAGGGTAGTTTAGGTTGTCGTCGAGGGTTCGATGACCCCTAATCTAGGGTAAGGTTGTTTAGGTTGTCGTCGAGTGTTCGATGACCCCAAATGTAGGGTAGGGTAGTTTAGGTTGTTGTCGAGGGTTCAATGACCCATAATCTAGGGTAAGGTTGTTTTGGTTGTCGTCGAGGGTTCGATGACCCCAAATGTAGGGTAGGGTAGTTTAGGTTGTCGTCGAGGGTTCGATGACCCCTAATCTAGGGTAAGGTTGTTTTGGTTGTCGTCGAGGGTTCGATGACCCCAAATGTAGGGTAAGGTAGTTTAGGTTGTCGTCGAGGGTTCGATGACCCCTAATCTAGGGTAAGGTTGTTTAGGTTGTCGTCGAGGGTTCGATGACCCCAAATGTAGGGTAGGGTAGTTTAGGTTGTCGTCGAGGGTTCGATGACCCCTAATCTAGGGTAAGGTTGTTTAGGTTTGTTGGGGAACGTAGTAATTTCAAAAAATTTCCTACGCACACGCAAGATCAGGGTGATGCATAGCAACGAGAGGGGAGAGTGTTGTCTACGTACCAACGCAGACCGACTGCGGAAGCGATCACACAACGTAGAGGAAGTAGTCGTACGTCTTCCCGATCCGACCGATCCAAGCACCGTTACTCCGGCACCTCCGAGTTCTTAGCACACGTTCAGCTCGATGACGATCCTCGGGCTCCGATCCAGCAAAGCGTCGAGGAAGAGTTCCGTCAGCACGACGGCGTGGTGACGATCTTGATGTACTACCGACGCAGGGCTTCGCCTAAGCACTACAACGGTATGATCGAGGTGGAATTTGGTGGCAGGGGGCACCGCACACGGCTAAGGAACGATCTCAAGGATCAACTTGTGTGTCTAGAGGTGCCCCCTGCCCCCATATATAAAGGATGAGAGGGGGAGGGCTGGCCGGCCAAGCAAGGGAGGCGCAAGAGGAGTCCTACTCCTACCGGGAGTAGGACTCCCCCCTCCAATTCTATTCCAACTAGGACTCCAAGGGGGAAAGAGAGAGAGAGAGGTGGCCGGCCACCTCTCCTAGTCCTAATAGGACTAGGGGAGGGGGGGAGGCGCACAGCCCTCCATGGCAGCCCCTTTCACCTTTCCACTAAGGCCCATGTAGGCCCATTTGGCTCCCGGGGGTTCTGGTAACCCTCCCGATAATCCGGTAAAATCCCGATTTCACCCGGAACACTTCCGATGTCCAAACATAGGCTTCCAATATATCAATCTTTATGTCTCGACCATTTCGAGACTCCTCGTCATGTCCGTGATCATATCCGGGACTCCGAACAACCTTCGATACATCAAAATGCATAAACTCATAATAACTGTCATCGTAACGTTAAGCGTGCGGACCCTACGGTTCGAGAACAATGTAGACATGACCGAGACACGTCTCCGGTCAATAACCAATAGCGGGACCTGGATGCCCATATTGGCTCCCACATATTCTACGAAGATCTTTATCGGTCAGACCGCATAACAACATACGTTGTTGCCTTTGTCATCGGTATGTTACTTGCCCGAGATTCGATCGTCGGTATCCAATACCTAGTTCAATCTCGTTACTGGCAAGTCTCTTTACTCGTTCCGTAATACATCATCTCACAACTAACATCTTAGTTATAATGCTTGCAAGGCTTATGTGATGTGTATTACCGAGAGGGCCCAGAGATACCTCTCCGACACTCGGAGTGACAAACCCTAATCTCGAAATACGCCAACCCAACATCTACCATTGGAGACACTTGTAGTACTCCTTTATAATCACCCAGTTACGTTGTGACGTTTGGTAGTACCCAAAGTGTTCCTCCGGTAAACGGGAGTTGCATAATCTCATAGTTATAGGAACATGTATAAGTCCTGAAGAAAGCAATAGCAACATACTAAGCGATCGGGTGCTAAGCTAATGGAATGGGTCATGTCAATCAGATCATTCAACTAATGATGTGACCTCGTTAATCAAATAACAACTCTTTGTTCATGGTTAGGAAACATAACCATCTTTGATTAACGAGCTAGTCAAGTAGAGGCATACTAGTGACACTCTGTTTGTCTATGTATTCACACATGTATTATGTTTCCGGTTAATACAATTCTAGCATGAATAATAAACATTTGTCATGATATAAGGAAATAAATAATAACTTTATTATTGCCTCTAGGGCATATTTCCTTCAGTCTCCCACTTGCACTAGAGTCAATAATCTAGATTACACAGTAATGATTCTAACACCCATGGAGCCTTGGTGCTGATCATGTTTTGCTCGTGGAAGAGGCTTAGTCAACAGGTCTGCAACATTCAGATCCGTATGTATCTTGCAAATCTCTATGTCTCCCACCTGGACTAGATCCCAGATGGAGTTGAAGCGTCTCTTGATGTGTTTGGTCCTTTTGTGAAATCTGGATTCCTTTGCCAAAGCAATTGCACCAGTATTGTCGCAAAAGATTTTCATTGGACCCGATGCACTAGGTATGACACCTAGATCGGATATGAACTCCTTCATCCAGACTCCTACGTTCGCTGCTTCCGAAGCAGCTATGTACTCCGCTTCACATGTAGATCTCGCTACGACGCTTTGTTTAGAACTGCACCAACTGACAGCTCCACCGTTTAAAGTAAACACGTATCCGGTTTGCGATTTAGAATCGTCCGGATCAGTGTCAAAGCTTGCATCAACGTAACCTCTTACGGTGAGCTCTTTGTCACCTCCATATACGAGAAACATATCCTTAGTCCTTTTCAGGTATTTCAGGATGTTCTTGACCGCTGTCCAGTGATCCACTCCTGGATTACTTTGGTACCTCCCTGCTAAACTTATAGCAAGGTACACATCAGGTCTGGTACACAGCATTGCATACATGATAGAGCCTATGGCTGAAGCATAGGGAACATCTTTCATTTTCTCTCTATCTTTTGCAGTGGTCGGGCATTGAGTCTGACTCAACTTCACACCTTGTAACACAGGCAAGAACCCTTTCTTTGCTTGATCCATTTTGAACTTTTTCAAAATCTTGTCAAGGTATGTGCTTTGTGAAAGTCCAATTAAGCGTCTTGATCTATCTCTATAGATCTTTATGCCTAATATGTAAGCTGCTTCCCCGAGGTCTTTCATCGAAAAACTTTTATTCAAGTATCCCTTTATGCTATCCAGAAATTCTATATCATTTCCAATCAGCAATATGTCATCCACATATAATATCAGAAATGCTACAGAGCTCCCACTCACTTTCTTGCAAATACAGGCTTCTCCAAAAGTCTGTATAAAGCCAAATGCTTTGATCACACTATCAAAGCGTTTATTCCAACTCCGAGATGCTTGCACCAGTCCATAAATGGATCGCTGGAGTTTGCATACTTTGTTAGCTCCCTTTGGATCGACAAAACCTTCTAGTTGCATCATATACAACTCTTCTTCAGAAATCCATTCAGGAATGCAGTTTTGACATCCATCTGCCATATTTCATAATCATAAAATGCGGCAATTGCTAACATGATTCTGACGGACTTAAGCATCGCTACGGGTGAGAAGGTCTCATCGTAGTCAACCCCTTGAACTTGTCGAAAACCTTTTGCGACAAGTCGAGCTTTATAGACAGTAATATTACCGTCAGCGTCAGTCTTTTTCTTGAAGATCCATTTATTCTCAATTGCTTGCCGATCATCGGGCAAGTCAACCAAAGTCCATACTTTGTTCTCATACATGGATCCCATCTCAGATTTCATGGCCTCAAGCCACTTTGCGGAATCTGGGCACACCATCGCTTCTTCATAGTTCGTAGGTTCATCATGATCTAGTAGCATGACTTCCAGAATTGGATTGCCGTACCACTCTGGTTCGGATCTTACTCTGGTTGATCTACGTGGTTCAGTAGTATCTTGTCCTGAAGTTTCATGATCATCATCATTAGCTTCCTCACTAATTGATATAGGTGTCGCAGAAACAGTTTTCTGTGATGTACTATTTTCCAATAAGGGAGCAGGTACAGTTACCTCGTCAAGTTCTACTTTCCTCCCACTCACTTCTTTTGAGAGAAACTCCTTCTCTAGAAATGATCCATTCTTAGCAACGAATGTCTTGCCTTCGGATCTGTGATAGAAGGTATACCCAACGGTCTCCTTTGGGTATCCTATGAAGACACATTTCTCCGCTTTGGGTTCGAGCTTATCAGATTGAAGCTTTTTCACATAAGCATCGCTGCCCCAAACTTTAAGAAACGACAACTTTGGTTTCTTGCCAAACCATAGTTCATAAGGCGTCGTCTCAACGGATTTTGATGGTGCCCTATTTAACGTGAATGCGGCCGTCTCTAAAGCATAACCCCAAAACGATAGCGGTAAATCAGTAAGAGACATCATAGATCGCACCATATCTAGTAAAGTACGATTACGATGGTCGGACACACCATTACGCTGTGGTGTTCCGGGTGGCGTGAGTTGCGAAACTATTCCACAATTTTTCAAATGTACACCAAACTCGTAACTCAAATATTCTCCTCCACGATCAGATCGTAGAAACTTTATTTTCTTGTTACGATGATTTTCAACTTCACTCTGAAATTCCTTGAACTTTTCAAATGTTTCAGACTTATGTTTCATTAAGTAGATATACCCATATCTGCTTAAATCATCTGTGAAGGTGAGAAAATAACGATATCCGCCACGAGCCTCAATATTCATCGGACCACATACATCGGTATGTATGATTTCCAATAAATCTGTTGCTCTCTCCATAGTACCGGAGAACGGTGTTTTAGTCATCTTGCCTATGAGGCACGGTTCGCAAGTACCAAGTGATTCATAATCAAGTGGTTCCAAAAGCCCATCAGTATGGAGTTTCTTCATGCGCTTTACACCAATATGACCTAAACGGCAGTGCCACAAATAAGTTGCACTATCATTATCAACTCTGCATCTTTTGGCTTCTACACTATGAATATGTGTATCACTACTATCGAGATTCAACAAAAATAGACCACTCTTCAAAGGTGCATGACCATAAAAGATATTACTCATATAAATAGAACAACCATTATTCTCTGATTTAAATGAATAACTGTCTCGCATTAAACAAGATCCAGATATAATGTTCATGCTCAACGCTGGCACCAAATAACAATTATTTAGGTCTAATATTAATCCCGAAGGTAGATGTAGAGGTAGCGTGCCGACCGCAATCACATCGACTTTGGAACCGTTTCCCACGCGCATCGTCACCTCGTCCTTTGCTAGCGTCCGCTTATTCCGTAGTCCCTGTTTCGAGTTGCAAATATTAGCAACAGAACCAGTATCAAATACCCAGGTGCTACTGCGAGCTCTAGTAAGGTACACATCAATAACATGTATATCACATATACCTTTGTTCACCTTGCCATCCTTCTTATCCGCCAAATACTTGGGGCAGTTCCGCTTCCAGTGACCAGTCTGCTTGCAGTAGAAGCACTCAGTTTCAGGCTTAGGTCCAGACTTGGGTTTCTTCTCCTGAGCAGCAACTTGCTTGCTGTTCTTTTTGAAGTTCCCCTTCTTCTTCTTCCCTTTGCCCTTTTTCTTGAAACTAGTGGTCTTGTTGACCATCAACACTTGATGCTCCTTCTTGATTTCTACCTCCGCAGCTTTCAGCATTGCGAAGAGCTCGGGAATAGTCTTGTTCATCCCTTGCATATTATAGTTCATCACGAAGCTCTTGTAGCTTGGTGGCAGTGATTGGAGAATTCTGTCAATGACGCAATCATCTGGAAGATTAACTCCCATCTGAATCAAGTGATTATTATACCCAGACATTTTGAGTATATGCTCACTGACAGAACTGTTCTCCTCCATTTTGCAGCTATAGAACTTATTGGAGACTTCATATCTCTCAATTCGGGCATTTGCTTGAAATATTAACTTCAACTCCTGGAACATCTCATATGCTCCATGACGTTCAAAACGTCGTTGAAGTCCCGATTCTAAGCCGTAAAGCATGGCACACTGAACTATCGAGTAGTCATCAGCTTTGCTCTGCCAGACGTTCATAACATCTGGCGTTGCTCCAGCAGCAGGCCTGGCACCCAGCGGTGCTACCAGGACGTAATTCTTCTGTGCAGCAATGAGGATAATCCTCAGGTTACGGACCCAGTCCGTGTAATTGCTACCATCATCTTTCAACTTTGCTTTCTCAAGGAACGCATTAAAATTCAACGGAACAACAGCACGAGCCATCTATCTACAATCAACATAAACAAGCAAGATACTATCAGGTACTAAGTTCATGATAAGTTTAAGTTCAGTTAATCAAATTACTTAGGAACTCCCACTTAGATAGACATCCCTCTAATCCTCTAAGTGATCACGTGATCCAAATCAACTAAACCATAACCGATCATCACGTGAGATGGAGTAGTTTCCAATGGTGAACATCGTTATGTTGATCATATCTACTATATGATTCACGCTCGACCTTTCGGTCTCTGTGTTCCGAGGCCATATCTGCATATGCTAGGCTCGTCAAGTTTAACCTGAGTATTCTGCGTGTGCAAAACTGGCTTGCACCCGTTGTAGATGGACGTAGAGCTTATCACACCCGATCATCACGTGGTGTCTGGGCACGACGAACTTTGGCAACGGTGCATACTCAAGGAGAACACTTCTTGATAATTTAGTGAGAGATCATCTTATAATGCTACCGTCAATCAAAGCAAGATAAGATGCATAAAAGATAAACATCACATGCAATCAATATAAGTGATATGATATGGCCATCATCATCTTGTGCTTGTGATCTCCATCTCCGAAGCACCGTCATGATCACCATCGTCACCGGCGCGACACCTTGATCTCCATCGTAGCATCGTTGTCGTCTCGCCAATCTTATGCTTCCACGACTATCACTACCGCTTAGTAATAAAGTAAAGCATTACATCGTGATTGCATTGCATACAATAAAGCGACAACCATATGGCTCCTGCCAGTTGCCGATAACTTGGTTACAAAACATGATCATCTCATACAATAAAATCAGCATCATGCCTTGACCATATCACATCACAACATGCCCTGCAAAAACAAGTTAGACGTCCTCTACTTTGTTGTTGCAAGTTTTACGTGGCTGCTACGGGCTTAAGCAAGAACTCATCTCACCTACGCATCAAAACCACAACGATAGTTTGTCAAATAGACTCCGTTTTAACCTTCTCAAGGACCGGGCGTAGCCACACTCGGTTCAACTAAAGTTGGAGAGACAGTCGCCCGCAAGCCATCTATGTGCAAAGTACGTCGAGGGAACCGGTCTCGCGTAAGCGTACGCGTAAGGTTGGTCCGGGTCGTCTCGTCCAACAATACCGCCGAACCAAAGTATGACATGCTGGTAGGCAGTATGACTTGTATCGCCCACAACTCACTTGTGTTCTACTCGTGCAAATAACATCAAACCATAAAACCTAGGCTCTGATACCACTGTTGGGGAACGTAGTAATTTCAAAAAAATTCCTACGCACACGCAAGATCATGGTGATGCATAGCAACGAGAGGGGAGAGTGTTGTCTACGTACCAACGCAGACCGACTGCGGAAGCGATCACACAACATAGAGGAAGTAGTCGTACATCTTCCCGATCCGACCGATCCAAGCACCGTTACTCCAGCACCTCCGAGTTCTTAGCACACGTTCAGCTCGATGACGATCCTCGGGCTCCGATCTAGCAAAGCGTCGAGAAAGAGTTCCGTCAGCACGACGGCGTGGTGACGATCTTGATGTACTACCGACGCAGGGCTTCGCCTAAGCACTACAACGGTATGATCGAGGTGGAATTTGGTGGCAGGGGGCACCGCACACGGCTAAGGAACGATCTCAAGGATCAACTTGTGTGTCTAGAGGTGCCCCCTGCCCCCATATATAAAGGATGAGAGGGGGAGGGCTGGCCGGCCAAGCAAGGGAGGCGCAGTTGGAGTCCTACTCCTACCGGGACTAGGACTCCCCCCTCCAATCCTATTCCAACTAGGACTCCAAGGGGGAAAGAGAGAGAGAGGTGGCCGGCCACCTCTCCTAGTCCTAATAGGACTAGGGGAGGGGGGAGGCGCGCAGCCCTCCATGGCAGCCCCTTTCACCTTTCCACTAAGGCCCATGTAGGCCCATTTGGCTCCCGGGGGGTTCCGGTAACCCTCCCGGTAATCCGGTAAAATCCCGATTTCACCCGGAACACTTCCGATGTCCAAACATAGGCTTCCAATATATCAATCTTTATGTCTCGACCATTTCGAGACTCCTCGTCATGTCCATGATCATATCCGGGACTCCGAACAACCTTCGGTACATCAAAATGCATAAACTCATAATAACTGTCATCGTAACGTTAAGCGTGCGGACCCTAGGGTTCGAGAACAATGTAGACATGACCGAGACACGTCTCCGGTCAATAACCAATAGCGGGACCTGGATGCCCATATTGGCTCCCACATATTCTACGAAGATCTTTATCGGTCAGACCGCATAACAACATACGTTGTTCCCTTTGTCATCGGTATGTTACTTGCCCGAGATTCAATCGTCGGTATCCAATACCTAGTTCAATCTCGTTACTGGCAAGTCTCTTTACTCGTTCCATAATACATCATCTCACAACTAACATCTTAGTTATAATGCTTGCAAGGCTTATGTGATGTGTATTACCGAGAGGGCCTAGAGATACCTCTCCGACACTCGGAGTGACAAACCCTAATCTCGAAATACGCCAACCCAACATCTACCATTGGAGACACCTGTAGTACTCCTTTATAATCACCTAGTTACGTTGTGACGTTTGGTAGTACCCAAAGTGTTCCTCTGGTAAACGGGAGTTGCATAATCTCATAGTTATAGGAACATGTATAAGTCATGAAGAAAGCAATAGCAACATACTAAACGATCGGGTGCTAAGCTAATGGAATGGGTCATGTCAATCAGATCATTCAACTAATGATGTGACCTCGTTAATCAAATAACAACTCTTTGTTCATGGTTAGGAAACATAACCATCTTTGATTAACGAGCTAGTCAAGTAGAGGCATACTAGTGACACTCTGTTTGTCTATGTATTCACACATGTATTATGTTTCCGGTTAATACAATTCTAGCATGAATGATAAACATTTATCATGATATAAGGAAATAAATAATAACTTTATTATTGCCTCTAGGGCATATTTCCGTCAGTCTCCCACTTGCACTAGAGTCAATAATCTAGATTACACAGTAATGATTCTAACACCCATGGAGCCTTGGTGCTGATCATGTTTTGCTCGTGGAAGAGGCTTAGTCAACGGGTCTGCAACATTCAGATCCATATGTATCTTGCAAATCTCTATGTCTCCCACCTGGACTAGATCCCGGATGGAGTTGAAGCGTCTCTTGATGTGTTTGGTGAAGGAAATATGCCCTAGAGGCAATAATAAAGTTATTATTTATTTCCTTATATCATGATAAATGTTTATTATTCATGCTAGAATTGTATTAACCGGAAACATAATACATGTGTGAATACATAGACCAACAGAGTGTCACTAGTATGCCTCTACTTGACTAGCTCGTTAATCAAAGATGGTTATGTTTCCTAACCATGAACAAGGAGTTGTTATTTGATTAACGAGATCACATCATTAGTAGAATGATCTGATTGACATGACCCATTCCATTAGCATAGCACCCGATCGTTTAGTATGTTGCTATTGCTTTCTTCATGACTTATACATGTTCCTATAACTATGAGATTATGCAACTCCCGTCTGCCGGAGGAACACTTTGGGTACTACCAAACGTCAGAACGTAACTGGGTGATTATAAAGGAGTATTACAGGTGTCTCCAATGGTAGATGTTGGGTTGGCGTATTTCGAGATTAGGGTTTGTCACTCCGATTGACGGAGAGGTATCTCTGGGCCCTCTCGGTAATGCACATCACATAAGCCTTGCAAGCACTGCAACTAATAAGTTAGTTGTGAGATGATGTATTACGGAACGAGTAAAGAGACTTGCCGGTAACGAGATTGAACTAGGTATTGGATACCGACGATCGAATCTCGGACAAGTAACATACCGATGACAAAGGGAACAACGTATGTTGTTATGCGGTCTGACCGATAAAGATCTTCGTAGAATATGTGGGAGCCAATATGGGCATCCAGGTCCCGCTATTGGTTATTGACCGGAGACGTGTCTCGGTCATGTCTACATTGTTCTCGAACCGTAGGGTCCGCTCGCTTAACGTTACGATGACAGTTATTATGAGTTTATGCATTTTGATGTACCGAAGGTTGTTCGGAGTCCCGGATGTGATCACGGACATGACGAGGAGTCTCGAAATGGTCGAGACGTAAAGATTGATATATTGGAAGCCTATGTTTGGACATCGGAAGTGTTCCGTGTGAAATCGGGATTTTACCGGAATACCGGGAGGGTTACCGGAACCCCCCGGGAGCTAGATGGGCCATTATGGGCCTTAGTGGAAAGGAAAAGGGGCTGCCCTAGATGGGCTGCGCGCCCTCCCCCCTCCCCTAGTCCTACTAGGAGTAGGAAAGGGGGGGCCGGCCACCTCCTCCTCTTTCCCCCTCCCGGGAATCCTAATTGGACTAGGATTGGAGGGGGAGTCCTACTCCCGGTGGGAGTAGGACTCTCCTGCGCCCCCACCTTGGCCGGCCAGCCCCTCCTCCCTTGCTCCTTTATATACGGGGGCAGGGGACACCCCATAGACACACAACTTGATCCTTGAGATCGTTCCTTAGCCGTGTGCGGTGCCCCCTGCCACCAAATTCCACCTCGATCGTACCGTTGTAGTGCTTAGGCGAAGCCCTGCGTCGGTAGTACATCAAGATCGTCATCACGCCGTCGTGTTGACGGAACTCTTCCTCGACGCTTTGCTGGATCGGAGCTAGAGGAACGTCATCGAGCTGAACGTGTGCTAAGAACTCGGAGGTGCCGGAGTAACGGTGCTTGGATCGGTCGGATCGGGAAGAAGACGTACGACTACTTCCTCTACGTTGTGAGATCGCTTCCGCAGTCGGTCTGCGTTGGTACGTAGACAACACTCTCCCCTCTCGTTGCTGTGCATCACCATGATCTTGCGTGTGCGTAGGAAATTTTTTGAAATTACTGCGTTCCCCAACAGTGGTATCAGAGCCTAGGTTTTATGGTTTGATGTTATATGCACGAGTAGAACACAAGTGAGTTGTGGGCGATACAAGTCATACTGCCTACCAGCATGTCATACTTTGGTTCGGCGGTATTGTTGGATGAAGCGTCCCGGACCAACCTTACGCGTACGCTTACGCGAGACCGGTTTCCCCGACGTGCTTTGCACACAGGTGACTTGCGGGTGACTGTCTCTCCAACTTTAGTTGAACCAAGTGTGACTACGCCCGGTCCTTGAGAAGGTTAAAACGGAGTCTATTTGACGAACTATCGTTGTGGTTTTGATGCGTAGGTGAGATGAGTTCTTACTTAAGCCCGTAGCAGCCACGTAAAACTTGCAACAACAAAGTAGAGGACGTCTAACTTGTTTTTGCAGGGTATGTTGTGATGTGATATGGTCAAGGCATGATGCTGATTTTATTGTATGAGATGATCATGTTTTGTAACTAAGTTATCGGCAACTGGCAGGAGCCATATGCTTGTCGCTTTATTGTATGCAATGCAATCGCGATGTAATGCTTTACTAGATTACTAAACGGTAGTAATAGTCGTGGAAGCATAAGATTGGCGAGACGACAACGATGCTACGATGGAGATCAAGGTGTCGCGCCGGTGACGATGGTGATCATGACGGTGCTTCGGAGATGGAGATCACAAGCACAAGATGATGATGGCCATATCATATCACTTATATTGATTGCATGTGATGTTTATCCTTTTATGCATCTTATCTTGCTTTGATTGACGGTAGCATTATAAGATGATCTCTCACTAAATTATCAAGAAGTGTTCTCCCTGAGTATGCACCGTTGCCAAAGTTCGTCGTGCCCAGACACCACGTGATGATCGGGTGTGATAAGCTCTACGTCCATCTACAACGGGTGCAAGCCAGTTTTGCACACGCAGAATACTCAGGTTATACTTGACGAGCCTAGCATATGCAGATATGGCCTTGGAACACAGAGACCGAAAGGTCGAGCGTGAATCATATAGTAGATATGATCAACATGACGATGTTCACCATTGAAAACTACTCCATCTCACGTGATGATCGGTTATGGTTTAGTTGATTTGGATCACGTGATCACTTAGAAGATTAGAGGGATGTCTATCTAAGTGGGAGTTCCTAAGTAATTTGATTAACTGAACTTAAACTTATCATGAACTTAGTACCTGATAGTATCTTGCTTGTTTATGTTGCTTGTAGATAGATGGCTCGTGCTATTGTTCCGTTGAATTTTAATGCGTTCCTTGAGAAAGCAAAGTTGAAAGATGATGGTCGCAATTACACGGACTGGGTCCGTAACCTGAGGATTATCCTCATTGCTGCACAGAAGAATTACGTCCTGGAAGCACCGCTGGGTGACAGGCCTGCTGCTGGAGCAACGCCAGATGTTATGAATGTCTGGCAGAGCAAAGCTGATGACTACTCGATAGTTCAGTGTGCCATGCTTTACGGCTTAGAATCGGGACTTCAACGATGTTTTGAACGTCATGGAGCATATGAGATGTTCCAGGAGTTGAAGTTAATATTTCAAGCAAATGCCCGAATTGAGAGATATGAAGTCTCCAATAAGTTCTATAGCTGTAAGATGGAGGAGAACAGTTCTGTCAGTGAGCATATACTCAAAATGTCTGGGTATAATAATCACTTGATTCAGATGGGAGTTAATCTTCCAGATGATTGCGTCATTGACAGAATTCTCCAATCACTACCACCAAGCTACAAGAGCTTCGTGATGAAATATAATATGCAAGGGATGAACAAGACTATTCCCGAGCTCTTCGCAATGCTGAAAGCTGCGGAGGTAGAAATCAAAAAGGAGCATCAAGTGTTGATGGTTAGCAAGACCACTAGTTTCAAGAAAAAGGGTAAAGGGAAGAAGAAGGGAAACTTCAAGAAGAACAGCAAGCAAGTTGCTGCTCAAGAGAAGAAACCCAAGTCTGGACCTAAGCCTGAAACTGAGTGCTTCTACTGCAAGCAGACTGGACACTGGAAGCGGAACTGCCCCAAGTATTTGGCGGATAAGAAGGATGGCAAAGTGAGCAAAGGTATATGTGATATACATGTTATTGATGTGTACCTTACTAGAGCTCGCAGTAGCACCTGGGTATTTGATACTGGTTCTGTTGCTAATATTTGCAACTCGAAACAGGGACTACGGAATAAGCGGACACTAGCAAAGGACGAGGTGACGATGCGCGTGGGAAACGGTTCCAAAGTCGATGTGATCGCGGTCGGCACGCTACCTCTACATCTACCTTCGGGATTAATATTAGACCTAAATAATTGTTATTTGGTGCCAGCGTTGAGCATGAACATTATATCTGGATCTTGTTTAATGCGAGACGGTTATTCATTTAAATCAGAGAATAATGGTTGTTCTATTTATATGAATAATATCTTTTATGGTCATGCACCTTTGAAGAGTGGTCTATTCTTGTTGAATCTCGAAGATAGTGATACACATATTCATAATGTAGAAGCCAAAAGATGCAAAGTTAATAATGATAGTGCAACTTATTTGTGGCACTGCCGTTTAGGTCATATCGGTGTAAAGCGCATGAAGAAACTCCATACTGATGGGCTTTTGGAATCACTTGATTATGAATCACTTGGTACTTGCGAACCGTGCCTCATAGGCAAGATGACTAAAACACCGTTCTCCGGTACTATGGAGAGAGCAACAGATTTGTTGGAAATCATACATACCGATGTATGTGGTCCGATGAATATTGAGGCTCGCGGCGGATATCGTTATTTTCTCACCTTCACAGATGATTTAAGCAGATATGGGTATATCTACTTAATGAAACATAAGTCTGAAACATTTGAAAAGTTCAAGGAATTTCAGAGTGAAGTTGAAAATCATCGTAACAAGAAAATAAAATTTCTACGATCTGATCGTGGAGGAGAATATTTGAGTTACGAGTTTGGTATACATTTGAAAAATTGTGGAATAGTTTCGCAACTCACGCCACCCGGAACACCACAGCGTAATGGTGTGTCCGAACGTCGTAATCGTACTTTACTAGATATGGTGCGATCAATGATGTCTCTTACTGATTTACCGCTATCGTTTTGGGGTTATGCTTTAGAGACGGCCACATTCACGTTAAATAGGGCACCATCAAAATCCATTGAGACGACGCCTTATGAACTATGGTTTGGCAAGAAACCAAAGTTGTCGTTTCTTAAAGTTTGGGGCTGCGATGCTTATGTGAAAAAGCTTCAACCTGATAAGCTCGAACCCAAAGCGGAGAAATGTGTCTTCATAGGATACCCAAAGGAAACTGTTGGGTATACCTTCTATCACAGATCCGAAGGCAAGACATTCGTTGCTAAGAATGGATCATTTCTAGAGAAGGAGTTTCTCTCGAAAGAAGTGAGTGGGAGGAAAGTAGAACTTGACGAGGTAACTGTACCTGCTCCCTTATTGGAAAGTAGTACATCACAGAAAACTGTTTCTGCGACACCTATACCAATCAGTGAGGAAGCTAATGATGATGATCATGAAGCTTCAGAACAAGATACTACTGAACCACGTAGATCAACCAGAGTAAGATCCGCACCAGAGTGGTACGGTAATCCAGTTCTGGAAGTCATGATGCTAGATCATGATGAACCTACGAACTATGAAGAAGCGATGGTGAGCCCAGATTCCGCAAAGTGGCTTGAGGCCATGAAATCTGGGATGGGATCCATGTATGAGAACAAAGTATGGACTTTGGTTGACTTGCCCGATGATCGGCAAGCAATTGAGAATAAATGGATCTTCAAGAAAAAGACTGACGCTGACGGTAATGTTACTGTCTATAAAGCTCGACTTGTCGCAAAAGGTTTTCGACAAGTTCAAGGGGTTGACTACGATGAGACCTTCTCACCCGTAGCGATGCTTTAAGTCCGTCAGAATTATGCTAGCAATTGCCGCATTTTATGATTATGAAATATGGCAAATGGATGTCAAAACTGCATTCCTGAATGGATTTCTGGAAGAAGAGTTGTATATGGTACAACCAGAAGGTTTTGTCGATCCTAAAGGAGCTAACAAAGTATGCAAACTCCAGCGATCCATTTATGGACTGGTGCAAGCATCTCGGAGTTGGAATAAACGCTTTGATAGTGTGATCAAAGCATTTGGCTTTATACAGACTTTTGGAGAAGCCTGTATTTACAAGAAAGTGAGTGGGAGCTCTGTAGCATTTCTGATATTATATGTGGATGACATATTGCTAATTGGAAATGATATAGAATTTCTGGATAGCATAAAGAGATATTTGAATAAAAGTTTTTCGATGAAAGACCTCGGGGAAGCTGCATACATATTAGGCATAAAGATCTATAGAGATAGATCAAAACGCTTAATTGGACTTTCACAATGCACATACCTTGACAAAATTTTGAAGAAGTTCAAGATGGATCAAGCAAAGAAAGGGTTCTTGCCTGTGCTACAAGGTGTGAAGTTGAGTAAGACTCAATGCCCGACCACTGCAGAAGATAGAGAGAAAATGAAAGATGTTCCCTATGCTTCAGCCATAGGCTCTATCATGTATGCAATGCTGTGTACCAGACCTGATGTGTGCCTTGCTATAAGTTTAGCAGGGAGGTACCAAAGTAATCCTGGAATGGATCACTGGATAGCGGTCAAGAACATCCTGAAATACCTGAAAAGGACTAAGGATATGTTTCTCGTATATGGAGGTGACAAAGAGCTCACCGTAAGAGGTTACGTTGATGCAAGCTTTGACACTGATCCGGACGATTCTAAATCGCAAAACGGATACGTGTTTACTTTAAATGGTGGAGCTGTCAGTTGGTGCAGTTCTAAACAAAGCGTCGTAGCGGGATCTACATGTGAAGCGGAGTACATAGCTGCTTCGGAAGCAGCGAACGAAGGAGTCTGGATGAAGGAGTTCATATCCGATCTAGGTGTCATACCTAGTGCATCGGGTCCAATGAAAATCTTCTGTGACAATACTGGTGCAATTGCCTTGGCAAAGGAATCCAGATTTCACAAGAAGACCAAACACATCAAGAGACGCTTCAACTCCATCCGGGATTTAGTCCAGGTGGGAGACATAGAGATTTGCAAGATACATACGGATCTGAACGTTGCAGACCCATTGACTAAGCCTCTTCCACGAGCAAAACATGATCAGCACCAAGGCTCCATGGGTGTTAGAATCATTACTGTGTAATCTAGATTATTGACTCTAGTGCAAGTGGGAGACTGAAGGAAATATGCCCTAGAGGCAATAATAAAGTTATTATTTATTTCCTTATATCATGATAAATGTTTATTATTCATGCTAGAATTGTATTAACCGGAAACATAATACATGTGTGAATACATAGACCAACAGAGTGTCACTAGTATGCCTCTACTTGACTAGCTCGTTAATCAAAGATGGTTATGTTTCCTAACCATGAACAAGGAGTTGTTATTTGATTAACGAGATCACATCATTAGTAGAATGATCTGATTGACATGACCCATTCCATTAGCATAGCACCCGATCGTTTAGTATGTTGCTATTGCTTTCTTCATGACTTATACATGTTCCTATAACTATGAGATTATGCAACTCCCGTCTGCCGGAGGAACACTTTGGGTACTACCAAACGTCACAACGTAACTGGGTGATTATAAAGGAGTATTACAGGTGTCTCCAATGGTAGATGTTGGGTTGGCGTATTTCGAGATTAGGGTTTGTCACTCCGATTGACGGAGAGGTATCTCTGGGCCCTCTCGGTAATGCACATCACATAAGCCTTGCAAGCACTGCAACTAATAAGTTAGTTGTGAGATGATGTATTACGGAACGAGTAAAGAGACTTGCCGGTAACGAGATTGAACTAGGTATTGGATACGGACGATCGAATCTCGGACAAGTAACATACCGATGACAAAGGGAACAACGTATGTTGTTATGCGGTCTGACCGATAAAGATCTTCGTAGAATATGTGGGAGCCAATATGGGCATCCAGGTCCCGCTATTGGTTATTGACCGGAGACGTGTCTCGGTCATGTCTACATTGTTCTCGAACCGTAGGGTCCGCACGCTTAACGTTACGATGACAGTTATTATGAGTTTATGCATTTTGATGTACCGAAGGTTGTTCGGAGTCCCGGATGTGATCACGGACATGACGAGGAGTCTCGAAATGGTCGAGACGTAAAGATTGATATATTGGAAGCCTATGTTTGGACATCGGAAGTGTTCCGTGTGAAATCGGGATTTTACCGGAATACCGGGAGGGTTACCGGAACCCCCCGGGAGCTAGATGGGCCATTATGGGCCTTAGTGGAAAGGAAAAGGGGCTGCCCTAGATGGGCTGCGCGCCCTCCCCCCTCCCCTAGTCCTACTAGGAGTAGGAAAGGGGGGGCCGGCCACCTCCTCCTCTTTCCCCCTCCCGGGAATCCTAATTGGACTAGGATTGGAGGGGGAGTCCTACTCCCGGTGGGAGTAGGACTCTCCTGCGCCCCCACCTTGGCCGGCCAGCCCCTCCTCCCTTGCTCCTTTATATACGGGGGCAGGGGACACCCCATAGACACACAACTTGATCCTTGAGATCGTTCCTTAGCCGTGTGCGGTGCCCCCTGCCACCAAATTCCACCTCGATCGTACCGTTGTAGTGCTTAGGCGAAGCCCTGCGTCGGTAGTACATCAAGATCGTCATCACGCCGTCGTGCTGACGGAACTCTTCCTCGACGCTTTGCTGGATCGGAGCTAGAGGAACGTCATCGAGCTGAACGTGTGCTAAGAACTCGAAGGTGCCGGAGTAACGGTGCTTGGATCGGTCGGATCGGGAAGAAGACGTACGACTACTTCCTCTACGTTGTGAGATCGCTTCCGCAGTCGGTCTGCGTTGGTACGTAGACAACACTCTCCCCTCTCGTTGCTGTGCATCACCATGATCTTGCGTGTGCGTAGGAAATTTTTTGAAATTACTGCGTTCCCCAACATTTGGTCCTTTTGTGAAATCTGGATTCCTTTGCCAAAGCAATTGCACCAGTATTGTCACAAAAGATTTTCATTGGACCCGATGCACTAGGTATGACACCTAGATCGGATATGAACTCCTTCATCCAGACTCCTTCGTTCGCTGCTTCCGAAGCAGCTATGTACTCCGCTTCACATGTAGATCCCGCTACGACGCTTTGTTTAGAACTGCACCAACTGACAGCTCCACCGTTTAAAGTAAACACGTATCCGGTTTGCGATTTAGAATCGTCCGGATCAGTGTCAAAGCTTGCATCAACGTAACCTCTTACGGTGAGCTCTTTGTCACCTCCATATACGAGAAACATATCCTTAGTCCTTTTCAGGTATTTCAGGATGTTCTTGACCGCTGTCCAGTGATCCACTCCTGGATTACTTTGGTACCTCCCTGCTAAACTTATAGCAAGGCACACATCAGGTCTGGTACACAGCATTGCATACATGATAGAGCCTATGGCTGAAGCATAGGGAACATCTTTCATTTTCTCTCTATCTTCTGCAGTGGTCGGGCATTGAGTCTGACTCAACTTCACACCTTGTAACACAGGCAAGAACCCTTTCTTTGCTTGATCCATTTTGAACTTTTTCAAAATCTTGTCAAGGTATGTGCTTTGTGAAAGTCCAATTAAGCGTCTTGATCTATCTCTATAGATCTTTATGCCTAATATGTAAGCTGCTTCCCCGAGGTCTTTCATCGAAAAACTTTTATTCAAGTATCCCTTTATGCTATCCAGAAATTCTATATCATTTCCAATCAGCAATATGTCATCCACATATTGTTGGGGAACGCAGTAATTTCGAAAATTTTCCTACGCACACGCAAGATCATGGTGATGCACAGCAACGAGAGGGGAGAGTGTTGTCTACGTACCAACGCAGACCGACTGCGGAAGCGATCACACAACGTAGAGGAAGTAGTCGTACGTCTTCTTCCCGATCCGACCGATCCAAGCACCGTTACTCCGGCACCTCCGAGTTCTTAGCACACGTTCAGCTCGATGACGATCCTCGGGCTCCGATCCAGCAAAGCGTTGAGGAAGAGTTCCGTCAGCACGACGGCGTGGTGACGATCTTGATGTACTACCGACGCAGGGCTTCGCCTAAGCACTACAACGGTATGATCGAGGTGGAATTTGGTGGCAGGGGGAACCGCACACGGCTAAGGAATGATCTCAAGGATCAACTTGTGTGTCTTGGGGTGTCCCTGCCCCCGTATATAAAGGTTGGAGGAGGGGGGCCGGCCGGCCAGGGAGAGGGAGGCGCAGGGGGAGTCCTACTCCTACCGGGAGTAGGACTCCCCCCTCCAATCCTATTCCAATTAGGACTCTCGGGGAAAAGGAGAGAGAAGAGGGGGCCGGCCCCTTATCCTAGTCCTACTAGGACTTGGGGAAAGGGGGGGCGCCGGCCAGCTATGCGCTGCCCCTTTTCTCTTTTTCCACTAAGGCAAAATAGGCCCATTAGTCTCCCGGGGGGTTCCGGTAACCCTCCCGGTATTCCGGTAAAATCCCGATTTCACCCGGAACACTTCCTATGTCCAAACATAGGCTTCCAATATATCAATCTTTACGTCTCGACCATTTCGAGACTCCTCGTCATGTCCGTGATCTCATCCGGGACTCCGAACAACCTTCGGTACATCAAAATGCATAAACTCATAATAATTGTCATCGTAACGTTAAGCGTGCGGACCCTACGGTCCAAGAACAATGTAGACATGACCGAGACACGTCTCCGGTCAATAACCAATAGCGGGACCTGGATGCCCATATTGGCTCCTACATATTCTACGAAGATCTTTATCGGTCAGACCGCATAACAACATACGTTGTTCCCTTTGTCATCGGTATGTTACTTGCCCGAGATTCGATCGTCGGTATCCAATACCTAGTTCAATCTCGTTACTGGCAAGTCTCTTTACTCGTTCCGTAATACATCATCTCACAACTAACATATTAGTTGCAGTGCTTGCAAGGCTTATGTGATGTGCATTACCGAGAGGGCCCAGAGATACCTCTCCGACAATCGGAGTGACAAACCCTAATCTCGAAATACGCCAACCCAACATCTACCATTGGAGACACCTGTAGTACTCCTTTATAATCACCCAGTTACGTTGTGACGTTTGGTAGTACCCAAAGTGTTCCTCCGGTAAACGGGAGTTGCATAATCTCATAGTTATAGGAACATGTATAAGTCATGAAGAAAGCAATAGCAACATACTAAACGATCGGGTGCTAAGCTAATGGAATGGGTCATGTCAATCAGATCATTCAACTAATGATGTGACCTCATTAATCAAATAACAACTCTTTGTTCATGGTTAGGAAACATAACCATCTTTGATTAACGAGCTAGTCAAGTAGAGGCATACTAGTGACACTCTGTTGGTCTATGTATTCACACATGTATTATGTTTCCGGTTAATACAATTCTAGCATGAATAATAAACATTTATCATGATATAAGGAAATAAATAATAACTTTATTATTGCCTCTAGGGCATATTTCCTTTAGTCTCCCACTTGCACTAGAGTCAATAATCTAGATTACACAGTAATGATTCTAACACCCATGGAGCCTTGGTGCTGATCATGTTTTGCTCGTGGAAGAGGCTTAGTCAACGGGTCTGCAACGTTCAGATCCGTATGTATCTTGCAAATCTCTATGTCTCCCACCTGGACTAAATCCCGGATGGAGTTGAAGCGTCTCTTGATGTGTTTGGTCCTTTTGTGAAATCTGGATTCCTTTGCCAAGGCAATTGCACCAGTATTGTCACAAAAGATTTTCATTGGACCCGATGCACTAGGTATGACACCTAGATCGGATATGAACTCCTTCATCCAGACTCCTTCATTTGCTGCTTCCGAAGCAGCTATGTACTCCGCTTCACATGTAGATCCCGCTACGACGCTTTGTTTAGAACTGCACCAACTGACAGCTCCACCGTTTAAAGTAAACATGTATTCGGTTTGTGATTTAGAATCGTCCGGATCAGTGTCAAAGCTTGCATCAACGTAACCTCTTACGGTGAGCACTTTGTCACCTCCATATACGAGAAACATATCCTTAGTCCTTTTCAGGTATTTCAGGATGTTCTTGACCGCTGTCCAGTGATCCATTCCTGGATTACTTTGGTACCTCCCTGCTAAACTTATAGCAAGGCACACATTAGGTCTGGTACACAGCATTGCATACATGATAGAGCCTATGGCTGAAGCATAGGGAACATCTTTCATTTTCTCTCTATCTTCTGCAGTGGTCGGGCATTGAGTCTGACTCAACTTCATACCTTGTAACACAGGCAAGAACCCTTTCTTTGCTTGATCCATTTTGAACTTCTTCAAAATCTTGTCAAGGTATGTGCTCTGTGAAAGTCCAATTAAGCGTTTTGATCTATCTCTATAGATCTTTATGCCTAATATGTAAGCAGCTTCCCCGAGGTCTTTCATCGAAAAACTTTTATTCAAGTATCCCTTTATGCTATCCAGAAATTCTATATCATTTCCAATCAGCAATATGTCATCCACATATAATATTAGAAATGCTACAGAGCTCCCACTCACTTTCTTGTAAATACAGGCTTCTCCAAAAGTCTGTATAAAGCCAAATGCTTTGATCACACTATCAAAGTGTTTATTCCAACTCCGAGATGCTTGCACCAGTCCATAAATGGATCGCTGGAGTTTGCATACTTTGTTAGCTCCCTTTGGATCGACAAAACCTTCTGGTTGTATCATATACAACTCTTCTTCCAGAAATCCATTCAGGAATGCAGTTTTGACATCCATCTGCCATATTTCATAATCATAAAATGCGGCAATTGCTAACATAATTCTGATGGACTTAAGCATCGCTACGGGTGAGAAGGTCTCATCGTAGTCAACTCCTTGAACTTGTCGAAAACCTTTCGCGACAAGTCGAGCTTTATAGACAGTAATATTACCGTCAGTGTCAGTCTTTTTCTTGAAGATCCATTTATTCTCAATTGCTTGCCGATCATCGGGCAAGTCAACCAAAGTCCATACTTTGTTTTCATACATGGATCCCATCTCAGATTTCATGGCCTCAAGCCACTTTGCGGAATCTGGGCTCACCATCGCTTCTCCATAGTTCGTAGGTTCATCATGATCTAGCATCATGACTTCCAGAACTGGATTACCGTACCACTCTGGTGCGGATCTCACTCTGGTTGATCTACGTGGTTCAGTAGTATCTTGTTCTGAAGCTTCATGATCATCATCATTAGCTTCCTCACTGATTGGTATAGGTGTCGCAGAAACAGTTTTCTGTGATGTACTATTTTCCAATAAGGGAGCAGGTACAGTTACCTCGTCAAGTTCTACTTTCCTCCCATTCACTTCTTTCGAGAGAAACTCCTTCTCTAGAAAGTTTCCGAATTTAGCAACAAAAGTTTTGCCTTCGGATCTGTGATAGAAGGTGTATCCAATAGTTTCCTTTGGATATCCTATGAAGACACATTTCTCCGATTTGGGTTCGAGCTTACCAGGTTGAAGCTTTTTCACATAAGCATTGCAGCCCCAAACTTTAAGAAACGACAACTTTGGTTTCTTGCCAAACCATAGTTCATAAGGTGTCGTTTCAACGGATTTTGATGGTGCCCTGTTTAACGTGAATGCGGCCGTCTCTAAAGCATAACCCCAAAATGATAGCGGTAAATCAGTAAGAGACATCATAGATCGCACCATATCTAGTAAAGAGCGATTACGACGTTCGGACACACCATTACGTTGTGGTGTTCCGGGTGGCGTGAGTTGCGAAACTATTCCACAATTTTTCAAATGTACACCAAACTCGTAACTCAAATATTCTCCTCCACGATCAGATCGTAGAAACTTTATTTTCTTGTTACGATGATTTTCAACCTCACTCTGAAATTCTTTGAACTTTTCAAATGTTTCAGACTTATGTTTCATTAAGTAGATATACCCGTATCTGCTTAAATCATCTGTGAAGGTGAGAAAATAACGATATCTGCCACGAGCCTCAATATTCATCGGACCACATAGATCGGTATGTATGATTTCCAATAAATCTGTTGCTCTCTCCATAGTACCGGAGAACGGTGTTTTAGTCATCTTGCCTATGAGGCACGGTTCGCAAGTACCAAGTGATTCATAATCAAGTGGTTCCAAAAGCCCATCAGTATGGAGTTTCTTCATGCGCTTTACACCGATATGACCTAAACGTCAGTGCCACAAATAAGTTGCACTATCATTATTAACTTTGCATCTTTTGGCTTCTACATTATGAATATGTGTATCACTATCTTCGAGATTCAACAAGAATAGACCACTCTTCAAAGGTGCATGACCATAAAAGATATTACTCATATAAATAGAACAACCATTATTCTCTGATTTAAATGAATAACCGTCTCGCATTAAACAAGATCCAGATATAATGTTCATGCTCAACGCTGGCACCAAATAACAATTATTTAGGTCTAATATTAATCCCGAAGGTAGATGTAGAGGTAGCGTGCCGACCGCGATCACATCGACTTTGGAACCGTTTCCCACGCGCATCGTCACCTCGTCCTTTGCTAGCGTCCGCTTATTCCGTAGTCCCTGTTTCGAGTTGCAAATATTAGCAACAGAACCAGTATCAAATACCCAGGTGCTACTGCGAGCTCTAGTAAGGTACACATCAATAACATGTATATCACATATACCTTTGCTCACTTTGCCATCCTTCTTATCCGCCAAATACTTGGGGCAGTTCCGCTTCCAGTGACCAGTCTGCTTGCAGTAGAAGCACTCAGTTTCAGGCTTAGGTCCAGACTTGGGTTTCTTCTCCTGAGCAGCAACTTGCTTGCTGTTCTTCTTGAAGTTTCCCTTCTTCTTCCCTTTGCCCTTTTTCTTGAAACTAGTGGTTTTGCTAACCATCAACACTTGATGCTCCTTCTTGATTTCTACCTCCGCAGCTTTCAGCATTGCGAAGAGCTCGGGAATAGTCTTGTTCATCCCTTGCATATTATAGTTCATCACGAAGCTCTTGTAGCTTGGTGGCAGTGATTGGAGAATTCTGTCAATGACGCAGTCATCTGGAAGATTAACTCCCATCTGAATCAAGTGATTATTATACCCAGACATTTTGAGTATATGCTCACTGACAGAACTGTTCTCCTCCATTTTGCAGCTATAGAACTTATTGGAGACTTCATATCTCTCAATTCGGGCATTTGCTTGAAATATTAACTTCAACTCTTGGAACATCTCATATGCTCCATGACGTTCAAAACGTCGTTGAAGTCCCGATTCTAAGCCGTAAAGCATGGCACACTGAACTATCGAGTAGTCATCAGCTTTGCTCTGCCAGACGTTCATAACATCTGGCGTTGCTCCAGCAGCAGGCCTGTCACCCAGCGGTGCTTCCAGGACGTAATTCTTCTGTGCAGCAATGAGGATAATCCTCAGGTTACGGACCCAGTCCGTGTAATTGCTACCATCATCTTTCAACTTTGCTTTCTCTAGGAACGCATTAAAATTCAATGGAACAATAGCACGAGCCATCTATCTACAATCAACATAAACAAGCAAGATACTATCAGGTACTAAGTTCATGATAAGTTTAAGTTCAGTTAATCAAATTACTTAGGAACTCCCACTTAGATAGACATCCCTCTAATCTTCTAAGTGATCACGTGATCCAAATCAACTAAACCATAACCGATCATCACGTGAGATGGAGTAGTTTTCAATGGTGAACATCGTTATGTTGATCATATCTACTATATGATTCACGCTCGACCTTTCGGTCTCCGTGTTCCGAGGCCATATCTGTATATGCTTGGCTCGTCAAGTATAACCTGAGTATTCTGCGTGTGCAACTGTTTTGCACCCGTTGTATTTGGACGTAGAGCTTATCACACCCGATCATCACGTGGTGTCTGGGCACGACGAACTTTGGCAACGGTGCATACTCAGGGAGAACACTTCTTGATAATTTTTTAGTGAGAGATCATCTTATAATGCTACCGTCAATCAAAGCAAGATAAGATGCATAAAAAGGGATAAACATCACATGCAATCAATATAAGTGATATGATATGGCCATCATCATCTTGTGCTTGTGATCTCCATCTCCGAAGCACCGTCATGATCACCATCGTCACCGGCGCGACACCTTGATCTCCATCGTAGCATCGTTGTCGTCTCGCCAATCTTATGCTTCCACGACTATCACTACCGTTTAGTAATAAAGTAAAGCATTACATCGCGATTGCATTGCATACAATAAAGCGACAACCATATGGCTCCTGCCAGTTGCCGATAACTCGGTTACAAAACATGATCATCTCATACAATAAAATCAGCATCATGCCTTGACCATATCACATCACAACATGCCCTGCAAAAACAAGTTAGACGTCCTCTACTTTGTTGTTGCAAGTTTTACGTGGCTGCTACGGGCTTAAGTAAGAACTCATCTCACCTACGCATCAAAACCACAACGATAGTTCGTCAAATAGACTCCGTTTTAACCTTCTCAAGGACCGGGCGTAGTCACACTTGGTTCAACTAAAGTTGGAGAGACAGTCTTCCGCAAGCCATCTATGTGCAAAGCACGTCGAGGGAACCGGTCTCGCGTAAGAGTACGCGTAAGGTTGGTCCGGATCGTCTCACCCAACAATACCGCCGAACCAAAGTATGACATGCTGGTAGGCAGTATGACTTGTATCGCCCACAACTCACTTGTGTTCTACTCGTGCAAATAACATCAAACCATAAAACCTAGGCTCGGATGCCACTGTTGGGGAACGCAGTAATTTCGAAAATTTTCCTACGCACACGCAAGATCATGGTGATGCACAGCAACGAGAGGGGAGAGTGTTGTCTACGTACCAACGCAGACCGACTGCGGAAGCGATCACACAACATAGAGGAAGTAGTCGTACGTCTTCTTCCCGATCCGACCGATCCAAGCACCGTTACTCCGGCACCTCCGAGTTCTTAGCACACGTTCAGCTCGATGACGATCCTCGGGCTCCGATCCAGCAAAGCGTCGAGGAAGAGTTCCGTCAGCACGACGGCGTGGTGACGATCTTGATGTACTACCGACGCAGGGCTTCGCCTAAGCACTACAACGGTATGATCGAGGTGGAATTTGGTGGCAGGGGGCACCGCACACGGCTAAGGAACGATCTCAAGGATCAACTTGTGTGTCTTGGGGTGTCCCCTGCCCCCGTATATAAAGGTTGGAGGAGGGGGGCCGGCCGGCCAGGGAGAGGGAGGCGCAGGGGGAGTCCTACTCCTACCGGGAGTAGGACTCCCCCCTCCAATCCTATTCCAATTAGGACTCTCGGGGAAAAGGAGAGAGAAGAGGGGGCCGGCCCCTTATCCTAGTCCTACTAGGACTTGGGGAAAGGGGGGGCGCCGGCCAGCTATGGGCTGCCCCTTTTCTCTTTTTCCACTAAGGCCCAATAGGCCCATTAGTCTCCCGGGGGGTTCCGGTAACCCTCCCGGTTTTCCGGTAAAATCCCGATTTCACCCGGAACACTTCCTATGTCCAAACATAGGCTTCCAATATATCAATCTTTACGTCTCGACCATTTCGAGACTCCTCGTCATGTCCGTGATCTCATCCGGGACTCCGAACAACCTTCGGTACATCAAAATGCATAAACTCATAATAACTGTCATCGTAACGTTAAGCGTGCGGACCCCACGGTTCGAGAACAATGTAGACATGACCGAGACACGTCTCCGGTCAATAACCAATAGCGGGACCTGGATGCCCATATTGGCTCCTACATATTCTACGAAGATCTTTATCGGTCAGACCGCATAACAACATACGTTGTTCCCTTTGTCATCGGTATGTTACTTGCCCGAGATTCGATCGTCGGTATCCAATACCTAGTTCAATCTCGTTACTGGCAAGTCTCTTTACTCATTCCGTAATACATCATCTCACAACTAACATATTAGTTGCAGTGCTTGCAAGGCTTATGTGATGTGCATTACCGAGAGGGCCCAGAGATACCTCTCCGACAATCGGAGTGACAAACCCTAATCTCGAAATACGCCAACCCAACATCTACCATTGGAGACACCTGTAGTACTCCTTTATAATCACCCAGTTACGTTGTGACGTTTGGTAGTACCCAAAGTGTTCCTCCGGTAAATGGGAGTTGCATAATCTCATAGTTATAGGAACATGTATAAGTCATGAAGAAAGCAATAGCAACATACTAAACGATCGGGTGCTAAGCTAATGGAATGGGTCATGTCAATCAGATCATTCAACTAATGATGTGACCTCATTAATCAAATAACAACTCTTTGTTCATGGTTAGGAAACATAACCATCTTTGATTAACGAGCTAGTCAAGTAGAGGCATACTAGTGACACTCTGTTGGTCTATGTATTCACACATGTATTATGTTTCCGGTTAATACAATTCTAGCATGAATAATAAACATTTATCATGATATAAGGAAATAAATAATAACTTTATTATTGCCTCTAGGGCATATTGCCTTCACATATAATATCAGAAATGCTACAGAGCTCCCACTCACTTTCTTGTAAATACAGGCTTCTCCAAAAGTCTGTATAATGCCAAATGCTTTGATCACACTATCAAAGCGTTTATTCCAACTCCGAGATGCTTGCACCAGTCCATAAATGGATCGCTGGAGTTTGCATACTTTGTTAGCTCCCTTTGGATCGACAAAACCTTCTGGTTGCATCATATACAACTCTTCTTCCAGAAATCCATTCAGGAATGCAGTTTTGACATCCATCTGCCATATTTCATAATCATAAAATGCGGCAATTGCTAACATGATTCTGACGGACTTAAGCATCTCTACGGGTGAGAAGGTCTCATCGTAGTCAACCCCTTGAACTTGTCGAAAACCTTTTGCGACAAGTCGAGCTTTATAGACAGTAATATTACCGTCAGCATCAGTCTTTTTCTTGAAGATCCATTTATTCTCAATTGCTTGCCAATCATCGGGCAAGTCAACCAAAGTCCATACTTTGTTCTCATACATGGATCCCATCTCAGATTTCATGGCCTCAAGCCACTTTGCGGAATCTGGGCTCACCATCGCTTCTTCATAGTTCGTAGGTTCATCATGATCTAGTAGCATGACTTCCAGAATTGGATTGCCGTACCACTCTGGTGCGGATCTTACTCTGGTTGATCTACGTGGTTCAGTAGTATCTTGTCCTGAAGTTTCATGATCATCATCATTAGCTTCCTCACTAATTGGTATAGGTGTCGCAGAAACAGTTTTCTGTGATGTACTATTTTCCAATAAGGGAGCAGGTACAGTTACCTCGTCAAGTTCTACTTTCCTCCCACTCACTTCTTTCGAGAGAAACTCCTTCTCTAGAAATGATACATTCTTAGCAACGAATGTCTTGCCTTCGGATCTGTGATAGAAGGTATACCCAACGGTCTCCTTTGGGTATCCTATGAAGACACATTTCTCCGCTTTGGGTTCGAGCTTATCAGGTTGAAGCTTTTTCACATAAGCATCACAGCCCCAAACTTTAAGAAACGACAACTTTGGTTTCTTGCCAAACCATAGTTCATAAGGCGTCGTCTCAACGGATTTTGATGGTGCCCTATTTAACGTGAATGCGGCCGTCTCTAAAGCATAACCCCAAAACGATAGCGGTAAATCAGTAAGAGACATCATAGATCGCACCATATCTAGTAAAGTACGATTACGATGTTCGGACACACCATTACGCTGTGGTGTTCCGGGTGGCGTGAGTTGCGAAACTATTCCACAATTTTTCAAATGTACACCAAACTCGTAACTCAAATATTCTCCTCCACGATCAGATCGTAGAAACTTTATTTTCTTGTTACGATGATTTTCAACTTCACTCTGAAATTCCTTGAACTTTTCAAATGTTTCAGACTTATGTTTCATTAAGTAGATATACCCATATCTGCTTAAATCATCTGTGAAGGTGAGAAAATAACGATATCCGCCACGAGCCTCAATATTCATCGGACCACATACATCGGTATGTATGATTTCCAATAAATCTGTTGCTCTCTCCATAGTACCGGAGAACGGTGTTTTAGTCATCTTGCCTATGAGGCACGGTTCGCAAGTACCAAGTGATTCATAATCAAGTGGTTCCAAAAGCCCATCAGTATGGAGTTTCTTCATGCGCTTTACACCGATATGACCTAAACAGCAATGCCACAAATAAGTTGCACTATCATTATCAAATCTGCATCTTTTGGCTTCTACATTATGAATATGTGTATCACTACTATCGAGATTCAACAAGAATAGACCACTCTTCAAAGGTGCATGACCATAAAAGATATTACTCATATAAATAGAACAACCATTATTCTCTGATTTAAATGAATAACCGTCTCGCATTAAACAAGATCCAGATATAATGTTCATGCTCAACGCTGGCACCAAATAACAATTATTTAGGTCTAATATTAATCCCGAAGGTAGATGTAGACGTAGCGTGCCGACCGCAATCACATCGACTTTGGAACCGTTTCCCACGCGCATCATCACCTCGTCCTTTGCTAGCGTCCGCTTATTCCGTAGTCCCTGTTTCGAGTTGCAAATATTAGCAACAGAACCAGTATCAAATACCCAGGTGCTACTGCGAGCTCTAGTAAGGTACACATCAATAACATGTATATCACATATACCTTTGTTCACCTTGCCATCCTTCTTATCCGCCAAATACTTGGGGCAGTTCCGCTTCTAGTGACCAGTCTGCTTGCAGTAGAAGCACTCAGTTTCAGGCTTAGGTCCAGACTTGGGTTTCTTCTCCTGAGCAGCAACTTTCTTGCTGTTCTTTTTGAAGTTCCCCTTCTTCTTCCCTTTGCCCTTTTTCTTGAAACTAGTGGTCTTGTTGACCATCAACACTTGATGCTCCTTCTTGATTTCTACCTCCGCAGCTTTCAGCATTGCGAAGAGCTCGGGAATAGTCTTGTTCATCCCTTGCATATTATAGTTCATCACGAAGCTCTTGTAGCTTGGTGGCAGTGATTGGAGAATTCTGTCAATGACGCAATCATCTGGAAGATTAACTCCCATCTGAATCAAGTGATTATTATACCCAGACATTTTGAGTATATGCTCACTGACAGAACTGTTCTCCTCCATCTTGCAGCTATAGAACTTATTGGAGAGTTCATATCTCTCAATTCGGGCATTTGCTTGAAATATTAACTTCAACTCCTGGAACATCTCATATGCTCCATGACGTTCAAAACGTCGTTGAAGTCCCGATTCTAAGCCGTAAAGCATGGCACACTGAACTATCGAGTAGTCATCAGCTTTGCTCTGCCAGACGTTCATAACATCTGGCGTTGCTCCAGCAGCAGGCCTGGCACCCAGCGGTGCTTCCAGGACGTAATTCTTCTGTGCAGCAATGAGGATAATCCTCAGGTTACGGACCCAGTCCGTGTAATTGCTACCATCATCTTTCAACTTTGCTTTCTCAAGGAACGCATTAAAATTCAACGGAACAACAGCACGAGCCATCTATCTACAATCAACATAAACAAGCAAGATACTATCAGGTACTAAGTTCATGATAAGTTTAAGTTCAGTTAATCAAATTACTTAGGAACTCCCACTTAGATAGACATACCTCTAATCCTCTAAGTGATCACGTGATCCAAATCAACTAAACCATAACCGATCATCACGTGAGATGGAGTAGTTTTCAATGGTGAACATCGTTATGTTGATCATATCTACTATATGATTCACGCTCGACCTTTCGGTCTCTGTGTTCTGAGGCCATATCTGCATATGCTAGGCTCGTCAAGTTTAACCTGAGTATTCTGCGTGTGCAAAACTGGCTTGCACCCGTTG
Source organism: Triticum monococcum (assembly GCA_034509565.1). Taxonomy (NCBI): domain Eukaryota; kingdom Viridiplantae; phylum Streptophyta; class Magnoliopsida; order Poales; family Poaceae; genus Triticum; species Triticum monococcum. The sequence goes on along the minus strand of CM067847.1, from coordinate 7,922,244 downwards.
TAGATGGACGTAGAGCTTATCACACCCGATCATCACGTGGTGTCTGGGCACGACAAACTTTGGCAACGGTGCATACTCAGGGAGAACACTTCTTGATAATTTAGTGAGAGATCATCTTATAATGCTACCGTCAATCAAAGCAAGATAAGATGCATAAAAGATAAACATCACATGCAATCAATATAAGTGATATGATATGGCCATCATCATCTTGTGCTTGTGATCTCCATCTCCGAAGCACCGTCATGATCACCATCGTCACCGGCGCGACACCTTGATCTCCATTGTAGCATCGTTGTCGTCTCGCCAATCTTATGCTTCCACGACTATCACTACCGCTTAGTAATAAAGTAAAGCATTACATCGCGATTGCATTGCATACAATAAAGCGACAACCATATGGCTCCTGCTAGTTGCCGATAACTTGGTTACAAAACATGATCATCTCATACAATAAAATCAGCATCATGCCTTGACCATATCACATCACAACATGCCCTGCAAAAACAAGTTAGACGTCCTCTACTTTGTTGTTGCAAGTTTTACGTGGCTGCTACGGGCTTAAGCAAGAACTCATCTCACCTACGCATCAAAACCACAACGATAGTTTGTCAAATAGACTCCGTTTTAACCTTCTCAAGGACCGGGCGTAGCCACACTCGGTTCAACTAAAGTTGGAGAGACAGTCGCCCGCAAGCCATCTATGTGCAAAGCACGTCGAGGGAACCGGTCTCGCGTAAGCGTACGCGTAAGGTTGGTCCGGGTCGTCTCGTCCAACAATACCGCCGAACCAAAGTATGACATGCTGGTAGGCAGTATGACTTGTATCGCCCACAACTCACTTGTGTTCTACTCGTGCAAATAACATCAAACCATAAAACCTAGGCTCTGATACCACTGTTAGGGAACGTAGTAATTTCAAAAAAATTCCTACGCACACGCAAGATCATGGTGATGCATAGCAACGAGAGGGGAGAGTGTTGTCTACGTACCAACGCAGACCGACTGCGGAAGCGATCACACAACGTAGAGGAAGTAGTCATACGTCTTCCCGATCCGACCGATCCAAGCACCGTTACTCCGGCACCTCCGAGTTCTTAGCACACGTTCAGCTCGATGACGATCCTCGGGCTCCGATCCAGCAAAGCGTCGAGAAAGAGTTCCGTCAGCACGACGGCGTGGTGACGATCTTGATGTACTAGCGACGCAGGGCTTCGCCTAAGCACTACAACGGTATGATCGAGGTGGAATTTGGTGGCAGGGGGCACCGCACACGGCTAAGGAACGATCTCAAGGATCAACTTGTGTGTCTAGAGGTGCCCCCTGCCCCCATATATAAAGGATGAGAGGGGGAGGGCTGGCCGGCCAAGCAAGGGAGGCGCAGGAGGAGTCCTACTCCTACCGGGAGTAGGACTCCCCCCTCCAATCCTATTCCAACTAGGACTCCAAGGGGGGAAGAGAGAGAGAGAGGTGGCCGGCCACCTCTCCTAGTCCTAATAGGACTAGGGGAGGGGGGAGGCGCGCAGCCCTCCATGGCAGCCCCTTTCACGTTTCCACTAAGTCCCATGTAGGCCCATTTGGCTCCCGGGGGGTTCCGGTAACCCTCCCGGTAATCCGGTAAAATCCCGATTTCACCCAGAACACTTCCGATGTCCAAACATAGGCTTCCAATATATCAATCTTTATGTCTCGACCATTTCGAGACTCCTCGTCATGTCCGTGATCATATCCGGGACTCCGAACAACCTTCGGTACATCAAAATGCATAAACTCATAATAACTTTCATCGTAACGTTAAGCGTGCGGACCCTATGGTTCGAGAACAATGTAGACATGACCGAGACACGTCTCCGGTCAATAACCAATAGCGGGACCTGGATGCCCATATTGGCTCCCACATATTCTACGAAGATCTTTATCGGTCAGACCGCATAACAACATACGTTGTTCCCTTTGTCATCGGTATGTTACTTGCCCGAGATTCGATCGTCGGTATCCAATACCTAGTTCAATCTCGTTACTGGCAAGTCTCTTTACTCGTTCCGTAATACATCATCTCACAACTAACATCTTAGTTATAATGCTTGCAAGGCTTATGTGATGTGTATTACCGAGAGGGCCCAGAGATACCTCTCCGACACTCGGAGTGACAAACCCTAATCTCGAAATACGCCAACCCAACATCTACCATTGGAGACACCTGTAGTACTCCTTTATAATCACCCAGTTACGTTGTGACGTTTGGTAGTATCCAAAGTGTTCCTCCGGTAAACGGGAGTTGCATAATCTCATAGTTATAGGAACATGTATAAGTCATGAAGAAAGCAATAGCAACATACTAAACGATCGGGTGCTAAGCTAATGGAATGGGTCACGTCAATCAGATCATTCAACTAATGATGTGACCTCGTTAATCAAATAACAACTCTTTGTTCATGGTTAGGAAACATAACCATCTTTGATTAACGAGCTAGTCAAGTAGAGGCATACTAGTGACACTCTGTTTGTCTATGTATTCACACATGTATTATGTTTCCGGTTAATACAATTCTAGCATGAATAATAAACATTTATCATGATGTAAGGAAATAAGTAATAACTTTATTATTGCCTCTAGGGCATATTTCGTTCAAGGTTGTCGTCGAGGGTTCGATGACCCCAAATGTAGGGTAGGGTAGTTTAGGTTGTCGTCGAGGGTTCGATGACCCCTAATCTAGGGTAAGGTTGTTTTGGTTGTCGTCGAGGGTTCGATGACCCCAAATGTAGGGTAGGGTAGTTTAGGTTGTCATCGAGGGTTCGATGACCCCTAATCTAGGGTAAGGTTGTTTTGGTTGTCGTCGAGGGTTCGATGACCCCAAATGTAGGGTAGGGTAGTTTAGGTTGTCGTCGAGGGTTCGATGACCCCTAATCTAGGGTAAGGTTGTTTTGGTTGTCGTCGAGGGTTCGATGACCCCAAATGTAGGGTAGGGTAGTTTAGGTTGTCGTCGAGGGTTCGATGACCCCTAATCTAGGGTAAGGTTGTTTTGGTTGTCGTCGAGGGTTCGATGACCCCAAATGTAGGGTAGGGTAGTTTAGGTTGTCGTCGAGGGTTCGATGACCCCTAATCTAGGGTAAGGTTGTTTTGGTTGTCGTCGAGGGTTCGATGACCCCAAATGTAGGGTAAGGTAGTTTAGGTTGTCGTCGAGGGTTCGATGACCCCTAATCTAGGGTAGGGTTGTTTAGGTTGTCGTCGAGGGTTCGATGACCCCAAATGTAGGGTAGGGTAGTTTAGGTTGTCGTCGAGGGTTCGATGACACCTAATCTAGGGTAAGGTTGTTTAGGTTGTCGTCGAGGGTTCGATGACCCCTATTCTAAGGTTGTACAAGAATGACCCAAAACATTTAGGCTTGACCAAAACCCATAGTAATCCTGCTACACTAACAACATTTATGCACTCAAAACCAATAATAATTGTGCTACAATTACAACATTTAGGCTGCACTCAAAACCAACAATAATTCTACTACAATAACAGCATTTAGGCTTCACCAAAAGCCCACAATAATTCTGCTAGATCAACATAACTCCACAACAGCATGAAGGCTTGATCACACATAACAGAGGTTCACATAACATAAATACCACATAGGTTTTTAGGACTCAAATTGAAACATAGGTTCACAGGACTGAAATTACCACATAGGTTCAGATGACTCAAATTACACATTCACATGACTCAAATTGAAACACAGGTTCAAAGGACTCAAATCATCACACATCCAAGTTTCTCAAGACAGATACATGGGTTATAGCCCCAAAAGTTTCAAGCACTGGCAGATATCAAAGTTCACACATTTCCACTTGCTGTGAAGTAGCTCTTGAGTCTTGCATATTTCTGAGGTTTCTTCCTTGAACCTATTGCAGCATTTGATCCTCCACCAACTCTTCCACCTCTCACTGACCTCTGTTTTTTAGCAGCAGCAGCAACAGTTGATGTAGATGTACAAGTACCAGCAGCAGAAGAAGTCCCTTCTCCACATGGAGGCCTAGCTGCTGGCCTTGGTGCTGAGAAAGCAGCCCTTGGTGCCCTAGGAGCAGCTCTTGGTGCCATAGGAGCAGCAGTAGCATCAGGTGGAGTGTAGGATTCTGCCTTTTGCCTCCTCTTTTCCTGCAGTTTTTTAAAACAAACAGAAATTAAAATCTACATAAGCAAAATCAGATACAATGATGAAAAAATATGTACCATGCTTCTATTTTTCCTCAGCTGCAGATCAGGCCTCAAAGGTTGTCCACAATTAGTAAACATGTGGCCCATTAACCTACAGTTGCCACATCTGATTGTAGCCATCCTAGAGGTATCTTTTGGTTTAGGCACTTCAAACCTTCCCTTCTTCCTCTTTTCTTCTTTTCTTCCACTCTGGTCCTCTTTGTGGAATACAGGAGGCTCAATATCAGGTTTTCCTGACTTGACCCAAGCATCTTCTCCAGGAACTGGATACACTATTGGTTTATATGCCTCCAAATACATTGCTTTTCTCAGGTTGCATCTTGGCCTTGTAAATTGCACTGCAAGCATGGTTGCATGGCAAACCTGACATGTCCCACTTCCTGCATCCACAAGTGTGCTCCTCAAGGTTCACAGCATAGGTCTTTGGCCCACTGCTTACTTGCCACAGGTTAGGCCCTGCCCTAATTGCTTTGCAATCTCTTTGAAACTTCTTGCTCATCTCCAGCTGCTCTGCATATGTTGGAGCTATTTCCCATCTAGAAGCTGCTGCACTTTCTCTTTTTCCATCAAACCTGACTAGCAACTTGTATTTGATTCCATTAATCATTGTCACTATTGGTTTGTTTCTAACATCCAAGATATATTTATTGAAGACCTCACTTATGTTATTAACCACCAGGTCTGTTTTGCAATTTGTGTCCATTTCATGCCTAGCCCATGTGTGTACTGGAATACCAGATAACCACCTCCATGCATCCTCACATTCATTCTTCAAATTGGCCATGGCTACATCAAAACCATGCTTTGTGTAGGAATAGCTAGCACTGTCCATGCATTTTTTCAGATCATCACCTCTAAATCCAGCTCTTTGAAAATTTGCATAAATGTGCCTTAAACAAAATCTTTGTGGGCAGTTTGGAAATACAGCATTGATAGCATTAAGCAGGCCCTGATTTCAACCAAAAATAAAGTAACTAGGTTTCAATCTTAAGGCAGAAAAGAAAGTAACTAGGTTTCAAACTTAACTTCAAACAATCACTAACTAGGTTTCAATCTTAAGTTCAAACAATCACTAAGTAATACACAATCCACTGACTAGTAAACAATTAGAGCATACTTAAGGCACAAAAGATAATATGTAGGTTTGAAAGAGAACATAGATCACTGACCTTCTGCCTATCTGACATGATGGTGTATTTGCCAAACTTCCCCTCTTCTGTGCCTCCCAGAGCATACTTAAGTTGGGTGAGAAACCAGCTCCAACTGGGTGTGTCCTCCACTCCTACAATTCCAAAAGCAATGGGATACATGTTGTTGTTGGCATCCCTACCAGTAGCTGCTAGGATTTGTGCTCCAGTTGTAAGCTTTATGAAGCATCCATCCAAACCAATGAAAGGCCTACATCCATTTAGAAAACCCTCCCTAGGTGCATTGAGACAAAAGAAAAGACCGTGGAACCTAGGACCTGGATGTGGGTTTTCATTTGTGCTTTTAGGAGTGACAGTTGTGACAATGCATCTAGATCCTGGATTGCATAATTTAACTGTTTCAATGTAATCAGACAACCTATGGTACTGCTTCTTATGATCCCCTAGTACAATTTCCTTTGCTACCTTTTTAGCTCTCCATGCCATCATCTTTGGAACTTCAATTCCATACTTCCTCTTTGCCTTGTCCACCAATGCTGGCACAGTTGTGTTTGGGTCTGATCTAATTGTCTCTAAGATACTGCTTCCTAGCCACTTTGAGCTCACTTTACTATGTTTGTCACTAGTTGGGCAAGTATGTTCTGCTCTGAACTTCTTTACACAAAATGTTTGCTCATTCTTGATCTGAGAAGAAACAATATAAAAAGGCCATCCTTTGTCCTTGTGGTCACACCAAGCAATGACCCTGTCTTTGCAGTTCCTGTGATATCTGAAAGACCTCAGCTGCTTGATGTGATAGTTAAGTAGAGCACTCCTAAATTGGTACACATCTTTGAAACATAGCTTCAAACAAAATTGCTGTTCTGGATTGAGTCTGCTTTCATCATACCATTTTCTTGGCTTTGCCTTCTCTGCTCTTGTTTTCCTTCCTGAGGGAATAATAAAAGACATAGGCTCATTTCCATCATCATCCTCTGAGTCCAAAAGACCAAGATTATCATCCTCATCACCTGAGGGAAACCAGTCAGGCTCAATTGGATCATTGGCTGAAGAGTGTGTTCTTGTTGTTGGGCCCACTCTCTTTCCAATCTTAAGCACAGGCTGCTGCAATACTCCATCTTCATTGAAATGTTCTTCTTCAGCTACATTTGGAGCTTGTTCACTGTGCTCTTCCTCTTCCTGCTCCTCAGGAACATCATAGATGTCCTCTGGTTCTGTGTCACCCTCAAAGTGCAGTGCTGCCTTCTTCATATCTGCTACAGTTGTCTGCAGGTCTGCACTATCTTCATTAGAGCTATTTTCCTCCTCGGTTTCTGAATCCAAATCCATGTCATCCATGTCTGCATAATTGGCCCTGACAGGAGGTGGCATAGTTTGGATGGGCTGGAAATTTACACTCTGTTGTGTGGCCAGGAACAAATTTTCATCTGTGCCTCTGCCTGAACTTGAACCAAAATAATCACCAAATTCCTTGTGGGCCACACCATTTTCACTGACTGTAAACACTATATCAGGATCACTGCTATATTCTTCATCAGATATTTGAATTGGTTCTGCTGCCTTTCTCTTTCCCTTCTTTACTGGAGACAAAACAATTGACTGTTGCCTCTGGCCCTTAGTAACTGACAATGTTATCCTCCTGATGTCCTGGTATTGCCTAAGCATTTCATCCACCTTAATCTGGCTGTCAAGCAGTTTAAAACCATCCAATCCTATTCCACCACATCTCATGTAATATAGGCAGTCTGAAAAACTATACCCATTGTCAAGCAGCACATACATAAGATTGTAATATCTTATGTCTTTCTTAAAGAACTTTGTCCTGATGTATTTAATCCCTTCAAAATCAATATGCACGTCCCACTCCTCATAGCTCGACCTACAATACCAATTAAAATGTACAAGTTACTATAACATAAATTTGAACAACACATAGTACAACTGGAATGTAATCCTAATAGTGTAATTACCTAAATTTGTACAACACAAGTACACTGCAATCCTAACAATGTAAATATGCACAACAATTGTAGAGCAAGATAGTTGTAGGTTCTAATTTGTACTCAAACCCTAGTCAGGACTAAATTCAGAGGCAATACAGAACCCTAGATCGACCTAAACCTCAAGAACGAAAATTCAGAGGTAGAAGGAGCTTGAGATAGAGGACGTACGTGTCGTTGCCGGTGTTAGTAGGGACGACTGCTGCATCAGACGGCGACCGCGCCGCAGCGGAAGCCTTGCATGCACGGCAAGAAGATGGCGGCTCTTCCTCATCGGATTGGTCTCCCGCGCCTTCAGCTTGAATGGATCTGGATCCAAATGGAGCAGCAGGCGGCGGCGCCACCGCCGCCGCAGCAGCCGCCCCCGCAGCCGCTGCACCCGCCCTCTGCCCGCGCCACGGCGATAGCGGGCTGTCCTCTGAGGACGAGGACTCATAGTCGACCCCTAGCAGGTCCCGCCCGCGACTCCGTCTGGATCTGAAGCCGCCGTCGTCTCCACCCTCGACATCGCCGGAGGGAGTAGTTGCCATGGTTGCGCGCGCCAACAGAGAAGAGAGGGAGGGGAATGAGAGCACCAGGGCCGGCGCGCTGGGCTTAACTAGCGGGGTCCTAACGGCCGTTTCCGCTTTGCCGTTTGCCCTTTGCCACGTGGCTCCGACAGGTGGGCCCGATAAGTCAGATTCTCGGTTAGTCGCGGCTCACAGCCCGTTTAGTGGTTTTTGTTACTCACTTGCCGAGGAAGTGGTGGTTTTTTGAAAATTTTGATAAAAGTGGTGGTTTTGCAGTATCCTTGCCACAAATGTGGTGGTTTTCAGCAATTTACTCACAAGGGGTCATAATATATAGATTACGTCAGTGAGAGGAGAGGGAGATACACACGCAGCACTAACAGAATACAACAGGTGATCCTAGATCGATGGGAGGTTGCGCTGCATGCGCCATGCAATGGCGGCAGGATAAGCCACGCATGACTGGCTCAAGTCGGTTGAGCGGGAGACCAGCACCAGTAGTCTAACAAGTGCCACTGGCTCATACCTGCAAGTGGCACTAATTATCTAGTACTTATATGCTCTATATATACACCTCCGGCGATCACATACATGGTTGCATGACTTGTCATCATATGATATAATGATAATTTGTTTAAGGGTAACCATATGGCTTTAACAACTAAACTTGACCATATCTTTTTCTCGCGGGTACAATTTTCACAAATCTAGCGCATTAAAAAAATCCCCCAAGAACATGAGGATGCATGCATGACCCGTAGAGTTGTAGACCGTGCATATGATAATCAGAAGGGAAAAAATATTGAGATTGACCGCCCAACATACAGGAGTACCATGCATGAAAGCCAACGTGTGGACGACTTCGTGCGAAAACTAAAACTCCTGTCCATGTAATGGCATCTCCGATCCATATATCACTCGGTCAGCTATCTGTATAATATATACAAATATCTCAGTTCAGGTTAAAGATGAAATATGTCATGTGGGCTATGTAAGGCCATTTTTTTTTGCGAGGGTATGTAAGGCCAATATATGCCAATATATGCATTCAACCGGTACCAGCAATCTCAACAAGGAGACCAAATTCAGAGCAAACAGTTTAATGCAACTTGTGGCGTTAATCTATTCTTATGGTTGCTTATAATTACTGCCATATGATGCATCTCCTCTGTAGGTCAAGCCGTTAATTATCATCAAGTTGGTAAGCTGCAATTTTCATTTTACGTGTATCGATCAATTCAGTCTCTAGATGGTACTTTCACCATCTGTGCCAACATCCATCTTGCTCTGATAAAAATAAATATATTATAGAACCTACTTCTCATGATAAATATTGTATTTTTGTTGTTGTTGATGCTACTATTTTTTTAGTAAACAACCAAACCAAGAAATATTTAACCAATAAAAATGCTAAAAGACCCGCATTTTTTGCCAGAGAAGTACATGATTCTACTAATACCGCTCATGTCACTCAAAAAAATGTATCAATCTAGATTAATAAAGCATGTTCGTCAGTTTTCTACAAAATCATACATTCTTTTTTAATAAAACATAAAGTTTCGAGGAGTAAGAAACCAGAGAACAGGTGTGCCATGTGACCCCAAATTGCATATGTTCTTTCATCCTGTGTGATGTGGCCCCACATTCGCCACATATCCAAGTTGCGCATTAATTTTCATTTTGTCATTGGCTATTCAATTTTGTAGTCAGTTATGCAAGCTAACAATAATTATCCTGGCCAAGTTGCATCAAGAAACTAACTAATTTGCATCAAGAAATGAGCTTGCATCCCATCTAATTAACCAACTCAATCAAAATTTTGACGAGTATATCTTTATACAGCATATATAGCTCAAATATATACTTGGCATGTACTCTCTGTCCCAATTGTCCTCTACATATGTGCATAATCTGTCGCAAATCGTTTTCTTGCAAATGCGACAAATATCGCTAACTAGCCGTTGACCTCCTTAATTATTCACATCTAGTACGTGCAAATGGTAATTATCTATCCATGCACAGCTGTCGCACTGATGGCTTAATCATGTAGTTTATCATGACCAAGACTTGTTCCTTGGATTTTCACCAATGTCTACCACGTTGACTTGTATCAACTTCATCATTCTTTTGGTTTTTCATGTAAAAATAATTAGAATGAAACTCAATTAGTCACACTCCGCTCCATGGTTTCACATGCACCTGCCTCCTAATTAACATGAATTTAAGCGTGGTATGTCACACATACATGAACATGAAGGTTGTGTGCATCAATCGATGTAGAGGTTGTGTGAATCTTTCGAGAGAAAAAACATCACACAAACATACGACAACTATTAATAAGGGTGCATGTAGACGTATGTCCAATGATCAGAAATATCAACGGCTAAGATCAACCGCATGTATGTATCAAGCAAGGAAAGTAACACATGCAGGATAACTTTGCGCGGAAATTACAAAGATACTAAATATGCTTGAAGTATATAAACACACATGTGCAGGTGTACTTAGGCTCCACAATTCATAGCACGATTGGGGTTAGAATCTAAGCTAGCTAGAGATATGTCTAGTTGCAGCGAACCAATGGTGACATTTGGGAGCAGCAGAGCAAAGCAAGAGGAGGCACAAGGGTCGATCAACAGATGCTCCGCGACGGCCCAGGGAGGGTAAGCGTGGGAGTTCCACTTCTCCGCAACCGCCCCCAGTGACACCTACCACGCCGGCAGGAGCCTCTTTATCGACAGCGGTGCCACAAGTCTACACACTCACGCCACAGCAAACAACGACAGACGACAGGGTCAGGGTTTCACACGAGCGATACGTCAGGCTGTTCGATGAAACCATTATGATGACATAAAAAAGGGCGCTAAAACGCAGACATGACGAATACTAAGCATTGTTCACCCAGCGCGGACGGCATCGCCTACATGCTCCTCTACTCAAACGCCTCTACTCAAAGGCCCACTGGTTCTCCCTGCGGATCTCCTCCTCCTCCTCGGGCGTGAAGTCGTTCTTGATGTTGAAGGTCTTGCGGATCTCCTCCGGGGTCTTGCCCTTGATCATGTCTGCAACAGTCTGGCAGGTCAGGTCCAGCAGCCCCTTGATGTTCAGGAAGTTTGCAGCCTGAGAGGGGCCAAATGGGCAAAAAGAACAGCAGCGTGTCAGAGAGAAGCATTCATTTACAAAAAAAAAACATAGCTAATTAGACATTCTACATGAATGTTTTTCCGACACACACACACACACGCACGCACGCCCGCGCACGCACACGCACACAAACACAAGGCATGCATTGATCAATAGATATTGATTCAAAGCCCAGAACATGGGTTCAGGTGTCATAAGTTGTGACTAACACAAATGGATCAAGATCAACAGTCAAAAGAAATTAAAATGGCTGTGATAAAACAGAGTCAGAGCTGATACTACTACATTCTTGCAGAAAAGATGATAACTGTACATATGGATAAGTTTTGGAAATTCATGCATAGATTCAGATGACAAGCACCACTTCTCTGAACGCATTGGCAACGGTATGTATCAGCTGTCACTATATATATGGAACAGTGAAGCAAGACAGAACATGGGATCAGTGGTAAGCAATATATGATTTTGGATTATTATGTACTTAGATGCAACATCTGAGATACCTCCCTATCTAGAATGAAACAACATAACGGTAACAAAACAAGTCCAGAGCGATACTACTGAACACCTGCGGAAAAGCTCAGAATTTTACAGTTGGCAACTATATCCTGGCACAAGAACAGGCATAATATGTGGTAATTTAGCTACCACAACGTAATGGATGTAATGTTGCTAGTACACCACAATCAGGCAACCGTGATAGATAGAAAAAGGCATGCAGAAGATTAGACAAGATAATAAAGACATGGATACAAAGTTCGAAACAATAGTTTAATCATGTTATGTTAGCATAATCATGTAATTTAGCATCACTGTGTAAAAAAAGCATAATTAACAGCAAACCAATGCTAGATAAACAACGGTGCACAATGATAAAAGACCATATATTAGTTCTGTGTGGTCTGATGTTTCCAGAAGTTAATCACAGAGAAGCTTGCCATTCTCTACCACTCGCACAATTAACTGGCACAATCATGGTGCATCTACCAAGTTGAAATGGATGGCAATCGATTAGTCCCAGGTCCACAAGAACATGAAACGATCCCTGTGTACATCGAATACAATCTCTGCTTTTCACGATATTAATCTAACCAATCTCCAGATTGCAGAGTAGGACGAATGCACAGGCCAATCATGTAAACCCTAACCTAATCCGCTCGAATCTAATCTGGCTCGATGACGGCGCGTGTAGCCCGCCCAATCTAATCCACGGGCAGACCAATCTCGATCCGAGCCCCAGCCCCAAAAGGGGAACAGCATCACGAAACAGCAGATCTAGAGTTTACAAGGAGGGGGGATCGAGGGATTCCATACCAGGATGAGGTCGAAGAGGGTGGCCTGGTCGACCTTGACGAACTCGGCGTCCCAGTTCTTGAGGTCCTCGGCGGGGGGCGCCGCCGCGTCGGGCGCGGCGGCTCCGGCGGCGGCGGCGTCGGCGGGCTTGGCCTGGACGTGCTTGTTGCAGTACTCGATGACCTTGGAGAGGATCTTGGAGGTGACGTTGGGGAGCGGGATGCCGTTGTCGGCGCAGTCGTCCTCGATCATGTGGCGGATGGTCTGCGACTCCATGGCGACCGCCTCCTCCACCTCGAACTCCTCCCCGTCCGAGCTCTTGAGCGTCACCATCTTCTTCTCGCCGGCGTCTCCCGCGGCCGCCATCGCCTGGATCCGGGCTGGGTCTGGGGCTGGGAGCGGACGGATCGGGGATTGGGGATCGGGGAGGAGACGCGGCGACGGCGGAGGAAGAGGAAAAGATGGGAGCTTTGTTTCTTGAGGCGTGGGTTGGGCCTGCTTAAGGGGTCCGGGCGGGGTATTTATTTATAGGTGATTTTGGTGATGGGGGCACCACGTGGACGGATATCTTGCCTACCGTAACGTCCACAATCACAACGACCCCCCGCCCCCCTTTCATCTCCTCCGTGCCCTTCTACGCCGACCTCCGCAAGTACATCACTGTCATCATAGATCCTCCACGCATCTCCCATGTCCTCCTCTGTCCGAGCAGTCCCACCGCCCACCACCTCTCCCTCCTCCTCCTCGACGGCGGCGGGAAATCCCTAGCAATATGAGGAAGAAGAAAGACGGCGGCAAGGAAAGAGAGGAAAGATGGGTGCTTTGATGCTGGATCCTGGATGGGTTGGGCTTCTTTGGTCGGGTTGGGGGAATTTATTAGGGGTGGTTTGGGCAACACATGGACAGATACAGTATCGTACGTCAAAAGAAAGCGAGGGCAAATAATTCATAAGCCAAATTTGGGCCGTATAGATGGATTAACCGTTGATCAAAGTTAAATCTTGGAAAATCATTGTATTTGTGGTTTCATAATTTGGCTTCTGCTTGAGCATTAGAGTTTGTCATAGGCACCGAAATTTAAGTTTATGTGATGAAGAAGGTTGTATTCATGATAACACTAGTAAAAGGTCTCGTGCGTTCTTACGGGGACATACATCTTTCTCGCTCCATCCTTCTCATGGGTTCCAATGTGGCCATGTTGATGCTCTCGATCTTCTCGAGCTAGGCATAGTGTTAGAGTTTGATGCTCCTCCTTGACCGCTCTTGTGATATTCTATCCCACCATAAGACATGGGTGCTCATTCCACCGATATAATAGTTTCGTCTGCGTGCAACAGGTGCGAAGTTGCCGAATAAAACTAGAGCATCATCGTTGCCAGTAACACTCGTCCTAAGGCGAAATTCAAAACCATGGGAAACCGCATGTACTATATCAGACCCTCTCAAACCAATGGTCAAAACTATTCGAACACCTAACGGGATCCTAACATGCAAGTCAAAAAGCCTTATATATATATATTCACACATATATAACCCAAATTACAAGCCAAAATCAAACAATCCAATAGCACAACTTACTAGACGATGAAATCTAAGAAATAGAGATGACCCATTCACAAATTGGTGTAGGTCCCAAATGCAACCAAGAATGTGCACACGATCTGATCTATATGCTCTAAGGCGCTTTGATCTAGTGTGTGTGTTCGGATGATTAGGGTCATTGTTTGGGAGGTAAGTAGAGAGAAGATGACAAAAGGTGATCCTATGGGCCCATTAAGCTGACACTGATTTGACTAAAAGAAAGATACAAGAACTATACTACTACTATATACATCTGGGCGGGCCATGGCTTCACATGGATCTCATAAAATACGAGTGGCATGAGATCTACCGCTAGGTACCGTCACCACTCAAAATGACTTGCGTTTCTAATACTAGTCAATGTGTACATGTAATGCACGTTAATTTGGAAGTATATTAAGTGCATGTCGATATTAAGTAGGATATTTTTTGTGTGTTATTATGTGATTAGCACTATATTTGGCATGAAATTAACTGCACACTAAACGTGTTAAGCGCTCGACATTGAAGCAGTCTAGGTCGTTGATTGACATGATTTGATGGCTGAGACTAATTGGATCTGCCCCCTTGGGCCTTTTTATATTGGTATAGATATAGATTTTTTTTGAGACATAGATGGTGTAGGCACTCGAAGAGAGAGGGCTCAAAGAGGATAGCCCAATGGGCTGGGATGCCTGAATTTGTGTCATGCAATAGTCCACTCAAAGATTATTCCCCATTCGCAGGCCCGTCCAATAGTCATGTGGGTCCATCATGCTGACATCTCCCACTTGTTTTTATTCCTTTTTACTCTTTAAAAAAATATTTTAAAAATCAGTTTAGTTAACTTTTTTTCTAAGTGTTCGTCATGAAAAATGCTCATGTAGTGTAAAAAACCACCCGCTCAACTTTTAGAAAATGTATGTTACGTTTAAAAAATGTTCACGAGTTTCAAACAGATGTATGTGACATTTTTCCAAAATTTTATACATTATACTCGTCTATTTCAAAAATATATTCGTAGCAATAAAAATGATTTCCACATTAATTAAACAATGTTCAAGCGTTTCAAAAAAGTGTTTGTGAATTTTTTTTAAATGTAATAAAATGTTAGCATAGTTTTCAAATAATGTAACCTCGTGTATTTGAATTATTTAACACAAATTTGTATTTTTAACACATATTAAAAATGTTAAAAAATATGTATTTGAAAAGATGAATAATGTATTTGAAAAATGTAAGATGTGTATAAATGTTTTAGTTGTATATACAAAATGACAATGAGTTTGGAAAAAGTAGACATTAAAACATATGTTTGAAAATATTTTAATCATGTATTTGAAAAAAATAAGCATGTATATAAAAATGTTACTGATATACACAAAGAAATTTAAAATGTCTATAAAAAATAGACATTTGTTCGAAATAGTAAAACAAAAAGAAAGAAACACCAGTGAGAACCGAATGAAGAAAACAAGGGAAACTGAAGAAATGAAGAAAAGAAGAAAAATAAATAGGGAAAAGGAATACCAAAGAAAACCACACAAAAACAGATGCAAAATAGTAAAAAAAAAAAAACCCAACAAAAACCACTGGAAAAAAAACATGCGTGTTAGCTACAGTATGGGCCGGCGTAGTAGCACTACAACTAGAGGCAGGATCTACTTACATCTTGCAGCGTGCGAGAAGTAGCGCCCGAGGACAACGAATGTGCCGGCCAAGATTAGGAGCGAGCGAGAGAGCAGTATAGCGAGTGAGTTCTTTCTACCGCTTTTCAATTGGTTTTTTGTTTTCCTTTGAAAACACAAAAATGATTATTTATTTCAAAAGGTGAAGAATATTGAATTTCAGAAGATTTATTGAAAAACCTGAAGCCATTTTATAAAAATGCGAGCATTATTTTTTCCAAAGAACGTGAACGTTTTCTAAAACATTTTGTGAATATTTTTGAACATGAAAGGCAATTCCTAAAATGTTTCATCTTTCCGCGGGCCACCATGTTGGGCTTGGTAAGCCCAAGTGAGTCACTAATGAAGCTATGGTGACCAATAAATAAAGCCTGGTATCTTTTCTAAAAAAAATAGGTATATTGTCCTTCAAACAATATTTGGTGTTTTCCATTTGAATATTCTGAAAATATGGAAATATAAATAGATAAAAGTGGACACACAGCAAGTTAGATCTTTAAAAAAAATAAAAGCACATAAATGTGTAGGTTTTCACACTGTTTGTTCCTATTAGTCCATGTGGTGTTCCTTTTAAAGATTTTGTGACAAAGCCTCAAGCTTCGGATGAGATACTAACGTTTGCCCGTCCTCGGCTTATGAATGTTTACATTTTATGAAGAAAATGAGGAAGTAGGATGCCATTATGGTAAACTAAAGTTTGATATGGTTAAGGCATATGGTCGAGTGGAATTGAGCTATCTCGAGGCCACCATGATAAAACTGGGTTTTCATCATAATTTTGCACCCTTTGTTTTATTAGTGGTTTTGCCGTGACCTTTTGGTGTTATACAATGGCGAGAACTAAAGACTTTCCATCGAGGGAGACAAAGCCATGTGTCATACACCGAGGACTTGGCACCACCTCAGTATTGGCGAGAACTTTTTTTGCCAATGGTTGCGCAAATCATTAAATTCGATTTCCCGGAACCTCCACCATGTGTCAACCTGTGGGCATGGCGTCATGAGCGGTACCGCATATATAATGCTTGTTAATTCACACAAAAAAACCAACTAGTAAGAAAAAATCATTTGGGCTAGGGGGGCCACGGCCCCCTCAACCTTGTATGTAGCCCCGCCGTTGTATATGATGCTTTTTAATTCACACACAAAAAACGTGCTCGAAGATAGGCCCGAGGGTAGGCAGGCGAGCTCATCGGTGGCGAGAGATCCGCCGCCACACTGATGCCGGCGGACCCTCGCTCCCAAAGGCGGGACACATGATGAAGAGGAAGCTTCCGTGTCGACGGTGGCCGGCGACACTTTTGTGGTCATGACAACACAACTTGGCAGGGCAATGCAGGCAGGCAGGGAGATACTTGTTGGATTCGATGGACACTTGAATCTTTCCTAGAGAGAGACAGAGATTTGTAGAGAGAAGATAGTTTTGGTGTGTGAGTGAGTGAGTGGCCTTTGGTTTGTCTTGCCCTGTTCCCTCCAAAAACCAGGAGCACCACTTCATCCTCACCTCCGCTGCCTTCCACTCATCTCCCTCCACTCTATCCACCACCTTCCCTCCCGCTCCTTAACCTCCCACCCCTCCCCCCCCCCTCACCTCCCCCGCCCCTACCCACCTTGATCGATCCCCGCCCACTCTCCCTCCCTCCTCCCGGCGCCATGGCCGCCGTCACGGCCGCGGCCGTCTCCCTGCGCGCCGCCACCGCCGCCTCCACGCCGTCCAGCGCGCCGCAGCACTCCCACTGCAGCTTCCCGTGCGCCGCAAGAACGACCGCCGTCTCCCGCCGCGGCGTGCTCACCGTCCGGGCGCAGGCCGTCTCCACGGATGCGGCGCCGGTGAAGGAGAAGAAGGTGTCCAAGAAGCAGGAGGAGGGGGTGGTGACCAACAAGTTCCGGCCCAAGGAGCCGTACGTGGGCAAGTGCCTGCTCAACACCAAGATCACGGCCGACGACGCGCCCGGGGAGACGTGGCACATGGTCTTCTCCACCGACGGCGAGGTGCCCTACAAGGAGGGCCAGTCCATCGGCGTCGTCGCCGACGGCCAGGACAAGAACGGCAAGCCCCACAAGCTCCGCCTCTACTCCATCGCCAGCAGCGCCCTCGGCGACTTCGGCGACGCCAAGACCGTACGCCCTGCTCGATCCGTCCATTCCGCCGCTCCATCGGCACTGCTGCTCGCTGACTGTGAATTCGATCTGGCTGCAGGTCTCGCTGTGCGTCAAGCGCCTCGTCTACACCAACGACGCCGGGGAGGTCGTCAAGGGCGTCTGCTCCAATTTCCTGTGTGAGTCCCAATTCCCTCCCAGAGATGAGGAATTTGCATTCTTCTGTTCAAAACAATTAGGCAATTTATTCAGACTTAACAGTGTTCGGTTCAGTTAAGTTCAGGATTTTCTTCAGTTCTGAAATCAGGATCGTTCAATTTGATTTTAAGTAAACTATGATAAATGCTACTATTATTCGGCGCAATCGAATTTTTTTGTACTCTGCAATAGGTTTTTACGCTGTGCTGTTCAGTTGCATTCCCCTGTAATTATCTCTGAAGAAGGCGTTAGTGTTCAGTTCAGAGTCGGTTCAGTTCAGGCTTTGCAGACCATCTAGAATCTGTTTCTCGTGCCAATGGATATCTGCATCACCATTTACTAAAACTAGTGGGCTCAGGCTCATTTAAAATTATGCTTCGTTCACTGGAATCCTTGAATGTTATCTCTGCAATTGATTTTACAAGTTTGCATTGCACCCCTCTGTACCTATCTCTGAAGAAAAATCTGCTGGTGTTCAGTGTTCAGAGTCGGTTCAGTTCAGACTTTGCGGATCCTCAAGAATGTCTTTCTCGTGCTGATGACCTTTATATATTTGGAATTATAAATCAATTCTCGATCACAATTTACTAAGACTGGATCTCATCATGGCTATACGGATCACCATTTACTAAGACTGGATCTCATCATGGCTATATGGATCACCATTTACTAAGCATGTTTGTTGTTTTCCATCCTAATGCAGGCGACCTCAAGCCTGGTGCTGATGTCAACATAACAGGGCCAGTAGGCAAAGAGATGCTCATGCCTAAAGACCCCAATGCTACTATTATCATGGTGAGCCTGAACCCCATGGTTAACAGATTCAGCAATTCATCCATCACAAACTGAGCCGACTAGTAACTTATACTGTCGTCGATTGCTTGCAGCTCGCGACAGGGACCGGTATCGCGCCGTTCCGGTCATTCTTGTGGAAGATGTTCTTCGAGAAGTACGAGGACTACAAGGTACTAATAAATAGTGCTGATGATGTTTTGTCTACTAGTCCCTGCCCCACCTGGTACTGAATACCTTATGTTCACAAGAAACCTGAATCAACAACTAATGTGTGAATCCTTGTGCTCTTGTGCAGTTCAATGGCCTAGCCTGGCTCTTCTTGGGAGTTCCGACCAGCAGCTCTCTGCTCTACCCAGAGGTCAGAACATCGACCGCCTCTCGTAGTCTCCATGAGATTTTTCTCTCCAAGTGCTGCATCCTTGTTTCTTGTGACACTTAATCATTATCTTGTTTGGTTTTTCTGCATTTATGAACATCAGGAGTTTGGGAAGATGAAGGCGAAGGCGCCGGACAACTTCCGGGTCGACTACGCCATCAGCAGGGAGGAGACCAATGCGGCGGGGGAGAAGATGTACATCCAGACCAGGATGGCAGAGTACAAGGATGAGCTGTGGGAGCTCCTGAAGAAAGACAACACCTACGTGTACATGTGTGGACTGAAGGGCATGGAGAAGGGTATTGATGAGATCATGATCCCATTGGCTTCAAAAGAAGGTACTACAATACATTCTTCTGAATTTTATTTATTTTTGTTGATACAATAACTTGAGCAGTTTAGTGCGAATGGCGCTGAATTTTGCGTTGTTTTGGCGATGCTAGGGATCGACTGGATAGACTACAGGAAGCAACTGAAGAAGTCGGAGCAATGGAACGTTGAAGTCTACTGATTCCTGTGTTTCTCATTCTCGACACTTTCTTGTGCATATGTGCCGACGCACCCCCTATTCGTGCGATCGAAGATTGATGTACGTACATAAAAGTAGATAAAGGGTGTATTATTTCCAGCATTTTGTCATCTTGGTTTATTTCAACTCCCAAATATATATACACTACTATTCCCTCTGCTAAAAATTTACCAACAGTATTCCACTCAAATAATGCCATTGGCATGTATATAGCTCGTACAAATTTGCAGTTAATTAGAACATTTCATGTATGTCCCCACGAAAAAAATACACTTGTCGAAAAACATAAAACATACAAAACGTGGCGACGTCTAGTATACAGGGTGTCTCTGATGTTGCTATTAGCTTTGGTTTAGAATCTTCAGATCATTATCCTACCGAGTGTTGTCTGGATCAGAACCTAAACAGCTTCATGACAAGACTGACATTGCCCTGAAGCTTAATTTACACCATTAATGGCGGTCTCACAAGAACATGGGGGAAAAAAACTGAAAAGTGTTGGAGAACTTATTTGCTGCACTTGTTAACACCCACCCAATTGATGGGGGGCTCCTCTGTTTTCCCAATCTTCAGTCAGGGCTGCATCTGGACTTGCACCTGTTGTTGCTGTTGCTGCTGGTGCTGCACTGCTTGCTGCTGTTGCTGCTCTCTGTCATCCTCTGCAACTTTTGGAGGCTGCTGCAGGGCCTCCTGCCTCTTGCCCCACAGCAGCAGGTACAGCCCACCTATCACGAACACCGATCCCAGCACACTGCAAAAGCGCCATTATATTGTCAGGTGTCGAGTCGAGTCAATCATGCGTGGACAGTGGACACTAGGCAGGTGCATGCATGATCTCTCAGTGTCTGTCTGAAACTCTGAATCTGCATGATCAGGTGTGGTGCTGGTGGAATGGTGAGGTGTCGCAGTAGTACCTTCCGAGGTAGAGCGTCTCGTGCAGCACGGTGAAGTCCATGACGGAGACGATGATCTGCACCACCGGGATGAAGGCCGCCACGAACACCGGCCCCCGCTTCTCGATGCACCACGTCAGCAGCACGAACGACACCCCGCACCCCACCACGCCCTGGACGAATTCAGACAAGCGAGCTGATCGTCAGTGACTGACAGTTGATACAAGTAATTCAGTTGAGGTATGGCGGCGTACGGCGTAGAGGATGGTGAGGATCTGGAACTTGGAGGTGACGAGCCAGGCGGCGAGGCCGAGGCTGCGGTGGGCGCAGAGCCCGACGGCGGCCACCTGGAGGAAGCTGAAGGTGGACATGAAGGCGTTGCAGGAGTAGACGTAGGGGTACTTGCGGGCGAGCCGGCCGTGCAGCAGGAACCAGCAGGAGAGGCACACGCAGTTGCCCAGGATCGCCACTGTGCCCAGCGTCCACCTCTTGCCGGCGGCAGGGTCGGCCGCCGGCGACGGCGCGGAGTAGTGCAGCTGGCCGTGGTGGGCGTGGGTGAGGGGCACGCCGCGGTAGAAGGTGAGCACCATGGCGCCCGCCAGCGACACCAGCGTGCCGGCGAGCTTGGCGACGCCCGTGGCGGTTCTGAGCTTCAGGGACTCGGACCGCGTGGCGGCGGCGAGGAGGAAGGTGAGGACCGGCGCCACGTTGGAGAAGGCTGTGACGAAGGTGGCCGTGGTGTAGCGCAGCGCCACGAAGATCATGTACTGCCGCAGCGCCGCCCCCAGCGCCGCGCTGGCGAAGAGGTAGGCGAAGATCTCCAGCGTCATCCTCGGCCGCGCCTTGCCCTCCCGGAAGTAGGCGATGGGGCCGAGGAAGATGGCGGCCGTGAGCTGCTGCAGCGTCACGAGCACCAGCGGGTCCAGCCCGCCGTTCATGGCCACCTTGACGAGCGACACCATGACCGCCGCGATCGCGTTGAGGAACACCATCACCACCACCGGCCACACCCCGCCGCCGCCGCTCCCCCCTCCCATCGCCACCACCACGCACACCAGCGCACGCAAGCGAGCGGGTGGACAGGAAGCTATGCGGCGGGCGTGCGGGCGTGCGGGCGGGCGAGCAGGTTGGGTCGGTGTCAGGCGGGCTTTATAGCCGTGAGAGAGGGAGGAAGGAGAGGGCGAGTGGGCAGGGATTGTCCATGGGAGGGAGGGAGGATGATGCAAGAAAGAAGAGGAGGAAAGCGAGGGAAGAGGGAGGGGGAATCGTTTCAGGTACGGCGCGCGGCTTTTGGTTTCGCCACCACCACCACCGCCGGGAAAGGTGACCGGACCAGACACCGGAGCAGAGGCCAGATCGGTTACAACAGACGGGAACTGTGTGGTGTCTGCCTCTGCATCATCTACGTGTGGTGTGGTGTGGTGTGTTGTGTGTTGTGGTGTGTGTGTGAGATCCATCACCTCATCGCCTCGCCTCATCTTTTGGTATGGTAGCTGCTATCAATCATGGGCTGGGTGCCCCAGCCAGCCAGCCACCTACACCTATCTATCTATGATCCGTCTTTTCCCAAAGGCGGCAACAAAGAAGATCTTTTCCTCCTTTATCCTCTCCTCTCCTCTCCCCTTCCCTGCTCTTGATTGTGCACGTATAGGTTGCTGTTGTTGTACGTTGTAGGTTTGGAAAGAAGAGAGATTCTCTACGTTTTTGGATATGTGTTATCTCTTACTGCTATAATACTACATAATATGTGCATTTCAGAGAAAGGGCCTTTGCTTTCTTGATCCTCTCTTGGTTGTGCAGAAGATTGGAGGAGATTTCATCAAAAAAAGGAGGAAGGAAGGAAGGAGGAAAGAAACCGGACATTTTGGTCCATGCCATGGTCGGCGGCGCTAGAGCTAGCCCTACTTGTAGGCCTTTTGATCTCATCATCTTTCTTGTATGTTATACGGCCACAAGTGTGCGTACCACAAGGTTGTACAAACGGTCACTTTTGTCCAAGAGATTATGGGCACGTATAATTGGATGGCAGCCAACAACCGCCTTACCATTCTTTCCATGTTGACCGAGGGCGTTGGCGTGCGTTTGGATCATGGCCAGGATTTTGAATATACGCAAAACTTTTGGCCAACGGTTCAATTTTCTCGCCAAAGGCGGGCGCGTCGGAGGCAAAATCCTTCCAACTAATTGGCACACTGCAATTTGCTAGGGCGGAAGCGGGCACGGTCCAAACAACCCCTATATCACTCCCTGCCTCCGACCGTTTCTGTGACCGTTTACTCGTTTTAGAAATCCCGCCAGACTGCTCTTCTAAGAGTTTCGTTTGTTGTTATTGTGATTTTTGACCTTATTTCATCTCATTAAAAGGCAGCCCTTGTCAGAGGGTGGGCATGGCACGTCTAGTTCAAATGAACCTGGTTTTGACCGGAGTGCACCTACCGGATATATGCACACCTATGTAATATGGGATCTTTGATCCGCACCAACAACTTAATGTGAACCAGAAGATTCTTCTTTGTGTTGGGTTTAAATCTCGCACGGGTTCTGTGAGGATGAGTACTACGTCTTCTAACTATGTGCTTCTTCGTGGTTCGGCCTGGACCATTGGTTTGCTTACAACCAAGAAATCATGTTCCCTGATCCCTCTTTGTTAAATGAACTTACATGGGCAAAATTTGCTTTTGCCCCTTTTATTGTCAACTAGCCCAACTATTCTGCACGGATCTTGGTAATCGCTTTCTTATCATGTGGTGTTACCGAGAGGTTGCTAGAATGTCAAACTCTTCCAAAACCTGTAAGTGCATCTAGTGCCACCCCTAGTTGGTTTTGGAGTATTGACGACAAACCTAGTTGAGGGACTAATGTGTTTGTGAGAATTGCAGGATAACACAGGTAGAAGTCCCTCATTGATTCGGTTTAGTTACCAGAGATGACCCCTAAAAATGTACGAAGACATTGAAGACAATGGTGGTTCATGAAGACATTCATGTCGAAGACAATGACATATGAAGACTCCCCATGAAGCCCTTGGAACTCGAAGACTTAGATCCTTCGTAGTTTTACCTTATTTATGTTGTGTCATAGGAACCACCGTACTGTTAAGTGAGGTCCAAGAGAACCAGTTAGGATGACTGAAGTGATGCCTAATTCAAATCCTATGTCTTCGAGTGAAGATAATGAGAGAAAATCTTGTCCAGAGTCAGACAAGTCAGCTTTACTTGCAGCCCAAGTAAAGTTGCCATGAGAGTTCAAAATCCGACCGTTAGTACACGTGTCAGTTCCTTAGTGACCCAGGGTCATTTCGGACAAATCAGGTCAGGGTTGCCAAGCGGCTATAAATAGTCCACCCCTACAACCATAAACGGTTGGCTGCTCAGATTTCAGTGCACGGCTTTTGTCGTTTGAGAGCAACCCACCTCGAAGCCTTTGAGAAAATCCTTAGTGAGGAGAAAAGCCCTAACCACCCAGAGCCAGAGTAATTGGGCATCACTTAAGTCTTCTTGTCTGAGTGATCTGAAGACTTATTACACTTGAGGACTGTGCATCCTCCAGACGGTTAGGCGTCGCGTTCTGAGCATCCAAGAGGAATTGTGGATTGCCGGTGAACGAAGTCTGTGAAGGTTTGGGAGTCTACCTTGAAGACTTACCAGAGTGATTGGGCGGGGTCTGTGTGACCTTAGCTTAAGGAGAAAACGGTGAGGACTGGGTGTCCTGAGCTGCGTGTTCAGGACTGGGTGTCCGGGACTGTGTGTCCTTTGGTTTAAATACCTAGCCGCTCCAACCAGACGTACAGTTGTCACAGCAACTGGAACTGATCCAACATATCATTGTCTTCAACGTGTCACTGGTTTCATCTTCGCCTCCCTTTACTTACCAGTACACATTGTGAAGCTATTGCATGCTTGCTTTATCTTCTGTCTTCACAACTTGACTGCATGATCTGTTTGGCTTCATAACTTCTTCCAACCTGATCCTCATTACACTGAAGCTATTTGTCTCTGTGCTTTCACTATATTGTATACTTGACTATGGCTTGCGTTGTGTAATCTACCTTCCGCTGCATAGTGATAGGCTTGTTCACTCTGTTTGTCTTCATAACTTCCATGTTTTGAAGACTTTCATAAAAATCGCCTATTCACCCCCCTCTAGTCGATATAACGCACTTTCAAAACCTAAATTGAAATTTTCCTAGTGTACCACTATAGGGCCTGTTCTTTGGCAGCTTAAAAAAATAAGCTGCCTTCTTCCCATCTTATTCCATAAGCCGCCTCTCATTCACTAGGTCTTCTATACAAATTATGGATAACTAATTTACAAGGCTTAAAAAATTTAAGGGGCGACTTACTTTTTAAGCCGGGGAGAGGTAGCTTATTTTTTTAAGCCACCCAAGAACTGGCCCTAGGTATTCTAGGTAAGAGGAACTCTATCACAATCGCCATATTCACCCGAACTGCATAATAACTGCCATGTGGAACACGAACCACAAAAACCAGCTCCAACCACACCTCAATCGCCATAATTTTTGGAGCTCCCTCCATATTTGGCCTCCCAACCTCCATACTTGGAGGATGGGAGGGATACTTTAGAGTACATTACATAATTTGCTGGGCGTGGCTGGAGGGGAATTTTTCATCATCCATCCCACTGGAATCGAGCACTGCCTTCAAAATTCGAGTCGTCATTGTCAAAATTGAGTCGTCATGGCTACTGGAATCACGTCATTGTTCATGCAGCTGACCACCCCCGTGAAGCTTCATGCCATGGATTTTGGAGAGGAAGGTCATCGTGGCTCATAGGAGCTTGAGGCCCATGGAGTGAGGAGTAGGACCGTGTCGTGCACATCCATGACGAAGTCCTGTGAGGCGGCTCCTGGAGAGAGGATGGTCGCCGTAACTCGTAGGAGCTTAAGTAGAATGCTGGGACCAAATAGTCCAGTGTGTCAGTCTGTCAGAGGAGGAGTAATCCGTAGTTGGATGACTAGGTTGATTTGAGGGTAGCCATGGGACGCTGGCTGGCTTGATTTAAGGGTAGGCACTGTGGACGATTTGGAGAGGGTGGCTCGGACGTGTGGTTGCGGGAGGAGAGATTAGGGGAAAATAAAGGGAAAGAAAAAAGGTGTCCCACTAGTGTTTAGATCCCACAAGGTGAGAAAAATTTGGAGGTTGGAATATAGTGAACCTGACTTTGCAGGCAGCCTAGTCAGCATCCATATTTTTGGCGATCGACTACATAATGAATATGGTGAATTATGCAACATCTGCCAGAGTTGCTCTAAGCCACCTACACCTACACCCATCTATCAATTTTCCTTTCTCCAAAAGAAGCACCAAAAAAGATATTTTCTTCCTTTGTCCTCTCTTGATTGTGCATGTAGGTTGTTTTAGGTTTCCAACGGAAAGGAAATCAGTGCATTTTTTATCTATTATAATCTCTACATTTTCAAAAAAGATCTTTGCTTTATGTGTTATCTCTTGATTGTTCATGGTACATTTTTCCAAACAAATGAAAGAAAAACTGAACATATAGGATATGTGTTATCCATTCGCATTTTAGTCCATATGCATGCATTGTCGGTGGTGCTAGGGCTAGAACAACATGGAACAACTACATTTTGATCTCATACGTGATATGGCAATAAGTGCATGCGCATAACACAAGGCTGTACAAGTTGGCTCTTCTCTCCAAGAGCTTACCCGCTCACTTCCTAACCACATTTGTGTGACCTTGTGGCAGGTTTTATTACTCGATTTTAAAATCATAGTGGATTTTTTATAATATATGATAACTTAATTAAATGGACTGACATTTGTCTAAGTTTATTTCAGATTAAGTCTCAGTGTTGGAAGATAATTGTTGACCCCTTAATTCTTCATGTCCAAGTGTTGGCAAGCGAAGGATATTTCTCATGGCTTTGCTGATTCAAGATCATATTGAGTCCTTAGGTATGCTGATACTATCCAAAATGATTAACTGTGTTAGGTGATGACCAAACTCCAAAATCACCCAAGAACCTCAATCATTTCCCTAGTATCTCTCATACTTTACATTATTTGGTGCCACCAAGTTAGAATTCTAGGTGTAGCCTATATCTCACGGACCCATACCTATTTCACTGTTAAAAGAACTTCATTTCAAACACCCGCTTCTAAGAGAGAGCCACCAAGTCACGCAAGGTTGTCAGAATAGTGATTCTGAATCGGATCGGAGCTCCGATGGTAGGATCGCAAATCGTAGAATCTTCACTATCAGGATCGTAGAAACGTAAATTCTATGAACTAAAATCGTAGAATCATAGGGGTTAGTTTGGATCGTAAAGTTGTAGAATCGTATAACAGAATCGCGATTCTGACAACCTTGAAGTCACGTGTCTTTCTCAAAGGAAGTTCTACTCCAGCATCCATGCCAAACCTTCCAATCTCTATTGTCATCTTTGCTTTCAAGTGAATCTTTCAAGGATTCATCCTATGAATGTCTGAGTGTGGCAAAGATTTTCTTTTGACGCACAAGCAACCTTATCTAGTTACTTTTGGAGGGTGTGCACCTCGTATATCGGCTGGGTGTGCTTGGGACCATCAATGTGTGAAGGAACAAATAAGTTTGTGAGGGTTTGAAGATCGCTTACTTTGCGAAGATATACCCCGAGCGAGGCTCGACCTTAATAGTCGATAAGCCATGATGGTATAGATGGGTAAGCTCTTTGTAGGCCCTTGTTGGGCAACACTACCGAGACTGTCACCTTTTTAGAGCATCTTGTGGTTGAAACCTCCACTAATGAGGAGTAGGATAGCGGCAACTATTCAAACCCCGGGGAAAAAATAGAGTTTGTGGTCTCTCCCGAACAATTTAGTTTGCAAGTTTTCCTTCCGCGCATACTCTTTCACAGACTTGTATGTGCAAGAAGTCTCTAGCTAAGCTTAGAATTCATAAAAAATTAAATTGACTAGAAATTCTAGGTTGTTAGTTTTGTTAGTATAAATTTATTGCAATGATTGTCCTTAATTTATCATATGTTTTCAACCCAACAAATATGTAGCTTACCGTCTAGGTGAGGCATGGCTAGTTTAACCGAACTTGGCTCTGACCAGAGTGCACACCTAATGGGATCTTTGATGTGGATTAACAATTTATGATGAAGATTCCTCCTCTTCGCTGGATTCCTTGAGTATGTCATCTTCACTTTAGTTTGTACTTTGTAGTCGAGAATGTACCATAGAGTAACTGGTATGCACCGATGATGTGGTGCGCTTGGGGTAAAAACTGGATCATTGGGCCTTGGTAACACGCACCTAGACAATACATGTCTCTGTTGTTTGGCTAGTCTGTTGTTGTACTATTCTAACATGCAGTCCTCACTTGTCAGATCTGGTGAACAAACAAAATGAGATGACAGTTGTCATAATTTCATAATCATGGTGATAAAAATGTGACCATGTTTCTAAATAGATAAAATATCTCATGGTTGTAAGTGAAAGTTGCAAAACAGAATAACCCTACATCTAATAAATATGGCACGAGCTTTTTCATCTTCGAAGCATATGTACTTGGGTCCAGCATAACAGTTAAAGTGGATTTGGAATAGAATATAATTTGGCAATAATAAACCATAAAATAAAAATGATTAAATTTTAACCCATCTTTGTAGCGTCACCATGTCTGCAGTGAGATTCTACAGTTGGTGTGTTGGGATCGAGTTGCAATGTGGGTGAAACAATTGTTTGACGACCCCAAGATTGTGTAACACAATGCCGCTTTAAAGTTGCAACATGCTCTATGGCATCCTCTTCGCATGATTCTACAAGCACGCCATCTCCGCTTCAATTTGCGGTTGCTTGCGCACACATAGAAATGGGTATGGACATATGAGGTGGGTGCACTCTTGTCAAAACCGTGTTGAAGTTCATCATCTGGTCAGCTGACTTGTCATGCCAAAGATAAACAACCAATTTGTGAGATGGAAGGTGCTGCGATGTCAAAGTCACTGGGAGAGGGGGGGGGGGGGGGGGGGATGCGACTCATTTTTATCTTAAATAGTAAACTTTGTCCCATGATCGTAAATGAGAAGTAAAAAAGTACACTATATATCTAAGTTCTCCTATGTCACGAGCATTTCCATCTTCGAAGCATATGTGCTTGGGGCCGACATGACGGTTAAAGTAGACGTGGAATAGAATATATCTGATTGGAAGAATAAACCATTAGTGAGATGAAAATAATTGTCATTAGTTTGTAGCAAAAGAGAATTTCTTTTATCCCATCCCTCTGGCGTGAGGGATGTGGTTTAGGGTGTGGGTTGAGGTGCAACCGGTGCTAACTGCTGGTTGTGCCGAGCCCACGAACAATGTGTAACACAACATCTCAAGAAGGTTACTCCTCACCCTGTGGCTTCCTCTTCACATGATTCTATGCGCGCGTCATCTCCACTTTAGCATTGCGAGCGCGCAGATGTCAGGCCAGGGAGAAACAACCTATGGTGAGATGAAAGTTGTCACAACGTCAAAATCGCGGATGTAAATGTGATGTCTATGTGTTCTTAAAATAGAATGAAGTTATCCCACGGTTGTAAATGAAAGTTCACCCGCAAAAAAAGAGAAAGTTAAATAAGGAGAGAATAAACTCTTTATGTACTAAACTACTAATGCCATCGCAAGCATTCTCATCTTTGAAGCATCTGTACTTGGGTCCGGCCGACATAACAGTTAAAAGTAAAGTGACCGGGAATAGAATCTGGTCGGCAAGAACAAACCATGAGATGAAATAAACAAACATTTTGCAGCGGAAACATTAAGTTTGTCCCATGATCATATATAGATAAATGTGACTTGGTTATCCTAGATAGGAAAATTTGTCACATGATCATAATGAACTGTAAAAAACACATAGAAATAAACTCTGTTGTCTATCTAAACAAATTCTCCTATGTCCTGAGTTGTTTTATATTCGAAGCATCTGTACTTGGGGCCTGCGACGTGGAATAGAATCCGATTGGCAAGAATAAACCATAAGATGCAAATACTAAAATTAGTTTGTAGCAAAACAATTGTTTTTACCCAAGCAATGACGATGTGGCGAGGTCACAATCATGGGGGTAATGCGACTTGGTTTATCCAGAATAGTAAAAATTATCCCATGGTCGTAACTAAAAAGGTGAAAATATAGGGGGGGGGGGGGATCTAAATAAATTGTCCTAGTCATGAGCATTTATATCTTAGAAGCATCTGTACTTGGGGGCTGGCATAACGGTTAAAGCGAAGTGAAGTGAGCACAGAATAGAATCTGGTCGGCAAGAATAAACCATGAGATGAAATAAACTAACATTTCACAGAGGAAACAGAACAAAAACCTTTATCAGAACCGGTTACCAATGCATCTCTGCCAAAGATTGCATCCCAAACTGTGGATCGAGACCAGAGGTGGGAAAAGAATAGTGAGGTTGAAGGGGAAAATGCATAAACGAGATGACACGAGGTGAATTGGAAACCTGACCTATCTAGGCCTAGCTTCTCATAGCCAGTCAAGTGCATGGAAGAATCAGTTGTCAGTCCGCGTCAGTAGTCACTGGAATGGAATTGTTCCTTTCTTTCTTCTCTCTCCCAGTACTCTAGTGACATCTGACAACCGAGCCTGAATCACACATTACAATATTGCCTAGATAGATAGATCCCATGCACTGTCCATTCATAAATTGCAAAAGGCAACGGTTGACATGGGAAAAGGATATGGATCCGATGCTATGCTTCTTTTTGTTAACTCAACAGTGTGCCCCTCCTGTTCCGTCCGTCCGTGGAAGCGACGTCTCTGGCCTGTAGCAACCGATGTACGTGCGATCGATTGATCATACGGCTCCATCGACGATATCTTTCACATATATTCCAGTTCAGATATCAGAATCCCCTTTGGATGGTTCAGTACTGCATGATCAGTTAAGTTTATGTTGCTCTGATTTTTTTTTCTTCGGAAAAAGGAGTATAACCTCTCGGGTGTACTACACCCGAGAGTAGCCACTACTTTCCGCTCTGTATAGATTGATGTACACAACCATGATCAATCGAAGCAAATTCAAAATTTGTTTCTCAGCAAACATGATCGATTTAGTCGATCAATGAAGCGATTTTTTTTTGCTTCAGAAACCAAACGGAAATGATCTCCTTAGTTTGTATTGTTCACTGCATGATCAATCAAGTTACTTTTAGAAAAACTATGATCAGTTAAGTCTGTGCTGTTGTCAACTCTGACGGTGAAAGGAGAGAGCTGAAATGGATGCAGAGATCCTTTTTCCTTGCCCTGGTTGGCAAGTTATCATCACATTCATAGATCAGCTTACTCGACTAGTCGACAGTAGTAGCACCCACTGACATTCCTCGATCTGCTAGCCATGAGCATTCATAGATCAATTCTAAATCTAGCTAGCTAGCCCATAATTACATCATTTTCCTTCGAGACCATTCGGCTAGCTAGTCATCATCATCTCCATCTCGATCTAGAAAGAACTTGCAGTGTTGAATAAGTAGGCAGGGATATATCGGATCATCCTAGCTTAATTAGCTTTGTTAGCAATTGGCACACTACACTACACATCCTCTTTGAGGAGCTAGCTAGCCACCTTTGCTTGCCTCCCCATCTTTTGTGTTAGAGAGGACATTCTCGAACAGGATCTTCTATCTGCACAGTGCACCATTCTTTTTCAGTAATGGCCTCTCTAGTTTGCTAGGCTAGCTATCAGCCTATCACATGGCATGGTCACCGGGAGGGACAAGCTCTTTCCTGGTTTTCTTTCTACTTGTTGGAGTACACACTACACCTCCTTCCCAATTTAGTTCGCCCTGTTTGTGGAAGCTGTCCCTTGAAATTACACCTTCCTCCTTGAAGAGACTGGTAACTAAAATTCTTGTGAATACTTTCCCGAGGCCACTATGTATAAATGATCAACACGTGGGGCGCTGATGACTGGGATGCGCTACAAGTGGAAAAGCCAATAGCCAGATTTTTTGGAGCATGGTGTCACGTGATGTGATGTAATTACTTCACAAAAAAAATCATGTCTATATTTTTAAAGTGAAAAAAAAATAAAGCATGCGTGTGGAGGATACATGAATACACATGAGATCTGAACCTGCGTCTCTCGTCTCCCACCTCTCTCAAGAAAAAAAGGCGGCTAGGGTTCCAATAATAGCTGTCGCCGTCGATGGTTCAACTCACATCTAGGTGCCTTTCGGTGTCAAACAGTTGAGGGGAAGCGTGGTTTGGGGTTGACCGTGTTTAGATCTCCCTAGCACTTCCAAGGAGCTCAATCTGGGTGCCTAGCTGGCGGTGGCGAGGTGATAGAATAGGAGGCGTCGTGGAATAAGATCTACATGTCATGTCCTTGTTCCGGCGATGCTAATTGGCGTTGGCGCGGGGTGTGTGGAGCTTCACTCAAGGCTAGATCTTGGGCCCCTTTTGTCTATGTTTCGTGGTGGTCTTGGACGACGTCGTTTGGCAAAGTGGACGACGACGTGCATGCTTGGTCTTTTGGCTTCTAATTTCTCCGTTAGGCGATGAGCGGCCAGCTTCGGCTTTGGCTAAATGCTAGTGAGGTAAGGCCTACCCGAGTTTGGATCGGATCTTGGATGATTGTAGAACTCCTTTCATGGCCTTCTCCGGGATGACGATTTGATCCTTATTTTGTTGTCGCTGACTTCTTTTGGCTCCGATAGGCGACTTCCCAGTCATTGTGTCAACAACGTTACTCTGGCTCCGAGGGTATACCGGAGATACAAAGGCGGCATCGAGCCATGCTTGTGGTGCGCCACCGATGGGTGTAGGAATAAGATGGCGTTGTTATACGTATGGATCTGTGTTTTTATTTTTTGCTTTTCTAAGGATGGTCTTGCAAGGACTGGACAATTTAATATATGATCTTGACCTTCTCGAAAAGAAAGGAACATGCATGTGGACTTTGGTAAAAAGAAATGATCATCTATGAGTTCAGGAGAAATTACTTAAGCTTTGTATTATGTACTACAATAAGTTACAATAATATGAATGCACACAAAGACAAACTACAATTTTTCCCACTGAATATGCGTGCTAACATATTTTCCTACATTTTTTTTCGAAAAGAGGGGACATCCCTCGGCCTCTGCATCGAGTGATGCACACAGCCTTTTATTTATCATATCAAAGTTCATTATCCGACCATAACAAAGTTCAACTAATAAAGTGTCGCACATGACTGCCCGAAGGGTAAACAAAATAGTAAAAAAAAAGCTTAGAAAAATGAGTCTCATGCATCACAAATCCTACTAGTAGGCCGCCAACCAAATCGGTTGAACAAATCCTGAGAGACCATCTCCCATTGGTTGCACCCAAAGACCGTGGAAACCCGATCCTCCTCCTTGCGAAGTAATGACCACGTATGGATCCAGCTGGTAGCCTTGAAGATAACCTGCAAAAAATTTGGAACTTTCGTTCTGTTAAAAATACAATCATTACGAGTGTTTCAAATGGCCCAAAGTAAAGCACAAATTCCCACACGGATATGAGACTTAAACTTGGGGTGCACCCCCACTAACCAATTTCCAAACATATTCGTACTACTCGTAGGTGGAGGTAGGTTGAAAGCTATATGGACCGTTCTCCATAGTAGCTTGGTAAGTGGGCATTGAAGGAATAGATGTTGAATCGACTCCTCATTGCCACAAAAACAACACTTAGTGCATCCTTGCCAATCTTTTTTTCCAGATTATCTTTTGTCAGATGACCTTGCGATCCAAATACCACATGAAGATTTTTATTTTCAGTGGGACTTTCATTTTCCATATATACTTGTGGTGAAAAGGTTGTCCACCATTGATGAGGTTTGTATACATGGATTTGACTATGAAGGCACCAGAAGTAGTCAACTTCCAACGGAATGTGTCTGGTTCGTGTGAAAGGTTAACCATCATCAACCTTTCAACAAGGTTTAACCAGTTTGTCCATTTGTCCCCAGTCAGTTATCTTCTAAAGGCAACATTCAACGGTATGTGGCTCATCACAGAGGCAACAGAGACATCTTTTCGCTGCACAATATGATAGAGACGAGGGTATTGCATGGCTAGTGGCATGACCCCTAGCCATGTATCTTCCGAGAACCTAGTAATTAGACCATTTCCTACAATGAACGTCCCTCTGCGAAAAAAATCATTTTTAACTCCTATGAGTCCTTTCTAGAAAGGCGAGTCTGTTGGTTTTGCCTGAACCATAGAGAGGGTTTTTGAATGAAGGTACTTATTCCTAAGTAATTCTTGCCAAACCTCATCCTCGGTAAGTATCTTGTAAAGCCATTTGCTCAACAAACACTTATTTTTAATCTCAAGGTCTTCCACCCCTAGACCTCCTTGGTCTTTAGGGCGACAAATCACATCCCACCTTGTCAGGCGGTATTTACGCTTATGTTCATCAGACTGCTAGAAAAAACTAGATCTATAGTAATCCAATCGTTTTCTTACCCCTTTAGGTATTCGAAAGAAAGATAGCATGAACATAAGTAAGCTTGTGAGAACGGCATTGATTAAGGTGAGCCTTGCCCCATAAGACATAAGCTTACCAATCCAATAACTCAACTTTTTCTCAAATCGATCCTCAATACCTTTTCATTCTTTATTAAGAAGTTTACGGAAATGGATTGGGATACCAAGGTATCTAAAGGGAAAAGAGCCTGACTCACTGATCCTCTTCTTCTTTGGCTTTTCCAAAGCAGAAGAGTTCGCTCTTGTGGAAGTTAATTTTGAGATCAGATAACTGCTCGAATAAACAAATAATAAGTTTCATATTTTTTGCCTTTTCAATGTCATGTTCCATGAAGATGACGGTGTCATCAGCATACTGAAGTACCGATACCCCACCGTCCACAAGATGAGGAATTAAGCCCATAACATGACCTGCTTCCTTGGCTCGGCTAATGAGAACCGCCAGAAGGTCTGCCACAATGTTGAAAAGAATAGGCGACATAGGGCATCCCTGTCGCAAACCCTTTTGTGTCTGGAAATAGTGACCAATGTCATTATTTACCTTGACACCTACGCATGAATGGGTTCTTTCTTCACAATTTATTTTGAACTAGGTGTACAACATTTTTCACTAAGATACAAGTGACAAGATCATACAACTCCATGATCGGACTGCTATTAATTAGGAGAGTGCACCTTCATTCTTCAACTTCACCCCAGCCCGACATGTTCACCTCTCCACGCCCAAAAGAACAGCTGGTTTTGAGTATTATAAATATCACCCCATGGCCAAAAATACATTCAATGATACTAGGTTTCTAGAGGTGGGCGTCTCATGTGGATATTCAAAATCTTTGAGGTTAGTATAGGCTGTCTTTGTCTAGTCTCCTGCAATTTCTTCAGATTTGCAATTACTATAGGTCAAGGACAGTGGTACAAAAAGAAGCCGGATGACCGTCAGGTTTCTAATATGATGGCGATAACCTGCCAAGAAGTGGCCAATCAAAGATTTCCCTGGGGGGGGGGGGGGGGGGGGGCAAACATAACACTCATGTAACTATGCAATTGAGCACATTTTAATGCACACATGTTAAGCTAAGTAGTATATGGTACAAAAAAACATGTTCGGATGGGGTGCCATGCCACCCCCATTGGATCCGCCATTGCTGCCAGGGTCCATTTTGTTGGAGCAGCTCCCCGCAGCCTCTTCTTCTTCCTCTCAGCTGATTCTCACAGCACACCCACGCGCGCACACACACACAAGCATCAAGGAAGTAGAACACATGGCTTTGCCAATAGACACTTCCTTGATGCACACCGTGGCTACATTGTTTCCACAGCCCTCACGGCCTCATTTCATTAACTTAATGCAACGTATTTATACACAAGACTCGGCACCCATGCCATCTAAACTGACGCCACTACTTTGACCCACTAACAACACGTACGCACAGCCGAGCTAACTAACCGTGAAATCACTCCATGATTCTCCGACCAGCTAACAACTTATCCATGCAGCCACACATAGGGTTAGTGGCTATCTGGAGGAGTTACTGTCGGGAGGTATACAGCCTCAGCGTTTGTTTTCCGCTTGATTTTCGGATCGAGGTTATTCGGCTGCTGGTTTTTGCATTATTAATAATATATGGCTGCATGCATCATGCAGAGGCCGGCGGTCATCCTTCTTTTTCGAAAAAAAAAACACATGCAACACTACTCTAACCAACAATTGATGCGGCTTTGCATGAGTACACATGGTCACGTCTCTACATATGTACACAGCCGCAGCTTATAGTGCTAATACCCAGCTACAAATTAAACTTGATTTAATCCTAGCACTAATAACAAGATTAATTCCAACACATTTCCATTCGCAAGAGAATACCCTTCTATTGTTTCTTTGTGTGTAGCCTTTTGTCAGATAAAAATGGCAATGTATATGATAATATGTCTTATCACGAACTTAATTTCTTTACTGATTTGATTCTCACATATCTCATCCTGATATTATCTTTACGATGGAAAATACTGAAAGGATCTATGAAATAGACATCGGTATGTCGCAGTGTTGTCTACGGAAAAATGTCTTGAAAACCAAGTCCTCAGTTTTTCGAAAATGTTGCTCTTAGGATCAATGCCAAGGTAAAATCGGTTATAATTATTAAAGAATTATCTAACAAATTATTTTATTCATGTTTAAAATCATTCACCATCTTCACATTCATAGTGTGGGGGAAGGAACTCAGTATTTGCTAACATGCCAGCAAGTTTACCAGTTGTTTCAAACAAGCCAATGATTATCTTTGGTGCCGATTTTACTCAACTTAGTGCTCTAGATGATTTTGAACCTTTATTGTGAGAGTTATTTTCTCTAGTAAAATAGAAAGAACATGCTCTAGTCTAATCTTTTAATGTTTTTTTTCGATTTGTGGGGTTTACATTTAGGTTGTTGCCTCCAAAAACGGGTCCAGGTGTGACAAGTATCATGGCGATGTTTTGTGCACAAGGTCACCTGGAACAACACATTCAAGGCCTTCCACTACTTCTGTAAGATTTATGTTCTTCAGTAAATAGAAAGAACACACTCTAGTTTAATTTTGTATCACTTTTGCGACTTGTGGGGTTTCCATTTAGGTTGTACCCAACCAAACTGGCATGAGGAGACAAGTATCATGCTGATGCTCGCATACAAAGTCACCACAAAATCTCATTCTAGGCCTTCCATTGCTTCTAGGTTCTATAAGATTTATTTTCTTCAGCAAATAGAAAGTGCACACTCTAGTTCAATTTCTGCAACATTTTTGCGATTTGTGGGGTTTCCATATAGCTTGTTGCCTCCCAAAACTGGTCTATGGTGGCAAGTATCATGGGGATGTTCATGCACAAGGTCACCATGAAGAGCCCATTGATCAAGGCCTTCCATTCCTTTTGTAAGATGTATTTTCTTCAATAAACAGAAAGTGCGTACTCTAGTTTAATTTTGTAAAAAAATTACGGTTTGTGGAGTTTCCATTTAGGTTATCGCCTCACGAAATTGGTATGAGGTGACAAGTATCATGGTCACCATGACGACCTCATTGAAGGCACTCAATTGCTTCTTTAAGATTTATTTCTTAAGTAAATAGAAGGTACGTACTCTTGTTTAGTTTTGTAACATTTTTGCGATTTGTGGGGTCTCCATTTAGGTTGTTGCCTCCAAGATTGGCATGACGTGACAGGTATCATGGTGATGTTCGCACACAAGGTCACTGTGAAGAGCTAATTCAAGGCCTTGAGGACATTGTTGAGTAAGGTTTTTTTTTGCGATGCGCCTAAATTTTGAATCTCCATACCACATAAGGAAGTTCTTTACACTTTTTATTTCAGAAAGCTAATCCCTTCATTCCAAGAGCAATCCAAGATGAGGCAGCGACTTCTGATATTCTGTAGGTTCATAATTCCCACTTGTTCTGGCTTGTGTTCTTTTGATCATCATTCTGAAACTCTTATACTTGATTCATTTTGTTGCCAAGGATGAAGTACGTAAGGGCCATCACATGCAGGTTTTGAAGAGGTAAATCCCAGAGATAGAAAAAGTGCTACTAGTTTGATGACCAGCGATGGTCGGTTTCCTCGACCTATTAGTAACATGATCTATTAATTATTTGTCAAAAAAAACATGATCCATTAATTTTAACTCCTTGTTTCAGGAATGGAAGGCGTTATACGTACAATGATAAGCCACCAATTACCTTCCCAGTGGCGCAGAATAGGCAGCATACAAGACTGTTCCCAGGTGATCGCAAATACTAGGACAAGAGTGGAAATGTTCTGGCAGGTCATGTCACAAAGAACGTTTGGTAACATGTCTGATTTGGACGAGATGGCTTTTCTCACATCGTCGATAGGAAGATCCGGCACCCATCAGAGTTTGATTTCTTCCTATGTAGCCATGCTGGGATCAAGGTAATGTTAGTGGAACATTCTTTACATGTAGTAGTTTCTTCTTGATGATATCATCTAAACGAATGGTGAACTTACCAAACGTGGGGGACAAGCTGTCCTACAAATTACCTGTGTTGTGAGATGACTACAATTGACTAATGATGCCCTGACAAACAACATGTGCTACATGTAAGCATGCTCTTACCTAACATTGTGTGTTTTGTATTTCTTTGTTCATTAGTATGGCGTCTTGCTATGTTATACTCTTCGCGTGCATGCAAGTTGCACTCACTCGGTGTCAACTGGTATGGAACTCTTCCCTGTCAGCTCTTTCACATCCTAGGAGAGCGTTTGTAAACATAATTTGATGGTGTCTTGTGCAGAGAACATTGATTCTTTATTTGTTCACAGAGAAAGCTTTGAATTTAGTATTAGAGTTGTACCTTTCTAAGATATGGGTTAAAATACTACCTGCGTAGTGCTCAACTTTGACTGAGGTTTGTAGCTCCCGTCACATGTTCTAATATGTTTCGCTTGTGTTTTGACATCTCCTTCAGTGTAATATGATCATAAACTTACATTGCATGCTCGATTCTACCAAGCGAAGGCTTAGATGAGGCGTTAGAGGTGAGCTCCGAAAATGCAACTCAAACTATTATGTGATGAAGCTCACTTTCTGAGATAAAATATGATCTCAAAATACTCATGTTCTGCTGCCAGTCCATGTCTGTCCACACTTGAACAAGCCTGAAGCCTGGAGAAGAACATATCTAAATATTGGCGCTCCTCCTATTTGGTTTTGTTTGGTTGGATGAACATGGGAGTGTCCCTAGTGCCTTACCATTTCCTGAATGGTTGGTTTGTGCAAGGAAATGAACATGGAAGTTTTATGTGTCTTACTACTTCAAGTGATTAAGCAGGCTTGGGGTTCGTGTTTAGCATATCTATAAGTTGAGCTAATTTAAATATCTATAGTTTTATTAGAAACATCTAGGGCGTCAATTTTAGTTTTCAAAGAATTTGGAAACCTTGCTTTCATCCCTCACACGTGCGTGCGCGCGCGCACTCACACACACTTATATTTTCAAAATAGTTTG
Organism: Triticum monococcum; assembly: GCA_034509565.1. Lineage (NCBI taxonomy): Eukaryota > Viridiplantae > Streptophyta > Magnoliopsida > Poales > Poaceae > Triticum > Triticum monococcum. Next base: position 7,883,317 of record CM067847.1, on the reverse strand, counting down.
CACTGACCGCAAATTATATTGTTCCTTTTCTGTTGAAATATCTCAGAACTCAATTGTCTAAACATCTAAAACCTTTATCGTGACAAGCAAAGTTATGGTGCAAGTAAGTCTAATTCAATCCGAACATGATGATCTCTTGTTGAGTTGTTGTCAATGGAGACAAAGGGCTCTATCAACGTCTTCTATTTTACATTTTCCATTCAATGTTTGGCCCCTTCTCGTACAAGATCATTGCAGAGATGAGAGAAGAAAATGTGGGGCTTAACTATTTCCAACTATGGAAAGCAACTAGGTCCATACCATTGACTTTGTTTCGCTAGGGCAACTAAGTTAATAGCTGAAAGTTTATGGCTTATTGGCCAGATGGTCCGCCAAACACGGCGTTTGTCCCCGACCCCCACATCGCCTCCCCGAGCGAGGCAACCGAGGGCTCCCCTCCCTCCTCCTCCCAACGCCTCCCCTCCTCCTAACCCCCTCCCGCCGCCGCCTGCGTAGGCCACCGGGCCTTGCTCAGATGGTGCCGGCGACGGCAACCCCGTCCCCCCCTCCCGCGCGGCGCTGCAGCTCGAGTGGTGGCGGCTGGCGGCAGTGCACCCAGGCCGGCGACGGATCTGGCGGTGGCACGGCTTCGCGGGCAGCGCGGCACCATGTGGCGAGGTGGTGATGGCGTGGCTGCTTGGCTGCAGGGCGGTGCGATGGCTGGCGGCGGCGCCCTCCCGGCACAGATCTGTGCCCTTTTGGGCCCCATCTAGGTCTGGGCGGGCCTGGCCTGGGCTTTCCTACGTTGTCTCCCACGGACGGAGGTGTGACTTGTGCTAGGGCTGGTGAAGACGGCGGCTCGTGTACTGCAGCGCAACGATGGGAGCTTCACGAGCCTGTTTCGATCTCGGCCGAGCAGGGGTGCCTGGTTTGCTCCTATGCTGCATCCGGCCGGTTACCGCCGAGGCCGGTGGAGGTTGTTCCCTCCCGCTGGGCTGCCGACTCTGCCTCTCCTCGTTCTCGGTTGCTTCCTCTTGGTCCCCCCGATCTCGCTTCGCTTCTTACGATGAGACGGCGATGGTAACTGCAAGACCATGGTGGCGCATATTGGTGGGCGGCAAGTATGGTGAAGCACGATGGATCATTCGGGGTTGTGGTTGGTTGGCAGTTGGGAGAAATCCTTGTCAGCTTGAATAGCACCAACACAGTGATGCCCATGGGCGCCACCGTGCCTTCCTGAAGGGCGTTGGATATATCCCTTCCCCATGCCCCTTTGTGTACCGGGAGAAACCCTAGGACATGTTCGGGCAGCACCGTCGTTGTCGTCGTGTTCCTTCTTGAAAGTGTTTGTGGGAGTCCTGGATTAGGGGGTGTACGGATGGCCGGACTGTTGGGGAACATAGTAATTTCAAAAATTTCCCTACGCACACGCAAGATCATGGTGATGCATAGCAACGAGGGGGAGAGTCTGATCTACGTACCCATGTAGATCGCAACGGAAGCGTTGACACAACGTAGAGGAAGTAGTCGTACGTCTTCTTCCCGATCCGACCGATCCAAGTACCGTTACTCCGGCACCTCCGAGTTCTTAGCACACGTACAGCTCAATGACGATCCCCGGGCTCCGATCCAGCAAAGCTTCGGGGAGGAGTTTCGTCAGCACGACGGCGTGGTGACAATCTTGATGTACTACCGACGCAGGGCTTCGCCTAAGCACTACAACGATATGATCGAGGTGGAATATGGTGGCAGGGGGCACCGCACACGGCTAAGGAACGATCTCAATGATCAACTTGTGTGTCTATGGGGTGCCCCTGCCCCCGTATATAAAGGAGCAAGGGAGGAGGGGCGGCCGGCCTAGGAGTGGGCGCGCCAAGGGGAGTCCTACTCCCACCGGGAGTAGGACTCCTTCTTTCCTAGTCCAACTAGGAGAAGGGGGGAAAGGAGGGAAGTGGAGAAGGAAGGGAGAGGTGGGCTGCGCCCCAAATCCCTTGTCCAATTCGGACTGGGCTTGGGATGGGCGCGCGCCACCTCCTGGCTCCTTCCCACTAAAGCCCATTAAGGCCCAATACTCTTCCCCGTATTCCCGTAACTCCCCGGTACCTCCGAAAATACCCGAATCACTCGGAACCTTTCCGATGTCCGAATATAGTCGTCCAATATATCGATCTTTACGTCTCGACCATTTCGAGACTCCTCGTCATGTCCCCGATCTCATCCGGGACTCCGAACTCCTTCGGTACATCAAAACTCATAAAATCATAATATAACTGTCATCGAAACCTTAAGCGTGCGGACCCTACGGTTCGAGAACAATGTAGACATGACCAAGACACATCTCCGGTCAATAACCAATAGCGGGACCTGGATGCCCATATTGGCTCCTACATATTCTATGAAGATCTTTATCGATCAGACCGCATAACAACATACGTTGTTCCCTTTGTCATCGGTATGTTACTTGCCCGAGATTCGATCGTCGGTATCCAATACCTAGTTCAATCTCGTTACCGGCAAGTCTCTTTACTCGTTCTGTAATACATCATCTCGCAACTAACATATTAGTTGCAGTGCTTGCAAGGCTTATGTGATGTGCATTACCGAGAGGGCCCAGAGATACCTCTCCAACAATCGGAGTGACAAATCCTAATCTCAAAATACGCCAACCCAACATCTACCTTTGGAGACACCTGTAGTACTCCTTTATAATCACCCAGTTACGTTGTGACGTTTGGTAGCACCCAAAGTGTTCCTCCGGCAAACGGGAGTTGCATAATCTCATAGTCATAGGAACATGTATAAGTCATGAAGAAAGCAATAGCAACATACTAAACGATCGGGTGCTAAGCTAATGGAGTGGGTCATGTCAATCAGATCATTCTACTAATGATGTGACCTCGTTAATCAAATAACAACACTTTGTTCATGGTTAGGAAACATAACCATCTTTGATTAATGAGCTAGTCAAGTAGAGGCATACTAGTGACACTAAGTTTGTCTATGTATTCACACATGTATTATGTTTCCGATTAATACAATTCTAGCATGAATAATAAACATTTATCATGATATAAGGAAATAAATAATAACTTTATTATTGCCTCTAGGGCATATTTCCTCCAGTCTCCCACTTGCACTAGAGTCAATAATCTAGATCACATCACCATGTGATTAACATCGATAGTTCACATCATCATGTGATTAACACCCATAGTTCACATTGTCATGTGACCAACACCCAAAGGGTTTACTAGATTCGGTAATCTAGTTCACATCGCTATGTGATTAACACCCAAAGAGTACTAAGGTGTGATCATGTTTTGCTTGTGAGAGAATCTTATTCAACGGTCTTTCACATTCAGATCCGTTATGTATTTTGCAATTTTCTATGTCTACAATGCTCTGGACGGAGCTACTCTAGCTAATTGCTCCCACTTTCAATATGTATCTAGATCGAGACTTAGAGTCATCCAGATCCGTGTCAAGACTTGCATCGACGTAACTTTTTACGACGAACCTTTTGTCACCTCCATAATCGAGAAATATTTCCTTATTCTACTAAGGATAATTTTGACCGCTGTCCAGTGATCTACTCCTAGATCACTATTGTACTCCCTTGCCAAATCAGTGCAGGGTATACAATAGATCTGGTACACAGTATGGCATATTTTATAGAACCTATGACTGAGACATAGGGAATGACTTTCATTCTTTTTCTATCTTCTGCCGTGGTCGGGTTTTGAGTTTTACTCAACTTCACACCTTGTAATACAGGCAAGAACTCTTTCTTTGACTGCTTTATTTTTGAACTACTTCAAAATCTTGTCAAGGTATGTACTCATTGAAAAAACTTATCAAGCGTCTTGATCTATCTCTATAGATCTTGATACTCAATATGTAAGCAGCTTCACCAAGGTCCTTCTTTGAAAAATCCTTTCAAACATTCCTTTATGCTTTACAGAATAATTCTACATTATTTCCGATTAACAATATGGCATTCACGTATACTTATCAGAAATGTTGTAGTGCTCCCACTCACTTTCTTGTAAATACAGGCTTCACCGCAAGTCTGTATAAAACTATATGCTTTGATCAACTCATCAAAGCGTATATTCCAACTCTGAGATGCTTGTACCAGTCCATAGATGGATTGCTGGAGCTTGCATATTTTGTTAACACCTTTAGGATCGACAAAACCTTCTAGTTGCATCGTATACAACTCTTCTTTAATAAATCCATTAAGGAATGCAGTTTTGTTTATCCATATGCCAGATTTCATAAAATGTGGCAATTGCTAACATGATTCTAACAGACTTAAGCATAGATACGAGTGAGAAACTCTCATCGTAGTCAACACCTTGAACTTGTCAAAAACCTTTGCGACAATTCTAGCTTTGTAGATAGTAACACTACTATCGGCGTCCGTCTTCCTCTTAAAGATTCATTTATTTTCTATGGCTTGCCGATCATCGGGCAAATCCATCAAAGTCCATACTTTGTTCTCATACATGGATCATATCTCAGATTTCATGGCCTCAAACCATTTTGCGGAATCTGGGCTCATCATCGCTTCCTCATAGTTCGCAAGTTCATCATGGTCTAGTAACATGACTTCCAGAACAGGATTACCGTATCACTCTGGTGCGGATCTCACTCTGGTTTACCTACGAGATTCGGTAGTAACTTGATCTGAAGTTTCATGATCATCATCATTAGCTTCCTCACTAATTGGTGTAGGTGTCACAGAACAGATTTTTGTGATGAACTACTTTCCAATAAGGAAGAAGGTACAATTACCTTATCAAGTTTTCTACTTTCCTCCCACTCACTTCTTTCGAGAGAAACTCCTTCTCTAGAAAGGATCCATTCTTAGCAACGAATGTCTTGCCTTCGGATCTGTGATAGAAGGTGTACCCAACAGTTTCCTTTGGGTATCCTATGAAGACGCACTTCTCCGATTTGGGTTTGAGCTTATCAGGTTGAAACTTTTTCACATAAGCATTGCAACCTCAAACTTTTAAGAAACGACAGCTTAGGTTTCTTGCCAAACCATAGTTCACACGGTGTCGTCTCAACGGATTTAGATGGTGCCCTATTTAACGTGAATGCAGCTGTCTCTAATGCATAACCCCAAAACAATAGTGGTAGATCGGTAAGAGACATCATAGATTTGCACTATATCTAATAAAGTACGACTATGACGTTCAGACACACCATTATGCTGTGGTGTTCCGGGTGGCACGAATTTATGAAACTATTCCACATTGTTTTAATTGAAGACCAAACTCATAACTCAAATATTTGTCTCCGCGATCAGATCGTAGAAGCCTTATTTTCTTGTTACGATGATTCTCCACTTCACTCTGAAATTCTTTGAACTTTTCAAATGTTTCAGACTTATGTTTCATCAAGTAGATATATTCATATCTGCTCAAATCATCTGTGAAGATCAGAAAATCATGATACCTATCGCGAGCCTCAATATTCATCGGACCACATACATCAGTATGTATGATTTCCAACAAATCTGTTGCTCGCTCCATTGTTCGGAAGAACAGAGTCTTAGTCATCTTGCCCATGAGGCATGATTCGCAAGCATCAACTGATTCATAATCAAGTGATTCCAAAAGCCCATCAGCATGGAGTTTCTTCATGCGCTTTACATCAATATGACCTAAACGGCAGTGCTACAAATAAGTTGCACTATCATTATTAACTTTTCATCTTTTGGTTTCAATATTATGATTATGTGTATCACTATGATCGAGATCCAACGAACTATTTTTCATTGGGTGTGTAACCATATAAGGTTTTATTCATGTAAACAGAACAACAATTTATTCTCTTACTTAAATGAATAACCGTATTACAATAAACATGATCAAATCATATTCATGCTCAACGTAAACACCAAATAACACTTGTTTAGGTTCAACACTAATCCCGAATTTATAGGGAGTGTGCGATGATGATCATATCAATCTTGGAACCACTTCCAACACACATCGTCACTTCACCTTTAACTAGTCTCTGTTTATTCTGCAACTTCCGTTTCGAGTTACTAATCTTAGCAACTGAACTAGTATCAAATACTGAGGGGTTGCTATAAACACTAGTAAAGTACACATCAATAACATGTATATCAAATATACTTATGTTCACCTTGCCATCCTTCTTATCTGCCAATCACTTGGGGTAGTTCCGCTTCCAGTGACCAGTCCCTTTGCAGTAGAAGCACTCAGTCTCAGGCTTAGGACCAGACTTGGGCTTCTTCACTTGAGCAGCAACTCGCTTGCCGTTCTTCTTGAAGTTCCCCTTCTTCCCTTTGCCCTTTTCTTGAAACTAGTGGTCTTGTCAACCATCAACACTTGATGTTTTTCTTGATTTCTACCTTCGTCGATTTCAGCATCACGAAGAGCTTGGGAATCGTTTCCGTTATCCCTTGCATATTATAGTTCATCACGAAGTTCTACTAACTTGGTGATGGTGACTAGAGAATTCTGTCAATCACTATCTTATCTGGAAGATTAACTCCCACTTGATTCAAGCGATTGTAGTACCCAGAAAATCTGAGCACATGCTCACTAGTTGAGCGATTCTCCTCCATCTTTTAGCTATAGAAGTTGTTGGAGACTTCATATCTCTCAACTCGGGTATTTGCTTGAAATATTAACTTCAACTCCTGGAACATCTCTTATGGTCCATGACGTTCAAAACGTCTTTGAAGTCCCGATTATAAGCCATTAAGCATGGTGCACTAAACTATCAAGTAGTCATCATATTGAGCTATCCAAACGTTCATAACGTCTGCATCTGCTCCTGCAATAGGTCTGTCACCTAGCGGTGCATCAAGGACATAATTCCTCTGTGCAGCAATGAGGATAAACCTCAGATCACGGATCCAATCCGCATCATTGCTACTAACATCTTTCAACACAATTTTCTCTAGGAACATATCAAAATAAACACAGGGAAGCAACAACGCGAGCTATTGATCTACAACATAATTTGCAAAATACTACCAGGACTAAGTTCATGATAAATTTAAGTTCAATTAATCATATTACTTAAGAACTCCCACTTAGATAGACATCCCTCTAATCCTCTAAGTGATTACGTGATCCAAATCAACTAAACCATGTCCGATCATCATGTGAGATGGAGTAGTTTCATTGGTGAACATCATTATATTGATCATATCTACTATATGATTCACGCTCGACCTTTCGGTCTCCGTGTTCCGAGGCCATATCTGTATATGCTTGGCTCGTCAAGTATAACCTGAGTATTCCGCGTGTGCAACTGTTTTGCACCCGTTGTATTTGAACGTAGAGCCTATCACACCCGATCATCACGTGGTGTCTCAGCACGAAGAACTTTCGCAACGGTGCATACTCAGGGAGAACACTTCTTGATAATTAGTGAGAGATCATCTCAAAATGCTACCGTCAAACTAAGCAAAATAAGATGTATATGAGATAAACATCATATGCAATCAAAATATGTGACATGATATGGCCATCATCATCTTGCTTTTTTGATCTCCATCTCCAAAGTACTGTCATGATCTATATCGTCACCGGCATGACACCATGATCTCCATCATCTTGATCTATATCAATGTGTCGTCACGTGGTCGTCTCGCCAACACTTGCACTTGCAACTATTGCTATCGCATAGCGATAAAGTAAAGCAATTATTGGGCGCTTGCATCTTATGCAATAGACAGACAATCATAAGGCTTTTGCCAGTTGCCGATAACTTCAACAAAACATGATCATCTTATACAACAACTTATAACTCATCACGTTTTGACCATATCACATCACAACATGCCCTGCAAAAACAAGTTAGACGTCCTCTACTTTGTTGTTGCAAATTTTACGTGGCTGCTACGGGCTTAGCAAGAACCAATCTTACCTACACATCAAAACCACAACGATAGTTTGTCAATTTGACTCCGTTTTAACCTTCGCAAGGACCGGGCGTAGCCACACTCGGTTCAACTAAAGTTGGAGAAACAATCACCCGCAAGTCACCTATGTGCAAAGCACGTTGGGGAAACCGGTCTCGCGTAAGCGTACGCGTAATGTCGGTCCGGGCTGCTTCATCCAACAATACCGCCGAACCAAAGTATGACATGCTGGTAGGCAGTATGACTTATATCGCCCACAACTCACTTGTGTTCTACTCGTGCATATAACATCAAACCATAAAAACCTAGGCTCGGATGCCACTGTTGGGGAACGTAGTAATTTCAAAAATTTCCCTACGCACACGCAAGATCATGGTGATGCATAGCAACGAGGGGGAGAGTCTGATCTACGTACCCTTGTAGATCGCAACGGAAGCGTTGACACAACGTAAAGGAAGTAGTCGTACGTCTTCTTCCTGATCCGACCGATCCAAGCACCGTTACTCCGGCACCTCCGAGTTCTTAGCACACGTACAGCTTGATGACGATCCCCGGGCTCCGATCCAGCAAAGCTTCGGGGAGGAGTTCCGTCAGCACGACGGCGTGGTGACAATCTTGATGTCCTACCGACGCAAGGCTTCGCCTAAGCACTACAACGATATGATCGAGGTGGAATATGGTGGCAGGGGCACCGCACACGGCTAAGGAACGATCTCAATGATCAACTTGTGTGTCTATGGGGTGCCCCTACCCCCGTATATAAAGGAGCAAGGGAGGAGGGGTGGCCGGCCTAGGAGTGGGCGCGCCAAGAGGAGTCCTACTCCCACCGGGAGTAGGACTCCTTCTTTCCTAGTCCAACTAGGAGAAGGGGGGAAAGGAGGGAAGTGGAGAAGGAAGGGAGAGGTGGGCTGCGCCCCAAATCCCTTGTCCAATTCGGACTGGGCTTGGGAGGGGCGCGCGCCACCTCGTGGCTCCTTCCCACTACAGCCCATTAAGGCCCAATACTCTTCCCCGTATTCCCATAACTCCCCGGTACCTCCGAAAATACCCGAATCACTCGGAACCTTTCCGATGTCCGAATATAGTCGTCCAATATATCGATCTTTACGTCTCGACCATTTTGAGACTCCTCGTCATGTCCCCGATCTCATCCGGGACTCCGAACTCCTTCGGTACATCAAAACTCATAAACTCATAATATAACTGTCATCGAAACCTTAAGCGTGCGGACCCTACGGTTCGAGAACAATGTAGACATAACCGAGACACGTCTCCGGTCAATAACCAATAGCGGGACCTGGATGCCCATATTGGCTCCTACATATTCTACGAAGATCTTTATCGGTCAGACCGCATAACAACATACATTGTTCCCTTTGTCATCGGTATGTTACTTGCCCGAGATTCGATCGTCGGTATCCAATACCTAGTTCAATCTCGTTACCGGCAAGTCTCTTTACTCGTTCTGTAATACATCATCTCGCAACTAACATATTAGTTGTAGTGCTTGCAAGGCTTATGTGATGTGCATTACCGAGAGGGCCCAGAGATACCTCTCCGACAATCGGAGTGACAAATCCTAATCTCGAAATACACCAACCCAACATCTACCTTTGGAGACACCTGTAGTACTCCTTTATAATCACCCAGTTACGTTGTGACGTTTGGTAGCACCCAAAGTGTTCCTCCGGCAAACGGGAGTTGCATAATCTCATAGTCATAGGAACATGTATAAGTCATGAAGAAAGCAATAGCAACATACTAAACGATCGGGTGCTAAGCTAATGGAGTGGGTCATGTCAATCAGATCATTCTACTAATGATGTGACCTCATTAATCAAATAACAACACTTTGTTCATGGTTAGGAAACATAACCATCTTTGATTAACGAGCTAGTCAAGTAGAGGCATACTAGTGACACTAAGTTTGTCTATGTATTCACACATGTATTATGTTTCCGGTTAATACAATTCTAGCATGAATAATAAACATTTATCATGATATAAGGAAATAAATAATAACTTTATTATTGCCTCTAGGGCATATTTCCTTCACGGACTATACCTTCAGCTGGACTCCTGGACTATGAAGATACAATATTGAAGACTTCGTCCCGTGTCCGGAAGTGACTTTCCTTGGCGTGGAAGGCAAGCTTGGCGATACGGATATATAGATCTCCTACCATTGTAACCGACTTTGTGTAACCCTAACCCTCTCCGGTGTCTATATAAACCGGAGCGTTTTAGTCTGTAGGACAACATACAGAACAACAATCATACCATAGGCTAGCTTCTAGGGTTTAGCCTCTCTGATCTCGTGGTAGATCTACTCTTGTACTAGCCATATTATCAATATTAATCAAGCAGGACGTAGGGTTTTACCTCCATCAAGAGGGCCCGAACCTGGGTAAAACTTCGTGTCCCTTGCCTCCTGTTACCATCCGGCCTAGACGCACAGTTCGGGACCCCCTACCCGAGATCCGCCGGTTTTGACACCGACATTGGTGCTTTCATTGAGAGTTCCTCTGTGTCGTCGCCGTCAGGCTTGATGGCTCCTACGATCATCAATAGCGATGCAGTCCAGGGTGAGACCTTCCTCCCCGGACAGATCTTCGTCTTTGGCGGCTTCCCACTGCGGGCCAATTCACTTGGCCATCTGGAGCAGATCGGAAGCTATGCCCCTGGCCATCAGGTCAGATTTGGAAGTTTAAACTACACAGCTGACATCCGCGGGGACTTGATCTTCGACGGATTCAAGCCACTGCCGAGCGGGCCGCACTATCACGACGAGCATGATCTAGCTCTGCCGCCGAACAGTGCCCTGGAGGCCGCACCCGCATCGGCTTCAACCCTTAATTCGGAGCCAACTGCACCGATCGAGGATGGGTGGTTGGGCGCCGCCTCGGGGGCTGCGATCCCAATGGCGATCGAGCCGAATACCAGCCCCGCACTCCGCGAGACTCGTGACTCCAAGGATCCGGACTCCTCTCCGGACTCCGAACCCTCCGCGCCCCTGCCGATCGAATCCGATTGGGCGCCGATCATGGAGTTTACTGCCGTGGACATCTTTCAGCACTCGCCTTTCGGCGATATTCTGAAGACACTAAAGTCTCTCTCTTTATCAGGAGAGCCCTGGCCGGACTATGGTCGGCAAGGTTGGGATACGGACGATGAAGAAATTCAAAGCCCACCCACCACCCACTTTGTAGCCACTGTCGACGATTTAACCGACATGCTCGACTTCGACTCCGAAGACATCGACGGTATGGACGCCGATGAAGGAGACGATGAAGAACCAGCGCCTATTGGGCCCTGGAAAGCCACCTCGTCATATGACATATACATGGTGGACGCACCAAAAGATGACGACGAGGAGCGGAAGGACGCACCGAAGGCTTGTTCCCTCGAGAAGCAGTCAAAGCGGCGACGCAAGCGCCGCCCCAAATCCCGCCTCAACAGAAATAACGATCACACAGACCCAGCGCTGGAGCAGGGCGAACCGCTGCCGGACAACGGCAATCCGGATAATCAAACCGAACAAACAAATTCTATCAAGGATAATGGTCCGGACGACATAACGCCGGACAGGCACCCGGAGCAGCAGAATGCCCATATAAGGCTTGTTGCCACCGCGAGGAGTCTCAAAAAGCAGAAGCAAAGGCTCAAGGCTGCGCAAGACACACTCCAAATCAGATGGAGTAAAATACTCAACACAGCAGCGAGGTACGGCGACAATCACCCATCCAAGAGCTACCCAAAGAGGAAGCTGCTACCTGAATTCGATGAGGAGGCCTCAGACCCCTCACAACCAAATATCAAAGCAGCCACCTGGCCGGATAGACGACCCCTCTACCAACACAGAGCGGCATACAACGCCACTCACAATACAACACGCGGACCATGCGAGGGCTTGCACCCAAAGGACGGTGCAACAAGATCCATCTATGGACCACGCAAGCGCGCCCCAACATACAATGCAACATAACAAACATCCGAACAACGCGATACACCCAGCTACAGGGGTGCCGCACACCCCCTATGTTTCACCGATGAGGTACTGGACCATGAATTTCCAGAGGGATTCAAACCCGTAAACATAGAGACATACAACGGAACAACAGACCCTGGGGTCTGGATTGAGGACTACATCCTTCATATCCATATGGCTCGAGGAGATGATCTCCACGCCATCAAGTACTTACCCCTCAAGCTCAAAGGGCCAGCTCGCCACTGGCTTAAAGGCCTCCCTGAAAGCTCCATTGGAAGTTGGGAAGAGCTCAAAGATGCCTTTCGGGCAAATTTTCAAGGGACCTATGTCCGACCTCCGGATGCAGACGATTTGAGTCATATAACTCAGCAGCCTGGAGAGTCAGCCCGAAAGCTTTGGAACATGTTTCTTACTAAAAAGAACCAGATTGTCAACTGTACTGACGCCGAAGCCTTGGCAGCTTTTAAGCATAGCGTCTGTGACGAATGGCTCGCCAGACACCTCGGCCAAAATAAGCCGAGAACGATGGCCGCGTTAACAAACTTCATGACCCGCTTTTGCGCGGGTGAGGACAGCTAGCTAGCCAGATGTAGCACCAGCGACCCCAGTGTTGGAAATATGCCCTAGAGGCAATAATAAAAGCATTATTATTATATTTCCTTGTTCATGATAATTGTCTTTATTCATGCTATAATTGTGTTATCCGGAAATCGTAATACATGTGTGAATAATAGACACCAACATGTCCCTAGTAAGCCTCTAGTTCACTAGCTCGTTGATCAATAGATAGTCATGGTTTCCTGACTATGAACATTGGATGTCATTGATAACGAGATCACATCATTAGGAGAATGATGTGCTGGACAAGACCCAATCCTAAACATAGCACAAGATCGTATAGTTCGTTTGCTAGAGTTTTCCAATGTCATGTATCTTTTCCTTACACCATGAGATCATGTAACTCCCGGATACCGTAGGAGTACTTTGGGTATACCAAACGTCACAACGTAACTGGGTGACTACAAAGGTATACTACGGGTATCTCCGAAAGTGTCTATTGGTTTGACACGGATCAAGACTGGGATTTGTCACTCCGTATGACGGAGAGGTATCACTGGGCCCACTCGGTAATGCATCATCACAATGAGCTCAAAGTGACCAAGTGTCTGGTCACGGGATCATGCATTATGGTACGAGTAAAGTGACTTGCCAATAACGAGATTGAACGAGGTATTGGGATACTGACGATCGAATCTCGGGCAAAGTAACATACCGATTGACAAAGGGAATTGTATACGGGGTTGCTTGAATCCTCGACATCATGGTTCATCCGATGAGATCATCGAGGAGCATGTGGGAGCCAACATGGGTATCCAGATCCCGCTGTTGGTTATTGACCGGAGAGCAATCTCGGTCATGTCTACATGTCTCCCGAACCCGTAGGGTCTACACACTTAAGGTTCGGTGACGCTAGGGTTGTAGGGATATGTATATGCAGTAACCCGAATGTTGTTCGGAGTCCCGGATGAGATCCCGGACGTCACGAGGAGTTTCGGAATGGTCCGGAGGTAAAGAATTATATATAGGAAGTGCTATTTCGGCCATCGGGACAAGTTTCGGGGTCACCGGTATTGTACCGGGACCACCGGAAGGGTCCCGGGGGTCCACCGGGTGGGGCCACCTATCCCGGAGGGCCCCATGGGCTGAAGTGGGAAGGGATCCAGCCCAACGTGGGATGGGGCGCCACTTCCCCTAGGGTCCATGCGCCTAGGGTGGGGAAACCCTAAAGGGGGGCGCCCCCTTGCTTGGGGGGCAAGCCCCCCACCCCTTGGCCGCCGCCCCCTAGGAGATTGCATCTCCTAGGGCCGGCACCCCCTAGGCCCCCTATACATAGTGGGGGGGATGGAGGACCTCAGACCTACGCCTTTGGTGCCTCCCTCTCCCTCTCCAACACCTCCTCCTCCATAGAGCTTGGCGAAGCCCTGCCGGAGTACTGCAGCTCCACCACCACCACGCCGTCGTGCTGCTGCTGGAGCCACCTTCCTCAACCTCTCCTTCCCCCTTGCTGGATCAAGAAGGAGGAGACGTTACGCTGACCGTACGTGTGTTGAACGCGGAGGTGCCGTCCGTTCGGCGCTAGGATCTCCGGTGATTTGGATCACGTCGAGTATGACTCCCTCATCCCCGTTCTTTGAACGCTTCCGCTCGCGATCTATAAGGTACATAGATGCATCCAATCACTCGTTGCTAGATGAACTCATAGATGGATCTTGGTGAAACCGTAGGAAATTTTTTGTTTTCTGCAACGTTCCCCAACAGTGGTATCAGAGGCAGGTCTATGCGTAGTTCTCTTTGCACGAGTAGAACACAATTTGTTGTGGGCATAGATGTTGTCAACTTTCTTGCCGCTACTAGTCTTATTTTGCTTCAGCGGTATTGTGGGATGAAGCGGCCCAGACCAACCTTACACGTACGCTTACGTGAGATCGGTTCCACCGACTAACATGCACTAGTTGCATAAGGTGGCTGGCGGGTGTCTATCTCTCCCACTTTAGTTGGAGCGGATTCGATGAAAAGGGTCCTTATGAAGGGTAAATAGAAGTTGACAAATCACGTTGTGGCTTTCACGTAGGTAAGAAAACGTTCTTGCTAGAACCCTATTGCAGCCACGTAAAACTTGCAACAACAATTAGAGGACGTCTAACTTGTTTTTGCAGCAAGTGTTTTGTGATATGATATGGCCAAAGTTGTGATGAATGATGAATGATATATATGTGGTGTATGAGATGTTCATGCTATTGTAATAGGAATCACGACTTGCATGTTGATGAGTATGACAACCGGCAGGAGCCATAGGAGTTGTCTTTATTTTTGTATGACATGCGTGTCATTGAGAAACGCCATGTAAATTACTTTACTTTATTGCTAAACGCGTTAGCTATAGTAGTAGAAGTAATAGTTGGCGAGCAACTTCATGGAGGCACGATGATGGAGATCATAATGATGGAGATCATGGTGTCATGCCGGTGACAAGATGATCACGGAGCCCCAAGATGGACATCAAAGGAGCTATGTGATATTGGCCATATCATGTCACTATTATTATTTGATTGCATGTGATGTTTATCATGTTTTTGCATCTTGTTTACTTAGAACGACGGTAGTAAATAAGATGATCCCTCATAATAATTTCAAGAAAGTGTTCCCCCTAACTGTGCACCATTGCGACAGTTCGTTGTTTCGAAGCACCATGTGATGATCGGGTGTGATAGATTCTAACGTTCACATACAACGGGTGTAAGACAGATTTACACATGCAAACACTTAGGTTGACTTGACGAGCCTAGCATGTACAGACATGGCCTCGGAACATAGAAGACCAAAAGGTCGAGCATGAGTCGTATAGAAGATACGATGAACATGAAGATGTTCACCGATGTTGACTAGTCCGTCTCACGTGATCGGACACGGCCTAGTTAACTCGGATCATGTTATACTTAGATGACTGGAGGGATGTCTATCTAAGTGGGAGTTCATTGAATAATTTGATTAGATGAACTTAATTATCATGAACTTAGTCTAAAATATTTACAATATGTCTTGTAGATCAAATGGCCAACGTAGTCCTCAACTTCAACGCGTTCCTAGAGAAAACCAAGCTGAAAGACGATGGTAGCAACTACACGGACTGGGTCCGGAACCTGAGGATCATCCTCATAGCTGCCAAGAAAGATTATGTCCTACAAGCACCACTAGGTGACGCACCTGTTCTCCCTGCAGAACAAGACGTTATGAACGCTTGGCAGGCACGTACTGATGACTACTCCCTCGTTCAGTGTGGCATGCTTTACAGCTTAGAGCCAGGGCTCCAAAAACGTTTTGAGAGACACGGAGCATATGAGATGTTCGAAGAGCTGAAAATGGTTTTCCAAGCTCATGCCCAGGTCAAGAGATATCAAGTCTCCGACAAGTTCTTCAGCTGTAAGATGGAGGAAAACAGTTCTGTCAGTGAGCACATACTCACTATGTCTGGGTTGCATAACCGCTTGACTCAGCTGGGAGTTAATCTCCCAGATGACGCGGTCATTGACAGAATCCTTCAGTCGCTTCCACCGAGCTGCAAGAGCTTTGTGATGAACTTCAATATGCAGGGGATGGAAAAGACCATTCCTGAAGTATTTGCAATGCTGAAATCAGCAGAGGTAGAAGTCAAAAAGGATCATCAAGTGTTGATGGTGAATAAAACCACTAAGTTCAAGAAAGGCAAGGGTAAGAAAACCTTCAAGAAGGATGGCAAGGGAGTTGCCGCGCCCGGCAAGCAAGCTGCCGGGAAGAAGCCAAAGAATGGACCCAAGCCCGAGACTGAGTGTTTTTATTGCAAGGGAAGTGGTCACTGGAAGCGGAACTGCCCCAAATACTTAGCGTACAAGAAGGCCGGCATCACGAAAGGTATATGTGATATACATGTAATTGATGTGTACCTTACCAGTACTCGTAGTAGCTCTTGGGTATTTGATACCGGTGCAGTTGCTCACATTTGTAACTCAAAGCAGGAGCTGCGGAATAAAGGGAGACTGGCGAAGGACGAGGTGACGATGCGCGTCGGGAATGGTTCCAAGGTCGATGTGATCGCCGTCGGCACGCTACCTCTACATTTACCTACGGGATTAGTTTTGAACCTCAATTATTGTTATTTAGTACCAAGTTTGTGAAGGAAATATGCCCTAGAGGCAATAATAAAGTTATTATTTATTTCCTTATTTCATGATCAATGTTTATTATTCATGCTAGAATTGTATTAACCGGAAACATAATACATGTGTGAATACATAGACAAACAGAGTGTCACTAGTATGCCTCTACTTGACTAGCTCGTTAATGAAAGATGGTTATGTTTCCTAACCATGGACAAAGAGTTGTCATTTGATTAACGGATCACATCATTAGTTGAATGATCTGATTGACATGACCCATTCCATTAGCTTAGCACCCGATCGTTTAGTATGTTGCTATTGCTTTCTTCATGACTTATACATGTTCCTATGACTATGAGATTATGTAACTCCCGTGTGCCGGAGGAACACTTTGTGTGCTACCAAACGTCACAACGTAACTGGGTGATTATAAAGGTGCTCTACAGGTGTCTCCAAAGGTACATGTTGGGTTGACGTATTTCGTGATTAGGATTTGTCACTCCGATTGTCGGAGAGGTATCTCTGGGCCCTCTTGGTAATGCACATCACTTAAGCCTTGCAAGAATTGCAACTAATGAGTTAGTTGCGGGATTAAGTATTACAGAACGAGTAAAGAGACTTGCCGGTAACGAGATTGAACTAGGTATTGGATACCGACGATCGAATCTCGAGCAAGTAACATACCGATGAAAAAGGGAACAACGTATGTTGTTATGCGGTCTGACCGATAAAGATCTTCATAGAATATGTAGGAGCCAATATGGGCATCCAGGTCCCGCTATTGGTTATTGACCGGAAATGTGTCTCGGTCATGTCTACATTGTTCTCGAACCGTAGGGTCCGCACGCTTAAGGTTTCGATGACAGTTTCATTACGAGTTTATGTATTTTGATGTATCGAAGGTTGTTCGGAGTCCCGGATGTGATCACGGACATGACGAGGAGTCTCGAAATGGTCGAGATATAAAGATAGATATATTGGACAGCTATATTCGGACACCGGAAGTGTTCCAGGGAAGTGTCGGATAAAACCGGAGAACCGGGGGGTTACCGGAACCCCTCGGGGGGTTAATGGGCCTCATGGGCCTAAAGTGGAGAAGAGGAAAGGTAGCCAGGGTAGGCCGCGCGCCCCCTCTCCCCCTAGTCCGAATTGGACAAGGAGGGAGGGGCGGCGCCCCCCCTTTCCTTCCTCTCCTCTCTCCCTTCCTTCCCCCTCTCCTACTTGGACAAGGAAAGGGAGGGGAGTCCTACTCCCGGTAGGAGTAGGACACCTCCTGCGCGCCTCCTACTAGGGCCGGCCGCACCCCCCTTGGCTCCTTTATATACGGGAGCAGGGGGGCACCCTAGGACACACAAGTTGATCTTCGTGATCGTTCCTTAGCCGTGTGCGGTGCCCCCCTCCACGATATTACACCTCGATCATATTGTAGCGGTGCTTAGGCGAAGCCCTGCGACGGTTAAACATCAA
Organism: Triticum monococcum; assembly: GCA_034509565.1. Taxonomy (NCBI): domain Eukaryota; kingdom Viridiplantae; phylum Streptophyta; class Magnoliopsida; order Poales; family Poaceae; genus Triticum; species Triticum monococcum. The sequence goes on along the minus strand of CM067847.1, from coordinate 7,865,274 downwards.
GATCATCACCACGCCGTCGTGCTGACAAAACTCCTCCCCGAAGCTTTGCTGGATCGGAGCCCGGGGTGCGTCATCGAGATGTACGTGTGTCAAGAACTCGGAGGTGCCGGAGTAACGGTGCTTGGATCTGTTGGACCGGGAAGACGTATGACTACTTCCTCTACGTTGCGTCAATGCTTCCGCTTCGGTCTACGAGGGTACGTAGACAACACTCTCCCTTCTCGTTGCTATGCATCACCATGATCTTGCGTGTGCGTAGGAAAATTTTGAAATTACTACGTTCCCCAACAGTGGCATCCGAGCCTAGGTTTTATGGTTTGATGTTACATGCACGAGTAGAACACAAGTGAGTTGTGGGCGATATAAGTCATACTGCCTACCAGCATGTTATACTTTGGTTCGGCGGTATTGTTGGATGAAGCGGCCCGGACCGACATTACGCGTACGCTTACGCGAGACTGGTTCTACCGCCGTGCTTTGCACACAGGTGGCTAGCGGGTGTCAGTTTCTCCAACTTTAGTTGAACCGAGTGTGGCTACGCCCGGTCCTTGCGAAGGTTAAAATGGCATCAACTTGACAAACTATCGTTGTGGTTTTGATGCGTAGGTAAGATTGGTTCTTGCTTAAGCCCGTAGCAGCCACGTAAAACTTGCAACAAACAAAGTAGAGGACATCTAACTTGTTTTTGCAGGGCATGTTGTGATGTGATATGGTCAAGACATGATGCTAAATTTTATTGTATGAGATGATCATGTTTTGTAACTGAGTTATCGGCAACTAGCAGGAGCCATATGGTTGTCGCTTTATTGTATGCAATGCAATCGTGCTGTAATGCTTTACTTTATCACTAAGCGGTAGCGATAGTCGTGGAAGCATAAGATTGGCGAGACGACAACGATGCTACGATGGAGATCAAGGTGTCGCGCCGGTGACGATGGTGATCATGACGGTGCTTCGGAGATGGAGATCACAAGCACAAGATGATGATGGCCATATCATATCACTTATATTGATTGCATGTGATGTTTATCTTTTATGCATCTTATCTTGCTTTGATTGACGGTAGCATTATAAGATGATCTCTCACTAAATTATCAAGAAGTGTTCTCCCTGAGTATGCACCGTTGCCAAAGTTCGTCGTGCCCAGACACCACGTGATGATCGGGTGTGATAAGATCTACGTCCATCTACAACGGGTGCAAGCCAGTTTTGCACACGCAGAATACTCAGGTTAAACTTGACGGGCCTAGCATATGCAGATATGGCCTCGGAACACGGAGACTGAAAGGTCGAGCGTGAATCATATAGTAGATATGATCAACATAATGATGCTCACCATTGAAAACTAATCCATTTCACGTGATGATCGATTATGGTTTAGTTGATTTGGATCACGTGATCACTTAGAGGATTAGAGGGATGTCTATCTAAGTGGGAGTTCTTAAGTAATATGATTAATTGAACTTAAATTTATCATGAACTTAGTCCTGGTAGTATTAGCATATCTATGTTGTAGATCAATAGCTCGCGTTGTTGCTTTCATATGTTTATTTTGATATGTTCCTAGAGAAAATTGTGTTGAAAGATGATACTAGCAATGATGCGGATTGGATCCATGATCTGAGCTTTATCCTCGTTGCTGCACAGAAGAATTATGTCCTTGATGCACCGCTAGGTGACAGACCTATTGCAGGAGCAGATGCAGACGTTATGAACGTTTGGCTAGCTCAATATGATGACTACTTGATAGTTTAAGTGCACCATGCTTAACGGCTTAGAATCGGGACTTCAAAGACGTTTTCAACGTCATGGACCATATGAGATGTTCCAGGGGTTGAAGTTAATATTTCAAGCAAATACCCGAGTTGAGAGATATGAAGTCTCCAACAAGTTCTATAGCTAAAATATGGAGGAGAATCACTCAACTAGTGAGCATGTGCTCAGATTGTCTGGGTACTACAATCGCTTGAATCATGTGGGAGTTAATCTTCCAGATAAGATAGTGATTGACAGAATTCTCTAGTCACCATCACCAAGTTAGTAAAACTTCATGATGAACTATAGTATGCAAGGGATAACGGAAACGATTCCCAAGCTGTTCGTGATGCTAAAATCGACGAAGGTAGAAATCAAGAAAAACATCAAGTGTTGATGGTAGACAAGACCACTAGTTTCAAGAAAAGGGCAAAAGGAAGAAGGGGAACTTCAAGAAGAATGGCAAGCAAGTTGCTTCTCAAGTGAAGAAACCCAAGTTTGGTCCTAAGCCTGAGACTAAGTGCTTCTACTGCAAAGGGACTGGTCACTGGAAGCGGAACTACCCCAAGTGATTGGCGGATAAGAAGGATTGCAAAGTGAACAAAGGTATATTTGATATACAGATTATTGATGTGTATTTTACTAGTGTTCATAGCAACCCCTCGGTATTTGATACTGGTTTAGTTGCTAAGATTAGTAACTCGAAACGGGAGTTGCAGAATAAACAGAGACTAGTTAAGGGTGAAGTGACGATGTGTATTGGAAGTGGTTCCAAGATTGATATGATCATCATCGCACACTCCCTATACTTTCGGGATTAGTGTTGAAACTAAATAAGTGTTATTTGGTGTTTGCGTTGAGCATGAATATGATTTGATCATGTTTATTGCAATATGGTTATTCATTTAAGTTAGAGAACAATTGCTGTTCTGTTTACATGAATAAAACCATCTATGGTCATACACACCAACGAAAATGGTTTGTTGGATCTCGATTGTAATGATACACATATTCATAATATTGAAGCCAAAAGATGCAAAGTTAATAATGATAGTGCAACTTGTTTGTGGCACTGCCGTTTAGGTCATATCGGTGTAAAGCGCATGAAGAAACTCCATACTGATGGACTTTTGGAACCACTTGATTATGAATCAATTGGTACTTGCGAACCATGCCTCATGGGCAAGATGACTAAGACTCCGTTCTCCGGAACAATGGAGCGAGCAACAAACTTGATTGGAAATAATACATACTGATGTATGCAGTCCAATGAGTGTTGAGGCTCGCGGCGGGTATCGTTATTTTCTAACCTTCACAGATGATTTGAGTAGATATGAGTATATCTACTTGATGAAACATAAGTCTGAAACATTTGAAAAGTTCAAAGAATTTCAGAGTGAAGTGGAAAATCATCGTGACAAGAAAATAAGGTTTCTACGATCTGATCACAGAGACAAATATTTGAGTTACGAGTTTGGTCTTTAATTAAAACAATGTGGAATAGTTTCACAAATTCGTGCCACCTGGAACACCACAGCATAATGGTGTGTCCGGACGTCATAGCCGTACTTTATTAGATATAGTGCAAATCTATGATGTTTCTTACCGATTTACCACTGTCATTTTTGAGGTTATGCATTAAAGACAACTGCATTCACGTTAAAAAGGGGCACCATCTAAGTCCGTTGAGACGACACAATCTGAACTGTGGTTTGGCAAGAAACCAAAGTTGTCGTTTCTTAAAGTTTTGGGATTGTGATGCTTATATGAAAAGGTTTCATCCTGATAAGCTCAAAACCAAATCGGAGAAATATGTCTTCATAGGATACCCAAAGGAAGCTGTTGGGTACACCTTCTATCACAGATCCGAAGGCAAGACATTCGTTGCTAAGAATGGATCCTTTCCAGAGAAGGAGTTTCTCTCGAAAGAAGTGAGTGGGAGGAAAGTAGAAAACTTGATAAGGTAATTGTACCTTCTCCCTTATTGGAAAGTAGTTCATCACAAAAATCTGTTCTTGTGACTACTACACTAATTAGTGAGGAAGCTAATTATGATGATCATGTAACTTCAGATCAAGTTACTACCGAATCTCGTAGGTAAACCAAAGTGAGATCCGCACCAGAATGGTACGGTAATCCTGTTCTGGAAGTCATGTTACTAGACCATGACGAACTTGCGAACTATGAGGAAGCGATGATGAGCCCAGATTCCGCGAAATGGCTTGAGGCCATGAAATCTGAGATGGGATCTATGTATGAGAACAAAGTGTAGACTTTGGTTGACTTGCCCGATGATCGGCAAGCCATAGAAAATAAATGGATCTTCAAGAGGAAGACGGACGCTGATAGTAGTGTTACTATATACAAAGCTAGAATTGTCGCAAAAGGTTTTCGACAAGTTCAAGGTGTTGACTACGATGAGAGTTTCTCACTCGTATCTATGCTTAAGTCTGTCAGAATCATGTTAGCAATTGCCGAAATCTGGCAAATGGATAAACAAAACTGAATTTCTTAATGGATTTCTTAAAGAAGAGTTGTATATGATGCAACCAGAAGGTTTTGTCAATCCTAAAAGTGTTAACAAAATATGCAAGCTCCAGTGATCCATCTGTGAACTGGTGCAAGCATCTCGGAGTTGGAATATACGCTTTGATGAGTTGATCAAAGCATATAGTTTTATACAGACTTGCGGTGAAGCCTGTATTTACAAGAAAGTGAGTGGGAGCACTACAGCATTTCTAATAAGTATATGTGAATGACATATTGTTGATCGGAAATAATATAGAATTATTCTGTAAAGCATAAAGGAGTGTTTGAAAGGAGTTTTTCAAAGAAAGACTTCAGTGAAGCTGCTTACATATTGAGCTTCAAGATCTATAGAGATAGATCAAGACGCTTGATAAGTTTTTTCAATAAGTACATACCTTGACAAGATTTTGAAGTAGTTCAAAATGGAGCAGTCAAAGAAAGAGTTCTTGCCTGTATTACAAGGTGTGAAGTTGAGTAAGACTCAAAGCCCGACCACGGCAGAAGATAGAAAGAGAATGAAAGTCATTCCCTATGCCTTGGCCATAGGTTCTATAAAGTATGTCATGCTGTATACCAGATCTATTGTATACCCTGCACTGATTTTGGCAAGGGAGTACAATAGTTATCTAGGGGTAGATCACTAGACAGCGGTCAGAATTATCCTTAGTGAAATAAGAATATGTTTCTCGATTATGGACGTGACAAAAAGGTTCATCGTAAAGGGTTACGTCGATACAAGTTTTGACACTAATCTAGATGACTCTAAGTCTCAATCTAGATACATATTGAAAGTGGGCGCAATTAGCTAGAGTAGCTCCGTGTAGAGCATTGTAGACATAGAACTTGCAAAATACTTACGGATCTGAATGTGGCAGACCCGTTGACAAAACTTCTCTCACAAGCAAAACATGATCACACCTTAGTACTCTTTGGGTGTTGATCACATAGCGATGTGAACTAGATTATTGACTCTAGTAAAGCCCTTTGAGTGTTAATCACATGATGATGTGAACTATTGGTGTAAAATCACATGGTGATGCGAACTAGATTATTGACTCTAGTGCAAGTGGGAGACTGAAGGAAATATGCCCTAGAGGCAATAATAAAGTTATTATTTATTTCCTTATTTCATGATAAATGTTTATTATTCATGCTAGAATTGTATTAACCGGAAACATAATACATGTGTGAATACATAGACAAACAGAGTGTCACTAGTATGCCTCTACTTGACTAGCTCGTTAATCAAAGATGGTTATGTTTCCTAACCATGGACAAAGAGTTGTCATTTGATTAACGGATCACATCATTAGTTGAATGATCTGATTGACATGACCCATTCCATTAGCTTAGCACCCGATCATTTAGTATGTTGCTATTGCTTTCTTCATGACTTATACATGTTCCTATGACTATGAGATTATGTAACTCACGTGTGCCGGAGGAACACTTTGTGTGCTACCAAACATCACAATGTAACTGGGTGATTAGAAAGGTGCTCTACAGGTGTCTCCAAAGGTACATGTTGGGTTGACGTATTTCGAGATTAGGATTTGTCACACCGATTGTCGGAGAGGTATCTCTGGGCCCTCTTGGTAATGCACATCACTTAAGCCTTGCAAGCATTGCAACTAATGAGTTAGTTGCGGGATGACGTATTACGGAACGAGTAAAGAGACTTGCCGGTAACGAGATTGAACTAGGTATTGGATACCGATGATCGAATCTCGAGCACGTAACATACCGGTGACAAAGGGAACAACGTATGTTGTTATGCGGTCTGACCGATAAAGATCTTCGTAGAATATGTAGGAGCCAATATGGGCATCCAGGTCCCGCTATTGGTTATTGACCGGAAACGTGTCTCGGTCATGTCTACATTGTTCTCGAACCGTAGGGTCCGCACGCTTAAGGTTTCGATGACAGTTTCATTATGAGTTTATGTATTCTGATGTACCGAAGGTTGTTCGGAGTCCCGGATGTGATCACGGACATGACGAGGAGTCTCGAAATGGTCGAGACATAAAGATTGATATATTGGACGGTGTTGGGGAACGTAGTAATTTCAAAAATTTCCTACGCACACGCAAGATCATGGTGATGCATAACAACGAGGGGAGAGTGTGATCTACGTACCCTAGTAGATCGACAACGGAAGCGTTTGGTTGATGTAGTCGTACGTCTTCACGGCCCGACCGATCAAGCACCGAAACTACGGCACCTCCGAGTTCTAGCACACGTTCAGCTCGATGACGATCCCCGGACTCCGATCCAGCAAAGTGTCGGGGAAGAGTTCCGTCAGCACGACGGCGTGGTGACGATCTTGATGTACTACTGTCGCAGGCCTTCGCCTAAGCACCGCTACAATACTATCAAGGACTATGGTGGTAGGGGGCGTCGCACATGGCTAAGAATAAGATCACGTGGATCAACTTGTGTCTCTAGGGTGCCCCTTGCCTCAGTATATAAAGGATGGAGGAGGAGGAGGCCGGCCAAGGCAATTGGTGCGGCCAGGATGTGGAGTCCTACTAGGACTCCAAGTCCTAGTAGGAGTCCACCAAGAGGGGAGGAAGGGAGAAGGAAGTAGAGGAGAAGGAAAGGTGGCCGGCCCCCTTTTCCCTAGTCCAATTCAGACCAGAGGGGAGGGGGGGGGGGGGCGCAGCAGCCCCTTGGCCCTTTCTCCTCTTCCCACTAAAGCCCATCAAGGCCCATTGCTTCTCCCGTAACTACCCGGTACTCCGAAAAATACCCGAATCACTCGGAACCATTCCGATGTCCGAATATAATCGTCCAATATATCGATCTTTACGTCTCGACCATATCGAGACTTCTCGTCATGTCCCCGATCTCATCCGGGACTCCAAACTCCTTCGGTACATCAAAACTGATAAACTCGTAATATAACTGTCATCGAAACCTTAAGCGTGCGGACCCTACGGGTTCGAGAACAATGTAGACATGACCGAGACACGTCTCCGGTCAATAACCAATAGCGGGACCTGGATGCCCATATTGGCTCCTACATATTCTATGAAGATCTTTTATCGGTCAGACCGCATAACAACATACGTTGTTCCCTTTGTCATCGGTATGTTACTTGCCCGAGATTCGATCGTCGGTATCCAATACCTAGTTCAATCTCGTTACCGGCAAGTCTCTTTACTCGTTCCGTAATACATCATCCCGCAACTAACTCATTAGTTGCAATGCTTGCAAGGCTTAAGTGATGTGCATTACCGAGAGGGCACAGAGATACCTCTCCGACAACCGGAGTGACAAATCCTAATCTCGAAATACGCCAACCCAACATGTACCTTTGGAGACACCTGTAGAGCTCCTTTATAATCACCCAGTTACGTTGTGACATTTGGTAGCACACAAAGTGTTCCTCCGGCAAATGGGAGTTGCATAATCTCATAGTCATAGGAACATGTATAAGTCATGAAGAAAGCAATAGCAACATACTAAACGATCGGGTGCTAAGCTAATGGAATGGGTCATGTCAGTCAGATCATTCATCTAATGATGTGATCCCGTTAATCAAATAACAACTCTTTGTCCATGGTTGGGAAACATAACCACCTTTGATTAACGAGCTAGTCAAGTAGAGGCATACCAGTGACACTCTGTTTGTCTATGTATTCACACATGTATTATGTTTCCGGTTAATACAATTCTACCATGAATAATAAACATTTATCATGAAATAAGGAAATAAATAATAACTTTATTATTGCCTCTAGGGCATATTTCCTTCAGTCTCCCACTTGCACTAGAGTCAATAATCTAGTTCACATCGTCATGTGATTTAACAGCAATAGTTCACATCACCATGTGATTAACACCCATAGTTCACATCGCCATGTGACCAACACCCAAAGGGTTTACTGGATTCAGTAATCTAGTTCACATCCCTATGTGATTAACACCCAAAGAGTACTAAGGTGTGATCATGTTTTGCTTGTGAGAGAATCTTAGTCAACGGGTCTGCCACATTCAGATCCGCATGTATTTTGCAAATTTCTATGTCAACAATGCTCTGCATGGAGCTACTCTAGCTAATTGCTCCCACTTTCAATATGTATCTAGACCGAGACTTAGAGTCATCTAGATTAGTGTCAAAACTTGCATCGGCGTAACCCTTTATGACGAACCTTTTTTCACTTCCATAATCGAGAAACATATCCTTATTCCACTAAGGATAATTTTGACCGCTGTCCAGTGATCTACTCCTAGATCACTATTGTACTCCCTTGCCAAACTCAGTGGTAGGGTATACAATAGATCTGGTACACAACATGGCATACTTTATAGAACCTATGACCAAGGCATAGGGAATGACATTCATTTTCTTTCTATCTTCTGTCGTGGTCAGACTTTGAGTCTTACTCAATTTCACACCTTGTAACATAGGAAAGGAACTCTTTATTTGACTGTTCCATTTTGAACTACTTCAAAATCTTGTCAAGGTATGTATTTATTGAAAAACTTATCAAGTGTCTTGATCTATCTCTATAGATCTTGATGCTCAATATGTAAGCAGCTTCACCGAAGTCTTTCTTTGAAAAACTCCTTTCAAACACTCCTTTATGCTTTACAGAATAATTCTACATTATTTCCGATCAACAATGTGTCATTCACATATACTTATCAGAAATGCTGCAGTGCTCCCACTCACTTTCTTGTAAATACAGGCTTCACCGCAAGTCTGTATAAAACTATATGCTTTGATCAACTTATCAAAGCGTGTATTCCAACTCTGAGATGCTTGCACCAGTCCATAGATGAATCGCTAGAGCTTGCATATTTTGTTAGCACCTTTAGGATTGACAAAACCTATTGGTTGCATCATATACAACTCTTCTTTAAAAAAATCCATTAAGGAATGTAGTTTTGTTTATCCATTTGCCAGATTTCATAAAATGCGGCAATTGCTAACATGATTCGGACAGACTTAAGCATAGATACGAGTGAGAAACTCTCATCGTAGTCAACACTTTGAACTTGTCGAAAACCTTTTGCGACAATTCTAGCTTTGTAGATAGTAACACTACTATCAACGTCCGTCTTCCTCTTAAAGATCCATTTATTTTCTATGGCTTGCCGATCATCGGGCAAGTCAACCAAAGTCCATACTTTGTTTTCATACATGAATCCCATCTCAGATTTCATGGCCTCAAGCCATTTTGCGGAATCTAGGCTCATCATCGCTTCCTCATAGTTCGCAAGTTCGTCATGGTCTAGTAACATGACTTCCAGAACAGGATTACTGTACCACTCTGGTGCGGATCTCACTCTGGTTTACCTACGAGATTCGGTAGTAACTTGATCTGAAGTTTTTGTGATCATCATCATTAGCTTCCTCACTAATTGGTGTAGTAGTCACAGGAACAGATTTCTGTGATGAACTACTTTCCAATAAGGGAGAAGGTACAATTACCTTATCAAGTTCTACTTTCCTCCCACTCACTTCTTTCGAGAGAAACTCCTTCTCTAGAAAGGATCCATTATAAGCAACGAATGTCTTGCCTTAGGATCTGTGATAGAAGGTGTACCCAACAGTCTCCTTTTGGGTATCCTATGAAGACATATTTCTCCGATTTGGATTTGAGCTTATCAGGATGAAACTTTTCACATAAGCATCACAACCCCAAACTTTAAGAAACGACAACTTTGGTTTCTTGCTAAACCACAGTTCAGATTGTGTCGTCTCAACAGACTTAGATGGTGCCCCTTTTTTAACGTGAATGCAGTTGTCTTTAATGCATAACCTCAAAAACGATAGTAGTAAATCGGTAAGAAACATCATAGATTTGCACTATATTTAATAAAGTATGGCTATGACGTTCGGACACACCATTATGCTGTGGTGTTCTCGGTGGCACGAATTTGTGAGACTATTCCACATTGTTTTAATTGAAGACCAAACTCGTAACTCAAATATTTGTCTCCGCGATCAGATCGTAGAAGCCTTATTTTCTTGTTATGATGATTCTCCACTTCACTCTGAAATTCTTTGAACTTTTCAAATGTTTCAGACTTATGTATCATCAAGTAGATATACTCATATCTGCTCAAATCATCTGTGGAGATCAGAAAATAATGATACCTATCGCGAGCCTCAATATTCATCGGACCACATACATCAGTATGTATGATTTCCAACAAATCTGTTGCTCGCTCCATTGTTCCGAAGAACAGAGTCTTAGTCATCTTGCCCATGAGGCATGGTTCGCAAGCATCAACTGATTCATAATCAAGTGATTCCAAAAGCCCATCAGCATGGAGTTTCTTCATGCGCTTTACACCAATATGACCTAAACGGCAGTGCTACAAATAAGTTGCACTATCATTATTAACTTTGCATTTTTTGGTTTCAATATTATGATTATGTGTATCACTATGATCGAGATCCAACGAACTATTTTCATTGGGTGTAACCATATAAGGTTTTATTCATGTAAACAGAACAACAATTTATTCTCTTACTTAAATGAATAACCGTATTACAATAAACATGATCAAATCATATTCATGCTCAACGTAAACACCAAATAACACTTATTTAGGTTCAACACTAATCCCGAATTTGTAGGGAGTGTGCGATGATGATCATATCAATCTTGGAACCACTTCCAACACACATCGTCACTTCACCCTTAACTAGGCTCCGTTTATTCTGCAACTCCCGTTTCGAGTTACTAATCTTAGCAACTGAACTAGTATCAAATACTGAGGGGTTGCTATAAACACTAGTAAAGTACACATTAATAACATGTATATCAAATATACTTATGTTCACCTTGCCATCCTTCATATCTGCCATTCACTTCGGTAGTTCCGCTTCCAGTGACCAGTCCCTTTGCAGTAGAAGCACTCAGTCTCCGGCTTAGGTCCAGACTTGGGTTTCTTCTCTTGAGCAGCAACTTGCTTGCTGTTCTTCTTGAAGTTCCCCTTCTTCCCTCTGCCCTTTTCTTGAAACTAGTGGTCTTGTCTACCTTCATCGATTTCATCATCATGAAAAGCTCGGGAGTCGTTTTCATCATCCCTTGCATACTATAGTTCATCACGAAGTTCTACTAACTTGGTCATGGTGACTAGAGAATTCTGTCAATCACTATCTTATCTGGAAGATTAACTCCCACTTGATTCAAGCGATTGTAGTACCCAGACAATCTGAGCACATGCTCACTAGTTGAGCGATTCTCCTCCATCTTTTAGCTATAGAACTTGTTGGAGACTTTATATCTCTCAACTCGGGTATTTTCTTGAAATATTAACTTCAACTCCTGGAACATCTCATATGGTCCATGACGTTCAAAATGTCTTTGAAGTCCTGATTCTAAGCCGTTAACCATGGTGCACTAAACTATCAAGTAGTCATCATATTGAGCTAGCCAAACGTTCATAACGTCTGCATCTGCTCCTGCAATAGGTCTGTCACCTAGCGGTGCATCAAGGACATAATTTTTCTGTGCAGCAATGAGGATAAACCTTAGATCACGGATCCAACCCGCATCATTGCTACTAACATATTTCAACACAATTTTCTCTAGGAACATATCAAAATAAACACAGGGAAGCAACAACGCGAGCTATTGATCTACAACATAATATGCAAAATACTACCAGAACTAAGTTCATGGTAAATTTAAGTTCAATTAATCATATTACTTAAGAACTCCCACTTAGATAGACATCCCTCTAATCCTCTAAGTGATCACGTGATCCAAATCAACTAAACCATGTCCGATAATCACGTGAGATGGAGCAGTTTCATTGGTGAACATCACTATGTTGATCTTATCTACTATATGATTCACGCTCGACCTTTCGGTCTCCGTGTTCCGAGGCCATATCTGTATATGCTTGGCTCGTCAAGTATAACCTGAGTATTCCGCGTGTGCAACTGTTTTGCACCCGTTGTATTTGAACGTAGAGCCTATCACACCCGATCATCACGTGGTGTCTCAGCACGAAGAACTTTCACAACGATGCATACTCAGGGAGAACACTTCTTGATAATTAGTGAGAGATCATCTTAAAATGCTACCATCAAACTAAGGAAAATAAGATGCATAAAAGATAAACAACACATGCAATCAATATAAGTGATATGATATGGCCATCATCATCTTGTGCCTGTGATCTCCATCTCCAAAGCACCGTCATGATCACCATCGTCACCGGCGCGACACCTTGATCTCCATCGCAACATCGTTGTCGTCTCGCCACTTTTATGCTTCCACGACTATCGCTACCGCTTAGTGATAAAGTAAAGCATTACAGCGCGATTGCATTGCATACAATAAAGCGACAACTATATGGCTCCTGCCAGTTGCCGATAACTCGGTTACAAAACATGATCATCTCATACAATAAAATTTAGCATCATGTCTTGACCATATCACATCACAACATGCCCTGCAAAAACAAGTTAGACGTCCTCTACTTTGTTTGTTGCAAGTTTTACGTGGCTGCTACGGGCTTAAGCAAGAACCAATCTTACCTACACATCAAGACCACAATGATAGTTTGTCAAGTTGGTGCTGTTTTAACCTTCGCAAGGACCGGGCGTAGCCACACTCGGTTCAACTAAAGTTGGAGAAACTGTCACCCGCAAGCCACCTATGTGCAAAGCACGTCGGGAGAACCGGTCTCGTGTAAGCGTACGCGTAATGTCGGTCCGGGCCGCTTCGTCCAACAATACCGCCGAACCAAAGTATGACATGCTGGTAAGCAGTATGACTTATATCGCCCACAACTCACTTGTGTTCTACTCATGCACATAACATCAAATCATAAAACGTAGGCTCGGATGCCACCGTTGGCGAACGTAGTAATTTCAAAAATTTCCTACGCACACGCAAGATCATGGTGATGCATAGCAACGAGGGGAGAGTGTGATCTACGTACCCTAGTAGATCGACAACGGACGTGTTTGGTTGATGTAGTCGTACGTCTTCACGGCCCGACCGATCAAGCACCGAAACTACGGCACCTCCGAGTTCTAGCACACGTTCAGCTCGATGACGATCCCCGGACTCCGATCCAGCAAAGTGTCGGGGAAGAGTTCCGTCAGCACGACGGCGTGGTGACGATCTTGATGTACTACTGTCGCAGGGCTTCGCCTAAGCACCGCTACAATATTATCGAGGACTATGGTGGCAGGGGGCGCCGCACACGGCTAAGAGTAAGATCACGTGGATCAACTTGTGTCTCTAGGGTGCCCCTTGCCTCAGTATATAAAGGATGGAGGAGGAGGAGGCCGGCCAAGGCAATTGGTGCGGCCAGGATGTGGAGTCCTACTAGGACTCCAAGTCCTAGTAGGAGTCCACCAAGAGGGGAGGAAGGGAGAAGGAAGTAGAGGAGAAGGAAAGGTGGCCGGCCCCCTTTTCCCTAGTCCAATTCGGACCAGAGGGGAGGGGGGCGCAGTAGCCCCTTGGCCCTTTCTCCTCTTCCCACTAAAGCCCATCAAGGCCCATTGCTTCTCCCATAACTACCCGGTACTCCGAAAAATACCCGAATCACTCGGAACCTTTCCGATGTCCGAATATAGTCGTCCAATATATCGATCTTTACGTCTCGACCATTTCGAGACTTCTCGTCATGTCCTCGATCTCATTCGGGACTCGGAACTCCTTCGGTACATCAAAACTCATAAACTCATAATATAACTGTCATCGAAACCTTAAGCGTGCGGACCCTACGGGTTCGAGAACAATGTAGACATGACCGAGACACGTCTCCGGTCAATAACCAATAGCGGGACCTGGATGCCCATATTGGCTCCTACATATTCTACGAAGATCTTTATCGGTCAGACCGCATAACAACATACGTTGTTCCCTTTGTCATCGGTATGTTACTTGCCCGAGATCCGATCGTCGGTATCCAATACCTAGTTCAATCTTGTTACTGGCAAGTCTCTTTACTCGTTACGTAATACATCATCCCGCAACTAACTCATTAGTTGCAACGCTTGCAAGGCTTAAGTGATGTGCATTACCGAGAGGGCCCAGAGATACCTCTCCGACAATCGGAGTGACAAATCCTAATCTCGAAATACGCCAACCCAACATGTACCTTTGGAGACACCTGCAGAGCTCCTTTATAATCAGCCAGTTACGTTGTGACGTTTGGTAGCACACAAAGTGTTCCTCCGGCAAACGGGAGTTGCATAATCTCATAGTCATAGGAACATGTATAAGTCATGAAGAAAGCTTTAGCAACATACTAAATGATCGGGTGCTAAGCTAATGGAATGGGTCATGTCAATCAGATCATTCATCTAATGATGTGATCCCGTTAATCAAATAACAACTCTTTGTCCATGGTTGGGAAACATAATCATCTTTGATTAACGAGCTAGTCAAGTAGAGGCATACTAGTGACACTCTGTTTGTCTATGTATTCACACATGTATTATGTTTCCGGTTAATACAATTTTAGCATGAATAATAAACATTTATCATGAAATAAGGAAATAAATAATAACTTTATTATTGCCTCTAGGGCATATTTCCTTCAGATGGCTATATTCGGACACCGGAAGTGTTCCGAGGAAGTGTCGGATAAAACCGGAGAACCGGGGGGTTACCGGAACCCCCCGGGGGGGTTAATGGGCCTCATGGGCCTAAAGTGGAGAAGAGGAAAGGCAGCCAGGGCAGGCCGCGCTCCCCCTCTCCCCCTAGTCCGAATTGGATAAGGAGGGAGGGGCGGCACCCCCCTTTCCTTCCTCTCCTCTCTCCCTTCCTTCCCCCTCTCCTACTTGGACAAGGAAAGGGAGGGGAGTCCTACTCCCGGTAGGAGTAGGACACCTCCTGCGTGCCTCCTACTAGGGCCGGCCACACCCCCCTTGGCTCCTTTATATACGGGAGCAGGGGGGCACCCTAGGACACACAAGTTGACCTTCGTGATCGTTCCTTAGCCGTGTGCGGTGCCCCCCTCCATGATATTACACCTCGATCATATTGTAGCAGTGCTTAGGCGAAGCCCTGCGATGGTTAAACATCAAGAGTGTCACCACGCCGTCGTGCTGATGAAACTGCTCCCCGAAGCTTTGCTGGATCGGAGCCCGGGGTGCGTCATCGAGCTGTACGTGTGTCAAGAACTCGGAGGTGCCGGAGTAACGGTGCTTGGATCGGTTGGACCGGGAAGACGTACGACTACTTCCTCTACGTTGCGTCAACGCTTCCGCTTCGGTCTACGAGGGTACGTAGACAACACTCTCCCTTCTCGTTGCTATGCATCACCATGATCTTGCGTGTGCGTAGGAAAATTTTGAAATTACTATGTTCCCCAACAGTTTGAGCATGAACATTGTATGAGGATCTCGTTTAATACGAGATGGCTACTCATTTAAATCCGAGAATAATGGTTGTTTCATTTATATGAGAGATATGTTTTATGGTCATGCTCCGATGGTGAATGGTTTATTCTTAATGAATCTCGAGCGTAATGCTACACATATTCACAGTGTGAGTACCCAAAGATGTAAGATTGATACTGATAGTCCCACATACTTGTGGCACTGCCGCCTTGGTCACATAGGTGTCAAACGCATGAAGAAGCTCCATGCAGATGGACTTTTAGAGTCTCTTGATTACGAATCATTTGACACATGCGAACCATGCCTCATGGGTAAAATGACCAAGACTCCGTTCTCAGGAACAATGAAGCGAGCGACCAACTTATTGGAAATCATACATACTGATGTGTGTGGTCCAATGAGTGTTGAGGCTCGCGGTGGCTATCGTTATGTTCTCACCCTCACCGATGAATTGAGTAGATATGGGTATATCTATTTAATGAAACACAAGTCTGAGACCTTTGAAAAGTTCAAGGAATTTCAGAGTGAGGTTGAGAATCAACGTGACAGAAAAATCAAGTTCCTATGATCAGATCGTGGAGGAGAATACTTGAGTCACGAATTTGGCACACACTTACGAAAATGTGGAATAGTTTCACAACTGACGCCGCCTGGAACACCTCAGCGTAATGGTGTGTCCGAATGTCGTAATCGCACTCTATTGGATATGGTGCGATCTATGATGTCTCTTACCGACTTACCGCTATCTTTTGGGGCTATGCTTTAGAGACTGCCGCATTCACTTTAAATAGGGCTCCGTCGAAATCCGTTGAGACGACACCGTATGAATTATGGTTTGGGAAGAAACCTAAGCTGTCGTTTCTAAAAGTTTGGGGATGCGATGCTTATGTCAAGAAACTTCAACCTGAAAAGCTCGAACCCAAGTCGGAAAAATGCGTCTTCATAGGATACCCTAAAGAAACTATTGGGTATACCTTCTACCTCAGATCCGAAGGCAAGATCTTTGTTGCCAAGAATGGATCCTTTCTAGAGAAATAGTTTCTCTCGAAAGAAGTAAGTGGGAGGAAAGTAGAACTTGATGAAGTATTACCTCTTGAACCGGAAAATGGCGCAACTCAAGAAAATGTTCCTGAGGTGCCTGCACCGACTAGAGAGGAAGTTAATGATGATGATCATGAAACTTTAGATCAAGTTGCTACTGAATTTCGTAGGTCCACAAGGACACGTTCCGCAACAGAGTGGTACGGCAACCCTGTCTTGGAAGTCATGTTGTTAGACAACGGTGAACCTTCGAACTATGAAGAAGCGATGGCGGGCCCGGATTCCGACAAATGGCTAGAAGCCATGAAATCCAAGATAGGATCCATGTATGAAAACGAAGTATGGACTTTGACTGACTTGCCCGTTGAGCGGCGAGCCATAGAAAATAAATGGATCTTTAAGAAGAAGACAGACGCAGATGGTAATGTGACCATCTATAAAGCTCGGCTTGTCGCTAAGGGTTATCGACAAGTTCAAGGGGTTGACTACGATGAGACTTTCTCACTGGTAGCGAAGCTAAAGTCCGTCCGAATCATGTTAGCAATTGCCGCATTATATGATTATGAGATGTGGCAAATGGACGTCAAAACGGCATTCCTTAATGGTTTCCTTAAGGAAGAATTGTATATGATGCAGCCGGAAGGTTTTGTCGATCCTAAGAATGCTAACAAGGTGTGCAAGCTCCAACGCTCGATTTATGGGCTGGTGCAAGCATCTCGGAGTTGGAACATTCGCTTTGATGAGATGATCAAAGCGTTTGGGTTTACGCAGACTTATGGAGAAGCCTGCGTTTACAAGAAAGTGAGTGGGAGCTCTGTAGCATTTCTCATATTATATGTAGATGACATCCTTTTGATGGGAAATGATATAGAACTCTTGGACAGCATTAAGGACTACTTGAATAAGAGTTTTTCAATGAAGGACCTTGGAGAAGCTGCTTATATATTAGGCATGAAGATCTATAGAGATAGATCAAGACGCCTCATAGGTATTTCACAAAGCACATACCTTGATAAGATATTGAAGAAGTTCAATATGGATCAGTCTAAGAAGGGGTTCTTGCCTGTGTTACAAGGTGTGAAATTGAGCTCAGCTCAATGTCCGACCACGGCAGAAGATATAGAAGAGATGAGCGTCATCCCCTATGCCTCAGCCATAGGTTCTATTATGTATGTCATGCTATGTACCAGACCTGATGTAAACCTTGCCGTAAGTTTGATAGGTAGGTACCAAAGTAATCCCGGCAAGGAACACTGGACAGCGGTCAAGAATATCCTAAAGTACCTGAAAAGGACTAAGGAAATGTTTCTCGTTTATGGAGGTGACGAATAGCTCGTCGTAAAGGGTTACGTCGACGCTAGCTTCGACACAAATCTGGATGACTCTAAGTCACAAACCGGATACGTGTATATTTTGAATGGTGGGGCAGTAAGCTAGTGCAGTTGCAAGCAGAGCGTCGTGGCGGGATCTACATGTGAAGCGGAGTACATGGCAGCCTCGGAGGCAGCACATGAAGCAATATGGGTGAAGGAGTTCATCACCGACCTAGGAGTCATACCCAATGCATCGGGGCCAATCAAACTCTTCTGTGACAACACTGGAGCTATTGCACTTGCCAACGAGCCCAGGTTTCACAAGAAGACAAGGCACATCAAGCATCGCCTCAACTCCATTCGTGAAAACGTTCAAGATGGAGACAGAGATATTTGTAAAGTACATACGGACCTGAATGTAGCAGATCCGTTGACTAAACCTCTCCCTAGAGCAAAACATGATCAACACCAGAATTCCATGGGTGTTCGATTCATCACAATGTAACTAGATTATTGACTCTAGTGCAAGTGGGAGACTGTTGGAAATATTCCCTAGAGGCAATAGTAAAAGCATTATTATTATATTTCCTTGTTCATGATAATTGTCTTTATTCATGCTATAATTGTGTTATCCGGAAATCGTAATACATGTGTGAATAATAGACACCAACATGTCCCTAGTAAGCCTCTAGTTGACTAGCTCGTTGATCAACAGATAGTCATGGTTTCCTGACTATGGACATTGGATGTCATTGATAACGAGATCACATCATTAGGAGAATGATGTGATGGACAAGACCCAATCCTAAACATAGCACAAGATCGTATAGTTTGTTTGCTAGAGTTTTCCAATGTCAAGTATCTTTTCCTTAGACCATGAGATCGTGTAACTCCCGGATACCGTAGGAGTACTTTGGGTATACCAAATGTCACAATGTAACTGGGTGACTATAAAGGTATACTACGGGTATCTCCGAAAGTGTCTGTTGGTTTGACACGGATCAAGACTGGGATTTGTCACTCCGTATGACGGAGAGGTATCACTGGGCCCACTTGGTAATGCATCATCACAATGAGCTCAAAGTGACCAAGTGTCTGGTCACGGGATCATGCTACGGTACGAGTAAAGTGACTTGCCAATAACGAGATTGAACGAGGTATTGGGATACCGACGATCGAATCTCGGGCACGTAACATACCGATTGACAAAGGGAATTGTATACGGGGTTTCTTGAATCCTCGACATCATGGTTCATCCGATGAGATCATCGAGGAGCATGTGGGAGCCAACATGGGTATCCAGATCCCACTGTTGGTTATTGACCGGAGAGCAATCTCGGTCATGTCTACATGTCTCCCGAACCCGTAGGGTCTACACACTTAAGGTTCGGTGACGCTAGGGTTGTAGGGATATGTATATGCAGTCACCCGAATGTTGTCCGGAGTCCTGGATGAGATCCCGGACGTCACGAGGAGTTTCGGAATGGTCCGGAGGTAAAGAATTATATATAGGAAGTGCTATTTCGGCCATCGGGACAAGTTTCGGGGTCACCGGTATTGTACCGGGACCACCGGAAGGGTCCCGGGGGTCCACCGGGTGGGGCCACCTATCCCGGAGGGCCCCATGGGCTGAAGTGGGAAGGGATCCAGCCCAAAGTGGGCTGGGGCACCACTTCCCCTAGGGCCCATGCGCCTAGGGTGGGGAAACCCTAAAGAGGGGCGCCCCCTTGCTTGGGGGGAAAGCCCCCCACCCCTTGGCCGCCGCCCCCCCTAGGAGATTGCATCTCCTAGGGCCGGCACCCCCCCTAGGCCGCCTATATATAGTGGGGGGGGGGGTGGAGGACCTCAGACCTATGCCTTTGGTGCCTCCCTCTCCCTCTCCAACACCTCCTCCTCCTCCATAGAGCTTGGCGAAGCCCTGCCGGAGTACTGCAGCTCCACCACCACCACGCCGTCGTGCTGCTGCTGGAGCCATCTTCCTCAACCTCTCCTTCCCCCTTGCTGGATCA
This sequence comes from Triticum monococcum, assembly GCA_034509565.1. Lineage (NCBI taxonomy): Eukaryota > Viridiplantae > Streptophyta > Magnoliopsida > Poales > Poaceae > Triticum > Triticum monococcum. The sequence continues at coordinate 7,845,295 of CM067847.1, read as the reverse complement.
AGAAGGAGGAGACGTTACGCTGACCGTACGTGTGTTGAACGCGGAGGTGCCATCCGTTCGGCGGTAGGATCTCCGGTGATTTGGATCACGTCGAGTACGACTCCCTCATCCCCGTTCTTTGAACGCTTCCGCTCGCGATCTACAAGGTACGTAGATGCATCCAATCACTCGTTGTTAGATGAACTCATAGATGGATCTTGGTGAAACCGTAGGAAATTTTTTGTTTTCTGCAACGTTCCCCAACACCCAGTACATCTGAAGTTAGAGATGGAAACGGGAAATCACGGCGCAACAGCAATAACAAATGCCGGAATAAAGAAGATAGCACGTAGGGCATGACAGTAAACGCCGGATTCAAAAGCTCTCGGCCAGGTCAAAAGCCACCCTCTAAAGGCACCAGGGATGAACTATCCAGCCTCAACAAAATTCTGGACTAAGTATGTCAGATCCATAGTACCCCTGGTAAACCTGCTAATCATACCCATAGAGAATGTTGGGTCTTCAAGCAATCCGGCAAGCTCAACGCCATACACAAGGGGGAGGATACACCAAGTGAAGACGAGGACGAGCCTCCCAAGCAAGACACTGGGGAACAAAAGAATTTTCCATCAGAAGTCAAAACAGTAAACGTGTTACACGTGATCAAGGGAAAAAACAACGCGGCACTCCCAGGAAAATATACCCAAGTGCCTGTCACCGCGAAGCCCTGCCACTGGTCGTCTCAACCGATCACTTTCGACCATCGCGATTACTCAGCAAGTATCCGACACGCAGGATGGGCTGCCCTGGTATTAGACCCAGTAATTGGCGGATATCACTTCACACGAGTCTTGATGGACGGTGGCAGCAATCTAAACCTAATATATCAGGATACAATTCGCGGGATGGGGTTAGACCCAACAAAAATTCGCCATAGCAATACTACCTTTAAAGGAGTAACGCCAGGCCTAGGGGCTCGTTGTACGGGCTCCCTCCTACTACAAGTTATATTCGGCTCCCCCGATAACTTCCGTCGCGAGCATTTAACCTTCCACATCGCTCCGTTCCAAAGTGGCTATCAAGCACTGCTCGGACGCGAAGCTTTCGCTCGCTTTAATGCAATACCACACTACGCCTCCCTCACACTCAAGATGCCCGGTCCACGTGGCACCATTTCAGTCAACGGAAATATCAAGCGATCTCTGCGCGCCGAAGAGAGTGCGGCTACCTTGGCAGCTGCACACTAAAGGCGCCCGGACTAGTGAAAGCATCCAATAGGTCGTCAAGACCTCAGACACAACTAATCAAGTCCGGCGCCGCTATTTATACCGAATAAATGGTCACACCCCTATTTGTCAATACAAGGGGCTCAACGCGCGCAAACAAGTGGCAATTTCTTCTCATCTTGAATTATACATGGTTTCTTTAAAAACTATCTTTTTGCATGACAACTTTTTCACCTAAATTCCTCTCTTTTACAGACGATCATCGTGCTACACCCGTCCAGGATACGGCACAATGGAGACACAGGCGCAGACGTGCAGCAGGGACCTGCTCCAAGGATTCTTTTTAAATTAAGACCCTGCGTAAACCTTTTTTATTGTCTCTTGTTGATACATATCCACCGTTGAGAAGGATGCTGACGTCTTGGCATGTGGCCACGCCAGAACAATGCACGTACCTGGACACAAGGGGCTTCTTACAAAGGCCATTAGTTAGGCACGGTTTATACCACAAAGACCGAATACCTTAGGGAGTGTTCGGCGTCGTGAGTTTGGCCCTATATGCATCAGCTCCGAATCATTGTCTTTGGTCAAATGTTGGGTTTTCCCGGCTCCTGTGTTTTGGTGCCTTACGTTCCGCTTTACCGGCTAAGGTAGCACCAGGAGAACTACTGCGATTGTGCCCTGGTTCATCTGGACGAGCACCTCAGTAGAGAAAGCCGAAAACTGACTGTCATGATATAGCATGAGACTGGTCAACCACTCAATGACCTGTTGGAATGTTAGAATTCCTCCGCCTTAACGAAGGGCCGTTTTCCGGCCAGGCATGTACGCACCCCGGGATCGGGAGAGTGCGGAGCCACCAGGGGCTATCCAGTAGCCCCACTGTCAAACTCCTATGGCTAAGTGAAAGTGCTAAAGCATTATAGTCCGGTTGCCTCGCTCGCTCCGCTATCACCTCCTTAATAGGACCAAGACGTTGGGTTAAGTGTGAACACGTGTTTTTTGCGAGCACCTCCGCATTATATGCGTGGGGGTTGAAGCCGACGGCTGCAATCTTTCAGGTTATACACATGTATACATAAACGACCGCCTAGGAGGCATCATATTAGTTTCAGGCAAAACTATAAAAATAGCCTTATAAAAATTTATAAAAGCATTTCGCTTACAATGAGATCACATATCACTCAAACATAATATTTTTTGAGCACTGGGTCTCTATCAAACGAGCACCCTCAAGAACTTCTTCAAAGTAGTGCTCAGTAGCCATTCGACCTATGGCCGAATCCCGCGCTGCAACAGTCGTAGCATCCATCTCCGCCCAGTATGCTTTAACATGGGCAAAGGCCATCCGTGAGCCCTCTATGCATGCCGACCTCTTCATCGCATTAATGCGGGGCACCACGTCAAGGAACTTTTGCACCAAGCTGAAATAGGTGTTCGATTTTGGCCTTTCCGGCCATAGCTGATCCACAACAGACCTCATGGCGAGTCCGGACAACCTATTCAGTTCGGCCCATTCGGCTAATTGGTCAGTCAATGAAAGTGGACGCTCGGGAGAATGGAATTGTGTCCAAAACAGCTGGTCCACTCCACGGTCGTCCGTCTGACCCTAGAAGTACTTGGCCGCATCGGCAGCGCTCGCCGCCAAATCCATATACACATCCTCCGAACTCCACAGCCAATCCAGAGAGGCATACCGTGGATCTCCGAACTTCCTCCGCAACATAAAGGATTTCCCAGCTACAATATCCCCGGCTTCCCGCAGCTCCTCCTTCTTCGCCCTCATAGCAGAGCGGATGTCTTTTCTTGTCGTAGTAGCCTTCTCAAGGTCCGATGCCTTCGCTAGGTTTTCCTTTTCAAGAACCCGGCAACGGTCGGCGGCGGCTTTTAATTCTATGGCCATCTTGGCCATCTTATCTCGGCTCTCGCCATGCGCGGCCTTCTCGGCTTTCAACTCTTCAGCCGCCTTCAAAGCAGCCGCATTACCAAACCTCGCTTGTTCCTTGGCTCGGGCAAGTTCTGCCCGCAAGGCTTCAACAGTGGCAGCTCCATCTGTAGTCACAACATATTAAAGATACTGGCATCATGCTGCTCTTACTATGTGGCGTTTACCAGATAATGACACTTACCCTGTTCTTCGTCAAGCCTTTTGTTAACAAGCTCGATGTCGGCGTCTGTCGCATCCAACTGCCATTTTAAATGGGCAAACTCGCTAGTCCGGCTAGCCACTGGAGCTTCCATCACCTGCACATAGAGGTAGTATGGTTATTACCTGGGAATATGATCCTCTGTTCATTGTCGTTTCCGACGGCAACCAGAGTCTCAGGGGCTACCATCTACACAGGGCACACCTAGCATGTGCAGGACTATCATACATTATTTTACGTACCTCAAAGCCTGTCAGTAGACTCATAAAAGCTTCATGCAATCCGCTTTCGGCGGATGAGATTCTCTCCATCACCGTATTCATCAGCACATGGTGTTCATCTGAGATGGCCGCTCGCCCCACCAACTCCCTCAGAACATCCGATCGCACACCATACGGTGCCGGACTCTTTTGTCCGCTCTCTTTGGGAGCCGGACACTGGGAGCTTCAGGGGTCAATGGGATTATCTTCAGGCCTCACCGGACTCGGAGAGGCCCTCCGCGACGACACTTTGGGGTCGCCCGCTTCCGGAGCGGAGGAGTCCGGAGGAGGCGTTTCACTCTCCATCATCTCTGGAAGAAGATCCCCCGAAGACGAGCTCATTTGAGAGGGGCTAAGGCCTGAACTGCAAAGATATATGCGGTGGTTATTTTCTCAGAAGAAAAGGATGGCATACCTGTACTATTAAAGTATTTCGGGTCACTTACGACTCACTGGAGAATTGATCCCCCCACGGACTTTGTGCGGCAAAAGCACCCCCCAAGGTAGGACCCTCTATGGGAGACTTCTTCTCCCGTTTGGAAGCTTCGGCTTCCGAATCCCCGGGCGCAGTCCTTTTCCTCCTCCGGTCGTCTTCCTTCATGGAGACGCTCGCTCCCTCAGTTAGAATGGGCAGCGTTGGGGGCCTGCGTCCGCCCGTATTATCCTCCCCGATATCTTCCTTCAAGGGCTCCGGGTAAGGTGCGACCTGGAGCATCTTTTCCAATACCGGATTGTCTAAACCCTCAGGGAGGGGGGCCAAACACCGAATCAACTTCGCCTTTGTTAGCCAGTCCTGGTCAAAAAGCGAACTCTCAGAAATAACTTAACAAATGAGAGATAGTATGTTCGACCGGAAGATTCCTTACCTGTTCGGCGGCGCGGTTACTGCTCAGGCCCACGTCCTCGGTGATTTCCGGACACTCTACCTAAGGCCGAAGAATGACTTGTACATCTCCTCGTGCGTCAGGCCGAGGAAATTTTGAATGACACGCGGTCCCTCGGGATTGAACTCCCACAAGCGAAGGGGCCGTCGTTTGCAAGGCTGGACTTGACGAACCAGCATAACTTGTATTACCGCAACCAAACTAAAATCTCCATTGAAGAGATCTCGAATGCGGCTTTGCAGTATAGGCACGTCCTTGGCTGGACCCCAGCTCAGACGTTTGCTGATCCATGACATCAGTTGTGGTGGAGGGCCCGAGCAGAAAATAGGGGCGGCCGCCCACTTGGCACTTCTAGGAGCCGTGATGTAGAACCACTCCTGTTGCCACAATTCCGACACCTCTGGAATTGAACCTTTGGGCCATGGAGCTCCCGTCATATTGAATATTGAGGCACCTCCACACGCTGCATGTTGCCCCTCGATCATCTTCGGCTTTACTTCAAAGGTCTTGAGCCACAAGCCAAAGTGAGGGGTAACCCGGAGGAAGGCCTCACACACGACAATAAATGTTGTGATACGGAGAAAGGAGTCCGGAGCTAGATCATGGAAATCTAGCCCGTAATAAAACATCAAACCCCTGATGAAAGGATCCAAAGCAAGGCCTAGACCTCGGAGGAAGTGCGAGACGAACACGATGTTCTCGTTGGGTTTGGGGGAGGGGACGGCCTGCCCTCGGGCAGGCAGCCTATGCAAAATCTCGGCGGTCAGATATCTGGCCTCCCTCAACTTTTTGATGTCTTCTTCCGCGATGGAGGAAGGCACCCATCGGCCTTGAAGGCTAGATCCGAACATGACTGAAGGTTCGGAGCACCCGACCTGAACTTTGGGCGTTTGAGCTTGAGGTGGGGGAAGGATTCGATTGAGCACGGGAGGGAAAAATTAAAAGCCTTGTCCCTTTATAAAGAGGGTGAATATCAAGCGTCCTCTCCGTGGCCGTTTGGACTTGCCTATAGTCTAGGAGTCCTAGAAGCAGTGGGGTTACCCACGCCCGTATTGATGAGAATCTCGGAATAAGGGGACACGATCTCTGCTTCTACGAGACGTGCCAAGGAAACCGCCTCGCATGACACGCTGAGGTGGGACAATAAAACGATTCGAATAAAGGCTTGGCCGTGGTGCGATGTCACACTGAATACGTCAGCGGATTAGATTTGTGTAAATATTATTCTCTCTATGGCAATATGTGGAAACTTATTTTGCAGAGCCGGACACTATCTTTGTGCTCAAAATCTTCTATGAAGTAATTGGAGGAGGAACCCGCCTTGCAATGCTGAAGACAATCTGCGCGCCGGACTCGTCGTCATTGAAGCCTGGTTCAGGGGCTACTATGGGAGTCCTGGATTAGGGGGTGTCCGGATGGCCGGACTATACCTTCAGCCGGACTCCTGGACTATGAAGATACAAGATTGAAGACTTCGTCCCGTGTCCGGAAGGGACTTTCCTTGACGTGGAAGGCAAGCTTGGCGATACGGATATATAGATCTCCTACCATTGTAACCGACTTTGTGTAACCCTAACCCTCTCCGGTGTCTATATAAACTAGAGGGTTTTAGTCCGTAGGACAACATACAGAACAACAATCATACCATAGGCTAGCTTCTAGGGTTTAGCCTCTCCGATCTCGTGGTAGATCTACTCTTGTACTACCCATATTATCAATATTAATCAAGCAGGACGTAGGGTTTTACCTCCATCAAGAGGGCCCGAACCTGGGTAAAACTTCGTGTCCCTTGCCTCCTGTTACCATCCGGCCTAGACGCACAGTTCGGGACCCCCTACCCGAGATCCGCCGGTTTTGACACCGACAGTGTTGCTTGGTATGCAGTATTCCAGAGTGCTAGAAGCGTGGTGGAATTCTCCGGTGGGTGCAGCGGTTGCGAGTCATCTTCGTTTTCGTTGATCCGATGTTGTTGGCATTATTTACTCTATTTTTTGCCTTTTGTTTAGTTTGGGCATGCTTGTGCCGAGGCCCCAACAATTGTATCGTGTGGTTTCTATATAGCGGGGCGAAAGCCTATTTCTTCAAAGTTTATAGCTTATTTGCTGTTATTTCTTATAATCTCTGTGTTTTTAGAAAAAAATTGCTTTATTTGTGATCTCTTGATTGTGCTTGGTACACTTTTTGAAAGAAAAGAAAGAAGAACTGGACATATAGGATATGTGTTATCCATTTGCATTATGGACCACACATGCATGGTTTTTGGCCCAAGGGATAAAACAGCATGGAGCAGCTAGGCCTTTTGATCTCGTATGCCATATGGTCACAAGTGCGAATACCACAAGGTCATGCAACTTGTCTCTTCTCTCCAAGACCTTACGATTTCACTTTGTTGCCCCAATTGATTTGACCTCATGGTGGGTTTATTACTCCGTTTAAAAATCACGCGACATTGTGAAAGATCATCCATTACCTATGCAGTGGAATTTTTATACTATATGACAACTTAATTTAATGTACTAATGTTTTTCTAAGTGTACTTAAGATTACATCTCAGCGTGGGTAGATAGTTGTTAACCCCTCAATTCTTCATCTCCAAATGTTGACAAGGCGAAGGACATTTTCATAGCTGTACAACTGTATTGATTCAAGATCATATTATGTCCATGGATATGTTGCTACTATCCAAAGTGACCAACAGATATGTCCATGGATAGCTGTACAACTGTATTGATTCAAGATCATATTAGGTGATGAGTTTATAACAGAGTGATCAAATTTATTTTATAATTATCACAAGTGGCCACAAATAGATTCAATGATATTAGGTTTCTAGAGGTGGGAGTCTCATGTGGACAATCAAAATCTTTGAGGTTACTTTAGGTTGTCTTGGTCTAGTCTCCTGCAATTTCTAATGATTTGCAATATAGGTCATGGACATGGTACAAAAAGAAGCTGGATGACTGCGAGGTTTCTAGTATGATGGCGATAGCCTGCCAGGAAGTGGCAATCTAAGATTACACCTGAGGGGTTGCCAAGCTTAACACTCATGTAACTATGCAAGTGATCGCATTGTAATGCACACATGGCAAGCTATGTAGTATATGGCAAAAAAAGATACATGTTCGGATGGGGTGCCATGGCACCCCCATTCGATCAGCCATTGCTACCAGGGTCCATTTCCATTCACAAGATAATAGTCTTCTGTTGTTTCTTTGTGTGTGATCTTTTGTCTGACAAAAATGGCAGCTTATATGAGTATATATCTTGTCCCGAACTTAATTACTTTACTGATATGATTATCACATATCTCATGCTTGATGTTATTTTTACCACGGGAAATGATATATGAAATAGATATCGATCTAATGTCACAGTGTTGTTTACGAAAAAAATATCTTGAAACCAAGTCCTCATTTTTTTTAAAATGGTTGCTCTTAGGATCAATGCCAAGGTAAAAATAGGTTATAGTTATTGAAGAATTATTTAACAAAGCATTTTACTCCACTTCGAAACCATTCACCATCTTCCCATTCATAATGTAGGGTAGGAACTTGGTATTTGCTAAAATGCTAGCGAGTTTACCAATAGTTTCAAACAGGCTAACATTTTATTTGGTGCCTATGTTACAAAACATAGTGCCCTAGATGATCCTAAACCTTCCATTGCTACTGTAAGAGCTACTTCATTATTTAGAAAGTACATGCTCTAGTTTAATGTTGTAACATTTTTTGCTTCGTGGGATTTCCATTTAGGTTGTTGATGCTTTGCTCACAAGTTCCCCAGGAACAACACATTGAAGGCTCCCCAATGCTTCTGTAAGATTTATTTTCTTTAGTAAATAAAAACAACACCCTCTAGTTTATTTTTTTATCACTTTTGCGACTTGTGGGGTGTCCGGTATCATGCTGATGTTCTGCACAAAGTCGCCACGAAAATATCATTCAAGGCATTACATTGATTTTATAAGGTTTATTTTCTTCCACAAATAGAAAGTGCACACTCTAGTTCATCTTTTGTATTTTTCTTTTGCAATTTGTGTTGTTTCCGTATAGGTTGTTGCCTTCCAAAACTAGTCCGAGGTTGCAAGTATCATGGGGATGTTCATGCACAAGGTCACCACGAAGAGGTCATTGGTCAACGTCTTCTATTCTCTTTGTAATATTTATTTTCTTCACTAAATAGAAAGTACACACTCTAGTTTATTTTTTCTATTTTTTAAAATTTGTGGAGTTTCCACTTAGGTTGTTGCCTCCCAAAACTGGTATGAGGTGACAAGTATCATGGTCACCATCAAGAGCTCATTCAAGGCATTCAAATTCTTCTTTAAGATTTCATTTCTTAAGTAAATAGAAGGTATGTTCTCTTATTTAATTTTGTAACATTTTTGCGATTTGTGGGGCTTGCATTTAGGTTTTTGCCTCCAAATACTGGCCTGGCGTGAAAAGTATCATGGCGATGTTCACACACAAGGTCACTGTGAAGAGCTAATCCAAGTCCTTTAGGACATTGTTGAGTAAGGTATTTTGCGATGCACCTAAATTTTGAATCTCCATACCACATTAGAAAGTTGTTTACACTTTTTATTTTAGAAAACTTCTCCCTTCATTCCAAGAGCAATCCAAGAAGAGGCTGCAACTGTTGATCATACTCTATATGTTCACAATTCCCAATTGCTCTGGTTTGTGTTGTTTAGATCATCATTCTGAAACTCTTATAGTTGATTCATTTCATTGCCAAGGTTTATGTGAGGGTCAGCTCAAGCAGGTTTTGGAGAGGTAAATCCCAGAGATAGAAAAAGTGCTACTAATTTTATGACCAGTCCGGTTTCGTAGTCCTATTAGTAACATGATACATTAATTATAAATCATTGTTTCAGGCATGGAAGTCGTTATACAACTAGATGATTCCCCGCACATTGCTGCAAAATGTTTTGCAATACATCTCAATGAGATTTTATTGTATGGAACATGAATATTAGAAATAAAAACTGGACAATTAAAACTGAAATACATATGATTTATTGTGTTTTATTATCGTATAGTTGTGAAATATTTAGCTTGGAAGAATGGAAATTCTAGTTCATGTTTGCATGTTGAGGTGGTTCTTATCCTATGTATGGTTGTGGTGGGCATTTTGTTATGCATGTTGATGTGGAAGATTTGTAATTTAAAACCTACTTAAAATACACCGATGCATGTTGCATGGTAGAGGACTCTCATGCGTACACCAGACGGATGCTAGTGGATCAAGTTAGTAAATCTAATGTCTACAATAATTTTGATGATGTGGAAGCATGCATGTTGAGATAATTAGAGGTAGTAGGGATCACTCTCTTAGGTATATAAAATGAGAAGCCACCAATTTACCTTCCTAGTGGTGCAGAAGAGGCAGCATACAAGATTGTTCCCAAGTGATCGCAAATACTAGGACAAGAGTGGAAATGTTCCGCCAGGTCATGTCACAAAGCACGCTTGGTAACATGTCTGATTTGGATGGGATGGCTTTTTCTCACATTGTTTATAGGAAGATCTGGCACCCAACATAATTTGATTTCTTCCTATGCAGCCATGCTAGCATCAAGGTAATGTTAGTGGGACATACATTACATATAGTTGTTTCTTCTTGATGATGTCATCTAAATGAATGGTGACCTTATGAAACGCGGGGACAAGTTGCCCTACGCATTACCTTGTGTTGTGAGATGACTACAAAAAGCTGACTAATGATGCCTTACACTATTTTACAAACAACATGTGTAACATGTAAGCATGCTCTTACCTGACATTGTGTGTTTATTTTATTTCTTTTGTTCGTTAGTATGGGGTCTTGCTCTGTTATGATCTTCTCATGCATGCAAGAGAACATTGATTAGAGCTTAAAGTAAAATTATAGTTGTACCTTTCTAAGGTATTGCGTAGTGCTCAACTTTGATTGAGGTTTGTAACTCCTGTTGGGGAACGTACTAATTTCAAAAAATTTCCTACGCACACGCAAGATCATGGTGATGCACAGCAACGAGAGGGGAGAGTATTGTCTACGTACCCACGCAGACCGACTGCGGAAGCGTTGACACAACATAGAGGAAGTAGTCGTACGTCTTCCCGATCCGACCGATCCAAGCACCGTTACTCCGGCACCTCCGAGTTCTTAGCACACATACAGCTCAATGACGATCCCCGGGCTCCGATCCAGCAAAGTGTTGGGGAAGAGTTCCGCCAGCACGACAGTGTGGTGACGATCTTGATGTTCTACCAACGCAGGGCTTCACCTAAGCACTACAACGATATGATCGAGGTGGAATATGGTGGCAGGGGGCACCGCACACGGCTAAGGAACGATCTCAATGATCAACTTGTGTGTCTAGAGGTGCCCCCTGCCTCCGTATATAAAGGAGCCAAGGGGGAGGGGGCCGCCGACCAGGAGGAGGGCGCAGGAGGAGTCCTACTCCTACCGGGAGTAGGACCCCCCCCCCCAATCCTAGTTGGACTAGGATTCCCCGAGGGGGAAAGAGAGAGAGGGGGGCCGGCCACCTCTCCTAGTCCTAATAGGACTAGGGGAGGGGGGAGGCGCGCGGCCACCTTGGGCTGCCCCTTTCTCCTTTCCACTAAAGCCCATTAAGGCCCATATGGCTCCCGGGGGGTTCCGGTAACCTCCCGGTACTCCGGTAAAATCCCGATTTCACCCGGAACACTTCCGATATCCAAATATAGGCTTCCAATATATCAATCTTTATGTCTCGACCATTTCGAGACTCCTCGTCATGTCCGTGATCACATCCGGGACTCCGAACTAACTTCGGTACATCAAAAATGCATAAACTCATAATAACTGTCATCGTAACGTTAAGCGTGCGGACCCTACGGTTCGAGAACAATGTAGACATGACTGAGACACATCTCCGGTCAATAACCAATAGCGGGACCTGGATGCCCATATTGGCTCCTACATATTCGACGAAGATCTTTATCGGTCAGACCGCATAACAACATACGTTGTTCCCTTTGTCATCGGTATGTTACTTGCCCGAGATTCGATCATCGGTATCCAATACCTAGTTCAATCTCGTTACCGGCAAGTCTCTTTACTCGTGCCATAATACATCATCTCGCAACTAACTCATTAGTCGCAATGCTTGCAAGGCTTATGTGATGTGCATTACCGAGAGGGCCCAGAGATACCTCTCCGACAATCGGAGTGACAAATCCTAATCTCGAAATACGCCAACCCAACATCTACCTTTGGAGACACCTGTAGAGCTCCTTTATAATCACCCAGTTACGTTGTGACGTTTGGTAGCACACAAAGTGTTCCTCCGGTAAACGGGAGTTGCATAATCTCATAGTCATAGGAACATGTATAAGTCATGAAGAAAGCAATAGCAACATACTAAACGATCGGGTGCTAAGCTAATGAAATGGGTCATGTCAATCAGATCATTCAACTAATGATGTGACCTCGTTAATCAAATAACAACACCTTGTTCATGGTTTGGAAACATAACCATCTTTGATTAACGAGCTAGTCAAGTAGAGGCATACTAGTGACACTAAGTTTGTCTATGTATTCACACATGTATTACGTTTCCGGTTAATACAATTCTAGCATGAATAATAAACATTTATCATGATATAAGGAAATAAATAATAACTTTATTATTGCCTCTAGGGCATATTTCCTTCAACTCCCATCATATGTTCTACTTGTGTTTTGACAGCTTGTTATGTGTAATATGCTCATAAACTTGCGATACTTGCTCGATTCTAACAAGCGAAGGCTTAGATGAGGTGCCAGAGGTAAGCTCCGACAATGCAACTCAAACTATTTGTGTGATGAAGCTCATTTCCTGAGATAAAACATGAGCTCCAATGCGCATGTTCTACTACTGGTCCCTGTCCCTCCACACTTGAACAAGACTGAAGCCCAGAGAAAAACATCTCTAAATACTGGCGTATCTCCTAATTGGAGTATACATCTCTAAAACCTGGAGTAAAACATCTTTTAATACATTTCCAGTGACTAAGAATGGTTCATTTATGCAAGAATATCAACATGGATGTTTTATGTGCCTTACTATTTCAAGTGATTCAGCAGGCTTGTGTTCATGCTTAGCATATGTATAAGTTGAGATAATTTAAAATCTCAATAACTTTTCTAGATGAAACATCTAGGGCCTCAATTTTTTTTGATAATTTGAAACCCTGCTTTCATCGCTGGTGCACACACACACACACACACTTCTATTTTTAAAATAGTTTGCACTCACCGCAACATATATTCTTCCATTTCTATTGAAATATCTGATAACTCAATTGTCTAAACATATAAAACATTTATCATGACAAGCAGAGAGATTGTGCAAGTAGGTTTAGTTCGTTCCGAACGTGATGATCTCTTGTTGAGTTGTTGGCAATGGAGACAAAGTGCTCTACAAACGTCTTTTATTTTACTTTTTCCATTCTCTTTTTAGCCCTTCCTCATACAAGATCATTGCAAAGATGAGAGTAGATAATGTGCGGCTTAACTATTTCCAGCTTTGCAATTATTTATTTCTTCAATTGTCTACCTTTTTTCTTGCTTTATTTTAGATTTTTGTCTCTCTTTGGGAAAGCAACTGGGCCCATACCATCGATTTTATTTCCTTAGGCAGCTATGTTAATAGCTGAAAGTTTATGGCTTATTTGGTATTATATCTTATTATCTCTGCATCTTCAGAAATAATGTTTTCTTTATTTGTCATCTCATGATTGTGGTTGGTACATTTTTCAAAAAAAAAAAGAAAGAAGAACTGGACATATAGGATATGTGTTATCCATTCGCAGTTTGGACCATGCGTGCTTGTTCAACGATGCAAGGGCTACAATATCGTGGAGCAACTAGGCATTTTCAACTCATATGCCATATCGCCACAAGTGTGAATACCACAAGGTTGTGCTTGTCTCTTCTCTCCAAAACCTTATCATTTCACTTGGTTACCCCATTTGTTTGACCTCGTGGTGAGTTCTATTACTCGGTTTAAAAATCACATGACACCTTCAAGTCCATTACCTATATAGTGCATTTTTTATAGTATATGAGAACTTAGTTAAATGTACTAATGTTTGTCTATGTGTATTTAATAGTAAATCTTAGTGTGAGAAGATAGTTGTTGACCCCTCAATTCTTCATCTCCAAGTGTTGGCAAGGCGAAGGACATTTCTCATAGTTGTACTGATTCAAGATCATATTATGTCCATGGATATGTTGATACTATCCAAAGTGATCAACTTTGTTAGGTGATGAGTTTCTAACATAGTGCTTAGAAATCAAACTCCAAAATCACCCAAATACCTCAATCATTTCCCTACTCTCACACTTACATTCTTTAGAGCAACCACGTTAAATTCATTCATAACATCTAGCTCCATTCAGAGCCCCAAAGACAACTTTGCTTCGAACCACCAAACCCGTTGGACAAGCCTCCGTACATTGGTATGAACCTTTGAACCCACCCAATTATCAAACTCCAAACAATGTCCATAAGCCTGGGAAGTTGTGCTAGTGGTGATCAGAGCCTTCAGACACAATATGGTTGGACCCTTCGAGCTATTCAGAAGTTAGCACTTTGTGTTTCGATGAGAGCCTCCAAATTGATCAATTGGTGCCACTGAGCTTTACCAAAAAATGTGTAATAGTCAAAATTCTAGGTAGAGCGTATATACCCATACCTATCCCACTTGTTCCAAAAAACCTCATTTCAAACACCCATTTCTAAGAGAGAGGCACCAAGTCACGTGTCAAGATCAAATGACGTTCTACTCCAATATCCATGCCAAACCTTTTAGTCTCTCTTATCCTCTTTGCTTTCAATTCAACCTTTCAGGGCTTCTTCCTATGAGGGTTTTAGCATGTCAAAGATTATCTTTTGAAGCGCAAGAAAGAGATTCATCACCAAGCAAACTTATCCTGTTAATTTTGGATGTTGTGCACTTCTTATATCGGCAAGGTGGGTGATGTGTTTATTTTTGCATCACCTTTACTTCTTGTTTTACATAAGTCATAGGATCTTTGATATTTTACTGCTTCTTTATGTCTGATTTCATCAGGATCCTAAAGGACAAGGTTATTTGAAGCAGAACTCACACTATATGTGTAAAAATTACTAACATGGTAATAACCAACCATACAAATTGATGACCATGAGGGAGCAAAACAAGCCTCGAGGAGCTATCCATGAGAGAAGATGGCACCTGGTACGGGCACTCCTGCTTGTACTAGCGGTCGTACCAACAGGCGCTGGCTCCCCTGGTTAACTACTTCAACTATATATCTTCAGATCGCAAACTAAACTACTAGAGAGATTAGAACACACCCCAAAACCAAGAAACCTCACCTCTGGAAGGGATCCTGAGGTGGGAATCAACAGAAGGTAACCGCCACGCCATCAACCTGATCAAGGATACCTTGGATGAATCTTCATCATCATCATCATCATCACTATCCACATCTTCATCAACACTACCTCCTTCATCTCTTGTAATACCAAACCCTAGTTTCCATTCATACATGTTTTACAATAACCAGTCATCCTTTATTGCGATGCACATTATGACGATGTTTGTCATCTCCATGTATGAGTAAACCCCCTTGTTCTTGGGGATATGGTAAAACCCTTGCATGTTAATGGACTGAATGAAGATAGGATTCATGATCCTCTTTTCAATGTTATGTTAATGTTCTTCCTGATGTTCCGTGATAGTTGACCGCACAATAATTGCTTTACGAACGAGAAGCGTATATATTACTATCAAATGTGATGCCAGGCTGAGAAGGTCTAGAGGTGACAATAGTTATGTCCCTTGCCTTCTAAATCTCTTGATAGGGGAGTAACAAAGATTGCATCTAAGCTGCATCCATGGGGAGACCCTTAATCCCTTTTGTCATAAGCTAAATGTGGCGAGGAACGGTTGTGGCATATGTGATATGGAGCTCCTTTATGTATGCATGTATCTATACCTGGCTCTGCCCACTCCTACAAACATATGAGGTTGATTGAAAATCCAAACCTAGAATTATGCAGTAATGTACTTAAGTAGAACACATAGTAGTGGTGAATCCAGATTCCCTAAGAACGCTTTAGCCCAATTGTTGTTTCCATCATTTTCCTTAATCTCTTGTTATTTTACTTTATTCTTGCTGAAACACTCTTGGAATATTCCCGCCTTCACACACTTTTGCTTTGGGTCACAACTAACTCACATGCACATCCTAGTAAACATCAACCATTTCCTATGCTCCCTGTGGGGTCGATATTCTTACTTCGAAAAGGACACAACTAATCCATCTGCACTTGCAAGACATCAAACTTTTTCTGGCACCATTGCTAGGGAGCTAAACGCCTTTACTCTTTGTTTTAAGTTTTGGTTTATTTTGTGTACTAAGTTATTTTGCAGGTTCTAGGCAACCATGGTTGAGTTTAAACACTTGTATCTACTTGAGGCAATAAATATCTTGGGACCGCCTATTAAGGATGTCTTCCTGTCTATAGGCCCTAGTCCAAATGGTGAAACTTACGAAATCGATCTGAGTCTACTTGAGTCATATTCGATAGTACAAAAAATCCATCTCAACATGCATAACTTTTTTGATGAAATATTAGGGACATTTAAATTAAATGCTTTCACCTATGAAGAAATGAAACTGAAATTATTTGGCCAGATACTAACTTCCAAAGCAGAACCGTGGTTATATGTTCATCCCACAAGTACCTCTGACACTTGGGAAAATTATCTAGTGCAGTCTCCACTCATTTTTATCCGGAGAAGAAGTCTAATGGAGCGAGACTCATGATTTCTGATTTCACACAGTGTCGGGGGTGCTGATCCCACGGACACCTATGGGGATCAGCGGGCCGAGCCCCTTTTCGGTTCGGCAGGGGGAGGAGAAGGCACAAAGAGCAGATCGAGGCGATACGCACGAGCGACACGATCAGTTTACCCAGGTTCAGGCCGCACAGATGCGTAAAACCCTACTCCTGCTTTGGTTTGTATTGTGTTCTTGCTCGGGAGCGCTGATTGCTACAGTACGCTTGAATGGCTAGCGAGACCGAGCGTGAGAATGATTGTCCGACCCCCTCTACGTTGCACATGGGCCTCCTTTTATACGCTAAAGGGGTCACCGACAGGTGGCAACGTAGATGAGGGTAGAAATGTAAAAAGGGCATGCGGTTGGCACCGCCGCCTATAACAGTGTTATCATACCTAACCCTGACGGCAGGGGACAAAGGCATTAAATGCCTGTCTGTGTCGCTCTAGACGGTGCAGAAAGGGACCGCTAGGGACGCCCATGCTTGCCACGATGGCTATCTTGTCAGCGCCGCTTGCCACCGTGTACCTCTGGCTGCACAGCCTTCCGCCACGTACGCCTGGAAGGGTCCCAGAGCGACACGTTGGTGGATGTGCTGGAGCGCAGGTACAGGATGGAAGCTTGCCGCGGCAAGCGCCTTGCCGCGGTTATTATCTTGTCGCTCACTGGGTCTTGCCGGGACGCATGGTGCGCTGCGACAAGTTCCTTGAGATGCCTTGGTTGGCCTTCCCGGCAAGCTCCTCTTGCCGGGGTCTTGTTTTCTTCCCGGCAAGCTCCTCTTGCTGGGGCCTTGTCTCCTTGGTTTGGATACTTTGTTCTTGAATGGCTCCAGAGGAACCACGGAGGATCTTGGCGGTCGCCCGGCAAGCCTTGCCGCGGGATGCTGCGACTGCCCGTGCATAAGTTCGGGATACTAAGGTACCCCTACTTTAGTACACCGACAGGAGCCCCCGGGCCTGGGCCACGGTGCCGAGCGCTGTTGGCCAGGCCCAAAACAGGGCACGGGCACGCGCGGCCTAGGTTACACCGTATCTCACTCCGCATCCACCGCGCCCTCCCCGCACGGCACGCGTCGAACGCAGCATCATGGGAGAGATCGTGGCGGTTTCTTTATTAGGAAAGGCGGAACTTCCGCCACCTCCCCCTTTATAAACAAGGGGAAGCGGGGGTAGTGCGCCCACTCGCCCCATTCCAATCTCAGAAAACTCCGCCCCGCCTCCGTCTTCTCAAAGCAGCAAGAGAGCAGCGTCCTGCCCCCCCCCCCCATCGCCACCAGCGCCACCAACGTCGTCGGCCTCCTCCACCACATTTTCCATGGCTCCGAAAGCCGACAAGGGGAAAGCCGTGAAGTCGACCGAGGCGCAGCGGCTCGCGGCGCTGCGGAAGGAGCGAGCCATCTTCCCCCCAAAGCTCGGCGCGAAGGAGCTGCGGGAGTACTATTATCTCTTCTGGTCGACGGAGACGCGAGCTCACCCGCGGACCAAGGTGCTCCCGGCCACTGCTCACGCGACGGCTCCGGACGGGTACCCCTTCTTTGTCGTATTCTTCTACTGCGGGCTCTGCCCGCCCTTTTCCGAGTTCTTCTGTGACATCATGAACACCTATAATCTTTGCCTCCTTGACTTCACTCCCAACGCCGTCCTCACCATGGCAGTTTTCGCACACCTTTGCGAAAACTTTGTCGGAGTCCACCCTAATGTAGCCCTTTTCCGCCATTTCTTCATTCCCCGGGTAGAGAGAGGAGAGCCCTTGTCCGGCGGAATTGCCTGGGTCTCTAGGACCGGCAAGAAGGATTCCTATTTGGAGGGTGAGTTCCGCGGCAAGTGGGAGGAGTGGAGGGCAGACTGGTGCTGGATTGTCGAGGAGACCCGCAGCCATTCACCGCCCGGCGCCAAGTAGCAGCAGTACGCGGCAGTGACTGGAGTGACGTGGCCCCGGAAGACAGCAGGCTGAAGATTGTCGTCACCAGGATCCAGCGTCTCAGGCTTGCCGGACTTACTGTAGGCGCCATCGGCGCAGACTTTCTTCGCCGCCGCATCGCCCCCCTGCAGGAACGGAGGAGGCCTGCCTGGGAGATCAAGAACGCGGCAGATATCATGAGGCTGCGCCCAGGCCTCAACTACAATTTTACTGTCCTTGAGCTCAACGGAATACTGCAGGAGCTCTTCAAGTATGATTCAGATCACCCCGAAGTCTTCAGGTTGCCGCAGGGCGTCGTCCCGTTGTGCAATAATTCTGCGCTCGTCTGCATCAGGGCAATGATGCCGCTGTGCGACTTGCACGGACTCGTGCCCACTTGGCAAGAGCCCGAAGACGAGGTCGTGCAGCAGTTCTTCGACAACCTGGTAGAGGTGCCAATCCGCGCCAACGAGAAGGACGGCCTCATCCGCGACACCACCGAGGCGGAGTTGGCGTACATTGCCACCAGGTTGGAAGAGGCGGCAGCAGCCGCAGCGGCAGGTGAGTTCGGGTTTACCTTGGAGGAGGCAGCGGCAACAGAGGCGGAAAATCATGCCGAGCGAGAGGAAATCTCCGGCAAGAAAGAGCTTGCCCGGCAAGAGGAGCTTGCCGGCAAGGAAGATCTTGCCGGGCGTGACGCCGAGCCGAGCGAGCCCGCCGAGGATGCGAGCGGCTCGTTGGAGATTGATTCCTCCTCTACTTCGTCCTCAGACAGCACGCCGCCAGCAGCGTCTCCGTCTCCACCAAGAAGGCGTCTCCGCAAGGCCGGGAATGTAGCGAGGCGGCAGACGGGCCGACAGTCGCCGCGCCGCACGACGCGCTCCACCGCGGCAAGCACCGTTGCCGCGGGAGCGCCCCATGCTGCTGCTTCAACTGGAGCGGGGTCTTCCCGGACTACTGCTTCTGCTCCCGCCAAGCGACCAAGGGAGCCTACTCCTCCACCTTCCCGCGCCGGACGCGGGCTGGATTTTGACTTCTTCGCGTTCAGCTCTGACGAGGAAGAAGAAGAAGAGTAAGTTCTTCTTATTGTACTTGCAGTTCTTCAATCTTTGCTGTTTGTGGTCTTATATCTCATTTGCTTCGATCCGAACTCATTCCTTCTTAGGACTCTAGCCCAAAGAGCGGCAAAGAGAGCCAAGGCCCCGGTGATTGTCATCGAGGATGAGCCCACCGCATCAACAGGGGATGTGCCCGAGACAAACTTGCCGGACCCGGCGGCTGATCTTCAGAGCAGCCCCCAGCGTAAGTGTCTTGTTTACTTCCCGCTGTCGGGCGTGCACGAAGATCCTTGCTTTGCTGATACTTGTTTGTTGACTTGTGCAGGAGCAGAGCAGCCTCACCAGGAGAGCCTGGAGACCGCTTCCGAAGCGCCAAGGGAGAGTCCTCCGGCGAGGGAGAGGTCTCTGGCAAGGGAGAGCTCTCCGGCAAGGGAGGAGGCTCCGACAAGGGAGGAGCCCCCGGCAAGGGAGGACGCTCTGGCAAGGAAGGAGGCTCCGGCAAGGGACTGCGTCAGCGATCCCCCGGCGACGGAGACCACAGCTGCAGACCCTGGCACATGTAACTTCCCTGCTTCAAAAACTCCCCTTGGCTTCTTTTTCTTCATGATCTTTCTCTTGGATTTTGCTCGAATTTTGCTTGAATTTTCTCCCCTCCTCCGGCTGTCAGATCCATCTGCTGCAGAGCCAATGGAGACTGAAGTCGCCGCCGAGGAAGCAGCCGGTGCCAGCGAGGAGGCCGCCAGGGCTGCTGCCGAAGAAGCGGGCGGGGAGTCTGGTGGTCGTACTGACGACCCGGAGGCCGCAGGAGCGCCAGGCGCTGCTCCGACCACCGACTCCTCCGCCGCTGCCGCCGCGCCAAGTTCCGATGAGCCCCAGCCTGGCGTCTACCTGAAGGCCGGCGACGACATCTTCATCAACCTCCCCTGGGCGTCAAGCTCCAGGGCGTCGGTCGAGGGAGAGATGCTTGATGGAGAGGTGCTTGCCTCCGCCGGGCTGAAGTTGGTCGACGCGCCAAGCAGCAGCAGCAGTGAACCCAAAGAGGAGCGTCTGCTGCGGAAGCTGGTGGCTCTCTACCGCGCCCGGCAAGCCAAACTGGAGTCCCGCGAAGCGCTCGTCGCGAAGGCCGGGGCTGATATCGAGAAGCGCGCGGAGGAGCTCCGGGGCGCCAATCAGGAAGCTCTCCGCTCCCTGGCAAAGGAGCGGGAAGATCTTGCCGAAGCGCAGCAGGCCTTCCTCCTCGAGAAGGCCGACGTCGAAGAGCGCCAACGTCTTGCCGCGGAGAAGTTGTCTTCGCAGGAGGGTGACTTGGCGCAGCGGAAGGTCCACCTCGACAGCCACGAGGAGGAGCTTGCCGCGCGCGAGCGAGCAATTGGCGGAGCCCTCAAGCAAGCCGAGGACGCCGCCGCAGCTGCCGAGGCCGCCAAGACTGAGCTGGAGCTGAAGGTGGTGCAGCTGGAGGCGAGCCTTAAGGCGAACGGCGATGAGCTTGCCGCGCTCAAGCTTGAGCGGGAGAAGGACGCCAACAGTTATTCGGAGCTGCAAGTCCTTCTCGCCGAGAAGGGCAAGGAACTGGACGCCGCCAAGAACTCCAACGCTGATCTCGAAGTGAAGCTGGCGGCTCTGACGCAATCTCTGGACGGCGCCAAGGAGCAGGAGACGGCCTTGAGGGAGGAAGTCGAGGCCGGCAAGGTGCTGTTGGCGAGTGCTGCTGCCGCCCAGAAGACCTTGTCGGAGAACGTGGAGCACTGGACGGAGGGTCTGGTGAACATCGCCGCAGATGTCGACAAGGAGCTGGCGCAATTGGGGATGGTGGATCTTAGGTACTCCTCTGACGAGAACCTCCAACCCAGCGTCGAGCTTACTCTGTTCTTCAAAGGCGTGGCGACGGCGCTTCAGCGACTCCGGGAGCAGATCCCAAAGCAGCTTGCCGACGAGTCGCGCAAGATTTGCGCGGGAGCTCTCCAGAAGGTGTTGATGAAGGTGGCCTTCCGCAACCCAGGCCTCCGCCTCACCAACGTCCTCCAAAGCTTGCCGCCAGATGCTGATCTGGAGGAGCTCAAGGCCCTTGTCGCGCCTATTGTGGACAGGGTGAGCGGAATCAGGAGGGTCGAAGGTGACCGTGTTGACTAGGCCATCCATCTTCTTCTTTCCTTGTCGCTGTTAATCATGTTATGAAAAACAGTCTGTTAGAGTTGCGACAAGTTATTTTGTAATATACTCTATCCTGGGTAGTAATTGCTATGTTATTTCCTTTACTTGACTCTTCCCCTTGTATGTTTTTACCCTACGCTTTTAGGGAACTTGCCGGCGCAGGCACCTTTGCCGCGAGCGCTGAGTGCGGAACGTCAGCAGCCTGCTGGCGGTGCCGCAGCCGACAAGAAACCTTGTCGCGGCTTGTCGCAGCTCACTTAAGTTGTTGAGCGGACTCGAAACAACAGTAAGGGCGCAACTAGCTACGAGTTAGTTCCTCCGCGCACAGGTTTTCCATACAAAGCACGGTCGTTCAAGGAAAAATAACTTAAAAATTTCAAGGAAATCTGATTGCTCTGACTTTGGCAACTTATCTTTTTTGTTACTTGCTTCCCGGCAAGGCGAAACCTTCTTGAACGACGCCTGGTCCATACCGTATCTTCTCCCTTCCCCCCGGCAAACTTGTGCGCGAGGGAACCTCCTTTTCCTTGCGAAAAAGAAAGAGGACGAAATAACAATATGGAGCTTTATGGCTCGTTATTGCTTACCGGGGGTAAGTGCTGCACAAAATGTTAGATAATACATGCAAAATTTAAAAATCATGAAATCCACAAGATGTGCTGCGCACATAATCTTTATGCACGGGATCTGCGCCCGGCTTTGTACAAAGGATTACATGCAACAGCGGCAAGACTTGTACAAAAGGTGGTTGCCGGAACGGGTTCCGGCAACCGCGCCCTACGGGTAAAACTTGCGAAGATGCTCAATATTCCAGGAGTTGCTCACTGGTACGCCATCTTCGGTCTCAAGGCAGACAGCGCCAGGCCTAGTGACTCGTTTCACCCGGTAAGGGCCTTCCCACTTTGGCGTCAACTTGTTGGAATTCTTGGCGGACTGAACGCGCCGAAGAACAAGGTCGCCTTCCTCGAGACTTCTGGCGTTAACTTTGCGGCTATGGTAGCGGCGCAAAGTTTGCTGGTAGCGAGCGGCTCGCACAGCAGCCTGAAGACAGTCTTCCTCAAGGAGCAGCGCGTCATCTTGTCGCAGCCGCTCTTGCTCAAGCTCATCATAAGCGAGCACTCGAGGCGACCCGTATACGAGTTCCGTGGGGAGAACTGCCTCCGCTCCATAGACTAGAGCGAAGGGTGTCTGGCCAGTGGCTCGATTTGGCGTCGTCCTGATCGACCAAAGAACCACCGGCAGCTCCTCGATCCAGTTTCCTCCGCACTTGTGCAGCCTGTCGAAAGTTCTGGTCTTGAGCCCGCGCAGCACTTCAGCATTTGCCCTCTCCGCTTGACCGTTGCTTCTCGGGTGAGCAACAGAAGCGAAGCAGACCTTGGCGCCAAGATCTTGGACGTACTGCATGAAGGTGCGGCTCGTAAATTGCGTACCGTTGTCGGTGATTATCCTGTTAGGGATCCCAAAATGGCAAACAATCGACCTGAAGAACTTGACTGCTGACTGTGCTGTCACCTTCCTCACTGGTTCCACTTCTGGCCACTTTGTGAACTTGTCGATTGCAACGTACAAGTACTCAAAGCCCCGACAGCTCGGGGAAAGGGGCCGAGGATGTCGAGCCCCCAGACCGAAAATGGCCAGGATAAAGGGATCGTCTGGAGAGCTTGAGCTGGCTGGTGTATCTGCTTGGAATGGAACTGGCACGCTTCACATTTGGTTACTTGTGCAGTTGCATCCTGGAGGGCTGTCGGCCAGAAGAAACCTTGCCGGAATGCTTTTCCGACAAGTGCTCTTGCGCCAATGTGGTGACCACATATGCCTCCATGTATCTCTGCCAATAGCTTTTGTCCATCTTCCCGGGGAATACACTTCAATTTCACACCGTTGAGTCTTCTTCTGCACAGTGTGTTATCGATAAACTGGTACATACTAGACTGCCGGGCTACTCTTTCAGCTTCTTCTTGCTCTTCGAAAAGTTCTCCTGTCTGAAGGAAACGGACAATCTGTTGCGCCCATGCTGGAGCTTGTGGCTCGACAACAAGGACTAAAGGCACACCTGCTGCTGCGGGAACATCCGCTTCTACGGCAAGAGCCTGTGGCTCTGCCGGAGCTTGACGTTCCCCGGCAAGCTTGCCGGAGCAGAACTTGTCGGGAGTGTCTGCTTCAACGGTACAAACCTTAGGGCTTGCCGGAGCAGACTGCTCCTCAGCATTCTTGGCGTTGATCTTGGGGACTTTCTTGGCGGCGGCTCCGGGAAGCTCTGCCAGAAAATAGTCGCCAGAAACCAACTTCCTCTTCTTGCTCTGTCCAGTTGACGGTGCTACGGACGGCTGAGTCAATTTGAGCACGAAAATCCCTGGTTCCACAGGTAATTTAAGTGCAGCGCACTTTGACAGGCTATCGGCAATATCATTCTGAGCTCTTGGGACATGCTCCATCTGTAGGCCATCAAAGTGCTTTTCTAACTTTCTCACTTCGTCAACGTAAGCTTCCATCAAAGGACTCTGGTAATTCTTGTTCACTTGGCGGACGACAAGCTGTGAGTCACCCCTGACTATGAGCTTCTTAATCCCAAGTTCTGCCACGATTCTGAGACCGGCAAGCAAGCCTTCATACTCTGCAGTATTGTTTGTCGCTTGCTCCTTGGGATAGTGCATCTGGACTATGTACTTGAGGTGCTCTCCGGTGGGTGCGACAAGCAGCACTCCAGCACCAGCGCCTTGCAGCGAAAAGGCACCGTCAAAGTACATAAGCCACTCTTTGTTTGTTTCCTTGGCGGGGATGCTCGTCTCCGTAATTTCTTCATCTGGAGTTGGCGTCCACTCTGCTATGAACTCTGCCAATGCTCTGCTTTGGATTGTTGATGTACTCTCAAATTTGAGGCCAAAGCTTGACAGTTCCAGTGCCCACTCGACAATCCTGCCTATTGCTTCTGGATTTTGCAATATCCTCTTCAGCGGAAAGCGAGTGACAACTGTGATCTCATGTGCTTGGAAGTAATGGCGCAGCTTTCTCGAGGCCATGAGAAGGCCGAAAAGCAACTTCTGCACACCAGAATACCTTGACCTAGCCCCCTGCAAAAGGGAACTAACAAAGTAAACTGGGCGCTGCACCATCTTTTCCTGTATCTCCTCCTGCATCTGCGTAGATCCTTGCTTGTCGGGACCAGAGCTTGTCGGGGAAGCCCCCTGCTTGTCGCTGGATGTGCTTGCCACGGTTGCTAGCTCGTCATCTGCCTCCCTCTCCGCTACTAACGCAGCACTAACCACTTGATTGGTTGCCGCTATGTAGAGCAGCAACTTCTCTTGCGGCTTAGGTGCGACAAGTGTTGGAGTGGAGGACAGGTATCTCTTCAAGTCCTGCAGCGCAGCCTCCGCTTCCGGAGTCCATTTCATTGGACCTGCCTTTTTCAAAATTTTGAAAAACGGCAAGGCGCGCTCAGCAGACCGAAAGATAAACCTGCTGAGAGCAGCCACGCAGCCGGCAAGCTTCTGTACATCCTTGACTCGCTTTGGTGCTTCGATCTGCTCAATGGCCTTGATCTTGTCGGGATTGGCTTCGATTCCCCGCTGAGACACAAAGAACCCGAGAAGCTTGCCGGAAGGGACTCCAAACACACACTTCTCGGGGTTAAGCTTGAGGTTGATCTTGCACAGATTTGCAAAAGTCTCTTCTAAATCTTGGATCAGAGTTGCCCTGTCCTTGCTCTTGACCACTATATCATCCATGTAAGCTTCTACATTTCTGTGTATCTGTGGCTTCAGAGCGACATGGACTACTCTGGCAAATGTTGAACCAACATTCTTTAAACCAAAAGGCATCCGTACGAAATAGTACGTGCCACATGGAGTAATGAATGCGGTTTTCTCCTCATCCTCTTCTGCCATGAAGATCTGATGATATCCTGAATATGCCTCAAGAAATGAAAGCAAATCACATCCGGCTGTGGAGTCAACAATCTGGTCAATGCGCGGCAAGGGAAATGGATCTTTGGGACAAGCTTTATTAACATCAGTAAAGTCAATACAAAGCCTCCATTTTCCATTCGCCTTGCGCACGACTACAGGATTGGCCAGCCACGTGGGATGGAGCACTCCTCTGACAAGGCCTGCTATTTCCAACTTCTTGATTTCTTCTGCTATGAATTCTTGGCGCTCCACTGCTTGTTTCCTGACCTTCTGCTTGACGGGCTGCGCATGAGGACAAACGGCAAGATGGTGCTCAATTACTTTCCTGGGAACACCGGGGATGTCAGACGGTTGCCACGCAAACACGTCGATGTTCGCCCGCAGGAAAGCAATGAGCGCGCTTTCCTATTTAGGGTCAAGCGTGGCACTGATGGTGAAGGTACAACCAGTGTCGTCCTCCTTGGCGGACACCTTCTTGGTATGTGGTGGAGGTGCCATTGCCTTCTTACACTTGCCGGTGGAGCTCGATGGTGCCTCCTCGACGGCAGCGCAGCACTCCGAGGAGGTGCGCTTGCCGGAGTGGGCATCAGAGCTCTTGCCGGACTTGGTCTTCTTCTTCCCCCCGGGAGCTTCAGCGGCAAGTGTCTTGCAATCTGTCGCAGCTGCTACTTCCCGGTAGATCTTGTCGGCGCAGATAAGGGCATCTTTCTTGTCGCCAGGGACAGAGATGACGCTTATCGGGCCTGGCATCTTGAGCATGTTATATGCATAATGAGAGGCTGCCATAAACTTGGCGAGCACTGGACGGCCAAGTATCCCATTGTAAGGCAATGGAAAATCGGCAACGTCAAAAGTGACCCTCTCAGTCCTGAAATTCATCTCGCTGCCAAACGTTACTGGCAACGTGACCTTCCCCTTCGGCTTGCTCCTTCCCGGGTTAATTCCTTGGAATGTGCCGGTCTCTTCGAGCTCGCTGTCAGGGATCTGGAGTTTCTGGAGTACAGTGGAGGAGATCAGATTTAAGCCGGCCCCACCGTCAACTAACATCTTAGTGACCTTGAGGTTGCGTATAGTTGGTGAAACCAACAGCGGCAAGCACCCGACTGCAGTTATGCGATCAGGGTGGTCCTCAATGTCAAAGATGATAGGCGTGCTGGACCATTTCAGAAGTTTGCGCGATTCGACAGGTGGTTCTGCCGCATTGACTTCCCGCGCCCACTGTTTGAGCTGGCGGTGAGAAGTATGCAGAGAAGCACCGCCGTCAACACACAAGACTTCTGTAGCTTTCTGAAACTCTTGCTCACTGTTCTCAACATCATCCATGTCCTTGTCGTCGTCTTCCTCTTCATCCTTGTCGCGGCCGCGGGGAGGTCTGTCTCCTTGCCGCTGTTTGGCCTTGCCGCGGCGTCCTCCCCGGCCAGCGCGCTTCTTGCCGGCCTCTCCACCGCCTCCTGGGCTCTCTCCTTGTCGCGCCGCTCGTACTCAGCTTTTTGTTGCTGGACAAGCTGCTCGACCTTCTTGCAGCTCTGGAGATCATGGCCCTTGGTGCGGTGGATCTTGCAGTACTGCTTGTCGGAGCCGTCCTGCTTGTCGGCGGCCGCCACAGCTTGGCAGTTGGTGCATGCGGCAACCTCCTTGCCGGAGCTGCCAACTTTGGCTTGCTTGGCGCCACCGTTGTTGCCGGACTGCTCAGCGACTAGTACCTATTTGCCTTTCTTCTTCTTATTGCGCCTCCGGTTTTTCTTTGCCGGGGCAGCATCTTCGCTGTCAGATCCTCCTGCTCCAGTATTCTCTCCGGAGAGTTTCCTCCCTTCTTCAGCGCGTGCACATTTGTCAGCCAGGGCGTACAGCTCGCTGACGTCTCTGATCCTGCTCATCGCCATCTCCTCCCGCATCATGCGGTTACGCACGTTCTGATGGAACGCGCTGATAACCGCGGCAGGGTGGATGTCTGGGATATTGCGCTATACACGGCTGAATCTCTGGATATACTTGCGCAGGGGCTCTCCTTCTTTCTGGGGGAAGCAGGTGGAGGTCACTCTCTTGGCCATGTGGTTTGTGGCCGCCCGTAAAGGCGCCGACAAACTGATGGCACAAGTCCGCCCAAGAGGATATGGAGTTGTCCGGCAAGTGCATGAGCCAGGACCTGACTTCGAGCTTGAGTACCAGCGGGAAGTAGTTGGCAAGGACCTTGTCGTCTCGCCCCCCGACAGCTTGCACTGCAATGGTGTAGATGCTGAGGAACTCCGACGGGTGCGACTTGCCGTCGTACTTCTCCGGTACGTCTGGCTTGAAATGCTTCTGGCTGAGCCACTGGACTTGCCGCAGCTCACGGGTAAACGCAGGGCAACCTACCGCGTACGGCAAGTCGCCTGGTTCTCCAGGCGCATGCATGTCAACAGAGGGCGCAGCGCACAGGTCTGATTGACGCCACGCTTCTCTTCGGCGCTCGATGCGAGTACGAGCGTCTTCTTGCTGCCGTTCGTGAAGAACTTGGCGCTGATCGCGGCGAGCTCGTGGAT
The DNA here is from genome assembly GCA_034509565.1 of Triticum monococcum. Lineage (NCBI taxonomy): Eukaryota > Viridiplantae > Streptophyta > Magnoliopsida > Poales > Poaceae > Triticum > Triticum monococcum. The sequence goes on along the minus strand of CM067847.1, from coordinate 7,817,423 downwards.
CTGATGACGCGGTGGAGTCGCTGTCGTGGTGGATCCGACGAGTCGGCGATCTTGGCCTTCGAGGCAGAGAGTGCACAGTGGTTGCACCCTCGCCGGTCTTGTCGCCACCGGCTCGCGCCTGGCTAACTTGTCGCGGCAGCGATGTGCTCGGCTGCCGTGGGTTGTCACCGTTGGCAAAGCCGATGAGGTTCTGGATAGTGGCCCTCCAGTCATCGATTTTCTCTGGCGCTGGAGGGTAATCTAGGAGCAGTTGAGCTCGTGCCAAGGCTTCTGCCGGAGTGGCGGGCGGCGGCGGCAAACGGTGCGAGGAACGAGATACGCTCGGACTTCTAACTACGTTAGAAGGAGCAATATATCGTCCAAGCGACCGTGCCACGCTCGCGCCAGCATGTTGGCGTGCATGCTGGTCTTGAGCACTCCGGGATCCACCAGCTTGATCTTGGCCCAGCAAACGTATGGTACCGTGAGTACCATAACGTTGCTGGTCTCGCGCCTCCTGCGATGGGCGCGGTGCGTGTACGGACGCCGAGGTCTTGGAGTGCGCTCGGTCGTTGTGGGAGCCGACCGCGCCGCCGATGTGCAGCGCAGTCTTGTCCTTGGACCTGGCAGCACCATGAGCCCCCTCGTCGGCGCCTGTTCTTCCGCCGGCATCCACCCCACCAGCCGTTCACTCCGGCGACGGTGGGCGTGGCGCGGATGGAGCAGCTGCCTCCGAAATCTTCTTCTTCGGTGGCATGTTGATGAAGACGTTGAAAATCTTCAGCCTGCCACGATGGCCTAGTCTACGCGGTCACCTTCGACCCTCCTGATTCCGCTCACCCTGTCCATAATAGGCGCGACAAGGGCCTTGAGCTCCTCCAGATCAGCATCTGGCGGCAAGCTTCGGAGGACGTTGGTGAGGCGGAGGCCTGGGTTGCGGAAGGCCACCTTCATCAGCACCTTCTAGAGAGCTCCCGCGCAAATCTTGCGCGACTCGTCGGCAAGCTGCTTTGGGATCTGCTCCCGGAGTCGCTGAAGCGCCGTCGCCACGCCTTTGAAGAACAGAGTAAGCTTGGCGCTGGGTTGGAGGTTCTCGTCGGAGGAGTACCCGAGATCCACCATCCCCAATTGCGCCAGCTCCTTGTCGACGTCTGCAGCGACGTTCACCAGACCCTCCGTCCAGTGCTCCACGTTCTCCGACAAGGTCTTCTGGGCGGCAGCAGCACTCGCCAGCAGCACCTTGCCGGCCTCGACTTCCTCCCTCAAGGCCGTCTCCGGCTCCTTGGCGCCGTCCAGAGATTGCGTCAGAGCCGCCAGCTTCACTTCGAGATCAGCGTTGGAGTTCTTGGCGGCGTCCAGTTCCTTGCCCTTCTCGACGAGAAGGACTTGCAGCTCCGAATAGCTGTTGGCGTCCTTCTCCCGCTCAAGCTTGAGCGCGGCAAGCTCGCCGCCGTTCGCCTTAAGGCTCGCCTCCAGCTGCACCACCTTCAGCTCCAGCTCAGTCTTGGCGGCCTCGGCAGCTGCGGCGGTGTCCTCGGCTTGCTTGAGGGCTCCGCCAACTGCTCGCTCGCGCGCGGCAAGCTCCTCCTCGTGGTTGTCGAGGTGGACCTTCCGCTGCGCCAAGTCACCCTCCTGCGAAGACAACTTCTTCGCGGCAAGACGTTGGCGCTCTTCGACGTCGGCCTTCTCGAGGAGGAAGGCCTGCTGCGCTTCGGCAAGATCTTCCCGCTCCTTCGCCAGGGAGCGGAGAGCTTCCTGATTGGCGCCCCGGAGCTCCTCCGCGCGCTTCTCGATATCAGCCCCGGCCTTCGCGACGAGCGCTTCGCGGGACTCCAGTTTGGCTTGCCAGGCGCGGTAGAGCACCACCAGCTTCTGCAGCAGACGCTCCTCTTCGGTTTCACTGCTGCTGTTGCTTGGCGCGTCGACCAACTTCAGCCCGGCGGAGGCAAGCACCTCTCCGTCAAGCATCTCTCCCTCGACCAGCGCCCTGGAGCTTGACGCCCAGGGGAGGTTGATGAAGATGTCGTCGTCGGCCTTCAGGTAGACGCCAGGCTGGGGCTCATCGGAGCCTGGCGCGGCGGCAGCGGCGGAGGAGTCGGTGGTCGGAGCAGCGCCTGGCGCTCCTGCGGCCTCCGGGTCGTCAGTACGACCACCAGACTCCCCGCCCGCTTCTGCGGCAGCAGCCCTGGCGGCCTCCTCGCCGGCACCGGCTGCTTCCTCGGCGGCGACTTCAGTCTCCATCGGCTCTGCAGCAGATGGATCTGACAGCCGGAGGAGGGGAGAAAATTTAAGCAAAATTCGAGCAAAATCCAAGAGAAAGATCAAGAACAAAGTATCCAAACCAAGGAGACAAGGCCCCGGCAAGAGGAGCTTGCCGGGAAGAAAACAAGACCCCGGCAAGAGGAGCTTGCCGGGAAGGCCAACCAAGGCATCTCAAGGAACTTGTCGCAGCGCACCATGCGTCCCGGCAAGACCCAGTGAGCAACAAGCTCCTGGACGCGACAAGATAATAACCGCGGCAAGGCGCTTGCCGCGGCAAGCTTCCACCCTGTACCTGCGCTCCAGCACATCCACCAACGTGTCGCTCTGGGACCCTTCCAGGCGTACGTGGCGGAAGGCTGTGCAGCCAGAGGTACACAGTGGCAAGCGGCGCTGACAAGATAGCCATCGTGGCAAGCATGGGCATCCCTAGCGGTCCCTTTCTGCACCGTCTAGAGCGACACAGACAGGCATTTAATGCCTTTGTCCCCTGCCGTCAGGGTTAGGTATGATAACACTGTTATAGGCGGCGGTGCCAACCGCATGCCCTTTTTACATTTCTACCCTCATCTACGTTGCCACCTGTCGGTGACCCCTTTAGCGTATAAAAGGAGGCCCATGTGCAACGTAGAGGGGGTCGGACAATCATTCTCACGCTCGGTCTCGCTAGCCATTCAAGCGTACTATAGCAATCAGCGCTCCCGAGCAAGAACACAATACAAACCAAAGCAGGAGTAGGGTTTTACGCATCCGTGCGGCCCGAACCTGGGTAAACTGATCGTGTGGCTCGTGCGTATCGCCTCGATCTGCTCTTTGTGCCTTCTCCTAACGCATATTCAGGATATCATCAGATCTTCATGGCAGAAGAGGATGAGGAGAAAACCGCATTCATTACTCCATGTGGCACGTACTGTTTCGTACGGATGCCTTTTGGTTTAAAGAATGCTGGTTCAATATTTGCCAGAGTAGTCCATGTCGCTTTGAAGCCACAGATACACAGAAATGTAGAAGCTTACATGGATGATATAGTGGTCAAGAGCAAGGACAGGGCAACTCTGATCCAAGATTTAGAAGAGACTTTTGCAAATCTACGCAAGATCAACCTCAAGCTTAACCCCGAGAAGTGTGTGTTTGGAGTCCCTTCCGGCAAGCTTCTCGGGTTCTTTGTGTCTCAGCGGGGAATCGAAGCCAATCCCGACAAGATCAAGGCCATTGAGCAGATCGAAGCACCAAAGCGAGTCAAGGATGTACGGAAGCTTGCCGGCTGCGTAGCTGCTCTCAGCAGGTTTATCTCTCAGTCTGCTGAGCGCGTCCTGCCAGAGGTACACGGTGGCAAGATGGGGTACTGTACACGTGTGACAGTTCCAGTGCCCACTCAACAATCCTGCCTGTTGCTTCTGGATTTTGCAATATCCTCTTCAGCGGAAAGCGAGTGACAACTGTGATCTCATGTGCTTGGAAGTAATGGCGCAGCTTTCTCGAGGCCATGAGAAGGCCGAAAAGCAACTTCTGCACACCAGAATACCTTGACCTAGCCCCCTGCAAAAGGGAACTGACAAAGTAAACTGGGCGCTGCACCATCTTTTTCTGTATCTCCTCCTGCATCTGCGCAGATCCTTGCTTGTCGGGACCAGAGCTTGTCGGGGAAGCCCCCTGCTTGTCGCTGGATGTGCCAAAGATGTCGGGGGTGCTGATCCCACGGACACCTATGGGGATCGGCGGGCCGAGCCCCTTTTCGGTTCGGCAGGGGGCGGAGAAGGCACAAAGAGCAGATCGAGGCGATACGCACGAGCGACACGATCAGTTTACCCAGGTTCGGGCTGCACGGATGCGTAAAACCCTACTCCTGCTTTGGTTTGTATTGTGTTCTTGCTCGAGAGCGCTGATTGCTACAGTACGCTTGAATGGCTAGCGAGACCGAGCGTGAGAATGATTGTCCAACCCCCTCTACGTTGCACATGGGCCTCCTTTTATACGCTAAAGGGGTCACCGACAGGTGGCAACGTAGATGAGGGTAGAAATGTAAAAAGGGCATGCGGTTGGCACCGCCACCTATAACAGTGTTATCATACCTAACCCTGATGGCAGGGGACAAATGCATTAAATGTCTGCCTGTGTCGCTCTAGACGGTGCAGAAAGGGACCGCTAGGGACGCCCATGCTTGCCACGATGGCTATCTTGTCAGCGCCGCTTGCCACCGTGTACCTCTGGCTGCACAGCCTTCCGCCACGTACGCCTGTAAGGGTCCTAGAGCGACACGTTGGTGGATGTGCTGGAGCGCAGGTACAGGATGGAAGCTTGCCGCAGCAAGCGCCTTGCCGCAGTTATTATCTTGTCGCGTCCAGGAGCTTGTCGCTCATTGGGTCTTGCCAGGACGCATGGTGCGCTGCGACAAGTTTCTTGAGATGCCTTGGTTGGCCTTCCCGGCAAGCTTCTCTTACCGGGTTCTTGTTTTCTTCCCGGCAAGCTCCTCTTGTCGGGGTCTTGTCTCCTTGGTTTGGATACTTTGTTCTTGAATGGCTCCAGAGAAACCACGGAGGATCTTGGCGGTCGCCCGGCAAGCCTTGCCGCGGGATGCTGCGACTGCCCGTGCACAAGTTCGGGATACTAAGGTACCCCTACTTTAGTACACCGACACACAAAAATCAAGAGAAAGTCTAATTAAGGTTTGTCCGAGGTATCATTCGTTACTTAATAATCGTCCTCATCATAATTATCCACCATGGCTGGCATTGCATTTATTTTATTGAGGACTTAATGACCAGTGTAACGGAACAATAGACCTTGCATCTAGATGATATTTTATGGACTATAGTGTTGATCAAGCTTGGGGGCTATTAGATAAAATTCCTTATAATTATGAGGCTTGGATTTCGATAAAGGAGGTAAGGGAGGAGTGGAGCTCCATTACGATTGTATTAAAAGTTACACGCAATATGGGATGGTGGACAAACTGAGTAAAGATTTTCATTTGGAGTCCGACTTTGTTCTTCAGATCATAAATTATTATATTGAGCATTTCCAGGTAACCGAATAGAATGAGGAGCACTAAACCAAAAGAGCGAATCAAGGGTCAGTTCACGTGCATGGGGAGGTGCAGGCGGTGTGGCGGCGGCGAGCACTAGGTTATACCGGAGCCAGCCGGCCATGCACTAGGTTATACCACATTCCTTATTAAAAAGAAGAAAATGGAAAAATATTGCCAAGTTTCCGTCAATGGAAACTCGGCAAATACTACCCACCGTCACGTAGCCGTCGACTGGCCACTGGTGGTGGTCTGTTGGTCAGGACACTGCCAAGTACCTTCCGGGTGGAACTCGGCAAAGGTTGGACTTTGCGTCTTTGCCAAGTTTCTTTTTGTCGTCGAGTCCCCTTGCCTTGGCACCAGGCAAATAGTTTTGTTTGCCGAGTTCTTTTTGCGTTGCCGAGTCATTTACCTCTGTGCTCGGCTGACTGCTTTGACTGTCGACCTCTTGATAAAAGAAACTCGGCAAACCTCGGGAACACGGCAGGTGCGGCAATTTCAGTGGAATGTGCTACGGTGGGAAAAGCCAATAGCAAAAAACTTTGGAGCATGGTGTCATGCGATGGTGGTATAGTAACTTAACAAAAAAAATCATGTAGATACTTTTCAGAAGTGAAAAAATAAAGCATGTGTGTGGACGATAGATGAACACACATGCATGCTGAATTTGGCCAAAAAAAATGATCATCCACGTTCCACGAGCTGAGGAACATTTAGGGGGTGTTTGTTTCAACTTTAGGGATCAACATCTATTTTGAATCAGCTCTAAAAAGTCAGTCAAAATCTGGTTGGGCCTATTTCTAGTGTATTGGGCTGAAGAGCGTCCCATTGTACTTCAGTGCTGCCAATCATCTTTGCTAGCACAGCGAATCCACAGCTGCTGACTGCTGTTGAAACCCAAGCCCAAACAAACAAGCTCTTACTTAAGCTACTTTCTACTAGTACAATATGTTACAATAATATGAATGCAGGCAAATACAAACTAGACTTTTTCTACCGAATCTCTTTTGAACATTTTCCACATATGAATGAGTTTTTTTGAAGGGAAAATATTATACGGAAACCAACATTCGGTGGAAACCGGTGAAAACCACAAGAAAAATGATGTTTTGAAGTTTCTAAAAAAAATCTGAAAAAAATATAAGATGTTAAGAGAGTGATGTTCTATTGCCACGCAAAATTTCAAGTTCAAACATGTTACCGGATGTGAGCTATGAAAAAGATAAAATCAGCATTGAATAGTGACGAACAGTAAAATCACTATTCCTTGTTGAATGTTTATTTTCCATTGCTCGCATCCTGTAATGTGTTTTTACTTGAAATTTCACATGACAATATATAGAACATCATCCTCTTAACATCCCACATTCTTTTCAGATTTTTTTTGAAACTTTTAAATATGGTTTCCACGAAGTTTTGTTTGAATGTTGGTTGCCGTATATATTCACCCATGCTACACATATGGGGCGTTTACGCAGTTTTTACGGATTGAATCAGCGTGTCGGTTTATGTTTGGTGTTAGTTAGGAATGTGGGCCCACTCCCTTGAAAATGGGGATATGTTTAGTAAATTTGGAAGCCTCCCGTAGAATCCCCATAAAGAAGTGTAAGTCTAGCATTTTTGAGTTCTTTTATGGTACTACATGAATGAGTATTGTCATCCACAATAACTATATGTAAGTTGACTGAATTAGTAATTTGGGTAAATCAATTCTATGAGAGAAGAAATGATTCGAGGAGGAAGAAAGAAGGACGATGATTGGATCTTAATCCGTTGACCAACAAATTGACTTGCCCAAAATAAATTTTTCAGGCGACTCTTGCATGTAGTTAGTCCCATTGTTATCAATTTTTGTTTGGGTGAGTATAGTAAGCGTACTTGCGGCGAGAGCCGGCCGTGCAGCAGGAACAAGCAGGAGAGGCACACGCAGATGCCCAGGATCGCCACCGTTCCCAGCGTCCACCGCTTGCCGCTGCCGGGGCCGGGAGCTGCCCATGACGGCGAAGCAGCCGAGTAGTGCAGCTGGTGGGTGCTATGGTGGGTGTGGGCGGCCGCTGCGGTAGAAGGTGAGCACCATGGCTCCCGCGAGCGACACGAGCGTGCCGGGGAGCTTCGTGGCGCCGCTGGCCGTGCGGAGCTTCAGCGACTTGGACCACGTGGCAGTGGCGAGCAGGAGGGTGAGCAGGAGGGCGCCACGTTCACGCCGACGTACAAACACACGCGAGAACGCAGGCAGAGGCCCGAAGACAGGAAAATACGCGGCTAGCGGCCGGGCGAGCAACGTCGGACGTCGAGGAAGAAGAAGACGAGTGGGTAGGGTTTGTCCATTGACCATTGGAGGGATGATGATGCAAGAAAGAAGAGAAAGACAGCGAGGGAAGAGAGACTCGTCTCAGTTACGGCTTTTGGTTTCGCCCCATCGCCGGGAAAGGTGACCCACCGGACCAGACCAGATTGGTTACAACTGCAGCGCCGGCAGCAATACTCCACTGTGCTGTGGGCTGTAGGTAGCATGCAAGTGTCTGCCTCTGCGTGGTGTGTGTGTGTGTGTGTGTGTGTGTGTGTGTGTGTGTGTGTGTGTGTGTGTGTGTGTGTGTGTGTGTGTGTGTGTGTGTGGATCCATCACCTCACCTCATCTTTTGCTAGCGGCTGCTAGTGTGCTGGTGCGCTATCAATCATAGGTGCCCCAGCCAGCCACCTACACCTATCAATCCATCCATGGTGTTCCTTCCTTTCCTTTTTCCCAAAGGCGGCAACAAAGAAGATCTTTTCCTCCTTTGTCCTCTTCTCTTGATTGTGCATCTAGCTAGGTTGCTGTGGATTTCGAACGCAGTGCATTTTTGGATATGTGTCATCTCTTATACTACTATATATAATATAATATGTGAATTTCAGAAAAAGGATCTTTCCTTTCTTGATCCTCTCTTAGTTGTGCATATTGGAGGAGATTTCATCCAAAAGGAAGGAAGAAAGAAAGAAACTGGACATCTCGTTGGATCTGTGTTATCCCTGGCATTTTGGTCCATGCCTGCCTGCATGGTCGGCGGTGCTAGACCTAGCCCTACTTGTAGGCCCTTTGATCTCATCATCTATCCCGTATGTTATACAGCCACAAGAGCGCATACTACAAGGTTGTAACAATTGTCACTTTTGTCCAAGAGTTTGTATCACGCCTGCCGCCGATAGTTTTCTGCGACTAATTAAGGTGTGAAGACGCCCTACCAATCTGCTAGTGCTTTTTGCCCTGGCATGGAGTACTGGTGGAGGCAACTATTGAAAGACCAATCATCCAGATGTCGATCGCTTAATGTCTGGGTGAAAACTCTTGTTCTTGCCATTATCGTTCGGGCTCAGCAGCGATGAACTTGCATTGTTATCTTGTTGAAGGTGTTGTCTACTTGTTGTGCTGGTCTTCATTGACTGGTCTCGGCAATCAGGATTGAAATTCTTCTCTGTACAGTCTCCGGCTGGATGTGGCAACGATGGTGCGAGGACAGTTATCCCTTGTTGAAGGAAGATAATCGCACTTGTTGAAAAGACTTAATTTCGAAATTCAACTTCTAAGAGAGAGCCACCAAGTCATATGCTAAGTTGAAAGGATGTTCTACTCCAACATCCATGCCAAACCTTCTAATCTCTCTTATCCCCTTGCTTTCAAGTCAACCTTTCAAGGTTTCATCTTATGAGAGCCTGAGTGTGGCGAAGATTATCTTTTCAAGTACAGGCAAGAGATTGATCATCAAGAAACCTTATCTTGTTACTTTTGAAGGGTGTGCGTCTCCTATACCAGTTAGTTGTGCTTGGCGTTAAGCCTCGTGCACTAGCCAATTCAACCAAAAGTCCGAACTGATGGAACTGGTTAGGCAATCCACATATACACTTCAATAACCTCTCTCACGTGTGACTCGAAAAGTCAACACATGGACAGACTCAGATGTATGGGTCAAGAGGCCTATACATGGATAAAGGGGGCAGTAGCAATTTTTGGATAAAATGCAAAAGCCAGGAGAACTCAAGACCTTGGGCTCTGATATCATGTTAAGCTTCATGAACTAGCCAACACAACTAAAAATCCGAACTCATGAAAATAGCTAGGCAATCCACATATACAGTTCAACACTTGGGAGCTATCAAGGTGTGAAGAGACCAGGAAGTTTGTAAGAGCTTTAAGGATCACCTACTTTGTGATGATATACCCCAAGTGAGATTCGACCTTGATGGTCCATAAGCCATGGTGGTTTAGATGGTAAGCAGTTTGTAGACCCTTCATGGGCAACGCTACCGAGACTTTTACCATTGAGGTATGTAGTCTTAGAGCTTTTGTGGTTGAAGACTCCGCCAACGAGGAGTAGTATAGTGCTAATTATCCGACCTCGGAAAAAAGTGTCTATGGTCTCTCTCCCGAACTATTTACCTTACTTGCAAGGTTTTCTTGGGCGCTTACTTATTTGTAGACTTGTATGTGTAGGGTATCTTAATCATACTCTAGCTACGGTTTAAATTTATAAAGATTTAAATTTACTAGAAATTTTAGGTGGTAAGTTTTGTTAGTATATTCACCCCTAGACTCCAATGATCCGACATGTTGGGATCTTTGTTTGTTTCATTTATTGTGATGATTTTTTTAATTATCATAATTTCTCAACCCCATGAATACATTGTTTGTCAAGAGGGTGTGACACAACTAGTTTAACCAAGCTTTGCTCTCACCCGAGTGCACACCTAGAAAATATGGGATCTCTAATGCGCACTAACAATATATTATGAAGATTCCCCCTCTTCACCGAATTCCTCGAGTACATTGATACATCTCAAACGTATCTTATTCTTTTATCACTTCATGTTATTATATTATCATTTATATATATTTTTATAGCATTTTGTATTTATTTTTGGACTATCCTATTAGTTCAGTGTCCAGTGTCAGTTCCTGTTTTCTGCTTGTTTTTGGTTTCATAGGAAATCAATATCTACGGAGGTGTTGTTGATTTAACATGATTTTTTGCGGCGATAAGAAACACGGAGCTTCTGGAGAGATCGAGACGAGCCAGGAGGAGCCCACACGAGCATGTGGCGTGGTCGGGGGATGACCGCGTCCCTTGCCTGTGCGGGGCCTACAAGCACCTCCTTGACATGATTCCACCACCATAAATCCCTATAAATACCGAAACCATCCGTCGTGCCATGAGAATAAATTTATCTCTGTCGTAAGCCTCTTCTCCGAAGAGCCATCTGGATCCTTGTTCCATAGGAGGAAGCCATTGTCGGATCCATCTTCATCAACTTTGTTGCCTCCATGACCATGTGTCAGTAGTTCTTTTAGGACCTGCGCGTCCATAGTAGTAGATAGATTGTTCTCTCTCTCCTTTGGATCTTCAATATAATGTTCTCGTTCTTGATCGAGATCAATTCAATGTAATCGATGGTGTGTTTATTAGGATATTATGACTGTCACTTTATGATCAGATTCTTCATTTAATTTAATTTAATCTATTTGGCTTTTGTTGCTGCATAATTAAATAGTTTTGTATTGCTCTTCGATCTATCTATCTATCTTCTTTGGCCAAGTTCGATTGATTTTTCTTCAGTGAGAGTGGTGCTTTGTAGTGGGTTTAACCTTGTGGTACTCTAACCCTATGACAAAAAGGGCTAAGTCACGTATTGTGTTGTCGCCATTAAAGATAAAACGACAGGTTTTCGTCATATTAATTGACTTCTTCCTATCTACATTATGTCATCTTTCTTATTGCGATACTCTATTCCTTGCAAACTTAATACCTTGAGATGCATGCTGATAGCAGTTTTGGGGTGGACTATTAGTAGTAGATGCAATTGGATTAATGGTCTACTTATCACAGATGTAATGCTTATATTAGATTATGTCATGAATGATCATAGTCATAAATATTGCAATCTTTTCGATTGCTCAACTTCAATTTTTTTATCATGCCATTCGCCTATTTTCGAGATAGTTTTATGCCACTAGTGAACCTATGGCCCCGGGGTCTATTATCTATTAATACATTCTTCTACAATATTGCTCTCTTATTTGCCGTTTCACTTTACCACTATTCATCTCTATTTTCTTTTGAACTTGTAACTAGCAAGACAAGGGGCATGACAACCCTCTTGCCATGTTGGGTGCAAGTTTTTATTTTGTTTGTGTGCATATGTTGTTTATCTTGTTAGCTTAGAAGCTCCTACTGATTCGATAAACTTTGATTATTAACTGAGAAAAAACTTTGCTGCTATCTACTTTATCCTTCCTCTTTGGGGAAACCCAACGACTCCTGCGGGAATAGCATACATCATCTTTGCTTTATTTTGTATTTGTACTGTGTAGTCATGAATGTATATAGAGGAATTGGTATGCTCAGGTAATGTGGTGCCCTTGGGTAAAATCTAGGTCACTAGGCCTTAATAAGACGTACCTAGACAATATGTCTTTCTATTGTGTGGCTAGTTCATCGTCGCAGTACTCTGACATGCTGGGCTCGCTTGTTGGATCTGGTGAACAAACGAAATGAAATGGAAATTGTCACGGTATCATTATCATGGTGGTAAAAATGTGACTATGTTTTAAAAGAGAAAAAGTGTATCATGGTTGTAAACCAAAGTGGAAATATAGAATAATCCTTTACATAATAACTATGGCACACACGTTTCTTTTCTTCCAAGTATATGTACTTGGGTCTGGTATAACAGTTTAGGTACATTTGGAATATAATCTAATTTGGAAATAATGGACCTTAAGATGAAAATAATTAAACTTTAGCACATCAGTGAGGCGTCATAATGTCTATGATGAGGTTTTAGGGTTGGTGCACTGGGTCCGAGTTGCAATGGTGGTGCAATGTGTATTTGAAGAGCTCAAGATTGTGTAACACAGCGACACTTTAAGGTTGCAAGTTGCAACTCACCCTATGGCTTCCTCTTCACAAGATTCTTCAAGCACATCATCTCCACCTCAGTTCGCCATTGGTTGCGTGTAAATAGAAATGTGGTATGACTGATGAGATGGATCCACTCTGGTCAGAACCGTGTTACCAGGACCATAACATCACTTGGGAAAACACACCTAGACAATATGTGTCCAAATTGATCATCTAGTCAGCTGACCTATCATGCCGTGGAGAAACGACCAATGTGTGAGATGGAAGGTACTTGTGCGGCAAGGTCATAATCATGGGGGGAAATGTGACTCAGGTTGTCCTAAATACTAAAACTTCTCCCATGATCATAGATTAGAAGTAAAAAATAGAAGCAAATTTTTTATCTATCTAGATTCTCTTATGTCACTGGCATTTCAATCTTAGAAGCATCTATACTTGGTGTCGGCATCGCGGGCAAACGGTTATAGTGGGCGTGGAATAGAATCTGATTGTCAAGAATAAACAATGAGATGAAAATAACTAACATAGATTTTGTAGCAAAATCGACTAGAAAACTTTACCCAACCCATCCAGCGTGACTATATGGTTTAGGGGTGTCCGAGGTGCAACGGGTCCTAAACGCTGGTTTGACAAGCCCAAGAATAATGTATAATAGTACAATGTCAAATGAAGGTTGCAGCTCACCCTATGGCTTCCTCTTCGCAGGATTCTTTGAGCGTGTCATCTCCACTTCAGTTCACCGCTGCGAGCACGCAGATGTCAAGCCGGTGAGAAACAACCTATTAGGGCATCTTCAACGCTAGACGCTAAGGGTGGAAGCTAGGAATAATTTCCAGTCCGATCGTCGGTTAAGTCCTCGATTCCTGGCGCCCGGAGCCGCAACGATGCAAAGAAAGGCAGCGAGCGCTTGCCTCTTTTTAGCCCACGAGACGAGGCGCGAGCGTTGTTTTCCACACGTATTTAGCGCCCATGGTTAGCTCCAGCGTTGGAGCAGATAACGCTTGGGGATTTTTAAACCTTTTGCTATTTATTGTTTTCTGTTTAAGCACCTAGATAAGCGCCTACCATTGTACATGCTCTTATGAGATGAATGTTGTAACAATATTGTAACCACGGGTGTAAATGTGATGTGACTGTGTTACTAAAATAGAATGAAAATTTTCCCACAGTTGTAAATGACAGAAAACGAGGAGAGAATAAACGCTTTATGTAACTAAATACTATCTCAAGCATTCTCATCATCGAAGCATCTGTACTTGGGTGCAGCCGGCATAACTGTTAAAGTAAAGTGAACGAGAATACAATTTGGTCAGCAACAATAAACCATGAGATGAAATAAACTAACATTTTGCAGTGAAAAATGTATATTTGTGAAATACATCCTACCATCCGGTGATAGTTACCTCACATGTCTCATATACTACCATATAGTAACATATATTATTTTATTATTCTACATATATTCATATACTATATATAAAATATTTTAAAAAAAGTTACACAAAAAAATTGTATATGAGCCCATAATTTTTGTTATATTTGTGAAATACGTATATATTTGTACGTAAGAAAAAGTATGATCAAAATATGATACATACTACCTAAAAAGTAGTATATATACTACCTAAACATTGTGATATACTACATAATACACGTACACACTCAGTTTTGACAGATACTACATACGTACAACATACAAAACGCGAGTGGTGGAAGGAAACATTTGTCCTATATATATATGCGACTCGATTTATCCTAAATAGATAAATTTTGTCCCATGATCGTAACTAAAAAGGTAAAAAGATAGATGAACAACTGTTCGTCTATATAAATAAATTCTCCAATGTTGCGAGCATTTCTATCTTCGAAGCATCTATACTTGGGGCCGGCATAATGGTTAAAGGTTAAGTAAAGTGAACATAGAATAGAATCTGGTCGGCAAGAATAAACCATGAGCTGAAATAAACAAATATTTCACAGCGAAAACAGAACTAAAACCTTTATCACATCCGGTTACCAATGCATGGTTACCCATGCCGAAGATTGCATCTCAAACTGTGGATCGAGACCAGAGGTGGAAAAAGAATAGTGAGGTTGAAGGGGAAAAGGCATAAATGAGATGACACGAGATGGATCGGAAACCGGACCTATCTAGGCCTAGCTTCTCATAGCCAGCCAAGTGCATGGGAGAATCAGTTGTCAGTCGGTGTCACTCACTGGAATGGAATTGTTCCTTTCTCTCTTCTCTCTCAGTGTAGTGACATCTGACAACTGAGGCTGAATCACACATTACAATATTGCCTAGATAGAAAGATAGATCCCTTGCACTGTCCCTGCCGGATGCGTATAAATCGCAAAAGGCAATGGTTGACATGGGAAAAGGATTGATCGATCAGAGACAGCAGCAGCATATGGATCCGATGCTATGCTTCTTTTCGTTAACTGAACATTGTGCGCCTCCTGTTCTGTCATTCCGTCGAGGCGACGTCTCTGGCCTGTAGCAACCAATGATGGATCGATCATACGACTCCATCGGTCGAGGATGTCTTTCATGTTTGTTCGGATTCAGATATGAGAATCACATTTGGGTGGTTAACAGCATGATCAATTAAGTCTGCTTTTTTTTCTTTAGAAACCAAATAAAAAATTTCTGAATTCTTTTTATGATAAGTTCTGAATAAGTTCTTTTCAAAAACCAACCATTTTTTTATTTTTATTTTTTCTTCAGAAACCAAATCAGAAATAAGTTATTTATGGTCCACTTCATGATATTTTTTTTAAACATGATCAGTTAAGTTTGTGTTGTTGTTAACTCTAACGGTGAATGATTGAGCTGAAATGGATGCAGACATTCCTTTTCTGCCCTGGTTGGCAAGTTATATCATACTCATACATAGCCACATGATGATGATCAACATACTCTCTTTTTTGCGACTGTGATGATCAACTTACTCGACAAGTCGATCGACAGTAGTAGCACTCACTTACATGCCTCGATCTGCTAGCCATGAGCATGGATAGACACAATCTAGCTAGGTCATCATCATCTCCATCTCGATCTAGAAAGAACTGGCAGTGTTGAATATATAGGCAGGGATATATCCGATCATCCTAGCTTAATTAGCTTGGCTAGCTATTGCTACACCACACCACGCATACTCTTTGAGCTAGCTAGCCACCTTTGCTTGTCTCCTCATCTTTTCTGCTAGACAGGACATTCTCGAACAGGATCTTTCAACTGAACAATGCATTCTCCTTTTTCAGTGATGCCTCTAGCTAGCTTGCTAGGCTTGCAAGATTCACATGGCATGGCCAGTAGGAGGGACAAGCTCTTTCCTGGTCCTCTTTCTACTTGTTGGAGTGCACACTACAACCCCTTGCCGATTTAGTTTGCTCCATTTGTCGAAGTTGTCTTGTCTCTGGAAAATACACCTTCTTCCTGGAACAGGACGGTAATTCAAATTCTTGCGAAAACTTTCGGGAGGTCTGTTGGCCCAGTCCATGTCGCCGAGTACTTTCCGGCAACATGCAATGGCCGCCGACGACGAAGCTGCGGACTTATGATCGAAACTAGCAAAGCTAGCTACGTACGCTTATTCCTAATAAGGTCACTACTCTCTTTGCTCCTAAATATAAGTCTTTTTAGAGATTTCAATATGGACTATACACGGAGCAAAATAAGTGAATTTATGCTTTAAAATACGTCTATATACATCCGTATGTAGTTCATATAGAAATCTCTAAAAGGACTTATATTTAGAAATGGAGGAACTATGTTATAATTTACTCCCTCCGTTCCAAAATAGATGACTCAACTTTATATTAAGTTAGTACAAAGTTGGGTCATCTATTTTGGAACGGGGGAGTATAAACGATCGACACGTGGGGCGCCAATGACTGGGATTCGCTACAGGTGGAAAAGCCAACAGCCAGATTTTTTAGAGCATGGTGTCATGTGATGTGATATGATAACTTCACAAAGAAAAGCATGTCTATATTTTTTGAAGTGGAAAAAATAAAGCATGTGTTCGGAGGATACATGAACACACATGAGATCTGAAGTCGTGTCTTTCATCTCCCGGTGGCTAGGGTTCCCGTGTAACAGTTTGTCGCCGTCGACGGTTCAACTCGCATTTATGTGCCTTCTGGAGTCAGTGAGTTGAGGGGAACCCCGGTTTTGGGTTGGCCGTGTGTAGATCGCCCTAGCTCTGCCAAGGGACTCAGTCTAGGTGTCTGGCTGGCGGTGGCGAGGTGATGGCGTCGGCGGTGGCGTGGAATAACATCTCCAGATCATGTTCTCGTTTCGAAGATGCTAATTGTTGGCCATGGGAAAATCTTGGGGCCGGTTTTTGTCTACGTTTCATCTAGGTGGGCTTGGGTGATGTTGTTTAGTGGAGTGGACGACGACAGTTCATGTTTCAGTCTTCTGGCTTATTCTCTATCCAATGATGTGTGCCAGCTTTGGCTTTGATAGAAGGATGGTGATGTAAGGCTTACCGATAATATCTAGTCGGATTTGGGGTGATTGTCCAACCCCACTTGTTGCCTTCTTCTCTGGGACGATGATCTGATCCTTAGTTTGCTATTGCTCGCTTCTTCAGTCTCCTATCGCGACTTCCTAGCCATTGTGTCGACAACATTACCTTGACTCTGAGGGTGTTCCAAAGATATAGAGGCGGCATCAAGCCTTGCTCACGGCACACCACCGACGTGTGTAGGAGGAAGACAACGATTGATATACCTAAGGATCTTCAAGGGTTGGACAATTTAATATATAGCCTTGGCCTTCTCGGAAATAGCACACATGCATGTTGAATTAGGTAAAGGAAATGATTATCCATGAGTTCACGAACATTTACTGAAGTTCATGTATTGTATACAAAGAATAAGTTACAATAATACGAACCTAAATGCTTATTAGTGCAGCTATACTATTTGGTTGAATCAGGTGCTCCCTGCGTTTTGTCTGTGCTGGGTACATGAGTGTAGTTCGCACCATGTACGGCGCTTGTGACAACATGACTAATGGTGGTAGTGGTGGCCGCTTGATGGCAGTCCACGCGGGGACGACGCACATGACAATCGTTAGGATTAATTGCATGCATGAGCTGATGTCATCCTATTTTATTGCGTTTCATTCTTTTCAAGAAGCTATAACTTTTGAACCGAACGTCGGGACGAAGATCCATTTTCACCATTAGGTTTCTCGTGACAAGATCTTTAAAACTAGATCACATATGAATATGTTTTTTAAAAGCAAATTCCATGTTGGATGAGGCAAATTTACCACTAAACAAAAGCAACTTTCTTACACCATGTGTACTAGTGAATTTACCTATTAAGTATTTCATAAACAACTTAATTAGAAACCATGACAGACAACTTTCATCAGATATAGACAAGTGAGCATTATTGGTAGGCAACTTTGGAATTACATGGAGGCAACTTTCAGCACTAAAGGAGGCAACTATGTGTTACGAAGGTGCATCCAACATATATTGTGCATATATTATCCTATGACAGCCTATCCATGATTTGTAGAAGCAGTTGAAATATTTCTCCTAAGTTGTTTATCATGATTATGAAGTGGTCCAAAGATACGTGTAGACTAAATTAAGATTAATGTTAGAAAACTAATAATATAAAGAGAAAGGGCATTGCAAGCGACGAAATGCTTTGAGGAGTTGAAAGTAAGCATAGATCCAGAGATTCTTAAATAGGTCAACCTTTCGATAGGAAACTTGACTCCATTAAAAGCAACTAGTTAGCAATGGTAGGCAACTAACTAGCAACAAAGAACAACTTTGAAACAGAGGTAGGTAACATCACATCACGTTTCATAAGCAACTTTTCTTCTACAACAAGCAACTTTAGTGCTAAAAATAGGCAACTTCACTCCATTTTGTGTCCTAATTAATTTTGTCTAATATTCTCCAAACTTGCTCACCATCGATGCTCGTATGTCGTTGTTTCTAAATTCCCATAATAATATGAACTCCTCTATCATTGATGCTCATTTGTCTGTCATTTCTAGTTCTTTGCCTATCGTGGATGCTATTGTTTCCCAACATTACTAATTACTTGACTATCAATGATGCCTACTTGATATCATCGCTAATTAGTTTCCTACAATACTATGAAATGTTGTTTGCCATCATTACTCGGGTTGCATATACTCTGAAGCATAGTGTTCGTATACTCGCCAGGGCCGGTCCTGAGATTTCAGTGGCCCGGGGCGAAACCAAAATGCGGGGCCCCTTAATACAAAGTCATAATAGTAATAAACAAAATCTATGAATACAATGTTACCAGTAAATAAATTTATCACTAATGTATCGACAATTTTCCCAAATATTTCCTTCTTGTTAAGATTGAAAACTCCCATTAGTTGGTTCCTCTTCCTTCGCAGGAAGTATCCCCAGGACCCAACTCATCAATCATCATTTGGGTTCGTTTGAAGTACCAATGAGACAATGATCCAATATTACTTTTGAAAAAAGAAATCAATAGCTCCTGTATGTGATTCTACCACCACACATTGTTCTCTTTCCTTTATTTTTTCTACCTGAAGCATACTCGGTAGAGGACATGATAACAAAAGTGCTAGGATTTATTTATTTTTGCATCGAAGGGTTGAACAGTTTAAGGTATACATCTTATAACTTGGAGTACTTAATTAAAAGTATGTGTATAGGGAATGGTTACGTGATATACCTCAAATCGGTCAGTTCGGCGTCGGTAAATGTTGATCGGACGCTCGGAGCAGCAATGGTGCGATGTGTACTGGCATCTGCGGAACACACTCAACGATATGCATTTGCTTCAGGGCCTAGGTACAGTGGAACGGAGATTATCACGTACTGCGGCAGTCATGGCCCTGGCGGGAACCATCTAGCGCCGGCGAGGCCGCAACTCGCAATCAGGGATCAGACGAATTTACTAGGGTAGTAAGGAATTAGGGATCATAGCAAAGAACAAGGTATGCGACTCATGATGGAAAGAAAACAAAAT
This sequence comes from Triticum monococcum, assembly GCA_034509565.1. NCBI lineage: Eukaryota > Viridiplantae > Streptophyta > Magnoliopsida > Poales > Poaceae > Triticum > Triticum monococcum. Next base: position 7,798,256 of record CM067847.1, on the reverse strand, counting down.
TGGCAATTGTCCCGGAGTAGTAGACGGGATTCTCGCGATTGACTATTCTTCTGAGCTACCTACGTACATAACATGCCTATTAAATAGAATGTTTTGCATAGACAAAATCAAGGTTGTTAGCTTGTTACCACAAGGTTGCGTACCGGGCCGTGGTCATCGGCTAGCTGCATCCCGCGCCGGCGGGGGCCCCTGGATTTCAGGGGCCCGGGGCACACCCCCCCCCCCCCCCCCCTACTTGCTAGTTATGATAAGCAACTTAGAGGTGAAGTTAATTAACTTGAGAGTCATGGTAACCAACTTAGAATGATTTTCTGCTGATATGCAACCATACTATACTAGGGAAAAAGAAGGGAAAATCTGTTTCTGATCCCAGGCTCAGATGCACCCTATATCACAGGCATTGAACCACATGGGGATAAGCGTCTGTGAGTGTATTGCAGGTCGTATTCAGCACCGTATTGTTGATAAAACAGAGGGCCATGTCAGTCATTATGACGGGTCAGTGGCCCAACAGCAACACCGGACCAGGTTGACTCATGGCACCGGCCAATTTCTGAGCCGGCACCCGGCGACGACAGCTACCTTTTGGGTGCAGCCGCGAATGCCCCTGCTTCGAGTTTCAGGGTGTCTACGTTGAACGAACGACTCCTAAGCAAATCGCCCTCACTCAAGGCTGTTTTCAAGATGCACAAGGAGTCATGTCTGAATGACTCCTAAGCAAATCGCGTCCGGCGAGCATGAAAATGTTCAGTTAATACACTGAAAAAAACTCAGGAACCAAGTCTCCGAAATCATGGCAATGCTACTACTGCCAATACTAGAGCGATAACCTGCTTCTCTCCGGTTACCAAAATGCAAAACAATCATGCATCACCATCATTAAGCATCTAATCTACTGATTTTCGCTGCTGAAGTAAAATTCCTGCAGATCAGGGACGCGATTTATCTCTTGGCCCACCCAGGAGCTTCCTGGTTGGTTGACCTTCCCCATGGACTGCACCGACTTCCAAATCCAACCACCTGCCCACAGCTTGCTCCGGCTGCTCCAAGTTGTCAGCTGCAAGTAGCAGATGCGCCGCCACCACCGACCGGAAACAAAAAATAAAATCGATAGAGAAGTTCATGTACAGCAATTAAGAATATGACACCGTAACAATACCACGAACTCACCTGTCCACCATAAGCAGTTCCACAGAACGACGACCTGTACGCTGGGCCGGGCTCGTAATGTCACCGACGACCTGTACCATGGCTCGGGACTGCTACGTGACGGAACGACCCATGTGCGATTTGAAATAGGCCTCCCGATGTGCAGAAAGGACCCACCGCACTGCACTGTTCCCTGCGGTATACTTCCCGTATCCAATTTTCCAACGCCCCAAGTCTGACGCGACAGACCCATTTTTCAACATCCCTTAGGCACCATTGAACGATCAGGATATAAGGTTCATCTGGACCTGGGCACCGAATCGCCTTATCTAAAAAGAAGTTGCTTTCCTATAGTACTCCCTCCATTTTTATATACAAGGCCACTATGAAAAACACATTTTGTAGCTATACAAGGCACCAACAAGAATTGAGGCAAATAATAATGATGTTTCTTCGTACTAGTAACCTATGACTTAATTACTAGCATGCATGTAGTGAATGATAATGACACACTCACCTACTTCCTCTCCCACGGCCACTCAGTTTCCTCTAATGTGCATGCACCCTATTAATTAACCGATAAACGAGAAAACAAATTGGCTTGTAAAGCACACATTAATTTTTGTCTTGGTACCTGTAATTTGAGTTTGTGACCTTGTATATAAAAATGGAGGGAGTAGTAAAGTTGCCTCAATGCCATTAGAAGTTGCCCGCAATAAAAAAGTTTGTCGAAACCTATCCATATGGGATCTAGTTTTGAAAAACTCGTCGTGAGAAACCCAACAGTGAAACGGATCTGAATTCTGGCACATGAATCAAAAGGTATAGCTTTTTAACTTTTTTGAAAACCAAATAAATGCACGTGAGACAAGATCGCAGCTAATTCCTTGATAGCGTGAAGAGGTCAGGTGCTTTCCTTTTTAAATTTTTTTGTTGATTTTGGAATCATGTGGGCGTGGAGGAGGTGGTGGAGGCACCAATTTGCTTTTTTGGGAAGTGGCGACCTAACTTTCCATATATGGGCATATGCTCGCTAGCCCCGATGAGCGCATGGGTGCTCGCTAGTCATGTCCAAATATGAATGCTACAACCTACAAATTTTTTCCTAAAGAAGCTAGATGAGCGTCAACTTTCTAATCTGATGGCGATAGCCTGTGTCCATCTCGATTCGCAAGGTAAAACTCTTCCGCTGTTTTTTTGTGTGATCTTTTGTTAGATAAAAATGGTAGCCTATATGGCAATATGTCTTGTCATAGACTTAATCGCTTTCCTGATTTGATTATCGCATATCTCATGCCTGACGTTATATTTACCACATGTAATATTAAATACAAATGCCAAGGTAAAAATTGGTTACAATTGTTAAATTGTTATTTAATAAAGCATGTTATTCCACTTTGAAATCATTCACCATCTTCACAATGTGGGGGATGGAACTCAATATTTGTTGATACAACAGCAAGTTTAGTAGTTGTTTCAAAGTAGATGGTTTGGCCCTTCCATTGCTTCCGTAAGATTTATTTTCTGTAGTAAATAGAAAGTGCATACTCGTTTAATGTTGTAATAAAAAAATTCCTTTGTGGGGTTTCCATTTAGGTTGTTGCCTCCAAAAACTATTCTCAGGTTTAAAGTATCACAACGATGTTCTAAGAATAGGCTAAATGAGTTGATATTATGTAGGTTTGTAATTCCCACTTGTTCTGATTTGTGTTATTTTGATGATCATTCTAAAACTCATACATGATTCACTCCATCACTAGGGATGGCCTCCTTGAGGGTCAGTTCAGCATGGTTTCGGAGAGGTAAATCCCGGAGATAGAAAAGGTGGTACTAATTTGCTGACCAGCGATGCTCATTGTCCTTGATTTATTAGTAACAGAATCCATTAATTGTAACTCGTTGTTTCAGGCATGGAAGGTGTTATACATATAGAAGCCACAAAAATACCTCCTAGGGGTGTAGAAAGGGCACCATACAAGACCATTCCCAAGTGATCGCAAATACCATGACAAGAGTGGAAATGTTCTACCTGGTCTTTTCACAAAGCATATTGGTAAAATGTATGATTTGGATGAGATGGCTTTCCTCACATCAATAGGAAAAGCTGCTACCCAACAGAGTTTGATTTCTTCCTACAGCCTGCTGGGGTCAAGGTAATATTACTAGAAAATTCATTACATGTAGTTGTATCTTCTTGACGATGTCATCTAAACGAATGATGAACTTCAAAAAATGCGTGGGACAAGTTGTCTACACATTACCACGTCTTTTGGGATGACTTCAAGTTCATTGATGGATGATGCCCTGCAGTCTCCACACAACATATGCCATGTGTAAGCATGCTCTCACCTGACATTGTGTGTTCTGCATATTTTTTCTGTCCAATAGTATGATGTATTGCTCTGTTATGCTCTTCTCGTGTGTATGCAAGTTGCACTCTCGGTGTCAACTGGTATAGCACTCTTTGCTCTCAGCTCAGTCACATCTTGGTAGAGTCTTTGTAAACATTATTCCATGGTGTCTTGTGTAGAGAATATTGATTCTATTTTCTTCACAGAAATAAATGTAAATTAATATTTAGAGTTTAAAGTGAAATTAGAGTTGTACTTGTATGCACTAGTAGAGAAATGGCTAGCCACAACTTTAGTGTTTAAAGTGAAATTAGAGTTGTACTTGTATGGCTAGCCACAACTTTAGTTGGTGGCACGCCATTTCCAACCAACGACAACACTATTTTTTTCAAATAGTGGTGGCTTTGACATATTTGGTACACAACCACTATACCCTTAGTGCTGGCAGAGTAATTTTTTCTACGACATTGATATTATCTTTTTTCCTTTAGGCTCTACTTTGTTATGGCGTGGCCTTTTAGGCCCATGATAGCACTGATCGATCTCCTATCACCACCCCCTCCCAGTCAAAAAAACTTAGTCATTCCTATCCCTATCTTTTTAACTCTCTCTCGACCCGTGCCGCAGCCGCCAACTCCGGACCTCTCCGCTCGTCGCCACCAGACCAGCATCGCCGCCGCCACGTCCGGGTCAACTCGGCAACATGTGAGATCCCCTCCACTTGCGCCTCTTCTTCCCCTCCCATCGCGCCTCCCTTGCTTGCGAGCGCCATGGAATTCATGGATTTCGTTGATTTGTGTAGAGTATTAGTAGTGTAGAATTAGATTTAGTAGTGTAGAATCCATTATACTTAATAGAATTTGATTTAGTAGTGTACAATTCGATTTTATACTTAGTGTAGAATTTTTTAAGTGTTGAATATGTTTTAGCGTAGAATCGGATGATAGTCTTTTGTGTTGATTTAGTAGTGTTCAATCTGATTATTCTACTAGTTCAATCCGATTATACTTACTAGAATTCGATTTAGTAGTGTAGGAACCGATTTTGTTAGCCTAGAAAATTTTCATTGGTGTAGAATTTTTTTTATTGTCAAATCTCCATTGATATACTTAATGTACGATCCAATTTACATAGTGTATAATCCGATGAATTAATGCTTTTGTGTAGAATCTGGTGACACACTTTTGCGTATAATCCGGTGATACACTTTTGTGTAGAATCCGTTGAATTTTCCTTAGTGTTGAATCTTTGGTTTTTATGCTTAATGTACAATCTAATTTACATAGTGTAGAATACGATGCATTGATGCGTTTGTGTAGACAGTGTACACTTTTGTGTAGAATCCGTTGAAATTTTTTAGTAGTGTACCAATTGATATGCTATTTTGTAGAATGGCGCCACCACCACCATGTCAACTATGCAAGTCAAGGTGCCCCAAAAGCCTTGCAGCTGGCCATCTATTCGTCATTTATTTCCAGTGATGCTATGTTTCTTGATTTTTATGCTATTCTCAGGTAGCCAAGCTGCACTTGCTCGCGTCGACTTGTGTGGCGCTCTTCCCTCTCAGCATTGTCACATCCTGGAGAGGATTTGTAAACATTTCATGGTGTCTTGTAGAGAACATTGATTATGTATTTCTTCTTGGAAATAAACGATGAGCTATTATTATTATTATTATTATACTTCAAACAGAACCCTGAAACATAACTCGGATGGTTTGGCAAAAATCCTTGCTCTAAAGTGAGATTAAATTTGTATCTGTCCAAGTCATTGGTGAAACCTACATAGGGACGGTGGGTCGTGGTCCACCTACAATATCAAGATTTTTTTTAAATATGTACTGGTTTAGAGTTTTGGCCCCAAAGGGTTGTCTAGGGCCCCCATTGTCTCAACTGATTAGGTGTCTTCCTCCCAGTTCCATGCTCGTGCGTGAAAATCGTGCGAGAGAGAGAGAGAGAGAGAGAGAGAGAGGGAGATTGAGATACCCTTAGGCAGTCGCACCACTGCACACACCTCTCCTCTTTAATGTTCTTTCCCTTCCCTTATCGGATGTCGCCCCTACCTCCTCTCGCCGCTCCCCCGCCACCTCACCATAATCAGGAGAGCACTGGTAGACGACAATCACCGTCTTGTTGATCCCGATTCTGCCCACCTCGCCATTGTTAGCTCCTACCAAGCAACCCTTCTGCAGGACACCTCTCCAGCTATGTCTCTCTCGCGACCTCACCCACCTTGTAAACTTCTACCTCAGTCTTAGTACAATAAGGTAATGAAAGTTCAAGAGCTTGACAATAGGTTAAATAAGGTTAACATGGAGTTGCTTATTTTCATGTCTTATTTGAATCCCTTCTATTCATTTTCTTCCTATGATTCACTCGAGGTAATGGAACTTATTGAATTCTATCCCAAGGGCATATCAAGGATGGAGTTGGTAAGGCTTGAATTCCAACTTGCTACTTTTATAGATGATATGTGAAAAAAAATGTTAGGTAGAGATATTGAGCTCTCTATTTTACTTGTTGAAACAAAAAAGCATGTCCTAAATGGTTTGATTTACCGGCTTATCAAATTGGTATTGATCTTACTAGTGGCCACGACGAGTATTGAAATAGTTTTTTCATAAATGAAGCTAGTGAATATCAAGTTAGAAATAGCACAGGCGATGATCTCATGAACTATTCTTTAGTGACTTCTATTTAGTGAGATGTGTTCTTGGAATTAAGTGAGGATGACATAATGATGACTGATACGTCTGCAACGTATCTATAATTTTTGATTGTTCCATGCTGTTATATTATCAATCTTGGATGTTTTATAATCATTTTAGTCATTTTATATCAATTTTTTGGTACTAACCTATTGACATAGTGCCAACTGCCGGTTGTTGTTTTCTGCATGTTTTTTACATCGCACGAAATCAATACCAAACGGAGTCTAAATGCAACAAAACTTTACGAAGATTTTTTATGGACTAGAAGACACCCAATGGGCCAAGGCAGCCCCTGGGGGTGCTCCAAGAGGAGCACAACCCACCAGGGCACGCTAGGAGGCCCAGGCGCGCCCTGGTGGGTTGTGCCCACCTCAGGTGCCCCCCGGGGCCGCCTCTTTACTCTATAAATACCCCAATGTTCCAGAAACCCTAGGGGAGTCGACGAAAATCAATTCCAGCCACCGCAGAGTCCAGAACCACCAGATCCAATCTAGACACCATCACAGAGGGGGTTCACCACTTCCATTGGTGCCTCTCCGATGATGCGTGAGTAGTTCTTTGTAGACCTTCGGGTCCGTAGTTAGTAGCTAGATGGCTTCCTCTCTCTCGTTTGATTCTCAATACAATGATCTCTTGGAGATCCATATGATGTAACTCTTTTGCGGTGTGTTTGTTGGGATCCGATGAACTTTGAGTTTATGATCGGATCTATCTTTTTATATCCATGAAAGTTATTTGAGTTTCTTTGATCTCTTATATGCATGATTGCTTATAGCCTCGTATTTCTTTTCCGATATTTGGGTTTTGTTTGGCCAACTTGATCTATTTATCTTGCAATGGGAAGAGGTGCTTTGTAGTGGGTTCGATCTTACGGTGCTTGATCCTAGTGACAGAAGGGGAACCGACACGTATGTATCATTGCTACTCAGCATAAAATGATGGGGTTGTTGGGGAACGTTGCAGAAAACAAAAAAAAATTCCTACGGTTTCACCAAGATCCATCTATGAGTTCATCTAGCAATGAGTGATCGGATGCATCTACATACCTTTGTAGATCGCGAGCGGAAGCGTTCAAAGAACGGGGATGAGGTAGTCGTACACGACGTGATCCAAATCACCGGAGATCCTAGCACCAAACGGACGGCACCTCCGCGTTCAACACACGTACGGAGCGGATGACGTCTCCTCCTTCTTGATCCAGCAAGGGGAGAGGAGAGGTTGAGGAAGATGGCTCCAGCAGCAGCACGACGGCGTGGTGGTGATGGAGCTGCAGTACTCCGTCAGGGCTTCGCCAAGCACTATGGAGGAGGAGGAGGTGTTGGAGAGGGAGAAGGAGGCGCCAAGGCAAAGGTATGAAGTCCTCCATCTCCCCCACTATATATAGGAGGGCCTAGGGGGGGCTCCGGCCCTAGGAGATCCAATCTCCTAGGGGGGGCGGCGGCCAAGGGAGGTTTCCATCCCCCACAAGGCACCTAGGGGTGCCTTCCCCTTGTGGGACTCTTCCCCTCTTGAAACCCTAGGCGCATGGGCCTCTTGGGGCTGGTGCCCTTGGCCCATGTAGGCCAAGGCGCACCCCCTACAGCCCATGTGGCCCCCGAGGTAGGTGGCCCCACCCGGTGGACCCCTTGGACCCTTCCGGTGGTCCCGGTACAATACCGGTGACCCCGAAACTTGTCCCGATGGCCGAAATAGCACTTCCTATATATAATTCTTTACCTCTGGACCATTACGGAACTCCTTGTGACGTCCGGGATCTCATCCGGGACTCCGAACAACATTCGGGTTACTGCATATACATATCCCTACAACCCTAGCGTCACCAAACCTTAAGTGTGTAGACCCTACGGGTTCGGGAGATATGCAGACATGACCGAGACGACTCTTCGGTCAATAACCAAGAGCGGGATCTGGATACCCATGTTGGCTCCCACATACTCCACGATGATCTCATCGGATGAACCACGGTGTCGAGGATTCAAGCAACCCCGTATACAATTCCCTTTATCAATCGGTATGTTACTTGCCCGAGATTCGATCGTCGGTATCCCAATACCTCGTTCAATCTCGTTACCGGCTAGTCACTTTACTCGTACCGTAATGCATGATCCCGTGACCAGACACTTGGTCACTTTGAGCTCATAATGATGATGCATTACCGAGTGGGCCCAGTGATACCTCTCCGTCATACGGAGTGACAAATCCCAGTCTTGATCCGTGTCAACCCAACAGACACTTCTGGAGATACCCGTAGTATACCTTTATAGTCACCCAGTTACGTTGTGACGTTTGGTATACCCAAAGCACTCCTACGGTATCCGGGAGTTACACGATCTCATGGTCTAAGGAAAAAATACTTGACATTGGAAAAACTCTAGCAAACGAACTATACGATCTTTATGCTATGTTTAGGATTGGGTCTTGTCCATCACATCATTCTCCTAATGATGTGATCTCGTTATCAATGACATCCAATGTCCATAGTCAGGAAACCATGACTATCTGTTGATCAACGAGCTAGTCAACTAGAGGCTTACTAGGGACATGTTGGTGTCTGTTATTCACACATGTATTACGATTTCTGGATAATACAATTATAGCATGAATAAAGACAATTATCATGAACAAGGAAATATAATAATAATGCTTTTATTATTGCCTCTAGGGCATATTTCCAACAGTCTCCCACTTGCACTAGAGTCAATAATCTAGTTACATTGTGATGAATCGAACACCCATGGAATTCTGGTGTTGATCATGTTTTGCCCTAGGGAGAGGTTTAGTCAACGGATCAGCTACATTCAGGTCTGTATGTACTTTACAAATATCTATGTCTCCATCTTGAACATTTTCACGAATGGAGTTGAAGCGACGCTTGATGTGTCTTGTCTTCTTGTGAAACCTGGGCTCCTTTGCAAGTGCAATAGCTCCAGTGTTGTCACAGAAGAGCTTGATCGGCCCCGACGCATTGGGTATGACTCCTAGGTCGGTGATGAACTCCTTCACCCAGATTGCTTCATGTGCTGCCTCCGAGGCTGCCATGTACTCCGCTTCACATGTAGATCCCGCCACGACGCTCTGATTGCAACTGCACCAACTTACTGCCCCACCATTCAAAATATACACGTATCCGGTCTATGACTTAGAGTCATCCAGATCTGTGTCGACGTAACCCTTTACGACGAGCTCTTCGTCACCTCCATAAACGAGAAACATTTGCTTAGTCCTTTTCAGGTACTTCAGGATATTCTTGACCGCTGTCCAGTGTTCCTTGCCGGGATTACTTTGGTACCTTCCTACCAAACTTACGGCAAGGTTTACATCAGGTCTGGTACACAGCATGGCATACATAATAGAACCTATGGCTGAGGCATAGGGGATGACACTCATCTCTTCTATATCTTCTGCCGTGGTCGGACATTGAGCTAAGCTCAATTTCACACCTTGCAGCACAGGCAAGAACCCCTTCTTAGACTGATCCATATTGAACTTCTTCAATATCTTATCAAGGTATGTGCTTTGTGAAAGACCTATGAGGCGTCTTGATCTATCTCTATAGATCTTGATGCCTAATATATAAGCAGCTTCTCCAAGGTCCTTCGTTGAAAAACTCTTATTCAAGTAGGCCTTGATGCTGTCCAAGAGTTCTATATCATTTCCCATCAATAGTATGTCATCTACATATAATATGAGAAATGCTACAGAGCTCCCACTCACTTTCTTGTAAACGCAGGCTTCTCCATAAGTCTGCATAAACCCAAACGCTTTGATCATCTCATCAAAGCGAATGTTCCAACTCCGAGATGCTTGCACCAGCCCATAAATCGAGCGTTGGAGCTTGCACACCTTGTCAGCATTCTTAGGATCGACAAAACCTTCCGACTGCATCATATACAATTCTTCCTTAAGGAAACCATTAAGGAATGCCGTTTTGACGTCCATTTGCCATATCTCATAATCATAGAATGCGGCAATTGCTAACATGATTCGGACGGACTTTAGCTTCGCTACCGGTGAGAAAGTCTCATCGTAGTCAACCCCTTGAACTTGTCGATAACCCTTAGCGACAAGCCGAGCTTTATAGATGGTCACATTACCATCCGCGTCTGTCTTCTTCTTAAAGATCCATTTATTTTCTATGGCTCGCCGTTCAACGGGCAAGTCAGTCAAAGTCCATACTTCGTTTTCATACATGGATCCTATCTCAGATTTCATGGCTTCTAGCCATTTGTCGGAATCCGGGCCCGCCATCGCTTCTTCATAGTTCGAAGGTTCACTGTTGTCTAACAACATGATTTCCAAGACAGGGTTGCCGTACCACTCTGGTGCGGAACGTGTCCTTGTGGACCTTCGAATTTCAATAGGAGCTTGATCAGAAGTATCTTGATCATCATCAATAACTTCCTCTCTAGTCGGTCCAGGCACCTCAGGAACATTTTCTTGAGTTGTGCCTTTTTCCGGTTCAAGAGGTAATACTTCATCAAGTTCTACTTTCCTCCCACTTACTTCTTTCGAGAGAAACTCCTTCTCTAGAAAGGATCCATTCTTGGCAACAAAGATCTTGCCTTCGGATCTGAGGTAGAAGGTATACCCAACAGTTTCTTTAGGGTATCCTATGAAGACGCATTTTTCCGACTTGGGTTCGAGCTTTTCAGGTTGAAGTTTCTTGACATAAGCATCGCATCCCCAAACTTTTAGAAACGACAACTTAGGTTTCTTCCCAAACCATAATTCAAACGGTGTCGTCTCAATGGATTTCGACGGAGCCCTATTTAAAGTGAATGCGGCAGACTCTAAAGCATGGCCCCAAAAAGATAGCGGTAAATCGGTAAGAGACATCATAGATCGTACCATATCTAATAGAGTGCGATTACGACGTTCGGACACACCATTACGCTGAGGTGTTCCAGGCGGCGTGAGTTGTGAAACTATTCCACATTTTCTTAAGTGCGTGCCAAATTCGTGACTCAAGTATTCTCCTCCATGATCTGATCGTAGAAACTTGATTTTCCTGTCACGTTGATTCTCAACCTCACTCTGAAATTCCTTGAACTTTTCAAAGGTTTCAGACTTGTGTTTCATTAAGTAGACATACCCATATCTACTCAAGTCATCAGTGAGGGTGAGAACATAACGATAGCCACCGCGAGCCTCAACACTCATTGGACCGCACACATCAGTATGTATGATTTCCAATAAGTTGGTTGCTCGCTCCATTGTTCCTGAGAACGGAGTCTTGGTCATTTTACCCATGAGGCATGGTTTGCACGTGTCAAATGATTCGTAATCAAGAGACTCTGAAAGTCCATCTGCATGGAGCTTCTTCATGCGTTTGACACCTATGTGACCAAGGCGGCAGTGCCACAAGTATGTGGGACTATCATTATCAACCTTACATCTTTTGGTACTCACACTATGAATATGTGTAGTATTACGCTCGAGATTCATTAAGAATAAACCATTCACCATAGGAGCATGACCATAAAACATATCTCTCATATAAATAGAACAACCATTATTCTCGGATTTAAATGAGTAGCCATCTCGAATTAAACGAGATCCTGATACAATGTTCATGCTCAAAGCTGGCACTAAATAATAATTATTGAGGTTTAAAACTAATCCCGTAGGTAAATGTAGAGGCAGCGTGCCGACGGCGATCACATCGACCTTGGAACCATTCCCGACGCGCATCGTCACCTCGTCCTTTGCCAGTCTCCACTTATTCCGCAGCTCCTGCTTTGAGTTATAAATGTGAGCAACTGCACCGGTATCAAATACCCAAGAGCTACTACGAGTACTGGTAAGGTACACATCAATTACATGTATATCACATATACCTTTCGTTTTGCTGGCCTTCTTGTCCGCTAAGTATTTGGGGCAGTTCCGCTTCCAGTGACCACTTCCCTTGCAATAAAAACACTCAGTCTCGGACTTGGGTCCATTCTTTGGCTTCTTCCCGGCAGCTTGCTTGCCAGGCGCGGCAACTCCCGTGCCGTCCTTCTTGAAGTTCTTTTTACCCTTACCCTTCTTGAACTTAGTGGTTTTATTGACCATCAACACTTGATGTTCCTTCTTGACTTCTACCTCTGCTGATTTCAACATTGTAAATACCTCAGGAATGGTCTTTTCCATCCCCTGCATATTGAAGTTCATCACAAAGCTCTTGTAGCTTGGTGGAAGCGACTAGAGGATTCTGTCAATGACCGCGTCATCCGAGAGATTAACTCCCAGCTAAGTCAAGCGGTTATGTAACCCAGACATAGTGAGTATGTGCTCACTGATAGAACTATTTTCCTCCATCTTACAGCTGAAGAACTTGTCGGAGACTTCATATCTCTCGACCCGGGCATGAGCTTGAAAAACCATTTTCAGCTCTTCGAACATCTCATATGCTCCATGTCTCTCAAAACGCTTTTGGAGCCCCTGCTCTAAACTGTAAAGCATGCCGCACTGAACGAGGGAGTAGTCATCAGCATGTGTCTGCCAAACGTTCATAACGTCTTGGTTCTGTGGGATGGGTGGATCACCTAGCGGTGCTTGTAGAACATAATCTTTCTTGGCAGCTATGAGGATGATCCTCAGGTTTCGGACCCAGTCCGTATAGTTGCTGCCATCGTCTTTCAGCTTGGTTTTCTCTAGGAACGCGTTGAAGTTGAGGACAACGTTGGCCATTTGATCTACAAGACATATTGTAAATATTTTAGACTAAGTTCATGATAATTAAGTTCATCTAATCAAATTATTCAATGAACTCCCACTTAGATAGACGTCCCTCTTCTAGTCATCTAAGTATAACATGATCCGAGTCAACTAGGTCGTGTCCGATCATCACGTGAGACGGACTAGTCAATGTCGATGAACATCTTCATGTTGATCGTATCTTCTATACGACTCATGCTCGACCTTTCGGTCTTCTGCGTTCCGAGGCCATGTCTATACACATGCTAGGCTCGTCAAGTCAACCTAAGTGTTTGCATGTGTAAATCTGTCTTACACCCGTTGTATGTGAATGTTAGAATCTATCACACCCGATCATCACGTGGTGCTTCGAAACAACGAACTGTCGCAACGGTGCACAGTTAGGGGGAACACTTTCTTGAAATTATTATGAGGGATCATCTTATTTACTACCGTCGTTCTAAGTAAACAAGATGCTAAACATGATAAACATCACATGCAATCAAATAATAATAGTGACATGATATGGCCAATATCACATAGCTCCTTTGATCTCTATCTTGGGGCTCCATGATCATCTTGTCACCGGCTTGACACCATGATCTCCATCATCGTGTCTCCATGAAGTTGCTCGCCAACTATTACTTCTACTACTATGGCTAACGCGTTTAGCTATAAAGTAAAGTAATTTACATGGCGTTTCTCAATGACACGCAGGTCATATAAAAAATAAAGACAACTCCTATGGCTCCTGCCGGTTGTCATACTCATCGACATGCAAGTCGTGATTCCTATTACAATAGCATGAACATCTCATACATCACATATAGATCATTCATCATTCATCACAACCTTGGCCATATCATATCACAAAGCACTTGATGCAAAAACAAGTTAGACGTCCTCTAATTGTTGTTGCAAGTTTTATGTGGCTGAAATAGGGTTCTAGCAAGAACGTTTTCTTACCTACATGAAAGCCACAACGTGATTTGTCAACTTCTATTTACCCTTCATAAGGACCCTTTTCATCGAATCCGCTCCAACTAAAGTAGGAGAGACAGTCACCCGCCAGCCACCTTATGCAACTAGTGCATGTTAGTCGGTGGAACCGGTCTCACGTAAGCGTACGTGTAAGGTTGGTCCGGGCCGCTTCATCCCACAATACTGCTGAAGCAAGATAAGACTAGTAGCGGCAAGAAAGTTGACAACATCTACGCCCACAACAAATTATGTTCTACTCGCGCAAGAAGAACTACGCATAGACCTAGCTCATGATGCCACTGTTGGGGAACGTTGCAGAAAACAAAAAAAAAATCCTACGGTTTCACCAAGATCCATCTATGAGTTCATCTAGCAACGAGTGATCGGATGCATCTACATACCTTTGTAGATCGCGAGCGGAAGCGTTCAAAGAACGGGGATGAGGTAGTCGTACACGACGTGATCCAAATCACCGGAGATCCTAACACCGAACGGACGGCACCTCCGCGTTCAACACACGTACGGAGCGGATGACGTCTCCTCCTTCTTGATCCAGCAAGGGGAGAGGAGAGGTTGAGGAAGATGGCTCCAGCAGCAGCACGACGGCGTGGTGGTGATGGAGCTGCAGTACTCCGTCAGGGCTTCGCCAAGCACTATGGAGGAGGAGGAGGTGTTGGAGAGGGAAAAGGAGGCGCCAAGGCAAAGGTATGAAGTCCTCCATCTCCCCCACTATATATAGGAGGGCCTAGGGGGGGGCCTAGGAGATCCAATCTCCTAGGGGGGGCGGCGGCCAAGGGAGGTTTCCATCCCCCCCAAGGCACCTAGGGGTGCCTTCCCCTTGTGGGACTCTTCCCCTCTTGAAACCCTAGGCGCATGGGCCTCTTGGGGCTGGTGCCCTTGGCCCATGTAGGCCAAGGCGCACCCCCTACAGCCCATGTGGCCCCCGAGGTAGGTGGCCCCACCCGGTGGACCCCTTGGACCCTTCCGGTGGTCCCGGTACAATACCGGTGACCCCGAAACTTGTCCCGATGGCCGAAATAGCACTTCCTATATATAATTCTTTACCTCTGGACCATTACGGAACTCCTCGTGACATCCGGGATCTCATCCGGGACTCCGAACAACATTCGGGTTACTGCATATACATATCCCTACAACCCTAGCGTCACCGAACCTTAAGTGTGTAGACCCTACGGGTTCGGGGGACATGCAGACATGACCGAGATGACTCTCCGGTCAATAACCAACAGCGAGATCTGAATACCCATGTTGGCTCCCACATACTCCACGATGATCTTATCGGATGAACCACGATGTCGAGGATTCAAGGAACCCCGTATACAATTCCCTTTGTCAATCGGTATGTTACTTGCCCGAGATTCGATCGTCGGTATCCCAATACCTCGTTCAATCTCGTTACCGGCTAGTCACTTTAATCGTACCGTAATGCATGATCCCGTGACCAGACACTTGGTCACTTTGAGCTCATAATGATGATGCATTACCGAGTGGGCCCAGTGATACCTCTCCGTCATACGGAGTGACAAATCCCAGTCTTGATCCGTGTCAACCCAACAGACACTTTCGGAGATACCCGTAGTATACCTTTATAGTCACCCAGTTACGTTGTGACGTTTGGTATACCCAAAGCACTCCTACGGTATCCGGGAGTTACACGATCTCATGGTCTAAGGAAAAAATACTTGACATTGGAAAAACTCTAGCAAACGAACTATACGATCTTTATGCTATGTTTAGGATTGGGTCTTGTCCATCACGTCATTCTCCTAATGATGTGATCCCGTTATCAATAACATCCAATGTCCATAGTCAGGAAACCATGACTATCTGTTGATCAACGAGCTAGTCAACTAGAGGCTTACTAGGGACATGTTGGTGTCTGTTATTCACACATGTATTACGATTTCTGGATAATACAATTATAGCATGAATAAAGACAATTATCATGAACAAGGAAATATAATAATAATGCTTTTATTATTGCCTCTAGGGCATATTTCCAACAGTCTCCCACTTGCACTAGAGTCAATAATCTAGTTACATTGTGATGAATCGAACACCCATGGAATTCTGGTGTTGATCATGTTTTGCCCTAGGGAGAGGTTTAGTCAACGGATCAGCTACATTCAGGTCTGTATGTACTTTACAAATATCTATGTCTCCATCTTGAACATTTTCACGAATGGAGTTGAAGCGACGCTTGATGTGTCTTGTCTTCTTGTGAAACCTGGGCTCCTTTGCAAGTGCAATAGCTCCAGTGTTGTCACAGAAGAGCTTGATCGGCCCCGACGCATTGGGTATGACTCCTAGGTCGGTGATGAACTCCTTCACCCAGATTGCTTCATGTGCTGCCTCCGAGGCTGCCATGTACTCCGCTTCACATGTAGATCCCGCCACGACGCTCTGATTGCAACTGCACCAACTTACTGCCCCACCATTCAAAATATACACGTATCCGGTCTATGACTTAGAGTCATCCAGATCTGTGTCGACGTAACCCTTTACGACGAGCTCTTCGTCACCTCCATAAACGAGAAACATTTGCTTAGTCCTTTTCAGGTACTTCAGGATATTCTTGACAGCTGTCCAGTGTTCCTTGCCGGGATTACTTTGGTACCTTCCTACCAAACTTACGGCAAGGTTTACATCAGGTCTGGTACACAGCATGGCATACATAATAGAACCTATGGCTGAGGCATAGGGGATGACACTCATCTCTTCTATATCTTCTGCCGTGGTCGGACATTGAGCTAAGCTCAATTTCACACCTTGCAGCACAGGCAAGAACCCCTTCTTAGACTGATCCATATTGAACTTCTTCAATATCTTATCAAGGTATGTGCTTTGTGAAAGACCTATGAGGCGTCTTGATCTATCTCTATAGATCTTGATGCCTAATATATAAGCAGCTTCTCCAAGGTCCTTCATTGAAAAACTCTTATTCAAGTAGGCCTTGATGCTGTCCAAGAGTTCTATATCATTTCCCATCAATAGTATGTCATCTACATATAATATGAGAAATGCTACAGAGCTCCCACTCACTTTCTTGTAAACGCAGGCTTCTCCATAAGTCTGCGTAAACCCAAACGCTTTGATCATCTCATCAAAGCGAATGTTCCAACTCCGAGATGCTTGCACCAGCCCATAAATCGAGCGTTGGAGCTTGCACACCTTGTCAGCATTCTTAGGATCGACAAAACCTTCCGACTGCATCATATACAATTCTTCCTTAAGGAAACCATTAAGGAATGCCGTTTTGACGTCCATTTGCCATATCTCATAATCATAGAATGCGGCAATTGCTAACATGATTCGGACGGACTTTAGCTTCGCTACCGGTGAGAAAGTCTCATCGTAGTCAACCCCTTGAACTTGTCGATAACCCTTAGCGACAAGCCGAGCTTTATAGATGGTCACATTACCATCCGCGTCTGTCTTCTTCTTAAAGATCCATTTATTTTCTATGGCTCGCCGTTCAACGGGCAAGTCAGTCAAAGTCCATACTTCGTTTTCATACATGGATCCTATCTCAGATTTCATGGCTTCTAGCCATTTGTCGGAATCCGGGCCCGCCATCGCTTCTTCATAGTTCGAAGGTTCACTGTTGTCTAACAACATGATTTCCAAGACAGGGTTGCCGTACCACTCTGGTGCGGAACGTGTCCTTGTGGACCTTCGAATTTCAATAGGAGCTTGATCAGAAGTATCTTGATCATCATCAATAACTTCCTCTCTAGTCGGTCCAGGCA
Organism: Triticum monococcum; assembly: GCA_034509565.1. Classification (NCBI taxonomy): domain Eukaryota; kingdom Viridiplantae; phylum Streptophyta; class Magnoliopsida; order Poales; family Poaceae; genus Triticum; species Triticum monococcum. The sequence goes on along the minus strand of CM067847.1, from coordinate 7,780,617 downwards.
CCTCAGGAACATTTTCTTGAGTTGTGCCTTTTTCCGGTTCAAGAGGTAATACTTCATCAAGTTCTACTTTCCTCCCACTTACTTCTTTCGAGAGAAACTCCTTCTCTAGAAAGGATCCATTCTTGGCAACAAAGATCTTGCCTTCGGATCTGAGGTAGAAGGTATACCCAACAGTTTCTTTAGGGTATCCTATGAAGACGCATTTTTCCGACTTGGGTTCGAGCTTTTCAGGTTGAAGTTTCTTGACATAAGCATCGCATCCCCAAACTTTTAGAAACGACAACTTAGGTTTCTTCCCAAACCATAATTCAAACGGTGTCGTCTCAATGGATTTCGACGGAGCCCTATTTAAAGTGAATGCGGCAGACTCTAAAGCATGGCCCCAAAAAGATAGCGGTAAATCGGTAAGAGACATCATAGATCGTACCATATCTAATAGAGTGCGATTACGACGTTCGGACACACCATTACGCTGAGGTGTTCCAGGCGGCGTGAGTTGTGAAACTATTCCACATTTTCTTAAGTGCGTGCCAAATTCGTGACTCAAGTATTCTCCTCCATGATCTGATCGTAGAAACTTGATTTTCCTGTCACGTTGATTCTCAACCTCACTCTGAAATTCCTTGAACTTTTCAAAGGTTTCAGACTTGTGTTTCATTAAGTAGACATACCCATATCTACTCAAGTCATCAGTGAGGGTGAGAACATAACGATAGCCACCGCGAGCCTCAACACTCATTGGACCGCACACATCAGTATGTATGATTTCCAATAAGTTGGTTGCTCGCTCCATTGTTCCTGAGAACGGAGTCTTGGTCATTTTACCCATGAGGCATGGTTTGCACGTGTCAAATGATTCGTAATCAAGAGACTCTGAAAGTCCATCTGCATGGAGCTTCTTCATGCGTTTGACACCTATGTGACCAAGGCGGCAGTGCCACAAGTATGTGGGACTATCATTATCAACCTTACATCTTTTGGTACTCACACTATGAATATGTGTAGTATTACGCTCGAGATTCATTAAGAATAAACCATTCACCATAGGAGCATGACCATAAAACATATCTCTCATATAAATAGAACAACCATTATTCTCGGATTTAAATGAGTAGCCATCTCGAATTAAACGAGATCCTGATACAATGTTCATGCTCAAAGCTGGCACTAAATAATAATTATTGAGGTTTAAAACTAATCCCGTAGGTAAATGTAGAGGCAGCGTGCCGACGGCGATCACATCGACCTTGGAACCATTCCCGACGCGCATCGTCACCTCGTCCTTTGCCAGTCTCCACTTATTCCGCAGCTCCTGCTTTGAGTTATAAATGTGAGCAACTGCACCGGTATCAAATACCCAAGAGCTACTACGAGTACTGGTAAGGTACACATCAATTACATGTATATCACATATACCTTTCGTTTTGCTGGCCTTCTTGTCCGCTAAGTATTTGGGGCAGTTCCGCTTCCAGTGACCACTTCCCTTGCAATAAAAACACTCAGTCTCGGACTTGGGTCCATTCTTTGGCTTCTTCCCGGCAGCTTGCTTGCCAGGCGCGGCAACTCCCGTGCCGTCCTTCTTGAAGTTCTTTTTACCCTTACCCTTCTTGAACTTAGTGGTTTTATTGACCATCAACACTTGATGTTCCTTCTTGACTTCTACCTCTGCTGATTTCAGCATTGTAAATACCTCAGGAATGGTCTTTTCCATCCCCTGCATATTGAAGTTCATCACAAAGCTCTTGTAGCTTGGTGGAAGCGACTAGAGGATTCTGTCAATGACCGCGTCATCCGAGAGATTAACTCCCAGCTAAGTCAAGCGGTTATGTAACCCAGACATAGTGAGTATGTGCTCACTGATAGAACTATTTTCCTCCATCTTACAGCTGAAGAACTTGTCGGAGACTTCATATCTCTCGACCCGGGCATGAGCTTGAAAAACCATTTTCAGCTCTTCGAACATCTCATATGCTCCATGTCTCTCAAAACGCTTTTGGAGCCCCTGCTCTAAACTGTAAAGCATGCCGCACTGAACGAGGGAGTAGTCATCAGCATGTGTCTGCCAAACGTTCATAACGTCTTGGTTCTGTGGGATGGGTGGATCACCTAGCGGTGCTTGTAGGACATAATCTTTCTTGGCAGCTATGAGGATGATCCTCAGGTTTCGGACCCAGTCCGTATAGTTGCTGCCATCGTCTTTCAGCTTGGTTTTCTCTAGGAACGCGTTGAAGTTGAGGACAACGTTGGCCATTTGATCTACAAGACATATTGTAAATATTTTAGACTAAGTTCATGATAATTAAGTTCATCTAATCAAATTATTCAATGAACTCCCACTTAGATAGACGTCCCTCTTCTAGTCATCTAAGTATAACATGATCCGAGTCAACTAGGTCGTGTCCGATCATCACGTGAGACGGACTAGTCAATGTCGATGAACATCTTCATGTTGATCGTATCTTCTATACGACTCATGCTCGACCTTTCGGTCTTCTGCGTTCCGAGGCCATGTCTATACACATGCTAGGCTCGTCAAGTCAACCTAAGTGTTTGCATGTGTAAATCTGTCTTACACCCGTTGTATGTGAACGTTAGAATCTATCACACCCGATCATCACGTGGTGCTTCGAAACAACGAACTGTCGCAACGGTGCACAGTTAGGGGGAACACTTTCTTGAAATTATTATGAGGGATCATCTTATTTACTACCGTCGTTCTAAGTAAACAAGATGCTAAACATGATAAACATCACATGCAATCAAATAATAATAGTGACATGATATGGCCAATATCACATAGCTCCTTTGATCTCTATCTTGGGGCTCCATGATCATCTTGTCACCGGCTTGACACCATGATCTCCATCATCGTGTCTCCATGAAGTTGCTCGCCAACTATTACTTCTACTACTATGGCTAACGCGTTTAGCTATAAAGTAAAGTAATTTACATGGCGTTTCTCAATGACACGCAGGTCATATAAAAAATAAAGACAACTCCTATGGCTCCTGCCGGTTGTCATACTCATCGACATGCAAGTCGTGATTCCTATTACAATAGCATGAACATCTCATACATCACATATAGATCATTCATCATTCATCACAACCTTGGCCATATCATATCACAAAGCACTTGATGCAAAAACAAGTTAGACGTCCTCTAATTGTTGTTGCAAGTTTTATGTGGCTGAAATAGGGTTCTAGCAAGAACGTTTTCTTACCTACATGAAAGCCACAACGTGATTTGTCAACTTCTATTTACCCTTCATAAGGACCCTTTTCATCGAATCCGCTCCAACTAAAGTAGGAGAGACAGTCACCCGCCAGCCACCTTATGCAACTAGTGCATGTTAGTCGGTGGAACCGGTCTCACGTAAGCGTACGTGTAAGGTTGGTCCGGGCCGCTTCATCCCACAATACTGCTGAAGCAAGATAAGACTAGTAGCGGCAAGAAAGTTGACAACATCTACGCCCACAACAAATTATGTTCTACTCGCGCAAGAAGAACTACGCATAGACCTAGCTCATGATGCCACTGTTGGGGAACGTTGCAGAAAACAAAAAAAAAATCCTACGGTTTCACCAAGATCCATCTATGAGTTCATCTAGCAACGAGTGATCGGATGCATCTACATACCTTTGTAGATCGCGAGCGGAAGCGTTCAAAGAACGGGGATGAGGTAGTCTTTATTTTTTATTTCTTAATGAGGTCCACTAATGATAGCTTGCATTGAGAAGAAAAAATAAATATAGATGCTTCAAATTACTTTTTACTATGAGGCATATGTATCCATATGCTACCGTTGTACATGCCCTTAATAGTAGTTGGTTGGGTCATGGAGGCAAGTAACGACGTGTATAACCAGCCTTATAGTCCCAGCGCCCACGTAATGTGTGAAAAGCCTACGCTTCAGCACCCACGTGAATCTAAGCTGTCCAATTCCCATAAATCGTAGGGCGAACAGGGCGGATGATTTTTCTCGGTTATCAATCGGATGACGCCTAGCAGGTGCCATTAAAAAATGAACCTGTATATTAAATATTTAATATTTCTTCGAAAAAAAATCAAATAGGTATAAATATATATATATGTATATATATATATATGATTTATAAAATTTTCATTTAATTTTGAAAAATGTTATGTAACGTTAATAATAATGTTCAATGTTTATTTGTAAAATGTTTAACATCTATTAAAAAGATTGTTCAGAATATTTATTTGAAAATGCTCAAGTTAAATGAGCGCAATGTTCCACGTGCATAATATGTATTGGAAAAGATATCAGGTATAGAAGAAAAAAGGAGAAAATAAAAGATTGAAAAAAGAAAATCTCAGCATAAAACATGAAAAAAAGAAGCCGATAAAAAAGCAGAGAACACCGGGCCAGTCTAGCCAAGAAAAAATAAAAGCGCTGAAGGCGAAGCTATATCCGTCTCGCAGTAGAGAACACCGGGCTGGGCCAGCCGCGGGGGAAGCTACGGCCTGTTTATTTATTTTACTTTTCTATTTTCTGTTCTCGTTTTTGTTTTATTTTTATATATTTCTTTGCACTTTAAAATATTGTACAAGTATTTTAAAAATACTTAATAAGTATTATAAATGTGAACAAGAATTTTAAAAAAGTTTAACTAGTATTTGAATTTTTTTGAATAATTATTTAAAATGTTGAATAAGTATTACTCCCTGTGTAAAGAAATATCAGCGCGTTTAGATCACTACTTTAGTAATGTAAACACTCTTATATTTATTTGTGGAGGGAGTACAAAAATAAGTAACTATTATATGAAAAATGTTGAACAAGTATTTGAGAAATGCTGAATGAGTGTTAAAAATGTTTAATAATTATTTGAAAAATGTTGAATAGGTATTATAAAATGTTTAACGAGATTTGAAAAATGTTGAGTCTATACCAATATAAAAAGACCCAAAGGGGCAGATCCGATTAATCTCGACCATCAAATCATGTCAATCCACTGACCTAGACTGCTTCAATGTTGAGCTCAACACATTTAATGTGCAGTTAACTTCATGCCAAATATAATGTTAAGCATATAATAACACACAAATAATATCCTACTTAATACCCGCATGCACTTAATATACTTCCAAATTAACGTGCATTGCACGTACACATTGACTAGAAAGTATTAAACTGTTCAATAAGTATTAAAATGTTGAACAAGTATTGAAAAAATGTTGAGAAAGCGTTCAGACAATGTTGAATGTGTATACAAAAAAAATTGATCACTTATTTAAAAAATGTTTTTTACAAATACAAAAATGTAGAGTGAAAACAAAACAAACATAAGAAAAAATAAAAAATAAAAAAAATGGAGAATAAAAAAGAAAACCAAAAAATGGACAAGAAAAAAAGATAACCCAAAAAATTGAGAAGAAAAAAGAAAAGAAACAAAAAAAGAAAGAAAGAAAGAAAACAACGAAAAAAACAAATGGAAACGGAGAAAACCCAGTGAAAAAACAAAAGAAAAGCAAAAAAATAAAAAAAATATGGACCATCACGAACCTTAGCCTAGTCCAGTGGCTAGCCATGCGCACCCACAACGATGAGGCCATGGTTTGAAACCCGTTAGCGCTTCCTTTTCTCCTCTCTTTTTTCTGTATTTACTGTGCGCGTTTGGGGCCGACCAATTAGTGTGGTGAGATATAGTCGCCGCGGTTAACACCCGCAGGCGTTAACTAGCAGATGCCACCCGCACGCAAGCGCCGGGGCTGCCCAGTTTACTGTTACTGTTGCACATTTAATTCTTTATTTTTAGGAAATTGCTCATGCATTGCAAAAGATCATACGTATACTAATGATCAACGCCAATTATGTCCTACATATATCTTAAAGATTGATACCGTTGAATCACACTTCTTCTAATTCCATAGACCATCTCCGCCTTCGCCTTCCCAATGCAACCTCACTACCTCTGTCAATGGTGCATCTCTCTCTCTCTCTCTCTCTCTCTCTCTCTCTCTCTCTCTCTCTCTCTCTTGATCTCGATCTCGATTCGTTGTTTGAAATAGAAAAACTACTAACTAAATGCAACATTGGTATAGAAATACTACTAACTAAATGCTACATTGGTTGCTTTCAGCTATATTCCATGAAGAGAAGTACAAAAGATCGATCTACCAGAATAAATGAATCCAAAAATCATTTCTCTGATACAAAAAACGCTTGGTATATTTACTAGAATTATTGGATTCCAAAAATGTGGAACACCAAACACCAAAGGAAGCATAGAGTATATCATAGTGATTTGGGCGTTCTCTTAATTGACAAAAATATTTTGCTCTTTTTCAATTAAGGGGCTTCCATTTTCTCATGCCACCACACATGTAACATAAATCGAATGATTGAAATACCGCTCAAAGGAATACATCCTTCATAAGTTTCATGACAGAAGTAACACTAATGTAAAATATTTGAAAGCCTAATGGGCACTACGTCATAAAATAAATTCAAATCAAGACTCATTTATTCTTGGTATACATGATGGCATGTAAACAGTCAGTGAGGTTATTAGAAGTGATAAAAAATATACCTATTAGATCCTATCAAGTTGTCCTATTTGTGTGGGATACGTGTGTGGTTTATTAATCTTGACAGAAATTAAAAAGCGATTATATTGACCTTGTAAGCAAGATCATGTTTATAAGGGCATCTCATATTGCTATGCTCCGCGGGAGCAAACACACCTACATGTGATAGATAGTTTCATGTTGGCAAATAAATGTGTATTCAAAAGTACAATAGTTGGTATTTTGTCTTGGATTATAAATTTTGCTTACTTGACCGAATATGTCAAACAAAGTGATGGATGTGTTTTCTTTCCAAACATTATGCTACCTGATTTAGCTACCATCTGTTTGGAACCTGTTGTTACCCAGAATACTAAAGGAACATATGAATTGCCATATCCTTTTATTTTTATATTTTATCTATCAAGCGGCGTGCGCGGTTGCCGCCGAGCGTGACCTAGCGTCTTGGGCATCACCACCGCACATGTCACAGATTGACGTGCATGAGTGGAGGGCGACGAACACGCTGGTGTCGTATATGAGGCGTGGGATGGCAACTTACAAGCGCGAGAGGTAGGTGGGGCGTCCAGGCACGCAAGGTGGGGTGTGCGATCGAAGCACCGGAGGAGACGACATGGGATGGTTGCTGGGTGATTTTAGGACCGAAAGGAAATCGGGAAGGCAGAAGAAAGAAGAAAATCAGAAAGGCAAATAAGCAAAACAAATTTAAAAAGGAATTAGGTGGGAGGGGGAAAAGCTGTGGGGGAAGGAGGGTGGGAGGCAGGGTAGTACCTAGGTGGAGGTCAGACAAAATATGAGGCGAGATAGGAACACTACTCTTATTTTAAAGATAGGAAAGAGGAGATGTTTGCGTTTTTAAAAAGCATCTCATTTTTTAAATCAGATTTTTTATTCTTCTTTTCAAAATTTTAATACATGGTGAACAATTCTTTAATAAAAAATAATTATTTTTTTGTAACACACACTGAACATGTTTGTAATATACAATGAACTTTTCCATAATATACCGTGAATGTTTTTAATATATCACCAACATATTTTTCTGAACACACCAAGCAATTTTTTTTTAAATTCACAAGCATTTTGCGAAATTTAGAACATTTTATAAAATGTGAAACACTTTTCAAATTTTAAATTTTTTTCAATAATTTTGGGAACCACCATTCTTAAAATCTAGGATCATTTTTATAATCTGTTAACCCTTTTTCCTTTGAATTCCCTAACATCTTCTGAAACTCGGAACATCTTTCAAAAAATGGAAAAGCAAACCAAAGGAAAGAAAAAGGAAATGAAAAACAAACTCCCGTCAGAGTTGGGCCGGGCCATTGGCGCTCGCTTCAGCAGCGTCGCCTGCACTGTTTGTTTGATGCCTACAGAAAAAGAAAAAAGAAAAAAAAAAAGCCAGCCCCCACGACCCCTTCTTCCGTCCCGAACGAACCAGCCTCACCCTCGCCCGCCCTCTCCGGCGACTGGCACCGCGCCGGACGCCGCCGCCGCCTCCTCCCCGTCTCCCCCGCCACCCCGCTCCCGCCCCCGCCCCCGCCCCCGCCCCAGCGCGTCGCCGCCCCAAACCGCACCCAGGCGGGAAGGGAGCGGCACCTCGAGCCGGATTCTCCCCCCAAACCGCGCCCGCGACGAGAGGGCCTCCTCCACCCCGCCGGTTCGGCCGCGCATCCCGCCTGTCCAGATCTCCGTCCCCGCGCCGAGGCAGGGTAAACCTTCCCCCCCTTCCGCGGTTCTGGCTTGATTCCTCTGCTACTCGGTCCAAGCGTGGAAACCCTAGCTAGGGTACCATCTAACCAATTAACGGATGGGGGGTTGACTTAGGGTTTGATGCGGGGATAAATCTCGAGTAGGAATGACGCGGCGACGGTGCGTGAGTCTAGTCAATCCAGGGTAGCATAGCATGTAACCAAGCTGCGATCAGTAGCTCTAGCATTGACAACGAGGATGTTGGTGATTGGAATGATGCTCCTGTCCATGCGGATCAGAGGGTGATGATGTATGTATGCCTTGTTAGGCATCCTCAGTTCTCCACTAGTTCCAGGGTGAACGGATTCGTCGCCCGCCACCTGGTGGGGGGTGGGGCTTGTCCATGTCTTGTTGTTGCATAACTGTGTGGTTGGTTGCAATCACAATTGGGGATCAGTTGCTTGGCTTATTATTGCCAATACAATTCTGAATTTGTACATGGTGACTTGAAATTCTCTGGAACAAATACGTTTTTGAACCCTAACTGGAGCAAATACATAGAGAAGTGAGTTTTTCACTTTTGCTTGCAACTTTGTGTTAACTCATTACATACTGATTGTCAAATGCAATAAGAGGAATTCTCACTCCATTTGGATTTAGTTTGATTCTCTACTCACCAATTTTCTGATCTGAAACACATCTTGTATGTGCCCTTTATCAAATTGAGAAGAGTTGTTATACATTAAAGTCTAGATATAGATTCGATAACCGGTTCCATAATTCATTACCTGCAGGAAAGGTGGAAGTTTCCTAGTGTTTGACCAATATTGAGCTTGATAGCTGCTACTGCTGACGAATATCACAGAATCATGAAAGCTCCTCAGCAGCACCATAAACCAACTGATACAGAAGCAAAGGCCAAACTTGGTGTTAATAAGATGCACTGCCTGAAGCCAGGCAAATATACCCACAAATCACCAGGTGATGCGTTGGTGCCCTATTCTTGATTTCTTTTAGTACTACATCTGTACTGAACTTCGTATCAGGCGAATCAACAACTGAAGTAGAAAAACAAGTGCTCTTTGGCAGGTGATTATCTCAGTTTGACAAACTTGTCTGCTCAACCACCAAATTATTCTGGAAAGATGAAGCTTCAGTTTTTCCCAATAGATGAGGTGATTCAAAATGTTCTACAGCAGGTGATTATCTCAGTTTTGCAGGAGAGATTCATATAAATACAGCATATGATGTTCTTTCAAGTTCACACTTCTTTACTTTTGGTTTGTTCCACCACCTATGTAACAGGAGAAACACAATCCTTACCTGGAGTTGACTTTGGCTCCTCGAAAGAAGATGTCCTCAATTGTGCAACACTTGAACACAAAATGGGGTCGTTCTAGTTGTGCAAAAGGCGACCTCATGCTCTTCCCATACAGTGCTAGACCGGATAGCATAGCCAGCAGTAAAAAATGGACTCTTAATGATTCTTGCACTGCTGCCGATGTTTATGTTGCTGTTGGCAGCCCTTCAACATTCCGTTTAAGGTTCAATTTCTTACCCAGAAATGGTTACCTTCATTGTGATGTACATATATAAATGACTCCTTTTTTAATACTCACTAGATTAATTTAAGGTACCTTCAGATGGTCATGATTTTGTATTTATTAACAACATTTCATCGAAGAAATTAGTAATGACGGTTCAATTCTGGAAGACTTGTCATGTCAAACAGCATTCTATGAAAATCAAGGGAATACGAAAAAATTCAGCTAATTATCATTTGCTTACTTTAGGTATGGTTGGTTCAAGCCTAATTTGAAGCAACAAATCAGCGAAGCATCCTTGGCACCAGTGCACTCTGAAGAAAAGACTTTGGGCGACAAACCTTCACATCATTTTGAGTTTGCAAGTAAATTTGCCAGTCCATCCGTTGAGTGTAACACGGAAAAGACCATGGTGGTGAGTAAATTTCATGTGCTTCTTGCAATAATGATGTCATTTGTACTTGAGACTTGATCTGATCCTCTTTGTATGTTTCCAAAATTAGGATAACAACCAAAGCAAAGCGACACCGCTTTCATGGATTGACAGCATATCCAATATCAGTTTTGGAGCACTGCTATCGCAAGCCGTGCCCTCTCAAGACAGCAAACAACCGCCTTTGCAACAAAATAGCTCGATTTTCCAGCAGCAGATTCCTGCTACGTGCGATTCATTCGATGCCGCTATTGCTTCCTTGATTGCTCGCCAGCAAACAAGTAACCAACCGAAGGTGTCAAATCCATCCCTGTGGGATGCAGATGAAACCTGTCATGCATTCCCTCCTCCCCGGAATCAAAATTTAGCCAGGATGTCCTCTTGTGGTCCTGGCAATAGTAGTGCTATTACCTCAACTACCCTTGGTGCAATTGCTGAATCCGGTACAGGTGGCGACCAGCAACACTGGCTACCAGGTAGCTGCTGATGCTCCCTTGCTCTACTAGTGCTGTGTTTTCCACCCAACACAGAGGTATGTGTTGCACTGTTGCTTATCAGCAGTCATTTTCCTTGTGCAGCGCTCTACCGAAGGCAGGAAAGAGGAACCAAGGCCCCCTCAGATACCACCAGGCTTGGGCAATAAAGATAATGTGAAGCCTGATGTGTCATCAATGGTACCATTTAGATTTAGGGCCTTATAACAGACAAACATCGATATCTTGGAGATGCTTTGCTTTGCTTTCTCTTCCACTTAATTGTTGATAGGGTTCTTATACTTCAGCCTGAATCCACTGCAGATGGGGCGTTTCACGGCGCTAGGCTATTGAGTGGAACTGGCAGTTTAGGGCTAAGCGGCTTGCTTAGCAAACAGCTTGGACGCGTTCCGGAAGTTCTGTGTTTTGCAAGGCTTGGAAAATTTACATGGAGGACCTGAACCTATATAGATCCTGTAAAGATAGATCATCATTTGGGTTTCCTGCTGCTTCGGTCGAAATCGATTACTTTGGGCTTACTGCAGCCGATTGTGTAGATAGATAATCAGTTAACGACACGTGTTAGTCGCATAAACTACTTTTTTTTTCTTACTGGCCGCCACTTGTGATTTTTGAATTTGTCCATGATCTGCTTGGCTGCTCGCCATTTTCTCTGCATCCTGTATGCATTCCACCGAATGTTTGAAACTTTGGCTTCAATATTTGTATGTAAAACCGAGTCATTGCAATTTTGCACAGAGGATGGGCTAACGCCATCCCTGGGCCCAACTTTTCTTATACTGTAGCTGTGGCAATCCAGATTTAATACCGATCGCGAGTGTTAATTTTTTTTTTACTTTTCTAGCTAAATACTGTAGTAACTAATGTAGTAAAAATTATCTTGTAGCACGAGCATCCTAGCATCTCTACTTGGGGACGACAAACCGGTCGAAGTGAAGGGGGAACAAGCCATGAGATGAAGTAAACTAAAATCCGCACCGCAAAATATAACAAAAGCCAGCTTTAATTCTAAAATTCTATCCTTTTTATGTATTTTTGTAAAACAAGCTTTGGGCCAAGAAATGTTTTTTTTACCAACTTGCGAGAGATGATGGAGAGCAAAGTTTCTTTGAGAGAAAAGGCCGTGATGTTGCCGTGTGGTGTGCAGCCCAGAGAAGCCCGGCCCAACAACCCAACCGAGAGCCCAGCCTATAAACACGCAACCCTCAGTCCCCACCCCACCCTCTCTCCCCAAACCCTCGCCCCCCTTCCCTCCTCCCCGCCGCCGCCGCCGCCGCCGCCACCTCGCCCCAAGCCCCCATCACCGGCGAAGATGAAGACCATCCTGGCGTCGGAGACGATGGAGATCCCGGAGGAGGTGACCGTCAAGGTCTCCGCGAAGATGATCTCGGTGACGGGGCCGCGGGGCACGCTGACCCGCAACTTCAAGCACCTCAACCTCGACTTCCAGCTGCAGGAGGGCGGGCGGAAGCTCAAGGTGGACGCCTGGTTCGGCACCCGCAAGACCATGGCCGCCATCCGCACCGCCATCTCCCACGTCCAGAACCTTATCACCGGCGTCACCAAGGGCTTCCGCTACAAGATGCGGTTTGTGTACGCCCACTTCCCCATCAACGCCTCCATCACCGCCGCCAACCGGGGCATCGAGATCAGGAACTTCCTCGGCGAGAAGAAGGTAGCCGCTTTTAGCTTTTCTTTTGTTGCCAACGCGGTTGATGTGCGGATTTGGTTTGTGGATCTGCTTGTGTGTGGTTGATGGATTTAGCGGCTGTGATTTGGTTGCAGGTGAGGAAGGTGGACATGCTTGACGGAGTCACCATCTTGCGGTCCGAGAAGGTCAAGGATGAGATCGTCCTCGACGGCAACGACATCGAGCTGGTCTCCCGCTCCGCCGCCCTCATCAACCAGGTGAATCAAACAAACAGGATCCAGACCCTTCCTTTTTGTTCATGTGCATAATGATGCTGCCTGAATAGTTTGGTTGATGTGATGCAAATGGCCATGGATCATGTTTGCTTATGCTCCTTGGTGAAACTAGTATGATAGATGTGCTTTCAAATCATTGCAGTGTCTTCAGATGTTTGATGTCGACTGTTCTTTGTTTGCTCTGCATATATGTCTGCTTGTGCTGTTCAACATGATGTAAACAGGGTTACTTGTGCTGTTTTGCTGCTTGTCGAGCGTTGTGCTCCATGTTTATTTAGATGCTAGTGCACACCCCATTATTGCTCATTCAATTCACAGCGGCAATCTTGTGGAGTTTCTACTGTTATTAGGTAGTGGTTAAATCATACATGTCCATTTGTTTGTAATGATGTGAAGAAGAAACTATGATAATCTGCCTGAATGATATGTGTTCAGTAGCAGTTAAAAGACTTTGGTACAAATGCGGTGGAAATGGACTTTTACCCGAGGCAACATGTGCTTATTGACGCAGTTCATGAGTTATGGTTTCTTTTGTAGCGCATAGTTTGTATTGGTTTTTTCATGTCATTGTATAATAACCAAAATGATGCTTGCCCTGTGCAAGTTGATTGTATGTTGTTCTTCCTTTTTTTCGTTCCTTTAGCACTGCATTTGCTCTGTTCCACTTGAATTATTCAAGTTATTATGATGTTTGGACTGCTGAGACATGCATTGCTATTCCACAGTTGTTTGCAGTGAAATATTCATCTGACTTGCACAACACATGTGTGCTGAGGGACGTGCACCGCTGTTTCTAGTTGTTTCCAATAATTCATACTTCTAACACAAGTTCCCATTTCCTTTGCTGTTATGCAGAAATGCCACGTCAAGAACAAGGATATCAGGAAGTTCTTGGACGGTATCTACGTCAGTGACAAGGGCGCCATCAAGGAGGAGTAGAGTGCGAAAACCGTCCCAGAAGCCGTGTTTCTGCCTGCCGTGTTACATCGTCTTTGTGTCGTCGTTGTGATTTTGAACTTTCTCTAGACTGAATTTTGTAGTGGAGTTAATTAGGGATGCGCTATGCAACATGTTATCTTTATTATCCTACATATTGTCACCGCGAGAATTGGTATGGTGCTTATCTTCCCCTAAAGGCCGATGACTTCAGGTATTTGAAGTTTAAAACAGGACATGAATGTGCTGCCGTGTGCTCTAGTGTTAAATGATTTGGTTATGCATTTACATTGCCTGCCTTCTCTATTTGAGCTGCTTAAGTTCTTGCTGCCTAAGGTAGAAATGTTGCCGCATTGTTACTGCATTTTGTTGTGTGGCTCTTAAGCAGCACTGTGTCTGGATGGTTGTCCATGTAGAGTTTGTATTGTGGTTGCATTTTATATTTGTGAACAAACGAGTTATAACATGATAATGGAAAGTTGCTATGGAGCTTGATGCCACTCCACAAAAAGGTTAGAACATCTTATATTTGTGAACGAAGGAGTTAGAACATAATAATTTTCCCTTTCTCTGTACATTATACAAAAAAATTGCTGTATGGCGTGATTCACCATATGTAAATTATTTGATGAACTCATCATGTGAAAAAGCTCACCGGAAACAGAGACTGGTCGATAGCTTTTGCTTTTTGTATATCACGGAAAACAGATATACAAACAATTTGCTTAGTGGAACCCTCCATAGCTTTGCTTTCTGTTCCAGGAGATGTTAACAATCTTTAGGGCAAATGAATAATGCACGGCATGGCATCTTCAGAGACTGGTTGAATATTTTTGTTTTTCGGTTTACACAGTCTGAACACCTCGGAGCACACAAAGGAAAGATGCCTACCACTATTTCACATTGACATAGCTATAGCTATAGCTTAGAAGTTCAGTTGTACCAAATCAAAGTTAGATAAAGCTTTTCGGTTCGGCATGTGCATCTTAGTTGGTTATGTTTCTTGAGCTTTGCACGTAGGTTCAAGTCTTAGACTTGTTTGCATTATCCTGAATTCATTCTAGTCTAGGAGGCGCCTACAGTTTACACGAGTCTTGAACACCTTGCAGCACACAAAGGAAAGATGCCTACTACTATTTCACATTGACATAACTATAGCTTATAAGTTCAACTGTACCAAATCAAAGTTAAATAAAAGCAGGCGGCTAGTGCATGTGCTTCTTATTAGTTGGTTAGGTTCCTTGTCTTGAAGCTTTGCATGTAGGTTCAAGTCTTAGACTTGTATGCATTTTCCTGGATTCGTCTACGAGACGTCTACGGTGCTACTGCTACATGACCATCTTATTAAGAATAGATCATTTAACCTCATTGAATGGAAAAAAATGAAATTTGATTTTCAGGGAAATTTTGGAATAGGAGATAAATAAACAATTGGATTTGAAAAAAAACTTTCTATTTTGGATAATTTCTTTTTCAATAGGACCCTCTTTTTGGAGTGAACGATTGAGTATTTCCCTATTCCTTTTTATTTTAACTGATTGTATTCCATATGGAATAAGAGAGAAGAAAAGCATTTCACGACCTCCCGAGGGACTGTTAAAAAAAAGCTCCACATCAAGCGCCTTTCCTGGCCACTCCATGAAAAAGTTAGAACATCTTATTAAACGAAGGAGTTTAGAACATGAACGAGGGGACTAATAATTTCCAGTGAGTTTGTTCTTTCTCTGTACATGTCCAAAAAATAAAAATAAAATTGATGTATGTTGGTGTGATTCACCATACATAAATTATTTCATGTACACATCATGTGAAAAAGCTGTGCCCGAAGGCTGCTGCGGCTGTTTTTCAACGATTCCTGATCCAGGAGATGTTGGGCAAATGAATAATGCATGGCATCTTCAGAGGCGCAGGTTGAATATTTTTGTTTTTTCGGATTACACGAGTCTGAACTGAACACCTTGGAGCACACAATGAAAAGATGCCTACCACTATTTTCACATTGACGTAGCTATAACTTATTACTTATAAGTTCAGTTGTACCAAATCAAAGTTAAATAAAACAGGCGGCTAGTGCATCTTATCTTAGTTGATTAGCTTCCCTGTCATGAAGCTTTGCACGTAGGTTCTTCAAGTCTTAACTTGTATGCATTTTTCTGGATTCGTTCTAGCCTGCGAGGTGCCTACGGTGCAACTGCTACATGACCATCTTAATCATGAGAGGGTGATGCTTCAAAAACTTATCGCGCCGTTAGGTGCCACCGTCTTCGCCTTTGCCCGAACTGAATCATCCTAGGGCCACTAATTCGTATTTTTCCCATCAAAACTAGCAAAAATTTATTAACCCTAAGATCGATCTATTTTCTTCTTCTTCTTCTTCTTCTTCTTCTTCTTCTTCTTCTTCTTCTTCTTCTTCTTCCTCTTTTTCCTCTATAGGTGTATTTTACACACATCGTTAATTTGCTATAGAGAATTTATATGGTTTCCATTTCACTTAACTTGGAAAAAAGAAAAGAAACGAATTTAATTTAGTGAAAGGATAACAAAGAAAGAGAAATGAAGAAAAAGCTCCCAAAATAGGTGTATTTTATTATGATGTTTGGATGGCTGCTGAGACATGCATTGCTATTCCACAGTTGTTTGCAGTGATCTATTCATCTGACTTGCACAACACATGTGTGGTGCTGAGGGACGCGCATCGTTTTTTCGAGTTGTTTCCAATAATTCATACTTCTAATACAAGTTCTCCTTTCCTTTGCTATTTAACAGAAATGCCACGTCAAGAACAATGGTATCTACGTCAGCGACAAGGGCGCCATCAAGGAGGAATAGAGAGCGAAAGCCGTCCCAGAAGCCGTGTTTCTGCCTGCCGCGTTTCATCATCTTTGTGTCGTCGGTCGTGATTTTAAAATTCTCTAGACTGAATTTTGTAGTGGAGTTAATTAGGGACGTGCCATGGAACATATTATCTTTATTATCTTGCATATTGTCGCCGCGAGAGTCAGTACGACGTTTATCTTCCCCTAAAGGTTGATGGCTTAAAAGTATTTGAGGTCAAAACAGGACATGAATGTGCTCTACCGTTAAATGACTTGGTTATGCATCTACATTGCCCACCTTGTCTTTTTGAGCTGTTCTAAGAGTTCTTTGCTGCCGATTCGAGAATGCCATTTTATCCAAAATGTGTTGCATTCGTTATATGCCCTGACTATGTCCAGGCAAGTATTACATGTGTTTGTTCCTTAGGAAATTGTTTTGTCAGCTCTTCCTGTTGAAGGAACAGGCGGTGGAGGTGAACTCGACAAGCTCCCCATAGAGCGCCTTTCCCCGGGCGCTCCATGATAAAGTTAGAACATCATATTAAACCAAGGAGTTTAGATCATGAACAAAGGGAGTAATAGTTTCCCGTGAGTTTGTTCTTTCTATGTACATGTACAAAAAAAGATAAGAATTGTTGTATGATGGTGTGATTCGCCATGCATAAATTATTTCATGTACTCATCATGTGAAAAAGCTGTGCCTGGAGGTTGTTGCGGCTGTTTCTCAACGATTCATGATTCATGAGACGTTGGGCAAATGAATAATGCACGGCATCTTCATAGGCTAGTTGAATATTTCCTTTTTTTTAAAGGTTTACACGAGTCTGAACATTTGGAAGCACACAAAGGAAAGATGCTTACTACTGTTTCACATTGACATTGCTATAACTTATATAAGTTCAGTTATACCAAATCAAAGTTGAATAAAACAGGCGGCTAGCGCATGTGCATGTTAGTTGGTTAGGTTCCTTGTCGTGAAGCTTTACGCGCAGGTTCAAGTCTCAGACTCGTATGCATTTTCCTGGATTCATACTAGTCTACGAGGCGTCTATGGTGCTACTGCTACATGACCATCTTATTAAGAATAGATCATTTAACCACATTGAATGAAAAAAAAATGAAATTCGATTTCCAAGGAAATTTTGGAATAAAAGATAAATAAACAATTGAATTTGAAAAAAATAACTCTCTATTTTGGATGATTTCTTTTTCAATAGGATCCTCTTTTTGGAGTGTATTTTTTGCGTACCAGGGTAATTTGATATGAAGAATTTCTATGGTTCCTATTTTACTTAACTTGGAAAAAGAAAAAACATTTTATTTTATTGAAAGGATAATAAAGAAAGAAAGAAAGAGAAAGGGAGAAAAAGCTCCCAAAATATAATAAAAAAATAAGTCGATGGTTACTTACTTGGTCAGCATCGAGCTCGAACCAGAGCCACGCAACTCCACACGACTCCCCCCTCTCCCTCCGCGCTCGCGCCAGTCGATCGCTCGCCGCCGGCGCCGTCGCCGTCGCGCCGCCATGCTCCAGCCCCGAAGCCGCGCCCCCAACCGCCTCCTCATCTCTTCTCCCGCGGCCTCCCCCCTACCCCCTCTCCACCGCCCCGTCCCCGCAGCGCCGCCCGCCGTCTCCCCGAACCCTAGCCTCGCCGCAGCCCTCAAGGCCGACGCCGTCCTCTCCACCGGAGGCGCCCCTTCCTCCGCCCCTGCGGCGCAGCAGCAGTAAACAGCCAGGTAAAACTACACGCGCACAATCTTGTTAAGAGGAAGAAATTGACCGCGGCCAGTCCGTCGTCGGGTTCCTCCAACCTGGGACGAGATTTTCTCGCGGTTAGGATTTTGGTTGTCTCCTCGCGGTAGAGCAATAGTTTCGTCGCTCTGCTTACCAAACTATCACCGGCCTCATGGTCTCTATCATGCTGAAAATGGGTGAAACTTAGATCTAGTCAAGTACTACCTCCGTTCCGAATTATAGGATGTTTTGGATATTTCAGTATGGATTACATGGGGACTGAAACGAGTGAACAAATACACTAAAATGTGTCCATATACATTCGAGTCAGAAAGAAGTCCGATTGGACTGTGACTGCATATGAAATGCCATCCCCCTTTACAAGTTCGATTGGATTGTAGTCCACCATCAGAGATGGAGTGCAGAATTAATAATGTGTGTTTTTTTTCGGTTTTCTGTCGTATCGCATGAATTTGGGACCGTTTTGGTTGTTCGAATGACTAATCTTTTGTGTATTAATTTTGGTAAGAGAAAGAAATTAACCGTGGCCAATCCGGCGCTGGGGCAAGATTTTCTCGCAGTTGGAATTTGGTTGTCTCCTTACTCTTAGCTAGCTGTGAATGTGATAGAACAATAGTCTCTCTGCTTACCAACTGTCACCGGCCTTGGTTACTTCCCAAGATCCTCATGGTTTCTCACATGCTAGCTTAGTTTGTGCTGTGACTTTATATGAAGTGCCAACTCCATTACAAGTTTGATTGGATTGTCCACCATCGGAGATGGAGTGCAGATTTGCCAGGCAGCTACGGAGCTGCCTATAGGTGAACACCATGCTGACAATTGGCTTTTCTTTTGGGCCTTTTTGTAGGTACAAGAAGTTGGAGACAAGTGCTCAAATGGGGGCGTCTCTCAGCTTCCCCAGCAACGGGAAGCAAACACTGGAGCACAGGGAAGCGTTGAAACCAGGTTCCTCAAAGAAGCTGCGCCCTGGTCATTACCACCCGAGGCTGATTCCTGACCTCCCGGATGAGATCTCCCTGCAAATCCTCGCGAGGATGCCAAGGGTGTGGTATCTTAGCAGCAAGAGGGTTTCACGGAGCTGGAAGGCCGCCATCACTGGCATGGAGTTGTATCGGGTGAGGAAGGAGCTTGGTGTGGATGAGGAATGGATTTACATACTGACCAAGGCGGCCAATGGCAAGCTGTCGTGGCACGCCTTTGATCCGCTTTGCAGCCGATGGCAGAGACTGCCGCTCATGCCTGTGGTTGCTCGTGGGGGAAGCCGTTTAGGGGGTTTGGTGAGTGCTGGGATTAGGATCTCTGGTGTCATTAGAGGCTTGCTTGGCCAAGAGGATTGGTTAGACAAGATTCCCTTTTGTGCTTGCGCCATTGGAACGGTCGATGGATGCCTCTATGTTCTGGGCGGTTTCTCTAGAGCCACAGCAATCAAAAGCGTATGGAAGTATGATCCAGCTGTAAATTTGTGGCAGGAAGTAAGCTCAATGAGCGCCGCGCGAGCGTTTGGCAGGACTGGCCTTTTGAACAACAAGCTGTATGTTGTTGGCGGTGTCATCAGGGAACAAACTGGATTAGCTCCGCTTCAATCTGCTGAAGTGTTTGACCCAACCACAGGAATCTGGGCAGATGTGCCAAACATGCCCTTCTCTAAAGCACAAACTCTGCCGACTGCATTCCTGGCTGACTTACTGAAGCCGGTTGCTACAGGAATAGTCTCATTTGGAGGCAAGCTGTATGTGCCTCAGAGCCTATATTCCTGGCCATTCTTTGTTGATGTTGGCGGGGAGGTGTTTGATCCTGCGACGGACTCATGGTCAGACATGCCTGTAGGCCTGAGCGAGGGTTGGCCTGGGAGGCAAGCCGGGACAAAATTAAGTGCTGTTGTGGGTGGGGACCTATATGCTTTGGAGCCCCCAACTTGTTCTGATAGCGGCAAGATAAAGATGTACGATCCCAATGAGGATACATGGAAGGCTGTTGTCAGCCAGGTGCCTGTTGGTGACTTTGCAGAGTCAAAGTGTCCGTACTTGCTTGCGGGGTTTCTTGGGAAGCTCCATTTGGTGATCAAAGATGCAAATAGCAAGGTCAGTATCGTGCAAACGGACTCTCTAAGGCCTATGGATGCAACTGGCTCGACATGCCAAAACCCAGACGTCTCCTGGGAGCAAGGCGCTGATGTTTGGAGAACTGTGGGCTCGAAGAAATTTGCGGTTGCTGAACTTGTTAGCTGCCAGGCGCTCAGCATATGAAGTTTGGAGAAATCATACATACATTCTGCTCTGCTGTACGTATCCTGGGAATCATTGTTTCTTTTGTAAAGTAGATATCTGATCTAGCCATGATGAACTTGTTGGGTTCACCTTAACAGCACATGTGAATACGGATCAGAAATGTAATCTTGCCATCAGTGTACATCCAATCTGTGTTTAGTCCTAAGATGTAAGTAAATGTTTGGTTCTGTCTACTCCTATATATAATAACTTCGCATAAGAGGGAGAAATTCATTGCTTTGGCCATCTGAAGAATCATGCAACCTGCTGCTATTTTGGCACCCTTTTTTTTTCTGGTTTCTTGATGGAAAGTGAACTGTTCAATTCTGAAGATCATCATTACGAGTTGCATGCATATGCATCTGTTTTCTCCTTCTCTAATTATCATGGTTGCAGAATCTGCAAAAGAAGGGAATATCACAGACATACGAACATTTCTTGTTTCTTCTTTTTAATGGACCATGTATTTCTTTTTTAGATAGATAAAAAAACCTTACTGAGTATTTCTTTGCCCTTAATAGTTGCAACTGCAAATGCTTTGTGTCGGTGTTTATGCTTTCCAATTTTGCCATGTGAGTCTCGCTCAATCCGTCATCCCAAGTTTGGCATCTGTTGTTATCTACTTATCTTCCCATGTCAAGCTATCAACGCACTGGGTGCCTGCTTCTTTTCTTGCTGAAATTCTATTCTTGACCTTTTTTTCGACGTTTAAGCTTCATGTATATGACAATTGTCGACAACTAGCGCAAATAGATAATTTGTCTAGTTCACTTAGTTGAGGTCAAATACATACATATACGCATGTTTTGTGTATTTCTACTGTTTCAAGAAAACATACATTAATTCTGCTGTATGAATCACCGTGGCTTTTGTGAAGTACTCTAAACGCTCTTATATTTCTTTACAGAGGGAGAAGTAGAAAACTTTCTTTTGTACCATACATCTGATCCAAGCAAGAATGCCACGATGAACTTGTTGGGTTCACTCACCTTAACAGCACATCTGACTGAATAATATGGATTTGAAATGTAATCTTGCCAGCAATGTACACACACAATCTGTGTATGTTTACTTCAAATATGCAAGCAAACTTGACATAATAAGATGGAGACAGTCATTGCTTTGGTCCAAATATATATGTCACCATGAACATATGTTGTTACTGGTTTTGACTATATATGTCTTGACACATTTGGGTTTGAATTCCTGCATTTGTTGGACTTCACTTGGTTGGGTGGTGGTAGGACGGAACTTAATTCCACACTATATATGCTTCTAGTTCTTTGGTGGGCTTGGTTTGCCCAAGATTTACTTGTGCTTGCTGATTGGCAGTTAGTTTTGTTGGCAGATTTCTTTGCTTCAACTGTAGGCCTTCATGCTCTCATCTTCCATTGAGATAAGTGTATTTTCTTAATCTTGTTTAGGAACATTTGTAAATAGCATGATTACTACTGCTATGCGTCGTCTATTTTCTCTGAACCGAGGCATGTTTGCCTTGGTGCTGTCTGAGATACAGTACCCAGTAAGCGATTTCTGAGGCAAAATGATATGCTTTTGTGAACTAATAACGCCTGCAACTATTTGGCAACATTTTGCAGATCTTGAGGCATGTGTGTAACACTATCGAAATTCTACCGTATACTTGGTGTGTGGTATCGCACTCGCAGGACTCTCTGAATGGGGTATGTACGAACATCGTCCATATGCAGAACAGGAAGCTTAAGCTATACACTGGCAATTTCGAGCAGTGTGTCTAAAAACGATCTGAACTGGAAGAGAACCAAATGAAGCAGTACAGTTGGGATGCCTCAGGTCCGCCAAGCTGGCACGGCAGACTCAGAGCAAAGAGAAAACACTTGCCAAGATGGAGCATGGCGGTCTCACGGAGAAGGTCGCAAGGTACTGACATTCCGCTTCACCAACGCCTGTATTTACTATACATACTGATATACATTTGCAGTACATTATATATATCACACATTTTATCTATCTATCTGTCTATACAGTGGGACCATATTATGAATCAAAGCTAGAGTAGGCTGATATGGCAGGAGATGTATGGGTGGAATGATAGATGTCTCACCTGATCATGCCATACAGAGATGAATGAAGAAGGCAAGAGCAATGCCAAGGCACTTGTGTGCGGATGCAGCATCATCAAGATTCTCATGCACATCTACATGCTGATTGCTGTTTCATCATTTGGAAACAAACAGAGCGATTCATGCCTGGATGGGATGGATGTGAATCTTGATGATGCCACGCCCGCACACACTCACCATCAAGGAGCCCACCCTACACTACACCTGCAAGTAGTAGTAACACTAGAGCAGCAGACACTGATAAGACTATGAAAGCTATTGCTAATCTCCCCCCTGGCTCTATATATACCACAGTACATAGGGGTAGTAATTATTAGTTAATTAGAGAACTGGATTACTGGAGCATGGTATTTGCACCCAGATTGGCAAACCGACCAGGTGACGTGGATGGGGCCCGCCAAGCGAGGGTGGCACCTGCTGGGCTGTCCACCAACAAAAGTATTCCATCTACTAGCTTGTTTTTTTATACCAGGTGTATATCAGTGTCGAGAAGATATTGGTTACACCTGGCTGGCATCTGCACCAACATGATCTCAAGTGCTACCTAAGACATCAGATATGAACATAGCCAAATTATTAGAGAAAGAAAATAACAAAATATCTGTAAACAACTGTGGCAACCAAAAGCAAGAACCATCAACAATGTCAGCCCTAGGTAACATGATAGGTGCTTCAACAATGACGCACAAGCGTCGCCGTCCCGTTGAGGCAAGATCATGAATTTTCATCCATCTTTGTCAGGTTCAACCTAGAGTTTTTCACCCCTGAAACTTCAAGAACCCGTGCACTCAAAGTGTTTTTGCCCTGGAACTCAGTCACCACTCACTACAGGGTACAGTCGTTGATCAACGAGACGTACTAGAATAACCATAGTGAATGAGTACCTGGTTATGTCGGCAGGCGCTACAATAACCAACCGTACCGAGTACTTGAAACATCGTGCCTTTATTTATGACACTAGTAGTACAATATCTGGTGTTGTCCCGAAAATTTCGTGTCTTTTATTTACTTTATACACTTGTAGTACAGCATTTGGCGCTGTCCCAAAAATTCGGGTCTGCAAGTACACGGCATCCTAATGGTATTGCCGTTCTGGGGCTACTTGCATGAGCTTAGCTTAATTTGGAAATGTCGGTGACTCCGTGCAGCGAGAGAATACGTCGAAACCTTCAATACCACCACCGCCAACTGTATCCTGGCTAGCTTGCTTTTCTTGTCATCATTTCTCGAATGCAGATATTTTGAGCACCTGCACGGCTGCACCCGGGCCTTGTTATCCCGACTCTCCAATATTGCTTTAAGATCTATGCAACACAACTAACTTCCTACGTGAAATTTTCTCTTTTTTGTTTCTCTCATATAGAACATGTCTTGAACTTCAAACTTTGCAGCGCAGCAAAACTTCCTAACTAGAATGCGGGATAAAACTTTCAGAATTTTTGGTCCGGCATAAATACTAAAAATAAGATTTTTTAATCAAACAAAACTAATTTTGTATGTTTATGTTGGACCAAAAAATCTAAAAGTTTTATCCTACATTCTAGTTAGAAAGCTTTGTTGTTTGCAAAGGTTTAAACTTCAAGACATATTCTATACGGGAGAAACAAAAAAGATAAATGTACCACTAGTGCAGAACCGGGCAATAGCACCGGTTCGTAAGGCCCTTTAGTGCCGGTTTCGGAACCGGCACTATTATTTCGGCACTAAAGGCCCCCTCCCCCTTTAGTACCGGTTCAGCACGAACCGGTGCTAAAAGGAAACCACGTGGCACGAGCCAGCTCCGGGGGCTGGGAGCCCTTTAGTACCAACCGGTACTAAAATGTTTAGGGGGTTTTTGGTTTTATGATTTTTTTTCATTTAATTTTGTGTTTTCCATTTTAATTCTTTTTCGTTTGCTGGTATTTTACGGTACTACACATTGTACATGTTATGCATATATATATATATATATATATATAGAATTTCTAGTAGAACTAATCATATATATATATCATCAATCATGTCTCACAAACCACCATATTAATTCACACATACACACATGTATAGCTATATACAATTTCTCCTACATATGCATATTGCCTTCGGAGCCAGTGGCATTAGCCTGATTGGTGCCTTCGGAGCACGATGACAATTGAAAGTGGTTCATGACTTGGTCGATGGGGGCGGTAGCGGGTAATAGTATTCTCCCTTCGGATTTATGACCTGGTCAAGCAAAAATCCCGCTATTTCCTCTTGAAGTGCTTCTACGCGTTCCGTTGGTAGGAGCTTGTCCCGCACCTCTTTGAACTGTTAAGAAGGAGATCAATATGCATGTGTATTAGTTGTGTGACTAGATATCGATAATGGTGTAAAAATTGTGAATAGTGTTCTGACAAGCGTACCCATTCCTGTCTTTGAGATCTGCTCCTTTCGGACGCCATCATGCGAATGTTCTCGCAAACGCAGTATGCACATAGATCAGTCCCATGCGCCTGCTTCAGGGCCTTTATTACGAGAATGAAATTTAATTTGATCAGATAATAATTAATCAAGCATGATAATTAAAGAGATGGCAGCTAGTTAGCTAGCTAGTACTACTTAATTACTTACCTTGGATCGAAACCATTTCAGCTGTGGTTTCCATTCGCCTTCCGTGACGCTGATGAACCTTGCCCAAGCCCTGCCCGCCGACAAAGAAAATGAATAAAGGGGTTATTAAATAGTTCATATCATGAAATGACGAACTAAATAGGCCGAGATATATAGTTATAAATAATGATTGAAATTACCTGTTGACTATCCCATACAAGATGTTGTAGTCACCTTTTGCTGTGAGTAGCGAGTCCAGTATTTCAACTGTTCCGGCGTCAACTTTAATGATACACAAGATCCAGTGAAATCTGCATGCACACACGTTTGCATGTCTTAATTAAGCGGGTATATGTAAGCAAAAACTGAAGAAAATATGCCCTAGAGGTAATAATAAAGTTATTATTTATTTCCTTATATCATGATAAAAGTTTATTATTCATGCTAGAATTGTATTAACCGGAAACATAATACATGTGTGAATACATAGACCAACAGAGTGTCACTAGTATGCCTCTACTTGACTAGCTCGTTAATCAAAGATGGTTATGTTTCCTAACCATGAACAAAGAGTTGTTATTTGATTAACGAGGTCACATCATTAGTTGAATGATCTGATTGACATGACCCATTTCATTAGCTTAGCACCCGATCGTTTAGTATGTTGCTATTGCTTTCTTCATGACTTATACATGTTCCTATAACTATGAGATTATGCAACTCCCGTTTACCGGAGGAACACTTTGGGTACTACCAAACGTCACAACATAACTGGGTGATTATAAAGGAGTACTACAGGTGTCTCCAATGGTATATGTTGGGTTGGCGTATTTCAAGATTAGGGTTTGTCACTCCGATTGTCGGAGAGGTATCTCTGGGCCCTCTCGGTAATGCACATCACATAAGCCTTGCAAGCACTGCAACTAATATGTTAGTTGTGAGATGATGTATTACGGAACGAGTAAAGAGACTTGCCGGTAACGAGATTGAACTAGGTATTGGATACCGACGATCGAATCTCGGGCAAGTAACATACCGATGACAAAGGGAACAACGTATGTTGTTATGCGGTCTGACCGATAAAGATCTTCGTAGAATATGTAGGAGCCAATATGGGCATCCAGGTCCCGCTATTGGTTATTGACCGGAGACGTGTCTCGGTCATGTCTACATTGTTCTCGAACCGTAGGGTCCGCACGCTTAACGTTACGATGACAGTTATTATGAGTTTATGCATTTTGATGTACCGAAGGATGTTCGGAGTCCCGGATGAGATCACGGACATGACGAGGAGTCTCGAAATGGTCGAGACGTAAAGATTGATATATTGGAAGCCTATGTTTGGACATAGGAAGTGTTCCGGGTGAAATCGGGATTTTACCGAAATACTGGGAGGGTTACCGGAACCCCCCGGGAGACTAATGGGCCTATTGGGCCTTAGTGGAAAAAGAGAAAAGGGGCAGCCCATAAGCTGGCCGGCGCCCCCCCTTTCCCCAAGTCCTAGTAGGACTAGGAGAAGGGGCCGGCCCCCCCTCTTTCTCCTTTCCCCCCGAGAGTCCTAATTGGATTAGGATTGGAGGGAGGAGTCCTACTCCCGGTGGGAGTAGGACTCCCCTGCGCCTCCCTCTCCCTGGCCGGCCGGCCCCCCCCTCCTCCAACCTTTATATACGGGGGCAGGGGACACCCCAAGACACACAAGTTGATCCTTGAGATCGTTCCTTAGCCGTGTGTGGTGCCCCCTGCCACCAAATTCCACCTCGATCGTACCGTTACAGTGCTTAGGCGAAGCCCTGCGTCGGTAGTACATCAAGATCGTCATCACGCCGTCGTGCTGACGGAACTCTTCCTCGACGCTTTGCTGGATCGGAGCCCGAGGAACGTCATCGAGCTGAACGTGTGCTAAGAACTCGGAGGTGCCGGAGTAACGGTGCTTGGATCGGTCGGATCGGGAAGAAGACGTACGACTACTTCCTCTACGTTGTGTGATCGCTTCCGCAGTCGGTCTGCGTTGGTACGTAGACAACACTCTCCCCTCTCGTTGCTGTGCATCATCATGATCTTGCGTGTGCGTAGGAAAATTTTCGAAATTACTGCGTTCCCCAACAGTGGCATCCGAGCCTAGGTTTTATGGTTTGATGTTATTTGCACGAGTAGAACACAAGTGAGTTGTGGGCGATACAAGTCATACTGCCTACCAGCATGTCATACTTTGGTTCGGCGGTATTGTTGGGTGAGACGATCCGGACCAACCTTACGCGTACTCTTACGCGAGACCGGTTCCCTCGACGTGCTTTGCACATAGATGGCTTGCGGAAGACTGTCTCTCCAACTTTAGTTGAACCAAGTGTGACTACGCCCGGTCCTTGAGAAGGTTAAAACGGAGTCTATTTGACGAACTATCGTTGTGGTTTTGATGCGTAGGTGAGATGAGTTCTTACTTAAGCCCGTAGCAGCCACGTAAAACTTGCAACAACAAAGTAGAGGACGTCTAACTTGTTTTTGCAGGGTATGTTGTGATGTGATATGGTCAAGGCATGATGCTGATTTTATTGTATGAGATGATCATGTTTTGTAACCGAGTTATCGGCAACTGGCAGGAGCCATATGGTTGTCGCTTTATTGTATGCAATGCAATCGCGATGTAATGCTTTACTTTATTACTAAACGGTAGTGATAGTCGTGGAAGCATAAGATTGGCGAGACGACAACGATGCTACGACGGAGATCAAGGTGTCGCGCCGGTGACGATGGTGATCATGACGGTGCTTCGGAGATGGAGATCACAAGCACAAGATGATGATGGCCATATCATATCACTTATATTGATTGCATGTGATGTTTATCCTTTTATGCATCTTATCTTGCTTTGATTGACGGTAGCATTATAAGATGATCTCTCACTAAAATTATCAAGAAGTGTTCTCCCTGAGTATGCACCGTTGCCAAAGTTCGTCGTGCCCAGACACCACGTGATGATCGGGTGTGATAAGCTCTACGTCCAAATACAACGGGTGCAAAACAGTTGCACACGCAGAATACTCAGGTTATACTTGACGAGCCAAGCATATACATATATGGCCTCGGAACACGGAGACCGAAAGGTCGAGCGTGAATCATATAGTAGATATGATCAACATAACGATGTTCACCATTGAAAACTACTCCATCTCACGTGATGATCGGTTATGGTTTAGTTGATTTGGATCACGTGATCACTTAGAAGATTAGAGGGATGTCTATCTAAGTGGGAGTTCCTAAGTAATTTGATTAACTGAACTTAAACTTATCATGAACTTAGTACCTGATAGTATCTTGCTTGTTTATGTTGATTGTAGATAGATGGCTCGTGCTATTGTTCCGTTGAATTTTAATGCGTTCCTTGAGAAAGCAAAGTTGAAAGATGATGGTAGCAATTACACGGACTGGGTCCGTAACCTGAGGATTATCCTCATTGCTGCACAGAAGAATTACGTCCTGGAAGCACCGCTGGGTGACAGGCCTGCTGCTGGAGCAACGCCGGATGTTATGAACGTCTGGCAGAGCAAAGCTGATGACTACTCGATAGTTCAGTGTGCCATGCTTTACGGCTTAGAATCGGGACTTCAACGACGTTTTGAACGTCATGGAGCATATGAGATGTTCCAGGAGTTGAAGTTAATATTTCAAGCAAATGCCCGAATTGAGAGATATGAAGTCTCCAATAAGTTCTCTAGCTGCAAGATGGAGGAGAACAGTTCTGTCAGTGAGCATATACTCAAAATGTCTGGGTATAATAATCACTTGATTCAGATGGGAGTTAATCTTCCAGATGATTGCGTCATTGACAGAATTCTCCAATCACTGCCACCAAGCTACAAGAGCTTCGTGATGAACTATAATATGCAAGGGATGAACAAGACTATTCCCGAGCTCTTCGCAATGCTGAAAGCTGCGGAGGTAGAAATCAAGAAGGAGCATCAAGTGTTGATGGTTAGCAAAACCACTAGTTTCAAGAAAAAGGGCAAAGGGAAGAAGAAGGGAAACTTCAAGAAGAACAGCAAGCAAGTTGCTGCTCAGGAGAAGAAACCCAAGTCTGGACCTAAGCCTGAAACTGAGTGCTTCTACTGCAAGCAGACTGGTCACTGGAAGCGGAACTGCCCCAAGTATTTGGCGGATAAGAAGGATGGCAAAGTGAGCAAAGGTATATGTGATATACATGTTATTGATGCGTACCTTACTAGAGCTCGCAGTAGCACCTGGGTATTTGATACTGGTTCTGTTGCTAATATTTGCAACTCGAAACAGGGACTACGGAATAAGCGGACGCTAGCAAAGGACGAGGTGACGATGCGCGTGGGAAACGGTTCCAAAGTCGATGTGATCGCGGTCGGCACGCTACCTCTACATCTACCTTCGGGATTAATATTAGACCTAAATAATTGTTATTTGGTGCCAGCGTTGAGCATGAACATTATATCTGGATCTTGTTTAATGCGAGACGGTTATTCATTTAAATCAGAAAATATTGGTTGTTCTATTTATATGAATAATATCTTTTATGGTCATGCACCTTTGAAGAGTGGTCTACTCTTGTTGAATCTCGAAGATAGTGATACACATATTCATAATGTAGAAGCCAAAAGATGCAAAGTTAATAATGATAGTGCAACTTATTTGTGGCACTGCCGTTTAGGTCATATCGGTGTAAAGCGCATGAAGAAACTCCATACTGATGGGCTTTTGGAACCACTTGATTATGAATCACTTGGTACTTGCGAACCGTGCCTCATAGGCAAGATGACTAAAACACCGTTCTCCGGTACTATGGAGAGAGCAACAGATTTATTGGAAATCATACATACCGATGTATGTGGTCCGATGAATATTGAGGCTCGTGGCGGATATCGTTATTTTCTCACCTTCACAGATGATTTAAGCAGATATGGGTATATCTACTTAATGAAACATAAGTCTGAAACATTTGAAAAGTTCAAAGAATTTCAGAGTGAGGTTGAAAATCATCGTAACAAGAAAATAAAGTTTCTACGATCTGATCGTGGAGGAGAATATTTGAGTTACGAGTTTGGTGTACATTTGAAAAATTGTGGAATAGTTTCGCAACTCACGCCACCCGGAACACCACAACGTAATGGTGTGTCCGAACGTCGTAATCGTACTTTACTAGATATGGTGCGATCTATGATGTCTCTTACTGATTTACCGCTATCGTTTTGGGGTTATGCTTTAGAGACGGCCGCATTCACGTTAAACAGGGCACCATCAAAATCCGTTGAGACGACACCTTATGAACTATGGTTTGGCAAGAAACCAAAGTTGTCGTTTCTTAAAGTTTGGGGCTGCGATGCTTATGTGAAAAAGCTTCAACCTGATAAGCTCGAACCCAAATCGGAGAAATGTGTCTTCATAGGATATCCAAAGGAAACTATTGGATACACCTTCTATCACAGATCCGAAGGCAAGACTTTTGTTGCTAAATTCGGAAACTTTCTAGAGAAGGAGTTTCTCTCGAAAGAAGTGAGTGGGAGGAAAGTAGAACTTGACGAGGTAACTGTACCTGCTCCCTTATTGGAAAATAGTACATCACAGAAAACTGTTTCTGCGACACCTATACCAATCAGTGAGGAAGCTAATGATGATGATCATGAAGCTTCAGAACAAGATACTACTGAACCACGTAGATCAACCAGAGTGAGATCCGCACCAGAGTGGTACGGTAATCCAGTTCTGGAAGTCATGATGCTAGATCATGATGAACCTACGAACTATGAAGAAGCGATGGTGAGCCCAGATTCCGCAAAGTGGCTTGAGGCCATGAAATCTGAGATGGGATCCATGTATGAAAACAAAGTATGGACTTTGGTTGACTTGCCCGATGATCGGCAAGCAATTGAGAATAAATGGATCTTCAAGAAAAAGACTGACGCTGACGGTAATATTACTGTCTATAAAGCTCGACTTGTCGCGAAAGGTTTTCGACAAGTTCAAGGAGTTGACTACGATGAGACCTTCTCACCCGTAGCGATGCTTAAGTCCGTCAGAATTATGTTAGCAATTGCCGCATTTTATGATTATGAAATATGGCAGATGGATGTCAAAACTGCATTCCTGAATGGATTTCTGGAAGAAGAGTTGTATATGATACAACCAGAAGGTTTTGTCGATCCAAAGGGAGCTAACAAAGTATGCAAACTCCAGCGATCCATTTATGGACTGGTGCAAGCATCTCGGAGTTGGAATAAACGCTTTGATAGTGTGATCAAAGCATTTGGCTTTATACAGACTTTTGGAGAAGCCTGTATTTACAAGAAAGTGAGTGGGAGCTCTGTAGCATTTCTAATATTATATGTGGATGACATATTGCTGATTGGAAATGATATAGAATTTCTGGATAGCATAAAGGGATACTTGAATAAAAGTTTTTCGATGAAAGACCTCGGGGAAGCTGCTTACATATTAGGCATAAAGATCTATAGAGATAGATCAAAACGCTTAATTGGACTTTCACAAAGCACATACCTTGACAAGATTTTGAAGAAGTTCAAAATGGATCAAGCAAAGAAAGGGTTCTTGCCTGTGTTACAAGGTATGAAGTTGAGTCAGACTCAATGCCCGACCACTGCAGAAGATAGAGAGAAAATGAAAGATGTTCCCTATGCTTCAGCCATAGGCTCTATCATGTATGCAATGCTGTGTACCAGACCTGATGTGTGCCTTGCTATAAGTTTAGCAGGGAGGTACCAAAGTAATCCAGGAATGGATCACTGGACAGCGGTCAAGAACATCCTGAAATACCTGAAAAGGACTAAGGATATGTTTCTCGTATATGGAGGTGACAAAGAGCTCACCGTAAGAGGTTACGTTGATGCAAGCTTTGACACTGATCCGGACGATTCTAAATCGCAGACCGGATACGTGTTTACTTTAAACGGTGGAGCTGTCAGTTGGTGCAGTTCTAAACAAAGCGTCGTAGCGGGATCTACATGTGAAGCGGAGTACATAGCTGCTTCGGAAGCAGCAAACGAAGGAGTCTGGATGAAGGAGTTCATATCCGATCTAGGTGTCATACCTAGTGCATCGGGTCCAATGAAAATCTTCTGTGACAATACTGGTGCAATTGCCTTGGCAAAGGAATCCAGATTTCACAAAAGAACCAAACACATCAAGAGACGCTTCAACTCCATCCGGGATTTAGTCCAGGTGGGAGACATAGAGATTTGCAAGATACATACGGATCTGAACGTTGCAGACCCGTTGACTAAGCCTCTTCCACGAGCAAAACATGATCAGCACCAAGGCTCCATGGGTGTTAGAATCATTACAGTGTAATCTAGATTATTGACTCTAGTGCAAGTGGGAGACTGAAGGAAATATGCCCTAGAGGCAATAATAAAGTTATTATTTATTTCCTTATATCATGATAAAAGTTTATTATTCATGCTAGAATTGTATTAACCGGAAACATAATACATGTGTGAATACATAGACCAACAGAGTGTCACTAGTATGCCTCTACTTGACTAGCTCGTTAATCAAAGATGGTTATGTTTCCTAACCATGAACAAAGAGTTGTTATTTGATTAACGAGGTCACATCATTAGTTGAATGATCTGATTGACATGACCCATTTCACTAGCTTAGCACCCGATCGTTTAGTATGTTGCTATTGCTTTCTTCATGACTTATACATGTTCCTATAACTATGAGATTATGCAACTCCCGTTTACCGGAGGAACACTTTGGGTACTACCAAACGTCACAACGTAACTGGGTGATTATAAAGGAGTACTACAGGTGTCTCCAATGGTATATGTTGGGTTGGCGTATTTCAAGATTAGGGTTTGTCACTCCGATTGTCGGAGAGGTATCTCTGGGCCCTCTCGGTAATGCACATCACATAAGCCTTGCAAGCACTGCAACTAATATGTTAGTTGTGAGATGATGTATTACGGAACGAGTAAAGAGACTTGCCGGTAACGAGATTGAACTAGGTATTGGACACCGACGATCGAATCTCGGGCAAGTAACATACCGATGACAAAGGGAACAACGTATGTTGTTATGCGGTCTGACCGATAAAGATCTTCGTAGAATATGTAGGAGCCAATATGGGCATCCAGGTCCTGCTATTGGTTATTGACCGGAGACGTGTCTCGGTCATGTCTACATTGTTCTCGAACCGTAGGGTCCGCACGCTTAACGTTACGATGACAGTTATTATGAGTTTATGCATTTTGATGTACCGAAGGATGTTCGGAGTCCCGGATGAGATCACGGACATGACGAGGAGTCTCGAAATGGTCGAGACGTAAAGATTGATATATTGGAAGCCTATGTTTGGACATAGGAAGTGTTCCGGGTGAAATCGGGATTTTACCGGAATACCGGGAGGGTTACCGGAACCCCCCGGGAGACTAATGGGCCTATTGGGCCTTAGTGGAAAAAGAGAAAAGGGGCAGCCCATAAGCTGGCCGGCGCCCCCCCTTTCCCCAAGTCCTAGTAGGACTAGGAGAAGGGGCCGGCCCCCCCTCTTTCTCCTTTCCCCCCGAGAGTCCTAATTGGATTAGGATTGGAGGGAGAGTAGGACTCCCCTGCGCCTCCCTCTCCCTGGCCGGCCGGCCCCCCCTCCTCCAACCTTTATATACGGGGGCAGGGGACACCCCAAGACACACAAGTTGATCCTTGAGATCGTTCCTTAGCCGTGTGCGGTGCCCCCTGCCACCAAATTCCACCTCGATCGTACCGTTACAGTGCTTAGGCGAAGCCCTGCGTCGGTAGTACATCAAGATCGTCATCACGCCGTCGTGCTGACGGAACTCTTCCTCGACGCTTTGCTGGATCGGAGCCCGAGGAACGTCATCGAGCTGAACGTGTGCTAAGAACTCGGAGGTGCCGGAGTAACGGTGCTTGGATCGGTCGGATCGGGAAGAAGACGTACGACTACTTCCTCTACATTGTGTGATCGCTTCCGCAGTCGGTCTGCGTTGGTACGTAGACAACACTCTCCCCTCTCGTTTCTGTGCATCACCATGATCTTGCGTGTGCGTAGGAAAATTTTCGAAATTACTGCGTTCCCCAACAAAAACATGTAGCTAGCTAGTAGGCAAAAACAGAGAATTTGTAGTACAAGAAAGTGTGACTCACTCGAAGTTGTAAGGAAGTAGTATATCTTCATTGTATTTGAGGCGCTTCAAGAACTCTAGCATGCTGTCCTCTACCTCTTTTTCATAATATGCATCTAATTTCCATGTGTATTCATTAACGGTGTTTGGGTCAATGAACCCAATGCCATAGGTTCCACCTTTTCTCATTTCATACATCTTCATCCTGCATAATACCACAGAAAAGAATATAGTGAGGATAATTACACGTAATGATTGATCAAAAGGATCACTACAGCTAGCTTGAGACTTAAATTACAGAAAGAAATCACTTACAGACAATAGCAACTGACGATAGATTTGTCGAGTGCGTCTTGATTGTATAACTGAAACAGTTCAGAATACTCAACGGCCACAGCTTTCTCATGGTAGTAATCATCCTTCTTGACATACACCATGAGGGACTCTCGATCGGATCTCTTGCTAATGTCCATGTACCATTGATGCAATTCATACATTCTCGTTGGGAGCTTCTTGACATCTTCTGGCTCGACCAAAGGTTGGCCCCGGACAAATTTCCGTTTTATTTCCTCCTCTCCAATCATAGGCATGTCCTCGATCTCGAGGAGTTGTCCAACAGTGATCTTGAGTTCTTCAGCCTGCATTATATGCTCCTGGGTCATTACCACATCGCCCACCTCGGGAACGTAAACTGTTTGGCCACAATAATATTAGGCGCGCGTACTGTCACGTGTTGTTGGCGGCACAACAAGCGGGGGGATCGATTGCGCCGCCTGTTTTCCCAGCTGGGCAACGGTTTTCCCGCATTTTTTGACAGCTGCTTGTTGTTTGCTCGAGCTCGAGCTCGCCTCCTTCTATAGACGTTGTCGATGTAACTTCCTGATGTGGCACTCATAGTTTGAGTCAACAGGCTTAGGAGCTGGTGGTTGAGCCATACGAATGAAGTGGTCAACTACTTCCACAGGCACTTTCTCCCTTGGCGGCGGTGGCGGTTTCGGTCCAAAATGGGCGTCGACTTCTGCCCGCACTATGGCATTGGTTTGCTCCTCGGTCCTGTCGTAAGCCCTCACAGGAAGAGGAGTACTGAGGTTTGGACCATATTTATATCGCTTGCCTCCGCCTGTACTTCCTGTACTATGACCTTGACTCGTACCGCTACGCACCATAGCTGCGGGGTGTCTCTTCTGCGATTGCTGAGGCGACGGAGACGGCTGATGGGTGTGAGTTGGACGAGGAGGAGTGGCCTGAAGCTATGCCGGACTTGGAGGAGGAGTGGCCTGTGGTTGTGCCGGACTTGGAGGAGGAGTGGATGTCTGACGCTGTGTCGGACTTGGAGGAGGAGTGGCCTGACACTTTGCCGGACTTGGAGGAGGAGGAGTGGCCTCACGCGTTGGTGGACTTGGAGGAGCGGGAGTCTGCTGACTCGGTGGCGGACTTCGACGAGGAGTCGGGTGACGCGGTGTT
The DNA here is from genome assembly GCA_034509565.1 of Triticum monococcum. Lineage (NCBI taxonomy): Eukaryota > Viridiplantae > Streptophyta > Magnoliopsida > Poales > Poaceae > Triticum > Triticum monococcum. The sequence continues at coordinate 7,744,945 of CM067847.1, read as the reverse complement.
GGTGGCCTTCGAAAAATGATGCAATCCTTTCTCCATAGGATGATACGATGTTTGGCATCTCCGAGTGTGTGCTCCTCGTGACCTCCAGGAATGTCAAGCTCTAGCCCCAAATATTGGTCCGCCACCTCATCAACCAAGACACGAGCATAGCCCGCTGGAATCGGGTTGCAATGGAAGGTTGCCTCGGGGGAATTTGAAAAAGCAACAGCGTCCGCCACCTTCATGGATATGTTCTTCATTTTGAAGTGTAGCTCGCAGTTAGTGTTCTCCGTGATGTCATCCACGGGGTATCTATCCAGCACTACTGCGTCGCCCGGGGCGGAACCCACGCTGCTTCTCGGCATGGATGGGGCAGTGGTATCCAATGCTGGATCATCCGCTAGCTGCTGCAGCTGCTGAGACCCCCTTTGTTGGCTAAGTGAGTCGATCTGCTCCTGCTGCCGCTGGAATTTAGCTGCCAATTCCGCTTGACTTGCTTCTAGGCCTTGAAGGCGTTCATAGTCCCGCTTCCTCTGCTCCTCCTCCATCTTCCTCTTCTTGTCCTCCGCAATCTTCTTTCTCGCACGGGTTCTGTAGTCGGCGTTCCAGTCCGAAAACCCCTCATACCACGGAATAGCGCCCTTGCCTCGTGTTCTTCCCGGGTGTTCAGGATTTCCCAGGGCACACGTAAGCTCGTCGTTCTCTCTGTTGGGCTGGAACACCCCCGATCGAGCCTCTTCTATTGCAACAAGTAGCGCATCGTCGGCTCCGTTCAGACATGCCTTCGTCGAAACATTGCCTGTCTTCGGGTCCAACTCCCCCCATGCGCATAGAACCAAGTCCTGCACCTGGGGGGCCAGCTCTTAGTAACCGGAGTGACACTTGCATCCTCCATCTCTTTCTCAGACTTATCCCACTTAGGCATTGCCATCGCGTAGCCACCTGGCCCCAGCTTATGGAACTTATCCCTTTTTCCGGCATTGGCCTTGTTTATTCTCGACCGTTCCTTAGCTAATTCTGAATCCTTGAATTTCACGAAATCGTCCCAATGAGCACTTTGATTCTCTAGTATCCCCTCGAATACTGGAGTCTTCCTTCCTCCCTTGACGTACTTCTCCCACGTCATTCTCTTGTGGTTCTTGAATGCAACCGCGATCTTCCTAAAAGCAGCGTCCTTGACTTTCCACACTTCTGCTTCTGTGATATTATCTGGTAGGGTGAAATGTTCCATGAGAGTATCCCAAAGCAGTTTTTTTTGATTCTCGTCGACAAAAGTAACATCTGGACGTGGCTTTGCTGGCTTTCTCCATTCTTGAAGGGAGATCGGGAGTTGGTCCTTCACAAGAACTCCACACTGACGAACGAACTTGTCCGCAATCTTCTTAGGCGCTAATGGTTCGCCATTAGGTTTGAATGCCTCGATATTGTACTTTACACCCTCCTTCAACTTTTTGTTCGGGCCTCGTTTCGTCCTTTTGCCTGAAGATTTGCTCGATCCGGATGGCTGAAAGAAGAAAGATCGATTCGTTAATATATCTTTAACTCATTTAAAACATGCGATGATCACCAGATTCCTGCTTATATAAATATATATATACCTCGCCGGTGTTTGTTGTTTCAGGATCAACATGTTCTTTGTCGTAGTTCATGACTTCATCTTCTCGGTCGTCGCGATCGAATATCATATCACCCTCTCCGGTGTTGTTTAGAAATTCGGAGCCATCAAAATCTTCTTCATTCTGATCATCATCTGGCCCGCGTATGATATCGAACATGGTCTGTTCTCTCTCTCTGTCGGTATTGTCCGCCATAGCTTTTATTTAACTATGCCAAAAGAAATATAAAACAATTTAGTATAATCTCGAATAATAGATATAATCTCGAATACATCGTCTCGAATAATAGATTTAATCTCGAATACGTCGTCTCGAATAATAGATATAATCTCGTCGAATACATCATCTCAAATAATATATATAATCTCGAATAAATCATCTCGAATAATAGATATAATATTAAATACATCACTAGCTAGCTAGCTAGCAAGCTAATAAAGATCGAATACTACAGAGTAATCTAGGCCACTCGCGGTTCCTGAGGTGCGGGCGGTGGACACCCAAAGAGAAGGAACCATCACTGGATCATAGCTCGGGTGATCTCCCCAAAGAACCTGCCAGGTATTGGAGAACCTGACGTCCATAGCAGCCATGTAGCGATGGGCGTGCTCGTCCTCCTCCCTGACACGGCGACGTACCACCTCCGGCGGGGCCGGCTCCCTCCGCACCGAAAGTGGCCCACGCGAATGCCACCAAAGGAGATGAGGGTCGACGACGGGACCCGGGGCCGGGTTCCTCACCAAGCGTCGCGCCCCTGAAGGTAGCACCTCCCAGTGCCAGCCCGGCGGAGCCCAGTCCCGGACATGGGTCCTCTGAAGTAGGACGTCGTCGCGAACGGGTCGACGGCGAGGATGCGGGCCGGGCATCGTCGACAACAAATACTATATGCAAATTAAATGTAACACTAATTATGCTATCATTGCATATGTCAAAATTCTATATGCTATTTCATACTAATTAAGCATCTAACACTAAAAACAGAAAAAACAACTTCTATACATCCATTAAAAACAGAAAAACAACATTATATAAAAAATTCCATACTAATTAAACACTAATTATATCCGGGCTCACTAAAAACACTAAGCATCTAACACTAAGCATTGCATATGTCAAAATTCTATATGCTATTCCATACTAATTAAACACTAAGCATCTAACACTAAAAATAGAAAAACAACTTGTATGTGCGTGTGTGTGTGTGTTCATCATGCATGCTTGTGTGTGTATATGGGCTCGGGGGGGGGGGGGGGCACCCATGGTGGCCACCGGGGGCGAGGGAGAGGGGTTAGAGGGGGAGAGCTCACAGCGGGGCGACGACGACGGGCCGGGGCATGACGGGGCGGCGATGCGGGGACGGCGCGACGGGGACGGGCCCGGGGCGGCGACGAAGACGAGGGCGGCGACGGCGACGGGGGCGGCGATGGGGATGAGGGCGGCGACGAGGATGGGGGCGGCGACGGCAACAGCGCGCGACGGGGGCGGCGTAGGACGGGGGCGGCGACGGCGTCGATCGATCGGGAAGAAACAGAGGGAGAATGAAATTTTGCGAAGTGCTGTATATATAGAAGGCACCTTTAGTACCGGTTGGAGCCACCAACCGGTACTAAAGGCCTGTTTTGGCCAGGCCAAGCAGCGGGAAGGGCAGGCCTTTAGTACCGGGTGGTGGTTCCAACCGGTACTAAAGACCCCCCCCCTTTAGTACCGGTTGGTGCCACGATCCGGTACTAAAGGGGGTGCGCTGCCAGGCGAGGGGCACAGAAGTTTAGTCCCACCTCGCTAGCCGAAGGGCGCTTACACCTGCTTATAAGCCCCGCCGCCGCCGCTGTCTCGAGCTCCTCTCTAAAGTAGGCCTTCTAGGCCTACCTCTGCTACTCTGCCTTGTGGGGCCTATTGGGCTTGCGGGCCTGCGTCCTGGCCCAACCACAGGTTGGGTTTCTAGTCGTATGCAGGCCGCTGTTGCCCGGTAGGTGGGCTTTTTTCATTTAGTTTTTTCTTTTCTGCTTTATTTATTTTGTTTTATTTATTTTAGTTGTTTTTTTGCTGTATTTAGAGTTTCTTTGTGAATATTTTTGAAAGTTTTTAGAAACTTTCAGTTAGTGCCGGTAGTTTTTAAATTTGAATAGTTTAAATTTTGAATTATTTGAAATTTGTGTGAATCACTAGTTTGTGAATAACTTAACTTTAAAAATACATTTTTCAGTGATTCTTTTTTCTTATGTTTAATATTAGTGTGTTTTATCATTATATTCAATTTGGTAATGCTTAAGTTATTTAAAAAATGAAATGCCTTTGTAACGGATGAGTTTTTGTCCGAAACCCTGATACTTCGAAACAGATTGTCCATTTTGTACATGAAGTGCATCCAGTTTTTGCGGTAACCCTCTCTACTTTTTTGCACATGCTATGTGGGTGAAATTATGATACCATGCCAACTTTCATCCTTTTCTGAGTTCATTTGAAATGCTTTTCAATTTCAGGGTCATTTAGCTGAAAAAATCAGTAAATGCATGAAAGAATTTGCTTGCACATAAAATTTCTTCGCGTTTCAAATGCCAAAACACATAACTAGCTACCCTAACTATTACAGAGATTCCCTCCTGGGTGTGAAACACAGAAGAAAGTGATGATAGTTAAGCCGATCACATCCCAGATCTTTGGGTGTGAAACTTTTTCTTCGCGTGTGTCCCTTTGCGTCGTAGGCATGAAAAATCTTCATCATTTAACGGGATGCTCGGGTCAATATTCACTGTGAATGGAGCAATTTCATCAAACTTTTCATAATCTTCTGACTTGTCTGTCTTGTCATCCACTCCCATGATGTTTCTCTTCCCAGAAAGAACTATGTGCCGCTTTGGCTCATCGTACGATGCATTCGCTTCCTTATCTTTTCTTTTTCTTGGCTTGGTAGACATGTCCTTCACATAGAAAACCTGTGCCACATCATTGGCTAGGACGAATGGTTCGTCTGCATACGCAAGATTGTTGAGATCCACTGTTGTCATTCCGTACTGCGGGTCTTTCGCTACCCCGCCTCGTGTCATATTGACCCATTTGCACCGAAACAAAGGGACCTTCAAACCACGTCGATAGTCAAGTTCCCATATGTCCTGTATATAACCATAATATGTTTCCTTTCCCGTCTTGGTTTCTGCATCAAAGCGGACACCACTGTTTTGGTTGGTGCTCTTCTTATCTTGGGCGATCGTGTAAAATGCATTACCATTTATCTCGTACCCTTTGAAAGTCATTATATTCGAAGAAGGTAACTGGGACAGCAAGTACAGGTCATCTTCAATAGAGGTGTCATGCATGGTACGTGCTTGCAACCAGCTGGCGAAACTCCTGGTTTGTTCACGTGTAATCCAGTCATCAGACCGCTCCGGGTGTTTGGAGCGTAGAAAATTCTTGTGTTCATCCATATACGGAGCCACCAAGGCGGAATTCTGTAGAACTGTGTAGTGTGCTTCAGTGAGAGAATATCCGTCCATACATATTATTTGTTCCCCTCCTAGCGTGCCTTTTCCATCCAGTCTGCCCTTATGCCGCGATTCAGGAACACCAAGCGGCTTAAGGTCAGGAATAAAGTCAATACAAAACTCAATGACCTCCTCATTTTGACGGCCCTTGGAGATGCTTCCTTCTGGCCTAGCACGGTTATGAACATATTTCTTTAAGACTCCCATGAACCTCTCAAAGGGGAACATATTGTGTAGAAATACAGGACCCAAAACGTTAATATCTTCGCATAGGTGAACTAGGACGTGCGTCATGATGTTGAAGAAGGATGGTGGGAACACCAACTCGAAACTGACAAGACATTGCACCAAATCATTCTGTAACCTTGGTATGATTTCTGGATCGATTACCTTCTGAGAGATTGCATTGAGAAATGCACATAGCTTCACAATGGCTAATCGAACGTTTTCCGGTAGAAGCCCCCTCAATGCAATCGGAAGCAGTTGCGTCATAATCACGTGGCAGTCATGAGACTTTAGGTTCTGGAACTTTTTCTCTGCCATGTTTATTATTCCCTTTATATTCGACGAGAAGCCAGACGGTACCTTAATACTGAGCAGGCATTCAAAGAAGATTTCCTTCTCTTCTTTGGTAAGAGCGTAGCTTGCATAACCCTGATGTATGCCGTCTTTTCCGTGCATACGCTGCTGGTCCTCCCGTGCCTCAGGTGTATCTTTTGTCTTCCCATACACGCCCAAGAAGCCAAGCAGGGTCACACAAAGATTCTTCGTCACGTGCATCACGTCGATTGCGGAGCGGACCTCGAGGTCTTTCCAATAGGGCAGGTCCCAAAATATAGATTTCTTCTTCCACATGGGTGAGCGTCCGTCAGCGTCATTCGGAACAGGTTGTCCACCAGGACCCTTTTCAAAGACCACCTTCAAATCCTTGACCATATCATGTACATCAGCACCAGTACGGTGGCGAGGCTTCGTCTGGTGATCCGCCTCACCTTTGAAATGCTTGCCTTTCTTTCTTACGGGATGCCTGCTCGGAAGAAATTGACGATGTCCCAGGTACACATTCTTATTAGCCAAATATATACTGTCGGTATCGTCCAAACAGTGCGTGCATGTACGGTATCCCTTGTTTGTCTGTCCTGAAATGTTACTGAGAGCAGGCCAATCATTGATGGTCACGAACAACAATGCCTTTAGGTCAAATTCTTCCCCCATGTGCTCATCCCACGCACGTACACCTGTTCCATTCCACAGTTGTAAGAGTTCTTCAACTAATGGCCTTAGGTACACATCAATGTCGTTGCCGGGTTGCTTAGGGCCTTGGATGAGCACTGGCATCATAATGAACTTCCGCTTCATGCACAACCAAGGAGGAAGGTTATACAAACATAGAGTCACATGCCAGGTGCTATGGTTGCTGCTCTGCTCCCCAAAAGGATTAATGCCATCTGCGCTTAGACCAAACCATACGCTCCTTGCGTCATCTGCAAACTCTTCCCGTACTTTCTTTCGATTTTTCTCCACTGCGACCCGTCAGCGGGTACTCTCAACTTTCCGTCTTTCTTACGGTCTTCTCTGTGCCATCGCATCACCTTGGCATGCTCTTTGTTTTGGAACAAACGTTTCAACCGTGGTATTATAGGAGCATACCACATCACCTTGGCAGGAATCTTCTTCCTGGGGCGCCGGCCCTCGACATCACCAGGGTCATCGCGGCAGATCTTATAGCGCAATGCACGACATACCGGGCAAGCGTTCAAATCCTCGTACTCACCGCGGTAGAGGATGCAATCATTAGGGCATGCATGTATCTTCTGCACCTCTAACCCTAGAGGGCAGACAGCCTTCTTTGCTTCGTACGTACTCTCGGGCAATTCGTTGTCCTTTGGAAGCATATCCTTTATCATTACCATCAACTTTCCAAATCCCTTGTCAGATACACCATTCTCTGCCTTCCATTGCAGCAATTCCAGTGTGGTGCCCAGCTTTTTCTTGTCACCTACGCAATTCGGGTACAACAATTTTTTGTGATCCTCTAACATGCGCTGCAACTTCTTCTTCTCCAAATCACTTGCGCAGTTTCTCTTTGCATCGGCAATGGCCCGACCTAGATCATCAACGGGCTCATCTGATGCCTCTTCTTCAGCTTCTTCCCGCATTGCCGGCTCAGCTTCTTCCCGCATTACCGGCTCAGCTTCTTCCCCCATTGTTATATCATCGTATTCAGGGAACCCATGGCCACGATAGCTGTCGTCGTCCTCTTCTTCTTCATTGTCTTCTATCATAACCCCTCTTTCTCTGTGCTTGGTCCAAACATTATAATGGGGCATGAAACCGGACTTAAACAGGTGGACGTGAATGGTTCTTGACGTAGAGTAATTGTGACCATTCTTACAGCGAGCACATGGACAAGGCATAAAACCATCCGCCCGCTTGTTTGCCTCAGCCGCAAGCAGAAAAGTATGCACGCCCTCAACGAACTGGGGAGAGCATCGGTCATCGTACATCCATTGTCGGCTCATCTTCATTACACAACACCGAATAGACCAAATTAATACAAGTTCATACATAAAGTTCATACAACACTTAAATGCAACAAACAAATAACTCTCTAGCTAAAGCATTTAAATGCAACAACAAATATGATCAAGATCGCAACTAAGGTAACAATGGATCCAACAGCATAATGATACCAAGCCTCACTATCGATGGCATATTTTCTAATCTTTCTAATCTTCAAGCGCATTTTCTCCATCTTGATCTTGTGATCATCGACGACATCGGCAACATGCAACTCCAATTCCATCTTCTCCCCCTCAATTCTTTTCAATTTTTCTTTCAAGTACTCGTTTTCTCTTTCAACTAAATTTAACCTCTCGGCAATAGGGTCGGTTGGAATTTCCGGTTCACATACCTCCTAGAAAAAATTTCTATGTCAACTTGATGGGCATAATTTGTCATAAACACGAAATGCAACTAGTTTTAAAAGAGAATATACATACCACATCCGAATCATAACAAGGACTAGGGCCGATGGGGACGGATATCAAAACCATGGCACTATATGTATAACAAACAACGTACGGGTAAGATAATTATACGAGTAACTATATATCCAAATCACACAAACATCAATTTTTATATAAAATTTCATGAACAAGAGGCTCACCACAAGGTGGTGCCGGCAACGGGACGGTGCGGGCGATCGACGGTGGCTACGATGGAGATTTAGAAGGCACTAAGTAAACCACACCTACATATGCAAACTAAGTGTTATTTTTGACCTCAAATTGCATATAAATCAAATACTAGCACATATATATATATATATCCTCCCAAATTACTAAACTCACAAATTAATCACTATATAAACCAATGCAAGAGCTAATCTAGCAATGAGAGATGAAAGGACAAAGTTGCTAACCTTTGTGATCATTTGAATGGATGAGGGCCTTCAAATCTTGACAAATTTTGGGCAAATTTTGTGATGAACTCGAGAGGAAGAAGGGAAGAACAGAAGAGAGGGAGAGGGGAAAGGGGGAAGAACAGAGTGCTGGTGGACGAAGGGTTTATATAGGACGACCTTTAGTACCGGTTCGTGGCACGAACCGGTACTAAAGGGGCTGGACGGGCCCCATTCTGACAACATCCTGCCACCACTCTCATTAGTACCGGTTCGTGGCACGAACCGGTGCTAAAGGTTCGCCACGAACCGGTACTAATGATGGAGGCCCGGCTAGCCGTTGGAACCACATTAGTGCCGGCTCAAATACAAACCGGCACTAATGTGCTTCACGTTTGACCCTTTTTCTACTAGTGTACTTGCACGAATCTTGATGCGGAGCATGGATGGCTAGATAAGAGGGGCCCGGGTGCAAGTGCTCTAAAACATGTTTTCGATCATCTCTACCTTGCCTTGGTGTTGCAAATAAATTCATTTACAAATTGGTTACAGCAGCCCATCTATCCATCGATGCATCAGCATGATCTGTACTAGCTTTTACATGTCTTGAACGGTGACTATGCTGGAGTACTCCCTCTGTTTTAAAATATAATATGTTTTTTTGATCAAAAAGCGTCTTATATTTTGATATAGAGAGAGTATTTGCAATGCCAACACAACTTCTTACCATTGCGTGCTGAGTCATCGACACTTCCAGCTTGACTTGTACCTTGTGTCTGTAGACCACACACTTAATATAGGTGAATAACTTCTGTGAAAGCTACGTTTGGAAGTTTGTTTGAAAAATTACTCCCTCCGTATTAATTGTTGCTCAAACAGATGTATTTTATCATTAAAATACGTGTAGATACATCTGTTTCAAAGATAATTAATATGGGAAGGACGGAGTAACAAACTAGGCAATACTAGAAAGGTGAAGTTCTATAAACATGTGCATTTGAAGTTCAAACTCATATACATTTGGGACGTAAGGAAAAAAAACATGGATGCATAGTTATGTTTGTATTGTCTGTCACCATTCATTTGCTGATTTTGTTTTTTCCTTAACTTCTAAATGAATTTGGGTTGATCTTGAATTTTTTACATGTTTATATAGAAGGTCACTCCTAAACGTACAGTATTTCTGTAGAGTTTTATGAAATTTTGGAACATAGTTGTAGCCTGGTTCTCACCGGTCATTATTACCACAATTTGGTTTCCGCTGGATATTTTGTCATGTTTACTTGACCCACCAATCCATACAAGGAATGAAGGAAACCAAGTGTAACTGAAGCATATATGTCCACACCAATACCTGTTGGAAGCACGGCCATGCATGGGAAGAAATCAAAAAAATAAGAATCTCTGTGCACGGCCATGGGCAAACACTGATGATTACCGCAAAGTGACATCGAGATCCTCACAATCTGTCCACAAACTTGCCGTGCAGTGGTGTAATTTTGTTTAGCCCGAGATCGTCCATGACATGCATGCACAAGCAGGATCGAGCCAGAGATAAGACGCACAAACTGAATCTTAGCAATCATAGGTGAACCGACACACAACAACGCACAGCAACGCAGGCTGTGGATGCATGACCCGCCTCGGCTTCCGCGTCCACGCCGCCGCCTCCTCGTCGCCACTCGTCGCCGTGCGCCGCCCTCCTCCATCTCCGGCCGCCAGAGCAAGTCCGGCGACCTCGGCCCCCATCTCCGGCACGAAACTCCGGCGAGCTCTCCGGTGATCCTCGGAAATCGCGCTCCAGTGAACAGTAACTGCTACAGTGCATGGGATCTCAGATCTGAAACTCTTCCTCGGGTTCACTTTTCCTACCGAACCCTAATTTTTTTTGCTATCTTTGACCTGTGATATCTCCGCATCCGTAGCTCCGATTCATGCATATAGCATATCAAAATGTTCGTCTCTGAGAGTATATCATTTCATTCCATTGCATCATTTTCATTTGAGTTCATCTTGATGCCCGAAATGCTGCTAGAAGAGGGCTTCGTGAGTTAATTGTCAGATCTGCTACTCCATCTTAGACATTTGTCATTTTTGCCATGATTAATGTGTACATGATATGACCTGATGCTCTACATATATTTTGTTAAGGGTTTTGTCATCTTTCCAGAGGTGCAACCCATGTATTTTTGTGATGTGTGTGGTGCCTAGTGCAAGCTTGCAAAGTGAGGCACCTGGTAACTCTGTTTTCAGGGACTTAGTATTTTCACTAAGTTCTGGGATTGTTTAGTTCATGATGCCACATGTCCATGCTGTTTCCTAGTGATCCGTGCCTCTTTTAAGGATGATCAGTAAAGGAGTTTTGTTAATATTGTAGTGCTCTATCCATCCATGTCTTTGTTTGCAATTATGGAGTACCCTAGCTTGAGTCAATCGAGCTCTACTTTTGCTTCGTTGTGAATCTGGGCAGATTGTCAACTCGTTTGCAATTTTGCCGGTGATGTGGTAGTTGATCCGTGAATGCTATGCCATTGTTCTTGCCATGTTTAGCTTGCATTTTGTGCCTTCTTAATGGATGTATGCTTGCCTTGCCATGACTTGCACCGTAGTGAGTGCATCGAGCTCGTTAACATGCCTTCGTGAGTTATGTTTCAGCATGTGTCAGTTTTCACCAAGTCTGAAAACTGATTATGTTTTAGCTATGTTCGTGTGCTTGTTATTATATTTTCCGTTCCCTTTTGGCTCAAGGTCACTAAGGGACTTTTGTTAAGCTTGTTGAGTAGCTGCATGCCATGTTCTTCTTTGCCATGTTCAGGTCCTGTAGCAGGTTGTTTTGTTGCTCCGAAGAGGGCTATATGATCTGAAATTTCAGACAAGTGTTAATTTCACTAAGTCTGAGATCTGTTTACCATTTGCGTTTTTGCCATGCTTGTTTGAACCTGTTAATGGATGAATTGGCCGTAGCTCAGTGCTAGACTTTTGTTAAGCATCTTGAATGCTTCCCTGCCATGTATTTTGTTGCCATGTTTGAGTGCTGTAGCATGTTCATTTCGTTGCATTTAGAGGCTTACTTGCTGTAAATTGCAGACCGGTGCCAATTTTGAATCGCTTGCCATTTCCAAACCGTAACTCCGATTCCGATGAACTTTATATCGTTTTCAAGCGATTTCATCTCATCTTTCCAGTGGCACACTTGGTTTTCCAAGTTGAGGCCAGGTTCATGCATTTCCTGTCATATCTTGCATTTTGCATCCCGCATCGCATCCCGCATAGCATACCATCATTGCATCTTATTGTTTGAGCTTGCACGTGGTTGATTGTATCCTTGTTGCTTGTTTGTCTTATTTGGGTAGAGCCGGGAGACGAGTTCGCTAACGAGGAGCCCGTTGAGTTTGCTTTTGAGGATCCAGTCAACTCTGACAACTTTGCAGGCAAGATGACCATACCCTCGAAATCACTACTATCTTTGCTATGCTAGTTTGCTCGCTCTTTTGCTATGCCAATGCTACGATGCCTACCACTTGCTTGTCAGCCTCCCAATTGCCATGTTAAACCTCTAACCCACCATGTCCTAGCAAACTGTTGATTGGCTATGTTACCGCTTTGCTCAGCCCCCTCTTATAGCGTTGCTAGTTGCAGGTGAAGATTGGAGGCATTCCTTGTTGGAACATTTATTTACTTGTTGGGATATCATCATATTATCTTGTTATCTTAATGCATCTATATACTTGGTAAAGGGTGGAAGGCTCGGCCTCTCGCCTAGTGTCTTGTTCCACTCTTGCCGCCCTAGTTTCCGTCATATCCTTGTTATGTTCCCGGATTTTTGCGTTCCTTACGCGGTTGGGTTATAATGGGAACCCCTTGACAGTCCGCCTTGAATAAAACTCCTCCAGCAATGCCCAACCTTGGTTTTACCATTTGCCACCTAGCCCTTTTTCTTTCCCTTGGGTTTCGCGGACTCAAGGGTCATCTTATTTTAAACCCCCCTGGGCCAGTGCTCCTCTGAGTGTTGGTCCAACCTAGAGCACCGTGCGGGGCCGTCCCTTGGCATCTTGGGTTACGTTGGCTCACGTACGCTTAGCTTATCCAGTGTGCCCTGAGAACGAGATATGTGCAGCTCCTATCGGGATTTGTCGGCACAACGGGTGGTGTTGCTGGCTTGTTTTACCATTGTCGGAGTTGTCTTGAAGAACCGAGATACCGAGTCTGATCGGAACGTCTTGGGAGGAGGTATATTCCTTCGTTGACCGTGAGAGCTTGTCATGGGCTAAGTTGGGACTCCCCTGCAGGGATTGAACTTTCGAAAGCCGTGCCCGCGGTTATGGGCAGATGGGAATTTGTTAATGTCTGGTTGTAGATAACTTGAACCTTAACTTAATTAGAATGAATCAACCGAGTGTGTTACCGTGATGGCCTCTTCTCGGCGGAGTCCGGGAAGTGGACACGGTGTTGGAGTAATGTTTGCCGCAAGATTGCCCTCTTTAGTTATGCGTCCGCGCTTTTGCCTCCTCTTCTCGCTCTCTTTTGCGAATAAGTTAGCCACCATACATGCTAGTCGCTTGCTGCAGCTCCACATATATTTGCCTTACCCTTCCTATTAAGCTTAAATAGTCGTGATCGCGAGGGTGCGAGATTGCTGAGTCCCTGTGGCTCATAGATTACTATTACACCAGATGCAGGTCCAGGTGATTCCGCTCCAGGTGACGCGTACGAGCTGAAGTGGGAGTTCGACGAGGACTCTCAGCGATACTATGTGTCCTTTCCTGATGATCAGTAGTGGTGCCCAGTTGGGGGTGATTGGGACCGCGTCGCACGTTGGGTTTTCTTCTATTTTGGCGCCGTAGTCGGGCCATGAGTGTTTGGATGATGTATGTTATTTATGTACTTTGGTTGACGTGGCGAGTGTAAGCCAACTATGTATCTCCCCTTTTATGATCTATATTACATGGGATGTTGTGATGATTGCCTAACTTGCGACATTGCTTTCAATGCGGTTATGTCTCTAAGTCGTGCCTCGACACGTGGGAGCTATAGCCGCATCGAGGGCGTCAGCTCAGGCAGAGGATTCGTCAGCGTGTGCTTGCTCAGCGACGGCCGGCTCTGGCTCTGGCTCCGGCTCCAGCTCGGCAGTAGCGGCCGCCTCCACCTTCAGCTCCTCGGCCTCCTTTGTCTCCGGCTCCGCGGCGACTGCTGGCTCGGGTTCCACCTCAGCCGCTGCCACGACATCCACAGGAGGAGTCTCCTCCACCGCGGCCACCGCCACGGCCTCCCCCGGGCTCGCCATTGCCAGGGGCTCCACAGTGGCAGGCACCTCCTCGGCTTCGGCCTCCTCCCCGCTCTGTCTGATTACCACCTTTTGTGTTTGTCTTCCTCAGTTTGTTCGAGTCACACGTCGCCCGCCCTTCAGATATGTTGGCATGAGTGCCTGTCGTCCGTGCTTCTTAGCAAATCCACACATGTGATAGCATATATACCACCCACTGATTCCGCAGGGACACAAGAGATTTTTCTAATTTCTTGCATGTATCTACTGGAGTATGTTTTTACTCGTTCAATTACGTGTGCGTGATTCTCAAAAAAAAAGTCGCGTGTGCGTGCATGCGTGTCATTTTGTTTATCATTTGTGCTCAATTTCTGTCATTCATATGCGTGCGTGTCATTTTGTTTATCATTTGTGCTCAATTTCTGTCATTCATATGTCCTTATTAGTCCATTATCAGTCTTGTACTCCCTATGTTCCATAATATAAGGGTGTTTTTTTACACTAGGCTAGTTAAAAAACACTCTTATATTATGGGACGAAAAGACTAGTTCATCCAGTTCTATAAGTCATTAGTTTATTCTTAGTTTCTGTATTTTTGTTTAGTATCCATTATCCAATTTTAGTCTTTCATTGTTCATTTTCCCCCAATCATCATTGTTCATTCATCACTCATTGTTTATTCGATCATTCCCAATCTTCTTGCTGATAACCTAATTTAGCTGAAATCCATCATTTTAGTAAATGCTCAGTGCTAGCTCTCAGCCCCTACGTTCCTCAGGCAAGCTCACATCATTCTTTGGTCTTTCATTCCTGAGATTTTTTAAAACACGAGGAAAAATAGAAACTCTGATTTTTTTTCAAATATCTAACAATTTTTTTTGAAAGCACAGACAATCTTTTACAAAATGGAACACATAAAAAAATTCTGAATTTTTTTGAAAAGTTTTTCAAATTCCAAAGTATTTTGTGATTTGACAAATTTTGAAAACGTGAGCAAAATTTTAAAATCCAAAATATTTTGGAAACACGGGCATTTTCTTAAATGGCAATTGTTTTTGAAAATGTGAATAAAAGTTTGACACTCCGAACATTTTCTGAAAAACATGAACAAATTTGGAATTCTGAACATGTTTTAAAGAGATGAACAATTTTTTTAAAATGTGAAGAGAGTTTGAAATTTTATATTTGTAAAGAAAGAACAAATTTTAAATATGTTGATCATTTTTTGAACTTTGCGAATTTTAGGAAGAAAAAAGTAACATAAAAGAAATGAAAAAACACACACAAAATCGATTCCTGAACCTTATAGAAGGTCCCAAACCAATTTGCGCTTTTGAACATTTGTTCAAAATTCCAAAAAATGTTTTGTTTTTCAAAATAATTTCAAAAAGTGTTTGTGTCTTTCTCAGAATGGCAAAATACAAACATTTTTAAAAAGAGCAACAAAAATCATGAATACAAACATTTTTAAATTTTACAAACATTTATTGAAAAAAACACTAACAAGTTTAGGATTCTAATTTTTTTCCAGAAAATAGTAACAAATTGTGGAAAGGCCGATAACTGTCCGGATGTGTTGTGCCTTGCATACGGTGTCGGAATTCTTTCAAACCTAGCATGGATGTGTAACATGGGTATGACCACCTTTTTGCAGAAGTTGGGTTAATTTCAAGAATTTTCATAAAATAGGACGTGTTCAATGGAGTTTGTCCGCGCAGGTCAGAAGGCTCCATTTGAGAGCACATTGTTTCTCAACATCTCTTCCACCAGATCTTATTCTAACGCACTGTCACCGCCACCGCCTCGTTGATGCCTGAAAGAAACCAAGATTTTCCACCATTTCCACTCGCATCTCGGCTCTCCTTCCACCAAGATCGACATGTCGGAAGTCTGGGATGTTAAGGCTTGGACCTATCATCGAATAGGCGGTTTGTCACTGCCTTATGTAAAGTCGCTTGGGTATAAATCATTTCACCGAAAGTGGTTCAAAATCATGTTGGGAAACAATAAAAAATGGTCATCAGGTGAACCATAAGACCCTTTTTTTTGCAAACTTAGTAAATATTATCCTGCTATCCAAAACTACTCATGTCTAAAAATTGGATATTACATGTCGATTCAACTTATTCATATCATATTTAGTTTTTATTCAATCTAATTGCGAATTGAGTTGATTTGATATTAAGAATAATAAGCTTCAAAAAAGTGTAAACATATAAAAATGATATATTCATGATATTTTTTGCATTCATAATTTGATTAATATTTTGTATTCCATTGACCTTTAGTAGAATCTTTACTTTAAATATAGAATGCAGAATTATTATTTTTTACTATTCACCACCTTCTCATGCATCCTTCAAATTGTGTGAAAAACAAATAACTTGATCATGTATGTAGTTTATGTCATGAATAACTTTGTTCACTAATATTTTTCTATTATTCTAATTTACGATTTTACTGCTATCTTACACAAGTTAACTTAACATATATCATAATTTTTTTAAATTTATACTAATTTTTTTACTTATATGATGTATAGTGTCAATATAAGAAATGTTGCATAATATTAATAAACAGAAGATTTTTCGCCAAAAATATACGATCTTATTCAGTATATTCTACATTATATTTATCACAATTAACAATATGATAATGCTATTAATTTTTATATATAATATTATTTATTATAAATATAACAACAATCTTTTTCAAATTAACCCGTGCTCAATTAAAGTTATATTTGGTAGCAAAAGCTATGTTTTGCCTTTAAATTTTATTGAGGTATCGATAATTTTTTTATTTTAATTGAATCACTCTTAGACATAAAAGAACTTAATGATAAAACATAATTTCCTATGAATTAATATGCATCGTTAGATGAGGTATACTATATCTGTATGTTTTGCGAACTATATTATCATATTATCGTTAAACATGTTTGTACAGAGCTCGAGAAGATACCTATCTAACATATATCTTGATAGACATTTCTAGAGTGTATAATTGTTTACGATTATTGTATCTGGCAAACCACATGTTTTTATGTTTTTTGCGACAATACCGAACAATTCCAACATCTTACTATTCGGCCTAGTTTCTCTGGTAAATTATCCACCAACAGACATATTCTGTCTATTAGTTCATTTTTGATAAAGAAATATTACTTCCTCCGTTTTTTCCCTCTGTTTCTTTTGATAAAAAATATTCCAGCGTCGTGGTTTTAGTTCAAACTACAACAACGACACTTGTTATGAAACACCGAGGGACTATAATAATTTAATATCGAGAATATATTAGTTACGGCTGGCCTCTGCAAACTGCAATGCCTTCAACAAAAGAACGCTGTATGAGTAAGACCATTATCTGGCTGATCAACTAATAAAGACCAAACCTAGAGTTTTCAACCCTACAACTCGAAGAACCCCCCGCACTCAAAAGAGTTTTCACCCTGGAACTCGTCGGTTGCACTACAGGCTACAACCACATGATCAACTGAGACGAACCTAGTTATGTTGGCAGGCGTTACAATAACTGTAGTGAGTACTTGAAATTTCATGCTTTTTTAATTGTTTGTACATATATATGCACTTCTAGTACAGCATTTGGCGCTGTCCCAAAAATTCGGGTCTGCAACTGCACGACATCCTGATGGTATGCCATTTTGGGGCTACTTGCGTGAGCTTAGCTTAATTTGGAAATGTCGGTGACTCCATGCAGTGAGAGAATACATTGAAACCTTCAATACCACCACCGCTAACTGTCCCCTGGCCTAGCTTGCTTTTCTTGTCATCACCTTTGCCTTGCCTTGGTGTTGCAAATAAACTCATTTACAAATCGGTTACAGCCCGTTCATCCATGCACAAGCAGCAGTATGATTGTACCAGCACTAGCTTTTACATGTCTGAAACACGGCTATACTGTGTATGATTACAACTTCTTAGGGGAACCTGGTGAAGATGCAACATGGCTGTTACTGCCTTCATTACCATTGATCCCCGAGTCGTCGGTCGACATTTCCATTGTTGTTTTGAAACCTCTGAACTGCATTTTCAAAGGAGCCCAACTGGAAATTCACCGGCTCCGCCCTTCCAATATTTAGAGGCCATATCTCCACGGTGTTGGAATAGTTATATAGAGATAGGACAAGTGTTTTACTTCTGTAACCTCCTTCTATCTCTTCTTCTGTTTATCTCCTCCAACACCCCCTGCCTCCCACCCCTCATTTCTTTGCAAAACCATAAATGCACAAATACCAACGCTGCAAAATATATCTTTTGTGCTTACAAATGATGTAACCACAACCTATTTCTCGCCAGATACTTGGCTTTCCTCTAAACCCCTAGTTGATGTGTTCCGTACCTATTTTCACATTCCACTGGTCCCTTTTGTAAGAAGAGAAAAGTATGTTTTTGTCCCTCAAATTCCCCAAAAGTATAGACTTGGTCCCTCAAATTTTTTTGTATATATTTGATCCTTCAACTCTCAAAACTGGATAAGTTTGGTCCAAAACCAGATTTTAAGCATGTTGACCCGGTTTGACCATGTTTGATCACCTTGACCAGGTTTGACTAATGAATAGTAAATTCAAAAAATAGCAAAATATATATATCAAAGAAACTCTGAAATTTTGTGGCAACCAAGGTGCTTGGGAATTTGTGTGGTATATTTCGACATCCCAGGAGCTCGTGGCAAAAAAAAACTAATTTTGGCTCACAAAAAAGGCATAATTTGTTTTTTATTTGCTAGAGCTCCTCGGATGTTATTTGACCACAAAAAATTACACGCACCAAGCGCACCAAGCATGTTTGTTGTCACAAAATTTCAGATTGTTTTTGAATTTGTTTGCTTTTTCGAATTTATTGTTCATCGGTCAAACCCCGTCAAACATGGTCAAACCCGATCAACGTGCTCAAAATTTGGTTTTGGACCAAACTTATCCGGTTTTGAGACTTGAAGGACCAAATATATACCAAATAATCTTAAGGGACCAAGTCTATACTTTTGGAAAACTTGAGGGACCAAAAAACATACTTTTCTCTTGTAAGAATGGCAAATATTATGCGCTTTGGTCTGGAATTTAACCTGTGTAACGGCCTAACCAGTGTTGCATCCCTGGAACTGGCTTTTCTTTGGTCTTTGCTCCAGGATATTAGGCTCACAGACGGACCAGTCTCCCGCTTCCTTAATGGGGGACATGCTTTCACGACAAAGACGCGCAGTTTATTTGGCAATCCAAGGTGCCAAATAAGATTAAGGCATTCGCTTGGCTTCTCTTCAAGGGCAGGCTAAACACAAAAGGGAACTTGCCGCATAAAACCATTACTCCAAATCCGGACTGCCCTAGGTGCTCTCAGCTGGAAGACACGGATCGCCTCTTCATCACATGTCCTCTCGCCGACGGGATTTGGCGAAGGCAACATTTCTTGGGAAAAAATGTCTAAAAATTTCTTAATAAATTTGAATAATATTTTAAAATCATGATTTTTTTTGAAATTCGAACAAACCTTTAAAACATGAACATTTTTTGAAAAAGTGTTTTTTATATTCTGAACACTTATCAAAATTTCTTTTATATACGATGAACAATTTATAAATACACATTGAACATTTTGTAATATATGCTGAACAATTTCTGAATACACATTTAACATTATTATGATATATGCAGAACAGTTTTTAAATACACATTGAACATTTTTGTGATATATGTTGAACAATTTTTAAATACAGAATAAACATGTTTTTAAAAATACGTTAAGCATTTTCTTAATATACAGTGAACATATTCTTAGATATATGATGAACATTTTCTTATGACACGGTGAACTCTTTGTATAATAATATACCGCTTTGAATAAGTAGGTAGCTATCTCAAAAAACAGTCAACAACTCAAAAAGAAAAACTCTTTGTATAATACGAAAAAAGAGAATGAAAATAAATAAATGGAAGAAAAACAAATCTGAAAAAGAGAAAGAAAAAAACTGGAAGAAAAGGGGGAAAACCCGAGCAGCAACAAGCGCGTACATCGAGCTGTAGCGCGCCTCCACCTGCGTCCTGCTGCTGCCCCTTCTCTCCTTCTCTGATCTGAACCCAATTGCTGCTGCCTTTCTTCTCCTACATCAACTGCTGCTGCTCCTCTTCCAAACGCCTCTGCTTGCTGCTCCTCTTCCCCAAGTCACTCCTCTGCTACCTGTTCTTCTCCAACGCCCCCTGATGCTCTGCTCTCAACTCTCGCTACTGCTTGATGCATCTCTGCTTCCTCTCTGCTGCTTGCTAATCTTTGTCTGCTTCTCCTCTGAACAATGTACACCGCCTCTCTCTCTCCCCCCCATCCCCACCCTCCAATGTGTGTGTATAATTTCTTTAAATTCTGTAAATTTGATAAGCTATCATTAAGATATGATATTTTCTGTTACCTTGTCAATTCACTACTAGTTTTGTATGCGTTATCGTCCATGTGCTAGAAACCTACATAAATTCAGTTCACCTATGTCATATGTGTCACTTCTGTGGTACATGTGTGTTTGTCATGTACACTCAACTTGTGTAATTCTTGTTTGTATTTGTGTTGTCGCTTTTGTACTAAACTTGCTGCAAAAACTTTCAGTTTGTAGTCATTGTGTTAGCTCAAGTACTAGTGATACCTAAATATGTGTGTATGTTTGTGATGTGAAGTACTTATATTCTGTCTTATGATATTGCTTCTACCCTTTTCATATATGTTGGTTGTTGCATATAAATTTCCTCATCCAATTCTCCATTTAGGAAAGCGGTTTTTACATCCATCTGATGTACATTTTTTTTTAGAAAAGGAGGATGACCCCCGGCCTCTGCATCTGGGAGATGCATACGGCCATTTTATTGATTATTCTCGAGGACCTTACAAAATAGTACAACAATATGCCTGAATCCGCCATCTTGGCAACATCTGCCACTACTCCTATCCATATGATGAAGGGGGTGCAAGCTGGGCCAAATACCCAGACCTCTCACCTAAGCCTAACATCTAAAGCCGGAGGCCCCGACCGAGCCACATACCGGGTCCGGGGCACAATCCGGTCTGATGCACTTACATGTGTCGTCGCCGCCATCTTCCACTAGTCCATCTTCAGAGCAGATTGAGGTGCCAACCTTGGCAGGATCCTCCGCCATCGACGCCATCAAGACGCCAAACGACGACCACCATCTACGCTAGTCCATCTCCAAGCAGAAGGAGCGCTACCATAGGACGAAGACCGGCGGAGAATAGGTGAAACGCTGCACACAATGCTGCCGCCAAACACCTCACACGCACCGCAAAGCGCCCACCATGCTTCCGGGAACCCCAGGCGACGCCTTCAAGAAGGAGCGCCACGAGGGTACGACGTCGTCGCCCGCAAGGGGAACTAGAGCTTTTGCCCAAAGGAAGATCACGGTGAAAGACGGGAGAGGACCTCGACAAGGCCTCCAAGAAGGGGACCGACGCCCAGCAAAGACGCCGCCATTGTCGTGGCCTCCGCCGACGGCCAAGGGTTTCCCCCGGTCCCGCCCCCATCCCATCCACCCAGCCAAAGACCTGGCCAGGGGAGCGCACGCAGCCGGAGAAAGCGTTGGACTTCATCGAAGCAGGCACGCCGGGTGACGGGGCACCCCGACCCACTGTAGTAGACGTCCACCGAGACCTCGCCGCCCGCACGGCCGAAGTCGCGGACCACCAGCACCTACGACCGTCGCCCGCCGAAGAGGCAACGCCGTCCACACCGCCCGAGGCCGCCGCCCCGGCATCCACCCACCGCACACATCCCGTCGAAACATGGGGAACGACCCACACCGCCGCCACCAGGGAGCACCACACCGCGAGCATCCAAGCCGGGCAGGACGAGGCAAGGCCACGCCAGCCAGATCCGGGCGGATCCGGCGAACCCCGGCCTACCAGCCGCCAGATCGGAGCAAGGCGGCCGGATCTGATGGGCAGAGCCGTCCCCGGCGACAGGCGCGGGGCGACAACGCCGGCGGCAGCCGCCGCAAAGGGCTGGCCTCGGCGGCCACCAGGGAAAAGCGGGCGGTGGCGCCCGATGCGGGGTGGGGGGCCGGCTGTTCAGAGGTCGGGGCGGGTGCGCGGGGAAGCCCCCACCGCCGCCTACCGCCGCGCGGGCAAGCCCGACGACGGCTGCCGGCGGCGGCGGGGAAGGAGGAGAAGGGGAGGCGGGGGACCGGCGGCGCCTAGGGTTTCGCCCCCGGGTCGCCCGAGAGCGGACGACGCGGGGGGGTGTACATGGAGTTTATGAAGGAAATATGCCCTAGAGGCAATAATAAAGTTATTATTTATTTCCTTATATCATGATAAATGTTTATTATTCATGCTAGAATTGTATTAACCGGAAACATAATACATGTGTGAATACATAGACCAACAGAGTGTCACTAGTATGCCTCTACTTGAGTAGCTCATTAATCAAAGATGGTTATGTTTCCTAACCATGAACAAAGAGTTGTTATTTGATTAACAAGGTCACATCATTAGTTGAATGATCTGATTGACATGACCCATTTCATTAGCTTAGCACCCGATCGTTTAGTATGTTGCTATTGCTTTCTTCATGACTTATACATGTTCCTATAACTATGAGATTATGCAACTCCCGTTTACCGGAGGAACACTTTGGGTACTACCAAACGTCACAATGTAACTGGGTGATTATAAAGGAGTACTACAGGTGTCTCCAATGGTATATGTTGGGTTGGCGTATTTCGATATTAGGGTTTGTCACTCCGATTGTCGGAGAGGTATCTCTGGGCCCTCTCGGTAATGCACATCACATAAGCCTTGCAAGCACTGCAACTAATATGTTAGTTGTGAGATGATGTATTACGGAACGAGTAAAGAGACTTGCCGGTAACGAGATTGAACTAGGTATTGGATACCGACGATCGAATCTCGGGCAAGTAACATACCGATGACAAAGGGAACAACGTATGTTGTTATGCGGTCTGACCGATAAAGATCTTCGTAGAATATGTAGGAGCCAATATGGGCATCCAGGTCCCGCTATTGGTTATTGACCGGAGACGTGTCTCGGTCATGTCTACATTGTTCTCGAACCGTAGGGTCCGCACGCTTAACGTTACGATGACAGTTATTATGAGTTTATGCATTTTGATGTACCGAAGGTTGTTCGGAGTCCCGGATGAGATCACGGACATGACGAGGAGTCTCGAAATGGTCGAGACGTAAATATTGATATATTGGAAGCCTATGTTTGGACATAGGAAGTGTTCCGGGTGAAATCGGGATTTTACCGGAATACCGGGAGGGTTACCGGAACCCCCCGGGAGACTAATGGGCCTATTGGGCCTTAGTGGAAAAAGAGAAAAGGGGCAGCCCATAAGCTGGCCGGCGCCCCCCCTTTCCCCAAGTCCTAGTAGGACTAGGAGAAGGGGCCGGCCCCCCCTCTTTCTCCTTTCCCCCCGAGAGTCCTAATTGGATTAGGATTGGAGGGAGGAGTCCTACTCCCGGTGGGAGTAGGACTCCCCTGCGCCTCCCTCTCCCTGGCCGGCCGGCCCCCCTCCTCCAACCTTTATACACGGGGGCAGGGGACACCCCAAGACACACAAGTTGATCCTTGAGATCGTTCCTTAGCTGTGTGCGGTGCCCCCTGCCACCAAATTCCACCTCGATCGTACCGTTACAGTGCTTAGGCGAAGCCCTGCGTCGGTAGTACATCAAGATCGTCATCACGCCGTCGTGCTGACGGAACTCTTCCTCGACGCTTTGCTGGATCGGAGCCCGAGGAACGTCATCGAGCTGAACGTGTGCTAAGAACTCGGAGGTGCCGGAGTAACGGTGCTTGGATCGGTCGGATCGGGAAGAAGACGTACGACTACTTCCTCTACGTTGTGTGATCGCTTCCGCAGTCGGTCTGCGTTGGTACGTAGACAACACTCTCCCCTCTCGTTGCTGTGCATCACCATGATCTTGCGTGTGCGTAGGAAAATTTTCAAAATTACTGCGTTCCCCAACAGTTTATATGCTACAGCTAGTGCTAAAAGCACTCGAATTGTGGGCAGTCGAGCCATAGGAGAGTAGGTATCAAAATAGTCCTCACCCTCTTTTTGCGTAAAACCCTTAGCCACCAAACGGGCCTTGTACTTTCCGATAGTACCAGCAAGTCTCTGCTTTCTCTTAAAGATCCATTTGCAACCCACTGGTTTGCAACCGACCGGAAGGTCTATAAGCTCCCAACTCTCGTTCGCGATGATAGAATCCATCTCGCTATATATCAACCGCATCCTTCCAGTACTCCACATCCGGAGATGTGTATGCCTCCGAAAGAGTTCGTGGTTCATCATCCACGACATAGGTGACAAATTCATCGCCAAATGACTTTTCAGTCCTTCGTCTCTTACTCCTCCTCAACTCCCATTTTGGAGCGGTGTCATCCACACTAGGAAGAATAGATGGTTCAGCAGAACCATCCAGCACAATTTCCACACTCATTCTCATAGGGAATAAGTTCTCAAAGAAAGTCGTGTTCTTGGACTCCATTACGGTGTTCACCGCAATGTCATTCACCTCGGATTTGACCACCAGAAACCTATAAGCTATGTTGTTTTTAGCATATACTAGAAAGACACAATCAACGGCTTTGGGACCAAGTTTTCTTTTCTTCGGCAATGGCACATGCACCTTTGCAAGGCAGCCCCAAGTACGAACAAATGTCAAATTAGGTTTTCTCCCTTCCCAGCCCTCGTAAGGTGTTACCAAATGATTACGAGGAGGGACTCTGTTCAAGAAGGCTTATTATAATGCCATTCATTTCACATATGTCAGAGTGGATTAGCTCAAGTGGAGAGGTGTCTCACCCTTCAACACTATGAAAAGGATTTCGGGGCTGCTTAGCTTGCATGCACACTTCACATTTGGAGCCCTTCTCGTAATTATAACTAGGAATTAAACTCATTTTGCTTAATTGCACAATGGCCTCAAAATTGACATGACATAGTCGGGAATGCCAAACATCATGAATTTTATTGCAAAGGGAAACATTGAGAATGTTTACAGTATTCAAATCAAGAACAGACAAGCGGAACATGCCTCCGCTGTCATAACCTTTGCCCACAAAATTACCAAACTTGGTCAGAATGACCTTATTGGACTCAAAAACAAGCTTTATTCCCTGCTTACACAACATGGATCCACTAATCAAATTGCGAGTCATTGCAGGCACGTACAACACGTCTTTTAGGACCAGTGACTTGCCAGAAGTAAGCTTCAGGCAGACCTGCCCAATCCCATGTACTGCAGCAGCAGGACCGTTCCCCATCAGGACGGGTCCACCATCTTTACCCTGAAATGAAGAGAAACACGAGCACAAATATGTCTTGTAGCACCAGTATCAACCCACCAATCTATTGATGGATATGCCATAAAGGCCTGAGGTACATACCCATCTGTATTTGTGTTCGCTACAACAACATTAGCTTCAGCCTTACGACCCTTGTGCTGACCTGGTGGAACAGGACCTTTTCCCTTACGTTCACGGCACTGGTTAGCTTTGTTGGGGAATGTAGCATGTAATTTTAAAAAAATTCCTATGATCACGCAAGATCTATCTAGGAGATGTATAGCAACGAGAGGGGAGAGTGTGTCCACGTACCCTCGTAGACCAAAAGTGGAAGCGTTATGTTAACGCGGTTGATGTAGTCAAACGTCTTCACGATCCAACCGATCCAAGTATTGAACGTACGGCACCTCCGTGTTCAGCACACGTTAACCTCGATGACGTCCCTCGAACTCTTGATCCAACAAAGGGTCGATGGAGAGTTCCGTCAGCACGACGGCATGGTGACGGTGATGGTGATGTGATCCGCGCAGGGCTTCGCCTAAGCACTACGACGCCATGACCGGAGGAGTAAACTATGGAGGGGGGCACCACACACGGCTAAGAGAATAACTGTTGTGCCTTTGGGGTGCCCCCGCCCCCGCCCCCGTATATAAAGGAGGGGAGGAGGAGGCCGGCGGCCAGGTGGAGGCGCGCCAAGGGGGGGGGGACACTACAAGAAATATGTCAACTTATGACCTTCTGTCAGTGACCCTCGAAGAATTGGTCATAAATTTATGACCATTTTAGACCAATTGGTCAAAAGCTGTTCAGGGGGCTCCAAACCCTAAACCATTGCGACCATTTTGGTCAGAAAGGTCATAATTTCCTTACACGAAATGGTCACAAAGCAAACAGTGCTAGTCCGCTGCCTTATTTCTAGTTGTTAATGACCAATATAGATGGTCATAACCTTGTAGATTGTGGTGGGTTGTGATGACTAGGCGCCATCTCATCAGTTTTGCCTATGTGTCATGTCCATGTGGCAGTTTTTGCCCTAGGTTGTGAAGCAACCTATATTTCTATCATTCCCAAAATTCCCAAAAAAATCTAATAAATTCTTTGGGGCATATCTTCATCAAATATGTAAAAATCCTTCCTTGCCTAGTTCAAAACTAATTCAACAATATTCATTTTCCTATTCTGTTCACAACAACACTTTATGAAGGAAGTGCTATTTATATATTCTTGATTGCCCTCGGAATTTTTGGGCACTCTTTCCTATCCAAATCGTTACCGCATGACAAAATTCAGCTCCATTTGCCTAGCAAATCTTCCTCGGCAAATTTCCAAAGTTTTTGTCCACCTAGAAGCATTGTGAAGGAAGTACCTTTTTTATATCTATAAATGACATGAAATTTATACAGTTCCTTCATAAGCCCAAATTATCACCCTCCTCCAAATTGCAGCTCAGTCAAATCATCTATGTGATCCTAGGTTCAATTTATATTTTATGGCCAAATTGGCATGTTGCAAAGCAAGTGTTATATAGACCCCTCCTATTACCCTCAAGCTTTTCGGGAACTCTTCAATACCCAAATCATTGCCACATGATAATATTCAGCTCAATTTTCCTAGTAAATCTTTCTCGGGAAATTTCCAAAGTTTCTACCTCGAGAGAAACTTTGTGAAGTAAGTACTAGCTAGGCTTACCCAAATGATCTGAAAATTTACCAGCGCATGACCATACCTATGTAACTTACCTACACCAATTTTTAGCTCATTTCATTCATCTAATCTCTCTCACTAGTTTTCCCAAGTTTTTGTCCATAGAAGAGCATTGTGAAGGAAGTACTACTTTGGCATGTCAAAATGATATCAATTTTCTACAATGCTTTCCTATGCCCAAATAACCATCCTCCACCAAATTTCAGCTCAATCCATTCATTATTTTGAGCCCAGCTTCAACATTCATATTTTTGTCCAGTGTGGTACTTTGCAAAGCAAGTACCACCTAGGATCCTCCTTTTGAGCTGAAAATTTGTTAATACATTCTCCTTAGTAGATGATCATCCTCGGCCAAAACTCACGCCCATTGGCCATGTGCATTTCCCGTACCGCTAATCAAACACTTGGCTGCTTATTCATGTTTGAGCATCGATCGGTCTCCTCATGAGAATCTTATGTTGTAATTTTATTCCTGGCACCTACCTGGGGAGTGCCCAACCCACTAGACATGCCTATGCCGCCCAGAACACATGGCAATGCCAGGATCACGCGGTGACCACGCGGCGGGCATGCGAGTTTACGCGCTCTAGAGTTGGGGCCCTCGGCCACCGCCCAAACCTCGACGTATCGCCACCAAAACATGTATTTATGATTAAATAGATACTTATGTACCTAGAAATGATTTTTGGAAAAAATAAATAGCAAACTATGAGACAGCTGCAGTTCAAATTTGACCCGCTTCCTACTGAATCGGCGGAAATTTGTCTTTTTCACGAGAGGTGGATCAAAACTTTTTACACCCAACCATTTTGTCAATTGTGCATTAAATATGGCCTGGTATTTTAGAAAAATGATTTGGTCCAATTTTGCAACAATTATTTGGGAGGTCCTTCACAAAAAAACCTTCTTTTGGGCACTCGAAAAATGGAAAATGGTTTTTTCGTCCAAAGAAAATGAAAACTTTCTTAAGCAACATTGTTTTCCATTCCAATATGCACCCTTGTGCACAATATGATATCATTTGAACAAACTATGCCATGAATGTGGCCATAAGATTGATCATTTGGCTTGAAAGCCATTGATCTCCACACGTGATAGCTCGTTTCTGAGAACACTTTTTAAAAATAATTGTCGTATTACAAGTTTGTTACTTTTCCTAGGAACTTGGCCACATACAATGACACAATGCGAAGGTTTCCAAATTTTTTGATTTTTTTTGAATTTTTTATGCCCGTTTCAAAATGCGGTCAAAACGGCGGGAATGACCGTTCCTAGCTAGTGGTTGAATCTTGGAACTTTTTTGGTGTTTCTATGATTAAATAGATACTTATGTACCTAGAAATGATTTTTGAAAAAAATAAAGAGCAAACTACAAGGTAGCTACAGTTCAAATTGGACCCGCTTCCAACTGATCGGCGGAAATTTGTCTTTTTCATGAGAGGTGGATCAAAACTTTTTACACCCAACCATTTGGTCAATTGTGCATTAAATATGTCCTAGTATTTTAGAAAAATGATTTGGTCCAATTTTGCAACAAATATATGGTAGGTCCTTCACAAAAAAACCTCCTTTTGGGCACTCAAAAAAGGGAAAATGGTTTTTTCGTCCAAAGAAAGTGACAACTTCCTTAGGCAAAATTGCTTGCCATTCCAATATGCACCCTTGTGCACAATATGAGATCATTTGAACAAACTATGCCATGGATGTGGCCATAAGATTGATCATTTAGCTTGAAAGCCATGGATCTCCACATGTGATAGCTCGTTTCTGAGAACACTTTTTTAAAATAATTGCCGTATTACAAGTTTGTTATTTTTCCTAGGAACTTGGCCACATACAATGACACAATGCGAAGGTTTCCCAATTTTTTGATTTTTTTTGAATTTTTATGCCCGTTTCAAAATGCGGTCAAAACGGCGGGAATGACCGTTCCTAGCTAGTGGTTGTATCTTGGAACTTTTTTGGCGTTTCTATGATTAAATAGATACTTATGTACCTAGAAATGATTTTTGAAAAAAATAAAGAGCAAACTACAAGGTAGCTACAGTTCAAATTTGACCCGCTTCCATCTCAATCGACGGAAATTTGTCTTTTTCATGAGAGGTGGATCAAAACTTTTTACACCCAACCATTTGGTCAATTGTGCATTAAATATGTCCTATTATTTTAGAAAAATGATTTGGTCCAATTTTGCAACAATTATTTGGTAGGTCCTTCACAAAAAAACTTCCTTTTGGGCACTCAAAAAATGGAAAATGTTTTTTTCGTCCAAAGAAAGTGACAACTTCCTTAGACAACATTGTTTGCCATTCCAATATGCACCCTTGTGCACAATATGAGATCATTTGAACAAACTATGCCATGGATGTGGCCATAAGATTGATCATTTGGCTTGAAAGCCATGGATCTCCATACGTGATAGCTCGTTTCTGAGAACACTTTTTTAAAATAATTGCCGTATTACAAGTTTGTTATTTTTCCTGGGAACTTAGCCACATATAATGACACAATACGAAGGTTTCCCAATTTTTTGATTTTTTTGAATTTTTTATGCCTGTTTCAAAATGCGGTCAAAACGGCGGGAATGACCGTTCCTAGTTAGTGGTTGAGTCTTGGAATTTTTTGGTATTTCTATGATTAAATAGGTACTTATGTACCTAGAAATGATTTTTGGAAAAAATAAATAGCAAACTATGAGGCAGCTGCAGTTCAAATTTGACCCGCTTCCAACTGAATCGGCGGAAATTTGTCTTTTTCACGAGCGGTGGATCAAAACTTTTTACACACAACCATTTTGTCAATTGTGCATTAAATATGGCCTAGTATTTTAGAAAAATGATTTGGTCCAATTTTGCAACAATTATTTGGGAGGTCCTTCACAAAAAAACTTCTTTTGGGCACTCGAAAAATGGAAAATGGTTTTTTCGTCCAAGAAAATGAAAACTCCCTTTGTCAATGTTGTTTGCCAATCTAAGATGAAACTTGTGCAAAATATGACATCATTTGAACAAATATTGGATAGGTCTTTCACAAAAAAACTCATTTTAAGCATTGAAAAAAGGAATGAAAAAATTGTATGTAATCAATCACGACCAATTTATTTGGTTAAAAAATTGTCAAACTGTTTGGTGCATTCTGATTGGTCCATAGGCACATCACGCGGATCATGCATCAACCACCGTCGGATGCTTCTGGATCCAACGGCAGCCCTCACCCTCTCACCCAAACCCTAGCTTCCCCGATCCACTCTTCTCCCCCGATCCACTCTCCCCCTCTCGTCCCACAGCCGCCACCCCCAACCCTCTCGATCCCTAACCACCCAGCCGCCACTAGTGCCGTCCTCCGTCCTCTCCCCCAACCCTGGCCGCCGGCAACCCCTCCCCTCCCCTTCTCTCCCAAGGCCGCGGTCGGATCCGCGCTCCCTCCTCGCTCATGGCATAGACCTAGCCGCATGGCATGGCCATGGCCATGGCGGCGGCCAGATCCACCCCCTCCCCTGCTCCGTTCCCTCGACGCCCGGCGGCCAGATCCACCACCTCCCTTGCTCCGTTCCCTCTCTCCCAGATCCATACGCAGCCGCCGCCATCCTATCCCCTTCCCTCACCTCACAATCTCCCTCTCCCTGACCCATACCTCCCTCTCTCTGCCATCCCAACCCCTACCCCGCCAAACAGAGACTAGTTAGATTTCACCTCCATGGAAGGCCTCCTCCATTGGGATTTCGCTCCTGGTTTGTCCCTTGCCGATCAGGTGAGACGTAAATTTGGTTCTACGGTGCACTTCTCTCCCTCCCGAGATGCCAAAGAGTTCTTTTTGGTCGTTTCTTTCTCTTTGGCTTCTTTCCCTCTCACGGAGGATTCGGTTGGATTGGCATTACAATGTTGCCTTGGAGGAATTTGCTCTGGTTTCAAGGTTGTGGCCCTCTCATCTCGATCTTTTCGCTTTTCTGTGTCCAACAACAAGGTTGGGCACTTCATCTATGGATTAAAGGACCGTGTTTGGCCAGACTTTGTGTGCCACTTCCATTTGTTCAATGGTCGCTTTGCTAAGCGTTTCTCCGTCTCACATTGGCATGCTGATCAAGAATTGACTGAAGTCTTGGATCGACAACCTGTAGCCATCTCTACTTCTCTGGATTTCCTGCGGAAGGGGCAATCTCATGATCGTTCGTCGGCCAAAGAGCTTAGCAAGTTTAATCTTGTTAATTTGAAACAATGGCGTTTTTTGAGTTCAAATGATCATGAAGCTTCTACCTCCTCATTGGCGAAGAACAACGACAATATTCAAATTCAGTTTGGTTCGATCCAACCGACAATTCAGCAATGCGGCATCATCGCTGAGTCCTCAGACAACATTGATCGCCTCGCATTAATGGAGCTTTTCTTGTCAGAGGCGGAATTGGAGGCCACGCAATCACCCAATGGTATTATTCTCGGGGCCTTTAATTGCCCCATTAATGTTCCATATCCGCCCTTACCTTGCTGTTTTTTGAAATCGGCTCTCAACTATGCACCGGATCATTCTACATGGCCACCCACTCTCAGTGCCAAACACAAAGCAGATTTGGCCCAAGCCCATTATACGCTGCAGGATATTGTCGCTTTATCGGCTAATTGGGCCTCACTGTGCTCTCGTTGCCTACAATGGGGTCATTGCAAGATAACCTGCCAAGCCAGATTGATTTGCATTAAATGCTCCGCGCCTGACCACAAGGCATGCCACTGCCCCTGCATTGGTAAGTCCCGTCTAATTGATGAGCCTAATTTGGAGACTGCAAATCGGGGCACCGAGAATGGATCTTCTGCTCCAACCAACCCTATAGCCGGCCCTCACCGCGTTAGTAGACGTACCGTCCGATGCACTGCCTGTGGGTTCTATGGACACGTGGCTCGATCTTGCTACACTCGCATTCGCGCCCAAAGATGGAAATGGATTCCTAAATCTACACAGCTTTCCACTCCTACCCCTCACGCTCCATCTCCCTCCTTGAATTCTCAACCGACGCGCCCCTGCCCAGTCCCATCACCAGTCTCGCTCACTGGCCAAACCCAGCCGCCCCTGCAGACCTTGGCAATGGCGAACTACCCTCTGAACCCAGTTCCGTTTCTTCCCCCAGGGTTCGCCGTCGAGCCTGGACCGGCGGACCACGTGGTGCGTAGCGGGATGGTGGTCGGGCCAATTCCTCCGCTCAGCCACGAGTTCTTGGCCATTGCGGAGGCCAGTGAGTATGTTCCTTTGCATCGCCGTGCTATGGTCTGCAATGCCATCGTAGGTCAGCTCCATGCCTCTCAACTCTATCCTACTGAAGTTAGTGACCATCCGCTTGGTATTGGGATTTTTGGTTTTGCGGATTCTTTCTTGCGTGACACTGCTGTCAACACGCCCATTGAGCTTGAAGATGAAGATCTACTTATCAACTTTGTGCCGCATGATGAAGCTCTGAATCACCGAATCACTACTCTTCGCGCGGTGTGGCTGATGTTCATTGGCTACCCGTATGACTA
Organism: Triticum monococcum; assembly: GCA_034509565.1. Classification (NCBI taxonomy): domain Eukaryota; kingdom Viridiplantae; phylum Streptophyta; class Magnoliopsida; order Poales; family Poaceae; genus Triticum; species Triticum monococcum. The sequence continues at coordinate 7,712,669 of CM067847.1, read as the reverse complement.
TCAGACCGACTACTACATCGCCAAGGCCCTCGGCGGATTTGGTTCCTTGGTGACTTGGTACAATCCGAGGCAGGACCGTCGATACATACTGATCAAAGCCCGGGTTCTTCGCTTGCGCCTGATTCCAAAGAGCTTCGTCGTTTGGCAGCTTGGAGGAGCCAGAAACTTCTGGACTGTGCAAGTTACTATCCTCCGCAGTAACGACTGGAATGGGTTACTCCATGAAGTGGAGCCTGCTGGTGAAGAACCGCTGCCGCCTGATGGAAATACTCATCCCCAGTTTGGCCCTGAACTCACTGCAGAGCAACTGTACCAGCAACAGGTGCATAACTGGCTGGTGCAAAATGCAGCTCCTGCTGTCCCTGAAGAGGCTGTCAACAACGGAAACAATGCTGGTGCCAACGCTGCCTGGGGCGCATGGCCGCAGCCGCCCGCACCTCCCCTTCCGCCGCTCCCACCACATTTGATCAATTACCAGGCATGGCTGGCTGCTCAGGGCCTTACCTTTCAAGATGGCATTCTCCTTGAAAATAACATTACTGACAGCCCAACAGAAGCATGGAACGAATCCTTCTCCACCTCGGATGAAGACAACAGCTCTGCTACTACGGATTTGATCATTCTCCCACAACAACCTCTGGAGCCTATAGACTATCCACTGCCAGCAGATTCTTTTGCCGTCTCTGTTGTCCTGCATGACCATGGTATTCAGTTTGGTCTCTCGACCCAAGGCTCTGCTCTTCTCTCTCTGTTGATTGAAGATCCAATCCCTAGGTAGCAGCTCAACACATTTATCTTTGATGCCCTCCGTCCAATGCTTGCTACCATGGGGCCCTGGAGTAATGCTTATGGCATGAGAAGTGCACATGCTGAGGTTTCTGTTTTGGTCTCTTCGGATCACTCTGGAGTTCATTTCGAGCAGCTGCCTTCTTCATCTGTCGTCATTCAGGAACTCCAACCTGCAGACTCTGGATCTCCTACTTCGCTGTCTGCTCCGCCATCTACCCACCTTCAGTTAACTGCTCCTAAAGAAGAGCCACGGCCATCTGCAGTTCCTCCCCCTGAAACTACTGAACTTCCGCCTGTCACAGTCTCCGGCACCGGCTCTCTGGTCCCTGGCTCTTCTTCCTCACAAGTGACAGAATTACCGCAGGGCGGTCTGGGCTTAGCAACTGTCAACATGGAGATACCTTCTGATTATCTGGTGACCCGTGGTCGCCGCTCCAAAGCTGCTGTGACACCAATCTCAACTGTTGAAGTTCGACGCAGCACCAGGACCAACAAGTACAATGGCTTCAAGGTTAACATGCCCACTGACATCCGTACCACCACTTCCAAGGTTAAGCCAAGAATCATACCTCGGGTGGACTCCTCCTCCTCCACCACATCTATGCAGGTTTCGGATGATATCCCGCCCCCAACTCCTATTACTACGCTGCAAGATGTTGGCATCAATAGGTGTGCTATCCCTGCTGTTGAATTAACTGAAGAAGCCCTCTTGTCTGCACCTCCCGCTGAAACTGAAGCTGCCCCTGATGATGCCGCCGCTGGAAGCAGTGGTAACCCAGCTTCTGCTTAGTTTACCTGTTCTTGTTTATTATGGCTCTTTTGCGCTCCTGGAATGTCCTTTCTTGGAATATTCGCGGCCTAAACTCCGAACCTAAGCAACTAGCGCTTCGTAATGCTATTGTCACCAGTGGTTGTGCGATCGTTTGTTTACAAGAAACCAAAAAGACCTCGTTCGATCTTGCTTTTATTAAAACTTGCTGTCCCCGGCAGTTTGATCGCTTTGCTTTTGTGCCTTCTCGTGGCGCTTCGGGGGGTATTGTTACGATCTGGAAGAGCTCAATGTTCACGGGCGCAGTTTTGTTTTCCGATCATTTTGCACTTGTCACTCAGTTCATCAGTACACAGTCTCAGCAATCATGGACGCTAGCTAATATTTACGGGCCCTGTACTGGGGACGACAGGGTGACTTACACGAATTGGCTATATGACTTAGACATCCCTGCCTCACAGGACTGGCTTTTACTGGGTGATTTCAACTATATTCGTGCGCCTCATAATCGTAATAAACCTGGTGGTAGTACCTCTGACATGTTCACATTCAATGATATTATACGTGCGCAAAACGTTATCGAGCTTCCTGTTAAAGGCCGGGCCTATACGTGGAGTAATATGCAACTTGATCCTCTTCTCGAACAGTTAGACTGGTTTTTTACATCCCTTCATTGGACAACAGTGTACCCCAAAACACTGGTCAAACCGTTGGGTAAGCCCGTATCTGACCACATACCCTGTGTTGTCTCAATTGAAACGTGTATCCCTCGCAGTAAGGTTTTCAGGTTTGAATCATACTGGCTTCTGCACCCTGGTTTCATGGATGTTGTGCGTGCCTCTTGGAACAAACCAGTAAATTCATCTAATGCTGCCATGATCCCTTGTGCCAAATTCAAAAGACTCAGACATGCCCTCAAGATTTGGAGCAAGACCATCTCTCGTCTGACCATAGCCATCGATAACTGCAACCAAACACTGGCCCATCTTGATGAGCTGGAAAACAAAAGACCTCTTACCATCCCTGAAAGCAATTTTCGCAGCATTCTCAAAAAACATATACTAAGGCTTTTATAGTATCAAAAGCTCTACTGGAAAAAAGATGTATAGTCCGTTGGATTAAGTTTGGTGACGAAAATACGAAGTTTTTCCAGGCTGTGGCCACAGAATGATATCATACTAATAATATTGCTAGCTTCCTGGATACTGAAGGCAACCAAGTAGAGGATCACACTGGTAAGGAAGCTCTCCTCTTCCAGACTTATAGAAATCGCCTAGGTTCCTCAGCACCGGCTGAGATGAAATTTGATTTACCTTCGTTACTCCGGCGCTCCAATGATCTGGAACACTTAACAGACCCATTCACACATGATGAGATTGATGTAGTTGTAAAAGAGATGCCTCTTGATCGCGCACCTGGCCCGGATGGATTTAGTGGAGCATTTCTCAAGGCTTTCTGGCCTCTGATCAAAAATGACTTTTATAACCTATGCTCCCAGTTCCATGCAGGGGACCTTGATCTAACTAGCATCAATGACGGTCTCATTACTCTGATCCCAAAAACTCACTCACCTTTAACAGTCAATGATTACAGACCGATTACATTGCTAAACTGCTGCCTCAAATTGATTACCAAACTCTTGGCTAATCGTCTGCAGAAGATCATCCTGAGTATAGTCCACCGCAACCAATATGGTTTCCTAAAGGGCCGGACCATCCAAGATTGTCTGGCTTGGGCCTTCCAATATATACACCAATGCCATGCATCAAAACGCAAAATCATTCTGCTTAAGCTGGACTTCGCGAACGCCTTTGACACTATTGGCCATGACCCGATGATCAACATTATGAAGCATATGGGTTTATCTGACAAATGGCTTAACTGGATTCGTTGTATATTTTCTTCTGGGAGATCATCTGTTCTGCTAAATGGCGTGCCGGGCCGCCAATTTCATTGTAAGAGTGGGGTACGCCAAGGGGACCCCATTTCCCCCTTACTCTTTGTTATTGCGGCTGATCTCCTTCAGGCGGCCATCAACGAAGCATTTAGGCAGGGGAGGATTGACCTACCTTTCCCTTGCCCTGGTCAATCTGAATATCCTGTCATCCAGTATGCCGATGACACCATACTGGCCCTCCCCGCATGCCCACGTCAAGCTGAAATTATCAAGCAAATTCTATCTGACTATGCAACGTCCATTGGCCTCAAGATCAACTTTGACAAGTCCACCCTTATCCCTATAAACCTTGAGGCTACATCAACTGTTGAACTCGCCGCAATCTTTGGCTGCTCGGTTGGCACTATGCCGTTTACTTATCTTGGTCTTCCCATGGGTGACTCCAAACCTATGGTACAGGACCTCATGCCTCTCGTTTGTAGAGCCGAAAGAAGCCTTACCGCCACGATTTCCATGATGTCGTACGGGGAGAAGTTGTCATGGCTTAATGCGACCGTCACGTCCCTGCTTATCTATGCCATGTGCACACTAAAACTACCCCCCCCCCCCCCAATAGTTGAGATGCTGGACAAGATCCGCCGCCGCTGCCTGTGGAATAAGCAGACCGAACACGGAGATAAATGCAATTCTCTGGCCGCCTGGAGTTTAGTTTGCAGGCCAAAGAAATATGGCATCCTTGGCGTGCTCAACCTGAAACTTCAAAATGAAGCTTTACTCATGAAATTCCTTCACAAGTTCTATAACAAGAAGGATATCCCATGGGTGCACCTGCTTTGGGACACTTACTATGCAGGTAAAACCCCGCACGCGATGGACGCGGTGGGCTCGTTCTGGTGGCAAGACGTGCTTAAACTTACGCCTAAATACCGCGGCGTTTCACGTGTCCAAGTGGTGGATGGGACAACTGCTCTCATTTGGAAAGATCTATGGCTCGACGACATCCTGGAGACATCGCACCCTCGAGCCTTTTCCTTCGCCTTTCATGAAGACGCGTCCATTAAAGACTTCTTGGAGAGCACGTCACTGCATGACCTCTTTCACCTGCCGCTCTCTCCTGAAGCTCTTTCGGAAGTCCATCATATGCAAACCCTAACCACTCAAATGCGCCCCTCCACGTCTACCACGGACATTTGGCACTATAGCTGGGGGCAAACTGAGTTTAAGTTTGTTGATTACTACAAATTTTGCTTTAGGCTGGCCCCGAGACATCCGACTTTCAGGCTATTATGGAAATCTAAAATTACCATGAAAATTAAAGTCTTTGGTTGGCTGCTACTTCTGGATCGACTGAATACAAGGAATATGCTGAAGCGTCGCCACTACAACATTGGTGAGGTCTTTGATTGCCTCCTCTGTGGTCAACATATTGAAGAAACTGTGGATCACATGATCTTCACCTGCTCATTCAGTAAAGCTTGCTGGGAGAAGATCGGCATTGCATGGCCGGGGTTTGATTCAAGGCTTGATCTAATCGCACATACTTGTGAATCTGACCGAAGACATCTCTTCATGGAAATTTTCCTCACAGCTGCTTGGAGTTTATGGAAGGAACGAAACAATAAACACTTCAGGGGGTCAGCCCCAGCACGGCCTCCTGGTTGGCACGATTCAAGGGTGACTTTGACCTCCTCCAATACAGGGTGAAGGAGGCGCAAAGATCTTTTGTAACTACTTTTTGTAACTCACTAGCATAACCCCCCCCCCCCCTACTTGACCTTTCTGTAACAAAATCCTTGCTTTAGTGCTTGCCTTAAAACTTCACCTCACCAGGGGTGGAGGGATGGCAGGGATCTGCTAGGTACCTTACCTTGTAACACACATGTAACTTACCACAAAAATAGAAAAGGAATATATACAACAGTAGGAGCCTCTCCTACTGTCTTTTCAAAAAAAAAAACCCTACCCCGCCGCCGGCCTCCCCCATCCCCACCGTCGATGACCTCCTCATCTCCCCCAACTTTAGCCCCGCTGCCACGTCCCTCCTCCTCCTCTCCCACTGCGCACAGATCGGCGAGGCACCACATCTGGTGGCTAACGTCTCCGCCTCCGCCGGCCAGGTGCTCGTCAAGCGGCTCCAGGAGTCTCCGCCTCCGCCGACGCTACCGGGCGCCCCCCGCCGTGGCAGCGTTGGTCCGGCAGGTGATGGCATCGGCGGAGCTCGGGGCCAAGGTGGGGCGGCAGCTGGTGGAGGTGGTGGGCCTGCCCCGCACCATGATGGCCTGCGGCGACGTCATCTACCGCAGCGCGCTGCCCTGCCAGGACGGCCAGCCCGACCTCCTCCAGTCCGGCTCCAGCACCTTCGAGGTACCATCTTTGCACCGTCCATCGTGGGTTTGGCTCGTGACCAAATCTTCATTCGTTTGCCGGTGGATTCCCTTACTAGCATGCATGTGGAGTTCGATTTAGATGCTGCTGGACTAATAGAGACATTTGGGTGCACTTTGGCATGAGTAGGTGAAGTGATTTGGCACTATTGCTCGATTTGATGCAGTTGTGCACCATTGATTTGGCACTATTGCATCACTGCAGCAGCTCGACTATTGCAATCCTTACTAGCAAGCATTTGAGGAAATTTACTTGACACTATTGCTCGATTTGGCAGCCCTTTGGTATGCTGTTACTTTTGTTGTTGGAGAATTATCTGTTGTGGTTGCCATGACATAGTTAGCTTTACTTTTGATGCCTCACAGTTCTCTTCAGTTGGTGTTTTGTTGGATTTGATGAGAAGTTGACAATCCTGGCGGGTGTAGGACCTGCATGCCATTGGATTTTGGCGCTTGAATGATTCACTTAGGAATACCCAGAACTAGCAGTATCGATTCTTTTACAAGCTAACACTAAGAATTGTGATTTTCAGATTCTTGAGACTGCATTCAAGAAGGAGAATGTCAGCCTAGTTATGAGGGAGCAGTATGTTGAGAAGGTAATTGCCAGACTGTTTATGTACATCGAGCTTTGCTTTTCTATTCCTGGGCCAAGTAAATTTTGGTTACTTAATTAATTAAATCTTGTGGTCCGATATGCTTGTTCACGATCCAAGTCAACTCCTAGATTTCCAATTGCCTTTGCTGCCTAATCATTTAATTAATTAAAACTGCATGTGTACGTGTAAGTTTGCTTGTGATAACTCTATCAGACCATCCATGATTCGGCCTCGATGATGGCACGACCGGACTTGCCCACTCTCAACGGCACCTTCCCATGATCGACCTTGACAACTACGGCCGGCCGGCTGTTACATGCATGATGACAACAATAGCTCAGCTCAGTCTAGCGTCATGTGGTTTTCTTCTCAATTATTACTTGTGTTTTCCTTTTGTTAATCAATCAGTTGGGGGGGGGGGGTGATGTGACGAGTAACTTTGGTCTACTGTCTACTTACGTAGGTTTATCATTATTAAGAGTAGTAACTAGTGGTGCTGGTATAGTGGTATAGTGGTATGATTAAAAATATCTAGAAAGATAAAAATGCATGCAAATCGGTGATCATCCATAAAAATGGGGTCTAACTTGAGTGAAAATTTTAGTTGTGTCGTTTTGTGGTGCTTGTTCTCATGTATACATACTACTGCCTGCCATCATGTGCCACCATATGTTCTAAGTAAGACTAGCAGACTATTAGTGGCTTGTGTACCAATTTTCTCGTGCCCATGGTTGGCGTGCGTTGGGGTAAACACAGGACCACGCACTAGTAACTGCACAACTCTGAAATGCTTCCTAATGATTACTCATCTTTGTTACACCATGCATGCACCTACAGCTACAGGGATCTGTACTTCTTACTGAATAAATGAATGATGTGCATCTTTCTTCAGTTTGATTGAGAAATGCCCCCCCTTTCCTGTGCTTAGATATGCCCACTAAGCCACCAGAATGTTTTAGTTACAGCTTAATATTGTCAATCGTCTGACTTTTTGACTATTAATTGTCAATGATGTGATTACCCCTCTGAAAAAGCATGTCCTTTACTGGTATTGACCAGCAATGATTATATTTATGAATTGTTGTAGAGGTATTACTGGTATTGACCAGTAGTGACCTTGTTCTCAATTCTTTTGTAGAGTGCTTTCAATGGGGGAAGAAGCTTAGAGAACTTCAATTAAATAGAAGAATTATCCATGATTTCATTGCTGTGAAGGTGATTGAGTTGGTGTTCTATACCAGTTCCTTATTTACTTTGATGGTTCTTGATACGTGAACTGTTTCATAGGGCATAGTTGTCCATGTTGCATTCTAATCCCTTATTTGAGTAGATGCTTCCTGATTATCCATGTTGCATGTGAATGTGTTGAGTAGATAGAATTGGAGTGAGCAGATCACTATAGGACTAAGGAAAAATCAAAAAGTATGTGTAGGAAAATATCATCGTTCTTGCTCACTTTGCAAAAATGACGAGTACTAGAAATTGTCCCCTTTCACTAATATTTGTTGTTTGCTGATGGTTATACGTGTTTTGCTTGATCTATTATGATTCATGCACACAGGTTGGCTAGAAATAGCCCTGGTTATAGATATTTTTATTATTTTATACATTAATGTATGCTGTTATTATTTGTATGTGTGATGCTTTCAGCCTGTTTTACTGTTTCCTCCTCGATTGATCTATTCATGTAATGTTCTGTTCTTGTAGGAAGGCAAGTTGTCGCACCTGGAGAACTTGCACATCAGAGGGAGCAATGAAGACATTGTTAGGACAGTACCAGATGTGCTCCTACATGTTGAACAATGTTATGTAGACATTGTTAGGACAGTACCAGATGTACCAAATCTGCGTGTTGAACAATTCTTGTGTAATGAAATTTTGTATTCCCTGTGTACATGTTGCTTTAATGCCAGATTGTGAAAATTACTCAATTGCCATGATAGTATTGGGCCTGAATTGGCCATGACCCAGAAATAAACATGGCACAAACGTGGTCTGGGGTGAAAAGGCCATGGCCCAAACAATATTTTTCTAGAAGAACAAAAACTAATAAGAAATGTATTATAAGAGGCCATGGCCCAGAAATAAAAAGGCTAAAATTTGGGCTTGGCCCATTTAGTCAACCAAATTAATAGGGAAAAAATATACAGTAAAAAGGCCAAATTGTTGGGCTAGGCCCATGTAGAAAACTGAATTGGACCGGGCTGAATCTTGTGCCACATCAGCTTGCCACGCTGGATGCCTACGTGGCCTGGGGAGGTTGCTAGTGACCAAAATGCCACAGTAGACGTATTTTGGTCATAAACGTCTACGACCATTTCAGAAGAAAGGTCGCTATAGTCAGTTTACGACGGCCAGCTTTTGACCTTATGTTTTTGGTCACAAATGGAAATTTGTGACCATTCAGTGACCAATAGTGGTGGTCACAAGTTGACATATTTCTTGTAGTGGGAGTCCTACTAGGACTCCACTCCTAGTAGGATTCGGGCCCCCCTTCCTTCCAACGGAGAGGGGGAAAGGGGAAAGAGGGGATAGGGAGAAGGAAAGGGGGGGCACCCCTTGTCCAATTTGGATTGGGCAGGGAGGAGGCGCGCGCCACCTCCCGTGGCCTTCCTCCCTCTCTCCACTATTGCCCATAAGGCCCATTAAATTTCCGGGGGGGGTGGGGGGTTCCAATAACCTCCCGGTACGACTCCGATAAATCCCCGAACCTATTCTGAACCATTCCGATGTCCGTATATAACCTTCCAATATATCAATCTTTACCTCTCGACCATTTCGATACTCTTCATCATGTCCGTGATCTCATCCGAGACTCCGAACAAACTTCGGTCACCAAAACACATAACTCATAATACAAATCGTCATCAAATGTTAAGCGTGTGGACCCTACGGGTTCGAGAACTATGTAGACATGACCGAGACACATCTCCAGTCAATAACCAATAGCAGAACCTGGATGCTCATATTGGTTCCTACACATTCTACGAAGATCTTTATCGGTCAAACCGCATAACAACATACGTCATTCCCTTTGTCATCAGTATGTTACTTGCCCGAGATTCGATTGTCGGTATCATCATACCTAGTTTAATCTCGTTACTGGCAAGTCTCTTTACCCGTCCTGTAATGCATCATCTTGTAACTAACTCATTAGTCACATTGCTTGCAAGGCTTATAGTGATGTGCATTACCGAGAGGGCCCAGAGATACCTCTCCGATACTCGGAGTGACAAATCCTAATCTCGATCTGTGCCAACTCAAAAAACACCTTCGGAGACACCTATAGAGCATCTTTATAATCATCCAGTTACGTTGTGACGTTTGATAGCACAGAAGGTGTTCCTCCGGTATTCGGGAGTTACATAATCTCATAGTCAGAGGAATATGTATAAGTCATGAAGAGAGAAATAGCAATAAAACTTGATGATCATTACGCTAAGCTAACGGATGGGTCTTGTCCATCACATCATTCTCTAATGATGTGATCCCATTCATCAAATGGCAACACATGTCTATGGTTAGGAAACTTAACCATCTTTGATTAACGAGCTAGTTAAGTAGAGGCATACTAGGGACACTCTGTTTTGTTTATGTATTCACACATGTACTAAGTTTCCGGTTAATACAATTCTAGCATGAGTAATAAACATTTATCATGATGTAAGGAAATATAAATAACAACTTTATTATTGCCTCTAGGGCATATTTCCTTCAAGCTTTATGACCAGCCACACCACAAACATAACAGATGATGTCCTCTTTCTTCATCATCTTCTTCTTCATATTCTTTGGTTTTGGCTTATGTGGGGCTGGTTTCTTGTATTTCTACTTCCCATTGTCTCAAGAATTCTTGACCTCAACTTGGTGAGCATGGACTTGAGAATTTCCTTCACCATCACCTGCCCTGGCCCGCTCCTTAACATTAATAGCAGCTACTAGCTCGCCATGAGATAAACTCTGCTTAAGATGTCGACGAGCTATAACAAAGTCACGCCAAGAAGGCGGCAACTTGGCTAGGAGCACATTGACTTGAAAAGACTCAGGCAGGATGCACTTGTACTGACCAAAGTCACGTACATGGAGCTAAAGCTCATGGATCCGCTCCATCACCGAGCACCCATCTACCATCTTGTAGTTCAAGTATCTGGCAGTTATGAAGGACTCGTTCCCATTGTCCCCCTTAGAATATTTCTGATCCAGCTCATCCCAGAGTTTATTGGCATTCATGTAACTCACATACACGTCAGACAACTTGTCGGCAAATACGAACAACAAACGAGCCACAACTGAGGTATCTGCATCCTTCTACTTGGTCTGACACTCAGCGTCCATAGGACCAATGCGTGGGGGATCTGCCATGGTCCAGAATAATTTCTGATCCATCAACCACATCTTTGTCTTTGCCTGCCAACGATTAAAGTTGGTTCCCTCAAACACATCTGGTTTGATTACATCTGAGCGAGAGGGCATTTCTTCAAATAAAGGTTTTCTGGATTGTTGAAATATGTGCAGTTACAGCAAATTATTTAGAGTATTAAACCCTAGTTTCATCATAGTATGAGTGTAACACCAGTACTCACTTCCGTCGACAACACTCGAAGCTGTAGTGTACTATTTATAATTTGCTACATGCTAAACAAATTTCCACTCAAACTCTGGGATAGATATTACAAATTTTCATTAAATTATACCAAACTATTTTACTTTATTACAATTTATTTCATAAATAAAATATTTAATTTAATATCTTTCTATTATAATTAGCAATATAATAATGCTGCTAATTTTTAAATACAATATATTTTGCAACTCCAGTGTGTATCGTTTAGATTGATTTATGAACAATTGAAGTACCACTGACATTTTTTTAGGGTTGAATTGTACTTAGATCTAAAAACCATAGTAATAACAAGATATCGTTCCACTATGAATTGATGTGCATCATTTTGAGTTATATAGTTTTTATGTGTTTGCAACTATTTTAATTTCCTAAAATATATTTGCAGAGAGCTCGAGAATATATGTGTCTATCAAAATATTTAACGAAGATTTCTAGAAAATTATAATGTATCTTATCTGCCTTCCTAGCAGAGAAGAAATTTTCACCTTCACGTGTCATCTCTACTTCTCTACTACTTAAAAACTAAGCAGTGTTTTTTTTCTGTGAGCAAGAACTCTTTGTCAACCGGTTCACCCTTCCCATCAAGTCTCTTTCATTCAGCCGGTTTATTTCCCACCATGCCATATTTGATCGCACCTTTTCAGTAACCCACTTTATCACATCAATTTACTTATCTTTTGCATCAATTCCACCTTAATTTACTTACCAAAATTTTCATCAACTATAAGATAAATCACGACCAGGATTTGGTAAGCAATTATTTATACAATCACATTAATATGAGTAGGTAAATCATGAGCTAACGTATTAGAATATTTATATTCCCGTTGTAACATACGGGCGTTGTCCTAGTTTTTTTTTGCGTGAGAAACTTTCAATCTATTTATCTTTAATCATGGCAGTACAAAGAATACTAGAGATAATAAAAAAAATGCAACCAGGTCCATAGACCACCTAGCGACGACTACAAGCACTGGAGCGAGCCGAAGGTGCGCCACTGTCATCGCCCCTCCCTCGCCAAAGCCGGGAAAATCTTATAGTAGACAACCGAGAAATTGTCGTGCTAAGGCCTCATAGAACCAGCGCAATAGAGCAACAAGCATCGCCGATGAAGAAAGTCGTAGATTGGAAGGGTAAAACCTGTAAACACTCAATCGAAGACAAACAAAGACGGGACTCAACAGATCCATCAAAGACCAGCACCGATGGAATCCAGCGAGATTCAATGGAGACACTCCTCCACACGCCCTCCGACGACGTCCCACCGGTGAATTGTAAGCAAAGGAAGATACCTATGTGACACCCATGAAGTAGTTTAGCACCTCTGGTGCACTTCACTCCGTCGCAAATGATCGTATATCTATGGGTTTTTTCACACACGAAACTCCAGATCTTGAAACATAAGGATTGTTTTTCTTTGAGAAGAAATTACCTCTTACTATCATGTACTCCTTCCCTTCCATAATACAAGTTGTTATTAAGTCCAATGTATGAGTATATTGGATGTAACTAGGAAACATGCCCGTGCGTTGCAACGGGAGAAGAAAAACCGCATTCCCTCTGCCCGACGGCATGGGCTTTAGTGAACACTGTGGTACATCATCCATGCATGATTCCTTGGTCTTCCATGTGGGAGACATAGATGATTATATTTATGATAAACTGAAAATGTTGAAACATATAGTTTTTGTTAGCCTCAAGTTTTGGGTCCCTCAGATCAAAACACAAGTGAACTGTCCCCAACCAAACCCCAATTCCTTGACTCTCTACCACTTTGTTTTCCTCCAAAACACGTCACGCCGACAAAATCTCCCAAACAGCCGAATCACAGGTCACTCCAAATCAGAGCTCCATGGCGGCAAATTGGAACAGAGATCGATGTTGAAGCCGCTTGGTCGTAAAATCATGCCTTCTATATTATCTTACGCACTAAGTTTTTCATTAATGTAATAATACTCACTAGAAAAATATTAAATGCTCACCTAAGTAAAATTTCTTGAAAAATAGTAGCCACAATAACATGCTTATTTTAGCAACAATCTAACTAAAATTTGATAGCATCTATACTAAAGCTCATGTTATATTGTATTAATGTGCGTAAATGACAAAGGCCAAAATCTGAATACGTTACCTACACGAGTATGCCAATTCTAGTTGTTGATGTGTTAATTAAACTTAAAGCACCAAAGAGAGATTACCAGGATGATCATGACTTGCATAATTGCTTGGGGAAGGCCGGCCTTGGTGGCGCGTGAAGGGATGCCGAGGACAACAACAGAGACAACAGTTCTGCCGGGCGAGGGATGATGAGGACAATCATGGTAGTCTCGACCAGGCGTCTGATGCGAGCGAGGGATGAAAAAGATGATCAGTGAGGTCTTATGTATCATGTCTAGCCTGACTCGCCCCCAAATAATTGTGACTAAGATGCCGGCGACGTCAGCAAAAATTTGCACCTCTCATTGGACTTTTTTCATCTCTCATTTTAGATAGAGAAAATGACTTGGAGATGGCTTTTACAATGGCAAAACTGAAGTTAGGAGTAGACTTTTTATACCATTAAATCACTCTTTTTCTCTGCCAGCCACCTATTATCTCTCTCACCACTGCACCGTGAATGACACATTGGGCACAACAGGGTTGTGGTGCCCCAGTTATTTATGCTAGATACCCTGAACCAAAACTACAATAAGAAAACTCTTCCATGTTACTTCCTATTTTTAATATCTATATAGGAAATAATTCGTGCGCTGTAACGGATGGCAACATATTCTACCGGTTTTACATAAATTGTGTGAGCATGTACCTTTAGAATCTGCATGCACTATCAAGCGACATGGAGAAGGGCCGACCATGATGACGACCTTGTGGCAGCCTTGACCTCCTCGAATCTCACGACATGGAGAAGGGCCGTGGCGCCAGTGCCCGCGTGTCGGAGAAAGGCCAGAGGGTAGGCCCTGCAAAGGGGAAGAGATCGTGATTTTTTCATCTCAACATGGGTTCAAAATGTAGAAGGGTCTGGGTGGGAGTGGTTACCTGGGTTCATCAATCGCAGTGGACACAATGTCGCGATGGGGAAGGCCAGGGCCGAGGGGTACCTCCTGGCGTTGGTGTGCGCCTCCTGTCCCCTATCTCCGCCGTCGTACGAGGCGGCCGGGGCGGCTGCTGGAGGTGGCCATGGCGGCATCAGCGACTCGAAGATGAGAGGGCTAGGGCTCGGGTACCGGAGGGAATCAAAGAAAAGAGAGGCGGAAGCTCGCGTAGGGGCGGTGCGGCGGCACCGACGTCGGCGGGCCGTGTGCCGGCGGCAGCGGTGGCAGCAGTTGGGTGAGCAGAGCGAGCTAAGGTCTCGGGAGGGGAAAAGTGAGGAGAGACCGAGAGAGACAGAGGCATCACGGGGTGGATCTTCTCAAAAAAGAGTCAGCAGTGGATAACATCTTATATTATGGGACAGAGGAAGGAGTACCAAAATAACCACAGCTGTAGAGTACCTAAGTATATATTTTTGAGGAGTTAATTACACTACTGGTACATAAACTTGCAGCGCGGGTACAATCTCATACAAAAACTTACAAAATGACTCAAATTAGCCCATAAATTTGCTTTACGGGAGCAAACTGATACAAATTAGTTGAAACCTGCCACGTCGGCTCTAGGAACTTGGCCCGCATCCAGATTAATTTACAGGAACCCCCCACTGTATGATGTAAATAGATCCCCAAGTAGCCTAGCCAGCCTCTCTGTTCACCACACACCAGCCAAATCCCTAGTGGTTCTTCTCTGTTCTTCCCACAAATTCACACTCGACCGAGGCAGCCTTCCTCTCATGCCAAATCCCTAACCCTTGACAGTGGCAACGGCCACGACAACGACAGAAGAAGGTGGCTCGCCGTGACGGGGCGTCGTCGTCGGCGGATAGCCAGCCCCTCCTCGTGGGTGCATGGCCCATGAGCGACGGCAGTGGCAATGTCGGTCCCGACAGCGGCCTGGGCGACGGTTGTACTGAAGAATGGTGGGTGACATCTGAGCTTCATTTGGGCCCAAAAAAATCCGGACGTGCTTTTCTATTCATAATTTCTCGTGTCCTACCGTATGTGACTTTGTGAGTAGAACTCAACAATTTTTGCAGAATCAAATGCAAATGGCCACTGAGTATCATTTTGATGGGTTTATTCCACCATCTGAGTATTGCCCTGACTTTTATGACATTGAGAAGAAGTAGAATTGCGGGCATTTTCGTAGCCCTGTTCTTAGAGTGTGTACAGAAGGATTCGACGCAGGGCGTAGGTTTCTAGACTTCCATCTGAGTTATGTAAATAGTGGTAGTGAAAAGATTTAAACGACACTTGTTTCAGTCACAAAACTATGAAAGTAATCACATCACAAGATTATGATCAAACAACAGCAACTCCACTGTAGCAGAACACTACTTTCTGCAACTCTCAACATCACACCCAACACGGGTTTCAGTAAACTATGACAAACGGGCGGAAATACCACAAAACAACACCTTTCATCTATCGACGCCTGATTATCAACCATATGCACCACAGAAAAACCATATGCGAGCGAATATACCACTGATCAGACCGGATGAAAACCCTAGCGATAAGAGACACCGTTACAGGTGGGACAATCCGACATAGAAGAAGGAAAGTGATTTCATACCGTAGTCAGGCGGAAACTCACCAATGCCACGAGGACGCGGCTCCATCCAGCGTCGACTTCGTCCGCGGCGACCATCGCACCGTCGCTGACGAGAAACAAAAAGACGAAAGGGCCGATGAGAAACGAAAACCGAAGTGACCGATGTGTGCCTCTCATCCGACAGGCAGGTTTCGGACTAATTTGTATCAGTTTGTTCCCACAAAGTAAGTTTAGGGGCTAACTTGAGTCAATATGCAAGTTTTTGTATGAAATTGTACCCTCTCTGCAAGTTTATGTATCAATAGTGTAATTAACTCATTTTTGAGAGCTGAAATACGCAGCATCCAGCCGGCCAGACTACTGTCCTTATATATTTGAGTGTCTTAAATTTTTTTTGAAAGAAAGTTCGAGTTTTATTCATTAGATCGTTTATGAGGATTGGTACAATTGCATTATGTGGTTTCTCGAGCCAATCCGAAATGAAGGAAAATCTATTCAACTTGGCAAGTTCATGAGCAACTTTATTTGTTTCTCTATTACATTGCTCAAATCTAGAAATAGGAAAATCACAAGCTATATGAAAACAATCATCAAAAATTGCAGCTGCTGCCCCCCACGATCGTCTTCCTTTGTTCATGGTCTCGATCACCTCCATATTATCCGAGTTAATAATTATGCGATTACAACCCGTCCTTTGCGCAAGCGATAGGCCGAATTTTAACGCCAAAGCTTCAGCCATCAACACATCTGCGCACCAGTCAATCTTACCACCCCCCCCCCCCCCCCCCCCCGATGAACCTACCTTTGTCATCTCTTAAGACCACCCCGAGAAGGTCGTGGTCAAAAGAAGCATCAACGTTAAGTTTTGGCGTTAAGTTTAACAAATCCCGTCGGGGGGGGGGGGGGGGGGGGGGCTAGACCATCCTCCTCTTCTCATTGAGTGTCTTAATATTATGTCTGTTTCCTGGCTTTTTTCCCTTGGCTACAAAGTCCAGATGCAGACTGCTGGTGCTGATGCATGCATTTCAGCTCGTCTTGATTAATGCAGACTATTGTTCTTGATTCATGGAATGCAGATGATTAGCAGAAAAGTGCCACCTAAAGAAGTTGCAAAAATTAACAATCATATATAAATATATGAACAAAAAGGTTGACTGATAAAGTGAAAATGTTCCATGGGCAAGGCGTACAGTACATGTGTTAAACCAAGACCAGTCAAGGCCAACCATCAGACTGCAAATGATTAGAGCATCTCTAGCCGTTGGCCCCCCAGGCGGCTCGAAAAATCGCCGCCTGGGGGCGAACCGGCGGTAAAATCGGCCAGGGGGCGATGGGGTTCCCAGCCAAAGCTCCAGGGTCGGCCCCAAGCGCCTGTTTTAATTATTTTTTAAACATTATTTGACTAAAATTCGGCGATCAGGACAAATATTCGGCGAAACAGTGCATTAATTCGGAAAACTGAAATAGTTTTTTACATAGATAAAAGACTTCAAAAAAATAAATGCGACCACAGGCCAAATAAGGCGCTGAGAGAGGCGAAGTCGCTGCCGTCGCCGCCGCCGCCATCGTTGTCCTCGTCATCCTTCTCCTCCTTCACGCGGCTGCTCCTGCTGGACCCCTGCCAGGCGTCGCCCTGGCGGACAGGTGGTGGTGGCGCGTCATCGTCGCTGTCGTCGAGGACGACAACGCCTCCCTCATCCCAGCCATGGCGCCGAGCGGCAAACCGCTCGTAGGCGAGGTGCTGGCGCTCCAGCTCCGTCCGCGTCCAGTCGTCACGCGCCTACTTTAAGGCCTCCGCGTCGTCGAGCTCCTCCTTGACGTCGCCAGCGAGCCCTGGCTCCGTCTTCACGGCTGCGAGCCCTGGCTCCGTCTTCGGTTTGACGTAGCGCAGAGGGGCCGAGGAGGGGGCGCGCCCGCCGCCCTCCCAGAATTGTTGTTTTTTTTTTGCCTATTTTAGGGTTTCGATGAAAAGGAATATCAAACGGAGTCCAAACGGAATGAAACCTTCGGGAACGTGATTTTCTCATCGAATACAACTCAGGAGACTTGGACCCTACGTCAAGACACGTAACAGGAAGCCACGAGGTAGGGGGGTACGCCTACCCCCCCAGGCGCGCCCTCCACCCTTGTGGGCCCCCTGTTGCTCCACCGACGTACTTCTTCCTCCTATATATACCCACGTACCCCCAAACGATCAGATACGGAGCCAAAACCCTAATTCCACCGTGGTAACTTTCTGTATCCACGAGATCCCATCTTGGGGCCTGTTCCGGAGCTCCGCCGGAGGGGGCATCGATCACGGAGGGCTTCTTCATCAACACCATAGCCCCTCCGATGAAGTGTGATTAGTTTACCTCAGACCTACGGGTCCATAGTTAGTAGCTAGATGGCTTCTTCTCTCTTTTTGGATCTCAATACAATGTTCTCCCCCTCTCTTGTGGAGATCTATTCGATGTAATCTTCTTTTTGCGGTGTGTTTGTTGAGACCGATGAATTGTGGGTTTATGATCAAGTCTATCTATGAATAATATTTGAATCTTCTCTGAATTCTTTTATGTATGATTGGTTATCTTTGCAAGTCTCTTCGAATTATCAGTTTGGTTTGGCCTACTAGATTGATCTTTCTTGCAATGGGAGAAGTGCTTAGCTTTGGGTTCAATCTTGCGGTGTTCTTTCCCAGTGATAGTAAGGGCAGCAAGGCACGTATTGTATTGTTGCCATCGAGGATAACAAGATGGGGTTTTCTTCATATTGCATGCGTCTATCCCTCTACATCATGTCATCTTGCTTAAGGCGTTACTCTGTTTTAACTTAATACTCTAGATGCATGCTGGATAGCGGTCGATGAGTGAGTAATAGTAGTAGATGCAGGCAGGAGTCGGTCTACTTGTCTCAGACGTGATGCCTATATACATGATCATACCTGAATATTCTCATAACTATGCTCAATTCTGTCAATTGCTCAACAGTAATTTGTTCACCCACAGTAGAATACTTATGCTCTCGAGAGAAGCCACTAGTGAAACATATGGCCCCCGGGTCTATCTTCATCATATTAATCTCCTACTACTTAGTTATTTACTTTGCCTTTATTTTACTTTGCATCTTTATCATAAAAATACCAAAAATATTATCTTATCATATCTACCAGATCTCACTCTCGTAAGTGGCCCTACAGGGATTGACAACCCCTGTTTGCGTTGGTTGCGAGGATTTATTTGTTTTGTGCAGGTGCGAGGGACTCGCGCGTAGCCTCCTACTGGATTGATACCTTGGTTCTCAAAAACTGAGGGAAATACTTACGCTACTTTGCTGCATCACCCTTCCTCTTCGGGGAAAACCAACGTAGTGCTAAAAGAGGTAGCAAGAAGGATTTCTGGCGCCGTTGCCGGGGAGGTCTAAGCAAAAGTCAGCATACCAAGTACCCTTCACATACCCTTATTTCCCGCATTACATTATTTGCCATTTTCCTCTCGTTTTCCTCTCCCCCACTTCACCCTTGCCGTTTTATTTGCCTCCTCTTTTGTTTGCCTTCTTCCGGTATGTATCCTTGTTTGTGTTTCCATGTGCCTTATATTTGCTTGCTAAAAATCTATTGATATGGATCCACTTAAAGTGTTCTACTTGGATCATCTTCGATCCTTATGTGCTCGTGCTGAAACCCCAACTAGCCTAGTTGATGGGAAATCTTTAGATGAGCATGCTCATTTTGTGCGTCATCGTTTGTCTGAAAAAGGGAAGCTCTTATGGTATCATATAAATAGTTTGCTATGCTATGCTTCGAATCTTTGTGAAATTTGTGATTTTACTTGTTGCTCTAAGAACCCTAAAAAACACCTTCCCTACCTATGTGAGTTCAATGGTAATGAAATCTTATCTTCTTATGCAAAGGGTGTTTATAGTTATTATGATATCGAACAAATTAAAGAATTTGTCATTTTTAAGGGTGCTCATGAAGTTGCTTCTTTGATTAAAAAGTATGATTTTACTCTCAATAAATCTGAAAATTCCGTCATACTTAAATATTGCAATGAAAACTTTGCTCATAATGTCTATGTCCAAGAATTTATTGAAAGAATGAACGTTGCTTTGGAAGAAAATAATGATATGCATGAATCTATAGATAATGATGATTCCGATGATTTGGTTGAAATATCCCTTGATGAGCATGATGCCTGCTATTCTTGTGGCCATGATGCCAATATTTATGAAGATGAATTTGCTATAGTTCCTTATGTTAAACATGAGATCGTTGCTATTGCACCCATACTTGATAGTTCCTTCGATGAAAAGCATGATTGCAATGATGTTATTATAAATTCTCTTATTGTCAATTGTGTTAATGATATGCAAAACCCTAATCTTGGAGATGCTAGTTTTGCTATGACTACTATTTGTTGCAATGACCATGATTGGGGTGATTCTACTTTTGATCTTGAAAATTTATTTAAGCCCCATGATGAATATGAGATTGATAATAGTGTTTGCAATATTATTGAAAGTGGGTTTGGAGAGGTCATGACTTTAGTTAATGTTAATCCCACTATTTTGGAAGAGTTTCAACTTTGCATACATGTGGATCTTGTTAAGAATATGTTTTGTGATAGCTATATTGTTGAATTTGCTTATGATCCTACATGTAATTATTATGAGAGAGGAAAATATGGTGGTAGAAATTTTCATGTTACTAAATTACCTCTCGTTATGTTGAGATTGCTATTGTTTCTTTCCGCTTCCTTGCATATGCTAATTTTTGTTTGCCTTGATAATTTGTTTGCCTATAAGATGCCTATGCATAGGAAGTATGTTAGACTTAGATGTGTTTGTCACGTGTTTTATGATGCTCTCTTTGTGCTTCAATTCTTGTCTTTCATGTGAGCATCATTGAAACTTTATGCCTAGCTAGGGGAGTTAAACGATAGCGATTGTTGGGAGGCAACCCAATTTTATTTTTATTCCTTGCTTTTTGCTCCTATTTAGTAATAAGTAATTTATCTAGCCTCTTTTTTGGTTGTGTTTTTTGTGTTTAATTAGTGTTTGTGCCAAGTAGAACCGTTGGGAAGACTTGGGGAAAGTCTTGTTGAACTTGCTGTAAAAAAACAGAAACTTTAGCGCTCACGAGAACTGCTGTCATTTTTATTTGGAAAGTGATATTTATTTAATTATTTTTGAAGATGATTAATAGATAAATTCCTCACGTCCAGCAATTTATTTTAGAATTTTTTGGGTTCCAGATCTTGCGCTAGCTACAGATTACTATAGACTGTTCTGTTTTTGACAGATTCTGTTTTTCGTGTGTTGTTTGCTTATTTTGATGAATCTATGGCTAGTAAAATAGTTTATAAACCATAGAGAAGTTGGAATACAGTAGGTATAACACCCATATAAATAAAGAATGAGTTCATTACAGTACCTTGAAGTGGTCTTTTGTTTTCTTTCGCTAACGGAGCTCACGAGATTTTCTACTTTAAGTTTTGTGTTGTGAAGTTTTCAAGTTTTGGGTAAAGATTTGATGGATTATGGAACAAGGAGTGGCAAGAGCCTAAGCTTGGGGATGCCCATGGCACCCCCAAGATAATCTAAGGACACCTAAAAGCCAAAGCTTGGGGATGCCCCGGAAGGCATCCCCTCTTTCGTCTACTTCTATCGGTAACTTTACTTGGAAATATATTTTCATTTACCACATGATATGTGTTTTGCTTGGAGCGTCTTGTATGATTTGAGTCTTTGCTTGTTAGTTTACCACAATCATCCTTTCTGTACACACCTTTTTAGAGAGCCATACTTGATTTGGAATTTGTTAGAATACTCTATGTGCTTCGCTTATATCTTTTGAGTTATATAATTTTGCTCTAGTGCTTCACTTATATCTTTTAGAGCATGGTGGTGGATTTGTTTTATAGAAACTATTGATCTCTCATGCTTCACTTAGATTATTTTGAGAGTCTTAATAGCATGGTAATTTGCTTAAAATCCTAATATGCTTGGCATGCAAGATTAATAATAAAACTCTCTTATGAGTGTGTTGAATACTATGAGAAGTTTGATACTTGATATTGTTTTGAGATATGGAGATGGTGATATTAAAGTCATGCTAGTTGAGTAGTTGTGAATTTGAGAAATACTTGTGTTGAAGCTTGTGATTCCCGTAGCATGCACGTATGGTGAACCGTTATGTGATGAAGTCGGAGCATGATTTATTTATTGATTGTCTTCCTTATGAGTGGCGGTCGGGGACGAGCGATGGTCTTTTCCTACCAATCTATCCCCCTAGGAGCATGCGCGTAATACTTTGCTTTGATAACTTGTAGATTTTTGCAATAAGTATATGAGTTATTTATGACTAATGTTGAGTCCATGGATTATACGCACTCTCACCCTTCCACTTTTGCTAGCCTCTCTAATACCGCACACCTTTCGCCGGTATCATACACCTACCATATACCTTCCTCAAAACAGCCACCATACCTACCTATTATGGCATTTCCATAGCCATTCCAAGATATATTGCCATGCAACTTTCCACCGTTTCATTTATGACACACTCCATCATTGTCATTTTGCTTAGCATGATCATGTAGTTGACATAGTATTTGTGGCAAAGCCACCGTTCATAATTCTTTCATACTTGTCACTCATGCATCATTGCATATCCCGGTACACCGCCGGAGGCATTCATATAGAGTCATATTTTTGTTCTAAGTATCGAGTTGTAATTGTTGAGTTGTAAGAAAAATAAAAGTGTGATGATCATCATTATTAGAGCATTGTCCCAGTGAGGAAAGGATGATGGAGACCATGATTCCCCCACAAGTCGGGATGAGACTCCGGATGAAAAATAAATAAAAGAGGCCAAAGAGGCCCAAATAAAAAGAAAGAAAGAAAGAAAGAAAAGAGGCCATAAAAAAGAGAAAAGGCCCAAATAAAAAAATGAGAGAAAAAGAGAGAAGGGACAATGTTACTATCCTTTTACCACACTTGTGCTTCAAAGTAGCACCATGATCTTCATAGTAGAGAGTCTCTCATGTTATCACTTTCATATACTAGTGGGAATTTTTCATTATAGAACTTGGCTTGTATATTCCAATGATGGGCTTCCTCAAATTGCCCTAGGTCTTCATGAGCAAGCAAGTTGGATGCACACCCACTTAGTTTCTTTTTGAGCTTTCATATACTTATAGCTCTAGTGCATCCGTTGCATGGCAATCCCTACTCACTCACATTGATATCTATTGAAGGGCATCTCCATAGCCCGTTGATACGCCTAGTTGATGTGAGACTATCTTCTCCTTTTTGTCTTCTCCACAACCACCACTCTATTCCACCGATAGTGCTATATCCATGGCTCACGCTCATGTATTGCGTGAAAATTGAAAAAGTTTTGAGATTGTCAAAAGCATGAAACAATTGCTTGGCTTGTCATCGGGGTTGTGCATGATTTAAATATTTTGTGTGGTGAAGATAGAGCATAGCCAGACTATATGATTTTGTAGGGATAACTTTCTTTAGCCATGTGACATAATTGCTTTGTTAGTATGCTTGAAGTATTATCATTTTTATGTCAATATGAACTTTTGTCTTGAATCTTTCGGATCTGAATATTCATACCACAATTAAGAAGAATTGCATTAAAATTATGCCAAGTAGCACTCCACATCAAAAAATTATATTTTTATCATTTACCTACTCGAGGACGAGCAGGAATTAAGCTTGGGGATGCTTGATACGTCTCCAACATAACTATAATTTTTGATTGCTCCATGCTATATTATCTACTGTTTTGGACATTATTAGGCTTCATTATCCACTTTTATATTATTTTTGGGACTAACCAATTAACCGGAGGCCCAGCCCAGAATTGTTGTTTTTTGCCTGTTTTAGGGTTTCGAAGAAAAGAAATATCAAACGGAGTCCAAACGGAATGAAACCTTCGGAAACGTGATTTTCTCATCGAATACAACTCACGAGACTTGGACCCTAAGTCAAGACACTTAACAAGAGGCCATGAGGTAGGGGGAGCGCCTACCCCCCTAGGCGCGCCCTCCACCCTCGTGGGCCCCCTGTTGCTCCACCGACGTACTTCTTCCTCCTATATATACCCACGTACCCCCAAACGATCAGATATGGAGCCAAAACCCTAATTCCACCGCCGTAACTTTCTGTATCCACGAGATCCCATCTTGGGGCCTGTTCCGGAGCTCCGCCGGAGGGGGCATCGATCATGGAGGGCTTCTTCATCAACACCATAGCCCCTCCGATGAAGTGTGAGTAGTTTACCTCAGACCTACGGGTCCATAGTTAGTAGCTAGATGGCTTCTTCTCTCTTTTTGGATCTCAATACAATGTTCTCCCCCTCTCTTGTGGAGATCTATTCGATGTAATCTTCTTTTTGCGGTGTGTTTGTTGAGACCGATGAATTGTGGGTTTATGATCAAGTCTATCTATGAATAATATTTGAATCTTCTCTGAATTCTTTTATGTATGATTGGTTATCTTTGTAAGTCTCTTCGAATTATCAGTTTGGTTTGGCCTACTAGATTGATTTTTCTTGCAATGGGAAAAGTGCTTAGCTTTGGGTTCAATCTTGCGGTGTCCTTTCTCAGTGACAATAAGGGCAGCAAGGCACGTATTGTATTGTTGCCACCAAGGATAACAAGATGGGGTTTTCTTCATATTGCATGCGTCTATCCCTCTACATCATGTCATCTTGCTTAAGGCGTTACTCTGTTTTTAACTTAATACTCTAGATGCATGCTGGATAGCAGCCAATGAGTGGAGTAATAGTAGTAGATGCAGGCAGGAGTCGGTCTACCTGTCTCGGACGTGATGCCTATATACATGATCATACCTAGATATTCTCATAAATATGCTCAATTCTGTCAATTGCTCAACAGTAATTTGTTCACCCATCGTAGAATACTTATGCTCTCGAGAGAAGCCACTAGTGAAACCTATGGCCCCCGGGTCTATCTTCATCATATTAATCTCCTACTACTTAGTTATTTACTTTGCCTTTATTTTACTTTGCATCTTTATCATAAAAATACCAAAAATATTATCTTATCATATCTACCAGATCTCACTCTCGTAAGTGGCCCTATAGGGATTGACAACCCCTATTTGCATTGGTTGCGAGGATTTATTTGTTTTGTGCAGATGCGAGGGACTCGCGCGTAGCCTCCTACTGGATTGATACCTTGGTTCTCAAAAGCTGAGGGAAATACGTACGCTACTTTGCTGCATCATCCCTTCCTCTTCGGGGAAAACCAACGCAGTGCTAAAAGAGGTAGCAAGTACCTCGTGGAGCGTGCGGCCGGGGGCGCCCCACCATAGGCAGCGCCCCTCGCTGTTCTTGCCCCACCACCCGCGCCCCGTTGGTGGACGCCAGCCGCTGCGCCTGTCAGCGCTGGAAGTACACCGCCAACGACGCGTGGTTTTCGGCGGCGTACTGCGGGAGGGCTTGCTGCTCCTCTGTCAGCGACACCCGCACGTGGTCGACCTCGGCGGCGATGAGGTCGGGCGCGCCTCGACGTTGGGCACCGGGGGAATGGGGACGCCACCGGCGCTAAGCCTCCACCCCGTCGGCCCGGCGCGCATGTCCGATGGCGCCGGGATGTTCGCCTCAAAGAAAAGATAGGCCTCCCACTGGTGGAGCGAGCGGCAGCCCATCGCCGGGGAATCGCTCGGCCATCGGATGTGCTTGGGGAGAGAGGGGAGGGGAGGAACGTCGGTGGCGGCTGCGCATGGGGAGAGAGGCAGAGCTCGGCGGCGGGTGTGGCCAGAGGCGAGGGGAGGTCTTGCTTTTATAGCCGCGCGCCGTGGCGGGAGGGGAGGCGTCACCGCGCCGTCCGTGAGGAATCAATGGCAAGGCTGACCGGCGACAGCCTTGCCATTGATTCCCCGCGGGAAATCGAGGCGTTGTGAGGACGACGAGGCGAGTGTCACTGACTCCACGGGCCCGCAGCTCTTTCGCCAAAACCGCTCGCCCCGGCGCCCCCGGGCGCCCCTAGCACGCCAGGTTCGGCCTGGGTCCGCCGGCACCAGTTTCGGCCCAAACCGGCGAAAAACAGGCTCCTGGGAGCGCGACTGGGCCGATTTTTGGGTGCCGGCGCAGAAAAATCGCCGAGGAGGTTGTTGGGGACACGGCTGGAGATGCTCTTAGCAGCAAGCGTGAGACAAGAACCTTCTGACTGCCGCCAATTAACAGGCATAATCACACAATGAACAAGCATAATGGCAGATGCTTCTCTATAGACAGATTACTAATAATCTGGTTCTGGGACATTACAGATTGGCAACCATATTTTGCTCTGCACAAACATATGTACTCCATTGGCAAATCATTGGTCTAACAGTGTGTCTGTTCAGGAATCAAAGATTTGCAGCAGATAGCATAGGGACAGACAAACAGCCCCAAAACCATGCGTGGGACAAAACAGATCAACAACAGCTTCTCATACCAACAACAGACACTACGCTACAGGGTTACATTAAAGAAATGAAGACCACTCATATCTTGCATCCGGATACAACTCTTTGAAGCCTTATAAATAGACCACCAAGGAGGCAAGGAGCAAACACTAAGCATAAGTACAAGCAACCAAGAAAGCTCAACATTCACAGCCATCTCCTTCAGCAGCATGGGCGAGAGAGTTTGTGCCGGCGATCTCATCAGAGTTTATAAGGGCGAAAGGCGGAGCGAGGTTCGGCCGCTGCCGCGTCGTGGGCAAATAAAGCTGAGGATGGCACACATCGTGATGCACTCCGTCGCTTCGGCGCTCCTCCTCAGGACTACGTCGCAGCTTCCCGTTCTGGATCACAAGTGAATGTTACCGACTCTGTAAATGTGAGTAGTAGGGTTTGTTGTAAACCGCTCCCCCTGTATAACTGTTGTTATCAGTTTGAGAAAGTCCCTCCTTTTTCTGCAGACCAGGGTGTGACTTCATGGATTATGATGGTGTGGTTAGTTCTCGCGCCGTCTGCTCTTATTTTGCATCCTCATTCTGATCTCCACCAGGATGTTTACCATCCGTTTTGCTCTCGTTGTCGGATGCTTCATCATCTGAACTTGACGATGCATGGTTCATAAGACTCCTCGATGGCTTCATTGTCAACTTGGCGATGAGGTCAGTGATGCAAAATGGGTCGGTTGCTGGTGGCAGACATCCTCAAGTGTAACTACGAAAATGATGCCGCGGAAACCATGGGACTCAAGTCGAGTCACTAATCCGCCATCTATATTGTTTACGTAATGAGACTCATACAGAACTAATCACGCTGCAGTTCTATATTGTTTCCATTTCTGTGAAGCAAGTTTTTTTTGAGCTAATTCTGTGAAGCGAGTACATTGTACTATTTTTTTTAGCACTAGTGAATTGTGCTAATTACAAGTAGTTCAAAAACCCACGTTAATTTCAATACCAGCACATTTTTTTTTGAGCTACCAAAGCCTTGTCCGCATGGCCACGTTCATGAACCCAAAATGACAAAGGCCTAATTAAGCTGCCAAAGCCCACTCTAATCTCAGTCCCAGCTCCAGCAGAAAGCACAACGCGCCACCTTCCACCAGGAAGCACATCACCCCACCTTGTTTAGTCCCACCTCGCCAACCGAGGAGGCGTTCGACCAGCTTAAATACCCGTCTTCACTCTCTTCACTCGCCGAGCTCAGTTACAAGAGCTTGTAACCCGAGTGGGGGCATTAAGGTGATGTGGACGCTGTTGTAGCGCTGCGGGCCTGGTCTGGATATGCTATTGCTGGCCCGCCCGTTCCAAGTTGCGTAGTGGACCGGCTGGGGCCTATGCGAAAGCTGAGCCTCACGGTCCATAATGTGGCAGGCACAGCGTGAGGCTGGCTTCACAGAGCAGCGACAACTGCCCACTTCCAACGGTGGAAGGATAACGAGCCGCTGCACTCTTAGGCTGCTTGGGCCTCGCAGCCTACTCCAGCGAACCATCATTTTTTTTCTTTTCTTTTGACTATTGATTACAAATTGCCATTATGGTTCTTTTTGGACTATCAAGGAGATGATACCGAGGTCGAGTAGACTACTCCCGCAAACCATCATTTTTCCCCTTTTCTTTTGACTATTCACTACAAATTGTCATTATGGTTTTTTTGACTATCAAGGAGATGGTGCCCAGCTCGAGTAGGCCGTTTGGTCCTTGCAGCCTACTCCAGCGAACCATAAATTTTTTTTCCTTTTCTTTTGACTATTGATTAGAAGTTGCCATTATAGTTCTTTTAGGACTATCAAGGGGATGGTGCCGAGGTCGAGTAGGCCAGGCCTCGCAGTCTACTCCAGCGAACCATCATTTTGTTCCTTTTCTTTTGACTATTGACTACAAAGTGCCATTATAGTTATTTTGGGACTATCAAGAAGATGGTGCGAGGTCGAGCAGGCTACTCCAGCGAACCATCATTTTCTTTCCTTTTCTTATGACTGTTGACTACAAATTGCCATTATGGTTCTTTTCGGATTATCAAGGAGATGGTACCGAGGTCGAGTAGGCCACTTGGGCCTCACAACCTACTCTAGCGGACCATCATTTTATTTTTATTTTTTTCCTTTTCTTTATCTATTGACTACAAATTGCCATTATGGTTCTTTTCGGACTATCAAAGTAACATTTCTGAATTTGTAAGTTTGTAAACATTGAAATTGCAAGCTACGCAAGACAATTTGATTTTCGAAGTTACCAAGACAGCCAATCGGTTCTCACTTAGAGATCCAATAGCCATATCACTTCGTACAACAAGAAGCTGGGTACTACGTAATTGATCTACTTTGTCCCATCTTTTATCGTAATGTCTTGTTTAATCACACTCGGACTTTGCTTTCTTGGCTTATGGAATGCAAATGATTAGCATAAAATTGCCATCTCAAGAAAAATGCAGAGGCTTATGATCAATTACAGGAGACGGCCATGGATTAATTTATTAACAAAAGGATGGCCAAGAATCTGTGTCCAACACATGTGTTGAACCAAGACCGGTTAAGGCCAACCACCAGACTGCAGCAGCTACATCATCAGACAGGACAATTAACACAAATGATTAGCAGCGAGCATGAGACAACATAATCACACAGTTAACAAGCATAATGACTATCTGGGGACATCACAGGTTGGCAACCATTCTCTGGTCTGCACATATATATGATACATGTACTAGATACCACGTGTGTCCAAAATTGGCAAATCAGTTGTCCTGACAGGTGCATACAGTGTCTGTTCAAGAGTCAAAGATTTGCAGATAACACATGGATAAACAGCCCCAAATTAAGAATGGAACAGCACACATCAACAGAAGTTTCCCATACCAACAGACAGACACTACAGTCTACATACAAGGCTACATTAAAAAAATGAACATCATCCAAATAACGTCAATGGCAAAGGAGCAACAATCTAGCTGTCGTGTCTTGGATCCGGATAGAATTCTCTGAAGCCTTATAAATACACCACCCAGGTAGCAGACATTAAGCATAAGTGCATGCAAGCAACCAAGGCAGCTCACAGAGACAAACATATCCTTCACCAGCATGGGCGAGAGAGTTTGCGCCGGCGATATTGTTGGAGTTCACAAGGGTGAAAGGCGGAGCGCGGTTCAGATGTTTCATCATTTCAACTTGCCGATGCCGCGTTCATAAGACTCGTCGATGGCTTCATACCGGCATCTGATGGTGTGTGCTTGATGATGCACCAATCAAATCTGTGGAGGCAGCTTTACATGCAGTAAGAATCTCCTCTTTTTCTTTTCTTTTTTTGCTTGTTTGATCTGTTTGGAGAGGGTCGGAAAAGAAGAGAAGACTAATCAACAAGGCAGAGAAGAAACGGATGGAAAGGAGGACATTTATATTGTTTCCACTTCTGCTAAGTAAGTTCTCTGTGCTAATTAGCACTCGTTGCAAAACCAGCGAATGGCTGCCCAAACCATGTCCGCATGGACACGTCCATGAGCCCAAAAGGACAAAGGCCGAAGCCACAGAAGCCCACGCTAAAATCTTCTATCAGTCCACAACGCTCCGCCTCATTCCCCAGCTAAGCACAACACTCCAGTTATTTTAGTCCCACCTCGCCAGCCGAGGAGACATTCAACCAGCTTAAATACCCGTCTCCACTTTCTTCTCTCGCCGAGCTCAGTTGCGAGAGCTTGTAACCCAAGTGGGGGCATTAAGGTGGTGTGGACGCTGTTGTAGTGCTGCAAGCCTGGTCTAGGTGTGCTACTGTTGGCCCGCCCGTTCCAAGTAGCCTACTCCAGCGAACCATCATTTTTTTTTCTTTATTCAGTGTATAAATGTATTTTCACTTTTTTTTTATTCTGTGTATAAATGTATTTTTTTGCTTACTCTTTTGGCTCTGGAATTTTCACTTTTTTCTGTGTATAAATATATTTTTTGCTTACTCTTTTGGCTCTGGAATGTAAACGGAGAGTATTTCCATTTTTTGTGCTGCATGTAAGAGGTTTATTTTGCTCACTCCATTTTTTGTGCTGCATGTAAGAGGTTTACATTAAAATTTTAATTGAATGCAATTTTGACTCTTCAATATAAATTGTGTTCTCGAATATAAATTACGAGTATTCCTTTTTTTCCTGAACACAGGAGGTTTATTTGCTTACATTGTTTACTCTTCAGTAGAAATTGTGACTCTGAATATAAATGGCGAGTATTTTTTTGGGTGAACATAAGACACTTATTTGCTTACTCTTTTGACTCTTGAATATAATTTGTGAGTATTATTCTTTTTGTGTTGCACATAAGAGGTCCATTTGCTTGCTCTTTTGAGTCTTCACTCAATATAAACTGTGCTTTGCATTTTTTTTCTATCCAATAATATGGCAACAAAGCTTTGCATTTTTTTCTATCCAATAATATGGCAACAAAGCAGCGGTTTGACAGTCTGCCTTGCAAGCCTAGGGTAAACACTGATGAACAACAAAAGTGCCAATTCTGAATTTGTGACTCGACAACACGCTCCTTATTGTTACAGTTCTCGCTTAGGGATCCAATAGCCTCATCATTTGATGGAGCAAGAAGCTGGATAGTACTATATAGTTGAGCTACTCTGTCCCAGCTACTGAAGTAGCAGGTGCGATGGAGTAGGAGCACTGCTGCACTGCGATCTGGTCAACGGCGAGCGTGTTGGTGGGGAACGGGCAGGAGCCGGCATGGCTGCCCTGCAGCGGCTTACAGGGCGCCGGGGTGACGCCGGCCGACACGCCCTCGACGTCGACGCACTTCCACGACACCTTCCTCTCCTTGGTCATCTCGGCGGTGACGTTGGCCATGCGGATGCCCTTGAAGGGCGCACCCTGGACGTCCTGGTAGCTGATGTTCTCCACCACGGGCACGGCTGTCTTGTCGTAGCCGCCGTCGGGGTGGGACTTGTAGTCCACGGTCATCCAGAATACGCGCTTTATGCCGTCGAGCCTCACGCGCACGTACGCGCTGCACGCCACCGCTATCTTGACCCGCACTGCGACTTCGTGCCCACCGCGCGCGTCCTTGTATAGTTGTCTACTCTGTCATTGTATAGTTTGTATACTCTGTGTGGCCTGCACCTGTCTTTTTGCTTGGCTCCAAAGTTCAAATGAAGACTGTCCTGAAACCTGTCATCAAAAGATCCAAACTGATGATGCCTTCATTATCATAGTCTTGATTAATCAGACTCTACTTTCTTCATCTATGGAATGGAAATGATTATACTAGTAGTAAACAAGGTGCCATCTCAAGAAAAATGGAGAGGTCTTCGGAAGTTATGATCAAGCACAGGAGACAGCCATGTATCAGTCTATTATCACAAGGTTAACCAGTATGTCCAACCAAGCTCTACTTTATTGATTCATGGAATGCAAATGATTAGCAGCAAAGTGACACCCCAAGAAAATGTAGAGAGATCCATGTATTAATTTATCAACAAAAGGGTTGACCAAAATGTCTTCTAACATACAGGTGTCCATACCAAGACCAGTCAAGGCCAACCACTAGACTGCAGCAGCTGCATCATCACACAGGACAATTAGTGCTGGGAGGAACATTCTGATTGCCCCCCAATGAACAGGCATGATCAAAGATGCTTCTTCATAGATAGATTACTAATACTCTGGATCTGGGGACATCACAGGTTGGCAACCATTTTTTGCTCTTCACAAACATGTAGCACCTGACACCACAGCTGTCCAAGATTGGCAACAGGTGCACACAGTGTTTGTTTAAGTGTCAAAGATTTGTTCAGATGACACAGGGACAGACAAACAGCCCCAAGCCATGGATGGGACAAAACAGACCAAACAGAGGCTTCTCATACCAACAGACACTACATGTAAGGAAAGAACGTCACCCAAATACATTCAATCAATGGCGCCCTCCCTGAAGCCTTATAAATAGACGACAAGACCATGCAGGGAGCCGACATCAAGCATAAGTGCAAGCAAGCAAGCAAGTTCAGTCACAGACACATCCTTCACCACCATGGGCGAGAGAGTATGTGCCAGCGATCTCGTCGGAGTCTACAAGGGCGAAAGGCGGAGCGGGGTTCAGCCGCTACCGCGTCGCGGGCAGATAAAGCTGAGGATTGCACACATCGTCGCTTCGGCGCTCCTCAGGACTACGTCGCAACTACCTGTTCTGGATCACAAGTGAATGTCAGTGACTGTTGTACATGTTAGGAATTGTTGTAAACCGTTCCCCCTGTGTAACTGTCCTTGCCAGTTTGAGAAAGTTGCTCCTCTTTCTGCACACCATGGTGTGGGCTTCATAATCATAGATGATGATGTTGTGGTTTGTTCTCGCTTTTCGTGCTTTGATCTGCTTCTTGCCTTGCATCCTTTGGCCCTCATTTTGATCACTACCATAACAGGTTGTTTATCACCGATGCGCTCTCGTCGTCAGATGTTTCATCATCTGAATTTGACCATGCATCGTTCATGACACTCCTCAATGGCTTCATGCTGATGCAGAAAATGCTTCTGATAAACAACCTGGATCATCACTTGGGCCTCGCAGCCTACTCCAATGGACCATCACTTTTTTTATTTGTGCTGCGTATGAGAGTATTTTCATTGTTGGATACTCTCATGTGCAGAAAAAAATATAATTCATTATTTATATTCAAGAGTCACAATTCGTTTATTTGCTTACTCTTTTGACTTGAGTATAACTTGTGATTGTTGGATATAAATTGTGAGTTATTTTTGCTAAAGTTTACACTTTTCACTCTAAAGTCTACACTTTTTACTCCAATGGACTATCACTTTTTTTATTTGTGCTGCGTATGAGAGTATTTTCATTTTTTGTGTTGCACGTAAGACGTTTATTTGCTTACTCTTTTGACTTGAGTATAACTTGTGATTGTTGGATATAAATTGTGAGTTTTTTTTGCTAAAGTTTACACTTTTCACTCTTGAGTATAAATTGTGACTCTTGAATATAAATAATGAATTATATTTTTTTTCTGCACATAAGAGGTTTATTAGCTTACTCTTTTGACTCTTGAATATAAATTGTGAGTATTTTTTGTGTGCTCGATACAAGAGGTTTATTTGTTTAATCTTTTGACTCTTTAATATAAATTGTGAGTATGGTGGTGATTGCGAGCTCGCCTTTGGTATGGTTTGTGGCATTCTGGTTCACCTCGATCTTTTTATCCGATAATAGACAACAAAGTAGCGGTTTGACGGTCTGCCTTGCAATGCCTGGGATAAACACAAACAACAAAAGTGACAATTCTAAATTTGTAACTCTGTATGCATTGGAACAGTAAGTAAGTTACCCACAACAACTTTTTTTACTTCTAAAGTTACCAAAGCAGCCACTTGACAACGCGCTCCTTATTGTTACTGTTCTCACTTCTAGAGTTCCAACAACCTCATCGCTTGGTGCAGCAAGAAGCTGGATACTATATAGTTGAGCTACTCTGTCCCAGACATTGAAGTAGTAGCAGGTGCGATGGGGTATGAGCATTGCTGCACGGGGATCTGGTCGACGGCGAGCGTGTCGGTGGGGAACGGGCAGGAGCCGGCGTGGCTGCCCTGCAGCGGCGCGCATGGCGTCGGGGTGACGCCGGCGGAGACACCCTCGACGTCGGCGCAGTTCCATGACACCTTCCTCTGCTTGGTCATCTCGGCGGTGACGTTGGCCATGCAGATCCCCTTGAAGGGCGCGCCCTGGATGCCCTGCATCCTCGCCGCCTGCTTCCACACGCCGGTGGCCACCAGGTCCTAGTAGCTGATGTTCTCCACGACGGGCACGGCTGTCTTGTCGGAGTCGGGGTGTGACTTGTAGTCGTCGGTCCTCCAGAAGACATGCTTCATGCCGTCGAACCTCATCCAACGCGCGTACACGTCGCGCATGTACGCGCCGCGGCCCACCGCCGTCCCGACCGCGGTGATGTCCTCGGCGTGCACATCTCGGATGCCCCCCGACATCTCGCTGCCGAGCGCGATGACGGCGCTGGTGGGGGACACGCAGACGCAGGCGAGGCGGCGCACGACGATGTGCTCGCTGGGCATGCAGACGGCGATGCCGTACTCGTCCCTGCCGCTCTTAATGGCCACGCAGCCGTCGCCGGAGACGATGTAGCAGTCCTCGATGCGCACCTGGGAGCACGAGTCTGGGTTGATGCCGTCCGTGTTGGGCGACTTGGTGGGCGCCACGATGGTGACCCCGGACACGACGATGTTGCGGCTGTAGATCGGGTGTGGATGTTCCACGCCGGCGAGTTCACCAGGGTCACGTTGGAGATGAAGACGCCGTCGGTGTGCATGAGCTCGATGAGGTAGCGCCTGGTGTACTTGAGCTTTGCCGAACTTCTGCTAAGCAATTTCACTGTACTAATTAGCACTCGTTCCAAAACCACCGAATGGCTGCCCAAACTATGTCCACATGGCGACGTTTATGAGCCCAAAACGACAAAGGCCGAAGCAAGAGAAGCCCACGCTAAAAACATCTTTCAGTCCACAACACTCCGCCTCATTCCACGGCAGAAGCACAACACTCCACTTAGTTTAGTCCCACCTCGCCAACCGAGGAGACGTTCTACCAGCTTAAATAGGTCTCTCCACTCTCTTCACTCGCCGAGCTCAGTTACGAGAGCTTGTAACCCGAGTGGGGGCATTAAGGTGATGTGGACGCTGTTGTAGCGCTGTGGGCCTGGCTTGGGTGTGCTATTGCTGGCCCGCCCGTTCCAAGTTGCGTAGTGGACCGGCTGGGGCCTATGCGAAAGCTGGGCCTCACGGTCCATAATGTGGCAGGCACAGCGTGAGGCTGGCTTCACAGAGCAGCGACAACTGCCCGCTTCCAACGGTGGAAGGATAACGGGCCGCTGCACTCCTAGGCCACTTGGGCCTCGCAGCCTACTCCAGCGAACCATCACTTTTTTCTTTTCTGTACATGAGGTTAATTTTATTTCTTTCTTGGTTTTCCCATGTCTTTGAGAGATTGATTTGATTAATCTTTTGACTCTTGAATATTAATTGAGACTATCTTTTGTGCACATGAGGTTTATTTTCTTGTTTCCTCTTTTTTATTGTCTATACCATGTTGATTTGATTAATTTTTTGGCTTGAGTACAAATTGTGACTATCGCTTATCTTTTTTCGGACTATCATGACGGTGGTGATGAGGACAGTTCTTTGTGCCAACTATGGTTGTTTCTTTTCGGCCTATTAAGGCGGTGGTAGCAGGGTCGTGTTTGTGTGTCAACGATGGTTATCTCTTATTGGACTATTAAGACGGTAGTAGCGAGGTTGAGTGTGGTCAAATTATTTAATTGGGCCAACTATATGTACATTTGTAGTTGAATTGATGCATATTGGTGCATTTGAATCATTCAAATTGTTGGTGAAATAGCATGCATTTGTTTTAAATGTATGTTTCTAAGGATGAAAGAATTAGACAAACAATTTTTTAGTGAGTCCAATATAAAGGTTCAATTAGGTCCGATCACTTTCTTAACTTCTTATATTTGAGTAAAGATTTGAGCGAGTGTTTAGAAAGTTATATGACAGGGATTCGGCTAGGGGTGCCCTGATTAAGCTACCCTACAACTGCTCTGTCCCAGCCACTGTAAAGAGTGCCAGAGGTCATCAAACAACATTGCAAAAAGGTGTTGAAACACCAAGTTGACATACAACTTGAGCTCGAAGATTGTTATTGTTGTTGTATTTCATTTCATTGGAGAGTAGTCTCGATCTACTGCTTACTTACTTGGGAAATACATATTTAAGAAGCTGATTAAGCCAGTGAGCTTAATTAGCCAGGCTAGCTGCTAGTTGGCCATCCCTGCTGCTGCTGCAGAACCAGGGGATGCGGGGGTGCCGATAGAGTAAGAGCACTGCTGCACCGTGATCTGGTCGACGGCGAGCGTGTCGGTGGGGAACGGGCAGGAGCCGGTGTGGGTGCCCTGCAGCGGCTCGCATGGCGCCGGGGTGACGCCGGCCGAGACGCCCTCGACGTCGGCGCAGTTCCACGACACCTTCCTCTCCTTGGTCATCTCTGCGGTGACGTTGGCCATGCAAATGCCCTTGAAGGGCGCGCCCTGGATGCCCTGCATCCTCGCGGCCTCCTTCCAGACGCCGGTGGCCACCACGTCCTGGTAGCTGATGTTCTCCACGACGGGCACGGCCGTCTTGTCGTAGCCGTCGTCGGGGTGGGACTTGTAGTCGCCGGTCATCCAGAAGACGCGCTTCATGCCGTCGAGCCTCATCCGGCGCGCGTAGACGTCGCGCACGTACGCGCCGCGGCCGACCGCCGTCTTGATCCGCACGGCCGACTCGGTCCCGATGGCGGTGATGTCCTCGGCGCGCACGTCCCGGATGCCCCCGGACATCTCGCTGCCGAGCGCGATCACCGCGCTGGTCGGCGACACGCAGGTGAGGCGGCGGACCACGATGTGCTCGCTGGGCATGCCGACGGCGATGCCGTACTCATCCCAGCCGCTCTTGATGGCCACGC
The DNA here is from genome assembly GCA_034509565.1 of Triticum monococcum. NCBI lineage: Eukaryota > Viridiplantae > Streptophyta > Magnoliopsida > Poales > Poaceae > Triticum > Triticum monococcum. Next base: position 7,676,004 of record CM067847.1, on the reverse strand, counting down.
AGTCGTCGCCGGAGACGACGTAGCAGTCCTCGATGCGCACCTGGGAGCACGAGTCCGGGTTGATGCCGTCCGTGTTGGGCGACTTGGTGGGCGCCAGGATGGTGACCCCGGAGACGACGATGTTGCGGCTGTAGATCGGGTGGATGTTCCACGCCGGCGAGTTCAGGAGCGTGACGTTGGAGATGTAGACGCCGTCGGTGTGCATGAGCTCGATGAGGTAGCCGCGCGTGTACTTGAGCTTGCCGGACTTGTACTTGGACCACCACGTGGCGCCCTGCCCGTCGATGGTGCCGTTGTTGCCGGTGATCACCACGTCGGTGAGGTTGGACCCGGACACGAGGCTCGCGTACCGGCCGCCGGCGTGGTCCCGTCCCCGGCCGTAGGAGGGTAGCGGGTCGATGACCGGCCACTGGGTCACGTCCTGCGTCCCGAGGATGACGGCGTCGGCGTGGAGGAAGAGCGTGAAGTGGCTGGTGAGGTTGAAGGGCGCGGTGAGCCAGCGGCCGGCGGGCACGTAGAGCATGCCGCCGCCGCCGCCCTCGCCTGAGTACTGCGACAGGTGCTCCACCGCCTTGCGGAACGCCGCCGTGTTGGACGTGTTGCCGTCGCCCACGCCCCCGAAGTCCAGCAGCGACGCCGTGTGCTCCCGGCAGTTGGGCGCCATGTACGTGCTCTGCCCCGCCGGGGCCGCCTGCGGCGGCGTGTGCCGGCGCGCGGACACCGCCGTCGCCGCCAGGAGGAGGACGGCGAAGCAGAGGATCTGCAAGTGGTTGCACAGGAGGGAAGCTCACTCAGAGATCTGCGACCAAGTGTTGAAACTTGAAACAGGAACAGAGACACAGAGTGCAGGAAGACAAATGGGGAACGATGAATCAACTGTGATTTTCGCCGCTGATTCGAGCCAGAGATGAACAAAATGGAGAAGAAAATACAATCGATTATCAAGCTTCAGGTTGCCGAGATGAGGTGGAATTGCTGCTACCACCACCAGGAAAGATTAATTCTGAAAGCATGGGCATGTCTGGACTCGTGTATGATATCCGCTGAGCAGAAAGTCCGAAAGCATGGGCATTTGTGCATGCCTGCCAGAGCAGAAAGGATGTCGTTTAGTCCTTGTATCTTCATGGCCATTGGAGCACATCAGGATGCGCGCCAAGGTGCATCCTAACCAAGCGATCGATGGAGAAAGAAGAAGAGGCGAAAGTATAACAAGGAAGAAACGCGCTGCAGTGGTGACTTGTGGTACTGAAACAGCGTGAAGCTTTTAATTGCAGGGCCGGGCCGGACAGGCATAAAGAAAGGAAGAAGAGTAGCGAGCGGTGCTAGGAGAAATTAAACCGAAAGGGAAGCCATGAATGGGCGGCAATGGATGAATGGCAGAGGGAGGCGAGGTTGGTGGTACAGCATAAGCACATACCTGCGGCGACGCCATTGCTGCTGCTGCTCCCTCGAGAATCGAGACGGGGATCTCTGCCCCTGTCTCTCTCTGTTGTTTGGAGGACGGAGCGGAAGGGATTGGCGGATTGGGTTGTGAGACTAGGATCCACCCCATCTCGCTCTATTTATAGGAGGAGGGGAGGAAGAAGAAGATCCATCCAATCCAGACCAGCATTGCCTTGGGGTGGCGCTGAGCTAGGAGGCACCATCTTAATGCACTAATTGCACTTTACAAAATCTTTCCATTATTTTATTCTCATTATGGTGCTGTTTATATTTATTTATATATGAAATAAATAGCCGACATTAACTAGTTTCCTGCTGCGTTATCGGCTACCTCTTTTGCCTTTTTCGCCGCCTAATCCTAATCTTGACCCATGCAATGCAATGCAGCCAAGGAAGGCAGTGCTGCACTGCTGCTCATGGCCTGTCGTCCTCTTCCTCGTCGTCACGGGCGCATGCACTTCGATTTGGCTTCAACTTCACGGGTGGCCACAGCTCTAGTGCCATCAGTGCGCGCGTACTGCCTCTCTTGTGCCCCCGCCCCCGCCCCCGCCGATGCTCACGTTTTACAAGCGGGGAGGGTCACGAGGAGCACAGCGGTGCCACACACTCCGTCCACGTCCAAATTATCCACGACAACGCCACCGGCACCGGCCCACGACACATCCTGTCCTTTCCTTCGACAGGATCTTACGTAGAGATTCGTGCAAAATTTTCTTTTTATTTTTTTATATCTTGTGTCGCTTGACCGAGGCTTGATTAAGTTTTAGTCGACTGAGATACAACCACACCCTTTCTTTATACACACATAGCGCGTATTTGAATTGATATAATCCAACTGTCAGGTGTTTATCTACCCCATATAGATTGACATTAACTGAACCACTAAACCCTTTTGCTGTTTCTCTAGCTTAAAACATACCAAACAGTACAGATGGAAGCATAATTAACCGTACATCACCGTGTCGGTCAATTGAAAAACAAGATTAGTCAGTGAAAACTGACCACGCGCCCCGCCCGGCTGTGGGGTCACAAGGGGACCTAACCCTCACCCGCTGCTTCCCTCGCTGCCGCCGTCGAGAGTCGCTATCGGATGAAGCCCGGACAGTGACGGCGGCGGCTAGACCTCCCCTGGATGCGGCTTCCCTCTCCATGATGATGACGCTGTGGTCTTGGCGATGGTGGTGGAAGAAGCTATGCCCGGTGGTTCGCCCTCGACGCAGCCACCTGTGACGACGCCAGGAGTCTTCCTGAGCATTCCATGGAATACCAAAGAATTGTTGACCCATTGGTACACTATTGCTAGCTTGTTGTGTATATTGCTATTGCATTGCACAAATGAGTACCAAGGGGGGAGATCCTGGCTCCGCCGCTGACTGAAGCGGTGGCTAGGAGCTCTCGATCCACCCGATCTGGATCTGCGTTGGCCGGAGGAACTCAACACGTGGTTGCCTACGGGTGTGATGTTGCCTCGTCGCAGCACCGGCTACGGCTTGGGGCTTTGCTGCCTGCGGGGCTCATGCAATAGCTGCTGACGCAGTGTCGCCGAGGCTCCACATCCAAATTATCTAGGAAAAAGTCTATTTCAAACCCTGAATTGGTAGAGATCCGGCGAAATGAACCCCAACGTCCAAATCCCTGCCGATTGCACCCTAATCTATTCGATCCCGGTCCAAATCAAACCTTGGGGTGGTTTTATGCTAATAGGCGCTGACGTGGCAGTGGTCAACCAGGATTTTGACTGGTGGGGCCGCTATCGTTGACGAAGACCAAGTCTTAATGGCACCGGCCCGCATGTATCGAGCGAGTGGGGAACGAAACTAGGGTTCGTTCGCGCTGTGTGAAATCAGAGTGGAGCGGAGGAGAAATCTGAGCGTGGCGGCAGAGAGGGGGATGTCGTGGTCGTCGAGTGCTGCGTCCGCTCCCGGATACCGTCGAGCTGCAGGAAGGAGGGGGGAGGAGTCGCGCTCGCCGGTGCGCTACCGCGAGAATCCAATGTGCCACTGCAATCCTCCGAGGAAGGCGCCAAGATGGATCTCCTGGAGCCGGCAGAACCCTGGCAGGAGGTACTATTGCTGCGTGGATGCTATGGTGAGAATCAATTTTTTCCTAATTTTCTTCTGTGTAATTGAATTCTTCTCGTATTTCTTCTCCTCTGTGAAATGATTTCTTTTTTGGAAATATTTTGTGCATCTTAACAGCATGGTGGTTGTGGATTTGTGGAGTGGCATGATGATCCTTTGCCGAAATTTTGGAGTGAGCTGATTGGGGATCTGCGTGATGAAGTCTGGAGGCTTAAAGGCGCTGCAACCGTTGCTCGATCTGAAGGTCAATTTGCAATGGTAGCTCCCAGTGAAGATCAAGCCACAAGGGAGACCACGGTTCTGTCTCTGCTAGATCAACTGAGAGAGAAGAATGAAGAGATAGCTGGGATTAGGGCCAAATATCATAATGTGGTGTTTCTTTTTACTATATTTGTGCTTGGTTTAGTTGCAAGCAAGATGTTAAGTTAGTTCTTGGTTTAGTTGCAGCCAAATCTAATTGCAATTGAGTGTCTGGTTTAGTTGAATGTGTACTGGACAAGTTAAGTTAGCTCTTGCTTAATGTGTAATGGATCAGTTAAGTTGTCTTTTGTATGCAATGAGATTGAGTTTGTGGTAAATGGTTTGAATCTTTTCAGAAAGTTTGAATTATGAAATCATTGCAAATGAGTTGTCTTAAGTTCTTGCTTAATGGCATTTGTTTACTGAATCCATCTAACTCAAATCAAACTGGCAAACAAAATAACACATAAACCTGGAGATATAGCATCCATACCAAATGAATTCCATAGATAAACCTGGGCATGTTTGCAACACAAGTGTTTGCAACATGTAGAAAACCTGATACATTATTGTTTTTGGGCATTTGCAAAAGAGATGTTTGCACCATTACATTGAAAATGTTTTAAACACTGCAACATCAACAAAAGTACTAGAACTGGCAAGTTGGATCCATAACTAGTAGTTTCCACTGCAAGTGAAGTATTTGTAGCTTGGCACTAAGGATGCAGTCTTTCTTCTTACTCTCTTAGCTCCAGTTCCTCTCACTGAAGAAGATGATCCAGCTTCAGCAGTTGCAGCTCTCTTTCTTGGAGGCTTGAAGTTGCTGGCATTGGTACCACGTGTAGAGGCTTGTGGAACTTGAGATGTAGAGCCAGAAGCAATGGTTCTAGAAGCTACTTGTGATTGAGCTTGAGATGCAGAGCCACAAGAACTGGTTCTAGGAGCTGGTTGTGATTGAGCTTGAGATGCAGAGCCACAAGCACTGGTTCTAGCTGTTGCAGTTTGCTGGCATTTTCCAAGGCAGAAAAGGAGAGAATAGTGAGGAAATATATCATGTGTAAGCATTTAAAATCAACTAAAATGACCAAGTAATCATGTGCAATCATGTAAAATTATGGAATACCTCAGTTGTGCTCTTTTTCTTGCTAGTCTTGGTGAGATGTGCATTCTTCTTCTTGCCTCTCTCAGGGTTCTTCTTGCACCATGTCTTGTTGTGTCCAGGATTTCCACACATAGAGCATTTAATTATGGATCCATGCTTGCTCATTTTATTTCCCTTAGGAGCTTTTTTTCTTCTCTTTGCCTGTCATTTTTCTTAGGACTTCATGGCATTCTCACATATTTAGGAGCTACAGGCCTAGGATTTGCAGACACAGGCCACATCTCTTCACCTTCTACAGGCTGCAAGCAATGCTCATATATTTTTTGAACACCTCAACAGAGTAGCAAGGATGAATGAAATCTTCAATATTCTTCTTACACTTGTAAATAGCACTAATGGCATGGTGATAGACCAGCCAACTGGAAATAGCAACAGGACCATGTCCTTTTTTCCAGATCAACAGTGTACTGCCTTCCCCTACCATTCATATGCTACACTTCAAACCCATTTTCTCCATTCCAAAGCAACTCAAGATATTGTGTCCAAGCAATATATTTCTTGATCTTTTTAAATATACCAGGGCATATTTTCCATGTCATTTTCTCACCCTTCTCTTTCTGTTCTTGAATTATCACCAATATTTTCTTCCTAATATTCTCTCGCATAGAAATAATTGGATAGAACCTAGCATAAAAAATGGCATGGTCACATTGGAAAGAAAACCCTTGCCCAATGCACAGGCTCTGTCCTCATCATGTCCTTAGCCCCTTCAGGTGTCTATTGGGCAAGCTTGGATCTGTAATAGTTGAAATCTTGCTTATTGGAAGCTTTGGCAACAGCCCAACAATTTTTCTGCCAATCATGAGCTTTGTGCTTCTTCCTCCAGTTACCATATATGTGCCTAGCACACATCCTGTGCTCTGCAGCTGGTAGATAGTCCTGCATGGCATTGAGTATGCACTTTTGTTGATCAGAGATAAACACCCAGCCAGCTCCATTGTTGTTGATGTCAAGATCCTTGATGAGTAGCCCAGCAAACCATTTCCAAGTTGCATTGGTTTCCTGCTCAACTACAGCCCAAGCTAGTGGATACATTTGATTGTTAGCATCCCTACCTATGGCACATGAGAGCTCACCTTTCACTGCCCCTTTGAAGAAACATCCATCAAGGCCTATCACTTTCCTGCATCCGGCCTTGAATCCTTGTTTCATTGCATTGAAGAAAACACAGAAACCCTCAAATATATTTTGGACCATGTTTGTTGGATCCAAACACACAATAACAGTGCTTCCAGGGTTGCTCCTAAGCATCTCTAATTGGTAATCAAACACTCTGGTATACTCACTCTTCATACCACTCATCAATCTGTACATCACAATTGCCTTTGCATGTTTGCACTTTGAGGTTCAAACATCAGGAAACATGTCTTGCAATACAGTGGCTTTCATGCTTTATATTTTCCACATAGTCTTAGCTAGTATGAAGTGCTCATACCTCTGTGCAATCAACTTAGCAGTCACAAGCCTGTTGCACCTATTTTGCCAAGGGCAACCATCCCATCCACACTTGGCCCTAACTCTGTCACTTTCTGATTTGATGAACCTGATGCTCCTCTTAGTAACCAGACCATACCTTGTCAGAGCTTTACAAAGCTGGTTCTTGCTTCTAAAAACCATGGACAATGCAAAATGTGGTATCTCGGTGTCATTGTTATACCTTGGAAATATGCTCTTTCTCTTAACTACCTCTCCATCATAATCTTCCTTATAACTGTAGTCCTCATCAGAAGAGTCGTACTTCCAATCCTCTTCTTCTCCTGCTATTTGTTGCTCCATGTTGGCAATGAGCTCAATTGGTACTGGACCAGACGCATCTCTTCCAATCCAGCTCATGCTCTGTTTCATTCTTTTCTTGAACTTTCTAGCATGCCTCCTTAGCTCCACCACCTATGAACCTTCTCCACTATCATCACTATGTGGAATGTACTCAAAATCACTCTCTGGATCTGATAACCCACAAGTATAGGGGATCGCAACAGTTTTCGAGGGTAGAGTATTCAACCCAAATTTATAGATTCGACACAGGGGGAGCCAAAGAATATTTGCAAGTATTAGCAGCTGAGTTGTCAATTCAACCACACCTGAAGATTAATTATCTGCAGAAAAGTGAGCAGTAGCAAAGTAGTGTGATAGTTTTGATAATAGTGACAACAGCAATAGTAACAGCAATAGTAACGGTAACAGTGATAGGAGTGATTTTGTAACAAGTGCAATAGTAGCGATAGCAGTAGTAACTTAGCAGAAGCAATATAAGATAATTTTGTAGGCATTGGATCGGTAATTTGTTGTATGATATTCATCATGTAACAACCATAACCTAGGGCGATATGGCACTAGCTCCAGTTCATAAATATAATGTAGGCATGTATTCCGTAAATAGTCATACGTGCTCATGGAAAGAACTTGCATGACATCTTTTGTCCTACCCTCCCGTGGCAGCGGGGTCCAATTGGAAACTAAGGGATATTAAGGTCTCCTTTTAATAGAGAACCGAAACAAAGAATTAACACATGGTGAATACACGAACTCCTCAAACTACGGTCATCACCGGGAGTGGGCACGACTATTGTCACTCCGGGGTTGCCGAATCATAACACGTAGTAGGTGACTATAACTTGCAAGATCGGATCTAGAACATAGATATAATGGTGATAACATAAACGGTTCAGATCTGAAATCATGGCACCCGGGGCCAAAGTGACAAGCATTAAGCATGGCAAAGTCATAGCAACATCAATCTCAGAACATAGTGGATACTAGGGATCAAGCCCTAACAAAACTAACTCGATTACATGATGAATCTCATCCAACTCCTCACTGGCCAGTGAGCCTACGAAGGAATTACTCACTCCCGGTGGGGAGCATCATGGAATTGGCGATCTGCAACTGCACCAACACATACATAATCTGCCATCTGCACACACTTGTTGTCATCATTCAGAAACATCAAACCATTGATAAGTTCTTGACCAGGAATCAGAAAATTGAACTTCCTTGATTCCTTCAGTGCCATGTGATCCTTCAAATGGCCCTTCACTTCCTGCAGCGACAGTTTGTCTCTTTCTATCTCTGACATAGCTTCCTTTCCCCCAACATACTGCAAACTAGGACCAATTAAGATGAACTCGCCACCCAAACGGAAACAAACATTCAAAATCTCGGTCGGGTCCATGATTTCACTGAAATAGACAAATAAGCAGAACCAAATTAACCAATCTTTCTTGCCTAGGAATAAATCTATGGCTAAATCACACAAATATCATATATTTTCGCAAGCAAAATCACCACCACAATCTCGGTAAAACCCTAACCATACTGGTGCAATCACGGGCTAAACTACGGGCATCGGACTAGGATGGCACTAGATGATTACCTTCAGATGTTCATGCCGCCGCGCCGTCACGATCGTCGTCGCCTCGTCAATCATCCGTCGGTCGCTGCTACCTCTTGAGCACTTGCGTTGGTTTTCTCTTAAAGAGGAAAGGGTGATGCAGCAGAGTAGCGTAAGTATTTCCCTCAGTTTTTGAGAACCAAGGTATCAATCCAGTAGGAGGCCACGCACGAGTCCCTTGTACCTACACAAACAAATAAATCCTCACAACCAACGCGATAAGGGGTTGTCAATCCCTACACGGTCACTTACGAGAGTGAGATATGATAGATATGATAAGATAATATTTTGGCATTTTTATGATAAAGATGCAAAGTAAAATAAAAGGCAATAAAAATAACTAAGTATTGGAAGATTAATATGATGGAAGATAGACCTGGGGGCCATAGGTTTCACTAGTGGCTTCTCTCGAGAGCATAAGTATTCACGGCGGGTAAACAAATTACTGTTGAGCAATTGACAGAATTGAGCATAATTATGAGAATATCTAGGTATGATCATGTATATAGGCATCACGTCCGAGACAAGTAGACCGACTCCTGCCTGCATCTACTACTATTACTCCACACATAGACCGCTATACAGCACGCATCTAGAGTATTAAGTTTAAGAGAACAGAGTAACGCTTTAAGCAAGATGACATAATGTAGAGGGATAAACTCATGCAATATGATGAAAACCCTATCTTGTTATCCTTGATGGCAACAATACAATACGTGCCTTGCTGCCCCTACTGTCACTGGGAAAGGACAGCGTAAGATTGAACCCAAAGCTAAGCACTTCTCCCATTGCAAGAAAGATCAATCTAGTAGGCCAAACCAAACTGATAATTCAAAGAGACTTACAAAGATAACCAATCATACATAAAAGAATTCAGAGAAGATTCAAATATTGTTTATAGATTGAAAGAACATGCGGTGCCCCCATGTTTGGTTTTGGTAATTGATGACAATCTCTATGGACTAATGGTTGCCTTGAGTTATATTTGAAGGTTTTGTCCATAGGCTTTTCTTGGAGTACATGTGTTGGTTTCAAGGAGAGTTTGTGTCGACCAAGGTGCTATTCAAGGAATTACCTAAAGATTGGTCTTGTGAGAGGTTGATCAAGACTAAGTTAAAGAGTGAATCAAGATGATCAACCCACAAAGTGTAGAAGATGCACCGAGAGGGATCAAGTGATCCCATGGTATGGTAAGCATTGTCAATTACGCTTTGTGTACTAACCCATGGTCTTCGTGAGGGTTCTTTGTGGGGTTAGGTTGCGGTGTGCAAGTTCAAGTGGAGCATCACGAAGAGATCAAATGCTTGAAGCTTGCCGTCCTTTGTGGTGACAATGGACTTGTGAAGATGTGCGGAAGAGTTGCTCATACATAGTGGAGTATGGGGGAGCAATCAACTAGTCTTCATCAAGTCAACACAATCAAGAAAGGTTGTGGTGTGCAAGTTCAAGTGGAGCATCATGAAGAGATCAAATGCTTGAAGCTTGCCGTCCTTTGTGGTGACAATGGACTTGTGTAGATGTGCGGAAGAGTGGCTCACCCATAGTGGAGTATGGGGGAGCAATCAACTAGTCTTCATCGAGTCAACCCAATCAAGAAAGGTGGTCCAACTTGAGGGAGTCAAGATCGTCATCATCTAGCTCAAGTGGACCATGTGCAAGGCAAAGGTTTGCCCTTGATATGTTTTCTATTTTACCGGTCTCATGATGGTAGTTGGGAGACCGGGTTATAGGATCGATTGCCGTACTATCAAGGGGGGCTCTCGATGAGTAGCTTGATCGTATCGTTCGCTGAGAGCTCAAACCATTGCATCCTTGCATCATCTTTCTTGGTTCTTGTTTGGTTCTCTTTGAGAGTCTTAGAGCTTATGGTCATCTTGATGACAAGCTCGAGTTCATCGAAAACGGAGTTCACATGCTTCTTCTATGATGTTTTCGATGTTGGAGGTTTTGCCGGTTCTTCTCAGTTGGAGGTCTCACTCCTCTATTTGTTGGCATACCTCCCCTGCCTCTTCTTACTATAATCAGTCGCTGTTTTGATGCTACTCGTCGTCTTGTTTCCAACAAGCTTGAGTTTGCTCAATTCGGAGCTCATATGCAGAAGTTATGGCAGTTCTGGCTTTCTTGAGAGTGGTTTTGTCAGGATCCCAGCGGTAGTACCATGGTACCCAGCGGTAGTACCGCTGAGGGGTCACAAGCGGCAGTACCGCTCCTCAGCGGTAGTACCGGCGGTGACTCCGCAGCAGTACTACCGCTGGCTTACCAGGTCCCTACCGCGTCGATTCGAGGGGTCTTTTTCTGTGTCGGCTTGTGCGGTACCTCGCCGCGGCAGTAGTGCGGCAGTACCTCTCCTTAGCGGCAGTACCGCCCTTCCTCCGCGGTAGTACCGCCCGGTTCCCTCTTTCCCTTTCCCCTTCGTTCTGCGCGGCAGTTCCGCCGAAGGGAGCGGTAGTACCGCTTAACCCAGCGGTAGTAGCGCCCCAAGGTTCATGTTTTGTTGCTCCTTTTCCCTGTTTCTTCCACCTGAGCGGTAGTACCGCTCGTGGAGCGGTAGTACCGCTCGTGTGCGGGCTAAGCACATAACGGTTGGATTTTCCCCCTCCTATAAAAGGGGGTCTTCTTCCCCAATGAACCTTATCCTTTGAGCTCGTGTTCTTCCCCCATTGTTGACCTTCTTCGAGCTTGCTAACTCTCAATCCCTCCATGGATTCTTGCTAGTTTTTGAGGGAAAAGAGAGAGGAGATCTAGATCCACATTTCCACCAATCACTTTCTCCTCTATGTGAGGGGAACCCCTTGGATCTAGATCTTGGAGTTCTTGGTGTTCTCCTTCTTGTTCTTCCTCTCATTTTCCTCCCTAGCATTAGTTGCTTCGGTGGGATTTGAGAGAGAAGGACTTGGGCACTCCGTGTGCCCTTGCCATTGCATTTGGTGCATCGGTTTGAGTTCTCCACGTGATACGTGGAAGTTACAAGTTGAGAAGCTCATTACTCTTGGGTGCTTGGTACCCTTGATCTTGTTCCTCTTGGGTGCTTGGGCGCCCTAGACGGTTGTTGGTGTTCAGAGCTCAATCATTGTGGTGCAAAGCTCCGAGCAAGCGTCGGGGTCTCCAATTAGGTTGTGGAGATCGCCCCGAGCAATTTGACGGGTACCGGTGACCGCCCCCAAGGGTTGCCAAAGTGTACGGGTTCGGTGACCGCCCCCAAGGGTTGCCATTTGTACGGGTTCGGTGAGCGCCCTCAAGGGTCCCTTAGTGAAATCACGGCATCTTGCATTGTGTGAGGGCGTGAGGAGATTACGGTGGCCCTAGTGGCTTCTTGGGGAGCATTGTGCCTCCACACCGCTCCAAACGGAGATTAGCATCCGCAAGGGTGTGAACTTCGGGATACATCGTCGTCTCCGCGTGCCTCGGTTATCTCTTACCCGAGCCCCTTTACTTATGCACTTTACTTTGTGATAGCCATATTGTTTCTTGTCATATATCTTGCTATCACATAGTTTCTTATCTTGCTTAGCATAAGTTGTTGGTGCACATAGGTGAGCCTAGTTGTTTTAGGTTTTGTGCTTGACAAATTAACCGCTAGGTTTATTCCGCATTTGTTCAAGCCTAAACTGGAATTATTTTAAAATGCCTATTCACCCCCCCCCCCTCTAGGCGACATCCACGATCTTTCAGATAAACTTGATCATAAACCCACAATTCATCGGTCTCAACAAACACACTGCAAAAGAAGATTACATCGAATAGATCTCCACAAGAGAGGGGGAGAACTTTGTATTGAGATCCAAAAAGAGAGAAGAAGCCATCTAGCTAATAACTATGGACCCGTAGGTCTGAGGTAAACTACTCACACTTCATCGGAAGGGCTATGGTGTTGATGTAGAAACCCTCCGTGATCGATGCCCCCTCCGGCGGAGCTCCGGAACAGGCCCCAAGATGGGATCTCGTGGATACAGAAAGTTACGGCTGTGGAATTAGGGTTTTGGCTCCGTATCTGGTAGGTTGGGGTACGTAGGTATATATAGGAGGAAGGAGTACGTCGGTGGAGCAACAGGGGGCCCACGAGGGTGGAGGGCGCTGTTGGAAATATGCCCTAGAGGCAATAATAAATTAGTTATTATTATATTTCGTTGTTCATGATAATCGTTTATTATCCATGCTAGAATTGTATTGATAGGAAACTCAGATACATGTGTGGATACATAGACAACACCATGTCCCTAGTAAGCCTCTAGTTGACTAGCTCGTTGATCAATAGATGGTTACGGTTTCCTGACCATGGACATTGGATGTCGTTGATAACGGGATCACATCATTAGGAGAATGATGTGATGGACAAGACCCAATCCTAAGCATAGCACTAGATCGTGTAGTTCATATGCTAAAGCTTTGCTAATGTCAAGTATCATTTCCTTAGACCATGAGATTGTGCAACTCCCGGATGCCGTAGGAGTGCTTTGGGTGTGCCAAACGTCACAACGTAACTGGGTGGCTATAAAGGTACACTACGGGTATCTCTGAAAGTGTCTGTTGGGTTGGCACGAATCGAGACTGGGATTTGTCACTCCGTGTAAACGGAAAGGTATCTCTGGGCCCACTCGGTAGGACATCATCATAATGTGCACAATGTGATCAAGGAGTTGATCACGGGATGATGTGTTACGGAACGAGTAAAGAGACTTGCCGGTAACGAGATTGAACAAGGTATCGGGATACCGACGATCGAATCTCGGGCAAGTACAATACCGCTAGACAAAGGGAATTGTATACGGGATTGATTAAGTCCTTGACATCGTGGTTCATCCGATGAGATCATCGTGGAACATGTGGGAGCCAACATGGGTATCCAGATCCCGCTGTTGGTTATTGACCGGAGAACGTCTCGGTCATGTCTGCATGTCTCCCGAACCCGTAGGGTCTACACACTTAAGGTTCGATGACGCTAGGGTTATAAAGGAAGTTAGTATGTGGTTACCGAATGTTGTTCGGAGTCCCGGATGAGATCCCGGACGTCACGAGGAGTTCCGGAATGGTCCGGAGGTAAAGATTTATATATGGGAAGTCCTGTTTTGGACACCGGAAGAGTTTCGGGGTTTATCGGTAACGTACCGGGACCACCGGGAGGGTCCCGGGGGTCCACCAAGTGGGGCCACCTGCCCCGGAGGCTTGCGTGGGCTAAGAGTGATGAGGGACCAGCCCCTTAGTGGGCTGGTGCGCCTCCCACAAGGGCCCAAGGTGCCCAAGAGGTGGAAAGGGGGCAAACCCTAATGGGATATGGGCCTTAGGGCCCATATCGGGGCGCCTCCCTCTCCCCTCCCCCTCTTGGCCGCCACCCTTGACCCCATCTAGGGCTGCCGCCCCCCTAGGGGTGGGAAACCCTAGAGGGGGCGCAGCCCCTCCCCTTCCCCTATATATATGAGGCCTAGGGGGCTGCCCAACACACACGCGATTCAATCTCTCTTGGTGCAGCCCTGCGTCTCTTCTTCCTCCTCTTCTGTGGTGCTTGGCGAAGCCCTGCAGGATTGCCACGCTCCTTCATCATCACCACGCCGTTGTGCTGCTGTTGGATGAAGTCTTCCTCAACCTCTCCCTCTCTCTTTGCTGGATCAAGGCGTGGGAGACGTCACCGGGCTGTACGTGTGTTGAACGCGGAGGTGCCGTCCGTTCGGCACTTGGTCATCGGTGATTTGAATCACGACGAGTACGACTCCATCAACCCCGTTCTCTTGAACGCTTCCGCTTAGCGATCTACAAGGGTATGTAGATGCAACTCTCCTTCCCCTCGTTGCTGGTCTCTCCATAGATAGATCTTGGTGACACGTAGGAAAATTTTGAATTTCTGCTACGTTCCCCAACAGGCGCGCCCAGGGGGGTAGGTGCGCCCCCTACCTCGTGGCCTCCTGGTTGATGTCTTGACGTAGGGTCCAAGTCCTCTGGATCATGTTCGTTCCAAAAATCACATTCCCGAAGGTTTCATTCCGTTTGGACTCCGTTTGATATTATTTTTCTACGAAACCCTAAAATAGGCAAAAAAAAAACAACAATTCTGGGCTGGGCCTCCGGTTAATAGGTTAGTCCCAAAAATAATATAAAAGCATGTAATAAAGCCCAATAATGTCCAAAACAGAATATAATATAGCATGAAACAATCAAAAATTATAGATACGTTGGAGACGTATCAGTCGCCATTGTTGTCGCGGGAGAGAGGTGGAAGGCAGGAGGGCACGGAGTGCTCGAGGTGAACTGCCCATGGGCCCTGTTGGCAGGGTTGACATATGGGTACTCTTTCTCCTGGGCCGCCGAATGGGCCGGCCTTAGTGGGCCATATTTCTATCTCGCGCGCCAACTAATCCAGCCCACGCCTTGCCACGTCACAATCCTCGTTTGGCACAGTACCCCAAGGTTTGATTTGGACCGAGATCGAATAGATTAGGGTGCAATCGATAGGGATTTGGACATTGGGGTTCATTTCGTCGGATATCTACCAATTCAGGGTTTAAAAAAGACTTTTCCAATTATCTAGCACAATGCCATCGCCGGCATCGGCACCTGCCCACTGCCCATCCTATCAACGATAGGGACTCTGCCGAGGGCTCCCTTCAAACACAACCAGCGCACATTTTTTTTATTGATATAATCCAACTATCACGTGTTTATTTTCCCACCCTATAGATTGAGTTTAATCCAACCCTTTTGCCAATTCTCTAGATGAAAGTATACTTAATCGTACATCGAGATCAGCCAGTGAAAACCAACCACGCGCCCCAACCTGCTGTGGCAACACAAAGGAACCCTAACCCCCACCTTCTGCAGTCGAGGGTCTCTATCAGGCGAAGCCTGGACAGTGACGGCGGCAGCGAGACCTTCATGGATGTGGCCTCCTTCTCTATGACGACGATGAGGCGGTCTTGGCGACGCTGCTCAGTGGCGGTGGTGGTGGGACAAGCTCTGCCTAATGGTTAGCCCTCGACTGCACCCAGTGGCGGCGCTAAGGGCCTTCCTGGGCATTCCATGAAATACCAAAGAATTGCCGATCGGTTGATATATTGTTGCTAACTTATTGTATATTTGTTGTCATATTACTATTGCATTGCACAAATGAATACCAAGGGGGAAATTCCTGGCTCCTCCATTGACTACAGCAGCGGCTGGGAGCTCTCGATCCACCCTATCTGGATCTGGGTTGGTTGGAGGAACACGCCACATGGTTGTCTGCGGGTGTGGTGTTGCCTCGTAGGCGCATGCCATAGTTGCTGACGTGGTGTCGCTAAGGCTAGGCGGATGATGGGCGTTGTGATGGTGCAGGTAGCTCGGCTCGACGTGTTGGTGGTACTGGAGGGACATGTCAACGCGGCTTCAACAACGTGGTGGTGCGGCGGCGACGACATCAAAGTGAACAAACATTAGCGGTGTTGCCCTTTCCGGTGGGCAGGGATGTAGGTATGTGATGATATGGATGAAAGTCCGGCGCGTCTCCAGACGGTGCTACCGGCGACGATGCCCAGGGGTATCGTTCCCTTCTTGGAGGTGTCAATGTGCTGGGTCGACACCTCGCTCTCATTCACATGGTTTGTTATCTCAGGGTGAAAGCCTAGCTTCGGTTCTGGATCGTCGATGGCGGCGTCCTCAACATCGTCCCTTTGTTGAAAGCATTGTTTGCGGAGACATGGCTTGGTGGTTGTATTTTGCGTTCCTTTGGTGGTCGCCGCTGTTCTCGATTATGATTCAAGAACACTATGTACGCCATCACAAGTGAGTCAAAGAAAATGGCTTTCTCAGGGTTGTCCGAGTCCAGCCACTCACTTGCAAACTCTTTTAGGCGCTCAAGCAACGACGGAGCTATGTTGGTTCCTGAGAAAAAATTTATGAGGTTCAAGTTGGAGTGGATTTGCTTGTCACCGGGTTACGGTGGGAGCTTGTGAGTCTTTCTTGCAATTTACCCTCGGCCTTTTATAATGCTAAGACATGCAATTTGCATGCTCTTAAAAAAACATTATAGTGCACAATGCAGTACTCCCTCCGATACAAAATAAATGTCATGGTTTTAGTTCAAATTCGGAGGGAGTACGCAGCAAAAACATAACTTGCACTTACACATTAACAGCACAAGCGTACAACAGAACCAAAACAAACAAAATTTGGAACATCGAGCAGACAAGGAGATCACTTCTCCAAATCAACACAAAATTCAGAAAATCGAACAAAATTCAGCAATGGCAAACACATGGATGGCCTACTTCTAATGCTTCAGTGAGAATCTAACAGGCATGCAACTCCAGCTCGTCCTACACACGCGCGACACAACTTACTTTTCATGCATGCATGCTCATGACAGCAATGGTGGTGCCAAGTTTGGGGAGACCCCATCCAATCCACAATGGGCTAATCCACAGAAAAGGTGGGCAAAAAGAGATCAACTGGTACCACACACACACTCACACCATTCAGATCTAACACTGCAAAAAGAACAACAATGATAATACCACCACACTGAGGTGGCGACCAGCCAAACGCAGAACAACTTGTGACCGACCTGCACTACCACAACCAAATCTCATCTCCATCCGGTGCAAACACACTGGGACTGGAGCATGCAACAACAAATTGACCTACACATACACATCAAGCAGCCTCTGGTAAAAGCAAAAACATATATTTAATAATTCATCACAAAAACCCACTGTCTGTAACTGACGCCAAATACACACCGCCTGACAGTAAGACGGCTCTCCTATATTCCCTATATCCACTTTCGGTTTCTCGACGCAAAGCTAAGTATCACAGCAAATGAAAAGATCGACCTTTGGTGTAAAAAGAAAGTAACTATGATCTAGAATTGTCTTCTGTAGATGTTCAGGCTGTTGCTGGTGCCACCGCCCAGCATGATGTTGATGGAGGAAGCCCCCTCTGTTCCATGGGCAGGGAATGGATCCTCCGAACCGTATCCGAATGGAGAGGCGGCCTGGGTTGCTGCTACGACGCCGTGGCAGTAAGTGTCTTGGTCTGCCTGACAGGGTGTCCCTTTGCAGTATAGCCCCTCAAAATCGCCCATTCGCTCCCACGATGAGAACGAGAATGGCCCGGACATGCCACAGTCGGTGAGCCTCCACTGGGGCATGTGGGAACGAGAGGCCCGTGCCAGCGGTGACCGGCTTCCATATGGATAGGTATCTGCTCCTGCTCCTTGCGCGCCTAGAGCCGGTTCGTGGTCCACGAAATCGTCCCGATGGCCGCGGCCTCTATGGCCGTTCCACCTCAGCTGACGGGGTTCATCGCAGTCTTCGCCTATGAGGACATGAAGGGCCACCGCCTCGGCTATCGCGGCCCCTTCGTCGTCCAGCCTCCTCTGCTCCTCCTGTTTCTGCTGCCGCTTCTTCTCCAGCTCCGAGATGATGGCGGCAGAGTTTGCGAGCGCTTTCTCCAGCCGGCGCCTCTTCTTCTCAGCCTGCTTCTGCCGGTCTGACTCGTCTTTCGCGTGCTTCTTCTTTCCTTTCTTCGACACTTGGCCTGCTTGGTTACCGCCAGCTCTGTCCATCACGACTGCGCTCCCTTTTCACTGTATCTGATCTTCCTGTACTAATCCAATTAAGAAAAATTACAATCTAAGAGTGTGTGGCTGTACTCCTCACTGAAAAGAGCATATCCTAAGGCAACAGCAACGTCTTCAAGTTGAAGAGCCACTTAAGCTGTCACAACAGAATACCTAAATCCACTCAGACCTCAATCGTCTATGGTTAATCTCGTCACGAACTTCCTGCCACCTTTTGACCCATTTTCACAATACCAGAATTTATATGAATTCACAGCCAACCAACTCATAAGGATCTTCTCCTGTATCGAGAAAAGAAGAAAGTTCAGGTTAGAAACGAAGATTCAATGAACGCAAGACATATTCCCTTCTCGGTAATCCAAGGAATATATAAGTAAATCAAGTAAACTTATAGTAAAAACATGGATGATGATCCATTTTGCAGAAAATAACTCAGAAAGATCAAAGCATCATATAGTTCAATAGCAGATGATATATTTCAGCAGCAGATGGAACAAAACTATACAGAGTATTTTGCAGTCCGGTCTCATCCAATTAAAAACATGGCACACAAACAAAGATAATCTGATCCACTAGCAAACGGCCAAACTTAGCGGCAAAGTGAACAGCACTGAATAAAGTGGCCCCTCTGTGCAGCCAACAGCAAAATTCAGCATTTGCTACAACACAAGTTATAAGTGCAAACTAGTCCAAAGTGGAAAACTGGGGATGCAAGTGTGCTTAGCCCACAAAACACTCCTATTAGTGCTCTAACGGCCGCAAAAGCCAACACACTAATGTGTAGTATGAGGATGCAGGATATGCAGCGAGCCACTTGCATCCCTATGGAAAACTCCTGAAAATGGCTCATGGCTACCGTGGCAAATGCTGGACTCTCCCTACAAGTTTACAAACGTTGCCCGTTTGTGAATCTAGCGGCACCGATTAGATCAGAACAAAAGCTCCACGGTAGCACACTGATTTGTCATGCAAACGGCATCATAAGCTTTTCATGCTGTCTAATTGCATATCAATATACAGGAACATACGTATCATCATCATTCCTTAACAACAGATCAACCCAAAGTCCTCTAGATTGACGGTTAGAAGCCGAAGTTGATCTGGCAATTGGCACCCGTGGAATCTAAACCATGGTGATCCGGGGCAGGAACAAAACAATCTAATTGCCACACGATACGGCATCTAAGCCCATCAGATCGGCCAGACAGGCGAGCAGATCAGCGGCGAAAACGCGCCAAGACCCCGCCTTTCCACGGTCCACGGGAGAATCTGGCGTGGAAAACGGAAATCCCGAACGAAGACGGCAAGATTCCGATGAAATTCCCCGCTAATTCAGTGAAACTACCCATCGATCTGTACGAATTAGGCCCGTACGGAGCGAGGAGATTACCTTGGTAGAGCCGGCGACGGCGCGGGGGGCGGGCGACGGGCCGCCGACTCGCCTGGACTCGCCTCGCGGGCGACCACCGGCGGCGGGGATCGGAGGTGCGCGGGGCGGGCGGTTCCGTCGAGGGGGCGACCGGATCGGCGGAATTCGAGGAGGATTTGGCGGTGCGGGCACGGAGAAGCTGCGGAGACCGGGGGCGCTGGGCGGATTGGGGAATTTTGGGGTCCGGGTGGGGGCACGTGCTGGGCGCGTGAGGGTGGTTGCACTGTCCAACACTCCAAGTATCCAATCCCCAACCCAACCTAGCACAAGTCTTGTTTTCTCTTTTCCTCTTTTTGCCATTCAAACAAATGCACAACTCTTTTACATTCTTGTTTGGTAGGCAGATATTTCATTATTTTATTTTCTCCCAACACATTTTTTTTATCTTGCTAGGCCATTTGTTGTAGTTTTTTTTTACTTTTAATTATAAGATACATACATTCGGGTGCATACACAATGGGCGCACGACACACAGTTGTGTTGACGTGTTCTCTGACCACCTAAGCCATAGGTTCAAGGTATATTCATGATTTTTTTTACTTTACTGAATGTAGTTGTATATGTGTAAATTTGAATGTCAAGATTTGGGGTTTTTACATAGAATTGTGCCTTTACAACTCGGCCAACTTCATCTTTTTCTCTCTTTTGAATAGTTGCCAGGATAGGGACGGAAAGATTCCTTGTGTTTGTATGGAAACCAAATATATACAAGTTACACAGTTTTCATTTAAAGTTTACATTTATTGCCTGTTTTGATCTCCTCTAGCTTCCCAAAACTTCACAAATCCAGCTTCTCACAGTGGCTTCTAACTCCAAGCGGCGATGAAAAATCTGTTCGGCTCGATTTGCAGCTTCTCCCAGCGCTACAGCCCAGCTGGGAGGGTTGTGCCCTGTTCGGGCTAGTTGGGCCGACTAGAGGCAGCCCAAATCGGGCCACCGGCAGCAACAGTGAGGGGGGCACGAGCGAGGGAACGAGGAGGGATATGTCCTAGCGAGTGTACCGGTTCGATGGCTTGACTTGGCAGTGGCAGTTCAATTTAAATATTGGCTAACTCCAGCTTTCCGTATCGGTGGAGCTGGGTCGAGGTTGCTTCATGATTTTGCACTGCCATTGGACATAGCTTCGAGAGGCCAACTTCTCACAGTCCAAACATTCGGGACAATTTCATCTGTGGAGTTTGTGAAGCGTGGATCTGGAGGAGATCAGAACATGTCATTAGTGTGGAAACCTCTCATTGGATACCAAGTTTTCTGGAAGAGCATGACAATAATTCCGTCACCTATATTTTTTGTCAAATTTGACAAAAGAGCCAAGATTGTTCGCCATTTATATGTATCCAAGAGAGTACAACTTGTATAATTATATGTAACCAAAAATTACTTTAGCAATGTTGCACATGCAGTAAACTATTGAAAGGGCTTTTCCCTACTTTATGTTTTGGATGATGATGACAACCCTTTGTTGGTCTAATCTTGTGCTAAATGTTTCAGGTTCTCGATGCTTAGGCCTACATCGGAAAGCTATTCTCTCTCGTAGGAAAAGATCGAAGACGGAGTCCTCTATGCTTTTTATCTCTTTAGTCGTAGGGAACCCGTACTATCAAGAGGGAATCCTCATTGGAAAGAACTGGGGGAATCCATTCACGTACACCTTCCTCACCCCTCCTTTGTCCTTCTCAGGTGAGAGAGAGAGAGAGTTTCCCTTATCTTCTTCTGCTCACTGTTACCTCCCAGCGGTTGTACCGTTCTCTGGAGCGGTTGTACCGCTGGGTCTTGACGCTCACCAACTTTGATCGAGCGGTTGTACCGCTGCTTCCGGGCGATGGTACCGCCACCATGCTCTGCAAAAGCTAGGGCGGTGGTTCCGGCCATGCACCGCCCAAGTACCGCTCAAGGCTCTGGTTTGATGCGGTTCTCGGGCGGTAGTGGCCCGGTTGGTCCGGTCGTTCCTCGATGACCGGTACCACCGGTGGTCTGAGCGGTTCTTCCGCTCAAAACTTAGCCGCCCAAGAGCTCAAGGCCATGCGGTTGTTCCGGCCATGCACCGCCCAAGTACCGGTCAAGCTTCTGTTTTGATGCGGTAGTTGTGCGATGGCTAGGCGGTTAGTCCAGTTATTTTCTTAACCGGTACTACCGCCTGCTGGCCCGGTTGTACCGCCTGGTAGGGTTCTGCAGATACACCGTGAGTTCCGGTTGTACTGGGACAAGGACCGGTTGTACCGCTGCAGTGCAAAAAACGCAGTAACGGCTGGAATTTAGGGTTGCTATATCAGGGTGCTTCTCCCACCTACCACTCTTACCTTTGACCTCTCTCACTCCACCATTAATGCACCTCAAGCTCTCTTGCCCGATCTCTCTCTCTAGCCACTCAAACTTGTTGACTTGCTAGGGATTGAAGGAGGAGACCTAGATCTACACTTCCACCAAAGGATATTTGCTTCCCCCATACTTTCTTGTGTGGATTTTGTTACTCTTGGGTGTTTGAGCACCCTAGACGGTTGAGGTCACCTCGGAGCCATATTCCATTGTGGTGAAGCTTCGTGGTTCCGTTGGGAGCCTCCAATTAAGTTGTGGAGAGAGCCCCAACCTTGTTTGTAAAGGTTCGGTCACCGCCTTCAAGGGCACCAATAGTGGAACCACGACATCTCACATTGTGTGAGGGCGTGAGGAGAATACGGTGGCCCTAGTGGCTTCTTGGGGAGCATTGTGCCTCCACACCACTCCAACGGAGACGTACTTCCCCTCAAAAGGAAGGAACTTCGGTTACACATCCTCGTCTTCACCAGCTCCACTTTTGGCCATCTCGTCCCTTTACTTTTGCAAGCTTACTTGTGTTACTTTCCTTGCTTGCTTGTGCGCTTGTGTGTGTTGCATCATATAGGTTGCTCACGGCTACGTCTTGAGCTTGCGTTGGTTTTCCCCGAAGAGGAAGGGATGATGCAGCAGAGTAGTATAAGTATTCCCCTCAGTTTTTGAGAACCAAGGTATCAATCTAGTAGGAGCCCACGCTCAAGTCCCTCGTACTTGCACAAAGCGATAGCTACTCGCAACCAACGCGATTAGGGGTTGTCAAGCCCTTCACGGTCACTTACGAGAGTGAGATCTGATAGATAGAATATTTTTGGTATTTTTGATATAAGGATGCAAAGTAAAAAGTAAAAGCAAAGTAAATAGCAAAACAATCTAAAAGTGATGGAGATTGATATGATGAGAATAGACCCGGGGGCCATACGATTCACTAGTGGCTTCTCTCAAGAGCATAAGTATTCTACGGTGGGTGAACAAATTACTGTTGAGCAATTGATAGAATTGTGCATAATTATGAGAATATCTAGGCATGATCATGTATATAGGCATCACATCCGTGACAAGTAGATTGAAACGATTCTGCATCTACTACTATTACTCCACTCATCGACCGCTATCCAGCATGCATCTAGAGTATTAAGTTAAAAACAGAGTAATGCCTTAAGCAAGATGACAGGATGTAGAGAGATAAATTCATGCAATATGAAATAAACCCCATCTTGTTATCCTCGATGGCAACGATACAATACGTGCCTTGCTGCCCCTTCTGTCACTGGGTAAGGACACCGCAAGATCGAACCCAAAGCTAAGCACTTCTCCCATGGCAAGAACTACCAATCTAGTTGGCCAAACCAAACGGATAATTCGAAGAGACTTGCAAAGATAACCAATCATGCATAAAAGAATTCAGAGAATATTCAAATATTATTCATAGATAGACTTGATCATAAACCCACAATTCATCGATCTCTACAAACACACCGCAAAAAGAAGATTACATCGAATAGATCTCCACAAGAGAGGGGGAGAACTTTGTATTGAGATTCAAAGAGAGAGAAGAAGCCATCTAGCTACTAACTATGGACCCGAAGGTCTAAGGTAAACTACTCACACTTCATCGGAGGGGCTAGGATGATGTAGAAGCCCTCCGTGATGACGGCCCTCTTCCGGCGGAGCTTCGGAACAGGCCCTAAGATGGGATCTCGTGGATACAGAAAGTTGCGGCGGTGGAATTAGGGTTTTGGCTCCTCTTATGATCGTTTGGGGGTACGTGTGTATATATAGGAGGAAGGAGTACGTCGGTGAAGCACCGAGGGGCCCACGAGGCAGGGGGGCGCGCCCTAGGTGGGGCGCCCCCACCCCCGTGACCACCTCTTTGATCCCTTGCAGTAGGGTCCAAGTCTCCTGGGTCACGTTCGGTGAGAAAATCACGTTTCCGAAGATTTTATTCCGTTTGGACTCCGTTTGATATTCTGTTTATCCGAAACACTGAAATAGGCAAAAAAAACAGCAATTCTGGGCTGGGCCTCCGGTTAATAGGTTAGTCCTAAAAATAATATAAAAGTGGAAAATAAAGCCCAATATAGTCCAAAACAGTAGATAATATAGCATGGAGCAATCAAAAATTATAGATACGTTGGAGACGTATCAGGCATCCCCAAGCTTAATTCCTGCTCGTCCTCGAGTAGGTAAATAATAAAAAGAGAATTTTTTATGCGGAGTGCTACTTGGCATAATTTCAATGCGAATCTTCTTAACTGTGGTATGAATATTCAGATTAGAAAGATTCAAGACAAAAATTTATATTGACATAGAAAATAATAATACTTCAAGCATACTAATAAAGCAATTATGTCTTCTCAAAATAACATGGCCAAAGAAAGTTATCCCTACAAAATCATATAGTCTGGCTATGCTCCATCTTCCCCACACAAAGTATTTAAATCATGCACAACCCCGATGACAAGCCAAGCAATTGTTTCATACTCTAACTTTTTCAAAACTTTTTCAATCTTCACGCAATACATGAGCGTGAGCCATGGATATAGCACTATAGGTGGAATAGAATGGTGGTTGTGGAGAAGACAAAAAGGAGAAGATAGTCTCACATCGACTAGGCGTATCAACGGGCTGTGGAGATGCCCATCAATAGATATCAATGTGAGTGTGTAGGGATTGCCATGCAACAGATGCACTAGAGCTATAAATGTATGAAAGCTCAACAAAAAAACTAGTGGGTGTGCATCCAACTTGCTTGCTCACGAAGACCTAGGGCAATTTGAGGAAGCCCATCATTGGAATATACAAGCCAAGTTCTATAACGTAAAATTCCCACTAGTATATGAAAGTGACAACATATGAGACTCTCTATATGAAGAACATGGTGCTACTTTGAAGCACAATATATGAGACTTGCTATATCATGGTGCTACTTTGAAGCACAAGTGTGGAAAAAAGGATAGTAGCATTGCCCCTTTTTTGGGCCTTCTTTTTTTTTCTTTGGCATTTCCCTTTTTTTTGGGACAATGCTCGATTGAATGATGATCATCACACTTCTATTTATTTACAACTCAATAATTACAACTCGATACTAAAACAAAGTATGGCTCTATATGAATGCCTCTGGCGGTGTACTGGGATATGCAATGAATCAAGAGTGACAAGTATGAAAGAATTATGAACGGTGGCTTTGCCACAAATACTATGTCAACTACATGATCATGCTAAGCAATATGACAATGATGGATGTGTCATGATGAACTATATGGTGGAAAGTTGCATGGCAATATATCTCGGAATGGCTATGGAAATGCCATAATAGGTAGGTATGGTGGCTGTTTTGAGGAAGGTATATGGTAGGTGTATGATACCGGCGAAAGTTGCGCGGTATTAGAGAGGCTAGCAAGGATGGAAGGGTGAGAGTGCGTATAATCCATGGACTCAACATTAGTCATAAAGAACTCATATACTTTTTGCAAAAATTTACAGGTTATCAGAGCAAAGTATTACGCGCATGCTCCTAGGGGGATAGATTGGTAGGAAAGGACCATCGCTCGTCCCCGACCGCCACTCATAAGGAAAACAATCAATAAATAAATCATGCTTCGACTTCATCACATAACGGTTCACCATACGTGCATGCTACGGGAATCACAAACTTCAACACAAGTATTCTTTAAATTCACAACTACTCAACTAGCATGACTTTAATATTATCACCTCCATATCTCAAAACAATTATCATGCTTCAATCTTTTCTTAGTATTCAACACACTCAAAAGAAAGTTTCACAAATCTTGAATACCAAGCATATTATTATTAGGCAAATTACCATGCTATTAAGAGACTCTCAAATTAATTTAAGTGAAGCATGAGAGATAAATAGTTTATTTAAACAAACCTAGCACAAGTCTTGTTTTCTCTTTTCCCTTTTTTTCCATTCAAACAAACGCACAATTATTTTACATTCTTGTTTGGTAGGCAGATAATTCATTATTTTATTTTCTCCCAACACTTTTTTTTATCTTGCCAGGCCACTCGCTGTAGTTTTTTTTACTTTCGATTATAAGGTACATGCATCCGAGTGCATACACCATGGGCGCATGATACATAGTTGTGTTTATGTGTTTTCTGACCACCTAAGCCAGAGGTTCAAGGTATATTCATGATTTTTTTTACTTTACTGAATGTAGTTGTATATGTGTAAATTTGAACGTCAAGATTTGGGCCTTTTTTACATACAAATGTGCCTTTACAACTCGGCCAACTTCATCTTTTTCTCTTTTTTGAATGGTTGCTAGGATGGGGACGGAAAGATTCCTTGTATTTGTATGGAATACCAAATCTATACAAGTTACACAGTTTTCATTTAAAGTTTATATTTAGGGCATGTTCTGATCTTCTCTAGCTTCTCAAAACTTCACAAATCCAGCTTCTCACAGTGGTTTCTAACTCCAAGCGGCGATGAAAAATCTGTCCGGCTCGATTTGCAGCTTCTCCCAGTGCTACAGCCCAGCTGGGAGGGTTGAGGCCTGCTCGGGCTAGTTGGGCCGACTAGAGGCAGCCCAAATCGAGCCACCGGCAGCAACAATGAGGGGGCATGAGCGAGGGAAGGAGGAGGGATATGTCCCAGCGAGCGTACCGATTCGAAGGCTTGACTTGGCGGTGGCAGTTCAATTTTAATATTGGCTAACTCTAGCTTTCCGTATCGATAGAGCTGGGTCGAGGCTGCTTCACGATTTTGCACTGCCATTGGGCGTAGCTTCGAGAAGCCAACTTCTCACAGTCCAAACGTTCGGGACAATTTCATCTATGGAGTTTGTGAAGTGTGGAGCTGGAGGAGATCAGAACATGCCATTAGTGTGGAAACCTCTTATTGGATACCAAGTTTTCTGGAAGAGCGTGACAATAATTCCGTCACCTATATTTTTTTGTCAAATTTGACAAAAGAGCCAGGATTGTTCGCCATTTATATGTATCCAAGAGTGTACCACTTGTATAATTATATGTAACCAAAAATTAGTTTACCAATGTTGCACACGCAGTAAACTATTTTTTGAAAAAGAGAAAGGAATTTTTTTGTGGATTATTCTCTACTGCCATACATTTTGTCATGTGCACTTCTTTATGTTTTAGAAAACTCTCGATTACATTCGACTGATTAATCACTCGTGCTATCAAGCGAATTCGTAGCTTGCCACGTATCGAATGGGACCCACATGATCCCGCTGTTGGGGAACGTTGCAGAAAACAAAAATTTTCCTACTCGTTTCACCAAGATCATCTAGGAGTTCATCTAGCAACGAGTCACGAGATGCATCTACATACCTTTG
Organism: Triticum monococcum; assembly: GCA_034509565.1. Taxonomy (NCBI): domain Eukaryota; kingdom Viridiplantae; phylum Streptophyta; class Magnoliopsida; order Poales; family Poaceae; genus Triticum; species Triticum monococcum. The sequence goes on along the minus strand of CM067847.1, from coordinate 7,649,071 downwards.
TAGATCGCGTGCGGAAGCGTTCAACGAACGGGGATGATGTAGTCGTACAAAACGTGATCCAAATCACCGATGACCAGCGCCGAACCGACGGCACCTCCGCGTTCAACACACGTACGGGACGGGAGACGTCTCCTCCTTCTTGATCCAGCAAGGGGGAAGGAGAGGTTGATGAAGATCCAGCAGCACGACGGCGTGGTGGTGGATGCAGGGCGTCGCAGCAGCAGGGCTTCGCCTATACTACGAGGAAGAGGGACGTAACGGGAAGAGAGGGAGGCGCCAGGGGCTGGTGTGTCAAGTCCCTCCTCTCCCCCACTATATATAGGGGGGCCATGGGGGGGCGCCGGCCCTAGTAGATGGAATCTACTAGGGGGGCGGCGGCCTAGGGTGGGGCTTGCTCCCCAAGGCAAGGGGGCGCCCCCTCTAGGGTTTCCCCTTAGCCCTAGCCGCATGGGCCCCCTAGGGGCTGGCGCCCCAGCCCACTATGGGCTGGGTTCCCTCCTATTTCAGCCCATGGGGCCCTCCGGGATAGGTGGCCCCACCCGGTGGACCCCCGGGACCCTTTCGGTGGTCCCGGTACAATACCGGGTACCCCGAAACTTGTCCCGATGGCCGAAACTGCACATCCTATATATAATTCTTTACCTCCGGACCATTCCGGAACTCCTCGTGACGTCCTGGATCTCATCCGGGACCCCGAACAACATTCGGGTTACTGCATATACTTATCTTCACAACCCTAGCGTCACCGAACCTTAAGTGTGTAGACCCTACGGGTTCGGAAGACAAGCAGACATGACCGAGACGACTCTCCGGTCAATAACCAACAGCGGGATCTGGATACCCATGTTGGCTCCCACATGCTCCACGATGATCTCATCGGATGAACCACGATGTCGAGGATTCAATCAACCCCGTATGCAATTCCCTTTGTCAATCGATATATTACTTGCCCGAGATTCGATCGTCGGTATCCCAATACCTCGTTCAATCTCGTTACCGGCAAGTCACTTTACTCGTACCGTAATGCATGATCCCGTGACCAGACACTTGGTCACTTTGAGCTCATTATGATGATGCATTACCGAGTGGGCCCAGTGATACCTCTCCGTCATACGGAGTGACAAATCCCAGTCTTGATCCGTGTCAACCCAACAGATACTTTCGGAGATACCCGTAGTCTACCTTTATAGTCACCCAGTTACGTTGTGACGTTTGGTACACCCAAAGCACTCCTACGGTATCCGGGAGTTACACGATCTCATGATCTAAGGAAAAGATACTTGACATTGCAAAACTCTAGCAAACGAACTATACGATCTTTATGCTATGTTTATGTAACGCCCCGCATGTAACCTTCCCCAAATGTACTCCGACTCTTGCCGTTTCCGGCATTAAGTTATATTTAATTCTCGGGTTCGGGTCTTTGTCTCCGTGTGTTGTTTTTTTTTTCGTGCATCTCATGTCATGTCATCACGTGCATTGCATTCGCATACATGTTCATCTCATGCATCCGAGCATTTTTCCCGTTGTCCGTTTTGCATTCCGGCGCTTCGTTCTCCTCCGGTGGCCATTTCTAGCTTTCTCTCGTGTGTGGGGATTAAACATTTCCGGATTGGACCAAGACTTGCCATGCGGCCTTGGTTTACTACCGGTAGACCGCCTGTCAAGTTTCGGGCCATTTGGACTTCGTTTGATGCTCCAACGGTTAACCGAGGGACCGAGAAGGCCTCGTGTGTGTGCAGCCCAACACCCCTCCATTTTGGCCCAAAACCCACCAAACTCAGCTCCATCGTCTCGGTCGTTCGATCACGATCGTGTGGGCGAAAACCGCACCTCATTTGGACTCTCCTAGCTCCACTTATGCCTATTTATACCCCTCCATTTTCGGATCTCGTCTTCCACCTCCGAAACCCTAAAAATCCCCGCACCGAGCCGGACGTGTCCGAGTCCGGCCGGACAAGCCGCCGCCGCCGCCCACACCCTATCGGCTTCCGCCACGTGGCGCCACCCAGCTCCTCCCGCCGCCGGCCCGGGAGGCCCGCTCCGGGCCCCCGAGGCCCATCGCCTGCGCCCCGCCGCCCGGGAACAGGCGCCGCCCGAGGCCGCGCCTCCGCCGCCCGCCGTCTCCCCTTCGCCGCCCAGCTCCGCCACCGGCGCCGACTCCGGCCGCCGTCGCCCGCTCCGCCCCGCTGCCCGCGCCCCGGTGCCGGCCGCCGCCTCCCTCGCGCCGCCCCACGCCGGCCAAGTCCCCGGCGAGCGACGCCGGATCCGGCCACCCCGGCCTCTCCTCCAGTCTCCTCTCCAACTCCGGTGGTGAACAGGAACTCCGGCGAGCTCCAAGTCCGGTCAACCTCGGGATCCGCGTCGCCGATCCGGATCTCAGATCTAGATCCAAAACGAGGGTTGACTTTCCCTCCGAACCCTAATTTTTATGCAATCTTTAACCTGTGATATCTCCTCATCCGTAGCTCCGATTTGGGCGTATGATATGTCAAATTCTTCGTCTCGACGAGTACATCATTTCATTCCATTGCATCATTTGCATTTGAGGTCATCTTGTTGCCCAAAATGCTGTTGGAAGGAGGCATGTTGAGTTAAATTGCAGATCCGTTAATCCAACATGCACTTTTGTCATTTTTTCCATATTTAATCCGTGCATGATATGCCTGTGCCCCTTTGGGATGAATTGTTAAGCATGTTGTCTTCTTTCCAGAGGTGCCTTCCATGTATTTTTAGGATGTGTGTGTTGTCTTGTGTAAGCTTGCGAAGAGGGCTACCTGAGATTACAGATTTCAGGGACTTAGTGATTTTCACTAAGTCTGAGCCGTTTTAGTTCACGATGCTATATGTTCGGCTTGTTTCCTAGTGATCCGTGCCTCTTTTGAGGATGATCAATTAGAGTGATTTGTTATGCTTGTTGTGCTTAATCCATCCATGTCTTTACTTGTTATGTTGGAGCACCCTAGGTTGACTCAATCGAGCTCAACTTTTGGATAGTTGCTGTTTTGGGCAGATCGTTAACTCTTTTGCGATTTTGCCGGAGTGATTGCTAGTGATCCATGCATGCTATGCCATTGTTCTTGCCATGTCTAGCTAGAATTTTGTGCCTTCTTAATGGATATATGCTTGCCTTGCCATGACTTGCACCGTAGTGAGAGCATCGAGCTCGTTTATATGCCTCCGTGAGTTATTATTTCAGCATGTCCCAGTTTTCACTAAGTCTGAAAACTGATTGTGTTTCATCGATGTTCGTGTGCTCGGTAGAGTATTTTGTGAACCCTTTTGGCCCCAGGTCATTTTGGGTGTTTTGTTAAGCTTGTTGAGTAGCTCCATGCCATGCTCTTACTTGCCATGTTCAGGGTTTCCTTCATGTTGTTTTTCTGCTCCGAAGAGAGCATCGTGGTCTGAAATTTCGGACTAGCGTTAATTTCGCTAAGTCTGAAATCTGTTTTGCTTATTCAGTTTTGCCATGCTTGTTTGAAGCCCTTAATGGATGAATTTGCCTATGCCTCAGTCATGATGATTTGTTAAGCTTGATGAGTACATCACTTCCATGTAATTTGTTTTCATGTTGGGTGGCTGTAGCATGTTCTTTTTGTTGCATTTAGGAGGCATGTTGCTGTAAATCGCAGATCGGTTCGTTTAGTAAAACGCTTGCCATTTCTTAACCGTAGCTCCGATTGCCATGATCTTTATATCATTTTCAGGGGATTTCTTCCCCTCTATCCAGTGGCACACTTGGATTTCCAAGTTGAGGCCAGGTTCATGCATTTCCTGTTACATGTTGCATTCTTGCATCCCGCATCGCATCCCGCATAGCATATCATCTTTGCATCTTATTGGTTGCCTTTGCACGTGGTTGATTGTATCCTTGTTGTTTTTTTGTGTTGTTGGGTAGAGCCGGGAGACGAGTTCGCTAACGAGGAGCCCGTTGAGTTTGCTTTTGAGGATCCAGTCAATTCTGACAACTGTGCAGGCAAGATGATCACACCCTTGAAATCACTACTATCTTTGCTATGCTAGTTTGCTCGCTCTTTTGCTTTGCCAATGCTACGATGCCTACCACTTGCTTGTCAGCCTCCCAATTGCCATGATTGAGCCTCTAACCCACCTTTGTCCTAGCAAACCATTGATTGGCTATGTTACCGCTTTGCTCAGCCCTTCTTATAGCGTTGTTTGTTGCAGGTGAAGATTGGAGCCGTTCCTTGTTGGAACATTTATTTACTTGTTGGGATATCATTATATTGCCATGTTATCTTTACTCATCTATATACTTGGTAAAGGGTGGAAGGCTCGGCCTCTCGCCTAGTGTTTTGTTCCACTCTTGCCGCCCTAGTTTCCGTCATATCGGTGTTATGTTCCCGGATTGTTGCGTCCCTTACGCGGTTGGGCTATAATGGGAACCCCTTGATAGTTCGCCTTGATTAAAGCTTTTCCAGCAATGCCCAACATTGGTTTTACCAATTGCCACCTACCCTTTTTTTTCCCTTGGGTTCCGGAGCCCGAGGGTCATCTTTATTTTAGCCCCCCCACGGGCCAGTGCTCCTCTGAGTGTTGGTCCGAACTAGAGCCCCTTGCAGCGCCACCTCGGGGGAACCCGAGGGCTGGTTTTAGTTGTACGGATTGCTTATCTGAGTGTGCCCTGAGAAAGAGATATGTGCAGCTCCTATCGGGATTTGTCGGCGCATTCGGGCGGTGTTGCTGGACTAGTTTTGACCTGTCGAATCATCTTGTTGTACCGGGATACCGAGTCTGATCGGTGAGTCCTGGGTGGAGGTCTATTCCTTCGTTGACCGTGAGAGCTTGTTATGGGCTAAGTTGGGACCCCCCCTGCAGGGATTGATCTTTCGAAAGCCGTGCCCGCGGTTATGGGCAGATGGGAATTTGTTAATGTCCGGTTGTAGAAAACTTGAACTTAATTAATTAAAATGAATCAACTGCGTGTGTTGCCGTGATGGCCCCTTCTCGGCGGAGCCCGGGAAGTGGACACGGCGTTGGAGTTATGCTTGCGTAGTGTGCTCTATTCAGTTACCGCTCGTGCTTTGCCTTCTCTTCTCGCTCTCGTTTGCGGATAAGTTAGCCACCATATATGCTAGTCGCTTGCTGCAGCTCCACTCACATTAACCCTTCCTTTCCTATTAAGCTTAAATAGTCTTGATCGCGAGGGTGCGAGATTGCTGAGTCCTTGTGGCTCACAGATTACTATATCACCAGATGCAGGGACCGATGATACTCCTCCAGATGGCGCGTTCGAGCTGAAGTGGGAGTACGACGAGGACTCTCAGCGATACTATGTTTCTTTTCCTGATGATCAGTAGTGGTGCCTGCTCGGGGTTCGATTCAGGGATTAGTCGCATGTTGGGGAGTCTTTTCTATTTTGGCGCCGTAGTCGGGCCATGAGTGTTTGTATGATGGATGCTATTTATGTACCTTGATGTGACGTGGCGAGTGTAAGCCAACTATTATTATTCCCCCATTATATTTATATGTACATGGGTTGTGTGAAGATTGCCTCACTTGCGACTTATGCCTTCAATGCGATTATGCCTCTAAGTCGTGCCTCGACACGTGGGAGATATAGTCGCATCGAGGGTGTTACAAGTTGGTATCAGAGCCTTCCCCGACCTTAGGAGCCCCATTGCTTGATCGTTTTTAGCAGCCGAGTTGTGTCTAGAAAAATGTTTTGAGTCCTTAGGAATTATATATCGGAGAGCTTAGGAATTCTTTTTACTTCCCAGTCTCCTCATCGCTCTGGTAAGGCATCCTGACGTAGAGTTTTGACTCTTCTCTTCTCAAATTTCACTAAAAAAATTTTTAGGATCACGCGAGTATCTTAGTTTTGTTCCGATGGCTTATGATGAGAATACTGTCTTGGTGCCTCCTGTCAGGGGTTTAGTGGAAGTGTCCCGGGGAGTTGAGCTCTGAGGTGTTGTCATCATAATTCTATCGTTGCAATTCTGGCATACTTGAGATATGTGCGCGACATCGAAAATCTCCTTTATGCAGTTCGTTGGTGAGATAACCTCGACGCCACCCAGTACTGGGGCGGGAGTTCGGGAGTATCGCCATAACTTGTATAACGGATGCTTTTCGAAGGTTGAGATAGATGGTTTCCGAAGGTTTCTTGGTTATGTGTTGAAGGATGGATGCAGCTGGATGTAGGTTTTGCTAGCTTGGGTGAGATATTATGCTTCCCCTGTATCCTCAACACCTGATTGCATAACCGGAAAGTTTCGGGAATTTCATAGGTGGGAATTCAAGTAGCCTTAGGATATCTTTCCAACAGATGTGTGATATGAAATTGGGGTTCGACGTCTAGTGGTTCGCCTATTCACGGTCGATTTTACAGTGGCCTCGTTGTGTCTTAAAGAGTCCTTGGCTATGCTGACTCGGGGACGCTTCGTATGTCATGTGCACTGCCTTGTACATGATGGTGCTGTACGGTCGAGCCCGTGTAGGTCCTACCACGAACACTTCGGACGAAATTTCTATCATGTGTTTGTTCCGGCTTATTCCGCAAGCCAACCCTTGGTTTTATTTCGAGTTGTGGTATTCGTTCTTCTTCGACGTCATATGTTGATTCCATCCCTCGTTGTTGTACCTATTCTACCTGATTCTTCGTGGCTTCGCAATTTAGGAATATGTGACCACTTCAAGAGATGTGCATTCGTTCATTTTGTTCGGATGTGAAGACTTATGTTGCAATTTTTCATTCCGTTGGTTTCACCTTCTATATTTCTCTATTTGTGTGCTAATGGTGGTCAACCTCTTCAGGATGGCTCCTCCAACGCGCACGACTCCGAACCCAGATCCTCCGCCACCTCCGCCTCCTCCGGAAGCATGGCAGGCTGTGATGGCTGCTACTAATGCAAATACTCAGCTGATCATGCAAATCATCCAAGAGCGGAATCAAAGCAGTCAAGCGAACCAAGGCAGCAACCAGAACCAGTTTGCAACTCTGCATCAGTTCCTCGCAAATGGTCCAAAGACGTTCAGTAACTGCGTTGAGGCTACCGATGCTGATGATTGGTTAGTCGATCTGGGAAAGCATTTTGAATGTAGCAACGTCAGACCTGAAGATTTCGTCAAGTTCGCGTCTTTCGAGCTCAAGGATCAGGCCGCAGAGTGGTTTCAGCAGTACCGGGATTCCAGAGGTGGACGTTTGATCACTTGGGATGATTTCCGTCGTGATTTTCGAGCTCATCACATTCCTCAAAGTGTGACTGAAAGCAAACGTGAAGAATTCCGCAATCTGAAGCAAGGCTCTTTGTTTGTCTATGACTACAACAAGTTGTTCCAGAAGCTCGCCCGTTTTGCCAAGCAGGATGTTCCTGATGAGAAGAGCATGATCTATCAGTTCAGGGGTGGTCTTCGTGAAGAAATTCAGCTCGCTCTTGTCCTCTTCGAGCCGCTGAGATACGATGAGTTCTACAACATGGAACTGAAGCAAGAGGCTGCTCAGCTCAGGTGTGATGCTTCCAAGAAGCGAGTCAGAGACACTTCGTCTTCGTCCTCTACTCAAGTGACCAAGCAGCAGAAGTATTGGCTTCCTCCTCCTCCGTTCCGTCAGCCGTATCAGCAGAAGAGCAAAGGTGGCAGTGGTTCTTCCCACCCACCCAACCCAGGCTTTCAGAACAAGACTTCGTCTCAAGCTCCAAGATCGAGTGCTCCGTACCACCGTCCGCTCTCAGAGGTCACATGCAACAAGTGCCAACAGAAGGGTCACTACGCTAACAAGTGTTTCAACCAGAGGCGTCTTCCTCCTCCTCCTCCTGTCAGATCGGCAAGTACAGCTGTGGTCAAGCATAATCCCAAGCATGCCAAGGTCAATATGGTGAATGCAGCTCAAGCAGAGGATTCGTCAGATGTGATCATGGGTAACCTTCCTGTTAACGATATTCCTGCAAGGGTTCTTTTTGACACTGGTGCATCGCATTGTTTTATGTCGAGACCTTTTGCATCTAAGCATGATTTTGTTACTCAAGTGTTGTCGAGACCATTGGCTATTGTTTCTCCGGCCCGTCAAATGACATCTCGAGTATGTGTTCCGGATGTCACTATCACTTTGGGCGATCATAAGTTCTTGGCTTCTCCAAATGTTCTCGGCGATTCTGATATCGACCTCATTCTTGGGATGGACTGGCTCTCTAAACACAAGGCTCACCTCGATTGTGCAGCCAGGCAGATTCAACTGACTCATTCTTCTGAAGATGTCATTGTCTTTGCTGCTCGGGATAATACCATCCGGTTATTCTCTCTCAATGAGAAGGGTGAATTGGATGCTATTTCGCAGATTCCGGTTGTTTGTGAGTATCAAGATGTCTTCCCTGAAGAACTCCCAGGCATGCCTCCAAACCGGCCCGTGGAATTCGTTATTGAACTTGAGCCCGGTACGGAACCGGTGTGCAAACGGCCTTACAAGCTCGGCCCCGAAGAGTTGAAGGAGTTGAAGAAACAGCTCGATAAGCAAGAAAGAATGGGTCTTATTCGGCCTAGTACTTCTCCGTGGGGTTGTGGTGTTCTTTTTGTGAAGAAGAAGGATGGAACGGACCGACTTTGTGTTGATTATCGTCCATTGAACAAGAAGACCATCAAGAACAAGTATCCACTTCCCAACATTAATGAGCTATTCGAACAACTCAAGGGTGCCCAAGTATTCTCCAAGCTTGATCTCCGTATGGGTTATCATCAAATTCGCATTCGTGAACAAGATATTCCAAAGACGGCGTTCAGAACAAGCTATGGGTCATATGAATACACAGTTATGTCTTTTGGCCTCGCTAATGCTCCTCCGAAGTTCTCTCGCATGATGAACTTCATCTTCAACCCCTACACCAACGACTTCGTTTTGGTCTATCTCGATGACATCCTGGTTTTCTCGAAGAACAAGGAAGATCATGCCAAACACTTGCGTTTGGTTCTTGACAAGCTAAGGGAACATCAATTCTATGCCAAGTTCTCCAAGTGTGAGTTTTGGCTCGATGAAGTTCTTTATCTTGGGCATATTATCTCCGCCAAGGGCATTTCCGTGGATCCTGAGAAGGTGTCTGCAATCGTTAATTGGGAACCTCCTCAGAATGTGAAGCAACTCCGTAGCTTCCTCGGTCTTGCAAGTTATTGTCGAAGATTCGTTGAAAACTTCTCCAAGATCGCGAAGCCTCTCTCAAATCTTCTTCAGAAGCACGTCAAGTACGTTTGGTCTCCGGAGTGTGATGTTGCTTTCAACGCTTTGAAAGAGAAATTAATCACTGCTCCAGTTCTAACTCCGCCTGATGAAACCAAGCCGTACGAGGTCTTTTGTGATGCCTCTCTCCAAGGTCTCGGTGCAGTACTGATGCAAGAGAAGAAAGTTGTTGCTTATACCTCTCGCCAGTTGAAGCCAAATGAGAAGAACTACCCCACTCATGATCTTGAGTTGGCGGTAGTTGTGCACGCATTGTTGACTTGGAGACATCTTCTCTTGGGAAGGAAAGTGGACATTTTCACTGATCACAAGAGTCTCAAGTACATCTTCACTCAGCCTAATCTCAACCTCAGGCAAACTCGATGGGTCGAAATGATTCAAGAGTACAATCCGAGTATCGAGTATACTCCAGGCAAGGCTAATGTGATTGCTGACGCTTTGAGCAGAAAAGCATATTGCAACAGTCTGATTCTCAAGCCTTATCAACCCGAGCTTTGTGAAGCCTTCCGCAAACTTAATCTGCAAGTTGTTCCTCAAGGTTTCCTTGCCAACCTTCAAGTTTCTCCTACCTTGGAAGACCAGATTCGCCAAGCCCAGCTTCTTGATGCTATGGTGACAAAGGTGAAGATCGGTATTGCAAAGAGTCAGTCCAAGTACAAGTGCTACCGACTTGATGACAAGGACACTCTCTTCTTCGAGGATCGAATTGTTGTGCCCAAAGGTGAACTTCGTAAAGTGATCATGAATGAGGCTCACAACTCTCTCCTCTCCATCCACCCAGGGAGCACGAAGATGTATCAAGACCTGAAGCAAACTTATTGGTGGACTCGAATGAAGCGCGAGATCGCTCAATTCGTGAATGAATGTGATGTCTGCAGAAGAGTGAAAGCAGAACACCAAAGGCCAGCAGGTCTCCTCCAACCTCTCGCCATTCCAGAATGGAAGTTTGACCACATTGAAATGGACTTCGTGACTGGGTTTCCTAAGTCCAAGCGTGGCAATGATGCTATATTCGTCGTCATCGACAAGCTGACCAAAGTGGCTCATTTCTTGCCCATCAAAGAGTCGATCACTGCAGCTCAATTGGCGGAGCTCTACACCTCCCGCATTGTCTCTCTGCACGGTATTCCTCAAGTGATATCTTCAGACCGTGGCAGCATCTTTACCTCCAAGTTTTGGGATTCTTTCCAGAAGGCCATGGGCACCAGTATTCGCTTCAGCACTGCTTTCCACCCTCAAACAAGCGGTCAAGTCGAGCGTGTCAACCAGATTCTCGAAGATATGCTCAGAGCTTGTGTTATCTCCTTCGGCATGAAGTGGGAGGATTGCCTTCCTTATGCTGAATTCTCGTACAACAACAGTTTCCAAGCAAGTTCCGGCAAGGCCCCGTTTGAAATTCTGTATGGTAGGAAGTGCCGTACACCTCTCAACTGGTCTGAAACCGGTGAACGTCAGCTGCTGGGTAATGACCTGATCACAGAAGCAGAAGAAATGTGCAAGGTCATTCGTGATAACCTCAAAGCAGCCCAGTCTCGTCAGAAGAGCTACTACGACAGCAAGCACCGTGATTTGGCTTTCGAGATCGGAGACCATGTCTACCTCCGCGTCTCTCCAATGAAAGGGACTCGTCGCTTCGGTATCAAAGGGAAGCTTGCCCCCAGATACGTCGGGCCTTTCAAGGTCGTCAGCAAGAGAGGCGACCTCGCCTATCAACTCGAGCTTCCTGCAACCTTTGCTAATGTTCATGATGTGTTCCACGTCTCGCAACTCCGTAAGTGCTTCAAGACGCCTGAGCGCACCATCAACTTCGAGGACATTGAGCTCCAAGAAGATCTCTCCTACCGTGAGCACCCAGTTGCAATCCTTGAAGAGACTGAACGCAAAACTCGCAACAAGTCAATCAAGTTTCTCAAAGTTAAGTGGGCACACCATTCCGACCGTGAAGCTACCTGGGAACGCGAGGATCACCTCCGTTCCGAGTACCCGGAGTTCTTTCAGTCCTAGATCTTGGGACGAGATCTTTTCGTAGTGGTGGAGTGTTGTAACGCCCCGCATGTAACCTTCCCCAAATGTACTCCGACTCTTGCCGTTTCCGGCATTAAGTTATATTTAATTCTCGGGTTCGGGTCTTTGTCTCCGTGTGTTGTTTTGTTTTTCGTGCATCTCATGTCATGTCATCACGTGCATTGCATTCGCATACATGTTCATCTCATGCATCCGAGCATTTTTCCCGTTGTCCGTTTTGCATTCCGGCGCTTCGTTCTCCTCCGGTGGCCATTTCTAGCTTTCTCTCGTGTGTGGGGATTAAACATTTCCGGATTGGACCAAGACTTGCCATGCGGCCTTGGTTTACTACCGGTAGACCGCCTGTCAAGTTTCGGGCCATTTGGACTTCGTTTGATGCTCCAACGGTTAACCGAGGGACCGAGAAGGCCTCGTGTGTGTGCAGCCCAACACCCCTCCATTTTGGCCCAAAACCCACCAAACTCAGCTCCATCGTCTCGGTCGTTCGATCACGATCGTGTGGGCGAAAACCGCACCTCATTTGGACTCTCCTAGCTCCACTTATGCCTATTTATACCCCTCCATTTTCGGATCTCGTCTTCCACCTCCGAAACCCTAAAAATCCCCGCACCGAGCCGGACGTGTCCGAGTCCGGCCGGACAAGCCGCCGCCGCCGCCCGCACCCTATCGGCTTCCGCCACGTGGCGCCACCCAGCTCCTCCCGCCGCCGGCCCGGGAGGCCCGCTCCGGGCCCCCGAGGCCCATCGCCTGCGCCCCGCCGCCCGGGAACAGGCGCCGCCCGAGGCCGCGCCTCCGCCGCCCGCCGTCTCCCCTTCGCCGCCCAGCTCCGCCACCGGCGCCGACTCCGGCCGCCGTCGCCCGCTCCGCCCCGCTGCCCGCGCCCCGGTGCCGGCCGCCGCCTCCCTCGCGCCGCCCCACGCCGGCCAAGTCCCCGGCGAGCGACGCCGGATCCGGCCACCCCGGCCTCTCCTCCGGTCTCCTCTCCAACTCCGGTGGTGAACAGGAACTCCGGCGAGCTCCAAGTCCGGTCAACCTCGGGATCCGCGTCGCCGATCCGGATCTCAGATCTAGATCCAAAACGAGGGTTGACTTTCCCTCCGAACCCTAATTTTTATGCAATCTTTAACCTGTGATATCTCCTCATCCGTAGCTCCGATTTGGGCGTATGATATGTCAAATTCTTCGTCTCGACGAGTACATCATTTCATTCCATTGCATCATTTGCATTTGAGGTCATCTTGTTGCCCAAAATGCTGTTGGAAGGAGGCATGTTGAGTTAAATTGCAGATCCGTTAATCCAACATGCACTTTTGTCATTTTTTCCATATTTAATCCGTGCATGATATGCCTGTGCCCCTTTGGGATGAATTGTTAAGCATGTTGTCTTCTTTCCAGAGGTGCCTTCCATGTATTTTTAGGATGTGTGTGTTGTCTTGTGTAAGCTTGCGAAGAGGGCTACCTGAGATTACAGATTTCAGGGACTTAGTGATTTTCACTAAGTCTGAGCCGTTTTAGTTCACGATGCTATATGTTCGGCTTGTTTCCTAGTGATCCGTGCCTCTTTTGAGGATGATCAATTAGAGTGATTTGTTATGCTTGTTGTGCTTAATCCATCCATGTCTTTACTTGTTATGTTGGAGCACCCTAGGTTGACTCAATCGAGCTCAACTTTTGGATAGTTGCTGTTTTGGGCAGATCGTTAACTCTTTTGCGATTTTGCCGGAGTGATTGCTAGTGATCCATGCATGCTATGCCATTGTTCTTGCCATGTCTAGCTAGAATTTTGTGCCTTCTTAATGGATATATGCTTGCCTTGCCATGACTTGCACCGTAGTGAGAGCATCGAGCTCGTTTATATGCCTCCGTGAGTTATTATTTCAGCATGTCCCAGTTTTCACTAAGTCTGAAAACTGATTGTGTTTCATCGATGTTCGTGTGCTCGGTAGAGTATTTTGTGAACCCTTTTGGCCCCAGGTCATTTTGGGTGTTTTGTTAAGCTTGTTGAGTAGCTCCATTCCATGCTCTTACTTGCCATGTTCAGGGTTTCCTTCATGTTGTTTTGCTGCTCCGAAGAGAGCATCGTGGTCTGAAATTTCGGACTAGCGTTAATTTCGCTAAGTCTGAAATCTGTTTTGCTTATTCAGTTTTGCCATGCTTGTTTGAAGCCCTTAATGGATGAATTTGCCTATGCCTCAGTCATGATGATTTGTTAAGCTTGATGATTACATCACTGCCATGTAATTTGTTTTCATGTTGGGTGGCTGTAGCATGTTCTTTTTGTTGCATTTAGGAGGCATGTTGCTGTAAATCGCAGATCGGTTCGTTTAGTAAAACGCTTGCCATTTCTTAACCGTAGCTCCGATTGCCATGATCTTTATATCGTTTTCAGGGGATTTCTTCCCCTCTATCCAGTGGCACACTTGGATTTCCAAGTTGAGGCCAGGTTCATGCATTTCCTGTTACATGTTGCATTCTTGCATCCCGCATCGCATCCCGCATAGCATATCATCTTTGCATCTTATTGGTTGCCTTTGCACGTGGTTGATTGTATCCTTGTTGTTTTTTTGTGTTGTTGGGTAGAGCCGGGAGACGAGTTCGCTAACGAGGAGCCCGTTGAGTTTGCTTTTGAGGATCCAGTCAATTCTGACAACTGTGCAGGCAAGATGATCACACCCTTGAAATCACTACTATCTTTGCTATGCTAGTTTGCTCGCTCTTTTGCTTTGCCAATGCTACGATGCCTACCACTTGCTTGTCAGCCTCCCAATTGCCATGATTGAGCCTCTAACCCACCTTTGTCCTAGCAAACCATTGATTGGCTATGTTACCGCTTTGCTCAGCCCTTCTTATAGCGTTGTTTGTTGCAGGTGAAGATTGGAGCCGTTCCTTGTTGGAACATTTATTTACTTGTTGGGATATCATTATATTGCCATGTTATCTTTACTCATCTATATACTTGGTAAAGGGTGGAAGGCTCGGCCTCTCGCCTAGTGTTTTGTTCCACTCTTGCCGCCCTAGTTTCCGTCATATCGGTGTTATGTTCCCGGATTGTTGCGTCCCTTACGCGGTTGGGCTATAATGGGAACCCCTTGATAGTTCGCCTTGATTAAAGCTTTTCCAGCAATGCCCAACATTGGTTTTACCAATTGCCACCTACCCTTTTTTTCCCTTGGGTTCCGGAGCCCGAGGGTCATCTTTATTTTAGCCCCCCCACGGGCCAGTGCTCCTCTGAGTGTTGGTCCGAACTAGAGCCCCTTGCAGCGCCACCTCGGGGGAACCCGAGGGCTGGTTTTAGTTGTACGGATTGCTTATCTGAGTGTGCCCTGAGAAAGAGATATGTGCAGCTCCTATCGGGATTTGTCGGCGCATTCGGGCGGTGTTGCTGGACTAGTTTTGACCTGTCGAATCATCTTGTTGTACCGGGATACCGAGTCTGATCGGTGAGTCCTGGGTGGAGGTCTATTCCTTCGTTGACCGTGAGAGCTTGTTATGGGCTAAGTTGGGACCCCCCCTGCAGGGATTGATCTTTCGAAAGCCGTGCCCGCGGTTATGGGCAGATGGGAATTTGTTAATGTCCGGTTGTAGAAAACTTGAACTTAATTAATTAAAATGAATCAACTGCGTGTGTTGCCGTGATGGCCCCTTCTCGGCGGAGCCCGGGAAGTGGACACGGCGTTGGAGTTATGCTTGCGTAGTGTGCTCTATTCAGTTACCGCTCGTGCTTTGCCTTCTCTTCTCGCTCTCGTTTGCGGATAAGTTAGCCACCATATATGCTAGTCGCTTGCTGCAGCTCCACTCACATTAACCCTTCCTTTCCTATTAAGCTTAAATAGTCTTGATCGCGAGGGTGCGAGATTGCTGAGTCCTTGTGGCTCACAGATTACTATATCACCAGATGCAGGGACCGATGATACTCCTCCAGATGGCGCGTTCGAGCTGAAGTGGGAGTACGACGAGGACTCTCAGCGATACTATGTTTCTTTTCCTGATGATCAGTAGTGGTGCCTGCTCGGGGTTCGATTCAGGGATTAGTCGCATGTTGGGGAGTCTTTTCTATTTTGGCGCCGTAGTCGGGCCATGAGTGTTTGTATGATGGATGCTATTTATGTACCTTGATGTGACGTGGCGAGTGTAAGCCAACTATTATTATTCCCCCATTATATTTATATGTACATGGGTTGTGTGAAGATTGCCTCACTTGCGACTTATGCCTTCAATGCGATTATGCCTCTAAGTCGTGCCTCGACACGTGGGAGATATAGTCGCATCGAGGGTGTTACAGTTTAGGATTGGGTCTTGTCCATCACATCATTCTCTTAATGATGTGATCTCGTTATCAATGACATTCAATGTCCATAGCCAGGAAACCATGACTATCTGTTGATCAACGAGCTAGTCAACTAGAGGCTTACTAGGGACATGTTGGTGTCTGTTATTCACACATGTATTACGATTTCCGGATAACACAATTTTAGCATGAATAAAGACAATTACCATGAACAAGGAAATATAATAATAATGCTTTTATTATTGCCTTTAGGGCATATTTCCAACAGTCTCCCACTTGCACTAGAGTCAATAATCTAGTTACATTGTGATGAATCGAACACCCATGGAATTCTGGTGTTGATCATGTTTTGCCCTAGGGAGAGGTTTAGTCAACGGATCTGCTACATTCAGGTCCGTATGTACTTTACAAATTTCTATGTCTCCATCTTGAACATTTTCACGAATGGAGTTGAAGCGACGCTTGATGTGCCTTGTCTTCTTGTGAAACCTGGGCTCCTTGGCAAGTGCAATAGCTCCAGTGTTGTCACAGAAGAGCTTGATCGGCCCCGACGCATTGGGTATGACTCCGAGGTCGGTGATGAACTCCTTCACCCAAATTGCTTCATGTGCTGCCTCCGAGGCTGCCATGTACTCCGGTTCACATGTAGATCCCGCCACGACGCTCTGCTTGCAACTACACCAGCTTACTGCCCCACCATTCAAAATATACACGTATCCGGTTTGTGACTTTGAGTCATCCAGATCTGTGTCGAAGCTAGCATCGACGTAACCCTTTACGACGAGCTCTTCGTCACCTCCATAAACGAGAAACATCTCCTTAGTCCTTTTCAGGTACTTTAGGATATTCTTGACCGCTGTCCAGTGTTCCTTGCCGGGATTACTTTGGTATCTTCCTACCAAACTTACGGCAAGATTTACATCAGGTCTGGTACACAGCATGGCATACATAATAGAACCTATGGCTGAGACATAGGGGATGACACTCATCTCTTCTATTTCTTCTGCCGTGGTCGGACTTTGAGCCGAGCTCAATTTCATACCTTGCAGTACAGGCAAGAACCCCTTCTTAGACTGATCCATATTGAACTTCTTCAATATCTTATCAAGGTATGTGCTTTGTGAAAGACCTATGAGGCGTCTTGATCTATCTCTATAGATATTGATGTCTAATATATAAGCAACTTCTCCAAGGTCCTTCATTGAAAAACTCTTATTCAAGTAGGCCTTGATGCTGCCCAAGAGTTCTATATCATTTCCCATCAAAAGTATGTCATCTACATATAATATGAGAAATGCTACAGAGCTCCCACTCACTTTCTTGTAAACACAGGCTTCTCCATAAGTCTGTGTAAACCCAAACGCTTTGATCATCTCATCAAAGCGAATGTTCCAACTCCGAGATGCTTGCACCAGCCCATAAATCGAGCGTTGGAGCTTGCATACCTTGTCAGCATTCTTAGGATCGACAAAACCTTCCGGCTGCATCATATACAATTCTTCCTTAAGGAAACCATTAAGGAATGCCGTTTTGACGTCCATTTGCCATATTTCATAATCGTAAAACGCGGCAATTGCTAACATGATTCGGACGGACTTCAGCTTCGCTACCGGTGAGAAAGTCTCATCGTAGTCAACCCCTTGAACTTGTCGGTAACCCTTAGCGACAAGCCGAGCCTTATAGATGGTCACATTACCATCCGCGTCTGTCTTCTTCTTAAAGATCCATTTATTTTCTATGGCTCGCCGTTCAACGGGCAAGTCAGTCAAAGTCCACACTTCGTTTTCATACATGGATCCTATCTCGGATTTCATGGCTTCTAGCCATTTGTCGGAATCCGGGCCCGCCATCGCTTCTTCATAGTTCGAAGGTTCACCGTTGTCTAACAACATGATTTCCAAGACAGGGTTGCCGTACCACTCTGGTGCGGAACGTGTCCTTGTGGACCTTCGAATTTCAGTAGGAGCTAGATCAGAAGTATCTTGATCATTATCATTAACATCCTCTCTAGTCGGTGCTGGCACCTCAGGAACATTTTCTTGAGTTGCGCCATTTTCCGGTTCAAGAGGCAATACTTCATCTAGTTCTACTTTCCTCCCACTTACTTCTTTCGAGAGAAACTCCTTCTCTAGAAAGGATCCATTCTTGGCAACAAAGACCTTGCCTTCGGATCTGAGGTAGAAGGTATACCCAATAGTTTCTTTAGGGTATCCTATGAAGACGCATTTTTCCGACTTGGGTTCGAGCTTTTCAGGTTGAAGTTTCTTGACATAAGCATCGCATCCCCAAACTTTTAGAAACGACAGCTTAGGTTTCTTCCCAAACCATAATTCATACGGTGTCGTCTCAACGGATTTCGACGGAGCCCTATTTAAAGTGAATGCAGCAGTCTCTAAAGCATAGCCCCAAAAAGATAGCGGTAAATCGGTAAGAGACATCATAGACCGCACCATATCTAATAGAGTGCGATTACGACGTTCGGACACACCGTTACGCTGAGGTGTTCCAGGCGGCGTTAGTTGTGAAACTATTCCACATTTTCTTAAGTGTGTGCCAAATTCGTGACTCAAGTATTCTCCTCCACGATCTGATCGTAGAAACTTGATTTTCCTGTCACGTTGATTCTCAACCTCACTCTGAAATTCCTTAAACTTTTCAAAGGTTTCAGACTTGTGTTTCATTAAGTAGACATACCCATATCTACTCAAGTCATCAGTGAGAGTGAGAACATAACGATAGCCACCGCGAGCCTCAACACTCATTGGACCGCACACATCAGTATGTATGATTTCCAATAAGTTGGTTGCTCGCTCCATTGTTCCTGAGAATGGAGTCTTGGTCATTTTACCCATGAGGCATGGTTCGCACGTGTCAAATGATTCATAATCAAGAGACTCTAAAAGTCCATCTGCATGGAGCTTCTTCATGCGTTTGACACCTATGTGACCAAGGCGGCAGTGCCACAAGTATGTGGGACTATCATTATCAACCTTACATCTTTTGGTATTCACACTAAGAACATGTGTAGCATTACGCTCGAGATTCATTAAGAATAAACCATTCACCATAGGAGCATGACCATAAAACATATCTCTCATATAAATGGAACAACCATTATTCTCGGATTTAAATGAGTAGCCATCTCGAATTAAACGAGATCCCGATACAATGTTCATGCTCAAAGCTGGCACTAAATACAATTATTGAGGTTTAAAACTAATCCCGTAGGTAAATGAAGAGGCAGCGTGCCGACGGCGATCACATCGACCTTGGAACCATTCCCGACGCGCATCGTCACCTCGTCCTTCGCCAGTCTCCGTTTATTCCGCAGCTCCTGCTTTGAGTTACAAATGTGAGCAACTGCACCGGTATCAAATACCCAAGAGCTACTACGAGTACTGGTTAGGTACACATCAATTACATGTATATCACATATACCTTTTGTTTTGCCGGCCTTCTTGTCCGCTAAGTATTTGGGACAATTCCGCTTCCAGTGACCACTTCCCTTGAAATAAAAACACTCAGTCTCGGGCTTGGGTCCATTCTTTGGCTTCTTCCCGGCAGCTTGCTTGCTGGGCGTGGCAACTTCCTTGTCGTCCTTCTTGAAGGCTTTCTTACCCTTGCCCTTCTTGAACTTAGTGGTTTTATTGACCATCAACACCTGATGTTCCTTCTTGACTTCTACCTCTGCTGATTTCAGCATAGCAAATACTTCAGGAATGGTCTTTTCCATCCCCTGCATATTGAAGTTCATCACAAAGCTCTTGTAGCTCGGTGGAAGCGACTGGAGGATTCTGTCAATGACTGCATCATCCGGGAGATTAACTCCCAGCTGAGTCAAGCGGTTATGCAACCCAAACATAGTGAGTATGTGCTCACTGACAGAACTGTTTTCCTCCATCTTACAGCTGAAGAACTTGTCGGAGACCTCATATCTCTCGACCCGGGCATGAGCTTGGAAAACCATTTTCAGCTCTTCGAACATCTCATATGCTCCATGTCTCTCAAAACGCTTTTGGAGCCCCGGTTCTAAACTGTAAAGCATGCCGCACTGAATGAGGGAGTAGTCATCGGTACGTGCCTGCCAAGCGTTCATAACGTCTTGTTCAGCAGGGAGGACAGGTGCGTCACCCAGCGGTGCTTGTAGGACATAATCTTTCTTGGCAGCTATGAGGATGATCCTCAGGTTCCGGACCCAGTCCGTGTAGTTGCTGCCATCGTCTTTCAGCTTGGTTTTCTCTAGGAACGCGTTGAAGTTGAGGACTACGTTGGCCATTTGATCTACAAGACATATTGTAAATATTTTAGACTAAGTTCATGATAATTAAGTTCATCAAATCAAATTATTTATGAACTCCCACTTAGATAGACATCCCTCTTCTAGTCATCTAAGTATAACATGATCCGAGTTAACTAGGCCGTGTCCGATCATCACGTGAGACGGACTAGTCAACGTCGGTGAACATCTTCATGTTGATCGTATCTTCTATACGACTCATGCTCGACCTTTCGGTCTTCTGTGTTCCGAGGCCATGTCTGCACATGCTAGGCTCGTCAAGTCAACCTAAGTGTTTGCATGTGTAAATCTGTCTTACACCCGTTGTATGTGAACGTTAGAATCTATCACACCCGATCATCACGTGGTGCTTCGAAACAACGAACTGTCGCAACGATGCACAGTTAGGGGGAACACTTCTTGAAATTATTATGAGGGATCATCTTATTTACTACCGTCGTTCTAAGTAAACAAGATGCAAAACATGATAAACATCACATGCAATCAAATAATAAACGTGACATGATATGACCAATATCACATAGCTCCTTTGATCTCCATCTTGGGGCTCCATGATCATCTTGTCACCGGCTTGACACCATGATCTCCATCATCATGATCTCCATCATCGTGTCTCCATGAAGTTGCTCGCCAACTATTACTTCTACTACTATGGCTAACGCGTTTAGCAATAAAGTAAAGTAATTTACATGGCGTTTCTCAATGACACGCAGGTCATATAAAAGAATAAAGACAACTCCTATGGCTCCTGCCGGTTGTCATACTCATCGACATGCAAGTCGTGATTCCTATTACAATAGCATGAACATCTCATACATCACATATAGATCATTCATCATTCATCACAACTTTGGCCATATCATATCACAAACCACTTGCTGCAAAAACAAGTTAGACGTCCTCTAATTGTTGTTGCAAGTTTTACGTGGCTGAATTAGGGTTCTAGCAAGAACGTTTTCTTACCTACGTGAAAGCCACAACGTGATTTGTCAACTTCTATTTACCCTTCATAAGGACCCTGTTCATCGAATCCGCTCCAACTAAAATGGGAGAGACAGACACCCGCCAGCCACCTTATGCAACTAGTGCATGTTAGTCGGTGGAACCGGTCTCACGTAAGCGTACGTGTAAGGTTGGTCCGGGCCGCTTCATCCCACAATACCGCTGAAGCAAGAAAAGACTAGTAGCGGCAAGAAAATTGACAAATCCACGCCCATAACAAATTGTGTTCTACTCGCGCAAAAGGAACTACGCATAGACCTAGCTCTGATACCACTGTTGGGGAACGTTGCAGAAAACAAAAAAATTCCTACTCGTTTCACCAAGATCATCTAGGAGTTCATCTAGCAACGAGTCACGAGATGCATCTACATACCTTTGTAGATCGCGTGCGGAAGCGTTCAACGGACGGGGATGATGTAGTCGTACACAACGTGATCCAAATCACCGATGACCAGCGCCGAACCGACGGCACCTCCGCGTTCAACACACGTACGGGACGGGAGACGTCTCCTCCTTCTTGATCCAGCAAGGGGGAAGGAGAGGTTGACGAAGATCCAGCAGCACGACGGCGTGGTGGTGGATGCAGGGCGTCGCAGCAGCAGGGCTTCGCCTATACTACGAGGAAGAGGGACGTAACGGGGAGAGAGGGAGGCGCCAGGGGCTGGTGTGTCAAGTCCCTCCTCTCCCCCACTATATATAGGGGTGCCATGGGGGGGGCGCCGGCCCTAGTAGATGGAATCTACTAGGGGGGGCGGCGGCCTAGGGTGGGGCTTGCTCCCCAAGGCAAGGGGGGCGCCCCCTCTAGGGTTTCCCCTTAGCCCTAGCCGCATGGGCCCCCTAGGGGCTGGCGCCCCAGCCCACTATGGGCTGGGTTCCCTCCTATTTCAGCCCATGGGGCCCTCCGGGATAGGTGGCCCCACCCGGTGGACCCCCGGGACCCTTCCGGTGGTCCCGGTACAATACCGGGTACCCCGAAACTTGTCCCGATGGCCGAAACTGCACATCCTATATATAATTCTTTACCTCCGGACCATTCCGGAACTCCTCGTGACGTCCTGGATCTCATCCGGGACCCCGAACAACATTCGGGTTACTGCATATACTTATCTTCACAACCCTAGCGTCACCGAACCTTAAGTGTGTAGACCCTACGGGTTCGGGAGACAAGCAGACATGACCGAGACGACTCTCCGGTCAATAACCAACAGCGGGATCTGGATACCCATGTTGGCTCCCACATGCTCCACGATGATCTCATCGGATGAACCACGATGTCAAGGATTCAATCAACCCCGTATGCAATTCCCTTTGTCAATCGATATATTACTTGCCCGAGATTCGATCGTCGGTATCCCAATACCTCGTTCAATCTCGTTACCGGCAAGTCACTTTACTCGTACCGTAATGCATGATCCCGTGACCAGACACTTGGTCACTTTGAGCTCATTATGATGATGCATTACCGAGTGGGCCCAGTGATACCTCTCCGTCATACGGAGTGACAAATCCCAGTCTTGATCCGTGTCAACCCAACAGATACTTTCGGAGATACCCGCTCTACCTTTATAGTCACCCAGTTACGTTGTGACGTTTGGTACACCCAAAGCACTCCTACGGTATCCGAGAGTTACACGATCTCATGGTCTAAGGAAAAGATACTTGACATTGCAAAACTCTAGCAAACGAACTATACGATCTTTATGCTATGTTTAGGATTGGGTCTTGTCCATCACATCATTCTCTTAATGATGTGATCTCGTTATCAATGACATTCAATGTCCATAGCCAGGAAACCATGACTATCTGTTGATCAACGAGCTAGTCAACTAGAGGCTTACTAGGGACATGTTGGTGTCTATTATTCACACATGTATTACGATTTCCGGATAACACAATTTTAGCATGAATAAAGACAATTACCATGAACAAGGAAATATAATAATAATGCTTTTATTATTGCCTCTAGGGCATATTTCCAACACCCGCATCATCCAACCTTATATCCACACTAGAACTATCCCATCTTCTCCACTTCTTTCCCGGTGCGCGCCCTCCATCCCATCTCTTCTGACCTCTCTCTCAACGAAAATAATCACCATCACATGGCTGCGGCCTTCGTCAAAACCATCCCTCTCACCCACTCTCCCAACTCCACAAGCACGCCACACACCATCCAAATACATAGCTCTGCTGCAAAAATCTCGTGGCACAAAAGAGAGAGATGTGCCGGGGGGGGGAGTGGGTTGGGGTTTGCCGCAAAAGAAAGATGACGGCAGTGCTCCAAGCCCGACCACGCTGCCATGAGTGTTGTTTCCTCAAGCACCCTGCGTCACTCCATTATTCATCGGTGTCGCCTATGTTGTGAGGCTGAGGGCTTTAAGCTTGATGGGTCGCAACATGCAAAGAGGCATCGGCGATGCAGCAGTCAGCGACGACTACAGGGTCACCAGTGCTATGATGCAACACTCGCAGATGGCCGCAAGCCATATGGGACGGGGACGCCGCAGCGGGTCACTGGTGGTATGATGCATCTATTGTCTACGGCTATCGGTGCTGCCATGCAACACACGCCAGCATCGGCGATGCTGTGGGGCGGGCGGCGATATCACATTGCTCGCAGGGCGGAGCCGCGCCCCTGTCGGTGGTGGTCTGCTGCTGCAAGGTCGGCTACTACGAAGCAACGAGAGTATGGAGGGCTGCTACGAGCGAATGACCAATACTCCACTAAACGACCAAACAGGGCGACGCTACATCGTGGGCCATGCTGCCATGGTACTAGTTTCATCGTGTGATATTGTGTTCGCTGACTTGAGAGAGGAATAATGGTGCATTGACCCCCATCTAATGGTTACTGGCGGATCAGACGGCTACCGACTCGATTGATTTTTAATTGATGCACTGTGTTTATGTTTGTGTCATGTGGTATAGAGGAGTAAAAAAAGAAGAAGAAAAAATTTCATTCTATTCAGTCTTCTGAATGAAAAGGATAGAGGCCACACCACCACTTAAACTTCTTGCAGTTACTACAGGGGTGGTTAACTGCAGATAAATTTGTAGGGGTTACTTACAGCCAGTGCAAAATTAAATGGCGAACAAAACAGAATGTGCAGAGAGCCACACGGGGCCGGAGCCGGACCCGGCCAGTCACCGACGGGCGGACCCCGCCACCGGCATGACGTTGCAGCTGCAGCGATCCGCGGTCGTCTCCGGCAAGGAGCCGGAGCCGGAGACAGGGCAGGAGCAGGAGGTGGTGGCGCACGTCTACGACGTCGCCTGCAGCGGCCCCGACGGCGCCGGGGGCGGCGGCGCCACCGTCCTCCAGATCAACCGCATCTTCAAGGATGGCATCGGCCTCGGCGGCATCTTCCACACCGCCATCCAGGTCTCCCGTCCCGTTCCCCTCCCCGCCGCCGCCCCATCTTCCCTCTTCGTTTCTATGCCCTCCGCGCTGCCTCGGATGCCAAGGAGATTGGATCTCAGGCGAATCCATCCGCCGCCTAAACTGTGGTTTCTTGGTACAGTCCGTCCCAAAAAAAAACTGTACAGGTTTTGCACAACCTGGGTGGTTTCTTGGTATGGAATTGGGAATGTGTAGAAAATCTGCTTCCATCTCGTTGATATATGTGGCCGTGACAGATTTACTTGATGCGTGTTTTCATAAATTGAATTGCTCAATGGGAACTTTGAGGTCTTATGTTCAGTCAGTCAGAAATGCAGAAAACATTTTCAGTCAGAAATGCAGAAAACATTGAGGTTATTGGTGGAACAAGTGTCAGTCTGATAGGGATCACGCGGAAAACATTTTACCTGTCATCTTTGGACAGAAATATACATTGATCTACTTGCTGCTACTTTTATGAAATCTTCTGATTCAGAGCAGCTATAATGTGCAATCAAGTCTTGGTTAATAGTACCTTACTGCATGTTGGTTCTTGGTTACCCGAGGCTCATAGATAAGTCGTGCGCTAGGCCTAGTTATTGATCGATTTGCTGCGTGTCGCCAACAGGTCTATGGTAACGAGGAATGGTCATTCGGCTACTGCGAGAACGGCAGCGGGGTTTTCAGCTGCCCCCCGGCCAAGAACCCCATGTACACATTTCGCGAGTCCATTGTGCTGGGGAAGACGAGCTGCTCGCCACGCACAGTAAATCAGATAGCACGGGAGCTCAGCCGGGAATGGCCTGGAGCCTCATACGAGCTCCTCTCGAGGAACTGCAACCACTTCTGCAACGAGTTTTGCGACAAGCTCGGCGTGCCAAAACTTCCAGGTTCTTTTCTGTTGTTTGATGATTTATTTATTCTCAGATACATTACGCACTTGTTCCTGTTTGATGATGGTTCCCGAAAGCAAAAGACCCTTTTAGGAAAACTCTGTAGCCAAAGATAACCTGTCGAAGCTAGAATTCTAATGCTGTGTTGTCTTCAACTTATGTATTAATCCAAGTGATTACCTTACTATACCCATGTTTACGATGAAGAATGATTTAAAAAAATTCTAGTCAATTGCTTCAGATTTTGCAACAAAATTCTAACTATGTACATGTTCAGGTTGGGTCAATCGCTTTGCTAATGCTGGAGACGCAGCTCTGGAGGCTGCTGAAACTACAGCGGAAAAGGTGTGCATACCTTCTGGGATTTTCTGCTAGTTTTATGTCCTGTCTAGGATTTTCTGGCTACTTGCACTATCACTAGAATTTGTCATGTTTGCCCTCGTAAGTCTCCCTAGTCCCATATATTAATAGAATTTTTCAGAACCTCATAGCTGGGCAAATTAACAGCAAGAATCGTATGACCCTGTTAATCAACCTTTGAATAAATCATTGAATATGGCCATTTTAAACCAGAAACACTGTGGAATACTGAGCGAAGAATAAATATTCATGCTACGTGTCGGAAAGAAGAATTTCTTTTTCAAATTGTTATTCTCCGTCACTCTGGTTCAGAAAGGTACTTCTGAAGAAAGCTGCAGACCTAGGAACAATAGCAATAGCCTTATCTGCTGTGCCGGCTTGGATACAATCAGAGTGTTGTCACTTTATGTATTGAGACGCATACATTGATTAGATGCTGACCTTTTGATCTTTCAAACAGCTCAAACAGGCGAAAAAGGAGATTTTTACTGCATGCAAAGCTGCATCCACATATTTGACTGGTTCGCCTTCGAGTACACCATCAGATGCGGATGATACAGCTGGCTCAGCAAGCAATACTCTTTTCGAGGGGGCATGGATCAGAAGCATTATTGGCATCAGTATGAAGCCATCGAAGAGCCTTATGAATGATGCATCGTCAAGTTCAGATGATGAAACATCTGATGACAAGAGCGAAACAGATGGTAAACAGCCTGGTAGGGATCAAAATGAGGGCGAAAAGGATGCAAGACAAGAAGATCAAGGCACGAAAAGTGAGAACGAACCACCCAATCATCATTCATGAAGCCCACACCATGATGTGCAGAAAGAGAAGCAACTTTCTTGAACCGATAAAAATGGTTACAAGGGGGAGCGGTTTAGAACAAATCCTAACATGTACAGAGTCAGTTACATTCACTTGTCGTCAAGAACTGGAAGCTGCGACGTAGTAGTCCTGAGGAGGAGCGCCGAAGCGACGGAGTGCATCACGATGTGCACTATCCTCAGCTTTATCTGCCCACGACGCGGCAGCGGCCGAACCCCACTCCGCCTTTCACCCTTGTAGACTCTGACGAGATCGCCGGCACAAACTTTCTCGCCCATGGTGGTGAAGGAGATGTCTTTCTGTGAGCTTCCTTGGTTGCTTGCTTGCACTTATGCTTGATGTCTGCTCCCTGCGTGGTGGTCTATTTATAAAGCTTCAGGGAGTTCTATCCGGATCCAAGACATGCCAGCTAGATTGTTGCTCCTTTGCCATCGAATGTATTTGGATGATGTTCATTTTTTAAATGCAACCCTGTATGTAGACTCTAGTGTCTGTCTGTTGGTATGAGAAGCTTGTGTTGATGTGTTTTGTTCCATTCATGATTTGGGGCTGTTTGTCCCTGTGTTATCTGCAAATCTTTGACTCTTGAACAGCCACTCTATGCACCTGCCAGGCCAAATGATTTGCCAATTTTGGACACCTGTGGTGTCTAGTACATGTGTCATGTACATGTGCAGAGCAGAGAATGGCTGCCAACCTGTGATGTCCCCAGATCCAGAGTATTAATCTGTCCATGAAGAAGCATCTGTGATTATGATTGTTGATTGTGCAATTATGCTTGTTAATTGGGGGCCGTCAGAAGGTTCCTGTCTCTTGCTTGCTGCTAATCATTTGCAATTTCCTGTCTGATGAAGTGGGTGCTGCAGTCTGGTGGTTGGCCTTGACTGGTCTTGGCTGAACACTTGTGCTGTGCTACTGTAGCAATGGAAGGCAATTTTTTTGGTCAACATGCTGTTGAAAAATTAATGCATGGCTGGCTGTCTCCTGTGATTGGTCATAAGACCTCTGCATTTTTCTTGAGGTGTCATATTTATGCTAATCATTTGTATTCCATGAACCAGGAAAGCTGAGTGCGAGTGATGAAACAAGAAATTATGATAAAGGCTGGGACAAAGTAGCTCAATTAGATTGTATCCAGCTTCTTGCTGTACCAAGTGACGAGGCTACTGGATCTCTAAGTGAGAACTGTAACAGTAAGGAGCGTGTTATTGACTGAAGACACATCTCAAGGGCCTCTCCAAGGTAGTATAAATAATGCTTACTCTGGTCTAACAAAGTAGCCTCTTTTTAAACAGAGTGTAAAAAGAAAAAGATGCGAAGCACAAGAAGGTGAAATAGAAGAAACAATAACTAGGTCAAAATCAACCTCACAACCACTGTCGTGATGGTTGGAAAAAAGACACGGACAAAAAAGTGATGGTCCGCTGGAGTAGGCTGCGAGGCCCAAGCGGCCAAGGAGTGCAGCGGCCCGTTATCCTTCCACCGTTGGAAGCGCCACTGTCGTGATGGTTGGAAAAAAGACACGCACAAAAAAGTGATGGTCCGCTGGAGTAGGCTGCGAGGCCCAAGCGGCCAAGGATGGTTCGCTGCTCTGTGAAGCCAGCCTCACGCTGTGCCTGTCACATTATGGACCGTGAGGCCCAGCTTTCGCATAGGCCCCAGGCGGTCCACTACGCAACTTGGAACGGGCGGGCCAACAGTAGCACACCCAGACCAGGCCCGCAGCACTACAACAGCGTCCACATCACCTTAATGCCCCCACTCGGGTTACAAGCTCTCGCAACTGAGCTCGGCGAATGAAGCAAGTGGAGGTGGCTATTTAAGCTGGTCGAGTGCCTCCTCGGTTGGCGAGGTGGGACTAAAGAAAGAGGAGTGCTGTGTGGGAGATGTTTTTAGCATGGGCTTTGGCAGCTTTAGCATTTGTCGTTTTGGGCTCATGGACGTGGCCATGTGGGCAAGGCTTCGGCAGCCATTCGTGGGTTTTAGTGCTAATTAGCATAGTAAACTTGCTTAGCAGGAATGGAAAGAAATATAAATTGCTGCATGTTGAAAGCTGGGATATTTTTTCCGCCTTGTTGAGTAGTCTTCTCTTCTGCAACCCTCTCCAAACAGCCCAAACAAGCAAAAAGAAAAAAAAGAAGATATTTTTACTGCATGTAAAGCTGCCTCCACATATTTGAGTGATGCATCGTCAAGTACACCATCGGTTGCAGGTGGCTCAACAAGCAGCTTATCAGATGCATTTTTGGGTAGAAGAAGCTTCTGCTGATTGCCAACCTGTGATGTCCCCAGATCCAGAGCATTAGTAAGTAATCTGTGCTTATGCTTGTTATGCACCCAGCACTTTGTTGCTAATCATTTGCACTGACTGCTCTTGGTTCAACACCTGTATCTGTATGGATGACATTCCAGTCCAGTCAACCTTCTGATGATAGATCAATCATCTGCATTTTATGAACACCGACGGCGTCTTCATCTCCAACGTCACGCTCCTGAGCTCGCCGGCGTGGAACATCCAGCCGGTGTAGAGCGTCTTCTGGATGACCGGCGACTACAAGTCCCACCCCGACGACGGCTACGACAAGACGGCCGAGCCCGTGGTGGAGAACATCAGCTACCAGGACGTGGTGGCCACCGACGTATGGAAGGAGGCGGCGAGGATGCAGGGCATCCAGGGCGCGCCCCTTCAAGGGCATTTGCATGGCCAACGTCACCGTAGAGATGGCCAAGGATCAGAGAAGGTGTCATGGAACTGCGCCGACGTCGAGGGCGTCTCGGCCGGCGTCACCCCGGCGCCACGGGGGCGCCTGCCCATTCCCCACCGACACGCTCGCCGTCAACCAGATCACAGTGCAACAGTGCTCATACTCGATCGCACCGGCTGCTTCTTCAGTGGCTGGGACAGAGTAGCTCAACTATATAGTATCGAGCTTCTTGCTGCACCAAGTGATGAGGCTATTGGATCTCTAAGTGACAACTGTAACAATAAGGAGCGTGTTGTCGAGTGTCTGCCTTGATAACTTTAGAAGTAAAAAAGGTCGTTGTGGGTAACATACTTACTGTTTCAATGCAAAAAGAATTGCAAATTCAGAATTGTCGCTTTTGTTGTAATCATCAATGTTTATCCTAGGCATTGCAAGGCAGCCTGTCGAACTGCTGCTTTGTTCCCGTATTATCAGATGAAATGATCGGAAGCACAAAAAGTTAAGCAAATAAACTTGTTATGTGCAGCAAGATTTTGTTTTCACAATTTATATTCAAGAGTCAAAAGTGCAAACAAATATTACGCCTATGCATGTTCAGCGCACACACAAAAAAAAGAATACTCACATTTTATATTCTTGAGTCAAAATTTATACTGGAGAGTGAAAATTGTAAGAAGCAAATAAATTTCTCACCCGCCAAAAAAAAGAAGCAAAGAAATCTTTAATGTGCAACACACAAAAACTCACAGTTTACACTCAAGGCAAAAGAGTAAGCAAATAGACCTATTACGTGCTGCACAAAAAAGAAGAAACACCCGTCGTTTATATTCAAGAGCCAAAAGAGTATGTAGGAGGATACTTTATATGCATCACAAAGAAAAAAGTGATGGTCCCCTAGAGTAGGCTGCCAAGCCCAAGTGGTCCAGGAGTGCAACGGCTTGTTATCCTTCCAACGTTAGAAGCGGGCAGTTGTCGCTGCTCTGTGAAGCCAGCCTTACGCTGTGCCTGCCACATTATGGACCGTGAGCCCCAGCTTTCGCATAGGCCCCAGGCGGTCCACTACGCAACTTGGAACGGGCAGGCCATCAATAGCACATCCAGACCAGGCCCGCAACACTACAACAACGTCCACATCACCTTAATGCCCCCACACGGGTTACAAGCTCACGCAACTAAGCTCGGCGAGTGAAGAGAGTGGAGACGGGTATTTAAGCTGGTCGAACGCCTCCTCGGTTGGCGGGACTAAAATAAGTGAAGTGTAGTGATTCAGCTGCGGAATGAGGCGGAGCGTTGTGGGCTGAAAGAAGCTTTTTTAGCGTGGGCTTCTCTGCCTTCGGCCTTTGTCGTTTTGGGCTCGTGGACGTGGCCATGTGGACATGGTTTGGGCAGTCAATTGCTGGTTTTCGAACAGAGTGCTAATTAGCACAGCGACCCCCCTAAAAAAAATTACCACATCGAACTTGCTTAGCAGAAAGGGAATCAACATATGAACTGCGATAAACAGTGCATATTTTACTTGGTAGCGTGTACTATATCCAAAAGTGCTGTGCTTCTGCTAGTAAAATATTCGATGCGGAAGGTTAATTAGTGAAGAGAGAGATTAATGACAGCCGCGTCCACCTCATTGTTCACTAGTCTCTCTTCTTCTCCAATCCTCTCCAAACAGTTCAGACAAACAAAAAAAAGGAGATTCTTACGGCATGTAAAGCTGCCTCTACATATTTGACTGGTACACCATTAGAGGCCGGTATGAAGCCATCGACGAGTCTTATGAACGAGGCGTCGTCGAGTTCAGATGATGAAACATCTGACGACGAGAGTGAATCGGGAGTCTGGTGGTGATCGGAATGAGGACCAAAAGGATGCAAGACGAGCAACTGACGGAAAGTGAGAAGGAACCAGACCATCATCCATGAAGCCCACACCGTCATGTGCAGAAGAGGAGGAAATTTCTCAAGCAGATCAATATAGTCACACTGTGATGAGCAGTTTACAACGAATCCTAATATGTACAAAGTCAGTCACATTCACTGGTAATCCAGAACTGGAAGCTGCGACGTAGTAGTCCTGAGGAGCGCCGAAGCGACCGAGTGCATCATGATGTGCACTATCCTCAGCTTTATCTGCCCGCGACGCGGCCGCGGCCGAACCTCGCTGCGCCTTTCACCCTTGTAGACTCTGATGAGATCGCCGGCACAAACTTTCTCGCCCATGGTGGTGAAGGAGATGTCTTTCTGTGAGCTTCCTTGGTTGCTTGCTTGCACTTATGATGTCTGCTCCTTGCGTGGTGATCTATTTATAAGGTTTCAGGGAGTTCTACCTGGATCCAAGACATGACAGCTAGATTGTTGCTCCTTTGCCATCGACTGTATTTGGATGATGTTCATTTTTTAAATGCAACCCTGTATGTAGACTCTAGTGTCTGTCTGTTGGTATGAGAAGCTTCTGTTGATGTGTTTTGTTCCATTCATGATTTGGGGCTGTTTGTCCTTGTGTTATCTGCACCTGTCAGGCCAAATGATTTGCCAATTTTGGACACCTGTGGTGTCTAGTACATGTATGATGCACATGTGCAGAGCAGAGAATGGCCGCCAACCTGTCATGTCCCCAGATCCAGAGTATTCATCTATCCATGAAAAAGCATCTGTGATTATGATTGTTGATTGTGTGATTATGCTTGTTAATTGGGGGCGGTCAAAAGGTTCCTGTCTCATGCTTGCTGCTAATCATTTGCTATTTCCTGTCTAATGAAGTGGGTGCTGCAGTTTGGTGGTTGGCCTTGACTGGTCTTGGCTGAACACCTGCGCTCTACAAATTTTTTTGGTGAAAATTTAATGCATGGCTGTCTTCTGTGATTGGTCATAGGACCTCTGCATTTTTCTTGAGGTGTCACATTTATGCTAATCATTTGCATTCCATAAACCAGGAAAGCTGAGTGTGAGTGATGAACAAGACATTATAATGAAGGTGTAACAAGAAGAAGATCAGAAGCACGGAAAGTTGAAACATGAAACACTAACTAGGCGAAACTCAACCTCACAACCACCGTCTTGATGGTTGGAAAAAAGATAACCTAAAAATAGTGATGGTTCGTTGGAGTAGGCTGCAAGGCCCACGTGGCCCAGGAGTGCAGCGGCCCGTTATCCTTCCACCGTTGGAAGCGGGCAGTTGTCGCTGCTCTGTGAAGCCAGCCTCACGCTGTGCCTACCACATTATGGATCGTGAGGCCCGGCTTTCGCATAGGCCCCAACGAGTCCACTACGCAACTTGGAACGGGCGGGCCAGCAATAGCACACCCAAACCAGGCCCGCAACGCTACAACAACGTCCACATCACCTTAATGCCCCCACTCGGGTTACAAGCTCTCGCAACTGAGCTCGGCGAGTAAAGAGAGTGGAGACAGGTATTTAAGCTGGTCGAATGCCTCCTCGGTTAGCGAGGTGGGACTAAAGAAAGAGAAGTGTTGTGCTTCCTGCTGCGACCAGAGATGTTTTTAGCGTGGGCTTTGGCATTTGTCGTTGTGGGCTCATGGACGTGGCCATGTGGACAAGGTTTGGGCAGCCATTCGTGGATTTTAGTGCTAATTAGCATAGTACTAATGAACTTGCTTCACATGGAAACAGTATAAAATACAGCATGATTAAAGCTGGGACTAAGAAATATATTCTATTTGTAGAAGTCCCAAACGCATATCAATGGGAAAAACAGTACAATCTCTCTATCATGCATGTTGACATGTACTATATCTAAAAGTGCTAGCTAATAAAAAAATCCGACATGAAAGGTCAATTAGCAATGAGAGAGTTTAGTTATGTATCTTATTGACCATACAAGTCTTGTTAGGCAAACCAAGGCACACTAATTAACGACTCGCTCGATCCTATACTATATTTGAAAACTTTGTGGGAAAATTCAGATTGATAAAATTATGCTATACCACAAAATTTTGTCTCGGAATATGACCATCTGTGATGTGTTTATGGAGAAGACCTGATATGCGTGAATAATCAGATGTATTAGTTTCATTTAATACATATTTTTATTTCCCTCAAAACAATAACACAATTAGAAGTAGTGGTGGTAGATAAAAAAAGAAGACCCGATCGAAGGCAATGTGAGTCACCATCAATTTTCCAGTGTCAACCTATTTACTGAGATGGCATTTTTCTGCTAATCATTTGCATTCCATGGATCTAGAAAGTAGAGTCAGATTAATCGAGGACATGATGATGAAGGCATCATCAGCTCTAATGAGAAGTTTAAGTATAGGTCAAACAGTCTGCACTGCATTTGGAGCCAAGGAAAATGCCAGGAAACAACAGAGACGCAGACCACAGAGTATACAAACAAGAACAGTAATCCGGCTGGCTGCATCTTGCATATTTAGCTCTCAAATAAGGTTGATGTTACCCTTCACATCAAGTACTCTCAGGACCATCTCTAGAAATGTATATTAGGAACTCTATTGTGGTTATTTGGGTACTACTACATGATAGTAAGAGATAATTTGTTCGCAAACAAAATAACCCATACTAATCTTTTCAAATATCTCAAATATGGTTGTTGTATTGTGGAAAACATTTCTCGGAATATGATTATTTGTGATGTGTACTAGACAACATGAGAGAGAGTGAATAGTAGTCTGTCTTGTTCATTCAAATATTTTTCTGTTTCGCCTCAGTATCATAAAATAATTGGAGCAAATTCACAACAATGTGAGTCACCATAATTGTTACAAGCCAGAATATTTTCTGGTCTATCCTATGTTTCCAATCTAATCACGATACTCAACACTGATGATGGAGACTACTCTCCCACAAATGAAATACAACAATATATAATAACAATATTCAAGCTCAAGTTGTTATGATACTAATCCGGCTGGCTGCATCTTGCATATTTAGCTCTCAAATAAGGTTACCCTTCACATCAAGTACCCTTATTAGGAACTCTAGTGTGGTTATTTGGGTACTACTACATGATAGTAAGAGATAATTTGTTCGCAAAGAAAATAACCCGTACTAATCTTTCAAATATCTCAAATATGCTTGCTGTATTGTGGAGAAATTTGTGAAAACATTTCTCAGAATATGATTATTTGTGATGTGTACTAGACAACATGAGAGAGCGTGAATAATAATGTGTATTGTTCATTCAAATATTTTTCTGTTTTGCCTCGGTGTCATAACATATATATTTTTTGCGGGGAGTATCATAACATAATTAGAGCAAATTCACAACAATGTGAGTCACCATAATCGTGACAAGCCAGAATATTTCCTAGTCTATCCTATATTTCCAATCTAATCACGATACTCAATACTGATGATGGAGACTACTCTCCAACAAATGAAATACAAAATAATAACAATCTTCGAGCTCAAGTTGTATGTCAACTTGGTGCTTCAACACCTATTTGCAAAGTTGTTTGATGACCTCTGGCACTCTATTCAGGCGTTTCCCGTCATCGATTATATAGTAGCTCAATTATATAGTAGTATCCAGGTTCTTGTTGTATCAAGTGATGAGGCTATTTGATCTCTAAGCGAGAACAGTAACAATAAGGAGCTTGTTGTCAATTTGCTGCGCCTTAGCAACTTAGAAGTCAAGTTGTTGCGAGTAACTTACTGTTTCAATGTATACAGATTCAGAATTATCACT
Organism: Triticum monococcum; assembly: GCA_034509565.1. NCBI lineage: Eukaryota > Viridiplantae > Streptophyta > Magnoliopsida > Poales > Poaceae > Triticum > Triticum monococcum. The sequence continues at coordinate 7,614,451 of CM067847.1, read as the reverse complement.
CTGCTGTAATCATCAGTGTTTATTCTAGGTCTTGCAAGACAGGCTACCAAGTTGCTACTATCTATGTTCCAAAATAACCGAAGATCTTGATTTATCTCATGTCAAACTTGCTTAAATTTGAGCAAGTGTAGAGCAAAATTTATTAACATCTAGAACATCAAATTAGTCCCATGAGATTTTTATGAAATATAAATTCATATTATACATATTTGGTTTTGTAGATTGTAGCTTATTTTTCTATATAGTTGGTTAAACTTAAACTAGTTTTGACTTAGGACAAACCTTAAAACTTCACTATTTTGGAATGGAGTTGTTGCCGTATTATCGGTAAGAAAAACAGAAGTACAAAAACGTGTAACAGAAGAACCACTAACCAAACCTAACTCGGCCTCACTACCACTGCCTTGATAGTACAAAAAGAGTAAGCAAATCAACCTAATATGTGCGAGGCAAAAGAAAAAGTGATGGTTCGCTGGAGTAGGATGCGAGGCCCAAGTGGCGAAGAAGTGCAACGGCCCATTATCCTTCCAACCAAACCTAACTCGACCTCACTACCACCGCCTTGATAGTACAAAAAGAGTACGCAAATCAACCTCATATATGTGTGAGGCAAAAGGAAAAGTGATGGTTCGTTGGAGTAGGCTCTGTGAAGCCAGCCTCATGCTATGCCTACCACATTATGGACCGTGAGGCCCAGCTTTCGCATAGGCCCCAGACGGTCCACTACTCAACTTGGAACGGGCGGGCCAACAATAGCACACCCAAGACCAGGCCCGCAGCACTACAACAGCATCCACATCACCTTAATGCCCCCGCTCGGGTTACAAGCTCACGCAACTGAGCTCGGCGAATGAAGCAGGTGGAGGTAGCTATTTAAGTTGCACTAGTAGAAAACAGGGCTTTGGTCCAGGCCGGGTCAGCCCATTAGTCCCGGTTCAGTCCAGAACCGGGACCAATGTGGGCATTGGTCCCAGTTCGTGAGCCCAGGGGGCCGGCCGGGCCACGTGGGCCATTGGTCCCGGTTCATCTAGACCTTTTGGTCCCGGTTGGTGGGATGAACCGGGACCAATGGGCCTCGCTCCTGGCCCACCACCATTGGTCCCGGTTCGTGGCTTGAACCGGGACCAAAGGCTCCCCTTTAGTCCCGGCTCATGTCACCAACCGGGACCAATGAGGTGCCTATATATACCCCTCGCTCGCGAGCAGAGCACCCCAGTGCTCTGTTTTTCTCTGGCCGAGGGGGAGAGGGCTTTGTGGTGCTCTAGCTCACCTCCTATGCACATGAGGTGTTCGATGGAATGCCCGAGCCACACTACTTAAGCTTTCTCCTCTCGAAGCTCGACCTCCAAGCTCCATTTTCCTCGAGATTTGTCTAGATTTAGCGGTCCGTCACGCCCCATCCCCCTATTCACCGCCGTCGATCACCCGCGCCGATCTCATCACCGACACCACCGTGGTGAGCCTCTTGTTCTTATCTTCTTTCTGAAAGGAAAAATATTCTTACTTGTATATTTAGATAGATACTTGTATCATTTTCTTACATTTATTATTGCATCTTATATAGTGCGATGGTTTTGGTATCCGCCCCCGTCGGCCCTCGTCCTGTCTATGATTCGGATGTGGTATGTATATTATCTTTATAACTATTGGTTCATTTATTGTTTATGAAAATTATGCCAACCAACGTGACATAGATTTTATTTATCTAGGATGTATGTGAATCGAAAATGCCAACCGACCCTGTTGTCGAGAGGTTAAATTTAGTTGAAGAAGAAAACAATTTGTTGAAGGAAAAAATAAAAAAAATTGAGGAGGAGAAGATGATATTAGAGTTGCATGTTGCGGATGTCGTCGATGATCATAAGATCAAGATGGATGCAATGCGCTTGAAGATTAGAAAGATTAGAAAATATGCCATTCATACCGAGGCTTGGTATCATTATGCCGTTGGATCAATTGTTACCTTGCTTGCGATTAGCATCGCATTTGTTTTCGCATTGAAATGTTTTACATAGTTTCAATGTATGGTTTAATTAATTAGATGCTCTGGAGAGCTATATGTTGTTAGATGAGAACTATGTATGCACTTTGGTTTTAATGTGATGATGAACTTCTATTAATTTGGACACTTAATTATATATAATGCACGCAGATGAACCGGCAATGGATGTACGGTGACAGACACACCCGCGAGTACATTAAGGGCGTGCATGAGTTTCTCGATGCGGCTGAGGCAAACAAGCAGAATGGTTTTATGTGTTGTCCATGCACTGAATGTGGGAATACGAGGTCTTACTCTAACCGGAAAATCCTTCACTCCCACCTGCTTTACAAGGGTTTCATGCCACACTATAATGTTTGGACGAGGCACGGAGAAATAGGGGTTATGATGGAAGACGGCGAAGAAGAAGACTACGATGACAACTATGTGCCCCCCGAATATGGTGATGCTGCAACGGGGGGAGCTGGTGAAGATCAAGAGGAACCAGACGATGTGCCCAATGATGCTACAACGGGTGAAGCTGCTGAAGATCAAGAAGAACTAGACAATGTGCCCGATGATGATGATCTCCGCCGGGTCATTGTCGATGCAAGGATGCAATGCGAAAGTCAAAAGGAGAAGCTGAAGTTCGATCGCATGTTAGAGGATCACAAAAAAGGGTTATACCCCAATTGCGAAGATGGAAACACAAAGCTCGGTACCGTACTGGAATTGCTGCAGTGGAAGGCAGAGAATGCTGTGGCTGACAAAGGATTTGAGAAGCTACTGAAAATATTGAAGAAGAAGCTTCCAAAGGATAACGAATTGCCCGACAGTACATACGCAGCAAAGAAGGTCGTATGCCCTCTAGGATTGGAGGTGGAGAAGATACATGCATGCCCTAATGACTGCATCCTCTACCGCCGTGCATACAAGGATCTGAACGCATGCCCGGTATGCGGTGCATTGCGGTATAAGATCAGACGAGATGACCCTGGTGATGTTGACGGCGAGCCCCCCAGGAAGAGGGTTCCTGCGAAGGTGATGTGGTATGCTCCTATAATACCATGGTTGAAACGTCTGTTTAAAAACAAAGAGCATGCCAAGTTGATGCGATGGCACAGTGAGAACCGAAAGAAAGATGGGAAGTTGAGAGCATCCACTGACGGGTCGCAGTGGAGAAAAATCGAGAGAAAGTACTGGGATGAGTTTGCAAAGGACCCAAGGAATGTATGCTTTGCTTTAAGCGCGGATGGCATTAATCCTTTCGGGGAGCAGAGCAGCAATCACAGCACCTGGCCCGTGACTCTATGTATGTATAACCTTCCTCCTTGGATGTGCATGAAGCGGAAGTTCATTATGATGCCAGTTCTCATCCAAGGCCCTAAGCAACCCGACAACGAAATTGATGTGTACCTAAGGCCATTAGTTGAAGAACTTTTACAGCTGTGGAATGAAAACGGTGTACGTACGTGGGATGAGCACAAACAGGAGGAATTTAACCTTAAGGCATTGCTGTTCGTGACCATCAACGATTGGCCCGCTCTCAGTAACCTTTCAGGACAGACAAACAAAGGATACCACGCATGCACGCACTGTTTAGATGACACTGAAAGTATATACCTGGACAAATGCAGGAAGAATGTGTACTTGGGCCATCGTCGATTTCTTCCGACCAACCATCAATGTCGAAAGAAAGGCAAGAATTTCAAAGGCGAGGCAGATCACCGGAAGAAGCCCGCCATGCGCACCGGTGATCATGTGCTTGCTATGGTCAATGATTTACACTACGTAATCTTTGGAAAGGGTCCCGGTGGACTAGCTATTCTGAATGACGCTGAGGGACACGCACCCATGTGGAAGAAGAAATCTATATTTTGGGACCTACCCTACTGGAAAGACCTAGAGGTTCGCTCCTCAATCGACGTGATGCACGTGACGAAGAACCTTTGCGTGAACATGCTAGGCTTCTTGGGCGTGTATGGGAAGACAAAAGATACACCTGAGGCACGGGAGGACCTGCAACGTTTGCATGAAAAAGACGGCATGCCTCCGAAGCAGTATAAAGGTCCTGACAGCTACGCTCTTACGAAAGAAGAGAAATAAATCTTCTTTGAATGCCTGCTCAGTATGAAGGTCACGACCGGCTTCTCATCGAATATAAAGGGAATAATAAATATGCCAGAGAAAAGGTTTCAGAACCTAAAGTCTCATGACTGCCACGTGATTATGACGCAACTGCTTCCGGTTGCATTGAGGGGGCTTCTACCGGAAAACGTCCGATTAGCCATTGTGAAGCTATGTGCATTCCTCAATGCAATCTCTCAGAAGGTGATCGATCCAGAAATCGTACCAAGGCTAAGGAGTGATGTGGCGCAATGTCTTGTCAGTTTCGAGCTGGTGTTCCTACCATCCTTCTTCAATATCATGACGCACGTCCTAGTTCATCTAGTCGACGAGATTGTCATCCTAGGGCCCGTATTTTTACACAATATGTTCCCCTTTGAGAGGTTCATGGGAGTCCTAAAGAAATATGTCCGTAACCGCGCTAGGCCAGAAGGAAGCATCTCCATGGGCCATCAAACAGAGGATGTTATCGGGTTTTGTGTTGACTTCATTCCTGTCCTTAAGAAGATAGGTCTCCCTAAATCGCCGTATGAGGGGAGACTGACTGGAAAAGGCACTCTTGGAAGAGACTCAATAATATGCAGGGACGGATATTCTTGGTCTCAAGCACACTACACAGTTCTACAAAACTCTACCTTGGTGACCCCGTATGTCCATGAACACAAGAACAGTCTGCGCTCCAAACACCCGGAGCAGTGCGACGACTGGATTACATGTGAACACATTAGGACTTTCAGCAGTTGGTTGGAAACACGTCTCAGAGGTGACAACACTGTTTGTGATGAGTTGTACTTGTTGTCCAGGGGACCATCTTTGACTGTATTGACTTACAAAGGATACGAGATAAATGAGAATACATTTTACACGATCGCCCAAGATCAAAAGAGCACCAACCAAAACATCGGTGTCCGCTTTGATGCAGCAACCGAGAGCGGAAAGGACACATATTATGGTTACATAGTGGACATATGGGAACTTGACTATGGACCTGATTTTAAGGTCCCTTTGTTTAAGTGCAAATGGGTCAATCTGTTAGGCGGCGGGGTACAGGTAGACCCACAGTACGGAATGACAACAGTGGATCTGAAAAATCTTGGGTACACTGACGAATCGTTCGTCCTAGCCAATGATGTGGCACAGGTTATCTATGTGAAGTACATGTCTACCAAACCGAGAAAAAGAAAACATAAGGAAGCGAATACATCATACGATGAGCCAAAGCGCCACATAGTTCTTTCAGGAAAAAGGGACATCCTGGGAGTGGACGGCAAGACAGACATGTCTGAAGATTATGAAAAGTTTCATGAAATTCCTCCCTTCAATGTCAAGGCTGACCCAAGCATCCTGATAAACAATGAAGATTATTCATGGTTACGACGCAATAAGCAAATGACACAAGCGAAGAAAACGAGAAGACTTTCTCCCGCAACTATTATGATGATACCATGCCAACTTTGTAACACACGAACATGCTACCATTGTCCGTTTTGTACATGCACATGCTATGTGGGCGAAATTATGATACCATCACAACTTTCAACTTTTTCAGAGTTCATTTGAAAGTGATTGTCCATTTTGTACACGAAGTGCATCAGGTTTTCTCTATAAGCGCATCTATTCTCATTTTTTAGTAAGTTAATCACAAACTTGTGATTCAAACAATTTTCAAAGAATTCAAATTTTAACTACTCAAATTTGAAAACTAATGGCACTAATAGAAAGTTTATAATTTTTCTAAAACTAATGGCACTAACAGAAAGTTTATAATTTTGCTAACCTAAAAGCAAACAGAATTAAAAATTAAAGCAAAAAACAAAAGAAAATAAATAATGCAAAAAACAAATCAAAAAAACAGGAAAAAACTATTTTTATAGTAAAGTTAATCACAAAATAAAATAAATAAAGCAACAAATAAAACAAAAAAACTAAAAAGTGTTTTCAAATTTGAAAACTAATGGCACTAACAGAAAGTTTATAATTTTTCTAAAACTAATGGCACTAACAGAAAGTTTATAATTTTGCTAACCTAAAAGCAAACAGAATTAAAAATTAAAGCAAAAAACAAAAGAAAATAAATAATGCAAAAAACAAATCAAAAAAAGGAAAAAACTATTTTTATAGTAAAGTTAATCACAAAATAAAATAAATAAAGCAACAAAGAAAACAAAAACTAAAAAAGTGTTTTCAAATTTGAAAACTAATGGCACTAACAGAAAGTTTATAATTTTTCTAAAACTAATGGCACTAACAAAAAGTTTATAATTTTGCTAACCTAAAAGCAAACAGAATTAAAAATTAAAGCAAAAAACAAAAGAAAATAAATAATGCAAAAAACAAATAAAAAAACAGGAAAAAACTATTTTTATTGTAAAGTTAATCACAAAATAAAATAAATAAAGCAACAAAGAAAACAAAAAAACTAAAAAAGTGTTTTCAAATTTGAAAACTAATGGCACTATCAAAAAGTTTATAATTTTTCTAAAACTAATGGCACTAACAAAAAGTTTATAATTTTGCTAACCTAAAAGCAAACAGAATTAAAAATTAAAGCAAAAAACAAAAGAAAATAAATAATGGAAAAAACAAATCAAAAAATAGGAAAAAACTATTTTTATAGTAAAGTTAATCACAAAATAAAATAAATAAAGCAACAAAGAAAACAAAAAAACTAAAAAAGTGTTTTCAAATTTGAAAACTAATGGCACTAACAGAAAGTTTATAATTTTTCTAAAACTAATGGCACTAACAGAAAGTTTATAATTTTGCTAACCTAAAAGCAAACAGAATTAAAAATTAAAGCAAAAAACAAAAGAAAATAAATAATGCAAAAAACAAATCAAAAAAAAGGAAAAAACTATTTTTATAGTCAAGTTAATCACAAAATAAAATAAATAAAGCAACAAAGAAAACAAAAAAACTAAAAAAGTGTTTTCAAATTTGAAAACTAATGGCACTAACAGAAAGTTTATAATTTTTCTAAAACTAATGGCACTAACCGAAAGTTTATAATTTTGCTAACCTAAAAGCAAACAGAATTAAAAATTAAAGCAAAAAACAAAAGAAAATAAATAATGCAAAAACAAATAAAAAAACAGGAAAAAACTATTTTTATAGTAAAGTTAATCACAAAATAAAATAAATAAAGCAACAAAGAAAACAAAAAAACTAAAAAAAGTGTTTTCAAATTGGAAAACTAATGGCACTAACAGAAAGTTTATAATTTTTCTAAAACTAATGGCACTAACAGAAGGTTTATAATTTTGCTAACCTAAAAGCAAACAAAATTAAAAATTAAAGCAGAAAACAAAAGAAAATAAATAATGCAAAAAACAAATCAAAAAAACAAGAAAAAACTATTTTTATAGTAAAGTTAATCACAAAATAAAATAAATAAAGCAACAAAGAAAACAAAAAACTAAAAAAGTGTTTTCAAATTTGAAAACTAATGGCACTAATAGAAATTTTATAATTTTTCAAAAACTAATGGCACTAACAGAAAGTTTATAATTTTGCTAACCTAAAAGCAAACAGAATTAAAAATTAAAGCAAAAAACAAAATAAAATAAATAATGCAAAAAACAAATCAAAAAACAGGAAAAAAACTATTTTTATAGTAAAGTTAATCACAAAATAAGATAAATAAAGCAACAAAGAAACCAAAAAAAACCAAAAAAGTGTTTTCAAATTTGAAAACTAATGGCATTAACAAAAAGTTTATAATTTTTCTAAAACTAAAACCATAAAGAATTAAAAAAATAAAGCAAAAAACAAAAGAAAAATAAATAAAGCAACAAAAAAACAAAAAATGCCACCTACTGGGCCACCACGGCCTGAATACGACTAGAAACCCTACCATGGGCCAGGATTCAGGCCCGCAGTAGGCCCACAGGCATTGCAGTGACAGATTAGGCCTGAAAGCCTGTAGTTGAGAGGAGCTCGGGAGGGTGGGCGCAGCAGCGCTTATAAACCACTCTCGAACCCTCTCAACTAGCGAGGTGGGACTAAACTTTTGGGCGCGAGGCAGCACAAGGCCATTGGTCCCGGTTGGGGCACCAACCGGGACTAAAGGGGGCATTGGTCACGGTTCGTGGCACCAACCGGGACCAATGCCCCCCTTTAGTCCCGGTTGGTGCCACCAACCGGGACCATAGGCCTCTGCTTCCCGCCCTTTCGGCTATTGAAAAGAGACCTATGGTCCCGGTTGGTGGCACGAACCGGGACCATAGGTGTGCATTGGTCACGGTTCGTGCCACGAACCGGGACCATTGCTCTGGGTATATAAGGTAGCACTTGTGAAAATTTCACCAACCACTCCCATTCGCCCCCGACGCCGCCAGGCCATTCGTCGTTGTTGTCGCCGCCCCGAGCCCGTCGTCGCCCGCTCCCCGTCGCCGTCGCCCCGCGCCGCCGCAGGCCTTCTCCCCGTCGCTGCGTTCGCCGTCGCCGGCCTCCTCCTCGTCGTTGCGTGCGCCATCTCCAGCCCCCTCCCCGTCATCCTGCGCAGCGTCGCCGGCCTCCCCCGCGCCGTCGCCGGCCTCCTCCCCGTCGCGCCCCCAGTGAGCTCCCCGCCCCTTCCCATCGATCCCTGTCGCTCTAACCATCGCCGCCGCCGCCGCTGCTCTCTGTGTGTGATAAATTTTTTCATATGTATTTGGATTTGGCTATGTATGTATGTATGTATATGCTCATATGTATGTACGTATGTATGTATATGCTCTATGTATATGGATTTGGCTATGTATATGCTCTCTGTATATGCTCATATGTATGTATGTTCATATAGCATTTTTTCTATATATGAATTATTTTTTTGTTCATGGTTATATGCTAAAGAAAATGAGGGGGGTGATAGATGATGATGAGGGGTCGAGAGGGGGACGAGAGGTCGAGAGGGGTCGAGGGGAGAAAAAAATGTTATCAGGGACAAGGTCCGTCGAGGGATCGAGAGAGGGACGAGGGGTCGAGAGGGGTACGAACCGGGACCAATACTTTCTGTATAAATAAGAAGAAGAAAAAAGAAGAAAAAGAAGAGGAGAAGAAGAAAGGAATAGTGGAGAAGAAGAGAAAATAGAATTCCTTTCTTCTTCTCCTCTTTTTTCTTCTTCTTCTTCTTCTTCTTCTTCTTAATTTTTATCGGGAACGAGGGTGTCGAGGATCGCCGAGGGGTCGAGGGTCGGGAACTAGGGTAGAGGGTCGAGGGATCGAGGGTCGAGGGTTCCAGGGTCGTCTAGGGGTCGAGGGTTCCAGGGTCTTCGAGGGTTCGAGGGGTCGAGGATCGCCGAGGGGTCGAGAGAGGTTTCCTAGTGTCAAAGTATTGAAGAAATCCATGGCTTCATCATTAGCCGAAAGTAACCAGGGCATGACGAAGTCCTCCAAAGTTATTTTGGAATGGTGTCCCGGATAGGATAATTTTCCTTTTTGTATGAATTTCAGCAAAGGCCTTCCAAATAACGATATTTGGAAGGTTCTTGCTGAACTTTGTACCAAAAAGCGAATTATCCTATCTAGGACACCGTTCCAAAATAACTTTGGAGAGCTTCGTACCATCATGCACCTGTTACTTTCGCCTAATGATGAAGACATGGTTTTGTTGAATCCTTTGACACTAGGCAACCTCCCGACCCCTCGGCGATCCTCTCGAACATGAGAGGAAGATGAGGATAAAAAAAGAAAAGGAAGAAGAAAAAAAAAGAGGAGAAGAAAGAATAGAGGAGATCTTCTCCTCTATTCTTTCTTCTCCTCTTTTTTTTCTTCTTCTTCCTCTTTTTTTATCGGGAACGAGGGTCGTCGAGGGACATATAGATGTAGTGTCGTCGTTGTCGATATATACCCCCTCCCGATAGCTTCAACACGTGGGGGGGGGGGTCGATATTACCCCCTCCTTGAAGCGTTCTCGAGGCCACCCCAAACCGAAGCGTTGTCGAGGCCACCCCAAACCCTAGAGAAGCAGCGTCGAGGCCACTAATTAATATATATGATTCCTTACTATGATTAGGTAGCTAGTTCTACGTTTTGCACTAATATATCCATCTGTCATGTTTGAATAATAATTGCCATGTTGTAAATATTTGTAGAAACTATGGACACCGTCCGAGATGAAGCAAAAGAAGCGTTGTTGAGGGACATAATCGCAGAAGGAAGTGATGCCGTCTCGTTGTTTCTCAACGACACCGATGGTCTGGAAGGAGAGGGTGAAGAAGCTGGCTACGGTGACCTAATGCCGGTGCAAGAAGAAGAACATGAGGACGGCTCCGGTGACCCAATGCCGGTGCAAGAAGGAGACCGTGGTGACGGCTCCGGTGACCGAACCGAGTCCGGCCAGGTATATATATTAGTTAAGCCTGTGCTGACTAGCTGATTGATGCATTCATTGTTTTGGTATGTACACATATTAATTAAGTCTTTGTTCTTTTTTCTAGCCCTCCGGATCGAGCACAACTTCGGTAAAGAGACGAGGCCCGAAGAAAAAGTTGAGCTCGGATGAAAAGTTTGAGATCATAGCAATCGCGCCCGACGGCCAACCGATTGAACCCATCCAAACAAAGAATGCATTTGTTGCTCAGTGCGGGGTTCTGGTTAGGGACAAGATCCCGATAAGCATCCAGCAATGGTTTAAGCCGGCTACAGAAGACCCTGAGGTGTCTTATGTCAATGATATGCAGAAAAATGATCTTTGGACTGAGCTGAAGTCAAATTTCACCCTACCGCCAGAGGATAATCCAGAGAACCCAGTTAAAGATCAATTAATCAAGTCTTTTGCTCTTAAGAGGATGGCAGAACTATTCAGGAGGTGGAAGAAAGAGCTGAATAAGTTTGTCGAAAATAATGAGACACCAGAATTCAAGGGCAGATATGAGAAGATCAGAGATCACTGGCCCGCATTTGTGGCCCACAAGACATCGGAAAAGAGTAAGAAGATGTCGGCGACAAACAAGCAAAATGCTGCAAAGAAGAAGCTTCACCATCGCACGGGGTCAGGTGGCTACCTCGTAGCCCGGCCTAAGTGGGCCAAGACTGAGAATGATCTGGTTGATAAAGGGATCGAACCAGATACAATTAGCTGGCCAGACCGTTGCCGGACTTGGTTCTTCGGGGCTGGCGGAACCTTGGACCCTGTAACAGGGAAGTGCATTTGGACGAACGATCAAATGGACATACCAGTCAGGAAGTTTAAGCAGTATATCGAAGCAGCGCAGCAAGGGAAGTTTTTTCCAGACAAAGAGAACGACGAGCTCACAATGGCCCTCGGGAATCCTGAGCACCCTGGACAGACACGAGGCACGCCAGGCTCCATTCTGTGGAAGGTTGGGTTTCCGGACGCAGGCGGTTACAAATCCCATGAGAGGAGGAAAAAAGTGCAGCAGACCCAAATGCAGGCGCTGCAAGCAAGGGTAGACGCGATAGAGGAACGAGAAGCAAATCACAGCAAACGTACTGCTGAAGCTTCCCCCGAAGCTACCCCGCCATCTCAGCGCAGAAGCAGCGTGGCTTCCACCGAGCTGCTTCAGCCGGAGCATGCCTTGACGGCTCCTGCCAGCTATCCCGTGGATTCTATCACGGAGTCTCAAAATTGCCACCTTATGACGCAATGGATGAATTTGAAGGTCAAGGCGACTGTTGGCTCTGTTTATCCTACTGAACCCGGCGCAACTTTTCTCTGCCGGCCGATTCCAGAAGGATATGCTAGGGTGATGGTGGATGAAATAACGGAGTGATTTGAGGACCTCCAGCTTGACCACCCTACCGGTGAAGGGGAGACTCGGCTGGGGTCTGCTCTGAAGACTCCATGCCTATGGCGGAAGGAGCTCATCAACCTTCCGAACTGGACGCCTCCGCCTCCTCCTCCTCCTCCGGCGAGTCAGGGCACTCTGCCTCCTCCACTGCCTCCTCCTCCGGCGAGTGACGATCAGGGCCCTCGGCCGGCTCCTTCTCAGGCGCGTGGCGGCACTCCGCCTGCGCCGGTGCGCCCGAGCAGCCAGCCTCCTCTTTCTCCGCCTCGTCAGCAAGGGCGGAAGAGACCCGCCGCCGCTCCAGCAGCTGCTCCGGCGCGTCGTAGTCCTTCTCCTCCGCAACGTAAGCAAGTAAAGAAGACAACCGCTTCGTCTGCTCGGCCGGCGTCTAGCAGTACAACCAGAGGTGGGAGGACATAAAAATTCGGTCCTTCTCTGAAGAGTCCACAAAAGTTACCATACGAGAGGACCCCGGAGGAGAACGCGAAGATCGCGCGAACCGAAGTGGATGACTGGTTTCAAGGGTTGAAAGAAAAGAGACATCCACCTCCGGAGGAGAAGGTAGATCCGGTGAAAGTGAAGCGCACTCTGGCTGCCCTGGCAAAACCACCCAAGTCTCCGCTGAAAGGCAACTATGAGCGCATTATTGCAAAGACATGGGCCGAAGCGGAGCGATCGGGAAGTACAGTCAGTGATCAAAGGCTGAAAGAACGACGAGCAGCTGGGAAACAAATTGCCCAGCTCGGCGAACAAGCGAGGCAATCGTGCCCCCCGCTCAAGGTGCCTAGCGACATCGTCGATTCGAGGATGGAGCCCGGTTATGGCAATGTTGACGATTACCTGCCCGACGATGTACATTATGATCCCATGGAGGTGCAGATACACAGATACGAGTACGGGAAGCCTCTCGTCAAAGATGAAAAATCTTTAACAACGATGATGCGAAGATTACATGATTGGTACTTGAAAATCTGCAGAGAGTCTGGGGGAGGAGTACTTTGTATGCTAGAGTTAAACCGGAGCATGACCTCGTTGGAATAGAACTGTTGCCTATTCCATTTGAGGAGTTCTATCAGTTTTTCAATCAATTGGCCCTCGATAAAACAACGATCACCTGCTACTGTCTGTAAGTACTACTATTTCTGTCATTAAGTCACTCTATATAGCTCATCTCTTTCATTGCATGTATTTATAATTATCCTCACTATATTATGCAGATTGAAGATCGCCGAATTCAAGAAAAGACAAATCGGTGATATTGGGTTTGTTAACACATATCTCATAGATGCAACTGAGGTTGAACATCGTCCCGAAGATACCGAGGCCAACTTGCTACGATCATTCAAAAAAATGAAAACAAAGATATAATACTCTTTACTTACAACTTCAAGTGAGTGTTACTGTCTTGTGCATATTCGGTTTCCCTTATATATTAGTCCAGGTTATAGTAATGTAATTGATGAGTTATGCATGCGTGTGCAGTTTCCACTATATTCTCCTAGAGATTAGGCTTGAGCAGGGAGTAGTAACCGTCTTGGACTCTAAACGAAAAGATCCCCAGGAGTATGCGGACATGACTGAAATCGTCAAGAAGTAAGTTAAATCGATCATTATCCACCATATCAGCAATTTTGTTCATTTCCTGATATCAAGTAATTGTTTTCTTTGTCCGGCAGGGTTTGGAGAAAATTCACCAGAAAAGTTCCGGGACTGCCGAAGGAGCTGGAATTTAGACACCCGAAATGAACAAGTACTATAGTAGTATGTTCCGCGCATCTCCTAGTGATTCAAGCGCTAGTTTCATCAATACCATTTAGCATTCTTGCTTATCAGTTTGATTGACCTCTATTTCTTGTAAAGTGGTTGTGGCAGGAACAAGGGAATGATTTATGTGGATACTACGTCTGTGAGTCCATCCGCCACACGACCTGTGAGCGGGGCGGGTACTCTGACGAACAATATGAAGTACGTAAATAACAACATTCACAATTTTATTTTATTACCATCATTTGTGTTGAGTTTCATTCATTCATATATATATGTATTGACCCCCTTCTTCAAATTAGATGTTTCGGAAGCGGGATGAACTCCTAGCACCAGCTTGCATGCGAGCAATTCAAGAGGAATTGGCGGCATTCTTTCTTGACCACGTGATCGCTGAAGACGGAGAATACTATGTGGACCATGAGTCCGTATGATTATATTTGTAAGAGATAATTATTGTATATATGTAGCCAGTAGTGTCGGATAGATATACGAGAACTTGTTGTTCGACCAATCTCTCGGAGAAGGAGAGGTGGTCGATATCACTTCTCTCTGTATGCATATATGTTCATGACGATCTTCTGTTTCCTTCGTTTGCTTACTAGCTAGCTAGCATGTCTAGTCCTCTCTATACGTATGTATAGTACGTAGCGTCGACCAAGCACGGACATAAGAGAGGACACTTCTCTCTATTAATTATAGCTAGCTAACACAATATATGAAACACCTAAATTAACCCTCCAAAACCCCCAAAACCCCCACCCCCCCCCCCCCCCCCTTCAAAAAAAACAAAAACCCCAGCCATAGAAATGCTGACGCGTGGATGCCTAATGGTCCCGGTTGGTGCCACCAACCGGGACCAAAGGGTCTCCTGCCTGGGCTCCGCGCACAGGCCACGTGGAGGCCCATCAGTCTCGGTTCTGGATTGAACCGGGACTAAAGGGACAGGGCATTAGTACCGACACTTCAGTCCTGGTTCAAGAACCAGGACTAAAGGCCCTTACGAACCGGGACAACAGGCCCTTTTTCTACCAGTGTTGGTCAAATGCTTCCTCGGTTGGCGAGGTGGGACTAAAGGAGTGTTGTGCTTCCTGCTGTGACAGACAGATGCTTTTAGCGTGGGCTTTGGCAGCTTGGGCGTTTGTAGTTTTGGGCTCATGAACGTGGCCATGTGGACAAGGTTTAGGCAGCCCATTCATGGATTTTAGTGCTAATTAGCATAGTGAACTTGCTTAGCAGAAATGGAAACAAATATTAATTGCTGCATGTTGAAAGCTGGGATATTTTTTCCGCTAATCATTTGCATTCCATAAACCAGGAAACCTGAGTGTGAGTGATGAACAAGACATTATAAAGAAGGTGTAACAAGAAGAAGATCAGAAGCACAGAAAGTTGAAACATGAAACACTAACTAGGCGAAACTCAACCTCACAACCACTGTCTTGATGGTTGGAAAAAAATAACCTAAAAAAAGTGATGGTTCGTTGGAGTAGGCTGCGAGGCCCAAGTGGCCCAGGAATGCAGCGGCCCGTTATCCTTCCACCGTTGGAAGCGGGCAGTTGTCGCTGCTCTGTGAAGCCAGCCTCACGCTGTGCCTACCACATTATGGATCGTGAGGCCCGGCTTTCGCATAGGCCCCAACGAGTCCACTATGCAACTTCGAACGGGCGGGCCAGCAATAGCACACCCAGACCAGGCCCGCAACGCTACAACAACGTCCACATCACCTTAATGCCCCCACTCGGGTTACAAGCTCTCGCAACTGAGCTCGGCGACTGAAGAGAGTGGAGACAGGTATTTAAGCTGGTCGAATGCCTCCTCGGTTAGCGAGGTGGGACTAAAGAAAGAGAAGTGTTGTGCTTCCTGCTGCGACCAGAGATGTTTTTAGCGTGGGCTTTGGCATTTGTCGTTGTGGGCTCATGGACGTGGCCATGTGGACAAGGTTTGGGCAGCCATTCGTGGATTTTAGTGCTAATTAGCATAGTACTAATGAACTTGCTTCACATGGAAACAGTATAAAATACAGCATGATTAAAGCTGGGACTAAGAAATATATTCTATTTGTAGAAGTCCCAAACGCATATCAATGGGAAAAACAGTACAATCTCTCTATCATGCATGTTGACATGTACTATATCTAAAAGTGCTAGCTAATAAAAAAATCGGACATGAAAGGTCAATTAGCAATGAGAGAGTTTAGTTATGTATCTTATTGACCATACAAGTCTTGTTAGGCAAACCAAGGCACACTAATTAACGACTCGCTCGATCCTATACTATATTTGAAAACTTTGTGGGAAAATTCAGATTGATAAAATTATGCTATACCACAAAATTTTGTCTCGGAATATGACCATCTGTGATGTGTTTATGGAGAAGACCTGATATGCGTGAATAATCAGATGTATTAGTTTCATTTAATACATATTTTTATTTCCCTCAAAACAATAACACAATTAGAAGTAGTGGTGGTAGATAAAAAAAGAAGACCCGATCGAAGGCAATGTGAGTCACCATCAATTTTCCAGTGTCAACCTATTTACTGAGATGGCATTTTTCTGCTAATCATTTGCATTCCATGGATCTAGAAAGTAGAGTCAGATTAATCGAGGACATGATGATGAAGGCATCATCAGCTCTAATGAGAAGTTTAAGTATAGGTCAAACAGTCTGCACTGCATTTGGAGCCAAGGAAAATGCCAGGAAACAACAGAGACGCAGACCACAGAGTATACAAACAAGAACAGTAATCCGGCTGGCTGCATCTTGCATATTTAGCTCTCAAATAAGGTTGATGTTACCCTTCACATCAAGTACTCTCAGGACCATCTCTAGAAATGTATATTAGGAACTCTATTGTGGTTATTTGGGTACTACTACATGATAGTAAGAGATAATTTGTTCGCAAACAAAATAACCCATACTAATCTTTTCAAATATCTCAAATATGGTTGTTGTATTGTGGAAAACATTTCTCGGAATATGATTATTTGTGATGTGTACTAGACAACATGAGAGAGAGTGAATAGTAGTCTGTCTTGTTCATTCAAATATTTTTCTGTTTCGCCTCAGTATCATAAAATAATTGGAGCAAATTCACAACAATGTGAGTCACCATAATTGTTACAAGCCAGAATATTTTCTGGTCTATCCTATGTTTCCAATCTAATCACGATACTCAACACTGATGATGGAGACTACTCTCCAACAAATGAAATACAACAATATATAATAACAATATTCGAGGTCAAGTTGTTATGATACTAATCCGGCTGGCTGCATCTTGCATATTTAGCTCTCAAATAAGGTTACCCTTCACATCAAGTACCCTTATTAGGAACTCTAGTGTGGTTATTTGGGTACTACTACATGATAGTAAGAGATAATTTGTTCGCAAAGAAAATAACCCATACTAATCTTTCAAATATCTCAAATATGCTTGTTGTATTGCGGAGAAATTGTGAAAACATTTCTCGGAATATGATTATTTGTGATGTGTACTAGACAACATGAGAGAGCGTGAATAATAATGTGTATTGTTCATTCAAATATTTTTCTGTTTCGCCTCGGTGTCATAACATATATATTTTTTGCGGGGAGTATCATAACATAATTGGAGCAAATTCACAACAATGTGAGTCACCATAATCGTGACAAGCCAGAATATTTCCTAGTCTATCCTATATTTCCAATCTAATCACGATACTCAATACTGATGATGGAGATTACTCTCCAACAAATGAAATACAAAATAATAACAATCTTCGAGCTCAAGTTGTATGTCAACTTGGTGCTTCAACACCTATTTGCAAAGTTGTTTGATAACCTCTGGCACTCTATTCAGGCGTTTCCCGTCATCGATTATATAGTAGCTCAATTATATAGTAGTATCCAGCTTCTTGTTGTATCAAGTGATGAGGCTATTTGATCTCTAAGTGAGAACAGTAACAATAAGGAGCTTTTTGTCAATTGGCTGCGCCTTAGCAACTTAGAAATCAAGTTGTTGCGAGTAACTTACTGTTTCAATGTATACAGATTCAGAATTATCACTCTGCTGTAATCATCAGTGTTTATTCTAGGTCTTGCAAGACAGGCTACCAAGCTGCTACTATCTATGTTCCAAAATAACCGAAGATCTTGATTTATCTCAAGTCAAACTTGCTTAAATTTGAGCAAGTGTAGAGCAAAATTTATTAACATCTAGAACATCAAATTAGTCCCATGAGATTTTTATGAAATATAAATTCATATTATACATATTTGGTTTTGTAGATTGTAGCTTATTTTTCTATATAGTTGGTTAAACTTAAACTAGTTTTGACTTAGGACAAACCTTAAAACTTCACTATTTTGGAATGGAGTTGTTGCCGTATTATCGGTAAGAAAAACAGAAGTACAAAAACGTGTAACAGAAGAACCACTAACCAA
Organism: Triticum monococcum; assembly: GCA_034509565.1. Classification (NCBI taxonomy): domain Eukaryota; kingdom Viridiplantae; phylum Streptophyta; class Magnoliopsida; order Poales; family Poaceae; genus Triticum; species Triticum monococcum. The sequence goes on along the minus strand of CM067847.1, from coordinate 7,596,421 downwards.
ACCTAACTCGGCCTCACTACCACTGCCTTGATAGTACAAAAAGAGTAAGCAAATCATCCTAATATGTGCGAGGCAAAAGAAAAAGTGATGGTTCGCTAGAGTAGGATGCGAGGCCCAAGTGGTGAAGAAGTGCAACGGCCCGTTATCCTTCCAACCAAACCTAACTCGACCTCACTACCACCGCCTTGATAGTATAAAAAGAGTACGCAAATCAACCTCATATATGTGTGAGGCAAAAGGAAAAGTGATGGTTTGTTGGAGTATGCTGCGAGCACCCAAGTGGTGAAGAAGTGCAACGGCCCGTTATCCTTCCAACCAAACCTAACTCGACCTCACTACCACCGCCTTGATAGTACAAAAAGAGTACGCAAATCAACCTCATATATGTGTGAGGCAAAAGGAAAAGTGATGGTTCATTGGAGTAGGCTGCGAGGCCCAAGTGGCCTAGGAGTGCAGCGGACCGTTATCCTTCCACCGTTGGAAGCGGGCAGTTGTCGCTGCTCTGTGAAGCCAGCCTCACGCTATGCCTACCACATTATGGACCGTGAGGCCCAGCTTTCGCATAGGCCCCAGACGGTCCACTACTCAACTTGGAACGGGCGGGCCAACAATAGCACACCCAAGACCAGGCCCGCAACACTACAACAGCATCCACATCACCTTAATGCCCCCGCTCGGGTTACAAGCTCACGCAACTAAGCTCGGCGAATGAAGCAGGTGGAGGTAGCTATTTAAGTTGGTCAAATGCTTCCTCGGTTGGCCAGGTGGGACTAAAGGAGTGCTGCGCTTCCTGCTGTGACAGAGAGATGCTTTTAGCGTGGGCTTTGGCAGCTTGGGCGTTTGTAGTTTTGGGCTCATGAACGTGGCCATGTGGACAAGGTTTAGGCAGCCCATTCATGGATTTTAGTGCTAATTAGCATAGTGAACTTGCTTAGCAGAAATGGAAACAAATATTAATTGCTGCATGTTGAAAGCTGGGATATTTTTTTCCGCCTTGTCGAGTAGTCTTCTCCTCTTCTCCAACCCTCTCCAGAAAGCCCAAACAAGCAAAGAGGGGAAAAAAGTGATATTTTTACCGCATGTAAAGCTGCCTCCACATATTCGGTGCATGTCAAGTACACCATCCGATGGAGGTGGCTCAACAAGCAGTTCTCTTTCCGAGGGACGTTTATTAGAAGCATTTTTGGCATCATCATGAAGCCATCGAGGAGTCTCATGAACGACGCACCAACAAGTTCAGGCGATGAACGAGGAGAACGAATCGTGTGATAAACAACCTGGCATTGGTAGTAAATGAGGACAAAAGGATGCAAGACAAGAAGCGAGAACGAACCACATCATCATCATCATCTATGAAGCCCACACCATGATGTGCAGAAAGAGGAGCAACTTTCTCAAACTGGTAAGGGCAGTTACACAGGGGGAACGGGTTTACAACAAATCATAACATGTACAGAGTCACTGGCATTTCACTTGTGATCCAGAACAGGAAGCTGCGACGTAGTCCTGAGGAGCGCCGAAGCGACGATGTGCGCTATCCTCAGCTTTATTTGCCCACGACGCGGTGCCGGCCGAACCCCGCTCGGTCTTTCACCCTTGTAGACTCTGATGAGATCGCCGGCACAATCTTTCTTGCCCATGGTGGTGAAGGAGGTGTCTGTGACTGAACTTTCTTGGTTGGTTGCTTGCGCTTATGCTTGATGTCTGCTCCTTGCGTGGTGGTCTATTTATAAGGCTTCAGGGAGCTTTATCTGGATGCAAACATGACAGCTAAATTCTTTCTCCTTTGTCGTATCAATGGAGGGCGCCATTGATTGAAAGTATTTGGGTGACGTTCTTTTCTTACACGTAGTGTCTGTCTGTTGGTATGAGAAGCTTCTGTTGGTCTGTTATGTCACAGGCATGATTTGGCCCTATGTTATTTGAACAAATCTTTGACACTTAAACAGACACTGTGTGCACCTGTTAGATGAAATGATTTGCCAATCTTTGACACTTAAACAGACATTGTTTGTCAAGAGCAAAAAATGGTTGCCAGCCTGTGATGTCCCCAGATACAGAGTATTAGTAATCTGTCTATGAAGAAGCACATGTGCTTATGCTTGTTAATTGGGGGCAATCAGAAGGTTCCTCATAGCAATTTGTTGCTAATCATTTGCACTAATTATTGTCCTCTCTGATGATGCAGCAGCTGCAGTCTAGTGGTTGGCCTTGACTATGGACACCTGTATGTTAGAAGACATTTTGGTCAACCCTTTGGTTGATAAATTAATACATGGTTCTCTCTAAATTTTCTTGTGGTGTCACTTTCCTGCTAATCATTTGCATTCCATGAATCAACAAAGTAGAGCTTGGTTGGACATACTCGTTAACCTTGTGATAATAGACTGATACATGGCTGTCTCCTGTGATTGATCATAACTTCAGAAGACCTCTGCATTTTCCTTGAGATTCCACCTTGTTTACTACTAGTATAATCATTTCCATTTCATGGATGGAGAAATTAGAGTCTGATTAATCAAGATTATGATAATGAAGGAATCATCAGTTTTGAACTTTTGATGACAGGTTTCATGATAGAATAAGACAAAAGTATACTTTTCATCCCTTAACTTTTCCAAGAGTCTAGATTTCATCCATTAACTTCAAAACCAGACAGCTTGCACTCTTAACTCTTGAAACTGGACAAGTTTAGTTCCTCGTCTCGGCTAATCCGGTATTGTTATTGACTTAGCATGGTTTTGACTGGTCTTCGTCCTTGTGGTGGTATTTCTTTCCCATACTCACCCTCTCTCTTCCTTCTCACTGTCTCTGTATGGGCATTTCATCAAACACATGAAGCGCGCCTACACTTCTTCTATCTTTTGGTCACCGAGCGTGTCCTCGGCAGAGAGGAGCGGCTGCGCGTCATCTGTGCCGCGAGCACACGGCCGACACCGTTTGCAGCTTGGCACGCACACCGGCGGCAAGTCAAGGTGATCCTGACGGTGCTGAACTCGACGTGGGCGAAGCCGGGGTCCTTGGTGGACGTGTTCTGTAGAGCTTCCGGGTAGGCGAGCACACCATGGAGATCCTGGACCACCACCTCGCCATCATCTTCCTTGACCTTGCTGTGCACTGGTGCTGCAGTTAGATCCACGCACACTGCCTCGCCGTGGCCACGGACGCTGTAGACTTTTCTGGGCAGAAGAACTTTGTGGCCGACGGCTACCTCCATGGAACGAAGCACTCAAGTTTGCGGACGACGCAGAGTTCTTCCATGCCGTCCTAGCGCACCAACCCCATGGCGCGCGTCTGCACCGGCCGTTGCCAATGTGGCAGGCGGCGGCTGGCTCTCAGCGGCTCGCCTCGGCTTGCCGACCACACTTCTCAGGCCTCTGGTTGGCTCCTTCTTGTCGTTGCCACAGTACGCCCCAAGTCCAGACCGTGGCCGACGCGTCGCACCGCCTCTATCTAGACCGTCGCCGTGCTTGTGCTGCCCTTGTCGGCCCGTCCAGACGATGTTCGTCACACATGTTGTTTCAGAGAGAAACTCTGAACTTGCTGAAGAACTGAACACTGGATATTTTTGCGCTGCGTACGACTTCTCAGCCTTTTCCGTTTCTTCTTATTCAGTCAAGTGCTTCAGAACATAAACTACAAGATACCCGGTCCACGAGCGGGCTGATCGGACGTGCCATCCCACGTCCTCCCGATTGCTAGGGTGTGCCCGTCACACGTTTACAATCGTGCCATCCCACGATCCATCTGTAACGGCTCAGCTAAACAAACTAATTGAAAGTCTGAAACTACGCCAAGTCGGAAACAGATTCCACCCACGGTGCAGGCCACACAGGGTATATACAACTATACAAAGACGGAGTATACAACTATACAAGGACGTGCACGCCGAGGACATCACGGCGGTGTGGATCAAAATGGCGGTGGGGCGAGGCGCGTACGTGCGCGACGTGTACGCGCGGCGGATGAGGCTCGACCGCATGAAGCGGGTGTTCTAGATGACCGGCGACTACAAGTCCCACCCCAATGACGGCTACGACAAGATAGCCGGGCCGGTGGTGGAGAACATCAGCTACCAGGACGTGGTGGCGACCGGTGTTTGGAAGGAGGCGGCGAGGATGCAGGGCACCCAGGGCGCGCCGTTCAAGGGGATATGCATGGCCAACGTCACCGTTTCACTGCCGAGATGACCAAGGAGAGGAAGGTGTCGCGGAGTTGCGCCAACGTTTAGGGCGTGTCGGTCGGCGCCACCGCGGCGCCATGCGCGCCGCTGCAGGGCAGCCACGGCGGCGCCTGCCCGTTCCCCACCGACACGCTCGCCGTCCTGGCAGCAGTGCTCATACTCCATCGCACCTGCTTCTTCAGTGGCTGGGACAGAGTAGCTCAACTATATAGTAAGTATCCAGCTTCAGTGTAGCTGCACCAAGTGATGAGGCATTTGGATCTCTAAGTGAGAACAGTAACAATAAGGAGCGTGTTGTCGAGTGGCTGCCTTGGTAATTTTAGAAGTAAAGATGTCGTGAGTAACTTACTATTTCAATGCATATAGAGTTGTAAATTCAAAATTGTCGCTCTGCTGCAACCATCAGTGTTTATTCTAAGCCTTGCAAAGCAGACTGTCAAACCTCTGCTTTGTTGCGGTGTTATTATATCGGATAAAAATTTCAGAAGCACAAAAATGTGAACGAGAAAACAACTAACCATACCAAACTGGAACTCGCCATACTCACAATTTATATTCAAGAGTCAAAAGAGCAAGTAAATGAACCTCTTATATGCAGCACAAAAAGAATAATACTCACAATTTATATTCAAAAGTCAAAAAGTAAGCAAATAAACCTCTTATGTACAGAAAAATATATATATTCACAATTTATGTTCAAGAGTCACAATGTGCACTCAAGAGTCAAAAGTGTAAACAAATAAACCTCCTATGTTCAGCATAAAAAAAAGGAATACTCACAATTTACATTCAAGAGTCGCAATTTATACTGAAGAGGCAAAATTGTAAGCAAATAAATTTTTAATGTGCAACACAAAAAATGAAATGCTCACAATTTATACTCAAGTCAAAAAGTAAGCAAATAAATCTCTTATGTGCAGCGCAAAAAATGAAAATACTCTCAGTTTATAATCAAGAGCCAAAAGAGTAAGCAAAAATACTTTACATACGCAACAATTAAAAAAGTTATGGTCCACTGGAGTAGGCTGCAAGGGCCAAGCGGCCTAGGAGTGCAGCGGCCCGTTATCCTTCCACCCGGAAATGGAAATAGTATAAAGTGCGGCATGATTAAAGCTGGGTCCAACAAATATTATACTTATAAGAACCCCAAACGCATGTCAATTGGAAAAGCAGTATACAATCTCTATATATATCATGCATGCTTGAGTTATAAGATTATTATTACGGCGGTCCGGATCCGACGACGTGTACAATATCTAATAGTGTAATTAGCTAATAAAAAGAATCCGACATGGAAGGTTAATTAGCGAAGAGAAAGACTAGTTCTGTATCTTCTTGATGATACAAGTCTTGTTAACATAGGGACATCGTCAAGTACGCCATCGGATGCAGGTGGCTCAACAAGCAGTTCTGTTTTGCAGGGGACGTTTATCAGAAGCATTTTCTGCATCAGCATGAAGCCATTGAGGAGTGTCATGAACGATGCATGGTCAAATTCAGATGATGAAACATCTGACGACGAGAGCGCATCGGTGATAAACAACCTGTTATGGTAGTGATCAAAATGAGGGCCAAAGGATGCAAGGCAAGAAGCAGATCAAAGCACGAAAAGCGAGAACAAACCACAACATCATCATCTATGATTATGAAGCCCACACCATGGTGTGCAGAAAGAGGAGCAACTTTCTCAAACTGGCAAGGACAGTTACACAGGGGGAACGGTTTACAACAATTCCTAACATGTACAACAGTCACTGACATTCACTTGTGATCCAGAATAGGAAGCTGCGACGTAGTCAGGAGTGCTGAAGCGATAGAGTGCATCACGATGTGCGCAATCCTCAGCTTTATCTGCCCACGACGCGGCAGCGGCCGAACCCCTCTCCGCCTTTCGCCATTGTAGACTCCGACGAGATCACCGGCACAAACTTTCTCGCCCATGGTGGTGAAGGAGGTGTTGTGACTGAACTTTCTTGGTTGGTTGCTTGTACTTATGCTTGATGTCTGCTCCCTGCATGGTCGTCTATTTATAAGGCTTCAGGGAGCTTCTTTATCTGGATGCAATACATGACAGCTAGATTCTTGCTCCTTTGTCGTATCAATGGAGGGCGCCATTGATGGAATGTATTTGGGTGATGTTCTTTTCTTATATGTAGTGTCTGTTGGCTGTTGGTATGAGAAGCTTCTGTAGGTCTATTTTGTCTCAGGTCATCTGAACAAATCTGGTCATCTGAAGAAATCTTTGACACTTAAACAGACACTGTGTGCACCTGTTTAGATTAAATGATTTGCAATCTTGGACGGGTTCTACATGTTTGTGAAGAGCAAAAAGTGGTTGCCAACCTGTGATGTCCCCAGATCCAGAGTATTAGTAATCTGTCTATGATGGTTCCTTGCAGGACTTTGTTGCTAATCATTTGCACTAATTCTCCTGTCTGATGACACAGCTGCTGCAGTCTAGTGGTTGGCCTTGGTGACTGGTATTGGTATGGACACCTGTATGTTAGAATACATTTTGGTCAACCCTTTTGTTGATAAATTAATACATGGTTCTCTCAATTTTCTAGTGGAGCCTGGCTAGACATACTGGTTAACCTTTTGTTGATAGATTGATACATGGCTGTCTCCTGTGATTGATCATAACTTCAGAAGACCTCTGCATTTTGTTCTTGAGATGGCACCCTTTTGCTAATCATTTGCCATTCCATGGATGAAGAAAGTTAAGTCTGATGAAACAGGACTCTGATGATGAAGGCATCATCAGTTATGATGACAGGTCTCAGGATAGAATAACAGTCTGCATTTGAAGCTTGGAGCCAAGGAAGAAAACAGGTGCAGGCCACACAGAGTATACAACTATACAAGGACGTGCGCGTCGAGGACAAGACAACAGTGGACACCAAGTCAGTGGCACAGATCAAGATGGGGGTGCCTGTGCTGGAGAACATCAGCTACCAAGAGGTGGTGGACACCGGCGCGTGGAAGGGGGCGGTGAGGATGCAGAGCATCCAGGGCGCGCCGTTCAAGGTGGTCTGCACGGCAAGCGTGTCGTGGAACTAAGCCGACGTCAAGGGCGTGTTGGCCGGCGGCACCATGCGTGCCGCTGCCGGGCACCCACGCCGGCTCCTGCCGGTCCCCAACCGACACGCTCGCTGTCGACCAGATCACCGTGTAGCAGTGCTCCTACTCACTCGCTGCTCCTGCTTCCCCCGCTTCTGCAACAGCAGGGCGGTCAACTAGTAGCTAGTCTGGCTAATCAAGCTCACCAGGTCACTCAGCTTCTCAATTATGTATTGCTGATGAGACTACTCTCAAACGAAATGAAACAGTACAACAACAATAACAATCTTGGAGTATATATATATATATATAAATTACATGTCAAACTTGGTGTTTCTCACACCTGTTTACATCCAAAGTTTACCTCTTGCTGACTAGCTCTATGTTCAGACTTTTGATTCTCCTCCTAATTTTGGCCATTTGCATAGTTTGTATGTTCTGACATTCGAACAGAGTATCAGGAAATTTTCCCAGTAAGCTTGTTTGACGAAAGGTTTAGTTTGTAAAGTGATGTAAGGCTGCTAAGCTGAATAGGTATGTTACCCTCAAGATTGTTCTGGCTAAGGTCTAAATACGAGAGTTGTTGCAAGTTCCCTAAGGTGGGTGGTATAGGGCCTCCAAATTTATTGTTTCCTAGATCGAGGTATGTCAACTGAGTAAGCTGGCCAAGGGGTTGTATAGAGCCTTCAAATTTATTGTTTCCTAGATAGAGATCTCCCAACTGAGTAAGCTGGCCAAGGGATGATGGCAATGGCCCAATGAAGCTGTTCGCTTGGAGGAGAAGAAATTGTAACTGTGTTAGCTTCCCAATCCATTCTCCAATCGTACCTGTTAAATTGTTATTTTCTAAGTCTAACCATTCTAGCCATGTAGCATTGCCTAGTGAAGCCGGAATTTGACCTTCAAACATGTTGTCATACAAAGAAAGCATTTGGAGATTTGGTAGGTCGTCTCCCATGTTAGGAGGCAGTTCCTTGCTTAGCATATTCGACTCCAAGCCTAATATTTGAAGAGAATTAGAAAGGTTGAAGAGACACCGTGGGAATCCACCTGACAACCTATTTCCTCCCAGGCGCAACTTCCACATATTTGTCAGTTTCCCAAGCTCATCGGGGATACGTCCAGTCAGATTATTGTACGAAACGCCAAGTCTTTGCATGCTTGTGATATTGCCGAGGATTGGCGGGATTGTTCCGATGAGATTATTGTTAGATAGTCCTAAAAGTATGAGGTTGGAGAGGAGGCCTACTTTTGGAGGAATTTCACCTACTAGGAAGTTCGTAGTGAGGCGTATTTTCCTTAAGCTGGAACAGTTGGTAATTGCATCTGGGATACTATCATGCAACCGGTTACTCCTTAGGTCAAGGACCTGAATCTTTTGCAGATGGTTCAGTGGAGGTAACCGGCCAGAGAAGCTATTTTTGGACAGGTTCAGGGTTCTGAGGAGCGTAAGGTTCCCAATGGAGGAGCTGATTTGGCCAGACACGTTTAGGCCAGAGAGTTGAAGCCCCACCACGCGCCCTGGATGCTTACGACTGCATCTCACTCCCGGCCACATGCAGTGGTTGGCGCTGGAGTTCCAAGAGCCGAACCATCCGGAGGGATCAGAAGTAATCCCATGCTTGAAAGCTTGCAGCCAGAGCACATCCGTGCTGTTATCAGGGGGCGTTGCGCAATTGATTTTGCTAGCACCCAAAGAGAACTGCAGCAACGCCAATAGTAGAAGCATGGCGGGGGTTCTGGGTCGATTGGGATGCGCAGAGGCCATTGCTACCTGCAAAATATAAAATATAAGCATCAAAATGGAAGGTTATTGGTAAACTTGTTATGACTTGCTTTAGAGTAAACCTGATCATTCGTCTGACCGGGTCGGGGTTCCGGCCAGGCTTGGCAAAGCCAGAAGCAAAAATCCCAAGCCCGGCCTGGCCCGAAGCACATAAACGGCCTGGCCTGGCCCGTAGCACATAAACTATGGTAGTCCATGCATAGGTTTACTTTAGATTATCTCCAGCTGATTCCATAAAAAACTATAGAGGAGTAAATTTGAGAGCTAGCCATACCTAGCCGAACTCTTAGACGGTTAGAAGAGTATAAAAATTAAGAGTTGCCCCCAAAAGCAGTCCAAATCTCTTATTTTTACTAATCCAGAGCCACCACAGAAAAAAAAATCATTCTCCTTTCTCATGAACGATGCCTCTTTTTGCTGCCTCCACCAACGCATGTCGCCACCGCCGTCCCGGCAATGAAACCTACACTGCCTACACACCACCGACCGCCCTTCTCCGGTGTTTGAATCTCGCCGGCGGTGAGGAATTTCATGAAATTGGCCGCAGGAGGTGTGAGAAGGCGGCGCCTAGGTGCATCCGTGTGTTCACCGGTATGCCCAGGTGCAGCCGGGTGTGCCCCGAGCGCGCGTGCGTGCGTGCGTGCGTGCGTGCGTGCATGCGTGTGTGTGTGTGTGTGTGTGTGCGCGCGCGCGCCGCTGTGCATGAGTGTGCTTGCATGCAGCCGACAACACAACGTGCAAGCTGCAGCCGTTCCTTGGGTAACAACTGCCGAGGGCGCCGTCAAGCTACTTCGGCTACGTGTGCATGTGTGCGCAGCTGTTTCGTTTGTGTGTGCTGCCTCCCCAATCATCTTTTTTGACCCGCCGTTCTCTCCGGCCTTGCATCGGAAGGAAGAAGAAGGAAAAAGAAGATGAAGAGAGACTTTTATTTGGTGTTACTCATTTGAGAAGTTAAATTTAAGGGTTCTGCTAAATCTAGCCACTGTTTAACTCCTCAAATTATGAGTTAAGTATAAGAAGGCACACAAGAAGTTAACATATAAGGGATCGGCTAGAGATGTTCTTATCTATTAATAAATTGATGTTTACTCGTATCCTTAGTAATGAGTTTTATCTTGTATGGATGATGGTTTTGCTCTTCAAATCAGCCTTCTAGCACCGTAGTTATCATGTTTTTTTAGGGAGTGGTTGTTGAAAGACACAAAGATAATGTATTACTCCGTGAATAATATTACCTCCATTTAAAAATACAAGACATTTTAGTAGGCTAAAATGACCTACCAAAACATCTTATATTTTTTGTATGGAGGTAGTAGTATGGAGAAGAGAGAAAAGATGAGTACCGTTGCTTTAGGCCGGAGCTCACAATACGACGACAGCCTTCTCTTCTTTTCCCAGTATATGCAAGTGTGAGTGCGCTGAATGATGCTCGGCTTGCTGAGGCCACAGGGGTTTAAAAAGACACTTACAGGAGCCTCAGGTCCACACACCTGCATATCATCTTCACCTCAAAAAATAAATACAAACTTGCAGCAAAGACCTGAAAAGTCCGTCAACCCTTAACTTTCACCTCCCGTCGCCACCATTATTGTTGTCCTTGTTTGAGCTGGACAACAAGGACGTCGTTGCCCCGTGCACAGCCTCGAAATCTCACACTCGCTTTTCAACCGGCGTTATACTTTTCTACGTTTTGCTACTCGTCTCTATCCTGAGTAGATATTTATGTGTGTTAGTACTTCTTTTAGGGATGTAACAACTCTTTATTCATGTAAGTTCAATTGAATCGTTACAACATCATTTGGCTTAAGAAACCACACATGCCTTCCTACGCCTGATGACAGAGAAAATTTAGCTAGCCTATCAGCCTCAAAGTTTCTAGTCATGCTTTCAAACTCTAGTGAGCTAACTCGAATCTCTTTTATAATTGCACCATGCCGCCTGCCACCATGAGCTACAATGTTTCTTACTGCCGATGCACAATCCGGAGACACTAGGGCACAAAGGACATGGATTTGAGCCAAAAGTTGCCCAGCCAAAAAATTGGCGTTGACCACTCCCAGGACACCTGTTTGGATTGGTGCTAATTATTTGGCTCACCCCTGACTGCATGCACTCTCACAGTTCAATTTCACGCCAACTCTTGGCCATTCACGGGCGGGCAAAAGGTTCGCCAATTTTTTGGCTGGCCCACGAATTGGCAAGGTTATCACGGGCAACATCCAAACAGTCCCTAGGACCCGAGAGATGTTCAGATCGTTCACCAAAGCTAAAAGCTTCATGACATGCAAGAGCTTCTAAAGTGGGCACGTCTGTGATGCCCATGAAGGTGATCAACGACGAGCCCAAACTAATTTCCCAGGTGATCCCGGTATACCGCAGCGACTGCACCTCTATCTCCGTAACTTTCCACAACACCATCTACATTGATCTTACTTGTACCATGTGGTGGCCCGATCCAAGACTGACAAGCATGGCTCCGTACTGGATGGGTAGTGACACGCTGGTACTGAGAACTGACATTAATCTCAGAGATAAAATGCTTGATGAAAGAATGTGTCGACAGTGGCGATTGCATCTCTCCCAATCATAACCTGATCGAAAGCATCAAACTTTGGCAAAAAATGAAGAAACAAACAAAACAGGGCTAATGTATCGGTCCAAAGTACATTAAATTTGCCAGCGAATAGTATAGTTTGATCTAAACATCACCTTAATTCAAAAATGGCATTAAACTTTTACATAAGTATTTTGAGGTATACATCATACTAACCAGGCGGACTAAAACCCTGGAAGCAAATATACTTTGGGAAACACCATAAGCTCCAGAGGACACCAGAACAAGTCATGTTCAGTAGTAGAGTTAGTAGGACGAGCCCAAAACTACCCCACAAAGCGTATGCCACTACGCAACTAAGCACTGTAGCATTTCAGAAACGCGCCAGCCCACAACTGTATCTACCAAAGCAATCAAAGACGAAGATGCAGGAGCAGAGGAGAACTCGCAGGTTGACAGGTGTTTGCTGAAATGAAGGTGCAGTATGTTACTGCTCAATAACAACCTATGAAGTTTCTTCAAGAAGCCATCAAATAAGCTCGACCCCATACGACTTGGCAAAAGCATCAGAAACCCAATTTGGTCTGGATAAGGGGCGACATGTATGCAAATCTGATACTATTTGTATTCCAGAGAACCTTACAAATGAATGAATAAAGCCGATGGCTACACCCAAAATGAAAAGAGGAAAAAGGCTAGCACGTGCAATTGTTCCTTTGCAAGGAAGCAACATGAGCAGGAAGCAACACGAGCAGTGATTCGAGCCAGGAACAGATCCAGCCATCCGTGAGTGGAAATTTACACTTCAGCACACATCATACGCTAGCCTGCAAGTCGCCAGCCATTATGCATCTATATCGATTTACAGAAGAAGAAAAGGAAATCATGCTTAGCAGGTGATGGCCAACAGTTGGGTGCACAAGCTAGGCACAAGTAGCTGAATGGATAGAATCCCCAAACTTGGCATCACTGAACGCTCTGTTTTCAGACGGATGGAGTAACATTGCAACAGTAACTCATATAAATCAAAATAAAGAAAGCAGCACTGGTGATTTTACCTTTGCATATCGAGATGTGTATCCATAAGACACATCAACATGGCAATCAAATGTTCAAATAACTGTCACATCAAATCCATTCTTGCACATTAACAACACATTGCAACACTTGCAGACTTTTATTCGACAAAAGAACACCAACACTATAGAAGCACACACATAATCAACACATCACAATAAGCAATCAAGACAAATATTCCACCTGATGTCAAATAAGCAATGAGTATGATTGAAAATCTGAGAATGGTTCCTGTCAGATAGCAGCAGCAGGAGCAGCAGAGTAGTTGTTGTTCTTTCAGGGAAAAAAAGGTTTTAGTTGTTGTTGATACTTTTTCCTACTATAAATATACTCTTTGCTTTGCAGCCACAATATGTCCTGTAGATATTTTTTAAAAGATGATGTTGATCTTAATCTTGTTGAGCCATGACATCCATCATTTACCACTGAATTCAACGTGGGACAACCGACTGTGCTACACACGTCCTCATTATTACTATAGTGCATTAAGCTCTGAGCAAAAAGAGCAGCTTTAGATCAAGAAACGAAGGAATCGAACTGCACATCAGCAAAACAGACATAGACTGATAGACAGGGTTATTTCTATGTACAAGTTTCTCAGATGATTCAGCTGGTACATTTCTTGGGGCCGAGAGATAGATGCACCTGCAGCAGCTTCATCGTATGAAATCTCCAGTGTATGAAGCCTGTTGTCGGCCAAGCTCTTTCATCCCATTCCATCTATCTGATATTCACATGGTTAACCTTGGCATCATCGAACACTCTGTATACTGAGTCGAGTAACACTGCAGCAGAAATCGTATAAATTAAAGAAGAAACAACATCACTTGTTTTGGGCAGTAATCGACGGGACAATCATCGACATTAGCAAGGAAAACAGCACTACAATTCTGGTATTTGGGTTGCAGTGATACATTACATTAACAGGCTAATCAAGCATTCAAATGACTGTCACGATCCCAGTCTTACAAACACGGTGGCAGACTGGTAGCCACCGTAATAAGAAACATACAGGCTTAGAATAGCTTTTATTTAACTGAAGAACAACAATGGTAGAGAAGCACGCCGATAAACAACACATCAAGATACACAAACAATACAAAGTCCTGTATGGATAAGCAAATAAGCGACAACTAAGGTTGAGAGCGCGGGAGAAATGGTCTTCATAAGCACCAACGGTCAAACCATGTCCTCCACAGTGGAGGTGCTGATCTGGGAAGACGGCGGAGTGGCGCCGGTGTTTCTTCCTCCACTAGAAAGGTCCCTCCTCTGTACCCTTTTCGGCAGGGTCTCCATCCCCATGTGCGACAGCAGGAGCCAGATATGTGCGAGCAGCTCCCCGCCAGTGCCCAAACTCTTGGCGTGTAGGTACCCTCAGCACCTACTGGCCGAGATGCAGAGCATCTCCACCCACACACCTTCGATAACCTCCCACATCTTCTCATCACCCAAAGACAACAACAGTTCAGAAATCTTCCAGGCATCATGGATAAAACGTTCCTGTGCAGCTGGATATTTCTTTGCATCAGGCAAAAAGTATATGTGAAACAATGACTTAAAAATCTGCCAGGTATTGTGAATGGAACCTTCCTGAACAGTTGGATTCCTCTCTCCATCCGGTGGCGGTTCCGTGCATCCTAGATCCTCTCTGCATTCTGTGCGCCGCAACTTGACGATTATTCTGTCCACAAGTCTTCTTTCAGCCTCCTCAGGTGATGGCCCTTTTCCCTTGAGGAACTTGAGGAGTGGCTTATTTCCCTTGAGGATCGCCATTAGCGATGGCTGGTCGTCCTTGAGGATGTCCTCCAGTTCAGCATTGGCATTCTTGAACAGATTCCGTCTCGTGCCAGGCAATAGCATCTCAGGCTTGACGAACAGTAGGTATATCATGCAGTTGGAAATTTCTCTGCATCCCGTGGCCTTTACATGACAAGCTGATGTGTCGGCCTTTTGGTAGAAGCACAAGTCCGTTGCAATGTGCCAGAGAAGGACACTCTTATCAAACGACCTGTTTAGCCCCCATTCGTGATCTTGGTCGCATCCTTTATGCTGAATAGTCCATTGACCCCTCTGATCACTGAACCTCCTGTAAGTGGCAACATCTACTATGTGTTTCTCCCAACAACATTTTACATATCCAATAACCAACTCTGTAATTCTGAAAGATGAGGAGCATGACTTCATGCACCAACGATGGTCAAGAAAGTCCTTGCAGTTGAAGGAACTAAGGACGCACATCTTCTTGCTGTGCCTTTTGTTCCGGACAAAGAAATTTACTAGGATTGGGAAACCATGCCAGACAATATCAGCGTATCACTCAGACACATTACAATGATGTGAAAGATCCCGGAAAGGAACTCCAGCACAGCAGTACCACAGAACAAGGCATATGTAACCTTGACGTCATTAACATCATAAGCCTCTCTGTAACTCTTATGCAAGAGGCCGATGGCCGTGAATGGTAGGTATACAGCTGCTACCCATAAGATGTAAGAAAATAAGTCCAAAAATGAAAATTCTGCCGCCGCCCCTGCTGCTGCTGATTTTTTTCTGGTACTGATTCTTTTCTTGCTGTTAGACTAGGTAGACTTACCGTATGTGCTCCTGTATAGCCTGCCATACATAGAGCTTTGACCGTGCAGCGGTTTTGTTCGAGTAGTGCTGCACGTCGTCATGTTAGTGGCTCACCCACGATCTCGCTCGGCTGCGGCCAGCCTCTTGTATAAACCTCTCAGCCCTGAGCATAATCGACGTGTGTTGTGCCCATTCTCTTCTTCCTCCGTAACATGGTATCAGACGCCCCGGACCTGCTCAACCCTTTTGCGCAGGCGCCCGGTTCTGCTTCCGCCTCCGCTTCCGCCATGGACGACAACCCCGTCCTCTCTCCCCGCTCCTCTGACGACGGCGCCGCTGGCCTTCTCGACGCGGCCGCTGGCACTCTCGACGCCAGCGCTCTCGATGCCGCGCCCCTACAGCAGGCTGCACCCGTCGCCACGCCTGCTGTCCAGCCCGTCGCCCCACCACCTTCTCCGTCCGTCTCCACCGCCGTCCTCCAGACCGTCGACATCCGTCGCCACGTCCCCGTCGTCCTGGACCTGCTCGCCGGCAACTACACGCAGTGGCGGCGCCACTTCAACACCGTGGTCGGCATGTTCGGCCTCGGCGCGCACGTCGACGCCGCGGCGGTTCCTCGTCCCCGTGACCCCGCGTGGCAGATGGCCGATCACACCGTCGTGCATTGGCTGTACTCCACCATCTCCCCGGAGCTCCTCGAGGCCGTCATGCAGCCGGAGGACACGGCCCTAACCGTGTGGCGCGCCGTCAACGACATCTTCCGCAACAATCAGTTGTCGCCCGCCGTCTACGTCGACGCCGAATACCACGCCGTCGTCCAAGGCGACATGACCGTGATGCAATACTGCACCCATCTCAAGAGCTTCGCCGACCTCCTCCGCGGCCTCAACCGCCAGTACCACTCCGTGATCCCCCACATCACCTCCCAGGACCCGCTGCCGTCATTTCTTTAGGTGCGCTCGTTTCTCCTCTTGGAGGAACATCGGGCCGAGCAGACAGCTCGTCTGCAGTCCGCCCATGCTCTCTGGGCTGGCCGCGGTCCCTCGACTCCGACGGCCACACCACCTGCCCCGGCCCAGCCTCCTCCCGGCAACGACAACACCGCTCGTGGGCGCGGGCGCGGCCGCCTCCGCGGTCGTGGCAACGGTGGCGCCCCTGCTCCACCCGCTCCCCCGGCGCCCCGCGCGCCGATCTGCCCTGCCCCCGCACCGGGCGCCAACTCCTGGACGGGCCTCGTCCAGGCCTGGCCGATGCAGTGGCGTGCCCCGGGCACTGGAGTTCTCGGGCCCCGCCCGGGCACGCCGCATCAGCAGGCCATGTTCGCCGCTCCCTACGGCTACGGTGCTCCGGGTGCCTCGCCTCCAAGCTATGGCGTCCCCGGCGGTCCTCCTCCAGGCCACGGCCCGCCTCTCTCCTACGGGTCCCCAGGCGCTAGCTCGTTGGCTGCACCTCCGGCGCCGTGGGACATGCAGTCCCTGCAGGCGGCTCTCCACAGCGCCACGGCGGGGCCTTCTTCGTCGGGCACCTCTGAGTGGTATCTCGACTCTGGCGCCTCCGCGCACATGTCCTCGAACCCTGGTAATCTCCACTCCCTTCGTCCCTTCCATTCATCATCCCAGATCATCGTAGGCAGCGGTGCTCATCTTCCTATCACCCATGTCGGCGATGGTGCTCTCATCGAGGGGACCTCGCTCGTCCAGCTACGCAATGTTCTGGTCTCGCCGTCTCTTATTACCAACTTGCTTTCTGTTCGTCAGATTTGTCGCGATAATCCTGTCTCTGTCGAGTTTGACAAGTTCGGTTTCTCTGTCAAGGATCTTCGAACCAAGGTGGTGATCCTCCGTTGTGATTCCGACGGTGATCTCTACCCCGTTCGGCGCCCCTCGCTTCCTCCCCGCCATTTCTTCGCCGGCGTCGCCTCCTCCAGTTTGTGGCACCAGCGTCTCGGGCACGCCTCGCTTCGCTCCACGGCCGATCACCTCGCTGTTGGCTTCAGCAAGTCTGCGGCGCACTCGTGTCATGCCTGTCGTATGGGCAAGCATGTCCGTTTACCCTTTAGCAACTCCACTAGCACTAGCATGTTTCCCTTTCATGTTTTGCATCTTGATGTCTGGACATCTCCGGTTGTAAGCATCTCAGGTTATGAATTTTACTTGGTTGTGCTAGACGACTATACTCATTACGTCTGGACCTTCCCGCTTAAACGCAGATCAGATATGTTCCCGGTCTTGCTAGACTTCTATGCCTATGTCAAAACCCAGTTTCAGCTTCCTATTTTCTCGCTCCAAACAGATAATGGGCGTGAGTTCGACAGCGCCGCCATTCGCTCCTTCCTCGCTCACCACGGTACACTCCTCCGCCTTTCTTGCCCATACACCAGCCAGCAAAACGGGAAAGCCGAGCGCACCTTGCGTACGCTCAACGACTCTGTTCGTGCTCTCCTGTTCCACGCGTCCTTGCCCGCTCGGTTTTGGGCAGAAGCCCTCAACACAGCTACTTACTTGCTCAACCGACGCCCATGCCGTGCCACGACACCGAGCACCCCTCACGAGCTCCTCCTCGGCGCTCCTCCTGACTACTCTCTCCTTCGTGTCTTCAGGTGCTTATGTTACCCCAACCTTGCTCCACAGCCAAGCACAAACTCGATCATCGGTCGCTCCCTTGTGTGTTCCTTGGGTATCTCTCCGACCACCGCGGGTACCGTTGCTTCGATCCCTCCTCGCGTCGTGTTATTACATCTCGCCACGTCTACTTCGATGAGACGGTTTTTCCCTTCGCCACTCCACCACTGCATCGCCATACCTCCCCCTCGCCCCCTGCTCTTGCACCACCCGTGTTGCAGGTGCCCATGATCGAGCAGTCTCCTCGCGCGCGCTTCGTGCGTCTCCAACAACGTGGGAGCGGGCGATGCAGCTGCCTCCGCCCCGCGCACGCGGGCCTCGCGTTCAAGCTCCACCATCGGCTCTACATCCAGCGGCGTCCCCGACACTGGCCCTTGCATGCAGCAGCCTGCAACCGCTGATCTGCCGATCGACGCTCCTGGTGGGCGCCTCCCCGACACTGGCCCTTCGTCTCCAACCTGTGCACGGCCGGGGTCGCGCGGCTCCTCCTCGTCGCCACCAGCACCAGCGGCGCCACCAGCTCCGCGCCGTATGGTGACGCGCGCGCAGACAGGCATGCTCCGCTCCAACCCCCGCTACCACGACGGCCTCGTCGCCACTACTTCGCCAGTGGACGTCTCACCGGTGCCCTCGTCTGTTCGCGTCGCCGTTCGCGACCCGCACTGGCTTGCAGCCATGCGCGACGAGTTTGAGGCCCTTGTGCGCAACCGCACCTGGGACCTGGTGCCCCGACCTCCTGGCGCCAACCTGATCACCGGCAAGTGGGTTTTCAAGCACAAGTTTAAGGCGGACGGGTCCCTCGAGCGGTACAAGGCCCGCTGGTCGTCCGCGGGTTCCAGCAACGCGCCGGTGTCGATTACGGTGAGACCTTCTCGCCGGTGGTCAAGCCGGCCACCATTCGCACGGTGTTGACTATCGCCGCGTCACGCAACTGGCCGGTCCATCAACTTGATGTGTCCAACGCCTTTCTGCACGGCACGTTGGAAGAAGAAGTGTACTCCCTCCAGCCGGCGGGCTTCGTCGACGCCGCCAAGCCTCACCACGTCTGCCGCCTCTCCAAGTCTCTCTATGGCTTGAAGCAGGCGCCGCGCGCGTGGTTTCTTCGCTTTGCTGGCTTCCTTCAGTCCATCGGCTTCACCGCGACGCGCTCTGACTCGTCGCTCTTCACTCGACGCCGCGGACCCGACACCGCCCTGCTGCTTCTCTACGTCGACGACATCGTCCTCACGGTGTCCTCGCCTGTGGCGCTCCGGCACGTCGTCGTTCAGCTCACCGCGGAGTTTGCCATGAAGGACCTTAGCCCTCTCCATTTCTTTCTTGGCATCCGTGTGACGCGCACGCCGGCTGGCTTCTTCCTCTGCCAGGAGCAGTACGCCGTTGACATTCTGGATCACACGGGCATGGACTCCTGTCGCCCGTCTCCCACTCCAATCGACACCAAGGGCAAGCTGCCGACCACGGCCGGGCCTCGTGTCGATGATCCATCCGCCTACCGCAGCATCGCCGGCGCTCTTCAGTACCTGACGATCACGCGCCCGGAGATCGCCTACGCCGTCCAGCAGATTTGCCTTCACATGCACGATCCCCGTGAGTGTCATCTCGGGTTGATCAAGCGTGTGCTCCGCTACGTACGCGGCACGCCCACGCTCGGTCTTCATCTCCGCGCCTCGCGTATGCTCGATCTGCGGGCGTTCACAGACGCCGACTGGGCGGGCTGCCCCGACACCCGGCGCTCCACCTCCGGGTTTTGCATCTACCTCGGTGATGCCCTCGTCTCTTGGTCGTCGAAACGGCAAGCCACCGTCTCCCAGTCCAGTGCCGAGGCGGAGTACCGCGGCGTCGCCAACAT
The DNA here is from genome assembly GCA_034509565.1 of Triticum monococcum. NCBI lineage: Eukaryota > Viridiplantae > Streptophyta > Magnoliopsida > Poales > Poaceae > Triticum > Triticum monococcum. The sequence continues at coordinate 7,576,717 of CM067847.1, read as the reverse complement.
CGTCGCTGAGTGCATCTGGCTTCGGCAACTCCTTGGCGAGCTGTTCGCCCCCATCGACAAGGCCACACTGGTGTACTGTGACAACGTCTCGGCCGTCTATCTGTCGGCCAACCCAGTTCACCATCGCCGGACGAAGCACGTGGAGCTGGATATCCTCTTCGTTCGCGAGCGGGTGGTGCTTGGCGAGTTCCGCGTTCTTCACATCCCCACGCGACAGCAACTTGCGGATATCATGACGAAGGGACTGCCGTCAGAGGTCTTCTGTGACTTTCGGTCCAGTCTTTGCGTCGCTGCCGCTGACGTCATGACTGCGGGGGGTGTTAGACTAGGTAGACTTACCGTATGTGCTCCTGTATAGCCTGCCATACGTACAGCTTTGACCGTGCAGCGGTTTTGTTCGAGTAGTGCTGCACGTCGTCATGTTAGTGGCTCACCCACGATCTCGCTCGGCTGCGGCCAGCCTCTTGTATAAACCGCTCAGCCCTGAGCATAATCGACGTGTGTTGTGCCCATTCTCTTCTTCCTCCGTAACACTTGCGACTGCTGCTTCTTTCTGCTGCTGATTCTTCTTCTGCCGCCGCCATTGCTGATCCTTTTCTTACAGATGCTGCTGCTGCTGCTGCTGCTTCTTCTTTTCTTATTGTTGCCGCTGCCGCAGCTTCTCTTACATGTTCCACGTATCCGTTAAAATTTTGTTTTGGGTAGAGAAGATCAAATGTGTGGAATAACCCTCTTCGCAAGAAAACACATGTTTTTTTCTTATCAAGTACCCAGATATATTTTAGGAAATCCAGCCGATCAGGATACTATAATGCAAGGTCCACAAATATCTTCTGGGTCTCAAGATCGAATTTTCTCTCCTTTTCTCTTATTTTGATCACGCGCATTTTTTGATCGGCCTTCCCATTGACTTGAGGAATATGGTTGAGATCAAGTTTAACTGTATTACCTTCTCCTTGGGATTGATGATGATGGTTGTCTTCCACATCATAGGCTTCTCCTTGGGCTTGAGGAACATGTTTGTGCTCAAGGTCCACTGCATCGCTTTCTCCTTGGGAGGCCTGGACAAAATCCCTTGCTTCTTGCACCGTTGCACGTACTCTTCAAGCAAAATGGTCTTGCCTACCATGCTTGCCATCCTCGGGGTAGGGTCAGAAGAGCTACATAAGTACTTCCTCTGTTTTTATTTAGTTCGCATATTAGCTTTGGTCAAAGTCAAGCTTTACAAACTTTGACTAAGTTTATAAACAAAAATATTAAGATATACAATAACAAATCAACAACATTAGATTTATTATTGAATGTACTTTCACATCGTATAGATTTATTATGATAAATGTCTATATTGTTTTCTACAAACTTGGTCAAACTTTACGAAGTTTGACTTCAGTCAACTCTAATATGCAGAGTAAATAAAAACGGAGGGAGTACTATATACCACAAGTGTTCCCGCAAAAAAAAAAGGTATACCACAAGTGGCGGTAGGCAGGCCAGAGGGCTGAACTTGCTCATATTAAACTTGACTTGGCCAACAGACGGAGTAGACGCAGAGGCAGAGCACATGTCATGACTCATGCCTGGATGGGGAATAAACGCAAGCACCTAGCTAGCAGGCGGGTGAAAACTAACCTGGTCCCGGTGTCGCTTCCAGCTCCAGCGGGCGTAGGAGATCGCGCGCTCCGGCTAGGCGCCGGCAGCCGGCTGGACGTTGACGCCGTCTCCCTCACCCTCGCCGCCGCGCCACCAGCCTGGCGCGCGTCCCTGGCTGCTCGTCGGCGGCGTCCCGCACGCACGAGCTATGAGGAGGGATGAACGTTCGTCCGCGTGGCGCCTGCTTACGAGCGCTCAGCTCCGGCTCGGCGGCTGGGGCGCCTGCGGAACTCAGCAGTCATCAGGAGAGGATCAGGTCGTCGCCGTGTGTGGATGATATTTAAGCCCTGGAAACAACAGCCGGCCACTCGAAACCCATGGCGTATACCGGTCAAAAAAATCGACTCATCGAGGACGGCCTCAAACGCCTAGGTTGTCCCACGTTTCTGTTTCTGCTACAAATCACTAATTAAAAACTACTCTTTTCAAACATCACTCCCATCTTTTTAGGTTATGATAAATGGCGCACTCGTAACGAAAATTTCCTTTTTCCATAGATTTATTTACATAGAACGTTTTATCTCTAAAACATGCATCCAAAATTCGAACAGTTTTCACCATTAGATTCCTAGCGTCGAGACCTTCAAAATTAGATCCCATGTGAATAGGTTTTAAAAAACTTTTTTCAAAAAAAAAGAATGCAAAAATTAGACGTGAACCGGGAGCACTTTTTTTCCTTTCGGGAAGCTGTTTCTGAGAGGCATGCCTCTCGCGGAAGCAAGACCAAGCTTCTCACGGAAGAAAAAAAAAAGCAAACCCATTTTTTCCGTTTCCGAGAGGCACGGACCGTGCCTCTCACGGAAGAAGAAAAAGAGAAAACCCATTTTTTTCGTTCTCGAGAGGCACGGCCGTGCCTCTCACGAAATAAAAAAATCATTTTTTTTTGTTTCCGAGAGGAACAGCCGTGCCTCTCATGGAAGCAAAACCATGTCTCTCACGGAAGAAAAAAAAGAATACGCGTTTTCTCTCTGTTTTCGAGAGGCGTGAGCATGCCTCTCGCGGAAATAAAACCGTGCCTCTCACTGAAGAAAAAAAAAGTGAAAACGCGTATTTATTTTTTGTTTCCGAGAAGCACGGTCATGCCTCTCGCGGAAGCAAACGTGCCTCTCTCGAAACTCTACAGCTTGTTTTCCTTAGAGAACCTAGACTTCATGGGTGTGAAAGTGATAAATCTTCCTTCATGCCTTTTTTTTTTTGCTTTTGATAGTGTGAAGCGTGAACTACTTTATTTTAGGACAAACGTTAGCTATTGACATCAGCTTTTCCCATGTATCTCAAAACTAATTGATTTTCCTTCATCAATATCTAATAAGTGGCGGCTCTTCTGTTATTAATATTGCAGGGTTGTGCTCAATATAAATACATACTTGTCAAACATGATTTTAGGACAAATGTTACTAAATGAATCATTCTCAACTCCTTTTTTGCAGGTTTGTGTTCAATATAAAAATGCCATCCACTGTATGAGCAAAGTTGATTAATGATTTGATAGATATCGAGTATGTCATGTTTATACTTTTAAAGTGAATTTTAACCAAACTTGTCTTGATTAGTTATAATTTGCTGATTATTCTGCTCAAATCAACACCTAACTATAATAGTAACACTCTATGCTCACTTCTCAGAATTTAGATCCTAATTTTTAAATGGGAATAATCTTGATTCCAATGGATAGCAACTGCAGCCTCTAAATAAACTAAAATGGTATGATTTCTGTTGTGCTAAGATTCCTTCCAGGAAGGTTTGTTATGAAACAAAGTCCTCTCTTTATGAAGTTCAGAATGCTACACTTTAGTTAGTGTCTTTTGATTTATGACACTTTAACTACTACATCTTGCTGTTACATTCTGCAGATATCTTTTTGCGTAAATTGTGATGGCAACGGGAAGATAATTGTCGAACATTGTACAAACTGTTATGGTTTAGGCAAAGTCCAAGTTGAACGAAGTATAAAAGTAGACATGCCGGGAGGTATTGAGGATGGTTCAGCCATTCGACTTACTAGAGGAGGTAGTGTTGATAAGCAAAGGCAAGCCCTGGTGAATAAATAAATACGTGTGCAAATTCATGAACCCCTTATGTAGTTTTCCGCATGTTTAGTTTAAACAAGTAACTTCACCAGCGCTATGCCTAGGTTGTCCGTACTGAGATATCTGTCAATTCACAAGGTGCTTATACTTGTCAAATTGTATGCTTTAAGTAGAGTAATACAATCTGGATGAAACATTACTCACATTTCAGTTAACTTTCTTAGGATCCACTTATTGGGAGAAGATATTATTTCTATTGTTAGTTTTTACCCATTTCTATCTTATCATGCAGGGGTGTAACTGGTGACATGTATATATCCGTTCATGTTGAAGAAGAACAGGGCATCCACAGAGAAGGTCTCAATTTGGTCTCAATTTGTATTCTGATCTAACGATTGATTACACTGATGCAGTTTCACTAGTAGAAAAAGGGTCAAACATGAAGCACATTAGTGCCGGTTTGTATTTGAGCCGGCACTAATGTATACATTAGTGCCGGTTCCAACGGCTAGCCGGGCCGCTTTCATTAGTACCGGTTCGTGGCGAATCTTTAGCACCGGTTCGTGCCACGAACCGGTACTAATGAGAGTGGTGGCAGGATGTTGTCAGAATGGGGCCCCTCCAGCCCCTTTAGTACCGGTTCTTGGCACGAACCGGTACTAAAGGTCGTCCTACATAGACCCTTCGTCCACCAGCACTCTGTTCTTCCCCCTTTCCCCTCTCCCTCTCCTCTATTCTTCCCTTCTTCCTCTCGAGTTCATCACAAAATTTGCCCAAATTTTGTCAAGATTTGAAGGCCCTCATCCATTCAAATGATCACAAAGGTTAGCAACTTTGTCCTTTCATCTCTCATTGCTAGATTAGCTCTTGCATTGGTTTATATAGTGATTAATTTGTGAGTTTAGTAATTTGGGAGGATATATATATGTGCTAGTATTTGATTTATATGCAATTTGAGGTCAAAAATAACACTTAGTTTGCATATGTAGGTGTGGTTTACTTAGTGCCTTCTAAATCTCCATCGTAGCCACCGTCGATCGCCCGCACCGTCCCGTTGCCGGCACCACCTTGTGGTGAACCTCTTGTTCATGAAATTTTATATAAAAATTGATGTTTGTGTGATTTGGATATATAGTTACTCGTATAATTATCTTACCCGTACGTTGTTTGTTATACATATAGTGCCATGGTTTTGATATCCGTCCCCGTCGGCCCTAGTCCTTGTTATGATTCGGATGTGGTATGTATATTCTCTTTTAAAACTAGTTGCATTTCGTGTTTATGACAAATTATGCCCATCAAGTTGACATAGAAATTTTTTCTAGGAGGTATGTGAACCGGAAATTCCAACCGACCCTATTGCCGAGAGGTTAAATTTAGTTGAAAGAGAAAACGAGTACTTGAAAGAAAAATTGAAAAGAATTGAGGGGGAGAAGATGGAATTGGAGTTGCATGTTGCCGATGTCGTCGATGATCACAAGATCAAGATGGAGAAAATGCGCTTGAAGATTAGAAAGATTAGAAAATATGCCATCGATAGTGAGGCTTGGTATCATTATGCTGTTGGATCCATTGTTACCTTAGTTGCGATCTTGATCATATTTGTTGTTGCATTTAAATGCTTTAGCTAGAGAGTTATTTGTTTGTTGGATTTAAGTGTTGTATGAACTTTATGTATGAACTTGTATTAATTTGGTCTATTCGGTGTTGTGTAATGAAGATGAGCCGGCAATGGATGTACGATGACCGATGCTCTCCCCAGTTCGTTGAGGGCGTGCATACTTTTCTGCTTGCGGCTGAGGCAAACAAGCGGGCGGATGGTTTTATGCCTTGTCCATGTGCTCGCTGTAAGAATGATCACAATTACTCTACGTCAAGAACCATTCACGTCCACCTGTTTAAGTCCGGTTTCATGCCCCATTATAATGTTTGGACCAAGCACGGAGAAAGAGGGGTTATGATGGAAGACAATGAAGAAGAAGAGGACGACGACAGCTATCCTGGCCATGGGTTCCCTGAATACGATGATACAACAATGGGGGAAGAAGCAGAGCCGGTAATGCGGGAAGAAGCTGAGCCGGCAATGCGGGAAGAAGCTGAAGAAGAGGCATCAGATGAGCCCGTTAATGATCTAGGTCGGGCCATTGCCGATGCAAAGAGAAACTGCGCAAGTGATTTGGAGAAGAAGAAGTTGCAGCGCATGTTAGAGGATCACAAAAAATTGTTGTACCCGAATTGCGTAGGTGACAAGAAAAAGCTGGGCACCACACTGGATTTGCTGCAATGGAAGGCAGAGAATGGTGTATCTGACAAGGGATTTGGAAAGTTGTTGGTAATGATAAAGGATATGCTTCCAAAGGATAACGAATTGCCCGAGAGTACATATGAAGCAAAGAAGGCTATCTGCCCTCTAGGGTTAGAGGTGCAGAAGATACATGCATGCCCTAATGATTGCATCCTCTACCGCGGTGAGTATGAGGATTTGAACGCTTGCCCGGTATGTGGTGCATTGCGCTATAAGATCTGCCGCGATGACCCTGGTGATGTCGAGGGTCGGCGCCCCAGGAAGAAGATTCCTGCCAAGGTGATGTGGTATGCTCCTATAATACCACGGTTGAAACGTTTGTTCCAAAACAAAGAGCATGCCAAGGCGATGCGATGGCACAGAGAAGACCGTAAGAAAGACGGAAAGTTGAGAGTACCCGCTGACGGGTCGCAGTGGAGAAAAATCGAAAGAAAGTATGGGAAGGAGTTTGCAGATGACGCAAGGAGCGTATGGTTTGGTCTAAGCGCAGATGGCATTAATCCTTTTGGGGAGCAGAGCAGCAACCATAGCACCTGGCATGTGACTCTATGTTTATATAACCTTCCTCCTTGGTTGTGCATGAAGCGGAAGTTCATTATGATGCCAGTGCTCATCCAAGGCCCTAAGCAACCCGGCAACGACATTGATGTGTACCTAAGGCCATTAGTTGAAGAACTCTTACAACTGTGGAATGGAACAGGTGTACGTGCGTGGGATGAGCACATGGGGGAAGAATTTGACCTAAAGGCATTGCTGTTCGTGACCATCAATGATTGGCCTGCTCTCAGTAACCTTTTAGGACAGACAAACAAGGGATACCGCGCATGCACGCACTGTTTGGACGATACCGACAGTATATATTTGGCTAATTGTAAGAAAAATGTGTACCTGGGACATCGTCGATTTCTTCTGAGCAGGCATCCCGTAAGAAAGAAAGGCAAGCATTTCAAAGGTGAGGCGGATCACCGGACGAAGCCTCGCCACCGTACTGGTGCTGATGTACATGATATGGTCAAGGATTTGAAGGTGGTCTTTGGAAAGGGTCCTGGTGGACAACCTGTTCCGAATGACGCTGACGGACGCTCACCCATGTGGAAGAAGAAATCTATATTTTGGGACCTGCCCTATTGGAAAGACCTCGAGGTCCGCTCCGCAATCGATGTGATGCACGTGATGAAGAATCTTTGTGTGACCCTGCTTGGCTTCTTGGGCGTGTATGGGAAGACAAAAGATACACCTGAGGCACGGGAGGACCAGCAACGTATGCACGGAAAAGACGACATACATCAGGGTCATGCAAGCTACGCTCTTACCAAAGAAGAGAAGGAAATCTTCTTTGAATGCCTGCTCAGTATTAAGGTACCGTCTGGCTTCTCGTCGAATATAAAGGGAATAATAAACATGGCAGAGAAAAAGTTCCAGAACCTAAAGTCTCATGACTGCCATGTGATTATGATGCAACTGCTTTCGGTTGCATTGAGGGGGCTTCTACCGGAAAACGTTCGATTAGCCATTGTGAAGCTATGTGCATTTCTCAATGCAATCTCTCAGAAGGTAATCGATCCAGAAATCATACCAAGGTTACAGAATGATTTGGTGCAATGTCTTGTCAGTTTCGAGTTGGTGTTCCTACCATCCTTCTTCAACATCATGACGCACGTCCTAGTTCACCTATGCGAAGAGATTAACGTTTTGGGTCCTGTATTTCTACATAATATGTTCCCCTTTGAGAGGTTCATGGGAGTCTTAAAGAAATATGTTCATAACCATGCTAGGCCAGAAGGAAGCATCTCCAAGAGCCGTCAAAATGAGGAGGTCATTGAGTTTTGTATTGACTTTATTCCTGACCTTAAGCCGATTGGTGTTCCTGAATCGCGGCATAAGGGCAGACTGGATGGAAAAGGCACGATAGGAGGGGAACAAATAATATGTATGGACGGACATTCTCTCACTGAAGCACACTACACAGTTCTACAGAATTCCGCCTTGGTGGCTCCGTATATGGATGAACACAAGAATTTGCTACGCTCCAAACACCCGGAGCGGTCTGATGACTGGATTACACGTGAACAAACCAGGAGTTTCGCCAGCTGGTTGCAAGCACGTACCATGCATGACACCTCTATTGAAGATGACCTGTACTTGCTGTCCCAGTTACCATCTTCGAATATAATGACTTTCAAAGGGTACAAGATAAATGGTAATACATTTTACACGATCGCCCAAGATAAGAAGAGCACCAACCAAAACAGTGGTGTCCGCTTTGATGCAGAAACCAAGACGGGAAAGGAAACATATTATGGTTATATACAGGACATATGGGAACTTGACTATCGATGTGGTTTGAAGGTCCCTTTGTTTCGGTGCAAATGGGTCAATATGACACGAGGCGGGGTAACGGAAGACCCGCAGTACGGAATGACAACAGTGGACCTCAACAATCTTGCGTATGCAGACGAACCATTCGTCCTAGCCAATGATGTGGCACAGGTTTTCTATGTGAAGGACATGTCTACCAAGCCAAGAAAAAGAAAAGATAAGGAAGTGAATGCATCGTACGATGAGGCAAAGCGGCACATAGTTCTTTCTGGGAAGAGAAACGTCGTGGGAGTGGATGACAAGACAGACAAGTCAGAAGATTATGAAAAGTTTGATGAAATTGCTCCATTCACAGTGAATATTGACCCGAGCATCCCATTAAATGATGAAGATTTTCCATGGCTACGACGCAAAGGGACACACGCGAAGAAAAAGTTTCACACCCAAAGATCTGGAATGTGATCTGGGATGCAAGCAAATTCTTTCATGCATTTACTGATTTTTTCCAGCTAAATGACCCTGAAGTTGAAAAGCATTTCAAATGAACTCAGAAAAGGATGAAAGTTGGCATGGCATCATAATTTCACCCACATAGCATGTGCAAAAAAGTAGAGAGGGTTACCGCAAAAACTGAATGCACTTCGTGTACAAAATGGACAATCTGTTTCGAAGTATCAGGGTTTCGGATGAAAACTCATCCGTTACAAAGTCATTTCATTTTTTAAATAACTTAAGCATTACCAAATTGAATATAATGATAAAACACACTAATATTAAACATAAGAAAAAAGAATCACTGGAAAATGTATTTTTAAAGTTAAGTTATTCACAAACTAGTGATTCACACAAATTTCAAATAATTCAAAATTTAAACTATTCAAATTTAAAAACTACCGGCACTAACTGAAAGTTTCTAAAAACTATCAAAAATATTCACAAAGAAACTCTAAATACAGCAAAAAACAACTAAAAATAAATAAAACAAAATAAATAAAGCAGAAAAGAAAAAACTAAATGAAAAAAGCCCACCTACCGGGCCACAGCGGCCTGCATACGACTAGAAACCCAACCTGTTATTGGGTCAGGATGCAGGCCCGCAAGCCCAATAGGCCCCACAGGGCAGAGTAGCAGAGGTAGGCCCAGAAGGCCTGCTTTAGAGAGGAGCTCGAGACAGCAGCGGCGGCGGGGCTTATAAGCAGGTGTAAGCGCCCTTCGGCTAGCGAGGTGGGACTAAACTTCTGCGCCCCTCGCCTGGCAGCGCACCCCCCTTTAGTACCGGTTCGTGGCATCAACCGGTACTAAAGGGGGGGCCTTTAGTACCGGTTGGAGCCACCAACCGGTACTAAAGGGGGTCGCTTCCCGGCGCTTGGGCTAGCCAAAACAGACCTTTAGTACCGGTTGGTGGCTCCAACCGGTACTAAAGGTGCCTTCTATATATACAACACTTCGAAAAATTTCATTCTCCCACTCTGTTTCTTCCCGATCGACGCCGCACCCGTCCTACGCCGTCCCCGTCGCGCCCTCGTCCCCGTCGCCGTCGCCGCCCTCGTCCCCGTCGCCACCCCGTCGCCGTCCCGGTCGCCGATCCCCTCGCTTCACCGTCGCCGTCGCCGTCGCCTCGACCTCGCCTCGCCGTCGCTGTGAGCCCCTCCCCCGGCCCCTCTCCTCCCTCCAATCGATCGTAGCGCACACCGGCGCCGGCGCCGGCGCCGACCGTAGCGCACCCACACGCGCGCGCGCGCGCACACACACTACATGCACACACACACACACACACACACACACACACACACACACACACACACTACACACACACACACTAGACGCGCACACACACACAATTTTTCTGTTTTTAGCTTTTAGTTTTTTCTGTTTTTCTGTTTTTCATAAAAAGTTTTAGATGAATTAATTAATTAGATTAGATTAATGTCAAATAGTATGTAGAAATGTTAGTTATAATATATATAATGTCAAATGTTATAGAAATATTAGTTATATAGAAATGTTAGAAATTTTGGAAATGTTAGTTTACGTTCGTCATTTCATGATATGAAATATTTAATAACCCCTTTATTCATTTTCTTTGTCGGTGGGCAGGGCTTGGACAAGGTTCATCAGCGTCAGGGAAGGTGAATGGAAACCACAGCTGAAATGGTTTCGATCCAAGGTAAGTAATTAAGTAGTACTAGCTAGCTGTCATCTTTTTAATTATCATGCTTGATTAATTATTATCTGATCAAATTAAATTCCATTCTCGTAATAAAGGCCCTGAAGCAGGCGCAGGGGACTGATCTGTGTGCATACTGTGTTTACGAGAACATTCGCATGATGACGTCCGAAAGGAGCAGATCTCAAAGACAGGAATGGGTACGCTTGTCAGAGCACTATTCACAATTTTTACACCATTATCGATATCTACTCACACAACTAATACACATGCATATTGATCTCCTTCTTAACAGTTCAATGAGGTGCGGGACAAGCTCCTACCAACGGAGCGCGTACAAGTACTTCAAGAGGAAATAGCGGGATTTTTGCTCGACCAGGTCATAAATCCGAAGGGAGAATACTATTACCCGCTACCGCCCCCATCGACCAAGTCATGAACCACTTCCAATTGTCATCGTGCTCCGAAGGCACCAATCAGGCTAATGCCACTGGCTCCGAAGGCAACATATGCATATGTAGGAGAAATTGTATATAGCTATACATGTGTGTATGTGTGAATCAATATGGTGGTTTGTGAGACATGATTGATGATATATATATGATTGGTTCTACTAGAAATTCTATATATATATATATATATATATATATATATATATATATATATATATATATATGCATAACATGTACAATGTATAGTACCGTAAAATATCAGCAAACGAAAAAGAATTAAAATGGAAAACACAAAATTAAATGAAAAAAAATCATAAAACCAAAAACCCCCCAAACCATTTAGTACCAGTTGGTTTTACCAACCGGTACTAAAGGGCTCCCGGCCCCCGGAGCTGGCTCGTGCCACATGGTACCCCTTTAGCACCGGTTCGTGCTGAACCGGTACAAAGGGGGGGGCCTTTAGTGCCGAAATAATAGTGCCGGTTCCTAAACCGGCACTAAAGGGCCTTACGAACCGGTGCTATTGCCCGGTTTTCTACTAGTGTTTTAGGAACAACTGAAGGTGAGTTGTCAAAACTCCAACGCTCGAAACCTTTTTTTGACACATAATGTTGTCCTCAAGTTAGATCACACAAAACTTACGTGTTGTCTTATAACTCAAGTATATTCTTTGTTAATTTCATAATGTTGCAATCATTCTTATTTTGTGCTACAAAGACTCCCACTTAAGCTTAATCGAGAAATCAATCTTGCTATTTCAGGTTGAGGCAATAGAGGGATTGAATGATCTTTATTATTATTTTGCATATAACCTTACATGTTGAGGTGTTTCCTTTTTGTCCTTCGCTAGCTCGTGTATGTATATTAGTCATGGACACCCACAAAGACTAAATGCTAATAGGGTTCTATTTATTACTCTGATCTTGTGGTTTCAAAAGGGTTCATGTGTAAGCCACACTTTCAAGATTCAAGCTATTCATGCTACTTATATTTTTTTCATCATGACTGATTCTTTACATCTCACTAGTAGACTGCCCGTGCGTTGCCACGGGCTTTTTAAAAATTAAAAATCTTACTGTCTCGTCATGATCATGTTCTATTGAAAAAGTATCCGAGTTTTATGGATATATGATATTCCTCATTGCAATTAATGTCACTAAATTTCTTGATTCGTCAACCATGGGTAAGTGCAAAAGTAAATGAATCTAAGTTGAGTGAAATAAGGGAGGGTCAAATGAAGGAACAAATGAATGGCACACATGCCTTAATTACTTCTTCTCCACCCTGAAAATGGAACAAATGAATCGTGGGCCGCCGAGCGGCCAAGCCGGATATGTAGCTGCATCTCGGTTTTCCTCACAGAAGATATGTAGCTGAGCCAATTGAGTCAAAGTTGTTTATTCCTTTGCTCTTCTTCCTACTTCCAGGATTAATTCCATTGTTATGTTTCCCTTCTCTCTTTGTTGACTTATGATGCATCGAGGCTGCGGATGTAGTGTAAAAGTTGATGGGATTGAGTGAGAAAGAGCGAGGCGGGAATATTATTGGAGTAGCAACCTTGTTTTGCACCACAAGAATACCATTTTTTTTCTGAGGTGTACCAGATGCAGCGGACGGGCGGAGGGGCACTTGTGTTGTACCATGGTGTTTTTTCTTTGCATAAACGAAACGTTTTCTTACATCTCAATCAATTCACTTAAAATAGGACTGCAGGATTAATTACTGAAAACACAAGGGTTTTTCTACAAAATGTGCGACAACGTACGGGCAGGAGCACTACGTGCTTTAGTATTAGGGAAAGATATGCCTGTGAGTTGCAACGGCAGAGATATTGACATATCCATTGAAGTATCCGTCAGCATGGCCAAACAACATTTGAATTGTGTCCGGTCACAACAGAGAGACGTACATTGAGGTCTAGCGGAAATTATGCGTGCCCCTGCCACATACCTCGGTATTATAACACAAGCCTATATGTGGTTCCCAACATATGTGTGTGTAGCATTTTGTATTATAACATTTTCCTGGTTCGTTTATCCTTCACATGGCTCTGCTGAGTTCTTAGCAGCTTATTGTCTTTGCTCTATTCAATTCCATCTTTTTTGGATATACCGTAGCAAGAAAAGTTTAGTGTACCATCGAGAATCATCTATTCATAATAAAATGTACAAATCAAAATTCGGTCGCTCTTTAAATTTATCTGGTCGGTAGAGAAAATTATGATGTGAGCAAAAGATTAATACAGATTACAATCTTCCTAAAAAAGCAGCGAGGTGCAAAGTGAGTAGAAGAATTGTCTTGTAATAAATTGTATAATACTCCCTCCGTCCGGGTTTATTGGACCTACCAGCAAAAACTCAGGTAGTACCAAAGAAAACAATTAAAGTTGATGGCGCATGATTTAACGTTGAGAACACATTACTCGGAGCATGCAATGGCCAACCAGAGCAGCGCGTAGTTAAGGCATGCAGCTGGTGACACGCTTCGCCTCTTCATGTGGCCACTGACGCCCTAGTGGATAGTTATGGCATGGTGCATGCAGCTAATAAAGCGGATGTGTAATCAATCCTACGCGCATGCAGTGGAGTTAATCGAGGGAAATTAAGTTCGTCCTGTTTAGAGGCCTTACAAAAATGGTACACGATTAGTTTGCTTAAGGGCCCAATAAACCCGGACGGAGGGAGTATGTGTGTGTAGTGTACATCTTTATACAGAAGAAGGCTCATAGTTACAAGCACGTACACTCAATTCTGCCATTTTTTTTGTCTCTGGAAAACAGGAAACATTTCAGCTCCAAACTTGGTTCCACGATTACAGAAAATGGTTTTGAGATGTACCTGGTGCGTGTTCAAGAAAAGACAGAGTGCATCGTTTCAGAGGTTTGTTGAATATATGGCCTGCTCGGTACGCTTCCATGAACAATTCTGCAAAGCACAATGGGAACATGTCAAATATATTATTCCATGAAGGGCCATAGAACAACATTTCTCCATCGGATGCATGTTTTCTGTAGTTTAGATTCGTCATCCTACTAAATCACTCCTAAACATCTACATTGATGCTAACACTCAGTTTTTACAGTCTTTTAAGCACATATCCATTCACAGCCATTTTTCATTTAGTCGCACTGCACAATCCCCCAACAATATAATTTAACAGTAAATCACCATGTAACTGAGTCACAATCTCAGGAGAAGTTCATATGTGTTATCTGCATGCAGATATGGCCTGAGTCATCATCCTGAAGAAATCCCCCGTACCTGCGGATGGTCCTGAAGAAATCCCATGTAGCTGCAGAAGTGGCCGCTTGAACCACCCAACCCCGTCGCCACCCCCTGGAGCCGCTCGACACCATGGACGATCGCTAAGTATGTCCGCGTTGACTGCGGGCGAGTGCGCGCGTCCGACACATCCGGCCCCGCCGTCGGTGACAACTGCCTCCTTCGCTCGTGCGTTGCTACGGGAGATACGCTATTGAAACCTTGTCATGACAGGAAAAATAGGCAAGAAAGAATCCATTGTACACAACACAAAGTAACATACAACTCACCATCAGTTCTAGAAGATATATATTGGTATGATCAGTAACAAACATACGCGTGGACACACCAAGTAAAAATACACCCTACTGATCCCAATTGATATTTCATCCACCCTTGTCCCAAGCATGCATACTTATAGACAACTTAAAATGTCAGATCCTTCAAAACTATATGATATGATCGATTACTACAGAACAAAAAGATGAACCAAGTAAATTCATTTTTCTTTTAGTGAAAAATATATGAGAACTACAGAACTCATTCCATGTAGACTTTCGTGAGTTAGAGTTCCTTCATAAGTCAATGAACTTGGTAATCAGCAGACAACTTACTAACTATTTACACATCTTGATACAACAGAATGCAAGCACCTGATTTGTAACATAGCGATTGAACTGTAGAACCTCTAGAAGGGAGAGCAGGATACTCCAGTTGGCTGAATGTGGGAGGAATAGAACATTTTGAAATGCACCTGAGCTCTTGGGGGCTGGGGCATCATTCATTTGATTCGTACTCACTTGGAGTTCCACCGTATATATAGACATATGTATGGACACACCAGTGAAGTATCGTGTTCTCACTTCAATTTTGGTTGCTCCAAATACTTCTAAAGAATCAACTACCCTGCACCATATATGAAATCAATAAGTACATCTGGCACAAAATAGCTGAGATAATAGTTTTTTAGTTACAGAAGTGTGAAATTCAGCCTACATCTTAAATACAAAAATGATATCTGAATTATCATTCTAAGTGTCACTCTTAGCTATCAATATGAACAGACTGAATCACCCATCTATTACTGCATTCAAAATGCATATCATAGAGTGACTCGAGATTTTAAACAAAACACAAAGATATCCATTCAGGACAAAATAACCTCGGATGCATTTATAGAGAAGTGATATGAATAGAAAAAGGCCATACTATCTAGTGCTTGGTTGGTGTGAAGTTACTAATCTAAGATTGACAAAAATGTCATAATAAGTATTTAATTGCAGTAGAAAGGACGAGCCTAGGAGTATCTATTTTTTGTTTCATTATGCGTTGCATTTACAGCTCATTCTAACCTTACTGACTCATAACAATCAAGCCTAAAAAACCATGATCTGACCATGGACAAAGACAAAGACAAAATGGCCAAAAAATCTATAAATAGAATTGTAGCAATAGTATTGCGTACCAACGAAAACTAAATGGCAGTGTGATGGTAATGTGCATTCAACCCTGGTTCTTTTATAGGCCACTTGAAATTGGACAAGGATTCAGATTAGCACCTGATCGGCACGAATGCAACCGATGCGGACACGAGCTTGGACTCTTCGACGGCGACGACAAAGTGGCCGATGGCGCCCTTGGTCATCTTCTCGTGGAAAATAAAGTCACCGCTGCTCGCGGCCCTTGACAAGGTTGAGCTCTGAGTCATCCACGTCGGCGCCGTCGTTCTGCTCTCATAGTTAAAAAAACAAAGGTAATGTACCACACCACCAGGCAAGTAGTCCGAATCAACTTTCAGATTTCATATGGTTAGATATAGTAGACTAAATTAATTAGGCAGGGTTTGTGTACACATCAGTAACAAAATCAATAATCAATAAGGCAAAGTTAGGCAAATCCACATACTAAAAAAACATTGTTAATGCAGTGTGAAATAAGAGAGGGATGGAACATAGAATACATGTTTTCATCATATGGTAAGAGAAGATGTGCAGCAAAACAAGTTGTGCCGTTTGAAGATGAGTGTAACCATGGACAATTAGGTCAACATGTCCAGATGCTAACAAAATCAGGGACACCTGATTTAGTACTAAAATTATGTTAATGTCAAATTCTTCAGTTTTGTTCCTATAAAAAATGCCCACTGTAACTATGTTTTAGTTCTTCATCACTGCTTTCACTTTCCTGAAAAAAGGAAAAGGAATAGGGCAATATTAACAAAGGGGGATATCTTACTGGAGTAAAAACAATGAATATCTTATACTTTTCAAAAATGTTGAAGTGGTATCCCAGGCCAAAATAATTAAAATTGCAATTAATCTAACACAAATTCATGTCTAGCTGAATCTGTAATGTTCATGTGAACGAATGTGAACAAATGACACAGCAGAAAACAACAGTATGCATTCCTGATATTTAAACCTGATTATAAGCAGAGCATGAACATCGTAACTGAAATTGAAGAAAAAACCTGAAACCGTTTGATCCAATTCAAAATCTTGTCAATAGCATCTGGACACCAGTCTAAGATCTATGGCAATTTGAGCATTGCAGCTCCTAGAAGTATGTCAATAGAGAAAGGGGGGAAGGCCGATTGAATCCACGGACGATGACGAAGCGGCGGCGGCGGCCCTCGATGGAAAAGGGGGAAAGCGGAGGTTGGGATTGGTCTACATGGGCCTTGAAATACCTGTGTTCGTCCTCCAAACAAGGCAAGGCCAGCACGGTCTCCTCCAATCAAGGCAAAGCGACCACGCCCTTGGGGATCCGCAACGGTGGCAGCGGCGTCCGCGGGGATTCGCGGCGGCGGCGGTGGCGTGTGGCATCCCTGGAGCAGCAGATTCCTCGTGCCTGCGGTCGTTTGGCATGGTCGGGCAGCTAGGGTTTCTAGCGCGAATAGGGAGTGAAGGAGGGCGGGCGGATCTGACCGCTGCCTCGGCTGCCCGGGTGGATCTGCGGCCTGGAAGAGGAGTCGTCGCCGGCGGTGCGCGGTGGAATGGGGGCCGGGGTTGGAGAGGAGGACGTTGGCTCGCTTCGGGGATCATGGGCGAGGCAGGCGGAGGGGGCAACAGCGGAGCAAGGCGGCCGAGGACGGCGACGGGCGGCCAACCCTAGAGAGGACCGAGCGACATCGAGCGATAGGAGAGGCGAGACCGAGGGAGAGGGAGGAGTTGGATCGAGCGATTTTTTGCGTTACGTGTGAGGGGCCTCGTCCTGGTTAAATTTCGTAGGTTTATTTTCATAGATTTTTTTAGGTGTGGATTTTTTTCGATCAACCAGAGGGTTTAGCACTGGACATAGTGGGAGTATACCGATTTTTATTTTCTGGTTCGAGGGCAGAGGGGGGATTCAAGGGGATGTGGGACGTGGGATCAAGGACGGAAAAAAAACCGTCGTTGGTGGGACGAAAATTGATCGGCGGAGACTACCAACTGCTCCATCTCTACTCCTAATGGACGAATTGGTTGAATAGTCCCCCCACTTTCAACCGGTTTATTTTCAACCGGTTTTTTCCATCAAATTACCCCCACCCTCACGCCCACCCACCGAAACGCGCCCAGCGAACCGGGGAGAGATCCGTTGATTTGGCTAAGGTAGAAAAGAATCTATTATTTGTTTCCTAAAGGAAAATTGCATTAATGAGAGAGATCCGTTGATTTGGCTAAGGTAGGAAAGAATCTATTATTTGTTTCCTAAAGCAAATTGCATTAATGGGAGAGATCCGTTGATTTGGCTAAGGTAGGAAAGAATCTATTATTTGTTTGCTAAAGCAAATTGCATTAATGAAAGAGGTCCGTTGATTTGGCTAACGTAGGAAAGAATCTATTATTTGTTTCCTAAAGAAAATTGCATTAATGAGAGAGATCCGTTGATTTGGCTAAGGTAGGAAAGAATCTATTATTTGTTTCCTAAAGCAAATTGCATTAATGGGAGAGATCCATTGATTTGGCTAAGGTAGGAAAGAATCTATTATTTGTTTGCTAAAGCAAATTGCATTAATGAAAGAGATCCGTTGATTTGGCTAAGGTAGGAAAGAATCAATTATTTATTTCCTAAAGAAAATTGCATTAATGAGAGAGATCCGTTGATTTGGCTAAGGTGGGAAAGAATCTATTATTTGTTTCCTAAAGCAAATTGCATTAATGGGAGAGATCCGTTGATTTGGCTAAGGTAGGAAAGAATCTATTATTTGTTTGCTAAAGCAAATTGCATTAATGAAAGAGATCCGTTGATTTGGCTAAGGTAGAAAAGAATCTATTATTTGTTTCCTATTTATTTTCGTCCGGTTTTATTTCATCCCACCTCCCACTACTGACTTTTTTCTTAATTAATAACTCCACCCTCCTGCTGGTTTTTTTCTAATCTAATTCAATCTATTGATCCTTCCTTAGTCACAATGCACTTACATGTAGCCCCGACAGATCGGTTTCCATATGAAATAAAACACAATCATCAATCAATCCTTGGTTCTCTTTTATAGGACTTGTTGCCATACATGAACCATACGATAACTTTCATATACAAAATAAAGGGAAACACAATCAGGTTTCCTTCCTTTCCAAAGTTTTAGCCACCGACCCCCTCCCCAGACCGCGTTCTTTTTCCCATGCCACCATCGACAATCTTCTCTCCCATTTCCTCATCCTCCCCACGTTGTGAAGTTCCAACGCACAACTACACAAACACCAGTGACATAGAAAACCACCGCCTCCTCCTCCGCGCCACCGCCTACTTATTTTTCCCCTCTGTGTGGCGACCTGAATGGAAGGCGGTGGATCTGGGATGCGCCTGGTTCCACAAGACGTCAGGCGTAAGGAAGGATGGAAAACCACCGGCTGGATGGCCAAGGGTGGCCCATTGAAGGTTTGAAACCTCCTATGGCGTAATTTTGTGCAACCTGCATGAAGATTGTAGGAGCTATCCATGTGGTCGTTCCATCAGCAACAAGTACGTATTGGATAGCACATAATTTGAAATTCTTGACGGAGTTGACTGACCATGACTTTGACTCTCACAATGTTGCATGTTCTTCAGAGTTGACTGGTGGCGTTTTTAGGTTATTACTACCATGAAGATGAGAGGAACATCAAGAAAAATCCTTTCCCTAAAAAATGGATGGGAGGAATATCTTGGTCTATGATTTCATGATGAATAGGACCCTGAGAAAGCAGTGGATGATGCCCCGTTGATTCTCTTTGAATTTGGCTACAGTGGGAATGTGTATAGTCAGGCTTGGAGTGAGCGCTCCATGCATGTGTGTCAGTGGCAGTCAGAGATTGGTTGTGCCGCTCTTGTGAGGGTGTGTGGGAGTGGTGTGCTCGAGACAGGCCAATCTCATGAGCAGGTGCGGAGATGATTTGCACAAGAGAAACATTGGTGGGATGAACCCAAACCTTTATTTTTTTTCTAATATGAATTATCCTTCCTTCTTAGAAAAACATGTTTTGAGTAAAGTTATCTTTACTGTAGACATATATTGACAATTAATCAAGTATCAACATCATTGCATGCTTATTGTGTGGAATGTGTGTCCCAATGTTGACAGAAGGTATAAAAAGATTGTCTTGGAATTATTATTTTCTTGGGAAGATATTGCCCTGAATTCTCATTTCTCATCAGAAATTTAGTATCCATTTTCGTTGATCTTATTTGCAACATGTACAAGTCAGTAATAATCTAAGGGGGTGCCCTACCGGAGAAGATTATGATAGTTGGACAAGAAACTTGGTACTGTCGTGCAAGGTAGAGGTAGGAGAAATAGGAGATAAAAGCATGCATGGTGGGAGAAGGAAGTCGAGTGTCGCGTGGTAGCTCAGACATGGAGTGTGGAAGAAAGACAATGACGAGATGTATGTACCTACTAGATCATGACCATGAGATATCATCCCATAAAAATGGCCTTTGACTCTCATGTCACATGAATTTTCTCTTTGTATATATATATTTGTTAGTCCGTGGCAACGCACGGACACTTAGCTAGTTAGAAGTAGAGATTGGTTGTTATCAAGGGAAGATAAAAATTTCTATGCAAATGGGGTTTTATTGTTTGGTAACGTGATATCAGTACCTGCCCGTTCGTGACGTGTCTGATTAGGAAAGTTTGCAAATGTTAAAATACTATTTATTGGGAGGAAAGTTGTGACGTGTCTATTATTTGTTTCCTAAAACAAATTTCACTAATAAGAGAAATCGATTGACTTAGATAAGTTAGGAAAGTTAGATTAAAATGTGTTATTTGTTTCCTGAAAATCTGTTATTTGTTTCCTAAGACAGATTGAACCAATAAAAGGAATCGATTGACTTGCATAATTTAAGGAAGTTAGATACGTGATTCATTATACATTAGGATAGTTCTGGTTATAATAAAGAGTGGAGAGAAAAATAAACCGATGGACCAGGCTGGGAGGGAGTGGTGGGAGGAGAGACGAAAAAAACCCAGCAAAAATAAACCGCGGAGACTATTCACCAGGGTGGAAGGGGGTGGTGGGAGGAGAGACGAAAAAAACCAGCGAAAATAAACCGCGGAGACTATTCACCAACTCGTTCATTAGGAGTAGAGATCAGTACCTGCCCGTTCGTGACGTGTCTGATTAGGAAAGTTTGCAAATGTTAAAAAACTATTTATTGGGAGGAAAATTGTGACGTGTCTGTTATTTGTTTCCTAAAACAAATTTCACTAATAAGAGAAATCGATTAATTTAGATAAGTTAGGAAAGTTAGATTAAAATGTATTATTTGTTTCCTGAAAATCTGTTATTTGTTTCCTAAGACAGATTGAACCAATAAAAGGAATCGATTGACTTGCATAATTTAAGGAAGTTAGATTAGATACATGATTTGTTATACGTTAGGAAAGTTCTGGTTGTAATAAAGAGTGAAGAGAAAAATAAACCGATGGAGCAGGCTGGGAGGGGGTGGTGGGAGGAGAGACGAAAAAAACCCAGCAAAAATAAACCGCGGAGACTATTCACCAGGGTGAAAGGGGGTGGTGGGAGGAGAGACGAAAAAAACCAGCAAAAATAAACCGCGGAGACTATTCACCAACTCATTCATTAGGAGTAGAGATAGTCAAAGCATAAAAATATCATTGCAGCTGCACATGTTAAAGATGTGTTGTTACATAAAATGAACGAATAGGATGAACTAAGACACTCAAACAATACAAATGGGCACAGGACCGCCTCAAGAGGCACCACCGGGTGGTGC
Source organism: Triticum monococcum (assembly GCA_034509565.1). Lineage (NCBI taxonomy): Eukaryota > Viridiplantae > Streptophyta > Magnoliopsida > Poales > Poaceae > Triticum > Triticum monococcum. Next base: position 7,555,328 of record CM067847.1, on the reverse strand, counting down.
CCCAACCACTAGTAGGCGTTAAAGTAGACGAAGCCGATGTAGTGCGCGGTTCGCGTGGCACCGAAGGAGCGGTCGTAGTAGGCTGACCCGTCGTCAACAACCCCAGAGAAGCAGACCTTGGCCCTACTGGTAGAGCGCCTGAGGACGTCGAGGACTGGGCTGGGCGTCTCATGTTGGCAGGAGTGGGCGAGGAGGCCTGCCCAACAGCGAGGATTTATCCAGTGCAACGAGCTGCACATGACCCGTCAGATTGGAAACAGAGGGACAGGATCCATCTAAAACGTGGACCGGTGGTACATTTTGCAAAGGGAACCTTGTAGTATTATTGAATGCTACGAACAGTACTACCCTGTGCTGTACAGATGTACCAGTCTGAGCCAGAAAATAACCTGCAGCATGTGTAGTTTGAGGAGACGTTATCAATTTTTTTTTATTTGACCAAGTTGAAAAACCATTTTCTCAAGTTTTAAGATGATATTTTCTTCAGTAGACTTGGTTACTGTGACCAAGCCATTAGTAGTAAGAGTAAATTTTGACACACTTCTACACATGCAGTACCCACCTTTGAACTGATGGAACGAGTATATATATATAAAAAAAGAAACTGAACGAACTACATCGGCAAACAGTGATTTTCTTCTAATAGAAACAGATTTAATGGATTCACTCATCTGTGAGGTTCCTAGTTACAACCGTACATTAATAACATAGCTTAACTGAATCCATCAAGTCTGATTGTCAGGCAACATCATCTCAAGGCTTAACACTAATCTAAACGAGAAAGCAATATCCAAAATACCCGAACCGCACAAACCAACCCCAGTTACATCAACTCATGGCTTAACACTAATCATGGATTGCATGGTGCCACTGCCATCCCCTTTGCTTCCCGTTGCACTTCACTGAATATGTGCCGGCCCTGAAACTCCAGGTACAAACAATACACAACTGCCTGGAAGTAAGAAACAAGATTCAATCATATAAGGACTAGCGTGTTGTCCAAAGAAAAATTCAGGAAAAAAACTCAGAACTTGAGCGATCCAGGCAAGGCCGTGCTAAGATCAAAAGTGATATGGTTGGATCACAATTGTCTTTATAATGCTGAAAAATTAAGACATATTTGCTCAGAATTAAATCTTGTTTGTGTGTCTATTAGAAGAGTCTCACTTGCTAAAGTACAGAGCAAGAATTTCTGATGATGATGCTAAAAATATCTGTTACAGTTGGAGGACGTAGATTTTTAGAGCGTGGGCTCATCGACACCTCCTATCCTTACCCTTTAATATAGCTTTGAGATCCGTGCTAGACAACTATGAAATTTTTTGTTACTATATGAAAATTTTCTTTTTTTATTTCTTCCAAATAAAACAACATATGAACTTCAAACTTTGCAAGATAGCAAAACATTCTTACTACAATGTGAGAAAAAACTTATAGATTTTTTCGACCGACATAAAGATACAAAATGAGATTTTCTTTATTCAAAAATGTTATTTTTTGTACTTATGATGCACGAAAAAATCTGAAAGTTTTTTCACACATTCTAGTTAGAATGTTTTGTTGTGCTGCAAAGTTTGAAGTTCATATGTTGTTTTATTTGGAAGAAAGAAAAAAGACAAAAGTCCTTGCATGGATCGCGCACTAGTGCAGAACCGGGCAATAGCACCGGTTCGTAAGGCCCTTTAGTGCCGGTTCAGGAATCGGCACTAAAGTTTCGGCACTAAAGGCCCCCCCTCCCCTCCCCCTTTAGTACCGGTTCAGCACGAACCGGTGCTAAAGGGGAACCACGTGGCACGAGCCAGCTCCGGGCTCCGGGGGCCGGGAACCCTTTAGTACCGGTTGGTAACCGGTACTAAATGGTTATGGGTTTTTGTTTTATTTTGTATTTTTCAATTAAATTTGTGTTATCAATTTAATTTAGGATTGTTTTACGTTATAATGAGTTGTAGTCGTCGTCATCATCATCATCGCATATTAATAAACTCTAGCTAGCTAAAAATCATCATAGTCATCTAATTACCACTATTTAATCATCATAGTCATTACCGCTAGCTATCTAATCATCATCAACGCTGGCTAGCTTAAAGAGGAAACATTCACTTTGTAACAGAAGCAAAGATATCATCAAGTTCAACATAATCATCACCAACATCGAAGTTCAGGACACGGACATGAGACAAGTACTAATTAAGAGCATGAACTAGTAGCTACTGATCCTGCTGCTCCCTCTCAGGTAGAATAGCATAGAACATGTATAGCTCTCCTGATTCATCATACTGGAGCATGCAGATGAATCTGTCTCCTAATCTTGGGTTGCGCTTCTCCTTGCTGCCCCCTAGTACTTCTCTGCGATCGTTAACAATTTTGCTCCAATCTTTCACTATTAAGCATTCTTCGCTTTCAGAAATCCTGAATGCACTCATGTGCAATGTAGGAAATCTTGGTCGTAAGCTAACCATTGACATGCGACCTTTTGTCTCGATCCACTGAGGCACAACTGTCATCGGAAGTCCCTGTTGAAGAACATCGTATAGTAATTAATATACTAAGCAATGAAAGTTTAGCTTCAAAAATAATGTATGCAAAAGATGCACTAATTAAGGACAAATATTTAAAATCTTACCATCTTTCGATTATAGATGTGACCGTAGTTCAATACGATCACCATTGGTCGCACGTTTTGAGTACTAACATTTCTAAGTTTCGGAAAAAAATTTGTCTTGACAGTATTAAGATCCTCAAGCCATGAAACATAATGACTTATCTCCTCGCGGTTTAGTTGAGCCCCGGGGCAGTAGTAGGTCCTGTCTACTAAGCGCCGGACATGTTTGCTTGAACCGAAATAAGCTGACAATACAAATTAGTTGTCAACTATTTTTGAATAAACTGTATGAAAGACATAAATATATGCATGCATGGTTGAGAAAAACTCACCAAATGGTAGAACTGGAGGCGTTTGCACATCGACCCAGATGTCTATATTACGTTCAATATCATCTTCCGGACGAATATCAAAGGTGATAACCATATCAGGCTCAAATGCATAAGCCTTGCATAGTGCTTGCCAAGTTTTGCATTCAAAATGGGTGTATGTGTCTCCATTATATAATTTGACGTTGAAAGTATACCCATGCTCCGTCTTCAAGTAAACTCTCTTTACCTCCATATCATCTATAACACTAAAACCTATCTTATCCAAGACAAAAATTCTTGCATGGCAGGATATGCGCTAGTAGAATAGTGAAAAATTAAAATTATAAGTTGAAGCAAATGAAGCATAAGTTTTGCATTCAAATAATAATTGACAAAGTGACTTACTGTATCAACTTCGAATGTCTCATCCAACTTGATGCTGAAGCGCCTGCCATCAACAAGGAAATTTTGGTCACACAGGCCACGCTGGTCTTCACAGTGTTCGCACATAATGAAATCTTTTTCGTCGTCAGATGACATTTCCTATGTTCATATAAGTGAAACATTAAACACCTATATCTAGCCAAATATATATTCATCTAACATTTGACATTAATATATCTAACTATATTCATCTCTAACAATTGACATTACTATATATTTAACTTTTCTATCGAATTCATCTAACATTCGACATTAATGTAACATTTATATAAACTAAAAATATATAAAAAATTAAATAAACAGAAAAACTCATTAACAAATAATATTTTAATTAGATCATCAAATCTCAGATACCTAAATTTTCTTACTAAAAATAAACTAGTTATATTAATTATTCAACTAGTTCAAATCTCATATACCTAAATAAACTAGTTCGACAATTTTCTTACTAAAAATAAACTAGTTATATTAATTATTCAACTAGTTCAAATCTCATATACCTAATTAATATCTAGCTATATTCATCTCTAACAATTGACATTAATATATATTTAACTTTTCTATCTAATTAATCTAACATTCGACATTAATCTAATATTCGATCATCTAATTAACTTTTCTAAAAAATAGAAAACAGAAAATATGTAAAAAAATGTGTGTGTGTGTATGTGTGTATGTGTGTGTGTATACTGCAGTGCCGCCCCGTATGCCGTCGCCCCGTACGTACGAGCGGGGACGCCGGCGTACGGGGCGGGGGCGGGGGCGTACGTACGGGCCGGTGCGCGCGGCGCGGGTGCGAGAGAGACGTACGGCCGCGGCGATGACGACGGACGACGGCGGCGTTCGGGGCGGCAGCGCGAGACGACGACGACGACGGGCGGCGGCGGGGACAGCGACGATGACGACGGGCGACGGGCGGCGACGACGTGATCGAGCGGCGTGCGCGGCGATGTCTCGCGAGAGGTTGGAGACGAAGTGGGGAGATGAAACTGAAATTTTCGTAAGTGCTATATATAGGATGGGCCTTTAGTACCGGTTCGTGGCTCCAACCAGTACTAAAGGCCTATTTTCGCCAGGCCAAGCGGCGGGAAACGAAGGCTTTTAGTACCGGTTGGAGCCACCAACCGGTACTAAAGGGGGGCCTTTAGTACCAACCGGTACTAAAGGCCTTGCGCTGCCACCCCAAAGTTTAGTCCCACCTCGCCCGGCGAAGGGCAGCCGCACTGGTTTATAAACCCAGCTGCGGCTACCTCTTCGAACTCCTCTATATAGCAATCTTCTCGGCCTAATTAATTAAGGCGCGCTACCCTGTGAGTCTGCTGGCCCTTCTGGGCCTGCATTTGCACACCCTAGGTCTGGCAGGCCCAATGATGTCAGAACATGTTGGAAATTGATGACATCGCTTTAAATGCTGGATACTGAACACAAAAGAAGTCCGGAGTTCAAATAAGTTTAAAAAACATTGAAGTGGCCATGTAACAGATGAAGTGCGTCCAGTTTTTGCCGTGACCCTCTCTACTCTTTCGCGCATGCTATGCGGGTGATATGATGATACCATGCCAAGTTTCAACATTTTCAGGATTCATTTTGTAGTGATTTTCAATTTCATGGTCATTTAGCTCTCTAAACAATTATGTAAATGACCGAAAAACAACAAATGATGTCAGAACATGTTGGAAATTGATGACGTCGCTTTAAATACTGCATACTCAACACAAAAGAAGTCCGGAGTTCAAATAAGTTTAAAAAACATTGAAGTGGCCATGTAACAGATGAGTTCTCGTCCGATACCCTGATACTCGGAAAGAGTTTGTCCAGTTTGTACACGAAGTGCGTCCAGTTTTTTCCGTTATCCTCTCTGCTCTTTCACGCATGCTATGCGGGTGATATGATGATATCATGTCAAGTTTCAACATTTTCAGGATTCATTTTGTAGTGATTTTCAATTTCACGGTCATTTAGCTCTCTAAACAATTAGGTAAATGGCCGAAAAACAACAAATGATGTCAGAACATGTTGGAAATTGATGACGTCGCTTTAAATGCTGCATACTGAACACAAAAGAAGTCCGGAGTTTAAATAAGTTATTAAAAATAAAAAAGAGGTGCAATGCTGGTTAATTTGCTTCAAGCCATTCGGAATAGTGTAGACTGCACTGCACATAGCTCAGTGCAATCTATGCTATTCCGCAAGGCTTGAAGCTAATCAACATGTAGGTGAGCATTGCAACTCTTCGTCATTGTCTGTGCACTCACGGCTTATAAACCGCTCATACTGGCTCTCTCTTGGCGAGGTGGGACTAAAAACAGCTTGTCATAACCTTATTAGTACCGGTTTGTGGTACGAACCGGCACTAAATGGTGATGGTGGGGCCATAGCCTGACCGCAGGCTGACACAGCCTCTTTAGTACCGGTTCGTGGCATGAACCGGTACTAATGGTTCGCCACGAACCGGTACTATTGATCGCCACCACGAACCGGCACTAATGTGCTTCACGTTTGACCCTTTTTCTACTAGTGGCGATGCAGAGGTCGATGGCTAGATAAAGAGGTGCACCTAAGCCTATGCGCCACCGGATATTTTCCTACGGTTGAACATGTTCTCACTTATCTTCAAATTTTCAGATGATGATGCTGAACATGTTCTCACTTAACTTCAAAGTTTCAGATGATGCTGCTACTGCAGTACAGAGCAACAACACACAGGGGAAAAACGAATTTTGCTCAGTACACATAGTAATAAGGTTACGCTAATTGGCCCAATAGTCACATGAGCACAATATATAGCAGTTGTCTACAAAAGGAAGTAACATATAAAGACGAACCAAATCTTGAAATCAATGTAAAACTAGGCTTTCCGGGTCATACAATCAAGTTCGTGAAGCTAACGGTAATGCTCATTCACAGTTACATAGAATAATTATACAGAACTGGATAAACCAAACATATGCATGCTTCAACAAAACACCTACAAATGTGAGCTCCTAGGTAATAATTTTTCACATAAAAAATAATGTATGTACGCATCACAGGAAAAAGTAGTAATTAGCATCACAGAAAAAAGTACTCCCTCCGTAAACTAATATAAAAGCGTTTAGATCACTACTTTAGAAGAGCGTTTAGATCACTACGCTTTTATAATAGTTTACAGAGGGAGTAGTAATGAACAAACTCTTGCCATGTACGCGGGCTCACAGGTAATCATTTTTCACATACATGTTCAGTCATTCATTTGCAACTTCAGTATAAATTTAAAGAAGTACTCCCTCCGTCCCATAATATAAAAGCGTTTAGTGTAAAAAACGCTCTTATATTATGGGAGGAGGGAGTACATGATAGCTCTATACAGATGAAGGATCAGAGCAGACATAGCACATCTCTTTTCCACTCTAACAATTGTAATTTGTGATATAGCACATAAATTAGGCGCCCATAGCCCCATACTGCTCAAGTTCTGAAATGGGTTCAAACGACTTGGGGAAACTGAGAAACCAGAAGAACCAATATGGCTGCCCATGAGTAATATAAGAACTAAATACAGTGCATGCACCTCGGCTCCTTGAGCTGTAATGGCAGAAACGGATCCTATGCAAAAGTACCGTCCATCCACAGAGCTACAGCCCCGCGTCGCTACATAGGCGCAATCACACCAAGCCGCCGCTCGACCACATGATTTGGATCCTGGGCACTGGTGTTTCAATGCCGGTGGTCGGAGAGGGAGAGGGAGTTCTCGAGGAAGAGCAGAGGGAGATCGAGGGAGAGCAGTTCAGTGGTACAGGAGATGGCGAAAGGGGAATACTAAAGTAGATTTTGGAGGTTGTTTCACTTGTGATCAAGATTTTGAAGCGCCAACGAAACGGAGTGCCTCACGATGTGCATGATCCTCAGCTTTATCTACCCACGACGTGGCAGCGGCCGCACTCCGCTCCGCCTGTCTCCCTTGTAGACTCGGACGAGATCGCTGGCACAGACTCTCTCGCACATGGTGGTGAAGCAGATGTGTGTGACTGAACTTCCTTGCTTGCTTGCTCTTATGCTCTTTTTTTAGAATCTGCTTGCACTTATGCTTGATGCTTGCTCCCTGCGTCGTCTGGTCTTTTTATAAGGCTTCAGGGAGCTTTATCTGGATGCAAAGACATGACAGCTAGAGTCTTGCTCCTTTGTTGTGTTATTGGATGCAAAGACATTTTTTCAACAAAGAAGGATACAATATGAGCACAGGATGCAAAGATATGATGTTCATTTTTAAAACTAACCATGTATGCAGTGTCTGTTGGGGAACGTAGTAATTTTAAAAAAATTCCTACGCACACGCAAGATCATGGTGATGCATAGCAACGAGAGAGGAGAGTGTTGTCTACGTACCAACGCAGACCGACTGCGGAAGCGATCACACAACGTAGAGGAAGTAGTCGTACGTCTTCCCGATCTGACCGATCCAAGCACCGTTACTCCGGCACCTCCGAGTTCTTAGCACACGTTCAGCTCGATGACGATCCTCGGGCTCCGATCCAGCAAAGCGTCGAGGAAGAGTTCCGTCAGCACGACGACGTGGTGACGATCTTGATGTACTACCGACGCAGGGCTTCGCCTAAGCACTACAACAATATGATCGAGGTGGAATTTGGTGGCAGGGGGCACCGCACACGGCTAAGGAACGATCACCAAGGATCAACTTGTGTGTCTAGAGGTGCCCCCTGCCCCCGTATATAAAGGATCCAAGGGGGAGGGCTGGCTGGCCAAGGAGGAGGGCGCAGGAGGATTCCTACTCCCGGTAGGAGTAGGACTCCCCCCCCCCCCCCCCTCAATCCTATTCCTGATAGGATTCCGAGAGAGAGAGAGAGAGAGAGAGAGAGAGAGAAGGGGGCCGGCCACCTCTCCTAGTCCTAATAGGACTAGGGGAGGGGGGAGGCGCGCAGCCCACCTTGGGCTGCCCCTTTCACCTTTCCACCAAGGCCCAATAAGGCCCATATGGTTCCCGGGGGGTTCCGGTAACCTCCCGGTACTCCGGTAAAATCCCGATTTCACCCGGAACACTTCCGATATCCAAATATAGGCTTCCAATATATCAATCTTTATGTCTCGACCATTTCGAGACTCCTCGTCATGTCCGTGATCACATCCGGGACTCCGAACTACCTTCGGTACATCAAAATGCATAAACTCATAATAACTGTCATCGTAACGTTAAGCGTGCAGACCCTACGGTTCGAGAACAATGTAGACATGACCGAGACACGTCTCCGGTCAATAACCAATAGCGGGACCTGGATGCCCATATTGGCTCCTACATATTCTACGAAGATCTTTATCGGTCAGACCGCATAACAACATACGTTGTTCCCTTTGTCATCGGTATGTTACTTGACCGAGATTCGATCGTCGGTATCCAATACCTAGTTCAATCTCGTTACTGGCATGTCTCTTTACTCGTTCCGTAATACATCATCTCACAACTAACATCTTAGTTATAATGCTTGCAAAGGCTTATGTGATGTGTATTACCGAGAGGGCCCAGAGATACCTCTCCGACAATCGGAGTGACAAATCCTATTCTCGAAATACGCCAACCCAACATCTACCATTGGAAACACCTGTAGTACTCCTTTATAATCACCCAGTTACGTTGTGACGTTTGGTAGCACCTAAAGTGTTCCTCCGCCAAACGGGAGTTGCATAATCTCATAGTCATAGGAACATGTATAAGTCATGAAGAAAGCAATAGCAACATACTAAACGATCGGGTGCTAAGCTAATGGAATGGGTCATGTCAATCAGATCATTCAACTAATGATGTGACCTCGTTAATCAAATAACAACTCCTTGTTCATGGTTAGGAAACTTAACCATCTTTGATTAACGAGCTAGTCTAGTAGAGGCATACTAGTGACACTTTGTTTGTCTATGTATTCACACATGTATTATGTTTCCGGTTAATACAATTCTAGCATGAATAATAAACATTTATCATGATATAAGGAAATAAATAATAACTTTATTATTGCCTCTAGGGCATATTTCCTTCAGTGTCTGTTGTTGGTATGAGAAGTTGCTGATCTGTTTTGTCCCAGGCATGACCTAGGGCTGTTTGTCCCTACAAATCCTTGACTCTTGAACAGACACTGTGTGCACCTGTTTGTTAGGCCAAATGATTTCGCAATATAGGACGCCCGTGGTGACTGGTACATGTATGTGCAGAGCAAAGAATGGTTGCCAACCTGTGATGTCCCCAGATCCAGAGTATCAATATTTCTATGAAGAATCATCTTTGATTATGCTTGTTAATTGTGGGGCTATGCTCGTTAATTGGGAGCGGTCAGAAGGTTCCTGTCTCTTGTCTAATGTAACTGCTTTTATTACTCAATAGTTTCTGAGTTAATTGCACCTAAGTAAATAAACTTGTACGACGGGTACAATTATTACATCAAGTAAAAAACGACACAAATTAGCCCTACAACTTGTGTTTCAGGTACATTTGGATACATTTCCGTTGCTTTTAGTCAACTCAGCCAACTTGGCATGCATAATGTTGGTATCGTGGTTGTATTATTTATATATAAATGTAAATTGGATCTCCGTTTCATTAGTCCATTTGTTTATATAGATGGTGTATATTGTTAGATATGGCTATATGTACAAGACATGAAGACCACTGAAGGTATATGTGTGTACGATAATTTTTGCAGCCATCATGGCACATTGAAGAAATTTACAAGTTTTAATGTATATGCGTGTTTGTGCTCCCGCACACATTTATTTATTATATCCATGATGACACAGGAAAGCAAGACTTTTCTACACCCTATACTTAGAATGTTCAACATGGTACTAAGATTTTCTAGAGCCATTAAACACATCTGTTCTCGAGCCATGTAGAAACATAGTTGAGGATATTAAAATAGTTGTAAACGCATATAAATAAACTATAGCACATATAATGATGTATATTAATCCATAGAGGAAAGCTATTTTGCCATTATAATGTTTCATTAGATGGGAGGGAGATTTGATTCGGTCCAAAGGTTTTCTCAAACAAAATTTTAAAGGGGGGATGGGGGAGACACAACTTTTGCTAAAAATTAACATTTTCAACTCAGCACAAGTGTATATAACAAACATTATATTAAAAATATTTAATAGCATTGTAATGCTGCAAATTTATTTTTAACCATGAAACCGTAAAAGAAGCACTAACATGCTGCTAATTGCATTATGTATAATATAAATTATATTAAATAAAATCTTATTTTGATGGAGTAGATAATAAATAAGTATATAAGTTTGGTATAAATAAATAAAAAATATTATTTAGTTGGCTTAGCGGTGCATCATATATGTATAGCCACTCAAGTTCAATAAATGAACTTGTTTATTTGAATAATTCTAAGCAAAAATTGTAGTGAATCAAAAAATAACTAAAAACAATGAAGTGCGTAAAGCCGAAAATACTATGTTTATGTTTTATCCGATTCGATTAAATAACTAAATCAAACATATATGCATGCACAATGACATATTATTTAGTACGAAACAATATTAATAATTTTTTATAATGTTTGCAATATTTTATCATAATCAAGTGTAATTTCATATATAAATGATTAATCAATGTTACAAGCATTTACACATATTTATTTTGAATTTCAGCATCATTTTAATTATGTTTATTTTGTGTTTCAGTTTGTATTATGCAATGACTCCCCCATTATTATCTAAACTGGAATGTATAGAGTCTATGCAGTATAAGTTTAGATGATGATAACCTATGTTTAATCAAACCTATATCCGCTACCCGTCGTTTGTGCTCTTGGCACATTTACTGGACACGCCAACTAAGGTGGTGCCAACCGTAGGGACCACAAGTGAAATGATTGTGCTTTTTTTCTAAAAAGTTAATCAATTTTAAAAACAACCACGAACCTAAAACATATTTATAATTTTTTTAATGTTCATGCATTGAAAAAACATAGAATTAAAATGCAAATGGGAAAAAGAAAAACAGAATAAGTAAAATGCGTAAGCCCTCCCCCTCTCTCTCCTATCGGCTGAGCCTTGTTCTCCGCACATGAGTTCCGACCTCTCGATCGGTGCGTGGGTTTCCGACTCATCCACCTCTATTTGTTTCGTAAGTGTTTTGTTCGGAGCAGGATGCTCCTTGGGAGCGCTTAATGTGACGCTCCCAGTGTCAATTTGCTACTGTTTCGCATAAGTGAACCCCCAACCAGGCCAGGCCCATTCCAGCGCAGATGATACTCGGGACTGCAACGGATCTGTAGCGACTTTGGGTACTGTAGCATTTTAATGTTCCATTCGTTTTCTCCAAAAAGATCATTTGAAAAGGTGAAGAAAAATGCAAAAGAATCATATTTTTTATCATCTAAGAAAGCTTGTTTTTTGTGGAATTTTTTACTCCTTTTTAAAAAACTCGGACATTTTCTAAAACACAATACTTGTTGGAATTTTTGAAAACTTTGGAAAACACCAACATTCTTCTAAAAACATGGAAAACTTTGAAATTCTCAACATCTTTTGTAACCCGATTTTTTTTTAAAATGCAACAATGTTTTGAACGCGTGAACATATTTGAAATTCTGGGAAAAATAAACATGATTTTCTTTGAGTTTGTGAAGTTTTCTTGCAAACACAAACTTTCTTGGACAGAGAGAACAATTTTCGAAAAATGCGATTCTATAGAAAAACAGTAGAGAGAAGAGAAGAGTAAACAAAAAATGGTCAGGAACCTTCTAGAAGGTTCCCAAAACCGGGTCCTGTGTTGTATGCACGTTTGCTACCTACAAATGGGCTGGCACATTTACCTCGCTCCCTTCCCTCACTTGTGCATTTCCTCGACAGTTTGACGCAGCATGCATCAAATAGGAAACACCTAATGGGGGTTAGTATGAAGGCATCGAGGAGTCTTATGAAAGATGCATCGTCAAGCTCAGACGATGAACCAGACGGTAAACATCCTTGTAGTTGTAGTGATCAAAACAGGGACCAAAAGGATGCAAGCCAGGAGCAACAAACCATGATCATGTGCAGATCGAAATAGGAGTAACATTCTCAAATTCATAAAAACATACAGCTATACAGAGGGAGCGGCTTACAACAGATCCTAACATCTACATAGCCAGTCACATACATTCACTTGTGATCAAGATTTGGAAGTGCCGACATGATGGAGTGCATCACGATGTGCACGATCCTAAGCTTTATCTGTCCACGACGTGGCAGCGGCCGAACTCCGCTCTGCTTGTCTCCCTTGTAGACTCCAACGAGATCGCTGGCACAGATTCTCTCGCCCATGGTGGTGAAGCAGATGTCTATGACTGAACTTCCTTGCTTCCTTGCTTGCACTTATGCTTCTTCTTTTTAGAAACTGCTTGCACTTATGCTTGATGTGTGATCCCTGCGTGGTCGTCTATTTATAAGGCTTCAGGGAGCTTTATCTGGATGCAAAGACATGACAGCTACATCATTGCTCCTTTGTTGTGTTATTGGAGGGCGTTGTCGACTGTATTTGGATGATGTAAATACAAACCCTGTATGTAGTAGTGTCTGTTGTTGGTATGAGAAGCTCCTGTTGATCTGTTTTGTCCCAGGCATGACCTGGGGTTGTTTGTCCCTCCAAATCCTTGACTCTTGAACAGACACTGTGTGCACCTGTTAGGCCAAATGATTTGGCAATCTTGGCCACCTGTGGTTTCTGGTGCATGTATCATGTACTATATGTGCAGAGCAAAGAATGGTTGCCAACCTGTGATGTCCCCAGATCCAGAGTATCAATCTTTCTGGGAAGAATCATCTTTGATTATGCCTGTTAATTGTGCGGTTATGCTCGTTAATTGGGGGCGGTCAGAAGGTTCCTGTCTCATGCTTGCTGCTAATCATTTGCATTGTCATGTCTGATGTAACTGCTGCAGTGTGGTGGTTGGCCCTGACATGTCTTCGTTTGAACATTTGTATGTACGCACTCCTGCCTCCTGTGATAGAATACTACATGGCTGTCTCCTGTGATTGGTCACAAGACCTCTACGGTTTTGTTGAGATGGCACTTTACTCCTAATCATTTGCATTCCATGAATCAAGAAAGCTTAGTCTGATTAATCAAGGCATGATAATGAAGGCATCACTTTTATTGACAGGTTTGAGTTGAGAACAACAGGCTGCAGTTTCCCATTTGGTGCCAAGGAAAATGTCACGAAACAACACAGAGATGCAGGCCCAGAGACTATACAAGGACAGTAGTTCGGTCCGGCCGGCTGCATCTTGCATAATTAGCTCTCAAAATAGGTTGCTGTTACCCGTCGCATCAAGCACTCTCAGGACCATCTCTGGAAATGTATACTAGGTACTGTACTGTGGTTGTTTTGGGGGGCAACGACAACAGAAACAGTCCTTTTGGTGAAAGATACACGGTCTAGATTGGTCTTTTAAGTTTTTATTAGAATTTGCCGGTGTAAGTTTTGAAACTTATCAGTGCACGTTTTAAAACTTGTCGGTTCAAGTTTTATGACTTGCATCTGTGCCGTCCAGCTTCAATCCCCTTTTGATATAGTGAAGACAGGAGATGCGTGAGTAAAATTAATATGTATTGTTCATTTTAAGCTTGTTTTATTTCCCTCAAAGTTGGAAAAGGTCGACATACAAAAACAAAGACCTGATCCACAACAATGTAATGAGTCACCATCAATTTCCCAGTGTCAACCTTTTGTTGATAGATTAATACATGATTGTCTACTGATTGATGATAAGACCTCGGCATTTTCTTGAGGTGGCAGATATTGCGGCTCCATCATCTATGCCACTCCGGTCTGCGGCGGCGGACTTCTGCGGATTGCAATGGCCATCGAAAGGTCTTCATGAGGGTCCTTTCTCTAGATTTGGTGGTTGTCATCGGCGAGAGTTGCAAATTACGGGCGACGATTTAATGTAGAGGAATGGTTATGCGGTGGCGACGTGTTAGATAAAGAAGGATAAGTGGCAAAACAGATGAGATGCCATGTGTTAAATAAAGGACGTAAACCTATCGAGTATTCAGTCATGGTTATTGGATTAGGGGCATGTTGGTATTTTTTTTCTCCTGTTGCAATGCACGGACTCTTTTGCTAATAATCCTCAAGTAAGTAAGTACAGGTCTAGATTGGGGTAATTCACATCTAAGCCTAGGCACATCTACTTTTGATGACCAGTAAATTCAGAAAAATAGTAAAAATAAATGAAGATGCTGAGTGTGCAAGGAGCATGTAAATTTTCTTGGTGTTTGTAGACTTGAAGTGCTTTAGGAAAAAAAGAAAAAAAAAGGCTCAACCAGTGTACTTTTACAAAGTTTCTCCACAACAATATTTTTCTTTCACGGCCTACTCGAATGTCCAAATACTACAGATTTTTGAACGCACATCGTGCATTCGAGCATCTTGGATGCTAAAAAACTCCTGATTTTTATGATTTTTTGCTATTTTAAACAAACTCACCGTTTACCCTACGTGCAGATGCATCTTTTCTCTAGATTGAGACCATTCTCAAACGAAATGAAATACAACAATAACAATCTCTGAGCTTAAATTACATGATGAACTTGTGTTTTTACACCTTGTTCGAAGTGCTTAATGACTTCTATCTCTCTGTTCAGCCATTTGTAGTCCTAGATTACGTTAACTAGACTATAGACAAAGGACCCTATGCATATCAAGTGCCTCAAATTACTTTTCATTTAGTCACTTTTTAAGGGTAAATGGCTCTTTCATTACTCAATAGTTTCTGAGTTAATTGCACCTACGGTACAAAATTTGCATGACGGGTATAAATTTATACATAAAGAGTAAAAATGACACAAATTAGCCCTATAACTTGTGTTCCAGGTAGATTTTCGTTGCTTGTAGTCAACTCTGCCTACTGCAATGTACGATGTTGATCTCATGGTTGTATGATTTATATATAAATGTATATTGGATCCGTTCGATTAGTCCATTTGTCGATATCAATGGACGTATATTGTTTAGATATGGGTATATGTACGAGACATGAAGACCACTAAAGGTATATCCGTGTACTACAAATTTTGTAGTCATCATGGCAGATTAAACAAATTTACAAGTTTTAATGTATATGGGTGTGTGTGCTCTTGCACACATTTTTTTATATCCATGATGAGATGGGAAGGCAAGACCTTTTTACTGTTGGGGAACGTAGTAATTTCGAAAATTTTCCTACGCACACGCAAGATCATGGTGATGCACAACAACGAGAGGGGAGAGTGTTGTCTACGTACCAACGCAGACCGACTGCGGAAGCGATCACACAACGTAGAGGAAGTAGTCGTACGTCTTCTTCCCGATCCGATCGATCCAAGCACCGTTACTCCGGCACCTCCGAGTTCTTAGCACACGTTCAGCTCGATGACGATCCTCGGGCTCCGATCCAGCAAAGCGTCGAGGAAGAGTTCCGTCAGCACGACGGCGTGGTGACGATCTTGATGTACTACCGACGCAGGGCTTCGCCTAAGCACTACAACGGTATGATCGAGGTGGAATATGGTGGCAGGGGGCACCGCACACGGCTAAGGAACGATCTCAAGGATCAACTTGTGTGTCTTGGGGTGTCCCCTGCCCCCATATATAAAGGTTGGAGGAGGGGGGCTGGCCGGCCAGAGAGAGGGAGGCGCAGGGGGAGTCCTACTCCTACCAGGAGTAGGACTCCCCCCTCCAATCCTATTCCAACTAGGACTCTCAAGGGGGAAAGGAGAGAGAGGGGGGCCGGCCCCTTCTCCTAGTCCTACTAGGACTTGGGGAAGGGGGGGGGGGCGCCGGCCAGCTGTGGGCTGCTCCTTTTCTCTTTTCCACTAAGGCCCAATAGGCCCATTAGTCTCCCGGGGGGTTCCGGTAACCCTCCCGGTATTCCGGTAAAATCCCGATTTCACCCGGAACACTTCCTATGTCCAAACATAGGCTTCCAATATATCAATCTTTACGTCTCGACCATTTTGAGACTCCTCGTCATGTCCCCGATCTCATCCGGGACTCCGAACTCCTTCGGTACATCAAAACTCATAAACTCATAATATAACTGTCATCGAAACCTTAAGCGTGCGGACCCTACGGTTCGAGAACAATGTAGACATGACCGAGACACGTCTCCGGTCAATAACCAATAGCGGGACCTGGATGCCCATATTGGCTCCTACATATTCTACGAAGATCTTTATCGGTCAGACCGCATAACAACATACGTTGTTCCCTTTGTCATCGGTATGTTACTTGTCCGAGATTCGATCGTCGGTATCCAATACCTAGTTCAATCTCGTTACCGGCAAGTCTCTTTACTCGTTCCGTAATACATCATCCCGCAACTAACTCATTAGTTGCACTGCTTGCAAGGCTTAAGTGATGTGTATTACCGAGAGGGCCCAGAGATACCTCTCGACAATCGGAGTGACAAATCCTAATCTCGAAATACGCCAACCCAACATCTACCTTTGGAGCCACCTATAGTACTCCTTTATAATCACCCAGTTACGTTGTGATGTTTGGTAGTACCCAAAGTGTTCCTCCGGCAAACGGGAGTTGCATAATCTCATAGTCATAGGAACATGTATAAGTCATGAAGAAAAGCAATAGCAACATACTAAACGATCGGGTGCTAAGCTAATGGAATGGGTCATGTCAATCAGATCATTCAACTAATGATGTGACCTCGTTAATCAAATAACAACTCTTTGTTCATGGTTAGGAAACATAACCATCTTTGATTAACGAGGTAGTCTAGTAGAGGCATACTAGTGACACTCTGTTTGTCTATGTATTCACACATGTATTATGTTTCCGGTTAATACAATTCTAGCATGAATAATAAACATTTATCATGATATAAGGAAATAAATAATAACTTTATTATTGCCTCTAGGGCATATTTCCTTCAGTCTCCCACTTGCACTAGAGTCAATAATCTAGTTCACATCGCCATGTGATTTAGCAACAATAGTTCACATCACCATGTGATTAACACCCATAGTTCACATCATCATGTGACCAACACTCAAAGGGTTTACTAGAGTCACTAATCTAGTTCACAATTCTATGTGATTAACACCCAAAGAGTACTAAGGTGTGATCATGTTTTGCTTGTGAGATAATTTCAGTCAACGGGTCTGTCACATTCAGATCCGTAAGTATTTTGCAAAATTCTTTGTCTATAATGCTCTGCACGGAGCTACTCTAGCTAATTGCTCCCACTTTCAATATGTATCCAGATTGAGACTTTTAGATTCATCTGGATCAGTGTCAAAAACTTGCATCGACGTAACCCTTTACGACGAACCTTTTTGTCACGTCCATAATCGAGAAACATATCCTTATTTCACTAAGGATAATTCTGACCGCTGTCCAGTGATCCACTCCTAGATCACTATTGTACTCCCTTGCCAAATCAGTGCAGGGTATACAATAGCTCTGGTATACAGCATGACATACTTTATAGAACCTATGGCCAAGGCATAGGGAATGACTTTCATTCTCTTTCTATCTTCTGTCGTGATTGGGCTTTGAGTCTTACTCAACTTCACACCTTATAATACAGGCAAGAACTCTTTCTTTGACTGCTCCATTTTGAACTACTTCAAAATCTTTGTCAAGGTATGTACTCATTGAAAGAACTTATCAAGCGTCTTGATCTATCTCTATAGATCTTGAAGCTCAATATGTAAGCAGCTTCACCGAAGTCTTTCTTTGAAAAACTCCTTTCAAACACTCCTTTATGCTTTACAGAATAATTCTACATTATTTCCGATCAACAATATGTCAATCACATATACTTATCAGAAATGTTGTAATGCTCCCACTCACTTTCTTGTAAATACAGGCTTCACCGCAAGTCTGTATAAAACTATATGCTTTGATCAACTTATCAAAGCGTTTATTCCAACTCCGAGATGCTTGCACCAGTCCATAAATGGATCGCTGGAGTTTGCATACTTTGTTAGCTCCCTTTGGATCAACAAAACCTTCTGGTTGTATCATATACAACTCTTCTTCCAGAAATCCATTCAGGAATGCAGTTTTGACATCCATCTGCCATATTTCATAATCATAAAATGCGGCAATTGCTAACATAATTCTGACGGACTTAAGCATCGCTACGGGTGAGAAGGTCTCATCGTAGTCAACCCCTTGAACTTGTCGAAAACCTTTCGCGACAAGTCGAGCTTTATAGACAGTAATATTACCGTCAGCGTCAGTCTTTTTCTTGAAGATCCATTTATTCTCAATTGCTTGCCGATCATCAGGCAAGTCAACCAAAGTCCATACTTTGTTTTCATACATGGATCCCATCTCAGATTTCATGGCCTCAAGCCACTTTGTGGAATCTGGGCTCACCATCGCTTCTTCATAGTTCGTAGGTTCTTCATGATCTAGTAGCATGACTTCCAGAACTGGATTACCGTACCACTCTGGTGCGGATCTCACTCTGGTTGATCTACGTGGTTCAGTAGTATCTTGTCCTGAAGCTTCACGATCATCATCATTAGCTTCCTCACTGATTGGTATAGGTGTCGCAGAAACAGTTTTCTGTGATGTACTATTTTCCAATAAGGGAGCAGGTACAGTTACCTCGTCAAGTTCTACTTTCCTCCCACTCACTTCTTTCGAGAGAAACTCCTTCTCTAGAAAGTTTCCGAATTTAGCAACAAAAGTCTTGCCTTCGGATCTGTGATAGAAGGTGTATCCAATAGTTTCCTTTGGATATCCTATGAAGACACATTTCTCCGATTTGGGTTCGAGCTTATCAGGTTGAAGCTTTTTCACATAAGCATTGCAGCCCCAAACTTTAAGAAACGACAACTTTGGTTTCTTGACAAACCATAGTTCATAAGGTGTCGTCTCAACGGATTTTGATGGTGCCCTATTTAACGTGAATGCGGCCGTCTCTTAAGCATAACCCCAAAACGATAGCGGTAAATCAGTAAGAGACATCATAGATCGCACCATATCTAGTAAAGTACGATTGCGACGTTCGGACACACCATTTCGCTGTGGTGTTCCGGGTGGCGTGAGTTGCGAAACTATTCCACAATTTTTCAAATGTACACCAAACTCGTAACTCAAATATTATCCTCCACGATCAGATCGTAGAATCTTTATTTTCTTGTTACGATGATTTTAAACCTCACTCTGAAATTCTTTAAACTTTTCAAATGTTTCAGACTTATGTTTCATTAAGTAGATATACCCATGTCTGCTTAAATCATCTGTGAAGGTGAGAAAATAACGATATCCGCCACGAGCCTCAATATTCATCGGACCACATACATCGTTATGTATGATTTCCAATAAATCTGTTGCTCTCTCCATAGTACCGGAGAACGGTGTTTTAGTCATCTTGCCTATGAGGCACGGTTCGCAAGTACCAAGTGATTCATAATCAAGTGGTTCCAAAAGCCCATCAGTATGGAGTTTCTTCATGCGCTTTACACCGATATGACCTAAACGGCAGTGCCACAAATAAGTTGCACTATCATTATTAACTTTGCATCTTTTGGCTTCTACATTATGAATATGTGTATCACTATCTTCGAGATTCAACAAGAATAGACCACTCTTCAAAGGTGCATGACCATAAAAGATATTACTCATATAAATAGAACAACCATTATTCTCTGATTTAAATGAATAACCGTCTCGCATCAAACAAGATCCAGATATAATGTTCATGCTCAACGCTGGCACCAAATAACAATTATTTAGGTCTAATATTAATCCCGAAGGTAGATGTAGAGGTAGCGTGCCGACCGCGATCACATCGACTTTGGAACCGTTTCCCACGCGCATCGTCACCTCGTCCTTTGCTAGCGTCCGCTTATTCCGTAGTCCCTGTTTCGAGTTGCAAATATTAGCAACAGAACCAGTATCAAATACCCAGGTGCTACTGCGAGCTCTAGTAAGGTACACATCAATAACATGTATATCACATATACCTTTGTTTACTTTGCCATCCTTCTTATCCGCCAAATACTTGGGGCAGTTCCGCTTCCAGTGACCAGTCTGCTTGCAGTAGAAGCACTCAGTTTCAGGCTTAGGTCCGGACTTAGGTTTCTTCTCCTGAGCAGCAACTTGCTTGCTGTTCTTCTTGAAGTTTCCCTTCCTCTTCCCTTTGCCCTTTTTCTTGAAACTAGTGGTTTTGCTAACCATCAACACTTGATGCTCCTTCTTGATTTCTACCTCCGCAGCTTTCAGCATTGCGAAGAGCTCGGGAATAGTCTTGTTCATCCCTTGCATATTATAGTTCATCACGAAGCTTTTGTAGCTTGGTGGCAGTGATTGGAGAATTCTGTCAATGACGCAGTCATCTGGAAGATTAACTCCCATTTGAATCAAGCGATTGTAGTACCCAGACAATCTGAGCACATGCTCACTAGTTGAGCGATTCTCCTCCATCTTTTACCTATAGAACTTGTGGGAGACTTCATATCTCTCAACTCGGGTATTTGCTTGAAATATTAACTTCAACTCCTGGAACATCTCATATGGTCCATGACGTTCAAAACGTCTTTGAAGTCCTGATTCTAAGCCATTAAGCATGGTGCACTAAACTATCAAGTAGTCATCATATTGAGCTAGCCAAACGTTCATAACGTCTGCATCTGCTCCTGCAATAGGTCTGTCACCTAGTGGTGCATCAAGGACATAATTCTTCTGTGCAGCAATGAGGATAAACCTCAGATCACGGATCCAATCCGCATCATTGCTACTAACATTTTTCAACACAATTTTCTCTAGGAACATATCAAAATAAACACAGGGAAGCAACAACGCGAGCTATTGATCTACAACATAATTTGCAAAATACTACCAGGACTAAGTTCATGATAAGTTTAAGTTCAGTTAATCAAATTACTTAGGAACTCCCACTTAGATAGACATCCCTCTAATCCTCTAAGTGATCACGTGATCCAAATCAACTAAACCATAACCGATCATCACGTGAGATGGAGTAGTTTTCAATGGTGAACATCGTCATGTTGATCATATCTACTATATGATTCACGCTCGACCTTTCGGTCTCCATGTTCCGAGGCCATATCTGTATATGCTTGGCTCGTCAAGTATAACCTGAGTATTCCGCGTGTGCAACTGTTTTGCACCCGTTGTATTTGAACGTAGAGCCTATCACACCCGATCATCACGTGGTGTCTCAGCACGAAGAACTTTTGCAACGGTGCATACTCAGGGAGAACACTTCTTGATAATTTAGTGAGAGATCATCTTATAATGCTACCGTCAATCAAAGCAAGATAAGATGCATAAAAAGATAAACATCACATGCAATCAATATAAGTGATATGATATGGCCATCATCATCTTGTGCTTTGTGATCTCCATCTCTGAAGCACCGTCATGATCACCATCGTCACCGGCGCGACACCTTGATCTCCATCGTAGCATCGTTGTCGTCTCGCCAATCTTATGCTTCCACGACTATCACTACCGCTTAGTAATAAAGTAAAGCATTACATCGCGATTGCATTGCATACAATAAAGCGACAACCATATGGCTCCTGCCAGTTGCCGATAACTCGGTTACAAAACATGATCATCTCATACAATAAAATCAGCATCATGCCTTGACCATATCACATCACAACATGCCCTGCAAAAACAAGTTAGACGTCCTCTACTTTGTTGTTGCAAGTTTTACGTGGCTGCTACGGGCTTAAGTAAGAACTCATCTCACCTACGCATCAAAACCACAACGATAGTTCGTCAAATAGACTCCGTTTTAACCTTCTCAAGGACCGGGCGTAGCCACACTTGGTTCAACTAAAGTTGGAGAGACAGTCTTCCGCAAGCCATCTATGTGCAAAGCACGTCGAGGGAACCGGTCTCGCGTAAGAGTACGCGTAAGGTTGGTCCGGATCGTCTCGTTCAACAATACCGCCGAACCAAAGTATGACATGCTGGTAGGCAGTATGACTTGTATCGCCCACAACTCACTTGTGTTCTACTCATGCATATAACATCAAACCATAAAAACCTAGGCTCGGATGCCACTGTTGGGGAACGTAGTAATTTCGAAAATTTTCCTACGCACACGCAAGATCATGGTGATGCACAGCAACGAGAGGGGAGAGTGTTGTCTACGTACCAACGCAGACCGACTGCGGAAGCGATCACACAACATAGAGGAAGTAGTCGTACGTCTTCTTCCCGATCCGATCGATCCAAGCACCGTTACTCCGGCACCTCCGAGTTCTTAGCACACGTTCAGCTCGATGACGACCCTCGGGCTCCGATCCAGCAAAGCGTCGAGGAAGAGTTCCGTCAGCACGACGG
This sequence comes from Triticum monococcum, assembly GCA_034509565.1. Lineage (NCBI taxonomy): Eukaryota > Viridiplantae > Streptophyta > Magnoliopsida > Poales > Poaceae > Triticum > Triticum monococcum. The sequence goes on along the minus strand of CM067847.1, from coordinate 7,532,646 downwards.
CGTGGTGACGATCTTGATGTACTACCGACGCAGGGCTTCGCCTAAGCACTACAACGGTATGATCGAGGTGGAATATGGTGGCAGGGGGCACCGCACACGGCTAAGGAACGATCTCAAGGATCAACTTGTGTGTCTTGGGGTGTCCCCTGCCCCCGTATATAAAGGTTGGAGGAGGGGGGCTGGCCGGCCAGAGAGAGGGAGGCGCAGGGGGAGTAGGACTCCCCCCTCCAATCCTATTCCAACTAGGACTCTCAAGGGGGAAAGGAGAGAGGGGGGGGGGCGGCCCCTTCTCCTAGTCCTACTAGGACTTGGGAAAGGGGGGGGGCGCCGGCCAGCTGTGGGCTGCTCCTTTTCTCTTTTCCACTAAAGCCCAATAGGCCCATTAGTCTCCCGGGGGGGTCCGGTAACCCTCCCGGTATTCCGGTAAAATCCCGATTTCACCCGGAACACTTCCTATGTCCAAACATAGGCTTCCAATATATCAATCTTTACGTCTCGACCATTTCGAGGCTCCTCGTCATGTCCCCGATATCATCCGGGACTCCGAACTCCTTCGGTACATCAAAACTCATAAACTCATAATATAACTGTCATCGAAACCTTAAGCGTGCGGACCCTACGGTTCGAGAACAATGTAGACATGACCGAGACACGTCTCCGGTCAATAACCAATAGCGGGACCTGGATGCCCATATTGGCTCCTACATATTCTACGAAGATCTTTATCGGTCAGACCGCATAACAACATACGTTGTTCCCTTTGTCATCGGTATGTTACTTGTCCGAGATTCGATCGTCGGTATCCAATACCTAGTTCAATCTCGTTACCGGCAAGTCTCTTTACTCGTTCCGTAATACATCATCCCGCAACTAACTCATTAGTTGCACTGCTTGCAAGGCTTAAGTGATGTGTATTACCGAGAGGGCCCAGAGATACCTCTCCGACAATCGGAGTGACAAATCCTAATCTCGAAATACGCCAACCCAACATCTACCTTTGGAGCCACCTGTAGTACTCCTTTATAATCATCCAGTTACATTGTGATGTTTGGTAGTACCCAAAGTGTTCCTCCGGCAAACGGGAGTTGCATAATCTCATAGTCATAGGAACATGTATAAGTCATGAAGAAAAGCAATAGCAACATACTAAACGATCGGGTGCTAAGCTAATGGAATGGGTCATGTCAATCAGATCATTCAACTAATGATGTGACCTCGTTAATCAAATAACAACTCTTTGTTCATGGTTAGGAAACATAACCATCTTTGATTAACGAGGTAGTCTAGTAGAGGCATACTAGTGACACTCTGTTTGTCTATGTATTCACACATGTATTATGTTTCCGGTTAATACAATTCTAGCATGAATAATAAACATTTATCATGATATAAGGAAATAAATAATAACTTTATTATTGCCTCTAGGGCATATTTCCTTCATTTACACCCTATACTTAGAATGTCCAACATGATATTATGATTTTCTAGATCCCTTAAACACATAAGTTCTCGGGCCATCTAGAAACATGCTTGAGGATATTAAAATAGTTCTAACCGCATAGAAATAAACTATAACACATCTAACGATACATATTAATCCATACAGGAAAGATATTTTGTCATTACTATGTTTCTTTTGATGGACGTGAGATATGATTCGGTCCAAAGATTTTCTTAGCAATACGTCAAACAAGATTTTAAGAGAAAAAAACACATTTTTTGCTGCAAATTAACATTTTCAACTCAGCACAAGTGTATTTCCAAGATAAATATCGAAATTATAACAAAAATTATATTGAAATATTTAATAGCATTCTAATGTTGCTAATTATTTTTTACCATGAAACCGTAGGAAAAGCACTAACATACTGCTAATTGTATTAAGTATAACAGAAAATATATTAATCAAAATCTTATTTTGATGTAATAGATCATAAATAAGTATACAAGTTTGGTATAAATGAATAAAAAACATTGTTTACTTCGATTAATGATGCGTCGGCCATTTTAATAGCTTTTGTGAATTATACTAAGCAAAAACAAAAATAAATTAAAATAATTAAAATAATAATTAAGTGCGTAAAACGGGAAATACTATATTCTAATTTTATCCGACTCAATTAAATAACTAAATTAAACATTACTTCATGCACAATGACAGATTATTTAGTATTAATGTTGTTAATAAATTTTCTAGTATTGTTTTTACCATTAGATTTTTATATTATTTACAATATTTTATCATAATCAATAATAATTTCATATATAAAAGAATAATCAATGTCGCAAACATTTATATATATATATATATGTATATATATATATATATATATATATATATATATATATATATTCATTCTCAATTTCAGTATCAATTTAACTATATGTACTTTTTAGTTGGAATCATGTAAAATCTCTCCCATTCGTATCTAAAGTGTAATGAATAGAGTCTATGCACTATCAACTTTAGATGAAGACAACCTATGTTTAATCAAACCTACATCTATTGTCAGTTGTTTGTGCTCCCGACTCGTTTATTCAACACACCAACTAAGGTGGTGCCAACAATAGGGACCATAAGTCAAACGATTGTGTATTTTTCCTAAAAAAATTTGAATTTAAAACACATTCATAAATCTAAAATATATTTATAATTTTTAAAATGTTTATGTATTGAAAAACATAGAATAAAAATCATAGTTTGGGAAAAAGAAAAAAATACAAAAACAGAGATGGTAAAAAGCGTAAGACCTCCTCCTCTCTCTCTTATCGGTCGAGTCCAGCTAAATCTGTTGGCGGCGTGTGAGTTCCGACTGTCGATTGATGTGTGTGGGTTTCCGACTTAGCCGCCTCTATTTGTTTCTAAGTGTTGTGTTAAAGAGCAGCATGCTCCTTGGGAGCAGTTATGTGACGCTCCCTGCGTCAACTTGCTATTGTTTCACATAGGCGAGCCCCTGACAAGGCCGACCCATTTCAGCGCAGATGACATTCGGGACTGTAGCATTTTTATTGTTTCATACGGTTTTTCCAAAAAAAAGTGAACAAAAGGCTAAATTTGTGAAAAATAAAAACATTTTTTAAATTTTAGATCATTTATGAAATTGAATTTTCCCTGAAATACTGATTTCTCTTTAAAAATCCGGACATTTTCTAAAGCACCATAATTTTTGTAATTTTGATTTTTTTGGAAAACATGAACTTTCTAAAAAAATCCGAACATTTTAAGAAACATGGAAGTTTTTAAAATTCCCAACATCTTTCGTAAACACAATATTTTTAAAATGCAAAACAGTTTTTGAAAGCACGGACATATTTGAAATTCCGAAAAAATAAAGTATGATTTTTTTTAAATTTTGTGAAGATTTCTTGAAAACGTGAACTTTCTTGAAAAGCGAGAAGAATTTTTGAAAAATATTATTCTTTTTGAAAAAGAACAGTAAAGAGAAGGAAAGAAAAGGCAAAAAAAACATTCAGGAACCTTCTAGAAGGTTCCAAAACCGGGTCCGCTGTAGTATGTAGGTTTGCTACTAGAAATGGGCTGGCAGATTTACCTCACTCCCTTCCCTCGCTTGTGCATTTCCTCGACAATTTGCGTCAAATAGGAAACACCTGATGCGGGTCGGTATGAACGTGAAAAGATTTTTTTTCTTTGACCGGAATCAACAGGTGTGAACCCATCTTGGATGAGTCAAACACAGGGGAAGGGCCTCCTGGCAATATCCGGCATACTAGTGATCGATTATTTGGCCTTTTGTGATCGAACAACCTATGAACAGTTGTAGCCTACATAACCTACCTACCCAGACCAAGGGAACAAGGTATCAGATCACTGTAGTTCTAGACCCCTTTTTTCAAATAAAGGAAGTGACAACGTTTTGCCCGAAGAGGTTGAATCAATAGTAAGAAGATACCACCCAGGCACAGAATCCGAAATAACAATCAGGAATAGGACTAGATGGTAAACATCATTTTAGTTGCAGTGATCAAAACACGGACCAAAATGATGCAAGCCAAGAGCAACAAACCGTGAAAAGCGAGAATGGACCACGCCATGATCATGTGCAGATCGAAATAGGAGTAACATTCTCAAATTCATAAAAACAGACAGCTACACATAGGGAGCGGCTTACAACAGATCCTAACATCTACGGAGCCAGTGACATACATTCACTTGTGATCAAGAATTTGAAGCGCCGAGGCGACGGAGTGCATCACGAAGTGCGCGATCCTCAGCTTTATCTGCCCGCGACGCGGCAGCGGCCGAACCCCGCTCCGCCTTTCGCCCTTGTAGACTCCGATGAGATCGCTGGCACAGACTTTCTCACCCATGGTGGTGAAGGAGGTGTGTGTGACTGAACTTTCTTTGGTTGCTTGCTTGCACTTCTGCTTGATGTCTCCTCCCTGCATGGTCTCGTCTATTTATAAGGCTTCAAGGAGCCTTATCTGGATGCAATACATGACAGCTAAATTATTGCCCCTTTGTCTTATCAATGGAGGGCGCCACGGCTGACTTTATTTTGGATAGTGTTCATTTTAGATGTAACCCTATACGTAATGTCTGTTGGTATAAGAAGCTTTTGCGTTCTGTTTTGTCACGGTCATGATTTGGGGCTGTTTGTCCCTCTGTTATCTGCAAATCATTGACCCTTAAACAGACACTGTTTGCCAATCTTGGACACCTGTTGTGTCATGTACATGTATGTGCAGAGCAGAGAATGGCTGCCAACCTGTGATGCCCCAAGATCCAGAGTATTGATCCGCTTATGAAGAATCATCTGGGATTATGTTGCTAATTGTGTGATTATGCTTGTCAATTGGGGGTAGTCAGAAGGTTCCTCCTAGCATCTGTGTTGCTAATCATTTGCATTGTCTTATCTGATGTAGTAGGTGCAGTCTAGTGGTTGGCCTTGACTGGTCTTGGTTTGGACACCTGTATCTGCATGATCCCCCATGGAAGACATTGTGGCCAGCCTTTTGTTGATAGGATAATGCCTGTGATTGGTCACAAGACTTATGCATCTTTCTTAACATGGCAATTTCCTCCTAATCGCTTGCATTCCATGAATCATGAAAGTAGATTCTGATTAATCAAGGCATGACGATGAAGGCATCAGTTATGATGATACGTTTAAGGACAGAATTATAATTTGCACAAAGGAAAAAGGCCAGGAACAGATGCAGGCCACATAGTACACCAAGACGGTCCAACCGCCCGCATCTTGCATATATACATAGTACAGTACATATTTAGCTCACAAATAAGGTTGCTGTAACCTGTCACATCAAATACTCTCATCTCAGGACCATCTCTAAAAATGTACTAGGACCATAGCTAGGTACTTGGTGTGGTTTATCATGGTACATGGTACAAGGAGATAATTTCGTTGCCAAGAAAAAAAAACATATGTTTCAAGTTCTGAAACAATTGGTGGAAAACTCAATTTGATAAAATATTCTACTATAACACAAATTTTTGTCTCGGAATTATGTATAGACATTTTGACCTTGTTTTATTTCACTCAAAGTTGGAAAAGGTTGACATACAAAAACGGAGACCTGATCCACAGCAATTTGAGTCACCATCAATTTTCCAATACCAACCTTCTTCTTGATAGATTAACTACATGATTGTCTGCTGATTGATGATGAGACCTCTGAATTTTTCTGTTGATCATCTGCATTCCATGGATCTAGAAAGTAGTGTCTGATTAATCAAGACATGATGATGAAGGCATCATAAGCTCTGATGACAGGTTTGAGTATAGAACAAGCAGCCTGCACTACATTTGGAGCCAAGGAAAATGCCAGGAAGCAGACGGATGCCGGCCACAGAGACTATACAAGAAGAGTAGTTCGGCCGGCTGCATCTTGCATCTTGCATCTTAACCAAGCTTTTCAATTGATATTCCTTATTATTATTATTATTTTGAAACAAGATAGTACTCTCTCCGTAAACTAATATAAGAGCGTTTAATGATTTAAACGCTCTTATATTAGTTTTCAGAGGGAGAATTTCCTAATTATATGTTTTTTTTTGCTTCTCATAAGTAACAGCATGCTGTACTAGTGTGGTTGGTACAGAAGGCACCAAAAAACATCAGATGCAAAACAAGAAGACAACAATGTCGCCATCACTTCTCCAATGTTATTTCGGCCGTTGGTTGGGTCTACCTCACGAGCGAGAACACTTGGCCCAGCGCTGCCGTTGCCGCGCCACAACAAACAAACAAGCAGAGGATTTGGATCGCGCGGCCGGCAGGCATGGCGCCGTTGGCCGCCTCCCTGCTCCTCCCCTCCCCCTCGCCGCCGTGCCATCTCCTCCTCCTCCGCCGACCTCGCGCCGGCAGCCTCCGGCCTCTGGCGCCTCGGCTGCCGCGCCTCTGGCGTGACGGGTGCCAGCCGCCTCGGCTCCGGCATGTCCGGCCGCCCCGCGCCGCGCCCATCATCGCGCCCGGCGACCAGTGGGGCAACTGGGCGTTCCTCCTCTCCGCCGCGGCCTTCGGCACCTGGTAACCGACACGCAAACCACCTGACCTGCCGGCCGAGACCCCTCAGCTCGCGCGCGCTACGTCCGTCCGTCCGTCGCCGCCGTGGAGGACTAGGAGTGATCCATCCGTGTATGTGTTGGTCAGGGCGGAGGAGCGGACGGCGTGGGGCGCGGCGCTGAGCGGGGCGCTGGTGAGCATCCTGGCGGGGCTGGCGGCGTCGTCGGCGGGGCTGGTGGCGCCCGGCGCGCCCGCGCAGGCCGTCGTCATGGAGTACCTGCTCCCCGTCGCCGTGCCGCTCCTGCTCCTCGGCGCCGACCTCCGCCGCGTCGTCCGCACCACCGGCGACCTCCTCAAGGCCTTCCTCATCGGATCAGGTAACCATAAAAAATCTTTTTTTTTCTTATTCTATCTGAAGTTCTGAACAGAAATAGTTCTGAAGTTCAGATCGATGGATTTGGGATAAGAAAGATCATGTCTAATTAATATTTGGCTCAATTGGATGTAGTTGCAACTGTAATCGGCACAACGCTGGCTTATCTGCTGTTCCCGATGCGGTCTCTCGGCCAGGATAGCTGGAAGATCGCCGCCGCTCTCATGGGGAGCTACATTGGCGGAGGTAATTGACTAACGAGCTCTCAATTGTTGGTACACTTGATCGAGCATGCCTGATGAACACTGTTATCTGATCTGATCTGAACTTATGTCTCATGGCGGCAGCGGTGAATTTCGTGGCGATCTCGGAGGCGCTGGGCACGACGCCGTCGGTGGTGGCGGCCGGCGTGGCGGCGGACAACCTCATCTCCGCGCTCTACTTCACGGCCCTCTTCGCGCTGGCGTCCAAGATACCGCCGGAGCCCAAGAGCGCCACGTCCCCGGAGGACGGCGGCGGGGGCGAGGCCCGGGGCAGCATGTCGGTGCTGCACGGCGGCGCGGCGCTGGCGCTGTCGTTCGCGATCTGCAGGGCCGGCACGGGGATCGCGGCGGGGCTGGGCGTGGCCGCCGGCGGCACGCTGCCGTGCGTCACGGCGCTGGTGGTGGCCCTGGCGACGGCGTTCCCGGGCTCGCTGGGCCGGCTCGCGCCGTCGGGGGAGACCATGGCGCTGATCCTGATGCAGGTGTTCTTCGCGGTGGTGGGCGCCAACGGCAGCATGGTGGACGCGGTGACCAAGGCGCCCGCCGTGTTCGCGTTCGCGGCCGTGCAGGTGGCGGTGCACCTCGCCGTGGTGCTCGGCGTCGGGAGGCTGGCCGGGCTGGACAGGAAGCAGCTGCTCATCGCGTCCAACGCCAACGTCGGCGGGCCGACCACGGCCGCTGCCATGGCCACGGCGAAAGGGTGGGGCTCGCTCGTCGTGCCCGGCATCCTCGTCGGCATCTTCGGAATCTCCATCGCCACGTTCCTCGGCGTCGGCTTCGGCATGTTCGTGCTCCGGAGAATGTCCGGCTTCTAGTCAGTGGCTTTCTTTCTTTCTTCTTCGCCTCCTAGAGTAGATTTTTTTCGAGGCAATCTGGAGTGTTTTTAACTCTTTTATTTTCGACCGGCGAGTCAAACTTTTTTTTAAAGGAAATGCCATCCTGGTTAGTTTATTTTCATCTCAAATAACGACAAATCATCTAAAATAAGGCTAGAGATAAAAGATGGATGATTGTCCGTCCACACCGGGAGCATCAACCCTAGCCCTTCTAGTCAGCCCATGAGCCACGCGATTCGATTCACGCGCACAATGCTCAAAACTAACATGGTCAAAATTATTACAAATCTCAAAGCAATCATTAAGAATAGGGCCGCTACTGAATTACACAATGCTCAAAACTAACATGGTCAAAATTATTACAAATCTCAAAGCAATCATTAAGAATAGGGCCGCTACTGAATTAACTGCTCCTAATCTCTTTGACCAATTCTGCACAACGTGTGTGAACTAGCAGTTTATGAATACCCAGAGAATCTGCAAATTGCAGACCCTTCTTCATAGCTAGTGGCGGAGCCAGGAATGAAGCAAATCCCGGGCCTAATTTTTTTTCTTGACAACATGGAAAAACTTTGGCCTTAAAACTAACTCATACCATTTCTAAAAAAATACCTCATGTGAAAGCATACAAAATAAAGTTCATTTTATCAATAAATCTACAATTTAAACTTGATGCTCAATGATCCAAGAAAATAGATAAAGCGGGACAGAAGTACAAATAGTAATATGGGAATACAAAAAAAGATACAAATAAATTGAATAGTTCGTCAGTGCATCCCATAACTTGATCAATGGTAGAAGAACCAACACCTTCAAGGCATTTGAAAATATATAATTTCGTAAAAAATCATAAACATCAATTGAAACAATTATCATTGAAACAAATCGAAATACTTACCACTTTGACGTGATAAAAGCCCTTCACGAGACCTATATGATTGAAAGCGATATAGAATATCATCATCATCAATACTTGGAAATCAACTTCAAGACACCCCTGTTGCGGGCACCTGTGAAAAAATATCTCTTCATCTTCCATTTCTACAACATAAATGGAATTGCAAATACATCAATTTGAGTTTGACAATACGTCACTTTGACTTCAACAACACAGAGTACAATACTGAGATTGCAATCGGCTTTCCTTCTTCCTCCATGACTAAGTACACCTTTTTTCAATTAAATTTAGTTCAGCGCAGTTCATACACATAGGTTACTAGGTTAAATTGTAGAACACGGTACAAGTACAAACTGCAAAGAATCAAAGAAATTTATCAAGATTAGGCAGGGCAAAAGAAGAAAGGGATGGCGCGCTGCAACAAACGGCGCACACAGGGGCAGCGCTGGGCCGCCGGGGAGGGACCAAGGTAGCAGGGGCCTGCCTAGAGAAGTGGACGGCAGTGGCCGGTGTATGCCGGACGGCGACGATGCCACGGCGACCGACGGACCGAGCAGGGAGGGAGGCGGGTAGGCGGCGGCTCGATCGCTGGAGACGGGCGAGTCATGTGCCTCTGTAGGTCGTGGGCTCGTAGCTGACTTCGGGCCTCCTTTCACTGGCTGTACCCCGGGCCCAAAACAAATTCTATATACATACTAGCTGGGTAAAATTCCCACGCCCCGGGCCTGGGCCCTGGGTGCCCGGGGCCCAGCTCCGCCCCTGTTCATAGCCATAGTTTCCGCTGTATATGCATGAATTGTTTTACCCATATAGGAGACCTCAGCTGCAATAAAATCGCCAGCATCATCTCTCAAGATCGTGCCAATGGAAGCAGTACTCCCTTCATACTCAAATGATGCATCTATATTCAGCTTGACTGTACCCTGCGGTGGTTTAGCCCACATTACCTCTTTTGCCGGAAGTTGAATAGTGCCCGCCCGACAAAAGTTAAGAGCAAGAGCTTGTATTGATAAGGCAGAACATTCAGGTTCAGATATCTTTTCTCCTTTTGCACACTGTCTCCTTTCCCACCATAGGAACCAACTGGCCACCGCAATCAAACATGATACAGGGATTTGAGCAAGATATAGTGGGTCATCAATCAAAGTACAAATCAGCTCCTCCAGTACAGCTGGACCGGCCCTATCAACATTCAGAGTTCTTTCAACTTTTTCCAATAAACCCATATTTTCTCAAACAATCTGCGCTCGGGCAAATTCAAATAAAACATGCCGAACGTCTTCAGTATACACCTGACACACAGGACGTGCAGTATAAATTTTCATATGCTTGTTAGCAAGAATAGATTTACATGGAATAGCACACATGAAACTTGTTTCACTTGTCATATGCTTAATTATTTGTCTGGGCTGATGTTTAGTGTGATTACATTGTATTGCAGTATAATTTTTTTTGACAGATGGAATATATTAATATTGTGAAGATTGCAGTATGTATAGTTTTTTTGACATACGAAATATATTAATATCGAGAAGATATGTATTACAATATAGTTACTTAATATTGGGTGATCGATCGCCGGGGGAGGGGGGGGGGCTGTTTTAACTATTTTTATTTTTTGAGTGGTGAGTCAAACTTGTTTCACTTGCCATATGCCTATTTGTTTGTCTAGGATGATATTTAGTGTGGTCACATTGCGTTGCAGTCTAATTATTTCTTATGGACCCTATGCCTCATTTGGTTCATAGGGTAGAAAAATCATAGAAATGGAAAATTCATAGAAAATGAGATGACATGTATCTGAAATCCAATGAATAGGTATAGGAAAAGGAAATTCACATCATAGGATTCTATTCCTACAAACCAAAGGGCTCTAAAGAATTTTTTCCTACAGAAATTCCTACTGAATTCCTCAAAACAAAAGGAGACCTAATATAGGGCGATAGATCAATGGGGTGGGGGGGGGGCATCTACCGATTCGTTCTCCATGGGGGTCGAAGGGTGCACCTGTGTCTCGCTTTTTTGAGAAAAACCTACATCTCGCTTGACGCGAGACGTAGGAGCAGCCTCGCTTGAAGGTAGCCGTGAGATTGCCGGCCCAGTCGCGCGCGAGGCCCCACATGCCACAACATTTTTCCTTCATATTTTTATGTATTTCCCTTTCTATATATATTACAAAATACTTTGCCTCAAACATTTTTAAAGTGCTAATAGTGAATTTAAAAAAATGTTAAATGCGTATAAAAATGTTTCTGATATATACAGAAAATATACAATGTGCATGGAGAAAAGTAGACATCAAAAAATATAAGTTTTTCAAATGTTACTAATCATGTATTTGGAAAATGTTAAACGTGTATATAAAAGGTATTCCCAGTTATACAAAAAGATATAATGTGTATGGAGAAGTAAATATCCAAAAAATATATGTTTTAGAAAATGTAATCATATATATATGTAAAATGTTAAACATGTATATATAAAATGTGAACCATGTATAAAAAAATATCAGATGTATATAAAAAATGTACGATATGTACAAAATTTTAGAAATGAAAACATATATTTGAAAAATGTTAAACCTGTATAAAAAATATTTTAGATGTATACCAAAAATTATAAAATGTGTGTGAACAGAATAGACATCGAACCATTTATTTTCAAAAAAAAATTATGTATTTAAAAAATATTAGATATGAATTTAAAAATGTTCTTGGCATGTACTAAAAATGTAAAATGTGTAACAAAAAATGTAGACAATGAAAAAGAAAAGGGGAAAACAAAGAAAACAAAGGGAAAACAGAAGAAACCCAAATAAAGAAACGAAAGAAATCTGAAGAGAAAAAAAAGGAAAACCAGAGAAAAAACAGAGCAAAAAGGAAAGGGAACAAAGAATACAAAAAACCCTGAGAGAGAAACAAATAATACTTGAATTTGCATACTTTAGGTATCTCTAGTGAACGTTGAGTTATTCTTTTAGGAAAAGAATTGCTGCGGCGTCGAGGAATACGAGGTTGCAAGTTCAACTATATGCATGCATGCGACATGATCTTAAGGATGCAACTTGTTAGGGCATGGCCAATGTGACGTCTTAACTAGGTGCACTGGCATAGGGGGGGGGGGGGGGGGGGGGAGTCGAAGGGTGCACCCGTGTCTCGCTTTTTTTTTGAGAAAAACCTACGTCTCGCTTGACGCGAGACGTAGGAGCAGCCTCGCCTGAAGGCAACCGTGAGATTGCCGGCCCAGGCGTGCGAGAGGTAACATGCCACAACATTTTTTTTCTTCCTATGTTTTTCATATTTTTTGTTTTGCTTTACTTTTATAATATTTTTATAATTACAAATATTCGAAATATATATATATATATATATATATATATATTACAAAATACTTTGCCTTAAACATTTGTAAAGTGTTAATAATGAATTAAAAAATGTTAAATGTGTATAAAAATGTTTCTGATATATACAGAAAATATACAATGTGTATGGAGAAAATTAGACAACAAAAAATATAAGTTTTTCAAAATGTTACTAATCATGTATTTGAAAAATGTTAAACGTGTATATATAAGGTATCCCCAATTATACAAAACGATATAATGTGTATGAAAAAGTAGATATCCAAAAATATATGTTTTAGAAAATGTAATCATAGATATGTAAAATGTTAAACATGCATATATAAAATGTGAACCATGTATAAAAAGATATCAGATGTATAAAAAATGTACGATATGTACAAAAGTTTAGACATCAAAACATATATTTGAAAAAAAATCATATATATGAAAAATATTAAACCTGTATTAAAAATATTTTAGATGTATACCAAAAATTATAAAATGTGTGTGAAAAGAATAGACATCAAATCATTTATTTTCAAAAATTGTTAATTACGTATTTAGAAAATATTAGATATGAATTTAAAAATGTTCTTGATGTGTACTAAAAATGTACAATGTGTAAAAAAATGTAGACATTGAAAAAGAAAAGGGAAAAACATAGAAAACAAAAGAAAACCAAATAAAGAAACAAAAGAAATCTGAAGAGAAAAAAGAAAGCAAGAAAAACAGAGCAAAAAGAAAAGGAAACAAAATATACAAAAAACCCTGAGAAAGAAACAAAGAATACATGAATTTGCATACTTTAGGTATCTCTAGTGAACGTTGAGTTATTCTTTTAGGAAAAGAATTGCTGCGGCATCGAGGAATATGAGGTTGCAAGTTTCAACTACATCCATGCATGCGACATGATGTTAAAGATGCAACTTGTTAGGGCATGGCCAATGCGACGTCTTTTTTTTAGAACTACCAATGCAACGTCTTAACTTTTTTTTTGAGGTGAAACCAGGGCTTTATTCATCAACCAAAACCGACGGAATACAAATAATGTTTGGTAAGTTCCCTAGCCACACATGTCGACCAACAGGGAGTGTCGAGGCTGCCTTTGCCAAGGCATGTGCCTCAGCATTTGCCTCCCTGTTCTCAAAACGAAAACTAGCTTTAACAAAATCTAAAGTTCTACTTCTTATTTCATCTAGTACAAAAGCATAAGAAGATGAATGCGCAGAACCATTAATGTCTGAAACCACTTGCAAGTAATCTCAAGCTATTATCACATGTGATTGTAGGAGATTTTGAGCAAGAGCCAGGGCCTCGTTGCATGCTTGAGCTTCCAAACTTGCTGCATCAACTAAGCCTGCAAATACCACCGCTGATGAGCCAATATAGCAGCCATTTTTATCCCTGCATATAGCAGCACATGCCCCAGTCCTTCCTGTGCGGGAAACAGCTCCATCGACATTTATCTTTGCCGCATCTTCGCCGGGTGGTATCCATCTCCGACCTCTTGGTTTTGCACCGCCTGCACGTGCTGTAGGTTCTCGCTTGGAGGCAATCTGAAGATCCTCCAAGTACCTGTTAACAAAACACATGGTAGATAATGGACTCTGAAATTCATCATTGTGGATCGCCCTTCTCCACGCCCACCATATGGCCCACATAGTGCACTGGAGGAGCTTCCGCAAGGCCGAGTGGGCCATGGACAGTGCAGGTTTCGAGAAAAACATAATTTACATGAGATCATGATGCCCAGCCGGCTAGCTCACCAGTAGGCATAGTGCAGCCCATTAGGAAAATACAGCAACACGCCCACACAACATCAGCCTCGTACAGGCACGGTCGCACGCATAGCAAGTTGCGGTCATTCATCGAAGAAAAGGAGCAGCCGCCGGCCGCCGGCCGCTGCCTCACAGCCCAGCCACCGGCGCATATCCGTGGTCGGTGCCTGCTTGAGCTCCCTCACACCCCACGTCCAGACGGTCCACTGGCGACCCCCGACGACCAGCGCTCAGGGGTCAGGAGCAGACCCTCGCACGCACGCAGCAGCGAGCCGACGACGGCGGCGAGACGGCGACCCGGCTAGGAAACTCCTTTGAATCCTTCTGAATCGGTAAATCGATTTGAATCAATCCCAATTTTATTCCCCTAAACTCCAATTAGGTCATCGTTATTGAGTCATCCCATAGATCACCTATTGGCTAAACCCTCCGTTCCAAAATAAGGTATTCAAAGTACAAAATTTGTATAAAATTAAGTCACTTATTTTGAGATACAGATAGTGTTAAGCAACGCATCCTTTTGGATTTAGTTAGTGCTGCCTATTATATTATGATCATTATAGCTTAGTGCTAGAATGTAGAAGGTCTAGAGACCTTTCTCTTAATTATCCACCATCTTTTGATCTGCAACTGAAGCTGTACTTGATGTATATAAGTTGAGCAATACTAGTGCAAATAATCACGGCAATTCCATCTAGCTGATTTGGTATCAGAGCAAAAAGATCCCATCCCCAATGTCCCATGGCCGGCACCACCGCCCGCCGGCTCCAGCTCTTCAGCTCCGATCTCTGTCACGTCACTCGCCAACCTCATCACGACCCGTCTCACGCGGGATAACTTCCTGCTATGGAAGACCCAAGCCGTTCCTGCCCTCGCTGCAAACAGCCTGTACAGCTATGTCGCCGGCACCGTGGAAGCACCACCGCACGCCATCATGCAAGGAACCGGAGAGGCGGCCGTCGAGGTGGCCAACCTAGAATTCCTTCACTGGTACCAGCAAGACCAGCTCGTGATGATTGCTCTTCTAGGATCCATGTCTGAGGATATTCTTGGTCAGATTACACAGTTGACAACCTCTGCTGCTGTTTGGACTGCTCTTCATGACATGTTTGCATCACAAAATCGAGCTCGTGTTATGCAACTAAGGTACCAGCTCTCTAATCTAAAGAAGAATGACCTCTCTGCGTCGGAATACTATCGCAAGATGAAGGGGTTCGTTGATGCCATGGCGTCCATCGGCAAGCCCCTATCTGATGACGAGGTGCTTGGGTACATGCTCGCTGGGCTGGGCTCCGAGTTCGAGCCTCTTGTTGCGTTGATCACAGCACGTGATGACCACGTGAGCCTCAGCAGCTTTTATGCATTTCTTCTCAGCGCTGAAATTCGTCTTGAGCAGCAGCACTCAACTGGAGAGATCTATCCCTCCGCCAAAGTTGCTGCACGTGGCAACGGTGCACGTGGCGGGCAAGGCGGACAAGCTCGTGGTCGTGGCGGGTGTGGTCGTGGCAATGGGCGCTCCAACCTGAAGTGTCAGGTGTGTGGCAAGTTCGGCCATGACGCGCTCCACTGTCGCAATCGCTTCAACCACGTGTACCAGTCGGAGGAGCACCGCGAGTGCTTCGGCAATGTCGCCAACACCGGCTCCTACTCCGTGGACATGGACTGGTACACGGACACTGGTGCCACCGACCACCTGACGAACGATCTCGATCGCCTCACCGTCCATGAGCGCTATGGTGGCAAGGACAAGGTGCATGTCGCCAATGGGGCAGGTTTGTCTATATCTCACATGTTGGTCACTCCACTATTTCTGGCTCGTCCAAACCTCTTTATCTTCGCAACATTTTGCATGTTCCTCATGTAAACAAACACTTGCTATCTGTGAACAAGTTAGTCTCTGACAATGATGCTTTCGCTGAATTTCATCCTCACTTGTTTTATCTAAAGGACCGAGCAACAAGGAAGGTTCTTCTTCGCGGTAGATGTCGTGGAGGTCTTTATCCAGTGCCAAGCTTCAAGTCCTCACCTATCATGTCTGGTCATCGCGCCTTCTCCGGTGTCAAGCTCTCCTCGGATCTTTGGCATCGAAGATTAGGCCACCCATCCAAAAGTGTCGTTGAGTCAGTTCTTAGGTCAAATAAATTTGCTTGTGCGCCTTCGATCGAGTCTAATAATGTCTGTGATGCTTGCCAATGAGCTAAGGTCCATCAATTACCTTTTCGAGATTCGAGTCATGTTACTCATGCTCCGCTTGAGATTATTCATTATGATGTTTGGGGACCTGCTATTACCTCTGTTGGAGGCTTCAAATATTATGTGAGTTTTTTGAATGACTTTAGTCGTTTCACATGGATTTACCTTCTCAAGCGAAAATCCAATGTCGAGCAAGCATTTTACACCTTCCAAAAACATGTCGAACGCTTGCTTAATACTAAAATCAAAACTGTCCAATCTGATTGGGGTCGGGAGTACCATCGCCTATCTAGATATTTACAGCGGGAAGGCATTACTCATCGTGTATCCTGCCCACACGCCTCACAACAAAATGGCATCGCTGAATGCAAGCATCGCCATATCGTTGAAACCGGCATTGCACTCCTCGCTCATTCCTCTCTCCCGGTCTGTTTTTGGGATGAAGCCTTCATTACCACTTGCTATTTAATTAATCGCATGCCAACTCGTGTTCTTCATAACACCGCGCCGCTCACTGTGTCTTCTTAACGAGAAACCAGACTATATTTTTCTCGGTGCCTTTGGATGTGCATGTTGGCCGAACCTCCGTCCATACAATAATCGTAAACTCGATTTTCGTTCCTGACAGTGCGTATTCTTGGGCTATAGCTCTATGCACAAAGGCTACAAGTACCTTGATCGATCAACTGGCCGTATTTATATTCCCCGCGAAGTTGTATTTGATGAAGAAAATTTTCCTTTTGCAGCTGCTTGTTCCACTACTCCCACCACCACACCCATTCTACCTACACCTCCTTCAGTTTTTCCTGTGGCCGAGCCGGCTGTAGTGGATGATCGCATGCAGAGATATGATTTAACCTTGCTTACTAATGCATCATCAAGTCCTTCTTATGTGCATGCCGGTTCCAGCGACTCGACGTCCTCTGGCTCTACGTCGCCATGCACGCCGCATCATCACCATGCAGACGGGCCAACTCCGACGTCCCCCGTCCTTCCGAGCGGGTCGCAGACTCCAGCCTCGTCTACAGCCGAGTCTTGCACCTCGCCTGGCCCAGGCATGAGCTCTCCTGGCGCGGCATCCCTAGCTTCTCCGACTTCGCCGAGCGAACAGGAGCCTCCTGCTGCTCCAACTCTCGAGCAGCGTCCGCCCGCTGCTCCTGCCACAGGCACTTCACATCCGATGATGACGTGTCTCCGTAATAACGTCGTGAAGACGCTGGTGCCCACGGATGGCACCATGCGCTATGATCCTCGGCGTCGGGCTTTTCATGCCGAGCCACGCACGTACCGCGACGCACCCCAGGATGAACAATGGCGCCCCGCCATGGAGGCCGAGTTCTCCGCCCTTCAGGAGAACAAGACATGGACTTTGGTTCCACAGTCGCCTGGAAAAAATGTTATTGGATGCAAACGGATTTTCAAGTTGAAGCACAAGTCTCATGGTTCTCTCGACAAGTTAAAGCTCGTCTAGTCGCACGCGGCTTCACACAGCAGTACGGAATTGACTACTCCGACACCTTCTCACCCGTGGTTAAGCCTGCAACCGTGCGACTCGTGCTCTCTCTTGCAGTTTCCCATGGATGGCAGCTTCGTCAGGTTGACATTAGCAATGCATTCCTTCATGGTATTCTCACCGAAGAAGCTTATATGCAGCAGCTGTTGGAAATATGCCCTAAAGGCAATAATAAATTAGTTATTATCATATTTTCTTGTTCATGATAATCGTTTATTATCCATGCTAGAATTGTATTGTTAGGAAACTCAGATACATGTGTGGATACATAGACAACACCATGTCCCTAGTAAGCCTCTAGTTGACTAGCTCGTTGATCAATAGATGGTTACGGTTTCCTGACCATGGACATTGGATGTCGTTGATAACGGGATCACATCATTAGGAGAATGATGTGATGGACAAGACCCAATACTAAGCCTAGCACAAGATCGTGTAGTTCGTTTGCTAAAGCTTTTCTAATGTCAAGTATCATTTCCTTAGACCATGAGATTGTGCAACTCCCGGATACCGTAGGAATACTTTGGGTGTGCCAAACGTCACAACGTAACTGGGTGGCTGTAAAGGTACACTACGGGTATCTCCGAAAGTGTCTGTTGGGTTGGCACGAATCAAGACTGGGATTTGTCACTCCGTGTGACAGAGAGGTATCTCTGGGCCCACTCGGTAGGACATCATCATATGCGCAATGTGACCAAGGAGTTGATCACGGGATGATGTGTTACGGAACGAGTAAAGAGACTTGCCGGTAACGAGATTGAACAAGGTATCGGATACCGGCGATCAAATCTCGGGCAAGTACAATACCGCTAGACAAAGGGAATTGCATACGGGATTGATCGAATCCTCGACATCGTGGTTCATCCGATGAGATCATCGTGGAACATGTGGGAACCAACATGGGTATCCAGATCCCGCTGTTGGTTATTGACCGGAGAACGTCTCGGTCATGTCTGCATGGTTCCCGAACCCGTAGGGTCTACACACTTAAGGTTCGATGACGCTAGGGTTATAGGGAATAGATATACGTGGTTACTGAATGTTGTTCGGAGTCCCGGATGAGATCCCGGACATCACGAGGAGTTCCGGAATGGTCCGGAGGTAAAGATTTATATATGGGAAGTCCTGTTTTGGTCACCGAAAAAGTTTCGGGTGCTATCGGTAACGTACCGGGACCACCGGGAGGGTCCCGGGGGTCCACCATGTGGGGCTACCTGCCCCAGAGGGCTGCGTGGGCCAAGTGTGAGAGGGGACCAGCCCCAGGTGGGCTGGTGCGCCCCCCACCAGGGCCCAAGGCGAAGAGAGAAGGGAAAAGGGAGAAACCCTAGGCTCAGATGGGCCTAAGGCCCACCTAGTGGTGCGCCCCCCTCTCCCCCCCCCTTGGCCGCCCCCCCTAGATGGGATCTAGGGCTGGCTGCCACCCCTAGGGGTGGAAACCTAGGTGGGGGCGCAGCCCCTCCCTTTCCCCTATATATAGTGGGGTTTTGGGCTGCCATACACATGAGAACATCTTCTTGGCGCAGCCCAACCCCTCTCCCTCCTCGTCTCTTGCGGTGCTTGGCGAAGCCCTGCTGGAGTACCATGCTCCTCCACCACCACCACGCCATCGTGCTGCTGCTGGATGGAGTCTTCCCCAACCTCTCCCTCTCTCCTTGCTGGATCAAGGCATGGGAGACGTCACCGGGCTGCATGTGTGTTGAACGCGGAGGTGTCGTCCGTTCGGCACTAGGATCATCGGTGATTTGGATCACGGCGAGTACGACTCCATCAACCCCGTTCACTTGAACGCTTCCGCTTAGCGATCTACAAGGGTATGTAGATGCACTCTCCTTCCCCTCGTTGCTAGATTACTCCATAGATTGATCTTGGTGATGCGTAGAAAATTTTGAATTTCTGCTACGATCCCCAACAGTGGCATCATGAGCTAGGTCTATGCGTAGTTCCTATGCATGAGTAGAACACAAAGTAGTTGTGGGTGTCGATTTTGTCAATTTACTTGCCGTTACTAGTCTTATCTTGATTCGGCGGCATTGTGGGATGAAGCGGCCCGGACCAACCTTACACGTACGCTTACGTGAGACCGGTTCCACCGACTGACATGCACTAGTTGGATAAGGTGGCTGGCGGGTGTCTGTCTCTCCCACTTTAGTCGGATCGGATTCGATGAATAGGGTCCTTATGAAGGGTAAATAGAAATTGGCAATTCATGTTGTGGTTTTGGCGTAGGTAAGAAACGTTCTTGCTAGCAACCTATAGCAGCCACGAAAAAAACTTGCAACAACAATTAGAGGACGTCTAACTTGTTTTTGCAGCAAGTGTTTTGTGATGTGATATGGCCAAAGGATGTGATGAATGATATATGTGATGTATGAGATGATCATGTTCTTGTAATAGGAATCACGACTTGCATGTCGATGAGTATGACAACCGGCAGGAGCCATAGGAGTTGTCTTAATTTATTTATGACCCGCGTGTCAACATAAACGTCATGTAATTACTTTACTTTATTGCTAACCGTTAGCTGTAGTAGTAGAAGTAATAGTTGACGAGACAACTTCATGGAGACACGATGATGGAGATCATGGTGTCATGCCGGTGACGATGATGATCATGGAGCCCCGAAGATGGAGATCAAAAGGAGCAAAATGATATTGGCCATATCATGTCACTTTTCGATTGCATGTGATGTTTATCATGTTTTTGCATCTTATTTGCTTAGAACGACGGTAATAAATAAGATGATCCCTCATTAAAAATTTCAAGAAAGTGTTCCTCCTAACTGTGCACCGTTGCGAAAGTTCGTCGTTTCGAAGCACCACGTGATGATCGGGTGTGATAGATTCTAACGTTCACATACAACGGGTGTAAAACAGATTTACACACGCGAAACACTTAGGTTGACTTGACGAGCCTAGCATGTACAGACATGGCCTCAGAACACAAGAGACCGAAAGGTCGAGCATGAGTCGTATGGTAGATACGATCAACATGAAGATGTTCACCGATGATGACTAGTCCGTCTCACATGATGATCGGACACGGCCTAGTTGACTCGGATCATGTAATCACTTAGATGACTAGAGGGATGTCTATCTGAGTGGGAGTTCATAAGATGAACTTAATTATCCTGAATATAGTCAAAAGGTCTTCGCAAATTATGTCATGGCTCGCGCTTCAGTTCTACTGTTTAGATATGTTCCTAGAGAAAATTTAGTTGAAAGTTGATAGTAGCAATTATGCGGACTAGGTCCGTAAACTAAGGATTGTCCTCATTGCCTCATAGAAGGCTTATGTCCTTAATGCACCGCTCAGCGTGCTGAACGTCGAACATCGTCTGTGGATGTTGCGAACATCTGACATACACATTTTGATAACTACATGATAGTTCAGTTAAACGGTTTAGAGTTGAGGCACCGAAGACGTTTTGAAATGTCGCGAAACATATGAGATGTTTCGAGGGCTGAAATTGGGATTTCAGGCTCGTGCCCACGTCAAGAGGTATAAGACCTCCGACGATTTTCTTAGCCTGCAAACTAAGGGAGAAAAGTTCAATTGTTGAGCTTGTGCTCAGATTGTCTGAGTACAACAATCATTTGAATCGAGTGGGAGTTGATCTTCCAGATGAGATAGTGATGTTTCTCCGAAGTTATTACCACCAAGCTGCTAGAGCTTCATGATGAACTATAATATATCAGGGACATATATGATGATCCTTGAGATATTCGCGATGTTTGACACCACAAAAGTAGAAATCAAGAAGGAGCATCAATTGTTGATGGTTGGTGAAACCACTAGTTTCAAGAAGGGCAAGGGCAAGGGAAAGAAGGGATACTTCATGAAACGGCAAATCAGCTGCTGCTCTAGTGAAGAAACCCAAGGTTGAACCCAAACCCGAGACTAAGTGTTTCTGTAATAAGGGGAACAACCACTGGAGCAGAATTACCCTAGATACTTGGTAGATGAGAAGGCTGACAAGGTCGATAGAAGTATATTGGATATACATTGTGTTCATGTGTACTTTACTAGTACTCCTAGTAGCACCATGCTATTAGATACCGGTTCGGTTGCTAAGTGTTAGTAAACTCGAAATAAAAGGCTGCAGAGTAAACGGAGACTAGCTAAAGGTGAGCTGGCAATATGTGTTGGAAGTTTTTTCCCAAGCTTGATGTGATCAAGCATCGCACGCTCCCTCTACCATCGAGATTGGTGTTTGCGTTGAGCATAGACACGATTGGATTATGTCTATCGCAATACGGTTATTCACTTAAGGAGAATAATGGTTACTCTGTTTATTTGAATAATACCTTCAATGGTCTTGCACCTAAAATGAATGGTTTATTGAATCTCGATCGTAGTGATACACATGTTCATGCCAAAAGATATAAGATAGTAATGATAGTACCACCTACTTGTGGCACTACCACGTAAGTCATATCGGTATAAAATGCATGAAGAAGCTCCATGTTGATGGATCTTTGGGCTCACTCGTTTTTGAAAAGTTTGAGACATGCGAACCATGTCTATTGGTGTATATGCATGAAGAAACTCCATGCAAATGGACCATTTGGACTCACTTGATTTTGAATCACTTGAGACATGCAAATCATACCACATGGGCAAGATGACTGAAAGCCTCGTTTTCAGTAAAATGGAACTAGAAAGCAACTTGTTGGAAGTAATACATTTTGATGTGTGCAGTCTAATGAGTGCTGAGGCGTGTAGTGGATATCATTATGTTCTTACTTCACAGATGATTTGAGTAGATGTTGAGTATATTTACTTGATGAATCACGAGTCTGGATTATTGAAAGGTTCAAGTAATTTCAGGGTGAAGTTGAAAGATCGTCGTGACAAGAGGATAAAATATCTATGATATGATCATAGAGATAAATATCTGAATTACGAGTTTGGCACAGAATTAAGACATTAAGAAAATTGTTTCACAACTAATACAGCCTGAAACACCATAGTATGATGGTGTGTCCGAACATCATAACTGCACCCTATTGGATATGATGCATACCATGATGTCTCTTATCGAATTACCACGATAGTTTATGGGTTAGGCATTAGAGACAACCACATTCACTTTAAATAGGGCACCACGTAATTCCGATGAGATGACACCGTATGAACTATGGTTTAGAGAAACCTAAGCTGTCATTTGTTAAAAGGTTTGGGGCTGCGACGCATATGTGAAAAGTTTTAGGCTGATAAGCTCGAACCCAAAGCGGATAAATGCATCTTCATAGGACACCCAAAATAGTTGGGTATACCTCCTGTCTCAGATCCGAAAGCAATGAGGGATTGTTTCTAGAATCGGGTCCTTTCTCGAGGAAAAGTTTCTCTCGAAAAAATTGAGTGGGAGGATGGTGGAGACTTGGTGAGGTTATTGAACCGTCTCTTCAACTAGTGTGTGGCAGGGCACAGGGAGTTGTTCCTGTGGCACCTACACCAATTGAAGTGGAAGCTTATGATAGTGATCATGAAACTTCAGATCAAGTCACTACCAAACCTCATGGGATGACAAGGATGCGTACTACTTCAGAGTGGTACGTAATCCTGTCTTGGAAGTCATGTTGCTAGACAACAATGAACCTACGAGCTATGGAGAAGCGATGGTGGGCCTGGATTCCAAAATGGCTCGAGGCCATATAATCCGAGAGAGGATCCATATATGAAAATAAAGTGTAGACTTTGGAAGAACTACTTGATGGTCGTAAGGCTGTTAGGTACATATGGATTTTAAAAGGAAGACGGAAAATGATGGTAAGTATCACCATTAAGAAAGCTTGACTTGTCGTTAAGATGTTTTCCGACAAGTTCAAGGAGTTGACTACGATGAGACTTTCTCACTCGTAGCGATGCTAAGAGTCTGTTGGAATTATATTAGCGATTACTGCATTATTTATGAAATCTTGCAGACAGGATATCAAAACATTGTTTCCTCGACGATTTTCTTGAGGAAAGGTTGTATGTGATACAAGCGGAAGGTTTTGTCAATCCTGAAAGATGCTAACAAGTATGCAAAGCTCCAGCAATCCTTCTAAGGACTGGAGTAAGCATCTTGGAGTTGGAATGTATACTTTGATGAGATGATCAAAGATTTTAGGTGTATAGAAAGTTTATGAGAAACTTGTATTTCTAAAGAAGTGAGTGGGAGCACTGATGAGTATATGTTGTTGACATATTGTTGATCAGAAATGACGTAGAATCTCTGGAAAGCATATATGGTTATTTGGAAAGTGTTTTTCAATGGAAAACTTGGATTAAGCTACTTGAACATTGAGCATCAAGATCTATAAGGATAGATCAAAACGCTTAATGGTACTTTCAAATGAGCACATACCTTGACATGATGTTGAAGGTGTTCAAGATGGATCAGTCAAAGAAGGAGTTCTTGCCTGAGTTGTAAGGTATGAAGTTAAGACTTAAAGCTCGACCACGGCAGAAGAAAGAGGAAGGACGAAGGTCGTCCCCTATGCTTTTGTCATAGGCTCTATACGGTATGCCATGCTAAGTACCGCACCTGATGTGTGCCTTGCCACATATTTGGCAAGAGGGTACAAAGGTGATCTAGGAGTAGATCACCAGATAGCGGTCTAAATTATCCTTAGAGGAATAAGGATATGTTTCTCGGTTATGGAGGTGATAAAGAGTTCGACGTAAAGAGTTACGTCGATGCAAGCTTAGCACCTATCCGGATAGCTCTGAGTAGAGATACCAGATACGTATAATGGAGCAACAATTTAGAATAGCTCCAAGTAGAACAGTTATTTGAAATGGCTCCAAATGTAGCGTAGTAGTTGCATCTACAAGATGACATAGAAATTTGCGAAGTACATACGGATCTGAATGTTGCAGACCCGTTGACTGAAACCTCTCTCACAAGCATAACATGATCAAACCCAGAACTCTTTGGGTGTTAGTCACATGGGGATGTGACCTTGAGTGTTAATCACATATCGATGTGAACTGGATTATTGACTCTAGTGCAAGTGGGAGACTGTTGGAAATATGCCCTAGAGGCAATAATAAATTAGTTATTATCATATTTCCTTGTTCATGATAGTCGTTTATTATCCATGCTAGAATTGTATTGTTAGGAAACTCAGATACATGTGTGGATACATAGACAACACCATGTCCCTAGTAAGCCTCTAGTTGACTAGCTCGTTGATCAATAGATGGTTACGGTTTCCTGACCATGGACATTGGATGTCGTTGATAACGGGATCACATCATTAGGAGAATGATGTGATGGTCAAGACCCAATCCTAAGCCTAGCAAAAGATCGTGTAGTTCGTTTGCTACAGCTTTTCTAATGTCAAGTATCATTTCCTTAGACCATGAGATTGTGCAACTCCAGGATACTGTAGGAATGCTTTGGGTGTGCCAAACGTCACAACGTAACTGGGTGGCTATAAAGGTACACTACGGGTATCTCCGAAAGTGTCTGTTGGGTTGGCACGAATCAAGACTGGGATTTGTCACTCCGTGTGACGGAGAGGTATCTCTGGGCCCACTCGGTAGGACATCATCATATGCGCAATGTGACCAAGGAGTTGATCACGGGATGATGTATTACAGAATGAGTAAAGAGACTTGCCGGTAATGAGATTGAACAAGGTATCGAATACCGACGATCAAATCTCGGGCAAGTACAATACCACTAGACAAAGGGAATTGCATACGGGATTGATCGAATCCTCGACATCGTGGTTCATCCAATGAGATCATCGTGGAACATGTGGGAACCAACATGGGTATCCAGATCCCGCTGTTGGTTATTGACCGGAGAACGTCTCGGTCATGTCTGCATGGTTCCCGAACCCGTAGGGTCTACACACTTAAGGTTCGATGATGCTAGGGTTATAGGGAATAGATATACATGGTTACCGAATGTTGTTCGGAGTCCCGGATGAGATCCCGGACATCACGAGGAGTTCCGGAATGGTCCGGAGGTAAAGATTTATATATGGGAAGTCCTGTTTTGGTCACCGGAAAAGTTTCGGGTGCTATCGGTAACGTACCGGGACCACCGGTGAAAGAACATGCGGTGCCCCCATGTTTGGTTTTGGTAATTGATGACAATCTCTATGGACTAATGGTTGCCTTGAGTTATATTTGAAGGTTTTGTCCATAGGCTTTTCTTGGAGTACATGTGTTGGGTTCAAGGAGAGTTTGTGTCGACCAAGGTGCTATTCAAGGAATTACCTAAAGATTGGTCTTGTGAGAGGTTGATCAAGACTAAGTCAAAGAGTGAATCAAGTTGATCAACCCACAAAGCGTAGAAGATGTACCGAGAGGGATCAAGTGATCCCATGGTATGGTAAGCATTGCCAATTATGCTTTGTGTACTAACCCATGGTCTTCGTGAGGGTTCCTTGTGGGGTTAGGTCGCGGTGTGCGAGTTCAAGTGGAGCATCACGAAGAGATCAAATGCTTGAAGCTTGCCGTCCTTTGTGGTGACAATGGACTTGTGAAGATGTGCGGAAGAGTGGCTCACCCATAGTGGAGTATGGGGGAGCAATCAACTTGTCTTCATCGAGTCAACCCAATCAAGAAAGGTGGTCCAACTTGAGGGAGTCAAGATCGTCATCATCTAGCTCAAATGGACCATGTGCAAGGCAAAGGTTTGCCCTTGGTAGGTTTTCTATTTTACCGGTCTCATGATGGTAGTTGGGAGACCGGGTTATAGGATCGATTGCCGTACTATCAAGGGGGGCTCTCAATGAGTAGCTTGATCGTATCGTTCATAGAGAGCTCAAACCATTGCATCCTTGCATCATCTTTCTTGGTTCTTGTTTGGTTCTCTTTGTGAGTCTTAGAGCTTATGGTCATCTTGATGACAAGCTTGAGTTCATCGAAAACGGAGTTCGCATGCATCTTCTATGATGTTTTCGATGTTGGAGGTTATGCTCGTTCTTTTCTATTGGAGGTTTCACTCCTCCATTTGTTAGGCATACCTCCCCTGCCTCTTCTTACTAACCAGTCGCTGTTTTGATGCTCCTCATCGTCTTGTTTCCAACAAGCTTGAGTTTGCTCAATTCGGAGCTCATATGCAGAAGTTGTGGCAGTTTAGGCTCTTTTGCATCCTCTGTTTTCTTTGTTGTGTTCTTGAAAGCCTCAAGCGGTAGTACTGCTCTCTAGAGCGGTAGTACCGCTTGTAAGCAGCAGTACCGTGGCCCTGTGCCGCGCGTAGTACCGCTTCTTCTGGGGATGCGCCTTTTTCGTGTCGAGTTTCGCGGTAGTAGAGCGGTAGTACCTCTTATAAGCGGTAAGCGGTACTACCTCTCCACCCGAGCGGTAGTACCTCTTATATGCGGTAAGCGGTACTACCTCTCCACCCGAGCGGTAGTACCTCTTATAAGCAGTAAGCGGTACTACCTCTCCCTAGAGCGGTACTACCTCTCTGCAGTTTTTCAGCTCGTGTTTTTCTCTTTCGTGTCGAGTTTCGCGGTAGTAGAGCGGTAGTACCTCTTATAAGCGGTAAGCGGTACTACCTCTCCACCCGAGCGGTAGTACCTCTTATATGCGGTAAGCGGTACTACCTCTCCACCCGAGCGGTAGTACCTCTTATAAGCAGTAAGTGGTACTACCTCTCCCTAGAGCGGTACTACCTCTCTGGCAGATTTTCAGCTCGTGTTTTTCTCTCTCGTTGGGGTGTTTTGACCGTGCTAAGCGGTAGTACCGCTCGTGTGCGGGCTGAGAACATAACGGTTGGATTCGGGAGGCCCTATAAAAGGGGTCTTCTTCCCCTTTGAACCTAATCCCTTGAGCTCGTGTTCTTCCCCCATTGTTGACCTTCTTCGAGCTTGCTAACTCTCAATCCCTCCATGGATTCTTGCTAGTTTTTGAGGGAAAAGAGAGAGGAGATCTAGATCCACATTTCCACCAATCACTTCCTCCTCTATGTGAGGGGAACCCCTTGGATCTAGATCTTGGAGTTCTTGGTGTCTTCCTTCTTGTTCTTCCTCTCATTTTCCTCCCTAGCATTAGTTGCTTCGGTGGGATTTGAGAGAGAAGGACTTGGGCACTCCGTGTGCCCTTGCCATTGCATTTGGTGCATCGGTTTGAGTTCTCCACGTGATACGTGGAAGTTACAAGTTGAGTAGCTTATTACTCTTGGGTGCTTGGTACCCTTGAGCTTGTTCCTCTTGGGTGCTTGGGCGCCCTAGACGGTTGTTGGTGTTCGGAGCTCAATCATCGTGGTGCAAAGCTCCGGCAAGCGTCGGGGTCTCCAATTAGGTTGTGGAGATCGCCCCGAGCAATTTGACGGGTACCGGTGACCACCCCCAAGGGTTGCCAAAGTGTACGGGTTCGGTGACCGCCCCCAAGGGTTGCCATTTGTATGGGTTCGGTGACCGCCCTCAAGGGTCCCTTAGTGGAATCACGGCATCTTGCATTGTGCAAGAGCGTGAGGAGATTACGGTGGCCCTAGTGGCTTCTTGGGGAGCATTGTGCCTCCACACCGCTCCAAACGGAGATTAGCATCCGCAAGGGTGTGAACTTCGGGATACATCATCGTCTCCGCGTGCCTCGGTTATCTCTTACCCGAGCCCCTTTACTTATGCACTTTACTTTGTGATAGCCATATTGTTTCTTGTCATATATCTTGCTATCACATAGTTGCATATCTTGCTTAGCATAAGTTGTTGGTGCACATAGGTGAGCCTAGTTGTTTTAGGTTTTGTGCTTGACAAATTAACCGCTAGGTTTATTCCGCATTTGTTCAAGCCTAAACCGTAATTATTTTAAAACGCCTATTCACCCCCCCCCCTCCTAGGCGACATCCACAATCTTTCAATTGGTATCAGAGCCTCGTCTCTCTTTATAGGGCTTAACCGCCTAGAGAGTAAGGATGTCGACTAGGGGTTTAGGATTCTCTGACACTCTTAGTTTCGATGGCACAAATTTTGATGTTTGGGTAATTCGCATGCTTAATCTCTTTAGGGTCATGGACCCAAATTTAGAGCGAATTGTAGATATGGGTTTTTCTCCTCCAAAGGATCCCCAAAGATTATCCTTAGAGGATGAGAAAAACTCTTATCTCAATGCTCAAGCTTCTAATGTGCTTTTCGATGCTTTGAGCAATGTAGTTGTATTTCAACTCATGCCGTTCCGGGATGCTCATGAGTTGTGGACGAAGCTTCAAGATAAATATGGAGTGTCCAAGATTTGTGGGGATGATTGTTCTCCCTCCACCTCCGGTCGTATAGTCTTCTCAACTTCTTCTACTTCACCTACATGTGGTTTGCCACAAGGTAATGATATGGTGAGTAGTGTTGGTCATTGCAATGATGATAGCATGCTTATTGTGGATGATCCTTCATCACTATCTTATTGCAATGCTCCTTCTTTGGGCTTTAACACTTCGAGCACTCCAAATGTCTCACATGCTTGTGTTGATAGTTCTTGCATATCATGTAGAAATTACTTGACTAAATCTCATGATGATATGCTTGCTATGCCTTGTTGCCATGATAAAAATGTATCTATTTTCTCGAGTTGTTGTGCTAACAATGTAGAGGAAACCCAACACTCCATGGGACAAGATGTGGTTTTAAATGGTGCTTCAAGGGATCCTACATCATCATCTATTGCTTTTTGCCTTATGGCTAAGGCTTCAAAGGTATCTCCTACTTTGAAACCCAATATGTCTCTTGATGATGATGTTGATGCTAATGATGATGAGGATAATAATGAAGAGAATGATAATGTTGCCTCCTTAAAAATTAAGGGGGAAATAGTTTTTAAAGCTCTTCATAAAAATAAAATTGCTCGTTCCAACTTCATGGAAATCATGTCCATTGCCATTGAGGGCAAGAAGTATATTGATGAGTTGGAATCTCGTCTTGAGGAGCATGAGGTCACCATTGATAAAATGGAAGGTTATGAGCGTGATTACGCAAATGAAATTGCGGACCTCTCTCAAGCTCTTGAACTTGAACAAACCACCAAGGAATCTCTTGAGGAGACTTTTGCTCTAGAATTATCTAGAGTGAGGGAATCTCGTGATAGAGCTCTTGAGGTGGCCAATGATTTTGAAACTAAAAATGAGGAGCTTGAAGTTGCGCATGCTAAACTCCTTGAGGACTTTGAGCACCTCGAAAATGGCTCAAGGGTCATTAAGAGTGAGCTCATCAAACTCACCGAGTCTCATGCTCAACTTAAAGCTTCATATTCTAAAGAGCTTGCCAAGTTGTCTTCTCCTCTTGTTGCTAATGATGATGCTTGTGCTACTAACTCTATCTCTTGTGAAGCATCCATATTAAAGGAGAATGTTGAGCTAAGGGCTCAACTTGAGTTGCTATCTAGCAACTATGGGATGTTGGAAGAAAATCATGTAAAGCTCACAAGCTCTCATGATGATCTTCTAGTATCCCATAATGTGCTAAAGATAGCCCATGAGGCCATGCTTGCTAAGGTAACATCTAGTGAGCCTCATGTGGATACTAGCACTACTTCTAGTCAAAATGCTATATTGCCATGTGCTAGTCCTTGTAATTCATCTACTCACAATGTTGGTACATCTTGTGATGAATTGCTTTTCTTGCCTTGTTGCTCTAACGATGAAGCTTATACTTCCTCTAGTACTTGTGTTGAGACTAACCATGTAGAGGAAATCAAAGAGCTCAAGGCCCAAGTCACTTCTTTGAAGAAAGACTTGGAAAAGAGTCATGAAGGGAAATCCACACTCAACAATATCTTGAGTGTGCAAAAGTCCCCCAATGACAAAGGTGGACTTGGATTCAACTCCAATAAGAAGAAGAAGTCCAAGATGATCAAGAAGAAGGGCCAAGAACAAGTCAAGAATTCGGCCAAGATTATTTGCTTCAAGTGCAAAGTAGAAGGGCATCATGTTAGATCTTGCCCATTGAAGAAGAAGCCCATTAGTGACAAGCAACAAGGGAAGCGGCCACAAGTTCACTCTCATTCTCAACCTCAAGTTGAAGAAAGGCCTCTTCCCAAGAAGACTCAAGCTAATGCTTCTCAAGTTGAGAAATCAAGTGAGAAGAAAGTGAAGAGTAGATGTTGCTACCTATGTCGCGAGAAAGGTCACCTCGCTTCTTCATGCACTAGTGGTAACTTATCCAACCCAATTATTATTGATGATGTCTATTCTCTTGGGAAGGATAAGGTTGGCAATGTGGTTGCCAAGTTTGTTGGTACTCAAAGTGGTTTGAAGCAAAGAACCATTTGGGTAGCCAAGCCTATTGTGACTAACCTCTTAGGACCCAACTTGGTTGGGGACCAACAAGCTAAAACTTGATCAATAGGTGATGTTGGAGGTCATTGGAGACTTGGTTATATCATGAAGAATTAAGGGGACTTCATCATTCTTATTGTCTCAAGCCAAGTCATTCGGATTATCAAGTTTCTATCTTATATCCAATGTTCCTCCTTGCGGTAACTCGTGCTTAAATTGTTTACATTGAAAGTTACTTGCCCCTTTGCATGTTTGGCTTTGTTCCTTACATGTGTTTGTATATGTTGTGCTTCCAACTTGTGTGTTGGTTTGCACATCATGTATGAGTGTGTCATGCGTAGAGCCTTTGTGCTTCTTCTTGTATCTTAGTTGGCTCTTGTGAGAGATTAATGGAATATCCCATTATGGGGGAGTGATGTGCTTTTTGCACCCCACAATCCTATAAATGTGTGTACATGAGGAATACCATTTAGTATTGATATTACAAGATTATCTAGTTGCTATGTGGTATGTCTTCTCATGAGAAATTCAAATTCTAAATAGTCCATTAATTATCTCTTGTTGGATCCTTTAAATTGCCTCTTGTCTATCTTTAATTGGTATCACATTATGGGGGAGTAATATGCTACGTGTATATTACTAGTCTAGAAAATGTGTACATTTGAGATATTGTCATCTAGAGTTGATATTGTAAATTATCTTGTTCCTAGGTGGCATGTTAGCTCTACAAGTTGCAATTTGCTTTTTGTTTGGTGTGAAGATGATGTCGGATATCCTTGTTATCTACCACCGGGAATTATTCCCAAATACTTCTTGTCTTTTGACAATTGGTACTCACTTATGTGTGGTAGAAATTATTGATCATCTTTACATTGGCTTTTGCTTTTTATTTGCCCTTTCTCTTGCCAAGGTTTGTATCAACTCCCATTGTCTTCCATACCACTTGTGGATCTTGTGTATTTCTTGATCTTGTCTAGTGTTTTCTAGATATAGTGAAAGTGGTGATCCCACCTTGTACTTTTTGTATTCAAATGCAAATTCTCTATAATGCACTAGTCTTGGGGGAGCTATCCTATTTTATAAAACACTCATCTTGCGATCCTTATCAAGTGTGTGTTGGTGGAAGGCAAGCCGTTTTCGTTTTGGTACTTTGTGCCATCATGAAACTTTGTAGAGAGCTTAGTTTGTTTGGAACCATCCTCTCTTTTGGGAGTTTGATGTCTCTTCTTTGTGTATATCAATGGATATCTCATTCCTTGTTCCAAGTGATGATTTATTCATTTGGTATCTTTTCTTTCCTTGGTATTTCTTTGTCTTTTGGTATCGGTTCTTGAAAGTCTTGAGCATGCATATTTACTTCGTGTAGTATCCTTGGCATGCTTCCTTTCTTTGACCCAATATATAGGAGAATCTCCTCCTAGTCTCAAATTGGATGAGTTGCGCATGGAATTCATTTCCTTATCTATATGCACATATTTATGTGGAGTTTGTCCTATGTGTTGTTGGTTCTCTAACTCTTTGGTCCCAATGAGTTTGGGTATCATTTTGTTTGTGGTGTTGTTCTAGGAACAAGTGGAGATGCATTGGATGCTCGGCTCACTCACAAGGAAGGTGTTGTCACCATGTGCTTATTGGAGTCAAGCTAGGATGATCAATGAACTACTTTGTACCTTCAATTGGTATCTACTACATCCTTCCAATGTTATCTCGGTAACAAGTATCTTCATATACTCCATGCACACATTTCTTGCATCAACCTTGTGTAGGTTGTATCATGGCATGTTATTCATTCTCTCTTGTGTTACTTGTTTCCTTTCTCAAAGCATCCCAACAATGATGTCTTGTTGCTAGTTGTGATGTCTTTGATGTTCGTGTGGTTGGAATTCATTTATATGCAATAAGACCATATCTAGCCTTGTGCCATGCTCTCAAGCAAATATCTTATTGGTATATGTATGACTTCCCTTTGGATATCTTGTTCCTTCATGTTGTAACTATCTCGGGTGTACATCCTTCTTTGTAGATATATATCATCATGATTTCGTCTACCTAGAACCTTATACACTTGAGAGAAATTACATCTCTAGATGATATCTTTTCTTTCACGTCCACCTTGTATTTCTTATGTTATTTCTTTGGTGGCTCCATGAAAGCTTTTGCCTTGAGTGCGTGTCTTATCTCGTTGCATCTTGATGCACTCTTGTGTGGTGAAGATTATTTTCGTCATGCTTATCTTTACGAGGCTTTTGCCATCTTAATTGGTATCCCTCATCTTGATGAGGCTTTCATCTTCTATCTTCACCACGGGTTGTCACAAGCATAGGTTCTTTATATTCTTATTAGTAAGCTTGTGAACCCATTTACTTGTTGTGTGTGGGAATGATAGGCCTTGCACCGTGTTGCCTCATTCTTTCAAGACTTTATTGATGCTTAGCTCATCCGTACATTAGTCTTCTCAAGTGCATTGCCTTGACTCACACACATCATTTTGGTTGAGCCCATGCTTAAGTGGCCTCTTTTACTTGTTGCTCAACCATGTGTTAGTTGCAAGTACTAGGCTTAGTTTCCTATATGCTCACTTGCACTTGTTGTAAGTTTCTATTGATTTTGGGGGAGCTATGATCCTATTTTGTGCACTTTGTATCCAAATACAAACATTCTTATGTGTGCACAAATCATGGGGAGCTTCTCTAGTTTCTCTAGAAGAACAGTCCTGCTCATATCATAATATCTTTCTTTCTTGTGGCTCGTAGGATCTTTGGCCTAGTTGGTTCATTTGGTATCTCTTGATAGCTTGCTTCAATTGGTATCTTTTGATCGCTTGATTGCTTGTGTCTCTGTCGATATGTCTTTGTGGCATATCTTCCTTTAGCAATCTTTGGGCCTCAATATAGTTTGTCTTCCTCCAAGTCTTTACCGTTGGATATGTGTATTGCATTCCACTCTCTTGTTGAGAAATACACAACTTATGGAGGAACTCAATCTATATTGGCCTTCTAAGCTTTTCGCCCATTTTGGCAATCGATGCCAATGGGGGAGAAGTTTTAGAGAGTTTTGTGGAGTTTTCAGAGAGTTTTGTGGAGAAGTCTTTAGAGTTTTCTCCTTGCTTTGGTTTTGTTCCTAAGCATTTGCATATCATACTCATGCATTATTGGTTGTTGCATTGCATGGTGATGCATAATTCCTTGTATTAAACTCTCTTGAAAGTGATTGTCATCAATTACCAAAATGGGGGAGATTGAAAGAACATGCGGTGCCCCCATGTTTGGTTTTGGTAATTGATGACAATCTCTATGGACTAATGGTTGCCTTGAGTTATATTTGAAGGTTTTGTCCATAGGCTTTTCTTGGAGTACATGTGTTGGGTTCAAGGAGAGTTTGTGTCGACCAAGGTGCTATTCAAGGAATTACCTAAAGATTGGTCTTGTGAGAGGTTGATCAAGACTAAGTCAAAGAGTGAATCAAGTTGATCAACCCACAAAGCGTAGAAGATGTACCGAGAGGGATCAAGTGATCCCATGGTATGGTAAGCATTGCCAATTATGCTTTGTGTACTAACCCATGGTCTTCGTGAGGGTTCCTTGTGGGGTTAGGTCGCGGTGTGCGAGTTCAAGTGGAGCATCACGAAGAGATCAAATGCTTGAAGCTTGCCGTCCTTTGTGGTGACAATGGACTTGTGAAGATGTGCGGAAGAGTGGCTCACCCATAGTGGAGTATGGGGGAGCAATCAACTTGTCTTCATCGAGTCAACCCAATCAAGAAAGGTGGTCCAACTTGAGGGAGTCAAGATCGTCATCATCTAGCTCAAATGGACCATGTGCAAGGCAAAGGTTTGCCCTTGGTAGGTTTTCTATTTTACCGGTCTCATGATGGTAGTTGGGAGACCGGGTTATAGGATCGATTGCCGTACTATCAAGGGGGGCTCTCAATGAGTAGCTTGATCGTATCGTTCATAGAGAGCTCAAACCATTGCATCCTTGCATCATCTTTCTTGGTTCTTGTTTGGTTCTCTTTGTGAGTCTTAGAGCTTATGGTCATCTTGATGACAAGCTTGAGTTCATCGAAAACGGAGTTCGCATGCATCTTCTATGATGTTTTCGATGTTGGAGGTTATGCTCATTCTTCTCTATTGGAGGTTTCACTCCTCCATTTGTTAGGCATACCTCCCCTGCCTCTTCTTACTAACCAGTCGCTGTTTTGATGCTCCTCGTCGTCTTGTTTCCAACAAGCTTGAGTTTGCTCAATTCGGAGCTCATATGCAGAAGTTGTGGCAGTTTAGGCTCTTTTGCATCCTCTGTTTTCTTTGTTGTGTTCTTGAAAGCCTCAAGCGGTAGTACTGCTCTCTAGAGCGGTAGTACCGCTTGTAAGCAGCAGTACCGTGGCCCTGTGCCGCGCGTAGTACCGCTTCTTCTGGGGATGCGCCTTTTTCGTGTCGAGTTTCGCGGTAGTAGAGCGGTAGTACCTCTTATAAGCGGTAAGCGGTACTACCTCTCCACCCGAGCGGTAGTACCTCTTATATGCGGTAAGCGGTACTACCTCTCCACCCGAGCGGTAGTACCTCTTATAAGCAGTAAGCGGTACTACCTCTCCCTAGAGCGGTACTACCTCTCTGCAGTTTTTCAGCTCGTGTTTTTCTCTTTCGTGTCGAGTTTCGCGGTAGTAGAGCGGTAGTACCTCTTATAAGCGGTAAGCGGTACTACCTCTCCACCCGAGCGGTAGTACCTCTTATATGCGGTAAGCGGTACTACCTCTCCACCCGAGCGGTAGTACCTCTTATAAGCAGTAAGTGGTACTACCTCTCCCTAGAGCGGTACTACCTCTCTGGCAGAATTTCAGCTCGTGTTTTTCTCTCTCGTTGGGGTGTTTTGACCGTGCTAAGCGGTAGTACCGCTCATGGAGCGGTAATACCGCTCATGTGCGGGCTGAGAACATAACGGTTGGATTCGGGAGGCCCTATAAAAGGGGTCTTCTTCCCCTTTGAACCTAATCCCTTGAGCTCGTGTTCTTCCCCCATTGTTGACCTTCTTCGAGCTTGCTAACTCTCAATCCCTCCATGGATTCTTGCTAGTTTTTGAGGGAAAAGAGAGAGGAGATCTAGATCCACATTTCCACCAATCACTTCCTCCTCTATGTGAGGGGAACCCCTTGGATCTAGATCTTGGAGTTCTTGGTGTTCTCCTTCTTGTTCTTCCTCTCATTTTCCTCCCTAGCATTAGTTGCTTCGGTGGGATTTGAGAGAGAAGGACTTGGGCACTCCGTGTGCCCTTGCCATTGCATTTGGTGCATCGGTTTGAGTTCTCCACGTGATATGTGGAAGTTACAAGTTGAGTAGCTTATTACTCTTGGGTGCTTGGTACCCTTGAGCTTGTTCCTCTTGGGTGCTTGGGCGCCCTAGACGGTTGTTGGTGTTCGGAGCTCAATCATCGTGGTGCAAAGCTCCGGGCAAGCGTCGGGGTCTCCAATTAGGTTGTGGAGATCGCCCCGAGCAATTTGACGGGTACCGGTGACCACCCCCAAGGGTTGCCAAAGTGTACGGGTTCGGTGACCACCCCCAAGGGTTGCCATTTGTACGGGTTCGGTGACCGCCCTCAAGGGTCCCTTAGTGGAATCACGGCATCTTGCATTGTGCAAGAGCGTGAGGAGATTACGGTGGCCCTAGTGGCTTCTTGGGGAGCATTGTGCCTCCACACCGCTCCAAACGGAGATTAGCATCCGCAAGGGTGTGAACTTCGGGATACATCATCGTCTCCGCGTGCCTCGGTTATCGCTTACCCGAGCCCCTTTACTTATGCACTTTACTTTGTGATAGCCATATTGTTTCTTGTCATATATCTTGCTATCACATAGTTGCGTATCTTGCTTAGCATAAGTTGTTGGTGCACATAGGTGAGCCTAGTTGTTTTAGGTTTTGTGCTTGACAAATTAACCGCTAGGTTTATTCCGCATTTGTTCAAGCCTAAACCGTAATTATTTTAAAACGCCTATTCACCCCCCCCCCTTCTAGGCGACATCCACGATCTTTCAACCGGGAGGGTCCCGGGGGTCCACCAGGTGGGGCTACCTGCCCTAGAGGGCTGCGTGGGCCAAGTGTGAGAGGGGACCAGCCCTAGGTGGGCTGGTGCGCCCCCCCAC
The DNA here is from genome assembly GCA_034509565.1 of Triticum monococcum. Classification (NCBI taxonomy): domain Eukaryota; kingdom Viridiplantae; phylum Streptophyta; class Magnoliopsida; order Poales; family Poaceae; genus Triticum; species Triticum monococcum. Next base: position 7,495,619 of record CM067847.1, on the reverse strand, counting down.
CAGGGCCCAAGGCGAAGAGAGAAGGGAAAAGGGGGAAACCCTAGGCTCAGATGGGCCTAAGGCCCACCTAGTGGTACGCCCCCCCTCTCTCCCCCTTGGCCGCCCCTAGATGCGATCTAGGGCTGGCCACCACCCCTAGGGTTGGAAACCTAGGTGGGGGCGTAGCCCCTCCCTTTCCCCTATATATAGTGGGGTTTGGGCTGCCATACACATGAGAACATCTCCTTGGCGCAGCCCTACCCTTCTCCCTGAAGGAAATATGCCCTAGAGGCAATAATAAAGTTATTATTTATTTCCTTATATCATGATAAATGTTTATCATTCATGCTAGAATTGTATTAACCGGAAACATAATACATGTGTGAATACATAGACAAACAGAGTGTCACTAGTATGCCTCTACTTGACTAGCTCGTTAATCAAAGATGGTTATGTTTCCTGACCATGGACAAAAGAGTTGTTATTTGATTAACGAGGTCACATCATTAGTTGAATGATCTGATTGACATGACCCATTCCATTAGCTTAGCACACGATCGTTTAGTATGTTGCTATTGCTTTCTTCATGACTTATACATGTTCCTATGACTATGAGATTATGCAACTCCCGTTTGCCGGAGGAACACTTTGGGTGCTACCAAACATCACAACGTAACTGGGTGATTATAAAGGAGTACTACAGGTGTCTCCAAAGGTAGATGTTGGGTTGGCGTATTTCGAGATTAGGATTTGTCACTCCGATTGTCGGAGAGGTATCTCTAGGCCCTCTCGGTAATGCACATCACTTAAGCCTTGCAAGCATTGCAACTAATGAGTTAGTTGCGGGATGATGTATTACGGAACGAGTAAAGAGACTTGCCAGTAACGAGATTGAACTAGGTATTGGATACCGACGATCGAATCTCGGGCAAGTAACATACCGATGACAAAGAGAACAACGTATGTTGTTATGCGGTCTGACCGATAAAGATCTTCGTAGAATATGTAGGAGCCAATATGGGCATCCAGGTCCCGCTATTGGTTATTGACCGGAGACGTGTCTCGGTCATGTCTACATTGTTCTCGAACCGTAGGGTCCGCACGCTTAAACGTTACGATGACAGTTATTATGAGTTTATGCATTTTGATGTACCGAAGGTTGTTCGGAGTCCCGGATGTGATCACGGACATGACGAGGAGTCTCGAAATGGTCGAGACGTAAAGATTGATATATTGGAAGCCTATGTTTGGACACCGGAAGTGTTCCGGATGAAATCGGGATTTTACCGGAATACCGGGAGGGTTACCGGAACCCCCCGGGAGGCAAATGGGCCTATTGGGCCTTAGTGGAAAAGTGAAAAGGGGCTGCCCACAAGGGCTGCGCCCCCCCCCCCCCCCTTCCCTAGTCCTATTAGGACTAGGAGAAGGGGCCGGCCCCCCTCTCTTCTCTCTTCTCTTTGAAGAGTCCTATTAGGAATAGGATTGGGGGGGAGTCCTACTCCCGGTAGGAGTGGGACTCCCCCTGCGCCTCTCTCCCAAGCCGGCCGAACCCCTCCCCCTGCTCCTTTATATACGGGGCAGGGGGCACCCCATAGACACATAAGTTGATCATTGTTGATCGTTCCTTAGCCGTGTGCGGTGCCCCCTGCCACCAAATTCCACCTCGGTCATATCGTTGTAGAGCTTAGGCGAAGCCCTGCGTCGGTAGTACATCAAGATCGTCACCACGCCGTTGTGCTGACGAAACTCTTCCTCGACGCTTTGCTGGATCGAAGCCCAAGGATCGTCATCGAGCCGAATGTGTGCTAAGAACTCGGAGGTGCCGGAGTAACGGTGCTTGGATCGGTCGGATCGGGAAGAAGACGTACGACTACTTCCTCTACGTTGTGAGATCGCTTCCGCAGTCGGTCTGTGTTGGTACGTAGACAATACTCTCCCCCTCGTTGCTATGCATCACCATGATCTTGCGTGTGCGTAGGAAAATTTTCGAAATTACTACGTTCCCCAACAGTGGCATCCGAGCCTAGGTTTTATGGTTTGATGTTATTTGCACGAGTAGAACACAAGTGAGTTGTGGGCGATACAAGTCATACTGCCTACCAGCATGTCATACTTTGGTTCGGCGGTATTGTTGGACGAGACGATCCGGACCAACCTTACGCGTACTCTTACGCGAGACCGGTTCCCTCGACGTGCTTTGCACATAGATGGCTTGCGGAAGACTGTCTCTCCAACTTTAGTTGAACCAAGTGTGACTACGCCCGGTCCTTGAGAAGGTTAAAACGGAGTCTATTTGACGAACTATCGTTGTGGTTTTGATGCGTAGGTGAGATGAGTTCTACTTAAGCCCGTAGCAGCCACGTAAAACTTGCAACAACAAAGTAGAGGATGTCTAACTTGTTTTTGCAGGGCATGTTGTGATGTGATATGGTCAAGGCATGATGCTAAATTTTATTGTATGAGATGATCATGTTTTGTAACCAAGTTATCGGCAGCTGGCAGGAGCCATATGGTTGTCGCTTTATTGTATGCAATGCAATCGCGATGTAATGCTTGACTTTATTACTAAGCGGTAGTGATAGTCGTGGAAGCATAAGATTGGCGAGACGACAACGATGCTACGATGGAGATCAAGGTGTCGCGCCGGTGACGATGGTGATCATGACGGTGCTTCGGAGATGGAGATCACAAGCACAAGATGATGATGGCCATATCATATCACTTATATTGATTGCATGTGATGTTTATCCTTTTATGCATCTTATCTTGCTTTGATTGATGGTAGCATTATAAGATGATCTCTCACTAAATTATCAAGAAGTGTTCTCCCTGAGTATACACCGTTGCCAAAGTTCGTCGTGCCCAGACACCACGTGATGATCGGGTGTGATAAGCTCTACGTCCATCTACAACGGGTGCAAGCCAGTTTTGCACACGCAGAATACTCAGGTTAAACTTGACGAGCCTAGCATATGCAGATATGGCCTCGGAACACAGAGACCGAAAGGTCGAGCGTGAATCATATAGTAGATATGATCAACATAACGATGTTCACCATTGAAAACTACTCCATCTCACGTGATGATCGGTTATGGTTTAGTTGATTTGGATCACGTAATCACTTAGAGGATTAGAGGGATGTCTATCTAAGTGGGAGTTCTTAAGTAATTTGATTAACCGAACTTAAACTTATCATGAACTTAGTCCTGGTAGTATTTTGCAAAATCATGTTGTAGATCAATAACTGGCGTTGTTGCTTCCCTGTGTTTATTTTGATATGTTCCTAGAGAAAATTGTGTTGAAAATGTTAGTAGCAATGATGCGGATTGGATCCGTGATCTGAGGTTTATCCTCATTGCTGCACAGAAAAATTGTGTCCTTGATGCACCGCTAGGTGACAGACCTATTCCAGGAGCAGATGCAGACGTTATGAACGTTTGGCTAGCTCAATATGATGACTACTTGATAGTTTAGTGCACCATGCTTAATGGCTTAGAATCGGGACTTCAAAGACGTTTTGAACGTCATGGACCATATGAGATGTTCCAGGTGTTGAAGTTAATATTTCAAGCAAATACCCGAGTTGAGAGATATGAAGTCTCCAACAAGTTCTATAGCTAAAAGATGGAGGAGAATCGCTCAACTAGTGAGCATGTGCTCAGATTGTCTGGGTACTACAATCGCTTGAATCAAGTGGGAGTTAATCTTCCAGATAAGATAGTGATTGACAGAATTCTCTAGTCACCATGACCAAGTTAGTAGAACTTCGTGATGAACTATAGTATGCAAGGGATGACGAAAACGACTCCCAAGCTTTTCATGATGATGAAATCGATGAAGGTAGAAATCAAGAAAAACATCAAGTGTTGATGGTAGACAAGACCACTAGTTTCAAGAAAAGGGCAGAGGGAAGAAGGGGAACTTCAAAAAGAACAGCAAGCAAGTTGCTGCTCAAGTAAAGAAGCCCAAGTCTGGACCTAAGCCTGAGACTGAGTGCTTCTACTGCAAAGGGACTGGTCACTGGAAGCGGAACTACCCCAAGTGATTGGCGGATAAGAAGGATGGCAAAGTGAACATAAGTATATTTGATATACATGTTATTGATGTGTACTTTACTAGTGTTTATAGCAAACCCTCAGTATTTGATACTAGTTCAGTTGCTAAGATTAGTAACTCGAAACGGGAGTTGCAGAATAAACAGAAACTAGTTAAGGGTGAAGTGACGATGTGTGTTGGAAGTGCTTCCAAGATTGATATGATCATCATCGCACACTCCCTATAATTTCGGGATTAGTGTTGAACCTAAATAAGTGTTATTTGTTGTTTGCGTTGAGGATGAATATGATTTGATCATGTTTATTGCAATACGGTTATTCATTTAAGTAAGAGAATAAATTGTTGTTCTGTTTACATGAATAAAACCTTATATGGTTACACACCCAATGAAAATAGTTCATTGGATCTCGATCTTAGTGATACACATATTCATAATATTGAAGCCAAAAGATGCGAAGTTAATAATGATAGTGCAACTTATTTGTGGCACTACCGTTTAGGTCATATTGGTGTAAAGCACATGAAGAAACTCCATGCTGTTGGGATTTTGGAATCACTTGATTATGAATCACTTGATGCTTGCGAACCATGCCTTTTGGGCAAGATGACTAAAACGCCGTTCTCCGGAACAATGGAGCAAGCAACAGATTTGTTGGAAATCATACATACTGATGTATGTGGTCCGATGAATATTTAAGGCTTGCAGCGGGTATCATTATTTTCTGACCTTCACAGATGATTTGAGCAGATATGAGTATATCTACTTAATGAAATAGAAGTCTGATATATTTCAAAAGTTCATATAATTTCAGAGTGAAGTGGAAAATCATCGTAACAAGAAAATAAAGTTTCTACGATCTAATCGTGGAAAAGAGTATTTGAGTTACGAGTTTGGTCTTCAGTTAAAACAATGTGAAATAGTTTCACTACTCACGCCACCTGGAACACCACAGCATAATGGTGTGTCCGAACGTCATAACCGTACTTTATTGGATATAGTGCAATCTATGATGTTTCTTACCGATTTACCACTATCGTTTTTTGGGGTCATGCATTAGAGACAGCTGCCTTCACGTTAAAAAAAAGGGACACCATCTATATCCGTCGAGACGACGCCTTATGAACTATGGTTTGGCAAGAAACCAAAGTTGTCGTTTCTTGAAGTTTGGGGTTGCGATGCTTATGAGAAAAAGTTTCATCCTGATAAGCTCAAACCCAAATCGGAGAAATATGTCTTCATAGGATACCCAAAAGAGACTGTTGGGTACACCTTCTATCACAGATCCGAAGGCAAGACTTTTGTTGCTAAAATTCAGAAACTTTCTGGAGAAGGAGTTTCTCTCGAAAGAAGTGAGTGGGAGGAAAGTAGAACTTGACGAGGTAACTGTACCTGCTCCCTTATTGGAAAATAGTACATCACAGAAAACTGTTTCTGCGACACCTATACCAATTGGTGAGGAAGCTAATGATGATGATCATGAAGCTTCAGGACAAGATACTACTGAACCACGTAGATCAACCAGAGTGAGATCCGCACCAGAGTGGTACGGTAATCCAGTTCTGGAAGTCATGCTACTAGATCATGATGAACCTACAAACTATGAAGAAGCGATGGTGAGCCCAGATTCCGCAATATGGCTTGAGGCCATGAAATCTGAGATATGATCCATGTATGAGAACAAAGTATGGACTTTGATGGATTTGCCCGATGATCGGCAAACCATAGAAAATAAATGGATCTTCAAGAGGAAGATGGACGCTGATAGTAGTGTTACTATCTACAAAGCTAGAATTGTCGAAAAAGGTTTTCGACAAGTTCAAGGTGTTGACTACAATGAGTTTTTCTCACTCGTATCTATGCTTAAGTCTGTCCGAATCATGTTAGCAATTGCCGCATTTTATGAAATCTGGAAAATGGATAAACAAAACTGCATTCCTTAATGGATTTATTAAAGAAGAGTTGTATGTGATGCAACTAGAAGGTTTTGTCAATCCGAAAGGTGCTAACAAAATGTGCAAGCTCCAGCGATCCATCTGTGGACTGGTGCAAGCATCTCGGAGTTGGAATATACGCTTTGATAAGTTGATCAAAGCATATAGTTTTATACAGACTTGCGGTGAAGCCTGTATTTACGAGAAAGTGAGTGGGAGCACTACAGCATTTCTGATAAGTATATGTGAATGACATATTGTTGATCGGAAATAATGTAGAATTATTCTGTAAAGCATAAAAGGAGTGTTTGAAAGGAGTTTTTCAAAGAAAGACTTCGGTAAAGCTGCTTACATATTGAGCTTCAAGATCTATAGAGATAGATCAAGACGCTTGATAAGTTTTTCAATAATTACATACCTTGACAAGATTTTGAAGTAGTTCAAAACGGAACAGTCAAAGAAAAGTTTCTTGCCTGTGTTACAAGGTGTGAAGTTGAGTAAAGACTCAAAGCCTGACCACGGCAGAAGATAGAAAGAGAATGAAAGTCATTCCCTATGCCTCATTCATAGGTTCTATAAAGTATGCCATGCTGTGTACCAGATCTATTGTATACCCTGCACTGATTTGGCAAGGGAGTACAATAGTGATCTAGGAGTAGATCACTGGACAGCGGTCAGAATTATCCTTAGTGAAATAAGGATGTGTTTCTCGATTATGGACGTGACAAAAAGGTTCGTCGTAAAGGGTTACGTCGATGCAAGTTTTTGACACTGATCCAGATGAATCTAAAGTCACAATCTGGATACATATTGAAAGTGGGAGCAATTAGCTAGAGTAGCTCCGTGCAGAGCATTATAGACAAAGAATTTTGCAAAATACTTACGGATCTGAATGTGACAGACCCGTTGACTAAAATTATCTCACAAGCAAAAACATGATCACACCTTAGTACTCTTTGGGTGTTAATCACATAGAGATGTGAACTAGATTACTGACTCTAGTAAACCCTTTGAGTGTTGGTCACATGACGATATGAATTATGGGTGTTAATCACATGGTGATGTGAACTATTGCTGCTAAATCACATGGCGATGTGAACTAGATTATTGACTCTAGTGCAAGTGGGAGACTGAAGGAAATATGCCCTAGAGGCAATATAAAGTTATTATTTATTTCCTTATATCATGATAAATGTTTATCATTCATGCTAGAATTGTATTAACCGGAAACATAATACATGTGTGAATACATAGACAAACAGAGTGTCACTAGTATGCCTCTACTTGACTAGCTCGTTAATCAAAGATGGTTATGTTTCCTGACCATGGACAAAAGAGTTGTTATTTGATTAACGAGGTCACATCATTAGTTGAATGATCTGATTGACATGACCCATTCCATTAGCTTAGCACACGATCGTTTAGTATGTTGCTATTGCTTTCTTCATGACTTATACATGTTCCTATGACTATGAGATTATGCAACTCCCGTTTGCCGGAGGAACACTTTGGGTGCTACCAAACGTCACAACGTAACTGGGTGATTATAAAGGAGTACTACAGGTGTCTCCAAAGGTAGATGTTGGGTTGGCGTATTTCGAGATTAGGATTTGTCACTCCGATTGTCGGAGAGGTATCTCTGGGCCCTCTCGGTAATGCACATCACTTAAGCCTTGCAAGCATTGCAACTAATGAGTTAGTTGCGGGATGATGTATTACGGAACGAGTAAAGAGACTTGCCAGTAACGAGATTGAACTAGGTATTGGATACCGACGATCGAATCTCGGGCAAGTAACATACCGATGACAAAGGGAACAACGTATGTTGTTATGCGGTCTGACCGATAAAGATCTTCGTAGAATATGTAGGAGCCAATATGGGCATCCAGGTCCCGCTATTGGTTATTGACCGGAGACGTGTCTCGGTCATGTCTACATTGTTCTCGAACCGTAGGGTCCGCACGCTTAAACGTTACGATGACAGTTATTATGAGTTTATGCATTTTGATGTACCGAAGGTTGTTCGGAGTCCCGGATGTGATCACGGACATGACGAGGAGTCTCGAAATGGTCGAGACGTAAAGATTGATATATTGGAAGCCTATGTTTGGACACCGGAAGTGTTCCGGATGAAATCGGGATTTTACCGGAATACCGGGAGGGTTACCGGAACCCCCCGGGAGGCAAATGGGCCTATTGGGCCTTAGTGGAAAAGTGAAAAGGGGCTGCCCACAAGGGCTGCGCGCCTCCCCCCTTCCCTAGTCCTATTAGGACTAGGAGAAGGGGCCGGCCCCCCTCTCTTCTCTCTTTTCTTTGAAGAGTCCTATTAGGAATAGGATTGGGGGGGGGGGAGTCCTACTCCCGGTAGGAGTGGGACTCCCCCTGCGCCTCTCTCCCAAGCCGGCCGAACCCCTCCCCCTGCTCCTTTATATACGGGGCAAGGGGCACCCCATAGACACATAAGTTGATCATTGTTGATCGTTCCTTAGCCGTGTGCGGTGCCCCCTGCCACCAAATTCCACCTCGGTCATATCGTTGTAGAGCTTAGGCGAAGCCCTGCGTCGGTAGTACATCAAGATCGTCACCACGCCGTTGTGCTGACGGAACTCTTCCTCGACGCTTTGCTGGATCGAAGCCCAAGGATCGTCATCGAGCCGAACGTGTGCTAAGAACTCGGAGGTGCCGGAGTAACGGTGCTTGGATCGGTCGGATCGGGAAGAAGACGTACGACTACTTCCTCTACGTTGTGAGATCGCTTCCGCAGTCGGTCTGCGTTGGTACGTAGACAATACTCTCCCCCTCGTTGCTATGCATCACCATGATCTTGCGTGTGCGTAGGAAAATTTTCGAAATTACTACGTTCCCCAACACTCCCTCCTCGTCTCTTGTGGTGCTTGGCGAAGCCTTGCTGGAGTACCACGCTCCTCCACCACCACCACGCCGCCGTGCTGCTGCTGGACGGAGTCTTCCCCAACCTCTCCCTCTCTCCTTGCTGGATCAAGGCATGGGAGATGTCACCGGGCTGCATGTGTGTTGAACGCGGAGGTGCCGTCCGTTCAGCACTAGGATCATCGGTGATTTGGATCACGGGGAGTATGACTCCATCAACCCCGTTCACTTGAACGCTTCCGCTTAGCGATCTACAAGGGTATGTAGATGCACTCTCCTTCCCCTCGTTGCTAGATTACTCCATAGATTGATCTTGGTGATGCGTAGAAAATTTTGAATTTCTGCTACGATCCCCAACAGCAGCCACCCGTCTTCCAGGATCCTTCGCGTACAGATTATGTGTGCAAGCTGCATAAAGCTTTATATGGCCTGAAACAGTCCCCTTGTGCCTGGTACGCCCAACTGAGTGAACTTGTTCAGCAGCTGGGTTTCTATCCTTCAGCAGAAGGCACATCTTTGTTCATTTTTATACGAGGTGGTGTCACCATATACATGCTGGTTTATGTTGATGATATAGTCATTGTGAGTTCTTCATCATCGGCCATGACACGACTTCTTCAGCAGCTCTCCGCCACATTTCCTGTGAAACATCTTGGCTCTCTAAATTATTTTCTCGGCATTGAGGTGCTTCGCAATTCCGGGGGAATCACTCTTAATCAGAAGAAGTATGCTCTTGATCTTTTACAGCGTACAGACATGGCGAATTGCAAACCAGTCTCAACACCGATGTGCACTCATGAGAAGCTTAGTCGGGAATCTGGTCATGGACTTCCAAAGATGAAGCTTTTCGTTACAGAAGCACGGTTGGCGCTCTCCAATACTTGACCTTAACACGGCCTGATCTCTCATTCGCCGTTACTAAGGTGTGCCAGTACTTGTCCTGTCCCACTGATATTCATTGGGAAGCAGTGAAGAGAATACTTCGGTTTGTTAAAGGGACGGTATCGACCGGCTTAACTATTCGGCGCTCGCCTTCAACTCTATTGAGTGTGTCCACGGATGCGGATTGGGCTGGCTGTAGCGATGATAGGCGTTCTACTGGCGGGTTCGCAATTTTCTTCGGTCTGAATCTTATTTCATGGAGTGCACGCAAGCAGCCGACCGTGTCCCGATCATCGACAGAAGCGGAATACAAAGCTTTGGCAAATGGTACGGCTGAAGCAACCTGGATACAATCACTATTAAAGGAACTACGTGTTCCTCAGCCTCGTGCACCCGTCTTGTAGTGTGACAACCTCGGCGCAACATATCTCACGGCGAACCTGGTGTTCCATGCCCGCACGAAACACATCGAGATTGATTTTCATTTTGTGAGAGAGAAGGTAGCCATGGGTGCTTTGGATGTTAAATTTATTTCTTCAGCAGATCAAGTAGTTGATGCATTCACCAAGCCTCTCACTAAGGTTATGCTTACTCGACTACGTTCCAATCTAAACCTTAGCACAGGTTAAGATTGCGGGGGAATGTTAAGCAACGCATCCTTTTGGATTCAGTTAGTGCTGCCTATTATGATCATTATAGCTTAGTGCTAGAATGTAGAAGGTCTAGAGACCTTTCTCTTAATTATCCACCATCTTTTGATCTGAAACTGAAGCTGTACTTGATGTATATAAGCTGAGCAATACTAGTGCAAACAATCATGGCAATTCCATCTAGCTGACTGAGAGTACTTTCTAACAATGATTTCAAGTTTGGGAGCACTATTTGGCGCTTTGGGCAAGTACTAGTGTCGCGTGCAGAAGAGGCGGATGTTTCCTAGAAAATGCTATAGAAAAAGGCAAAAGAAAAGGATTAGCAGCAGACCATTCTTTGTCTCCTGGTAGATGCGTGGGAAGGTAAGAGAGAGGGAGAAACATGAAGACCATGAGACCACCCTATGGTTATGCTTCCATAGTTCATGCCCTTACACTCTATTCTTTTTTAAACACGGCACAGATGCAAAAGCTCATACATGCGCACATACACTCACCCGTATGAATGGAGGCACATTGTATCTCTTGAAAATCAAGCAAGATTTGAGAGAATAGTTTTAGGGATTGGAAGAACCATGGAGAGGATTTGGGGAAATTTCTGGACCATTCACCTCGGTCCCTCTCTCTGTATACATCTATAGTATGTGTACATTTTACATTTTAGTCCCTAAGGAACTAGGTAAATATAGTCATACACCAACACTCCCCCTCAAGATGGGGCAAATACATCATACAAACCCATCTTGCTACAAAACATGGAGAATGTTTTTTCGGGGAGTCCTTTTGTAAGGACATCTGCTACCTGACTAGCTGAGGTTACATACGGTAGGCAAACTATCCCTCTATCAAGCTTCTCCTTAATAAAATGACGATCAATTTCTATGTGCTTGGTTCGATCATGCTGAACAGGGTTATTTGCAATGTCAATGGCAGCTTTGTTGTCACAGTACAACATCAGAGGCTTGCACCAGTACAGCCGCAGCTCTGCTAGGAGGATATGTATCCATAGTAACTCACATATGCCATGAGCCATAGATCTAAACTCAGCCTCTGCAGTAGATCGAGCCACGACACCTTGCTTTTTACTTCGCCAAGAAACTAGGTTTCCTCCTACAAATGCACAATAACCAGATGTTGAGCATCGGTCATCTAGGGAACCAGCCCAATCAGCGTCAGTATAGCACTCAACTTGTAAGTCTCCTTGTCTGGTATATAAAAGGCCTCTTCCTAGGCATCCTTTAAGATACCTTAGGATCCTGTTTACAGCTTCCATACAAGCTGATTTTGGGTCCTGCATATACTGGCTAACTACACTCACAGCAAAAGCAATATCTGGACAGGTATGAGATAAATATATTAACCTTCCAACAAGTCTCTGATAGCGCTCTCGATCCACGGGTGTACCTGCATCACTACTTAAACGATGATTTTGCTCAATAGGTGTAGCTGCAGGTCGACAACCAAGCATACATGTTTCCTTGAGCAAATCCAAGATATATTTCCATTGTGAGAGAAAAATGCCCTTTGACCCCCGTGAGACCTCTATACCAAGAAAATATCTCAGTTTTCCCAAGTCCTTCACTTCAAATTCCTGTGCAAGATGATGCTTCAGATTTGCAACCTCAGTGGAATCATCTCCAGTAATCACAATGTCATCGACATACACTATCAGTATTGCAACCTTGCTATTACTATGCTTGTAGAATAGTGTATGGTCAGCATTGCTTTGAACATAGCCCCTTTTCAGCATGGATTGTCTGAACCGGTCAAACCAAGCTCGTGGTGACTGCTTTAAGCCGTATAGAGAACGATGTAGGCGCAACACCTTTCCACCGGTTTGACTGGACTCAAACCCAGGAGGTATATGCATGTATACTTCTTCTTGGAGATCACCATGAAGGAAAGCATTCTTCACATCCATCTGGTAAATATCCCAATCAAGGTTTACAGCACATGACATAAGTGTCCTTACCGAATTCATCTTTGCCACCGGTGCAAAGGTCTCTTCATAGTCGATTCCATATGTTTGTGTGTAGCCCTTCGCCACAAGACGGGCTTTATACCTCTCCACCTTTCCCTCGGGGGTCTGCTTAATAGTGAAAACCCACCTACAACCTACAGGTTGCTTACCTGGTGGTAGATCCACGAGCTCCCAAGTCTCATTCTTCTCCCAGGCTTTCATCTCATCAAGCATTGCTTCCTTCCATTTTGGATCCTCTATGGCTATTTTCCAATTAGATGGTATGGACACAGAGTCTAAAGAGGCAATAAAGCTTTTGAAGGGTGGATTACAATATTCATAGGAAATGAAATTGGCAATGTTATGTTTATAATCTTTGAGGTGTCCTGGAATGTTTCGATTTCTAGTAGGTTTTCGCAAAGCAATCGGTAGATTATTTTCAGGAGCAAGGGTAGATAATTGATTCTCACTCTGCCCCGCGGTGCTAATAGGAGTGGCGGAACTACATGGGTTAGTGTTAGTACCTGGGTCCTCATGCATGTGAAGCTCACGGTCTTGTGAAGGAAATGAAGAATTTTCTATTGCATTTTCTATGTCTCCATGACCAAAACCGTTATTGCACCCATCATTATTTGTCTCCTCCTCCTGATTTTGAGCATTATCTAGAATGGGTAAACCACCCGAAGTGGAAACAAGAATGGGGCTTAATGGAGAGTCTCCACTACTACTCTCCCCTTCTTGTTGCACTTCACGCGGGGATAAGGCAATGCCGGTGTCACCTGTTGAGCCATAATATGATTCATGCTCACGGAACGTCACATCCATGCTCACAAAAAACCAGCGCTATGAAGGGCACCAACATCTATAACCCTTTTGAGAGGGGGAATAACCCATGAAAACACATTTGAGAGCACGGGGATCTAATTTTCCAATAGAGTTCCTATAATCATGCACAAAGTACACACACCCAAAGACCTTTGGAGGAACTACAAAGTCATTAGAATTCAAGAGACACTCAGCGGGAGTCTTGTGACCAAGAACTCGAAGAGGCATACGGTTTATCAAATATGCTGCGGTTTTTATTGCTTCCCCCCAAAGAAATTTAGGCACATTCATTGTAAACTTAAGTGAGCGTACAACCTCAAGCAAATGTCTATTTTTACGCTCTGCAACACCATTTTGTTCTGGAGTATCAACACAGGTAGTTTGATGTTCAATGCCATTTGAGGCAAGGAACTGTCCAAACTCGTTGTTGATATATTCGGTACCATTGTCTGAACGCAAGGTTTTAATAGTTGCCCCATGTTGATTTTTAATGAGAGCACATAAATCCTTAAAAACCAAGAACACATCACTCTTATGCTTCAAGAGATAAAGCCAAGTGTAACGACTAAAGCAATCAATAAAAGTCACAAACCATCGGTGCCCAGAAATGGAACGAACCTCACAGGGTCCCCAAACATCCGAGTGAATCATTTCAAATGGTTTGTCACTTCTTAAACCTATACTAGGATAGGAACCCCTTGTATGTTTAGCTAACTCACAAGCATCACATACAAGGAGCTCCTTGGGACACAACTTGAAAAGAGAGGGGTAAATACGTAATAATGCAGCAAAAGATAGATGGCCAAGCCTGCGATGATGGAGTAGCAGTTCTTGGCTAGGAGACAAGCATGATGCAAAAGCAACTTCATCACTTCCTTCATCAAGATGGTAGAGTCCATCATGCACGGTCCCAGTCCCCAACAGTCTCCCTGTCTTGAAAATCAAGCAAGATTTGAGAGAATAGTTTTAGGGATTGGAAGAACCATGGAGAGGATTTGGGGAAATTTCTGGACCATTCACCTCGGTCCCTCTCTCTGTATACATCTATAGTATGTGTACATTTTACATTTTAGTCTCTAAGAAACTAGGTAAATATAGTCATACACCAACAGTATCCATACGAGTACCTTTGAGAGACTGTTCTTTGTGGTATCGCGACAACTTCTATTTGCAGTCTTCAACATGTGCCTTCACTATACCAACATGCAGGGTTCACTATACACACACAGCTCGTCAGAGACAAAGTATTTAGGCCCAGCCCCCCCCCCCCCCCCCCCCCCCTCTTCTTGGAAGCCTTGTCGAGCTACACTAAGTGCTGACATGTAGGCCATGCCTCTACTACATGATCTGCTGCTTATCAAGTTGCAGCACCGTAGATCGATGACTGAAAACACCACCGGTTCATGTGCTTATACAATTGCATCAAGCCCCGGTGACCGGTGTAACAGTTTAATTATAAGATACAAAAGCATACTCAATACCATATTACCATCAACTTACAAGGATAGTTTCTAACCCGTACTCCCCTGCCACACCTGCTGCCTTCTTGTTACTTGCACATCTCCTTACGTCGGGCACCCCCGAGTTTTCTGCAAACCCTGCGACTATCTTCATATCCGGACGGGGGATGCCACAAGTTTATTGTATAACCTCGATGCTATAAGTCTACGACAATATATATCATGAACACATAACCACAAGTACGTTAGGAAGAAGACGAATCCTTGAGGAGGGCGATCGCGTGGCACACCTCCACCATGGTGGGCCGCTCCGGCGGCGAGTGCTGAGTGCACGCTATCCCAAGATCCATCAGCTTGACAACGACGTTGTCCGCTTGTGCAGCCGACAACATCGCGTCCGTGGCCGCCAGCCATGGCTGTGCGATGATGGCGGTGAGGTCATGTGGGTGGTGCCGCCTCACCCAGCCGTGCAACGTGAGCCCCTCTTGGAAGAGCAAATCGGTCGGGCGCTTCCCGGTGATCATCTCTAGTAGCATCACGCCGAAGCTGTACACGTCGCCTTCTGTCGAAGGGTGGCCCCCTAGTCCGTACTCTAAAATCACGCAACAAAAATGCCATGAAATGTTAAGAGAAGAATGTTGATCACATGCATTTACACTATACTTATATGCTATGTTGATTCGATTGTGTTGTAAATTACCTGGTGCGATGTAGCCCACAGAACCTTGCAACAATCCGGCAGTGGAGTTGCAGGGATCGGCAAAGCCTGCATTGTCGTCGTCGCCCATGTCCTTGACCAGCCGCGCGATGCCGAAGTCAGCCACAACGGCCGTCATGTCGTCGTCGAGGAGGACGTTGCTGGGCTTAAGGTCGCAGTGTACGACGCGGACGGGTGCATAGTGATGCAGGTAGGTGAGCCCCTCGGCTACGTCGCCGGCGATGCCAACCAGCCATGCGAGGTCCATGCCACGTCCGGGGCTGCCGTCACGCGGGTAGAGGTGGTTTTCTAGGCTACCATTGGTCATCAGCGGGAGCACGATCGCGTGGAAGTCCGGTTGGCTGCATGTGGTGACCACGCGCAGCAGGTTCCGGTGCCGCGTCCGCCTCAGCACATCGCACTCCCGCTTGAAACTCCGGGAGACCTCGCCGCCTCCGGTATTAGGGTCGAGCACCTTGACGGCGACACGCGTGCCGTTGCGGAGCGTCCCCTCGTACACGCGCCCGAACTGCCCCGCGCCGATCAGCCTTGACTGCTCGAACCCGGCCGTCGCCTCGTAGAGCTCCCGTTGAGAGATCCTCGGGTAGTCCCCCCTCGTGCTGGGCTCGCATGGTAGCAACGGTGAGCGCCGCCTGTCTCGTCCCACGGCGTGGCACATGGCCAGCCCAATGATTGCCATCGTGAAGCTCGTGACTGTGCCGACGACGAGCAACACCACTCGCCGGTTATGGAGCAAGTTGCACTTCGCGCCGCTGCACCTAGGCAACCCAGGCGTCATCGACGCCGTCCCCGCACACAGTCTGTCATTGCCGAGGAACGCGTCCGCCCGAAATCCTGCAAAGGCCCCGCCGCTCGGCACCTCGCCTGAGAAGTCGTTGTATGAAAAGTTAACACGCAGCAGCGACGCCACCTTCTCCAAGGATTGAGGGAGGGTCCCCGTGAGGCCATTGCAGGACACGTCGAGGTACTTGAGCTCGATGCAGCTGCCGAGCTGCGGCGGGATCGTGCCGGAGAGCTGGTTTGATGACAGGTTAAGCAATTGCAACCTAACCATCTCACCGATGGTCACCGGGATCGTGCCAGACAGCAAGTTGCCCGCGAGGTTGAGGTTGAGCAATCCGCTCAGCCTAGATAAGCCAGCTGGGATCTTGCCTTGCAACATGTTGTTGGAGAGATCAAGATTTTCCATCGTCACACATTGCACGATGCTCGGCGGAATGGCACCGGTGAGCCGGTTTTGCGAAAAATTGACGACCCCGAGCCACGGGATCATGCCAAGGGATAGCGGGATATCACCGGAGAGCAGGTTGTTTGAGAGGTGCAGCTGCTCGAGCTGCCGCATGCTGGAGATGCCCTGTGGGATGGAGCCGTTGAGGAGGTTATGGGAGAGGTTGAGGGTGTTGAGGTTTGTGAGGTTGGAGATGTTTGCCGGGATCGGGCCAAAGAGTCTGTTAAACTGAAGGTGGAGCTGCATGAGGCCGGGAGCGAGGCGACCGACGACAGGCGGGATCGTGCCGGCGATGTCATTCCCGGCGACGCCGAGCTCCTTTAGCGCGGTGCAGTTGGTAAGCGAGGCGAAGAATGGTTCAAGGCCGGTGTTATTCCGCGAGTTCGCGAGGTGGTTGAACGACAGGTGCAAATACTCGAGGTTGCTCATGCCGCTGAACATGTCATCCTGCGGCAGCTCGCCGGTGAGGAAGTTCGATTGCAGTAGCAGCCATCGGAGCTTCGTTGAGTTTGACAGTGAGCGGGGGATGACGCCATGGAGTTTGTTGGACCGCAACACGAGGGATGTCAGCTCAGGGAGTGGGCAATCCGCTCGGATGGGGATCTTGCCGCCGAGAAAGTTTGACGACATATCAATGTAGTGCAAGGCGGAGAGGTTGCAGAAGATAGCAGACGGGATATGCCCAGAGAGGTTGTTGTCACCGAGATTTAGGTATACCAAGCGCCGAATATGCGAGAGCTCCACCGGAATCGATCCCTCCAACTGGTTTCCGCTGAGGCTGAGCTGCGTCAGCCGAGAAAGCTTCCCGAGCTCCTGCGGCACCGCTCCAGAGAAGACGTTCTCGGAGAGATCGAGGATGCTGAGTCTCGAGAGGTTGCCGAGCTCCGGCGGGACCGCCCCGGTGAGCGTGTTCGACGACACATCGAGAAACTTGAGGCGTGATAGGTTGCCAAGCTCCGGCGGGACGATCCAGGCGAGCATGTTCAATGACACGTCGAGAAACTTTAGGCGGGAGAGGTTACCGAGCTCTGGCGGAATCATCCCGGAGAGCATGTTCAAGGACATGTCGAGAAACTTGAGGTTGGAGAGGTTGCCGAGCTCCGGTGGGACGCTGCCGGTGAAGTGGTTGCCGGAGAGGTTGAGTGTCCTGAGGTGCGAGAGGTTGCCAAGCACGGGCACGACCCTGCCAGAGAGCTTCTGTTCACTTAGTATTAACTTGACAACATGGCGCTCCGTGTCGCAAGCGACACCGGTCCAGTTGCACACGTCCGGCGAGCCCCAGCCCGCGAGCGCTCCATTGGGGTCGCCGGACACGCCGGCCTTGAAGACCAAAAGCACGGAGCGGTCGTCCTCTTCTCCCACGAGAGCCGGGCTTGCGGTGTGGAGGAAGAGGAAGAAGAGGAGAAATGTGAGGATGAGGGCCGTGATTGGCCTGGCAACCATGGCCATGGCCATGAGATGAGAGCACGCGCCGGGTAGCTTGGAGCTGGTGATCGAGCTCGGAATCAGATCGGAGCTAAGCAAAATGGGTTGGTGATGATGAGTGCAAGGTTTGCTGCACAGCGCGGGTAGGGTTTTATAAAGGTTGGTGATCGAGCGCCGTGCCTAACTAATTAGGGTTTGGATACGATCTGCATGCATGGCTGTGGGGCCGGCCTGGTGGTTTGGATACGGTCTCACGGGATATCTAATCCACGGGTGAGACTAATTAGCGTACAAAAATGCTACAATTAGCGTCTCAACGGCTAATCATGCATGCATGTATGTGTGACTCCACGGGTATATGTAAGCTTAAACTCGACTACTCTTTCCCCAAAATATAGGATTTTTTATGGCCTTCTACGTATGACTTTGACTACGTACAAGTCTTATGGGACTTATCAATGATATTCAGTATCTAAGAACTAACCCTGGTTAGGGCTGGATGGTTAGGAGGACAGTGGTTTCTAGCACATCAAGGTTTAAATCCTAGTGCTTACATAATTTTTGGATTCATTTCAGGATCTTCGGTGATGCGCATTCGGTGGGAGAAGACGTCCTCAATCTCTCGTAGGTGGTTATAGGGGTAGGGTTTGCGTGTGTATTCATAGAAATGAGTGTATACGCGCATATATGAGCGCATGTGTCTATACTGTGTTTTATAAAAAATGATATTCAGTATCTTACCGATGTTTATGCTTTCCTTTGAGATACGCAAAGGGGTAATGAAAAGATTGGATTATTATTGATCCAGATTTCTCTGGCAACGTGATGTAAAGGAAAAATGTAAAAAGTAACGAGCTAAGTGGGATAGATATCGAGGACCTGGAAATTAAGAATAAGTGCCTACCTACTACTTCCTTCGTTTTTATTTACTTTGCATATTAGCTTTGTCTCGAGTCAAACTTTGCAAACTTTAACCAAGTTTATACAAAAAAAATATTACATCCACAATATCAAATCAATACCATTAGAATCATCATTGAATATATTTACATACCATGTATAGTATTTGTTACTGTGAAAGTTTAGATTATTTTCTAAAAACTTGGCCAAATGTTTATAAAGTTTGACTTAAGTCAAAGCTAATATGCGGGTAAGTAAAAATGGAGGGAGTAAATGGTTGTTTAAGATACTTAATGATGGGTAGGGAGGGGGAGTTTGGCATGAGTTGCTTTGTAGCAAATACCTCAAATGGAGGGAGTAAATGGTTGCCATTAAAAACAAGATATCCATGTGGTACTTGGACAGAAATGTGGTTCTCAGAAAATAGAATCTGGCAAAATGGAGATAGAGGGCTCCAAGAAGTGTGAGCTTTTGTGATAATAAGGAGGAAACAACTCAACACTTATTTTTGACCTGTCCTTTTACCACCATACTCTAGCCAACCGTCCATGTGGCCTATAATTCACCCGCTTCAACAAGTATACCAAATTTGTTTGAAAACTGAATGACATGGGTTGCGCTTTAGTTTGGGCCATCTGAAATTGCCGGGCTGATTATTATTTTTAACATGTCAAAACTTCCAAAAACAATTGCAGTTATCCTTGGAGCTACCAGGTGGATCCATATGTGGTGTTCCCTGCGACGTCATGTGGAGGCACGGACGGCCATGGCTTTGTGGTGTAGCCAATGAGAGATGGTCACTTGGGTTATATTCAACCAGTTTGGATGATGGTCCTGTAGTAGGATTTGTGAATGAGTCATGCAATCCTATTCTAGGCGATTGTGGCACCACTTGTTTTTTCTTCTTTTATTGCAAGACTGTATGGATGTTTAACTTTGCTTTAATAAGATGATTGTGTGCATCAACCGATGTAGAGGCCCGGAATATCCCTTTTCAAAGAAAAGAAAAAGTCTAATTAAGATTTGATAGTTCGATCGTTACTTTGTATGGTTAGCATTCTACTACCTTTCCTTATCTTAATAGCAAGGAGGGAATCATCTTTTGGAAGAAAAAGAACATCGGAGAAATCAAATGTTTCAGATATGAGTAATCTGATAGCGTTAGTTACCATCACATCAACCTTTGCTTATTGCTTCTCTACCTGCAACGATCCCCAAAGTACCTTAATATGATGTGTCATGATAGCATGCATGGTCAATATTCCAATGTTGCGTCAGATACCAGGCTCAAAGTTTGTTCTTTCGGTTAAGTTAATCATGTTTGGGTCACAATCTAAGTCTGAACAGATACGCACACAGATCACACTTTGGCATCATCAGGTAGAATTGTACATCTTATGTTAATATTCTGAAGCCCCTTTACTGTCAAAATTGAAAAACTCCATAACTTTAGTAAAATGGTTGAGGTAACAATCTTTCTTGAGCAGAACCAGTGTGTGTTGACTGCTTTCTGCTACATATCCTGAATCTTTTTACGACCGCTTTCTGCTACATATCCTGAATCTTTTTACGACCGCTTTCTGGTACATATCCTGGATCTGACTTGTTAAAGCTAGCAAGCGTGTTGATGGAAAAGCCAACCGAATACTCTTTTGTGGTAAAGAGTATTGAAGTTCTTATCGAATCTACAACAACACTAAACTACATTCCTGGTCGTGAAAGGAGACGATCAATCAAATCATCAGATGCGACAAAAACAGTGCCGAGCAAATGTTAATTAACTTGTTTATGTCAATTTGGTCGTGAAAGCACCGAAATAATGACCTGACTCGAGATCCTTTTGCTTTTATCTTTGATGAGTGACGATGGTCGGGCATGCATGCTTGCTAACGGCATGACTTGAGGATTAACAACTCAAAGAATTCACAAGTAGTCGTTAGTAGGCAATCCCCAACCATCAGTAAACTAACTAATGTTCACCCTTTCTACAAACAATAATTAGTAAACTAATGTTGTATTAACCGCCGGACGGGTGAGATGAGAGAACACCAAATGCGCCATGAGGAATTAACACAGGACCGACTAATCGATCGAGCGCGTGCTCTGGTATTCCTTTTCCCCTCGATTACTTTGTGTGTAGTAGTCATTGGTCAATTTAATGGGTGTTAATTATTAACACGAGTTGGACGACAACTTTGTGGTCGTCGTTGACAACAATCGGTCATGGAAGATGACGTTTGTCGGCCCCATCACATACAGCAACGTCACGCCGATGAATGCTCTTCAAATCCGTACCCAACACCCGGGGAAATTAGCAGTTTATCACACGATTAATGTAAGATTCATACATAATATATAGTACCATATCGATCATGAACAATTTGCATGCCACGTGACATAAAATGTGTCTACTCTACTTGCGGATATGTGCATATATGCACACTCTTGTATTGTACCACCTCTGTTTTTAATGTAACACGTTTTGGCAGTTCAAATTTGAATTGAACTGCCAAAACGTCTTACATTTAGAAATAAAGGGTGTGTGTATGAATGCATATGCATATGCACGCTTGTACGTATGTGTGTGCACGTCACGTGCTAGGTGCTACGATGTAGCCAACTGAACTTTGCAACAGTCTGTTGGTGATGGAGCGCAACAGGATCATCGCTAGTGTTGTTGCTGGTTTCGGTATTATAGTAACTGCATTTGTTCTTTTCTGCTTTGCAGGTTTCTTAAAGCCCGCCTATGAAAATGTGCAAAGAAGTTAATGTGAAACCAATGATTCTTCCAACAACAAATCCTTTTGACTTGGGCAGTCACATATAGGCATCGTTTTCATGGAACTGGATGTTAATTATTGTTTGATTTCTAATTGGAGTTATCATTTGTGATGTTAAGCCCATGGTTAACGCTTTAATTATCCTTGGTATAGCAGTACTTGTGCGACTTGACATGTATAGCTTATGGTCAGCGTGCATGATTGGGCTGAATTATTTTGCTATTTTTATTTATGGGTACATTTCATGTTTCTGTTTTTCTTAAATTTCCCGAATTTCATGGACTCTCGAAGGACATGTATACACATTTCAATTAATTTTGAACTTAAATGAAGTTTGTGTAAAAAGAATCGGAGTAGGTTTGCATGTTTTTTTGACAATATAAGTTTTCTAAGAAATTTGGCAGTTTCCTGCCAGTCCCCCAAACTCACATGGTGATCTTCCCGTGGTGCGAGAAGACCCCGGGCGGCCATGGAAATCCCCCTCAAGGGGATCAGAGCCCTGAGATACCTTCCCCTTACAACCAAACGAGGCCTAAGCGGGAGATGGTCTTGCCTATGAAGCACAACCCATGATGAAGAGAGGATCGATTCAGGCCGATGTCGCATAGAGCCATCCGACCAAGCCAATGGTTGAAACCAACCCGAGTATGGTCTCGACCATCCAAAGGTGGTTCTTTAGGAAAATGAAACACATTATTTTTTCTCCAGAAATAACAGAAAATCAAAAAAATGATGAAGACTATGAGACTTTTTTTTTGAGAAACATGTGAGATGTTTCCTACTTGCCCCTTATTCAGGTAGAGCGATTGGCCCAGCCCGTTTAGCCTATGCACATATATTTTTGGAACCTTCCGGAGGGGTTGGTCTGGTTCAATTCCGATTTTTTTTGTTTTTTTCATGTTGTTTCTTTTCACAGGTTTTCTTCTTTTTCCTTTAAATTTTTTCTTTTTACAGGAATGTCCAGGAATTTCAAGGATTGTTGCTTTTTAAGAAAATGTTTGAGTTTTAGGAAATTTTAAAAATGTGCCTGTTTTATAAAAATGCTCGCGTTTCTAAAAACAATTTCTCATAATTATTTAGAAAATTCAAAATTTGTTCATGTTTTCAAAAAATGTTTGCAAAATTGAAAATAGTTTTGTTTTAAAATATGTTCAAGTATTTGGAAATAATGTTGCATTTAAAAAAAATGAAAACTTTCTAGTTTAAAAAAATCTGGAAATTCTTCGCTTTTCTATAAATGTTCATTTAAAAAAATCATGTTTAAAAAACAATAGAAGCTTAAATATTTTTCCAAAATTGACTGGAAAACCGTGCGCTACAGTGCCTACAAAAGAAAATGCAAAATAAGGCAGGTGGCTTCATGAGTTGGCGCTTTGACCCCCCTAGACTGGGAGCTCCTTATTGGCGATTTCAGTGCCGGTCTGTTTCTCTTTCTAGCTCCCAGTATGCATGATAGTGGGCTCAATTTACTAGGCCCAATTGGTGTTTGATCGGTTGCGTGACTGTTTCGACCGAGACCTGTTTCATTGTTTCGTTTGTCTCATTCCTTTAAACATATTGTTTCCTTCTAATGCTTGTTTTAAAATGTCCATTGTACTTGAAGATGGTAATAAAACTAAGAAGTATATATGCAGTCGAGATAATTTGGAAGGCGAATGCGTGGTTGATCATTCGAAAAAAGTTCACCAACATGCGAAAACTTTGCGAATGCCAAAAATATTCATGAAATAGAAAAAATCATATATTCAAGAAAGTTCCTAAATTTGAAAATTCGCAAATTTCAAAAAAAATCACAAATTCAAAAACGTTTTTTAAGAAAAGTTAAGAAACTTGGAAAACGTTCATGAGATTTAGGGAAAAAATGCACAGAGTTATTATTTTTTCGAATTTGAAAAAATTTTAAGACCTGGGAAAATCATACTTTGAGAAAAGATCCAAAAATGTAAAAGGTTAACGAATCTGAAAAAAGTTCACAATAATTTGAATTATTTGGGTAATTTGAAAAAAGGTTCATGAATTTGAGAAAGTTCCAAAAATTTACAGAAAAATCCAAAATTTGAAAACAATTCATGCACCAGGAAAAAAAATTAAAACAAAAAAGAAAAATGGAAAAAAGTAAACAAAAAGATAAAAAATGGACAAAAACCGAGTGAAATAACAAAACCGGGAACCACAAACACATAAAATATTGGTGGGGAAGCTTCTGGAAGTTTCGCAAAAATGGAGGGGCTTATAAAAAATGAAGTCAAACTAATCTTATAGGCTGGCCCGTTAGGAACAATGGGGAGTGAGGGTCAGCCTGGCAATCAGGCCGGGTTTGGTTGGGTTAACCTTCACCAAACCCATGCCCGACACCTTATCAGGTCCTTCCCAAACCCATGAAGCTAAACAAATATTGGGCCATGAAAACACATGGGAGTGACATATACTCCCTCCGTTCCTAAATATAAGTCTTTGTAAAGATTTCACTACAGACTACATACAGAGCAAAATGAGTGAATCTACACTCTAAAATGCATCCACATACAACCGTATGTGGTCCATAGTAAAATCTTTACAAAAACTTATATTTAGGAACAAAGGGAGTAGAAGTGAGAAAAGGCCCACCAATGGGCTGACCTCTTAGTCATGCCTTATTTTCTGCGTGACTGTGCTACTTACGTGTATTTATAGATTAAAAAGGTAAACCGTAATGGAGAAAAAATAATTTATTTAATTCTTAATATTAATCTGGTGACCTATCAGGTAACCCACGAGCATGAACTTATACATACCCTACCCACAACTAATCGGGTTACCTAGGGTAAGACCCATGGATGAAGTTGACAACCCATAGCCCTACCCATTCGGATCGGGTGCTCATGGGCGTGTGAACCCATGGGTCAGATTGCCGACTTGAAGGGAGGGGGTGTGTGCTATTTGTAAATAACCCTGTTTTTGGCGCGTAAGGCGCCGAATAGGGTTTGGGCCCAGACTGTGAGGCCCTTCCACTCAACTCGAGACCCAGTTTCTGGTCGCTGGAGGCCCGCCACGAAGGAAACAAAAACGCGCTTCTGCAGGGTCCTCTCCGCAAAATCGCCTTCCTCTTTCCCCGTCGTCCCCGTCCAAATCCAAACCCGAAAGAGGAAGAGGGAGAGAGGCTCGCTAGGGTTGCGTCTCCCGCCGGCCGGAGAGAGAGAGAGAGAGGATGACGACGGCGGCGCGGCCGACGTGGGCGCCGGCGAAGGGCGGGAACGAGCAGGGCGGCACGCGCATCTTCGGGCCCTCCGGGAAGTACTCCTCCCGCGACCTCGCCGCACACACCTCCCTCAAGCCCAGGTAAATTAAGCTCCGCCGTCGATCCCCTTCCTCCCCGCGCTCCGATGCCGAATCCACGCCCCCCGGTGGGTCGAATCGCCCGCCTGGTTAGAGGCCTCGCGCGCACGCCGTCGTTGGAATTTTGCGGTGGGGGAAAGGGTGCTAGGGTTCGTCGCTACTGGTGGCCTGGGCTCCGTCCAGATCGGGGCGGCTGGCCTCGTCGGTCTCCGCGCGGTAGAATTGCTGGCGACAGATGGCTATCGCTAGCTCCTGACTGGTCGCGGGCTGGGGTGGTCGTGTATCGCCAACTCTGTATAGTGGTTTTGCATCTGCTTAGGGCCTGCAAAGGGGCAGTAGAACACACCCTGCCCCGCTAATCGCTGTGAAATGGACGCAGCGTCTGCTATTCTGTACGAGGTTGCCAGGGTTAGGTCGATTTCTGTATGTACAATCTGACAAGCAAAGGCGCTACTTGTTCGCTGCAACAACAAAATTAATTAACCAACATACATGCATACTTGGCTTGCAAAAGTCCAGATGTGTGCAGAAACCTGCAAATGTCAAACAAAAATGTAGCCGTTTGCTTTTAGATGTTTGGAGCTGGGGTAGCTTACCTAGCACCAAGTGTTAATGTTCTAGAGAACTACCTGAATCATGTCTGCTGCTGCAGCGTATGGTGAATAAATTTAAGCACCATAAGCAAATGGTTCATCATGGTGCACATGTTCCTCATTTGGGTTCTATTACTTGTTAACCAGAATCATGGACACCGTATATGGCTAAATTAGGGATGGCTGGCCCTGATCTTGCTCGTTGAGCTCTGTGCGATAGAGTGCTAGCGACAGACGCTGGCCGCCAGTCCTTACATTGGCGCTGGTTGTGGTTGGTGTTTTGCCAACTTAGTAGCTATATTGCTTCTGTTTAGGCCCTGAATATTCCATTACAACCGACTTTTCTTTGGCAATCTTTGCAAGTAGCCTGCTACTTGGTTCAAGGTTGCCAGGATTAGGTCGATTTCTGTACAAACAAAGACACTTGTTTACTGCACCAATACTACTAGTTAAGTAACATACTGAACACACCTGACCTAAATAAGTCCGCTTATGTGAAAAAACCTGTGAATATCAAACAAAATGTAGCTATTTATCACCAGGACAACCAACTATTTGCATTTTGGAGCTGCAGTAGCTACTTAGCACCAAGTGTAACTGTAACGTTTAACATAATCACCTGAATTTGTCTGCTGCTGTTGCTGCTGTTGCTGCTGCATCAAAAGAGTAAATCTATGAACAAATTGCTTACCATGGTTCTCATCTGGGGTTTATTACCTGCTAAACAGAACCTAGAACACCATATATTGCCAAACTATTGCTTCAGCCTTACATGATTGTTTTTAGTTCTTGACACCGAATCCTAAACAAAATAGGCTGGCAGTTCTTTGATGTCTACGTACTGACATTCTCCCCTTATGTGCAGAAAAGAGGGACAACAAACTCAAGAGGAGGTACAGAAGAGGAATCTTAGGGATGAACTTGAGGAGCGTGAACGCAAGCACTTCTCATCCAAGGATAAGTCCTATGTTGGTAATGCCTCTAGATCCATCTGCTCTTTGTCCCTCATCTGGGCAGATAGTGCTTGTCACATCCTTTCTTCCGTGATGTTTATCTATTGTTGTTTTATTGTATCTGGGAATTGTAATTGATTAGTTCAAACACTTTTTTCTCGCAGACGAGAGGGACCGGCGAAAAAGTTCAGGCCTGCTCTTAGAAGGTCGGTGACACTACTTTACCAAAGTTTGTTTAGTGCCTAGGTTCAAGGCAGCATAATGATTTACTTTGTTCTTCTGGTAATCACAGGTTCAAAACGGGATGAGGATAAGATAGTTCCACGTGAAATTGATGCAGATGACTCTGACGTGGAACTAAAAAGTGATGATGAAAGGTCTGTTTAGTTCTTGCTCAGTAGTTTATCAATCACACCCATTCAAAATGCTGATGAGACTCTTCTTTCTGTTGCATCTTCTAACTGCATGAATAAATTGTAGCCTGAATTGGGGCCGAAACTGTTCAATAGGTGTTGTCTACCATAAACTTTGGAATTGGGTGATACACATTCTTATGCTGGCTAGCATTCTTTTCATTGCAGTTGGATTATGTTTATGTTTACAAGAAAAACATATGGTAAAATAGCAAAAAAGTATAATGCAGCAATTGTCCTGATATTTTTTGGGACAGAGCTGTTTAGCTGGGTCCAGTGTTGTAGTTCAGTTGGTTATCTCAACTTAATTTATGTCTTACTCATCAAATTATCTTATATTCAGCGACGATGATGACGACGACGACGACACTGAGGCACTAATGGCAGAGCTTGAAAGGATTAAAAAAGAAAGAGCCGAGGACAGGCTTAGAAAGGTTTGTTGTTTTCTTCTCTGTATTATCATTTTGAGGCGCTCTTTTTCTTTAGGTTTAGAGAATTAATGTGAACTCATGTCTGTTTGCTGCAGGAGCGTCAGCAAGCAGAAGAAGAGGCCAAGATGAAGGAGGCTGAGCTGATGCGAGGAAACCCACTGATCAATATGAATAACTCTGGCTCCTTCAATGTGAAGAGAAGGTTAGGACAGTGATGCCTAGCGTATCATATTATATGCTTCTTTTATGTTGTGTTGCCCTTTTTTTAGGAATAGAATGCTGCCATGCTTTATGCTGAGCTTAATCCTGTTCATATATGTGTTTGTCGCAGGTGGGATGATGATGTTGTATTCAAGAACCAGGCTCGTGGAGAGACTAAGACACCGAAACGGTTCATCAATGACACCATCAGAAGTGATTTCCACCGCAAGTTTCTGCATAGGTACATGAAATGATGCTGCTGTATGCTTTATGTTGTCTGGACAGTATGCATGCTGAAAGAGCCTGTGATGTTTCTGTATTCTGAAGATCGATTTGTATGACATAAGTGTAACAGCTACGTTATCTTAATGGTGATATGTTTACCCTGTTCCTAAGAGTAAAGAAAAGAACCCACTGCTTGTGTATTACTGATGCTTCGCTGTGACCTCAGGATGTTTCTATTAGTACATTGACCTGGAAATATGTATGCTTGCTGTGTACTCTCAGTTTGTTTCACTGCCCAGCAGTGTCTTGGAAAATTCATTGAGCGCTTGATACACCAATTTTCTTGCCGGCCTTCTCTTTGGGAAAGTGATTTTAATTAAACTAGCAACCAAAGTTCCTTCTCTATTTGATTGTTTTCTGGTTTGGCTTGATGGATTTGATTGTTTTCTGGTTTGGCTAGATGGACAGTTAGTGAGAGTTTAACCGAGTAAATTGGCAGGTTACTCTTTGCCTCTTTCTCATGGCATTGGAGTCGTTGTACTGCTCGGAGATTGATATCCTGGTTCTCCATTGTTGGCTGGCCATCTTTTTCATGGCTAGCCGGGAGGAGCTAGGGGACATCTATGTTATCTCTTTGTTTATTTGGTCAGTCAGTTCTGTTTGCATGGTTGCATCTTCTATATTCTTACTGTTCAGAATCTGCATAGAAGATATCTTGATTTTGTTGATTGATGTCGAGATAATGTTGGTTGCCATTGAATTCGAATGAAGTAGCTCATTTTCCTTTCTATTTCTTCTCTCTTCGACTTTGGATTTATTATTTATTTGGTCTTCTTGTTGCATGCAAATTGAACTTCTATTTGCTTGCTGGCTCCTTAGGGGGAAATGATCTTACTTAGCCTGCAATTGAAGTTGTGTTCTTGGTTTGTGGTTCTCACTGTTTGATTAATGTCTAATTCGTGTTTACTGAAGTAGTAGGGAGAGTTTTAGCCGAGCAAAATGGCAGGTTACCCTATGCCTCAGTTTCTCATGGCATCGGAGTCGTTGTGCTGCTCGGAGATCCATCACTCCCTGGTCTCATGATGTTTGCTGGCCACTTTCCTCGGGCCGGTGAGCGAGGCTGGGTGAACATATTCTCTCCTCTTTGGTTGAATTAGTCAGTTGGCCTCCTTGCTCTGTTTTCTTATTTTCCAGTGACTGAGATCTGTTTTTGTCGGCCATGGCTGAACTTATTTGCTGGTTCTTTCTATTTTATCGGTTGATATTTTCAGACTGGCCTTTTTCTTATTGCTATCTACTGTACTACCTAGGGCTGCTCCTCCTGACCGCTTTTCTTTTGATATTTTGGGTCTGTTCAACGCTTTGTTAGTTGGTTGATTTCTGATTAGAATAGACTGAAGTAGTGAGAGTTCAGCCAAGCAAAATGGCAGGTTACCCTATGCCTCAGTTTCTCATGGCATCTGGGTCGTTGTGCTGCTCGGAGATCAATGACTCCTGGTTCTCATGCTGTTCGCTGGCCACTAACCATGGGTCTAGTGAGTGAGGCTGGGTGAACATATTTTATCTTGGTTGAATTAGTATGTGTGTTGCATGTTGAGAGTGATTGAGATCTGTTTTTGTTGGCCTTGGCTGACTCTGTTTTATGCTCTAGAGAAGATACATGGTACTTATCTGCTGATTCTTTTGATTTTGTTGGTTGATATGCGCAGACGGTGGTTTGCTATCTACAGCTGGAGCTGCTATTCCTAACCTGCATTTCATCTGTTTTTTAATGGTTTGTTTGACAGTTGGTTAATTTGTTGATTCCTTATTAGATTAGAGTGTATTATTGTACGAGGAAAATGGCAGGCTACTCTTTGCTGCTGTTTCACATGCCATTGAGGTCCATCACTCATAGCCCTCCAGTGTCCATGGCCACTTTATGGGTTTGGTGGCCTAGGGTCATCATTGTTTAATTGTTGAGTCGATTCCGCGTGTATTGGTGTTTGGCTCGAGATCTCTGAGCTGGTAATTCTCGTGTTCTTGATGTTCAGACATAAGTTGCTTGTTATCCAATCCAATGAAGTAGTGCATGCTATTTTCTGGTGTGCGCTATTATTATCTTGAACTCTTGGCAAATAGTAAGACTGAAAGGAATCCTTGGTGCTCCTCCGGTTACAGTATTTTGACGACCGTTTTTTTTGGAAATATGTGAATGTACGGTCTCATTCTTTTTCGAGAAAAGAGGAAGCCCCTGTTTGATGGAGGGAAATTAAGGTGTGTTGCTGATGTATGCTGTGCCCCAGAAGAATTTTGTTGTTATACAGTATTGTCCATAGATGAAATGGAGAAGAATTTTGTTGTTATACAGTACTCTACCCAGTTCCAAATGTACGTAGAAGAGTAAAGTATACATAACTCTTGTCTCAGATTTGTTTAGACACGGATATATCTAGTCACGTTTTAGTGTCGTCGTTTTTAAGACAATTTTGTTGATTAATTGTTTGACGCCGACCTCCGTTGTGATGTCAGTAGATTGCTTCACAGAAACCAAGTAAAAGCAGACAGCAGTACAGAGATGATAGGAGATAGTTTCGGTGTACATCCAAATTCCCCACGTTACAGCGACTTGCCTGATCCCAACTGCACACCACGACGTAACAAATTCTTGTGCGCTCGTTGCCGCCAGCTGTACACAATGACCATCTTCCCCTTTGCTATTGGCGCTCGTCGGAGCAGCCCGTGCGGCGGCGATGCAGCACTCCAGGGTTCGGCGATCTGTAGCGCCCGCATTGATCTGCAACTCCCTATGCTGACGATACACATTGACCTGGAGCTCCCTGCACCGGCCTCCCTGTTGCCGATGTTGTGAGCGCGGCGGTGCGGCGCTGCGAGGGAGCGCCCGGTGTTGCGGAGCGCACCGATGCAGCACCTCCGGTGTCGCGGGAGCGTCTCAGTCTCGTTGCTGCTGCCGGCGTTGTGACAAGTTGAGAGCGGTGGCACTGCTGCTGACGACGCTGCAATGAAGCAAGTTGAGAGCGGTGGCACTGCTGCTGATGCTGCTGCAATGAAGCAGGCGCTGCTGCCGGCGGCGCGACAAGTTGAGGCAGGTGATGCTGCAATGAAGCGGGCTCCTGCATCCGAGCGTCGCGGCCACACGGGGAACAAGGCAGTGGCATCCAGTGAGCTGCTCGTTGACCAAATCTGATGGTCACGTCGCGTCCTCTCAATGCGGCTTAAGTTTCACACTTATTATGGGGCTGATTGCTACTCCCTCCATCCCATAATATAAGAACGTTTTTGACACTAATGTAGTGTCGAAAACGTTCTTATATTATGGGACGGAGGGAGTAGCAAGTAGCCTTGAATTAATGTACATGATGGTGACACACTCTCACCGCGCTTGTGTCTGTTTAACCCCTAAAAAAATCCTGCCGCCAACATCTTGAAGCATAAAGCACGGCCGGTGGCAAAGGGGCACTCTTAGCGACAGGGGGTGAACTTTGAAGAAGTTTTCGCTCCAGTGGCTCTCATGGAGACTATGCGGCTGCTCCTCGCCCTCGCCGCGCATGGTGGATGGCAGGTACACCATATGGATGTTAAATCCGCTTTTCTGAATGGTGATCTTGCAGAGGAAGTATATGTGCAGCAGCGTCCAGGTTTTGTCCATGATGGCAATGAACAAGAGGAGAGAACCACCGATCCAGCAACTACAAATATCGGTTAGCTAGTTGCGGATCGAGTGAATTGCAAAAAACCACCACATTTGAAGTTGAAGCATCCAATTGCCACCACATTTGTTGCGCGTCCCAAAAATCCACCAATTTACTTGTAAATTTTCTCAATAAAAACAAATGACCGATTTGCTGCAGTTAACACGATTTCTGACTAGGCTGGCCCACCCGTCAGGTGCCACGTGGGCGAGGCCAGACGGCGAGTGGGTTGACGCGCGGCCGTTAGGGCACGCGCGTACAAAACAGAGCCCCCACTCCCCGCCGCTCCTCGGCCCACTCCACTCGCACACTCGCTCACTCTCACTCGTCTGCTCTGTCCCCTGTTGCTGCCGGAGTTCTTCGCCGCCGCCACTGGTAGAAAAAGGGCCTATAGTCCCGGTTCGTAAGGGCCTTTAGTCCCGGTTCCTGAACCGGGACTAAAGTGTCGGTACTAATACCTCCCACCTTTAGTCCCGGTTCAATCCAGAACCGGGACTAAAGCCCCTCCACGTGGGCAGTGTGCAGAGCCCAGTCAGGAGACTCTTTGGTCCCGGTTGGTGGCACCAACCGGGACCAATAGGCATCCACGCGTCAGCATTTCTGTGGCTAGGGTTTTTGTTTTTTTTGAAAGGGGGGGGGTTGGGGGTTTTGGGGGGTTAATTTAGGTGTTTCATATATTGTGTTAGCTAGCTATAATTAATATAGAGAAGTGTCCTCTTTTATGTCCGTGCTTGGTCGACGCTACGTACTATACATACGTATAGAGAGGACTAGACACGCTGGCTAGCTAGTAAAGCAAACGAAGGAAACAGAAGATCGTCATGAACATATATGCATACAGAGAGAAGTGATATCGACCACCTCTCCTTCTCCGAGAGATTGGTCGAACAACAAGTTCTCGTATATCTATCTGACAGTACCGGCTACATATATACAGTAATTATCTCTTACAAATATAATCATACGGACTCAGGTTTAACATAGAATTCTCCGTCTTCAGGGATCACGTGGTCAAGAAAGAATGCCGCCAATTCCTCTTGAATTGCTGGCATGCGAGCTGGTGCTAGGAGTTCATCCCGCTTCCGAAACATCTAATTTGACAGTACCGGCTATATATATGAATGAATGAAACTCAACACAAATGATGGTAATAAAATAAAATTGTGAATATTGTTATTTACGTACTTCATATTGATCGTTAGAGTACCCGCCCCGCTCACACGTCGTGTGGCGGATGGACTCGCAGATGTAGTATCCACAGAAATCATTCCCTTGTTCCTGCCACAACCACTTTACAAGAAATAGAGGTCAATCAAACTGATAAGCAAGAATGCTAAATGGTATTGATGAAACTAGCGCTTGAATCACTAGGAGATGCGCGGAACATGCTACTATAGTACTTACTTTCGGGTGTCTAAATTCCAGCTCCTTCGGCAGTCCCGGAACTTTTTTGGTGAATTTTCTCCAAACCCTGCCGGACAAAGAAAACAATTACTTGATATCAGGAAATGAACAAAGTTGCTGATATGGTGGATAATGATCGATTTAACTTACTTCTTGAGGATTTCAGTCATGTCTGCATAGTCCTGGGGATCTTTTCGTCTTGAGTCTAAGAAAGTTACTAGTCCCTGCTCAAGCTTAATCTCTAGGAGAATATAGTGGAAACTGCACACGCATGCATAACTCATGAATTACATTACTATAACCTTGACTAATATATAAGGGAAACCGAATACGCACAAGACAGTAACACTCACTTGAAGTTATAAGGAAAGAGTATTATATCTTTGTTTTGATTTATTACGAACGATTGTAGCATGCTGGCCTCGGTAGCTGCGGCATGAAGTTTAACCTCAGTTGCATCTATGAGATATGTGTTAATGAACCCAATATCACCGATTTGTCTTTTCTTCAATTCGACGATCTTCAATCTGCATAATATAGTGAGGATGATTATAAATACACGCAATGAAAGAGCTAAGCTATATAGAGAAACTTAATGACAAAAGTAGTACTACTTACAGACAGTAGCAGGCGATCGTTGTTTTATCGAGGGCCAATTGATTGAAAAACTGATAGAACTCCTCAAATGGAACAGGCAACAGATCAATTCCAACGAGGTCATGCTCCTTTTTAACTCTCACATACAAACTACTCCTCCCCCCAGAGTCTCTGCAGATTTTCAAGTACCAATCATGCAATCTTCGCATCATCGTTGATAGAGATGTTTCATCTTTGACGAGAGGCTTCCCGTACTCGTATCTTTGCATCCGCATGTCCATGGGTTCATAATGTACTTCGTCGGGCAGGTAATCTGCAAGATTATTATAACCGGGCACCATCCTCGGGTCATTAGCGACGTTGTGGCTAGGCACCTTGAGCGGGGGGCATGATTGCTTCGCTTGTTTGCCGAGCTGGGCAATTTGTTTCCCAGCTCGTCGTTTTTTCAGCCTTTCATCACTGACAGTAGTTCCCGACCGCTCCGCTTCGGCAAATTCCTTTCCAATAATGCGGTCATAGTTTCCTTTCGGCGGATCAGACTTTGGTGGTTTTGTCAGGGCAGCCAGAGTGCGCTTCACTTTCACCCCATCTACCTTCTCCTCCGGAGGTGGATGTTGCTTTGCTTTCACCCCTTCAAAGAATTTCCTCACTTCTTCTCGCGCGATCTCGGCGTTCTCCTCCTGGGTCCTCTCGTATGGTAACTTCTCTGGAGTCTTCAGAGAAGGACCGAATCTATATGTCCTCCCGCCTCTGGTTGTACTGCTAGACGCCGACCGAGCAGACGAAGCCGTTGTCTTCTTTACTTGCTTAAGAGGCGGAGGAGAAGGACTACGACCCGCCGGAGCAGCTGGAGCGGCGGCAGGTCTCTTCTGCCCTTGCTGACGAGGCGGAGAAGGAGGAGGTTGGCTGCTCGGGCGCGTCGGCGCAGGCGGAGACGGAGGCGGAGTGCCGCCACGCGCCGGAGAAGGAGCCGGCCGAGGGCCCTGATCGTCACTCGCCGGAGGAGGAGGCGGTGGAGGAGGAGGAGTGCCCTGACTCGCCGGAGGAGGAGGAGGAGGCGGAGGCGTCCAGTTCGGAAGGTTGATGAGGTCCTTCCGCCATAGGCATGGAGTCTTCAAAGCAGACCCCAGCCGAGTCTCCCCTTCACCGGTAGGGTGGTCAAGCTGGAGGTCCTCAAATCCCTCCGTTATCTCATCCACCATCGCCCTAGCATATCCTTCTGGAATCGGCATGCAGTGAAAAGTTGCGCCGGGTTCAGTAGGATAAACAGAGCCAACAGCCGTCTTGACCTTCAAATTCATCCATTGCGTCATAAGGTGGCAATTTTGAGACTCCGTTATAGCATCCACAGGATAGCTGGTAGGAGCCGTCAAGGCATGCTGCAGCTGAAGCTGCTCGGTGGAAGCCACGCTGCTTCTGCGCTGAGATGGCGGGGTAGCTTCGGGGGAGGCTTCGGCAGTACGTTTGCTGCGATTTGCTTCTCGTTCCTCTATCGCTTGTACCCTTGCGTGCAGCGCCTGCAGTTCGGTCTGCTGCACTTTTTTCCTCCTCTCATGGGATTTGTAACCGCCTGCGTCCGGAAACCCAACATTCCATGGAACGGAGCCTGGCGTGCCTCGTGTCCGTCCAGGGTGCTCAGGATTCCCGAGGGCCATTGTGAGCTCGTCGTGCTCTCTGTCTGGAAAGAACGTCCCTTCCTGCGCTGCGTCGATATAGTGCTTAAGCCTACTGACTGGTATGTCCATTTGTTCGTTCGTCCAAATGCATCCCCCTGTTTCAGGGTCCAAGGTTCCGCCAGCCCCGAAGAACCAAGTCCGGCAACGGTCTGGCCAGTTATATGTCTCTGGTCTGATCTCTTTATGAAGCAGATCATTCTCAACCTTGGACCACTTAGGCCGGGCTACGAGGTAGCCACCTGACCCCGTGCGATGGTGAAGCTTCTTCTTCGCGGCATTCTGCTTGTTTGTCGCCGACATCTTCTTACTCTTTTCCGATGTCTTGTAGGCCACAAATGCGGGCCAGTGATCTCTGATCTTCTCATATCTGCCCTTAAATTCTGGTGTCTCTTTTTTATCGACAAACCTATTGAGCTCTTTCTTCCACCTCCTGAATAGATCTGCCATCCTCTTCAGAGCAAAAGACTTGATTAATTTCTCTTTAATTGGGTTCTCTGGATTATCCTCTGGCGGTAGGGTGAAATTTGACTTCAGCTCAGTCCAAAGATCATTTTTCTGCATATCATTGACATAAGACACCTCAGGGTCTTCTTTAGCCGGCTTAAACCATTGCTGGATGCTTATCGGGATCTTGTCCCTAACCAGAACCCCGCACTGAGCAACAAATGCCCTCTTTGTCCGGAGGGGTTCAATAGGTTGGCCGTCGGGCGCGATTGCTGTGATCTCAAGCTTTTCATCCGAGCTCAACTTTTTCTTCGGGCCTCGTCTCTTTACCGAAGTTGTGCTCGATCCGGAGGGCTAGAAAAAAGAACAAAGACTTAATTAATATGTGTACATACCAAAACAATGAATGCATCAATCAGCTAGTCAGCATAGGCTTAACTAATATATATACCTGGCCGGACTCGGTTCGGTCACCGGAGCCGTCATCACTTTCTCCTTCTTGCACCGGCATTGGGTCACCGGCGCCGTCCTCATGTTCTTCTTCTTGCACCGGCATTAGGTCACCGTAGCCAGCTTGTTCACCCTCTCCTTCCGGACCATCGATGATATCGTTGAGATAGTACGAGACGGCATCACTTCCTTCTGCGATTATCTCCCTCAACAACGCTTCTTTTCTTGCTTCGTCTAGGGCGGTGTCCATAGTTTCTACAAATATTTACAACATGGCAATTATTATTCAAACATGACAGATGGATATATTAGTGCCAAACGTAGAACTAGCTACCTAATCATAGTAAGCTATCGGGAGGGGGTATATATCGACAACGACGACACTACATCTATATATGTCCCTCGATGACCCTCGTTCCCGATAAAAAAAGAGGAAGAAGAAGAAAAAAAGAGGAGAAGAAAGAATAGAGGAGTTCTTCTCCTCTATTCTTTCTTCTCCTCTTTTTTTCTTCTTCTTCCTCTTCTTTTTTTATCCTCTTCTTCCTCTCATGTTCGAGAGGATCGCCTTGGGGTCGGGAGGTTGCCTAGTGTCAAAGGATTCAACAAAACCATGTCTTCATCATTAGGCGAAAGTAACATGTGCATGATGGTAGGAAGCTCTTCAAAGTTGTTCTGGAACGGAGTCCCAGATAGGATAATTCACCTTTTGGTACAAAGTTCAGCAAGAGCCTTCCGAATATCGCTATTTGGAAGGCCTTTGCTGAATTCGTACCAAAAGGCGGATTATTCTATCCGGGACTCCATTCCAGAACAACTTTGCAGAACTTCGTACCAACATGCCCTGGTTACTTCCGGCTAATGATGAAGGCATGGATTTCTTCAATACTTTGACACTAGGAAAACAAAAGAGGAGAAGAAGAAAGGAATAGTGGAGAAGAAGAGAAAACTATTCCTTTCTTCTTCTCCTCTTCTTTTTCTTCTGTTTTCTTCTTCTTATTTATTTCTCCTCTTCTTTTCGGTAGAGGAAACCCTAAATAGCTAGCAAGTATCGTGGGTGTGAGATACATGTGGCCTTCGGTGTCGGACACTACATCCACGTCCCACAAGTGACGTGGGCGTCGAAACCCGTGCCACTTGTGGGATGTGGATTTAGTGTCCGACACCAACGGTACATGTATCTCACACCGACGATACTTTCTATTTAGGGTTTCTCCTCTACCACTCGGCGGCCCTCTCGACGACCCTCGTTCCCGATAAAATAAAGAGGAAGAAGAAGAAGAAAAAAGAAGAGAAGAAAGAATAGAGGAGAAGACTTCCTCTTCTTCCTCTCCTCTACTTCTCCCTCTTCTTCCCCTTCTTCCTCGCCTCTCTCATGAATGTCCGGCGTTCTCGACCCCCCCCCCCACGTGTCGAAGAAAAAAAAGAAGAAAAAAAAGAGGAGAAGAAGAAAGGAATAGTGGAGAAAAGAGAAAATAGAATATATTCTATTTTCTCTTCTTCTCCACTATTCCTTTCTTCTTCTCCTCTTCTTTTTCTTCTTTTTTCTTCTTCTTATTTATTTCTCCTCTTCTTTTCCTCTCCTCTTCTTCTTTCTTTCCTCTTCTTATTTTCTTCTTTCCTATCCTTCTTTTTCTAAAATTGTAACTTTTGCATATATAAAACTTTTCTAAAATTGTAACTTTCTATATAAAACTTTCCTATCGGGAAGGGGAGAAGATCGAAGAAAAAAAAGAAGAAAAAAAAGAGAAGAAGAAAGGAATAGAGGAGAAGAAGAAAAATAGAATTTTTTCTATTTTTTCTTCTTCTCCTCTATTCCTTTCTTCTTCTCCTCTTCCTTTTCTTCCTCTCCTCTTCTTCTCCTTTTTCCTCTTCTTTTTTTCTCCTCTTCTTCCCGACCCTCGCCCCCTCGAACACTTGGCGACCCTCGACCCTCTACCCTAGCTAGTTCCCGACCTAGCTTGTCGAAGTTATCTGGTACACACATATACATACATACACATATACACTACACACATGCATACATACACATACATATACATATCTGCATGCACACACATATACACTGCACACACATACACATACATACACATATATATACACTACACACATGCATACATATATCTCAAAAAAATTAACAGAGGCGGGCGGCGGCGCGGCAAGCGGAGCGCGGCCAGGCGGCGGCGTCGAGGCAGAACACGACGGGCGGCGGCGGCGAACCAGCGGCGGCGCGGCAAGCGGAGCACGTACGGGTAGAGCACGGCGGGCAGAGCACGGCGGGCAGCGGCGTCGGGGCGCGGCAAGAGCACGGCGGGCAACGGCGTCGGGGCGCGGCTGGCGGTGGTGGCCGGGCGCGGCGGGGGGAGAGGAGGAGAGGAGGGGAACGGCACGGCGGCTCACAGTAAGAGCGGGCCGGGAAGGCGTCGGGGTAGGGCTCGACGGCGGCGGCGAGGATGGCGAAGTGGAGCAGCCTGACGGCGTCGGGGCAGGGCTCGGTGGTGGCGGAGGCGACGATGAGGGGCAGGGCTCGGCGACGGCGACGGCGACGAGGAGGACGAGCAGCCTGGCGGCGTCGGCGATGGGGAATGGAGCAGTTGGCGAAAATTTCGCAAGGGTTGGCTTATAAAGCCAGAGCAATGGTCCCGGTTCATGCAACCAACCGGGACTAATGCCCCTCTTTGGTCCCGGTTGGTGCCACGAACCGGGACCAAAGGCCAATTTTCGGCAGCCCAAAGGGCGGGAAGCGGCGGCCTTTGGTCCCGGTTGGTGGCACCAACCGGGACTAAAGGGTGGCATTGGTCATGGTTGGTGCCACCAACCGTGACCAATGCCCCCTTTAGTCCCGGTTGGAGCCACCAACCGGGACCAATGCCCTTGTGCGCCCCGGGTCCAAAAGTTTAGTCCCACATCGCTAGTTGAGAGCGCCCGAGACCAGTTTATAAGGTCTGCTGCCTCCTCCCTCCTGAACTCCTCCAAACTGAAGGCCTATGGGCCTAATTTGACACTGCTTTGCCTGTGGGCCTATTGGGCCTTCTGCGGGCCTGAATCCTGGCCCATGTAGGGTTTCTAGTCGTATTCAGGCCGTGGAGGTCCAGTAGGTGGCATTTTTTTTCTTTTTTCTTTTTTATTTCTACATTTTTTTGGTTTTTTATTTTTTGCTTTTAGGTCACAAAAATTATAAACTTTCTATTAGTGCCATTAGTTTTAAATTTTAAATAGTTTAAATTTGAATTTTTAAAAATTTGTGTGAATCACTAGTTTATGAATAACTTTACTACAAAATTAGAATTTTTTTCTATTTATTTTTTATTTCTACTTAAAACTAAATACTTACAGTTTTTTAGTGATTTCTTTTTGCTTTTAGGTCACAAAAATTATAAACTTTCTGTTAGTGCCATTAGTTTTAAATTTTAAATAGTTTAAATTTGAATTTTTAAAAATTTGAAGAATATTATAGTGTTATTTTAGTTTAATTACTTACAGTTTTTTAGTGATACTTATAGTTTTATTTTACTTATAATTTAATTTTTTTATTTGTACTAAATACTTATAGTTTTAAAATGCACCATATTTTTTTACTATGAAGTTAGATCATCTGTTACAAAGGGATTTCATTTTCTTGAACTTATTTGAACTCCATATTTTTTCTGTGTTCAAAATGCACCATTCAAAGACACATCATCAATTTTCAACCCTTTCTGACTTCATTTGTTATTTTTCATGCATTTATTGATTTTTTTGAGCTATAAGACCCTGAAATTGAAAAGCATTTCAAATGAACTCCGAAAAGGTTGAAAGTTGGCATGGTATCATCATTTCACCCACATAGCATGTGCAACAAAGTTGAGATGGTTACGGCAAAAACTGGATGCACTTCGTGTACAAAACGGACAATCTCTTTCGAAGTATCAGGGTTTCGGACGAAAGATCATCTGTTACAAAGGGATTTCATTTTCTTGAACTTATTTGAACTTCATATTTTTTCTGTGTTCAAAATGCACCATTCAAAGACACATCATCAATTTTCAACCCTTTCTGACTTCATTTGTTATTTTTCATGGATTTATTGATTTTTTTGAGCTACAAGACCCTGAAATTAAAAAGCATTTCAAATGGACTCCGAAAAGGTTGAAAGTTGGCATGGTATTATCATTTCACCCACATAGCATGTGCAACAAAGTTGAGATGGTTACGGCAAAAACTGGATGCACTTCGTGTACAAAACGGACAATCTCTTTCGAAGTATCAGGGTTTCGGACGAAAGATCATTTGTTACAAAGGGATTTCATTTTCTTGAACTTATTTGAACTCCATATTTTTTCTGTGTTCAAAATGCACCATTCAAAGACACATCATCAATTTTCAACCCTTTCTGACTTCATTTGTTATTTTTCATGGATTTATTGATTTTTTTGAGCTATAAGACCCTGAAATTGAAAAGCATTTCAAATGAACTCCGAAAAGGTTGAAAGTTGGCATGGTATCATCATTTCACCCACATAGCATGTGCAACAAAGTTGAGATGGTTACGGAAAAAACTAGATGCACTTCGTGTACAAAACGAACAATCTCTTTCGAAGTATCAGAGTTTCGGACGAAAGATCATCTGTTACAAAGTTGGCATGGTATCATCATAATAGTTGCGGGAGAAAGTCTTCACTTTTTGTTCGCTTGTGTCATTTGCTTATTGCGCCGTAACCATGGATAATCTTCATTGTTTATCAGGATGCTTGGGTCAGCCTTGACATTGAAGGGAGGAATTTCATGAAACTTTTCATAATCTTCAGACATGTCTGTCTTGCCGTCCACTCCCAGGATGTCCCTTTTTCCTGAAAGAACTATGTGGCGCTTTGGCTCATCGTATGATGTATTCGCTTCCTTATCTTTTCTTTTTCTCGGTTTGGTAGACATGTCCTTCACATAGATAACCTGTGCCACATCATTGGCTAGGACGAACGGTTCGTCAGTGTACCCAAGATTTTTCAGATCCACTGTTGTCATTCCGTACTGTGGGTCTACCTGTACGCCGCCACCAAACAGAATGACCCATTTGCACTTAAACAAAGGGACCTTAAAATCAGGTCCGTAGTCAAGTTCCCATATGTCCACTATGTA
Organism: Triticum monococcum; assembly: GCA_034509565.1. Classification (NCBI taxonomy): domain Eukaryota; kingdom Viridiplantae; phylum Streptophyta; class Magnoliopsida; order Poales; family Poaceae; genus Triticum; species Triticum monococcum. Next base: position 7,454,429 of record CM067847.1, on the reverse strand, counting down.
ACCATAATATGTGTCCTTTCCGCTCTCGGTTGCTGCATCAAAGCGGACACCGCTGTTTTGGTTGGTGCTCTTTTGATCTTGGGCGATCGTGTAAAATGTATTCCCATTTATCTCATATCCTTTGTAAGTCAATACAGTCAAAGATGGTCCCCTGGACAACAAGTACAACTCATCACAAACAGTGTTGTCACCTCTGAGACGTGTTTCCAACCAACTGCTGAAAGTCCTGATGTGTTCACATGTAATCCAGTCGTCGCATTGCTCCGGGTGTTTGGAGCGCAGACTGTTCTTGTGTTCATCGACATACGGGGTCACCAAGGTAGAGTTCTGTAGAACTGTGTAGTGTGCTTGAGACCAAGAATATCCGTCCCTGCATATTATTGAGTCTCTTCCAAGAGTGCCTTTTCCAGTCAGTCTCCCCTTATACCGCGATTTAGGGAGACCTATCTTGTTAAGGCCAGGAATGAAGTCAACACAAAACCCGATAACATCCTCTGTTTGCTGGCCCATGGAGATGCTTCCTTCTGGCCTAGCGCGGTTACGGACATATTTCTTTAGGACTCCCATGAACCTCTCAAAGGGGAACTATTGTGTAGAAATACGGGCCCCAGGATGACAATCTCGTCGACTAGATGAACTAGGACGTGCGTCATGATATTGAAGAAGGATGGTGGGAACACCAGCTCGAAACTGACAAGACATTGCGCCACATCACTCCTTAGCCTTGGTACCATTTCTGGATCGATCACCTTCTGAGAGATTGCATTGAGGAATGCACATAGCTTCACAATGGCTAATCGGACGTTTTCCGGTAAAAGCCCCCTCAATGCAACCGGAAGCAGTTGCGTCATAATCACGTGGCAGTCATGAGACTTTAGGTTCTGAAACTTTTTCTCTGGCATATTTATTATTCCCTTTATATTCGATGAGAAGCCAGTCGTGACCTTCATACTAAGCAGGCATTCAAAGAAGATTTCTTTCTCTTCTTTCGTAAGAGCGTAGCTGGCAGGACCTTTATACTGCTTCGGAGGCATGTCGTCTTTTTCGTGCAAACGTTGCAGGTCCTCCCATGCCTCCGGCGTATCTTTTGTCTTCCCATACACGCCCAAGAAGCCTAGCAGGTTCACACAAAGGTTCTTCGTCACGTGCATCACGTCGATTGAGGAGCGGACCTCTAGGTCTTTCCAGTAGGGTAGGTCCCAAAATATAGATTTCTTCTTCCACATGGGTGCGTGTCCCTCAGCGTCATTCGGAACAGCTAGTCCACCGGGACCCTTTCCAAAGATGACGTAGGGTAAATCATTGACCATAGCAAGCACGTGATCACCGGTGCGCATGGCAGGCTTCTTCCGGTGATCTGCCTCGCCTTTGAAATGCTTGCCTTTCTTTCGACATTGATGGTTGGTCGGAAGAAATCGACGATGGCCCAGGTACACATTCTTCCTGCATTTGTCCAGGTATATACTTTCAGTGTCATCTAAACAGTGCGTGCATGCGTGGTATCCTTTGTTTGTCTGTCCTGAAAGGTTACTGAGAGCGGGCCAATCGTTGATGGTCACGAACAGCAACGCCTTAAGGTTAAATTCCTCCTGTCTGTGCTCATCCCACGTACGTACACCGTCTCCATTCCAGAGCTGTAAAAGTTCTTCAACTAATGGCCTTAGGTACACATCAATTTCGTTGCCGGGTTGCTTAGGGCCTTGGATGAGAACTGGCATCATAATGAACTTCCGCTTCATGCACATCCAAGGAGGAAGGTTATACATACATAGAGTCACGGGCCAGGTGCTGTGATTACTGCTCTGCTCCCCGAAAGGATTAATGCCATCCGCGCTTAAAGCAAACCATACATTCCTTGGGTCCTTTGCAAACTCATCCCAGTACTTTCTCTCGATTTTTCTCCACTGCGACCCGTCAGCGGGTGCTCTCAACTTCCCATCTTTCTTTCGGTTCTCACTGTGCCATCGCATCAACTTGGCATGCTCTTCGTTTCTGAACAGACGTTTCAACCGTGGTATTATAGGAGCATACCACATCACCTTTGCAGGGACCCTCTTCCTGAGGGGCTCGCCGTCAACATCACCGGGGTCATCTCGTCTGATCTTATACCGCAGCGCACCGCATACCGGGCATGCGTTCAGATCCTTGTATGCACCGCGGTAGAGGATGCAGTCATTAGGGCATGCATGTATCTTCTCCACCTCCAATCCTAGAGGGCATACGACCTTCTTTGCTGCGTATGTACTGTCGGGCAATTCGTTATCCTTTGGAAGCTTCTTCTTCAATATTTTCAGTAGCTTCTCAAATCCTTTGTCAGCCACAGCATTCTCTGCCTTCCACTGCAGCAATTCCAGTACGGTACCGAGCTTTGTGTTGCCATCTTCGCAATTGGGGTATAACCCTTTTTTGTGATCCTCTAACATGCGATCGAACTTCAGCTTCTCCTTTTGACTAATGCATTGCGTCCTTGCATCGACAATGACCCGGCGGAGAACATCATCATCGGGCACATCGTCTGGTTCCTCTTGATCTTCAGCAGCTTCACCCGTGGCAGCATCATTGGGCACATCGTCTCGTTCCTCTTGATCTTCACCAGCTCCCCCCGTTGCAGCATCACCGTATTCAGGGGGCACATAGTTGTCATCGTACTCTTCTTCTTCGCCGTCTTCCATCATAACCCCTATTTCTCCGTGCCTCGTCCAAACATTATAGTGTGGCATGAAACCCTTGTAAAGCAGGTGGGAGTGAAGGATTTTCCGGTTAGAGTAAGACCTCGTATTCCCACATTCAGTGCATGGACAACACATAAAACCATTCTGCTTGTTTGCCTCAGCCGCATCGAGAAACTCATGCACGCCCTTAATGTACTCGCGGGTGTGTCTGTCACCGTACATCCATTGCCGGTTCATCTGCGTGCATTATATATAATTAAGTGTCCAAATTAATAGAAGTTCATCATCACATTAAAACCAAAGTACATACATAGTTCTCATCTAACAACATATAGCTCTCCAGAGCATCTAATTAATTAAACCATACATTGAAACTATGTAAAACATTTCAATGCGAAAACAAATGCGATCATAATCGCAACCAAGGTAACAATTGATCCAACGGCATAATGATACCAAGCCTCGGTATGAATGGCATATTTTCTAATCTTTCTAATCTTCAAGCGCATTGCATCCATCTTGATCTTGTGATCATCGACGACATCCGCAACATGCAACTCCAATATCATCTTCTCCTCCTCAATTTTTTTTATTTTTTCCTTCAACAAATTGTTTTCTTCTTCAACTAAATTTAACCTCTCGACAAGGTCGGTTGGCATTTCCGATTCACATACATCCTAGATAAATAAAATCTATGTCACGTTGGTCGGCATAATTTTCATAAACAATAAATGAACCAATAGTTATAAAGATAATATACATACCAAATCCGAATCATAGACAGGACGAGGGCCGGCGGGGGCGGATACCAAAACCATCGCACTATATAAGATGCAATAATAAATGTAAGAAAATGATACAAGTATCTATCTAAACATACAAGTAAGAATATTTTTCCTTTCAGAAAGAAGATAAGAATAAGAGGCTCACCACGGTGGTGTCGGTGATGAGATCCACGCGGGTGATCGACGGCGGTGAAGACGGGGACGGGGCGTGACGGACCGCTAAATCTAGACAAATCTCGAGGAAAATGGAGCTTGGAGGTCGAGCTTCGAGAGGAGAAAGCTTAAGTAGTGTGGCTCGGGCATTCCATCGAACACCTCATGTGCATAGGAGGTGAGCTAGAGCACCACAAAGGCCTCTCCCCCTCGGCCAGAAAAAACAGAGCACTGTGCTCTGCTCTTGCACGAGGGGGTATATATAGGCAATTCATTGGTCCCGGTTGGTGGCATGAACCGGGACTAAAGGGGAGCCTTTGGTCCCGGTTCATGCCACCAACCGGGACCAATGGTGGTGGGCCAGGAGGGAGGCCCTTTGGTCCCAGTTCGTCCCACCAACCGGGACCAAAAGGTCCAGACGAACCAGGACCAATGGCCCACGTGGCCCGGCCGGCCCCCTGGGCTCACGAACCGGGACCAATGCCCACATTGGTCCCGGTTCAAGACTGAACCGGGACTAATGGGCTGAGGTGGCCTGGACCATAGCCCCTTTTTCTACTAGTGCGCCAGAGGCACGGTTCCCTCCCCGCCATAGAAGATGCCGTCGTGGAAGGATGGAGAGGAGAGCAGCGATGAGGAGGAGCTGCTCGGCATGGATCTGGAGCAGCACTGGGTAAGATATCTGCTTTGCACCTAGGGTTAGGATTAGGGTTCAAGTGTTCTTCGATTTGAGACCATGTTTGGAGCAGGCGCAGTTCCTATCTTTCATCTGAGACCATGTTTGGAGCAGTTCCTATCTTTTCTGCGGTTCACTAGTGTGCTACAATGCAGGCGAACCCTGGCACCACTATAGATGCATCCTTCTGTGGTAGAGTTGCAGATGCAAGCATCACATGTAGACTGCACTTGGCCCCATGCATGAAATATGTAGCATTTGAAGGAAGGGACACTGGGAGGAGGTTCTATGGATGTGCTGTTCCTGAGGTCAGTAAATTCAGTGGTAGTTAGTCTGCAGATTCAGTTAATTGTGTTAATGCTAGTTAGTCTGCAGTAAATTCAGTTAATTTGGGCTATCTGCAGTTGCAACAATGAAATGTTAGTTTGTATGCAGTAAATTTGCACTGTTTGCAGTAAATTTGGTAGTTAGTATGTAGTAAATTTGGACTGTCTGTAGTTGCTGTCAGTAAATTCAGTTAATTGTGTTAGTGGTAGTTAGTCTGCAGTAAATTCAGTCATTTTGGACTGTCTGTAGTTGATGAAACATGTTTTTAACAGTGATTTTGCAAGCATCAGTTTGTGTCAGTAAATTGAGTAAATGAAACATGTTTAGGACATTGATTTGAACTTGAAGTTTCCTGAATGTCTATTGTATCTGCAAGTATGACTGAATCACTGGATATCTCATCTATTTTATTTTTGAAGTTAGCATCTTTATTTTCTAATACTTGATGCAGGATGGTATTGACTGTGGAGTTGCTCAGTGGGTTGATGCCCCATGGCCTTCTATTCTGCAAAGATGTTTGGAGAAGATATGGGAGATGTTTCATGAGGAGAATTGTGGCAGAGTGATTGACCATGCTAAGTATAAGAAAGAGTTGGACAAGGTGAACAAGCAGTTGGATACACTTGGGGATCAGTACAGTCAGTTGGTTGAGGAAGTCACCAAGATGTTTGATTGGGCAGATCAGAACAACAGGGTCATGAGTGATGAAGAGTTCAAGCAGAAGCAGATGGATGTGGACAAGGACATGGAGAAGCTAGGTATCAGCAAGGAGAAGGATATTGCTGAGTTTGGCAAGATGAAGCAGAAGGAGAAGCAGGCCCAGGAGCTGAAGGAGATGAAGTGCATGAAGGAAATATGCCCTAGAGGCAATAATAAAGTTATTATTTATTTTCTTATATCATGATAAATGTTTATTATTCATGCTAGAATTGTATTAACCGGAAACATAATACATGAGTGAATACATAGACCAACAGAGTGTCACTAGTATGCCTCTACTTGACTAGCTCGTTAATCAAAGATGGTTATGTTTCCTAACCATGAACAAAGAGTTGTTATTTGATTAACGAGGTCACATCATTAGTTGAATGATCTGATTGACATGACCCATTTCATTAGCTTAGCACCCGATCGTTTAGTATGTTGCTATTGCTTTCTTCATGACTTATACATGTTCCTATAACTATGAGATTATGCAACTCCCGTTTACCGGAGGAACACTTTGGGTACTACCAAACGTCACAACGTAACTGGGTGATTATAAAGGAGTACTACAGGTGTCTCCAATGGTAGATGTTGGGTTGGCGTATTTCGAGATTAGGGTTTGTCACTCCGATTGTCGGAGAGGTATCTCTGGGCCCTCTCGGTAATACACATCACATAAGCCTTGCAAGCATAATAACTAAGATGTTAGTTATGAGATGATGTATTACAGAACGAGTAAATAGACTTGCCAGTAACGAGATTGAACTAGGTATTGGATACCGACGATCGAATCTCGGGCAAGTAACATACCGATGACAAAGGGAACAACGTATGTTGTTATGCGGTCTGACCGATAAAGATCTTCGTAGAATATGTGGGAGCCAATATGGGCATCCAGGTCCCGCTATTGGTTATTGACCGGAGACGTGTCTCGGTCATGTCTACATTGTTCTCGAACCGTAGGGTCCGCACGCTTAACGTTACGATGACAGTTATTATGAGTTTATGCATTTTGATGTACCGAAGGTTGTTCAGAGTCCCGGATATGATCACGGACATGACGAGGAGTCTCGAAATGGTCGAGACGTAAAGATTGATATATTGGAAGCCTATGTTTGGACACCGGAAGTGTTCCGGGTGAAATCGGGATTTTACCGGAATACCGGGAGGGTTACCGGAACCCCCCGGGAGGCAAATGGGCCTATTGGGCCTTAGTGGAAAAGTGAAAAGGGGCTGCCCACAAGGGCTGCGCGCCTCCCCCCTTCCCTAGTCCTATTAGGACTAGGAGAAGGGGCCGGCCCCCCTCTCTTCTCTCTTCTCTTTGAGGAGTCCTATTAGGAATAGGATTGGGGGGGAGTCCTACTCCCGGTAGGAGTGGGACTCCCCCTGCGCCTCTCTCCCTGGCCGGCCGAACCCCTCCCCCTGCTCCTTTATATACGGGGGCAGGGGGCACCCCATGGACACACAAGTTGATCATTGTTGATCGTTCCTTAGCCGTGTGCGGTGCCCCCTGCCACCAAATTCCACCTCGGTCATATCGTTGTAGAGCTTAGGCGAAGCCTTGCGTCGGTAGTACATCAAGATCGTCACCACGCCGTTGTGCTAACGGAACTCTTCCTCGACGCTTTGCTGGATCGGAGCCCGAGGATCGTCATCGAGCTGAACGTGTGCTAAGAACTCGGAGGTGCCGGAGTAACGGTGCTTGGATCGGTCGGATCGGGAAGACGTACGACTACTTCCTCTATGTTGTGTGATCGCTTCCGTAGTCGGTCTGCGTTGGTACGTAGACAACACTCTCCCCTCTCGTTGCTATGCATCACCATGATCTTGCGTGTGCGTAGGAAATTTTTCGAAATTACTACGTTCCCCAACAGTGGCATCAGAGCCAGGTTTTATGGCTTGATGTTATTTGCACGAGTAGAACACAAGTGAGTTGTGGGCGATACAAGTCATACTGCCTACCAGCATGTCATACTTTGGTTCGGCGGTATTGTTGGGTGAGACGATCCGGACCAACCTTACGCGTACTCTTACACGAGACCGGTTCCCTCGACGTGCTTTGCACATAGATGGCTTGCGGAAGACTGTCTCTCCAACTTTAGTTGAACCAAGTGTGACTACGCCCGGTCCTTGAGAAGGTTAAAACGGAGTCTATTTGACGAACTATCGTTGTGGTTTTGATGCGTAGGTGAGATGAGTTCTTACTTAAGCCCGTAACAGCCACGTAAAACTTGCAACAACAAAGTAGAGGACGTCTAACTTGTTTTTGCAGGGCATGTTGTGATGTGATATGGTCAAGGCATGATGCTGATTTTATTGTATGAGATGATCATGTTTTGTAACCGAGTTATCGGCAACTGGCAGGAGCCATATGGTTGTCGCTTTATTGTATGCAATGCAATCGCGATGTAATGCTTTACTTTATTACTAAGCGGTAGTGATAGTCGTGGAAGCATAAGATTGGCGAGACGACAACGATGCTACGATGGAGATCAAGGTGTCGCGCCGGTGACGATGGTGATCATGACGGTGCTTCGGAGATGGAGATCACAAGCACAAGATGATGATGGCCATATCATATCACTTATATTGATTGCATGTGATGTTTATCCTTTTATGCATCTTATCTTGCTTTGATTGACGGTAGCATTATAAGATGATCTCTCACTAAATTATCAAGAAGTGTTCTCCCTGAGTATGCACCGTTGCCAAAGTTCGTCGTGCCCAGACACCACGTGATGATCGGGTGTGATAAGCTCTACGTCCATCTACAACGGGTGCAAGCCAGTTTTGCACACGCAGAATACTCAGGTTAAGCTTGACGAGCCTAGCATATGCAGATATGGCCTCGGAACACAGAGACCGAAAGGTCGAGCATGAATCATATAGTAGATATGATCAACATAACGATGTTCACCATTGAAAACTACTCCATCTCACGTGATGATCGGTTATGGTTTAGTTGATTTGGATCACGTGATCACTTAGAGGATTAGAGGGATGTCTATCTAAGTGGGAGTTCTTAAGTAATATGATTAAATTGAACTTAAATTTATCATGAACTTAGTCCTGGTAGTATTTTGCAAATCATGTTGTAGATCAATAGCTCGCGTTGTTGCTTCCCTGTGTTTATTTTGATATGTTCCTAGAGAAAATTGTGTTGAAAGATGTTAGTAGCAATGATGCAGATTGGATCCGTGATCTGAGGTTTATCCTCATTGCTGCACAAAAAATTATGTCCTTGATGCACCGCTAGGTGACAGACCTATTGCAGGAGCAGATGCAGACGTTATGAACGTTTGGCTAGCTCAATATGATGACTACTTGATAGTTTAGTGCACCATGCTTAATGGCTTAGAATCGGGACTTCAAAGACGTTTTGAACGTCATGGACCATATGAGATGTTCTAGGAGTTGAAGTTAATATTTCAAGCAAATACCCGAGTTGAGAGATATGAAGTCTCCAACAAGTTCTATAGCTAAAAGATGGAGGAGAATCGCTCAACTAGTGAGCATGTGCTCAGATTGTCTGGGTACTACAATCGCTTGAATCAAGTGGGAGTTAATCTTCCAGATAAGATAGTGATTGACAGAATTCTCTAGTCACCATCACCAAGTTAGTAGAACTTCGTGATGAACTATAATATGCAAGGGATAACAGAAACAACTCCCAAGCTCTTCGTGATGCTGAAATCAACGAAGGTAGAAATCAAGAAAAACATCAAGTGTTGATGGTTGACAAGACCACTAGTTTCAAGAAAAGGGCAAAGGGAAGAAGGGGAACTTCAAGAAGAACGGCAAGCAAGTTGCTGCTCAAGTGAAGAAGCCCAAGTCTGATCCTAAGCCTGAGACTAAGTGCTTCTACTGCAAAGGGACTGGTCACTGGAAGTGGAACTACCCCAAGTGATTGGCGGATAAGAAGGATGGCAAAGTGAACATAAGTATATTTGATATACATGTTATTGATGTGTACTTTACTAGTGTTTATAGCAAACCCTCAGTATTTGATACTAGTTTAGTTGCTAAGATTAGTAACTTGAAACGGGAGTTGCAGAATAAACAAAGACTAGTTAAGGGTGAAGTGACGATGTGTGTTGGAAGTGGTTCCAAGATTGATATGATCATCATCGCACACTCCCTATAATTTCGGGATTAGTGTTGAACCTAAATAAGTGTTATTTGGTGTTTGCGTTGAACATGAATATGATTTGATCATGTTTATTGTAATACGATTATTCATTTAAGTAAGAGAATAAATTGTTGTTCTGTTTACATGAATAAAACCTTATATGGTTACACACCCAATGAAAATAGTTCGTTGGATCTCGATCGGAGTGACACACATAATCATAAGATTGAAACCAAAAGATGCGAAGTTAATAATGATAGTGCAACTTATTTGTGGCACTTCCGTTTAGGTCATATTGGTGTAAAGCGCATGAAGAAACTCCATGCTGATGGGATTTTGGAATCACTTGATTATGAATCACTTGATGCTTGCGAACCATGCCTTATGGACAAGATGACTAAAACGCCGTTCTCCGGAACAATGAAGCAAGCAACAGATTTGTTGGAAATCATACATAATGATGTATGTGGTCCGATGAATATTAAGGCTTACAACAGGTATCATTATTTTCTAAACTTCACAGATGATTTGAGCAGATATGGGTATATCTACTTGATGAAACATAAGTCTGAAACATTTGAAAAGTTCAAAGAATTTCAGAGTGAAGTGGAAAATCATCGTGACAAGAAAATAAAGTTTCTACGATCTGATCGCGGAGACAAATATTTGAGTTACGAGTTTGGTCTTTAGTTAAAACAATGTGAAATAGTTTCACTACTCACGCCACCTGGAACACCACAGCATAATGGTGTGTCCGAACGTCATAACCGTACTTTATTGGATATAGTGCAATCTATGATGTTTCTTACCGATTTACCACTATCGTTTTTTGGGGTCATGCATTAGAGACAGCTGCATTCACGTTAAAAAGGGGAACCATCTATATCCATCGAGACGACGCCTTATGAACTATGGTTTGGCAAGAAACCAAAGTTGTCGTTTCTTGAAGTTTGGGGTTGCGATGCTTATGAGAAAAAGTTTCATCCTGATAAGCTCAAACCCAAATCGGAGAAATATGTCTTCATAGGATACCCAAAGGAGACTGTTGGGTACACCTTCTATCATAGATCCTAAGGCAAGACATTCGTTGCTTATAATGGATCCTTTCTAGAGAAGGAGTTTCTCTTGAAAGAAGTGAGTGGGAGGAAAGTAGAAAACTTGATAAGGTAATTGTACCTTCTACCTTATTGGAAAGTAGTTCATCACAAAAATCTGTTCTTGTGACTACTACACCAATTAGTGAGGAAGCTAATGACGATGATCATGTAACTTCAGATCAAGTTACTACCGAATCTCGTAGGTAAACCAGAGTGAGATCCGCACCAGAGTGGTACGGTAATCCTGTTCTGGAGGTCATGTTACTTGACCATGACGAACCTATGAACTATGAGGAAGCGATGATGAGCCCAGATTCCGCGAAATGGTTTGAGGCCATGAAATCTGAGATATGATCCATGTATGAGAACAAAGTATGGACTTTGGTTGACTTGCCCGATGATCGGCAGGCAATTGAGAATAAATGGATCTTCAAGAGGAAGACGGACGCTGATAGTAGTGTTACTATCTACAAAGCTAGAATTGTCGCAAAAGGTTTTCGACAAGTTCAAGGTGTTGACTACGATGAGAGCTTCTCACTCGTATCTATGCTTGAGTCTGTCCGAATCATGTTAGTAATTGCCGCATTTTATGAAATCTGGCAAATGGATAAACAAAACTGCATTCCTTAAGGGATTTATTAAAGAAGAGTTGTATATGATGCAACAGAAGGTTTTGTCAATCCGAAAGGTGCTAACAAAATGTGCAAGCTCCAGCGATCCATCTGTGGACTGGTGCAAGCATCTCGGAGTTGGAATATACGCTTTGATGAGTTGATCAAAGCATATAGTTTTATACAGACTTGCGGTGAAGCCTGTATTTACAAGAAAGTGAGTGGGAGCACTACAACATTTCTGATAAGTATATGTGATTGACATATTGTTGATCGGAAATAATGTAGAATTATTCTGTAAAGCATAAAGAAGTGTTTGAAAGGAGTTTTTCAAAGAAAGACTTCGGTGAAGCTGCTTACATATTGAGCTTCAAGATCTATAGAGATAGATCAAGACGCTTGATAAGTTTTTTTCAATGAGTACATACCTTGACAAGATTTTGAAGTAGTTCAAAATGGAGCAGTCAAAGAAAGAGTTCTTGCCTATATTATAAGGTGTGAAGTTGAGTAAGACTCAAAGCCCGACCACGGCAGAAGATAGAAAGAGAATGAAAGTCATTCCCTATGCCTTGGCCATAGGTTCTATAAAGTATGTCATGCTGTATACCAGATCTATTGTATACCGTGCACTGATTTAGCAAGGGAGTACAATAGTGATCTAGGAGTAGATCACTGGACAGCGGTCAGAATTATCCTTAGTGAAATAAGGATATGTTTCTCGATTATGGACGTGACAAAAGGTTCGTCGTAAAGGGTTACGCCGATGCAAGTTTTGACACTAATCTAGATGACTCTAAGTCTCGGTCTGGATACATATTGAAAGTGGGAGCAATTAGCTAGAGTAGCTCCATGCAGAGCATTGTTGACATAGAAATTTGCAAAATACATGTGGATCTGAATGTGGCAGACCCGTTGACTAAGATTCTTTCACAAGCAAAACATGATCACACCTTAGTACTCTTTGGGTGTTAATCACATAGCGATGTGAACTAGATTACTGAATCTAGTAAACCCTTTGGGTGTTGGTCACATGGCGATGTGAACTATGGGTGTTAATCACATGATGATGTGAACTATCGATGTTAATCACATGGTGATGTGATCTAGATTCTTGACTCTAGTGCAAGTGGGAGACTGAAGGAAATATGCCCTAGAGGCAATAATAAAGTTATTATTTATTTCCTTATATCATGATAAATGTTTATTATTCATGCTAGAATTGTATTAACCGGAAACATAATACATGAGTGAATACATAGACCAACAGAGTGTCACTAGTATGCCTCTACTTGACTAGCTCGTTAATCAAAGATGGTTATGTTTCCTAACCATGAACAAAGAGTTGTTATTTGATTAACGAGGTCACATCATTAGTTGAATGATCTGATTGACATGACCCATTTCATTAGCTTAGCACCCGATCGTTTAGTATGTTGCTATTGCTTTCTTCATGACTTATACATGTTCCTATAACTATGAGATTATGCTACCGGAGGAACACTTTGGGTACTACCAAACGTCACAACGTAACTGGGTGATTATAAAGGAGTACTACAGGTGTCTCCAATGGTAGATGTTGGGTTGGCGTATTTCGAGATTAGGGTTTGTCACTCCGATTGTCGGAGAGGTATCTCTGGGCCCTCTCGGTAATACACATCACATAAGCCTTGCAAGCATAATAACTAAGATGTTAGTTATGAGATGATGTATTATGGAACGAGTAAAGAGACTTGCCAGTAACGAGATTGAACTAGGTATTGGATACCGACGATCGAATCTCGGGCAAGTAACATACCGATGACAAAGGGAACAACGTATGTTGTTATGCGGTCTGACCGATAAAGATCTTCGTAGAATATGTGGGAGCCAATATGGGCATCCAGGTCCCGCTATTGGTTATTGACCGGAGACGTGTCTCGGTCATGTCTACATTGTTCTCGAACCGTAGGGTCCGCACGCTTAACGTTACGATGACAGTTATTATGAGTTTATGCATTTTGATGTACCGAAGGTTGTTCGGAGTCCCGGATATGATCACGGACATGACGAGGAGTCTCGAAATGGTCGAGACGTAAAGATTGATATATTGGAAGCCTATGTTTGGACACCGGAAGTGTTCCGGGTGAAATCGGGATTTTACCGGAATACCGGGAGGGTTACCGGAACCCCCCGGGAGGCAAATGGGCCTATTGGGCCTTAGTGGAAAAGTGAAAAGGGGCTGCCCACAAGGGCTGCGCGCCTCCCCCCTTCCCTAGTCCTATTAGGACTAGGAGAAGGGGCCGGCCCCCCTCTCTTCTCTCTTCTCTTTGAGGAGTCCTATTAGGAATAGGATTGGGGGGGAGTCCTACTCCCGGTAGGAGTGGGACTCCCCCTGCGCCTCTCTCCCTGGCCGGCCGAACCCCTCCCCCTGCTCCTTTATATACGGGGGCAGGGGGCACCCCATGGACACACAAGTTGATCATTGTTGATCGTTCCTTAGCCGTGTGCGGTGCCCCCTGCCACCAAATTCCACCTTGGTCATATCGTTGTAGAGCTTAGGCGAAGCCCTGCGTCGGTAGTACATCAAGATCGTCACCACGCCGTTGTGCTGACGGAACTCTTCCTGGACGCTTTGCTGGATCGGAGCCCGAGGATCGTCATCGAGCTGAACGTGTGCTAAGAACTCGGAGGTGCCGGAGTAACGGTGCTTGGATCGGTCGGATCGGGAAGACGTACGACTACTTCCTCTATGTTGTGTGATCGCTTCCGTAGTCGGTCTGCGTTGGTACGTAGACAACACTCTCCCCTCTCGTTGCTATGCATCACCATGATCTTGCGTGTGCGTAGGAAAATTTTCGAAATTACTATGTTCCCCAACAGTGCATTCTTAGGTCTCAGGGGGAGATCATTAGGAACACAAGGAAGGAGAGGGATGAGATGAAGAAAGAGAGGGACTGGCTGATAGAGGAGAAGAAGAAGCTGGAGTTTCTGGTGGGTGATCTTATGAAAGCTGGTCATGGCAACAAGGACAAGCTTGCCAAGATCAAGTCAATCCTTGATGAGTGAACAATGTTGTTCATCACCTCACTTATGTTAAGCTAATATGTGGCCTTGGAACAATATAGCTGGCCTTGGGATGTATATTTTGGGAATCCCCTAGTTATGTAATGACTGTGATGTTTATCTGCAAAACTACCTCCAGTTAATTTATGTAATGACTAGCTGCAAAACTACCCCAGTTATGTAATGTTGTTAGCTTTCTATAGTAAGAGCTATGCTATTATGAATCTGCTTCTTTGGACTACATGGTGAATGGTCAAGACCAACTGGGCATGGCCAAATTGGGCAAATGCTTACATGATGTAAATTGTTGATCACATAAAGCACAAAGATATGCATTTAACCTATAGGGTACAGAATCCTAATAATCCAAAATATGCATAGTGCACTCACCATCTAGGATTTATTACATTGCACTCATCAACTGATTTGATACATAGATAGATAGCAAGGTAGATCTAGGAGCAGTGAAACTTAACATATCATTCATCTGGGTACAGAATCCTACTCCACCTCATCCTAGTAACCTGAAAAGTATGGAAATTGGCCCTCCTCCTTGCCCAGTAGATGATATCATCATCAGTAGGGTTGGAGCCAACTGGGAATGCCTCCACGAACTGCTCCATGTCTTTGCGGTTGCGTGCTGCAAGGATCCGCTGAGCTAGTTGCCTTCTCTCCCTCCTTCTTGCCTCTCTACGCCTGGCCCTGGGCACCTGTTCTTCTTCATCGACAACCTCTCCAAGATCCATCTCTCAAAGGGTTTGCTCTGGCGGCTGGGGGGAGGAGAAGTGATTGTGTTTGGGTTTGAATGTTGTGTGTGGCAATTGGGGGTGCCTTATATAGTAGAAATGGTGGCTGGTAGGTAGGAAATCGATTAATGGTGTTAGGTAGGATTTTAATTAGCTAAGAAACCAAGTCCAACTTTCCTTATCCTCCTTAATTGGCTCTGAATTTTAACTAAACTGAATTTTAACCCAAGCCAACTAAAACAATCATTTAGGCTTTAGGGTGGCTTGGGCTCGACAAAGCCACCCTAAACCTATCATTTAGGTTGTATGGTGGCTTGGGCTCGACAAAACCACCCAAACCACCATTAAATCTTCAAGGTGGCTTGGGCTCGACAAAAACACCCTAAACCTATCATTTAGGCTCATTTAGGCTTTAGGGTGGCTCGGGCTCGACAAAGCCACTCAACCTATCATTTAGGCTTTAGGGTGGCTCGGGCTCGACAAAACCACCACTCCAAACTAACCATCAAATGCCAAAATATCTTAGAATAGCAAAAGGCATAAAATCAAACAAGTTAATTGTTGATGAAACAAACATGTTCTCAACCATAAGAGTTATCATCCATACAAGTTCTCAAACTTAGCATGGTAACACAAACAAGTTCTCAAGCATAGTTCACACATAGCAGTTCTCAGGCTAAATACTGATTACACATAGCAGTTCACACATATCAGTTCTCAGGCATAGTTTCTAAAATTTAGAAATACTTAAGGCAGGCGGTTCAAAAGACAACAGCCAAATTGTGCACTGACTAGTTGCCACTGGCATAAAAGTAACCCCTCATCCTGGTGCTCTGGAACCTCTTCCTTTTAGACCCTACTGTTGCTCCCTCTATTGTAGGTGCAGCCCTAGTGTAACACCCTCGATGCGACTATATCTCCCACGTGTCGCGGCACGACTTAGAGGCATAATCGCATTGAAGGCATATGTCGCAAGTGAGGTAATCTTCACACAACCCATGAAATATAATAAGGAATAAGAGAGACATAGTTGGCTTACAATCGCCACTTCACACAAATACATGAATTAAGCATTACATCAACCAATACACTCATGGTCCGACTGCGGAACCAAAATAAAAGAAGAATCCCAAATGCGACAAAGTCCCCGATCGACCCCAACTGGGCTCCACTACTGATCAACTAGAACGAAGCAACATAAATGAACAAGGTCTTCAACGAGGTCCTCCTGAGCTGGGTGGCGTCATCTGCACGGACTCAACGGTACCTGCAAGCTGGTTTTGGAAGTATCTGTGAGCCACAGGGACTCAGCAATCTCGCACCCTCGCGATCAAGACTATTTAAGCTTATGGGTAAGGTAAAGTATGAGGTGGAGCTGCAGCAAGCGACTAGCATATATGGTGGCTAACATACGCAGATGAGAGCGAGAAGAGAAGGCAAAGCACGGTCGATAAAAGTATGATCAATAAGTGATCCTGAACTACCTACGTCAAGCATAACTCCAACAACCGTGTTCACTTCCCGGACTCCGCCGGAAAGAGACCATCATGGTTACACACGCGGTTCATTCATTTTAATTAAGGTCGACTTCAGGTTTTCTACAACCGGACGTTAACAAATTCCCATCTGCCCATAACCGCGGGCACGGCTTTCGAAAGATCAAATCCCTGCAGGGTGTCCCAACTTAGCCCATAACAAGCTCTCACGGTCAACGAAGGAATAGACCTCCACCCGAGACATTCCGATCAGACTCGATACCTCGGTACAACAAGACATTTCGACAGGGTAAAACTAAACCAGCAACACCGCCCGAATGTGCCGACAAATCCCGATAGGAGCTGCACATATCTCTTTCTCAGGGCACACTCAGATGAGTGCTCCATACAACTAAAACCAAACCTCGAGTTTCCCCGAGGGGGCGCTGCACAGGACTCTAGTTCGGACCAACACTCAGAGGAGCATTGGCCCGGGGGGGGGGGGGGGGGGTTAAAATAATGATGACCCTTGAGCCGGCCGACTCAAGGGAAGAAAAGGCTAGGTGGCAAATGGTAAAACCAATGTTGGGCATTGCTGGAGAAGCTTTACTTAAGGCGAACTGTCAAGGGGTTCCCATTATAGCCCAACCGCGTAAGGGACGCAAAATCCGGGAACATAACACCGATATGACGGAAACTAGGGCGGCAAGAGTGGAACAAAACACCAGGCATAAGGCCGAGCCTTCCACCCTTTACCAAGTATATAGATGCATTAAGTAAATAAGACGTATAGTAATATCCCAACAAGTAAACATGTCCCAACAAGGAACAACATCTCCATGTTCCAACAAGGAACAAACTTCAATCTTCACCTGCAACTAACAACGCTATAAGAGGGGCTGAGCAAAGCGGTAACATAGCCAATCAACGGTTTGCTAGGACATTGGCGGGTTAGAGGCTGAACATGGCAATTTGGGAGGCTGACAAGCAAGTGGTAGGCATCGTAGCAATGACATAGCAAAAGAGCGAGCAAACTAGCATAGCAAAGATAGTAGTGATTTCGAGGGTATGATCATCTTGCCTGAAATCCCGCAAGGAAGAAGAACGAGTCCATGAAGAAGACAACCGGACGAAGACGAACGGATCCTCACAAACTCGACGTTACCGGAACCAACCCGAGGAAGCAATCACCGGAAAAGAAGCACACAACATAGTAAACAACCAACACATGGACATGGTATGATATGCGAGATGTGGGATGCGATGCGGGATGCAAAATGCAAGACATGACAGGAAATGCATGAACCTGGCCTCAACTTGGATAACCAAGTGTGCCACTGGATAGAGGGGAAGAAATCACCTGAAAACGATATAAAGATCATGGCAATCGGAGCTATGGTTTAGAAATGGCAAGCGTTTTACGAAACGAACCGATCTGCGATTTACAGCAAGTAGGCTCCTAAATGCAACAAAATGAACATGCTACAGCAACCAAACAAAAATTACATGGCAGTGATGTACACAAGAAGCTTAACAAATCACCAGGACTGAGGCATAGGCAAATTCATCCATTAAGGGCTTCAAACAAGCATGGCAAAACTGAATAAGCAAAACAGATTTCAGACTTAGCGAAATTAACGCTAGTCTGAAATTTCAGACCACGATGCTCTCTTCGGAGCAGCAAAACAACATAAATCATAACCTGAACATGGCAAGTAAGAGCATGGCATGGGGCTACTCAACAAGCTTAACAAAACACCCAAAATGACCTGGGGCCAAAAGGGTTCACAAAATACTCTACCGAGCACACGAACATCGAAGAAACACAATCAGTTTTCAGACTTAGGGAAAACTGGGACATGCTGAAATAATAACTCACGGAGGCATGTAAACGAGCTCGATGCTCTCACTACGGTGCAAGTCATGGCAATGCAAGCATATATCCATTAAGAAGGCACAAAATGCTAGCTAGACACGGCAAGAACAATGGCATAGCATGCATGGATCACTAGCAATAGCTCCGGCAAAATCGCGAAAGAGTTCACGATCTGCCCAAAACAACAACTATGCAAAAGTTGAGCTTGATCGAGTCAACCTAGGGTGCTCCAACATAACAAGTAAAGACATGGATGGATTAAGCACAACAAGCATAACAAATCACTCGTACTGATCATCCTCAAAAGAGGCACGGATCACTAGGAAACAAGCTGGACATATAGCATCGTGAACTAAAACATCCCAGACTTAGTGATTTTCACTAAGTCCCTAAAATCAGTAAACTCAGGTACCCTACTTCGCAAGCTTGCACAAGACAGCACACAAATCCTAAAAATGCATGGGAGGCACCTCTGGAAAGAAGACAACATGCTTAACAATTCATCCCAAAGGGGCACAGGCATATCATGCACGGATTAAACATGGCAAAAATGACAAAAGTGCATGATGAACTAACGGATCTGCAATTTAACTCATGATGCCTCCTTCCAACAGCATTTTGGGCAACAAGATGACCTCAAATGCAAATGATGCAATGGAATGAAATGATGTACTCGTCGAGACGAAGATTTTGACATATCATATGCCCAAAACGGAGCTACGGATGCGGAGTTACCACCGGTCAAAATATGCACAAAAATTAGGGTTCGAGGGAAAAGTCAACCCTTCGATTTTTCAGATCTGGATCGGATCTCGCCGGAGCACGCAAAATGAGGTTCGCCGAGGTCGGTGCCGGAACGTCGCCGGACTTGAAGGAGGCACGCCGGCCGGAGGAGGACTTGCCGGAGACGGGGACGAAGCCGGGGCGGAGGGTGGCCAGAGCTCACCGGAGGCGTGCGGTGAGGAGGCGAGGCGCGCCCGGGTCGCCGGCGTAGAGGAGCCGCGGCGGCCGGCGAGGCGGCCCGGTGACGGCGCGCGGCGGCGTCGAGCGCAGGGAGGCGGCGCGGGCAGATCAGGTGAGGCGGCGGCGCCCTGGCCGCGGAGGCGGCGCCTCGGAAGCTGGGCGGCGGCTGCGAGGTGGCGGAGCTCGCCGGTGGCGTCGGGCGGCCGCGCCAGGGCGGTGGCGGAGAAGTCCGGCGAGCGGCGGTGCCGGCCGGCGTTGGAGAAGGCGGCAGATCTGCGCGGGTCAGGCGGCGGCAAGATCCGGGCTCTGGCGGGCCCTGGATGGGCTCCGCGGGCCGCGGCGGCGGTGGGGCGGCGCATGCCAAGTGGCGCTCCGCGATTGGTGCGAACGGCGGCGGGGGTCGAAACGGACATGTCCGCCGGCGAAGTTTTTGTCTGGCGCGCGAGGAGAGAGAAGGATCTAGGGTTTCGTCCGCGAAAATGGACGGGGAGGACATATTTATAGGTAGAGGGAGCTAGGAGAGTCCAAATGAGGTGCGGTTTTCGGCCACGCGATCGTGATCGAACGACCGAGATGATGGAGCAGAGTTTGGTGGGTTTTGGGCCAAATTGGAGGGGTGTTGGGCTGCAACACACACGAGGCCTTTTCGGTCCCTCGGTTGACCGTTGGAGTATCAAACGAAGTCCAAATGATACGAAACTTGACAGGCGGTCTACCGGTAGTAAACCAAGGCCGCATGACAAGTCTCGGTCCAATCCGGAAATGTTTAACCCCCACACACAAGAGGAAGGTAGAAATGACCACCGGAGGAGAACGAAGCGCCGGATTGCATTCATGCATAAAACTATAAACCCAGAGCTATATTTCCTACTGAAACATGTTATACAGAAAAGATATTAACTATATCAGCTACAACACTTGAGTAAACAAACAATAATCTTCAGTAAACAAAGCCCTAAAACCCTAAAATCTCCTAAAATCTAACAACCCTAAAATTTCCTAAAATCTAACAGCCCTACGGTAACATGATAGGTTTATATGCAATCTAACAACCCTAAAATTTCCAGTGAATCCAATGAAGAGAGGGGTGGAGGGGGAAGAAATCTTACCACACGCCACCGAACCCTGAAGCCCACTGATGGCCTTCTCCAACGCCTGAAGCCCTGATCTTGCGTGCTAGGGCCACTACCGCACGGCGCTCAGTGTCCCACTCCGGTGGCGAGGGGGGCGAAGGGGATCGCTCCGGTGAAGGAACCCGCTGCGTCGGCAAGCTACTGCTTCCGAACCAGTTGTCCACCTCCGAGAACCCATCACCATCGCCTCCAGTCCCTCCGCCGCCTGCTGACTTGCCGCCGCCGCCGCTAGGTTTAGCCGCTGCCGCCATCGTAGGACAGAGAGAGTGACGGGGGAAAGAAGGGAGAATGGGCCAAGCAGTCAGAGCCGCGAGCGCTTTGACCACGCGCGTGCCCTAACGGCCGTCAACCCACTCGCCGTCTGGCCTCGCCCACGTGGCACCTGACGGGTGGGCCAGCCTAGTCAGGAATCGTGTTAACTGCGGCAAATCGGTCATTTGTTTTTATTGAGAAAATTTACAAGTAAATTGGTGGATTTTTGGGACGCGCAACAAATGTGGTGGCAATTGGATGCTTCAACTTCAAATGTGGTGGTTTTTTGCAATTCACTCTTGCGGATCTACACACAAATGTCAGAACAAGCATATATATATAATCAATCTAGCTAGCCGGCAATCTTGCTAGTATCTGCTACATTTACTACATAAACACCTGAGCATATCTTCAATTAATACACTCCGAGACATATGTATATACAAATAAGTAGCTCTCCATCAAGTGAAACAAAATCATACGACAGAAATAACGGAGGTATGTACAGCCGGCTAGAACTTGGAATACACTTTGGTGTCGAGCTTTGTATAGAACAAACGCTGGAACTCCTCGAGAATTGCAGCCTCTATGGACATGGACAGGCGCACGCTGCCATCCCCCTGCGCGCTGTTCATCATGAGCACGAAACCTCTGCGGTTTTGCTCGGCACGCAACATAGCGAACGGCTTTCCCCAGCTGAAATCCACATCGTACAAGGGCATGCCGAGCCAGCTGACCACACACAGGTCCGTCGCTGGCAGAACGCCGATGGCCGGGCGGTTGTCCCTCTCTGCCAGGTCGAGCTCGAGGTAGTCGACTGCCGAACGCACCAGCTCGTCGTTCACCCGGCCGAGGGTGTCTCTGATCCGGTGCGCGACGTGGGCCAGATCGCCCGAGACGACGTCCCACGTTTTGTCGGCGACACTTACTTGCAACATCGCGTTGCCGAAGTAGACGTCCGGGAGCGGTGGTGCAATGCTGCGTCGGAAGTTGGCCGGGAACTCTAGGCGCGTCGTGGAGTCTGGCGGTAGCCGCCGGGCTAAGCACGTGCACCGCCACATGTATGCGCTCACGGCGCTGAAGGTGCTCACGCGGCCGCCACCACACATGTGCTTAAGAGCGGAAATTTGATCCTTGCGAAGGGTGAAAACCTCGTTGACGACGACAGGCCCCGGCGCCGGCGGCTGGGACAAGTTTGTTGTCTTGAGGCAGAATAGGGAGAGGGTGTCCGGATGAATAATGGGTGGGTCGCGCGCGCACAAGAGGGTGCGGTCAAGGTAGGGGAGCTTCACCGCATCCCGGTCGCCATCCCTGGAGAAGGCTGACCATGTCTGGAAGAAGTGAAACGCCGCAGTTCCGTCCATAGCGCCTTGGTGCGTTGCCGTCCCTAAGGCCACTCCACCACACTTGAAGAATGTCACCTGCATGCATATATGGATTTGCATGTCGCCCATATTACTTTCTTGTTGATACCATATGTAAGCATGTTTGTGCTATTGCAATATAATTGATTTGGTGAGAAGAAAGAAAAACAAAGGGCCTGCTTGGATTGAGGATACTTCTTTGTGTGCTTTAGCTCTTTCAGTGCCTACTTAAGAAAGAATCAAACCTGGGTGGCGCAGAGGATATCGGATGAGTCGTCCATGCAGGGAACAAACAACCTCCTTAGCTTTGATGATGGCTTCAAGTCGCGGAAGTCATTGATGGTGAGATGAGAGTAGGCCACAAGAAAGAGCATGCCCTTACCATTGCAGTCAATCTCCAACCTGCCATGGGCACCCAGCCTGAGCCGGCCGGCCATGGGGTAGAAGGCCACAAGGGCCTTGCTCAACGCAGTCTTCAACCTAGCCACGTCAAAGAAGTGTCGGGTACTGGTTTCGTCGACACAAGGGCGGTAGAAGTGGATGAGTGGGGTGTAGCCTCTTCTGGCCAGCATGATGTCGAGTGGCGAGAGCCAGATCGCTTTTCTCGGCGTGTCTGCGGCCGGCTTTACAAAGCAGGACTCTACCACCCGCACCCCCTCCTCACTGGCGGCCATTCTTCCTCTTTCTTGCTCTCCTCCCCCGTTCTCTTTCTTTCTTCTAGTGCTACTCTGATAGAAATGGGCACCGAGCAGCAATGATTTAAAGACAAGGATGGCTCCCCATTGGCTGGATAAGTCACCAATCGACCTGGCATACTTTACTCACTACACCTTGCTAACCACCCTCGTCTCTTCTAGCTTTAAAATACATATGATCAAACATCTTGCAAGTCTCTAAAAAATGATAAAGTCTTCTTAACCATCATTAAGCTCTGGCCTCGTGTGAGTTCAATGGTTGGCCCGTCCAAGTCTACACCTACTCTTAAAAGAAAGTAAGCATCTCCTTGGAGGCCAGCCTTTCAAATATTATACTCTCTCCGTCTCAAAATATAAAATAAAAAATGATCTTACATTTTGGGATAGAAGGGGTAGTTCATTATAGAGGCCAACAAGTTAACATGGCCAGAAAAGAGAAAGCAAAAAATAAAAGGTTCAGTTTGCAAATGGCCACAAACCTTTTTGTCCTTATCGATTGAACAGAGTAGAGAGCTATTTTCACATTAAAGGATCAAACAAACAGACACACAGCTCTACAAAGCCTTCTGCTCCACAAAAGCCCCACTGACGAAGCGACGGACTGCCACTAGTTGAAATCCCCTTCCTTCTCAGCTCCTCAGTCCACAGAGAAACAAATGTAGAACTGGTGCGGACAGTTCATCACGGAAGAAAGAACAGACAACGAACTTTACCACTAGCTGAAATTAAGGGGCTGCTACCCTAAAAAGAAAGAAACAGACTGCTAGTTCCGGGCTTTAATTAATGGCTCCCGTATCAATTTTGGATCTAGACACCATCACATGGCAAAGATAAAAGAAAGTTCAAGACTCGAGATGCCACTTGATGGTTCTCATTTCAGTTGAACTGTTGAGCCTCCTTTTTACCCCCGTTGCCACTTGATGGATGTTTGTGTTATTGTTCAGATCGGTTAGTCAGCAAGTTTAGCTGGGAAAAATATAATGAATTAGTAGTAAAATTTTCTGTGTGGGATGGGCTACTAAGGTGAGGGGGCAGCTCCCCTTTATGGGACGATCCACAGTACATGATCACTAGCACGGGCAACCATGGAACTACAGTCAAATCTAATTGATCGAGATCACACATCTAGTTCAACTGGCAGCTACCTGGCAGAGGCCTCCTTATTAGTTTCCCTCCATGAACTAGCACACTGGCTGCATGCAGCGCACGAGCAATTTACTTATTGCACATTTGAATTTCGGTTGAGATAAATACTTTTTAGGAGTGAACAGTTTCTTTAGTTTTAAACTTATTGGAGTAACAACGGAGTTATGAATACGTATCACTCAAAGTCCAAAAAACAGTATCTCAAGACTCAAGTCGTTGGCTCACTCGAATCTGAGTCTTGAGGTATATTCAATTTACACTTCTTGGATACCACCTCATTGATCAGTGTACCACGTGAGCTTAATGATGCTCTCTAATCTCGGAGTGTTCAAAATGCAAACAAAAAACTAGCATTGTGTCCTTTTCAGACGTTTGTGGCTCCCCATTGGCTACATAAGTCACCGATGGATCAGTTGATCTGTCATATTTAAATCACCAGACCTTGCTAAATACCCTTCTCTATAGCATGATCAAACATCGTCTCTCAGGTCCCTAAAAAAACATGGTCTAAGTCCTCGTATTTAGTCCATTGAGCTGCGGCCTCGTGTGAGTTGGATCATTGGCTCGGGTGAGGACGGCCTTTGGAATAATGTAGTAGTTCATTCAAGATGCAACCAAGTCAAGTTGTTTTTGAGAACGCTATAAAAATGTTTCAGTACGCCTGTGATCCATTCACCAAAGACACATAGACAAACAGACTAACAAACAAACAAACAGCTCCACACAGCCTTTCGTTTCACAAAAAACCCAATGTTGAACTTTATCACTAGTTAAAATTAAGGGACCGCTAGTCTCGGTTTTTGGAATGGCTCTCATTTCTTTCAGATCTGGTCACCATCACATGGCAAATTTACGACATAACACAACAGAGGAGCCATCCTATTCCTTGTCTCCACTACCGCTCTTCCCAGCAAATATTTTGCCACCGAAAGGTGCTCCTTTCGAAATGTCCACTTCAAGGCTAGCTGCCGCTGGACTTTGAAAATATGCAAACACCAATTCCACTTGCTCTGCTAACTAGTTCCCACCCTAACCGCATCATATGGCATGAAAATTAGCGTACGGCTGGTTGTTGTTAAGACATCGTATTTGTTGCATATTCATGCACGATCTCCTCTAACGAGCAAACGGGCCAGCTCCATAGCGTGCGGGAAGAAAAGGCCCAACTGCTCGAGGTGCAGGTTGTCTAACCACAACGTTAGATCGGCCTAGGACTAGCGATAGTTAGCTGAAACTAACTGTACGGGAGAGGTAGTACAGGAAAGAGGCTTAGGCGCCTAAGATTTTGGGATTTTTGGGAAAATCTTGGGTGCCTAAGATTTTAGGAAGGAGGGAGTAACTCACAAACCATTTTTACAGACATTAGCATATACAATATGATGCTAAGCTTCTGAACAGTACCTGATCTTACAGGGAAACAGGTACTCCCTTTGTAAAGAAATATAAGATCGTTTAGATCACTATATATACAAAAAATGCCTAATAATATGGGGCACAAACAAGCCAATTTTAGCAGACCACAATGAAGAATGGAGCTGTTTGAATCTTTGTCTCTATAGACTCTAATTTTTTTTTATGGGATATCAGACCTGTGTAACTACTCACTAGTGCACCAGCGATCATATAATATTATGGTGAAATTCAGCAAGCGTACATACCTTCTATACACAATAGATTTTTTATAAACAGGATAACAATATCTGGATTTGATTAGTACTCCGTATGTATGAGTAAGTAAAAGCTAATAAGAAGACAAGGCATGGACTAGTGCACACCTTGGAGATGATGACCTGGGGATCTTCCCTTCCACGTCTGAACAGATAGATGCATCTGTAGTCAATCATACCCCTTGCTAGAAGAGTGCCATATAGACTGATTGAATAACCCCGGCCTGATTTGATTACTTTGACGGAAATGACACTGACGGCTGATGACACCATGTACTTCTCCAACTTAGGAATTAGATTGCTATCAAGAGGCGGCCCAAGGGAAAACTTAACTGTAAACAAAGGGCAAGAGACACAAGTCAGAGCCAGCCAACAAAAGATGCCTAGTTCATCATTCATTACATCCCTCCGTTACCATCCAGGCATCCACTAGCCACAACTAACCTCCAGCAGACAGGGACAGAAATTCTAGGGCACAATCAACCAGAACAGAGGCTCGTACTTAGGGCAAGTATAAGCTCTGGGTATACTGGCGCCTCTTGTTAAGACATGTTTTGCCATTGGTTTGCACAGGATGGCAGTCCACGAAACCTTCACTTGCATCTCCCAGGCGCCGTGACTGCAAACTTGCTCTTCAGCAGGGTATGCTAGATTGACCATGGTGCCTGCATCCTCATCATCGACGTTGTCATCATCATCGCGGAAGCGAACATAGACGCCAATTTCATCTTCTTCATCATCCAGATCAGGGACAGCTACCAGGTTGTGAGTTAACACAATAGAGGAGCTGCTCTTTGTATCTCTACTATCATACAAAATCATCTGAGTCATTGGGTTTTCACTAGTCCCAGCACATATTTTGCCATTGAAAGGCGCTGCTCCTTTCAAAACGTTGACTTCAAGGCTAGCTGCCACTGGACTCTCAACAGGTGCAAGCACCAACTCCACTCTGCTCACCCAACTACTCAGCACCCTTGTGATTGGTTCAGGATCGTAGGGACCAACATGGAGCACTACAACACCTTTGCTAAAATCTTCCTCGCCAGCAACACCTTTCACCCTCAGATTCAACTCAAAATAAATATTATCTAACTGAACTAATCCTCGCCGTGGACCTATCAATCTTAGCATATCATCCTGCAAAATAATTTAGGGTACGTTAAATATGTCTCTATGTAGTAAGTAGAGCAAGCTGTGTGGTAGAAGTAGGACATGTTAACCAAACAAACCTGACTATAGTCACACAAACTCCCATGAAGTGAAGCAATTAATCAAACCACAGTATAGAAAATACGCAACTATCTCACATGAAGTTAAAAGGCAACAAGTTTCGAACAAGTGAAAATAACTAAATGGAGAAATCTAATAGATATACGAACATGCACCAAATTTGATGAAATTGTCTACTAGGGAACTACATTGACAAAACATAGCTTTGACATCATGCAAGAACAGCAAGCTAAGAAAGATAGCTACATCATGAGATAAACAGTAAGCTACAATAGCTACATCATGAAGAGAAGTAAGCTGTAATAGCTAACAATGTTTTCAATCAGAATGGTAACTCGCAGATCAAAATGGTATCCAATATGATGTTAAGCTTCTGAATAGTGGTAATTGCAACCAAGAATGACAAGAAACGTTCTTCAATAAACACGGAAACATAATGCTAGCAGAGCAGGACTTGTTCTTACAGGGAAACATGTAGATATACAAGAAATGCCGAAGTTACATGGAAGTTACATAGTGCTGGCAGAGCTGTTTGCATTCTAGTTTGTATTTGTTCAAGAAAGTTTTGATAGTATGCCAGACTAGTGTAACTACTCACTAGTGTACCAGCAATCATACAATATCATATGGTCAAATCAGCATACACCTTTTATATTACACAACATATTATTAGAAGAGGATAACAATATTTGGATTTGATCAGTATATATGAGTAAGTCAAAGTTAATGAAACAAGGAATGGACAAGTGCACACCTTGGAATTGATGATCTGGGGATCTTTCCTTCCACGTCTGAACAGATAGACACATCCGTAGTCAATCGCACCCCTTTCCAGAATAGTGCCATATACACACAAATGCATTGACGGCTGCCGACACCATGTACTTCTCCAACTTGGGAGTTAGAATGCTATAAAGCGGCGGCCCAAAGCCAAACTTAACTGCAAATGAAGGGCAAGAGACATAAGTCAGAGCCAACAAACTATGCCTAGTTTATCATTTACCACCAATGGAAGAAACCTGTAACGCCCCGAGACCGATGTGTCAGGTGTCGTCCAGTTATTCGCTGTCGTTGCCATGTCATTTGCTTGCGTGTTGCATCTTGCCATGTCATCATCTGCATTGCATCATCATGTTTTCAAAACTCGCGTTCGTTCGCGTCTCCCAGTTCCGTCCGTTGTCCGTTCTGAGCCCGGCCACACTTGCACGCGCCCGCGGCATGTCCGAATTATTATTTTGTAAGTGGCCGGAAAATGTTCTCGGAATGGGATGAAAGTTGACGTGCGGTCTTATTATAGTGTAGATAGTCCGCCTGCCAAGTTTCATCGCATTCGGAGTTTGTTTGATGCCCCAACGGATAACTATAGCGGCATTATAGCCGGTCTAACATCGGACGTTTTCGGTCTCCGAAAACAGTCGCCGGGCCTCTCCTCTTCTCAGACCTTTGCCTTCTACACTACCTCTCACCGCCAGGCCCTACCCAACCTCTCTCGTCAGCCCGCGGCCCTCCTCCCGCGCGCGTCCGAAATCGGTCCCGGACCCGACCCGGACAGTCGTCACCGTTGGATCCGGATCATCCCCAAACGTCTACAAAACGTCTCCGTTTTTCTCTTTGGGCTACCTAACATATTTTCCCCGTCCGTCCGATTAAGATCGGAGGGACCAAATACCCCCATCCAAAAATCCACCTGCTATATATGTATCAGTCCAACCCTAAAATCAAGGAAAGCTGTCCCATCCTTCCTCCTCGCGCCGCCACTTGCCAACTCCCATATCGGGATCCTCCCTGATCCCCTCGTCCACCTCGTTTTCCCTGTCGCTCCAATCAGGGCCTCCCCTGCCTTCCCGATCCATCCTTCCTTCCAACCACCAGACAGCGCTCGATCCAGGTTGGATCGAGGCCTCGACCTCGCTCGCCTCGGCCCCGAGCGAAGTTTGTCCGCAGCCAGCCGTGCCTCCCCGTCGGCAACGAGATCCTCCAGCAGGACCCCGCAGGCCGCGCCCTCTGTCGACTCGGCTGCCGGCGACCATGTCCAGGACCAGGTCGCCCCTCTCCCTGCTCTCCCACTCTCCGTTTCCTTCCCTGGCTTCTCTCCTCTCTACCTCACCCCTCGTTCTCTCCCTGTACCAGGTACAGGAGTTCACCTGCAACCCCGCCGGCGTCAAGGAGAAGCTCCGTTGCCGGAGCGCTGCCGCCGGTGGCCACCTCCATCAGGGATGCCATGGACGTCCGCCCTGCAGGAGCTTCGTCCGTTCCTCTGCCTCGCTGCAGTCGCCCTCTTCTGCGACGAGCACCACGCGCCGCCGTGTTTCTTCTGCAAGGCCAGCTCTACCGAGCCGAAGAACATCCTCGCGCCGCTGGAGCTCCATCCCCGCACCCAGACCCGCCAGATCCCGACGTCCTAGCACCTCCTTGCCGTCCCCTCGCCTGAAGTCGCCGCGCCATGGCCCTCTGCCTCGCCTCTGTTTCTTTCGAAGGAGGTAGACGACGCATCCGGCCGCCTCAGTTGACCGCGCTCGTCCCTGCCTCAATCCAGTGGGATCGGCAGGGGCACGATCGATCAATTCTTTCGGGTTTTTTTTCTGTGCACTACGAATTTGTCTATTATTCCAAAGATGACTATTTTACAGAAAAGTCCATGTTCTTCATGCATTTAATAACTTCACAACTATGCATCGGATTAAAATGTTTTATATATGAAACTTGATTAGAATTTTGTCTAGATTCATAATATCCAACTTTCATCCATGTTCAAAATGTTTAAAATGATGTTTGATTAAATTTGCTCCTATGCCATGTTAAAATGATTTAATTCATAACTAATTAACCGTAGCTCCGAATCTAACAAACTTTATATGTAAATGGGGTAGAATTTTGCCTAGTTTATCATGGTGACATTATTTTGCATGCCTAACAACTCTAAAATATGGTTTAGGGCAGAACAGGACCTAACCTAATATATGCACATGAGGAGTTTCCGGATTTGTTGTTCGTTGATTCTGGCCTCATTTAACCTTGACTAGATAGGTAGTTTCCTTTTGCTTCACCCTCTTGCCATGTTTAACAACATTTAATATTGTTGGGTACATAAACGAGAGCGAACTAAATAACTTGAACGTGGTGTTTCGTCAATATGCAACGGAGTTGCATATTGAGCTCCACTTAATTTGTAGGATTGCTTGTGCACTTTGCCATGCCATGCCCTCTTTAAACCGGACATACATCATACTTGATTGTGCATCATGCCATGTTCATGTCGTGATTGTTTACTATGTTGTTTGCTTCTTTCCGGTGTTACTTCTTCGGGTTGGTTCCGGTAACGTCACGTTTGTGAGGACCCGTTCGTCTACGTCCGTTTGTCTTCTTCATGGACTCGTTCTTCTTCCTTGCGGGATCTAAGGCAAGATGACCATACCCTCGAAATCACTTCTATCTTTGCTTTCTAGATGCTCGCTCTTTTGCTTTGCCTATGCTGCGATTCCTACCACTTGCTTTTCATGCCCCCTATATTGTTGAACCAAGCCTCTAATCCACCTTGTCCTAGCAAACCATTGTTTGGCTATGTTACCGCTTTGCTCAGACCCTCTTATAGTGTTGTTAGTTGCAGGTAAAGATTGAAATTTGTTCCTTGTTGGAACATGGAGTTTTGTTCCTTGTTGGAACATGGATATTTTATTGGGATATCACAATATCTCTTATTTAATTAATGCATCTATATACTTGGTAAAGGGTGGAAGGCTCGGCCTTATGCCTGGTGTTTTGTTCCACTCTTGCCGCCCTAGTTTCCGTCATATCGGTGTTATGTTCCCGGATTTTGCGTTCCATATGCGGTTGGGTTATAATGGGAACCCCTTGACAGTTCACCTTGAATAAAACTCCTCCAGCAAGGCCCAACATTGGTTTTACCATTTGCCGCCTACCCTTTTCTTTCCCTTGAGTCGGCCGGCTCAAGGGTCATCTTTATTTTAACCCCCCGGGCCAGTGCTTCTCTAAGTGTTGGTCCAACTGAGCGATGTCCGAGGCTACCAGGGGCAACTCTGGGCTGGCTTACCCGACGTCTTGCTCATCTGGTGTGCCCTGAGAACGAGATATGTGCAGCTCCTATCGGGATTTGTCGGCACATCTGGGTGGCTTTGCTGGTCTTGTTTTACCATTGTCGAAATGTCTTGTAACCGGGATTCCGAGTCTGATCGGGTCTTCCCGCTAGAAGGAATATCCTTTGTTGACCGTGAGAGCTTGTGATGGGCTAAGTTGGGACACCCCTGCAGGGATTTGAACTTTCGAAAGCCGTGCCCGCGGTTATGGGCAGATGGGAATTTGTTAATGTCCGGTTGTAGAAAACCTGAAGTTGACCTTAATTAAAATGCATCAACCGCGTGTGTAACCGTGATGGTCTCTTTCCGGCGGAGTCCGGGAAGTGAACACGGTGTTGGAGTTATGCTTGACGTAGGTTGATTTAGGATCACTTCTTGATCATACTTTTATCGACCGTGCTTTGCCTTCTCTTCTCGCTCTCATTTGCGTATGTTAGCCACCATATATGCTAGTCGCTTGCTGCAGCTCCACCTCATACATTTTACCTTACCCATAAGCTTAAATAGTCTTGATCGCGAGGGTGCGAGATTGCTGAGTCCCCGTGACTCACAGATACTTCCAAAACCAGCTTGCAGGTGCCGATGAGTCCGTGCAGATGACGCAACCAAGCTCAGGAGGAGC
Source organism: Triticum monococcum (assembly GCA_034509565.1). Lineage (NCBI taxonomy): Eukaryota > Viridiplantae > Streptophyta > Magnoliopsida > Poales > Poaceae > Triticum > Triticum monococcum. Next base: position 7,422,969 of record CM067847.1, on the reverse strand, counting down.
TCATTGAAGATCTTGTCCTTTGTGTTGTTTCGTTCTAGTTGATCAGTAGTGGAGCCCAGTTGGGATCGATCGGGGACCTTGTCGCTTTTGGGGTTCTTCTTTTATTTTGGTTCCGTAGTCGGGCCTTGGTTGTATTTGGATGATGTAATGCTTTATTCATGTAATTGTGTGAAGTGGCGATTGTAAGCCAACTATGTATCTCTTTCCCTTATGTATTACATGGGTTGTGTGAAGATTACCTCACTTGCGACATTGCTTTCAATGCGGTTATGCCTCTAAGTCGTGCTTCGACACGTGGGAGATATAGCCGCATCGAGGGCGTTACAAGTTGGTAATCAGAGCCTTCCCCGACCTTAGGAGCCCCCACTGATTGATCGTTTTTAGCAGCCGAGTTGTGTCTAGAAAAATCTTTTGAGTCATTAGGACTCATATACCGGAGAGTTTAGGAATTCTTTTTACTCCCCAGTCCCTTCGTCGCTTTGGTGAGGCATCCTGACGTAGAGTTTTGACTCTTCTCTTCTCAAATTTCACCAAATTGTTTTTAGGATCACGCGGGTATCTTGGTATTGTTCCGATGGTTTTGTGATGAGAACATTGTCTTGGTGCCTCCTGTAAGGGGTTTTGTGCTAGTGTCCCGGGGAGTTGAGCTCCGAGGTGTTGTCGTCACAATTTTATCGTTGCAGTTCTGGAATACCTGAGTTTAGTACGCCGACATCGAAAATCTCTTTTATGCAGTTCGTTGGTGAGATAACCTCGACGCCACCCAGTACTAGGGCGGGAGTTCGGGAGTATTGCCATAAATTGTATAACGGTTGCTTTTCGAAGGTTGAGGTAGATGGTTTCCGAAGTTTTTCTCGGTTATGTGTTGAAGGATGGATACAGTTGGATGTAAGATTTGCTAGATTTGGGTGAGATATTATGCTTCCCCTGTATCCCCAACACCTGATTGCATAACCAGAAAGGTTCGGGAGTTTCATAGGTGGGAATTCAAGTAGCTATTAGGATTTCTTTCCGACAGATGTATGATTTGAAATTGGGGTTCGACGTCTAGTGGTCCGCCTATTCACGGTCGGTTTTACAGTGGTCTCGTTGTGTCTTAAAGAGTCCTTGGCTATGCCGACTCGGGGACGCTTCGTATGTCATGTGCACTGCCTTGTATATGATGGTGCTGTATGATCGAGCCCGTGTAGGCCCCACCATGAAAACTTTGGACGAAATCTCTATCATATGTTTGTTCCGGCTTATTTCGCAAGCCAATCCTTTGTTTTGTTTGGAGTTGTGGTATTCGAGTTGCTTCGAAGTCAAATGTTGATTCCATACCTTCTCTAAACGGTGTTCTCATACTCCGATGTGAATACCAAACCCCTTCATATTAATCGAGATTGTCATGCCAATCCTTTTCAACCGGTGTGTCTCTCTTCAAGTGGATCCGATCACTTCAATATTCGCAAGATCAATTATCAGTCCTTCTCAACGGTGTTTGTTTCATCCGTCTCCAAGTTACCTTTGTTTTTCCCGCCCACCCACCCTTTTTCCTCAAGGACCCATACTCTTAATCAAGTATCCATCTTTTGGGTTATGAAGTCTCTCCATTCTTTTCCATCAATATTCTTATCCGGTGATTCTCATGAAGATTCTAACGGAGATTTAAGTTCATCATTCTTCGTGCTTTTCCTTCTCCGGTGGATTCAATTCAAGCTTTAGGTGTTTGATCATATTCTTTTCTTTATTTCAAATGCCTTCTCATGCCGGTGCACCTCATATTCATTCACTTCTCACTATTTAATTGTTCCGGAGTGCTCAAGATATCTCGAATATTCATGTTTCCACTCTGCATTCGTTCAAGCTCTTTCGAGATTGGTATCTCATTCAAGTCATTTAATTCAACCGGTGCATTCTCTCTTTTAAATCATTTCAACGGTGTTTCTTTTCAGTGGGCCCTAACCCACAGGTCTTTTTCCAGGATCTTACCTGACTCTTCTTATTTTCCCGGAGCGATTATCAAATCTTTTTAAGTTTTGACGTAAGAATGATTTATCATCAATCATATGTATTTCTCCAAGATCGTCCACATTCTTTTCATAGTTGGCTCAAGCTCTTCGCTTTTGTTTCTTTTGGAGTGCCTCAATAATTCATGGTGGTGTCTCTCATCGTCTTTCATAACACTTGAAGACCGAAGAAGAATTTTCCTCCATATCTTGCTCCATTCTCTTCAAGATTCGTGATTCTAGCTTGTTGCCATCCTCTCATAGTTGTTTTTGGATTGTGAGAATCCTTTTCAACTATCCGGAGCAAATTCAAGAGTCTTCTCAATTTGTTATCCGGAGTCCATCAATTCAGGTGTATTCATTCTCAGCTTTCAGTTGTCATTCTCCAATCTTACCGGTGCATCAAGTGATCTCTAATCAGTTCGTGATCCCTTTGTTCTCATGTATCTAAATTCTCTCAAGCATCTTCGTTCATTTGTTAATTCTTCCCGGTGTGTTCTTTATCTTCTCTTCGTTCATGCTTAATTCTGACGGTGGTTTGCTCAAGATTTCTCTTCCTTATCAATTCATTCGTTGTTTCAATTCTTACGGTGGTTCGTCGAAGACCTTCTCAAATTTATGCAATATCTATCTTAATCCTCTCTACAAGAATAAGTAATATGCCAAATCCGCTGCTTGTCATCAATTTAAATTGGTGAAGGATAAGCATAATGTAATTCTTATTCTTGTTTCATCAAGTAAAATCAATTTCTGCCTTCCGGAGTGGTTCATCATATCACATTCTCGATTAGAGATGTGTTATCTTTCCTTCCGGAGCCCCAAGTTCCACTTTATCTCGTCGCAAAGCTTCATCCAATCATTACAAGGTTTCACCTTGTGTTTTCAACTTCCCTTTCTTTTCGTCATCCTTTTGTTTACCGGAGTTCTTCATCAAGGTTCTACATGATGGATTCTTCAAGGATTTAATCCCTTCTCGAAGTTCTCATCGAGATTCTTTTCTAAGGAGCTCAAGCATTCTCATCTTGTAATCCGGAGTGCAATTCTTTCACGCATATCTTTTGAGGTGGTGTTATGTCATTCTTGATAATCTCCCTTCGTGTTTCATATTTCACAAGTTATCAAGATGCGGTATTTAAATACACCAATCTCGTCATTGGGGTTACCTTGGGTTATATTTCACCTAAAGCCTTCCCTAAGGTTTGTCGCTATCTATGGTGCTTATAAATGACCCAAGTTCTTCATTTATCCTCCCGGTGAAATAAGTTTCTCGTCTCCTCGTTCATATCAATCCAATTCTTTTCCCGTGAGTGGCAGGTTGTCACCTCATAATTCGAGATGTATTCCATAAGACCATATCAAGCTTACTCTTTTCGTTGTTGGTTTTCCAACAATTCCGTTCAACCCTTCTCCTAAGATGCCTTTTCAAGCTCTTTTGTGGCAGAAGTTGGCATTTTCTTATCCTTTCTCCTATCTCAATTATCTTTCTTCTATTCTTTTATTACAGAGGCATTGTGATGTTGCTCTCTTCTACTCATCTTCTTGTTTTGTCATGATAGTGTTTTTTCTCTTTGCTAATCCATTCAACCGGAGTGTCGTGTTTTCTTTCGGGCTCTCTCATCTTATCAAATTTTGCCCCCCTTCTCAACCGGAGTGCTGTCCAAATTATACCATTCTTATTCCTTCTCTATCTCGTTTTAACCGGAGTCTTGTGCCCTTTTGCTCAAGTTCTTTTTGTTTTATCAAGTTTTTGACTTCCGTTTCAACCGGAGTGCTGGCCGAATTTGTTCTTCCTTGTTCCTCTTTCCTAACGGGGTGTTTTCAACTTCGTTCATCTCCGTTGTATTCTTTTCTCGAAATGGCTTAACCTTTTCAAGGTTCTTTGGATTCACTCATTTGTCAAAGGAGCAACTTAGCGTTACCTCTTCTCTTTCTCTTCCGTTTTCCCTCCGGTGCCATTCTAGATCTCGGGACGAGATCCTCTCGTAGTGGTGGAGTGTTGTAACACCCCGAGACCGATGTGCCAGGTGTCGTCCAGTTATTCGCTGTCGTTGCCATGTCATTTGCTTGCGTGTTGCATCTTGCCATGTCATCATCTGCATTGCATCATCATGTTTTCAAAACTCGCATTCGTTCGCGTCTCCCAGTTCCGTCTGTTGTCCGTTCTGAGCCCGGCCACACTTGCACGCGCCCGTGGCATGTCCGAATTATTATTTTGTAAGTGGTCGGAAAATGTTCTCGGAATGGGATGAAAGTGGACGTGCGGTCTTATTATAGTGTAGATAGTCCGCCTGCCAAGTTTCATCGCATTCGGAGTTTGTTTGATGCCCCAACGGATAACTATAGCGGCATTATAGCCGGTCTAACGTCGGACGTTTTCGGTCTCCGGAAGCAGTCGCCGGGCCTCTCCTCTTCTCAGACCTTTGCCTTCTACATTACCTCTCACCGCCAGGCCCTACCTAACCTCTCTCGTCAGCCCGCGGCCCTCCTCCCGCGCGCGTCCGAAATCGGTCCCGGACCCGACCCGGACAGTCGTCACCGTTGGATCCGGATCATCCCCAAACGTCTACAAAATGTCTCCGTTTTTCTCTTTGGGCTACCTAACCTATTTTTCCCGTCCGTCCGATTAAGATCGGAGGGACCAAATGCCCCCATCCAAAAATCCACCTGCTATATATGTATCAGTCCAACCCTAAAATCAAGTAAAGCTGTCCCATCCTTCCTCCTCGCGCCGCCACTTGCCAACTCCCACATCGGGATCCTCCCTGATCCCCTCGATCGTCCACCTCGTTTTCCCCGTCGCTCCAATCAGGGCCTCCCTTGCCTTCCCGATCCATCCTTCCTTCCAACCACCAGACATCGCTCGATCCAGGTGAAGGAAATATGCCCTAGAGGCAATAATAAAGTTATTATTTATTTCCTTATATCATGATAAATGTTTATTATTCATGCTAGAGTTGTATTAACCGGAAACATAATACATGTGTGAATACATAGACAAACTTAGTGTCACTAGTATGCCTCTACTTGACTAGCTCGTTAATCAAAGATGGTTATGTTTCCTAACCATGAACAAGGTGTTGTTATTTGATTAACGAGGTCACATCATTAGTTGAATGATCTGATTGACATGACCCATTTCATTAGCTTAGCACCCGATCGTTTAGTATGTTGCTATTGCTTTCTTCATGACTTATACATGTTCCTATGACTATGAGATTATGCAACTCCGTTTACCGGAGGAACACTTTGTGTGCTACCAAACGTCACAACGTAACTGGGTGATTATAAAGGAGCTCTACAGGTGTCTCCAAAGGTAGATGTTGGGTTGGCGTATTTCAAGATTAGGATTTGTCACTCCTATTGTCGGAGAGGTAGCTCTGGGCCCTCTCGGTAATGCACATCACATAAGCCTTGCAAGCATTGCAACTAATGAGTTAGTTGCGGAATGATGTATTACAAAACGAGTAAAGAGACTTGCCGGTAACGAGATTGAACTAGGTATTGGATACCGACGATCGAATCTCGGGCAAGTAACATACCGATGACAAAGGGAACAACGTATGTTGTTATGCGGTCTGACCGATAAAGATCTTCGTAGAATATGTAGGAGCCAATATGGGCATCCAGGTCCCGCTATTGGTTATTGACCGGAGATTTGTCTCAGTCATGTCTACATTGTTCTCGAACCGTAGGGTCCGCACGCTTAACGTTACGATGACAGTTATTATGAGTTTATGCATTTTGATGTACCGAAGTTAGTCCGGAGTCCCGAATGTGATCACGGACATGAAGAGGAGTCTCGAAATGGTCGAGACATAAAGATTGATATATTGGACGGCTACATTCGGACACCGGAAGTGTTCCGGATGATTTCGGAGAAAACCAGAATGCTGGAGGGGTTACCGGAACCCCCCGGGGAAGTAATGGGCCTTATTGGGCCTTAGGGGAGAGAGAGGGCTGCTGCCTAGGAGGTGGCGCCCCCCGAAGGGGAGTCCGAATTGGACTAGGGAGGGGGGGCGCGGCCCCTCTTTCCCTTTCTTTCCTTCCCCCTTAGGTTTCCTAATTGGATTAGGAAAGGGGAGTCCTACTCCCACTAGGAGGAGGACTCCCCCTCCCCTTGGCGCGCCACATAGGGCCGGCCGGCCTCCCCCTTGCTCCTTTATATACGGGGGCAGGGGGGCACCCTAGAACACACAAGTTGATCCACGTGATCATTCCTTAGCCGTGTGCGGTGCCCCCTGCCACCATATTCCACCTCGATCATATCGTTGTAGTGCTTAGGCGAAGCCCTGCATCGGTAGAACATCATCATCGTCACCACGCCGTTGTGCTAACGGAACTCATCCCCGAAGCTTTGCTGGATCGGAGCCCGGGGAGCGTCATCGAGCTGTACGTGTGCTAAGAACTCGGAGGTGCCGGAGTAACGGTGCTTGGATCGGTCGGATCGGGAAGACGTACGACTACTTCCTCTATGTTGTGTCAACGCTTCCGCAGTCGGTCTGCGTGGGTACGTAGGCAACACTCTCCCCTCTCGTTGCTATGCATCACCATGATCTTGCGTGTGCGTAGGAATTTTTTTGAAATTACTACGTTCCCCAACACCAGGTTTGATCGAGGCCTCGACCTCGCTCGCCTCGGCCCCGAGCGAAGTTTGTCCACAGCCAGCCGTGCCTCCCCGTCGGCAACGAGATCCTCCAGCAGGACCCCGCAGGCCGCGCCCTCCGTCGACTCGGCTGCCGGCGACCACGTCCAGGACCAGGTCGCCCCTCTCCCTGCTCTCCCACTCTCCGTTTCCTTCCCTGGCTTCTCTCCTCTCTACCTCACCCCTCGTTATCTCCCTATACCAGGTACATGAGTTCACCTGCAACCCCGCCGGCGTCAAGGAGAAGCTCCGTTGCCGGAGCGCTGCCGCCGGTGGCCACCTCCATCAGGGATGCCATGGACGCCCGCCCTGCAGGAGCTTCGTCCGTTCCTCCGCCTCGCTGCAGTCGCCCTCTTCTGCGACGAGCACCATGCGCCGCCGTGTTTCTTCTGCAGGGCCAGCTCCACCAAGCCGAAGAACATCCTCGCGCCGCTGGAGCTCCATCCCCGCACCCAGACTCGCCAGATCCCGACGTCCCAGCACCTCCTTGCCGTCCCCTCGCCTGAAGTCGCCGCGCCATGGCCCTCTGCCTCGCCTCTGTTTCTTTAGAAGGAGGTAGACGACGCATCTGGCCGCCTCAGTTGACTGCGCTCGTCCCTGCCTCGATCCAGTGGGATCGGCAGGGGCACGATCGATCCAATACCCGAGTGGGCCGGCCTGCCAGCGCCCTGCCGGCCTCCCCTCTCCACCAGCTGGGCCAAGGCCCGATGTGAGCAGCCTTTCCAGATCCCCTCTTCCTGTTGGGCCAACAGGATTCAGCCCATAGCTGTTTTTTTCTGTGCACTACGAATTTGTCTATTATTCGAGAGATGACTGTTTTACAGAAAAGTCCTTGTTCTTCATGCATTTAATAACTTCACAACTATGCATCCGATTAAAATGTTTTATATATGAAACTTGCTTAGCATTTTGTCTAGATTCATAATATCCAACTTTCATCCATGTTCAAAATGTTTAAAATGATGTTTGATTAAATTTGCTCCTATGCCATGTTAAAATGATTTAATTCATAACTAATTAACTGTAGCTCCGAATCTAACAAACTTTATATGTAAATGGGGTAGAATTTTGCCTAGTTTATCATGGTGACATTGTTTTGCATGCCTAACAACTCTAAAATATGGTTTAGGGCAGAACATGACCTAACCTAATATATGTTGGGGAACGTAGTAATTTCAAAAATTCTCCTACGCACACGCAAGATCATGGTGATGCATAGCAACGAGAGGGGAGAGTGTTGTCTACGTACCCTCGTAGACCGAAGCGGAAGCGTTGACGCAACGTAGAGGAAGTAGTCGTACGTCTTCCTGATCCGACCGATCCAAGTACCGTTACTCCGGCACCTCCGAGTTCTTAGCACACGTACAGCTCGATGACGCTCCCCGGGCTTCGATCCAGCAAAGCTTCGGGGATGAGTTCCGTCAGCATGACGGCATGGTGAAGATCTTGATGTTCTACTGTCTCAGGGCTTCGCCTAAGCGCTGCTACAATATGACCGAGGTGGAATATGGTGGAGGGGGGCACCGCACACGGCTAAGGAACGATCACGATGATCAACTTGTGTGTTCTAGGGTGCCCCCCTGCCCCCGTATATAAAGGAGGGAGGGGGTGGTGCGGCCGGCCCCAAGGGGTGCGCCTGGAGGAGTCCTACTCCCACCGGGAGTAGGACTCCCCCCCTCTCTTGCCTTGTTGGAGAAGGAAAGGGGGAAGGAGAAGAGGAAAGGGGGCGCCGCCCCCCCTTCCTTGTCCTATTCGGACTAGGGGGGAGGGGGCGCACGGCCTGCCCTGGCCGGCCCCTCTCTTCTCCCTCATGGCCCATGAAGGCCCATTAACCCCCCCGGCTGTTCCGGTAACCCCCAGTACTCCTTTAAAAAGCCGATTTCACCCAGAGGGATTCCGATGTCCAAATATAGGCTTCCAATATATCGATCTTTATGTCTCGACCATTTCGAGACTCCTCGTCATGTCCGTGATCACATCCGGGACTCCGAACAACCTTCGGTACATCAAAATACATAAACTCATAATGAAACTGTCATCGTAACTTTAAGCGTGCGGACCCTACGGTTCGAGAACAATGTAGACATGACCGAGACATGTCTCCGGTCAATAACCAACAGCGGGACCTGGATGCCCATATTGGCTCCTACATATTCTACGAAGATCTTTATCGGTCAGACCGCATAACAACATACGTTGTTCCCTTTGTCATCGGTATGTTACTTACCCGAGATTCGTTCGTCGGTATCCAATACCTAGTTCAATCTCGTTACCGGCAAGTCTCTTTACTCGTTCCGTAATACATCATCCTGCAACTAACTCATTAGTTGCAATGCTTGCAAGGCTTAAGTGATGTGCATTACCGAGAGGGCCCAGAGATACCTCTCCGACGATCGGAGTGACAAATCCTAATCTCGAAATACGTCAACCCAACATGTACCTTTGGAGACACCTGTAGAGCACCTTTATAATCACCCAGTTACGTTGTGACGTTTGGTAGCACACAAAGTGTTCCTCCGGTACACGGGAGTTACATAATCTCATAGTCATAGGAACATGTATAAGTCATGAAGAAAGCAATAGCAACATACTAAACGATCGGGTGCTAAGCTAGTGGAATGGGTCATGTCAATCAGATCATTCAACTAATGATGTGATCCCGTTAATCAAATGACAACTCTTTGTCCATGGTTAGGAAACATAACCATCTTTAATTAACGAGCTAGTCAAGTAGAGGCATACTAGTGACACTTTGTTTGTCTATGTATTCACACATGTATTATGTTTCCGGTTAATACAATTCTAGCATGAATAATAAACATTTATCATGATATAAGGATATAAATAATATATTTATTATTGCCTCTAGGGCATATTTTCTTTCAGTCTCCCACTTGCACTAGAGTCAATAATCTAGATTACACAGTAATGATCCTAACACCCATGGAGCCTTGGTGTTGATCATGTTTTGCTCGTGGAAGAGGCTTAGTCAATGGGTCTGCCATATTCAGATCCGTATGTATCTTGCAAATCTCTATGTCTCCCACCTGGACTAGATCCTGGATGGAATTGAAGCATCTCTTGATGTGCTTGGTTCTTTTGTGAAATCTGGATTCCTTTGCCAAGGCAATTGCACCAGTATCATCACAAAAGATTTTCATTGGACCCGATGCACTAGGTATGACACCTAGATCGGATATGAACTCCTTCATCCAGACTCCTTCGTTCGCTACTTCCAAAGCAGCTATGTACTCCGCTTCACATGTAGATCCCGCCACGACGCTTTGTTTAGAACTGCACCAACTGACAACTCCACCGTTTAATATAAACGCGTATCCGGTTTGCGATTTAGAATCGTCCGGATCAGTGTCAAAGCTTTCATCAACGTAACCGTTTACGATGAGCTCTTTGTCACCTCCATATACGAGAAACATATCCTTAGTCCTTTTCAGGTATTTCAGGATGTTCTTGACCGCTGTCCAGTGATCCACTCCTGGATTACTTTGGTACCTCCCTGCTAAACTTATAGCAAGGCACACATCAGGTCTGGTACACAGCATAGCATACATGATAGAGCCTATGGCTGAAGCATAGGGAACATCTTTCATTTTCTCTCTATCTTCTGCAGTGGTCGGGCATTGAGTCTGACTCAACTTCACACCTTGTAACACAGGCAAGAACCCTTCCTTTGCTTGATCCATTTTGAACTTCTTCAAAATCTTGTCAAGGTATGTGCTTTGTGAAAGTCCAATTAAGCGTCTTGATCTATCTCTATAGATCTTTATTCCTAATATGTAAGCAGCTTCACCGAGGTCTTTCATTAAAAAACTCTTATTCAAGTATCCCTTTATGCTATCCAGAAATTCTATATCATTTCCAATCAGTAATATGTCATCTACATATAATATCAGAAATGCTACAGAGCTCCCACTCACTTTCTTGTAAATACAGGCTTCTCCGAAAGTCTGTATAAAACCAAATTCTTTGATCACACTATCAAAGCGTTTATTCCAACTCCGAGAGGCTTGCACCAGTCCATAAATGGATCGTTGGAGCTTGCACACTTTGTTAGCTCCCTTTGGATCGACAAAACCTTCCGGTTGCATCATATACAACTCTTCTTCCAGAAATCCGTTCAGGAATGTAGTTTTGACATCCATCTGCCAAATTTCATAATCATAAAAAGCGGCAATTGCTAACATGATTCGAACAAACTTAAGCATCGCTATGGGTGAGAAGGTCTCATCGTAGTCAACCCCTTGAACTTGTCGAAAACCTTTTGCGACAAGTCGAGCTTTGTAGACAGTAATATTAACGTCAGCGTCAGTCTTCTTCTTGAAGATCCATTTATTCTCAATTGCTTGCCGATCATCGGGCAAGTCAACCAAAGTCCATACTTTGTTTTCATACATGGATCCCATCTCAGATTTCATGGCTTCAAGCCATTTCGCAGAATCTGGGCTCACCATCGCTTCTTCATAGTTCGTAGGTTCATCATGATCTAGTAGCATGATTTCCAGAACAGGATTACCGTACCACTCTGGTGCGGATCTTACTCTGGTTGACCTATGAGGCTCAGTAGTGACTTGATCTCAAATTTCATGATCATCATCATTAAATTCCTCACCAATTGGTGTAGGTGTCTCAGAAACCGATTTCTGTGATGAACTACTTTCCAATAAGGGAGCAGGTACAGTTACCTCATCAAGTTCTACTTTCCTCCCACTCACTTCTTTCGAGAGAAACTCCTTCTTTAGAAAGGATCCATTCTTAGCAACGAATGTCTTGCCTTCGGATCTGTGATAGAAGGTGTACCCAACAGTCTCCTTTGGGTATCCTATGCAGACACATTTCTCCGATTTGGGTTCGAGCTTATCAGGTTGAAGCTTTTTCACATAAGCATCGCAGCCCCAAACTTTAAGAAACGACAACTTTGGTTTCTTGCCAAACCATAGTTCATAAGGCGCCGTCTCAACGGATTTTGATGGTGCCCTATTTAACGTGAATGCGGCCATATCTAAAGCATAACCCCAAAACGATAACGGTAAATCAGTAAGAGACATCATAGATCGCACCATATCTAGTAAAGTACGATTACGATGTCCGGACACACCATTACGCTGTAGTGTTCCGGGTGGCGTGAGTTGCGAAACTAGTCCGCATTGTTTCAAATGTACACCAAACTCGTAACTCAAATATTCTCCTCCACAATCAGATCGTAGAAACTTTATTTTCTTGTTACGATGATTTTCAACTTCACTCTGAAATTCTTTGAACTTTTCAAATGTTTCAGACTTATGTTTCATTAAGTAGATATACCCATATCTGCTTAAGTCATCTGTGAAGGTGAGAAAATAACGATATCCGCCACGAGCCTCAAGATTCATCGGACCACATACATCTGTATGTATGATTTCCAACAAACCTGTTGCTCTCTCCATAGTACCGGAGAACGGTGTTTTAGTCATCTTGCCCATGAGGCACGGTTCGCAAGTACCGAGTGATTTATAATCAAGTGGTTCCAAAAGTCCATCAGTATGGAGTTTCTTCATGCGCTTTACACCGATATGACCTAAACGGCAGTGCCACAAATAAGTTGCACTATCATTATCAACTCTGCATCTTTTGGTTTCAACATTATGAATATGTGTATCACTACTATCGAGATGAAGAGTTGAAACCAAAAGATGCAGAGTTGATAATGATAGTGCAACTTATTTGTGGCACTGCCGTTTAGGTCATATCGGTGTAAAGCGCATGAAGAAACTCCATACTGATGGGCTTTTGGAACCACTTGATTATGAATCACTTGGTACTTGCGAACCGAGCCTCATAGGCAAGATGACTAAAACACCGTTCTCCGGTACTATGGAGAGAGCAACAGATTTATTGGAAATCATACATACCGATGTATGTGGTCCGATGAATATTGAGGTTCGTGGCGGATATCGTTATTTTCTCACCTTCACAGATGATTTAAGCAGATATGGGTATATCTACTTGATGAAACATAGGTCTGAAACATTTGAAAAGTTCAAAGAATTTCAGAGTGAAGTTGAAAATCATCGTAACAAGAAAATAAAGTTTCTACGATCTGATCGTGGAGGAGAATATTTGAGTTACGAGTTTGGTGTACATTTGAAAAATTGTGGAATAGTTTCGCAACTCACGCCACCCGGAACACCACAGCGTAATGGTGTGTCCGAACGTCGTAATCGTACTTTACTAGATATGGTGCGATCTATGATGTCTCTTACTGATTTACCGCTATCGTTTTGGGGTTATGCTTTAGAGACGGCCGCATTCACGTTAAATAGGGCACCATCAAAATCCGTTGAGACGACGCCTTATGCACTATGGTTTGGCAAGAAACCAAAGTTGTCGTTTCTTAAAGTTTGGGGCTGCGATGCTTATGTGAAAAAGATTCAACCTGATAAGCTCGAACCCAAAGCGGAGAAATGTGTCTTCATAGGATACCCAAAGGAAACTGTTGGGTATACCTTCTATCACAGATCCGAAGGCAAGACATTCGTTGCTAAGAATGGATCATTTCTAGAGAAGGAGTTTCTCTCGAAAGAAGTGAGTGGGAGGAAAGTAGAACTTGACGAGGTAACTGTACCTGCTCCCTTATTGGAAAATAGTACATCACAGAAAACTGTTTCTGCGACACCTATACCAATTAGTGAGGAAGCTAATGATGATGATCATGAAACTTCAGGGCAAGATACTACTGAACCACGTAGATCAACCAGAGTGAGATCCGCACCAGAGTGGTACGGCAATCCAGTTCTGGAAGTCATGCTGCTAGATCATGATGAACCTACGAACTATGAAGAAGCGATGGTGAGCCCAGATTCCGCAAAGTGGCTTGAGGCCATGAAATCTGAGATGGGATCCATGTATGAGAACAAAGTATGGACTTTGGTTGACTTGCCCAATGATCGGCAAGCAATTGAGAATAAATGGATGTTCAAGAAAAAGACTGACGCTGACGGTAATATTACTGTCTATAAAGCTCGACTTGTCGCAAAAGGTTTTCGACAAGTTCAAGGGGTTGACTACGATGAGACCTTCTCACCCGTAGCGATGCTTAAATCCGTCAGAATCATGTTAGCAATTGCCGCATTTTATGATTATGAAATATGGCAAATGGATGTCAAAACTGCATTCCTGAATGGATTTCTGGAAGAAGAGTTGTATATGATGCAACCAGAAGGTTTTGTCGATCCAAAGGGAGCTAACAAAGTATGCAAACTCCAGAGATCCATTTATGGACTGGTGCAAGCATCTCGGAGTTGGAATAAACGCTTTGATAGTGTGATCAAAGCATTTGGCTTTATACAGACTTTTGGAGAAGCCTGTATTTACAAGAAAGTGAGTGGGAGCTCTGTAGCATTTCTGATATTATATGTGGATGACATATTGCTGATTGGAAATGATATAGAATTTCTGGATAGCATAAAGGGATACTTGAATAAAAGTTTTTCGATGAAAGACCTCGGGGAAGCTGCTTACATATTAGGCATAAAGATCTATAGAGATAGATCAAGACGCTTAATTGGACTTTCACAAAGCACATACCTTGACAAGATTTTGAAGAAGTTCAAAATGGATCAAGCAAAGAAAGGGTTCTTGCCTGTGTTACAAGGTGTGAAGTTGAGTCAGACTCAATGCCCGGCCACTGCAGAAGATAGAGAGAAAATGAAAGATGTTCCCTATGCTTCAGCCATAGGCTCTATCATGTATGCAATGCTGTGTACCAGACCTGATGTGTGCCTTGCTATAAGTTTAGCAGGGAGGTACCAAAGTAATCCAAGAGTGGATCACTGGACAGCGGTCAAGAACATCCTGAAATACCTGAAAAGGACTAGGGATATGTTTCTCGTATATGGAGGTGACAAAGAGCTCACCGTAAAAGGTTACGTTGATGCAAGCTTTGACACTGATCCGGACGATTCTAAATCGCAAACCGGATACGTGTTTACTTTAAACGGTGGAGCTGTCAGTTGGTGCAGTTCTAAACAAAGCGTCGTAGCGGGATCTACATGTGAAGCGGAGTACATAGCTGCTTCGGAAGCAGCGAACGAAGGAGTCTGGATGAAGGAGTTCATATCCGATCTAGGTGTCATACCTAGTGCATCGGGTCCAATGAAAATCTTTTGTGACAATACTGGTGCAATTGCTTTGGCAAAGGAATCCAGATTTCACAAAAGGACCAAACACATCAAGAGACGGTTCAACTCCATCCGGGATTTAGTCCAGGTGGGAGACATAGAGATTTGCAAGATACATACGGATCTGAATGTTGCAGACCCGTTGACTAAGCCTCTTCCACGAGCAAAACATGATCAGCACCAAGGCTCCATGGGTGTTAGAATCATTACTGTGTAATCTAGATTATTGACTCTAGTGCAAGTGGGAGACTGAAGGAAATATGCCCTAGAGGCAATAATAAAGTTATTATTTATTTCCTTATATCATGATAAATGTTTATTATTCATGCTAGAATTGTATTAACCGGAAACATAATACATGTGTGAATACATAGACAAACAGAGTGTCACTAGTATGCCTCTACTTGACTAGCTCGTTAATCAAAGATGGTTATGTTTCCTAACCATGAACAAAGAGTTGTTATTTGATTAACGAGGTCACATCATTAGTTGAATGATCTGATTGACATGACCCATTCCATTAGCTTAGCACCCGATCGTTTAGTATGTTGCTATTGCTTTCTTCATGACTTATACATGTTCCTATAACTATGAGATTATGCAACTCCCGTTTACCGGAGGAACACTTTGGGTACTGCCAAACGTCACAACGTAACTGGGTGATTATAAAGGAGTACTACAGGTGTCTCCAATGATAGATGTTGGGTTGGCGTATTTCGAGATTAGGGTTTGTCACTCCGATTGTCGGAGAGGTATCTCTGGGCCCTCTCGGTAATACACATCACATAAGCCTTGCAAGCATAATAACTAAGATGTTAGTTATGAGATGATGTATTATGGAACGAGTAAAGAGACTTGCCAGTAACGAGATTGAACTAGGTATTGGATACCGACGATCGAATCTCGGGCAAGTAACATACCGATGACAAAGGGAACAACGTATGTTGTTATGCGGTCTGACCGATAAAGATCTTCGTAGAATATGTAGGAGCCAATATGGGCATCCAGGTCCCGCTATTGGTTATTGACCGGAGACATGTCTCGGTCATGTCTACATTGTTCTCGAACCGTAGGGTCCGCACGCTTAACGTTACGATGACAGTTATTATGAGTTTATGCATTTTGATGTACCGAAGGTTGTTCGGAGTCCCGGATGTGATCACGGACATGACGAGGAGTCTCGAAATGGTCGAGACGTAAAGATTGATATATTGGAAGCCTATGTTTGGACACCGGAAGTGTTCCGGGTAAAATCGGGATTTTACCGGAATACCGGGAGGGTTACCGGAACCCCCCGGGAGGCAAATGGGCCTATTGGGCCTTAGTGGGAAAGAGAAAAGGGGCAGCCCACAGCTGGCCGCGCGCCCCCCCCTTCCCCAAGTCCTAGTAGGACTAGGAGAAGGGGCCGGCCCCCCTCTCTCTCCTTTCCCCCTTGACAGTCCTAGTTGGAATAGGATTGAAGGGGGGAGTCCTACTCCCGGTAGGAGTAGGACTTCTCCCGCGCCCTCTCCCTAGCCGGCCGAACCCCTCCCCCTGCTCCTTTATATACGGGGGCAGGGGGCACCCCATAGACACACAAGTTGATCATTGTTGATCGTTCCTTAGCCGTGTGCGGTGCCCCCTGCCACCAAATTCCACCTCGGTCATATCATTGTAGAGCTTAGGCGAAGCCCTGCGTCGATAGTACATCAAGATCGTCACCACGCCGTCGTGTTGACGGAACTCTTCCTCGACGCTTTGCTGGATCGGAGCCCGAGGATCGTCATCGAGCTGAACGTGTGCTAAGAACTCGGAGGTGCCGGAGTAACGGTGCTTGGATCGGTCGGATCGGGAAGAAGACGTACGACTACTTCCTCTACGTTGTGTGATCGCTTCCGCAGTCGGTCTGCGTTGGTACGTAGACAATACTCCCCCCTCGTTGCTATGCATCACCATGATCTTGCGTGTGCGTAGGAAAATTTTCGAAATTACTACATTCCCCAACATGCCCATATTGGCTCCTACATATTCTACGAAGATCTTTATCGGTCAGACCGCATAACAACATACGTTGTTCCCTTTGTCATCGGTATGTTACTTACCCGAGATTCGTTCGTCGGTATCCAATACCTAGTTCAATCTCGTTACCGGCAAGTCTCTTTACACGTTCCGTAATACATCATCCAGCAACTAACTCATTAGTTGCAATGCTTGCAAGGCTTAAGTGATGCGCATTACCGAGAGGGCCCAGAGATACCTCTCCGACGATCGGAGTGACAAATCCTAATCTCGAAATACGTCAACCCAACATGTACCTTTGGAGACACCTGTAGAGCACCTTTATAATCACCCAGTTACGTTGTGACGTTTGGTAGCACACAAAGTGTTCCTCCGGTACACGGGAGTTACATAATCTCATAGTCACAGGAACATGTATAAGTCATGAAGAAAGCAATAGCAACATACTAAACGATCGGGTGCTAAGCTAGTGGAATGGGTCATGTCAATCAGATCATTCAACTAATGATGTGATCCCGTTAATCAAATGACAACTCTTTGTCCATGGTTAGGAAACATAACCATCTTTAATTAACGAGCTAGTCAAGTAGAGGCATACTAGTGACACTTTGTTTGTCTATGTATTCACACATGTATTATGTTTCCGGTTAATACAATTCTAGCATGAATAATAAACATTTATCATGATATAAGGATATAAATAATATATTTATTATTGCCTCTAGGGCATATTTTCTTTCAGTCTCCCACTTGCACTAGAGTCAATAATCTAGATTACACAGTAATGATCCTAACACCCATGGAGCCTTGGTGTTGATCATGTTTTGCTCGTGGAAGAGGCTTAGTCAACGGGTCTGCCATATTCAGATCCGTATGTATCTTGCAAATCTCTATGTCTCCCACCTGGACTAGATCCTGGATGGAATTGAAGCATCTCTTGATGTGCTTGGTTCTTTTGTGAAATCTGGATTCCTTTGCCAAGGCAATTGCACCAGTATCATCACAAAAGATTTTCATTGGACCCGATGCACTAGGTATGACACCTAGATCGGATATGAACTCCTTCATCCAGACTCCTTCGTTCGCTACTTCCGAAGCAGCTATGTACTCCGCTTCACATGTAGATCCCACCACGACGCTTTGTTTAGAACTGCACCAACTGACAGCTCCACCGTTTAATATAAACACGTATCCGGTTTGCGATTTAGAATCGTTCGGATCAGTGTCAAAGCTTGCATCAACGTAACCGTTTACGATGAGCTCTTTGTCACCTCCACATACGAGAAACATATCCTTAGTCCTTTTCAGGTATTTCAGGATGTTCTTCACCGCTGTCCAGTGATCCACTCCTGGATTACTTTGGTACCTCCCTGCTAAACTTATAGCAAGGCACACATCAGGTCTGGTACACAGCATAGCATACATGATAGAGCCTATGGCTGAAGCATAGGGAACATCTTTCATTTTCTCTCTATCTTCTGCAGTGGTCGGGCATTGAGTCTGACTCAACTTCACACCTTGTAACACAGGCAAGAACCCTTTCTTTGCTTGATCCATTTTGAACTTCTTCAAAATCTTGTCAAGGTATGTGCTTTGTGAAAGTCCAGTTAAGCGTCTTGATCTATCTCTATAGATCTTTATTCCTAATATGTAAGCAGCTTCACCAAGGTCTTTCATTGAAAAACTCTTATTCAAGTATCCTTTATGCTATCCAGAAATTCTATATCATTTCCAATCAGTAATATGTCATCTACATATAATATCAGAAATGCTACAGAGCTCCCACTCACTTTCTTGTAAATACAGGCTTCTCCGAAAGTCTGTATAAAACCAAATGCTTTGATCACACTATCAAAGCGTTTATTCCAACTCCGAGAGGCTTGCACCAGTCCATAAATGGATCATTCGAGCTTGCACACTTTGTTAGCTCCCTTTGGATCGACAAAACCTTCCGGTTGCATCATATACAACTCTTCTTCCAGAAATCCGTTCAGGAATGCAGTTTTGACATCCATCTACCAAATTTCATAATCATAAAATGCGGCAATTGCCAACATGATTCGGACAGACTTAAGCATCGGTACGGGTGAGAAGGTCTCATCGTAGTCAACCCCTTGAACTTGTCGAAAACCTTTTGCGACAAGTCGAGCTTTGTAGACAGTAATATTAACGTCAGCGTCAGTCTTCTTCTTGAAGATCCATTTATTCTCAATTGCTTGCCGATCATCGGGCAAGTCAACCAAAGTCCATACTTTGTTTTCATACATGGATCCCATCTCAGATTTCATGGCTTCAAGCCATTTGGCGGAATCTGGGCTCACCATCGCTTCTTCATAGTTCGTAGGTTCATCATGATCTAGTAGCATAATTTCCATAACAGGATTACCGTACCACTCTGGTGCGGATCTTACTCTGGTTGACCTATGAGGCTCAGTAGTGACTTGATCTCAAATTTCATGATCATCATCATTAAATTCCTCACCAATTGGTGTAGGTGTCTCAGAAACCGATTTCTGTGATGAACTACTTTCCAATAAGGGAGCAGGTACAGTTACCTCATCAAGTTCTACTTTCCTCCCACTCACTTCTTTCGAGAGAAACTCCTTCTCTAGAAAGGATCCATTCTTAGCAACGAATGTCTTGCCTTCGGATCTGTGATAGAAGGTGTACCCAACAGTCTCCTTTGGGTATCCTATGCAGACACATTTCTCCTATTTGGGTTCGAGCTTATCAGGTTGAAGCTTTTTCACATAAGCATCGCAGCCCCAAACTTTAAGAAACGACAACTTTGGTTTCTTGCCAAACCATAGTTCATAAGGCGCCGTCTCAACGGATTTTGATGGTGCCCTATTTAGCGTGAATGCGGCCATCTCTAAAGCATAACCCCAAAACGATAACGGTAAATCAGTAAGAGACATCATAGATCGCACCATATCTAGTAAAGTACGATTACGATGTCCGGACACACCATTACGCTGTAGTGTTACGGGTGGCGTGAGTTGCGAAACTAGTCCGCATTGTTTCAAATGTACACCAAACTCGTAACTCAAATATTCTCCTCCACAATCAGATCGTAGAAACTTTATTTTCTTGTTACGATGATTTTCAACTTCACTCTGAAATTCTTTGAACTTTTCAAATGTTTCAGACTTATGTTTCATTAAGTAGATATACCCATATCTGCTTAAGTCATCTGTGAAGGTGAGAAAATAACGATATCCGCCACGAGCCTCAAGATTCATCGGACCACATACATCTGTATGTATGATTTCCAACAAACCTATTGCTCTCTCCATAGTACCGGAGAACGGTGTTTTAGTCATCTTGCCCATGAGGCACGGTTCGCAAGTACCGAGTGATTTATAATCAAGTGGTTCCAAAAGTCCATCAGTATGGAGTTTCTTCATGCGCTTTACACCGATATGACCTAAACGGCAGTGCCACAAATAAGTTGCACTATCATTATCAACTCTGCATCTTTTGGTTTCAACATTATGAATATGTGTATCACTACTATCGAGATTCATCGGAAATAGACCAGTCTTCAAGGGTGCATGACCATAAAAGATATTACTCATATAAATAGAACAACCATTATTCTCTGATTTAAATGAATAACCGTCTCGCATCAAACAAGATCCAGATATAATGTTCATGCTCAACGCTGGCACCAAATAACAATTATTTAGGTCTAATACTAATCCCGAAGGTAGATGTAGAGGTAGCGTGCCGACCGCGATCACATCGACTTTGGACCCATTTCCCACGCGCATCGTCACCTCGTCCTTTGCCAGTGTTCACTTAATTCGTAGTCCCTGTTTCGAGATGCAAATATTAGCAACAGAATCAGTATCAAATAACCAGGTGCTACTGCGAGCTCTAGTAAGGTACACATCAATAACATGTATATCACATATACCTTTGTTCACCTTGCCATCCTTCTTATCCGCCAAATACTTGGGGCAGTTCCGCTTCCAGTGACCAGTCTGCTTGCAGTAGAAGCACTCAGTTTCAGGCTTAGGTCCAGACTTGGGTTTCTTCTCTTGAGCAGCAACTTGCTTGCTGTTCTTCTTGAAGTTCCCCTTCTTCTTCCCTTTGCCCCTTTTCTTGAAACCAGTGGTCTTATTGACCATCAACACTTGATGCTCCTTTTTGATTTCTACCTCCGCAGCTTTCAGCATTGCAAAGAGCTCAGGAATATTCTTATTCATCCCTTGCATATTATAGTTCATCACGAAGCTCTTGTAGCTTGGTGGTAGTGATTGGAGAATTCTGTCAATGACGCAATCATCTGGAAGATTGACTCCCATCTGAATCAAGTGATTATTATACCCAGATATTTTGAGTATATGCTCACTGACAGAACTGTTCTCCTCCATCTTGCAGCTATAGAACTTATTGGAGACTTCATATCTCTCAATCCGGGCATTTGCTTGAAATATTAACTTCAACTCCTGGAACATCTCATATGCTCCATGACGTTCAAAACGTCGTTGAAGTCTCGATTCTAAGCCGTAAAGCATGGCACACTGAACTATCGAGTAGTCATCAACTTTGCTCTGCCAGACGTTCATAACATTTGGTGTTGCTCCAGCAGCAGGCCTGGCACCCAGCGGTGCTTCCAGAACGTAATTCTTCTGTGCAGCAATGAGGATAATCCTCAAGTTACAGACCCAGTCCGTGTAATTGCTACCATCATCTTTCAACTTTGCTTTCTCAAGGAACGCATTAAAATTCAACGGAACAACAACACGGGCCATCTATCTACAATCAAACATACATAAGCAAGATACTATCAGGTACTAAGTTCATGATAAATTCAAGTTCAATTAATCATATTACTTAAGAACTCCCACTTAGATAGACATCCCTCTAATCTTCTAAGTGATCACATGATCCAAATCAACTAAACCATAACCGACCATCACGTGAAATGGATTAGTTTTCAATGGTGAACATCATTATGTTGATCATATCTACTATATGATTCACGCTCGACCTTTCGGTCTCCGTGTTCCGAGGCCATATTTGCATATGCTAGGCTCGTCAAGTTTAACCTGAGTATTCTGCGTGTGCAAAACTGGCTTGCACCCATTGTAGATGGACGTAGAGCTTATCACACCCGATCATCACGTGGTGTCTGGGCACGACGAACTTTGGCAACGGTGCATACTCAGGGAGAACACTTCTTGATAATTTAGTGAGAGATCATCTTATAATGCTACCGTCAATCAAAGCAAGATAAGATGCATAAAAGATAAACATCACATGCAATCAATATAAGTGATATGATATGGCCATCATCATCTTGTGCTTGTGATCTCCATCTCTGAAGCACCGTCATGATCACCATCGTCACCGGCGCGACACCTTGATCTCCATCATAGCATCGTTGTCGTCTCGCCAATATTATGCTTCTACGACTATCGCTACCGCTTAGTGATAAAGTAAAGCATTACAGGGCGATTGCATTGCATACAATAAAGCGACAACCATATGGCTCCTGCCAGTTGCCGATAACTCAGTTACAAAACATGATCATCTCATACAATAAAATTTAGCATCATGTCTTGACCATATCACATCACAACATGCCCTGCAAAAACAAGTTAGACGTCCTCTACTTTGTTTGTTGCAAGTTTTACGTGGTTGCTACGGGCTTAAGCAAGAACCAATCTTACCTATGCATCAAAACCACAACGATAGTTTGTCAAGTTGGTGCCGTTTTAACCTTCGCAAGGACCGGGCGTAGCCACACTCGGTTCAACTAAAGTTGGAGAAAATGACACCCGCCAGCCACCTGTGTGCAAAGCACGGCGGTAGAACCAGTCTCGCGTAAGCGTACGCGTAATGTCGGTCCGGGCCGCTTCATCCAACAATACCGCCGAACCAAAGTATGACATGCTGGTAGGCAGTATGACTTATATCGCCCACAACTCACTTGTGTTCTACTCGTGCATATAACATCAAACCATAAAACCTAGGCTCGGATGCCACTGTTGGGGAACGTAGTAATTTCAAAAATTCTCCTACGCACACGCAAGATCATGGTGATGCATAGCAACGAGAGGGGAGAGTGTTGTCTACGTACCCTCGTAGACCGAAGCGGAAGTGTTGACGCAATGTAGAGGAAGTAGTCGTACGTCTTCCCGATCCGACCGATCCAAGCACCGTTACTCCGGCACCTCCGAGTTCTTAGCACACGTACAGCTCGATGACGCTCCCCGGGCTTCGATCCAGCAAAGCTTCAGGGATGAGTTCCGTCAGCACGACGGCGTGGTGACGATCTTGATGTTCTACCATCGCAGGGCTTTGCCTAAGCGCTGCTACAATATGACCGAGGTGGAATATGGTGGAGGGGGGCACCGCACACGGCTAAGGAACGATCACGATGATCAACTTGTGTGTTCTAGGGTGCCCCCTGCCCCCGTATATAAAGAAGGGAGGGGGAGGTGCGGCCGGCCCCAAGGGGTGCACCTGGAGGAGTCCTACTCCCACCGGGAGTAGGACTCCCCCCTCTCTTGCCTTGTTGGAGAAGGAAAGGGGGAAGGAGAAGAGGAAAGGGGGGCGCCGCCCCCCCCCCCTTCCTTGTCCTATTCGGACTAGGGCGGAGGGGGCGCGCGGCCTGCCCTGGCCGGCCCCTCTCTTCTCCCTTATGGCCCATGAAGGCCCATTAACCCCCCCCCCCCCGGGGGGGAGGGGGTGGGGTTCCGGTAACCCCCGGTACTCCGGTAAAAAGTCGATTTCACCCGGAACGATTCCGATGTCCAAATATAGGCTTCCAATATAGCGATCTTTATGTCTCGACCATTTCGAGACTCCTCGTCATGTCCGTGATCACATTCGGGACTCCGAACAACCTTCGGTACATCAAAATACATAAACTCATGAAACTGTCATCGTAACTTTAAGCGTGCGGACCCTACGGTTTGAGAACAATGTAGACATGATCGAGACATGTCTCTGGTCAATAACCAACAGCGGGACCTGGATGCCCATATTGGCTCCTACATATTCTACGAAGATCTTTATCGGTCAGACCGCATAACAACATACGTTGTTCCCTTTGTCATCGGTATGTTACTTACCCGAGATTCGTTCGTCGGTATCCAATACCTAGTTCAATCTCGTTACCGGCAAGTCTCTTTACACGTTCCGTAATACATCATCCAGCAACTAACTCATTAGTTGCAATGCTTGCAATTAACTCATTAGTTAATACAATTCTAGCATGAATAATAAACATTTATCATGATATAAGGAAATAAATAATATCTTTATTATTGCCTCTAGGGCATATTTCCTTCAATATATGCACATGAGGAGTTTCCGGATTTGTTGTTCATTGTTTCCGGCCTCATTTAACCTTGACTAGATAGGTAGTTTTCTTTTGCTTCACCCTCTTGCCATGTTTAACAACATTTAATATTGTTGGGTACATAAACGAGAGCGAACTAAATAACTTGAACGTGGTGTTTCGTTAATATGCAACGGAGTTGCATATTGAGCTCCACTTAATTTGTAGGATTGCTTGTGCACTTTGCCATGCCATGCCCTCTTTAAACCGGACATGCATCATACTTGATTGTGCATCATGCCATGTCCATGTCGTGATTGTTTACTATGTTGTTTGCTTCTTTCCGGTGTTGCTTCTTCGGGTTGGTTCCGGTAACGTCGCGTTGGTGAGGACCCGTTCGTCTACGTCCGTTTGTCTTCTTCATGGACTCGTTCTTCTTCCTTGTGGGATCTCAGGCAAGATGACCATACCCTCGAAATCACTTCTATCTTTGCTTGCTAGATGCTCGCTCTTTTGCTTTGCCTATGCTGCGATTCCTACCACTTGCTTTTCATGCCCCTATATTGTTGAACCAAGCCTCTAACCCACCTTGTCCTAGCAAACCGTTGTTTGGCTATGTTACCGCTTTGCTCAGACCCTCTTATAGCGTTGTTAGTTGCAGGTAAAGATTGAAGTTTGTTCCTTGTTGGAACATGGATATTTTGTTGGGATATCACAATATCTCTTATTTAATTAATGCATCTATATACTTGGTAAAGGGTGGAAGGCTCGGCCTTATGCCTGGTGTTTTGTTCCACTCTTGCCGCCCTAGTTTCCGTCATATCGGTGTTATGTTCCCGGATTTTGCGTTCCTTACGCGGTTGGGTTATAATGGGAACCCCTTGACAGTTCGCCTTGAATAAAACTCCTCCAGCAAGGCCCAACATTGGTTTTACCATTTGCCGCCTAGCCTTTTCTTTCCCTTGAGTCGGCCGGCTCAAGGGTCATCTTTATTTTAACCCCCCAGGCCAGTGCTTCCCTAAGTGTTGGTCCAACTGAGCAATGTCCGAGGCTACCAGGGGCAACTCTGGGTTGGCTTACCCAACGTCTTGCTCATCCGGTGTGCCCTGAGAACGAGATATGTGCAGCTCCTATCGGGATTTGTCGGCACATCTGGGTGGCTTTGTTGGTCTTGTTTTACCATTGTCGAAATGTCTTGTAACCGGGATTCCGAGTCTGATCGGGTCTTCCCGCTAGAAGGAATATCCTTTGTTGACCGTGAGAGCTTGTGATGGGCTAAGTTGGGACACCCCTGCAGGGATTTGAACTTTCGAAAGCCGTGCTTGCAGTTATGGGCAGATGGGAATTTGTTAATGTCCGGTTGTAGAAAACCTGAAGTTGACCTTAATTAAAATGCATCAACCGCGTGTGTAACCGTGATGGTCTCTTTCCGGCGGAGTCCGGGAAGTGAACACGGTGTTGGAGTTATGCTTGACGTAGGTTGATTTAGGATCACTTCTTGATCATACTTTTATCGACCGTGCTTTGCCTTCTCTTTTCGCTCTCATTTGCGTATGTTAGCCACCATATATGCTAGTCGCTTGCTGCAGCTCCACCTCATACATTTTACCTTACCCATAAGCTTAAATAGTCTTGATCGCGAAGGTGCGAGATTGCTGAGTCCCCGTGACTCACAGATACTTCCAAAACCAGCTTGCAGGTGCCGATGAGTCCGTGCAGATGACGCAACCAAGCTCACGAGGAGCTCGTTGAAGATATTGTCCTTTGTGTTGTTTCGTTCTAGTTGATCAGTAGTGGAGCCCAGTTGGGGTCGATCGGGGACCTTGTCGCTTTTGGGGTTCTTCTTTTATTTTGGTTCCGTAGTCGGGCCTTGGTTGTATTTGGATGATGTAATGCTTTATTCATGTAATTGTGTGAAGTGGCGATTGTAAGCCAACTATGTATCTCTTTCCCTTATGTATTACATGGGTTGTGTAAAGATTACCTCATTTGCGACATTGCTTTCAATGCGATTATGCCTAAGTCGTGCTTCGACACGTGGGAGATATAGCTGCATCCAGGGCGTTACAAAACCATAGTTTAAATAGCCGGCTCTAGCCTCGCTACATCCTTTTCAGTAGGGTGCCGCTAAATGGTCTCATGTATAAATAACCCGCTATAGCTGATTTGGAGGTCCGCTGCTATTTAGAATAGCCCGTTATTTAAAACTTTGGAAGAAACTGAAGTGAAATCCACACTCATCAGCCTCTGCATGTTTAATCAATCAATCAATCAATACCCAGACCAATGGAATGAGTGTAAGTGTACTACTCACACTCTCTATCGAGGTCGAAGTTCCCTATACTGAAGCTACAGAAAGCGGGTATGGACCCAAAGATTCTTCCTGGGATCCAACTCGGTGAAGCTTTTGACGTAGGTAATGTGAAGCTCCTGCAGCTCGGCCTTTGTCTTGAGGTCAACCACGCGATCGTCATCGCTGTCCCACACTGCTGGTATCTCAGCCTCCTCAATAACTTCCTCCTCGATCACCTCCTGCTCGTCCTTGCTGCCGATTGGGCTAGCTGCAATCTCCATAGGGGCTTGCCCATCGGCCTCAGCGATGCAAAGGATGACCGGACTGCCATCATGGGCTATACAACAATCAAGAAATCCATGGTGAACAGCTGAAGTAACTTATACAGTTACAAAGAAAAGAATAAAGGAGGGTGGATGAAGGAGACGGGGACTTTCTTTGTCGCCTGCGGCAGCGTCCATGCTCCAGCACCGCTTCGGACTGATCTGCGCCAGCACTGGCAGCTGGTTCTCGCCCTGGAGGAAGAAGCAGAAGATGGTGTGAAATGATCGACGACGATCGACGGCGACGGCGGCGGAAGCTATCTAGCTAGGGTTTGGGACGACGACGATGGCAGGAAAGATGTGTGGGCCCATTAGGCGTTGATCGTTTATCTTGTACTTTCCTCATGTTGTTGGGGTGCTCTTATTAGGCGCCTGCCGCCTGAACTAAAGGGACCACTTGGGATGATTAAGGTGTCCCTACCCGTCGCCATGGCGACTAGGGTTTTCAGTACTCCAGCAGCCCTGGCGCCGTTGAGTTTTCCCCACCTATCCAGTACATGATCCGTGCTAGTCTCCTAGCGCCATCCCTCGGGCTGAACAAGGGGACGACTGGTCCGTTTGCCCGTCCTTGGGGTGTTGGCGGTGACGAAGTCGACGGTGGTGTCAGATCGCATCGGAGGTTTTCATCTACGTGGTGTTTTGATGCCATGATTTCTTCGGGATTGGGTCCAGCAGGGGATGCGAATCGGGCCGCTGATCCTGCTGTGGCAGATAGAGCAAAGGAAAATAAACAACCGATTGATGCCTCTGCAACTAAGTCAGGTTTCAGGAGAACATCACAAGAGAACTTGCACCTTCCCTCGTCGCAGCGAACCTGCCTGATGGAGATGAACTTGATACTACATCCAGTAATTTGATCGAGAAGGGTGTTGAGAAGAATTTGGCGGGCTCCAAGCCAGAGCGCCGCCAGTCATCATGAATATCATTACCTGGAACTATCGCGGGATTGGCAACGACACGACAGTCCGAGAGCTATGCACGTACGTTAGTGCAACGGTTTGCTCCCCCGGTGCTATGCTTGCAAGAAACTCAAGTAGGAGGGTTACGGGCTAGAAATCTAGCATTTTCTTTTGGTTTTGGTAGGTGTTATACTGTTGGAAGTGATGGTAGAAGTGGAGGTTTGGCTATGTACTGGAATGATGATTTATCTCTTGAATTAATTCACTATTCACAATACCATATTGATATGATTGTGAGGAAGAATGGGGAGGAGCCATGGAAGCTTACCAACATCTATGGTGAAGCTACAGTGACCGAACGACAGAAAACATGGGATTACTAAGATTTCTAAGAAGCTAGTCAGTGGCTCAGCGCTGCCATGGGTCCGCATCGGAGATTATAATGAAGTGCTCTCTCCAGAGGAACATTTTGGAGTAGGCGAAAGGTGCGCGAGGCAGATGACAGGCTTTAAAGAGGCAGTGGACGTTGCTGGCTTGTGTGACCTGGGTTTTGTTGGACCAATCTGGACATTTGAAACCAAGGTACGTGGAGGTACTTTCACTAGAGTCAGGTTAGACAGGGCGCTTGTCCTGCCAACTTGGATGGCTCGGTTTCTGACTGCGATGGTGAGGCACCTAACAACCGCACGATCGGATCACTACCATATCATGCTACAGCTAGAAGAGCAGGCGCCCACGCAAAGAAGCACACAAACTTTCCGCTATGAACTGATGTGGGAGACACACCCAGCGTTCCATTATTTTATGCAGCAGTCTTGGGGATCAGTAGCACGGTCTGGCTTCATGCATGCATTGGGAGCAAAGCTCAATCCAATATCCCAAAAGCTACGGGGTTGGGATGGGGACGTGTTTGGTCATGTGAAGAAAGAAATTAAGAATCTGCAAGGGGGCCTAGAATTATTACAAGCTGATCCAGGTAGACTGGAGCCTTCGGACGAAGAAAAAGAGATAGTTGATAAGTTGACCGAATGGTATAACAGAGAGGAAATTATGCAGAGACAGCGTTCACGCATACAGTGGTTGTCGGCTGGAGATAAGAACATGATTTTTTTTCAGCAACAAGCGACTAGGAGGCGGAAAATGAATAAAATTGAGCATCTAGTTCTGTCGGACGGCTCGGCCTGTGAAGACTTGGAGCAGCTGAAATTTCATGCGGTCGATTTCTATAAGACTTTGTATACCTCCGAAGGAACAACCGGGATGGAGAGGGTACTATCATGTGTGCCTGTCAAGGTGACAGTAATAATGAACGAACGACTTGATTCACCATACATAGCTGCCGAGGTCAAAACAGTACTTCTCCAGATGTACCCGACCAAGACATGGATGGGTTTCCGGCTCACTTTTTCCAACGTCATTGGGACGTTTGTGACAAAGAGGTAACGCATGCAGTCCTTAACATTCTTAATGGTGTGGAGGAGATTGGAGAGGTAAACCAAACTTTGCTCGTGTTAATCCCTAACGTCTTGGGGGCTTATGCAATGTTGTCCTTAAAATCATGTCTAAAGTGCAAGCTAACAGATTGAAGGAAATCCTGCCGGAAATTATTTCAGAAGAATAATCATCGTTTGTACCTGGTAGATTGATCACACAATATTTTGAGGGGATACAATCTTGTTTAAGAAGACTAGTTAGTTACATACCGTACCAGTGGGGCTAGTTTTTTTAGGGGATACCCATGGATTAGTTTAATGCATTGTACAATTTAGGTCCCACCGAGAAATTCTGACTTTCTATTCCCCTTTTTAGCGGTCAACTAATGCTATAACACGCACGCGCGTGCGGGCTGGGCCCAATAGCTCCATTCGCTCGCTCACCATGTTGTGTTTTCGTCACTCCAGTAGAAAAATAACGGCGGTTGGCGCTGTCTAAAAACTGTTTCTGGCTCAGTACATAACAAAACACTGGGTTTTGTCAACAAATTTTAAAATTTTCACGCATTTTGAAAAGTCCAACAATTTCAAAAACCTTAACGAATTTTAATATTTTTTTTGTAAATTGGAAAATTTTCAAGATTTTTCAAAAAGTTCAAAAATATGAAAATGGACATAATTTTAAAAGTATTCGTGAATTTTATATACATTCACTAAATATCAGTGGATTTTCAAATGCTTGTGAATTGAAAATATGCTTGTAATAAATATTAAAAAGTGCAATGAATTTAAAAAATGCTCTGAAACTTTAAAAATATTCAAGAATTGAGAAATGGAATTGGACAAACTAAAAAGAGAAGAAAGAAATTGGAATCAGGCACAGAAGCTTCTAGAACCATCCCAAAATCAGGGTGAAAACAAGGAAACAGTCCGCCCACAACAACAGTAGTGAGGTGGTGCATGTTGAGTACTACTTCTCGCATCGGAGGGAAATAATTCTTTTGAAAATGGTGCAGCAAATAAGGTGGAGCAACTAATTAAGTGGTACACTTTCGATGGCTCCCGCAGAGGTCACTTACTTGGGTCTGACAGCACGCCAAGTGGTGTGTCTAGCCGTCACCATGTTCGCACGCTGAGCGCACCCTTGTGGTTTCTATTATTTCATGCTTTTTTCTGGGTTTCTTTTTGCGTTTTGCTTTTTTTGTTTTCCCAACGTTTTGGCGGAAAAAAAGTTTTTCTAGAAGCAGTGCTTTTTCACGAGAAAAATATCCGTGCTTCCACAAAGAAATAGAGTCATGGTTCCCCTAAAGGGAAAACACATAGGTGTGCTTCCTTAAAAAGGAAAAAACATAGCCTGCGCTTCCACGGGAAGCACAAATTGTGCTTGCCAAAAATGGAAAAGCAAAGGATGTGCTTCCACGAGAAGCTCAATTGTGCTTCCTAAAAGGGGAAACGCACAGGTGTGCTCCCTAGTTCTATTGTTTTTTCTTGGTTTTTGTTTTTCACTTTTCTGTTTTTTTTTGGCTTCTTAATTTTCTCACTTTTTCATAGAGAAGTACGTCGAGTCCTATTAACATGGAATATAGTTTAAAGATCTTGACATAGGAAATCCAACGGTGGAACAATTCATGATTTAGACACACGGTTCGAGAGGTAAAATGTGCTAAAAATGAATCTATGAAAAAGAAAAAACTCGTAGGTTGTGGTGAGTGGCGCACATTTAGTGTGTCACTCGTCAGTACCAGAGAAAGGTTGGAGTAACATTTGAAAGGGGTACCCGTTAATTAGTGATTTCAGAAATAAGGAAGTGATAGTCACGATGTTCGGTGGATCGGGCCCAGTAAGGTCGGGGACCCTTTTCTTTTTCATTTCATGTCTATTGATATTTTTAAAAGCACAAATTAATGGGTACCTCTTACAATGATAACTTGCAAATTCCTCTCACGATGACAAGTGGTTAGAAGTAAAATTGTTCTCACTAAGAGAGTTTTAGTAGACTTCCTCCACGGGAGACGGTAAAGGGGTTGATAGTATGTGTTTTTTTGTATGGTTTTAAAAATAAAACATCTCTTAAGGAGGGTGTCTAAATTATAAACCATTTATATTGTTGTGGTTCTCGTGTTGCTATCTATGAAACTAAATCTCCTACTGGGTACGTGGGTACACAAGTCAAAGGAAAGGAAAACTAGGTAGTCCCTACGGTCATTTTTACTCTGCATGTCTGAAGTCAAACCTTTTAAAGTTTGATCAAGTTCATACAAAAAATTATTAACATTCACATAACAACACTAAGATCAATATTTCCATATTATATTTGTTAGGTATTATAAATTTCAATATTTTCAATATAAATTTGTCAAACTTAGCAAAGTTTGACTTTAGACAAATCTAATACACAGAGTAAAAATGACCGAAGGGAGTAGGAATAGGATTTTTGCCAATGAGAAAACCTACAGCTATGAAATTACAGAAAGAAGTTTAACTAGTGTTCGAAACGCAGAAGCCATTATAGAAAGAAGATATAATACACTGATGATTTGCTTAATAAAATATTAAGGGCAATCGACAGTGGATGCCGCTGCTCCAATGATGTATTCATCACATCAGCAATAGTTTGAAACATGCTAATTACATTAATCATAATTTGGAAATGGTATTAATTATATTTAATACAACTACTCTTGAAATCAACATTAAATATGGTTAATACTGAATATAATATTAATGTGAGACTGGGCATTCTTTTTCTTTTGAGAAAAGTTAGACTGGACACTCGTGCAGTTATTTTTTTTTTTTGAAAAGGGGGGGCTCCCCGGCCTCTGCATCAGAGTGATGCATACGGCCATCTTATTAACCAAATCAAAAGTGCCAACAAGGTTCCAAAGTCTCCAACTGAAAAAAGAAAAAGGCAGCTCACACAGAGCCTAAAAGGCTAGATACACAAACTAGCCAGGATAAGACGTCACAACCGGCTGGGTAAACATAGATAGGTAAACTAATTGCCTATCCTATTACATGACCGCCATCCAAACCGGTTGAATATATCCCGAGCTACCATCTCCCAACGGATAGATCCAGTAACCAAATGCTCCCTGGCCTCCATCGGAGTGAGTAGCGACCACGAACGGATCAATGTTGTAGCTCGGAAAATAACCTGCAAAAAATGAATCCGTGATGTTTTGTTAAAAACTAAATCATTTCTGCAATTCCAGATAGTCCACAACAAAGCGCAAACTCCAACCCGAATATGTCTTGCTAAGTCAGGCTCAACTCCATTAAGCCATGTCCCAAACAGTGTGTTGACAGAGTTCGGTGGAGTAATATTAAAAGCAATATGGACCGTCCACCAAATACCTTGGGCCAACGTGCAATCAAAGAATAGATGCTTAATCGTCTCATCCCTATCACAGAAACTACACCTCGTAGGTCCTGTCCAATTACGCTTTATCAAGTTGTCCTTTGTTAAAATAACTTGTTTATGGACAAACCACATAAACACTTTAAATTTTAAAGGGACTTTGACAGACGAGACAAACTTGGAAGTTGGAATGGAGTTCGAATTAATAATATCAAGATATATTGATTTAACTGAAAATACTCCAGATCTAGTCAACTTCCAGCATAATACATCGGGTTGGTGAGAAAATTGTACCTCTATTAGTCTCCTAACTAGATGGAGCCATTCTTCCCAATGATTGCCCGCTAAGGCCCGCCTAAACTGAATATTAAGGGGGATAGTTTGAAATACCGTTGCCACGAACACCTCACGTCGTTGAGCAATCCGATATAAAGATGGATATTGAATGGCTAAAGGTGAGTCGCCAAGCCAAGTATCCTCCCAGAAACGTGTACTAGTACCGTTTCCAATAACAAACCTCGTCCTATTGAACATTGATTGTTTGACTTTCATTAGTCCTTTCCAAAAAGGCGAATCAAACGGCCTGACTATAACCTGGGACAATGTTTTAGTCTGGAGGTACTTGCTGCGGAGGATCTGCGCCCACATGGCCTCAGTCTCGGAGGAAAGCTTCCACAACCACTTACTAAGGAGGCATCTGTTCTTAACTTCAAGATTTTCAATACCAAGACCCCCTTGGTCTTTCGGTTGACAGATGATGTCCCATTTAGCAAGCCGGTATTTTCTTTTAAGTTCATCACCTTGCCAAAAGAAACGTGACCGATAGAAGTCCAGTCTTTTCCTAACACCAACTGGGACCTCAAAGAACGATAAGAGGAACATAGGCATACTCGTCAGCACCGAATTAATCAAGATCAAACGGCCTCCGTAAGACATGAGCTTACCCTTCCGGCAGCTCAGTTTCTTCTCAAATCGATCCTCGATGCACTTCCATTCTTTGTTTGTCAGCCTACGATGGTGAATCGGAATACCAAGGTATGAGAAAGGTAAACTCCCCAACTCACACCCAAACAATTGCCTATAAGACTCCTGTTCGCCTTTGGCTCTACCAAAGCAGAACAACTCGCTCTTATAAAAGTTAATCTTTAACCCAGTCAATTGTTCAAAAAGGCATAACACCAGCTTCATATTTCTCGCCTTGGCCAAATCATGCTCCATAAAAATGATTGTATCATCAGCGTATTGAAGGACGGATACACCTCCATCAATAAGATGAGGTACCAAACCACCCACTTGACCATTCTCCTTAGCCCTTCCTATCAAAATTGCTAACATATCCACCACAATGTTAAACAGGATAGGGGACATCGGATCTCCTTGTCCGAGGCCTTTATGTGTCTGGAAGTAATGACCTATATCGTCATTCACTTTAATTCCCACACTCCCTTTTTGCGTAAAGGATTCAACCTGTCGGCGCCAGGCTTCATCAAAACCTTTCATACGCAATGCCTGTTGGAGAAATGGCCACTTGACCTTATCGTACGCTTTTTCGAAATCCACCTTAAAAATTACTCCATCTAATTTTTTGGAATGGATTTCATGGAGCGTTTCATGAAGAACAACCACCCCTTCAAGGATGTTTCTGTCTGGCATGAAAGCAGTTTGGGATTGTTGCACCACAGAATGCGCAATCTATGTGAGCCTATTGGTCCCGACCTTGGTGAAGATTTTGAAACTAACATTGAGGAGGCTGATCGGCCTGAACTGCTCGATTCTCACAGCATCCATTTTCTTAGGGAGCAATGTGATAGTTCCAAAATTCAAGTGAAATAATTGAAGCTGTCCAGAGAATAGATCATGAAACATAGGCAGTAAATCCCCCTTAATGATGTGCCAGCACTTTTTATCGAATTCAGCCGGGAACCCATCCGGTAGCCTTATTGTTTTTCATTTGTGCAATAGCATCAAACACCTCCTTCTCTGAGAATGGGGCAACCAGGATATCATTATCGGCATCAGACAATTGAGGTACATCCTCAATCCTGGACTCATCGAGGGACACACAATTCTCCTCTGGAGGTCCAAATAACTGTCTATAGTATTCGGTAATATAGGTTTTGAGATTATCCTGACCTAAAATAGTACCCTCATCCTGTTCGAGTTGAAAGATCCGCTTCTTTTTGTGTTTACCATTAGCAATGAGGTGAAAGAATTGAGTATTCACATCCCCTTGGACCACTTTGCGGACCTTGGCTCGCAAAGCCCACTTCAATTCTTCTTCACGGAGAAGTTCTTTCAACCTCTTCTCCGCCTCATTTTTAACCTGTAACTCAGGAGGCAGCAAAATCGCGGATTCAGCTTTTAGGTCCAGGGCCTGTACAAGAGAAAGGAGCCTATCCTTTTCGATCTTATACACCCCACTGAGGTGCTTGGCCCAACCCCGCAAGAAACTTCTCAAATGCCTAATTTTATTCTGCCAACGCTCGACCGCCGTCCTACCTCCTACACCCTTAGCCCATTCCCTGGCTATGAGGTCTAAGAACCCCTCACGTTCGAACCATGCCATTTCAAACGAGAAAGTATTTTTGTTTCCCATATGGTTCGGCTCCCCTGAGTCGACGAACAATGGTGTGTGATCGGAAATTCCCCGCGTGAGAGCTTGCACCGTAACAAGAGGGAACTTCTGTTCCCACTCCACGCTCGCGAGAACTCGATCAAGCTTTTCATATGTCGGGTTTGGCAGAGCATTAGCCCAGGTAAACTTTCTACCAGAAAGCTCTATCTCCCTTAGATCCAAGCTTTCAATAATGGTATTGAACATAAACGACCACCTGTCGTCAAAGTTATCATTATTTTTCTCCTCTCTCCTCCTAATGATATTGAAATCACCCCCGATCAAAATCGGAAGCTGCTCGGACCCACAGATTCGAACAACGTCCGCCAGAAACTCCGGTTTAAGCTCTGGCTGTGCGGCACCATAAACCGTAACCAAAGCCTAGTTGAACCCATCAACTTTAGACCTAACTCGAAACTTTACCGCGAAGTCACCCATTACTACACTCCGGACTTCAAGGGAATCACATCTCACACCCAGTAAGATACCTCCCGATCTTCCTCGTGGAGGGAGGCAATGCCAATCGAAATCAATACCACCCACAAGAGAGGAAAGAAACTGCGGCGCAAAATTATCTCTACCGGTTTCCGATAGAGCAATAAAATCTAACCGATGTTGCAGAGAAGCCTTAGCAAGAAACTGTCTTTTAGCCAAGTCCTTCAGACCTCTGCTATTCCAGAAGATTCCTTTCATAGTTCGTCATGGAATTTTTTGGTAGTCCGAATCCTAGCACTCCTACGAACTGCAGAATCGGGATAAATCTTCCGTTTCCACTTACGCTTTGGCTTAGTGGTCTCTGTCACCCGATCCTCATAACCGGGCTTAACGGAACTAACAGTTGCAACATCTAGGGGCACATCATGGTCCTCCGACTCATTATCCGAAGGTGCTAGATCCGCACACAGATTATCTAGCACTCTAACCCCTAACGCATCAACCTCTTCATCATTCATGGGTTTAACCGCTGCAAGATTACGAATAGTCTCTAAGACACGCTCCGCCTCCAAATCTAACATATCATTTACCGAATTAGAGATCTCACTATCATTAACACCTAGTGAAACTCCTAATTGGTTTGCATTATTAACAATGTCCTCATGAGAAAAATGCAATAAAGAATTACATATGTTGACCGACATACCAGAAGATATCGCAGCCTCGTGAAGCTTGGCCGCCCTCATAGCGCACCGCTGCTGCATATCATCCACCTCCGGAAGCTCCTGAACACGAGCACTCATCCGTCTCCCCGTCGAGACCGGGTCCGGGATCCCGCCAAAGGCCACGACTTCCTCTCTACTATACGGAGGAGGCGGCTGCGGGCTCCCAAGTCCCTCGGACAAGTGCCCCATGGGTAGGGCAAGAGACGGGACATCTGGGGCCACCTGCCCGCTCCCTCCTCCTGCCCCATCCCTCGGCACCAAGTGGCGCGCCGGCGTCGTCGGTGAGACGGTCCTCCTGACCGCCGCAGAAGAAGGAGGAGTCAAGGCCACCTGCCCTGAGCCCTCCCCCCAGCGCCACAGAGGTCGCGGGCACCGTCGCCTCCAACGGGGATGAAATAGCCGAGGCCGCCTGCCTCGGGCCCGCTGTCACAACATCCGTTGACGCCTCCAAGACCTGTATCATCGGTGACGGTTGAAGGATGGGAGTTGTCGAGGCCACCTGCCCTGACTCCCCTCCCCCAAGCCCCACCTCGGGCGTAGAAATCATCTCCGGAACCTCGACCACCGGTGAGACATCTCCAAACAAAGTCCTCGGCGACGAGACCGTCTCCATAGGTCCAGGCAAAGCTCCCTCAAACTCCAACAAAGGGAGCGTATGCTCGACCACATCATTAGAATCCACCCTATCGCTCCAAAGTCTGGGAGGGGCAGAGGCTGGCTCGAAGGACCCAAACCTCAGCGAAGTCATAGGCACCGATGGTGAAGGTGCCGGCTCTACCCCGGACCCAACCCCGGGCAACTGAGCACTGGTGCCAGAACCGTTAGTCCTCTCCCTCGAAGATTCCTCAGTCTGTGCCCCCCTAGCACCCGCACTGTCGTCACCCTCGTGCATATCCACGTCATTCCCATTAATGGCCTCAGCAAACAGATCCGAGTCCTCAAACTCAATCTCGAGCGGGAAAACCTCTCCCCTATAGGTCCAGTTGACCTTATCCGGTACAAACTCAATATCCAGAACACTCACTAGAAGCCGGGCTACTCCATGAGCTCGAGTAAATGCCATATCTACTCTCTCCGTCTTCCCGACCATAATACCCATGCCGGCCACAACACGAACATCCTGCAACGGTTTGGACGGGGCTCCTAAAAACCTCAACCAGACCTGTGTAAGTGGTTTGCCCTTAGGCTCTACCTTCTTCCACTCGTAAAACTCTAGGATGCACTTTGTGCCAGGAACCCTACACAGACCGAAGCTCAGCAGTCTCTGCAAATCATCCACAGAGGGGAAATCCACCCTAAAGACATTATCCTCAAGAGCAACCAACTC
Source organism: Triticum monococcum (assembly GCA_034509565.1). NCBI lineage: Eukaryota > Viridiplantae > Streptophyta > Magnoliopsida > Poales > Poaceae > Triticum > Triticum monococcum. Next base: position 7,385,463 of record CM067847.1, on the reverse strand, counting down.
CCACTGGAACTCACCCGGTGCCAGTTCCTGAAGCCTCCGCACAATCTGAGCCTCAGTCACCTCACCGTGGGTCGCTTTTACAATCCCGGTGGTCATACTCTGAGTCTCCTCTGGAATCTCTCTCGCTGTCGGGGACTCAAAGAACATCAGCTCCGCACAATATACTCCATACATCGTCAGAGCCGGAGCCTGGTCATGCAAAAATGGGCAATCCCCAGATGTATGTGCTGGCTTACCGCACGACTCACAAAGCTCCGCCACACACTCAGCAATGAAGTGGCCCTTCTCACCACAACGGTAGCAAAGCATCCTTTCTTTCTTGCGCGCCCATTTGGCCACCCTCTCAGAGTCAGACCTGTCAGTAACCTCAGACGCTGTCCCGGCAGCAGGTATCTCCACACTAGCTAGGTCCGTCACCACCTCCATCGCCTGGGTAGTGAGGTCCGTAGGCTGAGCATGATCGGTCTCCAAGGTCGCTGCCGCTTGGTCCCCACCAGCCGGGGGCGGAGGTTGTCAGTGATACCTCCCACGACCACCCCGACCCCCACGATGTCCGCGGTAGCCTCCCCTCTGGCGGTTGTCCGGACCTGAGGCTCCTTCGACAAATCCACCGGGAGGACCAAGGAACGGTCTCTCAGTAGACCCGTCACTCTGCCAGGCGTAACCACGACCTCCTCCCGCGGAAGAGGAACCACGATGTTGTCCGTCTCCATACGCATCATGTCCATCGTCTCCCCATTGGCCACGGGGCGGATGTGACCGGTACTGAGGTGGCCTTGCGACATAATGCTGCGGAGGTGCGGCCCGAGGCTGGGAGCCCGTTGGCACCGGCACAACCCCAAGGGCCTCACCAGCACCCCGGCCAGCAGCAGCTATGCCGGCCACTCCCGGCGCCTGAGGCCGAGGTACACCGCGACCCACTGCAGGCTGAGCCACGGACGCGGCAGTCGGTGCCGGAGGCCTGGGCCCTCCCCTTCCGGCCGAAGCCTGCATGGAACCCGGCGGCCGAACGCCCGCGTGGCCGACTCCGCGACCCTGGGAAGCCGTAGTCCCAGCACTGCTCGCCGGGGGCTTCTGGCCAAGCGGCCCCAGTGCCCCGCGCCCCGCACTCGTATTCTGCGGCCGAGCCGCCCCGCCCGATGGCGCGGCCGGCCCATCCCGATAAACTGTAGCCATTGCCGGCTTCTTGACGGGCGGCGCCGCAGCTCCACGTCCAGCCATGGACCCGAGAGGAGGAATGCGCGCCGCTCTCCCCAGGCCACAAGGACGGAACCCCGGTGTCCCTCTCCTGCGAATCAAGCTAGGGCACAGCGACGGCGGCTTGTCGCACGAACCTGCGTGATCAATCGCTCGCATGCAGGGCACAGCCCCCACGATATCAGCGGCCCGAACGGATTCCATGTTAGACTGGGCCTCATACCCAGCTAACGGTCCACGAGAAGCTGCCTCGCTATGGGCCACATACCCATCCGTAAGCCGGCCCAAGTCCGCCGTTGCTCGATCAGGGCCACTGAGGCCCGAGAGCAAATTCAAACGACGAGTCCTGCCTGCACGGATCTCGCCGATCGTTCTGGTTGCCGGTGCCGGCGCCGCCGCCGCCACCGCCTTCCTCAATTTCTTTCTCTTGACAACAGTCCAAGATTCCGGCCGGATTAAATCAAAAATGGTGAGGTTAGGAAGACTGACCTTCGGGATAGGACCCTTCCAAGGCCTTACCGCCGTTGCCGCCGTCCGACGATGCACCACGCGGCGCACCATCTCCTCCTTCTCACCCTTGTGCAACCCTATCCTGGCCGGATCGTCGATAGGCAGCAATTTATCGATTGTCGTCGCCACTTCCGCTTCCGTGTAGCCCGCAAGAAAGAGTTCGCATAGCTGGTCCGAAGGCGTCGGCGACAACGGTGATGGCGGCGCCTCGTCCGTGTCCCCCTCCATGGCATCCTCGTCGGCACCAGCAGGCTTCGGCAGAGGTCACTTACTTGGGCCTGATAGCGTGCCAAGTGGTGTGTCCAGCCATCACCATGTTTGCGCGCTGAGTGCACCCTTGGGGTTTCTATTTTTTTCATGCTTTTTTCTGGGTTTCTTTTTGTGTTTTGCTTTTTTGTTTACCCAAGGTTTTGGCGAAAAAAAAACATTTTTCTAGAAGCAGTGCTTTTTCACGAGAAGAATATTCCGTGCTTCCAGAAAGAAACACAGTCATGGTTCCCCTAAAAGGAAAAAGCATAGGTGTGCTTCCTTAAAAAGGGAAAAACATAGCCTGCGCGAAAAAGCAAGGCATGTGCTTCCACGAGAAGCCGAATTGTGCTTCCTAAAAAGGGAAAAGCACAGGTGTGCTACCTAGTTCTATTGTTTTTTCTTGGTTTTTGTTTTTCACTTTTCTGTTTTTTCGCCTTCTTGATTTTCTCACTTTTTCAAGGAAAAGTATGTTTAAACCTATTAACATGGAATATAGTTTAAAGATCTTGACATAGGAAATCCAACGGTGGAACAATTCATGATTTAGACACATGGTTCAAGAGATAAAATATTCTACAAAACAAATCTACGAAAAAGGTAAAACTCTTAGGTTGTGGTGACTGCCGCACATTTAGTGTGTCACTTGTCAGTACCAGAGAAAGGCTGGAGTAACATTCGTAAGGGGTACCCTTTAATTAGCGATTTTAGAAATAAGGAAGTGATACTCACGATGTTCGGTGGATCGGGCCCAGTAAGGTCGGGGACCCTTTTCTTTTTCATTTCATGTCTATTGATATTTTGAAAAGCACAAATTAATGGGTACCTCTTACAATGATAACTTGCAAATTCCTCTCACGATGACAAGTGGTTAGAAGTAAAATTGTTCTCACTAAGAGAGTTTTAGTAGACTTTCTCCACGGGAGACGGTAAAGGGTTTGACAGTACGTGTTTTTTTTGGGTATGGTTTTAAAAATAAAACATCTCTTAAGCCGGGTGTCTAAATTATAAACCATTTATATTGTTGTGGTTCTCGTGTTGCTATGTATGAAACTAAATCTCCTACTGAGAATGTGGGTACACAAGACAAAGGAATAGAAAACTAGGTACTCCCTACAGTCATTTTTACTCTGCATGTCTGAAGTCAAACCTTTTAAAGTTCGACCAAGTTTATACAAAAAATTATTAACATTCACATAACAATACTAAGATCAATATTTTCATATTATATTTGTTAGGTATTGTAAATTTTAATATTTTTTAATATAAATTTATCAAACATAGCAAAGTTTGACTTCAGAAAAATCTAATACGCAGAGTAAAAATGATCGGAGGGAGGGAATAGGATTTTTGCCAATGAGAAAAGCTACAGCTATGAAATTACAGAAAGAAGTTTAACTAGTGGCGTTCGAATCGCAGAAGCCATTATAGAAAGAAGATATAATACACTGATGATTTGCTTAATAAAATATTAAGGGCAATCGACTGTGGATGCCGCTGCTCCAATGATGTATCCATCACATCAGCAATAGTTTGAAACATGCTAATTACATTAATCATAATTTGGAAATGGTATTAATTATATTTAACACAACTACTCTTGAAATCAACATTAAATATGGTTAATACTGAATATAATATTAATGTTAGACTGGGCATTCTTTTTCTTTTGAGAAAAGTTAGACTGGATACTCGTGCAGTTATTACAAGAAGTAGAAGTTTTATTCGAGGGAAGAGCAGGGAAGGAAGAGTGGGCCGGCTACTGATAAATGGGCTGGCTGGATCAACCCCCCAATGGGCCAGCACATATCTCCCGATCCCGAGCGATTGATTCGATTCCCCAATCGAAATCGAATCGCCGGCCCCCTAAAACCCCAGCTAGCTAGCTTCTGCCGCCGGCGACGTCGATCGCCGTCGATCATCTCACACCTTCTTCTTTTCCTCCCTGGTGGCAAGATGTTGGGCGAGACCCAGCAGCCCGTGCCGGTGCAGATCGGTCGGAAGCGGCGCTGGAACAAGGACGCTGCCGCCAGCGACGAAGAAGGTTCCCGTCTCCTTCCCCCACCACCTTCTCTTCTTCTTTCTAGCCCCCCTTCTGTTTACCATGGATTTCTCGGTTGCTGTACAGCCAGCGATGTTAGCCCAAAGTAGCAATGTTTTAAATAGCGGGCTATGGCATTTAACGGGAACCCTTAAAAACAGCTATAGTTGGGCTATAGTGGGCTATAGTGGGGCTATAGCAGTAAATTGTACATGAAATCATTTAGCGGCAACACCCTTGTTAGAATAAATTCGAGGCATACCGTCGATCATCCAAGGACCAAACAATCACACGAGCACAACACCGAGATTTGTTAACGAGGTTCACCGATATGGCTACATTCCCGGGGCTTGACTACGGGCGCTCCTCCCCGTGACACCGTCACAATACCGCACCCGGTCGTCCTGGACACCGGCACATGCCGCCGGCTTCCCCTGCGTTCCGGTGCTATTATGTTGGCATAGGTTATATCGTGTGTCTACCCATGCTATATAAGAGAGGCCTAGGATATAAGTGTCCTACTAGGACACGACTCCACATCCTATGTAAACACAATACAACTCATAGTCTAACTGTAACCTACCTTGTACACAATATTCGACACAACTCTAACAAACTCCACCTTGACGAATATTCTCCACCACCTTGAATTCGTCCATGCGTCAAACTTCCATGTACATTGGACTTGAGCTTATCCCATGAAAACCGCTGCTACTCCAAAGACTCCATGTGACTCCACCTGCAACTTGTAGTCCCTCCTTTTCCTGATCACAGTCAACACTCGAGCAAAATTAAGTTTCTCTTTACTCTAGTCTGTGTTCCCAACTTCCAGAGTATCCGTCAACATCATCACACACCGATCACTGACCTGCGTGAAAGTGAACAACTCACATATTGGGTGTCACACATAAGAGTTACCTGAACTCAACATCACCGCTCCTTTCTTGACCGCCCGTCTGAAAATTGAAGGAATTTCACCGTTGCTTGTAGTCATCCCGAGTCAAATTCGCAGTTGTCTCACCACATGTATGACCACCAGAGCCCTGGTCCGTCTCCATGTCCCGTGCGTACCGCACGCCTCGCCGCTATTACCGCGTCGAGCCTCCGCTGTCCCGGTCGAGTCTCAAGGGTCGCAAAACCACACCACTCAACCCCCACTGCAGAGTAACACCGATCATCACCGACCGATGACGAGTTTCACGCTTCCATCAGACCACTAGGCTCCAGTCTGAATTACGCGTCCCTCGCTTTTTACCAGCCGCTGAATAGGCTTCGGTTCTCTGGATCCATACACCGTAGCCCCTCAATCCAGCTCCACCTTCAACACGACTCCATCGTAGATGATCAGTCCACCCTCTGTGCCTCATCGACTTCAAGCTCCATGTATACACCACCTTGAATCAATCCCGCGCCATAGTCTTGTCGAAGCCACACAAGCCCTCGGGGCCTGCGCCACGTGTTTCCACGCCCAGAAGTCGGTCACCATCAGCATCACGCTCCTACGTCGTCAGCGCCGATTCCACCACTGTCTTCTGTACCAACCGACTCACGTCGATCCGTCAGACTATCTAGTCCGACCCAGCCGAACTTGTCCGGCTGCATGACACGCTTAAGACTCCCAAATCGTCTTCCAAGAATTTCCATCCATCACAAGATAACTCCATCTTAGCTGAATTGACTTCCTGTAACTCTTCAAGCATCCCTGTTGTGCCAACAAATCTTTCATCCGTATCCGTCATAGCCCAAGGTCAGTTCCGTAAACTTCTCCACCTCAAACCTAGTACCCGTTGGCGCCATGGTTCTTCGTATGACTGACTGTGTGAAAAAAATACCTGAGCTATCCCCGCAACGCCAAAATACACGAGCAAAACCCAGCGTGGTCTTGCCTCCATGCACTAGTAGCAATCCACCAAAAAAAATTTTGGCCTTCAGGTGATCTGCTTCCTTGGCTCAACTCCTGACACTACTGCAACTTGCTTTGCCAAAACCTGATGCTAATTCTAATGGATGCACAACGTGACGTTCTTTTCCCCTCTAATTGATCTGCTGCCTCATGCCGTGTGATATGTGGACTCGGTCCACTTTTGGTCGAAACAAATCTCGTATGCACAGGCAGAACCATCAGCGCCGCATGCATAAGGCCTTTGCCTCCACTTGAGCCACACAGCTGCACGCACCAGCCGACTCCACTTGGGCCAGCCAGCCCGCTCCACGCACTGCTAGCAGTAGCACGCCATGCAGCCTGGCTCACGCGCACCGCCGATCGACCGGCTGCCCCCGACTCGGCCTGGTGTCAGATCGCTTTCCAGCAAGTCGGATGTATCCCGCTCGACTTTTCGCCTCACGCCGCTTCCCGACTTCCCGGCGACCACGATCACAACATCAACCTTGTTTCCTCTAGATCAACAATCTGCGGTCTTTTCGAACCTTGCTCATGATACCACTTGTTAGAATAAATTCGAGGCATACCGTCGATCATCCAAGGACCAAACAATCACACGAGCACAACACCGAGATTTGTTAACGAGGTTCACCGATATGGCTACATCCCCGGGGCTTGATTACGGGCGCTCCTCCCCGTGACACCGTCACAATACCGCACCCGGTCGCCCTGGACACCGGCACATGCCGCCGGCTTCCCCTGCGTTCCGGTGCTATTATGTTGGCATAGGTTACATCGTGTGTCTATCCCCGCTATATAAGAGAGGCCTAGGATATAAGTGTCCTACTAGGACACGACTCCACATCCTATGTAAACACAATACAACTCATAGTCCAACTGTAACCTACCTTGTACACAATATTCGACACAACTCTAACAACCCTCAAACAGCTATAGCGGAGCTATAGTGGGGCTATAGCCGGCTATTTAAAACTATGAGCAAGCCCCTATGAACATCGCAGCTAGCCCAACCCGCGACAAGGAGGAGGAGGAGGAGGAGATGGGTGTTCCGGCCTGCGAGATGGGTGAGCACCCCCCTATGGAGATCGGAAGTTCTTCGATCGCCTCAGATGTGGAGGAGGAGGAAGTGACCGAGGAACCTGAGATTCCAATGTGGGACAGCGATCACGATGGTGGAGTTATGCGCATGACCAAGGCCGAGCTCCAGGAGCTTCACATTGCCTGTGTCAAAGGCTTCACCGAGTTGGATCCCAGGAAGAATCTTTGGGTCCACACCCGCTTCTGCAGCTTCAATATAGGGGGCTTCGACCTCGATAGAGAGTGTGAGTAGTGCACTCACACCCATTCCATTCCATTCGTCTGGCTATTGATTGATTGATTGGTTGAGTATGCAGCGACTGATGAGTGTGGATTTCACTTGAGTTTCTTCCCTTGTTAGGAGACGATAAACTGGCCATAGTTGTTGGCTCTGACTTGTGTCTCTTGCCCTTCATTTGCAGCTAAGTTTGGCCTTGGGCCGCCGTTTTATGACAATCTAACTCCCAAGTTGGAGAGGTGCATGGTGTCGTTTGCTGTCAATGTCATTTCCGTCAAAGTAACCGAATCCGACCGGGGTTATCCAATCAGCGTATATGGCACTGTTGTTGCAAGGGATACGATTGACTACAGATGTGTCTATCTCTTCAGACGTGCAAGGGAAGATCCCCAGATCATCAACTCCAAGGTCCATTCCCTGTTTCCTTAGCTTTGACTTACTCGTATATACTGATCAAATCCAAATATTGTTATCCTCTTCTAATAAATATGCTGTATACCATAAAAGGTGTGTGTGCTGATTTCACCATATAATATTATATGATTGCTGGTGCACTAGTGAGTAGGTACACTAGTCTGCTATCCTATCAAAACTTTCTTGACCAAATACAAACTGGAATGCAAACAGCTCCATTCTTCAATATAGTTTGCTAAAATTTGCTAGGTTTATGCCCTGTACCCTTCGGCATTTCTTGTATATGTACTTGTTTCCTTGTAAGAACAAGTCCTGCTCTGCCAGCATTATGTGTTGGTGTTTATTCAGAAACGTTTCTTGTCATTCTTGCTTGCAATTACCACTATTCAGAAGCTTAACATTGTATTGGATACACTTATGCTTGCAAAAATGGTTTGTGAGTTACCATTTTGATTGAAAACATTGATAGCTTCATGATGTAGCTATTGCAGCTTACTGTTTATCTCATGTAGCTATCTTTCTCAGCTCTCATGATGTAGCTATCTTTCTCAGCTTGCTGTTCTTGCATGATGTCCAAGCTATGTTTTGTCAATGTAGTAGTTCCCTAGTATACACCACTCTTTCATCAAATTTGGTGCATTTTCATATATCTATTAGATTTATCCTTTTAGTTATTTTCACTTGTTCAAAACTTGTTGCCTTTTAACTTAATGTAAGATTTAGTTGCTTATTTTCTATACTGGTCTGATTAATTGCTTAACTTCGTGTGAGTTCGTGTGAGCTTGCTCTACTTACTACATAGAGACATATTTATCTTAAATTATTTTGCAGGATGATATGCTAACATTGATAGGTCCACGGCGAGGATTAGTTCAGCTAGATAATATTTATTTTGAGTTAAATCTGAGGGTGAAGGGTGATGCTGGCGACGAAGATTTTAGCAAAGGTGTGGTAGTGCTCCATGTTGGTCCCTATGATCCTGAACCAATCACAAGGGTGCTGAGCAGTTGGCTAAGCAGAGTGGAGTTGGTGCTTGCAACTGTTGAAAGTCTAGTGGCAGCTAGCCTTGAAGTCAAAGTTTTGAAAGGAGCAGCACCTTTTAGTGGCAAAATATGTGCTGGGACTAGTGAAAACCCGAAGACTCAAATGATTGTGTATGATAGCAGAGATACGAAGAGCGGCTCCTCTGTTGTGTTAACTCGCAACCTCGTAGCTGTCCCTGACCCGGATGACGATGAAGATGAAATTGGTGTCTATGTTCGCTTCCTTGATGACGGCGATGACGATGATGAGGATGCAGGCACCTTGGTCAAGCTAGCATACCCTGCTGAAGAGCAAGTTTGCTGCCACGGTGCCTGGGAGCTGCAAGTGAAGGTTTCCTGGACTGCCATCCTGTGCAAACCAATGGCAAAACATGTCTTAACAAGAGGGACCAGTATGCCCAGGGATTATACCTGCCCTAGGTATGCGCCTCTGTTCTGATTGGTCGTGCTCTAGAATTTCTGTTCATGCCCGTAGTACATGTAAGAAGAATTGTGCCTGTGCTGCTGGTTTACCCGTGGATGGTAATGGTTCTGGCAGAGCCGAGATCGCCCTCGTCGCCTCACCTGTAACCTAGTGATGGCATCGGTCGGCGACTCGCACTGGCTGTTTTTTTCGAGCACAAGGACCGGCCACCCAATGGACATCTTGCACAGCGACCGGTTAATGGGCTCTACCGTAAAGTAGACCCAGTAGCATCGAGCTTCACAGAGAAAAGGTGGCAGTTACAAGTCATTAGGCCCAATTTATAATACCCGAGGCCCAAAAAATGTCACCAGAGCAGCGGGCCAGCAAAGGTGAGTGCTCGTTGGTAGCGATCAAACCTAGCGAATGTGTGATTTAGGGCAAATCGGGCGGCCAGTGAACGCCCTAGTGATGATCGGGTGGCTACAAATGCTAATGGTCTCGGAGAGCAGGAAAACTGTGCAGCTATAATGTATCTAAATGTCTTCCTATTTTATTCCCGTCCCCAAACTTTTCTGAAGTCTTTTTAGAGATTCCAACATGGACTATATATGGAGCATTAATTTCTGAAGATTTGAATATTAATGAGGTGAACTATTGATGTGTTATTTCATTTTCCTCGCAAAAAAGTTCGGCCCGACATTAATTATGAAGATTCGGTATAAATCTTCTGCTTAATAATCAAGTATTTCATAATGTTCATTTATATGGGGGATTTAGTAATTAAAATAGGATTGTGTCGGTGGTCTGGATCATTTTGTCGCTCCTTCTCGCTTGAAATTATCAAGGGAATGGAGCAATAGTAAGGAATAAGTAAGTATCACTTATTGGATTTAATTGGTCTGGACAATTGGAGATGGTAATAAATCCAAAATTCCAAGTCGATCTATTTGATTTGCTATGTGTTATGCAAGGGAATCAATTAGTAGAAAATGCAGACTCGTCTGCCCAGCAACTCAATTTTTGAGTACTCCGCATCAGACTACCCCCAACAAGTAACAACCATCAGGAACCCTAGTTAGATAGCGACAGATTGAAATAGAACACTTACAGATATTGGCGTCGGGCAACCTCCACCACAGCTGCAGGCACAACCATTCCCTCGCCTACCCGCCATCTTTCTCTCCCGTCTCCTCTGCTCCCTGTGCATCCCAAGACTCTGGTGCGATTTAGGTGGCTGCTCTGCTCTAGTAAATCTCTCTCTCTCTCTCTCTCTCTCTCTCTCTCTCTCTCTCTCTCTCTCTCTCTCCCTCTCCCTCTCTCTCTCTCTCTAGCTTTAAAAAGATTATTGTTTATTCTAATATTTTAGTGTAGGCTTTAATCCTAGGTTATCAAGGGTACAACCACATTCACTATCTATCAAAGCAATGATTAATTTGTTGTAACACATTTATTCAAGGAGCACGAAGACCATTTGTCACCAAATACAATTTTGGATACAAAGGAACAACTCAAGTCGAACCCATCACGCGCCAACCGCAATCCAGGCACACACATGAACCTTTATTGCAGTGACCACCATCAGCACCATTGTACTTGCACCACGTCTGACATGTCGAAGAGTCACGACAAGTGACCTTGCTGGTATACTCATGGCAAGTGCTTTGAACCACATCTGCACCAAAAAAAAGTTATTTTTCTTTTATTTAAATGAACACAAGTCCTATGTGTAGAGAAGAGACCATTATCTTCTTATTACCACAAGACATGAGGAACGCCAATATGAGGATGGATGCCACAACGTTGAAAACCTTACGAGCCATGGCTAATTCTTAATCTGGTTGGCGGTCTATCATACATGTGTACTGTATTTATATGGAAGGTTTCTCACCTCCTTCCTCTCATAGTCATTTATGTCTTCCTATTTTTGTCAGGTCGCTGAGATTTTCCAATCAAGCATTAATTTCTAAAGATTTGAAAATTAATGAGGTGAACTATTTATGTGTTATTTGATTCCTCACAAAAAATTTGCCCAGACATTAATTTATGAAGATTTGATTTCTTTTGCTTAATACTAGTAAAGTAGTTCATAATGTTCATTTATATGGGGGGTCTACTAATCATAATCAGGTCGTGTCGGTGGTCTGTATTATTTTGTCGCCCCTTCGCGCTTGAAATGAGTAGACCTGCCATCGAGAAAGGAATGGATTTAAAGTAAGTATCACATGTTCGAAAATGGATTTATTGGGTCTGGACAATTAGAGATGATAATAAATCGAAAATTCCCAAGTCAATTTGATTTGATATGTGTTATGCAAGGGAATCAATTCAAAGAATCAATTAGCAGTAAGTGGAAAGTTGAGAAACATATGTCCTTTTCCTATACTGAAACACAGCGAGCATTGATGAGTGGTTTCTATTGCGTGGTTGATGACTTCCGAATTACCATTTGGTGAGTAGCGAATATACGGTACTAAATACATCTGTTAAAAGAACAATATATGGTGTGAGTGAGTGGAGATATTGTCTAGCAATTTTTGACAAATTTATAGTTGCATTGCTTTACATCAATGGATAAGTGATATAAGAATTAGAGTACAATGGAGATATGTGCAAGCTTATGGAGATAGGCACGACGAAGAAAATAGCCACCATGTTCTTTCACATAGAATACATTATTCCTGACGTTTTGATTGAGACGATTTACTAAACCTACAAATGAAACAAGGAGCCATGTGTGCTTACGTGAATCTCCACGCGGATCGGATGGCCACCAAAACTCGGGTGTGATTTAATAAATCCTTTTGTCTTGGGACTGTCTATTCAGCTGTCAACTAATTTTCACTTTAATGCAAATCAAATTTGTGTCCAATGATGACGTGACACATGTCCAGTTCACGATTTGCCTTCATCTTGGTTCTTTATACGTTTTGGTCACTGTCGGAAAAAATTGCCCCGCCCACCCCCTCCTACTAGAATGTCCTAGGAGTTTACAAAGAAAACTGGCTGGACAAAAAGGAACGAACAATACTAGCGAGTTTGAAAATAGGGACCCACTAACCTGGAGAATAATCCACAATGCATGCTGCTCTAGGTCACATATCTGGCAAATCAACACACCATGTTCACTAGAACATAGATAAAACGAACGCCACCAAAAAATATACGATAAAAAATAACACAAGTACTGCAAGTTTATTGTCTGAACATACATGCCTTAGATAGCAAGCATGACAGTCTGATCTTGAAAAACTGACACTAACTAAATTTAACTATGAGATATAGACGATTAAGCCCTAAATCATCATGCAAATCGATTGGCATCAACACACGTCGCCAATGAGGGACGCCTTCAAGCGGCGCACTATGTCATTCCTGCTACTTCTTCACTGACACATCATCGCCAAGTTCTACATCAACATGGTTTTCATTGACATGATCGCCAACACACCGTCGCCGCCCCACCTACAAGATAGACACCTCCAGCACCCTCTGACAGTATAACTGCAAGACGCAACCTCGAAGAAGGCAATGGCCGCGTCATGATGACAACATCGACTGCATCATCTACGACGACACGGCGGCATCGACACGGCATCACTTAAGTGACGACCCCTTTCACAGCCACACGGTCCTGGCAAAAAACGTTGTGTGCGCAATGGGTTTCCTCCGGTCCTCGCAAAATTGATGGACTCATTGCCAATGACATTATTTTGTAATGGGACTCACATTGCCAATTTGTTTTTGAGCATTTTTATTGTTGCTCGACTGGAAAGCAAAATATTGTGTGCATTATTGTTCTACATGCTGGACTGCAACTCCATTGGAGCCTCGATCTGGTGATCAAGGCACTACCAAGAAAATCACAAGATATGCTGAATTAAAGTCTCAATAAAAAAACAGATGCCTGGTAAAACACATGTTAATTTGCTCAGGACAGGGAAATGACCAGTTATTGGTTATTCCATTTTGGCTTATACTATCACAAGTATTTGAGACACGGCAGGTGATATATACAGGTTAGTGATTGATTACCCTCCAAACTCCTCCATATATGATCTCTATCAACTACATAGAAAGGGAGCTAAGCCACCAGCATAAAACTATTTCTGTCAGCAATAGATAAACAACTACTACCTCCGTCCTGGTTTATTGGTCTCATTTGTATTTTGTGCTAAATTTTGACCATAAATTGGACTAATAACACGTTAATGCATGTAATAAAAAAATATGTTGTTGGACTCATATTTGAATGTACTTTCCAATGATATTATTTTTGTTACATATAACTTATATTTTGTTAATTAAAATCATGGTCAAAATATAACACAGGATACGAGGGGGGCTAGTAAACCAGGACGGAGGTAGTATTTCTCAAATCAAGGGAAGCAAGAACTATTTGTCTCAGCAATAGATAAACAACTTCGGACATCATTTTATTTAGCCAATGAGCTGGTAATGTAAACCTACACGACCCAGACAATATTCCAGCTTCCACTTTCTTAGAGTTTTGTCACCTTAGCCTTACCAAAAATTAGATGCTAAAAATGACAAAAATACTTGAGGAAAATATGTGTGCCCAGATTGTGAACCTAAGCACAAGGGAAAAAAAACCCATCAAAGATTGTGCTCAGAAAGTAGCAGCAATCCTATGAACGAAGTGCAATCCTATGAGTAAGTGTCATCTGTCAATCCTCCATGTATGTACAACCATATCTTTACTTGGACCGGTAGCAGCTGATCTGATGGGTGTATCATATCTATATCTATTATCTAGTTATGCAGGTGGGGTGAACTCTCCACATGTCTGCCGTGGTTTCTTTGCTTCAACTTCATCAACAATGCACAAACCTACAACTTGCAATGAAGCTATCTGTGCCGGTACCAATGGCAGTGGGAACAGTGGAATTTCGTCAGGTGCAGCAAAGCAGTAGAGAAGAGGAAACACAAGGGAGCTTCCTGCTTTCATGTTGCATTTTCTCTCCATCTTGTCTTCTGTGGCGTCACACCAGTTTCGGCCATCTGTTGTGATCTGTGGACACTGGACTGCTCCCCAAATGTGCTCTTCTAACTGGGCTCTCCTGATTCCAGATCAACAAGATCTTCTTCTGCATTAATCTTGTTTGGTGTCTCTAAAATACGTTCTCCTTTTTTAATGAAATCTGTGATCAATATTTTATGTCCGCCTTCAGGTCTTGAAGGCGTTGTGCTTTTCAGTTTCATTCCTTTTGAACAAGTTCCTCACTACCTAGAGGACAAAGAGCGTAAAATTTTCTCACAACCTAGAGAATGTGTCACACCGGAAGGCGCCCATAGAAGCAGTAGTGGTGGTGCCAGCGTCGAGTGCGTCTGTTAGGTTAATGTGTATGTGGGCCTTAAGCCAGGGTGTGTTGGGTAGGTTTACAAAGACACAAAACCTGTAAATGAATGAACAAGAAAGAAACGAATAGAGAACTCTGAATTCTCCTCTCTCGTGTCTCACGCCGGCCATCATACCGGCAAGGAGATAGTTACAGAATGTTGAAGAAAATAGTGCATCTCTTACTACAAAGAAGATGTATATACTCGTATTTCGCTTGTCTTCACCATACCATTTTCGAGTCAATGGCAGCCCCAAACTTTACTAGTTGTGCAAAATAAACTAGGTTCAGTGAAACATTTGCCAATCTGTAGGCTCAGCGCACCATACAAGAAACTAACTTAAGCACCGAATATTCTAACAGATATTCCCTCCGTCCTATAACTAGTGTCAAAAGAAGTCTTACATTATGGGACTAAGAGAGTATTTGATAACTGAAAGACTTTCAGGTGCTAGTTTGAAACCTTACCAACTGATACTAAATACTTCAGCAATCGATCACAATGCCTAATGTGGACGACAATATTTAGTAAACCATTTCTAACGTACGAACCATATACTCCATCCATTCCTAAATATAAGACTTTTTTTAGAGATTCCAATATAGACTACATACAAAGTAAAATGAGTGAATCTACACTCCAAAATATGTCTATATATATCCGTATGTAGTCCATATTGAAATCTCTCTAAAGACTTATATTTAGGAACAGAGGGAGTATATCCCAGGATTCTGCGTGATCCAGCCTGGAAATCTATAATATTGTGCCTTGTTAGAATATACTGTATCCTTAATCATGGTATATCCATGCCTGTTGCCATGAGTATTTCTTTTCTTGTGACGGTCGCTGGATTCTGCATGATGCATGTGCCCTCCAAACTACCCCTTTTTCTTCTTTATACTTTTCATTCTCTTTGGCTATATTGTTGTGTCTGAGTTTATTTCCGTCAGCAGTTCAGGTTCACTGTTGCCATGAATAATTTAGTACTGATATTATTAGCTACTGAAGAGTGGAGACCAGTAGGGGTTAACTTGTCAGGGAACTCAGAAATTAATTTGCTTGACTAAATTGCTTTTTTTTAACCGGGCGAATCCCCTTTCCATTACTTGGACATAACGGAAATACAACCAAGTTCAGCAAATAGGACGGGAAAGAGGAAAGCGGGTTCAAGCATCGCCGGGAAACCCACCATGAGCACTCGCCATCGAGATTACTCACCATGGGGCGAAAACCCGACGACACTATAAATCCAGGACCCCAACATCTAACTCACAGTTTATCCAAAAGACCACTGCTCACATCAGAGCAACATGCTCCACAACAACCTCACGCAGGAGGTATCTCGACCAAAAGCAATAAAGCAAAAGACGCAGTAGATCTTCTTCCTTCTTCTCAATCTTTTTTCTCAGCACACTCCTCCATCCTGGTGCGCCGTTGCGCAGATCCTCATCATGCGAGACG
Organism: Triticum monococcum; assembly: GCA_034509565.1. Taxonomy (NCBI): domain Eukaryota; kingdom Viridiplantae; phylum Streptophyta; class Magnoliopsida; order Poales; family Poaceae; genus Triticum; species Triticum monococcum. The sequence continues at coordinate 7,369,569 of CM067847.1, read as the reverse complement.
CATTGTCCTTCAGCAGAGCTCCTCCAGCCCTCAGGCTCGCCGCATCCTCCTGCTTCATCAGTCCTGCCCAGTAACAAAGAAGTGCACACACAGAAAAAATGCATTCAAACAGGGTTTTGAGGGGGGTGTGCTCAAAAATAGCTCGGTTGCGGCAGGTCCAAATAGGCCAACATAGAGCTGCAATGCCCACCGTATAAAAGATATTGCCACCCGGGAAAAAAGTATAACACCAAACAAATGCCTGCCACAAGTTGTTAGGGCATAAATCTGTGCCAAACATGCATCCAACTACTCTCCAGGTAACCCTGGCAACGGGGCAAGTGAAAAAGAGATGCTGGGAGGTTTCTCTCTCCCCACAAAAGGAACATTTGGGTTCCCCTTTCCATCCACGACGTTTCATCACATCTCTGGTCAGCACCGCATCTTGCGATAGCTGCCACATGAAAATTTGAATTTTCAAAGGGATACGGGCTTTCCATATCCAGCGATAATCGCAACCAGCAATGTTTTTTTCCAGGTAGGTATATAGAGCTTTAGTGGTACAGTAGGGCTTGGGACCTAGCCCCCATTTGATACTATCACTTTTTGTAGATACACAGGTTTCCCTAACCGTCAAAACCATTTTCTTCCATTGCTCATTAAGTTCAGAGTTCAATCTCCTTCAGAAGAAGGCGACAGGGTTAGCATCCAAACATTCCTTCAAGACACAGTCCGGATTATTGCAGATGGCAAAAAGCTAAGGAAATTGTTCAGCAAATGGAGCTTGGTCGCCAACTGGATCAGTCCATAGCCTAGCTATGTTACCAGAATGCACGACCACTTTCCTCCCAACCATATATAGATCTTTCACTTTCATAATGGCCTTCCAACACAGAGAGTCAGTGATTCTTCCCTTAACCGAGGCTACCGTGTCTCTACCAAAGTATTTGGCTCTGATAATATCTTGCCAAAGCCCCTGTTTCATCTCAAGTTTCCACCACCATTTCACCAAAAGGAAAATATTTTGCCTGTGGAGATCTTTCACACCCAAACCCCCCTTTTCCTTGGATCTACAGATCCTTGACCATCTAACCAGGTAGTATCTTTTTCTGTTTATGGTCACCTGCCAGAAGAATTTCCTTCTGTGTTTATCCAACCACTCTATGATGGTTTTAGACAAAAGGAACATAGACATATAATAGTAAGCAATGCTGGAAATATTAGCATTCAATAAAGTCAACCTACCCCCCGAGGAGGCATTACTTCCCAGTCCAGATTCACATATCTTGACAAATTTTGCCTCAAGGTATTCCCAATCTACACCCTTCAGGGTCGAATAACTAACAGGAACACCAAGATATTTCATTGGGAAATGCCCAATCTGGCAGCCAAAAATATCAGCATATTCTTTCAAAATATTATCATCTCCTCCCACACTAAGAATTTCACTTTTCTGAAAGTTAATTTTCAGTCCTGACATGAGTTCAAACATATACAGCAACAGTTTCAGGTTGAGCACTTTTTCAGGGTTATGTTCAATGCACAGGATTGTGTCGTCTGCATATTGCAGAATGGCCACTCCCTTATCTACCAAATCCGAGGCCAACCCAGCAATTAACCCATTTGCTTGTGCTTGCAGTACCATCTTACACAAGCACTCGGCAGCAGTATTAAACAAGAAAGGGGACACCGGGTCTCCTTGCCGCACCCCTTTGTGGCTTTGGAAGTAAGGCCCTGAGGTATTATTGAACTTTACACTAACCGTGCCATTGTGGAGAATTTTCTTCATCCAACCACACCAAATCTTACCAAAGCCTATGATCTCAAGACACTTAAGCAAGAAATCCCAGTTAACCTTATCGTAAGATTTTTCAAAATCAAGTTTGATAATGATGCCAACTCTCTTCTTAATATGAGTATGATGCAAAATCTCTTGTAAAGTAAGCACCCCATCCATGATACTCCTGTGTTTAATAAAGGCATTTTGGTGCTTGCTAAACAAGATGTCAGCATAAGGGGCTGCTCTGTTGTCTAACACCTTTGTGATCAACTTATATGGGCATCTAAGTAAACAAATAGGCCTAAACTGTTGAATTTTGTTCGCACCATTGATCTTAGGAATCAGAGTAATAATGACCCCGTAGTTTAACCTTTGAACATTGAGTGTTCCCTCATACATGGCCTCAAAAAGCCTCATAATATCACCCTTCACAATCTCCCAACAGTGTTGGTAGAATTCTGCTGGAATGTTGTCAGGGCCAGGGGCCCTGTTGCTATTCATTCCAAACAGAGCATTTTTGACTTCCTCTTCTGAGAACGGCCTACATAAAGTTTCATTGTCCTCAGCTTTTAACTTCTCCTCCACCCCCCATATATTAAGATCCACCTGGAACAAATTTCCAGGTGCTGGCCCGAAAAGATCTTTATAAAATTCAGTAGCATGATTTAAAAGATCATTCGTCCCCTCTATGACTGTATCCCCTACATTTAAGGAGTGAATAGTATTTTTCCTTTTATTGCCATTAGCGATTTTCTGATAGTAAGCAGAGTTACTATCCCCTTTAGGTAGCCATCTCTCTTTAGATTGTTGTAGTAAGAATAGTTCTTCATTTACCAATATTTCATTTAGTTCCACTAATAGTTCAGTTTTCCTGCTGAACATAGCTAGATCTATCATACCCCCCTCTTCTTCTTTCTCAATTTTTGCCAACTCTTTTCTGATGTTTCTTTTTCGAATCTTCTCATGCCCAAACTTATTAGAACCCTAGCCTTTAAAGAACTTTTTGAAGCGTTTCAGTTTGATGTTTAACACATCAATGGGGTCTGTAGCTTTAACATATTGGCTCCAAATCTTTTCTACCAAAGGTAGGAATTCTTCAGATTTGAGCCAACTGATTTCAAACCTAAACTCTCTTTGCTGTGGGACTCTGACAACATGGTTATCAGAGGACAGCAAAAGAGCATTATGGTCAGAAATGTCTCTAACAATTTTCCTAACATTAACTTGAGGAAAAAGGTCCTCCCAATCACTGCTCATAAGGATTCTATCTAACTTTTCCAGGGTCGGATGGGCTTGATTGTTAGTCCAAGTATACATCCCCCCATTCATGTGAATTTCACTAAGGCACATCGCGTTAATCACAGAATTGAACATATCTGTGTAAGGGGAGCGATGCCAGTTTTTGTTTTTCTCTTCCTCATGCCTAAGAATATTAAAATCACCCCCAATTAACAAGGGGGTTTGTACATGAGCGCAAAAGTCAGCTAATTCAACGAGGAATTCCTGCTTGTCCTTTTCATGGGCTGCTCCATATACATTGCACGGGGTCCAAATTTTCTTAATATTGATATCATATACATTAACTTGGAGGATAAATTTGCCTTTCCTCCAAGCAACCACTTCAAATCTCTCTCTTCTAACTCCACACAGTATTCCCCCGGATTTTCCCATAGATGGTATCCACTCCCAATCAAAAGCAGTACAAGGGTCAATTTTCCTAAAATAACCATCCTAAAACTTCTTATGGGTCTCTTGCAGACAAACAAAGTCAAGGGAATGATCTCTAATAATATGGGAAAGGCAGGAACTCATCCCTTTCTTTCCCGCCCCCCTACAATTCCAAAAAAGACCAATCATATTAACCAGGTTTCTTTTTCCTCTCCCCTCTGGTGGCCCTGGTATTATGGACAGGGCTGCCAAATTTTCCTTTCTTCATCATTAAATCAGGTTTCTAGCTCCTGGTCAAAGGCCTGGATATTGCCACATGTATTTTAGGATTTCTCTTCTTCCTAGATCTCACAAGGATGAAGTTTTCCTCTAAATCCTCCTCCCCATCAGCCCAATCCGAACTGATGGGTGTTTTATCCCCCTTCCCATTAGTTATAAACATCGTTTTCTCATCTATCATAGCATCAGAGTTATGATTATTGTTATTGTCACATTTTCTGGCCCTCTCCAACTCTCTCAGGATATCAATAATAGAGAAATTATTATCAGGGATAATCTCACCCATTTTAGATGCTCTAATCATAAGATCACTATTGGAAAGCACATCAAATGAGTTAAAGTTGTAGTTACCTTCCAAGTTTCTCTTTTTTGAAATTGCAACAGCTCTGTCTTGAATCTTGTCACTAAATTGCTTTCTACAAACAGTACAGGCACGGTTCTGAAATTAATCGATCGGATTCAGGCAAGTAGGCTTATGAAGATTGCCAAACAAGGGACAAAGACATGTCGGATGAAAAATCCTGTTTGACAGGCCAATAGAAGTAAGCGCACTATTATACTTCTAAAACGAAATAAAATTTGAACCTACCACATGTGTGACCGCTTTGTGTATGAACACAAAGTAGTCGGTGATATGTGTTTTTCAAGTAACTTTTGGACTCTTTAAAACTGAAGGCAAAACGTTTACCTGTCGCCATCTTCTGTACTGCACCTCTCATTTTTGGTTTTGCTGAGAACAACCACACATAGCCACTACTGGAATCCAGGAATTTGCCGAGTACCAGGAGTACTCAACGATGGCCCATATCCGCTCGGTAAAGCGTTTGCCGAGTGTAACCAAAGGGTGCTTGGTGTACACCCAGCCGAGTCCTCGTCTATCTAGTCTTGGCCAAATAGGACATTATGGACACAAAGGGGTTGGGTGCATAGGTAGTAGCTAGTGACAAACATCAAACTTAAAGAGTGCTTAGTCTTAGCTACAGACAGAATAATTATGTTCTCTCCCCTAAACAAAATAAGGAAATAATTATGTCCATTAGATTTTAAGCTGCATAATGACACTGACATCTCTTTAGTCTTTACGCTCTCTATATTCAGCATAGAAAGGGACCATCCGCATTACTGTTACAAAAACAGAGTGCCACCAATATCTGGCATAGATGGATAGCAACTCATCTTGAAGATCTATTTGCTTGACAAAATGGAAATAAAGAGCAGAAAATGTAAATACTTCTAAATATAGATAACTTCAGCTCACATTCACCCGGCACGAACAGATAACAAGTGAGCACAATAATTAGCACCGCATGAAAACAAATATATTAGGTGACTAGGTAATTCATACAACTAAGCATTACCGATTGAATGGCTTGTTGCATACAAAATTTATACCTGTTGACAAACATTGTTCAACACCACAAAACGGCTGCACCCAGAGAGCACATTCTAATTCTAAATGAAAGAAAATTTGATGGGGCATTCAAAAAAATCTAAAATAGAATAAAGTTTAAACCTATCACACGTGTGACTGCGTCGTGCATGAATATAAGCTCAATCTAGTGACATGCCTGTGTAGTGGGTCATGCAGCAAGACAGGCGGTCAAGTTACTTCTCAGGTTCAGCTGCAGGACGACACACGAGTAACAGTTTAAATTAGAATATAATTCAAAGTGCATTCAGTGCACAGTTCGTAGCTGACAAGAAAATTATGTTATGTGAGCTACATCATTGTCAACAAAATCTGAAAAAGCTTCAAAAACAGGATTGGTTTGACAACAACCTAGCAGTTCAACAGTATGGTCAGGATTCAAGTAGGAAAAACTGGTCAATCAAAAGTTCAATCCCCGCAAGAAAAAGATTCAAAAACAGGAAATTAATTAGAAGCACACTACTAGTGACAAACAGCAAACATAAAGAGTGCTTAGTTTTAGCTACAGGCAGAATCATTTTGTACTTTCCCCTGAACAAAATAAAGAGATAATTATGTTCACTATATTTGCTATATAAGCTGCATACTGTTTAATATATAGAAAAGCTCCATATCGGTTTCATAAATGACACTAACATCTCCTTACCCTTCGTATATGCGGCATAGAAGAGACCATTTGCAAAATTCTATTACCGTTACAAAAACAGGGCATCATCAATATTCAGCATAGATGCACAACAAGTCATATTTAAGATCTGTTTGCTCGACACGACACAAATGGAAATAAAGTGAAGGCAATGGAAATAATTCTAAACAGTGATAATGGAAGCTCACATTCAGCCGACGCGAACAAATAACAAGTGACCACATTAATCAGTACTACATAAAACACAAATATATTTAGGTCACCAAGTCATTCATACAACGAAGCAAGCATTACCCACTGGATCTATTGTCGCTTACAAAATCTCTATCGGTGACCAACATTATTCAACGCCACAAAACGGTTGAATCCAAACCAGTGCCATGGAACTAAAAGAACGGTCTTTTCAAAGGCATTAGTGATCATTCGAGAGCCAAATCCGCAAAGCAGGGAATAAAAGGTAGACCACCAAGGAAATCTCCAGAAGTGCACATGGGATGCACTTTCCCGCTGTCCATATCGTACGACAGACTCACCATCTTCCGGTCAGTAAGGAAAATCACATTGTATTCCGGATGAATTGCAAACATCTCATACTTACACGAGCCATCCTCTTGGTCATGATCCTTTTCTTCATTGGAGTCCATTTCTTCAAAGAGTTTTGGAACGTCAACAGTGTGCTTTACACTAGTAGAAAAAGGGTCAAACGTGAAGCACATTAGTGCCGGTTTGATTTTGGCCCGGTACTAATGGTACCATTAGTGCCGGTTCAAACGGATTTGCATTAATATCGGTTCGTGTTGAACCTTTAGTACCGGTTCGTGCGACGAACCGGTACTAAAGGGGTTGTGGCAGGCTGGCGTCAGGCCGGGGCCCCACGAGCCTCTTTAGTCCCGGTTTGTGGCACAAACCGGTACTAAAGGTTGTACTAAAGGGCCAACCTTTAGTACCGCTTCGTGCGACGAACCGGCACTAAAGGAGTCTAAGCTATAGTCCCGGTTGGAGACACAAACCGGGACTATAGGGCAATTTTCAAACTTGAAAAAATCATAACTAAATCATCGTAATTCAGAAAAATACATATAATATATCAAAATTTGCAGAACAAAAAGATTGATCCGCTGAAACAACTAGTTTTCCGTTTCGACAATTTTTTAAAATCATAAAATTCCAAAGGGAAAATATAGTTTTTGGGTGTTTTAGACGTTTTTAGCGTTTAGTGCTAGGGTTTAGATTTCAGAGTTTAGGGTTAGGTTTTATGGTTTAAACCCTTAGTTTTTACTGTTTAGCATAGAGTTTCCGACGTTTTAAGTGCCGGGTTTAGGGTTTAGGACAATTTTTGAAATGACAAAATTGTAAAAGGAAAAAAAGATATGCTCTAATTTATGTTTTTTTGAATTTTGGTTAAATCTTGTCAAACCGGTCAAACAACTGATTCAAGAAATATAGAGTGTTACTAAATAATTACGCAATACTATTAGTGTTACTAAATAAGTATCTCAGTTTTTTTGAATTTTGGCCAAATCTGGTCAAACTGTGGTCAAACTATGGTCAAACTACTCATTCAAGAAATATTAGTGTTAATACATAATTACTGTTTTTTAGAATAATAGTTTCAAACTCAAACGGTGAAACGTGTGACTTCATGCATGCTCAAGCTAAACTACTGAGGATTAATAGGATTAAGAGCTTACATTTGTCAGGAAAACAACAAGTGTGGACTTGGAATGTAGGGGGAATAGAACTCCGAAGTTAAGCGTGCTCAGGCTGGGGGAGTGAGAGGATGGGTGACCGGCCGGGAAGTCAGGCGATTTGGAATGAGTGATCCACACTTGAGCAGTTAAGAGACGTGATTAGAGACTAAATCATCAAATAATTCAGAAAAATTAAAAATTGAAAAAAAATCAAAAAAAAAAATTTCCCAAAATTTTCAAAATAAAATTCAAAAACAAAAAACCTTTAGTACCGGTTGGTAACACCAACCGGTACTAAAGGTCCCCCATACCAGGGCGCGAGCTCACGCCACGTGGTGGCACTTTAGCGCCGATTCGTGCCGAACCAGTACTAAAGGGGGGGGGCCTTTAGTGCCCACCCCCTAATGCCGATTATGGAACTGGCACTAAAGGCCCTTACAAACCGGCGCTAAAGCTCCGTTTTCTACTAGTGTTAGGATCCACTCTCCGCTGACATAATTTTTGAGCACCCACACAGAGAGCTCGTAATCATGGGGATCCATATACCAAACATGAAGGAGTCCCTGAGAGCACCCCACCGAACCATAACCAGGTGTGGCCCCTAGCATTCCATCCGGGCCATCAATTTGCGGGAAAAGCTCCCCCTCAATGTCTAGTACAGTTATGAAAGGTTCATCGCCAAACAAATGCAAGAAATGGATGATGCCATTCAGGAAGACACATTCCTTGGTAACGGCAGGATACTCTCTGTATTCCCACCCACTGCTGGGAGTCCATTGTCCGGTTTCCCATGAGTATATTGCCACAACGTCAACCAAGTCGAGGAGGGGCGCAAACACCATGAAACGAGATGGAACGGCCGGGTCGAAAACCAGGAAGGGATAAATCAAATCACAACCCTAGGTGTCTTCACCGTCTTGGTCCAGCCATTCTATAGGAGGCAGCACAGTCCGCTGCTCGGTCATCGGATTGCACACGACGAAATCAAATTTGTCTTGTCCCGATTCCAGTTTCCAACATTTGCAGAGGAGGATGCTGGTGGAGCATTGCTCGAGCTTGATTCTTTGGTATCTCCCGCTCAGGAAAGGGAGCGAAGCGTCGATCAGCGAGCGTCCGCCGGACAGATTGCTGAAGCGGAGGCTGCCGACCGGGTGATTGTGAAAGAATCCGGAGAGGGTCTGTGACGCCCTCTTGACGATTTTGGGGTCCGAGCAGAGCTCACGCCACTGCTTGGACACGCACTTGAAGCGGCACAGCGACCGCTAGGGCAGGCGCGCCAGGATCTCGACAAGGGGGCCCTCGGAGATGCTCGCCGGCTCGCCGCAGCCGCAGCCGGCTGCATCTGCTTCCTCCGCTCCTACGAACGGACCCAAGAAAGAAAGGTTAATTAGGCTCCCGGCCGATTCCCTTCCATGGACCCAAGAATGAAAGATTGATTGGAGGAGGATGTATGGAGCAGACCTGAGAAGCTACGGCGGGGAACGGCGGCGCAGGACGGGACTCGTCGCGGCGGCGGATCGCCGGCGGGTGGCTCTGCTCCTTCCCCGTGCGGCCATGCTTGCTTGTTTCTCCACCCCCTGGTGGCATCGTGGATGAGTGCCTGGAGGCCCTCGTGGGGGCAGGTTCCGGAGCTCGCCGGAACTCTAGCTAGGGTTCGGGAGCCGGAAAGGCAAGAGCGGCGGCCGCGGCTGTGTTCCTCGGGGGGATGGCCTTCACGATTCTTCCCGAATTCTGCCGAGATAATCTATATCTATATCTATATCAAACTATGCCTAATAATATATTTATCTTTATGTTTATCTTTATGCTTATCTTCATGCTTATCTTTATTTTTATCTTTATCTAATCTAATCTAATAATAAAGGGGCTATTACTTCTTATCATCCTAATTTCTGTCCGCTTCGTACATTTCAAATTTTCTTTCGTCCATCGTGCTCGAACCATTTTTATCTTCGCTGGGCCTTGATCCTTCATCCATCGCTCAAAAATTTCACATTAATAATATACCTTAATTGGCAAGAAAATATGTATTGGCATGCATCAACCCTCTCTGATTGCAAATTTCAATCCCACTCTCACAGTCATCAGTTGTTTTGCATATAATGCGAAGCTGCAACTTTTGTTCTCAGTCATTTACCTTGTAGCATTGCATATAATTTCTGAAATCAGACCTGCTAGAGCATATCCATTCATGGTGTAATTTATAGGCATGATAAGATTTTTTTTTTTAAGATAACGCTAGTAGTATGTTTGCCTCCTCATTCACTTGTTCTTTCCATCGCAACTAACGTTGTGTTATCGCTAAATTGGTGTCAACAGGAAGATCGGGAACTTACGAAAATGTTGTACCAAGAGAATCTAGCTACACTTGATCGAGTGAAGGAACACCATGAATTTATGAGCTATGGAACTAGAGTTTGTTGTTGCATGATTTCTCAACCCAAAATGATCATAATCACTTTTCCTCCTTTCTGTAGGTCATGCGTTGTGTTTTTCAAGAAGGGGAACAAGTGCATGAGTTGGTTTTTCAAGCTTCTTATGCCTATTCACGTCGCCGCTGTTACCCTGAAAGTAATCACCACTTGGAGGAGAAATGATGATTTGATGCTGCTCTGTTTTATCTATCCATGTCATGTATTATGAAGGAGCACGTTGCTGCTTGTCTGGTGTACGACGACTGTGTGGGGGGTCGCCATGTGAAACATCCATTATCATGGTTGAGCACTATATAAGCTGACCTTAGGAACTTTTAAGATAAGTTTGCGAGCGGCTTGTTGAATTAGTTTCGATGTAATCAAAACCCTATTACATTGTTGTTACTTGTGTTTCAAATCTCAAGTTCTTGAGTTTTTTATCCCTCTCGTCTTATGGCCAATCAAAAGTACTCCCTTTGTATCAAAATGTAAGACGTATTTTAGTCTCAATCTAAACCAAAAAAAAACGTCTTACATTTTGATACAGGAGTACCAAGCAATGTTTAGTTATCACCATACATGTTCGCCCTACTTCTGTAATAAATGGGCATTCGGTTTACTAGTTAACTGCTCTCTCGTCGCCTTTGTAAGTTTATCATCAATCAGTCCTATTGCTGGACTAGCAGCAGCTTGATGTTTCATTTGCTTCAACTTCAACAATGCACAAACCTGTAACTTGCAACGAAGCAATGCATGCCTGTTGCGGTAACACTGAAACTTGGTCGGGTGCTGCAAAGCAGTGGAGAAGAGGAAGCACAAGGGAGCTTCCAGGTTTCATGCTGCATTTTCTCTCCATGTTGTCATCTGTGGCATGACACCAGTTTTGCAGTTGCAGGACAGAGGCTGGACTGCTCAGATGTGATGTGCTGGCTCTGCAACCTTGATCCCAAATGTGTTCTTCTCGCTGAGCCGTGACATCTTCCTGCCCTGATTCCAGATCAACAAGATCTTCTGCATTAATCTTGTTTGGTGTCTCTAAACAAGTACTTGTTTTACAGCAAAATCATGTGATCAATACGTTATATGAGGCTTTATGGCTTGAATGCCTGATGTCGTCGTCTTTTCAATTTCATTCCTTCGAAGTCCTCGCCACCTAGAGGATGTAGAAGATTGTAAAAGTTTCTCATCCTCCTAGAAAACATTGAAGAATATAGCGCATCTCATACTACAGAGAAGATGCATATTTCCCTTGTCTTCGTCATACCATGTTCAAGTGAATGGCACCCGCAAACTTTACTAGACTGCAAGATAAACTAGGTTCAGTGAAACATTTGGTGAACTGTAGGCTCAGTGCACCATACAAGAAACTAACTCAAGCATCGAAGGAGGCGGCAAACCGACAGTGGAAGATCAAATGGTCAGCACTCTCCAGAGGGGCACGGGGGATGTCACACCCAGCCTCACATTCTTCGACGATCTTATTCTTGAGCAGCAAGTCTCATGTGTGGATCCTCGCCTGGGTGAGGAGCCAGCCGATCTTGTAACAGATATGTGATAACTGCAAGACTTTCAGGTACTAGTTTGGAACCCAATCTATCTACCCATACTAATAAATACTTGAGCAATCTGCATGACACCATATTTAGTAAACCATATACCGATCATGACACCATATATATCCCAGCATTCTGCATGATGCATGTGCCGTTTGAATTACCCCTTCTTTTTCTTCAATGTTCCTTCTATTTGCCTTTCGTTCAGTAACTTAGGCGCCCTACCTGAAGATGTTTTTATTGATACATATGCTGAGCCGCCGAACATTGAGGTTTTCTGTTCATGCAAGCTCGCAATAGTTTACTGCTGACGCTATATGCTACTGGAGAGTGAAGACTAGTAGGGATTTTACTGTCCGGGGAACCCAGAATTGACTATGTTTGACTAAATTATTTTCTTCAGACAAAATCTGAAGAACCTTCAAAAACAGGATTGGTTTGACAACAACTTAGCAGTTCAACAGTATGGTCAGGATTCAAGTAGGAAAAACTGGTCAATCAGAAGTTCAATCCCCACAAAAAAAAGGTTCAAAAACAGGAAATTAATTAGAAACGCACTAGTAGCTAGTGACAAACAGCAAACTTAAAGAGTGCATAGTTTTAGCTACGGGCAGAATCATTTTACTCCCTCCCCTGAAAAAAATAAAGAAATAATCATGCTCACTATATCAGGTAAGATGCATACTGTTTAATATATAGAAAAGCTCCATGTTGGTTCCATAAATGACACTAGCATCTCTTTACACTCTGTATATGCAGCATAGAACGAGACCATCCGCAAAATTCTGTTACTACTACAAAACAGGGCGTCATCAATGTTCAGCATAGATGGACAGACGGTCATATTGAATATCTATTTGCTTGACACAAATGGAAATAAAGAGCAGGAAATGGAAATAATTCTGAACAGTGATAATGGAAGCTCACATTCAGCCGACGCGAACAGATAACAAGTGACCACATTAATCAGTACTACATAAACGCAAATGAATTTAGGTGACCAAGTCATTCATACAACTAAGCAAAAGCAAGCATTACCCACTGGATCGGTTATCGCTTACAAAATCTCTACCGGCGACCAACATTGTTCAACGCCACAAAACATCTGGAGAGCATATATAATTTGGAATGCTAGGAGGCCATATCCAAACCAGTGCCACGGAACCAACTAGAAGAGTGATTTTTGCAAAGGTCGAGCCAAATCCGCAAAGCAGGGAATAAAAGGTAGACCACCCAGGAAATCTCCAGTGGTGCACATGGGATGCACTTGCCTGCTGTCCATATCGTACGACAGATTTACCTCCTTCCAGTCAGTAAGGAAGATAACATTATGTTCCGGATGAATCGCAAACACATCGTACTTATGGGCCCCATCCTCTTGGCGGCGATAATCCTCTTCCTCATCGGATTCCGTTTCTCCAAAGAGCCGCGGGACGTCGACGGTATGCTTTAGAGTCCACTCTTCTTCATCAGTAGCACAATAATCCTTGAGCACCCACACGGAGAGCTCGTAATCATGCGGATCCATATACCAAGCATGAAGGAGTCCCTGAGAGCACCCCACCGAACCATAACCAGGTATGGCTCCTATCATGTCATCCGGGATAGCAATTTCCCGACAAACCTCCCCCTCAGTGTCCAGCACGGCTATCAAAGGCTCGTCGACCGTCAAATGAAGAAAATGCATCATGCCATTGAGGAGGACGGCGCATTCCGGATTGACGGCGGGATACGCTATGTCTTCCCACCCGCTGCTCGGGGTCCATTGTCCGGTTTCTGATGAGTATACAGCCACGATGTCGACCGACTCCATGAGGGGCGCAAACACCACAAAACGAGACGGAGCGGCCGGGTCGAAAACCAGGAAGGGATACATCAGCTCGAAACATTCAGGGCCTTCGTCGTCTTCGCCCAGTTGCCATGTTATAGGAGGCAGCACGGCCCACTGCTCGGTCATGGGATTGCACACGACAAAGTCGAATTCGTCGTCGTCTTCCGATTCCCAGCACTTGCAGAGGAGGAGGCTGGTGGAGCATTGCTGGAGCTTGAATCTTTGGTAGCTCTCACGCAGGAATGGGAGCGAAGCGTCGACCAGCGGGCGTCCGCCGGACAGATTGCTGAAGCAGAGGCTGCCGGCCAAGTTGTTGTGGAAGAATCCGGAGAGGGTCTGCGGCGCCGTCTTGATGCTTCTGATGAGGTCGGAGCAGAGCTCGGCCCACTGCTTGGAGACGCACTGGAAGCGGCAGAGCGACCGGTAGGGCAGCCGCGCCAGGATCTCGGCGAGGGGGCCCTCGGAGGAGACGCTCGCCTCCGCCGCCGCCGGTTGCCTCTGCTTCCTCTGCTTCTACGAACGGACAGAAGAAAGATTAATTAGGCTCCCGGCCGATTCCCTTCCAATCTTCCATTGACCAAAGAAAGATTGATTAGAAGAAGAGGTATGGATCAGACCTGAGAATCCACGGCGGGGAACGGCGGCGCAGGACGGGACTCGTCGCGGCGGCGGATCGCCGGCGGGTGGCTCTGCTCCTTCCCCGCGCGGCCATTGCTTGCTTCTCCTCCCCCGGCTGGCATCGCGCTCGTCGTGGGCTCGTGGATCGGGGGTTGGCCGTCGTGGGAGCAAGTTCCGGAGCTCGCCGGAAGTCTAGGGTTGGGAAGCCGGAAGGGCAACAGAGCGGCGGCTGCCGCAGCTCGTGTTCCTCGATGGCATTCTCGATTTTTCCAGAACTCTGCCGAGATAACCGTCCGTATGTATATCTCGAATAAGTGATCTTTTTTCTTTCAAAATAAACTACCCTACCTTATCGCCAACCAACCTATGATGGGATAATTAGAAAGACGGTGGTGTCCTGAATTTATTTAAGGATTTTCAGTAGAAAAGGATGTTCTCGTCCTGTACGAGGTGTTTATGGTAACTTCGTCAATTTTAAAATGATATGCCGGCTCAGTCTTTTGAATGTGCTCATAAGGATAGAATATGCGTGTGTTCATAGAAATGAATGTACGCACGTATATATAAGCGTCTACGTTTGTATTGTGTTTTGAAAAAAAAAACTACTTTACTTGCACGCAAATTAACACACTTCGTCTCTTAAAAGAAAATTGTCCGCCTCCTTTTTTTCTGAAATTAAATTTCTTGGTCCGTCTGCAACCTTTAATAACAAATCAACGGTGGATATGGCATGCCAAACGATTTCATCATAAGTTTTGCATAATAAGCAATTCAACAAGTTCATCATTAAATGCAACAAACCGAACGGATCGAAGTTGGTCGATGTTTTAATGGCGCACATTAATGTTGTTACGCATCATGGGAACCACCTGGGGTTGATATTGCACGGCCTTTTTTGGTTCGGACTATTGGATACACACAAGTAGGGGAAGAGTGGGGGTCGCCCTACCACCCAACGAGAGCAATGCCACTGACCTGCAAGAAAAGCGACCTATATGAGTTTTTCAGTACAAGTGTTTGTTTGTTGTCCATTTGGGACTCGCGTCTAACTCCCGGGTTGTCCTTAAGCGACCTTAGAGGACCCCACCACCACCTACCCACTTTGCACCATGCCTTCTTTTATCATCGTTAAATGCTAAGCCATATCTAACATACGACGCTGGTATACTGATGCGGAGCATCCTATGGACATCACCATGTCAAGAGCCACTTTGTCAAGTGACACGTGTGACATCTACTTCATGCTTACAAAGGTGAATCGTCTCCTTTACACGTGTCCACTTGTAACCTTCAAGGATGGTATACTACTTGACCCCTCTCTCGTGTGCATGCATAGGTGTGAGCGAAGCTACACGTTCTTCAAGGAGGAACCCAATCGGAAGAGTACAACTACACCACCATCCACGAGGAGAACGCATGAAAGAAGGAAGCTCGCCGAGTCCAAGGAGAAGGACGGGGAGACCGCAAGGAAGACAGAGGCGAGAAGATGGAAGAAGAAGCACGGTTCAGAGGACCCCGTGCGCACTGCCCTTTTGGACCCCGTGCGCACGGCCTATCCAGAGAGTTTCTGGATACCCCGTGCGCGCGGGCCCCAAAAGACCCCATGCACACGGGACCCCCGTGCACATGGGACCCCCGTACCCACAGGGCTGACTTAGCCCGTGCGCACGGGCCTACCTGCGAGTTGGCCGGGAGATGCCCCTTTTGCCCCTCCACTCGTCCCTCACCTCCAGCCACCTATATATTTCGTCCCTAGGTCATTTGTTAGGGTTAGCAAAAGATATGACATGATCTATGTGAGCTTTGCTCCTTGTACCACTCCTCCTCTTGAGAGAGAGAGAGAGACATCTTCATTGGAGATCAAGACCTCCTATGAAGAAGATCCCTAGTGGATAGATCAAGACCTCCTATGGAGAAGATCCCTAGTGGATAGATCCCCATCATATGATCACCAAGACCTCATCCCTCATAGGATTGGGATGAACTAGTACCTTGTATCTTTCCTTTGTTGTCTTTGAATCATTGTATCTCTCTTTGTGTGATAGGATCTACCATATGTGTGATTGGATCTAGTCAATTGAGTGTTTTTCCCTCTTGTGTTCATCTTATTCTTGGGGATTCCTCCTCCAATTCGTGAAAGATCTTCACTTAGGGTTCCACCCTACACCATTTTGGTATCATGAGCCATGGTTTCTCACGAAATTGGAGCCCCCCTCTTTGTTTTCTAGCCTAGTCTTGTTGATTTCGTCCTAAATTTGAAAATTCCCCACCAAAAATAACCCCAAATTTTTTTTGTGGTTTGTTGGTTTTGATGATGTTTTGTTGGATTTGATCCACGGATTTGCTTGGTTTCAAGTGGATCTAGCTTTCCTCCACCTTCCCCTACCTTCCATCCTTCGACTTTGACCCCAATTTCGAATTTACCCACGGATCCGGAGCAGTTCGTCCGCTCACACAGCACCCCGTGCACACGGGCCATCGGGACCCCGTGCACACGGGCCAGACAGACCCCGTGCGCATGATCCTTCCAGTGCGCTTTGGCCGCTGTCCCTTCGACCTCCCTGTTGGGGAACGTTGCAGAAAACAAAAATTTTCCTACTCGTTTCACCAAGATCCATCTAGGAGTTCATCTAGCAACGAGTCATGAGATGCATCTACATACCTTTGTAGATCGCGTGCGGAAGCGTTCAACGAACGGGGATGATGTAGTCGAACACGACGTGATCCAAATCACCGATGACCGAGTGCCGAACGGACGGCACCTCCGCGTTCAACACACGTACGGGACGGGAGACGTCTCCTCCTTCTTGATCCAGCAAGGGGGAAGGAGAGGTTGGTGATGATCCAGCAGCACGACGGCATGGTGGTGGATGCAGGGCGTCACAGCAGCAGGGCTTCGCCTATACTACGCAAGAGGGAGATGTAACAGGGAGAGAGGGAAGCACAAAAAGCCGTAGGCCAAAGTCCCTCCTCTCCCCCACTATATATAGGGGTGCCAAGGGGGGGCGCCGGCCCTAGGAGATGGATCTCCTAGGGGGGGCGGCGGCCAAGGGTGGGGGCTTGCCCCCAAAGGCAAGGGGGCGCCCCCCCCCTTTAGGGTTTCCCCTAACCCTAGGTGCATGGGCCCCTTAGGGGTGGCGCCCCAGCCCACTAAGGGCTGCGTTCCTTCCCACTTCAGCCCATGGGGCCCTCCGGGATAGGTGGCCCCACCCGGTGGACCCCCGGGACCCTTCCGGTGGTCCCGGTACAATACCGGTAACCCCGAAACTTGTCCCGATGGCCGAAACAACACTTCCTATATATAATTCTTTACCTCCGGACCATTCCGGAACTCCTCGTGACGTCCGGGATCTCATCCGGGACTCCGAACAACATTCGGGTTACTGCATATACATATCTTCACAACCCTAGCGTCACCGAACCTTAAGTGTGTAGACCCTACGGGTTCGGGAGACATGTAGACATGACCGAGACGACTCTCCGGTCAATAACCAACAGCGGGATCTAGATATCCATGTTGGCTCCCACATGCTCCACGATGATCTCATCGGATGAACCACGATGTCGAGGATTCAATCAACCCCGTATGCAATTCCCTTTGTCAATCGATATATTACTTGCCCGAGATTCGATCGTCGGTATCCCAATACCTCGTTCAATCTCGTTACCGGCAAGTCACTTTACTCGTACCGTAATGCATGATCCCGTGACCAGACACTTGGTCACTTTGAGCTCATTATGATGATGCATTACCGAGTGGGCCCAGTGATACCTCTCCGTCATACGGAGTGACAAATCCCAGTCTTGATCTGTGTCAACCCAACAGACACTTTCGGAGATACCCGTAGTCTACCTTTAT
Source organism: Triticum monococcum (assembly GCA_034509565.1). NCBI lineage: Eukaryota > Viridiplantae > Streptophyta > Magnoliopsida > Poales > Poaceae > Triticum > Triticum monococcum. Next base: position 7,351,822 of record CM067847.1, on the reverse strand, counting down.
AGTCACCCAGTTACGTTGTGACGTTTGGTACACCCAAAGCACTCCTACGGTATCCGGGAGTTACACGATCTCATGGTCTAAGGAAAAGATACTTGACATTGCAAAACTCTAGCAAACGAACTATACGATCTTTATGCTATGTCTATGATTGGGTCTTGTCCATCACATCATTCTCTTAATGATGTGATCTCGTTATCAATGACATTCAATGTCCATAGCCAGGAAACCATGACTATCTGTTGATCAACGAGCTAGTCAACTAGAGGCTTACTAGGGACATGCTGATGTCTGTTATTCACACATGTATTACGATTTCCGGATAACACAATTATAGCATGAATAAAGACAATTACCATGAACAAGGAAATATAATAATAATGCTTTTATTATTGCCTCTAGGGCATATTTCCAACAGTCTCCCACTTGCACTAGAGTCAATAATCTAGTTACATTGTGATGAATCGAACACCCATGGAATTCTGGTGTTGATCATGTTTTGCCCTAGGGAGAGGTTTAGTCAACGGATCTGCTACATTCAGGTCCGTATGTACTTTACAAATATCTATGTCTCCATCTTGAACATTTTCACGAATGGAGTTGAAGCGACGCTTGATGTGCCTTGTCTTCTTGTGAAACCTGGGCTCCTTGGCAAGTGCAATAGCTCCAGTGTTGTCACAGAAGAGTTTGATTGGCCCCGACGCATTGGGTATGACTCCGAGGTCGGTGATGAACTCCTTCACCCAAATTGCTTCATGTGCTGCCTCCGAGGCTGCCATGTACTCCGCTTCACATGTAGATCCCGCCACGACGCTCTGCTTGCAACTGCACCAGCTTACTGCCCCACCATTTAAAATATACACGTATCCGGTTTGTGACTTTGAGTCATCCAGATCTGTGTCGGAGCTAGCATCGACGTAACCCTTTACGACGAGCTCTTCGTCACCTCCATAAACGAGAAACATCTCCTTAGTCCTTTTCAGGTACTTCAGGATATTCTTGACCGCTGTCCAGTGTTCCTTGCCGGGATTACTTTGGTACCTTCCTACCAAACTTACGGCAAGGTTTACATCAGGTCTGGTACATAGCATGGCATACATAATAGAACCTATGGCTGAGGCATAGGGGATGACACTCATCTCTTCTATTTCTTCTGCCGTGGTCGGACTTTGAGCCGAGCTCAATTTCATACCTTGCAGTACAGGCAAGAACCCCTTCTTAGACTGATCCATATTGAACTTCTTCAATATCTTATCAACGTATGTGCTTTGTGAAAGACCTATGAGGCGTCTCGATCTATCTCTATAGATCTTGATGCCTAATATATAAGCAGCTTCTCCAAGGTCCTTCATTGAAAAACTCTTATTCAAGTAGGCCTTGATGCTGTCCAAGAGTTCTATATCATTTCCCATCAAAAGTATGTCATCTACATATAGTATGAGAAATGCTATAGAGCTCCCACTCACTTTCTTGTAAACACAGGCTTCTCCATAAGTCTGCGTAAACCCAAACGCTTTGATCATCTCATCAAAGCGAATGTTCCAACTCCGAGATGCTTGCACCAGCCCATAAATCGAGCATTGGAGCTTGCATACTTTGTCAGCATTCTTAGGATCGACAAAACCTTCCGGCTGTATCATATACAATTCTTCCTTAAGGTAACCATTAAGGAATGCCGTTTTGACGTCCATTTGCCATATTTCATAATCGTAGAATGCGGCAATTGCTAACATGATTCGGACGGACTTTAGCTTCGCTACCGGTGAGAAAGTCTCATCGTAGTCAACCCCTTGAACTTGTCGATAACCCTTAGCGACAAGCCGAGCTTTATAGATGGTCACATTACCATCCGCGTCTGTCTTCTTCTTAAAGATCCATTTATTTTTTATGGCTCGCCGTTCAACGGGCAAGTCAGTCAAAGTCCATACTTCGTTTTCATACATGGATCCTATCTCGGATTTCATGGCTTCTAGCCATTTGTCGGAATCCGGGCCCGCCATCGCTTCTTCATAGTTCGAAGGTTCACCGTTGTCTAACAACATGATTTCCAAGACAGGGTTGCCGTACCACTCTAGTGCGGAACGTGTCCTTGTGGACCTTCGAATTTCAGTAGGAGCTAGATCAGAAGTATCTTGATCATTATCATTAACTTCCTCTCTAGTTGGTGCTGGCACCTCAGGAACATTTTCTTGAGTTGCGCCATTTTCCGGTTCAAGAGGCAATACTTCATCGAGTTCTACTTTCCTCCCACTTACTTCTTTCGAGAGAAACTCCTTCTCTAGAAAGGATCCATTCTTGGCAACAAAGACCTTGCCTTCGGATCTGAGGTAGAAGGTATACCCAATAGTTTCTTTAGGGTATCCTATGAAGACGCATTTTTCCGACTTGGGTTCGAGCTTTTCAGGTTGAAGTTTCTTGACATAAGCATCGCATCCCCAAACTTTTAGAAACGACAGCTTAGGTTTCTTCCCAAACCATAATTCATATGGTGTCGTCTCAACGGATTTCGACGGAGCCCTATTTAAAGTGAATGCGGCAGTCTCTAAAGCATAGCCCCAAAAAGATAGCGGTAAATCGGTAAGAGACATCATAGACTGCACCATATCTAATAAAGTGCGATTACAACGTTCGGACACACCGTTACGCTGAGGTGTTCCAAGCGGCATTAGTTGTGAAACTATTCCACATTTTCTTAAGTGTGTGCCAAATTCGTGACTCAAGTATTCTCCTCCACGATCTGATCGTAGAAACTTGATTTTCCTGTTACGTTGATTCTCAACCTCACTTTGAAATTCCTTAAACTTTTCAAAGGTTTAAGATTTGTGTTTCATTAAGTAGACATACCCATATCTACTCAAGTCATCAGTGAGAGTGAGAACATAACGATAGCCACCGCGAGCCTCAACACTCATTGGACCGCACACATCAGTATGTATAATTTCCAATAAGTTGGTTGCTCGCTCCATTGTTCCTGAGAACGGAGTCTTGGTCATTTTACCCATGAGGCATGGTTCGCACGTGTCAAATGATTCACAATCAAGAGACTCTAAAAGTCCATCTTCATGGGGCTTCTTCATGCGTTTGACACCTATGTGACCAAGGCGGCAGTGCCACAAGTATGTGGGACTATCATTATCAACCTTACATCTTTTGGTATTCACACTAAGAACATGTGTAGCATTACGCTCGAGATTCATTAAGAATAAACCATTCACCGTAGGAGCATGACCATAAAACATATCTCTCATATAAATAGAACAACCATTATTCTCGGATTTAAATGAGTAGCCATCTCGAATTAAACGAGATCCTGATACAATGTTCATGCTCAAAGCTGGCACTAAATAACAATTATTGAGGTTTAAAACTAATCCCGTAGGTAAATGAAGAGGCAGCGTGCCGACGGCGATCACATCGACCTTGGAACCATTCCCGACGCGCATCGTCACCTCGTCCTTCGCCAGTCTCCGTTTATTCCGCAGCTCCTGCTTTGAGTTACAAATGTGAGCAACTGCACCGGTATCAAATACCCAAGAGCTACTACGAGTATTGGTTAGGTACACATCAATTACATGTATATCACATATACCTTTTGGTTTTTGCCGGCCTTCTTGTCCGCTAAGTATTTGGGGCAATTCCGCTTCCAGTGACCACTTCCCTTGCAATAAAAACACTCAGTCTCGGGCTTGGGTCCATTCTTTGGCTTCTTCCCGGCAGCTTGCTTGCCGGGCGCGGCAACTTCCTTGCCGTCCTTCTTGAAGTTCTTTTTACCCTTACCCTTCTTGAACTTAGTGGTTTTATTCACCATCAACACTTGATGTTCCTTCTTGACTTCTACCTCTGCTGATTTCAGCATAGCAAATACTTCAGGAATGGTCTTTTCCATCCCCTGCATATTGAAGTTCATCACAAAGCTCTTGTAGCTCGGTGGAAGCGACTGGAGGATTCTGTCAATGACCGCATCATCCGGGAGATTAACTCCCAGCTGAGTCAAGCGGTTATGCAACCCAGACATAGTGAGTATGTGCTCACTGACAGAACTGTTTTCCTCCATCTTACAGCTGAAGAATTTGTCGGAGACTTGATATCTCTCGACCCGGGCATGAGCTTGAAAAACCATTTTCAGCTCTTCGAACATCTCATATGCTCCGTGTCTCTCAAAACGTTTTTGGAGCCCCGGCTCTAAGCTGTAAAGCATGCCGCAATGTACGAGGGAGTAGTCATCGGTACGTGCCTGCCAAGCGTTCATAACGTCTTGTTCAGCAGGGAGGACAGGTGCGTCACCCAGCGATGCTTGTAGGACATAATCTTTCTTGGCAGCTATGAGGATGATCCTCAGGTTCCGGACCCAGTCCGTGTAGTTGCTGCCATCGTCTTTCAGCTTGGTTTTCTCTAGGAATGCGTTGAAGTTGAGGACTACGTTGGCCATTTGATCTACAAGACATATTGTAAATATTTTAGACTAAGTTCATGATAATTAAGTTCATCAAATCAAATTATTTATGAACTCCCACTTAGATAGACATCCCTCTTCTAGTCATCTAAGTATAACATGATCCGAGTTAACTAGGCCGTGTCCGATCATCACGTGAGACGGACTAGTCAACATCGGTGAACATCTTCATGTTGATCGTATCTTCTATACGACTCATGCTCGACCTTTCGATCTTCTGTGTTCCGAGGCCATGTCTGTACATGCTAGGCTCGTCAAGTCAACCTAAGTGTTTGCATGTGTAAATCTGTCTTACACCCGTTGTATGTGAACGTTAGAATCTATCACACCCGATCATCACGTGGTGCTTCGAAACAACGAACTGTCGCAACGGTGCACAGTTAGGGGGAACACTTCTTGAAATTATTATGAGGGATCATCTTATTTACTACCGTCGTTCTAAGTAAACAAGATGCAAAAAACATGATAAACATCACATGCAATCAAATAATAAACGTGACATGATATGGCCAATATCACATAGCTCCTTTGATCTCCATCTTGGGGCTCCATGATCATCTTGTCACCGGCTTGACACCATGATCTCCATCATCATGATCTCCATCATCGTGTCTCCATGAAGTTGCTCGCCAACTATTACTTCTACTACTATGGCTAACGCGTTTAGCAATAAAGTAAAGTAATTTACATGGCGTTTCTCAATGACACGCAGGTCATATAAAAGAATAAAGACAACTCCTATGGCTCCTGTCGGTTGTCATACTCATCGACATGCAAGTCGTGATTCCTATTACAATAGCATGAACATCTCATACATCACATATAGATCATTCATCATTCATCACAACTTTGGCCATATCATATCACAATCACTTGCTGCAAAAACAAGTTAGACGTCCTCTAATTGTTGTTGCAAGTTTTACGTGGCTGAATTAGGGTTCTAGCAAGAACGTTTTCTTACCTACGTGAAAGCCACAACGTGATTTGTCAACTTCTGTTTACCCTTCATAAGGACCCTGTTCATCGAATCCGCTCCAACTAAAGTAGGAGAGACAGACACCCGCCAGCCACCTTATGCAACTAGTGCATGTTAGTCGGTGGAACCGGTCTCACGTAAGCGTACGTGTAAGGTTGGTCCGGGCCGCTTCATCCCACAATACCGCTGAAGCAAGAAAAGACTAGTAGCGGCAAGAAAGTTGACAAATCCACGCCCACAACAAATTGTGTTCTACTCGCGCAAGAAGAACTACGCATAGACCTAGCTCATGATGCCACTGTTGGGGAACGTTGCAGAAAACAAAAAATTTCCTACTCGTTTCACCAAGATCCATCTAGGAGTTCATCTAGCAACGAGTCATGAGATGCATCTACATACCTTTGTAGATCGCGTGCGGAAGCGTTCAACGAACGGGGATGATGTAGTCGAACACGACGTGATCCAAATCACCGATGACCGAGTGCCGAACGGACGGCACCTCCGCGTTCAACACACGTACGGGACGGGAGACGTCTCCTCCTTCTTGATCCAACAAGGGGGAAGGAGAGGTTGGTGATGATCGAGCAGCACGACGGCGTGGTGGTGGATGCAGGGCGTCACAGTAGCAGGGCTTCGCCTATACTACGCAAGAGGGAGATGTAACAGGGAGAGAGGGAAGCACAAAAAGCCGTAGGCCAAAGTCCCTCCTCTCCCCCACTATATATAGGGGTGCCAAGGGGGGGCGCCGGCCCTAGGAGATGGATCTCCTAGGGGGGGCGGCGGCCAAGGGTGGGGGCTTGCCCCCAAAGGCAAGGGGGCGCCCCCCTTTAGGGTTTCCCCTAACCCTAGGCGCATGGGCCCCTTAGGGGTGGCGCCCCAGCCCACTAAGGGCTGGGTTCCTTCCCACTTCAGCCCATGGGGCCCTCTGGGATAGGTGGCCCCACCCGGTGGACCCCCGGGACCCTTCCGGTGGTCCCGGTACAATACCGGTAACCCCGAAACTTGTCCCGATGGCCGAAACAGCACTTCCTATATATAATTCTTTACCTCCGTACCATTCCGGAACTCCTCGTGACATCCGGGATCTCATCCGGGACTCCGAACAACATTCGGGTTACTGCATATACATATCTTCACAACCCTAGCGTCACCGAACCTTAAGTGTGTAGACCCTACGGGTTCGGGAGACATGTAGACATGACCGAGACGACTCTCCGGTCAATAACCAACAGCGGGATCTGGATACCCATGTTGGCTCCCACATGCTCCACGATGATCTCATCGGATGAACCACGATGTCGAGGATTCAATCAACCCCGTATGCAATTCCCTTTGTCAATCGATATATTACTTGCCCGAGATTCGATCGTCGGTATCCCAATACCTCGTTCAATCTCGTTACCGGCAAGTCACTTTACTCGTACCGTAATGCATGATCCCGTGACCAGACACTTGGTCACTTTGAGCTCATTATGATGATGCATTACCGAGTGGGCCCAGTGATACCTCTCCGTTATACGGAGTGACAAATCCCAGTCTTGATCCGTGTCAACCCAACAGACACTTTCGGAGATACCCGTAGTCTACCTTTATAGTCACCCAGTTACGTTGTGACGTTTGGTACACCCAAAGCACTCCTACGGTATCCGGGAGTTACACGATCTCATGGTCTAAGGAAAAGATACTTGACATTGCAAAACTCTAGCAAACGAACTATACGATCTTTATGCTATGTCTATGATTGGGTCTTGTCCATCACATCATTCTCTTAATGATGTGATCTCGTTATCAATGACATTCAATGTCCATAGCCAGGAAACCATGACTATCTGTTGATCAACGAGCTAGTCAACTAGAGGCTTACTAGGGACATGCTGGTGTCTGTTATTCACACATGTATTACGATTTCCGGATAACACAATTATAGCATGAATAAAGACAATTACCATGAACAAGGAAATATAATAATAATGCTTTTATTATTGCCTCTAGGGCATATTTCCAACACTCCCACCCTCCCATACCACCCCCATACCCCCAGCTAAACCCCAGCAACGAGATCCATCCATTTGGAGCCCAAATCGGGAAGAAATCCGCCAAACCCGCGTGTCCCAGGTGACCCCATGCCCTCGGTGTGTGTACCGTGCGCACGGCACCCCGTGCCCACGGGCCCTATACCCCGTGCGCACGGCCCCCTACAGCAGCCGCGAGTACTTCACCATTTCGCCCATAACTTTCACATCCGGAGTCCGATTTTCGCGTTCTTTAGCTCGATGAGTAGCTATGGACATCCCCCATCCACCTAGATAGGCTCCAACACCATTTGACTCCATCAAAATTTTGACATTTTGGCATCTTTGCCTAGGCCTTCCACCATATCATTCGCAAAACCACCATAGCCTTCCGCAACCTAATCCATTTTGCTTCATTTAGCATTTGTGGTTGTTTGAGTGGTGACTTGAGTCTCCTAAGGTGTTTTGGCTACTTAGGGACGGTTGCTTCTTCTTCAACCACCACCACCACTTCCGCATTTCCATCTCCGCTACCACCATTTGACTTTTGTCCGTAAGATTTTGAGTTCGCGGTTTTTTCGTTTCCTAAGGTGTTTCGGCTACTTAGGGACGAGTCTCCATCATCTTGATATCTACATCAAGAACACCGCCACTCACCATCTTCAAGGACGGTAACCTCGACGACACCATTGTCCATTCCCCTTGCAATTGCATTGATAACCCCTAGCCCTCTTTGCGTCACTTACCTATCGAGACTAGCCATTTGAGTATTGCCGGCAACGTTACTTGTGCACATTAGTGATCTACACCTCCCATTGCATACACACCATATCATATCGGTATCATATCATCCCTTGTGCCTCAAGTTTTTTCCCGCATATACACAATCGCTATCTTGGTTTGTGCATTTCGCAAAGTGGCCATATACAAAAAAAGAGCAAAGAGCTTGTAAGCAAGTGCCATAGCATCATACCACATTGCACAGAAGATTGTCATATCCGATCATCTTGGATCATCTTGAGAAGAACAACGGGAACATCATACATATAGCATACTTGGGATAGAAAGCTCATACATTTTGCATCTTATAGGTTGTGCACAAGTGTCGTATCCGCCTATTGAGCAATCGTGCTAGCGTCTCTCTTGAGTTGTGCAACACGAGCGTTTTCCGTGGATTCCACATTTTGTGCTCATTCCTTGGTTGCACGACCCCATTTATCTATCCGTGTGTGTGTGTTTCCGTGTGCCACATATTGCTATTGGTCTACTTGTTTCACTTGCGAATTTGTGAATATTTTCCAACATTATTGACTCTTGCTAACATTTTGCATCAAATTTTTGTGCCACTATCCTCACCGAGCTCCACAATAAGCCTTATTTGTGTAGGTGTGAGAATTGACAAGATCCGGTACCAATTATGCTATTTCCTTGATACATTATTGAGTGATCTTTGATCCATCCTAAACATTGGATAAGGTACATTGGTCTAGTTCTTTCCTTTCTTCCACTCATATTTGCGCGAGTCATGTGATGGATAGGCAAGGCATTTCATCTCCGGTCTTCGACAACAACGACGGCGTGAACAACTACATCACCAAAGCATCCATCTTCGATCTACAACGACCAATGCAAGGCACACAATCTACCTTGCGAGAGCGCCTCGACAACCTCGCCATCGACATACACCACTCCGAAGCAAGGAAAAGGGACTACATCAACACCAAGTTGGGCGAGCTAAAGGATCAACTACGAGACTTGGTGGCTGACTACAAGTCTTCTTCGCCTTCATCATCCTCAAGGCGGCGGCGAGCAAGTCGATCATCTTCGGAGCGCAAACTAGATACAAGTGCAAGTCGTCCACGTCCACATCTCCATGGCGACCATCACCAACATCGTCATGAAGGACAAGACACCTCCAAGCATCATGTGCACAACGACGACGAACGACATCTACTACGAGCTCAAGCACGACAACGACATCATCAACATGAAGATGCTCAACACGCGCAAACGCACAAGTCTGAACAAGCCCTACTTCACGCCAAGTCCAAGCTTCATGAGCATAAGAGAAGACCGCGAGACGAGCACCACCAAGACAGAGCTACGGCTACAACAACCACTTCAGCATCTTTGCCAAGTGCTATCAAGGCATCTTCGCCTTTGGACGTACGGCATCTTCGCCTACTTCCCACGAGTACGCCTACATTGACTTCATCAAGTCCAAGGCGACCACCTACAAGTGAGGGTGACACTTCCATCTTCGGAAGCCTCTCAAGGAAGATGGCCGAGCATGGGAATTTCCCTTCGGTCATGGAGACGAGCTATGAGGTGCCACATCATATGGACCTCCTACAACAAGACGGCGACAAGAAGGTCGAGCTAGGGCCATCCCCTTCGACCACGGCAACGAGCATGAACCTCTTCAACAACATGAAGACGACGCCCATATTGGACTCATACTCTGAGTCAAGCTATGAGACCGCACATGAGACCTTATCTTTGGTCTTGGAGGAGAGTGATGATGTGCCATATTCGGCCTTCATCCACGGCTACGACCACGGCATGATTAAGCATGGAGACATTTGCACCTACATCTCTTCGACACCCACATATAAAGAGATGCCCCAATTCCCATGTGAGGAGAGCCACCCCACCATGAGTGATATGAGTGACTCCACCATTTTTAACATTGAGTGCATTTTCTATGAGAGGATGAGTGTGACCACCACTAGCCCCACACTTGAGAGCATCCAAGAGGGAGTGAGTGAGCCACCACACTTAGTGAGTAAGGTAGTTGACACGGCATGTGAGGCCACTATGATTTCTAACAACTTAACCTCTACTCCGAGTGTGTTTTCTTTGGTGCTAGGTCTCCTACATGATGACACGCCTATCCTCGACGAGTCCATACCTCCAATGGAGATGACGATGGCCATGGTGGACGATGATGCATGCACCCCCCACATGGTTCCATCAAGATGAAGATGACCATGACTTGGTCTTCGACACCTCACCTACAACACATGAGCGATGCTCTAAAGATAACATAGGTGATGGTGCTTCTCTTGTCCCACTAGTGGACTATTTCACGAATGATTGTTTGCATGATGTTGACACACCTATTCCCATGCTTCATGCTAGTGCGACTTCCTCATGTCATGACTTACCTATTTATGATAAATATGATGATAAGTATGTTGAGTTGCCTAGTTGTGATGCTATGTTCCATAGGATATCATGTGAAAATTCTTTTGGTCACATCATGTTTGGCAATCCATTAACCTTGTCATATGCTATGAGTGAGATCTCCCATATTGCATCTTTTCAATCTCAACATAGTAACTATGCATGCCCCATTAAAATCAATCCCATTTGCACTTATGGCATAGATGACGAGATGATGGTCATTGGCCTTTGTTTTTCATGTGATGATATTGCCATGCTTCCTTTACACGATTTGCGCAATTCATCTACTATGCCATGCCATGATCACATTGCTCCAAATATGCATTGTTTTGAATGTTGTCAATATTCTTCATGTGATGTTTCCATTAATACTCATGAGGAGACCCCCATAGTTTCCTCATACATATTAGGAGATTTTGATGCATTCCATACTTTGCATGATTCTCATAATTGCTTGCACCATATACATTCCATGAATATCAATGCTCTACATATATATCATGATGCATTGCACAATTTGAGTCTCCATTATGCTAAACATAACAACAAACCTATCATGATGGATGACATGTTTCTATGTCACGCATCTCATTTGTTTGAGCATTGGATATTTTGTGCTAACCAACACTTGCACGTGCGCATCATGATGGATGATGTGTACATCTACCACGCACACATAATTTTCCCTTTGCCTTTGTTTTGTGTAGGTACTCACGTATACTCGTCAACCTCTCAATCCCAAGAGTTGACAAAACGAGCTCTTGAGAGCAAAGATGACTTGGGATCCCGTGAACTATCCTTACCACAGTTCCTTTCGCGCAACGACTACGCGCATCTCTCTCACTTGGCTCTCACATGGCTATGGGCGATATACCGCTCTCTTGCTCATTTTACCGTGTTCACTTTGCATGTTATGCTTGCTTCTATGCCTTTGCCATGCAATTGTGACCCTTGCTTGCATCTACCCATGATTCACAATTATGTTACTCCTATGTGTATTTGCATGCTTGGTGGAGATCATTGTTGCTATTGCCATGTTTATCATGTGCCTCATGCTATTGTTGATTCTTGTGTTGGGAGAGTCATGATGTTCCATTGCTATTTACCTAGGACTTCTTACCAATACAATGATGATACCCTCCTCATATCTTGCTATCATGCTTGTGTTATGTCATGTGAATTAGTCATGCACACTATTTGCACCCATGACATGTTTGCCATGATTCTTTCTAGTACGTTGCATCTTCGCAATACTAGCTTGCTTGCCTTGATTCACATGATTGCTTGCTTTGTCGCATCACCCATGTTCCATTCTTCCTTGCTTTCTTGGGTTGATGACGTATATGTTCATGCCTCTCACATGATATATTTTGTTCATTGTCGCTTGCCTCCAATTGTTGCATCTATGCTTATTGATCGTGGAGACTTGGACACTTTACTTGTGATGCATGCTTGCTTGATTGAGCCTATTGTATTTGGTTGTCCTCGCATCATCATATGCCTCCATACTATGAAAAGCTCCCTTGTACTTTCTTATGATGAGCATGATGCATCCACTTGTTGGGTTTTTTACCACACGAATGATAGGTTTTGCATCTCCGATAACCTCATTTGTTTTTCCAAGTGTTTGTCATGTTCTTTCATGTTGAAGGATTCACAAGGCGATACCGTCATGACACAATTTGGTCATGTGAAGGCATACACGATGTGCAACACCAACATTTGCGAGAATCTCCTAAAGGTGAACTCCTTCCCTTTGAGCCATCCTCAAATATGCATATTGGATGGGTCACTCTTTCACTGTTGTTTCCTTCTTCTTGTCTACATGTTACATCTATTGGATGGAGGACCGACATTGGAGATGCAACCCATGAACCTTCAAGTTGAGGAGCGCTCGGATTTATTGGATGCACCTTCGAACTGTTGGGGAACGTAGTAATTTCGAAAATTTTCCTACGCACACGCAAGATCATGGTGATGCATAGCAACGAGAGGGGAGAGTGTTGTCTACGTACCAACGCAGACCGACTCCAGAAGCGATCACACAACATAGAGGAAGTAGTCGTACGTCTTCTTCCCGATCCGACCGATCCAAGCACCGTTACTCCGGCACCTCCGAGTTCTTAGCACACGTTCAGCTCGATGACGTTCCTCGGGCTCCGATCCAGCAAAGCGTCGAGGAAGAGTTCCGTCAGCACGACGGCGTGATGACGATCTTGATGTACTACCGACGCAGGGCTTCGCCTAAGCACTACAACGGTACGATCGAGGTGGAATTTGGTGGCAGGGGGCACCGCACACGGCTAAGGAACGATCTCAAGGATCAACTTGTGTGTCTTGGGGTGTCCCCTGCCCCCGTATATAAAGGTTGGAGGGAGGGGGGCTGGCCGGCCAAAGAGAGGGAGGCGCAGGAGGAGTCCTACTCCTACCGGGAGTAGGACTCCCCCCTCCAATCCTAATCCAATTAGGACTCTCGGGGAGAAAGGAGAGAGAGAGGGGGGGCCGGCCCCTTCTCCTAGTCCTACTAGGACTTGGGGAAAGGGGGGGCGCCAGCCAGCTATGGGCTGCCCCTTTTCTCTTTTTCCACTAAGGCCCAATAGGCCCATTAGTCTCCCGGGGGGTTCCGGTAACCCTCCCGGTATTCCGGTAAAATCCCGATTTCACCCGGAACACTTCCTATGTCCAAACATAGGCTTCCAATATATCAATCTTTACGTCTCGACCATTTCGAGACTCTTCGTCATGTCCGTGATCTCATCCGGGACTCCGAACAACCTTCGGTACATCAAAATGCATAAACTCATAATAACTGTCATCGTAACGTTAAGCGTGCGGACCCTACGGTTCGAGAACAATGTAGACATGACCGAGACACGTCTCCGGTCAATAACCAATAGCGGGACCTGGATGCCCATATTGGCTCCTACATATTCTACGAAGATCTTTATCGGTTAGACCGCATAACAACATACGTTGTTCCCTTTGTCATCGGTATGTTACTTGCCCGAGATTCGATCGTCGGTATCCAATACCTAGTTCAATCTCGTTACTGGCAAGTCTCTTTACTCGTTCCATAATACATCATCTCATAACTAACATCTTAGTTATTATGCTTGCAAGGCTTATGTGATGTATATTACCGAGAGGGCCCAGAGATACCTCTCCGACAATCGGAGTGACAAACCCTAATCTCGAAATACGCCAACCCAACATCTACCATTGGAGACACCTGTAGTACTCCTTTATAATCACCCAGTTACGTTGTGACGTTTGGTAGTACCCAAAGTGTTCCTCCGGTAAACGGGAGTTGCATAATCTCATAGTTATAGGAACATGTATAAGTCATGAAGAAAGCAATAGCAACATACTAAACGATCGGGTGCTAAGCTAATGGAATGGGTCATGTCAATCAGATCATTCAACTAATGATGTGACCTCGTTAATCAAATAACAACTCTTTGTTCATGGTTAGGAAACATAACCATCTTTGATTAACGAGCTAGTCAAGTAGAGGCATACTAGTGACACTCTGTTGGTCTATGTATTCACACATGTATTATGTTTCCGATTAATACAATTCTAGCATGAATAATAAACATTTATCATGATATAAGGAAATAAATAATAACTTTATTATTGCCTCTAGGGCATATTTCCTTCAGTCTCCCACTTGCACTAGAGTCAATAATCTAGTTCACATCGCCATGTGATTTAACAGCAATAGTTCACATCACCATGTGATTAACACCCATAGTTCACATCGTCATGTGACCAACACTCAAAAGGGTTTACTAGAGTCAGTAATCTAGTTCACATATCTATGTGATTAACACCCAAAGAGTACTAAGGTGTGATCATGTTTTGCTTGTGAGATAATTTTAGTCAACGGGTCTGTCACATTCAGATCCGTAAGTATTTTGCAAGTTCTATGTCTACAATGCTCTACACGGAGCTACTCTAGCTAATTGCTCCCACTTTCAATATGTATCCAGATTGAGTCTTTAGATTCATCTGGATCAGTGTCAAAAACTTGCATCGACGTAACCCTTTACGACGGACCTTTTTGTCACGTCCATAATCGAGAAACATATCCTTATTTCACTAAGGATAATTCTGACCGCTGTCCAGTGATCTACTCCTAGATCACTATTGTACTCCCTTGCCAAATCAATGCAGGGTATACAATAGATCTGGTACACAACATGGCATACTTTATAGAACCTATGAATGAGGCATAGGGAATGACTTTCATTCTCTTTCTATCTTCTGCCGTGGTCGGGCTTTGAGTCTTTACTCAACTTCACACCTTGTAACACAGGCAAGAAACTTTTTCTTTGACTGTTTCATTTTGAACTACTTCAAAATCTTGTCAAGGTATGTACTTATTGAAAAACTTATCAAGCGTCTTGATCTATCTCTATAGATCTTGAAGCTCAATATGTAAGCAGCTTTACCAAAGTCTTTCTTTGAAAAACTCCTTTCAAACACTCCTTTTATGCTTTACAGAATAATTCTACATTATTTCCGATCAACAATATGTCATTCACATATACTTATCAGAAATGCTGTAGTGCTCCCACTCACTTTCTCGTAAATACAGGCTTCACCGCAAGTCTGTATAAAACTATATGCTTTGATCAACTCATCAAAGCGTATATTTCAACTCCGAGATGTTTGCACCAGTCCACAGATAGATCGATGGAGCTTGCATATTTAGTTAACACATTTAGGATCGACAAAACCTTCTAGTTGCATCGTATACAACTCTTCTTTAAGAAATCCATTAAGGAATGCAGTTTTGTTTATCCATTTGCCAGATTTCATAAAATGCGGCAATTGCTAACATGATTCGGACAGACTTAAGCATAGATACGAGTGAGAAACTCTCATCATAGTCAACACTTTGAACTTGTCGAAAACCTTTTACGACAATTCTAGCTTTGTAGATAGTAACACTACTATCAATGTCCGTCTTCCTCTTGAAGATCCATTTATTTTCCATGGCTTGCCGATCATCGGGCAAGTCAACCAAAGTCCATACTTTGTTTTCATACATGAATCCCATCTCAGATTTCATGGCTTCAAGCCACTTTGCGGAATCTGGGCTCATCATCGCTTCCTCATAGTTCGTAGGTTCATCATGATCTAGTATCATGACTTCCAGAATTGGATTACCGTACCACTCTGGTGCGGATCTCACTCTGGTTGATCTACGTGGTTCAGTAGTATCTTGTCCTGAAGTTTCATGATCATCATCATTAGCTTCCTCACTAATTGGTGTAGGTGTCACAGAAACAGTTTTCTGTGATGTGCTACTTTCCAACAAGGGAGCAGGTACAGTTACCTCGTCAAGTTCTACTTTCCTCCCACTCACTTCTTTCGAGAGAAACTCCTTCTCCAGAAAGTTTCCGAATTTAGCAACAAAAGTCTTGCCTTCGGATCTGTGATAGAAGGTGTACCCAACTGTTTCCTTTGGGTATCCTATGAAGACTTATTTCTCCGATTTGAGTTTGAGCTTATCGAGATGAAACTTTTTCACATAAGCATCGCAACTCCAAACTTTAAGAAACGACAACTTTGGTTTCTTGCCAAACCATAGTTCATAAGGCGTCGTCTCAACGGATATAGATGGTGCCCCTTTTTAACGTGAATGCAGCTGTCTCTAATGCATGACCCCAAAAAC
Source organism: Triticum monococcum (assembly GCA_034509565.1). Lineage (NCBI taxonomy): Eukaryota > Viridiplantae > Streptophyta > Magnoliopsida > Poales > Poaceae > Triticum > Triticum monococcum. Next base: position 7,335,515 of record CM067847.1, on the reverse strand, counting down.
AATAGTGGTAAATTGGTAAGAGACATCATAGATTGCACTATATCCAATAAAGTACGGTTATGACGTTCGGACACACCATTATGATGTGGTGTTCCAGGTGGTGTGAGTAGTGAAACTATTTCACATTGTTTTAACTGAAGACCAAACTCGTAACTCAAATATTTGTCTCCGCGATCAGATCGTAGAAACTTTATTTTCTTGTCACGATGTTTTTCACTTCACTCTGAAATTCTTTGAACTTTTCAAATGTTTCAGACTTATGTTTCATCAAGTAGATATCCCCATATCTGCTCAAATCATCTGTGAAGGTCAGAAAATAATGATACTTGCTGCAAGCCTTAATATTCATCGGACCACATACATCAGTATGTATGATTTCCAACAAATCTGTTGCTTGCTTCATTGTTCCGGAGAACGGCGTTTTAGTCATCTTGCCCATAAGGCATGGTTCGCAAGCATCAAGTGATTCATAATCAAGTGATTCCGAAAGCCCATCAGCATGGAGTTTCTTCATGCGCTTTACACCAATATGACTTAAACTGCAGTGCCACAAATAAGTTGCACTATCATTATTAACATTGCATCTTTTGGTTTCAATATTATGAATATGTGTATCACTACGATCGAGATCCAATGAACCATTTTCATTGGGTGTGTAACCATATAAGGTTTTATTCATGTAAATAGAACAACAATTGTTCTCTAACTTAAATGAATAACCATATTGCAATAAACATGATCAAATCATATTCATGCTCAACGCAAACACCAAATAACACTTATTTAGTTTCAACACTAATCCCGAAATTATGGGGAGTGTGCGATGATGATCATATCAATTTTGGAACCACTTCCAACACACATCGTCACTTCACCCTTAACTAGTCTCTGTTTATTCTGCAACTCCCGTTTCGAGTTACTAATCTTAGCAACTGAACTAGTATCAAATACTGAGGGTTTGCTATAAACACTAGTAAAGTACACATCGATAACATGTATATCAAATATACTTATGTTCACTCTGCCATCCTTCTTATCCGCCAATCACTTGGGGTAGTTCCGCTTCCAGTGACCTGTCTGCTTGCAGTAGAAGCACTCAGTTTCAGGCTTAGGTCCAGACTTGGGTTTCTTCTCTTGAGCAGCAACTTGCTTGCCGTTCTTCTTGAAGTTCCCCTTCTTTCCTTTGCCCTTTTCTTGAAACTAGTGGTCTTGTCAACCATCAACACTTGATGTTTGTCTTGATTTCTACCTTCGTTGATTTCAGCATCACGAAGAGCTTGGGAGTTTTTTACGTTATCCCTTGCATATTATAGTTCATCACGAAGTTCTACTAACTTGGTGATGGTGACTAGAGAATTCTATCAATCACTATCTTATCTGGAAGATTAACTCCCACTTGATTCAAACGATTGTAGTCCCCAGACAATCTGAGCACATGCTCACTAGTTGAGCGATTCTCCTCCATCTTTTAGCTATAGAACTTGTTGGAGACTTCATATCTCTCAACTCAGGTATTTGCTTGAAATATTAACTTCAACTCCTGGAACATCTCATATGTTCCATGACGTTCAAAACGTCTTTGAAGTCCCGATTCTAAGCCGTTAAGCATGGTGCACTTAAACTATCAAGTAGTCATCATATTGAGCTAGCCAAGCGTTCATAACGTCTGCATCTGCTCCTGCAATAGGTCTGTCACCTAGCGGTGCATCTAGGACATAATTTTTCTGTGCAGCAATGAGGATAAACCTCAGATCACGGATCCAATCTGCATCATTGCTACTAACATCTTTCAACACAATTTTCTCCAGGAACATTTCAAAATAAACACAGGGAAGCAACAATGCGAGCTATTGATCTACAACATGATTTGCAAAATACTACCAGGACTAAGTTCATGATAAATTTAAGTTCAATTTAATCATATTACTTAAGAACTCCCACTTAGATAGACATCCCTCTAATCCTCTAAGTGATCACGTGATCCAAATCAACTAAACCATAACCGATCATCACGTGAGATGGAGTAGTTTTCAATGGTGAACATCGTTATGTTGATCATATCTACTATATGATTCACGCTCGACCTTTCGGTCTCCGTGTTCCGAGGCCATATCTGTATATGCTTGGCTCGTCAAGTATAACCTGAGTATTCTGCGTGTGCAACTGTTTTGCACCCGTTGTATTTGGACGTAGAGCTTATCACACCCGATCATCACGTGGTGTCTGGGCACGACGAACTTTGGCAACGGTGCATACTCAGGGAGAACACTTCTTGATAATTTTAGTGAGAGATCATCTTATAATGCTACCGTCAATCAAAGCAAGATAAGATGCAAAAAGGATAAACATCACATGCAATCAATATAAGTGATATGATATGGCCATCATCATCTTGTGCTTGTGATCTCCATCTTCGAAGCACCGTCATGATCACCATCGTCACCGGCGCGACACCTTGATCTCCATCGTAGCATCGTTGTCGTCTCGCCAATCTTATGCTTCCACGACTATCACTACCGCTTAGTAATAAAGTAAAGCATTACATCGCGATTGCATTGCATACAATAAAGTGACAACCATATGGCTCCTGCCAGTTGCCGATAACTCGGTTACAAAACATGATCATCTCATACAATAAAATCAGCATCATGCCTTGACCATATCACATCACAACATGCCCTGCAAAAACAAGTTAGACGTCCTCTACTTTGTTGTTGCAAGTTTTACGTGGCTGCTACGGGCTTAAGAACTCATCTCACCTACGCATCAAAACCACAACGATAGTTTGTCAAATAGACTCCGTTTTAACCTTCTCAAGGACCGGGCGTAGTCACACTTGGTTCAACTAAAGTTGGAGAGACAGTCTTCCGCAAGCCATCTATGTGCAAAGCACGTCGAGGGAACCGGTCTCGCGTAAGAGTACACGTAAGGTTGGTCCGGATCGTCTCACCCAACAATACCGCCGAACCAAAGTATGACATGCTGGTAGGCAGTATGACTTGTATCGCCCACAACTCACTTGTGTTCTACTCGTGCAAATAACATCAAACCATAAAACCTAGGCTCGGATGCCACTGTTGGGGAACGTAGTAATTTCGAAAATTTTCCTACGCACACGCAAGATCATGGTGATGCATAGCAACGAGAGGGGAGAGTGTTGTCTACATACCAACGCAGACCGACTGCGGAAGCGATCACACAACGTAGAGGAAGTAGTCGTACGTCTTCTTCCCGATCCGACCGATCCAAGCACCGTTACTCCGGCACCTCCGAGTTCTTAGCACACGTTCAGCTCGATGACGTTCCTCGGGCTCCGATCCAGCAAAGCGTCGAGGAAGAGTTCCGTCAGCACGACGGCGTGATGACGATCTTGATGTACTACCGACGCAGGGCTTCGCCTAAGCACTACAACGGTACGATCGAGGTGGAATTTGGTGGCAGGGGGCACCGCACACGGCTAAGGAACGATCTCAAGGATCAACTTGTGTGTCTTGGGGTGTCCCCTGCCCCTGTATATAAAGGTTGGAGGGAGGGGGGCTGGCTGGCCAAAGAGAGGGAGGCGCAGGAGGAGTCCTACTCCTACCGGGAGTAGGACTCCCCCCTCCAATCCTAATCCAATTAGGACTCTCGGGGAGAAAGGAGAGAGAGAGGGGGGGCCGGCCCCTTCTCCTAGTCCTACTAGGACTTGGGGAAAGGGGGGGGGCGCCGGCCACCTATGGGCTGCCCCTTTTCTCTTTTTCCACTAAGGCCCAATAGGCCCATTAGTCTCCCGGGGGGTTCCGGTAACCCTCCCGGTATTCCGGTAAAATCCCGATTTCACCCGGAACACTTCCTATGTCCAAACATAGGCTTCCAATATATCAATCTTTACGTCTCGACCATTTCGAGACTCCTCGTCATGTCCGTGCTCTCATCCGGGACTCCGAACAACCTTCGGTACATCAAAATGCATAAACTCATAATAACTGTCATCGTAACGTTAAGCGTGCGGACCCTACGGTTCGAGAACAATGTAGACATGACCGAGACACGTCTCCGGTCAATAACCAATAGCGGGACCTGGATGCCCATATTGGCTCCTACATATTCTACGAAGATCTTTATCGGTCAGACCGCATAACAACATACGTTGTTCCCTTTGTCATCGGTATGTTACTTGCCCGAGATTCGATCGTCGGTATCCAATACCTAGTTCAATCTCGTTACTGGCAAGTCTCTTTACTCGTTCCGTAATACATCATCTCATAACTAACATCTTAGTTATTATGCTTGCAAGGCTTATGTGATGTATATTACCGAGAGGGCCCAGAGATACCTCTCCGACAATCGGAGTGACAAACCCTAATCTCGAAATACGCCAACCCAACATCTACCATTGGAGACACCTGTAGTACTCCTTTATAATCACCCAGTTACGTTGTGACGTTTGGTAGTACCCAAAGTGTTCCTCCGGTAAACGGGAGTTGCATAATCTCATAGTTATAGGAACATGTATAAGTCATGAAGAAAGCAATAGCAACATATTAAACGATCGGGTGCTAAGCTAATGGAATGGGTCATGTCAATCAGATCATTCAACTAATGATGTGACCTCGTTAATCAAATAACAACTCTTTGTTCATGGTTAGGAAACATAACCATCTTTGATTAACGAGCTAGTCAAGTAGAGGCATACTAGTGACACTCTGTTGGTCTATGTATTCACACATGTATTATGTTTCCGATTAATACAATTCTAGCATGAATAATAAACATTTATCATGATATAAGGAAATAAATAATAACTTTATTATTGCCTCTAGGGCATATTTCCTTCACGAACCTCCACTCATGCAACGACATCGAGCATTGGTACGCCAACACCTCCATACTTGTTGATTGTGCTCACCCATGTCATGCTCGATGGACATATCATACACATGCCAAATTTGCATCTTATGCATGGATTGACTCACATTATGATTGCCTTGTTGCACCTATTTCCATGTCATTCATGATATATGAGCTTGTGCATTTCCTTAGCAAATTTGTTGTGATCTTTCTTAATGGCATATTCATACATCATGATCATATTGCCTACCATCACTTGCATGATAACTCATTCATATTGAGCATCCATTACCATATTCATGTTATTGATAAACGAGTTGATCTTCTAGGCAGACAATAGCTTTGGATTCTCCTTCTCCAACTCTGGCAATGATACAAACAAATCCATGTGGCGGTCAATGGCGATAAGGGCAGGAACATGGGGGGAGGGTGGTGACAATCGGCCGGAGGAGGTGGGAATGCACGGACTTTGTCTCACGGGGGATCCAAAGCGGGGTTTATTTTTGGAGGGGTCGGGAGGGGGTGTCAGAGTCCTACATGGTAGAGGTCCCGAGTCCCGCAAACCTCCCCAACGTTATGTCTTATTTTGCAGGAACTCGAACACGCGGGACGCATGCCACATCACATTGGATGACAAAAAGGTATGGACACGTCTGTCCGGAAGTTTTGCGGCACGACGTTGGAGACCCACTAAGAACATCTCTAGCAGGTCTCGTAAAATCTCATACTGCAAAATCATTTCGGATATACTATAACAATATGGCGTGTGTTCTGCCAGAACAAGTCCCGTAAAAATCGTTTCAGGTCAGATGTAGAAGCCCGCTTATCACTAGTTAAATTTACAACAAGGTCCCAAAAATTAGCATAAAGCCCCCTAAAAGAAAAATGTAGGTTACAATTGGGTCCTGGCCACCGCCATGGCAACGGCGCCGAGCGGCTCCTTGGCAGCCCGCATCGAGTGCGAGGGGCGCGATGGCATCAACATCGGCCGCCGCCATGGCCATGGTGGCGAGCGGCTCGTGGCCAGCCGGCGGGGTGCGTCGACGAGCGTGAGGTGCCGATGACCTCGGGATGCACATCGGCCGCCTCGTGCAATGGCCCTCCATGATGTATGGCGATGGCATCGGCGCCACATCTCGGCTTGATCCTGTTTGGCCAGTTCAACCTTATGGACGGACGGGGCCAGCGAATTAGTCATGCACACTATTTGCACCCATGACATGTTTGCCATGATTCTTTCTAGTACGTTGCATCTTCGCAATACTAGCTTGCTTGCCTTGATTCACATGATTGCTTGCTTTGTCGCATCACCCATGTTCCATTCTTCCTTGCTTTCTTGGGTTGATGACGTATATGTTCATGCCTCTCACATGATATATTTTGTTCATTGTCGCTTGCCTCCAATTGTTGCATCTATGCTTATTGATCGTGGAGACTTGGACACTTTACTTGTGATGCATGCTTGCTTGATTGAGCCTATTGTATTTGGTTGTCCTCGCATCATCATATGCCTCCATACTATGAAAAGCTCCCTTGTACTTTCTTATGATGAGCATGATGCAGCCACTTGTTGGGTATTTTACCACACGAATGATAGGTTTTGCATCTCCGATAACCTCATTTGTTTTTCCAAGTGTTTGTCATGTTCTTTCATGTTGAAGGATTCACAAGGCGATACCGCCATGACACAATTTGGTCATGTGAAGGCATACACGATGTGCAACACCAACATTTGCGAGAATCTCCTAAAGATGAACTCCTTCCCTTTGAGCCATCCTCAAATATGCATATTGGATGGGTCACTCTTTCATTGTTGTTTCCTTCTTCTTGTCTACATGCTACATCTATTGGATGGAGGACCGACATTGGAGATGGAACCCATGAACCTTCAAGTTGAGGAGCGCTCGGACTTATTGGATGCACCTTCGAACCTCCACTCATGCAACGACATCGAGCATTGGTACGCCAACACCTCCATACTTGTTGATTGTGCTCACCCATGTCATGCTCGATGGACATATCATACACATGCCAAATTTGCATCTTATGCATGGATTGACTCACATTATGATTGCCTTGTTGCACCTATTTCCATGTCATCCATGATATATGAGCTTGTGCATTTCCTTAGCAAATTTGTTGTGATCTTTCTTAATGGCATATTCATACATCATGATCATATTGCCTACCATCACTTGCATGATAACTCATTCATATTGAGCATCCATTACCATATTCATGTTATTGATAAACGAGTTGATCTTCTAGGCAGACAATAGCTTTGGATTCTCCTTCTCCAACTCCGGCAATGATACAAACAAATCCATGTGGCGGTCAATGGCGATAAGGGCAGGAACATGGGGGGAGGGTGGTGACAATCGGCCGGAGGGGGTGGGAATGCACGGACTTTGTCTCACGGGGGATCCAAAGTGGGGTTTATTTTTGGAGGGGTCGGGAGGGGGTGTCAGAGTCCTACATGGTAGAGGTCCCGAGTCCCGCAAACCTCCCCAACGTTATGTCTTATTTTGCAGGAACTCGAACACGCGGGACGCATGCCACATCACATTGGATGACAAAAAGGTATGGACACGTCTGTCCGGAAGTTTTGCGGCACGACGTTGGAGACCCACTAAGAACATCTCTAGCAGGTCTCGTAAAATCTCATACTGCAAAATCATTTCGGATATACTATAACAATATGGCGTGTGTTCTGCCAGAACAAGTCCTGTAAAAATCGTTTCAGGTCAGATGTAGAAGCCCGCTTATCACTAGTTAAATTTACAACAAGGTCCCAAAAATTAGCATAAAGCCCCCTAAAAGAAAAATGTAGGTTACAATTGTTTTAGACAAACGCTAACCATTTTCTAGTTTAGTGGAAGCTGAAAAATGGCCTAAAAAACGCTCTTATAGGGGGAGCTGGAAAAAGATTTACAGTTTGACAAAATGCAGGATCTGCTTGGGTCATTTTTTTTTCTGACAAAAACCAAAAACCACAGTTATTATAAGGGCCAAGGCCTTTTTTACGGGATCAGCTAGAGATGCTCTAACCGGGTAATACACCCTAACCATCATCAGTGAGAAAAACAGTTCATTCTGCAGTTATCTCTAAAGCTTTAATTACAACACAGGAGACTATAGGAAGGTCGAAAGCACAAGTGATCCATCTCCGTGGCAAGTAAAACAAGGCAAATCCACAGCGCCAACTGAGCCAGAAATACATCATGATCATACCCGTCAAAAACACCAGCTGAGCGTGAGACTGAGCCTACAGGCAACGCCCACAGCAAGAACAAAGAAGAAGAAAAATCTCAATACGGCGCCTCATGAACACAGGCAGCAGCGAGGGCGAGGGAGACCGCCGCAGCACACGGTGCCGCAGCCGGCACAGGCAGGGCACGCGCAAGATGAGGAGCAGCCGGCGCAGGAGCATGAGCAGCCACACGAGGGTCCGCCGCCGCAGCCACCGCTACCCACGCAGCACCGGGGGCATCTGCAGCAGCAGCTCGGCCCCTTGAGCTGGACGGCGGAGCACCCACCGCCGCAGATCCACGGGAAGCAGCTCAAACACGCCCACCGGGTTCTGCAGACACAAACATTAACGCCCCCCTCAATCAGTTCATTACAACGACCAACTAAAAACGAGTTCAAACCAATGCATGCATTACTGGCTGATTCGTAATTGTTAAGGTCTGTAGAATGCAGATGTAAAAAATGGGGAAATTAGCAATATTTCAAACTTTTAAATGCTTTAAATATAAACATGTGCAGTTTAGTACAACAATTTGCATCAGCTTAGGTTGATCTGGCAGCATTTTCTTTCCAGTGAACCATCGACATATATTAAGATCTGCGGGAAGAAAATGATTACCGGATCTTCTTTGGGAAGGGATGAGATTGCTCGGCGTTTCCCTTCTCAGATGAACTGCAAGCTTGTAAAGAGAGATACTAGTAAGAACAAAGATATCTTGTAGGCCAAGATAATTTCTCAACCTGAAAATCCATACATCGTTATGAATGGATCGGCATTCTTTCCTATGAACTCATCGACCCTGCAAATTTTATCAAAGGAGCAAACGACGATCAATCACCTCCACATGTCATGAACAAGAAGAAAATTAACTTAAAACTGGCACAATGTGTGAACTGATTGACATATGAAGAAGAATTACATATTTTTGCCTTTTGCACAAATGATCTGACTGCTACGTTTGTAACTTACCCTGATATTCATTTATGAAGAAGAATAAAGTAATCAGTGGCACTGAGACTGGAGGTGAAAATAAAAGCACACCGCAACCCTATGTAATTTAAGTCCAATTCCAAAACATACTCATATATTTAAATACAACCAATCATCGTAATCAAATTTCAAATAACCAAATCTCCTAGACTATTGCTACCGGATCTGCATAGTGTTCACTTGTATGTGCATACTATTTTAAATCATTGGCGGGGAAGCCCATGGTCGTAGATAGCAATGTATTGTACAAGTTTCCACTGAGAGCGACATTTCTTGGCTAAAATGCGAAACTTCTATTTATAGGGTTTAGCTAAAATCTGTGTTGCCTTCACATATCCATGTAGATGTGTTGCCCGTGTCTGTACAACTTTATTAAAACATGGGCTCACTTGTAATGGATTGTTCTCCATTCTTGGAGCCGGAGAAGTACTCCCTCCGTTCGGAATTACTTGTCGCAGAAATGGATGTATCTAGATGTATTTTAATTCTAGATACATCCATATTCGAGACAAGTAATTCTGAACGGAGGGAGTATTTCTCATTTACGCCCCCTTAGTTACTCCTTAAACTTCAAAAAGAAAACGGATGCAAGGATTGAAGAAAACAGCAGCTTACTCTTTGCAGCATATGGAGGCAGCATGGAGCCCTTCAATGGAACTGATCTCCCCCTGGCACGGAAGAATAGTTTCTTGAATTCCAGAGAGATTATTTTTTACTGTAAAAAAGCAGTAGCTGCTAGCTAGCTACTAGCAATATAGTACAAGGAGGAAAGGGCATGTGTCAACTTTTCAGGTTGCTGTCTGGGATATTTTAACACTAAGAATCTAGTAGCAGTAGTAGAAAGGGACACTTGGAATTGACTTAGAAGTTAGAAGTGACAACTAAACTGTGTGCTGGTAACAGACTCTAGAGCCTAGATACCTGTAAAGAAATGGTGATAATTTGTGTATGCTCAACTGCTAATCAGTAGTAATTTTTCTTGCGTGATAACAGAGTAACAGCAGAGCATCATCTTTACAGGGTATATTTTGCGAGTCAGTCGGGATTAGGAGCTTAGTTACCTCGAGGAAGCTGATCTGGCGGTGGAGCGCGTCGACGGCGAGCTGCAGGCGGTGGCGGCCGCAGGGGTCGAGCGGGGACTTGGGCCTGGGCGCCGCCATTGCCAGCCTCGGAGGAGCCTGGCTAGCTGGACGGTGGACGGGGAGCTCGCTCGCTCGCGCCGGCTGGCTAGCTGGGCCAGGAGAGGAGCGGGGGGCGGCTGGTGGAGTGCCGGGAAGCAGAGAGCGTCATGAATAGAGTGAATGAACGATCAATCTAGCAGACCAGAGCAGATCACGCCGCCGGTGTGGGGGGTGGGGGAGGACCAAGGGGGTTTAGAGGCCGGGCGGTGGCGGCGGCGGCGGAGAGGGGGAGAGCGACGGACGGAGCTGGCCGCCGGAAGGAGACAGGAAGTCGTCTATAGGGCTGGCCACTGGGGTAGGTGGCAGGTGGTGGGTAGGGTTAAGCAAGGCTGCTGGGCCGGCTGGATCGTGGCGGGCCTACCAGGACCAGCACTTCTTCTCTCCTTCCTTTGACTCCACCGTCTCTGAAAAACAAAACAGCTTCTTGTTTGTTCTTTTCTGAAGTAGTAGCTAAACAAGTCCATTTTTTGGGATTAAAAAACAACGCAATTTTCCAGAATGTTACTGAATGATTGATGACTTGATTTATCATTTTTTGATTGAGAAAACATTATTGATGAACATGAACTAGCTATTAGACGACAAGACGAAAAGAGTTCACTGCATATATAGTCCAAATCCGTCCTCATGACGATGAAGATAATTAGACTTACAGACAAAATCATCTCAAAACAAAGAATTACACACAAGAACGGTATTCCTTCGTGGGTAATAATAAACACTTTCCCCTCTTCCCTCTCCAAAACAACATGCGCAACCATGCCCTGACTATACATGCCACAAGCCTCATCGTCAGATAAATATAAGTTCCCACATCTAAAAGCCCGAAAACATCTCGAAGAACTATTTACAAACATAGGCACGCGGTGATGCAGCAACATGTTGCACCTCTGACAACAAGCGATGCTGCAACATGTCGCACCTCTAACAACAATGTACTGTCCTCTCCCCTCATTTGCTCCTTTACCTTGCAGAGCGGCCCATGCGCTTATCGAAATTAGCGATGTCGTGAGCGTGGATCCGTGCTCACGAAGAGGGTGACTAGAGATTACATGAATGGAACGTGAACAATCTGAGTAGACCCCGGATCTCCTACACTCTTGTGCCTGGCTTGGCCCTTGCCGGCACCGTGCGACAAGAGCAGCCTCCTCTGCAGCAGTCAGGGATGCTGTATGCTCAGCTGGATTTACAAGAAAGATGGATTGCAACAGATTAGGGAGCATGAAATGATCTCATGAAACACAATATTATACTATGTGCTTCATTCCTGACAAAGCACCCAGCAAGCAAAACACCATCCTGCCATTTACTTCTATTTTACTCCCTCTGTCCCATAATATAAGAGCGTTTTTGACATTACACTAGTGTAAAAAACGCTCTTATATTATGGGATGGATGGAGTACATCACAAGATAGCAATAATTCAATTATTGTGCAGCATGGAGTGGACCATAACTGTTCCGTGTTAATTCAGTTCAGAACAGTCACAAAAAGAATCTTCGGAGCTAATGGATTAGTGCTACAAGTTGCGGCAGATTTAATTAAGCAAAACTGTCATGCTAAAATAATTAGTTGAACAGAATAGTTGTGACACTAATGGGGATGTCGGCATGGAAAACAATTCGAGAACTGTTTGACGATAGCGCAGGCTACTTCTGTTCTACAGTAGTATCAGCTACTTTGTTTACAGTACGTAGACAAATATGTTGGATCACAGAGTAAATATTAAGCAGATGGTGTGCAAGAAAAAATAATTTAAGTCCTTACATGTGTCTCAAAGTCCGGGCCAGACAGGTTTACCGATAGATTTTTCATCAGTTGTAGTACCTGGAGATTAGCCCATAAAAAGATCATTGTAAGTGAGTAGAAGTTATTAGGTAATAAAAGTGAATCCCTGACAGTACATTTCGACTTGCAAAAGAATGAACAAAGTAAGCATCTGCATCTGCTGCGAACATATAAGTAACATATATAAGAATTACAGCAACTAAATATCCTTGATAAGGGGCAATGTGCAACAATGAGTAATTAAACTCCACCCCAGAATCCACCTGTCCGGAATAGTTTCATAGGTTTTTATATCACACTGACTGAATCGAGGTACTGACATAGCTGCTTGCGAGTAACTAGGATGTCACTAAACAATGCAAACAAAATGTCCTGGCCTTCATGCTTGCAGAAATTAATAGCTTTATAGCAGGACAAATGAATCAATTGTAGAGGGGAGATTAGCAAAATGGCATACCGTTTCAGCATCTATAGGATCCATCTCTCTCAACTTCTGCAAATGTCCTGTTGTATCTGGATCAAATACGCCCCCAAGAAAGTTGTATACTTGAGCAAAGTCTGGCATGGCTGCAAGTTCACCAGAATAAGTACAAAACAAAATGTTAGACTGGGAACTGATAGACCAAAAAGGCGAACACATTGATTAATATCAAGGCCATCAAAGGGTAATATGAAATACTGCACATCATTACATTTTCACATTGTAACAGGGTGCATCATTTATCATCCAGGCATCAAGAGCATTACGGCAAATTCGCAAAATTTGAAGGACAGAATGAAGGTAAGCCAAATGCAGAAGGCTCCAACAGAGTTAAACAGGGGAAAACACACAGATTGACACCACAAACTAAAAGGTTCAAAATATAATGAATGGTAGTTAAACTAGCCTTGTTAGTGTACTCTCATATCATGCATATCTGCCAGATATGTGGAATAGAATTTGCACATATCATATCATGCACTTTAACAAGTGGAATAGAATTAAATGAATGTGACCGATCGATCAGCACTTTAACAAGTGGAACAGAATTTGCACGTATCATGCATTCCAGTTTACATCTAATATAACCAGATGAATCTTAGTATAAGCACAACAGTTGCCACCATAATCCATAGGGTTGTGAATTTATTAAAAAAATGTATAGATGTCCACAAGAGTCTCCAGCATGTTAACAAACTGTATAGATGTATGATGTACAAAGAGAAGCTCACCATGCAGTGCTGGAAGTACAATCTCTTGCTCAATCGCATCGGAATTTGGCCAAGTTTCTTGCTCAATCGCATCAGAAGTCGGCCAAGTTCCAGATTGGCACTCTATACTACTAGAGCTATTATTCGCAGCGCCTAAATCTGTCGGTTCAATAGGAGCAAAGAAGTTAGTGGTACCTTGTAAAAATATTGACCACAGACAGAATATGCGGTAGTTAACACAATTGTAAACCTTGTGTATGTCTTGGGCTATAAGGCTGGGTAAGAACATCGTCCCAGGAAGGAAATGTGTCGTTTGCACTTGAGTTTGTAGCGACAGTAGGTGCATCCATAGGTATAGCACACCCTTGCTCCACGACATGAGGAGGCTGTTGTGGTAAGTCAACTTCAGGGGCTGCAGGAGCTCCAAGACATCATATTAGACCCTTTTTCATTGTAAGTTATTCAGGTTAGTCAGATGAGGGATGAGAAATGCTTACCCTTTTTCGAGGCTTTATTATGTGGGTACGGGTGTGCCGCCTTCCTCTTGGGCCTAGGTGGTGGCAGATGCTCACCTGTTCCATTCTTTTGAACCTTCAGAAAGTACTTCTGTGCATGGCTCCTGATCTGTCAACAGAACTGTTGTTTTAGATCACCCCACAGTTTGTCAGGCACAAATATGTAAGAAAGGAGCAAGTGCATCTACTTATTGGAACAGGTCGAGAGTGGGAAAGCTATAATAAACTTATAATGATCACGCTCAGAGAAGAAGCAGATAGAAGACTGCAATCAAACAGACCTGGAAAATGTATATCAGCTAGTATAAAATATTTTTTTGTTGAGGGGAGCTAGTATAAAATATTGGTTGGCAAGCCAAACGAGTAAGCATATTTCGTGAGATGATAACCAACTAAAGAGCTAAACAGAAGCAGAAGGTGAACGCAGAAGAGGGCACATATACAGTATATATACCTGTATCACTGTCTTGGAGCCAACAAACGCCTCAATCTTTCTCCAATCGCGATCGAACCTGTTATGCGGAAACACAAACAAAGAGATACATGTAACTAACGAGGATAGACAGACAATACATAGAGAGCCTCTCGAGAAGTAGACGGCCTAAGGTACTACTCCCTCCGTTCCAAAATAGATGACTCAACTTTAAAACAAAGTTGGATCATCTATTTTGGAATGGAGGGAGTAGTAACAAGACACTCTTGTGCTGTCCACATATTTATCTGAACCCATGCGACAGGCTAAACGAAATCTCAGTGTTAAGTTGCTCAGGCAGATGGACGATGGTGTCGACGCCGCTCGGCCAGAAGGGCTTAACAGAGGGAAGTAGTGCAGGGCAATATGATCAACTGGTGAAAAAATGGTGAAAAATCAAATGTAAAATGGCCCATGGTTTGCTGGTAACGGATGGATGGATGATTTGCGACGCCGGCGCCGCATCGAGCATAGCATCGATCGACACCATGAGCAGTTAACCACCTATTCCAATAAGTAGACCCTACTCCCAGCTGCCAAGTTCCATGGGGATTCATTCAGTTCAGACTTGAGACCAGGCGTCTAGTACAGCCTGCGGTCCAAATCGAAATCAGCTAGGCAGGCAGCTGCCAGATGTTCTACTCTAGCCTCTAGCCCGGCCGGCGGGATCCTCGGCTAAACCCGGCGATCTAGCACGCCGGCGAGCTCTGACCAGCCGGACGTAAGCCCGATCCCCAACCAGCAGACAAGACAAGAAGGTGCCTTACAGGAGCAGCGCCTCGATGAACTTGTCGTGCTCCGGGTCGGTCCAGCTCTCCCGCGACTTGGTGATGGTGTAGGGCTTCCTCACCCTCCCCGCCTCCGCCCCCTCCTCCGCGCCACCTCCGCCGCCCACGCCCGCCACCGCCGACTCCATCACCGCCGCCATCACCCTCTCTCTCTCTCTCTGATCCGATCTCAGTCTCTCTCTCTCTCTAGTCTGAGTCTGCTGATGGGGAATGGAATGGAATGCAACTCTGTGGCCAGCAGCAGAGCCCTCCCCGCGCGTGCTCAAGGTAGGCGAGACGAGGACGGTGACGTGGCGGGGAGCCCGGCCGCTCCTGGCCACGAGTTCCCCCCGCTCCCACCGACGCCCCGGGCCCACGTCCCCAGGGACCCAATTGCCAATACGCGGAGCACGGAGGGGCTGAGCGCGAAATGTGCCGCCCCCCTTCTCCAAAATGTTTTCTCTCTCCTCCCCTCCTCCTGTTAGCTTCCTCCTTCCCTCTCTCTCTCTTCCTCGCCATCATCATCCCCGTCCGATCTCCCCCGACCCCGGCCAATCGGAGCACCCAAATCCGCCCCCGCCGCCGCCGTCTCCGACGCGTCGCCGGCCGCGGATCCCCGGAAAACCCAGGTGCGCAGGGCCCGGCTCACGCCGCTCCGGGCCTCCCCCGCCCAGATTCGCCTCTGAATCGCGGTTCCCCGTTTGTTTTTCCCCCGGCTAGCTCCGCCCGTGGGTCCTGATGCGGGTTTCGCGTGCTGCAGGAGGAGGATTCCCGGCGGCCACCGTCCGGGGCGGGTTCTTCTCGCCCCCGGCGACGGAGGGGAGGCTGGGTTTCGGCGCGCGGCGTGGGATGAGCTAGATTTCATTCGACCTAGGATGGCGGCCGCGGCTTGAGCCCGACCACCGCCTCCCTCCCTCCCTCCCTCCCTCTCGCCCCGGTTAATTAGCTGCTGCTGCTCACAGAGATTTTAGCCTAGCCCCTAGAGCCTAGAGGTGTTGCTGTTGCTGTTGCTGTTGGCGATGAGCTCCGAGGCCCCCAAGTGAGCACCACTCATCACTATGCCCTGCGTTGTCTGTTGCTGCCAGGGTGCTAGAGACTCCCCTTCATCTGATTTGCTGATCTGCTGCGCCGATTGCATGTTTGTCTGTCTGTGCCAGCAGGAACATGAGGACGGTCTACTCGAGGGAGTTCCTCATCTCGATCGGCGAGTCTGACCGCTGCAAGAATCTGCCCCCCGGCGTCAACCTGTCGCTCCTCAAGTATGCCTGTCGCTTTGCCCTCCTTGTTTGTGTAACTTCTTTCATTTGTCTGCGGCGTTCAGGTGGCGACAACCTTTTATCTCTGTCTTTGAGCAGTGAGCTGCAGGAGGCGTCGTCGGTGGCGTACGAAAGGGGCAACAGGGGCCAGTACACGACGCCCCTGGGAAGGTCCGACGGTTCCGGGGGTTACACTTACTCGTCGCGTGGCGGGAGCTCCGGCGGAAGGTGGGACACTCGCTCGACGGGGTCGAGTGACCGGGAAGGGGACTTTCCTGACCGCGACTCGCTGACACAGGGTAAGCATGCGTTCTTTTCGGGCAAGTGTTTGCTGTCAGTACTTGCTTTCCTTTTAGCTCTGGGAACATGTGAAAGAAGAATTAGCTAATAGTTGTTACGTTACCCTTTTCGATATGACCACTCCGCTGGTGAAATAAATGATATTTTGTTGCGTATCAGTAGCTTTTTACTCTGTGTCTCAAAAAGGAAACCTGATGTGCTAGTTTGTGCTTGTGTGTCTGTCGGTGTCGCTAATAATAGTAAACAGATGAAGTCAATTAATTACATTGTCATACTGTTTATATACTAATTTTCTTTCCTGTGCATCCTAACTTACACACTTATTACTTTAGTAGACATGTCAACTGGCATTCTTCTTATCTGCTGTGGTATTCTTTTTATGTCTGCAGATAGGCATAATGGAACCCAATACAAGCGCACTTGGCAAAAAGTAGAACATGATGGCCTACTGGGAAGCGGTGGATTCCCTAGACCATCAGGATATGCAGGGCCGCTGGCGGCCAAGGATCGTGGGAATGCGCCTCAGCCAAACAGGACAGCTGAGCGCTATCAGCCACCACGCCCTTACAAGGTCTGAGCTTCCACGCGTGTCTCTCCATCCTTCTTTATATTGTAGATCAACTGCAATTGTTTAGTGAATACATTACACACCAATGACAGGCTGGACCTCTTTCACGAAAAGATGTTGACTCAATGAATGATGAAACATTTGGGTCTTTTGAATGCTCAAATGATGATAGAGCAGAAGAAGAAAAGAAACGAAGGGGTCAGTATTTATTACTGCCACGTATCATGTATGTTGTTTCTGCTGTAGTCATCTACAATATCTGATGCTGCCCTTCTGTGCAGCATCATTTGAATTGATGAGGAAAGAGCAACATAAATCTCTGCAAGAAAAGAAGAGTGGTCCTGGTGATGATATCATGACGATGTTACAGAATTCTACTGAAAACTTAGGTTCCGCAACTAACAGTGGGAAGCCAGATGGAATAGTGCCCTCAGTTCATCAAGATACCACTAAAACATCTTCAGTTCTACCAGCTCCTGCGGCGAGGCCACTTGTCCCGCCTGGTTTCTCAAATGCAGTTGTGGAGAAAAAGGTTCAGTCCCAGTCGTCCAACATTGCACTTGAACCAAAGGTGCACAGCTTGACATTGTTTCAGTAATATAGTTAGATGCCAGCAAATGCATGCAATTATCATCTAAGTAACAGCTCTGTACCATGTAGTTGCTAACAAGATCTGGTATTAAAAATTAGTTTACTGAACCATCACATCTTCTCTGTGATCAAAATTGGTCAAAATCTTTTTACTATTGCTGACAGTTTTTACTCATGTCTAATGGGTTCATCTGTTTATCTTTTACTGACATGAGTGTGTAATACCAGGTGAAAAGCAGTTACTTTATAGTTTATGATACTCATGCACTATGAGATATTGTTCTGATTTCTGCAATTACTAGATTGATGTGTTCATCAGTATAAAGGGAATATCACTCTTGGGATTCTAGTTGCCATCTCTGTAGCAGAACATGTTACAATATACTATCTGCCAATGCCATACTGTTTCTCAGTTGTGTTTTGCTCTTTTTTAGGCTCACATTCCTGCTAGAGAGGATAAGTTACCGACTATTGTGCAATTTAGTAGCCAAGTAGAGGGAAACCAGTCAGCAACAGACATCACTGCAAGCAACAAAAAGAAGGGCATTTCTGACAACATTGGTGTACATCAAAAGCACACACTTCCATCTGGAGGCGTTCGCTCTTCAACTGAATTTGTTCCTAAAATTCTGAAAGGAACTGAGGAGTGGGAAGCTGATGCAATGGATGATAAATACTCCATTGAGAAACAGGGCATGTCAAAAAATGGTGGTTCAGTTGGGAAGGACAATTCAATCTCAATCTTGGAAGAGTTCTTTGGCAACGCATTATCAAAAGGCAGTGGCAATTTACCGACATATGTTGAGGTACTGTGCCAACTAATCCTTATTTTGTTGTGCTCACTCTTACGTTCCGACATGTGCGGTTGTCTCATGTGGATCTCTGTCATCTCTGCATATAAGCATTAAATACTCACATATTACAAAATTAAGACCATTTTGTACGGTTATGAGCTGTGACATGGACCAACCTTATTCTCTGAATGTAAATGTGCTGTTGACTGAATTTGCACCTCTGTAATTTTATATCTGATGTTATGACGGTTTTATGCTGTTCATGTCGTCATAAAATCCCAATGGGTCTTACTCAAATATGATCATCTTTTTCTGTGCCAATTCAACAATTTTTGTTTCTGGGGATGAATGGCTGCTGAGATATTTTCTATCAAATCATGTAAGTCATCTACATGTAGTCTTGAACGTTGATAGCTGATGGTGATATAAACTTCTTAGCCCTTTTACTTCTTTAGATGGCATCATACCCATAACTTAACCTGTTATGCGCTCGTGCTTAAAAGTAGCATTTGGTGGTCACAGTGCAGAAGTGAAAATATTCCTGGTTATTGCCACGTTGCTGCAAGGTTCTCCAGTAAGAAGGAAGTTACAGATTTGTTGGGCATTCAGATATATCTATTAACTGCCGTGTGTTTATTCTGTCTCCGCCGTCTTTTTTCAGAGTCAACAGCTGAATACGGGTGCTGATATGATGGCCTCTTCTGTACCAGAATCATCCAAATTTGCTCGCTGGTTTCGTGATGAAGGTAATCCTGTTTCATAATTGTGTCATATGCTATGTGTCAGTCAATAGAAGTAGAATCGTCATGCCACGGAAATTTCCTAACAGAAATAAATTTTGTATGCATATCCCTCTTTCCAGTATGCAAAGTAAATTTAGGTTAAAAGACATCTTTACACTTCTCCTTTTATTTTATAAGGTTCTTTTGATGATTTTTTGTATTTGCATATACTGTAGATTCAAAACCTTCAGAGGACTTGCCATCAAAGAGCCTGCTCTCCATGATTGTGAACAATGACAAACCAGGCCAACAAAACATAGTTCCTGGTCCAACTTTGTCTGACGGTCCTATTCATCAGAATTTATCATCAAAATTAACTACTGATAAATTCGATGCTTCATCAAGGCTACTACCATTTCCATCTCCTGCACCTGCTGGTGGTATCCAGGAACAGTACAGGCATGCTGGTATCCCAGAGCCACCAGCTCCAGTTATGATGACATGTGAGGATCTTGAGCAGGCGATGCTGGCACAGGTTGCTAGCAACAGTGGTTCTACTCAGAAGAGTGCTGTACAGAGGCATCAGGCTGTTTTGGATGAGTCAGCCACCAAGCAGAAAGTAGCTGTAGACAATCATGCATCACACCATCTTCTTTCATTATTACAGAAGGGAACAGATAGCAAGGGATCATCTCCGTTTGGTTTCCACATAGGATCAGCTGATGAACCACAGAGTTCTGATGTAAATGCCATGGCCAATGGTGGTATATATGGAACTGTTCCGAGTAACAAAACTGAAACTGTTCCGATTAACAAAACTGAAACTGTTCCTGCTTCAGGGAAGAGCGTGACCTTGGAAGCATTATTCGGGGCTGCATTTATGAACGAGCTCCATTCCAAGGATGCACCAGTTTCTATTCGGGGATCTGCATCTAGTCATGAAGGATACTACCCTGGTGAAGAGGCTCTGCCCTTCAACAGCAATGAAGGTGGAGATCCTTTTAAAGAACCAAGAACTGGAATAGAGTACAGGAATACATCATTCAGTGGTCCAAGTCAGGGTACCAGCTTTGACAAGAATGGGTTGGAAATTAATCTGCCTGAGGAAGACAGTTTGTTTACAGTGAATGACTCTTTCGGTGTTCGAAAGCCTGATATGTTGCCATCACTGAGATCCGGTAGGGTGGAGGTGCAATTACCGGAGAAGGCAGTTGATGATCTTAACTATAAGCTTCAAAGCCTTGTGCCTGGTGATGTAGAACCTGCTCAAGTACTTGGTCCTGATGCTCTGGGGCCTCGTTCCCATGAACAGCGTTATCAGGTTGAGTCCCAGAATCTTTACCATCTTCTACAGGGTGGTAGGCAACCTGCACTGGCTCCTCGTCCGATGCTGGATCACGTTGGTAATAGGAGTCAGCAAGCCCCATTTGACATGCCACAAGCGATACGGCATGATCCCCGCCGTTCCTTCCCACCTAACATGAATCCTATGCAACACACACTAAATGCTCCAGGGGTCCCTCATGTAGATCCTGCTGCCCATCATCTTATGCTGCAGCGCATGAGTGGGAGTTTTCCAGCAGAAGGCTTGCCAAGAGGTGTTCTGCCATCTCAGCCTGTGCATCAGGCGGCTGGTTATAGACCTGAGATGAACAATGTAAATAATTTCCATATGCACCCTCGCCAGCCCAGCTATGGAGACTTTGGACTGATGCCGCCAGGTAAGAGTCTGTACAAGTTCATTTTGTACTTTGTGTTGCAGTTTATTCCGTCACTGTTTGGTTTGTTTCAAAGTTTTGATGGCAGAGAGGCTCTGGCCTGCTGTTGGTGACTAAGACAAGAACGATCTGTTTAGTTCCAAAATCTGACTTCTCTTAGTATTACATTCCACAAAATCCACTCATTCAAGTTGTGCCTGACATTTTACCAATCTGAATTGGTTGATTGGAGTTGAATTCTACATCCTTTTGGTGGTTATGATCTTTCATCGGAACTTCATTTACTGTTAAAACATGAAAAGAAAATCATTTATACTCAAAGTTAAAGGTAGTTTACTATCTCCTTGTTTCTCCCTGATTTCAGGGAAATGGTTTCTTGTTTTTCCAGTTTGAATTAGCAGACACGTGACATCCAAACCGTTCAGTTTTATCCTGAATTTATTATGATCGAACTCTGTTTTCTTTATGTAGGTCCATCGGGTCCAGAGGTGCGAGGCAACCACCCAGACGCCTTTGAGAGGTTGATGCAGATGGAGCTCACAGCAAGATCAAAGCAGATACATCCAGCCATGGCCGGCCCTGTGCCTGGTGGCAGCATGTACGGGCCTGAGCTGGACATGAACCTGAGATACAGATGAAGAACGTCTCTGTTGTGCCTGTCGTCGCCATTCCCTGTTACCCAAACAAACCACCATGTTCTGTGTCCATGAACTTGCGCTAGCGTTTGCGGTTGCTACAAGATAAGATAGCTCGTCGGGGAGGAAGTGTCGCTGGTGCCGGCGTGCGCCATGTATGTAGTACTTTGTGTCTGAAATGGTTGGATGGGTTGCTGATGATGATCTGGTGAGGGAGGGAGCGAGGGAGGATACATTGGGTGCTGTCGTTGTAGCAGCCACATCTGTACCTGTGTCTGTCTGTGTCTGACTATTTGTTTTTCATTTCTGTATAAATACTAAAAAAAGGACCAGATTAACAATAACATATTTGCATTTGGTCCCCCCCTGATGTTTTAGCTTCTTTTGAGGAAAAACTAACCATTCACATCAACTGGGATAAAAGGTTGTGAAACAAAGTTAAAATTCAAAATAAATTAAAAAGACCAATATATCGATTGCGATTGGTGTCATCCTTGCACAATACTGTATTTTTTAGCTCAGCAAAGTGGGAGAAATGCACCTCATGCTGAACTTGATGGTGTTATTTAGTTGGTTGGGGGTAAAATGCTTAGGAAATTGGAAGAAAATCGTTGTGAAACGGTTGAACCTTAGCGAAGTATTTTGGGTTCATTAAAACCTTCTCCTATTCAGAATTGGAGAATAGCAACGAAGTAGCTCGCCTAAAGATTAACTACAATTTGCCGAAATCTATGACATGAAGTTAAAAGTTTATCCTCACAAAACCAAAATTTGTACATTTAGATCAATCTTAAAGAACAAATTTTAAGTGGCTCATAACAAAGAAAACAAAACAGTGGCATTTTTTGTGAGGGTAAAATGGGCATTTTTTTTGCTAGTCTGAAGTCTGAACTCTGAAGCAGCGGTACTGTGTTGGAGTCTAGTGTTGGTTCCCATCAGCCATGGTCGCAGCCGCCACCTCCGCCTCCTCGTGAGATCCTCCCAAACCCTAGCCGCCGCGCCCAATGGCGTTCGCGCCGCGGCTCATCCTGCCGCCACGGCCCCCCTTGCCCGCTCCCGCGCGGGCCTCCGCGCGCCACAACGGCGGCGGGGGGCGCACGGCGCCGGAGCTGTCGGGCCCGACGCCGCGGGTGGTGGTGGTGACCTCGGGCAAGGGCGGCGTGGGGAAGACCACCACCACGGCCAACCTGGCCGCCTCCCTGGCGCGGCTCGGGCTCCCCGTGGTGGCCGTGGACGCCGACGCGGGCCTGCGCAACCTCGACCTGCTGCTGGGGCTGGAGAACCGGGTGAACCTGACCGCCGCCGACGTGCTCGCCGGGGACTGCCGCCTCGACCAGGCCCTCGTCCGCCACCGCTCCCTCCGGGGCCTCCACCTGCTCTGCCTCTCCAAGCCCCGCTCCAAGCTGCCCCTCGCCTTCGGCTCCAAGACCCTCACCTGGGTCGCCGACGCCCTCCGCCGCGGCGCCGACCCGCCCGCCTTCATCCTCATCGACTGCCCTGCAGGTCCGGCCTCGCCGCTCGCCGCATTTTTTGCTCGCGTGAATTCTGCATTTGCATCGCCCTGATGAGTCAAAATTGCAATTAGCTCATTTGTTCAACACAATCTTATCAGTATGATTCTACCATGAATCCATTATCCATGATATTCTCTAGTGTAGTCCAGTCGATTACTCGTATGATTATACCGTAATACCTCTACACTCTAGTACCGATTACTCTTATGAAATGGACAGCGTCGTGTAATAGCCAGTATGGTTGATTGTCAGTGTTCTGTGCCCCTTGATTTGCTTGAGGAATGCAGCTACTGCTGTTTGTTCACCCCTCCCTAGATCATAAGGATTTCAGAGCCAGGACTTGTTCTGAATCTCTGATTGTTTCATGATGCGTGTGCACTTGGCCGGTATGGGGATGGTATCTGGATTTGTCAGATTTGAGCCATTTATCGGGTTATTCTTACAACAGTGCATCTTAGTTTTGCATTTTCTTACTGCTGTTCTCAAGCAGCATTATTCAAGTTTCACTGCTTGAACTTGTCCCCGCCGTTTTAACAAACTGCCTGGTGGCTAGTAGGATCATGTATCTGTAATGTACTCCCTCCGTTCCAAATTACTCGTCGTGGTTTTAGTTCAAATTAAACTAAAACCACGACGAGTAATTTGGAACGGAGGGAGTAGCAGTGAACATTTGCATGATTCTGTAGTATAATTTGCATCATCAGTAACAGTTCTACAAGAAGTCTGATTCCTTCCCAGCCTCTGCAGTTTGCATTCAACCCTGTTTCATGCAGTTGCCTGAAAGGCTGAACCGCTCATCTTTACACTGCTTATCTTGGGTTTTTGCCTTGTAGGTGTTGATGCTGGGTTTGTCACAGCCATCGCCCCTGCAGAAGAGGCAGTGCTTGTCACCACTCCTGACATCACGGCACTCCGTGATGCAGACCGCGTCGCGGGGCTGCTGGAGTGCGACGGCATCAAGGACATCAAGATCATCGTGAACAGAGTGCGGCCGGACCTGGTGAGGGGGGAGGACATGATGTCAGCGCTCGACGTGCAAGAAATGCTCGGGTTACCTCTGCTAGGTGTGGTGCCAGAAGATTCAGAGGTAATCCGCAGCACAAACAGGGGCGTGCCGTTGGTGCTGACGGACCCGCCCACGCCCGCAGGCCTCGCCCTGGAGCAGGCGACGTGGCGTCTGGTGGAGCGGGACGCGATGACGGCCGTCATGGTCGAGGAGCAGGAGCGGCCCAAGAAGAAGGGCGGCTTCTTCTCGTTCTTCGGCGGGTGAAGCCTGAGCTGAACCGAGCCGCCGGTGACGTGCGTGGTGTGTATAGAGCTGCGATTTGGAGCTGCTTAGTCGTTTTTCGGTTTGTTTTGCTCTTGTTTTTCCTAGCGTAGCACGATTCATTCGGTGTGCTTGATTCCACAGAGACAGACGGTCTTTTCTTTGTTTCTTCCAAATTTACGCCGAACATTAGCAGAGTAAATGTATGTAGTTTTGTGGTTGATTGCTTCTTGCTGTTGCAGTGAGCTCATCTTGTTGGAGTGTTGTTGTTCATGGCTTAATTTTGATTGTTGAACTGACATCCAGAGGAGATGGGAGAGAAGAGGAGCAGAGCCAGGGGCATTGCTCCTTTTATCCCTTCCAGGAACACACCCATTGCAAGCCATTAGAACAATATTTCTTTGTTCCTTTTTCTTGGCATTTGTTTGAAATGTTTAGTTCTAATCTGTTGCATTGTGGGCAATTTGTTGCATTCTAAAAAGAATAAACATCATGGTGCGTCAGGGCATGCAACAATATATAGGAATTTAATAGGACAGTAATACCGAACCTAAACCCAGCCCCTCACGACCGTCTGTTCACGTGATCTGGCCGTTAGATTTTTTTTTTGAGCAACTTCTGGCCGTTAGATGTGCTGTCAGTTTTGTTCTTTAACGCAGTTTTTTTTATGGGCCAACTGTGGCAGCTACTCCAGAAGAAAAAACTGAGGGCCTCTTTGATTCGTAGGATTTTGGAAACGTAGGAATAGGAAAAGTATATGATTGGAGTGGCATGCTCATTTGAATCCTATAGGATTAGCAATGAATGTTTGATGCCACAGAAAAAACAAAGGAATTATAAAAAGAGGTTGGAGTGGGTGTTAGATTTTCTATGAAATGTAGTACAAAAGATTCCATAGAAAAATTTCCTATGGAATCCAATCCTATAAATCAAAGGACCAACATAGAAAAAAACCCTAAAGATTTCAATCCTTCAAAAATCCTATAAAATTCTTTTGAATCAAAGAAGCCCTGAGCCCTCTAGTTATTTGGGCCTTTTCTCTCAGCCCAGTTACCAATTTGCTAACTACATTCCGTTACGGGAATGAGTCCAGTCGATCCGTGGTTGTGGGGTGTTTTCCTATTTGCCGCTCGCTGCGGCAAGTTGCTGAAATCACTAGTTGATGAGTACTTGTTGTAAACATCTTCAATTTTCTAGGTTGCGATAAATGATGCACATGCAGCGCGCCATTTGTCGCAATCTGGAAGTTTTCTTCTTTTTTTTTTGTATATCTGTTTATTCAAAACGTTTTATCTCTCAAACCATGCGTCTAAATCTCAAACCGCTTTCATCATTGAATTTCTCGCGTCGAGATCTTCAAAACTACTCCCTCCGTAAACTAATATAAGAGTGTTTAGAATACTAAAGTAGTGATCTAAACGCTTTTATATTAGTTTACAGAGGGAGTAGATCTTATGTGGATAGGTTTTGACGAACTATTTTTTCAAGAAAAAAACGGACGAAAAAACCAAACTGGGAGCATGGGTTTTTCCCTTTCCGAAAGAGGCACACTCGTGTCTCTCACGAAATTACAACTGTGCCTCTCGCGGAAGCAAAACGGTGACTCTTGCGGAAGGAAAAAAAAAGATAAAACGCATTTTTTCGTTTCCGGGAGGCACGTCCGTGACTCCTGCGAAAGCACACCCGTGCCTCTCGTGAAACCAAAACCATGACTATCGTGAAAAGAAAAAACAGAAAACATATTTTTTTCCGTTTCCGAGAGGCACGGCCACGAAAGCACAACCGTGCCTCTCGCGGAAGCAAAACCGTGACTGTCGTGAAAAGGAAAAAAAACAGAAAACACGTTTTTTTTCCGTTTCCGAGAGGCACGGCCGTGACTCTCGCGAAAGTACAACCGTGCCTCTCACGGAAGCAAAACCGTGACTCTCGCGAAAGGAAAAAAATAAGACGCGTTTTTTTGTTTCCGATAGGCACGGCCGTAACTCTCGCGAAAGCAAAACCGTGCCTATGTGGAAGGAAAACCGTGACTCTCGCGAAAGGGAAAAAAGAAAACGTGTTTTTTCATGAAAAACTGTTTCTTTTTCCAAAAAAAAATTGTCGAAAAGCTAAGGAAGACCGGTGGAAAACCAAAACGTCAAAAAAACCGGAAAAAACCGTTTAAATAGCCGAAAACGCGTGCGAAAAAAAATCCGGAGGAAGCGCCCAGAACGCGACACGTGGCGAATGACTAAAAGCACGCCAAATGGCGCTAATCGTTGCGAGGCTCCCGAAGGAGCGCTCGTTAACTAGTGTCTCCCGCAAGTTGCGGAGCTACGCACGGGGAAGATCAACGAGCATTCGGGATGGGCCGGCTCATTAAAGGTTTTAAGCGCTTCTGGTTTTGGGAAGTTTCTAGGTGGTTCCAAGCCGGGTTTTTCCGGTTATGGAACCTTCTAGGAGATTCCTGAACCTGTTTTTTTTCATTTTTCGTTCTTTTTCTTTTATTTTCATTTTTCATTTTTCAAGTTTTCTCTTTTTTTTTCAAAAAATGTTTGTGTTGCTCATAATTAGTTCAAAACTTCACAAACATGTCCTCGTTTTCAAATATTGTACCTAAATTAAAAAAATGTTCACGCTTTTCAAAAAATGTTCAGAACCCGGCGCGCGAGCCCCACACCGCGACCGCGCGAGGCTCTTCTTCCCCCGCGCGCTTCTCCTTCCCTTCCCGCTTCGTCTTCGTCACCGTCGTCTCCAAGTCAGAACCCGGCGCCCAGGACCGCCCTCCGCCGCCGGCTCTGTCTCCATCGAGCGCCGAAGACCCCTTTCTCGTCCAGGGTTCGGTCAGATCCCGGCCTCCCTCACATGTCCCCGCGCTCGCCGCCGGCGAAGGACGTGGCCAGGGAGCCGCTTGAACTATGTTGTGCCTTGCTGTAATCATTTTTTCTTTTGAAAAATAGTGGACACGCTCTACCGTGCGGATCCTCCTCCAGCCATGCACTAAATTACTCACTTTCGCCGACGTGTGGGCCAGCCAGCATCAGGGTCCACCAGCCATGCACTAAATTACTCTGTAGTAGAGTGACGGTAGACTACCCCGATCGAAGCGCCGCAGTAATGCCCAATGAGCCGTCAAATCACAAAACCCCCTCCTTTCCAGCACTAAGTTGGACAGACGAAGCAACCATCATTTCACTCTTCTCTCTCAGCTTCCTCTCTACCCAACCCTTGTTGGAAATATGCCCTAGAGGCAATAATAAATTGATTATTATTATATTTCCTTGTTCATGATAATCGTTTATTATCCATGCTAGAATTGTATTGATAGGAAACTCAGATACATGTGTGGATACATAGACAACACCATGTCCCTAGTAAGCCTCTAGTTGACTAGCTCGTTGATCAATAGATGGTTACGGTTTCCTAACCATGGACATTGGATGTCATTGATAACGGGATCACATCATTAGGAGAATGATGTGATGGACAAGACCCAATCCTAAGCATAGCACTAGATCGTGTAGTTCGTATGCTAAAGCTTTGCTAATGTCAAGTATCATTTCCTTAGACCATGAGATTGTGCAACTCCCGGATACCGTAGGAATACTTTGGGTGTGCCAAACGTCACAACGTAACTGGGTGGCTATAAAGGTACACTACGGGTATCTCTGAAAGTGTCTGTTGGGTTGGCACGAATCGAGACTGGGATTTGTCACTCCGTGTAAACGGAGAGGTATCTCTGGGCCCACTCGGTAGGACATCATCATAATGTGCACAGTGTGATCAAGGAGTTGATCACGGGATGATGTGTTATGGAACGAGTAAAGAGACTTGCCGGTAACGAGATTGAACAAGGTATCGGGATACCGACGATCGAATCTCGGGCAAGTATCATACCGATAGACAAAGGGAATTGTATACGGGATTGATTAAGTCCTTGACATCGTGGTTCATCCGATGAGATCATCGTGGAACATGTGGGAGCCAACATGGGTATCCAGATCCCGCTGTTGGTTATTGACCGGAGAACGTCTCGGTCATGTCTGCATGTCTCCCGAACCCGTAGGGTCTACACACTTAAGGTTCGATGACGCTAGGGTTATAAAGGAAGTTAGTATGTGGTTACCGAATGTTGTTCGGAGTCCCGGATGAGATCCCGGACGTCACGAGGAGTTCCGGAATGGTCCGGAGGTAAAGATTTATATATGGGAAGTCCTGTTTTGGACACCGGAAGAGTTTCGGGGTTTATCGGTAACGTACCGGGACCACCGGGAGGGTCCCGGGGGTCCACCAAGTGGGGCCACCAACCCCAGAAGGCTGCGTGGGCCAAGTGTGGGAGGGGACCAGCCCCTAGGAGGGCTGGTGCGCCCCCCACAAGGGGCCCAAGGCGCAAGGATGAGTGGGAGGGGGCAAACCCTAGTCCAGTTGGGCCTTAAGGCCCATCTAGTGGGTTCCTTCCCCTCTTTCCCCTCTTGGCCGCCCCCTTGGATCCCATCTAGGGCTGCCGCCTCCCCTAGGGGTGGGAAACCCTAGAGGGGGCGCAGCCCTCCCCTTCCCCTATATATATGAGGCCTAGGGGCTGCCCACAATACGCGATCAGATCTCTCGTTTGGTGCAGCCCTGCATCTCTCTCTCCCTCCTCTTCTGTGGTGCTTGGCGAAGCCCTGCAGGATAGCCACGCTCCTCCATCACCACCACGCCGTTGTGCTGCTGCTGGAAGGAGTCTTCCTCATCCTCTCCCTCTCTCCTTGCTGGATCAAGGCGTGGGAGACGTCACCGGGCTGTACGTGTGTTGAACGCGGAGGTGCCGTCCGTTCGGCACTTGGTCATCGGTGATTTGAATCACGACGAGTACGACTCCATCAACCCCGTTCACTTGAACGCTTCCGCTTAGCGATCTACAAGGGTATGTAGATGCAACTCTCTTTCTACTCGTTGCTAGTCTCTCCATAGATAGATCTTGGTGATACGTAGGGAAAAATTTTGAATTTCTGCTACGTTCCCCAACAACCCTCACTTCTGCCTCATCTTGTTCCTCATTTCTTCAAGAAAACCCCGACCTGCTTCTGCCATTGTTCTTCTCTCGCAAAGTAGGAAAGGTGAGCGCATCAATGGTGTTGATTCTGGCCAAGGCCCGGTCTTGCAACCCCGAGACTGATCCTATAGCTCCCTCTCTTTTCTTCTTTTGGGTTTGTGATTATGGTTTCTTTTCTTTTATTTCTATTTGACAGTTTCTTGATGGATGCTGGAGCACAGGCCGAAGTGATGTCTATGGCTCCGGCCAAAACCATCGAGGCTCATGGTACGAAGAAGCGCAAGCACCCCACTGAGACTACCGCAGACAAGCTCAAAGCCATCGCCCTGTCCAAGCCCCCCTCTCCGGGATCCCTCATTAAGCAAGTCCAGGTAATATCTCTTCTTGACGATCTTTTTCTCGATCTTGATCGTGTTTTTTCAGCTAACACGCAGTACTAGTACTAGTAGTACAACTTTCTGGGTGATCTTGCATGTGATTTTTGTGTGCCAAATGACGGTTCTAAATTCCTCTTTTGACCAAAACATGCGAGAGGTTGACACTGATTTCTTATAGATTAGTTTCAACTACTCCCTCTCTCCCAAATTTCTTGTCTTAGATTTGTCTAGATACGGATGTATCTAATACTAAAATGTGACTTGATACATCCGTATCTAGACAAATCTAAGACAAGAATTTTGGGACGGAGGGAGTACTTTATGAACATCAATGCTACCTTTTAAGAGGGTATATTTGCCTCAGTAACTTGTGTTATGGATATTACATGTAATCCCTCTGCTCTCATGCCTTTGAAGACATGTTCTAGTGTATTTGTTCACTCATTTGTGTGCGTATATGTAGTCATATATGGAGTATAATATCGGAAATCATCTTATATTTCTGAACGGATGTAGTAATAAAATATGGTTTTTGTTTGAATTAGAACCAGGTCCGCGGTGGAGATGAAGTTCTCAAAGTCATGCCATGTGAACTGGAAGACCTGATGATGAGTTCTACTGCTGAACTATCGAGCTGTTGTGTCCTTGTCGCCACATGTCCTGAACTAGTGTTTTCCTGTAGCATTATTGTCAGGCGTGTTCTCGAGGTTGTACTTGACCACAACAATTTCCTGGCTGTGCCTTCGATTACGAAGGGTGTGGTTCTTGTAAAGCTTCCCAACAAATCTGATGCGGCCTGTCTTCATCATCATGTTTATGAGTGGAAAGACCACTCTGTTAGGTTCTCCAAGGTTGACAAGATGGTGATGGTGCATGTAGACATCTCACACGAAGTCCATGGCCTAGTTAGTTATGCGGGGTTCATCCCGTAGGTCGGTGGCAAGAAATAGTCTGCAGAGTTTAGTTAGTGCAACTTTGCTTGTCTGTAGTAAGTACTATTGTTCAGTACTTGATTTGTGTTTGTGAACCCTGTATTGTTTATTAGTACTGCCGCTTTTGCTGTGTGGTCAGTCCTGAGAACGATCTATGTTAATGTCTGTCCACTCAATTCAGTCTGTATATTTTGAAGTATCCAGATCATATTTTTTGTGAGGACGGTTTGTCAATTGTGGTTACACTCCAATATCTGTATGCATTGTAGGGTTTATCGCACCCACCAGGATTTCCAGTCCCATGGATGTTCGGTCCATACAATTTTTCACGACCTTTGGGCTGTCCTGCTTGTGGGAGTAGGCAGGGCCCCTGCATGCCACGCGTAGTTGGACGATCAATCTTCTGTTTAGTACTTCAACATAGTGATTTCCTGGTAAGGATTCACTCGTGTCACATCAAGTAAATCTTATTGATTTACTGTCTAAATCTTATTGATTTAATGTCATGTTTTCTTTCTTTTCCTACAATTTTACGATGCAGGTTTTGCCATGTGACATTCGTCACAGAATAAACCGTTTGGTTTGCTCTACGATGGCTATTTTTGCAGGTTTCACTTGTTATGTCGTGTCAGTAACGAAGGCACTGTCCATCACTTATATTACTGGAAAAAATTGGATCAGTCTGTTGTCTGAGTACAAGCTGGATCCCTATGATAAACTGCAGTTTGGTTTAACAAAAACGCCACAATTAGTACTTCTCGCGTTTAAAAGAAATGAAGAAGAAAAACTGGATCAAGGTCACGGATCCTAGTCAAGTTAGAAAGCTGATCATAGCAGACCAGACACGATCGCCGCTGTCTCACACAGATCGAGCACCGGTAGTTGCTCTAGCACTGACAGCGGCAGCAGCTCAGTCTGATCCAGCTAAGGATTGGGCACCGACCGCGTCAGCGGATCAGTCTGATCTACCGGAGGATCGGGCATCGACACCGGCACCAGCTCTACAAGGAGCACCATCTCCGGCAGCAGCAGCGGCTTCGGCACCTGCACCAACACTTGCACTTGCATCTGCTCCGGCCCGTGCAGTTGCACCGGCAACAGACTGGGCTGCAGTTCGCACTTCATATACCAAAGTCCTTACAAAAACCGACATGTCCACCTTCTTGGTAAGCATTGGCCGCCCAAGTGCTTCGTTATTTTTTCTTTCCATGTTGTTTCACATGATTCACTGTGTTGATCTAACTGTTTGGGTATGTCTTCTTGTTTGCAAACAGAGAATTCCTAGAGCAACGAGGGAGTCGTTCAACAATCCGGGCGACCGCGGCCAAGTTTCTCTTACCATGCGCAACCTTGGTGTGAATGAACCTGCTCAATATACCGTAAGTATAAAGGATGGTCGCATGATGATTGATGCTAAAGGATGGTCAAGGTTCAAATCTAAATCATATCTTGCGGTAGGGGATGATGTCAAAATCGAACTTAATTTCTTGGCAAGGAGAGCTGGTCCGAATCAACTTTGAAATTAGCAGCACACAACTGCCGAACTGATCTATCCTCCGAGAGATTTTGATGTAATAATCTGGCATGGTGAAACAAGTGTCCTGTGTGTATAAGTAGTATGGCAATATTATTTATCACATGGTATATCGTTGATAGAATTGCAACTCTGATTGCTGGTTAGGAACTGTCGTTCGATTTCATTCCAACAGCTGATGTGCTTTATTTAATTTTGTGTATTCGCCTTGCGACAGCATCTAAAACCAGCGCCGTACCGATCGCTTGCAATATGAAAAGCGCTGAGGTAGAACACATGGCCCCCAAACATGCAGGGCCGGCCTGCGGCCCAAAGTCCGGAACCGTGAGCCTATCTGAGTATTATATTCTCAACTGAACCCCCATAAAAAAAGCCGAACCCCCATAATGCCCGTGCATTGCAGAGGGAGTATATTTCTCGACAAGGTGAGCCTGTGATATAAAAGATTTGTATATTTCTTTACAGAGTATCTCTCTGTCAAAAAATATATTTATGTGTAACTAGTTACTCCTGTCTTTCTACTTCCTTTCGCTGATATGTGGGGCAACCGGCAACGGGGTCCACGTGCCATATGCACAAATTAGAGTGCACAACTTCACGGTAGACACACTCCGGTCGTAGCGCCGTAGTAATGCCCAATGAGCCGTCAAATCACAACCCCCCTTCCAGCTTTAGCAGTAAGTTGGACGGACGAAGCGGCAATATTTCACTGGGCCTGAATCCCCTTCTCCCTCGTCTGCTTGTTCAGAGAAAACCCCCTCTCGTCGATTGCATAGGGTTTTCTCATGGAGAACCAGGTACGAATTCTTCATCCATCCCCGATAAACCCAAGTCCCTTGGTCGCAGGTAATCCTAGGATGGCAGCCGCCGCCGTTGATGCATTTTTCTTCCTACTGAATCTAGTGTGTTTCATTTGCAGTGCCCGAAGTGCGAGTACCCTACAGGTTTCTGCACCCTCGGCGAGACGCCACACTTGTTCCTTCTCATCCTAAGACAACATTTTGAAACGCGCACAGTATGTACCTAGAATCCTCTTTTCTATCCGGGAGGGTGGGGTTTTTTTGAACATGTTGTGTTCTCATATTATTTTTCCTGCAGTGTATTATTTGCTCTGCCAGAACACATGTACTCAAGATGCTCGGCCTTGCCACTGAATACACTAGTTTAATGGTCACAGTGAAGACGAGCCATGGATATAAGTTCCGAGTTGGGTTGATGAACCAAGAAGATCGCTGCTTTTTTTATGGCCGAACTTGGATAAACTTTCTCAAGTGTTACGGACTGAAAGTTGGCGCACGAATGTTGATGGAAATAGCAGAACCTGGTCTCATCTTCACTGCGATCTTCCACCCCGACGTCGTTCCAATTGTTCATCCATGTTAGTTTTGTATCTGGTTCTTGCTTGTTGCCTCGATTACTTCTTAATCCACCTATTCTGTCTAACTAATCACAATTTAACTTTAGAAGTAGCAACGAATCTCTCACGAAGATGCTACTTCTAACTAATATTTTCTGATAATTGGTGGCACGTGTAGGTTTTTTCAGAGTTAAGCAGTATGCTCGTTTGTTACTCTGTAATAACTCAGCTATTACTAATGGCACTGAAGTTGACTGGATCGACATCCACAAGCTCCTATACTTTATCGATCGTCTTGAGGTCCTTGTGGGGCGTTTCAATGGTGGAAGGCCACGTTGGATATGTGTGCCACTACTGCACTCGTTGAACAGGTCCAACTGTGTCGAGAAACTTATGGTACGAGCTGTTTTCTGTTATATATGTTGTTCATAAACTATTGCTTATACACAGTTTTGCAGTTGTGATCTTCTTGAAACAGGAATTGTCGAGTTCTATTATTCCTATATAGATGCCTGACCATGGTCGGGTCAGACTTGCGCTTGGTCATAACATGATGTTTATGTCGACCTATTCAATTCCCCTTGGAGGTGAAAAGATACTTATTCATGGGTGGTCTCAAATAATGAAGGCCTGTCCATCTTGGAGAATATGACAGAACATTATGTTCATACTTTTCCATGGCTCTAAAGCGAATATCCTGTTTATTGACCACGTTGCGAGATGAAGCCGCTTTTAGAAGGTTGTGGATGCGCGGGGTGGCGCCTGGGCCTTGTCCTAGGGCTTTGGCACCCTCACCCTTGGTTAACTGTAGGCAAAGTAGCACTGTTCGAGGCGTGCTTTGTACGGTTGAACCTGTATAAGTACTTATACTGCTTTCGGCTTTGGTTGTTAAGTGCCCCTGCTGGTTTCAGTTAAGGTTGTTAAGTACTCCTGCTGCTTTTACAGTCTGTCGTGTTTCTTCAGTCCTGTCTTCCTCCAGCCAGCAAAACCAAACCAGCGCCGGCGGGGCCGCCTGCTTCCGCCTCCCACGGCTGGCTGCGCCTCAGCGCACGCATCGCCGCCCCACCGTCTCCTAAATCGTTAACGCCGACGTCCTCCGCGCGCTTTGGTGCGCTGGCCGCGGCGCCGCCCTCTCGCGTTGTCAACATGGTCAACAAACAACAGGAATCGGCAGACGTACGTGGAGAGGATGACAGTAGGGGCCCACCACGTCAGCGTATGGAAAAATAAAATGCTTCCTCCTAGTGTTTTCCTGACATCTCGGACCCACGATATTGTGAGCGTATATAGTCAATAGACAAGAGAACAACACAAGATCGGCTGACACCTGGGACGTAGCTACTCGAGCAGTATTTGTTTTTGTTTGGTATTGTTGAGACGGAGCAGGGTTTGAACTGGGCTGTGGCCCGTCTAGCCCAGGCTTATGTTTTATGTTCACCATGTGACCAGCCCAGCTATTTTTTCTTTGTGAAAATGAGCGCGGTTTATTTTTTCTGAAGAATACCCAATTCAGGCCTACTTATTTTTCTACGCCCTGATGGGCTGCAACTCTTTCAAGATGCCTGCAAATCTTGAAAGTAATATGAAATGGGTTGTAAATATAAAAACAAATGACAAATTGGCAATTACTTTATAATTTCTGAATTTTATCACATTTTCAGATTCCTATTTCACTAGGCATTAACCTAATTTAAATATATCTTCAAAGTACTTTGAATCTGGCTGGACATTTCGGTATTAAAAATAGTTTGGAACCCACAGAAATATACGAAATTGGCCCTGGCCAACCAAAAAAACGACTGCAATAAATTGCATAAGAAGTTGCCATGAGCTATATATAAATTATTAAAAAAAGAGGGAGTGGTCTGACTTGTGGGCCTATTTAGTTGACGCGTATGCAAGATTTTTTTAGTTATTATATACGTCAACAAACGATTTTAGCAGACGTAACCGTTGGATGTCAATCCAACGGCCGTCGTGTTTCTTCAATCTCTGATCTTCTTGCTCCAGCCGCCAAAGCAACGCTGGCGGGACCGCCTACTCCCGCCTCCCGTGGCCGGCTGTGCTGCCGCGCAGGCCTCAGCGCCCCCTACTACTCCCACCGCTGGCCAGGGCATCCCCTCTACTCACCCACACCCTCTGTTATTCTGCGGCGACGGCAGCCTCACACCGCAGCCGAACCGGGGAATGCTCGTACTCCTCTCTGCGTGGGCATCCACTGCCGCGTCTTCCCCGGCTCCGCGTTGTCCCCTTCCTATGCCTCGCCGTCGTCCACCGCCGTGGTGCTCTCGGCGCGGCGTGGTCAATGTGGTCAACGATCGACTCCCATCGAAAGAGTACTTTACGTGGAGAGGCTGACAGCTGGGTCCACGGCAGCCGCAAGGAAGTGCCTCCTTATTACGCGGAAAATAATTATTCCTCCACCTGACAGCGGGGACCCACCGGACGGGCCATCAGTATTTTGCGGAAAAAAATCGTTTCCCCCTGACTGCTGGGACCCACCGGACGGGCCACCGTATTTCGCGAAAAAAAACGTTCCCCCCGCTGTCAGCTCGGACCCACCGGAAATGCCTCCTTATTACGCACAAGAAAATGAATACTCCCCCGGCTAGCTGGGACCCACCTTGGTGGGAGGCTGACTTGTGGGCCTACTAAGTTGACGGGGACGAAGGGCTTTGTCAACTTAGTCAATATGAACGATTCTAGCTCTAGTGACCGTACGATGTCCATCCAACAGCCGTAGTGCTTCTTCAACCTCTGGTCTTCTTGCTCCAGCCGCCCAACGCAGCGCCGGTCGTGCCGCATGCTCCTGCCTCCTGTGGCCGGCTGTGCTGCCGCGAAGGCCTCACCTACCCCTACTATTCCCGCCGCTGGCCAGGCCCTGCGGCGACGGCAGCCTCACACCACAGCCGAACCAGTGAACCCTCGTACTCCTCTCCGCGCGGGCTTCCACTGCCGCATCTTCCCCGGCTCCCCGTCGTCCCCTTCCTAGGCCTCGCCGTCGTCCACCGCCCTGGTGCTCTCGGCGCGGCGTGGTCAACGTGGTCAAGGAACGACTTCCATCGGACGTGGACTGTATGTGGAGAGGCTGACAGCTGGGTCCATGGCCGCAGCAAGGAAGTGCCTCCTTATTACATGCAAAATAATTATTCCTCCACCTGACAGTGGGGACCCACAGGACAGACCACCGTATTTCGCGAAAAAACATTTCCCCCCTGACTGCTGGGACCCACCAGCTACACCTTCGCACGCAAGGAAGTGCGTCCGGGCAAAAAAAACAAAATGATTCGCCCCCCTGACTGCTGGGACCCACCAGCTACATCTTCGCACACAAGGAAGTGCCTGACAATCGGGACCCACCTAGTCGAAGCGTACGTAGCGTTGTCATTCCGGTCGCGAACGTGTATGCACATATATACTGGTCGATGTAGAGGCGCGCACGTAGCATGTACACGTACGTACAGCGGTAAGGGTGCAAGAAAGAAAATACGGCCACGTATGTGTACATACGGGCGGGGTCTCGAACGCCTACTCGCGCATACGTACGGCGAGGGCTCGTGTACATGGCTGGGTCGGAACGGAGAAATAGCGTCGTCGTCGTGTTCATGGGGAGGCAACGGAATGCGTCGTGTTCATCGGTGTTGGGGAACGTAGTAATTTCAAAAAAATTCCTACGCACACGCAAGATCATGGTGATGCATAGCAACGAGAGGGGAGAGTGTGATCTACGTAGCCTAGTAGATCAACAACGGAAGCGTTTAGTTGATGTAGTCGTACGTCTTCACGGCCCGACCGATCAAGCACCGAAACTATGGCACCTCCGAGTTTTAGCACATGTTCAGCTCGATGACGATCCCCGGACTCCGATCCAATAAAGTGTCGGGGAAGAGTTCCGTCAGCACGACAGCGTGGTGACGATCTTGATGTACTACTGTCGCAGGGCATCGCCTAAGCACCACTACAATATTATCGAGGACTATGGTGGCAGGGGGCACCGCATACGGCTAAGAATATGATCACGTGGATCAACTTGTGTGTCTATGGGGTGCCCCCTGCCCCCGTATATAAAGGAGTGGAGGAGGGGAGGGCCGGCCCTCTCTATGGCGCGCCCTAGGGGAGTCCTACTCCCACCGGGAGTAGGATTCCCCCTTTCCTAGTCCAACTAGGAGTCCTTCCATGTAGTAGGAGTAGGAGACAAGGAAGGGGAAGAGGGAAGAGAAGGAAGGAGGGGGCGCAGCCCCTCCCCCTAGTCCAATTCGGACTAGGCCTTGGGGGGCGCGCGACCTGCCTCTCCCTCTCCCTAAAGCTCAATAAGGCACATATACTTCTTCTCCCGTATTCCCGTAACTCCCCGGTACTCCAAAAAATACCCGAACCACTCGGAACCTTTCAGATGTCTGAATATAGTCGTCCAATATATCGATCTTTACGCCTCGACCATTTCGAGACTCCTCGTCATGTCCCCGATCTCATCCGGGACTCCGAACTCCTTCTGTACATCAAAACTCATAAACTCATAATATAACTGTCATCGAAACCTTAAGCGTGCGGACCCTACGGGTTCGAGAACAATGTAGACATGACCGAGACACGTCTCTGGTCAATAACCAATAGCGGAACCTGGATGCTCATATTGGCTCCTACATATTCTACGAAGATCTTTACCGGTCAGACCGCATAACAACATACGTTGTTCCCTTTGTCATCGGTATGTTACTTGCCCGAGATTCGATCGTCGGTATCTCAATACCTAGTTCAATCTCGTTACCGACAAGTCTCATTACTTGTTCCGTAATACATCATCTCGCAACTAACTCATTAGTTGCAATGCTTGCAAGGCTTGTGTGATGTGCATTACCGAGAGGGCCCAGAGATACCTCTCCGACAATCGGAGTGACAAATCCTAATCTCGAAATACGCCAACCCAACATGTACCTTTGGAGACACCTGTAGAGCTCCTTTATAATCACCCAGTTACGTTGTGACGTTTGGTAGCACACAAAGTGTTCCTCCAGCAAACGGGAGTTGCATAATCTCACAGTCATAGGAACATGTATAAGTCATGAAAAATAGCAACAACAACATAGTAAACGACCGGGTGCTAAGCTAATGGAATGGGTCATGTCAATCAGATCATTCACCCAATGATGTGATCCCGTTAATCAAATAACAACTCTTTGTCCATGGTTAGGAAACATAACCATCTTTGATTAATGAGCTAGTCAAGTAGAGGCATACCAGTGACACTCTGTTTGTCTATGTATCCACACATGTATTATGTTTCTGGTTAATACAATTCTAGCATGAATAATAAACATTTATCATGAAATAAGGAAATAAATAATAACTTTATTATTGCCTCTAGGACATATTTCCTTCAGTCTCCCACTTGCACTAGAGTCAATAATCTAGATCACATCACCATGTGATTAACATCGATAGTTCACATCATCATGTGATTAACATCCATAGTTCACATCGCCATGTGACCAACACCCAAAGGGTTTACTAGATTCAGTAATCTAGTTCACATCGCTTATGTGATTAACACCCAAAGAGTACTAAGGTGTGATCATGTTTTGCTTCTGAGAGAAGTTTAGTCAACGGGTCTGCCATATTCAAATCGCTTATGTATTTTGCAAATTTCTATGTCAATGATGCTCTGCATGGAGCTACTCTTAGCTAATTGCTCCCACTTTCAATACGTATCTAGATTGAGACTTGGAGTTATCTAGATCAGTGTCAAAATTTGCATCGACGTAACCTTTTACGACGAACCCTTTTTGTCACGTCCATAATTGAGAAACATATCCTTATTCCACTAAGGATAATTTTGACCGCTGTCCAGTGATCTACTCCTAGATCACTATTGTACTCCCTTGCCAAAATCTGTGTAGGGTATACAATAGATTTGGTACACAGCATGTCATACTTTATAGAACCTTTGGCCAAGGCATAGGGAATGACTTTCATTCTCTTTCTATCTTCTGTCGTGGTCGTGTTTTGAGTCTTACTCAATTTCACACCTTGTAACACAGGCAAGAACTCCTTCTTTGATTGTTCCATTTTGAACTACTTCAAAATCTTGTCAAGGTATGTACTCATTGAAAAAAAACTTATCAAGCGTCAAGATCTATCTCTATAGATCTTGATGCTCAATATGTAAGCAGCTTCACCGAGGTTTTCTTTGAAAAAATCCTTTCAAACACTCCTTTATGCTTTGTAGAATAATTCTACATTATTTCCGATCAAGAATATGTCATACACATATACTTATCAGAAATGTTGTAGTGCTCCCACTCACTTTGTTGTAAATACAGGCTTCACCGCAAGTCTGTATAAAACTATATGCTTTGATCAACTTATCAAAGCGTGTATTCCAACTCCGAGATGCTTGCACCAGTCCATAGATGAATCGCTGGAGCTTGCATATTTTGTTAGCACCTTTAGGATTGACAAAACCTTCTGGTTGCATCATATACAACTCTTCTTTAATAAATCAATAAAGGATTGCAGCTTTGTTTATCCATTTGCCAGATTTCATAAAATGCGGCAATTGCTAACATGATTCGGACAGACTTAAGCATAGATACGAGTGAGAAACTCTCATCATAGTCAACACCTTTAAACTTGTCGAATTTTTTTTGCGACAATTCTAGCTTTGTAGATAGTAACACTACTATCAGCGTCTGTCTTCCTCTTGAAGATCCATTTATTTTCTATGGCTTGCCGATCATCGGGCAAGTCAACCAAAGTCTACACTTTGTTCTCATACATGGATCCCATCTCAGATTTCATGGCCTCAAGCCATTTATCGGAATTTGGGCTCATCATCGCTTCCTCATAGTTCGTAGGTTCGTCATGGTCAAGTAACATGACCTCCAGAATAGGATTACCGTACCACTCTGGTGCGGATCTCACTCTGATTTACCTACGAGATTTGGTAGTAACTTGATCTGAAGTTACATGATCATCATCATTGGCTTCCTCACTAATTGGTGTAGTAGTCACAGGAACAGATTTCTATGATGAACTATTTCTGTGACACGGCTAAGAATATGATCACGTGGATCAACTTGTGTGTCTATGGGGTGCCCCTGAAGGAAATATGCCCTAGAGGCAATAATAAAGTTATTATTTATTTCCTTATATCATGATAAATGTTTATTATTCATGCTAGAATTGTATTAACCGGAAACATAATACATGTGTGAATACATAGACCAACAGAGTGTCACTAGTATGCCTCTACTTGACTAGCTCGTTAATCAAAGATGGTTATGTTTCCTAACCATGAACAAAGAGTTGTTATTTGATTAACGAGGTCACATCATTAGTTGAATGATCTGATTGACATGACCCTTTCCATTAGCTTAGCACCCGATCGTTTAGTATGTTGCTATTGCTTTCTTCATGACTTATACATGTTCCTATAACTATGAGATTATGCAACTCCCGTTTACCGGAGGAACACTTTGGGTACTACCAAATGTCACAACGTAACTGGGTGATTATAAAGGAGTACTACAGGTGTCTCCAATGGTAGATGTTGGGTTGGCGTATTTCGAGATTAGGGTTTGTCACTCCGATTGTCGGAGAGGTATCTCTGGGCCCTCTCGGTAATACACATCACATAAGCCTTGCAAGCATAATAACTAAGATGTTAGTTATGAGATGATGTATTACGGAACGAGTAAAGAGACTTGCCAGTAACGAGATTGAACTAGGTATTGGATACCGACGATCGAATCTCGGGCAAGTAACATACCGATGACAAAGGGAACAACGTATGTTGTTATGCGGTTTGACCGATAAAGATCTTCGTAGAATATGTGGGAGCCAATATGGGCATCCAGGTCCCGCTATTGGTTATTGACCGGAGACGTGTCTCGGTCATGTCTACATTGTTCTCGAACCGTAGGGTCCGCACGCTTAACGTTACGATGACAGTTATTATGAGTTTATGCATTTTGATGTACCGAAGGTTGTTCGGAGTCCCGGATGTGATCACGGACATGACAAGGAGTCTCGAAATGGTCGAGATGTAAAGATTGATATATTGGAAGCCTATGTTTGGACACCGGAAGTGTTCCGGGTGAAATCGGGATTTTACCGGAATACCGGGAGGGTTACCGGAACCCCCCGGGAGGCAAATGGGCCTATTGGGCCTTAGTGGAAAAGTGAAAAGAGGCTGCCCACAAGGGCTGCGCGCCTCCCCCCTTCCCTAGTCCTATTAGGACTAGGAGAAGGGGCCGGCCCCCCTCTCTTCTCTCTTCTCTTTGAGGAGTCCTATTAGGAATAGGATTGGGGGGGAGTCCTACTCCCGGTAGGAGTGGGACTCCCCCTGCGCCTCTCTCCCTGGCCGGCCGAACCCCTCCCCCTGCTCCTTTATATACGGGGGCAGGGGGCACCCCATGGACACACAAGTTGATCATTGTTGATCGTTCCTTAGCCGTGCGCGATGCCCCCTGCCACCAAATTCCACCTCGGTCATATCGTTGTAGAGCTTAGGCGAAGCCCTGCGTCGGTAGTACATCAAGATCGTCACCACGCCGTTGTGCTGACGGAACTCTTCCTCGACGCTTTGCTGGATCGGAGCCCGAGGATCGTCATCGAGCTAAACGTGTGCTAAGAACTCGGAGGTGCCGGAGTAACGGTGCTTGGATCGGTCGGATCGGGAAGAAGACGTACGACTACTTCCTCTACGTTGTGAGATCGCTTCCGCAGTCGGTCTGCGTTGGTACGTAGACAATACTCTCCCCCTTGTTGCTATGCATCACCATGATCTTGCGTGTGCGTAGGAAAATTTTCGAAATTACTACGTTCCCCAACAGTGGCATCCGAGCCTAGGTTTTATGGTTTGATGTTATTTGCACGAGTAGAACACAAGTGAGTTGTGGGCGATACAAGTCATACTACCTACCAGCATGTCATACTTTGGTTCGGCGGTATTGTTGGGTGAGACGATCCGGACCAACCTTACGCGTACTCTTACGCGAGACCGGTTCCCTCGACGTGCTTTGCACATAGATGGCTTGCGGAAGACTGTCTCTCCAACTTTA
The DNA here is from genome assembly GCA_034509565.1 of Triticum monococcum. NCBI lineage: Eukaryota > Viridiplantae > Streptophyta > Magnoliopsida > Poales > Poaceae > Triticum > Triticum monococcum. The sequence continues at coordinate 7,292,893 of CM067847.1, read as the reverse complement.
GTTGAACCAAGTGTGACTACGCCCGGTCCTTGAGAAGGTTAAAACGGAGTCTATTTGACGAACTATCGTTGTGGTTTTGATGCGTAGGTGAGATGAGTTCTTACTTAAGCCCGTAGCAGCCACGTAAAACTTGAAACAACAAAGTAGAGGACGTCTAACTTGTTTTTGCAGGGCATGTTGTGATGTGATATGGTCAAGGCATGATGCTGATTTTATTGTATGAGATGATCATGTTTTGTAACCGAGTTATCGGCAACTGGCAGGAGCCATATGGTTGTCGCTTTATTGTATGCAATGCAATCGCGATGTAATGCTTTACTTTATTACTAAGCGGTAGTGATAGTCGTGGAAGCATAAGATTGGCGAGATGACAACGATGCTACGATGGAGATCAAGGTGTCGCGCCGGTGACGATGGTGATCATGACGGTGCTTCGGAGATGGAGATCACAAGCACAAGATGATGATGGCCATATCATATCACTTATATTGATTGCATGTGATGTTTATCCTTTTATGCATCTTATCTTGCTTTGATTGACGGTAGCATTATAAGATGATCTCTCACTAAATTATCAAGAAGTGTTCTCCCTGAGTATGCACCGTTGCCAAAGTTCGTCGTGCCCAGACACCACGTGATGATCGGGTGTGATAAGCTCTACGTCCATCTACAACGGGTGCAAGCCAGTTTTGCACATGCAGAATACTCAGATTAAACTTGACGAGCCTAGCATATGCAGATATGGCTTCGGAACACAGAGACCAAAGGTCGAGCGTGAATCATATAGTAGATATGATCAACATGACGATGTTCACCATTGAAAACTACTCCATCTCACGTGATGATCGGTTATGGTTTAGTTGATTTGGATCACGTGATCACTTAGAGGATTAGAGGGATGTCTATCTAAGTGGGAGTTCCTAAGTAATTTGATTAACTGAACTTAAAACTTATCATGAACTTAGTACCTGATAGTATCTTGCTTGTTATGTTGATTGTAGATAGATGGCTCGTGCTGTTGTTCCGTTGAATTTTAATGCGTTCCTTGAGAAAGCAAAGTTGAAAGATGATGGTAGCAATTACACGGACTGGGTCCGTAACCTGAGGATTATCCTCATTGCTGCACAGAAGAATTACGTCCTGGAAGCACCGCTGGGTGCCAGGCCTGCTGCTGGAGCAACGCCAAATGTTATGAACGTCTGGCAGAGCAAAGCTGATGACTACTCGATAGTTCAGTGTGCCATGTTTTACGGCTTAGAATCGGGACTTCAATGACGTTTTGAACGTCATGGAGCATATGAGATGTTCCAGGAGTTGAAGTTAATATTTCAAGCAAATGCCCGAATTGAGAGATATGAAGTCTCCAATAAAGTTCTATAGCTGCAAGATGGAGGAGAACAGTTCTGTCAGTGAGCATATACTCAAAATGTCTGGGTATAATAATCACTTGATTCAGATGGGAGTTAATCTTCCAGATGATTGCGTCATTGACAGAATTCTCCAATCACTGCCACCAAGCTACAAGAGCTTCGTGATGAACTATAATATGCAAGGGATGAACAAGACTATTCCCGAGCTCTTCGCAATGCTGAAAGCTGCGGAGGTAGAAATCAAGAAGGAGCATCAAGTGTTGATGGTTAACAAAACCACCGGTTTCAAGAAAAAGGGCAAAGGGAAGAAGAAGGGGAACTTCAAGAAGAACAGCAAGCAAGTTGCTGCTCAGGAGAAGAAACCCAAGTCTGGACCTAAGCCTGAAACTGAGTGCTTCTACTGCAAGCAGACTGGTCACTGGAAGCGGAACTGCCCCAAGTATTTGGCGGATAAGAAGGATGGCAAGGTGAACAAAGGTATATGTGATATACATGTTATTGATGTGTACCTTACTAGAGCTCGCAGTAGCACCTGGGTATTTGATACTGGTTCTGTTGCTAATATTTGCAACTCGAAACAGGGACTACGGAATAAGCGGACGCTAGCAAAGGACGAGGTGACGATGCGCGTGGGAAACGGTTCCAAAGTCGATGTGATCGCGGTCGGCACGCTACCTCTACATCTACCTTCGGGATTAATATTAGACCTAAATAATTGTTATTTGGTGCCAGCATTGAGCATGAACATTATATCTGGATCTTGTTTAATGCGAGACGGTTATTCATTTAAATCAGAGAATAATGGTTGTTCTATTTATATGAGTAATATCTTTTATGGTCATGCACCTTTGAAGAGTGGTCTATTCTTGTTGAATCTCGATAGTAGTGATACACATATTCATAATGTAGAAGCCAAAAGATGCAGAGTTGATAATGATAGTGCAACTTATTTGTGGCACTGCCGTTTAGGTCATATCGGTGTAAAGCGCATGAAGAAACTCCATACTGATGGGCTTTTGGAACCACTTGATTATGAATCACTTGGTACTTGCAAACCGTGCCTCATAGGCAAGATGACTAAAACACCGTTCTCCGGTACTATGGAGAGAGCAACAGATTTATTGGAAATCATACATACCGATGTATGTGGTCCGATGAATATTGAGGCTCGTGGCGGATATCGTTATTTTCTCACCTTCACAGATGATTTAAGCAGATATGGGTATATCTACTTAATGAAACATAAGTCTGAAACATTTGAAAAGTTCAAGGAATTTCAGAGTGAAGTTGAAAATCATCGTAACAAGAAAATAAAGTTTCTACGATCTGATCGTGGAGGAGAATATTTGAGTTACGAGTTTGGTATACATTTGAAAAATTGTGGAATAGTTTCGCAACTCACGCCACCCGGAACACCACAGCGTAATGGTGTGTCCGAACGTCGTAATCGTACTTTACTAGATATGGTGCGATCTATGATGTCTCTTACTGATTTACCGCTATCGTTTTGGGGTTATGCTTTAGAGACGGCCGCATTCACGTTAAATAGGGCACCATCAAAATCCGTTGAGACGACGCCTTATGAACTATGGTTTGGCAAGAAACCAAAGTTGACGTTTCTTAAAGTTTGGGGCTGCGATGCTTATGTGAAAAAGCTTCAACCTGATAAGCTCGAACCCAAAGCGGAGAAATGTGTCTTCATAGGATACCCAAAGGAAACTATTGGGTATACCTTCTATCACAGATCCGAAGGCAAGACATTCGTTGCTAAGAATGGATCATTTCTAGAGAAGGAGTTTCTCTCGAAAGAAGTGAGTGGGAGGAAAGTAGAACTTGACGTGGTAACTGTACCTGCTCCCTTATTGGAAAATAGTACATCACAGAAAACTGTTTCTGCGACACCTATACCAATTAGTGAGGAAGCTAATGATGATGATCATGAAACTTCAGGGCAAGATACTACTGAACCACGTAGATCAACCAGAGTGAGATCCGCACCAGAGTGGTACAGTAATCCAGTTCTGGAAGTCATGCTACTAGATCATGATGAACCTACGAACTATGAAGAAGCGATGGTGAGCCCAGATTCCGCAAAGTGGCTTGAGGCCATGAAATCTGAGATGGGATCCATGTATGAGAACAAAGTATGGACTTTGGTTGACTTGCCCGATGATCGGCAAGCAATTGAGAATAAATGGATCTTCAAGAAAAAGACTGACGCTGACGGTAATATTACTGTCTATAAAGCTCGACTTGTCGCAAAAGGTTTTCGACAAGTTCAAGGGGTTGACTACGATGAGACCTTCTCACCCGTAGCGATGCTTAAGTCCGTCAGAATTATGTTAGCAATTGCTGCGTTTTATGATTATGAAATATGGCAAATGGATGTCAAAACTGCATTCCTGAATGGATTTCTGGAAGAAGAGTTGTATATGACGCAACCAGAAGGTTTTGTCGATCCGAAGGGAGCTAACAAAGTGTGCAAACTCCAGCGATCCATTTATGGACTGGTGCAAGCATCTCGGAGTTGGAATAAACGCTTTGATAGTGTGATCAAAGCATTTGGCTTTATACAGACTTTTGGAGAAGCCTGTATTTACAAGAAAGTGAGTGGGAGCTCTGTAGCATTTCTGATATTATATGTGGATGACATATTGCTGATTGGAAATGATATAGAATTTCTGGATAGCATAAAGGGATACTTGAATAAAAGTTTTTCGATGAAAGACCTCGGGGAAGCTGCTTACATATTAGGCATAAAGATCTATAGAGATAGATCAAAACGCTTGATTGGACTTTCACAAAGCACATACCTTGACAAGATTTTGAAGAAGTTCAAAATGGATCAAGCAAAGAAAGGGTTCTTGCCTGTGTTACAATGTGTGAAGTTGAGTCAGACTCAATGCCCGACCACCGCAGAAGATAGAGAGAAAATGAAAGATGTTCCCTATGCTTCAGCCATAGGCTCTATCATGTATGCAATGCTGTGTACCAGACCTGATGTGTGCCTTGCTATAAGTTTAGCAGGGAGGTACCAAAGTAATCCAGGAGTGGATCACTGGACAGCGGTCAAGAACATCCTGAAATACCTGAAAAGGACTAGGGATATGTTTCTCGTATATGGAGGTGACAAAGAGCTCACCGTAAGAGGTTACGTTGATGCAAGCTTTGACACTGATCCGGACGATTCTAAATCGCAAACCGGATACGTGTTTACTTTAAACGGTGGAGCTGTCAGTTGGTGCAGTTCTAAACAAAGCGTCGTAACGGGATCTACATGTGAAGCGGAGTACATAGCTGCTTCGGAAGAAGCGAACGAAGGAGTCTGGATGAAGGAGTTCATATCCGATCTAGGTGTCATACCTAGTGCATCGGGTCCAATGAAAATCTTTTGTGACAATACTGGTGCAATTGCTTTGGCAAAGGAATCCAGATTTCACAAAAGGACCAAACACATCAAGAGACGCTTCAACTCCATCCGGGATTTAGTCCAGGTGGGAGACATAGAGATTTGCAAGATACATACGGATCTGAATGTTGCAGACCCGTTGACTAAGCCTCTTCCACGAGCAAAACATGATCAGCACCAAGGCTCCATGGGTGTTAGAATCATTACTGTGTAATCTAGATTATTGACTCTAGTGCAAGTGGGAGACTGAAGGAAATATGCCCTAGAGGCAATAATAAAGTTATTATTTATTTCCTTATATCATGATAAATGTTTATTATTCATGCTAGAATTGTATTAACCGGAAACATAATACATGTGTGAATACATAGACCAACAGAGTGTCACTAGTATGCCTCTACTTGACTAGCTTGTTAATCAAAGATGGTTATGTTTCCTAACCATGAACAAAGAGTTGTTATTTGATTAACGAGGTCACATCATTAGTTGAATGATCTGATTGACATGACCCATTCCATTAGCTTAGCACCCGATCGTTTAGTATGTTGCTATTGCTTTCTTCATGACTTATACATGTTCCTATAACTATGAGATTATGCAACTCCCGTTTACCAGAGGAACACTTTGGGTACTACCAAACGTCACAACGTAACTGGGTGATTATAAAGGAGTACTACAGGTGTCTCCAATGGTAGATGTTGGGTTGGCGTATTTCGAGATTAGGGTTTGTCACTCCGATTGTCGGAGAGGTATCTCTGGGCCCTCTCGGTAATACACATCACATAAGCCTTGCAAGCATAATAACTAAGATGTTAGTTATGAGATGATGTATTACGGAACGAGTAAAGAGACTTGCCAGTAACGAGATTGAACTAGGTATTGGATACCGACGATCGAATCTCGGGCAAGTAACATACCGATGACAAAGGGAACAACGTATGTTGTTATGCGGTCTGACCGATAAAGATCTTCGTAGAATATGTGGGAGCCAATATGGGCATCTAGGTCCCGCTATTGGTTATTGACCGGAGACGTGTCTCGGTCATGTCTACATTGTTCTCGAACCGTAGGGTCCGCACGCTTAACGTTACGATGACAGTTATTATGAGTTTATGCATTTTGATGTACCGAAGGTTGTTCGGAGTCCCGGATGTGATCACGGACATGACGAGGAGTCTCGAAATGGTCGAGACGTAAAGATTGATATATTGGAAGCCTATGTTTGGACACCGGAAGTGTTCCGGGTGAAATCGGGATTTTACCGGAATACCGGGAGGGTTACCGGAACCCCCCGGGAGGCAAATGGGCCTATTGGGCCTTAGTGGAAAAGTGAAAAGGGGCTGCCCACAAGGGCTGCGCGCCTCCCCCCCTTCCCTAGTCCTATTAGGACTAGGAGAAGGGGCCGGCCCCCCTCTCTTCTCTCTTCTCTTTGAGGAGTCCTATTAGGAATAGGATTGGGGGGGAGTCCTACTCCCGGTAGGAGTGGGACTCCCCCTGCGCCTCTCTCCCTGGCCGGCCGAACCCCTCCCCCTGCTCCTTTATATACGGGGGCAGGGGGCACCCCATGGACACACAAGTTGATCATTGTTGATCGTTCCTTAGCCGTGTGCGGTGCCCCCTGCCACCAAATTCCACCTCGGTCATATCGTTGTAGAGCTTAGGTGAAGCCCTGCGTCGGTAGTACATCAAGATCGTCACCACGCCGTTGTGCTGACAGAACTCTTCCTCGACGCTTTGCTGGATCGGAGCCCGAGGATCGTCATCAAGCTGAACGTGTGCTAAGAACTCGGAGGTGCCGGAGTAACGGTGCTTGGATCGGTCGGATCGGGAAGAAGACGTACGACTACTTCCTCTACGTTGTGAGATCGCTTCCGCAGTCGGTCTGCGTTGGTACGTAGACAATACTCTCCCCCTCGTTGCTATGCATCACCATGATCTTGCATGTGCGTAGGAAAATTTTCGAAATTACTACGTTCCCCAACAGCCCCCTGCCCCCGTATATAAAGGAGTGGAAGAGGGGAGGGCCGGCCCTCTCTATGGCGCGCCCTAGGGGAGTCCTACTCCCATCGGGAGTAGGATTCCCCCTTTCCTAGTCCAACTAGGAGTCCTTCCATGTAGTAGGAGTAGGAGACAAGGAAGGGCAAGAGGGAAGAGAAGGAAGGAGGGGGCGCAGCCCCTCCCCCTAGTCCAATTCGGACTAGGCCTTGGGGGGGCGCGCGGCCTGCCTCTCCCTCTCCCCTAAAGCCCAATAAGGCCCATATACTTCTTCTCCCGTATTCCCGTAACTCCCCGGTACTCCGAAAAATACCCGAACCACTCGGAACCTTTCCGATGTCCGAATATAGTTGTCCAATATATCGATCTTTACGTCTCGACCATTTCGAGACTCCTCGTCATGTCCCCGATCTCATCCAGGACTCCGAACTCCTTCGGTACATCAAAACTCATAAACTCATAATATAACTGTCATCGAAACGTTAAGCGTGCGGACCCTACTGGTTCGAGAACAATGTAGACATGACCGAGACACGTCTCCGGTCAATAACCAATAGAGGAACCTGGATGCTCATATTGGCTCCTACATATTCTACGAAGATCTTTATTGGTTAGACCGCATAACAACATACGTTGTTCCCTTTGTCATCGGTATGTTACTTGCCCGAGATTCGATCGTCGATATCTCAATACCTAGTTCAATCTCGTTACCGACAAGTCTCTTTACTCGTTTCGTAATACATCATCTCGCAACTAACTCATTAGTTGCAATGCTTGCAAGGCTTGTGTGATGTGCATTACCGAGAGGGCCCAGAGATACCTCTCCGACAATCGGAGTGACAAATCCTAATCTCGAAATACGCCAACCCAACATGTACCTTTGGAGACACCTGTAGAGCTCCTTTATAATCACCCAGTTCGTTGTGACGTTTGGTAGCACACAAAGTGTTCCTCCAGCAAATGGGAGTTGCATAATCTCATGGTCATAGGAACATGTATAAGTCATGAAGAAAGCAATAGCAACATACTAAACGATCGGGTGCTAAGCTAATGGAATGGGTCATGTCAATCAGATCATTCACCTAATGATGTGATCCCGTTAATCAAATAACAACTCTTTGTCCATGGTTAGGAAACATAACCATCTTTGATTAACGAGCTAGTCAAGTAGAGGCATACTAGTGACACTCTGTTTGTCTATGTATTCACACATGTATTATGTTTCCGGTTAATACAATTCTAACATGAATAATAAACATTTATCATGAAATAAGGAAATAAATAATAACTTTATTATTGCCTCTAGGGCATATTTCCTTCAATCGGGAGGGCTTGGACGGAACAGGCGATGGAAACGAGGCCTGGCGTACCGCAGAACGGAGGAAACGGCCTTGTGTTCGACCGGCCACATTCGAAACGGGATCCTGTTCATCGGGAGTGGTGTGGCGTACCGCAAAACGGAGGAAACGGACCTCCTACGGTCGAAACGGGGGTCATGTTGATTGGGAGGGGTGTGGCGTACCGCAAAACGGAGGAAACGGACCTCCTACGGTCGAAACGGGGGTCCTGTTGATCGGTAGGGGTGTGGCGTACCGCAAAACGGAGGAAACAAACTTGTGTTGGAGCGCTACGGTCGAAACGGGGGTCCTGTTCATCGGGAGGGGTGTGGCGTACCGCAAAACGGGACTCCACGGGATACTGTTCATCTCCACCGTCGACCTCCTCCAGCCTCCACGGGCTCCTGTTCATCCAGCCTCCACGGGCTCCTGTTCATCCAACCTCCACGGGCTCATGTTCATCCAGCCTCCACCGCGCGCTACTCCACCGGCTACTATTCAACCACCCCTCCACCATCTACTGTTCATCCAGCCCTCCACACCACGGGGTCCTGTTCAACCACCCCTCCACGGGCACCCCTCCACCGTCTACTGTTCATCCAGCCCTCCACACCACGGGGTCCTGTTCATCCACCCCTCCACCGTCTACTGTTCATCCAGCCCTCCACCACACCACGGGGTCCTGTTCATCTAGAGGCAACTCCACCGCTCACTGTTCATCCACCCCCCCCCCCCCCCCCCCCGCAACGCTCACTGTTCATCCCATCGATCGGCTTCAGTTAGCAGCAGTAGCGAAGGAATCGCTCGATCGGGTTCAGTTAACAGCCATCGATCGATCGCTCGGGTTCAGTAACGCGTAGCCTGCAGTGCAATCGCTCGGGTTCAGTTAGAGCCCAACGCCTCGCTCGGGTTCAGTTAGAGCCAATGCCTCGCACACACGCGCGTACGTGTACGAGACAAACACGCATCGCTCGGCCCCCGACCTCCCACCGTAACCGGGAACTCCCCGAAATTTTCCTCGCCCTCGCTTCTACCATGGTTTTTTCCGTCATGGACGGCCCAAAGAATGTCATGCAGCTGCGTCTCCGGCCCGCCCAGGATGAAAAGCCCATTTTCTATCATGATTTTTGTCATAGAAGTAGGAGCCCACCATATCTATGATGATACCGGGTTTTGTCACAATTATCGTCATAGAAGTGTCATATGTATGACAGAAAAAATTCGTTCGGCCCAAAATGTCACGGATGTGTCCTTTTTTGTAGTGTCTATTGCAAGCATCCGCAACTACAACAAAAGTATTAAGGTAAACCTAACCATAGCATGAAACATATGGATCCAAATCAACCCCTTACGAAGCAACGCATAAACTAGGGTTTAAGCTTCTGTCACTCTAGCAACCCATCATCTACTTATTACTTCCCAATGCCTTCCTCTAGGCCCAAATAATGGTGAAGTGTTATGTAGTCGACGTTCACATAACACCACTAGAGGCTAGACAACATACATCTCATCAAAATATCGAACGAATACCAAATTCACATGACTACTAATAGCAAGACTTCTCCCTTGTCCTCAGGAACAAACGTAACTACTCACAAAGCATATTCATGTTCATCATCAGAGGGGTAATAATATGCATAAAGGATCTGAACATATGATCGTCCACCAAATAAACCAACTAGCATCAACTACAAGGAGTAATCAACACTACTAGCAACCTACTAGCACCAATCCCGGACTTAGAGACAAGAATTGGATACAAGAGATGAACTAGGTTTTGGAGATCAGATGGTGCTGGTGAAGATGTTGATGGAGATTGCCCTCTCCCGATGAGAGGAGCGTTGGTGATGATGATGATTTCCCCCTTCCGGAGGGAAGTGTCCCCGGCAGAACAGCTCTACCGGAGCCCTAGATTGGTTCCGTCAAGGTTCCGCCTCGTGGCGGCGGAGTCTCGTCCCGAAAGGTTGCTTCTTATTTTTTTTCTCATCGAAAGACTTCATATAGCTGAAGATGAGCGTCGGAGAGCCACCAGGGGGCCCACGAGGTAGGGGGGCGCGCCCCCCACCCTCGTGAGCAGGGTGTGGGCCCCCTGGCCTTCATCTTTGGCGAGTATTTTTCTTTATTTATTATAAGATATTCCGTGGAGTTTCAGGACTTTTGGAGTTGCGCAGAATAGGTCTCTAATATTTGCTCCTTTTCCAGACCAGAATTCCAACTGCCGGCATTCTCCCTCCTTATGTAAACCTTGTAAAATAAGAGAGAAAAGCCATAACTATTGTGACATAATGTGAAGTAACAGCCCATAATGCAATAAATATCGATATAAAAGCATGATGCAAAATGGACGTATCAACTCCCCCAAGCTTAGACCTCGCTTGTCCTCAAGCAAAAAGCCGATAACAATAAATATGTCCTCATGTTTAGAGGTAGAGGCGTCGATTAAAACAAAATACGGACATGAAGGCATCATGATTATTCTCATAACAACAACCTATATAGATTTTGCCATATGATTACTTATATTCAAGTGATGATCTATTCACAATGCAAAAGTATGAATCAGAAACCTTATTGAGAACCAACAAACTATAACCTCAGTCATTGAAGCAATTGCAATTTATCATAATGTCGGAAAGAGTTTATGTCAGAGCTAAAAAAGCAAGTCCGCATACTCAACTATCATCTAGTCCTTCATAATTGCTAACACTCACGCTATACTTGTGGTTACAGAGTTTTAATCGAATACAGAGAAAGATAGGGGCTTATAGTTTTGCCCCACAACCTTTTACCTCAAGGGCAATGTCAACAATAATAACTCATGATCCCCTACATCCAAATATATATATATATATATATGTATGTATATATCATGTTCTTTCCAACATGCTGGGCTTGCCAAACGATAAAATGAAAAAGGAAAGGTGAAGATCACCATGACACTTGCATAAGGTAGAAGATAATAATAAAAGATAGGCCCTTCGCAGAGGGAAGCAGAGGTTGCCATGCGCTTTTATGGTTGGATGCATAAAATCTCAATGTGAAAGAACGTCACTTTATATTGCCCCTTGTGATATGAACCTTTATTATGCAGTCAGTCGCTTTTATTACTTCCACATCACAAGATCGTATAAAGTTTATTTCTCCCACACCAATCAATCATACATATTTAGAGCAATTTTTATTGCTTTGCACCGATGACAACTTACTTGAAGGATCTTACTCAATCCATAGGTAGATATGGTGGACTCTCATGGCAAAACTGGTTTAAGGATATTTGGAAGCACAAGTAGTATCTCTACTTGGTGCTGAGAATTTGGCTAGCATGAGGGGGAAAGGCAAGCTCAACATGTTAGAGGATCCATGACAACATACTTTATCTTAGATATAAGAAAACATAACTCATTATGTTGTCTTCCTTGTCCAACATCAACTCTTTAGCATGTCATATTTTAATGAGTGCTCCCAATCATAAAAGATGTCAATGATAATATATCTATATGTGAAACCTCTCTTTCCTTATTACTTCCTATTAATTGCAACGATGACCAAAGCTATGTCTGTCAACTCCCAACAACTTTTAATCATCATACTCTTTCTATGTGAAGCCATTACTTTCAATAAGATCAATATGAACTCTTTGTTTCTTTTTATTCTTTTTCTTCTTTTCCCCCTTTTTTATTCACCCAAGATCATGGCAAAAATAATCAAGCCCTTGACTCAACACTAATCTTTATTATATAGCTCACAGACTCGATTACATAGAAAGATCATAAAGCAAAACTCAAAACTAGATCATGCCATAAACTTTATTCTACTAGATCAAAATACTACTAATAGGATTGAACTAAGAAAAACGGTAAAGATAGGAGATGTGATTGTGATACGATACCGGGGCACCTCCCCCAAGCTTGGCAGTTGCCAAGGGGAGTGCCCATACTCATGTGATTATATCTCCTTCTTTGTTGGTGGAGAGGATGGTGGTGATGTTGAATTAGTTGATGGCACCGACTTCTCCCTTAATTTGCGCTTGAGGACAAAATTTTGGTCCCTCAAATCGTCAATCTCCCACTCCAGGGATAATATCTTTTTGCATAGTTCTTGCTTATTTTCCTGCAAGAGACGAAAAGGGATAAACTCGAACTTTGGTTTCTTTACCCTATCAGGGAGACTTGACTTTTTGAACTCCACGTGCATGTCCCCAGGTTGAGGCAATGGGGCTTCGTCTTCATCTGAGCTCGTCTCCTCCTTCCCCTTGGGTTCATAGTCCTCTTCTTCCTCCGTGGTCCAACCATCGTGTTCCACATCTCCATAGAACTTGGGATTTGCTAAGTAATCATCCACATAGCTTTCCCCTTCCGAGTCCTGGGACGACATGTTGATCTAATCTGCAGCGGGACAGCTCGAAACAAAAACAGAGGATAATTGCGTGATACGGGAGTCAAAACCTTCGGGAGTATATATAATGAATTTTTACCGACCAAAATATGTATCGTGCAAGAAAACAGAGTCTGAAAGGCACACGAGGTGCTCACGAGGTAGGGGGGCGCGCCCAGGGGGGTAGGGTGCACCCACCACCCTCGTGGGGCCCTCGTGTCCTTCCCGGACTGCCACTTATTTTTCTATTTTTCTAAATATTCTAAAACGGAGAAATATTGCCTTAAAATTGTTTTGGAGTCGGTTTACTTACCGTACCACATACCTATTCCTTTTCAGATTCTGTAATGGTCTGGAAGGTGTCCCTTATGTATTCCTCCGGGGTTACGGTTTCAATAATATTGGTTTCAACATTTATGGGGTTACCTGAGATATAATGTTTAATTCTTTGACCGTTTACCACCTTCGGATTTGTGCCTTCGAAGTTTTTGATTTTTATGGCACCGGAACGATAGACCTCCTCGATGACGTAGGAGCCTTCCCATTTAGAGAGAAGTTTTTCTGCAAAAAATCTTAAACGAGAGTTGTATAGCAATACATAATCACCTACGTTAAACTCAGGCTTTTGTATTATTTTGTCATGCCATCTTTTAACCTTTTCTTTAAACAACTTGGCATTTTCATAAGCTTGGGTTCTCCATTCATCAAGTGAGCTAATATCAAATAACCTCTTCTCATCGGCAAGTTTGAAATCATAATTGAGCTCTTTAATAGCCCAATATGCCTTATGTTCTAGTTCGAGAGGTAAGTGACATGCTTTTCCATATACCATTTTATACGGAGACATACCCATAGGATTTTTATATGCAGTTCTATAGGCCCATAATGCATCATCAAGTTTCTTGGACCAATTCTTTCTAGACCTATTAACAGTCTTTTGCAAAATTAATTTGAGCTCTCTATTGCTCAATTCTACTTGACCACTAGACTGGGGGTGATAAGGAGATGCAATTCTATGATTAACGTCGTACTTAGTAAGCATTTTACGGAAAGCACCATGAATAAAATCTGAACCACCATCAGTCATTAAATATCTACGGACTCCAAACCTCGGAAAAATAACTTCCTTAAGCATTTTAATAGAAGTGCTATGATCAGCACTACTAGTTGGAATAGCTTCTACCCACTTAGTAACGTAATCAACAACAACTAAAATATGTGTATATCCATTAGAGGCAGGAAAAGGTCCCATATAATCAAAGCCCCAAACATCAAATGGTTCAATAACAAGTGAATAATTCATAGGCATTTCTTGACGTCTACTAATATTACCAATTCTTTGACATTCATCACATGACAAGACAAACTTACGGGCATCCTTGAAGAGAGTAGGCCAATAAAAACCGGATTGCAATACCTTATGTGCAGTTCTATCTCTAGCGTGGTGTCCTCCATAAGCTTCGGAGTGGCACTTGCGTAGGATCTGTTCCTGTTCAGGCTTAGGCACACAACGTCTAATAACACCATCTACTCCTTCTTTATAAAGATGCAGGTCATCCCAAAAGTAATGTCTCAAATCATAGAAGAACTTTTTCTTTTGTTGGTGTGTGAAACTTGGTCGTATGAATTTAGCAACAATATAATTAGCATAATCAGCATACCAAGGAGTACTACGAGAAGTACATATAACATTTAATTGCTCATCAGGAAAGCTATCATCAATAGGTAGTGGGTCATCAAGAACATTTTCTAACCTAGACAAGTTGTCTGCAACGGGGTTCTCAGCTCCTTTTCTATCAACAATATGCAAATCAAATTCTTGTAGCAAGAGAACCCATCTAATAAGTCTAGGTTTAGCATCTTTCTTTTCCATCAGATATTTGATAGCAGCATGATCAGTGTGAATAGTTACTTTAGAATCAACAATATAAGGTCTGAACTTATCACAAGCAAATACAACTGCTAAAAGTTCTTTTTTAGTAGTAGCATAATTTCTTTGAGCATTGTCTAGAGTCTTACTAGCATAATGGATAACATTTAATTTCTTATCAACTCTTTGCCCTAGAACAGCACCTACATCATAATAACTGGCATCACACATAATTTCAAAGGGTAAATTCCAATCAGGTGGCTGAACAACAGGTGTAGAGACTAATGCTTTCTTAAGTATTTCAAATGCTTCTACACAATCATCATCAAAGACAAATGGTATATCTTTTTGCAATAAATTAGTCAAAGGCCGAGAAATTTTTGAGAAGTCCTTAATGAACCTCCTATAAAATCTGGCGTGATCAAGGAAACTTCTTATACCTTTGATATCCTTGGGACATGGCATCTTTCCAATAGCATCAACCTTGGCTTTATCAACTTCAATACCTCTTTCAGAAACTTTATGCCCAAAGACAATACCTTCATTAACCATAAAGTGGCACTTTTCCCAATTCAAGACAAGATTAGTTTCTTCACATCTCTGCAAAACTCGATCAAGATTGCTCAAGCAATCATCAAAAGAGGATCCATACACGGAAAAGTCGTCCATGAAAACGTCACAAATCTTTTCACAAAAGTCAGAGAATATAGCCATCATGCATCTTTGAAAGGTAGCAGGTGCATTACATAAACCAAAAGGCATACGTCTATAAGCAAAAGTACCAAAAGGGCATGTAAAAGTAGTCTTTGATTGATCTTTAGCCAACACAGGTATTTGAGAGAAACCAGAATAACCATCTAGAAAGCAGTAATGTGTATGTTTGCATAATCTTTCTAGCATTTGATCAATAAAAGGTAAGGGGTAATGATCTTTCTTAGTAGCCTTATTTAATTTACCGAAATCAATTACCATCCTATAACCTGTAATAATTCTTTGTGGGATCAATTCATCTTTATCATTAGGAACAACAGTAATACCTCCCTTCTTAGGGACACAATGGACAGGACTTACCCACTGACTATCAGCAACGGGATAAATTATACCTGCCTCCAAAAGCTTGAGTATTTCTTTTCTTACCACTTCTTTCATTTTAGGATTCAAACGTCGTTGAGGATCACGAACTGGTTTGGCATCTGCTTCCAAATTTATTTTATGTTGACAGAGAGTGGGACTAATGCCCTTAAGATCATCGAGAGTATATCCAATAGCAGCACGGTGCTTCTTCAGAGTTTTCAATAATCTTTCTTCTTCATGCTCTGAAAGGTTGGCACTAATAATAACGTGATATATCTTATTTTCATGAAGATAAGCATATTTAGATTATCAGGTAATGGTTTAAGCTCAAACACGGGGTCACCCTTGGGTGGAGGGGGATCCCCTAAGATTTCAACAGGCAAATTGTGTTTCAGAATAGGTTCTTGCTTAAAGAATATTTCATCTATTTCCCTTCTTTCATTCATGAACATATCATTTTCATGGTCTAGCAAATAATGTTCTAGAGGATCACTAGGAGGTACGACAATAGAAGCAAGACCAATAATATCATCCTTACTAGGTAATTCTTCTTCACGATGTTGTTTACTAAATCTAGAGAAATTAAACTCATGAATCATATCATCCAAGCCAATAGTAACAACATTCTTTTCGCAGTCTATCTTAGCATTAACAGTGTTCAAGAAGGGTCTACCAAATATAATGGGAAAAAAGTTGTCTTGTGAGGAACCAAGAACAAGAAAATCAGCAGGATATTTAGTTTTCCCACACAAGACTTCAACATCTCTAACAATCCCAATTGGTGAAATAGTATCTCTATTGGCAAGTTTAATTGTAACATCAATATCTTCTATCTCAGCAGGTGCAATTTCATGCTTAATTTCTTCATATAAGGTAATAGGTATAACACTAGCACTAGCACCCATATCACATAAGCCATGATAACAGTGATCTCCTAGTTTAACATAAATAACAGGCACTCCTACCACAGGTCTATGTTTATCTTTAGCACAAGGTTTAGCAATTCTAGCAGTTTCACCGTTGAACTGAATAACATGCCCATCAATATTATCAGACAAGCGATCTTTAACAATAGCAATATTAGGTTCTACTTTAACTTTCTCATGAGGTGTATCAGTTCTAGTATTGCTTTTACGAACAATAGTTGAAGCTTTAGCATGATCCTTTATTCTAACAGGGAAAGGTGGTCTCTCAACATAAGAAGCAGAAACAATAGGATCATTATAAGTGATAGTCTTTTCTTCAACTTTGATAGGTGCAGCTACTTTTACTTCTATGGGAGGATGATATTTAAACCACTTCTCCTTAGGGAGATCAACATAAGTAGCAAAAGATTCACATAAAGAAGCTACTATCTCAGAGTCAAGTCCATATTTAGTGCTAAACTTACGGAAAATATCGGTATCCATAAAAGATTTAACACAATCAAACTGAGGTGTCATACCTGACTCCTTACCTTCGTCGAGATCCCAATCTTCAGAGTTGCGTTTAATTCTATCCAATAAGTCCCATTTAAAATCAATATTCTTCATCATAAAAGAGCCAGCACAAGAAGTATCGAGCATGGTGCGATTGTTTTCAAAAAGTCGAGCATAAAGATTTTGAATAATTGTTTCTCTTGGGAGCTCATGATTGGGGCATGAATATAACATTGATTTAAGCCTCCCCCAAGCTTGGGTGATGCTTTCTCCTTCGCGAGGCCAAAAATTATATATATAATTGCGATCACGATGAACCAGATGCATAGGGTAATACTTTTGATGAAATTCCAATTTCAATCTTCTATAGTTCCATGATCTCGTATCATCACATAGCCTATACCATGTCAATGCGTCTCTCTTCAAAGATAAAGGGAAGACCTTCTTCTTAGCAACATCATCGGGTATACCTGCAAGCTTAAATAATCCACAAACTTCATCCACATATATTAAGTGCTCATCAGGATGCTTTGTTCCATCTCCTGTAGAAGGATTAGCTAGCAGTTTTTCCATCATACCCGAATGAAATTCAAAAGGAGTTTCATTTTCAATAGGTTCAGTAGGTTGAGGAGCAACTCTTTGCTCTATTGGACGGGGTGAAGATACCCCGAACAAGCCCCTCAGAGGATTACTTTCCATAGTAACAAGTGACAGTAAATTTCAGCACACTATATAAATTTTTCCTTACCAAATTCCACCTACCAAAGGCGCTTCACTCCCCAGCAACGGCGCCAGAAAAGAGTCTTGATGACCCACAAGTATAGGGGATCTATCGTAGTCCTTTCGATAAGTAAGAGTGTCGAACCCAACGAGGAGCAGAAGGAAATGATAAGCGGTTTTCAGCAAGGTATTCTCTGCAAGTACTGAAATAAGTGGTAACAGATAGTTTCGTGATAAGGTAAATTGTAAAGAGCAACAAGCAACAAAAGTAAATAAAGTGCAGCAAGTTGGCCCAATCCTTTTTGTAGCAAAAGACAAGCCCGAACAAACTCTTATATAAGGAAAATCGCTCTCGAGGACACATGGGAATATCGTCAAGCTAGTTTTCATCACGTTCATATGATTCGCGTTCGGTACTTTGATAATTTGATATGTGGGTGGACCGGTGCTTGGGTGCTGTTCTTACTTGAACAAGCATCCCACTTATGATTAACCTCTATTGCAAGCATCCGCAACTACAACAAAAGTATTAAGGTAAACCTAACCATAGCATGAAACATATGGATCCAAATCAACCCCTTACGAAGCAACGCATAAACTAGGGTTTAAGCTTCTGTCACTCTAGCAACCCATCATCTACTTATTACTTCCCAATGCCTTCCTCTAGGCCCAAATAATGGTGAAGTGTTATGTAGTCGACGTTCACATAACACCACTAGAGGCTAGACAACATACATCTCATCAAAATATCGAACGAATACCAAATTCACATGACTACTAATAGCAAGACTTCTCCCTTGTCCTCAGGAACAAACGTAACTACTCACAAAGCATATTCATGTTCATAATCAGAGGGGTAATAATATGCATAAAGGATCTGAACATATGATTGTCCACCAAATAAACCAACTAGCATCAACTACAAGGAGTAATCAACACTACTAGCAATCTACTAGCACCAATCCCGGACTGAGAGACAAGAATTGGATACAAGAGATGAACTAGGGTTTGGAGATAAGATGGTGCTGGTGAAGATGTTGATGGAGATTGCCCTCTCCCGATGAGAGGAGCGTTGGTGATGATGATGGTGATGATTTCCCCCTCCTGGAGGGAAGTGTCCCCGACAGAACAGCTCTACCGGAGCCCTAGATTGGTTCCTCCAAGGTTCCGCCTCGTGGCGGCGGAGTCTCGTCCCGAAAGGTTGCTTCTTTTTTTCTCATCGAAAGACTTGATATAGCTGAAGATGAGCGTCGGAGAGCCACCAGGGGGCCCACGAGGTAGGGGGGCTCGCCCCCCACCCTCGTGAGTAGGGTGTGGGCCCCCTGGCCTTCATCTTTGGCGAGGATTTTTCTTTATTTATTATAAGATATTCCATGGAGTTTCAGGACTTTTGGAGTTGCACAGAATAGGTCTCTAATATTTGCTCCTTTTCCAGACCAGAATTCCAGCTGCCGGCATTCTCCCTTCTTATGTAAACCTTGTAAAATAAGAGAGAATAGCCATAAGTATTGTGACATAATGTGAAGTAACAGCCCATAATGCAATAAATATCGATATAAAAGCATGATGCAAAATGGACGTATCAGTGACCAAATTATATTCATTTTCTAGAGCCTGGCACTTGAGGAATGACTTGGTATTTGGTACGGGGAAGGAACTTGTCTCGGCCTCTGCTAATTTTGTGGAGAATTATCGGTCGTCATTTGTCACAATTCAATCCTCCCCAGAGGTGGACTCAAAAAATAAAGGTAAAGGTCAGCTGTCTGGATTAAAAATTGTTCCTAACCCTATGGAAACTCAGGTGTTATGGCAACCCCCTCCGTCGGAGTATATCGAGATCAATGTCGATGCAAGCTTTGTGGAGAGCATTAGCGCTGCATGTGTGGGTGTGGTGTTCAGGGACTCTTCGGGGAAGCTCCTCATCTCTTCCTGGGATTACATTGGGCTTTGTAAAAGCGTGGAGGAGGCAGAACTCCGAGCATGCATTGCTGGTCTATATATAGGTACTATTTTTCACAATCCTATAGTTTTGGAGACTAACAAATACGGAGTTATTTATGTTGCTTTTATGTATAATAATTCCTTTTGGAGTAATTCTAATGCCTTTTCTCTAATAATATGCAAGGTTCACACAAAGAGGGAGAATACCGGGGGTTGGAATTCTGGACCTGAAAAAGCTACGTCAGGCTACCTATTCTGCACAACTCCAAATGAGTTGAAACTTCACGGAGAATTTTTATGGAATATATTAGAATTATTGGAGCAAATAAGTACCAGAAGGGGCCCACCAGGTGGGCACAATCCACCTGGGCGCGCCAGGGAGCCCCGGCGCGCCCTGGTGGGTTATGCCCTCCTCGGCCCACCTCCGGTGCCCCTCTTCTGGTATATAAGTCATTTTGACCTAGAAAAATAAGGAGAGGACTTTCGGGATGAAGCGCCGCCGTGTCTCGAGGCGAAATTTGGGCAGGAGCACTTTTGCCCTCCGGCAGAGCGATTCCGCCGGGGGAACTTCCCTCCCGGAGGGGGAAATTATCGTCCTCATCATCACCAACAACTCTCCCATCTTGGGGAGGGCAATCTTCATCAACATCTTCAACAGCACCATCTCCTCTCAAACCCTAGTTCATCTCTTGTGTTCAATCTTTGTACGGAAACTATAGATTGGTGCTTGTGGGTGGCTAGTAGTGTTGATTACATATTGTAGTTGATTACTATATGGTTTATTTGGTGGAAGATTATATGTTCAGATCCATTATGCTATTTAATACCCCTCTGATCATGAGCATGATTATCATCTGTGAGTAGTTACTTTTGTTCTGGAGGTCACAGGAGAAATCTTTTTGCAAGTAATCATGTGAACTTGATATGTGTTCGATATTTTGATGGTATGTATGTTGTGATTCCCTTAGTGGTGTCATGTGAACGTCGACTACATGGCACTTCACCATATTTGGGCCTAAGGGAACGCATTGTGGAGTAGTTAGTAGATGATGGGTTGCGATAGTGACAGAAGCTTAAACCCTAGTTTATGCGCTATTCCGTAAGGAACTGATTTGGATTCAAAAGTTTAATGCTATGGTTAAATTTATTTTTAATACTTTTCTCGTAGTTGCAGATGCTTGCGAGGTGGTTAATCATAAGTAGGAGGCTTATTCAAGTAAGAACAACACCTAAGCACCGGTCCACCCACATATTAAATTATCAAATTAGCAAACACAAATCAAATGAACATGATGAATGTGACTAGATGAAATTCCCCTGCACCCTCAAAAACGCTTTGCTTATCATAAGAGACTGTTTTGGCCTGTCCTTTGCCTCAAAAGGGTTGCACTACCTTGCTGCATTTTGTTACCATTACCGTTACTTGCTCGTTACAAATTATCTTGCTATCAAACTACTTGTTACTTATAAGTTCAGTGCTTGCAGATAATACCTTGCTGAAAACTACTTGCCATTTTCTTCTGCTCCTCGTTGGGTTCGACACTCTTACTTATTGAAAGGACTATGATTGACCCCCTATACTTGTGGGTCATCATCCATTCAGGGAGGAAACCTTGGGTGACCAGATCTAACAAATGTGTCGGCATTATGGTAAAGACAAACCGGACAAGCTGGCGAGAATCTCAGGCTACTGTACCCGCGTTTTCAAGTCCTACGAATGAGATCCTCCGACCAACTAGAGTAAGCCGGCCAAAGGCTCGAATGCTACTCTGTCCGTGCAGGTTTAGTGAGTCCCACAAGTAAATATGATCCTCAAGTCATCCTGAGAAGTCTAGCTTGAGGCTCGGGGGCTATTTTGTGCACACATGCAAGCAAAAATAAGATGGCGGAAGTTTTTCTGGCTCGATTCGCAGAACCAACCAGCAACTCAAGGGCTACTGCATATACGTTAAGACACCATTAAAACTTTGTGAAAATTCACTAAACTTGCTTATCGGCACCCAGGGACGGAGCCAGAAAATGGCGATATGGGGGGGGGGGGGGGGGGGGGGGGCAGGGGCTTGGATTAGAAGAGTCGATCACAATCGTATAAGAGACAATCATGTAGGCATATAGCATAGTAAATATCGTGAAGTCTAAACACTCAAAATATATCAGCGGTTCTACAATACAAATAAATTTGCATATCTATTAATGTGAATGACAATCGTGTCTGTATAATTTCTTCAGAATTCGTTAGTAGATTCAATTGGCTACAAAATGTTCTGAACGAAACTCTTCTCCTTCATGCCTACAAACCCATAATTTGACAGCCATTTTTTTCTGATTTTTTATTGTTCTAGTTTCTAATTCTATTGTTTTTAAAGAACACATCAAAATAAACTGTAGATTGAAAGAGGAAGTTAGAAATTATGTTCACATCATTTGAATTAGCATCATGTTCACATGACTGAGCTTGAACCAATTGGTTTCAAAAATATGGATTGACTGAGTTCTCTTCCTCTTTATGTCTACACACACATAATTGGACAATACAATAATTTCTAATTATTTTTTAATATTTCTACAATTAGATTCTAAGACACAGAGGAATACTCTAATAATGAAAATAGACTAACCTTTTGTTGATCGCCTGGTCGCTCATCCGTGTGCACCGTGTGTGTACGGCCGGCTGGATTGCTCCTGCGGTCTGTGGATCGGCACGACGGCGAGTCGCGCCATCGGGGACGGTCGGACGGAGGCCTTCCCTCCTCGGCAGATGGAGAGATTCGATGGAGAGGATGGAAGATCTACTAGGAGGGCGGCGGCGGCGGCGAAGTTTTTCCAATCGCAGGAACTGAGGAACGACGGACGAGCAGATTGTGGAAACGAAACGACCGTGGGTACATCGTGGACTCGCTCGTGGTCGTGCGTATTGTTTCCAGACTCCTTTGACTTCCACGTGGGCTGTTTTTCTTTTGCTTTTTCCTCATATTAGGGCCGTTGGCCACTTGGCCTGCTTCCTGCAATCACACACACATCATGTTGAGTACGTACATGGGCTCTAGGGCTCTCGCTGTGGGATGGCCGGATGGATCAAGGGGGGCGAGAGAGCCAGAATTCTGTGCGTACGATGAAAAATATATGTGGTACCTAATCGCTATTAAGGTGTAACGAGATCGTTGGGGGGGGGGGGGGGGGGGGGGGAAGCCCTTGTTGCGACCTCGGAGATTGGCGAGGGTGGTCTTCATTTCCGGCATGATATGCAGGTTCGCCCAAGGAGCATTGTGAGCTCGATGGGTCCTCACTATCACTTGTTCTCTGAAGGAGACCTCTAGCAAGGAGAGAGGGGGCATGGATCCTCGTCTGGAGACCGTCCTCTTTTTCTCCTGACGAGATGGAGAAGTTGCCTTTTGTTGCGTTGCACTTTCTCTCCATCATGCAGAACTTCCTGTGCACCTACGTCGCTTGCCGTTGGAGAGGTGCCGCTTTGGGGTTGACCGCGGTAGCCCACCGACCCCACCTGTACTCACTCGGTGTACCATTCTAATGTGTGGACACGCAAAGCTGCATCTTGGAAACAAGTTCAAGTCATTTCTAGTAGTATAATATATTTATTTAGTTTTGAAAGCAAAACATTGCCCTGACACTACACAGAATCAAGTTTGATAGTTTACTAGTAGAATCAGCAAAAGGTGGAAGAAACATAATTGAGGCAAAATATGCAGGGCAGCAATTGTCAAGAGTGCCAAAAGATTGCCTATAAGTTGTTGTGTCCATGCCAGGTCCATTACCCACCAGACCAGCACACAACTTATTAGCTGATGTGCCCGGGTCCTGCCACCCTTCGTCGAACGCCTCATCTGCTCTTCTAGCGACTCCTGCAGCTTCCGTTCATTGAGTCGCTTGGCAATCAAGGATCTTCATAGAGAAGCACAGACACGCGTTTCCTGTCCTCCTCAACACGATTGAAATCCTCACGTCGATGCCATCCCTTCTCCTGTCTGGCAAGCGCATGCCTCTCCTCTGCTCATCCCTACTAAGTGACTTATCTGGTTTAACAAACCAGTGATCCTTCCATATGAGACACCTTCCTTTGCCAATAAATGGTATCTTCATCTGAAACAACATCTCATCGCAGATGCCGCCCAAGATTTCTGCAGCATGCTTTTGCAGCTGCCCCAGAATCTCTGACCAGCGCTCAATTACATGTCATCCAACATATCAGGCGTCCGCGATCCCAGACACAATTAAAACAAGGGTGACAACCTGCAGATCCTTCACCGTGTGTATCTCCACAAGGCAGTCACTTGCGACAGAATAACACTTTGCCTGCCGGATGACCAGCTTATTGTGAACTTTTTTTATTTAGAAAGGTTTCACATTCAAACTAAATGTAAGCCATTTTATAATGAACTTTTTTATTTAGAAAATATTCACATTCGAACTAAATGCAAGCGATTTTATTCTAATATAACTTTCAGTATAATATCTTATGATATATTTATATATATATATATATATATATAACCGGAATATTGTAATGAAATGACAACTTTATAGATAGTAAATGCATTCTTTATATGTAGCTATTATATTTATTATAAAAATATACTTTCTTGTACTAATTAATATTATGTAGTCAACCCTTGTTTTGTTATATCTTTTGTTACAACAAATTTAAGGACAAGTCTAAGGAAGCCAATAATATCACATTAATTTGGAACCTAATTTATGCTCTTCATCATCTATTGTATTGTATTCATATGTATCTTTGTTTATAGTATCCTTAAAATTTCTCCTATTTAAATTATAAGAATCAAACAAGTAACTTCATAGAGAATTCTAGAGTACGAGAGTATGATGTTTAAGAAACTAAAGGGAGAATCCAAGAGTGTTTGAGGAGTCAAATTTGCCCTTCTTATTTTTGGTGTTCAGTTTAGAACTATTATTGAAATGGTCATCTAGCAGCAAACCAACATGTGATTGGATGGTTAGGAGGATAGTGGTATCCCCAGCCCACCAGGGTTCAGGTCCTAGACTTGACACTGATGCTCGCATTTTTCTGGATTTATTTCAGACCTTTCAGCGTTATGTGTCCAGTGGGAGGAGAAGTTCTCATTGGCTAAGAAGGCGTCTGTGGCAACTTTGTGAATCCCAAAGATGATTTGTCGGCTCAGTCTCTCACTCACAGTGGCAGGGTGTATATATGCATACGTTCATAGGAATGAGTGCATGTATGTATGTATGAGCATCTGTGTCTGTACTATGTATAAAAGAAATGCTCATCTAGCACCATTTGTAGTATATGACTCACTGAAAACCATCTAGAGTAGGCTTACCATGGAAGATTCATAATGTAAATGGATGCAACAGAGACGTTCTATTGTACAAATAGACCATAACAGAGCTAGCGTTGCATACATCATACAATGCACAAGGCATGGGGCACACAAGTGATGACTTTCAGGGTAGCCAGGGAATCTTCTTTAAGTGCCCCTTTTAATATTTCTTACTTCGATATTTAATTGAAAACCAAGCACACAATCATTTTCTTGTAGTAGCTTCTTATTTCCTTTAGTTTCCGAGCCAAAGCCCTTCTAGAAAAATATTTAATTTGGTCACAGTCCTTGTTCTACCAATTCTATTATTATTTTATAATCAACTAGATGACACATTGCTTCTTATGGTATGGTAGACATTGGGGTTGCTCAACCGTCATCTGTAACATGTGAGGTAAGGCAGGTGATCATGATCCTAAGCTGTGTGTGTGCAGTTCCCTCTTTGGAAGGCCCTCGTTGTTGCTGATCAATCACATGGTATTATTTCCTCCTCATCTTCCAGGCTGGAGAAGAAGAAGGTACCAGGAATCTGGAAGACATGTTGTACCATGAAGCTGTGGGTTTGTTCTGGCGCTGCGATAGAGCTCATGGTGCTGTCAGTTGAAGCGCCCGACGAGTGACCTGAGCTCCCTTACGCTCCGTGCCCCAGTCGTGATCTTTGTTTATTGCTCATGTTAACTAACTAGCAGCTCTACGTTCCATGTCTTATTTGCCAGCACTCTTGTCAGGATATCATCCAACTCGGGCCGACGTCCCTGCACAGCATGATGTCGTTCGAAAGGATGAATGGTGTCATTAAAGGATACGTTCGCAACATGTTGATAACCCACAAGTATAGGGGATCGCAATAGTTTTCGAGGGTAGATTATTGAACCCAAATTTATTGATTCGACACAAGGGGAGGCAAAGAATATTCTCAAGTATTAGCAGTTGAGTTATCAATTCAACCACACCTGGATAACTTAGTATC
The DNA here is from genome assembly GCA_034509565.1 of Triticum monococcum. Classification (NCBI taxonomy): domain Eukaryota; kingdom Viridiplantae; phylum Streptophyta; class Magnoliopsida; order Poales; family Poaceae; genus Triticum; species Triticum monococcum. The sequence continues at coordinate 7,267,094 of CM067847.1, read as the reverse complement.
TGCAGCAAAGTATTTAGTAGCAAAGTAGTATGATAATAGTGGTAACAGTAACAAAAGTAATGGTAGCAAAAGTAATATTTTTGGTATTTTCTAGTGATTGTAACAGTAGCAACGGAAAAGTATATAAGCGAAGAACAATATGTGAAAAGATCGTAGGCATTGGATCGGTGATGGAGAATTATGCTGGATGCGGTTCATCATGTAACAATCATAACATAGGGTGACACAGAACTAGCTCCAATTCATCAATGTAATGTAGGCATGTATTCCGAATATAGTCATACGTGTTTATGGAAAAGAACTTGCATGCCATCTTTTGCCCTACCCTCCCATGGCAGCGGGGTCCTAACGGAAGACGACATTGCTGGGCGAGGCAGCGAAATGACCGAGGTGGGGCAAGCACGGGCCCCTTGCCCCGGCTTGCAGCCAGCGGCGGCCGGGAGTTGTGTCCGCGACCGCATGCTCAACAGTGATGCTGTAGCAGTGCACACCCGCGCAACCTCAATACAAGCCCTCACGCCTCCCAACCATGAGGTTGCCAAACGGGCATGCCCAGCTAGGGGCATGGCCGTCCGAGACGAGCACCCGCAACTCCGTCCGATCTAGATCGGCGACACAGTAGGAACGGAGGTGAGCGCCAGCCCGGGAAAGAAGCAACACAGGAGCATTAGAGAGGGCGGCAGAGGCACCTCGTCGCCGCCGCGACTAGGCAGAAGGCCGCTGGCGTTGGCGGCGCGAAGGGGGGACGCAAAGATGGGTGGCAGCGCCTCTGGGAGAAGACCTAATCGCCCCCGAGTCGCCAGAAGCAATGCTAGTATGGAGATACTTGCTTGCAATGAAGCAGCTTGGAGACTGGATTTTCTACCATGCACGGGACCTCCCGTGCATGGTCGAGCCGTTCGTTCCGACGCTGAGATGCCCGCCCGAAATGCCATCATAAATTATTCTAAACCTTTTCTATGGGACTGTTCTGTACAATACCTCAACTAGCCTGTTAGATACGCATTGAAATTGTGCGCCAGCATTAATAAGGGAACAGGGATCAAACGTGTTGGAAGTGGCACAACAGTGTCTATATGGGAGGATAAATGGATCCCAAATACATTGACAAGGGCACCTATTGCACGTCTTGGCGATGCACAAATCAGCTGGGTAGCAGATATTATTAATGATGAGAATTGGACTTGGAAGTCTGAAGTTATAAGACAATCATTTATCCCTCCAGATGCGGATGCAATCCTTAATATCCCTTTGAGGACTGGAGGGGGAGATGATTTCTATGCTTGGGCGCCTGAGAGGTCCAGGATTTATACTGTAAAATCAGCGTATCGCTCTCTAATGATTCAGAACGAGTATAAAGCTCTAGAAGAAGGGACGACTACAGATACTTCAGAGATGGATAAACAGTTGTGGTCTCGGTTATGGAAACTCAAAGTGCTGCCCAAAGTTCGCGTCTTCTGGTGGCGCGTGATGCGAGGGATTCTTCCCGTCGAAAGTACACTGAAATATCGGCATATATCCAGCGAGAGCAGGTGCAAAATCTGTTTGAGTTCAGAGGAGGATATGATGCATGCATTACTGAACTGTACCCATGCAAGAAGGTTTTGGAACGAAACCCCGCAGTGGCTGCATGTTAAGAGACCAGACCTGGACCCTCTTACTTGGGTTAAGGATGTCTTGTGTGAGTCTCTGTTTTCAGATTATGATAGAGCAAAACTTGTGTCTATTATGTGGGCTATTTGGACTTCACGCAACAACATCACACACGACAAAGGAGAGTTTGATCCTGTTCGGTCCATGAAGCACATACAGGAAGCTTTAGCGATTTTAGAGTTACCTCAAGGTCATGCTCGGATCTTGCCTGGTCATGGTTGGAAGCCGCCGGATGACGGGTGGATAAAAATCAACGTCGACGGGAGCATTGCCATGGAGTCCCGCCGAGGAGGGGTTGGAGGGGTAGCACGTTCTCCGTCTGATTTAAAGGCTGCATGGTGTAAGCCATACTATGGAATCACAGACCCTCTTCTGGCTGAAGCGTTGGCTCTTCGAGATGGCGTAATTTTCGCAAAGCTTCGAGGTTATGATCAAGTCATCTTGGAGACGGATAGCCAAGAGGTTGTTAACCTCTGGCACTCGTGCCATGATTTTTCAGTGGTGGCGCCGATTCTTGACGAGATTGGGGAGCACGCCAGCTCATTTAAATTTTTTCTTATTCAGCATGTGTTGAGATCAGCAAATTTTCCTGCTCACCTTTGTGCGAAGCAACCTAGCACGTGTTGGGGAACGTAGCAGAAATTCAAAATTTTCCTACGTGTCACCAAGATCTATCTATGGAGAGACCAGCAACGAGGGGAAGGAGAGTTGCATCTACATACCCTTGTAGATTGCTAAGCGGAAGCGTTCAAGTGAACGGGGTTGATGGAGTCGTACTCGTCGTGATTCAAATCATCGTTGACCAAGTGCCGAACGCACGGCACCTCCGCGTTCAACACACGTACAGCCCGGTGACGTCTCCCACGCCTTGATCCAGCAAGGAGAGAGGAAGAGGTTGAGGAAGACTTCATCCAACAGCAGCACAATGACGTGGTGGTGGTGGAGGAGCGTGGCTATCCTGCAGGGCTTCGCCAAGCACCACAGAAGAGGAGGAAGAAGAGACGCAGGGCAGCACCAACGAGAGATTGAATCGCGCGTGTTATGGGCAGCCCCCTAGGCCTCATATATATAGGGGAAGGGGAGGGGCTGCGCCCCCTCTAGGGTTCCCACCCCTAGGGGGGGCGGCAGCCCTAGATGGCAAAGGGGGTGGCGGCCAAGAGGGGAGAGGGGAGGGAGGCGCAGCTAGATGGGCCCTAAGGCCCATCCCCTTTAGGGTTTGCCCCCTTCCCACCTCTTAGGCGCCATGGGCCCTTGTGGGGCTGGTGCCCTTGGCCCATGTAGGCCAAGGAGCACTCCCTACAGCCCATGTGGCCACCCGGGGCAGGTGGCCCCACTTGGTGGACCCCCAGGACCCTCCCGCTGGTCCCGGTACGTTACCGATAAACCCCGAAACTTTTCCGGTGACCAAAACAGGACTTCCCATATATAAATCTTTACCTCCGGACCATTCCGGAACTCCTCGTGACGTCCGGGATCTCATCCGGGACTCCGAACAACATTCGGTAACCACATACAAACTTCCTTTTATAACCCTAGCGTCATCGAACCTTAAGTGTGTAGACCCTACGGGTTCGGGAGACATGCAGACATGACCGAGACGTTCTCCGGTCAATAACCAACAGCGGGATCTGGATACCCATGTTGGCTCCCACATGTTCCACGATGATCTCATCGGATGAACCATGATGTCAAGGACTTAATCAATCCCGTATACAATTCCCTTTGTCTATCGGTACGATACTTGCCCGAGATTCGATCGTCGGTATCCCGATACCTTGTTCAATCTCGTTACCGGCAAGTCTCTTTACTCGTTCCGTAACACATCATCCCGTGATCAACTCCTTGATCACATTGTGCACATAATGATGATGTCCTACCGAGTGGGCCCAGAGATACCTCTCCGTCACACGGAGTGACAAATCCCAGTCTCGATTCGTGCCAACCCAACAGACACTTTCGGAGATACCCGTAGTGTACCTTTATAGCCACCCAGTTACGTTGTGACGTTTGGCACACCCAAAGCACTCCTACGGTATCCGGGAGTTGCACAATCTCATGGTCTAAGGAAATGATACTTGACATTAGAAAAGCTTTAGCATACGAACTACACGATCTAGTGCTATGCTTAGGATTGGGTCTTGTCCATCACATCATTCTCCTAATGATGTGATCCCGTCATAAACGACATCCGATGTCCATGGTCAGGAAACCGTAACCATCTTTTGATCAATGAGCTAGTCAACTAGAGGCTTACTAGGGACATGGTGTTGTCTATGTATCCACACATGTATCTGAGTTTCCTATCAATACAATTCTAGCATGGATAATAAACGATTATCATGAACAAGGAAATATAATAATAACCAATTTATTATTGCCTCTAGGGCATATTTCCAACAGTCTCCCACTTGCACTAGAGTCAATAATCTAGTTCACATCGCCATGTGATTAACACTCACAGGTCACATCGCCATGTGACTAACACCCAAGAGTTTACTAGAGTCAGTAGTCTAGTTCACATCACTATGTGATTAACACTCAATGAGTTCTAGGTTTGATCATGTTATGCTTGTGAGAGAGGTTATAGTCAACGGGTCTGAACCTTTCAGATCCGTGTGTGCTTTACAAATCTCTATGTCATCTCCTAGATGTAGCTACCACGTTCTATTTGGAGCTATTCCAAATAACTGTTCTACTTGGAGTTATTCTAAATTGTTGCTCCATTATACGTATCCGGTATCTCTATCGGAGCTATCCGGATAGGTGTTAAGCTTGCATCGACGTAACCCTTTACGACGAACTCTTTTACCACCTCCATAATCGAGAAAAATTCCTTAGTCCACTAGTTACTAAGGATAACTTTGACCGCTGTGTTGTGATCCATTCTTGGATCACTCTTGTACCCCTTGACTGACTCATGGCAAGGCACACTACAGTTGCGGTACACAACATAGCATACTATAGAGCCTACGTCTTAAGCATAGGGGACGACCTTCGTCCTTTCTCTCTATTCTGCCATGGTCGAGCTTTAAGTCTTAACTTCATACCTTACAACTCAGGCAAGAACTCCTTCTTTGACTGATCCATCTTGAACACCTTCAAGATCATGTCAAGGTATGTGCTCATTTGAAAGTACCATTAAGAGTTTTGATCTATCCTTATAGATCTGGATGCTCAATGTTCAAGTAGCTTAATCCAGGCTTTCAATTGAAAAACACTTTTCAAATAACCCTATATGCTTTCTTAGAAATTCTACATCATTTCTGATCAACAATATGTCAACAACATATACTCATCAGAAATTCTATAGTGCTCCCACTCACTTCTTTGGAAATACAAGTTTCTCATAAACTTTGTATAAACCAAAATCTTTGATCATCTCATCAAAGCATACATTCCAACTCCGAGATGCTTACTCCAGTCCTTAGAAGGATTGCTGGAGCTTTGCATACTTATTAGCATATTTCAGGATTGACAAAACCTTCCGGTTGTATCACATACAACCTTTCCTCAAGAAAATCGTGAGGAAACAATGGTTTTTGACATCCTATCTGCAAGATTTCATAAATAATGCAGTAATCGCTAATATAATTCCAACAGACTCTTAGCATCGCTACGAGTGAGAAAGTCTCATCGTAGTCAACTCCTTGAACTTGTCGGAAAACATCTTAACGACAAGTCGAGCTTTCTTAATGGTGACACTTACCATCATTGTCTGTCTTCCTTTTAAAATCCATCTGTACTCAACAGCCTTACGACCATCGAGCCATTCTGCCAAAGTCTACACTTTGTTTTCATACATGGATCCTCTCTCGGATTGTATGGCCTCGAGCCATATATCGGAATCCGGGCCCACCATCGCTTCTCCATAGCTCGTAGGTTCATTGTTGTCTAGCAACATGACTTCCAAGACAGGACTACGTACCACTCTGAAGTAGTACGCATCCTTGTCATCCCACGAGGTTTGGTAGTGACTTGATCTGAAGTTTCATGATCACTATCATAAGCTTCCACTTCAATTGGTGTAGGTGCCACAGGAACAACTCTTTGTGCCCTGCTATACACTAGTTGAAGTAACGGTTCAATAACCTCATCAAGTCTCCACCATCCTCCCACTCAATTCTTCGAGAGAAACTTTTCCTCGAGAAAGGACCCGATTCTAGAAACAATCCCTTATTGCTTTCGGATCTGAGATAGGAGGTATACCCAACTGTTTTGGGTGTCCTATAAGATGCATTTATCCGCTTTGGGTTCGAGCTTATCAGCCTGAAACTTTTTCATATAAGCGTCGCAGCCCCAAACTTTTAAGAAATGACAGCTTAGGTTTCTCTAAACCATAGTTCATACGGTGTCACCTCATCGGAATTACTTGGTGCCCCTTTTTAAATTGAATGTGGTTGTCTCTAATGCCTAACCCATAAACTATTGTGGTAATTCGATAAGAGACATCATGGTATGCATCATATCCAATAGGGTGCAGTTATGATGTTCGGACACACCATCACACTATGGTGTTCCAGGCTGTATTAGTTGTGAAACAATTTCCACAATGTCTTAATTCTGTGCCAAACTTGTAACTCAGATATTCATCTCTATGATCATATCATAGATCTTTTATCCTCTTGCCACGACGATCTTTCAACTTCACCCTGAAATTACTTGAACCTTTCAATAATTCAGACTCGTGATTCATCAAGTAAATATACTCAACATCTACTCAAATCATCTGTGAAGTAAGAACATAACGATATCCACTACATGCCTCAGCACTCATTGGACTGCACACATCAAAATGTATTACTTCCAACAAGTTGCTTTCTAGTTCCATTTTACTGAAACCGAGGCTTTCAGTCATCTTGCCCATGTGGTATGATTTGCATGTCTCAAGTGATTCAAAATCAAGTGAGTACAAAACGGTCCATTTGCATGGAGTTTCTTCATGCATATATACCAACAGACATGGTTCGCATGTCTCAAACTTTTCAAAAACGAGTGAGCCCAAAGATCCATCAACATGGAGCTTCTTCATGCGTTTTATACCGATATGACTTACGTGGCAGTGCCACAAGTGGGTGGTACTATCATTACTATCTTATATCTTTTGGCATGAACATGTGTATCATTACGATCGAGATTCAATGAACCATTCATTTTAGGTGTAAGACCATTGAAGGTATTATTCAAATAAACAGAGTAACTATTATTCTCCTTAAATGAATAACCGTATTGCAATAGACATAATCCAATCATGTCTATGCTCAACGCAAACACCAATCTCGATGGTAGAGGGAGCGTACGATGCTTGATCATATCAACATTGGAAACACTTCCAACACATGTCATCAGCTCACCTTTAGCTAGTCTCCGTTTATTCCATAGCTTTTATTTCGAGTTACTAACACTTAGCAACCGAACCGGTATCTAATACCCTGGTGCTACTAGGAGTACTAGTAAAGTACACATTAACACAATGTACATCCAATATACTTCTATCGACCTTGCCAGCCTTCTCATCTACCAAGTATCTAGGGTAATTCTGCTCCAGTGGCTGTTTCCCTTATTACAGAAGCACTTAGTCTCGGGTTTGGGTTCAACCTTGGGTTTCTTCACTAGAGCAGCAGCTGAATTGCCGTTTCATGAAGTATCCCTTCTTGCCCTTACCCTTCTTGAAACTAGTGGTTTCACCAACCATCAACAATTGATGCTCCTTCTTGATTTCTACTTTCGTGGTGTCAAACATCGCGAATATCTCAAGGATCATCATATATGTCCCTGATATGTTATAGTTCATCACGAAGCTCTAGCAGCTTGGTGGTAATGACTTCGGAGAAACATCACTATCTCATCTGGAAGATCAACTCCCACTCGATTCAAGTGATTGTTGTACTCAGACAATCTGAGCACAAGCTCAACAATTGAGCTTTTCTCCTTAGTTTGTAGGTTAAGAAAATCGTCGGAGGTCTTATACCTCTTAATGTGGGCACGAGCCTGAAATCCCAATTTCAGCCCTCGAAACATCTCATATGTTTCGCGACGTTTCAAAACGTCTTCGGTGCCTCAACTCTAAACCGTTTAACTGAACTATCACGTAGTTATCAAAACGTGAATGTCAGATGTTCGCAACATCCACAGACGACGTTCGAGGTTCAGCACACTGAGCGGTGCATTAAGGACATAAGCCTTCTAAGAAGCAATGAGGACAATCCTCAGTTTACGGACCTAGTCCGCATAATTGCTACTATCAACTTTCAACTAATTTTCCTCTAGGAACATATCTAAACAGTAAAACTATAGCGTGAGCTACGACATAATTTGCAAAATCCTTTTTGACTATGTTCAGGATAAACAAGTTCATCTTATGAACTCCCACTCAGATAGACATCCCTCTAGTCATCTAAGTGACTACATGATCCGAGTCAACTAGGCCGTGTCCGATCATCACGTGAGACGGACTAGTCAACATCGGTGAACATCTTCATGTTGATCGTATCTTCTATACGACTCATGCTCGACCTTTCGGTCTTCTGTGTTCCGAGGCCATGTCTGTACATGCTAGGCTCGTCAAGTCAACCTAAGTGTTTGCATGTGTTCCGAGGCCATGTCTGTACATGCTAGGCTCGTCAACACCCGTTGTATGTGAACGTTAGAATCTATCACACCCGATCATCACGTGGTGCTTCGAAACGACGAACTTTCGCAACGGTGCACAGTTAGGGGAGAACACTTCTTGAAATTTTAATGAGGGATCATCTTATTTACTACCGTCGTTCTAAGCAAATAAGATGTATAAACATGATAAACATCACATGCAATCAAATAGTGACATGATATGGCCATCATCACTTTGCTCCTTTTGATCTCCATCTTCGGGGCTCCATGATCATCATCGTCACCGGCATGACACCATGATCTCCATCATCGTGTCTTCATGAAGTTGCCTCGCCAACTATTACTTCTACTACTATGGCTAACGGTTAGCAATAAAGTAAAGTAATTACATGACGTTTAAGTTGACACGCAGGTCATAAATAAATAAAGACAACTCCTATGGCTCCTGCCGGTTGTCATACTCATCGACATGCAAGTCGTGATTCCTATTACAAGAACATGATCAATCTCATACATCACATATATCATTCATCACATCCTTTGGCCACATCACATCACATAACATACCCTGCAAAAACAAGTTAGACGTCCTCTAATTGTTGTTTGCATGTTTTACGTGGCTGCTATGGGTTTCTAGCAAGAACGTTTCTTACCTACGCAAAGACCACAACGTGATATGCCAATTGCTATTTACCCTTCATAAGGACCCTTTTCATCGAATCCGATCCGACTAAAGTGGGAGAGACAGACACCCGCCAGCCACCTTATGCAACTAGTGCATGTTTGTCAGTGGAACCGGTCTCACGTAAGAGTACGTGTAAGGTTGGTCCGGGCCGCTTCATCCCACGATGCCGCCGAATCAAGATAAGACTAGTAACGGCAAGCATATTGAACAAAATCAACGCCCACAACTACTTTGTGTTCTACTCGTGCATAGAATCTACGCAATAGACCTAGCTCATGATGCCACTGTTGGGGAACGTAGCAGAAATTCAAAATTTTCCTACGTGTCACCAAGATCTATCTATGGAGAGACCAGCAACGAGGGGAAGGAGAGTTGCATCTACATACCCTTGTAGATCGCTAAGCGGAAGCGTTCAAGTGAACGGGGTTGATGGAGTCGTACTCGTCGTGATTCAAATCATCGATGACCAAGTGCCGAATGCACGGCACCTCCGCATTCAACACACGTACAGCCTGGTGACGTCTCCCACGCCTTGATCCATCAAGGAGAGAGGGAGAGGTTGAGGAATACTTCATCCAACAGCAGCACAACGGCGTGGTGGTGGTGGAGGAGCGTGGCTATCCTGCAGGGCTTCACCAAGCACCACAGAAGAGGAGGAAGAAGAGACGCAGGGCAACACCAACGAGAGATTGAATCGCGCGTGTTATGGGCAGCCCCCTAGGCCTCATATATATAGGGGAAGGGGAGGGGCTGCGCCCCCTCTAGGGTTCCCACCCCTAGGGGGGCGGCAACCCTAGATGGCAAAGGGGGTGGCGGCCAAGAGGGGAGAGGGGAGGGAGGCGCAGCTAGATGGGCCCTAAGGCCCATCCCCTTTAGGGTTTGCCCCCTTCCCACCTCTTAGGCGCCATGGGCCCTTGTGGGGCTGGTGCCCTTGGCCCATGTAGGCCAAGAAGCACTCCCTACAGCCCATGTGCCCCCCCGGGGCAGGTGGCCCCACTTGGTGGACCCCCGGGACCCTCCCGGTGGTCCCGGTACGTTACCGATAAACCCCGAAACTTTTCCGGTGACCAAAACAGGACTTCCCATATATAAATCTTTACCTCCGGACCATTCCGAAACTCCTCGTGACGTCCGGGATCTCATCCGGGACTCCGAACAACATTCGGTAACCACATACAAACTTCCTTTTATAACCCTAGCGTCATCGAACCTTAAGTGTGTAGACCCTACGGGTTCGGGAGACATGCAGACATGACCGAGACGTTCTCCGGTCAATAACCAACAGCGGGATCTGGATACCCATGTTGGCTCCCACATGTTCCACGATGTCAAGGACTTAATCAATCCCGTATACAATTCCCTTTGTCTATCGGTACGATACTTGCCCGAGATTCGATCGTCGGTATCCCGATACCTTGTTCAATCTCGTTACCGGCAAGTCTCTTTACTCGTTCCGTAACACATCATCCCGTGATCAACTCCTTGATCACATTGTGCACATAATGATGATGTCCTACCGAGTGGGCCCAGAGATACCTCTCCGTCACACGGAGTGACAAATCCCAGTCTCGATTCGTGCCAACCCAACAGACACTTTCGGAGATACCCGTAGTGTACCTTTATAGCCACCCAGTTACGTTGTGACGTTTGGCACACCCAAAGCACTCCTACGGTATCCGGGAGTTGCACAATCTCATGGTCTAAGGAAATGATACTTGACATTAGAAAAGCTTTAGCATACGAACTACACGATCTAGTGCTATGCTTAGGATTGGGTCTTGTCCATCACATCATTCTCCTAATCATGTGATCCCGTCATCAACGACATCCGATGTCCATGGTCAGGAAACCGTAACCATCTTTTGATCAACGAGCTAGTCAACTAGAGGCTTACTAGAGACATGGTGTTGTCTATGTATCCACACATGTATCTGAGTTTCCTATCAATATAATTCTAGCATGGATAATAAACGATTATCATGAACAAGGAAATATAATAATAACCAATTTATTATTGCCTCTAGGGCATATTTCCAACAGTCTCCCACTTGCACTAGAGTCAATAATCTAGTTCACATCGTCATGTGATTAACACTCACAGGTCACATCGCCATGTGACTAACACCCAAGAGTTTACTAGAGTCAGTAGTCTAGTTCACATCACTATGTGATTAACACTCAATGAGTTCTAGGTTTGATCATGCTATGCTTGTGACGAAATGCACAAGAGTACAGGACATCATGTACTCTTAATTACAGAAATACAACCTTTCAATTTTGAAGCCTGCAGTGAATGGTTGCACTCGAAAACGGTTTATCCATTATTAATTATTAGAAATGCCCATTAAGTTTTATATATTATACTGTGGCAGTGACATCTAGGACGACGTACAGAGAACTTTAACCCTAGAAGATTAGTTCGACAACCTCTGTTTTGGTCCAGTTATGATAAATACATGTATTTATGTATACAATATAGCAGCTAGTAAATTAGTAATGTGTTGTTATACATATTAAAAATAACTTATAACTCACTAATTGTTCATAAACACAATTTATTTACATGACCTCACCTCAACAGATGATTCGTACAAACATGCAAAATTAGGATGCAGCAGTGATGGTAAAAATGACGAGGACGACTGTGGTCTAGGAGGAGAAACCGTGAGACATTTAGACCCTGTTTGGTTCATAAGTTTTATGATTTTTTTAGTCCCAACTTATAAGTCCCAAGTCCCTAAAAAGTCTCTATCTGTTTGGTTCCTGGGCTTAACATGAACTAAAAGACCATATTACAACTATAAGTCCCTATAAGACTCTCCTTGAGAGTCTTTTTTATAAATCCCAAATGCCCACTTTAAGTCCCTATAAGTCCTTCCTGTTTGGTTTAGATGGGATTTATAGGAACTTTTTTAACTCCCTAAATCAATAAATTCCGGAAAACAAACACTCTCTTAGGTACAGAGGAGAAGCACTTTTGGTACAGAAAAGTTGCGGGGCAGGTGGGAAGGCTGGAGCAGCATGGCAATGTGCATTGATGACTGACATGATACGGGGCTATGTTAATGCAGACAATAACAAATACAGCATGTATACAAAGGAGGCTAGTCTGCATGCACTCGGATCTTCAACTGGACCAACGATGGATGCATGCACGGGACCTCCCATGCATGAAGCTAAGGAGTGCTCAACCACGTGTGTCGCACGTTTAAATTCCAAAAAGCCATCGATGCATACGTGCATATGCTCCTAGGCTGATGCATTGAAGGGCTTGCATGGCCCATCACAACCCACTTACTATGCATGCATCAGGACGTTGCATACGTGCTAGAACGCGCATGCGTTAGGCCAACGTGTGCACATGTACTGGCCGAGGCGTACGTACCCAAATACGCGCTGGCATCCGGTGCACAGACGGGAGGAAGGCCCACTGGCAGCCACGAAGCGAGGGGCAGAGAAGGAGGAGGACGCGCCCACGACGGCAACGCGCACACGGCCCGGTCCTGTCCGGCGCCGGCAGCGCATGTGCACGGGCGGGGAGAGGTCGCTCGCGTCCGATCCAAGGAGGTGGAGGCCCGCGCGAGCTGCACGCAGCGGCGCCATGCCGAAGGCGATCGCAGGCCACGCCCATACGCGTTAAAGCTTGAAACGCGTCCGCCGCGACGCGTTGCAAATGATCCGACGTTGGAGAGCAGGCACCCGATCGACGAGATGAAGAACGCGGAGCAAGCCCTGCTGACTAATCTCGTTTGCTACCCATCTCTTTGATCTATCTGATGTTGCAGGAGTACGAAGAGAAGGGATCATGCGTGTGGCAGCAGCTGCCGACGTGACACGCATGCGAGCTATGACTCGTAGCTCTCGTGCCGAGGACGAGGCATCCAGGAGGACTCACGCGCCCAGGAGAGCTCGCGGATGCAGGAGTCACCAGATCGTGCATGCGGCCGGTCTCATCTGGCCGGAAGCAAGCGCACAGCTGCGTCAGTGCTTGGCTTCCTTCTCGTGGAGGCGGCCGAGAGGGGAAGACGAGCAGGTGCTGTGGAGCGCACGTCGCTGTGCGGCTACAACTAGACCATGCCGATCATCTTCGCTCAAGGTGAGAACCAAGATTGGTTTCTCTTCCCCTTCTCTCTCCACGTCATGGCGGTGGCGTCCGGAGCTGCGGCCACAGGGCCGGCCGGAGATAAAGCCGGCTGCCGGCGTTGGCCCTCGATGCTCCTCAAGAAGGTGTGGGTGGGCTGCCTTCCGTTCGTACCCCCCCAGTGCACCCAACGCTCCCCGGTGCACCCCCACCGTCTAATCCGTCGACAACACCATCATGCCGGACACACCACAGCCGACGACTCGTCGGGGTTGCCGCCCATGCGCAAACCCCGGTGCACCCTCCATGCAGGATGACGACGCGCCGGGGTTGCCTTTCATGTGCAGCCCCCGGCGACCCCTTCATACTGAACACGCCAGCGGCGATGATGCGCCAGGGTTTTCTTTCATGTGCAGCCCCTGGCGACCGCTTTATGCCGGACACACGAGCGGCATTGACGCGCTGGGGTTGCTGCCCATGCGCAACCCCCGGCGCACCCTCCACGCAGGACGACGACGCGCCGGGCTGCCGTCCATGTGCAGTCCCCGGTGCACCCGTCGCCGTCAAGTCCGTCAGCAACACCATTATGCCGGGACTCGGCGACACGCGTTGCTAGACAAGGTCGACGCACTCTAGGTGCAACCCCTGGTGACTCTTTCGAGCCGGGCTCAACCGAAGTTGAAGATGATACCATCAGCGGTGCCTAGGCAAGGCTGCGCCGATGAGGCCTCACTCGCTGCTGTCTCGATGGTTCATGGAGGCGCCATGAGCTCGCCGGGACTCGACGACATGGTCCGTTCCTGCGCTGGTGATGGCGAGGCGCTCGACGAGTCATGACGACTTGTTGTAATTTTTGGCGGCGGAGACATTATCCAGCTGCGGCCGTGACACGCTTAGGCGTGTCTCACGGTCTTTTCTTCTTCATCGACACTGATGCATGTCACACACACCATATGCGGCAGCTCCTGTTTCGAATCCGTCTATCCTGGAGACGGACTCGACGTAACCATCGACACATGTCGCCACGCAGCCTATCCCACGGCGGCCGCCGCGCCAAGCGGCGTGAGGTGGCGATTTTGTTGCCGCCGGAGGCGGCACTCCGGGCCGCATCGACACGCTAGTCGTCGAGCTTGCCCCTATTACGGAGCTTCCTGGGTCGGGGCTCCGTTTGCACCTCCGCCGACATGGAGCTCGGCCAGGGCGGGATGCCATTTACACCATCGCCGCCGCAGGTTGGCAGGTGCGGCCACTACGCCAACACAACCTCCGTAACACACTCATCTAGATAAGCTCATGAGATCATCTATTGTGTTGTATTCATATGTATCTTTGTTTATGGCATTCTTAAATATCTACAGAAATTGAAACTTTCTCCTATTTAAAATTATAAGAATCAAACAAATAACTTGATAAAGAATTCTAGAGTACAAGAGTATGATGTTTAGGTAACTAAAGGGAGAATCCATGAGTGTTTGAGGAGTCAAAGTTTGCCTTCTTATTTTTGGCGTTCAGTTTAGAACTATTATCGAAATGGTCATCTAGCAACAAATCAACTTATGGTTGAATGGTTAGGAGGACAGTGGTATCCTAGCCCACCAGGGTTCAGGTCCTAAACTTGACACTGTGCTTGCATTTTTCTGGATTTATTTCAGACCTTTCAACGTTGTGTGTTTAGTGGGAGGAGACATTCTCATCGACTGTCATCAATCCCAAAAATGATTTGTCAACTCAGTCTCTCACTCACAGTGGTAGGGTGTATATATGCATACGTTCGTAGGAATGAGTGTATGTACATATGTATGAGCGTCTGTGTCTGTATTATGTTTAAAAAATTGGTCATCTAGCGCCATTTGTAGTATACGACTCACTGAAAACCATCTAGAGTAGGCTTACCACGGAAGATTCATACTGAAAATGGATGCAACGGAGACGTTCAAGGGTACGAACAAACCACAACAGAGCTAGGGTTGCATGCATCATACAATACACAAGGATTGGGGCACACAGGTGATGACTTTCAGGGCAGCCAGGGAATCTTCTTTGAGTACTCCTTTTAACATTTCTTACCCGATCATTATTTGAAAACCAAGCACACGATCATTTTCTTGTAGTAGCTTCTTATTTTCTTTAGTTTCCCAGCCAAAGCTCTTCTAGAAAAATATTTAATTTGGTCATGGTCCTTTGTTCTACCAAATCTATTATTATTTTATAATCAACTACATGACCCGTTGCTTCTTATCATACAATGGACATTGGGGTTTGCTCAAACGTCATCTGTAACACGGCGATCATAACGATAACTTGCAGGTTTATTGGAAAGTTTGACAAGGGACTAGATAGCTCAACAGTGGGATTTGCTCCTCCGATGATGGAGATATATTCTTAGTGCCCTTTAGGTGTGACGGCATCCATCATCGTCTGGCCAGACACCGGTGACTACGTCACAGGGATGCCAGAACATGTCAATGAGAAAGAAGAACAAAACCGGAAACGAGAAGACTAGTATAAGTGAGCATGTGTATGACTCAAGAGGATACTGATACATCTCATTTCGGGTTTTGTAAAGTATCATGAAGCAAAGGGAATATCACATAATCAAAGGTTCTCAAATGCCATTTGTGTACTCATAGGGATGGATATGTACGTCAACGATTTCGCTATCGGTAATTGAATGAAAGGGGTTTTGTTCATGTCTATGTTTACCGAACCTACAGACTCACGAGCTTAAGGTAATCCTGATCTGCTGAGTGTTAGTAGGATGGGAATAATGAGAATATATTTGTGCAATAATTTCACTAGTATTCGAAATAGTTTCGAGAGGAACTGGAAGCGTTTCAGGGTCACCGAAAGGGTTTCGAAGTTTATGGGGCAATATCGGAAATTTTCGATAAATAACATATAGGTGAAAAATGCTTCCAGAGATGTTAAATTAACAATAAAGGCTCTAGTGATTGTTAGGAGGCTTTTATATTAATTTAATATCAACGGGCCTTAAGAGGCCAATTGGTAGAAGGAGAATTGGGCCACAAGGTCCCAATATAGGTGGCGCCCCTCTCCCCGTCGAAAGAAGAGAGGGAAGGACGAATTGGAGGGGAAAACCCCCTCCACTTGGCCGAGTTTGGGCACTTTTTGATGACTCGAGTTTTGGAAACTCCTCTGGTTTTCTAGTTCTAGTTGGTCCTAATTGATCAATTAGAGCTAGATCTAGATCCTCTAATCCTCATAATTAGAAGCTTATTGTGGTTCTAATTCTCCGGCAACAATTCACTCTGGACGAAGAAGCGCTGCCGGGTTGTGAAGATCGTACGCTTGCCACTCATAGAGAGGCCGCGCTTTCGGTCTTCTGTTTGAGGGGCTGTTTGTGGGCGGTTCATGGGACCGTTCATCTACGGTTCGAGGGACTCCAAGTACGATCTACACAGACCCAGCTTCTTCCGCTGCAACTCGCAGTCGGTAACGTTCGGATCCAAACCGTTAATGCATTTTCATATTGTTCATGGGTGCGTAGCGCGATTTTTTTATTTTGTATGTTTCCCAACAGGTTGGCAGTATGAGTATTGGCTTGAGGCTATGATTACCCGGGATCCATGGATCATCCCATATCCTTATAGATGAACCCTCTCCAACACGTTTTATGAAGCCCAATTTCAAAACCACCCTACCATGTAAAATAGCTGTCCAAACATGAGACGACCCGTTCTTGTTCTTTGCACTCATGAAATCAGAATCATGGAAATATTTTTACCTTGCAATACGCTTGCACATAGGGTGTTGGGAGAGGCCTTGACCTCATCACGTAGGAAGCTCACAACTGCACCATAAGAAAATATGCCACACACAACCATGCGCTCAGTCCCCCAGGCAGACGCGCCGATCCCACATCCGGCCGGTCCCGTTATCCACCAGCGGATGTGCATAGGCGCCCGAAAGGTTCTGGTGCCCATCTTGATGCACAGCGGGGGAAGAGAAATGTGTAGAAGTGGGACAAAAAAAAGGAAAAATAAATAAAGAGTTCCAATAAACAAAGAGAGAAGGGGGAAATACATGGGGTGGGAGGCAAGCTCAGCTGCCCATTAAGATGAGTGTGTGGAGCATCCGCCATTGCGTCTCCTATTTTATCGTGTAGATCTATAGTTGTCCACCAAACGTGCACCCCCTTCCATCACTACCTGAACTTGGGACGACCCAAGTTGAGTAGGCTCCCTCTTCCTGTTTTGGGAAGGTTTCAAATCTTTTTTCACCTTTTCTTTTTTCTTTTCCCATTTTTGTTTTTCCTTTTTATGTTTGTTTTTTCTTTTCTTTTTAGTTCTCACATTTCTTTTATTTTTATTTTTTCTTTATACTATATTTTATTTTATTTTTCCTTCATAATTTTATTTTAGTTTTTCATATTGAGATCATCTTTGAAAACCATGAAAAAAATTGAATCATGAATATTTTTTTGAAATCATGAAATTTTCCAAATCCATGATCATCTATTTTGGAATCATGAACATTTTATTATGAAATTTTTTATTTAAAACATGAACATTTTTGAAAATTTCAAACAATTCGTGACATTTTTTTAAATCATGAACATTTTTTTTACAAATTCACAATTTGTTTTGAAGTTTTGAACATTTTTTTAGATCCATGAAGATCTTTGTAAAAAATCATGAATATTTTCGTATTGATGAAATTTTTTTGAATTACAAACATTTTACAGATTTGAGAACTTTCTTGAAACCCATAAATATTTTTTGAATTCACAAACATTTTTTCAAATTTGCAAACAAGGTTTGAATGTCAGAATCATTTTTGAATTCAAGAACATTTTTAAAATTGGGGAATATTATGATATTTTACTTTTATTTGAAATCCTTGACATTTTTAATGAAGCAAAAAACAAGAAAAAAACGTAAGGAAAAAAGAAACAGGGGCGCCCACCCTCACATGGGCCGGCCCATAAGCGTGCGCAGGAGGGAGGGGATGCGTGTTTGGGTGTTCTCCACCGCGCAGGTCGATGAATAGGATGTCCCAGCCGCGAGCAAAAGCTCCTTCCAGCAGTCCGGGAGAAACAGAGACCCCTCAGAAAAACGAGAGGAATCGGAAACTTCTAGACATGGCGAGAGAGGAGAGAGGGAAAGGAGCAACAGGAGGAGGAATCTGGAAGACATGTTGTACCATGAAGCTGTGGGTTTGTTCTGGCGCTGTGATAGAGCTCATGGTGCTGTCAGTTGAAGCGCCCGACGAGTGACCTGAGCTCCCTTACGCTCCGTGCCCCAGTCGTGATCTTTGTTTATTGCTCATGTTAACTAACTAGCAGCTCTACGTTCCATGTCTTATTTGCCAGCACTCTTGTCAGGATATCATCCAACTCGGGCCGACGTCCCTGCACAGCATGATGTCGTTCGAAAGGATGAATGGTGTCATTAAAGGATACGTTCGCAACATGTTGATAACCCACAAGTATAGGGGATCGCAACAATTTTCGAGGGTAGATTATTGAACCCAAATTTATTGATTCGACACAAGGGGAGGCAAAGAATATTCTCAAGTATTAGCAGTTGAGTTGTCAATTCAACCACACCTGGATAACTTAGTATCTGCAGCAAAGTATTTAGTAGCAAAGTAGTATGATAATAGTGGTAACAGTAACAAAAGTAATGGTAGCAAAAGTAATATTTTTGGTATTTTCTAGTGATTGTAACAGTAGCAACGGAAAAGTATATAAGCGAAGAACAATATGTGAAAAGATCGTAGGCATTGGATCGGTGATGGAGAATTATGCTGGATGCGGTTCATCATGTAACAATCATAACATAGGGTGACACAGAACTAGCTCCAATTCATCAATGTAATGTAGGCATGTATTCCGAATATAGTCATACGTGTTTATGGAAAAGAACTTGCATGCCATCTTTTGCCCTACCCTCCCATGGCAGCGGGGTCCTAACGGAAGACGACATTGCTGGGCGAGGCAGCGAAATGACCGAGGTGGGGCAAGCACGGGCCCCTTGCCCCGGCTTGCAGCCAGCGGCGGCCGGGAGTTGTGTCCGCGACCGCATGCTCAACAGTGATGCTGTAGCAGTGCACACCCGCGCAACCTCAATACAAGCCCTCACGCCTCCCAGCCATGAGGTTGCCAAACGGGCATGCCCAGCTAGGGGCATGGCCGTCCGAGACGAGCACCCGCAACTCCGTCCGATCTAGATCGGCGACGCAGTAGGAACGGAGGTGAGCGCCAGCCCGGGAAAGAAGCAACACAGGAGCATTAGAGAGGGCGGCAGAGGCACCTCGTCGCCGCCGCGACTAGGCCGAAGGCCGCTGGCGGTGGCGGCGCGAAGGGGGGACGCAAAGATGGGTGGCAGCGCCTCTGGGAGAAGACCTAATCGCCCCCGAGTCGCCAGAAGCAATGCTAGTATGGAGATACTTGCTTGCAATGAAGCAGCTTGGAGACTGGATTTTCTACCATGCACGGGACCTCCCGTGCATGGTCCAGCCGTTCGTTCCGACGCTGAGATGCCCGCCCGAAATGCCATCATAAGTTATTCTAAACCTTTTCTATGGGACTGTTCTGTACAATACCTCAACTAGCCTGTTAGATACGCATTGAAATTGTGCGCCAGCATTAATAAGGGAACAGGGATCAAACGTGTTGGAAGTGGCACAACAGTGTCTATATGGGAGGATAAATGGATCCCAAATACATTGACAAGGGCACCTATTGCACGTCTTGGCGATGCACAAATCAGCTGGGTAGCAGATATTATTAATGATGAGAATTGGACTTGGAAGTCTGAAGTTATAAGACAATCATTTATCCCTCCAGATGCGGATGCAATCCTTAATATCCCTTTGAGGACTGGAGGGGGAGATGATTTCTATGCTTGGGCGCCTGAGAGGTCCGGGATTTATACTGTAAAATCAGCGTATCGCTCTCTAATGATTCAGAACGAGTATAAAGCTCTAGAAGAAGGGACGACTACAGATACTTCAGAGATGGATAAACAGTTGTGGTCTCGGTTATGGAAACTCAAAGTGCTGCCCAAAGTTCGCGTCTTCTGGTGGCGCGTGATGTGAGGGATTCTTCCCGTCGAAAGTACACTGAAATATCGGCATATATCCAGCGAGAGCAGGTGCAAAATCTGTTTGATTTCAGAGGAGGATATGATGCATGCATTACTGAACTGTACCCATGCAAGAAGGTTTTGGAACGAAGCCCCGCAGTGGCTGCATGTTAAGAGACCAGACCTGGACCCTCTTACTTGGGTTAAGGATGTCTTGTGTGAGTCTCTGTTTTCAGATTATGATAGAGCAAAACTTGTGTCTATTATGTGGGCTATTTGGACTTCACGCAACAACATCACACACGACAAAGGAGAGTTTGATCCTGTTCGGTCCATGAAGCACATACAGGAAGCTTTAGCGATTTTAGAGTTACCTCAAGGTCATGCTCGGATCTTGCCTGGTCATGGTTGGAAGCCGCCGGATGACGGGTGGATAAAAATCAACGTCGACGGGAGCATTGCCATGGAGTCCCGCCGAGGAGGGGTTGGAGGGGTAGCACGTTCTCCATCTGATTTAAAGGCTGCATGGTGTAAGCCATACTATGGAATCACAGACCCTCTTCTGGCTGAAGCGTTGGCTCTTCGAGATGGCGTAATTTTCGCAAAGCTTCGAGGTTATGATCAAGTCATCTTGGAGACGGATAGCCAAGAGGTTGTTAACCTCTGGCACTCGTGCCATGATTTTTCAGTGGTGGCGCCGATTCTTGACGAGATTGGGGAGCACGCCAGCTCATTTAAATTTTTTCTTATTCAGCATGTGTTGAGATCAGCAAATTTTCCTGCTCACCTTTGTGCGAAGCAACCTAGCACGTGTTGGGGAACGTAGCAGAAATTCAAAATTTTCCTACGTGTCACCAAGATCTATCTATGGAGAGACCAGCAACAAGGGGAAGGAGAGTTGCATCTACATACCCTTGTAGATTGCTAAGCGGAAGCGTTCAAGTGAACGGGGTTGATGGAGTCGTACTCGTCGTGATTCAAATCATCGATGACCAAGTGCCGAACGCACGGCACCTCCGCGTTCAACACACGTACAGCCCGGTGATGTCTCCCACGCCTTGATCCAGCAAGGAGAGAGGAAGAGGTTGAGGAAGACTTCATCCAACAGCAGCACAACGGCGTGGTGGTGGTGGAGGAGCGTGGCTATCCTGCAGGGCTTCGCCAAGCACCACAGAAGAGGAGGAAGAAGAGACGCAGGACAGCACCAACGAGAGATTGAATCGCGCGTGTTATGGGCAGCCCCCTAGGCCTCATATATAAAGGGGAAGGGGAGGGGCTGCGCCCCCTCTAGGGTTCCCACCCCTAGGGGGGGCGGCAGCCCTAGATGGCAAAGGGGGTGGCGGCCAAGAGGGGAGAGGGGAGGGAGGCGCAGCTAGATGGGCCCTAAGGCCCATCCCCTTTAGGGTTTGCCCCCTTCCCACCTCTTAGGCGCCATGGGCCCTTGTGGGGCTGGTGCCCTTGGCCCATGTAGGCCAAGGAGCACTCCCTACAGCCCATGTGGCCACCCGGGGCAGGTGGCCCCACTTGGTGGACCCCCGGGACCCTCCCGGTGGTCCCGGTACGTTACCGATAAACCCCGAAACTTTTCCGGTGACCAAAACAGGACTTCCCATATATAAATCTTTACCTCCGGACCATTCCGGAACTCCTCGTGACGTCCGGGATCTCATCCGGGACTCCGAACAACATTCGGTAACCACATACAAACTTCCTTTTATAACCCTAGCGTCATCGAACCTTAAGTGTGTAGACCCTACGGGTTCGGGAGACATGCAGACATGACCGAGACGTTCTCCGGTCAATAACCAACAGCGGGATCTGGATACCCATGTTGGCTCCCACATGTTCCACGATGATCTCATCGGATGAACCATGATGTCAAGGACTTAATCAATCCCGTATACAATTCCCTTTGTCTATCGGTACGATACTTGCCCGAGATTCGATCGTCGGTATCCCGATACCTTGTTCAATCTCGTTACCGGCAAGTCTCTTTACTCGTTCCGTAACACATCATCCCATGATCAACTCCTTGATCACATTGTGCACATAATGATGATGTCCTACCGAGTGGGCCCAGAGATACCTCTCCGTCACACGGAGTGACAAATCCCAGTCTCGATTCGTGCCAACCCAACAGACACTTTCGGAGATACCCGTAGTGTACCTTTATAGCCACCCAGTTACGTTGTGACGTTTGGCACACCCAAAGCACTCCTACGGTATCCGGGAGTT
The DNA here is from genome assembly GCA_034509565.1 of Triticum monococcum. Classification (NCBI taxonomy): domain Eukaryota; kingdom Viridiplantae; phylum Streptophyta; class Magnoliopsida; order Poales; family Poaceae; genus Triticum; species Triticum monococcum. The sequence goes on along the minus strand of CM067847.1, from coordinate 7,244,782 downwards.
GCACAATCTCATGGTCTAAGGAAATGATACTTGACATTAGAAAAGCTTTAGCATACGAACTACACGATCTAGTGCTATGCTTAGGATTGGGTCTTGTCCATCACATCATTCTCCTAATGATGTGATCCCGTCATAAACGACATCCGATGTCCATGGTCAGGAAACCGTAACCATCTTTTGATCAATGAGCTAGTCAACTAGAGGCTTACTAGGGACATGGTGTTGTCTATGTATCCACACATGTATCTGAGTTTCCTATCAATACAATTCTAGCATGGATAATAAACGATTATCATGAACAAGGAAATATAATAATAACCAATTTATTATTGCCTCTAGGGCATATTTCCAACAGTCTCCCACTTGCACTAGAGTCAATAATCTAGTTCACATCGCCATGTGATTAACACTCACAGGTCACATCGCCATATGACTAACACCCAAGAGTTTACTAGAGTCAGTAGTCTAGTTCACATCACTATGTGATTAACACTCAATGAGTTCTAGGTTTGATCATGTTATGCTTGTGAGAGAGGTTATAGTCAACGGGTCTGAACCTTTCAGATCCGTGTGTGCTTTACAAATCTCTATGTCATCTCCTAGATGTAGCTACCACGTTCTATTTGGAGCTATTCCAAATAACTGTTCTACTTGGAGTTATTCTAAATTGTTGCTCCATTATACGTATCCGGTATCTCTATCGGAGCTATCCGGATAGGTGTTAAGCTTGCATCGACGTAACCCTTTACGACGAACTCTTTTACCACCTCCATAATCGAGAAAAATTCCTTAGTCCACTAGTTACTAAGGATAACTTTGACCGCTGTGTTGTGATCCATTCTTGGATCACTCTTGTACCCCTTGACTGACTCATGGCAAGGCACACTACAGTTGCGGTACACAACATAGCATACTATAGAGCCTACGTCTTAAGCATAGGGGACGACCTTCGTCCTTTCTCTCTATTCTGCCATGGTCGAGCTTTAAGTCTTAACTTCATACCTTACAACTCAGGCAAGAACTCCTTCTTTGACTGATCCATCTTGAACACCTTCAAGATCATGTCAAGGTATGTGCTCATTTGAAAGTACCATTAAGCGTTTTGATCTATCCTTATAGATCTGGATGCTCAATGTTCAAGTAGCTTAATCCAGGCTTTCAATTGAAAAACACTTTTCAAATAACCCTATATGCTTTCTTAGAAATTCTACATCATTTCTGATCAACAATATGTCAACAACATATACTCATCAGAAATTCTATAGTGCTCCCACTCACTTCTTTGGAAATACAAGTTTCTCATAAACTTTGTATAAACCAAAATCTTTGATCATCTCATCAAAGCATACATTCCAACTCCGAGATGCTTACTCCAGTCCTTAGAAGGATTGCTGGAGCTTTGCATACTTATTAGCATATTTCAGGATTGACAAAACCTTCCGGTTGTATCACATACAACCTTTCCTCAAGAAAATCGTGAGGAAACAATGGTTTTTGACATCCTATCTGCAAGATTTCATAAATAATGCAGTAATCGCTAATATAATTCCAACAGACTCTTAGCATCGCTACGAGTGAGAAAGTCTCATCGTAGTCAACTCCTTGAACTTGTCGGAAAACATCTTAACGACAAGTCGAGCTTTCTTAATGGTGACACTTACCATCATTGTCTGTCTTCCTTTTAAAATCCATCTGTACTCAACAGCCTTACGACCATCGAGCCATTCTGCCAAAGTCTACACTTTGTTTTCATACATGGATCCTCTCTCGGATTGTATGGCCTCGAGCCATATATCGGAATCCGGGCCCACCATCGCTTCTCCATAGCTCGTAGGTTCATTGTTGTCTAGCAACATGACTTCCAAGACAGGACTACGTACCACTCTGAAGTAGTACGCATCCTTGTCATCCCACGAGGTTTGGTAGTGACTTGATCTGAAGTTTCATGATCACTATCATAAGCTTCCACTTCAATTGGTGTAGGTGCCACAGGAACAACTCTTTGTGCCCTGCTATACACTAGTTGAAGTAACGGTTCAATAACCTCATCAAGTCTCCACCATCCTCCCACTCAATTCTTTCGAGAGAAACTTTTCCTCGAGAAAGGACCCGATTCTAGAAACAATCCCTTATTGCTTTCGGATCTGAGATAGGAGGTATACCCAACTGTTTTGGGTGTCCTATAAGATGCATTTATCCGCTTTGGGTTCGAGCTTATCAGCCTGAAACTTTTTCATATAAGCGTCGCAGCCCCAAACTTTTAAGAAATGACAGCTTAGGTTTCTCTAAACCATAGTTCATACGGTGTCACCTCATCGGAATTACTTGGTGCCCCTTTTTAAAGTGAATGTGGTTGTCTCTAATGCCTAACCCATAAACTATTGTGGTAATTCGATAAGAGACATCATGGTATGCATCATATCCAATAGGGTGCAGTTATGATGTTCGGACACACCATCACACTATGGTGTTCCAGGCTGTATTAGTTGTGAAACAATTTCCACAATGTCTTAATTCTGTGCCAAACTTGTAACTCAGATATTCATCTCTATGATCATATCATAGATCTTTTATCCTCTTGCCACGACGATCTTTCAACTTCACCCTGAAATTACTTGAACCTTTCAATAATTCAGACTCGTGATTCATCAAGTAAATATACTCAACATCTACTCAAATCATCTGTGAAGTAAGAACATAACGATATCCACTACATGCCTCAGCACTCATTGGACTGCACACATCAAAATGTATTACTTCCAACAAGTTGCTTTCTAGTTCCATTTTACTGAAACCGAGGCTTTCAGTCATCTTGCCCATGTGGTATGATTTGCATGTCTCAAGTGATTCAAAATCAAGTGAGTACAAAACGGTCCATTTGCATGGAGTTTCTTCATGCATATATACCAACAGACATGGTTCGCATGTCTCAAACTTTTCAAAAACGAGTGAGCCCAAAGATCCATCAACATGGAGCTTCTTCATGCGTTTTATACCGATATGACTTACGTGGCAGTGCCACAAGTGGGTGGTACTATCATTACTATCTTATATCTTTTGGCATGAACATGTGTATCACTACGATCGAGATTCAATGAACCATTCATTTTAGGTGTAAGACCATTGAAGGTATTATTCAAATAAACAGAGTAACTATTATTCTCCTTAAATGAATAACCGTATTGCAATAGACATAATCCAATCATGTCTATGCTCAACGCAAACACCAATCTCGATGGTAGAGGGAGCGTACGATGCTTGATCATATCAACATTGGAAACACTTCCAACACATGTCATCAGCTCACCTTTAGCTAGTCTCCGTTTATTCCGTAGCTTTTATTTCGAGTTACTAACACTTAGCAACCGAACCGGTATCTAATACCCTGGTGCTACTAGGAGTACTAGTAAAGTACACATTAACACAATGTACATCCAATATACTTCTATCGACCTTGCCAGCCTTCTCATCTACCAAGTATCTAGGGTAATTCTGCTCCAGTGGCTGTTCCCCTTATTACAGAAGCACTTAGTCTCGGGTTTGGGTTCAACCTTGGGTTTCTTCACTAGAGCAGCAGCTGAATTGCCGTTTCATGAAGTATCCCTTCTTGCCCTTACCCTTCTTGAAACTAGTGGTTTCACCAACCATCAACAATTGATGCTCCTTCTTGATTTCTACTTTCGTGGTGTCAAACATCGCGAATATCTCAAGGATCATCATATATGTCCCTGATATGTTATAGTTCATCACGAAGCTCTAGCAGCTTGGTGGTAATGACTTCGGAGAAACATCACTATCTCATCTGGAAGATCAACTCCCACTCGATTCAAGTGATTGTTGTACTCAGACAATCTGAGCACAAGCTCAACAATTGAGCTTTTCTCCTTAGTTTGTAGGTTAAGAAAATCGTCGGAGGTCTTATACCTCTTAATGTGGGCACGAGCCTGAAATCCCAATTTCAGCCCTCGAAACATCTCATATGTTTCGCGACGTTTCAAAACGTCTTCGGTGCCTCAACTCTAAACCGTTTAACTGAACTATCACGTAGTTATCAAAACGTGTATGTCAGATGTTCGCAACATCCACAGACGACGTTCGAGGTTCAGCACACTGAGCGGTGCATTAAGGACATAAGCCTTCTAAGAAGCAATGAGGACAATCCTCAGTTTACGGACCTAGTCCGCATAATTGCTACTATCAACTTTCAACTAATTTTCCTCTAGGAACATATCTAAACAGTAAAACTATAGCGTGAGCTACGACATAATTTGCAAAATCCTTTTTGACTATGTTCAGGATAAACAAGTTCATCTTATGAACTCCCACTCAGATAGACATCCCTCTAGTCGTCTAAGTGACTACATGATCCGAGTCAACTAGGCCGTGTCCGATCATCACGTGAGACGGACTAGTCAACATCGGTGAACATCTTCATGTTGATCGTATCTTCTATACGACTCATGCTCGACCTTTCGGTCTTCTGTGTTCCGAGGCCATGTCTGTACATGCTAGGCTCGTCAAGTCAACCTAAGTGTTTGCATGTGTTCCGAGGCCATGTCTGTACATGCTAGGCTCGTCAACACCCGTTGTATGTGAACGTTAGAATCTATCACACCCGATCATCACGTGGTGCTTCGAAACGACGAACTTTCGCAACGGTGCACAGTTAGGGGAGAACACTTCTTGAAATTTTAATGAGGGATCATCTTATTTACTACCGTCGTTCTAAGCAAATAAGATGTATAAACATGATAAACATCACATGCAATCAAATAGTGACATGATATGGCCATCATCACTTTGCTCCTTTTGATCTCCATCTTCGGGGCTCCATGATCATCATCGTCACCGGCATGACACCATGATCTCCATCATCGTGTCTTCATGAAGTTGCCTCGCCAACTATTACTTCTACTACTATGGCTAACGGTTAGCAATAAAGTAAAGTAATTACATGACGTTTAAGTTGACACGCAGGTCATAAATAAATAAAGACAACTCCTATGGCTCCTGCCGGTTGTCATACTCATCGACATGCAAGTCGTGATTCCTATTACAAGAACATGATCAATCTCATACATCACATATATCATTCATCACATCCTTTGGCCACATCACATCACATAACATACCCTGCAAAAACAAGTTAGACGTCCTCTAATTGTTGTTTGCATGTTTTACGTGGCTGCTATGGGTTTCTAGCAAGAACGTTTCTTACCTACGCAAAGACCACAACGTGATATGCCAATTGCTATTTACCCTTCATAAGGACCCTTTTCATCGAATCCGATCCGACTAAAGTGGGAGAGACAGACACCCGCCAGCCACCTTATGCAACTAGTGCATGTTTGTCGGTGGAACCGGTCTCACGTAAGAGTACGTGTAAGGTTGGTCCGGGCCGCTTCATCCCACGATGCCGCCGAATCAAGATAAGACTAGTAACGGCAAGCATATTGAACAAAATCAACGCCCACAACTACTTTGTGTTCTACTCGTGCATAGAATCTACGCAATAGACCTAGCTCATGATGCCACTCGTGGCCAAAATATTCGCGAAGTTGATATCGCTCCGACTTGCACCCAGACTTGGTGGCTTGGTCAGTCGCAATCAAAATGCGTTCATCCTGCCCAGGAGCCTCCACGACAATTTTGCTCTGGTCAAGCAAATCTTCGTCTGAATCGAATCAACGCCTTCGCAAACCTTCGGTCTTCAACCATAGCTCCTGATACCACTTGTTAGAATAAATTTGAGGTATACCGTCGATCATCCGGGGACCAAGAAATCACACGAGCATGACACCGAGATTTGTTAACGAGGTTCACCGATATGACTACATCCCCGGGGCCTGACTACGGACGCTCCTTCCCATGGCACCACACCCTAGCCGCTCGGGCGCCGGCACACGCCGCCGGCTCCACCGCGTGCCCGTGCTATTATGTTGGCATAGGTTAAATCACATGTCTACCCTCGCTATATATGAGAGGCCTAAAATACAAGTGTCCTACTAAGACACGACTCCATATCCTATTTAAACACAATACTACTTAGAGTTCAACTGTAACCTACCTTGTACACAATATTCGACACAACTCTAACACTCCTGAACGCTATCGACCTACCTGACATGAGTCAAGCGTCGAATCAATGCTTGAAATTGACGTTTTCCAAACCTATGTCACTCACAAAATTCCTCCTACTCCATTTTTTCTATTTTAATTCCACTTAGGGCAACCACATTTCCCGGTGAACTACATTGTGGCGTAATCCTTCCAGGAAGAGAGTGGTGTCTGACACAACTGAAAATATTTCTCACAACACTTTTTCCACCGCTTGGGATTATCCCCATCAAAAAATAGGGAATTCAGGCCTCTCTAAACCTTTGTGTTAATGTGAACTACAGGATCTAGAGTATGGTGAAGATTTTTTCGATAAAGGACGATTTTATTAACTCAAAAATGTAGTATCAAGTGGATACAAAGCATTATGAGCAACACCCGGCCTCTGCATAATTAGGATGCACACAGTCGAACACCAAAAGTCTGACAACCAGAAGAAAACAAAAACCAACAAATTGGCAATAGTAGAGTCCTATAGACCGAACTGTGCCTATGCCGAAAGGTGAGATGGACCGATCCGGAGGTTATGCTGCCTCCTATGTTGGGTAAAAACCTCCGTAGCCACCTGCTCCAACCGTGTACACACCGTCTTGAACAGCGGTTGAACCTCCGCTCGTTGTAGCATAGACCACATACAAAGCGAGTGCGTACAACGGAAAATAGCCTGTAAAGGAGAAGCATTTTTGTCATTAAAAACAAAATCATTTCTACATAGCCAAAGCGACAATAATAAGGCATACGCTCCCACCCTTAATAGCGTTTTGAACCTATTTGAAATACCGTCCAACCAATAACCAAAAATATTGGCAACACTTGTGAGCGGATATAAACTTGACGCTATTTGGATGACTGACCACGTAGAACAAAGAGTATGGTCCCCTTGGTCGGAGGCATGACCGTGGTGACCATACCAGGTTGCCCACTTTACATTTTAAAAAAAAGGGTACAAAAGCATATATATTATGAATCAGACGGCGAAATGCACCATGGGGTCATCTCTTCATGGCGTCCAATCAGGCCTGCATGTCCGAGCCCGCACTGCATTATGTACTTGGTCGGCGTTGCAGGGGTCGGTGGCGCTCCTCCGTCTGAGGCGAGGGTTCCATCCACGTCGAGGGTTGCGGGGTCTTGCTTGATTCAGTACCCGAAAACTCAACGAACGCCTGTAACTCGCGCATCGCCGTTTGAAGCTGATTGATCTGGTGCTCCATCTGCGGCTTCCAGTCGTCAACGGCCTTGGTTACGGACTGTACCTCCTCAACCGGATCAAGCTTAGCGGAATTGCGATCTAGCTTGTCGTTGTTCGCCACAACATGCTCATGTATCTCAAAGCATCATCTTCATTGGGTCGCCTTGAGCCATTTTGTCGAACAAAACGCAACCATGATCCAACCTTGCTATGGTGTCCCGGAGAACTTTGCGTGAAATCATTTGAATGATCTCACACCTTCCGCTAGGGATTTTAGGGATCCTATATTTGTAACAAGGAACCAATCTCAACAACAGCAAGGAACAACTCTCTCATCAATTCTTAGAATTAGAGGGGGAATGCTCTGGAGAGATCCCGCGCTAATGCTAAGATTTTATCTATATAAGGTTTTTTCTAGTAGCGAGAGGAGCCGTCCTTGTGTGAGAGAGACACACACCTACTTAAGGCACACACACAACCCAACAACCTGACCAGTGGGCCCCCTGGTAGATAATCCGTTCCTTCCCTGCGTACCACTTGAAGGGGGCGTGCAGTCTCACTGATTTGCGGGGCCCAGCCCAGCATCTGCTTCAGCCTGCCTCTCTTCGCCAGGAGTAGTACTGGCATCCCCCGGTTCAATTCGTCAGGCTCAAAATCTTTCAAGCGTTGCTCTGCTTCGGTGCCTCGCGCGGTGCAGCCGACCGGGCCGCGCGCCTTTCTGCCGCGCCATATCGAACAGCCAGAAACTACGCTGCCACGCTCCGCCACCGCCGCGACTCATGCCGTCCTCGCCGCCACGCAGCTACCCTGCACCGACCGTCGCCAAGGATGCGGCGCGCGCTTCTCTGCGCCGCCTAGAGCTCCTGCTAACCCGAAGCTCGACCATGCCGGCCCGTGCTCCTCCGTGCCGGGAGATCGCTGCCGTAGACATCGACCATGCCGACCGTATGGGGCACTCCGTGCCTTGAACCTCCGCCACCAACAAGACCAGTGACTTCGAAAAGTTCGAGTTTTACGCTCTTCAAAACCCACGGCCATGGCCGCTCCGGCATGCTCCCGCTGGTGCTAGCCACCCCCCTTCGCTCTGCTCTCACACGGGACAGAGTTGGGATGACACAAGTCAACATTCCCAGGATCCTTCCCACGTCAGCATTTCCACCCCCCAAACGAGAATTTGATGATTAAAGGCCGGGAAGGACCCGCATCCTCTCCGCCGCCGGTGAACCGGAGATACACGCTGGGTGCTTGGCGCGCGGTTCTACCGTGCGGCCTCCGGACCAAGGGCCTGCAGCACCGGGCCGGGACGCCGGTCGCCATTGAGCAGCTCACAGAGCGTGCCGGCGCACAATTTCAGTGGACGCATGTGCTTGAGACAGGCTCCATTCCTCGTATTGACGGAGAAACACATAAGTGTCGGGGGAGTGGGGTCTTGACTTTGGGAAACGTTTTACGTTGACGTATGGTCCACCACGTAAGGAGAGTCTAAGGCGATCGCTAGGCGATCGTGCACCTACGCTAGGGTTAGGGTTTCCTTCGCGGGGGTGGCTGGAATCCGGCGGTGGCTAGGGCCGCGACGGCTCTCCCAGGGCACGGGTCAGCTGATCTGGTTCCTCTGCTAAGGGGCCTAGCCAATGGCAGGGAAAGCAGGTGAAAAGGCGCCGGTGAATCTGAGGACAAAGATGACTACCCCTACCCCGAAAGCGGTAGCGGCCACGGCGGCGACACCGAGGGGGAGTGGGTCGGCTAGCCGGGAGGCCTTGAAATCCCCGGTGGAGAGCAAAACGCCAGATCCGGCAGCAAGCCTTTTGGCTAGGCTTGGAGGGATGGTGTTGATGGATAAAGAAGCAGAGGGCCTCATCTTTGAAGATCGAGAGCCGGTTCTTCGCAAGATTTCAAGGTGGTCTGCAATGGGGAAGTCATGCTAGTCACAACCACTCAACAAAACGGTTCTGGAGAAGGCCATGCATAGAGCTTTGGGCCTGCACAGGGAGGCAAAGTTTAAAGATCTGGGATCCAATACATTCTCTGTCTCTACCCATGTGCTTTATACGTACCCAGATTGAACGAGCCAATTTTGGTGTTTTGCTAGATCAAGACTGTAAGTTGATCTTTTCTTCTTCTTGGATACTTTGTTCTGCACCTTACGGGAATGCTAATGCAATATTATTAACCTGGGAACTGATTTTATGCTTCATTTAAACAGGTCAGGTTTTCTTTCCTTTCTGCTCATCTGCTCATGCATGTATTTTTATGCAATGAAAAATATAGTGATTCCTTATTCTGGGTGCATGCCATAATTCAACTTCGGTTCTTTAATTAGTTCCTTGGACTTTCACAGTGGATTATCTTTGTATCTTCCTAATTGACTAGCAACTAGCAGATTGGCAATTGTAACTTTATTTGCGATGAGGTAACTATGCATTAACCGATTTTGTATGCTTCATTGTAATACACTCACACTTGACTGAATATTTCTTTTGCCATGCTATGTTGTTTGCCAGATGTTTCTACAGGTTTATAATATAGATTATATATGTTTGGTATTTTTCTTCAAAACTGTAATTTTCATTTTGCAGCTTAATCACAAAATTAACCAGTAACACAATTAGTTCAACGCCAAAATCTATTGGAGCACTTTTATACGCCTTTCAGTAAAATTGCGAGTGAATTAATATAAATACTTTTGCCTCTTGATAGCTCTCAAATTGCCACTTCAGTTCTTATGATGACCAATAATATATTTTTCACAGAAGTTTCTCATATTACAGAACAATCTTGCAATGCTACACCTTCTGAAGCATCACTATGATAATACCTTACATCCCATTAGTTAGTGAGATGAACACAACTGCTATGAAAGAACTGTAAGGTATTATCGTGGCTGGAACCGGGACTAAAGGCTCCCCTTCTATCCCGGTTCCAGCCACGAACCGGGACCAACGGTTATGGGCCAGGAGCGAGGGCCATTGGTCCAGATTCATGCCTGGATCTGGGACAAATGAGTCCAGACGAACCGTGACAAATGTCCACGAGGCCCGGCCGGCCACTTGGGCGCACGAACCGGGACGTATGCCCCCCTGGATGCCAGTTCGTGACTGAACCGGGATTAATGGGCTGGCCAGGCCCCAACCAAAGCCATGTTTTCTACTAGTGCAGGGGCGCAAGTTGGCGGCGCCGTAGGAGTGGCGCAGGTGGAGCCCTACGGTGGCTGGGGCGCGCGGTGCCCGCTGGTGACGGGGAAGACGGTGGCTGGGTCGCGCAGTGCCCGCGGGCGACCCGGGGTGGAAGATGGTTGATTAGCAAGAGATTTAAAAGGATAAAGGGTATTTTGCAAAATTAGAAATGAAATAAGCTGAGGACATGTTTTTTTAGACGGAGGGAGTAGATTTTTATCCACCAATAGATCGGACGCAACCTGTACAGCTGCCGTCCTTGATTAATCATATACTCCTACAAAACCCATGTTTCTACGTGTTGTTGGCAAGAGCATCATGGTGGGCAGGACAGGAAATTGACGTCCCGTTTTGCAGCCGGCCGGCGAGAGATGCATGCAGCGACCGTTACTTTGCGGCGCTGGGACGTCCCGTTTCGCACCCGGTCGACGAGACATGCATGCAGCGGCCGCTACTTGCGGCGCTGGCACCTCAGTTTCAGCTGATCTTGGAGGAGTCCTTACTTTCGGTGCATCAATGGGCAAACCATGGTGGAGACGCAGGTGAACAGCATCTAACATATAAAGCCTCCTAGAGTGATAGTCACGACTAAGGCCTCGAGCGCACGGTACCACCCGAGGGGAAAAAAGCACCGCACTGCGCGTGGGAGCGAGGGCGCACCACACCATACGAGCGAAAAAATCACCACCGCGCGAGGGACGAAAACGGCATCAAACCCTAGCCCCAATCCACAGCCCCACGCCCCTCACTCCTCCCTCCCTCATCCGCCGCCGCTCCCTCCCACCTCCTCCTCCTCCTCCTCCTTCTAGCCGCCGCCACTCGCGCCCGTCTCCTCCGGCCAGCCTCCGCCCGCAACCTCCCCCCTCCCGTTTTCAGAAGGGAAGGGAAGGTAAGAGACGGGGGAGAGCGAGCGGGTCAGGCGACGAGAAGGGAAGAGGAGAGGGAGTCGAGCCCCGCGCCTCCACCACCTCGTCTTCACGTCTCGCCCCCGTCCTGGTTTCAGCCGCGCCGCGCCCCTTCTCCTCCGCCCCACCTCCCCTCCGTCCACCTCATCTTTCTCTGGATCTCGTCGTTGCTCCCGTTGTTCCTCCCCCACGTGGGCTTCTCCTCCGGTGTCATGGGTGTGGCGAGGCGGCGGCGCTGGTGTTCATCCATCGGGAAGCTCGCTACGGTGTCGTGAGAGGCGCAGAACTCCACTGCTGGTCAAGGCGGCGGCACGGCGTCATCTCTCTGGTACGGTATTATCTCTTCTCTCCCCATCTTCACATCCTCCTCTCGTCACCACTTGCTAATCCCTTTTTCCATGTATCTCTTCTCTATCACGTATTCCTTCTCTGGTGAACAGAAATCGACGAATCCAGCCATGGGGGCAATAGATCAGGCCAGATCCAAGCCATCGTGGCCCCTCCCGAGCGAGCACCTGCCAGGGCTCCGAGGTGGAGCAGCAAAAATGGCGACGGTGGAGGGAGTGAAGGAAATATGCCCTAGAGGCAATAATAAAGTTATTATTTATTTCCTTATTTCATGATAAATGTTTATTATTCATGCTAGAATTGTATTAACCGGAAACATAATACATGTGTGAATACATAGACAAACTAAACGTCACTAGTATGCCTCTACTTGACTAGCTCGTTGATCGAAGATGGTTATGTTTCCTAACCATAGACATGTGTTGTCATTTGATTAACGGGATCACATCATTAGGAGAATGATGTGATTGACATGACCCATTCCATTAGCTTAGCACCCGATCGTTTAGTATGTTGCTATTGCTTTCTTCATGACTTATACATGTTCCTATGACTATGAGATTATGCAACTCCCGTTTGCCGGAGGAACACTTTGTGTGCTACCAAACGTCACAACGTAACTGGGTGATTATAAAGGTGCTCTACAGGTGTCTCCAAAGGTATATATTGGGTTTCCGTATTTCGAGATTAGGATTTGTCACTCCGATTGTCGGAGAGGTATCTCTGGGCCCTGTCGGTAATGCACATCACTTAAGCCTGGCAAGCAATGCAACTAATGAGTTAGTTGCGAGATGATGTATTACGGAACGAGTAAAGAGACTTGCCGGTAACGAGATTGAACTAGGTATTGAGATACCGACGATCGAATCTTGGGCAAGTAACATACCAATGACAAAGGGAACAACGTATGTTGTTATGCGGCCTGACCGATAAAGATTTTCGTAGAATATGTAGGAGCCAATATGAGCATCCAGGTTCTGCTATTGGTTATTGACCGGAGACGTGTCTCGGTCATGTCTACATTGTTCTCGAACCCGTAGGGTCCGCACGCTTAAGGTTTCGATGACAGTTATATTATGAGTTTATGAGTTTTGATGTACCGAAGGAGTTCGGAGTCCCGGATGAGATCGGGGACATGACGAGGAGTCTCGAAATGGTCGAGACGTAAAGATCGATATATTGAACGATTATATTCGGACATCGGAAAGGTTCCGAATGGTTCGGTTATTTTTCGGAGTACCGGGGAGTTACGGGAATACGGGGGAAGAAGTATATGGGCCTTATTGGGCTTTAGGGGAGAGGGAGAGGCATGCCGCGCCCCCCATTGACTAGTCCGAATTGGACTAGGGGGAGGGGCGACGCCCCCTCCTTCCTTCTCTTCCCTCTTCCCCTTCCTTCTCTCCTACTCCTACTACATGGAAGGACTCCTAGTTGGACTAGGAAAGGGGGAATCCTACTCCCGGTGGGAGTAGGACTCCCCTAGGGCGCGCCATAGAGAGGGCCAGCCCTTCCCTCCTCCACTCCTTTATATACGGGGGCAGGGGGCACCCTATAGACACACAAGTTGATCTTCGTGATCGTTCCTTAGCCGTGTGCGGTGCCCCCATCCACGATATTACACCTCGGTCATATTGTAGCGGTGCTTAGGCGAAGCCCTACGACGGTTGAACACCAAGATCGTCACCACGCCGTCGTGCTGACGGAACTCCTCCCCGAAGCTTTGCTGGATCGGAGCCCGGGGAGTGTCATCGAGCTGAATGTGTGCCAAGAACTCAGAGGTGCCGGAGTAACGGTGCTTGGATCGGTTGGACCGGGAAGACGTACGACTATTTCCTCTACGTTGCGTCAACGCTTCCGCTTCGGTCTACAAGGGTACGTAGACAACACTCTTCCCTCTCGTTGCTATGCATCACCATGATCTTGCGTGTGCGTAGGAATTTTTTTTAAATTACTACGTTCCCCAACAGTGGCATCAGAGCCTAGGTTTTATGGTTTGATGTTATATGCACGAGTAGAACACAAGTGAGTTGTGGGCTATATAAGTCATACTGCTTACCAGCATGTCATACTTTGGTTCGGCGGTATTGTTGGATGAAGCGGCCCGGACCGACATTACGCGTACGCTTACGCGAGACTGGTTCTACCGTCGTGCTTTGCACACAGGTGGCTGGCGGGTGTCAGTTTCTCCAACTTTAGTTGAACCGAGTGTGGCTAGGCCCCGTCCTTGCTAAGGTTAAAACAACACCAACTTGACAAACTATCGTTGTGGTTTTGATGCGTAGGTAAGATTGGTTCTTGCTTAAGCCCGTAGCAGCCACGTAAAACTTGCAACAAACAAAGTAGAGGACGCCTAACTTGTTTTTGCAGGGCATGTTGTGATGTGATATGGTCAAGGCATGATGCTAAATTTTATTGTATGAGATGATCATGTTTTGTAACCGAGTTATCGACAACTGGCAGGAGCCATATGGTTGTCGCTTTATTGTATGCAATGCAATCGCCCTGTAATGCTTTACTTTATCACTAAGCGGTAGCGATAGTCGTTGAAGCATAAGATTGGCGAGACGACAACGATGCTACGATGGAGATCAAGGTGTCGCGCCGGTGACGATGGTGATCATGACGGTGCTTCGGAGATGGAGATCACAAGCACAAGATGATGATGGCCATATCATATCACTTATATTGATTGCATGTGATGCTTATCTTTTATGCATCTTATCTTGCTTTGATTGACGGTAGCATTATAAGATGATCTCTCACTAAATTTCAAGATAAAAGTGTTCTCCCTGAGTATGCACCGTTGCCAAAGTTTGTCGTGCCCAGACACCACGTGATGATCGGGTGTGGTAAGCTCTACGTCCATCTACAACAGGTGCAAGCCAGTTTTGCACACGCAGAATACTCAGATTAAACTTGACGAGCCTAGCATATGCAGATATGGCCTCGGAACACTGAGACCGAAAGGTCGAGCGTGAATCATATAGTAGATATGATCAACATAGCGATATTCACCATTGAAAACTACTCCATTTCACGTGATGATCGGTTATGGTTTAGTTGATTTGGATCACGTGATCACTTAGATAATTAAAGGGATGTCTATCTAAGTGGGAGTTCTTAAGTAATATGATTAATTGAACTTTAATTTATCATGAACTTAGTCCTGGTAGTATTAGCATATCTATGTTGTAGACCAATAGCTCGCGTTGTTGCTTTCATATGTTTATTTTGATATGTTCCTAGAGAAAATTGTGTTGAAAGATATTAGTAGCAATGATGCGGATTGGATCCGTGATCTGAGGTTTATCCTCATTGCTGCACAGAAGAATTATGTCCTTAATGCACCGCTAGGTTGCAGACCTATTGCAGGAGCAGATGCAGACGTTATGAACGTTTGGCTAGCTCAATATAATGACTACTTGATAGTTTAGTGCACCATGCTTAACGGCTTAGAATCGGGACTTCAAAGACGTTTTGAACGTCATGGACCATATGAGATGTTCCAGGAGTTGAAGTTAATATTTCAAGCAAATACCCGAGTTGAGAGATATGAAGTCTCCAACAAGTTCTATATCTAAAAGATGGAGGAGAATCGCTCAACTAGTGAGCATGTGCTCAGATTGTCTGGGTACTACAATCGCTTGAATCAAGTGGGAGTTAATCTTCCAGATAAAATAGTGATTGACAGAATTCTCTAGTCACCATTACCAAGTGAGTAGAACTTCGTGATGAACTATAATATGCAAGGGATGATGAAAGTAAAGTCCCGAGCTCTTCGCGATACTGAAATTGACGAAGGTAGAAATCAAGAAAGAACATCAAGTATTGATGGTTGACAAGACCACTAGTTTCAAGAAAAGGGCAAAAGGGAAGAAGGGGAACTTCAAGAAGAACGGCAAGCAAGTTGCTGCTCAAGTGAAGAAACCCAAGTCTGGTCTTAAGCCTGAGACTAAGTGCTTCTACTGCAAAGGAACTGGTCACTGGAAGCGGAACTGCCCCAAGTATTTGGCGGATAAGAAGGATGGCAAAGTGAACAAAGGTATATTTGATATACATGTTGTTGATGTGTACTTTACTAGTGTTTGTAGCAACCCCTCAGTATTTGGTACTAGTTCAGTTGCTAAGATTAGTAACTCGAAACGGGAGTTGCAGAATGAACAGAGACTAGTTAAGGGTGAAGTGACGACGAGAGTTGGAAGTGGTTCCAAGATTGATATGATCATCATCGCACACTCCCTATACTTTCGGGGTTAGTGTGGAACCTAAATAAGTGTTATTTGGTGTTGAGCATGAATATGATTTGATCATATTTATTGCAATACGGTTATTCATTTAAGTAAGAGAATAAATTGTTGTTCTGTTTACATGAATAAAACCTTATATGGTTACACACCCAATGAAAATGGTTCATTGGATCTCGATCATAGTGATACACATATTCATAATATTGAAACCAAAAGATGCAAAGTTAATAATGATAGTGCAACTTATTTGTGGCACTGCCGTTTAGGTCATATTGGTGTAAAGCGCATGAAGAAACTCCATGCTGATGGGCTTTTGGAATCACTTGATTATGAATCACTTGATGCTTGCGAACCATGCCTCATGGGCAAGATGACTAAGAATCCGTTCTCCGGAACAGTGGAGCGAGCAACTGACTTATTGGAAATAATACATACTGATGTATGCGATCCGATGAGTGTTAAGGCTCGCGGCGGGTATCGTTATTTTCTGACCTTCACGGATGATTGAGCAGATATGGGTATATCTACTTGATGAAACATAAGTCTGAAACATTTGAAAGGTTCAAAGAATTTCAGAGTGAAGTGGAAAATCATCGTGACAAGAAAATAAGGTTTCTACGATCTGATCACAGAGACAAATATTTGAGTTACGAGTTTGGTCTTCAATTAAAACAGTGTGGAATAGTTTCACAAATTCGTGCCACCTGGAACACCACAGCGTAATGGTGTGTCCGAACGTCATAACCGTATTTTATTGGATATAGTAAAATCTATGATGTTTCTTACCGATTTACCACTATCGTTTTGGGGTCATGCATTAGAGACAGCTGCATTCACGTTAAATAGGGCACCATCAAAATCCGTTGAGACGACACCTTATGAACTGTGGTTTGACAAGAAACCAAAGTTGTCGTTTCTTAAAGTTTGGGGTTGCGATGCTTATATGAAAAAAGTTTCATCCTGATAAGCTCAAACCCAAATCGGAGAAATGTGTCTTCATAGGATACCCAAAGGAGATAGTTGGGTACACCTTCTATCACAGATCCGAAGGCAAGATATTCGTTGCTGAGAATGGATCCTTTCCAGAGAAGGAGTTTCTCTCGAAAGAAGTGAGTGGGAGGAAAGTAGAAAACTTGATAAGGTAATTGTACCATCTCCCTTATTGGAAAGTAGTTCATCACAGAAATCTGTTCTTGTGACTACTACACCAATTAGTGAGGAAGCTAATGATGATGATCATGTAACTTCAGATCAAGTTACTACAGAATCTCATAGGTAAACCAGAGTGAGATCCGCACCAGAGTGGTACGGTAATACTGTTCTGGAAGTCATGTTACTAGACCATGACGAACTTGCGAACTATGAGAAAGCGATGATGAGCCCAGATTCCGCAAAATGGTTTGAGACCATGAAATCTGAGATATGATCCATGTATGAGAACAAAGTATGGACTTTGATGGATTTGCCCGATGATCGGCAAGCCATAGAAAATAAATGGATCTTCAAGAGGAAGACAGACGCTGATAGTAGTATTACTATCTACAAAAGCTAGAATTGTCGCAAAAGGTTTTCGACAAGTTCAAGGTGTTGACTACGATGAGAGTTTCTCACTCGTATCTATGCTTAAGTCCGTCCGAATCATTTTAGCAATTGCCGCATTTTATAAAATCCGGCAAATGGATAAACAAAACTGCATTCCTTAATGGATTTATTAAAGAAGAGTTGTATATGATGCAAGTAGAAGGTTTTGTAGATCCTAAAGGTGTTAACAAAATATGCAAGCTCCAGCGATCCATCTATGGACTGGTGCAAGCATCTTGGAGTTGGAATACACGCTTTGATAAGTTGATCAAAGCATATAGTTTTATACAGACTTGCGATGAAGCCTGTATTTACAAGAAAGTGAGTGGGAGCACTACAGCATTTCTGATAAGTATATGTAAATGACATATTGTTGATCGGAAATAATGTAGAATTATTCTGCAAAGCATAAATGAGTATTTGAAATGAGTTTTTCGAAGGACCTCGGTGAAGCTGCTTACATATTGAACATCAAGATCTATAAAGATAGATCAAAACGCTTGATAAGTTTTTTCAATGAGTACATACCTTGACAAGATTTTGAAGTAGTTCAAAATAGAACAGTCAAAGAAAGAGTTCTTACCTGTGTTACAAGGTGTGAAATTGAGTAAGACTCAAAGCCCGACCACGGCAGAAGATAGAAAGAGAATGAAAGTCATTCCCTATGCCTCAGCCATAGATTCTATAAAGTATGCCATGCTGTGTACCAGATCTATTGTATACCCTACACTGTGTTAAGCGAGGGAGTACAATAGTGATCTAGGAAGTAGATCACTGGACAGCGGTCAAAATTATCCTTAGTGAAATAAGGATATGTTTCTTGATTATGGACGTGACAAAAATGTTCGTCGTAAAAGGTTACGTCGATGCAAGTTTTGACACTAATCTAGATGACTCTAAGTCTCAATCTAGATACATATTGAAAGTGGGAGCAATTAGCTAAAGTAGCTCCGTGCAAAGCATTGTAGACATAGAAATTTGCAAAATACATACGGATCTGAATTTTGGCGGACCCGTTGACTAAGCTTCTCTCACAAACAAAACATGATCACACCTTAGTACTCTTTGGGTGTTAATCACATAGAGATGTGAACTAGATTACTGACTCTAGTAAACCCTTTGAGTGTTGGTCACATGATGATGTGAACTATGGATGTCAATCACATGATGATGTGAACTATTGATGTTAAATCACATGGTGATGTGATCTAGATTATTGACTCTAGTGCAAGTGGGAGACTGAAGGAAATATGCCCTAGAGGCAATAATAAAGTTATTATTTATTTCCTTATTTCATGATAAATGTTTATTATTCATGCTAGAATTGTATTAACCGGAAACATAATACATGTGTGAATACATAGACAAACTAAACGTCACTAGTATGCCTCTACTTGACTAGCTCGTTGATCGAAGATGATTATGTTTCCTAACCATAGACATGTGTTAT
The DNA here is from genome assembly GCA_034509565.1 of Triticum monococcum. Lineage (NCBI taxonomy): Eukaryota > Viridiplantae > Streptophyta > Magnoliopsida > Poales > Poaceae > Triticum > Triticum monococcum. Next base: position 7,225,772 of record CM067847.1, on the reverse strand, counting down.
CATTTGATTAACGGGATCACATCATTAGGAGAATGATGTGATTGACATGACCCATTCCATTAGCTTAGCACCCGATCGTTTAGTATGTTGCTATTGCTTTCTTCATGACTTATATATGTTCCTATGACTATGAGATTATGCAACTCCCGTTTGCTGGAGGAACACTTTGTGTGCTACCAAACGTCACAACGTAACTGGGTGATTATAAAGGTGCTCTACAAGTGTCTCCAAAGGTACATGTTGGGTTGGCGTATTTCGAGATTAGGATTTGTCACTCCGATTGTCGGAGAGGTATCTCTGGGCCCTCTCGGTAATGCACAGTACTTAAGCCTGGCAAGCAATGCAACTAATGAGTTAGTTGCGAGATGATGTATTACGGAACGAGTAAATAGACTTGCCGGTAACGAGATTGAACTAGGTATTGAGATACCGACGATCGAATCTTGGGCAAGTAACATACCAATGACAAAGGGAACAACGTATGTTGTTATGCGGTCTGACCGATAAAGATCTTCGTAGAATATGTAGGAGCCAATATGAGCATCCAGGTTCCGCTATTGGTTACTGACCGGAGACGTGTCTCGGTCATGTCTACATTGTTCTCGAACCCGTAGGGTCCGCACGCTTAAGGTTTCGATGACAGTTATATTATGAGTTTATGAGTTTTGATGTACCGAAGGAGTTCGGAGTCCCGGATGAGATCGGGGACATGACGAGGAGTCTCGAAATGGTCGAGACGTAAAGATCGATATATCGGACGACTATATTCGGACATCGGAAAGGTTCTGAATGGTTCGGGTATTTTTCGGAGTACCGGGGAGTTACGGGAATACGGGGGAAGAAGTATATGGGCCTTATTGGGCTTTAGGGGAGAGGGAGAGGCAGGCCGCGCGCCCCCCCATTGACTAGTCCGAATTGGACTAGGGGGAGGGGCGGCGCCCCCTCCTTCCTTCTCTTCCCTCTTCCCCTTCCTTGTCTCCTACTCCTACTATATGGAAGGACTCCTAGTTAGACTAGGAAAGGGGGAATCCTACTCCCGGTGGGAGTAGGACTCCCCTAGGGCGCGCCATAGAGAGGGCCGGCCCTTCCCTCCTCCACTCCTTTATATACGGGGGCAGGGGGCACCCCATAGACACACAAGTTGATCTTCGTGATCGTTCCTTAGCCGTGTGGGGTGCCCCCCTCCACGATATTACACATCGGTCATATTGTAGCGGTGCTTAGGCGAAGCCCTGCGACGGTTGAACATTAAGATCGTCACCACGTCGTCGTGCTGACGGAACTCCTCCCCGAAGCTTTGCTGGATCGGAGCCCGGGGAGCGTCATCGAGCTGAACGTGTGCCAAGAACTCGGAGGTGCCGGAATAACGGTGCTTGGATCGGTTGGACCGGGAAGACGTACGACTATTTCCTCTACGTTGCGTCAACGCTTCCGCTTCGGTCTACGAGGGTACGTAGACAACACTCTCCCCTCTCGTTGCTATGCATCACCATGATCTTGCGTGTGTGTAGGAATTTTTTTGAAATTACTACGTTCCCCAACAGGGAGAAGCGTTGCCGCTGGTCTAGGAGGAGCTCATCTGCCTGCTTTGAGAAGAAGAGGTGATAGTTGGAGGAGGGAAGATGACGTTGGGAGAAGAAGATGGTAGAGTTGTATTCATCGTAATTACAATATTTATATATCCGTAAATTGTTCTTTGTTGAGTCATCTAGGAGCATTACATTGTTAAATTATCCTTTTACTTATTTCTTTGTTCAGTTTTAAATCAATCTTCAAGAAAAATAGATTGCTTTATACTACTTACAGACTGCCCATCTCCCTCTCGTGATACCTTTCTGCTACTTGGATTGTCGATGAACAATTTGCATTTCCTTTGCTAGCAGCAATCACTCATCTTAGCTTATATTGAATCTGAAGGAAATTGGCTTGAGTGGGGAAGTGGTGCTATTCTTTTGCAAAGAGAATTAACATAATGCATCTCTATTTTCAGGTTTTCACTGGAAGAAAGATAACTAAGATCCCTTCTTTTGACATGTGCATCAAGAATGAACAAAAAGAAGGTACATATTGGTTCATCCAGATTGTAATCTTAAGTAGGTGATATTTTCTGCTTCGACATTAGCTTTGGTTTTGGTGTTTTCTGCAGAACCATGTCAAAAACATTAAACTGAAGTGCTTTCATAATATGTAGCTTTTATTTTGATTCTTTATATATTTGAGAAGAGATTATGATAACCAAGATATGTTGTAGCCATGTTGTTACTAAGAATACTGCCACACTGCTACGGTCTTGAATTTGTGGAAGGCAGCAATGTGCTTGGTCTGGAGTTGGTGTCGCCATGTGCTAGCAGCCCATCACTTGATCTTGAGATGGTCCCCTGCATCGCGGATGCCACAAATAAGGAAGGCAGACATCATTGACGTGTGTGGTAAGAGCTCCATCTCCCCCACCCATAGCCCCCAACTTCTGATTTGGAAGCATGTCTTCATCACCATCTCGCCAGTATCTTGCTTTCGCCTTTCTCCTGTCTTGTGCTCCACCATTTGTCTCCCCATCCAGACACACAATAAACCAGCATATCTAAGAGGTGATTGGCAGGCTACCTGAGCATGGTTCTTAGTCTTTTCCATCCACGTAGCGGTGAGCTGAATTACTTTATTTGTATACAGGTCGGTGAGCTGAAGTTTTCCATGCAGAGTAACTGTGAGAAACAGAAATTGCTTGAGGCTACTGTGAGGTATACCTCTTGCACTAACAGTATAGAGCTTCACATACATTACCACAGAGAAAACCTCCTATATTTAAAGCAATCTAATGCGAATTTATATTCAGTTGGTAACTTAGTTTTGACTGGTAAGGCTTATACATGATGTTATTTATCTGAACACTAAAAGTGAAGGTTTACAGCCTCTGTAGCTTGTTTAGAAGTTGGTCTGCATATTTGGAAGCACCAAGCTATGTTTAGCCATTGAATTCAAGCCACCCCTGTAGCTTGTTCAGAAGTTTCTTAAGCACCAGACATATTTGTCTGAACTCTAAAAAGGAAGGTTTACAGTCCCTGTAGCGTGTTTAGAAGTTGGTTTGCATGTTTGAAAGCACCAGGCTATGTTTAGACATCCAATGGCAAGCCACCCCTGTAGCTTGTTCAGAAATTGCTTAAGCACCAGATTATGTATACTTTCATCATTATGCACTTCTGCGTACATATAGATACATCCTAGGTCTACTCATAAGTGCTGCTTATTTGGCTTTCCATGCTCATGTACCTGTCTGTAATAACATTTTTTTAATGACAGATCTGAAATCTACCAGTCGGAACTGGCGAACCTAAAAAGAACTTTGACCCTCATTGGCTTTTTGTGTGGGTTTGCATCTGTTATGATGTGTCTTTATCAAGTTGCTCCTCCATACCCCGAGACGCTTGATGGTGCTGAATCGTCCCATCCATAGGTATGCTTAAATCCTGATCTGATTTGCATTTGTGTTACTCTATAGTTTGGTGTTGTTTGGCATTGATAAATTTTATGTGTTCAATTATTTCCGATCTTACAGAGAATGCAACCCGAGCTTCATGCCCTTTCATCCAACAGGAACTCTCTTCGGTGTTATTTTTGTTGCCATGAACAAACAGCTTAGAAAGTGAACGTCCCTGAACATTATGGAACTCTCAGTTAACTTTGTGTGGTTGGTGAACCTTGCGTTGCTGATAAATATGTCTCTGAATTTGGTCGAGCCTTGCAATTTTTCACGTGTTAGAAGACTGTACTCACATAAAACTGAGTATTGGTCTATGGAACTGGAGGCAGTGAGTTTCAATTCTTATGAATTGATGTTTCTTTATTTATTTAGAGCTTCTGTTCAGATCATTGACGTTTGCATATCCCCTGTTTGTAGTATAATTTTGTGTCTCATATTATGACTGCCATTTTTTTCCTCTACAGCCTGTAAATTTCGGATTCAGTTTACTGATCTTTGAAAGTCATGTATAACTTGGCAGAAATGTTATCCCTACAAATAAGAATACCTTTATTCTTTATTGTGCAGCAACCATGTTGACAAGCTGGCATCTTTGTTCTATTCTATTGACTTCATGTGGCATTATGTATGAAGCCCTTTAAGCACAAACCTCGCAAGGACCGTCATGGGATTTGGAGTGCTCAATGGCATCTTAATTGGACTTCTCAATCAGAGTCTAGGTTTCAACTCTGTTGAGTTCTATCAGGTAAGCATTGTTCTTTGTTTCTGTCTGGACTTACAGAAAATGAATAGTCAATTCTTTTTGGTGTTGGAGTTGCAACTGTGACTGGAATCCTAATTTCTAAAAATAAGGCTGAACCATGTATATATTTGCAGAGCAAGTCGAGCGCATTAGTTGGATCCAGCTTCTTGATATTGCAGGGGGACTCGTCAAAAGGTTAGCACTTATTCTATAATGTGGATCACATAAAAAATAGAAATTTTAGTTTCTGAAAATAGATTGAACCATTTAGTCCAGGTCTTGAGCCATGTATTACATTTGAAATGAAGCTTTTAATGACCTTTTTCCACATTTGTATGATTCTGAATGTATCCAACTCCATTCTCTACAAATCTCTACAAATCAAATTCTTGATTCCTGTATAATTTGCCCTATGTAGAGAGCACAAAATGAATAGCGTAGATAAATAAAAACTGCATCTATATTTCCATTCACATGATCATCAACTCCAGTCTCTTTGTTCATGATTTTCGTTGCTAATTTTTTTTAGGCACCCACGCAAAATGCTGATGCTTCATCAGAATATTCTATTAAGAGCTTTATGCAATCATGATTGTTTGAGCCGGTTATGTCAAACAAACATTCATGTAATTTAGTTGCAATAATTCATAAAAAAGAATCGGCATAGTTCCTATTTTAGGACAGAATCAACATAATATGTCCAATTCTCCCACACACAAAAAAGTCTATGCTCAGTTGCATGACTTCCAAATCCAGTTTTAGGACAAAACAAGAGATTCGTACACACATTTCATTGTGATTTGTGGCAACCTTGCGTCTGGTACCATGCCTAAAAAGAATAAATTTGTGGTCAAGATCTTAAGTTGATCATAACTTCATATGTGGTTCTCCTGTTGCATTAGTTATATTTTTATTTTTGATCATCTTGCCCAAAACTAAAGTTTCGGTACATGAAAAATGACTACTTTATTTTATATGATGTTATCCTCTTTCTCTTCCCCACAGGACGGCGCCTCCCTGCGTTCTCGATCTGACGCCGCCACATATCGTGATTCTGGATTGGGCGCAGGTCGTCGCCATAAGAGAGCCTGGCTGGTGTGGTCTTCATGCTTGGTGTGGAGAAGCAGGGGAGGATGAGTAGGATGGGCATGGGGAAGGAGCAGCCAGGCCGGAGCTCTGGCGTTGCTCGCGTCATGGTCGAATGGAGCCGGCCCTCGCTATGGGCTGCTGATCACCGGCCGTCATTCCCCAATCTCAGTTGCTCATCTTTGGCTCACCATCTTCCTCCCCTGATCATGCATCTATTTTAGATCATTTAATTATGCTATATCATATATGTTGTTTAGTTCAGACTTGTGCATGTGCATGCATTGGCATTGATTTAGACAGAGATATTGCATGATTTGTACATAAAAGGAGTACGGATGATCTAAGAATAAATGTTCGAATAAAGTTAGTAGTGAGATTTGGGTAGAGGTTACCTGCACTGTTCTGTTTTATGTAGATTCTAAGCTGCAAAATCATACATGGTCCTGTTAGTAGTTTGTTTGAATTGTGAGTTTACGCATTTTCCCTTGGAATGTTTGTATGTGTGATCACTTGCTTTTAGGTTCCCAGCGGTACTTCATGAGAAGTTTTTTACTTTGCACCGGGTGATCAACTACATATTTACACGAATACACTAGTCAGGACCAGGAACATTAAGATTTCTAATGTTGTTTTCCTCTTTCAAGATTGCAGTTTTCATGAGCCTTAGATAGCTAAGGTACATAGTTTTCATTTAACAATTTTTTACTGTTCTCTCATCTCCTATATGGTGTCTAAGAAATACTAATGTAGAAAATTCAAAATTTTAAAATACAAGCCGGCCTTCGCGTCGCAGTAGAGTGGAGCCGGCAATTTTATGATCGGTCTCTAAATATTTCAACTTGCAAAGTTTGAATTAGTTTCACATGCTAAATTATATAGTTTGAACATAGGTATTCCTTAATTTTTCATATAAAAGATTTAGAATTATTACCCTTAGTGCTTGCTAAAACTCGAAGTTACTAACAAATGCAAAGGTTTAGAATCATTACCCTTGATGCTTGAATTTGGACCTTGCACCTTACTTGGGTGACATAGAGCCAAATGGCACATTGTCCAAATACATCAAAACACTTCGGGTTTGACATGGTTTCTATTCTTGATCAAACATAAAGTTACTAAAAAGGCAAATATTTCTCAACACGAACATGGTTTCAATTGGGTCTCTGCGCCATTTGGCGCACCGGGTCATCTAGTAGAGTAGAAACAACGGATGCACTTGTGATGAAAAAAATAGCGCGCTACAGCAAAATAGCGCCGACCTCAAAATACGCTATTAGCGTGCTATATCGCGCTATAGCATGCTATTAACGAGACACTGTACACTAGTATATTTAGCGAGGCAATTCTTAATATACTATAGCGTGTTATTAGCGATGCTATAGCGCGTTATTTTTTTCAGTGATGCGTACCCATGTGATGGCACGCCGCATGGATACTCGGCTGCACTCAAAGACTCGTGGATGAGCCCCGCTACGCCGTACGCTAGCACTGATGCTGCGCTTTTACCCTCGCCTGCTGCCCGCACGGGAGAGAAGACGACCTGCGTTTTCATCTGTTGTTGCACAACGACGTCACACTGGGCAGGAAGTTGAATACGCATGCACCCGACCGGCGTTGAGAATATACGGCGGCGGTCGGCCAGACGCACAGCGGCCTCCACGGCGCTGTTACGCCTCCGCCAAAGCAAGCCACGGCGCCATCGGGTGCCGGCGCGTTACTTCCGGCATCGTGTGAGTCGAGCAAAAAAACATGAGACGGGGACCTCTGCACCGTCCCTTTTTTCACGCAACGGGAATCAGCTCGGCGAATGGAATACACTTGGCCGCGGATCACTGCTGGTATGGCATATACCAAGGAAATACTCCCCTAATGAGATACCTTGTTGGGCCACGTTGTTGCCGTAGCGCCTGTCAACAAAATAGACTCGGGTCTTCCTGAGTGCGCGGCGAAAAGCCGTGTCGCGCGCTAAAGGTTTTATCAGGCAAGTCGGGACCCCTTAGCTGCACGGTGCCTGCCGACAAGATTGAAGGGTTTCACAGCTTCGCGCTAACCGCACTGACACGCTACACTCTTCCCACAATTAAGCTCGACGTGGACATGCGTATGGGGCATCAGAACACCACCGATGTCTCGCCCTATCGTCGAGTGTGATGGGTCGGTGAAAAGGCCAACCAAGTGTGGCGATGATAGCGTTGTGCTAGTCCATTGTCGCCGCCGAAGATGTTTGAGGGCATAGCATTGCCCGCGGTGATGTTGTTGTAGAGTTGCCGTAATACCAACGACTGAGGGGGCAGGACTACCTTTAGTGTCAGCACCATGGCTTGAAGCTTGGTGCTGCCGTAGTTGACGGCGCCCGCGGCTTGTGGTGTTGAAGAAGATGTCGTGCGGGGACGCCACCATCAACGCGAATGATCAAGGGCCTAGTGCCGCTCCCGATGTTGTCGTTGTTGTGGCAAAGTGCTAACACTAAGGGCATCTCCAGCCGTTGGCCCCCCAGGGGCGTCTAAAAGCACCGTCTGGGGGTGAGCCGGCGAAAAAACGGCACTGGGGCGAGTCAGTCCCCAGCCGTCGGCCCCCAGGCGCGTATCTTAAAAAAAACAGAACCGTTCGGCGAAGTTATGATAAAAACTAGTTAAATTTCGACCAAACATTACAAATTTCGGCAAAATTCGGCCAAACATTACATTAACCTAATTAAAAAAAGAAATGGGCTGAAGTCGTCGCCGCCGTCGTCGTCGTCGGTCTTCTCCTCCTTGACGCGGGTGCCCCTACTGGACCCCTCCCCGGCGTCGCCATGGCGAACAGGCGGCGGCGCGTAGTCGTCGTCGTCGCTGTCGCACAAGACGACGACCCCGCCTTCCTCGCGGCCGCGTCGGCGCTCCTCGAAGCGGCGTAGGGCGGCGCGCTAGCGCTCCTTCTCCTTCTCGCGGCGCGCCTTCTCCATCGCAATGGAGTCCTGGCGCGCCCATTCGAGGGCCGCGTCGTCGTCGAACTCCGCCTTCACCGGCGCCAGCCCCGGCTCCGTCTTCACCGTCGCCAGCCCCCCCGGCTCCGTCTTCACCGGCGCCAGCCCCGGCTCCGTCTTTGGCTTGACGAAGCGCGGAGGAGCCGACGAGGGGGCGCACCGGCCGCCCTCGTTGATGACGATGCCGGCGCTGCGAGTGCGCCGGCCGAGCGGTGTCTCCGCTGCGGGCTCGGCCTTGACGCCGAGCAGCGCCGGAGAGCCGGAGGAGTGTGAAGAAGAACGTGATGAGGAGGAAGAAGAGGAGGTGCCGAACCTCCTTGGAGCCCATGGCCCGGCGCGTCGGTGCTGCGCCGGGGCGGCCACCCTTGCCGGGGGGTACGCCAATGACGGGTCGTTGCCGCTCTTGAGGTACGTGAACACGCCCTCGAGTGTGTGGCCGGGGACGCCCCACCAGAGGTGGCGCCCCTCGCTGTTCTGCCGGCCGCCGACCACCAGCGCGCCGTTGGTGGACGCCAAGCGCTGCTGTTGGCGGCGCTCGAAATACGCCGCCCAGGCTGCGTGGTTGTCGGCGGCGTACTGGGGCAGGGAGAGCTCGGCGTCGGGGAGGGACGCACGCACGATGTCGACCTCCTCGGCAAAGTACCTCGGCTTCGCCACGGCATCGGGCAACGGGGGAATGGGTACTCCCCCGGCGTTGAGCCTCCACCCCGTCGGCCCGGCGCGCATGTCCGGCGGCGCCGGGATGTTCGCCTGGAACAGGAGCCAGGACTCCTGTTCGCGGAGCGAACGGCGGCCGAAGCTGTTGGCCGCCGCCGTATCTCCGGGGAAGCGTTCTGCCATGGCGAAGGCGGGGCTGGGCGGGCTCGGGAGAGGTAGAGGGAGGGGCTGGGCGGCGGCGCTCGGGAGAGGTAGGGAGAGGAAGGGCTGGACGGCGGCGAGGGGCGGGGCTGGTGTGGGCGCTGGTGAGTGGAGGCCGCCGGCTTTTATAGCTGGGCCGCGCCCGTGTGTACGCGTGCGAGGGAGGGGAGGCGTCGGCGCGCCTTCCCGTGACGCGCCGCCCGTGAGGAAATAATGGGAAGGCTGACCGGCGGCAGCCTTGCCATTGATTCCCCGCGGGAACCGAGGCCGTTGGGGGAAGACGAGGCGCCGAGTCGCTGACGCGGCTGGCCCGCATCTTTTTCGCGCCAAAACAGCTCGCCCTGGCGCCCCAAGCTCCCCCCAACGCGCCGGGTTTGGCCTGGGTCCACCAGCGCTGTTTTCGGCCCAAGCCGGCAAAAATCAGGCTCCTGGGGACGCGACTGGACCGTTTTTTCGGCGCCGGCGCGAAAAAATCGCCTGGGGAAACTTTCCCGGTGGCGCGGCTGAAGATGCCCTAAAGGGCGGCGCAACAACATTAGCGACATAGGTTGAAGTTATGTGGTTGCCGAGCGGCTTGGCGGCATGTGAGGATGTCGTTCGGCAATGGGGACCTCGGCCCCAGCCCTCCCGCCATGGGTATTCTAGAGGATGTCGGTGAAGCGGACGTCTGAAGGGCGGTGATGCCCCTCGGCGCTCGTGGTGATGTAGAGCTAAAGGTGCATCGCTGACACACATGCATGTGGGCACTGCCTCTCAACCGCATAAAAAATTAGTCCCTCGTTTACAAAGTTAGAGGAACCAAACGACTAGAAAGACCATATGAAAACCAACTCAGAGAGAGAGAGAGAATGGTGTTTTTTGTGAAAATTTTGGCTTTTCCGTTAGACACTAGCTATGAGTGTGACATCAGAAAAGGCTGCCGAAGGACTTAGTCATCGGGAATCATCAAAAATCCATGACGATCACAACTCAATAACTTTTTTTCTTCTGTGTCTGTTTGTGAGTGAGTATGTGTGTATCATGATGACATGATTGGAATGCCCCCGAGAGGCAGCAGGGAATTGTATCACTAGTGCAGAACCGGGCAATAGCACCGGTTCGTAAGGCCCTTTAGTGCCGGTTCCGTAACCGGCACTAAAGTGTGGGCACTAAAGGCCCCCCTCCTTTAGTACCGGTTCAGCACGAACCGGTGCTAAAGGAAAACCACGTGGCACGAGCCAGCTCCGGGGGCGGGAGCCCTTTAGTACCGGTTGGTAACACCAACCGGTACTATAAGGTTTGGTTTTTTTTAGTTTTATGATTTCTTTTTCATTTAATTTTGTGTTTTCCATTTAATTCTTTTTCGTTTGCTGGTATTTTACGATACTACACATTGTATACGTTATGCATATATATATATATATATATATATATATAAATAGAATTTCTAGTAGAACCGATCATATATATATCATCAAATGTCTCACAAACCACCATATTAATTCACACATACACACATGTATAGCTATATACAATTTCTCCTACATGTTGCCTTCGGAGCCAGTGGCATTAGCCTAATTGGTGCCTTCGGAGCACGATGACAATTGGAAGTGGTTCATGGGGGCGGTAGCGGGTAATGGAATTCTCCCTTCGGATCTATGACCTGGTCGAGCAAAAATCCCGCTATTTCCTCTTGAAGTGCTTGTACACGCTCCGTTTCTAGGAGCTTGTCCCGCACCTCTGTGAACTGTTAAGAAGGAGATCAATATGCATGTGTATTAGTTGTGTGACTAGATATCGATAATGGTGTAAAAATTGTGAATAGTGTTCTGACAAACGTACCCATTCCAGTCTTTGAGATCTGCTCCTTTCAGACGCCATCATGCGAATGTTCTCGCAAACGCTGTATGCACACAGATCAGTCCCCTGCGCCTGCTTTAGGGCCTTTATGAGAATGGAATTTGATCAGATAATAATTAATCAAGCATGATAATTAAAGAGATGGCAGCTAGCTAGCTAGCTACTACTACTTAATTACTTACCTTGGGTCGAAACCATTTCAGCTTTTGTTTCCATTCGCCTTTAGTGACGCTGATGAACCTTGCCCAAGCCCTGCCCGCCGACAAAGAAAATGAATAAAGGTGTTATTAAATAGTTCATATTATGAAATGACGAACTAAATAGGCCGAGATATATAGTTAATAATGATTGAAATTACCTGTTGACTATCCCAAACAAGATGTTATAGTCAGTATTTGCTTTGAGTAGTGAGTCCAGTATTTCAACTGTTCCGGCGTCAACTTTGATGATACACAAGATCCAGTGAAATCTGCATGCACACACGTTTGCATGTCTTAATTAAGCGGGCATATGTAAGCAAAAGCATGTAGCTAGCTAGTAGGCAAAAACAGAGAATTTGTAATACAAGACAGTGTGACTCACTGGAAGTTGTAGAGAAAGTAGTATATCTTCATTGTATTTGAGGCGCTTCAAGAACTCTAGCATGCTATCCTCTACATGCTTTTCATGATATGGATCTATTCTCCATGTGTATTCATTAACGGTGTTTGGGTCAATGAAACCAATGCCATAGCGTCCACCTTTTTTCATTTCATACATCTTCATCCTGCACAATACCACAGAAAAGAATATAATAAGGATAATTACAGGTAATGATTGATCAAAAGGATCACTACAGCTAACTTGAGACTTAAATTACAGAAAGAAATCACTTACAGACAATAGCAACTGACGATAGATTTGTCGAGTGCGTCTTGATTGTATAACTGAAACAGTTCATTATACTCAACGGCCACAACTTTCTAATGGTAGTAATGATCCTTCTTGACTTCCACCATGAGGGACTCTCGATTGGAACTCTTGGTAATGTCCATGTACCATTGATGCAATTCATACATTCTCGTTGGGAGCTTCTTGACCTCGCCTGGCTTGACCAAAGGTTCGCCCCAGACATATTTCCATTTTATTTCCTCCTCTGTAAGCACACGCATGGGCTCGATCTCGAGGAGTTGTCCAACAGTGATGTTGGGAATTTCAGCCTGCGTTATATGCTCCTCGATTATTACCACATTGCCCACCTCGGAAACGTAAACTGTTTGCCCACAATAATAATGGGCGCGCGTACTCTCACGTGTTGTTGGCACAACAAGCGAGGGGATCGATTGCGCTGCCTGTTCTCCTAGCTGGGGAACAGTTTTCCCACATTTTTTGACAGTTGCTTGTTGTTTGATCGAGCTCGAGCTCGCCTCCTTCTGTAGACGTGCTCGATTTAACTTCCTGATGTGGCGCTCATAGTCTATGTCAGCAGGCTTGGGAGCTGGTGGTTGAGCCATACGAATGAAGTGGTCAATCTTTTCCGCAGGCACTTTCTCCCTTGGCGGCGGTGGCGGTTTCGGTCCAAAATGGGCGTCCACTTCTGCCCGCACTATGGCATTGGTTTGCTCCTCGGTCCTGTCGTAAGCCCTCAGAGGAAGAGGAGTAGTGAGGCTTGGACCATATTTATATTGCTTGCCTCCGCCTGTACTTCCTGTACTACCTCGACTCGTACCGCTACGCACCATAGCTGCGGGGTGTCTCTTCTGCGATTGTTGAGGCGGCGGAGACGGCTGACGGGGCTGAGTTGGACGAGGAGGAGTGGCCTGAAGCTATGCCGGACTTGGAGGAGGAGTGGCCTGAAGTTGTGCCGGACTTGGAGGAGGAGTGGACGTCTGACGCTGTGTCGGACTTGGAGGAGGAGTGGCCTGATGCTTTGCCGGACTTGGAGGAGGAGGAGTGGCCTGACGCGTTGGTGGACTTGCAGGAGCGGGAGTCTGTTGACTCGGTGGCGGACTTCGACGAGGAGTGGCCTGACGCGTTGGTCGACTTGCAGGAGCGGGAGTCTGCTGACTCGGTGGCGGACTTCGACAAGGAGTCGGCTGACGCGGTGTCGGTGGCCTTCGAAAGATGATGCAATCCTTTCTCCATAGGATGATACGATGTTTGGCCTCTCCGAGTGTGTGCTCGTCGTCACCTCCAGGAATGTCAAGCTCTAGCCACGAATATTGGTCCACCACCTCATCAACCAAGACACGAGCATAGCCTGCTGGAATCGGGTTGCAATGGAAGGTTGCCTCGGGGGGATTTGTAAAAGCAACGGCGTCCGCCACCTTCATGGATATGTTCTTCATTTTGAAGTGTAGCCCACAGTTATTGTTCTCCATGATGTCATCCACGGGGTATCTATCCAGCATTGCGTCGCCCGGGGCGGAACCCACGCTGCTTCTCGGCATGGATGGGGCGGTGCTATCCAATGCTGGATCATTCGGTATCTGTTGCAGCTGCTGAGACCCCCTTTGTTGGCTAAGTGAGTCGATCTGCTCCTGCTGCTGCTGGAATTTGACTGCCAAGTCCGCGTGCTTTGATTCTAGGCCTTGAAGGCGTTCATAGTCCAGCCTGCTCTGCTCCTCCTCCACCTTCCTCTTCTTCTCCTCCGCAATCTTCCTTCTCGCACGGGTTCTGTAGTCGGTGTTTCAGTCCGAAAACCCCTCATACCACGGAATAGCGCCCTTGCCTCGTGTTCTTCCCGGGTGTTCAGGATTTCCCAGGGCACGCGTAAGCTTGTCGTTCTCTCTGTTGGGCTGGAACACCCCCGATCAAGCCTCTTCTATTGCAACAAGTAGCTTATCGTCGGCTCCGTTCAGACATGCCTTTGTCGAAACTTTGCCTGTCTTCGGGTCCAACTCCCCCCCATGCGCATAGAACAAAGTCCTGCACCTAGGGGGCCAGCTCCTAGTAACCGGAGTGACACCTGCATCCTCCGTCTCTTTCTCAAACTTATCCCACTTAGGCATTGCCACCGCGTAGCCACCTGGCCCCAACTTATGGAACTTATCCTTTTTTTCGGCATTCTTCTTGTTTATTCTCAACCGTTCCTTAGCTAATTTCGAATCCTTGAATTTCACAAAATCGTCCCAATGAGCACTTTGCTTCTCTAGTGTTCCCTCGAATACTAGAGTCTTCCTTCCTCCCTTGACGTACTTGTCCCATTCATGATTCTTGTGGTTCTTGAATGCAACCGCCATCTTCCTAAGAGCAGCGTCCTTGACTTTCTGCACATCTGCTTTTGTGAAATGATTTGATAGGGTGAAATGTTCCATGAGAGTATCCCAAAGCAGACCTTTTTGTCTGTCGTCGACAAGAGTAAGATCTGGACGTGGCTTTGCTGGCTCTCTCCATTCTTGAAGGGAGATCGGGAGTAGGTCCTTCACAAGAACTCCGCACTGACGAACGAACTTGTCTGCAATCTTCTTAGGCGCTAATGGTTTGCCATTAGGTCTGATTGCCTCGATATTGTACTTTACGCCCTCCTTCAACTTTTTGTTTGGGCCTCGTTTCGTCCTGTTACCTGAAGATTTGCTCGATCCGGATGGCTGAAAGAAGAAAGATCAATTCGTTAATATATCTTCAAGTCATTTAAAACATGTGATGATCACCAGATGCCTGCTTATATAAATATATATACCTCGCCGGTCTTTGTTGTTTCAAGATCAACATTTTCTTCGTCATCATCATAATCATAGTTCATGACTTCATCAATTCGGTCGTCGCGATCGAATATCATATCACCCTCCCCGGTGTTGTTTAGAAATTCGGAGCCATCATAATCTTCTTCATTCTGATCATCATCTGGCCCGCGAGGATGGTGTATCATATCGAACAGGGCCTGTTCTCCCTCTCTGCCGGTATTGTCCGCCATAGCTTTTATTTAACTAATCCAAAAGAAATATAAAACAATTTAGTATTCAAATTACATCGTCTCGAATAATAGATATAATCTCGAATACATCGTCTCATATAATAGATATAATCTCGAATACATCATCTTGAATAATAGATATAATCTCGAATACATCATCTCGAATACATCGTCTTGAATAATATATAATCTCGAATACATCATCTCGAATATTATATATCGAATACATCACTGGCTAGGTAGCTAATAAAGATCGAATACTACAGAAGAATTTAGGACACTCGCGGTTCCTGCGGGGCGGGCGGTGGACACCCAAAGAGAAGGAACCCTCACAGGATCATAGCTGAAGTGAGATCCCTGAAGAAACTGCCAGGTATTGGAGAACCTACCGCCCTCTAACGCAACCACGTAGCGATGGACGTGCTCGTCCTCCTCCCTGACACGGCGACGGACCACCTCCGGCGGGGCCGGCTCCCTCCGCACCGAAATTAGCCCACGCGAACGCCACCAAACGAGATCAGGGACGACGACGGGACCCGGGGCCGGGTTCCTCATCAAGCGGCGCGCCCCTCCAGGCAGCACCTCCCAGTGCCAGCCCGGCGGAGCCCAGTCCCGGACATGGGTTAGCCGAACGTCGTCGCGGACGGGTCGACGGCGAGGATGCGAGCCGGGCATCGTCGAGAACAAATACTAGCTCTATGCCCGCAAAAAGTAACATTTTTTAATGATTGGATTTTGATAACTAAAATTTCTAACATTTCTATATAACTAACATTTCTATAACATTTCTAACAATGCTATATAACTAACATTTCTATAACATTTCTAATATTTCTATAACTAAAAAACAGAAAAAAATTATAACATTTCTATATATATAACTAACATTTGTATAACATTTATAATATTTCTATAACTAAAAAAAGAAAATTTTCTAACTTTTTTATAACTAAAAAACAGAAAAATTTCTAACAATTCTAACTTTTTTATAACTATTTCTATAACTAAAAAACAGAAAATTTTCTAACAATTCTAACATTTCTAACAATGCTATATAACTAACTATTTCTATAACTAAAAAAAGAAAAATTTCTAACATTTTTATAACTATTTCTATTACTAAAAAACTAAAAAAAATGTATGTGTGTGTGTGTGTGCTCACCGGCGTGGCGAGAGGCGACCGGGGGCGGCAACGGGGACGGCGACGGGCGTGGCGACGACGGGGATGGCGACGATGGGGACAGGGATGGGGCGGCGACGACGGGGACGGGGACGTACGGGCCGGGGCGACGACGACGGGGACGGGGACGAGGCGGGACGGGCCAGGACGGGGCGGCGGTGACGACGGGGACGGGGACGACGGGGCGGCGACGACGGGGACGGGGCGGCGACGAGGGATATGGAGACGGGGCGGCGGGCGACGGGGCAGAGGAGAAGAAGCAGATGAGAAACTGAAATTTTTGAAGTGTTTTCTTATATAGGATGGACCTTTAGTACCGGTTGGAGCCACCAACCGGTACTAAAGGCCTGTTTTCGCCAGGCCAAGCGGCGTGAAGCGCACCCCCTTTAGTACCGGTTGGTGGCTCCAATCGGTACTAAAGGCCCCCCTTTAGTACCGGTTGGTGCCACGAACTGGTACTAAAGGGGGTGCGCTGGTGCAGGTGCGGTGCGGCAAGTTTAGTCCCACCTCGCTAGCCGAGGGGCGTCCGCACTGGTTTATACCCCCCCTCCCCCAGTGCGGTAGCTCTCTCGAGCTCCTCTCCAAAGCAGGCCTACTGGGCCTACATGTTCTGTGCTGCCCTGTGGGCCTACTAGGCCTTTGCGGGCCAGCATCCTGGCCCAACAACAGATTGGGTTTCTAGTCGTATGCAGGTCGTTCTGGCCTAGTAGGCGGCCTTTTTTTTTATTTTTTTACTTTATTTATTTTTGAATTGTTTTTTTTGAATATTTTTGCTTTAGGTACAAAAAATTACAAACTTTCTATTAGTGCCCGTAGTTTTCAAATTTGAATAGTTTAAATTTTGAATAATTTGAAATTCGTGTGAATCACTAGTTTGTGAATAACTTAACTTTAAAAATCAGTAAAGGCATGAAAGAATTTGTTTGCACATAAAATTTCTTCGCGTTTCAAATGCCAAAACACATAACTACCCTAACTATTACAGAGATTCCCTCCTGGGTGTGAAACACAGAAGAAAGTGATGATAGTGAAGCCGATCACATCCCAGATCTTTGGGTGTGAAACTTTTTCTTCGCGTGTGTCCCTTTGCGCCATAACCATGGAAAATCGCTCGGGTCAATATTCACTGTGAATGGAGCAATTTCATCAAACTTTTCATAATCTTCTGACATGTCTGTCTTGTCATCCACTCCCATGATGTTTCTCTTCCCAGAAAGAACTATGTGCCGCTTCGGCTCATCGTACGATGCATTCACTTCCTTATCTTTTCTTTTTCTTGGCTTGGTAGACATGTCCTTCACATAGAAAACCTGTGCCACATCATTGGCTAGGACGAATGGTTCGTCTGCATATGCAAGATTGTTGACATCCATTGTTGTCATTCCATACTGCGGGTCTTCCGTTACCCCGCCTCGTGTCATATTGACCCATTTGCACCGAAACAAAGGGACCTTCAAACCACGTCGATAGTCAAGTTCCCATATGTCCTGTATATAACCATAATATGTTTCCTTTCCTGACTTGGTTTCTGCATCAAAGCGGACACCACTGTTTTGGTTGGTGCTCTTCTTATCTTGGGCAATCGTGTAAAATGTATTACCATTTATCTCATACCCTTTGAAAGTCATTATATTCGAAGATGGTAACTGGGACAGCAAGTACAGGTCATCTTCAATAGAGGTGTCATGCATGGTACGTGTCTGCAACCAGCTGGCGAAACTCCTGGTTTGTTCACGTGTAATCCAGTCATCAGACCGCTCCGGGTGTTTGGAGCGTAGCAAATTCTTGTGTTCATCCATATACGGAGCCACCAAGGCGGAATTCTATAGAACTGTGTAGTGTGCTTCAGTGAGAGAATGTCCGTCCATACATATTATTTGTTCCCCTCCTAGCGTGCCTTTTCCATCCAGTCTGCCCTTATGCCGCGATTCAGGAACACCAATCGGCTTAAGGTCAGGAATAAAGTCAATACAAAACTCAATGACCTCCTCATTTTCATGGCCCTTGGAGATGCTTCCTTCTGGCCTAGCACGGTTATGAACATATTTCTTTAAGACTCCCATGAACCTCTCAAAGGGGAACATATTGTGTAGAAATACAGGACCCAAAACGTTAATCTCTTTGCATAGGTGAACTAGGACGTGCGTCATGATGTTGAAGAAGGATGGTGGGAACACCAACTCGAAACTGACAAGACATTGCACCAAATCATTCTCTAACCTTGGTATGATTTCTGGATCGATTACCTTCTGAGAGATTGCATTGAGAAATGCAGATAGCTTCACAATGGCTAATCGAACATTTTCCGGTAGAAGCCCCCTCAATGCAACCGGAAGCAGTTGCATCATAATCACGTGGCAGTCATGAGACTTTAGGTTCTGGAACTTTTTCTCTGCCATGTTTATTATTCCCTTTATATTCAACGAGAAGCCAGACGGTACCTTAATACTAAGCAGGCATTCAAAGAAGATTTCCTTCTCTTCTTTGGTAAGAGCGTAGCTTGCATGACCCTGATGTATGCCATCTTTTCCGTGCATACATTGCTGGTCCTCCCGTGCCTCAGGTGTATCTTTTGTCTTCCCATACACGACCAAGAAGCCAAGCAGGGTCACACAAAGATTCTTCGTCACGTGCATCACGTCAATTGCGGAGCAGACCTCTAGGTCTTTCCAATAGGGCAGGTCCGAAAATATAGATTTCTTCTTCCACATGGGTACGCGTCCGTCAGCGTCATTCGGAACAGGTTGTCCACCAGGACCTTTCCAAAGACCACCTTCAAATCCTTGACCATATCATGTACATCAGCACCAGTACGGTGGCGAGGATTCGTCCGGTGATCCGCCTCACCTTTGAAATGCTTGCCTTTCTTTCTTACGGGATGCCTGCTCGGAAGAAATCGACGATGTCCCAGGTACACATTCTTCTTACAATTAGCCAAATATATACTGTTGGTATCGTCCAAACAGTGCGTGCATGCGTGGTATCCCTTGTTTGTCTGTCCTGAAAGGTTACTGAGAGCAGGCCAATCATTGATGGTCACGAACAGCAACGCCTTTAGGTCAAATTCTTCCCCCATGTGCTCATCCCACGCACGTACACCTGTTCCATTCCACAGTTGTAAGAGTTCTTCAACTAATGGCCTTAGGTACACATCAACGTCGTTGTCGGGTTGCTTAGGGCCTTGGATGAGCACTGGCATCATAATGAACTTCCGCTTCATGCACAACCAAGGAGGAAGGTTATACAAACATAGAGTCACAGGCGAGGTGCTATGGTTGCTGCTCCGCTCCCCAAAAGGATTAATGCCATCTGCGCTTAGACCAAATCATACGCTCCTTGCATCATCTGCAAACTCCTTCCCGTACTTTCTTTCGATTTTTCTCCACTGCGACCCGTCAGCGGGTACTCTCAACATTCCGTCTTTCTTACGGTCTTCTCTGTGCCATCGCATCGCCTTGGCATGCTCTTTGTTTTGGAACAAACGTTTCAACCGTGGTATTATAGGAGCATACCACATCACCTTGGCAGGAATATTCTTCCTGGGGCGCTCTCCCTCGACATCACCAGGGTCATCGTGGCTGATCTTTTAGCACAATGCACCGCATACCGGGCAAGCGTTCAAATCCTCGTACTCACCGCGGTAGAGGATGCAATCATTAGGGCATGCATGTATCTTCTGCACCTCTAACCCTAGAGGGCAGACAGCCTTCTTTGCTTCGTACGTACTCTCGGGCAATTCGTTGTCCTTTGGAAGCATATCCTTTATCATTACCAGCAACTTTCCAAATCCCTTGTCAGACACACCATTCTCTGCCTTCCATTGCAGCAATTCCAGTGTGGTGCCCAGCTTTTTCTTGTCACCTACGCAATTCGGGTACAACAATTTTTTGTGATCCTCTAACATGCGCTGCAACTTCTTCTTCTCCAAATCACTTGCGTACTTTCTCTTTGCATCGGCAATGGCCCGACCTAGATCATCAATGGGCTCATCTGATGCCTCTTCTTCAGCTTCTTCCCGCATTGCCGGCTCAGCTTCTTCCCGCATTACCGGCTCAGCTTCTTCCCCCATTGTTGTATCATCGTATTCAGGGAACCCATGGCCAGGATAGCTGTCGTCGTCCTCTTCTTCTTCAATGTCTTCCATCATAACCCCTCTTTCTCCCTGCTTGGTTCAAACATTATAGTGGGGCACGAAACCGGACTTAAACAGGTGGACGTGAATGATTCTTGACTTAGAGTAATTTTGACCATTCTTACAGACAGCACATGGACAAGGCATAAAACCATCTGCCCGCTTGTTTGCCTCAGTCGCAAGCAGAAAAGTTTGCACGCCATTAATGAACTCGGGAGAGCATCGGTCATCGTACATCCATTGTCGGCTCATCTTCAATACACAGCACCAAAAACACCAACTTAATACAAGTTCATACATAAAGTTCACACAATACTTAAATGCAACAAACAAATAACTCTCTAGCTAAAGCATTTAAATGCAACAACAAATGCGATCAAGATCGCAACTAAGGTAACAATTGATCCAACAGCATAATGATACCAAGCCTCACTATCGATGGCATATTTTCTAATCTTTCTAATCTTCAAGCGCATTTTCTCCATCTTGATCTTGTGATCATCGACGACATCGGCAACATGCAACTCCAATTCCATCTTCTCCCCCTCAATTATTTTCAATTTTCTTTCAAGTACTCATTTTCTCTTTCAACTAAATTTAACCTCTCGACAATAGGGTCGGTTGGAATTTTTGGTTCACATACCTCCTAGAAAAAATATCTATGTCAACTTGATGGGCATAATTTGTCATAAACACGAAATGCAACTAGTTTTAAAAGAGAATATATATACCACATCCGAATCATAACAAGGACGAGGGCCGACGGGGACGGATATCAAAACCATAGCACTATGTATAACAAACAACGTACGGGTAAGATAATTATACGAGTAACTATATATCCAAATCACACAAACATCAATTTTTATATAAAATTTCATGAACAAGAGGCTCACCACAAGGTGGTGCCGGCGACGGGACGGTGCGGGCGATCGACGGTGGTTACGGCGGAGATTTAGAAGGCACTAAGTAAACCACACCTACATATGCAAACTAAGTGTTATTTTTTACCTCAAAATGCATATAAATCAAATACTAGCACATATATTTCCTCCCAAATTACTAAACTCACAAATTAATCACTATATAAAGCATTGCAAGAGCTAATCTAGCAATGAGAGATGAAAGGACAAAGTTGCTAACCTTTGTGATCATTTGAATGGATGGGGGCCTTCAAATCTTGACAAATTTTGGGCAAAATGTGTGATGAGCTCGAGAGGAAGAGGGGAAGAACAGAGAGGAGAGGGGAAAGGGGAAGAACAGAGCGAGCTCGGGTGGACGAAGGGTTTATGTACGACCACCTTTAGCACCGCTTTGTGCCAAGAACCGGTACTAAAGGTGCTGGAGGGGCCCCAGACTGACAACATCCTGCCACCACTCTCATTAGTACCGGTTCATGGCACGAACCGGGGCTAAAGGTTCGCCACGAACCGGTACCAATGAGAGCGGCCTGGCTAGCCGTTGGAACCGGCACTAATGTGCTTCACATTTGACCCTTTTTCTACTAGTGTATCCTAGCCCATCATGGCAAGTAGTAAATCCGCAACTCCACGATGCTCCCTTCCAGGCCTGAAGAACCCAGAGACTTGGGTGAGGTGAATTCAGGGTATGTGGTTTTGGGACAACGGCTGAAAAACATATGTTCATGCCTTTATTGAGGGGTGGTGGATGACTTCCTCCTGCCTTCTTCTAGTGGTTCCCTTACTGCTTGCACTTCAGGACTTGCTTCTTTAATTTTGCGGAGTTTTTTTGAGGATTGCTTCACTCATGGCTTTGATGGCCATGGGCTTCATGAGAATGTTTCCCCTTTGGAGGCACGTTTGCACGTGCTTGGAAATTTCATGGACGGCCTTGATGGCCGTGGACTTCAGGAGACTGTTTCCTGTTTGGAGGCACGTTTGCGCACGCTTGAATTTGCTTCATGTTTCTTTGGGGACCACCTTGAGAACTTAGAAGGCAATCATTCATCTATGTGGACTAAAAACCCTCGGGCACTTTATCCACGCGATGTCATCGAAAGGAGCCCCCTGCTCCCTTATCCTGGATCGTAGGACGTTGCACCGTCAAAGATGGGGATAGCGCCAGATCCAGGAAGGAAGACTACCATTGGGACCCAAAGGGAGGCCGTCAAGCACGACCTCCGCGCCAAACCGAGCTCCCCTAGAGAGCACCACTGTCGTGCATTGAGCTCAAGAAAGCACAGGGAATAAGCTGCCCTTCACGACCACCACTCCAACAACCTACAGATAGGGAACATGCTCATAAGACGGACCCTCCAAGGAGGAAACAACGACATCGCCGCCATCGTCTGGTCCGAAGAGTTTGACCAAGAGTTTTCACCCAGAGCCAGGTGGAGGGAAACCCACGATGAGGCCTCCAAGGAGGAAAAACGACGCGAAAGCGCCGCCGTAAGCCCGTAACCGGCACCGACACCGTCGGGGCAGAGCTTTCACTCAGGATACTGACCACCAACCACACAAGGTCCACTACCCACGCCACTTCGCCCACAACCAAGGAGTCGACAAGTGAGGAAGACGGAGCGCAAAGAAGACGACGCCGTGAACTAGGCATCATACGCCGGCCCAGGTCATATCATAGCAGAACGGCCCCAATAGCCCCACCACAAGAAAAGCGCCTCCCACGTGTGATGATACGTCTCCAACGTATCTATAATTTTTTATTGTTCCATGCTATTATATTATCTGTTTTGGATGTTTTATATGCATTAATATGCTATTTTATATGATTTTTGGGACAAACCTATTAACCTAGAGCCCAGTGTCAGTTTCTGTTTTTTCCTTGTTTTAGAGTTTCGCAGAAAAGGAATACCAAACGGAGTCCAAATGGAATAAAACTTTCTTGATGATCTTTCTTGGACCAGAAGACACCCAGGAGACATGGAGTGCAAGTCGGAAGAGCCACGAGGCGGCCACAAGGGTGGAGGGCGGGCCCAGGGAGGTAGGGCGCGCCCCCAACCTTGTGGGCCCCTCGTAGACCTCCTAACCTAGATCTTCCTCCTATATATACTCTTATACGCCCAAAACATCCAGGGGGTCCACGAAACCACGTTTCCACCGCCGCAACCTTCTGTACCTATGAGATCCCATCTAGGGGCCTTTTCCAGCATCCTGCTGGAGGGGGTTTGATTACAGAGGGCTTCTACATCAACACCATTGCCTCTCCGATGAAGCATGAGTACTTTATTTCAGACCTACGGGTCCATAGCTAGTAGATAGATGGCTTCTTCTCTCTCTTTGATTCTCAGTACCATATTCTCCTCGATGTTCTTGGAGATCTATTCGATGTAATACTCTTTTGCGGTGTGTTTGCCGAGATCCAATGAATTGTCGACTTATGATAAGCTTATCTATGAATATTATTTGAATCTCCTTTGAATTCTTATATGCATGATTTGATATCTTTGCAAGTCTCTTTGAACTATCGATTTGGTTGGGCAAACTAGATTGGTTTTTCTTGCAATGGGAGAAGTGCTTAGCTTTGGGTTCAATCTTGTGGTGCTCGATCCTAGTGACAGAAGGGGAACTGACACATATTGTATTGTTGCCAACGAGGATAACAAGATGGGGTTTTCGTCATATTGCTTGAGTTAATCCCGCTACATCATGTCATTTTACTTAATGCGTTACTCTATTCTTATGAACTTAATACTCTAGATGCAGGCAGGAGTCGGTTGATGTGTGGAGTAATAGTAGTAAATGTAGAATCGTTTCGGTCTACTTGACACGGACGTGATGCCTATATTCGTAATCATTGCCTTAGATATCGTCATAACTTTACGCTTTTCTATCAATTGCTCGGCAGTAATTTGTTCACCCACCGTAATAAAACCTTTCTTGAGAGAAGCCACTAGTGAAACCTATGGCCCCCGGGTCTATTTTCCATCAAATAAGTTTCCGATCTACAATTCTAGTTTCCTGTTTACTTTCTTTTGCAATCTTTTACTTTCCGTTCCATAAACCAAAAATACCAAGAATATTACTTTACCGTTTATCCATCTCTATCAGATCCCACTTTGCGAATAACCGTGAAGGGATTGACAACCCCTTTGTCGCGTTGGTTGCAAGTTGGTGTTTGTTTGTGCAGGTATTCCGTGGCTTGTCGCGTTGTCTCCTACTGGATTGATACCTTGGTTCTCAAAACTGATGGAAATACTTACGCTACTTTGCCGCATCACCCTTTCCTCTTCAAGGGAAAAACCAACGCAAGCTCAAGAGGTAGCAAGAAGGATTTCTGGCGTCGTTGCCGGGGAGATCTACGGCAAGTCGAGACATACCAAGTACCCATCATAAACTCTCATCCCTCGCATTACATTATTCGCCATTCGCCTCTCGTTTTTGTCCCCCCACTTCTAAAACGATTGTCGAAAAGATTCGCCTTTTCTTCGTCCCTCTTCCATTCGTCTTCTCCGTTTGCTTTTTGTGTGCTCGTGCGTTGGATTTCTTGCTTTGTCACGATGGCTCAAGATAATACCAAATTGTGTGACTTCTCTAGTACCAACAACAATGATTTTATTAGTACTCCGATTGCTCCTGATGCTAATGCGGAATCTTGTGAAATTAATACCGCTTTGCTGAATCTTGTTATGAAAGAACAATTTTCCAGCCTTCCCAATGAAGATGCCGCTTCCCATTTTAATAATTTCGTTGATTTGTGCGATATGCAAAAGAAAAAAAGATGTGGATAATGATATTGTTAAGTTGGAGCTATTTCCGTTCTCGCTTAGGGATCGCGCTAAAACTTGTTTTCATCTTTGCCTAAAAATAGTATTGATTGATGGAATAAGTGTAAAGATGCCTTTATTTCCAAGTACTTTCCTCCCGCTAAGATCATCTCCCTTAGGAACGATATTATGAATTTTAAGCAACTTGATCATGAACATGTTGCACAATCTTGGGAGAGGATGAAATTGATGATTAGAAATTTCCCTACTCGTGGTTTGAATTTGTTGATGATTATACAAAAAAATTATGTCGGATTGAATTTTTCTTCTAGAAATCTTTTTAGATTCGGCCGCGGGAGGCACTTTTATGGAAATTACTTTAGGAGAAGCTACTAAACTCCTAGATAATATTATGGTTAATTATTCTCAACGGCATACCGAAAGATCTTCCACTAGTAAAAAGTGCATGTGATTGAAGAAATAAATGTTTTGAGTGGAAAGATGGATGAGCTTATGAAATTGTTTGCTAATAAGAGTGCTCCTATTGATCCTAAAGATATGCCTTTGTTTACTTTGATTGAAAACAATAATGAATCTATGGATGTTAATTTTTTTGGTAGGAACAATTTTGATAATAACATGTATAGAGGTAATTTTCCTAGGCCGTTTCCTAGTAATTCCTCTAATAATTATGGTAATTTCTACAACAATTTTGATGGAAATTATAATTAGATGCCCTCTGATTTTGAGAATAGTGTTAAATAATTTATTAGTTCACAAAAGAATTTAAATTCTTTGATTAAAGAAAAACTGCTTAAGATTGATGATTTGGCTAGAAACGTGGATAGAATTTCTCTTGATGTTTATTCTTTAAAACTTAGATCTATTCCACCTAAGCATGATATCAATGAGTCTCTCAAAGCCATGATAATTTCCATTGATGAGTGCAAAGAAAGAACCGCTAAGATGCGTGCTAAGAAACATTGGTTTATAAAAGCGTGTTCTTCTAGTTTCCGTGAAAATAATGATGAAGATATTAAAGTGATTTATGTGACTCCTATTGAATCTTTGTTTTCCAATGTTAATCCTAATAAAGATGGGACTGGAGATGAGTCAACTTTAGTTAGAAGGCATCCCAATGATTTGGAGTTTTTAGATCTTGATGCAAAAATTTATAAAAGTGGGGTTGGAGAGGTCAAAACTTTAGATAGCAATGAACCCACTCTCTTGGATTTCAAGGAATTTACTTATGATAATTGTTCTTTAATAGATTGTATTTCCTTGTTGCAATCCTTGTTCAATTATCCTCATGCTTGTAATCAAAACAAAGCTTTTACTAAACATATCGTTGATGTTATGATGAAATCTTTGGAAGAAAAGTTTGAATTGGAAGTATCATCAATCAGTTCGCCGCGTGGCCAAGACAGGACACCAGCACCTGCACGAAGGCACCCACTGCAAAGGCGCCACCATGCCCACTTTCCAAAGCTGCTCCTTTGGCACCACAGAAAAACAAACTCACCGCCTCCGACCAAGAGGTGAGCCGCAAGTATGCATCCAGCCGACCCAGCTGCCGTGTCTGTGCTCCATTGCAACCACAAGCACTTCCTCTCGACTTGCAGCGGTCACCGACTTGAAACATGGCATGGATCTGATACTCAGCGGCACCCAGATGTGGTAGCCAAAGGGCATCAAAGGGAAGAGGGCATTGCCGGGCGAGGCAGCGACACGACCGAGGTGGGGCAAGCACAAGGCCCCTTGCTCCGGCTTGCAGCTAGCGGCGGCCAGGAGCTGTGTCCGCGACCACGCGCTCAACAATGCTGTTGTAGCAGAGCACACCGACACCTTTCCAACCTCAATACAAGCCCTCACGCCTCCCAGTCACGAGGCCGCCAAACGGGCAAGCCCGGCGAGGGGCATGGCCGGCTAAGACGAGCACCTGTGACTCCGTCCGATCTTGATCGGCCACGCAGCAGGAACGGAGGTGAGAGCCAGCCCGAGAGAGATGTAGCACGGGAGCATTAGAGAGGGCGGCAGAGGCACCTCGTCGTCGTCCAGACCAGGCCGAAGGCCCCCGCCGGTGGCGGCGGCGAGGGGAAACGCAAAGATGGGTGGCGGCGCCTCTGGGGAATACCTAGTGGCCCCTGAGCCGCCAGATGACCGCGACGCCGGCAAATGATTTTGCACTAGTATCCAGATTTATCCTATTCACGTTTGAAATGTTTGTGAGATTTACATACAAAAATTTGCTCTTGCATTAACCATGGTTAAACCACCCCTGCAGATCATGGAAGATGTCAACTTGGTTGCACGTGCATTTATTGATGCCCGACCATCTACTTCCCGCATAAACTCGACACTCAACAATAATGATACTACCTCCGATCTGAATTAATTGAGATAGCCTCTATACAATACAATGTTGTATAGAGGCTGTGTCAATTAATTCGGATTGGAGGGAGTAGTTTCAATATGAATACACCCAGGAAACAAGAAAACATATCGCCTTTCTTGATCTTCAACCTATTGGCTGACATGATTTATTTGTGGAGGGATTGTGTGAAATAGCAAAGGGAAAACTATTTGTATAGATGAGGAGGTGTCAAAACAAACCAATTTGAACTAGCAATATGTATCACAAGAGGGGTCGGAAGGGTGGAGATGAGGCAGGGACGGCCGCCGGCCGAAGAGTGGAGGCAGGGTACCAGCTGGTGGCGGCGGGGGGCGGCGGCAGAGTGGAAGTTGGGGCCGGCGGGCAGAGGGGAGAGGCCGAGGGCCGGCGTCTGTGGGAGGAGCGCGGCGGCGGAAGTCCGCGCCCTCGCCATCATTGTACGCATCGCCATGAATGGCGGATCATGATGTGGACGGCGGTTGCTAGGGTTCGCGGCGTGGCGCCGCGATGTCTCTGGAAGCTGCTGGGCTCTTCATTGTCCGAGCTGTCCAACATAGCAGGCGCCTGCGATCCCAGACACGATAAAAACAAGGGTGACAACCTGCAGATTCTTCACTGTGTGTGTCTCCATGAGGCAGTCAACTGCGACTGAAGAACACTTTGCCTTCCCGATGACGAGTTTCTTGGGAGTCTCTTGGTTGATCAGCATAGCACTACTATTTATAGTGAACCTTTTTATTTAGAAAGGATTCATATTCCAAATAAATTCAAACCATTTTATAATGCACTTTTTTATTTAGAAAGGATTCACATTCAAGCTAAATGAAAGCCATTTTATTCTAATATAACATTTGATATAATATATATAACTAGAGTATTGTAATGAAATGACACTTTTATAGATAGTAAAAATGCATCCTTGACATGTAGATATTATATTTATTACAAAAATATACTTTCTTGTACTAATTAATATTATGTTACAAATCTTTTTTAGTTTGCCATCTTTTGTTATATCTTTTGTTACAGCAAATTTCATGACAAGTCTAAGGAAACCGATTATATCACATTAATTTGGAAAACTAATTTATGCTCTTAATCATCTATTGTATTGTATTCATATGTTTCTTTGTTTATAACATCCTTAAATATCTACAGAAATTGTAGCTTTCTCCTATTTAAAATTATAAGAATCAAAAAATTAACTTGATAGATAATTCTAGAGTACAAGAGTATGATGTTTAGGTAACTGAAGGGAGAATCCAAGAGTGTTTGAGGAGTCCAATTTTCCCTTCTTATTTTTGGTGTTCAGTTTAGAACTATTATCGAAATGTTCATCTAGCAGCAAACCAACGTATGATTGGATGGTTAGGAGGACAGTACTATTCCAGCCCACCAAGGTTCAGGTCCTAGACTTGACATCGGTGCTCGCATTTTTCTCGATTTATTTCAGACCTTTCGGCATTGTGTGTTCAGTGAAAAGAGACATTCCCGTCAACTATGAAGGCGTTTGTGGCAACTTCGTCAATCTCAAAGATGATTTGTCAGCTCAATCTCTCACTCACAGTCACTTGATAGGTATATATATATGCATACGTTCATAGGAATGAGTGCATGAATGAGTGTATGTATATATGTATGAGCGATTGTGTCTGTACTATGTTTAAAAAAATGGTCATCTAGCACCATTTGTAGTATATGACTCACTGAAAACCATCTAGAGTAGGCTTACCACGGAAGATTCATAATGAAAATGAAGCAACAGTGACGTTCAAGGGTACGAATAGACGACAACAGAGCTAGCGTTGCATATAGTATCATACAATACACAAGGATTGGGGCACAAAAGTGATGATGGGGCGGCGGCGATCTTGTGGGGGGGCGCGAGACTTGCCTTTGCCGGAGGGGGCGGTCATCATGCCGGACGAGGCTTGGGAGGCGGGACCGGCGGCGGCATCGAGGTCGTCGTCCATGGAGAACGGCGAGACCGCGCGCGGGTGGGAGGGTTTTTTGGCGAAAGTGAAGGGAAATGGTGTAGGCTGCCACGAACTGGCGGGCTAGGGGGAGTAGTTGGCGTGCGTCGCGCGCGTCCGTCTCATGTCTGCGCCGACGCAAGTGAGGCTCAAAAATGGGCCGAAAATGGGTTGGCAGGCGGACGAAAAGCAGACGAGCGTCCGTTTGGGTCAGCGCGTTAGGCCGACTTTTCTGTCCATCAAGACCCAAACAAACACGCGGAGACGAAATGGGTCCCTGCGTTGAAGTTGTTCCGAGGGCGCCTCCTGTTTTATCGCGTAGATCTATAGTTGTCCGCCAAAAGTGCACCCCCTTCCATCGCTACGTGAACTTGGGCCGACCCAAGTAGCGTAGGCTCCCTCTTCCTGTTTTGGGAAGGTTCAGATCTTTTTTCACTTTTACTTTTTCCTTTTCCGATCTTTATTTTTTCCTTTTTATGTTTGTTTCTCTTTTTTTATTTTTTTCAGATTTCTTTTATTTTTATTTTTTCTTTATATTATATTATATTTTTCCTTTGTATTTTTTCCCATTTTGCGAACATCATGAATATTTTTTAATACTCTTTGAATCATGAATATTTTTTTTGATCATGAACATTTTTCAAATCCATGAACATTATTTTTGAAATCATGAACATTTTTTAAGTTACGGTTATTTTTGAAATCGTGAACATTTTTTTAAAATTTCAAACAGTTGGTGACATTTCCAGCTCGCACGAGGTCCGCAAAGATGACGACGACACCATGATTGAGACGGGCTCTGACGATTTCGCCCTGGCTTCCGCGCCTCATGTGCACGCCAGCTTCACCATGGAGCGGCGCAGTTCAACGCCGCCCTGGCGGAGGCGTAGCCTGCACCGGCGCCTTTGTCGGTGTTCCAGCAGGCGCGGGAGGAACATCGATACAACCTATTCATTCTAGAGCAGCACTGGCTGGCGGAGCGCCAGATCTACATCGAGCGTGCGAGCTAGGAGGCCGTGGAGGCCATGGCCGCGGCAAACCCCAACTTCGTGGCGGAGCATCATGCCATCTACGATGTTGTCCGCACTCAAGGCGCTGCTCGCTAGGAAGCGGCCGCCGCGAAGGCGTAGCTTCATGCGATCGTGGAGGAGATCAACACCAGTTGCGCCTCCTACATGTCGGCGCCACCATTTCCATCATTGACTCACGTCCACGGGCGACCGACAGGCCGCGGACTCCTCCAAAGATGAGTAGGCCACGGGAGCCGATGGTGCCTTGTGTCCCATGTGGGCTGATCCGTCTCCCATATTCTACTCTTCCTCACCGGAGACCACACCTTCAGTTCATCGGTCTTATTGCCGGTGCTCATGGAGACGGCGGCAGGAGGACGAAGCGGCCGCCGCGAAGGCGCAGCTTCATGCAATCGTGGAGGAGAACAACGCTAGCGGCGCCTCCTACACACCGGCGCCACCATTTCCATCATGAACCTCACGTCCATCGGCGACTGACAGGTCGCGGACTCCTCCAAGGATGAGTAGGCCACGGGAGGCGACAGTGCCTTATGTCCCATGTGGGCTGGTCCGTCTCCCATATTCTACTCTTCCTCACCGGAGACCGCACCTTCAGTTCATCGGTCTTATCGCCAGTGCTCATGGAGACGGCGGAAGGAGGACGACACAGGCTTCGACGCTGGGCACCGCCGCCGTAGGATAGGTTTAGGGACAAGTCTTTTTTTGTTCTTGATAGATTGAGATATTGGAGAAATAATTGTTGTATTGATTGGGGCGTCAAGGGCTGTTTATATAGATTACAAAGCTTGGGCTCCAAGACTAGACTAATAGAGATAGAGTACAATACGAATAGGTTTATACTCTAAGATCCCCCCGCAGTCTCAACGTCAGGTGAAACAATGTTGGGACTGGAGCGTATGTCGGTGAACGATGCAGTCGGGAGTCCTTTGGTAAAAATGTCAGCAAATTGGGCACTTGTAGGAACATGAAGAACGCGAACCTCGCCAAGAGCCACCTTTTCACGAACAAAGTGAATGTCAATCTCAATGTGCTTTGTGCGACGATGTTGAACTGGATTGGAAGCCATGTAGACAGCAGAGATGTTATCACAGTAAACAATAGTAGCACGTGGGAGCGGACGATGAAGTTCAACGAGAAGCTGCCGTAGCCACACCGCCTCGGCTACAGCATGAGCAACCGCCCTATACTCAGCCTTAGCAGAAGACCTAGAAACTGTTGCCTGCCTTTTAGAACACCAAGAAACAAGATTATCACCCAAATAAACGCAAAATCCGGATGTAGATCGTCGAGTATCTGGACAACCTGCCCCAGTCTGCATCAGAATAAACTGTCAAGCTTGTAGGTGAAGAAGAATTAATAAGGAGACCGTGATCAAGAGTGCCTTTTAAATAGCGGAGAATGCGTCTGACATGAGCCAGATGAGGAGCACGAGGATCATGCATAAAGAGACAGGCTTGCTGAACAGAATAGGAGATTTCAGGACGAGTAAGAGTGGCATATTGAAGAGCGCCAGTGATGCTACGATATAAAGTGGGATCAGAAAGAGGTTCACCATCAGCCGACAGTTTAGCACCAATGTCGGCTGGAGTACGAGAGGGTTGACAATCAGACATACCAGAACGAGAAAGCAAGTCCAAAATGTATGACAGTTGAGAAAGAAAGAGTGAAGATTTTGTGCAAGAAACATGAATCCCTAGAAAATGATGAAGAGGACCAAGATCAGTCATGGAAAACTCCCGATTGAGAGAAGAGATGATATGTTGAAGAAAAGAATCAGAACTAGCCGTGAGAATGATATCATCAACATAAAGCAAGAGATAGGCAGTGTGAGTAGGAGACTGATAAACAAAGAGAGAAGAATCGGATTTGGAGGGAATAAAGCCTATGGTTTGAATAAAAGTAGCAAAGCATTGAAACCATGCACGAGGAGCTTGTTTAAGGCCATAAAGAGATTTGTGGAGGAGACAAACAAAATTTGGAGAGGAGGGATTCTCAAAACCAGAGGGTTGCTGACAATAAACAGTTTCATTGAGAGTGCCATGAAGAAAAGCATTTTTAACATCAAGTTGATGAATAGGCCAAGAAGAGGAAACAACAAGACTAAGAACAACACGAATAGTGCTTGGTTTAACAACAGGAGAAAAAGTCTCATCAAAGTCAATACCATGCTGCTGGGAGAAACCACGACACACCCAACGAGCTTTCTAACAAGCGAGAGTGCCATCGGAATGAAATTTATGACGAAAAACCCATTTGCCAGAAAAAATGTTAACACCAGGAGGTTTGGGAACAAGAGTCCATGTATTATTTTGCTGAATTGCTTCAAATCCATCGCGCATAGCGGAAAGCCAGAGAGGGTCAAGAAGAGCTAACTTGTAGGAATAGGAGAGATGGTTGGGGTGGCGGTTAGATTGAGACGTTTGGTTGGGAGAAGAAAACCTCGTTTTCCACGGGTGCACATGACATGATCATTGGTGGGTGGTGGTATAAGAACGGCATTGGGTGGCAGTGGGTTTTCGGTTGAAGAAGACGGTGAGGAAGAAGAATCAGAGGTGGTGGGTGTCGAGGTGGTTGCCGTGGTAGGATGTGGTGAGGGGAAGACGGCTGGGGTAGAGGTTGCAGTCGCGGGAGAGGTGGGGGACGGGGCAGGAGGGGGGCTGACTGTGGGCGACTCTGGCTGAGAGACAGAACAAGAGTCCATGGCAGCAGAGATGACCAAAGGACGAACTAGGGAAGGGGTTTTGGTGGTGGCGGATTGTGGTGGAATTGGTGTTGTGGTTGTAGTGACAGAAAAAGGAAAAGTATTTTCATCAAATGTGACATGACGAGAGAGAATGATACGACCAGAAGATGGATCGAAACAACGATATCCTTTGTGATCATCAGAAAAACCAAGGTGAATGCAAGGTAGTGAGCGTGGTTCTAGTTTGTTGGAGGCGGTAGAGGCGATGTTGGGAAAGCATAGACAGCCAAAAACACGCAGAGATGAATAGTCAGGGTGGGAGAGAAAAAGAGATTGGAAAGGCGAATAAAGAGGGCAAGTTTTAGTTGGTCGAATATTAAGAAGTAGTGTGGCGGTGCGAAGGGCTTCAACCCAAAAACGGGAAGGAAGAGAAGCTTGTAAAAGCAATGTGCGAAGAACATCATTAATAGAGCGAAGACAGCGTTCAGCTTTACCATTTTGAGAAGATGTATAAGGGCATGAAAAACGAAGAAGAATGCCTTGAGAGAGAAAGAAGGTTCTGTTTTGGGTGTTATCAAATTCACGACCGTTATCACATTGAATAAATCGAATTGGCAAGCCAAAGTGTGTGATTACATATTGTCGAAAGTTGAGAAAGATTGCAGGTACTTCAAATTTAGCGCGAAGAGGAAAAGTCCAAGAATAGTGAGAATAATCATCCAAGATCACAAGATAATATTTATAACCAGAAACACTAGGGACTGGAGAGGTCCATAAATCACAGTGAAGTAACTCAAAAGGAAAAGTACTAATGGTAGTAGAGGTTCCAAAAGGTAATCTAACATGTTTTCCGCATTGACATGCATTACAGAGAGAGGGATTATGAGGACTGCTAGAACTAGGGATACAAAATTCTTAGAGTAAAGATGTCAAAGTGTTTTTGCTGGGGTGACCGAGACGACGATGCCATAGATCAACGGAGGTGAGCATGGCACGAGGGGTGGATGTGGGCGCGCCATGAAGAGGATAAAGATCGCCCGTGCTATTGTACCGAGCGAGAACCACCCCCGTTGTCAGATCTTTCACAGACAAACCAAAAGGGTCAAAGGCCAGGATAACTTTATTGTCAATGCAAAATTGTCTAACAGAAATAAGATTTTTGATGATGGAAGGAACCACAAGAATATTGCGTAGAAGAAAATTGGCATGAGAGGAAGGGATGTAAGAGTGACCGGTGCATGAAACAGGGATAGTGGAGTCATCGCCAATGGTGATAGTGGAAAAGGCAGAAGGAAAACAAGCTGACAATAAATTCATATTTGAAGACATACGCATGGATGCACCAGAATCGAAAATCCAATCCGTACCTGCGTCGTTGAGGACAAAATTGTTCATGGCATTGATGAAGGCGGCTTGGTCCCAAGCCGACTGTTGGGGAGGAGCAGAGGGGCCAGGAGCTTGCATGTTGACGTAGGGGATAGCGGATGGTTAGTATGCGATTGGGGCCTCCATGTTTCCGTAGAAGGCCGGCATGGTGTTGTAGGGCGACGGCGGTCCTGGCGTGCTGGTAGGCGGAGTAGGAGTGGCGGTGTAGACGTGCGCCGGCGGCCTGGGTCCAAGGAGTCCCGGAGAGCCGGTGGCTGGACAAAGACCGGGGCTCCACGTGCCCGTGTACGCAGGAGGGGCACCATACAGCGAGGGGGCCGACCATGGCATTGACCAAGCCTGGACGAGGCCAGTCCAAGGATCATGCTGAGGAGGCCATGACGACGGAGCTGGTGGCGCGGGAGCGGTAGATGACGAGGCTGGTGCAGGTCCGGCAGGGCGAGATGCAGGAGGCCGGTAGACGGGATTCTTGCCCTTGTAGTTGGGGCTCGGGCGCCAGCCTGGTGGTGGTGTTGAGGCCGCGGCGGCCACAGCAGGAGTTGGAGGGGCGATCAGTTGCCGCGGCATCCCAGGTGTGGAAAACCTAGGCGTCGAATACCACGATAGATTGAGATATTGGAGAAATAATTGTTGTATTGATTGGAGCCTCAAGGGCTGTTTATATAGATTACAAAGCTTGGGCTCCAAGACAAGACTAATAGAGATAGAGTACAATACGAATAGGCTTATACTTTAAGAGTTCTAAATGTTCAAAATGTAGTTAAATCCGTTGTGTTGTATGAAATCGGGTCATGTTTGAATGAATTTCATTTGGTTTGTTGAAAAATAGTTTGAAATGTATGCGGCTAGCATTGGATGTCGACCTCCCACATCCATGTCCACGGGCTGGTCCCCACTTCCCGCGGACGAATGCGGGAGGTTCTTTGCAGGTTGGCGTTGGAGATGCCCTAAGGTGGCTGTGGCAACGATGGGTTAGATGGAACAACTGCATGTCCACTAGACGCACACAAGTGCAATTACAAGCCTGCCGGCTGCCGTGCAACTATATATAAAATAAATACAATAAAATGTTGAGAAATAAAAATTTTATGCTAATATTCTACTACTAGATTTAATGATCAAGAGACCGAAGACTTTACCCCCAACAGAGGGCTCAGGTAAGGGGATCCCTTGTCACCCTATTTGTTTCTGATTTGTGCGAAAGGTTTGTCTAGTGCTTTGGCTCAAAAGGAGGAGGTTCGTGGCATTGAAGGTGTTCGGGTGTGCAGAAATGCACCATCAGTTTCTCATT
Source organism: Triticum monococcum (assembly GCA_034509565.1). Lineage (NCBI taxonomy): Eukaryota > Viridiplantae > Streptophyta > Magnoliopsida > Poales > Poaceae > Triticum > Triticum monococcum. Next base: position 7,190,157 of record CM067847.1, on the reverse strand, counting down.
TATTATTTGATAATGATTCGCTTATCCTTATGAAAGTAGATATAATTAATGCAACCTCATTGAGACAGGTGTTAGATGAATATTGTGCAAGCTCAGGCTAATTGGTGAGTGCAGGGAAGAGTAGTATTTTCTTTAGCCCTAATGTGGAAGTCGATGTGAGAGCACAAATATGTACAGAGCTAAATATTATGACTGAAGCCATCTCAGATAGATATTTGGGACTGCCCTCCATGGTAGGACTAGATAAGAGTGATAGTTTTGAGTATTTGGTTGAAAGAATCATTGATAGGCTAAAAGGATGGAAAGAGAAAAAATTTATGTATGGGGGGGGGGGGGGGGGAGATCCTACTCAAAGCAGTTATACAATAATCCATTCCAGTTTTTGTGATGATTGTGTTCAAAATTCGAAAGCAAGTGTGCAAGGAGATTACTGATGCGATGTCTGCTTTTTGATGGGGAGATAAAGAAGAGCACAAGAGGATGCACTGGTTTGCATGGTGGAGGATGTGTCTTCCAAAATATAAAGGAGGCATGGGATTCAGAGATTTACATGCTTTCAATCTTGTTGTGCTTGCTAAGCAGAGTTGGCGGCTACTAACGCACCCTGATACTTTGTGTGCACAGGCTTTTAGTGCAAAGTATTATCCAGACGGAAATTTGCTTATGGCAGGCCCAAAGAAGGGCTCATCTTTTACATGGCAGAGCATTGTGGCGGGTCTTCAAACCTTCAAGAGAGGGCACATCTGGTGAGTGGGGACGGGTACCAAAATAAATATTTGGACGGATCACTGGATCCCACAAAGTCCTATAAGGAAGGTTATCATGCCAAGGGGTAATATCTTGTTGACCACTGTTGATGAACTTATTGATCCAGGAACAGGATGGTGGGATGAAACTTTGGTTCGGTCTATATTCTTTGGTGTTGATGCTCAACGGATTTTGAAGATCCCATTATCTACACATTTACTGGATGATTTTGTGGCGTGGAATGTCACAAAAAAATTGTTTCTCGGTTCGATCAGCATACTATGTCGAGTGGGAGCACCAATTCGGCCCAAGAATGAGAAAGGACCCAGCCGAGACATCAGCAAACAACCCTGTTTGGGAGACTCTTTGGAAACTACAAGTTCCAAGCAAGATAAAGATTTTTGTCTGGCGAGCACTACATGAAATCATACCTGGGGTGGGAGTATTGCGAAGTAGGCATATCAAAGTCTCACCTTCATGTCCTATATGTCAACAAGGACCATAGGATATTCGTCATTTGGCTTTCACTTGTGATCGTGCACGTCAGTTTTGGAAGTCCTTGGGTTTGGATGAGATCATAGATGCAGCTATTCGCACCGATCGCTCGGGCTCAGTTGTAATGGAGGAGTTACTCAGAAATCCGGTGAAAAAAATCTCTTGTCTTGGGACAGCTGGTGCTCCAAGAAACGGTTGCCGTCGGCGCATGATACATCTGGCGGGAACGCCGTGAGGCTCTGAAGGGGGTGAATGTCAAGCCTGCACCAAGTTTCTCGTTTGCAATCCAAGCTATAACTTGAAATCACGCGACACGTCCATCTGCGGTAACTTCTAAAGCTCGATGGCAATGTCCAGCTCCTGGGTCGTACAAACTGAATGTGGATGCGTCCTTCTTCGAGGATGGGAGTGGGGCTGCAGCTGCTGTTCTTCGTAATTGTCGTGGAGAAGCGATTGCTGGGGTCTCAGAGCTTATAGATAACACTCAGTGCACAATCAGCTGAAGCAATTGCTCTTCGCTTGGGGCTACGGCTGGTTTATGCAGTGGGGTGCATGAATGTTTATGCAGCGTATTTCCGTTATGTCACAGTAATGGAAAGGGGTAATTCTCGTTTCAGAAAAAAGAATCAGACTGTGAAGAACCTGTACATGCATGCAATGGAGAGACAGAAATTTGAAGCCCCTACTCACCAACACTTGCTGATTGTTTTCATCTAGCCCATGACATCCCGAATATTTATTTTTCTCATTGTGCGAGAGAAGCAAACAAAGTTGCACACTTGCTATGATTCAAAAATGCGTGAAGAGTGGTTAGATCAGATGATCTTTGATGTAACACTTTCCCAAATTGAATAAAATGCCACAAGGCTTTTCCCTCAAAAAAAACTTGTTTTTTTAATTTCAATCAGGCGAGAACTAGCCACGCACTTTAAAAATTAAAACACAACATAGAGCCACTAGTGCAGAACAGGGCTATAGCACCGGTTCGTAAGGACCTTTAGTGTCGGTTCTGTAACCGGCACTAATGTGTGGGGACTAAAGCCCCCCCCCCTTTAGTACCGGTTCAGCACGAACCGGTGCTAAAGGGCAACCACGTGGCACGAGCCAGCTCCGGGGGCTGGGAGCCCTTTAGTACCGGTTGGTGACACCAACCAGTATTAAAAGGTTGGGGGGGGGGTTGGGTTTATGATATCTTTTTCATTTAATTTTGTGTTTTCCATTTAATTCTTTTTCGTTTGCTGGTATTTTATGATACTACACATTGTACACGTTATGCAGATATATATAAATAGAATTTCTAGTAGAACCGATCATATATATATATCATCAAATGTCTCACAAACCACCATATTAATTCACACATACACACATGTATATATATATATACAATTAGCTAGCTATATACAATTTCTCCTACATGTTGCCTTCGGAGCCAGTGGCATTAGCCTAATTGGTGCCTTCGGAGCACGATGACAATTGGAAGTGGTTCATGGGGGCGGTAGCGGGTAATGGTATTCTCCGTTCGGATCTATGATCTGGTCGAGCAAAAATCCCGCTATTTCCTCTTGAAGTGCTTGTACGCGCTCCGTTGGTAGGAGCTTCTCCCGCACCTCTATGAACTGTTAAGAAGGAGATCAATATGCATGTGTATTAGTTGTGTGACTAGATATCGATAATGGTGTAAAAATTGTGAATAGTGTTCTGACAAACGTACCCATTCCTGTATTTGAGATCTGCTCCTTTCGGACGCCATCATGCAAATGTTCTCGCAAACGCAGTATGCACACAGATCAATCCCCTACGCCTGCTCAAGGGCCTTTACGAGAATGGAATTTGATCAGATAATAATTAATCAAGCATGATAATTAAAGAGATGGCGGCTAGCTATCTAGCTAGTACTACTTAATTACTTACCTTGGGTCGATACCATTTCAGCTTTCGTTTCCATTGGCCTGGAGTGACGCTGATGAACCTTGCCCAAGCCCTGCCCGCCGACAAACAAAATGAATAAAGGGGTTATTAAATAGTTCATATCAGGAAACGACGAACTAAATAGGCCGAGATATATAGTTAATAATGATTGAAATTACCTGTTGACTATCCCAAACAAGATGTTGTAGTCAGTTTTTTTAGTAGTGAAACCAGTACTTCAACTGTTCTTTCATCAACTTTAATGATACACAAGATCCAATGAAATCTGCATGCACACACGTTTGCATGTCTTAATTAAGCGGGCATATGTAAGCAATAACATGTAGCTAGCTAGTAGGCAAAAACAGAATTTGTAGTACAAGACAGTGTGACTCACTGGAAGTTGTAAGGAAGTAGTATATTTTCATTGTATTTGAGGCTCTTCAAGAACTCTAACATGCTTTCCTCTACACTTTTTGCATAATATGCATCTAATTGCCATGTATATTCATTAACGGTATTTGGGTCAATGAAACCAATGCCATAGCGTCCACCTTTTTTCATTTCATACATCTTCATCCTGCATAATACCACAGTAAAGAATATAGTGAGGATAATTACAGGTAATGATTGATCAAAATGATCACTACAGATATCTTGAGACTTAAATTACAGAAAGAAATCACTTATAGACAATAGCAACTGACGATAGATTTGTCGTGTGCGTCTTGATTGTATAATTGAAACAGTTCAGAATACTCAACGGCCACAGCTTTCTCATGGTAGTAATGATCCTTCTTGACATTCACCATGACGGACTCTCGATTGGAAATCCTGGTAATGTTCATGTACCATTGATGCAATTCATGCATTCTCGTTGGGAGCTTCTTGACCTCGTCTGGCTCGACCAAAGGTTGGCCCCGGACATATTTCCGTTTTATTTCCTCCTCTCTAAGCAGAGACATGGGCTCGATTTCGAGGAGTTGTCCAACAGTGATCTTGAGCATATCAGCCTGCATTATATGCTCCTCGGTTATTACCACATCGCCCTGCCCGGGAACGTTAACGGTTTTCCCACAATAATATTGGGCGCGCGTACTCTTACGTGTTGTTGGCACAACAAGCGGGGGGATCGATTGCGCCGCCTATTCTCCCAGCTGGGGAACGGTTTTCCCACAGTTTTGGACAGCTGCTTGTTGTTTGCTCGAGCTCCAGCTCACCTTCTTCTGTAGATGTGCTCGATTTAACTTCCTGATGTGGCGCTCATAGTCTGTGTCAACAGGCTTGGGAGCTGGTGGTTTAGCCATACGAATGAAGTGGTCAATCTTTTCCTCAGGCACTTTCTCCCTTGGCGGCGGTGCCGGTTTCGGTACAAAATGGGCTTCCACATGGGCCTTCACTATGGCTGCGTTTTCCTCCACGGACTTGTCATAAGGCCTCTGCGGAAGAGGCGCGAGGCTTGGACCATATTGAAATCGCTTGCCTCCGCATGTACCTCCCGTACTACCTCGACTTGTACCGCTACGCACCATAGCTGCGGCGGCTCTCTTCCGTGATTGCTGAGGCGGCGGAGACGGCTGATGTGGCTGAGTTGGAGGAGGAGGAGTAGCCTGGAGCTATGCCGGACATTGAGGAGGAGTGGCCTGAAGTTGTGCCGGACTTGGAGGAGGAGTGGCCTGAAGTTGCTGTGTCGGACTTGGAGGAGGAGCCGGAGTCTGCTGACTCGGTGGCGGACTTCGACGTGGTGTCGGTGGCCTTCGAAAGATGATGCAATCCTTTCTCCATAGGATGATACGATGTTTGGCCTCTCCCAGTGTGTGCTCCTCGTCACCTCCAGGAATGTCAAGCTCTAGCCCCGAATATTGGTCCACCACCTCTTCAACAAGGACACGAGCATAGCCCGCTGGAATCGGGTTGCAATGGAAGGTTGCTTCGGGTGTAATTGTAAAAGCAACTGCGTCCGCCACCTTCAGGGATATGTTCTTCATTTTGAAGTGTAGCTCACAATTAGTGTTCTCTATGATGTCATCCACAGGGTATGTATCGAGTAGTGCGTCTCCCGGGGCGGAACCAACGCTGCTTCTCGACATGGATGTGACGGTGCTATCCAATGCTGGATGATCATCCTCTTGCTGCTGCCGCTGCTGAGACCCCCTTTCCTGGCTAAGTGAGTCGCTCTGCTGCTGCTGCTGCTGGAATTTGAGTGCCAAGTCCGCGTGCCTTGCTTCTAGGCCTTGAAGGCGTTCCGCGTCCTGCTTCCTCTGCTCCTCCTCCATCCTCCTCTTCTTCTCCTCCGCAATTTTCTTTCTCGCACGCTTTCTGTAGTCGGCGTTCCAGTTCGAAAACCCCTCATACCATGGAATAACGCCCTTGCCTCGTGTTCTTCCCGGGTGTTCAGGATTTCCCAGGGCACACGTAAGCTCGTCGTTCTCTCTGTTGGGCTCGAACACCCCTGTTCATGCCTCTTCTATTGCAACAAGTATCTTATCTTCGAGTCCGTCCAGACATGCCTTCTTCAAAACTTCGCCTGTCTTCGGGTCCAACTCCCCCCATGCGCATAGAACCAAGTCCTGCACCTGGGGGGCCAGCTCCTAGTAACCGGAGTGACACCTGCATCCTCCATCTCTTTCTCAGACTTATCCCACTTAGGCATTGCCACGACGTAGCCACCTGGCCCCAGCTTATGGAACTTATCCTTTTTTGCGGCATTGGCCTTGTTTATTCTCGATCGTTCCTTAGATAATTCGGATTCCTTGAATTTCACAAAATCGGCCCAATGAGCACTTTGCTTCTCTAGTGTTCCCTTGAATACTGGAGTCTTCCTTCCTCCCTTGATGTAGTTGGCCCATACATGTTTCTTGTGGTTGTTGAATGCAACCGCCATCTTCCTAAAAGTAGCGTCGTTGACTTTCTCCACATCTGCATCTGTGAAATGATCTGGTAGGGTGAAATGTTCCGTGAGAGTTTCCCAAAGCAGAAGTTTTTGTCTGTCATCGACAAAAGTAAGATCTGGACGTGGCTTTGCTGGCTCTCTCCATTCTTGAAGGGAGATCGGGAGTTGGTCCTTCACAAGAACTCCGCACTGAAGAATGAACTTGTCCGCAATCTTCTTAGGTGCTAATGGTTCGCCATTAGGTTTGATGGCCTCGATATTGTACTTTACGTCCTCTTTCAACTTTTTGTTCGGGCCTCGTACTGTCCTGCTGCCTGAAGATTTGCTCGATCCGGATGGCTGAAAGAAGAAAGATCGATTCATTAATATATATTCAAGTCATTTAAAACATGTGATGATCACCAGATGCCTGCTTATATAAATATACCTCGCCGGTCTTTGTTGTTTCAAGATCAACATTTTCTTCGTCATCATCATAATCATAGTTTATGACTTCATCAATTCGGTCGTCACGATCGAATATCATATCACCCTCCCCGGTATTGTTTAGATATTCGGAGCCATCATAATCTTCTTCATTCTGATCATCATCTGGCCCGCGAGGATGGCCTATGATATCGAACAGGGTCTCTTCTCCCTCTCTGCCGGTATTATCCACCATAGCTTTTAGTTAACTAATCCAAAAGAAATATAAAACAATTTAGTATTCAAATTACATCGTCTCGAATAATAGATATAATCTCGAATACATCGTCTCGAATAATAGATATAATCTCGAATACATCGTCTTGAATAATATATAATCTCGAATACATCGTATCGAATATTATATATCGAATACATCACTGGCTAGGTAGCTAATAAAGATCGAATACTACAGAAGAATCTAGGCCACTCGTGGTTCCTGCGACGCGGGCGGTGGACACCCAAAGAGAAGGAAGCCTCATAGGATCATAACTCAAGTGAGATCCCTGAAGAACCTGCCAGGTATTGGAGAACCTGCCGCCCTCTAACGCAACCATGTAGCGATGCACGTGCCCGTCCTCCTCCCTGACACGGCGACGTACCACCTCCGGCGGGCCCGGCTCCCTCCACGGGACCCGGGGCCGGGTTCCTCATCAAGCGGCGCGGTCCTCCAGGCAGCACCTCCCAGTGCCAGCCCGGCGGAGCCCAGTCCCAGACATGGGTCAGCCGGACCTCGTCGCGGAAGGGTCGACGGCGAGGATGCGGGCCGGGCATCGTCGAGAACAAATACTATATGCCCGCAAAAAGTAACATTTTTTTAATGATTGGATTTTGATAACTAAAATTCTAACATTTCTATATAACTAACATTTCTAACAATGCTATATAACTAACATTTCTATAACATTTCTAATATTTCTATAACTAAAAAACAGAAGAAAAAAATTATAAAATTTCTATATAACTAACGTTTGTATAACATTTCTAATATTTCTATAACTAAAAAAAGAAAAATTTCTAACTTTTTTATAACTATTTCTATAACTAAAAAACAGAAAAAATTCTAACATTTCTATAAATATTTCTATAACTAAAAAATAGAAGAAAAAAATATATAACTAAAAAACAGAAAAACAAAGTGTATGTGTGTGTGTGCTCACCGGCGAGGCGAGAGGCGACGGGGGGCGGCGACGGGGACGGCGACAGGCGGCGACGACGGGGATGGCGACGACGGGGACGGGGACGTGGCGGCCGGGGACGACGCGCGACGGGCCGGGACGGGGTGGCGGTGACGATGGGGACGGGGACGGCCGGGGCGGCGACGACGGGGACGGGGACGGGGACGGGGCGGTGATGGGGGCGGCGACGGGGCAGAGGAGAAGATGGAGATGAGAAACTGAATTTTTTGAAGTGTTTTCTTATATAGGATGGGCCTTTAGTACCGGTTGGAGCCACCAACCGGTACTAAAGGTCAATTTTGGCCAGCCCAAGCGGCGGGTAGCGACCCCCTTTAGTACCGGGTGGTGGCTACAACCGGTACTAAAGGCCGCCCCTTTAGTACCGGTTGGTGCCACGGCCCGGTACAAAAGGGGGTGCGCTGGCGCAGGTGCGGTGCGGCAAGTTTAGTCCCACCTCGCTAGCCGAGGGGCGTCCGCACTGGTTTATAAGCCCCCGTGCGGTAGCTCTCTCGAGCTCCTCTCCAAAGCAGGCCTACTGGGCCTACATGTTCTGTGCTACCCTGTGGGCCTACTGGGCCTTTGCGGGCCTGCATCCTGGCCCAACAACACGTTGGGTTTCTAGTCGTATGCAGGCCGCTCTAGCCCAGTAGGCGGGCTTTTTTATTTTCTTATTTTTTTTCTTTATTTATTTTTGTTTTATTTATTTTTGAGTTGTTTTTTCTGTATTTAGAGTTTCTTTGTGAATATTTTTGCTTTAGGTACAAAAAATTACAAACTTTCTGTTAGTGCCTGTAGTTTTCAAATTTGAATAGTTTAAATTTTGAATTATTTGAAATTTGTGTGAATCACTAGTTTGTGAATAATATAACTTAACTTTGAAAATAGATTTTTCAGTGATTTTTTTCTTATGTTTAATATTAGTGTGTTTTATCATTATATTCAATTTGGTAATGCTTAGGTTATTTAAAAAATGAAATGCCTTTGTAACAGATGACTTTTCGTCCGAAACCCTTATACTTCGAAAGAGATTGTGCATTTTGTACACGAAGTGCATCCAGTTTTTGCGGTAACCCTCTCTACTTTTTTCCACATTCTATCTGGGTGTTATGATACCATGCCAACTTTCAACCTTTTCTGAGTTCATTTGAAGTGCTTTTCAATTTCAGGGTCATTTAGCTGAAAAAATCAGTAAATGCATGAAAGAATTTGTTTGCATATAAAATTTCTTCGCGTTTCAAATGCCAAAACACATAACTACCCTAACTATTACAGAGATTCCCTCCTGGGTGTGAAACACAGAAGAAAGTGATGATATATAGTGAAGCCGATCACATCCCAGATCTTTGGGTGTGAAACTTTTTCTTCGCGTGTGTCCCTTTGCGTCGTAACCATGGAAAATCTTCATTATTTAACGGGATGCTCGGGTCAATATTCACTGCGAATGGAGCAATTTCATCGAACTTTTCATAATCTCCTGACATGTCTGTCTTGTCATCCACTCCCATGATGTTTCTCTTCCCAGAAAGAACTATGTGCCACTTTGACTCATTGTATGATGCATTCGCTTCCTTATCTTTTCTTTTTCTCGGCTTGGTAGACATGTCCTTCACATAGAAAACCTGTGCCACATCATTGGCTAGGACGAATGGTTCATCTGCATACGCAAGATTGTTGAGATCCATTGTTGTCATTCCGTACTACGGGTCTTCCGTTACCCCGCCTCGTGTCATATTGACCCATTTGCACCGAAACAAAGGGACCTTCAAACCACGTCGATAGTCAAGTTCCCATATGTCTTGTATGTTGGGGAACGTTGCATAAAATAAAAATTTTCCTACATTCACCAAGATCAATCTATGAGTTCATCCAGCAACGAGAGAGGGGAGTGCATCTACATACCCTTGTAGACCGTGAGCGGAAGCGTTCAAGAGAACGGGGTTGAGGTAGTCGTACACGTCGTGATCCAATCACCAGAGATCCTAGCGCCGAACGGACGGCACCTCCGCGTTCAACACACGTAAGGTCAGCGTGACGTCTCCTCCTTCTTGATCCAGCAAGGGGGAAGGAGAGGTTGATGAAGATCCAGCAACACAACGGCGTGGTGGTGGATGCAGCAGGGATCCGGCAGGGCTTCGCCAAGCGTCTGCGGGAGGAGGAGGTGTAGCAAGGGGGAAGGGAGGCGCCAAGATGCAGGGTGCGGCTTCCCTTCCTCCCCTCCACTATATATAGGGGCTAGGGGGGCGCATGCCCCCATGGAGATCCCATCTAGAGGGGGGGGCTGCGGCCCCCGGGGCAACGGCCCCCTTAGGGCATCCAACCAGGGGGGCGCATGCCTCCTCGGGGGGCAACGGCCCCCTAGGGTTTCCAACCCTAGGCGCCTTGGGCCCTTGGGTGGGGTGCACCAGCCCACCAGGGGCTGGTTCCCACGCCACTTCAGCCCATGGGGCCCTCCGGGATAGGTGGACCCCCGGGACCCTTCCGGTGGTCCCGGTACAATACCGGTGACCCCCGAAACTCTCCCGATGGCCGAAACAACACTTCTTATATATATTTCTTCACCTCCTGACCATTCCGGAACTCCTCGTGACGTCCGGGATCTCATCCGGGACTCCGAACAACTTTCGGTTTGCTGCATACTAATATCTCTACAACCCTAGCGTCACCGAACCTTAAGTGTGTAGACCCTACGGGTTCGGGAGATATGCAAACATGACTGAGACGCCTCTCCGGTCAATAACCAACAGCGGGATCTGGATACCCATGTTGGCTCCCACATACTCCTCGATGATCTCATCGGATGAACCACGATGTCGAGGATTCAATTAACCCCGTATTCAATTCCCTTTGTCAATCGGTATGTTACTTGCCCGAGATTCGATCGTCGGTATCCCAATACCTCGTTCAATCTCGTTACCGGCAAGTCACTTTACTCGTACCGTAACGCATGATCCCATGACCAAACTATTGGTCACTTTGAGCTCATTATGATGATGCATTACCGAATGGGCCTAGAGATACCTCTCCATCATACGGAGTGACAAATCCCAGTCTCGATCCGTGTCAACCCAACAAACACTTTCGGAGATACCCGTAGTATACCTTTATAGTCACCCAGTTACATTGTGACGTTTGGTACACCCAAAGCACTCCTACGGTATCCGGGAGTTACACGATCTCATGGTCTAAGGAAAAGATACTTGACATTGGAAAAGCTCTAGCAAACGAACTATACGATCTTGTGCTATGCTTAGGATTGGGTCTTGTCCATCACATCATTCTACTAACGATGTGATCTCGTTATCAATGACATCCAATGTCCATAGTCAGGAAACCATGACTATCTGTTGATCAACGAGTTAGTCAACTAGAGGCTTACTAGGGACATGTTGGTGTCTATGTATTCACACATGTATTACGATTTCCGGATAACACAATTATAGCATGAATAAAAGACAATTATCATGAACAAGGAAATATAATAATAATCCTTTTATTATTGCCTCTAGGGCATATTTCCAACACTGTATATAACCATAATATGTTTCCTTTCTTGGTCGATCGTGTAAAATCACTAGTAGAAAAAGGGTCAAACGTGAAGCACATTAGTGCCGGTTTGTATTTGAGCCGGCACTAATGTATACATTAGTGCCGGTTCCAACGGCTAGCCGGGCCGCTTTCATTAGTACCGGTTCGTGGCGAACCTTTAGCACCGGTTCGTGCCACGAACCGGTACTAATGAGAGTGGTGGCAGGATGTTGTCAGAATGGGGCCCCTCCAGCCCCTTTAGTACCGGTTCTTGGCACAAACTGGTACTAAAGGTCGTCCTACATAAACCCTTCGTCCACCCGAGCTCGCTCTGTTCTTCCCCTTTCCCCTCTCCTCTCTATTCTTCCCCTCTTCCTCTCGAGCTCATCACACATTTTGCCCAAAATTTGTCAAGATTTGAAGGCCCCCATCCATTCAAATGATCACAAAGGTTAGCAACTTTGTCCTTTCATCTCTCATTGCTAGATTAGCTCTTGCAATGCTTTATATAGTGATTAATTTGTGAGTTTAGTAATTTGGGAGGATATATATATATATATGTGTGCTAGTATTTGATTTATATGCAATTTGAGGTCAAAAATAACACTTAGTTGCATATGTAGGTGTGGTTTACTTAGTGCCTTCTAAATCTCCATCGTAGCCACCGTCGATCGCCCGCACCGTCCCGTCGCCGGCACCACCTTGTGGTGAGCCTCTTGTTCATGAACTTTTATATAAAAATTGATGTTTGTGTGATTTGGATATATAGTTACTCGTATAATTATCTTACCTGTACGTTGTTTGTTATACATATAGTGCCATGGTTTTGATATCCGTCCCCGTCGGCCCTAGTCCTTGTTATGATTCGGATGCGGTATGTATATTCTTTTTTAAAACTAGTTGCATTCCGTGTTTATGACAAATTATGCCCATCAAGTTGACATAGAAATTTTTCTAGGAGGTATGTGAACCGGAAATTCCAACCGACCCTATTGCCGAGAGGTTAAATTTAGTTGAAAGAGAAAACGAGTACTTGAAAGAAAAGTTGAAAAGAATTGAGGGGGAGAAGATGGAATTGGAGTTGCATGTTGCCGATGTCGTCGATGATCACAAGATCAAGATGGAGAAAATGCGCTTGAAGATTAGAAAGATTAGAAAATATGCCATCCATACTGAGGCTTGGTATCATTATGTTGTTGGATCCATTGTTACCTTAGTTGCGATTTTGATCGTATTTGTTGTTGCATTTAAATGCTTTAGCTAGAGAGTTATTTGTTTGTTGCATTTAAGTGTTGTATGAACTTTATGTATGAACTTGTATTAATTTGGTCTATTCGGTGTTGTGTAATGAAGATGAGCCGGCAATGGATGTACGATGACCGATGCTCTCCCCAGTTCGTTGAGCGCGTGCATACTTTTCTGCTTGCGGCTGAGGCAAACAAGCGGGCGGATGGTTTTATGCCTTGTCCATGTGCTCGCTGTAAGAATGGTCACAATTACTCTACGTCAAGAACCATTCACGTCCACCTGTTTAAGTCTGGTTTCATGCCCCATTATAATGTTTGGACCAAGCACGGAGAAAGAGGAGTTATGATGGAAGACAATGAAGAAGAAGAGGACGACGACAGCTATCCTGGCCATGGGTTCCCTGAATACGATGATACAACAATGGGGGAAGAAGCTGAGCCGGTAATGCAGGAAGAAGCTGAGCCGGCAATGCGGGAAGAAGCTGAAGAAGAGGCATCAGATGAGCCCGTTGATGATCTAGGTCGGGCCATTGCCGATGCAAAGAGAAACTGCGCAAGTGATTTGGAGAAGAAGAAGTTGCAGCGCATGTTAGAGGATCACAAAAAAATTGTTGTACCCGAATTGCGTAGGTGACAATAAAAAGCTGGGCACCACACTGGAATTGCTGCAATGGAAGGCAGAGAATGGTGTATCTAACAAGGGATTTGGAAAGTTGTTGGTAATGATAAAGGATATGCTTCCAAAGGACAACGAATTGCCCGAGAGTACGTATGAAGCAAAGAAGGCTGTCTTCCCTCTAGGGTTAGAGGTGCAGAATATACATGCATGCCCTAATGATTGCATCCTCTACCGTGGTGAGTACGAGGATTTGAACGCTTTCCCGGTATGTGGTGCATTGCGCTATAAGATCAGCCGCGATGACCCTGGTGATGTCGAGGGCCGGCGCCCCAGGAAGAAGATTCCTGCCAAGGTGATGTGGTATGCTCCTATAATACCACGGTTGAAACGTTTGTTCCAAAACAAAGAGCATGCCAAGGCGATGCGATGGCACAGAGAAGACCGTAAGAAAGACGGAAAGTTGAGAGTACTCGCTGACGGGTCGCAGTGGAGAAAAACCGAAAGAAAGTACGGGAAGGAGTTTGCAGATGACGCAAGGAGCGTATGGTTTGGTCTAAGCGCAGATGGCATTAATCCTTTTGGGGAGCAAAGCAGCAACCATAGCACCTGGCCTGTGACTCGATGTTTTTATAACCTTCCTCCTTGGTTGTGCATGAAGCGGAAGTTCATTATGATGCCAGTGCTCATCCAAGGCCCTAAGCAACCCGGCAACGACATTGATGTGTACCTAAGGCCATTAGTTGAAGAACTCTTACAACTGTGGAATGGAACAGGTGTACGTGCGTGGGATGAGCACATGGGGGAAGAATTTGACCTAAAGGCGTTGCTGTTCATGACCATCAATGATTGGCCTGCTCTCAGTAAACTTTCAGGACAGACAAACAAGGGATACCGCGCATGCACGCACTGTTTGGACGATACCGACAATATATATTTGGCTAATTGTAAGAAGAATGTGTACCTAGGACATCGTCGATTTCTTCCGAGCAAACATCCCGTAAGAAAGAAAGGCAAGCATTTCAAAGGTGAGGCGGATCACCGGACGAACCCTGGCCACCTTACTGGTGCTGATGTACATGATATGGTCAAGGATTTGAAGGTGGTCTTTGGAAAGGGTCCTGGTGGACAACCTGTTCCGAATGACGCTGACGGACGCGCACCCATGTGGAAGAAGAAATCTATATTTTGGGACCTGCCCTATTGGAAACACCTAGAGGTCCGCTCCGCAATCGATGTGATGCACGTGACGAAGAATCTTTGTGTGACCCTGCTTGGCTTCTTGGGCGTGTATGGGAAGACAAAAGATACACCTGAGGCACAGGAGGACCAGCAACGTATGCACGGAAAAGACGGCATACATCAGGGTCATGCAAGCTACGCTCTTACCAAAGAAGAGAAGGAAATCTTCTTTTAATGCCTGCTCAGTATTAAGGTACCGTCTGGCTTCTCGTCGAATATAAAGGGAATAATAAACATGGCAGAGAAAAAGTTCCAGAACCTAAAGTCTCATGACTGCCACGTGATTATGACGCAACTGCTTCCGGTTGCATTGAGGGGGCTTCTACCGGAAAATGTTCGATTAGCCATTGTGAAGCTATGTGCATTTCTCAATGCAATCTCTCAAAAGGTAATCGATCCAGAAATCATACCAAGGTTACAGAATGATTTGGTGCAATGTCTTGTCAGTTTCGAGTTGGTGTTCCCACCATCCTTCTTCAACATCATGACGCACGTCCTAGTTCACCTATGCGAAGAGATTAACGTTTTGGGTCCTGTATTTCTACACAATATGTTCCCCTTTGATAGGTTCATGGGAGTCTTAAAGAAATATGTTCATAACCGTGCTAGGCCAGAAGGAAGCATCTCCAAGGGCCGTCAAAATGAGGAGGTCATTGAGTTTTGTATTGACTTTATTCCTGACCTTAAGCCGATTGGTGTTCCTGAATCGCGGCATAAGGGCAGACTGGATGGAAAAGGCACGCTAGGAGGGGAACAAATAATATGTATGGACGGACATTCTATCACTGAAGCACACTACACAGTTCTACAGAATTCCGCCTTGCTGGCTCCGTATATGGATGAACACAAGAATTTGCTACGCTCCAAACACCCGGAGCGGTCTGATGACTGGATTACACGTGAACAAACCAGGAGTTTCGCTAGCTGGTTGCAAGCACGTACCATGCATGACACCTCTATTGAAGATGACCTATACTTGCTGTCCCAGTTACCATCTTCGAATATAATGACTTTCAAAGGGTACGAGATAAATGGTAATACATTTTACACGATCGCCCAAGATAAGAAGAGCATCAACCAAAACAGTGGTGTCCGCTTTGATGCAGAAACCAAGACGGGAAATGAAACATATTATGGTTATATACAGGACATATGGGAACTTGACTATCGACGTGGCTTGAAGGTCCCTTTGTTTCGGTGCAAATGGGTCAATATGACACGAGGCGGGGTAACGGAAGACACGCAGTACGGAATGACAACAGTGGATCTCAACAATCTTGCATATGCAGACGAACCATTCGTCCTAGCCAATGATGTGGCACATGTTTTCTATGTGAAGGATATGTCTACCAAGCCAAGAAAAAGAAAAGATAAGGAAACGAATGCATCGTACGATGAGCCAAAGCGGCACAAAGTTCTTTCTGGGAAGAGAAACATCGTGGGAGTGGATGACAAGACAGACAAGTCAGAAGATTATGAAAAGTTTGATGAAATTGCTCCATTCACAGTGAATATTGACCCGAGCATCCCGTTAAATGATGAAGATTTTCCATGGTTACGGGGCAAAGGGACACACACGAAGAAAAAGTTTCACACCCAAAGATCTGGGATGTGATTGGCTTCACTAGCTATCATCACTTTCTTTTGTGTTTCACACCTAAAAGGGAATCTCTGTAATAGTTAGGGTAGTTAATTATGTGTTTTGGCATTTGAAACGCGAAGAAATTTTATGTGCAAACAAATTCTTTCATGCCTTTACTGATTTTTAAAGTTAAGTTATTCACAAACTAGTGATTCACACTAATTTCAAATAATTCAAAATTTAAACTATTCAAATTTGAAAACTACGGGCTAGAGCGGCCTGCATACGACTAGAAACCCAACCCGTTGTTGAGCCAGGATGCAGGCCCGCAAAGGCCCGGTAGGCCCACGGGGCAGCACAGCACAGGTAGGCCCAGAAAGCCTGCATTTGAGAGGAGCTCGAAGGAGCAGCCGCGGCTGGGTTTATAAACCAGTGCGGCTGCCCTTCGCTAGGCGAGGTGGGACTAAACTTTGCGCCCATCGCCTGGCAGCGCACCCCCCTTTAGTACCAGTTCGTGGCACCAACCGGTACTAAAGGGGGGGCCTTTAGTACCGGTTGGAGCCAGGAACAGGTACTAAAGGGGGGTGCTTCCCGCCGCTTGGCCTGGCCAAAACAGGCCTTTAGTACCGGTTGGTGGCTCCAACCGGTACTAAAGGTGTCCTGTATATAAGAAACACTTCGAAAATTTTCAGTTTCTCTCCCACTTCTCTCGGCCGCCACCCCGTCCCGCGCCGTCGCCGCCCCCGTCGCGCCGTCCCCGTCGACTCCGCGACGCCCCCGTCCTCGTCGCGTCGTCCCCGTCGACTCCGCGGCACCCCCGTCGCCGTCCCGGTCGCCGATCCCCTCGCTTTGCCGTCGCTGTCGCCGTCGCCGTTGCCTCGACCTTGCCCGCGCGCGCTGTAAGCCCCTCCCCCGGCCCCTCTCCTCCCTCCAATCGATCGTAGCGCACACCGGCGCCGGCGCCGGCGCCGACCATAGCGCACACACACACACGCGCGCACACACACACACTACATGCACACACACACACTACACACACACTAGACGCGCACACCCACACACAATTTTTCTGTTTTTAGCTTTTAGTTTTTTCTGTTTTTCTGTTTTTCATACAAAGTTTTAGATGAATTAATTAATTAGATTAGATTAATGTCAAATAGTATGTAGAAATGTTAGTTATAATATATATAATGTCAAATGTTATAGAAATGTTAGTTATATAGAAATGTTAGAAATTTTGGAAATGTTAGTTTTAGCTAGCTAGATGAATTAGATTAATTTCAAATTGTTAGACGATGATCGATGTTTTTTTAGTTTCTTATATTTTTAGTTATAAAATTTAGAATTTGCATATATGAAATCATCACAATCCATCATTTAAAAAATGTTACTTTACTTTTGCGGCATATAGTATTTTGTTGTCGACGATGCCCGGCCCGCATCCTTGCCGTCGACACGTCCGCGACGACGTCCTACTTCAGAGGACCCATGTCCGGGACTGGGCTCCGCCGGGCTGGCACTGGGAGGTGCTACCTTCAGGGGCGCGACGCTTGGTGAGGAACCCGGCCTCGGGTCCCGTCGTCGACCCTCATCTTCTTTGGTGGCATTCGCGTGGGCCACTTTCGGTGCGGAGGGAGCCGGCCCCGCCGGAGGTGGTACGTCGCCGTGTCAGGGAGGAGGACGAGCACGTCCATCGCTACATGGCTACTATGGACGTCAGGTTCTCCAATACCTGGCAGGTTCTTTGAGGAGATCACCCGAGCTATGATCTAGTGATGGTTCCTTCACTTTGGTTGTCCACCGCCTAGATTACTCTCTAGTATTCGATCTTTATTAGCTAGCTAGCTAGCTAGTGATGTATTCGATATATAATATTCGAGATGATTTATTCGAGATTATATATATTATTTGAGACGATGTATTCGACGAGATTATATCTATTATTCGAGACGACGTATTCGAGATTAAATCTATTATTCGAGACGATGTATTCGAGATTATATCTATTATTCGAGACGATGTATTCGAGATTATATCTATTATTCGAGATTATACTAAATTCTTTTATATTTCTTTTGGCATAGTTAAATAAAAGCTATGGCGGACAATACCGACAGAGAGAGAGAACAGACCATGTTCGATATCATACGCGGGCCAGATGATGATCAGAATGAAGAAGATTTTGACGGCTCCGAATTTCTAAACAACACCGGAGAGGGTGATATGATATTCGATCGCGACGACCGAGAAGATGAAGTCATGAACTACGACGAAGAACATGTTGATCCTGAAACAACAAACGCCGGCGAGGTATATATATTTATATAAGCAGGAATCTGGTGATCATCGCATGTTTTAAATGAGTTGAAGATATATTAACGAATCGATCTTTCTTCTTTAAGCCATCCGGATCGAGCAAATCTTCAGGCAAAAGGACGAAACGAGGCCCGAACAAAAAGTTGAAGGAGGGCGTAAAGTACAATATCGAGGCAATTAGACCTAATGGCGAACCATTAGCGCCTAAGAAGATTGCGGACAAGTTCGTTCGTCAGTGCGGAGTTCTTGTGAAGGACCAACTCCCGATCTCCCTTCAAGAATGGAGAAAGCCAGCAAAGCCACGTCCAAATGTTACTTTTGTCGACGAGAATCAAAAAAACTGCTTTGGGATACTCTCATGGGACATTTCACCCTACCAGATCATTTCACAGAAGCAGATGTGCGGAAAGTCAAGGACGCTGCTTTTAGGAAGATGGCGGTTGCATTCAAGAACCAGAAGAGAACGACGTGGGAGAAGTACGTCAAGGAAGGAAGGAAGACTCCAGTATTCGAGGGGATACTAGAGAATCAAAGTGCTCATTGGGACGATTTCGTGAAATTCAAGGATTCAGAATTAGCTAAGGAACGGTCGAGAATAAACAAGAAGAATGCCGAAAAAAAGGATAAGTTCCATAATCTGGGGCCAGGTGGCTACGCGGTGGCAATGCCTAAGTGGGATAAGTCTGAGAAAGAGATGGAGGATGCAAGTGTCACTCCGGTTACTAAGAGGTGGCCTCCCAGGTGCAGGACTTGGTTCTATGCGCATGGGGGGGAGTTGGACCCGAAGACAGGCAATGTTTCGACGAAGGCATGTCTGAACGGAACCGATGATGCGCTACTTGTTGCAATAGAAGAGGCTCGATCGGGGGTGTTCCAGCCCAACAGAGAGAACGACGAGCTTACGCGTGCCCTGGGAAATCCTGAACACCCGGGAAGAACACGAGGCAAGGGCGCTATTCCGTGGTATGAGGGGTTTTTGGACTGGAATGCCGACTACAGAACCCGTGCGAGAAAGAAGATTGCGGAGGAGAAGAAGACGAAGATGGAGGAGGAGTAGAGGAAGCGGGACTATGAATGCCTTCAAGGCCTAGAAGCAAGTCAAGCGGAATTGGCAGCTAAATTCCAGCGGCAGCAGGAGCAGATCGACTCACTTAGCCAGCAAAGGGGGTCTCAGCAGCTGCAGCAGCTAGCGGATGATCCAGCATTGGATACCACCGCCCCATCCATGCCGAGAAGCAGCGTGGGTTTCGCCCCGGGCGACGCACTGCTGGATAGATACCCCGTGGATGATATCGCGGAGAACACTAACTACGAGCTACACTTCAAAATTAAGAACATATCCTTGAAGGTGGCGGACGGTGTTGCTTATACAAATTCCCCCGATGCAACCTTCCATTGCAACCCGATTCCAGCAGGCTATGCTCGTGTCGTGGTTGATGAGGTGGTGGACCAATATTCGGGGCTAGAGCTTGACATTCCTGGAGGTGACGAGGAGCACACACTCGGAGATGCCAAACATCGTATCATCCTATGGAGAAAGGATTGCATCATCTTTCGAAGGCCACCGACACCGCGTCACCCGACTCCTCATCGAAGTCCGCCACCGAGTCAGCAGACTCCCGCTCCTCCAAGTCCACCAACGCGTGAGGCCACTCCTCCTCCTCCAAGTCCGGCAAAGTGTCAGGCCACTCCTCCTCCAAGTCCGACATAGTGTCAGACGTCCACTCCTCCTCCAAGTCCGGCACAACCTCAGGCCACTCCTCCTCCAAGTCCGGCACAGCTTCAGGCCACTCCTCATCCAACTCAGCCCCGTCAGCCGTCTTCGTGGCCTCAGCAATCGCAGAAGAGACACCCCGCAGCTATGGTGCGTAGCGGTACGAGTCGAGGTGATAGTACAGGAAGTACAGGCGGAGGCAAGCGATATAAATATGGTCCAAACCTCAGTACTCCTCTTCCTGTGAGGGCTTACGACAGGACCGAGGAGCAAACCAATGCCATAGTGCGGGCAGAAGTCGACGCCCATTTTGGACCGAAACCGCCACCGCCGCCAAGGGAGAAAGTGCCTGTGGAAGTAGTTGACCACTTCATTCGTATGGCTCAACCACCAGCTCCTAAGCCTGTTGACTCAGACTATGAGCGCCACATCAGGAAGTTACATCGATAACGTCTACAGAAGGAGGCGAGCTCGAGCTCGAGCAAACAACAAGCAGCTGTCAAAAAATGCGGGAAAACCGTTGCCCAGCTGGGAAAACAGGCGGCGCAATCGATCCCCCCGCTTGTTGTGCCGCCGACAACACGTGACAGTATGCGCGCCCAATATTATTGTGGCCAAACAGTTTACGTTCCCTAGGTGGGCGATGTGGTAATAACCCAGGAGCATATAATGCAGGCTGAAGAACTCAAGATCACTGTTGGACAACTCCTCGAGATCGAGGACATGCCTCTGATTAGAGAGGAGGAAATAAAACGGAAATTTGTCCGGGGCCAACCTTTGGTCGAGCCAGAAGATGTCAAGAAGCTCCCAACGAGAATGTATGAATTGCATCAATGGTACATGGACATTAGCAAGAGATCCGATCGAGAGTCCCTCATGGTGTATGTCAAGAAGGATGATTACTACCATGAGAAAGCTGTGGCCGTTGAGTATTCTGAACTGTTTCAGTTATACAATCAAGACGCACTCGACAAATCTATCGTCAGTTGCTATTGTCTGTAAGTGATTTCTTTCTGTAATTTAAGTCTCAAGCTAGTTGTAGTGATCCTTTTGATCAATCATTACGTGTAATTATCCTCACTATATTCTTTTCTGTGGTATTATGCAGGATGAAGATGTATGAAATGAGAAAAGGTGGACGCTATGGCATTGGGTTCATTGACCCAAACACCGTTAATGAATACACATGGAAATTAGATGCATATTATGAAAAAGAGGTAGAGGACAGCATGCTAGAGTTCTTGAAGCGCCTCAAATACAATGAAGATATACTACTTCCTTACAACTTCGAGTGAGTCACACTTTCTTGTACTATGTTTTTGCCTACTAGCTAGCTACATGTTTTTGCTTACATATGCCCGCTTAATTAAGACATGCAAACGTGTGTGCATGCAGATTTCACTGGATCTTGTGTATCTTTAAAGTTGACGCCGGAACAGTTGAAATACTGGACTCGCTACTCAAAGCAAATAATGACTATAACATCTTGTTTGGGATAGTCAACAGGTAATTTCAATCATTATTAACTATATATCTCGGCCTATTTAGTTCGTCATTTCATGATATGAACTATTTAATAACCCCTTTATTCATTTTCTTTGTCGGCGGGCAGGGCTTGGGCAAGGTTCATCAGCGTCACTCTAGGCGAATGGAAACAAAAGCTGAAATGGTTTCGACCCAAGGTAAGTAATTAAGTAGTACTAGCTAGCTAGCTGCCATCTCTTTAATTATCATGCTTGATTAATTATTATCTGATCAAATTCCATTCTCGTAAAGGCCCTTCAGCAGGCGCAGGGGACTGATCTGTGTGCATACTGCGTTTGCGAGAACATTCGCATGATGGCGTCCAAAATGAGCAGATCTCAAAGACAGGAATGGGTACTTTTGTCAGAACAATATTCACAATTTTTACACCATTATCAATATCTAGTCACACAACTAATACACATGTATATTGATCTCCTTCTTAACAGTTCAAAGAGGTGCGGGACAAGCTCCTACCAACGGAGCGCGTAGAAGCACTTCAAGAGGAAATAGCGGGATTTTTGCTCGACCAGGTCATAAATCCGAAGGGAGAATACTATTACCCGCTACCGCCTCCATCGAAAAAGACATGAACCACTTCCAATTGTCATCGTGCTCCGAAGGCACCAATCAGGCTAATGCCAGTGGCTCCGAAGGCAACATGCATATGTAGGAGAAATTGTATATAGCTATACATGTGTGTATGTGTGAATTAATATGGTGGTTTGTGAGACATGATTGATGATATATATATATGATTGGTTCTACTAGAAATTCTATATATATATATATATATGCATAACGTGTACAATGTGTAGTACCGTAAAATACCAGCAAACGAAAAAGAATTAAAATGGAAAACACAAAATTAAATGAAAAAGAAATCATAAAACCAAAAAAACCCAACATTTTAGTACCGGTTGGTGTTACCAACCGGTACTAAAGGGCTCCCGGCCCCCGGAGCTGGCTCGTGGCACGTGGTTCCCCTTTAGCACCGGTTCGTGCTGAACCGGTACTAAAGGGGGGGGGCCTTTAGTGCCGAAATTTTAGTGCCGGTTACCTAACTGGCACTAAAGGGCCTTACGAACCGGTGCTATTGCCCGGTTCTGCACTAGTGAATGTATTATCATTTATCTCGTACCCTCTGAAAGTCATTATATTCGAAGATGGTAAATGGGACAGCAAGTATAGGTCATCTTCAATAGAGGCGTCATGCATGGTACGTGTCTGCAACTAGCTGGCGAAACTCCTGGTTTGTTCACGTGTAATCCAGTCATCAGACCGCTCCGGGTGTTTGGAGCGTAGCAAATTCTTGTGTTCGTCCATATACAGAGCCACCAAGGCGGAATTCTGTAGAACTGTGTAGTGTGCTTCACTGAGAGAATGTCCGTCCATACATATTATTTGATCCCCTCCTAGCGTGCCTTTTCCATTCAGTCTGCCCTTATGCCGCGATTCAGGAACACCAATCGGCTTAAGGTCAGGAATAAAGTCAATACAAAACTCAATGACCTCCTCATTTTCATGGCCCTTGGAGATGCTTCCTTCTGGCCTAGCATGGTTATGAACATATTTCTTAAAGACTCGCATGAACCTCTCAAAGGGGAACATATTGTGTAGAAATACAGGACCCAAAATGTTAATCTCTTTGCATAGGTGAACTAGGATGTGCGTCATGATGTTGAAGAAAGATGGTGGGAAACCAACTCTAAACTGACAAGACATTGCACCAAATCATTCTCTAACCTTGGTATGATTTCTGGATCGATTACTTTCTGAGAGATTGCATTGAGGAATGCACATAGCTTCACAATGACTAATCGAACGTTTTCAGGTAGAAGCCCCCTCAATGCAACCGGAAGCAGTTGCGTCATAATCACGTGGCAGTCATGAGACAGGTTGTGCTCATCCCACGCACGTACACCTGTTCCATTCCACAGTTGTAAGAGTTCTTCAACTAATGGCCTTAGGTACACATCAATGTCGTTGCCGGGTTGCTTAGGGCCTTGGATGAACACTGGCATCATAATGAACTTCCGCTTCATGCACAACCAAGGAGGAAGGTTATACAAACATAGAGTCACAGGCCAGGTGCTATGGTTGCTGCTCTGCTCCCCAAAAGGATTAATGCCATCTGCGCTTAGACCAAACCATACGTTCCTTGCATCATCTGCAAACTCCTTCCCGTACTTTCTTTCGATTTTTCTCCACTGCGACCCGTCAGCGGGTACTCTCAACTTTCCGTCTTTCTTACGGTCTTCTCTGTGCCATCGCATCGCCTTGGCATGCTCTTTGTTTTGGAACAAACGTTTCAAACGTGGTATTATAGGAGCATACCACATCACCTTGGCAGGAATCTTCTTCCTGGGGCGCTCGCCCTCGACATCACCAGGGTCATCGCGGCTGATCTTATAGCGCAATGCACCGCATACCTGGCAAGCGTTGAAATCCTCGTACTCACCGCGGTAGAGGATGCAGTCATTAGGGCATGCATGTATCTTCTGCACCTCTAACCCTAGAGGGCAGACAGCCTTCTTTGCTTCGTACGTACTCTCGGGCATTTCGTTGTCCTTTCGAAGCATATCCTTTATCATTACCAGCAACTTTCCAAATCCCTTGTCGGATACACCATTCTCTGCCTTCCATTGCAGCAATTCCAGTATGGTGCCTAGCTTTTTCTTGTCACCTTCGCAATTCGGGTACACCATTTTTTTGTGATCCTCTAACATGCGCTGCAACTTCTTCTTCTCCAAATCACTTGCCCAGTTTCTCTTTGCATCGGCAATGGCCCGACCTAGATCATCAACGGGCTCATCTGATGCCTCTTCTTCAGCTTCTTCCCGCATTGCCGGCTCAGCTTCTTCCCGCATTACCGGCTCAGCTTCTTCCCCCATTGTTGTATCATCGTATTCAGGGAAACCATGGCCAGGATAGCTATCGTCATCCTCTTCTTCTTCATTGTCTTCCATCATAACCCCTCTTTCTCCGTGCTTGGTCCAAACATTATAGTGGGGCATGAAACCGGACTCAAACAGGTGGACGTGAATGGTTCTTGACGTAGAGTAATTGTGACCATTCTTACAGCCAGCACATGGACAAGGCATAAAACCATCCGCCCGCTTGTTTGCCTCAGCCGCAAGCAGAAAAGTATGCACGCCATTAATGAACTCGGGAGAGCATCGGTCATCGTACATCCATTGCCGGCTCATCTTCAATACACAGCACCGAAAACACCAAATTAATACAATTCATAAAGTTCATACAACACTTAAATGCAACAAACAAATAACTCTCTAGCTAAAGCATTTAAATGCAACAACAAATGCGATCAAGATCGCAACTAAGGTAACAATTGATCCAACAGCATAATGATACCAAGCCTCACTACCAATGGCATATTTTCTAATCTTTCTAATCTTCAAGCGCATTTTCTCCATCTTGATCTTGTGATCATCGACGACATCGGCAACATGCAACTCCAATTCCATCTTCTCCCCCTCAATTCTTTTCAATTTTTCTTTCAAATACTCGTTTTCTCTTTCAACTAAATTTAACCTCTCGACAATAGGGTCGGTTGGAATTTCCGGTTCACATACCTCCTAGATAAAAATATCCATGTCAACTTGATGGGCATAATTTGTCATAAACACAAAATGCAACAAATAGTTTTAAAAGAGAATATACCACATCCGAATCATAACAAGGACGAGGGCCGACGGGGACGGATATCAAAATCATGGCACTATGCATAACAAACAACGTACGGGTAAGATAATTATACGAGTAACTATATATCCAAATCACACAAACATCAATTTTTTATATAAAATTTCATGAACAAGAGGCTCACCACAAGGTGGTGCCGGCGACGGGACGGTCCGGCGTTCGATGGTGGTTACGACGGAGATTTAGAAGGCACTAAGTAAACCACACCTACATATGCAAACTAAATGTTATTTTGACCTCAAATTGCATATAAATCAAATACTACATATAATTCCTCCCAAATTAGTAAAACCCACAATTAATCACTATATAAACCAATGCAAGAGCTAATCTAGCAATGAGAGATGAAAGGACAAAGTTGCTAACCTTTGTGATCATTTGAATGGATGGGGGCCTGCAAATCTTGACAAATTTTGGGCAAAATTTATGATGAACTCGAGAGGAGAAGGGAAGAACAGAGGAGAGGGAGAGGGAAAAGGGGGAAGAACAGAGTGCGGGTGGACGAAGGGTTTATATAAGACGACCTTTAGTACCGGTTAGTGTCACGAACCGGTACTAAAGGTGCTGGAGGGGCCCCACTCTGACAACATCCTGCCACCACACTCTTTAGTACCGGTTCGTGGAACGAACTGGTGCTAAAGGTTCGCCACGAACCGGTACTAAAGAGTTCCTCCCGCCTAGCCGTTGGAACCGGCACTAATGGACACATTAGTGCCGGTTCTTTTACAAATCGGGACTAATGTGTCTCACAATTGACCCTTTTTCTACTAGTGAACAAAGCAGAGCATTTTCGCAAAAAAAACAATAACACAGAGCAGAGCAGATTGACTGGGGCGGGAGTGAGCAGAGGAGTCTGGAGTTAGGTGTTAGAAGGGAGAGAGAGGAATTGTTGCGGAATATGATGGATGTATTATTGAGCCTCGAGGGCGAGTATATATTGAGTACAAGACTTGGAGGGCAAGACGCCTCTCCTAGAGATAAGGTAGGAATCCTAAACTACCAAATACATGTAACCCAAATATATCTCTAACATCCCCCCCCCCGCAGTCGTAGCGGTAGCGTTGCGAACAACAGGAGCGTCGCGGACGGTTAGACTGGAGAGAATAGCAGCCGACGGGCTGACATCCCCCCGCAGTCGTAGCTGGAGCGTCATGAACGGTGTCGCGTCGCGGACGCGTTGACTGTAGAGGAAGCCGACGAGTTGCTCAAGCGCATGATAGCCCTTTGTGCCGATGTTGAAGGAGCCGAGAGCGTAGGATGGTGTAGCCGTGGTCGAGGTAGCCGTGCGAAGAATGCCGTGGTCGATGTCGAGTCGAGGTGGCCGGTGTCAAGGAGGTCGCCGTGGAGCCACGGGCGCAAGGGGGCGCCGAGTTAGCATGGGCGCAAGGGTGTCGAAGTAGTGGTGCACCGGGAAGAAGATGTTGTTGACGACGCGTCGCGGCGGGTTTGCCAAGCCCGGGGACAAATCATGGACGAAGGCACGCACCGGTGTTGCCAGCACCGGGCATGCGTAGACGGACGAAGACGAAGTTGACGAAGCGTCGACCAGGCTTGCCAGGCCCGGGGACACATCGTGGACGAAGGCACGCATCGGTGTTGCCAACACCGGACATGCGTAGACGAGGGACCTGCACGAGCTATACGCCATGTCGGAGAAGTCAGAGGGGCCAGTAGAGAAGAACTCGACGACAATTGCGGCGTCTATCGGCGCAGGGCCGATGTCACCAACGGTGGTCAGAGTAGACGAAGTGGTCGGGGTAGATGACGGCGACGCTGGCGACGGGCTGGTGCTTGGACGAAGACGAAGGGGGTGGACGGGCGGCAGTGGCGGCAGCGGCCAAAGAAGAGCGGCGGCGGCCTGACGGCGGCGGCGGTGGCTAGGTTAGGAGTATGGCGGCGGTACTCGAAGTAGGCGAAGAACCCTGACAGCGTGACGAAGACCGGCGCGGACGGTGGCGTTCCCGCGCCAAGGGAGACGGCGCGGTGCATACCACGGGAGGTCGACGCGCGGTGACGGCGGCGTGGACCGCGGGCCGCGGCGCTACGGCCCGAAGGGGCGACGCAGCGGCGGCAGGCGGGCCGGGGTGACGGCGGGATGACCTCGGGGCGGCGGCGGGATGACCTCGGGGCGGCGGCGGGAACCGCGGGGTGGCGGCGGGGACCGCGTTCCGCAGTGCTACAGCTCGAAGAGGTGGTGTAGCGGCGGCTCGCAGGTCGGTGCAACCGCGGGGACGGCCTCGGGCGGCGGCGGTGACCGCATGCCGCAGCTCTACAGCCCGAAGAGGCGGTGTAGCGGAGGCTCGCAGGTCGGGGCAGCCGCGCGGAGAACCACTAGCCGAGGGCGATGGCCCGACGGGAGGCGGCGTGGACCGCGTGCCGCGACGTGATAACCCTAAGGGGTGACACGGAGGCGGCGACGGCTACAGGGGTAGCCGGCGGGAGGATCTCGGGGCGGCAGCGTGGACCACGTTCCGCGACGCGACAGCCCGTAGGGGCGTCGGTGGTAGCGGCACGTGAGTCGGGGCAGCCGACGGGAAGACCTCGGGCGGCAACGCAGCGGTCCGAAGGGACGACGCGATGGCAACCTGTGGCTCGATCGGCGGTAGGCGCGTGCTCGGAGACGTGCTTGGCGAAGACAGGCGCGTGATCGGTTGATCAGACCGACGGCGCCGCTGTATGCGCCATGGCGGGGACGACGCGCAGATCGGAGTCGATGGCGACGTTGTCGGTGATGTCCCGGGCGATGACGACGAAGGCAGACCGGCGATGGAGACCGCGCGTACGAGTGGCCGGCAGCGACGCACGAAGGCGTCCCTTGGGCGGCGCGTCCAGCCTTGCCGCGCGGTTGATGACGAAGCAGCCGGTGAAATTGACGCCGATGTCGGAGTAGAGGCGCGGGGGTCGACGGCAGCGGCGGGTGACGCAAACCGGATCACATAGACCGGAAAACCAAAAAGTAGACGCCGATCAAAGTGACCGGCGAGAGAGAGAAAACCCGGATCAAAGGATCGGAAAAAGACTCTCTAGGGCAGCCGGTCGACACGACCGGTGGACGAACCCTAGGTACGGGCAGCGCGGCCCCCTGCGGCGGTCATGGAGGCCGACCGCCCCGGGGGCGGCGGTGGGTGCGAAAGCGGCGGCGGCTAGGGTTTGGATCGTGATTAGGCTGATACCATGTTAAAAGGGAGAGAGAGGAATTGTTGCGGAATATGATGGATGTATTATTGAGCCTCGAGGGCGAGTATATATTGAGTACAAGACTTGAAGGGCAAGACGCCTCTCCTAGAGATAAGATAGGAATTCTAAACTACCAAATACATGTAACCCAAATATATCTCTAACAATAGGCTTGAGAGAGAAACAGAGCATCAACTGGGGCGGGAGTGGCGAAGGATTCTTCTGGCGGGAGGCTGCCATCCGCCTCGTCGTCGTCGTCGTGGGGCAGAGTCGGAGCTCACGGCGGCCGGATTTGTAAGTGCTCTCTTCTGTACCTAGGCTAGGCTAGGGTTTCTGATTTGGGCGGCCGTGGATGGAGGGGCTGCCAAATCAAATCTAGTGTGTATTCCAAGAGGAATGGTTAGCGGCCGCCATTAACGTGAGGCGAGGGGCAGGGAGCATCTCCTTCCTTCCTGTAGTCTACCCCTGTGTTGAGGAGCAGATAAGAGTTGGTCCTCTCCTGACTCCTGAGCAGCAAATCATATTAATGGGAGGAAATTGCATTCAGGGATAAATACTGCTTTCTAGGAGTACTAGTGAACACCTAGACATGCTAATCAGCTGTAAAACAATACTCCAACGTGAATGTGATTAGCATGGACAAATTACAAGAAGACATCATAAAGTTCTCTGTTTCAAGAAAATGGTGTTTTCCTGATTACATTCATGAAACCAATGCTTCGATACACTATACACAACAAGCAGAAGCCAAATGAGGCATGTAACTTATGAATGTTTTCATGCTAGTGATAGTTACTAGCTTTGGCAATTAACTCAAATTCTTCAAAATGGAAGCAAAGAGTATTGGCAACAAATTTAAAAATTAGATGATCTTCTAAATTCATGAAGTGCGACGATAAAGTTCTGTGGAATAGATGTGCACGTCGACCTTAGGCCAAATATAGATCCACCAACATACTTGGTGAACTTTGTTACAGCAGAAAGCCATGTTGCAGCACAAGTACAATTACAAATAGTACTCCCTCTGTAAATAAATATAAGAGCGTTTAGATAACTAAAGTAGTGATCTGAATGCTCTTATATTTCTTTACGGAGGGAGTACTAATTTATTTGAAGAACTTCGCCGTGTTCAGTAGATGAGTCCATAGCCGTAGCAGTCTCGTGCCCCCATGTAGCAAGTAAGCAGCAGCGCATGAAAACCAAGCATTAGCATGTAGCGACTTGCACTGCATAACAACAAAATGTCACAGGCGGTCCTTGAACAGGGATTACATATGTAACTCAACACACCAGGAGAATTAACCAAGGCTGCTACTAACAAGCAAAATAAGGTGCACACACAACACCTGATTACCAGGATATTCTTGCTCTCCATTAGTAATTAATGGTGACATGATTCACTGACAATATTGTATTATCAGTAGTATCTGTTGTTGCAGGGGTTTCTGCTACAGGCTTGCCTCCCATCAGTTTCTGATTGTCAATCATCTCACAAGTAGCAACTTGTACTTGCACAATAAAAAATGTTACATGCCTGCATGAAGAGGGAGTGCATCACTTAACCGAAGTAGCAATGAAGCAAAATAAGGGGCACATCATTTAATTATTACTGATAGTGTTGTACCAGTAAGTGGTGTTTCAGGGCTCTCAGAATTGTCCCCAGTTTCACTTTCCAGATGAACCTCGGCAGTTGTTGCCACAAGGCTAATTTCTGCAGCAGCTTCACTTTCCACATGAACCTCTTCGTCCGTAGTACCAGTAGCTATCGCTGCAGGGCTAATTGCCATAGGAGGCTCAATTCCCATCAGTTTTGTCTTGACAAACAAGAGCTTGGGACATCTGGGGTGATTCTTTGCTGCTCCTTTCCACTCCCTTTTTGTTTCGTCACTCACTCCATCATGGATGGCGACCTGACAGGGACTGGATACTCATGCTGCTATTGCCATTTAGATCCTTACATAGCAGCTGGATGGATTCGAGGCGAGGCAGAGCTCCCTCTTGGATTTCCAGCTCAGTCATGAGTCATGACTTCCAGCATGACGCATAGGCGTTGCAGGCTTGTGAGAACGCCTTGTCTGATGGCGAGCTTGTCGAGTTGAGTTGCAATTGGCTTCAGGTACTCCAGGCCGCGCACTAACATGTGGTGAACATGTTATTGTACGCATGCGCACGCACGCCCACGCGCCCACAGACGCCAACACACCCACACCCACGCGCACGTACACGCACAAAGAAAATTTAAAACTTAGCTAATGAGTTTTGCCCGTGCCTAGCCCATATAGGGGAGCTCGGAGTGGGTGATTTGTTCAGTATTCTATGGACGATTACTATATGGCGCTTCAGGCGCCGGTTGAAGTTCTTTTTTGCAAAGCGGCGCAAACCCCACGCTCAGCTAAGGGCCGGCTCATGATAGGTAAAAAAAGGTGCGTGAACCGGGGTTCAAACCCGCAAACCTGTTCATAGCAAGGGCTTCGCTCCAACCACTAGGCTATTGCCCCGCTGGTGCAAAGATACTTCACTTTTTAATTTTATTTCCTTCCTTCACATTCGTGAAAGCCCGGTTTTGAGAAGCTTCCCAAACTAGTTTTTCCCCGTTCACGGTTTAGTTTATGGACGGTTTAATTCAGTTTTAATTTTTTCTTTCATTTTTTCATTTTTTTTTCTTCAAAATTTATGTTTTTTTAAAATATTTGTGAACCTTTTTAAAAAAAATTAATGGACTTTTAAAAAATTTATGAACTCTTTTTTCAAAATAAATAGTTTTTTTTACAGATTTTTTAAGTTTTTACAAAATCTATGAACTTTTGTCAATTTTCATAAACTTTTAAAAAATTGATTTTTTTAATAGATGAACTTTTTTTTCAACTTTAATGAATTTTTTCAAATGTGATGATTTTTTTTCAAAATTTTGAACTTTTTTAGAAATTCATGTACATATGTTAATTCACAAATTGTTTCGATTTTTTAGTATTTTATTTATTATACGGTTGACTGGTTAGCACGAAGCGACATGACTGAGCCAGGAGCGAGCCAGGGAGCACGTTTTTTTGGGCCAGGCCCAAGAGTATGGCTTCGTGGGCGCCAGAACATCTACTTGGTGCTTAAAGCGCTAACTAGGAGCTCCCTATTCTTCTGTGAGGGCTATGTAGGAGCAAAGGGAGAACACAAATTCATCGCCCGAATCTTTGTTGGTAGGCTGGGCCCACTAAGCCCTGACAACATTTTTCCTGTCTATTACCACTTCTTTCCTTTTCACCTACTAGACAAAAACTTCTTTCATTTTCTCTGGTCCTGTAATTTTTTTGTACATTTCTTATTTCTTTTTTTTTCCGGTGAGGGGAAAAGAATTCTATTCCACAATAATAGGGTTTCAATTGAGACGTGGAAGTTGTTCTGTACACGGTGGTCTTCTTTGTAGCCAATGAAGAATTCAATTCTTCATACGACTATACGACATCATCCGATCTACTACCCTATTTCGCTCACATCTAATTTTCATTGGAACAAACTCTCTACCCACCATAAGGCACTTGATCTCTGCTACCAAATAACCATATGCTGACCGCGCCTCCGAAGAGTGTGATTGGACGATAATAGGATCCTCACTATGTTGCAAAGCCAACATCATACCTTGCATCAGTGCATGGAACTCTGCCTCCGGTGTATCATTGTCGTTAAATAAGACCAAATATGCAGCGAATTTCACACTTCCATCCTATCTTCTAAGGATCATACCCGCCGTCGCCGAACCATCGATAGGTGAGAAAGCACCATCCATGAAGAGGGCAACCCAGTTCGCTGGCGGTGGAGGCCATCACAGAATAGGGGCAACCCCCCTTAATGTCTCAAGCAGGTTCAAGTCTATCACTGGCATCTGCCCCTTAATAATTTCAAACGTGGTATACCTCCGAGACAGTTTGAGAGATAACATATAACTCTGAAGATAGTCAGCCGACACTTCAGGGGATGGAATATATCTTTGCCATGGAAAACATCCGGGACCAGATCCTCCACACCAGCATGGTGATGCGATCTCTCACATCGTCCCTGCAGTCTGCCAGCACATTTAGCAGCCATTCCTTCCATGTATTTCTTTTTTGTTTCATCATTGTTTTTTCAATACTTCCTAGGTTCTATTTTTCACTTTTTTGGAAACACATGAAGATGTTTAAAATTTACATCAACATATGTTCTAACACGTATGAACAATTTTTCTTTGCTCTAATTTACGAGGCTTCATTTAGCTTGGGTATAGATTTCAATTGAATTTCTATTTTCACAAATTGGATTCGCCAGGTACATCATGACTCTGAAGTTCAACAAAACCCATTTTTCTTTCATTTTCCTTCGGATAGTAAAGACATATTTGAAACGGTTAAAATTTTGTCACATCACAAAGAATTCTGTCCTCGACGAGGATGAGTAGCGACAGATACAGAGCGCGGGATGGTCAAATGGTGTTGTTATTCCCAAGGAAGCTGATGGCTCAGGGTAAAGGGGATTGTGAGTTGATCTCTTCGCATGAAAGATAAGAAAAGATAACGCAAATACTTCCTTTTTTATGTATCAGCTATGTAGTTGTTGTATTCTCATTACATGTTTTAACAAGTTTTTTATTATTTTATATTTCATATTCATGTAAGCATTAACTGCAAGATTTTTCACGACGGTAATTTCTTTGATGTTGCTCACCACATATGCGATGTGGTTGTTTTTCACCAGGAAATAATTTAATGTGTAAAATAATTTTATTCTAAAACGTTGTTGAACGATTTTTCTGTATTTTGTTTTTAACTCGTCTACGAGTTTGTACATTGCCCTTTTGTCTGGGTGGAATGGCATCTAGACTTTTTTTTGTGTGAATTGCACACAGTTGTTTGGCCCCGCGGCACTGTTACGGAAAGAGGGCTTTGGGTACATACGTGATCAGCTGGATGTCCTATGTACGACAACGTTACGTAAGGTTACAGCTGGATCTATCTATAGAGCATAATATGACCGGGAGGAGAACTACAAAACCCTAATTTGTTAATTAATCCGGACAGATCATCGATCGATCTGATCCCATGGCAGTTCCTTTGCGCAATCTGCTGGCGAGGGGGATGCGCCTGCCGTCGCCGCCACCGCCGCTGCCGCCGGGAACTCGGTCTCTCGTCTCCACGAGGTTCATCAGCTCCTCCAACTCCCAGGTTCGTCCTTCCATACCCTGCATGCTATCGATCTGCTCCCAACAGTACTTAGTAATTTGGTCGTCCAACCTATACATATCAATCATGCATCATCCCCGCCACTGCGAATTTTCGGCCTGCAGTTTTACAATGTCCTCATAGCTAGAAACCATCTAATTTAGCACGCATATGCAACCTCATACACAGAAGCCATTAGGGTGCAAAAATACAAATAACAGCTCAACTATGCCTGGTTGCTCGTAACTGAGCGTACATCCATCACATCCTCTTGAGACATGATACTTTGGATCCAAGATTTATATCATTATTTATATATACCTCTCAGGTTACCTTTTTTTACCTCTTCTCAGGAAAGCCTTTCTTATGCTCGAAGGTCGTACCAAGATACGCTAGACTTACTTGATCGAGCAAAGGAAAGCGAGGAATTTACGAGGTGAGTCGACTAAGGGATTACACTCTATAGCAATCTAATTAAGTGGCGCATGTACCCACCGACACTTTCTGGGGAAATTTCTTCCACAGAGATAGGAGATGCATGAATCAGAATTATGAAATGATTTATCTCACAAAGTATTAATTCCATTAACAATATGTCTTCACCGCTCCATTCACCTTGATTAGAGCTTCAAAGTAAAATATCATATTATGCTTCATGTCGTTTTCATCGCCATCCGCTGCCCATGGGTTTCACATTAGCGCCTGCCGTGATAATTTAGTATGGTACCAGGTAAAATTGTATATGTTATTGATACTTCAACTTAATGAAGAGCTGCAGATTGAGGATTCGGGTGTTACCAACAAGAGATGGTATCTGCTGGTCTTTATATGAATGGAGAGTGGTATTTAATAAACTGGTAACTAAGTGGCTATAACCAATTTACTTACTAGAGCATTTTTAACACTAGTATGTTATAAAAAACACTCTTATATTATGGGACGGAGGGAGTAGTAAAAGTCAACTTTAATCTGGAAACTACTAGTGGAAAATAAACCTGTGAAACATGAAAACTTTGAAGCTAGTTTCGAAGATGTTATTGTAGCAAAGCCATTGGTAAAACACATCTTCAACCAGGTAAAAGTGTTGACACATAAAATTTCTTAGAAATATAAACAAAAAGTAATCTTATTGACGCCATGCTTGCATGTATTAATCACTTGGTGTATCACATGCATGTGTGAGATAGTGGAGAGGTAGCCGCACAAAGATACAATGTGGGAAAAATGTAGTCATGTCCTATACTCCTATATCCTTACGTGTTTTAACTAAATTTGAAATTAATGCTAATGCGTTTTCCTCATCTCTTTTTATGAAGGTGGAGTACTCGCGTATTTGGAAGGGGAAGCAAATGTCTGAGATGGTCTTTCTGGTTGATTATGCCTGTTAATATGGCGGCTGCTGTTCTGAAAGTGACCCGTCCCTTTGAAAGTGACTCAGCCCAGTAGCTATATATAAAATTTTGGAGCTAGAACATACATGCATGTGAGATTGAATTGTATTATATTCGCAAAAAAAGAGATTGAATTGTATTATATGAATTAAATCTGATCTATGTGAAAAACACGAGTTTAGAAGATCCAGACAATATGAACCATCAACATATCTAGACTTCTGGATCCTAAATTCATAAAATAAAGAAATGAATTTTCAAATTTTCAAATGCTCACTGCTGATTGTTTAGCAAAACACATGTAATAAAACCTTTGCTCATATCACGAGAATTGAAAACAAAACTGTTATAGTACCACATACGCCCTGTTTCTGGCCAGGCCCCACCACTCCCTTCATCCACGAGTAAATGTAATTCTATTTTTGTCGCCAAAATTTTAAAATTTTGAAAAACTTTATAGGGAAAAGTAACAACATCTATGGGAGTAAATTGATATCACTAGAACCATTTTGAAATGTAGTTTCATAATACACAAATTTTATTTTGCGAGAAAACTTTCGATCTATTCATCTTCAATCACGACAGTACAACGAACACCAGAAATAATAAAAATTACATCCTGGTCCATAGATCACCTAGCGACAACTACAAGCACTGAAGCGAGCCGAAAGTGCGCCGCCGTCATGGCCCCTCCCTCACCGGAGTCGGGCACAACTTGTTGTAGTAAACACCAGAACAGCAACCGACTCCGATGAAGAATAACATAGATCGGAAGGATCCAACCCAAAGACACATGAACATAGACGACCAATAACCAGATCCGAGCAAATCCACCGAGGGTAGATCCACCGGAGACACACCTCCACACGCCCACCAAAAATGCTAGACACACCATCGAAACGGGGGCTAGGCGGGGAGACCTTTATTCCATCTTCAGGGAGCCGCCGCCGTCTCGCCTTCCTGAGCTGAACACAAACCCTAACAAAAATCAAAGGAACGACTAACAACGGAGCCCTCCTGCCAGCCCTTTCTAGGATCCACCTTGCGCCCATGGCCCTAGGGCCACCGGAGGCGAGGCGGACCTGTGGCGGCGCCGGCGAGAGGCACGAGCCCTAGCTTTTTTTTTTAGGAGGAGAGCTACAAAAGCTATGCTTTATCGTCGAGATTTTTTCATAATACACCAATTTGATGTCATATATGTTACTACTCTTTTCTATGAAGTTGACCAAAATTTTAAAACTTTGACTTAGGATAAAAGATAGAAGTACACTTATTTGCAGACGGAGAGAGTAGTGATTTACATTGTCAAACCAAAATGATGGATCCTTGATGTTGTTAAACCAATCAATCTTTGTACATTAATTACAATTATTTAAATCAGTTCTGATTCAGACATAATAATGCTCATCACAGTAAAACACATTATGACCTTAAAGTTGGGCATTAGCTATCACATGTGATGTATCCCATGATAATTGATTAATTGTGGATGTTCGTGCCACAATATGGACACTTCTTATTTAGGTTCTTTAATACGAGAACGAGTCGCACATCATCGACCCACAACTTTACATAACCCACAACTTTACATATACGGATGAGCAGGCGCTGGATCCGCTAATTTTTAAATAGCTAGAACCCATACTATCTCATTTTCCTCTCCATGCAACAATGTCACGTCATCAAGTCATGCATAGCGTCTCCCTCAAAAAAAGAGAGTCATCCATGTAGTCATAAGTTACTTTTCTCCCTTTATTCTCTCCATGCAAAACATACATCCCCTGCATGTCTTCTTTTGGGGAATTAAGTCATGTTATATTTGCTTTTGCATTAACTTTAGTCTTCTACCACTTATCCATACCTTTTACCAAGGTTCCCGTAGCAACGCGCGGGGCATCGTCTAGTTTTAGTAGTACTCCATCAGTTTTTTAGTCTGCATATAAGATTTGTTTGAAATCAACTTCATAAAGTTTGACCAACTACATAAGAAAGAAATATCAACATTCTTAATATGAAATCAATATCATTAGTTTGACCAACTTTTGTATTGTAAATGTTGATCCTTTTTAAGAGTAAATTTGGTCAAACTTTGTGTATTTTTACTTCAAACAAATTTTATACTCGGAGTAAAAAGAAATGGAAGGAGTAAAAGAAAATTGCATCTCGGGAGGGCAGGCTCTAGCTTAAAGCCCCTCTAGTAGATTTGCTGTTGACCAGAATGATTTCACAAAGTTTAGATCTTTGATATAAAGCGGTTTTTATTAACTAAAAATGTAGCATCAAGCGGATACAAATTTAGATAACATGTTATATACTCCCGACGTCCCAAAAATAAGTGTCGTGGCTTTAGTTAAAAGTTTAACTTTTTGAACTAAAACCACGACACTTCTTTTGGGACAGAGGGAGTATGATCTATAAGTTATGTGTGTACTAGTAATTTGCTTGCACTCTTTACACGCACAAGTAATGACGCCACATTTTTTGCTTTGACCGATTCCTGATTCGAATTTGACTATCAAATATCTATTTAGCATGCAACTTAAACTTGCGTGCATTAGGTGGTTGCGTGCATTGCCCGTACATTAACAATGGCACACATGATATATATTATCAAATCCAAACGATGTATCCCTGATTTTCTTAAAGCAATCAAGCTTTGCACATTAATCACAACTAGCTGAGTGCGCGTGCGTTGCCACGGACTAAAAGCATTTCCATGAAAAGATAAATAAAATCATAATCTGAATTCTGCTTAGATTGTATTCAAGTCCTAGCTCTCTTACTATCAACATGCACCCTGGTGACTCACCTATTACAATCCCAACCCTTTCATTTGTACAGAACAAAAATATATAGACAAACTGTTCATTCTATGTTGTCACAAACACATGGGGTGGCTCCCTCCCCATTTTATTATTACCACTACACACTCCCACTTCCTTTCTATTGACATTTGGACTATGTCTTGCTGCCACTGCCATGCATGGGTTCACAATTTTGTCTTGACCAAGGTTCCTACCAGTAGAGCCGGCGGATGGAAATAAAGGATTGAAACAATGGAGCAACTGTATCCTCACATTCAGCAGGCACACATGAAGAGCAACGATGATGTCTTCCTCCAGCTCTGTATATTACTATTATCCACTGAGATCGAAAAAGATGAGGATCAACATATTCATGTATGTTTCCATTTGCAGAGCATTTCAAAGAGGTGTTCCATCCCTCGCTTTCGGCAGCCAAACACGGAGAGCAATGGCAGTGTCTTCCTCTAGCTCTGGATAGTACTTTTATCCATTGAGACAGAAAAAGACGAGGATCAACATATTCATGTATGGTTACATTTGCAGAGCACTTCAAAGATGTGCTCCATCCTACGATGCTATATAATTAGGTGGATGTTTTTTCAATCAAGTGATCAAATGGTGCATAAAAAATACAACGTATCACAAACTATTATTAAATTGTTTTTCAGCATGATATTTCCATTTGGTACTAAACAAATCTGTCAACAAAAAGCAGTATGATGGTTTTCGAAAGAAAAACAGTGTGTGACATCAGTGGCCAAATAACACTTAAGGTTAATATCACCGGTTCATTCTCCTCAATCACAAACCTTCAGCTAAATCCTTCTTGGTATGACACGGACGTTATATTAAACATCCTCGTATCCTAAAGCAGCTAGTCTGAGCATCTCATATTGATGATGATGTTGTGCATCACTCGTATGATAAATAGACTAAGCGACACTAAAATCTTATAAAAAAATATAGTTCTTCTATAATGAAAAAAATACTTTGACTATATATGATGGACCTCTTGTATGGTCAGTGACAAGAAACCAAGCAAGAGAATACCAGGAGCATAAGAAACAAAGTTGAAGCTGCATAAATAGCAACTACCTTAGAAAAGCAATTTCGTTGATTTAAAACAATTGTTCGGAATAACAGTGGAAAGACAAAAATATCCAATCAGTTCACGAACGAATGCGGATTTATAAAGCACGGGTTTCTGGACACCTCTTATCTATACCTTTCAATGTTGCTTTAAGATCCGTGCGACACAACTAACTTACAACAATTTTTTTTTCTTTTTTGTTCCTTCAAAACAAAACAACATATGGACTTCAAACTTTGCAGGACAACAAAACATTCTTACTACAATGTGAGAAAAAAATTCAGATTTTTTTGTCCGACATAAATATACAAAATGAGATTTTTTGAGTAAAAAACATTGTTTTTTTGTATATATGATTCACGAAAAAATCTGAAAGTTTTTTCCCACATTCTAGTTAGAATGTTTTGTTGTCCTACAAAGTTTCATGTTCATATGTTGTTCTATTTAGGAGAAACAAAAAAGACAAAAGCTGTTCGCACGAATCGCGATGCAAAAATGAATGGCTAGATAAGGGGTGGTAGGAAAGCCTATGCTTTCTCAAATGTTAACCGTTCACGAACCAAGCACATAGGCAAAAAATTACTCAACAGTCCTCCTATTGACCATAATTAGACTAACTGATTAGACTAAGGTTACCCTTCCTTGCTATTGGAACAGTAATGGACCAGAAATTTTTAGCTCTTCATATATATAAAGATTACCTACAATCATCTTCCACGAAGCTAAATCCATCATCCCAGATTCATTCCCCGTCCTAGCTTCATGCAAAGAAAAAATCACAAGCGCACACATCAAACCGCACGCCCACCAAACCGGTGAATGAATGGCAACAAGAGGCATCAACTGGGGAGAGAGAAGCTCGCCTGAGAGAATACACAAATGATTGGGCAACTGCTGCAGGTCGACGAACACCATCATCGCGGCTGATAGGGGGCATGAACAGGAGTAGCTTGGGTAGGGCGTGTGTTAAGGACTTGGGCGGGCGGGGAGGAGGGACGACAGCTGCTCGGTCGCCGGCGGCTCCTGGCTACAGCAGAGGCCCGGCCGCCCAGCTCGCAGGGGGGCGACGGGGCGCAGATGCCGGGTCGGTTACGTCGGCGGCTGCTCGAGATCGTGCGGGAAGGAGAGTCTCGAGAAGTTCTGTGACGGATCCAGTGCTGCGACACCCTAGGATTTAGACGAAAGAGTCGGAGGAGGGAACGGGGACCTGCGGTCTCGCCGGTGGGGAACGTGAAGGAAATATGCCCTAGAGGCACTAATAAAGTTATTATTTATTTCCTTATATCATGATAAATGTTTATTATTCATGCTAGAATTGTATTAACCGGAAACATAATACATGTGTGAATACATAGACAAACAGAGTGTCACTAGTATGCCTCTACTTGACTAGCTCGTTAATCAAAGATGGTTATGTTTCCTAACCATGGACAAAGAGTTGTTATTTGATTAACGGGATCACATCATTAGTTGAATGATCTGATTGACATGACCCATTCCATTAGCTTAGCACCCGATCGTTTAGTATGTTGCTATTGCTTTCTTCATGACTTATACATGTTCCTATGACTATGAGATTATGCAACTCCCGTTTGCCGGAGGAACACATTGTGTGCTACCAAACGTTAAAACATAACTGGGTGATTATAAAGGAGCTCTACAGGTGTCTCCAAAGGTACATGTTGGGTTGGCGTATTTCGAGATTAGGATTTGTCACTCCGAATGTCGGAGAGGTATCTCTGGGCCCTCTCGGTAATGCACATCACTTAAGACTTGCAAGCATTGCAACTAATGAGTTAGTTGCGGGATGATGTATTACGGAACGAGTAAAGAGACTTGCCGGTAATGAGATTGAACTAGGTATTGGATACCGACGATCGAATCTCAGGCAAGTAACATACCGATGATAAAGGGAACAACGTATGTTGTTATGCGGTCTGACCGATAAAGATCTTCGTAGAATATGTAGGAGCCAATATGGGCATCCAGGTTCCGCTATTGGTTATTGACCCGAGACGTGTCTCGGTCATGTCTACATTGTTCTCGAACCGTAAGGTCCGCACGCTTAAGGTTTCGATGACAGTTATATTATGAGTTTATGAGTTTTGATGTACCGAAGGAGTTCGGAGTCCCGGATGAGATCGGGGACATGACGAGGAGTCTCGAAATGGTCGAGACGTAAAGATCGATATATTGGACGACTATATTCGGACATCGAAAAGGTTCAGAGTGATTCGGGTATTTTTCGGAGTACCGGGGAGTTACGGGAATACGGGGGGAGAAGTATTGGGCCTTATTGGGCCATACGGGAAAGAGAGAGGGGCTGCCTAGGGCAGGCCGCCCCCCCCCCCCCAAGGCCTTGTCCGAATTGGACTAGGGGGAGGGGCTGCGCCCCCTCCGTCCTTCCCTTCTCCTTTCCCCTTCCTTGTCTCCTACTCCTACTACATGGAAGGAATCCTAGTTGGACTAGGAAAGGGGGAATCCTACTCCCAGTGGGAGTAGGACTCCCTAGGGCGCGCCATAGAGAGGGCAGGCCCTCCCCTCCTCCACTCCTTTATATACAGGGGCAGGGGGCACCCTATAGACACACAAGTTGATCTTCGTGATCGTTCCTTAGCCGTGTGCGGTGCCCCCCTCCATCATATTCCACCTCGGCCATATTGTAGCAGTGCTTAGGTGAAGCCCTGCGACGGTTGAACATCATGATCATGACCACGCCGTCGTGCTGACGGAACTCCTTCCCGAAGCTTTGCTGGATCGGAGCCCAGGGAGCGTCATCGAGCTGAACGTGTGCCAAGAACTCGGAGGTACCGAAGTAACGGTGCTTGGATCGGTTGGACCGGGAAGACGTACGACTACTTCCTCTACATTGCGCCAACGCTTCCGCTTCGGTCTACGAGGATACGTAGACAACACTCTCCCCTCTCGTTGCTATGCATCACCATGATCTTGCGTGTGCGTAGGAAATTTTTTGAAATTACTACGTTCCCCAACAGTGGCATCCGAGCCTAGGTTTTATATGTTGATGTTATATGCACGAGTAGAACACAAGTGAGTTATGGGCGATATAGTCATACTGCTTACCAGTATGTCATACTTTGGTTCGGCGGTATTGTTGGACGAAGCGGCCCGGACCGACATTACGCGTACGCTTACGCGAGACCGGTTCTCCCGACGTGCTTTGCACATAGGTGGCTTGCGGGTGACAGTCTCTTCAACTTTAGTTGAACCGAGTGTGGCTACGCCCGGTCCTTGCAAAGGTTAAAACAACACCAACTTGACAAACTATCGTTGTGGTTTTGATGCGTAGGTAAGATAGGTTCTTGCTTAAGCCCGTAGCAGCCACGTAAAACTTGCAACAACAAAGTAGAGGACGTCTAACTTGTTTTTGCAGGGCATGTTGTGATGTGATATGGTCAAGACATGATGCTAAATTTTATTGTATGAGATGATCATGTTTTGTAACCGAGTTATCGGCAACTGGCAGGAGCCATATGGTTGTCGCTTTATTGTATGCAATGCAATCGCATTGTAATGCTTTACTTTATCACTAAGCGGTAGCGATAGTCGTGGAAGCATAAGATTGGCGAAACGACAACGATGCTACGATGGAGATCAAGGTGTCGCGCCGGTGACGATGGTGATCATGACGGTGCTTCGGAGATGGAGATCACAGGCACAAGATGATGATGGCCATATCATATCACTTATATTGATTGCATGTGATGTTTATCTTTTATGCATCTTATCTTGCTTTGATTGACGGTAGCATTTTAAGATGATCTCTCACTAATTATCAAGAAGTGTTCTCCCTGAGTATGCACCGTTGCGAAAGTTTTTCGTGCTGAGACACCACGTGATGATCGGGTGTGATAGGCTCTACGTTCAAATACAACAGGTGCAAAACAGTTGCACACGCGGAATACTCAGGTTATACTTGACGAGCCAAGCATATACAGATATGGCCTCGGAACACGGAGACCGAAAGGTCGAGCGTGAATCATATAGTAGATATGATCAACATAGTGATGTTCACCAATGAAACTACTCCATCTCACGTGATGATCGGACATGGTTTAGTTGATTTGGATCATGTGATCACTTAGAGGATTAGAGGGATGTCTATCTAAGTGGGAGTTCTTAAGTAATATGATTAAATTGAACTTAAATTTATCATGAACTTAGTCCTGGTAGTATTTTGCAAATCATGTTGTAGATCAATAGCTCGCGTTGTTGCTTCCCTATGTTTATTTTGATATGTTCCTAGAGAAAATTGTGTTGAAAGATGTTAGTAGCAAAGATGCGGATTGGATCCGTGATCTGAGGTTTATCCTCATTGCTGCACAGAAGAATTATGTCCTTGATGCACCGCTAGGTGACAGACTTATTGCAGGAGCGGATGCAAATGTTATGAACGTTTGGCTAGCTCAATATGATGACTACTTGATAGTTTAGTGCACCATGCTTAAACGGCTTAGAATCGGGACTTCAAAGACGTTTTGAACGTCATGGACCATATGAGATGTTCCAGGAGTTGAAGTTAATATTTCAAGCAAATACCCGAGTTGAGAGATATGAAATCTCCAACAAAGTTCTATAGCTAAAAGATGGAGGAGAATCGCTCAACTAGTGAACATGTGCTCAGATTGTCTGGGTACTACAATTGCTTGAATCAAGTGGGAGTTAATCTTCCAGATAAGATAGTGATTGACAGAATTCTCTAGTCACCATCACCAAGTTAGTAGAACTTCGTGATGAACTATAATATGCAAGGGATAACGGAAACAACTCCCAAGCTCTTCGTGATGCTGAAATCAACGAAGGTAGAAATCAAGAAAAACAGCAAGTGTTGATGGTAGACAAGACCACTAGTTTCAAGAAAAGGGCAGAGGGAAGCAGGGGAACTTCAAGAAGAACGGCAAGCGAGTTGCTGCTCAAGTGAAGAAGCCCAAGTCTGGACCTAAGCCTGAGACTGAGTGCTTCTACTGCAAAGGGATTGGTCACTGGAAGCGGAACTACCCCAAGTATTTGGTGGATAAGAAAGGATGGCAAAGTAAACAAAGGTATATTTGATATACATGTTATTGATGTGTGCTTTACTAGTGTTCATAGCAACCCCTCAGTATTTGGTACTAGTTCAGTTGCTAAGATTAGTAACTCGAAACAGGAGTTGCAGAGTGAACAGAGACTAGTTAAGAGTGAAGTGACGATGTGTGTTGGAAGTGGTTCCAAGATTGATATGATCATCATCACACGCTCCCTATACTTTCGGGGTTAGTGTTGAACCTAAATAAGTGTTATTTGGTGTTTGCGTTGAGCATGAATATGATTTGATCATGTTTATTGTAATACGGTTATTCATTTAAGTAAAAGAATAAATTGTTGTTCTGTTTACATGAATAAAACCTTATATGGTTACACACCCAATGAAAATGGTTCATTGGATCTCGATCGTAGTGATACACATATTCATAATATT
This sequence comes from Triticum monococcum, assembly GCA_034509565.1. Lineage (NCBI taxonomy): Eukaryota > Viridiplantae > Streptophyta > Magnoliopsida > Poales > Poaceae > Triticum > Triticum monococcum. The sequence goes on along the minus strand of CM067847.1, from coordinate 7,145,849 downwards.
GAAACCAAAAGATGCAAAGTTAATAATGATAGTGCAACTTATTTGTGGCACTGCCGTTTAGGTCATATTGGTGTAAAGCGCATGAAGAAACTCCATGTTGATGGGCTTTTGGAATCACTTGATTATGAATCAGTTGATGCTTGCGAACCATGCCTCATGGGCAAGATGACTAAGACTCTGTTCTTAGGAACAATGGAGCGAGCAACAGATTTGTTGGAAATTATACATACTGATGTATGTGGTCCGATGAATATTGAGGCTCGCAACAGGTATCATTATTTTCTGATCTTCACGGATGATTTGAGCAGATATGAGTATATCTACTTGATGAAACATAAGTCTGAAACATTTGAGAAGTTCAAAGAATTTCAGAGTGAAGTGAAAAATCATCGTAACAAGAAAATAAAGTTTCTACGATCTGATCGTAGAGAAGATTATTTGAGTTACGAGTTTGGCCTTCAGTTAAAAACAATGTGAAATAGTTTCACTACTCACGCCACCTGGAACACCACAATGTAATGGTGTGTCCGAACGTCATAACCGTACTTTATTAGATATGGTGCGATCTATGATGTCTCTTACCGATCTACCACTATCGTTTTGGGGTTATGCATTAGAGACAGTTGCATTCACGTTAAATAGGGCACCATCTAAATCCGTTGAGACGACACCGTGTGAACTGTGATTTAGCAAGAAACCTAAGCTGTCGTTTCTTAAAGTTTGAGGTTGCAATGCTTATGTGAAAAAGTTTCAACCTGATAAGCTCAAACCCAAATCGAAGAAGTGCGTCTTCATAGGATACCCAAAAGAAAATGTTGGGTACACCTTCTATCACAGATCTGAAGGCAAGGATATTCATTGCTTTGAATGGATCTTTTCTAGAGAAGGAGTTTCTCTCGAAAGAAGTGAGTGGGAGGAAAGTAGAAAACTTGATAAGGTAATTGTACCTTCTCCCTTATTGGAAAATAGTTCATCACAGAAATCTGTTCCTGTGACTACTATACCAATTAGTGAGGAAGCTAATGATGATGATCATGTAACTTCAGATCAAGTTACTACCGAATCTCGTAGGTAAACCAGAGTGAGATCCGCACCAGAGTGGTACAGTAATCCTATTCTGGAGGTCATGTTACTTGACCATGACGAACCTACAAACTATGAGGAAGCGATGATGAGCCCAGATTCCGATAAATGGCTTGAGGCCATGAAATCTGAGATATGATCCATGTATGAGAACAAAGTTTGGACTTTGGTTGACTTGCCCGATGACCGGCAAGCAATTGAGAATAAATGGATCTTCAAGAAGAAGACGGACGCTGATAGTAGTGTTACTATCTACAAAGTTAGAATTGTCGCAAAAGGTTTTCGACAAGTTCAAGGTGTTGACTATGATGAGAGTTTCTCACTCGTATCTATACTTGAGTCTATCCGAATCATGTTAGTAATTGCCGCATTTTATGAAATCTGGCAAATGGATAAACAAAACTGCATTTCTTAATGGATTTATTAAAGAAGAGTTGTATATGATGCAACCAGAAGGTTTTGTCAATCCGAAAGGTGCTAACAAAATGTGCAAGCTCCAGCAATCCATCTGTGGACTGGTGCAAGCATCTCGGAGTTGGAATATACGCTTTGATGAGTTGATCAAAGCATATAGTTTTATACAGACTTGCGGTGAAGCCTGTATTTACAAGAAAGTGAGTGGGAGCACTACAGCATTTCTGATAAGTATATGTGAATGACATATTGTTGATCGAAAATAATGTAGAATTATTCTGTAAAGCATAAAGGAGTGTTTGAAAGGAGTTTTTCAAAGAAAGACTTCGGTGAAGCTGCTTACATATTGAGCTTCAAGATCTATAGAGATAGATCCAGACGCTTGATAGGTTTTTTCAATGAGTACATACCTTGACAAGATTTTGAAGTAGTTCAAAATGGAGCAGTCAAAGAAAGAGTTCTTGCCTGTATTACAAGGTGTGAAGTTGAGTGAGACTCAAAGCCCGACCACGGCAGAAGATAGAAAGAGAATGAAAGTCATTCCCTATGCCTTGGCCATAGGTTCTATAAAGTACGTCATGCTGTGTACCAGATCTATTGTATACCCTGCACTGATTTGGCAAGGGAGTACAATAGTGATCTAGGAGTAGATCACTAGACAGCGGTCAGAATTATCCTTAGTGAAATAAGGATACGTTTCTCGATTATGGACGTGACAAAAGGTTCGTCGTAAAGGGTTATGTCGATGCAAGTTTTGACACTGATCCAAATGACTCTAAGTCTCAATATGGTTACATATTGAAAGTGGGAGCAATTAGCTAGAGTAGCTCCATGTAGAGCATTGTTGACATAGAAATTTGCAAAATACATGCGGATCTGAATGTGGCAGACCCGTTGACTAAACTTCTCTCACAAGCAAAACATGATCACTTTTTGGGTCTTAATCACATAGCGATGTGAACTAGATTATTGAATCTAGTAAACCCTTTGGGTGATAGTCACATGGAGATGTGAACCAATCACATAAAGATGTGAACTATTGATGTTAAATCACATGGCGATGTGATCTAGATTATTGACTCTAGTACAAGCGGGAGACTGAAGGAAATATGCCCTAGAGGCAATAATAAAGTTATTATTTATTTCCTTATATCATGATAAATATTTATTATTCATGCTAGAATTGTATTAACCGGAAACATAATACATGTGTGAATACATAGACAAACAGAGTGTTACTAGTATGCCTCTACTTGACTAGCTCGTTAATCAAAGATGGTTATGTTTCCTAACCATGGACAAAGAGTTGTTATTTGATTAACGGGATCACATCATTAGTTGAATGATCTGATTGACATGACCCATTCCATTAGCTTAGCACCCGATCGTTTAGTATGTTGCTATTGCTTTCTTCATGACTTATACATGTTCCTATGACTATGAGATTATGCAACTCCCGTTTGCTGGAGAAACACTTTGTGTGCTACCAAACGTCACAACGTAACTGGGTGATTATAAAGGAGCTCTACAGGTGTCTCCAAAGGTACATGTTGGGTTGGCGTATTTCGAGATTAGGATTTGTCACTCCGAATGTCGGAGAGGTATCTCTGTGCCCTCTCGGTAATGCACATCACTTAAGACTTGCAAGCATTGCAACTAATGAGTTAGTTGCGGGATGATGTATTACGGAATGAGTAAAGAGACTTGCCGGTAACGAGATTGAACTAGGTATTGGATACCGACGATCGAATCTCGGGCAAGTAACATACCGATGACAAAGGGAACAACGTATGTTGTTATGCGGTCTGACCGATAAAGATCTTCGTAGAATATGTAGGAGCCAATATGGGCATCCAGGTCCCGCTATTGGTTATTGACCGGAGACGTGTCTCGGTCATGTCTACATTATTCTCGAACCGTAGGGTCCGCACGCTTAAGGTTTCGATGACAGTTATATTATGAGTTTATGAGTTTTGATGTACCGAAGGAGTTCGGAGTCCCGGATGAGATTGGGGACATGACGAGGAGTCTCGAAATGGTCGAGACGTAAAGATCGATATATTGGACGACTATATTCGGACATCGGAAAGGTTCCGAGTGATTCGGGTATTTTTCGAAGTACCGGGGAGTTACGGGAATACGGTGGGAGAAGTATTGGGCCTTATTGGGCCATATGGGAAAGAGAGAGGGGCTGCCTAGGGCAGGCCGCCCCCCCCCCCCCCAAGGCCTAGTCCGAATTGGACTAGGGGGATGGGTTGCGCCCCCTCCTTCCTTCCCTTCTCCTTTCCCCTTCCTTGTCTCCTACTCGTACTACATGGAAGGAATCCTAGTTGGACTAGGAAAGGGGGAATCCTACTCCCGGTGGGAGTAGGACTCCCTAGGGCGCGCCATAGAGAGGGCCGGCCCTCCCCTCCTCCACTCCTTTATATACGGGGGCAGGGGGCACCCCATAGACACACAAGTTGATCTTCGTGATCGTTCCTTAGCCGTGTGCGGTGCCCCCCTCCACCATATTCCACCTCGGTCATATTGTAGCAGTGCTTAGGCGAAGCCCTGCGACGGTTGAACATCAAGATCGTCACCACGCCGTCGTGCTGACGGAACTCCTTCCCGAAGCTTTGCTGGATCGGAGCCCAGGGAGCGTCATCGAGCTGAACGTGTGCCAAGAACTCGGAGGTACCGGAGTAACGGTGCTTGGATCGGTTGGACCGGAAGACGTATGACTACTTCCTCTACGTTGCGTCAACGCTTCCACTTCGGTCTACGAGGGTACGTAGACAACACTCTCCTCTCTCGTTGCTATGCATCACCATGATCTTGCGTGTGCGTAGGAATTTTTTTAAAATTAATACGTTCCCTAACAAAACGCAAGACGGGAGCTCAAGGAGAGAGGAGGGGAGGACGACTTTTACAATGGGGACTGATGGGCGCCGGCGCACCAGCCTAAAGTTTCGGCCGGTCCCGTGTAAGTCGTCCGATTCGATTATTTTAATCTGTACGATCGTCTGGCACGTCGTTCCTTTTTCTTTTGTACACTGGTGGCCCACCTGCATCGCCCGGAAGTCGCTTGTCCCATGCGCCGTGGATGCTGCATGCTGTCACGTGGGTGGAGCCCATCCAAATGATGATTGTGACTTCTCTCTGCTATGTGCACACAATAGTTTCAATCAAAAATGTACATAGAAGATCTGCGCTTGTTGTTAAACTGTATTTGTATGTAACATTGCAGCAAAAAGTTCACAACAAAAATCAAAAAACACAAATAAAAAAATCATATGTTTGTAGCATAATTTCTGTACTTTTACAACGAAAAAAGAACATATGTTGCATTCTGCAAAGAAAGCTCACAACAAAAAACAAAAAAACTATGGAAGCAAAATTGTTATATGTTTTCTACATATTTTCCAGTATAAATTTACAATTAGAAAAGCACTCATGTAGCAGTTCGCTGGGCCATTGCAGCTTTCATGGAAGCGTGAGCCTCTAGGAAGCTTTTTTCTATCGCCGGTTGAAGCCTTTTTCATATACAATTGAAGCTTTTTTTGTCAACGGTTGTAGCTTTTTCCATTGCACAGTGTCCTGGTTGAATCTTTTGCATCTACCGTTGAAGCTTTTTCTGTCAACGGTTGAAACTTTTTTCGTTGCACAGTATCCTGGTTGAAGCTTTTGCATCTACGGTTGAACCTTTTTCTGTCAACGTTTTCGCTTTTTTCTTTTTTCAGTGCCTCGTTGAAGCATTTTTCATCCATGGTTGAAGCATTTCTGTCAATGGTTGCAGCACTGAGTGACCCCTAGATTCCGCCATCTTCGATTGGAACTTATTAATGATTGGTTGTGGTTGTAGCTTTGCGGCTTGCACAAAACTGGCTGTAGCACTCATGCAGCAAAAAGATAATGCTGATTCCAGCGTAAGATTACCACCGGTTCCAGTAAAAGATCTTTGTGGTTGTTGCGTCGGTGGGGGAGTAATTTTAGATGTGTGGGGACTAAAGAGGTAAGGTGAGAGGCAGAAGCGATAAGGCCAGATGAAAAGTAAGGAGAGAAAAAAAACGTAGGAAGAGATCAGAAAATCGCTTGAGGCCCGCAGAACACATGTGCCTGTTCCCACGTATAGAGCGAGCGAGCGAGGGGCGACTGGCCGAGCGCTCGGCCGGTCGTCCGGTGGGAAACGTTTCCCTTTTACAATCGTGCGTGTCGTGCGTGCGGTTGGATCGCTTTGCGGTTGTTTTCTCCCGATATTTGTTGCGATGGATTATTTTCCTTCTTTTCATGCGAGAGGTAGTTTTTCTGATTTTTTTAATCGTGCGTATGGGGAGAGAGGTTGATTGATAGGAGGCGGAGGTCGAATTATCACGACGTTCGATTCTCTTTTAATAGTAGAGATTGTTACAATCAGTTCACATGTAATAATGCTCGTCACAATAAAATAAAGCACATACATATCGGCACAATTGTTATTAGGATATAAAAACTGGGCATCAACTGTCGGATGCAACTTAGCTTTTGATAGTTAATTAATTGTGTAGGTGAGTGCCGCAACACGGGCACTTCTTGTTAGGTTCATCCACGCTAGTAGGAGTACTAGCAGTGTTGCGTCGCACATCATCAACAAATAAAATGAGCTTTGTTACAACGATACCACCAGCCCACAACTTCATACTCCCCCATACATGCTTAAAAATTCCCGACATCTTCTTGTGCTCATTCCTTCAAAAGAGAAACATATATACATTTTTTTTGCGAGTGAGAAACATATATACATACATGAACTTAATTGTGGAGTGATGAAACGATAAATACACATATATATACTTAATAGCAGGGTTAATGATATAGCCACCGATATAAGATATGTCATCAAGAGGATACGACACAAGAGTTGACTATTAGGTTAGTTTTGCACTCTCTCTTTCTCTTTCATCCCTTTTTTTTTTACCTAGAGCACCCTTACAGTTTGACTCTTGCATTAGAGCCCACTAAATACTCTTTTCCAATATCCCTCTTCTTTGCATGGACAAAAGTACCATGCATGTAAGCAAGCTTTTAGCCTACTATTATACTTGGTCCCAGTAAGATCAAGACTAGTATTATGAAAATATAATGCAAAGCTGTAACAATGATCGGTGTTAATTAATTACCTCCTACGTCGCCAAACTTCATGAAGCTGTTCTTCTACAAGGTGTGCCTCGTGTTGGATCTCCTCTTCACTAGCTGATTCCAAATTAAATATTTTTCCTTGCTTCTCTTGAACCTACACATGTAGAGATGCAATTAATTAGTTAATAACGGTAAACTTGAAGATGAGGACAGATTGATCAACGTCGAGTGATACCCTAAGGCTCTGGTCGGTTACCCCCTGTTTCAAGGGGATTGGAGGGGATTTGTCGGGAATTTGACTTGTATGGGATTTAATCCCCTTCATTCCCTTCCAAACCCCCTTCAAATTCATGTCAACCAAAGGCAGCCTAATTGATATTTGCCTGAGAACAAGTGACAATGCATGCATGTACGTAAAACCTAAAAATAGCATGCAGGATTAAGTCACTAGTATACGCTTTTCAATTTTACCAATTCAGTCTAGTTAGCAATACTTAGGAGCACTATCCATGATTGGCTTAGTTAACTTATAGTACAACTTTAATGGCCAACAGCAACAGGGGGCATATGGTTCAATTAGTGGCGATCTGGGCTGGCAAATTTTGCTTCGAGAGGAACTAGCTAATTTGTAACGTACGTACATACCTTAGAGGTGGAGTTGAAGATGCGGGTGAAGAAAGGCCGGTGAGTTGCCGGCGGCGGGGAGGTCGAGACCGGCAGCGGCAGTCGCAGAGCGAGCCTCCTCGCCAGTAGCGGCAGCGCCATCGGATCGCTCGATATGGATCAATTAGGGTTTTGTCCGGACGGACGGGTACCCACGTCAATACATATATTTTCCTATGCACGCGCACCTTGGCCTCTCCATATAGCTTACGTGTCGGAAAGATTAGATCGGAGCACTCTTCCACGTGGATACCTTTAGAGCAACTCCAACAGGGCAACCCAAATCGTCCGCATTGGAGTCGGCGCGAACAAAAGTGGAGACCCAACGCACCGACCCGAACCCAAAACGCGTCCGCACGGACCCATTTCGGGCCCAAAATTGCGCCTGAAATGCTTCGGCGCGGACGCGGCGCACGCCTCCTCGGTGTCCGCCACGGTCCCATTTGGCAGCCACCCAACTACCGCCCGAATTTATGACGACCACCGACACCGGGCCCACTAGTTAGCCAGTGGAAGCGTCCTTTTTTAACCCTCGCGTGTGGGAGGGGGGGCAGCCTCATCCACTTCCGTCCACATCTGCCCCCCTCCCACCACCCCCTTCCCGCTTCCTTGCCGACGACAACTCAAAACCCTAGCCATGGGGTTCTTTAGCGGCGAGGGCAAGGGCACTCCTAGTGCCTCATCCTCTCGTGCTCTCTCCTCCCCCCTCCTCCGCCGCCGGCACCTGCCCGCTCATCAGGTCGGCAGCGTCTGAACATCCCGGTGCACCAAGCGCGGTGGCACTGGGAGTTCAGGTAGCACCTCGATCCGTACCGGACGTCACGCTGCCACACCACCGGCACCTCGATCCGCAGCGGATCCCGATGCCGGAGGTGCCGCGAACATAGCGGGCGCACGATGACGAGGTGCGCAGGTGACGGCCGTAGCTCACGCCGGCGCAGTGGCGCATGCCCGAGTACGCCGCAGACTCTCCCAATTGGGAGGTCTGGTTTACCCTCGAACACGCGTGGCAACGGCGGCGCGGCATGCGCCACCACCACATCAACCCTCTGCCTCCCCTGTCGTTCAGCCAGAGGAGGAGGAAGCCGAGGCGGCCTACCAGGCGGTGCTGGCGGAGGACTTCGCCAACTCCATCGAGCAGGAGCGACAGAAGGCCAAAGCGGCAACAGCGGAGGAGGCCATGTACCTGGCACAGACGGCGGGCGCCATGGCCCTCTCCACAGTAGGGGACTGCGTGGTGCCGATGTCGCCGTCGCCGCGACGGCTAACCATGACGACGCCTGCGCCCAAGTCGGCCGAGAGGTACGTCTGGACCGGCCAGAGCCCCCCCCCCCCCATTTGGCTTGGTGCCATGCTGGTGCAGGAGGCCATGTATGTCGACCATTGGCGGCAGCGCCGGCAGCCGGAGGAGCGCGCAGACGCCAAGCAGCGCTTGTAGAGGGAGCGGGAGGAAGAGGAGGAGCGCGCCCGCGTCGCCGCATCGCCTCCACCGCAAGCAGACGCCGGAGGAGGCAGCCCTGGCGGCCTATCAAGGAGCATTCCGTTGGGCCGACCCGGCTCCCGTCTTCATCGACCTCACCTGCGATGATGAAAACGGCAAGGGCAAGGGTAAGGCCGACGTCTAGGGCTACGTGTGGGCGTGAACTATTTTTTGTTTTTATGAATGTCTAAAACGTCCAAAAACTCTATTTTTTCTTTGGAATTTTTTGATTTTAAAAATTTGTCAAACAGAAAACTTGTTGTTTCATCGGATCAATCTTTTTGTTCAGCAAATTTTGATATATTATTTGTATTTTTCTGAATTAGGAAGATTTACTTATGATTTTTCCAAGTTTAATGTGGTAAAAGGCTTTAGTCCCGGTTGGTGTCTCCAACTGGACTATAGATAGACCTTTAGTCCCGGTTAAAGACACCAACGGGACTAAAGGGCTGGAGAAAAAATTGAAATTTGAAAAAAAAATCAATCCCGGTTGGTACCTCCAACCAGGACTAAGGATAGACCTTTAGTCCCGGTTCGAGATACCAACCGGGACTAAAGGGGCTCGAATGCTCACATTAGTCCCAGTTCCTAAACGTGACCGGGACTAATGCTCCGATCCGGCTGTGACGAAAGCCCTGTTTTCTACTAGTGCACCTTACTATCTTTTTGCTAAAGGGTTGTTAGTTAGGTGATTTAAGTAGGTTTTCCATCCGTTTCAAAACAAATTGGATATCGGATCTCATTATTGCAAGCATTTTACCAATGTTTACTCTATTAGTATGTAACTTCCCTAATACAAAATCAGAACCATAGAAAATACTATTGAATACGACTACAATTACATTAATTTTATGTCACATAAATATATATTAACAGAATAATCATAGATCAAAGGCTTTCCCTAACGAAATCTAACATGCTATGTATTCTACTAGAAAAGAGGGATATCATAAGATAGAAGATTTCTTATATGTGAGTTAAATCCAAGACTTTTTTTATTCAAAATATGAGAAATTCCTTCTGCGTGCATTCATAAATTTTGTGGGTATTGCTGATTATTTAATCCAAGGCTTGAATTTGAGCAAGTCAAGCAACAATTGTGTCTATCTTTAATCATTTTTCTTATGACACAAGGTGCATGCAACAACACGACTTGTGCGAAAATACTCCATAAATGATCACCGTGTCCTAATTATATGGCACTCCGGACTATGGAGTAAAGTAAGATCAGCGGGATGTCATTTTGTGTGTTCGATTAAGTATTTTTCAATGGATTGCAATATATATACTATGATTGATTTTGTGTAGTGTTGAGAATAACAATGGTTGTGATGTATAAACTTTGCCATGATGTTGTGTGGTGTTAAATATATTGACTTATAGTTAACTTCACATCTCCAAATATGTTCTTTATTTTCATTCGTGAGTTTCTCACAAAAAGTATGTTGTTTTCCACTTTCATTGGAGTAAAACAGCGTTAATCGGGAGTAATACAGTAAGAAGGATGAACATAAAAAAGATATAGAAACTTGGTGAATCTCCGCTAGATACAAGATGTTTTGTGACAGAGATGACGGATGCAGAAAAACAGTCGAGTGGGTTCGTGATGGCAGATAAAGCACATCAAACTCGATGTCAGCTGTAATCTTTATCAAGTATTTATAATAAACATTTTCACTTCAAAGTTAAAAAAAGGCATCTTGCCACTAAATAAATGTCATTTTGTATTAGTTGATACATTCTTCAATGAACTATCCCATAATTAATACTATTTTAAGTTCAATCAGTGATTTAATGACGACCTAATGCCATCATATTTAGTAAAATACACATATTTACATTCTTTTTTATGATTAGAACTATATTTTATTGTACTATCTAAAATATTATTATGCCGTGGTATGTGTTTTATTTGGTTTGACTTGTCCTTGTAATTCTTTTTTACATCACATTCCACCATAAATCTAAGCATCCACATGTATACTTTTGCGTAGTATCCTTAAATATCTACCTAACATGGAACTTAGTTAACTTTTTAAAAAATATAATTTAGAATCTAGCAAATTATTTGGTAGAGGTTTCTAGAATACAAGACCAACAAGTTTAGGTGTACGTAAAAGAGAGAAATGAAGAGTAGTTGCAGTGTCACATTTATCCTTTCTGCTCAGCTTACCACTACTACCGGAATAGGTGGCTCAAGTGCTCAACAAAAACCATATGGAATAGATTTATTATGGATGATTAAAAAATGATAGTATTAGTGCGTGTGACTTTAAAGATTGAAGAATTTAAAAGGTATCACATATATTTTTGTAACCTAAACCGTATGCAATGAGGGCATCCAAAAATGAATTTAGATCATAACATACTTCCAAAGTTGATCTAGAGTAAGGGCGCCGAGATTTTCAGATAGGCATACGTTTGTGATGTTCAAATGTTTTCTTTTAGTGTTGTGAACTTTTAAATGTCATGAACATTTTTCTATATGTTATGAACATTTTGTCAAAATTACGCGAACCAATTTCAACATTGCATGAATAATTTTGAAAATTCCATGACCATAATTTTAAATGTGCGAATATTTTAAAATTTTGTGAACTATATTTGAATAGTACGAACAATTTTTAGAAAATATACAAAAAGAATCTTACATTTTTATGATTTTTTAATCTCATGAACATATTTTTAAGCATGTGAATAGTTTTTAAATGACACGACCATTTTTATGAAAGGTATGAACAATTTTTTTGCATGAATATTTTTACATTGAACATATTTTCAATGTGTGATGAATGTTTCTAAAAAAGTATGTAAATTAGTTTGTAAAATATAAAAATAAAAACAGGTTATTCCTTTATTTTGTTTTGATCTACAGGTGACACTTTCTTCAGAAAACAAACTCTACAAAACCTAAGATGACGAAGAAGAAGAACAAACTTAATAAAAAATTAAACAAAGTAATCGAGAGACCCGGTTCTCGGTCTCGCAATAGGGGCACGACTTTGTCTCGGTTGCAGCCAGACAAAAGCATGTCTTGCCTTAGGTGTTGTTACTGTTGGGGAACGTAGTAATTTCAAAAAAATTCCTACGCACACGCAAGATCATGGTGATGCATAGCAACGAGAGGGGAGAGTGTTGTCTACGTACCCTGGTAGACCGAAGCGGAAGCGTTGACGCAACGTAGAGGAAGTAGGCGTACGTCTTCCCGGTCCAACCGATCCAAGCACTGTTACTCCGGCACCTCCGAGTTCTTGGCACACGTTCAGCTCGATGACGCTCCCCGGGCTCCGATCCAGCAAAGCTTCGGGGAGGAGTTCCGTCAGCACGACGGTGTGGTGACGATCTTGATGTTCAACCGTCGCAGGGCTTCGCCTAAGCACCGCTACAATATGACCTAGGTGTAATATCGTGGAGGGGGGCACCGCACACGGCTAAGGAACGATCACGAAGATCAACTTGTGTGTCATGGGGTGCCCCCCTGCCTCCGTATATAAAGGAGCAAGGGGGAGGGGGCGGCCGGCCTAGGAGAGGGCGCACCAAGGGGAGTCCTACTCCCACCGGGAGTAGGACTCCCTCCTTCCTTGTTGGAGTAGGAGAAGGGGAAAGAGGGGGAGAGGAAGAAGGAAAAGGGGGCTGCGCCCCTTGTCCAATTCGGACCAGAGGGGGGGGGGCGCAGGCCTCCTTCCTTTTGGCCTCTCTCCTCTATTCCCGTATGGCCCAATAAGGCCCATATACTCCCGGGCGAATTCCCGTAACTCTCCGGTACTCCGAAAAATACCCGAATCACTCAGAACCTTTCCGAAGTCCGAATATAGTCGTCCAATATATCGATCTTTACATCTCGACCATTTCGAGACTCCTCGTCATGTCCCCGATCTCATCCAGGACTCCGAACTCCTTCGGTACATCAAAACTCATAAACTCATAATATAACTGTTATCGAAACCTTAAGCGTGCGGACCCTACGGTTCGAGAACAATGTAGAATGACCGAGAAACGTCTCTGGTCAATAACCAATAGCGGAACCTGGATGCTCATATTGGCTCCTACATATTCTACGAAGATCTTTATCGGTCAGACCGCATAACAACATACGTTGTTTCCTTTGTCATCGGTATGTTACTTGCCCGAGATTCGATCGTCGGTATCTCAATACCAAGTTCAATCTCGTTACCAGCAAGTCTCTTTACTCGTTCCATAATACATCATCTCGCAACTAACTCATTAGTTGCAATGCTTGCAAGGCTTATGTGATGTGTATTACCGAGAGGGCCCAGAGATACCTCTCCGACAATCGGAGTGACAAATCCTAATCTTGAAATACGCCAACCCAACATGTACCTTTGGAGACACCTGTAGAGCACCTTTATAATCACCCAGTTACGTTGTGACGTTTGGTAGCACACAAAGTGTTCCTCTGGTAAACGGGAGTTGCATAATCTCATAGTCATACGAACATGTATAAGTCATGAAGAAAGCAATAGCAGAATACTAAACGATCGTGTGCTAAGCTAATGGAATAGGTCATGTCAATCACATCATTCTCCTAATGATGTGATCCCGTTAATCAAATGAAAACTCATGTCTATGGCTAGGAAACATAACCATCTTTGATCAACAAGCTAGTCAAGTAGAGGCATACTAGTGACACTCTATTTGTCTATGTATTCACACATGTATTATGTTTCCGATTAATACAATTCTAGCATGAATAATAAAAATTTATCATGAAATAAGGAAATAAATAATAACTTTATTATTGCCTCTAGGGCATATTTCCTTCAGTCTCCCACTTGCACTAGAGTCAATAATCTAGATCACATCACCATGTGATTTAACACCAATAGTTTACATCATCATGTGATTAACACCCATAGTTCACATCGTTATGTGACCAACACTCAAAGGGTTTACTAGAGTCAATAATCTAGTTCACATCGCTATGTGATTAACACCCAAAGAGTAATAAGGTGTGATCATGTTTTGCTTGTGAGAGTGAAGGAAATATGCCCTAGAGGCAATAATAAAGTTATTATTTATTTACTTACATCATGATAAATGTTTATTATTCATGCTAGAATTGTATTAACCGGAAACATAATACATATGTGAATACATAGACAAACAGAGTGTCACTAGTATGCCTCTACTTGACTAGCTAGTTAATCAAAGATGGTTATATTTCCTAACCATGAACAAAAAGTTGTTATTTGATTAATGAGGTCACATCATTAGTTGAATGATCTGATTGACATGACCCATTCCATTAGCTTAGCACCCGATCGTTTAGTATGTTGTTGTTGCTTTCTTCATGACTTATACATGTTCCTATGACTATGAGATTATGCAACTCCCGTTTACCGGAGGAACACTTTGTGTGCTACCAAACGTCACAACGTAACTAGGTGATTATAAAGTGCTCTACAGGTGTCTCCAAAGGTAGATGTTGTGTTGGCGTATTTCGAGATTAGGATTTGTCACTCCGATTGTCGGAGAGGTATCTCTGGGCCCTCTCGGTAATGCACATCACATAAGCCTTGCAAGCATTACAACTAATGAGTTAGTTGAGAGATGATGTATTAAAGAACGAGTAAAGAGACTTGCCGGTAACGAGATTGAACTAGGTATTGGATACCGACGATCAAATCTCGGGCAAGTAACATACCGATGACAAAGGGAACAACGTATGTTGTTATGCGGTCTGACCGATAAAGATCTTCGTAGAATATGTAGGAGCCAATATGGGCATCCAGGTCCCGCTATTGGTTATTGACCGGAGACGTGTCTCGGTCATGTCTACATTGTTCTCGAACCGTAGGGTCCGCACACTTAACGTTACGATGACAGTTATTATGAGTTTATGCATTTTGATGTACCGAAGTTAGTTCGGAGTCCCAGATGTGATCACGGACATGACGAGGAGTCTCGAAATGGTCGAGACATAAAGATTGATATATTGGATGACTGTATTCGGACACCGGAAGGGTTCTGGAGTATTATCGGATAAAATCGGAGCACCGAGGGGGTTACCAGAACCCCCCGGGGGGTTAATGGGCCTCATGGGCCTAATGTGGAGAAGAGGAAGGGGCTGCCAGGGCAGGCCGCGCGCCCCCTCTCCCCCTAGTCCGAATTGGACAAGGAGGGAGGGGCGGCGCCCCCCCTTTCCTGTTCTCCCTCCACATCTCCTAGTTGAACAAGGAAACGGGAGGGGAGTCCTACTCCCGGTAGGAGTAGGACTCCTCCTGCGCGCCTCCATAGGGCCGGCCGCACCCCCCCTTGGATCCTTTATATACGGAGGCAAGGGGGCACCCTAGGACACACAATTGATCCATGTGATCATTCCTTAGCCGTGTGCGGTGCCCCCTTCCACCATATTCCACCTCGGTCATATCGTTGTAGTGCTTAGGCGAAGCCCTGCATCGGTAGTACATCATCATCGTCACCACGCCGTTGTGCTGACGGAACTCATCCCCGAAGATTTGCTGGATCGGAGCCCGGGGAGCGTCATCGAGCTGTACGTGTGCTAAGAACTCGGAGGTGCCGGTGTAACGGTACTTGGATCGGTCGGATCAGGAAGACGTACGACTACTTCCTCTATGTTGCGTCAACGCTTCCGCTTCGGTCTACGAGGGTACGTGGACAACTCTCTCCCCTCGTTGCTATGCATCACCATGATCTTGCGTGTGCGTAGGAAAATTTTTGAAATTACTACGTTCCCCAACAGTGGCATCCGAGCCTAGGTTTTATGGTTTGATGTTATTTGCACGAGTAGAACACAAGTGAGTTGTGAGCGATATAAGTCATACTACCTACCAGCATGTCATACTTTGGTTCGGCGGTATTGTTGGATGAAGCGGCCCGGACCGACATTACGCGTACGCTTACGCGAGACCGGTTCTCCCGACGTGCTTTGCACATAGGTGGCTTGCGGGTGACAGTTTCTCCAACTCTAGTTGAACCGAGTGTGGCTACGCCCGGTCCTTGCGAAGGTTAAAACGGCATTAACTTGACAAACTATCGTTGTGGTTTTGATGCGTAGGTAAGATTGGTTCTTGCTTAAACCCGTAGCAGCCACGTAAAACATGCAACAACAAAGTAGAGGACGTCTAACTTGTTTTTGCAGGGCATGTTGTGATGTGATATGGTCAAGACATGATGCTAAATTTTATTGTATGAGATGATCATGTTTTGTAACCAAGTTATCGGCAACTGGCAGGAGCCATATGGTTGTCGCTTTATTGTATGCAATGCAATCGCGCTGTAATGCTTTACTTTATCACTAAGCGGTAGCGATAGTCGTGGAAGCATAAGATTGGTGAGACGACAACGATGCTACGATGGAGATCAAGGTGTCGCGCCGGTGACGATGGTGATCATGACGGTGCTTCGGAGATGGAGATCACAAGCACAAGATGATGATGGCCATATCATATCACTTATATTGATTGCATGTGATGTTTATCTTTTATGCATCTTATCTTGCTTTGATTGACGGTAGCATTATAAGATGATCTCTCACTAAATTATCAAGAAGTGTTCTCCCTGAGTATGCACCGTTGCCAAAGTTCGTCGTGCCCAGACACCACGTGATGATCGGGTGTGATAAGCTCTACGTCCATCTACAACGGGTGCAAGCCAGTTTTGCACACGCAGAATACTCAGGTTAAACTTGACGAGCCTAGCATATGCAGATATGGCCTCGGAACACGAAGACCGAAAGGTCGAGCGTGAATCATCTAATAGATATGATCAACATAATGATGTTCACCATTGAAAACTAATCCATTTCACGTGATGATCGGTTATGGTTTAGTTGATTTGGATCACGTGATCACTTAGAAGATTAGAGGGATGTCTATCTAAGTGGGAGTTCTTTAAGTAATTTGATTAATTGAACTTAAATTTATCATGAACTTAGTACCTGATAGTATCTTGCTTATGTATGTTTGATTGTAGATAGATGGCCCGTGTTGTTGTTCCGTTAAATTTTAATGTGTTCCTTGAGAAAGCAAAGTTGAAAGATGATGGTAGAAATTACACGGACTGGGTCCGTAACTTGAGGATTATCCTCATTGCTACATAGAAGAATTACGTCCTGGAAGCACCGCTGGGTGCCAGGCCTGCTGCTGGAGCAACACCAGATGTTATGAACGTCTGGCAGAGCAAAGCTGATAACTACTCGATAGTTCAGTGTGCCATGCTTTACGGCTTAGAATCGGGACTTCAACGACGTTTTGAACATCATGGAGCATATGAGATGTTCCAGGAGTTGAAGTTAATATTTCAAGCAAATGCCCGGATTGAGAGATATGAAGTCTCCAATAAGTTCTATAGCAGCAAGATGGAGGAGAACAGTTCTGTCAGTGAGCATATACTCAAAATGTCTGGGTATAATAATCACTTGATTCAGATGGGAGTTAATCTTCCGGATGATTGCGTCATTGACAGAATTCTCCAATCACTGCCACCAAGCTACAAGAGCTTTGTGATGAATTATAATATGCAAGGGATGAATAAGACTATTCCCAAGCCCTTCGCAATGCTGAAAGCTGCGGAGGTAGAAATCAAGAAGGAGCATCAAGTGTTGATGGTCAGCAAGACCACTAGTTTCAAGAAAAAGGGCAAAGGGAAGAAGAAGGGGAACTTCAAGAAGAATGGCAAGCAAGTTGCTGCTCAGGAGAAGAAACCCAAGTCTGGACCTGAGCCTGAAACTGAGTGCTTCTACTGCAAGCAGACTGGTCACTGGAAGCGGAACTGCCCCAAGTATTTGGCGGATAAGAAGGATGGCAAGGTGAACAAAGGTATATGTGATATACATGTTATTGATGTGTACCTTACTAGAGCTCGCAGTAGCACCTGGGTATTTGATACTGGTTCTGTTGCTAATATTTGCAACTCGAAACAGGGACTACGGATTAGGCGAACACTGGCAAAGGCCGAGGTGACGATGCGCGTGGGAAACGGTTCCAAAGTCGATGTGATCGCGGTCGGCACGCTGCCTCTACATCTACCTTCGGGATTAGTATTAGACCTAAATAATTGTTATTTGGTGCCAGCGTTAAGCATGAACATTATATCTGGATCTTGTTTGATGCGAGACGGTTATTCATTTAAATCAGAGAATAATGGTTGTTCTATTTATATGAGTAATATCTTTTATGGTCATGCACCCTTGAAGAGTGGTCTATTTCTGATGAATCTCGATAGTAGTGATACACATATTCATAATGTTGAAACCAAAAGATGCAGAATTGATAATGATAGTGCAAATTATTTTGGCACTGCCGTTTAGGTCATATCGGTGTAAAGCGCATGAAGAAACTCCATACTGATGGACTTTTGGAACCACTTGATTATGAATCACTTGGTACTTGCGAACCGTAACTTATGGGAAAGATGACTAAAACACCGTTCTCCGGTACTATGGAGGGAGCAACAGATTTGTTGGAAATCATACATACCGATGTATGTGGTCCGATGAATATTGAGGCTCGTGGCGGATATCGTTATTTTCTCACCTTCACAGATGATTTAAGCAGATATGGGTATATCTACTTGATGAAACACAAGTCTGAAACATTTGAAAAGTTCAAAGAATTTCAGAGTGAAGTTGAAAATCATCGTAACAAGAAAATAAAGTTTCTACGATCTGATCGTGGAGGAGAATATTTGAGTTACGAGTTTGGTGTACATTTGAAACAATGCGGAATAGTTTCGCAACTCACGCCACCCGAAACACCACAGCGCAATGGTGTGTCCGAACGTCGTAATCGTACTTTACTAGATATGGTGCGATCTATGATGTCTCTTACTAATTTACCGCTATCATTTTGGGGTTATGCTTTAGAGACGGCCGCATTCACGTTAAACAGGGCACCATCAAAATCCGTTGAGACGGCGCCTTATGAACTATGGTTTGGCAAGAAGCCAAAGTTGTCGTTTCTTAAAGTTTGGGGCTGCGATGCTTATGTGAAAAAGCTTCAACCTGATAAGCTCGAACCCAAATCGGAGAAATGTGTCTTCATAGGTTACCCAAAGGAGACTGTTGGGTACACCTTCTATCACAGATCCGAA
The DNA here is from genome assembly GCA_034509565.1 of Triticum monococcum. Taxonomy (NCBI): domain Eukaryota; kingdom Viridiplantae; phylum Streptophyta; class Magnoliopsida; order Poales; family Poaceae; genus Triticum; species Triticum monococcum. The sequence continues at coordinate 7,127,038 of CM067847.1, read as the reverse complement.
GGCAAGACATTCGTTGCTAAGAATGGATCCTTTCTAGAGAAGGAGTTTCTCTCGAAAGAAGTGAGTGGGAGTAAAGTAGAACTTGACGAGGTAACTGTACCTGCTCCCTTATTGGAAAGTAGTACATCACAGAAAACTGTTTCTGCGACACCTACACCAACAAGTGAGGAAGCTAATGATAATGATCATGAAACTTCAGGACAAGATACTACTAAACCTCGTAGATCAACCAGAGTGAGATCCGCGCCAGAGTGGTACGGTAATCCTGTTCTGGAAATCATGCTACTAGATCATGATGAACCTACGAACTATGAAGAAGCGATGGTGAGCCCAGATTCCGCAAAATGGTTGAAGCCATGAAATCTGAGATGGGATCCATGTATGAGAACAAAGTATGGACTTTGGTTGACTTGCCCGATGATCGACAAGCAATTGAGAATAAATGGATCTTCAAGAAGAAGACTGACGCTGACGGTAATGTTACTGTCTACAAAGCTCGACTTGTCGCAAAAGGTTTTCGACAAGTTCAAGGGGTTGACTACGATGAGACCTTCTCACCTGTAGCGATGCTTAAGTCCGTCCGAATCATGTTAGCAATTGCCGCATTTTATGATTATGAAATTTGGTAGATGGATGTCAAAACTGCATTTCTGAATGGATTTCTGGAAGAAGAGTTGTATATGATGCAACCAGAAGGTTTTGTCGATCCAAAGGGAGCTAACAAAGTGTGCAAGCTCCAGCGATCCATTTATGGACTGGTGCAAGCCTCTCGGAGTTGGAATAAACGCTTTGATAGTGTGATCAAAGCATTTGGTTTTATACAGACTTTCGGAGAAGCCTGTATTTACAAGAAAGTGAGTGGGAGCTCTGTAGCATTTCTGATATTATATGTGGATGACATATTACTGATTGGAAATGATATAGAATTTCTGGATAGCATAAAGGGATACTTGAATAAGACTTTTTCAATGAAAGACCTCCGTGAAGCTGCTTACATATTAGGCATAAAGATCTATAGAGATAGATCAAGACGCTTAATTGGACTTTCACAAAGCACATACCTTGACAAGATTTTGAAGAAGTTCAAAATAGATCAAGCAAAGAAAGGGTTCTTGCCTGTATTACAAGGTGTGAAGTTGAGTCAGACTCAATGCCCGACCACTGCAGAAGATAGAGAGAAAATGAAAGATGTTCCCTATGCTTCAGCCATAGGCTCTATCATGTATGCAATGTTGTGTACCAAACCTGATGTGTGCCTTGCTATAAGTTTAGCAGGGAGGTACCAAAGTAATCCAGGAGTGGATCAGTGGACAGCGGTCAAGAACATCCTGAAATACCTGAAAAGGACTAAGGATATGTTTCTCGTATATGGAGGTGACAAAGAGCTCATCGTAAACGGTTACGTTGATGCAAGCTTTGACACTGATCCGGACAATTCTAAATCGCAAACCGGATACATGTTTACATTAAACGGTGGAGCTGTCAGTTGGTGCAGTTCTAAACAAAGCGTTGTGGCGGGATCTATATGTGAAGCAGAGTACATAGCTGCTTCGGAAGCAGCGAACGAAGGAGTCTGAATGAAGGAGTTCATATCCGATCTAGGTGTCATACCTAGTGCATCGGGTCCAATGAAAATCTTTTGTGACAATACTGGTGCAATTGCTTTGGCAAAGGAATCCAGATTTCACAAGAGAACCAAGCACATCAAGAGACGCTTCAATTCCATCCGGGATCTAGTCCAGGTGGGAGACATAGAGATTTGCAAGATACATACGGATCTAAATGTTGCAGACCCGTTGACTAAGCCTTTTCCACGAGCAAAACATGATCAGCACCAACACTCCATGGGTGTTAGAATCATTACAGTGTAATCTAGATTATTGACTCTAGTGCAAGTGGGAGACTGAAGGAAATATGCCCTAGAGGCAATAATAAAGTTATTATTTATTTCCTTACATCATGATAAATGTTTATTATTCATGCTAGAATTGTATTAACCGGAAACATAATACATGTGTGAATACATAGACAAACAGAGTGTCACTAGTATGCCTCTACTTGACTAGCTCATTAATCAAAGATGGTTATATTTCCTAACCATGAACAAAAGGTTGTTATTTGATTAACGAGGTCACATCAATAGTTGAATGATCTGATTGACATGACCCATTCCATTAGCTTAGCACCCGATCGTTTAGTATGTTGCTGTTGCTTTCTTCATGACTTATACATGTTCCTATGACTATGAGATTATGCAACTCCCGTTTACCGGAGGAACACTTTGTGTGCTACCAAACGTCACAACGTAACTGGGTGATTATAAAGGTGCTCTACAGGTGTCTCCAAAGGTAGATGTTGGGTTGGCATATTTCGAGATTAGGATTTGTCACTCCGATTGTCGGAGAGGTATCTCTGGGCCCTCTCGGTAATGCACATCACATAAGCCTTGCAAGCATTACAACTAATGAGTTAGTTGAGAGATGATGTATTACGGAACGAGTAAAGAGACTTGCTGGTAACGAGATTGAACTAGGTATTGGATACCGATGATCAAATCTTGGGCAAGTAACATACCGATGACAAAGGGAACAACGTATGTTGTTATGCGGTCTGACCGATAAAGATCTTCGTAGAATATGTAGGAGCCAATATGGGCATCCAGGTCCCGCTATTGGTTATTGACCGGAGACGTGTCTCGGTCATGTCTACATTGTTCTCGAACCGTAGGGTCCGCACGCTTAACGTTACGATGACAGTTATTATGAGTTTATGCATTTTGATGTACCGAAGTTAGTTCGGAGTCCCGGATGTGATCACGGACATGACGAGGAGTCTCGAAATGGTCGAGACATAAAGATTGATATATTGGATGACTATATTCGGACACCGGAAGGGTTCCGGAGTATTATCGGATAAAACCGGAGCACCGGGGGGTTACCGGAACCCCCCGGGGGGTTAATGGGCCTCATGGGCCTAATGTGGAGAAGAGGAAGGGGCTGCCAGGGCAGGCCGCGCGCCCCCTCTCCCCCTAGTCCGAATTGGACAAGGAGGAAGGGGCGGCGCCCCCCCCCTTTCCTATTCTCCCTCCACCTCTCCTAGTTGAACAAGGAAACGGGAGGGGAGTCCTACTCCCGGTAGGAGTAGGACTCCTCCTGCGCGCCTCCATAGGGCCCGCCGCACCCCCCCCCTTGGATCCTTTATATACGGAGGCAAGGGGGCACCCTAGGACACACAATTGATCCATGTGATCGTTCCTTAGCCGTGTGCGGTGCCCCCTTCCACCATATTCCACCTCGGTCATATCATTGTAGTGCTTAGGCGAAGCCGTGCGTCGGTAGTACATCATCATCGTCACCACGCCGTTGTGCTGACGGAACTCATCCCCGAAGCTTTGCTGGATCGGAGCCCGGGGAGCGTCATCGAGCTGTACGTGTGCTAAGAACTCGGAGGTGCCGGAGTAACGGTGCTTGGATCGGTCGGATCGGGAAGACGTACGACTACTTCCTCTACGTCGCGTCAACGCTTCCGCTTCGGTCTACAAGGGTACGTAGACAACTCTCTCCCCTCGTTGCTATGCATCACCATGATCTTGCGTGGGCGTAGGAGAATTTTTGAAATTACTACGCTCCCCAATAGAGAGAAGTTTAGTCAACGGGTCTGCCACATTCAGATCCGTATGTATTTTGCAAATTTCTATGTCAACAATACTCTGCTCGGAGCTACTCTAGCTAATTGCTCCCACTTTCAATATGTATCTAGATTGAGACTTAGAGTCATCTAGATTAGTGTCAAAACTTGCATCGACGTAACCCTTTACGACGAACCTTTTTGTCACCTCCATAATCGAGAAACATATCCTTATTCCACTAAGGATAATTTTGACCGCCGTCGAGTGATCTACTCCTAGATCACTATTGTACTCCCTTGCCAAAATCAGTGTAGGGTATACAATAGATCTGGTACAAAGCATGGCATACTTTATAGAACTTATGGCCAAGGCATAGGGAATGACTTTCATTCTCTTTCTATCTTCTGCCGTGGTCAGGTTTTGAGTCTTACTCAATTTCACACCTTGTAACACAGGCAAGAACTCTTTCTTTGACTGTTCCATTTTGAACTACTTCAAAATCTCGTCAAGGTATGTACTCATTGAAAAAACTTATCAAGCGTCTTGATCTATCTCTATAGATCTTGATACTCAATATGTAAGCAGCTTCACTGAGGTCTTTTTTTGAAAAACTCCTTTCAAATACTCCTTTATGCTTTGCGGAATAATTCTACATTATTTCCGATCAACAATATGTCATTTACATATACTTATCAGAAATGTTGTAGTGCTCCCACTCACTTTCTTGTAAATACAGGCTTCACCGCAAGTCTGTATAAAACTATATGCTTTGATCAACTTATCAAAGCGTATATTCCAACTCCGAGATGCTTGCACCAGTCCATAGATGGATCGCTGGAGCTTGCATATTTTGTTAACACCTTTAGGATTGACAAAACCTTCTAGTTGCATCGTATACAACTCTTCTTTAATAAAACCATTAAGGAATGCAATTTTGTTTTATCCATTTGCCGGATTTCATAAAATGCGACAATTGCTAACATGATTCAGACAGACTTAAGCATAGATACAAGTGAGAAACTCTCATCGTATTCAACACCTTGAACTTATCGAAAACCTTTTGCGACAATTCTAGCTTTGTAGATAGTAACACTACTATCAGCGTCTGTCTTCCTGTTGAAGATCCATTTATTTTCTATGGCTTGCCGATCATTGGGCAAATCAACCAAAGTCCATACTTTGTTCTCATACATGGATCCCATCTCAGATTTCATGGCCTCAAGCCATTTTGCGGAATCTGGGCTCATCATCGCTTCCTCATAGTTCGCAAGTTCATCATGATCTAGTAGCATGACTTCCAGAATAGGATTACCGTACCACTCTGGTGCGTATCTCACTCTGGTTTACCTACGAGATTCGGTAGTAACTTGATGTGAAGTTACATGATCATCATCATTAGCTTCCTCACTAATTGGTGTAGTAGTCACAAGAACAGATTTCTGTGGTGAACTACTTTCCAATAAGGGAGATGGTACAATTACCTTATCAAGTTTTCTACTTTCCTCCCACTCACTTCTTTCGAGAGAAACTCCTTCTCTAGAAAGGATCCATTCTTAGCAATGAATTTGCCTCTGGATCTGTGATAGAAGGTGTACCCAACAGTCTCCTTTGGGTATCCTATGAAGACGCATTTCTCCGATTTGGGTTCGAGCTTATCAGGATGAAACTTTTTCACATAAGCATTGCAACTCCAAACTTTAAGAAACGACAACTTAGGTTTATTGCTAAACCATAGTTCATACGGTGTCGTCTCAACGGATTTATATGGTGCCCTATTTAATGTGAATGCAGCTGTCTCTAATGCATAACCCCAAAACGATAGTGGTAGATCGGTAAGAGACATCATAGATCGCACCATATCTAATAAAGTACGGTTACGATGTTCGTACACACCATTACACTGTGGTGTTTTCTGGTGGCGTGAGTCGTGAAACTATTTCACATTGTTTTAACTGAAGGCCAAACTCGTAACTCAAATATTTTACCTCTGCGATCATATCGTAGAAACTTTTATTTTCTTGTTACGATGATTCTCCACTTCACTCTGAAATTCTTTGAACTTTTCAAACATTTCAGATTTATGTTTCATCAAGTAGATATACCCATATCTGCTCAAATCATCTGTGAAGGTCAGAAAATAATGATACTTGTCACGAGCCTTAATATTCATCGGACCACATACATCAGTATGTATGATTTCCAACAAATCTGTTGCTCGCTCCATTGTTCCGGAGAACGGAGTCTTAGTCATCTTGCCCATGAGGCATGGTTCGCAAGTATCAAGTGATTCATAATCAAGTGATTCGAAAAGCCCATCAGCATGGAGTTTCTTCATGCGCTTTACATCATTATGACCTAAACGGCAGTGCCACAAATAAGTTGCACTATCATTATTAACTTTGCATCTTTTGGTTTCAATATTATGAATATGTGTATCACTATGATCGAGATCCAACGAACCATTTTCATTGGGTGTGTAACCATATAAGGTTTTATTCATGTAAACAGAACAACAATTTATTCTCTTACTTAAATGAATAACCGTATTGCAATAAACATGATCAAATCATATTCATGCTCAACACCAAATAACACTTATTTAGGTTCAAAACTAATCCCGAAAGTATAGGGAGTGTGCGATGATGATCATATCAATCTTGGAACCACTTCCAACTCTCATCGTCACTTCACCCTTAACTAGTCTTTGTTCATTCTGCAACTCCCGTTTTGAGTTACTAATCTTAGCAACTGAACTAGTACCAAATACTAAGGGGTTGCTATGAACACTAGTAAAGTACACATCAATAACATGTATATCAAATATACCTTTGTTTACTTTGCCATCCTTTCTTATCCACCAAATACTTGGGGTAGTTCCTCTTCCAGTGACCAATCCCTTTGCAGTAGAAGCACTTAGTCTTTGGCTTAGGACCAGACTTGGGTTTCTTCACTTGAGCAGCAACTTGCTTGTCGTTCTTCTTGAAGTTCCCCTTCTTCCTTTGCCCTTTTCTTGAAACTAGTAGTCTTGTTAACCATCAACACTTGATGTTTTTCTTGATTTCTACCTTTGTCGATTTCAGCATCACGAAGAGCTTGGGAATTACTTTCGTCATCCCTTGCATATTATAGATCATCACAAAGTTCTACTAACTTGGTGATGGTGACTAGAGAATTCTGTCAATCACTATTTTATCTGGAAGATTAACTCCCACTTGATTCAAGCGATTGTAGTACCCAGACTATCTGAGCACATGCTCACTAGTTGAGCGATTCTCCTCCATCTTTTAGCTATAGAACTTGTTGGAGACTTCATATCTCTCAACTCGGGTATTTGCTTGAAATATTAACTTCAATTCCTGGAACATCTCATATGGTCCATGACGTTCAAAACGTCTTTGAAGTCCCGATTCTAAGCCGTTAAGCATGGTGCACTAAACTATCAAGTAGTCATCATACCGAGCTTTTGTCAAAAACGTTCAAAACGTCTGCATCTGCTCCTGCAATAGGTCTATCACCTAGCGGTGCATTAAGGACATAATTCTTCTGTGCAGCAATGAGGATAAACCTCAGATCACGGATCCAATCCGCATCATTGCTACTAACATCTTTCAACACAATTTTCTCTAGGAACATATCAAAATAAACATATGAAAGCAACAACGCGAGCTATTGATCATAATTTGCAAAATACTACCAGGACTAAGTTCATGATAAATTAAAGTTCAATTAATCATATTACTTAAGAACTCCCACTTAGATAGACATCCATCTATTCCTCTAAGTGATCACGTGATCCAAATCAACTAAACCATGTCCGATCATCACGTGAGATGGAGTAGTTTCAATGGTGAACATCACTATGTTGATCATATCTACTATATGATTCACGCTCGACCTTTCGGTCTCCGTGTTCCGCGGCCATATCTGTTATATGCTAGGCTCGTCAAGTTTAACCTGAGTATTCCGCGTGTGCAACTGTTTTGCACCCGTTGTATTTGAACGTAGAGCCTATCACACCCGATCATCACGTGGTGTCTCAGCACGAAGAACTTTCGCAACGGTGCATACTCAAGGAGAACACTTATACCTTGATAATTTAGTGAGAGATCATCTTATAAAGCTACCGCCGAACTAAGCAAAATAAGATGTATAATAGATAAACATCACATGCAATCATAATATGTGACATGATATGGCCATCATCATCTTGTGCCTTTGATCTCCATCTCCAAAGCATCGCCATGATCTCCATCGTCACCGGCATGACACCATGATCTCCATCATCTTGATCTATATCAATGTGTCGTCATATGGTCGTCTCGCCAACAATTGCTCTTGCAACTATTGCTATCGCATAGCGATAAAGTAAAGCAATTATTTGGCGCTTGCATCTTATGCAATAGAGAGACAACCATAAGGCTTTTGCCAGTTGTCGATAACTTCAAAAAAACATGATCATCTCATACAACAACTTATATCTCATCACGTTTTGACCATATCACATCACAACATGCCCTTCCAAAAAAAGTTAGACGTCCTCTACTTTGTTGTTGCAAATTTTACGTGGCTGCTACGGGCTTAAGCAAGAACCAATCTTACCTACGCATCAAAACCACAACGATAGTTTGTCAAGTTGGTGCTGTTTTAACCTTCGCAAGGACCGGGCGTAGCCACACTCGGTTCAACTAAAGTTGGAGAAACTAACACCCGTCAGCCACCTATGTGCAAAGCACGGTGGTAGAACCAGTCTCGCGTAAGCGTACGCGTAATGTCGGTCCGGGCCGCTTCATCCAACAATACCGCCGAACCAAAGTATGACATGCTGGTAAGCAGTATGACTTATATCGCCCACAACTCACTTGTGTTCTACTCGTGCATATAACATCAAACCATAAAACCTAGGCTCAGATGCCACTGATGGGGAACGTAGTAATTTCAAAAAAATTCTTACGCACACGCAAGATCATGGTGATGCATAGCAACGAGAGCGGAGAGTGTTGTCTACGTACCCTCGTAGACCGAAGCGGAAGCGTTGACGCAACGTAGAGGAACACTAGAAGAAACCTGTTAATCCATGACAGATTTTTGTTGACGTTTTCAAAACTGTCATGGACGGCCCCGCAAGCCCGCCAAAGCCCACTAAAGCCCGCCGAACATTTACCCATATAAAAACCTAACCCTAACCCCCTCCTCTCTCGGTCCTCCACATCCCCTCCTGATTCCCCATCGCCGCCACCGACCACCTCCCCCTTCCTCTCCTAGAGCCACACCCATCCCAATCCATCTTCCTCCTCACCTCCGCCTAGCAATGGCACATCGCTGCCGCTCGCACCCACCAGCCACCTTGCTCATGGGCTCGGCCCTGTCCCCCATCCTTTCCTGACGTTCTCACCTAGAACAGATCGAGTAGCCGACAGCCAGATCCGCAGCGGTCCTTCCAGTGGCCATCTCATGGAGCTCATGTTGGAAATATGCCCTAGAGGCAATAATAAAAGCATTATTATTATATTTCCTTGTTCATGATAATTGTCTTTATTCATGCTACAATTGTGTTATCCGGAAATCGTAATACATCTGTGAATAACAGACACCAACATGTCCCTAGTAAGCCTCTAGTTGACTAGCTCGTTGATCGACAGATAGTCATGGTTTCCTGACTATGGACATTGGATGTCATTGATAACGAGATCACATCATTAGGAGAATGATGTGATGGACAAGACCCAATCCTAAACATAGCATAAAGATCGTATAGTTCGTTTGCTAGAGTTTTTCCAATGTCAAGTATCTTTTCCTTAGACCATGAGATCGTGTAACTCCCGGATACCGTAGGAGTGCTTTGGGTGTACCAAACGTCACAATGTAACTGGGTGACTATAAAGGTAGACTACGGGTATCTCCGAAAGTATCTGTTGGGTTGAAACGGATCAAGACTGGGATTTGTCACTCCGTATGACGGAGAGGTATCACTGGGCCCACTCGGTAATGCATCATCATAATGAGCTCAAAGTGACCAAATGTCTGCTCACGGGATCATGCATTACGGTACGAGTAAAGTGACTTGCCGGTAACGAGATTGAACGAGGTATTGGGATACCGACGATCGAATCTCGGGCACGTAACATACCGATTGACAAAGGGAATTGTATACAGGGTTGCTTGAATCCTCAACATCGTGGTTCATCCGATGAGATCATCGGGGAGTATGTGGGAGCCAACATGGGTATCCAGATCCCACTGTTGGTTATTGACCGGAGAGTCATCTCGGTCGTGTCTACATGTCTCCCGAACCCGTAGGGTCTACACACTTAAGGTTCGGTGACGCTAGGGTTGTAGGGATATGTATATGCAGTAACCCGAATGTTGTTCGGAGTCCCGGATGAGATCCCGGACGTCAAGATGAGTTCCGGAATGGTCCGGAGGTAAAGAATTATATATAGGAAGTGCTGTTTCGGCCATCGGGACAAGTTTCGGGGTCATCGGTATTGTCCCGGGACCACCGGAAGGGTCCCGGGGGCCCACCGGGTGGGGCCACCTGCCCCGGGGGGCCACATGGGCTGTAGGGGGTGTGCCTTGGACTACATGGACCAAGGGCACCAGCCCCAAGGGGCCCATGCGCCTAGGGTTTCCAAAGGGGAGGAGTCCTACTAGTGGAAGGCACCCCCTAGGTGCCTTGGGGGGGAGGGAAACCTCCCTTGGCCGCCGCCCCCTAGGAGATTGGATCTCCTAGGGCCGGCGCCCCCCTAGGCCCTCCTATATATAGTGGGGGAAGGAGGGCTGTTTGATCCACGCCTTTGGTTGCCTCCTTCTCCCTCTCCAACACCTCCTCCTCCATAGTGCTTGGCGAAGCCCTGACGGAGTACTGCAGCTCCATCACCACCACGCCGTCATGCTGCTGCTGGAGCCATGTTCCTCAACCTCTCCTCTCCCCTTGCTGGACCAAGAAGGAGGAGACGTCATCCGCACCGTACGTGTGTTGAACACGGAGGTGCCGTCCATTCGGCGCTTGGTCATCGGTGATTTGGATCACGTCGTGTACGACTACCTCATCCCCGTTCTTTGAACGCTTCCGCTCGCGATCTACAAAGGTATGTAGATGCATCCGATCACTCGTTGCTAGATGAACTCATAGATGGATCTTGGTGAAACCGTAGGAATTTTTTTGTTTTCTGCAACGTTCCCCAACAGTGGCATCATGAGCTAGGTCTATGCGTAGTTCTTCTTGCGCGAGTAGAACACAATTTGTTGTGGGCGTAGATGTTGTCAACTTTCTTGCCGCTACTAGTCTTATCTTGCTTCAACGGTATTGCGGGATGAAGCGGCCCGGACCAACCTTACACGTACGCTTACGTGAGACCGGTTCCACCGACTAACATGCACTAGTCGCATAAGGTGGCTGGCGGGTGTCTGTCTCTCCTACTTTAGTTGGAGCGGATTCGATGAAAAGGGTCCTTATGAAGGGTAAATATAAGTTGACAAATCACGTTGTGGCTTTCACGTAGGTAAGAAAACGTTCTTGCTAGAACCCTAATTCAGCCACGTAAAACTTGCAACAACAATTAGAGGACGTCTAACTTGTTTTTGCAGCAAGTGCTTTGTGATATGATATGGCCAAAGTTGTGATGAATGATGAATGATCTATATGTGATGTATGAGATGTTCATGCTATTGTAATAGGAATCACGACTTGCATGTCGATGAATATGACAACCGGCAGGAGCCATAGGAGTTGTCTTTATTTTTTATATGACCTGCGTGTCATTGAGAAACGCCATGTAAATTACTTTACTTCATTGCTAAACACGTTAGCCATAGTAGTAGAAGTAATAGTTGGCGAGCAACTTCATGGAGACACAATGATGGAGATCATGATGATGGAGATCATGGTGTCATGCCGGTGACAAGATGATCATGGAGCCCCAAGATGGAGATCAAAGGAGCTATGTGATATTGGCCATATCATGTCACTATTATTATTTGATTGCATGTGATGTTTATCATGTTTTGCATCTTGTTTACTTAGAGCGATGGTAGTAAATAAGATGATCCCTCATAATAATTTCAAGAAAGTGTTCCCCCTTACTGTGCACCGTTGCGACAGTTCGTTCGTTTCTAAGCACCACGTGATGATCGGGTGTGATGGATTCCAACGTTCACATACAACGGGTGTAAGACAGAATTACACATGCAAACACTTAGGTTGACTTGACGAGCCTAGCATGTACAGACATGGCCTCGGAACATAGAAGACCGAAAGGTCGAGCATGAGTCGTATAGAAGATACGATCAACATGAAGATGTTCACCGACGTTGACTAGTCCATCTCACGTGATGATCGGACACGGCCTAGTTGACTCGGATCATGTTATACTTAGATGACTAGAAGAGGGATGTCTATCTAAGTGGGAGTTCATTGAATAATTTGATTAGATGAACTTAATTATCATGAACTTAGTCTAAAATATTTACAATATGTCTTGTAGATCAAATGGCCAACGTAGTCCTCAACTTCAACGCGTTCCTAGAGAAAACCAAGCTGAAAGACAATGGCAGCAACTACACGGACTGGGTCCGGAACCTAAGGATCATCCTCATGGCTGCCAAGAAAGATTATGTCCTACAAGCACCGCTAGGTGAAGCTCCCTTCCCACAGAACCAAGACGTTATGAACGCTTGGCAGACACGTGCCGATGACTACTCCCTCGTTCAGTGCGGCATGCTTTACAGTTTAGAGCCGGGGCTCCAAAAGCGTTTTGAGAGACATGGAGCATATGAGATGTTCAAAGAGCTGAAAATGGTTTTTCAAGCTCATGCCCGGGTCGAGAGATATGAAGTCTCCGACAAATTCTTTAGCTGTAAGATGGAGGAAAATAGTTCTGTCAGTGAGCACATACTCACTATGTCTGGGTTACATAACCGCTTGACTCAGCTGGGAGTTAATCTCCCGGATGATGCGGTCATTGACAGAATCCTCCAGTCGCTTCCACCAAGCTACAAGAGCTTTGTGATGAACTTCAATATGGAGGGAATGGAAAAGACCATTCCTGAGGTATTTGCAATGCTGAAATCAGCAGAGGTAGAAGTCAAGAAGGAACATCAAGTGTTGATGGTCAATAAAACCACTAAGTTCAAGAAGGGCAAGGGTAAAAACAACTTCAAGAAGGACGGCAAGGGAGTTGCCGCGCCCGGTAAGCAAGCTGCCGGGAAGAAGCCAAAGAATGGACCCAAGCCCGAGACTGAGTGCTTTTATTGCAAGGGAAGTGGTCACTGGAAGCGGAACTGCCCCAAATACTTAGCAGACAAGAAGGCCGGCAAAACAAAAGGTATATGTGATATACATGTAATTGATGTGTACCTTACCAGTACTTGTAGTAGCTCCTGGGTATTTGATACCGGTGCAGTTGCTCACATTTGTAAGTCAAAGCAGGAGCTGCGGAATAAACGGAAACTGGCGAAGGACGAGGTGACGATGCACGTCGGGAATGGTTCCAAGGTCAATGTGATCGCCGTCGGCACGCTACCTCTACATTTACCTATGGGATTAGTTTTAAACCTCAATAATTGTTATTTAGTGCCAGCTTTGAGCATGAACATTGTATCGGGATCTCGTTTAATTCGAGATGGCTACTCATTTAAATCCGAGAATAATGGTTGTTCTACTTATATGAGAGATATGTTTTATGGTCATGCTCCGATGGTGAATGGTTTATTCTTTCTCGAGCGTAATGCTACACATGTTCATAGTGTGAAAACCAAAAGATGTAAGGTTGATAATGATAGTCCCACATACTTGTGGCACTGCCGCCTTGGTCACATAGGTGTCAAACGCATGAAGAAGCTCCATGCAGATGGACTTTTAGAGTCTCTTGATTACGAATCATTTGACACGTGCGAACCATGCCTCATGGGAAAAATGACCAAGACTCCGTTCTTAGGAACAATGGAGCGAGCAACCAACTTATTGGAAATCATACATACTGATGTGTGCGGTCCAATGAGTGTTGAGGCTCGCGGTGGCTATCGTTATGTTCTCACCCTCACTGATGACTTGAGTAGATATGGGTATGTCTACTTAATGAAACACAAGTCTGAAACCTTTGAAAAGTTCAAGGAATTTCAGAGTGAGGTTGAGAATCAACGTGACAGAAAAATCAAGTTTTTGCGATCAGATCGTGGAGGAGAATACTTGAGTCATGAATTTGGCACACACTTAAGAAAATGTGGAATAGTTTCACAACTCACGCCACCTGGAACACCTCAGCGTAATGGTGTGTCCGAACATCGTAATCGCACTCTATTAGATATGGTGCGATCTATGATGTCTCTTACCGATTTACCGCTCTCTTTTTGGGGCTATGCTTTAGAGACTGCCGCATTCACTTTAAATAGGGCTCCGTCGAAATCCGTTGAGACGACACTGTATGAATTATGGTTTGGGAAGAAACCTAAGCTGTCGTTTCTAAAAGTTTGGGGATGCGATGCTTATGTCAAGAAACTTCAACCTGAAAAGCTCGAACCCAAGTCGGAAAAATGCGTCTTCATAGGATACCCTAAAGAAACTATTGGGTATACCTTCTACCTCAGATCCGAAGGCAAGGTCTTTGTTGCCAAGAATGGATCCTTTCTAGAGAAGGAGTTTCTCTCGAAAGAAGTAAGTGGGAGGAAAGTAGAACTTGATGAAGTATTACCTCTTGAACCAGAAAATGGCACAACTCAAGAAAATGTTCCTGAGGTGCCTGCACCGACTAGAGAGGAAGTTAATGATGATGATCATGAAACTTCAGATCAAGTTGCTACTGAACTTCGAAGGTCCACAAGGACACGTTCCGCACCAGAGTGGTACGGCAACCCTGTCTTGGAAATCATGTTGTTAGAAAATGGTGAACCTTCGAACTATGAAGAAGCAATGGCGGGCCCGGATTCCGACAAATGGCTAGAAGCCATGAAATCCGAGATAGGATCCATGTATGAAAACGAAGTATGGACTTTGACTGACTTGCCCGTTGAACGACGAGCCATAGAAAATAAATGGATCTTTAAGAAGAAGACAGACGCGGATGGTAATGTGACCATCTATAAAGCTCGGCTTGTCGCTAAGGGTTATCGACAAGTTCAAGGGGTTGACTACGATGAGACTTTCTCACCGGTAGCGAAGCTGAAGTCCGTCCGAATCATGTTAGCAATTGCCGCATTCTACGATTATGAGATATGGCAAATGGATGTCAAAACGGCATTCCTTAATGGTTTCCTTAAGGAAGAATTATATATGATGCAGCCGGAGGGTTTTGTTGATCCTAACAATGCTGACAAGGTGTGCAAGCTCCAACGCTCGATTTATGGGCTGGTGCAAGCATCTCGGAGTTGTAACATTCACTTTGATGAGATGATCAAAGCGTTTGGGTTTACGCAGACTTATGGAGAAGCCTGCGTTTACAAGAAAGTGAGTGGGAGCTCTGTAGCATTTCTCATATTATATGTAGATGACATACTTTTGATGGGAAATGATATAGAACTCTTGGACAGCATCAAGGCCTACTTGAATAAGAGTTTTTCAATGAAGGACCTTGGAGAAGCTGCTTATATATTAGGCATCAAGATCTATAGAGATAGATCAAGAAGCCTCATAGGTCTTTCACAAAGCACATACCTTGATAAGATATTGAAGAAGTTCAATATGGATCAATCTAAGAAGGGGTTCTTGCCCGTGTTACAAGGTATGAAATTGAGCTCAGCTCAATGTCCGACCACGGCAGAAGATATAGAAGAGATGAGTGTCATCCCCTATGCCCCAGCCATAGGTTCTATTATGTATGCCATGCTGTGTACCAGACCTGATGTAAACCTTGCCGTAAGTTTGGTAGGAAGGTACCAAAGTAATCCCGGCAAGGAACACTGGACAACGGTCAAGAATATCCTGAAGTACCTGAAAAGGACTAAGGAAATGTTTCTCGTTTATGGAGGTGATGAAGAGCTCGTCGTAAAGGGTTACGTCGACGCTAGCTTCGACACAGATCTGGATGACTCTAAGTCACAAACCGGATACGTGTATATTTTGAATGGTGGGGCAGTAAGCTGGTGCAGTTGCAAGAAGAGCGTCGTGGCGGGATCTACATGTGAAGCGGAGTACATGGCAGCCTCGGAGGCAGCACATGAAGCAATTTGGGTGAAGGAGTTCATCACCGACCTCGGAGTCATACCCAATGCGTCGGGGCCGATCAAGCTCTTCTGTGACAACACTGGAGCTATTGCACTTGCCAAGGAGCCCAGGTTTCACAAGAAGACAAGGCACATCAAGCGTCGCTTCAACTCCATTCGTGAAAATGTTCAAGATGGAGACATAGATATTTGTAAAGTAAATACAGACCTGAATGTAGCAGATCCGTTGACTAAACCTCTCCCTAGGGCAAAACATGATCAACACCAGAATTCCATGGGTGTTCGATTCATCACAATGTAACTAGATTATTGACTCTAGTGCAAGTGGGAGACTGTTGGAAATATGCCCTAGAGGCAATAATAAAAGCATTATTATTATATTTCCTTGTTCATGATAATTGTCTTTATTCATGCTATAATTGTGTTATCCGGAAATCGTAATACATGTATGAATAACAGACACCAACATGTCCCTAGTAAGCCTCTAGTTGACTATCTCGTTGATCGACAGATAGTCATGGTTTCCTGACTATGGACATTGGATGTCATTGATAACGAGATCACATCATTAGGAGAATGATGTGATGGACAAGACCCAATCCTAAACATAGCATAAAGATCGTATAGTTCGTTTGCTAGAGTGTTTCCAATGTCAAGTTGAAAGTGCAACTATCCCTAGGTGGTTTTGGTAATTCATAACAACATATAGCTCATTGAGCTAATGCTATTCCAAGATGATTATTTTAGGAAAGCTCAATGATTGGCATGGCATGGATGTGAAAGTGGAACCCTCAAAATGCTAAGGACAAAGAATTGGCTCAAGCTCAAAAGTTCAAGACTCTTCATTTTATATTTTAGTGATCCAAGATCACATTGAGTCTTTAGGAAAAGCCAATACTATTAGGGAGAGGGATGAGGTGTTGCTTAATGAGCCTCTTGCTCTATGTGCTTGATGGTATGCTCCAAAATCCTCAGCTACTTTTCCATATCCACAAATGACCTAAACCCTAAGCCAAACTCGGTCATACCGATTCTGCCAATCCGGCGCCACCGAGTTTCACTTGTCATTTGCCACTGCCAAACCCTAGCAATTCGGTCCTACCGATAAGGTTCTCAGTCTCACCGAGATGGGCTTGCAAACTCTCTGTTTCCCTTTCGTAACTTTTCGGTCTCACCGAAAGAGCGAATCGGTCCCACCAAGTTTGCCTGACCAACTCTCTGGTTAGCTAATTGCCTAACTCGGTCTCACCGAGTTTGTGCGATCGGTCTCACCGAGATTACGTTATGCCCAAACCCTAACCGAATCGGTCCTACCGAGTTGCATCTCAGTCCCACCGAAATTCCTAACGGTCACTAGGTTTACCATTTCGGTCCGACCGAGTTTGATGATTCGGTCCCACCGAGATTGGAAAACTGTGTGTAACGGTTGGATTTTGTGTGGAGGCTATATATACCCCTCCACCACCTCTTCATTCGAAGAGAGAGCCATCAGAACACATACATCATTCCTACTCATATGTTCTGAGAAAGAACCACCTACTCATGTGTTGAGACCAAGATATTCCATTCCTACCATATGAATCTTGATCTCTAGCCTTCCCCAAGTTGCTTTCCACTCAAATCTTCTTTCCACCAGATCCAAATCCTATGAGAGAGAGTTGAGTGTTGGGGAGACTATCATTTGAAGCACAAGAGCAAGGAGTTCATCATCAACACACCATTTGTTACTTCTTGGAGAGTGGTGTCTCCTAGATTGGCTAGGTGTCACTTGGGAGCCTCCGACAAGATTGTGGAGTTGAACCAAGGAGTTTGTAAGGGCAAGGAGATCGCCTACTTCGTGAAGATATACCGCTAGTGAGGCAAGTCCTTCGTGGGCAATGGCCATGGTGGAATAGACAAGGTTGCTTCTTCGTGGACCCTTTGTGGGTGGAGCCCTCCGTGGACTCGCGCAACCGTTACCCTCCGTGGGTTGAAGTCTCCATCAACGTGGATGTAGGATAGCACCACCTATCCGAACCACGGGAAAACATCCGTGTCTCCAATTGCGTTTGAATCCTCCAAACCCTTACCTTTACATTCTTGCAAGTTGCATGCTTTACTTTCCGCTGCCAATAAACTCTTTGCATGCTTGCTTGAATTGTGTGATGATTGCTTGACTTGCTCTAAGATAGCTAAAATCTGCCAAGAACTAAAATTGGGATAAGGCTAAGTTTTTAATTGGTCAAGTAGTCTAATCACCCCCCCCTTCTAGACATACTTTCGATCCTACACAAGTATCTTTTCCTTAGACCATGAGATCGTGTAACTCCCGGATACCGTAGGAGTGCTTTGGGTGTACCAAACGTCACAACGTAACTGGGTGACTATAAAGGTAGACTGCGGGTATCTCCGAAAGTATCTGTTGGGTTGACACGGATCAAGACTGGGATTTGTCACTCCGTATGACGGAGAGGTATCACTGGGCCCACTCGGTAATGCATCATCATAATGAGCTCAAAGTGACCAAATGTCTGGTCACGGGATCATGCATTATGGTACGAGTAAAGTGACTTGCCGGTAACGATATTGAACGAGGTATTGGGATACCGACGATCGAATCTCGGGCACGTAACATACCGATTGACAAAGGGAATTGTATACGGGGTTGCTTGAATCCTCGACATCGTGGTTCATCCGATGAGATCATCATGGAGTATGTGGGAGCCAACATGGGTATCCAGATCCCGCTGTTGGTTATTGACCGGAGAGTCGTCTCAGTCATGTCTACATGTCTCCCGAACCCGTAGGGTCTACACACTTAAGGTTCGGTGACGCTAGGGTTGGAGGGATATGTATATGCAGTAACCCGAATGTTGTTCGGAGTCCCGGATGAGATCCCGGACGTCACGAGGAGTTCTGGAATGGTCCGGAGGTAAAGAATTATATATAGGAAGTGCTGTTTCGGCCATCAGGACAAGTTTCGGGGTCATCGGTATTGTACCGGGACCACCGGAAGGGTCCCGGGGGCCCACCGGGTGGGGCCACCTGCCCCGGGGGGCCACATGGGCTGTAGGGGGTGCGCCTTGGCCTACATGGGCCAAGGGAACCAGCCCCAAGGGGCCCATGCGCCTAGGGTTTCCAAAGGGGAGGAGTCCTACTAGTGGAAGGCACCCCCTAGGTGCCTTGGGGGGGAGGGAAACCTCCCTTGGCCGCCGCCCCCTAGGAGATTGGATCTCCTAGGGCCGCCCCCCCCTAGGCCCTCCTATATATAGTAGGGGAAGGAGGGTTGTTTGATCCACGCCTTTGGTTGCCTCCTTCTCCCTCTCCAACACCTCCTCCTCCTCCATAGTGCTTGGCGAAGCCCTGACGGAGTATTGCAGCTCCATCACCACCACGCCGTCGTGCTGCTGCTGGAGCCATCTTCCTCAACCTCTCCTCTCCCCTTGCTGGATCAAGAAGGAGGAGACGTCATCCGCTCCATACGTGTGTTGAACACGGAGGTGCCGTTCATTCGGCGCTTGGTCATCGGTGATTTGGATCACGTCATGTACGACTACCTCATCCCCATTCTTTGAACGCTTCCGCTCGCGATCTACAAAGGTATGTAGATGCATCCGATCACTCGTTGCTAGATGAACTCATAGATGGATCTTGGTGAAACCGTAGGAAAATTTTTGTTTTCTGCAACGTTCCCCAACAGCTCATCCACTAGGTACCCACTTCTCCCCGCGCCTTCCTCTCCCCTTCTCTCACTGACTCGATTTGATTCGGTTTCGCAGCCGTGATTCAATTCGATTTGATTCGGTTTCGCAGCCGTGAGTCAATTTTGTCAAGTTGGTGATGTTGCTGCCTCGAAGGACCTGCCGAAGTGGAGAAGGAGGCCCACCGGCGCCATGGGTCGGTATATTCCGGCGCAACCAGGATGATTGCCAGCTCATCAGCTGAAAGGTTTTACTGCCATTTGCCTCATTGCTATAGACATATACATCATATCAATGTGTATTTTCTTGTCCTGGTACTTCCTTGTATCAGTCCTCTGATATACAAAATAAAAAAATTGGTGATTTCCTGACAGAGCAATTTCTGAATGTTGTATGTCAATAATCCAGATTTAGGTTTTGTATGTTATTACTAGAATAACGGGTCTGGTTTTGTATCTGCTCCATATGATGTTGATTTAATGATACTTCAGTTAGTCATCTTGTATGTTATAGTGTTAGGAGCCAGGGGTTTATCACTTGCGTGCCTCAGTTTATGGCACTATAACAATCTGCACAATAAGAAAAATGAAGTACAAAAAATACATGAGCACAGATGTAGCTTCATTTTTTCTGAGTCTAAGTTTCAACATTCAGTACATAGCTAAAAATGAACCCCAAAGCAAGGGTAGCAATTTTATAGCGACCAGTGCAGGATTACAATTTTTTTGCATTTATAGCAATCACAGATACTAGTTATGTATGTATATTTCTTAAATGCTTAGATGAAACTCCATTTCTCTACTCTGAATGCTGATGTTGCTGAATAGAGACCCTCGACGACGCACAAAAAATCATGCTTTTTTCTGCACTTTGCTTCAATCAGGTTGTGTTAAGAACGCCAACCATGGAGAAGCTGCTGCGGGGGTTAAAGGGTCAGGTGAGGACGCCTGGAATGCAGCTCAACATCACTACCATAACTTCAAGTCCCCTGTACCAAATGTGACATGCCTCCTCATACTCTCTCCCTCTGTTTGTTGTGATTCGGTAGTTGTGCTTTGCTGATGTTGTTTCCCCAACAGAGATCCTCGAGGCTGACACAGAAAATCATGACGAACACCAACAAGTTTGTCAATGTAACGACTTCTCCTGTCTCTCTTGTTGGCGCCGCCTCCTCTCAGCGCCTCTCTTCTTCTACCTCAGATTACTCTTCCTCTTGTGGTTTCTCTCAAACACATACTCATGAAAGAAATTCCTAGGAAACACACACACACACACACACACACACTCACAACCAAGAAAGATGACCAGTGGCTTTGCCCAGAACACTTTCTTGGTCATACGAGAGACTACATTGTTTTTCTGCCCTCACGGCTGCAAACTTTCTCATTCACTTGATCAACTTAAATAGCCAGTACAGGATAAGACTCACACCTCATGCACTTACTCCACTAAACGTTGATTACATCTGTACATATTAATCATAGCTCTAGAGCAGCTGCGGTATATTTCCTGTTATTGCTACAGTCACTTTTTTTTATCATGGCATGCATGTTCGCTCCTTGTGTATTTGGAGATAAGAGTAGAGGATGGTAACCTTGTTTGCTTTGGGAAAATCACTTGTAAACATCCCTTATTTGTTACCCGTCCTTGAATATAAGCGAAGCATGATCAATTCAAGCTGCGCTTTCCTAACTATTAGTTACTGTTTATGAATTATTTTCTTGGTTCATAGTTCACTATAGTACATATTTTGATTTTTTTTATCCAATAACAAGTACAGAGCTTAGTACTCCACAAACAAACTAGTTTGTGTTAGTTCGTGTTGTACTCATTGTTTCTCTAGCATGCTAATCTTTGTCTGATTGCGTTTACTTGGTTCAAATAGGTGACACAAAGTGAAACCCTTGACATGAACTTCATTACTTCCTTGATGTCGAAATACAGCAGAGGATTATTTGTACAACTATATTACCTGACTTCTTAATATAGTTGTATAAATAATCCTTTCATGAGCATATAAACTTGATTTTTTTGTTGTACTTATGAATAAGAAATGATCTATCCATCCGTTTGTTTTAAAATGATGTTGACCTTTCAATGTTTTGATGATAAAATGTCACATTTATAGAATAATTTTTTGAACTTGTAACTAGTCTGCTTTCCTTCACGTGCGTTGCCCACATTTATGTCATACCTTAATATAGAAGTGGTGTGTCCATGGATGATTGCTTGGGAAACCAACTAATATGATTACTCAGGATTCATTTGGGAGCTGGCTTTTATAGCTTATTATAATTTTGTATTTGTTTTGATTCTATGCAGGTTTGGCAATTAATCCGTGTCACTGGAGATTGAAGTTTTTAGTATGGATTATTTGGGTCCGGATAGCTGCCTTGAAGCGGTGCTGTAGTGTTGGAGATTAAAATCAGCTAGTAGTCCATTTTATCTGAAGTCGTGTTACTCATTTTTTTAAATGCTTATAGGGCTTTCTAGATATGCTTGTAAGTTTTTATATTAAGCATTTTTTTTCAATCCGACTAGATTATTGGAACTCTGTATTGTCATGTGAACAATTGCATTTCTTGAATGAATCCAATTTAATTATCTTGTATTAAACTGTGTTACATCGAGAAAACATGATGCACAAAAAATTGGCAATGGGTTGGACTAAAAAAACAACCGGTTTGACTGTCCATCAAAAATATTGGGCAAATCCCTAATTTAGTTGGTTACAACACCGGCCACGTCAGATCCACGTAGACGCCTTGTTAGATACACGTTGCAGCCACGTCATGTAAATCGGTGACGGCTTGTTCCGTCATAGCCTAGTTTGGGCTTGGCGGGCCTGTGGCAGATCCATGACGGCCAAGAACCGTCATGAAAGGTACGATGTCAAATTATGACGCGATATACATGACGGACGTCTGGTCCGTCATGGATGGGCACGCATGACAGTATTTGGCTGGTCTGTGACGGACTAAGACTATCATGTATTAACAAATTTCTTGTAGTGGAAGTAGTCGTACGTCTTCCCGGTCCAACCGATCCAAGCACCGTTACTCCGGCACCTCCGAGTTCTTGGCACACGTTCAGCTCGATGACGCTCCCCGGGCTCCGATCCAGCAAAGCTTCGGGGTGGAGTTCCGTCAGCACGACGGCGTGGTGACGATCTTGATGTTCAACCGTCGCAGGGCTTCGCCTAAGCACCGCTACAATATGACCGAGGTGTAATATCATGGAGGAGGGCACCGCACACGGCTAAGGAACGATCACGAAGATCAAATTGTGTGTCATGGGGTGCCCCCCTGCCTCCGTATATAAAGGAGCAAGGGGGAGGGGGTGGCCAGCCTAGGAGAGGGCGCGCCAAGGGGAGTCCTACTCCCACCCCTCCTTCCTTGTTGGAGTAGGAGAAGGGGAAAGAGGGGGGGAGGAAGAAGGAAAAAGGGGCTGCGCCCCTTGTCCAATTCGGACCAGAGGGGGGGGGGGGGCGGCGCAGGCCTCCTTCCTTTTGGCCTCTCTCCTCTATTCGCATATGGCCCAATAAGGCCCGTATACTCCCCGGCGAATTCCCATAACTCTCCGGTACTCCAAAAAAAATACCCGAATAACTCGGAACCTTTCCGAAGTCCGAATATAGTCGTCCAATATATCGATCTTTACGTCTCGACCATTTCGAGACTCCTCGTCATGTCCCCGATCTCATCCAGGACTCCGAACTCCTTCGGTACATCAAAACTCATAAACTCATAATATAACTGTCATCGAAACCTTAAGCGTGCGGACCCTACGGTTCGAGAACAATGTAGACATGACCGAGACACGTCTCCGGTCAATAACCAATAGCGGAACCTGGATGCTCATATTGGCTCCTACATATTCTACAAAGATCTTTATCGGTCAGACCACATAACAACATACGTTGTTCCCTTTGTCATCGGTATGTTACTTGCCCGAGATTCGATCATCGGTATCTCAATACCTAGTTCAATCTCGTTACCAGCAAGTCCCTTTACTCATTCCGTAATACATCATCTCGCAACTAACTCATTAGTTGCAATGCTTGCAAGGCTTATGTGATGTGTATTACCGAGAGGGCCCAGAGATACCTCTCCGACGATCGGAGTGACAAATCCTAATCTTGAAATACGCCAACCCAACATGTACCTTCGGAGACACCTGTAGAGCACCTTTATAATCACCCAGTTACGTTGTGACGTTTGGTAGCACACAAAGTGTTCCTCCGGTAAACGGGAGTTGCATAATCTCATAGTCATAGGAACATGTATAAGTTATGAAGAAAGCAATAGCAGAATACTAAACGATCGTGTGCTAAGCTAACGGAATGGGTCATGTCAATCACATCATTCTCCTAATGATGTGATCCCGTTAATCAAATGACAACTCATGTCTATGGCTAGGAAACATAACCATCTTTGATCAACAAGCTAGTCAAGTAGAGGCATACTAGTGACACTCTGTTTGTCTATGTATTCACACATATATTATGTTTCCGATTAATACAATTCTAGCATGAATAATAAATATTTATAATAAAATAAGGAAATAAATAATAACTTTATTATTGCCTCTAGGGCATATTTCCTTTAGTTACTACTGGGTCGGATCAGTAGCCATTTTTGGTTGGTTCGTTTGTTTTCCTTTTGTTTGAAATATGAAAAAAGGAAGAGAAATATTTTGAGGTCATTAGTTTGAAGAAAAATTAGAGCACCCATTTGAACCATCATCACTACCTTTCTTTCCTCCTTCTCTACAATCCGACCCAACACCAATGCGCTCTAGAGCTGCCGCATCACTATGCGCGCGGAATCGTTTTTTATCTACCTGGTATCAATCATGTCGGTGAGAAAAGAATGCACACGAGGTGCTTGACAAAACGCACGTTAGAGAGAGAGGAGAGGGCATCTAAAAACACAGAGGAGAGGAGAGAGAGGTACATTGCCTTTTTTTTATAAAAGTAGAGAAACCTTTTGTTTTTTAGGCGAATAAAATATTTTTTAGGCGAATTAAATATTTTTTAGGGGTAAGAGAATCTTTTTTCTTTTTTCAGATTAAGAGATATTTTTAGACATAAGAGAATCATTTTTCTGAAAACACCAAGGGACACAACACGGTTGGGCCATCCACTTGGGCTTAGCCCACTACATCACTCACGCACCCACTGGTCACTCTCGCATTCTCCGGCGTCTCCGCCGCAAATCGGCACCGGCGGCAACTCCTCTCTCTCTCTTCCTTGCGCGCCCCCAGATTTGCCCCACCGACCTCCGACTGCGTTCTGAGCCAGCGCCGCCAGGCCATCTACGCGCCGCCAATCGACGATGGTGGTGGTCGGGATGCAGTCCTCGCCGGCGCTCATGCTGGGTGGCCTCCGGCGGCTGCGGCGTCTGGAGCTGCGGGTAGTCGTAGAGGCCGCCACGGCAGGCCACCATTTGAGCCTGTGCGAGCCTGGGCCACCGCGTGAGCCGAGCTGTTCCCCACAGCGAACAAGGTGCAATTTTTTTGCTTACGCATCTCCTCTCCTTCAATGTGGATCTTAGGCAGCAAAAATTACCGAACCTCAGTCCACAATAGCTTTAATTTCTCCGTGATTTTCCAAAACCGGCGAAGCCCAGCCCGCCATAGCACTAATTAAGTTCTGAATCTGAATTGCCTGCTGATCATCATTCATTTAGTGTCCTTCTCTGCTTTCCATGTATGTGTATGCAGTATGCTCAGTGTTGTTGTTACTGGACCTCAGTACACTTAATTACTGGACCTCAGTACACAATAGTTTGTTGTTAGATACTTGAGTGGCTCCGGAATCTATGAAATCCACTATGTATACCAATACCTGAATTTCAGGCATCGAACGTCACAAGTGTTTTTTTTAACTGATGAAAACTTATGCAGTGGAGACATCCAAAGGGGAACCATATGCATAAGGCATAACAGAGAAGGCAAACACTTTTATTCGACCATCAGTGACAGCCATCAATTGTGTTTGCTGAAAATTCAGATAGTGGAGAGTTACAGATACGATATGCATGCTGAGGAGGCACAGGGTCTCAAGGGGCTACAGATTTTCAACCGTTCCAGGAAGATCTGGATGTCGGCTGAATGAGTCTCCTTGTCATTGTTGGATCAGACTGCACGGAAGCAATTTGTATGATCGGTTCTGCTCAACTAGATCGGCCTTGGTATGCAGGTTGAGTTAGAGACATTAGTTTGTTAACAATGTCAGGTGAAAGGGATTTTCCATTCTGAAAGTCGTGCCTAATGAGGATGGTGCTAGCCATGTTTGCTGGCTAGGGAATTTACTGGAGGAGATAGCTGTGGTTGTCAGGTGATGAGTATAGTGATATGCGCCAGTGTACTTCTACAGTAATTCAAAAGTTGTTACGCTTTACAAAATCTCTTCCTTTTTGCTATGTAATATATGAATGCAATTGAAGGAAATCTGTTACCAATTTGCAATTCTATTTTGTGATGATTGCCCTGCAGGTTGAACATCAATGGGGTCGTATTTTATTCTTGGACATAGTTTTCAGATTTGCAAGGATGATTCATGGAAAGTATGAGAGCCAGCAATGCTGATGAGAGAGAGAGAAAAAAGATTTTGACAGGCTAGCACCATGTCCACCAGACCACCACCATGATGACAGTTCTCCACTCCTGCACGCATGGTAAGGAGAGGAACGAGATTGTAAGTCCCGATCCTTCAGGGGTTACAAACTGGTCGTTTGTATTTGCGGAGTCCTCTAGAGCAATGTGATATCTCAAAATGTGAAAAGTTGCGTCTAGCCTACTTTATGTTTTTTAATTATTGGTCAGTGAGCTGTCTCCACATTGGTTACTAGTTGGTTTATTAGCAACTCCAATCAGCTAAACATAAAAAAGGGCAAGTAGTTGGATCAGATCTACTATTGCCTCATTGACCGGCTGGTGTCTTTCCCAGGTGATACTCCCTGCGTCCCAAAATAAGTACACACTTATTTTGGGACGCAGGGAGTAGATAATAACCACCTCCCACCCACCTTGTCCTTGCCCCAGTGGGTTTATTCGTTCTCGTCTGCATTAATTAGTACATCTGTTGATGTTCTCGCGTGCATTAATTGCGTAGCCAGATCAATGGATTCCTGCAAATGGACACTGTCCCTGCTTAGTTTATACCACCAATTAATGGTACACAAATTTGCTTTCTGGCATATCATATTAGCGCTGTAAATGAATTTTTGATATCTTGATTATATATGGTGGGCTTGACTACAGAGGCATGCTTTCCTGTTCACTGCTTCTAGGTGTGCTGGATAGACAGTAATTCAGTGTGTAAAGCAAGGAATGATAGCAAAGTATTATTGTCCACATTTGTCAGACTTGAGACCGACACACTAGCTACTTCTCGATGGCAACCAAACCAGAGGAAGAGAAAAATGCTGGACAAGGAAGCACTAGGAGAAGAAGAAAATGAGAAGCACACACGCTAGTTCGTCAGATGCCCTTTCCGGTTCTTATTGTGGTTCACCAATGGTGGACTGTGCGGCTACGTTCGAGACCACAGAGGAGCAAGATTTGAAAAGGTGAAGATGTTACGACTCCAAATGCCATTCGAAATGGGAGACGTTTATTGGTGCGTGCAGACAACTCAACTCTCTGTGCTGGTTGAAACTGCAATAGTAATTGATTCTTAGGTATATACATTATTTTCAAGCTCGCTGATATATCAGTGATGAGTACAGAGTACTATATATATTTATTATTTAATGATATACAGCTAGAAATTTGCTACTTTCTTTGTGGAAGAAGTAGAAGCAAGCACTCTGTCAAATCCTGCACGTACACTTATATAGTAATTCGAAAGTAATTAGGCTGTACAAGATCCTGCATGTTCGTGGAAAGCATGAGGAGCCAGCGATGGTGATGGGCAGAAAGAAAAATATTTTGTTACCAACTCGTTGTTTGTATTTAGTCACACAATGGTATTGGCATATTCCTCTGGTACTGTATAATTTAGTTATCAATCAGTGAGTTGTGTCCAAGTTGGTTACTGGTTAGTTTATTAGCAAGTCCGTCTCAGCTATACATAAAAAAAGGGCAAGTAGCTTGATCAGACCTACTATTGCCTCATTGACATGCTGTTTGGGGATTTCTTCATCTCATTATCTTGCAACACGACAATATTAGCTCCTACCATCTGCTTCTCCCGCAACCTTGCTGCATCGCTTATTCACCTACGGATCTGGCTGTTTATTGTCTTTGATGCTGCAACCAGCTTATTTATCTCTTGATTTCCCACTCCAACAGGTTTTTCATCCATTGCTATATTCTCTTGACCTCCTGTTTGGGGATTTCTTCCTCTCTTTAGCTTGCAACACAATTTTTTTTTAGCTCATATTATCTGCCTCTCCGGCAACCTTGCTGCATTGCTACGCTGGCACCTACAACGTTGCTTCTCCTTTCTTCATCCGTGTAAGCTTATCAATTTCCCGTATGTTTTCCTCTATAAATCTGGCTGTATGCTTCTGTTTATTATCTTCGTTGTTGCAACCGGCTAATTTGTGATTTCCCACACCAACAGGTGTTCATCCATTGCTATAATTCACTAGTTGTTGCATGGAGTTATCTGTCCGCTGCTGAAGCTTTTGATACAGAAAAATCAATCGTGATGCTACACTTAGAAATAGAGCAAGTAGCTGGATCAGATCTGTTATTTCCACGTTTACCTGCTGCTTGCTCCTTCAACGCTGCTTAACTTCTTCATCTGTGTAAGCTCACCGCTTCTCTCCTCTGTTTTGCTCTACAAATCTGCCTGTAGGGTTCTGTTCGTTATCTGTGTTATTGCAACCGGCTAATTTATCTAGTGATTTCGCACTCTAGCAGGTTTGTCATCCATTGCTATATTCGGTGCTTGTTTCAATCTCTGATCCGGAAGCACTTTCAATTGCTTGTTTATCATTTACTTAGGTAATTTCCCACTCGCAAAACAGTACTACTAGTTTTTTCCATTGTCCACATATCTGCCACTAAGTTCCTTTTTCTTATTTCCATTGCATGCAGTTAACTAATTTATCTCAGTTGTTTCCCACTCCAACAGATTTATCATTCAATTATTGAGGCCATTCCAGACCCAAAAAAAGAGAGGGGAGCTTTTATTTTCCTCTAGAAACACCCCTTAAACTTCTCTTTAACCCTATTTCCCAAAGTTTGCCTTTCTGCACCCAAAATTTGTGCAAACACTTCCCTCCGTAGTCACCCCTCCCCCTTCAAAAAAACCTACAATTAGATGGCAGAAGTGGCGATAGCTATAGCTTGCTTAAGATTGGCTGCATTGCCGGTCTTGAAGAAGCTCCATGCTAATGCTTCAACGTACCTTGGAGTGAACATGACGCATGAGCTCCATGAACTAGAGACAACTATCATGCCACAGATCGAGCTTGTGATTGAAGCAGCAGACAACGGAAACCACAGGCCCAAGTTGGACAAATGGCTTCGGGAACTCAAAGAAGCCTTGTACATGGCTGAAGACTTGATGGAAGAGCATGAGTACAGCCTCCTTGAGGGCCAAGCAAAGGGAAAGGATTCCTTGCCAGCCAATGCCTCCTCCATCAGTAGCACTTTTATGAAGCCTTTACGTGTTGCATCGAGCAGGCTGTCCAATCTGAGCTCAGAGAACAGAAAGCTAATTCGCCATCTGAAGGAACTGAAGGCTACACTCGCGAAAGCCAAGGACTTCCGTCAACTACTCTGCTTACCAACTGGTTATAATGCAGCGAGCCCCACCATACCACCAGCTGTTGTTCCTGAGACCACATCACTAACACCTTTGAAAGTGATTGGTCGTGACAATGATTGCGATCGTATAATAGATCTTCTTACCAAGACAACTGCTACTACTGATTCTAGTACAACTATGTACTCGGGTTTGGCCATTGTTGGGGCTGGAGGCATGGGAAAGTCCACCTTGGCACAACTTGTTTACAATGACAAGAGGGTAAAAGAATATTTTGGTGTGACAATGTGGGTAAGCATCTCACGCAAACTTGACGTGCGTCGTCATACACGAGAGATCATCGAGTCAGCCTCTCAAGGGGAATGCCCACACATCGATAACCTTGATACTCTGCAGCACAAGTTAGTAGACATACTGCAAAAAACAGGGAAATTTCTGCTTGTGTTGGATGATGTTTGGTTTGAACCTGGCAGTGAGAGTTATTGGGACCAACTTTTAGCTCCTCTAGTTTCCCAACATATGGGAAGCAAAGTCATTGTAACTTCTCGACAAGATTCATTTCCCACTGCTCTTTGTTGTGAAGAAGTGTGTCCTCTGGAAAACATGGAAGATGCTCAGTTCTTGGCACTCTTCAAACACCATGCATTCTCTGGACCAGAAATCAGAAATCCGCAGCTGCGTGAAAGGCTTGAAGATTTTGCAAAGAAGATTGTTAAAAGGCTTGGACAATCTCCTTTGGCGGCAAAAGTTGTGGGTTCCCAGTTGAAAGGTAAAACAGATATAGCGGCATGGAAGGATGCTCTAACCATACAGATTGACAAATTAGGAGAGCCCATGAGAGCCCTGTTGTGGAGTTATGAGAAGTTAGATCCATGTCTGCAGAGGTGCTTCCTGTATTGCAGCTTGTTTCCAAAAGGCCACAAGTATGCAATTGATGAGTTGGTTCATCTTTGGATGGCAGAGAGCCTTGTTGATTCGTGCAAGCAAAACAAGAGAGTGGAAGATATTGGGAGGGATTACTTTAAGGAGATGATCTCTGTTTCTTTCTTTCAACTAGTTGATGAGAAATATACTGTCACACACTATGTTATGCATGATTTCCTCCATGATCTGGCTGAATCTCTCTCCAAAGAAGACTACTTCAGACTGGAAGATGATAAGGTGACACAAATACCATCCACTGTTCGGCATCTATCTATTCGTGTTGTTAGTATGATGAAACACAAGCAAAGTATCTGCAAGCTACAACATTTACGCACTATTATCTGCTTAGACCCCCTAATGGATGATGTTAGTGTCCTTTTTGATCAGATACTACAGAATTTCAAGAAGTTACGTGTACTGTTTTTGTCATCTTACAGCAGCAGTAAGTTGCCGGAATCTGTTGGCGAGTTGACGCACCTTCGGTATTTGAATATCGTCAGAACACTGATTTCTGAATTGCCAAGATCATTGTGTACTCTTTATCACTTGCAATTCCTTCTGTTAAATGAGAAAGTTGAGAGTTTCCCTGAGAAATTTTGCAATTTAAGGAAGTTAAGGCATATTGAGCGGCATGATTATAGAATATACACATCATACAAAATGTCATTGCCTGAAATTTGTAACATTGGCAAGCTGACTTCACTTCAAGAATTAGAGGAATTTTCTGTGCAAAAGAAAAAGGGATATGAGTTGCAACAACTGAGGGACATGAATGAGATTTGTGGTAGTTTAAGTGTCACAAATCTTCAGAATGTCACCATGAAGGATCAAGCCTTGGAATCAAATCTGTGTCAGAAAAAAAATCTTGGCAGCTTGCAACTTGTCTGGAATTGCAAAAATAATTCGAATGCAGATGACAGTTTACATTTGGAGATTCTAGAAGGCCTGATGCCACCACCTCAACTTGGGGGCCTTACGATTCACGGTTATAAATCTTCAAAATATCCAGCCTGGTTACTCGATGGTTCGTATTTTGAGAATTTGGAACATTTAAGCTTTGTTAATTGCAGCGCGTTACAAAGCCTGCCATCCAGTACTGAACTATTTGGGAACTGCTCTTCACTTGTCCTCAACAATGTGCCAAACCTGAAGACATTACCATGTCTTCCACTAGGCCTTCAAAATTTAGAAGTAGACAATTGCCCACTGCTTATATTTATTCCCAACGATGAGGTGGAACATCATGATCTGGGAGAGAATATCACGAGGACAGACCACCTCGTATCACAACTTGGTTTAATATGGGAGTTGGATTCAGGGTCAAATATTAGGACTGTACTGTCATCAGAACATTCATTTCTGAAGCGGCTAATGATATTGATGCATGCTGATGTGTCACATGTTCAAAACCTTGAAAGTTCTTTAGAAAGAGAGAAAGATGAAGAATTGGTAAAAGTGGATATCATCAAGAACTGGATATATTGTCACGAGCAGAGGATGAGACTCTTGTATGGAAGGGGCATTGGGTTGCCGCTGGTTCCACCATCAGGACTTCGTGAACTTTCTCTTTCTTCATGCAGTATTTCAGATGGAGCTTTAGCTGTTTGCCTTGGTGGTCTGGCTTCACTGGAAAGTTTATTATTACAAAATATTATGAATTTAACTGCACTTCCTTCAGAAGAGGTCCTCCGACATTTGACTAAACTAAACTCCTTAAGGATCGGAGATTGTTGGTGTCTCAGATCATTAGGGGGGTTACGGGCTACAACTTCTCTTTCAGATTTTACATTGAGTTCCTGCCCTTCTTTTGAGTTGGCACGTGGAGCAGAATGTTTGCTATTATCCCTTGAGAGTCTCAACTTACGTTTCTGCGTGCTTGCAGCTGACTTCCTCTGTGTTGACTGGCCACACATGAATGATATTCTCATAAGCAATTGCAGAAGCACCGCATGCTTGTCTGTTGCTAGTCTCACATCTGTTAAAGTATTAGCGCTGTATCATTTGCCAGATTTATGTATGCTTGAAGGATTGTCTTCCCTGCAACTTGACCATGTACATTTGATTGATGTTCCAAAACTCACCCCCGAATGTATCTCACAGTTTCGAGTCCAGTACTCACTCACAGTTAGCAGTCCTAGACTACTCAATAACATGCTGTCGGCTGAAGGTTTCACAGTTCCAACATCTCTCTCTCTTGAAGGATGCAAGGAACCATTCGTTTCATTGGAAGAATCCGCAAAATTCACATCTGTCTGGGGACTGATGTTTTGGGATTGTCAAATGATTTCCCTGCCAACAAATCTGAAGTGCTTCTCCAATCTTAAGAGGCTCGATATATTTGACTGCCCAAACATATCATCTTTACCAGATCTTCCATCCTCCCTCCAGAACATATGCATACGAGGTCATTGTGAGCTCTTGAAGGAGAGCTGCCGAGCACCTGATGGAGAAAGTTGGCCAAAGATCACGCATATTCGTTGGAAATAATATAGATAAAGTGTGATTTAGATCCCCCCACAACCTCCCCTCTACAAATAATGGAAATGTAAAGCTTCCTTAGCCCATCTTCGCACTAAGATTTTCGTGATATATATGCATCCCGTTAAATTTTTATTTCGCCATTTTCCCTTTTATGAAAGGGAGGTAGCCGTGCTGCTCTATTTTGCCGGTGCTATTACTGTATGAATAATCTGGGCATGGTGGCTCCTCGGGGGAGTAATTGTGAGGGCTGCAACTAATTACCCAGGCTTGAAGAATGCTCTATACTGGAAAAAGAGGTGAGCAGGCAGGGGCATCAGGCATGAAAGCGGTCCTGCTAAAATCATGCTGTTGCTGTTGCGTTGTTAGAGTCTGAAAGACGTATGGCTGAACGATGTCCCTGCTTCCAGCGACTGTGCTGGCACTATTCAAATTGTTTGTTTTTCCGCCCAAGAAGGAGAAGGGGAAATGGAGCCAACTGCTATTGGTTTCCCTTTTTATGTGTTGGCAAATTGCTCTTCATATTGATGGTGCCACATTGTATCTCCTGATGGTGCCACATTGATGGTGACTTGTAAGTTGAAATAAGTAGAGAAGCTCGCTACCATGAACACTGTTATTATCCATCCATTTAGCTCTGTCCGCCACCAGCCGAATGTCTTCTCCTGGAACTGGGAACTTGTACTTTGTGGGTGCCTTTCATAATTCCGCAATTTTTTTTATCTTTCAGTTACTCCATTTATTTTAAAGTTTCCTTCATTTGTTTACTTGAAATTAGTAGCAGGCTGAAGATGTGTGCTCTCCACCAACCTGTTATCAAGTAGAGTGCTTAAGGCAGGCTTGTCTTACAGTTCAACCAGTTATCACGGAGTTACATCGTTTATGTTGTGCACTTGTGCTACCTTCTCCTGGAGTATATCGTACTATTGGTTTGTACGGATTGTAATTGCTGTCTCTTGTATACTCTTACATACGATGCAACCGAAGGTCTTGTTTATCATTCACTCCCACAGTGAGTTGTGTGATATATTGCAGTACTTGGGTTTCATACTTGATACAGTGTGCCTTGTGCCATGAGCATTTTTGGTCCATGATCTTCAGGCTTTTGTTGGTCCAGAAAGCCTGCTGCTTCAGACCTTCAGGCATAGTCATGTGTACAGTTTTCTCTCTTGAACAGTGTCGAGACATTTAACTATCTTGTGGAGGTATTCCTTGCTCTGTTTATTGTATTCTGACTGAGCACTTTTGATTGTGTATATATGGCTTGTCTGGTCTATATATGATGCCGGTTTATGTGATAGGAGCACCAGTTTATGTATGGCAGTTTCCATGCGAGGCATCAACGTAATTATCAAGGCACATACTGTTATTTTGATGTAGAAATGTCTTTTACTGGGGAGCAAACTGTGAAATGGCTCTGAAGGATACTCATTCCAGGCATGTATGGGCCGAATTACCAATACCTGAACAAGGCTCTGTTGTTGCTTATATAGCTTTAATTCTTTTCAAGCTTCCTAGTAGTACCATCCAAAATTAGCAGGCAATTTTTTACAGTCCGAAAGACACTTACTGTGTGTGGCCTGACAATTTCTCTGACTTTGTATCCGGCCGACTGCGCCGGGGCTATATATTTTTCACTCAAAAAGGAAAATAAATGGAGCAAATTGTTGCTGGTTTTCCCTTGTGCTGGCAAACTGTTTTGCATATTGATGGTACCATCTTGTGCCTAGTTTTGGAAGTAAGAAATGATGAGCTGACTACCTTAATTAGGGGTATTCTACTAATCAAGAAGAAGCTCACTACCATCATACATCGATTTACCTCTGGCCGCCAGCATAGAAGCTTTTGTCTGTTGATGTCCATTATATGTAGGTCAGGCATTCCGTTCCATGTTGAGATTCCACCAAAAGTTCTGGCTGAAATCACATGTATAATACCCGCAAAAAAACAAAAATATAAATCAAAGGTACAAGAATAGGTGGAGCAAAGTTCACTAGTGCTCTCATTTGGCGTCCTCAACATATAAAATTTTCCAAAGCATAAGCTCCTTCGTCTTTAACCTGTCCTGAATCAATAGCAGGAAGAACAAGCTTTTGTTTTTGGCAAACGGCAGGATTTTCCACATCAATTTGAAGAGGGCAGGCGTTGCTCGAAGGTTGATAATGGCATTGTATACCTTCTTAGTAACGTACCTTCATGTTCATTATATGCGAGGAAAGAATAATATATCAAAAGAGGCTTGATTATTTTGAAAAAAAAAGAGCATTCCAATTGCTCTTTGAGAAAGAAAAATGAAATGTGCGGGTGTAATCTGCTGCCAGTGATGTTTTTCTTTTTTGGGAAAAAGAGGGCATTCGGATTGCGTATTGTGAGAAAGGAAAATAAATGCGTGAAGGTAATCCGTTGATGATAATGAGTTTATTTATTTATTAGAAAAAGTGCTTTTAGATTGCACTCCGAGAAAGAAAGAAAATGCAGAGGTGATGTGGTGACAATGATGGGTTTATTTATTTATATTTTCTAGATATATGAGAATAATTGGCCTTTATGGAATAAAAATCTTGAAACATCAAAAAAAATATTTGTAAGAACAGTGAAAACATCCAAATATGGGAAAACTAGATACGTGGAAAAAAAACTATTTAAAAAGACTTATATTTTAAAACGAAGGGTTGTGGGCAATTGCACATCAAGGGGTGTTAAAAAAAAGCCAAGCGCACGTGTCATGCGCGGAGGTAATCTGATGACAATGATTTTAACCTTGATCATTTTTGTTTAGTTGCTAATTGTGCAGTGCGGCACAATGTATCACCATCTCACCCATTGGTGTGCTCCGTTAAGAGCACGACTGGATGCTCATGTTGAATCCTTATAAACAAGTGTAGGTATCCTTAACTTGCCGATGTGGGACTAAACAACTTATCGCGTGCACACATAACCGCATACGTTCAGGTGTACATGTTCAGAGTCTCTGTTTTCTGCTTTTTGCTCATCTGGAAGCATCATTTTAGATGCTGCTGCTGCTGCTGTGGGAGAGTAAAACTGTCCAAGTTTTGTTAGTGATGAAGCTGGGGTACACCCTTGAGCAGTTGATCTTACCCACAGAAAATTAAACTCGTAATGAATCATTTTTTATATAAGAACGACGTGATTGATACCATCAAACCAGGCTTCAGGTACACCATGCTTCTTGTTTGCAGGCGTGCATTAGTACTGCGTGAATGTAGTTCACCGGTGTGGTATGGGCTTTACTTTGCTTGCTCGCAATGCATGAGACTTCAGAATTAACCTACTCTATTCCTAACAAGGCAAACCTTCTGTTTTTACTCTGAATGTAATGCGACCAATTAACTAGTTATAATTAACTTTTTCTCGGCCAGTCTAGATCTAATGTATGTAGCTGTTATTGATAGACATTAAACCGAATGATACCTATATTCCACATGGCTTCCTTCTATTTTTTCTATCTTCCACTCCCGTTTCGACTATTTTTTCTATCTTCCACTCCCGTTTCGACAGTGATTTATTTGTTGGAGCCTCCTATTTTTTAGTGGACGAAAAAGAAATTCAGTTCTAGCCAGCTCCGTCATCGTCTATCCTTTATATCGACCGGCTCACCTCAACATCTGAAGACATTAAGCCGGATGATGCCTAAATTCCACATTGCCTTCTTTTGCTATTTCTACATCTTCCACTGTCCCGATTCGGCTGCGATTTATTTGTTGGAGCCAACTACTGTTTACTCCATTTTAGAAAGAAAAAACAGCTCTAGACTTCTAGTTGATTCCATCCTTCCCTTCTGTCACCGACGTTGTAGTGCCTCTTCTTAATTGAGCCGCCTCTGCCGCCAGCGACCTCACCTCTCTTGTGCCCATGCCCGCACTGTCAACTCTCCGCCTCGTCCCTGGTGAGCTGTCCTCTTCACAATCTCCGGCCAAACCCGCTCGCCCTAGTCGGCGACATCATGGGCCGCCACATTGTCCCAGTCTTTTCTCAATCCCCGTCCCCAACGCAATCTATCTACGAAATCGACTGAGACGCCTCGTATTTTGAGGCAACTGGAGGATAATAAATGCATTGTTTGTTCACCACATTTTTCTTTTGAACAATTTTTTTCCTAGTACTTGAAAGTATTGTTTGTTCAACAACAATTCTGCAACGAAGCAGCGAATCACTCTGTGGTTGAGTTGGTTAGGTGGACAGTGGTATCCCCAACTCACCAGGGTTCAAATCCTGGTGCTTGCATTATTTCTGGATTTATTTCAGGATTTCCGGCGATGCGCTTTCAGTGGAAGGAGACGTTCCCGTCGACGACGAGGCGCATACGGTGACTTCGTAAATCTCAAGATGATATACCGGCCCAGTTTTTCGAAGGTGCTCATAGGGATAGGATGTGCGTGTGTGCGTTCATAGGGATGAGTGTATGCGAGTGTATATGAGGGCTTATGTTTGTACTGATGCTAAAAAAATTCTGTAACGAAGCAACGGAGGATGAGGCATGAATTTGACAAACACCACATCTGATCCCATCACGGCCGTCCATACCCACACGAACGGCGGTGGATTGACCCTGTTGCCCCCCACCGGTTCGGTCCACGCGGACGCCAAACTCTGACCCATCCCCTCCCCTCCCAGCTTCGTCGGCCCCGGCAACCGGCCCCGACGACCAGCGGCGGGCGTCCCTCCCAGCCCGATCCTCCAGGTCCATATCCCACCCACCTTATCCTTGCTCTGTGCCGGTTAGATCCCTTCGCGTTCTCAGGTTCGGCGGCTTTATGGAATCCACGCCGCGCCGCGCCGTCGCTGGCGACGCAGGCTTTATGGAGTTCACAAAATTAGTCTTGCCCCTTCCTGGAAACTCTATGCTGTGTTGTCTATTATTGTGCTGTTTTGTGGATAGTCATTTTTTGGGGAGATATGTACAGCACATGAGATGGCTTCAATGATAAGCACCAAAACATATTTGATTCTTAAACAACCAAAGTGTAAAAGGATTACTCTCCACCAAGGATTTTGAAGTCAAATTGGATGGTGGCTAAGCACTTCCTTAATTGGCAGCTCCGGCTCTTGTTACTTTGGGTTAGCAGAGGAGTAGGAGCAGCAACTGTAAATTCCTAATCTAGGAGCAGGAGCAGGAGCAGGAGCAGAACCAAATTCGAACCGTATCTAGTAGGTAATATCAGGTTTCTGTTTTTAACGAGAAGGTTTCAGGTTTCGCTATGCCGAGGCTGTATTCTCCCTGTCGAGTATTTATGGGGATTGCATTTTTGGGTGGGTTCTTGTATGTCTACGCAGGGCTTTAGTACAGTACTGCTGAATGAACTTGGTCTCATTCCTTGCCACCAACGACTTATTTGTATGGATGATTGATATCTGAATTTGCTTCCTGGAATATTCTCGCTGAGTTTTATTCTTTTTGTTTATGCCCTGAAGAGGATCATTTTAAAGGAATTCTGATATCTTGATTTCCCACGGTGCGCTTGACTTACATGCATGCTGTTCTGTTTTCTGCTGTAGGTGTGCAGGACAGAGTAAATTAAGCACATGCCTATTAAGCAGGTCGTGCTTAATTGAGTGGGTAAAGCAGGGCTGTGGAAATGTACATGAAAGTGTGCGTCCATTTGAATGGCTTATTCAAAGCTTCAAGCCTTTTGGAACCATGCTGCTGGCCCCAAAACAAGTTAGTGACATTCATACCCACATTAGTTTTATGTCTCTTTCTTGGTACTTGCCTCCGATTACTTATAATTGTGCGCACTAGCAACGTTGATAGTGACTCCTTAGAGTCGACATCAGGGTAGGTAAACTATGATCCTTTCTTTTTACAAAACAGTTACGATACTAACAACCTTTGATTAGAGATCATTTAGCTGATTATTGGACTAATGCTAATTTGTTAATCAGGCCTTTTTTAAACAAAAAATCGCCGTTGCCGGGGATCGAACCCGGGTCACCCGCGTGACAGGCGGGAATACTTACCACTATACTACAACGACTTGCTTTTTGGGTGGCCGTGTAAACTTTTGCAGTATGATGAAGGGATCGATGTATCTCCATAGGCAAGGCAGTCTGAATAAGGGAAAATCGGATAGGCAGGTGGTTCAGGCTGAGGCACATGATACGTATAGCTCAACTGTCCACATATTTTAGTACTTGAAACTAGAAAAGACATTGATTCTTTGTTAGGCATGTACATTCTTTCCAAAGCTGGTTGTTATATCAGTGATGACCACTCCTTTGTGGAAGACCAAGTAGCAAGCGCACGGTCAAATTCTGTACACTTCTATAGCGGTTCAGAAGCTATTCGGCTGTACAATATTGCTTCCTTTTGAATATGTAATTTATGGATCAATTTGACGGAGATCATGTTTCCTTTGCCTGCAGGTTGAACATCCATGGGGACATATGTTATTCTTGGTCATAGCTTTCAGATCTGTGAGGATGTTTCACGGAAAGCATGAGCCAGTAATGGCGATAAAGAGAACAAAACAAAAACGATTTTGATGGGCTGACACCATGTCCACCTGATCCCCACCATGATGGTTGTTCTCCACACTTGCATGCATGTTAAGGGGAAGAATGGGATTCTATCTCGTGATACTTCAGGGGTTACTAACTGGTTGTTTGTATTTAGTCACACAATGGCAAGTTAACTTCGCTTCAACAATTTGAGATATTTGCTGTGCAAAAGAAAAAAGGATACGAGTTGCATCAACTGAGGGACATGAACGAGATTCGAGGCTGTTTAAGTGTCACAAATCTTGAGAATGTCACTGGCAAGGATCAAGCCTTAGAATCGAAGCTGCATCAGAAAAGTCATCTTGCCAGATTGCGACTTGTTTGGAGCTGCAAAAATAACACGAATGCAGAGGATAGTTTACATTTGGAGATTCTAGAAGGACTGATGCCACCACCTCAACTTGGGGATCTTGCAATTGACGGTTACAAATCTTCAAAATATCCCCACTGGTTGCTTGATGCTTCATATTTTGAGTTTTTGTATTCTTTAAGCTTTGCTAATTGCACCACATTACAAAGCCTACCATCCAATACCGGACTACTTAGGAATTGCTCTTCACTTCTCCTCTGCAATGTGCCAAACCTGAAGACATTACCTTGTCTTCCACCAGGCCTTCAAAAGTTACGAATAGAAAAATGCCCGCTGCTTGTATTTATTTCCAATGATGAGCTGGAATATCATGATCAGATAGAGAATATCATGAGGACAAACCACTTGGCATCACAACTTGGGTTAATCTGGGAGGTGGATTCAGGATCACATATTAGGTTTGTACTCTCATTGGAACATTCATTTCTGAAGCAGCTGATGATACTGGTGCGTGCTGATGTGTCACATGTTCAAAATCTTGAAAGTGTTCTAGAAGGAGAGAAAGATGAAGTATTG
This sequence comes from Triticum monococcum, assembly GCA_034509565.1. Classification (NCBI taxonomy): domain Eukaryota; kingdom Viridiplantae; phylum Streptophyta; class Magnoliopsida; order Poales; family Poaceae; genus Triticum; species Triticum monococcum. Next base: position 7,087,043 of record CM067847.1, on the reverse strand, counting down.
GTAAGAGAGAATATCATCAAGGCATGGACATACTGCCACGAGCAAAGGATGAGACTCACATATGGAAGGAGCATGGCGCTACCGCTGGTTCCACCATCAAGACTTTGTGAACTTTCTCTTTCTTCATGCAGTATTACAGATGGAGCTTTAGCTCTTTGCCTTAATGGCCTGGCTTCACTTAAAAAGTTCTCCTTAGAAGAGATTATGACTTTAACCGCACTTCCTTCAGAAGAGGTCCTCCGACATTTGAAAAAGCTTGACCGCTTGTCCATCCATTATTGCTGGTGTCTCAGGTTATTAGGGGGCTTACGAGCTGCTACCTCTCTTTCATATGTTACGTTGTCTTCCTGCCCTTCTTTAGAGTTGGCAAATGGATCAGCTTGTTTGCCATTATCCCTTAAGACGCTCAATATAAACAATTGTGTGCTTGCAGCTGACTTCCTCTGTACTGAGTGGCCACACATTGATAAAATTTGCATAACCAAATGCAGAAGCACGGCATGCTTGTCTGTTGGTAGTCTCACCTCTATTAAAACATTCATGCTGGAGCAGTTGCCAGATCTATGTACACTCGAAGGATTGTCTTCCCTGCAACTGCACAACCTACATTTGGTTGATGTTCCGAAACTCATCCCTGAGTGTATCTCACAGTTGCGAGTCCAGAGCTCACTCTATATTAGCAGTCCCATGATACTCAACAAGATGCTCTCGTCTGAAGGTTTCACAGTTCCACCATTTCTCTGTCTTCAAAGATGCAAGGAACCATTTGTTTCATTTGAAGAATCCGCAAATTTTACATCTGTCCAGAGACTGCGATTCTGTAATTGGCAAATGACTTCCCTGCCAAAAAATCTGAAGTGCTTCTCCAATCTGAAGATGCTCGACATTGTTAGCTGCTCCGACAACATATCATCTTTACCAGATCTGCCATCCTCCCTCCATCAGATAAGTGTATGGGGGCGTTGTGAGCGCTTGAAGGAGAGTTGCCGAGCACCTGATGGAGAAAGTTGGCCAAAGATTGCACATATTCGCAGGAAGTACTTTTTATAAAGTGTGATTTAGATTGCTACATACAAATAAACGGAAAGGTAAATAGATCCTGTCTGCCACCTTTGCACTCTCAAAGATATATATCCCTTCGTAACATTGCATTCCGTCATTTTGTCTTTCAGATACTCCATTTACTTCAAAATTCCATTAATTTGTTTACTTCAAATTGATAGCAGGCCCATGATCCCTCCAACAACCTGGTACGGGCTGGAGTGCTGCCCTCAGGCTGGCTCATCTTACAGTTCAACTATGTGTCCTACGAGTACTTCACATGCCGATTTTGATCCCTTCGGTCGGTCTCCTGCTTTGCTGCTGATTTCTTGACGCATTGCCTCTCGCACTCCGGCACCTCTTGTCCTCTGGTGCCACAATCACTGATGTTGAATTTTGTATTCCTGTTGTCGGTTATCTTCTCCATGCTTCATCAACCGAACAATTGCCGGAAGTAGTGTGTAATTTGCATCTTGCTTTGTCGTGCTGTCGTGTTACCTTCTCCTGGAGTATGTCGTACTTTTGGTTTGCGCGGATTATTATTATGATCTCTTGTATGCTCCTAGATACCATGTGACTGAAGGTCACTTTTATCATTCACTCCTGTACCTAGTTGCGTGATGTATTGCAGTACTTTGGGTTTCATACTTGATACAGTGTGCCTTGTGCCATGACTACTTCCCTTGCATGATGGAACTTTTGTTTTGGTCTTGTGCTTCAGATCTGCAGCGCATGTGTGCTCTGTTTATTTTTCTAGCTGCTCATTCCCTGCTCTGTTTATTGATATCATGTACTACATATATAGGCCCTGTCATCATGTATACAGTTTTCTGTGTTTAACATGATAGACACATTTAGCTATCTTTTCGACTGAGGTACGTCTGAATTAGTGCTGGCAGGCAAAAAGCAAGAACATGTGTGCTCTGTTTATTTATCTCATGTATTTATGTATATAGATGGGTTTTCTGATCTATGTGGCGATGACGGTTTGGAAAGGTTCATGTTATGCAAGAAGAGGCCCATACTGTTGGCTCAGCAGCAATCAGCCGATCCCCTACTTTGTTTATGTATCTCGTGTATATAGTATGAGAAATAGCAGATCACTATTGTTTTGCTGCAATTTGTATGAGAGGGAGGTAGACGTGCTCTGTTTTGCTGGTGCTATCACTGAAATGTGTATATGAACAACGTGGACAATGTGGCTGGGGAGCAATCGCAGTAGGGAAACTGCACAACCCCCAGCACTCAATTTTTTTTCAGGGGAAGATTGCAAGAAATTACTCAGAAATCTGTATGCAGTCAGATTTCAGAACTTCACGAAGATCTCCCGGAACTTCAGCAATCAGGCGAATTCCATCCAATAGTCTGGCACGGGCTGCAAGGGTATGTGCAAGCCTGTTTCGTGTCCTCCTAATGGATCCGGATCTACTATAAAAATTTAAGAGATAGATCGATAGATGGCGACACAAAGGAAGCTACGCCCAAAGGAATTCGTAATAGGTCGGCCAGTGGAAAAAAAATCTAATACATATATTTATTTATTAAAAAAGGTTTTATTAATGATGAGCAAAATATATGCATATAGAGAAATAACAAATGTCTCGTTCTGCATGTAAACATTCATATACATGTAAAGAAATGATCGTCTTGTATCACAAAAATGTTCATGCCCACAAAAGTGAAAAAGGTTATGTATTTGAAAAGGCTCTCATATATGCTAGAAATAATTGTTCATGCACGTTAGAATATATGATCATGTGATTTTGAATAGGTATTCACGTATATTATTGAAACAAAAACAGAAGAAAAATAAGAAGAACCTTGACAAAAGTAGAAAGGAATTTTCTGAAAATAAAAGTATGTTATAGGAACGTAAATAAAAAAGAAAGGATGAAAAAGGAAAGAGAACACAGAAAGAAATCGAAAAACAATAGAAAAGACCAAAGAGAAAAGAGAAAAGAGCCGTGTCTTTTGGGCTTGGTCCTTCAACTTATATAAAGGGGGAGAACCTAATTAGGCTGGCCCATTGCGCCACAGCCATATTCTCTTTTTTCCTTTTCTTACATTTTTTGTTTTCTTTTACTTCATTTATATTTCTACATATTCTATATTAGAAAAAACACTCTACCAAAAGTATTTTAAAAATTTTGAGCAAGCATTTGAAAAAAGCTAAATGCATATACAGAAAATGTTAATCACGTATACAAAAATGTATACAGAAAAAATGTGTTTGAAAGTTTTTGATCATGTATTTAAAAAATGTTAATCAAGCATTTGAAAAAAATGTTGAAAAATGTTAAATACATATAGAATTTTTCTACCGTGTATTAAATAATTATGGAAAAATTTGATCATGTATATAAAAATGTTAATCAAGCACTTGAAAAAATGTTGCATAAGTATTTCAAAAACATTGATCAAGAATTTGGAAAATGTTAAATATGTATAGAAAAAAATGACCATGTATTAAAAAATGGTGAAATTTTTTGATCATGTATATAAAAATGTTAATCAAGCATTTGAAAAAAAATTGAACAAGTATTTGAAAAATGATAATCAAGCATTTGGAAAATGTTAATTGTGTATAGAAACAATGTTAATCGGGCAATTGAAAAATATGAAATGTTTATAGAAAAATGTTGACCATGTCTTAAAAAATTGTTGATCTTGTATTTGAATATTTTTATCAAGCATTAGAAAAAGGTTGAATGTGTATAGAGAAATTATTGACCAGGTATTCAGAAAATTTCAATCTTGTATTTAGAAAATGTAAAATATGTTCTGGAAAAATGTATTATTTGTATACCAAAGATGTGCATTGAAAAACACTGAAAACCGGGGAAGAGAACAAAACAATGAAAAACGAGAAAGAAACAAAAAAAGATGAAAAAAAAGAATACAGAAAAAGGCCAATGAAAACAGAAAAAGAAAGAACGAAAATCAAAGAAAAACAAAGAAATAGAAAAAAAGAAAAACCAATGAAAACAAAGGAAGAAACAAAGAGAACGTGTGAAAAAACAAAAGAAAAACAGAAAAATCGGCGGAGAAAACCGGCTATTTTACCTGAAGTATGACGCACCCTACAGTTTTCACCATGAATTCGACACAGGCCCAGTTGTTACCATCACTAGCATCTATCCAGGAGACCTGTGTTCTATTCCAGCTTTTGCTCCCTTTCTCTCAACAGAGAGGTCTTTGAGCGAGAGATCCTTCCAACTCGTTTAGTGCGAGATATAGTAACCGTGGTCACTTCCAGCGCGTGAAAGCGCTCTAGCAGCACCATGGGATGCGCCTCACGCTCTGGACACTTATGTGTCGGGACCTTTTTTTTTTTCTTTTTTCATTTTGGATTGTTCTCGTGTTCATTTTATAGTGTTGAAAGAACAGAACTGATGAAAAACGCAAAACATGGCCACTCATCTCTCCATGCAAGTGGAAAGAAATCCCATCAAAACTCTAAAATTGCGGCAAGTGGCATACTTACGGTGCACCTATTGTCACCATCAGGGGAGATTGAGTGACGTTTGCAAGTGGTACCCTTAACTAGTGATCTCTGTATTCCAGTAATATTAGGGCGTACAAACCATTCTATCCTACAGGCTGACTCATGTTTCGCTTTTAGCCTAGCCCCTCCCCCCCCCCCCCCCCCCCACCCCCCACCTTCCCCAAATTTTCCTTGTTTCATTCCCTCTCTTTTTTTGGCTATGTAAATGGCTGTGCGTTGCAACAGGGACATACATATTATATGGTTCAACTTCATTTATATCTAACACATATTTGTAGAGATTCTACATCATTGATTCCTTTTTGTAATATTTAATGGGTATGATATTCCTTTCCATAATATGTGTGCTTGATATGTGGTGTTACCAAATATTTGTATATTTAGAGATTAGAGATTGGCCATGATTGACTCATTCCCATAAAGACGTTACCAAATAAACCAAAGATTAATTTGATTTGGCAGATAAAATTGGTTGAAATAGATCGGTGGGGGTAAAAATCGATTTAACAGTAGATTGATGAGGTATAAAAATTGATGTAAGGATGAACCGTACATGGGAGGTTGGTCGTAGGGTGAAACTAAGTGAAGAAGGAATCTTAGGTTCTTTTTAAATAATAGAGATTGTTCTTCCTTTCTTTTTTTCTTCTCATATTTACTTTTACTTTTTCAATATTTTGAGTTTTAATTGATATTCGCAGTTTCAGTTTTGGGGGTATGTTTGCTAATTTCCCTTACTTTTCTATTCTTTCGGGAATACACATGAATATTTTTGTACTATACTAACATACGCCTAGATGTGGACAAACAACCTTTTTAAGAATACATAAATGTCCACAAAACACACATGAATTTTTTTATGACTGTTCTTCTTTCTATTTTTTCTCATATTATTTACTTTGATTTTTTCAATATTTTGACTTTTCATTGATATTCACTATTTTATATTTTGGGGATGTTTACTAATTTCCCTTTTCTTTTTGTATTCTTTGAGGAATACACATGATTTTTTTGTAAGTATACTGACATACGCTTAGATGTGAACAAACAACCTTTCTAAAAATACATAAACATCAAGGAAAAACAAATGCACATATTTTTTTTGTTTGTAGTAATATTTGTAAAACATGTGGTGAACATGTGTATTGTACGCATGCGCGCGCTCACACATGCACACACATGCACGCCCACATACGCACAAAGAAAGTTTAAAACTTAGCTAATGAGTTTTGCCCGTGCCTAGCTTATATAGGGGAGCTCGGCATGGGTGGTTTGCTCACTATTCTACGGATGATTACTATATGGCGCTTCAGGCGCCGGTTGCAGTTATTTCTGTAAACCGGCGCACACCCCACGCTCAGTTATGGGCTGGCTCATTATAGGTAAAAAAGGTAAGTGAACTGGTGTTCAAACCCGCAAACCCCTTCGTTGCGAGCGCTCTGCTCTAACAGTGGCGGATCCAGGAATTCAACTTTGGGTGTTCAATTTTTTTTTCATCGTGCCCTAACAAACATGGCCTCATTTAGCCGGAAATCAATCAAAATAATGAGGCAACCGGACCTTCGTCCGTACATTAGCCACTTCAGCTAAGGAACTATATATCTCTCTATATTCATACTGAAGCTACAGATTGATTGGGGATTTCTATATCAGATTGGAAGGGGATTCACCTTAGGCTGGCCACACTGTCACTGAGCGCCGCCTCGTCCAGCTCTAGAGGATTTTTTTGAGAACCTGGTGCCGTGGGTTAGGCTAGCTTGTTGATATCACTGAAAAAATAGCGCGCTATAGCGTCGTTAATAGCATACTATATCATATAGAGAATTGTCTCGCTAAATAAATTAATATACAATGCCTCGCTAATAGCATATTTTCAGAGGCAATGCCATTTTTTGTAGCGCGCTATTTTTTTTATTGGTTTATATGCGTGTTCGATGGACTAGGCCTCGTCCAGCTCTAGACGATTTTTTTTAGAACCTGGTGGGTTAGGAGTAGTAACCGGCAACAGGGCATGGGTCTCTCGCGCGTGCGTAACTGGCTGGTTCCTGCTCCTAGGCGAGTGGGCTGCTGGCCTGCTGCCGATGGACTAGGCCTGTTGGCATGTACGCTTAGTATATTTGCCGTATACGGATATACTTTTTTCGATAAAGGACGCTTTTATTAACTTAAAATGTAGCATCAAGCAGATACAAAACATCATGAGTATCACCCGGCCTCTGCATAATTAGGATGCACACAACCAAACAACAAAAGTCTGTCAAAAGGAAAAGTAACAAAAATGATAAGTCGACAACAGTAGAGTCCTACAGACCGACACTATGCCTATGTCAAAAATGGAGGTAGATCAATTCGGAGGTTATGATGCCACCCATGTTGGGAAAAACCTCCATAGCCGCCTGGTCCAACCGCGTACACACCGCCTTAAACAACGGTTGGTGCTCCGGTCGTTGTAGAGTAGACCACATACGAAGCAAGTGCGTACGACGGAAAATAACCTGTAGAGGAGAAGCATTTTTTGTCCTTAATAAAATCATTTCTACATAGCCAAAGCGACCAAAGTAAGGCATATGCGCCCACCCTTATTAGCGTTTTGAACTTATTTGAAATACCGTCCAACCAATGACCAAATATATTGGCAACACTTGTGGGCGGATACAAATTTGACGCTATTTGGATGACTGACCATGTAGAATGTGCAAAATTGCATTGGAAAAAGAGGTGCTTGATTGTCTCGTCATGAGGGCAAAAGCAACACTGCTTACTTCCTGGCCAGTTGCGTCGTGCAAGGTTCTTTGGTTAGCACAACTCCCCTACGAAGATACCACATGAAGATTTTAACTCATGCGCGGCCCGTCAAGCAGAAGGTCAGGAAGCAAGCAGTGGAGCGCCAAGAATTCATCGCAGAAGAGATCAAGAAATTGGAAGCAGCAGGCCTTGTCAGAGGAGTGCTCCATCCTATGTGGTTGGCCAATCCTGTAGTTGTGCGCAAGGCAAACGGGAAATGGAGGCTTTGTATCGACTTTACCGATGTTAATAAAGCTTGTCCCAAAGACCCATTTTCCTTGTCGCGCATTGACCAGATTGTTGACTCCACGGCCGGATGTGACTTGCTTTCATTTCTTGACGCATAGTCAGGATACCATCAAATCTTCATGGCAGAAGAGGATGAGGAGAAGACCGCATTCATCACTCCATGTGGCACGTACTGTTTCATACGGATGCCTTTCGGTTTAAAGAATGCTGGTTCAACATTTGCAAGGGTAGTCGATGTCGCTCTTGAGCCACAAATACACAGAAATGTGGAAGCCTACATGGATGACATAGTGGTCAAGAGCAACGACAGGGCAACTCTGATTCAAGATTTAGACGAGACCTTTGCAAATCTGTGCAAGATCAACCTCAAGCTCAACCCCGAGAAGTGCGTGTTTGGAGTCCCCTCCGGCAAGCTTCTCGGGTTCTTCGTGTCTCAGCGGGGAATTGAAGCCAATCCCGACAAGATCAAGGCCATTGAGCAGATCGAATCACCAAAGCGCGTCAAGGATGTGCGAAGACTTGCCGGTTGCATGGCTGCTCTCAGCAGGTTTATCTCTAGGTCTGCTGAGCGCGCCCTGCCGTTTTTCAAAATTTTGAAAAAGGCGGGTCCAATGAAATGGACTCCGGAAGCGGAGGCTGCGCTGCAGGACTTGAAGAGATACCTGTCCTCCACTCCAACACTTGTCGCACCTAAGCCACAAGAGAAGTTGCTGCTGTATATAGCGGCAACCAATCAAGTGGTTAGTGCTGCGTTAGTGGCAGAGAGGGCGGCAGATGACGAGCCAGCAACCACGGCAAGCGCATCCAGCGACAAGCAGAGGGCTTCCCCGACAAGCTCTGGTCCCAACAAAGATGGATCTGCGCAGGTGCGCGAAGAGATACAGAAGAGAATGGTGCAGCGCCCAGTTTACTTTGTCAGTTCCCTTCTGCAGGGGGCTAGGTCAAGGTACTCTGGTGTGCAGAAATTGCTTTTCGGCCTACTCATGGCCTCAAGAAAGCTGCACCATTACTTCCAAGCACATGAGATCATAGTTGTCACTCGCTTTCCGCTGAAGAGGATACTACAGAATCCAGAAGCAACAGGCAGGATTGTTGAGTGGGCACTGGAACTGTCAAGTTTTGGCCTCAAGTTTGAGAGTACTTCAACTATCCAAAGCAGAGCATTGGCAGAATTCATAACAGAGTGGACGCCAACACCAGATGAAGAAATTCCAGAAACGAGCATCCCCATCAAGGAAGCAAGCAAAGAGTGGCTCATGTACTTTGACGGTGCCTTCTCGCTGCAAGGCGCCGGCGCTGGCGTGCTGCTTGTCGCACCCACCGGAGAGCACCTCAAGTACATACTCCAGATGCACTTTCCCAAGGAGCAAGCAACAAATAATACTGCAGAGTATGAAGGCTTGCTTGCCGGCCTCAGGATCGCGGTAGACATTGGGATCAAGAAACTCATTGTCAGGGGTGACTCGCAGCTTGTCGTCCGCCAAGTGAACAAGAATTATAAGAGTCCATTGATGGAAGCTTACGTTGACGAAGTGAGAAAGCTAGAAGAGCACTTTGACGGCCTACAGATGGAGCATGTCCCAAGAGCTCAGAACGACATTGCCGATGGCCTGTCAAAGTGCGCCGCACTTAAGTTACCTGTGGAACCAGGGATCTTTGTGCTCAAGCTGACTCGACCATCCGTTACGCCATCAACTGGACAGAGCAAGAAGAGGAAGTTGATTTTTGGTGACTATTTTCCGGCAGAGCTTCCCGAAGCCGCCGCCAAGAAGGTCCCTAAGATCAACACCAAGAGTGCTGAGGAGCAATCTGCTCCGGCAAGCCCTAGGGTTTGTTCCGTTGAAGCAGACGCTCCCAACAAGTTTTGCTCCGGCAAGCTTGCCGGGGAACATCAAGCTCCGGCAGAGCCTCAGGTTCTCGCCGTAGAAGCGGACGTTCCCGCAGCAGCAGATGTGCCTTTAGTCCTTGTTGTCGAGCCACAGGCTCCAGCATGGGCACAGCAGATTGTCCGTTTCCTTCAGGCAGGAGAACTTCTCGAAGAGCAAGAAGAAGCGGAAAGAGTAGCCCGACAGTCAAGTATGTACCAGTTTGTCGACAACACACTGTACAGAAGAAGACTCAACAGTGTGAAATTGAAGTGTATTCACCGGGAAGGTGGACAAAAGCTGTTGGCAGAGATACATGGAGGCATATGTGGTCACCACATTGGCGCAAGAGCACTTGCCGGCAAAGCATTCCGGCAAGGTTTCCTTTGGCCGACAGCCCTCCAGGATGCAACTGCACAAGTAACCAAGTGTGAAGTGTGCCAGTTCCATTCCAAGTAGATACACCAGCCAGCTCAAGCTCTCCAGACGATCCCTTTATCCTGGCCATTTTCGGTCTGGGGGCTCGATATCCTCGGCCCCTTTCCCCGAGCAGTCGGGGGCTTTGAGTACTTGTACGTTGCAATCGACAAGTTCACAAAGTGGCCGGAAGTGGAAGCAGTGAGGAAGGTGACAGCATAGTCAGCAGTCAAGTTCTTCAGGTCGATTGTTTGCCGCTTCGGGATCCCTAACAGGATAATCACCGACAACGGTATGCAATTCACAAGCCGCACCTTCATGCAGTACGTCCAAGATCTTGGCGCCAAGGTCTGCTTCGCTTCTGTTGCTCACCCGAGAAGCAACGGTCAAGCGGAGAGGGCAAATGCTGAAGTGCTGCGTGGGCTTAAGACCAGGACTTTCGACAGGCTGCACAAGTGCGGAAGAAACTGGATCGAGGAGCTGCCGGTGGTTCTTTGGTCGATCAGGACGACGCCAAATCGAGCCACTGGCCAGACACCTTTCGCTCTAGTCTATGGAGCAGAGGCAGTTCTCCCCACGGAACTCGTATACGGGTCACCTCGAGTGCTCGCTTATGATGAGCTTGAGCAAGAGCAGCTGCGACAAGATGACGCGCTGCTCCTTGAGGAGGACCGTCTTCAGGCTGCTGTATGAGCTGCTCGCTACCAGCAAGCTTTGCGCTGCTACCATAGCCGCAAAGTTAACGCCAGAAGTCTCGAGGAAGGCGACCTTGTTCTTCGGCGTGTTCAGTCCGCCAAGAATTCCAACAAGTTGACACCGAAGTGGGAAGGCCCTTATGTTGGAAATATGCCCTAGAGGCAAGTTATTATTATATTTCCTTGTTCATGATAATCGTTTATTATCCATGCTAGAATTGTATTGATAGGAAACTCAGATACAAGTGTGGATACATAGACAACACCATGTCCCTAGTAAGCCTCTAGTTGACTAGCTCGTTGATCAATAGATGGTTACGGTTTCCTGACCATGGACATTGGTTGTTGTTGATAACGGGATCACATCATTAGGAGAATGATGTGATGGACAAGACCCAATCCTAAGCATAGCACTAGATCGTGTAGTTCGTATGCTAAAGCTTTGCTAATGTCAAGTATCATTTCCTTAGACCATGAGATTGTGCAACTCCCGGATACCGTAGGAGTACTTTGGGTGTGCCAAACGTCACAACGTAACTGGGTGGCTATAAAGGTACATTACGGGTATCTCCGAAAGTGTCTGTTGGGTTGGTACGAATCGAGACTGGGATTTGTCACTCCGTGTAAACGGAGAGGTATCTCTGGGCCCACTCGGTAGGACATCATCATAATGTGCACAGTGTGATCAAGGAGTTGATCACGGGATGATGTGTTATGGAACGAGTAAAGAGACTTGCCGGTAACGAGATTGAACAAGGTATCGGGATACCGACGATCGAATCTCGGGCAAGTATCGTACCGATAGACAAAGGGAATTGTATGCGGGATTGATTAAGTCCTTGACATCGTGGTTCATCCGATGAGATCATCGTGGAACATGTGGGAGCCAACATGGGTATCCAGATCCCGCTGTTGGTTATTGACCGGAGAACGTCTCGGTCATGTCTGCATGTTTCCCGAACCCGTAGGGTCTACACACTTAAGGTTCGATGACGCTAGGGTTATAAAGGAAGATAGTATGTGGTTACCGAATGTTGTTCGGAGTCCCGGATGAGATCCCGGACGTCACGAGGAGTTCCGGAATGGTCCGGAGGTAAAGATTTATATATGGGAAGTCCTGTTTTGGACACCGGAAAAGTTTCAGGGTTTATCGCTAACGTACCGGGACCACCGGGAGGGTCCCGGGGGTCCACCAAGTGGGGCCACCAACCCCAGAAGGTTGCATGGGCCAAGAGTGGTGAGGGACCAGCCCCTTAGTGGGCTGGTGCGCCTCCCACCAAGGCCCAAGGCGCAGGGGAAGTGGGAGGAGGCAAACCCTAGGTCCAGATGGGCCTTAAGGCCCACCCTAGGGGCGCCTCCCCCTTCTCCCCTCCCTTGGCCGCCACCCCTTGGCCATCTAGGGCTGCCGCCCCCCCTAGGGGTGGGAAACCCTAGAGGGGGCGCAGTCCCTCCCCTTCCCCTATATATATGAGGCCTAGAGGGCTGCCCAACAGACACGCGATTCAATCTCTCTTGGTGCAGCCCTGCGTCTCTTCTTCCTCCTCTTCTGTGGTGCTTGGCGAAGCCCTGCAGGATAGCCACGCTCCTCCACCACCACCACGCCATTGTGCTGCTGTTGGATGAAGTCTTCCTCAACCTCTCCCTCTCTCCTTGCTGGATCAAGGTGTGGGAGACGTCACCGGGCTGTACGTGTGTTGAACGCGGAGGTGCCGTCCGTTCGGCACTTGGTCATCGGTGATTTGGATCACGACGAGTACGACTCCATCAACCCCGTTCACTTGAACGCTTCCGCTTAGCGATCTACAAGGGTATGTAGATGCAACTCTCCTTCCCCTCGTTGCTGGTCTCTCCATAGATAGATCTTGGTGACACGTAGGAAAATTTTGAATTTCTGCTACGTTCCCCAACAGTGGCATCATGAGCTAGGTCTATTGCGTAGATTCTATGCACGAGTAGAACACAAAGTAGTTGTGGGCGTTGATTTTGTTCAATATGCTTGCCGTTACTAGTCTTATCTTGATTCGGCGGCATCGTGGGATGAAGCGGCCCGGACCAACCTTACACGTACTCTTACGTGAGACCGGTTCCACCGACAAACATGCACTAGTTGCATAAGGTGGCTGGCGGGTGTCTGTCTCTCCCACTTTAGTCGGATCGGATTCGATGAAAAGGGTCCTTATGAAGGGTAAATAGCAATTGGCATATCACGTTGTGGTCTTTGCGTAGGTAAGAACCGTTCTTGCTAGAAACCCATAGCAGCCACGTAAAACATGCAAACAACAATTAGAGGACGTCTAACTTGTTTTTGCAGGGTATGCCATGTGATGTGATATGGCCAAAGGATGTGATATATGTGATGTATGAGATTGATCATGTTCTTGTAATAGGAATCACGACTTGCATGTCGATGAATATGACAACCGGCAGGAGCCATAGGAGTTGTCTTAATTTATTTATGACCTGCGTGTCAACATAAATGTCATGTAATTACTTTACTTTATTGCTAACCGTTAGCTGTAGTAGTAGAAGTAATAGATGACGTGACAACTTCAAGAAGACACGATGATGGAGATCATGATGATGGAGATCATGGTGTCATGCCGGTGACGATGATGATCATGGAGCCCCGAAGATGGAGATCAAAAGGAGCAAAGTGATATTGGCCATATCATGTCACTATTTGATTGCATGTGATGTTTATCATGTTTATACATCTTGTTTACTTAGAACAACGGTAGTAAATAAGATGATCCCTTACAACAATTTCAAGAAGTGTTCTCCCCTAACTGTGCACCGTTGCTAAAGTTCGTCGTTTCGAAGCACCACGTGATGATCGGGTGTGATAGATTCTAACGTTCACATACAACGGGTGTTGACGAGCCTAGCATGTACAGACATGGCCTCGGAACACATGCAAACACTTAGGTTGACTTGACGAGCCTAGCATGTACAGACATGGCCTGGGAACACAGAAGACCGAAAGGTCGAGCATGAGTCGTATAGAAGATATGATCAACATGAAGATGTTCACCGATGTTGACTAGTCCGTCTCACGTGATGATCGGACACGGCCTAGTTGACTCGGATCATGTAATCACTTAGATGACTAGAGGGATGTCTATCTGAGTGGGAGTTCATAAGATGAACTTAATTATCCTGAACATAGTCAAAAAGGATTTTGCAAATTATGTCGTAGCTCGCGCTTTAGTTCTACTGTTTAGATATGTTCCTAGAGAAAAATTAGTTGAAAGTTGATAGTAGCAATTATGCGGACTAGGTCCGTAAACTGAGGATTGTCCTCATTGCTTCTTAGAAGGCTTATGTCCTTAATGTACCGCTTAGTGTGCTGAACCTCGAACGTTGTTTGTGGATGTTGCGAACATCTGGCATACACGTTTTGATAACTACGTGATAGTTCAGTTAAACGGTTTAGAGTTGAAGCACCAAAGACGTTTTGAAACGTCGCAAAACATATGAGATGTTTTGAGGGCTGAAATTGGGATTTCAGGCTCGTGCCCATGTCAAGAGGTATATGACCTCTGACGATTTTCTTAGCCTACAAACTAAGGAGAAAGGCTCAATTGTTGAGCTTGTGCTCAGATTGTCTGAGTACAACAATCATTTGAATCAAGTGGGAGTTGATCTTCCAGATGAGACAGTGATGTTTCTCCGAAGTCATTACCACCAAGCTGCTAGAGCTTCGTGATGAACTATAACATATCAGGGACATATATGATGATCCTTGAGATATTCGCGATGTTTGACACCACGAAAGTAGAAATCAAGAAAAGGAGCATCAATTGTTGATGGTTGGTGAAACCACTAGTTTCAAGAAGGGCAAGGGCAAGAAGGGATACTTCATGAAACGGCAATTCAGCTGCTGCTCTAGTGAAGAGACCCAAGGTTGAACCCAAACCCGAGACTAAGTGCTTCTGTAATAAGAGGAACAACCACTGGAGCAGAATTACCCTAGATACTTGGTAGATAAGAAGGCTGGCAAGGTCGATAGAAGTATATTGGATATACATTATATTAATGTGTACTTTACTAGTACTCCTAGTAGCACCAGGGTATTAGATACCGGTTCGGTTGCTAAGTGTTAGTAACTCGAAATAAAAGCTACGGAATAAACGGAGACTAGCTAAAGGTAAGCTGACGATATGTGTTGGAAGTGTTTCCAATGTTGATATGATCAAGCATCGCACGCTCCCTCTACCATCAAGATTTGTGTTAAACTTAAATAATTGTTATTTGGTGTTTGCGTTGAGCATAGACATGATTGGATTATGTTTATTAAATCTCGATCGTAGTGATACACATGTTCATGCCAAAAGATAGTAATGATAGTACCACCTACTTGTGGCACTGCCACGTAAGTCATATCGGTATAAAACGCATGAAGAAGCTCCATGTTGATGGATCCTTGGGCTCACTCGTTTTTGAAAAGTTTGAGGCATGCGAACCATGTCTATTGGTGTATGTGCATGAATAAACTCCATGCAAATGGACCATTTGGACTCACTTGATTTTGAATCACTTGAGACATGCAAATCATACCACATGGGCAAGATGACTGAAAGCCTCGTTCTCAGTAAAATGGAACTAGAAAGCAACTTGTTGGAAGTAATACATTTTGATGTGTGCAATCCAATGAGTGCTGAGGCATGTAGTGGATATCGTTATGTTTTAACTTCACAGATGATTTGAGTAAATGTTGAGTATATTTACTTGATGAATCACGAGTCTGAATTATTGAAAGGTTCAAGTAATTTCAAGGTGAAGTTGAAAGATCGTCGTGACAAGAGGATAAAATATCTATGATATGATCATTGAGATGAATATCTGAATTACGAGTTTGGCACTGAATTAAGACATTGTGGAAATTGTTTCACAACTGATACAGCCTGGAACACCATAGTGTGATGGTGTGTCCGAACATCATAACTGCACCCTATTGGATATGATGCATACCATGATGTCTCTTATCGAATTACCACAATAGTTTATGGGTTAGGCATTAGAGACAACCACATTCACTTTAAATAGGGCACCACGTAATTCCGATGAGATGACACCGTATGAACTATGGTTTAGAGAAACCTAAGCTGTCATTTCTTAAAGGTTTGGGGCTGCGACGCTTATGTGAAAAAGTTTCAGGCTGATAAGCTCGAACCCAAAGCGGATAAATGCATCTTCATAGGACACCCAAAACAGTTGGGTATACCTCCTGTCTCAGATCCGAAAGCAATAAGGGATTGTTTCTAGAATCGGGTCCTTTCTAGAGGAAAAGTTTCTCTCGAAAGAATTGAGTGGGAGGATAGTGGAGACTTGATAAGGTTATTGAACCGTCTCTTCAACTGGTGTGTGGCAGGGCACAGGAAATTGTTCCTGTGGCACCTACACCAATTGAAGTGGAAGCTTATGATAGTGATCATGAAACTTCAGATCAAGTCACTATCAAACCTCGTGGGATGACAAGGATGCGTACTACATCAGAGTGGTACGTAATCCTGTCTTGGAAGTCATGTTGCTAGACAACAATGAACCTACAAGCTATGGAGAAGCGATGGTGGGCCCGGATTCCGATAAATGGCTCGAGGCCATAAAATCCGAGAGAGAGGATCCATATATGAAAACAAAGTGTAGACTTTGGAAGAACTACTTGATGGTCGTAAGGCTGTTAGGTACATATGGATTTTAAAAGGAAGACGGACAATGATGGTAAATGTCACCATTAAGAAAGCTCGACTTGTCGTTAAGATGTTTTCCGACAAGTTCAAAGGAGTTGACTGTGATGAGACTTTCTCACTCGTAGCGATGCTAAGAGTCTGTTGGAGTTATATTAGCAATTACTGCATCATTTATGAAATCTTGCAGATAGGATGTCAAAACATTGTTTCCTCGACGATTTTTGAGGAAAGGTTGTATGTGATACAACCGGAAGGTTTTGTCAATCCTGAAAGATGCTAATAAGTATGCAAAGCTCCAGCAATCCTTCTAAGGACTGGAGTAAGCATCTCGGAGTTGGAATGTATGCTTTGATGAGATGATCAAAGATTTTGGGTGTATATAAAGTTTATGAGAAACTTGTATTTCCAAAGAAGTGAGTGGGAGCACTATAGAATTTCTGATGAATATATGTTGTTGACATATTGTTGATCAGAAATGATGTAGAATTTCTAAGAAAGCATATAGGGTTATTTGAAAAGTGTTTTTCAATTGAAAGCCTGGATTAAGCTACTTGAACATTGAGCATCAAGATCTATAAGGATAGATCAAAAACGCTTAATGGTACTTTCAAATGAGCACATACCTTAATATGATCTTGAAGGTGTTCAAGATGGATCAGTCAAAGAAGGAGTTCTTGCCTGAGTTGTAAGGTATGAAGTTAAGACTTAAAGCTCGACCACGGCAGAATAGAGAGAAAGGACGAAGGTCGTCCGCTATGCTTAAGACATAGGCTCTACAGTATGCTATGCTATGTACCGCACCTGAAGTGTGCCTTGCCAAGAGTCAGTCAAGGGGTACAAGAGTGATCCAAGAATGGATCACAGGACAGCAGTCAAAGTTATCCTTAGTAACTAGTGGACTAAGGAATTTTCTCGATTATGGAGGTGGTAAAAGAGTTCGTCGTAAAGGGTTATGTCGATGCAAGCTTGACACCTATCCGGATAGCTCTGAGTAGAGATACCAGATACGTATAATGGAGCAACAATTTAGAATAGCTCCAATTAGAACAGTTATTTGGAATAGCTCCAAATAGAACGTGGTAGCTACATCTAGGAGATGACATAGAGATTTGTAAAGCACACACGGATCTGAAAGGTTCAGACCCGTTGACTAAAACCTCTTTCACAAGCAACATGATCAAACCCAGAACTCATTGAGTGCTAATCACATAGTGATGTGAACTAGATTATTGACTCTAGTAAACTCTTTGGATGTTGGTTACATGGCGATGTGACCTGTGAGTGTTAAATCACATGGCGATGTGAACTAGATTATTGACTCTAGTGCAAGTGGGAGACTGTTGGAAATATGCCCTAGAGGCAAGTTATTATTATATTTCCTTGTTCATGATAATCGTTTTATTATCCATGCTAGAATTGTATTGATAGGAAACTCAGATACATGTGTGGATACATAGACAACACCATGTCCCTAGTAAGCCTCTAGTTGACTAGCTCGTTGATCAATAGATGGTTACGGTTTCCTGACCATGGACATTGGATGTCGTTGATAACGGGATCACATCATTAGGAGAATGATGTGATGGACAAGACCCAATCCTAAGCATAGCACTAGATCGTGTAGTTCGTGTGCTAAAGCTTTGCTAATGTCAAGTATCATTTCCTTAGACCATGAGATTGTGCAACTCCCGGATACCGTAGGAGTACTTTGGGTGTGCCAAACGTCACAACGTAACTGGGTGGCTATAAAGGTACATTACGGGTATCTCCGAAAGTGTCTGTTGGGTTGGTACGAATCGAGACTGGGATTTGTCACTCCGTGTAAACGGAGAGGTATCTCTGGGCCCACTCGGTAGGACATCATCATAATGTGCACAGTGTGATCAAGGAGTTGATCACGGGATGATGTGTTATGGAACGAGTAAAGAGACTTGCCGGTAACGAGATTGAACAAGGTATCGGGATACCGACGATCGAATCTCGGGCAAGTATCGTACCGATAGACAAAGGGAATTGTATGCGGGATTGATTAAGTCCTTGACATCGTGGTTCATCCGATGAGATCATCGTGGAACATGTGGGAGCCAACATGGGTATCCAGATCCCGCTGTTGGTTATTGACCGGAGAACGTCTCGGTCATGTCTGCATGTTTCCCGAACCCGTAGGGTCTACACACTTAAGGTTCGATGACGCTAGGGTTATAAAGGAAGATAGTATGTGGTTACCGAATGTTGTTCGGAGTCCCGGATGAGATCCCGGACGTCACGAGGAGTTCCGGAATGGTCCGGAGGTAAAGATTTATATATGGGAAGTCCTGTTTTGGACACCGGAAAAGTTTCGGGGTTTATCGCTAACGTACCGGGACCACCGGGAGGGTCCCGGGGGTCCACCAAGTGGGGCCACCAACCCCAGAAGGTTGCATGGGCCAAGAGTGGTGAGGGACCAGCCCCTTAGTGGGCTGGTGCGCCTCCCACCAAGGCCCAAGGCGCAGGGGAAGTGGGAGGAGGCAAACCCTAGGTCCAGATGGGCCTTAAGGCCCACCCTAGGGGCGCCTCCCCCTTCTCCCCTCCCTTGGCCGCCACCCCTTGGCCATCTAGGGCTGCCGCCCCCCCTAGGGGTGGGAAACCCTAGAGGGGGCACAGCCCCTCCCCTTCCCCTATATATATGAGGCCTAGGGGGCTGCCCAACAGACACGCGATTCAATCTCTCTTGGTGCAGCCCTGCGTCTCTTCTTCCTCCTCTTCTGTGGTGCTTGGCGAAGCCCTGCAGGATAGCCACGCTCCTCCACCACCACCACGCCGTTGTGCTGCTGTTGGATGAAGTCTTCCTCAACCTCTCCCTCTCTCCTTGCTGGATCAAGGTGTGGGAGACGTCACCGGGCTGTACGTGTGTTGAACGCGGAGGTGCCGTCCGTTCGGCACTTGGTCATCGGTGATTTGGATCACGACGAGTACGACTCCATCAACCCCGTTCACTTGAACGCTTCCGCTTAGCGATCTACAAGGGTATGTAGATGCAACTCTCCTTCCCCTCGTTGCTGCTCTCTCCATAGATAGATCTTGGTGACACGTAGGAAAATTTTGAATTTCTGCTATGTTCCCCAACACCTTACCGGGTGAAACAAGTCACTAGGCCTGGCGCCGTCCGCCTTGAGACCGAAGATGGCATTCCAGTGAGCAACTCCTGGAAGATGGAGCATCTTCGTAAGTTTTACCCGTAGGGCGCGGTTGCCGGAACCCGTTCCGGCAACCACCTTTTGTACAAGTCTTGCCGCTGTTGCATGCAATCCGTTGTACAAAGCCGGGCGCAGACCCCGTGCATAAAGCTCATGTGCTCCGCACATCTTGTCAATTTCATGCTTTTTATTTTTCGCATGTGTTATCTGACACTTTGTGCAGCACTTACACCCGGAAAGGAAGGTTCCCTCGCACACAAGTTTGCCGGGGTGATAGGAGAAGATATGGTGTGGACCAGGCGTCGTTCAAGAAAGTTTCGCCTTGCCGGGAAGCAAACGACAGAAAAGCTAAGTTGCCAAAGTTTGAGCAATCAGATTTTTTAAATTTTTATGTTATCTTCCTTGAACGACCGTGCGTTGTATGGAAAACCTATGCGCGGAGGAACCAACTCATAGCTAGTTGCGCCCTTACTTTGTTTCGAGTCCGCTCAACAACTTAAGTGAGCTGCGACTAGTTGCGACAAGGTTTCTTGTCGGTAGCGGCACCGCCGGCAGGCTGCTGACGTCCCGCACTCAGCGCTCACGGCCAAGGGGCCTGCGCCGGCAAGTTCCCTAAAAGCGTAGGGCAAAAACATACAAAGGAAGGAATCAAGTAAAGGAAATAACATTGCAATCATTACCCGAAATAGAGTTATATTACAAAATAGCTTGTCGCGGCTCTAACAGATTGTTCTCATAACATGACCAACGGCGACAAGAAAAGAAGAAAACGGGCGGCCTAGTCTACGTGATCGCCCTCAACCCTCTTGATCCCGCTCACCTTGTCCACAATGGGTGCGACAAGGGTCTTGAGCGCCTCCAGATCAGCATCCGGCGGCAAGGTCCCGAGGACGTTGGTGAGGTTGAGGCCCGGGTTGCGGAAGGCCACCTTCACCAACACCTTTTGAAGAGCTCCCGCGCAGATCTTGCGCGACTCGTCGGCCAGCTGCTTTGGGATACTCTCCCGGAGTCGCCGGAGGGCCGTCGCCACGCCTTTGAAAAACGAGGTGAGCTTGGCGCTGGGTTGGAGGTTCTCATCGGAGGGATACCCGAGATCCTCCATCCCCAACTGCGCCAGCTCCCTGTCAATGTCTGCGGCAACGTCCACGAGACCCTCCGTCCAGTGCTCCACATTCTCCCGGAAAGTGCTCTGGGCGGCAGCAGCACTCGCCAGCAGCGCCTTGCCGGCCTTGACCTCCTCCTTCAGGGCCGTCTCCTGCTCCTTGGCGCCGTCCATCGTCTTGGTCAAAGTGGTCAGCTTCAACTCAAGATCTGCGTTGGAGTCCTTGGCGGCGCTAAGCTCCTGGCCCTTCTCGGCGAGACGGGCCTGCAGCTCCGAGTAGCTGTGGGCGTCCTTCTCCCGCTCAAGCTTGAGCGCGGCAAGCTCTTCACCGCTCGCCTTGAGATCGGCCTCCAGCTGCACCACCTTCGTCTCCAGCTCCTTATTGGCGGCCTCGGCAGCTGCGGCAACGTCCTCTGCTTGCTTGAGGGCTCCGCCAAATGTTCGCTCGCGCGCGGCAAGCTCCTCCTCGTGGCTGTCAAGGTTGACCTTCCGCTGCACCAGCTCGCCCTCCTGCGCAGACAGCTTTTCAGCGGCAAGCCGCTGTTGCTCTTCGGCTTCAGCCTTCTCGAGAAGGAAGGCCCTCTGCTCCTCGGCAAGCTGCGCCCGCTCCTCTGCCAGAGACCGGAGAGCTTCCTGGTTGTGACCCCGGAGCTCCTCCACGCGCTTCTCGATGTCCGCTCCCGCCTTCGCGACAAGTGCCTCGCGGGATTCCAGCTTGGCTTGCCGGGCGCGGTAGAGCGACACCAGCTTCCGCATCAGCCGCTCCTCGTCAGGCTCGCTGCCGCTGCTGCTCGGCGCGTCAACCAGCGCCAGCCCAGCGGAGGAGAGCACCTCTCCGTCAAAGCTCTCTCCTTCGACCAGCGCCCTGGAGCTTGACGCCCAGGGGAGGTTGATGAAGATGCCATCGCCGGCCTTCAAGTAGACGCCTGGCTGGGGCTCTTCGGAGCCCGGCGATGCGGCAGCGGCGGAGGGATCGGCGGTCGATGTAGCGCCTGGCGTTCCTGTGGCCTCAGGGCCGTCAGTGCGATCGCCAGATCCCCCGCCTGCTTCTACGGCGGCAGCCTTGGCGGCCTCTACGTCGGCGGGATTGTCAGCGTCGGCTGCTTCCTCGGCGGCAGCAGCGTCGTCAGCGGCAACCTCGGTCTCCATCGGCTCCGCAGCAGATGGATCTGACAGCCAGAAAAGGGGAGAAGAGTCAAGCAAATATCCAAAAAAAGAAGATCAAAAGAAGAAGAACCCAAGGAAGTTCTGAAGCGAGAAGATTACCTGTGCCAGGTTCTGCAGTCATGGTCTCCGCCGCCGGGGGGCCGCTGGTGCTGTCCCTTGCCGGAGAACCCTCCCTTGTCGGAGACTTCTCCCTTGCCGGAGAGCTCTCCCTTGCTGGGGACCTCTCCCTTGCCGGAGGACTCTCCCTTGGCATTTCGGGGGCGGCCTCCGGGCGCTCCTGGTGGGGCTGCTCTGCTCCTACACAAACCAACAGTCAGATGTCAGCAAAGCAAGAATCTCCATGTGCGTCCAACAACGGAGAGCGAATCATATACTTACGCTGGGGGCTGCTCTGGAGAACAGTTGCCGGGTCCGGCAAGGTTGTCTCGGGCGCATCCCCTGCTGTCGCAGTGGGTTCGTCCTCGATGATAATCACCGGGGCCTTGGCTCTCTTCGCTGCTCTCTGAGCCAGAGTCCTAAAAAGGAATAAGTTCAGAGTAAAGCAAATGAGATACAAGGCAAAACAGCAAGAATTGAAGAACTACAAGTACAACAAGAGAATCTTACTCTTCTTCTTCTTCCTCGTCGGAGCAGAACGCGGAGAAGTCGAAGTCCGGCTCACGTCCGGCGCGAGAAGGTGGAGGAGTAGAGTCCCTTAGCCGCTTGGCGGGAACTGTGGTGGTGGTCTGAGTCGACCCCGCTCCGGCTGCCGCTGCGGCATGAGAAGCGGCAGGAACAGAAGCGGTGGTCCGGGTGGACCCCGCTCCGGTTGCCGCAGCAGCGTGAGGTGCTTCCGCGGCAACAGTGCTTGCCGCGGTGGAGCGTGTCGCGCGGCGCGGCGACTGTCGACTCGCCCGCCGCCTCGCTACGTCCCCAGCCTTGCGGAGACGCCTTCTATGTGGAGATGGAGGCTCTGCTTGCGGCGAGCTGTCTGATGATGAGGAGGAAGAGGAGTTGATCTCCAACGAGCCGCTCGTATCCTCGGCGGGCTCGCTCGACTCGACATCACGCCCGGCAAGCTCTTTCTTGCCGGCAAGCTCCTCTCGCCCGGCAAGCTCTTTCTTGCCGGCAAGCTCCTGTCGCTCGGCACGGCTTGCCGCCTCTGCTGCCTCTGCCTCCTCCACGGTGAATCCAAACTCGCCCGCAGCTGCGGCTGCCGCCGCCTCTTCCAACCTGGTGGCGATGCGTTTCAACTCTGCATCGGTGGTGTCGCGAGTGAGACCATTCTTCTCGTCAGGGCGGACCGGCACTTCTACCAGGCCGTCAAAGATCTCCTGCACGACATCGTCTGCAGGCTCTTGCCAAGTTGGGACAATTCCATGCGAGTCGCACAACGGCATCATTGCCCGGATGCGGTCGAGCGCGGAATTGTTGCACAACGGAACGACGCCCTGCAGCAACCTGAACACTTCGGGATGCTCAGGGTCATACTTGAACAGCTCTTGGAGCATCACGTTAAGCTCCAGAACAGTGAAGTTGTAGTTGAGGCCCGGGCGCAGCCTCATGATATACGCCGCATTCTTGAATTCCCAGGCGGGCCTCCTCCGTTCCTGCAAGGGGGCGATGCGGCGGCGAAGAAAATCTGCGCCAACAGCGCCTACAGTAAGCCCGGCAAGCCTGAGGCGTTGGATCCGGGTGATGGCAATCTTCAGCCTGTCGTCTTCCGGGGCCACGTCACTCCAATCGCTGCCGCGTGCTGCTGGGACTTGGCGCCGGGCAGTAAACGGCTGCGGGTTCTCCTCGACAATCCAGCACCAGTCTGCTCTCCATTCCTCCCACTTGCCGCGGTACTCCCTCTCCAGATAAGCGTCCTTCTTGCCGGCCCTCGAGATCCAGGCAATTCCGCCGGATAAAGGCTCTCATCTCTCTACTCGGGGCATAAAGAAGTGGCGAAAAAGGGCTACGTTGGGATGGACTCTGATAAAGTTTTCGCAAAGATGTGCGAAAACTGCCATGGTCAGAATGGCATTGGGGGTGAAATCAAGGAGGCAGAACCCGTAGGTATTCATGATATCGCAGAAGAACTCAGAGAAAGGCGGGCAGAGCCCGCTGTAGAAGAACACGACGAGGAAGGGATATCCATTTGGAGCCATTTTCCAAGCGGAGGCTGGAAGTACCTTCGTGCTCGGATGCGCTCGCGTCTCCGTTGACCAGAAGAGGTAGTAGTACTCCCTCAGCTCCTTCATGGTGAGTTTCGGGGGGAAGATTGCCCGCTCCTTTTGCAGCGCCGCAAGCCGCTGCGCCTCGGTCGACTTCACAGCCTTCCCCTTGTCGGCTTTCGGAGCCATGGCGGAAGTGGTGGTGGAGGTCGACGGCGTTGGTGGTGCTGGTGGCGATGGGGGGCAGGGCACTGCTCTCTTTCAGCTTTGAGAAGACGGAGGAGCGGCGGAGGTTTCCGAGATTGGAATGGAAAGGGGCGAATGGGCGCACTACCCCTGTTTCCCCTGCTTATAAAGAGGGAGAGGGCGGACGTTCCGCCTTTCCTAATAAAGAAACCACCCACGATCTCTCCCACGACGCCGCATTCGACGCGTGCCGTTCGGGGGGGGGGGTGGATACGGAGAGAGATGCGGCATGACCCAGGCCGCGCGTGCCCATGCCCTATTTTGGGCCTGGCCCAACAGCGCTCGGCATCGTGTATGGCCCTGGCCCGGGGGCTCCTGTCGGTGTACTAGAGTAGGGGTACCCTAGTATCCCGAACTTGTGCACGGGCAGTCGCAGCGTCCCGCGGCAAGGCTTGCCGGGTGACCGCCAAGGTCCTCCGTGGTTCCTTTGGAGCCATTCAAGAACAAAGTATCCAAGCCGAAGAGACAAGACCCCGGCAAGAGGAGCTTGCCGGGAAGGCCAACCAAGGCATCTCAAGGAACTTGCCGCAACGCTCCACGCGTCCCGGCAAGGCCCGGTGAGCGACAAGCTCCCGGACGCGACAAGACAACGACCGCGGCAAGGCACTTGCCGCGGCAAGCTTCCACTCTGTACCTGCGCTCCAGCACATCCACCAACGTGTCACTCTGTGACCCTTCCAGGCGTACGTGGCGGGAGGCTGTGCAGCCAACGGTACACGGTGGCAAGCGGCGCTAACAAGATGGCCATCGTGGCGAGCGATGGCATCCCTGGCGGTCCCTTTTGCACTCTTTGGGCGACGCAGATGAGCATTTAATGCCCTTGTCCCCTGCCGTCAGGGTTAGGTATGATACACTGTAGTAGGCGGCGGTACCAACCACAACGCCTTTCCATTTTTGCCCTTGTCTACGTTGCCACCTGTCGGTGACCCCTTGAGCATATAAAAGGAGGCCCATGCGCAACGTAGAGGGGGGGAGGACATTCACGCTCGGTCTCGTTAGCTGCTGGTGTGTACTATAGCACTCGGTGCTCCCGAGCAAGAACTCAATACAAACCACAAAGCAGGAGTAGGGTTTTACGCATCCGTGCGGCCCGAACCTGGGTAAACTGCCCGCGTGCTTTGCCTCGATTTGCTCTTCGTGCGATCTCCGCCCCCCTGCCGAACCGAAAGGGGCTCGGTCTGCCGGTCCCATAGGTGTTCGTGGGTTAGTCCCCGACAATTTGTATGTGCCAAACTCTAAACCTTCAAATAAACATTCTGTTTTGTATGCTCGATTAGCTCATGTATCAACTATGGCTGTCCTTATCTTCCGTGTTAGGCGGGTTATTCTCAAGAGGAGTGGACTCCGCTCCTCACTCACGAGAAAATGGCTGGTCACCGGGATGCCCAGTCCCATGCTTTATGCAAACTAAATCAAAATTAATTGCAAACAAAACTCCCCCTGGGACCTGATGTATGTTGGACACACTCGTTGTTTCGAGCAAGTCATGGATTGATGCTTGTTAGTGGAGGGGGAGTATAAACTTTACCATTCTGTTTGGGAACCGCATATAATGTGTTTAGCATGGAAGATATTGCCATCTCTTAGTTGCTATGTTGACAATGAAAGTATACCGCTCAAAATACAATTTATCTCTATTTAAAAACCGAGCTCTGGCACCTCTACAAATCCCTGCTTCCCTCTGCGAAGGGCATATCCATTTACTTTTATGTTGAGTCATCACCCTCTTACTAAAAAGCATTATCTGGAGAGCACAGCTGTCATTTGCATTCATCACTGTTAATCTACGTTGGGTATGACTATGATTGGATCTCTTTTACCATGAATTACAATGTCTAGTCAGTCCTTGATCTTTAAAGGTGCTCTGCATTTATGTTTTGCGGTCTCAGAAAGGGCTAGCGAGATACCATCTTGTTATATCATATTATGATTGTTTTGAGAAAGTGTTGTCATCCGAGATTTATTATTATCACTTGCTAGTTGATTATGCTATTGATATGAGTAATTATGAGACTTGAGAATTATTGCAAATGTGGTTAGTTATGATCTTTGCTAAAAACTTGAATGCTGACTTGACATAGTTACAACAACAAGAGCAAACAGAGTTTGTAAACGTTTTTTCTTTCTTTCTTTCAGTTTGTCAACTGAATTGCTTGAGGACAAGCAAGGGTTTAAGCTTGGGGGAGTTGATACGTCTCCGTCGTATCTACTTTTCCAAACACTTTTGCCCTTGTTTTGGACTCTAACTTGTATGATTTGAATGGAACTAACCCGGACTGACGCTGTTTTCAGCAGAATTGCCATGATGTTGTTTTATGTGCAGAAAACAAAAGTTCTCGGAATGACCTGAAACTCCACGGGATGTCTTATAAAAAAAATCCTCGCCAAAGATGAAGACCAGGGGGCCCACACCCTGTCCACGAGGGTGGGGGGCGCCCCCCCTCTAGGGTGCGCCCCCTACCTCATGGGCCCCCTGTAGACCCTCCGACGCCAACTCCAACTCTATATATTTGCTTTCGGAGAGAAAAAATCAGAGAGAAGAAATCATCACGTTTTACGATACGGAGCCGCCGCCAAGCCCTAAAACCTCTCGGGAGGGCAGATCTGGAGTCCGTTCGGGGCTCCGGAGAGGGGGATTCATCGCCGTCGTCATCATCAACCATCCTCCATCACCAATTTCATGATGCTCACCGCCATGCATGATTAATTCCATCGTAGGCTTGGTGGACGGTGATGGGTTGGATGAGATTTGTCATGTAATCGAGTTTGTTTTGTTAGGGTTTGATCCCTAATATCCACTATGTTCTGAGATTGATGTTGCTATGACTTTGCAATGCTTAATGCTTGTCACTAGGGCCCGAGTGCCATGATTTTAGATATGAACCTATTATGTTTTCATGAATATATGTGAGTTCTTGATCCTATCTTGCAAGTCTATAGTCACCTACTATGTGTTATGATCCGGCAACCCCGAAGTGACAATAATCGGGACCACTCCCGGTGATGACCATAGTTTGAGGAGTTCATGTATTCACTTTGTGCTAATGCTTTGTTCCGGTTCTCTATTAAAAGGAGGCCTTAATATCCCTTAGTTTCCAATAGGACCCTGCTGCCACGGGAGGGTAGGACAAAAGATGTCATGCAAGTTCTTTTCCATAAGCACGTATGACTATATACAGAATACATGCCTACATTACATTGATGACTTGGAGCTAGTTCTGTGCCACCCTATGTTATGACTGTTACATGATGAACCGCATCCGGCATAATTATCCATCACTAATCCGGTGCCTACAAGCTTTTCATATACTGGTTTACGCTTATTTACTTTCCTGCTGCTACTGTTACAATCACCACAAAATACCAAAAATATTACTTTTACTGTCTTTACTTTTGTTGCTGTTACCACCACTATCATATTACTGTGCTACTAAACACTTTGCTGCAGATACTATGTTTCCAGGTGTGGTTGAATTGACAACTCAGCTGCTAATACTTGAGAATATTCTTTGGCTCCCCTTGTGTCGAATCAATAAATTTGGGTTGAATACTCTACCCTCGAAAACTATTGCGATCCGCTATACTTGTGGGTTATCATTCAACATCTTCTTTTGTCGCTTCTAAAGCGTCAACATACTTAGTCATTTGTTATAGAATTCGCCACAGTATCCTGTTGGGAACAATTTCCAACTACCGTGCCACCATATTGTGTATTACACAAAACCCTTAACTTAAATCGAAAATCGCATGGAGAAGATGAAGAACGCATCGATGTAACATTTTACAACGAACTCTTCATGATGTCTGCTTGCGAGAAAACATATCATCAGTACTTACTCTAGTACTCAATGACATCTTTCACTGTTGTCCCACAATCGGTACTTTGATCACTTTAGTAACTCGCAACACCTTGGGAGTATCGGACATATCTGGTTGTTTTACATACCATGGAATACATGATTAATCCAAACACAAAAGTGTGTGGAATCTGCATCATGTATTTTGCTCATCAGTGTTTTGGGACACCGAGTCTTGCAAAAAAAAACTCTTCCATGTGACTCCGGCAAGAATCACTCCTTGGCAGTTTTAAATGCTAAAAGGTTTTAGCACCTTGTCAACATGTAGTCATTGCTTAGCCCTATTAGGTAAATCTATCTCCATAGATCATTATTCCTAATATTGAGGCTATTTAGCCTAAGAACTTCATAAAAAAAACTATTTTCAAATGAAGTCCTAATTCGTGTCAAGAAATTTATTTCCAATTAACAATGTGTCAAGCACACAAGGTTTTTAGAAATATTATTATGCTCCCACTTACTTTCTTGAATTACAAGCATCTTCGTTACCCATTGATGAAGTCAAACCCCTTTGACCATTTCATCAAAGCACGAAGATTCCAACTCCATTTTGCTCTCTTCTGTCCATCGCTGGAACTCTAAAGTTTGCACCCTTACTAGCATCCTCTGGATAGACAAAATGCCTTGGACTGTAACACATGCAAGTCCTTGGTTTCATTTCCATCAGATGGAAATCCTATTGTCATCCATGTTTCATATCTCATGATAGAAATATGTATTAATTTCTAGTTCAACCCGAACCGACTTTAAGCATCGCTACGATGAAAACAACCTCATCTTAGTCAACTCTTGAACTCGTTATTGCAACAAGTAGAGCTTTATGGATAAAACATTTTTATCCGTATCAATTTTAAGTTCCATAAATATTCGTTAGACTCTAAGTCTTCCAAAAGGTGTAGCAAGGTTTTAATCTTGAATCACTTATATGGAAACTAACTCGGGTTGTATTGGCATTTAGCCAATTCCGGAGTCAGGGCCCATCAACGCTTCCTTGTGTATCGTAGGTATAATGTTGTCTAACAACAATATCTCGTTTGCGCACCTGAGAGGTTTGCACGAGCCTTGCCTATGTGGTTCAGTTGCAAGTTCGACCAAAGTTCATACATTTTATTGTAGAGACTTCCGTATCAGTCGCAGTAGGAAACTCTGGAATTACTTCCAAGGTCTCTTTCCTTTGATCTGATGACGAAGATACTGTTTATCTCGTCGAGTTGCACTATTCTCCCACTCACCTTTTTGAAAGAACCATTCTCTTTAAAAGCACACCGTTTCATGGCAAAACTATTTGTCTCGGTATAGTGAGGGAGGAATACCCAACATTTTGGTATAACCTACAAAGTAGCACTTGTCTGATTTGGAATAGGTTTGTAACCTTTTACACAAGCCCCATATTCCAAATGTTAAGAAAAGATATAACATGGTTGGGCGTACCATACCATGGCTTCATTTCAACAGACGCGATGTAGCTCTTTTTAGTGTAAAAGCCGCAGTCTCTAAAGCATCACTTTAAAAGGGATAATGGCAAATTTATTTATGTCATCTTTGACCTTACCATGTCATAAATGGTTTGATTACATCTTCACAGACATTCCACTCATAGTGGTGTTCTGGAAGGTGTAAGTTAAGAAACTCTTTTCACAACTCATCAGACATTCGCTAAACTTGTAACTCAGATATTCCTTTCTGCAATCAAATTGTAGAAACATAATTTCCTTGTTACAATAACTTCTACTTCATTTTTGAAAACATTTCGAATGATTTCAAAAGATCTAGACTTACGTCTCATCAAGAAAATATCCATATATCTACTTGAGTCATTTCTGAAGATATATAAATCCACTACTTGCAACAACATTTATTGAACTACACACATCAAAATGTATGATCACCAATAAGTTTGTTGCTCATTCCTTATGGCCTGTGAACGGTATTTCAGTCACTTCACTTTTCGGAGGAAAGTTGCAAGTGTCAGATGATTCAAAATCAAAAAGACTTCAAAATCCATCATAATGGAATTTTCCATGCGGGTTTCTCCAATGTGACCAAATGTAGTGCCACACTTTTGTGGTATTCTTTTAGTCTTGTGACATTTAGCATTAGTGTTATGGATGTATCATATTACCATCAATATTCATAACATACATCCCATCTTGGATGGAAGCATGGCCCTTCATGTTATTAATAATACTTAACAACAATTGTTGTTTTTATGAACAACTCTTTTGCAACAAACATTGTGCAATGGGCTAGAGTGTATGAAACTCTAAAATGAATTATGAAAGTAAACCTAGAGGTATTGTATTATTATCAATGTTCATAACATACATCTCATTCATAATTAAACTATGGCCCTTGTGTTTTATTCCCTCCATTTTTGTTTAGTTTGCGCCTAAGAGCAATCACGGATACCAAGGAGAGCCGAGGAAGCAAAAGTCTAGACTGTTTTACCCATGAGCTGGCGTGTGATCTGCCTTGATCTCCATGACCAATATTGTTGCGCAGCTGTAACTGCATTTCGGTTGATTGGCTGCACTCCTCACTCCTCGTTCCCCACGCCCCGCATGCATGCTGCCAAGGGCGCTCAACCATTGCATGCATGCACTCTTTCTTTCAAGTAATTAATGCATACGCATGCACAACTAAAATGAGGGGCAGTTTTGGGAGAACAAGGGGTAAAAAGCCAGCGCGCAGACTAAAAGGAGAAAAACGAGAAAAACTTAGACGCAGACTAAAAGAAAACGGAGGGAGTACATAACATCGAACATAAAAAGTTCTCTTATGAACAACCTTCTTGCAAGATACCTTATGTAATGGGCTAGAGTTTGTAAAACTCTAAATAAATTATGAAAATAAATATAGACGGCAATACACCGATGGAAGGTATAGTAACATTTACTATGTTCCCTGTGTATACCTTAACCTCATTTCTGGCTAGTCTTTTTAGGCCATAGTAGCTCTTACATTGATTCGTAACAGAATGCAATCGAGCGGGTATCTTTGTGATTAACTCACAATACCCAAGAATTAGTGATTAACATGTCTAACCATAATTCCCAAGAACTATATCTTTGACCAGCCTACTATACATCAAAAACTTGTATGACATTCATACATGAGCTGGATATTCCAGTCATCTTTCTTTCTGCCTTTATACTTCTAACAGTTTAACTTTTAGTAGTTCTCCTACTCGCAAAAGAAGCACCCAACTTAAGAGTGGCATTAGCCCCGGACTTCCTAGGCGTGTAAGTCATACTAACACCCTTTGGACACTTCCTTTCTCTTTAAGTTGTTGTTTTATTCACCTTTCATTATATGACAGGCGTTCTTCCGGATCCCTTTCCCAACAGTCAAATGCATAGTAAACACTTTTACTAATACTTGCAAACAAACATTGCTTTGTTTGTATTTGAAAATAATTTTCAGTTCCATGAATATCATATAACTATCCCAACTTTCGAAGTTTGGGTTTCATGGAAGCAAACATATTCCACTTGACCAAAACAGAATTCTAGCTTTTGGATCGAAGGACGAGAGTCACATGATCCACAGCATTAGCGGGAGGATACGGAAAGCATGCGATAGGACAAAGTCCTTCTCAGCACTTTTGAGGAAAATCCTCACATTACGTTACCAATCGTAAAGTTTTAACCAGATATTTAACAGCTATTCAATTTTAACAGGGAAAGTGGAATCGCGAGCCATTATTCTACAACTATTTTGCAAGAAACACTTAGACAGTGTTCATAATTAATTGCACTGTGAATTAAACATGTTAATTCAACAGTGCGCTCCCACTCAAATCAATATCTCTCATAATTAATTTTGAGTGATACAAGATCCAGATTTCAATTCATCACCATAGAATCATCATCTCATAACGGGAATTTTAATCGGTAGGCCAACTTGCCGATCACATTTCTATGTGACTCTTGCTCATCTTTCGATGCGTGTGTTCCGAGCTCAGGACGATCCTACCATGAACATCAAGACAACCATGTGATCTTGCTGCGAGGTCTGACCTCACCCGCCTCACACTTCTCTAATCGTTCGTACCCATGCATCCATGGCGCACCCCGAAAAGATAGGTGCCGTGACGGTGCTACACTTGGGAGAACACTAACTACTTGATATTTTAGTGAGAGATCACCCTAATAAAAAGCGACTACCACGCAATCAAAAAGGGTGCATCAAAGGGATAAACATCTCAGGCAATTCATAATAGCATGATATGGTATAGCCCTTTATGATAGAGAAGTCTTTCATTCCTTCGTCTTCGGCATTCGCGTCGGTGTTCACCTTCACGAAGATTTCCACCACCTTGTCGATGCACCGGATAATATTGCTATCTCTATAGCTAATAAAATAAGTGCATTACTTAAGGTTGACACGCAGGTCATTAAAGTGACAATCATATGGCTCCAGCCATCATGCCGAATCATGACACGCAGGTCATGTTAATTACATCATATAGTCATCTCATACATAATCAAATTGAATATGAGCATTGCTATACCACATCACATGCACATCCTGCAAAACCAAGTTAGACGCCTCTAATCGGTTTATGCAAAATTTTACTTTACATGGCTTCTAAGGTTTTGACTTAAACCGCAGCTACCAATGGTTTATCATCAAGTATGATT
Organism: Triticum monococcum; assembly: GCA_034509565.1. Classification (NCBI taxonomy): domain Eukaryota; kingdom Viridiplantae; phylum Streptophyta; class Magnoliopsida; order Poales; family Poaceae; genus Triticum; species Triticum monococcum. Next base: position 7,054,471 of record CM067847.1, on the reverse strand, counting down.
ATTCAAGTTGCTAGATTAACATCTCGGGGTGTATGAAACATGAGATAATTAAATCTCGAGCCCCATACTAAACTTCGTCATACGCATGACCCCCGTGCAGATCATATCTGCAATGCCCTTTCATCTGCGAATTTCATCTTTCTTTTGACTACGGCAGAACCCAAAGAACTGATAGCACTTCCATGATCAATCAGGATCACGGATTGCCAGAACTTTGTCAAATTCCACCATGCTGCCTCGAGATTGAGCAAACGCAAATTCTAGGGAAGCAATAAGAACGTCGGGTAACAGATTTCATCTGTCACCCGCATAAATAATTTTTAGCAATAGATCTCATCTACTACCTAATTATATTATGCAATACCCATACATCTCCATGTATTCTAGATCGAAACCTGCATCTACACATAGCACGGCTCTTGATGCCACTGAAGGGTAACGCAGCAGAAAACAAAAAAATTCCGACCTACGCACCAGCCCAGGACCACTATGGAGACTGCATACATGGTTTGATCTTTTTTGTTACCGACTCGTAGCGCAGCGGGAAGTAGAGTCGATGACGATCGGCGGTGCAGATCCCCGCAGCTAGGATTTACAACCTCCCAACCGCGAGGATGTATACCCTCATCTGCTCCTTAGACAGCCCTCCGGGAGGCGATCGAACAGCCCCCCCCGGACGGTGTCGCGGACAGCCCTTCGGGAGGACCTTCGAAACTCGAACGGTCACTCGGACAGCCCTTCGGGAGGCACTCACGAACTAAGACCGAAACTACGATCTCTCTACAGAGTTGCACACATACGGTGTCATCTATCCAGCAGGGCTTCACCATCCAGAACTAGTTCCCACCGGAACCCAGACAACCTTTTGGCTTTACGAAACTATTTCGCGGGGAGGGAGAGAGAAGCCAGATCATTGCAATGGCACTTGTATGTGAGAAAGAGTGAGTGTGGAGAGTGCCTCTCCACCTCTATTTATAGGAAAACCCAAGGGGTAGGGGACACATGAAAAACCCAAAATGCCCACACTTTATGTCACACATAAAAGGGCATAAACGGCATAAAGGGATGACAAGTGGAGCCCCATGGAGGAGCTGCACCCTCCAACGTCCCACCCTCATGGGGCCCCCAAAGGGGGTTCCTTGATCCCCAAGTCCTTCTAGAAGCCTTTTGGGAAAAGCCCGAAAAGGTGGCTTTCCATAAATATCCCAAAAAGCACTTTCACTATTCATGACGACATTTTTCAGCGTCCGTTCGAATTGAAAATATTTATGTGGGATTAGAACATTTCCAGTACCCACCATAATGATTTCAATGCATTCTGGAACAAGTGTAGTTTAGTGATTTTCATCTGTGAAAAGCATCTGAACCGGTTCCAGCAGCTCCGAAACATTTCCGGTTTTTATTTCTGAAAATTCGAAAAAGTTTCCAGAATGATTCTGGCACCCTCCAAGAATTATCAGGCATGTGCCGAAACCATTTTGACTTAATGGCATACCCCGAAACAACTATTTCGGTTTCACCGAAACAACTATTTCGGTTTCACCGAAACTCATCCGGTGACCTCTCTCTGCGGAACTTTTCCAATGTCCGAAACTTTTTCGATGATTTTCTCTCAGACTCCCTGTCTAGTGTTCAGCAGATAGATGACCCTTAAGCGTGTGACCCTATAGGTTCGGTGAAGTATATACATGACCCGGAACCCCTTCCGATCAATGATCAACATCGGAGCCGTGGACACCCATATTGGCCCCTATACCCACACGAATGAATATTCGAGTGAACCTCCAGTTGCCGTGAGCTATTCCTGTTGCTTCGCGATATGTCACAAACACCCGAGGTGAGATTTATTGCATTCCTGTGGATCAACAATTTGTCCACCATGCAAGTTACCTCGTTACCGGTTTTGTTCTCTTTTCTCGTTTCCGTGTTCCGGCATCCTAGTGATCAAATCACACTGTGTCTGGCCAAACGATGATGGATACCGTAACACCGAGAGGGCCCGAGTATATCTCTCCATCGTCGGAGGAGCAAATCCCAATATTGAGCTATCAAGTTACTTGACATACTTTTCCATGAACCCGTAAGCCGCCGTAATAGCCACCCATTTACGGATGACGTTTAACAAACCCCAAAGTTCATGAAGCAAGCATGAAGAAACTCGATACTCTCATGGTCTAAGAAATCATGCAAACGTTAACCATCTCTGTGTTATGCACCATTAACTTGTGACGAATGAATCTCATAGCATAACATCAATCCAGGTCGATTCAACACAAATGTTCTCTTAACATTGTGCCCTCAAAGTTGCTGGCATTGACATGCCCATGATCAGCAAAACAGAACCATCATGCAACACTTGAGCTAGTCTTAGAGGCCAGACTAAGAATACTTCTTACCGTTTATTATTCCACACGTGCATATGAGTCTTCCTCCGAGCCTCGTGAATATTGCAGACTCGAGAATCATTGCAGTTATAGCATGGAACATAAAGATAATTATGAACTTGGAGATAAATAATATCATTTATTATTGCCTCTAGGGCATATCTCCTACACGCTGACCGCGACAGGCTTTACCTGGTTATCACTGTCAGCGCCTCCGAAGAGTGTGATTGGGCGATAATAGGATCCTCACTGTGTTGCAAAGCCAACATCGTACTTTGCATGGGTGCATGCAACTCTGCCTCCGGTACATCATTGCCGTTAAATAAGACCAGATATGCAGCGAAGTTCACACTTCCATCCTGTCTTCTAAGGATCATACCCACCATCGCCGAACAATCAACAGGTGAGAAAGCACAATCCACGGAGAGGGCAACCCAGTTCGCTGGCGGTGGAGGCGATCACAGAACAGGGGCAACCCCCTTAATGTCTCAAGCAGGTTCAAGTCCATCACTGGCATCTGCCCCTTAATAATTTCCAACGTAGTATACCTCCAAGACAGTTTGAGAGATAATATATAACTCTGAAGATAATCAGCCGGCACTTCAGGGGATGGAATATCTTTGCCATGGAAAACATCCGTCAATAGTGACCAGATCCTCCACACCAACATGATGGCGCGATCTCTCACATTGTCCCTGCAGTCTGCCAGCACATTTAGCAGCCATTCATTCCATCTATTTCTTTTTTGTTTTCATCTTTGTTTTTTCAATATTTCCTAGGTTTTATTTTTCACTTTTTGGGAAACACATGAACATGTTTAAAATTTACATGAACATATGTTCTAACACGTATGAACAATTTTTCTTTGCTCTAATTTACGAGGCTTCATTTAGCTTGGGTATAGATTTCAATTGAATTTCTATTTTCACAAATTGTATTTGCCGAATTTATCATGAATCTGAAGTTCAACACAATCCATCTTTCTTTCATTTTCCTTCCGATAGTAAAGACATATTTGAAACGGTTAAAATTTTGTCACATCACAAAGAATTCTGTCCTCGATGAGGATGAGTAGCGACAGATACAGAGCGCGGGATGGTCAAATGGTGTTGTTGTTCCCGAGGAAGCTGATGGCTCAGGGTAAAGGGGATTATGAGTTGATCTCTTCGCATGAAAGATAAGAAAAGATAGTTGTCTAGCCCTGCGGCACTGGTACATATACTGCAACTTAATGAAGAGCTACACAGTGAGGATCCGGGTGTTACCAACAAGAGATCGTATCTGTTGGTCTTTATATGAATGGAGAGTGATATTTAATAAACTGGTAACTAAGTGGCTATAACCAATTTACTTACTAGAGCGTTTTTAACACTAGTATGTTATAAAAAAACGCTCTTATATTATGAAACGGAGGGAGTAGTAAAAGTCAACTTCAATCTGGAAACTACTAGTGGAAAATAAACCTGTGAAACATGAATACTTTGAAGCTAGTTTCGAAGATGTTATTGTAGCAAAGCCATTGGTAAAGCACATCTTCAACAAGGTAAAAGGGTTGACACATAAAAGTTCTTAAAAATATAAACCAAAAGGAATCTTATTGACGCCATGCTTGCATGTATTAATCACTTGGTGTATCACATGCATGTGTGAGATAGTGGAGAGGTAGCTGCACAAAGATACAATGTGGGAAAAATGTAGTCATGTCCTATACTCCTATATCCTTACGTGTTTTAACTAAATTTGAAATTAATGCTAATGCATTTTCCTCCTCTCTTTTTATGAAGGTGGAGTACTCGCGTATTTGGAAGGGGAAGCAAATGTCTGAGATGGTCTTTCTGGTTGATTATGCCTGTTAATATGGCGGCTGCTGTTCTGAAAGTGACCCGTCCCTTTGAAAGTGACTCAGCCCAGTCGCTATATATAAAATTTTGGAGCTAGAACATACATGCATGTGAGATTGAATTGTATTATATTGGCAAAAAAAGAGATTGAATTGTATTATATGAATTAAATCTGATCTATGTGAAAAACACGAGTTTAGAAGATCCAGACAATATGAACCATCAACATATCTAGACTTCTGGATCCTAAATTCATAAAATAAAGAAATGAATTTTCAAATTTTCAAATGCTCACTGCTGATTGTTTAGCAAAACACATGTAATAAAACCTTTGCTCCTATCACGATAATTGAAAACAAAACTGTTATAGTACCACATACGCCATGTTCCCGGCCAGGCCCGACCACTCCCTCCATCTACCAGTAAATGTAGTTCTATTTTTGTCGTCAAAATTTTAAAATTTTGACAAACTTTATAGGGAAACGTAACAACGTCTATGGCACTAAATTGATATCACTAGAACCATTTTGAAATGTAGTTTCATAATACACAAATTTTATTTTGCGAGAAAATTTTCGATCTATTCATCTTCAATCACGGCAGTACAACAAACACCAGAAATAATAAAAATTACATCCTGGTCCATAGACCACCTAACGACAACTACAAGCACTGAAGCGAGCCAAAAGTGCGCCGCCGTCATCGCCCCACTAGTAGAAAAGGGGTCAAATGTGAAACACATTAGTCCCGGTTTGTAACAGAACCGGCACTAATGTGCCCATTAGTGCCGGTTCCACCGGCTAGGCGGGAGGAGCTCTTTAGTACCGGTTCGTGGCGAACCTTTAGCACCGGTTCGTGCCACGAACCGGTACTAATGAAAGTGGTGGCAGGATGTTGTCAGAGTGGGGCCCCTCCAACACCTTTAGTACCAGTTCGTGGCACGAACCGGTACTAAAGGTCATCCTATATAAACCCTTCGTCCACCAGCACTCTGTTCTTCCCCCTTTCCCCTCTCCCTCTCCTCTGTTCTTTCCTTCTTCCTCTCAAGTTCATCACAAAATTTGCCCCAAATTTGTCAAGATTTGCAGGCCCCCATCCATTCAAATGATCACAAAGGGTAGCAACTTTGTCCTTTCATCTCTCATTGCTAGATTAGCTCTTACATTGGTTTATATAGTGATTAATTGTGGGTTTTAGTAATTTGGGAGGAATTATATGTGGTAGTATTTGATTTATATCCAAACTGAGGTCAAAATAACACTTACTTTGCATATGTAGGTGAGGTTTACTTAGTGCCTTCTAAATCTCCGTCGTAACCACCGTCGATCGCCCGCACCGTCCCGTCGCCGGCACCACCTTGTGGTGAGCCTCTTGTTCATGAAATTTTATATAAAAAATTGATATGTGTGTGATTTGGATATATAGTTACTCGTATAATTATCTTACCCGTACGTTGTTTGTTATACATAGTGCCATGGTTTTGATATCCGTCCCGGTCGGCCCTCGTCCTTGTTATGATTCGGATGTGGTATATTCTCTTTTAAAACTATTTGTTGCATTTCGTGTTTATGAAAAATTATGCCCATCAAGTTGACATAGATATTTTTATCTATGAGGTATGTGAACCGGAAATTCCAACCGACCCTATTGTCGAGAGGTTAAATTTAGTTGAAAGAGAAAACGAGTATTTGAAAGAAAAATTGAAAAGAATTGAGGGGGAGAAGATGGAATTGGAGTTGCATGTTGCCGATGTCGTCGATGATCACAAGATCAAGATGGAGAAAATGCGCTTGAAGATTAGAAAGATTAGAAAATATGCCATTGATAGTGAGGCTTGGTATCATTATGCTGTTGGATCAATTGTTACCTTAGTTGCGATCTTGATCGTATTTGTTGTTGCATTTAAATGCTTTAGCTAGAGAGTTATTTGTTTGTTGCATTTAAGTGTTGTATGAACTTTATGTATTGTATTAATTTGGTGTTTTCGGTGCTGTGTATTGAAGATGAGCCGGCAATGGATGTACGATGACCGATGCTCTCCCGAGTTCATTAATGGCGTGCATACTTTTCTGCTTGCGGCTGAGGCAAACAAGCGGGTGGATGGTTTTATGCCTTGTCCATGTGCTGGCTGTAAGAATGGTCACCATTACTCTACGTCAAGAACCATTCACGTCCACCTGTTTGAGTCCGGTTTCATGCCCCACTATAATGTTTGGACCAAGCACGGAGAAAGAGGGGTTATGATGGAAGACAATGAAGAAGAAGAGGACGACGACAGCTATCGTGGCCATGGGTTCCCAAAGTACGATGATACAACAATGGGGGAAGAAGCTGAGCCGGTAATGCGGGAAGAAGCTGAGCCGGCAATGCGGGAAGAAGCTGAAGAAGAGGCATTAGATGAGCCCGTTGATGATCTAGGTCGGGACATTGCCGATGCAAAGAGAAACTGCGCAAGTGATTTAGAAAAGAAGAAGTTGCAGCGCATATTAGAGGATCACAAAAAATTGTTGTACCCGAATTGCGTAGGTGACAAGAAAAAGCTGGGCATCACATTGGAATTGCTGCAATGGAAGGCAGAGAATGGTGTATCTGACAAGGGATTTGGAAAATTGCTGGTAATGATAAAGAATATGCTTCCAAAGGACAACAAATTGCCCGAGAGTACGTATGAAGCAAACAAGGCTGTCTGCCCTCTAGGGTTAGAGGTGCAGAAGATACATGCATGCCCTAATGATTGCATCCTCTACCGCGGTGAGTACGAGGATTTGAACGCTTGCCCGGTATGCGGTGCATTGCGCTATAAGATCAGCCGCGATGACCCTGGTGATGTCGAGGGCGAGCGCCCCAGGAAGAAGATTCCTACCAAGGTGATGTGGTATGCTCCTATAATACCATGGTTGAAATGTTTGTTCCAAAACAAAGAGCATGCCAAGGCGATGCGATGGCACAGAGAAGACCGTAAGAAAGACGGAAAGTTGAAAGTACCCGCTGACGGGTCGCAGTGGAGAAAAATCGAAAGAAAGTACGGGAAGGAGTTTGCAGATGACGCAAGGAACGTATGGTTTGGTCTAAGCGCAGATGACATTAATCCTTTTGGGGAGCAGAGCAACAAACATAGCACCTGGCCTGTGACTCTATGTTTGTATAACCTTCCTCCTTGGTTGTGCATGAAGCAAAAGTTCATTATGATGCCAGTGCTCATCCAAGGCCCTAAGCAACTAGGCAATGACATTGATGTGTACCTAAGGCCATTAGTAGAAGAACTCTTACAACTGTGGAATGGAACAGGTGTATGTGCGTGGGATGAGCACATGGGGGAAGAATTTGACCTAAAGGCGTTGCTGCTCGTGACCATCAATGATTGGCCTGCTCTCAGTAACCTTTCAGGACAGACAAACAAGGGATACCGCGCATGCACACACTGTTTGGACGATACCGACAGTATATATTTGGCTAATTGTAAGAAGAATGTGTACCTGGGACATCGTCGATTTCTTCCGAGCAGGCATCCCGTAAGAAAGAAAGGCAAGAATTTCAAAGGTGAGGCGGATCACCGGACGAAGCCTCGCCAGCGTACTGGTGCTGATGTACATGATATGGTCAAGGATTTGAAGGTGGTCTTTAGAAAGGGTCCTAGTGGACAACCTGTTCCGAATGACGCTGACGGACGCGCACCCATGTGGAAGAAGAAATCTATATTTTGGGACCTGCCCTATTGGAAAAACCTAGAGGTCCGCTCCGCAATCGACGTGATGCACGTGACGAAGACTCTTTGTGTGACCCTGCTTGGCTTCTTGGGCGTGTATGGGAAGACAAAAGATACACCTGAGGCACGGGAGGACCAGCAACGTATGCACGGAAAAGACGGCATACATCAGGGTCATGCAAGCTACGCTCTTACCAAAGAAGAGAAGGAAATCTTCTTTGAATGCCTGCTCAGTATTAAGGTACCGTCTGGCTTCTCGTCGAATATAAAGGGAATAATAAACATGGCAGAGAAAAAGTTCCAGAACCTAAAGTCTCATGACTGCCACGTGATTATGACGCAACTGCTTCCGGTTGCATTGAGGGGGCTTCTATCGGAAAACATTCGATTATCCATTGTGAAGCTATGTGTATTTCTCAATGCAATCTCTCAGAAGGTAATCGATCCAGAAATCATACCAAGGTTCGAGAATGATTTGGTGCAATGTCTTGTCAGTTTCGAGTTGGTGTTCCGACCATCCTTCTTCAACATCATGACACACATCCTAGTTCACCTATGCGAAGAGATTAACGTTTTGGGTCCTGTATTTCTACACAATATGTTCCCCTTTGAGAGGTTCATGGGAGTCTTAAAGAAATATGTTCATAACCGTGCTAGGCCAGAAGGAAGCATCTCCAAGGTCCATGAAAATGAGGAGGTCATTGAGTTTTGTATTGACTTTATTCCTGACCCTAAGCCGATTGGTGTTCCTGAATCACGGCATAAGGGCAGACTCGATGGAAAAGGCACGCTAGGAGGGGAACAAATAATATGTATGGACGGACATTCTCTCACTGAAGCACACTACACAGTTCTACAGAATTCCGCCTTGGTGGCTCCGTATATGGATGAACACAAGAATTTGCTATGCTCCAAACACCCGGAGCGGTCTGATGACTGGATTACACGTGAACAAACCAGGAGTTTCGCCAGCTGGTTGCAGACTCGTACCATGCATGACGCCTCTATTGAAGATGACATGTACTTGTTGTCCCAGTTACCATCTTTGAATATAATGACTTTCAAAGGGTACGAGATAAATGGTAATGCATTTTACACGATCGCCCAAGATAAGAAGAGCACCAACCAAAACAGTGGTGTCTGCTTTGATGCAGAAACCAAGACGGGAAAGGAAACATATTATGGTTATATACAGGACATATGGGAACTTGACTATCGACGTGGTTTGAAGGTCCTTTGTTTCGGTGCAAATGGGTCAATATGACACGAGGAGGGGTAACGGAAGACCTGCAGTACGGAATGGCAACAGTGGATCTCAACAATCTTGCGTATGCAGACGAACCATTCGTCCTAGCCAATGATGTGGCATATGTTTTCTATGTGAAGGACATGTCTACCAAGCCGAGAAAAAGAAAAGATAAGGAAGCGAATGCATCGTACGATGAGCCAAAGCGGCACATAGTTCTTTCTGGGAAGAAAAACATCGTGGGAGTGCATGACAAGATAGACATATCAGAAGATTATGAAAAGTTTGATGAAATTGCTTCATTCACAGTGAATATTGACCCGAGCATCATGTTAAATGATGAAGATTTTCCATGCTTACGGCGCAAAGGGACACACGCGAAGAAAAAGTTTCACACCCAAAGATCTGGGATGTGATCGGCTTCACTATCATCACTTTCTTCTGTGTTTCACACCCAGGAGGGAATCTCTGTAATAGTTAGGGTAGTTATGTATTTTGGCATTTGAAACGCGAATAAATTTTATGTGCAAACAAATTCTTTCATGCCTTTACTGATTTTTAAAGTTAAGTTATTCACAAACTAGTGATTCACACAAATTTCAAATAATTCAAAATTTAAACTATTCAAATTTGAAAACTACCGACACTAACAGAAAGTTTCTAATTTTTGTACCTAAAGCAAAATATTCACAAAGAAACTCTAAATACAGCAAAAAACAACTAAAAATAAATAAAGCAGAAAAGAAAAAAATAAATGAAAAAAGCCCACCTACTGGGCCACAGCGGCCTGCATGCGACTAGAAACCCAAATTGTAATTGGGCCAGGATGCAGGCCCGCTACCCAATAGGCCCATCAGGGCATAGCAGCAGACATAGGCCCGGAAGGCCTGCTTAAGAGAGGAGCTCGAGAGAGCTACTGCACTGGGGCTTATAAACCAGTGCGGGCGCCCCTTGGCAAACGAGGTGGGACTAAACTTGCCGCACCGCACCTGCGCCAGCGCACCACCTTTAGTACCGGTTGGTGGCTGGAACCGGTACTAAAGGGTGGGTCTTTAGTACCAGTTCCAGCCACCACCCGGTACTAAAGGCTTGCCCTTCCCGCCACTTGGCCTGACCAAAAAAGGCCTTTAGTACCGGTTGGTGACTCCAACCGGTACTAAAGGTGTCCCCTATATAAGAAACACTTCGAAAAATTTCAGTTTCTCATCTCCCACTTCTCTCTGCCGCCGCCCCGTCCTGCGCCGTCGGCGCCCCTGTCGCGCCGTCCCGGTCGACTCCGCGACGCCCCCGTCCTCGTCGCGTCGTCCCCGTCGACTCTGCGGCGCCCCCGTCACCGGCCTGTCCCAGTCGCCGCACCGGCCCGTCGCCGTCCCCTCGCCTCGCCGTCACTGTCGCCTTGGATCGAACTCGCCTCACCGACGCCGTCTCCTCGACCTCGCCCGCGCGCGCTGTGAGCCCCTCCCCCGGCCCCTCTCCTCCCTCCAATCGATCAAAGCCACACCGCGCGCCGGCGCCGGCCGTAGCGCGCGCACACACACGCGCGCGCGCACACACACACTACATGCACACACACACACACTACACGCGCACACACACAATTTTTCTGTTTTTAGCTTTTAGTTTTTTCTGTTTTTTTGTTTTTCATACAAAGTTTTAAATGAATTAATTAATTAGATTAGATTAATGTCAAATAGTATATAGAAATGTTAGTTATAATATATATAATGTCAAATGTTATAGAAATGTTAGTTATATAGAAATGTTAGAAATTTTGGAAATGTTAGTTTTAGCTAGCTAGATGAATTAGATTAATTTCAAATTGTTAGACGATGATCGATGTTTTTTTAGTTTCTTATATTTTTAGTTATAAAATTTAGAATTTGCATATATGAAATCACAATCCATCATTTAAAAAATGTTACTTTATTTTTGCGGCATATAGTATTTGTTGTCGACGATGCCCGGCCTGCATCCTCGCCGTCGACCCGTTCGCGATGATGTCCTGCTTCAGAGGACCCATGTTCGGGACTGGGCTCCGCCGGGCTGGCACTGGGAGGTGCTACCTTCAGGGTGTTGGGGAACGTAGCAGAAATTCAAAATTTTCCTACGTGTCACCAAGATCTATCTATGGAGAAACCAGCAACGAGGGGAAGGAGAGTGCATCTGCATACCCTTGTAGATCGCTACGTGGAAGCGTTCAAGTGAACGGGGTTGATGGAGTCGTACTCGTCGTGATTCAAATCACCGATGATCCTAGTGCCGAATGGACGGCACCTCCATGTTCAACACACGTACAGCCCGGTGACGTCTCCTACGCCTTGATCCAGCAAGGGGAGAAGGAGAGGTTGGGGAAGACTCCATCCAGCAGCAGCACGACGGCGTGGTGGTGGTGGAGGAGCGTGGTACTCCAGCAGGGCTTCGCCAAGCACCGCGAGATATGAGGAGAAAGAGAGGTAGGGCTGCGCCATGGAGAGGTCAAGAACTCATGTGTGTTGGGCAGCCCAAACCTCAAGTATATATAGGGGGAGGGGAGGGGCTGCGCCCCCACCTAGGGTTCCCTCCCTAGGGGTGGCGGCAGCCCCCAGATCCCATCTGGGTGGTGGCCACAAGGGGGAGAGGGGGAGGCGCCCCTGGGGTGGGCCTTAGGGCCCATCTGCCCTAGGGTTTGCCCCCCCTTCCCTCTTGGAGGCGCCTTGGGGACCTTGTGGGGGGCGCACCAGCCCACCTGGGGCTGGTCCCCTCCCACACTTGTCTCATGTAGCCCTCCGGGGCTTGTGGCCCCACTTGGTAGACCCCCGGGACCCTCCCGGTGGTCCCGGTACGTTACCGATAAACCCCGAAACTTTTTCGGCGACCAAAACAAGACTTCCCATATATAAATCTTTACCTCCGGACCATTCCGGAACTCCTCGTGACGTCCGAGATCTCATCCGGGACTCCGAACAATATTCGGTAACCACGTATATCTATTCCCTATAACCCTAGCGTCATCGAACCTTAAGTGTGTAGACCCTACGGGTTCGGGAAACATGCAGACATGACTGAGATAACTCTGTGGTCAATAACCAATAGCGGGATCTGGATACCCATGTTGGCTCCCACATGCTCCATGATGATCTCATCGGATGAACGACGAAGTCATGGACTTAATCAATCCCGTATACAATTCCCTTTGTCTACCGGCATATTACTTTCCCGAGATTCGATCGTCGGTATCCCGATACCTTGTTCAATCTCGTTACCGACAAATCTCTTTACTCGTTCCGTAACACATCATCCCGTGATCAAGTCCTTGGTCACATTGTGCACATTATGATGATGTCCTACCGAGTGGGCCCAGAGATACCTCTCCGTCACACGGAGTGACAAATCCCAGTCTCGATTCGTGCCAACCCAACAGACACTTTCGGAGATACCTGTAGTGTACCTTTATAGCCACCCAGTTACGTTGTGATGTTTGGCACACCCAAAGAACTCCTACGGTATCCGGGAGTTGCACAATCTCATGGTCTAAGGAAATGATACTTGACATTAGAAAAGCTTTAGCATACGAACTACATGATCTTGTGCTAGGCTTAGGATTGGGTCTTGTCCATCACATCATTCTCCTAATGATGTGATCCCGTTATCAATGACATCCAATGTCCATGGTCAGGAAACCGTAACCATCTATTGATTAACGAGCTAGTCAACTAGAGGCTTACTAGGGACATGGTGTTGTCTATGTATCCACACATGTATCTGAGTTTCCTATCAATACAATTCTAGCATGGATAATAAACGATTATCATGAACAAGGAAATATAATAATAATCAATTTACTATTGCCTCTAGGGCATATTTCCAACAGTCTCCCACTTGCACTAGAGTCAATAATCTAGTTCACATCGATATGTGATTAACACTCAAGGTCACATCCCCATGTGACTAACACCCAAAGAGTTTACTAGAGTCAATAATCTAGTTCACATTACCGTGTGATTAACACTCGATGAGTTCTGGGTTTGATCATGTTATGCTTGTGAGAGATGTTATAGTCAATGGGTCTGAATCTTTCAGATCCGTGTGTGCTTGACAAATCTCTATGTCATCTCCTAGATGCAGCTACCACGTTCTATTTGGAGCTATTCCAAATAACTATTCTACTAAACGAATCCAGTTTACTACTCAGAATAATCTGGATTAGTGTCAAAGTTTGCATCGGTGTAACCCTTTACGACGAACTCTTTTACCACCTCCATAATCGAGAAAATTCCTTAGTCCACTAGTTAGTAAGGATAACTTTGACCGCTGTCCTGTGATCCATTCTTGGATCACTCTTGTACCCCTTGACTGAATCATGGCAAGGCACACTTCAGGTGCGGCACACAGCATAGCATACTGTAGAGAGCCTATGACAAAAGCATAGGGGACGACCTTCGTCCTTCCTCTTTCTTCTGCCGTGGTCGAGCTTTAAGTCTTAACTTCATACCTTACAACTTAGGCAAGAACTCCTTCTTTGACTGATCCATCTTGAACACCTTCAAGATCATGTCAAGGTATGTGCTCATTTGAAAGTACCATTAAGCGTTTTGATCTATCCTTATAGATCTTGATGCTCAATGTTCAAGTAGCTTAATCCAGGCTTTCCATTGAAAAACACTTTTCACATAACTCTGCATGTTTTCCAGAAATTCTACATCATTTCCGATCAACAATATGTTAACAACATATACTCATCAGAAATTCTATAGTGCTCCCACTCACTTCTTTGGAAATACAAGTTTCTCATAAACTTTGTATACACCCAAAACTTTGATCATCTCATCAAAGCATACATTCCAACTCCGAGATGCTTGCTCCAGTCCTTAGAAGGATTGCTGGAGCTTTGCATACTTGTTGGCATCTTTCAGGATTGACAAAACCTTCCGGTTGTATCACATACAACCTTTCCTCAAAAATCATCGAGGAAACAATGTTTTGACATCCTATCTACAAGATTTCATAAATAATGCAGTAATTGCTAATATAATTCCAACAGACTCTTAGCATCGCTACGAGTGAGAAAGTCTCATCGTAGTCAACTCCTTGAACTTGTCAGAAAACATCTTAATGACAAGTCGAGCTTTCTTAATGGTGATACTTGCCATCATTGTCCGTCTTCCTTTTAAAAATCCATCTGTACTCAACAGCCTTACGACCATCGAGCCGTTCCGCCAAAGTCTACACTTTGTTTTCATATATGGATCCTCTCTCGGATTATACGGCCTCGAGCCATTTTGGAATCCAGGCCCACCATCGCTTCTCCATAGTGTTGGGGAACGTAGCAGAAATTCAAAATTTTCCTACATGTCACCAAGATCTATCTATGGAGAAACCAGCAACGAAGGGAAGGAGAGTGCATCTACATACCCTTGTAGATCGCTAAGTGGAAGCGTTCAAGAGAACGGGGTTGAAGGAGTCATACTCGTCGTGATCCAAATCACCGATGATCCTAGTGCCGAATGGACGGCACCTCCGTGTTCAACACACGTACAGCCCGGTGACCTCTCCCATGCCTTGATCCAGCAAGGAGAGAGGGAGAGGTTGAGGAAGACTCCATCCAGCAGCAGCACAACGGTGTGATGGTGGTGGAGGAGCGTGGTACTCCAGCAGGGCTTCGCCAAGCACTACAAGATATGAGGAGAAAGAGAGGTAGGGCTGCACCAACAGGGAGAGATCCAATCGTGTATTGGGCAGCCCGTAGGCCTCACTATTTATAGGAGGAGGGGAGGAGGGTGCGCCCCCCTCTAGGGTTCCCACCCCTAGGGGGGCGGCAGCCCTAGATGGGAAAAGGGGGGGCGGCCAAGAGGGGAGAGGGGGGAGCCCCCTAGGGTGGGCCTTAGGGCCCATCCAAGCGTAGGGTTTCCCCTTCTCCTCCTTTGCTAAGCCTTGGGCCTTGTGGGAGGCGCACCAGCCCACTCAAGGGCTGGTCCCTTACCACTCTTGGCCCATGCAAGCCTCCGGGGCTGGTGGCTGAAGGAAATATGCCCTAGAGGCAATAATAAAGTTATTATTTATTTCCTTATATCATGATAAATATTTATTATTCATGCTAGAATTGTATTAACCGGAAACATAATACATGTGTGAATACATAGACAAACAGAGTGTCACTAGTATGCCTCTACTTGACTAGCTCGTTAATCAAAGATGGTTATGTTTCCTAACCATGGACAAAGAGTTGTTATTTGATTAATGGGATCACATCATTAGATGAATGATCTGATTGACATGACCCATTCCATTAGCTTAGCACCCGATCGTTTAGTATGTTGCTATTGCTTTCTTCATGACTTATACATGTTCCTATGACTATGAGATTATGCAACTCCCGTTTACCGGAGGAACACTTTGGGTACTACCAAACGTCACAACGTAACTGGGTGATTATAAAGGAGTACTACAGGTGTCTCCAAAGGTAGATGTTGGGTTGGCGTATTTCGAGATTAGGATTTGTCACTCCGATTGTCGGAGAGGTATCTCTGGGCCCTCTCGGTAATGCACATCACCTATGCCTTGCAAGCATTGCAACTAATATGTTAGTTGTGAGATGATGTATTACGGAACGAGTAAAGAGACTTGCCGGTAACGAGATTGAACTAGGTATTGGATACCGACGATTGAATCTCGGGCAAGTAACATACCGATGACAAAGGGAACAACGTATGTTGTTATGCGGTCTGACCGATAAAGATCTTCGTAGAATATTTAGGAGCCAATATGGGCATCCAGGTCCTGCTATTGGTTATTGACCGGAGACGTGTCTCGGTCATGTCTACATTGTTCTCGAACCGTAGGGTCCGCACGCTTAAGGTTTCGATGACAGTTATATTATGAGTTTATGAGTTTTGATGTACCGAAGGAATTCGGAGTCCCGGATGAGATCGGGGACATGACGAGGAGTCTCGAAATGGTCGAGACGTAAAGATCGATATATTGGACGATTATATTCGGACATCGGAAAGGTTCCGAGTGATTCGGGTATTTTTCGGAGTACCGGGTAGTTACAGGAGAAGTAATGGGCCTTGATGGGCTTTAGTGGGAAGAGGAAAAAGGCTGCTGCGCCCCCCCCTCCCCTCTAGTCCGAATTGGACTAGGGAAAAGGGGGCCGGCCACCTTTCCTACTCCTCCACTTCCTTCTCCCTTCCTCCCCTCTTGATGGACTCCTACTAGGACTTGGAGTCCTAGTAGGACTCCCATCCTGGCTGCACCAATAGCCTTGGCAGGCCTCCTCCTCCTCCATCCTTTATATACTGAGGCAGGGGGCACCCCATAGACACACAAGTTGATCCACGTGATCGTTCCTTAGCCGTGTGCGGTGCCCCCTGCCACCATATTCCACCTCGGTCGTATTGTAGCGGTGCTTAGGCGAAGCCCTGCGACAGTAGAACATCAAGATCGTCACCACGCCGTCGTGCTGGCGGAACTCCTCCCCGAAGCTTTGCTGGATCGGAGCCCGGGGATCGTCATCGAGCTGTACGTGTGCTAAGAACTCGGAGGTGCCGGAGTAACGGTGCTTGGATCGGTCGGATCGGGAAGAAGACGTACGACTACTTCCTCTACGTTGTGTCAACGCTTCCGTTGCGATCTACAAGGGTACGTAGATCAGACTCTCCCCCTCGTTGCTATGCATCACCATGATCTTGCGTGTGCGTAGGAAATTTTTTGAAATTACTACGTTCCCCAACAGTGGCCCCACTTGGTGGACCCCGGGACCCTCCCGGTGGTCCCAGTACGTTACCGATAAACCCCGAAACTTTTCCGGTGACCAAAACAGGACTTCCCATATATAAATCTTTACCTCCGGACCATTCCGGAACTCCTCGTGACGTCCGGGATGTCATCCGGGACTCCGAACAACATTCGGTAACCACATACAAACTTCCTATATAACCCTAGCATCATCGAACCTTAAGTGTGTAGACCCTACGGGTTCGGGAGACATGCAGACATGACTGAGACGTTCTCCGGTCAATAACCAACAGCGGGATCTGGATACCCATGTTGGCTCCCACATGCTCCACGATGATCTCATCGGATGAACCACGATGTCAAGGACTTATCAATCCCGTATGCAATTCCCTTTGTCCATCGATACGATACTTGCCCGAGATTCGATCGTCGGTATCCTAATACCTTGTTCAATCTCGTTACTGGCAAGTCTCTTTACTCGTTCCGTAACACATCATCCCGTCATCAACTCCTTGATCACATTGTGCACATTATGATGATGTCCTACCGAGTGGGCCCAGAGATACCTCTCCGTTTACACGGAGTGACAAATCCCAGAATCGATTCGTGCCAACCCAACAGACACTTTCGGAGATACCTGTAGTGTACCTTTATAGCCACCCAGTTACGTTGTGATGTTTGGCACACCCAAAGCACTCCTACGGTATCTGGGAGTTGCACAATCTCATGGTCTAAGGAAATGATACTTGACATTAGAAAAACTTTAGCATACGAACTACATGATCTTGTGCTAGGCTTAGGATTGGGTCTTGTCCATCACATCATTCTCCTAATGATGTGATCCCGTTATCAACGACATCCAATGTCCATGGTCAGGAAACCGTAACCATCTATTGATCAACGAGCTAGTCAACTAGAGGCTTACTAGAGACATGGTGTTGTCTATGTATCCACACATGTATCTGAGTTTCCTATCAATACAATTCTAGCATGGATAATAAATGATTATCGTGAACAAGGAAATATAATAATAATCAATTTATTACTGCCTCTAGGGCATACTTCCAACAGTCTCCCACTTGCACTAGAGTCAATAATCCAGCTCACATCGATATGTGATTAACACTCAAGGTCACATCCCCATGTGACTAACACCCAAAGAGTTCTGGGTTTGATCATGTTATGCTTGTGAGAGAGGTTTCAGTCAACGGGTCTGCAACATTTAGATCTGTATGTACTTCGCAAATTTCTATGTCATCTTGTAGATACAACTACTATGCTACATTTGGAGCCATTCCAAATAACTGTTCTACTATACGAACCCAGTTTACTACTCAGAATAATCTGGATTAATGTCAAAGTTTGCATCGGCGTAACCCTTTATGACGAACTCTTTTACCACCTCCATAATCGAGAAAATTCCTTAGTCCACTAGTTACTAAGGATAACTTTGACTGCTGTCCTGTGATCCATTCTTGGATCACTCTTGTACCCCTTGACTGACTCATGGCAAGGCACACTTCAGGTGCGGTACACAGCATAGCATACTTTAGAGCCTATGTCTTAAGCATAGGGGACGACCTTCATCCTTCCTCTTTCTTCTGCCGTGGTCGAGCTTTAAGTCTTAACTTCATACCTTACAACTCAGGCAAGAACTCCTTCTTTGACTGATCCATCTTGAACACCTTCAAGATCATGTCAAGCTATGTGCTCATTTGAAAGTCCCATTAAGCGTTTTGATCTATCCTTGATGCTCAATGTTCAAGTAGCTTAATCCAGACTTTCCATTGAAAAACACTTTCCAAATAACCTTATATGCTTTCCACAAATTCTACGTCATTTCTGATCCGCAACATATATTCATCAGAAATTCTATAGTGCTCCCACTCACTTCTTTGGAAATACAAGTTTCTCATAAACTTTGTATACACCCAAAACTTTGATCATCTCATCAAAGCATACATTCCAACTCCGAGATGCTTACTCCAGTCCTTAGAAGGATTGCTGGAGCTTTGCATACTTGTTAGCATCTTTCAGGATTGACAAAACCTTCCAGTTGTATCACATACAACCTTTCCTGAAAAATCGTCAAGGAAACAATGTTTTGACATCCTATCTGCAAGATTTCATAAATAATGCAGTAATTGCTAATATAATTCCAACAGACTCTTAGCATCGCTACGAGTGAGAAAGTCTCATCGTAGTCAACTCCTTGAACTTGTCGGAAAACATCTTAACGACAACTCGAGCTTTCTTAATGGTGATACTTGCCATCATTGTCCGTCTTCCCTTTAAAATCCATATGTACCTAACGGCCTTACGACCATCAAGTAGTTCTTCCAAAGTCTACACTTTGTTTTCATATATGGATCCTCTCTCGGATTATATGGCTTCAAGACATTTATCGGAATCTAGGCCCACCATTGCTTCTCCATAGCTCGTAGGTTCATTGTTGTCTAGCAACATGACTTCCAAGACAGCATTACGTACCACTCTGAAGTAGTACGCATCCTTGTCATCCTACGAGGTTTGGTAGTGACTTGATCTGAAGTTTCATGATCATTATCATAAGCTTCCACTTCAATTGGTGTAGGTGCCACAGGAACAACTCCCTGTGCCCTGCCACACACTAGTTGAAGAGACGGTTCAGTAACCTCATCAAGTCTCCACCATCCTCCCACTCAATTCTTTCGAAAGAAACTTTTCCTCGAGAAAGGACCCGATTCTAGAAACAATCCCTTATTGCTTTCTAATCTGAGACAGGAGGTATACCCAACTGTCTTGGGTGTCCTATGAAGATGTATTTATCCGCTTTGGGTTCGAGCTTATCAGCCTGAAACTTTTCCACATAAGCATTGCAGCCCCAAACTTTAAGAAATGACAGCTTAGGTTTCTCTAAACCATAATTCATACGGTGTCATCTCATCGGAATTACGTGGTGCCCTATTTAAAGTGAATGTGGTTGTCTCTAATGCCTAACCCATAAACTATTGTGGTAATTCGATAAGAGACATCATGGTATGCATCATATCCAATAGGGTGCAGTTATGATGTTCGGACACACAATCACACTATGGTGCTCCAGGCTGTATTAGTTGTGAAACAATTTCCACAATGTCTTAATTCTGTACCAAACTCGTAATTCAGATATTCATCTCTATGATCATATCATAAATATTTTATCCTCTTGTCACGACGATCTTTCAACTTCACCCTGAAATTACTTGAACCTTTCAATAATTCAGACTCGTGATTCATCAAGTAAATATACTCAACATCTACTCAAATCATCTGTGAAGTAAGAACATAACGATATCCACTACACGCCTCAGCACTCATTGGACTGCACACATCAAAATGTATTACTTCCAACAAGTTGCTTTCTAGTTCCATTTTACTGAAAACGAGGCTTTCAGTCATCTTGCCCATGTGGTATGATTTGCATGTCTCAAGTGATTCAAAATCAAGTGAGTCCAAACGGTCCATTTGCATGGAGTTTCTTCATGCATATACACCAATAGACATGGTTCGCATGTCTCAAATTTTCAAAATGAGTGAGTCCAAAGATCCATCAACATGGAGCTTCTTCATGCGTTTTATACCGATATGACTTAAGTGGCAGTGCCACAAGTAGGTGGTACTATCATTACTATCCTATGTCTTTTGGCATGAACATGTGTATCACTACGATCGAGATTCAATACCATTCATTTTAGGCGTAAGACCGTTGAAGGTATTATTCAAATAAACAGAGTAACCATTATTCTCCTTAAATGAATAACCGTATTGCGATAGACGTAATCCAATCATGTCTATGCTCAACGCAAACACCAATCTTGATGGTAGAGGGAGCGTGCGATGCTTGATCACATCAAGCTTGGAAAATCTTCCAACACATATCGCCAGCTCACCTTTAGCTAGTCTCCGTTTACTCCGCAGCCTTTTATTTCGAGTTTACTAACACTTAGCAACTGAACCGGTATCTAATACCATGGTGCTACTAGGAGTACTAGTAAAGTACACATTAACACAATGTATATCCAATATACTTCTATCAACCTTGCCAGCCTTCTCATCTACCAAGTATCTAGGGTAATTCTGCTCCAGTGGTTATTCCTCTTATTACAGAAGCACTTAGTCTCGGGTTTGGGTTCAACCTTGGGTTTCTTCACTAGAGCAGCAGCTGAATTGCCGTTTCATGAAGTATCCCTTCTTGCCCTTGCCCTTCTTGAAATTAGTGGTTTCACCAACCATCAACAATTGATGCTCCTTCTTGATTTCTACTTTTGTGGTGTCAAACATCGCGAATATCTCAAGGATCATCATATATGTCCCTGATATATCATAGTTCATCACGAAGCTCTAGCAGCTTGGTGGTAATGACTTCGGAGAAACATCACTATCTCATCTGGAAGATCAACTCCCACTCAATTCAAATGATTGTTGTACTCAGACAATCTGAGCACAAGCTCAACAATTGAGCTTTTCTCCCTTAGTTTGCAGGCTAAGAAAATCGTCGGAGGTCTTATACCTCTTGACATGGGCACGAGCCTGAAATCCCAATTTCAGCCCTCAAAACATCTCATATGTTTCACGATGTTTTAAAACATCTTCGGTACCTCAACTCTAAACCGTTTAACTGAACTATCACGTAGTTATCAAAATGTGTATGTCAGATGTTCGCAACATCCACAGACGACATTCAAGGCTCACCACACTGAGCGGTGCATTAAGGACATAAGCCTTTGCTGTCTGCATAATTGCTACTATTAGCTTTCAACTAATTTTTCTCTAGGAACATATCTAAACAGTAGAACTAAAGCGCGAGCTACGACATAATTTGCGAAGACCTTTTGACTATGTTCAGGATAATTAAGTTCATCTTATGAACTCCCACTCATATAGACATCCCTCTAGTCATCTAAGTGATTACATGATCCGAGTCAACTAGGCTGTGTCCGATCATCACGTGAGACGGACTAGTCAACATCGGTGAACATCTTTCATGTTGATCGTATCTACCATACGACTCATGCTCGACCTTTCGGTCTCTTGTGTTCCGAGGCCATGTCTCTACATGCTAGGCTCGTCAAGTCATCCTAAGTGTTTCGCATGTGTAAATTTGGCTTGCACCCATTGTATGTGAACGTAAGAATCTATCACACCCGATCATCACGTGGTGCTTCGAAACGACAAACTTTCGCAACGGTGCACAGTTAGGGGGAACACTTTCTTGAAATTTTAATGAGGGATCATCTTATTTACTACCGTCGTTCTAAGCAAATAAGATGTATAAACATGATAAACATCACATGAAATCAAATAGTGACATGATATGGCCAATATCATATTGCTCCTTTTGATCTCCATCTTCGGGGCTCCATGATCATCATCGTCACCGGCAGACACCATGATCTCCATCATCGTGTCTTCATGAAGTTGTCTCGCCAACTATTACTTCTACTACCACAGCTAACGGTTAGCAATAAAGTAAAGTAATTACATGGCGTTGTTCAATGACACGCAGGTCATACAATAAATAAAGACAACTCCTATGGCTCCTGCCGGTTGTCATACTCATCGACATGCAAGTCGTGATTCCTATTACAAGAACATGATCAATCTCATACATCACATATCATTCATCACATTCTTCTTGTCCATATCACATCACATAGCATACCCTGCAAAAACAAGTTAGACGTCCTCTAATTGTTGTTTGCATGTTTTACGTGGCTGCTATGGGTTTCTAGTAAGAACGTTTCTTACCTACGCAAAAACCACAACGTGATATGCCAATTGCTATTTACCCTTCGTAAGGACCCTTTTCATCAAATCCGATCCGACTAAAGTGGGAGAGACAGACACCCGCCAGCCATCTTATGCAACTAGTGCATGTTAGTCGGTGGAACCGGTCTCACGTAAGCGTACGTGTAAGGTTGGTACGGGCCGCTTCATCCCACGATGCCGCCGAATCAAGATAAGACTAGTAACGGCAAGTAAATTGACAAAATCAACGCCCACAACTACTTTGTGTTCTACTCGTGCATAGAATCTACGCAATAGACCTAGCTCATGATGCCACTGTTGGGGAACGTAGCAGAAATTCAAAATTTTCCTACGTGTCACCAAGATCTATCTATGGAGAAACCAGCAACGAAGGGAAGGAGAGTGCATCTACATACCCTTGTAGATCGCTAAGTGGAAGCGTTCAAGAGAACGGGGTTGAAGGAGTCGTACTCGTCGTGATCCAAATCACCGATGATCCTAGTGCCGAACGGACGGCACCTCCGTGTTCAACACACGTACAGCCCGGTGACGTCTCCCATGCCTTGATCCAGCAAGGAGAGAGGGAGAGGTTGAGGAAGACTCCATCCAGCAGCAGCACAACGGTGTGATGGTGGTGGAGGAGCGTGGTACTCCAGCAGGGCTTCGCCAAGCACTGCAAGATATGAGGAGAAAGAGAGGTAGGGCTGCACCAACAGGGAGATATCCAATCGTGTATTGGGCAGCCCCTAGGCCTCACTATTTATAGGACAAGGGGAGGAGGGTGCGCCCCCCTCTAGGGTTCCCACCCCTAGGGGGGCGGCAGCCCTAGATGGGAAAAGGGGGGGCGGCCAAGGGGGGAGAGGGAGGCGCCCCCTAGGGTGGGCCTTAGGGCCCATCTAAGCGTAGGGTTTCCCCTTCTCCTCCTTTGCTGCGCCTTGGGCCTTGTGGGAGGCGCACCAGTCCACTCAAGGACTGGTCCCTTACCACTCTTGGCCCATTCAAGCCTCCGGGGCTGGTGGCCCCACTTGGTGGACCCCGGGACCCTCCCGGTGGTCCCAGTATGTTACCGATAAACCCCGAAACTTTTCCAGTGACCAAAACAGGACTTCCCATATATAAATCTTTACCTCCGGACCATTACGGAACTCCTCGTGACGTCCGGGATGTCATCCGGGACTCCGAACAACATTCGGTAACCACATACAAACTTCCTTTATAACCCTAGCGTCATCGAACCTTAAGTGTGTAGACCCTACGGGTTCGGGAGACATGCAGACATGACCGAGACGTTCTCCGGTCAATAACCAACAGCGAGATCTGGATACCCATGTTGGCTCCCACATGCTCCACGATGATCTCATCGGATGAACCACGATGTCAAGGACTTAATCAATCCCGTATGCAATTCCCTTTGTCCATCGGTACGATACTTGCCCGAGATTCGATCGTCGGTATCCCGATACCTTGTTCAATCTCATTACTGGCAAGTCTCTTTACTCGTTCCGTAACACATCATCCCATCATCAACTCCTTGATCACATTGTGCACATTATGATGATGTCCTACCGAGTGGGCCCAGAGATACCTCTCCGTTTACAAGGAGTGACAAATCCCAGTCTCGATTCGTGGCAACCCAACAGACGCTTTCGGAGATACCTGTAGTGTACCTTTATAGCCACCCAGTTACGTTGTGACGTTTGGCACACCCAAAGCACTCCTACGGTATCCGGGAGTTGCACAATCTCATGGTCTAAGGAAATGATACTTGACATTAGAAAAACTTTAGCATACGAACTACATGATCTTGTGCTAGGCTTAGGATTGGGTCTTGTCCATCACATCATTCTCCTAATGATGTGATCCCGTTATCAATGACATCCAATGTCCATTGTCAGGAAACCATAACCATCTATTGATCAACGAGCTAGTCAACTAGAGGCTTACTAGGGACATGGTGTTGTCTATGTATCCACACATGTATCTGAGTTTCCTATCAATACGATTCTAGCATGTATAATAAACGATTATCATGAACAAGGAAATATAATAATAATCAATTTATTATTGCCTCTAGGGCATATTTCCAACTCATAACTCGTAGTTTCATTGTTGTCTAGCAACATGACTTCCAAGACAGGATTACGTACCACTCTGAAGTAGTACACATCCTTGTCATCCTACGAGGTTTGGTAGTGACTTGATCTGAAGTTTCATGATCACTATCATAGGCTTCCACTTCAATTGGTGTAGGTGCCACAGGAACAACTTCCTGTGCCCTGCCACACACTAGTTGAAGAGATGGTTCAATAACCTCATCAAGTCTCCACCATCCTCCCACTCAATTCTTTCGAGAGAAACTTTTCCTCGAGATAGGACCCGATTCTAGAAACAATCCCTTATTGCTTTCGAATCTGAGACAGGAGGTATACCCAACTGTTTTGGGTGTCCTATGAAGATGCATTTATCCGCTTTGGGTTCGAGCTTATCAGCCTGAAACTTTTTCACATAAGTGTCACAGCCCCAAACTTTTAAGAAATGACAGCTTAGGTTTCTCTAAACCATAGTTCATACGGTGTCATCTCATCAGAATTACGTGGTGCCCTTTTTAAAGTGAATGTGGTTGTCTCTAATGCCTAACCCATAAACTATCATGGTAATTCGATAAGAGACATCATGGTATGCATCATATCCAATAGGGTGCAGTTATGATGTACGGACACACCATCACACCATGGTGTTCCTGGCTATATTGGTTGTGAAACAATTTCCACAATGTCTTAATTCTGTGCCAAACTCGTAATTCAGATATTCATCTCTATGATCATATCATAGACATTTTATCCTCTTGTCACGACGATGTTCAACTTCACTCTGAAATTACTTGAACCTTTCAATAATTCAGACTTATGTTTCATCAAGTAAATATACTCAGTATCTACTCAAATCATCTGTGAAGTAAGAACATAACGATATCCACCACATGCCTCAGCACTCATTGGACTGCGCACATCAAGATGTATTACTTCCAGCAAGTTGCTTTCTTGTTCCATTTTACTAAAAACGAGGCTTTCAGTCATCTTGCCCATGTGGTATGATTTGCATGGCTCAAGTGATTCAAAATCAAGTGAGTCCAAACGATCCATCTGTATAGAGTTTCTTCATGCATATCTACCAACAAACATGGTTCGCATGTCTCAATCCTTTCAAAAATGAGTGAGTCCAAAGATCCATCAACATGGAGCTTCTTCATGCGTTTTATACCGATATGACTTAAGTGGCAGTGCCACAATTAGGTGGTACTATCATTACTATCTTATATCTTTTGGCATGGACATGTGTATCACTACGATCGAGATTCAATAAACCATTCATTTTAGGTGTAAGACCATTGAAGGTATTATTCAAATAAAGAGAGTAACCATTATTCTCCTTAAATAAATAACCGTATTATGATAGACGTAATCCAATCATGTCTATGCTCAACGCAAACACCAAATAACAATTATTTAGGTTTTAATACCAATCTCGATGGTAGAGGGAGCGTACGATATTTGATCAACCTTGGAAATACTTCCAACACATATCGTCATCTCACCTTTTAGCTAGTCTCTGTTTATTCCGTAGCCTTTTGTTTCGAGTTACTAACACTTAGCAACCGAACCGGTATCTAATACCCTGGTGCTACCAGGAGTACTAGTAAAGTACATATTGTAATGCATATCCAATATACTTCTGTCGACCTTGCCAGCCTTCTCATCTACCAAGTATCTAGGGTGGTTCTACTTCAGTGACTGTTCCCCTTATTACAGAAGCATTTAGTCTCGGGCTTGGGTTCAACTTTGGGTTTCTTCACTAGAACAGCAGCTGATTTGTCGTTTCATGAAGTATCCCTTCTTGCCCTTGCCCTTCTTGAAACTAGTGGTTTCACCAACCATCAACAATTGATGCTCCTTCTTGATTTCTACTTTTGTGGTGTCAAACATCGCGAATATCGCAAGGATCATCATATATGTCCCTGATATATTATAGTTCATCACGAAGCTCTAGCAGCTTGGTGGTAATGACTTCGGAGAACTATCACTATTTCATCTGGAAGATCAACTCCTACTTGATTCAAGCGATTGTTGTACTCAGACAATCTGAGCACAAGCTCAACAATTGAGCTTTTCTCCCTTAGTTTGCAGGCTAAGAAAATCATCAGAGGTCTTATACCTCTTGACGTGGGCACGAGCCTGAAATCCCAATTTCAGCCCTCGAAACATCTCATATGTTTTGCGACATTTTAAAACGTCTTTGGTGCCTCAACTCTAAACCGTTTAACTGAACTATCACGTAGTTATCAAAATGTGTATGTCAGATGTTCGCAACATCCACAGACGACGTTCGAGGTTCAGCACACTAAGCGGTGCATTAAGGACATAAGCCTTTTACTGTCTACATAATTGCTACTATCAACTTTCAACTAATTTTTCTCTAGGAACATATCTAAACAGTAGAACTAAAGCGCGAGCTATGACATAATTTGCAAAATCCTTTTGACTATGTTCAGGATTAACAAGTTCATCTTATGAACTCCCACTCGGATAGACATCCCTCTAGTCATCTAAGTGATTACATTATCCGAGTCAACTAGGCCGTGTCCGCTCATCACGTGAGACGGACTAGTCAACATCGGTGAACATCTTCATGCATGTTGATCGGATCTTCTATACGACTCATGCTCGACCTTTCGGTCTCTTGTGTTCCGAGGCCTTGTCTGTACATGCTAGGCTCGTCAAGTCAACCTAAGTGTTTCGCGTGTGTAAATATGGCTTACACCCGTTGTATGTGAACGTAAGAATCTATCACACCCGATCATCACGTGGTGCTTCAAAATGACGAACTTTCGCAACGGTGCACATTTAGGGGGAACACTTTCTTGAAATTTTAATGAGGGATCATCTTATTTACTACCATCATTCTAAGCAAGTAAGATGCAAAAACATGATAAACATCACATGCAATCAAAAGGTGACATGATATGGCCATCATCACTTTGCTCCTTTTGATCTCCATCTTCGGGGCTCCATGATCATCATCGTCACCGGCATGACACCATGATTTCCATCATCATGATCTCCATCATCGTGTCTTCATGAAGTTGTCTCGCCAACTATTACTTCTACTACTACAGCTAACGGTTAGCAATAAAGTAAAGTAATTACATGGCATTGTTCAATGACACGCAGGTCATATAATAAATAAAGACAACTCCTATGGCTCCTGCCGGTTGTCATACTCATCAACATGCAAGTCGTGATTCCTATTACAAGAACATGATCAATCTCATACATCACATATCATTCATCACATTCTTCTTGGCCATATCACATCACATGGCATACCCTGCAAAAACAAGTTAGACGTCCTCTAATTGTTGTTTGCATGTTTTACGTGGCTGCTATGGGTTTCTAGCAAGAACATTTCTTACCTACGCAAAAACCACAATGTGATATGCCAATTGCTATTTACCCTTCATAAGGACCCTTTTCATCGAATCCGATCCGACTAAAGTGGGAGAGACAGACACCCGCTAGCCACCTTATGCAACTAGTGCATGTCAGTCGGTGGAACCAGTCTCACGTAAGAGTACGTGTAAGGTCGGTCCGGGCCGCTTCATCCCACAATGCCGCCGAATCAAGATTGGACTAGTAACGGTAAGCATATTGAACAAAATCAATGCCCACAACTACTTTGTGTTCTACTCGTGCATAGAAACTACGCATAGACCTAGCACATGATGCCACTGTTGGGGAACGTAGCAGAAATTCAAAATTTTCCTACGTGTCACCAAGATCTATCTATGGAGAAACCAGCAACGAGGGGAAGGAGAGTGCATCTACATACCCTTGTAGATCACTACGCGGAAGCATTCAAGTGAACGGGGTTGATGGAGTCGTACTCGTCGTGATTCAAATCACCGATGATCCTAGTGCGAACGGACGACACCTCCGTGTTCAACACACGTACAGCCCGGTGACGTCTCCTACGCCTTGATCCAGCAAGGGGAGAAGGAGGGGTTGGAGAAGACTCCATCCAGCAGCAGCACGACGGTGTGGTGGTGGAGGAGCGTGGTACTCCAGCAGGGCTTCGCCAAGCACCGCGAGATATGAGGAGAAAGAGAGGTAGGGCTGCGCCAGGGAGAGGTCAAGAACTCATATGTGTTGGGCAGCCCAAACCTCAAGTATATATAGGGGGAGGGGAGGGGCTGCACCCCCACCTAGGGTTCCCTCCCAAGGGGTGGCGGCAGCCCCCAGATCCCATCTGGGTGGCGGCCACAAGGGGGAGAGGGGGAGGCGCACCTGGGGTGGGCCTTAGGGCCCATCTGCCCTAGGGTTTGCCCCCCTTCCCTCTTGGAGGCGTCTTGGGCCCTTGTGGGGGGGCGCACCAGCCCACCTGGGGCTGGTACCCTCCCACAGTTGTCTCATGTAGCCCTCCGGGGCTTGTGGCCCCACTTGGTGGACCCCCGGGACCCTCCCGGTGGTCCCGGTACTTTACCGATAAACCCCGAAACTTTTCCGGCGACCAAAACAGGACTTCCCATATATAAATCTGTACCTCCGGACCATTCTGGAACTCCTCGTGACGTCCGGGATCTCATCCGGGACTCCGAACAATATTCGGTAACCACATATATCTATTCCCTATAAGCCTAGCGTCATCGAACCTTAATTGTGTAGACCCTACGGGTTCGGGAAACATGCAGACATGACCGAGATAACTCTCTGGTCAATAACCAACAACGGGATCTGGATACCCATGTTGGCTCCCACATGCTCCACGATGATCTCATCGGATGAACCACGATGTCATGGACTTAATCAATCCCGTATACAATTCCCTTTGTCTACCGGTATATTACTTGCCCGAGATTCGATCGTCGGTATCCCGATACCTTGTTCAATCTCGTTACCGGCAAGTCTCTTTACTCGTTCCGTAACACATCATCCCGTGATCAACTCCTTGGTCACATTGTGCACATTATGATGATGTCCTACCGAGTGGGCCCAGAGATACCTCTCCGTCACACGGAGTGACAAATCCCAGTCTCGATTCGTGCCAACCCAACAGACACTTTCGGAGATACCTGTAGTGTACCTTTATAGCCACCCAGTTACGTTGTGACGTTTGGCACACCCAAAGCACTCCTACGGTATCCGGGAGTTACACAATCTCATGGTCTAAGGAAATGATACTTGACATTAGAAAAGCTTTAGCATACGAACTACATGATCTTGTGCTAGGCTTAGGATTGGGTCTTGTCCATCACATCATTCTCCTAATGATGTGATCCCGTTATCAATGACATCCAATGTCCATGGTCAGGAAACCGTAACCATCTATTGATCAACGAGCTAGTCAACTAGAGGCTTACTAGGGACATGGTGTTGTCTATGTATCCACACATGTATCTGAGTTTCCTATCAATACAATTCTAGCATGGATAATAAACGATTATCATGAACAAGGAAATATAATAATAATCAATTTATTATTGCCTCTAGGGCATATTACCAACACAGGGGCGCGACGCTTGGTGAGGAACCCGGCCCCGGGTCCCGTCGTCGACCCTCATCTCCTTTGGTGGCGTTTGCGTGGGCCACTTTCGGTGCGGAGGGAGCCTGCCCCGCCGGAGGTGGTACGTCGCCGTGTCAGGGAGGAGGACGAGCACGTCCATCGCTACATGGCTGCTATGGACGTCAGGTTCTCCAATACCTGGCAGGTTCTTTGGGGAGATCACCCGAGCTATGATCCAGTGATGGTTCCTTCACTTTGGTTGTCCACCGCCCGCGCCTCAGGAACCGCGAGTGGCCTAGATTACTCTTTAGTATTCGATCTTTATTAGCTGCTAGATAGCTAGCTAGCTAGTGATGTATTCGATATATAATATTTGAGACGATTAATTCGAGATTATATATATTATTCGAGACGATGTATTTGAGATTATATCTATTATTCGAGACGATGTATTCGAGATTATATTCGACGATGCTTATTATGTACTATGATTGATTCAGTTTTTCCTTATTAATTGATTGCATCCATGCATTGTAATTTGAATACTAAATTTTTTTATTTTTCCTTTGGATTAGTTAAATAAAAGCTATGGCGGACAATACCGGCAGAGAGGGAGAAGAGACCCTGTTCGATATCATACGCCATCCTCGCGGGCCAGATGATGATCAGAATGAAGAAGATTATGACGGCTCCGAATTTCTAAACAACACCGGGGAGGGTGATATGATATTCGATAGTGACGCCCGAATTGATGAAGTAGTGAACTATGATTATGATGATGACGAAGAAAATGTTGATCTTGAAACAACAAAGACCGGCGAGGTATATATATTTATATAAGCAGGCATCTGGTGATCATCACATGTTTTAAATGACTTGAAGATATATTAATGAATTGATCTTTCTTCTTTCAGCCATCCGGATCGAGCAAATCTTCAGGCAACAAGAAACGAGGCCCGAAGAAAAAGTTGAAGGAGGGCGTAAAGTACAATATCGAGGCCATCAAACCTAATGGCGAACCATTAGCGCCTAAGAAGATTGCGGACAAGTTCATTCGTACGTACGGAGTTCTTGTGAAGGACCAACTCCCGATCTCCCTTCAAGCATGGAGAGAGCCTGCAAAGCCACGTCCAGATGTTACTTTTGTCGATGACAGACAAAAAGGTCTGCTTTGGGAAACTCTCATGGAACATTTCACCCTACCAGATCATTTCACAGATGCAGATGTGGAGAAAGTCAAGGACGCTGCTCTTGGGAAGATGGCGGTTGCATTCAACAACCACAAGAATCGTGTATGGGACAAGTACGTCAAGGGAGGAAGGAAGACTCCAGTATTCGAGGGAACAAGAGAAGCAAAGTGCTCATTGGGACGATTTCGTGAAATTCAAGGATTCGGAATTAGCTAAGGAACGGTCGAGAATAAACAAGAAGAATGCCGAAAAAAGGATAAGTTTCATAGGCTGGGGCCAGGTGGCTATGCGGTGGCAATGCCTAAGTGGGATAAGTCTGAGAAAGAGATGGAGGATGCAAGTGTCACTCAGGTTACTAGGAGTTGGCCCCCCAGGTGCAGGACTTGGTTCTATGCGCATGGGGGGGAGTTGGACCCGAAGACAGGCAAAGTTTCGACAAAGGAATGTCTGAACGGAGCCGATGATAAGCTACTTGTTTCAATAGAAGAGGCTCGATCGGGGGTGTTCCAGCCCAACAGAGAGAATGACGAGCTTACGCATGCCCTGGGAAATCCTGAACACCCAGGAAGAACACAAGGCAAGGGCGCTATTCCGTGGTATGAGGGGTTTTCGGACTGGAACGCCGACTACAGAACCCATGCGAGAAAGAAGATTGCGGAGGAGAAGAAGAGGAAGATGGAGGAGGAGCAGAGGAAGCTGGACTATGAACGCCTTCAAGGCCTAGAATCAGCGCACGCGGACTTGGCAGTCAAACTCCAGCGGCAGCAGGAGCAGATCAACTCACTTAGCCAGCAAAGGGGGTCTCAGCAGCTGCAGCAGCTAGCGGATGATCCAACATTGGATAGCACCGCCCCATCCATGCCGAGAAGCAGCGTGGGTTCCACCCCGGTGATGCAATGCTGGATAGATACCCCGTGGATGACATCATGGAGAACACTAACTGCGAGCTACACTTCAAAATGAAGAACATATCCATGAAGGTGGCGGACGCCTTTGCTTTTACAAATCCCCTAGAGGCAACCTTCCATTGCAACCCGATTCCAGCGGGCTATGCTTGTGTCTTGGTTGATGAGGTGGTGGACCCATATTCGGGGCTGCAGCTTGACATTCCTAGAGGTGACGACGAGCACACATTGGGAGAGGCCATACATCGTATAATCCTATGGAGAAAGGATTGCATCGTCTTTCGAAGGCCACCGACACCGCGTCACCCGACTCCTCATCGAAGTCCGCCACTGAGTCAGCAGACTCCCGCTCCTCCAAGTCCACCAATGCGTGAGGCCACTCCTCCTCCTCCAAGTCCGGCAAAGTGTCAGGCCACTCCTCCTCCAAGTCCGACCCAACGTCAGACGTCCACTCCTCCTCCAAGTCCGGCACAACTTCAGGCCACTCCTCCTCCAAGTCCGGCACAGCTTCAGACCACTCCTCCTCGTCCAACTCAGCCACGTCAGCCGTCTCCGCCGCCTCAGCAATCACGGAAGAGAGCCGCCGCAGCTATGGTGCGTAGCGGTACAAGTCGAGGTAGTATGGGAGGTACAGGCGGAGGCAAGCGATTTCAATATGGTCCAACCAGCCTCGCGCCTCTTCCACAGAGGCCTTATGACAAGTCTGAGAAGGAAACCGCAGCCATATCGAAGGCCGAGGTGGAAGCCCATTTTGCACCGAAACCACCACCGCCGCCAAGGGAGAAAGTGCCTGAGGAAAAGATTGACCACTTCATTCATATGGCTAGACTACCAGCTCCCAAGCCTGTTGACACAGACTATGAGCGCCACCTCAGCAAATTAAATCGAGCACGTCTACAGAAAGAGGCGAGCTCGAGCTCGAGCAAATCAGCTGGCAAAAAACATGGTAAAACCGTTCCCTAGCTGGGAGAACAGGCGGCGCAATCAATCCCCCCGCTTGTTGTGCAAACAACACATAAGAGTACACACACCCAATATTATTGTGGGCAAACCGTTAACGTTCCCCAGCTGGGCGATGTGGTAATAACCGAGGAGCATATAAGGCAGGCTGAAATCCTCAAGATCACTGTTGGACAACTCCTCAAGATCGAGCCCATGCCTCTGCTTACAGAGGAGGAAATAAAACGGAAATATGTCCGGGGCCAACCTTTGGTCGAGCCAGACGAGGTCAAGAAGCTCCCAATGAGAATGTATGAATTGCATCAATGGTACATGAACATTACCAAGATTTCCAATCGAGAGTCCCTCATGGTGAATGTCAAGAAGGATCATTACTACCATGAGAAAGCTGTGTCCTTTGAGTATTCAGAACTATTTCAGTTATACAATCAAGACGCACTCGACAAATCTATCGTCAGTTGCTATTGTCTGTAAGTGATTTCTTTCTGTAATTTAAGTCTCAAGCTAGCTGTAGTGATCCTTTTGATCAATCATTACCTGTAATTATCCTCACTATATTCTTTTCTGTGGTATTATGCAGGATGAAGATGTATGTAATGAAAAAAGGTGGACGCTATGGCATTGGGTTCATTGACCCAAATACCGTTAATGAATACACATGGAAATTAGATGCATATTACGAAAAAAGTGTAGAGGAAAGCATGCTAGAGTTCTTGAAGCGCCTCAATACCAATGAAGATATACTACTTCCTTACAACTTCTAGTGAGTCACACTGTCTTATACTACAAATTCTCTGTTTTTGCCTACTAGCTAGCTACATGTTTTTGCTTACATATGCCCGCTTAATTAAGACATGCAAACATGTGTGCATGCAGATTTCACTAGATCTTGTTAATCATTAAAGTTGATGAATGAATAGTTGAAGTACTAGACTCACTACTTAAGAAAGCAATTGACTACACCATCGTGAAGGGGATAGTCAACAGGTAATTTCAATCATTATTAACTATATCTCGGCCTATTTAATTAGTTCGTCATTTCCTGATAACAACTATTTAATAACCCATTTATTCATTTTCTTTGTCGGCGGGCGGGGCTTGGGCAAATTCATCAGCGTCACTCCAGGCAAATGGAATCGAAATCTGAAATGGTTTCGACCCAAGGTAAGTAATTAAGTAGTACTAGCTAGCTAGCTGCCATCTCTTTAATTATCATGCTTGATTAATTATTATCTGATCAAATTCCATTCTCGTAAAGGCCCTTGAGCAGGCGCAGGGGACTGATATGTGTGCATACTGCGTTTGTGAGAACATTCGCATGATGGCGTCCGAAAGGAGTAGATCTC
Organism: Triticum monococcum; assembly: GCA_034509565.1. Classification (NCBI taxonomy): domain Eukaryota; kingdom Viridiplantae; phylum Streptophyta; class Magnoliopsida; order Poales; family Poaceae; genus Triticum; species Triticum monococcum. The sequence continues at coordinate 7,019,854 of CM067847.1, read as the reverse complement.
AAAGACAGGAATGGGTACGTTTGTCAGAACACCATTCACAATTTTCACACCATTATCGATATCTAGTCACACAACTAATACACATGAATATTGATCTCCTTCTTAACAATTCATAGAGGTGCGGGAGAAGCTCCTACCAACGGAGCGCGTACAAGCACTTCAAGAGGAAATAGCGGGATTTTTGCTCGACCAGGTCATAGATCCGAACGGAGAATACCGTTACCCGCTACCGCCCCCATGAACCACTTCCAATTGTCATCATGCTCCGAAGGCACCAATTAGGCTAATGCCACTGGCTTCGAAGGCACCAATTAGGAGACATTGTATATATATAACTAGCTAATTGTATACATGTGTGAATTAATGGTGGTTGTGAGACATTCGATGGTGTATATATATATATATATATGATCGGTTCTACTAGAAATTATGTTTATATATATGCATAACGTGTACAATATGTAGCATCGTAAAATACCAGCAAACGAAAAAGAATTAAATGGAAAACACAAAATTAAATGAAAAAGAAATCATAAACCCAAAACCCCCAACCTTTTAATACCGGTTGGTTTCACCAACCGGTACTAAAGGGCTCCCTGCCCCCGGAGCTGGCTCATGCCACGTGGTTGCCCTTTAGCACCGGTTCGTGCTGAATCGGTACTAAAGGGGGGGCTTTAGTGCCCACACTTTAGTGCCGGTTACCCAACCGGCACTAAAGGGCCTTACGAACCGGTGCTATTGCCCGGTTCTGCACTAGTGCCCCTCCCTCACCGGAGACGGGCACAACTTGTTGTAGTAGACACCAGAACAGCAACCGACTCCGATGAAGAATAACGCAGATCGCAGGGATCCAACCCAAAGATACATGAACATAGACGACCAATAACCAGATCCGAGCAAATCCACCGAGGGTAGATCCGCCGGAGACACACCTCCACACGCCCACCAACAATGCTAGACGCACCATCTAAATGGGGGCTAGGTGGGGAGACCTTTATTCCATCTTCAGGGAGCCGCCGCCGTCTCGCCTTCCTGAGCAGAACACAAACCCTAACAAAAATCAAAGGAACGACTAACAACGGAGCCCTCCTGTCAGCCCTTTCTAGGATCCACCTTGCGCCCATGGCCCTAGGGCCACCGGAGGCGAGGCGGACCTGTGGCGGCGCGGGCGAGAGGCACGGGCCCTAGCTTTTTTTGAGGAGGAGAGCTACAAAAGCTATGCTTTATCGATATTTTTTCATAATACACCAATTTGATGTCATATATGTTACTACTCTTTTCTATGAAGTTGACCAAAATTTTAAAACTTTGACTTAGGATAAAAGATAGAAGTACACTTATTTGCAGATGGAGAGAGTAGTGATTTACATTGTCAAACCAAAATGATGGATCCTTGATGTTGTTAAACCAATCAATCTTTGTACGTTAATTAAAATTATTTAAATCAGTTCTGATTCAGACATAATAATGCTCATCACAGTAAAACACATTATGACATTAAAGTTGGGCATTAGCTATCACAATGTGACATGTTCAGACTACAAAATCGCAGAGTATGTCCCCTAACTAACGGGATGGGTGACGGGGCTGAGTTCCTTCCGCTCCTACCGCCCCCTCCCGATCCACCGCCGGCGGGGAGAACGGCGCCGCCGTGGCCTGCTCGGGAGGAGTCGCCGCTGTCGGGGCAGTCATCCGAGACCGGCGGATCGCCGGATCCGCCGTCTGCGGCGGAGCTCGGGGGATTTCTCCATCCGGCCAAATGGAAAAATTTCTTCCAAGATGTCCGGGATGCCGGCCGTAGATCGGAGGGAGTTCTCTACTCGTACTACCCTTCGAGGTGGACGGTGGTGCGCGATCTGGCTGGTGACATTCTCGGAGGGGAGTACCTCAAAGCTGATGAGAAGATTAACAAAGGTACGCGGTTGCTCATTGATATTTTCGATATTACCGTTCATTCGCGCGTGCAGGAGGAACCGGAGACTCTTGATCACATTGACTTGATCGATCTCACGGAGGATCCAAAGCCCTCGAAGCCGCGGTTCGGGGGGCGCTTTTGGGCTTTGGCTGATGAGGATGATGAGGTGACGCTCGTGGACGAGCCCGAAGTGAAGGAGGAATGCCCGGCGAAGCCGGCATTACCTTCGCATGTCATCGCGCCTCGGATAATGGGGACTGAGGCGACTCGGGAGGTGCCCGCGACGATCGCCGCGAGCCGGCCGCCGGTGCCTTCGGACCCTTCTAAGAGCCGGAGAACGGCGGCGACGGCGATCCGGCCTTGGAAAGGGCCTTTACCTAAGGTATGCATCCAACCCATTACTTGGACTAGGGTTGTTAGTAAGAAAAAGAAGAGGAGAGGGAGGCCGGAGCCAGCGCCGCCGGCGCCGGCGATCCGAGCGGTGGCTGAGATCCGGGCGGTGAGGGCTGCTTGTTTGAATCTTCTCTTGGGCCACGAAGGGGTCGTTGAGGAGAGGGCCGGCTGTGAGCCCGTGCATGGGTATGAGGCCCAGCATGTGGGTGTTGTCGAGCGGTTTCGTGGACTGGCTGCGCCTGGGTATGTGGCCCAGGAGAGCCTGGCCGAGCCTTCTCAGCCTGTCGCGCGGGTTGAGGCCCTTACTAGACCGGGCAGCGCTATTCGTAGTGCGATCCCATGCACGCATAGGGACGTTCGTCTCTTCGCTCGTGCGCCGCCGGGTCCTAGGGTTCGCAAGACTGGGACGAGGGGCTTCCCTCCCTGTGGGGTTCGCCGAGCTCAGAGAGTCCGGCCGTTGCCAGCCATGGCCGGCCGTGGGGATGCACCGCCACCAGCTTAGAAGCCCTCCTCCGGTCCTGCGGGACGGGGTGGGGCAGTTCCGACGCCGGCGGTGGCCGCCAGGCGTGGCGTCCTGGCGCAAACTGGCCTAAGGCCGCCGGCGGGCGGGGCCGTCGTGCAAACCAACCCAGGCCGAGGCGCTGGCCCCGTGGGTGCGCGGCCTTCGGGGCAGGATCACCTCCTGCCGGCCTCTAGGAGGGGTAGCCCGAGGCCGCCGGCGCCAGACGCGGTGCCAGTTATCTCAGTTGCTGGACGGGGTGGTTTGAGACCACCGGCGCCAGGCGCGGCACCCGGTGCTCCGCCGACTGCGGGTCGTGGAGGAACTAGACCTCCAGTGCCGGGAGCTCCTGCGGTGAATACGGCTGGACGTGGGGGAGGACCTCGGCCTAATGGGGGTAATCAACCTCGGGCTGCACCTCCGCCCCATTATGTTGCTAGGCCGAGGCAATACAGGTCCGGTACGATGAAGACTAATCAGCACTCTAACAACAGCGAGCCCAATGATCCGCCCCAAGGTCAGTGGGGGGATGATGGATTTGATGCGTATGGTGAGGGACGGCACCGTGGCTCCTCATCCACGAGAGGCGGTCGTGGCTATGCCTGGCAGAGCGATGGGTCGACGGAGAGACCGTTCCTCGGCCCTACAGGCGGTTTTGTTGAGGGAGCCTCAGGCCCGGACCATCGTCAGAGAGGTGGATTTCGGGGCCATCGTGGAGGTCGGGGAGGAGGCCGTGGGAGGTTTCGTCGACCGCCCCCGCCTAAGCCAGTTGTTGAGCACGAGGCGTCAGTACCAGAGCCCACTGAACTACCTCCCCAGGCGATGGAGGTGGTGACTACTTTGGCTAGTGTGGAGGTTCCTGAGAATGGGACTGTGGCCGAGGATCCAGGCAGGTCTGATGCTGACAGGTTGTCCAAATATGCGTGCAAAAAAGAAAAGATGTGCTACCGATGTGGGGAGAAGGGCCATTTTATTGCTGAGTGCATGGCCGAACTGTGTGAGACATGCGGCAAGCCGGCTCATTCCTCTAGTGAGTGCCCGTTCTTGCGTGATCAGACTCCCTCCCTGACTATGTATGGATTATGCTGTGTAGAGCTTATGTTCTTTGAATCACCGGCTGCGCGAGAGATTCCGGATGAAACCCCGAGTCTGACCACCGGGGTTGTGAAAGCGACCCAGGGAGAGGTGACTGAGGCTCAGATCGTGCAGAGGCTTCAGGAGCTGGCTCCGGGGGATTTTCACTGGGAGCTGGTGGTTCTCGAGGATAAGGTCTATAAGGTCGATTTTCCCACAAACGATGACTTGCAGAGGTTGTTGAGTTTTGGTTTGTGTAGAGTTCCTGGCACTTCATGCATTCTGGAGTTCCACGAGTGGAAGAAGGAAGAGCCTAAGGGAAAGCCGCTTACGCAAGTCTGGTTGCGATTTGTCGGAGCCCCGTCTAAGCCGTTGCAGGATGTTCGTGTTGTGGCCAGTCTGGGTATGCTGGTTGGGAAAACGGAGAGAGTTGATATGGCTTTCACTCGGGCTCATGGGGTGGCCCGGCTTTTAGTCAGTGTGCTTGATATTGAGTTCGTGCCTATTGTGGTCAACTGGACTTATAGAGGCGAGGTGTTCCCGCTCGATATTGAGTTTGGGGACACAGATCTGTTTGCACATGCGGTTAATGGGAATGATGTTGATATGCATGAGGGTGATGGCGATGCGGGCGCCAATGGGCCACAGCCTGGTGAGCCCACACGAGAGGGGCCTAACGGTTCCCGCCTATGACCTCGTTGCGGTTTGGGTCCTTTGAGCCAGCATCAGCGCCACCTAGACTTTGGAGTGATCGGGTGGATTCTGAGGATTTGTTTGAGCGCTCGCTTCCTTTGTTGGAGTTTGAGGGGGCTCGCGGTACTGGATGCTTGGTCAGTGACTCATCAACAAGGACTCTGGATGGAGTCGGGGTGGGGGAGCCGGAGGTCGCTCTTCCTTCCCTTCTTCCTCCGGTGGCCGAGGCGCCGGTGCGGATTGCTACTTGTGAGCTGGTAGTGGGGGGCGGGGGGTCGAGGCAGGAGGCCTTGACGTCTCCCCTCCATATCCCGACGCCGGTGATGTCGGTCTCGGTGGGGTCGACCAACGTCAGGGGAGGGAGCCCGAGGCAGGTGGCCTCCGTTCCTGCTACTCCGGTGGCGGCGGCAACGCCTGCGCCATCTTCTACGTTGGAGGAGGGGCTGGGGCAGGCGGCCCTTGCTCCTCCTTCCTCCCCAGTGGTCTGGAGGACCACCTCTTCTTTGCCGACAGCCCTGCCGTCTGCACAAGCGGAGGGGGCGGGAGGAGGGCGCGGGCAGGCGGCCCCCATCATCCCCTCTCTGTCCGCACCAGTGGCGGTGGACCCCGGCGTGGGGCACCTGTCGGTGGGGCTTGGGAGCCCGCAGCCGCCTCCTCTGGTAACCTCGGCTGACCCTTTGAGGGACACAGCGCCAGGTTTTACTAGAGAGGAGGTTGTTGCTTTTGGCGGGATCTCGGACCCCGTCTCGACAGGGAGATGGATGAGTACTCGCATCCACGAGCTCCCGGAGGTGGATGATCTGCAGCAGCGGTGCGCTATGAGGGCAGCCAAGCTTCACGAGGCTGCATCATCATCTGGTATGTCCGTCAACATATCTAACTCTTTGTTGCATTTTTCTAATGAGGAGATTATAAATAATGCAAACCAGTTAGGAGTCTCACTAGGTGCAACGGATAGTGAGATCACTAATTCGGTCAATGATCTGTTAGATTTGGAGGCGGAACGTGTCTTAGAAACTATTCGTAATCTTGCAGCAGTTAGACCAATGAAGGATGATGAGATTGAAGCGTTAGGGGTTAGAGTGCTCGATAATCTGTGTGCGGATCTAGCACCCCCCACTCATGACTTTGAGGAAGATGATGTACCCCTACAGAATGATGCGCGTAATATTTGTGAACCCGGTTATGGGGACCGGGAGACTGAGCCTACTAAACCTAAGCATAAGTGGAAACGGAAAATTTATCCCGATTCCGCAGTTCGTAGGAGTGCTAGGATTCGAGTTACAAAAAAATTCCATGATGAATTATGAGAGGAATTTTTTGGAATAGCTGAGGTCTGAAGGACTTGGCTAAAAGAAGATTCCTAGCTGAGGCAGCTCTAGAGCAGAGGTTAGATTTTGTTGCTCTATCGGAGACGGGTAAAGATAACTTTGCGCCCCAGTTTCTCTCTTCTCTTGTGGGTGGTATGGATTTCGATTGGCATTGCCTCCCTCCGCAAGGAAGATCGGGTGGTGTCTTACTAGGTGTGAGATGCGATTCGCTTGAAGTCCGAAGTGTCGTCATGGGAGACTTCGCGGTGAAGTTTTGAGTCAGGTCTAGGGTGGATGGTTTTAACTGGGCTTTGGTGGCGGTGTATGGTGCCGCACAGCCTGAGCTTAAAGCGGAGTTCCTGGCAGACCTTGTTCGAATCTGTGGGTCAGAATAGCTTCCAATTTTAGTTGGAGGTGATTTCAATATCATCAGGAGGAGAGAGGAGAAGAACAATGATAACTTTGACGGCAGATGGTCGTTTATGTTCAATACCATTATTGAAAGGTTGGATCTGAGAGAGATAGAGCTTTCTGGCAGAAAGTTCACCTGGGCTAATGCTCTACCAAACCCAACCTATGAAAAACTGGATCGAGTACTTGCGAGCGTAGAGTGGGAACAAAAGTTCCCTCTGGTTACGGTGCAAGCTCTTTCGAGGGGAATATCTGATCACACCCCATTGTTCGTGGACTCAGGAGAGCCGAATCATGTGGGTAACAAGAATACCTTCTCCTTCGAGATGTCTTGGTTTGAACATGAGGGGTTCTTGGACTTGATCGCCAGGGAATGGGATAGAGATGTAGGAGGCAAGAATGCGATAAAACGTTGGCAGAATAAGATTAGGCATTTAAGAAGTTTCCTACAGGGTTGGGCTAAGCACCTCAGTGGTGTGTATAAGATTGAAAAGGATAGACTCCTTACTCTTATACAGGCCCTGGACATACAGGCCGAGGTCACTATCTTGTCGCCAGCTCAGCTTCAGGTTAAAAATGAGGCGGAGAAGAGGCTGAAAGAACTGCTTCGCGAAGAAGAATTGAAGTGGGCTTTGCGTGCTAAAGTCCGCAAAGTGGTCCAAGGGGATGCGAACACTCAGTTCTTCCATTTGATAGCTAATGGCAAGCACAGAAAGAAGCGTATCTTTCAGCTTGAGCAAGACGAGGGCACTATTTTAGGTCAGGATAACCTAAAAACATACATTACCAACTACTATAAACAGTTATTTGGACCTCCGGAGGATAATTGTATGTCCCTCGATGAGTCCAGGACTGAGGACGTGCCTCAGCTATCAGATGCTGATAATGATATTTTGGTTGCCCCGTTTTCGGAGGAGGTTTTTGATGCTATTGCACAGATGAAAAACAATAAGGCTCCCGGACCGGATGGATTCCCGGTAGAGTTTTATAAAAAGTGCTGGCACATTATTAAGGGGGATTTACTACCTATGTTCCATGATCTGTTCTCTGGACAGCTTCAATTATTTCACTTGAATTTTGGGACTATCACACTGCTTCCTAAGAAGACGGATGCTGTGAGAATTGAGCAATTCAGGCCGATCTGTCTCCTCCATGTTAGTTTCAAAATTTTCACCAAGGTTGGGACTAACAGACTCACACAGATTGCGCATTCTGTGGTGCAACAGTCCCAAACTGCTTTCATGCCGGACAAAAATATCCTTGAAGGGGTGGTCGTCCTGCATGAAACACTCCATGAAATCCACTCCAAAAAATTAGATGGAGTAATTTTTAAGGTGGATTTCGAGAAAGCGTACGATAAGGTCAAATGGCCATTCCTCCAACAGTCATTGCGTATGAAAGGTTTTGATGCAGCCTGGCGCCGACAGGTTGAATCATTTACGCAAAAAGGTAGTGTGGGAATTAAAGTTAATGATGACATAGGTCATTACTTCCAGACACATAAAGGCCTCAGACAAGGAGATCCGATGTCCCCTATCTTGTTTAACATTGTGGTGGATATGTTAGCAATCTTGATAGGAAGGGCTAAGGAAAATGGTCAAGTAGGTGGATTGGTACCTCATCTTATTGATGGAGGTGTATCCATCCTTCAATACGCTGATGATACAATCATCTTCATGGAGCATGACTTGGCGAAGGCTAGAAATATGAAGCTTGTGTTATGCCTTTTCTAACAATTAACCGGGTTAAAGATTAACTTTCATAAGAGCGAGCTGTTCTGTTTTGGTAGGGCCAAAGATGAATAGGATGCTTATAGGCAATTGTTTGGGTGCGAGTTGGGAGAGTTACCCTTCTCCTACCTGGGGATTCCTATCCACCATCGTAGGCTGACAAACAGAGAATGGAAGTGCATCGAGGACCGATTTGAGAAGAAACTAAGCTGCTGGAAGGGTAAGCTTATGTCATACGGAGGCAGATTAATCCTGATTAATTCGGTGCTTACGAGTATGCCAATGTTTCTCCTATCGTTCTTTGAGGTCCCAGTTGGTGTTAGGAAGAGACTGGACTTCTATCGATCGCGTTTCTTTTGGCAGGGTGATGAGCTTAAAAGAAAATATCGGCTTGCTAAATGGGATATCATCTGTAGACCGAAAGACCAAGGGGGTCTAGGTATTGAGAATCTAGATGTTAAGAATATATGCCTTCTTAGCAAGTGGATGTGGAAGCTCTCATCGGAGACTGATGCTATATGGGCTCAAATCCTTCGCAGCAAGTACCTCCAGACAAAAACTCTGTCCCAGGTTACAGTCAGGCCGACCGATTCGCCTTTCTGGAAAGGTCTGATGAAAGTCAAACAGGCCTTATTTAATAGGACGAAGTTTGTTATTGGGAATGGCTTGAGGACACGTTTCTGGGAGGATACTTGGCTCAGCGACACACCCTTGGCCATCCAATATCCGTCTTTGTACCGCATTGTTCAAAGATGTGAAGTATTCGTCGCATCGGTTTTTCATTCTATCCCCCTTAATATCCAGTTTCGACGAACGCTAGCGGGCAATCATTGGGAAGAATGGCTCCGTCTAGTTAGGAGACTGATGGACGTCCAGCTTTCACAACAACCCGATGAATTACGCTGGAAATTGACTAAGTCTGGAGTATTCACCGTTAAATCAATGTATATTGATGTTATTAATTCGAACTCCATTCCTTTGAAAATAAAAGTGTTTATGTGGTTTGTCCATAAACAAGTTATTTTAACTAAGGACAACTTGATAAAGCATAATTGGACAAGACCTACTAAGTGTAGTTTCTGTGATCGGGATGAGACTATCAAACACCTCTTTTTTGATTGCCCGTTGACCAAGGTACTTTGGCAGACAGTCCACATTGCTTTTAATATCAATCCACCGAATTCTGTTAATGCGTTATTTGGGACTTGGCTTAATGGGATTGAGCCTGGCTTAGCGAAACATATTCGGGTTGGAGTTTGTGCTTTGCTGTGGACTATCTGGATTTGCAGAAATGATTTGGTCTTTAACAGAATATCATGTATACATTTTTTGCAGGTCATATTCCGATCTACGGCACTGATCCGTTCATGGTCGCTACTCACCCAGACGGAGGCCAGGGAGCATTTGGTTACTGGGTCTTTCCGCTGGGAGATGGTAGCTCGGGATATCTTCAACCGGTTTGGATGGCGGTCATGTAATAGGATAGGTATTTTGTTTCCCTATCTAGTTTGAGCTGGCCGGTTGTGGCATCTTGTCTTGGCTAGTGGGTGTTTCTAGCCTTTTTTGGCTCTGTGTGAGCTTTATGTGCTTTCTATTACTTTTGGAGACTTTTAAGACCATGTACGTACTTCTTTATTTGGTTAATAAGATGCCGTATGCATCGTTCTGATGCAGAGGCTGGGGAATCCCCTTTTTCGAAAAAAAAAGCTATCACATGTGATGTATCCCGTAATAATTGATTAATTGTGGATGTTCGTGCCACAATATGGACACTTCTTATTTAGGTTCTTTTACGAGAACGAGTCGCACATCATCGACCCACAACTTTACATAACCCACAACTTTACATATACGGATGAGCAGGCGCTGGATCCTCTAATTTTTAAATAGCTAGAATCCAAACTATCTCATTTTCCTCTCCATGCAATAATGTCACGTCATCAAGTCATGCATAGTGTCTCCCTCAAAAAAAAAGAGTCATCCATGTAGTCATAAGTTACTTTTCTCCCTTTATTCTCTCCATGCAAAACATAGCCGGAATCCTCTTCCGCTTTACGCCGGAGGCCTTGGCGACCTTCTCCACCGTCGGCCGGGATCGCGCAGCGGCGTTGGCGCCCGGAGCGCGGGCCTTCGCGGCGAGGGCAGCTGGATTCCCGCCCTGCACGATCACGTTGCCCTGCCGCTTGCGGGCAGGTGCGGTGGTGCCTTGGACGGCGGCGGGGCCAACATGGCCGGTGACGAGATCCGCCCGAGGGGATTGAGCGTGCGCGACCTCGATGGTGACGGGGGACAGCAGGGAGTCATCCATGGCGGTGAAGTACTGCCGGGGAAGATGCACCGGAGCGGGAGGTGGTGGGGCAATGGTGGCGGAGGGTGGGGGAGCGGGAACGGCCGCGCGGAAAAGTCCCTCCTGCCAAATTTCGCAGCGGATAGGGGCCGAGCTCGGGTCGTCCTCCCACCCTGTGAATGTAGAGGTCGGGGGGGGGGGGGGGAATCTTTTGCCGCGCCCCACAAAAAAGTTTATGGGTCGGCCGCGAATGGGGTGTCTGATCGTGCAGGTTTTCCCGCGCCGACCCGTATTTTGGCGGTTATTTTGCGGGTCGGGGCGGGATGCGGTTATTCTGCTAGAGATGCTCTTCCGAGTTTCTTCGATTAGCCGTTTTAAAACAAAATTTCCATGCACAGTTTGAGATCTTTAGTTATTTCAGTCCTGACATAAATTCTCCATTTGAATTGGTTTAATAGTTATTTATGAATATCATGACTATTTAAACATGGTATTGTGATATTCTTATTGTTGAACTCCTTATAAAAAGGAAAGTGTTGCCGAAATTTAGAAAAAAAAATTAAGCACTTCGAGAATCGTGGTAGCACCGCTGGTACACAGAGAAAGTCTGGGGTATTACACCCATGATCCGACTACGCAAGATATAGTGACTGTGGGGCTCGTAGCAGGGATGCGACTAACTTCATCTGTTGTTGATAATTTTTTTGATCTCAGAACGAGTCGAAATAAATATAACTATTTATACCAAGTTTTTATGTGTATCAGTTTTGTTCTTATCACCGTCATAGCGATATATTATAGTAAATTTAAGTTGTATTTTATAAAACAGCTATATTTTTTTGTGAATACATTGCACCTTGTAAATCAAATCCAATTCAATATGAGAAAATAGAAACAAAAAAAATTATATGTATCCTCGAGTAAATTTAAATTATATGTTCGGGGGTGAAATATCTTTTTGGGGATCTCAATAGCCTTCCGATAGTCGAACATGTGTATGTTTGACCAAGTTTATAGAAAAAAAATCAACATCCATAATGTAAATCCGTATTACATTCATCATGAAGTCAACTGGGCAACAAAACATGGATCACCACTCACCAACTTGAGGAATGCAAAACATGAGAGTACAACTTATATACCCGCAGGTAGCAGACTTGGATATGTCAGCTCCTACTGCTCAGGTTTTCCTCCAGCCTTCTTCTAGAAAAGATAGACACAATTTCGCGAATGCACAAGTAGTGGCAACAACATAATATCAGAAATTGCATACATCGTGCTCATCCAAATTTAAAATTTGTTACATCACTTCATCAGGATGGCATTAGTTTTAGCAAACATGGAGGACACAGCAATGATTAACCAATGTTCTTAAGGAATTTTCGGTATTCATTCATATGCTCTGGAAAAAAAAGGTAGAGTAATCCTGAAATCAATAGTTGCATATGAGTAGTAGCTACTGGTGGATGAAGTGATTGGTCGGCACAAGAGATCTGAAGATGCACGCTTCTACCATTGGAGCTGGCTAGGATTGTTAATGCAAATACCAAGATCGATCAATAAAAGAGCTTGAAATCAATTGTTTCAGAGATTCACACAATGGAATCGTATTACCGCAAGTCACTTGTTCACTTGATTTACATTTTTCTTTGAGCAAGACGCTTGGTATACATTTTTATAAGGCAAAACACTTGATTTACATTTTTTTTCGAGAATTACTTGATTTACATGGGTATGGCCAGAGACAGAACAAAGAACACGATACGGGCGAATCAACCTGTGATTAAGTTGGTTAGGTGGACAGTGGTATCCCCAATCCATCAGGGTTCAAATCCTGGTGCTCGCATTATTTCTGAATTTATTTCAGGATTTCCGGCGATGCGCTTTCAGTGAGAGGAGACGTTCCGTCGACGACGAGGCACCTATGATGACTTCGTAAATCTCAAGATGATATGCCGGCTCAGTCTCTCGAAAGTGCTCATAGGGATAGGGTGTGCGTGTGTGCGTTCATAGAGGTGAGTGTATGCGCGTGTATATGAGCGCTTGTGTGTGTATTGATGCTAAAAAAAAGAACACGATACGGTGGGGGCTTAGCCCAGTAGTCCACGCACGCACCACAGCCCAGCCCACACCCGTGCCTAGTCTCCAGGTCACACACAGCTCCTGTTCTTGGGCTTCTCCGCCGCAAATCGCCACCGGCCGGCAGCGAACTCCTTTCCCACCGACCAGCGCCGCCAGCCCCTCAATGCCTACAGGACCAACTCCAGTGCAGCGATGTGGGAGATGGGGAGGCCGAGGAGGTTGCCCGTCGAGCTGGCGGTGGCCGGGGTGCGGGCCTCGCCGGCGCTCGTAGTGTGTGGCCCCCGCCGGCTGGATCTGCGGGTGGCCTGCCAGCCTCGTGAAGCATCCGGCAGTTCTGTGGATGCTTCGCTGGCCTAGGTCGCTGAAGTGAAGCCTGACGGCGGGTGGGCCGAGCTGTTCCCCTCCCTCCGCATGTAGCGGCAAGGACAAGGACAGCGAAGAAGGTGCACATTTCTTCTTGCACCTCTCCTCTCCCCCCTTTCAATTTATATTCAACGTACATTGGGATCTTGCATGCATGTGTTTGCGTGAATGATGAATGTTGCCTTGCCTTGATACTTGTTTTTTGTTGTTTCGATCGAATTTGCAAATTAGTTTAGATGGTATTTTGTTAAAATGTGCGGATATTTTGGGATTCCTACTATGAATTGCCTTCCCACGCCAGAATTTCAAGGAACCAACAAGCAACATGTTAGTTGTTGTTCAACACTAAAGAGATGTTTGGTTCTAGGCCTAGCATTGCTATATTTTGCCACATATTTTTATCAACCTTGCCTAAGCTTAGTTCATTAAAATAAGAGCCATAAGTTGGCAAGCCTAAAAAAATCTTGCCACACTTTTTGTGTGTATGCCATGTGGGGCTCAAGTATGGCTTGCCTAAGGCATGTCTTGAACCAAACACTCATCTAAATTAGTCAAATTTATCTAACCTTAGATATGGCAACCTTTAGTAAAGTTAGTCACAAACCAAACAGCCTCTAAAAACTGCATTAAATAAAAGCGGTGTGGCAGTACATCTTACAAAAGAGACCTTAAGAAAAAACTAGGAAATAACACACAAGTTGCTAAAAATTCCAAAGAGGACTTGACTGAGAAAAAGAAAAAGCAATTGGGTCCAAACTGCTCTTGAATCTTGCCGGCGCCAGGGGCAAGACCACTTGTTCAGGCCAAACCTCTACCACGATAGAACTCCATCCTGGAACAACATTGCGTCCCCTTTGGCACTGACATGCCCAGTGTTAGACTGTATATACGTAGCCTCTATACACATATATTATAACATTATATTGTATTTCTTGGATACCTCTATATAATGAGATAGTCACTCCCCAATTTATGGGTGTCATGCAATTCCCAAATCATATGTTTTACATGGTATCAGTTTAGGTTACGGTGTCTTCCGCTACCGCCGCCACCGCTCCAACACTATGGTGCGCCCCCCCTCCCCCCCCCCCAGCAGCCCTACGGCGCCCCGCCACCGCAACACTACTACGGTGCGCCGCCGTCGCCGCCCTACTCGGCGTCCTCGACGAACTCCTACCAGGCACCGCTCCAACACTACCCGACGCCGCCCCAACCCTACTCGGCGCCCCGGCCGAACCCCTACTCGGTGCAGCTCCAACCCTACCAGGCGCCATCTCCGCAGCCGCAAGGGGCTGCGGCTGCCTCGCCGCATGTGGCTTCGGTCGCGGCACACTACGGCGCCCCCGCGGCTGTTTCCCCTGGATCCTACCCGCCCTACTCGGTGCCTGCGGCACATCCTGGGGCGGCCTCGTCGATGGGCCTTTATGCATCACCGCACGCTCACGCTGATCAGGCCACGGTGCCGTCGCCGTTCTACTTCTCTCATATGATGCCGGTGAAGCTCGCGCCGGACAACTACCTGCCCTGGCGTGCCCAGGTGCTGCCTCTTCTGCGGAGCCGCTATCTGGAGGGCTACGTTGACGGATCCATCCCGTGTCCGCCCTCTCATCACCCGGCGTACCACGCCTGGGTGACCCAGGATCAGGCCATCCTCTTCGCCATCCAGTCCTCGCTCACCCCGAGCGTCTCGTCGCTGGTCATCTTCGCCGCTATGTCCCGGGAGGCATGGGCGGTGCTTCACACCAGTTTCGCCTCTCAGTCTCAGGCGCGTGCTAATTCTATACGCACCGAGCTAGGTGAGATGAAGCTTGGTGACCTCAGCATCACGGACTACTTCAACAAGATGCGGGGTCTCGCCGACACGTTGGCCTCAGTTGTCCAGTCGCTGCAGGATGAGGAGTTCACCACCTTCGTGCTTAAGGGGCTTGATGAGGATTATGACAATCTCATTGAGAATGTCCATGGCCGCGATGATCCGCTCCCACCTCGTGAGCTCTATGCACGACTGCTTGGCCGTGAGTAGCGCATTAAGGCACGCCGCGCCTCCCCCAGTTTCGCCTCCGCCAATGCTGCGACCCGTGGCAAGCCCTCGCGGTCGTCATCTTCAGGTGGCAGAACGGCGCCGCCTTCACAACCGGCCTCGTGGGGCAATGCTCCGACCATCACGGGCGGTAACCGGCCGGTGGCGTGTTGTTCTTCTTATGGTGCTCCGCAGGCCTGCCAGTTGTGTGGCCTTGAGCGCCACATTGCCTCTCGCTGTCATCGTCGCTACAAGCAAGACTTGCTGGGTCTCGGCAACAATGGCAAAGGGAACGACAAGCAGGCCGCCACCGCAGTGACGAGTCATGAGCATGGCCGCACTCCGTCTTACTCCGTTGATCCTGCATGGTACATGGACACTGGAGCTACCAACCACCTCACCGGTGAGATGGGCAAGCTGTCTACTCAGGAGCCATATCGTGGTCATGATCAGGTGCACACCGCCAGCGGAGCAGGTATGCACATCTCCCATGTTGGTCAGGCCTCTCTCCTTACACACAATTTTCGCACATTGCATCTTTCCAATGTCCTTCGTGTTCCCTCTGCTGCGCGTAGTTTGTTGTCCATTCCTCAACTTACTCGTGCTGAGTTTCATCCTTTTCGTTTCTTTATCAAGGATCGGACAAGAGGGCCGTTCTGCTTAGCGGTCGTCTTCGCCATGGCCTGTATGCACTTGATGCGTCGCGCCCACCTTCCATGTCGTCTTCTCCTCAGGCGTTCAGTGGTGTTCGTGTGTCGCCTACACACTGGCATGCGCGCCTTGGTAACCCGGCGGCTCCCATAGTTCGACATGTTTTGCATCGCATGATCTACCTGTTGTGTCCAATAAAACTGCTGAAACTATTTGTGATGCCAGTCAGCAGGGCAAGAGTCATCAACTTCCTTTTTCAGAGTCTATCCGTGTTGTGAAACACCCTCTTGAGCTAGTGTTTTCTGATGTATGGGGTCATGCCCAGACATCCGTTAGTGGTCACAATTATTATGTCGGTTTCATTGATGCTTATAGTCGTTTTACTTGGTTATATCTTATTAAGCGCAAGTCTGATGTGTTCGATGTCTTCATTCAGTTTCAAGCACACGTTGAGCGTCTTCTTAAGCAGAAAATCGTCCATGTTCAATCCGACTGGGGGGTGAATATCACAACCTCAACTCGTTTTTTAACAAACTTGGGATTTCGCATCGCATGTCATGTCCTCATACACATCAGCAGAACGGAACTGCCGAGCATAAGCATCGTCATCTTGTTGAAACTGGCCTAACCTTGCTAGCTTGTGCATCCGTCCCGTTTCGGTTCTGGAGTGATGCTTTTTCCACAGCCTATTTTCTTATAAATAGGCTTCCCTCGAGACTTCTGAAAATTCAAACCCCGCTTAAACTCCTGCTTAATGAGGTTCCAGACTACACATTCCTCAAAGTGTCCAGGTGTGCATGTTGGCCTCACCTATGTCCGTACAACAAGCGCAAGCTAGAGTTTCGGTCTAAGAAGTGTGTTTTTTCTCGGGTATAGTTCTCTTCACAAAAGGTACAAGTGCTTACATGTTCCTACCAATCGCGTCTACATCTCTCAGACGTTGTGTTTGACGAAAATGTATTCCCTTTTCATGCACTTCCGACTAACTCTACCACTTCTACACCACCGGTGCCCATGTCTATACCTACGCCTGATCAATTTGCGGATGTTGTATATGCCCCTGCGTTGCTTCCTAATCATGCTGCAGGTATTGGACGCAGTGCTCGGCTAGAGCTTCTTGATGAACAGGTCACGGATGAGTCTCCTGATCTAGACGTGCATGCGCCATGCATGACGGGCGGCACCCGCCAACCCGTCCCCGCTTCACCTATGGAGGCTGCCCTGGGGCGCCGGTCCAGCCTGGCTCCACGCTAGCCCCGCGGGCGCCGGTCCCGTCCGGCTCCACGCTGGTCTCGCCCGGCCCGATGCTGACCTTGCCAGCGCCAGCCTCGCCTGGCTCGCGCGCCTCCCAGCTGGACTCGCCTAGTCCGCTGGCTGCTGCCTCGACCGGGCCGCTGACGGGCCTCTCGCCAGGGCCGGCTGCTGCCTCCATTGGCCCGGAGGTGCAATCACCTGCTCCGACCAGTCCTATCTTGGCGTCCGGGTCGCCGACCAGCCCTATTCCGGTCTCCTGTGAGCCCGACTCGCCTAGTTCTGTGCCGGCCTTGTCAACGTCGTCTGCTGCACCGACTTTGCCAGCAGGACCTACTGTCACTCTTCGTCCTCGAACATGGAGCCAATCCGGTGTATTTAATTTGTCTGAAGGAACACACGGATGGGACGGTTGCGTGACTTGCTGCGTGCATGGCTCACACTGCTGCCGATCCCACTTCAGAGCCTCGTCACTTTCAGGCTGCACTGAGTATTCCTCACTGGCGTGATGCAATGGAACAGGAGTTTCAGGCTCTACAAAAGAATGACACTTGGCGTCTGGTTCCTCCAATATCTGGCGTCAACGTCATTGATTCCAAGTGGGTTTTTAAAGTCAAGAGACATGCTGATGGCTCAACTGAACGCTACAAGGCACGGCTAGTTGGCAAGGACTTCAAACTGAGGTATGGTCTTGATTATGAAGACACGTTCAGTCCAGTCATCAAGCCTACTACCATTCGATTACTACTGTCTCTTGCGGTGACTCGCAGATGGTTCCTTCGTCAGCTTGATGTGCAGAACACTTTCCTACATGGAATTCTGGAGGAGGAGATTTATATGCGTCAGCCGCCTGGTTTTGTTGATCCGACACGACCTAATCATCCCTGTCGTCTGGTTAAGGCGCTATATGGACTCAAACAGGCTCTTCGTGCATGGCATGCTCGCCTTGGATCTGTTCTTCTGACTCTTGGGTTTACTCCCTCCACTGCTGATACGTCGCTGTTTCTCCTACAGTGCCCTGAGGTTACGATGTATCTCTTGGTTTATGTTGATGACATCATTCTCATCAGTTCCTCTTCTGCTGCTGCTGATCATCTCGTGACTGATCTCCATGATGATTTTGCTGTCAAGGATTTAGGTGCTCTTCATTTTTTCCTTGGTCTTGAGGTTTCACAGTCCTCTGCTGGTTTGACTCTCACTCAGAAAAAGTACTCTTTGGACTTGTTGCGCCGTGCTGGAATGCTCAAATGCAAACATGTTAACACTCCGATGTCTGCCACTGATCGGTTGTCTGCTCTTGATGGTGACTCTCTCTCATCTGATGATGCTACTGTGTATCGCAGTCTCGTTGGTGATCTGCAAAACCTTACTATTACTAGGCCTGATATCTCCTACGCAGTCAACCGTGTGTGTCAATTTCTGCATGCACCCAGGACGTCTCACTGGTCAGCTGTGAAGCGTATTTTGCGCTATGTTAGTCTTACTGCCTCCTATGGTTTGCTTCTTCAGTCTGCACCTTCGTATGAGCTCTCGGCTTTTTCTGATGCAGATTGGGCTGGTAGTCCTGATGACAGGCGATCCATGGGGGTTATGCGGTATTTTTGGGTCCTAACTTGATCGCATGGAATGCTCGTAAGCAAGCAACGGTGTCTCGCAGTAGTACTGGGGCTGAGTACAAAGTTGTTGCTGATGCGAGTGCTGAAATTATATGGGTACAATCTCTATTGAGAGAGTTGCGTGTCCCTCAAGCTCGTCCTCCGGTTCTGTAGTGTGACAACATCGGTGCTACATATCTTTCTTCTAACCCGGTGTTTCATGTTAGGACAAAACACATTGAGGTGGATTATCATTTTGTTCGGGAACGTGTTGCACAGAAGCTACTTTGTATCAAGTTCATCTCGTCAAAGGATCAACTTGCTGACATCTTCACGAAGCCTCTTCCACAACCATAGTTTGTAGGCTGTAGGCGCAATCTTAACTTGCTTTGTACTTCAGGCCATAGTTAAAATTGAGGGAGGGTGTTAGACTGTATATACATAGCCTCTGTACACATATACTGTAACGTTGTATTGTCGGTACCTCTATATAATGAGATAGCCACACCCCGATTTAGGGGTGTCGTGCAATTTCCAAATCATATGTCTTACATCCAGAAAGAATAAATTTGGTTGCATTTCGACCAAAAAGAACGACGACTCGTCGGAGAAGGTTGAATGACAGTTTACAAAGCAAATATAGCATGTTGTCGGCAAGAGTTGTACAGGCTACAATGTAAGGCAAGAAAGCGATTGAGGAGAAATATACCGGATGGAGGCTATCTAGTGAGGACGTTAGCTAGTCGATCTGGAAAGAAGAAGAAAGTCGAACGATCCGTGTCATCATACAATCGACATAAAGTATCTATATATATTAGTACTAGTATATGTTCTTGCTTAGCTTTATTTGCTCCTTGCCTACATGCAAAAGATGTACCACTACAATTCACACTATATATCTATATAGTATCTAGCTTTGTTGATAAGATTTATGTTCATTTTTTAAAAGAAAGAAAGTCAAATTGTAAATGTACAATTATTATGCACGTACGCGGTGATTGGTGATTGATTTATTTTTTGTGAGGCGATTAAAAGACGTATTGGTTAATTACTTATGTGCTCGTAGTTGGCAACCAGTATAAAAAAAGAAGAAGTAAAAGTAGAGCAGCATATGGTAGGATGTAGTTGCATGCTATATGGGTTGATCAAAGCGAAGGTTCCTTTTTTCTTTCTTTCAATTATTTACGTAGAGATTGGAGCGGTGGAGGGAATATATTCTACTACCTGTGAATTTGCTACATACGTACTACAGCAAATCAATAAAGTAGCGTGCTCGTGATCGTGCATGCGTGCACGTGACCTTTGATGCTCAAGCTAGCGCTGTACTTCAGTACTTGTAGGTACCTCATGGAGTCGTGGTCGTACTTACGATTTGAAATTGGAACCTCAATCTATTATCTATTAATAATGGTAGTTAAGAAGATAGTTGCATGATTTATTAGTGGAAAACCGAACTAAAATTGGTACAACACGCCCACAAGACATAGCACCTCCCCCTCCACCCCCTCCTGCCGCCGCTGCCGCCAGCGTGGGCCGCGGTGGCGGCGGGCCCGGTGCCAAAGGTCCTGGGCGGGGGAGGCGGCGGATCCCATCTGCGGCGGTGGGGGCAGCCCTTCTCATGAGATCCAACGGCGGCGGCTAGGACGGAGTTTCCGGGCTGTGCGGTAGGGGCCCGAGCACCATCGCCGGCGGAGCGGCGGCCCTGCATGGACGGCGGCGGTGGCAGCGCCCCATCCGGCGAGGTGGGCTGTCCTGCTCGTGATGGTGACAGCGGCTACTGCGGATCCAACGCCCCGTTTGGATCCGTCGTGGGGAGGCCTTTCGCCGACCGGCGGCGCGTGGAGGGACCGGTGAGGAGATGTCGGATCTTCGCCGGAGTACCGAAGGTAACATACGTCTTCGTGGCGAGGTTCCGCTCGGTTCCAGCCAGCCACGAGGTCGGGAAGATGTGGCTTCCGATGAAAATCGCGCCAGACTGCGGTCTTGGCGGACGATGGCGGCGTCTCAGACGTCGTTTCCTTCTGGAGGCATCGTCGTTGCAGGTCCCATCAACCTGATCGGGAAGTTCCGGGGGAAACCTTAGATCTGGGTCTACCGGATCAGACGATGACGGTGCTTTCAGTATCGTTCTCCCTCATGGGGGCATCGTTTTGGAGCGAGTGTTGGTTGGAGGGGACAAGAGGAGGAGCGGTGTTTCATCTGCTCCATTGATGACGATGGATCTCGGCGGCGTGGCGCAGTGGAGACTCGGCGCCTGATGAGCTGAGATGGACTCGCGCAGGAGGGTGACGCTGCCTGGCGTCACGGTGGCGTTGGCGGCAGTTGGACCGGCCAAGGTTGATGCAGCAGTACAGCTCTGAAGATGGATTCGTGGCAGGTGGCTGCGGCGGCCTCATACCCGGCAGGTGTCCTGGTTGAGAAGCACGCCGGACTGGTGGGTGCCCATACCCGGCAGGCGTCCTGGGTGGGACCTCAAGTCTTTAGATATTTAGGTTTGGCTGCGTGGTCTGTTTGGTATTAGGCCCAGACTTTCAGCGCTCCTACATCAACTGGACAGGGATAGCGACAGTTGTTGCTTAGTTTGGTGGCTTTAGACTTATTGTTGTATGACTCTGTACGGTCTTGTGTCAATAATTAATAAAGTGGTCGTATGCATCATCTAGATGCAAAGACCGGGGGTCGTCCTCTTTTTCTAAAAAAAACAAGACATAGCACCTCAATCGAACTGGCTACCCACAAAGCTATTAAAGAGAGGGACTCCAGCACTTCTCCTCAAGGAAAGCGACTCCGACTTCAGCACGGAGGGCCAACCAAGAGCCCTCACCGTGGTTGATGCACGAGATAAACCTATGTCAAACAACCCACCAGGCGCGTCGAGGACTACCTAGGCAGCTCTGGCTCCAACCTCCCATGGATGCAGGCTGTAAGTGTCCATGTCTTCCTCTTGTGAAAGGTGCTGTAACCATGAGATAAAGTTTTGTCTTTAAGATCTAAATATATAATAATGATATATAATAGTATTTGCTAACAACATGGAGACGTACATTTGTGATATGTGAGCTAGGTAGCATGCAGGAAAGGGGAAAAAATATGAAGGGTCATCGAGGGAAAGAGAGTTAGGCACTAGGTACTTTAGCTAGTGCAGCATGCATCTTAGCTTTAGCCTTTCTTCTTCTTCTTCTGTTTTCCATTTTGCAATTGGGGATTAAGCTTACCTAGTGCTAGTCTGTACATGTATGGATCCGTCCATGCATGATGCATCTTTCGGCGGAGCGCCTGAAAAAGATAGACCACTATCGATCCATCTATATGTTACACAAATCTTGTTCATAAGAAGAAAAAGGGTTAACGAAAGTCATGCAAGTCAGATTATATGTACACACACTCACAATATGCAGTATGAATGATTGATTGGTTTTCTAATTTTCATGTTGCAAAGTTGGTTGGCAGATGGCACCCAGCCGGTAAAGTAAACAAAACTCTCAAAGGAAAAAAAGAACGTAAAGTAAAGTAGTGCATGTGTGTTGCATCGTAGTAGGTTGTATCAGGCCGATCGGTCGTCCAAAGCTTCCTTGATCCTTTTGTTTTCCCTGTTCTGTTATACAACAACTAGGAATTGATAGACAGAAATGCAGATGGAATATGCATGTTCTACTCTACTCAGGTCGGCTCGATCGTGGGTTCAAAAGGTGGCTACCGGCCGGCCCAGTTACTTTTGTACTTGTATCAGTTGATTGAGTTGTGTATGTAGGTCTGCACGCATGTATAGATATTCGTGGGTGGGAGAAGATCAATTAAGGGTAGCAGGAAACATGTATTGATGTATGCTGGAGCCAGGAGCTCATCACTCACTTGGATACGTTGCTCCTACCTAGTAGTTTCAAAAAAAACCATAGTACTATGTACTCCCTTCGTCCGAAAAAACTTGTCATCAAAATGGACAAAAAGTGATGTATCTAGAACTGAAATACATCTAGATACATCCCCTTTTATTTATTTTGATGACAAGTATTTTCGGACGGAGGGAATATATATATACATATATAGGGAACATACTACACATGTCAGAATAAACGGCTAGGGCCAGTAGGCCTATAAACCGGATCCCTTTTAAGCTCACTTATGGTCACAGTTCAATAAAGTTCTTTTCGAGCTAGCAAAAACCTAAATAAATGGGACTTGCAGGCGTCGTTTATTTGCCATTTACGCCAAACGTCGTATATGGGATGGATTGCGCCTGGCCCTGCTGCATGCATAAAGGCCCTGGCAGTCACATGGCTTCTCTTCTCTCCAAATTATTTTTGTTTTGCTTTTTGTCATGTGCAGATGGATCGATCAACCAGTTGCTGCTTTAATAAATAAATAAAGTAGATACATAAACAAAAAAGATTTTGTTCGAGGGAGCAAATTGTCTTGTCACGTTCGACCACTAGCCACCGAGCTGACAGCCATCAACACCAAGACATGCATAAAACACAAGCAGGCTGAATTATATTTGAGTTGGTGGTGGTGTCGGCGGCACCTCTTCTTCATATGCATGCTGTGAAGGTTACTGTTCTGGCTTATATAGCTTTATTAATTTGCTCAATCGCCTGCATGCAAAGGACCGGCCAAGCTCCTCCTCGCCGCCGTTATCAGACTATATATGTAGCTTGTTGATAAGATTTTTTCTTCAAACAAAGAAAGTCAGATTGTATATGTACCATTATCATGACGTCCGCATGTTGATTGGTTTGGTTTAGTTTTCTGACAAGGCAATTAAAATTGAGTAGTTCGTTTTTTGTGGAAATTTGAGTGGTTAGTTGATTAGTTATGTTCAGGTAGTTGGCAAGGAGTACAAAGTAAAGTAAAGTAAAGTAGTGTAGGTGTATGGTGGGGTGTAATTGCATGGAAAGGGAAGGAGAAATATACCTAGCTAGCTAGCTAGCTAGTTATATGGGTTGATCAAAGCAAAGGTTCTTCGTGTCTTTCTGCTGTTACAGATCG
Organism: Triticum monococcum; assembly: GCA_034509565.1. Lineage (NCBI taxonomy): Eukaryota > Viridiplantae > Streptophyta > Magnoliopsida > Poales > Poaceae > Triticum > Triticum monococcum. Next base: position 6,996,594 of record CM067847.1, on the reverse strand, counting down.
CAGCAATGAAGGTAGGCATCGAATATATTCTATTCTAGCTCTACATGTGAATTTGCTAGTTATGTACCACTTACAGGTGGCGGCGAGGAGGAGCTTGGCCGGTCCGGCGCGAATTTTGCTTGATTTGCTGCGATCCATTAAAGAATTCTAAATTGTATATTTAGCAAACGTATGTGCATGCCTATTTTAAATCTTGGTGTGTGTGCGTGGTAGATGAGTTATTTTTACAAATGAGGCAGCTATTGGAGATGCTCTTATGGATCAGGGTGTGGCTAGGTGTCAGTCGGCTGATATTTAACTAAGTCTAAGTCAAATGACATAGCATGTAAGAGAGAGAGAAATTTTTTTTTGCAAGGATCTCAATGTAAGATTTCACGGATATAGTCGACTGAGACTTAGTAAGACTGTAGGGATTAAGCTAGTTAGCATGATAGTACATGTATATATAGATGCATCTTTTTCGGAAATCTTTTGATTTATTCATTTTTAATTATGATAGTACAATGAACACTAAAAATAATGAAAAATACATTCAGATTCATGGACCATCTAGCAATGACTACAAGCACTGAAGCGAACCGAAGGCGCGCCACTATCATTGGCCCTCCCTCGCTGGAGCCGGGCAAAACTTGTTGTAGTAGACAATCGGTGCATCCTTGCATGATGCATCTTTCGGCCGAGCGCCTGAAAAAGATATAACACTATCCGTCGATCCATTTATATTTCACCCAAATCTTGGTGATAACTAAGAAGAAAAGGGTTCACAAAAGCCAAATAAGTCAGATTATATATGTGTGTGTACACTCCCAATATGCAGTATGAATGATTGATTGTTTTTCTTTTCCTATTGCAAAGTTGGTTGGCATGGCATGACACCCAGCCGGTAAAGTAAAGAAAGGAACTAAAAGTAAAGTAGTGCATGTGTTGTATCATAGTAGTTGCATCGGATCAAAGGAAAGGGGAGATACATGGCACCCCCGGGTTCGGTTGTGGCTAATGGTCGCCCAAACCCATACTGTCTCAATATTTTCCGCACAAACTTATACCCGTACCCGCACCTTGGGTTTCAAACTATTCTCATACCCGTACCCAGCCGGATGCGGGTAATACCTCTAGTAAAAATACCCATCTTGGCCATCTTACTCAATTCACACTTCACCATGTATTTTTCAGCATTTCCACATAAATAGAATATTTTAGCATGTATTCCCTCCGTCCCATAATATAAGAGCGTTTTTTACACTACACTAATGTTAAAAACGCTCTTATATTATGGGACGGAGGGAGTATACTTCAACATTTTTTCAGCATATAATATACCACATTTTAGCATTTCAGCACATATATATCAAAATTTGTTGTGCGATGGAATAAAGAGAATGGTATTAATTTTCAGAAATAGATAGAAATAAGAATGAATTAGATAGCACTCAACAATGTTTAATCATATTCAGGAATGAGTAGCTTGTAAGTGATCTTTTTAGAGACACGTTCACATCAGTTCTTTCTTCTCTTTCCCATTACAAGACAAACAAGAGGACTACTTTTTTTATTCAAGATACTTCTGGAGCCCCTACTTTGAAATGATCAAATGAAGGAGACTATATAATACTCCCTTCGTTTCTTTTTAGTCTGCATATAAGATTTGGTCAAAATCAAACTTTCTTAACTTTGATTAAGTTTATAGAAAAAAAATATCAAGATTCACAATATGAAATAAATATTGTTAGATGCATCATAAAATAAATTTTCATACCATATAGCTTTAGTATCGTAGATGTTAATATTTTTTTACTACAAAGTTGGTCAAACTTTACAAAGTTTGACTTTGACCAAATCTTATATGCGGACTAAAAAAAAGAATAAGATCAACAAAATCAGAGATAAAATCATAGATTCATAAAACAAATATCAACGCATTCAAACAAGATCACACACATGGGTAAACAAATATCAACGCATCTAAACAGGTAAAGCGGCTTTTTTTGGATGACACATGGGACATATCTATTTTTTTCTCAAACTTTTGTCCTAATAGGATTTTTACCCGCCGGTTCGTGGGTTGCGGTTATCCATTGCTATGTTGAGGTCATAATAGGTACGCAGTGGCATCGATTGGTCGTCCAAAGCTTCGTTGATCATTTTTCTTCCCTGATATGTTATACAACTACGTACTTAGGCAGAGACAGAGAGACAGAGGGAATATATTCTATTCTAATCGACCGTGGGTTGGATGCATGCAAATGCAAAAGGTGGCTACCAGCCGGCCCAGCTATACAATTAGTACTACTATACTTTCGTACTTGTATCAGTTGAGCTGTATGATTAGTAGGTCTGGACATACACGTCCAGCGCATGTATGAATACTGGAGCAGGAAATATATCGTTAGAGAGTCCACGGCCGGCGCCCCAAACACCCCTCAAACACCCGTTAGGTCATTGGCCGGTCAAGAAAATTTGACCCACCCGGCCCCTCAAATCAGTCTCGAACGCCCGTATTAACCGATATTCCTCATATTCAGCCCAAATCTGGAACAGATATAGAGATGCTCGTGCGCGCCCGTCACGTCAGGCCGGGTACCATACGAAAACACTCTGAAAACTGCCGGTCCGAAGCTCATCTCCTCCGTTGAACCGATGGTGTCGAGTGATGTCACTAGTAAGAAACGGGCCATCAGTCCCAGTTCCAGGGTGATGTCGCACTGGCGGACCACGTAGCGCCCTAGCACGGCTATTTAAACTGACCGCCGGGACCGAAACCCTACCCGTCCACTCCTCCTCTCTCGTCTGCCATCGCCGCCGTTTTCCACTTGTTGTCCGCCACCAGTAGTAGCCATGCTACCATGGCCCCCGGGTAAGGAATTACACATATCTACCGCCGAAGCGCCGGCTTCAGCTCCTTGAGCAGATCCGAGCAAGGCGCGAGGCTATCTCCGAACGCAGTGGATTCAAGGGAGGAGGAGGAGAATGACAGAGAGGACATGGATCTGCAGGCGGAGCAGCAGACAATCCTCGATTCCTTTCAGTCGGAGGTGGAGGGCAACCCCGTCACCTGCAAGAGGCGGGGGGCGGAGCACACCACGGCCATTGACGGATGCTCGTGTATATGGATAAGGAGAAGGAGCCAGAGCCCTCCTACACGCCCATCTACCCAGCGCCCGGCATGAAAGTCATGGACATCTCCGATAATGAAGTGTAGTGATGCGTATATGTAGAATTTTATTTGCACGGATTGTAATTGTCCGCGGCTCTTGGTGAGCGTGTGAAAGAAACGCCACGAAACACATCCACACGTGAAGAAAGACAAGATGGTGGCCCTGGCCCTGGTGGTCAGTGGTCACATGGGCGCCCACGTGGAAGTGAGCCCCTCTGCCCTGCTTTATTATTTTCTGTTTTTGTTTTTTGGCATGTGCATGTGCAGATGGATCCATCGAGCTTTAATAATGCTCCCTTCCTCCGTTGAAAAAATAAGTGTTTTAGTTGAAACAAAAAAAAAGATAGTGTAATAGTATATAAGTAATAAAAAAATTGATAAACAAGAAAAGATTTTGTTCGAGGTATGGAATTATTTGGCTTGTCACGCCCGTTGGCCGTCGACCTCATCTGAGCTGCTTCTTCTTCTTCTTCTTCACATTCACAGCATATATAAGAGAAGTGAAGAGAAAAGAAGAGAAGAGCAGAGCATAGCACACAAGGAAGCAAGTAAGGAAGGAAGGAAGGAAGGAAGAAGGCGACCTCCCTCACCGGCTGCGGCGCCGCCCTCCTCCTTTGCCGTTCCCACACCGTCACATTCCCCGTCCGTCGCTCTTCCTTCTTCCTCCTGTGGCTAGCTGTATGTATGTATGTATGGTAGGTACGTTTCCTCTTCATTCCCCTACCTTGTTCAATTCCTCCTCACCTGCTCTCCTCTTGCTCATCTCTCTCTCTCTCTCTCTCTCTCTCTCTCTCTCTCTCTCTCTCTCTTGATAGAGAGAGAGAGATCCCTTGCTTTGCTTGTACGGATGGATGGATGGATGGATGCAAGGTTCCTGTGGTGGTTCTTCTTCTCTGTTTCCTTCCTTCTCCAATCCAATATTGTATAGTCTAATCCAAGTTGTGCACATTAGGACTAGGATTCCCTTCACTAAGTAAGGTTTATCACTTCATTGCTTGCATTACTCATTCAGCATTTGTATTCTTCTTACTATATATATATATATATATTATTGCTCTCATGAATGAATGAATTAGCACTGCCACTGCAATTTGCCATTCTCCTCTATCTATCTGTATGCAAACTCTATATATACAAGCAATGAGGGTGATGTGGATAAAAAATGTATGTATGTATGTATGTATGTATGTATCCTCTGCTTGCTGCTCCTGTTTCAGTTCTAGTGCTCATTCTTGACTTGATTCATGTATATAACTCTCTGGATGTCTTTCATATTTGTTTATGTACAGGAAAGGGGACAAGACATGAAAGCTGGCTAGGCACCACTAGTATGCCACCAGTATGACAGATTGACAACAACCACCTTGAGCTTGAGCTTGAGGCAACAGCAAAACCACCACAACGCTGCTGCTGCTGCTGCTTGAAGAACAAAATTCAGCAGCATGACGGCCCCTGCTGCTGCTGCCACCAACCACCTTCTTCAGGCAGCAACAGCAGACCCGTCCCACTCCCAGTCCCACCAAAACCACCCCAGCGCTGCTCCTGCTCCCAGCTTCTTCAGAGCAAACTCAGCAGCAACAACAGCAGCAGCAGCAGGCCTCAGGGTCAGAGAGATCACGCTACCCAATGGCGACGTCTATTCCGGCACGCTATCATCATCACAGCAAGTGCCCGAGGGCACGGGCCGCTACGTCTGGTCTGGCGGCAGCTGCTGCGTGTACGAGGGCGGGTGGAGGAGAGGCGCAAGGCAAGGCCACGGCAGAACCCTCTGGCCCTCCGGGGCCGTCTACGAGGGCGACTACTCCGCCGGGTTCATGGACGGCCAAGGGACCTACGTCGCCGGCCCATGCACCAGCTCCTCCTCCTCATCATCATCATCATCCTACAAGGGGCAGTGGAAGCTGGACCGCAAGCACGGCCACGGGCTCCAGACGTACCCCAACGGGGACACCTTCGAGGGCTCCTGGGTGCAGGGCCAGATGGAGGGCCATGGCTGCAGGTACACCTGGGCCAACGGCAACACCTACGTCGGCACCATGAGGAACGGCACCATGTTCGGCAAAGGGGTGCTCACATGGAGCACCACCGGGGACTCGTTTCAGGGGAACTGGCTCGACGGCGCCATGCACGGGTACGGGCTCTACACCTGGGAGGACGGCGGCTGCTACCTCGGGACGTGGACCAGGGGGTTCAAGGATGGAAAAGGCACATTCTATCCTAAGAATTGCAGAGTTCCTGCCGCTCACCAGCTCTACATCGACGATCTGAGGAACAGGGGCGTGCTGCCTGATGACATCTCAACAAATGTCCTTCAGCAGCGCACCTCCTCTTCTTCCTTCGATGCGAAGGCCGACACAGATCAAGAGCCTGCTGCTGCACCAGCAGGTCCAAAGTTGTCCCTGAGAAACCTGAGCTTCGAGTGGCCTCCAGTGAAGAAGCCGTCTCTGCAGAGGCGCTGGAGCATCGGAGTGGCCATCGACAAGATCATCGGCGGTGAGCCAAGCGGTGCAGGTTCTGAAACACAAACACAAGGCCGTAATGACGAAAACATGGCCGGTTCCTCTAGCCTCCCGATACTCGAAAGGGAGTACGCGCAGGGCGTTCTCATCAGCGAGGTCGTGCTGAACAAGAGCTGCCTGGAAGACTCGTCCAAGAAGTTGAGCCGTCGGCAGAGCAGGGCGGCCAAGGATGTCAAAAGGCCCGGGGAGATGATAATCAAAGGGCACAGGAGCTATGACCTGATGCTCTGTTTACAGCTTGGAATCAGGTAATAATGCATATATATATTTCAAGGCATCATCCTAATCTGAATTTTCAACGGCCTTGTTAGTTCTACTAGTTGTCCCATTGTACTTATATATGGAATGTTCTGATATCAGTGCATATATTGTCCATTGCCTTTAACCCATATATATATGCGGAACATAGGATTGTGACATATATATAGCAAGTTGCCAACATACCATACCCATACCATATATAAGAGCACCAAACTTGTTCATCTACTTTCATGGACCAAAGTAGCTCTGAATTTTCCGAGTCATGGAAAGATCGCTGCTTTTCATACCCTCAAGTTAAAGGTGCCACTATGCTATAGATAGAAACTGGCAGCAAAGTGTTCCTTTTTCCTTTTACCGACACACAACAGAGTGTCTTGTTGAATACCTTACTAATTTACTTTCTCGTGATCAGTAAAAGGTCGTTATATATGTGATTATATATACTACTCAGGTACACCGTTGGAAAGATTACGCCGATTCAGAGGCGTGAGGTGCAAGCCTCTGATTTCGGCCCCAAGGCTAGTTTCTGGATGAACTTCCCCACAAAAGGAACACGCCTTACTCCTGCACACCGTGCTGTCGATTTTAAGTGGAAGGACTATTGTCCAGTGGTCTTCAGGTTTGTTGTGCTTCGGTCCCGGTTTTCCTTCAGGGGGGGGGGGGGGGGGGTATACATGTTTTTTTTGAAGTGGGAGTAGTATACATGTCTGCTCCTAGACATTGCTCCTTTGTTCTTGATCTGGTCGAGGGCCTAGTCCTTCTGTTTTGTTGAGCTGGCAATGTAATTGTCAGTCTCCCTATCGTGGTAGATGTATGGCCGTCTCTGCGCTCCTTCAGAACGCTGAACTTTTTCCTTTTTATTTCGGTGTCTCTGGTCCTGCCATTCAGGCAGGTCCCGAATGCTTGTAAACGGTCCGCTGTGACTCGCGCTTTGCTCCGTTTATAATAAAAATGGAGCAGGGGGAAACCCCTTTCGATCAAAAAAAAAAAGGAGTAGTATACATGTTAGTTCAACCAAGTATCTAATCTCCTGTCGATATGTACAGCCATACATGTAGCATGACAAGTAAAAATAGAAATATAATTTTATCTCTGAATCATATATCTCAAATAAAAATTATGCCTTGGAAAGTTCAACAGCTTAGGTATACTATGCTGATGTAGTCTCTCTGAATCTTCTTCTATGATACTACTGATTGCTTATGAACTCTGAATCTGTTCCCTGTTTAGGACTTTATTTAGGTATGGACAACAATAACTCGTACGATTTGAGTTTCCTTCTTTGAGTAGCTCAGTGTTGTTTTTCTGAGAAATACTCAATACTGTTTTCTAATTTAGAACATAACAGGACTGACTTCTTGTTAGTGTTTGATTACGTACAGAAATTTGAGGGAGATGTTCAAGCTTGATACAGCAGATTACATGATTTCCATTTCTGGAAGTGATGCACTTAGGGAGCTATCGTCTCCTGGAAAGAGTGGAAGTATGTTTTTCTTATCGCAAGATGACCGCTTCATGATCAAGACTCTTCGCAAATCAGAAGTGCAGGTTTCTGCTGTTTCTACTCGATGATATTTTATCATACGCAGTGTACCCATTCATGCCAATTGACAATATATGTTGGTAACTCTGTAAACTGACATAGACCAGGCAATGGGATCCAGGTCTATTTGTTTTACGACCGGGGAAAATCCCAGCACTTGATAAGAATCTGATGTTTTCAATTATCTGGTGATTGCTTATCTGACCTAACACGGAAAAGAAAATGTTGTCATACTGAATCAAAGCTGTTCTTCAGTTTATTCGTGCAACTTTGGTTTTCCTGACATGATATTTGCTTGTAGGTTCTTTTGTGTATGCTTCGAGACTATTACCGCCATGTCCATACTTATGATAACACGCTCGTGACTAAATTCTTTGGCCTCCACCGGGTGAAACCTTCCAGTGGCCAAAAGGTAATGCCAGTAAACAGTTGTTGCTCAATTAAAAGGGTTACAGATATTGTGAAAAGCTTCAGCCATAAAAAGGATTCCGCTGCCATATCTGATAATCCTATTTTGGTTGATATTTAACTGTTGGATTTATTGTTTGTATCTGCAGTTCAGATTTGTAGTGATGGGCAACATGTTCTGCACAGAACTAAGAATCCATCGAAGATTCGATTTGAAAGGTTCATCCTTAGGCAGATCTACTGACAAAGTTAAAATCGACGAGAACACGACGCTGAAAGACTTGGATCTCAACTATTCATTTTATCTCGAGCCTTCTTGGCGGGATGCTTTGCTTAAGTAAGCATCTTCTCCCCCCAAAAAAGCAGCTTATCCTCATGACCAGTTTTCTGTGTGACACCCATGTTATCTTCTTATTATGTGTAGGCAGATTGAGATCGACAGCGAGTTTCTGAAGAATCAGGGCATAATGGACTACAGCCTGCTTCTTGGTTTCCATTACCGGGCTCGTCAAAGCCTTGTAAGAGGAGGGTCATTGCCTGAAAGCATTTTGCAAGAGAATAAACTAGCCGTTCTTTCGGAACAAGGTAATTAAGCATGAAACTGTATCTCCATTCCTCTGAGTAAGTTGTTCAATTAACCCATTTGCAATGCCAACTTTTTGCTTGGTGACGACGGTAATGTAGATGCCATGGAGGATGGTTCCGCCTATAACTACCGGGAAGGGCTGGTTTTGGTGCAGCGAGGCAGCAACCAAGATGGTAAAGTCGCTGTCGGGCCTCACATAAGAGGGAGCCGCCTGCGATCGTCGTCCGCTTGTTACGAGGAAGTGGATCTCCTGCTTCCAGGCACAGCAAGGTCATCAATTGATTTATGTTTCTGTTAGTCAATTCTCATGTTCTTCCAATGCTAATGTATGACCTGACATGACTGAATTTGTTATTAAATCGGATAGACTTCAGATCCAGCTAGGGGTGAACATGCCGGCGAGAGCAGAGAAAGAAGAGAAACAAGAGAAAGACGGTGGCAAATCGCTCCGTCAGGTCTACGACGTGGTGCTCTACATAGGGATCATCGACATCCTGCAGGAGTACAGCATAAGGAAGAAGGTCGAGCATGCCTACAAGTCCGTCAAGTATAACCCCTTGTCGATATCCGTCGTCGAGCCCCGGTTCTACTCGGAGCGCTTCCTCAACTTCATCCGCACCGTCTTCCCGGAAAACTCACCCAACCAATAATTCATTCATCTTTCCTTCCTTCCTTCTCCCCAGCAGGAAAAAATGTAACAAGATCCAAGGAAATGTGCTCTGCTTGCTGTATTGCTGTTCATGTGTGTGGTTTGAGATGGTTGGAAGCGAAAGCAATGTGTGTATTTTGTCAAAAAGCAGCATTGACAAAACTAGTCAGCAGCAGTGAGTGGTGAGTGCTCCATTATGCATGCATGGATGTGGTTTGGGTTTTCTGCCACCCCACTATACTACTACACATCACATATAGATGTGACACGTGTCTGTTACCCAAACCCATCCATACATCTGTCATCTGCTACTGGCTCTTTTTTGTTGTGAACAGGAGCTTAGCTAGTGGTGTTAATTAGGTGAGATGATGACATGAACCCATGATTGATACTCTATCTCATATCAATCATGTCAAATGCCAATGGAAGTGACCACTCGTGGCTCGCCTATAAATTGTATCGACATCGATCTCGAGCCGATCACAACACCAAAACATAGTCACTCACAATGGCCACCACCAGCAAGCAGGCTCTAGCTCTCGCTGCTCTCCTGGTCCTGCTCACCGGCACCCACCTCATTGCCGCCGCAAGAGCCCCGGTCGCTGTAACCGGCATTGGCGTTGGAGGAGGTGGAGGAGAAGGTGGTGGAAGCGCCGGTCATGGTTATGGCTACGGTTCAGGCTATGGTGCTGGATATGGCGGCATCGCTGGTGGTGGCGGCGGTGGCCATGGGGGTGGTGGTGGTGGAGGAAGTGGTGGCATGGGCTCTGGGTACCGCAGTGGTTATGGCTACGGTTACGGTGCTGGCGATCAAGGTGGTGGGGGAGGTAGTGGAGGAGGAGGCGGTGGTGGATCCGGCTATGGCAGTGGCAGTGGCGGTGGGTCTGGGTATGGAGAAGGCTATGGGTCAGGCGGTGGCATGAACGGTGGCGGTGGAGGAGGCGGCGGTGGCGGTGGTTTTGGGCATGGAAGCGGTGGAGGCTATGGTTATGGCTATGGCAGCGGAGGTGGAGGTGGCTATGGCGGCGAGCATGGACACTGAGCATCATCTATAGCAGTTGTTACCACTGTTTATAAACAAAAATTAAAGCCGGTAACAGAGAGGAATAAACATGGTTGGTGACTATGCTATGCTTCACACTTTTCTGTCATAGTTTGCTTCTTAAAAATTTTGCTACAAATTTCATAGCTAACAAATATGTAAAAGACAAATACAGAGAAGGGGATCAGGGGAGTGGATTCCCATAATGATGCAAGAAAAAATGTCTTTGGGTCCAACATATATACCGTTGAAGGAAAGGAAGAAGCTTCTTGGTAATGGAGATGGTTCTCTTATATTTGTTAGGAGGTAGAAAAAAATCCAGCATGGAAAAACACCACATTCAACATGGTGTAATTATGATGATCTAAATGAGTACTTGTGGTCTGTTTACAGCCTTATTCTCTGGTCACATACCGACACACGTTTTCAAATTTTCTCTAATAGATCCTACTATGTTTTAGTACATCTAATTGTTTCTCACTAGGATGGCTAATGCGGGATGATGGTGACTTCTTCAAATCTGTGCAAGCTATCTCCTCTTCAGCATCACTGGATTTTTGAAAACGTTAGATCTGAATTTAGAGTGCACTTCTGCAAAAAAGAGTTTGTCCTGACTACTATTTTTGATTTTATTTCTGCAGGCACTGAGGAATGGTTGAATACAGCTAATCATTTTGAAGGTTTATTGTAGGGCGCTCTACCAAGTATTTTGTTAAGATATGCTCTTTCTCTGGCTGCCATTTTATCCATCAGTTGAGGATTTAACTTACCAGGTTATATCGTCATTAAACATACTTTCTTTTGGAGCCCTGTTTGTTCATATTTTGTAGTATTTTTTCGAGTATTTGTAAATTCATGAGCTAACAGAGGAAACACACATTTAGGTGTGTGTTTGAGAAAAAATATGTTCATGAGCTTAAGTCTTTAGTGTTAGTGAAAGTTGAAACTATACACTTGCTATTTCTGTAGTGCCATCAGGGGGGAGCTTATTTTATCAACATATGCCAACCTGCATATTTATTTTGTATGCAAATCTATTCGATCCAAATGCTTAATGGTATTGACTGTACTCTGAATATTGTGGGAGATGTCATTTTGAGATTTTGCTAGCCTACTTTCACTATGAATATGTCCTTCCTCTAAATCTCTGGGAAAGGTTCACCAGAAGTGCCAGGTAGATGTAGCACTTACACTACATTCCTAAATATAAGTCTAAAAAAGAATACCAGTACACCGGTCTTTATGATGCAATGAACTTTGTTTCCCTAATTAAACTGATGCAGAGAATATTAGTACACCGGTCTTTTTCAACAATACTCCTGACATTAACGACCCAAATGCATGTTCAATTTTACTGCCATCTGATATTTCTACAAGGTAATATCAAAGCAGAAAGATATGGAAGGGCATGTTTTCTTTTGTACAATGTGAAGTAGATTCATGAATGGGTAACTGGTACCTTCATTTGAATCAACTTCGTCAAAGAATTTTGCTGCCATGCGATGTTCTTCAGTTATGCGAGTGATGATCTAACGTTGTGCAAGTACACAGTTTTGTATGTTAGCTTAGTTAATCCAAACACACCATGCCCATGATCATCTGAATAAACTGAAGGACATGCATGATATCATCGAGAGTGAATACAGTGATGTGCCCTGATATAATATGAATAATTTTTAAGTGTAATTACATTGATTAGATGATGCTGGTTTTGGAAATTTCAAACAATACGTCACCACCTCTGTTTAGAAACACTACAAATAGCAACCTACCTCTGAATCTCATGTGGTTCTCTGAGATTTGTATGTCAGGTTACCCATTATAATGCCCTCTAGGGGTCCAAAACACCATTACACAGGTCATTCTGCTTTTGTAATAAGGTATTAGCTTGCATACGTGCAATTTTTAGCTAGAATTATTCTTAGGAGGACGGAGGCACTATTTCCCCTCCCTCTTCGTCACACACCTATGATGTTATGGTGGCGTTCATTTGTCCGCTGTACCATTGGGTTGTGTCGCTGTATGATGTTATGGTGGCGTTCCATTGTCTGAATTTGGATCGTGGTGCAGGTCTCAGCAGCACCCAATGGCAGGCTGAACAGTGTGATGACATCTCCAAACCCTCAGGTGCCGTCCCAGGGCAGTGGGCAACAGTAGGGCAGCAGGATTACAAGAATGCCAACATGTATGATGGCGCTGACCCTTACGTAGTATTACTACGGAGGTGAAGCACTAAAGCACCATTTAGTCTGTTACCGTGCGTTTCTATTGAATTAGTTATCACAGTTTGAATTAGTCTGATAACAATGCCTTTTGGGATTTGCAGGCTGGGGGGATTATTCAGTTTATGTGGGCGTTGACGGAGCAGAGTCATTTAACCCTCTGAGTGTTATATCCTGTACTTTACATGCTGAAAAATATCATACCTGGAAAAATTCCCATGGAGAATCTGTATGCGTCCATTCCCATATCCTTCATGAGGCGCTCATCTTCCTGCGGTTTTTGGCAATTAAGGATCAGTACTACTTAGTTTCTATTTGTTGGATTAGAACTTATATTCAAAGATCTTCTCATAGTGTGCTCTTAATCAACAACTTTAAGTTTATCGGTTTACCGGAATTCGGGAGTGAATTTCAATGCCATTTTGTATTGTATATGCTAAATTCGAAGTCTTTGTTAAAATCTCTCTGAGTGATGTTGTATTAGGGATGAAAAAGAGCTGATGTTCTACCCATTTTCTAATCTCCCTGTTAAATAAGTAATCTAGGTAATTGTGATGTTCAATTCAAAAGCATAGCATCAAATTGTGCTATTTTTAATGATATTATGTATATGCCAGTAATTCTGTAGGATAATTTGCTCAAATAGCACCAAGCTAAGCAATGCCATCGTTATGACTCTAATACACGGTTCTTTCCACCAGGGAAATGTGCTAGCAAGGGTATGACCGAGCATGATTGACATGATGGATGGCAGGAAATAGAACTATAGAAAGGGAGATCTCGTAAAGTGTTTCGGCGAAATGGCGATGCAATGCTTGTGCTCCAGGGAGCAGGCCAATGTGGTTGGATGAGCTGTATGCCAAAAATGATTGTCTTTAGGAAGCCAAGTTGTCTCTCGAGGAGAGTGGATCCCTTAACTATGAGGTTGGTGCTTTGATATTTCTACTGCCGGCCATGTGTTATAGAAGCAATCTTTGGAGTCCTGTATATTTATTATGTGGACTGCCGTGTGATACTCGACATGTCAATCCATACTCTCACATGCATTTTATCTAACCATAATGCCATTGGTTTCAGATAATTTCAAGTTGCAAGATATTAGCATAGACCCAAGCATGTTGTGCTTCAAGATGAGGAGCCATGCCTGACAGCAAACACAGGAAGAGGTGGTGCGATGGAAGAATACGACTTGGACAATTCCAGCAATGCAGCAATGAGAAGAGGTGGTACAAACACAGGAAGATGTGGCTCGAGTGGATGTCGGCGATGTAGCAATGAGAAGATCATTTAATTTGACTCCTCCCCTGTCCTCCCAATCGTTCTGTTTTCTTAGGATTTATTTCTCTTTCTTTCATGAGTAGGGATTTAATCTTTTGAAGTTTGTACAAGGGGTTTAATGACCACCTGATTGCCATTCCTCTTCTCCTTGCATGTATTTTGGAGCATGTTAGGCTTTGATTTCAATTTAATGCTGTGCTCTATCATCCACCATGTAAGACTGTCACCTACTATAAGATAATATGGACCTATTACCTTGATATGCCTGATTGAACACTTTTCTGCTAAGCTTGTGTTAACTCTATTTATATTTTATTCACAGCTACACACAATCAAGGCAAGTGCACAAAGGACTGCAGAGGAGGCGCGCCCAACCACTAATATAAAGCATGTGCCGACTGTTAAATTTGTCTAGAAGAAATATGAAATATTGCCAGTAAGTAATATATTGACAGAATAAGCTAAAATGAAACCGTCGGCTTGACTCCAACCAACCTGTTAATATGATTTGAATATGCAAATCGTGTGCCTGCACCCAGTTAAGCAAACCCTTGTGCCATTTTGCTTCATATATTATCGTCATCATCATCATTCAGGGACCTTGCCACATTTTTTTTCATATATAATACTGGATGCAACCCATTTACTGTTGATGCCCAGTTAACCAATTGAACCATCTTCTTCTCCTTGGATTCCTCCAGGCCGGCACGCCCGTGGGGCCACCTGACATCGACAACGGCAGAGACGTGGAAGGGACTCTGACCATCGGTGTCGCGATCGAGTACGTGGGCGCCATCATAGGCCATGGTGGGAGGGCCATCGGTGTCGCGATCCAACAGGTATGCATATATGATAGTATATATTGCCCGCATGCATCATCGAAACGCAACCACCAGCTTCTCTCCTACATGAGCCACTGACATATTAATTTGCCTAATGGCCGCCGATGGTTTGGAATACAGGCTACGGGCGCGTGGATCAGGGTGTTCAAGGGTGAGCTCTTACCGGGGACGAGAGAAAGGTGGGTGGGTATGAACGACCTACAACAGGTTTCGGTCAGTGCTGCGCCTGTTACGGTGCGCCGCCGCCGCCGCCCTACTTGGCGTCCTCGACGAACTCTTACCAGGCGCCGCTCCAACACTACCCGGTGCCGCCCCAACCCTACTCGGCGTCCCCCGCCGAACCCCTACTCAGCGCAGCTCCAACCCTACCAGCGCCATCTCCGCAACCGCAAGGGGCTGCGGCTGCCTCGCCGCATGTGGCTTCGGTCACGGCACAATACGGCGCCCCGCGGCTGTTTCCTTTGGATCCTACCCGCCCTACTCAGTGCCTGCTGCACATCCTGGGGCGGCCTCGTCGATGGGTCTTTATGCATCGCCGCACGCTCACGCTGATCCGGCCACGGTGCCGTCGCCGTTCTATTTCTCGCATATGCTGCCGATGAAGCTCGCGCCGGACAACTACCTGTCCTGGCGTGCCCAGGTGCTGCCTCTTTTGCGGAGCCGCTATCTGGAGGGCTACGTTGACGGATCCATCCCGTGTCCGCCCTCATCACCGGCGTACCACGCCTGGGTGGCCCAGGATCAGGCCATCCTCTCCGCCATCCAGTCCTCGCTCACCTCGAGCGTCTCGTCACTGGTCATCTTCGCCGCTACGTCTCGGGAGGCGTGGGCGGCGCTTCACACTAGTTTCGCCTCTCAGTCTCAGGCGCGTGCTCATTTTAAACGCATCGAGCTGGGTGAGACGAAGCTTGGTGACCTCAGCATCACGGACTGCTTCAACAAGATGCGGGGTCTCGCCGACACGTTGGCCTCAGTTGGTCAGTCGCTGCAGGATGAGGAGTTCACCACCTTCGTGCTTAATGGGCTTGATGATGATTATGACAATCTCATTGAGAATGTCCATGGCCGCGATGATCCGCTCCCACCTCGTGAGCTCTATGCACGACTTCTTGGCCGTGAGCAGCGCATTAAGGCGCGCCGCGCCTCCCCCAGTTTCACCTCCGCCAATGCTGCGACTCGTGGCAAGCCCTCGCGGTCATCATCTTCAGGTGGCAGAACGACGGCGCCTTCACAACCGGCCTCGCGGGGCAATGCTCCGACCATCACGGGAGGTAACCGGCCGGTGGCGTGATGTTCTTCTTGTGGTGCTCTGCAGGCCTGCCAATTGTGTGGCCTTGAGCGCCACATTGCCTCTCGCTGTCATCGTCGCTACAAGCAAGACTTTCTAGGCCTCGGCAACAATGGCAAAGGGAATGATAAGCAGGCCGCCGCCGCGGTGACGAGTCATGATCATGGCCGCACTCCGTCTTACTCCGTTGATCCTGCATGGTACATGGACACTGGAGCTACCAACCACCTCACCGGTGAGATGGGCAAGCTCTCTACTCAGGAGCCATATCATGGTCATGATCAGGTGCACAACGCCGGTAGAGAAGGTATGCGCATCTCCCATGTTGGTCGGGCCTCTCTCCTTGCATACAATTTTCGCACATTGCATCTTTCCAATGTCCTTCATGTTCCCTCTGCTACGCGTAGTTTGTTGTCCATTCCTCAACTTACTCGTGCTGAGTTTCACCCTTTTTGTTTCTTTATCAAGGATCGGGACACGAGGGCCGTTCTGCTTAGCGGTCGTCTTCGCCATGGCCTGTATGCACTTGATGCGCCGCGCCCACCTTCCATGCCGTCTTCTCCTCAGGCATTCAGTGGTGTTCGTGTGTCGCCTACACACTGGCATGCACGCCTTAGTCACCCGTCGGCTCCCATAGTTCGACATGTTTTGCATCGTCATGATCTACCTGTTGTGTCCAATAAAACTGATGAAACTATTTGTGATGCCTGTCAGTAGGGCAAGAGTCATCAACTTCCTTTTTCAGAGTCTATTTGTGTTGTGAAACATCCTCTTGAGCTTGTGTTTTCTGATGTATGGGGTCATGCCCAGACATTCGTTAGTGGTCACAATTATTATGACAGTTTCATTGATGCTTATAGCCGTTTTACTTGGTTATATTTTATTAAGCGCAAGTCTGATGTGTTCGATGTCTTCATTCAGTTTCAAGCACACGTTGAGCGTCTTCTTAAGCAGAAAGTCATCCATGTTCAATCCGACTGGGGGGTGAATACCACAACCTCAACTCATTTTTTAACAAACTTGGGATTTCGCATCGTGTGTCATGTCCTCATACACATCAGCAGAATGGAACTGCCGAGCGTAAGCATCGTCATCTTGTTGAAACTGGCCTAACCTTGCTAGCTCATGCATCCGCCCCGTTTCGGTTCTGGAGTGATGCTTTCTCCACAGCCTGTTTTCTCATAAATAGGCTTCCCTCGAGACCTCTGAAAATGCAAACCTCTCTTGAAGTCCTTCTTAATGAGATTCCAAACTACACATTCTTCAAAGTGTTCGGGTGTGCATGTTGGCCTCACCTACATCCGTATAACAAGCGCAAGCTAGAGTTTCGGTCTAAGAAGTGTGTTTTTCTCGGGCATAGTTCTCTTCACAAAGGGTACAAGTGCTTACATGTTCCTACCAATCGCGTCTGCATCTCTCGTGACGTTGTGTTTGATGAAAATGTATTCCCTTTTCATGCACTTCCGACTAACTCTACCACTTCTACACCACCGGTGCGCATGTCTATACCTATGCCTGATCAATTTGTGGATGTTGCATATGCCCCTGCGTTGCTTCCTAATCATGCTGCAGGTATTGGACGCGGTGCTCGGCTAGAGCTTCTTGATGAACAGGTCACGGATGAGTCTCCTGATCGGGACGTGCATGCGACATGCATGACGGGCCGCACCCGCCAACCCGTCCCCGCTTCACCTGTGGAGGCTGCCCCGCGGGCGCCGGTCCCGTCCGGCTCCACGCTGGTCCCGCTCGGCCCGATGCTGGCCTTGCCAGCGCCAGCCTCGCCTGGCTCCGAGTTGGACTCGCCTTGTCCGCTGGCTGCTGCCTCGCCCGGGCCGCTGACGGGCTCTCGCCTGGGCCGGCTGCTGCCCCACTGGCCCGGAGGTGCAATCACCTACTCCGGCCAGTCCTGTCTTGGCGCCCGGGTCACCGACCAGCCCTGTTTCGGTCTCCTGTGAGCCCGACTCGCCTGGTTCTGTGCCGGCCTCGTCAATGTCGTCTGCTGCATTGACTTTGCCAACAGGACCTGCTGTCACTCTTCGTCCTCGAACACGGAGCCAATCCGGTGTCTTTTGTCCGAAGGAACGCGCGGATGGGATGGTTGTGTTGGGGAACGTTGCAGAAAACAAAAATTTTCCTACTCGTTTCACCAAGATCCATCTAGGAGTTCATCTAGCAACGAGTCATCAGATGCATCTACATACCTTTGTAGATCGCGTGCGGAAGCGTTCAAAGAACGGGGATGATGTAGTCGAACACGACGTGATCCAAATCACCGATGACCAAGTGCCGAACGGACGACACCTCCACGTTCAACACACGTACGGGACGGGAGGCGTCTCCTCCTTCTTGATCCAGCAAGGGGGGAGGAGAGGTTGGTGATGATCCAGCAGCACGACGGCGTGGTGGTGGATGCAGGGCGTCACAGTAGCAGGCTTCGCCTATACTACAAGAGAGAGAGAGATGTAACAGGGAGAGAGAGACGCACCAAAAGCCGTAGCCTCAAGTCCCTCCTCTCCCCCACTATATATAGGGGTGCCAAGGGGGGGGCGCCGGCCCTAGGAGATGGATCTCCTAGGGGGCGGCGGCCAAGGGTGGGGGGCTTGCCCCCCAAGGCAAGGGAGCGCCCCCCTTTAGGGTTTCCCCTAAACCCTAGGCGCATGGGCCCTTAGGGGGGTGGCGCCCCAGCCCACTAAGGGCTGGGTCCCTCCCCACTTCAGCCCATGGGGCCCTCCGGGATAGGTGGCCCCACCCGGTGGACCCCCGGGACCCTTCCGGTGGTCCCGGTACAATACCGGTAACCCCGAAACTTGTCCCGATGGCCGAAACAGCACTTCCTATATATAATTCTTTACCTCCGGACCATTCCGGAACTCCTCGTGACGTCCGGGATCTCATCCGGGACTCCGAACAACATTCAGGTTACTGCATATACATATCTTCACAACCCTAGCGTCACCAAACCTTAAGTGTGTAGACCCTACGGGTTCGGGAGACATGTAGACATGACCGAGACGACTCTCCGGTCAATAACCAACAGCGGGATCTGGATACCCATGTTGGCTCCCACATGCTCCACGATGATCTCATCGGATGAACCACGATATCGAGGATTCAATCAACCCCGTATGCAATTCCTTTTGTCAATCGATATATTACTTGCCCGAGATTCGATCGTCGGTATCCCAATACCTCGTTCAATCTCGTTACCGGCAAGTCACTTTACTCGTACCGTAATGCATGATCCCGTGACCAGACACTTGGTCACTTTGAGCTCATTATGATGATGCATTACCGAGTGGGCCCAGTGATACCTCTCCGTCATACGGAGTGACAAATCCCAGTCTTGATCCGTGTCAACCCAACAGACACTTTCGGAGATACCCGTAGTCTACCTTTATAGTCACCCAGTTACGTTGTGACATTTGGTACACCCAAAGCACTCCTACGGTATCCGGGAGTTACACGATCTCATGGTCTAAGGAAAAGATACTTGACATTGCAAAACTCTAGCAAACGAACTATACGATCTTTATGCTATGTTTAGGATTGGGTCTTGTCCATCACATCATTCTCCTAATGATGTGATCTCGTTATCAATGACATCTTATGTCCATAGCCAGGAAACCATGACTATCTGTTGATTAACGAGCTAGTCAACTAGAGGCTTACTAGGGACATGTTGGTGTCTGTTATTCACACATGTATTACGATTTCCGGATAACACAATTATAGCATGAATAAAGACAATTATCATGAACAAGGAAATATAATAATAATGCTTTTATTATTGCCTCTAGGGCATATTTCCAACAGGTTGCGTGGCTTGCTGCATGCATGGCTCACACTGCTGCCGATCCCACTGCAGAGCTTCGTCACTTTCAGACTGCACTGAGTATTCCTCACTGGCGTGATGCAATGGAACAGGAGTTTTAGGCTCTACAAAGGAATGACACTTGGTGTCTGGTTCCTCCAGTATCTGGCTTCAACGTCATTGATTCCAAGTGGTGCTAGGTGAGGAGACCATCATACGCAGTGCCAGTCCTAGAGGGCATCCGAGGAGGCCGGAGAGGGATCATCATGTGGTTGCCGCAGGTGGTGGTTGCTTTGTGCATGGCAATGGGAGCTAGTTCTCTTCTGATGATCGACGTTGCTTTGTGCATGGCAATGGGAGCTAGTTCTCTTCTGATGATCGACACGACGTGTGGGTGTTTGATGAGGTTGTAGAAGAGCCAGGTGAGGGTCGTGCCGACCGTGTCACACCCAGCAAACATGTAGTTGATCAGGGTCGCGTACAGGAAGGCATTAGGTTTTCCGTGGTCGTCGGTATACTCTGGGTCATGGATGTAGGAAGAAACAATGTCTACCTTCTTTTGATCTTGCTCTTTATCCATGTCCATGTGGACTGGTCCGTCTCTCCATTTCTTCATCATCTCTGTGACAAATCGGTGCAGTTCCGATTGCGTTGTGGCGAGCTTTCCACTCCGGGCCGATTTTTAGATGCTTCATCAACTTCCAGCAAGATGATGGCACCATGTTCCGGATGAAGCCTACATCCATGACAGCTTCCATGGCGTCCGGCACAATTACAGGTGGCATATCGGCGGTCAGAAGGCCAGGGTCGATCCCAAAGACCGACATGGCTGTCATGTCGAATGTGAACCTGGTAAACAGGTCCTGCATATCCAACGAGGTTAGGCTCTCCATGCGCGCCAAGAAGGGGAGGAGGTCGTTCTCCAGCTTATCGCGGCAGCAGCGGGCCATGTGAGCCAGCAGCTGTGGGCTCGACATGAGGTGCTGCACTCTGCCACGCTGGCGGCGCCATGACTCGCCGTCCGCGTTGAAGAAGCTGTTCCCCATGTCGTCGAAGATGGCAGCGAACTCCTCGCCCTTGGGATAGTTGGTGAAGTTCGAGACGAAGATGTGGCGGACATTCGTCGGGTCGCAGGTGACAAAGAAGTGCATGGCAGGCCCACGAAACACGAAGCTACTGCCGGCAGCGGCGAGGAAGGCGGTGGTGTAGTCATGGAAGCGGTGGAGGTTGGCGACAACGGAAGGGAGCATGCCAACCAGGGGCCATTCCGCTGGAAGCGTTGGGACAGTCTTTGAACTCCTCAACTTGATGAAACAGAAGAGCAAGGAGAGAAGCAAGACAAGAAAGGAGACGAGGAGGTGGTGTAGCTCTAGCGACGACAAGAGTGCCATTGTTTTCCTCGCTACTCAATGACAAATGCTTGAGAATTACGCAGAATTTATAGATTCTTTACTTGTGCATGCAATATACTAGTACCTGTTGCAGGAAGGCCTTATAGATTATTAATGCAGGTCGTCGGAAGGAACATGATGCTGAGAGGGTGCTTGGATACGTTTTAGTTTCATGACTAAAAGTAGTGGGACTAAAACTTGATAGCCTCACCCATGCTTGGATCCAAATACTAAAAAGACTAAAATCAAGTTATTGAGCATTTATTATCCTCCAAATCCTTCAATCCAGAATTCACATGTGTTAAAGGAGAGAATTTAAATAAGGAGAGAGAGGGCTAATACATATTTTAATAGATTTTCTATGACTAAATTTTTTTAGCTTCAAGACTAGTCCGGGATGCTTGAAACTTTAGCCTCTAAAAAAACTATTTTTAATCAAACTAAAAATAATCTCTTGAATCCAAGCATGCTCTGAGAAGCTTCCAGCCGGGGGCCGGGATCACTAACTGTCGTCCTGTCCTTTTCCAATAGTCGGGTGTGTACGTGATTCATGGGCGTGTATATCGACCATTCAGCCAACTCTCAACCGCCAGCTCCCTAACCGTACCGTGCCAACGTTAATTTATGGACAGGCTGCACCTCCACTTCGCTCGACTGCTGCTGCTCTACTCTTCTTCTCCAAATTACTGTTCCAGTGATGCCGAGAATATGTTAACAAAATCTCACGGATATACATTGACTATGCAATCTACCTAGTCTTATTTGTAAATGTCATTACATTTGGTCCACATTTTACTTTACTGTAATCAAATAATATGTTCACGTTATTAATTCTATACTTCTAGCCCGCACATCGGACGGGCCACATTGCTAGTTTCTATAAATTGGAGCATAACCATGGCCTCAAAGCATCAACTAAATCATTGTTGCATATGATGACCATTAACTGAACGTTATGGGAATCCATGATTGCGCGTGTTAGAGAAAGAGAGATGACAGAAATGACTCCAGAACACCTGGCCGGAAAGAGACATCACGTGGACCCATGCACGATCCACGCGCTGTCACATGCATGCACAGAACCATGGATGAAATACTCAGGCAATTCGCTGGTACATGGAGTTGTATATATTGGCTTTCTCTGTGAACTACCTTCTTCGTAAAGTAGTCATCTAAAACATCTTATAAAAGTTCACAGAGGGAGTATTTTTCTTTTCTTTTTGAAGGCGACTACGTTTAGTAAATTTGCAAACATATGCAATGTTTGTGTTGCTTTCTCTATGAATAACATATGTCACATCTGATAACAAAGTTATTGCTATTTTATTCTTTTGGGAAGATAAACTATCAACATCAGAACCCATAACCAAATCGACAAGTTTCGCTGATAAAACAAGCATGTTATGGAAAATCAGGCAAATGAACATGTTCACTGATATCGACCAAAAGAGGGACTGCCGCATGTTTCATTTACTTCTTTTCTACTAAAAATAGAAATATAGCACAGTCCACAAATCGATTAGTTATTTTTTACCGAAACACATGCCTCTATGGTGCTCCACAAATCGACTGTGTTTGCCAAGACACAGGCAACCGTTTTGAAGTATGTAAAAAGATGACGCAAGTGCGTACAAAAGAAGATGGTGTTGCACAAAAAATAAGTTTTGTGCATAATAAACAAAAAAAATCTACATGCACCAAAAAATGATAATCAAAACCCTTGTAAAAATATAAATACAAATCCAAAATGAGCATATAGACAACAAACACAAATAATCAAAACTCTTACAAATAAAATAAGCAAAAAAAATTATGTACCTACCCAAAACAAAGTATAATGGCTAATGATAGTTTATCTTCCCGAAAGAGTAAAATAAAGATAATATTGTTATCAGAGGTTCCATCAATTATTATAAAGAAAGCAACCATAGGATGGAGGGGAACTTTTGGTCTATGGGGACATATACACCCTATATGGGAAAATAATTTAGTAATTGAACAAAAAGTCAAAAAATCTGAAAATATTTTTGAAATAAACTAGACCTTACATTGTACTTGTGAGAAAAGTTTCACAAAAAGAAAACCCCCCTTTGACTTCTTTTCAAAAAAGACAAAAATTTGACCAAAATAGTGTGAATAGTGACCTATAATAGAAAATATATTTTGTCTTTTTCGCTGTGAAGTCAACGTTGATTTTTATTTCGTGGAAATTTACATACTAGTGCAAAAGTAAGTCAAGTTTAAAAATCTGAACTATTTTGACTTTCTGTTTAATTATTAAAAAATCACCATATAGGATATATATACAACCAGGAATTGAAGTGTATTTCCCATGGACGAGTATTTACGGAGTAGTAGTTGCTCACATTTATATAAAATGCTTGTCATCGTGCTTCCCGGCACCAGAGGACGGTGCCATTGTTGCAGTACAACATAGGATGAGCGGCCTGCTCTTCACGACATGTATGGCAAAATAAACGAACGGTTGCGGGATTCAGAGAAGAAGAACGTTAGCGGTGGACGGATTGCTTGGTGGGGTTCTAGCATGTCCATAAATGTTGGTACAGTTAGGGATTTGTCTATTGTGAGTTGAGGGATGGAAATTGAACGCCCTTGATCGGCGTCAAATATGTTATCATTCTGATAACAATGATTGAACCTCACTTCGGATGAAGAGTAGTCAAAGGATCAGTAGGCGCGACTTTGAAGACTTTGAGCACTTATGGTGGGGAGTATCATATACTAGTATCATGCATATGATACTAGCGTATGATACTACCTTTATAGTGCATAGTATCATAGAGTAGTATCATAGGTGATCATATTTATTGTCATGCATAACACAAAGTAGTATAGCATTTAACGTATCTTTTTTTTGAACTTGCATTTAACGTATCTACCTATGTTATTTTAACCCTCTCTCTCTCTTCTTTAATTCTCTGCCACATCAGCATGTTTGTTATTCCCGAGTGCATGATACCGGCTAAGATGATACCATCGCTATGGCCAGCCTTAGGGGGGTACTGGCAATGTCATGCCTCCGAGGTATAGCTACGGTGTACATAAGAGGTCTGACCACCATAGAGCAGTCCAAGCCTGCTACTCGAAGTTCACCGGCAATACAGGGTGCATCGCCACTTCGGGGTACAAGACAGGCATTCTGTTACGTAAATAGCTAGGTCTTCTGTATTTTATGCATCTACCAACCGACACCGGACCTATAAACCTAGCCATAGTTGACATACTACACCGTAAATAGAATCATCCGAGGAAAACATCCCACCTAATCCAAGGGCTTGAACCTGGATATATCTTTATTTGTATGGATGAATATAGCTTAAGAATGTAAAACATAGACCATTGCCATCTATCTTGACTATTGTTTTAGATTCATGAAAGGTACTGCATCAGATGACCAAGTTCTTCCTCTGCCATAGATAATACATCAGATGACCACATCTAACATTCAGTCCCTTGTGGGCAATGACCTCATCCTCTATAATTATTTCCTCTGCCATAGGTGATCATGCAGGAGCATGTCATCGAGCAAAAATTCGGACGCAATGCCAGAAAAGAACAACATGATCTAGTGTCCCAAGTTGGGCACGCAGAGCGGGCCGTGGCCGATCCACCACACTGCCTTGCGCACATACGTTTCGGGCGTTGGTGTCAATGGCGCGAAGCACCTGGCCTCTGCGAAGGCGGAGGCCATCGTGCCGGCCAAGAAGAATGGTGCCTAAAGATAGGATTAGACGTTAATATAATGCTGGCTGGCTCGTGTGGGCGAGTTCTGTTAGTAGTAATCTTGACATGCATTATGCGGTTTAGGCTGGCTTGTGTGTGCAGCCAAGGTGCACGTTGTTAGGCCAAGTCATATGGATCACGGTCAGTTTGCCGGATCATGTGCTTGTGCGAGTGCTAGTCGTGTGGCCATTGCCCGCATGCATGTAGTCGTGATTTAGTTGGTGCATGGAGCCGTTAGCAGCATGGTCGGGTCATAGCTCGTGGAGAGATTCCAGGTCTGTTAGGCAGGACGTGCGTGCGTGGAGTTGGTGGCCGGGGCGCGTGTGTGTGCTAGCCTGGGTATAAAAACCCCTCCCCATGTACTGCTTAGATGCTTAACATATTAAAATAATTGATTTAATTACCTGGCATATGTCTAAGAGTC
Organism: Triticum monococcum; assembly: GCA_034509565.1. NCBI lineage: Eukaryota > Viridiplantae > Streptophyta > Magnoliopsida > Poales > Poaceae > Triticum > Triticum monococcum. Next base: position 6,971,432 of record CM067847.1, on the reverse strand, counting down.
TGTGCTTCCAATAGATGGTTGTAACAGAAATCACGTTTTTAGAGAGCTGGTTCTCTACAAACTCTTCATCCAAACAACCATACGTGATTAGAGGCGCTACGGGAATAAATAAGAAAAGTGCTAGCGCCCGCTTCCTCCAACGCAAAATGATCTCGAGTTAGTTGAGGCAAAGCCGCTAGGGGAGATTTTCTAGTATCCTTTTAGCGCCTTGATTAGCGCCAGACGCCAACAAAATCTGGTCGTAGGTGGAAAAAACAGATGAAGCGCCCGGCAACAACCTTTGAGTCGACGCAAAGTAATTTCCTGAGATCGGCCAGGATTCGGGAGAAACTATCAGGATATCTATCCTAGCGTCCATCATTAGCGCCTGTATTGTAGATGCCCTCAAGGAGCTACGGTTTGTTCCCGGGACGGTGTGGTATGTGCCACTGAGCCGGGGTATGTGCCCAGTAAAGTGAGGCCATTCATGCGGCGGGGCATTTGTGCGCCGAAAAAAATCCAGTGTGCTTCTTCTTTCACCTTCGTCCGAGCGAGTGACAGGAGATGAGCGGTGAGCTGGTCCGGGATTTGTCCCAACATTTGGTATCATGAACTTGGTTATCTTGGCGTCGTTCCCCTTGCCGGTGGTGGCGGCGTTTGTTGATGGATGCGATGAACTCCGGGCCGTGCGTCGGCCTATGGAGGTGCGCGGCGCTGGCGTGCAGTGAGTCCGCAACGAGCACGGCGGATGTCGAGGCGTATGACGGAGCACGGTGCGACCGACGTCAGCGCCAGGTCAGGTCTGTGGTGGTGCGACCGGCGTTTGTGCGCCAGGTTGGCTCCACAGGCTAGGTCACAGCCACGTGTGTCGCCGGAGAAGATGGCGTATGTCACCGGAGATGAAGAAGCAGGCACGGTGGTGATGACGATGGGAGCAGCAGCGTCAACTCCAACGACGACAAGCAGGCGGCACGTCATAGCGACGGGCAGAGGCGTTCGACACGACATTGACAACGAGTCAGGGCTTCTGCCGGCAGGCTGCGCGGCAAGGTCATGGTTTAGGGGGAGATTGTTGGGGAATAAACCGTGGCGGGCATGCCATATCCGTGGTGTATGTATGTGTGGCTGCTCGTGGCCGTCGTAGTTAGGCTAGCAGTAGTAGCAAAACGGCTGTGGTGTTCCGTTGGGAGCCAGCCGGGTCGTACGCGTAGAGAGCGTCGTGGAGACCGGGCTGAGCGGATGGATAGTGCATGCATGCATCGACCAAGTATAAAGACCCCCGGGTTGAGTTTGTTATGCGAGTGGCCTAAGGAAGATGTAGTCTTTGTCGGGACCGTGGTATGTGCTTGATCGACGTGAGAGTTCTTCTGGGTTGTGCTGCGTGTGTGTGTGTACCTTTAAGTCATTGTAAAAAATAAAGCCAAGATACAGGCGTTCGTGCGCTGTGGCGTTCGTCGCCGAAAAATTATGATGTCTCTTTCGTCTACCTCTATCCGGTGTCGTTTGCGCCGATGGGTTTGTCCCACAAATATAATGCTGGCTGCTCGATTGTTTGAAGTCTTGGTGAAGTTATTAATGAGTAGATTATGGGAGATGAGTTTATTTTACCTAGCATTGCACATCGATTCCTTTGCTTCTATATTGGACGTGAAGACTCTTAGGCCTCCTTTGGTTTAGAGGAATTTCATAGGAATTCTAGAGGATAGGATTCTTATAGATTTTTTTTCTTTAGAGCCCTTTGGTTCATAGGAATGGATTCATATTCCTACATAGGATTGGTTCCTATCCTCCACATTTCATAGGAAATAAAAAAAAGCCTAGACTCAATGGAAAAATTCCTTTGATGTCAACCAAATGATATCTTGTTTCCTATTCCTATTCATAGAATTTGAGATACATGTCATCTCATTTCCTACAAGATTCCTATGATAATCCTATCCTATAAACCAAAAGAGGCCTTAGAGAACTGGGCAACATAGCTGCATGGAAAGAATCAATGGAACATGATCTTGTCAACGACATCGAGATACTACTACTAATTAAGATGTGATGTGCTCCTACTCTACCATTGAGCGAGTATGTATATGTGCTTACCGTTTAGTGGCGGCGTACATGGTGTAAAGGGGTAAGGAGGGGATGGCCTCTGACGAGGCCGAGCCCAAGTTGACCACAGCTCCCCTCCCGCGCACCACCATGCCCGGAATCACCACCGCCGTCACCTCCGTCAGCCCCAACAGGTTCACCCGTATCATATCCACCCACTCCTCCACACCGGCCTCGTGCAGGAACACCGCCCTGGGCTCCAGCACGCCGGCGTTGTTCACCAGCACGCCGACGTCCAGCGCCTCCACGGTCTGCCGCAGCCACCGCATCGCCTCGTCGCCTGCCAAATGTATTCTAGTTTGCTTCGTGTTTCACCGTGGGCGGTGGCGAGGAGCGACAGGGTCCAAGACTAGAGTCTTGGTCTTCACGGTGGGAACAGCCCTGCATATCGTCCGGGAGATGTCGCGGAGCTTGGCCGAGTCTCGGCCGGCCGGGATGTTGAGATATAGCTATAGTATGTATATTCCTTGTATAACCAGCCCTCCTTCTTTCATGCATAGTTGAGGACGTGGCTTTCCTATGTACTTATATATATATGTGCATATTACACCCGATCAATATATCGTGAGTTGCATCATATTCTACACAGGATAAGGTTCAGCCCACTGCGCGCGAGCTCCACGGCCAGGGACCAGCCAATGCCGGATGTTGGCCCCGTGATGACGGCCCACGTGTCGTAGCAGCGCCAGAGGTCCTTGGGACGCCGGAGGCACACGGCCAAGTGCGGAACGAGGCCGAACGCCAAGGCAGCTACATAGACGGCACCAAGAACGACCAGTGGTGCGAACCATGCCATCGTATCCTCCTCTCTCGCGCGCCTCTCCGTCGTATATATCCTCCTCCAGCAAATTCTGCATAGCAAACCATCAAGATATGCATGCATGCATGCATCGGTCGACATGGATGTGAAGCAAAACACTGTCGGGCAAATCTCTCTAGCAAATGCTTAGCACAAAAATCAAACTCACGTGAGCTGGGGGAGAAGCAATTGTTGCTCCACGGGCTCTTTGAGATCGGCTCAGGCGGGAGGGAAGGAGGCGAGCTGAGTAACTAGTTTGATATCCTTAAATCCTTTCTAGATCAGCAACTACATAGCCTTGAACTGGTGGGCTTGTTGTCGGACCCAAAGGCATATGCGCGCACGGTGCTCCAATCCATCTCCAAAGTGATCCACTTTAGCTAGATTTCAGTCAGCTGACTTTTAGTTTTATGGTCAGTCGATTTTCTGTCTGTTAGATTGTGCTTCAAGATTTGTGTAGTTTTCCTTTTTCCTGTCTTGTTTTGCTGGTGTACTGGGCTGTGTGGATTCTATTGACTCCTATTTTGGATCAGTCAATTTCCTTCTTGGGCTGGGTTTTCGTGTGTGCATGCTTTTTTCCCTTGGATTTGCTTTGTTTTCTGCTCGTGTACGCTTTTATTTTTCTATTTTTCAGTTGAGTTTTTTCCTTTACATGTATTTCCGGATGTTGAGTATGTGTAAATGTATAGATGTACGAATTACACTACAGTACGGATATTTCACTCTTATAAATTTATTCCATATATTATAAAAGTGCATTTTTGTGTTAATTGTATGCTTTTTTTCATTTTATTTATTCTTTAAGGTTAATAACAGTGCTAATTGTTTTGTGCTAATTAAATACAGTTTTCTATTATTATGTGTATGTATGCATGAAATTACTATAGAATATTTGTGTAAATTATACTAGACTGCTAAAGTTGCATTACTAAATGTGTATTCACTACATATTATAAAAAGTGCAATTTCACTGATAAGTTGTGTGTAAGTTTTTTAATTTTCTATCTTCTTAAGAGTAATATCAATGTCACTAATTGACTCTCTCTTAGAAAACTTTGTTTGTTTTATTATGTCTAGTTTTAAATTCATTTCCTGTTTTTAAGGATGATACCAGTGCCACTAATCTGTTCCTTGTTTAAAAACTTTGTTTTATGTAAAATTCACTATTATATGTTTATTCTTGTATAACTAAAAAAGTGCAATCTATGTTTAAATTGTGTGCAAATTATATCATTATGTTTTATTTTCTTCTTAAAGGGTGGTACCAATGCCACAATACTTGATTTCTTCTTAGAAAAAATTATTTTTATTTTTGTGTTTGTAAGTGAGTATACATGCAAGTATGATACACCATGTGTGTAAATTATAGTAGAGAGCAAAAATTGCACTGTATACTACAACGGTGCAATTTCAGGGCATACTTGTGTGCAAGTTATTTTTTAATTTTTATTCTTCTTAAAGGGTTTCATTCCCCCCTAGAAAACCTCATTATTTTGTTTTTGCTTTTGCTTTTTTAGTGTTTTTTTCTTAAAGGATTTCATTCTTACATAGAAAACTTCATTATTTTGTTATAGTTTTAGCTTTTTTAGTTGTTTTCTTAAAGGGTTTCATTATTCCATAGAAAACCTCATTATTTGGTTTTTGTTTTTATTTTTTATTTTTTCCTTAAAGGGTTTCATTCTTCCCCAGAAAACTTTATTATTTTATTTTTATTTTTATTTTTTATTATCTTTCTTCTTAAAGGGTTTCGTTATATTGTTTTTATAATATTTCATTAGTGACATTTACATTTTCATTTCTTTCTTTTTAAGGGTAATACAAATTCCAGTAATTCATCCCTTCTTTGGAAACTTCTATTTTGTGTAAATTCCGCAATTATATGCTTATCCTTGCATATTATAAAAGGTGCAATTTTGTGTAAATTGTGTGCAAATTTTACATTTGTTGTATTAGATTTTTGTTCATTTGTAAAGGGTAATATAAATGTCACTATAAATTCTTCGTTGGAAAACATGATATTTTATTTTTGTTTTGGTGTTTATTTCACTTTCTCTCTTCTTAAAGGGCAGTAGCATTGTCACTTATTCATTTGTTCAAATTTTGTCTGTACATTGTGAAAAAGCGCAATTTAAGTGTAAATTGTGTGCATAAGCGCAATTTAAGTGTAATATATGCTTATTCTTGCATATTGTGAAAAAGAGCAATTTAAGTGTAAATTGTGTGCAAATTTTGCCGTTGTTTATTTAGTTTTGTTTCATTTTTATTCTTCCTGAAAGGTAATACAAATGCCACTAATTTATTTGTCATTAGGAAACTTCTTTATTTTAATTATATTTCAGTTTATATTTTATTTCCTTTCTAGTTTAAGAGTAATGCCAACGCCACTGATATTCATTTTTTTCTTAGCAATCTTCCTTTTCGCGAAAATTCACCATTATATTCTTATTATTGCATATTATAAAAAAAGCATAATTATGGGTAAATTGTGTGCATATTTTATCATTATTAGTGTTTTAGCTTTGTGACAGACTCATGCTAGACTTTTTCTCAGGTATTTTTCTCTAAATAACACTGCATTTAGACTGCAGGTATACTGTAGCAAGTTGTGGGACATACATACTTTGTTTTGGCGGCATTTGAACCATCGCGGTCAAAAAGGAAAATTACCTCACACTGTGACTCCCTCTCTTATTAAACTTCTCTGCCATGCATGCATTCTGTCTCTCATTTTTTTTTCACATGCATGCACACATCACAAATCTCTCTCAGTACCTTTCTCTCTCTCTCTCTCTCTCTCTCTCTCTCATGTCTGTCCACAACACCATCTCTCACAAGCGTGCTCTCTCGCGCGCGCGCACACAGTCCAAATCTCGCAGGCATAGTTGTTGCCGGCCTTATTAGGCTTTTTTTCCTGTGGCTGTGCATGTTCACACCTACACAGAAAAGTGACTGACAGAATACAAATTTCAGTTGATTGACACCTAGTCGGTCCCAAAGTGATCAATGCTATACGGCAAGGTAGTTAAGCCATCCTTGATCCTCCCTCCATTCCATAATAAGAGAGGGCCACCGTGGGGAAGTCTTGGTCGCCACCCATACCCTCACTGCCTCCGTCGTTCTCATCCACCCCCCTCCTTTCTCCTGGATCATGCGGCAAGGGCAAGGTCCACGGCGCTGGGCCACCTCCGATGTGGGACGGCGTAAGTTCGGGCTCCATCCGCATCGCCTCCTCAATGGTCTCCGGCCAGCAGCCCTGCTCGTGGCGCACGTCCATTCGCCTCAAGTATCTCCACCTCGCCAATGCCTCCTCATAGTCGCTTCGCCTATTTCCTGCCGCGGTAGCACCGCCGGCATGGTACGTGCACCTTCAAGGCCGCTGTATGGTTGAACCCGCACAGTAGTCCAGATGCTTACTCCCCCCGTCGCCCGCTTGTTTGATTGTTTGCTAACAACTTAAACTAATTCACCAATGGATTTTGAACTCACCTTTGTTAACTTGTTTTAGGCTAACTCACCTTTGCTAACTGCTCCACACTGATATGCATTTTCCTCTCGTCCATACCTAATCCTCATACTTTTGCTAACTTCATGGATCTGCTTAAGTGCCAACTCAATTACTACTAATAGGCATCCCCTGCGGCAGTATGGTCCTCTACTCAAGTAGCAAGCTTGCAGTTCACTAACCATTTTATGTGATCTAATCTGCTCTATTCTCCTTCGCAGGGTAAATGGGGTGTGAGATCCATAATGCTAGCTTCATCAAAGGTCATCCAAATTTGGCCAGAGGAACTACTCAGGATATTTTACAGATTACTATTGCAGTTCCACTCCGGTGAGATGGCTGAATTCTTGTACTCTCAGGATACTCACCAGGTACTAATAAGTAGTAGTACTTCTCCACAAGTATATGTTGTAGTCTATAGCTAGTTTGTCTGATTGATTTCTGCGCGTCAAATCCTAGCTAGGGATAAGGTGCATGCATATCTGATTAATTTCGCAATGGCAAGTGCAAGTGTCAAAATATATATTATTCTCCCAACTATGCTACCCAACCCACGAGGGAATCCCCAACTAATCTGGTTGATTTCTAAATGTATACATGTCTAGTTTAGCATATTTCCAAGTAGTAGCTTTGGATCACCATTCAGATCTAACAGGTTACGAACTGATTTTTTTGTGGGAAGGTTACGAACTGATTAGTTACTATAGTAGCAACACTGCATTATACATGACAAAGGCGCCATTGATACAATTGCAGATTATGGAGCATGAGTTGTTATCTCCAGAGACAGCAAAAAAAACCTTGTGACAAGATCACGTAATAAATCACGCAATATTGAGTGTGGAAGGACAAGGGAAGAGTCAATTACAGCGAAAACTATGATGATGGCAGAATTCATTGTAGAACTCAATCAACAATTATCACCTCATTTGTAACAATAACGAATTTGTTGTCCTGACTATATATGTGTGTATTAGAGTTCGGACAAAACATAGACTGCCTTTTTGTCATGATGACCATATTCTAAACATATACATGTTCATAAATTTGCAAGCTATGGTTATCGAGGCAGAGTGATGCTTGATTTTGAACAAATGGGTGTTAAAAAATTGGTGACAAGCAGATCCCTGATGGTAATGATCTTGGTGGTTTTTCTTAGGAAGATGATGACTTCTTTTGTTCTGATTAGTTGATAAAGTGATATCTCGAGCCACTAGCTTTATTTATCATTTTCATTTGTATATGGTTCTCTTATCAGCATATGTAAAATGTCATCATGAATATTATGAAAACTAGTGTTTTGTTAGGTAATATTTATATAAGCTACAGTAAGGAAAACATGGTTAATTCTAAACTCAGAATTTTGTTGCAATGGTAGATATATTTTTGTAACTCATGGTTACTGATATGTTAAAATCTTTTTTTGCAGATTCTAGCCATATTCTTTTGATGGGATGATATGCAGCTCATCTTTCAAGAAGTTGGGATGGACAAATAAAGACCAAAGCAACCCTAGCCGCCTTCAAGATGCCATGAGAAAGGCCTCCTGCAAATGTAACTTTGAAGAGGAGAGCTATACAATTGTGTTTGAGAGTCAAGAGAACACTCGTTTGTTAATATATTTCTTAGTGTCTGTTGATGCTACATGTTGTATCAGGTTGATATATAGCTTGTGTTATTTTGGCTTATGGGGAATGTGAACTATGAAACGTGATGTGGAATTGGCATTGATATTTATAGAGTAATTATTTGTCATGTGATGTGAAAATACCCTTTGTTGGGTAATTGACTTGGTCAATGGAAAAAGTAGCCTCTATGGAATTGAGCCAGCTAATAATTGTAGAGATTTTTTTGAACAGAAAATAGTAGAGATGGTTATGGCCTAATAGAAATGTTGACTGATCAACCCATATTGGGCTGGATGGCAATATCATATATATGCCCATTAGAAAAGCCCAACCCATATTGGGCTGGATTGGGTTGGATATCCATTTGAAAACCCTTTGTGCACGGTGACCATCAACGCATATGTAGTGTTGTTAGACTCTAACCCTATACGTTGCTATATAGCAACGTTTCTAGACGTCGTTTACCAACGGGTGCATATACATTGTTGTAGACCCTTGCAATGCCACCAACGGCAACACATATTAATCCGTTGGTGTAGACCAGTGCAACACTTATACGGACATACAACAACGCATAGATGCCTTGCTGTAGGGGGGTTCCTGTTGTAGTGGACAAATCCTAATCTCGAAATACGCCAACCCAACATGTACCTTTGGAGACACCTGTAGAGCTCCTTTATAATCACCCAGTTACGTTGTGACGTTTGGTAGCACACAAAGTGTTCCTCCGACAAACGGGAGTTGCATAATCTCATAGTCATAGGAACATGTATAAGTCATGAAGAAAGCAATAGCAATATACTAAACGATCGGGTGCTAAGCTAATGGAATGGGTCATGTCAATCACATCATTCTCCTAATGATGTGATCCCGTTAATCAAATGACAACACATGTCTATGGTTAGGAAACACAACCATCTTCGATTAACGAGCTAGTCAAGTAGAGGCACACTAGTGACGTTTAGTTTGTCTATGTATTCACACAAGTATTATGTTTCCGGATAATACAATTCTCACTACAAGAAATATGTCAACTTGTGACCACCACTATTGGTCACTGAATGGTCACAAATTTTCATTTGTGACCTTTTTGTGACCAAAAACATAAGGTCAAAAGCTGGCCGTCATAAACTGACTATAGCGACCTTTCTTCTGGAATGGTCGTAGACGTTTATGGCCAAAATACGTCTACTGTGGCATTTTGGTCACTAGCAACCTCCCCAGGCCACGTAGGCATCCAGCGTGGCAATCTGACGTGGCACAAGATTCAGCCCGGTCCAATTCGGTTTTCTACATGGGCCTAGCCCAACAATTCGGCCTATTTATGATTTTTTTCCTAGATGTTTTTGGGCCTTTTCTATCATGGGCCTTTACCTTTCCACAGAGTTTGTTTCCTTTTTGTTTCTATTTTCTATTTGAGTTGAGGCCTTCTTATAGTACTTCTGAATAGCTTTTTAGCCCAGGTTATTTTGGGCCATGGCATCTTAATAGTAGAGTATATTTGGGCCGTGGCCAGTATCAGGTCCAGTAAGAACATTTTTTCTGGAGAATTTAATGTTCAAGTAAAATGTACACAAGACATTACAGGGAAATAGCACATACAACAGCACATAAATTTTCGTTTCAATCCTACTAGAGCTCACTACAACATAGACAGTACATGACACTTCATCCTTCAATTTTTTGCAAGGCACTAGACGAGTACATCTCTCGGAAGCAAAATACACCACCACACGCCATGGTGCGCCATCTTACTCGATCTGGCTTCAAGGAACTAGCAGCGCTGCTTGCTCCTTTGGCCCAGAGCTCCTTGCTGTAGAGGATGGCTGAAACTCAGATGCGGAGCTCCCTGCACATGACATATTGTGTCAATGTTTGCAGCAACAGAAAGAACTCACATACCAGCAACAGAAAGAACTTGCACAGTAATGTATCAACCATCAAACAGTATGAAGCAAAAACAAATAAGAGGGGGAGGAGTTTATACCTGATCTTCTTGAGCCTCTCCTTAAGCAAAAGCATCATCCAAGGTAATCGTCTAAACAAGAACACTCCTATGATTACTTAAGCATAGAAGGCATGTCATTTCTATATATAACTAAAGCATATTCAGCAAGCTACCGAAGCCAACAACTATGATTACTTAAGAAGGAAAATAGTCATCATAAGCCTATATTTCTTCAGGTTGGGCTCATGCACCACGAAACAACTTTAAAAATATAGAACCAATCCAGGAAGGGAAATTGATATGTAGTAGAGTTGCCTTAACTAATATATTGTGCTAGCTAGTGTAATGAGATGGATGCAAACTCAGAATCTTTCTTAGCTTAAATAAGAGAAGATGGAAAAAAGAGCAGAGTCGAAGCAGGGGTGGATTGGAAGAAGTATCGCTTTGTTGAAGCGATGCGAGGCTTGGCTTGGGTGACTAGCAGGTCCAATGCTGAAATGTTATTGAACATGAGGAGCGACAGGGGAACATGACTAGCAGGCCGCTCTTTGTGGAAATGAGGTGTTGGCAGCGGCGCCTTCTTCTTCTTCTCCATCTCGCATGTAGGATCCTAGAGCACAGACAAAAACAAAGTGATGAAAGCGGGTTAAAGGTAGGTATCGGCTACAGAAACAGACAATATGTAATTATCCATAGCACTGCTGTAGAAGAGGCATTTTTTTTATCAAAGTACAGGTTGCAGCAAAAGAAATTGGCAAGCCTGTTTATATCAGTAAACAAAAATGCAGCAGCACATGGGCATGGCAATGCTGTACTAGTAGTACTTGATGCTATTTGCATCACAAAGTAAACACAGAGAAGTTAAAACCAAAAAACCCACGAAAAAATGCTACTGCTCGCCAAACTACGGAAGCGGATTTTGGTTTACAAATATGCATTACGTACATGTGTGTTGCTTCTTTACTCCCTGTGCTGCATGCCTAATGATATGCAGCAATAAGCCCTGCTTGTATCATCACGATTTAGCCATGATACAGTCTAGAGGATTCCATAGTATATGTTGCAGCCTAAAAAACAGCAATGCAATGAACCATCTGAAACCCTACAGCATGTGTTTAGTTCCAAGAATACTATTTTCAGGAACAGTTGACCAACCCAGTTACGTTGTAGTTGGTTACACCTAGCTAGAAAAATTAAAATGAGAAGATACATAGACCTCTATTAGCAACAAAGGGTCTTGAGAACCAAGGAACATATTGTTCAGATGCAAACTAGACCCATCCAGATGCAAGTGATTGATGCATAATATATTGCCGAGTGCCAGTTCAAACAGAAAGGGTAACATTTGTATCCATGGAGCGGTATTGAATCTCAACTAGCAGCCAATTTCCACCAAAACAACACACTGGACGCATCAGGGAACCGGCCAAACTGAAATGAATATAGGGGAGAGAGGCGAGGTAAATCACCTTGGTAGCAGGGTGGGCTTGATGGTGTGGTGATTGTTGGGCATGACCTTGATGGGCAGCAGCGGCGTGCCCTTGACAGGTGCAGCACCGTGGCGATGGGAGCAAAGCAAACTTCCTGCAGAGACCACACGATCAGATCGGGAGATGAAGAAACAAATCCAGCATAAGAAGATAAGGGAGTGGAGGGACGAACAAGGCTATATCTCCATGGTTTGGGCGCGAGCGGGCTGCTCCAAGGAGGGAGTCGCTGCTGGGCGGGAGGGGATGGTCGAAGGGGCGACTTCTCCGGCCGGATGGGCGGCGCCGCAGCGGAGGCTAACCCTCCTCTTCAGATCCGAGGCGGGGCTTCTGCTGGTGGCATCCATGGCCTTCCCTGTGAAACAGAGAGGCTGCAAGGTGACGGAGAGGGAAGGGAAAAGTAGAGGAGGAGGAGGAGGGGGGATGGGGACGAGACGAACCTCGCCAAGGATGTCGGGGAAGAGACAGCATCCGCGGCGGCGGCTAGGGTTAGCCGCTTGCTGGTGGGTGGGTCGGGCAAGGAGCACGAAATCTAGTCGGTAGAGACGGTGCAGCGGCCAGAGGAGAGCCCGGTGGAACTGCTCGATCCGGATGGGGAGAGGAGCTACTCGATCCAGATGGGGAGAGGCGTTTGTGTCCCGGATCTCACGGGTGGAGGGGCTATGTGCCCCCCTGATCACGGATCCATGGCCGGTGACTGGTGTAGGTCTGCTGGGCACCGTCGAATCCCGCCTTAGGTCGCCGGGATTGGGTGCCGGAGGTGGCGGTGGGAAGTTGGATCTGGGAGTGGGAAGAGGGGAGAGGATCTAAGGTGGGGAGGGGAGGTGTGGCGAAGGTGGGTGGCGGAGGTGGGTGGCGGCGAGGGGATGGGTGGAAGAGGTGGAAGGGGATCGGCGGTGTTGGGCGGAATCGATGGGGGCGGCGGCGCACGGAGGAGGGCGCGGCTGGGGTTTGGATGAGGGACGAGAGCTGCGCTGATTCGGGAGGGGGATGAGAGGGATGAGGGGTAGAGGGGGTGGGGGAAGAGGGCTGCCGTCGGATCCAGGCCTATCCAACGGTGGTCGGGCATGATCCGCGTGAGGTGCTCGTGGCCCAATCAGAATGCAATAAAGGCCTTGATGATTTTATGACCATATAAATAGGTCGTAAATGATTAAAAATAAGTTCTTTTGCAGGAAAAAAGCATTTTTCGTTGTTGAAGTATAAAAAATAGTTTTGTTGTGATGAACCTACCAACTCTATGTATTAGACCAAATTTTATGTATAATTTACCAAATGATTTTATGTAAAATGCTTTTAATCCACGAAAAATTCATTTTTCATTTTTTCGAGTGCCCAAAATGAGTTTTTTTGTGAAGGACCTATCATATATTTGTTGTAAAATTGGACCTAATCAATTTTATAAAATACTAGGCCATATATAATGCACAATTGACTAAATGGTTGGGTGTCAAAAAAATTTATCCACCTCTGGTGAAAAAGACAAATTCCTGCCGATTCAGGTGAAAGCGGGTCAAATTTGAACTGTAGCTACTTCGTAGTTTGCTCTTTATTTTTTCCAAAAATCATTTCTAGGTAAGTAAGTATCTATTTAATCAAAGAAACACCAAAAAAAATTACAAGATTCAACCACTAGCTAGGAACGGTCATTCCCGGCGTTTTGACCGCATTTTGAAACGGGCATAAAAAATTCAAAAAAAATCAAAAAATTGGAAAACCTTCACATTGTGTCATTATATGTGACCAAGTTTCCAAAAAAATAATAAACTTGTAATACGGAAATTATTTTTAAAAAGTGTTCTCAGAAATGAGCTATCATGCGTGAAGATTCATGGCTTTCAAGCCAAATGATCAATTTTATGGCCACATTCATAGCATAGTTTGTTCAAATGATCTAATATTGTGCACAAGGGTGCATCTTGGAATTCCAAACAATGTTGCGTAAGGAAGTTTTCATTTTCTTTGCACGGAAAATTCATTTTCCATTTTTTGAGTGCCCAAAAGAAGGTTTTTTGTGAAGGACCTACCAAATAATTGTTGCAAAAATGGACCAAATCAATTTTATAAAATACTAGGACATATATAATGCGCAATTGACCAAATTTGAACTGTAGCTACTTCGTAGTTTGCTCTTTATTTTTTCCAAAAATCATTTCTAGGTACATAAGTATCTATTTAATCAGAGAAACACCAAAAAAATTCCAAGATTCAACCACTAGCTACGAACGATCATTCCCGCCGTTTTGACCGCATTTTGAAACGGGCATAAAAAATTCAAAAAAATCAAAAAATTGGGAAACCTTCGCATTGTGTCATTATATGTGGCCAAGTTCCTAGGAAAAATAACAAACTTGTAATACGGCAATTATTTTAAAAAAAGTGTTCTTAGAAACGTGCTATCACGTGTGGAGATCAATGGCTTTCAAGCCAAATGATCAATCTTATGGCCACATCCGTGACATAGTTTGTTCAAATGATCTCATATTGTGCACAAGGGTGCATATTGAAATGGCAAACAATGTTGCCAAAGGAAGTTTTCATTTTCTTTGGACGAAAAAACCATTTTCCATTTTTCGAGTGCCTGAAAGGAGGTTTTTTTGTGAAGGACCTCCCAAATAATTGTTGCAAAATTGGACCAAATCATTTTTATAAAATACTAGGCCATATTTAATGCACAATTGACAAAATTGTTGGGCGTCAAAAGTTTGGATCCACCTCTGGTGAAAAAGACAAATTCCCCCCGATTCAGTAGGAAGCGGGTCAAATTTGAACTGCAGCTGCCTCATAGTTTACTATTTATTTTTTCCAAAAATCATTTATAGTTACATAAGTACCTATTTAATCATAAATACATGGTTTGATGGCGATACGTCGAGGTTTGGGCGGTGGCCAAGGCCCCCAACTCTAGAGCGCGTAAAGTTGCATGCCCGACGCGTGGTCACCGCGTGACCGTGGCGTTGCCATGTGTTCTGGGCAGCCTAGGCATGTCTAGTGGGTTGGGCACTCCCCGGGTAGGTTCTAGGAAGAAAATTACAACATAAGATTCTCATGAGGAGACCGATCGATGCTCAAACATGAATTAGCAGCCAAGTGTTTGATTAGCGGTACGGGAAATGCACATGGCCAATGGGCGTGAGTTTTTGCTGAGGATGATCATATACTAAGAAGAATGTCTTCGCAAATTTTTAGATCAAAAGGAGGATCCTAGGTGGTACTTGCTTTGCAAAGTACCACACTGGACAGAAATATGAATGTTGAAGCTGGGCTCAAAATAATGAATGGATTGAGCTGAAATTTGGTGGAGGATGGTTATTTGGGCATTGGAAAGAACCGTAGGAAATTGATACCATTTGGACATGCCAAAGTGGTACTTCCTTCACAATGCTCTTCTATGGACAGAAACCTGGGAAAACTAGTGAGAGAAATTGAATGAATGAAATGAGCTTAAATTTGGTGTAGGTAAGTTACATAGGTATGGTTATGCCTTGATAGATTTTCAGATGATTTGGGTAAGCCTAGCTAGTACTTACTTCACAAAGCTTCTCTTGAGGTAGAAACTTTGAAAATTTCCTGAGAAAGATTGACTAGGAAAATGGAGTTGAATATTATCATGTGGCAATGATTTGGGTATGGAAGAGTGCCCAAAGAGTTTGAGGTTAATAGGAGGGTCTAGATAACACTTGCTTTGCAACGTGCCAATTTGGCCATAAAATATAAATTGAACCTGGGCTCACATAGATAATTTTCCTGAGCTGCAATTTAGAGGAGGGTGATAATTTGTGCATATGAAGAAACTGTATAAATTTCATGTCATTTGGATATATAAAAAAGGTACTTCCTTCACAATGCTTCTAGGTGGACAAAAACTTTGGAAATTTGCCGAGGAAGATTTGCTAGGCAAGTGGAGCTGAATTTTGTGATGCGGTAATGATTTGGATAGGAAAGAGTGCCCAAAAATTCCGAGGGCAATTAAGAATATATAAATAGCACTTCCTTCATAAAGTGCTGTCGTGAACAGAATAGGAAAATGAATATTGTTGAATTAGTTTTGAACTAGGCAAGGAAGGATTTTTACATATTTGATGAAGATATGGCCCAAAGAATTTATGAGATTTTTTTTGGGAATTTTTGGAATGACATAAATATAGGTTGCTTCACAAGCTAGGGCAAAAACTGCCACATGGACATGACACATAGGCAAAACTGATGAGGTGGCGCCTAGTCATAGCAACCCACCACAATTTACAAGGTTATGACCATCTATATTGGTCATGATCAGCTAGAAATAAGGCAGCAGACCAGTGCCATCTGCTTTATGACCATTTCGTGTAAGGAAATTACGACCTTTCTGACCAAAATGGTCGTTATAGTTTAGGTTTTGGAGCCCCCCGAACAACTTTTGACCAATTGGTCTGAAATGGTCATAGATATATGACCAATTCTTCCAGGGTCACTAACAGAAGGTCACAAGTTAACATATTTCTTGTAGTGTCTAGCATGAATAATAAACATTTATCATGATATAAGGAAATAAATAATAACTTTATTATTGCCTCTAGGGCATATTTCCTTCAGCAGTATTGTAGCGGTGTCATGGGGTGGAGCGCCCATAGTCAAGCCCCGGGGATGTAGCCATATCGGTGAACCTTGTTAACAAATCTTGGTGTCGTGCTCGTGTGATTGCTTTGTCCTTGGATGATCGATGGTGACCTCGGATTTATTCTAACAGATACCACCATGACAAAATTTATCTTATGTAGCTTGGCTAATCCATAATTATTCCATACAATATACTTGCCATGACTTTGTAGAGGTTTATATATAGTTTTGGCCATGGATCATGGCAAATTTTGCTATTAGTTTTGTTTTACTTGTTTCCAAAAAATCATGGCAATTTGCAATGTGTTTTCTATTCACTTTTTTAATTAGCTTTTTCACATGGATCACGGCAATTCTGGTCTTAAAGAACATTTTGTATCATATAGTACTCGGAATCTCGGATGATCGAGACAGGAAACAAATGTCAAAGATGGTCTTTCTCGTTGACTGTGTCTGCTACCAAGGCACTTGCTATTCCTAAAGTGACCCATTACATCTAGAAGTATATATAGTTATCATCCTGCTCTGTTTATCTGTCAACTATACTTTGAGGAGGAAAATATATTTGTAATCTCAAGTCAGGGTTACGTGTTCATAATCTCATCTGATAACTGAGTATATCTAAATCTCAAATCAGTCCTGGCTTTCTAGATGTGTAATCCACACGAGGAGGGGATGGAGAGTCAGATACGATGAGTTGGATGAAATATATGATAAACCAAAGAAATAAAATTATTTTGGTACGCACATTGTCACCCAACAACAAACATAACTTGATAATGAAATAACATTACAATGTTCTCCACAATATACCACCATAGTCCATACGCCGACCGCAGACACATGATTTTGTCGAGATTACACTGCCACTGAACTGATACGAGCTAGAAACTGACTAGAACCATGACACCAGATTAACCACTGAAATGCAAAACGATCGTGGATGATTGTTATTTTACCACCAATAATTCAGAACGAAACTACGGATAGTACCACAGAAATCGAGACCAGATGAGCAGCTTGTCACTTGATAGAACTATAGACCCCACAAAAGCAAACAACTCCAGGCCATATATGCTAAGTTGAGCATGTTCTACGACTTCAAACACAATGTGTAATCAGAACATGCAGCTCCAGCTTTATTGCTCCGGCCTATAGTTTAGGACATGATGCCGCAGCTGTATTTGAAAATAAGATAGCGCGTAAGTTGCGTATACCACGATCTTACTTAGAAGGAGGACCCAAAGAGTTAAACACAAAATAATTGTAAAGATTATGTCATCATCCAGACAAGAAAGCAAACCATGAAGTCTATTAAATATCAATGTGGTGATATAAGATAAGTTTTGAGGCGAAATTTGGGTGACCATTTCGAGGTACATGAGGCTAAGATTCAGATATCACATACATACCCAAAACAGTTATCTGTGAACGAAGATTTTCAAGTGAGATTTCTAGTAGTCCTAGAAACCAAGTAGTACCTCTAGGTACAGACTTGCCATAGAAAAAAACTTTTCCTGCTTGTCTTTTTCCACAATTAGCACTAGTAATTTAATGCTTGACATGCAAATTAGTCGCATTCATTTCATTAACATGTCTTTTGTCTATTGTTATGCAGTAAGCTAACATGTCTTTCCTCATCTATTGTTTAGTTCAACATTTTGCATTTCATGCAAACTTTAGAATAAAAAGAAAAGTGTTTGGAGATTACTATTCTATTTTACTCTAAAGCTACATGCTACTTAGATTTTAAGACGAGTTACAGAAATCAATACCTGAAGCCTATGGTACGAACATGCTGCACAGATCATAGAAATCATTTCTCACAGAATCTAGTGCCTTCAGGCACCTGACAAGAAAAAACTCAGTAAGTTGTGAAGCTCGTTTCCAAGTGCTCATGGCGATGTTATTAATTGATAAAGGAACATGTTATTAATTAATAACTACTGAAAATGCTCATGGCCATTACAATTTGCCTCCTTAAGAACAAAACTCTGCATTGGTAGGGTTATCTTAACAATCCTAAAGGATACAATCAACTAAATTAAAACGGAGAAGTTATATTCCTAACCCGAGAATCTCAGTGGAGTTAGACAAATATGTCTATCTATGATGTCTGAATACATTCAGCAGATTACAAAAGCAGTGAACATGCAATTCCATCAATATATACTCTGATAACACTAATAGTAAGAAAATATGTTCCAGTAGATGACGTGAGCACACTAGGAAATCATTATTCAGTATGAAGATTTCAATAACGAAATGATTGAAAAACAATAGTGTGTGACATGAGAGCACAAATTACTAACCCAATGCTGCTCTTCTCCTGGCAACACTCATGGAACTGAATGCAACTGTTCTTCACTCTCCGAGCACCAACACTGCGACATGCAATAGCATACAATGAGGAAAGACCCACAAAATCGGCTTAATGACAGAAAAATAGCGTTGTAGTGCTCTCCCTTCATTCCAGCCTCTTAAGCAAATAGATGTACCACCGACTTATGAAATCAACTAAATACAACTATGAAAGCCCAGTGTAAGCAAAGTGATACATTGATCCACTAGGAGTTAACATTTTCAGTAATGAAAGTGTTGTGATCCAAAAAAACAATACGTATATACCAAAAACATACCTAAACCAAGATTCATTAGGCAAGGGATCTATGTCATGCAAAGTTGTGATGCTGAAGGAGAGGGTGACGATCCTACCCAAATTAATTGTACGAGCCCCACTTCAGAAAGGAAAATGTGAAGTGCTTCTCTTTGAGCCCTCTAATCATTAAGCACTCCAACAGATGAATGGATGTCAACCTCCAAAACATCAATTGGAAGAGCCACTTAACAAGGTGGATATTTTTTTTGCGGGGTAACAAGGTGGATATAAGAGTACTACTCATGGAGCTATATGATTTATGGGAAGTGATTGATATTTGTCAGATCTAATTCATAGAATGGTACAACAGCCAAGGTTTTTTGGATCCAAACCGTAAAGTACTACAATGGCCAAATTGTCCGATGTACATCATAGAACAATACAATGGTCGAACGGTTTTGTCAGATCTTAATCATAAAACGGTACTACGCCTGTACAGTTTGTCAGATGTAAATTATAAAACAGTAAAACAGCCAAAGGGTCTTCGTATTGAAATAATATAAGAATATAACGGAAAAATTAATTGGAAGATGTCACGTGCTAAATGTTGAGCCACCTGAGATGTACGGAATGGATTATTTTTTGTCAGATCTAGATGATAAATCACTACAACTTGCCAAACTAATATCAACCCTCCCCTTATTTATCTCAATCTATCCATACTTGTTGAGCCGCCTGGTCACTTTAGGAAATTGACCACCCTTGCCATAAAACACTATAATGATGAAAATGGACTATAATTCTCCCCCAACATGATTGTATGCCTTATGATGTATCTAGCTGGGATCTAAATACCTAGTTTTCATTCCAAGACACAGAAAACTACAATAGTCCTGATACATACTACTGCACAAACACATACAAAGAGGATGTGAAAGAAGAAGGAAAGGGGCCTCACTATAAACTATTTCCCCAGAGCTGATCCACAAATGTGTCCACCTTGCCATAGTCCACACATGGTTGGTCCCTACATAGACATAATCCGAATGCCCAAGTAAGAAGTCAAATCAAACCACCCTACACAAATGATCAGATCACCTGACATGGCAACATACAATTGCTTGGCGAGCTCGCCAATGATACGCTCACCCTCCTCGCAGAAAAGCATGACAACCTTCGCAACGAAGTCTGGGTTGCCCTCATCTTGGAGCATCTCAAGTTGCCGGAACTGATCATCCAGCAAACCCTAACCCACCAAAGAAACACAAAAGCAGAAACATCATAATCCAACAATTAATATTGTGTTACACATCCACCTTGGGAGAAACTAGAACCCATGGTTTTAAATAGCCCGCTATAGCGTTTACAAGAGGTCTTGCGCTACGGGACTTTGATCCAAACACATGAAAGAACTTTTTAAATAGCTCTGCTATAGCACGCTATAGTGTTTAGAAGAGGTCGCCGCTAAGAGGCTTAGCGCGCTATTTAAACTATGCCAGAACCCCACACAAATGGCATCAAAATTGTATATAGCTCACCGCAGCGAACATGTTGGCCACAAGGGTGCTGAGTTGGTTTGACTTCGCCGCCGCCATGGCTACCCACGGCATGGAGTTAAGCTAGCAGGGAGGAGAAAAGCTAAGCGAGGAGAGGAAAAATGAGGGTGATGTGGTAATGGATGGAGATTGGGGTTGAGTTGGTGTGGTATATATAGGAGAATTTGATTACCAAGTCATTGGCTGTAGCTAGAAACAGAGGGCTGCCATTCCATATTTTTATTGCCCTCATTTATTTCGTCTTTTGTCCTTTCATTAGCTGTACTAGCTGGAAATGGACGACTACCCTTCCTTCTCTTTATTACTCTCGTGTCTTTCCTTTTTTTACCTTCACCTTTTGATTATTTTTAGCTAACATTTTATATCAATTAAATGCCTTACTTGATTTGACTGGTTAGATCTAGGCATTGTTTCATTGGATACCTTTCATTTGCCTCTCACTTTCCAGGATGTTGAATATTAAATTGTTTTGATTATTGTGAGATCGCTAAGTTTTATGTAATATTCTTGATGGGATGTAGGAATAGTTTCATTAGATACCTTTTATTTCCTTGTCTCATTTGGAGTAAGTCATTAATTTGACTAGCTGGATCCATTGCTATTTTCGCTGGATACCATTTATGCTCCAGCTTTTACTTAACTGTTTACAACTCATCCTCATTAACATAATCATATAGTTATATATAGTAGTTAATGTGGATTACGATGATATAGGGATAATGGTCGACAACGCTATGAATTAAATAATTGTGGGTTATGTACTCCCTTGTAGCTCCCTTAAGAAATCAAAGTTTAGTGTAGATGACAAGTGTAGATAAATTTTAGTGTAGCTCCTTTTTTTTCTGAACTGTTGTAACTAGCCATCTATGGCATAACATCTGAGGGACGACCAATGTTCGGTCACAAAGGTAGCTAGATCACGACAACTTGATGATATCGGTTACTATTGTGAAGACGACAATAGACGTAAAATGTACGTGGTAAGTTGAAGCAACCGTACAATATCTACCATGTCCGAGAGAACTTTTCTTTATTCATACCATTTAAAGTAAATACAAATATATCACATGTGCCATTATATTGAATCACTACGTACAAAAAGATTTCTACATGATGTAAGTACTTTTAGTGGCATGGTCCATTATCATTATGGACATATTATGGTCGATATCATGGTCACCAAACAAGAGTTTATCTTGATGCACGCAACACATTGCTGGCTGTCTCTGTGTAATTATATATCAATTACATTACTAGCTAGAAACCAAAAATGACAGCAGTACTCAACATAGCTCTCCCTCTGTTCCTAAATATAAGTCAATATAAATTACATATGGATGTATATAGACATATTTTAGAGTGTAGATTCACTTATTTTGCTCCGTATGCAGTTCATGGTGGAATCTTTAAAAAGATTTATATTTAGGAATGGAGGGAGTACTCAGCTAGCTGGTTTTATATTGGTACAACGACCAAACAACAGAGCTTTGGCTTTGATATCTGGATCATCTATCTGCCCAGGTGGATGTCAATAATACAAACATAAAGGAAATTGTATGTTTTATCCCTTTTGCCTCCTTAAAAAAATATCCAAACCAAATATTCAGTCTAGAAACCCAAACCGCATATTAAGTTTTTAATATATGCTGAACCTTTTTTATATACGGTATGGTGAAACAAATTAACTGATGAACATTTTTTATACAAACTGACCTTTTCTTTAGCTTGTAAAGTATGATGAACTATTTTATTAGTATACATTTAGTATTTTTTTTCTAATACACACAAAACTTTTTTGAAAACAAACAACCTAATACGCACAAACAATTTTATCAAATTCTTGAACTAATTCCAAAATTTGCGTTTTTGAATTCACAAATATTTTTCAAATGTAAAAAAAATCAAAAATAGTGCTATGAAATTCTTGAATTTTATTAAATGTAAAGTGAAAGCACTCAAAATAAAAAACGAAGTGAAAAAATCGAAAGAAGAAAAAAGTAACAAACTTACCTTGCGCTGGCACATGCGCGCTGTTACACGTTGGGCTAGATCCTACTTCTCGCATGGGTCGGAGAATAGCCTAGTAATGTGTACCTCCCGTCGCAACGTGCTGGTTAAATTGAGCCGGCCAATTTCTAGCTTTTCCACCTCACTAGTTAGTTTTCCCATATTGTCTTGTTTTTCCCTTCCGATTTTTCTTTCTTTCTTCTTTTTCATTTTTTTGTTTTCTATGTGTGCTTTCCTTTTTGTACATTTTTTTTAAGAATACTTTTTGAATTTCGCAAGCATTTTCTGAGTGTGGGAAAATTTACAAGTCATGAACACTTGTTTAATTCCTTCGTGTTTTTCGATATAATTTTTTTAAGTTAGTGAACATTTCCCAATTTTGTGAAATGTTTTTAGATCTGAGAACTTTTTCTCAAATCGACACAAAAATTCGAAATTTCGGAACAAAATTTGAAATTAGTGGATATTTTTTTAACACATGGATATCATTTGAATTGGCAAATATTTGTAAATTGTTGAATAATTTTTCAAATTTGGGAACTTTATTTGGTCTCCACAAGAATTTCGAAAAACAATACAATATTTGAAATTCAACAAACAAGTTTTGAGATTATAATTTTTTAATTCATTTTTTAAATTCATGTACATTTTTGTTATTCGTAAAAATTTATCAATCCCGAAAATATTTCAAATTCATGAACACTTTTCAAAATTTGGAATAAATTTTCAAATTCATGAATCATTTTTGTAACAAAGAACATTTTTTAAAATCTATAAAAAAATAGTTGAGATTTTGGAATAGTTTTTGAAGTGAAAAGGCAAGAAGAAACAAAGAAAAACGAATAAAACCTGAGCGCCTAGCCCGAATGCGGATTGCCCAAAATGGCGTGTGGGGAAGCTTGGGTGCGCGTCAGCTCACTTTCCTGTGCGCATGTCGCGAAATAGGACTCGTGAAGGCGTATGGCCTAGTTAGCATGGGCGCACACTTGTTGCCCTCTTTTGAGATAGTTGCCCCCACTCAGCGGACATGGATAAACTGAGCTCGAGCTCATATGAGCTTGGTGAATAGTAAAATCCAAAAAAATGAAAATAAATCCAAACAAATCTGATTTTTTTTGTGGCAACATTTGACAAATGTTTTAGATTCTGGCAAAATTTCATCATAAAATGACATTTGTGTAAGTCATGGCAAAAAAAACAAAATTGATGCTGCAAAAGTTATTCTTGGAGTGTTGATTTTATTACTTTGGTCACGACCTCCACATATGTTATTTCGTGATGAAAATTTGCAAGCACGGAAAACATTTGTTAAATTTTTTCACAAAAAAATTCAGAATATTTTGAATTTTCTTTGTTTTGTTTTTGGATTTTACTCGAGCTCATATGGGCTCGAGCTGAGAAGGCTACTCACAGCACAGGGCCCATTTTTTCTTTTCTTTTCGAATGACCTTATATTGTAAATCTATAAGGGCAGCCAACCACTTAGAAATATCCCAACAAGAGGAAACGAGAGCTCCTATTCGGCGCTTATAGCACCTGGTAAAGAAACTGGCGCTCAAGGGCAAGCTAGATGGGCCATAACGCACGAGGCCACATGACCTTTGATTTTTTTTACCATAGACCATTCTTAATTGAACTTTGACTTTTTGCGATAGAATTGACCTTTGACTTTGACAGTTGACCTTTGAATATTGACCGTTGCAAAAGTTTCTCAATTTGAAAAAGTTAGCCAAAGTGTAAAAAGTTCACTAATTTAAAAATTCAGAAATTTGGAAGTTTTCCCTAATTTCAAAATAGTTCAAAATTTTGAGAATCTTTTTAAATTTGGTAAAAGTCCATGAATTTGATATAAGTTCAGGAATTTGAAAAAATCACCAAATTAAAAATAATCATAAAATTTGATTAGTTTCCGAATTTCGTAAAATTTCATGCACTCGACAAAAATGTAAAAGAAAAGAAAAAATGGGAGAAAGAAAAACAAAAACAAAAAACTGAACAAAACAAACCTAAATAAACCACATAAAGCCACCCTAGAAAAAATGAGAGGAACCGGTTCAAAAAAAACTATGGGTTGGCCCACTACGGAAGGGGTCATGGAACCTTTCTATAGGTATTTGGTATTATTGGCGCCTTAACCGGTGCTAGAGGCACGGAACAGTATCCAAGCGAGGAAATAGCGTAGCCTAAATGCGTGTTTCATGGGAAGTAATTAGAGCAAGGGAATTGAAATTGAAATGGTATGAGGCTTCAAAGTTATTCTTTGGTGAGGGGGTTGGGAATTCATGAGAGAATAGGCATGAGACTTAAGACTCTAACTCCAACAATTTTATTAGGGGAGGGGTGGGAATTGAAAGGAAATTGTTTTAGTGAGTCAATAACTCTTCATCATAACTTACATTAACTTCTCAGTTCTAGTCTCTCGTCAATTCCCATAGACTAAGCAAGGGAATACAATTTCTCTTCAAATTCTCACAAAATTCCAATCATGCGCCAAATAGAGGATTGGAAACAAAATGACTCTTCTCATGTCTAATCTTAATACAGCTCTTTACTCTAAACTACCATTCCCCTTTCCAAATATTGCCAAACGTGCAATAAAGACTAACGAGGCCTCCAGGAGGGTTGCTACAAGGGGGCTTTCGAGTTGGCCGGCCCATTGCACAACCATAGAAGGAAGGGCCGGGAGTGAGATGTGTATTATAGCTAACTACAAAAGTGCTATTCTGTGCGCGAGCACAGATGCCCTCGATATCTTTGCTCCTCTTTCCCCTCAAGATTCCCAAAGCACAGAGTATAGGCCCAAGTATATCACATGTATTTATATTATTATGCAGGGTTGGTTGCCCACAGCTGACTGCAAGGCCACATCACGATGTCGGCCTCCACCATAGCGGCTCAGAATTTGACATACGATGTGGGTCGTCACACACTGGATTCTGGACTAACGCCAACAGCTAGCCCATTTATTGCATCCCACCGTCTACCAATCTTATTCTACACTATCTGTATCCATCTATTCTCCTCACCTTCCACACACACGATAAAATCCACCTGCGCCCAAATTCGTTGTCATCTCTAATCCAGAGCGCTGCCCCGAGATGTCTTAATCGATGTCTACTTCCGCATCCTCCAATGGCCATGAGTAGATGTTGCCCTTGACAGAGCAACCACTGTTAGCTGAAGTCAATCCAAGTGTAGTTCAGATAAGAAATCGTAAACCATATGGGTCGGTACCTCTACTGATACTATGTGGTGCTTCGAACTTGCATCCGGCTGTGTGATGGCTGATCCAGCTCCAGATAAGCACTAAAGGAGTCATCAAACTTGGCTTTGAGTTTCCCAACAGTCTTCAGCACTTCTATTTGTATACTCAGCAAAGGATCAATAGAGGACAAATAAAGGGCAGCAGCCACTCTGCTGTTGTTTTTGTAATCTAGCCTCTACTTTTCTAACTCTTATGTTTCGAAATTCGAATCCAATGGACACACCGTGCACGTGTAACCTGCTACATGGTTACCCTTGTTGGAATTGCAACCTCCAACGCTAGCTTGAAAAATGTTCTTATATTATGGAACGGAGGGAGTAACATTTAATTTTATGAGATGGCGCTTTGCATATCAATCAGCTCTAAGTATGCACCATACTATAGCAATTTCTTCCGTCAACGACGTGTCCACTACTCCAGTACTGCATATTAAGAAATTCCTTAATATCCTGACCATCAAATATTCAGAAAGCATAGGAATCCAATGAAAATTCAGAAAGATGACCATCACCACAAACCCATTTTCCGATGGTAGGGAACACCAATATATCGATTTAAATCAGCATTACTACTGGAAAGCATAGTCATAACTGGATAAAAACTACAGAACATGGATTGACAAACAATAATGAGTTCAACGAAGATCGGCAGATGACAGTCATCACAGCGTGTGCTAAGTTAAGTTCGCAATAACAACATCTTTACAATCTAGGACACAATTGTTCGACGACACTATTCATTACCATCTACTAAGGGAGACACACAATCACTCAACACTGATCACATTACCGCAATCCCAGCTACAGTAGCCGACCTGACCACATTGCCGCAATCCCACCTGCAATCCAAAAAAATCAGCATCATCCTTACAATCCTTATGCAGCAAGTTTCGCCCTCATCAGCGGTCTCCCTTGCAATTTTCACAAGCAACATAAATGAAAGTTTACTTCTTATGCAATAATGCGCAGCCCAACAAATTTTGCAAACATGGAAAGTTTTTAGAAAAGAAACAAACAACATCCTTACAATTCTAGTCCATTTCTCCTCCCAGTTCTCCTCGGATTCTCTGTCAAACTTAGCCTCACATACGTTTGCACAAACATGTGCATGGGACACCTTGGCGGCACATAATTCTTCAACATGTGGTTGGCGCTCTCACTCCTTTGTGTGTTGGTCCTCTTCACACAGTACACACCCTTAAAATAAGGATTAGCCCATTTCTGCCTAATCTCACAAAGTTGTGTCATGTAAGGATGTGCCCTCAGCTTGTATTTGTCCAACAACATTTCCCATCCTCTCTCAAATTCATCTACTGACAGCATGTGGTGGTTTACCACCTTATGAAATTCTGCTCTGAACTCACTTTTTTTGGTGTACAAAGCTCCCAATGACTCCTTTGCTTTCTTCAACGCGTGCCATTTGCACCACCGGTGAGTTGTGTCTAGCATGATGCTCTTGATAGCCAGCTCCATGGCATGATTTTGGTCTGACAAAAGAGGTAGACATCAGTTCACAACTATCGACATGCACCCGCACCACTTAAAGAGCTATGTACCTAGTCATCCATGCATAGTACAGTACATGGGAGCATGGTCACTGGTGGAGAACCACCCATCATCCTGAGAAACTCTGAGAATAGTCACTCGAAACTCTCTGCTATCTCGTCCCGGACTCCAACACTGGGAGAAAATCTTTTAACAACAACATTAACTCCAAAGGTAGCCCGACTCCCGTGTCGCCTACCTCTGGGTGCCCCGGGAGACACTCCTGCCGCCACCGCCCCAGGTCCCAGATCCTTGCCTCCCTCGTCGTCGGCCTCTGCCGCGGTGGTGGCGGGCACGCGCCAAAGGTAGCATGGATGGTTCTAGCATTGGTGTTCTGTTGATGAAGACTTGGGCATCAGATCCAATCGGACCTCGATTCCGGTCGGTGGCGTGCAACGGCAGCCATAGTTGCTGGCCACATATTGGCATGTGGAGGAGCACGGAGCTGGCTCACCCTTGTGTAGGGGGACGCCTCATCCAGATCCTATCGCGACTCGCAGCCGCCGCCAGTCGGGATGCCATGATCTCATTTTCCTGCAAAGGTGGCTCTGTCGAGGAGGCCGGACATGAGGTCCCGCCCCTATTTCTACAGTAATATGCAAGGGCTGGCAGTGCTTCCAATCGTTGCAGTGGTCTTGGGCACGCGTCGCCAGCCGGCAGCAGTTCCAGGTACCACTAGCCCCAGGTGGCCTTGGCTAGATGTGCGGCTCCCGGATCTCTGGCCTGCGATGGTGGGCTGGTGGCCTCATTGCTGTATGGTGACCATTGAAAGAAAGATCTTCGTGAGGATTGCTCCAGATCCGATGGTTCACTTCGACGATGAGATGTAAACTGTAGATTATGGCTTTATGCAAAGGAATGGTTGTGTAGTGGAGGCAGTACATCGCGTGTAGCTGCTGGGATCGTGGAAAAGCGGTGCTGACAAACATGGATAACGTCGATGGTGGTGCTACTCAAGCACACAGTCTCGAGCTCTGGGGTGAAAGCCTAGGTCTGACCCGAGGTGGTTATACCTGGCAATGAAGATGTTTTTACGTCGTTACCTTGTTGAAGGCATTGCTCGGATAAGCTCGGACTAGTTCTTAAGGGTGAAAATCTAGACTGGCCTTGGTGGTTGGATCCGGTGACGGCGACGCATGAGTGTCGCTTCCTTTCTAAAGGCATTGCCGTCGAAGAATATCGTGGTCCATGTGATGTCATTAGATGATTGGTGCGGATATGGTCATTTCTGTAGTTTGTGATAGTGGACCTGATCGCTTTTAGTGTTTTTTACTCGCCTATACATAGCTTTGGTCGTTCATGACTTTGCTATTTGCTAGTGTTTTTTTATGTGTGTGTTGGTGTTGGCTGCGTGCATCCTAATTATGCAGAGACCGGATATGTGCTCGTTGTGTTTGTATCTTCTTGAAGCTCCATTTTGAGCCAATAAAATACACCCTTTATCGAAAAAAATCTCGTCCCAAACTAGCACACCTACCAGTATCACACTCTGAAAATGATTGTTGGCTCCAACAAACAGAGCACCCATAGACTATCTCTTACATGCACTTGGTCCTCTCCACATTTAGCCGACTCTTTCCATACTGTATGCCAAAACCTTTTCCCCATGAGTATAGATTGTAGAAGTTGTAAGCCTCTTCCAAGGAGTCGAAAGTAGTGCCAAGAACAAGTATGGTCACATTTTCAGCCGGATTCTCTCCAAAACACCTGACAGCCTTCTCAAAGTCACTGAGTCGATTTGGGCATGGTGCTCTGCTAGGTGCACCAGAAAAATCCTCAGCCTGCAAACACCAAGCACTTTTTAGCATGGACTACTTGAATGCAGTGAACTAACTCCTCTAAACCAAAAGGCTATAATTGCTTGATTTCCATAGTTATGTCAGTTTTCAGTTACTAGATCATTGCATCTCTGTAGAGATAAGGACACTTCTCCACTTACCTCTTATTCCATCTGGGCGCCTCGGGATTCATCTTCCCCGTCGATAGCTCAGACATCGGAGGGAGATCTCCTTTTGCCCATGGCAGCCTCCTTCGCTGACAAGAACTGTTCTTCTCCGCTGTCCGCTGCCTGATACTAATGCGGCATCGCCAACACAGCGCCATTCGCAACAAGAGGGCTAGGCACCAAACTCTCTCCTATCTCCTCAAGCAGAGCAGATCTAAATCATGGGGAAAAGCAATAGCACTCAATCAACTACCCAATGCCCTACAAATGTGTTGGGGAACGCAATAATTTCAAAAAAATCCTACGCACACGCAAGATCATGGTGATGCATAGCAACAAGAGGGGAGAGTATCGTCCAACTACCCTCGTAGATCGTAAACAGAAGCGTTATGAGAACGCGGTTGATGTAGTCGTACGTCTTCACGATCCGACCGATCCAAGTACCGAGCGCACGGCACCTCCGAGTTTAGCACACGTTCAGCTCGATGACGTCCCACGAACTCCGATCCAGCAGAGCTTCGAGGGAGAGTTCCGTCAGCACGACGGCGTGATGATGGTGATGATGTTGCTACCGACGCAGGGCTTTGCCTAAGCACTGCTACGATATGATCGAGGTAGATTATGGTGGAGGGGGCACCGCACACGGCTTGGAACAATCAACTTGTGTGTCTTTGGGTGCCCCCCCGCCCCCGTATATAAAGGAGCAAGGGGGGAGGCCGGCAGGCCTTGGTGCATCCCAAGGAGGGGAGGAATCCTCCTCCTAGTAGGAGTAAGATTCATCATTTCCCAGTCCTACTAGGAAGGAGGAAGGAGGAAGGAAAGAAAGGGAGAGGGAGAGGGAAAGAGGGGCCGCACCCCCCTCCCCTAGTCCAATTCAGACTCCTCATGGGAGGGGGCGCGCCACCTCCTGGGCTGCTGTCCTCTCTCTTCCCTCAGGCCCACTAAGGCCCAATACTTCCCCGGGGGGTTCCGGTAACCCCTCCGGCACTCCGGTTTTCTCCGAAACCATCCGGAACACTTCCGGTGTCCGAATATAGCCGTCCAATATATCAATATTTAGATCTCGACCATTTCGAGACTCCTCGTTATGTCCGTAATCACATCCGGGACTCCGAACTACCTTCGGCACATCAAAACACATAAACTCATAATACCGATCGTCACCGAACTTTAAGCGTGCGGACCCTACGGGTTCGAGAACTATGTAGAAATGACCGAGACTCGTCTCCGGTCAATAACCAATAGTGGAACCTGGATGCTCATATTGGTTCCTACATATTCTACAAAGATCTTTATCGGTCAAACCGCATAACAACATATGTTGTTCCCTTTGTCATCAGTATGTTACTTGCCCGAGAT
The DNA here is from genome assembly GCA_034509565.1 of Triticum monococcum. Classification (NCBI taxonomy): domain Eukaryota; kingdom Viridiplantae; phylum Streptophyta; class Magnoliopsida; order Poales; family Poaceae; genus Triticum; species Triticum monococcum. Next base: position 6,941,112 of record CM067847.1, on the reverse strand, counting down.
TCGATCATCGGTATCCTCATACCTAGTTCAATCTCGTTACCGGCAAGTCTCTTTACTCGTTTCGTAATACATCATCCCGCAACTAACTCATTAGTCACAATGCTTGCAAGGCTTATAGTGATGTGCATTACCGAGAGGGCCCAGAGATACCTCTCCGACAATCGGAGTGACAAATCCTAATCTCGATCTATGCCAACTCAACAGGTACCATCGGAGACACCTGTAGAGAACCTTTATAATCACCCAGTTATGTTGTGACGTTTGGTAGCACACAAAGTGTTCCTCCGGTACTCGGGAGTTGCATAATCTCATAGTCATAGGAACATGTATAAGTCATGACGAAAGCGCAACAAACTAAACGATCATCATGCTAAGCTAATGGATGGGTCAAGTTAATCACATCATTCTCTAATGATGTGATCCTGTTAATCAAATGACAACTCATGTCTATGGTTAGGAAACATAACCATCATTGATTTAACGAGCTAGTCAAGTAGAGGCAAACTAGTGACACTTTGTTTGTCTGTGTATTCACACATGTACTAAGTTTCCGGTTAATACAATTCTAGCATGAATAATAAAGATTTATCATGATATAAGAAAATATAAATAACAGTTTTATTATTGCCTCTAGAGCATATTTCCTTCAAAATGGAGACAACACCGCCGAGGAAGCAACGATCCACGTACCTGCCATGGTGGATCACCGTCGCCGCTCCAGACCTCTATCTCGCAATCCTCACCTCCAAAACACCACTCACGTTGCAAGAGAAGACGCTGGACCCTGCATTCTATTCGGGGCCGCAACGCCCATACCGAAAGGCGAACTTGCTGATCCATGGATCAACTCGCCGACGGCAAACTGCCGTCCATCCTTGCCTTAACTCTGGTCAATGTACTCAGTCAGGTTGGCTCACCCTCCGCTCTACCACGTACATATTTCGGCATAGTGCTCGATTTCTGGTAGACCGAAGATGCCCGTATAAACTAATGGCGCAAATCCAGACGTGCTAACTGACATTGCGGATAACGAGCGCATTTTTGCTCGTGATCAGTTACTCCAAAAAAGCAAACACTTTTAAAAATTGAACACTGTTTAAAAAAGGCTAACATTTCAAAAAAATTCATGAACATTAAGGGGGTGTTTGTTTCAGAAGTCCTAGGACTTTTTCTAGTCCCAGGGACTAGTCAAAAAAGACTCTCCAATAAAGTCTTTTTCTAGTCCTTGTAGAAAAAGTCCCTCCCGTTTGGTTCCTAGGGACTTTTTAGGGACTTTTTCTAGTCTCTGGGACTAAAAAGTCCCTGAACCAAACACCCCCTAAAGAAATTTCGAATAATCTTTGAATATTTAATCAGAATTATATGTAGGAATTCTGGTCCTATTGTTGTTTGACTTCAAGCTTATCAACTTTCTTTTGGCAAAACAATATACCTCATGTTATGCCAGTAAACCATCATTTTCCTTGGGGTTGAAACAAGAATATACAGTTAACTGAGAAATAATCAAGTGTTCCAATGTGGACTTGAGAATTTCAGTTAACTAATTTTGAATCTAAAAAAATGACCCTCATGACATTATCCAATATGCTAATTATTACAACACAAATTCTCAACATATTTACTGATTACCTTAGTATTGTAATTGGTGATTGAATGTGTAATTTCCACAGTGTGGTGGCAAATAATGACTATAAGAGTATATATTTTCAGTTCATATATTTTGACTTTTGCGGGAAGATGTTGTTTCATTGACAGTTGTAATGGTCATTTTTCTGCCGTGATGACTTATGAACCAACTAATCCACATGGAACACTAAGCCTAACCTAGCCTATGGAGATTACACAAGCTACTTCAAGTTACCCAAAGTTGTGTGCGCGGTAAGAAAACAATAGGCTACCACACACTTTTATCCCCTCTCTCATACGTTGTAAGTGCATCTAGTGGCTCCTAGGGTTTTTTGGATGATTAATGAGAAAAAGTTACGAGACTAAATGTATTTGTGAGTATACATAGGTGAAAGTGCCCGAGGATTTGGTTTAACATGAGTTATGACCCCTAAAAAATGTGTTGACAACGAAGACTTTCAGAATGCATGTTCGTGGAACAATCCGCTCGCAATGAGGGATATGAAGCATGGTGAGGACTTTTGTTTTCTAGTTTAATTTCTCTCTTTTTGAGTCATAGGGCAAACCATACTATTAGGGGGGGTCTGCGTGACCATTGAGATTCAGGTCTTCCATGATGCTCAACCCAAAACCTACTTCTTCGAGTGAAGACTTGGAAATCTCTTCCAACTATGATTTTCTCTCTGAGTCCGAGATGATATTATTCAGGACTTCGAGGAAAAATCAAGTGCAGTCGAGTCAAATTGACTTATTCCACAAGTAGGACATAACCCGTATTTGAAATCCAACCGTTACTCTCCAAGTGCCGGCTGTCCATTAGGCGGCCAAGGCCCTTATTGGTTATTCCACACCTCGGGATGCTCCGCCACCCCACTCAAACCTGAGATAGTTGGTTCCTCTAGAGAGAATTGACAAGAGCTTCTTAGAGCAACCCATTCTTCGCGAGAATTGTGAGAACCTAGTGAGGAAATACCCTAGAGTCTAAAACAACCAAGTAATTGAGCATTACTAGACAGTTAGGTGTTAGTCCTGAGCCTTAGAGAGTAATTGTGGATGGCTAAAGAACAAATATGTGAAGGTCTCGAAGATCTAACACGAGTGATTGGGTGAAGCCTGAGTGAATTTAGCTTAAGGAGAATAGGGTGTGGACATTGTCCTTTGAGTTAAATCTAGACCCCTCCAACAAGACAGAGAGTTGCGTGAGCAACTCGAACCGGTCAAACAAATCTTTATCTTCGTCAAGCTACGAGTTTTACTTTCCCAAACTAATTTACCTTTGTAACTTGCACGTGTTTGTCAATCATTCCCTGTCTTGTTAATTTCTCTATGAATGTTTCGAAGACCATTCTGAGAATAGTTATTCCATTGCCTATGCTATGTTTTCCCTTGGATGCACTGCTACTTAGATTTACCTATGTTTAGCTAGTTGTTTCTCTGTCCAGTTTAGTTTACTCTCTATTATGTCCAGTAATTGTTCTACATGTTGGGGAACGTTGCAGAAAACAAAAATTTTCCTACTCGTTTCACCAAGATCCATCAAGGAGTTCATCTAGCAACGAGTCATCAGATGCATCTACATACCTTTGTAGATCATGTTTGGAAACGTTCAAGGAACGGGGATGATGTAGTCGAACACGTCGTGATCCAAATCACCGATGACCAAGTGCCGAACGGACGGCACCTCCGCGTTCAACACACGTACGGGACGGGAGACGTCTCCTCCTTCTTGATCCAGCAAGGGGGGAGGAGAGGTTGATGATGATCTAGCAGCACGACGGCGTGGTGGTGGATGCAGGGCGTCACAGTAGCAGGGCTTCGCCTATACTACAAGAGAGAGAGACGTAACAGGTAGAGAGGGATGCACCAAAAGCCGTAGCCTCAAGTCCCTCCTCTCCCCCACTATATATAGGGGTGCCAAGGGGGGGCGCCGGCCCTAGGAGATGGATCTCCTAGGGGGGGCGGCCAAGGGGTGGGGGGCTTGCCCCCAGGCAAGGGGGCGCCCCCCTTTAGGGTTTCCCCTAAACCCTAGGCGCATGGGCCCTTAGGGGGTGGCGCCCCAGCCCACTAAGGGCTGGTTCCCTTCCCACTTCAGCCCATGGGGCCCTCCGGGATAGGTGGCCCCACCCAGTGGACCCCCGGGACCCTTCCGGTGGTCCCGGTACAATACTGGTAACCCCGAAAATTGTCCCGATGGCCGAAACAGCACTTCCTATATATAATTCTTTACCTCCGGACCATTCCGGAACTCCTCGTGACGTCCGGGATCTCATCCGGGACTCCGAACAACATTCGGGTTACTGCATATACATATCTTCACAACCCTAGCGTCACCGAACCTTAAGTGTGTAGACCCTACGGGTTCGGGAGACATGTAGACATGACCGAGACGACTCTCCGGTCAATAACTAATAGCGGGATCTGGATACCCATGTTGGCTCCCACATGCTCCACGATGATCTCATCAGATGAACCACGATGTCGAGGATTCAATCAACCCCGTATGCAATTCCCTTTGTCAATCGATATATTACTTGCCCGAGATTCGATCGTCGGTATCCCAATACCTCGTTCAATCTCGTTACCGGCAAGTCACTTTACTCGTACCGTAATGCATGATCCCGTGACCAGACACTTGGTCACTTTGAGCTCAATATGATGATGCATTACCGAGTGGGCCCAGTGATACCTCTCCGTCATATGGAGTGACAAATCCCAGTCTTGATCCGTGTCAACCCAACAGACACTTTCGGAGATGCCCGTAGTCTACCTTTATAGTCACCCAGTTACGTTGTGACGTTTGGTATACCCAAAGCACTCCTACGGTATCCGGGAGTTACACGAGCTCATGGTCTAAGGAAAAGATACTTGACATTGCAAAACTCTAGCAAACGAACTATACGATCTTTATGCTATGTTTAGGATTGGTCTTGTCCATCACATCATTCTCTTAATGATGTGATCTCGTTATCAATGACATCCTATGTCCATAGCCAGGAAACCATGACTATCTGTTGATTAACGAGCTAGTCAACTAGAGGCTTACTAGGGACATGTTGGTGTCTGTTATTCACACATGTATTACGATTTCCGGATAACACAATTATTGCATGAATAAAGACAATTATCATGAACAAGGAAATATAATAATAATGCTTTTATTATTGCCTCTAGGGCATATTTCCAACAGTCTCCCACTTGCACTAGAGTCAATAATCTAGTTACATTGTGATGAATCGAACACCCATGGAATTCTGGTGTTGATCATGTTTTGCCCTAGGGAGAGGTTTACTCAACGGATCTGCTATATTCAGGTCTGTATGTACTTTACAAATCTCTATGTCTCCATCTTGAACATTTTCACGAATGGAGTTGAAGCGACGCTTGATGTGCCTTGTCTTCTTGTGAAACCTGGGCTCCTTGGCAAGTGCAATAGCTCCAGTGTTGTCACAGAAGAGCTTGATCGGCCCCGACGCATTGGGTATGACTCCGAGGTCGGTGATGAACTCCTTCACCCAAATTGCTTCATGTGCTGCCTCCGAGGCTGCCATGTACTCCGCTTCACATGTAGATCCCGCCACGACGCTCTGCTTGCAACTGCACCAGCTTACTGCCCCACCATTCAAAATATACACATATCCGGTTTGTGACTTTGAGTCATCCAGATCTGTGTCGAAGCTAGCATCGACGTAACCCTTTACGACGAGCTCTTCGTCACCTCCATAAACGAGAAACATTTCCTTAGTCCTTTTCAGGTACTTCAGGATATTCTTGACCGCTGTCCAGTGTTCCTTGCCGGGATTACTTTGGTACCTTCCTACCAAACTTACGGCAAGGTTTACATCAGGTCTGGTACACAGCATGGCATACATAATAGAACCTATGGCTGAGGCATAGGGGATGACACTCATCTCTTCTATTTCTTCTGCCGTGGTTGGACTTTGAGCCGAGCTCAATTTCATACCTTGCAGTACAGGCAAGAACCCCCTTTTAGACTGATCCATATTGAACTTCTTCAATATCTTATCAAGGTATGTGCTTTGTGAAAGACCTATGAGGCATCTCGATCTATCTCTATAGATCTTGATGCCTAATATATAAGCAGCTTCTCCAAGGTCCTTCATTGAAAAGCTCTTATTCAAGTAGGCCTTGATGCTGTCCAAGAGTTCTATATCATTTCCCATCAAAAGTATGTCATCTACATATAGTATGAGAAATGCTACAGAGCTCCCACTCACTTTCTTGTAAACACAGGCTTCTCCATAAGTCTGCGTAAACCCAAACGCTTTGATCATCTCATCAAAGCGAATGTTCCAACTCCGAGATGCTTGCACCAGCCCATAAATCGAGCGTTGGAGCTTGCACACTTTGTCAGCATTCTTAGGATCGACAAAACCTTCCGGCTGCATCATATACAATTCTTCCTTAAGGTAACCATTAAGGAATGCCGTTTTGATGTCCATTTGCCATATTTCATAATCGTAGAATGCGGCAATTGCTAGCATGATTCGGACGGACTTTAGCTTCGCTACCGGTGAGAAAGTCTCATCGTAGTCAACCCCTTGAACTTGTCGATAACCCTTAGCGACAAGCCGAGCTTTATAGATGGTCACATTACCATCCGCGTCTGTCTTCTTCTTAAAGATCCATTTATTTTCTATGGCTCGCCGTTCAACGGGCAAGTCAGTCAAAGTCCATACTTTGTTTTCATACATGGATCCTATCTCGGATTTCATGGCTTCTAGCCATTTGTCGGAATCCGGGCCCGCCATCGCTTCTTCATAGTTCGAAGGTTCACCATTGTCTAACAACATGATTTCCAAGACAGGGTTGCCCTACCACTCTGGTGCGGAACGTGTCCTTGTGGACCTACGAATTTCAGTAGGAGCTTGATCAGAAGTATCTTGATAATCATCATTAACTTCCTCTATAGTCGGTGCAGGCACCTCAGGAACATTTTCTTGAGTTGCGCCCTTTTCTGGTTCAAGAGGTAGTACTTCATCAAGTTCTACTTTCCTCCCACTTACTTCTTTCGAGAGAAACTCTTTCTCTAGAAAGGATCCATTCTTGGCAACAAAGATCTTGCCTTCGGATCTGAGGTAGAAGGTATAACCAATAGTTTCTTTAGGGTATCCTATGAAGATGCATTTTTCCGACTTGGGTTCGAGCTTTTCAGGTTGAAGTTTCTTGACATAAGCATCGCATCCCCAAACTTTTAGAAACGACAGCTTAGGTTTCTTCCCAAACCATAATTCATACGGTGTCGTCTCAACGGATTTTGACGGAGCCCTATTTAAAGTGAATGCGGCAGTCTCTAAAGCATAGCCCCAAAAAGATAGCGGTAAATCGGTAAGGGACATCATAGACCGCACCATATCTAATAGAGTGCGATTACGACGTTCGGACACACCGTTACGCTGAGGTGTTCCAGGCGGCGTTAGTTGTGAAACTATTCCACATTTTCTTAAGTGTGTGCCAAATTCGTGACTCAAGTATTCTCCTCCACGATCTGATCGTAGAAACTTGATTTTCCTGTCACGTTGATTCTCAACCTCATTCTGAAATTCCTTGAACTTTTCAAAGGTTTCAGACTTGTGTTTCATTAAGTAGACATACCCATATCTACTCAAGTCATCAGTGAGAGTGAGAACATAACGATAGCCACCGCGAGCCTCAACACTCATTGGACCGCACACATCAGTATGTATGATTTCCAATAAGTTGGTTGCTCGCTCCATTGTTCCTGAGAACGGAGTCTTGGTCATTTTACCCATGAGGCATGGTTCGCATGTGTCAAATGATTCATAATCAAGAGACTCTAAAAGTCCATCTGCATGGAGCTTCTTCATGCGTTTGACACCTATGTGACCAAGGCGGCAGTGCCACAAGTATGTGGGACTATCATTATCAACCTTACATCTTTTGGCATTCACACTATGAACATGTGTAGCATTACGCTCGAGATTCATTAAGAATAAACCATTCACCATAGGAGCATGACCATAAAACATATCTCTCATATAAATAGAACAACCATTATTCTCGGATTTAAATGAGTAGCCATCTCGAATTAAACGAGATCCCGATACAATGTTCATGCTCAAAGCTGGTACTAAATAACAATTATTAAGGTTTAAAACTAATCCCGTAGGTAAATGAAGAGGCAGCGTGCCGACGGCGATCACATCGACCTTGGAACCATTCCCGACGCGCATCGTCACCTCGTCCTTCGCCAGACTCCGCTTATTCCGCAGCTCCTGCTTTGAGTTACAAATGTGAGCAACTGCACCGGTATCAAATACCCAAGAGCTACTACGAGTACTGGTTAGGTACACATCAATTACATGTATATCACATATACCTTTTGTTTTGCCGGCCTTCTTGTCTGCTAAGTATTTGGGGCAGTTCCGCTTCCAGTGACCGTTTCCCTTGCAATAAAAGCACTCAGTCTCGGGCTTGGGTCCATTCTTTGGCTTGTTCCCAGCAGCTTGCTTGCCGGGCGCGACAACTTCCTTGCCGTCCTTCTTGAAGTTCTTTTTACCCTTACCCTTCTTGAACTTAGCGGTTTTATTCACCATCAACACTTGATGTTCCTTCTTGACTTCTACCTCTGCTGATTTCAGCATAGCAAATACTTCAGGAATGGTCTTTTCCATCCCCTGCATATTGAAGTTCATCACAAAGCTCTTGTAGCTCGGTGGAAGCGACTGAAGGATTCTGTCAATGACCGCGTCATCCGGGAGATTAACTCCCAGCTGAGTCAAGCGGTTATGCAACCCAGACATAGTGAGTATGTGCTCACTGACAGAACTGTTTTCCTCCATCTTACAGCTGAAGAATTTGTCGGAGACTTGATATCTCTCGACCTGGGCATGAGCTTGGAAAACCATTTTCAGCTCTTCGAACATCTCATATGCTCCGTGTCTCTCAAAACGTTTTTGGAGCCCCGGCTCTAAGCTGTAAAGCATGCCGCACTGAACGAGGGAGTAGTCATCGGTACGTGCCTGCCAAGCGTTCATAACGTCTTGTTCAGCAGGGAGAACAGGTGCGTCACCCAGCGGTGCTTGTAGGACATAATCTTTCTTGGCAGCTATGAGGATGATCCTCAGGTTCCGGACCCAGTCCGTGTAGTTGCTGCCATCGTCTTTCAGCTTGGTTTTCTCTAGGAACGCGTTGAAGTTGAGGACTACGTGTTGGGGAACGTAGTAATTTCGAAAATTTTCCTACGCACACGCAAGATCATGGTGATGCATAGCAACGAGGGGGAGAGTGTTGTCTACGTACCAACGCAGACCGACTGCGGAAGCGATCACACAACATAGAGGAAGTAGTCGTACGTCTTCTTCCCGATCCGACCAATCCAAGCACCGTTACTCCGGCACCTCCGAGTTCTTAGCACACGTTCAGCTCGATGACGATCCTCGGGCTCCGATCCAGCAAAGCGTCGAGGAAGAGTTCCGTCAGCACGACGGCGTGGTGACGATCTTGATGTACTACCGACGCAGGGCTTCGCCTAAGCACTACAACGATATGATCGAGGTGGAATTTGGTGGCAGGGGGCACCGCACACGGCTAAGGAACGATCTCAAGGATCAACTTGTGTGTCTTGGGGTGTCCCCTGCCCCCGTATATAAAGGTTGGAGGGAGGGGGGCTGGCCGGCCAAAGAGAGGGAGGCGCAGGAGGAGTCCTACTCCTACCGGGAGTAGGACTCCCCCCTCCAATCCTAGTCCAACTAGGAATCCTTTAAAGGAGAGAGAGAGAGAGGTGGCCGGCCCCTCTCCTAGTCCTAATAGGACTAGGGAGAGGGGGGAGGCGCAGCCCTATGTGGGCTGCCCTCTCACCTTTCCACTAAGGCCCATGTTGGCCCATTTGGCTCCCGGGGGGTTCCGGTAACCCTCCCGGTAATCCGGTAAAATCCCGATTTCACCCGGAACACTTCCGGTGTCCAAACATAGGCTTCCAATATATCAATCTTTACGTCTCGACCATTTCGAGACTCCTCGTCATGTCCGTGATCTCATCCGGGACTCCGAACAACCTTCGGTACATCAAAATGCATAAACTCATAATAACTGTCATCGTAACGTTAAGCGTGCGGACCCTACGGTTCGAGAACAATGTAGACATGACCGAGACACGTCTCCGGTCAATAACCAATAGCGGGACCTGGATGCCCATATTGGCTCCTACATATTCTACGAAGATCTTTATCGGTCAGACCGCATAACAACATACGTTGTTCCCTTTGTCATCGGTATGTTACTTGCCCGAGATTCGATCGTCGGTATCCAATACCTAGTTCAATCTCGTTACTGGCAAGTCTCTTTACTCGTTTCGTAATATATCATCTCATAACTAACATCTTAGTTATTATGCTTGCAAGGCTTATGTGATGTATATTACCGAGAGGGCCCAGAGATACCTCTCCGACAATCGGAGTGACAAACCCTAATCTCGAAATACGCCAACCCAACATCTACCATTGGAGACACCTGTAGTACTCCTTTATAATCACCCAGTTACGTTGTGACGTTTGGTAGTACCCAAAGTGTTCCTCCGGTAAACGGGAGTTGCATAATCTCATAGTTATAGGAACATGTATAAGTCATGAAGAAAGCAATAGCAACATACTAAACGATCGGGTGCTAAGCTAATGGAATGGGTCATGTCAATCAGATCATTCAACTAATGATGTGACCTCGTTAATCAAATAACAACTCTTTGTTCATGGTTAGGAAACATAACCATCTTTGATTAACGAGCTAGTCTAGCAGAGGCATACTAGTGACACTCTGTTGGTCTATGTATTCACACATGTATTATGTTTCCGGTTAATACAATTCTAGCATGAATAATAAACATTTATCATGATATAAGGAAATAAATAATAACTTTATTATTGCCTCTAGGGCATATTTCCTTCAGTCTCCCACTTGCACTAGAGTCAATAATCTAGATTACACAGTAATGATTCTAACACCCATGGAGCCTTGGTGCTGATCATGTTTTGCTCGTGGAAGAGGCTTAGTCAACGGGTCTGCAACATTCAGATTCGTATGTATCTTGCAAATCTCTATGTCTCCCACCTGGACTAAATCCCGGATGGAGTTGAAGCGTCTCTTGATGTGTTTGGTTCTTTTGTGAAATCTGGATTCCTTTGCCAAGGCAATTGCACCAGTATTGTCACAGAAGATTTTCATTGGACCCGATGCACTAGGTATGACACCTAGATCGGATATGAACTCCTTCATTCAGACTCCTTCGTTCGCTGCTTCCGAAGCAGCTATGTACTCCGCTTCACATGTAGATCCCGCTACGACGCTTTGTTTAGAACTGCACCAACTGACAGCTCCACCGTTTAAAGTAAACACGTATCCGGTTTGCGATTTAGAATCGTCCGGATCAGTGTCAAAGCTTGCATCAACGTAACCTCTTACGGTGAGCTCTTTGTCACCTCCATATACGAGAAACATATCCCTAGTCCTTTTCAGGTATTTCAGGATGTTCTTGACCGCTGTCCAGTGATCCACTCCTGGATTACTTTGGTACCTCCCTGCTAAACTTATAGCAAGGCACACATCAGGTCTGGTACACAGCATTGCATACATGATAGAGCCTATGGCTGAAGCATAGGGAACATCTTTCATTTTCTCTCTATCTTCTGCATTGGTCGGGCATTGAGTCTGACTCAACTTCACACCTTGTAACACAGGCAAGAACCCTTTCTTTGCTTGATCCATTTTGAACTTCTTCAAAATCTTGTCAAGGTATGTGCTTTGTGAAAGTCCAATTAAGCGTTTTGATCTATCTCTATAGATCTTTATGCCTAATATGTAAGCAGCTTCCCCGAGGTCTTTCATCGAAAAACTTTTATTCAAGTATCCCTTTATGCTATCCAGAAATTCTATATCATTTCCAATCAGCAATATGTCATCCACATATAATATCAGAAATGCTACAGAGCTCCCACTCACTTTCTTGTAAATACAGGCTTCTCCAAAAGTCTATATAAAGTCAAATGCTTTGATCACACTATCAAAGCGTTTATTCCAACTCCGAGATGCTTGCACCAGTCCATAAATGGATCGCTGGAGTTTGCACACTTTGTTAGCTCCCTTCGGATCGATAAAACCTTCTGGTTGCATCATATACAACACTTCTTCCAGAAATCCATTTAGGAATGCAGTTTTGACATCCATTTGCCATATTTCATAATCATAAAACGCAGCAATTGCTAACATAATTCTGACGGACTTAAGCATCGCTACGGGTGAGAAGGTCTCATCGTAGTCAACCCCTTGAACTTGTCGAAAACCTTTTGCGACAAGTCGAGCTTTATAGACAGTAACATTACCGTCAGCGTCAGTCTTTTTCTTGAAGATCCATTTATTCTCAATTGCTTGCCGATCATCGGGCAAGTCAACCAAAGTCCATACTTTGTTCTCATACATGGATCCCATCTCAGATTTCATGGCCTCAAGCCTCTTTGCGGAATCTGGGCTCACCATCGCTTCTTCATAGTTCGTAGGTTCATCATGATCTAGTAGCATGACTTCCAGAACTGGATTACCGTACCACTCTGGTGCGGATCTCACTCTGGTTGATCTACGTGGTTCAGTAGCATCTTGCCCTGAAGTTTCATGATCATCATCATTAGCTTCCTCACTGATTGGTATAGGTGTCGCAGAAACAGTTTTCTGTGATGTACTATTTTCCAATAAGGGAGCAGGTACAGTTACCTCGTCAAGTTCTACTTTCCTCCCACTCACTTCTTTCGAGAGAAACTCCTTCTCTAGAAATGATCCATTCTTATCAACGAATGTCTTGCCGCCGGATCTGTGATAGAAGGTATACCCAATAGTTTCCTTTGGGTATCCTATGAAGACACATTTCTCCGCTTTGGGTTCGAGCTTATCAGGTTGAAGCTTTTTCACATAAGCATCGCAGCCCCAAACTTTAAGAAACGACAACTTTGGTTTCTTGCCAAACCATAGTTCATAAGGTGTCGTCTCAACGGATTTTGATGGCGCCCTATTTAACGTGAATGCGGCCGTCTCTAAAGCATAACCCCAAAACGATAGCGGTAAATCAGTAAGAGACATCATAGATCGCACCATATCTAGTAAAGTACGATTACGACGTTCGGACACACCATTACGCTGTGGTGTTCTGGGTGGTGTGAGTTGCGAAACTATTCCACAATTTTTCAAATGTATACCAAACTCGTAACTCAAATATTCTCCTCCACGATCAGATCGTAGAAACTTTATTTTCTTGTTACGATGATTTTCAACTTCACTCTGAAATTCTTTGAACTTTTCAAATGTTTCAGACTTATGTTTCATTAAGTAGATATACCCATATCTGCTTAAATCATCTGTGAAGGTGAGAAAATAACGATATCCGCCACGAGCCTCAATATTCATCGGACCACATACATCGGTATGTATGATTTCCAATAAATCTGTTGCTCTCTCCATAGTACCGGAGAACGGTGTTTTAGTCATCTTGCCTATGAGGCACGGTTCGCAAGTACCAAGTGATTCATAATCAAGTGGTTCCAAAAGCCCATCAGTATGGAGTTTCTTCATGCGCTTTACACCGATATGACCTAAACGGCAGTGCCACAAATAAGTTGCACTATCATTATCAACTCTGCATCTTTTGGCTTCTACATTATGAATATGTGTATCACTACTATCGAGATTCAATAAGAATAGACCACTTTTCAAGGGTGCATGACCATAAAAGATATTACTCATATAAATAGAACAACCATTATTCTCTGATTTAAATGAATAACCGTCTCGCATCAAACAAGATCCAGATATAATGTTCATGCTCAACGCTGGCACCAAATAACAATTATTTAGGTCTAATATTAATCCTGAAGGTAGATGTAGAGGTAGCGTGCCGACCGCGATCACATCGACTTTGGAACCGTTTCCCACGCGCATCGTCACCTCGTCCTTTGCTAGCGTCCGCTTATTCCGTAGTCCCTGTTTCGAGTTGCAAATATTAGCAACAGAACCAGTATCAAATACCCAGGTGCTACTGCGAGCTCTAGTAAGGTACACATCAATAACATGTATATCACATATACCTTTGTTCACCTTGCCATCCTTCTTATCCGCCAAATACTTGGGGCAGTTCCGCTTCCAGTGACCAGTCTGCTTGCAGTAGAAGCACTCAGTTTCAGGCATAGGTCCAGACTTGGGTTTCTTCTCCTGAGCAGCAACTTGCTTGCTGTTCTTCTTGAAGTTCCCCTTCTTCTTTCCTTTGCCCTTTTTCTTGAAACCAGTGGTTTTGTTAACCATCAACACTTGATGCTCCTTCTTGATTTCTACCTCCGCAGCTTTCAGCATTGCGAAGAGCTCGGGAATAGTCTTGTTCATCCCTTGCATATTATAGTTCATCACGAAGCTCTTGTAGCTTGGTGGCAGTGATTGGAGAATTCTGTCAATGATGCAATCATCTGGAAGATTAACTCCCATCTGAATCAAGTGATTATTATACCCAGACATTTTGAGTATATGCTCACTGACAGAACTGTTCTCCTCCATCTTGCAGCTATAGAACTTATTAGAGACTTCATATCTCTCAATTCGGGCATTTGCTTGAAATATTAACTTCAACTCCTGGAACATCTCATATGCTCCATGACGTTCAAAACGTCGTTGAAGTCCCGATTCTAAGCCGTAAAGCATGGCACACTGAACTATCGAGTAGTCATCAGCTTTGCTCTGCCAGACGTTCATAACATCTGGTGTTGCTCCAGCAGCAGGCCTGGCACCCAGCGGTGCTTCCAGGACGTAATTCTTCTGTGCAGCAATGAGGATAATCCTCAGGTTACGGACCCAGTCCATGTAATTGCTACCATCATCTTTCAACTTTGCTTTCTCAAGGAACGCATTAAAATTCAACGGAACAACAGCACGAGCCATCTATCTACAATCAACATAAACAAGCAAGATACTATCAGGTACTAAGTTCATGATAAGTTTTAAGTTCAGTTAATCAAATTACTTAGGAACTCCCACTTAGATAGACGTCCCTCTAATCCTCTAAGTGATCACGTGATCCAAATCAACTAAACCATAACCGATCATCACGTGAGATGGAGTAGTTTTCAATGGTGAACATCGTCATGTTGATCATATCTACTATATGATTCACGCTCGACCTTTCGGTCTCTGTGTTCCGAGGCCATATCTGCATATGCTAGGCTCGTCAAGTTTAACCTGAGTATTCTGCATGTGCAAAACTGGCTTGCACCCGTTGTAGATGGACGTAGAGCTTATCACACCCGATCATCACGTGGTGTCTGGGCACTACGAACTTTGGCAACGGTGCATACTCAGGGAGAACACTTCTTGATAATTTAGTGAGAGATCATCTTATAATGCTACCGTCAATCAAAGCAAGATAAGATGCATAAAAGGATAAACATCACATGCAATCAATATAAGTGATATGATATGGCCATCATCATCTTGTGCTTGTGATCTCCATCTCCGAAGCACCGTCATGATCACCATCGTCACCGGCGCGCCACCTTGATCTCCATCGTAGCATCGTTGTCGTCTCGCCAATCTTATGCTTCCACGACTATCACTACCGCTTAGTAATAAAGTAAAGCATTACATCGCGATTGCATTGCATACAATAAAGCGACAACCATATGGCTCCTGCCAGTTGCCGATAACTCGGTTACAAAACATGATCATCTCATACAATAAAATCAGCATCATGCCTTAACCATATCACATCACAACATGCCCTGCAAAAACAAGTTAGACGTCCTCTACTTTGTTGTTGCAAGTTTTACGTGGCTGCTACGGGCTTAAGTAAGAACTCATCTCACCTACGCATCAAAACCACAACGATAGTTCGTCAAATAGACTCCGTTTTAACCTTCTCAAGGACCGGGCGTAGTCACACTTGGTTCAACTAAAGTTGGAGAGACAGTCTTCCGCAAGCCATCTATGTGCAAAGCACGTCGAGGGAACCGGTCTCGCGTAAGAGTACGCGTAAGGTTGGTCCGGATCGTCTCACCCAACAATACCGCCGAACCAAAGTATGACATGCTGGTAGGCAGTATGACTTGTATCGCCCACAACTCACTTGTGTTCTACTCGTGCAAATAACATCAAACCATAAAACCTAGGCTCTGATACCACTGTTGGGGAACGTAGTAATTTCGAAAATTTTCCTACGCACACGCAAGATCATGGTGATGCATAGCAACGAGGGGGAGAGTGTTGTCTACGTACCAATGCAGACCGACTGCGGAAGCGATCACACAACGTAGAGGAAGTAGTCGTACGTCTTCTTCCCGATCCGACCAATCCAAGCACCGTTACTCCGGCACCTCCGAGTTCTTAGCACACGTTCAGCTCGATGACGATCCTCGGGCTCCGATCCAGCAAAGCGTCGAGGAAGAGTTCCGTTAGCACGACGGCGTGGTGACGATCTTGATGTACTACCGACGCAGGGCTTCGCCTAAGCACTACAACGATATGATCGAGGTGGAATTTGGTGGCAGGGGGCACCGCACACGGCTAAGGAACGATCTCAAGGATCAACTTGTGTGTCTTGGGGTGTCCCCTGCCCCCGTATATAAAGGTTGGAGGGAGGGGGGCTGGCCGGCCAAAGAGAGGGAGGCACAGGAGGAGTCCTACTCCTACCGGGAGTAGGACTCCCCCCTCCAATCCTAGTCCAACTAGGAATCCTTTAAAGGAGAGAGAGAGAGAGAGAGAGAGAGAGAGGTGGCCGGCCCCTCTCCTAGTCCTAATAGGACTAGGGAGAGGGGGGAGGCGCAGCCCTATGTGGGCTGCCCTCTCACCTTTCCACTAAGGCCCATGTTGGCCCATTTGGCTCCCGGGGGGTTCCGGTAACCCTCCCGGTAATCCGGTAAAATCCCGATTTCACCCGGAACACTTCCGGTGTCCAAACATAGGCTTCCAATATATCAATCTTTACGTCTCGACCATTTCGAGACTCCTCGTCATGTCCGTGATCTCATCCGGGACTCCGAACAACCTTCGGTACATCAAAATGCATAAACTCATAATAACTGTCATCGTAACGTTAAGCGTGCGGACCCTACGGTTCGAGAACAATGTAGACATGACCGAGACACGTCTCCGGTCAATAACCAATAGCGGGACCTGGATGCCCATATTGGCTCCTACATATTCTACGAAGATCTTTATCGGTCAGACCGCATAACAACATACGTTGTTCCCTTTGTCATCGGTATGTTACTTGCCCGAGATTCGATCGTCGGTATCCAATACCTAGTTCAATCTCGTTACTGGCAAGTCTCTTTACTCGTTTCGTAATATATCATCTCATAACTAACATCTTAGTTATTATGCTTGCAAGGCTTATGTGATGTATATTACCGAGAGGGCCCAGAGATACCTCTCCGACAATCGGAGTGACAAACCCTAATCTCGAAATACGCCAACCCAACATCTACCATTGGAGACACCTGTAGTACTCCTTTATAATCACCCAGTTATGTTGTGACGTTTGGTAGTACCCAAAGTGTTCCTCCGGTAAACGGGAGTTGCATAATCTCATAGTTATAGGAACATGTATAAGTCATGAAGAAAGCAATAGCAACATACTAAACGATCGGGTGCTAAGCTAATGGAATGGGTCATGTCAATCAGATCATTCAACTAATGATGTGACCTCGTTAATCAAATAACAACTCTTTGTTCATGGTTAGGAAACATAACCATCTTTGATTAACGAGCTAGTCTAGCAGACGCATACTAGTGACACTCTGTTGGTCTATGTATTCACACATGTATTATGTTTCCGGTTAATACAATTCTAGCATGAATAATAAACATTTATCATGATATAAGGAAATAAATAATAACTTTATTATTGCCTCTAGGGCATATTTCCTTCACTACGTTGGCCATTTGATCTACAAGACATATTGTAAATATTTTAGACTAAGTTCATGATAATTAAGTTCATCTAATCAAATTATTTAATGAACTCCCACTTAGATAGACATCCCTCTTCTAGTCATCTAAGTATAACATGATCCGAGTTAACTAGGCCGTGTCCGATCATCACGTGAGACGGACTAGTCAACGTCGGTGAACATCTTCATGTTGATCGTATCTTCTATACGACTCATGCTCGACCTTTCGGTCTTCTGTGTTCCGAGGCCATGTCTGTACATGCTAGGCTCGTCAAGTCAACCTAAGTGTTTGCATGTGTAAATATGTCTTACACCCGTTGTATGTGAACGTTAGAATCTATCACACCCGATCATCACGTGGTGCTTCGAAACAACGAACTGTCGCAACGGTGCACAGTTAGGGGGAACACTTCTTGAAATTATTATGAGGGATCATCTTATTTACTACCGTCGTTCTAAGTAAACAAGATGCAAAACATGATAAACATCACATGCAATCAAATAATAAACGTGACATGATATGGCCAATATCACATAGCTCCTTTGATCTCCATCTTGGGGCTCCATGATCATCTTGTCACCGGCTTGACACCATGATCTCCATCATCATGATCTCCATCAATGTGTCTCCATGAAGTTGCTCGCCAACTATTACTTCTACTACTATGGCTAACACGTTTAGCAATGAAGTAAAGTAATTTACATGGCGTTTCTCAATGACACGCGGGTCATACAAAAAATAAAGACAACTCCTATGGCTCCTGCCGGTTGTCATACTCTTCGACATGCAAGTCGTGATTCCTATTACAATAGCATGAACATCTCATACATCACATATAGATCATTCATCATTCATCACAACTTTGGCCATATCATATCACAAAGCACTTGCTGCAAAAACAAGTTAGACGTCCTCTAATTGTTGTTGCAAGTTTTACGTGGCTGAATTAGGGTTCTAGCAAGAACGTTTTCTTACCTACGTGAAAGCCACAACGTGATTTGTCAACTTCTATTTACCCTTCATAAGGACCCTATTCATCGAATCCGCTCCAACTAAAGTGGGAGAGACAGACACCCGCCAGCCACCTTATGCAACTAGTGCATGTTAGTCGGTGGAACCGGTCTCACGTAAGTGTACATGTAAGGTTGGTCCGGGCCGCTTCATCCCACAATACCGCTGAAGCAAGATAAGACTAGTAGCAGCAAGAAAGTTGACAAATCTACGCCCACAACAAATTGTGTTCTACTCGCGCAAGAAGAACTACGCATAGACCTAGCTCATGATGCCACTGTTGGGGAACGTTGCAGAAAACAAAAATTTTCCTACTCGTTTCACCAAGATCCATCAAGGAGTTCATCTAGCAACGAGTCATCCGATGCATCTACATACCTTTGTAGATCGCGTGCGGAAGCGTTCAAGGAACGGGGATGATGTAGTCGAACACGTCGTGATCCAAATCACCGATGACCAAGTGCCGAACGGACGGCACCTCCGCGTTCAACACACGTACGGGACGGGAGACGTCTCCTCCTTCTTGATCCAGCAAGGGGGGAGGAGAGGTTGATGATGATCTAGCAGCACGACGGCGTGGTGGTGGATGCAGGGCGTCACAGTAGCAGGGCTTCGCCTATACTACAAGAGAGAGAGACGTAACAGGTAGAGAGGGATGCACCAAAAGCCGTAGCCTCAAGTCCCTCCTCTCCCCCACTATATATAGGGGTGCCAAGGGGGGGGGGGGCGCCGGCCCTAGGAGATGGATCTCCTAGGGGGGGGGCAAGGGGTGGGGGGCTTGCCCCCCAAGCAAGGGGGCGCCCCCCTTTAGGGTTTCCCCTAAACCCTAGGCGCATGGGCCCTTAGGGGGTGGCGCCCCAGCCAACTCAGGGCTGGGTCCCTTCCCACTTCAGCCCATGGGGCCCTCCGGGATAGGTGGCCCCACCCGGTGGACCCCCGAGACCCTTCCGGTGGTCCCGGTACAATACCGATAACCCCGAAAATTGTCCCGATGGCCGAAATAGCACTTCCTATATATAATTCTTTACCTCCGGACCATTCCGGAACTCCTCGTGACGTCCGGGATCTCATCCGGGACTCCGAACAACATTCGGGTTACTGCATATACATATCTTCACAACCCTAGCGTCACCGAACCTTAAGTGTGTAGACCCTATGGGTTCGGGAGACATGTAGACATGACCGAGACGACTCTCCGGTCAATAACCAACAGCGGGATCTGGATACCCATGTTGGCTCCCACATGCTCCACGATGATCTCATCGGATGAACCACGATGTCGAGGATTCAATCAACCCCGTATGCAATTCCCTTTGTCAGATATATTACTTGCCCGAGATTCGATCGTCGGTATCCCAATACCTCATTCAATCTCGTTATTGGCAAGTCACTTTACTCGTACCGTAATGCATGATCCCGTGACCAGACACTTGGTCACTTTGAGCTCAATATGATGATGCATTACCGAGTGGGCCCAGTGATACCTCTCCGTCATACGGAGTGACAAATCCCAGTCTTGATCCGTGTCAACCCAACAGACACTTTCGGAGATGCCCGTAGTCTACCTTTATAGTCACCCAGTTACGTTGTGACGTTTGGTATACCCAAAGCACTCCTACGGTATCCGGGAGTTACACGAGCTCATGGTCTAAGGAAAAGATACTTGACATTGCAAAACTCTAGCAAACGAACTATACGATCTTTATGCTATGTTTAGGATTGGGTCTTGTCCATCACATCATTCTCTTAATGATGTGATCTCGTTATCAATGACATCCTATGTCCATAGCCAGGAAACCATGACTATCTGTTGATTAACGAGCTAGTCAACTAGAGGCTTACTAGGGACATGTTGGTGTCTGTTATTCACACATGTATTACGATTTCCGGATAACACAATTATAGCATGAATAAAGACAATTATCATGAACAAGGAAATATAATAATAATGCTTTTATTATTGCCTCTAGGGCATATTTCCAACACTACATACACTGTTTTACTTCAGTAAACCCATCTTTATTAAATATTTGCCTAATCTCCCATTCAACCCCACCACTTCTGGTGAGTGGAGATAGGAACAATGCTACTGGTGTGTATGTTCTTCACATGTCCTGCTTCCTGTCGTGCATTTGGTATTGCAAACCCTATCCTTGTCCACATGGTGAACGCTCCCTCATCACCAATAAACCTTGCATCCTCCTCCTACATTCTCGCTCGCCACTAGTTCGAACCTCACGCCTCCATGATCTCCTTCACCCAACCAAGACACGATACCAACACCATCAAAGCACGCACATCGGGGCAACACTAACTGAAACATGGGTATCATGTCGAGAGGAATTACATTTGTTTACCATATTTGTATTTCACCAAAACAGACAACTAAAACTGGGATGAATAGAACCTAGGTCAAAAGAGGACGCTACCAACCGATTCACGCAGTTGGCTACACGTGTTGTAGTTTGCGGCCCAAAGGTCCCACTGCCGAGGCAGTGCCATATATAGTTTGGAGTGTGGTGAGTCAATCACATGTTGGAGACGTGGATAGGGCTGGACCAAAAGCTCGTAGCTTGTGAGCTTAATGAGCGCTCGATAGTTCGGCTCGTTAAGCTCATAGCTCGCTTCTTAATGAACAGAGTCAATCATTGATTTTAGCTCGTTAAACTTAACGAGCTTAAGGAGCGAGCTAACGAGTTTCACGAGTAGCTCATTAAGCTCATCAGTAACAACACAACACATATTTTTATCTTATGTGACAAACTTTTTGTAGCACCTCAGCCCGTCTATTTAATCTAATTGACATATGAGGCAACAAACTACTTCATTTCTTTTTGTAGTCACCATATTTCATCTTGAAAACCATACCTACACATTCATCACGTATATCATAACATATTATAATCTGTTAACGAACGCTCACGAGCTTAACGAGGTTCAAATGAGCTGAGCCGAGCAGAGTTTTCTGCTCGTTAATCTTAACGAGCTTAATGAGCCAAGCCTTAACGAACACGAGCTTAACGAGCCGAGCTGCTTGTTAATCCACTCCTAGACGTGGGCATGTGAAGAATGTTCGGTTAGGACGGGATTTGGTGGAAGCCCTCAGTCGTGGGATGAAATAAGATATTGATGACGTGGGATTGGTTTGCCGACTTGTTTGTACTCCGTTTTTATTTAGTTCGCATATTAGTTTTGGTCAAAGTCAAGCTTTACAAACTTTGACTAAGTTTATATACAAAAATATTAAGATATACAATAACAAATCAACAACATTAGATTTATTATTAAATGTACTTTCACACCGTATAGATTTATTATGATAAATGTCTATATTATTTTCTATAAACTTGGTCAAACTTTACGAAATTTGACTTCAGTCAACTCTAATATGCAGAGTAAATAAAAACGAAGTACAACATATTATAATTTCATATCACGTTGGGACAATAGCCCACTGAGCTAGGCGAGAATGTCCATTTGCACTTGGCATGTCGCACTTGTTACAGCCCTAATAGTCACTATAAATTATCGACTAAAATAAATTATGAGGAAACTATTTTTTGCTCTTATATAATAAAGTATGATTATGTGTGACCAGGGAACCTCCCTAGTACTCACATCGACTCGAAACACGTAACAATTTGCACATGTGTGAATGTTTGATAATATCACATTATATTTTCATTGAGATTTTTTTATGTGATAATACATGTCTCATTTATATCATAAGTACACACAATGACCTGATAAAACTGAAAAAAAGCAGAACGTTAGTCTTTGCATAAAGAAACATCAGTCAAGAAGGAAAAAACAATCAAGACTGAAAAATACTCTAAGCTTGACACAAACGCCTGGCACATGCCTCTGGCATCACCACAGTAGCCATCAAAGTACAAAATGACAAATCACCTCCTCGCCGGAGCTTGACGCGGCTCCATTACCGATATGCAGCTTTGCGGATCTCCAAAGTGACTCATCAAAGGCGAAGCGATTAATTTACCATTGAACGAATGCATTTACCACTTGGAATATATACTTTGGTTGTAAAAAGGTACTACACACGTATAGTTTTTTTCCAACTTAAACATTAGTTTGGGGATATACTTGTTTGGAAAGAAAGGCAACATGTTCTGTTCCTTCAAAATTGACCCATCGCTGCCGTCTATATGCACACGAACGGCCGTCGGTTGATTCTGTTAAATCATATTGATTGCTTGCAGGATGATTCTGGCAACAATTTTAGAGATCATCACTCAAAAGCCAATGTCCTTTGGGCTGCTTTCAAGCATAGGCTAAGCACCTCAGTGCCAACTTTCAATCTGCTCAACTTAGATACTTTGATCAAAAGGCATGAGAATCTGTCCTTTCTTGAAGAACCTTTCTCGAAAGAGGAAATTGACAATGTGACGTGCGAATGTTCGATAATATCACATTATATTTTCCATTTGAGATTTGTCACCACGCACACATGCATTTGCCACTTGGAATATATACTCTGGTTGTTATTAAAAAAGTACTACCCCCTCCGTTCCTAAATATAAGTCTTTTTTAAATATTTCAACAAGAACTACGTACGGATGTATATAGACATAGTTTAAAGTATAGATTCATTCATTCTGCTCCGTAGGTAGCCCGCATTGTGGAATCTCTAGAAAGACTCCTGCTTATTTAGGAACGGACGAAGTACATACCTATATAGTTTTACACCAAGTGGTCAGCTTGGTAAGCTATCAACAAAAATATTGCAACATACCTATAGTTTTTTTTTCGAACTTAAACATTAGTTTGGGGATATACTTGTTTGGAAAGAAAGGGACCACATTGTATTCCTGCAGAGTCGACCCATCGCTGCCGTCCACACGCACACCAACGGCCGCCGATTGGTTCTGTTAATCTCTCATCTCATGATCCGGTCCACGCACGCACACGCCACCTACCTCTGAACAGACCCGTCCCCTCTCCGTCTGCCCTCTTGGCTCCTTCGGCTCCGGCGACAGCGACCGCGACCGGCGACCGGCGGCGGGCGTCCCTCCCTTGCAGGTAATAGATGAGATCCATCTCCCTCCGGCCTCAATCCTTGGTTCGTTCTCGCCTGCTGCCTTTAGATCCGTTCGCGTCCTCGGGTTGGTAGGTTGGTTGGTAGTCGGATCGAGATTGGTTCCACGCGATTCTCGCCAGCGACGCTCCTTCATCGCGGAGCCCAGAAAAATTAGGTCCCCTTGTGTAGGAGCAGCCCTCGCTAGCGCTATTCACGCTGTTCGGATCGATGGATTCCTCCCTCGCTACCGACGCCCCTTCGTTGCCGAGCCCCGCAAAACCAGGGCTCGTGTCCCTGTTGGTTTGGAGTAGGAGCAGGAGCAGGAGCAGAGCAGCAACTGTTTGGGCCGGCCAAGTTTGTGTTACAGTGTAGTACTATGGCTAAAACCAGGTTAACTGTTCAGAGATTCATGTACTTGATGTCCAGTATCCGTTGATGGGGATTGTATCTTTCTTTGGTCGCTTTACACGGTACCTAGGGCTTTTCTGCAGTATATGTGTTTTATTCTTTTTGCGCTCGCCCTGCGGGGGCTTTGTAAATGAATTTCTGATATCTTTTTATGCTGGACTTGACTTACAGGCGTGCTTTCATGTTTTCTGCTTGTAGGTGTACAGGACAGAGTAAATAGGCAGGGTCGTGCAAAAGGAGAGGAAAGTGCGCATCCATTTGATTGAATGGCTTCAAAGATTCAAGCCTTCTTGAACCATCCCGCTGGCCCCAAAACCAGTTAGTCACAGTCCTACCCGCATACATACTTTGATTATATTTATTATTGTGCAAGCTAGCAACATTGACTAGGAGAAAAGTATAAAACAGTTCGCCTGCGAGCAAATGTCTTTTACACGTTTTAGGTTCTCAAGTGGTTACTGTAAGAAGGTCAATGTTGGCTTTGTTCCCCTGTCAGTGGATTATACATGTTCTCTTTGTGTGTCCTTTTAGCTTTGAACTGTGTTGTTGTGTTAGGATTGCCAGGTTGTTGGCATGTTTTAAATGTGAAAATACTGTGTGCTTACTCTGTTTTTTGGTTTCAGTATATGAGACCAGGTGGCCATTGTTTGTGAAAATATAATGACACGGAGAAACATACCGCCATGGAGTATCAAAATAGCAGTAGTCAAACTAAAGTTATCATAAAATATAACCTGAAACAAACAGAACCTAGAGCCAATAACCTTGCAGTGTGTTAGTTGGGTCAGCCAAGAACATTTTCTAATATGTTCCTTATTATCCACAGACAACCTGCTGGTCAGGTATCTTTAGCAAGTTTATAGTTGGGTTTACAAAATCCCTTGTATAATTTTGCTCCTCCACAAAGTGCAATAGTGAGAGGGAACTTACTGCCGTACCAAGGAATCTCTCATATAGGTTCGAACAAACCTAGTTACAGGGGACTGAACAGTATATAAATCAGCAGTCTCTAGTCCACCATTGAGCTGAAATGTTTATCCCCTTTGCAACTCATACCTGAAACTTTTCCTGGTAAACTTGGCATATAAAAAAACATATTGGCTTTCTCATGGAACAGATTATTGCATTTTGCATATTACATTCTATAATAAAGTGATCTAGTGGTAAATGCTGCAATTTTCTCAAGCTCCAAAGAGATTACATCTTCTCCCTTTTAAGTTGTCTTGTGATCCATTTGATTGTGGTAGTTGCAGGTTTCACTTTCTCCCCCCATTCGAGAAGTAGCCGCCTTTGCACTGCTGTGACACTAACACTTTACAATGTGTTAGTCGGGTCAACCAATAACATATTGCATTATGTTCCTGATTATGTACAGTGGCCTGGACACAACCTGCTGGCCACACATCTGGACATTTGGCCTTACAAAATCCTTTACGCTTTGTTCGGTTGAGGTGGATTTGAAGGGGATTGGGAGAAATTGAGGGGGATTAAATCCCCTATGAGACAAATCCACTCCTATCAATAGTGAGGAAATCTCTTATATAGGTCCAAACAAACCTAGTTACAGGGCACCAAAGAGTTGTAATGTTAATTCCCCTTTGCCACCCATGTTTGCATTTTTCCCTGGTAAGCTTGGCAAAGGAAAATATTGACTTAAGCAAGATTAGAGTCCTTAAGACATGAAATATTTTAATGAAGTGATTTACTGGTAAATGCTGCAATTTTCCAAAGACCCAAAGAAACTATGTCTTTCTCCCTTGAAAAGTTGCATATCTTCAGCCTTCGCCAACTCTGCGCTTATTCTTGACGTTCCAGAGCTGCATTTTTGGCTATAAGCCTATAACCATCACTTGAAAATGAGGCTGAGACAATAATCTGACCTTCTGTGCAGTTCACCATAAATTCTAATGGCCTACCGTGACTGTTTTTAGCACTAAATTGTGATACATATCTATTAGACAAAAAGTACAATTCATATCACTTCAGAGGCTGAGACGATCATCTGACTTTGGTTGCAGTTCATTTTTGGGCTCCAACATTTAAATGGGGGATCAGCATTGCGAACATTGCTGACTTTGCTAAGCCTCCAGAAAAGATATCCTATCCTCAGCAAATTGGTATGTTCAACGAGCATTTCACGGCAGCATGCTGCATGCCAATAGTTTACTGTTTTACTTATTATTGTGTCCTGCTCAAATGCTTATTCTGTAATATGGGGTGCAGCGGTTGCCTGCACTGGAGTCGTCTGGTCACGCTACAGCATGGTTATCACACCGGTAAGCCATCGATACTATACTATCATTTTTCATTATTATGTGCACTGAATCTTGTAAGGTGACCTGAAATTTGGCTGACGTGGATTATCTATATATCTTAACTGAAATATACATTTTAAGCATTGCATCTCTTGCTGCTATGGTATCGTTTTGCATTGATCGTCTCATATTGTACTGTTTTAACGGCTCCCTGGACTGGGCTGTTGATGTTCAGTTGTTTGTTGAATGTTTGATTCATATTCCCAAGCCATCTCGTTCCACCTGCTGTCATGTGTTGTTTCCAGTTTTAACTGTTGCACGTCTCATTGCTTTGCGATGCTGTGACCTTTTTTTTTCAGAAAAACTGGAACCTTTTCAGCGTCAACGTTGCGATGGCAGGCACAGGCCTGTACCAGCTTTCCCGTAAAATAAGGTCCGTTACTAAGCTGCTAATCTGCCGTGTTATCATATTTGTTGCTTGATGATGTCTTGGAAGAGTAAGAAGATGGCATGGTTTGCGTTGGTTGATCTCCTTTTGTTTGCATTGCAGGAAAGATTATTTCTCCGATGATGGAAAGGAGGTGGCTGCTGCATCACTGGAAGGATAGCGAGGACCGACTGGATTAATAATCGACTGCACAGCCTGCCTGCTGCCTCGGAACTCTGGGCCGCGGGCCGGCACAATTTCCATGCCGTCCATTCTTTCCCATGTCGAAACTTCTTTGTCAATCACGCCCTTGAACAAAGCAGAGCAGTATGAAAATTCCGTGCAGATTAATAATCTTTGTGCATTTTGTGCAAAAAGGTGTACAGATTGAATGCATACTTGCGGCCTTGCGTCGAAGAAAGTTATGCCGTCCTTTTTTCTTTCGAGATAACCTACATGCTCCGCGTTCTTGGTTGATACGTACTTACATAACTGGCTGTTGCATATTTGAGCAACTTGGAGTTGGTTACTGGCTTTGTGGTAGGTCTGCCACTGATGTGTTACTTGTATCCATCTTTCCAGCATTGGTTCACCCATTCATACGATGGCACAGCTTTCTTTCCATAGCTGAGTTGAGGCGTCTGTAACTCTCTGGATCGCCTATCGCTGCTGTGAGCAGGAGCGACAACTATGTGGTTGACATTCCGAACAATCTGCCCTTGGTCACTGAACTGAACCTTTGCCTTATGTGGCATGCTCTCAGTCATTTGCCACGTGTTGCGCTCTGGGCGCTTTCTTTAGATTTTGTTTTTTTGCACGTGTTTTTGCCTATTTAAACGGTTTTTTCCGGGGTTTTTTGACGTTTTGGTTTTCCATCGGTCTTCCTTAGTTTTTTGACAACAAAAAAAAATTCTTGCGCGCAAAAACGCGTTTTTTTTCTTTTGCGAGAGTCACGGTTTTTCTTCCGTGAGAGGCACGGTTGTGCTTTCGCGAGAGTCATGGTCGTGCCTCTCGAAAACGGAAAAAACGTGTTTTCTGTTTTTTTTCCTTTCGCGAGAGTCACAGTTTTGCTTCCGCGAGAGGCACGGGCGTGTTTTCGCGAGAGTCATGACCATGCCTTTTATTCTGTTTTTTTTCACGAGAGTCACGGTTTTGCTTCCGCGAGAGTTACGGGCGTGCCTCTCGAAAACGAAAAAAAATGTGTTTTTTGTTTTTTGTTTTCTTTCGCGAGAGTCACGGTTTTGCTTCCGCGAGACACACGGGTGTACTTTCGCGGGAGTCACGGTCGTGCCTCCTCGGAAACTAAAAAAAAACGCGTTTTCTCTTTTTTTTAGCGAGAGTCACGGTTTTGCTTTCGTGAGAGGCATGGATGTGCCTCTTTCTGAAAGGTAAAAAATCCGTGCTCCCGGTTCGGTTTTTTGTCCGTTTTTTTTGAAAAAAAGATCGTCAAAATCTATCAATATAGAATCTAGTTTTAAAAATCTCGACGCGAGAAATCTAACTGTGAAAGTGGTTTAAAATTTGGACGCACGGTTTGAGAGATAAAACGTTTTGAATAAACGGATCTACGAAAAAAGAGAAAACTCCCAGGTTGCAATAAGTGACGCGCTGCATGTGCGCCATTTGTCGCAACCTGAAGAGTTAGAGTGATCTTTGCAACGTACTCCCTTTGTTCCAAATTACTCGTCACAGAAATGGATGTATCTAGAACTAACACACATCTAGATACATCATACCTGCGACAAGTAATTCGGAACGGAGAGAGTATTCCTCAACTAGTGATTTCGTAAAAAGCTTGCTGGAAACATTTTAGCAGCCTTGCAACAATTGGTCCATAAGCATAGCCGCGCTTTATGACGACGCTCACGTCTACAAAGGGCCCACTTGGCGCAGTACAAGGAAGAAGCCCTACGGGTGGGAAGCGCCAGAGAAATTGCCAAGCACATCCAGAGGAGCCCGCACCAACCATTCAACTCGTTGGGATGGTCTGCGGCAACAGACACGCGCCATAAGACCACCAGCGACGGCACCAATCTGGTCGACATCATCTCGGCCTCGGACAACAAAAGCGTTGCATGTGCGCCTGGTCACCGCCCGACAAAACCGCATGTTTGACATCGTATCCGCACCGAAATCGCTAGGTCCATACGCAAAGATGGACAACACGTTAAGCAAATTCGCGGCAAAACCGCTACATCCACATGCAGTCCTTCCTCGTCAAGTATATACCAATCAAACTAATACGCGGATTAGACATTCTTTGCTACCGAAACAAGTGGGGAAACATGGTAAAAGGTGAGTAGCCACCAAGAGTTCAAGAATTCTTCCAACGCCGGCAAAGGTGATGAGGTGACCTCTCGTGCAAAGGAACGTGCAAACACCAAGAGGAAGGGAGCCCCAAAACAGGTCTACTGGCGGGTAGAACACCCTACCCTCATGCTAACGGATGGTGTAGCTCCTGGAAACATCGACCATACGCAAGATGAGGACGCAAATGCATTAGCACTCGGAGATGGACAAGAGTTAGAGCGGGAAGCAAAGAAGAAGAAACCCACACCTGAGAATTCGGCAGAGACTGCAGGGCGGTCCTGCCCGTCCCAATAAGTTGCATAAGTTGGAACTGCCGGGGGCTTGGGAACCCCGAGGCAGTTCGAGAGCTTCGCAATATTGTGAAGCAAGAGTTACCCCTCCTACTCTTTGTCATGGAAACTAAAATATCAGCGAAACGAGTAGAGAGCCTGCAACATTCGCTGGGATTTGCAGGATGTTTTGCTATTAATAGCACGGGATTGAGCGGCGGCATCGGACTATTCTGGTCTCAGGATGTGGATGTTGAGCTCAAAAATTTCAGCTCCGCCCATATTGATGTGATGGTGCGAAGGACAGACCAAGTTTCGCCAATATGGCGTTTCACGAGGTTCTATGGAGCCCCAAGAGTGGAGAATCGTCACCACAGCTGGCGTTTTCTTCGGACCCTGCATGCCATACAACACTCCGCATGGTTATGTATGGGTGATTTCAACGAGACTCTCTACGCCACTGAACATTTCAGTATCTCGGCCAAGCCGGAGTGGCAAATGAGAGCGTTCCGAGAGGTCGTCGATGAGTGTTCCTTCCAAGATCTTGGCTGGTCTGGGGTGCCTTATACCTGGGACAACCGGCAGGGGGGAAATTCGAATGTTAAAGCCCGTCTGGATCGAGCATTAGCCAATGAGGATTTCAGGCAGCTTTATGATCAGATTGGAGTAAGACACGTTTGTGCAGCTGAGTCGGACCATTGCTTCATCGTTGTAAATTTGAACCAGCTGCCAACCAGGTCTCGCTCAAAGCGCCAGTTCCGGTACGAGAATGTTTGGCAAACACATATTGATTATGAATGCCTAGTTACTGAAACTTGGCGGCGGAGCCAACGGGGACCGGGACTACAGGGTGTAGCTGATTCACTTGGTGATCTCCAAAAAACACTTGAACCATGGGGAGCAAGGGAGTTCGGATGTCTAGCTCGGACAGTCCGACAGCTACAGCAGCGTCTTGACAGGTTGCGACGGCAATCTGTTGGCCGGGGCCCTTCTGAAGAAGAGAAGAAAACAATTATCAAGCTAAGAGAGGCGCTCAGGCAGGAGGAAATTTGGGCACGGCAATGATCTCGTGTACCTTGGTTACGAGAGGGCGATCGCAACACGGGGTTTTTTCACGCTCAAATGAAAAAGCGACAACGAATGAATCGCATTACTGGTTTGCAACGAGCTGACGGCTCGGTGTGTGCAAACGCAGATGAGGATAAAGCCGGGGTTCAGAATTTCTATCAACAACTATATGAGTCCCAAGGGGCATCCGACTGTAGCGTGTTGTTATCACATGTTCCTAGCAGGGTAACACCGGCTATGAGCGAGTTTCTGGACAGACCATATGAAGTCGTCGAGGTGCGCACAACATTATTCCAGATGTCTCCGTCTAAGGCACCGGGTGTAGACGGCTTCATAGCGGGTTTTTTCCAGCGGCATTGGGACTTGCTTCACGATGATGTAACACAAGCAGTCCTCGGATTTCTAAATGGGGGAGATCTTCCAACAGGTCTAAATGATACCTCGATCACATTGATACCAAAGGTACGACACCCCCAGTCTATCTCTCAATATCGACCCATCGCTCTTTGTCCCGTTCTTTACAAGATAGCAGCCAAGGTTATTACTAACCGTTTGCGGAGCTTGATGGATGAGCTGATTAGTGATGAACAGAGCGCTTTTGTTCCCGGCCGCCTGATAACGGATAATATATTGGTTGCTTATGAGAGTATCCATACAATGAAGCGGAGGAAGAAGGGGAAGAATTATATGTGCGCTGTCAAATTAGACATGATGAAAGCTTACGACCGAGTGGAATGGCACTATCTCGAATCCATTCTACTGAAACTGGGCTTTAGCGTCGTTTTTGTTCGACTGATAATGAAGTGTGTCACCTCAGTGCACTTCACAGTTCGAGTCAATGGAGAACTCCTACCATACTTCACCTCTTCACGGGGCTTGAGGCAGGGGTGTCCTGTGTCACCATTTCTGTTTCTTCTTTGTGCAAAAGGACTGTCCTTATTGCTCAACTCGTATGGTGGATATATTGATAGGGGCATCCGTGTGAGCTTCAGATCACCATGGGTTAACCATTTACTGTTTGCGAACAATTGTCTGATTTTTATGAAAGCGGACAGTCAGAGTGCAACAAGACTCAATGATATTCTCCTCGTCTATGGGTAGGCATCAGGACAGAGTGTAAATCGTGGGAAAAGTTCAGTATTTTTCAGTCCCATTACCCCTCATCAGGTACGTGAGGCAGTCAAGTTTTTGCTGGGTGTTCCTATCGAGGCTTTTGGTGAGCGCTATCTTGGCCCGCCTACAACAATAGGCAAGATCACGAGTGGAACATTTGTTTATATGGTTGAACGGGCGCGCGCACACATGCAGGGGTGGTCGGAGCGACTACTAGCTTGTGCTGCGAGAGAAGCGCTCCTAAAATCCGTGATTCAAGCAATTCCTACCTTCAGCATGTCGTGTTTTCTTCTGACTAAGAAAGTATGCAAGACTCTAACATCAGGTATGGCAAAGTTCTTTGGGAGCAGTTCTATTGATCGGCGGTCTATGCATTGGATATCATGGGACAAACTAGCTACACCGAAATGCAAGGGTGGAATGGGTTTCCGTGATCTCCGCTTGTTCAACCTAGCTCTTTTGGGGAAGCACGGATGGCGATTTATGACTAATCCCAACTCTCTATGTGCCCGGGTATTGAAGGGACGTTACTTCCCAGATTGTGAGTTTCAGCTCGCCACAGTACCGGAAGCTGCATCCGCTACTTGGCGAGCCATTGTTGCCGGTCGAGAGGCTCTCGATGCTGGCCTTATTAAACGCGTGGGTACCGGTTCAACCATATCCATATGGGAGGATCGCTGGATCCTGTCGACAGTATCTATGACTCCCATGTTGAGACCTCAAAATGTATCTGTTGAGTTGGTTAGTGAGCTGATCGACACTGACAACTGGACATGGAAGACGGAGTTAGTACATGAGCTGTTTATCGGCCCCGATGCGCAAGCCATTTTGAACATACCTTTGCGCCAGGGGGCGGTGATGACTTTATGGCATGGGCACATGAAAAATCTGGCATCTACACAGTCAAATCGGCGTACCGGTCTCTAGTGAACAAAAAAGAGCGCTCTGCTCTCGAAGAAGGGACGGGTATCGGGTCTTCAACTGACAACACAGAGCTGTGGCGTGCCTTATGGAAACTCAATGTGATCCCTAAAGTTCGGGTCTTCTACTGGCGAGTCTTGAGAGGAATTATTCCGGTGGAATGTACCTTAAAGCATCGTCATATTCAGGAGATCGGAAGATGCAAAATCTGCATGGCCATGGATGAGGATTTAGCACACGCACTCATTCATTGTTCGCATGCAAAGCAATTCTGGGTGCAAGCTCAACAACTACTTGATTTCTCTCTACCGAAGCTACACCCAAGCACTTGGTCTCGGGACATTTTATGTGACCAGGTTTTCTCAGAGAAGAAGCGAGCGATCATAGTGACAGTGATGTGGGCGATCTGGCACTCTCGGAATCGTTTCACACATGACCAGGAGAAACTTGACCCGTCTACTTCTGTGAGACGCATTAGAGAAGATCTTGCGATCTTGGACATACCTCGGTCAGGCCTAAAAATCCTGCCAGGTTATGGGTGGCGTCCCCCTGATGGAACGATCATCAAAATAAACACCGATGCAACAATTCATCTGGATGGCGGCAATGGTGGTGCGGGGGGGGGGGGGGGGGGGGGTGGCGCGATCAGCTGGTCGCCTCTTGGGAGCATGGAGCAAACCCCTTGTGGGTGTCACGGACCCCCTTATTGCTGAAGCAATGGCTGTACGGGAAGGCGTGCGCTTTGCGAATCTCAGAGGATTTCAGGAGGTGATCATCGAAACAGATTGCCTGGAGGTTGTGGAACTCTGGAAGAATCGTCACAATTCCTTCGCGGTTGTGGCACCGTTGTTTTATGAGATAGGAGAGCTAGCTACTACTTTTTCTTTATTTGATATTATTCATGTAATCCGGTCAGCAAATTATCCAGCTCATCTCTGTGCCAAGCGTGCTTGCACACTTGAGTATGACTGAAAGTTGGCTGGAAGAGACCCCTAGCTTCCTGGTGAGCAGCCTGTTAGCTGACGATCCAGCGAATGCTTTTGTTTGAATAAAGCTCTCACTATTGCCAAAAAAAAAGGAAACATGGTAAAAGATGTCTAGTTAGAAATAGGGTTCTTGGTATACATGATACATGCTGACATACTACACACACACGTGTGTTTATATACAGAAGTGCACCCGACAGTTTGCGATGATGACATGTGCCTTCCATGCATGCATGCATGATTGTCCCTGTCGGCGTAACTCGACAAATGAAAGCAAGGATGTGGGTCCGGCACTGTTGCTGCCACGTATGCATTGGAAGGACATGGTGGCTGGCCACTGGGCAGCGATCATGCACATGCATGAGCACCCCACAAGCAATTATATAATACTCCCTCCATTCTTTGATATAGGATGTATAGTTTTTTTATACAAATATTAACGCATGAGCTGAGAGGGGAAATTTTGTTGGTTTTGGACGTAAAAGCCCCTAGTGCAAACACGTGAGGCTAGAGAGAAAATTAGGCCCCTCAAAAAAAAGAGAGAGAATTAGGCAAATCACGATCCTCTCTATCGCTGGCAGTTTTCTTCCTTATTAAGCCCAACACAAATCCCACAATATCCTCTCTGACTTATTCTCCCCTGAGCGCTACCTCTCCATCGTCCCCGCGCATTTTCCCGCGAGCGAGCGCGCGCAGCTTCTTTACTCTCTCCCGCGCTGCATAAAGGCAAAAGCCTCGGCCAAATTCAAAATTCCTGAAGATTTTGCTCACGGAAAATTTTCAGCACGGGAGGGAATGACAATGGCGCCACTGTGTGAAATTTTTTGTTTTGAAATTGGAGAAGACGGGGCTATAAATCCTTCTCTCCCCACCTCGCCATCTCATCATTCTCTCTCCCGATCGCCATCCCTGCCCCCCGCTCCCATCTCTCTTTCCTGGTCGCCATCTCCAATGGTTGGTCGCCGCTACGAGTGGATCAACTGGGATGACCTTGGCAACGAGGCGGAGGAGGATGCGGCCGAGTTGAACTACGACTACGAGTGGGTCGTATCCGACCAAGGTATGTCCAATTTGGTTCATCCGTCCTTGCATCCGTTCTTCCCTAGCTGATTGAGTTCTGGTGTCATCATAGATGAAGACCTGGCAGAGAGTTCCCATCAACGTCGGGGACGAAGGCTTGGCCTAGCAGGTGGAGTAAGGGGTCCAGGCTTGGGACATGGACGAGGAAACGTTGTTCGATCAGGACTTGGACGAGGAGGCATAGGCCGATCAGGACTTGCTCAGCGTGTAGGTTCAGTCGTCAACCGAGCAATGGCGGGAGGAAACGGTGAGCGAGGCAGCAGGGAGGACGACGGGCATGCACGCGGCAGCGGCGACCTTGCACGCGGTGGACACCGGCTTGGACTTGCGGGGTCAAGGCGTGGCCGTAATCCGGTGACTAGGTGGCCTGTTCACTCTTCACTGTCCAACTCAAGGTACGTACGTTGTCCATATTCTGAATATTGGTGTTGCAGTTTTTTTCATGGCGTAGTTCTAATTAGATGCAGCACTAGGTGTCGTTCATGTCCATAACTGATCAGATGCAACAGTTATACTCCTGATACCTCCTGATTACATGCAGTAGTAGTTCTGCTTTGATTAGATACAGCAGTACGATAGTGTAGATATTGACCATAACTGATTAGATTATGTGTAGTTCATCAGGTGTAGGACTAGGAGAGTAGTAATCTTAGTCAAGGTAGTCCATAATCTGAACATCGTAGTAGTTAATCATGCTAGTAGGATCAGTACAAGCAGATCATGTGTAGATGCATATCAGCTGTACATGTAGATCATGCGTACATGCAGATCACGTGTTCCTGGTGCTACTTTTGCACATATTCACCTTTATATTCTCAGTGCTGCATATGCCAAATTTGTAAGCATAATTTTGATTGCAGAAGCACAAGAGAATGCTGAACTTGGTGATTCTGAGGAGCATGTAGAACAAGAACAAGAGGCAGATACCAATGTGGAAGGCGATGGGAATGGAGGAGCCTCAGGTAAACTGTAACCAACATTGTTTAATCATCAATTTAATCTATAGATGCACAATGAACATTGCTTAATCATCAATTTAATCTGCAGATGCCAATGGTACAATGATTAGGAAAAGAAGGTGGTATCAACTCCATGAGAAGCATACTGTATATGCTATGGTTCTAGAGAGGACCAAAGCTGGGGTATTGAGTCCAGCAGTGTCCAAAGAGGTGTCTGACCTAACAGATTTTAACAAAGCAAGCTCTTGACATCCTATGCAAGAGGGTGTGCCCAAGGAGGATGATTTGTTTCCTTCAAAGAAAATATATCTGGATCTATTATAAAGATTACAACACATTTACTAAAGATGCAGGAAAAGAAACAAACATTTTTATTTCGAACACTGCGAATGCTGCCTCTCTTCTCCCTTGCAAGCTCGAGCATCAGCCCTTCAGTTTGCAACAGAGGTTCAAAGCAAAGAAAATCACAATTTTTGCCGGCAACCTCGTGCATGCTTGCCCAATCAACAACTTCCAAGAATCCAATCATCGGTCCTAGTAATGCTACTATTTTGTTTTTCCATTTGATGGCGGGGTTTTGTCCACTTGTTTTTGTTCTTCGCCGATAGCATGGGCAAGGTTCACCCCACTTGCTTTTATTTCATTTTATTTTGGTGGGTTTGTTTGTGCCCACATATTCTCCATTGCTGGCTTGGCTAGTACTCCCTTCGTCTCAAAATAAGCGCCGTGGTCTTAGTTTAAGGAAGTGTCATTTTACTTATATGAAAAATGCATATGATACAATACACCAACTACATGAACCGTGAAAAACGGCTCTAAGAGAACTTGTACTTACAACGACGACGGTCATTTAAGCTCGCACGCACATGCACTGCTCTCCATTTTTTAATGAACCAAGGACCAACACTTGTTCTAATCGCTCCCGTCCAGTAGTTTGCACTTGCACGCCCTTAATTAATTACTAATGTTCGGTACCTACGGACCAAAGTCCCGTCAACTTAAACAAAACGACCATTATTATATTATAATTTTAGTACGTGCCTACTCCAATTAAAAAATGGTGTGCGTCTTCTATGCTGACAAGTCAAAACATGCAAAAAAAAAAAGTCAGACATAAAGATGTTTTTTTTGCGACTTGCACATCCGAAAGCATCACACACACAGACACAGGTACCACATTTCTGAACTAGACACATCATCTGAGTTGAGTTCATACGTAGGTACACACAAATCGTCTAATGAAGAGCGAGCAATGTTCTTTGCATACTTAGTAAAACGCAGCTCGTTTTTTATTAGCTGATCTGATTGTCATGTCTTCGATCCCTTTCCAAGCCTTTGTTCTGATCTGCCATCAAAACGGACTAGTCAGACATACTACCACTAGTAGAAAACAGGGCTATGGTCCAGGCCGGCTCAGCACATTAGTCCCGGTTCAGTCTAGAACCGGGACTAATGTGAGCATTGGTCCCGGTTCGTGCGGCTAAAGCATTAGTCCCGGTTCACTCGGGCCCTTTAGTCCCGGTTTAAGCCACGAACCGGGACTAAAGGGTGCGATGACCTTTAGTCCCGGTTCGTGCCTCAAACCGGGAGTAAAGATTAGACCTTTAGTACCGGTTTGAGGCACGAACCGGGACTAATGGGGTTGAGACCTTTAGTCCCGGTTCGTGCCACGAACCGGTACTAAAGGTCCCATTTTCAAACTCTATCCCCCCGGGATCGCCTTTTCAGTTTTAAAAAAAATAAAAGAAAATAATGAAAATGTCAAAAAAATAAAAGAAAATAAGTTTCTCATGTGATATGTGGTCTAATTGTTGGGAAAATTTGCAAATGTGAATTTTGACTTTATTTACAAAATCTCTCTGAAATTTGTAAAAATGGGCATAACTTTTGCATACTAACTCGGATGAAAAAGTTTTTTATATGAAAAATCATCTACTCGAAAAGTTACATCCAAATTTAACGGGGTAACCCGTTAAACATTTTCAAAATCCTCAAAAACCGATTAGAAAAAAAGTTACGGGGCTTTTAAGATCTAGAGTGAAAAAAATAAAAAAAAATTCAAACAGTGGGCAAACTGTGGTCAAACAATGGTCAAACTAATTATTCTAAAATATTAGTGTTACTAAATAATTATTTTAGTTATTTCTATTTTGGTCAAATCTGGTCAAACTGTGGTCAAACAATGGTCAAACTAATTATTCAAGAAATATTAGTGTTACTAAATAATTATTGTTTTTTAAAACAATAGTTTCAAAATAAAACTATAAAATATGTCACTTCATACTCAAGCAAAATTCCTGAAGGTTAATAGGATTGACATCTTAGTATTGTTAGGAAAACAACAAGTGCAGACTTGGAACGAGGGAGAATAGAACCCGGAAGTTAAGCGTGCTCAGGCTGGGGGAGTGGGAGGATGGGTGACCGTTCGGAAAGTTAGATGATTTGGAATGATGAGGGGTGATTAGAGGATAAATTGAGAAGTGATGAGGGGTGGTGATTACAGACTAGAGGTTAAAATAATTCAGAAATTTGAAAAATAAAAAAAAAAATCAAAAAAATTCAATTTTTTTTTTAAAAAAATCATAAAATTACCAACCGGGACTAAAGGTGGAGCTCCACGTGGCCGCGCCTTTTAGTCCCGGTTCTGGATTGAACTGGGACTAAAGGGTCGGGGCATTAGTACCGACACTTTAGTCCCGGTTCAGGAACCGGGACTAAAGGCCCTTATGAATCGGGACTAAAGGCCCTTTTTCTACCGGTGTACCTTTTTAAGTTTCATTTTGTATGGTTGTTCATTGAGAAAATTCTACCATCAAACGCAAAACTCTAAATGGCTTACCTGTTGGAATAGTCTTAGGGGCAGGGCCTCCCATCATACGCAAAAACTCAGCGATCCTGAGAAAGGACGGTAATGGCCGACGGCCAGGCACCATTGTTAGCTACCTCATTCAGACATGGCAGCTTGCAAAGCAAATCCCACAAAATCCCTAAATCTGAAGGGACTAAGAGCATCTATAGCTACACTTGGCAAATCCGTCCCCTCAAACGCCTGTGGACGCGCCCGGTCGCGTCAGCGGGCACTAATCGGGCATCCCTCAAATTTTCAGAGTTGTAGCAGAACATCTCATGCTAGATTCTTAAATCCGTACAAAGACGTGCAGACTAAAACAAACCTTCGTACTACGTCGACCATCTAGCTACTCGTCGCTGGAGATGTCGATGATCTCCGTGCCCGGCTCCGGCTTCTCCGACCTCCTCCGCCTCTATCTCCGTGTTGAGTTTGGCGAAGAGCGTGTCGGACTCCGCCTACTCCCGCCGGAGAAACCCCTGGTTGGCCTCCACATAGGCCTCATCATGGATGGACTCCAGGATGGCTCGCTCCTCCATCCCCTCTGACTGGGCTACGGCGAACTCCGCCTCCGCCTGCTCCATGTTGAAACCCGGCAACTGATGCTCCGCCTCCTCCATCTCCATCGAAGCCATCTCCTCCTCCTCCTCCTCCCTCGGATGCTCCTCCTCCTCCTCTTCCCCCGGATGCTCCTCCTCCTCCTCTTCCCCCGGATGCTCCTCCTCCTCCTCCGGCTCCCGTGAGTCCGAAGGCAACCCGGGAGCGATGCGGGCGGCTCGCGCGGCTTGCCTCACCCGGATCTCCTGCTGGATCTTGTAGCGGCGCTTCGGCGTCAGCATGGCGTAGTAGGTGATCTTGCTTCGGACCATGGCGGAGTGCCAGAGCGTGGGCGGAGCATCGGACCGTGGACAGAGCACCGGAGTCGGAGACGGAGGAGGTGGATGGGCTCGGACTGGTGGCACGGAGGGGGGGGGGGTGGATGGGTTAGGGTTGCGTGACGTCGGACGCCTTGAATAGCCAGATTTGCTCCTGGGCGACGAGCGCCACACGCGTTCACACCTGGGCGATAGACGCGGCATCCATCGGACTGCCGGGTTTCCAAGCGTTTTCACGTGGGACCCCGCCGTCATACCGACATGACAGGCGCGTCCGGGCGCCCCATATCCACCCAATATTTAGGCTAGATATGGGGGATGCCGGTCAACCCAAGCGTTTAAGTCTCGTTTAAGAAGCCCGTCTGGATAAAGAAACGTGACCGGACAATGATCGGACGGCCCACCCGAATATATAAGACGAGTTTGAGAGGTCCGAGTAGATGCTCTAACCTATTGACGGCATGTAGAAGAAACTTTAGCCAGCATCCTCCATGGGCCATGGCCGCAGGTGGCCCAAACGAGCGCCGCGCCACGCCCTGCTCAGTTAGTTATAGAAAGGGGATAGAGCCACGCCCTGCTTTTCCGTAACGTGTCCCTGTACTCGTTATCTGATCCGTGGCTCGGTAGGAATTGCAACGCTGACCACAACGGCCGCCATACGATTCGGCCCCATTGACGCAACACTGTTACATACTCCTACTGCATATCACCATACGCCCTTTTTTCCTCTATCGCTTGTGAGCTGCGTCGAACAGATTTGTTCGCATCCCGAGCCACCAACGGACGCCCAACATTTCGGGAGCATCTGAGCTCGGGCACCAAATCGCCCTATCCGTGGTTGTGCCATAATTTTTTTTTCATTTGCTTGTTAAGTTGTTTGTGCCATTATTAAAACTTTGGTGGAAATGCATATGGTACACTCCGACAACCATGAACAATGAAACATACGAAAATGACAATTTACTTGAAAATTGCAGGCCGCGATCGGGTCGGTACAATGCATCAGTACTCCCTAGGAGGCTAGGATAGAATACAATGCATTGAATGGTTGAGATGCACGCCGCGGATGGGATCCGATCGGTTTATAGCTCATCAATGTACGTCCGCCGCCGCGGCAACGGTGGGTGAGCTCGTCGACGAAGTAGTCGACGCTCCTCTGCGACGACCGCGGCGGCCTTGAGCATGGCCCTCACCTTCGTCCATTACCGTCCATGGGGGTGCTTCCTCCGCTACTCGTTTTGTTTCAGTAACTTTTGGTACTCGTCAATGCCGGTCTCAGCAACAAGGCGGCTGCTGATTGTCATTGTTGGTTTACTATCCCACGCATGTATCACGTCCACTGAAATTGCCGTGGATCAAATTGTCATTATTGTTTTGTCTGATGTGGTGATTCCTTAATACTAGTAACTCATAGTAGTTCCATGGGATAAGATAGAAATACAGATGTAATTTATCTTCCATTTTTAGATCAGCTATACTTTTCTATTGGAAAAATGAAGCAAAAGAATGGATTTTTCTTCTTGTTTCTAAACCACTTGCTTCAATTTGTAACCATCATGCTGGAAAACTAAATTGAAACAAGTAAGTGCCATACTCGCATATACCATTGTGCTAGACGAAATATAAGCATGTAGTGTTGTTCTGAGTGTCGGCTCTTGAACCCCCCACCGGTTTCGTGGGGCACTATAGTCAGGGTTGAGAAAAGGAGAAAGAGTATCTCCAACTGCAAACCCAAAGCTGGTTTTAGGGGTGGAGCGAGAATATTTTTGGTCTTCAGAATCTTTTTCCAGCAGACCAAAGATTGAAAGGAAACAAATGTCAATTTCGGCTTATATTCATGGCAATTTACAATTCAAAGTAAAATCGTCTATTTAGTGGATGCGGCTGTTCTGATCCCTGAGCTCATGTGAGCTTGAGTGAACAGTAAAAAAATATCTATTTTTTTGGTATGAAACATTGGTAAATGTTTTGATAGCTTGCAAAATTCGTCACCATATGACATTAGTGGAAAATGTGGAAAAATTTGATGCTCCAAATTGTTATTTAGAAACACATTTTGAAGCATCAGTTTTTTATTTTGTTACGTTTTCCACGAATGTCATTTCATGATGAAATTTTGCAAGCTATCAAAATATTTGTCAATGTTTAACACAATTGTTTTTAGATATTTTTTTATTTTACTGATCACCCGAGCTTACATGAGCTAGTGATTAGAACAAGGAACATTTACATTCCCACCCCCCTTCTAATTTCGGCCTAACCTCATTTTTACTCCTAAAACAACAGTGCTCAACTTTGCCCCTCTTCCGTTAGGTGCGCTTACAGAAATACCCTCCATACAATTTCTATCTAGTCAAAGCCCTTTGACCATTAAGTGCGCGTATAGAAAAATCCTTTGACCGGTCGAAAAATGTACGGAAGGGCATTTCTATAAGCGCACTTAACAGAAGAGGGACAAAGTTGAGCACTTTTTTTAGGGGTCAAGATGAGGTCGGACCGAAATGAGGGGGGGAAATGGAATTGACCCTTAGAACAACACTCTGGTATTTTAGCTATTAATATTCACCACGATGTACAACTATAACATATTAAATAAAAACCACTTGGAATGAGTTGTTAGCTATCACAAAAATCAAACAACATATTCAATAAAAATAATATTTACTCTGTGGCATTTCAGCGAACAAGTTGGGTGCGCTAGCCAATGGAGTTCATTCAAGACAGAAGACAAGTTGGACAACAAGGGATGGTGGTGGGAGGGAGGCCAA
The DNA here is from genome assembly GCA_034509565.1 of Triticum monococcum. Taxonomy (NCBI): domain Eukaryota; kingdom Viridiplantae; phylum Streptophyta; class Magnoliopsida; order Poales; family Poaceae; genus Triticum; species Triticum monococcum. Next base: position 6,899,202 of record CM067847.1, on the reverse strand, counting down.
GGAGGCGCTTAGTTCCAATAGCAGGACATCCCCGCACGTCGAGAGCTCGACTCAGGCAACGGCGATGCACTGGTCATTGCCAGGCTCACACACGTACGGGGCTCGGGGTGTCCGACGGAGTGGCGGTGGGACGGCATATCGTGTGGTGAGCTCAACGAGCATCAAGGCAGAGCAACGGACAGAGTTGAGGGGCGGGATGAGACCACAGGGTTTAGGGTGTCCGACGGAGTGGCGGCAGGATGGGGCATCATCGTGGCAAGCTCAACGATTGTCGAGGCGGCTGTGGTGGACGACACCGAGGGGGGAGGGGGGGGGGGAGAGGGGGCGGCAAGGATTGAGGCGGTTGGCGGAGTGGCGACGGCGGCCGATCAACTGGTGTGGAGGTGGAGGTGGGGGTGGGGCGGCAATAGGCTTGCCCCATAGGCTTATGGCAATATTTAGTGATGACCAAAATATGTGGACTTCAATATAACTCTTTTGGGCTAGAAATCTGACGCCCTCAAATACGTCGTATTTCAATTAAACGCATTCAATTAATCGATGCAACATGGCAATTTTTTTATTGATTTTTTACACTACATGAGAATTTTCACTGCAAAGCAAATCCTATACACAAGCAGTGTCTAATCTGATTGTCTGATTTCTAGCGCTAAAAATCTGACATCAAAAATTTAAATTGTGAAAGTTATTGGTCATACGAGTATATTTGCTGGTGGAGCCATTTAGATGGGCAGTGGTACCCAGCCCACGATGTATCCGATTTGGTTTCTTTTCATGACTTTTTTGTTGATAGTGAGGAGTATGTGGTAACATCATTAATTTTAAGACATGCCGGTTCAGTTTCTCGGACGTGTCCGTAAGAATAGAGTGTAAGTGTGTTTATAGGGATGAGTGTATTTACATATTTATGAGCGTCCGGATGAATGTATTGTGTTTCAGAAAAAAAATAGATTTTTTTTGCCGGAAAAAAATAGCTTTCTGATCATGCGTTTTTACCTCTGTTTGGAGATGCTCCAGTAGCGTGCTTTGACACGATGCCTCAGATACCACCAAAGAAGATACATGTTGCATACACACGTGTGTTGTGTGCTCATTCATGTACAGAAGTGCACCCGACAGTTTGTGAAGATGACTTGTGCATGATGCATGCATGCATGCATGCATGCGTGATTGTCCTTGTCGGCATGACTCGACAAATGAAATCAAGGATGTGGGGCCGGCACATGCATGGAGTTGGTCTGGACACCGATCATGCACATGCATGAGCACCCCACAAGCAATTGTAACAACAATAATAATAAGTACCCTAAAAACAAAAATAATAATAATAATAATACAAAGTCAGGACTTGGCATCCTATGCAACCAGATTGTGCTCCTCCTAAACAAGGAACTAGAGTGAAGATGAACCTTCTACTCTGTGGAAGTGTGGATGCAAAGTGTTCACGGATGGTTTTTTTCTTTGAAAGATATTCAGATCTATCTATTATAAAGATTTATCGAAAATAAAAAAGCATTCCAAATATAATAAAAGTTACATCTAAATCTCTGAACCAACGAACAACCACCGCCATCGCCGGATCGAGCTAGGTGACAACACATTCAATTTAAAGATGCCAAAAAAAAAGCAACAAAACATTCTCATTTTAGCCACTGCTAATGCTGCCTCTCTTCTCCCTTGCAAGCTGGAGCATTAGCTCTCCAGTTTGCAACAGGGGTTCAATGCAAAGGAAATCACAATTTTCACAGACAACCTCATGCATGCTTGCCCCCAAGAAACCAATCATTGGTCCTAGTAATGCTAGCATTTTTCTTTTACATTTGATGGTGGGGTTTTGTCAGCTTCTTTTTGTTCTTTGCACATAGCAAGGTTCACCCCACTTGCTTTTATCTCATTTTGTTTTGGTCTGGGGAGCAGGCAAGTCTCGTCCGGTTGTGTGTGCCCACATATTTTCATTTGCTCGCCATTACCATCTTAAAGCTTTCCTGAAAAACGCATATGGTACAATCTACAAACCACATGAACGATGAAACAAGGATCTATAAACTTGTACTTGCAATGACGATGATAATTTACCAGGATATTTTGTTTTTCTGCCACCATATAGGTCGGTATAGTGGAAATTTAGCTCAAAATTTTGGATGTACAACTAAACATACAATGCTTACTATGTGCAATGGATAGCAATAAGGAAGAATCTAAGACCAAGAACATGCATTACTAACTCCCTAGGATACATTGAATGATTGAAATGCATGCTCTGCTCGACTTACGTCCGCAGCAACGGCAGGTCTGCTCGTCGACAAATCCATTGAAGCTCCTCTTCTTTTAGCCAACCGTCATCAAAATTGAACCGGAGCGTAAAGTTTTTTGTAAAATCGAGTACGTACAATGGCATTGCTCACTTGTTTTGGTGTGATTGTGCCCACATCTTTTCCCTTTTGTTTTCATTCGCTCGTTAAGTCGCTAGTGACATTATTGAAACTTTCATGGAAATGCATATGGTACACCCCACCAACCATGAACAATGAAACTTGTACTCGACAACGACGATGACAATTTACTTGAAATGTCGTTTATAGCAGGTATATAGTGGAGGACATTTCTATGGTAAAAAGAGCAATATCTCCATAACACGCAAGATCATTAGTAGTAATACTTACTCCCTAGGATAGGATACAATGCATTGAATGGTTGAGATGCACCTAGGCCGCCGATCGGATAGGGTTTTAGGTCATCAATGTACGTCCGCCGCCGCCGCAACGGTGGGTGAGCTCGTCGACGAAGTCGTCGAAGCTCCTCTGCGACGACCCGCCGGGTGCCGCGGCGGCCTTGAGCTTGGCCGTCACCTTCTTGAGCGCCTGGCGGAGCTGCTGGCCCTCTTGCCCGGATATCACGCCCTGGATCCTGGCGCTCACCTCGTCGGGGAACACCTTGCCGCGGTCCCCGATGGGCACGCCGACGCGCCACTCGCGCACGACGAGCCGGCGGTTAGTGAACTGGTCGGTGAGCAGCGGGAAGCAGAGCATGGGCACGCCGGCCCACACGCTCTCGAGGACGGAGTTCCAGCCGCAGTGCGTGAGGAAGCCGGCCAGCGCGGCGTGGGCGAGCACCTCCACCTGGCAGCACCAGGGCACGACGAGGCCGCGGCCGGCGGAGGCGGCCGCGAAGCCCTCGGGCAGCGGGTCCGGGTCGTCGGAGCTGACGATGTCCGGCCGCATCGCCCACAGGAACCTGGCGCCGCTGGCGAGGACCCCGGCCGCGATGTCGTGCAGCTCCTGCCGGGTGACGTGCGCGTAGCTGCCGAAGGAGACGTAGAGCACGGAGCCCGGCGGCTGCGCGTCCAGCCACTGGGAGCAGTCGGACTCGGCCCACATGGAGGTGGCGACGCCGCCGCTGGCCGCGGCCCCGCGGGGGAAACCGATGGGGCCGACGGCGTAGAAGGGCTTCTCGGCGCGCAGCGCGGCGACGGTGGACGGCTCTAGCTCCTCGACGGTGTTGCAGAGCACGTAGTCGGCGCGCCGGGCCTCGTCGAAGGCCTTGAATATGATACGGTGCACGACGCTGGTGGCGTCCGTGTCCTGCAGGTAGGACATGAGCTCGTGCGGCTCGATTGCCGGCACGCCGGGGACGTACGTGATGGTGTCCTTCCGCGGCGGGCCCTTGGCGGAGTTGAAGTGGCCGTGCTCGGCGAGCAGGTCCATGTGGTAGTAGAGGTTGAAGATGAGGGCCGGCTCGGTCCAGAAGGACACGTACGGCACGCCGAACTTCCTGGCCAGGGTCGCCGGCCAGACGAAGAAGGTGTCGGCGACGAGGCAGGTGGAGGCCGGGTCGACGACGACGCGGCGGAGCAGGTCCTCGACGTGCGCGGCGAGCACGTGCAGCTCGCCCTCCTTGAACTGGTCGTGGTTGAGCGAGCGGTCGAAGCCGAGCGGGAAGCCGTCGCTGAGCAGCTCGTACCGCACGTCCAGCGGCTCCTCCTTGTGGCCCGAGGAGGCGCGCGCGCCGGCGAAGATGTCGTAGCGGTGGCGGTCGACGCCGAGGGCGCGCGCGGTCTGCTCGTGCACGGACTCGGTGTTGACGAAGGTGACGGCGAAGCCGCGGGCCGCGAGGCGCAGGGCGAGGTGCGCCGCGGGGATGACGTGGCCCTGGTACGGGTACGCGATCACCACGGCGTGCGGCTTGGTCGCCGTCCTCCGGCCGCCGGCGGTGCCGTTGCCGTTGCCGTTGGACGCCACCATCTCGTGCCCCATGCGTCTGCCTAGATTTTGGACTCGTGGTGCGCGTGATGGGTGGTGGGTAGGGAGGAGAGGACGATGGTGTCACGTAAATATACACACAAGCGACGCTCGTCTCATCTCCATGGCCGCGGCCCGACAGCAAGTGATGAGACAAGCTCGGCGGGCTCACATACCATGTGACATGTAGTGACCACTTTGTTGGCCTTATCCCATGAAACAAGATCTGCTCTAGCCACTCAATGTCATTCAAGTTCATCAAGGATTTAAGTTTTGGAGGTTCAACATTTGTCGAAGCTTAATTTTATGAAAGTTCAAATTTTCCCTAAAGCTGTTTTTTGGAAGTTCCATTCTCAAAATCTATGGCATTTTTCAAAAAGGTAAATCATGAGAACAACCCTCGGTCCGTTTTACAGAGTTTGAGGTGCGCTGCATTTTCTTAGAGAGAGCGTGTTTTAAATTTTGAGAAAGTTATGTGGCGAACTATTGTTCTTTTTTTTTGTTACAGATCCGAATGGCCCGGAGCCGTTTGATCGCGATCGCGTGACTGTATCTGTAGGAGTAATCGCATGGACAGTTGGCGCTATAACTGGATCGTGATTTTCACGGGATTGGGCTTTTAACGGAGATCACACGTGTGAAGGTGGGTGTCAACCATATTTCTTTCCCTTGCACGGTCTTAATTGGACCGCGATTTTCGTGGAATCGACGCTTGTAATGGCGATCGGGATGTGATTTCTTTCCATCGCATGGTAAAGATTTCATAGGCGATGTGAGCCTAGGCGATCGCAATTTGCATGGCGAACATGGGCAAGTGGACACGACGGTGGACCCAGAGTACACCATTTAGTTTTGTAGGCCAAAAACTCATGTCCAAGCTAGTACTACCTCTGTTCTGGTTTATTGATCCCTTTTGTAATGCATGCCAATAAAAATTATACCGTTGGACTCATATTTAAACATAGTTTTCAATGATATAATTTTTTTTATAATATGCATGGATATTTGGTTAGTTAAATTTATGGTCAAAATTTAACACAAAATACAATGGGACCAATAAACCAGGATGGAGGTAGTAGTTGAACTAAAGACTATAACCTTAAGACCTTCATCCATTTACCAACTACTCCCTGCTTGGTTCTTTATCAAGTTCAAAGAAAGTAGCAGTATTTGATCATATTGTCTCTTCTTACTAGTGCATAAATACATTACACTCTGGAGGCTGTTTAAGTGCTTTGCACATCCGTGAAGGAACCATGCTAGTTGTGTGCATGAGCCATGAAAAGCATGCACATGCATTACCAAAACCATGCTATTAACCCCGGTAAATAGCATGGTAATTTTATGCAACGTAGACCTAATAGCTTATTTACAAACACCGTGATAACTTCTGGCTTGAGGATTTTTTTCTATGAAACATACCCCGATAACTTGTGTGTAAATAACATGGTACTTTACACATCGCAGACATGATAACTAACTTACAAACACCATGATAACTTTGACCAGGGGAAAAAATATTGTTGAAACATAGCACAATAACTTCTGTGTAAATAATATGATAATTTACGCATGGCAGACTTAATAACTTACGCACAAAAAGCCGCAGTAAGTTTGACCCGGGGTAGGAGGAGTTGTTGAAACATACCTAGCTTTTGTGTAAACAACTTGGTAATTTACGCATCGTAGACATGATAAGTTACGTACAACACCATATAACATTGACTTGGAAAAAGGCAGTTGAAACATAACCCGATAACTTAAGAGTAAAAAGCATGGTAACTTACGTACCATAGGGTCTGGTAACTTTTGACAAAAAAACATCAAAATATACCAACATATGATCTAGTTTCGAATGTCTCATCACGGTGTATTTAATGGATAAAACGAATTTTTGAATCAGACTGGCGGTTTAAGCGAAAAAATATTTTAAATTTTTGAAATGGGGATAATCTAGGAGGCCATTAGATTTTCTTTCTCTAGTGCGTGTGGGGAGAAGGGTGAGGGAACCATTTTCTATGCTCCTCGTAACTTTAGTGTAAACACCATGGTAACTTACATACTGCATGCATGGTAACTTACGTAGCCCAGTCATGATATTTTGAATGGAAAAAGTCGTTGGAACAGATCAACGTGTGATTTACTTTTGAAGACCTCTTCACGACAGATTTAATGGTGGAAATGAATTTTGAGTTGGACCGATGATTTGAGCTATACAACATTTTAGTTTTTTAATAGGATGAAATCTAGGCTGACATCAACAGTTTTTTAATATAGGATGAACTCTAAGCATATATCTAATGAGAGAGGTGAAAAGAATGGACGTATGTAAGAGAGAAGGAGGAGATGTTCCCTGATGTCCCAAAAAACATAACAGTCATCATATGTTAGACTCATTTAAATTTTAAAGGTCTGACATTGTGGAAGTGTACATTTATGAAAGTTCAAATTTCCTAAAGTTAAATTCTGAAAAATGTTTATCATTTTTCAACATAAATTCTCCAGAAAACCACACGGACCATTTTTCAAAGTTTGAGGTGCATTGTAGCTCCTGCGCTAGCTAGCATTTTTCTATAGAGAACGGAAAGAGTTTGGGAGAAGAAAAAAAAGGCTATTCAATGCGCACATGTCCATTTTTGTTCCTCTAAATCAGGTCATGATGTGTGGACCCAATGTCAAATCTACCATGAAAGGGGGATAAAACGCGTGTTCAGTGTTATTTCTCGTTGGTTACTTGAGGGTTGGCGTCTTCTCAAATAAGTTAAACCAAGGTGATTATCTCCGATTTTAATTATAATTGTGGTGGTTGTACAATAAATATTATAATTTCTTGTATAGAGACTGAGAAGGATACCAAGGAGTAACCTTTTGGGTTCTATATATATACATGCTATCATTAGTTCAATACTCTATTTTTACAGATGGTTAGGTTTTTTGTGGTGGCACCAACCCACCAGTTTCAAGTCCTACATTTGGCACTCGTATTTTTCTGGATTTAATTTAGGTTGTTCAACGGCGTTCGTTCAGTGCAAGAACATGTTCTCATCGACTACGAGAGAACATATGGTGACTTCGTCAATATCAAGATGTTGTGCCGATTTAGTATCTAAGAGGAGCTCATAGAGGTAGGTTATGTGTGTGTGCTCATAATGGTGAGTGTATGTGTATATATGTATGCATCGGTGATTGCACTTGAAGGAAATATGCCCTAGAGGCAATAATAAAGTTATTATTTATTTCCTTATTTCATGATAAATGTTTATTATTCATGCTAGAATTGTATTATCCGGAAACATAATACTTGTGTGAATACATAGACAAACTAAAAGTCACTAGTATGCCTCTACTTGACTAGCTCGTTAATCAAAGATGGTTACGTTTCCTAACCATGGACAAAGAGTTGTTATTTGATTAACGGGATCACATCATTAGGTGAATGATCTGATTGACATGACCCATTCCATTAGCTTAGCACCCGATCGTTTAGTATGTTGCTATTGCTTTCTTCATGGCTTATACATGTTCTATGACTATGAGATTATGCAACTCCCGTTTGCCCGAGGAACACTTTGTGTGCTACCAAACGTCACAACGTAACTGGGTGATTATAAAGGTGCTCTATAGGTGTCTCCAAAGGTACATGTTGGGTTGGCGTATTTCGAGATTAGGCTTTGTCACTCCGATTGTCGGAGAGGTATCTCTGGGCCCTCTCGGTAATGCACATCACATAAGCCTTGCAAGCATTGCAACTAATGAGTTAGTTGTGAGATGATGTATTACGGAATGAGTAAAGAGACTTGCCGGTAACGAGATTGAACTAGGTATTGAGATACCGACGATTGAATCTCGGGCAAGTAACATACCGATGACAAAGGGAACAACGTATGTTGTTATGCGGTCTGACCGATAAAGATCTTCGTAGAATATGTGGGAGCCAATATGAGCATCCAGGTTCCGCTATTGGTTATTGACCGGAGACGTGTCTCGGTCATGTCTACATTGTTCTCGAACCCGTAGGGTCCGCACGCTTAAGGTTTCGATGACAGTTATATTATGAGTTTATGAGTTTTGATGTACCGAAGGAGTTCGGAGTCCCGGATGAGATCGGGGACATGACGAGGAGTCTCGAAATGGTCGAGACGTAAAGATCGATATATTGGACGACTATATTCGGACATCGGAAAGGTTCCGAGTGGTTCGGGTATTTTTCGGAGTACCGGGGAGTTACGGGAATACGGGAGAAGAAGTATATGGGCCTTATTGGGCTTTAGGGGAGAGGGAGAGGCAGGCCGCGCGTCCCCCCAAGACCTAGTCCGAATTGGGCTAGGGGGAGGGGCTGCGCCCCCTCCTTCCTTCTCTTCCCTCTTCCCCTTCCTTGTCTCCTACTCCTAATACTTGGAAGGACTCCTAGTTGGACTAGGAAAGGGGGAATCCTACTCCCGGTGGGAGTAGGACTCCCCTAGGGCGCGCCATAGAGAGGGCCGGCCCTCCCCTCCTCCACTCCTTTATATACGGGGGGCAGGGGGCACCCCATAGACACACAAGTTGATCTTCGTGATCGTTCTCTTAGCCGTGTGCGGTGCCCCCTTCCACCATAATCCTCGATAATATTGTAGTGGTGCTTAGGCGAAGCCCTGCGACGGTAGAACATCAAGATCGTCACCATGCCATCATGCTGACGGAACTCTTCCCCGACACTTTGCTGGATCGGAGTCCGGGGATCGTCATCGAGCTGAACGTGTGCTAGAACTCGGAGGTGCCGTAGTTTCGGTGCTTGGATCGGTCGGATCATGAAGACGTACGACTACATCAACCGCGTTGATATAACACTTCCGCTTTCGGTCTACGAGGGTACGTGGACAACACTCTCCCCTCTCGTTGCTATCCATCACCATGATCTTGCGTGTGCGTAGGATTTTTTTTTAAATTACTACGTTCCCCAACAGCACTATGTTAAAAAGAAACTCCTCTATTTTTTTACCGTGCCATGACTTTTTGTTTTTTTGTTCTCTGTGCATTTCTGTTTTTCTCCTTGCTTTTAAATTGTGCCCCGCTATGCAATTTCCAATTAATCACACATGAAGTCTGCTCCACCTTTTATCCGTGCGCAAATGCATAGAGATATGGAGCTAGAGGCAGGTGACAGACGTTGGTGTTGAGCATAGATTCAAATAGTGCTGCTAAATAGTAGTGGCGTAGATAGAATACGGGGACAAGCCTCGTGCCAAATAGTGCAAAACGGTCAAAAAAAACGCTGGAATGACATTTAAAAAAATGTTGTTTATGTGATGGTGAAGAAACTATCACCATTTATTCATTTATTTGCTCACCTGGTTTAGCTAGTGGCGTTCATGGCTTTTAACCTTTCCTCCTACTATTTTTTCAAATATGGTTGGAAAGTGGCATTAGTAGACAAGTATACTCTATTTGAAATTGTTGGAGTGATATTTTTTTGATAATGAAAGAGTTTCTAATTTCTTGCGGGTTATGCATTAGATCTGTAAGTGGTCATTACTTCTGTCTGTGAAGGCACAGGTTACTTTGGACTTTGGGTGCACCCAATTGAGATGGTCGTATGGGCTTTGTTCAGCCGATTTGGGAGGCAGCGTAGTTAGAGCATTTGTGATGCATACGTGCATCATATAATCTTGTGATGCTTTTGGCAAGTGGACCTTTTTTTTTACTTCTTATGTATGTTCGAGTCATTTACAATAAATTATGGTCGTGTGCATCGATTGATGCAAAGGCTGGCATTGTCATCATTTTTAAAAGAAAAAGGAAAGTACAGTCATTAGTTGTTTGTCTCACGTACGAGTAATTAAAATATAATATTAGGTTGGTGAACTCTACACTCTCATAAATTCTTACGACGGTTGTGATCTAGCTGACGTATGTCATAGATCTGATCTAGTCTTATTTTAGGGGGACCTAGTCTTGTTTAAAAAATGCAGCTCATCTCACAAGATCCAAATTAGCACGTACTTACTTCTTAACAGGAGGTGATGAAATTAAAATAGGACCATGATTGGTTAATGCCCACATTAGGACATTGTAAATTACATTGAATATAGTTAACACTTGACAGTTGTGTTCAGGTGTTCGATTGCATTCACATTCAACAGCTTTGAGTATATTCTCGCTAAAAAAGAATATCTTAGTTATGACGTCACATCGCGCACAGTACATGTGGGCACAACCACGTTTGCATGTGGTGGCCCCGGGCGTGCTATACTTCTGCATATGTCGCTGCCGGCCACAGTACTTCTGCTAATCGGTATAGTGGTCACTGGTCATGGAACGCATGCGCCCGGTGTGCTACTGTGCTCAGCTACACTGCGTTCCATTACCATTGCTACTCGTACTACTGCATTGGTCCTGTTTTATTGATCCCTTTGTATTTTGTGTTAAAATTTGATCAAAGATTTAACTGAAAAAATATTAATGCATGCCATAAAAAAAATTATATTATTGGATTCGTATTTAAACATAGTTTTCAATGATATTATTTTTTGTGACATGCATTAATATTTGTTAGTTAAATCTATAATCAAAATTTGGCACAAAATATGATGTGATCAATAAACCATGATGAAGTAGTATTTACTAAGTGAGTAGCTGCATTTTTAAACGGTGACCATATTTAATTTGTCTTTCTTCAGCTGCCTTGTGGACATTGTACCATCACCTCTCAATCTGCATGCATATCAAAGATAGCTTTTTCAATGCAGCTGCGTTGGACATGCTAGCTTAGAAGAATTTCACATAGTGGAATAAACGATGAACCAGTGCACCCAAGGTTTATGTCCGCCCCTAAATGTCCGGACCGCGTGGTCATCACATTTGCATCGAACGGGATGGACCAAACGTCCGCGGACCAGTTCGAAGCACCAAAATTCGCTAAATCAGCATCAAACCTGGAGGAGCTTTGGGGGAGTAAGGACAGTCCCACTAGACCCACTGTCATTTGGACAATAGGTCCTCACAACGCATGTGTGTTTTCCTTTATGTCAGCCTGGCCCACGTCTGGCCCATCCCATTGTTCGGATTTTATGCTTATGTGATTCATATGGATGGATGATCAGCTCCACTACCGATGTCCACGGACACACGTACAGATGTGTCCGTGGACATTTCATCTGTCTGATTTGAGGTACTAGTCGTCAACCCGTGCACCTACAGAGGCTAGCGAACTTGAGTCCAAAAACTTGGCTATTAGTACACTATGGAAAAAGAATAAATGGCGTAATAGTGTTCACAATTTCAACTTATAAGTGTTCTTTTGAGAATCGTAGTCACATTGTTTAGCCTTTGAATCAATGCACAAGTATAATTAGTGGCAATGTATAAATTTGATACATGTCCAATGTAAAATGAGAAAATAATCCCTAATTCATGGTAGTAAGCCCAAAAATTACCAAAAATAATCTAAGCCGTGAAAATTATTGGCAAAAATGATACTCCCTCCGATCCAAATTAATTGCCGTGGATTTATTTCAACTTAGGAAGTACATGATTTATAAATAGAAAGTTACAAACCGATTAATATTTTTGTTAAAGGGCCCATTATTGGCAACTATAAATTTCGTCTTAGTTACGTTTATCAATTTGAAATAATAGGGATTCGGTTTTTGTGGGGCTGTAATTAAATAATATAGTTCCGCCACTTCAAAATAGTTTGATTCGCCACTCTTCATCCATGGGCATGAGGTATTATAAATATTTGTGAGTATACATTCTGTAGTCAATATAGAAATTATTATTTGTCAGTAAAGTATTAGAAGGGTCAATTCTTTATTGAACCAAGAAATGGTTATAAATAAAATTAAGGGGACTTCAGTCTTGGGGATGTGCAAATGAATGTCACACATTTGTGTACCTAAAATTGCACACTACCATTTACTCTCCTTTTATATCCTGCAACTTGATAGACTTAGAAATAACATTTGCTCAATCCCTAAGAAATAACAAATTTAAATAAACTATTATAATGCAGTACAAGTTATGAATACAGTGTGGTTTATGTATGTCATTTGAATGAATCAATACAAAATGGTTTTTATAGGTCGTTATCAATACAAACTATATTTTTCCATCGCAAAATAAATCAAAATATTTATAGGTCGTTATTAATGTATTTATAGTCACATCCAAATTCCAACATTTTGGCCTCGAAAAAATTAAAAAAATTGGACACCAAATGTTACCCCAAAATGTCGCCCCAAATTTGTTTTCTTCACCGACGAAACACTAGTGCTCCATGTCACATGATTTTTTTTAAAATGTTTTATCACTTTTTTAGTGGTACTGTTCATCTGGGAGCAAATGCTCCTGGGAACGAAAACGACCCCCCTACCACATGGACATGCTTTTGTACCGTATCCTCATAGGACTGCTATGTGAAACATCTAGATTTCTTTTAAGTCCTACTCCCTTCGTTCCCAAATATAAGCATTTTCAGAGATTCAACTACAAATTACATACGGATGTATATAGACATATTTTAGAGTGTAGATTCACTCATTTTACTCCGTATGTAGTCCATAGTGGTATCTCTAAAAAGACATGTATTTAGGAACGGAGGGAGTAGATGTATATTAAACAATCCTATGGTTATTAATATTGTTTCTCTAGGATTAACGTGGAGCCTCGTCTGGTGCTTCCAATTAGCAAATACTTGTTGCAACCCATGCATTCGCACATGCTAGTTTGGCAAGCTAGTATTTCAACTTGACCTATACTACAAAATATGTGATTCATTGTTTGAGATTGTATTTCATTTGCTGGGTGTAAGCAAATCACGAACACTAAAAATGATGACAGATTCTTTCCATCTTGTTTAATGACCACATAGGTTTAATATTCAGATCTTAACATAATTCAATTATCTAAATCAGATAAAATAATATTAAATGAAATGTATACACATATTTTCTCTCTGGATTAGAAACAAAATTATTTCATCGCTTCTCATCATGGTATACAATCACTTTACAACACTGAAAATGTTTTTTTCTTATTGTTTGTTCACCTGATACCTATTCCGACCTATCTCTAGAGTGTTTAAGCAATTTACTTTAGATATATGATAAGAGAGCCTCACAGAATCAAGAACCAAAAAAATTTTGGTCTTCTGTATTTAATAAAAAAAAGAGGTATCCATACACACATAAGTTACGATTTTCTTATTAGCTTCTTTTCTTATTCCTTCATTTCCATAATAAAAAAATCCTTTCCTTCAACTGGATATAGTACAAACTCTAAAAGAAAATCATGCTTCAAGGGAAAATCATGTGGACGAGATTCTACGCCTTAGTGGCCGCACCCGCATATTTGCGGCATATCATATTATATAGGTCCAAACATGTCGCCTTTGGCTATATTTGTTATTTACAAATTCTGAAATGTAAATTGTATTTCAAACATTCATGTCAACATGGAAAGTCTATTGCAAAAACATGAGTTGTTGTAGAAAATAACTGGTATCCAACAATGATGACACTCTGGGTAAATAATTTCTGATACCGGGACTCCTGGTGACAATGATAAAGGGATAAAATTGAAAACAATAAATGTTTTTATAAAAATATATTGAATAATATTTGAAAGAAAAAAGAATTTTAAATTATCATGTAAAACAATTACTTAGAACTATTATTTTGGTATTCCAGACAATATTTCATATTTCTGAACAAGTTTCAAAAAGAATAATAAAGTTCATAAAGGAGAAAAATGAATTAACAAAAAAAGAGAAGAAAAATGAAATGATAGAAAAGAAAAAAAATGCTTAGGCCTTGGCCTAACTAGGCAACAACGTGGCTCCCATCGGGCACAACTGGGCCGGCCCAAGTTCTCGCTGATTTGAGAAAAGTTGATCATTTTAAAAAAATGTTCACGGATTTCTATTTTTCATAGATTAAAAAACAATTCATTAAAAATGAGATGGAAAAATAGCATTCTAACTTTGGGAACCTCAGCTTTGCAGCCGATATTTTCGGTTTTTGACCTTCTAGGATATTGCTGAGGGGCATTTTTATTTTCCTTTTCTTTTTGTCTTCTTTGACTATTTCCTTCTTTGTTCTGTTTATTGTTTCTATTTTTCATAAGTTTATAATTTCAGAATTTACAGATTTTGGAAATAATATTTTAATATTTTATTTAAAAATATGTTTAGAATTTCAAAAAATGTATTTATTAATCAATATTTTTAAAATACAAAAAATGTTCAGAATTTCCAAATTTTGTTCACATATCAAGTTTTTTTTCATATTTATTATTAGATGTTCAAAATTCAATGAAAATGTTCATAAATTCATAAAAATGGTCATGTTGTCAAATTTTGTTCAGAGTTCCAAAAAGTGTTCCCGCTTTCAAAAATTGTTCAGAGATCCAAAAAAATGCTCACATTTTGAGCAATTTTAAAATACAAAAACATTTATTTGAAATTTTTGTATAGATTTATATATTTCTTGCAAATTTAAGAAAATGGAAAACATAAAGTTCATGAATTGGGCCATTTCATGTTCGTTGATTTGACAAAAGGTTAACGATATTGGAAATTTTCATCGATATGAAAAAGTTCTGGAATTTGTAAAATTTTGCCAAATTTAATAAAGGTCATCGATTTGAATAAAATTCCATGAATTTGAAGAAATCATGAATTTTATGAAAGTTCACAAATTTAAGAAAATGTTCATAAATTTGAAAATGTTCACATATTTAGAAAAAAAAATTGATTGTAATTTGTGTTCGTGAATTCAGGCAAATGGAAAGGACAAGTCAAAAAGAAAAAAATTTATAAAACAGAAGAAAACCAAACAGAGAAGATGCACAATAAGAAGAAAATAGAAATTAAGTAGGCATAGCAAAGTTGCTTTCCTAGTTGGTTAGATGGTGTGGAAGTACACCAGGAGGTCAGGAGTTTGAACACCTTGCTTTCCCAGTTGGTTTGATGATATGGAAGTACACCAGGAGGCAGGGAGTTCGAACCCCACTTTGATGCACTTATTTTTTTTTTGAAGGTTTACAAAAATAGCTAATAGGCACATACGGCATATATGATCCTGGGGGCGACCCGCTATACATTTGAAAGTGGCATGATTTGCCAAAGATCCATATTACCTTTTATACGTTTAGTGAGGGCGGTTGTACCGAAGTGGGTAAGAAATAACACGCAAACCACAATAAGGTCATTGTCGTCAAGCAAGACCTTAACCACTTCTACAATACCACAATAAGGCCGTTGTCGTCAAACGCGCATTCATGGAACGTCGTGACATGCAGCAACATTAATCTTGAGGCAACCGGCACGAGGAAGCTCCTGAACAACCATAGTAGCATGGTGTGGTTCCCTCTTTCTCCTTAGAACATGAATACGATCATCAGAAGTTCCAATAGGGTTGGAGACAAATAGTGGTGGAAAAAGGAAACTCAAACACCCATAGCCAAAGATCACATTCTGGAGGTGCCGAGCACACCAAAACAAAAAGTGTCTTGTGGAACATAAATGAATTACAAATTGAATGAAAGGTGGCCGACACAAAAAGATACAATTACATTCAATTCAGCAGGGTGGAAACTATTAAGAACATCGGTCTCATTAGCAGCTAAATATGTAGCGCACACATCAGTTTAATTTTGTTTCATCTCTATATGAAGCCAAGCCTGGAGCCCAAGGACGAACGCAAGGGCCAACTTCACCGGTGGGTAATAAGAACTGATGTCCATCAAGAATTTGGAGATAGTGATGAGTGCGGCAAAGAAGAAACCCGATGTACAAGCGCCTGCACCACTGGGCATGCTCCGGCGCCACCACCATGTTAGGATCTGATCCTCGACGACGTCGGCCATGGACGTGTGCAGTGGCGATTCTATGTGTTGGCTGTGGGTCAGCTAACCTCACAACTTTAAAGAAAACAGAGTAAAAACATTGTACATTGTGAAGATTTCTTTTTTTTTTCTTCCAAAAAATTAGCAATCACCACATAGATTCTTGGGGCAATCGTGTAAAAAGTACAATCGAGTATGTACTTTCGTGGGATCTACAGCTGTGGAGATAAATTTACGTGAAAAGTCATTTATTCCATCAACTCGAGGTACGGTACCAAGCCAATACTTCTCCTTGTCGGGGATGGCTACGAAACCAACACGGACACAGCCACACAGGCACACGTCTTGTTGATTCCCTTTTCTTGTCATGTTTTGATTCCAACACTGAGAAATTGACTATCATGGTTTTTTTTACCTTTTTTTTGGCGAATAACTATCATTGTGTTAACTTAAACATCAGGTCAGCTCAAAAAAAAAACTTGAACACCAGGTGGTCTGTTAACACGAGAGGGATGAACAAGAGTCCCTAAGAATAAGGCACGTAGGCGACGTCCTCCTAAAGATTAGGAGAAGGAGTAACGTGTACAAACAGTCAACATATACAAGATGCATTAGCACCAACAGTCGAAATCACACGAGACCGGGACATGGCCGACGTTCAACTGAATCTAGACGGCGGCGCGACAGCGGTGGAGTCGGAGCCCGTCGAGTGCAGTAGGCGTGCGTTCATATGCTTGGTGGGTTGCCTCACCGTTGCGCTCGGCATCATCCTAGCATGGATGTTCGTGTACGAGAAATCCCTTCGGCCATTGTCAACCGCGGCCAAGCTCTTCGTCGCGCTTCTGACCAGCGCCGTCTCCTTCTGCTTTGCCCGCTCTTTCGGCAAGTTTGCTCTTCTCCTCATTGAATGGTACCACGGCAATCCCGAGGGAGAGAGGTTTGTGGATAGTTTGATCCAATCCGAACAGCCCTTGATCAACATATTGTAGATGCACATATTTTTTTCTCGGAGGTTTTGTAGATGCATAGTTGGATCATCCTTTCATCATTAATTTTCAAACTCTTTGTTAATTAGCGTCAAGTAGAATATACCGTTATTAAAGTGTAATGATTTCTTGTTTAATTCTTCGTATTTATATGCAATGAGACTGTTCCACGTGTTGCCAACAGCCGGCGCGTCTCTCCGCTTGCTTCCTCGCCGCCTCCGCCGTCTTCCCCGGCGTCAGCAAGTCCACCATCACTGTTTCCTGCACAAACATATTTTTGGATGAACACCACGCTCATCTCCTCCATCCGTTGCCGATAGTCGCGTCGCCTCCACCTGCTTCCTCATCGCTGCGTCAGCAAGTCCACCATCACTTTTTTCTTCACCTCCAAATCCAGATCTGGTACTAAATGGTAGTCCTCTGAGTCTCTCTCTATCTCACGATATCTGGACACAACAAAAGGACTCAATTCTCCAGTGGACACGACGGCAAGACAATTAAGCAAACACCTCTCGGTCCTTCCCAAATCCACACGGCTTAACAGTTAACAATGTTCCCCCAAAAAACAATGTGCCCCTGTAAACCAGATTGCTAGTTTAGGCTTTTATTTTACTTTCTCGGTCCTTCCTGCAATAGTCAATGCACGTTTTTGCACAGATGGCATTTTGTTTTCTCTTATACCTTTCCAGAAAAAAACTTCTATACACTCAAAGTTCATGCCAACCAGCATAATATGTATGACACCTGAGCTTGTGAAAACATATGATGCCCTAGCACTCTACTGGTTATGAAGATGGCCATGTTCTTGCTTTGACAGAAGAAACTAACATGAGAATCACCAACACCGCTCATGAAAAAAATATTATCTCCTTTTGGGGTGCCTTTTTTTAAAAAGGAGGATATACCCCTGGCCTCTGCATCTGGGCGATGCATGCAGTCATTTTATTAATTATCTACAAAGACCTTACAAAGTAATACGTCAGTATGCCTCAAGCCATCATCTTGGCAACACACATGCCGCTACTCCTATCCATTGATGAAGGGGTGCCAAATATCTGAGCCTAATACCAAACAGACATCGCACCAAAACCTAACATCTATAGCCGGATGCACCAACCAAGCCAACGCCAGGACTGGGTCATACACCAGTCTGGCGGACTCTCAGTGGCTGCTGCCACCGTCAACCACTGATCCATCTCCAGAGCAGATACTGACGCACCAACCTTGCCAGGCCTGCCGTCGACGTCACCACAGCATCAGAAAGCACCACCATCCTGCACGTGTCCCTCCACAAGCGCCCGTCGCCGAGACTCCGCAGCGCCATGCCGCCGTGATCCACCATTGGCCTTGCGGTAGATGCAACACCGCTCCTCCTCTTGTCCCCTCCAGCCATCACTTGCTCCAAAACGATGCCCCCAGGAGGGAAAGCGATACTGCGAACACCATTATCGTCCGATCCGGGAGACCCAGATCTAGGGTTTCCCCCGGAGCATCCTGAGCCTGATGATGCAAACTGCAACGACGATGCATGCCTCAACAAGGGAACAACATCTAAGATGTTGCCATCGTCCGCCATGACTGTAGTCGGCGCGATTTTCATCGGCAGTTGCGCCACCAGGCATGCGCCGCCGGCGACGTTGGTCCCTTCAACCGAAGCAAACTCCAAAACAATGCATGGAGAGGGAGTACAATGCAAAAGCACCGCCATCGCTCGATGCCAAGGATATCTAGGGTTTCCCCCGGAGTTGCCCGCGCTGTCATTGACCAGACAAGGGTAGAATCCCGGCGGATCTGCCCAGCTGCCGACGTGTCGCACCCGCCACCGCGCCGACCACAATCCAGGGACCAAGGCCGATGCCTGGGCCCAGATCCGACCGCGCCGCCGCCGACCATTCCGGACACGCCGGCGCCATCCCTCAACGACTGCGACGCACCAGATCACGAAGCCGCCTGCCGCGGAGGAACGGAATCGCCGGAGCACCGCCACCCACCCGCCGTGACGTCTAGCCCAACACCACGCTCCGGCCCGGGAGCGCCAGCCCGCGCCAGCCCCACATGAGCAGAAGGACCCCGAGTCCCCGCCGCCGCCGGCGACGGCAAGGCTTCGCCTGGTCGTGCCCTTGGCCGGCGGCGAGGGAGGAGGAGGAGGAGAGGGGGAGTCCGATCGAAGAGATCTGGGAGCCTCCCGGCCACCACGCGGAGGGGCGACTCGGAAGGGCGTGGACTCGGGAGGGAAGCCGTTTGGGGGTGCCTAGATGAAGGTATATCAAGTATATGCACTTTAAGTGCTGATGTGCATGTTCACCTTGTAATACCTCGGCACCATGATCTACAGAATTTGAAGATTTGCGTACACTAATTGAAGCCAAGAGATTCATATTTCGATGCAAGCAATCATGGTAGGATGCGGTGCATCGATACCTGGGCAGTATTGACTATTGAGGCCGTGCGAAAAAAAACTCATTGGTCTAGAATTACATGAGGAGGAAGATATGTGTTTCGCCCTTCTCAGGGTTCTTCGATTCAAATGATCCATCCGGATGCCTTTTTTTTGACGGGTAATACCTTTATTTCTCATATAATAGCAAGATCGTGTACAATGAAGTGAGACATAAAGTCAGGTATGGGGCCTTCCCAATACTCAGTTGAGCTATTACAAAGTGAATGTTTTGCAATACCATCAGCAACACCATTAGCCTCCCGGAAGCAGTGAGCCACATCAAATTTTGCTAGATGTTCTCCAATTGTTTTACCTTCTGCTACAACTGCTGCATCCGGACCCAGGTAATCATCCTGGTTATAGGCTTCAATAGCATTCAGACTGTCGGACTCAATTATCACTGAGTTACACCCAAGTTTAGCTGCAAGGTACTCCCTCTGTAAACTAATATAAGAGCATTTAGATTACTATTTTAGTGATCTAAAAGCTCTTATATTAGTTTACGGAGGGAGTACAGCCCATTCCTAATCGCTACGATTTCAGCTATTTCCGCACTTTGCACATGCGATACGAACCAAGACGCTGCACATATGAACTCACCCCGGTCATCTCTGCAAACTGCTCTGGTAGCTCCCTTCATATTTTCCACACAGAAAGATACATCAACGTTAATCTTTACCCTCCCTCTATCTGGTTTCTTCCACATGTGATCTCGGTGCTGATGCGGTCGGTTAGGGCTGGCTGCTCGCACAAAGTTTGTTGCTAGTACTCTGATAGACATTGCAGTGCACTCTGTGAAGGAAATATGCCCTAGAGGCAATAATAAAGTTATTATTTATTTCCTTATATCATGATAAATGTTTATTATTCATGCTAGAATTGTATTAACTGGAAACATAATACATGTGTGAATACATAGACAAACAGAGTGTCACTAGTATGCCTCTACTAGACTAGCTCGTTAATCAAAGATGGTTATGTTTCCTAACCATGAGCAAAGAGTTGTTATTTGATTAATGAGGTCACATCATTAGTTGAGGCCACATCATTAGTTGAATGATCTGATTGACATGACCCATTCCATTAGCTTAGCACCCGATCGTTTAGTATGTTGCTATTGCTTTCTTCATGACTTATACATGTTCCTATAACTATGAGATTATGCAACTCCCGTTTGCCGAAGGAACACTTTGGGTGCTACCAAACGTCACAACGTAACTGGGTGATTATAAAGGAGTACTACAGGTGTCTCCAATGGTAGATGTTGGGTTGGCGTATTTCGAGAATAGGATTTGTCACTCCGATTGTCGGAGAGGTATCTCTAGGCCCTCTCGGTAATGCACATTACTTAAGCCTTGCAAGCATTGCAACTAATGAGTTAGTTGCGGGATGATGTATTACGGAACGAGTAAAGAGACTTGCCGGTAACGAGATTGAACTAGGTATTGGATACCGACGATCGAATCTCGGGCAAGTAACATACCGATGACAAAGGGAACAACGTATGTTGTTATGCGGTCTGACCGATAAAGATCTTCGTAGAATATGTAGGAACCAATATGGGCATCCAGTTCCCGCTATTGGTTATTGACCGGAGATGTGTCTCAGTCATGTATACATTGTTCTCGAACCGTAGGGTCCGCACGCTTAACGTTACGATGACAGTTATTATGAGTTTATGCATTTTGATGTACCGAAGGTTGTTCGGAGTCCCAGATGTGATCACGGACATGACGAGGAGTCTCGAAATGGTCGAGACATAAAGATTGATATATTGGAAGCCTATGTTTGGACATCGGAAGTGTTCCGGGTGAAATTGGGATTTTACCGGAGTACCGGGAGGTTACCGGAACCCCCCGGGAATCATATGGGCCATAGTGGGCCTTAGTGGAAAGGAGAAGGGGGCAGCCCAAGGTGGCCGCGCGCCTCCCCCCTCCCCTAGTCCTATTAGGACTAGGAGAGGTGGCCGCCCCCCTCTCTCTTTCCCCCTTGAGGATTCCTATTCCAACTAGGATTAGGGGGGGGGGGAGTCCTACTCCCGGTAGGAGTAGGACTCCTCCTGGCGCCCCAAGGCTGGCCGCACCTCTCCCCCCTTGCTCCTTTATATACAGGGGCAGGGGCACCTCTAGACACACAAGTTGATCCTTGAGATCGTTCCTTAGCCGTGTGCGGTGCCCCCTGCCACCATATTCCACCTCGATCATATCGTTGTAGTGCTTAGGCGAAGCCCTGCGTCGGTAGAACATCAAGATCGTCACCACGCCGTCATGCTGACGGAACTCCTCCCCGAAGCTTTGCTGGATCGGAGCCCGGGGATCGTCATCGAGCTGTACGTGTGCTAAGAACTCGGAGGTGCCGGAGTAACGGTGCTTGGGTCGGTCGGATCGGGAAGAAGATGTACGACTACTTCCTCTACGTTGTGTCAACGCTTCCGTTGCGATCTACAAGGGTACGTAGATCAGACTCTACCCCTCGTTGCTATGCATCACCATGATCTAGTGTGTGCGTAGGATTTTTTTTTGAAATTACTACGTTCCCCAACAGTGGCATCCGAGCCTAGGTTTTATGGTTTGATGTTATTTGCACGAGTAGAACACAAGTGAGTTGTGGGCGATACAAGTCATACTGCCTACCAGCATGTCATACTTTGGTTCAGCGGTATTGTTGGACGAGACGACCCGGACCAACATTACGCGTACGCTTACGCGAGACCGGTTCCCTCGACGTGCTTTGCACATAGATGGCTTGCGGGCGACTGTCTCTCCAACTTTAGTTGAACCGAGTGTGGCTACGCCCGGTCCTTGAGAAGGTTAAAACGGAGTCTATTTGACAAACTATCGTTGTGGTTTTGATGCGTATGTGAGATTGGTTCTTGCTTAAAGCCCGTAGCAGCCACGTAAAACTTGCAACAACAAAGTAGAGGACGTCCAACTTGTTTTTGCAGGGCATGTTGTGATGTGATATGGTCAAGGCATGATGCTAAATTTTATTGTATGAGATGATCATGTTTTGTAACCGAGTTATCGGCAACTGGCAGGAGCCATATGGTTGTCGCTTTATTGTATGCAATGCAATCGCGATGTAATGCTTTACTTTATTACTAAGCGGTAGTGATAGTCGTGGAAGCATAAGATTGGCGAGACGACAACGATGCTACGATGGAGATCAAGGTGTCGCGCCGATGACGATGGTGATCATGACGGTGCTTCGGAGATGGAGATCACAAGCACAAGATGATGATGGCCATATCATATCACTTATATTGATTGCATGTGATGTTTATCTTTTTATGCATCTTATCTTGCTTTGATTGACGGTAGAAGTGTTCTCCCTGAGTATGCACCGTTGCCAAAGTTCGTCGTGCCCACACACCACGTGATGATCGGGTGTGATAAGCTCTACATCCATCTACAACGGGTGCAAGCCAGTTTTGCACACGCAGAATACTCAGGTTAAACTTGACGAGCCTAGCATATGCAGATATGGCCTCGGAACACAGAGACCGAAAGGTCGAGCGTGAATCATATAGTAGATAGGATCAACATAAACGATGTTCACCATTGAAAACTACTCCATATCACGTGATGATCGGTTATGGTTTAGTTGATCTAGATCACGTGATCACTTAGAGGATTAGAGGGATGTCTATCTAAGTGGGAGTTCTTAAGTAATTTGATTAACTAAACTTAAACTTATCATGAACTTAGTACCTGATAGTATCTTGCTTGTTTATGTTGATTGTAGATAGATGGCTTGTGCTGTTGTTCTGTTAAATTTTAATGCGTTCCTTGAGAAAGCAAAGTTGAAAGATGATGGTAGCAATTACACGGACTGGGTCCGTAACTTGAGGATTATCCTCATTGCTGCACAGAAGAATTACGTCCTGTAAGCACCGCTGGGTGCCAGGCCTGCTGCTGGAGCAACACCAGATGTTATGAACGTCTGGCAGAGCAAAGCTGATGACTACTCGATAGTTCAGTGTGCCATGCTTTACGGCTTAGAATCGGGACTTCAACGACGTTTTGAACGTCATGGAGCATATGAGATGTTCCAGGAGTTGAAGTTAATATTTCAAGCAAATGCCCAGATTGAGAGATATGAAGTCTCCAATAAGTTCTATAGCTGCAAGATGGAGGAGAAGAGTTCTGTCAGTGAGCATATACTCAAAATGTCTGGGTATAACAATCACTTGATTCAGATGGGAGTTAATCTTCCAGATGATTGCGTCATTGACAGAATTCTCCAATCACTACCACCAAGCTACAAGAGCTTTGTGATGAACTATAATATGCAAGGGATGAACAAGACTATTCCTGAGCTCTTCGCAATGCTGAAAGCTGCGGAGGTAGAAATCAAAAAGGAGCATCAAGTGTTGATGGTTAACAAGACCACTAGTTTCAAAAAAAGGGCAAAGGAAAGAAGAAGGGGAACTTCAAGAAGAACGGCAAGCAAGTTGCTGCTCAGGAGAAGAAACCCAAGTCTGGACCTAAGCCTGAAACTGAGTGCTTCTACTGCAAGCAGACTGGTCACTGGAAGCGGAACTGCCCCAAGTATTTGGCGGATAAGTAGGATGGCAAGGTGAACAAAGGTATATATAATATACATGTTATTGATGTGTACCTTACTAGAGCTCGCAGTAGCACCTGGGTATTTGATACTGGTTCTGTTGCTAATATTTGCAACTCGAAACAGGGACTACGGATTAAGCGAACACTTGTGAAGGACGAGGTGACGATGTGCGTGGGAAACGGTTCCAAAGTCGATGTGATCGCGGTCGGCACACTACCTCTACATCTACCTTCGGGATTAATATTAGACCTAAATAATTGTTATTTGGTGCCAGCGTTAAGCATGAACATTATATCTGGATCTTGTTTGATGCGAGACGGTTATTCATTTAAATCAGAGAATAATGGCTGTTCTATTTATATGAGTAATATCTTTTATGGTCATGCACCTTTGAAGAGTGGTCTATTTTTGATGAATCTCGATAGTAGTAACACACATATTCATAATGTTGAAGCCAAAAGATGCAGAGTTGATAATGATAGTGCAACTTATTTGTGGCACTGCCGTTTAGGTCATATCGGTGTAAAGCGCATGAAGAAACCCCATACTGATGGGCTTTTGGAACCTCTTGATTATGAATCACTTGGTACTTGCGAACCGTGCCTCATGGGCAAGATGACTAAAACACCGTTCTCCGGTACTATGAGAGCAACAGATTTGTTGGAAATCATACATACCGATGTATGTGGTCCGATGAATATTGAGGCTCGTGGCGGATATCGTTATTTTCTCACCTTCACAGATGATTTAAGCAGATATGGGTATATCTACTTAATGAAACACAAGTCTGAAATATTTGAAGAGTTCACAGAATTTCAGAGTGAAGTTGAAAATCATCGTAACAAGAAAATAAAGTTTCTACGATCTGATCGTGGAGGAGAATATTTGAGTTACGAGTTTGGTGTACATTTGAAAAATTGTGGAATAGTTTCGCAACTCACGCCACCCGGAACACCACAGCGTAATGGTGTGTCCGAACGTCGTAATCGTACTTTACTAGATATGGTGCGATCTATGATGTCTCTTACTGATTTACCGCTATCGTTTTGGGGATACGCTCTAGAGACGGACGCATTCACGTTAAATAGGGCACCATCAAAATCCGTTGAGACGACGCCTTATGAACTGTGGTTTGGCAAAAAACCAAAGTTGTCGTTTCTTAAAGTTTGGGGCTACGATGCTTATGTGAAAAACTTCAACCTGATAAGCTCGAACCCAAATCGGAGAAATGTGTCTTCATAGGATACCCAAAGGAGACTGTTGGGTACACCTTCTATCACAGATCCGAAGGCAAGACATTCGTTGCTAAGAATGGATCCTTTCTAGAGAAGGAGTTTCTCTCGAAAGAAGTGAGTGGGAGGAAAGTAGAACTTGACGAGGTAACTGTACCTGCTCCCTTGTTGGAAAGTAGTACATCACAGAAAACTATTTCTGCGACACCTACACCAATAAGTGAGGAAGTTAATGATCATGATCATGAAACTTCAGAACAAGATGCTACTGAACCTCATAGATCAACCAGAGTGAGATCCGCACCAGAGTGGTACGGTAATCCAGTTCTGGAAATCATGCTACTAGATCATGATGAACCTACGAACTATGAAGAAGCGATGGTGAGGCCAGATTCCGCAAAATGGCTTGAAGCCATGAAATCTGAGATGGGATCCATGTATGAGAACAAAGTATGGACTTTGGTTGACTTGCCTGATGATCGGCAAGCAATTGAGAATAAATGGATTTTCAAGAAGAAGACTGACACTCATGGTAATGTTACTGTCTACAAAGCTCGACTTGTCGCAAAAGGTTTTCGACAAGTTCAAGGAGTTGACTACGATGAGACCTTCTCACCCGTAGCGATGCTTAAGTCTGTCAGAATCATGTTAGCAATTGCCGCATTTTATGATTATGAAATTTGGCAGATGGATGTCAAAACTGCATTCCTGAATGGATTTCTGGAAAAAGAGTTGTATATGATGCAACCGGAAGGTTTTGTCGATCCAAAGGGAGCTAACAAAGTGTGCAAGCTCCAGCGATCCATTTATGGACTGGTGCAAGCCTCTCGGAGTTGGAATAAACGCTTTGATAGTGTGATCAAAGCATTTGGTTTTATACAGACTTTCGGAGAAGCCTGTATTTACAAGAAAGTCAGTGGGAGCTCTGTAGCATTTCTGATATTATATATGGATGACATATTACTGATTGGAAATGGTATAGAATTTCTGGATAGTATAAAGGGATACTTGAATAAGAGTTTTTCAATGAAAGACCTCGGTGAAGCTGCTTACGTATTAGGCATAAAGATCTATAGAGATAGATCAAGACGCTTAATTGGACTTTCAGAAAGCACATACCTTGACAAGATTTTGAAGAGGTTTAAAATGGATCAAGCAAAGAAAGGGTTCTTGCCTGTGTTACAAGGTGTGAAGTTGAGTCAGACTCAATGCCCGACCACTTCAGAAGATAGAGAAAAAATGAAAGATGTTCCCTATGCTTCAGCCATAGGCTCTATCATGTATGCAATGCTGTGTACCAGACCTGATGTGTGCCTTGCTATAAGTTTAGCAGGAAGGTACCAAAGTAATCCAGGAGTGGATCACTGGACAGCGGTCAAGAACATCCTGAAATACCTGAAAAGGACTAAGGATATGTTTCTCGTATATGGAGGTGACAAAGAGCTCACCGTAAGAGGTTACGTTGATGCAAGCTTTGACACTGATCCGAACGATTCTAAATCGCAAATCGGATACTTGTTTACATTAAACGGTGGAGCTGTCAGTTGGTGCAGTTCTAAACAAAGCGTCGTAGCAGGATCTACATGTGAAGCGGAGTACATAGCTGCTTCGGAAGCAGCGAACGAAGGAGTCTGGATGAACGAGTTCATATCCGATCTAGGTGTCATACCTAGTGCATCGGGTCCAATGAAAAATCTTTTGTGACAATACTGGTGCAATTGCCTTGGCAAAGGAATCCAGATTTCACAAAAGGACCAAGCACATAAAGAGACGCTTCAATTCCATCCGGGATCTAGTCCAGGTGGGAGACATAGAGATTTGCAAGATACATACGGATCTGAATATTGCAGACCCGTTGACTAAGCCTCTTCCACGAGCAAAACATGATCAGCACCAAGGCTCCATGGGTGTTAGAATCATTACTGTGTAATCTAGATTATTGACTCTAGTGCAAGTGGGAGACTGAAGGAAATATGCCCTAGAGGCAATAATAAAGTTATTATTTATTTCCTTATATCATGATAAATGTTTATTATTCATGCTAGAATTGTATTAACCGGAAACATAATACATGTGTGAATACATAGACAAACAGAGTGTCACTAGTATGCCTCTACTAGACTAGCTCGTTAATCAAAGATGGTTATGTTTCCTAACCATGAGCATAGAGTTGTTATTTGATTAACGAGGTCACATCATTAGTTGAGGTCACATCATTAGTTGAATGATCTGATTGACATGACCCATTCCATTAGCTTAGCACCCGATCGTTTAGTATGTTGCTATTGCTTTCTTCATGACTTATACATGTTCCTATAACTATGAGATTATGCAACTCCCGTTTGCCGAAGGAACACTTTGGGTGCTACCAAACGTCACAACGTAACTGGGTGATTATAAAGGAGTACTACAGGTGTCTCCAATGGTAGATGTTGGGTTGGCGTATTTCGAGAATAGGATTTGTCACTCCGATTGTCGGAGAGGTATCTCTGGGCCCTCTCGGTAATGCACATTACTTAAGCCTTGCAAGCATTGCAACTAATGAGTTAGTTGCGGGATGATGTATTACGGAACGAGTAAAAAGACTTGCCAGTAACGAGATTGAACTAGGTATTGGATACCGACGATCGAATCTCGGGCAAGTAACATACCGATGACAAAGGGAACAATGTATGTTGTTATGGGGTCTGACCGATAAAGATCTTCGTAGAATATGTAGGAACCAATATGGGCATCCAGGTCCCGCTATTGGTTATTGACCGAAGATGTGTCTCAGTCATGTCTACATTGTTCTCGAACCGTAGGGTCCGCACGCTTAACGTTACGATGATAGTTATTATGAGTTTATGCATTTTGATGTACCAAAGGTTGTTCGGAGTCCCAGATGTGATCACAGACATGACGAGGAGTCTCAAAATGGTCGAGACATAAAGATTGATATATTGGAAGCCTATGTTTGGACATCGGAAGTGTTCCGGGTGAAATCGGGATTTTATTGGAGTACCGGGAGGTTACCGGAACCCCCCGGGAATCATATGGGCCATAGTGGGCCTTAGTGGAAAGGAGAAGGGGGCAGCCCAAGGTGGCCGCGCGCCTCCCCCTCCCCTAGTCCTATTAGGACTAGGAGAGGTGGCCGACCCCCTCTCTCTCTTTCCCCCTTGAGGATTCCTATTCCAACTCCCGGTAGAGGCATACTCCCGGTAGGAGTAGGACTCCTCCTGGCACGCCCCAAGGCTGGCCGCACCTCTCCCCCCTTGCTCCTTTATATACAGGGGCAGGGGGCACCTCTAGACACACAAGTTGATCCTTGAGATCGTTCCTTAGCCGTGTGCGGTGCCCCCTGCCACCATATTCCACCTCGATCATATCGTTGTAGTGCTTAGGCGAAGCCCTGCGTCGGTAGAACATCAAGATCGTCACCACGCCGTCGTGCTGACGGAACTCCTCCCCGAAGCTTTGCTGGATCGGAGCCCGGGGATCGTCATCGAGCTGTACGTGTGCTAAGAACTCGGAGGTGCCGGAGTAACGGTGCTTGGATCGGTCGGATCGGGAAGAAGACGTACGACTACTTCCTCTACGTTGTGTCAACGCTTCCGTTGCGATCTACAAGGGTACGTAGATCAGACTCTACCCCTCGTTGCTATGCATCACCATGATCTTGTGTGTGCGTAGGAATTTTTTTTGAAATTACTACGTTCCCCAACGCTCTGGTGGCCTAATATTCTCCCCCTTCACAAACTGACGCTGTTGCCACCAAATATACAAACTCGCCACTGCCACTAATTCCGCCATGGGAATCTCCCTAACCAGTTCGTGGCGTCTCATGAGAATATCCATGGTTATCGCTCCCGACCGATCCTCCATGACTGCCCGTTGTATGTCTTCTCTCAGCCCTAGATTCGACCAAACATCCAAAGCTCGCTTGCATGTAAACAAACAATTCTGCGAGTCTTCGTAATCAATACCCGGATGCCTTTATAGAAGAGGGAAACGATATATAGTTTACATACCAAACATCCACACACTTGAGGCGTGTTTGGTTGCCCGCATAGAGCCCAACCAAGCCCGCGCGGGAAGCAAGAGGCCTATTTGGTTACCTGGTTTTACTATTGGGCCTGCATCACACGCTTCTTAAAGCAGCCCAGAGCCTGGCTCGCTGGAAACGCTCGAATCGGCAGTTTCTCTCAAGTCAGGCCGAGCCGAGCGCAAGCGAGTGGGCCCTTGCACGGGTGGAGGCGGAAGGGATGCGAGGTGATTACCTGAGTTCTTCTTCAACCTCGAGTAAGCTCCTATCTAATCTCCTCCCTATGATCTACACAACGTGCATCAGTTCGAGGTAAGCTCTACACGAAAAAGATGCACCTTGATGCTACGGTTTCATTCAGGCGATCGGTTCGTAGTTTTGTCGGCGGGAAGTTCTTTATTTTGTGTTCCCATTTGGAGCTATTCTGGAAGAATTTTGTCAGATTCGTCACGCACGATCGATCATTTGAAATTTCCTTTGACCAGCAGTCTAATCTCGCAGTTCCTCACAACATTCGTATTGTAAGTTTTTGGTTTCAACGATCGTAGCTTTATCTCTCTTTGAACAGCAATCTACTGCACTGACGCCGCCATGTCGAGCTCCTCTGTCCTCTGCTCAAAGCCCTCCTATTCGTCCCGCTCGACGCCGACGCCCTTCCCCTTGATCTCCTTGTCCACATCATACTACACTAGAGTCGTTTCCGGTGTCGCTCATCTCAGCCTACTCTCTGTCATCCTCCTACTGCACTGATGTTGCAATGATGCGCACACTACTTTCTTGTGTCCTCTGCCTCCGTGCACACTGTAGTTCGCCGCGCCGCCGACGGGGTCGATCATCTTGGCCTCCTCTCTCTCGCCCTACTACACTGGAGTCGTTTTCGGCGTCGATCATCTCGGCCTCCTCTCTCGTCCATTGCGCTGACGATACCATGGCGCGAGCATTGCATTCTCCTCCTCTGTCCACTGTCTTTGCATGAGCACCGCAACTAGTTCACCGACGGTGTCGCTCGCCGTGCCGCCGACGGGGTCGCTCGTCCACGACTCCATGCTCGTCATGTCGGACACAATGCCACGACCACTATCCACCGCAGTCGCCATGGTCCGGCGCACTCTGCATTTCTTCTCCCCCTTCCTCTGCTAGCTCTTATCCCTGTGTGCTAAGTGCAAGTGCTAGCTCTTAATCATACCTCATGCGGGCAACCAAACAACGTGTAGTTGCATGCGCCGAGACAATGCAGGCAACCAAACAACATGCCAAAGTTGATCCCCTAATGCAGGAAGTCCATATGCAGGCAACCAAACAACTCGCATATGTCGCATATGAGGCTGTTTTTTCAGAGCCAGGCTGAGTGAAGAAGCGTATGCAACACAGGTACTACAGCACACGACAATCAAACACGCCCTTGACACTTACACAGTTGTGGACCGCTGTCTAATACCAGACCCAGTCATTGCCAGCGTATCGCTTAAAGGGGGCATGAAGTCTAGCTGATTTGTGGGACCCGCCCTCTTGTTCTCCTGCTTCCGGCGGTGTCACCACTTTTGATCTTGTGTTGCGGGGTTCAGCTTCAATTTCAGCAGTGCCCTTCATCTTCAGTGTACGATCCTCTTCAGCTTCAGTTTTACGTTCTTCTTCAGCTTCAGTTTTCCGTTCCACCTCCGCACATTCAGCTTCTGCACGCTTGGCGACGGCATGATATCCACGTTTCTCCCAACGGCGTTGCATACGGGGTGTAGCCCACTCAGCTTGCTTGCCCGCTGCATCCAGAATGGAACTGTTAAATCAGGTAGGGATCCACACACGCACGCACGCGCGCGCGCACACACCCCTTATCTTTCTTAGGTATGTGATTATTAAATGTGACAGTCCACGAGCGTCAATCTTAAAAAAATTGAACCTTGTTCTTTCTAAAACAGACACTCAAAAGCCCGTGACAAGGTGAATTGGCCTTTTCTCCAACAATCCCTGGGAATGAAGTTTAGTTGCTGGTATTTCTAATTTATTATCTGAAAAATAATGGGTGTGCATTTAGCGTTCGCTACTAGCATCGATGATGTGTTCGGCATCTGGCCTTTAGGGTAGGAAAGCAATCACGGGATAAATTCTTAGTGGGTGTAACTTCCATGTGCGGTCTCTTTAGTAATGCAAAATTTGCAATATATTTGACAATAAAAATGTTCCTAATTCAGTGCAAGTAATTTACATGGCCTGCTCCTTGTTCCGTCTGTGGCATTTGCTGCGGGCTGGAAAAAGTAGCTTGGGAAATCCGGGCAGGGAAAGTGTTTAGAATTTCAGATTAGGGCAGGGAACATATGAATTAAAGTAGGACGGTGAAAGACATAAGGCCAGTCATGGAAAATAAGAGATGATCCACAGGAGCAGAGAATATGTACCTGGCTGACGGGTGAACTTTTTCCAATACCAATCTTACTTAGTTCATTAACAATCTGGGCTATTGTAGGCCTTTGTGTTCTGTCATCCTCCACACATTTTAACACTATTTCAATGCATGTCATCACTTCTTCAGATACATGGGGCGACATTGTTGCCTGCACCTTCATTCACCAGTTTTCACATGCCTGGTTAATTGAAACATTCTGCCAAAAAAGGCTTGCTATGGTGGAAAAGAGATTGATCCACAGGAGAAAATGATATATACCTGACCTACTGGTGAGCTTTTAGCAATACCAATGTTACTTAATTCCTTCACAATGTGGGCCATCGTAGGCCTTCGAGTTCGGTCATCCTCCACACATTTTAATGCTATTTCGATGCATGTCCTCACTTCTTCAAATACATGGGACCGCATTGTTGCTTGCAGCCTCACTTGCCACTTTTTACATACCTACATATATAATTGAAACATAATGCCAAAAGAAGTGTGCACGAACAATGTGGTGGTGAGGCACAATAAAATACATGTGAAAAAAAATGTTTTCCGTGATACTGGATCCTTTTCCTTACATGGTTAATAAATTCTTCCCGACGGGTGTGTGCATAGTTGGCCTCCTTTCCCGCCATCATTTTTATGATTATGACCCCGAGACTAAATACATCAAACTTCGGACTGATCAGATGTTCATTGATGTATTCTGGTGGCATGTATCCACTGCAATACATCAAGATGATTATTTTTTACATGCCCAAGAAAATAAATTGATTAAATATTTCTGAATAACTAACTTACTGTGTTCCTTTAGTAACTCCACATGTCATATAGGTTTGCGTTGTATCAAAGAGTCTTGACAAACCAAAATCACCAATTTTTGCCACCATATCCTTATCCAGCAAAATATTTCCGGGTTTTAAGTCCAGATGGTAAATGGGAGGAACAGCATTATGAAGGTAATGTAAACCCTCACATATTCCTCTTATTATTTTGTAACATTTGTCCCAATCAAGTTTGCAGGATTCAGCTGTATAAGTAAATTAGTATATTAGTACTCCACTGTACTGCCTGTTTTCAGGAGTATTATCAAGTATGTCTTCTCTAAGACATAATCCACCGTACTGCCTGATTTCCACCGCCTAGATCCTACAAAAAAAGATCCATTATCTCCCTCAACCCTAACATATATCTCCTTTCTTGTTGGTTGCTACTCAACACCGAGCCGAAGCATGAATCATATGTATGGATCCAAGGGTGAGTAAAGAGACCATGTTCCCCCCCTTACGTAGTTGATTATGTGGTAAGAAATTCAAATATAATTTAGTGCAACTAGTGCAGAATCATACCTGAAAGTTGATCGTCAAGGCTTCCTCCTTGCATGTATTCGAAACAAATTACTCTTTCTATCACACTAGCAGAAACATGTTTTCCTTCGTGCTCAACAATTATTGGTGATGTATGGTGGCAGTAGCCAACTAACCGTACAATATTTTCATGTTGGGCCCTCATTACATTATTAACCTCTTTCTTAAATAGCTTGTCATCAATCGGCGTCAACGTTTGATGAAGTTTCTTAACAGCAATCTCTTCTCCATTGTCCAACACTCCCTGTTGAGAATCTCTGTTTTATGGCACATCACTCTTGTATTTAACAGTAGGGTTCATATGAAAGTCAGAAGATGAAGCAATACCATACCTTGTAAATAACTCCACATGCACCACGGCCAACTATGTTCTGCTCAGAAAAAACATTTGTTATATGTTCTAAGAACTCGAATTCAAACTCCCTTATCCTATATAGATCACCTACAGATGAGCACTCAACAATATCAATCTTATTCATTCTTTGTATGATCTCATTTATACTAGGCCTGTTCACTCGATTTGGCTCCACGCATTTTAGAGCTATTTCGATGCATGTTTTAACTTCACTTGAAGTATGCTTCGATACTGTGCCATGCATGCCATTTACCCAGAATCCATATACCTGCAGAATTGAACATTTCCTTAGCATGCATGCCTAGATGTATTGCACAACCTAATATTGTAAAAATTGTTAATTTCATAAAAAAGAGTTTTCTCATACACGTTCAATAAATTCTTCGGGAGGAATGTCTGCACATTTGGTATAGCTCTCCTTTCCTGCCATTAGTTGCAAGATTATGACGCCCAGACTGAATACATTAAACTTTGGTGTGATTAGCCGTTTACTGATGTATTCCGGTGGCATGTATACACTGCATAGTACAAAAATAATTTATTTTCACAAAAAATTCATAGAAGAATTGGATTACATCTCATGTCTGTTAACGTACCTTGTTCCCATAACTTCTGATGTGTTGGAGGTTTGTATTGAATCAAAGAGTCTAGAGAAACCAAAACCTCCAATTTTGGGCATCATGTTCTTATCCAGCAAAATTTTGGTAGGTTTTAATTCCAAGTGCCAAATAGGTTCTTCGAATCCCTTGTGAAGGTAATGTAAACCCTCACATATGCCCTTAATTATTTTGTAACATGTGTACCAAGCAAGTGCACACGGTTCATCTATAGAAGTAGATGTAAACTTTAGGGATCATTAATTGTTCATGCATTAAAAAAATAATAGAATAAGTAGAGCATAATCATACTAGAAATATGGTTTTCAAGGCTTCCTCCCTCCAAGTATTCGGAGCACAAATATCTTTCTTCTACTCGAGCAGAAACATGCTTTCCATTGTGCTCAACAAGCATCTGTGTTGTATGATGGCAGTAACCAACCAACGGTATGGTATTTTGATGTCGGAACCTCATAAGGTTATTAAATTCGTTTTTGAATTCCTCATCATCAAGCCCCGGCATGAGATGAAGCTTCTTCACAGCAACGCATTCACCATTGTGATGTACTCCCTGTTAAAACATATCTATTAAGTCACTATATGCTAACCGATTGTGTTCTTTGTTAGGCATTTAATATTATGGATGATATATAGAAACTAATGGACCAAGAGTGGTGTTCACCTCTTCGACCTCTAGATTGTAAGTAAATCGTAAGAAATTACGTGCATGTATCACTATTGCTCTGGACTACAGCCAGTGCCACGAGAAAGTACTGGTCATATTGGCCAGAACTGCTATTGCGAAATGCAGCAGGAATTTTTAGCAGGCGGAGAAGATGGGCTCTTGTGGTGTCGAGGATAGATGACTGAGGGGTGTGTTTTGGCTCCGGTTTCTCTAGTCCCGTGGGAGGAAGAAGTGTTTATGGTTTAAGAGCACCTATAACCAGACCACCAAACCCCCCCCCCCCCCCCCCCCTCCCCGGCCCATACCCGCTTCAAACGGCCGGGCCGGCCATCCAGTCATTGTCCAGACGAAAAAACGCCACCCAACCAGGCGCCCCAATATCCGGCCGAAACTCCAGACCGGCACTCCCCACTTTCCAGATATGGGACACCCGGACGCGTCCGCCATGTCGGATCCGGCCCAATCTGGACCATGGTTTTGCGTACCGGGCGGAATATTTGGATACCGCCCGGTATCCGCGTTTCTCGCCACCCCACGAGAAAAGTATGTACCGAGCAAAAAGGTTTGAATTTTTTCGAATTTTTTGAATTTAAACTCAGATAGTTAGGTTA
Organism: Triticum monococcum; assembly: GCA_034509565.1. Lineage (NCBI taxonomy): Eukaryota > Viridiplantae > Streptophyta > Magnoliopsida > Poales > Poaceae > Triticum > Triticum monococcum. The sequence continues at coordinate 6,863,887 of CM067847.1, read as the reverse complement.
GATATGCTCGGAACTTTGTAAGATTGGCAGTCTGTAGTGGCGTAGTGGTAAACGCGGACTTGCTTATTCTTCCCTATGGTCTCGGGTTCGAGTGTCGACGTTGTTTTGTTTCTTTTCACAATTTTTATGATAAAAAGGGGAAGCTGCAGTTAAAAATAACGAAGCTCATATACGAGCTAATCACTGCGCCACAAGGTGGTTTGCTGACAAAACTGAGTCCAGATCCAATCTATACATCATTCAGAGTTTTGAATTCAAAATTCAGATTTAAATTTCGTGCGAATTTTTTCCGGGATTTTGTGGTTACCGCGGTAACCGAGAATTTCGGTGCCCCACGAGAAAAAAAGGTGCAATCGGAATCCAAATCCATGATCTGGACCACCCGACCCCACATAAATTAGACCCTATCCGAACTCTGGAAGAAAACCTACCCGCATTCCACTCCACTCCACTCCCCTCAGCCCACAAGCTCCCGTCCAGCGATCTCCCACCTTCTCCAGCAAGGCGGGCAACGGATCCAAGTCCTACGCCTCCAGATCCATTGACCCGGAGCTCTTCCCAGGCGGGCCTGAGGAGGAGATGGTCGTTTGCCTCACGCCGCGCCGCTCCCAGGAGGTGGCAGCTTGACTGCAGCGGCCAGACTCCTTCCGTCGGGAATCCATAGTGTCCTCCAAAATGGCACATGGATCTGGCGTGAGGTGTGCCGCTGCTATCTCACTGGAGGCGGTGCGGTTTGTACATCCCAACATGCTGCCAGATGTGCAACCGCTACATTGGTGCGCCGAGGCTAATGTGAACGCATGAGTGTCGTCCGATGCAAGTATAGCGTGGCGTGCCCGCCGTGCGAGGCAGCGGAAGCCCTAGCGGTGGACATTGGCAAGGTGGATTCGCACTCTCCGGTGCCGTGTATGGTGCAAGACCACCCCGGACTCCGCAACCGCGTCGTGTTGGACGTCGCCAGCTCCTCCCATGATGGATCCATCATCGACCTCACGTCCACCGGTGACGTGCTCGCAACGGGCTCCAACGAGGAAGAGTAGGGCATGGGAGATGGTGGCGCCTCGAGTCCTGTGAACCGGTGCGTGTGCCATGTCCTATTCTACCTCACCGGTAACTAGAGCAACACTTTGAGGGGCGCAACCGGCCGCTGGACATGGGCACGGCAGAGTCGGACGAGCTCCACTTTAGATTAGGTTTCACATTGCATGTAATAGTTTGGATTTGATGATTAGGTTTCACATTGCACGTAATAATACATAGGTGTCGTATCATACATGATTGCATTTATTAGTTTGTAGACTTATTTTTTCCTCAGAACCGTTGTGTGATGGTAACATAACATATTATTGCTCATTTAATACTATATCATTATCATCAATATGTCTATTTATCATTGAATGAGGATGCATGTTACTACTCCTTTCCGGTTTATAGGGCTTATCTTATTTTTTTTTCATTTTTTCAATTTAAAGGGCTCATCTCCATCTCCTTTTGAGATTTCAAGGTGTATCAAATCTTTGCATGCAAGAATTAAAAAGGAACTCACCAATGCATGTAATGCTACTACTCATGTAGTGGCCAAGCATGCATGCACTGCAACTAATTCAAATTAATGCATCAATTTAGTTTGGGTAGTTTTGTAAAGTACGAGATACATTCCTCTACTCACCATATGCCTTGATTGATGAGATTTCAGATTTGAGGCCTATAAACCAGAAAGGAGGGAGTACTTATATTACTTTCACTACTATGACTAGTGTCCGACCATAGTGTGTATATATACTATCGTCTGCCAATGCTAGAGGGCGCTTGTTTTCATTTCCTATTTGTGTTATAATTTTCGGGAGTACAAGACAAAAGATGCAAGAGTAGTAATCATACAGTACCTTGTAAACTACTCCGTGCCCACCACGACCAATTATGCGCTCCTCGGAGAAATTGTTTGTGATGCGGTTCAAGAATCCGAATGTAAACTCGTACGCCTCCTTTGTGGGCCCATCGGAGATGATCTGGACATGAACGAACAATTTTCGCAGCTTGGCCACGACGTCGACAGCCTCAAGGACGCCGACGACCGTGATCTTCCCATCCTTCATGTCCACACCAATCTGATTGATACCTGAGGCCCGTTGTTGGTCACATGAGAATTGAATTCACGAACAAAACTGGAAAGAAGAGAAGTAGTAGTACCATGGAGACCAGAGATTGATTTGAGCGCCTTCGCCTTCTGTTTGCCGTCCTTCAGCTCGACCTTCACCACAATCTTCTGCAATCATCGGACAGCAAAACGAGATGAGCAATGTCTGTAATCCTAGAGAAGTAGTAGTAGTACCATGAAGTCTGTTAAGGATCTCAGTAGATGGCCTTTTACTTTGCCGATGAAAGCTATTAGAAGCTTACTAAAAGTAGGTGTATCTGTTGTTATTTGGGCGTTGTGGAAGACGAGGAATGCAATATGTTTCCGCAATGCCATTCTTTATGAACCTACGTGTATGATCACTCAGGATTCACATTGGCTGATATTTTGGGCTGTTTGTGTTATCAGTTTCTTAGAAAACAAAAGATGCATAGTAATCTCATAGTATACCTTGCAGGCTACTCCGTGCCCACCACGACCAATTTCTATGCCCTCCTCGGATAAAATGTTTCTGGCGGGCCCTACTGAGACGATCTGAGCTTTCCCAAACAACCTTCGCAGCTTGGCCACGACGGCGACGGGGTCGACGGGGCCGACCACCGTGATCTCCCCATCCTCCATGTCCACACCAATCTGATCGATACCTGAGGCCCGTAGTTGTTCAAGTTAGAAACGAATTCACGTACAAATCTAGAAAAAAGAGTAGTAGTAGTAGTAGTAGTAGTAGTAGTAGTAGTAGTAGTACCATGGAGACCGAAGATTGCTCTGAGCGCCTTCTGCTTCTGTCTGTCGTTCTTCAGCTCGACCTTCACCACGATCTTCTGCAATCGTCAGACAACGAAACGAGATGAGCAAAGTCTGCAATCCTTCCTTAGAGAACAGAGCGAGATGAGCAGCCGAGGCCTGCAAATCAGTATCCAGAGAACTGACAACATGTGCAGATGAGCAAGAGTTCTCAGCTATAATCACCTTCATGGCGGCCCTCAAACCAACGCTAACGTGGGTTGATAGATCTGAGAGAGGGGAAAGGGGAAGGCAAAATAGATCTGAGTCGGCCGAATGGACACTCAAAATCCTGCTCGACTGGAAGGGTACTACAAGGGGTCAATTATTGGTGACGAAAATATCTTGGTGGCCGTTATCCCCCATCTGCTGCGTTGTGGTTCGCCCTCGCACACTCGTACTATGTGGGGCCCGGTGTCAGCCCAAGGAGACCACACCAGACTTGTTTCCATGGCCTGTCGTACGCGTACAGATTTGCTATTTCACATCTAGATGTGAGATGTGTTGAACAATTATTTGAAAAATATTGATCAAACATTTGACAAATTTTGAATGTGTATAGAAAAAATCTTGAACATGTACTGAAAATGATGATTTTTTAATTATATATATATATATATATATATAATGTTGATCAAGCATTTGAAAAAAAGTTAATCAAGCATTTGGTAAATGTTGAATGTGTATAGAAAAAATGTTGACCATGTGTTAGGTTTTTAATATTCTATTTATAAAAGTTAATAAAGCATTTGAAAATATATTAAATTTGCATCGAAAAAAGTTGACCATTTATTAGAAAATGTTCATCTTGTATTAGAAAAATGTTAATCTAACATATGATTTTTTAAAGTCTGTATAGGAAAAGAGATGACCATGTATTCAAAACATATTAATCTTGTATTTGCAAAATGTTAATCAAGCATTAAAAAATTTAAAATGGTACAATAAAAATATTAACCACGCATTAAAAAACATTAAATTTGTATTGAAAAATATTAAACAAGTATTAGAAAAATGTTGTTGACATATACAAAAAATGTAGAAAAAAAAAGAAACAAAGAAAACAGAAGAAATAAATGCAGAAAGAATGAAAACAAAACGAAAAACTAGAGAAGAAAAAAGAAAAGACACAAAAGAAAACAAAAAAAGCATTTATAACCAAGGAAGAATCAAAGAACCTAAGAATAAAAGAAGAAAAATGAGTAAGAAAGGAAAACTTCATAAAAATAATGAAAGAAACAAAGGGAAACAAAAAAAGTAGAGAAAAAAGAAAAACAGAAGAAAAGGAAAAAAGAAGAAAACCCAGAGAAAACCGAATAGAAATGAAGAAAAAAGAAAGAAACAACAGTAAAAGTAGGAAAAAAATGAACCAGTATAAAAACCGGTGCTGTTTACTCTTAGTAGATCACGCCCTATGTAGTGGACACCAATTCGATGGTGGCGCAGAGGCTGGCAATGTTCCCTTGCAATGAGGAGATCCCAAGTTTGATCCGGCGCAATGCTCTAGTTGGCCAGCCCAACACTGTAGCAGTAGGGAACATAGTAATTTCAAAAAATTTCCTACGCACACGCAAGATCATGGTGATGTATAACAACGAGAGGGGAGAGTGTGATCTACGTACCCTTGTAGATCGACAGCGGAAGCGTTAGCACAACACGGTTGATGTAGTCGTACGTCTTCACGGCCCGACCGATCAAGCACCGAAACTACGGCACCTCCGAGTTCTAGCACACGTTCAGCTCGATGACGATCCCCGGACTCCGATCCAGCAAAGTGTCGGGGAAGAGTTCCGTCAGCACGACGGCGTGGTGACGATCTTGATGTACTACTGTCGCAGGGCTTCGCCTAAGCACCGCTACAATATTATCGAGGACTATGGTGGCAGCGGCGCCACACACGGCTAAGAATATGATCACGTGGATCAACTTGTGTGTCTCTGGGGTGCCCCTGCCTCCGTATATAAAGGTTCAAGAGGGGGAGGCTGGCCGGCCACCATAGGGCGCGCCAGGAGGAGTCCTACTCGACTTCTCCGCCAATCCTAGTTGGAATAGGATTCGTGAGGTGGAAAATAGAGAGAGAGAGAAGGAGGGGGGCGCCGGCCCCCTCTCTCCTTGTCCTATTCGGACTAGGGGGGAGGGGCGCGCGGCCCTAGCCCTGGCCGCCTCTTCTCTTCTTCCACTAAGGCCCATTAAGGCCCATTTAGCTCCCGGGGGGTTCCGGTAACCTCCCGGTACTCCGGTAAAATCCCGATTTCACCCGGAACACTTCCGATATCCAAACATAGGCTTCCAATATATCAATCTTTATGTCTCGACCATTTCGAGACTCCTCGTCATGTCCGTGATCACATCCGGGACTCCGAACAACCTTCGGTACATCAAAACGTATAAACTCATAATATAACTGTCATCGAAACCTTAAGCGTGCGGACACTACGGGTTCTAGAACAATGTAGACATGACCGAGACATGTCTCCGGTCAATAACCAATAGCGGGACCTGGATGCCCATATTGGCTCCTGCATATTCTACGAAGATCTTTATCGATCAGACCGCATAAAGACATACGTTGTTCCCTTTGTCATCGGTATGTTACTTGGCCGAGATTCGATCGTCGGTATCCAATACCTAGTTCAATCTCGTTACCGGCAAGTCTCTTTACTCATTCCGTAATACATCATCTCATAACTAACTCATTAGTTGCATTGCTTGCAAGGCTTAAGTGATGTGCATTACCGAGAGGGCCCAGAGATACCTCTCCGACGATCGGAGAGACAAATCCTAATCTCGAAATACATCAACCCAACATGTACCTTTGGAGACACCTGTAGAGCACCTTTATAATCACCCAGTTACGTTGTGACGTTTGGTAGCATACAAAGTGTTCCTCCGGCACACGGGAGTTACATAATCTCATAGTCATAGGAACATGTATAAGTCATGAAGAAAGCAATAGCAACATACTAAACGATCGGGTGCTAAGCTAATGGAATGTGTCATGTCAATCAGATCATTCAACTAATGATGTGATCCCGTTAATCAAATAACAACTTTTTGTCAATGGTTAGGAAACATAACCATCTTTGATTAACGAGCTAGTCAAGTAGAGGCATACTAGTGACACTCTGTTTGTCTATGTATTCACACATGTATTATGTTTCCGGTTAATACAATTCTAGCATGAATAATAAACTTTTATCATGATATAAGGAAATAAATAATAACTTTATTATTGCCTCTAGGGCATATTTCCTTCAGTCTCCCACTTGCACTAGAGTCAATAATCTAGATTACACAGTAATGATTCTAACACCCATGGAGCTTTGGTGCTGATCATGTTTTGCCCGTGGAAGAGGCTTAGTCAATGGGTCTGCTACATTCAGCTCCATATGTATCTTGCAAATCTCTATGTCTCCCACCTGGACCAGATCCCGGATGGAATTGAAGCGTCTCTTGATGTGTTTGGTTCTCTTGTGAAATCTGGATTCCTTTGCCAAGGCAATTGCACCAGTATTGTCACAAAAGATTTTCATTGGACCCGATGCACTAGGTATGACACCTAGATCGGATATGAACTCCTTCATCCAGACTCCTTCGTTTGCTGCTTCCGAAGCAGCTATGTACTCCGCTTCACATGTAGATCCCGCCACGACGCTTTGTTTAGAACTGCACCAACTGACAGCTCCACCGTTTAATGTAAACACGTATCCGGTTTGCGATTTAGAATCGTCCGGATCAGTGTCAAAGCTTGCATCAACGTAATTGTTTACAATGAGCTCTTTGTCACCTCCATATACGAGAAACATATCCTTAGTCCTTTTCAGGTACTTCAGGATGTTCTTGACCGCTGTCCAGTGATCCACTCCTGGATTACTTTGGTACCTCCCTACTAAACTTATAGCAAGGCATACATCAGGTCTGGTACACAGCATTGCATACATGATAGAGCCTATGGCTGAAGCATAGGGAACATCTTTTATTTTCTCTCTATCTTCTGAAGTGGTCGGGCATTGAGTCTGACTCAACTTCACACCTTGTAACACAGGCAAGAACCCTTTCTTTGCTTGATCTATTTTGAACTTCTTCAAAATCTTGTCAAGGTATGTGCTTTGTGAAAGTCCAATTAAGCGTCTTGATCTATCTCTATAGATCTTTATGCCTAATATGTAAGCAGCTTCACCGAGGTCTTTCATTGAAAAACTCTTATTCAAGTATCCCTTTATGCTATCCAGAAATTCTATATCATTTCCAATCAGTAATATGTCATCCACATATAATATCAGAAATGCTACAGAGCTCCCACTCACTTTCTTGTAAATACAGGCTTCTCCGAAAGTCTGTATAAAACCAAATGCTTTGATCACACTATCAAAGCGTTTATTCCAACTCCGAGAGGCTTGCACCAGTCCATAAATGGATTGCTGGAGCTTGCACACTTTGTTAGCTCTCTTTGGATCGACAAAACCTTTCGGTTGCATCATATACAACTCTTCTTCCAGAAATCCATTCAGGAATGCAGTTTTGACATCCATCTGCCAAATTTCATAATCATAAAATGCGGCAATTGCTAACATGATTCGGACAGACTTAAGCATCGCTACGGGTGAGAAGGTCTCATCGTAGTCAACCCCTTGAACTTGTCGAAAACATTTTGCGACAAGTCGAGCTTTGTAGACAGTAATCTTACCGTCAGCATCAGTCTTTTTCTTGAAGATTCATTTATTTTCAATTGCTTGCCAATCATCGGGCAAGTCAACCAAAGTCCATACTTTGTTCTCATACATGGATCCCATCTCAGATTTCATGGCTTCAAGCCATTTTGCGGAATCTGGGCTCACCATCGCTTCTTCATAGTTCGTAGGTTCATCATGATCTAGCAGCATGATTTCCAGAACAGGATTACCGTACCACTCCGGCGCGGTTCTCACTCTGGTTGATCTATGAGGTTCAGTAGTATCTTGTCCTGAAGTTTCATGATCATTATCATTAGCTTCCTCACTAATTGGTGTAGGTGTCGCAGAAACAATTTTCTGTGATGTACTACTTTCCAATAAGGGAGCAGGTACAATTACCTCATCAAGTTCTACTTTCCTCCCACTCACATCTTTCGAGAGAAACTCCTTCTTCAGAAATTTTCCGAATTTAGCAACAAAAGTCTTGCCTTCGGATCTATGATAGAAGGTGTATCCAATAGTTTCCTTTGGATATCCTATGAAGACACATTTCTCCGATTTGGGTTCGAGCTTATCAGGTTGAAGCTTTTTCACATAAGCATCGCAGCCCCAAACTTTCAGAAACGACAACTTTGGTTTCTTGCCAAACCATAATTCATAAGGCGTCGTCTCAACGGATTTCGATGCTGCCCTATTTAACGTGAATGCGGCCGTCTCTAAAGCATAACCCCAAAACGATAGCGGTAAATCAATAAGAGACATCATAGATCGCACCATATCTAGTAAAGTACGATTACGACGTTCAAACACACCATTACGCTGTGGTATTTCGGGTGACGTGAGTTGCGAAACTATTCCGCATTGCTTTAAATGTACACCAAACTCGTAACTCAAATATTCTCCTCCACGATCAGATCGTAGAAACTTTATTTTCTTGTTACGATGATTTTCAACTTCACTCTGAAATTCTTTGACCTTTTCAAATGTTTCAGACTTATGTTTCATTAAGTAGATATACCCATATCTGCTTAAGTCATCTGTGAAGGCGAGAAAATAACGATATCCGCCACGAGCCTCAATATTCATTGGACCACATACATCTGTATGTATGATTTCCAGCAAATCTGTTGCTCTCTCCATAGTACCGGAGAACGGTGTTTTAGTCATCTTGCCCATGAGGCACGGTTCGCAAGTACCAAGTGATTCATAATCAAGTGGTTCCAAAAGTCCATCAGTATGGAGTTTCTTCATGCGCTTTACACCGATATGACCTAAACGACAGTGCCACAAATAAGTTGCACCATCATTATCAACTCTGCATCTTTTGGCTTCAACATTATGAATATGTGTATCACTACTATCGAGATTCAATAAGAATAGACCACTCTTCAAGGGTGCATGACCATAAAAGATATTACTCATATAAATAGAACAACCATTATTCTCTGATTTAAATGAATAACCGTCTCGCATTAAACAAGATCCAGATATAATGTTCATGCTCAACGCTATCACCAAATAACAATTATTTAGGTCTAATACTAATCTCGAAGGTAGATGTAGAGGTAGCGTGCCGACCGCGATCACATCGACTTTGGAACCGTTTCCCACGCGCATCGTCACCTCGTCCTTAGCCAATCTTCGCTTAATCCGTAGTCCCTGTTTCGAGTTGCAAATATTAGCAACAGAAGCAGCATCAAATAGCCAGGTGCTACTGCGAGCATTAGTAAGGTACACATCAATAACATGTATATCACATATACCTTTGTTCACCTTGCTATCCTTCTTATCCGCCAAATGCTTGGGGCAGTTCCGCTTCCAGTGACCAGTCTGCTTACAGTAGAAGCACTCAGTTTCAGTCTTAGGTCCAGACTTGGGTTTCTTCTCTTGAGCAGCAACTTGCTTGCCGTTCTTCTTGAAGTTCCCCTTCTTCTTCCCTTCGCCCTTTTTCTTGAAACTAGTGGTCTTGTTGACCATCAACACTTGATGCTCCTTTTTGATTTCTACCTCCGCAGCTTTCAGCATTGTGAAGAGCTCGGGAATAGTCTTATTTATCCCTTGCATATTATAATTCATCACGAAGCTCTTGTAGCTTGGTGGCAGTGATTGGAGAATTCTGTCAATGACGCAATCATCTGGAAGATTAACTCCCATCTGAATCAAGTGATTATTATACCCAGACATTTTGAGTATATGCTCACTGACATAACTGTTCTCCTCCATCTTGCAGCTATAGAACTTATTGGAGACTTCATATCTCTCAATCCAGACATTTGCTTGAAATATTAACTTCAACTCCTGGAACATCTCATATGCTCCATGACGTTCAAAACGTCGTTGATGTCCCGATTCTAAGCCGTAAAGCATGGCACACTGAACTATCGAGTAGTCATCAGCTTTGCTCTGCCAGACGTTCATAACATCCGGTGTTGCTCCAGCAGCAGGTCTGGCACCCAGCGGTGCTTCCAGGACATAATTCTTCTGTGCAGCAATGAGGATAATCCTCAAATTACGGACCCAGTCCGTGTAATTGCTACCATCATCTTTCAACTTTGCTTTCTCAAGGAACGCATTAAAATTCAATGGAACAACAGCACGGGCCATCTATCTACAATCAACATAAACAAGCAAGATACTATTAGGGACTAAGGTCATGATAAATTTAAGTTCAATTAATCATATTGCTTAAGAACTCCCACTTAGATAGACATCCCTCTAATCCTCTAAGTGATCACGTGATCCAAATCAACTAAACCATGTCCGATCATCACGTGAGATGGAGTAGTTTCATTGGTGAACATCACTATGTTGATCATATCTACTATATGATTCATGCTCGACCTTTCGGTCTCCGTGTTCCGAGGCCATATCTGCATATGCTTGGCTCGTCAAGTATAACCTGAGTATTCCGCGTGTGCAACTGTTTTGCACCCGTTGTATTTGAACGTAGAGCCTATCACACCCGATCATCACGTGGTGTCTCAGCACGAAGAACTTTCGCAACGGTGCATACTCAGGGAGAACACTTCTTGATAATTTTAGTGAGAGATCATCTTATAATGCTACTGTCAATCAAATCAAGATAAGATGCATAAAAGATAAACATCACATGCAATCAATATAAGTGATATGATATGGCCATCATCATCTTGTGCCTGCGATCTCCATCTCCGATGCACCGTCATGATCACCATCATCACCGGCGCGACACCTTGATCTCTGTCGTAGCATCGTTGTCGTCTCGCCAATCTTATGCTTCCACGACTATCGCTACCGCTTAGTGATAAAGTAAAGCATTATAGCGCGATTGCATTGCATACAATAAAGCGACAACCATATGGCTCCTGCCAGTTGCTGATAACTCGGTTACAAAACATGATCATCTCATACAATAAAATTCAGCATCATTTCTTGACCATATCACATCACAACATGCCCTGCAAAAACAAGTTAGACGTACTCTACTTTGTTGTTGCAAGTTCAACGTGGCTGCTACGGGCTTAAGCAAGAACCAATCTTACCTACGCATCAAAACCACAACGATAGTTTATCAAGTTGGTGCTGTTTTAACCTTCGCAAGGACCGGGCGTAGCCACACTCAGTTCAACTAAAGTTGGAGAAACTGTCACCCGCAAGCCACCTATGTGCAAAGCACGTCGAGAGAACTAGTCTCGCGTAAGCGTACGCGTAATGTCGGTCCAGGCTGCTTCGTCCAATAATACCGCCGAACCAAAGTATGACATGCTGGTAAGCAGTATGACTTATATCGCCCACAACTCACTCGTGTTCTACTTGTGCATATAACATCAACACATAAAATCTAGGCTCGGATGCCACTGTAGGGGAACGTAGTAATTTCAAAAAATTTCCTACGCACACGCAAGATCGTGGTGATGTATAGCAACGAGAGGGGAGAGTGTGATCTACGTACCCTTGTAGATCGACAGCGGAAGCGTTAGCACAACGCGGTTGATGTAGTCGTACGTCTTCACGGCCCGACCGATCAAGCACCGAAACTACGGCACCTCCGAGTTCTAGCACACGTTCAGCTCGATGACGATCCCCGGACTCCGATCCAGCAAAGTGTCGGGGAAGAGTTCCGTCAGCACGACGGCGTGGTGGCGATCTTGATGTACTACTGTCGCAGGGCTTCGCCTAAGCACCGCTACAATATTATCGAGGACTATGGTGGCAGGGGGCGCCGCACACGGCTAAGAACATGATCACGTGGATCAACTTGTGTGTCTCTGGGGTGCCCCTGCCTCCGTATATAAAGGTTCAAGAGGGGGAGGCTGGCCGGCCACCATAGGGCGCGCCAGGAGGAGTCCTACTCCCTCCGGGAGTAGGACTTCTCCGCCAATCCTAGTTGGAATAGGATTCGTGAGGTGGAAAAGAGAGAGAGAGAAGGAGGGGGGCGCCGGCCCCCTCTCTCCTTGTCCTATTCGGACTAGGGGGAGGGGCGCGCGGCCCTAGCCCTGGCCGCCTCTTCTCTTCTTCCACTAAGGTCCATTAAGGACCATTTAGCTTCCGGGGGGTTCCGGTAACCTCCCAGTACTCCGGTAAAATCCCGATTTCACCCGAAACACTTCCGATATCCAAACATAGGCTTCCAATATATCAATCTTTATGTCTCGACCATTTCGAGACTCCTCGTCATGTCCGTGATCACATCTGGGACTCCGAACAACCTTTGGTACATCAAAACTCATAAACTCATAATATAACTGTCATCGAAACCTTAAGCGTGCGGACACTACGGGTTCAAGAACAATGTAGACATGACCGAGACATGTCTCCTGTCAATAACCAATAGCGGGACCTGGATGCCCATATTGGCTCCTACATATTCTACGAAGATCTTTATCGGTCAGACCGCATAACAACATACGTTGTTCCCTTTGTCATCGGTATGTTACTTGCCCGAGATTCGATTGTCGGTATCCAATACCTAGTTCAATCTCGTTACCAGCAAGTCTCTTTACTCGTTCCGTAATACATCATCTTGTAACTAACTCATTAGCTGCATTGCTTGCAAGGCTTAAGTGATGTGCATTACCGAGAGGGCCCAGAGATACCTCTCCGACGATCGGAGTGACAAATCCTAATCTCGAAATACGTCAACCCAACATGTACCTTTGGAGACACCTGTAGAGCACCTTTATAATCACCCAGTTACGTTGTGGCGTTTGGTAGCACACAAAGTGTTCCTCCGGCACACGGGAGTTGCATAATCTCATAGTCATAGGAACATGTATAAGTCATGAAGAAAGCAATAACAACATACTAAATGATCGGGTGCTAAGCTAATGGAATGGGTCATGTCAATCAGATCATTTAACTAATGATGTGATCCCGTTAATCAAATAACAACTCTTTGTCAATGGTTAGGAAACATAACCATCTTTGATTAACGAGCTAGTCAAGTAGAGGCATACTAGTGACACTTTGTTTGTCTATGTATTCACACATGTATTATGTTTCCGGTTAATACAATTCTAGCATGAATAATAAACTTTTATCATGATATAAGGAAATAAATAATAACTTTATTATTGCCTCTAGGGCATATTTCCTTCAGTAGCACATGGCGCGAGACCCGCTAGCGTCTCGCTTAATGCGGGACACAACACTCGCAGCTGGCAAGTGTATCCCATATCAAGCGAGTCATAGCGATCACGGCTGACAGGTGGTCCCATATTGCGTTGCCGCAACCCTCTGATTCGTGGTGCCCCGGCCCTAACCGGATCCAAACGCAAGGAGGCGGGAAGCCCTACCGCCACCATCTCCAGCAAGGGAGGAGGAGGGGCGGCGCTCAGCAGCGGTTAGGTTTTTTTTTGCCAATTCTTGAGGGCTTTCTCAAGTTCGTTTGTCCTCTGATATGTAGGGATAGGGAATCAGCAATTTGTGGTTCTTGGTGGCCGATGAGATGCACACAAACTTTACAACCTTACTATGGGCAAAACAGCCCTTACTTATTGTTCTTGCCTTTTTTTTTCAGTCTGTGTTTGCTTTTCCTCTAGGAGACTATAGGAGGGACAGATGCAGGAGAATCCGCATGGGCAAAATACAAATCTCACAAACAAACTTGAGGAACCAAGTGTATGGATCCAACCATAGAAATATCCCAATTACCAATATTATGGATCCAGCAATGGAACCAAATGTATGGATTCAATTATGGAACCAAGTGTATTCTTCTACCAATTACCAATTACAAAACCATAGAAATCTCTCAATGGTGTTGAAAGATGTGGTTGGGCCTTAGGGCCCATCTAACAATTTCAGAAATATCTACAAGGGCCCATGTGAATTTTATGGCAATGGGTGTGGTGGGTAGTTTAGTCTCACATTGCTAGTTGGAGAGTAGTTGGACCTCCTTAGAAGAGAACTGGTTCCCGTGTGCTCCTCCACCGCCATGCCTCGGCATGACGCTGGGTTGTGGGAATGAGCCGAGCTCACACCTATGTGCATATTTTCGCTTGTAAGGAATGGAGAGTCTTTAACAGATGGGCCACGATCTGAGACGTCGGATCGTGGGCTGTCGGCGACTCAGACGCCGGTCCATCGCACGTCTCTCCACGCCCGCGCCTATATATGTGAGGCATCTGCCAACCCTGGTCGCCGAGAGAAACATATCGCATCTGCTCTGCCTCCACACCGACTGTCGTTCCTTTTGCTGTTGCTGCTGCCGATTATCCCTCCCGTCCGCCGCATACGCGGTTGACGGGAGAGCAGGCCTTTGAAACCCCGGTTCTTCACATCATGTACGGGGGAGGGGCCTTCGTCGTCATGATGTCCACCGAAGATGAGAGACTCGCTGCTGAGAAGGCCGCTGCTGAGAAGAAGGCGGACGAGGAGGCTGCCGCCACTGCCGCCGCTGCTTCGGCCAACTGGCCTACTCGAGGGTATAACCAGTTACTCCGCTCTTGCTTATTTCCGTCTTAGCAGTATTAGCTATGCGTGTAGATGTTTCTACTATATGCGTAGTACATGCTTATTTAGATCATAATCAGTACATTGTTAATTCTGTCAATGTCATGACCATGATTATTTTTTGGATTAATTTAATCAAAAAATTGCTCATATACTCAGTAGATGGTTGGCGTCTCCATCACACGTGGAACTAGCAATTACATCATCACTGTCAATGTTGTGTTGATTTGCCCGATGGGTATCCATCGAGCATGAGTACTCGTTGGGTATGGGCATAAGCATGAATATAATTTTATTCGATGGATAGGGTAAGAGTATAATTTATTCCCTTGGTATGGATATAAAATTATTGTACCGGCACCAATACCCTACTAGGATACAAATCCGGTGTAGGCTCCTGCATCCAGCTGTGTGTGTGGATGAGTGCTCGCACGAACGTTTTTTTTTTTAAAGAAGAACACATGATCACTTTTGTTGGGAGGGAGGCTAGACTGGAGCCCTCTAGACGGGAGAACCACAGATTGCCGCCGGATCAGTTGACCCAAAAACGAAGCAGAACGGGAGCCAACCTATGGTTGGATGGTTAGATGAACTATGCTATCCCCTACGGTGACTTGGTAAATTTCAAGATGATATGCCGGCTCAGTTTTTTGAAGGTACTCATAGGAGTAGGATGTACGTATGTGCCTTTATAAGAGTGAGTGTATACGAGCGCTTGCATCTGTACTGTTCACGTAGAGCCCTGCTCCGATGCTCCCCCCTAACCTAATTTCGGAGGGGTATTTTTGTCTCCGCGAGTTTGTTTTTTTTCTGGCCCGCCGTAGCCCAGATCCAAGCCCTATCTAGCCCTGTATAACCCAGACTATATACGTACAGTACCCTGATCCAAAAAAAACATCACATGACCCCACGTCCATGTAAGACCTGCCGAATCCAATCATTCACGCAACTCCATCAATCTCGCGAGCATTGACGCAGCTCCATAAGTCACGTAGTAGATCTCCAGCGGCGGCTATCTCGTCGCTGGCGATCTCGTCGGACAGCGGGTGCGACAACGTCGTGGATCTACAACGAGCACGCACAGGTACCGCATCCTGCGTCCCCCCTCTAGTCTTGCTTGCGGCAACATCGAACGAACTGCCGTCGCCAGTGGTAGTGGTTAACCTAGCGGGGCGGGTAACCTAGCTACCCGGCGGCGCATGCGATCGTGGATCTTGTTCCGGTAGTGCTGCTCCTCGTGATCTGGGTTCACGTAGCGTCGGTTGCCGTTGGCTGTGCGCACCACCAGTATCGTTATTTGATGTGGCGGCTAACCTAGGTATCCGGCGGCAGAGGTAATCACAGATCTAGCTAGGTTTCGAGATCGTGCAGTTCCTCGCGATTGAAAGTGATCACGACAGGTGCCGTGGCCATCTTCCTTACTAAGTTTGGCAGATCTGAACAGCCTTGGTTGCGGTTGTTTACATAACATCCGTGATCGTGTGCTATGTGTTGTATATTTCATCATTGATAATGTTTGCACATGTGATGATACATATTATTGGTTGTAGGAAATGGCGGACGAGGAGTTAACTGATATCATGGTAGACATGGAGTTTGGAGAACTGATGAAAGACTGGATAGAAAACTGGTTAGATGATGAAAATTCAGATCGTGAAAATCGGTCAGAGAATGGGAACGAATGGGACGATCTTAATGCGAGTGCCATTGTCATGTTGTAATTTTTTGGATGATCTTAATGGGAACGAATGGGACGATCTTAAATCGATGAGCTTGATGATGATCAGGAAAACAACTCGGAGCTCTCGAATGAAGATTACATTAGTCAGGTACGTAAGTGTAAATTTTTGTTGGCATGCAAATTGAATTTCTTCTGGAATATTATATGATAAGTAATTATGTATTTGTGTTATATTTTTCAGTTCATTTTCGAATGTCATAATGCGTACGACTATTACGGTGAATCCAACGCGGAGACAGGCCTTAACGACGAATCATTAGATGCACCTGATTCTGCTGGGGAGTCCCAGTCGTCGGTCATCATGAGTGAGGTATGTGTGTAATCAATGTTATATGGAAGTAATGTTAAACCATAGAAAACTGTTTTCATGGCTGTGGTATGATTGTGTAGGTGACACAAGATGATGGGGCAAAGAATGTCCAAGATACTGCCAGTGCAAATGATAAGAGGGATATATTCATGCAGATAATGGAAATGACCTTTACGTCTCACGATGCTGCGTATGATTTCTACAACGGCTATGCTAGAGATAATGGTTTCAGCAGTAGAAAGAATAAGGTTAGGTATAGCAAAACGGAGTCACGTCATATGCGTTATAGGCGGTTTGTTTGTTGGAGACAAGGGAAACATGACAGCAAGTTGCTAACCGAGGAAGGACACAGCCATAGGCTCAGAGCCGAGACACGCTGCTTTTGCGAAGCGCACCTGACCGTCAAGCTTGACCAAAAGCATGGGGTTTGGTATGTTGAAAGTTTTGAGGACAAGCATAGCCATATGTTGGCAGGACCGGACGAGGTACCTTTTCTTTGGTCCCACAGAAAAATCAAAGAGTACTAGAAGCATGAGATAATGTCCATGGGAGCTGCAGGGATTAGAATTCACGACATGATGGATTGCTTCATCAGCAAACATGTATGGTACGGCGGTGTTGGTTTAACCAGGCGTGAAATATACAACCTTTGCGCCGAGGAGAAGAGGAAGCTGCTTTCAAAAGGTGATGATGCCACAGCCATAGGTATCATGGCCAGTAGGAAACAGATGGATCCTAGCTTCTTTTTCGAGTACAAGCTAGATAAGGAAGGACATTTGAATAGGATGTTCTGGTGCGACTCCCAGTCTCGTCATGACTATGAGGACTTCGGCGACGTGCTTGTATTTGACAGCACGTACAAGATGAACCGCTACGGTATGCCATTCATACCTTTTGTTGGTCTTAACAATCATCGGAAGACCACTGTTTTTGGTTGTGCCATAGTTTCGGATGAGACCGAGGAGATATATGTGTGGCTTCTGCAGTCTTTTTTGAGGTCCATGTGTCAAAAGATGCCTAAGAGTGTTATCACAGACGCCGACGCTGCGATGATCAAGGCAATTCGTGAAGTCTTGCCAGACGTGTGGCACCGTATATGTACGTGGCACATAGAGAAAAATATGAAGATTCACCTCAGTCACAAGTCCTTGAAGGAGTTCCGAACTCTTCTGTACTACAGCACGTCCACGACCACGTTTGAGGAGAGATGACATGCATTTTCCAAAAGATGGCAGTCGGAAAAAACTGTAACATGGTTGAGACGGATGTATAAGAAGAGGAGACTGTGGGCCGCGACTTATCTAACAGAGGGGTTTTGGCTTGGCATGAAAAGCAACCAACGGAGTGAAAGCCTGAACTCATGCCTTCACCTGCACCTAGACGGTGGAATGACCCTGGTGGATATGATTTTGCACTATGAGAACGCCGTTGTGCGTATCCGTGAAAACGAGGCGCGAGATGACTGCACGGCCTCACAGAGTTTACCGGTGCCAGTTACTAGCTCGAGGGAACTTGAGATAGCTGCTTCTCACGTCTTCACTCCATCAAACTTCTATATGTTGCAAGATGATCTTAGAAAAATTGACCGCATGGAGACTATAGAAATTAAGCTGGGAGACGGATCACAGCAGTACATCGTGGCCTGGAAGAATAACTAGAAGCGCCGTTTCTGGGTGGAGTATACACTAGTAAATTCTGCAGAAACTATAAGGTGCAGCTGCAGAAGAATGATTCGAAAGGGTCTATCTTGCAAGCACATATTCCATGTACTGAAGCACTTGAACATGTCTGAAATACCAAAGTGTTTAGTTCTTATTCGGTTCACGAAAGAAGCAAGGTCGGGACTGCATGCGAGGCGCACAAGCGATCTATTGGGATTTGGTTGGACTAGGGCCCGGGAAAGAATGAAATATAGCCAGGTCAGTGTGTTAGCGTCTGAAGCTATGCATGCGGCATGCAAACACGCTGCTTTGTGGGATCAGTTACAGGAGATTTTGAAGGCTGTGATAGCTAAGAGTCATGAGTATGATCTGCTACAGGAAAATTTGTTGAAGCAAACAAATGACATTAGTAAGTGTGCAGTTGAATATATGGACGATGGTGAAGGCAACATGATTGCGGTTAAAGATCCTATGAAAGTGTCAAGCAAAGGTGCAACAAAGGTAGATGAGAGTCGCCCTGTCTCGAAAAATGGTAGAACACTCTCTTCTGATGAGTTGAAAACCCGGTGCGGCGCTTGCAAATTGGTAGGACACACTAGACATAGCAAGAAATGCAAACTAAATCAGAAGTAAGTGTTTGTATGCATTGTGGATTATTAAATTTTATATCATTCATTAACTTAGCTTGTCTTTTATCATGTGCAAAAAAGTGGAGAAGGAAGAAGAGTAGAACACTTGCTTCAATTATTTACTGTGTTAATCGGCCGGCTCATACTTTGTCTAAGGTAGCTCTAGGCGATTGTGTTTATTTGGTTTGGAGGCTTTCGACCCCTGATTGTATCCTTAGTGTATTAGCAGACGAGATCCCAGTCTTTGTTCAAATAAAGTAAGATGTTTCCCTCTAAAAAAAAATAAAAAAAATTCTTTACTGTGTTATGATCGGGGCGGGAGGTAGAAAGAATATTGTACATTTCCCCTACCCACGTCCTAAATTCCATTAAATAAGTAACTGTACCACTCTCCTCCCCACCACACACTCACCCACCTCCCACGGGCGCCGGTCCAAACTCCCCTCTTATCCCCACCTACAGTAGATCGAGAAAACCCTCGCCGGCGACCGCTGCAGCTGCCTCCATGGAGAGAAGCCTTGGCTGGCAGAGAGCGATGATGGACCTCGCCGGCGATGACGAGGGGTGGCGTGCGCAGTTGACGGAGGTGTGCGGCTGGTTCCCCAGCATGAAGATGTTGGTCAACCACGCGCGTGGCTTGATACGTCTCCATCGTATCTACTTTTCCAAACACTTTTGCCCTTGTTTTGGACTCTAACTTGTATGATTTGAATGAAACTAAACCGGACTGACGCTATTTTCAGCAGGATTGCCATGATGTTGTTTTATGTGCAGAAAACAAAAGTTCTCGGAATGACCTGAAACTCCACGGAATATCTTACAATAAATAATAAAAAATCCTCGCCAAAGATGAAGACCAGGGGGCCCACACCCTGTCCACGAGGGTGGGGGGCGCACCTCCCTACCTCGTGGGCCCCCTGGAGACCTTCCGACGCCAACTCCGACTCTATATATTTGCTTTCGAGGAGAAAAAAATAAGGGAGAAGAAATCATCGCGTTTTACGATACGGAGCCGTCGCCAAGCCCTAAAACCTCTCGGGAGGGCTGATCTGGAGTCCGTTCGGGGCTCCGGAGAGGGGGATTCGTCGCCGTCGTCATCATCAACCATCCTCCATCACCAATTTCATGATGCTCACCGCCGTGCGTGAGTAATTCCATCGTAGGCTTGTTGGACGGTGATGGGTTGGATGAGATTTATCATGTAATCCAGTTAGTTTTGTTAGGGTTTGATCCCTAGTATCCACTATGTTCTGAGATTGATGTTGCTATGACTTTGCTATGCTTAATGCTTGTCACTAGGGCCTGAGAGCCATGATTTCAGATCTGAACCTATTATGTTTTCATGAATATATGTGGGTTGTTGATCCTATCTTGCAAGTCTATAGTCACCTACTATGTGTTATGATCCGGCAACCCCGAAGTGACAATAATCGGGACCACTCCCGGTGATGACCATAGTTTGAGGAGTTCATGTATTCACTATGTGCTAATGCTTTCTTCCGGTTCTCTATTAAAAGGAGGCCTTAATATCCCTTAGTTTCCATTAGGACGCCGCTGCCACGGGAGGGTAGGACAAAATATGGCATGCAAGTTCTTTTCTATAAGCACATATGACTATATTCGGAATACATGCCTACATTACATTCATGAATTGGAGTTAGTTCTGTGTCACCCTATGTTACGAATGTTACATGATGAACCGCATCCGGCATAATTATCCATCACTGATCCTATGCCTACGAGCTTTCCATATACTGGTTTACGCTTATTTACTTTCCCGTTGCTATTGTTACAATCACTACAAAATACAAAAATATTACTTTGCTTTCATTACTCTTTTGTTATCGTTACCACCCCTATCATATTACTTTGCTACTAAACACTTTGCTGCAGATACTAAGTTTCCAGGTGTGGTTGAATTGACAACTCAGCTGCTAATACTTGAGAATATTCTTTGGCTCCCCTTGTGTCGAATCAATAAATTTGGGTTGAATACTCTACCCTCGAAAGCTGTTGCGATCCCCTATACTTGTGGGTTATCAAGACTAATTTCTGGCGCCGTGGCCGGGGAGCATAGCTCTATTCTTTGAGTCACTTGGGATTTATATCTGCTGGACACTATGAAGAACTTGAAAGATGAGAAAACAAAAATTTATCCCTCAACTACGAGGGGAGGTAAGGAACTGCCATCAAGCTCTGCACTTGATTCACCTTCTGTTATGAGTAAGCTTGCGACATCTAAACCTGCTTCTACTATTCGTTCTAATATGTCGCATGTTATTGATGATGCCACTTCTGCTATGCATGATACTTATGATGAAACTACTTCTATGCCTGATACTACTGTGCCCCTTAGTGAATTTCTTGATGAACAAATTGCTAGGGCTAGAGAGAAAGAAATTATTGAATCTGATTATAATGATGAAAGTGATGATGAAGATAGGCCTGTTATTCATGAGGGTTATGTTTTTGATATGGAATCTTCTGCCGCTATTTTAGCTTGCAGAGATCGTCATGAACTTAAAAGGCTATTAATTAAATGGAACAAAGAATCTCTTAAAGATAAAATGAAACCCGACCCCGCTTTTGCTACTTCGCCTATCTGTGTTCCCGATAAGGATTATGAATTCTCTGTTGATCCTGATATAATTACTTTGGTTAAATCTGATCCTTTTCATGGCCATGAATCTGAAACTGTTGTGGCACATCTTACTAAATTAAATGATATAGCCACCCTGTTTACTAACGATGAGAGATCGGGCTACTTTTAAATACATAAAATATTTCCATTCTCATTAAAGGGTGATGCTAAGATATGGTTTAATTCTCTTGATCCTTGTTGTGTGCGTAGTCCCCAGGATATGATTTATTACTTCTCTGCTAAATATTTCCATGCTCATAAGAAACAAGCTGCTTTAAAGGAAATATACAACTTTGTGCAAATTAAAGAAGAGAGTCTCCCACAAGCTTGCGGGAGGCTTCTCAAGTTACTTAATGCTTTACCTGATCATCCTCTTAAGAAAAATGAAATACTTGATATCTTTTATAATGGACTAACCGATGCTTCCAGAGATTGCCTGGATAGTTGTGCTGGTTCTCTTTTCAGGGAAAGAACACCAGACGAAGCTGAAATTCTATTGAATAATATGTTGACAAATGAAAATAATTGGGCACCTCCTGAGCCAGTTCCTGCTCCAATTAATGATCCTATTCCTAAACCAACTCCGAAGAAGAGAGGTGTTCTATTTCTCAATCCCGAAGATATGCAAGAGGCAAATAAATCTATGAAAGAAAAAGGTATTAAAGCTGAAGATGTTAAGAATTTACCTCCTATTGAGGAAATACATTGTCTTAATTTACCGCCTGTTGAAGAAACCGCTGAAGGAAATATGCCCTAGAGGCAATAATAAAGTTGTTATTCATTTCCTTATATCATGATAAATGTTTATTATTCATGCTAGAATTGTATTAACCGGAAACATAATACATGCGTGAATACATAGACATACAGAGTGTCACTTGTATGCCTCTTCTTGACTAGCTCGTTGATCAAAGATGGTTATGTTTCCTAACCATAGACATGATTTGTCATTTGATTAAGGGATCACATCATTAGGAGAATGATGTGATTGACTTGACCTAGCATAGTACTTGATCGTTTAGTTTGTTGCTATTGCTTTCTTCATGACTTATACATGTTCCTATGACTATGAGATTATGCAACTCCCGTTTACAGGAGGAACACTTTGTGTGCTACCAAACGTCACAACGTAACTGGGTGATTATAAAGGTGCTCTAAAGGTGTCTCCGAAGGTACTTGTTGGGTTGGTGTATTTCGAGATTAGGATTTGTCACTCCGATTGTCGGAGAGGTATCTCTGGGCCCACTCGGTAATGCACATCACTATAAGCCTTGCAAGCATTGCAATTAATAAGTTAGTTGCGGTATGATGTATTACGGAACGAGTAAAGAGACTTGCCGGTAACGAGATTGAACTAGGTATTGAGATACCGACGATCGAATCTCGGGCAAGTAACATACCGATGACAAAGGGAACAACGTATGTTGTTATGCGGTTTGACCGATAAAGATCTTCGTAGAATATGTGGGAGCCAATATGAGCATCCAGGTTCCGCTATTGGTTATTGACAGAAGACGTGTCTCGGTCATGTCTACATTGTTCTCGAACCCGTAGGGTCCGCACGCGTAAGGTTTCGATGACAGTTATATTATGAGTTTATGAGTTTTGATGTAACGAAGTGAAGGAAATATGCCCTAGAGGCAATAATAAAGTTATTATTTATTTCCTTATATCATGATAAATGTTTATTATTCATGCTAGAATTGTATTAACCGGAAACATAATACATGTGTGAATATATAGACAAACAGAGTGTCACTAGTATGCCTCTACTTGACTAGCTCGTTAATCAAAGATGGTTATGTTTCCTAACCATGAGCAAAGAGTTGTTATTTGATTAACGAGGTCACATCATTAGTTGAATGATCTGATTGACATGACCCATTCCATTAGCTTAGCACCCGATCGTTTAGTATGCTGCTATTGCTTTCTTCATGACTTATACATGTTCCTATAACTATGAGATTATGCAACTCCCGTTTGCCGGAGGAACACTTTGGGTACTACCAAACGTCACAACGTAACTGGGTGATTATAAAGGAGTACTACAGGTGTCTCCAATGGTAGATGTTGGGTTGGCGTATTTCGAGATTAGGGTTTGTCACTCCGATTGTCGGAGAGGTATCTCTGGGCCCTCTCGGTAATACACATCACATAAGCCTTGCAAGCATTATAACTAAGATGTTAGTTATGAGATGATGTATTACGGAACGAGTAAAGACACTTGCCAGTAACGAGATTGAACTAGGTATTGGATACCGACGATCGAATCTCGGGCAAGTAACATACCGATGACAAAGGGAACAACGTATGTTGTTATGCAGTCTGACCGATAAAGATCTTCGTAGAATATGTAGGACCCAATATGGGCATCCAGGTCCCGCTATTGGTTATTGACCGGAGACGTGTCTCGGTCATGTCTACATTGTTCTCGAACCGTAGGGTCCGCACGCTTAACGTTACAATGACAGTTATTA
This sequence comes from Triticum monococcum, assembly GCA_034509565.1. NCBI lineage: Eukaryota > Viridiplantae > Streptophyta > Magnoliopsida > Poales > Poaceae > Triticum > Triticum monococcum. The sequence goes on along the minus strand of CM067847.1, from coordinate 6,839,902 downwards.
TGAGTTTATGCATTTTGATGTACCGAAGGTTGTTCGGAGTCCCGGATGTGATCACGGACATGACGAGGAGTCTCGAAATGGTCGAGACATAAAGATTGATATATTGGAAGCCTATGTTTGGACACCGGAAGTGTTCCGGGTAAAATCGGGATTTTACCGGAATACCGGGAGGGTTACCGGAACCCCCCGGGAGCCAAATGGGCCTACATGGGCCTTAGTGGAAAGGTGAAAGGGGCTGCCATGGAGGGCTGCGCACCTCCCCCCCTCCCCTAGTCCTATTAGGACTAGGAGAGGTGGCCGGCCACCTCTCTCCCTCTCTTTCCACTTAGGAATCCTATTAGGAATAGGATTGCGGGGGGGGGGGGGGGGAGTCCTACTCCCGGTAGGAGTAGGACTCCTCTTGCGCCTCCTAGCTTGGCCGGCCAGCCCCTCCCCCTTGATCCTTTATATACGGGGGCAGGGGGCACCTCTAGACACACAAGTTGATCCTTGAGATTGTTCCTTAGCCGTGTGCGGTGCCCCCTGCCACCAAATTCCACCTCGATCATACCGTTGTAGTGCTTAGGCGAAGCCCTGCGTCGGTAGTACATCAAGATCGTCACCACACCGTCGTGCTGACGAAACTCTTCCTCGACGCTTTGCTGGATTGTAGTCCGAGGATTGTCATCGAGCTGAACGTGTGCTAAGAACTCGGAGGTGCCGGAGTAACGGTGCTTGGATCGGTCGGATCGGGAAGAAGACGTACGACTACTTCCTCTACATTGTGTCAACGCTTCCGTTGTGATCTACAAGGGTACGTAGATCAGACTCTCCCCCTCGTTGCTATGCATCACCATGATCTTGCGTGTGCGTAGGAATTTTTTTGAAATTACTACGTTCCCCAACAGTGGCATCCGAGCCTAGGTTTTTTTTATGGTTTGATGTTATTTGCACGAGTAGAACACAAGTGTGTTGTGGGCGATACAAGTCATACTGCCTACCAGCATGTCATACTTTGGTTCGGCGGTATTGTTGGACGAGACGACCCGGACCAACCTTACGCGTACGCTTACGCGAGACCGGTTCCCTCGACGTGCTTTGCACATAGATGGCTTGCGGGCGACTGTCTCTCCAACTTTAGTTGAACCGAATGTGGCTACGCCCGGTCCTTGAGAAGGTTAAAACGGAGTCTATTTGACAAACTATCGTTGTGGTTTTGATGCGTAGGTGAGATGAGTTCTTGCTTAAGCCCGTAGCAGCCACGTAAAACTTGCAACAACAAAGTAGAGGACGTCTAACTTGTTTTTGCAGGGCATGTTGTGATGTGATATGGTCAAGGCACGATGCTGATTTTATTGTATGAGATGATCATGTTTTGTAACCAAGTTATCGGCAACTGGCAGGAGCCATATGGTTGTCGCTTTATTGTATGCAATGCAATCGCGATGTAATGCTTTACTTTATTGCTAAGCGGTAGTGATAGTCGTGGAAGCATAAGATTGGCGAGACGACAACGATGCTACGATGGAGATCAAGGTGTCGCGCCGGTGACGATGGTGATCATGACGGTACTTCGGAGATGGAGATCACAAGCACAAGATGATGATGGCCATATCATATCACTTATATTGATTGCATGTGATGTTTATCCTTTTATGCATCTTATCTTGCTTTGATTGACGGTAGCATTATAAGATGATCTCTCACTAAATTATCAAGAAGTGTTCTCCCTGAGTATGCACCGTTGCCAAAGTTCGTCGTGCCCAGACACCACGTGATGATCGGGTGTGATAAGCTCTACGTCCATCTACAACGGGTGCAAGCCAGTTTTGCACACGCAGAATACTCAGGTTAAACTTGATGAGCCTAGCATATGCAGATATGGCCTCGGAACACAGAGACCGAAAGGTCGAGCGTGAATCATATAGTAGATATGATCAACATAACGATGTTCACCATTGAAAACTACTCCATCTCACGTGATGATCGGTTATGGTTTAGTTGATTTGGATCACGTGATCACTTAGAGGATTAGAGGGATGTCTATCTAAGTGGGAGTTCCTAAGTAATTTGATTAACTGAACTTAAACTTATCATGAACTTAGTACCTGATAGTATCTTGCTTGTTTATGTTGATTGTAGATAGATGGCTCGTGCTGTTGTTCCGTTGAATTTTAATGAGTTCCTTGAGAAAGCAAAGTTGAAAGATGATGGTAGCAATTACATGGACTGGGTCCGTAACCTGAGGATTATCCTCATTGCTGCACAGAAGAATTACGTCCTAGAAGCACCGCTGGGTGCCAGGCCTGCTGCTGGAGCAACACCAGATGTTATGAACGTCTGGCAGAGCAAAGCTGATGACTACTCGATAGTTCAGTGTGCCATGCTTTACGGCTTAGAATCGGGACTTCAACGACGTTTTGAACGTCATGGAGCATATGCGATGTTCCAGGAGTTGAAGTTAATATTTCAAGCAAATGCCCGAATTGAGAGATATGAAGTCTCCAATAAGTTCTATAGCTGCAAGATGGAGGAGAACAGTTCTGTCAGTGAGCATATACTCAAAATGTCTGGGTATAATAATCACTTGATTCAGATGGGAGTTAATCTTCCAGATGATTGCGTCATTGACAGAATTCTCCAATCACTGCCACCAAGCTACAAGAGCTTCGTGATGAACTATAATATGCAAGGGATGAACAAGACTATTCCCGAGCTCTTCGCAATGCTGAAAGCTGCGGAGGTAGAAATCAAGAAGGAGCATCAAGTGTTGATGGTCAACAAGACCACTAGTTTCAAGAAAAAGGGCAAAGGGAAGAAGAAGGGGAACTTCAAGAAAAACAGCAAGCAAGTTGCTGCTCAGAAGAAGAAACCCAAGTCTGGACCTAAGCCTGAAACTGAGTTCTTCTACTGCAAGCAGATTGGTCACTGGAAGCGGAACTGCCCCAAGTATTTGGCGGATAAGAAGGATGGCAAGGTGAACAAAGGTATATGTGATATACATGTTATTGATGTGTACCTTACTAGAGCTCGCAGTAGCACCTGGGTATTTGATACTGGTTCTGTTGCTAATATTTGCAACTCGAAACAGGGACTACGGAATAAGCGGACACTAGCAAAGGACGAGGTGACGATGCGCGTGGGAAACGGTTCCAAAGTCGATGTGATCGTGGTCGGCACGCTACCTCTACATCTACCTTCGGGATTTATATTAGACCTAAATAATTGTTATTTGGTGCCAGCGTTGAGCATGAACATTATATCTGGATCTTGTTTAATGCGAGACGGTTATTCATTTAAATCAGAGAATAATGGTTGTTCTATTTATATGAGTAATATCTTTTATGGTCATGCACCTTTGAAGAGTGGTCTATTCTTGTTAAATCTCGATAGTAGTGATACACATACTCATAATGTAGAAGCCAAAAGATGCAGAGTTGATAATGATAGTGCAACTTATTTGTGGCACTGCCGTTTAGGTCATATCGGTGTAAAGCGCATGAAGAAACTCCATACTGATGGGCTTTTGGAACCACTTGATTATGAATCACTTGGTACTTGCGAACCGTGCCTCATAGGCAAGATGACTAAAACACCGTTCTCCGATACAATGGAGAGAGCAACAGATTTATTGGAAATCATACATACCGATGTATGTGGTCCAATGAATATCGAGGCTCGTGGCGGATATCGTTATTTTCTCACCTTCACAGATGATTTAAGCAGATATGGGTATATCTACTTAATGAAACACAAGTCTGAAACCTTTGAAAAGTTCAAAGAATTTCAGAGTGAAGTTGAAAATCATCGTAACAAGAAAATAAAGTTTCTACGATCTGATCGTGGAGGAGAATATTTGAGTTACGAGTTTGGTGTACATTTGAAAAATTGTGGAATAGTTTCGCAACTCACGCCACCCGGAACACCACAGCGTAATGGTGTGTCCGAACATCGTAATCGTTCTTTACTAGATATGGTGCGATCTATGATGTCTCTTATTAATTTACCGCTATCGTTTTGGGGTTACGCTTTAGAGACGGCCGCATTCACGTTAAATAGGGCACCATCAAAATCCGTTGAGACGACGCCTTATGAACTATGGTTTGGCAAGAAACCAAAGTTGTCGTTTCTTAAAGTTTGGGGCTGCGATGCTTATGTGAAAAAGCTTCAACCTGATAAGCTCGAACCCAAAGCGGAGAAATGTGTCTTCATAGGATACCCAAAGGACACTGTTGGGTACACCTTCTATCACAGATCCGAAGGCAAGACATTCGTTGCTAAGAATGGATCATTTCTAGAGAAGGAGTTTCTCTCGAAAGAAGTGAGTGGGAGGAAAGTAGAACTTGACGAGGTAACTGTACCTGCTCCCTTATTGGAGAATAGTACATCACAGAAAACTGTTTCTGCGACACCTATACCAATTAGTGAGGAAGCTAATGATGATGATCATGAAACTTCAGGACAAGATACTACTGAACCACGTAGATCAACCAGAGTGAGATCCGCACCAGAGTGGTACGGTAATCCAATTCTGGAAGTCATGCTACTAGATCATGATGAACCTACGAACTATGAAGAAGCGATGGTGAGCCCAGATTCCGCAAAGTGGCTTGAGGCCATGAAATCTGAGATGGGATCCATGTATGAGAACAAAGTATGGACTTTGGTTGACTTGCCCGATGATCGGCAAGCAATTGAGAATAAATGGATCTTCAAGAAAAAGACTGACGCTGACGGTAATGTTACTGTCTATAAAGCTCGTCTTGTCGCAAAAGGTTTTCGACAAGTTCAAGGGGTTGACTACGATGAGACCTTCTCACCCGTAGCGATGCTTAAGTATGTTAGAATCATGTTAGCAATTGACGCATTTTATGATTATGAAATTTGGCAGATGGATGTCAAAACTGCATTCCTGAATGGATTTCTGGAAGAAGAGTTGTATATGATGCAACCGGAAGGTTTTGTCGATCCAAAGGGAGCTAACAAAGTATGCAAGCTCCAGCGATCCATTTATGGACTGGTGCAAGCCTCTCGGAGTTGGAATAAACGCTTTGATAGTGTGATCAAAGCATTTGGTTTTATACAGACTTTTGGAGAAGCCTGCATTTACAAGAAAGTGAGTGGGAGCTTTGTAGCATTTCTGATATTATATGTGGATGACATATTACTAATTGGAAATGATATAGAATTTCTGGATAGCATAAAGGGATACTTGAATAAAAGTTTTTCGATGAAAGACCTTGGGGAAGCTGCTTACATATTAGGCATAAAGATCTACAGAGATAGATCAAGACGCTTAATTGGACTTTCACAAAGCACATACCTTGACAAGATTTTGAAGAAGTTCAAAATGGATCAAGAAAAGAAAGGGTTCTTGCCTATGTTACAAGGTGTGAAGTTGAGTCAGACTCAATGCCCGACCACTGCAGAAGATAGAGAGAAAATGAAAGATGTTCCCTATGCTTCAGCCATAGGCTCTATCATGTATGCAATGCTTGTTGGGGAACGTAGCAGAAATTCAAAATTTTCCTACGTGTCACCAAGATCTATCTATGGAGAAACCAGCAACAAGGGGAAGGAGAGTGCATCTACATACCCTTGTAGATCGCTAAGCGGAAGCGTTCAAGTGAACGGGGTTGATGGAGTCGTACTCGTCGTGATTCAAATCACCGATGATCCTAGTGCCGAACGGACGGCACCTCCGCGTTCAACACACGTACAGCCCGGTGACGTCTCCCACGCCTTGATCCAGCAAGGGGGAAGGAGAGGTTGATGGAGATCCAACAACACGACGGCGTGGTGGTGGAAGTAGCGGGATTCCAACAGGGCTTCGCTAAGCGCTGCGGGAGGAGGGAGATGTGTCACGGGAGGGAGAGGGAGGTGCCAGGCCTTAGGTATGGTTGCTCCTCCTTTTCCCCACTATATATAGTGCCAAGGGAGAGGGGGGAGGCGCAGCCCTTGCCCCTTCCTCCAAGGAAGGGTGCGGCCAAGGGGGGGAGGAGTCCATCCTCCCCAAGGCACCTCGGAGGTGCCTTCCCCTTTTAGGACTCTCCCCTTTTTCTCTTCTCTTAGCGCATGGGCATCTTGGGTCTAGTGCCCTTGGCCCATGTAGGCCAAGGCGCACCCCCTACAGCCCATGTGGCCCCCCGGGGCAGGTGGCCCCACCCGGTGGACCCCCGGGACCCTTCCGGTGGTCCCGGTACAATACCGGTGACCCCGAAATTTGTCCCGATGGCCAAAATAGCACTTCCTATATATAATTCTTTACCTCCGGAGCATTCCGGAACTCCTCGTGACATCCGGGATCTCATCCGAGACTCCGAACAACTTTCGGGTTACCGCATACTAATATCTCTATAACCCTAGCGTCACCGAACCTTAAGTGTGTAGACCCTACGGGTTCGGGAGACATGCAGACATGACCGAGATGACTCTCCGGTCAATAACCAACAGCGGGATCTGGATACCCATGTTGGTTCCCACATGTTCCACGATGATCTCATCGGATGAACCACGATGTCAAGGACTTAATCAATCCCGTATACAATTCCCTTTGGCTAGCGGTATTGTACTTGCCCGAGATTTGATCGTCGGTATCCCGATACCTTGTTCAATCTCGTTACCGGCAAGTCTCTTTACTCGTTCCGTAACACATCATCCCGTGATCAACTCCTTGATCACATTGTGCACATTATGATGATGTCCTACCGAGTGGGCCAAGAGATACCTCTCCGTCACACGGAGTGACAAATCCCAGTCTCGATTCATGCCAACCCAACAGACACTTTCAGAGATACCCGTAGTGTACCTTTATAGCCACCCAGTTACGTTGTGACGTTTGGCACACCCAAAGCACTCCTACAGTGTCCGGGAGTTGCACAATCTCATGGTCTAAGGAAATGATACTTGACATTAGAAAAGCTTTAGCATACGAACTACACGATCTAGTGCTATGCTTAGGATTGGGTCTTGTCCATCACATCATTCTCCTAATGATGTGATCCCGTTATCAACGACATCCAATGTCCATGGTCAGGAAACCGTAACCATCTATTGATCAACGAGCTAGTCATCTAGAGGCTTACTAGGGACATGGTGTTGTCTATGTATCCACACATGTATCTGAGTTTCCTATCAATACAATTCTAGCATGGATAATAAACAATTATCATGAACAAGGAAATATAATAATAATCAATTTATTATTGCCTCTAGGGCATATTTCCAACAGTCTCCCACTTGCACTAGAGTCAATAATCTAGTTCACATCGATATGTGATTAACACTCACAGGTCACATCGCTATGTAACCAACATCCAAGAGTCTAGTTCACATCACTATGTGATTAGCACTCAATGAGTTCTGTGTTTGATCATGTTGCTTGTGAGAGAGGTTTTAGTCAACGGGTCTAAACCTTTCAGATCCGTGTGTGCTTTACAAATCTCTATGTCATCTCCTAGATGTAGCTACCACGTTCTATTTGGAGCTATTCCAAATAACTGTTCTACTTGGAGCAATTCTAAATTGTTGCTCCATTATACGTATCCTGTATCTCTACTCAGAGCTATTCGGATAGGTGTTAATCTTGCATCGACGTAACCCTTTACGACGAACTCTTTTACCACCTCCATAATCGAGAAAATTCCTTAGTCCACTAGTTACTAAGGATAACTTTGACCGTTGTCCTGTGATCCATTCTTGGATCACTCTTGTACCTTGACTGACTCATGGCAAGGCACACTTCAGGCGCGGTACACAACATAGCATACTGTAGAGCCTATGTCTTAAGCATAGGGGACGACCTTCGTTCCTTTCTCTCTATTCTGCCGTGGTCGAGCTTTAAGTCTTAACTTCATACCTTACAACTCAGGCAAGAACTCCTTCTTTGACTGATCCATCTTGAACACCTTCAAGATCACGTCAAGGCATGTGCTCATTTGAAAGTTCCATTAAGCATTTTGATCTATCCTTATAGATCTTGATGCTTCAATGTTCAAGTAGTTTAATCCAGGTTTTACATTGAAAAACACCTTTCAAATAACCCTATATGCTTTCCAGAAATTCTACATCATTTCTGATCAACAATATGTCAACAACATATACTCATCAGAAATTCTATAGTGCTCCCACTCACTTCTTTGGCAATACAAGTTTCTCATAAACTTTGTATACACCAAAAACTTTGATCATCTTATCAAAGCATACATTCCAACTCCGAGATGCTTACTCCAGTCCTTAGAAGGATTGCTGGAGCTTTGCATACTTATTAGCATATTTCAGGATTGACAAAACCTTCCGGTTGTATCACATACAACCTTTCCTCAAAAATCGTCGAGGAAACAATGTTTTGACATCCTATCTGCAAGATTTCATAAACAATGCAGTGACTGCTAATATAATTCCAACAGACTCTTAGCATCGCTACGAGTGAGAAAGTCTCATCGTAGTCAACTCCTTGAACTTGTCAGGAAACTTCTTAACGACAAGTCGAGCTTTCTTAATGGTGACATTTACCATCATTGTCCGTCTTCCTTTTAAAATCCATCTATACTCAACAGCCTCACGACCATCGAGCTGTTCTGTCAAAGTCTACACTTTGTTTCCATACATGGATCCTCTCTCAGATTTTATGGCCTCGAGCCATCTATCGGAATCCAGGCCCACCATCGCTTCTCCATAGCTCGTAGGTTCATTGTTGTCTCGCAACATGACTTCCAAGACAGGATTACGTACCACTCAGAAGTAGTACGCATCCTTGTCATCCTACGAGGTTTGGGAGTGACTTGATCCGAAGTCTCGTGATCAATATCATAAGCTTCCACTTCAATTGGTGTAGGTGCCACAGGAACAATTTCCTGTGCCCTGCCACACACTAGTTGAAGAGATGGTTCAATAACCTCATCAAGTTTCCACCATCCTCCCACTCAATTCTTTCGAGAGAAACTTTTCCTCGAGAAAGGACCCGATTCTAGAAACAATCCCTTATTGCTTTCGAATCTGAGACAGGAGGTATACCCAACTGTTTTGGGTGTCCTATGAAGATGCATTTATCCGCTTTGGGTTCGAGCTTATCAGCTTGAAACTTTTTCACATAAGCGTCGCAGCCCCAAACCTTTTAAGAAATGACAGCTCAGGTTTCTCTAAACCATAGTTCATACGGTGTCACCTCATCGGAATTACGTGGTGCCCCTTTTTTTAAAGTGAATGTGGTTGTCTCTAATGCCTAACCCATAAACTATCGTGGTAATTCGATAAGAGACATCATGGTATGCATCATATCCAATAGGGTGCAGTTATGATGTTCGGACACACCATCACACTATGGTGTTCCAGGCTGCATTAGTTGTGAAACAATTTCCACAATGTCTTAATTCTGTGCCAAACTCGTAATTCAGATATTCATCTCTATGATCATATCATAGATATTTTATCCTCTTGTCACGACGATCTTTCAACTTCACCTTGAAATTACTTGAACCTTTCAATAATTCAGACTCGTGATTCATCAAGTAAATATACTCAACATTTACTCAAATCATCTGTGAAGTTAAAACATAACGATATCCACTACATGCCTCAGCACTCATTGGACTGCACACATCAAAATGTATTACTTCCAGCAAGTTGCTTTCTGGTTCCATTTTACTGAAACCGAGGCGTTCAGTCATCTTGCCCAACTGGTATGATTTGCATGTCTCAAGTGATTCAAAATCAAGTGAGTCCAAACGGTCCATCTGTATAGAGTTTCTTCATGCATATCTACCAACAAACATGGTTCGCATGTCTCAATCCTTTCAAAAATGAGTGAGTCCAAAGATCCATCAACATGGAGCTTCTTCATGCGTTTTATACCGATATGACTTACGTGGCAGTGCCACAAGTAGGTGGTACTATCATTACTATCTTTTGGCATGAACATGTGTATCACTACAATCGAGATTCAATAAACCATTCATTTTAGATGTAAGACCATTGAAGGTATTATTCAAATAAACAGAGTAACCATTATTCTCCTTAAATGAATAACCGTATTGCGATAGACATAATCCAATCATGTCTATGCTCAACGCAAACACTAATCTCGATGGTAGAGGGAGCGTACGATATTTGATCAACCTTGAAAATACTTCCAACACATATCGTTATCTCACCTTTAGCTAGTCTCCGTTTATCCCGCAGCTTTTATTTCGAGTTACTAACACTTAGCAACCGAACCGGTATCTAATACCCTGGTGCTACTAGGAGTACTAGTAAAGTACACATTAACACAATGTACATCCAATATACTTCTATCGACCTTGCCAGCCTTCTCATCTACCAAGTATCTAGTGTAATTCTGCTCCAGTGGCCGTTCCCCTTATTACAGAAGCACTTAGTCTCGGGTTTGGGGTTCAACTTTGGGTTTCTTCATTAGAGCAGTAGCTGATTTGCCGTTTCATGAAGTATCCCTTCTTGCCCTTGCCCTTCTTGAAACTAGTGGTTTTACTGACCATCAACGATTGATGCTCCCTTTTGATTTCTACTTTCGCGGTGTCAAACATCGCGAATATCTCAAGGATAATCATATATGTCCCTGATATACTATAGTTCATCACGAAGCTCTAGCAGCTTGGTGGTAATGACTTCGGAGAAACATCACTATCTCATCAGGAAGATCAACTCCCACTTGATTCAAATGATTGTTGTACTCAGACAATCTGAGCACAAGCTCAACAATTGAGCTTTTCTCCCTTACTTTGTGGGCTAAGAAAATCGTCGGAGGTCTTATACCTCTTAACGTGGGCACGAGCCTGAAATCCCAATTTCAGCCCTAGAAACATCTCATCAGTCTCGTGACGTTTCAAAACGTCTTTGGTGCCTCAAATCTAAACCGTTTAACTGAACTATCACGTAGTTATCAAAAACGTGTATGTCAGATGTTCGCAACATCCACAGACGACGTTCTAGGTTCAGCACACTGAGTGGTGCATTAAGGACATAAGCCTTCTATGAAGCAATGAGGACAATCCTCAGTTTACGGACCTAGTCCGCATAATTGCTACTATCAACTTTCAACTAAATTTTCTCTAGGAACATATCTAAACAGTAGAACTAAAGCGTGAGCTACGACATAATTTGCGAAGACCTTTTGACTATGTTCAGGATAATTAAGTTCATCTTATGAACTCCCACTCAGATAGACATCCCTCTAGTCATCTAAGTGATTACATGATCCGAGTCAACTAGGCCGTGTCCGATCATCACGTGAGACGGACTAGTCAACATCGGTGAACATCTTCATGTTGATCGTATCTTCTATACGACTCATGCTCGACCTTTCGGTCTTCTGTGTTCCGAGGCCATGTCTATACACATGCTAGGCTCGTCAAGTCAACCTAAGTGTTTGCATGTGTAAATCTGTCTTACACCCATTGTATGTGAACGTTGGAATCAAACACCCGATCATCACGTGGTGCTTTGAAACTACGAACTGTCGCAACGGTGCACAGTTAGGGGGAACACTTTCTTGAAATTTTAATGAGGGATCATCTTATTTACTACCGTCGTTCTAAGCAAATAAGATGTATATAAACATGATAAACATCACATGCAATCAAATAGTGACATGATATGGCCATCATCACTTTGCTCCTTTTGATCTCCATCTTCGGGGCTCCATGATCATCATCGTCACCGGCATGACACCATGATCTCCATCATCATGATCTCCATCATCGTGTCTTCATGAAGTTGTCTCGCCAACTAATACTTCTACTACTACAGCTAACGGTTAGCAATAAAGTAAAGTAATTACATGACGTTTATGTTGACACGCAGGTCATTAATAAATTAAGACAACTCCTATGGCTCCTGCCGGTTGTCATACTCATCGACATGCAAGTCGTGATTCCTATTACAAGAACATGATCAATCTCATACATCACATATATCATTCATCACATCCTTTGGCCATATCACATCACATAGCATACCCTGCAAAAACAAGTTAGACGTCCTCTAATTGTTGTTTGCATGTTTTACGTGGTTGCTATGGGTTTCTAGCAAGAACGTTTCTTACCTATGCAAAACCACAACGTGATATGCCAATCGCTATTTACCCTTCATAAGGACCCTTTTCATCGAATCCGATCCGACTAAAGTGGGAGAGACAGACACCCGCCAGCCACCTTATGCAACTAGTGCATGTTTGTCGGTGGAACCGGTCTCACGTAAGAGTACGTGTAAGGTTGGTCCGGGCCGCTTCATCCCACGATGCCGCCGAATCAAGATAAGACTAGTAACGGCAAGAATATCGAACAAAATCAACGCCCACAACTACTTTGTGTTCTACTCGTGCATAGAATCTACGCAATAGACCTAGCTCATGATGCCACTGTTGGGGAACGTAGCAGAAATTCAAAATTTTCCTACGTGTCACCAAGATCTATCTATGGAGAAACCAGCAACGAGGGGAAGGAGAGTGCATCTACATACCCTTGTAGATCGCTAAGCGGAAGCGTTCAAGTGAACGGGGTTGATGGAGTCGTACTCGTCATGATTCAAATCACCGATGATCCTAGTGCCGAACGGACGGCACCTCCGTGTTCAACACACGTACAACCCGGTGACGTCTCCCATGCCTTGATCCAGCAAGGGGGAAGGAGAGGTTGATGGAGATCCAACAACACGACGGCGTGGTGGTGGAAGTAGCGGGATTCCAACAGGGCTTCGCTAAGCCCTGCGGGAGGAGGGAGATGTGTCACGGGAGGGAGAGGGAGGTGCCAGGCCTTAGGTATGGTTGCTCCTCCTTTTCCCCACTATATATAGGGCCAAGGGAGAGGGGGGAGGCGCAGCCCTTGCCCCTTCCTCCAAGGAAGGGTGCGGCCAAGGGGGGAGGAGTCCATCCTCCCCAAGGCACCTCGGAGGTGCCTTCCCCTTTTAGGACTTTCCCCTTTTTCTCTTCTCTTGGCACATGGGCCTCTTGGGGCTGGTGCCCTTGGCCCATGTAGGCCAAGGCGCACCCCCTACAGCCCATGTGGCCCCCCGGGGCAGGTGGCCCCACCCGGTGGACCCCCGGGACCCTTCCGGTGGTCCCGGTACAATACCGGTGACCCCGAAATTTGTCCCGATGGCCGAAATAGCACTTCCTATATATAATTCTTTACCTCCGGACCATTCCGGAACTCCTCGTGACATCCGGGATCTCATCCGGGACTCCGAACAACTTTTGGGTTACCGCATACTAATATCTCTATAACCCTAGCGTCACCGAACCTTAAGTGTGTAGACCCTACGGGTTCGGGAGACATGCAGACATGACCGAGATGACTCTCCGGTCAATAACCAACAGCGGGATCTGGATACCCATGTTGGTTCCCACATGTTCCACGATGATCTCATCGGATGAACCACGATGTCAAGGACTTAATCAATCCCGTATACAATTCCCTTTGTCTAGCGGTATTGTACTTGCCCGAGATTTGATCGTCGGTATCCCGATACCTTGTTCAATCTCGTTACCGGCAAGTCTCTTTACTCGTTCCGTAACACATCATCCCGTGATCAACTCCTTGATCACATTGTGCACATTATGATGATGTCCTACCGAGTGGGCCCAGAGATACCTCTCCGTCACACGGAGTGACAAATCCCAGTCTCGATTCGTGCCAACCCAACAGACACTTTCAGAGATACCCGTAGTGTACCTTTATAGCCACCCAGTTACGTTGTGACGTTTGGCACACCCAAAGCACTCCTACGGTGTCCGGGAGTTGCACAATCTCATGGTCTAAGGAAATGATACTTGACATTAGAAAAGCTTTAGCGTACGAACTACACGATCTAGTGCTATGCTTAGGATTGGGTCTTGTCCATCACATCATTCTCCTAATGATGTGATCCCGTTATCAACGACATCCAATGTCCATGGTCAGGAAACCGTAACCATCTATTGATCAACGAGCTAGTCATCTAGAGGCTTACTAGGGACATGGTGTTGTCTATGTATCCACACATGTATCTGAGTTTCCTATCAATACAATTCTAGCATGGATAATAAACGATTATCATGAACAAGGAAATATAATAATAATCAATTTATTATTGCCTCTAGGGCATATTTCCAACAATGCTGTGTACCAGACCTGATGTGTGCCTTGCTATAAGTTTAGCAGGGAGGTACCAAAGTAATCCAGGAGTGGATCACTGGACAGCGGTCAAGAACATCCTGAAATACCTGAAAAGGACTAAGGATATGTTTCTCGTATATGGAGGTGACAAAGAGCTCACCGTAAGAGGTTACGTTGATGCAAGCTTTGACACTGATCCGGACGATTCTAAATCGCAAACCGGATACGTGTTTACTTTAAACGGTGGAGCTGTCAGTTGGTGCAGTTCTAAACAAAGCGTCGTAGCGGGATCTACATGTGAAGCAGAGTACATAGCTGCTTCGGAAGCAGCGAACGAAGGAGTCTGGATGAAGGAGTTCATATCCGATCTAGGTGTCATACCTAGTGCTTCGGGTCCAATGAAAATCTTTTGTGACAATACTGGTGCAATTGCTTTAGCAAAGGAATCCAGATTTCACAAAAGGACCAAACACATCAAGAGATGCTTCAACTCCATCCGGGATCTAGTCCAGGTGGGAGACATAGAGATTTGCAAGATACATACGGATCTGAATGTTGCAGACCCGTTGACTAAGCCTCTTCCACGAGCAAAACACAATCAGTACCAAGGCTCCATGGGTGTTAGAATCATTACTGTATAATCTAGATTATTGACTCTAGTGCAAGTGGGAGACTGAAGGAAATATGCCCTAGAGGCAATAATAAAGTTATTATTTATTTCCTTATATCATGATAAATGTTTATTATTCATGCTAGAATTGTATTAACCGGAAACATAATACATGTGTGAATATATAGACAAACAGAGTGTCACTAGTATGCCTCTACTTGACTAGCTCGTTAATCAAAGATGGTTATGTTTCCTAACCATGAACAAAGAGTTGTTATTTGATTAACGAGGTCACATCATTAGTTGAATGATCTGATTGACATGACCCATTCCATTAGCTTAGCACCCGATCGTTTAGTATGCTGCTATTGCTTTCTTCATGACTTATACATGTTCCTATAACTATGAGATTATGCAACTCCCGTTTGCCGGAGGAACACTTTGGGTACTACCAAACGTCACAACGTAACTGGGTGATTATAAAGGAGTACTACAGGTGTCTCCAATGGTAGATGTTGGGTTGGCGTATTTCGAGATTAGGGTTTGTCACTCCGATTGTTGGAGAGGTATCTCTGGGCCCTCTCGGTAATACACATCACATAAGCCTTGCAGGCATTATAACTAAGATGTTAGTTATGAGATGATGTATTACGAAACGAGTAAAGAGACTTGCCAGTAACGAGATTGAACTAGGTATTGGATACCGACGATCGAATCTCGGGCAAGTAACATACCGATGACAAAGGGAACAACGTATGTTGTTATGCGGTCTGACCGATAAAGATCTTCGTAGAATATGTAGGAGCCAATATGGGCATCCAGGTCCCGCTATTGGTTATTGACCGGAGACGTGTCTCGGTCATGTCTACATTGTTCTCGAACCGTAGGGTCCGCACGCTTAACGTTACGATGACAGTTATTATGAGTTTATGCATTTTGATGTACCGAAGGTTGTTTGGAGTCCCGGATGTGATCACGGACATGACGAGGAGTCTCGAAATGGTCGAGACATAAAGATTGATATATTGGAAGCCTATGTTTGGACACCGGAAGTGTTCCGGGTAAAATCGGGATTTTACCGGAATACCGGGAGGGTTACCGGAACCCCCCGGGAGCCAAATGGGCCTACATGGGCCTTAGTGAAAAGGTGAAAGGGGCTGCCATGGAGGGCTGCGCGCCTCCCCCCTCCCCTAGTCCTATTAGGACTAGGAGAGGTGGCCGGCCACCTCTCTCCCTCTCTTTCCACTTAGGAATCCTATTAGGAATAGGATTGGGGGGGGGGGGGAGTCCTACTCCAGGTAGGAGTAGGACTCCTCCTGCGCCTCCTAGCTTGGCCGGCCAGCCCCTCCCCCTTGATCCTTTATATACGGGGGCAGGGGGCACCTCTAGACACACAAGTTGATCCTTGAGATCGTTCCTTAGCCGTGTGTGGTGCCCCCTGCCACCAAATTCCACCTCGATCATACCGTTGTAGTGCTTAGGCGAAGCCCTGCGTCGGTAGTACATCAAGATCGTCACCACGCCGTCGTGCTGACGAAACTCTTCCTCGACGCTTTGCTGGATCAGAGCCCGAGGATTGTCATCGAGCTGAAAGTGTGCTAAGGACTCGGAGGTGCCGGAGTAACGGTGCTTGGATCGGTCGGATCGGGAAGAAGACGTACGACTACTTCCTCTACGTTGTGTCAACGCTTCCGTTGTGATCTACAAGGGTACGTAGATCAGACTCTCCCCCTCGTTGCTATGCATCACCATGATCTTGCATGTGCGTAGGAAATTTTTTGAAATTACTACGTTCCCCAACACGAAGGAGTTCGGAGTCCCGGATGAGATCGGGTACATGACGAGGAGTCTCGAAATGGTCGAGACGTAAATATAGATATATTGGACGACTATATTCGGACATCGGAAAGGTTCCGATTGATTCAGGTATTTTTCGGAGTACCGGAGAGTTACGGGAATTCGCCGGGGAGTATATGGGCCTTATTGGGCCATACGGGAATAGAGGAGAGAGGCCAAAAGGAAGGAGGCGCCCCCCCCCCCCCCCCCCGCGCTCTGGTACGAATTGGACAAGGGGTGCAACCCCCTTTTCCTTGTTCCTCTCCTCCTCTTTCCTTCTCTCCTACTCCAACAAGGGAAGGAGGAGTCCTACTCCCGGTGAGAGTGGGACTCCCCCGTTGGCGCGCCCTTCTCCTAGGCCGGCCGCCTCCCCCCTTGCTCCTTTATATACAGGGGCAGGGGGGCACCTCTAGACACAACAAGTTGATCAAGTTGATCGTCTCTTAGCCGTGTGCGGTGCCCCCCTCCACCATAATCCACCTCGATCATATCGTAGCGGTGCTTAGGCGAAGCCCTGCGTCGGTAGAACATCATCATCGTCACCATGCTGTCGTGCTGACGAAACTCTCCCTCAACACTCGGCCGGATCGGAGTTCGAGGGACGTCATCGGGCTGAACGTGTGCTGAACTCGGAGGTGTCGTATGTTCGGTATTTGATCGGTCGGATCGTGAAGACGTACGACTACATCAACCGCGTTGTGCTAACGCTTCCGCTTACGGTCTACAAGGGTACGTGGACAACACTCTCTCCTCTCGTTGCTATGCATCACCATGATCTTGCGTGTGCGTAGGAAATTTTTGAAATTACTACGTTCCCCAATAGTGGCATCCGAGCCAGGTTTTATGCGTTGATGTTATATGCACGAGTAGAACACAAGTGAGTTGTGGGCGATATAAGTCATACTGCTTACCAGCATGTCATACTTTGGTTCGGCGGTATTGTTGGATGAAGCGGCCTAGACCGACATTACGCGTACGCTTACGCGAGACTGGTTCTACCGACGTGCTTTGCACATAAGTGGCTGGCGGGTGTCAGTTTCTCCAACTTTAGTTGAACCGAGTGTGGCTACGCCCGGTCCTTGCGAAGGTTAAAACAACACTAACTTGACAAACTATCGTTGTGGTTTTGATGCGTAGGTAAGAACGGTTCTTGCTCAGCCCGTAGCAGCCACGTAAAACTTGCAACAACAAAGTAGAGGACGTCTAACTTGTTTTTGCAGGGCATGTTGTGATGTGATATGGTCAAGACGTCATGAGATATAAGTTGTTGTATAAGATGATCATGTTTTGTTGAAGTTATTGACAACTGGCAGAAGCCTTATGGTTATCTCTTTATTGCATAAGATGCAAGCGCCAAATAATTGCTTTACTTTATCGCTATGCGATATCAATAGTTGCAAGAGCAATAGTTGGTGAGACGACCATGTGATGAGACATTGATATAGATCAAGATGATGGAGATCATGGTGTCATGCCGGTGACGATGGAGATCATGACCATGCATTGGAGATGGAGATCAAAGGCACAAGATGATGATGGCCATATCATGTCACATATTATGATTGCATGTGATGTTTATCATTTATACATCTTATTTTTCTTATTTCGGCGGTAGCTTTATAAGATAATCTCTCACTAAATTATCAAGGTATAAGTGTTCTCCTTGAGTATGCACCGTTGCGAAAGTTCTTCATGCTGAGACACCACGTGATGATCGGGTGTGATAGACTCTACGTTCAAATACAACGGATGCAAAACAGTTGCACACGCGGAATACTCAGGTTAAACTTGACGAGCCTAGCATATAACAGATATGGCTTCGGAACACGGAGACCGAAAGGTCGAGTGTGAATCATATAGTAGATATGATCAACATAGTGATGTTCACCATTGAAACTACTCCATCTCACGTGATGATCGGACATGGTTTAGTTGATATGGATCACGTGATCACTTACAAGATTAGAGGGATGTCTGTCTAAGTGGGAGTTCTTAAGTAATATGATTAATTGAACTTTAATTTATCATGAACTTACTCCTGGTTGTATTAGCATATCTATGTTGTAGATCAATAGCTCACGATATTGCTCCCTATTTAATTTGTATACGTTCCTAGAGAAAACTAAGTTGAAAAATGTTAGTAGCAATGATGCGGATTGGATCTGTGATCTGAGGACTATCCTCATTGCTGCACAGAAGAATTATGTCCTTGATGCACCGCTAGGTGACAGACCTATTGCAGGAGCAGAAGCAGACGTTCTGAACGTTTGGCTAGCTCAATATGATGACTACTTGATAGTTTAGTGCACCGTGCTTAACGGCTTAGAATCGGGACTTCAAAGACGTTTTGAACCTCATGGAACATATGAGATGTTCCAGGAGTTGAAATTAATATTTCAAGCAAATACCCGAGTTGAGAGATATGAAGTCTCCAACAAGTTCTATAGCTAAAGGATGGAGGAGAATAGCTCAAGGAGTGAGCATGTGCTCAAATTGTCTGGGTACTACAATCGCTTGAATCAAGTGGGAATTAATCTTCCAGATAAAATAGTGATTGCCAAAATTCTCTAGTCACCATCACCAAGTTCGTAGAACTTCGTGATGACCTATAATATGCAAGGGATAACGGAAACGATTCCCAAGCTCTTCGTGATGCTGAAATCGACGAAGGTAGAAATCAAGAAAAGCATCAAGTGTTGATGGTAAACAAAACCACTAGTTTTAAGTAAAGGGGCAAAGGGAAGAAAGGGGAATTTCAAGAAGAATGGAAAGCAAGTTGCTGCTCAAGTGAAAAACCCAAGTCTGGACCTAATCCTGAAACCGAGTGCTTCTACTGCAAAGGGACTGGTCACTGAAAGCGGAACTACCCCAAGTAATTGGCGAATAAGAAGGATGGCAAAGTGAACATAGGTATATTTGATATACATGTTATTGATGTGTACTTTACTAGTGTTTATAGCAACCCCTCAGTATTTGATACTAGTTCAGTTGCTAAGAATAGTAACTCGAAACGGGAGTTGCAGAATGAACAGAGACTAGTTAAGGGTGAAGTGACGATGTGTATTTGAAGCGGTTCCAAGATTGATATGATCATCATCGCACACTCCCTATACTTTCGGGATTAGTGCTGAACCTAAAATAAATGTTATTTAGTGTTTGCGTTGAGCATGAATATGATTGAATCATGTTTATTGCAATAATAAAGTTATTATTTATTTCCTTATATCATGATAAATGTTTATTATTCATACTAGAATTGTATTAACCGGAAACTTAGTACATGTGTGAATACATAGACAAACAGAGTGTCACTAGTATGCCTCTGCTTGACTAGCTCGTTAATTAAAGATGGTTAAGTTTCCTAGCCATAGACATGCGTTGTCATTTGATGAACGGGATCACATCATTAGAGAATTGTGTGATTGACTTGACCCATCCGTTAGCTTAGCATTATGATCGTTTAGTTTATTGCTATTGCTTTCTCCATAACTTATACATCACTGCTGCAGGTTCATGAATTGGGAGCATTTCAAGTTCATCAATTTGTATTTTTTTAATGATATGTGAATTTTTTATCAACTTGAATAAAATTTCAAGTTCATGAATTGGGAGCATTTCATGTTCATGAATTGGGAGCATTTCAAGTTCATCAATTTGTATTTTTTAACGATATGTGATTTTTTATCAACTTGAATAAAATTTCATGAATTTGAAAAAAATCATGAATTTAATAAAAAGTTCATAAATTTGAAAAATATTCATGAATTTTTAAAAAAATCATGATTTGATTTTTTAATGTATTCAAGCAAATGGAAAAGAAAATACAAAAAGAAAAAAAAAATAAAACCGAAGATACCAGACATAGAAGACGGACAAGAAGAACAAAAAATAAATTAACTAGGCACAACAAAGTTGCTTTTCCAGTTGATTAGATGGTGTGGAAGTACATTAGGAGGTCCGGAATTCGAACACCTTGCTTTCCCAATTGGTTAGATGATGTGGAAGTACACCAGGAGGTCAGGAGTTCAAACCCCATTTTGACGCACCTATTTTTCGAAGGTTAAAAAAAGGTAAAAAAGAATAGCTAATGAGCACATACAGCGTGGCTATGATTTGCCAAAGATTCATATTGACTTTTATCAGTTTAGTTAGGGTGTTGTACCGAAGTGGGACTCTGAATCTAAAAAATAACACACAAATGAGCATCCAAAGCAAAACAAAGGCCCCTAACTTTAGGCCGCTGCACTGTCAAGCAAGACCTTAACAACTTCTACAATGCCACAATAAGGTCACTCTCGTCAAACGCGCATTCATGGAATGTCGCGACAAGCAGCAACGTTAATCAACGGGCATGAGGAAGCTCCCAAACAGCCATAGTAGCATGGTGTGGTTCCCTCTTTCTCCTTAGAACATGAATACGATGATCAGAAGCTCCAGTAGGGTTGGAGACAAATAGTGATGGAAAAAGGAAACTCAAACACACATAGGCAAAGATCACATATTCACATTCTGGAGGTGCCCAGCACACCAAAACAAAAAGTGTCTTGTGGAACATACACAAATTACAAATTGAATGAAAGGTGGCTGGCATAAACAGTTACATTCAATTAAGGAGGGTGGAAACTATTAAGAACATCGGTCTCATTTGCAGCTAAATATGTACTGTAGCACACACATCAGTTTAATTTTGTTTCATCTCTATATGAAGCCAAGCCTGGAGCCCCAGGATGAACGCAGGGGCCAACTTCACCGATGGGGGTGTTGTACCGAAGCGGGGCCCTGAATCTAAAAAATAACACACAAACGAAAAAATGTGGTCCGTCAAGAATTTGGAGACGGTGATGAGTGTGGCGAACGACATGTAGATGAACACGCGCCTACACCACTGGGCAGGCTCCGACGCCACCACCATATTATGATCCTCGACGACGTCGGCCATGGATGCGTGCAGTGGCGATTCTATGTGTTGGCTGTGGGTCAGCTGACTTCACAACTTAAAAAAAAACGAACTAAAGCACGGTACATTGTGAAGAGAAAAATTAAAACATTAGCAATTACCCCACACTGTAGATTCTTGGGGCAATCGTGTAAAAAGTACTAGCCAGTATGTACTTTCGTGGGATCTACAGCTGTAGAGATAAATTTAGGCGAAAAGTCATTTATTCCTTCAACTCGTGGTACGGTACCAAGCCAAATACTTCTTGTCGGGGATGGCTACGAAACCAACACGGACACAGGCACGCACGTCATGTTTGATTCCAACACCGACGAAATTGACTTAGGTATTGCCGTACGTATATTGGGATATGAGTCCCTAAGAATTAGCCACGCAGCCGTCGTCCAACTGTCAGATCCTAAAGGCTAGGACAAGGCGTAACGTGTACAAACAGTCAACATATACAGCATGCCTCAGCACCGACAGTCGAAATCACACGGGCCGGTCGGACACGAGACAAGGACATGGCCGACGTTCACCTGAATCTAGACGGCGGGGCGACGGCGGTGGAGGCCGAGCCCGTCGAGTGCAGTAGGCGCGCGTTCATATGCTTGGTGGGTTGCCTCACCGTCGGGCTTGGCGTCATCCTGGCATGGATGTTCGTGTACGAGAAATCCCTTCAGCCATTGTCGACCGCGGCCAAGCACTTCGTCGTGCTTCTGACCGGCGCCGTCTCCTTCTGCTTTGCCCGCTCTGTTGGCATGTTTGCTCTTCTCTTCATCGACTGGTACGGCGGCAATCCCGAGGGTGAGAGGCTTGTGGATAGCTTGATCCAATCCGATCGGCCCTTGATCAACATGTTGTAGGTGCATAGTTTTTTTTCCCGAGGTTTTGTAGATGCATAGTTTGATCATCTTTTCATCATTATGTTTCAAACGCTGTGTTAATTAGCGTCTAGAATATATACCCGTTAATAAAGTGTAATGATTTTTTGTTTAATTCTTCGTATGTGCAATGTAGATGCATAGTATTTTTCGATGAACACCACGCTCATCTGCTCCACCCGTTGCCGACAATCACATCTCCTCCACCTGCTTCCCCGCCACCTCCTCCAACGCCTAGGGCGTCAGAATTCCACCATCACCATTTTTTGCACCTACAAATCTGGATCTGGTACTAAATGGTAGTCCTCTCATATTCTCTCTCCATCACACGATATCTGGACGCAGCAAGGACTCAATTCCTAGGTGGACACGAGGGCAAGACAATTAAGCAAACACCTCTCAGGCAGCATGGCTAAGAACAGAGCGCACACAAACACCAGCGATTTCCAGCTCCCCTTTCAGTGGGGTTGCCGTCCTATTTCCAGTAGCTAGCTACTCACCTCGTCAAGACACTGGTGGGAGTTCCACAAATGGGATCAGCCGCGCCATTGCCGGCGCCAACCGCCGTTTTCCCTCGACATCGCCCACAACCCCATGTCAGATCGCAGAACAGGTGAGCAAGTCGACCACAGGCACATTAGCCCTGGTCTATAACATCTGACCAGCGGCTCCGTTACACACTTTATTATAGATAAATGTTACAGCAAAGAAATAAGCAGAGAGCAGGATTAGATTAACTAACACTTCCTTCTTTCCCTATCTTTCTTCGATCCCAGAACAGCCCCAAAGTGCACCAAAATCCTCAGGGCTTAACAGTTAACAACGTTCCCCTGTAAACTAGATTGCTAGTTTAGGCTTTTGTTTTTCTTTCTCGGTCGTTTAAGCCTTGTCTTGGCTGTCCTTCCTGCAATAGTCAATGCATGTTTTTCGCACAGGTGACACTTTGTTTCCTCCTAGACATTTACAAAAAACACTTCTCTACACTCAAAGTTCATGCCAACCATCAGACTATATGCATGGCACATGAACTTCTAAAAAAATACAGATACCCTAGGACTCTACTGGTTTTGAAGATGGCCATTTCCTTTGTTTGACAGCTGAAACTTGACATGAGAATCACCAACACCATTCGTGTAACAAATATATTCTCTCTGTTGTCAGCCTTTTAGGAGTGCATATCTACATGAGCGAATTGACTATGTACTTCAAGGGATGTTGTTTTATGTTCTCCGTGTAATGCTTCGGCACCATGAATCTGCAGAATTTCAAGATTCACGCACATTAATTGAAGCCAACAGACTCACGCGTTCAAGCAATCCTGCCCGGCTACAGTGCGTCAATACCTGGACAGAATTGGGGCCATGCGAAAAATATGGCGATCCCTGCTGCGACTAAGAGGACCAGCCAGTGTTTGAAGTGAGTGGATAATAACAAGGACTTCAATGCAGTCAGCTTATTTGCCCACTGAATCCAGAAAGCAACTGTTAGATCATGTAGGGAGTCACACACACACACACACACACACACACACACACACACACACACACACACACACACACACGCGCACACACACACGCACGCACGCACGCGCGCACACACACAGACACACACACACCCCATATGTTTCTTAGGTATGTAATTATTAAATGACACAGTCTATGATCTTCATTCCAAAAAATTGAACGGTGTTATTTTCAAAACAGACACTCAAAAAAGCCTATGACAAGGTGAATTGATCTGTTCTCCAACAGTCTCTCAGAAGGAAGGTCTAATTGCTGATATTTTATATTTAGTATGCGGTAATAATTGGTGTGCATTTAGCGCCCCCTAATAGCGTAGGAAAACAATCACATGATAAGTGACAAATAAGCTTTGGTTATGCAGAAAAATATTGCATATGACAATAAAAAATTTCTAAGTCAATGCAGATATTTTACATGGCCTTGCTATAGAGGAAATTCTCACTAGTAGAAAATAGGGCTTTGGTTGATGCCTGGGTAAGGGCATTAATCCTGGTTCACTCACGAACCGGGACCAAACGGGGCATCAGTCCCGGTTCGTGAGGCCATGGCGCCGGCCGGGCCTCAGGGGCCATTGGTCCCGATTCGTCTGACCCATTTGGTCCCGGTTCCAGACACGAACCGGGACCAATGGGCCTCGCTCCTGGCCCACAACCTTTAGTCCCGCTTGGTGGCTAGAACCGGGACCAAATGTGGTCCTTTAGTCCCGGTTTTAGCCACCAAGAGGGACTAAAGAGTGGCCTATATATACCCCCACCCCTGCCTGCGAGCAGAGCCACTATCTATTTTTCGGCCGGCCGTGAGAGAGCTTTGTGGTGCTCTAGCTCACCTCCTATGCAGATGAGGTGTTTGATGAAATGCCCGAGCCACACTTAAGCTTTCTCCTCTCGAAGCTCCTTGTCCAAACTCCATTTCTCTCAAGATTTGTCTAGGTTTGGCGGTCTGTCCTGTCCCATCCCCGTCCTCGGCCATCGTCGATCGCCCGCGCCGATCTCGTCGCCGGCACCACCATGGTGAGCCTCTTGTTCTTATATTCTTTCTAAAAGAAAAAAGTTCTTACTTGTATGATTTATATAGATACTTGTATAATTTTATTACTTTTATTATTGTTTGTTATTATATAGTGCGATGGTTTTGATATACGCCTCCGTCGGCCCTCGTCCTGTCTATGATTTATATGTGGTATATATATTATCTTTTATAACTATTTGGTTCATTTAGTGTTTATGACAATTATGCCGACCAACGTGACATAGATGTTTTTATCTAGGAGGTATGTGAAATGGAAATTCCAACCGACCCTATTGTCAAGAGGTTAAATTTAGTTGAAGAAGAAAACAGTTACTTGAAGAAAAATTTGAAAAAGAATTGAGGAGGAGAAGATAAGATTGGAGTTGCATGTTGCGGATGTCGTCGATGATCACAAGATCAAGATGGGGTCAATGCGCTTGAAGATTAGAAAGATTAGAAAATATGCCATTCATACCGAGGCTTGGTATCATTATGTCGTCGATGATCACAAGATCAAGTTGCGATTATGATCACATTTATTGTTGCATTGAAATGTTTTACATAGTTTCAATGTATTGTTTAATTAGATGCTCTAGAGAGTTATTGTTGTTCAATGAGAACTGAAGGAAATATGCCCTAGAGGCAATAATAAAGTTATTATTTATTTCCTTACATCATGATAAATGTTTATTATTCATGCTAGAATTGTATTAACCGGAAACATAATACATGTGTGAATACATAGACCAACAGAGTGTCACTAGTATGCCTCTACTTGACTAGCTCGTTAATCAAAGATGGTTATGTTTCCTAACCATGAACAAAGAGTTGTTATTTGATTAACGAGGTCACATCATTAGTTGAATGATCTGATTGACATGACCCATTCCATTAGCTTAGCACCCGATCGTTTAGTATGTTGCTATTGCTTTCTTCATGACTTATACATGTTCCTATAACTATGAGATTATGCAACTCCCGTTTACCGGAGGAACACTTTGGGTACTACCAAACGTCACAACGTAACTGGGTGATTATAAAGGAGTACTACAGGTGTCTCCAATGGTATATGTTGGGTTGGCGTATTTCGAGATTAGGGTTTGTCACTCCGATTGTCGGAGAGGTATCTCTGGGCCCTCTCGGTAATGCACATCACATAAGCCTTGCAAGCACTGCAACTAATATGTTAGTTGTGAGATGATGTATTACGAAACGAGTAAAGAGACTTGCCAGTAATGAGATTGAACTAGGTATTGGATACCGACGATCGAATCTCGGGCAAGTAACATACCGATGACAAAGGGAACAACGTATGTTGTTATGCGGTCTGACCGATAAAGATCTTCGTAGAATATGTAGGAGCCAATATGGGCATCCAGGTCCCGCTATTGGTTATTGACCAGAGACGTGTCTCGGTCATGTCTACATTGTTCTCGAACCGTAGGGTCCGCACGCTTAACGTTACGATGACAGTTATTATGAGTTTATGCATTTTGATGTACCGAAGGTTGTTCGGAGTCCCGGATGAGATCACGGACATGACGAGGAGTCTCAAAATGGTCGAGACGTAAAGATTGATATATTGGAAGCCTATGTTTGGACATAGGAAGTGTTCCGGGTGAAATCGGGATTTTACCGGAATACCGGGAGGGTTACCGGAACCCCCCGGGAGACTAATGGGCCTATTGGGCCTTAGTGGAAAAAGAGAAAAGGGACAAGCCCATAGCTGGCCGGCGCCCCCCCCCTTTCCCCTAGTCCTAGTAGGACTAGGACAAGGGGCCGGCCCCCCTTCTCTCTCCTTTTTCCCCGAGAGTCCTAATTGGATTAGGATTGGAGGGAGGAGTCCTACTCCCGGTGGGAGTAGGACTCCCCTGCGCCTCCCTCTCCCTGGCCGGCCGGTTCCCCCTCCTCCAACCTTTATATACGGGGGCAGGGGGCACCCCAAGACACACAAGTTGATCCTTGAGATCGTTCCTTAGCCGTGTGCGGTGCCCCCTGCCACCAAATTCCACCTCGATCATACCGTTACAGTGCTTAGGCGAAGCCCTGCGTCGGTAGTACATCAAGATCGTCATCACGCCGCCGTGCTGACGGAACTCTTCCTCGACGCTTTGCTGGATCGGAGCCCGAGGAACGCCATCGAGCTGAACGTGTGCTAAGAACTCGGAGGTGCCGGAGTAACGGTGCTTGGATCGGTCGGATCGGGAAGAAGACGTACGACTACTTCCTCTATGTTGTGTGATCGCTTCCGCAGTCGGTCTGCGTTGGTACGTAGACAACACTCTCCCCTCTCGTTGCTGTGCATCACCATGATCTTGCGTGTGCGTAGGAAAATTTTCGAAATTACTGCGTTCCCCAACAGTGGCATCCGAGCCTAGGTTTTATGGTTTGATGTTATTTGCACGAGTAGAACACAAGTGAGTTGTGGGCGATACAAGTCATATTGCCTACCAGCATGTCATACTTTGGTTCGGCGGTATTGTTGGGTGAGACGATCCGGACCAACCTTACGCGTACTCTTACGCGAGACCGGTTCCCTCGACGTGCTTTGCACATAGATGGCTTGCGGAAGACTGTCTCTCCAACTTTAGTTGAACCAAGTGTGACTACGCCCGGTCCTTGAGAAGGTTAAAACGGAGTCTATTTGACGAACTATCGTTGTGGTTTTGATGCGTAGGTGAGATGAGTTCTTACTTAAGCCCGTAGCAGCCACGTAAAACTTGCAACAACAAAGTAGAGGACGTCTAACTTGTTTTTGCAGGGTATGTTGTGATGTGATATGGTCAAGGCATGATGCTGATTTTATTGTATGAGATGATCATGTTTTGTAACCGAGTTATCGGCAACTGGCAGGAGCCATATGGTTGTCGCTTTATTGTATGCAATGCAATCGCGATGTAATGCTTTACTTTATTACTAAACGGTAGTGATAGTCGTGGAAGCATAAGATTGGCGAGACGACAACGATGCTACGATGGAGATCAAGGTGTCGCGCCGGTGACGATGGTGATCATGACGGTGCTTCGGAGATGGAGATCACAAGCACAAGATGATGATGGCCATATCATATCACTTATATTGATTGCATGTGATGTTTATCCCTTTTATGCATCTTATCTTGCTTTGATTGACGGTAGCATTATAAGATGATCTCTCACTAAAATTATCAAGAAGTGTTCTCCCTGAGTATGCACCGTTGCCAAAGTTCGTCGTGCCCAGACACCACGTGATGATCGGGTGTGATAAGCTCTACGTCCAAATACAACGGGTGCAAAACAGTTGCACACGCAGAATACTCAGGTTATACTTGACGAGCCAAGCATATACAGATATGGCCTCGGAACACGGAGACCGAAAGGTCGAGCGTGAATCATATAGTAGATATGATCAACATAACGATGTTCACCATTGAAAACTACTCCATCTCACGTGATGATCAGTTATGGTTTAGTTGATTTGGATCACGTGATCACTAAGAAGATTAGAGGGATGTCTATCTAAGTGGGAGTTCCTAAGTAATTTGATTAACTGAACTTAAACTTATCATGAACTTAGTACCTGATAGTATCTTGCTTGTTTATGTTGATTGTAGATAGATGGCTCGTGCTATTGTTCCGTTACATTTTAATGCGTTCCTTGAGAAAGCAAAGTTGAAAGATGATGGTAGCAATTACACGGACTGGGTCCGTAACCTGAGGATCATCCTCATTGCTGCACAGAAGAATTACGTCCTGGAAGCACCGCTGGGTGACAGGCCTGCTGCTGGAGCAACGCCGGATGTTATGAACGTCTGGCAGAGCAAAGCTGATGACTACTCGATAGTTCAGTGTGCCATGCTTTACGGCTTAGAATCGGGACTTCAACGACGTTTTGAACATCATGGAGCATATGAGATGTTCCAGGAGTTGAAGTTAATATTTCAAGCAAATGCCCGAATTGAGAGATATGAAGTCTCCAATAAGTTCTATAGCTGCAAGATGGAGGAGAACAGTTCTGTCAGTGAGCATATACTCAAAATGTCTGGGTATAATAATCACTTGATTCAGATGGGAGTTAATCTTCCAGATGACTGCGTCATTGACAGAATTCTCCAATCACTGCCACCAAGCTACTAGAGCTTCGTGATGAACTATAATATGCAAGGGATGAACAAGACTATTCCCGAGCTCTTCGCAATGCTGAAAGCTGCGGAGGTAGAAATCAAAAAGGAGCATCAAGTGTTGATGGTTAGCAAAACCACTAGTTTCAAGAAAAAGGGCAAAGGGAAGAAGAAGGGAAACTTCAAGAAGAACAGCAAGCAAGTTGCTGCTCAGGAGAAGAAACCCAAGTCTGGACCTAAGCCTGAAACTGAGTGCTTCTACTGCAAGCAGACTGGTCACTGGAAGCGGAACTGCCCCAAGTATTTGGCGGATAAGAAGGATGGCAAAGTGAGCAAAGGTATATGTGATATACATGTTATTGATGTGTACCTTACTAGAGCTCGCAGTAGCACCTGGGTATTTGATACTGGTTCTGTTGCTAATATTTGCAACTCGAAACAGGGACTACGGAATAAGCGGACGCTAGCAAAGGACGAGGTGACGATGCGCGTGGGAAACGGTTCCAAAGTCGATGTGATCGCGGTCGGCACGCTACCTCTACATCTACCTTCGGGATTAATATTAGACCTAAATAATTGTTATTTGGTGCCAGCGTTGAGCATGAACATTATATCTGGATCTTGTTTAATGCGAGACGGTTATTCATTTAAATCAGAGAATAATGGTTGTTCTATTTATATGAATAATATCTTTTATGGTCATGCACCTTTGAAGAGTGGTCTATTCTTGTTGAATCTCGAAGATAGTGATACACATATTCATAATGTAGAAGCCAAAAGATGCAAAGTTAATAATGATAGTGCAACTTATTTGTGGCACTGCCGTTTAGGTCATATCGGTGTAAAGCGCATGAAGAAACTCCATACTGATGGGCTTTTGGAACCACTTGATTATGAATCACTTGGTACTTGCGAACCGTGCCTCATAGGCAAGATGACTAAAACACCGTTCTCCGGTACTATGGAGAGAGCAACAGATTTATTGGAAATCATACATACCGATGTATGTGGTCCGATGAATATTGAGGCTCGTGGCGGATATCGTTATTTTCTCACCTTCACAGATGATTTAACCAGATATGGGTATATCTACTTAATGAAACATAAGTCTGAAACATTTGAAATATTCAAAGAATTTCAGAGTGAAGTTGAAAATCATCGTAACAAGAAAATAAAGTTTCTACGATCTGATCGTGGAGGAGAATATTTGAGTTACGAGTTTGGTGTACATTTGAAAAATTGTGGAATAGTTTCGCAACTCACGCCACCCGGAACACCACAGCGTAATGGTGTGTCCGAACGTCGTAATCGTACTTTACTAGATATGGTGCGATCTATGATGTCTCTTACAGATTTACCGCTATCGTTTTGGGGTTATGCTTTAGAGACGGCCGCATTCACGTTAAATAGGGCACCATCAAAATCCGTTGAGACGACACCTTATGAACTATGGTTTGGCAAGAAACCAAAGTTGTCGTTTCTTAAAGTTTGGGGCTGCGATGCTTATGTGAAAAAGCTTCAACCTGATAAGCTCGAACCCAAATCGGAGAAATGTGTCTTCATAGGATATCCAAAGGAAACTATTGGATACACCTTCTATCACAGATCCGAAGGCAAGACTTTTGTTGCTAAATTCGGAAACTTTCTAGAGAAGGAGTTTCTCTCAAAAGAAGTGAGTGGGAGCAAAGTAGAACTTGACGAGGTAACAGTACCTGCTCCCTTATTGGAAATTAGTACATCACAGAAAACTGTTTCTGCGACACCTATACCAATCAGTGAGGAAGCTAATGATGATGATCATGAAGCTTCAGAACAAGATACTACTGAATCACGTAGATCAACCAGAGTGAGATCCGCACCAGAGTGGTACGGTAATCCAGTTCTGGAAGTCATGATGCTAGATCATGATGAACCTACGAACTATGAAGAAGCGATGGTGAGCCCAGATTCCGCAAAGTGGCTTGAGGCCATGAAATCTGAGATGGGATCCATGTATGAAAACAAAGTATGGACTTTGGTTGACTTGCCCAATGATCGGCAAGCAATTGAGAATAAATGGATCTTCAAGAAGAAGACTGACGCTGACGGTAATATTACTGTCTATAAAGCTCGACTTGTCGCGAAAGGTTTTCGACAAGTTCAAGGAGTTGACTACGATGAGACCTTCTCACCCGTAGCGATGCTTAAGTCCGTCAGAATTATGTTAGCAATTGCCGCATTTTATGATTATGAAATATGGCAGATGGATGTCAAAACTGCATTCCTGAATGGATTTCTGGAAGAAGAGTTGTATATGATACAACCAGAAGGTTTTGTCGATCCAAAGGGAGCTAACAAAGTATGCAAACTCCAGCGATCCATTTATGGACTGGTGCAAGCATCTCGGAGTTGGAATAAACGCTTTGATAGTGTGATCAAAGCATTTGGCTTTATGCAGACTTTTGGAGAAGCCTGTATTTACAAGAAAGTGAGTGGGAGCTCTGTAGCATTTCTAATATTATATGTGGATGACATATTGCTGATTGGAAATGATATAGAATTTCTGGATAGCATAAAGGGATACTTGAATAAAAGTTTTTCGATGAAAGACCTCGGGGAAGCTGCTTACATATTAGGCATAAAGATCTATAGAGATAGATCAAAACGCTTAATTGGACTTTCACAAAGCACATACCTTGACAAGATTTTGAAGAAGTTCAAAATGGATCAAGCAAAGAAAGGGTTCTTGCCTGTGTTACAAGGTATGAAGTTGAGTAAGACTCAATGCCCGACCACTGCAGAAGATAGAGAGAAAATGAAAGATGTTCCCTATGCTTCAGCCATAGGCTCTATCATGTATGCAATGCTGTGTACCAGACCTGATGTGTGCCTTGCTATAAGTTTAGCAGGGAGGTACCAAAGTAATCCAGGAATGGATCACTGGACAGCGGTCAAGAACATCCTGAAATACCTGAAAAGGACTAAGGATATGTTTCTCATATATGGAGGTGACAAAGAGCTCACCGTAAGAGGTTACGTTGATGCAAGCTTTGACACTGATCCGGACGATTCTAAATCGCAAACCGGATACGTGTTTACTTTAAACGGTGGAGCTGTCAGTTGGTGCAGTTCTAAACAAAGCGTCGTAGCGGGATCTACATGTGAAGCGGAGTACATAGCTGCTTCGGAAGCAGCGAACGAAGGAGTCTGGATGAAGGAGTTCATATCCGATCTAGGTGTCATACCTAGTGCATCGGGTCCAATGAAAATCTTCTGTGACAATACTGGTGCAATTGCCTTGGCAAAGGAATCCAGATTTCACAAAAGGACCAAACACATCAAGAGACGCTTCAACACCATCCGGGATTTAGTCCAGGTGGGAGACATAGAAATTTGCAAGATACATACGGATCTGAACGTTGCAGACCCGTTGACTAAGCCTCTTCCACGAGCAAAACATGATCAGCACCAAGGCTCCATGGGTGTTAGAATCATTACAGTGTAATCTAGATTATTGACTCTAGTGCAAGTGGGAGACTGAAGGAAATATGCCCTAGAGGCAATAATAAAGTTATTATTTATTTCCTTACATCATGATAAATGTTTATTATTCATGCTAGAATTGTATTAACCGGAAACATAATACATGTGTGAATACATAGACCAACAGAGTGTCACTAGTATGCCTCTACTTGACTAGCTCGTTAATCAAAGATGGTTATGTTTCCTAACCATGAACAAAGAGTTGTTATTTGATTAACGAGGTCACATCATTAGTTGAATGATCTGATTGACATGACCCATTCCATTAGCTTAGCACCCGATCGTTTAGTATGTTGCTATTGCTTTCTTCATGACTTATACATGTTCCTATAACTATGAGATTATGCAACTCCCGTTTACCGGAGGAACACTTTGGGTACTACCAAACGTCACAACGTAACTGGGTGATTATAAAGGAGTACTACAGGTGTCTCCAATGGTATATGTTGGGTTGGCGTATTTCGAGATTAGGGTTTGTCACTCCGATTGTCGGAGAGGTATCTCTGGGCCCTCTCGGTAATGCACATCACATAAGCCTTGCAAGCACTGCAACTAATATGTTAGTTGTGAGATGATGTATTACGGAACGAGTAAAGAGACTTGCCAGTAACGAGATTGAACTAGGTATTGGATACCGACGATCGAATCTCGGGCAAGTAATATACCGATGACAAAGGGAACAACGTATGTTGTTATGCGGTCTGACCGATAAAGATCTTCGTAGAATATGTAGGAGCCAATATGGGCATCCAGGTCCCGCTATTGGTTATTGACCAGAGACGTGTCTCGGTCATGTCTACATTGTTCTCGAACCGTAGGGTCCGCACGCTTAACGTTACGATGACAGTTATTATGAGTTTATGCATTTTGATGTACCGAAGGTTGTTCGGAGTCCCGGATGAGATCACGGACATGACGAGGAGTCTCGAAATGGTCGAGACGTAAAGATTGATATATTGGAAGCCTATGTTTGGACATAGGAAGTGTTCCGGGTGAAATCGGGATTTTACCGGAATACCGGGAGGGTTACCGGAACCCCCCGGGAGACTAATGGGCCTATTGGGCCTTAGTGGAAAAAGAGAAAAGGGACAAGCCCATAGCTGGCCGGCGCCCCCCCCCTTTCCCCAAGTCCTAGTAGGACTAGGACAAGGGGCCGGCCCCCCTTCTCTCTCCTTTTTCCCCGAGAGTCCTAATTGGATTAGGATTGGAGGGAGGAGTCCTACTCCCGGTGGGAGTAGGACTCCCCTGCGCCTCCCTCTCCCTGGCCGGCCGGTTCCCCCTCCTCCAACCTTTATATACGGGGGCAGGGGGCACCCCAAGACACACAAGTTGATCCTTGAGATCGTTCCTTAGCCGTGTGCGGTGCCCCCTGCCACCAAATTCCACCTCGATCATACTGTTACAGTGCTTAGGCGAAGCCCTGCGTCGGTAGTACATCAAGATCGTCATCACGCCGTCGTGCTGACGGAACTCTTCCTCGACGCTTTGCTGGATCGGAGCCCGAGGAACGTCATCGAGCTGAACGTGTGCTAAGAACTCGGAGGTGCCGGAGTAACGGTGCTTGGATCGGTCGGATCGGGAAGAAGACATACGACTACTTCCTCTATGTTGTGTGATTGCTTCCGCAGTCGGTCTGCGTTGGTACGTAGACAACACTCTCCCCTCTCGTTGCTGTGCATCACCATGATCTTGCGTGTGCGTAGGAAAATTTTCGAAATTACTGCGTTCCCCAACAAGAACTATATATGTATGAGCTTTATGTATTTATTTTTCAGTAATAACATTTGATCACTACTGTATTTTGGTTTTAATGTGATGATGAACTTCTATTAATTTGGTCACTTCTCTATTTATGATATTCTGTAATGGTTTTTGACACACTTAATTATATATAATGCACGCAGATGAACCGGCAATGGATGTACGGTGACAGACGCACCTCCGAGTATATTAAGGGCGTGCATAATTTTCTCGAAGTGGCCGAGGCAAACAAGCAGAATGGTTTTATGTATTGTCCATGCCCTAGATGTGGGAATGCGAAGTCTTACTATAACCGGAAAATCCTTAACACCCACCTGCTTGAGAAGGGTTTCATGCCACACTATAATGTTTGGACCAATCACGGAGAAAGATGGGTTATGATGGAAGATGATGAAAAAGAAGAGGCTGATGACGACTATGTGCCCCCTGAATATGGTGATGCTACAATGGGGGAAGCTAAAGATGAAGAGGAACCAGACGATGTGTGATTTTCGCTGGGTCATTGTTGATGCAAAGTGACAATGCGAAAGTGAAAAGGAGAGTTGAAGTTCGATCGCATGTTAGAGGATCAAAAAAGGGTTATACCCAAATTGCGAAGATGGCAACAGAAAGCTCGGTACCACACTAGAATTGCTGCAGTGGAAGGCAAACAATGCTGTATCTGACAATGGATTTGGGAAGCTACTGAAAATCCGCCGCCGACGTCATCAGGCTGCTCCACCTCACCGTCGTGGTCGCCGCCGCCCTCGACGCAATCTGCCCCGACGCCGGCGACGCTTCCCCGCGCCCCTGCCTGCCCCGACGTGCCCTAGCCGACGCGCCCGTGCCCTCGCCCTCGCCGCGTGCGTGCCCCCCTGAGCCCGCCGTCCTCGTCGCAGCCCCCTCCACAGTGAGCCCCCTTCCCAATGTCCCCTGCTCCCTGTCGCTGCTGCTCCATGTTCGCCGGCCGGCAACACCGTGCTCTGTTTTTTCATGTATATGTGTATATGTTCATGTATATATGTTTTTTCATGTATGTGTGTATATGTTCATGTATATGTTCATGTATGAGATGAGATAGATAGATAAATTTTCATGTGTATATGTTCATTATGAGATGTATATGTTCACTTTTGTATACAAACTTCGTTGTTTTTCATATGTACGAAAATGTAGAGTGAAAACGAAAACAAAGGAAAAAAATGAAGAAGGAAAAGAAAACCGCCCGGCCCGGCCACCACCGCATTTTCCACCGAGTCCACGTCGCACCGAGCACCCGCGGCGAAGCAAGTCTTTTTTTGAAGGTAGTTTTTTTGTTAAATGAAAATTTGGGCATCGACTCTATCATCAAGTTGGCATTGGCTCTATCTATCAACAATGCCGCGGGAGCACCCCCGGCCCCCTATCATCGTGTTGGCATCGGCTCCCCGAGAGCTTTCCAACGGATCCAAAATCGTCTGGATCGGAGCTCTTGTGCTCAAGTAACTTCGACATGAGGGGGGACGTCAATCAACCCCCTCTCGCCCGGCCAACCCTCCGGACCGGGACTGAAAATGTGTTATCAAGGCCACCCCAAACCCTAGAAGAGTTGTCGAGGCTACCCAATTTCACCAAGTTAAAAGAGCGTTGTCGAGGCAACCACAAACCCTAGAAGCGTTGTCGAGGCCACCCCAAACCCTAGAAGCGTTATCGAGGCCACCCCAAACCCTAGAAGCGTTGTCGATCTATTGTTGTTGGCATAGGTCAATGGGGGAGAATATATGGATAATTTGATCTCCGACATAGCGGTTATTTTTTGCAAAGGGTCCTCTCCTATAAGAAAGAGCGTTGTCGATCTCCTACCCCCTCCCGCCCCTACCCGATAAACTCTCGAGGCCACCCAAACCCTAGAAGAGAAAGAGCGTTGTTGGGGGATATAATCTGCGACGGAGGTGATGTCTTGTCATTTCTCAACGACACCAATGGTCAGGAAGGAGATGATGGCGGTTCCGGTAATCCAACAATGGAGGAGGAAGGAGATCATGACGGCTCCGGTGACCGAATGGCGGAGGAAGAAGGAGATCATGATGACGGCTCCGGTGACCGAACGAAGGAGGGAGCTGTTGCAAAGTCCGGCGAGGTATATATATGAATTAAGCCTGTGCTGATTAATTGATGCTTTAATTGTTTTGGTATGTACATATATTAACGCTTCTTTCTTCTTTTATAGCCCTCGGGATCGAGCCAAACTTCCGTTTGCCAGGATGAAAGGTTGATGATCACAGAAATCGCGGACGATGGACAACCCGATTGAACCCAAGAGGACCAAGGATGCATTTGTTGGTCAGTGCGGAGCTATTGTTAGGGACAGCATCCCGATCAGCGTCCAGCAGTGGAATAAGAGTAAGGACGACCCTGAAGTTTCTTATGTCCAGGATAGACAGAAATATGATCTTTGGACTTCGCTGAAGGCAAATTTCGCCCAACAGTCAAGGCGTGTGCTCTTAAGAAGATGGCAGGTCTATTCAAGAACTGGAAGAAAGAGTTGAACACCAAGTTTGTCAATAAAGGGAAGACTTCAGAATTCACCGTCCGATATGAGAAGATAAGAGATCACTGGCCCGCATTTGTGGCCTACAAGAATTCGTAGAAGGGTAAGAAATGGTCAGAGACAAACAAGAAAAATGCTGCAAAGAAGAAGAATCACCATCACACGGGTCAGGTGGCTACTACAAAGCCCGGCTGTTGTGGGACAAAGCTGAGCAGGACCTGCTTGCTAAAGGGGTCCAACCAGCGACATTGAACTGGCCAGACCATTCAAGGACTTGGTTCTTCGGGGTTGGGGGAACTTTGGACCTAGAAACAGGGGAGTGTCGTTGGACGGACGAGCAGCTTGCAATACTCATCAAGAAGCTTCAGGATTATATCACCACAGCGCAGGAAGGGACGTCCATTCCCGATAGAGAGAAGGATGAGCTGACTGAGGCCCTCATGAATCTTGAGCACCCTGGACAAACATGAGGCACACCAGGCTCCGTTTCGTGGGTGGTTGAGTTTCCCGGTGCAGGCGGTTACAGAAGCCGAGAGAGAAATAGGAAAGCGGAGCTGAGCAAAGTGTAGAAGCTCAATGCAAGAATAGCGAAGCTACAGGAATTTGCAGTTGCCGGCCAACCATCTCAGCGGCACGAAGCTACCCCACCATCTCAACGGAGAAGCAGCGTGGCTTCCACGGAGCTCGTTCAGCCTAATTTCACGGCTCCTCGCTACCCCGTGGAAACTATCACGGAGGCCCAACATTGCGAGCTTATGACGAAATGGCAGAACCTGACTTTGAAGGCGGCTGTTGGCTCTATTGCACCTCCTCAAGCTGACGGAACTTTTCACTGCCATCCGATTCCACATGGCTATACTGTTGTGATGGTGGATGAAATAATGGGGGGATTTGAGGAGCTAGATCTTGACCACCCTACAAGTGAAGGGGAGAATCAGCTGGTTTATGCCTTGAGGAGTACATGTCTATGGAGGAAGGAGCACATCAAGCTTCCAAACTGGACACCTCCTCCTCCTCCTACTCTGGCGAGTGATCACAGCACTCCGCCTCCTTCGGCGCGTGAGGGCACTCCGCCTCCTCCGACGTGTCGCAGCACTCCGCCTCCTTCGGATTGTCAGCGGACTCCGCTGTGTCAGCAAAGGCGGAAGAAAGAAGCCGCCGCTCTGGCGGGTAGCAGTACAAGCGGAGGCAGGAAGCAATTCAAATATGGTCCAAGTCTCAAGGCTCTGGAGAAGTTACCATATGAGACCGAGAAGGAAAAAGAGGAAAACTGTGCTGCCCAAGTGAGGGACTTTTTTGCAAAGAAACCTCCACCTCCGAAGGAGATGCTAGACCCGGTGAAAGTGAAGCGCATTATCGATGCCCTGAAGGGACCACCACCGCCTCCACCGGATTCCAACTATGTCCGCTGTCTTAAAAAGACATATGAAGATGTGCGGCGGTCGAGAAGTACTTCCAGTGATGCAAGGTTAGCAAAACGAAGAAGTGGGAAAAATTCCCCAGTTCGGTGAACAGGCGAACCAATCGTGCCCCCTGCTCAAGGCATCTAGCGATATCGTCGCTAATCATCCGAGGATACTGCCAGGTACCAATCCTGTTGATTACATGAGCGATGATGTAGAGTTTGAAATAATGGAGGTGGACAAATTCAGATACCAGTATAGGAAGCCTCTTGTCAAACCTGGTCGTCCTCCTCTAACAACGATGATGCGGAGATTGCATGAATTGTACATGAAAACCTGCAGCGAGTCTGGGAAGGATAGTTTGATGTTGAGAATTAAAGAGAAGCACGACCTCGTTGGAACTAAACTGTTGCCTGTTGAATTTGTGGAGTTATTCCAGTTATACAATCAATTGGCCCTCGACAAACAACTCGTGACTTGCTACTGTCTGTAAGTACTACTTTTGTAATTAAGTCTCTATATATACCTCAGCTCTTTCATTGCATGTATACATAATTATCCTCACTATATTATGCAGATCTATGACATTGGGTTCATTAACCCAAATACCATAAATTAATGGTCGATTAAAAACAGAGTCGCAAATACCGAGGACAACTTGCTACAATCGTTGCTTAAAAATTAAAACAAAGAGAAAATACTCTTTCCTTACAACTTCAAGTGAGTGTTACTGTCTTGTGCATATTCAATTTCCCTTACTTGAGGTTATAGTAATGTAATTGATGAGTTATATGCATGCTTGAGAAGTTTCCACTTTATTCTGCTAGAGATTAAGCTTGACCCGGAAGTAGTAACTGTCTTAGACTCGAGACGAAAAGACCCCCATGACTATGCGGACATGACTGAAATGCTCCAGAAGTAAGTTCAATCGATGATTATCGCACCATATCGGAAACTTTGGTCATTTCCTGATATCAAGTAGTTATTTTCTTTGTCCGGCAGGGTTTGGAAAGTGTTCACCGGAATTGCTGTTCCGGGTCTACCGAGGGAGCTGTGATTGATTTACATACCCGAAAGTAAGTACTACTAGCTAGTTCCGCGCATCTCCTATTGATTCTAGCTTCATCAATACCATTTATCATGCTTTATTATCAGTTTGATTGAACTCTATTTCTCATAAAGTTCTTGTGGCAGGAAGCCGAGAATGATTTTTGTGGATACTACGTTTGCTAGTTCATCTACAACGCGACCTCTCAGCGGGGCCACTCTGATAAACAATATCAAGTACGTAAACAATAATATTCACAATTTTATTTTATTAGCATCATTTATGTTGAGTTTCATTCATATATATATGTATTGACCCCCTTCTTTAAATTATATCTGGCAGATGCAGGATGAACTCCTACCGTATGATCGCGTACGAGCAATTCAAGAGGAATTGACGGGATTCTTTCTTGACCACGTCATACATAAAGCCGGAGAATACCATGTGGAAATTGATATAGACTTTAGATGTTAGGGATTGTAAGAGATCTTATATTGTTGTTCGACCAATCTCTCGGAGAAAGAGAGGCCACTTCTCTCTGTATATGTTCATGACGATCTTGTGTACTTAATGGTTCCTTCTTTTGCTTACTAGCTAGCGTGTCGAGTTCTCTCTATACGTATAGTAGCTAGCGTCAACCAAGCACGGAGATAAAGAGAGGTCACTTCTCTCTATTAGCTAGCTAACACAATATGACACCCCTAAATTAACCCTCCAAAACCCCTAACCCACCCCCTTTCAAAAAAACCCCAGCTCCTGCCAGCTGCTGATGTGTGGATGCCTTTTGGTCCGGGTTGGTGTTACCAACCGGGACTAAACGTCCTCCTGCCTGGCAGCCCGGAGCAGCCACGTGGAGCCCCTTCTGTCCCGGTTTGTAAGCGAACCGGTACTAAAGGTTTTGGGCTTTAGTCCCGACTCTTTAGTCACGGTTCAGGAACCGGGGCTAAAGGGCCTCTGGAACCGAGATAATGGGCCATTTTCTACTAGTGTCTGCAGGGACCTGCTGCGCGCTAGAAAATGTAGCTCGGGAGATCCTCAATAACACAGTCATGAAGAATATTGTATTTTGGCAAAAAAATACCAACAAAATCCTACATCTTTTTTTCTAGAAAATTTGATATTATTAGGTTACTACTAGTTTCGTTTAAAATTCCTACCGCATGTTTACTATTACATGTTATGGCAGGGAACATATGAATTAAAGTAGGATGATGAAAGTCATAAGGCCAGTCATGATGAAAAAGTGATGGTATGTAGGTTTAGAGAATATGTACCTGACCTACTGGTGAACTTCTAGCAATACCAATGTTACTTAGTTCATTAACAATTGTCGCTATTGCAGGTCTTCGCTTTCGGTCGTCCTCCACACATTTTAACGCTATTTCGATGCATGTCCTGACTTCTTCAGTTACATGGGACGACATTGTTGCCTGAAGCCTCACTCTCCATTTTTCACGTACCTGCATAGTTGAAAAATAATACGAGAAGAGGCAACTGGGCTAAGGGGCAATAAAATATTTGTGGAATAATGTTTTCCATGATATCGTATCCCTTTCCTTACATGTTTAATAAATTCTCTCGGAGGGGTGTGTGGGCAATTGAAGTAGCCCTCCTTTCCTGCCATTATTTGAATGATTATGACCCCGAGACTATATATGTCAAACTTCGGACTGATTTTTTGTTTGTCGATGTATTCCGGTGGCATGTATCCACTGCATTTCATCAAACAATTATTTTTCTAGAAGCTCGAGAAAGAAGTTCATTGATCACTTATGAGTTATTAGTTTACCGTGTTCCTTTAAT
The DNA here is from genome assembly GCA_034509565.1 of Triticum monococcum. Lineage (NCBI taxonomy): Eukaryota > Viridiplantae > Streptophyta > Magnoliopsida > Poales > Poaceae > Triticum > Triticum monococcum. The sequence continues at coordinate 6,798,873 of CM067847.1, read as the reverse complement.
ATCTTTGGATTCTGTCATATAGGTTTGTGTTGAATCAAAGAGTCTTGACAAACCAAAATCACCAATTTTTGCCTCCATGTCCTTGTCCAACAAAATATTAGCAGGTTTTATGTCCAAATGGTAAATTGGATTATCAGCACTATGAAGGTAATGTAGACCCTCACAAATTCCTTTTATTATTTTATAACATTTGTTCCAATCAAGTCTGCAAGGTTCAGCTGTAGAAATAAATAAGACGTATATTAGTACCACTAGGTAAATAAATGTATATTAGTATTATTAAGTATGTTTTCTCCAAAAGATAGTACACCGTACCGCCCCAATTTTGCATCATCTTCCTCAACCATAACCTCTATAATCTAGCCCAATCGTGAATCATGTGTACGCATACAAGGGTGAGTATAAACCATTTCCCTCACCCTGTAGTAGATTATGTACTAGAAATTTTAAATACAATTTAATTGATGCAGGTGGAGCAGAATCATACCAGAAAGTTGATTGTCAAGGCTTCCACCCTGCATGTGTTCGAAACAAATCGCTCTTTCTACTACACTAGCAGAAACATGTTTTCCTTCGTGCTCAACAAATATTTGTGATGTATGGTGGCAGTAGCCAACTAACCGTACAATATTTTTGTGTTGCACCCTCATTAGATTATTAACCTCATTCTTAAATTGCTCATCTTCAATCCATAACATTTGATGAAGTTTCTTAACAGCAATCTCTTCTCCATTGTCCAACAATCCCTGTTAAAAATCTCAATTTTTATGGCATGTCATTCTTGTAGTTAACGGCAAGGCTCATATGGAAGTTAGACGATGAAGTAATAACCATACCTTGTAAACGATTCCATATCCACCATGACCAATTATATTCTTCTTGGAAAAACCATTTGTAATATGTTTTAAGAAATCAAATGCAAACTCCTCTGTCTTATATAGCTCACCTATAGATGAGCACTCAACAATATCAATCTTATTCAGTCTTTGTATGATCTCATTTATAGTAGGCCTCTTCACTCGATTGAACTCCACACAGCTTAGAGCTATTTCGATGCATGTTCTAACTTCGTGTGCAGTATGCTTGGATATTGTGCCTTGCATCCTATCTACCCAGAATTCATAGACCTGCAGAATTGAAACACAATTCCTTGGCAATGGATGACTAGATGTATAGCACAACCTTTTTTTTTGCAGGGAATGTATAGCACAACCTAATATTAGTGAAAATGGTTATATTTCATTATATAGTTATTTTCCTTACAGGCTCAATAAACTCTTCAGGAGGAATATCTGCACATTTCGGGTAGCTGTCCTTCCCTGCCATTATTTGCAAGATTATAACGCCCAGACTGAATACATCAAACTTTGGTGTGATTTGCCGTTTACTGATGTATTCTGGTGGCATGTATAAACTGCGTAGTACAACAAGAATTCATTTTCTCAAAAAGTTCATCAAAGAATTTAATTATTTCCCATAGGTGTTAAACATACCTTGTTCGCATAACTTCTGATGTGTTGAAGGTTTCCGTTGTATCCAAGAATCCAGAGAAACCAAAACCTCCAATTTTGGGCATCATTTCGTTATCCAGCAAAATCTTTGTAGGTTTTAATTCCAGATGGTAAATAGGATACTCGAATCCTTTGTGAAGGTAATGTAAACCCTCGCAGATACCCTTAATTATTTTGTAACATGTGTGCCAAACAAGCGCACATGGTTCATCTATAGAAGTAAACAAAATGTGCATTACGAGGATGTACAGTTTAGGGATCATTAATTGTTCATGCCTGCAAAAATGATAGTGTAAGTAGAGCATAATCATACTAGAAAGATGCTTGTCAAGGGTTCCTCCCTCCAAGTATTCCGAGCATAAATATATTTCTTCTACTCTGGCAGAAACATGCTTTCCATTGTGCTCAAGAAGCACCTGCGCTGTATGATGGCAGTAACCAACCAACGGTATGGTATTTTGATGTTTGACCCTCAAAAGATTACTAAACTCGCTTTTGAATTCCTCGTCGTCAAGAACCGGCATGGGATGAAGCTTCTTCACAGCAATGCATTCACCATTGTCCTGTACTCCCTGTTAAAAAATATCTATTAAGTCACTTTATGCTAACCGATAGTGCTGTTAATTTGGTAAGCATTTAATATTATGGATGATAGAAACTAATGGATCAAGACTGTTCTTCTCCTCTGCCACCTCTAGATCTCAGGTAAGCTAATTGTAAGAAATTACATGCATGCATCAGTACTGCTCTGGATTGCAACCAGTATGACGAGAAAATACTGGCAATTGGACAGAACTGTTGTTGCGAGTTACAGCTGAAATTTTAACAGGCGGCAAAGATGGGCTCACATGGTGCAGAGGATTGCTGACTGAGTGGTGTGTTTTACCTCCGGTTTCTCTAGTCCCGTGGGAGGAAGAAGTGTTTATGGTGTAAAGGTATTTAATTAATTTGGAGGTTCTGCTCTATGTAGGACAGCTATGATTGTTTTAGCACAAATATTGGCAAAGATGGGAAACGCTGCTCTGTTTTCATTTTAGACCGTAGTGTACATGCTGCCGGTGCTAGAGGGCGCTTGTTTTCATTTCCTGTAGTAAGTGGGCAAAAGCTCTGGAGACCTCGTTTGTGTTATCAGTTTCATATAGGAGTAGAAAACTGAAGATGCAAGTAGAAATCAGACAGTACCTTGTAAACCACTCCGTGCCCACCACGACCAATTATGCGCTCCTCGGAGAAATTATTTGTGGTACGTTTCAGGAACCCGAAAGTAAGCTCGTACGCCTCCTTGTCAGGCCCGACGGAGACTATCCGGACGTGCGTGGACACCTTTCGCAGCTTGGCCACCACGTCGACGGGGTCAACGAAGCCGATGACCGTGATCCTTCCATCCTTCATGTCCGTACGGATCATTTCGATACCTGAGGCCCGTTGTTGTTCACGTCAGAAACGAATTCAGGAACAAAACTGGAAAGAAGAGAAGTAGTAATAATACCATAGAGAACGGAGACTGCTTTCATCGCCTTCTGCTTCTGTCGGTCGTCCTTCATCTCGACCATCAACACGATCTTCTGCAATCGTCATACAACAAAAACGAGATGAGCAAAATCTGTAATCCTCAGAGAACAAACGAGGAAGCAACGGGGGCCTGCAAATCAGCATCTATCGGGCATGCAACATCTACAGATGAGCAAGAGTTCTCAGCTATAATCACCTTCATCGCGGGATTCGCGGCCATCAAACCAAAGCCAATGGAGGTAGATAGATTTGAGAGAGAGGAAAGTGGAAGCCAAAACAGATCTGAGTCGGCCGAATAGACACCCAAATCCTGGCCGACTGGAAGAGGACTACGAGGAGTCAATTATTGCCGTCGAAAATATCTTGCTGCCGGGCCTGCGAGGAGACTAGTGTTTCCGTGGCCTGTACTGTGCTACGTGATCTTTTCCGAGGCGGACGCTAGGCGCCGGTCGACCTGCGTAGCGAGCCCACCAGTCATATATGGGGCTATTAGTAACCGCCCCTATAGCTTTTTGAGCAGGGTACCATTAAATGGTAATATTCATGTATAATAGTTAGCTAATAGCCAAAAAATGCCAACGATGACCGATCACCATGGTGGACCGTTTCAAAATACAATTTTCCACAAAGCAAAAAAATTCGAATTTTTTTGGTGAACAAACATACACATATTATGCTATTGGGCCTGGATTTTATTTTTTTGTACAGCCTACAAATCACAACATTTTCAAACGAATTTTGCACACGTTCGTGCGGAACACATATATGTTTCCACGGATTTTTTTTATTTTTTTGAAACTTTTAAATAGGATTTTTTTTCGAAAATATCATCCAGCATGGTGGCCGAGTACCAAAAGTCCGCACTCGCTAATAGCCGGCTATACAGACCCGGACCCAGGTGTATAGTCAGTGGCGGAACTAGCCCACTAGGGCAGGGTAGGCCAACAGTGCAATTATACATATAATTTTTCATTTTTTAGTTTTAATATAAAGCCCATTTTCCAATGTCAGGGTGGGTCGTGGTCTACTCTGTCTACCCTCTACCTCCGCCACTGTGTATAGTGGTGCACCAGCAACCCGGATGTGCGTGGGTTGCTTGATGTGCTGATCCAGTCTGACAAGTGGCCGTATTCACAGGACATCGATCCGATCTACTCCCTCCGTTCCTAAATATAAGTCTTTTAAGATATTCCAATAAGTGACTATATACAAAGCAAAATGAGTGAATCTACACTTTAAAATATGTCTACATACATCCGTATATTGTAGTTCATTTGAAATGTCTAAAAAGACTGATATTTAGAAACGGAGGGAGTACACTGCATTTTTTTTATGAACACGACGCTCATCTCCTCCACCTGTTGCCAACAGCCACGTCTCACCACTTCGTCGCTTCCTCCGCCATCTCCTCTGACGTCAGCAAGTCCGCCGCCACTGGTTCCTCCACAAACGTATTTTTATGAACAATTTTGCTAAGTCTCAGTTGACTGAGACTTCGTTATGTCCAAGTCGATGCTATCGGCCTTTGATGTTGCATGGAGATTTGTATAAAAAAAATTCTTCTCAGTTTTTTTCATTTTCTTTTTGTATAGTATATCATTTGAGTAAGACTTGGTTTTTTTGCGAATAAGACTTGTATGAATCAAGGATCCAGTGAATTACAATTCACTTTACACAAGTCCACAACCTGTGGGGGACCAGAGCCCAACCAAACTACTGTTCTGCCTTCACTTCTTGCAAATTTAGCTAAATAATCGCTAACCGCATTTTGGTTACGATTGATATGAAATACACTAGTTGCACGAAGGGACATCAAGTGTTTAATCCCATTCACCAAGGAGGCAAATATAGACCTGTCTGTGTCTATGTCCTTAACCATATTCACCGCCACTACAGAATCCATTTCCACACAAATTGGCAACTCCAATTGCTGGATAGCAAGAGAAGTACCCTCCATGCAGGCACATAGTTCGGCCTCAAGTGCATCTCGGCAGGAGAAGAGCACCCTGCAAGAAGAGAAAATATTTTTTCCAAGACAATCACGCAGAACCATGCTAAGTCTTAGTCGACTAAGACTTAGCCACGACCTTTTATGAACACAATACTCTTCTCCTCCACCCATTGCAGCGACTTAGTCGAGTCTTTTCCACCTGCTCCTCGCCCCTGAGCGTCACCAAGTCCACCATCACCTTTTCCTGCACCTCCAAATCCAGATCTGGTACTAAATGATAGTCCTCTCAGAGTCTCTCTTGATCTTACGATATCTGGACACAACAAGAGGACTCAATTCTCAAGTGGACACGACGGCAAGACGGTTAAGCAAACACCTCTCAGGCAGCATGGCTAAGAACAGAGCATACAAACACCAGTGATTTCGAGCTCCCCTTTCAGGCCTCATTTGGTACAAGGGGATTGAGAGGGGTTTCCAGAGGAGATCCCCGCGGGGCCCAAAAACCGCTGAAAACCCCGACGGCCCATTTGTTTCACGTGGTTTGCACAGCCCAATCCCTTCCATTCCCCTTCAGGCCTCATTTGGTACAAGGGGATTTGAGAGGTTTTGGGCGGCGGTGATTCAGGAGGATTTGGTGAATCCCTTTCTTCCACCCAATCCCCTCAATTCCTCTCACATCCCCAAGCTTCCAATCCCCTTCCATAAAAAACTTGTTTGGTAGGCGTGGTTTGATATAATAGACTGATGGCAATAGTGCAGTTAAAAACCCAATCTTTGCAAAAGTTTAACAACTCTAACCATGTTCTGTTACAAGAACATGTCCTCACAATATTCTGTTACACGCACAACAGGTTACTCCTAGATTATAACTTGCTCCCAGATTATTCTGTTACAAGAACAACAAGCCCTCACAATATTCTGTTACAACCAAAGTTTGACATAGGGGGGGGGGGGGGGGGTAGCCATGTTTGTATTTCAGTAGCTGCATTCATGTTGCCATTGCCAATTGAGCTCTTTCCTTTGTTACCATCTAACTCCCGCCTGGGCAACAGCAAATACTCATAATAACTCTGCATGAAAACATCGATCTTGAGTCCACATAAAAAAGCCAAAAGCAACATCATCAGCACACACATCTACAAGCAGTGGCCGAGCTACCTCCCGACTACTTGGGGCAGCTGCCTGGGCTCACCCATGCGTTCTCGTTTGAATAATAGCAGTAAATGAAGAGCTAATCACCATTTTATAGGGGCAAACAACTGATAAACAACAGCTCCGTGTACTTTGCCCTGGCTCGCCGATCGAGCTGGCTCCGCCACTGTCTACAAGTTGGAAACTGTACAAAGAGTTCGGACTTCCAAAAAATAAAACTAAAAATCATCAGCACACACATATCTACAAGTTGGAAACATCGATCTAGATGCAATATGCCATAAGGTAGAACTACATTTACTATTTTACTTGACTTCAAGAGCTATCAAGTATGGTATATTAATTCGGTAAAGAAACAAGGCCATGAGGCTAAGAAGCTTGTTTACCGAAACTTGGGCGTGGCAACTGACTCCCAAGACGGAGGCAACTCGTCCACCCCAACAAGAATCCAAACAGCGGGTCTCTGTCAAAATAAGAACAAGTTAGCAAGGTCCATTACATAATTCAGTTCAACAGAAATGGACCATGTTCATATAAATAGCATTCGTGCTATAAGGAACAAGTTAGCAAGGTTCGAGATCATTATTTCTAAAATTCATCAATTGTTTCTAAAATGATCCGTACATATCTTGCTACCAAGACTAAATTGGTACACGGGTTCAGTTTGCTATTGCAAGTAATGACAACAAAACTGATTTTCAAATGATTTCTGATGGCGAGAACATGAAAAGAAAAGGTTACATCTTACCGGGGAAAATGTCAGCTCTTCAGTAGGTGTGAAGGAGGCCGATGGCTGCGAGGCGTGGAGAAGGATGATGGTGGCGGAGCATGGAGGAGGCTGCAAGGTCCATGGAGGGAGAACAAGTTAGCAAGGTCCAGTACATAGATTCAGTTCAACGGAAATGGACCAAGTTAGCTAGCTAGCTAGATGAAAAGATAGTAATGAACTACAAGTACTAGTATGCATGATGCTCCCAAGATAACCAGTGTACTAGTAAGCTAATGCAACGCAGAACAGGAATCACAAACAAAAAAGTGATCAGTGCTCCCACATAACCAGCATGAGATGTACAATGTACTAGTTCATCCGTCCCTACACACTCTATCAGCACAACTAGATCAGAATATTGGTAAGCAATGCAGAGTACCATTTACAAACAAAAGAACAGGGGATGGTTGCAAACATCATCATCATAAGTTATTCTAGACTGCTATCTTAGTTCTAGGAACGGAGCAAATGGCATCACACAAGATATTTAGGCATTAAAAGCATATGATTAACCAGAAATAGTATGTTGCAATTCCAGGAGCAAATGGATGATATGCAGAGCAACATTACTAGTCCCACCTCATTAACTAGAAATGAAACTGCATGATACATACTTCTGGATGAGTCGTTGTAGTTTATAGATCATGTGATTAACCTTTTTTTGAACACTCACACTATAGAACAATCGTTCTACAGTAAATTTTATAAAACAACAAGTGTGATTAAGCTTATTCAATAAACATATCTTAAATTTTCGGGATCGGCGTGCAATCAATTGATGGAATTCAATCGCCAATTGCAGCATCAAACTAAACTGTAATTGTACTTAAATTTCTCTATATTTCCTTTTATGATGCGATTCAGTTTGGTTCAAAAGCTAAAAAAAATACACTATGCATTATGCTAGTACTTAATTCACACCCATAGATGATGCGATTCAGTTCAGTTGTCCCACACATTAGATATCCAGATAAATGAAGCCAATCAAGATAGCCACAACCGTCCTGGAATTGATCAAGTAAATACAGATGGTAGCATTATATATTGCAGCAGATTAGTCTGATCGGGCTGAACTGAAATCAAAAGTCTACATAATCAACTAGCTAGAGATCAAGATCATCATAGATGAAGTCAATTGACCGATAAAGAGAGCCCGGCTTGGATCAACAATGCAAGGGATTCAGGGAATAGCCGACAATACAGGGGAATTAAGCAGCACACGTACATCCATTGGAAATAAAATGCAACTCTTACCTAGGGGACAAGCAAGCTTGGGCTCCACGGCGGAGGGCTGGGGCGGCGATGCAAGTCGATGAACTGGGGGGCCTCGGAGGTGCCTGTGGTAGCCGGAGAGGGAGAGCAGAGAAGGGGAGGGTGTTGGGGAACGTAGTAATTTCAAAAAATTTCCTACGCACACGCAAGATCATGGTGATGCATAGCAACGAGAGGGGAGAGTGTTGTCTACGTACCCTTCGTAGACCGCAACGGAAGCGTTGACGCAACGTAGAGGAAGTAGTCGTACGTCTTCCCGATCCGACCGATCCAAGCACCGTTACTCCGGCACCTCCGAGTTCTTAGCACACGTACAGCTCGATGACGCTCCCCGGGCTCCGATCCAGCAAAGCTTCGGGGATGAGTTCCGTCAGCACAACGGCGTGGTGACGATGATGATGTTCTACCGACACAGGGCTTCGCCTAAGCACTACAACGATATGATCGAGGTGGAATATGGTGGCAGGGGGCACCACACACGGCTAAGGAACGATCACGTGGATCAACTTGTGTGTCTAGAGGTGCCCCCCTGCCCCCGTATATAAAGGATCCAAGGGGGGGGTGCGGCCGGCCCTATGGTGGCGCGCAAGAGGAGTCCTACTCCGAGTAGGACTCCCCCCCAATCCTTGTCCAACTAGGAGAGGTGGAGGGAGAATAGGAAAGGGGGGGCGCCGCCCCTCCCTCCTTGTCCAATTCGGACTAGGGGGAGAGGGGGCGCGCGGCCTGCCCTGGCAGCCCCTTCCTCTTCTCCACATTAGGCTCATGAGGCCCATTAACCCCCCGGGGGGTTCCGGTAACCCCCCGGGTGCTCCGGTTTTATCCGATACTTCTCCAGAACCCTTCCGGTGTCTGAATATAGTCATCCAATATATCAATCTTTATGTCTCGACCATTTCGAGACTCCTCGTCATGTCCGTGATCACATCCGGGACTCCGAACTAACTTCGGTACATCAAAATGCATAAACTCATAATAACTGTCATCGTAACATTAAGCGTGCGGACCCTACGGTTCGAGAACAATGTAGACATGACTGAGACAAATCTCCGGTCAATAACCAATAGCGGGACCTGGATGCCCATATTGGTTCCTACATATTCTACGAAGATCTTTATCGGTCAAACCATATAACAACATACGTTGTTCCCTTTGTCATCGGTATGTTACTTGCCCGAGATTCGATCGTCGGTATCCAATACCTAGTTCAATCTCGTTACCGGCAAGTCTCTTTACTCGTTCTGTAATACATCATCCCGCAACTAACTCATTAGTTGCAATGCTTGCAAGGCTTATGTGATGTGCATTACCGAGAGGGCCCAGAGATACCTCTCCGACAATTGGAGTGACAAATCCTAATCTCGAAATACGCCAACCCAACATCTACCTTTGGAGACACCTGTAGAGCTCCTTTATAATCACCCAGTTACGTTGTGACGTTTAGTAGCACACAAAGTGTTCCTCCGGTAAACGGGAGTTGCATAATCTCATAGTCATAGGAACATGTATAAGTCATGAAGAAAGCAATAGCAACATACTAAACGATCGGGTGCTAAGCTAATGGAATGGGTCATGTCAATCAGATCATTCATCTAATGATGTGATCCCGTTAATCAAATAACAACTCTTTGTCCATGTTTGGGAAACATAACCATCTTTGATTAACGAGCTAGTCAAGTAGAGGCATACTAGTGACACTCTGTCTGTCTATGTATTCACACATGTATTATGTTTCTGGTTAATACAATTCTAGCATGAATAATAAACATTTATCATGAAATAAGGAAATAGATAATAACTTTATTATTGCCTCTAGGGCATATTTCCTTCAGTCTCCCACTTGCACTAGAGTCAATAATCTAGTTCACATCGTCATGTGATTTAACAACAATAGTTCACATCACCATGTGATTAACACCCATAGTTCACATCGCCATGTGACCAACACCCAAAGGGTTTACTGGATTCAGTAATCTAGTTCACATCACTATGTGATTAACACCCAAAGAGTACTAAGGTGTGATCATGTTTTGCTTGTGAGAGAATCTTAGTCAACGGGTCTGCCACATTCAGATCCGCATGTATTTTGCAAATTTCTATGTCAACAATGCTCTGCATGTAGCTACCCTAGCTAATTGCTCCCACTTTCAATATGTATCTAGACCGAGACTTAGAGTCATCTAGATTAGAGTCAAAACTTGCATCGGCGTAACCCTTTACGACGAACCTTTTTTCACTTCCATAATCGAGAAACATATCCTTATTCCACTAAGGATAATTTTGACCGCTGTCCAGTGATCTATTCCTAGATCACTATTGTACTCCCTTGCCAAACTCAGTGGTAGGGTATACAATAGATCTGGTACACAGCATGGCATACTTTATAGAACCTATGACCAAGGCATAGGGAATGACATTCATTCTCTTTCTATCTTCTGCCGTGGTCGGGCTTTGAGTCTTACTCAATTTCACACCTTGTAACATAGGCAAGAAACTCTTTCTTTGACTGTTCCATTTTGAACTACTTCAAAATCTTGTCAAGGTATGTATTTATTGAAAAAACTTATCAAGCGTCTTGATCTATCTCTATAGATCTTGATGCTCAATATGTAAGCAGCTTCACCGAAGTCTTTATTTGAAAAACTCCTTTCAAACACTCCTTTATGCTTTACAGAATAATTCTACATTATTTCCGATCAACAATATGTCATTCACATATACTTATCAGAAATGTTGTAGTGCTCCCACTCACTTTCTTGTAAATACAGGCTTCACCGCAAGTCTGTATAAAACTATATGCTTTGATCAACTTATCAAAGCGTGTATTCCAACTCTGAGATGCTTGCACCAGTCCATAGATGAATCGCTGGAGCTTGCATATTTTGTTAGCACCTTTAGGATTGACAAAACCTACTGGTTGCATCATATACAACTCTTTTTTAAGAAATCCATTAAGGAATGCAGTTTTGTTTATCCATTTGCCAGATTTCATAAAATGCGGCAATTGCTAACATGATTCGGACAAACTTAAGCATAGATACGAGTGAGAAACTCTCATCGTAGTCAACACTTTCAACTTGTCGAAAACCTTTTGCGACAATTCTAGCTTTGTAGATAGTAACACTACTATCAACGTCCGTCTTCCTCTTGAAGATCTATTTATTTTCTATGGCTTGCCGATCATCGGGCAAGTCAACCAAAATCCATACTTTGTTTTCATATATGAATCCCATCTCATATTTCATGGCCTCAAGCCATTTTGCGGAATCTGGGCTCATCATCGCTTCCTCATAGTTCGCAAGTTCGTCATGGTCTAGTAACATGACTTCCAGAACAGGATTACTGTACCACTCTGGTGCGGATCTCACTCTGGTTTACCTACGAGATTCAGTAGTAACTTGATCTGAAGTTTTATGATCATCATCATTAGCTTCCTCACTAATTGGTGTAGTAGTCATAGGAACAGATTTCTGTGGTGAACTACTTTCCAATAAGGAAGAAGGTACAATTACCTTATCAAGTTCTACTTTCCTCCCACTCACTTCTTTCGAAAGAAATTCCTTCTCTAGAAAGGATCCATTATAAGCAACGAATGTCTTGCCTTAGGATCTGTGATAGAAGGTGTACCCAACAGTCTCCTTTTGGGTATCCTATGAAGACATATTTCTCCGATTTGGTTTTGAGCTTATCAGGATGAAATTTTTTCACATAAGCATCACAACCCCAAACTTTAAGAAATGACAACTTTGGTTTCTTGCTAAACCACAGTTCAGATTGTGTCGTCTCAACGGACTTAGATGGTGCCCCTTTTTTAACGTGAATGCAGCTGTCTTTAATGTATAACCTCAAAAACGATAGTGGTAAATCGGTAAGAAACATCATAGATTTGCACTATATCTAATAAAGTACGGCTATGACGTTCGGACACACCATTATGCTGTGGTGTTCCGGGTGGCACGAATTTGTGAAACTATTCCACATTGTCTTAATTGAAGACCAAACTGATAACTCAAATATTTGTCTCCACGATCAGATCGTAGAAGCCTTATTTTCTTGTTACGATGATTCTCCACTTCACTCTGAAATTCTTTGAACTTTTCAAATGTTTCAGACTTATGTTTCATCAAGTAGATATACTCATATCTGCTCAAATCATCTGTGAAGATGAGAAAATAATGATACCTATCGCGAGCCTCAATATTCATCGGACCATATACATCAGTATGTATGATTTCCAACAAATCTGTTGCTCGCTCCATTGTTCCGAAGAACAGAGTCTTAGTCATCTTGCCCATGAGGCATGGTTCGCAAGCATCAACTGATTCATAATCAAGTGATTCCAAAAGCCCATCAGCATGGAGTTTCTTCATGCGCTTTACACCAATATGACCTAAACGGCAGTGCTACAAATAAGTTGCACTATCATTATTAACTTTGCATCTTTTGGTTTCAATATTATGATTATGTGTATCACTATGATTGAGATCCAACAAACTATTTTCATTGGGAGTGTAACCATATAAGGTTTTATTCATGTAAACAGAACAACAATTTATTCTCTTACTTAAATGAATAACCGTATTACAATAAACATGATCAAATCATATTCATGCTCAACGTAAACATCAAATAACACTTATTTAGGTTGAACACTAATCCCAAATTTATAGGGAGTGTGCGATGATGATCATATGAATCTTGGAACCACTTCCAACACACATCCTCACTTCACCCTTAACTAGTCTCTGTTTATTCTGCAACTCCCGTTTCGAGTTACTAATCTTAGCAATTGAACTAGTATCAAATACTGAGGGGTTGCTATAAACACTAGTAAAGTACACATCAATAACATGTATATCAAATATACTTATGTTCACCTTGCCATCCTTCTTATCTGCCAATCACTTGGGGTAGTTTCGCTTCCAGTGACCAGTCCCTTTGCAGTAGAAGCACTCAGTCTCCGGCTTAGGTCCAGACTTGGGTTTCTTCTCTTGAGTAGCAACTTGCTTGCTGTTCTTCTTGAAGTTCCCCTTCTTGCCTCTGCCCTTTTCTTGAAACTAGTGGTCTTGTCTACCATCAACACTTGATGTTTTTCTTGATTTCTACCTTCATCGATTTCATCATCATGAAAAGCTCGGGAGTCATTTTCGTCATCCCTTGCATACTATAGTTCATCACGAAGTTCTACTAACTTGGTCATGGTGACTAGAGAATTCTGTCAATCACTATCTTATCTGGAAGATTAACTCCCACTTGATTCAAGCGATTATAGTACCCAGACAATCTGAGCACATGCTCACTAGTTGAGCGATTCTCCTCCATCTTTTAGCTATAGAACTTGTTGGAGACTTCTTATTTCTCAACTCGGGTATTTGCTTGAAATATTAACTTCAACTCCTGGAACATCTCATATGGTCCATGACGTTCATAACTATCACGTAGTCATCATATTGAGCTAGCCAAACGTTCATAACGTCTGCATCTGCTCCTGCAATAGGTCTGTCTGAAGGAAATATGCCCTAGAGGCAATAATAAAGTTATTATTTATTTCCTTACATCATGATAAATGTTTATTATTCATGCTAGAATTGTATTAACCGGAAACATAATACATGTGTGAATACATAGACCAACAAAGTGTCACTAGTATGCCTCTACTTGACTAGCTCGTTAATCAAAGATGGTTATGTTTCCTAACCATGAACAAGGGGTTGTTATTTGATTAACGAGGTCACATCATTAGTAGAATGATCTGATTGACATGACCCATTCCATTAGCTTAGCACCCGATCGTTTAGTATGTTGCTATTGCTTTCTTCATGACTTATACATGTTCCTATAACTATGAGATTATGCAACTCCCGTTTACCGGAGGAACACTTTGGGTACTACCAAACGTCACAACGTTACTGGGTGATTATAAAGGAGTACTACAGGTGTCTCCAATGGTAGATGTTGGTTTGGCGTATTTCGAGATTAGGGTTTGTCACTCCGATTGTCGGAGAGGTATCTCTGGGCCCTCTCGGTAATGCACATCACATAAGCCTTGCAAGCACTGCAACTAATAAGTTAGTTGTGAGATGATGTATTACGGAACGAGTAAAGAGACTTGCCGGTAACGAGATTGAACTAGGTATTGGATACCGATGATCGAATCTCGGGCAAGTAACATACCGATGACAAAGGGAACAACGTATGTTGTTATGCGGTCTGACCGATAAAGATCTTCGTAGAATATGTAGGAGCCAATATGGGCATCCAGGTCCCGCTATTGGTTATTGACCGGGGACGTGTCTCGGTCATGTCTACATTGTTCTCGAACCGTAGGGTCCGCACGCTTAACGTTACGATGACAGTTATTATGAGTTTATGCATTTTGATGTACCGAAGGTTGTTCGGAGTCCCGGATGAGATCACGGACATGACGAGGAGACTCAAAATGGTCGAGACGTAAAGATTGATATATTGGAAGCCTATGTTTGGGCACCGGAAGTGTTCCGGGTAAAATCGGGATTTTACCGGATTACCGGGAGGGTTACCGGAACCCCCCGGGAGGTAAATGGGCCTATTGGGCCTTAGTGGAAAAGAGAGAAGAGGCAGCCCACACCTGGCCGGCGCCCCCCCTTTCCCAAGTCCTAATAGGACTAGGAAAGGTGGGCCGGCCCCCTCTTTCTCCTTTCCCCCAAGAAACCTAGTTGGAATAGGATTGGAGGGGAGGAGTCCTACTCCCGGTGGGAGTAGGACTCCCCCCTGCGCCTCCCTCCTAGTCGGCCGAACCCCCTGCCCCTTGGCTTTATATACGGGGGTAGGGGGCACCACAAGACACACAAGCTAATCGTTCCTTAGCCGTGTGCGGTGCCCCCTGCCACCAAATTCCACCTCGATCATACCGTTACAGTGCTTAGGCGAAGCCCTGCGTCGGTAGTACATCAAGATCGTCACCACGCCGTCGTGCTGACGGAACTCTTCCTCGACGCTTTGCTGGATCGGAGCCCGAGGAACGTCATCGAGCTGAACGTGTGCTAAGAACTCGGAGGTGCCGGAGTAACGGTGCTTGGATCGGTTGGATCGGGAGGAAGACGTACGACTACTTCCTCTACGTTGTGTGATCGCTTCCGCAGTCGGTCTGCGTTGGTACGTAGACAACACTCTCCCCTCTCGTTGCTGTGCATCACCATGATCTTGCGTGTGCGTAGGAAAATTTTTGAAATTACTGCGTTCCCCAACAGTGGCATCCGAGCCTAGGTTTTATGGTTTGATGTTATATGCACGAGTAGAACACAAGTGAGTTGTGGGCGATACAAGTCATACTGCCTACCAGCATGTCATACTTTGGTTCGGCGGTATTGTTGGTTGAGACGATCCGGACCAACCTTACGCGTACTCTTACGCGAGACCGGTTCCCTCGACGTGCTTTGCACATAGATGGCTTGCGGAAGACTGTCTCTCCAACTTTAGTTGAACCAAGTGTGACTACGCCCGGTCCTTGAGAAGGTTAAAACGGAGTCTATTTGACGAACTATCGTTGTGGTTTTGATGCGTAGGTGAGATGAGTTCTTACTTAAGCCCGTAGCAGCCACGTAAAACTTGCAACAACAAAGTAGAGGACGTCTAACTTGTTTTTGCAGGGTATGTTGTGATGTGATATGGTCAAGGCATGATATTGATTTTATTGTATGAGATGATCATGTTTTGTAACTAAGTTATCGGCAACTGGCAGGAGCCATATGGTTGTCGCTTTATTGTATGCAATGCAATCGCGATGTAATGCTTTACTAGATTACTAAACGGTAGTAATAGTCGTGGAAGCATAAGATTGGCGAGACGACAACGATGCTACGATGAAGATCAAGGTGTCGCGCCGGTGACGATGGTGATCATGACGGTGCTTCGGAGATGGAGATCACAAGCACAAGATGATGATGGCCATATCATATCACTTATATTGATTGCATGTGATGTTTATCCTTTTATGCATCTTATCTTGCTTTGATTGACGGTAGCATTATAAGATGATCTCTCACTAAATTATCAAGAAGTGTTCTCCCTGAGTATGCACCGTTGCCAAAGTTCGTCGTGCCCAGACACCACGTGATGATCGGGTGTGATAAGCTCTACGTCCATCTACAACGGGTGCAAGCCAGTTTTGCACACGCAGAATACTCAGGTTATACTTGACGAGCCTAGCATATGCAGATATGGCCTCGGAACACAGAGACCGAAAGGTCGAGCGTGAATCATATAGTAGATATGATCAACATGACGATGTTCACCATTGAAAACTACTCCATCTCACGTGATGATCGGTTATGGTTTAGTTGATTTGGATCACGTGATCACTTAGAGGATTAGAGGGATGTCTATCTAAGTGGGAGTTCCTAAGTAATTTGATTAACTGAACTTAAACTTATCATGAACTTAGTACCTGATAGTATCTTGCTTGTTTATGTTGCTTGTAGATAGATGGCTCGTGCTATTGTTCCGTTGAATTTTAATGCGTTCCTTGAGAAAGCAAAGTTGAAAGATGATGGTAGCAATTACACGGACTGGGTCCGTAACCTGAGGATTATCCTCATTGCTGCACAGAAGAATTACGTCCTGGAAGCACCGCTGGGTGACAGGCCTGCTGCTGGAGCAACGCCAGATGTTATGAACGTCTGGCAGAGCAAAGCTGATGACTACTCGATAGTTCAGTGTGCCATGCTTTACGGCTTAGAATCGGGACTTCAACGACGTTTTGAACGTCATGGAGCATATGAGATGTTCCAGGAGTTGAAGTTAATATTTCAAGCAAATGCCCGAATTGAGAGATATGAAGTCTCCAATAAGTTCTATAGCTGTAAGATGGAGGAGAACAGTTCTGTCAGTGAGCATATACTCAAGATGTCTGGGTATAATAATCACTTGATTTAGATGGGAGTTAATCTTCCAGATGACTGCGTCATTTACAGAATTCTCCAATCACTGCCACCAAGCTACAAGAGCTTCGTGATGAACTATAATATGCAAGGGATGAACAAGACCATTCCCGAGCTCTTCGCAATGCTGAAAGCTGCGGAGGTAGAAATCAAGAAGGAGCATCAAGTGTTGATGGTTAACAAAACCACTAGTTTCAAGAAAAAGGGCAAAGGGAAGAAGAAGGGAAACTTCAAGAAGAACAGCAAGCAAGTTGCTGCTCAGGAGAAGAAACCCAAGTCTGGACCTAAGCCTGAAACTGAGTGCTTCTACTGCAAGCAGACTGGTCACTGGAAGCGGAACTGCCCCAAGTATTTGGCGGATAAGAAGGATGGAAAAGTGAGCAAAGGTATATGTGATATACATGTTATTGATGTGTAGCTTACTAGAGCTCGCAGTAGCACCTGGGTATTTGATACTGGTTCTGTTGCTAATATTTGCAACTCGAAACAGGGACTACGGAATAAGCGGACACTAGCAAAGGACGAGGTGACGATGCGCGTGGGAAACGGTTCCAAAGTCGATGTGATCGCGGTCGGCACGCTACCTCTACATCTGCCTTCGGGATTAATATTAGACCTAAATAATTGTTATTTGGTGCCAGCGTTAAGCATGAACATTATATCTGGATCTTGTTTAATGCGAGACGGTTATTCATTTAAATCAGAGAATAATGGTTGTTCTATTTATATGAATAATATCTTTTATGGTCAGGCACTTTTGAAAAGTGGTCTATTTTTGTTGAATCTCGAAGATAGTGATACACATATTCATAATGTAGAAGCCAAAAGATGCAAAGTTAATAATGATAGTGCAACTTATTTGTGGCACTGCCGTTTAGGTCATATCGGTGTAAAGCGCATGAAGAAACTCCATACTGATGGGCTTTTGGAATCACTTGATTATGAATCACTTGGTACTTGCGAACCATGCCTCATAGGCAAGATGACTAAAACACCATTCTCCGGTACTATGGAGAGAGCAACAGATTTGTTGGAAATCATACATACCGATGTATGTGGTCCGATGAATATTGAGGCTCGCGGCGGATATCGTTATTTTCTCACCTTCACAGATGATTTAAGCAGATATGGGTATATCTACTTAATGAAACATAAGTCTGAAACATTTGAAAAGTTCAAAGAATTTCAGAGTGAAGTTGAAAATCATCGTAACAAGAAAATAAAATTTCTACGATCTGATCGTGGAGGAGAATATTTGAGTTACGAGTTTGGTATACATTTGAAAAATTGTGGAATAGTTTCGCAACTCACACCACCCGGAACACCACAGCGTAATGGTGTGTCCGAACGTCGTAATCGTACTTTACTAGATATGGTGCGATCTATGATGTCTCTTACTGATTTACCGCTATCATTTTGGGGATATGCTTTAGAGACGGCCGCATTCACGTTAAATAGGGCACCATCAAAATCCGTTGAGACGACGCCTCATGAACTGTGGTTTGGCAAGAAACCAAAGTTGTCGTTTCTTAAAGTTTGGGGCTGCGATGCTTATGTGAAAAAGCTTCAACCTGATAAGCTCGAACCCAAAGCGGAGAAATGTGTCTTCATAGGATACCCAAAGGAAACTGTTGGGTATACCTTCTATCACAGATCCGAAGGCAAGACATTCGTTGCTAAGAATGGATCATTTCTAGAGAAGGAGTTTCTCTCGAAAGAAGTGAGTGGGAGGAAAGTAGAACTTGACGAGGTAACTCTACCTGCTCCCTTATTGGAAAATAGTACATCACAGAAAACCGTTTCTGCGACACCTATGCCAATCAGTGAGGAAGCTAATGATGATGATCACGAAGCTTCAGATCAAGATACTACTGAACCACGTAGATCAACCAGAGTGAGATCCGCACCAGAGTGGTACGGTAATCCAGTTCTGGAAGTCATGATGCTAGATCATGATGAACCTGCGAACTATGAAGAAGCGATGGTGAGCCCAGATTCCGCAAAGTGGCTTGATGCCATGAAATCTGAGATGGGATCCATGTATGAGAACAAAGTATGGACTTTGGTTGACTTGCCCGATGATCGGCAAGCAATTGAGAATAAATGGATCTTCAAGAAAAAGACTGACGCTGACGGTAATGTTACTGTCTATAAAGCTCGACTTGTCGCGAAAGGTTTTCGGCAAGTTCAAGGGGTTGACTACGATGAGACCTTCTCACCCGTAGCGATGCTTAAGTCCGTCAGAATTATGTTAGCAATTGCCGCATTTTATGATTATGAAATATGGCAAATGGATGTCAAAACTGCATTCCTGAATGGATTTCTGGAAGAAGAGTTGTATATGGTACAACCAGAAGGTTTTGTCAATCCAAAAGGAGCTAACAAAGTATGCAAACTCCAGCGATCCATTTATGGACTGGTGCAAGCATCTCGGAGTTGGAATAAACGATTTGATAGTGTGATCAAAGCATTTGGCTTTATACAGACTTTTGGAGAAGCCTGTATTTACAAGAAAGTGAGTGGGAGCTCTGTAGCATTTCTGATATTATATGTGGATGACATATTGCTAATTGGAAATGATATAGAATTTCTGGATAGCATAAAGGGATACTTGAATAAAAGTTTTTCGATGAAAGACCTCGGGGAAGCTGCATACATATTAGGCATAAAGATCTATAGAGATAGATCAAAACGCTTAATTGGACTTTCACAATGCACATACCTTGACAAAATTTTGAAGAAGTTCAAGATGGATCAAGCAAAGAAAGGGTTCTTGCCTGTGCTACAAGGTGTGAAGTTGAGTAAGACTCAATGCCCGACCACTGCAGAAGATAGAGAGAAAATGAAAGACGTTCCCTATGCTTCAGCCATAGGCTCTATCATGTATGCAATGCTGTGTACCTGACCTGATGTGTGCCTTGCTATAAGTTTAGTAGGGAGGTACCAAAGTAATCCTGGAATGGATCACTGGACAGCGGTCAAGAACATCCTGAAATACCTGAAAAGGACTAAGGATATGTTTCTCGTATATGGAGGTGACAAAGAGCTCACCGTAACAGGTTACGTTGATGCAAGCTTTGACACTGATCCGGACGATTCTAAATCGCAAACCGGATACGTGTTTACTTTAAACGGTGGAGTTGTCAGTTGGTGCAGTTCTAAACAAAGCGTCGTAGCGGGATCTACATGTGAAGCTGAGTACATAGCTGCTTCGGAAGCAGCAAACGAAGGAGTCTGGATGAAGGAGTTCATATCCGATCTAGGTGTCATACCTAGTGCATCGGGTCCAATGAAAATCTTCTGTGACAATACTGGTGCAATTGCCTTGGCAAAGGAATCCAGATTTCACAAAAGAACCAAACACATCAAGAGACGCTTCAACTCCATCCGGGATTTAGTCCAGGTGGGAGACATAGAGATTTGCAAGATACATACGGATCTGAATGTTGCAGACCCGTTGACTAAGCCTCTTCCACGAGCAAAACATGATCAGCACCAAGGCTCCATGGGTGTTAGAATCATTATAGTGTAATCTAGATTATTGACTCTAGTGCAAGTGGGAGACTGAAGGAAATATGCCCTAGAGGCAATAATAAAGTTATTATTTATTTCCTTACATCATGATAAATGTTTATTATTCATGCTAGAATTGTATTAACCGGAAACATAATACATGTGTGAATACATAGACCAACAAAGTGTCACTAGTATGCCTCTACTTGACTAGCTCGTTAATCAAAGATGGTTATGTTTCCTAACCATGAACAAGGGGTTGTTATTTGATTAACGAGGTCACATCATTAGTAGAATGATCTGATTGACATGACCCATTCCATTAGCTTAGCACCCGATCGTTTAGTATGTTGCTATTGCTTTCTTCATGACTTATACATGTTCCTATAACTATGAGATTATGCAACTCCCGTTTACCGGAGGAACACTTTGGGTACTACCAAACGTCACAACGTTACTGGGTGATTATAAAGGAGTACTACAGGTGTCTCCAATGGTAGATGTTGGGTTGGCGTATTTCGAGATTAGGGTTTGTCACTCCGATTGTCGGAGAGGTATCTCTGGGCCCTCTCGGTAATGCACATCACATAAGCCTTGCAAGCACTGCAACTAATAAGTTAGTTGTGAGATGATGTATTACGGAACGAGTAAAGAGACTTGCCGGTAACGAGATTGAACTAGGTATTGGATACCGACGATCGAATCTCGGGCAAGTAACATACCGATAACAAAGGGAACAACGTATGTTGTTATGCGGTCTGACCGATAAAGATCTTCGTAGAATATGTAGGAGCCAATATGGGCATCCAGGTCCCGCTATTGGTTATTGACCGGGGACGTGTCTCGGTCATGTCTACATTGTTCTCGAACCGTAGGGTCCGCACGCTTAACGTTACGATGACAGTTATTATGAGTTTATGCATTTTGATGTACCGAAGGTTGTTCGGAGTCCCGGATGAGATCACGGACATGACGAGGAGTCTCGAAATGGTCGAGACGTAAAGATTGATATATTGGAAGCCTATGTTTGGGCACCGGAAGTGTTCCGGGTAAAATCGGGATTTTACCGGATTACCGGGAGGGTTACCGGAACCCCCCGGGAGGTAAATGGGCCTATTGGGCCTTAGTGGAAAAGAGAGAAGAGGCAGCCCACACTTGGCCGGCGCCCCCCCCCCCCCCTTTCCCAAGTCCTAATAGGACTAGGAAAGGTGGGCCGGCCCCCTCTTTCTCCTTTCCCCCAAGAAACCTAGTTGGAATAGGATTGGAGGGGAGGAGTCCTACTCCCGGTGGGAGTAGGACTCCCCCCTGCGCCTCCCTCCTAGCCGGCCGAACCCCCTGCCCCTGGCCTTTATATACGGGGGCAGGGGGCACCACAAGACACACAAGTTAATCGTTCCTTAGCCGTGTGCGGTGCCCCCTGCCACCAAATTCCACCTCGATCATACCGTTACAGTGCTTAGGCGAAGCCCTGCGTCGGTAGTACATCAAGATCGTCACCACGCCGTCGTGCTGACGGAACTCTTCCTCGACGCTTTGCTGGATCGGAGCCCGAGGAACGTCATCGAGCTGAACGTGTGCTAAGAACTCGGAGGTGCCGGAGTAACGGTGCTTGGATCGGTTGGATCAGGAGGAAGACGTACGACTACTTCCTCTACGTTGTGTGATCGCTTCCGCAGTCGGTCTGCGTTGGTACGTAGACAACACTCTCCCCTCTCGTTGCTGTGCATCACCATGATCTTGCGTGTGCGTAGGAAAATTTTTGAAATTACTGCGTTCCCCAACACTGTCACCTAGCGGTGCATCAAGGACATAATTTTTCTGTGCAACAATGAGGATAAACCTCATATCACGGATCCAATCCGCATCATTGCTACTAACATCTTTCAACATAGTTTTTCTCTAGGAACATATCAAAATAAACACAGGGAAGCAACAACGCGAGCTATTGATCTACAACATGATTTGCAAAATACTACCAGGATTAAGTTCATGATAAATTCAAGTTCAATTAATCATATTACTTCAGAACTCCCACTTAGATAGACATCCCTCTATCCTCTAAGTGATCACGCGATCCAAATCAACTAAACCATAACCGATCATCACGTGAAATGGATTAGTTTTCAATGGTGAACATCATTATGTTGATCATATCTACTATATGATTCACGCTTGACCTTTTGGTCTCCGTGTTCCGAGGCCATATCTGTATATGCTTGGCTCGTCAAGTATAACCTGAGTATTCCGCGTGTGCAACTGTTTTGCACCCGTTGTATTTGAACGTAGAGCCTATCACACCCGATCATCACGTGGTGTCTCAGCACGAAGAACTTCCGCAACGGTGCATACTCAGGGAGAACACTTCTTGATAATTTAGTGAGAGATCATCTTATAATGCTACCGTCAATCAAAGCAAGATAAGATGCATAAAAGATAAACATCACATGCAATCAATATAAGTGATATGATATGGCCATCATCATCTTGTGCCTGTGATCTCCATCTCCGAAGCACCGTCATGATCACCATCGTCACCGGCGCGACACCTTGATCTCCATCGATAGCATCGTTGTCGTCTCGCCAATCTTATGCGTCCAAGAAAATCACTACCGCTTAGTGATAAAGTAAAGCATTACATCGCGATTGCATTGCATACAATAAAGCGACAACCATATGGCTCATGCCAATTGCCGATAACTCGGTTACAAAACATGATCATCTCATACAATAAAATTTAGCATCATGTCTTGGCCATATCACATCACAACATGCCCTGCAAAAACAAGTTAGACGTCCTCTACTTTGTTGTTGCAAGTTTTACGTGGCTGCTACGGGCTTAAGTAAGAACCAATCTCTCCTATGCATCAAAACCACAACGATAGTTTGTCAATTTGACTCTGTTTTAACCTTCGCAAGGACCGGGCGTAGCCACACTTGGTTCAACTAAAGTTGGAGAAACAGTCACCCGCAAGCCACCTTTGTGCAAAGCACGTCGGGAGAACCGGTCTCGCGTAAGCGTACGCGTAATGTCGGTCCGGGCCGCTTCATCCAACAATACCGCCGAACCAAAGTATGACATGCTTGTAGGCAGTATGACTTATATCGCCCACAACTCACTTGTGTTCTACTCGTGCGTATAACATCAAATCATAAAACCTAGGCTCGGATGCCACTGGGGAACGTAGTAATTTCAAAAAAATTCCTACGCACACGCAAGATCATGGTGATGCATAGCAACGAGAGAGGAGACTGTTGTCTACGTACCCTTCGTAGACCGCAACGGAAGCTTTGACGCAACGTAGAGGAAGTAGTCGTACGTCTTCCCGATCCGACCGATCCAAGCACCGTTACTCCGGCACCTCCGAGTTCTTAGCACACGTATAACTCGATGACACTCCCCGGGCTCCGATCCAGCAAAGCTTCGGGGAAGAGTTCCGTCAGCACAACGGCGTGGTGACGATGATGATGTTCTACCGACGCAGGGCTTCGCCTAAGCACTACAACGATATGATCGAGGTAGAATATGGTGGCAGGGGGCACCGCACACGGCTAAGGAACGATCGTGTGGATCAACTTGTGTGTCTAGAGGTGCCCCCTGCCCCCGTATATAAAGGATCCAAGGGGGGGTGCGGCCGGCCCTATGGTGGCACGCAGGAGGAGTCCTACTCCTACCGGGAGTAGGAACCCCCCCCCCCCCCGATCCTTGTCCAACTAGGAGAGGTGGAGGGAGAATAGGAAAGGGGGGGCGCCACCCCTCCCTCCTTGTCCAATTCGGACTAGGGGAAGAGGGGCGTGCGGCCTGCCTTGGCAGCCCCTTCCTCTTCTCCACATTAGGCCCATGAGGCCCATTAACCCCCCGGGGGGTTCCGGTAACCCCCCGGTGCTCCGGTTTTATCCGATACTTCTCCGGAACCCTTCCGGTGTCCGAATATAGTCATCCAATATATCAATCTTTATGTCTCGACCATTTCGAGACTCCTCGTCATGTCCGTGATCACATCCGGGACTCCGAACTAACTTCGGTACATCAAAATGCATAAACTCATAATAACTGTCATCGTAACGTTAAGCGTGCGGACCCTACGGTTCGAGAACAATGTAGACATGACTGAGACAAATCTCCGGTCAATAACCAATAGCGGGACCTGGATGCCCATATTGGTTCCTACATATTCTACGAAGATCTTTATCGGTCAGACCGCATAGAAACATACGTTGTTCCCTTTGTCATCGGTATGTTACTTGCCCGAGATTCGATCGTCGGTATCCAATACCTAGTTCAATCTCGTTACCGGCAAGTCTCTTTTCTCGTTCTGTAATACATCATCCCGCAACTAACTCATTAGTTGCAATGCTTGCAAGGCTTATGTGATGTGCATTACCGAGAGGGCCCAGAGATACCTCACCGACAATCGGAGTGACAAATCCTAATCTTGAAATACGCCAACCCAACATCTACCTTTGGAGACACCTGTAGAGCTCCTTTATAATCACCCAGTTACGTTGAGACGTTTGGTAGCACACAAAGTATTCCTCCGGTAAACGGGAGTTGCATAATCTCATAGTCATAGGAACATGTATAAGTCATGAAGAAAGCAATAGCAACATACTAAACGATCAGGTGCTAAGCTAATGGAATGGGTCATGTCAATCAGATCATTCATCTAATGATGTGATCCCGTTAATCAAATAAAAACTCTTTGTCCATGGTTGGGAAACATAACCATCTTTGATTAACGAGCTAGTCAAGTAGAGGCATACTAGTGACACTTTGTTTGTCTATGTATTCACACATGTATTATGTTTCCGGTTAATACAATTCTAGCATGAATAATAAACATTTATCATGAAATAAGAAATAGATAATAACTTTATTATTGCCTCTATTGCATATTTCCTTCAGAGGGGGCGGTGGCATAGCTGCGTAAACACTAGTCCCCATCTCTCCTCGCGGAGCGGAGAAGGGGAGGGGGGCGGTGGCGCGGCGGAGTAAACCCTAGTCCTCGTATCTTCCCGGCGGCGGCGCGCCTCCTCTCGATGAAGGCGGGGCGGCATCATCGCTTTGCCATCTTGTTCCCTGCGTGTGCCCTCGAGGGTTGTGAGACGCATGGATAGAAGGGGATTGAGGCCTCATTTGGTACAAGGGGATTGAGAGGGGTTTCCAGAGGAGATCCCCGTGGTGCCCAAAAACTGCTAAAAACCCCGACGGCCCATTTGTTTCACGTGGTTTGCACAGCCCAATCCCTTCCATTCCCCTTCAATCCCCTTCTATCCACGCGTCTCACGACCCTCGAGGGCACACACAGGGAACGAGATGGCAAAGCGACGATGCCGCCCCGCCTCCATCGAGAGGAGGCGTGCCGCCACCGGGGAGATACGGGGGCTAGGGTTTACTCCGCCGCGCCACCGCCCCCTCCCCTTCTCCGCTCCGTGAGGAGAGATCGGTACTAGTGTTTACGCCGATGCGCCACCACCCCCTCCCCTTCTCTGCTCTCCCTCTTGGGCTACCCCAGGCACCTCCGAGGCCCCCCAGTTCATCGACTTGCATCGCCGCCCCAGCCCTCCGCCGCGGAGCCCAAGCTTGCTTGTCCCCTAGGTAAGAGTTGCATTTTATTTGCAATGGATGTACATGTGTTGCTTAATTCCCCTGTATTTTCGGCTATTCCCTGAATCCCTTGCATTGTTGATCCAAGCCGGGCTCTCTTTATCGGTGAATTGACTTCATCTATCATGATCTTGATCACTAGCTAGTCGATTATGTAGACTTTTGATTTCAGTTCAGCTCGATCAGACTAATCTGCTACTATATATAATGCTACCATCTGTATTTACTTGATCAATTCCAGGACGGTTGTGGCTATCCTGATTGGCTTCATTTATCTGGATATCTAATGTATGGGACAACCGAACTGAATCGCATCATGCATGGGTGTGACTTAAGTACTAGCATAATGCATAGTGTATTTTTTTAGCTTTTGAACCGAACTGAATCGCATCATAAAAGGAAACATAGATAAATTTAAGTACAATTACAATTTAGTTTGATGCTGCAATTGGCGATTGAATTTCCATCAATTGATTGCATGTCGATCCCGAAAATTTAAGATATGCTTATTGAATAAGCTTAATCACACTCGTTATTTTATAAAATTTACCATAGAACGATTGTTCTATGGTGTGAGTGTTCAAAAAAAGGTTAATCACATGATCTATAAACTACAACGACTCATCCAGAAGTATGTATCATGCAGTTTTATTTCTAGTTAATGAGGTGGGACTAGTAATGTTGCTCTGCATATCATCCATTTGCTCCTGGAATTGCAATATACTATTTCTGGTTAATGCTATGCTTTTAATGCCTAAATATCTTGTGTGATGCCATTTGCTCTGTTCCCAGAAATAAGATAGCTGTCTAGAATAACTTATGATGATGATGTTTGCACCCATCCCCTGTTCTTTTGTTTGTAAATGGTACTCTGCATTGCTTACCAATATTCTGATCTAGTTGTGCTCTCATAGAGTCTGTAGGGACGGATGTGAAGGAAATATGCCCTAGAGGCAATAATAAAGTTATTATTTATTTCCTTATATCATGATAAATGTTTATTATTCATGCTAGAATTGTATTAACCGGAAACATAATACATGTGTGAATACATAGACCAACAGAGTGTCACTAGTATGCCTCTACTTGACTAGCTCGTTAATCAAAGATGGTTATGTTTCCTAACCATGAACAAAGAGTTGTTATTTGATTAACGAGGTCACATCATTAGTTGAATGATCTGATTGACATGACCCATTCCATTAGCTTAGCACCCGATCGTTTAGTATGTTGCTATTGCTTTCTTCATGACTTATACACGTTCCTATAACTATGAGATTATGCAACTCCCGTTTACCGGAGGAACACTTTGGGTACTACCAAACGTCACAACGTAACTGGGTGATTATAAAGGAGTACTACAGGTGTGTCCAATGGTGGATGTTGGGTTGGCGTATTTCGAGATTAGGGTTTGTCACTCCGATTGTCGGAGAGGTATCTCTGGGCCCTCTCGGTAATGCACATCACATAAGCCTTGCAAGCACTGCAACTAATATGTTAGTTGTGAGATGATGTATTACGGAACGAGTAAAGAGACTTGCCGGTAACGAGATTGAACTAGGTATTGGATACCGACGATCGAATCTCGGGCAAGTAACATACCGATGACAAAGGGAACAACGTATGTTGTTATGCGGTCTGACCGATAAAGATCTTCGAAGAATATGTAGGAGCCAATATGGGCATCCAGGTCCCGCTATTGGCTATTGATCGGAGACGTGTCTCGGTCATGTCTACATTGTTCTCGAACCGTAGGGTCCGCACGCTTAACGTTACGATGACAGTTATTATGAGTTTATGCATTTTGATGTACCGAAGGTTGTTCGGAGTCCCGGATGTGATCACGGACATGACGAGGAGTCTCGAAATGGTCGAGACGTAAAGATTGATATATTGGAAGCCTATGTTTGGACACCGGAAGTGTTCCGGGTGAAATCGGGATTTTACCGGAATACCGGGAGGGTTACCGGAACCCCCCGGGAGGCAAATGGGCCTATTGGGCCTTAGTGGAAAAGTGAAAAGGGGCTGCCCACAAGGGCTGCGCGCCTCCCCCCCCTTCCCTAGTCCTATTAGGACTAGGAGAAGGGGCCGCCCCCCCTCTCTTCTCTCTTCTCTTTGGAGAGTCCTATTAGGAATAGGATTGGGGGGGAGTCCTACTCCCGGTAGGAGTGGGACTCCCCCTGCGCCTCTCTCCCTAGCCGGCCGAACCCCTCCCCCTGCTCCTTTATATACGGGGGCAGGGGGCACCCCATAGACACACAAGTTGATCATTGTTGATCGTTCCTTAGTCGTGTGCGGTGCCCCCTACCACCAAATTCCACCTCGGTCATATCGTTGTAGAGCTTAGGAGAAGCCCTGCGTCGGTAGTACATCAAGATCGTCACCACGCTGTTGTGCTGACGGAACTCTTCCTCGACGCTTTGCTGGATCGGAGCCCGAGGATCGTCATCGAGCTGAACGTGTGCTAAGAACTCGGAGGTGCCGGAGTAACGGTGCTTGGATCGGTCGGATCGGGAAGAAGACGTACGACTACTTCCTCTACGTTGTGAGATCGCTTCCGCAGTCGGTCTGCGTTGGTACGTAGACAATACTCTCCCCCTCGTTGCTATGCATCACCATGATCTTGCGTGTGCGTAGGAAAATTTTCGAAATTACTACGTTACCCAACAGGATGAACTAGTATATTGTACATCTCATGTTGGTTATGTGGGAGCACTGATCACTTTTTTGTTTGTGATTCCTGTTCTTCGTTGCATTAGCTTACTAGTATGCTGCTTATCTTGGGAGCATCATGCATACTAGTACTTGTAGTTCATTACTATCTTTTCATCTAGCTAGCTAGCTAACTTGGTCCATTTCTGTTGAACTGAATCTATGTACTAGACCGTGCTAACTTGTTCTCCCTCCATGGACCTTGTGTTGGAAATATGCCCTAGAGGCAATAATAAATTGATTATTATTATATTTCCTTGTTCATGATAATCGTTTATTATCCATGCTATAATTGTATTGATAGGAAACTCAGATACATGTGTGGATACATAGACAACACCATGTCCCTAGTAAGCCTCTAGTTGACTAGCTCGTTGATCAATAGATGGTTACGGTTTCCTGACCATGGACATTGGATGTCGTTGATTACGGGATCACATCATTAGGAGAATGATGTGATGGATAAGACCCAATCCTAGGCCTAGCACAAGATCGTGTAGTTCGTATGCTAAAGCTTTTCTAATGTCAAGTATCATTTCCTTAGACCATGAGATTGTGCAACTCCCGGATACCGTAGGAGTGCTTTGGGTGTGCCAAACATCACAACGTAACTGGGTGGCTATAAAGGTACACTACGGGTATCTCCGAAAGTGTCTGTTGGGTTGGCACGAATCGAGACTGGGATTTGTCACTCCGTGTAAACGAAGAGGTATCTCTGGGCCCACTCGGTAGGACATCATCATAATGTGCACAATGTGATCAAGGAGTTGATCACGGGATGATGTGTTACGGAACGAGTAAAGAGACTTGCCGGTAACGAGATTGAACAAGGTATCGGGATACCGACGATCGAATCTCGGGCAAGTATCGTACCGATAGACAAAGGGAATTGTATACGGGATTGATTAAGTCCTTGACATTGTGGTTCATCCGATGAGATCATCGTGGAACATGTGGAAGCCAACATGGGTATCCAGATCCCGCTGTTGGTTATTGACCGGAGAACGTCTCGGTCATGTCTGCATGTCTCCCGAACCCGTAGGGTCTACACACTTAAGGTTCGATGACGCTAGGGTTATAAAGGAAGTTTGTATGTGGTTACCGAATGTTGTTAGGAGTCCCGGATGAGATCCCGGACGTCACGAGGAGTTCCGGAATGGTCCGGAGGTAAAGATTTATATATAGGAAGTCCTGTTTTGGTCACCGGAAAAGTTTCGGGGTTTATCGGTAACGTACCGGGACCACCGGGAGGGTCCCGGGGGTCCACCAAGTGGGGCCACATGGGCTGTAGGGAGTTCTCCTTGGCCTACATGGGCCAAGGGCACCAGCCCCACTAAGGCCCATGCGCCTAGAAGGGGAGAGGGGGCAAACCCTAAGGGCATATGGGCCCTAAGGCCCATACACCCTGCGCCTCCCTCTCCTCCCCCCTCTTGGCCGCCACCCCTTGGCCATCTAGGGCTGCCGCCCCCCTAGGGGTGGGAACCCTAGAGTGGGCGCAGCCCCTCCCCTTCCCCTATATATATGAGGCCTAGGGGGCTGCCCATAACACACGTGATTCAATCTCTCGTTGGTGCAGCCCTGCGTCTCTTCTTCCTCCTCTTCTGTGGTGCTTGGCGAAGCCCTGCAGGATAGCCACGCTCCTCCATCACCACCACGCCGTTGTGCTGCTGCTGGATGGAGTCTTCCTCAACCTCTCCCTCTCTCCTTGCTGGATCAAGGCATGGGAGACGTCACCGGGCTGTACGTGTGTTGAACGCGGAGGTGCCGTCCGTTCGGCACTAGGATCATCGGTGATTTGGATCACGACGAGTACGACTCCATCAACCCCGTTCACTTGAACGCTTCCGCTTAGCGATCTACAAGGGTATGTAGATGCAACTCTCCTTCCCCTCGTTGCTGGTCTCTCCATAGATAGATCTTGGTGACACGTAGGAAAATTTTGAATTTCTGCTACGTTCCCCAACAGTGGCATCATGAGCTAGGTCTATTGCGTAGATTCTATGCACGAGTAGAACACAAAGTAGTTGTGGGCGTCGATATTGTTCAATATGCTTACCGTTACTAGTCCAATCTTGATTCAGCGGCATTGTGGGATGAAGCGGCCCGGACCAACCTTACACGTACACTTACGTGAGACCGGTTCCACCGACTAACATGCACTAGTTGCATAAGGTGGCTGGCGGGTGTCTGTCTCTCCTACTTTAGTCGGATCGGATTCGATGAACAGGGTCCTTATGAAGGGTAAATAGAAATTGGCATATCACGTTGTGGTCTTTGCGTAGGTAAGAAACGTTCTTGCTAGAAACCCATAGCAGCCACGTAAAACATGCAAACAACAATTAGAGGACGTCTAACTTGTTTTTGCAGGGTATGCTATGTGATATGATATGGCCAAAGGATGTGATGAATGATATATGTGATGTATGAGATGATCATGTTCTTGTAATAGGAATCACGACTTGCATGTCGATGAGTATGACAACCGGCAGGAGCCATAGGAGTTGTCTCAATTTATTTATGACCTGCGTGTCAACATAAACGTCATGTAATTACTTTACTTTATTGCTAACCGTTAGCTGTAGTAGTAGAAGTAATAGATGACGTGACAACTTCAAGAAGACACGATGATGGAGATCATGATGATGGAGATCATGGTGTCATGCCGGTGACAAGATGATCATGGAGCCCCGAAGATGGAGATCAAAAGGAGCGATATGATATTGGCCATATCATGTCACTATTTGATTGCATGTGATGTTTATCATGTTTATACATCTTATTTGCTTAGAACGACGGTAGTAAATAAGATGATCCCTCATTAAAAATTTCAAGAAGTGTTCTCCCCTAACTGTGCACCGTTGCTACAGTTCGTCGTTTCGAAGCACCACGTGATGATCGGGTGTGATAGATCCTTACGTTCACATACAACGGGTGTAAGACAGTTTTACACATGCAAAACACTTAGGGTTAACTTGACGAGCCTAGCATGTGTATAGACATGGCCTCGGAACACAGAAAACCGAAAGGTCGAGCATGAGTCGTATGGTAGATACGATCAACATGAAGATGTTCACCGATGTTGACTAGTCCGTCTCACGTGATGATCGGACACGGCCTAGTTAACTCGGATCATGTAATCACTTAGATGACTAGAGGGATGTCTATCTGACTGGGAGTTCATAAGATGAACTTGTTTATCCTGAACATAGTCAAAAAGGATTTTGCAAATTATGTCGTAGCTCGCGCTTTAGTTCTACTGTTTAGATATGTTCCTAGAGAAAATTTAGTTGAAAGTTGATAGTAGCAATTATGCGGACTAGGTCCGTAAACTGAGGATTGTCCTCATTGCTTCTTAGAAGGCTTGTGTCCTTAATGCACCGCTCAGTGTACTGAACCTCGAACGTTGTCTGTGGATGTTGCGAACATCTGACATACACATCTTGATAACTACGTGATAGTTCAGTTAAACGGTTTAGAGTTGAGGCACCGAAGACGTTTTGAAACGTCGCGAAACATATGAGATGTTTCGAGGGCTGAAATTGGGATTTCAGGCTCGTGCCCACGTTAAGAGGTATAAGACCTCCGACGATTTTCTTAGCCCACAAAGTAAGGGAGAAAAGCTCAATTGTTGAGCTTGTGCTCAGATTGTCTGAGTACAACAATCATTTGAATCAAGTGGGAGTTGATCTTCCAGATGAGATAGTGATGTTTCTCCGAAGTCATTACCACCAAGCTGCTAGAGCTTCGTGATGAACTATAATATATCAGGGACATATATGATGATCCTTGAGATATTCGCGATGTTTGACACCACAAAAGTAGAAATCAAGAAGGAGCATCAATTGTTGATGGTTGGTGAAACCACTAGTTTCAAGAAGGGCAAGGGCAAGAAGGGATACTTCATGAAACGGCAAATCAGCTGCTTCTCTAGTGAAGAAACCCAAGGTTGAACCCAAACCCGAGACTAAGTGCTTCTGTAATAAGGGGAACAACCACTGGAGCAGAATTACCCTAGATACTTGGTAGATGAGAAGGCTGGCAAGGTCGATAGAAGTATATTGGATATACATTGTGTACTTTACTAGTACTCCTAGTAGCACCAGGGTATTAGATACTGGTTCGCTTGCTAAGTGTTAGTAACTCGAAATAAAAACTACATAATAAACGGAGACTAGCTAAAGGTGAGCTGACAATATGTGTTGGAAGTGTTTCCAATGTTGATATGATCAAGCATCGCACGCTCCCTCTACCATCGAGACTGGTGTTTGCGTTGAGCATAGACATGATTGGATTATGACTATCGCGATACGGTTATTCATTTAAGGAGAATAATGGTTACTCTGTTTATTTGAATAATACCTTCAATGGTCTTCCACCTAAAATGAATTGTTTGTTGAATCTCGATCGTAGTGATACACATGTTCATGCCAAAAAGATATATGAGATAGTACCACCTACTTGTGGCACTGCCACTTAAGTCATATCGGTATAAAACGCATGAAGAAGCTCCATGTTGATGGATCCTTGGGCTCACTCGTTTTTGAAAAGTTTGAGACATGCGAACCATGTCTATTGGTGTATATGCATGAAGAAACTCCATGCAAATGGACCGTTTGAACTCACTTGATTTTTGAATCACTTGAGACATGCAAATCATACCACATGGGCAAGATGACTGAAAGCCTCGGTTTCAGTAAAATAACTTGTTGGAAGTAATACATTTTGATGTGTGCAGTCCAATGAGTGCTGAGGCGTGTAGTGGATATCGTTATGTTCTTACTTCACAGATGATTTGAGTAGATGTTGAGTATATTTACTTGATGAATCACGAGTCTGAATTATTGAAAGGTTCAAGTAATTTCAGGGTGAAGTTGAAAGATCGTCGTGACAAGAGGATAAAAGATCTATGATACGATCATAGAGATGAATATCTGAATTACGAGTTTGGCACAGAATTAAGACATTGTGGAAATTGTTTCACAACTGATACAGCCTGGAACACCATAGTGTGATGGTGTGTTCGTACATCATAACTGCACCCTATTGGATATGATGCATGCCATGATGTCTCTTATCGAATTACCATGATAGTTTATGGGTTAGGCATTAGAGACAACCACATTCACTTTAAATAGGGCACCACGTAATTCCGATGAGATGACACCGTATGAACTATGGTTTAGAGAAGCCTAAGCTGTCATTTCTTAAAAGTTTGGGGCTGCGATGCTTATGTGAAAAAGGTTTCAGGCTGATAAGCTCGAACCCAAAGCGGATAAATGCATCTTCATAGGACACCCAAAACAGTTGGGTATACCTCCTGTCTCAGATCCGAAAGCAATAAGGGATTGTTTCTAGAATCGGGTCCTTTCTCGAGGAAAAGTTTCTCTCGAAACAATTGAGTGAGAGGATGGTGGAGACTTGATGAGGTTATTGAACCGTCATTTCAACTAGTGTGTGACAGGGCACAGGAAGTTGTTCCTGTGGCACCTACACCAATTAAAGTGGAAGCTTATGATAGTGATCATGAAACTTCAGATCAAGTCACTCCCAAACCTCGTGGGATGACAAGGATGTGTACTACTTCAGAGTGGTACGTAATCCTGTCTTGAAGTCATGTTGCTAGACAACAATGAACCTACGAGCTGTGGAGAAGCATTGGTGGGCCCGGATTCCGATAAATGGCTCGAGGCCATAAAATCCGAGGTAGGATCCATGTATGAAAACAAAGTATAGACTTCGGAAGAACTACTTGATGGCCGTAAGGCTGTTGAGTACAGATGGATTTTAAAAGGAAGACAGACAATGATGGTATGTATCACCATTAAGAAAGCTTGACTTGTCGTTAAGATGTTTTCCGACAAGTTCAAGGAGTTGACTACGATGAGACTTTCTCACTCGTAGCGATGCTAAGAGTCTGTTGGAATTATATCAGCAATTACTGCATCATTTATGAAATCTTGCAGATAGGATGTCAAAACATTGTTTCCTCGACGATTTTTGAGGAAAGGTTGTATGTGATACAACCAGAAGGTTTTGTCAATCCTGAAAAATGCTAATAAGTATGCTAAGCTCCAGCAATCCTTCTGAGGACTGGAGTAAGCATCTCGGAGTTGGAATGTATGCTTTGATAAGACGATCAAAGATTTTGGGTGTATACAAAGTTTATGAGAAACTTGTATTTCCAAAGAAGTGAGTGGGAGCACTATAGAATTTCTGATGAATATATGTTGTTGACATATTGTTGATCAGAAATGACGTAGAATTTCTGGAAAGCATATACGGTTATTTGGAAAGTATTTTTCAATGGAAAGCCTGGATTAAGCTACTTGAACATTGAGCATCAAGATCTATAAGCATAGATCAAAACGCTTAATGGTACTTTCAAATGAGCACATACCTTGACATGATCTTGAAGGTGTTCAAGATGGATCAGTCAAAGAAGGAGTTCTTGCCTGAGTTGTAAGGTATGAAGTTAAGAATTAAAGCTCGACCACGGCCGAATAGAGAGAAAGGACGAAGGTCGTCCCCTATGCTTAAGACATAGGCTCTACAGTATGCTATGCTGTGTACCGCACCTGAAGTGTGCCTTGCCATGAGTCAGTCAAGGGGTACAAGAGTGATCCATGAATGGATCACAGGAAAGCGGTCAAAGTTATCCTTAGTAACTAGTGGACTAAGGAATTTTTCGATTATGGAAGTGGTAAAAGAGTTCGTCGTAAAGGGTTACGTCGATGCAAGCTTAACACCTATCCGGATAGCTCTGAGTAGAGATACCGGATATGTATAATGGAGCAATAATTTAGAATAGCTCCAAGTAGAACAGTTATTTGGAATAGCTCCAAATAGAACGTGGTAGCTACATCTAGGAGATGACATAGAGATTTGTAAAGCACACACGGATCTAAAAGGTTCAGACCCGTTGACTAAAACCTCTCTCACAAGCAACATGATCAAACCTAGAACTCATTGAGTGTTAATCACATAGTGATGTGAACTAGACTACTGACTCTAGTAAACTCTTGGGTGTTGGTCACATGGCGATGTGACCTGTGAGTGTTAATCACATAGCGATGTGAACTAGATTATTGACTCTAGTGCAAGTGGGAGACTGTTGGAAATATGCCCTAGAGGCAATAATAAATTGATTATTATTATATTTCCCTGTTCACGATAATCGTTTATTATCCATGCTATAATTGTATTGATAGGAAACTCAGATACATGTGTGGATACATAGACAACACCATGTCCCTAGTAAGCCTCTAGTTGACTAGCTCGTTGATCAATAGATGGTTACGGTTTCCTGACCATGGACATTGGATGTCGTTGATAACGGGATCACATCATTAGGAGAATGATGTGATGGACAAGACCCAATCCTAAGCCTAGCACAAGATCGTGTAGTTCGTATGCTAAAGCTTTTCTAATGTCAAGTATCATTTCCTTAGACCATGAGATTGTGCAACTCCCAGATACCGTAGGAGTGCTTTGGGTGTGCCAAACGTCACAACGTAACTGGGTGTCTATAAAGGTACACTACGGGTATCTCCGAAAGTGTCTGTTGGGTTGGCACGAATCGAGACTGGGATTTGTCACTCCGTGTAAACGGAGAGGTATCTCTGGGCCCACTCGGTAGGACATCATCATAATGTGCACAATGTGATCAAGGAGTTGATCACGGGATGAAGTGTTACGGAACGAGTAAAGAGACTTGCCGGTAACGAGATTGAACAAGGTATCGGGATACCGACGATCGAATCTCGGGCAAGTATCGTACCGATAGACAAAGGGAATTGTATACGGGATTGATTAAGTCCTTGACATCGTGGTTCATCCGATGAGATCATCGTGGAACATGTGGGAGCCAACATGGGTATCCAGATCCCGCTGTTGGTTATTGACCGGAGAACGTCTCGGTCATGTCTGCATGTCTCCCGAACCCGTAGGGTCTACACACTTAAGGTTCGATGACGCTGGGGTTATAAAGGAAGTTTGTATGTGGTTACCGAATGTTGTTAGGAGTCCCGGATGAGATCCCGGACGTCACGAGGAGTTCCGGAATGGTCCGGAGGTAAAGATTTATATATAGGAAGTCCTGTTTTGGTCACCGGAAAAGTTTCGGGGTTTATCGGTAACGTACCGGGACCACCGGGAGGGTCCCAGGGGTCCACCAAGTGGGGCCACCTGCCCCGGGGGGGGAACATGGGCTGTAGGGAGTTCTCCTTGGCCTACATGGGCCAAGGGCACCAGCCCCACTAAGGCCCATGCGCCTAGAAGGGGAGAGGGGGCAAACCCTAAGGGCATATGGGCCCTAAGGCCCATACACCCTGCGCCTCCCTCTCCTCCCCCCTCTTGGCCGCCACCCCTTGGCCATCTAGGGCTGCCCCCCCCCCCCTAGGGGTGGGAACCCTAGAGGGGGCGCAGCCCCTCCCCTTCCCCTATATATATGAGGCGTAGGGGGCTGCCCATAACACACGTGATTCAATCTCTCGTTGGTGCAGCCCTGCGTCTCTTCTTCCTCCTCTTCTGTGGTGCTTGGCGAAGCCCTGCAGGATAGCCACGCTCCTCCATCACCACCACGCCGTTGTGCTGCTGCTGGATGGAGTCTTCCTCAACCTCTCCCTCTCTCCTTGCTGGATCAAGGCATGGGAGACGTCACCGGGCTGTACGTGTGTTGAACGCGGAGGTGCCGTCCGTTCGGCACTAGGATCGTCGGTGATTTGGATCACGACGAGTACGACTCCATCAACCCCGTTCACTTGAACGCTTCCGCTTAGCGATCTACAAGGGTATGTAGATGCAACTCTCCTTCCCCTCGTTGCTGGTCTCTCCATAGATAGATCTTGGTGACACGTAGGAAAATTTTGAATTTCTGCTACGTTCCCCAACACCTTGCAGCCTCCTCCACGCTCAGCCATCATCATTCTTCTCCACGCCTCGCAGCCATCAGCCTCCTTAACACCTACTGAAAGCTGGCATTTTCCCTGGTAAGATGTAACCTTTTCTTTTCATGTTCTCGCCATCAGAAATCATTTGAGAATCAGTTTTGTTGTCATTACTTGCAGTAGCAAACTGATCCCGTGTACCAATTTAGTCTTGGTAGCAAGATATGTACGGATCATTTTAGAAACAATTGATGAATTTTAGAAATAATGATCTGGGACATTGCTAACTTGTTCCTTATAGCACGAATGCTATTTATAAGAACATGGTCCATTTCTGTTGAACTGAATTATGTAATGGACCTTGCTAACTTGTTCTTATTTTGACAGAGACCCACTGTTTGGATTCTTATTGGGGTTGACGAGTTGCCTCCGTCTTGGGAGTCAGTCGCCACGCCTAAGTTTCGGTAAACAAGCTTCTTAGCCTCATGGCCTTGTTTCTGTACCAAATTAATATACCCTACTTGATAGCTCTTGAAGTCAAGTAAAATAGTAAATGTAGTTCTAACTTAGGGCATATTGCATATAGATCGATGTTTCCAACTTGTAGATATGTGTGTGCTGATGATTTTAGTTTTATTTTTTGGAAGTCCGAACTCTTTGTACAGTTTCCAACTTGTAGACAGTGGCGGAGCCAGCTCGACCGGCGAGCCAGGGCAAAGTACACGGACCTGTTGTTTATCAGTTGTTTGCCCCTATAAAATGGTGATTATCTCTTCATTTACTGCTATTATTCAAACGAGAACGCATGGGTGAGCCCAGGCAGCTGCCCCAAGTAGCCGGGAGGTAGCTCCGCCACTGCTTGTAGATGTGTGTGCTGATGATGTTGCTTTTGGCTTTTTTATGTGGACTCAAGATCGATGTTTTCATGCAGAGTTATTATGAGTATTTGCTGCTGCCCAGGCGGGAGTTAGATGGTAACAAAGGAAAGAGCTCAATTGGCAATGGCAACATGAAATACAGCTACTGAAATACAAACATGGCTACCCCCTTATGTCAAACTTTGGTTGTAACAGAATATTGTGAGGGCTTGTTGTTCTTGTAACAGAATAATCTGGGAGTAACCTGTTGTGCGTGTAACAGAATATTGTGAGGACATGTTCTTGTAACAGAAAATGGTTAGAGTTGTTAAACTTTTGCAAAGATTGGGTTTTTAACTGCACTGTTGCCATCGGTCTATTATATCAAACCCCGCCTACCAAACAAGTTTTTTATGGAAGGGGATTGGAAGCTTGGGGATGTGAAAGGAATTGAGGGGATTGGGTGGAAGAAAGGGATTCACCAAATCCTCCTGAATCCCCGCCTCCCAAAACCTCTCAAATCCCCTTGTACCAAATGAGGCCTCAGTGGGGTTTGCCATGTCCAGTAGCTACTCACATCGTCATGACTCTGGGTATCCAAAGAAGGGATTAGCCATTGCCGGCGCAGCACCGTCATTTTCCCATAACCCGTTGTCTACAACATAGATTGCACAACATTGTGGGCACATCGACCATAGGCACATTGGCCCTGCTCTATAAAATCAGATCAGCAGCCCCGTTACACACTTTACATTACAGATAAGCATTACAGGAAAGAAATAAGCAGACAGCAGGAATCATTCCTCCATCACAAAAAATCCCCAAAGTGTGCCAAATTCCCATGAATCTCTTCCCCTAATCCACAGGGCTTAATAGTTAACAATGTTCCCCAAAGAACAACAATGTTTCCCTGTATAGATTGCTAGCTTAGGATTTTATTTTTCTTTGTCGGTCATTTAAGCCTTGGTTTGACGGTCCTTCCTGCAATAGTCAGTCCACATTTTTGCATGGGTGGCACTTTGTTTTCTCCTATACCTTTGCAGAACCCCTCCCCCTTCATTATATGCCTGGGCGGATGACCCTGTCACTAACCAGTCAAGAAAATCCGAACCGGACGGACTTCTCATACCTACTATCTAGCCTAAAATTGGGCGGATATGGCCCACCTGGCCTCAGCCTACGCTGGCCCATCTGGCCCCACATATTCGTCCCCATCTGCCCCCCGATCAAACCCTAGCCATTCCACTTCGCCATCAAGCTTTGTTTTGGTGATCTTCGGTCTTCTCCGGCATGGAGGGCAGCTGATCCAAGTCCTCAGCCACTCGATCTGCAAACTGGGACCTCATCCCGGTTGGGCCCGAGGAGGAGATAGCCGTCTGCATTGCGCTTCGCCGCGCCCACGAGGAGAATGCCCAACAGTGTTTGGACTCGATCCAGTGGGAATCCATAGCGTCCGCCCATGTGTCGCTTGGATCCGTTGCGATGCGCGTCGCCGTTGCCTCGCTGGAGGAGGTGCATTTCGTCTGGCGTCCAAATGTCATGGCGGAGGCGCAACCCCACTGTTGGCGCGCTGACTCGAAGGCCTTCGATGGCCCGCCCGCACCGTCGTGCGACGCAGAGGGTGTGGGAGGCCGCGGCAGCCCTGGCCTCCCAGAGTTACAAAATATTACCCACCAATACCACCTATAATTGATTAAAAAAATTCACATAGGGCAATCCCCCACCTGGGCCGGCCCTTGCAGTAGGGACCTCTTATACCGCGTTTTGTGCGCTGGGAGAAGACACAGTGCGCTTGTTTGGGCCGGCCCATGTCGAGGCAGCCTGTTTTTTCATTTTTATTTTTTTTCTTTCCTGTTTTATTTTTCTACTTTCAATAGTTTGGGACTTCAAAAAAGTTCTGAATATTTAAAAATGGGAACTTATAAGTAAATATTTTAATAAATAGTAAAATGTTTATGGATTCAAAAAGTTTTCATGATTTTATAAAAAAAATGTCCACATTTTTGAATAAAAATGTTCGTGAAACAAAAAATATTCATTATTTCTTAAAAAGTTTGTGTATTAAAATATGTTAATCAAATTGAAAAAAATTCCACGAATGCAAAAAATTCATGAAGGAAAACATATCCTAAAAACTCAAAAACTGTTCGTGACTTACAAAATAATTTATTCGTTCATAAAATATTCACTAATTCAAAAATAATCATGCAATTAAAAAATGTTCATTAAATCATGAAAAATGTTTGTGAATTTCAAAAATTGTTATACCAATTTCTAATATAATGTCCGTCTATTCTAGAAATGTTTGCCGATTCAAGAAAATTGTTAAAAAATGTTCACTGTTTTAAAAAGAGTTAGCAAACAGTATAAAATGTTTGTGAATTAAAAAATGTTCCTCATTTTAGAAAATGTTTAAAATTTATTCGGCAAATCCTCAGACCAAAGCTGTTTTTGAGATTGCCTCCGAGAACCCACAACTGTAGTCTCATGGGCCAATTTATTACAACCCCTTGGGGCAAAAAAAACTAACAAAATTGAAATGTAGCTGAGCAAAAAGGCAATGATCCCTGAATATTACTCCTTCTGGGGCTAAATCGAACTCGTTGCACTGCACCGCGCGCACCAAATTCTGGCAATTTGATTCAATCACTATTTCAAACATTCCCCAGTCAGCTGCAGCCTGCAGGGCCTCAGAACATGCTATCGCTTCTGCCTGAAGTGGATTGGCAACATGCTGGAGAAGACCAGCACCTGTGCCTCTCACATCACCTTGGTTATCCCTCACTACAAAGCCCCAACCACCGGTTCCAGTATCTTCATGGATTGTCATATTGACAAAAGAAGAAATTGCAAAATCTTTGTGCAGAAGAGATGAAAAAGAGGAGCATCACATGAGTTTCCAAAGGAAGCACTCAAAATAAGAATGATGTGCAAGCTTCAATTGCAACAAGTGAAACAAAGGTGAAGAAGGAGAAGAGTGAAGGCTATGAACAACCAAGAGAAATATTTGCACATCAAAATGTTCGGTTCACACATTATCCATATTCTTCAACTAAAACATTGAAGCTGCCATGGAAATCCTCAGGTACGATTGGTTATCCTTCATGAGCTTATTTCAGTCCATGGATGCTATATAACTTCTTAAATCATGAAAGAGTATTACCACATCATCATACATCCAATTAGCTGCATTTTGTTGCTTGTCCAAATGGCCAATACATGATCATCACCCTAACAGTAAAAATAATTGATATATAATTATCGCCCTAAGGATAATCATGGCTAATATACAATTATCGCCCTAAGCATAAACATGGCCGATACAAAATTATCGTCCTAAGTACATATAAATGGCCGATGGAGTGTTGACATTGCCCAGTGTGCAAACATGGTACAAAATTATTTTTTGACACGCAAGCTTTCCAAAGAAAACAAGAGGCATGTGTTGACACCAGATTTTCGCATGGCAAGAAACATATATACGATTGTCCAAAATGAAAAGGTGTCCAATATAAAAAATTACCGCGTGGTCGAGGTGAACAACTAAGATGTTTGGGTCATGGCCATATAATCTCATCTCGGGGACCGAAGCTATGATCAAAATAATAATATTTGCTATTTAGAGTCTGTTCGTCTTATTACGCCTCCAAGACATCCACATATGAAAAAGTGTTCTACATGGATTGTCTTCTTCTAGTCGAGCCAACTGATTTAGATATTTGAATCATCCAAATTTGAGATCGCATGCAAAAGTTAGATCCAGTGCAATGCAGGTGTACTATGAGCAAAAAGTTACACCCGACACCACACACCCATATGATTGATGTGTCATGGGTGGCGTGAGTCATCTCCTGTTCTGCATGAACTATTCGGCCCTCAAGATTTCCTGAAATAGAAAACATACAGCATGAAAGTTGTTCGTCTTCTCAAAACAGCTAAATTTGCTTTTGGTCTCACATCCATCCAAGGTCGTATTCAACCTATACAACCCAAACCCAATTGATGTCTCAGGCATACCTAAATCAGAGTTCAGTTAATTTTGGAAGGATTTGGACGAGATTTTGAGTTATTTTTCTTTTATGGGAACTCTAGACGCCTCATAATTAGCTGAGAAGCAACGATCGATTGAAAAACACACAATTGACAAACACATCTATGACCCTTTACCCTTATCTCCCTTCCTTGATCTTCTTCTTCTTGTTCTTCCTTGTTTTTCTTGTTGCAGGGCAGTGGTTGGTGAGGCCCTAGGGGCGATCAGGTAGACCTAGGGCAACCTGTAGCCACTATGCGTCCAGACGGGCTCCTCTCGAGCGTGTGGGTTTTAGAGTCAACATAAGCGCCCGCCAGATTGCTTGCATACCGCGCTTCCGACTGACGTCTCCTTCAATGTGAGCTGCTGTGCATCACCCCGGGCATCGGTGCACAGTGACGTGTTCATATGCGAACAGCTGGGTACTGTGTCATGTTGTTTCAATTTTTTAATTTATTGGTTGTTTTATTCATTGCTAATATTTTTGTGCCTTAAAATACCGTACATCGGACCGGTGAAGTGGCGGCCCGATGGGTAAAACCTGAACTGACAGCCACCCCGGTTCGATTACCGTTCGGTTTTTAAAGTATGGTTAGGACGGCCTGCTCCGACCCTGGCGTGCACATGCTCCAGCCCAAACATAAGCGAGGCCGTGCTGGGAGAGGCGATGGGCAACGATGGTGCTATGATGGGAGGGGTAGGAGACGGGCTATGGCACCGTCGGCACACAACGCGCCGTGGCTTGGGGGGAATTGAGTCAGAGATTTTGGTTGGGGAGGGATCCGAGCGCGTCGACCTTGCCCTAGCGAGATTGTTGGTGGGCCTAGCCAGCTGGGTGTATTCTCGGTCGGACCGAGCGGATCGGTTAAAATCCGAGCCGGTCCGGATGTGCCTTCGGGCTTAATTATATAGACCGGACCAGACAAATATACTAGAGGACTCGGATCGTTTGGTGAGAGCAACTAGTTAACGAGCGCTTTTTCGAGAGCCTCGCAACGATCACGGCCACTTGGCGCACTCTCAGCCACCTGCCATGTGTCGTGCTCTGGGCGTTCCCTCTAATATATTTTTATTTTTCTGCACACTTTTTCTTTTTTTTAAACGGTTTTTTCGGGTTTTTTCAATGTTTCGGTTTTTCATCGGTCTTTCTTAGCTTTTGGGTCAAAAAAATTCGAAAAGAAAATTTGCGCGAAAAAACGCATTTTTTTCATTCACGGTTTTGCTTCCGCGAAAAACACAGGTGTGCTTTCGCAAGAGTCACAATCGTGCATTTGAGAAACGAATAAAACTCGTTTTCAGTTTTTTTTTCCTTTCGTGAGAGACACGGGTTTGCTTCCGCGAGAGGCACGGTTGTGCTTTCGCGAGAGTCATGGCCGTGCCTTTCGGAAACGAAAAAAAACACGTTTTCTTTTTTTCCTTCCGCGAGAGGCATGATT
Organism: Triticum monococcum; assembly: GCA_034509565.1. Lineage (NCBI taxonomy): Eukaryota > Viridiplantae > Streptophyta > Magnoliopsida > Poales > Poaceae > Triticum > Triticum monococcum. The sequence goes on along the minus strand of CM067847.1, from coordinate 6,754,753 downwards.
TTGTTTCCACGTGAGGCACGGTTGTGCTTTCAGGAGAGTCACAACCATGCCTCTTGGAAAAGGGAAAAAAACGTGTTTTCTGTTTTGTTTCCTTCCGCGAGGGGCATGGTTTTGCTTCCGCGAGAGGCATGGTTGTGATTTCGCGAGAGACACGAGCGTGCCTCTTTCGAAAAGGGAGAAAACCTGTGCTCCCGGTTCAGTTTTTTTTGTCCGGTTTTTTCGTGAAAAAAAGTTTGTCAAAATCTACCAACATGGGATCTAGTTTCAAAGATCTCGACGCGAAGAATCCAACGGTGAAAACGGTTTGAGATTTGGACGCACGGTTTAAGAGATAAAATGTTTTAAATAAATGGATCTACGAAAAAAGGGAAAACTCCCTGGTTGCGACAAGTGGCACACATACAGCGCGCCACTTGTCGCAACCTGGAAGATGGGAGTGATCTTTGTAACGAGTACTCCTCAACTAGTGATTTCGACGTACGGTCTGGTCCAGCGTGGGCCACGAGCGGGCCGAAAAGCTCAATTGGTTGGTCCATCCTTAGTTTTTCTCTTTTTTGAGTTGCCGTCCACCATTAGTTGGAGTTTTATATTTGATGGGAAGAAGACTGAAAGCATAAAAGCGGGAAATAACTGATTATTTGATTTATGTTTGTTTTAGCCACGATTATATTCTACGTCTGTTTTAGCAATGAATATGCAGTTCATAAGGTTGTCCCGTGTGGGACCGAATTGGAAGCTTCATTCAGAAGAAGAAACTGTCGTAACGTTCGAGTTGCAGCTTGCTAGACACACCCATGAGCTAGCTGTTGAGAAAACCATCCAGGCATCGACTCTCGGAAGGATACGGTAATCTTCCATAACACCCAGACCCAGCGTGTCAGTGAAGTAGGACGACAGAGCTTCATTGGCGCACGCAGAGGGCTGTCGATGATGGGCCTAATTTTGTACGTATACGCAACGGCCTTTGAACTCTCCGCCGGAACTCTCTGGCTCTCCACGTCGTTGTGCCAACCTGAATGTCCAAAGCGATCACCTTTGGTTTTATCACCTGAGTGGAACTTCCCAGGACTACGAATGGAGACAAAAAAGTTAGAGCGATAGGGTCGGGCGTAAGTATACATAAATCAAAAACAATCGGCGGATGACACGAGGTATACAGCAATTTTGTATTTTTGCGGCGCAGTAGCACATCGGTGTAATCAGCACCTTGCGGTTGGGGAGGTTCAGTGTTCATTTATTATGTACCATATATATAGTCAGCCTACATGGGCACTGGCATCACTTTTTTTTTATTGACGTCCGGAAAAAGAGGTGCCAGCTGCGAGGGAACTCCCGGCCATGGTCTTCTTCTCTTCAAAATTGGGAAGCCTACAGGAGGCTGACAGTGCCATTGTGGGAGGCATGCAGGAGGAGACGTCCCGAGGGTGTGGAATACGGCCGATGCGGCGGCGGAGGCAGACGCGACTGCTGCTGCTGCCCCGAATTCCCCCCTCGCACCGATGCCGCACCAATTCGCTGCCGGTCACCACGGAGCGGACGGAAACACCTGGACATGATCAGCCCACTATCGCGTCCTCCTTCCACCGCTAACATGTTCTTCACCAGAACCTCCTCTCTGCGCGCTCTGTGTTCTATGTGGCAAGCAACGCTCCCTGAATTCAACAGCCCCTGCACTACAACAGCAGGTGAGAATAAAGTTCTCACTTTCAGGTAATTTCAGTAATTTCCTTACATAGTGAAATACTTACCTTTTGGTCAAAATATTTCAGCAATATACATGAATGAAATTCTTATTTTTAAGTTTCAAAACATTACGTTTGATCCTTATCAAATTCAAATGAAAATTTCAGCGGTTCGGCGGAAATGAAAACACAAATAGTTGAATTTCACTCAAATTCAGTGATTACAGCAATGGCTGAAATTCTTCTCAAACCGAAACTCAATACCATTGGCAGGGGCTCTGGATGTCATCATTCATGTAATTTGTACTAGTAACTGCATCCTGGATTGGGCATGGCCATCCTACTGGCTCATATGCATGCATGTTCCTGACATGTACGTTGTTAAAAAAATCCACCCATGGACCAATCACATCAAGTAAGCGAACAGACACGCACGGAAAAAACTTATAACCAAGGGCATGTATCGCTCTCTTTGTTTTTCTTTGTTTCTCCTTTTCTCAAATCCCCACAATACAATCTTGCTGTTCTATGCCTATGCATATACACGTTCGCCGAGGAGTAAACACGACCAACATGACAAGCCGACTAGGACTTCTAAACGTACACAGTCAAATCTTCTATCACCACACTGACACTATTGGACTCCAAGTCCACTCCCTATACTTAATTAGTCAATACGGCAGACCGCCAAGCCCACATGATGATGTAACGTGTTATTAACAATTCAAGATTAACTGCTAACATGCATCAGTGCTTATAGTCATCGTCAGGTGGTCTACAAATTTGAAAATAATGCTTATTATTTGTTGTTTTCATTGTACTGCCATAATTGATGATTAACAGATTAAAAAAAATCCCGCAAAAAAAGGAGGGAAGCGGACATCAATAGCACCCTAGAAACAAGAAGGTAGGGGGCAGACAAATACGATGTGACTCCTCATATTTTTGATGGCCTTGCACATAAGGTAGTACACTCGGGAAACCCCTTCTTCAGGACGGCAGCTCAATTGGACATGGGGCATCAAGAGGATCCAACCGAAAAACTCCACCTTAGAAGGGATGGTTGTCTTTCAAAAAAAAAAAGGGGGCGGGGGGTGGTTGTCACATAGGATTCTAAACCATAAGAAAGTATAAAAGTGCAGGAAATAGGAAGCCTTCTACGTATAATATGGAGGAATGAAAATAGGGGAAAGAAACAGTAGCTAAGCGTTCTGGACGTCGGATGGATAAGATAAGGTTGCCCGGAGTTGTACTAGTACTAACCACGCATTAGCAGATGTATGATAATTTTTTATTCGAATGCTAGGCATTCTTATGCATGGACCCACCCTAGCATATTTTATTTAGCGTATAAGTGAGCAGCCTCGGTCTTCCGCAAAAAAAAAGAGGTCAGGGCATATTTGTTGATTCCTATGGAATCGCCACTTTTTTTCGCGGAATATGAAATCGCCACTGTTAGCAATTCTTTCCTCTGGTGTATTGTAGTGAATTCCTTTGTACCGAACACAACAAAGGGTAAAGAAACCATGAAATCGACAAATCCTTTGGAATGTCTAGAAATCCTTTTAAGAGAACGGGGCCTAATAAGTTGCAAGCATGAATAGCTAAGGTCTCATTGTCTCAACTGGAATAACATTCTACACTACTTCAAAAGGCACACATATTCTTGTAATTTTCATTATTCTTTATCATTTCATGTTATCAAACTAATGATGAACATGCATCTTTATCTACCTCTCATAGCTGCAGGTTGACCACCCCTGACATGAGCCTCTTCGCGCGTTACCCGGCCGCTGGAAATGCCCGGATCGTGGTAGTTCAATCCCACCTGCCATCCTGTAGTGCCGCCACCAGTCAAGTACAGTGAACAAGGCATAGTCGACAACCTTATTGAAAATAATCAAGAGAAGCATGTGGGCTAGCAGAAGGATAGGAGAGGACGAACTGTACGTAGTCCACATTGAGGGCACAACTGGCATCAGTCTCCCGACTACGCTACTTGTTAAGAAGTTCCAGAATGTGAACCCGACACAAATAGTCGCTGATAACGTCAAGAACTGCTGCATGTCAGAGATGATCCTGTTAGCTAGCGTCTGTCATGAAAATATCATCAATGTCCTGTTGTTTATCTAGAGGGAAGATGCGATCATGCTTGTCTACAAGTACCCGCTGAATGGCAACCTTGACTACTGATTGCACCAGTGGGCGGAGGGTGAGCTGCTGCTAAGCTGACTGGAGAGAAAGATCATTGCCATTAGCGTGGCCCAAGGGCTTTACCACCTGTATCACGAATGCAACACACCGATCGTCCACCACAAGCTCACCTCTAATAACATCTTCCTTGATCAGGAGTTGAATGTGAAGATCCCCGATTTTGGTGTTGCCGGGCCTAACCAACCAATGTTAATTGCAGAGATTCTTGTTGGTAACTTTGGGTATTGATAATACTTCATTACTTGAAAGGTATGGTGTGGTGCTGCTGGAGCTAGTAACCGGGAAGGTGGCCAATGGAGCAGGAGTGGATGGTCTATATGTAATTTGGGCTCGGGATAACTACAATGAATAATGGCAAACCATCTAAAAATGTTCAAGATGATGTGGACAAGGGCATCCATGTTTGAGGTTAGTTCTCTATTCTTTCTTGAGGTTATTTAGCGAAGAGGATTTGGCTCTGGGTTGAGAGAGTACATAGAAACTATCCTTTGCACCTCAAGCTCACGCGTTCTGATTAATGGCAACACAACCGAGGAAGTGTAGGACGTGGTCTTCGCCAAGCAGACGCGATTTACCCAATGCTTTCCTCACAAAAATTAATGTGTTAAACATCGTATTCCTTCGCTTTGATCAGTTGCAAATCGTACAACCCCTAGCTCCTTGGGGATCAAGCACCAATTTTCTCTATTCGCGGATGACATGGCCCTCTTCATGCGCCTATTGTTAGAGGGTCGGAAAAACACCGGACTCACTATAGTTCTTTTTGGGACTGCTTCTGGGCTGCAAGTCAACCTAGCTAAGAGTGAGATCGTTCCTATCAAATGTGACAACATGGATGTGACGAAAATTCTCCATAGATTCCTCATTGCAATGGAAGCCTTCCGCTATCAAGTACTTGGGATTGTCGCTGTCACACAAGGGCCTGAGGAAGGTGGGTTTCATGCCATATGTTGATAAATTGCGAATAGACAGCCGACATGGAAATCTGGGTTGATTGCAGTGAGTGGGAAGCTCGTGTTAATCAATTTGACAATCACTTACTGGTGCATATTTGCCGTGCTTGAAATGGATCTCCGGCCGTGGTTTCTCAAAATTGTGGCAAAATTTCAACTCGATTTCTTTTGAACATGGAGCGATGACGCAAAAGGCGGCCAATGCAAGGTAGGCGGTTTACTTCCCAAAAAGCTTGGTGGCCTTGGGCCCTGTTTGGTTCCAATAAGTCACCTGACTTATAAGTCAGGTGACTTAAAACCAGTGACTTATAAGTCACATCTGTTTAGCTGTCACCTGACTTATAAGTCACCTGATCACATCTTTTCATCTTATTTTTTTATGTAAAGATGGTGGGACCCATGCAAAAGAGGGTGATTTATAAGTTTTAATTTGGAGTGGAGCAACTTACGACTTATAAGTTGGGATCGGGTCTGTTTGGCAAAATAAGTCACTTTTTCACTTTTTGACTTATAAGTTGGTGACTTAGGCCCTGTTTGGTTCCAAATAAGTCACCAACTTATAAGTTGAAAAGTGAAAAAAGTGACTTATTTTACCAAACAGGCCCAACTTATAAGTCATAAGTTGCTCCACCCCAACTTAAAACTTACAAGTCACCCCTTTTGCATGGGTCCCACCACTTTTACATAAAAAAACAAGATGGAAATGTGTGCTCAGGTGACTTATAAGTCAGATGACAACCAAACAGGCGTGACTTATAAGTCACTGGTTTTAAGTCACCTGACTTATAAGTCAGGTGACTTATTGGAACCAAACATACTCTTATTTGAAACTAATCAGGCCCTTAGATTCATTACTTGAAACTCCAAACCGTTGCGCCTAGGACCAAGTGGCTATTGATGGCGAAGAAGAGTGGTCAAATCATGCGGCGTGCTTTGAATCTGGTGGATTCCGGTGAAGCGTAGGCTCGCTTTGCAGACTTCACAACAATCCACATAGAGAGAGATAGGTCCGCGATCTTATGGCTATCTCTCTCGTGCCATGGCCAAATGCATGGACATGGAAACAGACCTCCTCGTTGAATCACACAATCCGATCAACATACAATGCAACATTCCGGGACGCATCGATCCCCCCCCCCCCCCCCCCCAATCCCGTGAAAGGTCTACAAATACTTTGGTTACTAAAACTTTCCAAACTATTTCTCTATCCCCCATGAATTTTGCTGGGGTTGGCCTTCCTATTTCCAATCCTAATACTACACATCAATTGTGTAAGCATTACTCCCCCCCCCCCCCCCCCCCCTGCCCACAAGCGGTCGGCAGCCCCATGAATTTACGTCAGACTTTGGTTGCAATGCACTAGCATATACTCGTACTAATGGCAGGTGATAATGACTTTGGTTCATGAATTTAAGATGTTTTGGATATTCAATATGGACTACATATGGACTGAAATGAGTGAATAAACATTCTAAATATGTCTATACATTCGATTCACAAAAAAGTTAGAACATCTTAAATATGTGAATGGAGGGAGTACTTAATTAGTATTAAAAATACTATACAAATCCAAAGCTATCTCTAAGGCTACGCGTTGAAGCCACAAGATGGCTCACATTTCCTGTGATAGAAGGCCGGAAGCACCATTGTTGTTGGTAGTTTCGTCCGTTCATTTGCTCAGGCTAAGGGTTGCCTCTCCATCTCTGAATGATTGATCGATTTTCTTGTTGGCACTTCGGCCGCTCCTATCCATGTGAACCATGTCACCCGACGACGCTCAACGCTCTGAGGTGCCACATATCCAACACCACCACTTCAAGAGACCAGGGCACCATGGGCATGTTTGGTTGGTGACTAACTTTGCTATAGGTTAGCTTAAAAATTGTCATAGGTTACCACACTATTTTTGCAACATTTTCCTTACCTAAGTTGTTTAAATTTTTAGCCACACATTTGTTTGCCTTAGCGAAATCTGGTCACACTTTTGTGTGTAAGAAATGTGGAGCTTATTCCTCACAGAAATAATCTTGCCTTCGGTGTGACTAGAAGCAGACAACCACCTAGCTTGGTCAAACTTTCCTTATTTGAGATGTGGCGAAGTATGGCAAGGTGTGGCTTGGAACCAAACAACCCTCATATTTTTGCGGTGTCGTCGAGTTTGCCACTTCGTTCTACCAAACGCCGCACTGTGTCATCCCATGGCATTGAGTTCACTGATCACCTCAATCACCTCAATCTAAACTCTAGAGGTACAGTAGTATATACACATCTCTACTGATTTTAACTGTGACATTAACAACTGGTCTACGTCACAGAGCTAGAATCAGACTGATATACATGTAGCTCCGCGTCAACTCATTTTAGTTGATATATTATTCTTTGGAGCATGTTTATAGTTAAGATGACAGCAATTCTTATGTTTAAGTCAATGGTGCTAGACGGTGCTAGATGTCTTCAAATTTTGATCCTTATTCATGTGTGGATCATCATTAACACAAAGACATCAGATGATTAAGTACACATAATTAAAAGAAAAGGTACAAATTTTGTGAAAATTTCTCTTTCTTGCCCCCTCATGCTCAAACTATGGCCCTGTTCATGGATCTCTTGCATATTGCTTTTATGGGCGAGCAATCTGGGGTTATATCCTGGCTTGGGTTCGCCTACGTGCGCTAACGCCCACTGCCAACTCCAATTTGTTGCTGTTGTGGACTGGCATCCAGCGGTGCCTTCATCAAGACTCGAGGAGAGAGGTGAACTCGGTATTCATCTGCACGTTCTGGAACCCCTGGATCTAATGGAATAGGAGGGTGTTTAGACACTCCGCACTCCCTTCGTAGCTGCTTGTCGATAGTATAGTATTAAGACTCAATGTTGTGAGTGGATGAAGATAGGAAATGGTAGTCTAGCGAGAGTAGTTCAGTAGCGTCTAGATGGGTTGGGGTATATGCATTACGAGAGACCGTATGTGACGTTGCGTTACACTTAGTAAATGAGATTTCTCTTTCTTTATGCGTACGCATGTAGATCTCATGCACGTTTCCAGAAGAGACAGGGCATCTATACATGGAGGAGATCGCGACCTTGCTCCGACAAGTCCCCTTATAAACTCCCCCCTAAAAGTGGTTATACGGAGTGTCCATACAATTTAGGATAGGTTTGGAGATGAGCATCTCCAACAGGTTCCCTTAGAAACTCTCCTATAATTGTTTTTCACAGGTGGCGTGGCGGCAGCGGTAGTCAGCGGGGGCGGCACGTTAATGTGGCATTTTTAGTAAAAGGTTTACGGAAAGGCTTTCTTCCCCTAAGTTGCAGTTAAAGGACTTGTTTGGAACTGTTTTTTTTTTTGCTCATCTAGCCGTAGACCATTTTTTTATACGGGAAAGGGGACTTGTTTTTTTTTTGGTAGAAAGGGGACTTGTTAATGATACTCTTAGAGCATCTCCAACATGTCCTCTTAAAAACACCCTCTAAAAGTGATTATACTGGGCTATTGTATAATTTAAGTGGGGTTTGCAGTTGAGCATCTCTAACAAGTGGTTCTTGGCGGCGGCACCGATAATCATCGGTGGTTGATGATGGTCGCATGGTAGTCGGCGGCGCATCGGCTTGGTGGGTTGGCAGCGGCGCACCGACGTGGCATTTTCATGGGAAGGTTTTTGGGAAAATCCATATTCTTCTATATATAGGAAGTTGGGCTGATTAGAGCATCTTCAGCCGTGCCCCTAACAAAGACTCCAGGCGAGTTTTCAGCCGCAGGCGTAAAAAAATCAGCCCAGTCGCGCCTCCAAAGGTCCAATTTTCACCGACTCGGGCCGAAATTAGCGTCGGCGGATCCAACCCGACCCCGGCGTGCTGGAGGCGCTCGGGGCGCCGGACGAATCATTTTTGGTGCGAAAGAGCCGCAGGCCTCTTTGCCAGCGACTTGTCTCGCTTCTCATCGCTTCGTCGTCCTCATCGCCTCGTTTCCCGCGGCGAATCAATGCCAAAGTTGCCGCGCGCTGCCGCGCCGGTCAGCCTCCGCCATTGATGCCTCACGGGCAGCGCAGTGAAAACGAGACGACGCGCGTCACCTCGCATGCCACGCATAACGTGGCGGCCACGCGTACGCGCGGCGCCTCCGCCTACATAAAGCCGACCCCCAGCGCGCCGGTGGCACGCACAGAGTCTCCATCGCTGGCGCCACCTTTCTCCCCTTCCTCCCTCTCCCCTCGCCGTCTCCAGCTCAAACAATGGCCGAACGCTTCCCAGGCGACGGCACGGCGGCGAACGGCTTCGCCCGCCGCCACCTTCACGAGTACGAAGCTCGGCTCCTCTTTGAGGCCGAGTACCCGACAGCCCGCTCTGGGAGTCATACTTCCGCCGCCGCCACGCCGTGCAGCTCGAGGCCACCAACGGCGTCGTTCCCTCCGGCAGGCTCAACTCCGAGGGGTGGCGCCGATGGTGGGGCATGCGCGGCCGCACGCTGGAGGCCGCCCTCGAGTAAATCGAGGGTGGCAACACGCCGAGGCTGGAGTACCCCTCCCCACGGTCCTTCTCTCGCCGCCGTGGGAGCTCGTGGACGCCGAGGCGCATGGACCCAGGGGCGTCCTCGTCCTCGTCAGGTCGGTCGACCGGCTCTCCCTGCCTCTGCCCCGCCAAGCCGGAGCCCCGGGACACGCCTGTCAGCGTGTGCACCCACAGTTCCGGCGTCCGCATCGATGGCTCCGCCCCCGCCTCTGGCCGCCTCGTCCTTGTCAGGCCGAAGTCGGAGCCCGGCCTCCCCGCGGAGTACGAGGAGATAGCCCGACGCGGCATCTCCAACGAGGACGCCATGCAATGGGCGCGGGACGACTACCTCCGCGACGAGATGGTCCGGCAGCGCCGGGCCCTGGAGGAGATAGCCGCCCGCAAACGTGGGCGCGAGGACGAGCACGGCATCGTGGTCCTCGACAGCGACGACGACGACGACGCCCCCGGACCGTCCAACCCGCCGCGCCAACCGGGGGAGGGTTGCAGCAGGGACGGCGGCCGCGGCGGAGGCGGCGACACGACGACGACGACGGCGGCGGCGGCGGCTGCGACTACACGCGGTTCTACAGCCTCCTCGGCATGTAGATCTGCAAGGGTGGCGGGCGGCGAGGAGCGGCGAGGGAGACGGCGAGGAGCAACCTAGTAGCTTTTTTTCTTTTTGTAAAATATTTTAAATATGAATGAACTCGCCGAAGTTTGGTTGAATTTGCGCCGTGTTTGTGCTGTAATTTATATTTTTTTTAAAGCGTGGACGCCGTGACTGGGGGCATCACGCCCCCAGCGCGTCGTTTATCGCCGGTACGTTCCAGGGAACGATTTTTAGCGCCTCCTGGAGGCCAACGGCTGGAGATGCTCTTATACTTGGTTTTAAGAAGAGGGGACATGTTGAGGCAGTCTTTTTCTTTTCTACCTAACGCCCTTAAATCAGTTTCTTATATGGGAAAAAGTAAAATTGTTGGAGGTGCTCTTAGCTGGCCGGTGAAAGCAAATGATTATGGTTCTCATACGACTTGGCAGTTGGCACAAAACAAAACCCAAGACCGAGGCGGAATATATAATTGTAAATTAGCCTTGCTTTATTTAGAAATTTAATTTCCCTGCTCTGAAGCTGACAGGCATCGCGGCGGCTGAAAGTACGAGGCCTCGATTGGATTATTATTACTCCAGAAAATTTATAAGCAGAGTTACCAATGTCTCCCCGTCCGGCTGGCTTCTCATTCTCATTGGAACTGATCGAGGTACGTATACGCTGTCAATTAGTTCATACTCCAGAAAATTTTGCTTCTATCCTCTCGATTTTCTTCACGAATTCATATCACTTTTTTCTCCACAATTCATACCGCTTTCTTTCCATATTTGTGTTCCAGAAAGAATTATCAAATCATGCCCATAGATCACTTGTTTAAAATGTTTGATTCGGATTCTACAACATTTTTTTTCTGTAGATTAATCATAGCATAAGTTTTCACTGGCTCTGTAAATGTTTTAGAAATTATTCACAAAAGTTCCAATGAAATTTCTAAACCCACAATGATAATTTCATCTACAAAAATGCTATGCCTAGGTAAACCTACGTAGGCAACTTACGTAACTTTCCTAAATCCTCTCCTCCGCCCCCTGATTTCAGCCGTGTGGGGGCTCGGGCGCTAATCCTGCCTCAACTAATTTGGGTCACATCAGCACGTAGCACAAACATGCATTGCTCTTTCATCTAGCAGTAGTTAGTACTACTAATTGAGGCAAAATCACGTACAAACAGGCGGTGTCCTCTAGTCAGCGCCACTACACGACGTATGTTGCGGATCCGCCTGGAGATGATGGAGCCGCAAGCCCTCGCTCTTGTTGCGCAGACGAGTTGGGACGGCCGGCCGTTTCTTCACGGCATGCGGCTGCCGGCACGCACGCAGGAGACTAGGAGACTGCGGCCGCTGCGTCGGTCCAGCGGCGCCACTGTTGGAATAAGCCATGGCTTGGCGTCACAGTTGGAATGCGCGCAGAACGTGCGGGATGTATTGGTGCAGTCGGGCTCATCAGGTTCGTCGGGCGCGTCAGTGGCGCGCGGGACATGCTAGACGCAGCAGCATGGCGTACGCGTGTAGTGTGTCTACTGGTAGTACTGTCATGTGTATGGTCATGGTGTGTGTGTGGTCTGGTGGTGCGTGAGCTCACGTTGGGTTCCACTGCATAGGCCTGTGTTGTTAGCGACATGAGTACTGCTACACGGACGACACTGTTCGGCCGATTTACAGACGACGCTATAAATCCAACCATGCATGGCTCAGAGCAAGTGTCTAACAGCCGCTGGATAAAGTATCGTCTGCAAATCGGGCATGAAGTGTCGGCCGCAAAGTAGTTCCGTAGCGACATTAGCGGCAGCGCGTAGCGGTCAGTCAATGGCCGGCCGCGTCGTACGCGTTAGTGCGCGGCAAGAGCGCAGCCGAAGCCCATGACTCGCACGCTCTAGCGAGTGGAGGAGATGGGCAACGGAAACTTGGGTGCTACCCAGCTGTGAGACTATAAATTCACGGCCACTGTTTGTATGGAAGTTTTGTGTTTTGGAAAGGAAAAGTAACGGGGCTGTGAAATCGGGTGAAACTCCAATGTATTGTGTGCTCCTCCTTTTTCTACCTCTAGCTACAAGAGAGCTTATGTAATGTTATCTACAAGGTCATATCAAAGTGTTTGGTGAACCGGTTGAGGCCAATCTTAGATGATATTATATCGCCGAAGCAGAGTGCTTTCATCCCCGGAAGGATGATTACGGATAATGCACTCATAGCTTTCGAGTGCATACATCATATAAAGCAAGAGAAAGATCCCACCAGAAATTTTTGTGCCTATAAGCTCGACTTATCAAAGGCATATGACAGAGTTGATTAGGTTTTCTTGAAGCAAATGATGCAGAAATTGGGTTTCTCTCATCGTTGGGTGGACTGGATTATGACATGTGTCACTTTGGTGAGGTATTCGGTAAAACTTAATGGAACCCTTCTAGAGTCGTTTGCACCGTCGCGTGGGCTACGGCAAGGTGACCCATTATCGCCCTTCTTATTCCTTTTTGTTGCTGACGGGCTCTCTGTGATTCTGAAGCATGAAGTTAATATTGGCAATATCACTCCTATAAAAGTCTGTAGAAGGGCGTTGGGAATATCACATCTTTTATTCATAGATGACTCCTTGCTGTTTTTTGAAGCAACACGGGATCAAGCCTTGAAAGTTAAGGAGATTTTGGACCTGTATGCTAGTGCTACTTGCCAGAGCATTAATCTAAACAAGTGCTCTATATTATACGGACATGCTTGCCTAGAGGATGTCCAGAATGATGTCCGTACTATACTTGAAGTTACCAATGCTGAATTTGAGGAAAAATACTTGGGTCTGCCTACATCTGAAGGTCGGATGTCTAAAGGACGGTTCCAAAATTTGCAAGCTAGTCTCACTAAGAGACTCATACAGTGGGGAGATGGGTGGCTGGCGCAAGCGGGCCATGAAGTTCTAATCAAGTCAGTTGCACAATCTCTCCCAACATATATAATGGGCGTTTTTACACTTCCGTTCTCAGTTTGTGATGACCTAACAAGGATGGTGAGAAACTTTTATTGGGGCTCTAAAGATGGTCGCAGGAAAGTTCATTGAAAGTCTTGGGATTATTTGTTGCAGCCAAAATGTAAAGGAGGGCTTGGATTTCGCGATTACAGACTATTCAACCAAGCACTCCTCGCACGCCAAGCTTAGAGACTTATTGAGAGGCTGGAGAGCCTTTGTGCTCGACTGTTAAAAGCTCGTTATTATCCGGATGGTCAGTTTGAGGACACGGTCTTTTCTGGTAATGCCTCCTCGTCATGGCAAGCCATAAGCTATGGACTAGAGCTCCAGAAAAAAAGCCTAGTCTGGAGAGTGGGCAATGGAGCAAGCATTCGTGTGTGGAGAGACAATTGGATACCTAGACCCCATTCCTTCAAACCGGTCACTCCAAGAGGTAATTGCCGCATCCGTTATGTGTCCGAACTACTTACTGACAATGGGTCATGGAATATGAACTTGCTGCAGAATTACTTTTGGCCTTGTGATGTGAATGAAATCATTAAAATTAGAGCGTCTCCGAGGCATAAGGAGGATACAATTGCATGGGGTCCAGGGAGGTTTGGACAATTCTCGGTGAAGTCGGCGTATGAGTTTGCTTTTGAGAAAGCCAACAGAGAATATCAACCTGCCTCTAGCACTAATCCGGAGGGCTGCCGGGCCATCTGGAACTTGATATGGAAAACGGAAGTCCCCCCATAGTCAAATTTTTTGCTTGGAGAGTGGTCTCAGATTCCCTTCCTACTTGGGTTAACAAGCATAAAAGGACCTTGGAAATCACCAACATATGTCCGATGTGTGGCGTGGAACCGGAGGACAACTTCCATCCGTTTTGTCGATGCCCTAGAGCACGAGAATTATGGTTGTATATGTCGGATGTTTGGAATCTTCCACTGGTTGATACTGTGGCGAATGTTCGAAAGGAATGGCTGTTCCAAGTGCTACAGCCATTACATGAAATAGAGAGGTCCATGCTTCTTATGACACTCTGGAGGTGTTGGTTCATTCGTAATGAGATAGTGCACAACAAGATTCCGCCGCCTCTTGAGGTATCGAGGAGGTTCCTTGTTAGCTATCTGGAGTCGCTAATTGCTATCAAAATGAACACACACATGGATCCAGTCAAGGGGAAATCGATCATCTCCTTCGATCGCACACTACTTCAGGCTGATGCAGCGCCCTCACCGGCCGGCCCCAAGTGGTCTGCTCCACCGAAAGGGTGGGTAAAGCTAAACACAGACGGTTCTTTTGCTGATGGTAGGGCAGGAGCAGGTATGGTATTACGGAACCCTTCGGGGGGCATAATCTTTTCAGCTTGCAGAACACTCTACTCGTGTCGTGAAGCTTTGGAGGCGGAGTTGTGTGATTGCATGGAAGGGCTATCTCTAGCGATCCAGAGAAGTGATCGTTCAGTGGCCATTGAATTGGATTCACTTGTTGCTATAAAGCTTATTCAAGGACAGGAGAAAGACATGTCTATTTATGCTTCCTTAGTTAAAGAGATTAGATATCTTTTATCACTTCGTGAAAGTTGTATTACTCATGTAAACCGGACTCAAAATCAGGTTAGCGATAGTCTAGCAAATTTTGCTCGTACCGAGGGAAGAACCATGACTTGGATTGGCTCTGGTCCCCCGGCAGTGCTTGAGCTAGTCACCGCTGATTGTAACTCTTTGATGGCTTGAGTAATACAATATTTCTACCCGCAAAAAAACAACAACAGCCACCACCGGCCGGCGTCGTAGGGTCGGTTCCGAAGCACCGGGAGACGAGGATCTACTTTCCAAAGTTGATTTCGTCACCGGCCGCTTCGAGCTCCCGTTGCCCTTGTTGCACCCTTCTTCTCAAACTCCGACTGGTCCAGTCTCCAATACCAAATTCCTTCCGTGCACCCTTCTTCTCAAATTCTGACCTCTGCCTCTACGTTCCGCTCAACTAATTTGATGCACCGCCGCTGAGCTCCCCGTCGCCTTCCCACTTACAAAAAAAGGCTTTGGCCCCATTTTATCTATAAAGAACCAAGCATTAACCTGTTAGAGTTTGAGGACAACATGACATGTAATCTCAACTATCTTCTTCCTGTATCTATCTTTTATATCTCTATGTAACAGATGTATCCTTGCGATCGGTTGGTTCTCTTGTAAACCACGGCAAGGTTTTTGCCCTTGATAAATAAACTCATGTGGCTCTCCCAGGAGAATAGGAATGTTTTCATCTAATCTTAGATAGTATACAGTGTTAGAGATGCGACTGGCAAATTGAAGCAACGAAGAACGAAATCAACACAGGAGACATGAGATTAACATGGAAACCCCGTCCAACACGAAGTGAAAAAAAACCATGGGCGCTAGCCAGCAAATCTTCACTATATCGAAGGAGGATACAAACTCCAGGGATTTTGAACTGACCAACTTATCTCGTGACCTAGGTTAATACTTATATTTGGATCATAACATAACAAACTCCACCTTGAGACAAATTTTATCTTGTAGCATGAATGAGAACCTCCTCCCTAAACAACAAAGAAAACACTTTCAGCGCCAAGCATGCACTTAAGACTAATGAGTTATACCAATTAAGTCTGAGCAAAAGCTCAAACATTTATCATGAGTACTAATCTTGCATACCTTCAGTTTATCTTGCTCGACAATGTCTTGAACATAATGGTATTTGACATCAATGTGCTTTGTTCTCTCATGGAACATCTAATCCTTGGTGAGGTATATGGCACTCTGACTGTCACAAAACAAACTAATGGAAGAATTATCTCCACGAAGCTCAGATTACAAACCTTCCAGCCAAACCAATTCTTTACATGCTTCTGCAATAACCATCTATTCTGCTTCGGTGGTAGACTGGACAACTACTGGCTGCAACATTGTCGTCCAACTCACGACATAACCATCAATAGTGAACACATAACCTGGAAGGGTCCCCCTCTTATTCAAATCGCTGGATGTAAAATCTGGATCCACATAGCCAGTTAGTGTCTCACCAGTCATCCGAATTTTAAACAAGCATTGGAAGTGTCACGAAGATACCTGAAAATCCATTGAACAACCTTACAATGTCCATTACCAGGGTTACCATGTATCTACTGACCAAACTCATTGCAAGTGACAAATTAGGATGAGAACACACCATGACAGACATTAAAGAACCGACAGCATTAGAATATGGAAACCTCGACATATACTCAAAATCTTCATCCGTAGTAGGACATTGAGAAGATGATAAATTGAAACGGGGAGCAATGATAGTGCTTACTGAGTTAGCATCATCCATGTTAAAACGATGAGGAACTTTCTTAATCTAACTTTCTTGACTAAGAAATAGCAAACCAGAATTTCTGTCCCTTGTAATCTTCATACCTAGAAATTTCTTATTAGCACCAAGACCCTTCATATCAAACTCACTACTTAACTGTGCCTTTAAAGCAGTGATCTCATTCTTGCCCTTGGCCGCAATCAACATGTCATCAACATATAACAACAAGCATATAGGTGATCCATCGACAAATTTAATGTAAACACAACTAGCATATGCAGACCTCTTAAATCCATGTGCTATCATATATGAATCGAACCTTTTATACCACTGTCTCGGAGACCGTTTCAAATCATATAAGGACCTCTTTAACTTGAAAACAAATTCCTCCTTACCAGGCACTATGAAACTTTCTGGTTGGTCCATGTAATTCTCCTCCTCCAGTTCTCCACGCAGAAAAGTAGTCTTGACATCTAACTACTCAAGCCCAAGATCATGCATAGCAACAATATCGAAAAGTGTACAAATAAAACTATGCTTCACAACTGGAGAGAACACATCATTATAATCAATACCAGGCATGTAACTGAAGCCCTTAACTACTAGGCTTGCCTTAAACCTCGCGGGCTCACTTGGAGACAAACCTTCCTTTCTTTTCAAGATCCATTTGCAGCGAACAGTCTTCTTTTTTGTTTAAGTAAGCGCACAACATGCCACGTGCCATTTTTCTCAAGTGACTGCATCTTTTCTTGCATAGCAGCAATCCACTCCTCGTTGTCACCGAAAATAACTGCTGAAGTGTATATGGATGGCTCAAGGATGTTCTCAACATGTCCTGCACAACTGAAAGCATAATGAACAATGTGACACTCTTTAATTAGACGTTTAGGTTTGTTAATGACTCTCTTTCTCCTATCGGGTACAAGAGACTAAATTTCTCACTGCAAAACAATGGGTGAGTGCTGCACAACATCATCATCATGAACCTCTGTATCTGAAGCATCATCAACATTATCATCTACCTGTCCATCTAGAGCAACATCATCATAGTCAACAATTAAATTTTCCTCCTCATCAAGGTGCTCCACCTGCATATTAACTCATTGTGGCTCTACATCCAAAGTATATGTGGACACTTCATCATGATACATAATAGATTCATTGAAAAAAACACTCCTACTCACAAAATCCTTATTAGTTTCTGGATTTCATAACCTGTATTCCTTTACTCCCCGAACCATAACCAACAAACACACATTTAATAGATCTAGGCTCAAGTTTTCTGTTATCAACGTGTGCATATGCAGTGCCGCCGAAAACTCTCAACTTTGAATAATCAACTGATGTACCAGACCAGACCTTAATGGGAGTTTTCTTGTTAAGTGGAACGGACGGTGACCTGTTGATGAGGTAGCAGGCGGTGGAGGCTGCTTCAGCCCAAACGTGTTTGCCCATGCGTGCATTAGACAACATGCAACGAGCCCTAGAGATGATGTTTCTGTGCAGGCGCTCAGGCACACCATTCTATTGAGGAGTGTACGGAGTGGTGGTGCATGATGATGCCCAAGTTTCTGCAATACCTGTTATAAGTTTTCGAACAGAATCCATACCATTGCCAGTACGAAGTATTTTTACCTTTCTATCATAACTTTCCAATCCTTAAAAGCATCAAACACATCATATTTATTTTTCAGAAAATAAGGCCACACTTTTTTGGAGTAGTCATCAATAATTGTAAGCATATAATGAACACCAACAAGTGAGGGTTTAGGAGAAGGTCCCCGCAAATAAGCATGTATGTAATCTAATATACCTTCTATGGTATGAACAACAACATTGAATTTTACCCTCTTGTGCTTACCAAAAATGCAGTGCTCACAAAACTTCAACTCACTTACGATGCAGCCATCCAGAAGTTCTCTCCTGGTCAATTCTGCCATGCCAAATATGCCCAAGGCACATATGCCAAATATTAGTTTTACTGCATTTATAAAAAATAACAACAACTAATAGTGCTTCCTCTAAGACCAATATAACTTAGCAGAATTCATGTCACCTATCATATGAACGAGGAACCTTTTGTTACCTTCAGAACTCCATGTAAACTAGAGTGTTTTTACCATTTGACGTCAAGAGTATCAGCGAGATGAGGTTTCTGGCCATGCCTGGTATGTATCTCACATCTATCAACGTGTGTATCATGCCATTATGCATTCTAATCTGAACAGAACCAATTCCCATAACCTCACGTGGGTTGTCATCTCTCATACACACAACATCTTCACTCCACACAAACTCAAAGTACTGAACCAATCTCTGTTACATCATATATGCAACGAACATGCAGAATCAAGTATCCATTCATCATGACATGAAACACAGCCAGCAAAAACAACTAAAGCATCATCTAAATAAGACTTATTACCAGATGCAACAATGACGTTACCAATACCATCAGATTTTTTTTAGGGTTCCACGTACTCTTACTCTTCTCCTTATTTTCCAACTTCCAGTAGTCATCAATGAGGTGACCCTCTTTCTTACAATACGTGCAGAATTTGTCCTTCTCAGATCTTCTGGACATGGAACTATCTCTACCGCTATTGCTTTTATCTCTGTTGTTGTTGTTGTTGTTGTTGTTGTTGTTGTTGTTGTACTAGGGCCTGCCTCGTACCTGCAAAGCTTCTCCTTTGGAGGACGATTTCTCAGATTGCAACATATCTTTCATCTTTTCGTTCTCTTGAAGGACCTCATATACATCCCCAATAGCTAGTTCATCATGGCTATATAATATAGTGTCTTGGAAATTTGCAAAGGAACTAGGCAGCGAGCATAAAAGTAGAAGACCTAAATCTTCATCATCATGCTTTATCTACATAGACTGTAAGTCAGGAACGATTTCCTTGAAGATCGATAAGTGGTTTAGTACCGAACCACCTTCTTACAACTTGTACATGAACAACTGCATCTTCATGTGCATCTTGTTGGTCTGATCCTTGGACATCCAGATCGACTCTAGTTTGAGCCAGAGAGCTGCTGTAGTTTTCTCCTCCAGCACTTCTTGCAAAATATTGTTAGACAGATGAAGATGAATCGTAGACATAGCCTTATGATCTTTGCTCTTCTCATCATTAGTCCACGCCTTCTGTTCTTTTCCACCGTAGCCATCTAGCGCCTCATCCAGATCAGCATGTGCCAGCATAGCCCGCATCTTTACTTACCACAAGGAAAACCTCATGCCGTGGTCCAACAACAGAAGATCGAACTTCATCGATGCCATTTCGTCAAAACCCTATACATAAACAAGGTTCTGATGTCAATTGTTGGAGATGCGACATGCAAATCGAAGCAAAGAAGAATGAAATCAACACAGGAGACACGAGATTTAACGTGGAAAGCCCCTCCAACATGAACGGGAAAAACTACGGGCGCCAGCCCACAAATCTTCACTATATCAAGGGAGGTTACAAATACTGGGGATTTTCAACTGATCAACTTATCCCGTGTGGCGGCTTTCAAAGGATATATATATAACACAAGTGACCTAGGTCAATACTGATCTGTACAGCGCGGGGGGACTTCGCACCTCCCCATGGCACCACCAGGCGTCCCTCACGGGGCGGCCCACATGGGCTAACTTTAGACTCGCTATGCTCTGCTTCAGCCCATGCCTAGCAGCGACGGTCCTCGCTCGGCTCGCTCGTCCATGCCGTGGTAGCCCATGACTGTGCACCAACTAGGACGGCCATGCCACAATCCCAAGCCACCCGTCGCTGACCAGAGCGAGATCCAGGCAGATCAAACCCGCATCTAGTAGGAGCCCTCTAGCCACGCTACATCTGACCGGACAGCGCAGGTCGAGGCCCAACCCCACACGCTCTCAAAATACCGCTATGCCGCGTAGTTGCAGCCCGTGGCGCCAGCTGCTGGATCTGATGAAGCCGACACATAGCTAGTCGCCCCACCATGCCACTACACTGGCCCGCCCCACCACCATCGACACACAGCCGCCACCATGCAGTCGCGCCGCCATGCCCAAGGCCCGGCCGCCCGAGGCGCCGCCCCGCGTGAGCGTTTCACTCCCTACCTGCTCATCATGTCCCGCATCGCAACCACCAGGCGAGGAGGGAAAAGAGGCCCTGCCGCCAGCCGGGCTTTCCGGCGGTGGCAAGGGGTGAAAAGAGGCCCCACCGCCAGCCGGGCTTCGCCCGATGATGGTGAGGGGAGGGGTGGCGGGGAAGGAGGTGTTGGTGGCGGCGGCAAGGGTTTCACCCAGCCATCGGCGAGAACGACCGAAGCGAGCTGTTTTTTGCATTCCCACTTTTCCCTCTTACCTTGTTCTTTAAGAGCACCCCCCTCTCTCTCTCTCTCTCTCAACTAGTAAGCAATTTTTCCGACAAAGGGTGAATTTTATTATCTCAAAATGAACTAGTAAGCAATGGTGGACAGAAACTCTGACCGGTTCCTGGGCTGCACCCTTCTTCTCAAACTCCGATCTGTTCGATCTCCAACATCAAATTCCTCCCATGTAGACGGTCCTCTCATCTCCCCCCATGATGCCGCCTCTCCGCTTCCTCTATTCTAGTAAGTGGTAAAAAACGGGCATTTCAGTGAGTTATCAACATTTTAGTAATTTGATCCTTGTATCGTTGTGTATGAAGAATCATGAAAAATAAGCTGCACAGAAAATATAGCAACTCTTGTATGTTGAAGATTCTCTTGGCGGGTTATGGTGTCAACAAGTTTTTGCCCCACAACTGGTGTTTCGACATCGAGCACTGATAGCGAGTTTTGCCTCTTCCCTTTCCTGCCCCTTCACTTGCTACTTGTTTGGGTCTAACATCTAGGTGCCGTTGATCTATGTTTTTCGATAAAGAGTATATAGTAATATCGCGAAGATACCAATTACACCCGGCCTCTGCAACAACGCATGTCCTAATGGTATGACGGATGCACATAGCCAAAAAATCTGCTACAGTGTTTCCGGTCTTGTAGCAGCAGCACAACCACCACCAAGAGAACACCTAATGTCCAGGTTCTCCAAAAGCGACGCGCCTCCAAGGAGGAAACAGTGCACCAATGCCATCGTCGTCCGATCGTAGATTTTGGGTTTTCACCCTGGAGATAATCCCCACTCTCAAAACAATGCCTTCAACAAGACCATTGCCAGTCACAACCAATTAAGACCAGACCTTAGATTTTCACCCAGAAAGAAAGACATTGAACTTCACCTATGTTGTCGCCCCCACTTACATACCGCTGCTACGAATCCCGAAACTCCAAGCAAGTTCCTCAACGTTGTAGACTCCAATCGCCATTACTAGTCTTCTAATCTTGGCTTCCATGACATTCTCCTCCTCTGACATTACCATGGAGCTAAACATATCTCCTGATGGCAACAGATAGGAGAGCTTCGCTGCTCGATCATTAACAGAGAACCAATGGGCACGACCGAATCCCACCCGATCCAACAATCTCCATGCATAACACGCTCATGGGAGTTCCGGTCAAGCAATTAATAGAAAGTTGCGTGACGCCAGTTAGAAAAAATAACAACCTGTTTTATTTCGAAAGGCACACAAATTCTACAAATTCACCGATCTTTGTCCATTGCTGTCAAACTAATAATGAACATGCATCCCTCTTCATCTCACAACAGTTTTATATGTATATAACCGAGATAGTACTGCTGAATACTGATAAATAATGTGTCTGCAGGTTGACACATCCTTGACACAACCTCTCCACGCCCTACCCAGCCTCTGAGAGAATGAGCTCGCTGTTCTGGAGCCGTCCTGGTGCGACGCAGCCAATTCTGCTCAATGAACAAGCCATTGTCGACAACCTTTGTGAAGATAACGTGAAAACGATATGGTCTAGCAGAAGGACATGGAAGGACGAACAACAATACTTAGTCCATGGTCAGGGCGTTGCTGGCATCACTCACCCGTGCCCGCTGATCGTCAAGAAGTTCGAGAAAATGAACTCAACACCACAAGTAGATGAAAATTTCATGTACCGCTACAGGTCAGAGATGATCATGTTAGCCAGCAATCCTCACGATAATATCATCAAAGTCATAGAGCTCATCGAGAGGGAAGAGGCGATCATGCTCGTTTACGAGTATCCGGTGAATGGCAGCCTTAAATCCTGGCTGCACCAACCGATGGATGCCCGTCAGCCGCTGTGCTGGCCGCAGAGGAGGCTCATCGCCATTGGCACGGCCAACGGGCTCCGCCACTTGCACCACGGATGCAATAAGCCAATTATCCACCACAACATCAGCTCTGACAACGTCTTGCTTGATCAGAATCGCAAGGCCGTGATAACCAATTTTGATGATGCATGGATGAACATGGCCGGACTCGGGCAACCGTTGCCAATCATGGGAGTGCTTCCTGGGAACTTTTGGTACGCAGCTCCAGGTATGTTGGGCTATCGATGACGCAACAGAATTTTATCTTAACATTTTAACGTTAATTCTGTCTTAGCTAGCTTGGTCTTTAACTAGTATAGTACTTATAAATGATTATCTGCAGAATATGGGAACACGGCAAGCCAGATGACGGAGAAGGTAGACACTTATAGCTTTGGTGTGATCTTGCTAGAGCTCGTGACGGGGCGGCTGGCCAATGAAGCTGGAGGGGATGGTAATCTGGCAATTTGGGCGCACAAATTCACTGAGCTTATGGGAAAACAACTGGTGAATTTCGAGAGTGCCGTGGACAAGCGCATCCCAGATCAAGCGCGGTACATGGACGACATGGCAATTGTATTCAGGCTGGGCGTCGATTGCACCGTTGTGGATCCACAGCAAAGGCCGTCCATGCATATGGCTCTCAAACGACTCCGCCGCGGCCATGGGTGTGGCCCATTCCGTGGCCTCCTCACTCGGCTGTGATGCTTGTTATCTTTTTCGGAAAGAACATGTCACTCATGAGTTGGTCATATGACGACTCAATTGAATAAATTTGTAGAGACATCTCAAGTATAATTAATGAACACTTTTAACATGGTCTCTCGACCATGTTAAAATTTGCCATAGTAATAGCGTGGGTGTTCTGTCATTTTTCGAGAACGTTTTGCTGTCGTATTGTGTTCACCTCTGCAAAATTTTGCTGCTTGTTTTCCTTCTCTCTGTGCATAAGGTTCTTCCTGCTAGTTCCGAGCACTTGAACAATGAGTATCTGACATAACATTATCCTGCGGATTGTTATTTGGGACATTTTGTAGGGTCACATCAGATTTTATATTTTAGTTCCTTCTGGTGACAGGAGCTGCACTGAAGGACCGAAGAGGTCAAAGTGAACATGTACATCAGCTTTTTGTTTGGGGCGTGAGCATGCATTACCTCCAGGTATTTCTATCTGTAACAGGGAGCCTCCCCCAAAGCTCATCGCGTGAACATGTGCGATTTTTTTATTTCTGTCACGACCTTCCACTTTTATAGCTACAAAGGAATACTTTTCTTATATAAGACAAAATGATAAGATGAATTCCTGATCAAGAGAGTAACAGGTTGTCCACTAACACTGGTAAATACTCCCTCCGTCCTAAAATAAGTGTCTCAACTTTGTACTAGCTCTAGTATAAATTTGTACTAAGCTCAAGACACTTATTTTGGGACGGAGGGAGTATTTCGGTAATTCCATTTTAAGCATCTTCTTGCAAAAATTGAGGTCATTTGAAAGATGTCCAAAAATAGACCTTGTTTAACAGAGGGTGTTCCAGCAGGCTAGTAGGCTCCATCTAAGAGCATTTTATTTCTCTACATCTTTGAAATGGTCCTAATTTTTGCCATGACCAATTCAAGACACAAATTTATTTAATTTTTTTGACAAATTTTGCAATTTCTGAAATTTTCTTGGTCAAAAAAGGATGATAGATGGTCAGACTTATGCAACGTGCATAAAGCATCAGAATTCGTTCAAACCAGGCATTGATGCCTACTATAGGTATGCCCACCTGGTCAAAATTTGGGTCACTTCATGCATGTCCAAAAATGGACCATGTTCAATACAGGGTGTTTGGGTAGGGCAGAAGGGTCTGTCTCAAAGCACGTTTTTTTCGACATCCATCAAATCGTCCAAAAATTTGAATTGCCTTCTATGACCAATTCAAGGCACCATAACAAGTTTTTATTTTCGGCAAAGTTTCCATTTTCTGAAGTTCTCATAAGAACGATAAATGGCCGGACGTGTCGCAACTTGTGTACGATGTTGAAATCATTCAAACCTGACATGGATGCCTACCATCGGCATGACCACTTGATGCAAAAGCTAGGGTCATTTGAAGGATGTCCGGAAAAATATCATGTTGAATGAAGAGTGTTCGGGTAGGCCAGTAGGCTTCGTGTGAGAGCATGTTTCTCTACATCCTTGAAATGGCCTCAATTTTTTTCCATGGCATTTCATGAACAATTAAGGACACTATGCCAAGTTGTTTCAGTTTTCGATAGATTTTACATTTTGTGGGTTTTCTCGATAAAAAAAATGCCGATAAATTGTTGGATGTCTTCCAACTTGTAAACGGTGTTGAAAGTCATTAAAACCTGGCACGGATGCCTCATTTGTCCGTGCTAGATTGTTGCAAGATGTTGGATCATTTACCCATAATCCAAAAAATCACGAGTTGAGAGGAGCGTGCCAGAGTAGGGCAAACGATTGCATCCGTGAGCATGTAGTTTTTTATAATTTGAACTTTTATGTTATTTTTCATCATTATCAATCAGCATGAAGATTTTCTCATGTCGTAAACATTTCTTGAAATTTGTAAACACTTTTCAAATTTTCAAATTGTGTATGAAAATTTTGAAACTTGAACACTTTTTAAAAAATTGTTAACAAATTTCAAAAAATTGATGATATTTTGAATACAAATTGCAAACCATGTACTTTTTCGAATTTATCAACTTTTCTGGAACATATACATTACTTAAATTTGTGAAAAAAATTTAAAAATGGGAATATTTTCTGAAATTAAAGAAATTTTATAGAAATTGCAGAAAATTTCTGGAAACAAGATCTTTTTTGGTATTTCAAACAATATTTCATATTTTTAAGCATGGTTTTAAAAGAATAATAAAGTTCAAAAAGAGAAGGAAAACGAAAAATAGAAAACAAAGAAAAAAATGGTAAACCGTTGACCCAACTAGGCGACGGCATCGCTCCCCCCGAGCGCCTGCTGGGCCAGCCCTAGCGTTTTTTCTTTTTTTTCTCGTTTTCCTTTTTTCTGTCCCTTTATTTTTCTTTTCTCTCCTTTGTAATTTTTTATTTTTATTTCCACTTCCATTTTTTATTTACCTTCATTTTTAGTTCTTCAATTATACTGTTCTTTATGAATGATTGCTCGGAAATTTATAAAAAATAGCAATTTTTCGAATTTTTTATTTTTTAAAATATATTCTTGTTTTGAAATTTTGCTTAGAATATCCAAAAACGTTCAGAAATTAAAAAATTATTAGCTTCGTTTCCAAAAAAATCAAAGATAAAGTAAATTAGAGTTTTAAAAATTGTTGCTTTCTTTTCAAAAAATGTTCATGTTTTCGTAAATTTCTTCCAAATTCCAAGAAGATAACAGAATTTTGCAAAATGTTATTATTTTCATAAAATTGTTCAGAATTTCGAAATATTTTCCTTCTGTTTTTACAAAATTGTTCACGTTTAAAAAAATTGTAGTGCAATGATCCGAGGATGGTGCCCGGTTATAGCAATATTGGAGATTACCTGCCCGAAGATGTAC
The DNA here is from genome assembly GCA_034509565.1 of Triticum monococcum. Taxonomy (NCBI): domain Eukaryota; kingdom Viridiplantae; phylum Streptophyta; class Magnoliopsida; order Poales; family Poaceae; genus Triticum; species Triticum monococcum. Next base: position 6,728,802 of record CM067847.1, on the reverse strand, counting down.
ATTATGATTTCTTGGAGGTGGAGGAACACAAATACGAGTACGGGAAGCCTCTCGTAAAGGATGAAAGATCTCTAACAACGATGATGCGAAGATTCCAGGATTGGTACTTGAAAACCTGCAGAGAGTCTGGGGGAGGAATACTTTGACGCTGAGAGTTAGAGAAAAGCATGACCTCGTTGGAATTGAACTGTTGAATGTTCCATTTGAGCAGTTCTTCCAGTTTTTCAATCAAAATGCCCTAGATAAAGCAACGATCACTTGCTACTGTCTGTAAGTAGTACTACTTCTGTCATTAAGTCTCTCTATATCAGCTCTTTCATTGCATGTATTTATAATTTTCCTCACTATATTATGCAAATTGAAGATTGCCGAATTGAAGAAAATACAAATCGGTGATATTGGGTTCATTAACACAAATCTCATAGATGCAACTGAGGTTAAATATCGTGCCGAAGATATCGAGGCCAACTTGCTACGATCGTTGGTAATAAATGAAAACAAATATATAATACTCTTTCCTTACAACTTCAAGTGAGTGTTACTGTCTTGTGCATATTCGGTTTCCCTTATTAGTCCAGGTTATAGTAATGTAATTGATGAGTTATGCATGCGTGTTCAGCTTCCACTATATTCTCCTAAAGATTAAGCTTGAGCAGGGACTAGTAACCGTCTTAGACTCGAGACGAAAAGATTCCCAGGACTATGCGGACATGAGTCAAATGCTCGAGAAGTAAGTTAAATCGATCATTATCCACCTTATCAACAACTTTGTTCATTTCCTGATATCAAGTAATTGTTTTCTTTGTCTGGCAGGGTTTGGAGAAAATTCACCAAAAAAGCTCCGGGACAGCCAAAGAAACTGCAATTTAGACACCCGAAAGTAAGTACTATAGTAACATGTTCCGCGCATCTCCTAGTGATTCAAGCGCTAGTTTCATCAATACCATTTGGCATGCTTGCTTATCAGTTTGATTGACCTCTATTTCTTGTAAAGTCGTTGTGGCAGGAATAAGGAAATAATTTCTGTGGATACTATGTTTGCGAGTCCATCCGCCACACGACCTGTGAACGGGGGTACTCTGACGAACAATATGAAGTGCGTAAGCAATAATATTCACAATTTTATTTTATTACCATCATTTGTGTTGAGTTTCATTTATTCATATATATTGACCCCCTTGTTCAAATTAGATGTTTCGGATGCGGGATGAACTCCTAGCACCAGATCGTATGCGAGCAATTCAAGAGGAATTTGCATCATTCTTCCTTGACCACGTGATCGCTGAAGACGGAGAATACTATGTGGACCATGCGTTCATATATAATTAGGAGATTATATTGTAAGAGATAATTATTGTATATATGTAGCCGATAGTGTCGGATAGATATACGAGAACTTGTTGTTCGACCAATCTCTCGGAGAAGGAGAGGTGGTCGATATCACTTCTCTCTGTATGCATATGTTCATGACGATCTTCTGTTTCCTTTATTTGCTTACTAGCTAGCATGTCTAGTCCTCTCTATATATACGTATATATAGCGTCGACCAAGCACGCACATAAGAGAGGACACTTCTCTCTATTAATTAGCTAGCTAACACAATATATGAAACACCTAAATTAAACCCCCAAAACCCCCAACCCCTCCCCCCCTTTCAAAAAAAAACCCCAGCCCCTGAAATGCTGACGCGTGGATGCCTATTGGTCCCGGTTGGTGCCACAAACCGGGACCAAAGGCCCTCCTGCCTAGGCTCGGCGCACCGGCCACATGGAGGCCCATCTGCCCCGGTTCGTGTAAGAACCGGGACTAAAGGGTTAGGGCATTAGTAACGACCCTTTAGTCCCGGTTCACAAACCGGGACAAAAGGCCCTTGTTAACCGGGACGGATGGGGTTTTTTCTACTAGTGTCCACCTGCTTCCTAGCCGCCTTCACCATGTCCTACTCGTGTCAACAAGTCCACTAAGGCCGTATGTCCGCATGTGCAACAGGATCGACTGAACATGCCCCTAGCATCCGACAGGCCCCAAATCATAGTCGTCTTGGATAAGCAAGTGCCCCCCCCCCCCCACTGAGCGCTCTCGAGACGCGCCCCATGCGCGCGTCATGGGAGCCCTAGATCGGCCGCCGGCGACTCCCTCCTCTCTGGAGTTTCCTCCCCCTCGCCGCTGCCGGAGTGCGTCTGCCAGGCGAAGCCCATGCGGCGCGGGCGGCGACGGGTCTCTCCCTCCTTCCCCTGGTCGTGGTGGCGGCGGTGCGGGTCGGCTGTGCGGCGGCGAGGGGCGCGGCGTCCCGCAGGATTCCCGGTGGCTGGGACAGCTGGATTTGGCGGCTTCTTGCCTAGGAGGCGGTGGCGCATCCCAACGGCGCTGGTGCTGGCGATTCGGTCGGGGTCGTCTCAATCTCGATCTATGTTCCGGCGCACTGGTTTGTTGGTGGGGGTCTCAACGACGGGTGGTCACCGCGGAATCTCCTGTGAGGTGGATGGCGTCGCATGCAGGGAGTACCGGGGGCGGCAGTCAGGGCGGCGCCCCTGTTGCGCGACGGCGATCGAAGCCTCCATGGCCGGCGGTGACGTGAGGTTGGATGGTGGCGGTGGTGGCGCTCCATTCAGTGACAGTGATGGCTGCGTGCAAATGGGTGGCATCGAGGGCTACGGATCTGGCGTCTTGCCCAGATCCGTCAAGGTATGGCCTTGGCCGGCTGGTGGCGTGAGGAGGACTGGTGAGGCGTGGCTAGAGGCTGCCTGCTGGCGTGCCAATGGTGGCCCTCGTCTCCACGGCGAGTCTCCCTTCGGTCATGGCAGACGATACCGGCACCTATTACATCGTTCCCTTCTCGAGGCATTGTTGTTGCAGGTCATGGCACCCAACTCGAGATGCTCCGGGGGAAACCCTGGATCTGTATCTACCGAATCGGGCGATGATGGCATCCTCCATGTTGTTGTCCCTCTTGCGGGTATCGTTTTGGAGCAAGTGCTGGTTGGACGGGACAAGAGGAGGAGCGGTGTTACATCTACCGCAAGGCCGACGGCGGATCCCGGCGGCATGGTGCTGCGGAGGTTCGGCGACGGGTGCGTGCGGATGGATACGTGCAGGATGGTGGCGTTGTATGGCATCGTGGTGGCGTCGACGGCAGACCAGGCAAGTTCGATGCATCTGTTCCAGCTCTGGAGATGGATCGGTGGAAGATTGCGGCGGCAGCCTCTGAGAGTGCACCAGACCGGTGTGGGACTCAGTTCCAGTGTGTGGCTGGGCTGGGGCATCCGGCTATAGATGTTAGGGTTTGGTGCTATGTCTGTTTGGTATTTGGCCCGCATATTCAGCACACCTTCATCAAGGGATAGGAGTAGCAACAGGTGTTGCCTAGATGGCGGCTTCAGGCTGACTGATGTATTGCTTTGTACGGTCTTTGTGAATATAATTAATAAAATGGCTCGGGGTATATCCTCCTTTTTTCAAAAGAAGTTTTACTCTAATGCTACAATAAATAACCTATGGAAATATTTTATGCCAAGCCACCCTTGGTATCTATCTCTGATCATCATCAGGTACTTTGAGCTTGTGCTTCCAACTGGTGAAATTCCCTGCGCAAAAATTGCAGTGGTTGTCAAAGAAATTGATTTTTGTTTGAGGGGTCAAAGAAATTGTTATTTTTCTTTCGCACATATGGCCTAATTTTTATTTGGACAGGGCCTCCAATTTCCATTGTATGGCCCTCGAGTCCACCATCACCGTTTGATGCACGAGCGTATTTGTTGAGATGAAAACGATGATCATGTCCTCCACCTGTTGCCGACGGTTGTCTCCTCACCTGCTTCCTCGCCGCCTCCACCATCCCTTTGGCGTCAGCAAGTCCACCATCACTGTTCCCTGCATCTCCAAATCCGGTTCTAGTACGCAATAGTAGTCCTCCCAGAGTCTCTCTCGATCTCACGATATGTGCACACAGCAAGAGGACTAAATTCTCAGGTGGACATAGCATGAGACGATTAATCGTCCCCTCTACCTTGCGTCGCCCCTCTCGGGCGACCAGACCCTAGCCTCTCGAGCCCCACCCCCTCCCTCCTTTTGCCGTCGCCGCCGCCTAAGCACACAGCCGCCCTGCTGTGCGGCCTCTGATGAGGGTGGCGGTGAGGCTCCACTGCCCTGCCCCATCGCAGGGCGCTCTGGGAGCCGGGTGAAGATGGCGGCGCGGATCTCATGAGTGGATGGCGTCGCGGGAGTAGGATGTCCCTTCGGGCGGCGGAGGTCCTTTGTGGCTACGGGAGGATCTGGTGGCTTCCGCCGGACCTAGATCCTGGCCCCCTCCCCTTGTTGCTGCCCGTCCGGCTAGATCTGGCTGTTGGGCGTGGGTTGGCGTGGGCTCTGGAACGGGGGAAACCCCCTAGTCTACTTCGCGTTGACCTCGACGACGTCCGTGCCCCTGCGTTGGTTCCCTCCTGAGGGTGTGTCGAACTTCTAGATCCCGCCACCCCTCTTCCTTGCCCACGCTCCCAGGTGAAAACTTTGGCCCTTTGGGCCGGACGACGACGGTGTTTTAGCGGTGGAGGTTGTGACTGTGGTGTTTGGTGGTTGGTGGCAGCGGTGGTGGGTTGCTCTCGTGGCCGCCGGTGGTGTGGGGTCGAGTTGACTGGTTCGCAATCCTTCAGCGGTTCTGTCCGGTACCCTTGTGAGTCGTTGCCTAGTGTACTATGTCCTCCTGTAGTGGCATGGCATGGACGAACTGGAGATTGCGATCTCTCTCCAACTTTGGCTCCCTTGGGTCGATGGTAGAGCCGATATTCTCTCCACGCAGTTCCCATTGGCGTTTTCGGTTGAACTCTGCACTTTTGTTCTAGCTGCGTTGGGCTCTCTGGCAACATGACTCTGTTTTCATAGTGTAGGCAATGGCATTTCTTGTTGTGCTCCCTGTAGCTCCTGGTCTCAAGTAGACCTGGCCATGGGCAGCCCGACCCGAAAATCCTGGCCAGGCTGAGCCCAAACATGCCATCGGGCTGGGCTCGGTCCTGAAAATCAAGCCCGACGAGCAGATCGGGCCAGGCCCGGGCCTGTGAAAATTGGGTTTTTAGCCGTGGTCGGACCGGGCCGAGCGGGCCATGTCGGGTTTTTCCAGGTTCGGGCCAGGCTCAGGCCCGATTTAGTAGGCCCGGTGGCCGGGCTCGGGCCTGGGTTTTCAGCACCGAGCTTTGTCTGGCCCGGCCCGAGATATGGCCAGGTATAGTCTCAAGTGTGATTTACTTGTATCTTTCAGTTTTTTTTTCAAATTTTGATCTTTGTAATCAGCTCCTATGTATCCTAGTTGGTTGATGGCTTCATTAATTTGAAGCTAGGCTTTATGGCTTTTCTCAAAAAGAAAAGAAGACGCTTAATCAAACACCTCTCAGGCAGCATAGCTAAGATCAAAGCACACAAATACGAGATATTTCCAACTCCCCTTTTAATTGAGTTGCCTTCCTTGTTGCTATTTCCAGTAGCAACTCTCTCTCCTCATCAAAACACCGAGGGATACAACAAATGGGATCAGCCATTGCCTGCGCCGCACCGCTGTTTTCCCACCGCATCGCCTGTAACCCCATGTCTACTACAAAGATCACAGAACAATTAACAACGTTCCCCTGTTTACTATACTCCCTCTATCCATAATGTAAGACTTTTTTGACACTAGTGTAGTGTTAAAAAATTCTTACATTATGGGACGGAGGGAGTAATATATTGCTAGTTTCGGCTTTTGTTTTTCTTTCACAGTCAATTAAGGGGCTTGTCGGCCCTTTCCTAAATAGTCAATGCGTGTTTTTGCACAGGTGGCACATTGTTTCCTCCTAGACCTAACTGTGTATGGCACATGCGTGGACTTCTGTAGCGACCCGACCCGAATGGATCAAGTCTCTGTGCTTCGGTGTCATCCCTGGATCAGTAATGCTGACACCACACAGTACTTCGAAGGATTTATAGCAGAGTAGAAATCACACACTTATTACATTGATGTCTCAAAAAGAACTTGTTACAATAAATATGGCTTAAGGCCATCTAATATCGATAACATCGGAAGACTTGGAAGATAAATGGGTCCATCAACTCCAACGGCATCACTGAGTATAGAACCACGACCTGAAACCACCTTACTCGTCGTCTGAAATGTCTGCAACATGAAGGTTGCAGCCCGAAAATGGGTCAGCACATGGAATATGCTGGCAATGTAACACATAGAGAGTAATGGAATGTAACAGCTATACTATATGCATATTTGGCTGGTGGAAAGCTCTATGGTTACTGTTTTGCATAAAGCCAAATTTTCCCTACTGCAAAGGAATAAATTTTATTTAACTATCATGGTGGTTGTTAAACATTGAGAATGGTTGACAGCATTCTCAATCCCAATTAAGTGAACAATTAAAACCCAACAATATTAATTAGAAGTAACATGATGAGATTCACATGATATTCAAGTACTAGATACTCAAGATGTCCATAACCGGGGACACGGCTAATCATGATTAGTTTATTACACTCTGCAGAGGTTTGCGCACTTTTCCCCACAAGACTCGATCGCCTCCGTTGGATTTCTCACACTACTGGTGTTTGAGAAATGGATGACCAAGACACAGTCTTTCAGAAGCGCTAGCACCTTACGATGGATAGACCGGTACACCTACTTTCCCCTACATCTGCTAGTCTACCCTGTAAGAGTTCGCACGACTTAGTCAACTATGCTAGAGCCCATATTGGCTTGTGGCTGCACACGGAAGTTTCTAGCATGAAAGATCTTATGATCCCTTTGAGCCTCGGTGGCGGTCCAAAGAAAAACAGGCAAGTCCTGATAGACATCAGGTGCCTCAATCCACCCAGATGTGTGTTTAAGTTGCCATCTTAGATAAACCATTAAAATTATCAATCTCACATCTGTCATGGATATCACTCACCCAATCCACGTCTACTAGCATAGCATGGCATAATAAGCAAACGTAGAAGTAACTCCCAAAGGTTTCATAATAAACAGGTAATAGGTACTACCTCATCTACTTCCCATCCCACAATTTAATTAGATCCTAATCATGCAATGTGTGAGGATGGATCTAATGCAATAAAACTGGGTTGTAGAAAAGGTATGATCAAAGTGTTACTTGCCTTGCTGATCATCCGCGAGTCCTAGAAAAGGTATGATCGAAGTAATAGGCGGCGCAATCCGGGTAATCTATCGCAGACAAACAACAAGCATACAATAAGTACTCATCTAATGCACAGGTAAAACTCGAACAAGAGATCGAACCAGAAAGTTCAACTTAAGAACTCCGGTTGCAAAGAGAGAAAGAACCAAACAAAGCAACGGAAAACAAACGGCGGAAGAAAACAACTCGGTTCTAGCAAGTTGAAACTAGGTCAAATTTTACAGTAGCAAAAACTTGTTTAAGTTGATTAGACGGAACGGCGGTTTCGAGACGAAACTCCAGGCGCTTGAATCACCTGATTCCGATAAACGAGCGAGAAGATAGACTAGAACGAAGATCGGATCTGAGATCGCGATCGCAGAATAAATCTGACGAAAAGAAAAAGAAGAACGGTTGAACAAACGAACGTTCGTTAACCTAGAGTAATCCGGTGATCACGTTCGTTAGGTCGAACGGTCCGGCGAACGGTCTCTAGGCAACTAAACCGGAAAAGAAAACGAAAACCAAAACTAGGGTTTCGGAAAAGAAAACTGAAACGAAAAACGAAAAGAAAACTGGAATGGTTATAGGAAAACCGAACCGAGGAAAAGAAGAGAGACGCGGCGCGGGGCTACCTCCGGCGAGGGGCTCCGGCGAACGGCGGCGTAAGGCGGCGGCGGCGGCGACGACGTAGGGCGGCGGCGGCGGCGCTATGCCACGGAGGCGCTAGGGAGGCGGCGGCGTGGCGCTAGGGCGGCGGCGGCTTGGGGGCACAAGGCGGCGGCGTCGCTAGGGAGGCGCGGCGCGGCGGCGGCTTGGGCGCGGGGTGGGGCGCGGCTTGGTGTGGGACAAGGGGGGGTGTGGGAGTATAAATAGGAGGGAGAGGAGAAAACTTGGGGGAGGGGGCAAGAAAGAGGGGGGGGGGGAGCTAGAGTCCTACTAGGACTCGGCTTGGGGGGCGCTGGCGGCTGCGCAGGCGCGCGCGCGGGGAGGCCGGCCTGGCCTGCGGCTGCTGGGCCTTGGCCTAGGCGCTGCGAAAGTTTTTTTTAAAACGGTTTCGCGCGCAGAAAAACACAGAAAAGAAAATCTAAATGAATTCCAAAACTCCCAAAGTAAATTTTCCCCGACTCCTAAAAATGAGTCGAACAAAACGAACTTTTCTCGGGACCTAGAATGCAATTTTTGAAAACACGCATTTTCCCTATCCAAATAAAAGGCAAATAAACTCCAACAAATCCAATGATCCTTTCTTCAAAATTTGAGAAGAACTCAAATATGAAAATAACGAAATCTCCAACTCTCTCCGAGGGTCCTTGAGTTGCGTGAAATTTCTAGAATCGACCAAAATGCAAGAAAATATGATATGCATGATGATCTAATGTATAACATTCCAAATTGAAAATTTGGGATGTTACAAACCTACCCCCCTTAAGATGAATCTCGCCCTCAAGATTCGGGTTGGCTAGAAAATAGGTGAGGGTGGTCCTTGAGCAAATCTTCTCTTTCCCAGGTGGCTTCATCCTCTGAGTGGTGATTCCACTGAACTTTGCAAAACTTGATAACCTTGCTGCGGGTAACTCTGCTGGCAAAATCGAGAATCTTGACTGGTTTCTCCTCATACGTTAAGTCGTCCTTCAACTGAATTGCTTCAAGCGGCACTGTATCTCTTAACGGTACCTCCGCCATCTTGGCGTGACATTTCTTCAGCTGAGAAACATGAAATACATCATGAACTCCTGACAGTCCCTCTGGTAATTCCAACTTATACGCGACTTCTCCCATACGTTCCAAGATCTTATAAGGTCCAACGAAACGCGGTGCTAATTTTCCCTTAACCCCAAAACGCTTAACTCCTCGTAGTGGGGATACTCGGAGATACACTCTGTCTCCGGTTTCGTAAACGGTCTCCTTACGTTTAGCATCTGCGTAGCTCTTCTGCCTGGACTGGGCTACCTTGAGTCTATCGCGAATCAATTTCACCTTCTGTTCAGACTCTTAATCAAATCGGGTCCAAACAACTGACGGTCTCCAACTTCGTCCCATGACAACGGTGTCCTGCACCTCCTTCCATATAAAGCTTCGAAAGGTGCCATCTTCAAACTGGTTTGGTAACTGTTGTTATAAGAAAACTCCGCATACGGCAAGTTATCGTCCCAACTAGATCCATAATCTAGTGCACAAGCTCTCAGCATATCTTCCAAAATCGGATTGACTCTCTCGGTCTGTCCATCTGTCTGTGGATGAAAAGCGGTGCTGAACTCTAGCCTGGTTCCCAAAGTTTCATGCAACTGATTCCAAAACTTTGAGGTAAATTGGGTTCCTCTGTCTGATATAATACTCCTCGGAACTCCATGCAAACAACTGATCCTAGTCATGTATATCTTTGCCAGCTTAGCACTGGTGTAAGTGGTCTTAACTGGAATGAAATGTGCTACCTTCGTCAACCGATCAACTACTACCCATATCGAGTCGTATCCTGCCTTCGTCCTGGGTAGTCCTGTGATAAAATCCATGCCTATCTTATCCCACTTCCATTCGGGTATCGGCAATGGTTGCAACAATCCGGCTGACTTCTGATGTTCTGCCTTCACTCTATGACATACGTCACAAACTGCTACATATGCTGCAATATCCTTCTTCATTCCGGTCCACCAGAATGTCTCCTTTAAATCCAAATACATCTTGGTATTTCCTGGGTGAATCGAATAGGGTGAATCATGTGTCTCTTGTAGAATCAACTTTCTGATCTCCGGGTCATTTGGCACATAAACACGGTCCGCAAACCATAGGGTATCATGCTCATCCTCACGAAATCCCTTCGCTTTTCCTTTGCTTAGTTTCTCCTTTATAGAAGCAATTTGCTTGTCAGATTTCTGAGCCTCTCTGATTTTATCCATCAATGTTGACTGAATCTCCAATGCTGCCACATAGCCTTTCGGAACTATCTCTAAACTTAGTTCATGAAGGTTTTTCTGTTAACTCCCTGGGTATTTCTTCCATTATTAACGTATTGACATGGCTCTTACGGCTCAATTTATTAGCTACTACATTAGCTTTACCGGGATGGTAATGCAATCTCATATCATAATCCTTGATGAGCTCCAACCATCTCCTTTGTCTGAGATTCAACTCTTTCTGTGTGAAAATGTACTTCAAACTCTTGTGATCCGTGTACACCTCACAATGATTTCCAATGAGGAAATGTCTCCATATCTTCAATGCATGCAGTACGGCTGCTAACTCCAAGTCATTTTTGGCATAATTCAACTCATGAGGCTTCAGTTGTCGTGAAGCATACGAAACAACCCTCCCTTCCTGCATAAGCACTACTCCAAGCCCTCGACGTGAAGCGTCGCAATACACCTCATAATCCTTGGTCTGATCTGGCAAAATCAACACTGGTGAGGTAACCAATCGTTTCTTCAACTCCTGAAAACTAGCCTCACACTCCTCAGTCCATTTGAACTTAGTATCCTTTTTCAAAAATTCCGTCATAGGCTTTGCAATCTTTGAAAAATTCTCAATGAATCTCCGGTAGTATCCTGCGAGTCCAAGAAAACTCCGGATCTCTCCAACTATCGTTGGTGCTTCCCATTCGGTTACAGTCTCCACCTTTGTGGGGTCAACTGCTATCCCTTCTCCGGATATCATGTGTCCGAGGAATCCTACTTCTTTCAACCAAAACTCACATTTGCTAAATTTGGCATATAACTGATGTTCTCTTAGTTTCTCCAAAACCAAACGCAAATGTTCCTTATGCTCTTCTTCATTCTTTGAATAAACCAGGATATCATCAATTAACACTACGACGAACTTATCCAAAAACTCCATAAACACTTTGTTCATTAGGTTCATAAAATAGGCAGGTGCGTTAGTCAATCTAAATGACATAATGGTATACTCGTACAGTCCATATCTTGTGGTGAATGTTGTCTTAGGTATGTCCTGCTCTCGAATCTTCAACTGGTAGTACCCTGATCGCAAATCGATCTTGGAAAACACTTTAGCCCCTTGCAAACGATCAAACAGATCATTAATCATTGGCAGCGGGTACTTGTTCTTGATGGTGACTTCATTTAGTCCACGGTAATCCACAACCATCCGTAGTGATCCATCCTTCTTCTCCACTAGAAGTACGGGTGATCCCCAAGGCGAAGAACTTGGGCGTATGTAACCTTTCTCCAATAACTCCTTAATCTGATTCTTAATTTCTACCAAATCCTTTGCTGGCATCCGGTATGCTCTCTTTGATATTGGGCCTGTACCTGGCAATAACTCAATCAAAAACTCAATGTCTCTATCCGGTGGCATGCCTGGCAACTCTTCAGGAAATACATCAGGAAAATCCCTTACCACTGGTACTTCCTCCTGCACAACTCCTGTTAGGCAATTCACTTGTGTCCTATTTGGCACATGCCGGGATACATACTTGATCCTTCTCCCTTCTCGCGTTGTAAGAAAAATTGACTTACTAGCACAATCGATGTTTCCTCCATACATCGACATCCAATCCATACCGAGAATTACATCCAGATCCTGGGATTCCAGAATAATTAAATCTGTTGGGAAAACATGCCTTCCTATGCCTAATGGCACTTGAAAGCATCCTTGACTGGCCATGTATTCTGCTCCTGGCGAGCTTACTAGCATAGGTGTTTTAAGAATCCTAGTGGGCAGGCTATATTTTTCCACAAATCCCCTTGATATGTATGAATGTGATGCACCAGTATCGAAAAGAACGAGTGCGGTAAATGACTTAACCAAAAACTTACCGATTACTGCATCAGGCTGATCTTCAACCTCCTCCATGTTAACGTGGTTCACCTATCCCCTATTGAAAGGGTTTGGCTTCTTCCCTGAGCTTCCATTGCCATTTCCATTCTGGCCTTCAGGACATTCGTTGGCATAATGTCCGGTCTTGGAACACTTGAAATAGGTGACTTGACTCAGATCTCTCTTGGATGGGGTTGATGGGGTGGTACGATTCTGGCCGTTACTTCCTCCATTCCCATTACCATTCTTGTGGCCATTGTGGTTGTGCGAACTACCTCCTCCATGGGTATGCTGAAACTGAAATCCCGATTTAGGGGTAAAACGGGGCTTCTGCTAGGCTCCAGAGTTATACTTCCCCTGTCCATACTTCCTTTTGCGGTTCTCAATCTGCTGTTGCTTCCCTTCAATCATGATGGCACGATCTACCAACTCCTGGTAGTTGTTGAAACTTGCCACCATCAACTACATGCTTAACTCATCATTCAATCCTTCCAGGAACTTCTCCTGCTTGGTTGCATCCGTAGCAACGTCATCTGGGGCATAACGTGCTAACTTGCTAAAGTCGTCAACGTACTGGCCAACTGTCCTTCCTCCTTGGCGTAAGTTGCGAAACTCACGCTTCTTCATGGCCATAGCTCCTGCTGAAACATGTGCAGTGCGGAAAGCTTGCTGGAACTGATCCCATGTGACAGTGTCAACTGGGAAGGTGGCTGTGAAATTCTCCCACCATGCTGCCGCGAGTCCGTCAAGCTGATGTGCGGCAAACTTCACTTTCTCATCATCTGTGCATCCTGCAGTGATCAACTCCCTGCCTATCTTGCGGAGCCAATCGTCTGCTACTATCGGCTCGGTGCTACTGGAAAACACCGGCGGATTTAGCCTAAGGAAACGGGCTAAGTGGTCAACAGGTGGTGGTGGTGGTGGGTTGTTGTTGTTGTTCTGCTGGTTCTGAACTAACATTTGCATCAATTGATTTTGCTGCTGGATCAACTGAGTGAGTTCCGGTGGAAATCCATTGTCACGTCTCGGAGGCATCTGAGGGTTTAGAAAAGATGAGAAATAAGAATAGAGTGAGGTCTAAAGAGAAAACACTACCCCAATGCACATGAGCAAATGCGCACAAAATCACTTCATTCAATCAAACAAGGGCTTACAATCGATCTAGCTATCGCAAAAGTGCTAGAACTATAATGTATACATGGGGGAAATACTACTAATAGTTGCTGGTCATCTAGAAATTTGAACCGGTGGAAGACTCCATGATGTCCGCTCCAGCTTCGTCTTCAAAGTCGGGTTCACTTGGATCCGAATCGGTGTCGTCGATGATGATGTAGTTGTCTGGACATGCGACGTACATTTCTTCCTCCCTGGATGCTAACTTCTCCTTGAGTTCTTCAATCTCTTACTTAAGATCGACGTTGTGTCTTGCTAGAGCTACGATTTCGTCCATGTAGTCCTTGCGTGTAGCCTTCAGTTCTCCTTCTAGCTCGATGATCCTTGCCTTCGCATTCTTCAACTCTATCATATCATTGCACATCTGGTTCTCGTGGCGTCGAATGTGCTGGTTTAACTCCTGGATGAATGCTGCAATGGATCTATCCTTCTTGGTGCTGACTAACTCCCATTGTTCATCTCGGCGTCCACAAATCTGGTAGATACTGCCCTTGAGGTCTTCTTGATAAACTTCTCCAATACGTCCTATGGTGATATGGGCTGCCATGCTCTTTCCCAGACTCCAGGTTGGTGCATTGAAAACACTATCTATGGGCTTCGTGATTGGCGCGAATGTCCTTCCCGGAATGTGAGCTTGAATCTTCCAGCGCTCCTCTTCAGGCAGAGTGGCGTTGAAAGTTCCCGTGAAACTTGGTAATCCAATGTTTAGGTACTTGGTGACTTCCTTCAAGTGAAATCCAAAAGGTGTGCCTTCATCCGGTTGAGCGTACTTAATCTTCGCGTCCTTCATCCTAAAGAGTAGAAAAGGTGAGGAGTTAGAAAATGAGGAGAGAATAGTGATCTAGAGCTTTAACTTAGTGGTCGTGTCCTACAGTCAGCGTGTGCTCTGATACCATCTCTATAGCGACCCGACCCGAATGGATCAAGTCTCTGTGCTCCGGTGTCATCCCTGGATTAGTAATGCTGACACCACACAGTACTTCGAAGGATTTATAGCAGAGTAGCAATCACACACTTATTACATCGATGTCTCAAAGAGAACTTGTTACAATAAATATGGCTTAAGGCCATCTAATATCGATAACATCGGAAGACTTGGAAGATAAATGGGTCCATCAACTCCAACGACATCACTGAGTATAGAACCACGACCTAAAAGCACCTTACTCGTCGTCTGAAATGTCTGCAAATGAAGGTTGCAGCCCGAAAACGGGTCAGCACATGGAATATGCTGGCAATGTAACACATAGAGAGTAATGGAATGTAACAGCTATACTATATGCATATTTGGCTGGTGGAAAGCTCTATGGTTACTGTTTTGCGTAAAGCCAAATTTTCCCTACTGCAAAGGAATAAATTTTATTTAACTATCATGGTGGTTGTTAAACATTGAGAATGGTTGACAGCAGTGAACAATTAAAACCCAAGAATATTAATTAGAAGTAACATGATGAGATTCACATGATATTCAAGTACTAGATACTCAAGATGTCCATAACCGGGGACACGGCTAATCATGATTAGTTTATTACACTCTGCAGAGGTTTGCGCACTTTTCCCCACAAGACTCGATCGCCTCCGTTGGATTTCTCGCACTACTGGTGTTTGAGAAACGGATGACCGAGACACAGTCTTTCAGAAGCGCTAGCACCTTACGATGGATAGACCGATACACCTACCTTCCCCTACATCTGCTAGTCTACCCTGTAAGAGTTCGCACGACTTAGTCAACTATGCTAGAGCCCATATTGGCTTGTGGCTGCACACGGAAGTTTCTAGCATGAAAGATCTTATGATCCCTTTGAGCCTGGGTGGCGGTCCAAAGAAAAACAGGCAAGTCCTGATAGACATTAGGTGCCTCAGTCCACCCAGATGTGTGTTTAAGTTGCCACCTTAGGTAAACCATTAAAATTATCAATCTCACATCTGTCATGGATATCACTCACCCAATCCACGTCTACTAGCATAGCATGGCATAATAAGAAAACGTAGAAGTAACTCCCAAAGATTTCATAATAAACAGGTAATAGGTACTACCTCATCTACTTCCCATCCCACAATTTAATTAGATCCTAATCATGCAATGTGTGAGGATGGATCTAATGCAATAAAACTGGGTTGTAGAAAAGGTATAATCAAAGTGTTACTTCCCTTACTGATCATCCGCGAGTCCTAGAGATTCGAAGTAACAGGCGGCGCAATCCGAGTAATCTATCATAGACAAACAACAAGCATACAATAAGTAGTCATCTAATGCACAGGTAAAACTCGAACAAGAGATCGAACTAGAAAGTTCTACTTAAGAACTCCGGTTGCAAAGAGAGAAAGAACCGAATAAAGCAACGGAAAACAAACGGCGGAAGAAAACAACTTGGTTCTAGCAAGTTAAAACTAGGTCAAATTTTACAGTAGCAAAAACTTGTTTAAGTTGATTAGACGGAACGGCGGTTTCGAGACGAAACTCCAGGCGCTTGAATCACCTGATTCTGATAAACGAGCGAGAAGATAGACTAGAACGAAGATCGGATCTGAGATCGCGATCGCGGAATAAATCCGACGAAAAGAAAAAGAAGAACGGTTGAACGAACGGACGTTCGTTAACCTAGAATAATCCGGTGATCACGTTCGTTAGGACGAACGGTCCGGCGAACGGTCTCTAGGCAACTAAACCGGAAAAGAAAATGA
The DNA here is from genome assembly GCA_034509565.1 of Triticum monococcum. NCBI lineage: Eukaryota > Viridiplantae > Streptophyta > Magnoliopsida > Poales > Poaceae > Triticum > Triticum monococcum. The sequence goes on along the minus strand of CM067847.1, from coordinate 6,713,026 downwards.
AAACCGAAACTAGGGTTTCGAAAAAGAAAACCGAAACAAAAAACGAAAAGAAAACCGGAACGGTTATAGGAAAACCGAACCGAGGAAAAGAAGAGAGACGCGGCGCGGGGGTACCTCCGGCGAGGTTCCGGCGAGGGGCTCCGACGAACGACGGCGTAAGGCGGCGGCGACGACGTAGGGCGGCGGCGGCGCTATGCGGCGGCGGCGCTAGAGGGCGATGGCGGCGGCGCTAGGGAGGCGGCGGCGCGGCGCTAGGGCGGCGGCGGCTTGGGGGCACAAGGCGGCGGCGGTGCTAGGGAGGCGCGGCGCGGCGGCGGCTTGGGCGCGGGGTGGGGCGCGGCTTGGTGTGGGAAAAAGGGGGGGTGTGGGAGTATAAATAGGAGGGAGGGGAGAAAACTTGGGGGATGGGGCAAGAAAGAGGGGGGGAGCTAGAGTCCTACTAGGACTCGGCTTGGGGGGCGCTGGCGGCTGCGCAGGCGCGCGCGCGGGGAGGCCGGCCTGGCCTGCGGCTGCTGGGCCTTGGCCCAGGCGCTGCGAAAGTTTTTTTAAACAGTTTCGCACGCAGAAAAACACAGAAAAGAAAATCTAGACGAACTCCAAAACTCCCAAAGTAAATTTTCCCCGACTCCTAAAAATGAGTCGAACAAAACGAACTTTTCTCAGGACCTAGAATGCAATTTTTGAAAACACGCATTTTTCCCTATCCAAATAAAAGGCAAATAAACTCCGACAAATCCAATGATCCTTTATTCAAAATTTGAGAAGAACTCAAATATGAAAATAACGAAATCTCCAACTCTCTCCGAGGGTCCTTCAGTTGCGTGAAATTTCTAGGATCAACCAAAATGCAAGAAAATATGATATGCATGATGATCTAATGTATAACATTTCAAATTGAAAATTTGGGATGTTACAACTTCTTAAAACATATAACTCTACTGGTTCTGAAGATGGACATTTCCTTGCTTTGACAGCAGAAACTGTCATCAGAATCACCAACACGGCTCGTGGAAAAAAATTTATCTCTGTTGACGCCTTTTGTGGGCGCCTAGATGAAGGCATTGAGTATGTACTTCAGGCGCTGCTGTGCATTTTATTTTTTTATCCTTGTAATACATCGGCACGATGAATCTACAGAATTCCAAGATTTGCGCACATTAATTGAACACCACGGACTTGTGTGTCAAGGGAAGCAGTCCTGTTCGGCTAAGATGTGTCGACACCTGGGCAGTGTTGAGGCTGTGCGGAAAATGGCGATCAACTAAGAGGAACAACCAGTATTTGGAATGAGTTGATAATGACAATGTCGTCACCATAGTCAGTTACGATCCTACGAACCTAATCAGACAAACGCCACAAATACTCAACACTACTAGCTTTACTCACTCAAAGACCCTGAATTACATGAGGGAAAAGATAGGTGATTCGCTTTCGCCCTTCTTAGGGTTCTTCGATTCAAATGATCCACCCAGATGCTTCTCTATAGAAGAGGGAAAAGTTATACATAGATGCGTACCAAACATGAACACACTTACAGTTGTGGCTCACTGTCTAATGCCGGAACCAGTCATTGCTGGCGTATCGCTTAAAGGGGGTGTCGTGGTTCTAACTCTGACAGTGATGTAGGGGGGTATGAATGGAGAGGCTAGATCTCAGCTATTGGGAAGTTGTAAACACGCCAAGATGTATGAGTTCAGGCCCTTCGCGGAAGAAGTAACAGCCCTATGTCTCGGTGCCCGGAGGCGGTCGATTGGATTATAGGCGTGTGAATAACAGGGGTGCGAACCCTTCATACTAAGGAGGGGGATGGCTTATATAGAGTTCGCCGGCCCTCTCCTGCCCTCAGTAATGCAGGGTTTAAGTTACATTTAAGGTTGGGCGTTACTGCTAACGCCTCTAATAAAGTGTTATAATGACCATAAAGACTACTTAATAGCCGACCGTTTGCATGCGGAGTGAGTTTGGGTCTCCTGGCAGTCGAGTGGTTGGCTTCATGGTCGAGTGATAGCTTCTTGGTCGAGTGTCTTGGATCCGTCGAGTGGGATGCCTTTAAGTCGATTGAAAGGTGACTTCTTCTAGGCATGTCCTTGGGTGGGGCTCTTTAGGCAGGTCCGTGCCCCTACCCTAGGTGTATAGCTTCATCATTAGCCCCCGAATGGATCGAGGTTCCAATGGGGAAAGAGTTGGAGATCTTTCCGACTGGTTCTTTGGGCTTCATGAGTGCCTCGTTTCGGGTCAATAGTCACAGATGACGATGCCAACCTTTTTCAGTCGCCTTGATCCATTCTAGGTCTTTCGTCGAGTGAATTTCTTTACTTGTGACATACCGAGCGTCGATGCGGGCGGGGTCTTCTGTTTTGACAAGTTGTTCTGCAGCCCGCGGATGCCGTGGGATTTGGATTTCGGGAAGCGCGCGGGACGGGGGCGGCCGCAGTAATCGGAAGCGATAGAGCAGAGGCTCCTCGATCCCCATGTCGCCTTTTTCGCCACGTACTGCGCGCGCGCCTACTGCGGGATTTGACTGGATAGCCTGGGCCTACCAGTCAGCCACTCGGGAGCGGCCCCTTATAAGTTGCCGGCTCGGGGTTTCCAAGCAGTGCGCGTACTTCTCCCTTCTTCTTCCTCTCTCCCTTCGAAGGCCCTTCCGCCACCTCCGCTCTCACCTTAGCGCTGCAGACCTGCACGAGATTTTCCAGCGACGATGGCGAAGGACAAGACATCCACTCTGGAGCGCGCGAAGAAGGCGGCGGCGCAGGGGAAAGGGAAGAGGTCTGCTCGGGGCGGATCCTCCTCAAGGTCCGCTCTGCCCCGGGGTTGGATCCAGGGCGATTGGATGCCGTCGGTGATCAGGCAAGAGGATCTCGACGACATGGTCGAGGGGGGAGTCATTCCCCACGAAGCTGCACGTCTCCCGGGGGAGGAGATCGAACCTCAACCCGCGACGGTGAGTGCGTGCTCTTAGCGACCCACATCGACCGAGGGTTTTCTCTGCCGCCCCATCCTTTTTTCCGGAGTTTCCTGAACTTCTTCGGAGTGCAGCTCCACCAGTTCACTCCCAACTCCGTTGTATACCTTGCTGCTTTCATTTCCATGTGCGAGGCTTTCTTGGGTTGCCGCCCCCATTGGGGACTCTTCAAGCACATTTTTACCTGATGTTCTCAATCGGTCAAGAAGGCCAAGTCGAGTGACGAGAGGACGCAGGTGATCCAGTTGTGCGGGGGCTTGGCGATTCAGACGAGGGGGAAGAGTTGCTTTCCATCTATCACTTTCCCGGAGTCGGTCCGTGGTTGGCAGGCGACCTGGTTCTACTGTAAGGATCAGGCGACTCCAGGACAGTCGACTGGTCTTCCGCCTTTCTCTCTCGACCGAGCCAAAAAACCTGCTTCTCTAAAAGTGACGCCGGAAGAAAAGTCCCAAGTCAAAGTGCTCGCCGGTCGAGTGGTTGAGCTTGTCCGTGAGGGTGTAACTGGTATGGATCTGCTGGAGGTCTTCCTCCAGAGGCGCATCCAACCGTTCCAGGCTTGGGACCACCCGACGTGGTTGTACTCGGGTCTCGAGGACACCACTCGGATCCACCCGGAGGAGGTCACTGACGAGATGCTGAAGGGATGGCTGTCGAGCATCACGGGGAACAAAGACAACCCCCGAGGAGCCAGAAGGGTAATTCCACTCGACAACTCGTACGACCTGGACCGGGTATGTCTTTGCGCTCCGACTGAGATCTTGTTTTCTTTGTTGGTCTTCTTTGAGTTGGTCGATTGACTTTTGTCTTGTCTGTTGTTTCTCAGGCGACTACCGCGATGTACTCAACGCCCAACGGGGCCCAGGGGCCTACTGAGGAAGGGGAGGCGAGCGGAGGTGAGAGTGGGGATGACCAAGGCGAGTGGGAGTCCGACGGCGAAGGAGAGGGAGACGACGATGTCGACTCCAGCGAAGAGGAGGAGGAGAAGGTCGAACCCCCTCGCTCGGGGAGGCGATCCAAGCTCGCTCACGACCCAGCGCGGGAGCGTGGCAAGGCGACTGCTTCTGTTGGGCAGTCGTCAAAGCGCCCTCGAACCTTTTCTCCTACGCCGACTGGGAAGGCTCCCAAGCACCCACGCACGATGCTGTCCAAGCCACCCAAAGCTCTGCCCAAGATGAAGATAGATGCCCCTACTATCTCTGGGTAATAATGAAACTTGCTTTCCTTCGTCGGCCGTGGACAGATCTTTGGTCGATTCATTGAGCCAACTGACTGACTTCCGAAATTTGCAGCGCTGCTACTTCTGAGGTCTCCGCCAAGGATGACGACCAAGAGATGGAGGATGCTGTTACCTCCAACCCTGGTACAATTGCTGACGTTCTGTTTTTGGGTCGACTGAACATTTATTGCAACTCTGGTCGATTGAATGTTTCCCTTGTAGCCCCTCCTCATGTTATCGACCTCCCGGACGACGACGGCAACGAACCACTGAGAATGAGGACGAACAAGAGGGCGTCGGCTGACAAAACCTCCCAATCTGCTCTGGCGTCTGAGGCCGTAGCTCGGGATGGTGGTGACACCACTCGGGCTTCTGTGACTTTCGCCGTTCCTCTAGCGAGTGTGCAGCCTTCGGCATCGACTGCGGATCCGTCTTCACTTTTTTCCGCGTATCCTGTCCCTGAGGACCAAGCGGCTGCCGCGAAAGAGGCTATATGCCAGGCGGGTGTCATGATGGAGCAGGTGAAGATGGCTCGGGATGCAAGCCAAGCAGCTTATGACGCGAGCTCGGCTCTTCAGAGCAACGTCCAGGTCAGTCGACTCAGCACTTGGTCTGTTGTGATATGCCATTTGAAGAGTCTCTTTTCCGAAGACCTTTTGTGTCTGTACACCCACTGGGTGTGTCTGCCAATTCTTGGACGAGTGGGGGCATGCTAAGTGCACCCACTGGGTGTAGTCCCCGAGACTATGGTGGACTGCTAGCAGTCGACTGTAGTCTTTACATTGTGTTACTGTATCTGCATTTCTTCACTCCTTTCGGTCAGGCCATGTCGAATGGAACTGTATCCGGTCGACTGCGGGCAATCGACTTTTTTTTTCTTACAGTGGGGGCACGCTGAGTGCACCCACTGGGTGTAGTCCCCGAGACTACTGTCGAATGTTTTTGATTCGGCTGTGGTCTTAGAAACGTCATCTTTTTCTCTTAGTTACTCGGAAGTAACTTATCTTGGACGTCTGTCGACTGATTTTTTTTTCTTTTTTACAGAAATCCTGTGAACTTGCAGCTCGCTATACTGAGTTGGAGAAGCAGCAGATTCAACTGAACCTTGATCTGGAGCTGACCAGAACAGAGCTGCAGAAGGTCAGAGACGGCGCCGCAGGTAAGACGATTTTGTCGACTGGTTAATTTTTAGGCTTGAGTACCCCTCTGCTATTTCTGAATCAACCATCATTTTTTGCAGAAAAACTAAGCGAAGCTTTGGCGAAGAAGGATCAGGACTTGGCTGTTGCCCGCAAGGAGGCTGATGACAAGACCGCTCTGGCCACACAGAAGCTGACTTCGGTCGGCCAATTAGAAGAAGAGAATACCAGGCTGAAGACTGCTCTGAATGAGGCCAACAGGGAGTGTTCATGTTGGAAGAAGGAGAACCTCACCCTGAACGAGAAGATGGAAGGCATCGCTCGCAGGAGGGACGACCTGGAGAGCTACTTGAGGAGCCTCGCCAAGAAGTTGTACATCAAGCTTGAAGGTGCACATTCAGTTCCGACTGGTTTTTTTTTTGTGTCAACTCGGTCCATGAAAATTGACTTATCCTTGGATCGTGAATGCAGAGCTTTGCCAGAACTTTGAGGAGGAGACTGGGCGGATCGAAACAGGTTTGGATCCAATCAACTCTCCCGTGAAAGATGAAGCTGCCATGAATCTGCTCCGACTGGAATCTCGCATTGACGGTGTCGTGGACTACCTGGCTCGAGTGGAGGTTGCCATGTCACGAATCGACCCGGCACTTTGGCCAGAGGCTACGCTCCAAAACGACCTCGAGTCTCTGATGGCTCGTCTTAACGGAATCCCTGACCGAGTGCAGGAGTGGAAGAAGTCTTCTGCTCGGTGTGGCGCTGATGTGGCTCTGTCTCTAGTCCGCGTCCATTGCAAGGAGGTGCGAGAAGAGAAGCTGGCCGCCATCCAAGTTGCCAATACCAAGAGGCACAACTTTCAAGACTTCATGGAGACCTTTATTGCTGCTGCCACTCGTATTGCAGACGGGATCGACTTGGATGAGTTCGTCGCCCCTTCCACTCCTCCGCCTGAGGAATGAAAAACTTTTATGCTTTTCCTTGAATTTGCCTCGGAATGCCGAGTGGATTTGTAACCATTAAACTCTGCCGAGCCGAGGGCTCGAGTACTTTGATATGAGGTCTGGGACCTTTTAGGCTTTATCCGAACTTGATTTCTTGTTGAATATCTTCATGGTTTGATCTGTCGAGTGGAACTTGATCTTCACTCAGAATAACTTTGTATTTGTGGCACAACTTCTTGCGGGTTGGGTTGAGTCCTGTACATAGGCGAGCACTGGGCTGCCGCTAAGCCTCTGAGTGGGAGGTTTGCTCTCCACTCGGTAGGATTGTTAAACACTTAGGCGAGCGCCGGGCTGCAGCTAAACCTCCGAGTGGGAGGTTTGCTCTCCACTCGGTAGGATTTTTAGACACTTAGGCGAGCGCTGGGCTGCAGCTAAGCCCCCGAGTGGGAGGTTTGCTCTCCACTCGGTAGTATTTTTTCAAACTTAGGCGAGTGTCTGACTGCAGCTAAGTCTCTTAGTGGGAGAACTTAGGCGAGTACTGGACTGCAGCTAAGCCCCCGAGTGGGAGGGCTGCTCTCCACTCGGTAGGATTTTTCAAACTTAGGCGAGTGTCTGACTGCAGCTAAGTCCCTTCGTGGGAGAACTTAGGCGAGTACTGTAGTGCAGCTAAGCCCCCGAGTGGGAGGGCTGCTCTCCACTCGGTAGGATTTTTCAAACTTAGGCGAGTGCCTGACTGCAGCTAAGTCTCTAAGTGGGAGAACTTAGGCGAGTACTGGACTGCAGCTAAGCCCCCGAGTGGGAGGGCTGCTCTCCACTTGGTAGGATTTTTCAAACTTAGGCGAGTGCCTGACTGCAGCTAAGTCTCTTAGTGGGAGAACTTAGGCGAGTACTAGACTGCAGCTAAGCCCCCGAGTGGGAGGGCTGCTCTCCACTCGATAGGATTTTTTCAAACTTAGGTGAGTGTCTGACTGCAGCTAAGTCTCTTAGTGGGAGAACTTAGGCGAGTACTGGACTGCAGCTAATCCCCCAAGTGGGAGGGCTTCTCTCCACTCGGTAGGATTTTTCAAACTTAGGCGAGTGTCTGACTGCAGCTAAGTCTCTTAGTGGGAGAACTTAGGCGAGTACTGGACTGCAGCTAAGCCCCAGAGTGGGAGGGCTGCTCTCCACTCGGTAGGATTTTTCAAACTTAGGCGAGTACCTCACTGCAGCTAAGTCTCTAAGTGGGGGAACTTAGGCGAGTACTGGACTGCAACTAAGCCCCCGAGTGGGAGGGCTGCTCTCCACTCGGTAGGATTTTTCAAACTTAGGCGAGTGCCTGACTGCAGCTAAGTCTCTAAGTGGGAGAACTTAGGCGAGTACTGGACTGCAGCTAAGCCCCCGAGTGGGAGGGCTGCTCTCCACTCGGTAGGATTTTTCAAACTTAGGCGAGTGCCTGACTGCAGCTAAGTCTCTTAGTGGGAGAACTTAGGCGAGTACTGGACTGCAGCTAAGCCACCGAGTGGGAGGGCTGCTCTCCACTTGGTAGGATTTTTTACAAACTTAGGCGAAACGGATTCGCAGCTAAGTCACCCACTGGGGGCGTATGCAAACAAAAGTGACAGTAATTATTGGAACACTCTTGTCTTTGATAAAAATGAACTGCAGAAACTTTTTCTTATTACATCTCGTCTAAGGGAGAACTTAAGTGTAAAAGGGGCGGAGTAGTTCCGCATTCCAAGCTCGTGGCTCGTCGATCTGACAATCAACATTGTAGAGGTGATATGCTCCATTGTGGAGTACTCTGGTGACGATGAAGGGGCCTTCCCAAGTAGGAGCAAGCTTGTGTGGTTTCTGTTGATCCACTCGGAGGACCAGATCTCCTTCTTGGAAGGCTCGACTCTTCACATTCCGGGCGTGAAATCGGCGCAAGCCTTGCTGATAAATGGTCGATCTGATCATGGCCATCTCCCTCTCTTCTTCTAAGAGGTCGACTGCGTCTTGCCGGGCCTGTTCTGCTTCATCTTCGGGGTAAAGTTCGACTCGGGGTGCGTTGTGAAGAAGATCACTCGGCAGAACTGCTTCGACTCCGTAAACCAGAAAGAATGGAGTTCTTCCAGTCGACCGGTTAGGGGTGGTCCTTAATCCCCACAGAACTGACGGAAGCTCGTCGACCCAAGCGCCTGCCGCGTGCTTGAGATCACGCATCAGTCGAGGCTTTAGTCCTTTTAGAATCAGACCATTTGCTCTCTCAGCTTGTCCATTCGACTGGGGATGGGCGACCGATGCGTAGTCGACTCGTGTGCCTTGAGAGGCGCAAAAAGCTCTGAACTTGTCTGAATCAAAGTTTGACCCATTGTCAGTGATGATGTGTAACGCCCCGAGACCGATGTGCCAGGTGTCGAGCAGTTATTCGATGTTATTGCGTTGTCATGTGCTTGCGTGTTGCATCATGTTACGTCATCATGTGCATTGCATCATGTCATCATGTCATCATGTCATAATCTTTTGCATCTCAACTAAATAATTCGTATGGGTCTTCGATCCATTTAAATCGAGGGAAGGATGACTTCTCTTTATAATATATCCTCCCAATATTAGGGAGCTATAATAAATATTCCATCCCTTGGAAATTACCGCAACACACTTGCAAAATATTCCACGCTTTTCTTACTATATTCCTCGTCTCCAAACTTTGCCCTAAATTCTTTCTTCACTTTCCGGAGTCCCACCAAAAACCTCAACATTTTTGGGTACTTCTGTAACCAAGCCCTAGTTCAAACCCATTTGGAATTAAATTCAAATGAGTTTGAATGACATCTTCCAATCTTGCCTCTCCTATTTTCCTTGGATCGTGCACATTTCTGCGAGTCCGGGGATGTTATCCGCATGTCCAAATTTTTTCCATCTCCCATCTCTCCTCTCTTTTCTTTCTCTTTATTTCCCTGTTTTTTTAGAGAAAAGGAAATAGGGGAGAGGGAGAAGAGTCCAGCCTAGCTGGGCCTCCCGCCGGCCCATCCATCACCAAGGCCCAGCCTTGTGCCCTCGTAACCCTAGCCGTCAGGGAGCCCCTTCCCTCGATCCCCTCTTTTTCCCTTGCACCGCCAGACTCCTGCTCGATCCCCATCCCTTCTCTCCCTCGATCCCATCTACATCTCCCTTCGTTCTCCTCCCGTGCCGCCAGAGTACACGCACGCAGGCGCGGCCATCTCCCCGACTCCCCCAAACTCGATCCCCGTCTCCCTCCTTCGGCCTTCGACCCCTGCGCCTCGACCCGACCCCATCTCCTCTGCCCCGCGCTCCGCCCTTGCCGGAGAAGGGAAGCAGGCCGGAGCCTCGTCGCCACCCACCGGCCTCCATGGTTTGCCGCGCCCCTGCCGGCCTCTCTTTCCTCGTGCCGCACCACTAGACCCGACGCCGACCACGTCGCAGCCCCTGCTGCCGGCGACCTCGCCTGGATTCGTCAAGCTCCACCGCCACTGCCGTGCACCGCCGCCTCCTCCGCCGTTTTGCCTCACCGCCATGGACGCCGTGGAGCTTCCTCACTTCGGAGCCCCCATGCGCCAAGTTCGCCGGAGTTCCACCAGGCTGCTGCTGTGTGGCTTCTGTTGCTGCATCTCCGACCGAGCCCGTTGGCTCCTGCGGTGCTTGCTGCTGCCGCTGTTTTCCTAGTGCAACGAACACACCTCCATCGAAGGCCACCAAGACTGTCCAGGATTCGTCAAGATCGCCAAGTTTTACGAGAACGTCTTCATGAAACGACGAGTACCACGACGACCGTTGTACGCCAAGTACCCCTTCGAGATGACGAGATCGGCAAGTTCGAGGACCCCAAGTACCCCTTCGAAACGTGTACCACTACCGTCGCAAGTACCACTCCGAACCATGTACGACGACCGTCGCCGAAGACCCGTGTAACGTGAACGTGAACGACTACCGTCGCGAGTACCTCTACGTCGTCATGTACCCCTACTTCCCACGACGACCCCGTGAACAACTACTTCCCCGTCGACACGTGTACCCCTACCGCCGAACTCGATCCGTTTCGATAATGCTCGCTTCAAAGGTATAACCGCCGGAACGATGCCCGTGAATGAATGCATGTTGTATGAGATGCACCCTTGTTCGATAACGTCGCCCCTCTTTTGCCTTGCCACCGACATGTGGGAACTCGGTATCCGAGAGTACCCCCACCTTCTATCGCTTGTCACGCTCCCGCCACACTTCCTTTTGCACCGGGATCTCAATCGAGTTACCGGAACCGATATGTTGCCGTGGCATCATTTTCGGATTCGTTGCCGTGACACCCCTTTTTCCTTCCACCACGGTGACAATGCTTCATAATGCTCTTATCAACTTTTAATAAAATTTGCATAAACTTGTTCATGTCATCCGCATCATGATAACAACAATTAAAATTGTTTAAATTGATGTTTGGTTAAATTTGCTCCTATGCCATGCTAAAATGATTTTATTCATAACTAAATAACCGTAACTCCGATTTTAATAAACTTTATATGTAAATGGGGTAGAATTTTTCCTAGTTTATCATGGTGACCTTACTTTGCATGTTAAACAACTCTAAAATTGTGTTAGGACAGATCAGGACCAAATCTAAAATATGCTATGGGGATTTTCCGGAATTGTTGTTCGTTGCTTCCGGCCTCATTTAAACTTGACTAGATAGGTAGTTTTACTTTGCTTCACCCTCTTGCCATGTTTAACAACATTTAATATTGTTGCGTACATAAACGAGATCGAACTAAATAATTGATGTTGTGTTTCGTCAATATGCAACGCGTTGCATATTGAGCTCCACTTAATTTGTAGTCTTGTTTGTGTCCTTTGCCATGCCATGCATACTTAAACCGGACATGCATCATATTTGGTTGTGCATCATGCCATGTTGATGTGTTGGTTGTTTACTATGTTGTTTGCTTCCTTTCCGGTGTTGCTTCTTCGGGTTGGTTCCGATAACGTCGTGTTGTGAGGATCCGTTCGTCTACGTCCATTTGTATTCTTCATGGACTCGTTCTTCTTCCTTGCGGGATTTCAGGCAAGATGATCATACCCTCGAAATCACTACTATCTTTGCTATGCTAGTTTGCTCGCTCTTTTGCTATGACATTGCTATGATGCCTACCACTTGCTTGTCAGCCTCCCAAATTGCCATGTTCAGCCCCTAACCCACCATTGTCCTAGCAAACCGTTGATTGGCTATGTTACCGCTTTGCTCAGCCCCTCTTATAGCGTTGTTAGTTGCAGGTGAAGATTGAAGTTTGTTCCTTGTTGGAACATGGAGATGTTGTTCCTTGTTGGGACATGTTTACTTGTTGGGATATCACAATATATCTTATTTAATTAATGCATCTATATACTTGGTAAAGGGTGGAAGGCTCGGCCTTATGCCTGGTGTTTTGTTCCACTCTTGCCGCCCTAGTTTCCGTCATATCGGTGTTATGTTCCCGGATTTTGCGTCCCTTACGCGGTTGGGTATATGGGAACCCCTTGACAGTTCGCTTTGAATAAAACTCCTCCAGCAAGGCCCAACCTTGGTTTTACCATTTGCCACCTGGCCTTTTTTTCCCTTGGGTTAGGCCAGCCCAAGGGTCATCTTTATTTTAAACCCCCCCGGGCCAGTGCTTGTCTAAGTGTTGGTCCGAAATGGGCAGCCTGTGGGGCCACCTCGGGGAAACTTGAGGGCTGGTTTTACTCGTAGCTTGACCTATCCGGTGTTGCCCTGAGAACGAGATATGTGCAGCTCCCATCAGGATGTCGGCGCATCGGGCGGCTTTGCTGGACTTGTTTTACCTTTGTCGAGGATGTCTTGGAGTACCGGGATACCGAGTCTGATCGGAATGTCTCGGGAGGAGGTCTGTTCCTTCGTTGACCGTGAGATCTTGTGATGGGCTAAGTTGGGACACCCCTGCAGGGATTTGAACTTTCGAAAGCCGTGCCCGCGGTTATGGGCAGATGGGAATTTGTTAACGTCCGGTTGTAGAAAACCTGAAGTTGACCTTAATTAAAATGAATCAACTGCGTGTGTAGCCGTGATGGTCTCTTTCCGGCGGAGTCCGAGAAGTGAACACGGTTGTTGGAGTTATGCTTGACGTAGGTAGTCCAGGATCACTTCTTGATCATACTTTTATCGACCGTGCTTTGCCTTCTCTCCTCGCTCTCTTTTGCGAATAGGTTAGCCACCATATATGCTAGTCGCTTGCTGCAGCTCCACCTCATACCTTTACCTTACCCATAAGCTTAAATAGTCTTGATTGCGAGGGTGCGAGATTGCTGAGTCCCCGTGGCTCACAGATTACTTCCAAAACTAGTTTGCAGGTGCCGACGAGTCCGTGCAGAAGACGCAACCAAGCTCAGGAGGAGCTCAATGAAGATCTTGTCCTTTATGTTGTTTCGTTCTAGTTGATCAGTAGTGGGCCCAGTTGGGGTCGATCGGGGACCTTTGTCGCATTTGGGGTTCTTCTTTTATTTTGGTTTCGTAGTCGGACCCTGAGTGTATTTGATTGATGTAATGCTTATTCATGTAATTGTGTGAAGTGGCGATTGTAAGCCAACTATGTAACTTCCCCCCTATTATATTACATGGGTTGTGTGAAGATTACCTCACTTGCGACATTGCCTTCAATGCGATTATGCCTCTAAGTCGTGCCTTGACACGTGGGAGATATAGTCGCATCGAGGTTGTTACATGATGCTATGCGGGACTCCATATCTGAATGTTAACCCTCTGACGAAACTGATAGCAGTGCAGGCATCGAGATTCTTGATGGGCTTAGCTTCGATCCATTTGGTAAACTTGTCGACTGCCACAAGCACATGAGTGAAGCCACTCCTGCTCGTTCTCAGTGGACCAACCATGTCCAGTCCCCAGACAGCAAAGGGCCAGACGAGTGGAATGGTCTTCAGGGCTGATGCAGGCTTGTGTGACATGTTGGAGTAGAACTGGCATCCTCCACACTTGTCGACTATCTCTTTTGCCATCGCATTTGCTCTTGGCCAGTAAAATCCCGCTCGGTATGCTTTAGCCACAATGGTCCGAGAGGACGCATGGTGACCACAGGTCCCCGAGTGGATATCATCAAGGATTATCTGACCCTGTTCTGGTGTTATGCATTTCTGACCGATTCCAGTCGCGCTCTCTCTATACAGCTGTCCCTTTATGACTGTGAAGGCCTTGGATCGGCGGACGATCTGTCGAGCCTCTTCCTCGTCCTCCGGGAGTTCTTTCCTTAGGATATACGCGATGTACGGTATCGTCCAGTCGGGAGTGATTGCCAAGACCTCCATGATTAGGTCGACCACAGCAGGAACTTCGACTTCGGTCGGATCTGTGGCACTTTTTGGCTGCGGGGCTTCTTCTGTAAAAGGATCTTCTTGGACTGACGGCGAGTGAATGTGTTCCAGGAACACGTTGCTGGGAATGGCCTCTCTCTTGGAGCCTATCTTTGGCAAATCGTCAGCTGCCTGATTTTTCAGTCGGGGGACGTGATGAAGCTCTAACCCCTCGAATTTCTTTTCCACCTTTCGCACTGCATTGCAATAACCAGTCATTGCCGGACTCCTGACGTCCCACTCCTTCATCACTTGATTTACCACCAAATTTGAGTCGCCATAGACCATGAGGCGACGGACGCCGCGCGAAATGGCCATGCGCAACCCATACAAAAGTGCTTCATATTCTGCTTCATTATTGGAGGAATTGAAGTGAATTTGGAGAACATATCTGAGCTTATCTCCTCGGGGGGAGACTAGGACCACCCCAGCACCGGAACCATTCGGCATCTTAGACCCATCGAAGAACATGGTCCAGTGCTCCGAGTGAACTTGAGTCGGAAGTTGCTGTTCAATCCACTCGGCGATGAAATCTGCGATTGCTTGGGACTTGATAGCCTTCTTTGCTTCAAACTTGATATCTAAGGGGAGGAGTTCAATCGCCCACTTGGCCACTCGACCAGTTGCATCTCTGTTATGCAGAATCTCTGATAGTGGGGCGTCGTTGACGACTGTAATGGAGTGGTCAGAGAAGTAATGTGCAACTTTCTTCGTGGTCATATAAATCCCATATACAAGCTTCTGGTAGTGAGGGTATCTTTGTTTTGAAGGGGTCAAAACTTCAGACACATAATAGACTAGGCGCTGAACTCTAAAGGCATTTCCTTCTTCTTCCCGCTCGACCGTAAGCACTGTACTGACAACTTGTCCTGTGGCTGCAATGTAAACCAGCAGAGGCTCTTTGCTGATTGGGGCAGCAAGCACCGACTGGGTGGAGAGCAGAGCTTTAAGCTCTGCAAATACTGCATCAGCTTCTGGAGTCCACTCGAACTTGTCAGACTTCTTCATCAGTCGGTAAAGAGGCAACGCCTTTTCACCAAGACGAGAAATGAATCGACTTAGAGCGGCCAAGCAGCCTGTAAGCTTTTGGACATCGTGCACGCGTACAGGACGCTTCATCCGGAGTATGGTGCCAACTTTTTTAGGATTGGCATCGATCCCTCGTTCGGAAACAAGAAAACTGAGTAACTTTCCACCTGGAACCCCGAATGTGCACTTTGATGGATTGAGCCTGATATCATACCTCCTGAGGTTGGCAAAGGTTTCAGCAAGGTCAGTCTGCAGGTCGGAACCTTTCCGTGACTTGACCACAATATCATCCATGTATGCCTCCACATTCCGACTGACTTGAGTGAGTAAACACTTCTGAATCATTCTCATGAACGTGGCTCCGGCGTTCTTGAGGCCGAACGGCATGGTGACGTAACAGAAGCATCCGAATGGAGTGATGAAAGCTGTTTTGATCTCATCGGGTCCATACACACGGATCTGATGGTACCCGGAATAGGCATCCAGACAAGACAACCTCTCGCACCCCGCGGTCGAGTCGACTATTTGGTCGATGCGAGGGAGAGGAAAATGATCTTTCGGGCAGGCCCGATTGATATGTTTGAAATCAGTGCACATGCGAAGTGACTTGTCCTTCTTGGGGACCATGACGACATTGGCGGGCCACTCGGAGTGGTAAATCTCTCGGATGAACTCTGCTGCTAAGAGCCGAGCCACCTCCTCGCCAATGGCTTGCTTCTTCTGGATGGCGGACCGTCGAAGATGTTCTTTCACGGGTTTGAATTTCAGGTCGACTCGTAGACGGTGCTCGGCCAGCCCTCTGGGAACTCCAGGCATGTCAGAGGGTTTCCATGCGAAGATGTCCCAGTTCTCACGGAGGAGCTGGACGAGCGCTTCTTCCTATTTGGAGTCGAGCGTCGTTGAAATGTGAGTCGGGGCAGCATCGGGGTCGGTCGGGTGAATGTGGGCTGGCTTTATTTCACCGGACGACTGAAAAGCTGATTCTGAAGCAGGCTTCTTGGCTCGTAGCAATTCACTCGGATCGGCAGTCTTTTGGTACTCTTGCAGCTCGACCACTGCCATCTGAGCATCAGCGATCTTTGAGCCTTTCTGAAAACACTCTTCTGCTTTCTTTCGGTTGCCCGTAACAATGATCACACCTTTGGGGCCAGGCATCTTCAGTTTGAGATACACGTAACACGGTCGAGCCATGAAGCGTGCATAAGCTGGCCTGCCCAAAATGGCAGGATAAGCACTTTGGAAGTCTACAACCTCGAATGTCAACTTTTCCTTGTGGTAATTCTTCGAATCACCGAAAACCACATCAAGAGCAATCTGGCCGAGTGATTCGGCTTTCTTCCCAGGAATGACTCCGTGGAAGCTCATGTTGCTGGTACTGAGCCTGGACATCGGAATGCCCATCCCTTTCAACGTTTCAGCATACAGTATGTTCAGGCCACTGCCACCATCCATCAGGACTTTAGTCAATCGAGTGCCTTCGACAACTGAGTTGACCACCAAAGCTTGCCTCCCAGGGGTGGCAATGTGCGAGGGTGGTCAGACTGGTTGAATGTTATGGCAGTCTGGGACCACTTCAGATAACTGGGTGTTGCCGGAGCGACCATGTTCACCTCACGGTTAATGACTTTCAGTCGGCTTTTGCTTTCGACATCAGCAAAAATCATCAGGGTGGAATTGACTTGGGGGTATCCATCGTCACTGTCTTCCTTGTCCTCAACTCTGTCCGACTCTTTTTCCTTGTCCTTGGACTGCTTGCCTTGAAACTGCTGGATTAGGAGCCGGCACTGTCGAGTGGTATGTTTTGGGTAAATAAAATTACCCTCTTCGTCTTTCTTGGTGTGGATGTGACATGGCAGGTCCAAAACATCATTTCCATACTGGTCCTTGACTTTCTTGGGCTTCTAGGGCCCCTTGGGTTTTCCTTTGAATTTTCCTTGGGTTACGGCCAGGGCTTCCCTAGGGGCGGCTGGCTCGGCCTTCCGCTTCTGTTTCCGACTGGAGTTCCCTCCGGTTTCTTGGGCGACTGCCTTGTGCTTGCCACTCCGGAGTCGATCTTCGTCTTCACCATTAGCGTACTTGGTGGCAATCTCCATCATCCGATTCAGAGACATCTCCCCAGTTCGACCGAACTTCAGATTTAATTCCCTGTACTTAACGCCTTCCTTGAAGGCACAAACTGCTAGGTGGTCTGGCACATTCTTGACTGTGTGATGCAATGTGATCCACCTCTAGATGTAATCTCTCAGAGTTTCATTTGATTTTTGCATGCAACACCGCAACTCCGTAAGGCCTGCAGGTCGCTTACATGTTCCCTCAAAGGTTGTGACGAACACTCGGGAGAGGTCCTCCCAAGTGTAGAAGCTGCTGGGTGCCAACTGATTCAACCACGCTCTGGCTGAGCCCTCTAACATGAGAGGCAAATGCTTCATGGCCACCTCATCATCGCCACCGCCAATCTGTACAGCCACTCGGTAATCTTCGAGCCAAGTGTCAGGCTTGGATTCATTGGTGAACTTGCTGACTCCAGCCGCCAGCCTGAAGTTGGGAGGAATCACCGCGGCCCTGATGGCTCGACTGAAACATTCTGGCCCCGAAGCATGTACCCTGCTGTCGGCGGGCGCATCTCTGTTGTGGCCCTCTCGATGAGCTTTGTTCCTGTTAACCAAACCTTGAACGAGGATGGATCTCGCGTCAAAGCTTGGGTCCCTGGGGTCGACTGGAATCCTCTACCCAACATTATGGGGGCGCCTGTCGTCTCGATGTCGAGGCGCATATGACCCAGTCCTCGGGGGAGGGGTTGGCACTCGACGTCGATCATCACGGTCGGGTCGGTGATCATACTGCTCATTTCTTCTGTACTGATCGTGCCGGTCTCCACGTCCCTCACGCCTCGGGGGCGATCTCGGGCTGTGAGCCGACTGGACTGTGTCCGTTGCCACGGATCGACTGTGGATCCTATTCCGTGACTGAGAAACAGCGGAATTCTGGTTTCATGCCGCTCGAAGAAACGCTCTGATCTGCAACAAGCCCCTGCCAGCCTCCGACTGGAAGGCTGAATTGATTTTGCTATACGGGCCGTGGCGGCCAAATTCTGAACTGGGGTTCGATATACCTGCGGCTGTGGGAAGAGCTGACGTCGACTGGACTCGGGAGCTTGCTGTCGTCGACTGGACTCGGGAGCTCGCGGACGCGCTTGCTTGTCGACTATTCGCTGTAGATTCTCCAGTCGAGTGCGCTCGGCCAGGTTAGCCAAGCGCGCGTCCTCCAAGGCCCGGGCCTCGGGGGTTTCTCCGACAATAGGAGTGTGGAGTGCGTCCATGTTCCGGCGGCGAAGCTCCTCTCGCTGCAATGACGTGAGAGGTTCGGGGAGATACTCATCGTGGGGATGCGACGGGTCGCCCCTGCCCGCGCCTCCATCAGCGCGAGGGAAACCGGGAGGACTGTGCGTTCCATCGACCGCCAGAACTTCAGCCGTCGGGTCGCTGCTGTCGCACTCGGACGAGGTCTCCGCGGAGCCAGTCGAACAGGCCGCAGAGGGATTCGTCGGGCTCGATTGCCGCAACTTGCGGGGCTGCCGACTGGCGGGCCACGCATGCCTCACCCACCGCTGGAGTCTCAACCGACCGAAGCGCTTGCGCCGGTGGGAGACAGGGCAGGGAGACGACACAGGGGCCGACTGATACTTGGTCGACGGCTGCCGCAGGAGGACGCCAGGAACGCATGCGCGGAAATGCGTCGCGCCGCGGACGGGGAGCGCGTCGATGTCGAGTGGAGCCTTCTGAAGCCAAGCGGAGTCGTCCGCGAAGAATGTGAGCGCGCTGAGACGGATCTGGCGGCCCTCCATCAAAACTCCGCACGAAACCATGATCAAAGGGATCGGAAGAATCGCAACTTCTCCAATTAAGCGCTAAGATTCCTGCCCCACGGTGGGCGCCAACTGTCGTGGTTCTAACTCTGACAGTGATGTAGGGGGGTATGAATGGAGAGGCTAGATCTCAGCTATTGAGAAGTTGTAAACACACCAAGATGCACGAGTTCAGACCCTTCGCGGAGGAAGTAACAGCCCTACGTCTCGGTGCCCGGAGGCGGTCGATTGGATTATAGGCGTGTGAATAACAGGGGTGCGAACCCTTCATACTGAGGAGGGGGGTGGCTTATATAGAGTTCGCCAGCCCTCTCCTGCCCTCAGTAATGCAGGGTTTAAGGTACATTTAAGGTTGGGCGTTACTGGTAACGCCCCTAATAAAGTGCTATAATGACCATAAAGACTACTTAATAGCCGACCGTTTGCATGCGGAGTGACTTTGGGTCTCCTGGCAGTCGAGTGGTTGGCTTCATGGTCGAGTGATAGCTTCTTGGTCGAGTGTCTTGGATCCGTCGAGTGGGATGCCTTTAAGTCGATTGAAAAGTGACTTCTTTTAGGGATGTCCTTGGGTGGGGCTCTTTAGGCAGGTCCGTGCCCCTACCCTAGGTGTATAGCTTCATCAGGAGGCATGAAGTCTGGCTGACTCGCGGGACCCGCCCTCTTGTTCTCCTGCTTCCGGAGGTGTCACCACTTCTGAACTTATGTTGCAGGGTTCAGCTTCAATTTCGGCAGTGCCCTTCATCTTCAGTGTACGTTCCTCTTCAGCTTCAGTTTTACGTTCTTCTTCAGCTTCAGTTTTGCGTTCCACTTCCGCACGTTCAGCTTCTGCACGCTTGGCGACGGCGTGATATCCACGTTTCTCCGAACGGCGTTGCATATGGGGTGTAACCCAGTCAGCTTGTTTGCCCGCTGCATCCAGAATGGAACTGTTAAATCAGGTAGGGATCCACACACGCATGCACGCACGCACGCACGCGCGCGCGCGCGCACACACACACCTCTTATGTTTCTTAGGTATGTGATTATTAGATGAGAAAGTCCACGAGCTTCATTCTTAAAAAATGAACCTTGTTATTTCTAAAACAAACACTCAAATGCCTATGACAAGGTGAATTGGCCTTTTCTCGAATAATCCCAATGAATGAAGGTTTAGTTGCTGGTATTTCTTACTCCCTTTTAAAAAAATTAGTATTATCTGAAAAATAATGGGTGTGCATTTAGCGCCCCCTACTAGCATCAATGATATGCTCGGCATCTGCCCTTTTGGGTAGGAAAGCAATCACGGGATACTTAGTGGGTGCAACTTCCATATGCGGTCTCTACTAGGAAAATATATTATATTTGACAATAAAAATGTTTCTAATTCAGTGCACGTAATTTACATGGCCTCCTCCTTGTTCCGTCTGTGGCATTTGCTGCGGGTTGTAAAAAGTAGCTTGGGAAATCCGGTCAGGGAAAGTGTTTAGAATTTCAGATTAGGGCAGGGAGCATATGAATTAAAGTAGGACGGTGAAAGACATAAGGCCAGTCATGGAAAATAAGAGATGATCCACAGGAGCAGAGAATATGTACCTGGCTGACGGGTGAACTTTTTCCAATACCAATCTTACTTAGTTCATTAACAATCTGGGCTATTATAGGCATTCGTGTTCTATCATCCTCCACACATTTTAACACTATTTCGATGCATGTCCTCACTTCTTCAGATACATGGGGCGACATTGTTGCCTGCACCTGCATTCACCAATTTTCACGTACTTGGTTAATTGAAACATAATGCCAAAAAAAGGCTAGTCATGGTGACAAAGAGATTGGTCCACAGGAGAAAAGGATATGTACCTGACCTACCGGTGAACTCTTAGCAATACCAATGTTACTTAATTCATTAACAATCTGGGCTATCGTAGGCCTTTGATTTCGGTCATACTCCACACATTTTAATGCTATTTCGATGCATGTCCTCACTTCTTCAGATACATGGGACGACATTGTTGCCTGCAGCCTCACTCGCCATTTTTCATGCACCTACATAATTGAAACATAATGCCAAAAAAGCATGCAGGAACAACGGGGGGAGGGGGTTAAGGAACAATAAAATACGTGTGAAAAAATGTTTTCTGTAATACTGGATTCTTGTCCTTACATGCTCAATAAAATCTTTCGGATGGGTGTCTTGACAATTGAAGTAGCCATCCTTTCCTGCCATTATTTGTATGATTATGACCCCGAGACTAAATACATCAAACTTCGGACTAATTTTTTGTCCGTTGATGTATTCTGGCGGCATGTATCCACTGCATTTCATCAAATACAATTATTTTTCTGAAAGTTTGAGAAAAGATGTCAATTAATTATTCTGGGTTATTAACTTACAATGTTCCTTTAAGATCTCGGGATGCTGTGATATAGGTTTGCGCTGAATCAAAGAGTCTTGACAAGCCAAAATCACCTATTTTTGCCACCATATCCTTATCCAACAAAATATTTGCTGGTTTTAAGTCCAGATGGTAAATGGGATTAACAGAATTATGAAGGTAATGTAAACCCTCACATATTCCTTTTATTATTTTGTAACATTTGTCCCAATCAAGTTTGCAGGATTCAGCTGTATAAGTAAATAAAAAGGATGTTAGTATTTATAAAGTATATTTTCTCTACAAAATAGTCCACCGTGCCGCCTGATTTCCCTCCTAGATGCTGCAAAAAGAAAAGTTCCATTATCTCCCCTAACCCTAACATCTATCTCCTTTCTTGTTTTTTTTCGCGGGAACTATCTCCTTTCTTGTTGGTTGCTACTCAACACCTAGCCGAAGCATGAATCATGTGTATGGATCCAAGGGTGATTAAATAGACCGTGTTTCCCTCCTTATGTAATTGATTATGCTGTAGGAAATTCAAATATTCCCTCTGTAAACAAATGTAAGACGTTTTAGGTCACTACTTAGTGAGCTAAAACGTCTTACATTTGTTTACGGAGAGAGTATAATTTAGTGCAAGTAGAGCAGAATCATACCTGAAAGTTGATCGTCAAGGCTTCCACCTTGCATGTATTCGAAACAAATTGCTCTTTCTACCACACTAGCAGATACATGTTTTCCTTCGTACTCAACAAATATTTGTGATGTATGGTGGCAGTAGCCAACTAACCGTACGATATTTTCGTGTTGGGCCCTCATTAGATTAATAACCTCATTCTTAAATTGCTTGTCAGTAATGAACACCATTTGATGATGATGAAGTTTCTTAACAGCAATCTCTTCTCCATTGTCTAGCACCCCCTGTTGAAATTTTCTGTTTTTATGGCACATCATTCTTGTAGTTAACAGTAGTTTCATATGAAATTCAGAAGATGAAGTAATACCATACCTTATAAATATCTCCATATCCACCACTGCCAACTTTGTTCTGGTCAGAAAAGTCATTTGTAATACGTTCTAAGAACTCAAATGCAAACTCCCTTGTCCTACATAGTTCACCTATAGATGAGCACTCAACAATGTCAATCTTGTTCAGTCTTTGTATGATCTGATTTATAGTAGGCCTCTTCACTTGACTGGACTCCACACATTTTAGAGCTATTTCGATGCATGTTCTAACTTCGCATGAAGTATCCTTCGATATTGTGCCCTGCATCCTATTTACCCATAATCCATATACCTGCAGAATTGAAACAATTCCTTAGCATGCATGCCTAGATGTAATGCACAACCTAATATTTATAAAGAATGTTACGTTTCATAAAATAGAGTAGTTTCGTACATGTTCAATAAATTCTTTGGGAGGAATATCTGCATATTTGGTGTAGCTCTCCTTTCCTGCCATTATTTGCAAGATTATAATGCCCAGACTGAATACATCAAATTTTGGTGTGATTTGCCGTTTGCTGATGTATTCTGGTGGCATGTATACACTGAATAGTACAAAAAGATTTTATTTTAGCTTCATACAAGAATCCGATTACTTCTCATGTTTATTTACGTACCTTGTTCGCGCAACTTCTGATGTATTGAAGGTTTCCGTTGTATCAAAGAGTCTAGAGAAGCCAAAACCTCCAATTTTGGGCATCATGTAGTTATCCAGCAAAATCTTTGTAGGTTTTAATTCCAGATGGTAAATAGGATACTCAACTCCTTTGTGAAGGTAATGTAAACCCTCACATACCCCTCTAATTATTTTGTAACATGTGTGCCAAGCAAGTGCACATGGTTCATCTATAGAAGTAAAAACACGTGTATTACCAAGAAGTAAAGTTTAGAGATCATTGTTCTTCCATGCAAAAATAATAGTGCAAGTAAGTAGAGCATAATCATACTGGAAAGATGGTTGTCAAGGCTTCCTCCTTGCAAGTATTCAGAGCATAAAGATCTTTCTTCCACTATAGCTGAAACATGTTTTCCATTGTGCTCAACAAGAACTTGTGCTGTATGATGGCAGTAACCAAGTAATAGTATGGTATTTTGATGTCGGGCCCTCACAAGATTATGAAACTCATTTATGAATTCCTCGTTGTCAATTCCCGGCATGAGATGAAGCTTCTTCACAGCAATGCATACCCCATTGTCCTGCACTCCCTGTTAAAATATACTATGTATTAAGTCACCATTGCTAACTGTTCCGGAGCTGTTGCAGCCTTTATAAGCTTTTCTGTGTGTGGGACAGAGCATATGGGTGGCTCTGCTGAGAACTTTAATCACAAAGATGGTATTGCAGAAATTGGATCTTGTGTTATCAGCTCCATACTAATGAAATTTGGAGCGATTAAGCATTCCCGGGATAAATCATATAGTACCTTGTAGACTAGTCCATGCCGACCACGGCCAATGATGCGCTCCTCGGAGAAATTGTCTGTGATGCTGTTCAAGAACCCGACTGGCCACTCGTACCGAGGAGGAGGAGGAGGACAGATCTTGGGCTCCGGTCTGCAGGGCTTGGGCTCCTCCTTGCCCACAACAACGACGGAGACGATCTCGGCTTTCGCAAACAACCTTCGCAGCTTGACCACAACATCGACGGGGTCGACGACACCGGTGACCGTGATCCTCCTGTCCCGCAAATCCGCAGCAATCGCGTCGATACCTTCACGTCAAACGAATTCAGGAACAAGACTGGAGAGGAGAAAAAAAAAACCTGAAACAGGTAAGTAATAGCGGTGGTACCATGGAGATTGGAGAGTGCTTTGAGCGCCTTCCGCTGCTGGCTGCTGTCGTTCAGCGCCACCTTCATCACCATCTTCCGCTGCGATCCCCATAGAGAGAACAAACGCCATGAGCAACAAATTAACCCATGGAGCAACCAGCAACAGCTACGGATCAGCAAGATTTCGCAGCTAAACTCACCTTCATCATGGCGGCCAGCAATCAAGCTAAGCCCACCGGGCAAAGAGAGGGGAACGTGGAAGGGAAAATAGAATTCGGCCAAAAATCCAAATGGTGCTCGATCAAGTGGACAGAGTACCACAAGTAGTCAATTATTGGCGACGGAAATATCTTGCCATCCGCAGCACGGAGGACCACCTACAGCACTCCCACCAACCGCGTGACCACCAACGTGATTAGCTCTTATTAACGGATTTAG
Source organism: Triticum monococcum (assembly GCA_034509565.1). NCBI lineage: Eukaryota > Viridiplantae > Streptophyta > Magnoliopsida > Poales > Poaceae > Triticum > Triticum monococcum. The sequence continues at coordinate 6,688,974 of CM067847.1, read as the reverse complement.
AGCATCTGCAGCCGGACTTGGCGAATCCGGTCCCTCGCGTCCGTGAACATTTTTTTTTTCTGACCGGGCACCCCTCAAATAATGCAATCTATATCTGAAAACCTCAAATTAGAAATCTCAAATGCATATTATTTCATGCAACGTGAAACATAATCTAAGCGGAGCCCGTCCGTCCCCGCCGTGGACATGGCCGACGCCGGCTGCACTCCCTAGAGTGTTGGCCTGGTCGCCAGCAAGGTAGAGTAGAGTATGAGACACGAGCCGGCTCACTGGACTCAAGGTACCGCCGTCTCCCATGCCCCACTCTTCCTTGTCGGAGCTAAGATCGATGATGGATCCGTCTTGGTACGAGCCGACATCCACCACGACGCGGTTGCGGCGCCCGGACTGTTGCCCCATCCGAGGTGCTAGAGAATGCGACTCCGCTTCGCCGACGTCCACCGCCGCCTCCCGTGCCCGCTGCCTCGTACGCGGGGCACGTCGCGCCATGTTCTCGTCGGACAAGCCCCACAATGTGTCCCGATGCTCGGCGCGCCAACGGATGGGTTGCGCGTCCGCCAACGCGTTCGGATGCCAGACGGACCGCACCGCCTCCGGTGAGCTAGCGACGACTCCCCTACCGCCGGATCCTTGCGCCATTTGGGCAGATGCAATGGATTCCCGACGGAAGGAGTCCGAGTGCTGCCGTGCACGGCCACCCGGGAACGGCGAAGCGCAAGCCGGACAGCCATCTCCTCCTCGGGGCCACATGGGATGAGCTCGGGGTCGACGGATCTGGAGGTGAATGACTCGGATCTGCTGCCCGCCATGCCGGAGACCGTCGGTGATGAGCTCGGGTGATGAAGAGGAGTGGAGTGAAGTGGCTAGAGTTTTGTTCGGCGAGCGAATGAGGACGGATAAATGTGGAGTCGGGTGGGCCAACATGGGCCGGGTCCGACATAACAGGCGTGCACAGGCACGCCCGGGCGCCCCATATCCGCCCCAACTCAGCCTATAGTGTGTCGTTGCAATTAAACAGGCAGCGATGCGCAGCAAAAATCACACTTTCATCTACAGCCGAGCCATTCACCAAAGAGAAGGCCCCATCAACTGATAGTGCAACCCGATTTGTCGGCGATGGTGACCACGGCAGCATGTTGGAAACCACTACAACACGAATAGCCGGGCCTTCCTCCATTAGGGGCATCTTCTAGATGAGAATCAAGTATTGCATTTTTTTTGAGGGAAAAAGCCTTTTATTACTCAAAGTCCACAGAGTGTGGGATACATGTGGCTGGCCAAGCCACACATGACGTCCTGGAAGTAAAGACAAAGCATATTTAGCTAACTTGTGGGCTTTACCATTCGCCTCACGATTTTCAAAAGTAAATTTACAGGTTGGTGGTGATCTCAATCGGATTTCTCTGATTATAACGCCATATTCTCCCTGGCTTCCTGATGCTATATCTTCAATCACCTGTTTGCAATCAGAGCCCACTATATAGTGATGCTGGTTGAGATCCTCTGCCAATTCCATTGCCTCGCGACACGCAATAGCTTCGAGCGTAGGAGCGCCCCAAACTCCAGCGACCACAAGGGCTGAGCTGCCCAGGCAAACGCCTTGGCTGTCACGACATATCGCCACGGCCGAGCCTCCTCGCTGTCCCCGGACTCCAGCATCCACATGAATTTTTGAGAAATTCGTCAGGGGTGCTTTGGGTCTCCGGCGAACTGAAGTCCCCATTGCCACCATGTTGCGTTGCTTCTTTGGCTTGCTGAGAACTTGGAGCTCTTGTATGTAACTCTTGACAAAGGTTGTTATCGCATGTGGTGTCTGAAATATACCTTCGTGTATTGCCTTCCTCCGAAAAGTCCACACGGCCCACAAAGTCACAGCCACGATAGTAAACTGCTTGTGCGAGAGGGACGCCAACAAGTTGAAGAGCCAGCTCTTGGCTCGGTTCTCACTCGTGGCCACCAAGGCGCAGTCCAAATCTTCGTCAACAAGCGCTCAGGTGCATCTTGAGACGGTGCATTCTAGGAGGGAATGGCGCCATGAATCCAGAGCGCCGCAAAAGCCACAAGTGCTAGTCGTCGACATCTTACGATGCGCCCTCACATCTTCGGTTGGCAGTGACTGCTTCGAAAGTCTCCACAAGAACATGCGCACTTTGGATGGGACCTCCGTCTTCCATAGCATCTTCCAGGAGCTGGAATCTGTTTGCGTTGTTGAAGATCCCGAAGCCCCTTCCAGCCAGGCCTCTCTCCTCTGCCTCGTCGCCACAAGCATATTATATGCCGACCGCACCGTGAATTGGCCTGTCCGTTCATGCGCCCAACTCCAGAAGTCCTCCATGGGTGTTGTGCTCAGTGGTATGGTAAGAATCACTTTGGCATCAAACGCAAAGAAAGTAGCGTCTATCATAGGTTTGTTCCAAGTTGCACTTGTATGATCAATCAACTCCGAAACTGTGGCCGGGGGTATGTTGGCAATGCACCCATATGGTCTCATCATTTCCTTCCTAGGGAGCCAATTGTCCAACCATATGTTAGTGCTTTCTCCGTTGCCAATGCGCCTAATCAGGCCGAGCTTCAAAGTGTCCCGTCCCTCCACTAGTGCTCTCCATATCTGACTCGGGTGGCTCCCAAGTGAAGCATCCAGGATGGAGGTGTTCGGATGGTAGATGCTCTTCACAATCCTCGCACTGAGAGAGGTAGGATCCTGAAGCATGCGCCATACCTGTCTAGCAAGCATCGCTAGGTTGAAGAGCTCAAAGTCTTTGAAGCCAAGGCCTCCCATGCTCTTGGGCTGAGTCATGGCCTTCCACGAGACCCAATGTGGTTTGCGCTGCCCGTTCTTACTTCCCCACCAAAACTTCCAAATCAACATGTTCAAGTGCTCACAAAGCCCTCTTGGCAGTTTGAAACAAGACATCGAGAACACTGGAATTGCTTGTGCCACGGCCTTAACCAACACCTCCTTCCCTGCAGAAGACATCGTCCTTTCAATCCAACCCTGGATCTTATTCCATAATCTGTCCTTCAAATATTTGAACGATCCATTTTTTGAGGCCCCCACATCGGTGGGCATACCTAAATATTTCTCATTCAAAGTTTCATTCAGGACATTCAAGATAGCTTTTATATCATTACGGGCAGGCTCAGGGACGCCTTTGCTAAAAAAGATGGAAGATTTCTCCAAGTTTATGCGCTGGCGTGTTGCATTGCAATATATATCCAACACTTGGTTCACCTCGGTAGCCCCAACACTATTTGCCTTGAAAAACAGCCGGCTGTCATCAGCGAATAGTAGATGGTTAACCAGTGGCGCCGAAGGAGCCACTTGAATCCCATCCAAATTGAATGACTCTCTTTGTGATTTTAACAGGCACGACAGGCCCTCTGCTGCTAACAAAAACAAGTACGGAGATATCGGGTCCCCTTGCTGGATACCACGAGAAGGACAGAACTCTTCAAGTTTCTTTCCATTGAACATAACTGAAAATTTCACTGTTGATACCATGCTCATAACAATATCAACCCACCGAGTGGAGAAACCCAACTTGAGCATTATAGCTCTAAGATAGGTCCATTCAACTCTATCGTAGGCCTTCATCATGTCTAGCTTGAGGGCACATGACTGATGTTTTTTTGCCTTGTTCCTCTTCATGAAATGCAAACACTCATAAGCTATTATAATATTATCTGTGATTAAATTACATATCTAAGTTCTCTAGATTCATGCAAAACTTTTGTCCCAGGCGCCCGCAGTGGTTTTTGTCTAGGCTTTGTCCCACGCAGCCCATGGTTTTCTTTCCTCATGTATATAATGGGATGTGCCCTATCCTTCCCGTGTTTGTCGTGGAGAGCAACTAATTAACGAGGGCTTCTTTGGCAGCCTCGCAACGATAAGCGTCACTTGGCGCGCTCTCAGTCATTCACCACGTGTCACGCTCTGGATGCTTCTTTCGGATTTTGTCCTTTTATTTATTTTTCCGCACGCGTTTTCGGCTTTTTAAACTTTTTTTCTTGTTTTTTTTTGACGTTTTGGTTTTCCGCGGTCTTCCCTAGCTTTTCGATCAAAAAAATTTCTAAAAAGTTTTTTTTGCGCAAAAATACAATTTTTCTTTTTTTTTCTTTCGCGAGTCACGGTTTTGCTTTCGTGAGAGGCACGGTTTTTCTTTCGCGAGAGTCACGGCCGTGCCTCTCGGAAACGGGAAAAACGCGTTTTTTTTGTTTTTTTCCTTTCGCAAGAGTCACGGTTTTGCTTTCGCGAGAGGCACTGTTGTGCTTTCGTGAGTGTCACGGCCGTGCCTCTTGAAAATGGAAAAAACGCGTTCTTTGTTTTTTTGCGAGAGTCACGGTTTTGCTTCCGCAAGATGCATGGTTGTGCTTTCGCGAGAGTCACGGCCGTACCTCTCAGAAACGGAAAAAAATGTGTTCTCTTTTTTTCATCTTTTGTGAGAGTTACGGTTTTGCTTCCTCGAGAAGCACGGTTGTGCTTTCATGAGAGTCATGGCCGGGCCTCCTCGAAAACGAAAAAAACGTGTTTCTTTTTCTTTTTTCTTTTCGCAAGAGTTACGGTTTTGCTTCTGCGAGAGGCATGGTTGTGATTTTGTGAGAGGCACGGGCGTGCCTATTTAGGAAAGGGAAAAAACCCGTACTCCCGGTTCGGTTTTTTGGGAAAAAAAAGTTCGTCAAAATCTATCAACATGGGATCTAGTTTTGAAGATCTCGACGCGAGGAATCCAACGGTGAAAGCGGTTCGAGATTTGGACGCACGGTTTAAGAGGTAAAATATTTTGAATAAACGGATCTAGAAAAAAAGGGAAAACTCCCAGGTTGCGAACATGCACGCACCACTTATCGCAACCTAGGAAAGTTGAAGTGATCTCGCAACAAGTACTCCTCAACTAGTGATTTCGTTTGTTGTGCGCCATTTTCATTCCAGCGCTGTAGCATAGGCCGAAGGATCGAAGAGTCAAGCCTTCCATATAAAGTTGCATGGTTGACATGCACATCTTCTTTTTTGGCTTTCCATCCCTGTCGCATTTTCTTCTGTTATTTTTGTGAAATCTTTTTATATCTTGAATATTTTCATATCATGAATTATTTTCTGAATTCATGAACACTTTTCAAGATTTATATTTTTTAGAAATGCTTGTTTTTCTTTGAATTTACGTTCATTTCTTGAATTCCAAAAAAATCAAATTGTGATATTTTAAATTCACAAACATTTTAATATATATTTTTCTTGCTAAGAATGGATGAATGAACCTTCTATGTTAGTCAGTGTAGCAAATAGAAATTATGTCAGTTGCGTGTCGACCTAGCCTAGTTGTATGTACATCTTTCGACAGACAACTCACACAATTCAGTTGCATGTTGATCCTAAACACACAATTTGGGCTATCCTTGACATACAACTCGCCTTACCGGGTTGCATGTCCACCCTTGACACACACCTTGACCCTACGCAACCCAGTTGCATATCGGTCCTCGGCACGCGACTTGACCCGACCAGTTGCATGTTCACCCTTAATAATCCCACTGCAACTTGGAGGCCCGAACCTTTTTTTGTCCCAATTGCAAGTCCATCCTTCGACATGCAACCGGCCCGACTCATTTTTTTTCATTTCAAGTCCACCATTGACACCCAATTGGAGGTCCCAACCCTTTTTTCCCAGATGCAAGTTTACCACTGATATGCAACTGGGCCCCCTTGTTTTTTTTGTCCTAATTGCAAGTCCACTCTTTGATATGCAACCGGGCTTGACCCATTTTTGTCTTAGTTGCAAGTCCAATGTCGACACGCAACTGTGGATAACCCGACACTTTAATCCTAGTTGCAAGTCCACCCTCGACATGCAGCTTGGCCCACATGTTTCTGTCCTAGTTACAAGTCCTTCCTTTTATATGCAATCAGGCCAGACTCATTTTTTGTCTCAGTTGCAAGTCCACCCTCGACACACAACCGAGGGAATCGTGTTGTCCCAGTTACAAATCCACCCTCCAGATGCAACTAGGTTCGACATTTTTAATTGTCCTAGTTGTCAGCCAACCCATCGATACGCAACTGAGCCTAAACTATTTTTTGTCCCTGTTGCAAGCCCATCCTCGACATGCAACCGGAGTCTGGCTGTTTTGTCCCAGTTTCATGTCGACCCCCGACATGCAACTGGGACCGCCTTTATTGTCATAGTTGTAGGTCAATTCTTTGATACGCAACTGGTCCTAACTCATTTTTGTCCCAGTTGAAATCCCACTCTTGACACATATACGGGGGGGGGGGGAGGGGGGCCCTTTTTGTCCTCGACCCTTTTACCCCCAAGTTACAAGTCCACCTTCAAACATACAACTCGACCCTGAACCTTTCATCTGGTTGCAAGTCCGCCCTCGGCACTCGATCTGGCCCTGACCTTTTTTGATGTAGTTGCAAGCCCTCCCTTAACATGAAATTGCCCTGATATTTTTTGTTTTAATTGCAAGTCCAGCATGCAACTTTTTGTCTTCACCAATTTTTATCCTAGTTGTGAAGTAACACATGGAGAGGCAAGAATAGAGAATGATGCATGCATGCCAAATTCTACCTTTGTCTGGCGAAGCCATTCATTTTCCACCTTACAAGACTGTTGGCCGTTGCTGGTTAATTTTTTTTATGGTGGTGTTGCTCGTTAATCGTTTCTCTTTTTTGAGAAATCGTAAATCATTTCTTACTACAAAGCAATATAAATTAAACAAAATATAAACTTGAGGAGAAGAAAAAGTCACACAAACATGTAACACGGGCCAGGGCGCAGGTCCGTGAGAATTAAACGAAAATCGACTCGCCCGGAAGATCAACTCGACACCGCGGCAAAATTGCCACGTCATAGCGAAAGCATCAAAGGAGGTGAACCTCAAGAAGCGGGTCGCCGGGGCGGAGGGAGTGCTAGTGGTGGACGTGCCGGCGGTGGAGGCGGAGGTCGTGACCGCAAACAAGGTGGAGGTCATGGCCATGGTTCGCAAATGCCACCGTACAGATGCCGCATGGCTGGAGGATTACAAGGCTCCGTACTTCTTTGCCGCAAAGCAGCTGGGTAGGCAGTCCCCGGTAGCCACCACCATGCTGTTCATCGTCGACGTCAACGCAGCGCCGCTGCTCTTCTTGCAGTATTCTTCATTGCAGCTTGTCCGGGCGCGGACGACGGGTGAGGAGCAAATGGGTGCCCGCACGTTGTTTGCATGTATATCTAAAGCTGGTGAGCCGACCGACGACGGGGACCAGGAGATGATGGAGAGTATTCATGACGGAGGCGGAGGAGGAGATGCCAATGAGGACGGGAAGGTGGAAGACTCGGATCCCACCCAGTCTGACAATTACACCCAGACTGGCACGCAGCAGGCCAATAACCAGACTGTCACACATCAGCCGGATTGGGCTGCCGAACATCAGGTGGAGGAGGAGGACCAGTCTGGTAGCTACACCCAGACCGGCACGTAGTAGGCGAACACCCAGACTGGCACACATCCGCTGGGCCGCCGAACAGCAGTAGGAGGAGGAGGAGGAAGATGGCGACAGCAAGGACGATGATCCGGTTGATCTTTTGTCGGCGATCCGAAGAAGAGGGGTAGAGATGAAAGCTTCAATCGAAGTGGAACTTATTCATAGCCAAGACCGTCGCCCAAGCCACCGAGGAAGAAACTGCGGATCCAACCAACCCAACAAAAAAACCACCCAAGAATATTAGAAGAGGGTTCCAGGGGAATTAGTGGGAGGAGGAGAGGACGAAGCGAAATGGTGCGGCTGCCAAGTCGAGCAAAAGTTCGAGGATATCTTGACGAAGAAGGAGGAGGCATACGTCAAGCGTTCGGATATCCAGGTGGAGAAAAAGGCTGAGCGGTTCAACCTGTTGATGCAGACGAACGAGAAGAAGCTGGCGCTTGAAGAGAAGAGAGCCTTGATCGAAGAGAAGAAGCCATGCTCGAGGAGAAGAAGGCCATGCTCGAAAAAAAGAAGGTGAAGATCACAACCGATGCGAAGGATGCCAAGATGTTGCCTTAAAGTTGGAGTCTTTGGATGTTGATACAAGAATGATCGTGCAAGCCGTCGGCAAGAAGATGTTGCAGCAGCAACATAGGGAGTTGGAGGCGGCCGACAAGGAGGAGGAAGAGGCGGCGGCAGAGATGAAGGCTGCATACGCGGCGGCAACGACACGTCAAGTGTGGAGGAGGGTTGGATTGCCAAAAATTACAATTTTTTCATGGACTGCCGGACGGATATTCTTTTGTCATCGTGCACGTGAAAACTTAAGCATATTTGCCTCTTTTTGGATATGATCAAGCATGTAATCCAGCGCTGGTGTGATCCAGCGCGCTGCCCTTTACTGACAAACATATACAGGATAGCATCGGATGGCGGCCTCCGACATCCGTGTCCGTAGACTAGTCCCCTTGTCCGCGGACAGATACCGAAGCAAATTTATGGGTCGGCGTTGGAGATGCCCTTACTTCCAATAGAGCGAGAGCATTTTTGTTCATAAATAATGGACGCCGATAAGTGCCACACGTTTGGGCGTTAGGGGGTCTGCCCACACATTTTGTGTGGTGTATAAGAGGAACAGCCCACACACCTACGTGTGGGCAAAACAAGTAATGCCCACACACCTCTTTTTTTCCCCGATCCCTCTCACACGCGTGCGTGTGGGCAAAATAGATAACGCCCACACGCCCCGTACGTCAGGCCTCGTACCTCGTGGTCCCGCATGCCCCGCGTGACAATCACCGCGCGTCCCGCAGTTGTAGTGGTCCAGACTCTCGTCCATGTTCATTTAACTGCAGTTGCCATGTCGCTGAACTTCGGTTGCCATGTCGGACAACTACAGTTGCCATGGTTGCTCAACTGCAGTTGCTATGTATATATGGTCTGGTCTACTGCAGTTGCCATGATTTCAAAACTTTATGAGTTGCCACCCACTAACACTAGGCAGTTGCCATGTAGCACTACAAAAAGGCATGGCAAAAAAAACATGTTCGGGTAAAAGAGAGAGTTGCATATGCTCACAAGCACGCTAGGGCAGTTGCCATGTAAAAGAAAGAGTTGCCATCTGCTTACGCGTATGTTAGGGCAGTTGCCATATACCATGCAAAAACACATGGCAACTCGGGTAAAAGAGAGTTGCCATCTGCTTACAAGCAAAGCTAGGGCAGTTGCCATGTACCCTGCAGGAACACATGACAACTGACAGCTTTGGGTGTGGGCGGGGTGACGGGCGTGTGGGCAAAGTGATAAATGGCCAACATCAGCCCCCTCTGCGTGCGTGAAAACTGGTGTGTGGGCGAATTGCTAAACACCCACACACCAGCCCCTCGTGTGATGAAAAAGAACGTGTGGGCGATCGGATGAATACCCACACACCAGCTTAGTCTTACGTGGCACACAAAAACTGCTAGAACGCGCCAAGATTTATGTAGAATTGGTTGGACGAAGATCCATGCATGTGGGCGAGTTGCGAGACGCCCACACATGTGGGCGAGTAATAGAAGGAATTCATGATCTCCGTGATTCTGGATGTGGGCCATGGATATTCGTCTCTCGCAGTTCTACGACGTGTTTTTCTTTTTTGAGTCGTCTATACGTACGTGCTACAGTATGTCTCTTTTCGTGCTTGAGACCGATCCGAACACCGCACGTATCCTTTCGTGATATATATAACCACATATACCAACGAGTTCCCACCAGAATTCTAGTCATCAAACACGTCCGGCACACCAGGCGATCAAACACCTCGAGGGCTAGACAGAGATCCAGAGGTGGCAGCAGCAGCCACAGACCACAGTATCCGGCCGGCCAGCTCTCGACCGATGGCGGACCTCGTCCCGCTGAATAATAATCCGTACTACGACGGCGGCGGCGACGACGAGTCCAAGGCCGTAGCGGCGGAGCCTGAGGAGCGCAGTAGGCTTATGCTCATCTGCATGGTGGGTCTCTACTACGTGGCCATCCGTGCCTTCTCCGACCTGCTGCGCACCGGCAATTTCCACCGCCATGTCATCATGTCTGGTGACCTCACGCTGTGGGCAGCGCTGCTGGACCTCGCCGGCAGCCTGGTGTACCTCGCCGCCAGCCTGGTAGCGCTTGTGTCCCTCGTCCCCGCGCTCTGGCTCGTCCTTGTCTGGGTGGCTCTCGTGGCGAAGTGGCTCTACGGCAACCCGGAGGGGCGCAGGCTGGTGGACGACCGGCTCCAGTCCGACCGCTGGCTGTTCCACGAGCCCTTCTATCGGGTCCTGTGCCGTCTTTTCCGATACTAGCTTAGTACTGTCAAGTTATTGTCATCTCCCTTCTATTCATGTTATCTCTATTCTCTATTTCTAATAGACGAATTGGTTGAATAGTCTCCCCACTTTCAACTGGTTTATTTTCAACCGGTTTATTTTCAACCGGTTTTTCTTCGTCCCACCTCCCATCAGCCCCTCCCATCGGTTTTTTTCTTTTCTTGTCTGACCGGCAATACCCAACGTATTTATCGTAATCAATCATAACTAATCCACGTATAGTAATAAATCAATCTAGGTATGGTAAGGTCATAACTCAAGAAATTTTGAATATGGTAATTATATGGTAATAAATTTAAATTACCCCAAAGGCTATCAATCCAGGTATGGTAAGGCCATAACTCGGGAAATATCGAATATGGTAATAAATTTAAATTACCACCAGGTATGGTAAGGCTATCCACGTATAGTAATAAATCATATAGTAATAAATCATAATTAATCCACGTAGAGTAATAAATCAATCCAGGTATGGTAAGGTCATAACTCAGGAAATTTTGAATATGGTAATTATATGGTAATAAATTTAAATTACCCCAAAGGCTATCAATCTAGGTATGGTAAGGCCATAACTCGGGAAATATCGAATACGGTAATAAATTTAAATTACCACCAGGTATGGTAAGGCTATCCACGTATAGTAATAAATCATATAGTAATAAATTATAATTAATCCACGTATAGTAATAAATCAATCCAGGTATGGTAAGGTCATAACTCAGGAAATTTTGAATATGGTAATTATATGGTAATAAATTTAAATTACCCCAAAGGCTATCAATCCAGGTATGGTAAGGCCATAACTCGGGAAATATCGAATATGGTAATAAATTTAAATTACCACCAGGTATGGTAAGGCTATCGATCCAGGTATGGCACGCCCTCACCTGATCACGTATCACAATCTCCAGCCCCACGCACGCACCAAAGAACTCACCCAGCACCAAATGCAGCTCCTCTCGATCCCCTCGAGTAAACGCCGCCACCGTCGTGCGATCTTCCTGACACAGACGTCGTCGCCGCCTCCTTCCCACCTACGGCGTCCCCCACGTCCATGGTGACGGCGCTCGCGTCCTACATTGACCCTCCGCCTCATATAGGTTGGTCGTTGATGGAGTGGGATGTGCCGCTGCGGTTTGGGGAGGCACAATCACGATCTGGTTGGGATCTCAGTGTGGACTCGTTCTCTACGATGAAGGATGGCGCTGCCTCCCTGGCAAATGGGATCAGAGGAAGGGGCTCTACGTCATGAATGTCGGCGAGGCAGCGGCCGAAGGCGAGCCCGACGGTGAGCACGGGTGTTCGTCCCATGAAATAGGCGGCCACGGAGGGCGGATCTGAGGCCACCCCAATCGCCGGTGGCCCTTCCTCCCATCGCTCATCGGCTCCATTCTCTCTCTCCTCTAAATCTTTGTTGCCCCTGCCTGATTCTGGCCAGCGCCATCCGGCTCTCGCATCGACCACCACCAGCACGGCTGCGGACGAGGCGCAACCACAGACGCCGCCGCCGCCATCCTCATCCACCTCCTCCACCATCCTTCCCAGCCGTCGTCGGGGGCACCCGCCATCTGCGCTCTAGCCCACCCGCTCCCTCCTATCCCCTCCCCCTGCCTGCCAGCCCCGTGATCCATCGCACAGATGGCAGGTACTACAGCGACCTCCTCCCCAGCGGATCCGGCCTCCTCCGATGGAGATCCATCCTGGGCACCGCCTTATTCTCATGCGTGCACGTCTATATCAACGTCTCATTCCACCTCACCTGAGCCTTTACCTTGCCACTGCTGCTTCAGATCCACATCACTTTGCAAGGTATGTGCTTGATTGTTCCGAACTGGATCAATGGATTATGCAAGGTACTTTGGGTGTCGTCATTGACGGCAATCGTCACGCCATGCTACCATCGGAGGGGTCCCTCATCGATGATTAGGGTCTTCCGAACTGCACGAGCTCCATTGAGAAGGATGTTTTTAATTCTGGTTTTGCCTACATGCTTTCTTTGCCTGTATTTACTTAGCTAATGTCTTCTTATAGATAGTAGCTGCTGAAGTGGTGATCAAAGTTGTTCACTATAAGGAAACAACCATGATAACAAAAGTGTATATTCCCTGACCTTTGACCTAAAGTACTTTTTCATTAGAAACTTGCAACAGCCAGGCATTGAAATTAGCAACAGCTTCGTACGTACTGAACTAATTTTCAGCAACACGTACTGAACTAAGTTAGGTTATGCTCATCGTTCCAACATGCTTAGTGATAACCACCTAGCAAGCTGATCAAACATGAAAAAATTGAAGTGCTACTTCTAATCGTACTATTCTGAATGTGAAAATCTATTTAATTGGCTCTTCTCTAATTATACACTTGCATAAATCTTAGATCTTGCAAATTACAGTATAGCCATAAAAGTCATGCTTTGATTCCTATAAGGCCTTTTGCACTTTAATATGACTAATAATTTGCCTTAATATCATAGATTGTATTACTACCTTTCTAAGTGAATGACATTCAAGAAGGTCATTAAATAAAACCAAAAAATCCTTCTGGTATTGGAGTGTAGGAAAGTTGAGACTGTAAAACCAAAAGGTTATATTTACGTCTATTAGAGAAGGTTCTTTACTTTTTATAGAAAAACACAAAATGTTGCGATGTAGAGTCTAGGTGGTGAACCTCCTTGATCCACTTGGTGGATGAGGGCGACTCCGGTCCTGGCACCCATAGTTCCAGTGATCCAAAAATCATAGGGCCTGGATATAGCTCTAGCAGACGTATGCGGCTTGCGCATCAAGCTTGGTCGTCTCGAGCATGGAGATAGCCGAGTTGTAGAACAAGAGCTGCTACAGAGACAGGCGAGTTGTAGACAAGAGCTGGTGGGCAGCAAGAAACGCATGCACACCAAAGAACAAATCTGAGTCACATGCCTACTTCTATTGGTTTCTACAAAGAGCGGCTAGCTTAGATCTTAGACCAGTCGGTCACTATCGAGGTCGCCAAGGTGATCTTACAGCACCGCCGTGGGGATTTCTCATGATTTTATGTAGGCAAGCCGCAAGCGGTGGTGGTGATTGGCTGGGTGGTGTCGCTGCCTTGAGAAGAGACGAAGTGATGGTAAAAGTAAGCAGGATCCGATGATTCTTCCGTGGGGATAGCCAAAGTCAAGATGTCGACTACAGACTCGTCGCAGACTTGCAGTGAACCTGGATGCGGCGAGCCTGATTTGTGGATCGATGGCGGGTCTTGACTTTGTTAGGCCGGGATTGGATGGTTGCGGAGGGTGGTGTGCTTGGTTGGGTTCCCATGGAAGAATGTGGCCTCCTCGTGGATCTGGTCATGCCCATCCTAGAGAACATTGTGTCCCTAGCTCCCTCGAGGAGCAAGGACAGTGCAAGCGGCAGCAGGGGGTAGGGGTAGATGTGGGGAGGGATGTCGGCGGCTGCTCGAGGTCATCATGATGAAACCTTGACGTCCCATCTTTATCAATGGAAGTGGAAGAGCACAAAGTCGAGATTGGATAGGAGTTTGAGTTCTTTTTGGCACCAATCGGTTCCCCACTTTAGAGATGTATTTTTTTGCGTGCGAGCAAACAGTGGGTTGATTCTAAAAGGGATAGGCACTTTTCAACAGAAGTGCATGACGGACCAAAAATATGACCTCATTTTATTCGTTTGATAGATATCGTATTATTCGTTGTTGTTCGTTCGGTGAAATTTCCTAATATTTGATTGTTGTGTTTGTAATTAGAGCAGCCCATAATCACCCAATATGAGGGGATGATAAATGAAAGATACTGATTATAAATTTTGAAGAGCCCGTGACAACGCACGGGCGTTATACTAGTTTGTCTTATAGATTCATCTAGATAGATACAGAGAGAGTACATCGTTGTTGTGTATATACGTCGAAATTTTGTGCCTGTATTGTATATTGATATCATTTGTTATACTTTCTCTTTGGTTTATTTCCTTGTTGTTTTCGGCAAAACAAGCATACATAAGAACGCCTAATCTCTGCAACATCTTTATTTTTGCGGGTGAAAATTAAACTTGTATAGGTTAACTTGTGTATGCAATGGAAATTTAAACTTGTATTGACATTTGGTTGTTTGTATATTTGGTACTATTTATCATTTTCTTGTCTTTATTTCTTCCTTGTTGTTCTCGACAAAAGAATTTTGAGCATCGACAACCGGGCGTCTTAATCTCCTTTATACGCCTGGGCGGATGGCCTGTCACTGACCTGTCAAAAAAATCCGAACTAGACGGGCGCTCCATACTAGACGCAAATGCCCGGGTTGACCAACACCCCTCATATGCAGCCAAAAATTGGGGTGGATATGGAGATGCCCGTGCACGCCCACCATGTAAGATCCGGCCAACGCTGACCCACCAGACCCCACATATATTCGTCCTCATCCACTCCTGGACCAGACCCTGCCCACTCCACTTTGCCACTAAGCTTCGTTCCGGCGATCTCCAACCTTCTCTAGCATGATGGGCAGAATATCCGAGTCCTCCGTTACCTGATCTGTGGACTAGAACCTCATCCCGGTCGGGCCTGAGGTGCAGATGGACATCCACATTGCGCTCCGCCGTGCCCGCGGGGAGAATGACCAACAACAGTCGGACTCGATCCAGCGGAATCCATAGGGTCCGCCCAAATGGCACTTAGCTCTGAGGCGATGCGCGTCACCGCTGCCTCGCTGGAGGTAGCGCGTTCTGTCTGGCGTCCAAAAACCGTGGCGGAGACGCAACCCCTTCGTTAGCGCGCCGACTTGGAGGCTTTTCGTGGCACGTCGGCTGATGAGGCAATGGCATGCCATGCCCGCCGTGCGAGGCAGAGGGTGCGGGAGGCCGTGGCAGACGTCGGCGAGGCGGAGTCACACTATCCGGCATTGATACGGATGGTCGGCAACCTCGGGCACCGCAACCGCGTCGTGGTGAACGTGCCAGCCTTCGACCATGATGGATTCATCGTCGACCTCACATCGACCGGCGACGTGCAGGCGACAGACTCCAATGAGGAAGAATTGGGCATGGGAGACGAACAAAGATCATGGTCCTTGTTTGCGAAAGAGGGCTTTAACCGTGTGCGGCGGACTTAATTACACTAGTCATCGAAAACTTAACCAAGTCTTGGTCGGGTGATATAAAATGTAAAAAGAAAAAAATTGAAAAGAAAATGTTGCATGGATAAGATCTCATGAATATAAGTATCGACTGAGACATAACAAAGTCTTAGTCAACTGAGATTTAACAAAACTTGTTATTAGAAACTAGTATACTTTACTAGGGTTCACCAGACAGCAAGTAAATAACGAGTGCATACATGAAACGTTTCAATTCCCCAATCTCTATAAGGCGTCAAAGCTGGTGGATGCATTCCCGAAAGAAAGTCCGATCAGACTGAAGAAAGCTGTCTACCATCCTGTGCACCTCCGGATTGCCATTGCTCCACTCGTCCTGGAAGGCCGCGAAGAAGAAGCAGACCCAGCAACCGAGGAAGAAGGCTTGTAGCCCCATGATGAAGGCAGGGACCCACATTGCCGGTGGGTAATCATGCCTGAGGTCCATCAAGAGCATGGAGACAAGGATGAGCGCGAAGGATATGAAACCCACGAAGCAGATGAACATGTTCCTGGACCACCCGGCGGGCTCCGCCGCCACCACCATCACCTCAGGGTCATCGACGGCGTCGGCCATGGATGCATGCACGTACACCCCGCCCCCATGGCAATCGGCGGACGACCCTGTAACTGACCGATCAAGAAAATACAAACCAGACATATACCTCATGCAGGCCCCAAACGCCGGGGTTGACCAGCACCTTTCATATCCAGCCCAAAACTGAGACGGGTATTGGGATGCCTGGCGCTCACTGGTGCGTCCGCCACATTGGATGTAGCCACATTCGCGATGATTCTACGACTGTAGGAGTCCTAACAAGATGTCTCTGTGTTCCAATCTAACAAATAGAAAATACCTAACATTTAGAAGAAAAAAACACATTTATAAAGATAGCAACATTTATAAGCAATAAAAAATGGATAGCATTTCTGTATATACGTTTGACACTTCCTCACTGTTAGCTTATTCTTTCGTTCTCGTGGACAAGTGCTCACTCTTAAGTGGTTGTATATATGATGGACACTCCTTCACTTGTATTTCTACCATCAGTGATGAGGGTTCCTTCTCTTCCTTCCTTGTTACCAAGGACGGCAGATGAAGAAAAAGAAAGGAACAACCCCCTACAACAACCGTCGGCATCCTCCTCTCACAATGTCTCTCATCTCTCAACTGGTTGTACATATGGTGTACACTCACTCACTATTACTTTGAGCATCGGTGGTGGTCGTCCTTCACCTTCTCCTCCTACTTTACCAAGGTCTCGGAGGAGGAGAAGAGGAAAAACGACCCCCTATGACAACAGTTGGTATCCTCCTTTTAAAACATCTCTCATCTCACAAGGTTGAATATATGATGTAAAGCAATCACTCAGTATTATTTCGACCGCCGGTGATGGTCGCCATTCACCTTCTTCTCCTGCGTTACCAAGGTCTTAGAGGAGGAGGGCAAAGATGATTCTTTACGACAACAGTCGGTATCCTCCTCTCAGAACATCTCTCATCTCTGTGTGTCAACAAAGGGAGGGCTATTGGATTTATTAAGAATGAGGGGTTATCCACTCAAAGGAAAGATTAAGCTAATAGTAGCAACAACCTAATTAAGTAGCTCATCTACAAAACGACATATATATAGCACTCTGTATCAACTTCCATAGTTTCGACAGTACTACGATCATAGTTTAAACATCTCTACCGTAAAGTGATGAAAGTAGCTATGCGGTGAAGAGAAACACCTCGTCAAAATGAAAGTCATACGGAGTCATCCGGGTCAGGATTCTTCTTCTACCCGGCCTCATCCACGTCGGAGCAAGGGCTGAGGAGTTCGTCCGAGAAGTCGTCGTCGTCACTGTCCCCCTCGTCCTCCCGGCGCTACTCGTTCTTCTTCTTGGCAATGGCATTTATCAATGACTCGTTCAAGGCGTAGAGTTGTGGATCCTCACTCATCCAACACACCACCAAAGATCAGTGCCCTGCCGAGCATTGAGAAGCGCCTCGGCCTTCAGGTGCTCCTTCTCCTCGGCCCCGGAGGCTGCCCTCATATTCAAAGGCGCCCGCTCAGGCGCACGCCAGACGCCGGTGTGGGAAGTTGACATGGGCCCTTCGCCCTTGGTACTTAACCGACATGGATATGAAATTATTGTACCGACACCATATGCCCTACTAGGAGGAAAATTCGGTGTAGGGTCCTGCATCCAGCTGTGTGCGTGGATGAGTGCGTGTACGAACCTCTCTTTTTTTGTAAAAGAAGAAGATGATCGCTTTTGTTGGGAGGCTAGACTGGGCACGTGAGCAGAGAACCCCGGATTGCCGCCGGACCACGAGGCACCCAAAAATGAAGCAGAAGCAGTAGCCGAGGAAGAGTGTGCCCCACGGCGAACGCCACACGTCACGGTCACGGATCGTGTAAATGTTCCACCCGACCAGACAAGGCACGTGAATGCTCACCTGCACCACTCGACGTTGGCCATGGATGCATGCATGCAATGCACGTACGATCTCGAATACGATCCTCTTCTCCCCGACTCTCCCGGCCGGCCCTACGTACGATCTCGTATACGTTTCCTTGTCTATTCTCGAGACCGAGACGGACCCCAACGCGATCTGCAACGTACGACCACGAACCAAGCACATATATACTCTACTCACCTGGACACGGTAGTCATCAATCAAACACGCACGGCACCAAGCCATCGATTACGTCGATCGAGAAGAAAAAGCTACAGAGAATACAGATCGAGACGTGGCAGCCTCATGAAACGGCGACGAGGCCGAGGCCGAGGCCGACGACATCCTCCAGCTCGACCCATATCGGCCGGGGACATCCTCCAGCTGAATTACAACCCCGACGAGGACGACATCTGGGCCGAGGCCGTCACCGCCATGGCACCGAGTCGCAGCGCGCTTATCGCCCTCTGCGCGCTGGGTGTCCACCACGTCGCCGCCCGCGTCTCCTTCGAGCTGCTGCTCACCGGCGATTTCCGCCGCCATGTCTTCATCATGTCTATTAGTAGTGAGCTCGAGCTGTGGGCCGCGCTGCTGGCCCTCGTCACCAGCCTGCTAGCGCTCCTGTCCCTCGTCCACTTCTTCGGCAGGCTCCTCCTTGTTGGCCCTCGTCGTCCACGGCAACCCGGAGGGGCGCACGCTGCTCCAGTCCGATCGCTGGCTCTTCCACGACCCCTTCTAGAGATAATCTTGACAACATTAGTGTTTTTCCATATAAAGGACTACTAGTTTGAGTTAGGTGCAGTACGCGTCCTTAAGGGTCAGAGTCTTTTTTTTTTAGCATCAGTACAGACACAAGCGCTCATATACATGCGTATACACTCTCCAGGGTCAGAGTCTAGTCCGGCTAGCATTACTATACCTGGCCATATTCATTAGCTTTTGAAGTCTACTACGTACTTGTATTCCGTGTGCGTGGGCTTTGGAGTCTAGGCTGCAGTCGGCTTGCTACGTACAGGTGGCTAGCTTATACATGTAATGTAAGACGTCGTGGAACTTGTATTGTTAATTAGCATCCAGAATATATACCGTTATTAATTTCATCATTAATTTTTTGTTTGATTCTTTGTATGTGTAATGAGACTGTTCCACATGTTGCCAACAGCCGCGTCTCTCCGCTTGCTTCCTCGCCGCCTCCGCCGTCTTCCCCGGCGTCAGCAAGTCCACCATCACTGTTTCCTGCACAAGCATCACGCTCATCTCCTCCACCCGTTGCCGATAGTCGCGTCGCCTCCACCTGCTTCCTCACCGCTTCGTCAGAAAGTCCACCATCTCCATTTTTTGCACCTACAAATCCAGATCGGGTACTAAATGGTAGTCCTCTCAGAGTCTCTCTCTATCTCACGATATCTCGACACAACAAAAGGACTCAATTCTCCGATGGACACGACGGCAAGACAATTAAGCAAACACCTCTCAGGCAGAATGGGTAAGAACAGAGCACACAAACATCAGTCATTTCCAGCTCCTCTTTTATTAGTGGGGTTGCCGTTTTTTATTTCCAGTAGCTAGCTACTCACCTCGTCAAGACACTGGTGGGAGTTCCACAAATGGGACCAGTCACAAAAATTCTACACTTACGGAAAACTTCTATGGAACGGGACTTACGGAAACACAGCTTCATTTTTAATCTCGCCCCCCTGATCTGCAGGATCATCTCGTCCCAACTCATCCTGTAACTTCCATCCCGTGAGAAGTTGTCTGTAGGTATAGCAAATTCCTGACCAGTCATTGCCGGCGCCAACCACCGTTTCCCCTCGACATCGCCCATATCCGTCTGATGGAAAGTGTACGTTTGGCTTTAAAATTTGTCCACAAAAAAGTGTACATTTATTTTTTCAATGCACATTAAAGTAGAAAAAAAATGCTTCTGTCTTATCACACGGTAATCAAGACCAATAGCATTTTACACATGGTCTCTTTAATTTTTACATGCACTTAGGTCGTTGGAGATTGAATAATTAAAAAGAAGAGAGATGGTGGCTTGCATCTTTCCAATGTATTTTTTACTCCATTTCATAATTTATCCTAAAAATTTTATATATACACTTTTTACCGGACAGAGGAAGTAAGCTATAACCCCATGTCTGCAACACAGATCACAGAACCTGGTGAGCACGTGGACCACAGGAAAATTAGCCCTGGTCTATAACATCTGAGCAGCGGCCTCCTTACACACTATTTTACAGATAAATGTTACAGCAAATAAATAAGCAGAGAGTACGATTAGTTTAACTAACACTTCCTTCTTTCCCTGTCTTTCCTCGATCCCAGAAAATCCCCAAAGTATACCAAATTGCCACGAATGTCTTCCCCAAAATCCGCAAGACTTAACAGTTAACAATGTTCCCCTGTAAACTAGATTGCTAGTTTAGGCTTTTCTTTTTCTTTCTCGGTCGTTTAAGCCTTGTCTTGACGGTCCTTCCTGCGATAGTCAATGCATGTTTGTTCGACGAGTTTTTGTGCAATATTGCATAAAATACTTTTTACCTTTCTTTATGAGCTTTGATGCAGGCTATATCTATGCAAAGGGAAGTTAAAATACAAAGACAAAATAGACATACACCCCTTTTCCAAAAAAAAAAAAATTAGACATGCACCGGCACCGTACATTATATATGTCTCCGGATACCCACACCATACATTATACGCATATGTATTCCGGTATTCATACACCGGCTAGCACACGTACACATACCCGAATACCCGATGCACCTAGCTAATCATGCGTACATGCACGTGTTTTTCTTTTGCTGTTTAAATAGACATGTACTTGGGCTCGCTAGTCGCTACTGTGCCAAGTAAAAGGTCAGCTGCGTTACGGTGCGTGCGTATAGGGCGGCTGGCAGGATTGCTTGCTTCCGATGGATTTGATTTCCATGCATATACCTGCAAGGAGTAAATAATTAGATGGAGGAGAGAGAACTTGTAAGGATCGTACAATGATACTATTTTAGAAGTGTCACATAGAATAAATAATTAGATGGAGGAGAGAGAACTTGTAAGAAAAGACTTGTCTTCTCTTATTTAAGATAAGATAAGAGATGATCTCTTAGCATAATATGTGTCATTATATTTTTAAGAATGGCTAGTTATTAAAGATAAGACTAACAGATAACCCATTGTAGATATTCTTTTTTGTCATCTCTAATTTACAAGCAAGACTTAAGATAAAACTATCTTATCAACCATTGTACATGCCCTAAAAAGAAAAGTGATCACAAAAGAAAATTTAAAGATGCCAACTTGCCGAGCAAGCCCAGCCTACAGCTGATCGGATGAGATTGCCTCTGAGATTTTTGTACATGTTGCCTTGTATACATCAGCCAGCCACCTATGTAAAGGCACGAGGTCACGGCCTGAAGGGGGAGCTGAGGCACGAAGCATCAAGAGAAGAGAAGCCACACAGCGGACGCGCCTGCGGCAGCGGTGGCACGCAAGCCAACAAAGATGCAATGATGACGGAAGCAACGATGCGGAGGCACACATTCGGTGACAGCGATGAGCGCGTCTGCAATGGATTGCCTCCGACTGGAGTCTGGCTGCCCGCAAGCAAACCGGCACCTGCCGGGATGGAAAACAGGGAGCAGAGCAAGCCCCACTAATTAACTGTACTTCTTGTCTTTCATCTTACACGTGTTATAACAATCCGAGGAGGTGTTTGAATAAGCCACGGTGTCTGGTGCAATTGGACTCGTCGGATGCGTCGGGTGCGTGCAAAACGTGCACGACGCAAGGAAAGTGTGCGTGTGTGATGTGCGTGTGTATGCATGTGAGCAGTAGCGTGTACGTGCGCGTAGTGGAGTAGTCAGGCTGTTAGCAGCGGCTGGCTGCGGCGTGCGCGAGGCCTGAGCGGATCGCTGCTGGGCTACAAAAGCCGGCTGGGTTATACTTCCTCCGTTTTAAATTACTCGTCACAGAAATGGATGTATTTAGAACTAAAATACATTTAGATACATCCATATCTGCGACAAGTAATTTGAAACAGAGGAAGTACGTATTTGTTGCGAGCTGGTGCGTCCAAGTTTGTAGCCGGCGTTGGTTCGTCCAGCAACAGAAAAGGATCTGGCGGTTTGTGCGCCTAGGCATTGTCGCCAGAAAACTTCCTGCTCTGTGTTTCTGCTTCTTCCAGCTTCGTCCAGCTGAGAGAGCTACTCTAGGGGTAGACACAACAAGAGGCACCCACGCAACAAAGCCACACATCTCAGGCATCTCGCAAATACCACGGCCTAGAGGAAACGCGTCGCGGGGCAGGGTCCAGGAGACGGATGATAACCGGATCGGGAGGATCACCCAGGGTACGCCAAGACGACCTTGATGGAGTAGCCCTGAAAATAGTGACGTAACTTCCTTGGGGCAACGAGGAGCCCGAGCAAGAGCTTATGCTCTGAAGCGTCTTGCCCCGCGTGGAGTGTGGGGGACTCGCGGGTCCCGCTAGCTGGTGGAGTGCCGATGGCCTCAGGTGTGCCATAAAATCTCTATTACTGGGTGCAACTTCTATATGCAGTCTCGTTAATTAGTTATGAAAAAATGATATTATGCTGTATTTGAGTATTTGACAATAAAATGTGTTAACTCAATGCAAGTAATTTACATGGCTTTCTTCTTGTTGCGTGCTCGGGAAATCTCCTATAACGCACATGTTTATAATTTGTGATTAGGGTGAGGAACATACAAATTAAAGTACGATGAAGAAAGACATAAGATGAAAAATAGATTGATCCACGAGAGAAAAGAAGTACCTAACCTATTGGTGAACTTTTAGCAATACCAATGTTACTTAATACATTCACAATCGGGGCTATAGTAGGCCTTCGAGTTCGGTCATCCTCCACACATTTTAAAGCTATTTCGATGCATGTCCTCACTTCTTCAGATACATGGACGACATTGTTTCCTGGTGTCCAAGAAGACATCAAAGCTGGTGGATGGATTCCACGAGAAAAGACCGGTCGGACATACATTTGATCTTTGAGGAAGGAGCTCTCTGTATACCATGAAGAACTATGGAAGCCTCCTACCTTTATTATTAGATAAAGATAAAGATTTTTCTGCTGTAAACTGGACATACATTCAGTCCACATCCATTTGATCCTATATATAATCGTGTACCTTCAGAACGCTTACATACACAAACTACAAATTGCGGGAAAGGTGACTAGCGCGAATTTACAAATTGTTAGGATCGAAAACTCTCAAATACAGAGTACGTGCATATATGCAACTATGCGTACAAGGCTTTAATTTCCGCCCTGTCTAAGAACACGTCGAAGCTGGTGGATAGATTCCATGAGAAAAGGCCGGTCAGACTGAAGGAAGCTATCTACCATCTCCGGATTGCCGATGGACCAGTCGACCACGAGGCACCCAAAGACGAAGCAGAACCAGTAGCCGAGGAAGAGGACCAGGTGCGCCACGGCGAAGGCGGCCACGCCACACGCCGTCGAAAGGGGTCTGTTATAGAGGTCCAACGCGAGCACGTAGACGACTAAGAGCAGAACCGGGTAGGCGCAGCCGACCAGGCACGTGAACCCTCGCCTGCACCACTCGGCGGGCGCCGCCGCCACTGTGACGCCGTCGTCGGGATTCCCGGCGTCGGCCATGGATGCATATACGTCGTCTACGTTCTTTTCTTTCTCCCGGTCCTCCATATACTACGTTTTTATAGACTTATATATAGTACGTTTCCTTTCCGTGCTTGAGACCGATCCGAACACTGCAAGGTACGGCTACATACCAAGGTAGTCAGGTAGAGACGGTATTGTTAGAGCATCTATAACGGGACCTCTTAAACCCGTCTCATACGCTCGGGTGGGCCGCCTGGTCACTACTCGGTCATGATTTTTGGACCCAGAAGGCCCCATCAAAACGGCTCTCAAATGCCCGGGCTGACCGGCACCCACCATATCTAAGGCACCTGGGCAAGCCAGCCACGTCGGACCCGACAACCCAACCCCACCCCAAATTGCACCAAATCCCCTCTCCCATCTGCTGGAACCATTTGCTCTCTCCTCTCTTCTTCCTCCTTCGTGCCGTCCGGATCACAGCTCCGCCAATGCGACCGCTCTGCAGCCGTTTCCAGGCTCTCCACCACCAGTTTGGGAAGAGCGCTCCCGTCCTCGCCGTGGGGGACGTTGTCGACGGCCCGGACGCCACCGTGATACGTCCGGCAACTCTCCGGCTCCGCCTTACGCTTGATGTGTTCGACACATTGACCAACCGGAATTATTGTCATTTTGTTAGGTAAATGATGGATTCCGATGCTTCGTCGGACGAGGAGTATGGACCAACAGAGCTTGACCAAATGATTCAAGATGAGTTCTTCGATTTGTCGGATTCGAACAAAGAAGTCAACATGATCATGCAAGAGAAAATGGACCGGCAAGTGACATTAATCATGACCCAACCGGCTCGGATGGCTCCCAAACAGCCATAGCTACGTGATATGGTTCTATCGTTCCCCTTAGCATGAAGACTGATAATGAGATACTCAAGACTCCGACAGATAGTTTCCCATCAAAGAGACTCAAGCACCTATCCAAAGATCACATTAGTTTTGTGGGAGAGGTGAACGATACGGAAAAGGTAAGTTAGAATTTTCTAGAAATATGTACAATTCGACTTAAAATTACCCACGGATAGCTTGCCAGAATGTAGGAGTAACAATGATTAATAACAATATCGAGCGAATCTATAGATTGATAAATACTACTCGCATCGATCAATCCCATCCTTCCATATTTAGGGGAATGTTATTGTGCTGACGTTCCCTGGGAATGCATGATGTGGCAAAAGAATGAACTGGAAGAAAATAGTTATTTGCCAACTAAACTTGTCATCCTTACATAAATTGCCACACAAAACCTTGGCAATTACCCTGCTTGAGCTGGTCCAAGATTAGCATTTGCACTAGTTCCGCTAGACCACGTCGATGGATGGACTCATGGAAAGGTCGATCGCACTGAAGGAAGATATCCACCGCCCTAGGTCCCTCTGGATTGCCGACCAACCACTCGAGCACGATGACGAGGAAGTACAGGAAGAAGCACCATCCGAGCAAGAGTGCCAGGAGCGCCCCGGCCGGCTACCACCGCGATGTCCCACGCCGAAGAAGATGTTGGATACCAATTCTGGAGGAAGTCCAACGCGAGCGCGATGGGCACGAAGACGAAGGCAGCACAGCCAACTCAGCTAGCTGAGTTTTAAGTATGGTCTCAGTCACGTTTTTGACCTTCCGATCTGTCAAACATCAGATTGTAGTTTTTTTTTAGCGTTGTAGTCGATTCGGCCTTTCAATCCGAGCGACGCGGCTCTAGTCTCGTACAGGGCGTAACCCAGGTGAATGAGTGCTACTTTTTTGTGTTTTGCTTACGGAGCTGGGCTATATGGGCTTTTCTTCATCTTTTTTCTACCCAGCCGAATAAGAGAAAGATGATATGATCTAAGGATGCGAATAGTTGCTAGCTGCTTGCATTCTTCCTTGCATGCTATTGTCACTTGTTTTCGTTTTTGAATCATGTTATTGTCATTTGTTGACCGTAGCTTTCAGGGGTCAGCTCTTTGTAACGACTTTCTTTTCATTTTTCTCTCTCATAATTAATTGTTTTTTATTTCATTACATGCAGTAGAACATTATTCCTCTCTTCTCCCTTTTCCTATTTTGGTGTATTCATTTTTTCAGCTTAATATTCATTTGTTACCATTGACTGAAAAATTTATTTATTAGGGATTTCACTATTTTTTTTCATTGTTCTCTTCCATTTTTCCATTTTCTATATTTCTTTTTTCCTACTTTTTTCATCATTCAATTTATTTTTTATGTTTATTCCTCATTTTTATTTAATATTTTTTGTGTCTTTTTTTATTCTAATGATATCAAAACCCATGCCTCCTTTCGGTAGAAATGCTTGTTCCCTGAGTTTTCAGTTAAAAAAATTGCGTGACCAAAGTTTTTAAGTCTGGTCACAACTACGAAGTTTTTCAAATTTGGTGGTAATTTCAATCCATCAAGCCAGGTTGCAAGTGTTTGTTTTTAGATGGAGTCGCAACCTCGAGGTTTCCAAAAACTGACCGCAGGCTAAGTGTTTTTCAAATGTGGTCGCGACTACAGACTTTCATGTCGGGGTTGTAAATGCAAGTTTTTGGATCTAGTCGCAACTCAAGTTTTCAAGTTGGATCTCAACTGAGTGTTTTCAAGTTGGGTTGCAACTGCAAGGTTTTAGGTGCGGTCGCAACTGCAAGTATTCAAAGTCGGGTCACAACTTCAAGTTTTCAAAGTCGGGTCGCAACAACAAGTTTTCAAAGTCGGGTCGCAACTGCAAGTATTGAAGGCCGGGTCACAACCGCAAGTTTTCAAAATCTGGCCGCAACCATAAGTTTTCAAACTCGGGTTGCAACCTCAAGTTTTCAAGGTCGGGTCGCAATTGCAAGTTTTTAAGGCCGGATCGTGACCGCACGTTTTAAAGGTCTCGTCGCAACCATAAGTTTTCAAAGTCAGGTTGCAACCGCAAGTTTTCAAGGTCGGCTCGCAATAGCAAGTTTTCAGTACCGGCTCGTAACTGCACATTTTGAAGGTCTGGTCGCAACTGCATGTTTTCACGGTCGGGTTGCAACTGCATGTTTTCATGGGCGGGTCATAGCTGCAAGTTTTCAAGGTTGGGTCGTCACTGCAAGTTTTCAAGGTCGTCGCGTCACAACTGCAAGTATTCAAAGTCGGGTCGCAACGGTAAGTTTTCAACGCCGGGTCGCAACTTTAAGTTTTCATAGTCGAGTCGCAACTGCAAGTTTTCAAAGTGGGATCGCAACTGCAAGTTTTCATGGCTGGGTCGTAACTGCAAGTTTTCAAAATCGGGTCGCAACTGCAAGTATTTGAAGTCAGGTCGCAATTGCCAGTCTTCTAGATGCGTCTTTTTTTATGTGATGACAAGCCTAACTAGATAGTATTTTTTTTTGTGTGTACATATAGCTAATGAAAATCTACCCCCCGGCAACAAAAGGAGACTGTCAGCCGAGGCATAGAAGTAGCGTCCAATTCCCTACAGACAAACTGCAAACTCCATCATTTTTAAGACAATTTGATCGATTTTTAATAAATAAACAATGCATGGGACAAAACCAGGATAGATCCTATGCTAGGCATCATGCTGGTGATTACTGCAGAACTAAGTAAAAGAGGTAAATACACGGTGAGTCATAAAACTTGCGGGCGATGTTTAGTTTGATGCATAAACTTGTAAAATACATGTTTCTAGTCAGCTAACTTGTCCTTTTGTTCATCTACGGTGCTTTCTGTCATAACCGGCCGTATTCCGCGCACACGTGACGTGCCAACGTTGCGTTGGGGCACTGTCAGTGGCTGACGCCGTGGGTAATCCGCGGGCACTGGTTTTTTTCTTCAAAAAACACACTTATATTTTATTAATTTATAAATACACGCAAAAATCAGTAAATAAAATTATAAACACTAGTGTAGTGGTTGGGATTCAAACCCAGGAGCTATTACGATTAGCAGCGCATGCATACCGACTCCACTAACCAATATTTGACGATTAGAAAGCATAGTTAACTTCATCTGACATAGACAGTACTAACTAAAGTAGAAATTAAAAAGGAAAAAGGGTGTGCAAAAAAGGGATAGCCGCTTATGCAATAAAAGAAATATACATAGTTTATCTTTTGTATTCTTCTTTCTTTTTTTCTATGTAAGAAAACAACTTATATTCTTGATAAACTTTTGGGACAAATCGACTAATTTTTTGTTTGAATTTTAAAAAATAAATTTAAAAATCTAGATAAAAGGGAATATAGTGCAGTACAAATGTACCTATTTTTTTGAACAAATCAGCGGAAATTTTGTTTAAATTTGAAAAAAAAATAAAACATTAATCTAGATGACGGAAAATATAGGTCAGAATGCATGTACGTAAATTTTTCGGAGAAATCAACTAAATTTTTTGAACTTGAATAATTTGAATTGAAAATATAGGTAAAAAAAGATATATTGCAGAATAAATGTACGTAAATTTCTTTCAGACAAATCAGGAAAAAAGTGTTTGAATTCCAACAATTTGAAATTTGAAAACCTAGACAAAAGAAAATATATTTCAGCTGATTTTTCCAACGAAACTTCAAATTTGAATACTTTTCGGTTTGAAAAAAATAGACTGCTCAATCAGAATGATCCACTCTCCCCGTGATAATATGCATATGCCATGGCGAATTTCTATTCCCTGCATAGTTTTCTTAGTTAGAACAAGATAAATAACAACATATACACGAAGATTTCTATTCCCCGCATGAAAGTTTTTTTGAAATGTGTGAACATGTTTAAAATGGAACTTACATTTTTTTAATTACAAAAATATTTTTAACAATTTTTAAGCATTTTTTTGAAATGTCGCATACTTTTTAATGTAAAGCATGAACATTTTTAAAGAATATTTCATTTATTTTTGTGTGGAATAACATGACAGGTTTTTAGTTTTCGTTTATCCCTTTCTTGCTGTGAGCGAACATTGTGTTAAAGAACATTTCGTTTGTTAGTTTTACATCAATTTGTTCTTGGTGGAGTGGCTGCTGCAGTTATCTTATTGTTCAGTGTAGGAAGTTGGTTCGAATCCCCCGGCCCTTTTTTTTTCTTGTTTCTTGACGCAACACAGTGTGCTCACAGGTGCCCAATTAAATAAAAGCTGAGGGTAATTTTTTGCAAAAATAATAAAAAACCGTGGCTCACCCAACATTTCACTGCGCACGGTCACTTACATGTGGGCCGCATTCATACTGACACGTCACATGAGCACGAGAGATGGTTGGATACAGAAGAAGTGACCGTATCTGCACGCATAGACAAGTTATGTAACTGCAATGACGTATTTTACAACTTTTAACACTAAACTGAACATCAGATGCAAGTTCTATGACTGCCACTAATATTACCTCAATAACTGAAAATCTACGAAGAAAACACTCTTTTTTAAGACAGCGAAGAAAACATTCCAAAACTGTGTTATGGAAACTAACATATGTTGAACAGGAGATGTACGTGCTTCTCTTATGGACTCGTATATGCTCTAGCACGAGCTACAGAGAAACAAAAGGCCAAGCCCAAAAAAACAACATGACACGTGGAAATCATGGGGAGAAGAAAAAAGTCTAGCCAATATATATGATGACGTCAT
The DNA here is from genome assembly GCA_034509565.1 of Triticum monococcum. Taxonomy (NCBI): domain Eukaryota; kingdom Viridiplantae; phylum Streptophyta; class Magnoliopsida; order Poales; family Poaceae; genus Triticum; species Triticum monococcum. The sequence goes on along the minus strand of CM067847.1, from coordinate 6,659,883 downwards.
GTGAATGAGACCATAGATAAATCTCAGGTAGCTGACAGGTGCTCCCTATACATATACGATCTAGGTAGAGTCGTCTCCATCAAAAAAAAAAAGGTAGAGTCGTCAACACGTACGATTATATACGATCTAAAGCGTCGATCCATGGCCGAGATCATCCAGCTGAACAATCCCGACGAGGCCGGCGGCTCCGTCATCAAGGCGGTGGCGGCGGAGCCGAACGACTGCGGCAGGCTTGTGTTCATCTGCGTGGCGGGTTTCTCCTTCCTCGCGCTCGGCGTCGTCTCCAGGCTCGCCGACTATTTGTTCCACAATAGTAGGAGCTAGGAGCAAACAAGACGATATATTACAGGAGTATGATCGAGTGCTAGAAGAGTAGTAGTAGGTAGGAATATTTATGAAGAATAAAAAACAGGCGAGCTAGACCGAAAACGCGCGGGAGAGGGGAGGGGTTTTTACTGCGCCAGGGTGGTCAGAAGCAGGCTTAGAATCGGTCCGGACTCCCGCAAACCTCCCCCATTGTTGTCTCCGGTTTGCAGGAAAAATCGCGTCCGGACCATGCCGCTGACCGATATAGGATCGCGTTGGATGGCTTCCATGGTCTGAACCGCGCGGTCCAGACAGTTGCGGCAAGTTTGCGGATCAGCATTAGAGATGCCCTAAGTGCATTAAAAACCTTGTCAACTAGTCTTTTTAATGCATAGGTGCTTAGCTTTTGTAGTAGCTAAGTTTCCCTTATTGAATTGTTTAACAATTAAACTTCTTTATGTACTGATTGATAGTCATTTTGCATAAGTCCATGCACTTAGCATCGTATTCTCCTGGTTCACTATAATGTGGCACTCTTAGCACCTTCATGTATTAATTGATTTGACACATTATTTTTTTACCTATGTGGTACTATTAGCATCTGTACACGATAGAACACTGGAAAAAGCCTAAGTACATCATTAATGATGCATGCACCGCGCAAAAGATACTTTGTCTGATCATGGTGAACTCAGGCAGCCGAGCTTTGACTCGCCAGATCGAGGAGCCAATAGCAGGGGAAAGAGCCTCACCTCCTCCCCATAAATTTAGCAGCGAAAAGTTGCAACACATGATTGTTAGTGTATTGTCACTAGTTTTTCCTAATATATAAGGCTGATCGTAACGAGAGTATCACAGGTAGTATCATGCATGTTAAGTAGGCAATTTTGACGATGTGGCATAGCATTAAATGAAGAAAGAGATGATTGAGTATCATATCATGATACCGTATCATAATAAATGCAATGTTACTATGTGTCATGCATGACAATAAATAAAGTCATCTATGATACTAATACATGATATTATGCATTAGGGAGATAGTATCACACACTAGTACCATATGCATGATACTAACTTATGATACTACCCATTACAAGCAGCCTAATTTCAACCATCGTTTGTTTGTCTTCCAGAATACCGCCCTAGTTTTTTTTTGGAGCTACTTCGTTTGCTCGGTTTTACCTGAGGTCATATTTCTTGAGCTTTCTATGCCTGTTTGAAATATCGATTTTGTTTTTTTTAATAAAAACTATGGGTCTTGTTTTCTCTTGAACTTGCTGTGAATATATATATATATATATAGACACACCCCAAATTATTGATAAAGTTAGTGTTACTTCGTTCCTGTGAGAATAGATCAAATGCAACACTTACACAGGCCAAGCACAAACTTTTGCCTCCATTTTCCTTAAAGAAATAGCATGTTATATACGAACCAACCCATATGAAAGGCTTTGATTTGGGTCAGATGAACAGCAAGGGAGCCTGATCGAGCAGCCTTCAGAGTCCTTACGAGTAAAGTTAGTTTGTGAAATTATGATGGCGCATAGTAGTAGCATAAAGATGTTAATTTTACGCATGGGTACGGGTATCCGCGGATATCGTACCCATATGGGCAGGGTATGGGTACAATTTTATACCCACGGGTAGTACTCATACCCTACCCGCTAAGTCATGGGTAGGGCACGGGTATAGCCTTTTATCCATGGATATACCCATACCCTACCCGTCATGTGAACGTTACCCGTGGTTCACAATTGTACCTATGTTAATGTTATGTTGTGAGCTTGTGAACCTATGTTAAAGTAGCACAACATGTAGTAGTTGGGCTGAAGAGTCCTGATGCAATGTTGCGCACCGCCTGACGCTGCTGATTGCATCCCCCTGATTTGTTCCCTCTCAGCTTTTATGACCCAGCTGACTTGTTTTTTTTTTTTGTCTAGGAGAGGATGTATCTCGGTTGCGAATGTTTTCGCTTTCAGTCGTTCATGAATTCGCCAGCAGCCTTATGTAAACGTGCCATGTAGCTATGGTAACGATTTGCTTCAGTTTAATACAGTATGTAGCAGGCGATGAGCTTGTTGATCCAAAGAACAAAACACCATGGATGCTGCAACATAACATCAAAAAGTAAAGATTGCCGTGTGCATGGCGATCAACTCCAGAAGACAACAACCTATTGATGAAGAAGAAACACGCGCACGTGCATTATTACAAATACTGTCGAGCAATACAAACTGACACTATCACAGTAGTAGGAGCTAGGAGCAAACAAGACGATAAATTACAACCGAGTGCTAGCTAGAAGAGTAGTAGTAGGAGTAGTAGTAGCAGACTAGCAGCTGCTATGGAATCTTAAAGGATACAAACAAGCGAGCTTGACCGGCCAAATCCATGGGTGGATCACAGCCAGACAACCAGCCAGACTCTAAACTGCAGGGAAATGAAACGGAGGTCTCAATGCATATGATTAATTAGATTCGTGAGCAGTGCTGGTGCCGCATGAGGTAGGGCAGAAAACATCGAACGCCTCGACGGGGAACCGCTCCGCGAACTTGTCACGGATCTCACACAGGCAACTCATCAAATCTTCAGATAAGATTCCGCAGCACATCTGGATTATATGAGGATTGGGCTTACCAGCGCCGACTTCTCTGACACAGAAATCTCCAGGGAAATCTCCTTGGGGGCAGGACGATGCTTCCGCCAGCGTCAGCGCCAGCGCCGCTACCAGCATCAGGGCCGCCGCTGCACGGGTGGACTTCACGGTGGCCATGCTTACTTGGCTAAGGATTTGGTAGATGAAGGTGGTGTGTGTGTGTGTGTTGAGTCAATCCATCCCCTTCTGTCCTCTTTATAGAGCTAGATCTACCAGTGTCCAGTGCACACCACCACCCACCCCCGATCTGAAGATGGCATCTCAGCAAACAAAAAACCTCGTGAAGATGGAGTAGTATACTTGTGCATGCATCGCGCGAGCCTTTTCTTTTTTTGCAAGCCATTTTTTTGGTCAAAATCAATCCACTCTTACTTGATGGAGCACTGTGTTATTCTACTAAGCGCATGCATCGGGCGGGAGCCTTTGTTTTTACTTGATGGTATTTTTGGGGGGAGATGCTAATTAGTCCATGGCTCGCCATCGATCAGTACATCATTAATACTCTACTTGCCAGATCGAGGTGCCAATGCAGAACCTCCCCCTCTCCCATTCTATCCCTCGATCGGAGATCTGCTTGCCCCCTTGGAGATCTGTCACTTTCTTTTTACTTTTTGGTTGTGCACCGATCGGGATGCTTGTTGTTTTGAAACTTAAAACAGTGTATATATTGTAGTTTCGACATTCTTCTCTGTTTTTATTTAACAAGCATCACTATTAGATTCTCGTTCCCTGCCAAGTACCATTAGTACTCGGCGAAGTCAACAAGTTCTACGATATACCCGTTCCCTACAGCCGCCGCCTTCCCAAAAACTAGGGTTTCTCTGCCTCACACCGGCGTCGCCGCCGATCTGCCTCGCCATGCCAAGTACCATGAGTACTCGGCGAAGTCAACGAGTTCTACAATATATCCGTTCCCTACGGCCGCCGCCTCCCCAAAAACTAGGATTTCTCTGCCTCACGCCAGCGTCGCCGCCAGTCCGCCTCGCCTCTGGTGACCTTAGGGTCATAGGAGCGGACTGGATCCCGGTCCGTGCCGGCAGGAGGGCTCCTTTTTTACAGCTTTCTTCGAGTTTTGTTAAAGTTTGTGTCCTTAGGAAGACAAGACGACAACGGCTCCCTGAAGATGGAATAAAGTTCTCCCCGCCTAACCCCCGTTCCGGTGGTGCATCTAGCATGGTAGGTGGGCGTGTGGAGATGTGTCTCCGGCGGATCTGTCTTTGGTGGATTTGCTCGGATCTAATCGTCATTCGTCTATGTTCGAGTGTCTTCAGATTGGATCATTTTGATCTACGCAACTCTTCATCGGCGTTGGTTGTTGTTCTATTGCGTTGGTCCTATGAGGCCTTAGCACGATGACTTACCTGTTGTCTACTACAACAAGTTTTGCCCGGCTCCGGTGAGGGATGAGCGATGACAGTGGCGTGCCTTCGGCTCGCTTCAGTGTTTGAAGTCATGTCTAGGTGGTCTAGGATCTGGATATAATTTTTATTATTTCTAGTGTTCGTTGTACTATCATGATTGAAAATGAATAGATCAGAAGATTTCTTGCAAAAAAAGGTACTCTGCGAAGTCCCATATCCGCTCGGCAATAGGTTCTTGGCATACACCTTTTTTGCAAAGTGGGATTCACTGAGTGACTTATGTCAGGTACCTGGCAAAGACTTCGCCGAGTTTTAGATGAGCATACCCAGTAAAATAAAGTGGGTTGACAGCTATCAAACGGAGATGACGCTTTACACATGGCGGGCGCTTTGCAGAGTACATGTGTCATGATACTCGACAAAGGCTTTGCGGGAGCGTGCCACATGTTCTTTTAGCTTAGAAACTTGCATCTCTCATATTTAACCAAGTAAAAGTAATAATTGTTTTGCTAAATTTACAAAAGTCTCAGTCCATGTGTTGGCCACAGCAATGTGGGACTAGAGGTACACACGACTCCAATCATATATATGAACGGACTCAACCTAGATAACCTGCAGTTCAGGTTTCTTGCAGAAACAACATATTGGATCACAAGATACAAGACATCGAGGTGGTTCGTGTATTTAATATGTATATCCTTTTTTTGCACATGATATAATGTTGCGCACACGAATATTAAAAGCTGCATGGATTTTTCACGCTACTCGGCTTGCATGCCCACGAGCGCGGTCCAGTGCGAAACAAATACATTTTGACATGCAAAGAAATGTTGGGGTTCCATGGACCAGAGTGAATATGAAACCGACTCCAAGGCAGTAGGCAGGCTGTCCAGTCGATTATTAAGTCGAGTCAGTCACCATTTCTCCTTCCAGTTCGAGTGATGCAGCAGTGGCCTCCTTTTCATCATCCGAGAAGTAGTCTTTCCTGCGATGCAAGCGGAAGGAGGTCAACACACAGAAACCATGCCATCTCCTTACTCTTCTGGGACATCGTCAATCAACAAACAAGGTGCTAGCTAGCATCTTTAACGGACCTTATTTTACGAGAAAGCTGGTATAGGCCTGTACCGGACATTGCAACGCTAACGCTGAAAAGGTTCCAGTTTTTCTGGAAAGGAAAAAACTATAAGCGTCGCAATACAACAGTCATAATTGGGAACGACACCGAGTAACAAATGGAATTGGGATCAAGGTACTTCACAACAGATATATCGCCTTATTGTAATTCAGCGGATATAGTAGCATGTAGAAGGAGGTGGCATAGGAATATCAATCATATATTCGACAAGCAATAGCAGCCCAGTCTTGGGAGCCATCAAGTTAAAACAGTACAATATGAGTAGATTGTTGCAAAAACAATTTCTGAGAAGCAAAAAAATATGTTAAGGGTTAGGATGTACTTCCATGTTACATACATCCATATCAAGACAAATCTAAGGCAACTAATTTAGGACGGAGGTAATATTAAGCTATATATAATTCACATTACCGGTGTGATAACCATGCTGTAGCGTGACCAGATGATTCCAGTGCAAGCAATAACTGTAGACAATATGAAGCATGTGAGCAGCACACGAGAATAGATAGCCGCTAAACTAATGGCATGTTGTCTGTAATGAGGCTGTTGCAAGACTGACTGGATAACTTTGAACATACCAGCTTGCTGAGGATAGGATATCTTTTCATGAGGCTTAGCAAAGTCGGCAACGTTTGCAATGCTGATCCCCCATTTAAATGTTGGAGCCCAAAAATGAACTGCAATGAAGGTCAGATTATTATTGCCTCATACTTTCAACTCTCAAGTGATTATTTATAACTTAGCATGTGCACTGTGCATTGTCCATGAGATATGCATCGCAATTTAGCACTAAAGAACTACCAAGGATGGGCCATTATAATTGGTAATGATTCACAACATTAAACAAGGATAAATTGGAGGTATAGACTAGTCTAATGCTATTTCAAACGTCACATAGCCAAGAATGCTGCTCAGGCATCATGAAGTTCACAAAGGCTGAAGATGTGCAACTTCTGACGGAGAAGGGCTGAAGATGTGCAACTGTCTGAGGGAGAAGATGTTGTCTCTTTGGGGCTTGAGAAAATTTGCAGTACTTATCAGTAGACCACTTTATTATTTTCTAAAATGTAATATCTTAAGGAGTCTAATATTCCATGAGAAAGTCAATATTTTCATATGCAAGCTTACCAACAAAAAACTCAGACATGAGTGACAAAGGAGATGAACATTTATCTTTACATCTCTATGATGAACCAGAGACTGCTGATATACTGTTTGGTGCCCTGTGACAGCTATATTAGATACGCTTTTGTATGCCAGGAAGTTCCCGTCTCACGGTTCCACTTTTCCCAAATGTTGTAAAAAAAATAAAGTGCTATAGCATTTTGATGAGTGTCTTGCTAAATAAATCAATGTACAATGTCTCGCGAATAGCACGCTAATACCATATTTTAAGAGCCACGCTAGTTTGTCAGAGCGCACTATTTTTTTCATTTGCCCAGATAACAAACTTGCTAATGATGCCTCGCCAGCAGTCTGTTGCATAATCAGTGACATGATGGAAAGTGTTATTGTCTGACGCAACTAACACACAACAGTGTTTTGGAGTCCCTACAGGAATGGTAGTGCAACTACAAGAATCAGTGGTGCCCAGGACAACTTACTAGTAAATTAAGCACGGTTGGTGTTTGTGGGAGGGGTCCGAATACTTGTTGGCTCTAGCTTCTGTTGGTCTCCAGACTCCAGTATGACTATTGTTATTTTGATTTTTCTACTTCCTCTGTTTCTAAATATTTGTCTTTCTAGAGATTTCAACAAGTGACCACATACGAAGCAAAATGAGTGAATCTATACTCTAGATATGTCTATATACATCCGTATGTGATAGTCCATTTGAAATCTCTAAAAAGACAAATATTTAGAAACAGAAAGAGTACATGTTAGTCACAAACAACATTGGCCTGAGCTCATATTCTGAAACCGAAAAACAGAGTAGGCGCACATCATTTTCATATTTAAAACATGCAGACAACATGGCAATCCTAACACACTAACATAGTCTGGAGCTAAAAGTACACACAAAGAAAATACATAAAATCCACCGATAGGAGAACAAAGTCCATGTTGACTTTCCGTACATATTGTATAAAAGGAGCCAAAGCTATCCTTGTGTATAATCAAAGCCGGGAACAAAAAAAGAGAGACGAAGTGTGTAAAAGTAATGCGAGACTGCGAGTACGAGTGGTACTAACTGGTTTTGGGGCCAGCAGGGTGGTTCCAGAAGGCTTGAAGCTTTGAAGAAGCCATTCGATCAATCGGACGCACACTTTTCCTGCACTTTCACGCTACCCTTCTTAGTTGCTCTCTGTCCCTTACACCTACAAGCAGAAAACAGAAAAAACATGTCTATAAGTCACCGCCATATTCAGGATATCAACAATTTCTTTACAAGCACCCGCATGCGGGCCATACAAAAGAAGAATACAATTGAGTGAGAATATGTTAATAGGATCTTTTGAGTACCATCGGTATAACAAATCACTGGCGCAAGGGGGTCCAGTTCATCCCAGATATATACTATCGAAAAGCAGTACCGCCTACAACTACAAATCCAAGAAAGATATAATTCCTATGAATGGGTACTGGTCACAGCGAATAATACAACCTACACGGAAGCAGCCGGTAACATCCACAGCGCTGACTAGCGACGAAGGGAACCGGGTGCATGTTGCAATTATCAGAAATGGCCTGAATAAATGATGGAGGAGAAATGAAGGTGCTTCTGGATCGGAGGTAGAACATAAGAACCAGTGAATATAGCAATGGATGAACACTGCTGGAGTGGGAAAATACGCGATAGGTTAGCCGGTTGCAACAACGAAGATAATAAACGAACCATACAACCAGATTCCTAGAGGAAAACAGATGAGAACAGCGGCGAGCTTACACGAACGAAGAAGTTAGAAGCAGTACGTGTTGTAGGAGCTGATACAGCGCTGAGACAAGAATGCAGGAGAGGTAGATAGTAGGAGGAGCTAATGATGTTGTGTTGCAGGAGAATGAGCGGAGGAAGAAATCCCCAAACAGCGGGTCAAGGAGGCAATAATAGAGCTGATCCGTCCAGCTACGTGCCCTTTTTTAAGTTTAGCTGAGTTGGACTTGCTAATAAACTAACCAGTAACCAATGAGGAATACACACATAGCACAGACGTCTTCTTCGTGTGATGCATCAAGACAATTTGTGTAGATTTATTTGCCCTGGAAGAATAGGAAGAGTAACAAAAGGTATCATTTTTGTGCTTTCGTTCCCAAAAAAAACTACCACATAACAAAGCAAACAACTACCACTTTTGGGTAACCGATCACAATTGCTACCACTTTTGGTTGATGACCGTTTCACACGATTTAAAAGCATTTATGACTGGCATGGCCCACCCATCAGGGCTGACGTGGCATAATAGTCAACTCAATTACGTTTGACCGCCAAGTTTACTGTTATGACAGATGGAGCCCACACGTCAGCGTCAACACTCTCCCCCCTCAAATTTGTCGGAGAAGTGAAGAACATGGAAAAGGTAAATTATAATTTTCTGAAAAGATGTACAATTGTAGACTTCAAATTATCGATTGGTTCCTTGACAAAATGTACAAGTAACCAGTAAATTAACAACAATATCGACCGAATCTACAGATTGATAAATACTCTAGTTTACATCAATAGATCGAATCCTATCCTCCAATATTTAACATTTGCAGTAGACTACGTCGAAACTGGTGGATGGATTCCTTGAAAGGTCGATCAGACGAAGGAAGATATCCACCACCCTATGTCCCTCTGGATTGCCGTCCAACCACTAGAGCAGGAAGTAGAGCAAGAGCGACCGCAGCAATGTCGACGTTGTTGGATACGAGTTCTGCAGGAAGTCCAACGCGAGCACGATGGGCACAAAGGCGGCACAGCCAAACATGTACGATGTACGTGACTACGCACCTGCACCACTCCGCCGCCTCCGCGGTGTCCGCCATGGATTTCATTGGCCGTGTTGAAACCTAGCTATCCCAACACTGGAAGGTCGGTCAGTCCAGCTGCATGCACCCAATGACGTGTGATTATAAATCCAGCATGTACGTGGAGTCGTGGACACGTACCTTACTTATCAATTATCATCATCCAAGTATAAGGTTGTGGTTAGGTCTCAGCCGACTGAAATTAAACAAGTATCAGTCAAGTGACACAACATGCAAAGGAGAAAAAGTAAAAAAAAAAGAAACTTTTGCACGAAATTTTTTTTTTAACAGTCACGGGGGTGGGGGATTCCCTCCTCACCTGAACCACTCGGCCGGCTCGGCCGCCTCCGCGGTGTCCACCATGGATTTCGTTGGCCGTGTTGAAACCTAGCTATCCCAACATTGGAAGATCGGTGGGTCCAGCTGCATGCACCCAACGACGCGGGACTATAAATCCAGCACGTACGTGCTACCTTACTTATCAATTATCATCGTGTATGTATAAGGTCTCAGTCGATTGAGATTTAATCAAGTCTCAGTCAAATAACACAATATGCAAAGGAGAAAAAGAAAAATTGAAAAGAAAATTTTTTATGCATCTTAATATAAAATATTATGGATCGACTGAGTAAGTCTGAGTCGACTGAGACTTTAAGACTGTAAGTATGAAACTAGTTAGAGTCGTCAACACGTACGACATGATCTAGAGTGTCAACCGATGGCCGATGTCATCCAGCTGAATAATCCTGACGAGGACGGCAGCGCATTCAGGCGGTCGCGGCCGCGAACGAGCGCCAGTGTTCATCTGCATGGTGGGTTTCTCCTTCATCGTGCTCGGCGTCTTCTCCCGGCTTGCCGACTATCTGTTCCACCGCTACGTGGTTTCTCGTCATACTGTGGTGGGCGGGTTGCTGGACTTCCCCGCGTTCTTCAGCGTCGTCCCGGCCATGTTCTGGCTCGGAGCCGTCTTTGTAGCTCTAGTGGTCGAGTGGTGCGCCGGCAATCCGGAGGGATGACGAGTGGTGGACGTGCTGATCCAGTCCGATGGATGGCTGTATCACGAGACCATCGATCAAGTTCTGCAACGTGTATTTTCAATGAAGGGTGGTAATACGTTGATATTAAGTACTACGTAGATTTCAAGTAAATACATGGCTTCTACAACAAGTGTTCTATGTCCTTGGTTGGTTCGGTAATATGGTATTTGCGGAATATTCGGTAACATTTGTTTATTCGGTAACAAGTTTTTCAATTCGGTAACATTTCACATTTCCTGACAAATAAACAAAGGACACTTGTATGTCCAAAAAACCCCACCCGGCGATTGTATGTCTTCTATTTCTAAAAAATGGGTCAGGCTAAACTGCACCTGGTTTCAACTAAACCTGAACCACAATACCCTGGACAACAGCGAACAGCTGCCCATCAGCTTGTGACCCACCAAACAGTCAAACATTGGCGGAAATCCCAGGAAGATCACCAGGTCAGGGACACTTCTACTTGTACCCAAATTCTTCAACTTCTTCACCAGCTTCACCTTCTTACATCGAAAATCTGAAAAAGAAAGGCATCAGAGAAACAAGATACAAATTACAGTCCAAGATTTAAACTAGCAGAACTTGCCAAGTTACACTGCAACTGCCTAACAATTACACTGCAATAGTCCAAGACTTACAGTGTAAATCCCCTAGAAATTATATTCCACATACACAGGAATTGACACTGAAAACTACCAGAGATTTAAACTTGCCAAAACTTGTCAGCTTACACTGTAAAATACCTACAAATTACGGTGTAACTGCACAAGAAATACAGTGGAAATTGCCTAGAATATACAATGTAAATTACACTGTAAAAATGAACATTTACACTGCAAGAATGTGGATGATCCAGGGTTTACAGTGAAATAACCCAGGAATTACAGTGTAAATTGCCCCTATATTTACACTGTAACTTCCTAGGCAATGTAAAAACACATGGACTTACACTAGAAAAAACCATAGAATTACAGTGTAAAAGCATCTGAACTTACAGTGTACATACAGACTAAAAATACAGAGTAACTACAGCCATACTACCATAATAAATACAGTGTAAATCACCAAAGAATCTATGCTAGAAATACCCAGGAACTTTTAAAATACAGCGGAAATACCAATATCCTCCTAATTCTCAACTTTTTATACAGATCCAGTTAATTCATGGGCTACTTGTACTATTACTGATAAATTCTTTTCCAAAAACGCAGATGGGGAGCATGACAAGAACAATAAGGAGAAGACGATCTACTGGCAATGTCACAAGAAGATCTCATTCTAAATGTGAGTATCACTAAATGGCAAAAACACAGAAGAAAATGTTGTGTACATCAAAATCAAAATAGCTCAGACAAAAAATACATTGCAGGAATCGTTTTCTTTTACCACGCTCCTACAATCAGACATTATATACAAGGTAAGAAAAAACAACTTTGAAATACAGTAGTGGTACCAAACTGCTTGACAAAAGGAGTGTTTTCTTAGTTATGCTATTCCAGCAAGAACTCCAGTTAACTTAACATGTTGCTTGCAGGTACATTCGGCAAATGGGGCTACATCAACAACACAATTAAGAGTAGAGGACTCCAGTAACAAAACACATAACAGCAACAACCCAACAATGCGTTCTAGAGTAAGTGAAACTATTGGTGAAAAACTCATGATCTGACAAAAAAGTGACAAACTTACATCTTGAGAACTCCGCTGCAGACATTGGAAGAAATGCAAAACGAAGCTACACCAAGCGAAGAAAGCGGAGCAGAACCAAACCCCTGGAACGCAGGCCTGCGTGCCACCATGAATTTGGAACAGGTGGGCACATTAATAAAATTTCAGAAACAAGTGCATATCATACAAGTTGAAACTAGTAAGAAAATAAAACTGAAACAAAATACTAAGTATGCAGGAGACTGAAGATGTCCACCCCAGTTCAGCAGCAACAAAAACAAACTCAAACACTTGGACATAACAATGAAGAAAGAGAAAGGGGAGAAGCGGATCACTCACAACAAATGCAAACTCCAAAGATGATACTAACGGAACGTCCTGGCGAGAGACTTTCCGAATCTTACCCATTAAACCAAAACCTATAAATTACAGAGCTGAAGCATGAATATTACACTACAAATTAGGACATATCCAGAAATGATCACATAAATGTCAAATTATTAGTTACATATTTCTGAAAAAGTTGACAATCTATTGCATGAATCATTTTCAATTTTTGATTCACTGCTTTGCTACAATCTGACATCATATACAAGGTAAAAAAGAACTACTGTTATGCATAAGGGCAAAAGGTGTAGAACATTTAGGTTACTCTGGTAGTACGTGATTTGTACAAAAAGAGGAGAAATGAAAATTCATCCTGATGCTTGCAGGTACACTCAGGAAATGGCCCTATGAACACGTATCAGCTAAGGGAGGGAGACTCCAGGAAACAAGCCGATAGCAGCAATAGCGCATAAATGGACACAAATGTAAGTGAACTTCATGCTGAAAAATACAAAGGAAATAAAAGAAATAACAAAGAATAGATTAACTTACTCTGCAGACATGGCAAGAAATGCATCAACAAGATACAACAGCCGCAGAAGAAGCAGCAGAAGCCCTGTTTGAGAACACGGATTTAGAGTAGGAGACTGAAGATATTGATCCTAGAGCAGCAGCAACAACAGCAAACACTGATCTTACAGCAAACACAAATAAATAAAATTTTACAGAGCAATGTGGCTGAAGTACAAGCTAAATCTCGGAACAAAATACACTGTAAGGGAGCAGAAAATTACAGAGCATGCCACACAAATTATAGTCCAAAAAACCAGTGCAATTACAAGGCAAAAATTGGGCATATTACAGCGTAATACTGAAGAAATACAGTGTAAGTACGTCAGGCATAATATACTGCAAGTACCACTAAAAATACAGTGTAAAAACCAATATAAATACAGTGAAACTTTGAGCCAAATTACACAGTAAATTAGGCAAACCAGAGTAAAAAGGCATAAGAATTACACCAGCTAAAAACTGAATATAAATTATAGAATAAATATGGGATGCAGAGGAAAAGCATAGGAATTACAGCGGGCCATTTGGGGAAATTACAGTAAAACGCACAAACTCTGAGAGATAAATTACAGTGTACATATAAGGTAATTACAGTGGAATAGCACATGAATTACAGTGGGCAATTCAATAGGGAAAATTACACTAAAAAGGCACAGAATTACACTGGCATGGGGATTACACAGTAAATAGGGTATATTGCACTGTAATTACATGAAAAATACACTGGAATTACAAAGAACATGGGGACTACACTGAGAAAAGGCCTAAATTACACTGTAATTCTAGGGCATATTACACTGATATTACAAAGAAAGAACCATGGGAACTACACTGAAAAACTGGGCGAAATTACACTATAATTCTAGGGCATATTGCGCTACTACTAAGTACTGGGTTTTTTAACAGCCCTGAAATCCCCATCTCCTCGTCCAAGTCACTCCTCTCCCCCGTCCCTCTCCTCCTCTCTCTCCATGGCGCTCCTGGCCATGCGCGTCTCCTCCTCCATGGCGCCCAATGAGGCCGTCGCCTTACGCCGCCGGAATCCAGGAGCTCGCCGGTCTTCCCCCTCGCCTCCCGCCACCACACCGAAGCACCTCACCACCAACGACTAGCCCCGGTGCTCCCTCCATCTCCTTCCTCCCTCCCTTCTTTCTATTTTCCCCTCTGCCCTCTGGTTTCACTTGCCCTCCCATGTCCATCCCCATGCAGGTCATCGCCATGGATGAATAAGAGCTCTCTGCCTTGGCTGTCAAGAGGATCCCCACACCACCGCCTTGCTCTGACATGGATCTGGTCCCTCTCCAGCAACTGCCACCGTATCTGGTCTGCCACTACCCGTCCGCGCCATTGGAGACCCCTACTGTTGCTACCTCTTGAGCACTGCGTTGGTTTTTCCCCGAAGAGGAAGGGATGATGCAATAGAGTAGCGTAAGTATTTACCTCAGTTTTTGAGAACCAAGGTATCAATCCAGTAGGAGGCTATGCGCGAGTCCCTCGTACCTGCACAAAATAAATAAATCCTCGCAACCAACGCGATAAGGGGTTGTCAATCCCTACACGGCCACTTACAAGAGTGAGATCTGATAGATATGATAAGATAATATTTTTGATATTTTTTATGATAAAGATGCAAAGTAAAATAAAAGCAAAGTAAATAACAAAGTATTGGAAGATTAATATGATGAAAATAGACCCGGGGGCCATAGGTTTCACTAGTGGCTTCTCTCAAGAGCATAAGTATTCTACGGTGGGTGAACAAATTACTGTTGAGCAATTGACAGAATTGAGCATAATTATAAGAATATCTAGGCATGATCATGTATATAGGCATCACATCCAAGACAAGTAGACCGACTCCTGCCTGCATCTACTACTATTACTCCACTCATCGACCGCTATCCAGCATGCATCTAGAGTATTAAGTTAAGCATGCATCTAGAGTATTAAGTTAATGAAAATAGAGTAACGCCTTAAGCAAGATGACATGATGTAGAGGGATAAACTCATGCAATATGATGAAAACCCCATCTTGTTATCCTCGATGGCAACAATACAATACGTGCCTTGCTGCCCCTACTGTCACTGGGAAAGGACACCGCAAGATTGAACCCAAAGCTAAGCACTTCTCCCATTGCAAGAAAGATCAATCTAGTAGGCCAAACCAAACTGATAATTCGAAGAGACTTGCAAAGATAACCAATCATACATGAAAGAATTCATAGAAGATTCAAATATTGTTCATAGATAGACTTGATCATAAACCCACAATTCATCGGTCTCAACAAACCCACTGCAAAAAGAAGATTACATCGAATAGTTCTCCACAAGAGAGGGGGAGAATATTGTATTGAGATTCAAAAAGAGAGAAGAAGCCATCTAGCTAATAACTATGGACCCGTAGGTCTGAGGTAAACTACTCACACTTCATCGGAGGGGCTATGGTGATGATGTAGAAGCCCTCCGTGATCGATGCCCCCTCCGGCGGAGCTCCGGAACAGGCCCCAAGATGGGATCTCGTGGATACAGAAAGTTGCGGCGCTGGAATTAGGGTTTTGGCTCCGTATCTGATCGTTTGGGGGTACGTAGGTATATATAGGAGGAAGGAGTATGTCGGTGGAGCAACAGGGGGCCCACGAGGGTGGAGGGCGCGCCTAGGGGGGTAGGCGCGCCCCCCTACCTCGTGGCCTCCTCTTTTGTGTCTTGACGTAGGGTCCAAGTCTCCTGGGTCTTTTTGTTGAGAAAATCACGTTCCCGAAGGTTTCATTCCGTTTGGACTCCGTTTGATATTCCTTTTCTTCGGAACCCTAAAATAGGCAAAAAAACAGCAATTCTGGGCTGGGCCTCCGGTTAATAGGTTAGCCCCAAAAATAATATAAAAGTGGATAATAAAGCCCAATAATGTCCAAAATAGTAGATAATATAGCATGGAGCAATCAAAAATTTTAGATACGTTGGAGACGTATCAAGCATCCCCAAGCTTAATTCCTGCTCGTCCTCGAGTAGGTAAATGATAAAAACGGAATTTTTTTATGCGGAGTGCTACTTGGCATAATTTTAATGTAATTCTTCTTAATTGTGGTATGAATATTCATATCCGAAATATTCAAAATAAAAGTTCATATTGACATAAAAATAATAATACTTCAAGCATACTAATAAAGCAATTATGTCTTCTCAAAATAACATGGCCAAAGAAAGTGTTGGGGAACGCAGTAATTTCGAAAATTTTCCTACGCACACGCAAGATCATGGTGATGCATAGCAACGAGAGGGGAGAGTGTTGTCTACGTACCAACGTAGACCGACTGCGGAAGCGATCACACAACGTAGAGGAAGTAGTCGTACGTCTTCTTCCCGATCCGACCGATCCAAGCACCGTTACTCCGGCACCTCCGAGTTCTTAGCACACGTTCAGCTCGATGACGATCCTCGGGCTCCGATCCAGCAAAGCGTCGAGGAAGAGTTCCGTCAGCACGACGGCGTGATGACGATCTTGATGTACTACCGACGCAGGGCTTCGCCTAAGCACTACAACGGTATGATCGAGGTGGAATTTGGTGGCAGGGGGCACCGCACACGGCTAAGGAACGATCTCAAGGATCAACTTGTGTGTCTTGGGGTGTCCCCTGCCCCCGTATATAAAGGTTGGAGGAGGGGGGCCGGCCGGCCAGAGAGAGGGAGGCGCAGGGGGAGTCCTACTCCTACCGGGAGTAGGACTCCCCCTCCAATCCTATTCCAATTAGGACTCTCAGGGGGAAAGGAGAGAGAGGGGGGGCCGGCCCCTTCTCCTAGTCCTACTAGGACTTGGGGAAGGGGGGCGCCGGCCAGCTATGGGCTGCCCCTTTTCTCTTTTTCCACTAAGGCCCAATAGGCCCATTAGTATCCCGGGGGGTTCCGGTAACCCTCCCGGTATTCCGGTAAAATCCTGATTTCACCCGGAACACTTCCTATGTCCAAACATAGGCTTCCAATATATCAATCTTTACGTCTCGACCATTTCGAGACTCCTCGTCATGTCCGTGATCTCATCCGGGACTCCGAACAACCTTCGGTAAATCAAAATGCATAAACTCATAATAACTGTCATCGTAACGTTAAGCGTGCGGACCCTACGGTTCGAGAACAATGTAGACATGACCGAGACACGTCTCCGGTCAATAACCAATAGCGGGACCTGGATGCCCATATTGGCTCCTACATATTCTACGAAGATCTTTATCGGTCAGACCGCATAACAACATACGTTGTTCCCTTTGTCATCGGTATGTTACTTGCCCGAGATTCGATCGTCGGTATCCAATACCTAGTTCAATCTCGTTACCGGCAAGTCTCTTTACTCGTTCCGTAATACATCATCTCACAACTAACATATTAGTTGCAGTGCTTGCAAGGCTTATGTGATGTGCATTACCGAGAGGGCCCAGAGATACCTCTCCGACAATCGGAGTGACAAACCCTAATCTCGAAATACGTCAACCCAACATTTACCATTGGAGACACCTGTAGTACTCCTTTATAATCACCCAGTTACGTTGTGACGTTTGGTAGTACCCAAAGTGTTCCTCCGGTAAACGGGAGTTGCATAATCTCATAGTTATAGGAACATGTATAAGTCATGAAGAAAGCAATAGCAACATACTAAACGATCGGGTGCTAAGCTAATGGAATGGGTCATGTCAATCAGATCATTCTACTAATGATGTGACCTCGTTAATCAAATAACAACTCTTTGTTCATGGTTAGGAAACATAACCATCTTTGATTAACGAGCTAGTCAAGTAGAGGCATACTAGTGACACTCTGTTGGTCTATGTATTCACACATGTATTATGTTTCCGGTTAATACAATTCTAGCATGAATAATAAACATTTATCATGATATAAGGAAATAAATAATAACTTTATTATTGCCTCTAGGGCATATTTCCTTCAGTCTCCCACTTGCACTAGAGTCAATAATCTAGATTACACAGTAATGATTCTAACACCCATGGAGCCTTGGTGCTGATCATGTTTTGCTCGTGGAAGAGGCTTAGTCAACGGGTCTGCAACGTTCAGATCCGTATGTATCTTGCAAATCTCTATGTCTCCCACCTGGACTAAATCCCGGATGGAGTTGAAGCGTCTCTTGATGTGTTTGGTCCTTTTGTGAAATCTGGATTCCTTTGCCAAGGCAATTGCACCAGTATTGTCACAGAAGATTTTCATTGGACCCGATGCACTAGGTATGACACCTAGATCGGATATGAACTCCTTCATCCAGACTCCTTCGTTTGCTGCTTCCGAAGCAGCTATGTACTCCGCTTCACATGTAGATCCCGCTACGACGCTTTGTTTAGAACTGCACCAACTGACAGCTCCACCGTTTAAAGTAAACCCGTATCCGGTTTGCGATTTAGAATCGTCCGGATCAGTGTCAAAGCTTGCATCAACGTAACCTCTTACGGTGAGCTCTTTGTCACCTCCATATACGAGAAACATATCCTTAGTCCTTTTCAGGTATTTCAGGATGTTCTTGACCGCTGTCCAGTGATCCATTCCTGGATTACTTTGGTACCTCCCTGCTAAACTTATAGCAAGGCACACATCAGGTCTGGTACACAGCATTGCATACATGATAGAGCCTATGGCTGAAGCATAGGGAACATCTTTCATTTTCTCTCTATCTTCTGCAGTGGTCGGGCATTGAGTCTGACTCAACTTCACACCTTGTAACACAGGCAAGAACCCTTTCTTTGCTTGATCCATTTTGAACTTCTTCAAAATTTTGTCAAGGTATGTGCTCTGTGAAAGTCCAATTAAGCGTTTTGATCTATCTCTATAGATCTTTATGCCTAATATGTAAGCAGCTTCCCCGAGGTCTTTCATCGAAAAACTTTTATTCAAGTATCCCTTTATGCTATCCAGAAATTCTATATCATTTCCAATTAGTAATATGTCATCCACATATAATATTAGAAATGCTACAGAGCTCCCACTCACTTTCTTGTAAATACAGGCTTCTCCAAAAGTCTGTATAAAGACAAATGCTTTGATCACACTATCAAAGCGTTTATTCCAACTCCGAGATGCTTGCACCAGTCCATAAATGGATCGTTGGAGTTTGCATACTTTGTTAGCTCCCTTTGGATCAACAAAACCTTCTGGTTGTATCATATACAACTCTTCTTCCAGAAATCCATTCAGGAATGCAGTTTTGACATCCATCTGCCATATTTCATAATCATAAAATGCGGCAATTGCTAACATAATTCTGACGGACTTAAGCATCGCTACGGGTGAGAAGGTCTCATCGTAGTCAACCCCTTGAACTTGTCGAAAACCTTTCGCGACAAGTCGAGCTTTATAGACAGTAATATTACCGTCAGCGTCTGTCTTTTTCTTGAAGATCCATTTATTCTCAATTGCTTGCCGATCATCGGGCAAGTCAACCAAAGTCCATACTTTGTTTTCATACATGGATCCCATCTCAGATTTCATGGCTTCAAGCCACTTTGCGGAATCTGGGCTCACCATCGCTTCTTCATAGTTCGTAGGTTCATCATGATCTAGCATCATGACTTCCAGAACTGGATTACCGTACCACTCTGGTGCGGATCTCACTCTGGTTGATCTACGTGGTTCAGTAGTATCTTGTTCTGAAGCTTCATGATCATCATCATTAGCTTCCTCACTGATTGGTATAGGTGTCGCAGAAACAGTTTTCTGTGATGTACTATTTTCCAATAAGGGAGCAGGTATAGTTATCTCGTCAAGTTCTACTTTCCTCCCACTCACTTCTTTCGAGAGAAACTCCTTTTCTAGAAAGTTTCCGAATTTAGCAACAAAAGTCTTGCCTTCGGATCTGTGATAGAAGGTGTATCCAATAGTTTCCTTTGGATATCCTATGAAGACACATTTCTCCGCTTTGGGTTCGAGCTTATCAGGTTGAAGCTTTTTCACATAAGCATCGCAGCCCCAAACTTTAAGAAACGACAACTTTGGTTTCTTGCCAAACCATAGTTCATAAGGTGTCGTCTCAACGGATTTTGATGGTGCCCTATTTAACGTGAATGCGGCCGTCTCTAGAGCATAACCCCAAAACGATAGCGGTAAATCAGTAAGAGACATCATAGATCGCACCATATCTAGTAAAGTACGATTACGACGTTCGTACACACCATTACGCTGTGGTGTTCCGGGTGGCGTGAGTTGCGAAACTATTCCACAATTTTTCAAATGTACACCAAACTCGTAACTCAAATATTCTCCTCCACGATCAGATCGTAGAAATTTTATTTTCTTGTTACGATGATTTTCAACCTCACTCCGAAATTCTTTGAACTTTTCAAATGTTTCAGACTTATGTTTCATTAAGTAGATATACCCATATCTGCTTAAATCATCTGTGAAGGTGAGAAAATAACGATATCCGCCACGAGCCTCAATATTCATCGGACCACATACATCGGTATGTATGATTTCCAATAAATCTGTTGCTCTCTCCATAGTACCGGAGAACGGTGTTTTAGTCATCTTGCCTATGAGGCACGGTTCGCAAGTACCAAGTGATTTATAATCAAGTGGTTCCAAAAGCCCATCAGTATGGAGTTTCTTCATGCGCTTTACACCGATATGACCTAAACGGCAGTGTCACAAATAAGTTGCACTATCATTATTAACTTTGCATCTTTTGGCTTCTACATTATGAATATGTGTATTGCTATCTTCGAGATTCAACAAGAATAGACCACTCTTCAAAGGTGCGTGACCATAAAAGATATTACTCATATAAATAGAACAACCATTATTCTCTGATTTAAATGAATAGCCGTCTCGCATTAAACAAGATCCAGATATAATGTTCATACTCAACGCTGGCACCAAATAACAATTATTTAGGTCTAATATTAATCCCGAAGGTAGATGTAGAGGTAGCGTGCCGACCGCGATCACATCGACTTTGGAACCGTTTCCCACGCGCATCGTCACCTCGTCCTTTGCTAGCGTCCGCTTATTCCGTAGTCCCTGTTTCGAGTTGCAAATATTAGCAACAGAACCAGTATCAAATACCCAGGTACTACTGCGAGCTCTAGTAAGGTACACATCAATAACATGTATATCACATATACCTTTGTTCACTTTGCCATCCTTCTTATCCGCCAAATACTTGGGGCAGTTCCGCTTCCAGTGACCAGTCTGCTTGCAGTAGAAGCACTCAGTTTCAGGCTTAGGTCCAGACTTGGGTTTCTTCTCCTGAGCAGCAACTTGCTTGCTGTTCTTTTTGAAGTTTCCCTTCTTCTTCCCTTTGCCCTTTATCTTGAAATTGGTGGTTTTGCTAACCATCAACACTTGATGCTCCTTTTTGATTTCTACCTCCGCAGCTTTCAGCATTGCGAAGAGCTCGGGAATAGTCTTGTTCATCCCTTGCATATTATAGTTCATCACGAAGCTCTTGTAGCTTGGTGGCAGTGATTGGAGAATTCTGTCAATGACGCAGTCATCTGGAAGATTAACTCCCATCTGAATCAAGTAATTATTATACCCAGACATTTTGAGTATATGCTCACTGACAGAACTGTTCTCCTCCATCTTGCAGCTATAGAACTTATTGGAGACTTCATATCTCTCAATTCGGGCATTTGCTTGAAATATTAACTTCAACTCCTGGAACATCTCATATGCACCATGACGTTCAAAACGTCGTTGAAGTCCCGATTCTAAGCCGTAAAGCATGGCACACTGAACTATCGAGTAGTCATCAGCTTTGCTCTGCCAGACGTTCATAACATCTGGCGTTGCTCCAGCAGCAGGACTGTCACCCAGCGGTGCTTCCAGGACGTAATTCTTCTGTGCAGCAATGAGGATAATCCTCAGGTTACGGACCCAGTCCGTGTAATTGCTACCATCATCTTTCAACTTTGCTTTCTCAAGGAACGCATTAAAATTCAACAGAACAACAGCACGAGCCATCTATCTACAATCAACATAAACAAGCAAGATACTATCAGGTACTAAGTTTATGATAAGTTTAAGTTCGGTTAATCAAATTACTTAAGAACTCCCACTTAGATAGACATCCCTCTAATCCTCTAAGTGATCACGTGATCCAAATCAACTAAACCATAACCGATCATCACGTGAGATGGAGTAGTTTTCAATGGTGAACATCGTTATGTTGATCATATCTACTATATGATTCACGCTCGACCTTTCGGCCTCCGTGTTCCGAGGCCATATCTGTATATGCTTGGCTCGTCAATTATAACCTGAGTATTCCGTGTGTGCAACTGTTTTGCACCTGTTGTATTTGAACGTAGAGCCTATCACACCCGATCATCACGTGGTGTCTTAGCACGAAGAACTTTCACAACGGTGCATACTCCGGGAGAACACTTCTTGATAATTTAGTGAGAGATCATCTTATAATGCTACCGTCAATCAAAGCAAGATAAGATGCATAAAAAGATAAACATCACATGCAATCAATATAAGTGATATGATATGGCCATCATCATCTTGCGCTTGTGATCTCCATCTCCGAAGCACCGTCATGATCACCATCGTCACCGGCGCGACACCTTGATCTCCATCGTAGCATCGTTGTCGTCTCGTCAATCTTATGCTTCCACGACTATCACTACCGTTTAGTAATAAAGTAAAGCATTACATCGCGATTGCATTGCATACAATAAAGCGACAACCATATGGCTCCTGCCAGTTGCCGATAACTCGGTTACAAAACATGATCATCTCATACAATAAAATCAGCATCATGCCTTGACCATATCACATCACAACATACCCTGCAAAAACAAGTTAGACGTCCTCTACTTTGTTGTTGCAAGTTTTACGTGGCTGCTACGGGCTTAAGTAAGAACTCATCTCACCTACGCATCAAAACCACAACGATAGTTTGTCAAATAGACTCCGTTTTAACCTTCTCAAGGACCGGGCGTAGTCACACTTGGTTCAACTAAAGTTGGAGAGACAGTCTTCCGCAAGCCATCTATGTGCAAAGCACGTCGAGGGAACCGGTCTCGCGTAAGAGTACGCGTAAGGTTGGTCCGGATCGTCTCACCCAACAATACCGCCGAACCAAAGTATGACATGCTGGTAGGCAGTATGACTTGTATCGCCCACAACTCACTTGTGTTCTACTCATGCAAATAACATCAAACCATAAAACCTAGGCTCGGATGCCACTGTTGGGGAACGCAGTAATTTCGAAAATTTTCCTACGCACACGCAAGATCATGGTGATGCATAGCAACGAGAGGGGAGAGTGTTGTCTACGTACCAACGTAGACCGACTGCGGAAGCGATCACACAACGTAGAGGAAGTAGTCGTACGTCTTCTTCCCGATCCGACCGATCCAAGCACCGTTACTCCGGCACCTCCGAGTTCTTAGCACACGTTCAGCTCGATGACGATCCTCGGGCTCCGATCCAGCAAAGCGTCGAGGAAGAGTTCCGTCAGCACGACGGCGTGATGACGATCTTGATGTACTACCGACGCAGGGCTTCGCCTAAGCACTACAACGGTATGATCGAGGTGGAATTTGGTGGCAGGGGGCACCGCACACGGCTAAGGAACGATCTCAAGGATCAACTTGTGTGTCTTGGGGTGTCCCCTTCCCCCGTATATAAAGGTTGGAGGAGGGGGGCCGGCCGGCCAGAGAGAGGGAGGCGCAGGGGGAGTCCTACTCCTACCGGGAGTAGGATTCCCCCCTCCAATCCTATTCCAATTTGGACTCTCAGGGGGAAAGGAGAGAGGGGGGGGGGCGGCCCCTTCTCCTAGTCCTACTAGGACTTGGGGAAGGGGGGGGGGCGCCGGCCAGCTATGGGCTGCCCCTTTTCTCTTTTTCCACTAAGGCCCAATAGGCCCATTAGTCTCCCGGGGGGTTCCGGTAACCCTCCCGGTATTCCGGTAAAATCCCGATTTCACCCGGAACACTTCCTATGTCCAAACATAGGCTTCCAATATATCAATCTTTACGTCTCGACCATTTCGAGACTCCTCGTCATGTCCATGATCTCATCCGGGACTCCGAACAACCTTCGGTACATCAAAATGCATAAACTCATAATAACTGTCATCGTAACGTTAAGCGTGCGGACCCTACGGTTCGAGAACAATGTAGACATGACCGAGACACGTCTCCGGTCAATAACCAATAGCGGGACCTGGATGCCCATATTGGCTCCTACATATTCTACGAAGATCTTTATCGGTCAGACCGCATAACAACATACGTTGTTCCCTTTGTCATCGGTATGTTACTTGCCCGAGATTCGATCGTCGGTATCCAATACCTAGTTCAATCTCGTTACCGGCAAGTCTCTTTACTCATTCCGTAATACATCATCTCACAACTAACATATTAGTTGCAGTGCTTGCAAGGCTTATGTGATGTGCATTACCGAGAGGGCCCAGAGATACCTCTCCGACAATCGGAGTGACAAACCCTAATCTCGAAATACGTCAACCCAACATTTACCATTGGAGACACCTGTAGTACTCCTTTATAATCACCCAGTTACGTTGTGACGTTTGGTAGTACCCAAAGTGTTCCTCCGGTAAACGGGAGTTGCATAATCTCATAGTTATAGGAACATGTATAAGTCATGAAGAAAGCAATAGCAACATACTAAACGATCGGGTGCTAAGCTAATGGAATGGGTCATGTCAATCAGATCATTCTACTAATGATGTGACCTCGTTAATCAAATAACAACTCTTTGTTCATGGTTAGGAAACATAACCATCTTTGATTAACGAGCTAGTCAAGTAGAGGCATACTAGTGACACTCTGTTGGTCTATGTATTCACACATGTATTATGTTTCCGGTTAATACAATTCTAGCATGAATAATAAACATTTATCATGATATAAGGAAATAAATAATAACTTTATTATTGCCTCTAGGGCATATTTCCTTCAGAAAGTTATCCCTACAAAATCATATAGTCTGGCTATGGTCTATCTTCACCACACAAAGTATTTAAATCATGCACATCCCCGATGACAAGCCAAGCAATTGTTTCATACTTTTGACATTCTCAAAACTTTTTCAATCTTCATGCAATACATGAGCGTGAGCCATGGATATAACACTATAGATGAAATAGAATGGTGGTTGTGGAGAAGACAAAAAGGAGGAAGATAGTCTCACATCAACTAGGCGTATCAACGGGCTATGGAGATGCCCAACAATAGATATCAATGTGAGTGAGTAGGGATTGCCATGCAACGGATGCACTAGAGCTATAAGTATATGAAAGCTCAACAAAAGAAACTAAGTGGGTGTGCATCCAACTTACTTGCTCACAAAGACCTAGGGCAATTTGAGGAAGCCTATCATTGGAATATAAAAGCCAAGTTCTATAATGAAAAATTCCCACTAGTATATAAAAGTGACGAAATGAGATACTCTCTACTATGAATATCATGGTGCTACTTTGAAGCACAAGTGTGGTAAAAGGATAGTAGCATTGCCCCTTCTCTCCTTTTCTCTCATTCATTTTTTTATTTGGGCCTTTTCCTTTTTTATGGCCTCTTATCTTTCCCTTTTTTTCGTCCGGAGTCTCATCCCGACTTGTGGGGGAATCATAGTCTCCATCATCCTTTCCTCACTGGGATAATGCTCTAATAATGATGATCATCACACTTTTATTTTCTTGCAACTCAACAATTACAACTCGATACTTAGAACAAAATATGACTCTATATGAATGCCTCCGGCGGTGTACCGGGATATGCAATGACTCATGAGTGACATGTATGAAAGAATTATGAACAGTGGCTTTGCCACAAATACGATGTCAACTACATGATGATGCTAAGAAATATGACAAGAACATAATGTCCAAAGTAGATGATATAGTATGGAGCAATCAAAAATTATAGATACATTGGAGACGTATCAACCGTCAGTGGATCGAATCATTGCCGCCATTGACATCACGCACGGGATCGAGAATTTTTGTTTTGTTTTTGAAACTAATAGTAGTAGCGCGGGTGGCACCCACGCTACTAACACACGCATAGTAGTAGCGCGGGTGGCACCCGTGCTACTACTAACAGTTAGCTGTAGCGAGCTAGTAGTAGCGCGGGCACCCGCGCTACTACTAGCTATTTAACCCGCGCTACTAGTAGGCTTTTTCCTAGTAGTGGACCCTCGACCCCTCACTGACCTCTCGAACACCATCATTGTGAGCATGGTGCGGCTGTTTTCATGGCTTAAAATGCGGACATGCCCGAGCTGAAGGTCATCAGCGCGGGCGAACTGCTTCCATCCGTTCTTCGCGCACGGATGGAAGCAGTTCACCCACGCTCATGACCTTCAGCTCGGGGACGTCCTCATCTTAAGCTACAACACCAGTCGGTCAACACTCGGACTGGAAGATCCTCGACCCCTAGACCCTCGGCCCCTCAGCCCTCGACCCCTTGGCGACCAGCGATCCTCGACCCTTTGCCCCGACCCTCGACCCCTTGGCGACTGGTGATCCTCGACCCTCTGCCTCGACCCTCGACCCCTTGGCAACCGGCGATCCTCGACCCTCTGCCCTGACCCTCGACCCCTTGTCGACCAGCGATCCTTGACCCGGTTCCGTCGGCACCGACGCACCCCTAACCTCGACCCTCGACCCCTCGAAGAAGAAGAAGAAGAAGAAGAAGAAGAAGAAGAAGAAGAAGAAGAAGAAGAAGAAGAAGAAGAAGAAGAAGAAGAAGAAGAAGAAGAAGAAGAAGAAGAAGAAGAAGAAGGAGAAGAAGAAGAAGAAGAAGAAGAAGAAGAAGGAGGAGAAGAGGAGGAGAAGGAAAAAATGCTTGTGTGGCTGGAGGTGGACCCACCTGATCAGCAGGTAGCATTGCTGAACTAAAAAGTAGGTATCGGTGTTTCCTAAATCTTGCCAAACCATATGAGCTTGGGATCAAAAGAACACTTTCGCACTCAGTCCAGTTTAACATCCAGAGAGAGTGCAATGTTCAGGGGTTAGTGTAGCTTTGTAAATGGTACCGAGCATAGCCATGGGAGCTCAATACCAATCTCCAATGGTTTCACACATGGCAACAATATCCAGAATTAGAGTATAAAAGTGCTTACTAAAGTAATCTAACATTTTTTGTAATCGGCAGCAACCTAGATTTAGTTAGTTCAGCGGTGAGCAAAGAGTGCATTTTCCTTCTTTTTTAGAATATGTACTGTTTATCAAAAGAAATTTTGGTGAGCAAACTGGTATTGATAAACTTATGTAAATGCTCCCACTTCGAAAATCCATCTCTACACCCGAGCTCATCTGCACCTGCGTTGACGAAAGAAATCAAAACAAATACTAGAAAATTCAAAAAAATCCATTTTTTGTGCGGTAGACAATTTGGTGTGTGAGGTCCACTCCAATTTTCAAAGCATTTGGACATCTGAGGAGCTCTCACCAAAAAAGACAAATTGATGGTCTATAAAAATGTTTACTGTTCATGTATTGTTTTGACCCGATTTGTCTTTTTTGCTGAGAGCTGCCCAGATGTCCAAATGACTTGAAATTTGGAGTGGGCCTCATGCATCAAATTGTCTACCGCACAAAAAAACCTTGGAATTGTTTGAATCATATTTGAATTTTTACGAATTTTTTTAACCGGGTGCAGATGAGCCTGAGCACCGAAATGCCCTACTCCTCCCTCTTTACATACTGCCCCTGGTCCCTTTTAAAAATGCTTTTAGAGAAGCAGGAGCATATATGAATGACAGATAAATAGTTGCATGTATAATCCCTTTTAGAAATGCTTTTATAATTCAGTCTACTTTCTTCTTTCACTTCGTATTGACCTAATTTTTTGTTTAAAATAGGACGGTATATATTTGGTTTCGTTTCTTAAGCTTATCCACTTCCTTGATCATTCTCGGGTGTAGCTATACTTTGCTGCACATTTTCAAGGATGTAACTTAACAAAATGCAATTTTAGGTGCCTGAATTTGATATATAGATACCATTTTGGGATAATGTACTTGCACCCTGATTGTTTTCATGTTGGCTTGTTTTGTATTGTAAGATGCTATACACCTTCGACCAAAACTTTAGAGGAGGTATGGAAGAACATGTACATTGTGTTGAAACCTGAAACCCTGCCTCAATGTTGAGATGACCCATCCATCAAGCTAAGCATCAAGTTTTTCGTTGGATTCAACCTGGCAATGTGTCCAGGCCTACAAATAGTTCAGGTTCTTAGTCCATCCTTTCTCAACAATGGAACACTGAAGAAGTAGGTTGAGCAGAGAAACATTGTGACTTTGTGAGTGTCTCCATGTTGGATGCCAACGTAGTTGAGAACAAAAAATCTCGGTTCTCATTGCTTAACTTACTATATTTAATCTGCTAATATAGGTACTGACCTACCAGGTTCCTTCTATTGCAATCTATACGAAGGAAAATAGTGAGTGTTTCTTGAACCAATGTGTTAATGCACAAATCAGTGGCCTCTGTCTTCCAGATCACTATGATGTAAAAATTGAAAAACGAAACAAGATTGTGTTGTAAAATGGGGCCACATAAGCTAATTGTTCGTTGCT
This sequence comes from Triticum monococcum, assembly GCA_034509565.1. Taxonomy (NCBI): domain Eukaryota; kingdom Viridiplantae; phylum Streptophyta; class Magnoliopsida; order Poales; family Poaceae; genus Triticum; species Triticum monococcum. Next base: position 6,631,314 of record CM067847.1, on the reverse strand, counting down.
AGGAAGTGCTTACTTTCCTTATTTGTAAGTATTTGTAAATATTTTAAAATTGCCGGCACAATGTTTATTTTATTTTTAGACGTTTAGAATTGTCACTGGTGCGTCCGCCACATTGGATGTAGCCACATTCGCGATGATTCTATGACTGTAGGAGTCCTAACAAGATGTCTCTGTGTTCCAATCTAACAAATAGAAAATACCTAACATTTAGAAGAAAAAAACACATTTATAAAGATAGCAACATTTATAAGCAATAAAAAATGGATAGCATTTCTGTATATACGTTTGACACTTCCTCACTGTTAGCTTATTCTTTCGTTCTCGTGGACAAGTGCTCACTCTTAAGTGGTTGTATATATGATGGACACTCCTTCACTTGTATTTCTACCGTCAGTGGTGAGGGTTCCTTCTGTTCCTTCCTTGTTACCAAACCAACAATTTACTGCTACATGCGCTGATACAAATTGATATATACAGTAAGCTCGAGAAAGGGTTCAATAGAAGTTTAATCATGTGATGTTTATATTAAATTGTTTTTTTGCCAAACCAACAATAATTAATCTGATGGGCTCTCTTGGGTGCGGCATGCCGCCACGCCTCTGCCTGCCAGTAGACCATATTTATACTTAACTTCTATATTATTTAATTTTTTATCAAACTACAATTTTCACTAGGACGTTCTTCCATAACTGTTAACATAATTAAGTAAACGAAAAATTACTAAATGTTAAGTGTGATGTTATTTGTTATACAATTGTAATGTCTATGTAGAAAGCATACATTTAATGTGCGTTTTCAACGTACTTCCCGTTAAAAAGATCAATAATTTGATCATAATGTGTGAAAAAATAGACAAAATTGCAAGCCTTCGTGGATAAATTTGAAATTTTTGTGTAACTAATATACATATATTTGTGTGTGTACTTGTTTGTTCGCATATCATTATTATCCTTAAATATCTTGGTATAGATCTCCAAAGATGTCAAGTCTAACAATTTCAAGTGGTTTCTAGTGTACCTATGACTTGATAAGCATTATCTCTTCTATATAAACTTGTTCAATATTTAGGTTAGTGTTTTCTTTAATGGTTGGACAGCGTCGGATGCAAAACACGTTCGGGCCGTGTAGTCCGGACGATTGCGAGCGATTTGAGAGTCGGTGTTGGAGATGGCCTAATGTAAGGCTTCGTGTTTCACTTTTCTTCCCACCATCCTTTAATCCAACCTTCCTCGCATGATGATCAATCACCTTAATTACTTATCTTCTAAACCAATTTCGTTTTAATTTAGTTAGCAAATGTCTCATCAAACAATATTACAATAAGGTAAACGATGAGTAGGATTGGATAAACATTTATTTACACAACCGCATTAATATAGGCAAGTAAATCATAAGCCAACATACTAAAATATTTATATACTGTTGCGACACCCGGGCATTGTCCTAGTTGAGATTAAAAAAAGTGAGCAGAAACCAAAAATGAGAGAAGGTGTGAGGATGAAAAAACCGGGAAAGAAAGTCAGACGAATCTATAACTTTCCTTTCAATAATCCTACACATACAGGGGTTTTACAGGTCTGCTACAGACTCCCTCTTGCTAATTCGCTCCCCCCCCCCCCACATTTTCAGGGGTGGGCCCCTCCCGCTAATCCTAAGCCAATCTATTTGCTCCACATCATCCTGTACGACGAAACATGTAAAAAAAAGCCTGTAGCTCTAGCATTACTGCTTTCCTTTAATAGTAGAATGGTAAAATACCTTCCTCGGTCTCATGAAACGGTGACTATGTCATCCAACTTATTCCGTCTCTCATGTGCTCGTGGCCATTGGTCAGCCCCCTAACTACTATGGCCTCGGTTATCTTGTTAGGCCTTGTACAATGGGAGGTGCTTAGAGAAATAAACCAGACTTTCTTTAAGCATCGATGCTTATTTGTACAGGATAGACGCTTAACTAAGCGTCTTTTCTGTAGAAATAAGCACCGGTGCTTCAGAAAAAACCCGGTTTATTTTTCTAAGCATCTCTCTAAGCACCTCCCATTATACAAGGCCTTACTAGCCAAAACATAGCTTCTCTTTAAGCTACGAGCCACTGCACTGCGAAATTGAAAATCCTTTGTTGTGCCAAAGTTAAATGAAGCCCCTTGCCTAGTTTTATCGCTGTGATCTCGAAAAAGGATAGACGACTTTTGCTACTCAGCACTTTTATGAGGCTTTTCACCAACTAAAGAGTGCATAGAAATTGAAAAATAAAATATGTAATTTTTTCCGAGATTTTTTTAATCTATTTATCAACCGTTAAGGTAGTACAAAGTACACTAGAAGTACACCCGCAAAAGAAAAAAAGAACACTAGAAGTAAAATTTACCAGGTCCGTAGACCACCTAGCGACGACTACAAGCACTGGAGCGAGCCGAAGGCGCGCTGCCGTCATCGCTCCTCCCACGTTGGAGCCGGGCAAACATTGTTGTACTAGACAGTCGAAAAGTCGTCATGCTAAGCCCCAATAGGACCAGCGTACCAGAACAGCAACCGTCGCCGATGAAGAGAAGCGTAGATCGAAAAGATCCAACCTGTAGACAAAAGACTGGATCCAGACGAATCCACCGAAGACAAACACTGACCGGACCCCATGATATCCGCCGGAGACACACCTCCACATGACATTCGACGACACTTGAAGCATCACCGGGACGGGGCTAGGTGGGAGAATTTTATTCCATCTTCAAAAAGCCACCGCCGCCCCGTCTTCTTGAGCATGGCACAAACCCTAACGAAACTCGAAAAAGAAACTATTAACAATGAGATGAAATGATTATAAAATTCATGATGCTATTAAGTTGTACATACATATTCAACTATATAACATGATTCTAAAGTTTTATGCCGAGAAGGACAATCTCGTGTCATGAGCAAGATAAATGAGTCTAGTACTCTACAGAAAGGAAAAAAAATGGACAAAATTGTCTAATTTTGCACAGGGTGAAAAAGTCGACCATATTTCCATCTATTTTTACAAGCACATAAATAATTGAAACAAGAACATTTGTATTTTCTTTGACACTGATTTTCACCATGGAAAATAGTTTTCCTTCATCATGTGCTTCCGGATGCACCTTCCATTTCCCTCCGAAGACCTCGTGTGACGTCAGCAACGCCATCTAACTCCCGACCTCTCCACGTGTCCATGGCCCCCACTCGCCTGCTGGCCATCGCCGTGTCTGCCTGTCATTACCAACTAGCGCACAACTCCTCCTCGTGTCTGGTCATAACCACCACATATACATGCCAAGATACCGATTTAGGCGTCTCAAAAAAAAAAGATACCGATTTAGGAAGCATCCTATCTTGCTCTGTCATATCAAAGGTCAGATGATCTCCAAACAAACCTTCTATCCTGATCAATACTCTAAGATGCTAGATGCACCTATTTTCTTTTCATCCATAGAGATGCGCACATGCATAGAAAATGAAAATAAATAGAAAGAACGAAACAAAATCACACGGAAAGAGAGATGAAAATCACATGAAAGGGTGAAAAAAAATGTATCGATGAGGAGACAAAAATTACAAAGTGTTGTGGGAACCAAGGAAATTGAAAAAAATAAAATAAAAGCATAAAACGGCAAGATGAGATGATTATAAAGGGGATCCATGACACGGTAATGCTTGTGCATATTCATCAAATATATAACATGATTATTATGAAGTTCTTACGCCGAAAAGGAAACAAATGCACAGAATTTGGCCGTTTGTACACAAGACGGGAACACCAGCCATATTTTCGTGTACTTTTATAAACACGTGAACAATTGCATTTTCGTTGACACTAATCTCATCGGGGTAAAATCTTTTCCTTCATCAGGTCACGCGTGTTGCCGGATGCACCTTCCATTTCCCTCCAACGACCTCTTGTGATCTCACTTGGCAGTGACTACGCCATCCAACTCCCGGCCCTCGGCCACCCCCCGGCCACCGCGGCCTCTGCCATGTCATCACCGGCCAGCTCACATCTCCTCCTCATGCCCAATCAAGAACCGCCACATAAAACACACCACATCAATCCCAATTTAGAAAGCATCCTACCTGGTTCCGTCGTGTCGAGGTGCCACGCGATCTCGGAAAAGGGCATTTTCCGCGCCCCCAAGTCAACACTTCAATCGGCTGAATGCACGCTTTTCTATCTATCTGGAGAGGATTGTACGTTGTTATACATTGGAATAAAAGTAGAAGGATGATTATAAATAATAAAGTCACATGAAAAGCGAAGGGAAAAAGAAAGACGGTTTTTGTTTTTTTAGGGAAAAAGAAAGGCGAATTAACACGTAGGCAAAATTTTTTGCAGACGAGAGAGGCGAGTGACGCGACGTCGGCCACGCCGGACGCCCACGCCACGCACGCACGCGTCTCCCACCGGAAATCTCCACGATCCAAAATCCAACTCCACCAGAGACAGAGAAGGTCTCAAGCCGAGATCCAAAATCCAGTTGGTTCCTCGCCGCCCCCCGCCGATCCGATCCGCCGCCTCCGCCTCCGCCTCCGCCTCCGCCTCGATCCACCGCGCCGAGATCCAAACCCTAGCCCTCCCTCTCGCCCCTCTCCCGGGAGGGATCGGCGCCGGGCGGATGGGGTCCGACTCCGACGACGCCGACTTCTTCGACAAGCTCGTCGACGACGACGACGACGACGCCAAAGCGCCCCCCGCCTCCGCCAAGGTGCCCCCCTCTGCCGCCGACGAGGCCGCCGCGGCCGCGGACCTCGCGGCCCTCACCCTGTCCGACGGCGACGGCGACGGCGACGAGGACGCCCCCGCCGCTGGAGGGGCGCCGGAGCCCGAGCCCGCGGCGGCCGTGGTGGCCCCTCAGACCGCGGCTGAAGCCCCGACTGACGCCGCGGATCCTCCGCCTCCCGCTCCTCAACCCGAGGCTGAAGCACCCCGTGACGCGGAGGTGCTGACCGCGGCCCCTGATGCCGAGGTCCTGGCCGCGGCCGCTGACGACGAGGTTCCGGCTGGGCTACCTGAGGTGAAGGCGGTGGCCGCTGCTGACCCCGAGGGCAGGTCGCCGGGGTCGGGGTCCGGCTCAGGGTCCTCCAAGGGCGTCCGTACCACGGTCAAGCAAGTGCAGTGGAGTCTCTTCGGCGCCGACATCACCAGCGGCACCGAGCCGGATCCGTTCAGCGACCTCCTGGCCGACGACGCATTTCTCGGAGCCGGGGTCCAGGGAGCGCAGGTGTCAGGTATGGGTGCCAGCAGTGTCGGAGCCATGGATCACAGCTTCTTCAATGGGGTGGGCAGCAGCAATGCCAGTTCCCAGCTGGGCTGGGGGACTGGTTCAGGGGAATTCCTCGCGGATGGCGGTGTTGGTGAAGACGCCTTTTTCGGAGTGCAGGGTTCGGCTGTGGGGACTGCTGGTAGCATTGTGGCGGCGGATCATAGCTTCTTCAATGGAGTGGACGGCAATGCCAATTCACAGTCGTATATGGGTGCTGGTGTCGTGGAGTCTGCGGATCATCAGAACACCAGTGCGCAGTCTGACTGGACCGCCGGGGCTGTGGACCCCTCGGATCCCTACCCTGGCTGGAAGTGGGACGTGGCAACAGGGCAGTGGTATCAAGTGGATGCAATAGGTGCTCAAGGCTTTGCTGATCATGGCGGTGCTGTAGCGGCCTTTGGGAGCGAAAATGTTCAGCATCAGCAGCAGCAGCAGCACCTCGGTGTTTCGTACCTGCAGAACTCTTCACAGGCAGGGTTGGAGACCATCACGGAGGAGGGCAGCGCCGCTGCCGCCAGCTGGGGCCAGGATCAGAGCAGCGCAGCCGCAGCGGAGTACCCACCAAACATGCTCTTCTATGCTGAGTACCCTGAACATTACTATGACACCAACACTCAGCAGTGGTTCACGCTCGAGTCATATCATCAAAGTGTCATGCAAGCTACAACTCCGGCATCAGCACTAGATGCATTTGCTGGGGCAGGTCACAGTGTAGCTCATACTGGGAATACTCAGGCAAGTAGTTTTAATCAGCAGAACCAATGGCAGCATGGTTCGGTAGCCAACAGCATGCAGCCTTATGCCGAGAATCAGATTAGTCAGCCGGCGTATACTGAGCCTTTGAAGCCCTCTACAAATTATGGAACTGCTATCAACACATTCGTGCCTAATATCAACACATTCGTGCCTTCTACAAGTCAATACAGTGGTAGTGGCGAGGGCCACCAGGTTAGTAACAAGGTTTTCCAACCTACCAGTTATCAGAGTGCCGCTCACAAGGGTTTTGAACCGTATAAAAACAATCAAAGTGCTATCAACACATTTTTGCCTTCCACAAGTCAATACAATAGTAGTGGTGAGGGCTACCAGGTTAGTAACAAGGGTTTCCAACCTACCAGTTACCAGACTGCTGCTCATAAGGGTTTTGAACCGCATAAAAACAATCAAAGTGCTATCAACACATTTTTGCCTTCTACAAGCCAATACAGTGGTGGTGGTGAGGCCCACCAGGTTAGTAACAAGGGTTTCGAACCTACTAGCCATCAGAGTGCTCACAAGGGTTTTGAACTGTATAAGATCAACCAAAGTACTTCTGCTAGCCATGACAGTGGGTCCAGGGGATTTGAGCCTTCACAAGGTCACCAGGGGTTTAAACCTTTCACGAATAACCAGAGAAGCACAGGATTTGTACCTTCCACAAGTCACCAGATTGCCCACAAGGAATTTGAACCTCTGAAAGATAATCAAGCTCACCATGTAGCACACCAATCTTCATCAGGCCATGGTTATAACTATCCAAATGGCTTTGTTGAGCCACAAAAAGGTGTTCCTGTAACAAGCATGTACCAGATGCAAACACAGACTGATCCTGCCACACACATGCATTTACCAAATAACTATGTGAGCAATGAGAACTCCATGAGCTTTCCTCAGCAGCTAGCTCCATCTCAACAACTCGGTTACTCCCACCACGAGGAGAGGTCGTCAGCTGGACGCCCACCACATTCGCTGGTTGCGTTTGGATTTGGTGGGAAGCTTGTAGTTATGAAAGAGACCAGCTCGATGACTACAAACTTTGACAGTGGAAATCAGGTATCTTCATCAGAGTCTTTATAATATTCTTGTTTGCAATTAAGTTGTAGCTAATAGCTTTTACCGTTTCATTGAAGGGCAATTCTCAAGGCATGCTGTCAATTCTTAATATATCGGAGGTTGTTGCTGATAAAATTGATCAACAAGGCATCCCTAATGGCAGTGCACTTAGCTACTTCTATGCTTTGTGTCGTCGACCTATTCCTGGCCCCCTTGCTGGAGGAAGCGCTGCAGCAAAGGACCTGAATAAATGGCTTGATGATATTATCGGAGGCTACGAGTCTTCTGTCAGCGATTTCCAAGGAGGGGATGTTCAAAAGCTGCTTATATCGTTGCTGAAAATATCATATCAACACTATGGAAAACTCCGTTCACCCTTTGGGCCCGATCCATCGCGTGAGGTATTTTCTGTTTCGTCTTGGTATATTCTGTTTGGAAGTATGCATGCTTTTCCTTGAGCAGCATCATTGATTTTAGGGTACTGTAAAATCTTCACGGGAGCAATCAATGTACTACACTGTGACACTGATAATCCAGTCTTGCGCTGCAAGCACATACCAAATATACTCTCTCTAATACTTTGTAGGGACCTGTGATACAAATTTGGACAGAATAAATAACTTCTTGATCTTAAAAATTAGGTCTTGCACTTTTATGGGCCTGTATTCAATCACTTCTGGGCCCTACTGGTGGATGCAGTCCTACATCGTTGTCTGCTTATTTGTTCTTCTGCATATATCATGTTGAAAGAAAAACGAATCTTGATGCTGGAAAACAGTGACATGTCAGAGTTATGTGGTAGCTGTCTACTTCTCTGATAGATGCACCCTAGGTTAGATACCAGATTCGCAGCAATCACAGGTTAACCCTGATCCTGATTGCTTGCTGGTGGCAAATTTGTCGATGCCTACCTGATGGCAAGGGCCAGGAGATATCCATGGCACTCTCTGCCTTCTTTCTGCTGCCCTCACAGCCGGATATGGCGAGGTTAATCTCTATCCTTGAAGAGAGCCACACCCTTGGCATCCTGGATGAGATTTGCGGGGTGAGGGTTTGGAGAGGATGGGTTGCATGAGAGGGACTAAGGGGGAGATGATCAATAGACAGTTAGGGTAGTGTGGCCGTGTGAGCGATCGAGAGGAGAAGTGCTGGCACAAAGGGAGAGGCGAGCGACAAGGACTTGGGGTTTCCTTCGCATTCAAGGGGCATTGCCGCACTGGGTTTTTGTGTGCATCTGTCTCAGTTTGTCCTTTTCATTTATTTTTCTTTTCCATTTTTTATTATCATGTGGGGATCTTCTGTAGTTGTAAGTCTATGGTTTGATTGGTGTTTTGATTTTAAGTATAGATCAATATTTGTATATTAGAGCCCTTGAACTGAAAGTGTCCGGTTTAAATGAAAGAGGTATTCTCCCATTGAGCCTTATAAGTGGTGTACCACGAACTGCAGATCTAGGAATTACTCTTAATGAAATGATATTATGCTTTTCATTAAACAAAAGAGGATTCCACATTAAAGCCATCCTTTGTTAGATTGTGTTCTGCTTGAAATGGCTTCAAGTCAATCCCTATTAGCTACCTATAAGTGGTTTGTGGCCTTTTGGCCCATGCGGCATTTTTCATATGCCAAGTATTTTGGCTCATGCCTATAAAGCAGCACTGTAAGGATTTGCATTGTGAACATCTACAAGTAACTTGATTCAGCTTTATCATTTCTTGTCGTGTGCTTGAATGTCTCTTTTTAATATGATATGATATTAAAATTATCCCATGTTGCCCCAAGCCCCACCCCCAGGTGGAATAATGACTGTCTCTGAATTATTGGTAACAGGGTATGGATGACCTCATGTGCCCATATGGAATAACAAATTTATTTTTGAATTGCTGTTAACAGGGTATGGATGGCCCAGACACTGCAGTAACAGCGCTTTTTTCATCATGTAGTAGTAATAGTGCCCGTATGAGAGACCATTGCATGAAAAATATCCCCTCAGAAAACCAGATACAGGTAATTCTGTTTTCTTGGCTATCTGTGCTGTCTCATCTAGCAAATATGGCCTTGGTTGAACCAACTATTCTACTGCAGGCTACTGCTCAAGAAGTTCAAAATCTTCTAGTTTCTGGTAAAAGGAAAGATGCGCTTCAGTATGCGCAGGAAGGTCAGCTTTGGGGACCTGCACTGATCCTTGCTTTACAACTTGGTGATCAGGTCTGCTTCACTCTGTAAATCTGCTGTCCCTAGACTGCTTGGTGGCTTTGCCTTTCTTTTTTCCCTGAACAATTGATGATCTTTTCATTGACTGGTCATGCAGTTTTATGCGGATACTGTGAAGAAAATGGCTTACTGTCATTTCAAATCTGGATCACCTTTGAGGACATTGTGCCTTCTTATCGCTGGACAACCAGCAGATGTTTTTAAGCCTGAGAACCCTGTCGATGCCAATTATGCCACTTTACATACGCAGCAACAGCCTGCAGAGGTAATACACAAGAACTTATTTATTGCATTCTTGCCTGTGATTTGAAGGAGCAACAGGATGCATATTTAAATGGAACCTCCACATTTATTACTCTTGAGTTTAAATGACTTTCACTGGAAGGAATTGGAACCATGATGTCCATAGTTTTTGTGTCGTAGTGTGCTGCCACACAGAACTCTGGATCTTCTTTTGCCTGCACAATGTTTTTGTTTGTTGTCTTTTAAACCGCAATTGCTTTTTAAATCCTGACATGGATTTTGCCTGACTTCTCTCGACTTCTCATTTCATGATTCTTGACATTTTATGTGGAGTGCCCATTATTTTTTCCATTTTAGTTACTTTGAAGTTAAATGTATTGTGGCTTTTCCGTCTGACAGGGTACTCCTGTGGGCATGCTGAATGACTGGCAACAAAATTTGGCAATTATAACTGCAAACAGGACAAAAGCAGATGAGCTTGTAATCACTCACCTTGGGGATTGCCTTTGGAAAGAGAGAAATGAGGTTTGCATCTGTTTGAGTGTTCGTTTCCTTTACATGTTTTAGCTGAATACCTTACTTATATTATTATATATGTGTATGCAGGTTGCAGCTGCTCATTCATGCTATTTAGTTGCTGAGCTAAATATCGATCCATACTCCGAAAGTGCAAGAATGTGTTTAGTCGGAGCAGACCATCTGAGATGTCCTCGCACATTTACCAGCCCTGAAGCTATACAGGTCTTCTAAATCTGCACACTTTACTTTGTGTATGTTTCTGGTTGCAGACATGTGTGCGAGCACACATGTGATGGTGCATTTGATCTTCTACGATAATAATTGCTCAGATATGAATAGTTGTGTATCTTGTTTGGATGTTTCTGGTTGCAGACATGTGTGCGAGCACACATGTGATGGTGCATTTGATCTTCTACGATAATAATTGCTCAGATATGAATAGTTGTGTATCTTGTTTGGCCCCCGTCCCTCTCCCACCAACCCATGTTCCGGGCTGCAGATTAGATATGTTGCTAGATCTGTCAAACTGGGATTTTGTTATTTTGCTACTTGCTCTTTAGCATTCCTTTCTGGTTGGAAACTATAGTTTTTAAACTAGTGGGAGAAAAAAATATCTGCATTTCCTTCATGGATGTTGGTCACATCTTTATTTTGCTTGGTTACTGCTCTTGTCCTCTCGTAGCAAGTACATTAATTTTCACTTGTCATTTGCTGTTCCTGAACAAACACTACATTCCTTTCATTGTCATTTGCTGTTCCTGAATAAATACCACATTTTTTTCATTGGCATTTGCTGTTCCTGAACAAATACCATTGTGATGCAACTTACAGAGAACAGAGTTGTATGAATATGCGAAAGTTCTTGGTAATTCTCAGTATATCCTCCTGCCATTTCAACCATATAAGCTGATATATGCATACATGCTTGCGGAGGTTGGGAAGGTCTCTGATTCACTAAAGTAAGTTTCTGGGCTATTTCATATCTCCTTGTATCCTAGTTATGCAAACTCATTTTAAAACTTGAATGTCCTTCCTAAGGTACTGTCAAGCATCTTTGAAGCTGCTGAAATCCTCTGGCCGTGCGCCTGAACTAGAAGCATGGAAGCAATTGTTTTCATCTCTGGAGGAGCGGATACGCACCCACCAGCAGGTATGACTTCTGTGCAGTTAATGTTGTTTATTGATCTTGAGCATTTTCTCCTGTTAACTGGGAATTGACTTGGCCACATGTAGGGTGGATATGGCACAAATCTTGCTCCAAAGCTTGTTGGAAAGATTTTCTCAACATTTGATAAATCTTTGTCCCGCATGATGGGTACACAAACACAACCCGCACCAGTGCCGCCATTGTCACAGGGCTCTTTTGGTGACAGAGATTTCTATCCTGTTCCTCAAGTTACAAATCCTGCTCCTCCGGTTACAAACTTTGTAAATAGTCAGTCACCGATGCCTATGTCATCTTCTACTTCGGAGCAGTTTATGAGTGAAATAGCAGAAAATAGCGACCCTGACAAAAAAGGCGCACATAGCAGAAGTGTCTCTGCACCAGACTTAAAGAAAAAACAGGTAGGTTATAAGGCATACGATTTTTCCTATCTTGTTGCGTATTATAATGTGTGCATTTGAATTTAGTGGTGTGTTACCTTGGTCAAGATGGTGTGGTCACTATATATCATGTCTCCTGAATTTATCACTTCCCTCATACATATGCCCACTCCAAATATATCTTCTATGTGCTCCAAACGAAGTAGCACTTGTTCATTGGAATATTTTCTGGAGGTTTTTTCACTTCTCTGTCTGACATTTACCGTCTAACAGGGTGGTGGATCAGATAATGCGCAAAGCACATCAGGTTCAGGCAGTTCGCGATTCGGATGGTTGCTGCAGAAAACAGTGGGACTTGTTTCGAAATCTTCCAACCAGGTGTGTGCTGATAACTTTTATACTTCTGCCTACCTTTCGCTATGCACAGTAACTAAAATAATGTTCTCATTGTCTGAAGGCCAAGTTGGGGGAAGAGAACAGTTTCTACTATGATGAGAACCTGAAGCGGTGGGTGGAGCGAGGTGCTGCGATCCCTGCTGCAGCGGAGCCTCCTCTTGCCCCACCTCCAACAAAAGCCTCGTTCCAGAACGGCGTTCCAGATCACAACAACTCGACTGGGCCCCCCAGCGGCGGAGGTTATACTCCTAATGGATTTTCAGAAGCAAAGCCTCCAAATCCTTCGGAGCCGGTTTCAGGGATGCCGCCGATGCCACCTAGCCAGAATCAGTTCTCAGCACGCGGGAGGGCGGGTGTTAGATCAAGGTAATTTTGTTTAGTTCCACCGCCACTGCCTTGCATTTTACTTCTTCACCAAGTGGCCAAGTGGGCCCAAGTGGGCTATAACATACCCTAATCTGTGTAGATACGTCGACACATTCAACAAGGGTGGTGGTGGTGGAAACTCCTTCGGAGGGCCATCATACAACAGACCGGCCATGCCATCGGTGAACAAGCTGCCCGCCGCCAGTTTCTTCGTCCCAACTCCAGCCGCAGATGCTTCATTGCAGCCGACCGAGCCAACAGCCGACGCGCACAGCGAAACCGCAAACCAGGACGGGCCATCGTCCTCACCGGCAGTTGAGTCCTCATTCTACGCCTCCCCGCCGCCCCCAATGCAAATACAACCAGGCATGCAGCGGCACCCGAGCATGGACAACATCATGACCCCCTCTGGCAGCGGCAACGGCTCCTTCTCGAAGTCACGGGCAGCATCATGGAGCGGGACATACTCGGAGCAGATGAGCAGCACCGCCGCCTCGAGATCACCGGACGGGCAGACCATGCAGTCCCCGCCAATGATGCCCGGCGTAAGACCTTCCCACAGCCGCTCCCACAGCAACTCGTCCCTTAATCGGTTCAACAGCGGTGGGTTCGGGGAGGATCTCCAGGAGGTGGAGCTTTGATACTCGAAACAAGGTTATGGAGAAAAGCGCGAGCGAGCGAGGCCGCCAGATTTTTCTTTCTTCTTGCTGATAGTTCGTTCTGTATTTAATATCCGTGATATATATGTCGCTAGAAAGGTACAAAAAAAGGAGAGGAGCGGCGTCCCTTTTTTCTTTTTTTGCATGGGAAGCGTGCGGACGCCATTGTACATGATAGTTGTTCAACCATCATCTCAAGCCAGATGTTGGAGAGAAGAAATAAATGAGTATCCAGGGAGGAGAGGAGACTTGTAGCAGTAACTTGTTAAGATAGCAAGAAAGAAGCATGCACAAACTAGGTACATTTTAGAGCCTTTGATTCATCTCATCATTATGTAACTTGAGACTTTGGATTTCATAATCGGTCGCGGCTGTTTGGTCACTGCTCTTCTTTCAATTCTTATGCTGAGTATCATTTTTGCGTTTGGAATTGGTGTATATACTGTCCTAAAAGAACTATCTTGTCACATAGCTTGCAATACTCCATCAGTAATGAAATATAAGAGCGTTTAGATCACCACTTTAGTGTTCTATGAAATATAAGAGCGTTTAGATCACTATTTTATTGATATTTACAGAGGGAGTACATAGTAATAAATTAATTTATATCTGCCGTGTCCCTCCACCTCCCCTCGTCCTTCGTCTACCTATAGCTTGATCATGGGGGCTCGTAGTCATTAACCCTAGAGTAGACATGGTTCTTCTTCATGATGATCGGAATCAGCAGAGTTGATTGTGCTTCCGGACCATGGTAGGGAGACTAGAGGTGTGGTTGTGAGACGACGGGGTGGTGTCGAACGAGCTAGGTGACAAAGGCGTAGTGCTGCGGCGACAAGTCCGACGACCATGGAGGACTTCTCTCCGGTAACACTCCTCTTTCCCTGCTCTCCTTCCAGCTCTTTCCTTTGCACCTCCTGCTCAGCCACCTCTCCTCTCCTCACCCTACAAGATTAGCACAAGTTGAAATTGCAGACACCCCCATATCTTAAGTTTCGTGGACGCTGGCGAGAGTGAAGATGAACGGATGATGACCACGGTCGTACACACCGTCCGCAACATCTTCTGCATTGCACGCGGAGCCATCGTCGGATGGGAAACTTTTCCTGTCGGCACTTTCTAGGGCAACTCATTTATGCCGGGAATACTTGTTGCCGACATATTATGTGCCCTCTAACGCCACTTTTGCCGGCAGTTTTACCGACCTTAAATAAAATGTCATGGCGGTGTAGTGTTTGCCATACTAAAATAAATAAATCTAATGTTTGATTTCTAGCGAAATCCTAATTCAAAACCCTGCCTACTCAGCATGAGCACATGACATTAGGGAATAGGGAATCCAGCAATAGAATCTCTCCGACTGATGGTGGCAAAGATTTGCGGTGACTGAGAAAATCCAAGTACCATCCGAATAACAAACCAATCATGGTGATCGCCATAGAAAATCAATTACGCCTGGTGAAAGACAAGTACAATGCCATTAAGTCAGGGGTAATTATAAAATCAAACCAGTGTATTAAAAAAAATACAAAAAAGTACATCATGGACAAAACATCAACATAAGACAAGAAAAACAATGAGTGAGCCTTTAAATTTGAAACATTATTCGTCCAGAAATGGGAAAGGATATACTATCCGGAATGGAGGTAGTAGCACATTAAGTTGACTGGTGTTGACAAAATGAGCAACTGGTCATGGAATATGTGTACTGTGCATGAGCAAATATGCATATATATTATGACTGTGATGTCCAAATATTGAAAAACCCTAACAGTGTGTTCCCGGTGTTTATAGTAAAAAGGAGTGTTCCAGTTGATAACTAACTCTAAACTGGCACATAAGAAAATGTCACATGGTATACAGTCAGTCCATAAGCACATCATAACAATGTGTTCTGGACCGTCTCAATTAATACTAAATGCACAAACAACAGTGTATGTGTACAGAATATGACATACCTATGTGGCAACAATATTTCAATGTAAATAGAAAATTGTTTCATTATCTCTAACAAATGGGAAATGATCACTAGTTGCAAACGCTGCTCACGAAAGAGACATTATATATTCCAATAAACCAACTATTGACAGCATCACATTTTAAAAACTGTGGTAATGTGAAACCTAAGTATTCCAGTGTGCGTGCAATGAATACTCCGGTTTTTAAAAGACACGGTTTTATCAGCCTGGTTTATAAAAACAGGTCAAGGTCTCTTTTTAAAATACTACGAAAATATATACTATAGTGTTGGAGATACTACGGTTTATAAAAGCATGGTATTTGTCGGTATACTAAAGTAGGGGTACCTTAGTATTCCGAACTTGTGCACGGGCAGTCGCAGCGTCCCGCGACAAGGCTTGTCGGGTGACCGCCAAGATCCTCCATGGTTCCTTTTAAGCCATTCAAGAACAAAGTATCCAAGACCCCGGCAAGAGGAGCTTGCCAGGAAGGAGACAAGACACCGGCAAGAGGAGCTTGCCGGGAAGGCCAACCAAGGCATCTCAAGGAACTTGCCGCGACGCACCACGCGACCCGGCAAGGCCCGGTGAGCGACAAGCTCCCGGACGCGACAAGACAACGACCGCGGCAAGGCACTTGCCACGGCAAGCTTCCACTCTGTACCTGCGCTCCAGCACATCCACCAATGTGTCACTCTGGGACCCTTCCAGAGCGTACGTGGCGGGAAGCTGTGCAGCCAGAGGTACACGGTGGCAAGCGGCGCTGACAAGATTGCCATCGTGGCAAGCAGAGGCGTCCCTGGCGGTCTCTTTCTGCACCGTCTAGGCGACGCAGACATGCATTTAATGCCTTTGTCCCCTGCCGTCGGGGTTAGGTATGATAACACTGTAGTAGGCGGCGGTGCCAACCGCCATGCCTTTTACATTTTTGCCCTCATCTACGTTGCCACCTGTCGGTGACCCCTTAAGCATATAAAAGGAGGCCCATGCGCAACGTAGAGAGGGTCGACCAACAGAACACTCTCACGCTCGGTCTAGCTAGCTGCCGGTGTGCACTGTAGCAATCAGCGCTCCCGAGCAAGAACACAATACAACCACAAAGCAGGAGTAGGGTTTTACGCATCCGTGCGGCCCGAACCTAGGTAAACTGATCGTGTTGCTCGTGCGCATCGCCTCGATATGCTCTTCATGCTCTCTCCGCCCCCTGCCGAACCGAAAGGGGCTCGGTCCGCCGATCCCCATAGGTGTCCGTGGGATCAGCACCCCCGATCCCCATAGGTGTCCGTGGGATCAGCGCGCCAGGTAGGGGTGCGTCGAGGTTGTGTGAACCTGATCCGGCGTTCGCACGAGCCAAATCTTCATCGTCTTTATCGACATGCCGCCGAAGAAGAAGGCTTCGGAGGCGGCTGCTCCGTCCGCGCCAAGCCCACCATCGCCGGAGCGAACGACTGGTGAGGTAGGCACCGGCGGAAGAACGGGCGGCGACGAGGGAGCTCACGGTGCTGCCAGGTCCAAGGACAAGACTGCGCTGCACATCGGCGGCGCAGTCGGCTCCCACAATGACCGGGCGCACTCCAAGACCTCGGCGTCCGTACACGCACCGCGCCCATCTCAGGAGGCGCGGGACCAGCAGCGTTATGGTACTCATGGTACCATACGTTTGCTGGGCCAAGATCAAGCTGGTGGATCCCGGAGTGCTCAAGACCAACATGCACGCCAACATGCTGGCGCGAGCGGGGCACGGTCGCCTGGACGAGGCACTGCTCCTTCTAACGTAGTTAGAAGTCCGAGCATATCTCGCTCCTCGCACCGTTCGCCGCCGCCGCCCGCCACTCCGGCAGAAGCTTAATTTGGCGCGAGCTCAACTGCTCCTAGACTACCCTCCAGCGGCAGACAAGATCGACGACTGGAGGGCCACCATCCAGAGTCTCATCGGCTTCGCCAACGCCGACAACCCACGGCAGCCGAGTACTTCGCTGCCGCGGCAAGTCAGCCAGGCACGAGCCGGTCAAGACCAGTGGGGGTGCAACCACTGTGCACTCTCCGCCTCGAAGGCCAAGATCGCCGACTCGCCGGATCCACCTCGACAGCGACTCCACCGCGTCATCAGATCCGCGAGCTCGTCGCGATCAGCGCCAAATTCTTCACGAACGACACCAAGAAGACGCTCGTACTCGCATCGAGCGCCGAAGAGAAGCGCGGCGTCAATCAGACCTGCGCGCTGGGCCTTCTGTCAATATGCATGCGCCAAGGGAACCAGGCGACTTGCCGTACGCGGTAGGTTGCCCTGCGTTTACCCGTGAGCTGCGGCAAGTCCAGTGGCCCAGCCAGAAGCATTTCAAGCCAGACGTATCGAAGAAGTACGACGGCAAGTCGCACCCGTCGGAGTTCCTCAGCATCTACACCATCGCGGTGCAGGCTGCCGGGGGACGCGACGACAAGGTCCTTGCCAACTACTTCCCGCTGGTGCTCAAGCCCGACGTCAGGTCCTGGCTCATGCACTTGCCGGATAACTCCATATCCTCTTGGGCAGACCTTTGCCATCAGTTTGTCGGCGCCTTTACAGGCAGCTACAAACCTCATGGCCAAGAAAGTGATCTTCACCTGCTCGCCCAGAAGGAAGGAGAGCCCCTGCGCAAGTATATTCAGAGATTCAGCCGTGTACAGCGCAACATCCCAGGTATCCACCCTGCCGCGGTTATCAGCGCGTTCCATCAGAACGTGCGTAACCGCAGAATGCGGGAGGAGATGGCGATGTGCAGGATCAGAGACGTCAGTGAGCTTTATGCCCTGGCCGACAGGTGTGCATGTGCTGAGGAAGGGAGGAAACTCCCCGGAGAGAATATTGGAGCAGGAGAATCTGACAGCGAGGATGCTGCCCCGGCAAAGAAAAACCGGCGGCGCAATAACTGAAGGAAATATGCCCTAGAGGCAATAATAAAGTTATTATTTATTTCCTTAAAATCATGATAAGTGTTTATTATTCATGCTAGAATTGTATTAACCGGAAACATAATACATGTGTGAATACATAGACAAAACAGAGTGTCACTAGTATGCCTCTACTAGACTAGCTCGTTAATCAAAGATGGTTATGTTTCCTAACCATGAACAAAGAGTTGTTATTTGATTAACGAGGTCACATCATTAGTTGAATGATCTGATTGACATGACCCATTCCATTAGCTTAGCACCCGATCGTTTAGTATGTTGCTATTGCTTTCTTCATGACTTATACATGTTCCTATAACTATGAGATTATGCAACTCCCGTTTACCGGAGGAACACTTTGGGTACTACCAAACGTCACAACGTAACTGGGTGATTATAAAGGAGTACTACAGGTGTCTCCAATGGTAGATGTTGGGTTGGCGTATTTCGAGATTAGGGTTTGTCACTCCGATTGTCGGAGAGGTATCTCTAGGCCCTCTCGGTAATACACATCACATAAGCCTTGCAAGCATAATAACTAAGATGTTAGTTATGAGATGATGTATTACGAAACGAGTAAAGAGACTTGCCAGTAACGAGATTGAACTAGGTATTGGATACCGACGATCGAATCTCGGGCAAGTAACATACCGATGACAAAGGGAACAACGTATGTTGTTATGCGGTCTGACCGATAAAGATCTTCGTAGAATATGTAGGAGCCAATATGGGCATCCAGGTCCCGCTATTGGTTATTGACCGGAGACGTGTCTCGGTCATGTCTGCATTGTTCTCGAACCGTAGGGTCCGCACGCTTAACGTTACGATGACAGTAATTATGAGTTTATGCATTTTGATGTACCGAAGTTAGTTCGGAGTCCCGGATGTGATCACGGACATGACGAGGAGTCTCGAAATGGTCGAGACATAAAGATTGATATATTGGAAGCCTATATTTGGACATCGGAATTGTTCCGGGTGAAATCGGCATTTTACCGGAGTACCGGGGGGGTTACCGGAACCCCCCGGGGGGTTATTGGGCCAACATTGGCCTTAAGGGAGAAGAGGAGAGGAGGCAAGAGGTGGCCGCGCGCCCCTCCCCTTCCTAGTCCGAATAGGACAAGGGAAGGGGGCCGGCGCCCCCCCTTTCCTTCCTCTCTTCCTCCTATTCTCCCCCTTCTCTCCTAGTCCAACTAGGAGTCCTACTCCCGGTGGGAGTAGGACTCCCCTTGGCGCGCCACACCTTGGCCGGCCGCCTCCTCCCCTTGCTCCTTTATATACGGGGGCAGGGGGCACCCCATAGACACAAGTTGATTCACGTGATCTATTCCTTAGCCGTGTGCGGTGCCCCCTGCCACCATATTCCTCGATAATACTGTAGCGGAGTTTAGGCGAAGCCCTGCTGCTGTAGTGCATCAAGATCGTCATCACGCCGTCGTGCTGACGGAACTCTTCCTCGACGCTTTGCTGGATCGGAGCCAGAGGATCGTCATCGAGCTGAACGTGTGCTAAGAACTCGGAGGTGCCGGAGTAACGGTGCTTGGATCGGTCGGATCGGGAAGAAGACGTACGACTACTTCCTCTATGTTGTGTGATCGCTTCCACAGTCGGTCTGCGTTGGTACGTAGACAACACTCTCCCCTCTCGTTGCTATGCATCACCATGATCTTGCGTGTGCGTAGGAAAATTTTGAAATTACTACGTTCCCCAACAGTGGCATCCGAGCCTAGGTTTTATGGTTTGATGTTATTTGCACGAGTAGAACACAAGTGAGTTGTGGGCGATACAAGTCATACTGCCTACCAGCATGTCATACTTTGGTTCGGCGGTATTGTTGGACGAGACGATCCGGACCAACCTTACGCGTACTCTTACGCGAGACCGGTTCCCTCGACGTGCTTTGCACATAGATGGCTTGCGGAAGACTGTCTCTCCAACTTTAGTTGAACCAAGTGTGGCTACGCCCGGTCCTTGAGAAGGTTAAAACGGAGTCTATTTGACGAACTATCATTGTGGTTTTGATGCGTAGGTGAGATGAGTTCTTACTTAAGCCCGTAGCAGCCACGTAAAACTTGCAACAACAAAGTAGAGGACGTCTAACTTGTTTTTGCAGGGCATGTTGTGATGTGATATGGTCAAGGCATGATGCTGATTTTATTGTATGAGATGATCATGTTTTGTAACCAAGTTATCGGCAACTGACAGGAGCCATATGGTTGTCGCTTTATTGTATGCAATACAATCGCGATGTAATGCTTAACTTTATTACTAAGCGGTAGTGGTAGTCGTGGAAGCATAAGATTGGCGAGACGACAACGATGCTACGATGGAGATCAAGGTGTCGCGCCGGTGACGATGGTGATCATGACGGTGCTTCGGAGATGGAGATCACAAGCACAAGATGATGATGGCCATATCATATCACTTATATTGATTGCATGTGATGTTTATCTTTTATGCATCTTACCTTGCTTTGATTGACGGTAGCATTATAAGATGATCTCTCACTAAATTATCAAGAAGTGTTCTCCCTGAGTATGCACCGTTGCCAAAGTTCGTCGTGCCCAGACACCACGTGATGATCGGGTGTGATAAGCTCTATGTCCAAATACAACGGGTGCAAAACAGTTGCACACGCAGAATACTCAGGTTATACTTGACGAGCCAAGCATATACAGATATGGCCTCGGAACACGGAGACCGAAAGGTCGAGCGTGAATCATATAGTAGATATGATCAACATATAGATGTTCACCATTGAAAACTACTCCATCTCACGTGATGATCGGTTATGGTTTAGTTGATTTGGATCACGTGATCACTTAGAGGATTAGAGGGATGTCTATCCAAGTGGGAGTTCTTAAGTAATTTGATTAACTGGATTTAAACTTATCATGAACTTAGTACCTGATAGTATCTTGCTTGTTTATGTTGATTGTAGATAGATGGCTCGTGCTGTTGTTCCGTTGAATTTTAATGCGTTCCTTGAGAAAGCAAAGTTGAAAGATGATGGTAGCAATTACACGGACTGGGTCCGTAACTTGAGGATTATCCTCATTGCTGCACAGAAGAATTACGTCCTGGAAGCACCGCTGGGCGCCAGGCCTGCTGCTGGAGCAATGCCAGATGTTATGAACGTCTGGCAGAGCAAAGCTGATGACTACTCGATAGTTCAGTGTGCCATGCTTTACGGCTTAGAATCGGAACTTCAACGACGTTTTGAACGTCATGGAGCATATGAGATGTTCCAGGAGTTGAAGTTGATATTTCAAGCAAATGCCCGAATTGAGAGATATGAAGTCTCCAATAAGTTCTATAGCTGCAAGATGGAGGAGAACAGTTCTGTCAGTGAGCATATACTCAAAATGTCTGGGTATAATAATCACTTGATTCAGATGGGAGTTAATCTTCCAGATGATTGCGTCATTGACAGAATTCTCCAATCACTGCCACCAAGCTACAAGGGCTTCGTGATGAACTATAATATGCAAGGGATGAACAAGACTATTCCCGAGCTCTTCGCAATGCTGAAAGCTGCGGAGGTAGAAATCAAGAAGGAGCATCAAGTGTTGATGGTTAACAAGACCACTAGTTTCAAGAAAAAGGGCAAAGGGAAGAAGAAGGGGAACTTCAAGAAGAACAGCAAGCAAGTTGCTGCTCAGGAGAAGAAACCCAAGTCTGGACCTAAGCCTGAAACTGAGTGCTTCTACTGCAAGCAGACTGGTCACTGGAAGCGGAACTGCCCCAAGTATTTGGCGGATAAGAATGATGGCAAGGTGAACAAAGGTATATGTGATATACATGTTATTGATGTGTACCTTACTAGAGCTCGCAGTAGCACCTGGGTATTTGATACTGGTTCTGTTGCTAATATTTGCAACTCGAAACAGGGACTACAGAATAAGCGGACGCTAGCAAAGGACGAGGTGACGATGCGCGTGGGAAACGGTTCCAAAGTCGATGTGATCGCGGTCGGCACGCTACCTCTACATCTACCTTCGGGATTAATATTAGACCTAAATAATTGTTATTTGGTGCCAGCGTTGAGCATTAACATTACATCTGGATCTTGTTTAATGCGAGACGGTTATTCATTTAAATCAGAGAATAATGGTTGTTATATTTATATGAGTAATATCTTTTATGGTCATGCACCTTTGAAGAGTGGTCTATTCTTATTGAATCTCGATAGTAGTAATACACATATTCATAATGTAGAAGCCAAAAGATTCAGAGTTGATAATGATAGTGCAACTTATATGTGGCACTGCCGTTTAGGTCATATCGGTGTAAAGCGCATGAAGAAACTCCATACTGATGGGCTTTTGGAACCACTTGATTATGAATCACTTGGTACTTGCGAACCGTGCCTCATAGGCAAGACGACTAAAACACCGTTCTCCGGTACTATGGAGAGAGCAACAGATTTATTGGAAATCATACATACCGATGTATGTGGTCCGATGAATATTGAGGCTCGTGGCGGATATCGTTATTTTCTCACCTTCACAGATGATTTGAGAAGATATGGGTATATCTACTTAATAAAACATAAGTCTGAAACATTTGAAAAGTTCAAGGAATTTCAGAGTGAAGTTGAAAATCATCGTAACAAGAAAATAAAGTTTCTACGATCTGATCGTGGAGGAGAATATTTGAGTTACGAGTTTGGTGTACATTTAAAAAATTGTGGAATAGTTTCGCAACTCACGCCATCCGGAACACCACAGCGTAATGGTGTGTCCGAACGTCGTAATCGTACTTTACTAGATATGGTGCGATCTATGATGTCTCTTACTGATTTACCGCTATCGTTTTGGGGTTATGCTTTAGAGACGGCCGCATTCACGTTAAATAGGGCACCATCAAAATCCGTTGAGACGACGCCTTATGAACTATGGTTTGGCAAGAAACCAAAGTTGTGGTTTCTTAAAGTTTGGGGCTGCGATGCTTATGTGAAAAAGCTTCAACCTGATAAGCTCGAACCCAAATCGGAGAAATGTGTCTTCATAGGATATCCAAAGGAAACTATTGGATACACCTTCTATCACAGATCCGAAGGCAAGACTTTTGTTGCTAAATTCGGAAACTTTCTAGAGAAGGAGTTTCTCTCGAAAGAAGTGAGTGGGAGGAAAGTAGAACTTGACGAGGTAACTGTACCTACTCCCTTATTGGAAAATAGTACATCACAGAAAACTGTTTCTGCGACACCTATACCAATTAGTGAGGAAGCTAATGATGATAATCATGAAACTTCAGAACAAGATACTACTGAACCACGTAGATCAACCAGAGTGAGATCCGCACCAGAGAGGTACGGTAATCCAATTCTGGAAGTCATGCTACTAGATCATGATGAACCTACGAACTATGAAGAAGCAATGGTGAGCCCAGATTCCGCAAAGTGGCTTGAGGCCATGAAATCTGAGATGGGATCCATGTATGAGAACAAAGTATGGACTTTGGTTGACTTGCCCGATGATCGGCAAGCAATTGAGAATAAATGGATCTTCAAGAAAAAGACTGACGCTGACGGTAATGTTACTGTCTATAAAGCTCGACTTGTCGCAAAAGGTTTTCGACAAGTTCAAGGGGTTGACTACGATGGGACCTTCTCACCCGTAGCGATGCTTAAGTCCGTCAGAATCATGTTAGCAATTGCCGCATTTTATGATTATGAAATATGGCAGATGGATGTCAAAACTGCATTCCTGAATGGATTTCTGGAAGAAGAGTTGTATATGATGCAACCAGAAGGTTTTGTCGATCCAAAGGGAGCTAACAAAGTATGCAAACTCCAGCGATTCATTTATGGACTGGTGCAAGCATCTCGGAGTTGGAATAAACGCTTTGATAGTGTGATCAAAGCATTTGGCTTTATACAGACTTTTGGAGAAGCCTGTATTTACAAGAAAGTGAGTGGGAGCTCTGTAGCATTTCTGATATTATATGTGGATGACATATTGCTGATTGGAAATGATATAGAATTTCTGGATAGCATAAAGGGATACTTGAATAAAAGTTTTTCGATGAAAGACCTCGGGGAAGCTGCTTACATATTAGGCATAAAGATCTATAGAGATAGATCAAGACGCTTAATTGGACTTTCACAAAGCACATACCTTGACAAAATTTTGAAGAAGTTCAAAATGGATCAAGCAAAGAAAGGGTTCTTGCCTGTGTTACAAGGTGTGAAGTTGAGTCAGACTCAATGCCCGACCACTGTAGAAGATAGAGAGAAAATGAAAGATGTTCCCTATGCTTCAGCCATAGGCTCTATCATGTATGCAATGCTGTGTACCAGACCTGATGTGTGCCTTGCTATAAGTTTAGCAGGGAGGTACCAAAGTAATCCAGGAGTGGATCACTGGACAACGGTCAAGAACATCCTGAAATACCTGAAAAGGACTAGGGATATGTTTCTCGTATATGGAGGTGACAAAGAGCTCACCGTAAGAGGTTACGTTGATGCAAGCTTTGACACTGATCCGGACGATTCTAAATCGTAAACCGGATACGTGTTTACTTTAAACGGTGGAGCTGTCAGTTGGTGCAGTTCTAAACAAAGCATCGTAGCGGGATCTACATGTGAAGCGGAATACATAGCTACTTCGGAAGCAGCGAACGAAGGAGTCTGGATGCAGGAGTTCATATCCGATCTAGGTGTCATACCTAGTGCATCGGGTCCAATGAAAATCTTTTGTGACAATACTGGTGCAATTGCTTTGGCAAAGGAATCCAGATTTCACAAAAGGACCAAACACATCAAGAGACGCTTCAACTCCATCCGGGATTTAGTCCAGGTGGGAGACATAGAGATTTGCAAGATACATATGGATCTGAATGTTGCAGACCCGTTGACTAAGCCTCTTCCACGAGCAAAACATGATCAACACCAAAGCTCCATGGGTGTTAGAATCATTACTGTGTAATCTAGATTATTGACTCTAGTGCAAGTGGGAGACTGAAGGAAATATGCCCTAGAGGCAATAATAAAGTTATTATTTATTTCCTTAAAATCATGATAAGTGTTTATTATTCATGCTAGAATTGTATTAACCGGAAACATAATACATGTGTGAATACATAGACAAAACAGAGTGTCACTAGTATGCCTCTACTAGACTAGCTCGTTAATCAAAGATGGTTATGTTTCCTAACCATGAACAAAGAGTTGTTATTTGATTAACGAGGTCACATCATTAGTTGAATGATCTGATTGACATGACCCATTCCATTAGCTTAGCACCCGATCGTTTAGTATGTTGCTATTGCTTTCTTCATGACTTATACATGTTCCTATAACTATGAGATTATGCAACTCCCGTTTACCGGAGGAACACTTTGGGTACTACCAAACGTCACAACGTAACTGGGTGATTATAAAGGAGTACTACAGGTGTCTCCAATGGTAGATGTTGGGTTGGCGTATTTCGAGATTAGGGTTTGTCACTCCGATTGTCGGAGAGGTATCTCTGGGCCCTCTCGGTAATACACATCACATAAGCCTTGCAAGCATAATAACTAAGATGTTAGTTATGAGATGATGTATTACGAAACGAGTAAAGAGACTTGCCAGTAACGAGATTGAACTAGGTATTGGATACCGACGATCGAATCTCGGGCAAGTAACATACCGATGACAAAGGGAACAACGTATGTTGTTATGCGGTCTGACCGATAAAGATCTTCATAGAATATGTAGGAGCCAATATGGGCATCCAGGTCCCGCTATTGGTTATTGACCGGAGACGTGTCTCAGTCATGTCTGCATTGTTCTCGAACCGTAGGGTCCGCACGCTTAACGTTACGATGACAGTAATTATGAGTTTATGCATTTTGATGTACCGAAGTTAGTTCGGAGTCCCGGATGTGATCACGGACATGACGAGGAGTCTCGAAATGGTCGAGACATAAAGATTGATATATTGGAAGCCTATATTTGGACATCGGAATTGTTCCGGGTGAAATCGGCATTTTACCGGAGTACCGGGGGGGGGGGGGTTACCGGAACCCCCCGGGGGGTTATTGGGCCAACATGGGCCTTAAGGGAGAAGAGGAGAGGAGGCAAGAGGTGGCCGCGCGCCCCTCCCCTTCCTAGTCCGAATAGGACAAGGGAAGGGGGCCGGCGCCCCCCCCCCCTTTCCTTCCTCTCTTCATCCTATTCTCCCCCTTCTCTCCTAGTCCAACTAGGAGTCCTACTCCCGGTGGGAGTAGGACTCCCCTTGGCGCGCCACACCTTGGCCGGCCACCTCCTCCCCTTGCTCCTTTATATACGGGGGCAGGGGGCACCCCATAGACACAAGTTGATCCATGTGATCTATTCCTTACCCGTGTGCGGTGCCCCCTGCCACCATATTCCTCGATAATACTGTAGCGGAGTTTAGGCGAAGCCCTGCTGCTGTAGTGCATCAAGATCGTCATCACGCCGTCGTGCTAACGGAACTCTTCCTCGACGCTTTGCTGGATCGGAGCCAGAGGATCGTCATCGAGCTGAACGTGTGCTAAGAACTCGGAGGTGCCGGAGTAACGGTGCTTGGATCGGTCGGATCGGGAAGAAGACGTACGACTACTTCCTCTATGTTGTGTGATCGCTTCCGCAGTCGGTCTGCGTTGGTACGTAGACAACACTCTCCCCTCTCGTTGATACGCATCACCATGATCTTGCGTGTGCGTAGAAAATTTTTGAAATTACTACGTTCCCCAACAATAACAGGAAGAAGAAAGGTAAAGAGGTGCTAGTCGTTGAGCAGTCCGGCAACGACGGTGGCGCCAAGCAAGCCAAAGTTGGTAGCTCCGGCAAGGAGGTTGCCGCATGCACCAACTGCCAGGCTGTGGCGGCCGCCGACAAGCAAGACAGCACCGACAAGCAATACTGTAAAATCCATCGCACCAAGGGCCATGACCTCCAGAGTTGCAAGAAGGTCGAGCAGCTTGTCCAGCAGCAAAAAGCTGAGTACGAGCGGCGCGACAAGGAGAGGGCCCAAGGAGGCGCTGGAGAAACAGGAAAGAAGCATGCCGGTCGGGGAGGACGCCGCGGCAAGGCCAAGCAGCGGCAAGGAGACAGACCTCCCGGCGGCCGCGACAAGGATGACGACAATGACGACGACGAAGACATGGATGATGTCGAGAACAGCGAGCAGGAGTTTCAGAAAGCTACAGAATTCTTGTGCGTTGACGGCGGTGCTTCTCTGCATACTTCCCACCGCCAACTCAAGCAGTGGGCGCGGGAAGTCAATGCGGCAGAACCACCTGTCGAATCGCGCAAGCTTTTGAAATGGTCCAGCACGCCTATCATCTTTGATATTGAGGACCACCCTGATCGCATAACTGCGGTCGGGTGCTTGCGTTGTTGGTCTCACCAACTATCCGCAACCTCAAAGTCACCAAGATGCTAGTTGACGGCAGGGCCGGCTTAAACCTGATCTCCTCCGCTGTACTCTAGAAACTCCAGATCCCTGACAGCGAGCTCGAAGAGACCGGCACATTCCAAGGAATCAACCCGGGAAGGAGCAAGCCGAAAGGGAAGGTCACGTTGCCGGTAACATTTGGCAGCGAGATGAACTTCAGAACTGAGAGGATCACTTTTGACGTTGCCGATTTTCCATCGCCTTACAATGGGATACTTGGTCGTCCAGCGCTCGCCAAGTTCATGGCAGCCTCTCACTATGCATACAACATGCTCAAGATGCCAGGCCCGATAAGCGTCATCTCTGTCCCTGGCGACAAGAAGGATGCCCTTATCTGAGCCGACAAGATCTACCGGGAAGCAGCAGCCGCAACAGATCGCAAGACACTTGCCGCTGAAGCTCCCGGGGGGAAGAAGAAGACCAAGTCCGGCAAGAGCTCTGATGCCCACTCCAGCAAGCGCACCTCTTCGGAGTGCTGCGCTACCGTCGAGGACGCACCATCGAGCTCCACCGGCAAGTGTAAGAAGGCAATGGCAGCTCCGCCACATACTAAGAAGGTGTTCGCCAAGGAGGACGGCACTGGTGGTACCTTCACCATCAGTGCCACTCTCGACCCTAAATAGGAAAGCGCGCTCATTGCTTTCCTGCGGGCGAATGTCGACGTGTTTGCGTGGCAACCGTCTGACATCCCCGGTGTTCCCAAGAAAATAATTGAGCATCATCTTGCCGTTTGTCCTCATGCGCGGCCCGTCAAGCAGAAGGTCAGGAAGCAAGCAGTGGAGCGCCAAGAATTCATAGCAGAAGAAATCAAGAAATTGGAAGCAGCAGGCCTTATCAAAGGAGTGCTCCATCCTACGTTGTTGGCCAATCCTGTAGTAGTGCGCAAGGCAAACGGGAAATGGAGGCTTTGTATCGACTTTACTGATGTTAATAAAGCTTGTCCCAAAGACCCATTTCCTTTGCCGCGCATTGACCAGATTGTTGACTCCACGGCCGGATGTGAATTGCTTTCATTTCTTGACGCATACTCAGGATGCCATCAGATCTTCATGGCAGAAAAGGATGAGGAGAAAACCGCATTCATTACTCCATGTGGCACGTACTGTTTCATACGGATGCCTTTCGGACTAAAGAATGCTGGTTCAACATTTGCAAGAGTAGTCCATGTCGCTCTGGAGCCACAGATGCACAGAAATGTGGAAGCCTACATGGATGACATAGTGGTTAAGAGCAAGGACAGGGCAACTCTGATCCAAGATTTAGACGAGACCTTTGCAAATCTGCGCAAGATCAACCTCAAGCTCAACCCCGAGAAGTGTGTGTTTGGAGTCCCTTCCGGTAAGCTTCTCGGGTTCTTTGTGTCTCAGCGAGGAATTGAAGCCAATCCCGACAAGATCAAGGCCATTGAGCAGATCGAAGCACCAAAGCGCGTCAAAGATGTACGAAAGCTTGCCGGTTGCGTGGCTGCTCTCAGCAGTATTTGTTGATGCCAAACATATAGAAAAAATCATTCAAACTATGGTTTCTACAAAATCACGGTATTCTACAAAAACTCTAAAATACTTTGCTGCCAAATACAGCTGAAGCTATAAAAGCCGCGCATGTTTGAGATCAAGGACCTACGGCATCATTGTACTAGCAACACATAAAGAACAAGTGGTACCAGTTAAGCATGAATAATAAATACAGTAGATTAGCAGCAAAAGTGTTAAAATTTAAGCAAGGCAGACTATACAACTATGCGCCACTTCCCCTTCACTCGCCACCTGCACGGTTTCTTCCGGCTGCATAGTTGCCCTTTGTTCCTGAAACCAAGCAGAGAAGAATACCAATCAGCTCGCCTCATTAACTTGTAGCAAAAATCATGAAAAACAATGCAGAGATCGATGAAAAAAAAGAGGTGGTACTATTTTTTTAGAAAAAAAAAGATGACCTCCGGCCTCTGCATTTCAGAGATGCATGCAGCCACTTTTTTAATTATTTAAAAAGAGAGGTGGTACTGATCCGACTCACCAGTATTCACGAATGCAGCATGTGTAGATATGGTAGATTAGGCAACAGGGGCCGAATACGGGGCCGCTTAGGATGCAACCATCCATAGGCCGTGACCAAGCGTCGGTACTAAGGTTGTACTCGGTAAGTGACCCATTTGCCAAACTAGCTTGAACAATGGTGTTGCCGACAACAGTGGGCAATGCCCCATTGGAGGAAACAGACATGCTCCTCACATTGTTAAGGAACAAAGCCTTGTCCCCAATGCTTGTTACCGGAATCGGGTTTATCGATGTAATTAGATCCGCAAGCCTATGGATGATCATATGCGACCAGGAGTGATCGGTATAGCCGGTCACAAGGATCTGCGAGTCGCATTCTACTAGGTGGATGGGACGGATGAGCTTCTCGGCTGGAATTGTGGCAACCAACTTGGGTGGTGGCAATGTGGAGCCATCCACATGATCGTCGTCTGGTGGTGGTGGTGGTGGATCAACTTGGAATATATCCGAGTTCTCTTTGTGATCGAAGCTCATTCGCGCCATGTATAGTTTGCCTTGAAACGACAGGGGTGTGTTGTAACTAAATGCCCAGGTTGACATGTGCCATTGCTGATCCCGAGAGGTGGCGAAGGCGACGCGGCCCATCCGGTGCAGCGCGAGCAAGACGGTGACGACTCCGACGGCGCTGACGCTGAAGGAAGCGCACACTCCTCTGAGGTAGTAGCACCTCTGCGCCGGGAGCAAGGCCCCAGGCAGGCCTAGGTCAATGTGCGGCACAAGGGTCATGAGCCGCGGGAGGTCCACGACGTCGCCGGTGAAAGGGTGGAGGATGCCGACGGCCGTGTCCTCCTTTTTGTTGAAAATTCGTCCACATGATCGATCACATCAAATCACGATGAACACGCCCACGCAAAAACTATTGCTAAAGGCACGTGTCGTGGCTCTCCTCTTTATTTCTTTTTCTCTTTTTTCCCGTGTTACAATAGCTATCCCTGCCTGTATATATATACACGCAGGATCAAGGACAAACCCAAACCTAGACGTATACAAGACTGCTAAACGTGTGGACACGTACAAGTCCTAAACCGGACTCCTACTAGTACACGAACTAACTAGCCTAATCCATCTAATACTAAGACTCCGACGTATTGTATCTTACCTAATTACACGGCCACGCTGATCACCATGTAGACTTAACAATCCTACACAAGACACTAACTCTTGCTACTCTAGGACAAGATTATCTAACATTCCCTGTGCATGACCAGCAGGCCGTCCGCCGAGTCTAGGATGCAGTGGTCCTTGAGTACCGGGAGCTTGGCGCGGACGAACCTCCCAGTGTCGAGGTTGAGGAAGCGGATGTAGTCGCGGAGCTTGGTGTGGGACGGGTGCAGGCCGTGGCCCTCCGGGAACATCATCCAGCGGCGCGGGTGGAAGCGTGGGTCATTGATGCCGCGGCCGCGTGGGCTGTCGGTGCTGGACCGCCAGTGGCGGCAGACCGCGCGGACGCGAACGTAGTCCTGCAGGTCGCCGGCCAGCACCCGCCAGGCGATCAGGCGGACCAAGTCTTCGTTCATCGACGCCCAGGGGGAGGGCGCCGCCGTGCCGGCACCAGGGGAGACGCCGCTGGATGCGTGATGTACAGTGGGAGGGCGCCGGTGACGTTTTCTGCTGGTGTTGCTGCTGGCAATTGAGGACATCTGGAAACTCTTGGGGAAATAAGGAATCTGATCTGGCTTGAAAACTTGTACTATCAAACTGCGAAAGATGGAGCTCGTGACTGGATTTTGTCCGGGAGGCGCAGCTCGCTCAATGTTGTCCGGTACTGAATATTTGTGTACCACTGGATGGAATTGGAAGCAGACTCCAAATCCTAAGGACAGCAGAGAACGGATTGCTCCATGGGTTCCCGCCGACCTGGGCCGGGGGTTGATCTGCGGCGACGCGTTTTTGTTTCGGAACACGGCAGCGATCCGTTTTCTCAGAAAAAAAAAACATGAGTCCTCCGTGCTTGCGACGAGAACCAAAACAAACGTACGCATCGATCGACTCTCCGGTTGTTGTTTTTTCTAGGTGAGAAAGAAAAAAAACTGGAAAATCGATTCAATCGGCTGACGTCCACCCACCAAAATGCATGCCAGCATCTTCAACAGACATGCTAGATAAGCCGCACGCTGGAAAAACCGGCTATTTGGCGCCCGAGCGGCCATTTGGCGCGCTCCAGCGGGCGCGCAAAAGTTTGGCATGTGCGTGGGAAAAAGCGGCATCGCGCGCGGCAGTTTTGACACGCCGAGTCCAGCGCGCTGGTTAAAAGCCGCGCGCGGGCGCCCGCCAACCGTCACCCTTTCCCTTTCCCGCATCTTCTTTCTCACCTCTTCCAGTGCCCCGCCGCCGCCGTGCCTTCTCCCCCGCCTCTTCCAGCGCCCTGCCGCCGCAGCGCCTTCTCCCCCCGTGTTTTCCAGCGCCCCGCCATGCCGCCGCGCCCCCGGAGCAGCTCGGGCTTCCGCGGCGTCCGCCTTCACCCCTTCGGCGTGTATTACATGGAGATCTGCTCCGACGATACACGTCTTGGGCTCGGAACGTTCAAGAACGCCCACAAGTCGCCCGCGCGTACGACGCGACGACGTGGCGCCTCGGGAGGCCAGGGCGCAGACGAACTTCGCCGACATGCGGACGCGCAGGAACCTGCGCCTCCCTCGTGACTAATCACCAAGGAGGATCACCGCGTCCAGCGGAGGCGGGAGCGCCGCCTCCTCATCGCTGAGGCGGATGAGCATGCCATGGCGGTGTGGCGCGAGCGCTTCCCGCGGGATGCGTCGCCGAGAATGAGTTCTGGGTGCAGAGGAGGGCTGAGCGAGTCGCCGTCGGGCAGACAAGCGTGAGCGGAAGGCAATGGCAGAAGACCAGTGTGACCTGGGACGAGGAATATCCTCGGTGGACCGATGTGTTTACATCGTTGCACTACACCACCGAGGAGGACCACAAGTAGTTTATCAAGTTGTCGACGCGTTTATCTAGTATATTTGCATCGTAGCATCATTTTTACCTAGTTTTATTTGCATCGTATGGTGTATGGACTAGCTCGTGGTGTGGGGCTTGAATTTATGCTATGAATTTGAACTATGTGTTATTTCATATTTTTCGTATGTGTTGCTTCAATTTTTTTCCAACCACCGGCTATTCGTGCGCGCTGGATTTTGCAGCGCCTGCTAGCGTTATAGCGGCGCGCTAAATTTTACAGCGCCTGATAAAGCAAACACCCTTTTGCGTGCTAAAACAACACTATTTTGATGCTGAAAGAAAAAATTAGCGTGCTGCGCAACCACGCACCTAGTTGACGTCATCATCCGTTAGCCAAACCATGTACGTGCACTAGTTTTTTTGGAGGGAAATACTATTATGGCGGTTTATATTTCATGTGCAAAAAAGGCTACATCGTTTGACAAAATGTCAAGCACAAAATCGGGAGGCTCGGACTGCCACACAATAGTCCGTGAGACCTCCGACATGCTAGCTAATAAGTCCGCCGTCATATTGGCTTCCCTAGAACAATGTTGAAAACTAACAGAATTGAAGTTACGGCAAATAAAAGAGCATTCCTCATTCATATATGGCTGCTGCCGGTGCCGCCGGTCCTAGCGCATCACTTGAATTACTTCCATGCAATCAACCTCGATCACCAGGTTGTTGCAACCTATATCATTCGTCAAAATTAGTCCGTCTCGTAGCCCTCTGGCCTCCGCCTTTGTTGCGTCCTCGACGAACTGTGTACTGCTACAAGATGCAGCTATGAATGATCCCCCCCCCCCCCCCCCCCCCCCCCCCCCGCGATGCATGCGTCTACGTTGAGCTTCACAAGCCCCTCGCTCGGCTTGGTCCAACCATGTCTGTTGATACGCGCTCGACCATTCTTTTTTGCTTGCAAAAAATTCTTTGACAATGTGGAGATCGCTTGTGCTGCCCTTGTTGGTTCCTGAAGCTGTTCCCCGTGTGTAAATTTCCTATGCTCCCACCAACAGTACCAAACTGTTGTTGCAATTAGCTCCTTGCAATTAACTACTCCATGCATAGAAAGTACTTCTCCTCCGCTCGCTAATTATTACTACTACTATGCTAACTAATTACTCTCTATCACATGACACATGGGGTAAGCAAGTCAACAATTTTTTTAAATAATCTCTTGCAAACAAATCCCATTAATCAACACCTAGCTAGACGTCGATGCAGGCCTACGTGCGTGCGCGGCAATTCGATCGATCCATCCGTGTTCACAAAATTAATTAATTAACCTCCTGCTTTGATTTCTCATGTGCGTGATCCCCGCCAGTCGGGACACATCAAGTGGTCGCCGTCCAGCGGTGATGGCCGCCGGACGGCCTACACCAAGATCAAACAAAACAGGCCACGTAAGAGTAACTCTAGCAGACTCCGTATTTCGGCGACCTGTAAAATGTGTTTACAGGTCGCACGCGGTTATGCAAGCCGAATTTTACGGCGGCGGACTAGAAACCGCAAATAAATCCTAGATTTTAAAAAAATGTTTCATGCGAGAAATTTAAGCAGCAGCTCGTCGGAGTTCGCTCGCATAGATCGTTCTTCTTCGCATAATAAGTTCGTACACGCCACATACATACATAAAGGTTAGATATGCTAGACAGGGCCTACGCTACCGCACCACTACAACAAAATTGAGCTCACCGGAGCTCCTGCGGTAGCTGCCCACCGGCGGCGATCAGTCGGAGTCGGAGTCGACCTCGATGTAGAGCTTCGCCTGCTCCGCCTTCATCACGCGCAGGTCAGCCTCCTTCGATGTGTGCGCCTACGATGCCGTGAGGCCCGTCTCGAGGAAGAGCCGCTCGTACTCGAGCTCGCGCCGGATGCGCTCTTCCATCTCCGTCTGATCCCTCGCCGAATGCTCGAGGACGACGCGCTCGAGGAGCTCCTCCTGCCCCAGTGGGAGGTAGTCCTCGGATTCGATGACGCCTCGGCACGGCGGCGCATCGGGCACGGCCTCCTCCGGCTTCCTCTTCATCGGAACGAGCCGCGAGCTCGATGCGCCCGCAGATGAGCACCCCGTGGAACCGTGGCCGGATGAGCTCCCCGCGGACCAGTTGTCGGAGGAGGCGTGGCAGCGACGGGCGCGCTCAAGGTCGTACTCGTCGAGCTCGCGCCGGTTGAATGCCGGCGGCGGCCGGGCACCGTGGTTGAGCCACCGATGCCCCCCCCCCCTCCCCCCCGCTTGCGCGCGGCGTCTGGCGCGGCGGCGGCGCTCTGCCTCATCCCCTGAGTCGGCCATGGTGGTTCAAGGCTCGCAGGCGGCGAGAAATCGAGCGGCGCGGTGGGGAATTGGAGGGGAACGCGGCTGCGGGGGATAGGGTTCGACCCGCATCTGCCCCGCAAACCCGCAGTTATAGTGGCTCGGGGGTTGCGTTTGCGGGCTGCGGCAAAAATATTTACGGGCCGGACACCGATGCGGGCTCTGGTCTGGCTAGAAAAATGGGCCGAGCCCGTATAATCGCCGGAATTATGCGGGTTTGCGCCGGATGCTGGGTCTGCTAGAGTTGACCCTGCAAAATGCGCAGACCCGCAAAATTCCGGCGAGTATGCGGGCTCGGCTCAGTTTTCCGGCCAGAACAGAGCCCGCACACTCGCCCGGCCCGCAAAAATTGTTCCCGCAGCCCACAAACCGCACGCCCCGAGCACTATAACTACGGTTCCGCGACTCGTTTGCGGGTCCAAACCCTATCCCCCGCCGCCGCGAGCCACCCGATTCCCCTTTCCCCTCTCCACATTTCTCGCCGTCGGCGACCAACCGCCCCGCCTCCAGCCGCCATGTGGGGCCGAATGTGGAGCTCCGGACGCGGCTCCGACATCAAATCCGGCGGCGAGAGGGACCCGGAGCGCGAGCGGCGCGTCCGGCCGGACGGCGCGAGGAAGCGCAGCGCCCGAAAGTGGACCAACCACGGGATGTCGCCGCCGGCGAGCTTCAACCGCCGCGAGACGGAGGAGTACAACCGCCGGCGCGCGTCCTTCCCCTCCGCGAGGTCTTCCTACGCCGGATCCTCCTGGTCCTCCGACGCGGGCTTTCTCCCCGTGAAGAGGGAGTGGTCGGAGGACGAGGAGGAGCCGGAGGAGCCGGCGCCGTTCGCCTTCGTCCTCGTGAAGGAGGAGCCCGCTCCGCTCGGCCGCCGCGGAGTCGTCGGGCCGGAGGACTACGTCGCGGACGTCGACGCCGTTGCGGCCGCCATCGCCGAGCGAAGCGTGCGCGAGGAGGCGGAGCGCCGGCGCCATGCCGAGGAGCTCGAAGACCTCGAGTGGCGGCAGGCGGTCGCCGCCAACGAGAAGGCCGAGGAGCGGCGCCGCATCCGCGCGTTGCAGGCGGCGAAGTACGTCGACCTGTGCAGCTCCAGCGAGGAGGATTGAGCGTCGCTCAGCCTCCATGGCGTCGTCCATTTTGCCACGACCTCGCCGCCGTCAGATCCGATCCCCTCTAGTACTAGTTAATTAGCATGTAGTATGATCTATGCTTAATTTGTTGATCATGTAGTATGTATGAACTCTGTAGTATGTGATGTGATGAACTATGTTTGTGTAATTTCTCGCTCTTCTCACTCTTCTCACCGCCACCTTCTGCGCACTGGTCTTCTACGCGCACTACGGCGTAGCAGGCAGCATGGCGTCCGCCCTGTTTAAGCCGCCCGTCACCGTTTCATCCCTTCCCTCGCTGGCCAGCATCACCATCGACCAAAACTCCGGACGGGCGGAGCAGCCGGTGATGCTGAGTGAGGGACGTGCACCGCTCACTCCTCAGGCGACGGTGCTCGAGGCCAATCGGAGCACGGCTGTGCCGGCGCTGACACCGGCCGACCATTGCGATGGGCGGTACATCTACATGTACGACATGCCGTCGCGCTTCAACGACGACCTCATCCGAGACTGCGGCAAGGGCAGGCTCCACCCATGGTTGGACATGTGCCCGTACGTGGCCAACGACGGCATGGGCCAGCCGCTGGCCGACTACGGGGGCGTCTTCCCCGGCCGCGGCTGGTACTCCACCGACCAGTTCATGCTCGACCTCATCTTCCACGCGCGGATGAAGCGCTACGAGTGCCCGACCAAGGATTCCTCCCTTGCCGCCGCCGTCTTCGTCCCCTTCTACGCCGGCCTGCAGTCCGAAAAGCTACCGCCGGTGTGCTGCTCTACTGCTAGTAAGGTGTTTGTTGAAATGCTAAAGAGAGAGGCGGAGGAAGAAGGTGATGCTGACGTGTGGGGTCCACATGTCGTAACGGTCAACTTAACGGTAAAAAATAAACAGAGTTGACTTTCCCGCCACATTAGCCCTGACAAATGGGCCCCGCATGTCATAAACACATTTAAATCTTCTAAACTGACCATTTTCCGAAAGTGGTAGTTTTCAGTCACGAGATTCTAATTTCTTGGTACTCCCTTCGTTCCAAATAGATGACTCAACTTTGTACTATAGTTAGTATAAAGTTGAGTTATCTATTTTGGAATGGAGGGAGTATTTGTTAGTCACTTTTTAAAAAATGGTAGTTCTGTGAGATGCGAATCTTAATTGTGATAGTTTTTTGTCAAACACTCTAGAAAAAAGTATCAACATTTATAATGTTAAAGAAATATCTTTAGATTCATTATGGAATGTAGTTTTGTATTATGTATATTTGATATTGTAGATGTTAATATTTTTTTTATAGAAATTTAGTCAAAGTTATATGTAGAGTAAAAAGGAACGGAGGGAGTGCCGATCGACCAGAAAAGTTTAATAAAATAACATTTAGTTCTGCACAGTGATAAAATAACATCTCTTCACTGCCATGATTGTTCTATTGGCACCTTTCCCGACATTTGAATCCAAAAACTTTACCTAACGACCAGAAAGGTTCAATAAAACAACATTTAGTACTGCACAACGATAAAATAACATGTATTCACTGCCAAGTCCTCGTGGCACAATCAACTTTTTGACTGGGCCACCATTCCGTGGAATCCAGATCTAGTTTGCCATCCATTTCGCCTCTGAGGAGGATCCTGACGGAGACGAGATTGATGTGCGCGTTGCCCCCGTGATTATAGCTATAATTATCCCTGGCTGCTCTGGTTTGGTTACCACAATGAGGGTGAGATTGTAGCTAGTAGAAGATACTGATTTGCAGACCTCCATCGGTTGCTTATCTCGTTTTGTTCTCTCGAGGATTGCAGCAAAAGATCGTGTTGAAGGTGGACCTGCACGACAGCAAACAGGAAAAGAAGGCGCTCAAAGCACTCTCCAAGATAGCTGGTATTTTTTCTTCAACTACTGCTTTACTGTACTTCTATTCCAGAGGTTTTCTGTCTTTCCCAGTTCCTGAATCCGGGATCCGGCCGTTTCTGACGCCTCAGGTATGGAGTCAGTGACCGTGGACTTGAGGGATGGGAAGATCACGGTTATTGGGAACGGCTTTGACTCCGTTGCTGCGGCCAAGAAGCTGCGAAGGTTGTTCGGGAAGGCTCATCTCGTCTCCGTCGGGTGTGTCGATGAGAAAGACGACTACGGCTGTCAGGAGGACGAAAGCGGTGCGACTCCTCCGCACGAGTTTACTGTCAGGTTCTTGAACCGTATCACCAACAATTTCTCCCAGGAGCGCATCATTTGTTGCGGTCGGCAAGGAGTAGTCTACAAGGTACTACTACTTTGATTTCTCCCAGGAGCGCAAAATCTCTCATTTCCGCAAATATTTTCCTGAGAATGAACTAGAACAGAGATTGATCTTGAGAATGGTGGATTTCATTGGAAATGCATGCTAGCTAGCATTCCTTACATAATCTTGAACGATATATGGAACTGGTAACTCATGCCTCCTTTGGTTCATAGGATAGGAACAATATAGTAATAGGAAAATCATAGGATCAATTCCTATAAAGAAAAAGATGTCATTTGATGCACAGGATAGGAATTTTTTTCATTGAGTCTAGCCTAATGTTTTTTTCCTTTGAAATGTGAAGGATTGATTCGTATCTATATATAGAAATAGGAATCCATTCATACAAATCAATGGGCTTCAAAGGAATTTTTCCTACAAAGTTTCTATCCTTTACAATTCCTACAATATTCCTGTGAACCAAAGGAGGCCTCAACGTCTCCAGAGCTCTTGCCCGCTTATAATAGTCTAAAACGAAAACAGAGCAGCGTATCTTGTCGTTGGCAATACTCCTTCCGTCTGGAGTTAGTTGCCACAGAAATGAATAAAAATGGATGTATCTAGAACTAAAATACCTCTGAATTACTTGCAAGTATGGAAGTATTATATTTGTCCTAAACCATTGCTGCATGCGCTGCAAAGAGCAGCAGAACCTAACCAAATCATTCCCTCTAAAACTGCATATTTGCATCTTTAGAAGTTCCTATCAAAGACCCAATTTCTGCAAAATAATCTTTGTGATGAAAGTTCTCAGGCACCCCGTATGCTCTGACCCATACATAGAAAAGCTTATAAAAGGCCGCAACAGATACTGATCGCCTAGCAATAGCGACTTGATGCATACGTTTTAACAGGGAGTACAGGACAATGGAGTAGGCATTGCTGTGAAGAAGCTTTATCTCATGCCGGGGCTTGACAAAGAGGAATTCAAAAATGAGTTTAACAATCTTATGAGGGTCCAACATCAAAATACCATACCGTTTCTTGGTTACTGCCATCATACAACACAAGTGCTTGTTCAGCACAATGGAAAACATGTTTCTGCTAAAGTGGAAGAAATATCTCTATGCTCCGAATACTTACAAGGAGGAAGCCTTGACAATCATCTTTCTAGTATGATTATGCTCTACTTACACTATCATTTTTGCATGCCAGAACAATGATCCATAGACTTTACATCTTGGTAATACACTTTTTTTTACTTCTATAGATGAACCATGTGCGCTTGCTTGGCACACATGTTACAAAATAATTAAGGGATTATGTGAGGGCTTGCATTACCTTCACAAAGGATTCGAGTACCCTATTTACCATCTGGAATTGAAGCCTACGAAAATTTTGCTGGATAAGGAGATGATGCCCAAAATTGGAGGTTTTGGTTTCTCTAGGCTCTTCGATTCAATAGAAACCTCCAAAACATCAGAAGTTACAGGAACAAGGTACGTTAACAACCATGTGAACTAATTAATCAAATTCTTGTATGGAATCTTTGTAAAGATTTTTCCTTTTGTACTATGCAGAGTACATATGCCACCAGAATACATCAGTAAACGGCAAATCACACCAAAGTTTGATGTGTTCAGTCTGGGCATTATAATCTTCCAAATAATGGCAGGAAAGATGAGCTACACAAATTGTGTATATACTTCTCCCGAAGTATTTATTGAGCTTGTAATAAAAAACTCTATATTATGAAATGTAACAGTTTTCACTAATATTAAGGTTGTGCCATACATCTAGGCATATGCATGCCAACAAATTATCATGTTTCAATTCTGCAGGTACATGAATTCTGGGTAAATAGGATGCAGGGCACAATATCCAAGCATATTTCACGTGAAGTTAAAACATGCATCGAGATAGCTCTAAAATGTGTGGAGTTCAGTCGAGAGAAGAGGCCTACTATAAACGAGATCATACAGAAACTGAATAAGATTGATATTGTTGAGTGCTCATCTATAGGTCAGCTATATAGAACAAAGGAGTTTTCATTCGAATTCTTAGAAAATATTACAAATGGTTTTTCTGACCAAAACATAGTTGGCCGTGGTGGATATGGAATTATTTACAAGGTATGGTTACTACTTCATCTTCGAACTTACAAATGAAGTCTACCTTTAACTACAAAAATGATGTGCCATAAAAACTGAGATTGTTAACAGGGAGTGTTGGACAATGGAGAAGAGGTTGCTGTTAAGAAACTTCATCAAATGTTGTGGATTGATGATGAACAATTTAAGAATGAGCTTAATAATCTAATGAGGGTCCAACACAAAAATATTGTGCGGTTAGTTGGCTACTGCCACCATACATCACAGATATTTGTTGAGTACAAGGGAAAACATGTTTCTGCTAGTGTGTTAGAAAGAGCAATTTGTTTGGAATACGTGCAGGGTGGAAGCCTTGACAATCAACTTTTCGGTATGATTCTGCTCTACTTGCACTAAATTATATTTGTATTTTCTACAATATAAAGGGTTGAGAATACTACGGAACTATTTGTTGCAGCATCTAGAGGGGGAACTTGGGTGATACACACTTGAAAGACTATTATACTTATTATTTACATGGTAATACTAACTTTTTTTTTCACTTCTACAGCTGAATCCTGCAGACTCGATTGGGACAAATGTTACAAAATAATAAAAGGAATATGTGAGGGTTTACATTACCTTCATAATGCTGATACTCCAATTTACCATCTGGACTTGAAACCGGCGAATATTTTGTTGGATAAGGATATGACGGCAAAAATTGGTGATTTTGGTCTGTCAAGACTTTTTGATTCAACACAAACCTATATGACACAGTCCCAAGATATTAAAGGAACATGGTAAGTTAATAACCTAGAAATGAAAGAGAGTATTTTTTTTTGAAGCTCAGGCTCCATGGCATCCCTTATCCTTACCCCTCCAACATTGCTTTTGACATCTGTGCTAGCCAACTAACTTACTACACGAAAGTTTCACTTTTTTGTTCTCAAATGAAACAGCATATGTACTTCAAACTTTGCAGGTCAACCAAAGTTTAGAACTTCGATGTCTGAACAAAAATTCAGATTTTTTGGTCCGACATAAATATACAAAATTAGATTTTGTTTTTGAGTAAAAAGGTTATTTTAAATATTTGTGATGCATGAAAAACTCTGGAAGTTTTTTCTCTGTTGTCCTGCAAAGTTTGAAGTTAATATGTTGTCTTATTTGGGATAAATGAAAAAGACAAAAGTGCTTACATGGATCACGATGCATAAAATGGGTGGCTAGATAAGGGATGCCATGGAGCTTGAGCTCTACCACAACTTTCCTCGGAAATAATTGTATTTTTTCTTGAACTTTCAGAAAAATAATTGTATTTGATCAAATGCAGTGGATACATGCCACCAGAATACAT
The DNA here is from genome assembly GCA_034509565.1 of Triticum monococcum. NCBI lineage: Eukaryota > Viridiplantae > Streptophyta > Magnoliopsida > Poales > Poaceae > Triticum > Triticum monococcum. The sequence continues at coordinate 6,589,909 of CM067847.1, read as the reverse complement.
CAACAGACAGAAAATTAGTCCGAAGTTTGATGTATTTAGTCTCGGGGTCATAATCATACAAATAATGGCAGGAAAGGAGGGCTACTTCAGTTTTCCACACACGCCTCCGAAAGAATTCATTAAGAATGTAAGAAAAATTATCTGATATCATGGAAAACATATATTTTTCTCACAAATATTTTACTATGCCTTACCCCTATTTGTGCGCGCCTCTTTTGGTATTATGTTTAAATTATCCAGGTACGTGAAAACTGGCGAATGAAGCTGGAGGCAACAATGTCCCCCCATGCATCCGAAGAAGTGAGGACATGCATCGAAATAGCGTTGAAATGTGTGGAGGATGATCGAACGCGGAGGCCTACAATAGCCCAGATTGTTAATGAACTAAGTAACACTGGTGTTGCTAAAAGTTCACCCATTAGTCAGGTACATATTCTCTGCTCCCACCGATCAGGCCGTATGTCTTTTGTCATCCTACTTTAGTTCATATGTGCCCTGCCATAACCTGTAACAATCGACACGTGCGCTTGCACCGGTAGGAATTTCAAAGTAATAATAACAATAACCAATTAATGTAAAAAAACATTAAATTCATTTTGTCGACTCCTACATTATTTAAGAGTTCCTTTCTGGATGCAGTGGGTGAACAAGCTGACTCCGTTCAAGACCTTGTTATTATCCACTCACTTCAAACATTGGCCGTTCCTCTTTGTCGCAGTGATTGCCATGTTTTTCGCATGGGTTCAATTCTGCCCAGGTATTGCCGCATTGTAAATGAACAGGATTAATTGCTTGAACGCACGAGTCTGTTGGATTCTATTGATGTGCGCAAATCCTTCAAATTCTGCAGATGCATGGTGCCAGAGCATTGCGAGGAGAATGTAAACAGCAGCAACTACAAATGCCTCCCAAAAGGCAGCAGCAGGGATAATAGTTTCTATACGAAGGCTGTTAGTGATTTCCATATTAGTTTCTTCTGTCAAGCAAGGAAATGGCTATCTTCGGTCAGTAGAGTGCTAGGGCGTCCACTGATGTCCCAGCCGCAGCTTCTGGAGCCGAGCTGCGGTCTCGAGCTTTGGCGAGGCGGCGAGCTCCCTTTCCCCCTCCAACCGAGGACTGGCGCGGGGCATTTGACGAAATGGTCAGAAGGAAGGCATTTTGTTTCCTTTTCTCTTCGCCTTTTTTGGCAATAATGTGCAAATATATTTGAAATTGGTTTCATTTATGCATAAGGATGTGTGGATTAGCAAACAATTTCTTTGGGCATTTAAGCTTAGAGCAAAGACCAAGTGCAAGAAGAACATGCTCGATCGGTGTGGCCATCTCCATCATCTTTCGCCATTAGAAGCCCTGCTTAAAGAAATTAAACCTTTGCATGGTGCGTGTTGCATATGACAATGTAAAAAAAATCTGGATGGCAACCATGTTGTGTGGGTTGGCCATCTGCCTCAGCTTGTACTGAACCTGTGTGCTGGCGGTTTTTATGGAATGCGAGAGCTGCGTTCCTTGCAAAAAAATTGAGCAAATATTCGATCATGCGCACGAATAAATGGGCCTCAGCACTGTTTTTAACGCAGCCAAACCCTAAACTACTGACAGAGTCGTACCGCAAAACAAACAAACAAATACGTAAATAGGAAGAACTATCGACAAAGGGTGTCGGGAGCGGCAATATCTTGTCCTCGTCACTTGCGCACAACAGGTCCAATGTTACAGCTTACATCAAGAGAAGGAGCAATTAAATGTGATGTCGCCAGAGGCAGGATCGAAGGAGGCCTCCACAAGCGCGGCCGAGTCGTCGGCTGGGTTCACTTCCACAGGCTTGCTCAGGAGCTGCACGCCTTGCTTCCAGTATCGGCTATCTGAGAGACGTCAACAATACCAACAACACCATCAGGGAAATGCAGTAGACAACCATCAGTCTCGTTACACTTACATCTTATATGTCCCAGATACAGTTACAAACAAGGTATGGCATGAGGGTAAGATGTTCTATTTACCTGGTCCCGTGCTTATCACGATGGAGTTCTTCTCGTCAAGCACCCAGTCGATCCAAACCGCGAAGCCGTGGCACGTGCCAGCATCGGCAAACTCGATCTACAAGACCGCATACATAATACATCAGCCAGAAAACTATGTGCGTATCAGGGCACAAAATTCAGCCAGGAAACTGCATGCATACTGTAGCCACCAGAGGGACGCTTTTACATCGTGTATCTTAGTGTGCATGAGAGGCCAAGGAATGAATGATACCCGCGTTTCCTATGCATTGCATTTATATAAACTGAAAAAGGTCAAGGCAGAACAAAATCGCTCCCAGCAGACGCATAGCAAACAACTTTGCGCTAGTATCATCTAAGTTAGCGAGATCTCATGTATTCACATCTTCTTAAAATTCAGTTAGAACCAGTGACAGCGTGGACCTAATAAAACTCAAGGATCTCTGTGAAGTTGAGGTAACTACCACAAAGAAAAACTCTTATTACGTTCATGCCACCAGAAAGATAACAGCATATACCTTTGTTTTCCCAAAGCAGGAGTGAATAGGCTCAGAAAAGTTGAAGTCCATGAGAGAGTACACTTTGCTTAATTTCTGCTCAATTTTGAATGCATCGTTAGTCACTTTTAATAGAAATGATATGATACATTGTCAATGCATTCAACCTCGAGACAGTATTTCTTGTACCTTCGTATAACCGCATTGCCATACATAATAGGGAAGACAAGGACCTTGCTGCTCTCCAGGAAGATCACCGCAGGCTCCTAAAGTCTCGTTAACAACCAAGTGGTCAAAACCCTCCACATCTTTCAGGCTGCAACGACTCTTCCACAAGTCCTGCAGTACCCCAGTTATTAGAAGAAGAAAAAAACTCTGTTCTTTTGCCCAAAAGGAAATAAAGAGTCATTTGTGGGAAGACTAACCGGAAGAGACATGGCGCATAACTTTAATACTCCTTTGCAAGGCATTATGAGTGCATCCTCAGATAACAATGAATGAAACAGAGTTCCTGCATTCCTAAAGCAAAAATAACAGGATTGGATATTGGCATCTTCAATCGGCATTACAACACAGAACAATAGACATCAAAGGCCTTCTCATTTAAAATTTCTAAAAAATATGATTCATACTTGGTGAATTCAATGAAATTTAGATGAATAGGCATGTTTATCCTACAAGGTACTCAAAACAAGCATATGACCCTTCCAGCCTAAACTTGGATCAACAGACTTAAAATGGTGGCAACAGTTAAAAATAAAGCCTATTTCCCTAGTGAAGAGGATATAGAAGTTTGTTTCTTCGTTTGTTAGTTAAGGCATATGTGAACAGATGAATGAAGGTCTACGAGCAAATATTTGCTTCTGTGTTCAAACTGAGGGTGCATTATTTTCTTTTACAATACTATGTTGCCACAATTGCACTATACTAGTACTAGAAGGAACTTCCAAAATAAAAGTACTAGATAAAAGGAAACATTTAATAGGGTGCCATATTTTCATTAAAATATGGGCTTGAGAATAACGAAATTATAGTATAAAAGTGAATTTTAACTATCAGTCAAAACTACATCAATTTCTGCCAGGCCGGAAGAATCGATGAGGAACATGGAGACAAAGAATCAAAAGAAAATATACTAACAGAAATACAACAAGTAGCACAACATGGAACGGTGTCTGAACTTGAATGTGCAACATCAACTGACTAATTTGTTACTAATGGTGTGAAGCTTAATTTGTTAGATAATGAGTACTAGAATTTTTGAAGTAACAAACCAGAAGCGCAGGTTTTGCCATGGAAGCATCCCTTCACTGCCACAATAAAATGGTTCGCCCACTAATAAGTTAATCTGTGGAGATAAAGTTATAGAAGATGATGAGAAATTCATAAAAAACAACAGTACGAATCCTTGAACTACTTTTGAAGCCAGACTATAGACTAGCAGCAAACCTTTTTATGTTCCAAATCATCCGTTGAAAGAGATGCCGCTCTTTTACCAATCACTTGAATTTGATCCATGGAGAAATTGTTTGCCTTTGCAACAGCTTGGAGATATGTTGCACCCTTGTCCCGTAGACCAGGAAACATGGCAATGACTTTTGAAGATGGTGAGAGAGAAGAAACTAAGAGAGCTAAGAATATACTGTCATCAGCCACAATACAGGTTTGCGGAGATCTGTCACTCAGCTGGGCAGAAAAACATTGAATATGAATAGACGATGTTAGAATAATGTAGGTAATCTGTATCAAAAAGAGAATGTAGGTAGCATAAAGCATGGAACTGATCATGTACTCCAACTGAAAGATACTAGATTCCATGAAACTAACAAGGCGACAATATAGCTTCCAGATTGCCGGAAGGGTAAAAATCCCTTCAGTCCATGCCCGGAGGGACCAGCTAATATTATGAATTGAGAATTTGATGATTATGCAAGCACAGTTTTTTCTTCTATTATCAACTGGCCAAACTGCCAAACTGCAGAAACTACTGAAACCCTGAATTCATTTCCAAATGTTGACAGATCATTAGAATATTTTTGCATCAGCAGATCTGTGGAATTCTTTTAGAACGTCAAAGTCTTAAATTAATATCCTGATCCATTCCTAACAGTGGAAAACAGAAGTTTGTTGAAATCAAGTGCGCAATGCAACAACATAATATCATAATCAAATGAACTGGAGTACTTACAACATTTTTAATTGCTGTTATCAAAGCTGATCTCCAATATATATCACCATAAAGTGCTATCCTTTCTGGCAACAATGTTAGATGGTCAGCTTTCAAGCTTCCATTGCATGCTTCATCATTGGGGTTTAGCAGCTGGTAAGAGATGCTAGTTAGGTTATGACTAGCCCTTAGAGAAAGAGTTTGATCTTTCATAACAGGAGCACCCCTTCCTTGTGTAAACCAAACACAGTGCTTCCAATGATCACACCAATCCTTCGTGTCTATAAAGATAGAAGGAAGATATCGTTTTAAGTAGCTTCAGAATGCAAAACAGGGCGACTCCTATAAGGTCTACATCTGGAATATGCTAGTTCAAGCAACTGGTGTCAAATGCTAGTGAACTTAAGAAGAATGTATGTTCTAAAAACAATCATATGCCCAAATCGGTTACTTCATCAACAATAAGGTATCACTTCACTAACAAATGACAATACTTGCAGCAATGCTATTAACATCGCTAGCATAATACCATGCAGACACATTAATGCATAGGTAAGCAACCATGAATGTGCATTTGGACAATATCATGAACATTCGCGATACACTATACCAGAAAAAAAATGCACTGATTAAATTTAAACCTTTGCAGTGCAATTGTGAACTTATATATGATACTTAGTTCCATGGATCAAATGCACAATCCCCTTTCAAATTTAATGGTATGTTGACATTTGGAATTTTATTTTCAAGTAAATTGTAGGCTAAACATATGGTGATATAGAAATTTCTAGGTTTCGTACTGATTGCTGTGTAAGTATATATAGGTGCAGTGTTAATGAAAGCTATTTCTTCAAAATATAAGACTGTCAGTTCCCCATAACATTCTAGATACGCACATGGCCCAAGTCCAACATTACTAATACGTCAGGGAAATGCAGATAAATGTTTGCCAAAACATGCCAACAATATAAGCCTATCAATCTAGGGAAATGAAAAATGACACTGAATAATGCAAAAGAATTACTTAAGATGACAGAAGTCTTGATTATTTAACCAACCATCGGCGCATTGTGGTAGATCCTTGATACTTGATTGCCTCACCCATTTGGGAGCTGTGGAGTAGAAGATTGAACCAGCAGAGTCTAACTGAAGCACCCACCTACATTTGAAGACAAAATATTCATTCAGCGGACTTTTAACTATAAGGTGACAAAAGAGACTACCAGATGCTGTACTTGCCATGAAATAATAGCATGAACACAGCCATCGCCAGTTGTTTTAATCGTGATCTTGTTTTCATGCTGGCTCTCTGGTCGTTCCGAAAAGTCAAATTCAAAAACTTTGAAGGGTTCTGACAGCTAGAGCAAAATAAGTTAGGACCCAGGCCAACAAATTTCCTGAACATGCAAAATAATGGTGAATAGCATACCAATCGTATCTCATCTTCTAATGGGTCACATTGCATTGCATGTTGCTGCAGCTTAACAGAAACAATATTTTCCATCCCATCAGGAGTAAGCCAGACACCATCTGCAGCATTTGCTTCATTGCTGTGCAAATCATGCATCTTCCACAAGAACGGACTTTCGACTAACTAGGATGCCCAAGAAAAAAAATCCAGTATAAACCAATCAAGCATTGCTTCCGTAGAAAATGCTATCGAGATGAAGTCATATTGAACAAGTGGTGGGAGCGGACCTGCCCGTATGTAGTTGCTCGATATGGAACTGTCTTTGGATTTTTCACCAATAACGAATCATGAGCTTGCTGTAGAGTAGGTATCAGACCCTCACCCAACAGCTCAGAGTCAAGAATTTCACTCACCTGAGAAACATAGTATGTTTTGTCAACTATACTGAACTTTATCTGCAATAGTAGAACAAGCCTAATGCAAAAGAAGTGCCAACTCCACATAAATCCCTAACTGCATAATAATAGCTACGGAATATCACAAGAAATGTTAATTCATCAAATAAATAAAACAATCAATATAACTGCTTACTAATAAGGAAAGTGCTCCTAATAAGGAAAGTGCCTACTATGTTGTCGCTAAGTGTGAACTGATAACTGAAATAACCAAATCTGAATGATGCTGGTAATTCAGATTTAGTATGTAGTGATACAGTTGAAGCATAACAACGAGTATGAGTACTACACTAGCTTTTTTGACTGGGCATAAATATGTATAATACTGGAGCAGGTTCATTTAGTAGAACAAGAAAGCCAATTGAGCTAAAACAAAAGCCTACCAGTACATCAGCTGGCGAATCAAGCTCGACTCCAACTTCGAGCTCATCTGACCGCTTGTGGAAGAGCTTCACCTTATTCTCCATCCCGTTGGCTCTCAGTACCCTGCGCGTCAACTTGCCCATGGGAAGGTATGATTCACACGCCGACACGCTGCCCCTGCCTTCGCCTCCAACAGCCCCCAAAGCTCGCGCGGACATCATGGAGAGCAGCCCGGTCCCGGCTCTGAACCATCATAAGCATCAGCATCCACTCTGTTTTCTTTGTGATATCATAGATCATGTAGCCAACACAGCTGATTTGTTTTTTAAACCAACATGTCCTTAATTAACAAGAGGACCAGTTAAATGTAATGGTTATTTTCCAAAAAATGGCCTTAATTAACAGAAGGACAAATTAAATTAAATGCTAGCGGCCTTAATTAACTTGTCTGAATGTATCCTGCTAAATCAGAGGTCCAATGTGACCCAAAGTACATGGTCCAATGAGCGTAAATGCATCGATGGGCGCTCACCCGATGTCGAGGACGCGGGCGGAAGGGTCGGAGACGGCGGCGTCGATGGCGCGGCGGTAGGCGCGGTTGCGGGCGGCGTCGTTGAGCATGTCGAGGTAGGAGGTGGCGGCGAGGAGCTGCCTCTGCGTCTGGGGAGGCGCCGCCCCCTCCTCACCTTCCTCGTCCACGACGAGCCACTCGGAGTCGCCGGTGAGCGGGTTGAGGCGGAGCTGGAAGGCGCGGGACGGCGCGGCCGCTGAGAAGGCCATGCGGCTGCGGCCGCGGAGCAGGAGGTGGAGCGCGGCGGGCGGAGGGGTGGCCAGGCCGGCGAGGCAGCCCGGCATGAACGGGGGGCTCCGCCGGCGGCGGCTAGGGTTTTGCGGGCGGGCGGGCGCGAGCTCGGCCGCCGTCGGGAGGGAGTGGGAGTGGCGCTTTCGCGGAATGGTGCTTGGGGACCCACGTATTTGTGCCTTGAGGGCCTGTTTTGAATACAAGGTTTTTTTAGGGGCCATTAGAAGAAAAAAACATTCCCATGAGGGCCTTCCCAAAAATGGAGAAAACATTGCGCTTTTTTCCGGGTTAATTCCAATATTACGGAGCTACAGTCGATATGCAAGAGTTTCGCGATACAACTATATAAGGGGGTTCTTCATAAACACACAACCATGATACACTCAACGCGACTATACTTGGCCAAGCAATCTGCCACATCATTTTGTTCTACGGTGTAGTTATGTGGAATAAACTCCTTGTCCTTTGTTTTTGCCTTCTCCTTCACAAGATGTTCACACACGAAGTGTGAGAAAATCATTAGAAGATAAAGCTGTAAATGCCTCAGAGGAATCCGACTGAATAATGACTGCTAAGGAGGTATGCTGGGCAACTAGTGTCATACCCTGCATGATCGCATGCAGCTCTGCCTTCAAAGAATTATTATAGTTGAAAATATACCGATAAGTCAAGAAGATAATTGGCCTGTCGTGCTTCCCGAGAATCATTCAGACTGGTGTCGCATCCTGTGAGAATGACCCGTCCATCGACAAGACCTCCACACTCACAAGCAATGCAAGCCACCGAATGGCCGACATATGCCCAGAAGGTTTCGACATCGACAACCTCCAAGAATCACAAGCTGGCATTTTATACCTTTTAATACCTCCTTAGTGGTATACTTTCGAGCATGGCCAATTGATTTATAAATTATAACAATTGTTTAGAAAAGTCACTGTCTCATCGACACGTGGGATTTCATTATTATGGATCAAGTTATTTTTGTAACGGTTAAATCCAACATATGAGCATAATTACCTTATATCAAATAGGCTCCAAACAAATTAGTAAAACACTGAAGAGTCATTCTTTTCCATTGTCCACAAGTTGCTCATTCACGGGGGGCGGCCATATGGTTTGCATATGATCCCAAATCAACCATGCATGGGCACACGTTATCAGTGCATGCAAACTACATTCATCCTCCATACTTCAAAGAACACAAGTGTTCTTGGTAGCTAGATGGCGATGAAGTTTACACACGAGAATAGCTAAGTGTGCCCATGACAGCCTTCCATGTCGTTGTCTTCATTTTTTGTGAAACTCATACTTTGCAAAACAAGATTCCATACAAATCTATCACCTCAAGGACAGAATTAGATGCTCCTTTAGAGAAATATACATCATGATCAAAAGTAGCAAACCGATAGGTGTTCTTGACAGAAGAAATTCCGCTCTTTCCCAGTTGCCAAGCGAAGAATCCTGGCATTGTTGGAAATATGCCCTAGAGGCAATAATACATTAGTTATTATTATATTTCCTTGTTCATGATAATCGTTTATTATCCATGCTAGAACTGTATTGATAGGAAACTCAGATACATGTGTGGATACATAGACAACACCATGTCCCTAGTAAGCCTCTAGTTGACTAGCTCGTTGATCAATAGATGGTTACGGTTTCCTGACCATGGACATTGGATGTCATTGATAACGGGATCACATCATTAGGAGAATGATGTGATGGACAAGACCCAATCCTAAGCATAGCACTAGATCGTGTAGTTCGTATGCTAAAGCTTTTCTAATGTCAAGTATCATTTCCTTAGACTATGAGATTGTGCAACTCCCGGATACCGTAGGAATGCTTTGGGTGTACCAAACGTCACAACGTAACTGGGTGACTATAAAGGTGCACTACAGGTATCTCCGAAAGTGTCTGTTGGGTTGGCACGAATCGAGACTGGGATTTGTCACTCCGTGTGACGGAGAGGTATCTCTGGGCCCACTCGGTAGGACATCATCATAATGTGCACAATGTGATCAAGGAGTTGATCACGTGATGATGTGTTACGAAACGAGTAAAGAGACTTGCCGGTAACGAGATTGAACAAGGTATCGTAATACCGACGATCGAATCTCGGGCAAGTATCGTACCGATAGACAAAGGGAATTGTATACGGGATTGATTAAGTCCTTGACATCGTGATTCATCCGATGAGATCATCATGGAACATGTGGGAGCCAACATGGGTATCCAAACCCCGCTGTTGGTTATTGACCGGAGAACGTCTCGGTCATGTCTGCATGGTTCCCGAACCCGTAGGGTCTACACACTTAAGGTTCGATGACGGCTAGGGTTATAAAGGAAGTTTGTATGTGGTTACCGAATGTTGTTCGGAGTCCCGGATGAGATCCCGGACATCACGAGGAGTTCCGGAATGGTCCGAAGGTAAAGATTTATATATGGGAAGTCCTGTTTTGGTCACCGGAAGAGTTTCGGGGTTTAACGGTAACGTACCGGGACCGCCGGGAGGGTCCCGGGGGTCCACCAAGTGGGGCCACCAACCCCGGAGGCTTGCATGGGCCAAGAGTGGTGAGGGACCAGCCCCTTAGTGGGCTGGTGCACCTCCCATAAGGGCCCATGGCGCCTAAGAGGTGGAAAGGGGGCAAACCCTAGGGGATATGGGCCTTAGGGCCCATATTGGTGCGCCTCCCTCTCCTCTCCCCCTCTTGGCCGCCCCCCTTGCTCCCCATCTAGGGCTGCCGCCCCCCTAGGGGTGGGAACCCTAGAGGGGGCGCAACCCCTCCCCTTCCCTATATATATGAGGCCTAGGGCTGCCCATAACACGTGCGATTCAATCTCTCTTGGTGCAGCCCTGCGTCTCTTCTTCCTCCTCTTCTATGGTGCTTGGCGAAGCCCTGCAGGATAGCCACGCTCCTCCACCACCACCACGCCGCTGTGCTGCTGTTGGATGAAGTCTTCCTCAACCTCTCCCTCTCTCCTTGCTGGATCAAGGCGTGGGAGACGTCACCGGGCTGTACGTGTGTTGAACGCGGAGGTGCCGTCCGTTCGGCACTTGGTCATCGGTGATTTGGATCACGACGAGTACGACTCCATCACCCCCGTTCACTTGAACGCTTCCGCTTAGCAATCTACAAGGGTATGTAGATGCAACTCTCCTTCCCCTCGTTGCTGGTCTCTCCATAGATAGATCTTGGTGATATGTAGGAAAATTTTGAATTTCTGATACGTTCCCCAACAGGCGTTGTCTTGGTGATGGGAGAATTTTCAAAATTTCATGAACATCTATTAGCCAGAAAGATTCATTTAACCATTGAATGTTTTAAGCACCATGCTTTTCCAAGAAGTCCGCCACCCAATTAAAACGATAATTGCGCTTCAGTGTAATCAGTCTGAATGAGGGCCTTCATGGAATCTACAGATACCTCCAAATCGAACAGCCATCTCCCACTCGTCAAATAATTCCTTTTGTTAACAAGATAAAGGCTATGAACTACACCCTTTCACAGAGCCGTAATATTTCCTGAAAAGACAATACACAAGTAGAACGGTATTTTACCAGCGTTCAGGGGTATCTAGTAAGCGCCAAGCTTGGTTAAAAACTCTCAAGTCACAAATTCTCATCCCACCTTTGCACTTAGGCAACCTCATCTTGTCCCAATTTAATCATGTCATTTTCTTTTTACCATTCTCCACACCACAACATCATTGCCACATGAGTAGAGTTAACACATCACAGACTGATGCAAACAAGCAAAAAACACTCATCGCATATATTGAAACGACTTCGGCTACCGATTTGATAAAAACATTGCACATGATGTGATTTTGATGTTGCTTATATCCCCCAAGAGCATGTATTGTATTCAAGCTAACCGAAGCGCAAATTGACTGGAAGATGATTAAAAAACAAACACCTTTTGTCTTCTTGTGTGCAACGATGCACCATTGGGCATAATTAAACTTCTCATTTCCTTCTAGCTAGTGTCCACGTGTTGTGTTGGTCAACGCTCCTTCTTTTATGGCATTTTAAGTTGTTTTATTTGATACTTTGAACATCAGACATGAATGATAGGCAAGAAAAGTCTACTTCAAATTCTCTTGGGTTACATCGACATCAATCATCAAAGAAAACTCGTATTAGCCTTTGAAAACAATTACTAGAAAACGACCTCAAGCGAACCGTTGGTTGATTGATTGACTTATAAAATCAAATAATCCCACAAAACGGTCAAAAATTCCCACAAGAACAATGACCCGCATTTTTTCATTTCGACGCCCTTTGGACTCGTAGCAGATACACAAATGCTTTTTCTGCATAAAGAAGTGCTGGCACTTCCATGATAAACGATACTAGTATATATTAAGCAAATTAAACAGTGTCCCCATCTTGCTATTTTTTAGTTTGATGAGGTGGCAATGCCATGCGAAATGACAAAATGCTCCCTTTATAAATAAAAAAAATAAAATAGACAAGCCAGAGAAAAGGAGCAGGGGCGCCCTCCTGACCGCGCACCAACCGCCTCCTCCACGCTCGATTCCATCTGCCACTGCGAATCTCCCCCCTCCCTCTTCCCACCGATCCCCGCCGCGCAGTCGCCGGCGCCGCCGCCGCCGCCATGGCGCTTCTCCTCCGCCACTCCCGCAAGGTACCCCCACCTCTTCCCCTCCATCCGTGCCGTCGCCCCAGCGGCCCCCCAGTTTGTCGGACGAATTCGTGGCCCGGTGATCTGTCCCTGACCCCAATCCCCCATGGCTCCCACCTGATCCGATCAGATTCGATCCTGCCTCGGGGACGATGGCTTAGAATCGGACGGTGACGATGGCCGCGGCCGCGGGTTCGCTCGCTGGCTGCCCCCCCCCCCCCCCCCCCCCCCCCCCCCCCCCGCGGCTGCCTATGTCAGATTGATCACACATACCCCGCTCATGCATTCCCACCTTAGCGACTTGGATTGTGGAAAATTAATGTCGATAGGTTATTCTGAGTAGAGATATGTGGCTGTGGATCGACTGGAACAGATTAATCTGGACACGGCGGTGTTCTGATTTTTTTTAGCACAGGGGAGAGAGGTGGCAGATGTAGACCATACATAGGTTTTGGTTGATGTGAACGATGTAATCGTGTGATTTTTTTTCTTGGAACCGTAAATCCCTGGCTCGTTTTCATGTGCTCAGCTGCGAAGAGTGCACGGCGTCCTGGACTGCGAGCGTGGGAGCATCGCTCGGCACTTCTCTGTCGCCGCTGCAAAAGAAGACGGTACGTGCTTCTCTGTCTGTATTCCTGTGGCATTTTGATAAGCTAGCTTTTTTTGAAAAAACTGAAACCAGTATGCTGCCCAAGTCCCAATGTATGTTTCAATGTTTTGTCAGCCAAGGACCCATGGCATGGAAGTGTTTCCTACACTTCACCTCAGTGCTGCACAAGGATGCAGCTGTTTTTATGCTTATGGTTCAGTACCCTGCCAGCCTATTACCATATTTGGTGCTGGAATAGGGTTCGGGGTTTAATTATCCTTGTATGGTATATCAGCCATGACAAGCTCCCCCTCTGACAGTAGTGGGGTGCAATCTGATGAAATTTTCTTCCTAAGATTTGAAAGAGGCAGGGCCTACACCTCTAAAACAGAGTTACTGCTTAACAGACCTTCTAGCCTTTAAATTCAATATGAAGTGAATGCTCATTTCGTCCTCTTATGTTTAAACAACTGAGATGTCAGCAATGAAAATACAATTAATTGTGTTGCTATTTGAATGGCCATTAGTTCTTCTAAAAGGAAACTCTAGTGTATGTCGGTTATCTCCTAATACGAACCTTTGCAGCACATACTGTTTTGGTTTCAGTGTGTGGAACGGCAATTTCCTCATTTACGGGCTTGCTTACATTAAAAATAATCGGTCTTGCCCTGCTGCAGCTGTCTCAAGTTCTAGTGTTCATGGGGAGTACGGGAAAAAGGTTGGAAGGTCGAGCATTTTCCTAGACAGGCAGTCTGAAAAAGATCTCCATGCCTTCAAGGTTATGCAGTTGTGATTACAATCCTACTTATTTAATTGGAGCCTAGTTGTGTATTCTGACTTCGGTGGGCTGTCTCATCTATTATTCGCAGGTATCATCACGAGAAGCAAGGGGAAGCTACAGCTCCAAACGGATGCCAATTGCTGCTACTGGGGTCAATAGCTTGTTCTCATGGTATGCACTCTCGTTTATGTCTTTTTCCTGAATTTACACGTCCATATATTCTATGCTAGTTCATCATAGCTGTAACCATGTTTTGACTGTCTGTTGCTATTTTTCAGTGGACAGGTAGTTTCGGCAAGACATTTTTCAAGTGGGGCAGGTACCTCTCTCTTGTCAAGCTATCTGTGTATTAAAATCATTTCCAGCTTTGAGTTATAAGATGATACAAACAAGTTGATATCTAACATTTTTAACAAAGTTATCAACCATTTATAGATTTGCCACCACATGAGGCTATCGGGATGCCTTCTCTTTCCCCTACTATGACCGAGGTAATTTACTCAAAATTGGAAATAAATGCAAAGTGCTGACAGATAAAACATAAAGCATGACCAACGTGCATGTGTTTCTTCGATTGTCTATGTGGTTAAAAAACTTTTAATGGCCTGTAGGGAAATATTGCAAAGTGGGTGAAGAAGGAAGGAGACAAAGTTTCACCTGGTGAAGTTCTTTGCGAAGTGGAAACCGTAAGTTTTGTTTCTTGTCATTTACTCCCAGGGCACAACTTGTGCTGCTAGCTAATTGTCGGGCACATGTGTGGTCACCAGGATAAAGCTACCGTGGAGATGGAATGCATGGAGGAAGGCTATCTCGCTAAGATAGTTTGTGGAGATGGCGCAAAAGAGATTAAAGTTGGTGAGGTACATATATGCTATATCCTGATGCATAGGAGACGCTTCTTTTTGCCACTGTCTCTTAACATAGTTGTTGGACTAACGACCACAAGTTTTTTTTTGTGAACTAGATTATTGCCATAACTGTGGAAGAGGAGGGTGATATTGAGAAATTTAAGGATTACAAGGCTTCGTCTTCAGCTGCAGCTCCAGCTGAATCAAAACCCCAATCTGAGCCCGTGGAACCAAAAGAAGAGAAGAAAGAGGTTTCCAAGGCCCCCGAGCCAACAGCTACAAAGACTGAAGAATCTTCTCAGTCAGGGGATCGCTTATTCTCCAGTCCCGTTGCCAGAAAGTTGGCAGAAGACAACAATGTAAGCCCTTACATTTCAGATATCCTGATTGTCCATAAGAAATGCAGTTTTTGACCTTCAGAATTGTGCCCCAAACAGGTACCGCTTTCAAGCTTAAAAGGTACTGGTCCAGATGGGCGTATTTTGAAGGCAGACATTGAGGATTACTTGTGTATGCTCTCTTCTGTCTATTTTTGTCCTTGCCAGTGCGAACAAAAGTCATTGAGTCCAAAAACTGAGCATGATTAGTCATGGAATTTCTCACCTTTTCTCCGCCACCATTTTTTTACTCACCGCCACTCTCATTTGTAGGATAATTAGTGGATGGTAGAAAAGGTGTATTTAAAGTGTTTAATCTGCATAAAAATGTATCCAGCAAGTAGAAGGGTTCAGTCAACTGATAATGTTATGCTTATGCTTGATGAAGCTTCTGCAGCCAAGGGTTCGAAGAAGGAAGCTGCAGCAGCTCCAGGACTAGGTTATGTGGATCTTCCAAATACACAAATACGGAAGGTAAAATCAATGCTGTGGAGTTCTTCAAATGTACGTGTCGCTTATGGTATGCTCTACTGCAATTGACGGCATCTAATTTTGTTTTCCTCAGGTTACTGCAAACCGCCTGCTGCAATCTAAGCAGACTATCCCTCACTACTATCTGACAGTTGATAGCCGTGTTGACAAACTTATCAAGTATGGACATCGTTCGTAGATTTAATAATTTATCTTACACATTACCCATTTTCCGTGAACTAGATGGATATTTTGCTCAATCATTGTTTGGGGTAATCAGCCCTATCTTTTGCCTGCACCATTATTTTGCTTCTGACACGGAAGATCCATCCATTATTTTGTTTTATTTTAGATTGCGGAGTGAGTTGAACCCGATGCAGGATGCATCTGGTGGGAAGAAGATATCTATAAATGATCTTGTTATTAAGGTAAGTTTTGACGTATGGTGGGTTTCTGATGCTCCTTTTTATCTCTAGGCAATGTGTTTACTTGAGCGATAGGAAATGTTATCTGAATAAGTGTATCTTGGGTTCTTCACACAATTCTCAGTTGCTTTGTGTACCTCTACACTACAGTATTGAATTGATTGCTGTTTAATATGCAGGCTGCAGCATTGGCTCTTCGTAAGGTTCCTGCCTGTAACAGTTCCTGGATGAATGATTTTATTCGCCAGTAAGATATGGACAGTAGGTCAATTAAGATTGGAGCTTCATTTTCATTAGTCAAAACGTGATGTATTTCATCTGTTTCCCTGTGCAGGTATCACAACGTGAACATTAATGTTGCTGTACAGACTGAGCACGGTTTGTTCGTTCCAGTAGTTAGGGTGGGTTGCTCGACTCGGTACTAAGTTCACCGTGCTATTCATCATATCATCTGCTCCTTTGACCTGTACTGTTTATACAGGACGCGGACAAGAAAGGTTTGGCCACTATTGCTGATGAGGTGAAGCAGTTGGCTTCAAGAGCAAAGGATAACAGTCTAAAACCAGAAGATTATGAGGTATAGACCGGAATATATATCTAGAATGCAAGAGTATTCAATGGTATTCGTCCTTGATAATTTTGGTGCTACGCTTTGCAGGGTGGCACTTTCACCGTTTCTAATCTGGGAGGCCCTTTCGGAATCAAGCAATTCTGCGCCATCGTAAACCCTCCCCAATCAGCAATCTTGGCTATCGGCTCTGGTAATATGCTGCCTAATAGTTTGGGATCCATACCGAAACCCCTTGGTTATACTACTTACTCTGTTACTTACCACGCGGTTGGATTTTTTTCCGGAGCAGCTGAGAAGAGGGTAATCCCCGGGGCGGCTGAGGGCCAGTACGAAATCGGGTCCTTCATGTCAGCCACGCTAAGCTGCGACCACCGGGTCATTGACGGTACTTTTTTCTTTCTTGCCAACTCTGAACCAGTGGACGATGCTTCTCATTCCTATGCATCTATGATGAAAATTTGTCGTTGATTACCGACCACTCTCCCGTTTTGCAGGTGCCATGGGCGCGGAATGGCTCAAGGCATTCAAGGGCTACCTCGAGGACCCGACGACCATGCTGCTGTAGGAGTTGTTTTTCTCTGCTGTAAATGATGATGATGAGAGCAGTTTTTCTGTGTAGGCTCTCACAAATAAAGACCACAATAACCACGCCTCATTTTTCGGCAATGAGGGCTGGAAACCAAGAGCAAACAAACAGATCATAGTCGGCACGAGATGTTTAACCTATTTATCGGCAAATGGCCGATACACCTTTTTCCCCCTGCGGTACTTGACCGGCGGAAATTTGTCGCCTACTTTTGCTCCGTGTTCTACTGAATCCGATTCAAAGAAGATTGTGTATCGTATTGTTGCAAGGTGCCAGTTCCTGGATTTTTTTTTACAGTTTTCTGTCGTTTATGTTGTACCTTTTCTCCTAACTGGGCAATGTGAGGATAAATAAGGGCGCGACTATGTGCCAGTAGCAACCCCTAGCATAGCCCTTGCGTGAAGGACACACAGAAATGGGCAAGGCCCAGTCATGCGAGACATAGGGAACCCTGCTGAAGGGTGGCCGGAAATGGACCGAAACCCCTGCTGCTGAAGGAAGGCCGCGATCCGATGGTACCAGGCCCAAGGCGCTTGCTTCAACCCGTAGAGAGAACGGGAGAGCAAGCACATGTGGTCCGGATCGTCGGTGTCGACGAAACCAGTAGGCTACTGACAGAACACCTGCTTGTCGAGATGGCCATGCAAGAAAGCATTAGACACATCGAGCTGGTGGATTGGCCAGGCGCGAGAAACAGCAAGCTGGAGGACAGTGCGAATCGTGCCCGGTTTGACAACCAGGGCGAAGGTGTCGGTGAAGTCCACGCCGGCACGCTGGCGGAAGCCGCGCACCACCCAACGCGCCTTGTAGCGCTCGAGAGAGCCGTTGGGGCGAGTCTTGTGGCGGAAGACCCACTTGCCAGTGATGACATTGACACGGGGAGGCCGCGGGACAAGCTGCCACGTACGGTAGCGCTGCAGGGCGTCAAACTCCTCACACATGGCAGCTAGCCAGTTCGGATCCCGAAAGGCTGCGCGAGCGGAGGTGGGGAGCGGAGACGGCGCCGAGGTAGACACAGAACACGCGTACTCGTCAGACGTGTAGCGCGTGCTAGGACGAAGTGTCCTAGTTTGAGCTCGAGTGACCACACCGGTGAGGGGTGCGGCCGCGGCGACGGGGGTGGCCGGGGGGGGGGGGGGCGTCGGCGGGGGCCGCGGCGACGGGGGCCACAACAGGGGCTGCGGCGACAGGGGCCGCCGGCGCGGGGAGCGCGGGCAGGGCCGAGCCCAGTGTGCGGCTGGGCGGTTCGCCAGAGGTGGAGGCAGGGGCGAACCGCGCCGCGGAAGATGCCGAGGGTGACGGTACCTGCTGAAACGGGAACACCAGCTCATCAAAGTACACATGCTGCGAAGTGAAAACGCGGTGGGACACTGGATCATAGTACCGGTAACCTTTGGTGTTGGGAGGATAACTAAGGAAGATGCAAGGAAGCGACCGGGGAGCGAGTTTGTGAGGAGCAGTGGACGCGGTGCTAGGATAACAGAGACACCCGAAGATGCAAAGACCATCATAAGATGGAACCGCATCGAAGAGGAGCTGGTGAGGAGTGTAGTTCCAGCGCGAACGACACGGGCGAATGTTAATAAGGAGGCTGGCGGTCGCGAGCGCGTCCGGCCAGAACCAAGGAGGCACGTAGGAGTGGAAGAGCAACGTGCGGACACAGTCGAATGACGCGCTCAACACGACCATCCTGTTGTGACGTGTAGGGACAAGTGAGGCGAAAGATGGTGCCGTGGGATGCAAGAAGATTGCGGACGGCGACGTTGTCAAACTCCTTGCCGTTGTCAGTTTGCAAGGAGAGAATAGGACGACCGAACTGTGTGGTGACATATGAATAAAAGGCTGTGAGTGTGGCAAAAGCGCCGGACTTGCGACGGAGAGGGAATCTCCTTTCCCCGTCAAGCCCGACCGATAGCGGAGAGGTTCCTCGGTGACGGAGCGGCGGCCAACAGTTTCGGCCGCCGCCGTCTGCAGGAGTTGGAGGCGCGTTTTCTCCACGAGGCCAACTACCCGGCGCCGCCCGACATGCGTGTGCCGGGCTCGTGGAGGCTTAGCGCCGGAGGCGTCCCCGTGCCCCCACCGCCCTCCGACACAGATTGCCGCAGCGAGATCACGTGGATCCGGGCGTCCTTGCCGGAGGAAGCGTGACAGCAACCGAGGTACTCCCCCGACAACGCACCTCTGTGAACGACGTACTTCCGCGCCACCACGCCGACCAGCTTGCCTCCACCAACGGCGCTCCGGCGCTAAGGGGGCGCGGCAACTCCGACGCCCGCCGTCAGTGGTGGGGCGTCCCCGGGTGCACGCTCCATGCCGTCCTCGAACACATTGAGGCGTCAACGAGCCGCCCTTGGTACCCGGCGCTGACGTTCTCGCGTCGGAGGGGGAGCTCGTGGCTGCCGAGGCGCATGGCAGCCACGAGCTCCTCGCCCTCCGGCTCCCGCTCCTCCGGCACGCCGACGCTGCTCGCCCCCGTCAAGCCCGAGCCCCAGGTGAAGGAAATATGCCCTAGAGGCAATAATAAAGTTGTTATTTTATATTTCCTTATTCATGATAAATGTTTATTATTCATACTAGAATTGTATTGATCGGAAACCTAAATACATGTGTGAATACATAGACAAACACGGTGTCCCAAGTGAGCCTCTACTTGACTAGTTCGTTGATCAAAGATGTTTAAGCTTTCCTAACCATGAACATGAGTTGCCATTTGATAACGGGATCACATCATTAGGAGAATGGTGTGATGGACAAGACCCATCCGTTAGCTTAACATTATGATCGTTCAGTTTTATTGCTGTTGCTTTCTTCATGTCAAATACATATTCCTTCGACTATGAGATTATGCAACTCCCGGATACCGGAGGAATGCCTTGTGTGCTATCAAACGTCACAACGTAACTGGGTGATTATAAAGATGCTCTACAGGTATCTCCGAAGGTGTTTGTTTGAGTTGACGTAGATCGAGATTAGGATTTGTCACTCAAATTATCGGAGAGGTATCTATGGGCCCTCTCGGTAATACACATCATAAGAAGCCTTGCAAGCAAAGTGACTAATGAGTTAGTTGCAGGATGATGTATTATGGAACAAGTAAAGAGACTTGCCGGTAACGAGATTGAACCAGGTATGAAGATACCGACGATCGAATCTCGGACAAGTAACATACCGATGGATACAAAGGGAATTACGTATGTTGTCATAACGGTTCGACCGATAAAGATTTTCGTAGAATATGTAGGAGCCAATATGAGCATCCAGGTTCCACTATTGGTTATTGACCGAAGAGGTGTCTCGGTCATGTCTACATAGTTCTCGAACCCGTAGGGTCCGCACGCTTAACGTTCGATGACGATTTAGTATTATATGAGTTATGTGATTTGGTGACCGAATGTTGTTCGGAGTACCGGATGAGATCACGAACATGACGAGGAGTCTCGAAATGGCCGAGAGGTAAAGATTGATATATAGGATGATAGTATTCAAACACCGGAAGTGTTCATGAGTGTATCGGGTATTTATCGGAGTACCAGAGAGGTTATCGAAACCCCCGGGGAGGATATATGTGCCATATGAGCCATGAGAGGGGAGCACACCAGCCGCGCGGCCCCCGTTAGGCATGTGGGCGAATTGGAGAAGGAAAAGGGGGGTTCGGCCCCCTTCCTTTCTCTCTTCCTCCTTCCCTTTCTTCTCCGGTGAAAAAAGGAAAGGGGGGAGGGGGGGGGGGCACTTGGGGAAACCCCAAGTAGGATTCGGATCCTACTTGGGGCGCCCCCTGGCTGCCCCTTATCCCCTCCCACCTATATATATGTGGGAAGGGGGCGCCTAGAACACACAACATCAATTATTAGCCGTGTGCGGCGCCGCCCTCCACAGTTTACGCCTCCGGTCATATCTTCGTAATGCTTAGGCGAAGCCCTGCGCGGATCACTTCACCATCACCGTCACAACGCCGTCGTGCTGACGGAACTCATCTACTTTCTCGATATCTTGCTGGATCAAGAGTACGAGGGACGTCATCGAGCTGAACGTGTGCAGAACTCGGAGGTGCCGTACGTTTGGTACTTGATCGGTCGGAGCTAGAAGAAGTTCGACTACATCAATCGCGTTGTCAAACGTTTCCGCTTACGGTCTACGAGGGTACGTAGACACACTCTCCCCCTCGTTGTTATGCATCTCCTAGATAGATCTTGCGTGAGCGTAGGATTTTTTTTGAAATTGCATGCTACGTTTCCCAACACTAGGAAACGCCGGAGCGCGGGCGCAGCCGTGGCGGCAACGTCGTCATAAGCGACGGCTGCCGCCAACCTTCTCCTCACTGCTGTCATCTTCGCCTGGTCTGGCCGAAGGAGCCGACGACGCCTGTGGTCGTGAAGCAGGAGCACGTTGAGATGGCCGCCGACCTCGAAACCAGCCTGAAATGGGTGTGCGATGACTATGTGCGGAAGGAGATGGAGCGCCAACGACACGCTCTGGAGGAGATCGCCCAGCGACGCCGTAGCCGCGAGGAGGACGGTGTTATCGTCCTCGACAGCGGCGAGGAAGAGTGGCCGGCTCCGACCAACCCCGTGTGTAGTGGCGATCAAGGGCACGGCTGCAGCAAGGACAACCACGTGCAGGACGACGGCGGCGACTACACTGCTTTCTACAAGCTCCTTGGCATGGACTAGGCTCGGGGCGGCGGCGGCGTAGTTTTTTTAAATTTTTATTTATGTCTTTAAATTTGTACAAATATAAATGAAATCGTCTAAATTTTGTCCAAAATCGAGTCGTTTTCGTCGCATTCGAGCCAATTTTGCATTTAAAAACGGCGTCTTGGGTGCGAACTTAGGGCGGCGGCTAAGAAATCGAGCGCCCCACGGCGAAAATACCGCCGGTTAATCCTCAGAAGGTGCTAGTTCGGGGTCTGGCCGGAGATGCTCTAACTAACTTGGCATACCGCTCCCTGTGAGAGATTCCGGCCTCCTTAAAAGGATGAGTGTGCACGAAAGTGCCTTTGTGCTTCCGAGCTCATTTGAGCTTGGTGAACAGTAAAATTGAAAAAAAATCAAAAAAATTCAAAAAATTCCAATTTTTTTTGGAAGAAACATTGACAAAAGTTCTAAGTGCTTGCAAAAATTCATCATGAAATCACATTCCTGTAAGGCGTGGAAAAAAACAAATTCAGTGCTCCAAAATGCTTTTGAAAGTAGCTTTTTCAGAGTACTGATTTTGTTTTTTTGCCACGCCTTCTAGAAATGTGATTTCATGATGAATTTTTGCAAACACTTAGAACTTTAGTCAATGTTTTTTCAAAAAAAAATTGGATTTTTTAAATTTTTTTTAATTTAGTTTTGATTTTACTGTTCACCCGAGCTTATTTGAGCTCGGGTGCAGAAACTCCGCGTCCGTGTGTAAACAGCTTTTCACAAACACAACTAGTACGTACAGTAGAAAAGAGCTCTATGCTCTCTGCCTGCTGTTGAAGTTGTGTAATGCCTCCACCAATCAGCTTCGAGTACGCGGATTATGTGCTTGTCTCCACTCAATCTGACGGCTGACTGGGCAGTGCATTCCTTTTTTATTTCTTTTAAACTGACAGTGCAATTTGCATGCAATCTCACGTTTGATACTCCCAAGATGCTAATCTAAAAGAAAAGAAAAGAGGGCAGGTTGGTGACAGCGCCGCTTTACTTTCTCCCGCCTTTATCGCCCACGCGCGCGTCCGATGCTCTCATGGACGATGCTCCGCTGAGAAGGGAGGTCAACGCCAAGGCCATGCTTGCAGCATCTCCATCCCAGGTCTTTCTTTTTTTTCTTTTTTTCTGTTTGCGGGTGAGGTCTTGTTGCAATTTGCAATATCTCATTCCCAGATGTGGTCAATCCAACTACTACTACCATTTTGAAGGCCGAGCTGCTGACTCCAATCCTCTCTCGCAGCTCGTTCTTCTTATATCGGTTCTTCTCCTGTTTTTCTCGAGTCTAAGCAGAAACACTCGTGGAAGTTCAGGTATGATTTATTAACTTCTGCGAGTGTTTCTGCTTAGAAAAAAGGTTTTCCCTTTTTTTCGTTTTTGATAATATATCTTGGTTTGTTAGTAACCTTGGTCTTGATGTAAGACTATATATCTCACTAGATATATTAACTAAATGTGTTGCATAAAGGATTGTTGTTTCTCAATACTAGTGACCAATTTTGTAGGCTGGTATACAAGAGAAGCTCTGAGAGGTCGAATTTGCACAACGGGGTATTTCCACGATAATGGATATTATGGAGAACAAACGTGTGGGCGATGAGCCAATAAAGATGCCATTCAAACTGTTACAAGAGATCACAAATAGTTTCAGTGAGGATCGAAAACTTGGACATGGTGCGTTCGGAGAAGTTTACAAGGTACCTATGCATGGTTCAAGTAGATGATGATCTTCAGCTTTAAGAATGTTCGGTTGCCATGATTTATGCAAGCTGTTCGACAGGGAGTGTTTGAAGATGGAAAAGTGATTGCCGTGAAGAAGCTCCGTTTCATGCCAGGGGTCGATGAGAAGCAATTTGAAAATGAGTTTCAGCACCTCAAGAGGCTCAAGCATCAAAACATTGTGCAATTAGTGGGCTTCTGCAATGAAGAACAGGAGGTAGTTGTGATGCATGAAGGCAAGGAAGTATGTGCTTTAGATATAAAGAGGGCACTCTGCCTCGAGTTTGTGCCCAACGGAAGCCTTCGCAAGTATCTTTCCGGTATGTTGCTTCTTTACGACGAGTAGATTCTTCCACCTATAACCAAAATTACTCTTAAAAACTTGCATTTTGGGACTTTGGACTTGCAGAACAATATCTTGGACTTAATTGGCACATACGCTTCAAAATAATTAAGGGCATATGCGAAGGTTTAAAGTACCTCCATGATGTTTCCATTATGCACTTTGATTTAAAGCCAGATAATATATTGCTAGGTGAGAATATGCTGCCCAAAATAGCAGACTTCGGTTTATCAAGGCTAATGGGAAAAGAGAACACCAAAATGACAACCACTCCCCTGGGGACACTGTAAGATTATTGTCTCATTTCGACATTTTTGCTCAACATGTTAAATTGCGTTTTCTTCCTTTCACTTTATCTGCGTCGTTATGTTACTTTGCAGTGGATTCTTGCCACCGGAATTCATAAACAAACAAGTAATCTCAAAAGAGTATGACATATTTAGCTTGGGAGCTATAATTAAGAGGATTGTGACCGGAGTAATGGACAAGGATAGCATTCCAGACATGGATGAATGCAATTCTATTGAGCTTGTAAGGACAAGTTATTCGTTAACTAATGCACTAGTATTCAACCGCATTTAATTCGCTGATGGGTCTACGTGTAATGATTACAGTTTTTAATAGTAGCACTAAAGGAAGTTTCCAAAAGATTGACACTTTGCATATAAATATGTTGCGGCAACATTATAATAAAGGCAGACTGAATGATCAGCTATATGCTGCTTATAATATACATACTCTGAAATAGTAAACACAGCTATAAACATGTGTCCCTTCAAAGAAAATTGCCACACCAACTTCATTTGGAGTCATGGACAAGGAGAGTATTCCTGACATGGACCAATGGGAATCTATTGAGATTGTAATGATAAGTTATTTGTGCTGCATTACATTTTTTTAATTGTAACAACAATGGAAGTTTCCAAAGGATCGATGCCATTCAAATGTGTTTATAAGCACTGCCTTTGAACTAAATGTATCTAACCAAACATCTCTAAAGTATTTATGATCTGAGATCAATATATTTTATTTTAGGTTATGGTACAATTTTAGCAGTTGCATGGTTTAGTGTTTTTTTGTATCAGGACAACTTTAGAGTAAAGGAGGCCTAAAGGATTTGACTATTTGGTGCTTATACTAGATATACTCTGAAACCTGTCCCTTCAAAACCAAAATCGTCACTCCAACTTTCATAATTTTTCTGGCTATTTGAACAATTGAAATGCCGAAAGAATGTGAAATTAGTGTCTAACTTCCCCTATGTCCAAAACAGTATTCAAATGCTTGAATACATGGACGATATTCCAAAAAGATACACCTACTAGTTCTTCATGGGAATGGTCTGTATTTAGCACACTAAGACTGCTAACCTACATGTACATGCTTATGCTCTCTTCTATTTTTTAAGGTACATAACTACTGGAAAGATAAGTTGGACGATATGCCAGCTCAATCACTTGACGCAGCATGCAAACAAGTGAGGACTTGTATTCAGATTGCAGTTGACTGCATGGAGACGGACCGACGTAGAAGGCCTAACATGAAGAAAATCGTTCACAAACTTAGAGAGGTAGATACGAAGGAAAATGATTCATTATCAAAGATAAATCAGGTACCAGCATTGTAATTTTGTTGATAAAAAGAGCTCTGTTTAAAACTAAAATAATCCCTGCTCAATAACTTCAGTGGAAGCCGAGCCTTCCGAGTACACAACCAAATGAGAACCAAACGCGAAAGCCAAGACTTCCGAGTACTCTACCGACGAATCTACCATCAGAATATTTGAAAGCAATTACAGATGGGTTTTCTCTTGAGCGAAAACTTGGTCAAGGTTCATTTGGAACAATGTATAAGGTATGATCGTGCCTTCAACATTCTGCGAATTTTCATAATTTGATAGAAACATGCTAATGTATAATATACGAGAGGTTGCACAGGGCATACTAGAAGATGGGACAGTAATTGTCGTGGAGAAGCTTTCAGGGGCACCTGACAAATATTTTCAAGATGAGGTCGGCAAGCTAATGGCGATCAACCATGAAAATGTAGTCAAGTTAGTTTCCTTCTGTTATGAGACTGAGAAAATGGTGGTGGAGCATAATGGGGCAAATATTCTTGCGGACGTGGCAGTAGAATGTTTATTGTGCTTCGAGTATGTGCAAGATAGGACCCTTGCCAAGTATATATACGGTACGATACTAGAGCCTCTGTCATGATCAATATCCACTATTTCAACCCTCGAGTATCATGAAAGTATAAGAAACAACCCTGAACTTCAAAACCATCAAATTTGCAACCCCAAATTCTGAAAACCGAACACCTTTCAACTCTTTCTCTCCTCAAATCAGAGTTTTTGTCTGTTTTGACTGGTTTTCACTTGTTGATCACCTAGTTAGCGCCTACCCAACCCTGAATCAGTATTTTCCTTGTATTTATTAATCCTTCTCTCAAAAAAGCCCGAAACTTTCCCAGAATGATCGACATGGTAGTGTTCACTCTTTAAGAAAAAAATTCAAATTTTCATGGCTATTTCCATTTTTCGGTCAAATTTTGACAAAAAGGCCATGAATAAGTATTTCCTTTCTACAATTGAAAATTTCCTAGAATCATCATCATGGCAGTGTTCATTTTTGAGAATTGATTAAAAAAAGATCCTGAAACAGTCTTTTTCTTGTATTTTTTAATCCGTTTGTGAAAACTTTTGAAACTTCCCCGGAATGATAATCATGCTAGTGTTCTTTTTTTTACATTAGTTTCAAACTTTTCTTCGCATATTCATTTTTAAGTCAAGATTTTCCCAATAAGTGTCCCGAATCAATAATTTCCTTTTGTTTTTAACTCATTTATAAAAGACGTTTGAAACTTTCCGAGAATGATCAGCATGGGATTGTACATTTATTAGAAAAAAATCAAACTTTTATGGGCACTATCAATTTTTCTAAAATTTTGACATAAAAGTCCCGAATCAGTATTATCCTTTTATTTTTCAATTCATTTGCCAAAAAGTTGGAAACTTCCCAGAATGATCAACATACTAGTTCATTTCTTAGAAGATTTTCAAATTGTTCTGGACACTTTCATTTAGTGGACTAGGTGACATGGCGGATGACTAGGCGGTCAACTCTTCAAAACCAGTCAAACCCGGCCAAAAAACTGGTTTGGCGAGAGGTGGGTTGAAATTGTCCGATTTTCAAAGTTTGCGGATTAATTTAGACGGTTTTGAAGTTCAGGCTTATTTCTTAGACTTGCATCACAATTCAGGGTTGAAATAAGGACTTCTCTCTTGTTGTTTAGTTGTTATTTATTATTTTTAGTGAGTAAATTTCACAAAATGCCATGGGGCATCAGTAACAAGGAACCACAAGGTCTAGGATCAGCAACACTTCACCTTGTTTTTGAGGTTTTTGTATGGCTGTGCCAAACCTTCACTTTCTCGCCGTTGGACCAATCATGATTGGGAAGTAGAACCTCACCTTGGCCTATCTGACATGTTTTTCCACGAGTGTGATAGCTCTACACCCAGACACACTGCACCCATGATGAACAGTAAAATAAATAAAAATAGCATGCAAAATCAAAAAATTCTGAAACTTCATGGCTTAGATTCTGACCAAATGGTGTAGCTGCTTGCAAAATTTGATGGCCAAATGACATCCGAAGAGCTCCATACAGAAAATATGAAAACTTTTGTGCACTGTTGAGAAGAATTTTTGTTTTGTTTGTATGGAGCTCATCGGATGTTATTTGGCCACCAAATTTTCCAACCACCTACAACATTTGGTCATAATCGAAGCCAAAAAGTTCAGATTATTTTTAATTTTAATGTTCATCGTTGGTGCTGTGTGCCTGGGTGTAGCCAACACTTTCCCAAATATCCACCTCTCAAATTGTCCAGAATCTCCACTTAAAGCGTACTTTAGCTGCTCTTGAAATCAACATCAAGGCACTGCTTTTTCTTTGCCTACAAGGCTACAACACCAAATACTAGTGGAAACTAATGGTTTGGACTTTGGACACAACCATACAAACAATCCCAAAACAGTGGATAAGTGTTGCTGACCCCAGAAGTTGTGTTTATTGTTACTAATGTTCCAACGTTTGAGGTTTTGTGAAATGTACTCTTTTTAATCCTATATGGACACGTGGTACAAATATCAATACTCCATATTAGAAAGAAAAATGAATACAGTATATTGGTCAACTTTCGTGCAACATAATGTTAGAATGTGAATTAAATTCTACGGTATACAAATTGCTGATTAAAAGGGTGTCTACCATAATCGTGAAAGTTAGCTTTCTTAACTTATGTTTCTAAGCACGGGTTCTTTACTTTATGTTCACATCCGCGCAAAAAAAATACTTTATGTTCACAGGTGAATCTTGCTAACTGGATTGGAGTACACGTTTCAAAATAATAATGGGCATTTGCCAGGGGCTGCAATTCTTCCAGAATGGGATGAATGGGCCATTTGCCCATTTGCATCTTAACCCTAGCAATATAATGTTGGATAACAATATGGTACCGAAGATTGCCCAATTTCGTATCTGGAGACTCTTCGGCCAGGAAGAAGCCCAGATGAAGGCAAGGAATTCTGTGGTAGCAGGGTAAGCTCGATCGAAAAATTTATGCGTCTCACAATAAAGAAACAAACTTGTTTATGCAACTCTATTGATGTTCGTATAAAATTTTGCACAATTTTGTCTGTTCGGTAATGCTTCAAATGTTGATATGTGTTTTAGTGCATACATGGCTCCGGAATATTTGCACAGAGGAGTAGTCTCCACGAATACAGACATATACAGCTTAGGTTTTTTAATCTTGGAGATCGTTACAGGAGAGAAAAATATCCATCACAATAAAGACCACCCATGGTCCGCTACATTATTTGCTGACAATGTAAGGACAATGTTCTCAATAAATAATATTTCTTTCATAAACTTACTCTTGTACATTCATTTAATCTTAGCATACATTTAAATTTGGTAGGTACGTCAAAACTGGACAGATGAGGACATAGCATGGAATTACCCATCATTGGAGGCCAGTGTACTTTGTCAAGTAAAAATATGCATCGAGGTTGGGCTGAGTTGTGTCAATCCTGAGGGAAGACCATGGATATCAGATATTATCAAGAAACTGAGAAAAACTAGATATTTATACCCAAGGCCAGTTGAGGTATGAATTTATAGAATGTAGATGCTCTCTGTTCTACATGATTCAACTAAAAAAATTGCCCCACTTCAGCTCGGAAGTTGTTCTTGTCCCACAGATAAGATCCAGCTTCATTAGCTATCTCAGGGTGCAACCCCGGCAGCTCTGCTTCACGTGGGACCCAAAAAGGTTGAAGTCCTGCTCGCTGTACCTAACAAACATCACAAATTACAGTATCGCCTTCAGTCTCCACACGGAAAACCCAAGGAGGTACCATACAAGGCTACCGTTTTGTGGCATTGTGCTGTCAAAGTGCAGCTACACTCTCACTGTGACAATGCGTGAGCAGAAGAAAGCACTGTCCAACAGCGACGAGTTTCTCACCCTGCAGAGCGCCATAGTGCCCGGTCAAGACATCAAGAATGCAACCCCAGTTTCTGTTGCCATGTTTTTTGAGGAGGTACGAAAGATGGCCAATCATGAGGTGCAAGAGGTGATAATACCGGTTATGTGTAACCCACCAGAGGAGACCACCTCAGATCAGGTAAGTGCAGTAGAGAATATATGTTGTTACGCACACTAATGTATGAACTAAAATTAAAGATATGATTTCCTTGTTTTATTTCATATGGTATCACGGTGGTCAACTCATGACAGTCGATCCAATCAGCAGCAGTGGAGGTAGACTTGTGTTTGCCTTCTTTTGCTTCAATGATGAAATCTTCTCAATACACTAGAGCGGTAGAACTTGTATGTGGAGGGATTTGCTAACTTCGTTTGGTGTGTTGGTTGGATCAGATCATAGCCAGTCCGAACTACCGGCAGGTGTTATCCATAGATGTTCATCCGACAGAGCCATGGTGAGTGATATTTCTTCTTCATGTGGTCATTTTGGTCAAAATTTCTCATTTTGCAATACAGGATCTTGACGACCAACAACAGGGGTAATGTTTCGATTTGGAACTATCATACAAAGGTAGGTTGCTACTCTTCTTGCTCAGTTAGTACTCGTTTTTTCTTTTTTCAAAATGAGGATAACCTCGGCTTCTGCATAACGTGACGCGCACAGCTATTTTATTAAACATAACAAGGTCCAAGTCATTGAGTATCAAAAGGTTTACATCAAAATACGACCACACCAGTCAAAAGTAAGAATATACAGCTCAACCACATAATATGCTACTGGCATGCCTGCCAAACTAGTTGAACAAACCCCGTGCAACCATTTCCATTTTCAGGTGGCCGCATCCAAAGTCCATAAGCCCCCGCGTGTCCACATGATGTAATGATGACAACTTACGGATTGACGCCATAGCTCCAAAAATAACCATTAAAAAATGTGGAATAGATGACCCGTGAAATACACAATCATTCCAAACAATTCCAAATTACCCAAAGCAAGGAACAAACTCCCACACGGATTTTTTTGCTTCAAAATATGGTGAATACCAACCAACCAATTATCAAACAAATTTGATATACTTGTTGGTGATCATAAATTGAAAGTAACGTCCTGCTCAGTTAGTACAGTACGCTGTATTTTCAAATGTATGAAATAATGCCCCTTTTGTGCAGGCGACGGTCAACTCATGTGAAGTCAATAGTGCAGAGGAACCAGGCATGCCTTCTGACTTCACTATTTTTCTTTCGTTCCACATGAACTACTTTTTTTAGAGGCCCACGACTACTTTTAGAATACCTAACAACAAGACTACTGATCATGCTCGATGAGCTTGTTTTCCTCAGAACTTATTACATGCAAGAATAGTACTCAGATTCATGAATATTCTTTTCTCAACTGACATAATCTTTCCATAGTATACGCGGCAAAATTTATTGAACAGGAGGAATGGCTAGTGGTTGGAGGTGGCGATGGGTACATCTGTGTGTACAGTTATACAATGGAAGAAGTCACGTGCTTCAAAGCTCATGATGGTCATCACATCATGTCTTTGGCTGTAGAACCAACTCATTCATTCGTTCTGTCAGCATCTGATGACCGTCTGATTAAGCTATGGAACTGGGAGAAGGGCTGGGAGTGCATTCAAACATTTCAGGGGCACTATAACAAGGTCACACAAGTGATGTTCGACCCAAGGAACAACAATAGATTTGTGAGCGCTTCCTTGGACCGTACAGTCAAGGTTCGACGTGCCATACTCTGTATGCCGTATGGAGCGGCATATGCACAGGGTCCTACAATCAAACATCTGTTCTTTGAGATTTGTGCCTTAAACTTCAGTGTCCAATGCTTGGAATTTACAGGTCTGGAGCAGCGACTCTGCAACATGCAACATCACATTGGGTGGGCACCCGGATGGTGTGCTGTGTCTTCAATACTTCTCAGATGATAATCAGCAGCTTTTGATTGCTGGCTCTTCAGACGGTACTGCCAAGGTATTACATATGGCATTTTAAGTTGCACGATGCATTCCATTCCTGTGGTGAATACTGATTGGTTGTTCTCATGTTCTTGGCCAATAAGATCTGGGACCTAGCGACAGAAAGTTCTGCTGGTATCACAGAAGGATATGGAAACCAGCTTAATGCTCTATGTTTGCACCCGGAACTGCCGGTACTGATTGCAGGCTTACAGGATGGGACCATCCAAATCTGGAAGTCCACTAGCACTACTACATATAGGTACTGCTTTCTATTTTTGTTATGGCCACATCACCTTAAACACGAAGGACTACATGTAAACTCTACTTAGATGCCACTCCCTCCGTCCCATAATATAAGAGTGTTTTTTACACTAATGTAGTGTCAAAAACGCTCTTATATTATGGGACGGAGGGAGTAGTAGATTGTTTTTTCACTTCTGGTACCTATGCTGGAACAAAGTGATTATCTGTGAGTAGCAACAAAACTATAAATGGGAAGGACGACCACTTCAGAAAGCCTGCCTGGTTTGCATTGGTAGCACTTTATAGATATAATCTCGTTTGTAGATTATTCTTTAAACATCACATACATACGCTACATATAATATATATAACATCTATGCATCAATGGATCCTTATCAGACGAGAACAAATACTGTTTTACCTTTTTTAGTGCGAAAAACAAATACTGTTTTACGGACAACGGTTGGTAAGAGTTGGTAATAGTTGTTTGAGGTAGATTATTCTTTAAACATCACATACATACGCTACATATAATATATATAACATCTATGCATCAATGGATCCTTATCAGACGAGAACAAATACTGTTTTACCTTTTTTAGTGCGAAAAACAAATACTGTTTTACGGACAACGGTTGGTAAGAGTTGGTAATAGTTGTTTGAGGTAGATTATTCTTTAAACATCACATACATACGCTACATATAATATATATAACATCTATGCATCAATGGATCCTTATCAGACGAGAACAAATACTGTTTTACCTTTTTTAGTGCGAAAAACAAATACTGTTTTACGGACAACGGTTGGTAAGAGTTGGTAATAGTTGTTTGAGGTAGATTATTCTTTAAACATCACATACATACGCTACATATAATATATATAACATCTATGCATCAATGGATCATGTTGGAACACTTAATCTGTGAGGTCCTCATTATGTACGTAAAAAATTATCTATGAGGCCCTCATTTAGTTACGAAGTCTTATCAGACGAGAACAAATACTGTTTTACCTTTTTTAGTGCGAAAAACAAATACTGTTTTACGGACAACGGTTGGTAAGAGTTGGCGGATCAAACAACTATTGGTAAGGGTGGAAGTCCTAATTTGAGACAATGACTTGTTGCATATAGTAAGCAACTTATCGGCCCGAACAGATAAATATTGTACACATAGTTGCCCAGTTGGTTTGAGTTTTGGCCTGAACAATTCTATACCTTTCAAAGAAATTGAGTTTTGTTTTGTTTTCTTTTGTTATTATTACAGGATTGAGAACACCACTGGATTTAACCTCGGTGCAGTTAAAGCTCTTGGATACATAAAGGGATTAAGAAGGTAATATTAATTGCATTCAGAAATTTAATAAAGCCATGTACGGTCTAAGGTGGTTGGGAAGAAAGTGTTTCTTTAGCCGTCCAAATCATTTAGAGATGACCATAAAAGCAGAGCAACAATGCACTAGTAGTTTTAGATTTGTCCTAAGTGCAAGAGCAGGGAGCATCTGTAGCAGCTTTGTGTATATTCATTGTCTAAATCTCCTTATACACAGTTTTCTGGGTGGCCCGGACTGGCCCATTAGCACGGGAGCTGTGTTCGTGCAAAACTGCACGCACGTTCCATGGTTTTAAGGAGGCCGGTCTCTTTCTCCGGGAGCGGTATGGTACTAAACTGCTGTAACCAGACTTCATCCTCCCTAGCCGCCCCTCCTCCTCTTCCGTTCCTCGCCGCCGCCTGAGGCAGCCGCCGGGCAAGCCCAGGGCGCCAAGGATGGTGGCGGCGGGGCCTCGGTTGCCTTGCCTCTGCATGAGGAATCACAGATCTGGAGCGGCGGCTCCATTGGCAAGGCACGGCCGGCTAGCAGCCGTGCGGGCGATGGATCCGGCGTCCCGGCCGCGCGGGCGGCGGGATCCGGTGGTCGTTGGCGGCCGGCGGCGCTTTCTGCGGTGGCCGGTGCGCGCGATCTGGCACCTCCCCTCCTTCCCTGTTCGGCGTGCGGGCCAGCCTCGTCGGGCCGCGCTTCCTTAGGTTGCCGGTTCTGTACAGAAGGCGCTGCTGGTGGCGGGGATCTAGTTCGCGCGAAATCCCTGATCGGCCATGGCCGGCCACGTCGACGGCGACGCCTGAGGGCGTCGTTCCCCTCCTTGGAGGCGTTGGTATGGACTGATCCCCTCACTTCCCCTTCCCCTAGGTCTCCGGGCGAAAGCCCTAACTTTGTTGGGCGGCGACGACGCTCACCGCGCCGTTCCCTTCTTGAAGGCGCCGCTTTGGGAACCTTGGGGCTGGGTGCCACTTGTGGATGGTGGGCGACGGCAGTGGTGCGGCCCTATCCTAGCATGGATCTGCGTCCGTTGCTTGGAGATGGACTTGCATAGGTGGAGATCGTCGTTTGGCGTCATGGTGGCGTCGATGGCGGAGGCACCTGCCAATGTTGGCACCACAATCTGCTCTGAAGATGGACTAGTGGAAGATGGCGGCGACGACACATGTGAGTGCGTCGGACCGGTTTGTGCCCCGGACCCGGTATGTGGCTCGATCGGGGCCTTCGGCTTTAGATGTTAGGCTTAGGTGAAAGGTCTGGATATTTGGCCCAGCTTGCACCCCTTCATCATATGGATTGGAGTAGTGGCAGATGTTGCCAAGATAGTGGATTCAGACATATTGTTGTACTACTTTGTAAGGTTTTCGAGAATAATCAATAAAATAGCCGCATGCATCTTCCAGATGCAGAGGCCGGGGGTCATCCTCTTTTTCAAAAAAAAGGTAACCAGACTTCATCTTGATCTACATCTCCATCCGATGCTGCGGCAAAAATATGTTCACCGTAGGTGACAAAACTTCATAAGGCTTGCGCCATTATGTTTGACTCTTTCTCTTGAGATAACACACGCGTTTAGTTTTGTTTCTGACAAGTAAAGAGGCTAATGGGCAAGTCTTTCCAAACTCCGACATCTGCATCTGCATCTGGACGATGCATCTTACAAAACATGACTAAACGCGTGCGTAAAGTGGCCTTCTGCTAATTCGCCTCTTTATGCATGACTAAACAGTCCCGATTTGGAAGTTAAGCCTTCGTCGGGAGCGTGAGCGGCTCATCCTCTCCTTGCAAGTCGTCCTCCTCCCATCAGCTTTACATCTTCTTTTTTGTTTGACCTATTTGCTTGCATTGGCTCCATGCATTGCTGTTTCAATTTGTTTAAGAAAACATGAAGTTTGTAAGAAAGAATATGCTAATTTATGCAGGATTGTGGTCGGGTGTGACCAAGGAATAGCATTGATGGAAGTCAAGTTGCCGTGAAGACCTAGCCTCGGGCTAAGGAGGACTCCCGTCAAAATTCTAGAACAAACCAAAACATTTTCCTTTTTGTGAAATAACTCTTGTACTCTCTCCGGTCCTTTTTACTCTGTATATAAGATTTGTCTGAAATCAAACTTCGTAAAGTTTGATCAACTTTATAGAAAAAATATCAACATTCACAATATGAAGTCAATATCATTAGATGCGTCATAAATATTATTTTCATATTGTATAACTTTAGATTGTAGGTGCTGATATTTTATCATATAAGTTTTGTCAAAGTTGATGAAGTCTGCCTTCAGACAATTTTCATACGTGGATCAAAAAAGGACGGAAGGAGTATTACTGAAAACAAGAATTACAATTACATTTAATAATGTCTAAAACGTCCCCAGAGCCAGACCCAAGCCAAACAACAATACAACCTTGAGATATCCCATAGTTAGAGCATCTCCACTCGTTCGGCCCCCCAGCACAAAGGCCGGCGCTCTTTTGGGCGCCCGCCCGGCGAATTTTAGGCCCCGGGAGGGGGGGGGGGGGGGGGGGGGGAGCTAGGTCCCAGCCACACCCCCAGGCGCCGCCTCCCAAGGCATCACAAATTCAAACCGGTCCATTTCCCGCCCCCATAAAGAGGCGAATAAGTCCGGCGTTCAGCGTAGTTCGACGATCACGTTGCCATAGTTCGGCGCGCAAAAAAAAGAGAAAGGGCCCGATGCATGAAACGGCGGTGTCGGCCTCCGACGTCGCAGGAATCGGTGTGCGTGGGCTGGGCGGCGTCGGCGCGGCTTCTTCTGTGCTGGGAGGCGTCGATGCGGCTTCTGTGCTGGTCGGCGTGCTCAAGGCATCATGGCTCGGGCTTGGCGGCGGCGGCGGCGTGGGTGTGGGCGTGGGCATGGGAGTTGGGGCTGCCGTCGACGGTATCTGGTTCAGGATGAGGCCGCACTCCGCCAGGCACCACGCCTTGAGCTGCGGGTCGTCACTCCCGAGCATGTCCGCCCCGCCCATCAGGAAAGCCAGGTCGTTGTTCCTCTTCTTCGCGGCGACGTTCGTCTGGAGCAGGCCGAGCTTGACGGCGCCGTTCGTCATCAACGCCGACCACCGCGCCTCGGTCTTCTCCTCCTGCAGGGCGGCCCGGGTCTTGGCGTCGGCGAGGCAATGCTCGATGGACTCGTGCACACGTGTGGTGGCCGACTCGGCGTGTTTCCCCTTCTTGGCCCCCTTGTTGCTGTCCGGGCGCCCGTCGGCCGTGCCCAGCGTCGGCGCGTCCGGCTTGTACGTCTCATTGGCCTTGGCAAGGGTGCGCCGGACATCCGCCCACTTCTCACACTTCTCGATCCGCTTGAAGACGTGGAGGTACTTGAAGTCTTGGTCGCTACTGTCCTGGCGAAACATGGCGAACATCCGCAGCAACTGCGCCGAGGGGAGAAGCGGGAGGAAACGGCGGGAAAAAGCCCTCCTCCCGCCGACAGAGCAGGCCCACGCATCTTTTCGCTTCTGCCGGCGCCTCCAGGCGATCCCCGGGCGCTTGGGTTCGGCTCGGGTGCGCCGGCTGTTATTTCGGCCCGAACCGGCGCTAAATGAGATCCTGGGGGCGCGACTGGGCCGATTTTCGTCCGCCGGCGCTAAAAAATCGCCGGGGGGGGGGGGGGGGGGCGGTTGGGGGCGCGGCTGGGCCATCAAATGAAGGGAATTTTTTTTTGTCCTTGAACTCTTGTGAAAGTTTACAGATCAACTTGAGAACCACCAAAACTTGTCCCCTCAACTAATTAAACTGGACAATTTTCCTCCTTGATAACACCTCGGGCGGTTTTAGTCTTCGCAAATACTGCCCATGTGGCCTGATTTTAGTTCGGAGTTCAAAATCGGCAACTAGCTAAACTGGTCGGGCCACCTAGCTAGCAGTGGCCTAGTGCTGGTCAACACGCGGTGGCACACATGGGACAAGGTCAGGGCGTGGCGGGTGCTCATCCGGAGCACGGCCGGGCATAGGGGAGCGGACGGAGGAGTGCGCGTGTGGGGCTGCAGGAGCGCGTGCAAGCAAGACTGCGACCATGGGTGCATGCGGCCATGGTGTAGGAGGCCGACACCATGCTCGCGGTGTACGAGGAATAGAGGAGGATTGATGGAATTGATATTGTATTGCTTGAGGCTCGTAGACATCTATATATAAAAGTACGTGACCATTCTAGATTACAAGACAAGTTAGAGCAAATCTCAATTTATCCTATGTTCCCTAAATAATCATGATACTCAACATCTCCCGCAGGCACAATGGTAACGACGCAGATGGTGAGACTGTAGAAGAATCTGAAGGTAAGACGAGGGACATCCCCCACCGTCATAATGGTCGACGCATCGCAGAAGTCGTGGCTGGAGTAGAAACTGACTAGGTTGCTCAAGCAAGGAGGTAATTGTCGAGGTAGCTGAGAGCGTAGGATGGTATAGCCGTGGTCAAGGTAGCCGTGCAAGGGATGCTATGATCGATGTTGAGTTGGGGTGGCCGGTGTCAGGGAAGTCACCGTGGAGCCACAGGCACAAGGAGGAGCCGAGTTAGTCATTGGCGCAATGGTGCGCTAGGAAGATGAAGGTGTTAACAAGGCGCCCTGCCGGGTTTTCCAAGCTCGGGGACACGTCGTGGATGAAGGTAGCCATCAGTGTTAGCAGCACTGGTCATGCGTAGACGGATGAAGTCGATGTTGATGAGACGTCGCACCAGGCTTGCCAGGCCCGAGGACACGTCATGGACGAAGGCAGGCATTGGTGTTGCCAGCACCTGGCCTGCATAGAAGGGGAGCAGCATGAGCTGAACGCCAGGCGGCAGGGGCCAGCAGAGGAGGACTAGACGATAGTTGTGGCGCCAGTAGGCGTGGAGTAGCAGGTGGTGAGGTCGCCCACGGTTATTGGATTAGATGAAGTGGTCGGGAAAGATGATGACGATGGTGGCGATGAGCTGGTGCTGGACGAAGAGGTAGAGGTGGAAGACGAAGTAGGAAGCGGAAGCAGGCAGCCCTTAGGGGCCACGTCGGTTGCCGGTAGGGGCGCGGTGGTGGTGCTCGAAGTAGGCGAGGAAGAACCTGACAACATGATGAAGACCGGGCGCGGACGGTTGTGTTCCCGCGCCTAGGAAGGGGACACAGTGCATACCATGTGGGAGTCGACACGCGGGACAGACGGAGTGAACCGCGCGCCATGGCGCTACAGCCCGGAGGCGCGATGCAGCAGCAGCGCGCGGGAGGACCTCCGGGAGATGATGTCTACTACACAACTTTAATCTTGTAGACTCTGTTAGGCCTCCAAGCGCAGAGTTTTGTAGGACAGTAGAAAATTCTCTCAAGTGAATGACTTAAGATTTATCAATCTATGGGAGGTGTAGGACGAAGATGGTCTCTCTAAAACAACTCTACAATCAAATAGAAGAAATCTCTTGTGTTGACAACACACCCAAGACAATGGTAAATTGTATAAGTGCACTAATTCGGCGAAGCGATGGTGACACAAGTGTAGTACGGATAGTAGATATATGTTTTTGTAGCCTGAAATAATATAAATAGCAAGGTAGCAAGTGATAAAAGTGAGCACAAACGATATTGCAATGCTTAGAAACAAGGCCTAGCGTTCATACTTTCACTAGCGTAATCTCTCAACATTACTAACATATTTAAATCATATAACAATCCCTCAACATGCCACTACTAGGGAAAACTTTACACACATAACCTTACCAGCAGCAAGTTCTAAAATAAGGCGCTACTTCTACTTATCAGTAGCGCGTGAGGAAAAACCACGCTACTGGTATCCACGTAGCAGTAGCGCGCCTCTACTAAACAGCGCTACTACTATAGTTGGGACGAGGTGGCCGCCAGACTAGGTATACTAGTAGCACGTTTCGTGAGAGCGCGCTGCTGCTATTGTACTTAGCAGTAGCGCTTTTCACCAACCAACGCTACTGCTACGGGTGCCTTATCCCAAGTTCTATCCCCCGTGCCTGACCTTCTTCTTCCTCCCCTCACTCTGCCTACTCTGCCTCCGCCGCCGCTGTCGTCCTCCCTCCTCCTTCCTCGGTATGCCCTCCTCCCTCCTCTACCTCCTCCTCCCACCGCCCTCCTCCCTCGTCCTCCGGCCAAGCCCTCCTCCCTCCTCTCCTCCGGCCAAGCCCTCCTCCGCTAGCCCCCCCTCTCCCACCCCTCCCTCCTCCCCCTCCTCCTCTCTCCTCCCTCCTCCGACCCTCCTCCCTCCCCCCACCCCCTGCTCCCTCCTCCCTCCCCATCTCTCCTCACTCTGTTCTTGCATAGAGTAGATATTTTTAGTAAATTAGTAAAAATTCTAACTAGCTAGGTTAACTAGTTTAATTAGGTTAATTATCTAGGTTAACTAACTAGGTTATTTATAGTAAGTGCTTAATAGAACTAGTTTATTTATAGTAAGTGCTTAATAGAACTAGTTCATTTATAGTAAGTGCTTAATAGAATTAGTTTATTTATAGTAAGTGATTAATATATTTTGTTTATATTTTTTATGCAGAAATTAAGTATTTGCCCCTGCCTCATCCCCGCAGTCGTCCCCATCGTCGACTCCTTAAGACCTCTAGGTGAGAATATCCAAATGATAATGTGTTGTAAATGTCGATGACGAAAATGCTAGTGCTAGTTTCCATGTCATTGATGTCGATGATGATGCATTCTGAATATAGAGGATGTCTTGGTGTTCTTGTTTGCAATTTGCCTCCGAGTGGCCTATGTTTTGCCGGAATATTGATTCATTTCCGTCCCGACAAATTTTAGGCGCTCGATATGTCCTGTCTTTAGCAAAGGTCATGCAGATTTTTTTCATGAATTTTAGCATGACTTGTGCTACAATGTAGGGCATATCGAGTGCTTGTGTTAAGTTTCCTGGTAGTTGCCTTCGTTCGATTTTCAATTAATGTTTCAACTATGAACATAGGAAATGTCTGACAACGAAAAGGAATTCAGTATGTGCGAATACTGCGAAGACGAGCGCGGCCTGTGCGACAGGCCTCACCTAGTTGGTGGTAGGCGCTTCAGCATCGTGCTGGATGAGAACTTCAGAGTGGATACAGTAAGTCACAATGACAAGTCTTTTTTCGTAATTAAGCATGACTTCTGCTTCTTTTGCTTCAACTTATAATTTTAAATTTTTACTATTCTACCAGCGTATCCCCTGCCATGCAAGAATTTATGTCTTGGATAAGATTGGTTTCAGTACTATGAAAAGTATGGAGGTAAAGAGAGTTCACTTGAGGACCGAGCATGATTATACTTTTTCCGTAAAATTATACAATGCAGACACCTACACCTATTTTGAATGCAAAAATTGGAGAGCACTATGCAAGGCTTATGCATTTGAGCCTGATATGCTTATCACCTTTGATATTCATCCAGAAGATGAAATTAAAGGTAATATCAACATCTGGGTCGATGTGCAGACGCCTCCAGTTCTACCATTATGCGAGTTTCTCAACCATATTTATGTCTTGGATATTGTTTATTTAAAAATAGTTGACAACTAATTTCTATTGACATCTTATTTCCATTCAAGCGAACATGTCCGGCGCTTGGTAGACAACACCTACTACTGTCCCAGGGCTGAACTAAACTGCGAGGAGATAAGTCATTATGTTTCATGACTTGAGGATCTTGATACTGTCAAGACAGGTTATTTTCTTGGACTTCAAAATATTAGTACTCAAAACATGTGACCACTAGTGTGCGTATTGAACTACGGTCACATCTATTTAGGAAAGATGGTAAGATTTTTACTATTTGTCCTCAGTGCATCTTTTGCATATATTATTTTTTAAACTAAACTTCATTGCTAAGTATGTTACTACGATGTTCTTCAACAAGGACTCCCGATGAATGTTGTGCCTCATTGGATCCAGCCTAAAGGTCGCATGACAATGGTTAGCTTACGGCCAAGACATCCTACATTGCACATGAGTGCATTCAAGATTTCTCGAAGCGAGCAAGAGTCTTAATAGTCAAAGACTGGAGCAAAATTGTGAAGGATCATAGCAGAGAAGTACTAGGGGGCAGCAATCAGAAGCGCGACCCATAATTATGAGACAATTTCATCTGGATTCTTCAATATGATGAACCAAGAGTGCTACACATGTTCTATGCTATTTTACATGAGAGAGAGAGAGCAGCCAGAGTGATTAGCTAGCTAGAATGAGTTTGAAGATGATGATGTGCTACACTATGACTATGATGACTAAATAGCTAGTGTTGGTGGTAATGACTATGATGATTATTATTAGCTAGTGTTGGTGGTGATTAGATAGCTACACTATGCCTGTGATATTTAAATAGTGTTGGTGGTAATGACTATGATGATTATTAGCTAGTGTTGTTGGTGATGATATGATGCAAGAGTTTTTATATTAATATAATGATGATGTTGATCATGATTATCATGATGATTTGTTATTATGATCATGATTAGTTATTATATCATAAGTGGAAGGAACACGGATTAGATTCATGTGGATGGATCAAAGTGACCAAAAGTTGAATTAGTAGGATCGTCGTCCTAATTCAACTTTTGATTCATCCAAATGAATCTAATCAATGTTTTTTTCTCACAATCATATATTAATTCATCATGGACATAATGATATAACAACCTCTTAATTGGTACTGTATCAAAATTTGTATAACAGCGTATAAATACACTAAATAAAAAAAATGAAAAACAGAATAGTGGTAGTGTGGGGCACGAAAAACGCTACTACTAGTTAGATTAGCAATAGCGCTTGTATGGAAAGCGCTACTGCTAAGTAGCTATAACAGTAGCACGGGTAGGAACGCACTACTGTTAAGTGTTAGCTGTAGCGCCGTATAGCGCATACCCGCGCTACTGATAGCCCTCAGACCCGCGCTAATGCTAGGCTTTTCCCTAGTAGTGTGCGATAAAGAATCACTCCAAATTTCTTATCAGAGAAAGTAGGATGAAAACATGTATCAACCTTTATGCCTAGATTACCTCAATGTCACCATGGGAATCCGCAAGTTGATTATCGAAACATATATCAAGTGATCTCAATAGATTACCCCATTGTCACCACGAGTATCCACAAGCAAGACATACATCAAGTGACCTTAAATTCAAAGTATTCAATCCAACATACGAAATTTCAAAGAGCAAGACTCAATTCATGACAACAAAGATGGAGAGGGAAGAACACCATATGATCCAACTATATTAACAAAGCTCATGGTACATCAAGATCGTGCCCTATCAAGATCACAAGAGAGAGAGAGAGAGAGATCAAATACACAGTTATTGGTACTACCCTTAGCTCCGGGTGTGAACTACTCACACATCACCATCAAAACGGAGGAGAAGTTGGTGGTGATGGTGATGACACTACTGGGAAAGGGCTTATAGGAGATCACAAATTTGTGGCGGGCAAGGCGGGGCACCCGCCACAACTATTTCTGAAAGCAAGCAGTGGCGGGTAGCAAAGCGTGCCCGCCACAGCTAGATGCTTAACTGTGGCGGGGCGCTGGCTGCTCGCCATAGCTATTACCTGCTGGGTGGGACTTGTTTGCGTAACTCATCTCTGACGAGCATGTTGGGAAACGCTGCATGGAAAACAAAAAAATTCTACGCACACACAAGATCTATCCATGCATGGAGATGCATAGCAACGAGAGGGAGAGAGTCTGTCTACGTACCCTCATAGACCGTAAGCGGAAGCGTTTGAAAACACGGTTGATTTAGTCGAACTTTCTTTGCGATCCAACCGATCGAGTACTGAATGTACGACACCTCCGTGTTCAGCACATGTTCAGCTCGGTGACGTCCTCCGCCTTCTCGATCCAGCACGACGGCGAGGTAGTGGATGAGTTCCGGCAGCACGAAGGCGTGGTGACGGTGATGGTGAAGCTATCTCCGCAGGGCTTTGCCTAAGGACTACGAAAATACGACCGGGGATGTAAACGGTGGAGGGGGGCACCGCACACGACTAAGGGATTGTTGTGCTTGTGCTAGACGCCCCCCTCCCACATATATATAGGTGGGGGGGGGGGGCAAGGGGAGAGGCCGAGGGACGCCCCAAGTAGGTCCGAAACCTACTTGGGATCCTTCCCTAGGCCGCCCCCTTTCCTTCTTTTGGCACCAAGGGAAAGGAAGGAGGAGGTGGCGCCCCCCTTTCCTTTCTCCCACAAGGGGGGAAAGGCAGGAGGACGTGGCGTTCCCCCTTTCCTTCTTCTAGGGCCAGTGGCCTGGGAGGGGGCACGCCAGCTCCTCTATGGCTTGGTGTGTGCCTCTCCTTGGCCATTAGGCCCATAGACCTCCCGGGACCCCTTCCGGTGATCCGATGAGTACCCGGTGCACTCTGAAACTATTCTGGTGTCCGAATACCATCGTACTATATATCAATCTTTACCTCTTGACCATTTCGAGACTCCTCGTCATGTCCGTGATCTCATCCGGGACTCCCAACAACATTCGGTCACCAAATCATATAACTCATATAACATTATATCGTCAACGAACGTTAAGTGTGCAGACCCTATGGGTTCGAGAACTATGTAGACATGACCGAGACACCTCTTCGGTCAACAACCAATAGCGGAACCTAGATGCCCATATTGGTTCCTACATATTATACGAAGATCTTTATCGGTCGAACTGTTATGACAACATACACAATTCCCTTTGTCCATCAGTATGTTACTTGCCCGAGATTCGATCGTCGGTATCTCTATACATAGTTCAATCTCGTTACCGGCAAGTCTCTTTACTCGTTCTATAATACATCATCTCGTAACTAACTCATTAGTCATCTCCTAATGATGTGATCTCATTATCAAATGACAACACATGTCTATGGTTAGGAAATTTTAACCATCTTTGATCAACGAGCTAGTCTAGTAGAGGCTTACTAGGGACACGGTATTTGTTTATGTATTCACATATGTATTTAAGTTTCCTATCAATACAATTCTAGGATGAATAATAAACCTTTATCATGAATAAAGAAATACAAAATAACAATTTTATTATTGCCTCTAGGGCATATTTCCTTCAGTCTCCCACTTGCACTAGAGTCAATAATCTAGATTACATAGTAATGAATCTAATACCCATGGAGTCGTGGTGCTGATAATGTTTTGCTCGCGGAAGAGGCTTAGTCAATGGGTCCGCCACATTCAGATCCGTATGTATTTTGCAAATCTCTATGTCTCCATCCTTGACCTTTTCACAAATGGAGTTGAAGCGTCTCTTGATGTGTTTGGTTCTCTTGTGAAACCTGGATTCCTTCGCCAAGGAAATTGCTCCAGT
Source organism: Triticum monococcum (assembly GCA_034509565.1). Taxonomy (NCBI): domain Eukaryota; kingdom Viridiplantae; phylum Streptophyta; class Magnoliopsida; order Poales; family Poaceae; genus Triticum; species Triticum monococcum. Next base: position 6,545,793 of record CM067847.1, on the reverse strand, counting down.
GTTGTCACAAATGATTTTCATTGGACCCGATGCACTAGGTATTACACCTAGATCGGATATGAACTCCTTCATCCAGACTCCTTCATGTGCTACTTCCGAAGCAGCTATGTACTCCGCTTCACACGTAGATCCTGCCACGACGCTCTTCTTGGAACTGCACCAACTGACAGCTCCACCATTCAATATAAATACGTATCCGGTTTATGACTTAGAGTCATCCGGATCTGTGTTGAAGCTAGCATCGATGTAACCATTTACGATGAGTTCTTCGTCACCTCCACAAACGAGAAACATATCCTTGGTCCTTATCAGGTACTTCAGGATGTTCTTGACCGCTGTCTAGTGATCCACTCCTGGATTACTTTGGTACCTCCCTGCCAAACTTATGGCAAGGCACACTTCAGGTCTGGTGCACAGCATAGCATACATGATAGAATCTATGGTTGAGGCAAAGGGAATGACTTTTATTCTCTATCTTCTACAGTTGTCAGGCTTTGAGTCTGACTCAATTTCACACCTTGTAACACAGGCAAGAACCATTTCTTTGACTGATCCATTTTGAACTTCTTCAAAACTTTATCAAGGTATGTGCTTTGTGAAAGAGTCCTATCAAGCGTCTCGATCTATCTCTATAGATCTTGATGCCCAAGATATAAGCAGCTTCACCAAGGCCTTTCATTGAAAATTTCTTATTCAAGTATCTTTTATGCTATCCAAAAATTCTATATCATTTCCAATTAACAATATGTCATCCACATATAATATCATAAATACTACAGAGCTCCCTCTCATTTTCTTGTAAATACAGGCTTCACCATAAGTCTGTATAAAACCATATGCTTTGATCACCTCATCAAAGCGTATATTCCAACTTCGAGATGCTTGCACCAGTCCATAGGTGGATCGCTGGAGCTTGCACACTTTGTTAGCACCTTTAGGATCGACAAAACCTTCTGGTTGCATCATATACAACTCTTCTTTAAGATATCCATTAAGGAATGCAATTTTGACATCCATTTGCCAGATTTCATAATCATAAAATGCGGCAATTGCTAACATAATTCGGACGGACTTAAGCATCGCTATGGGTGAGAAAGTCTCATCGTAGTCAACTCCTTGAACTTGTCGAAAACCTTTCTCAACAAGTCGAGCTTTGTAGATAGTAATATTACCATCAGCGTCAGTCTTCTTCTTGAAGATCCATTTATTTTCTATGGCTTGCTGATCATCTGGCAAGTCCACCAAAGCCCACACTTTGTTCTCATGCATGGATCATATCTCAGATTTCATGGCCTGAAGCCATTCGTCGGAATCTGGGCTCATCATAGTTTCTTCATAGTTCGTAGGTACGCCTTGGTCTAGTAACATGACTTTCAGGACAGGATTACCGTACCACTCTGGTGCGGATCCTGCTCTAGTTTACCTATGAAGTTTAGTAGTAACTTGATCTGAAGTTTCATGATCATCATCATTAGGTTCCTCTCTAGCCGGTGTAGGCATCACGGGAACAATTTTCTCTGATGTACTACTTTCAAGTTCAAGAGAAGGTACAACTACCTCATCAAGTTCTACTTTCCTCCCACTCACTTCTTCCGAGAGAAACTCCTTTTCTAGAAAGGACTCATTCTCAGCAACAAAGGTCTTGACTTCAGATCTGTGGTAGAAGGTATACGCAATAGTTTCTTTCAGGTATCCTATGAAGACACACTTCTCCGATTTAGGTTCGAGCTTATCAGGTTGAAGCCTTTTGACATAAGCGTCGCATCCCCAAACTTTAAGAAATAGTAGCTTAGGTTACTTGCCAAACCACAGTTCATACGGTGTTTTCTCAACGAATTTAGACGGTGCCCTATTTAATGTGAATGCAGCTGTCTCTAATGCATAACCCCAAAATGATAGTGGTAAATCGGTAAGAGACATCATAGAACGCACCATATCTAATAAAGTACGGTTACGATGTTCGGACACACCATTATGTTGTGGTGTTCCAGGTGGCGTGAGTTGTGAAATAATTCCACATTGTTTTAAATGAAAGCCATACTCGTAACTCAAATATTCGCCTCCGCGATCAGATCATAAAAACTTTATTTTCTTGTTACAATGATTCTCCATTTCATTCTGAAATTTTTGAACTTTTCAAATGTTTCAGACTTGTGTTTCATCAATTAGATATACCCATACCTACTCAAATCATTTACGAAGGTCAGAAAATAACTATACCCGCCGCGTGCTTCAACACTCATGGGACCACACAAATCGGTATGTATTATTTCCAATAAGTCATTAGCTCGCTCCATTGTTCTGGAGAACCGAGTTTAGTCATCTTGCCCATGAGGCATGGTTCGCAAGTATCAAATGATTCATAATCAAGTGATTCCAAAAGTCCGTCTGCATGGAGTTTCTTCATGCGCTTTACACCAATATGTCCTAAACGGCAGTGCCACAAGTATGTTGCACTATCATTATGAACTTTGCATCTTTTGGCATCAATATTATGAATATGTGTATCACTACAATCGAGATTCAACAAGAATAGACCACTCTTCAAGGGTGCATGACCATAAAAGATATTATTCATATAAATAGAACAACCATTAACCGTCTCGTAGTAAACAAGATTCAGATATAATGTTCATGCTCAACGTGGGCATCAAATAACAATTGTTGATGTCTAAAACTAATCCCGAAGGTAGATGTAGAGATAGCATGCCGACGGCGATCACATCGACTTTGGAACCATTCCCGATGCGCATCGTCACCTCATCCTTAGCCAATTTTCATTTATTCCGCAGCTCCTGTTTCGAGTTACAAATATGAGCAACCGAACCAGTATAAAATACCCAGGCGCTGCTATGAGCATTAGTAAGGTACACATCAATAACGTACACATCAATAACATGTATATTAAATATACCTTTGTTCACTTTGCCATCCTTCTTATCCGCCAAGTATTTGGGGCAGTTCCGCTTCTAGTGACTATTCCCTTTACAGTAGAAGCACTCAGTTTCAGGCTTGGGTTCAACTTTGGGTTTCTTCCCGGGAGTGGCAACTTGCTTGCCATTCTTCTTGAAGTTCCCTTTCTTCCCCTTGTCCTTTTTCTTGAAACTAGTGGTCTTGGTAACCATCAACACTTGATGCTCCTTCTTGGTTTCTACCTCCGCGGCCTTAAGCATTGCGAAGAGCTCGGGAATTATTTTGTTCATCCCTTGCATATTATAGTTCATCACGAAGCCTTTGTAGCTTGGTGGCAGTGATTGAAGAACTCTGTCAATAACACAATCATTGGTACCGTAGGGTGCTATACAAACGGTTTTTAACCCCTTTCCGGGACGGGATTTGGAACCGTCGCCAAGTGAGTGACTGCTATAGCGGGTCCTTCCCACACGACCCAGAAACCGTCAGGGATAAGGCGAGCGGCTACTGACGATTGCCATAGAATAAACGTATGAGAAGTCGACCCAGTCCCACACGTTACATCTCGACGTTACGTTTCTAATCAGAGAGACATCCCAAATGATTACGCCGCTATAGTCGTGTGAAAAAGGTGGACATCAACATTTAATCTACCGATATGTTTGCGATAGGTACGTTATCGCACATAGTTCAAGAATATAATATGTGTGCGGTGCCTCTACTAACGCCAACGTGTCCATTTTCATAACTGTGTGAATTGGTATCCCTATCACACAAGCACACTGGTTTGAAACGTTTGCCGTATTACCATGAATTGTACATGCATATGAGTCGAAACCGTGTGTGCATCTGTCGGGCATCACAAACGTTTCACGTCAAAGAACTGTCTATTCTTTATTTTTCATCGCACACGCTGTTTTCTTTCTAACCGTGTGCACATTATTTTATTCGGTCATGTATAATTTTATTTTTGCCTATAATTTATTATTCAAATTGGAAATTTTGAAATATGAAATGTGGAATTCAAATTCCCAGCACAATGGTTCAACAATGAATCAATAAATAAAATTGTCAGTACAATATGTTCAGTAATTATAGGATTAGACAGCAGTTAATTATGATGAACCATAATATTTAGAGGCGGTAAAGGTAAAGAGACAAGTGTAAATCATTTTAACTGGCGATGGTGTTGAAGAAGTGGAATGCCGATAATGTGCCTTGCTGCATGCCATAGGCATGAAAAACTTTTGTCCAACCCCTTGTGACGATCGTCCGCCCATCCTTCATCGCCTTCAGGAAACTTTTAGAGCATTATCATGATAGCATGAATTATATACTTTAACCTTAGTTGCCTCCACTCCGGTCGTGTAGTTTGCAAGGTAATCATCAGTAAATAGTTTCGGAAACCATTGAAAAGAGAAAAAAAATTAGATACTAAGGTCTAATAGAGTAACTTGTTGTGGGCAGGGGGAAAAGGCAACATATTACTTACCATCCTAAAATTCACTGTTGTCTTGGACAAAGTGTAAATAAAGAGCTAAATTCCCATCACCCGTTTCTTTCGCCTAACAATCTTTCTTAGTTTCCTCACTTGACACTTGTTCATGAATATCTAATTACCCCATACGCAAAAGGGATTGAAGCGTGGATCAGTACCGCTCATATATGTACCTACAAGCAACCAGTAAATGTTAGAAGCTAAACTGAGATTGCACAAATGATGTAAAATACAATTACCTACGTTCGTAAGTAGAAGTATTTTTTAGAGATTTCAATATGAACTACATACGGATGTATATATAATTATAGATATAGTTTAGATTAGAATCTAGATTCACTCATTTTTCTACTTATGTAGTATATATTGAAATCTTTAAAAATACTTATATTTAGGAACTGATGGTGTATAAGCCATAGGATGTAGCTAACCTCGACGACAAACAACAACATCTCCCATTGTAGCCCTGTTTATGTACATCGAAAGCCAATGTTAACTAAAGCAGGGTTAGCATCCATCAAAAATAGCAAATTGTAATAAAATGGCAGCATCTGTACTAATATCTTCATTGCGAAAGAGTAACACGGTAGCAAAGGGACGGATTGAAAAATGGATACAACTGTTAATTGTAACAGGCTTAATAGTCATGTTTCCCTTTTTTGATTTCCTTTTTTTCTTTTAATTTTTATACTTCCAAATATTATATATATATATATATATTACATAAATCATTCTACATAAAACATTTTAAAAATGTTAACCAACCATTTGAAAAATGTTAAATGTGTATAGAGAAAATGTTTATCACATATACAAAATATGTATACAAAACAATGTGTATGAAACAAATTGATCATTGAAAAAATTGTTAATAAGCATCCAAAAAATGTTAAATGTGTATAGAAAATATATTGACCATGTATACAGAAAAATATTAAATTTGTATTGGAATAATATTAATCTAGCATTTGAAAAAAATGTTAAGTGTGTGTACAAAAAATGTTGACCATGTATTCCAAAAATGTTAAATTGGTATTTGAAAAATATTAATTAAGAATAGGAAAAAAGTTAAATGTGTATATAAAAATGTTAACCATATATTAAAAAAATTATTAATCTTGTATTTGGAAAATGTTAATCAAGCATTTGATAAAAAAGTAAATGTGCATTGCAAAATGTTGACCATGTATTAAAAAATGTTAATCTTATATTAAAAAAATGTTAATCAAGCATTTGAGAAAATGCTAAATGTATATATAAAAAATATTTACCATGTATTGAAAAATGCTAATAAGTTATTTGAAATATGTTAATCAAGCATTTGAAAAATGTTAAATGTGTTTAAAAAAATATTAACCCTGTATTCAATAAATGTTAAGCTTATATTTTAAAAACATTAAATATGTATTTGAAAAACATATTTGATATATACCAAAAATGTGTATAGGAAATAGTGAAAATTCGAGAGAACAAAAAGAAACAGATGAAACATGAGAAAAGAAACAATAAAAACTGAACAAAAATGAAATAGAGGAAAAAAAGCCAGTGCAAAACGAGAAAGAAACAAAAAAACCAAAGAAAAAAACCAATAGCAACATAAGAAAACATAGGAAAACAGAAAAAATTTACCCAAAAAACCCGGAAACCGGTGAAAAAGTGGCTCTTTTTTCCTTTAATTTGGTCGCCCGCTACTAACTTAAACACGAACGCGCCCGGTGTATCAGTGGCTAGGGAGCTGCACTGCACCCAGGAGATCCCGTGATTGATCCTCGCTCGTTCTTTTTTTCTCTGCTGAATTTCTTTTAAGTGTGCGCGAATGGGCCAGCCCGCAACAATTTAGGCGAGACCAAAGGAGGACTCGCTATAAGCGAGATATATCCGTTGTGTTTAGCGATCGTGCGTCTTCCATAAGCCACTGACTCATATTTTTCTCATTTGATTTGTTTTCTAATGGTTAAAAGGATTAAGTCTGATGTCAGATTGCCTTTTTCTCAATGGTGAAAAGGATTATGTCAGATGTCAAAGATGGATCAGGGGTGGGTCATCCGGTTTGTTCTTTCTTACTATTGTCAACTGTGATCTGAATGTTGTGTATATGGGTGTATCTCTTCTGTGTTTGTCCAAGACTGTGTTCTCATCTCTTCAACTTGTACACATTCGTCATTACTAATGAGTGCATCAGCGAATTTCTTTAGACCACGGAGGCCACAACCACACTAGAGGAGGATCGCATAACCACAATGGTTCTAAGAATGGGAATGGGAACGGAGCCAACACTAATCAGAACCGCCCCAATCCAGCCACACCCGCCAAAAGGGACTTAAGTCATGTTACTTGTTTCAAGTGCGGGAAGACTGGACACTACGCCACGGAGTGCCCTGAAGGAAAGAATGGAAAGGGAAATGGGAGCGCTGGGAAGAAGCCCAATCCATTCAACAAAGGACAAGTGAACCACGTTAACGTGGAGGAGGTTGAAGAGCGGCCGGATGCGGTAATAGGTAAGTTTTTGGTGAAGTCATTTACCGCTCTTGTTCTTTTCGATACTGGTGCATCACATTCATACATATCAAGGGGATTCGTGGATAAGTTTAAACTACCAACCCAAACACTTAGGACTCCTCTTTTAGTGAGTTCACCCGGAGCTGAGTATATGGCTAGCCGATGGTGTGACCAGATACCCTTAACCATTGGCACACATGTTTTTCCGTCCGACCTAATTATCTTGGAGTCACAAGGATTGGATGTGATATTGGGTATGGACTGGATGTCGAAATTTGGAGGAAGCATTGACTGTGCTAGTAAGTCGATTTGTCTTACCACCCCGGAGGGAAAAAGGATTAAGTATGTGTCTAGGCATGTGCCTAGGAGGATCCAAGTGAATGCCCTTACAGGAGTTGTTCAGGAGGAAGTGCCTGTAGTGAAGGATTACCCGGATGTTTTTCCAGAGGAGCTACCAGGCATGCCACCGGATAGAGACATTGAGTTCTTGATAGAGCTATTGCCAGGTACATGACCAATATCCAAGAGACCCTATTGGATGCCCACAAATGATCTGGAGGAAATTAAGAAACAGATCAAGGAGTTATTGGAGAAAGGATACATTCGAAGAAGTTCATCACCTTGGGGAGCCCCAGTACTTTTGGTTGAGAAGAAGGATAAATCCCTAAGGATGGTTGTTGATTATTGAGCCTTGAATGAAGTGACGATTAAGAACAAGTACCCACTGCCGATGATCAACGATCTGTTTGATCAGTTGCAAGGAGCTAAAGTGTTTTTGAAGATTGATTTGCGATTGGGGTATCATCAGTTGAAGATACGAGAGAAGGATATACCGAAGACGGCGTTCACAACACGATATGGATTATACGAGTATACGGTCATGTCGTTTGGACTGACTAACGCCCCTGCATATTTCATGAGCATGATGAACAAGGTGTTCATGGAGTATTTGGACAAGTTTGTTGTGGTGTTTATTGATGATATTATGGTATACTCGACGAATGAAGAGGAGCACAAGGAGCATTTGCGTTTAGTTCTCGAGAAACTCAGGGAACACCAGTTGTATGCAAAGTTTAGCAAATGCAAGTTTTGGTTGAAGGAAGTCGGGTTCCTTGGACATGTTATATCAGGAGAGGGTATAGCAGTAGACCCCAGCAAGGCTCAGTCAGTCACTGAATGTTTGGCCCCACCTCAATTAGCGAAATCCGCAGTTTTCTTGGACTCGCGGGATACTACCGGAGATTCATTGAGAATTTTTCCAAGATTGCAAAGCCAATGACTGAACTGTTGAAGAAGGATACTAAGTTTAAATGGACAGAAGATTGCGAGGCAAGTTTCCAGGAGTTGAAGAAACGTTTGACTACAGCGCCAGTGCTAACACTGCCGGATATACATAAGGAGTTCCAAGTGTATTGCGATGCCTCTCGCTTAGGACTTGGATGTGTGCTTATGTAGGACGGAAGAGTTGTTTCGTATGCCTCACGACAACTAAAATCTCATGAGTTGAACTATGCCACGCATGATTCGGAGTTAGCAGCCGTAGTGCATGCATTGAAGACCTGGAGACATTATCTTATTGGAAACCGTTGTGATGTATACATGGACCACAAGAGTTTGAAGTACATTTTTACCCAGAAGGAACTGAACCTTCGACAGAGGAGATGGTTGGAGCTTATAAAGGACTATGACATGAAGCTACAATCTAGGAAAGGCCAATGTCGTAGCAGACGCCTTGAGCCGGAAGAGTTATGCTCATATCCTTGAAAGTAAGGGACTGCCAAAGGAATTAGCAGAGGACATCATGGAACTTCGATTGGAGATTGTTCCTAGAGGATTCGTTGCAACATTGGAGGTCTAGTCGAAATTGCTGGACAAGATTCGGGAAGCTCAGAAGGATGACAAAGAGATTGCCGAGATAAAGGAGAAGATGGGCAAAGGAAAGGCCAAAGGTTTTCGTGAGGATGAGCACGATACCTTATGGTTTGAGGACCGAATATATGTGCCTAATAACCAGGAGATCAGGAAGTTAATACTTCAAGAGGCCCATGACTCACCATACTCGATACACCCCGGAAACACCAAGATGTATTTGGATTTGAAGGAACGTTTCTGGTGGACTGGTATGAAGAAGGATATTGCCGGGTATGTAGCCATATGTGATGTATGTCAGAGAGTGAAGGCAAAGCATCAGAAGCCAGCAGGACTGTTACAGCCTATGCCGATACCCGAATGGAAGTGGGATAAACTTGGCATGGACTTTATCACCGGATTGCCCAGGACCAAAGCAGGATAGGATTCCATATGGGTAGTAGTTGATCGCTTGACCAAAATGGCTCACTTCATCCCAGTGAAAACCACCTATACAAGTGCAAAGTTGGCCAAGATATATATGTCCAGGATCATATGTCTACATGGAGTTCCGAGGACCATCGTATCAGATAGAGGAACACAGTTTACTTCAAAGTTTTGGCATCAGTTACACCAGACTTTGGGAACGAGATTGGAGTTCAGTACAACGTTTCACCCGCAGACGGATGGACAGACTGAGAGAGTCAACCAAATTTTGGAAGACATGTTGAGAGCCTGTGCGCTAGATTATGGATCTAGTTGGGATGAAAATTTGCCTTACGCAGAGTTGTCGTACAACAATAGCTACCAAGCCAGTTTGAAGATGGCGCCGTTTGAAGCCCTATATGGACGCCGGTGCAGAACACCGTTAATGTGGGATGAGGTAGGAGACCGACAATTTTTTGGACCAGACTTGATCAAAGAGTCTGAGGAGAAGGTTAAACTGATTCATGACAGACTGAAGATTTCTCAGTCCAGGCAGAAGAGTTAAGCAGACTCAAAACGCAAGGAGGTAACTTACGAAATTGGAGATAGAGCATATCTGCGAGTATCACCCTTGCGAGGAGTGAAACGTTTTGGAGTTAAGGGAAAATTAGCCCCGAGATTTGTAGGATCGTATCGTATTTTGGAACGGATGGGAGAAGTTGCCTACAAGTTGGAATTACTTGAGGGATTGTCAGGAGTTCATGACGTGTTTCACGTTTCACAGCTGAAGAAGTGTCATGCTGAGATGGCCGATATACCATTAAGAGATACAGTACCCTTGGAGGTGATTCAGTTGGACAGTGATTTGACTTATGAGGAGAAACTAGTTAAGATTCTGGAGTTTGCCAGCAGAGTCACCCGCAGTAAGGTTATCAAGTTTTGCAAAGATCAGTGGAGCCACCATACCGAGGATGAAGCCACCTGGGAGCGAGAGGATGATCTTCGCAAAGACCACCCGCACCTATTTTCTAGCCAACCCGAATCTCGAGGGCGAGATTCATCTTAAGGGGGGTAGGTTTGTAACATCCCAAATTTTCAATTTGGAATATTATACATAGATCATTCATGCATATCATGTTTTTTTTTGCGTTTCCGTTCCGTAATCCTCGAAATCCTAAGCAACTCAAGGACCCTCGGAGAGAGTTGGGGATTTCCCGGTTTTCTTATTTGATTCTTTTATCAAATAATGAAACGAGGATTTGATTTTAATTATTTTTCTCTCTGAAAAATATTTCACATTAAGTTTAATGAGAGGAGATAATATGACTTCTCCAAAATAAATGAAATATTGGAGGAAAAATGTTAAAAATCATTTATTTTGTTTTTATTTGATTTTATTCGAATTTTTTTGCATTAGAAAAATTGCATGTTTTCAAAATTGCACTTTAGAGCCAAGAAAATGTTCATCTCGTTCTAAATATTTTATTTAGACGGTGAAAATTTGTTTTGGCATTTTTAGTTATTTATTTATTTTTTTAGGATTTTATTTCTGTCGGCGGAATTGTTTAAAAAAAAGATTCCGCGCCCGACTGGGCCTAGGGCACAGCCGAGCCAGGCCGGCCCGAGCCACCGCCGCCTCCTGCACGCGCGCGTGCCGCCGCCTCCGCTTGGACCAGAGTCCGAGCCGGACTCCGCCTCCGCCGCGCCTTGCCCCCTCCTCCAAGTCGCCGCCCCCGCCCCCTTTCTATACGCCGCCACCCCGAGCCCCAACACCACCACCACCGCCGCCAACCCCGCCGCCGCCGCCCGCGCTCGCCGCCGCTTGCCGCCGCCGCTGCCAAGCCCCGCCGCCCCGCACCCCGCCTCGCCGGACCTCTCGCTGGAGGTACCGCGCCGGATCCGAGCCGCCTTTAAAAAAAACCATTCGGTTTATATTTTTTCGAAACCCTAGTTTTCTTTTTTTAAATAGATCGGTTTTTCTCCGGTTTATTTATTTAGCGAGCGTTCGCTCGTCCGTTCGTTTTAATGATCGCGTTCTTCATTTAGATCCAGTTAACCAACGTTCGTTCGTTAATCTGTTCGTTGTTTTTCTTTTTCTCGGATTTATTCCACGATTTTTCTGATCGCGATTTCTGATCCGAACTTAGTTTCTGTTTATCTTTTCGCTCGTTTATCGGAATCAGGCGATTCAAGCGCCTGGAGTTTCGTCTCGAAACCCTCTTTCCGATTAACCAACTCAAACAAGTTTTTGCTACTGTAAAATTTGACCTAGTTTCAGATTAGTAAACGAAGCTTGTTTCATTCGCCGTTTGAGTTTCGTTGCTTTGTTCGATTTGATTCTTTTTGCGAACCGGAGTTCTTAAGTTGAAATTTCTGGTCAACCTCTCTTATTTGAGTTTTGCTTGTGCATCATTGCTTGTTACTTATGTATGCTATTGTTTGCTTGCGATAGAATTCCCGGAGTGCGAAGCGTGTTACTACGAGTCTCTAGGATTCGCGGATCATCAGCAAGGCAAGTAACACATTGATCATACTCTTTTCATACCCGGTTTTTATGCATTAGTTGCAATCCTCAAACATTGCATGATTAGGATGTCATTAACTTGTGGGTTGGGAAGTAGTTGATGAGGTAGAACCTATTGCCCGGTTATTTTCAAACCCATGGGAGTTACTTCTACGTTTGCTTATATTACTATGCTATGCTATGCTCGTAGACGTGGATTGTGTTTGAGTGAAATTCATGACAGATGTGAGATTGTTAATTAATGGTTCAACTTAAGGTGGCAACTTAATCAAACAACTGGGTGGATTGAGGCACCTGGGGAACCCAGTGTTGTCTGTAACTTTTTTTGGAAATCCCGGAGTACCCGTGTGATCTTCCTATGGACCGCCACCCAGGCTCAAAGGGAACTGAGATGATTCATGGTAGAAACTTCCGTGTGCAGCCACAAGCTATTATGGGCTCTAGCATATTTGACTAAGTTACGTGAAGCTCTTGAAGAGGTAGATCAGCAGGTAGTGGGTTTTGTAGGCTTTGTATGGTCTACCCGGAGTAGAGAGTTAATGTTTCTGAAAGACTGTGTCTCGGTCATCCGTTTCTCAAACACCTTGTAGTGCGAGAAATCAAACGGAGGCGATCGAGTCTTGTGGGGAAAAGTGCGCAAACCTCTGCAGAGTGTACAATCTAATCATGGTTAGCCGTGTCCCCGGTTATGGATAATTCTTGAGTATCTAGTACTTGGGTTATCACATGTATCTCATCATGTTTAATTAATATTGTTGGAAGTTTAATCACTTTAATTGGGATTGAATTGGAGGAACCTTCTTAATGTTGTTCAACCACCATGATAGTTAAAATTAAAATCTATTCCTTTGTTGTAGGGAAAAATTGGCTTTTCGCAAAACTATAACTATAGAGCTTTTCCACCAGCTATATATGCATGTAGCCATAGCATTATTCCGTTCTTGCTCTATTGTGTTATATTGCCAGCATATTTCATGTGCTGACCCGTTTTCGGGCTGCAACGTATTATGTTGCAGACTTTTCAGACAAGGAGTAAAGTTCGTTAGGTCGTTGCCGTGCAGCTCAGCTATGCCGTTGGAGTTGATGGACTCACTTTATCTTCCAAGCCTTCCGCTGTTATCGTATTAGATGGCCTTAAGCCATATTATTGTAATAAGTTCTCTCTTGAGACATTCAATATAATAAGTGTGTGATTGCTACTCTGTTATAAATCCTTCGAGTACTGTGTGTGTTAGCATTACCGATCCAGGGATGACACTGAAGCACAGAGACTTGACCATCTGAGGTCGGGTCGCTACAGTGTTCTCACAAGGAATGGACACCTTCGACCCATATGACTGAAGGTGTGACAGAGAAGGGCAAGGCTCCTGCGGTTTCCGTCTTACTGGGAAGACACAGACTGCTATTATGAGGCCATCACCTTCAACTGCTCTCAGTCGACTGATGTTCAGACTCGCCTCATTACCCAGAAGAATCAACTCAGGGGCACGTTTGCGTGCGCGGGATGGGAGCCTGGTGAGAGACGACGAGCCTCTCACCACTCCTCCTGCCGCTACAAACTTCGGCTTCCCTTTAGGTCGAGAGTATGCCGACTTCTTCGACGATGTTAAGTTTCCCATAACTTTTCTCAATTCTCCATAAAAAATTACACTCAAAAAGGTTTCCCATAACTTTTCTATTAGGCAATCTAGGCTTCACCCTTACGCCGCCAGCGCGTCTGCCTGCGGATGCCCTAGATATTTCTAGTTGAGCAAGCAGGATCCTCTCATCCTCTGCATGACTGCACCACCATGGGATCTTCTCAGAGTTACCTGTAGAGCCTCCGCACACGTGCACTGCTATGGTGATCCTCTCAGATTTTGTTGGAGCCGCTCCTTCTATACATGACTAGCTGCACCGCCTCGGCGCCGACACGATCCAGTGGACATGGAGATCCGCGGAGAGCGAGATGCTACGTACGTATACCCAGCCTGATGGCCGGCGATTCCCCATCGATGAACAACCGCGTGATCTAGCGGATATGAAGACGCGCAGAGCGAGATGTGTTTGGCTGGCCAGCAGTAGATGTAGATCAGCAGCGCTGATGAGATCAAGTTCTACGTGCAGGTCTGCAGTGTCAGTTAAACGGATATTGTCGACACATAAACTATCTTGCATGTATGTCGGTGACGTTGCCCAGGAAGACCATATGCACACGCCGAGGTGATCAAAGGTAGGCATCGGTAACTACACAAATAGCACTATCTATTTCTCTATATAGTATAGCATATGGTGTATAGATTGTTATACATTTTGATCTTTTCTTTCTTCTGTATTGCACTCGGTAGACCCCAGCAGTGACATAAGACGAGGTCTGCAGTATGTCAGATATAATTTTTTGGCACGCCTTCTTTTAGAGGTATTGTGTGCATGAAAGATCATGCATTCATGCTTATGCATTCGTATCTCCTTCTTGCTGTGCCTACTCCTCTCCGGCCTCTGGTTACGCGTTGCAGCAGAATCACAACTTGATCTTGCTTAGGTCTGCAAACTTCTCCATAAAAATCATGGGAAAACAGAATTATAAAAGCTTGGAGATACAGAAATAATAGAACGGCTTCCTTCTCCTGCTTGGACTGTGAAGTCATGCGCCCAAATTGCTAGAAAGTTAGAGAAATTTATGTTTAGCAGCAAGAAGGTGAGCTGCATATACCTTCGATGTACGTACCTACCCAAGTCCTGTGGTATATAACTATATATGTATATTAGATGGCAGTATATTTTCATTGTTTTCTCTTTGTGCTGGGGTAATCTGCGTTTTTCTCCTATGTACGTAGTCCACTATTCAGAAGTTGAATGATTTATACCAATGTTAGAGACATAATGATATGTAATACGAGCTTCTATATGGAAATCCTGGCAAAATGAATTCGGTAAGCTTGGAGGTTGAGCGCCTCGCGTATTTTTCTTTTCTAGGTGTGACGTACATGGATAGGTGGCTGAAGGCGAACAAAAGGGAAGCACACATGGCTGAGTGAGCAGTTCAGTGTTGGCGGTCTGCCTCGGCCATTCCACGTCCTAGAGAAGACGGTTTGGTCGCCCCCGACCTACAGAGGGAAACGCCATGAAGTTGTGCTTTTGGCATGATCCCCAGCGACACTCGAGTGTATTCTTACTAGTTGCACCCTGCTCCTGGACAACAAACAGGTAATGGCAGGTTGATGCGTGCCTAGATACAATTGATACTGTAAACAATGGCTAGATTACGATTTTCCATACTGAAGTAGGAGCATTTACCATTACCCGTTTAAGCAATCATAAAATAATATCTTTCTAACAACATTAAATCAACTTCTCGATGCAACTTGGTATCGATAATATAGTGTGATTTTCAAAATCAAAACTAAAGACTATAAATGTGATTCTTCTCCTGAAATCTTGCTCTATAACAAAAACATTTTTAGTTTTTAGTTAATACTGAATTTTCTATTTGTTTGGTAGGTATTTGTGTGGGGAACCTTTCAGTTAGGATGTGTGAACTATTACAGGCGGCCTCTTCCTCATGGATTTTGCACATTACACATACTTGTTTGTCTCTTTGTGATTTAAGGTATATAGTAACCTACATTATTACAAAAAGAACATATCAAAATAATAGCCATGTTATCTGTTTTGATTAGAGATCAGAAGTGGATCGCTAATTGAAAGAGAAAGTGAACTATCACTAGTGCAGAACCGGGCAATAGCACCGGTTCGTAAGGCCCTTTAGTGCCGGTTCGGTAACCGGCACTAAAGTGTGGGCACTAAAGCCCCCCCCCCCCTTTAGTACCGGTTCAGCACGAACCGGTGCTAAAGGGCAACCACGTGGCACGAGCCAGCTCCGGGGGCAGGGACACCAACCGGTATTAAAAGGTTGGAGTTTTTTTGGGTTTATGATTTCTTTTTCATTTAATTTTGTGTTTTCCATTTAATTCTTTTTCGTTTGCTGGTATTTTACGATACTACATATTAGCTAGCTATATATATATATATATATATATATATATATATATATATATATATATATATATATATATATATATATATATATATATATATAGACACACACACACACACACACACACACAATTAGCTAGCTATATACAATTTCTCTTAATTGGTGCCTTCGTAGCCAGTGGCATTATAGCCTAATTGGTGCCTTCGGAGCACGATGACAATTGGAAGTGGTTCATGGGGGCGGTAGCGGGTAATAGTATTCTCCTTTGGGATCTATGACCTGGTCGAGCAAAAATCCCGCTATTTCCTCTTGAATTGCTTCTATGCGCTCCTCTGCTAGGAGCTGCTCCCGCACATCTCTGAACTGTTAAGAAGGAGATCAATATGCATGTGTATTAGTTGTGTGACTAGATATTGATAATGGTGTAAAAACTGTGAATAGTGTTCTGACAAACGTACCCAGCCCTGTCTTTGAGATCTGCTCCTTTCGGACGTCATCATGCGAATGTTCTCGCAAACGTAGTATGCACACAGATTATTCCCCGGCGCCTGCTTCAGGACCTTTACGAGAATGGAATTTGATCAGATAATAATTAATCAAGCATGATAATTAAAGAGATGGCAGCTAGCTAGCTAGTACTACTTAATTACTTACCTTGGGTTGATACCATTTCAGCTTTCGTTTTCATTGGCCTGGAGTGACGCTGATGAACTTTGCCCAAGCTCTGCCCGCCGACAAAGAAAATGAATAAAGGGGTTATTAAATAGTTCATATCAGGAAATGACGAACTAAATAGGCCGAGATATAGTTAATAATGATTGAAATTACCTATTGACTATCCCAAACAAGATGGTGTAGTCACTTTCTTTTTTAAGTAGTGAGTCCAGTACTTCAACTGTTCCTTCATCAACTTTAATGATTAACAAGATCCAGTGAAATCTGCATGCACACACGTTTGCATGTCTTAATTAAGCGGGCATATGTAAGAAAAACATGTAGCTAGCTAGTAGGCAAAAATAGAATTTGTAGTATAAGACAGTGTGACTCACTCGAAGTTGTAAGGAAGTAGTATATCTTCATTGGTATTGAGGCGCTTGAAGAACTCTAGCATGCTTTCCTCTACACTTTTTTCATAATATGCATCTAATTTCCATGTGTATTCATTAATGGTATTTGGGTCAATGAACCCAATGCCATAGCGTCCATCTTTTTTCATTTCATACATCTTCATCCTGCATAATACCACAGAAAAGAATATACTGAGGATAATTACAGGTAATGATTGATCAAAATGATCACTACAGCTAGCTTGAGACTTAAATTACAGAAAGAAATCACTTACAGACAATAGCAACTGACGATAGATTTGTCGAGTGCGTCTTGATTGTATAACTGAAATAGTTCTGAATACTCAACGGACACAGCTTTCTCATGGAAGTAATGATCTTTCTTGACATTCACCATGAGGGACTCGATTGGAAATCTTGGTAATGTCCATGTACCATTGATGCAATTCATACATTCTCGTTGTGAGCTTCTTGACCTCGTCTGGCTCGACCAAAGATTGGCCCTGGACATATTTCCGTTTTATTTCCTTCTCTCTAAGCGGAGACATGGACTCAATCTCGAGGAGTTGTCCAACAGTGATCTTGAGGATTTCAGCCTGCCTTATATGCTCCTCGGTTATTACCACATCGCCCAGCTCGGGAACGTAAACGGTTTGCCCACAATAATATTGGGCGCGCCTACTCTCATGTGTTGTTGGCACAACAAGCGGAGGGATTGATTGCGCCGCCTGTTCTCCCAGCTGGGGAACGGTTTTACCGCATTTTTTGCTAGCTGATTTGCTCGAGCTCGAGCTCGCCTCTTTCTGTAGACGTGCTCGATTTAACTTCCTAAGGTGTCGCTCATAGTCTGTGTCAACAGGCTTGGGAGCCGGTGGTCTAGCCATACGAATGAAGTGGTCAATCTTTTCCTCAGGCACTTTCTCCCTTGGCGGCGATGGCGGTTTCGGTGCAAAATGGGCTTCCACCTCGGCCTTCGATATGGCTGCGTTTTCCTCCTCGGACTTGTCGAAAGGCCTCTACGGATGAGGCGTGAGTCTTGGACCATATTGAAATCGCTTGCCTCTGCCTGTACCTCCTATACTACCTCGACTTGTACCGCTACGCACCATAGCTGCGGCGGCTCTCTTCCGTGATTGCTGAGGCGGCGGAGACGGCTGACGTGGTTGAGTTGGACGTGGAGGAGTGGCCTGAAGCTGTGCCGGACTTGGAGGAGGAGTGGCCTGAAGTTGTGCCGGACTTGGAGGAGGAGTGGCCTGAAGTTGTGTCGGACTTGGAGGAGGAGTGGACGTCTGACGCTGTGTCGGACTTGGAGGAGGATTGGCCTGACGCGTTGGTGGACTTGGGGGAGCGGGAGTCTGCTGACTCGGTGGCGGACTTCGACGAGGAGTCGGCTGATGCGGTGTCGGTGGCCTTCGAAAGACGATGCAATCCTTTCTCCATAGGATGATACGATGTATGGCCTCTCCCAATGTGTGCTCGTCGTCACCTCCAGGAATGTCAAGCTGTAGCCCCGAATATGGGTCCACCACCTCATCAACCAAGACACGAGCATAGCCCGCTGGAATCGAGTTGCAATGGAAGGTTGCCTCAGGGGGATTTGTAAAAGCAACGGCGTCCGCCACCTTCATGGATATGTTCTTCATTTTGAAGTATAGCTCGCAGTTAGTATTCTCCATGATGTCATCCACGGGGTATCTATCCAGCATTGCGTCGCCCGGGACGGAACCCACTGCTTCTCGGCATGGATGGGGCGGTGCTATCCAATGCTGGATCATCCGCTAGCTGCAGCAGCTGCTGAGACCCCCTTTGCTGGCTAAGTGAGTCGATCTGCTCCTAATGCCGCTGGAATTTGACTGCCAAGTCCGCGTGCGCTGATTCTAGGCCTTGAAGGCGTTCATAGTCTAGCTTCCTCTGCTCCTCCTCCATCTTCCTCTTGTTCTCCTCCGCAATCTTCTTTCTCGCACGGGTTCTGTAGTCGGCGTTCCAGTCCGAAAACCCCTCATACCACAGAATAGCGCCCTTGCCTCGTGTTCTTCCCGGGTGTTCAAGATTTCCCAGGGCACGCGTAAGCTCGTCGTTCTCTCTGTTGGGCCGGAACACCCCCGATCGAGCCTCTTCTATTGCAACAAGTATCTTATCTTCGGCTCCGTTCAGACATGCCTTCTTCGAAACTTTGCCTGTCTTCGGGTCCAACTCCCCCCCCCATGCGCATAGAACCAAGTCCTGCACCTGGGGGCCAGCTCAATGTTTCTGGAGTGACACCTGCATCCTCCATCTCTTTCTCAGACTTAACCCACTTAGGCATTGCCATCGCGTAGCCACCTGGCCCCAGCTTATGGAACTTATCCTTTTTTTGGCATTGGCCTTGTTTATTCTCGACCGTTCCTTAGATAATTCCGAATCTTTGAATTTCACGAAATCGTCCCAATGAGCACTTTGCTTCTCTAGTGTTCCCTCGAATACTAGAGTCTTCCTTCCTCCCTTGACGTACTTGTCCCATACACGATTCTTGTGGTTGTTGAATGCAACCGTCATCTTCCTAAGAGCAGCATCCTTGACTTTCTCCATATCTGCATCTGTGAAATGATCTGGTAGGGTGAAATGTTCCATGAGAGTTTCCCAAAGCAGAACTTTTTGTCTGTCGCCGACAAAAGTAAGATTTGGACGTGGCTTTGCTGGCTCTCTCCATTCTTGAAGGGAGATTGGGAGTTGGTCCTTCACAAGAACTCCGCACCGACGAATGAACTTGTCCGCAATCTTCTTAGGCGCTAATGGTTCGCCATTAGGTTTGATGGTCTTGATATTGTATTTTACGCCCTCCTTCAACTTTTTGTTCGGGCCTCGTTTCCTGCTGCCTGAAGATTTGCTCGATCCGGATGGCTGAAAGAAGAAAGATCGATTCGTTAATATATCTTCAAGTCATTTAAAACATGTGATGATCACCAGATGCCTGCTTATATAAATATATATACCTCGCCGGTCTTTGTTGTTTCAAGATCAACATTTTCTTCGTCATCATCATAATCATAGTTCATGACTTCATCAATTCGGTCGCCGCGATCGAATATCATATCCCCCTCCCCGGTGTTGTTTAAATATTCGGAGCCGTCATAATCTTCTTCATTCTGATCATCACCTGGCCCGCGAGGATGGCGTATGATATCGAACAGGGTATCTGCTCCCTCTCTGCCGGTATTGTCCGCCATAGCTTTTATTTAACTAATCCAAAAGAAATATAAAACTATTTAGTTTTCAAATTACAATGCATGGATGCAATCAATTAATAAGGAAAAACTGAATCAATCAAAGTACATAATAAGCATCATCGAATATAATCTCGAATACATCGTCTCGAATAATAGATATAATCTCGAATACATCGCCTCGAATAATATACATAATCTCGAATAAATCATCTCGAATATTATATATCGAATACATCACTAGCTAGCTAGCTAATAAAGATCAAATACTAAAGAGTAATCTAGGCCACTCGCGGTTCCTGAGGCGCGGGCGGTGGACAACCAAAGTGAAGGAACCATCACTGGATCATAGGTCGGGTGATCTCCCCAAAGAACCTGCCAGGTATTGGAGAACCTGACGTCCATAGCAGCCATGTAGTGATGGACGTGCTCGTCCTCCTCCCTGACACGGCGACGAACCACCTACGGCGGGGCCGGCTCCCTCCGCACCGAGAGTGGCCCATGCGAACGCCACCAAAGGAGATCAGGGTCGACAACGGGACCCGGGGCCGGGTTCCTCACCAAGCGTCGCGCCCCTGAAGGTAGCACCTCCCAGTGCCAGCTCGGCGGAGCCCAGTCCCAGACATGGGTCCTCTGAAGCAGGACGTCGTCGCGAACGGGTTGACGGCGAGGATGCCGGTCGGGCATCGTCGACAACAAATACTATATGCCGCAAAAGTAAAGTAACATTTTTTAAATGATGGATTGTGATTTCATATATGCAAATTCTAACTTTTATAACTAAAAATATAAGAAACTAAAAAAACATCGATCATTGTCTAAAAATTTGAAATTAATCTAATTCATCTAGCTAAAACTAACATTTCAAAATTTCTAACATTTCTATATAACTAACATTTCTATAACATTTGTATAAAAAACAGAAAAAACCTTTGACATTATATATATTATAACTAACATTTCTATATACTATTTGACATTAATCTAATCTAATTAAGTAATTCATCTAAAACTTTGTATGAAAAACAGAAAAACAGAAAAAACTAAAAACTAAAACCAGAAAAATTGTGTGTGTGTGTGTGTGCGCGCGCGCGCGTGTGTGTGCGTGTAGTGTGTGTGTGCGTGTGCGTGTAGTGTGTGTGTGCGCGCGCGTGTGTGTGCAGTAGCTACGGACGGCGCCGGCGGCGCGGTGGCTTTGATCGATTGGAGGGAGGAGAGGGGCCGGGGGAGGGGCTCACAGCGCGTGCGGGCGAGGTCGAGGTGACGGCGACGGCGAGGCGAGGTCGATCCAAGGCGACGGCGACGGCGAGGCGAGGGGACGGCGACGGGCCGGTGCGGCGACGGGGACGGGCCGGCGACGGGGGCGGCGCGGAGTCGACGGGAATGACGCGACGAGGATGGGGGCGTCGAGGAGTCGACGGGGATGGCGCGACAGGGGCGGCGACGGCGCGGGACGGGGCGGCGGCAGAGAGAAGTGGGAGATGAGAAACTAATTTTTTTTCGAAGTGTTTGTTTTATAGGGGACACCTTTAGTACCGGTTGGTGCCACCACCCGGTACTAAAGGCTTGTTTTGGCCGGGCCAAGCGGCGGGAAGAGCGCACCTTTAGTACCGGGTGGTGGCTGGAACCGGTACTAAAGACCCACCCTTTAGTACCGGTTCCAGCCACCAACCGGTATGAAAGGTGGTGCGCTGGCGCAGGTGCGGTGCGGCAAGTTTAGTCCCACCTCGCTAGTCGAGGGGCGCCCGCACTGGTTTATAAGCCCCAGTGCGGTAGCTCGCTCGAGCTCTTCTCATAAGCAGGCCTTCCGGGCCTATGTCTGCTGCTATGTCATGATAGGCCTATTGGGCTAGCGGGCCTGCATCCTGACCCAATTAGAATTTGGGTTTCTAGTCGTATGCAGGCCGCTGTGGCCTAGTAGGTGGGCTTTTTTTCATTTAGTTTTTTCTTTTCTGCTTTATTTATTTTGTTTTATTTATTTTTAGTTGTTTTTTGCTGTATTTAGAGTTTCTTTGTGAATATTTTTGCTTTAGATATAAAAAATTAGAAACTTTCTGTTAGTGCCGGCAGTTTTCAAATTTGAATAGTTTAAATTTTGAATTATTTGAAATTTGTGTGAATCACTAGTTTGTGAATAACTTAATTTTTAAAATACATTTTTTCAGTGATTTTTTTATTATGTTTAATATTAGTGTGTTTTATCATTATATTAAATTTGGTAATGCTTAGGTTATTTAAAAAATGAAATGCCTTTGTAACAGATGAGCTTCTGCAGCCAAAGGTTCGAAGAAGGAAGCTGCAGCAGCTCCAGGACTAGGTTATGTGGATCTTCCAAATACACACATATGGAAGGTAAAATCAATGCTACGGAGTTCTTCAAATGTACGTGTCGCTTATGGTATGCTCTACTGCAATTGACGGCATCTAATTTTGTTTTCCTCAGGTTACTGCAAACCGCCTGCTGCAATCTAAGCAGACTATCCCTCACTACTATCTGACAGTTGATAGCCGTGTTGACAAACTTATCAAGTATGGACATCGTTTGTACATTTAATAATTTATCTCACTCATACCTATTTTCTGTGAACTAGATGAATAATTTACTCAATCATTGTTTGGGGTAATCAACCCTATCTTTTGCCTGCACCATTATTTTGCTTCTAACATGGAAGATCCATCCATTATTTTGTTTTATTTTAGATTGCGGAGTGATTTGAACCCGATGCAGGATGCATCTGGTGGGAAGAAGATATCTATAAATGATCTTGTTATTAAGGTAAGTTTTGACGTATGGTGGTTTCTGATGCTCCTTTTTATCTTTAGGCGATGTTTTTACTTGAGCGGTAGGAAATGTTATCTGAATAAGTTTATCTTGGGTTCTTCACACAATTCTCAGTTGCTTTGTGTACCTGTACACTACATTATTGAATTGATTTCTGTTTAATATGCAGGCTGCAGCATTGGCTCTTCGTAAGGTTCCTGCCTGCAACAGTTCCTGGATGAATGATTTTATTCGCCAGTAAGATATGGACAGTAGGTCAATTAAGATTGGAGCTCCATTTTCATTAGTCAGAACGTGATGTATTTCATCTGTTGCCCATGCAGGTATCGCAACGTGAACATTAATGTTGCTGTATAGACTGAGCATGGTTTGTTCGTTCCAGTAGTTAGGGTGGGTTGCTCGACTCGGTACTAAGTTCACCGTGCTATTCTTCATATCATCTGCTCCTTTGACCTGTATTGTTTATACACAGGACGCTGACAAGAAAGGCTTGGCCGCTATTGCTGATGAGGTGAAGCAGTTGGCTTCAAGAGCAAAGGATAACAGTCTAAAACCAGAAGATTATGAGGTATAGACCGGAATATATATCTAGAATGCATTTGATACTATCTGTACCTTGATAATTCTGATGCTACGCTTTGCAGGGTGGCACTTTCACCGTCTCTAATCTGGGAGGCCCTTTCGGAATCAAGCAATTCTGCGCCATCGTAAACCCTCCTCAATCAGCAATCTTGGCTATCGGCTCTGGTAATATGCTGCCTAAGGGCATCTCCAGCCGTGCCCTCAACAGGGCCTTCCCAGGCGATTTTGCCGCACCGGCGCCAAAAAAATGCCCCAGTGGCGCTCCCAGAAGGCCGTTTTTCGCCGGCTCGGACCAAAACTAGTGTCGGCGGACCCAGGCCGAACCCGGCGCCCTGGGGGGCGCTTGGGGAGCCGGCGCAAGCGAAAAAGGCGCGTGAGCCTGCCCTGGAAGCGACCCGAGGGCATTTTCCCGCCGTTTGTTGACGCTTTTCCCTCGCATCTCTCCCGTTCGCTCGCCTTCCTCCCGCCATTCTCCCCCTTTCTCCCGCCAAACCCCCTCCCACTCGCCTTCCAGTCGCCGCCATGCCGCCGAAGAAGTACACCATGCCGCGCGCGGCAGCAAACGCGACAGGCGCCGTGGTCCAGCCGAAGCAGAGGAAGCCGAGGGCGCCACCATCGAAGCCGCCGGGCATGTCGAACGCCGAGTGGAGGGTGGAAGTCCAGCGGCGCGAAGCAGTCACTGCCGACAGGCGGAACAGAGCTTGGAGGAGGAGGAATGCCTCGCCGAAGCATGGAAAGTCGTCTGCCTCGACCCGACCACCGGCGCGAACCAGAGCCTGGAGACGTACTGGGACCGCATCAAGGCCGAGTTCGACGAACGGAAGCTCGTCGACCCCTACTTCAAAGGCGTCTACATGCAGCGCGGCTCCAAGGCGATGGCGAACCATTGGGGCCGTGTCCAGTTGGCGTGCAACAAATGGTATGGAATCGTTGAAGAGGTCGCGGCTCGCCCGGAGAGCGGCGCCAGCGTCGAGGATCAGCTGTTGCGTATGTTCGCCATGTATCGGGGCGACAACCAAGACGCCGACTTCAAGCACCTCCACGTTTACAAGCGCATTGACAAGTGCGAGAAGTGGGCGGAAGTCCGGCGTGCCCTCAACAAGGCCAAGAAGACATACAAGCCGGACGCGCCGACTCCGGGCGCGTCAGAGGGGCGGCCGGACGGCCACAAATTGGCGAAGAAAGGGAAAAACGCCGACGCAGCAACCTCGCGAGTGCAGGAGTCCAT
Organism: Triticum monococcum; assembly: GCA_034509565.1. Classification (NCBI taxonomy): domain Eukaryota; kingdom Viridiplantae; phylum Streptophyta; class Magnoliopsida; order Poales; family Poaceae; genus Triticum; species Triticum monococcum. The sequence continues at coordinate 6,521,247 of CM067847.1, read as the reverse complement.
CGAGCATTGCCTCGCCGACGCGAAGGCCCGGGCCGTCCTGCGCGAAGAGAAGACCGAGGTGCGGTGGTCGTCGCTGATGAAGAACAACGCCATCAAACTCGACCTGCTCCGAACGAACGTCGCCGCGAAGAAGAGGAACACCGACATGGCTTTTCTGATGAGCGGGGCGGACATGCTCCAGGGCAACGACGAGAAGCTCAAGGCGTGGTACCTGGTGCAGCGCGGCCTCATCCTAAACGAGCTGCCGACGGCAACGCCGACGACGCCTACGACGCCCACGACCACCCGGACGCCAAGCCCAAACGACGCCTCTACGTCGCCGCCCAGCAGTGCCGAAGCCGCGCCGACACAGCCCAGCACCGAAGCAGCTCCGGCACCGCCGAGCCCGCGCACGCCGACTCCGCCAACGCGTGGAGCCGACCCCGCCGAGTGAATCATTGCGCACGCGAACTCTGTTTTTTGTAACGCCAGACTACGTCCGATCGCTGGATTTGCGGCGTCTTTTGTGAGCGGGAACGACCATGTTTAAAATTCCTGCATCCTGGGGCCGGCGCGTGGGGGCGTGATTGGGCGCTAGGTCACCCCCAGAGGCCGAACTAGCGCCGGCACGCCCTCAGGCCGCTCTATTTAGGCGTCCTTGGGGACCGAACGGCTGGAGATGCCCTAATAGTTTGGGATCCATACCGAAACCCCTTGGTTATACTACTTACTCTGTTACTTACCACGCGGTTGGATTTTTTTCCGGAGCAGCTGAGAAGAGGGTAATCCCCGGGGCGGCTGAGGGCCAGTACGAAATCGGGTCCTTCATGTCAGCCACGCTAAGCTGCGACCACCGGGTCATTGACGGTACTTTTTTCTTTCTTGCCAACTCTGAACCAGTGGACGATGCTTCTCATTCCTATGCATCTATGATGAAAATTTGTCGTTGATTACCGACCACTCTCCCGTTTTGCAGGTGCCATGGGCGCGGAATGGCTCAAGGCATTCAAGGGCTACCTCGAGGACCCGACGACCATGCTGCTGTAGGAGTTGTTTTTCTCTGCTGTAAATGATGATGATGAGAGCAGTTTTTCTGTGTAGGCTCTCACAAATAAAGACCACAATAACCACGCCTCATTTTTCGGCAATGAGGGCTGGAAACCAAGAGCAAACAAACAGATCATAGTCGGCACGAGATGTTTAACCTATTTATCGGCAAATGGCCGATACACCTTTTTCCCCCTGCGGTACTTGACCGGCGGAAATTTGTCGCCTACTTTTGCTCCGTGTTCTACTGAATCCGATTCAAAGAAGATTGTGTATCGTATTGTTGCAAGGTGCCAGTTCCTGGATTTTTTTTTACAGTTTTCTGTCGTTTATGTTGTACCTTTTCTCCTAACTGGGCAATGTGAGGATAAATAAGGGCGCGACTATGTGCCAGTAGCAACCCCTAGCATAGCCCTTGCGTGAAGGACACACAGAAATGGGCAAGGCCCAGTCATGCGAGACATAGGGAACCCTGCTGAAGGGTGGCCGGAAATGGACCGAAACCCCTGCTGCTGAAGGAAGGCCGCGATCCGATGGTACCAGGCCCAAGGCGCTTGCTTCAACCCGTAGAGAGAACGGGAGAGCAAGCACATGTGGTCCGGATCGTCGGTGTCGACGAAACCAGTAGGCTACTGACAGAACACCTGCTTGTCGAGATGGCCATGCAAGAAAGCATTAGACACATCGAGCTGGTGGATTGGCCAGGCGCGAGAAACAGCAAGCTGGAGGACAGTGCGAATCGTGCCCGGTTTGACAACCAGGGCGAAGGTGTCGGTGAAGTCCACGCCGGCACGCTGGCGGAAGCCGCGCACCACCCAACGCGCCTTGTAGCGCTCGAGAGAGCCGTTGGGGCGAGTCTTGTGGCGGAAGACCCACTTGCCAGTGATGACATTGACACGGGGAGGCCGCGGGACAAGCTGCCACGTACGGTAGCGCTGCAGGGCGTCAAACTCCTCACACATGGCAGCTAGCCAGTTCGGATCCCGAAAGGCTGCGCGAGCGGAGGTGGGGAGCGGAGACGGCGCCGAGGTAGACACAGAACACGCGTACTCGTCAGACGTGTAGCGCGTGCTAGGACGAAGTGTCCTAGTTTGAGCTCGAGTGACCACACCGGTGAGGGGTGCGGCCGCGGCGACGGGGGTGGCCGGGGGGGGGGGGGGGGCGTCGGCGGGGGCCGCGGCGACGGGGGCCACAACAGGGGCTGCGGCGACAGGGGCCGCCGGCGCGGGGAGCGCGGGCAGGGCCGAGCCCAGTGTGCGGCTGGGCGGTTCGCCAGAGGTGGAGGCAGGGGCGAACCGCGCCGCGGAAGATGCCGAGGGTGACGGTACCTGCTGAAACGGGAACACCAGCTCATCAAAGTACACATGCTGCGAAGTGAAAACGCGGTGGGACACTGGATCATAGTACCGGTAACCTTTGGTGTTGGGAGGATAACTAAGGAAGATGCAAGGAAGCGACCGGGGAGCGAGTTTGTGAGGAGCAGTGGACGCGGTGCTAGGATAACAGAGACACCCGAAGATGCAAAGACCATCATAAGATGGAACCGCATCGAAGAGGAGCTGGTGAGGAGTGTAGTTCCAGCGCGAACGACACGGGCGAATGTTAATAAGGAGGCTGGCGGTCGCGAGCGCGTCCGGCCAGAACCAAGGAGGCACGTAGGAGTGGAAGAGCAACGTGCGGACACAGTCGAATGACGCGCTCAACACGACCATCCTGTTGTGACGTGTAGGGACAAGTGAGGCGAAAGATGGTGCCGTGGGATGCAAGAAGATTGCGGACGGCGACGTTGTCAAACTCCTTGCCGTTGTCAGTTTGCAAGGAGAGAATAGGACGACCGAACTGTGTGGTGACATATGAATAAAAGGCTGTGAGTGTGGCAAAAGCGCCGGACTTGCGACGGAGAGGGAATCTCCTTTCCCCGTCAAGCCCGACCGATAGCGGAGAGGTTCCTCGGTGACGGAGCGGCGGCCAACAGTTTCGGCCGCCGCCGTCTGCAGGAGTTGGAGGCGCGTTTTCTCCACGAGGCCAACTACCCGGCGCCGCCCGACATGCGTGTGCCGGGCTCGTGGAGGCTTAGCGCCGGAGGCGTCCCCGTGCCCCCACCGCCCTCCGACACAGATTGCCGCAGCGAGATCACGTGGATCCGGGCGTCCTTGCCGGAGGAAGCGTGACAGCAACCGAGGTACTCCCCCGACAACGCACCTCTGTGAACGACGTACTTCCGCGCCACCACGCCGACCAGCTTGCCTCCACCAACGGCGCTCCGGCGCTAAGGGGGCGCGGCAACTCCGACGCCCGCCGTCAGTGGTGGGGCGTCCCCGGGTGCACGCTCCATGCCGTCCTCGAACACATTGAGGCGTCAACGAGCCGCCCTTGGTACCCGGCGCTGACGTTCTCGCGTCGGAGGGGGAGCTCGTGGCTGCCGAGGCGCATGGCAGCCACGAGCTCCTCGCCCTCCGGCTCCCGCTCCTCCGGCACGCCGACGCTGCTCGCCCCCGTCAAGCCCGAGCCCCAGGTGAAGGAAATATGCCCTAGAGGCAATAATAAAGTTGTTATTTTATATTTCCTTATTCATGATAAATGTTTATTATTCATACTAGAATTGTATTGATCGGAAACCTAAATACATGTGTGAATACATAGACAAACACGGTGTCCCAAGTGAGCCTCTACTTGACTAGTTCGTTGATCAAAGATGTTTAAGCTTTCCTAACCATGAACATGAGTTGCCATTTGATAACGGGATCACATCATTAGGAGAATGGTGTGATGGACAAGACCCATCCGTTAGCTTAACATTATGATCGTTCAGTTTTATTGCTGTTGCTTTCTTCATGTCAAATACATATTCCTTCGACTATGAGATTATGCAACTCCCGGATACCGGAGGAATGCCTTGTGTGCTATCAAACGTCACAACGTAACTGGGTGATTATAAAGATGCTCTACAGGTATCTCCGAAGGTGTTTGTTTGAGTTGACGTAGATCGAGATTAGGATTTGTCACTCAAATTATCGGAGAGGTATCTATGGGCCCTCTCGGTAATACACATCATAAGAAGCCTTGCAAGCAAAGTGACTAATGAGTTAGTTGCAGGATGATGTATTATGGAACAAGTAAAGAGACTTGCCGGTAACGAGATTGAACCAGGTATGAAGATACCGACGATCGAATCTCGGACAAGTAACATACCGATGGATACAAAGGGAATTACGTATGTTGTCATAACGGTTCGACCGATAAAGATTTTCGTAGAATATGTAGGAGCCAATATGAGCATCCAGGTTCCACTATTGGTTATTGACCGAAGAGGTGTCTCGGTCATGTCTACATAGTTCTCGAACCCGTAGGGTCCGCACGCTTAACGTTCGATGACGATTTAGTATTATATGAGTTATGTGATTTGGTGACCGAATGTTGTTCGGAGTACCGGATGAGATCACGAACATGACGAGGAGTCTCGAAATGGCCGAGAGGTAAAGATTGATATATAGGATGATAGTATTCAAACACCGGAAGTGTTCATGAGTGTATCGGGTATTTATCGGAGTACCAGAGAGGTTATCGAAACCCCCGGGGAGGATATATGTGCCATATGAGCCATGAGAGGGGAGCACACCAGCCGCGCGGCCCCCGTTAGGCATGTGGGCGAATTGGAGAAGGAAAAGGGGGGTTCGGCCCCCTTCCTTTCTCTCTTCCTCCTTCCCTTTCTTCTCCGGTGAAAAAAGGAAAGGGGGGAGGGGGGGGGGGCACTTGGGGAAACCCCAAGTAGGATTCGGATCCTACTTGGGGCGCCCCCTGGCTGCCCCTTATCCCCTCCCACCTATATATATGTGGGAAGGGGGCGCCTAGAACACACAACATCAATTATTAGCCGTGTGCGGCGCCGCCCTCCACAGTTTACGCCTCCGGTCATATCTTCGTAATGCTTAGGCGAAGCCCTGCGCGGATCACTTCACCATCACCGTCACAACGCCGTCGTGCTGACGGAACTCATCTACTTTCTCGATATCTTGCTGGATCAAGAGTACGAGGGACGTCATCGAGCTGAACGTGTGCAGAACTCGGAGGTGCCGTACGTTTGGTACTTGATCGGTCGGAGCTAGAAGAAGTTCGACTACATCAATCGCGTTGTCAAACGTTTCCGCTTACGGTCTACGAGGGTACGTAGACACACTCTCCCCCTCGTTGTTATGCATCTCCTAGATAGATCTTGCGTGAGCGTAGGATTTTTTTTGAAATTGCATGCTACGTTTCCCAACACTAGGAAACGCCGGAGCGCGGGCGCAGCCGTGGCGGCAACGTCGTCATAAGCGACGGCTGCCGCCAACCTTCTCCTCACTGCTGTCATCTTCGCCTGGTCTGGCCGAAGGAGCCGACGACGCCTGTGGTCGTGAAGCAGGAGCACGTTGAGATGGCCGCCGACCTCGAAACCAGCCTGAAATGGGTGTGCGATGACTATGTGCGGAAGGAGATGGAGCGCCAACGACACGCTCTGGAGGAGATCGCCCAGCGACGCCGTAGCCGCGAGGAGGACGGTGTTATCGTCCTCGACAGCGGCGAGGAAGAGTGGCCGGCTCCGACCAACCCCGTGTGTAGTGGCGATCAAGGGCACGGCTGCAGCAAGGACAACCACGTGCAGGACGACGGCGGCGACTACACTGCTTTCTACAAGCTCCTTGGCATGGACTAGGCTCGGGGCGGCGGCGGCGTAGTTTTTTTAAATTTTTATTTATGTCTTTAAATTTGTACAAATATAAATGAAATCGTCTAAATTTTGTCCAAAATCGAGTCGTTTTCGTCGCATTCGAGCCAATTTTGCATTTAAAAACGGCGTCTTGGGTGCGAACTTAGGGCGGCGGCTAAGAAATCGAGCGCCCCACGGCGAAAATACCGCCGGTTAATCCTCAGAAGGTGCTAGTTCGGGGTCTGGCCGGAGATGCTCTAACTAACTTGGCATACCGCTCCCTGTGAGAGATTCCGGCCTCCTTAAAAGGATGAGTGTGCACGAAAGTGCCTTTGTGCTTCCGAGCTCATTTGAGCTTGGTGAACAGTAAAATTGAAAAAAAATCAAAAAAATTCAAAAAATTCCAATTTTTTTTGGAAGAAACATTGACAAAAGTTCTAAGTGCTTGCAAAAATTCATCATGAAATCACATTCCTGTAAGGCGTGGAAAAAAACAAATTCAGTGCTCCAAAATGCTTTTGAAAGTAGCTTTTTCAGAGTACTGATTTTGTTTTTTTGCCACGCCTTCTAGAAATGTGATTTCATGATGAATTTTTGCAAACACTTAGAACTTTAGTCAATGTTTTTTCAAAAAAAAATTGGATTTTTTAAATTTTTTTTAATTTAGTTTTGATTTTACTGTTCACCCGAGCTTATTTGAGCTCGGGTGCAGAAACTCCGCGTCCGTGTGTAAACAGCTTTTCACAAACACAACTAGTACGTACAGTAGAAAAGAGCTCTATGCTCTCTGCCTGCTGTTGAAGTTGTGTAATGCCTCCACCAATCAGCTTCGAGTACGCGGATTATGTGCTTGTCTCCACTCAATCTGACGGCTGACTGGGCAGTGCATTCCTTTTTTATTTCTTTTAAACTGACAGTGCAATTTGCATGCAATCTCACGTTTGATACTCCCAAGATGCTAATCTAAAAGAAAAGAAAAGAGGGCAGGTTGGTGACAGCGCCGCTTTACTTTCTCCCGCCTTTATCGCCCACGCGCGCGTCCGATGCTCTCATGGACGATGCTCCGCTGAGAAGGGAGGTCAACGCCAAGGCCATGCTTGCAGCATCTCCATCCCAGGTCTTTCTTTTTTTTCTTTTTTTCTGTTTGCGGGTGAGGTCTTGTTGCAATTTGCAATATCTCATTCCCAGATGTGGTCAATCCAACTACTACTACCATTTTGAAGGCCGAGCTGCTGACTCCAATCCTCTCTCGCAGCTCGTTCTTCTTATATCGGTTCTTCTCCTGTTTTTCTCGAGTCTAAGCAGAAACACTCGTGGAAGTTCAGGTATGATTTATTAACTTCTGCGAGTGTTTCTGCTTAGAAAAAAGGTTTTCCCTTTTTTTCGTTTTTGATAATATATCTTGGTTTGTTAGTAACCTTGGTCTTGATGTAAGACTATATATCTCACTAGATATATTAACTAAATGTGTTGCATAAAGGATTGTTGTTTCTCAATACTAGTGACCAATTTTGTAGGCTGGTATACAAGAGAAGCTCTGAGAGGTCGAATTTGCACAACGGGGTATTTCCACGATAATGGATATTATGGAGAACAAACGTGTGGGCGATGAGCCAATAAAGATGCCATTCAAACTGTTACAAGAGATCACAAATAGTTTCAGTGAGGATCGAAAACTTGGACATGGTGCGTTCGGAGAAGTTTACAAGGTACCTATGCATGGTTCAAGTAGATGATGATCTTCAGCTTTAAGAATGTTCGGTTGCCATGATTTATGCAAGCTGTTCGACAGGGAGTGTTTGAAGATGGAAAAGTGATTGCCGTGAAGAAGCTCCGTTTCATGCCAGGGGTCGATGAGAAGCAATTTGAAAATGAGTTTCAGCACCTCAAGAGGCTCAAGCATCAAAACATTGTGCAATTAGTGGGCTTCTGCAATGAAGAACAGGAGGTAGTTGTGATGCATGAAGGCAAGGAAGTATGTGCTTTAGATATAAAGAGGGCACTCTGCCTCGAGTTTGTGCCCAACGGAAGCCTTCGCAAGTATCTTTCCGGTATGTTGCTTCTTTACGACGAGTAGATTCTTCCACCTATAACCAAAATTACTCTTAAAAACTTGCATTTTGGGACTTTGGACTTGCAGAACAATATCTTGGACTTAATTGGCACATACGCTTCAAAATAATTAAGGGCATATGCGAAGGTTTAAAGTACCTCCATGATGTTTCCATTATGCACTTTGATTTAAAGCCAGATAATATATTGCTAGGTGAGAATATGCTGCCCAAAATAGCAGACTTCGGTTTATCAAGGCTAATGGGAAAAGAGAACACCAAAATGACAACCACTCCCCTGGGGACACTGTAAGATTATTGTCTCATTTCGACATTTTTGCTCAACATGTTAAATTGCGTTTTCTTCCTTTCACTTTATCTGCGTCGTTATGTTACTTTGCAGTGGATTCTTGCCACCGGAATTCATAAACAAACAAGTAATCTCAAAAGAGTATGACATATTTAGCTTGGGAGCTATAATTAAGAGGATTGTGACCGGAGTAATGGACAAGGATAGCATTCCAGACATGGATGAATGCAATTCTATTGAGCTTGTAAGGACAAGTTATTCGTTAACTAATGCACTAGTATTCAACCGCATTTAATTCGCTGATGGGTCTACGTGTAATGATTACAGTTTTTAATAGTAGCACTAAAGGAAGTTTCCAAAAGATTGACACTTTGCATATAAATATGTTGCGGCAACATTATAATAAAGGCAGACTGAATGATCAGCTATATGCTGCTTATAATATACATACTCTGAAATAGTAAACACAGCTATAAACATGTGTCCCTTCAAAGAAAATTGCCACACCAACTTCATTTGGAGTCATGGACAAGGAGAGTATTCCTGACATGGACCAATGGGAATCTATTGAGATTGTAATGATAAGTTATTTGTGCTGCATTACATTTTTTTAATTGTAACAACAATGGAAGTTTCCAAAGGATCGATGCCATTCAAATGTGTTTATAAGCACTGCCTTTGAACTAAATGTATCTAACCAAACATCTCTAAAGTATTTATGATCTGAGATCAATATATTTTATTTTAGGTTATGGTACAATTTTAGCAGTTGCATGGTTTAGTGTTTTTTTGTATCAGGACAACTTTAGAGTAAAGGAGGCCTAAAGGATTTGACTATTTGGTGCTTATACTAGATATACTCTGAAACCTGTCCCTTCAAAACCAAAATCGTCACTCCAACTTTCATAATTTTTCTGGCTATTTGAACAATTGAAATGCCGAAAGAATGTGAAATTAGTGTCTAACTTCCCCTATGTCCAAAACAGTATTCAAATGCTTGAATACATGGACGATATTCCAAAAAGATACACCTACTAGTTCTTCATGGGAATGGTCTGTATTTAGCACACTAAGACTGCTAACCTACATGTACATGCTTATGCTCTCTTCTATTTTTTAAGGTACATAACTACTGGAAAGATAAGTTGGACGATATGCCAGCTCAATCACTTGACGCAGCATGCAAACAAGTGAGGACTTGTATTCAGATTGCAGTTGACTGCATGGAGACGGACCGACGTAGAAGGCCTAACATGAAGAAAATCGTTCACAAACTTAGAGAGGTAGATACGAAGGAAAATGATTCATTATCAAAGATAAATCAGGTACCAGCATTGTAATTTTGTTGATAAAAAGAGCTCTGTTTAAAACTAAAATAATCCCTGCTCAATAACTTCAGTGGAAGCCGAGCCTTCCGAGTACACAACCAAATGAGAACCAAACGCGAAAGCCAAGACTTCCGAGTACTCTACCGACGAATCTACCATCAGAATATTTGAAAGCAATTACAGATGGGTTTTCTCTTGAGCGAAAACTTGGTCAAGGTTCATTTGGAACAATGTATAAGGTATGATCGTGCCTTCAACATTCTGCGAATTTTCATAATTTGATAGAAACATGCTAATGTATAATATACGAGAGGTTGCACAGGGCATACTAGAAGATGGGACAGTAATTGTCGTGGAGAAGCTTTCAGGGGCACCTGACAAATATTTTCAAGATGAGGTCGGCAAGCTAATGGCGATCAACCATGAAAATGTAGTCAAGTTAGTTTCCTTCTGTTATGAGACTGAGAAAATGGTGGTGGAGCATAATGGGGCAAATATTCTTGCGGACGTGGCAGTAGAATGTTTATTGTGCTTCGAGTATGTGCAAGATAGGACCCTTGCCAAGTATATATACGGTACGATACTAGAGCCTCTGTCATGATCAATATCCACTATTTCAACCCTCGAGTATCATGAAAGTATAAGAAACAACCCTGAACTTCAAAACCATCAAATTTGCAACCCCAAATTCTGAAAACCGAACACCTTTCAACTCTTTCTCTCCTCAAATCAGAGTTTTTGTCTGTTTTGACTGGTTTTCACTTGTTGATCACCTAGTTAGCGCCTACCCAACCCTGAATCAGTATTTTCCTTGTATTTATTAATCCTTCTCTCAAAAAAGCCCGAAACTTTCCCAGAATGATCGACATGGTAGTGTTCACTCTTTAAGAAAAAAATTCAAATTTTCATGGCTATTTCCATTTTTCGGTCAAATTTTGACAAAAAGGCCATGAATAAGTATTTCCTTTCTACAATTGAAAATTTCCTAGAATCATCATCATGGCAGTGTTCATTTTTGAGAATTGATTAAAAAAAGATCCTGAAACAGTCTTTTTCTTGTATTTTTTAATCCGTTTGTGAAAACTTTTGAAACTTCCCCGGAATGATAATCATGCTAGTGTTCTTTTTTTTACATTAGTTTCAAACTTTTCTTCGCATATTCATTTTTAAGTCAAGATTTTCCCAATAAGTGTCCCGAATCAATAATTTCCTTTTGTTTTTAACTCATTTATAAAAGACGTTTGAAACTTTCCGAGAATGATCAGCATGGGATTGTACATTTATTAGAAAAAAATCAAACTTTTATGGGCACTATCAATTTTTCTAAAATTTTGACATAAAAGTCCCGAATCAGTATTATCCTTTTATTTTTCAATTCATTTGCCAAAAAGTTGGAAACTTCCCAGAATGATCAACATACTAGTTCATTTCTTAGAAGATTTTCAAATTGTTCTGGACACTTTCATTTAGTGGACTAGGTGACATGGCGGATGACTAGGCGGTCAACTCTTCAAAACCAGTCAAACCCGGCCAAAAAACTGGTTTGGCGAGAGGTGGGTTGAAATTGTCCGATTTTCAAAGTTTGCGGATTAATTTAGACGGTTTTGAAGTTCAGGCTTATTTCTTAGACTTGCATCACAATTCAGGGTTGAAATAAGGACTTCTCTCTTGTTGTTTAGTTGTTATTTATTATTTTTAGTGAGTAAATTTCACAAAATGCCATGGGGCATCAGTAACAAGGAACCACAAGGTCTAGGATCAGCAACACTTCACCTTGTTTTTGAGGTTTTTGTATGGCTGTGCCAAACCTTCACTTTCTCGCCGTTGGACCAATCATGATTGGGAAGTAGAACCTCACCTTGGCCTATCTGACATGTTTTTCCACGAGTGTGATAGCTCTACACCCAGACACACTGCACCCATGATGAACAGTAAAATAAATAAAAATAGCATGCAAAATCAAAAAATTCTGAAACTTCATGGCTTAGATTCTGACCAAATGGTGTAGCTGCTTGCAAAATTTGATGGCCAAATGACATCCGAAGAGCTCCATACAGAAAATATGAAAACTTTTGTGCACTGTTGAGAAGAATTTTTGTTTTGTTTGTATGGAGCTCATCGGATGTTATTTGGCCACCAAATTTTCCAACCACCTACAACATTTGGTCATAATCGAAGCCAAAAAGTTCAGATTATTTTTAATTTTAATGTTCATCGTTGGTGCTGTGTGCCTGGGTGTAGCCAACACTTTCCCAAATATCCACCTCTCAAATTGTCCAGAATCTCCACTTAAAGCGTACTTTAGCTGCTCTTGAAATCAACATCAAGGCACTGCTTTTTCTTTGCCTACAAGGCTACAACACCAAATACTAGTGGAAACTAATGGTTTGGACTTTGGACACAACCATACAAACAATCCCAAAACAGTGGATAAGTGTTGCTGACCCCAGAAGTTGTGTTTATTGTTACTAATGTTCCAACGTTTGAGGTTTTGTGAAATGTACTCTTTTTAATCCTATATGGACACGTGGTACAAATATCAATACTCCATATTAGAAAGAAAAATGAATACAGTATATTGGTCAACTTTCGTGCAACATAATGTTAGAATGTGAATTAAATTCTACGGTATACAAATTGCTGATTAAAAGGGTGTCTACCATAATCGTGAAAGTTAGCTTTCTTAACTTATGTTTCTAAGCACGGGTTCTTTACTTTATGTTCACATCCGCGCAAAAAAAATACTTTATGTTCACAGGTGAATCTTGCTAACTGGATTGGAGTACACGTTTCAAAATAATAATGGGCATTTGCCAGGGGCTGCAATTCTTCCAGAATGGGATGAATGGGCCATTTGCCCATTTGCATCTTAACCCTAGCAATATAATGTTGGATAACAATATGGTACCGAAGATTGCCCAATTTCGTATCTGGAGACTCTTCGGCCAGGAAGAAGCCCAGATGAAGGCAAGGAATTCTGTGGTAGCAGGGTAAGCTCGATCGAAAAATTTATGCGTCTCACAATAAAGAAACAAACTTGTTTATGCAACTCTATTGATGTTCGTATAAAATTTTGCACAATTTTGTCTGTTCGGTAATGCTTCAAATGTTGATATGTGTTTTAGTGCATACATGGCTCCGGAATATTTGCACAGAGGAGTAGTCTCCACGAATACAGACATATACAGCTTAGGTTTTTTAATCTTGGAGATCGTTACAGGAGAGAAAAATATCCATCACAATAAAGACCACCCATGGTCCGCTACATTATTTGCTGACAATGTAAGGACAATGTTCTCAATAAATAATATTTCTTTCATAAACTTACTCTTGTACATTCATTTAATCTTAGCATACATTTAAATTTGGTAGGTACGTCAAAACTGGACAGATGAGGACATAGCATGGAATTACCCATCATTGGAGGCCAGTGTACTTTGTCAAGTAAAAATATGCATCGAGGTTGGGCTGAGTTGTGTCAATCCTGAGGGAAGACCATGGATATCAGATATTATCAAGAAACTGAGAAAAACTAGATATTTATACCCAAGGCCAGTTGAGGTATGAATTTATAGAATGTAGATGCTCTCTGTTCTACATGATTCAACTAAAAAAATTGCCCCACTTCAGCTCGGAAGTTGTTCTTGTCCCACAGATAAGATCCAGCTTCATTAGCTATCTCAGGGTGCAACCCCGGCAGCTCTGCTTCACGTGGGACCCAAAAAGGTTGAAGTCCTGCTCGCTGTACCTAACAAACATCACAAATTACAGTATCGCCTTCAGTCTCCACACGGAAAACCCAAGGAGGTACCATACAAGGCTACCGTTTTGTGGCATTGTGCTGTCAAAGTGCAGCTACACTCTCACTGTGACAATGCGTGAGCAGAAGAAAGCACTGTCCAACAGCGACGAGTTTCTCACCCTGCAGAGCGCCATAGTGCCCGGTCAAGACATCAAGAATGCAACCCCAGTTTCTGTTGCCATGTTTTTTGAGGAGGTACGAAAGATGGCCAATCATGAGGTGCAAGAGGTGATAATACCGGTTATGTGTAACCCACCAGAGGAGACCACCTCAGATCAGGTAAGTGCAGTAGAGAATATATGTTGTTACGCACACTAATGTATGAACTAAAATTAAAGATATGATTTCCTTGTTTTATTTCATATGGTATCACGGTGGTCAACTCATGACAGTCGATCCAATCAGCAGCAGTGGAGGTAGACTTGTGTTTGCCTTCTTTTGCTTCAATGATGAAATCTTCTCAATACACTAGAGCGGTAGAACTTGTATGTGGAGGGATTTGCTAACTTCGTTTGGTGTGTTGGTTGGATCAGATCATAGCCAGTCCGAACTACCGGCAGGTGTTATCCATAGATGTTCATCCGACAGAGCCATGGTGAGTGATATTTCTTCTTCATGTGGTCATTTTGGTCAAAATTTCTCATTTTGCAATACAGGATCTTGACGACCAACAACAGGGGTAATGTTTCGATTTGGAACTATCATACAAAGGTAGGTTGCTACTCTTCTTGCTCAGTTAGTACTCGTTTTTTCTTTTTTCAAAATGAGGATAACCTCGGCTTCTGCATAACGTGACGCGCACAGCTATTTTATTAAACATAACAAGGTCCAAGTCATTGAGTATCAAAAGGTTTACATCAAAATACGACCACACCAGTCAAAAGTAAGAATATACAGCTCAACCACATAATATGCTACTGGCATGCCTGCCAAACTAGTTGAACAAACCCCGTGCAACCATTTCCATTTTCAGGTGGCCGCATCCAAAGTCCATAAGCCCCCGCGTGTCCACATGATGTAATGATGACAACTTACGGATTGACGCCATAGCTCCAAAAATAACCATTAAAAAATGTGGAATAGATGACCCGTGAAATACACAATCATTCCAAACAATTCCAAATTACCCAAAGCAAGGAACAAACTCCCACACGGATTTTTTTGCTTCAAAATATGGTGAATACCAACCAACCAATTATCAAACAAATTTGATATACTTGTTGGTGATCATAAATTGAAAGTAACGTCCTGCTCAGTTAGTACAGTACGCTGTATTTTCAAATGTATGAAATAATGCCCCTTTTGTGCAGGCGACGGTCAACTCATGTGAAGTCAATAGTGCAGAGGAACCAGGCATGCCTTCTGACTTCACTATTTTTCTTTCGTTCCACATGAACTACTTTTTTTAGAGGCCCACGACTACTTTTAGAATACCTAACAACAAGACTACTGATCATGCTCGATGAGCTTGTTTTCCTCAGAACTTATTACATGCAAGAATAGTACTCAGATTCATGAATATTCTTTTCTCAACTGACATAATCTTTCCATAGTATACGCGGCAAAATTTATTGAACAGGAGGAATGGCTAGTGGTTGGAGGTGGCGATGGGTACATCTGTGTGTACAGTTATACAATGGAAGAAGTCACGTGCTTCAAAGCTCATGATGGTCATCACATCATGTCTTTGGCTGTAGAACCAACTCATTCATTCGTTCTGTCAGCATCTGATGACCGTCTGATTAAGCTATGGAACTGGGAGAAGGGCTGGGAGTGCATTCAAACATTTCAGGGGCACTATAACAAGGTCACACAAGTGATGTTCGACCCAAGGAACAACAATAGATTTGTGAGCGCTTCCTTGGACCGTACAGTCAAGGTTCGACGTGCCATACTCTGTATGCCGTATGGAGCGGCATATGCACAGGGTCCTACAATCAAACATCTGTTCTTTGAGATTTGTGCCTTAAACTTCAGTGTCCAATGCTTGGAATTTACAGGTCTGGAGCAGCGACTCTGCAACATGCAACATCACATTGGGTGGGCACCCGGATGGTGTGCTGTGTCTTCAATACTTCTCAGATGATAATCAGCAGCTTTTGATTGCTGGCTCTTCAGACGGTACTGCCAAGGTATTACATATGGCATTTTAAGTTGCACGATGCATTCCATTCCTGTGGTGAATACTGATTGGTTGTTCTCATGTTCTTGGCCAATAAGATCTGGGACCTAGCGACAGAAAGTTCTGCTGGTATCACAGAAGGATATGGAAACCAGCTTAATGCTCTATGTTTGCACCCGGAACTGCCGGTACTGATTGCAGGCTTACAGGATGGGACCATCCAAATCTGGAAGTCCACTAGCACTACTACATATAGGTACTGCTTTCTATTTTTGTTATGGCCACATCACCTTAAACACGAAGGACTACATGTAAACTCTACTTAGATGCCACTCCCTCCGTCCCATAATATAAGAGTGTTTTTTACACTAATGTAGTGTCAAAAACGCTCTTATATTATGGGACGGAGGGAGTAGTAGATTGTTTTTTCACTTCTGGTACCTATGCTGGAACAAAGTGATTATCTGTGAGTAGCAACAAAACTATAAATGGGAAGGACGACCACTTCAGAAAGCCTGCCTGGTTTGCATTGGTAGCACTTTATAGATATAATCTCGTTTGTAGATTATTCTTTAAACATCACATACATACGCTACATATAATATATATAACATCTATGCATCAATGGATCCTTATCAGACGAGAACAAATACTGTTTTACCTTTTTTAGTGCGAAAAACAAATACTGTTTTACGGACAACGGTTGGTAAGAGTTGGTAATAGTTGTTTGAGGTAGATTATTCTTTAAACATCACATACATACGCTACATATAATATATATAACATCTATGCATCAATGGATCCTTATCAGACGAGAACAAATACTGTTTTACCTTTTTTAGTGCGAAAAACAAATACTGTTTTACGGACAACGGTTGGTAAGAGTTGGTAATAGTTGTTTGAGGTAGATTATTCTTTAAACATCACATACATACGCTACATATAATATATATAACATCTATGCATCAATGGATCCTTATCAGACGAGAACAAATACTGTTTTACCTTTTTTAGTGCGAAAAACAAATACTGTTTTACGGACAACGGTTGGTAAGAGTTGGTAATAGTTGTTTGAGGTAGATTATTCTTTAAACATCACATACATACGCTACATATAATATATATAACATCTATGCATCAATGGATCATGTTGGAACACTTAATCTGTGAGGTCCTCATTATGTACGTAAAAAATTATCTATGAGGCCCTCATTTAGTTACGAAGTCTTATCAGACGAGAACAAATACTGTTTTACCTTTTTTAGTGCGAAAAACAAATACTGTTTTACGGACAACGGTTGGTAAGAGTTGGCGGATCAAACAACTATTGGTAAGGGTGGAAGTCCTAATTTGAGACAATGACTTGTTGCATATAGTAAGCAACTTATCGGCCCGAACAGATAAATATTGTACACATAGTTGCCCAGTTGGTTTGAGTTTTGGCCTGAACAATTCTATACCTTTCAAAGAAATTGAGTTTTGTTTTGTTTTCTTTTGTTATTATTACAGGATTGAGAACACCACTGGATTTAACCTCGGTGCAGTTAAAGCTCTTGGATACATAAAGGGATTAAGAAGGTAATATTAATTGCATTCAGAAATTTAATAAAGCCATGTACGGTCTAAGGTGGTTGGGAAGAAAGTGTTTCTTTAGCCGTCCAAATCATTTAGAGATGACCATAAAAGCAGAGCAACAATGCACTAGTAGTTTTAGATTTGTCCTAAGTGCAAGAGCAGGGAGCATCTGTAGCAGCTTTGTGTATATTCATTGTCTAAATCTCCTTATACACAGTTTTCTGGGTGGCCCGGACTGGCCCATTAGCACGGGAGCTGTGTTCGTGCAAAACTGCACGCACGTTCCATGGTTTTAAGGAGGCCGGTCTCTTTCTCCGGGAGCGGTATGGTACTAAACTGCTGTAACCAGACTTCATCCTCCCTAGCCGCCCCTCCTCCTCTTCCGTTCCTCGCCGCCGCCTGAGGCAGCCGCCGGGCAAGCCCAGGGCGCCAAGGATGGTGGCGGCGGGGCCTCGGTTGCCTTGCCTCTGCATGAGGAATCACAGATCTGGAGCGGCGGCTCCATTGGCAAGGCACGGCCGGCTAGCAGCCGTGCGGGCGATGGATCCGGCGTCCCGGCCGCGCGGGCGGCGGGATCCGGTGGTCGTTGGCGGCCGGCGGCGCTTTCTGCGGTGGCCGGTGCGCGCGATCTGGCACCTCCCCTCCTTCCCTGTTCGGCGTGCGGGCCAGCCTCGTCGGGCCGCGCTTCCTTAGGTTGCCGGTTCTGTACAGAAGGCGCTGCTGGTGGCGGGGATCTAGTTCGCGCGAAATCCCTGATCGGCCATGGCCGGCCACGTCGACGGCGACGCCTGAGGGCGTCGTTCCCCTCCTTGGAGGCGTTGGTATGGACTGATCCCCTCACTTCCCCTTCCCCTAGGTCTCCGGGCGAAAGCCCTAACTTTGTTGGGCGGCGACGACGCTCACCGCGCCGTTCCCTTCTTGAAGGCGCCGCTTTGGGAACCTTGGGGCTGGGTGCCACTTGTGGATGGTGGGCGACGGCAGTGGTGCGGCCCTATCCTAGCATGGATCTGCGTCCGTTGCTTGGAGATGGACTTGCATAGGTGGAGATCGTCGTTTGGCGTCATGGTGGCGTCGATGGCGGAGGCACCTGCCAATGTTGGCACCACAATCTGCTCTGAAGATGGACTAGTGGAAGATGGCGGCGACGACACATGTGAGTGCGTCGGACCGGTTTGTGCCCCGGACCCGGTATGTGGCTCGATCGGGGCCTTCGGCTTTAGATGTTAGGCTTAGGTGAAAGGTCTGGATATTTGGCCCAGCTTGCACCCCTTCATCATATGGATTGGAGTAGTGGCAGATGTTGCCAAGATAGTGGATTCAGACATATTGTTGTACTACTTTGTAAGGTTTTCGAGAATAATCAATAAAATAGCCGCATGCATCTTCCAGATGCAGAGGCCGGGGGTCATCCTCTTTTTCAAAAAAAAGGTAACCAGACTTCATCTTGATCTACATCTCCATCCGATGCTGCGGCAAAAATATGTTCACCGTAGGTGACAAAACTTCATAAGGCTTGCGCCATTATGTTTGACTCTTTCTCTTGAGATAACACACGCGTTTAGTTTTGTTTCTGACAAGTAAAGAGGCTAATGGGCAAGTCTTTCCAAACTCCGACATCTGCATCTGCATCTGGACGATGCATCTTACAAAACATGACTAAACGCGTGCGTAAAGTGGCCTTCTGCTAATTCGCCTCTTTATGCATGACTAAACAGTCCCGATTTGGAAGTTAAGCCTTCGTCGGGAGCGTGAGCGGCTCATCCTCTCCTTGCAAGTCGTCCTCCTCCCATCAGCTTTACATCTTCTTTTTTGTTTGACCTATTTGCTTGCATTGGCTCCATGCATTGCTGTTTCAATTTGTTTAAGAAAACATGAAGTTTGTAAGAAAGAATATGCTAATTTATGCAGGATTGTGGTCGGGTGTGACCAAGGAATAGCATTGATGGAAGTCAAGTTGCCGTGAAGACCTAGCCTCGGGCTAAGGAGGACTCCCGTCAAAATTCTAGAACAAACCAAAACATTTTCCTTTTTGTGAAATAACTCTTGTACTCTCTCCGGTCCTTTTTACTCTGTATATAAGATTTGTCTGAAATCAAACTTCGTAAAGTTTGATCAACTTTATAGAAAAAATATCAACATTCACAATATGAAGTCAATATCATTAGATGCGTCATAAATATTATTTTCATATTGTATAACTTTAGATTGTAGGTGCTGATATTTTATCATATAAGTTTTGTCAAAGTTGATGAAGTCTGCCTTCAGACAATTTTCATACGTGGATCAAAAAAGGACGGAAGGAGTATTACTGAAAACAAGAATTACAATTACATTTAATAATGTCTAAAACGTCCCCAGAGCCAGACCCAAGCCAAACAACAATACAACCTTGAGATATCCCATAGTTAGAGCATCTCCACTCGTTCGGCCCCCCAGCACAAAGGCCGGCGCTCTTTTGGGCGCCCGCCCGGCGAATTTTAGGCCCCGGGAGGGGGGGGGGGGGGGGGGGGGGAGCTAGGTCCCAGCCACACCCCCAGGCGCCGCCTCCCAAGGCATCACAAATTCAAACCGGTCCATTTCCCGCCCCCATAAAGAGGCGAATAAGTCCGGCGTTCAGCGTAGTTCGACGATCACGTTGCCATAGTTCGGCGCGCAAAAAAAAGAGAAAGGGCCCGATGCATGAAACGGCGGTGTCGGCCTCCGACGTCGCAGGAATCGGTGTGCGTGGGCTGGGCGGCGTCGGCGCGGCTTCTTCTGTGCTGGGAGGCGTCGATGCGGCTTCTGTGCTGGTCGGCGTGCTCAAGGCATCATGGCTCGGGCTTGGCGGCGGCGGCGGCGTGGGTGTGGGCGTGGGCATGGGAGTTGGGGCTGCCGTCGACGGTATCTGGTTCAGGATGAGGCCGCACTCCGCCAGGCACCACGCCTTGAGCTGCGGGTCGTCACTCCCGAGCATGTCCGCCCCGCCCATCAGGAAAGCCAGGTCGTTGTTCCTCTTCTTCGCGGCGACGTTCGTCTGGAGCAGGCCGAGCTTGACGGCGCCGTTCGTCATCAACGCCGACCACCGCGCCTCGGTCTTCTCCTCCTGCAGGGCGGCCCGGGTCTTGGCGTCGGCGAGGCAATGCTCGATGGACTCGTGCACACGTGTGGTGGCCGACTCGGCGTGTTTCCCCTTCTTGGCCCCCTTGTTGCTGTCCGGGCGCCCGTCGGCCGTGCCCAGCGTCGGCGCGTCCGGCTTGTACGTCTCATTGGCCTTGGCAAGGGTGCGCCGGACATCCGCCCACTTCTCACACTTCTCGATCCGCTTGAAGACGTGGAGGTACTTGAAGTCTTGGTCGCTACTGTCCTGGCGAAACATGGCGAACATCCGCAGCAACTGCGCCGAGGGGAGAAGCGGGAGGAAACGGCGGGAAAAAGCCCTCCTCCCGCCGACAGAGCAGGCCCACGCATCTTTTCGCTTCTGCCGGCGCCTCCAGGCGATCCCCGGGCGCTTGGGTTCGGCTCGGGTGCGCCGGCTGTTATTTCGGCCCGAACCGGCGCTAAATGAGATCCTGGGGGCGCGACTGGGCCGATTTTCGTCCGCCGGCGCTAAAAAATCGCCGGGGGGGGGGGGGGGGGGCGGTTGGGGGCGCGGCTGGGCCATCAAATGAAGGGAATTTTTTTTTGTCCTTGAACTCTTGTGAAAGTTTACAGATCAACTTGAGAACCACCAAAACTTGTCCCCTCAACTAATTAAACTGGACAATTTTCCTCCTTGATAACACCTCGGGCGGTTTTAGTCTTCGCAAATACTGCCCATGTGGCCTGATTTTAGTTCGGAGTTCAAAATCGGCAACTAGCTAAACTGGTCGGGCCACCTAGCTAGCAGTGGCCTAGTGCTGGTCAACACGCGGTGGCACACATGGGACAAGGTCAGGGCGTGGCGGGTGCTCATCCGGAGCACGGCCGGGCATAGGGGAGCGGACGGAGGAGTGCGCGTGTGGGGCTGCAGGAGCGCGTGCAAGCAAGACTGCGACCATGGGTGCATGCGGCCATGGTGTAGGAGGCCGACACCATGCTCGCGGTGTACGAGGAATAGAGGAGGATTGATGGAATTGATATTGTATTGCTTGAGGCTCGTAGACATCTATATATAAAAGTACGTGACCATTCTAGATTACAAGACAAGTTAGAGCAAATCTCAATTTATCCTATGTTCCCTAAATAATCATGATACTCAACATCTCCCGCAGGCACAATGGTAACGACGCAGATGGTGAGACTGTAGAAGAATCTGAAGGTAAGACGAGGGACATCCCCCACCGTCATAATGGTCGACGCATCGCAGAAGTCGTGGCTGGAGTAGAAACTGACTAGGTTGCTCAAGCAAGGAGGTAATTGTCGAGGTAGCTGAGAGCGTAGGATGGTATAGCCGTGGTCAAGGTAGCCGTGCAAGGGATGCTATGATCGATGTTGAGTTGGGGTGGCCGGTGTCAGGGAAGTCACCGTGGAGCCACAGGCACAAGGAGGAGCCGAGTTAGTCATTGGCGCAATGGTGCGCTAGGAAGATGAAGGTGTTAACAAGGCGCCCTGCCGGGTTTTCCAAGCTCGGGGACACGTCGTGGATGAAGGTAGCCATCAGTGTTAGCAGCACTGGTCATGCGTAGACGGATGAAGTCGATGTTGATGAGACGTCGCACCAGGCTTGCCAGGCCCGAGGACACGTCATGGACGAAGGCAGGCATTGGTGTTGCCAGCACCTGGCCTGCATAGAAGGGGAGCAGCATGAGCTGAACGCCAGGCGGCAGGGGCCAGCAGAGGAGGACTAGACGATAGTTGTGGCGCCAGTAGGCGTGGAGTAGCAGGTGGTGAGGTCGCCCACGGTTATTGGATTAGATGAAGTGGTCGGGAAAGATGATGACGATGGTGGCGATGAGCTGGTGCTGGACGAAGAGGTAGAGGTGGAAGACGAAGTAGGAAGCGGAAGCAGGCAGCCCTTAGGGGCCACGTCGGTTGCCGGTAGGGGCGCGGTGGTGGTGCTCGAAGTAGGCGAGGAAGAACCTGACAACATGATGAAGACCGGGCGCGGACGGTTGTGTTCCCGCGCCTAGGAAGGGGACACAGTGCATACCATGTGGGAGTCGACACGCGGGACAGACGGAGTGAACCGCGCGCCATGGCGCTACAGCCCGGAGGCGCGATGCAGCAGCAGCGCGCGGGAGGACCTCCGGGAGATGATGTCTACTACACAACTTTAATCTTGTAGACTCTGTTAGGCCTCCAAGCGCAGAGTTTTGTAGGACAGTAGAAAATTCTCTCAAGTGAATGACTTAAGATTTATCAATCTATGGGAGGTGTAGGACGAAGATGGTCTCTCTAAAACAACTCTACAATCAAATAGAAGAAATCTCTTGTGTTGACAACACACCCAAGACAATGGTAAATTGTATAAGTGCACTAATTCGGCGAAGCGATGGTGACACAAGTGTAGTACGGATAGTAGATATATGTTTTTGTAGCCTGAAATAATATAAATAGCAAGGTAGCAAGTGATAAAAGTGAGCACAAACGATATTGCAATGCTTAGAAACAAGGCCTAGCGTTCATACTTTCACTAGCGTAATCTCTCAACATTACTAACATATTTAAATCATATAACAATCCCTCAACATGCCACTACTAGGGAAAACTTTACACACATAACCTTACCAGCAGCAAGTTCTAAAATAAGGCGCTACTTCTACTTATCAGTAGCGCGTGAGGAAAAACCACGCTACTGGTATCCACGTAGCAGTAGCGCGCCTCTACTAAACAGCGCTACTACTATAGTTGGGACGAGGTGGCCGCCAGACTAGGTATACTAGTAGCACGTTTCGTGAGAGCGCGCTGCTGCTATTGTACTTAGCAGTAGCGCTTTTCACCAACCAACGCTACTGCTACGGGTGCCTTATCCCAAGTTCTATCCCCCGTGCCTGACCTTCTTCTTCCTCCCCTCACTCTGCCTACTCTGCCTCCGCCGCCGCTGTCGTCCTCCCTCCTCCTTCCTCGGTATGCCCTCCTCCCTCCTCTACCTCCTCCTCCCACCGCCCTCCTCCCTCGTCCTCCGGCCAAGCCCTCCTCCCTCCTCTCCTCCGGCCAAGCCCTCCTCCGCTAGCCCCCCCTCTCCCACCCCTCCCTCCTCCCCCTCCTCCTCTCTCCTCCCTCCTCCGACCCTCCTCCCTCCCCCCACCCCCTGCTCCCTCCTCCCTCCCCATCTCTCCTCACTCTGTTCTTGCATAGAGTAGATATTTTTAGTAAATTAGTAAAAATTCTAACTAGCTAGGTTAACTAGTTTAATTAGGTTAATTATCTAGGTTAACTAACTAGGTTATTTATAGTAAGTGCTTAATAGAACTAGTTTATTTATAGTAAGTGCTTAATAGAACTAGTTCATTTATAGTAAGTGCTTAATAGAATTAGTTTATTTATAGTAAGTGATTAATATATTTTGTTTATATTTTTTATGCAGAAATTAAGTATTTGCCCCTGCCTCATCCCCGCAGTCGTCCCCATCGTCGACTCCTTAAGACCTCTAGGTGAGAATATCCAAATGATAATGTGTTGTAAATGTCGATGACGAAAATGCTAGTGCTAGTTTCCATGTCATTGATGTCGATGATGATGCATTCTGAATATAGAGGATGTCTTGGTGTTCTTGTTTGCAATTTGCCTCCGAGTGGCCTATGTTTTGCCGGAATATTGATTCATTTCCGTCCCGACAAATTTTAGGCGCTCGATATGTCCTGTCTTTAGCAAAGGTCATGCAGATTTTTTTCATGAATTTTAGCATGACTTGTGCTACAATGTAGGGCATATCGAGTGCTTGTGTTAAGTTTCCTGGTAGTTGCCTTCGTTCGATTTTCAATTAATGTTTCAACTATGAACATAGGAAATGTCTGACAACGAAAAGGAATTCAGTATGTGCGAATACTGCGAAGACGAGCGCGGCCTGTGCGACAGGCCTCACCTAGTTGGTGGTAGGCGCTTCAGCATCGTGCTGGATGAGAACTTCAGAGTGGATACAGTAAGTCACAATGACAAGTCTTTTTTCGTAATTAAGCATGACTTCTGCTTCTTTTGCTTCAACTTATAATTTTAAATTTTTACTATTCTACCAGCGTATCCCCTGCCATGCAAGAATTTATGTCTTGGATAAGATTGGTTTCAGTACTATGAAAAGTATGGAGGTAAAGAGAGTTCACTTGAGGACCGAGCATGATTATACTTTTTCCGTAAAATTATACAATGCAGACACCTACACCTATTTTGAATGCAAAAATTGGAGAGCACTATGCAAGGCTTATGCATTTGAGCCTGATATGCTTATCACCTTTGATATTCATCCAGAAGATGAAATTAAAGGTAATATCAACATCTGGGTCGATGTGCAGACGCCTCCAGTTCTACCATTATGCGAGTTTCTCAACCATATTTATGTCTTGGATATTGTTTATTTAAAAATAGTTGACAACTAATTTCTATTGACATCTTATTTCCATTCAAGCGAACATGTCCGGCGCTTGGTAGACAACACCTACTACTGTCCCAGGGCTGAACTAAACTGCGAGGAGATAAGTCATTATGTTTCATGACTTGAGGATCTTGATACTGTCAAGACAGGTTATTTTCTTGGACTTCAAAATATTAGTACTCAAAACATGTGACCACTAGTGTGCGTATTGAACTACGGTCACATCTATTTAGGAAAGATGGTAAGATTTTTACTATTTGTCCTCAGTGCATCTTTTGCATATATTATTTTTTAAACTAAACTTCATTGCTAAGTATGTTACTACGATGTTCTTCAACAAGGACTCCCGATGAATGTTGTGCCTCATTGGATCCAGCCTAAAGGTCGCATGACAATGGTTAGCTTACGGCCAAGACATCCTACATTGCACATGAGTGCATTCAAGATTTCTCGAAGCGAGCAAGAGTCTTAATAGTCAAAGACTGGAGCAAAATTGTGAAGGATCATAGCAGAGAAGTACTAGGGGGCAGCAATCAGAAGCGCGACCCATAATTATGAGACAATTTCATCTGGATTCTTCAATATGATGAACCAAGAGTGCTACACATGTTCTATGCTATTTTACATGAGAGAGAGAGAGCAGCCAGAGTGATTAGCTAGCTAGAATGAGTTTGAAGATGATGATGTGCTACACTATGACTATGATGACTAAATAGCTAGTGTTGGTGGTAATGACTATGATGATTATTATTAGCTAGTGTTGGTGGTGATTAGATAGCTACACTATGCCTGTGATATTTAAATAGTGTTGGTGGTAATGACTATGATGATTATTAGCTAGTGTTGTTGGTGATGATATGATGCAAGAGTTTTTATATTAATATAATGATGATGTTGATCATGATTATCATGATGATTTGTTATTATGATCATGATTAGTTATTATATCATAAGTGGAAGGAACACGGATTAGATTCATGTGGATGGATCAAAGTGACCAAAAGTTGAATTAGTAGGATCGTCGTCCTAATTCAACTTTTGATTCATCCAAATGAATCTAATCAATGTTTTTTTCTCACAATCATATATTAATTCATCATGGACATAATGATATAACAACCTCTTAATTGGTACTGTATCAAAATTTGTATAACAGCGTATAAATACACTAAATAAAAAAAATGAAAAACAGAATAGTGGTAGTGTGGGGCACGAAAAACGCTACTACTAGTTAGATTAGCAATAGCGCTTGTATGGAAAGCGCTACTGCTAAGTAGCTATAACAGTAGCACGGGTAGGAACGCACTACTGTTAAGTGTTAGCTGTAGCGCCGTATAGCGCATACCCGCGCTACTGATAGCCCTCAGACCCGCGCTAATGCTAGGCTTTTCCCTAGTAGTGTGCGATAAAGAATCACTCCAAATTTCTTATCAGAGAAAGTAGGATGAAAACATGTATCAACCTTTATGCCTAGATTACCTCAATGTCACCATGGGAATCCGCAAGTTGATTATCGAAACATATATCAAGTGATCTCAATAGATTACCCCATTGTCACCACGAGTATCCACAAGCAAGACATACATCAAGTGACCTTAAATTCAAAGTATTCAATCCAACATACGAAATTTCAAAGAGCAAGACTCAATTCATGACAACAAAGATGGAGAGGGAAGAACACCATATGATCCAACTATATTAACAAAGCTCATGGTACATCAAGATCGTGCCCTATCAAGATCACAAGAGAGAGAGAGAGAGAGATCAAATACACAGTTATTGGTACTACCCTTAGCTCCGGGTGTGAACTACTCACACATCACCATCAAAACGGAGGAGAAGTTGGTGGTGATGGTGATGACACTACTGGGAAAGGGCTTATAGGAGATCACAAATTTGTGGCGGGCAAGGCGGGGCACCCGCCACAACTATTTCTGAAAGCAAGCAGTGGCGGGTAGCAAAGCGTGCCCGCCACAGCTAGATGCTTAACTGTGGCGGGGCGCTGGCTGCTCGCCATAGCTATTACCTGCTGGGTGGGACTTGTTTGCGTAACTCATCTCTGACGAGCATGTTGGGAAACGCTGCATGGAAAACAAAAAAATTCTACGCACACACAAGATCTATCCATGCATGGAGATGCATAGCAACGAGAGGGAGAGAGTCTGTCTACGTACCCTCATAGACCGTAAGCGGAAGCGTTTGAAAACACGGTTGATTTAGTCGAACTTTCTTTGCGATCCAACCGATCGAGTACTGAATGTACGACACCTCCGTGTTCAGCACATGTTCAGCTCGGTGACGTCCTCCGCCTTCTCGATCCAGCACGACGGCGAGGTAGTGGATGAGTTCCGGCAGCACGAAGGCGTGGTGACGGTGATGGTGAAGCTATCTCCGCAGGGCTTTGCCTAAGGACTACGAAAATACGACCGGGGATGTAAACGGTGGAGGGGGGCACCGCACACGACTAAGGGATTGTTGTGCTTGTGCTAGACGCCCCCCTCCCACATATATATAGGTGGGGGGGGGGGGCAAGGGGAGAGGCCGAGGGACGCCCCAAGTAGGTCCGAAACCTACTTGGGATCCTTCCCTAGGCCGCCCCCTTTCCTTCTTTTGGCACCAAGGGAAAGGAAGGAGGAGGTGGCGCCCCCCTTTCCTTTCTCCCACAAGGGGGGAAAGGCAGGAGGACGTGGCGTTCCCCCTTTCCTTCTTCTAGGGCCAGTGGCCTGGGAGGGGGCACGCCAGCTCCTCTATGGCTTGGTGTGTGCCTCTCCTTGGCCATTAGGCCCATAGACCTCCCGGGACCCCTTCCGGTGATCCGATGAGTACCCGGTGCACTCTGAAACTATTCTGGTGTCCGAATACCATCGTACTATATATCAATCTTTACCTCTTGACCATTTCGAGACTCCTCGTCATGTCCGTGATCTCATCCGGGACTCCCAACAACATTCGGTCACCAAATCATATAACTCATATAACATTATATCGTCAACGAACGTTAAGTGTGCAGACCCTATGGGTTCGAGAACTATGTAGACATGACCGAGACACCTCTTCGGTCAACAACCAATAGCGGAACCTAGATGCCCATATTGGTTCCTACATATTATACGAAGATCTTTATCGGTCGAACTGTTATGACAACATACACAATTCCCTTTGTCCATCAGTATGTTACTTGCCCGAGATTCGATCGTCGGTATCTCTATACATAGTTCAATCTCGTTACCGGCAAGTCTCTTTACTCGTTCTATAATACATCATCTCGTAACTAACTCATTAGTCATCTCCTAATGATGTGATCTCATTATCAAATGACAACACATGTCTATGGTTAGGAAATTTTAACCATCTTTGATCAACGAGCTAGTCTAGTAGAGGCTTACTAGGGACACGGTATTTGTTTATGTATTCACATATGTATTTAAGTTTCCTATCAATACAATTCTAGGATGAATAATAAACCTTTATCATGAATAAAGAAATACAAAATAACAATTTTATTATTGCCTCTAGGGCATATTTCCTTCAGTCTCCCACTTGCACTAGAGTCAATAATCTAGATTACATAGTAATGAATCTAATACCCATGGAGTCGTGGTGCTGATAATGTTTTGCTCGCGGAAGAGGCTTAGTCAATGGGTCCGCCACATTCAGATCCGTATGTATTTTGCAAATCTCTATGTCTCCATCCTTGACCTTTTCACAAATGGAGTTGAAGCGTCTCTTGATGTGTTTGGTTCTCTTGTGAAACCTGGATTCCTTCGCCAAGGAAATTGCTCCAGTGTTGTCACAAATGATTTTCATTGGACCCGATGCACTAGGTATTACACCTAGATCGGATATGAACTCCTTCATCCAGACTCCTTCATGTGCTACTTCCGAAGCAGCTATGTACTCCGCTTCACACGTAGATCCTGCCACGACGCTCTTCTTGGAACTGCACCAACTGACAGCTCCACCATTCAATATAAATACGTATCCGGTTTATGACTTAGAGTCATCCGGATCTGTGTTGAAGCTAGCATCGATGTAACCATTTACGATGAGTTCTTCGTCACCTCCACAAACGAGAAACATATCCTTGGTCCTTATCAGGTACTTCAGGATGTTCTTGACCGCTGTCTAGTGATCCACTCCTGGATTACTTTGGTACCTCCCTGCCAAACTTATGGCAAGGCACACTTCAGGTCTGGTGCACAGCATAGCATACATGATAGAATCTATGGTTGAGGCAAAGGGAATGACTTTTATTCTCTATCTTCTACAGTTGTCAGGCTTTGAGTCTGACTCAATTTCACACCTTGTAACACAGGCAAGAACCATTTCTTTGACTGATCCATTTTGAACTTCTTCAAAACTTTATCAAGGTATGTGCTTTGTGAAAGAGTCCTATCAAGCGTCTCGATCTATCTCTATAGATCTTGATGCCCAAGATATAAGCAGCTTCACCAAGGCCTTTCATTGAAAATTTCTTATTCAAGTATCTTTTATGCTATCCAAAAATTCTATATCATTTCCAATTAACAATATGTCATCCACATATAATATCATAAATACTACAGAGCTCCCTCTCATTTTCTTGTAAATACAGGCTTCACCATAAGTCTGTATAAAACCATATGCTTTGATCACCTCATCAAAGCGTATATTCCAACTTCGAGATGCTTGCACCAGTCCATAGGTGGATCGCTGGAGCTTGCACACTTTGTTAGCACCTTTAGGATCGACAAAACCTTCTGGTTGCATCATATACAACTCTTCTTTAAGATATCCATTAAGGAATGCAATTTTGACATCCATTTGCCAGATTTCATAATCATAAAATGCGGCAATTGCTAACATAATTCGGACGGACTTAAGCATCGCTATGGGTGAGAAAGTCTCATCGTAGTCAACTCCTTGAACTTGTCGAAAACCTTTCTCAACAAGTCGAGCTTTGTAGATAGTAATATTACCATCAGCGTCAGTCTTCTTCTTGAAGATCCATTTATTTTCTATGGCTTGCTGATCATCTGGCAAGTCCACCAAAGCCCACACTTTGTTCTCATGCATGGATCATATCTCAGATTTCATGGCCTGAAGCCATTCGTCGGAATCTGGGCTCATCATAGTTTCTTCATAGTTCGTAGGTACGCCTTGGTCTAGTAACATGACTTTCAGGACAGGATTACCGTACCACTCTGGTGCGGATCCTGCTCTAGTTTACCTATGAAGTTTAGTAGTAACTTGATCTGAAGTTTCATGATCATCATCATTAGGTTCCTCTCTAGCCGGTGTAGGCATCACGGGAACAATTTTCTCTGATGTACTACTTTCAAGTTCAAGAGAAGGTACAACTACCTCATCAAGTTCTACTTTCCTCCCACTCACTTCTTCCGAGAGAAACTCCTTTTCTAGAAAGGACTCATTCTCAGCAACAAAGGTCTTGACTTCAGATCTGTGGTAGAAGGTATACGCAATAGTTTCTTTCAGGTATCCTATGAAGACACACTTCTCCGATTTAGGTTCGAGCTTATCAGGTTGAAGCCTTTTGACATAAGCGTCGCATCCCCAAACTTTAAGAAATAGTAGCTTAGGTTACTTGCCAAACCACAGTTCATACGGTGTTTTCTCAACGAATTTAGACGGTGCCCTATTTAATGTGAATGCAGCTGTCTCTAATGCATAACCCCAAAATGATAGTGGTAAATCGGTAAGAGACATCATAGAACGCACCATATCTAATAAAGTACGGTTACGATGTTCGGACACACCATTATGTTGTGGTGTTCCAGGTGGCGTGAGTTGTGAAATAATTCCACATTGTTTTAAATGAAAGCCATACTCGTAACTCAAATATTCGCCTCCGCGATCAGATCATAAAAACTTTATTTTCTTGTTACAATGATTCTCCATTTCATTCTGAAATTTTTGAACTTTTCAAATGTTTCAGACTTGTGTTTCATCAATTAGATATACCCATACCTACTCAAATCATTTACGAAGGTCAGAAAATAACTATACCCGCCGCGTGCTTCAACACTCATGGGACCACACAAATCGGTATGTATTATTTCCAATAAGTCATTAGCTCGCTCCATTGTTCTGGAGAACCGAGTTTAGTCATCTTGCCCATGAGGCATGGTTCGCAAGTATCAAATGATTCATAATCAAGTGATTCCAAAAGTCCGTCTGCATGGAGTTTCTTCATGCGCTTTACACCAATATGTCCTAAACGGCAGTGCCACAAGTATGTTGCACTATCATTATGAACTTTGCATCTTTTGGCATCAATATTATGAATATGTGTATCACTACAATCGAGATTCAACAAGAATAGACCACTCTTCAAGGGTGCATGACCATAAAAGATATTATTCATATAAATAGAACAACCATTAACCGTCTCGTAGTAAACAAGATTCAGATATAATGTTCATGCTCAACGTGGGCATCAAATAACAATTGTTGATGTCTAAAACTAATCCCGAAGGTAGATGTAGAGATAGCATGCCGACGGCGATCACATCGACTTTGGAACCATTCCCGATGCGCATCGTCACCTCATCCTTAGCCAATTTTCATTTATTCCGCAGCTCCTGTTTCGAGTTACAAATATGAGCAACCGAACCAGTATAAAATACCCAGGCGCTGCTATGAGCATTAGTAAGGTACACATCAATAACGTACACATCAATAACATGTATATTAAATATACCTTTGTTCACTTTGCCATCCTTCTTATCCGCCAAGTATTTGGGGCAGTTCCGCTTCTAGTGACTATTCCCTTTACAGTAGAAGCACTCAGTTTCAGGCTTGGGTTCAACTTTGGGTTTCTTCCCGGGAGTGGCAACTTGCTTGCCATTCTTCTTGAAGTTCCCTTTCTTCCCCTTGTCCTTTTTCTTGAAACTAGTGGTCTTGGTAACCATCAACACTTGATGCTCCTTCTTGGTTTCTACCTCCGCGGCCTTAAGCATTGCGAAGAGCTCGGGAATTATTTTGTTCATCCCTTGCATATTATAGTTCATCACGAAGCCTTTGTAGCTTGGTGGCAGTGATTGAAGAACTCTGTCAATAACACAATCATTGGTACCGTAGGGTGCTATACAAACGGTTTTTAACCCCTTTCCGGGACGGGATTTGGAACCGTCGCCAAGTGAGTGACTGCTATAGCGGGTCCTTCCCACACGACCCAGAAACCGTCAGGGATAAGGCGAGCGGCTACTGACGATTGCCATAGAATAAACGTATGAGAAGTCGACCCAGTCCCACACGTTACATCTCGACGTTACGTTTCTAATCAGAGAGACATCCCAAATGATTACGCCGCTATAGTCGTGTGAAAAAGGTGGACATCAACATTTAATCTACCGATATGTTTGCGATAGGTACGTTATCGCACATAGTTCAAGAATATAATATGTGTGCGGTGCCTCTACTAACGCCAACGTGTCCATTTTCATAACTGTGTGAATTGGTATCCCTATCACACAAGCACACTGGTTTGAAACGTTTGCCGTATTACCATGAATTGTACATGCATATGAGTCGAAACCGTGTGTGCATCTGTCGGGCATCACAAACGTTTCACGTCAAAGAACTGTCTATTCTTTATTTTTCATCGCACACGCTGTTTTCTTTCTAACCGTGTGCACATTATTTTATTCGGTCATGTATAATTTTATTTTTGCCTATAATTTATTATTCAAATTGGAAATTTTGAAATATGAAATGTGGAATTCAAATTCCCAGCACAATGGTTCAACAATGAATCAATAAATAAAATTGTCAGTACAATATGTTCAGTAATTATAGGATTAGACAGCAGTTAATTATGATGAACCATAATATTTAGAGGCGGTAAAGGTAAAGAGACAAGTGTAAATCATTTTAACTGGCGATGGTGTTGAAGAAGTGGAATGCCGATAATGTGCCTTGCTGCATGCCATAGGCATGAAAAACTTTTGTCCAACCCCTTGTGACGATCGTCCGCCCATCCTTCATCGCCTTCAGGAAACTTTTAGAGCATTATCATGATAGCATGAATTATATACTTTAACCTTAGTTGCCTCCACTCCGGTCGTGTAGTTTGCAAGGTAATCATCAGTAAATAGTTTCGGAAACCATTGAAAAGAGAAAAAAAATTAGATACTAAGGTCTAATAGAGTAACTTGTTGTGGGCAGGGGGAAAAGGCAACATATTACTTACCATCCTAAAATTCACTGTTGTCTTGGACAAAGTGTAAATAAAGAGCTAAATTCCCATCACCCGTTTCTTTCGCCTAACAATCTTTCTTAGTTTCCTCACTTGACACTTGTTCATGAATATCTAATTACCCCATACGCAAAAGGGATTGAAGCGTGGATCAGTACCGCTCATATATGTACCTACAAGCAACCAGTAAATGTTAGAAGCTAAACTGAGATTGCACAAATGATGTAAAATACAATTACCTACGTTCGTAAGTAGAAGTATTTTTTAGAGATTTCAATATGAACTACATACGGATGTATATATAATTATAGATATAGTTTAGATTAGAATCTAGATTCACTCATTTTTCTACTTATGTAGTATATATTGAAATCTTTAAAAATACTTATATTTAGGAACTGATGGTGTATAAGCCATAGGATGTAGCTAACCTCGACGACAAACAACAACATCTCCCATTGTAGCCCTGTTTATGTACATCGAAAGCCAATGTTAACTAAAGCAGGGTTAGCATCCATCAAAAATAGCAAATTGTAATAAAATGGCAGCATCTGTACTAATATCTTCATTGCGAAAGAGTAACACGGTAGCAAAGGGACGGATTGAAAAATGGATACAACTGTTAATTGTAACAGGCTTAATAGTCATGTTTCCCTTTTTTGATTTCCTTTTTTTCTTTTAATTTTTATACTTCCAAATATTATATATATATATATATATTACATAAATCATTCTACATAAAACATTTTAAAAATGTTAACCAACCATTTGAAAAATGTTAAATGTGTATAGAGAAAATGTTTATCACATATACAAAATATGTATACAAAACAATGTGTATGAAACAAATTGATCATTGAAAAAATTGTTAATAAGCATCCAAAAAATGTTAAATGTGTATAGAAAATATATTGACCATGTATACAGAAAAATATTAAATTTGTATTGGAATAATATTAATCTAGCATTTGAAAAAAATGTTAAGTGTGTGTACAAAAAATGTTGACCATGTATTCCAAAAATGTTAAATTGGTATTTGAAAAATATTAATTAAGAATAGGAAAAAAGTTAAATGTGTATATAAAAATGTTAACCATATATTAAAAAAATTATTAATCTTGTATTTGGAAAATGTTAATCAAGCATTTGATAAAAAAGTAAATGTGCATTGCAAAATGTTGACCATGTATTAAAAAATGTTAATCTTATATTAAAAAAATGTTAATCAAGCATTTGAGAAAATGCTAAATGTATATATAAAAAATATTTACCATGTATTGAAAAATGCTAATAAGTTATTTGAAATATGTTAATCAAGCATTTGAAAAATGTTAAATGTGTTTAAAAAAATATTAACCCTGTATTCAATAAATGTTAAGCTTATATTTTAAAAACATTAAATATGTATTTGAAAAACATATTTGATATATACCAAAAATGTGTATAGGAAATAGTGAAAATTCGAGAGAACAAAAAGAAACAGATGAAACATGAGAAAAGAAACAATAAAAACTGAACAAAAATGAAATAGAGGAAAAAAAGCCAGTGCAAAACGAGAAAGAAACAAAAAAACCAAAGAAAAAAACCAATAGCAACATAAGAAAACATAGGAAAACAGAAAAAATTTACCCAAAAAACCCGGAAACCGGTGAAAAAGTGGCTCTTTTTTCCTTTAATTTGGTCGCCCGCTACTAACTTAAACACGAACGCGCCCGGTGTATCAGTGGCTAGGGAGCTGCACTGCACCCAGGAGATCCCGTGATTGATCCTCGCTCGTTCTTTTTTTCTCTGCTGAATTTCTTTTAAGTGTGCGCGAATGGGCCAGCCCGCAACAATTTAGGCGAGACCAAAGGAGGACTCGCTATAAGCGAGATATATCCGTTGTGTTTAGCGATCGTGCGTCTTCCATAAGCCACTGACTCATATTTTTCTCATTTGATTTGTTTTCTAATGGTTAAAAGGATTAAGTCTGATGTCAGATTGCCTTTTTCTCAATGGTGAAAAGGATTATGTCAGATGTCAAAGATGGATCAGGGGTGGGTCATCCGGTTTGTTCTTTCTTACTATTGTCAACTGTGATCTGAATGTTGTGTATATGGGTGTATCTCTTCTGTGTTTGTCCAAGACTGTGTTCTCATCTCTTCAACTTGTACACATTCGTCATTACTAATGAGTGCATCAGCGAATTTCTTTAGACCACGGAGGCCACAACCACACTAGAGGAGGATCGCATAACCACAATGGTTCTAAGAATGGGAATGGGAACGGAGCCAACACTAATCAGAACCGCCCCAATCCAGCCACACCCGCCAAAAGGGACTTAAGTCATGTTACTTGTTTCAAGTGCGGGAAGACTGGACACTACGCCACGGAGTGCCCTGAAGGAAAGAATGGAAAGGGAAATGGGAGCGCTGGGAAGAAGCCCAATCCATTCAACAAAGGACAAGTGAACCACGTTAACGTGGAGGAGGTTGAAGAGCGGCCGGATGCGGTAATAGGTAAGTTTTTGGTGAAGTCATTTACCGCTCTTGTTCTTTTCGATACTGGTGCATCACATTCATACATATCAAGGGGATTCGTGGATAAGTTTAAACTACCAACCCAAACACTTAGGACTCCTCTTTTAGTGAGTTCACCCGGAGCTGAGTATATGGCTAGCCGATGGTGTGACCAGATACCCTTAACCATTGGCACACATGTTTTTCCGTCCGACCTAATTATCTTGGAGTCACAAGGATTGGATGTGATATTGGGTATGGACTGGATGTCGAAATTTGGAGGAAGCATTGACTGTGCTAGTAAGTCGATTTGTCTTACCACCCCGGAGGGAAAAAGGATTAAGTATGTGTCTAGGCATGTGCCTAGGAGGATCCAAGTGAATGCCCTTACAGGAGTTGTTCAGGAGGAAGTGCCTGTAGTGAAGGATTACCCGGATGTTTTTCCAGAGGAGCTACCAGGCATGCCACCGGATAGAGACATTGAGTTCTTGATAGAGCTATTGCCAGGTACATGACCAATATCCAAGAGACCCTATTGGATGCCCACAAATGATCTGGAGGAAATTAAGAAACAGATCAAGGAGTTATTGGAGAAAGGATACATTCGAAGAAGTTCATCACCTTGGGGAGCCCCAGTACTTTTGGTTGAGAAGAAGGATAAATCCCTAAGGATGGTTGTTGATTATTGAGCCTTGAATGAAGTGACGATTAAGAACAAGTACCCACTGCCGATGATCAACGATCTGTTTGATCAGTTGCAAGGAGCTAAAGTGTTTTTGAAGATTGATTTGCGATTGGGGTATCATCAGTTGAAGATACGAGAGAAGGATATACCGAAGACGGCGTTCACAACACGATATGGATTATACGAGTATACGGTCATGTCGTTTGGACTGACTAACGCCCCTGCATATTTCATGAGCATGATGAACAAGGTGTTCATGGAGTATTTGGACAAGTTTGTTGTGGTGTTTATTGATGATATTATGGTATACTCGACGAATGAAGAGGAGCACAAGGAGCATTTGCGTTTAGTTCTCGAGAAACTCAGGGAACACCAGTTGTATGCAAAGTTTAGCAAATGCAAGTTTTGGTTGAAGGAAGTCGGGTTCCTTGGACATGTTATATCAGGAGAGGGTATAGCAGTAGACCCCAGCAAGGCTCAGTCAGTCACTGAATGTTTGGCCCCACCTCAATTAGCGAAATCCGCAGTTTTCTTGGACTCGCGGGATACTACCGGAGATTCATTGAGAATTTTTCCAAGATTGCAAAGCCAATGACTGAACTGTTGAAGAAGGATACTAAGTTTAAATGGACAGAAGATTGCGAGGCAAGTTTCCAGGAGTTGAAGAAACGTTTGACTACAGCGCCAGTGCTAACACTGCCGGATATACATAAGGAGTTCCAAGTGTATTGCGATGCCTCTCGCTTAGGACTTGGATGTGTGCTTATGTAGGACGGAAGAGTTGTTTCGTATGCCTCACGACAACTAAAATCTCATGAGTTGAACTATGCCACGCATGATTCGGAGTTAGCAGCCGTAGTGCATGCATTGAAGACCTGGAGACATTATCTTATTGGAAACCGTTGTGATGTATACATGGACCACAAGAGTTTGAAGTACATTTTTACCCAGAAGGAACTGAACCTTCGACAGAGGAGATGGTTGGAGCTTATAAAGGACTATGACATGAAGCTACAATCTAGGAAAGGCCAATGTCGTAGCAGACGCCTTGAGCCGGAAGAGTTATGCTCATATCCTTGAAAGTAAGGGACTGCCAAAGGAATTAGCAGAGGACATCATGGAACTTCGATTGGAGATTGTTCCTAGAGGATTCGTTGCAACATTGGAGGTCTAGTCGAAATTGCTGGACAAGATTCGGGAAGCTCAGAAGGATGACAAAGAGATTGCCGAGATAAAGGAGAAGATGGGCAAAGGAAAGGCCAAAGGTTTTCGTGAGGATGAGCACGATACCTTATGGTTTGAGGACCGAATATATGTGCCTAATAACCAGGAGATCAGGAAGTTAATACTTCAAGAGGCCCATGACTCACCATACTCGATACACCCCGGAAACACCAAGATGTATTTGGATTTGAAGGAACGTTTCTGGTGGACTGGTATGAAGAAGGATATTGCCGGGTATGTAGCCATATGTGATGTATGTCAGAGAGTGAAGGCAAAGCATCAGAAGCCAGCAGGACTGTTACAGCCTATGCCGATACCCGAATGGAAGTGGGATAAACTTGGCATGGACTTTATCACCGGATTGCCCAGGACCAAAGCAGGATAGGATTCCATATGGGTAGTAGTTGATCGCTTGACCAAAATGGCTCACTTCATCCCAGTGAAAACCACCTATACAAGTGCAAAGTTGGCCAAGATATATATGTCCAGGATCATATGTCTACATGGAGTTCCGAGGACCATCGTATCAGATAGAGGAACACAGTTTACTTCAAAGTTTTGGCATCAGTTACACCAGACTTTGGGAACGAGATTGGAGTTCAGTACAACGTTTCACCCGCAGACGGATGGACAGACTGAGAGAGTCAACCAAATTTTGGAAGACATGTTGAGAGCCTGTGCGCTAGATTATGGATCTAGTTGGGATGAAAATTTGCCTTACGCAGAGTTGTCGTACAACAATAGCTACCAAGCCAGTTTGAAGATGGCGCCGTTTGAAGCCCTATATGGACGCCGGTGCAGAACACCGTTAATGTGGGATGAGGTAGGAGACCGACAATTTTTTGGACCAGACTTGATCAAAGAGTCTGAGGAGAAGGTTAAACTGATTCATGACAGACTGAAGATTTCTCAGTCCAGGCAGAAGAGTTAAGCAGACTCAAAACGCAAGGAGGTAACTTACGAAATTGGAGATAGAGCATATCTGCGAGTATCACCCTTGCGAGGAGTGAAACGTTTTGGAGTTAAGGGAAAATTAGCCCCGAGATTTGTAGGATCGTATCGTATTTTGGAACGGATGGGAGAAGTTGCCTACAAGTTGGAATTACTTGAGGGATTGTCAGGAGTTCATGACGTGTTTCACGTTTCACAGCTGAAGAAGTGTCATGCTGAGATGGCCGATATACCATTAAGAGATACAGTACCCTTGGAGGTGATTCAGTTGGACAGTGATTTGACTTATGAGGAGAAACTAGTTAAGATTCTGGAGTTTGCCAGCAGAGTCACCCGCAGTAAGGTTATCAAGTTTTGCAAAGATCAGTGGAGCCACCATACCGAGGATGAAGCCACCTGGGAGCGAGAGGATGATCTTCGCAAAGACCACCCGCACCTATTTTCTAGCCAACCCGAATCTCGAGGGCGAGATTCATCTTAAGGGGGGTAGGTTTGTAACATCCCAAATTTTCAATTTGGAATATTATACATAGATCATTCATGCATATCATGTTTTTTTTTGCGTTTCCGTTCCGTAATCCTCGAAATCCTAAGCAACTCAAGGACCCTCGGAGAGAGTTGGGGATTTCCCGGTTTTCTTATTTGATTCTTTTATCAAATAATGAAACGAGGATTTGATTTTAATTATTTTTCTCTCTGAAAAATATTTCACATTAAGTTTAATGAGAGGAGATAATATGACTTCTCCAAAATAAATGAAATATTGGAGGAAAAATGTTAAAAATCATTTATTTTGTTTTTATTTGATTTTATTCGAATTTTTTTGCATTAGAAAAATTGCATGTTTTCAAAATTGCACTTTAGAGCCAAGAAAATGTTCATCTCGTTCTAAATATTTTATTTAGACGGTGAAAATTTGTTTTGGCATTTTTAGTTATTTATTTATTTTTTTAGGATTTTATTTCTGTCGGCGGAATTGTTTAAAAAAAAGATTCCGCGCCCGACTGGGCCTAGG
Source organism: Triticum monococcum (assembly GCA_034509565.1). Classification (NCBI taxonomy): domain Eukaryota; kingdom Viridiplantae; phylum Streptophyta; class Magnoliopsida; order Poales; family Poaceae; genus Triticum; species Triticum monococcum. Next base: position 6,482,290 of record CM067847.1, on the reverse strand, counting down.
GCACAGCCGAGCCAGGCCGGCCCGAGCCACCGCCGCCTCCTGCACGCGCGCGTGCCGCCGCCTCCGCTTGGACCAGAGTCCGAGCCGGACTCCGCCTCCGCCGCGCCTTGCCCCCTCCTCCAAGTCGCCGCCCCCGCCCCCTTTCTATACGCCGCCACCCCGAGCCCCAACACCACCACCACCGCCGCCAACCCCGCCGCCGCCGCCCGCGCTCGCCGCCGCTTGCCGCCGCCGCTGCCAAGCCCCGCCGCCCCGCACCCCGCCTCGCCGGACCTCTCGCTGGAGGTACCGCGCCGGATCCGAGCCGCCTTTAAAAAAAACCATTCGGTTTATATTTTTTCGAAACCCTAGTTTTCTTTTTTTAAATAGATCGGTTTTTCTCCGGTTTATTTATTTAGCGAGCGTTCGCTCGTCCGTTCGTTTTAATGATCGCGTTCTTCATTTAGATCCAGTTAACCAACGTTCGTTCGTTAATCTGTTCGTTGTTTTTCTTTTTCTCGGATTTATTCCACGATTTTTCTGATCGCGATTTCTGATCCGAACTTAGTTTCTGTTTATCTTTTCGCTCGTTTATCGGAATCAGGCGATTCAAGCGCCTGGAGTTTCGTCTCGAAACCCTCTTTCCGATTAACCAACTCAAACAAGTTTTTGCTACTGTAAAATTTGACCTAGTTTCAGATTAGTAAACGAAGCTTGTTTCATTCGCCGTTTGAGTTTCGTTGCTTTGTTCGATTTGATTCTTTTTGCGAACCGGAGTTCTTAAGTTGAAATTTCTGGTCAACCTCTCTTATTTGAGTTTTGCTTGTGCATCATTGCTTGTTACTTATGTATGCTATTGTTTGCTTGCGATAGAATTCCCGGAGTGCGAAGCGTGTTACTACGAGTCTCTAGGATTCGCGGATCATCAGCAAGGCAAGTAACACATTGATCATACTCTTTTCATACCCGGTTTTTATGCATTAGTTGCAATCCTCAAACATTGCATGATTAGGATGTCATTAACTTGTGGGTTGGGAAGTAGTTGATGAGGTAGAACCTATTGCCCGGTTATTTTCAAACCCATGGGAGTTACTTCTACGTTTGCTTATATTACTATGCTATGCTATGCTCGTAGACGTGGATTGTGTTTGAGTGAAATTCATGACAGATGTGAGATTGTTAATTAATGGTTCAACTTAAGGTGGCAACTTAATCAAACAACTGGGTGGATTGAGGCACCTGGGGAACCCAGTGTTGTCTGTAACTTTTTTTGGAAATCCCGGAGTACCCGTGTGATCTTCCTATGGACCGCCACCCAGGCTCAAAGGGAACTGAGATGATTCATGGTAGAAACTTCCGTGTGCAGCCACAAGCTATTATGGGCTCTAGCATATTTGACTAAGTTACGTGAAGCTCTTGAAGAGGTAGATCAGCAGGTAGTGGGTTTTGTAGGCTTTGTATGGTCTACCCGGAGTAGAGAGTTAATGTTTCTGAAAGACTGTGTCTCGGTCATCCGTTTCTCAAACACCTTGTAGTGCGAGAAATCAAACGGAGGCGATCGAGTCTTGTGGGGAAAAGTGCGCAAACCTCTGCAGAGTGTACAATCTAATCATGGTTAGCCGTGTCCCCGGTTATGGATAATTCTTGAGTATCTAGTACTTGGGTTATCACATGTATCTCATCATGTTTAATTAATATTGTTGGAAGTTTAATCACTTTAATTGGGATTGAATTGGAGGAACCTTCTTAATGTTGTTCAACCACCATGATAGTTAAAATTAAAATCTATTCCTTTGTTGTAGGGAAAAATTGGCTTTTCGCAAAACTATAACTATAGAGCTTTTCCACCAGCTATATATGCATGTAGCCATAGCATTATTCCGTTCTTGCTCTATTGTGTTATATTGCCAGCATATTTCATGTGCTGACCCGTTTTCGGGCTGCAACGTATTATGTTGCAGACTTTTCAGACAAGGAGTAAAGTTCGTTAGGTCGTTGCCGTGCAGCTCAGCTATGCCGTTGGAGTTGATGGACTCACTTTATCTTCCAAGCCTTCCGCTGTTATCGTATTAGATGGCCTTAAGCCATATTATTGTAATAAGTTCTCTCTTGAGACATTCAATATAATAAGTGTGTGATTGCTACTCTGTTATAAATCCTTCGAGTACTGTGTGTGTTAGCATTACCGATCCAGGGATGACACTGAAGCACAGAGACTTGACCATCTGAGGTCGGGTCGCTACAGTGTTCTCACAAGGAATGGACACCTTCGACCCATATGACTGAAGGTGTGACAGAGAAGGGCAAGGCTCCTGCGGTTTCCGTCTTACTGGGAAGACACAGACTGCTATTATGAGGCCATCACCTTCAACTGCTCTCAGTCGACTGATGTTCAGACTCGCCTCATTACCCAGAAGAATCAACTCAGGGGCACGTTTGCGTGCGCGGGATGGGAGCCTGGTGAGAGACGACGAGCCTCTCACCACTCCTCCTGCCGCTACAAACTTCGGCTTCCCTTTAGGTCGAGAGTATGCCGACTTCTTCGACGATGTTAAGTTTCCCATAACTTTTCTCAATTCTCCATAAAAAATTACACTCAAAAAGGTTTCCCATAACTTTTCTATTAGGCAATCTAGGCTTCACCCTTACGCCGCCAGCGCGTCTGCCTGCGGATGCCCTAGATATTTCTAGTTGAGCAAGCAGGATCCTCTCATCCTCTGCATGACTGCACCACCATGGGATCTTCTCAGAGTTACCTGTAGAGCCTCCGCACACGTGCACTGCTATGGTGATCCTCTCAGATTTTGTTGGAGCCGCTCCTTCTATACATGACTAGCTGCACCGCCTCGGCGCCGACACGATCCAGTGGACATGGAGATCCGCGGAGAGCGAGATGCTACGTACGTATACCCAGCCTGATGGCCGGCGATTCCCCATCGATGAACAACCGCGTGATCTAGCGGATATGAAGACGCGCAGAGCGAGATGTGTTTGGCTGGCCAGCAGTAGATGTAGATCAGCAGCGCTGATGAGATCAAGTTCTACGTGCAGGTCTGCAGTGTCAGTTAAACGGATATTGTCGACACATAAACTATCTTGCATGTATGTCGGTGACGTTGCCCAGGAAGACCATATGCACACGCCGAGGTGATCAAAGGTAGGCATCGGTAACTACACAAATAGCACTATCTATTTCTCTATATAGTATAGCATATGGTGTATAGATTGTTATACATTTTGATCTTTTCTTTCTTCTGTATTGCACTCGGTAGACCCCAGCAGTGACATAAGACGAGGTCTGCAGTATGTCAGATATAATTTTTTGGCACGCCTTCTTTTAGAGGTATTGTGTGCATGAAAGATCATGCATTCATGCTTATGCATTCGTATCTCCTTCTTGCTGTGCCTACTCCTCTCCGGCCTCTGGTTACGCGTTGCAGCAGAATCACAACTTGATCTTGCTTAGGTCTGCAAACTTCTCCATAAAAATCATGGGAAAACAGAATTATAAAAGCTTGGAGATACAGAAATAATAGAACGGCTTCCTTCTCCTGCTTGGACTGTGAAGTCATGCGCCCAAATTGCTAGAAAGTTAGAGAAATTTATGTTTAGCAGCAAGAAGGTGAGCTGCATATACCTTCGATGTACGTACCTACCCAAGTCCTGTGGTATATAACTATATATGTATATTAGATGGCAGTATATTTTCATTGTTTTCTCTTTGTGCTGGGGTAATCTGCGTTTTTCTCCTATGTACGTAGTCCACTATTCAGAAGTTGAATGATTTATACCAATGTTAGAGACATAATGATATGTAATACGAGCTTCTATATGGAAATCCTGGCAAAATGAATTCGGTAAGCTTGGAGGTTGAGCGCCTCGCGTATTTTTCTTTTCTAGGTGTGACGTACATGGATAGGTGGCTGAAGGCGAACAAAAGGGAAGCACACATGGCTGAGTGAGCAGTTCAGTGTTGGCGGTCTGCCTCGGCCATTCCACGTCCTAGAGAAGACGGTTTGGTCGCCCCCGACCTACAGAGGGAAACGCCATGAAGTTGTGCTTTTGGCATGATCCCCAGCGACACTCGAGTGTATTCTTACTAGTTGCACCCTGCTCCTGGACAACAAACAGGTAATGGCAGGTTGATGCGTGCCTAGATACAATTGATACTGTAAACAATGGCTAGATTACGATTTTCCATACTGAAGTAGGAGCATTTACCATTACCCGTTTAAGCAATCATAAAATAATATCTTTCTAACAACATTAAATCAACTTCTCGATGCAACTTGGTATCGATAATATAGTGTGATTTTCAAAATCAAAACTAAAGACTATAAATGTGATTCTTCTCCTGAAATCTTGCTCTATAACAAAAACATTTTTAGTTTTTAGTTAATACTGAATTTTCTATTTGTTTGGTAGGTATTTGTGTGGGGAACCTTTCAGTTAGGATGTGTGAACTATTACAGGCGGCCTCTTCCTCATGGATTTTGCACATTACACATACTTGTTTGTCTCTTTGTGATTTAAGGTATATAGTAACCTACATTATTACAAAAAGAACATATCAAAATAATAGCCATGTTATCTGTTTTGATTAGAGATCAGAAGTGGATCGCTAATTGAAAGAGAAAGTGAACTATCACTAGTGCAGAACCGGGCAATAGCACCGGTTCGTAAGGCCCTTTAGTGCCGGTTCGGTAACCGGCACTAAAGTGTGGGCACTAAAGCCCCCCCCCCCCTTTAGTACCGGTTCAGCACGAACCGGTGCTAAAGGGCAACCACGTGGCACGAGCCAGCTCCGGGGGCAGGGACACCAACCGGTATTAAAAGGTTGGAGTTTTTTTGGGTTTATGATTTCTTTTTCATTTAATTTTGTGTTTTCCATTTAATTCTTTTTCGTTTGCTGGTATTTTACGATACTACATATTAGCTAGCTATATATATATATATATATATATATATATATATATATATATATATATATATATATATATATATATATATATATATATATATAGACACACACACACACACACACACACACAATTAGCTAGCTATATACAATTTCTCTTAATTGGTGCCTTCGTAGCCAGTGGCATTATAGCCTAATTGGTGCCTTCGGAGCACGATGACAATTGGAAGTGGTTCATGGGGGCGGTAGCGGGTAATAGTATTCTCCTTTGGGATCTATGACCTGGTCGAGCAAAAATCCCGCTATTTCCTCTTGAATTGCTTCTATGCGCTCCTCTGCTAGGAGCTGCTCCCGCACATCTCTGAACTGTTAAGAAGGAGATCAATATGCATGTGTATTAGTTGTGTGACTAGATATTGATAATGGTGTAAAAACTGTGAATAGTGTTCTGACAAACGTACCCAGCCCTGTCTTTGAGATCTGCTCCTTTCGGACGTCATCATGCGAATGTTCTCGCAAACGTAGTATGCACACAGATTATTCCCCGGCGCCTGCTTCAGGACCTTTACGAGAATGGAATTTGATCAGATAATAATTAATCAAGCATGATAATTAAAGAGATGGCAGCTAGCTAGCTAGTACTACTTAATTACTTACCTTGGGTTGATACCATTTCAGCTTTCGTTTTCATTGGCCTGGAGTGACGCTGATGAACTTTGCCCAAGCTCTGCCCGCCGACAAAGAAAATGAATAAAGGGGTTATTAAATAGTTCATATCAGGAAATGACGAACTAAATAGGCCGAGATATAGTTAATAATGATTGAAATTACCTATTGACTATCCCAAACAAGATGGTGTAGTCACTTTCTTTTTTAAGTAGTGAGTCCAGTACTTCAACTGTTCCTTCATCAACTTTAATGATTAACAAGATCCAGTGAAATCTGCATGCACACACGTTTGCATGTCTTAATTAAGCGGGCATATGTAAGAAAAACATGTAGCTAGCTAGTAGGCAAAAATAGAATTTGTAGTATAAGACAGTGTGACTCACTCGAAGTTGTAAGGAAGTAGTATATCTTCATTGGTATTGAGGCGCTTGAAGAACTCTAGCATGCTTTCCTCTACACTTTTTTCATAATATGCATCTAATTTCCATGTGTATTCATTAATGGTATTTGGGTCAATGAACCCAATGCCATAGCGTCCATCTTTTTTCATTTCATACATCTTCATCCTGCATAATACCACAGAAAAGAATATACTGAGGATAATTACAGGTAATGATTGATCAAAATGATCACTACAGCTAGCTTGAGACTTAAATTACAGAAAGAAATCACTTACAGACAATAGCAACTGACGATAGATTTGTCGAGTGCGTCTTGATTGTATAACTGAAATAGTTCTGAATACTCAACGGACACAGCTTTCTCATGGAAGTAATGATCTTTCTTGACATTCACCATGAGGGACTCGATTGGAAATCTTGGTAATGTCCATGTACCATTGATGCAATTCATACATTCTCGTTGTGAGCTTCTTGACCTCGTCTGGCTCGACCAAAGATTGGCCCTGGACATATTTCCGTTTTATTTCCTTCTCTCTAAGCGGAGACATGGACTCAATCTCGAGGAGTTGTCCAACAGTGATCTTGAGGATTTCAGCCTGCCTTATATGCTCCTCGGTTATTACCACATCGCCCAGCTCGGGAACGTAAACGGTTTGCCCACAATAATATTGGGCGCGCCTACTCTCATGTGTTGTTGGCACAACAAGCGGAGGGATTGATTGCGCCGCCTGTTCTCCCAGCTGGGGAACGGTTTTACCGCATTTTTTGCTAGCTGATTTGCTCGAGCTCGAGCTCGCCTCTTTCTGTAGACGTGCTCGATTTAACTTCCTAAGGTGTCGCTCATAGTCTGTGTCAACAGGCTTGGGAGCCGGTGGTCTAGCCATACGAATGAAGTGGTCAATCTTTTCCTCAGGCACTTTCTCCCTTGGCGGCGATGGCGGTTTCGGTGCAAAATGGGCTTCCACCTCGGCCTTCGATATGGCTGCGTTTTCCTCCTCGGACTTGTCGAAAGGCCTCTACGGATGAGGCGTGAGTCTTGGACCATATTGAAATCGCTTGCCTCTGCCTGTACCTCCTATACTACCTCGACTTGTACCGCTACGCACCATAGCTGCGGCGGCTCTCTTCCGTGATTGCTGAGGCGGCGGAGACGGCTGACGTGGTTGAGTTGGACGTGGAGGAGTGGCCTGAAGCTGTGCCGGACTTGGAGGAGGAGTGGCCTGAAGTTGTGCCGGACTTGGAGGAGGAGTGGCCTGAAGTTGTGTCGGACTTGGAGGAGGAGTGGACGTCTGACGCTGTGTCGGACTTGGAGGAGGATTGGCCTGACGCGTTGGTGGACTTGGGGGAGCGGGAGTCTGCTGACTCGGTGGCGGACTTCGACGAGGAGTCGGCTGATGCGGTGTCGGTGGCCTTCGAAAGACGATGCAATCCTTTCTCCATAGGATGATACGATGTATGGCCTCTCCCAATGTGTGCTCGTCGTCACCTCCAGGAATGTCAAGCTGTAGCCCCGAATATGGGTCCACCACCTCATCAACCAAGACACGAGCATAGCCCGCTGGAATCGAGTTGCAATGGAAGGTTGCCTCAGGGGGATTTGTAAAAGCAACGGCGTCCGCCACCTTCATGGATATGTTCTTCATTTTGAAGTATAGCTCGCAGTTAGTATTCTCCATGATGTCATCCACGGGGTATCTATCCAGCATTGCGTCGCCCGGGACGGAACCCACTGCTTCTCGGCATGGATGGGGCGGTGCTATCCAATGCTGGATCATCCGCTAGCTGCAGCAGCTGCTGAGACCCCCTTTGCTGGCTAAGTGAGTCGATCTGCTCCTAATGCCGCTGGAATTTGACTGCCAAGTCCGCGTGCGCTGATTCTAGGCCTTGAAGGCGTTCATAGTCTAGCTTCCTCTGCTCCTCCTCCATCTTCCTCTTGTTCTCCTCCGCAATCTTCTTTCTCGCACGGGTTCTGTAGTCGGCGTTCCAGTCCGAAAACCCCTCATACCACAGAATAGCGCCCTTGCCTCGTGTTCTTCCCGGGTGTTCAAGATTTCCCAGGGCACGCGTAAGCTCGTCGTTCTCTCTGTTGGGCCGGAACACCCCCGATCGAGCCTCTTCTATTGCAACAAGTATCTTATCTTCGGCTCCGTTCAGACATGCCTTCTTCGAAACTTTGCCTGTCTTCGGGTCCAACTCCCCCCCCCATGCGCATAGAACCAAGTCCTGCACCTGGGGGCCAGCTCAATGTTTCTGGAGTGACACCTGCATCCTCCATCTCTTTCTCAGACTTAACCCACTTAGGCATTGCCATCGCGTAGCCACCTGGCCCCAGCTTATGGAACTTATCCTTTTTTTGGCATTGGCCTTGTTTATTCTCGACCGTTCCTTAGATAATTCCGAATCTTTGAATTTCACGAAATCGTCCCAATGAGCACTTTGCTTCTCTAGTGTTCCCTCGAATACTAGAGTCTTCCTTCCTCCCTTGACGTACTTGTCCCATACACGATTCTTGTGGTTGTTGAATGCAACCGTCATCTTCCTAAGAGCAGCATCCTTGACTTTCTCCATATCTGCATCTGTGAAATGATCTGGTAGGGTGAAATGTTCCATGAGAGTTTCCCAAAGCAGAACTTTTTGTCTGTCGCCGACAAAAGTAAGATTTGGACGTGGCTTTGCTGGCTCTCTCCATTCTTGAAGGGAGATTGGGAGTTGGTCCTTCACAAGAACTCCGCACCGACGAATGAACTTGTCCGCAATCTTCTTAGGCGCTAATGGTTCGCCATTAGGTTTGATGGTCTTGATATTGTATTTTACGCCCTCCTTCAACTTTTTGTTCGGGCCTCGTTTCCTGCTGCCTGAAGATTTGCTCGATCCGGATGGCTGAAAGAAGAAAGATCGATTCGTTAATATATCTTCAAGTCATTTAAAACATGTGATGATCACCAGATGCCTGCTTATATAAATATATATACCTCGCCGGTCTTTGTTGTTTCAAGATCAACATTTTCTTCGTCATCATCATAATCATAGTTCATGACTTCATCAATTCGGTCGCCGCGATCGAATATCATATCCCCCTCCCCGGTGTTGTTTAAATATTCGGAGCCGTCATAATCTTCTTCATTCTGATCATCACCTGGCCCGCGAGGATGGCGTATGATATCGAACAGGGTATCTGCTCCCTCTCTGCCGGTATTGTCCGCCATAGCTTTTATTTAACTAATCCAAAAGAAATATAAAACTATTTAGTTTTCAAATTACAATGCATGGATGCAATCAATTAATAAGGAAAAACTGAATCAATCAAAGTACATAATAAGCATCATCGAATATAATCTCGAATACATCGTCTCGAATAATAGATATAATCTCGAATACATCGCCTCGAATAATATACATAATCTCGAATAAATCATCTCGAATATTATATATCGAATACATCACTAGCTAGCTAGCTAATAAAGATCAAATACTAAAGAGTAATCTAGGCCACTCGCGGTTCCTGAGGCGCGGGCGGTGGACAACCAAAGTGAAGGAACCATCACTGGATCATAGGTCGGGTGATCTCCCCAAAGAACCTGCCAGGTATTGGAGAACCTGACGTCCATAGCAGCCATGTAGTGATGGACGTGCTCGTCCTCCTCCCTGACACGGCGACGAACCACCTACGGCGGGGCCGGCTCCCTCCGCACCGAGAGTGGCCCATGCGAACGCCACCAAAGGAGATCAGGGTCGACAACGGGACCCGGGGCCGGGTTCCTCACCAAGCGTCGCGCCCCTGAAGGTAGCACCTCCCAGTGCCAGCTCGGCGGAGCCCAGTCCCAGACATGGGTCCTCTGAAGCAGGACGTCGTCGCGAACGGGTTGACGGCGAGGATGCCGGTCGGGCATCGTCGACAACAAATACTATATGCCGCAAAAGTAAAGTAACATTTTTTAAATGATGGATTGTGATTTCATATATGCAAATTCTAACTTTTATAACTAAAAATATAAGAAACTAAAAAAACATCGATCATTGTCTAAAAATTTGAAATTAATCTAATTCATCTAGCTAAAACTAACATTTCAAAATTTCTAACATTTCTATATAACTAACATTTCTATAACATTTGTATAAAAAACAGAAAAAACCTTTGACATTATATATATTATAACTAACATTTCTATATACTATTTGACATTAATCTAATCTAATTAAGTAATTCATCTAAAACTTTGTATGAAAAACAGAAAAACAGAAAAAACTAAAAACTAAAACCAGAAAAATTGTGTGTGTGTGTGTGTGCGCGCGCGCGCGTGTGTGTGCGTGTAGTGTGTGTGTGCGTGTGCGTGTAGTGTGTGTGTGCGCGCGCGTGTGTGTGCAGTAGCTACGGACGGCGCCGGCGGCGCGGTGGCTTTGATCGATTGGAGGGAGGAGAGGGGCCGGGGGAGGGGCTCACAGCGCGTGCGGGCGAGGTCGAGGTGACGGCGACGGCGAGGCGAGGTCGATCCAAGGCGACGGCGACGGCGAGGCGAGGGGACGGCGACGGGCCGGTGCGGCGACGGGGACGGGCCGGCGACGGGGGCGGCGCGGAGTCGACGGGAATGACGCGACGAGGATGGGGGCGTCGAGGAGTCGACGGGGATGGCGCGACAGGGGCGGCGACGGCGCGGGACGGGGCGGCGGCAGAGAGAAGTGGGAGATGAGAAACTAATTTTTTTTCGAAGTGTTTGTTTTATAGGGGACACCTTTAGTACCGGTTGGTGCCACCACCCGGTACTAAAGGCTTGTTTTGGCCGGGCCAAGCGGCGGGAAGAGCGCACCTTTAGTACCGGGTGGTGGCTGGAACCGGTACTAAAGACCCACCCTTTAGTACCGGTTCCAGCCACCAACCGGTATGAAAGGTGGTGCGCTGGCGCAGGTGCGGTGCGGCAAGTTTAGTCCCACCTCGCTAGTCGAGGGGCGCCCGCACTGGTTTATAAGCCCCAGTGCGGTAGCTCGCTCGAGCTCTTCTCATAAGCAGGCCTTCCGGGCCTATGTCTGCTGCTATGTCATGATAGGCCTATTGGGCTAGCGGGCCTGCATCCTGACCCAATTAGAATTTGGGTTTCTAGTCGTATGCAGGCCGCTGTGGCCTAGTAGGTGGGCTTTTTTTCATTTAGTTTTTTCTTTTCTGCTTTATTTATTTTGTTTTATTTATTTTTAGTTGTTTTTTGCTGTATTTAGAGTTTCTTTGTGAATATTTTTGCTTTAGATATAAAAAATTAGAAACTTTCTGTTAGTGCCGGCAGTTTTCAAATTTGAATAGTTTAAATTTTGAATTATTTGAAATTTGTGTGAATCACTAGTTTGTGAATAACTTAATTTTTAAAATACATTTTTTCAGTGATTTTTTTATTATGTTTAATATTAGTGTGTTTTATCATTATATTAAATTTGGTAATGCTTAGGTTATTTAAAAAATGAAATGCCTTTGTAACAGATGAGCTTCTGCAGCCAAAGGTTCGAAGAAGGAAGCTGCAGCAGCTCCAGGACTAGGTTATGTGGATCTTCCAAATACACACATATGGAAGGTAAAATCAATGCTACGGAGTTCTTCAAATGTACGTGTCGCTTATGGTATGCTCTACTGCAATTGACGGCATCTAATTTTGTTTTCCTCAGGTTACTGCAAACCGCCTGCTGCAATCTAAGCAGACTATCCCTCACTACTATCTGACAGTTGATAGCCGTGTTGACAAACTTATCAAGTATGGACATCGTTTGTACATTTAATAATTTATCTCACTCATACCTATTTTCTGTGAACTAGATGAATAATTTACTCAATCATTGTTTGGGGTAATCAACCCTATCTTTTGCCTGCACCATTATTTTGCTTCTAACATGGAAGATCCATCCATTATTTTGTTTTATTTTAGATTGCGGAGTGATTTGAACCCGATGCAGGATGCATCTGGTGGGAAGAAGATATCTATAAATGATCTTGTTATTAAGGTAAGTTTTGACGTATGGTGGTTTCTGATGCTCCTTTTTATCTTTAGGCGATGTTTTTACTTGAGCGGTAGGAAATGTTATCTGAATAAGTTTATCTTGGGTTCTTCACACAATTCTCAGTTGCTTTGTGTACCTGTACACTACATTATTGAATTGATTTCTGTTTAATATGCAGGCTGCAGCATTGGCTCTTCGTAAGGTTCCTGCCTGCAACAGTTCCTGGATGAATGATTTTATTCGCCAGTAAGATATGGACAGTAGGTCAATTAAGATTGGAGCTCCATTTTCATTAGTCAGAACGTGATGTATTTCATCTGTTGCCCATGCAGGTATCGCAACGTGAACATTAATGTTGCTGTATAGACTGAGCATGGTTTGTTCGTTCCAGTAGTTAGGGTGGGTTGCTCGACTCGGTACTAAGTTCACCGTGCTATTCTTCATATCATCTGCTCCTTTGACCTGTATTGTTTATACACAGGACGCTGACAAGAAAGGCTTGGCCGCTATTGCTGATGAGGTGAAGCAGTTGGCTTCAAGAGCAAAGGATAACAGTCTAAAACCAGAAGATTATGAGGTATAGACCGGAATATATATCTAGAATGCATTTGATACTATCTGTACCTTGATAATTCTGATGCTACGCTTTGCAGGGTGGCACTTTCACCGTCTCTAATCTGGGAGGCCCTTTCGGAATCAAGCAATTCTGCGCCATCGTAAACCCTCCTCAATCAGCAATCTTGGCTATCGGCTCTGGTAATATGCTGCCTAAGGGCATCTCCAGCCGTGCCCTCAACAGGGCCTTCCCAGGCGATTTTGCCGCACCGGCGCCAAAAAAATGCCCCAGTGGCGCTCCCAGAAGGCCGTTTTTCGCCGGCTCGGACCAAAACTAGTGTCGGCGGACCCAGGCCGAACCCGGCGCCCTGGGGGGCGCTTGGGGAGCCGGCGCAAGCGAAAAAGGCGCGTGAGCCTGCCCTGGAAGCGACCCGAGGGCATTTTCCCGCCGTTTGTTGACGCTTTTCCCTCGCATCTCTCCCGTTCGCTCGCCTTCCTCCCGCCATTCTCCCCCTTTCTCCCGCCAAACCCCCTCCCACTCGCCTTCCAGTCGCCGCCATGCCGCCGAAGAAGTACACCATGCCGCGCGCGGCAGCAAACGCGACAGGCGCCGTGGTCCAGCCGAAGCAGAGGAAGCCGAGGGCGCCACCATCGAAGCCGCCGGGCATGTCGAACGCCGAGTGGAGGGTGGAAGTCCAGCGGCGCGAAGCAGTCACTGCCGACAGGCGGAACAGAGCTTGGAGGAGGAGGAATGCCTCGCCGAAGCATGGAAAGTCGTCTGCCTCGACCCGACCACCGGCGCGAACCAGAGCCTGGAGACGTACTGGGACCGCATCAAGGCCGAGTTCGACGAACGGAAGCTCGTCGACCCCTACTTCAAAGGCGTCTACATGCAGCGCGGCTCCAAGGCGATGGCGAACCATTGGGGCCGTGTCCAGTTGGCGTGCAACAAATGGTATGGAATCGTTGAAGAGGTCGCGGCTCGCCCGGAGAGCGGCGCCAGCGTCGAGGATCAGCTGTTGCGTATGTTCGCCATGTATCGGGGCGACAACCAAGACGCCGACTTCAAGCACCTCCACGTTTACAAGCGCATTGACAAGTGCGAGAAGTGGGCGGAAGTCCGGCGTGCCCTCAACAAGGCCAAGAAGACATACAAGCCGGACGCGCCGACTCCGGGCGCGTCAGAGGGGCGGCCGGACGGCCACAAATTGGCGAAGAAAGGGAAAAACGCCGACGCAGCAACCTCGCGAGTGCAGGAGTCCATCGAGCATTGCCTCGCCGACGCGAAGGCCCGGGCCGTCCTGCGCGAAGAGAAGACCGAGGTGCGGTGGTCGTCGCTGATGAAGAACAACGCCATCAAACTCGACCTGCTCCGAACGAACGTCGCCGCGAAGAAGAGGAACACCGACATGGCTTTTCTGATGAGCGGGGCGGACATGCTCCAGGGCAACGACGAGAAGCTCAAGGCGTGGTACCTGGTGCAGCGCGGCCTCATCCTAAACGAGCTGCCGACGGCAACGCCGACGACGCCTACGACGCCCACGACCACCCGGACGCCAAGCCCAAACGACGCCTCTACGTCGCCGCCCAGCAGTGCCGAAGCCGCGCCGACACAGCCCAGCACCGAAGCAGCTCCGGCACCGCCGAGCCCGCGCACGCCGACTCCGCCAACGCGTGGAGCCGACCCCGCCGAGTGAATCATTGCGCACGCGAACTCTGTTTTTTGTAACGCCAGACTACGTCCGATCGCTGGATTTGCGGCGTCTTTTGTGAGCGGGAACGACCATGTTTAAAATTCCTGCATCCTGGGGCCGGCGCGTGGGGGCGTGATTGGGCGCTAGGTCACCCCCAGAGGCCGAACTAGCGCCGGCACGCCCTCAGGCCGCTCTATTTAGGCGTCCTTGGGGACCGAACGGCTGGAGATGCCCTAATAGTTTGGGATCCATACCGAAACCCCTTGGTTATACTACTTACTCTGTTACTTACCACGCGGTTGGATTTTTTTCCGGAGCAGCTGAGAAGAGGGTAATCCCCGGGGCGGCTGAGGGCCAGTACGAAATCGGGTCCTTCATGTCAGCCACGCTAAGCTGCGACCACCGGGTCATTGACGGTACTTTTTTCTTTCTTGCCAACTCTGAACCAGTGGACGATGCTTCTCATTCCTATGCATCTATGATGAAAATTTGTCGTTGATTACCGACCACTCTCCCGTTTTGCAGGTGCCATGGGCGCGGAATGGCTCAAGGCATTCAAGGGCTACCTCGAGGACCCGACGACCATGCTGCTGTAGGAGTTGTTTTTCTCTGCTGTAAATGATGATGATGAGAGCAGTTTTTCTGTGTAGGCTCTCACAAATAAAGACCACAATAACCACGCCTCATTTTTCGGCAATGAGGGCTGGAAACCAAGAGCAAACAAACAGATCATAGTCGGCACGAGATGTTTAACCTATTTATCGGCAAATGGCCGATACACCTTTTCCCCTGTGTTACTTGACTGGTGGAAAAATTGTTGCCTAGCTACTTTTGCGCCGTGTTCTACTGAATCTGATTCAAAGATTGTGTATCGTATTGCTGCAAGGTGCCAGTCTTCTGTTGCTGAATTTTTCTTATATAGTTTTGTGGCGTTTATGCTGTACTTTTTCTCCTAACCGGGCAATGTGAGGATGAAATAAGAGCACGACTATGTGTCACGGCCCCTAGCCTAGCCTAGCCTCGCGTGAAGGACACAGAAATGGGTCAGGCCCAGTTAACTTGAAGCATCCCTGGTAAAAGCTGTAGCGATATAGTGCGTCTTCCATAGGCCACCGACATACGTTTTCCTCATTCGTATTTTTTTTCAACGGTGAAAAGGGTTATGTCTGATGTGAGATTACCTTTTTGTCAATGATGAAAAGGATTGTCTGATGTCGAAGATTGATCAATGGTGGGTTGTCTAGTTTGTTCTTCCATACATGTCAATTGTGATCTGAATGTTGTGTATACGGGTGTATCTCTTCTGTGTTTACCCAAGATTGTGATCTGAATGTTCTCATCTCTTCAACTTGTGCGCGTTCGTCATTACTACTCAGCAGTGCGTCAGCGAATTTTCTTAGACCAAATTGTGGTTTGAATAGCAACTTGTACCTCACGCCACCCGATTTGGGATGAATGAAGCTCCCAAGAAGTTAAGTTTTGCCATAAGCGAATTTCTTTAGATCAAAGGCAGAGGCAGACAACACACTAGTGAACGAGCTCCCAATAGAAATAGCCAAAAAGTGCTGTCACATGATCTTGCTTAGTCTACATTTACACACGTCTGCCTCAACTCTAATCATGCTTAGTCATCTACTACTCTGAGCTTGCAAAAATGTCTTATATTATGAGACTGAAGGAGTAATTGGACAGTGCTTATAAATACGTGCACACCCAGCACCTCGATCCGTCGATCCTAACACTCCTCAACACCCTATTCTCTGCCATGGCAGCCAATAAGCTGCCCCGCACCACCATCCTCCTCCTAGTCCTGGCGGCCGGCGCTGGGTTCCCTTCCAGCCACGCCCAACCGCGTCGATCTCAAGCTCCCACCTGCCGCTGCCGCAGCTACGCATCGGCATGCAAGTCCAAAATCTCGTGTTCCTCATCATCTACATATTCATTGTAATTTGATCTTTTGAACCCGAATTTTCTGTCAACTCTGTGTAAATGCGTATTTAAGATACTTGAAATAGTTCCCCTAAAAAAAGATACTTGAAATAGGTAAGTACTAAGGGGAAGTTTACGATGCTTGCTTATAAAGCTGAGCCACACAAATTAGTCTTTCTTTTAATACAGTGATGTTAGTTGCTTCTTTTATTCCAAATAAGGAACCTGATGTTTCAAAGAGACTGAGGAATTGCAAACAAGCAACGGGGGACTACATGGAAGTCTGAGGGGGCCGTGCCCCCCCCCCCCCCCCCCCCCCCTTTCAAATAGGTAAGTACCATGTGTTTGAGTGTCCGTTTCTATTTTTCAGTACACAGGTAGTTTTGGCCAGACATTTTTCAAGTGGGGCAGGTACCTCTCTCTCTTGTCAAGCTATCTGTGTATTAAAATTGTTTCCAGATTTGAGTTATAAGATGATACAGACAAGCTGATATCTTCATATAACATTTTTAACAAAGTTATATACCATTTTAGATTTGCCACTGCATGAGGCAATTGGGATGCCTTCTCTTTCCCCTACTATGACCGAGGTAATTACTAAAATTGGAAATAAATGTACAGATAAAACATAAAGCATGACCAACATGCATGTGTTTCTTCGATTGTCTTTGTGGTGTAAAAAACTTTTGAATGGCTTGTAGGGAAATATTGCAAGGTGGTTGAAGAAGGAAGGAGACAAAGTTTCACCTGGGGAAGTTCTTTGCGAAGTGGAAACCGTAAGTTTTGTTTCTTGTCATTTACACCCAGGGCACAACTTGTGCTGCTAGCTAATTGTCGAGCACACGTGTGGTCACCAGGATAAAGCTACCGTGGAGATGGAATGCATGGAGGAAGGCTATCTTGCTAAGATAGTTTGTGGAGATGGCGCAAAAGAGATTGAAGTTGGCGAGGTACATATATGTATCATAAAGGAAATCCATATAGATAGAAGCTTGAGTGGTTCTTCAATTGGTTGCAGGTTTATGTACAGAAAACCATATTAAGTATTGTTCTTTAGATGTGTTAAACATGTACTAATTGGTTGGCTATTGTGAGAAAAAAGATCATTCATCCGGTAAATAAATAAAAGGATAGTTCAGTGTCTATGTCAGCTGAAGTATAGCTGGATTACTACATTTATTTATCAATATGTTTTTGCTGTTGCTCACTGCCCTTGTAGGTTTTCTATATCATGTGCTTTGTGTTGTTTTTCAGACCTCGATGACACTCTCTACCTGGCCAGTGGCATTGTTCAAGAGAAAAATTTCTAATTTTTTAAATGTAAAATATGTTCCCAGTATTTGAAAAATATTTGTAAGATTCAATGAAATATTCATAACATTTATAAAATGTTCACAGATTCAAGAAAACATCCATGACATATAAAAATGTCCATACAAATTTAAAAATTACATGTACCACCTATAAAATATTTTTGAAAAATTTAAAAAATGTCAACACTCATATGAAAAAACTTTTAACCCGTATTTAATAAATGTTCAACATGTACTTGAAAAGGTTTTTATGGAATGTGAAATTTTGTTCACCAAATTTTAAGAAGAAATCTCATGACACATTAAAAACTATATATATATATACACTAAAACTGGGTGAATTAAAAAAATATTAATTTGAAAAGGTTTTGCGTAGGAGTTTTTCACATCCTTTTTTATTTGCGATAGCTTAGTTTTATGTCCAAATTTCTTTATTTTCTTTCATTTTTTGAATTTACCTCTTTATTTTTATTTCCCCTTTTTATTTTAAATTATTTTACTTTTTTCTCTACTGTTATCTTTTTTTTCTTCTGTTTTTCCATTTCCTTTTGTACTCTCAATTTTTCCACAAGTACACAAAAAATTATGATATATCCACATTTTTTGGAACACGTCAACTATTTTGTATTAATATGAAACAATAATTTTCATGTATTAAAAATGTTCTTCGTGTTTTAAAGAAATGTTCCTAGTGGTTGTAAAAAATGTTTGTTGTGTACTTCAAAAATGTTGATTACACATTTAATAAATGTTCATACTTTTTGAACAATGTTTATCATGTATTAATTTGGTTTGCCATCAATCAAGAAACTATTCATCGTGTATTTAAAAAATGTTGATAGTTTGTTTTAAAAATGATCATCGTGTAGATCAATTCGACCTTCTGCAATGTACCAGAAGAAGGATGTAGATGAGATCACGAAGAGGTGGCAGCAAAATACACGATAAAATGCAGGAAAGTTTTTTTTTTGATTAAAACCTATTGGGCATTGCCAGTTGTTTGGGAAGCCATGGTGGGCCCAAGCACCCATGTAGGCGCTCTAGTGTTCTACGCGTCTGCCCCCTGTGGCACCCCAGTTTGCTTTTGTTCCCAATAGATCTATGGTGACTTGAAACTTATCCTTGTATTTTTTCGTTAGTCGAAGATACTTATTTCCCCTCAAAATATAAACCAGATAACAGAAACTGCTCGTTACACTTTATTCATATTTTGACCCAAATAAACTTTAAAATTTTGTAGAAACAATGATAACTAACATGAACAATAGAAAAAAATATCAGCAAACTTAAGAAGGGCAAGAGCAGACAAGTGGTTCGCAATATATCTTCCACATCGACATGATCATCCTAGATTGAGAATGGTTGAGAAACATGCAACGCAAACTTGCCAAGCTTCTCGAAATGTTGGGAAATTTACACATTTGACTTGAAGGTTATAAGATTTACCATAAGTCTGCAGTGACTTAGGAGAAGAGGCACCTCGAGCAGGATAAGGCGGCGCAGTAATGACGCTGGTAGCGGGTGCGGATATAGGGAAGGTGGGTTGCTGACATTGAAGAAGTGGGGTTTAGTGGGATGGTCGGCGGTGCGGCGACTTGGTAGAAGAGGTGGCTCGAGCAAAATGAGGTGGTGTGTTGTGATGCCAGCTGTGGGTGGTGGATACAAGGTAGGCGGGTCACCAACTCGGGAGAAGTAGGGTTTACAAGGATGGCCGATGTTGTGGCGACTAGGCAATAGAGCCGGCAGATAAATCACAGCCGAATAGGGAGAGTAGAAGATAGAATAAGCAAGAGGAAGCAATGTGCAATTTAGACATCATTCAATATAATGTTTATCAATAACAACAACTTTAGATCAGGACTAACTGACAAAAGTTAATTATAACTGGTTAATTAACTCTCGCCACATCACATTCAATAGTCTAAAAAAATGGTTTTCCTTTTTAGGAATGGAGTAGGTTAATTCTGGGGTCTCATTGCGAGCAAGCAAAGTAAAGCCAATACCAGACCGGTGAACTGGACTCATGCGTTGCTGCACATCTTCAAACAATAAGAATGGTATTGTACAATACTAAATCAATTTACCAGATGCCTGGTTTTGATGGTGTTAATCACGTCGACACTATTACTGGAAATGATTATTCCTTTTTATTAAGTCAAGGGTCTACTCCAGCTTCATCCACTACCAAAATTTAAGAGTTTTTTTACTCTAACGACATACCAACCTAAGCAATTTAAGAGGTTTATACTTTGATTAATTCAAGAGTTTTTATTAATTTATAAGAGGGAGGGATGGAGGGAGTTGGGGCGTACCAACGCACAATCCCCAACTCTCTTTTAATACTTACTAGCAAAGGTGCATGTGCGTTGCAACGGGAAACAAATATCCTCACATCCTCCTACCCAAAGAACACGTCACACAATATGTGCGGATCAATTTTTGTAGATGTGGTACAGATAAAATAACTTCTGAGATTTCTCGAGTGCGCAAGCGACACACTTTTTCTCTTTTAGAATGAGCCGACACAGAAATTTGAGTTCACACTGATGTTGCTTATATCTCCAATTTCCCACGAGTGAAGTGTTTAAGCGGCAAATCGTATCGTATTCTTCACACCACTGAAGAAGTCCAGTGCAAAAACGTGAGAGGTGAACTATAGTAGGGAAAATTCAGTCATACTATTGAAAAAGTCTAGTGCAAGAACATTTTTCAAGTGGGGCAGGTACCTCTCTCTCTTGTCAAGCTATTTGTGTATTAAAATTGTTTCCAGATTTGAGTTATAAGATGATACAGACAAGCTGATATCTTCATATAACATTTTTAACAAAGTTATATACCATTTTAGATTTGCCACTGCATGAGGCAATTGGGATGCCTTCTCTTTCCCCTACTATGACCGAGGTAATTACTAAAATTGGAAATAAATGTACAGATAAAACATAAAGCATGACCAACATGCATGTGTTTCTTCGATTGTCTTTGTGGTGTAAAAAACTTTTGAATGGCTTGTAGGGAAATATTGCAAGGTGGTTGAAGAAGGAAGGAGACAAAGTTTCACCTGGGGAAGTTCTTTGCGAAGTGGAAACCGTAAGTTTTGTTTCTTGTCATTTACACCCAGGGCACAACTTGTGCTGCTAGCTAATTGTCGAGCACACGTGTGGTCACCAGGATAAAGCTACCGTGGAGATGGAATGCATGGAGGAAGGCTATCTTGCTAAGATAGTTTGTGGAGATGGCGCAAAAGAGATTGAAGTTGGCGAGGTACATATATGTATCATAAAGGAAATCCATATAGATAGAAGCTTGAGTGGTTCTTCAATTGGTTGCAGGTTTATGTACAGAAAACCATATTAAGTATTGTTCTTTAGATGTGTTAAACATGTACTAATTGGTTGGCTATTGTGAGAAAAAAGATCATTCATCCGGTAAATAAATAAAAGGATAGTTCAGTGTCTATGTTAGCTGAAGTATAGCTGGATTACTACATTTATTTATCAATATGTTTTTGCTGTTGCTCACTGCCCTTGTAGGTTTTCTATATCATGTGCTTTGTGTTGTTTTTCAGACCTCGATGACACTCTCTACCTGGCCAGTGGCATTGTTCAAGAGAAAAATTTCTAATTTTTTAAATGTAAAATATGTTCCCAGTATTTGAAAAATATTTGTAAGATTCAATGAAATATTCATAACATTTATAAAATGTTCACAGATTCAAGAAAACATCCATGACATATAAAAATGTCCATACAAATTTAAAAATTACATGTACCACCTATAAAATATTTTTGAAAAATTTAAAAAATGTCAACACTCATATGAAAAAACTTTTAACCCGTATTTAATAAATGTTCAACATGTACTTGAAAAGGTTTTTATGGAATGTGAAATTTTGTTCACCAAATTTTAAGAAGAAATCTCATGACACATTAAAAACTATATATATATATACACAAAAACTGGGTGAATTAAAAAAAATATTAATTTGAAAAGGTTTTGCGTAGGAGTTTTTCACATCCTTTTTTATTTGCGATAGCTTAGTTTTATGTCCAAATTTCTTTATTTTCTTTCATTTTTTGAATTTACCTCTTTATTTTTATTTCCCCTTTTTATGTTAAATTATTTTACTTTTTTCTCTACTGTTATCTTTTTTTTCTTCTGTTTTTCCATTTCCTTTTGCACTCTCAATTTTTCCACAAGTACACAAAAAATTATGATATATCCACATTTTTTGGAACACGTCAACTATTTTGTATTAATATGAAACAATAATTTTCATGTATTAAAAATGTTCTTCGTGTTTTAAAGAAATGTTCCTAGTGGTTGTAAAAAATGTTTGTTGTGTACTTCAAAAATGTTGATTACACATTTAATAAATGTTCATACTTTTTGAACAATGTTTATCATGTATTAATTTGGTTTGCCATCAATCAAGAAACTATTCATCGTGTATTTAAAAAATGTTGATAGTTTGTTTTAAAAATGATCGTCGTGTAGATCAATTCGACCTTCTGCAATGTACCAGAAGAAGGATGTAGATGAGATCACGAAGAGGTGGCAGCAAAATACACGATAAAATGCAGGAAAGTTTTTTTTTGATTAAAACCTATTGGGCATTGCCAGTTGTTTGGGAAGCCATGGTGGGCCCAAGCACCCATGTAGGCGCTCTAGTGTTCTACGCGTCTGCCCCCTGTGGCACCCCAGTTTGCTTTTGTTCCCAATAGATCTATGGTGACTTGAAACTTATCCTTGTATTTTTTCGTTAGTCGAAGATACTTATTTCCCCTCAAAATATAAACCAGATAACAGAAACTGCTCGTTACACTTTATTCATATTTTGACCCAAATAAACTTTAAAATTTTGTAGAAACAATGATAACTAACATGAACAATAGAAAAAAATATCAGCAAACTTAAGAAGGGCAAGAGCAGACAAGTGGTTCGCAATATATCTTCCACATCGACATGATCATCCTAGATTGAGAATGGTTGAGAAACATGCAACGCAAACTTGCCAAGCTTCTCGAAATGTTGGGAAATTTACACATTTGACTTGAAGGTTATAAGATTTACCATAAGTCTGCAGTGACTTAGGAGAAGAGGCACCTCGAGCAGGATAAGGCGGCGCAGTAATGACGCTGGTAGCGGGTGCGGATATAGGGAAGGTGGGTTGCTGACATTGAAGAAGTGGGGTTTAGTGGGATGGTCGGCGGTGCGGCGACTTGGTAGAAGAGGTGGCTCGAGCAAAATGAGGTGGTGTGTTGTGATGCCAGCTGTGGGTGGTGGATACAAGGTAGGCGGGTCACCAACTCGGGAGAAGTAGGGTTTACAAGGATGGCCGATGTTGTGGCGACTAGGCAATAGAGCCGGCAGATAAATCACAGCCGAATAGGGAGAGTAGAAGATAGAATAAGCAAGAGGAAGCAATGTGCAATTTAGACATCATTCAATATAATGTTTATCAATAACAACAACTTTATATCAGGACTAACTGACAAAAGTTAATTATAACTGGTTAATTAACTCTCGCCACATCACATTCAATAGTCTAAAAAAATGGTTTGCCTTTTTAGGAATGGAGTAGGTTAATTCTGGGGTCTCATTGCGAGCAAGCAAAGTAAAGCCAATACCAGACCGGTGAACTGGACTCATGCGTTGCTGCACATCTTCAAACAATGAGAATGGTATTGTACAATACTAAATCAATTTACCAGATGCCTGGTTTTGATGGTGTTAATCACGTCGACACTATTACTGGAAATGATTATTCCTTTTTATTAAGTCAAGGGTCTACTCCAGCTTCATCCACTACCAAAATTTAAGAGTTTTTTTACTCTACCGACATACCAACCTAAGCAATTTAAGAGGTTTATACTTTGATTAATTCAAGAGTTTTTATTAATTTATAAGAGGGAGGGATGGAGGGAGTTGGGGCGTACCAACGTACAATCCCCAACTCTCTTTTAATACTTACTAGCAAAGGTGCATGTGCGTTGCAACGGGAAACAAATATCCTCACATCCTCCTACCCAAAGAACACGTCACACAATATGTGCGGATCAATTTTTGTAGATGTGGTACAGATAAAATAACTTCTGAGATTTCTCGAGTGCGCAAGCGACACACTTTTTCTCTTTTAGAATGAGCCGACACAGAAATTTGAGTTCACACTGATGTTGCTTATATCTCCAATTTCCCACGAGTGAAGTGTTTAAGCGGCAAATCGTATCGTATTCTTCATACCACTGAAGAAGTCCAGTGCAAAAACGTGAGAGGTGAACTATAGTAGGGAAAATTCAGTCATACTATTGAAAAAGTCTAGTGCAAGAACATGATAGGTCAACTATAATAGGGAAAATTCAGCAATATATAAAATAGGTTCCATGCACATTTGGAGTTTGTTTGTTTGATAAAGGTAAAATCTTCCAGATGCATACACATAACTCATGTCTTCCTCTTTTTCTCTGTCTTCCTCTTTTTCTCCTCACAATCTCCTACGTCTCTCTCTTTATCCCAGCCGAAAGGTATGTCAGCATGATCGAGTCGTTATTTCCTAACCTACTTATTATTCGTTGACTCCTCGCTTTTGTATAAATCTATTTTTAAATCTCAGCCGTCAATCTTTTAAGGTTAACACAAAATCAACGCATATATAAAGGGGTGACGAATGGAGAACTACAAAAGCTTCCGTCCTTAGCTAAAGATAAAGATATTATGGGAAGGAGGCAGTAGTGGAGATTTAAGAGTTTTTTTTTTACTTTGGCACAGCAGCCGCATGCAGCAACTAAACCCAATAAGATGAGCCTAAAATAGGAAACACTGTATGAATAGAGACCGGTGAGCTCCGCTAGGCATGTTCCAACTCCAAACCTGAACGAATTGCGTGCAGTTAAAGTTTCTCGTGATCAAAACAAAGTTGCACATTGCTTAGCAAATTATGGTAGATCTGGGGATAGCACTGCGTGCTGGCTTAACCAACCCCCTCCTTTTATTTCTGAACTTGTTGCTAAGGATTGTAATTCAGTGAGTTTGAAATAAAACACCCTATTTCCATCGCAAAAGAAAAAGAATTGCGCGCAGTTGTGTGCCACCATCAGATAGGCTCAGCATCAGATGACGTGTTTATTTATTATTAGTATAACTCAAGTGCCCCAGCCGTGGAACAGAGGACGCTTTGCTTTAGTCCCACATCGGCAAGTTGAGGACACTTGACCTTCTTTATAATGGAGGCACATGGCTAGTCATTCGTTGCCGGAAAAGGTGCACACCAAACGGTGAGACGGTGACCCATTGTGCTGCACTGCACAATTAGCAACTAAAACAAATGATCAAGGTTAAAAATCATTGTCACCAGATTACCCCCGCGTATTGGCCCGTTTTTTAAAACGGGAACATTTGATGTTATATTTCTTTACCCACATCAATATTAATTTGTCATTGTTCTTCTAAATTCAAAATTTCGTTTTAATTTGCCATTGTTCTTCTACATTCAAACTTTTGTCCCCACATTAACTCAGCACATAACATGTGCGCCTATCCTCAGTTTACGGACCTAGTCCGCACAATTGCTACTATCAACTTTCAACTAAATTTTCTCTAGGAACATATCTAAACAGTAGAACTGAAGCGCGAGCTACGACATAATTTGCGAAGACCTTTTGACTATGTTCAGGATAATTAAGTTCATCTTATGAACTCCCACTCAGATAGACATCCCTCTAGTCATCTAAGTGATTACATGATCCGAGTCAACTAGACCGTGTCCGATCATCATGTGAGACGGACTAGTCAACATCGGTGAACATCTTCATGTTGATCGTATCTTCTATACGACTCATGTTCGACCTTTCGGTCTTCTGTGTTCCGAGGCCATGTCTGTACATGCTAGGCTCGTCAAGTCAACCTAAGTGTTCCGCATGTGTCCCGAGGCCATGTCTGTACATGCTAGGCTCATCAACACCCATTGTATTCGAACGTTAGAATCTATCATACCCGATCATCACGTGGTGCTTCAAAACAACGAACCTTCGCAACGGTGCACAGTTAGGGGGAACACTTTCTTGAAATTTTAATGAGGGATCATCTTATTTAAGCTACCGTCATTCTAAGCAAATAAGATGTAAAACATGATAAACATCACATGCAATCAAATAGTGACATGATATGGCCAATATCATTTTGCTCCTCTTGATCTCCATCTTCGGGGCTCCATGATCATCGTTGTCATCGGCATGACACCATGATCTCCAACATCATGATCTCCATCATCGTGTCTCCATAAAGTTGTCTCGCCAACTATTACTTCTACTACTACAGCTAACGGTTAGCAATAAAGTAAAGTAATTACATGACGTTTATGTTGACACGCAGGTCATAAATAAATTAAGACAACTCCTATGGCTCCTGCCGGTTGTCATACTCATCGACATGCAAGTCGTGATTCCTATTACAAGAACATGATCATCTCATACATCACATATATCATTCATCACATCCTTTGGCCATATCACATCACAAAACACTTGCTGCAAAAACAAGTTAGACGTCCTCTAATTGTTGTTGCAAGTTTTTTTTACGTGGCTGCTATAGGTTTCTAGCAAGAACGTTTCTTACCTACGCCAAAACCACAACGTGAATTGCAAATTTCTATTTACCCTTCATAAGGACCCTGTTCATCGAATCCGATCTGACTAAAGTGGGAGAGACAGACACCCGCCAGCCACCTTATGCAACTAGTGCATGTCAGTCGGTGGAACCGGTCTCACGTAAGCGTACATGTAAGGTTGGTCCGGGCCGCTTCATCCCACGATGCCGCCGAATCAAGATAAGACTAGTAACGGCGAGATAATTGACAATATCGACGCCCACAACTACTTTGTGTTCTACTCGTGCATAGTAACTACGCATAGACCTAGCTCTGATACCACTGTTGGGGAACGTAGCAGAAATTCAAAATTTTTTATGCATCACCAAGATCAATCTATGAAGTAATCTAGCAACGAAGGGAAGGAGAGTGCATCTACATACCCTTGTAGATCGCTAAGCGGAAGCGTTCAAGTGAACGGGGTTGATGGAGTCGTACTCGTCGTGATCCAAATCACCGATGATCCTAGTGCCGAACGGACGGCACCTCCGTGTTCAACACACGTACAGCCGGCGACGTCTCCTACGCCTTGATCCAGCAAGGGGAGAAGGAGAGGTTGGGGAAGACTCCATCCAGTAGCAGCACGACGGCGTGGTGGTGGTGGAGGAGCGTGGTACTCCAGCAGGGCTTCGCCAAGCACCGCAAGAGACGAGGAGGGAGAGGGATAGGGCTGCGTCAAGAAGGAGAGGATCGCATGTCTATGGAAGCCCAAAACCTCAAGTATATATAGGGGAGGGGAGGGGCTGCGCCCCCATGTAGGTTTCCACCCCTAGGGGTGGCGGCCAGCCCTATATCCCATCTAGGGGGGCGGCCAAGGGGGGAGAGAGGGGGGCGCACCACTAGGTGGGCCTTAGGCCCATCTTAGCCTAGGGTTTGCCCCCTTCCACTCTCCCTTGCGCCTTGGGCCTTGGTGGGGGGCGCACCAGCCCACCTGGGGCTGGTCCCCTCCCACACTTGGCCCATGCAGCCCTCCGGGGCTGGTGGCCCCACTTGGTGGACCCTCGGGACCCTCCCGGTGGTCCCGGTACGTTACCGATAGCACCCGAAACTTTTCCGGTGACCAAAACAGGACTTCCCATATATAAATCTTGACCTCCGGACCATTACGGAACTCCTTGTGACGTCCGGGATCTCATCCAGGACTCTGAACAACATTCGGTAACCACGTATATCTATTCCCTATAACCCTAGCGTCATCGAACCTTAAGTGTGTAGACCCTACGAGTTCGGGAACCATGCAGACATGACCGAGATAACTCTCCTGTCAATAACCAACAGCGGGATCTGGATACCCATGTTGGCTCCCACATGTTCCATGATGATCTCATCGGATGAACCACGATGTCGCGGATTCAATCAATCCCGTATACAATTCCCTTTGTCTATTGGTACGATACTTGCCCGAGATTTGATCATCGGTATCCCGATACCTTGTTCAATCTCGTTACCGGCAAGTCTCTTTACTCGTTCCGTAACACATCATCCCGTGATCAACTCCTTGATCACATTGTGCACATTATGACGATGTCCTACCGAGTGGGCCCAGAGATACCTCTCCGTTTACACGGAGTGACAAATCCCAGTCTCGATTCGTGCCAACCCAACAGACACTTTTGGAGATACCTGTAGTGTACCTTTATAGCCACCCAGTTACGTTGTGACGTTTGGCACACCCAAAGCACTCCTACGGTATCCGGGAGTTGCACAATCTCATGGTCTAAGGAAATGATACTTGACATTAGAAAAGCTTTAGCAAACGAACTACACGATCTTGTGCTAGGCTTAGGATTGGGTCTTGTCCATCACATCATTCTCCTAATGATGTGATCCCGTTATCAACGACATCTAATGTCCATGGTCAGGAAACCGTAACCATCTATTGATCAACGAGCTAGTCAACTAGAGGCTTACTAGGGACATGGTGTTGTCTATGTATCCACACATGTATCTGAGTTTCCTATCAATACAATTCTATCATGGATAATAAACGATTATCATGAACAAGGAAATATAATAATAACCAATTTATTATTGCCTCTAGGGCATATTTCCAACACTTACTGGACCTGTTTGTGCACACACTGAAATCGAACCTATTTTATTGTAAGCTTCTTCACATTTTTTTCTTACTGATCCATCAAGGAATGGTTATTAAACAAAGGAGAAGAGAGAGCTTCTCCACACACTTTAATGCTGGAGTATTTAGGAACGGACGGAGTATTTATAAAACCTAATGAACTTGGTATTATAAAGCTACTTTGCATCACAATTAATCTAAATATTTAAAACATTATTAGTGTAAGTTTTGAGGTCGCATTGCATCCTTTTTCAAAAGGATTACTCATGTTTTATGACCATAAGAAGCCCGAGTTAACTTTACTCAGGAACCGATGCATCTTTAGAAAAAGCAAAGCAGGGGTGAATTTCTTTTTTTCCTTTGGCTGAGAAAAGCAGTGGAAGTAGAGTAAGAACCAATGCATCGTAGATGGGGGAAAAGAGACACTAAAGGAATCATATATGATTTACAGAATGAAAAGGGTACACTGGTAGTAGCTTGGCCAACTCTCATGGGCAAACCATTGCATCCCTCTCACTTTTTGGCATTATGAAGTATTAAAGTTACTTAGCATCGCAGTATAGTTATTGTCTGTGATTGAAATTGATCTTTGTTTATTTGTTAACAAGAAGAGATCCATCGTCTCATGCAAATGCCTACCATGTTGATCTTTTAATGGAAATTGTCTGATTCATCCTAGCTAATTCAAGTTAGGGTACAACAGTAGATAAACGTTTATTTACAAGTCCTACCCGCATGGACAACAATAGTAGTGGGCGGGCAGTGTAAAATGCACTTGCTGTTAGTTCAGTGAGAATTAGACATTAGACATCAGCCTGATGGTACTTCATTTTTTCTTCTATAGCCTGATCTGTCAAATGCTATCATACTGCTGATAGCATTTTCCAGATCAGGCTATACGTTTTTGCTTATGATAAGGAAATGAAGTTTCTTATTTGGTCAAGCTATCGGTCCTTGTTGTTTCTATGCTTCCTAACCAACACCCGAATAATTGATTGATAAATGGTCATACTCCCTCCATTCAAAAATTGATGACCCAACTTTATACTAACTTTAGTATAATGTTAGTACAAAGTTGGGTCATCTATTTTGGAATGGAGGTAGTACATGTTAATCTGTTACTGTATCCTCTACAATTTTGGCCAGCCGAAAGCAATGTTTTTCTCAGTTTTTTTAATCAACTGCTGGTATTTCCATGAGATATTGTAAAATCCCAGAAAACTTGCACAACCTATGTTTACTTCGTCATATGTTGGAGGCAGAATGTAGCAAACTAAGTGTACTGTCTGATACTTCCTTTTGCTGTACACTTCTGTATTCATGTTTGAGTTTTGGCCCTTCTTTTGTATTGTTGTACACAGTACACTTGCGTCAAAATTAAGTTATTTCTTATGTTCTGAACATTGTAGGTTTTTTTCAATGTTGTTGTTGCCACCCACCATGAAGAGCTGCTTAGACAATGAGGTCATTTTCGATGCCGATGGCATATGCGGCGGTGACTCTACCTAAAGTAAACGACTGCATATCTTAGTTATTATAAGCTGAGTGACCAAAGCTATCTATATGGTGCATCTCTGCCTATGTAGCTTTGCTTATCATGAACTGATCTCATGCCTTTCTTTTGGCCTATAGACCTAACATGCAATGTAATATATAATCCCATGTATGAACATCATACCCAAATATCCATTTCCTTGTGCTTCAAGGATTTTATAATCGGTCTTGAAATATTCTTATTTGCAAGGTTTGAAAACATAGTCCGCTCTTGCCCTTTGCGCCATTGGCGCAATGAGTCATCTAGTCTATACAAATTCGCAGCGGAATCAATCACGCACCACGCAGAGATCATGAGAGCATGGGCCGATCAGCATCGGCAACGGTGAACCTAGCTCTGATACCAATGTAAGAAATTTTAGGGTTTGTGGTCTACCCCCTATTCCTCTGCGCTTATCCGTGGTGCCGCTCACAATTCGCATATCTGAGGCTAGGGGGTAGGGACCTTCTTATACTGTCTTTCCAAAGAGTCCACCTCTTATACAGATAAGATTCCTAGCCTTTTCCACTAGTTTCCGGGATAGAGTCCAGATCAAATTACCAACCACGATCATATTTGTCTGTTAACGGATTCTACCCATTATGTCCCCGGAGCACGCGCTTGTGAGCAACGCGCCATAATAGAGTCTAAATTTCTCTAATTACGTAGATCAACATTAGGGCTGTAATCTAACTATACGATCTAGCTCCTTCCAATCACCAGTGTATCCAGGTAGTCTTTCCAATATAAATAGTCTATTGTATTTCACTGATAATTGACCAGCTTCCTTAAGTATATATCACTTAAGTATATTCCAGCAAGTAACAATTCCATGCTAAACATGTAAATCAATTCCATGTATAAATACATGTGCAATTCCATAACGAGGTATTTCGAACATTAGTAATTCCTAGTAATTTGAATATAGTTGCAGGACACATAATTCCAACAGGTATTGTGTGCATGAAAGATCATGCTTATGCATTCGTGTCTCCTCCTTGCTCTGCCTACTCTCCGGGCTCTGGGTCTTGGTTAGGTCTGCAAACTTCTCCATGGAAATCATGGGAAAACATAATTATAAAAGCTTGGAGATAGAGAAATAATAGAAACACTTCCTTCTCCTGCTTGGCTGTGAGGTCATGCGCCCAAACTGCTAGAAATTAAGAGAAATTTAAGCTTAGCAGCAAGAAGGTGAGCTGCATATACCTTTTGATGTACATACCTACCCAAGCCGTGTGGTATGTACATTAGATGGCAGTATATTTTCATTGTTTCTCTTTGTGCTGGGGTAATTTGCGTTTTTCTCCTATGTACGGAGTCCACTATTCAGAAGTTGAATGATTTATACCAATGTTATAGACATAATGATATGTAATACGAGCTTCTATAAGGAAATCCTGGCAAAAAGAATTTGGTAAGCTTGAAGGTTGAGCGCCTCGCGTGTTTTTCTTGGTGTGATGTACATGGATAGGTTGCTGAAGGAGAACAAAAGGGAAAACACATGTGGCCGAGTGAGCAGTTCAGTGTTGGCGGTCTGTCCCAGTCGTTCCACGTCCTAGAGAAGACGGTTTCGCAGCTGTCGACCTACAAAAGGAAACGCCATGAAGTTGTGGTTTTCGCATGATCCTCATTGACACTCCTGGAGTATATTCTTACTGGCTGCACCCTGCTCCTTGACAACAAACATGTAACGGCAGGTTGATGCGTGCCTAGCCACAATTGGTACTGTAAACAATGGCTCGATTACAATTTTCCATTCTGAAGTAGGAGCATTTACCATTACCTGTTTAAGCAATCATAAAATAATATCTTTCTAACAACATTAAATCAACGTCTCGATGCAACTTGGTATCGATGGTATAACATGATTTCAAAATCAAAATTGAAGACTATAAGTATGTGATCTTCTCCTGAGCTCTTGGTCTATAACAAAAATATTTTAGTTTTTAGTTCATTCTGAATTTTCTATTTGTTTGGTAGGTATTTGTGTGTGGAACCTCTGAGTTAGGATGTGTGAACTATTACAGGCGGCCTTTTCCTCATAGATTTTGCATATTACACAAACTTCTTTGTCTCTTTGTGATTTAAGGTATATAGTAACCTACAAGATTACAGAAAAAAAATCAAAATAATAGCCATGTTATCCATAAGGTTTATCAAAATTATACAATCCATAGGAAGATAGCTTGCGGTTTTTATTGACAAGAAGAATAATTAACATCAGCATCGGAAATAATGCATGTTCCCACAAAAGCATACTTCCTATATTTTGTGCCCATGTGCTTATGTGTCTATTGTGATGGATTTGGTCAGCACTAATTCAGCAGAAATGTTTTGATTAGAGATCAAAAGTGGATCGCTAATTGCAAGAGAGAGTGAACTATGTTGACGAATATAATAAAAGAAAGGAGGGAAACACAAGCCAAAATGTAAACAAATAATGCATGTCCTTTCAAATTTATGTTTTTATTCAGCATTACACTTTATGCCATTCATTGATAATTATTATTATTACCTCGATAATTCTGGAAATTAATAATATTATATAATTTTCCAAAGATTGAATGGCCTTGACCTCATCTAATCAACCATCTCAGTCATATATGTACTCCCTCCTTTCCAGTTTATTGGGCTCATATAAAAATATTTGTTTTTCCGTTTTATAAGTCTCAGTTCTACTACTCCCCCACTTATTTTGGGATGGAGGGAGTATTTAGCATCACATGTTCATATTTCAAGGTGCATTAAATCACTGCATGCAAGGATCAAGAAAACACTCACTAGTGCATGTAGAAGTTCTTGGTCATTTATTGGTCATGCATGCATGTGTTGTCATTAATGCATCAATATACACCACTTTTGGAGAAAAATGAGCATACTAATTACCTAGTTTTGCAAAGTACAAAATTAATTTCACCACTCATCATCTACCTTGGTTGAAGAGATTTTCAAATTGAGCCATGTAAACTGGGAAGGAGGGAGTATTCCTTTTCTATATATCGAAAATTTAAATGGCCATACATGTGCGTCATTGCATATTTCAGAAAAAATGGTATATCCATTCTATTATATACATTGTAAATCAGATGGTCTTCAGTCCAGCTTTGCTCTAGCCTCTGATAATATGTACTTCAGTCATATATGTATAACATTACAACATTTGCCTCTAACCTGCATAGACCCATATACATCAATTCATCCAATGTTGTTACTACAACGTTTATGAAAGTACTTCATTGCTCAAAATTGTATGTCCAAATTTATTGAATTATTTTGGGTAGGTTTCATATTTTCAATTAGGTAAATACACTACTTATGATTATTACTTTATTATAATCTAATTTACTGAAGCCAAAATGACTAGCTTTAGAAGTAATATTTAAAAAGTTTGAATCGTCATATAATTAGTAGAACATTAAGATGTTGCCCGTGCATTTGGGCAGGCCACCCTCCAAGTTTATGTAATAGTGCATGTGCATCTTAAGGCAGAGATTTGGCTATTTTTTTATAAGTAATACATACTAAGGTGAGTGAGGATTTGTGAGTCTTGGATTCATTTGAGCTTGGGATCTAAATTTCTTGAAGACCATACTTACAAATTTGGAAATTGTTGAAAACATTTACATAAGTAAATACTTTGTAAAGCTTTGATTGACAAAATTTCACTGAAAAACTTTCAAATTTATGCCCTGCGTGAAAAGGATAAGTTTGGTAAAAAAAACAAGGCTCAAATGTGCCCAAGATACATCTGGGGTTTCCGGTGTTGAGATAGGATTACTGGATAAGAATTACTTCTAGGTAATTAGCAATTAAGAAAAGAATAGAATCTTTGCTTTTATCATTCATAGGTCACATATGGGATAAGAATAGGATCATTTACATGGTTAGGACGATATACCTTGCCGGATGGACTAAAATTCTAAAGCAAACATATGGGAGCACAAATTCTCCCACTTGCACCAACGGCAGGGCAGCTAACTCGCGCCTATATATAGAGCCAATCCATACAAAGCAATGCACACAAGCCATATAGATAGATAACCTATAACAGATAGTTAGCAATGACGTTCGGAGGAATCTTTGGCTTGCCCGGCTACATCCTGTTCGGGGACAAGGAGCAGGAGCGAAAGCTGCGGAAGCGAAAGAAAAAGCTGCAGCGAGAGCGTAAGCTGCGGCTGCAGCAAGAGCGAAAGCTGCGGCAGCGAGAGCAGGAGCTGCAGTGGCTGCTGCTACGGCAACAACCCCGGCAGCCGCGGGGGACGAAGGTGTTCTCTAATGAATCACTGGCAGTCGCTCATTCGAGCAACTCAGTGGCAATCCCTCGTGGTCGTGGGTACGAGCGACAGGGGGCGCATGGGTTCCCTAGTGACTCACTAGCGGTCGCTCGCTCGGGCAACTCACTGGCAGCCCCTCGTGATCGTGGGTACGGGCAACTTGGGGGCCAGGGGTTCTCTAGTGACTCACTGGCAGTCGCTCGCTCGGGCAACTCATCGGCAGTCCCTCGTGGGTACGGGCCACAGGATGCACATAAGTTCTTACTGGCAGGCCATCGTGGGTACGAGGAGGAGGACTTCAGCGCCTCCGACGATGAGGACGACGACGAGGACGACGATGATGAGGATGACGATGATGCCTTCGAAGAAGACGACGAGGACGAAGATGATGAGAATGACGAGGAGGTGGAGGAAGGGGAGCACCGCCGGTTGATGCTGCTGACGCTCCAGCAGCAAGGGGGGCAAGGGGTCCCACGCGTACACCCAGGGGGGAGACTTGAGTGGCTCTGATGACGCTGCAAGCAACAGCCGCCGGCGGCACTGTCACTCCTGCCGCAAGTGTGGCAAAAAGCAGTGCAGGAGTGTCACTACCTATATACGTATATAAATTATGGTACGTACTATATGTTTGCTGTCTGCATGCCACGGGTGAGGCTGGAGTGCGATTTAAATAAATAATCCTCCTAGCGTCTGTAACTAAATCCAAGTAATTTGTACTCCTGATGTATGGACGATGCTCTGCATCCACTCTATTGTGCCTGTATAACACTTCACCCTATGTCGAACCTAGTGACTCCGTACGTGCGTGCATGGATAGTGGATAACCTCATTGGCGCTTACTGCCTATATATATAAACTAGAGAATGCCCCGCGCGTTGCTGCGGGAATCGATTGTAATATATTTTAGTGATTTGATTGTATGAAGCTTCCATCGTTGAATTAATAATATATGAACTAAAGCTAAAAATAAAATATATATATTTATCTAATTATTGTGTAGTCAGAAAATATTTTGAATATAAGTGATATAACATAATGGAAAACTTTTTTCATGCATGTTGAGTGGACCTTTGATGAGGTGGCACGTGTGGTTAGGTGAAGGGTGTGCATGAGATCAACTAATAATGAAAAACTTTTTCCCATGGATATAGTGGTGGGTCTTTGATGGAGCTTTTTTACTATACCCTGTCATCGATATGGGCCGTCTATTCTTGGAATTCAAGGGCGGTGATCAATCTATACTACTCAATTGGGCTAGTCCTGTCGCCAACAGTATCAATGGCACTGGCCGCTTCGAGCGCCGCAGTATACGTGCTATGAGGGTAATTTAGGGAGAGGAAAAAGATTAGCCCGTCTCGCCAACAAGCCAACCCGTCTTCTACACTTTTTCAGCACGGCCGCATGAACACGCCCATCAGCTTGGATTCAAGCGGCCACCTCGTCGCCTCCCCGATTGTCGGCCGTACTCGTAGATCAACGTTGTTACGCCGCTAGGCACTAGCCAAGCTCATGGTGTCCCGCACGCCGGCAAAGTCTTCCTCGACGAGGCCTCCTCCGGTCCTCCCCTTCCTCTTGCGGCGGCCACCGCTGCATCTATTCTTCGTCACATGATCGTGTACCGGCCGCTCGACAGTATACACAGTTGTCCGATCCCGACGAGCTCCCCTTCTTTGGCAGCCGCCGGCTACCAGGGAAATTAGATGTAGTGCCTATTTCAGAAGCTACCAATGGACGGACTCTATAGATCAACCAGAAGTCCAGAACACGACGTCTGCACCGACCAAGAGTTAAGTGATGAACCACCATTGTATCAATTACCAAAGACATAGAAGTTGTGAAAGTTAACGATTTGCACTCTAGTTTTTGGTGGGATGCGGCCTGTACTGACGGACGTGGACGTGCGTGAGAGGGCCATGCGAGCCCCGGCGGGAGGCACGGCTGGAGGTACGACCGTACGAGGACGGCGAAGTGGACGAGCGCCCGGCAGTCGAGGTCAAGTGCACCGGCGGAGGGTGGTGGCAGGAGTGCGCCGGGATATAGGGACGCGACGGCGAGTTCAACTACGGCTCGGGTAGTTGAACGAACAGAGCGACCGATTGCTGTTGGGCTGACATTACAATGGAAAACAGAAAAATATGACTAGATTACCCTCACGAAATCAACGGCGGGATGATTGTATACTGCTCTCCCCCCTCTATAGCAGTAGAGGGTACCGTAAAAATGCTCCTTTGATGAGGTGGCGTGTGTGCACGTTGAGATAAATAGGATAGTGGGGATCAACTTCTTATGTATATAGGATTGTGGTACGTATGTTTTTGCTGTGTGCATGCATGCAATCTCACCCGTGGATGCCACATGTAATGGACTGCGATTTAAATAAATATTCCTTGTAGTATGTGTAATTAAATCCAAGTAAATTGTACTCCCTGTAAATAAATCCTGCTTATGTGTGTGTACCAAGCTTAAATTTGCTTTGATCGATCGAGCTGATGATCTATCTAGAGTGAAATGCTCCACTTGTCCATGTGGCCCGTTTTTTTCCTCTCTAATTGGTTTTGTCCTTATTTCATCAAATAAACGAGTTTGTGGACTAAATCTGATCACTTTCTGGGTTGATGGTCTAAAGTGTGCAATCAATTTGAGTTTATGGACTAGCGGATTTCACTCATCTAGCTAGGTAAGATGTAAGTACGTATGGGGCTATGAATTGATTTTACGGCTTCTGTTGGTGTTATTGGTTTTTTGAAAAGGGTGAATTTTATTAGCTCAAAATGAAGCATTAAGAAATACAAACACAATGAGCACACGCCCAGCCTCTGCATAGTTAGGATGCACACAACCAAACCTGTCTGCTGGTGTCATTGGTTGGTGTCAATCCTCTCTGTATAACACATCATCTTAGGTCACCTGTCAAGGTTGGTGGGTGTAGGAGATATAAAAGAGGAAGGAAGAAGCAACACTAGGTGAGAACCGAACTATCCCCTCCCCTGCATCTTACCGAACAAAGAGAATCAGCTTCATCCATCCCCTCCCCCACTCCCTTGTTGTTCTTCTTCTTTATCCCATGTCTCTCTTTGAAACCTTGTATCCTATATCAAGTCCTGCTGATTTTGTGTTCATTTCCGTGCATATTATATGGTGGAGTTGAGATGTTATTCATGAGGTTTTATACTTTTTCCCTTTCTGATAGTAAGTTGCCTATGGGTTGAATTTAACCATTGTGAGGAGCAGTGGCTGTTTAAATTCATCTCAACTATTTTGTTTTATATTTATCGCAGCTATTTCATCCTTTTCAATTTACTCTACATATTTAAATCTGAACAGACATCTGATAGTGCACAATATGACTATTTTATTCCGTCTTGGTATAGTTTGATTATTTCTCAAAGATATAATATGTTTCTGAGTTACTTTCACATATTCTTAAGATTAATCAATTCATAGTGTATACGGTCAAAATTACATGTAGGATTATGACGATCAACTAATCATGAATGTTTCAATAGATTATATAACCTAAGTTTACAAGACTCTTGGCTTAAAAAATAATAAATGACCAAGATTTTGCATGTGCATTTTCGCGGGCAGATATGCTAGTTTTTTTTTCAAAAACCCTAAAGATAAATATCAGACAAGTCCAATTTTCCACCAGTTTGTGTACATGATGCTCATCACGGACAGGTCAAGTGTCTTACCTATCTATGATGACTCGCAAAACACGTTTGTCCATGACGTCGGGAGTATATTCTAAAGTGGACAACACGCGGTCACTTAAGTGGGGCTGATGGAGCATCCATTAATTAGTATCCTATTCCTATATGTGTAGGAAACACACATAGTATGTGGTTATGTGAATGTGACGTTAGTGGTTGTGCGTCTAACCTGTTCTATCGTAAAACTCTTTTTCTTATTCCATTTATATTCTACTTTATCTCGGTCCATGTATATATGTGTAAATATGTTTGCCCAAGCTTGAAACTATTATTTGCTCAATCACAAATTTGTGCACATATTGTTTCTAGTTTACTTTCCTATCTTCAATCCAAACGGGCAGAACCAATGCACGAGCAGGCGTCTTTCAGAACAAATTCCCTACTACACTCATGCACGTCTTAATTTATCCTTCGACACTACTGCAAAGGCACATTACAGACAGATAGAAATCCACATCACCGACGGATTTCTACACCGTCCAGGATTTAAGGTGTGATGATCACAGACGCATGATATATATCTATATGTTTTTTTCTTGCTCAGGGGATGTTAGGCGGATATATATTCTGCCAAGCAGCCCAAGAATCTATCTTCGCGAGTTCCGCTGAAGAAATAGATGGGGATAACGACTAAGCCACTCCCTCGTTTCCTATTTACATGGCGTGCTTATTTTTGTGATTGAACTTCTAGCATCATTTTTACCAATAAAATATTTACTATATGTTATAAACATTATACCGTTGAAACTATTTTAAATATGAATTGAATGGTATAATGTTTGTGACATATGCACGATGCATTCGATTGGTCAAATTGATGGTCAAACTTAAACTTCAAAATATGTAGTATATGTTATATAAACAATATTGGAGGGAGTACTACACTAACTCGAAAGGTTCAGATATGAAGACGGTTGAGACAAAGGAGTATCCTTCGGTTTCCCAACCGGCTGAAATAATATGTACTATTAGCTCCAATGGTCTTCAGCCGGATGCGAAAACTAACATCAACAGCATGTTTTGTAGTAGTGGTGACTTGCTTATGAAACCACTTAGGTAAGCTATTGTTGCGGTGCCTCACGGAACCAACTCACTTTAGGTTTGCTGCCATTGTCCTTTCCACTACAAAAAGACTGTTTGACATATTTTTTTGTGGCTGGATGCCAACCTGTGTGCACCAAAGGAGAGGATCTTAGAAGGTACCATCAGATGTATCATCGATTTCTTTAACTCGAGCAGATATTCATGGATGCATGTCAAGGAAGTAAAGCATATATATGTGCTACTCCAGCTCAGGAATTAGCATCCTAAAACTAATATATTCCAGCGGAGTGTTTAAAGATATCCCAACTAAGATATTCCTCTATCTATTATTGTGAGAAAATTCGGTCTTTGCCACCGAATCAGGGCATTCTACACAAGATTGTTCGTACTATCAAGGAATAGAGACAGGCACGTGAATGCATCTACAAATGTTATGTGATTCTAACTGAACTAGATAAGAAGGAATATATACTGGTCATTTCTACAATAAACGAACGGACCTGTAAAGGAAAATAAGAAAGAAAAAAACATGAGAACTAATAATCAATTCAGATAACAAACACTATAAATATAGGGAAACTTTAACCGGCGCGCGTGTTCCGGTTAGTCGTAACAGACTCCCGGGAGACAAGTCGGGCATGTGACCCATCCACCCTGAGCACCGCACCTCAACTTCTTAGAGTAAATAAATCCTACTTATGTGTGTGCACCAAGCTTAAATTTGCTTTGCTTGATCAATGGAGTGTGTACGGACCAATG
This sequence comes from Triticum monococcum, assembly GCA_034509565.1. Classification (NCBI taxonomy): domain Eukaryota; kingdom Viridiplantae; phylum Streptophyta; class Magnoliopsida; order Poales; family Poaceae; genus Triticum; species Triticum monococcum. The sequence goes on along the minus strand of CM067847.1, from coordinate 6,442,814 downwards.
CATGATTTTAGGGTTGCTGCTGATGTTATTGGTTGGCGTCGAACCTGTCTATATAACACAACATACCTTGCGTCACGTGTCAAGGGCTGGTGGGTTGGCCGGATATATAAAAGAGAAGGAAGCAACAACACTAGGCGAGAATCGAACTATCCCCTCCCCTGCATCTTACCGAACAGAACAGAGTCAGCATCATCCATCCCCACCTCACTCCCTTGTTGTTCAGATATCTCTTTGCAACATTGTATCATGTATCAAGTCGTACTGATGTGTGGTATGTTCATCTCCGGACATATTATATGACAGAGTTGAGTTGTTGTTCTTGAGGTTTCATCCATTTTCGCTTTGTGAATAGTTAATTGCCATATGGATTGAATTTAGCCATTGTGAGGAGCAGCGGCTATATTCTCTGTATTTCTCACAACTGTTTTGTTTTATATTTATCTCAGCTATTTCATATTTTTGTAAGTTAATCTACATATTTAGGTCCGAAGAGTCATCTTATAGCGCACACTGTGAGTATTTTATTTGGTCTTTGTATATAGTTTGATTATTTCTAAAAGATATTATATGTTTCTGAGTTGGTTTCACATATTATTAAGATTAATAAATGCATAGTATATACGGTCAAAATTACATGATGATCAACTAATCATGAATATTTCAATAGATTACATAACCTATGTTCACAAGACTTTTGGCTGACAAAAATAATAGATGACTAAGATCGTGCTGTGCATTTTCATGGGCAGCTACGAAAGCCTTTTACGAAAACCCTAAAGAGAGATAACACGCAATTCAAAATTTCCACCAGTTTGTGTACATTACGCTCATCACGGGTCAAGTCTCTTACCTATCTGTGATGACTCACATTACAGACGTTTGTGCGTGACGTCAAGAATATATTATAAAGTGGCACAATATGCGGTCACTTACTGGGGCTGATGGAGCATCCATTAACTATTATTCTATTCCTATATGTGTAGAAAACGCACATAGTTTGTGGTTATGTGAATGTGGCGTTAGTGGTTGTGCGTCTAACCCGTTCTATCGTAAAACTCCTTTTCTTGTTACATTTATATTCTATACTTTATCTCGTTCAATGCACAATATGTGTACATATGTTTGCCCAAGCTTGAAACTATTATTTGCTCAATCACAAATTCGTGGGCATAGTGTTTCTAAGTGTCTTTCCTATCTTCAATCCAAAACAGGGAGGTGCCAGAACCAATGCACGAGCAGGAGTCTTTCAGAACAAATTCCCTACTACACTCATGCCTGTCTTAATTTATCCATCCACACTACTACAAAGGCACATTACAGACAGATAGAAATCCACATCACAGACGGATTTCTACGCCGTCCAGGATTTAAGGTGTGATGATCACAGACGCATGATATATATCTGTATGTTTTTTTCTTGATCAGGGGATGTTAGACGGGTACATATTCCGCCGAGCAGCCCAAGAATCTATATTCGCCAGTTCTGCTGAAGAAATAGATGGGGATAACGAATAAGCCACTCCCTCGTTTCCTATTTACATGGCGTGCTTATTTTTCTGATTGAACTTCGAGCATCATTTTTGCCAATAAAATATTTACTACATGTTATAAACATTATACCATTGAAACTATTTTTAATATGAATTGAATGGTATAATGTTTGTGACATATGCACGATGCATTCGGTTGGTTAAATTGATGGTCAAACATAAACTTCAAAATATGTAAATGTTATATAAACAATGGTGGAGAGAGTACTACACTATCTCGAAAGGTTCAGACACTAGTAGAAAACAGGGCTTTCGTCCAGGCCGGGTCAGCCCATTAGTCCCTGTTCAGTCCAGAATCGGGACCAATGTGGGCATTGGTCCCGGTTCGTGAGCCCAGGGGGCCGGCCGGGCCACGTGGGCCATTGGTCCCGGTTCATCTGGACCTTTTGGTCCCGGCTGGTGGGATGAACCGGGACCAATGGGCCTCGCTCCTGGCCCACCATCATTGGTCCCGGTTGGTGGCTTGAACCGGGACCAAAGGCTCCCCTTTAGTCCCGGCTCATGTCACCAACCGGGACCAATGAGGTGGCTATATATACCCCTCGCTCGCGAGCAGAGCACCCCAGTGCTCTGTTTTTCTCTGGCCGAGGGGGAGAGGGCTTTGTGGTGCTCTAGCTCACCTCCTATGCACATGAGGTGTTTGATGAAATGCCCGAGCCACACTACTTAAGCTTTCTCCTCTCGAAGCTCGACCTCCAAACTCCATTTTTCTCGAGATTTGTCTAGATTTAGCGGCCCGTCACGCCCCGTCCCCGTCTTCACCGCCGTCGATCACCCGCGCCGATCTCATCACCGACACCACCGTGGCGAGCCTCTTGTTCTTATCTTCTTTCTGAAAGGAAAAATATTCTTACTTGTATGTTTAGATAGATACTTGTATCATTTTCTTACATTTATTATTGCATCTTATATAGTGCGATGGTTTTGGTATCCGCCCCCGTCGGCCCTCGTCCTATCTATGATTCGGATGTGGTATGTATATTATCTTTGTAACTATTGGTTCATTTATTGTTTATGAAAATTATGCCGACCAACGTGACATAGATTTTATTTATCTAGGATGTATGTGAATCGGAAATGCCAACCGACCCTATTGTCGAGAGGTTAAATTTAGTTGAAGAAGAAAACAATTTGTTGAAGGAAAAAATAAAAAAATTGAGGAGGAGAAGATGATATTGGAGTTGCATGTTGCGGATGTCGTCGATGATCACAAGATCAAGATGGATGCAATGCGCTTGAAGATTAGAAAGATTAGAAAATATGCCATTCATACCGAGGCTTGGTATCATTATGCCGTTGGATCAATTGTTACCTTGGTTGCGATTATGATCGCATTTGTTTTCGCATTGAAATGTTTTACATAGTTTCAATGTATGGTTTAATTAATTAGATGCTCTGGAGAGCTATATGTTGTTAGATGAGAACTATGTATGCACTTTGGTTTTAATGTGATGATGAACTTCTATTAATTTGGACACTTAATTATATATAATGCACGCAGATGAACCGGCAATGGATGTACGGTGACAGACACACCCGCGAGTACATTAAGGGCATGCATGAGTTTCTCGATGCGTCTGAGGCAAACAAGTAGAATGGTTTTATGTGTTGTCCATGCACTGAATGTGGGAATACGAGGTCTTACTCTAACCGGAAAATCCTTCACTCCCACATGCTTTACAAGGGTTTCATGCCACACTATAATGTTTGGACGAGGCACGGAGAAATAGGGGTTATGATGGAAGACGGCGAAGAAGAAGACTACGATGACAACTATGTGCCTCCTGAATACGGTGATGCTGCAACGGGGGGAGCTGGTGAATATCAAGAGGAACCAGACGATGTGCCCAATGATGCTGCAACGGGTGAAGCTGCTGAAGATCAAGAGGAACGAGACGATGTGCCCGATGATGATGATCTCCGCCGGGTCATTGTCGATGCAAGGACGCAATGCATTAGTCAAAAGGAGAAGCTGAAGTTCGATCGCATGTTAGAGGATCACAAAAAAGGGTTATACCCCAATTGCGAAGATGGCAACACAAAGCTCGGTACCATACTGGAATTGCTGCAGTGGAAGGCAGAGAATGCTGTGGCTGACAAAGGATTTGAGAAGCTACTGAAAATATTGAAGAAGAAGCTTCCAAAGGATAACGAATTGCCCGACAGTACATACGCAACAAAGAAGGTCGTATGCCCTCTAGGATTGGAGGTGGAGAAGATACATGCATGCCCTAATGACTGCATCCTCTACCGCGGTGCATACAAGGATCTGAACGCATGCCCGGTATGCGGTGCATTGCGGTATAAGATCAGACGAGATGACCCTGGTGATGTTGACGGCGAGCCCCCCAGGAAGAGGGTTCCTGCGAAGGTGATGTGGTATGCTCCTATAATACCACGGTTGAAACGTCTGTTCAAAAACGAAGAGCATGCCAAGTTGATGCGATGGCAGAGTGAGAACCGAAAGAAAGATGGGAAGTTGAGAGCACCCGCTGACGGGTCGCAGTGGAGAAAAATCAAGAGAAAGTACTGGGATGAGTTTGCAAAGGACCCAAGGAATGTGTGGTTTGCTTTAAGCGCGGATGGCATTAATCCTTTCGGGGAGTAGAGCAGCAATCACAGCACCTGGCCCGTGACTCTATGTATGTATAACCTTCCTCCTTGGATGTGCATGAAGCGGAAGTTCATTATGATGCCAGTTCTCATCCAAGGCCCTAAGCAACCCGACAACGAAATTGATGTGTACCTAAGGCCATTAGTTGAAGAACTTTTACAGCTGTGGAATGAAAACGGTATACGTACGTGGGATGAGCACAGACAGGAGGAATTTAACCTTAAGGCATTGCTATTCGTGACCATCAATGATTGGCCCGCTCTCAGTAACCTTTCAGGACAAACAAACAAAGGATACCACGCATGCACGCACTGTTTAGATGACACTGAAAGTATATACCTGGACAAATGCAGGAAGGATGTGTACCTGGGCCATCGTCGATTTCTTTCGACCAACCATCAATGTCGAAAGAAAGGCAAGCATTTCAAAGGCGAGGCAGATCACTGGAAGAAGCCCGCCATGCGCACCGGTGATCATGTGCTTGCTATGGTCAATGATTTACACTACGTAATCTTTGGAAAGGGTCCCGGTGGACTAGCTGTTCCGAATGATGCTGAGGGACACGCACCCATGTGGAAGAAGAAATCTATATTTTGGGACCTACCCTACTGGAAAGACCTAGAGGTCCGCTCCTCAATCGACGTGATGCACGTGACGAAGAACCTTTGCGTGAACCTGCTAGGCTTCTTGGGCATGTATGGGAAGACAAAAGATACACCCGAGGCACGGGAGGACCTGCAACGTTTGCACGAAAAAGACGGCATGCCTCCGAAGCAGTATAAAGGTCCTGCCAACAACGTTCTTACGAAAGAAGAGAAAGAAATCTTCTTTGAATGCCTGCTTAGTATGAAGGTCATGACTGGCTTCTCGTCGAATATAAAGGGAATAATAAATATGCCAGAGAAAAAGTTTCAGAACCTAAAGTCTCATGACTGCCACGTGATTATGACGCAACTGCTTCCGGTTGCATTAAGGGGGCTTCTACCGGAAAACGTCCGATTAGCCATTGTGAAGCTATGTGCATTCCTCAATGCAATCTCTCAGAAGGTGATCGATCCAGAAATCGTACCAAGGCTAAGGAGTGATGTGGCGCAATGTCTTGTCAGTTTCGAGCTGGTGCTCCCACCATCCTTCTTCAATATCATGACGCACGTCCTAGTTCATCTAGTCGACGAGATTGTCATCCTGGGGCCTGTATTTCTACACAATATGTTCCCCTTTGAGAGGTTCATGGGAGTCCTAAAGAAATATGTCCGTAATCGCGCTAGGCCAGAAGGAAGCATCTCCATGGGCCATCAAACAGAGGATGTTATCGGGTTTTGTGTTGACTTCATTCCTGGCCTTAACAAGATAGGTCTCCCTAAATCGCGGTATGAGGGGAGACTGACTGGAAAAGGCACTCTTGAAAGAGACTCAACAATATGCAGGGACGGATATTCTTGGTCTCAAGCACACTACACAGTTCTACAGAACTCTACCTTGGTGACCCCGTATGTCGATGAACACAAGAACAGTCTGCGCTCCAAACACCCCGGAGCAGTGCGACGACTGGATTACATGTGAACACATCAGGACTTTCAGCAGTTGGTTGGAAACATGTCTCAGAGGTGACAACACTGTTTGTGATGAGTTGTACTTGTTGTCCAGGGGACCATCTTTGACTGTATTGACTTACAAATGATACGAGATAAATGGGAATACATTTTACACGATCGCCCAAGATCAAAAGAGCACCAACCAAAACAGCGGTGTCCGCTTTGATGCAGCAACCGAGAGCGGAAAGGATACATATTATGGTTATATAGTGGACATATGGGAACTTGACTACGGACCTGATTTTAAGGTCCCTTTGTTTAAGTGCAAATGGGTCAATCTGTTAGGCGGCGGGGTACAGGTAGACCCACAGTACGGAATGACAACAGTGGATCTGAAAAATCTTGGGTACACTGACGAACCGTTCGTCCTAGCCAATGATTTGGCAATCTATGTGAAGGACATGTCTACCAAACCGAGAAAAAGAAAAGATAAGGAAGCGAATACATCATACGATGAGCCAAAGCGCCACATAGTTCTTTCAGGAAAAAGGGACATCCTGGGAGTGGACGGCAAGACAGACATGTCTGAAGATTATGAAAAGTTTCATGAAATTCCTCCCTTCAATGTCAAGGCTGACCCAAGCATCCTGATAAACAATGAAGATTATCCATGGTTATGGCGCAATAAGCAAATGACACTGTTGGGTAATGTAGTAATTTCAAAATTTACCTACGCACACGCAAGATCATGGTGATGCATAGCAACGAGAGGGGAGAGTGTGATCTACGTACCCTTGTAGATCGACAACGGAAGCGTTTGGTTGATGTAGTCGTACGTCTCCACGGCCCGACCGATCAAGCACCGAAACTACGGCACCTCCGAGTTCTAGCACACGTTCAGCTCGATGACGATCCCCGGACTCCGATCCAGCAAAGTGTCAGGGAAGAGTTCCGTCAGCACGACGGCGTGGTGACGATCTTGATGTACTACTGTCGCAGGGCTTCGCCTAAGCACCGCTACAATATTATCGAGGACTATGGTGGAAGGGGGCACCGCACACGGCTAAGAATATGATCACGTGGATCAACTTGTGTGTCTATGGGGTGCCCCCTGCCCCCGTATATAAAGGAGTGGAGGAGGGGAGGGCCGGCCCTCTCTATGGCGCGCCCTAGGGGAGTCCTACTCCCATCGGGAGTAGGATTCCCCTTTCCTAGTCCAACTAGGAGTCCTTCCATGTAGTAGGAGTAGGAAACAAGGAAGGGGCGCAGCCCCTCCCCCTAGTCCAATTCGGACTAGGCCTTGGGGGGGGGGGGGGCCTGCCCTAGGCAGCCCCTCTCTCTTTCCCGTATGGCTCAATAAGGCCCAATACTTCTCCCGACGAATTCCCGTAACTCTCCGGTACTCCGAAAAATACTCGAATCACTCGGAACCTTTCCGATGTCCGAATATAGTCGTCCAATATATCGATTTTTTACGTCCCGACAATTTCGAGACTCCTCGTCATGTCCCCGATCTCATCCGGGACTCCGAACTCCTTCGGTACATCAAAACTCATAAACTCATAATATAATTGTCATTGAAACCTTAAGCGTGCGGACCCTACGGGTTCAAGAACAATGTAGACATGACCGAGACACGTCTCCGGTCAATAATCAATAGCGGAACCTGGATGCTCATATTGGCTCCTACATATTCTACGAAGATCTTTTATCGGTCAGACCACATAACAACATACGTTGTTCCCTTTGTCATCGGTATGTTACTTGCCCGAGATTTAATCATCGGTATCCAATACCTAGTTCAATCTCGTTACCGGCAAGTCTCTTTACTCGTTCTGTAATACATCATCCCGCAAGTAAGTCATTAGTTGCAATGCTTGCAAGGCTTAAGTGATGTGCATTACCGAGAGGGCCCAGAGATACCTCTCCGACATTCGGAGTGACAAATCCTAATCTCGAAATATGCCAACCCAACATGTACCTTTGGAGACACCTGTAGAGCTCCTTTATAATCACCCGGTTACGTTGTGACGTTTGGTAGCACACAAAGTGTTCCTCCGGCAAACGGGAGTTGCATAATCTCATAGTCATAGGAACATGTATAAGTCATGAAGAAAGCAATAGCAACATACTAAACGATCGGGTGCTAAGCTAATGGAATGGGTCATGTCAATCAGATCATTCAACTAATGATGTGATCCCATTAATCAAATAACAACTCTTTGTCCATGGTTAGGAAACATAACCATCTTTGAATAACGAGCTAGTCAAGTAGAGGCATACTAGTGACACTCTGTTTGTTTATGTATTCACACATGTATTATGTTTCCGGTTAGTACAATTCTAGCATGAATAATAAATATTTATCATGATATAAGAAAATAAATAATAACTTTATTATTGCCTCTAGGGCATATTTCCTTCAGTCTCCCACTTGCACTAGAGTCAATAATCTAGATCACATCGCCATGTGATTTAACATCAATAGTTCACATATTTATGTGATTGGTTCATATCTCCATGTGACTAACACCCAAAGGGTTTACTAGATTCAATAATCTAGTTCACATCGCTATGTGATTAAGACCCAAAAAATGATCATGTTTTGCTTGTGAGAGAAGTTTAGTCAACGGGTCTGCCACATTCAGATCCGCATGTATTTTGCAAATTTCTATGTCAAAAATGCTCTGCATGGAGCTACTCTAGCTAATTGCTCCCACTTTCAATATGTATCCAGATTGAGACTTAGAGTCATCTGGATCAGTGTCAAAACTTGCATCGATGTAACCCTTTACAACAAACCTTTTGTCACCTCCGTAATCGAGAAACATATCCTTATTCCAGTAAGGATAATTTTGACCGCTGTCCATTGATATACTCCTAGATCACTATTGTACTCCCTCGCTTAACACAGTGTATGGTATACAATAGATCTGGTACACAGCATGGCATACTTTATGGAACCTATGACTGAGGCATAGGGAATGACTTTCATTCTCTTTCTATCTTCTGCCGTGGTCGGGCTTTGAGTCTTACTCAACTTCACACCTTGTAACACAGGCAAGAAACTTTTTCTTTGACTGTTCCATTTTGAACTACTTCAAAAACTTGTCAAGGTATGTACTCATTGAAAAAACTTATCAAGCGTCTTAATCTATCTCTATAGATCTTGATACTCAATATGTAAGCAGCTTCACCGAGGTCTTTCTTTGAAAAACTCCTTTCAAACACTCCTTTATGCTTTGCAGAATAATTCTACATTATTTCCGATCAACAATATGTCATTCACATATACTTATCAGAAATGTTGTAGTGCTCCCACTCACTTTCTTGTAAATACAGGCTTCACCGCAAGTCTGTATAAAACTATATGCTTTGATCAACTTATCAAAGCGTATATTCCAACTCCGAGATGCTTGCACCAGTCCATAAATGGATCGCTGGAGCTTGCATATTTTGTTAGCACCTTTAGGATTGACAAAACCATCTTGCTGCATCACATACAACTCTTTTTTAATAAATCCATTAAGGAATGCAGTTTTGTTTATCCATTTGCCAGATTTCATAAAATGCGGCAATTGCTAACATGATTCGGACAGACTTAAGCATAGATACGAGTGAGAAACTCTCATCATAGTCAACACCTTGAACTTGTCGAAAACCTTTTGCGACAATACTAGCTTTGTAGATAGTAACACTACTATCCGTGTCCGTCTTCCTCTTGAAGATCCATTTATTATCAATGGCTTGTCGATCCTCGGGCAAGTCCACCAAAGTCCACACTTTGTTCTCATACATGGATCCTATCTCAGATTTCATGGCCTCAAGCCATTTATCAGAAATTGGGCTCATCATCGCTTCCTCATAGTTCGTAGGTTCGTCATGGTCAAGTAACATGACCTCCAGAATAGGATTACCGTACCACTCTGGTGCGGATCTCACTCTGCTTGACCTACGAGGTTTGGTAGTAACTTGATCCGAAGTTACATGATCATCATCATTATCTTCCTCACTAATTGGTGCAGGAGTCACAGGAATAGATTTCTGTGATGAACTACTTTCCAATTATGGAGCAGGTACAGTTACCTCATCAAGTTCTACTTTCCTCCCACTCACTTCTTTCGAGAGAAACTCCTTCTCCAGAAAGTTTCCGAATTTAGCAACAAAAGTCTTGTCTTCGGATCTGTGATAGAAGGTGTACCTGTTGGGGAACGTAGTAATTTCAAAAAATTTCCTACGCACACGCAAGATCATGGTGATGCATAGCAACGAGGGGGAGAGTCTGATCTACGTACCCTTGTAGATCGCAACGGAAGCGTTGACACAACGTAGAGGAAGTAGTCGTACGTCTTCTTCCCGGTCCGACCGATCCAAGCACCGTTACTCCGGCACCTCCGAGTTCTTAGCACACGTACAGCTCGATGACGATCCCCGGGCTCTGATCCAGCAAAGCTTCGGGTAGGAGTTCCGTCAGCACGACGGCATGGTGACGATCTTGATGTTCTACCGACGCAGGGCTTCGCCTAAGCACTGTAACGATATGATCGAGGTGGAATATGGTGGCAGGGGCACCGCACACGGCTAAGGAACGATCTCAAGGATCAACTTGTGTGTCTAGAGGTGCCCCCTGCCCCCGTATATAAAGGATGAGAGGGTGAGGGCTGGCCGGCCAAGCTTGGAGGCGCAGGAGGAGTCCTACTCCCACCGGGAGTAGGACTCCCCCCTCCAATCCTATTCCAACTAGAATTCCTTAAAGGGGAGAGAGAGAGAGAGGTGGCCGGCCCCTTCTCCTAGTCCTAATAGGACTAGGGGGAGGGGGAAGGTGCGCAGCCCTTGTGGGCAGCCCTCTCACCTTTCCACTAAGGCCCATATAGGCCCATTTGGCTCCCGGGGGGTTCCAGTACCCTCCCGGTAATCCGGTAAAATCCCGATTTCACCCGGAACACTTCCGATGTCCAAACATAGGCTTCCAATATATCAATCTTTATGTCTCGACCATTTCAAGACTCCTCGTCATGTCCGTGATCACATCCGGGACTCCGAACTACCTTCGGTACATCAAAATGCATAAACTCATAATAACTGTCATCGTAACATTAAGCGTGCGGACCCTACGGTTCGAGAACAATGTAGACATGACCGAGACACGTCTCCGGTCAATAACCAATGGCGGGACCTGGATGCCCATATTGGCCCCTACATATTCTACGAAGATCTTTATCGGTCAGACCGCATAACAACATACGTTGTTCCCTTTGTCATCGGTATGTTACTTGCCCGAGATTCGATCGTCGGTATCCAATACCTAGTTCAATCTCGTTACTGGCAAGTCTCTTTACTCGTTCCGTAATACATCATCTCACAACTAACATCTTAGTTATAATGCTGGCAAGGCTTATGTGATGTGTATTACCGAGAGGGCCCAGAGATACCTCTCTGACAATCGGAGTGACAAACCCTAATCTCGAAATACGCCAACCCAACATCTACCATTCGAGACACCTATAGTACTCCTTTATAATCACCCAGTTACGTTGTGACGTTTGGTAGTACCCAAAGTGTTCCTACGGAAACGGGAGTTGCATAATCTCATAGTTATAGGAACATGTGTAAGTCATGAAGAAAGCAATAGCAACATACTAAACGATCGGGTGCTAAGCTAATGGAATGGGTCATGTCAATCAGATCATTCAACTAATGATGTGACCTCGTTAATCAAATAACAACTCTTTGTTCATGGTTAGGAAACATAACCATCTTTGATTAACGAGCTAGTCAAGTAGAGGCATACTAGTGACACTCTGTTTGTCTATGTATTCACACATGTATTATGTTTCCAGTTAATACAATTCTAGCATGAATAATAAACATTTATCATGATATAAGGAAATAAATAATAACTTTATTATTGCCTCTAGGGCATATTTCCTTCAGTCTCCCACTTGCACTAGAGTCAATAATCTAGATTACACAGTAATGATTCTAACACCCATGGAGCCTTGGTGTTGATCATGTTTTGCTCGTGGAAGAGGCTTAGTCAACGGGTCTGCAACATTCAGATCCGTATGTATCTTGCAAATCTCTATGTCTCCCACCTGGACTAGATCCCGGATGGAGTTGAAGCGTCTCTTGATGTGTTTGGTCCTTTTGTGAAATCTGGATTCCTTTGCCAAAGCAATTGCACCAGTATTGTCACAAAAGATTTTCATTGGACCCGATGCACTAGGTATAACACCTAGATCGGATATGAACTCCTTCATCCAGACTCCTTCGTTCGCTGCTTCCAAAGCAGCTATGTACTCCGCTTCACATGCAGATCCCGCTACGACGCTTTGTTTAGAACTGCACCAACTGACAGCTCCACCGTTTAAAGTAAACACGTATCCGGTTTGCGATTTAGAATCGTCCGGATCAGTGTCAAAGCTTGCATCAACGTAACCTCTTACGGTGCGCTCTTTGTCACCTCCATATACGAGAAACATATCCTTAGTCCTTTTCAGGTATTTCAGGATGTTCTTGACCGCTGTCCAGTGATCCACTCCTGGATTACTTTGGTACCTCCCTGCTAAACTTATAGCAAGGCACACATCAGGTCTGGTACACAGCATTCCATACATGATAGAGCCTATGGCTGAAGCATAGGGAACATCTTTCATTTTCTCTCTATCTTCTGCAGTGGTCGGGCATTGAGTTTGACTCAACTTCACACCTTGTAACACAGGCAAGAACCCTTTCTTTGCTTGATCCATTTTGAACTTCTTCAAAATCTTGTCAAGGTATGTGCTTTGTGAAAGTCCAATTAAGCGTCTTGATCTATCTCTATAGATCTTAATGCCCAATATGTAAGCAGCTTCACCGAGGTCTTTCATTGAAAAACTCTTATTCAAGTATCCCTTTATGCTATCCAGAAATTCTATATCATTTCCTATCAGCAATATGTCATCCACATATAATATCAGAAATGCTACAGAGCTCCCACTCACTTTCTTGTAAATACAGGCTTCTCCAAAAGTCTGTATAAAGCCAAATGCTTTGATCACACTATCAAAGCATTTATTCCAACTCCGATATGCTTGCACCAGTCCATAAATGGCTCGCTGGAGTTTGCACACTTTGTTAGCTCCCTTTGGATCGACAAAACCTTCCGGTTGCATCATATACAACTCTTCTTCCAGAAATCCATTCAGGAATGCAGTTTTGACATCCATCTGCCAAATTTCATAATCATAAAATGCGGCAATTGCTAACATGATTCTGACAGACTTAAGCATCGCTACGGGTGAGAATGTCTCATCGTAGTCAACCCCTTGAACTTGTCGAAAACCTTTTGCAACAAGTCGAGCTTTATAGACAGTAACATTACCGTCAGCGTCAGTCTTTTTCTTGAAGATCCATTTATTCTCAATTGCTTGCCGATCATCGGGCAAGTCAACCAAAGTCCATACTTTGTTCTCATACATGGATCCCATCTCAGATTTCATGGCCTCAAGCCACTTTGCGGAATCTGGGCTCACCATCGCTTCTTCATAGTTCGTAGGTTCATCATGATCTAGTAGCATGGCTTCCAGAACTGGATTACCGTACCACTCTCGCGCGGATCTTGCTCTGGTTGATCTACGAGGTTCAATAGTATCTTGTTCTGAAGTTTCATGATCATTATCATCAACTTCCTCACTTATTGGTGTAGGTGTCGCAGAAACAGTTTTCTATGATGTACTACTTTCTAATAAGGGAGCGGGTATAGTTACCTCGTCAACTTCTACTTTCCTCCCACTCACTTCTTTCGAGAGAAACTCCTTCTCAAGAAAGTTTCCGAATTTAGCAACAAAAGTCTTGCCTTCGGATCTGTGATAGAAGGTGTATCCAATAGTTTCCTTTGGATATCCTATGAAGACACATTTCTCCGATTTGGGTTCGAGCTTATCAGGTTGAAGCTTTTTCACATAAGCATCGCAACCCCAAACTTTAAGAAACGACAACTTTGGTTTCTTGCCAAACCACAGTTCATAAGGCGTCGTCTCAACGGATTTTGATGGTGCCCTATTTAACGTGAATGCGGCCGTCTCTAAAGCGTATCCCCAAAACGATAGCGGTAAATCAGTAAGAGACATCAAAGATCGTACTATATCTAGTAAAGTACGATTACGACGTTCGGACACACCATTACGCTGTGGTGTTCCGGGTGGCGTGAGTTGCGAAACTATTCCACAATTTTTCAAATGTATACCAAACTCGTAACTCAAATATTCTCCTCCACGATCAGATCATAGAAACTTTATTTTCTTGTTACGATGATTTTCAACTTCACTCTGAAATTCCTTGAACTTTTCAAATGTTTCAGACTTGTGTTTCATCAAGTAGATATACCCATATCTGCTTAAATCATCTGTGAAGGTGAGAAAATAACGATATCCGCCACGAGCCTCAATATTCATCGGACCACATACATCGGTATGCATCATTTCCAATAAATCTGTTGCTCTCTCCATAGTACCGGAGAACGGTGTTTTAGTCATCTTGCCCATGAGGCACGGTTCGCAAGTACCAAGTGATTCATAATCAAGTGGTTCTAAAAGTCCATCAGTATGGAGTTTCTTCATGCACTTTATACCGATATGACCTAAACGGCAGTGCCACAAATAAGTTGCACTATCATTATCAACTCTGCATCTTTTGGCTTCTACATTATGAATATGTGTATCACTACTATCGAGATTTAACAAGAATAGACCACTCTTCAAGGGTGCATGACCATAAAAGATATTACTCATATAAATAGAACAACCATTATTCTCCGATTTAAATGAATAACCGTCTCGCATTAAACAAGATCCAGATATAATGTTCATGCTCAACGCTGGCACCAAATAACAATTATTTAGGTCTAATATTAATCCCGAAGGTAGATGTAGAGGTAGCGTGCCGACCGCGATCACATCGACTTTGGAACCGTTTCCCACGCGCATCGTCACCTCGTCCTTAGCTAATCTTCGCTTAATCCGTAGTCCCTGTTTCGAGTTGCAAATATTAGCAACAGAACCAATATCAAATACCCAGGTGCTACTGCGAGCATTAGTAAGGTACACATCAATAACATGTATATCACATATACCTTTGTTCACCTTGCCATCCTTCTTATCCGCCAAATACTTGGGGCAGTTCCGCTTCCAGTGACCAGTCTGCTTGCAGTAGAAGCACTCAGTTTCAGGCTTAGGTCCAGATTTGGGTTTCTTCTCCTGAGCAGCAACTTGCTTGCTGTTCTTCTTGAAGTTCCCCTTCTTCTTCCCTTTGCCCTTTTTCTTGAAACTAGTGGTCTTGTTGACCATCAACACTTGATGCTCCTTCTTGATTTCTACCTCCACAGCTTTCAGCATTGCGAAGAGCTCGGGAATAGTCTTGTTCATCCCTTGCATATTATAGTTCATCACGAAGCTCTTGTAGCTTGGTGGCAGTGATTGGAGAATTCTGTCAATGACGCAATCATCTGGAAGATTAACTCCCATCTGAATCAAGTGATTATTATACCCAGACATTTTGAGTATATGCTCACTGACAGAACTGTTCTCCTCCATCTTGCAGCTATAGAACTTATTGGAGACTTCATATCTCTCAATTCGGGCATTTGCTTGAAATATTAACTTCAACTCCTGGAACATCTCATATGCTCCATGACGTTCAAAACATCGTTGAAGTCCCGATTCTAAGCCGTAAAGCATGGCACACTGAACTATCGAGTAGTCATCAGCTTTGCTCTGCCAGACGTTCATAACATCTGGTGTTGCTCCAGCAGCAGGCCTGGCACCCAGCGGTGCTTCCAGGACGTAATTCTTCTGTGCAGCAATGAGGATAATCCTCAAGTTACGGACCCAGTCCATGTAATTGCTACCATCATCTTTCAACTTTGCTTTCTCAAGGAACGCATTAAAATTCAACGGAACAACAACACGAGCCATCTATCTACAATCAACATAAACAAGCAAGATACTATCAGGTACTAAGTTCATGATAAATTTAAGTTCAATTAATCATATTACTTAAGAACTCCCACTTAGATAGACATCCCTCTAATCCTCTAAGTGATCACGTGATCGAAATCAACTAAACCATGTCCGATCATCACGTGAGATGGAGTACTTTCATCGGTGAACATCATTATGTTGATCATATCTACTATATGATTCACGCTCGACCTTTCGGTCTCCGTGTTCCGAGGCCATATCTGTATATGCTTGGCTCGTCAAGTATAACCTGAGTATTCCGCGTGTGCAACTGTTTTGCACCCGTTGTATTTGAACGTAGAGCCTATCACACCCGATCATCACGTGGTGTCTCGGCACGAAGAACTTTCGCAACGGTGCATACTCAGGGAGAACACTTCTTGATAATTTAGTGAGAGATCATCTTATAATGCTACCGTCAATCAAAGCAAGATAAGATGCATAAAAGATAAACATCACATGCAATCAATATAAGTGATATGATATGGCCATCATCATCCTGTGCTTGTGATCTCCATCTCCGAAGCACCGTCATGATCACCATCGTCACCGGCGCGACACCTTGATCTCCATCGTAGCATCGTTGTCGTCTCGCCAATCTTATGCTTCCACGACTATCACT
Organism: Triticum monococcum; assembly: GCA_034509565.1. Lineage (NCBI taxonomy): Eukaryota > Viridiplantae > Streptophyta > Magnoliopsida > Poales > Poaceae > Triticum > Triticum monococcum. The sequence continues at coordinate 6,426,495 of CM067847.1, read as the reverse complement.
ACCGCTTAGCAATAAAGTAAAGCATTACATCGCGATTGCATTGCATACAATAAAGCGACAACCATATGGCTCCTGCCAATTGCCGATAACTTGGTTACAAAACATGATCATCTCATACAATAAAATCAGCATCATGCCTTGACCATATCACATCACAACATGCCCTGCAAAAACAAGTTAGACGTCCTCTACTTTGTTGTTGCAAGTTTTACGTGGCTGCTACGGGCTTAAGCAAGAACTCATCTCACCTACGCATCAAAACCACAACGATAGTTTGTCAAATAGACTCCATTTTAACCTTCTCAAGGACCGGGCGTAGCCACACTCGGTTCAACTAAAGTTGGAGAGACAGTCGCCTGCAAGCCATCTATGTGCAAAGCACATCGAGGGAACCGGTCTCGCATAAGCGTACGCGTATGGTTGGTCCGGGTCGTCTCGTCCAACAATACCGCCGAACCAAAGTATGACATGCTGGTAGGCAGTATGACTTGTATCGCCCACAACTCACTTGTGTTCTACTCGTGCAAATAACATCAAACCATAAAACCTAGGCTCGGATGCCACTGTTGGGGAACGTAGTAATTTCAAAAAATTTCCTACGCACACGCAAGATCATGGTGATGCATAGCAACGAGGGGGAGAGTCTGATCTACGTACCCTTGTAGATTGCAACGGAAGCGTTGACACAACGTAGAGGAAGTAGTCGTACGTCTTCTTCCCGGTCCGACCGATCCAAGCACCGTTACTCTGGCACCTCCGAGTTCTTAGCACACGTACAACTCGATGACGATCCCCGGGCTCCGATCCAGCAAAGCTTCGGGGAGGAGTTCCGTCAGCACGACGGCGTGGTGACGATCTTGATGTTCTACCGACGCAGGGCTTCGCCTAAGCACTGTAACGATATGATCGAGGTGGAATATGGGGGCAGGGGGCACCGCACACGGCTAAGGAACGATCTCAAGGATCAACTTGTGTGTCTAGAGGTGCCCCCTGCCCCCGTATATAAAGGATGAGAGGGGGAGGGCTGGCTGGCCAAGCTTGGAGGCGCAGGAGGAGTCCTACTCCCACCGGGAGTAGGACTCCCCCCTCCAATCCTATTCCAACTAGGATTCCTTAAAGGGGAGAGAGAGAGAGAGAGGTGGCCGGCCCCTTCTCCTAGTCCTAATAGGACTAGGGGGAGGGGGAAGGTGCGCAGCCCTTGTGGGCAGCCCTCTCACCTTTCCACTAAGGCCCATGTAGGCCCATTTGGCTCCCGGGGGGTTCCGGTAACCCTCCCGGTAATCCGGTAAAATCCCGATTTCACCCGGAACACTTCCGATGTCCAAACATAGGCTTCCAATATATCAATCTTTATGTCTCGACCATTTCGAGACTCCTCGTCATGTCCGTGATCACATCCGGGACTCCGAACTACCTTCGGTACATCAAAATGCATAAACTCATAATAACGGTCATCGTAATGTTAAGCGTGCGGACCCTACGGTTCGAGAACAATGTAGACATGACCGAGACACGTCTCCGGTCAATAACCAATAGCGGGACCTGGATGCCCATATTGGCTCCTACATATTCTATGAAGATCTTTATCGGTCAGACCGCATAACAACATACGTTGTTCCCTTTGTCATCGGTATGTTACTTGCCCGAGATTCGATCGTCGGTATCCAATACCTAGTTCAATCTCGTTACTGGCAAGTCTCTTTACTCGTTCCGTAATACATCATCTCACAACTAACATCTTAGTTATAATGCTTGCAAGGCTTATGTGATGTGTATTACCGAGAGGGCCTAGAGATACCTCTCCGACAATCGGAGTGACAAACCCTAATCTCGAAATACGCCAACCCAACATCTACCATTGGAGACACCTGTAGTACTCCTTTATAATCACCCAGTTACGTTGTGATGTTTGGTAGTACCCAAAGTGTTCCTCCGGTAAACGGGAGTTGCATAATCTCATAGTTATAGGAACATGTATAAGTCATGAAGAAAGCAATAGCAACATACTAAACGATCGGGTGCTAAGCTAATGGAATGGGTCATGTCAATCAGATCATTCAACTAATGACGTGACCTTGTTAATCAAATAACAACTCTTTGTTCATGGTTAGGAAACATAACCATCTTTGATTAACGAGCTAGTCAAGTAGAGGCATACTAGTGACACTCTGTTTGTCTATGTATTCACACATGTATTATGTTTCCGGTTAATACAATTCTAGCATGAATAATAAACATTTATCATGATATAAGGAAATAAATAATAACTTTATTATTGCGTCTAGGGCATATTTCCTTCAGTACCCAACAGTAACTTTTGGGTATGCTATGAAGACACACTTTTCCGATTTGGGTTTGAGCTTATCAGGATGAAACTTTTTCACATAAGCATTGCAACCCCAAACTTTGAGAAACGACAACTTTGGTTTCTTGCCAAACCACAGTTCATACGGTGTCGTCTCAACAGATTTAGATGGTGCCCTTTTAACGTGAATGCAGCTGTCTCTAATGCATAACCCCAAAACGATAGTGGTAGATCGTAAGAGACATCATAGATTGCACTATATCCAATAAAGTACGGTTATGACGTTCGGACACACCATTATGCTATGGTGTTCCATGTTGCATGAGTTTGTGAAACTATTCCACATTGTTTTAATTGAAGACCAAACTCGTAACTCAAATATTTGTCTCCGCGATCAGATCGTAGAAACTTTATTTTCTTGTCACGATGATTTTCCACTTCACTCTGAAATTCTTTGAACTTTTCAAATGTTTCAGACTTATGTTTCATCAAGTAGATATACCCATATCTGCTCAAATCATGTGTGAAGTTCAGAAAATAACGATACTTGCCATGAGCCTTAACACTCATCGGACCGCATACATCAGTATGTATTATTTCCAATAAGTCAGTTGCTCGCTCCGGAGAACGGAGTCTTAGTCATCTTGCCCATGAGGCATGGTTTGCAAGCATCAAGTGATTCATAATCAAGTGATTCCAAAATCCCATCAGCATGGAGTTTCTTCATGCGCTTTACACCAATATGACCTAAACGGCAGTGCCACAAATAAGTTGCACTATCATTATTAACTTTGCATCTTTTGGTTTCAATATTATGATTATGTGTATCACTATGATCGAGATCCAACGAACTATTTTCATTGGGTGTGTAACCATATAAGGTTTTATTCATGTAAACAGAACAACAATTTATTCTCTTACTTAAATGAATAACCATATTACAATAAACATGATCAAATCATATTCATGCTCAACGAAAACACCAAATAACACTTATTTAGGTTCAACACTAATCCCGAAAGTATAGGGAGTGTGCGATGATGATCATATCAATTTTGGAATCACTTCCAACACACATCGTCACTTCACCCTTAACTAGTCTCTGTTTATTCTGCAACTCCCGTTTCGAGTTACTAATCTTAGCAACTGAACTAGTATCAAATACTGAGGGGTTTCTATAAACACTAGTAAAGTACACATCAATAACATGTATATCAAATATACTTGTGTTCACTTTGCCATCCTTTTTATCCGCCAATCACTTGGGGTAGTTCTGCTTCCAGTGACCAATCCCTTTGCAGTAGAAGCACTTAGTCTCAGGCTTAGGATCAGACTTGGGCTTCTTCACTTGAGCAGCAACTTGCTTGCCGTTCTTCTTGAAGTTCCCCTTCTTCCCTTTGCCCTTTTCTTGAAACTAGTGGTCTTGTCAACCATCAACACTTGATGTTTTTCTTGATTTCTACCTTCGTTGATTTCAGCATCACGAAGAGCTTGGGAGTTGTTTCCGTTATCCCTTGCATATTATAGTTCATCATGAAGTTCTACTAACTTGGTGATGGTGACTAGAGAATTCTGTCAATCACTATCTTATCTGGAAGATTAACTCCCACTTGATTCAAGCGATTGTAGTACCCAGACAATCTGAGCACATGCTCGCTAGTTGAGCGATTCTCCTCCATATTTTAGCTATAGAACTTGTTGGAGACTTCATATCTCTCAACTCGGGTATTTGCTTGAAATATTAACTTCAACTCCTGGAACATCTCATATGGTCCATGACGTTCAAAACGTCTTTGAAGTCCCGATTCTAAGCCATTAAGCATGGTGCACTGAACTATCAAGTAGTCATCATATTGAGCTAGCCAAACATTCATAACGTTTGCATCTGCTCCTGCAATAGGTCTGTCACCTAGCGGTGCATCAAGGACATAATTTTTCTATGCAGCAATGAGGATAAACCTCAGATCACGGATCCAATCCGCATCATTGCTACTAACATCTTTCAACACAATTTTCTCTAGGAACATATCAAAATAAACACAGGGAAGCAACAACGCGAGCTATTGATCAACAACATAATTTGCAAAATACTACCAGGACTAAGTTCATGATAAATTTAAGTTAAATTTAATCATATTACTTAAGAACTCCCACTTAGATAGACATCCCTCTAATCCTCTAAGTGATCACGTGATCCAAATCAACTAAACCATGTCCGATCATCATGTGAGATGGAGTAGTTTCATTGGTGAACATCACTATGTTGATCATATCTACTATATGATTCATGCTCGACCTTTCGGTCTCCGTGTTTCGAGGCCATATCTGTATATGCTTAGCTCGTCAAGTATAACCTGAGTATTCCGCGTGTGCAACTGTTTTGCACCCGTTGTATTTGAACGTAGAGCCTATCACACCCGATCATCACGTGGTGTCTCAGCACGAAGAACTTTCGCAACGGTGCATACTCAGGGAGAACACTTCTTGATAATTAGTGAGAGATCAACTTATAATGCTACCGTCAATCAAAGCAGGATAAGATGCATAAAAGATAAACATCACATGCAATCAATATAAGTGATATGATATGGCCATCATCATCTTGTGCTTGTGATCTCCATCTTCGAAGCACCGTCGTGATCACCATCGTCGCCGGCGCGACACCTTGATCTCCATCGTAGCATCGTTGTCGTCTCGCCAATCTTATGCTTCCATGACTATCGCTACCGCTTAGTGATAAAGTAAAGCATTACAACGCGATTGCATTGAATACAATAAAGCGACAACCATATGGCTCCTGCCAGTTGCCGATAACTCGGTTACAAAACATGATCATCTCATACAATAAAATTTAGCATCATGTCTTGACCATATCACATCACAACATGCCCTGCAAAACCAAGTTAGACGTCCTCTACTTTGTTGTTGCAAGTTTTACGTGGCTGCTACGGGCTTAAGCAAGAACCAATCTTACCTACGCATCAAAACCACAACGATAGTTTGTCAAGTTGGTGCTGTTTTAACCTTCGCAAGGACCGGGCGTAGCCACACTCGGTTCAACTAAAGTTGGAGAAACTGTCACCCGCAAGCCACCTATGTGCAAAGCACGTCGGGAGAACCGGTCTCACGTAAGCGTACGCGTAATGTCGGTCCGGGCCGCTTCGTCCAACAATACCGCCAAACCAAAGTATGTCATGCTAGTAAGCAGTATGACTTATATCGCCCACAACTCACTTGTGTTCTACTCGTGCTTATAACATCAACACATAAAACCTAGGCTCTGAAACCACTGTTGGGTAACGTAGTAATTTCAAAAGTTACCTACGCACACGCAAGATCATGGTGATGCATAGCAACGAGAGGGGAGAGTGTGATCTACGTACCCTTGTAGATCGATAACGGAAGCGTTTGGTTGATGTAGTCGTACGTCTCCACGGCCCGACCGATCAAGCACCGAAACTACGGCACCTCCGAGTTCTAGCACACGTTCAGCTCGATGACGATCCCCGGACTTCGATCCAGCAAAGTGTCGGGGAAGAGTTCCGTCAGCACGACGGCGTGGTGACGATCTTGATGTACTACTGTCACAGGGCTTCGCCTAAGCACCGCTACAATATTATCGAGGACTATGGTGGAAGGGGGCACCGCACACGGCTAAGAATATGATCACGTGGATCAACTTGTGTGTCTATGGGGTGCCCCCTACCCCCGTATATAAAGGAGATGAGGAGGGGAGGGCCGGCCCTCTCTATGGCGCGCCCTAGGGGAGTCCTACTCCCACCGGGAGTAGGATTCCCCCTTTCCTAGTCCAACTAGGAGTCCTTCCATGTAGTAGGAGTAGGAAACAAGGAAGGGGCGCAGCCCCTCCCCCTAGTCCAATTCGGACTAGGCCTTGGGGGGGGAGGGGCGCGGCCTGCCCTAGGCAGCCCCTCTCTCTTTCCCGTATGGCCCAATAAGGCCCAATACTTCTCTCGACGAATTCCCGTAACTCTCCGGTACTCCGAAAAATACTCGAATCACTCGAAACCTTTCCGATGTCCGAATATAGTCGTCCAATATATAGATTTTTACGTCTCGACCATTTCGAGACTCCTCGTCATGTCCCCGATCTCATCCGGGACTCCGAACTCCTACGGTACATCAAAACTCATAAACTCATAATATAACTGTCATCGAAACCTTAAGCGTGCGGACCCTACGGGTTCGAGAACAATGTAGACATGACCGAGACACGTCTCCGGTCAATAACCAATAGCGGAACTTGGATGCTCAGATTGGCATCTACATATTCTACGAAGATGTTTTATCGGTCAGACCGCATAACAACATACGTTGTTCCCTTTGTCATCGGTATGTTACTTGCCCGAGATTCGATCATCGGTATCCAATACCTAGTTCAATCTCATTACCGGCAAGTCTCTTTACTCGTTCCGTAATACATCATCCCGCAACTAACTCATTAGTTGCAATGCTTGCAAGGCTTAAGTGATGTGCATTACCGAGAGGGCCCAGAGATACCTCTCCGACATTCGGAGTGACAAATCCTAATCTCGAAATACGCCAACCCAACATGTACCTTTGGAGACACCTTTAGAGCTCCTTTATAATCACCCAGTTACGTTGTGAAGTTTGGTAGCACACAAAGTGTTCCTCCGGCAAATGGGAGTTGCATAATCTCATAGTCATAGGAACATGTATAAGTCATGAAGAAAGCAATAGCAACATACTAAACGATCGGGTGCTAAGCTAATGGAATGGGTCATGTCAATCAGATCATTCAACTAATGATGTGATCCCATTAATCAAATAACAACTCTTTGTCCATGGTTAGGAAACATAACCATCTTTGAATAACGAGCTAGTCAAGTAGAGGCATACTAGTGACACTCTGTTTGTCTATGTATTCACACATGTATTATGTTTCCGGTTAATACAATTCTAGCATGAATAATAAAGATTTATCATGATATAAGGAAATCAATAATAACTTTATTATTGCCTCTAGGGCATATTTCCTTCAGACACAAGCGAAGAAAAAGTGAAGACTTTCTCCCGCAACTTTGTAACACACGAACATGCTACCATTGTCCGTTTTGTACATGCACATGCTATGTGGGTGAAATTATGATACCATCCCAACTTTCAACTTTTTCAGAGTTCATTTGAAATGCTTTCGTGTCTTATGGTTCGGCCCTCGTAATACCATGACCATTAGTCCCTGGCCCATGCCAACTTTCAACTTTCTAAAACTAATGGTACTAACAGAAAGTTTATAATTTTGCTCCTCGCCCCTGGCCCATGACCATTAGTCCCGGTTTGTGCCACAAACCGGGACTAAAGGGTTGGTCCTCGTTGCGGGCCGAGTTTAGTCCCACCTCGCCAACCGAAGGGGGCTCACACCGGTTTATTAGTCCTTCCCTCTCTGCCTTGTTGAGCTCCTCTCAAAGTGAAAATAGATGCCCTAATAGAGAAAAGTTTAACCTAAATTCATAGTGAATTTCTCTCAAATTCATAGAAATTTACTAGGAATTTAGGTTGAATTTTCTCTATAAGCGCATCTATTCTCATTTTTTTAGTAAGTTAATCACAAACTTGTGATTAAAACAATTTTCAAAGAATTCAAATTTTAACTATTCAAATTTGAAAACTAATGGCACTAACATAAAGTTTATAATTTTTCTAAAACTAATGGCACTAACAGAAAGTTTATAATTTTGCTAACCTAAAAGCAAACAAAATTAAAAATTAAAGCAAAAAACAAAAGAAAATAAATAATGCAAAAAACAAATAAAAAATAGGAAAAAACTATTTTTATAGTAAAGTTAATCAATAAATAAAATAAATAAAGCAACAAAGAAAACAAAAAAACTAAAAAAGCGTTTTCAAATTTGAAAACTAATGGCACTAACAAAAAGTTTATAATTTTTCTAAAACTAATGGCACTAACAGAAAGTTTATAATTTTGCTAACCTAAAAGCAAACAGAATTAAAAATTAAAGCAAAAAACAAAAGAAAATAAATAATGCAAAAAACAAATCAAAAAACAGGAAAAAAAACTATTTTTATAGTAAAGTTAATCACAAAATAAAATAAATAAAGCAACAAAGAAAACACAAAAACTAAAAAAGTGTTTTCAAATTTGAAAACTAATGGCACTAACAGAAAGTTTATAATTTTTCTAAAACTAATGGCACTAACAGAAAGTTTATAGTTTTGCTAACCTAAAAGCAAACAGAATTAAAAATGAAAGCAAAAAACAAAAGAAAATAAATAATGCAAAAAACAAATCAAAAAAATAGGAAAAAACTATTTTTATAGTAAAGTTAATCATAACATAAAATAAATAAAGCAACAAAGAAGACAAAAAAACTAAAAAATTATTTTCAAATTTGAAAACTAATGGCATTAACAAAAAGTTTATAATTTTTCTAAAACTAAAAGCATAGAGAATTAAAAAATAAAGCCAAAAACAAAAGAAAATAAATAAAGCAACAAAAAAACAAAAAAATGCCACCTACTGGGCCACCACGGCCTGAATACGACTAGAAACCCTACCATGGGCCAGGATTCAGGCCCGCAGCAGGCCCAGTAGGCCCAGAGGCATTGCAGTGACAGATTAGGCCCGAAAGCCTGCAGTTGAGAGGAGCTCGGGAGGGTGGGCGCAGCAGCGCTTATAAACCACTCCCGAGCCCTCTCAACTAGCGAGGTGGGACTAAACTTTTGGGCGCGGGGCATCACAAGGCCATTGGTCCCAGTTGGTGGCACCAACCAGGACTAAAGGAGGCATTGGTCACGGTTCGTGGCACCAACCGTGAAAAATGCCCCACCTTTAGTCCCGGCTGGTGCCACCAACCGGGACCATAGGCCTCTGCTTCCCGCCCTTTCGGCTGCTGAAAAGAGACCTATGGTCCCGGTTGGTGCCACCAACCGAGACCAATGCCCCCTTTAGTCCCGGTTTGTGCCACGAACCAGGACCAAAGACCTGGGTATATAAGTAGCACTTTGGAAAATTTGACGAACTCATCGCCAGTTGCCCCCCGGCCTGCCCGACGACGCTGAGCTCATCGACGCCGCCAGGCTGCCCAGATCGAAGCCGATCCGCTGCCCCGACGCCGCCCGCCGTCCGCGCGCCGCCCCGATGCCGTCCGCGCGCCGCCGTCGTCGCCCCTGCCCCGTCGCCGCCAGGCTGCCCCGAAGCCGCCCGCCGCCCCCGCCGACGCCGTCATCGTCGCCCGCACCGATTCCGGCCGGCGACCTCGACCCCTCCCCGCGCTGTGAGCCCCTGCCTCCTCCCCTTTTCCTTCTCATTTCCGTCCCCGCACGTCATCCGTAAGCGCGCGCCACCGCCAACCATCATCGCTGTCGCCGTATAATGCTCATGTATATGCTCACTGTATGTATGTATGTATGTATGTATGTATGTTCACTGTATAATGCTCTGTATATGCTGTATATATAATGCTCGTTTTTGCATTTTTTTTGTTACCAAGAAAAAGGTCTATTTTTTGTTGACATGTATGTTCATATGCTCATTAATATTTAAAAAAAATGTTCATATGCTCATTTAAGAAAATGTTCATATGTAACATTTAAGAAAAAAAGTAAATGTATGTATGTTCATATGCAAAGAATTATTTTTGGATGAAATGAGATGAGATGAGATGTGTTTTGTGTTGGAGAAGAAAAGAGGAAGAAGGAACAAGGAAGAAGAAGTAAAAGAGGGTCGAGGGGGGGGGTCGATATACTCCCTCCCCGATAACAATTTTTTCCATGTATATATGCAAAAGTTACATTTTTAGAAAAGTTTTATATATCTAGCTAGAAAGAAGGAAGAAGAAGAAAAAGAAGGAGAGGAAAAAGGAAAATAAGAAGAGGAAGAAAGGAGAAGAAGAGGAGAGGAAGAAGGGGAAAAATAAATAAGAAAAAGAAAAAAAGAAGAGGAGAAGAAGAATTTCTCTTCTTCTCCTCTATTCCTTTCTTCTTCTCCTCTTTTTTTCTTCTTTTTTTTCTTCGATCTTCTCCTCTAGATATTCCTTTCTTCTTCTCCTCTTTTTATTAAAGGGTCGTCTAGGGGTCGAGGGTTCCAGGGTCGTCGAGGGTTCGAGGGGTCGAGAGAGGTTTCCTAGTGTCAAAGTATTGAAGAAATCCATGGCTTCATCATTAGCCGGAAGTAACCAGGGCATGACGAAGTCCTCCAAAGTTATTTTGGAATGGTGTCCCGGATAGGATAATTTGCCTTTTTGTATGAATTTCAGCAAAGGCCTTCCAAATAACGATATTTGGAAGGTGTTGCTGAACTTTGTACCAAAAAGCGAATTATCTTATCTGGGACTCCATTCCAAAATAACTTTGGAGAGCTTCGTACCATCATGCACATGTTACTTTCGCCTAATGATGAAGACATGGTTTTGTTGAATCCTTTGACACTAGGCAACCTTCCGACCCCTCGGCGATCCTCTCGAACATGAGAGAAGAAGAGGATAAAAAAAGAAGAGGAAGAAGAAAAAAAGAGGAGAAGAAAGAATAGAGGAGATCTTCTCCTCTATTCTTTCTTCTCCTCTTTTTTTCTTCTTCTTCCTCTTTTTTTATCGGGAAAGAGGGTCGTCGAGGGACATATAGATGTAGTGTCGTCGTTGTCGATATATACCCCCTCCCGATAGCTTCAACACGTGGGGGGGGGGGGTCGAGGCCACTAATTAATATATATGATTCCTTATTATGATTAGGTAGCTAGTTCTACGTTTGGCACTAATATATCCATCTGTCATGTTTGAATAATAATTGCCATGTTGTAAATATTTGTAGAAACTATGGACACCGCCCGAGACGAAGCAAATGAAGCGTTGTTGAGGGACATAATCGCAGAAGGAAGTGATGCCGTCTCGTTGTTTCTCAACAACACCGATGGTCTGGAAGGAGAGGGTGAAGAAGCTGGCTACGGTGACCTAATGCCAGTGCAAGAAGAAGAACATGAGGACGGCTCCGGTGACCCAATGCCGGTGCAAGAAGGAGACCGTGATGACGGCTCCGGTGACCGAACCGAGTCCGGCCAGGTATATATATTAGTTAAGCCTGTGCTGACTAGCTGATTGATGCATTCATTGTTTTGGTATGTACACATATTAATTAAGTCTTTGTTCTTTTTTCTAGCCCTCCGGATCGAGCACAACTTCGGTAAAGAGACGAGGCCCGAAGAAAAAGTTGAGCTCGGATGAAAAGTTTGAGATCATAGCAATCGCGCCCGACGGCCAACCGATTGAACCCCTCCGGACAAAGAGCGCATTTGTTGCTCAGTGCGGGGTTCTGGTTAGGGACAAGATCCCGATAAGCATCCAGCAATGGTTTAAGCCGGCTACAGAAGACCCTGAGGTGTCTTATGTCAATGATATGCAGAAAAATGATCTTTGGACTGAGCTGAAGTCAAATTTCACCCTACCGCCAGAGGATAATCCAGAGAACCAAGTTAAAGAGCAATTAATCAAGTCTTTTGCTCTTAAGAGGATGGCAAAACTATTCAGGAGGTGGAAGAAAGAGCTGAATAAGTTTGTCGAAAATAATGAGACACCAGAATTTAAGGGCAGATATGAGAAGATCAGAGATCACTGGCCCGCATTTGTGGCCCACAAGACATCGGAAAAGAGTAAGAAGATGTCGGTGACAAACAAGCAAAATGCTGCGAAGAAGATGCTTCACCATCGCACGGGGTCAGGTGGCTACCTCGTAGCCCGGCCTAAGTGGGCCAAGACTGAGAATGATCTGGTTGATAAAGGGATGGAACCAGAGACAATTAGCTGGCCAGACCGTTGCCGGACTTGGTTCATCGGGGCTGGCAGAACCTTGGACCCTGTAACAGGGAAGTGCATTTGGACGAACGATCAAATGGACACACCAGTCAGGAAGCTTAAGCAGTATATCGAAGCAGCATAGCAAGGGAAGTTCTTTCCATACAGAGAGAACGATGAGCTCACAATGGCCCTCGGGAATCCTGAGCACCCTGGACGGACACGAGGCACGCCAAGCTCCATTCTGTGGAAGGTTGGGTTTCCGGACGCAGGCGGTTACCAATCCCATGAGAGGAGGAAAAAAGTGCAGCAGACCCAAATGCAGGCGCTGCAAGCAAGGGTAGACGCGATAGAGGAACGAGAAGCAAATCGCAGCAAACGTACTGCCGAAGCTTCCCCCGCCATCTCAGCGCAGAAGCAGCGTGGCTTCCACCGAGCTGCTTCAGCCGGAGCATGCCTTGATGGCTCCTGCCAGCTATCCCGTGGATGCTATCACGGAGTCTCAAAATTGCCACCTTATGACGCAATGGATGAATTTGAAGGTCAAGGCGGCTGTTGGCTCTGTTTATCCTACTGAACCCGGCGCAACTTTTCACTGCCGGCCGATTCCAGAAGGATATGCTAGGGTGATGGTGGATGAAATAACGGAGGGATTTGAGGACCTCCAGCTTGACCACCCTACCAGTGAAGGGGAGACTCGGCTGGGGTCTGCTCTGAAGACTCCATGCCTATGGCGGAAGGAGCTCATCAACCTTCCGAACTGGACGCCTCCGCCTCCGCCTCCTCCTCCTCCTCCGGCGAGTCAGGGCACTCCGCCTCCTCCACCGCCTCCTCCGGCGAGTGACGATCAGGGCCCTCGGCCGGCTCCTTCTCCGGCGCGTGGCAGCACTCAGCTTGCGCCGGCGCGCCCGAGTAGCCAGCCTCCTCCTTCTCCGCCTCATCAGCAAGGGCGGAAGAGACCCGCCGCCGGTCCAGCAGCTGCTCCGGCGCGTCATAGTCCTTCTCCTCCGCCTCGTAAGCAAGTAAAGAAGACAACCGCTTCGTCTGCTCGGCCGGTGTCTAGCAGTACAACCAGAGGCGGGAGGACATACAGATTCGGTCCTTCTCTGAAGAGTCCATAGAAGTTACCATACGAGAGGACCCCGGAGGAGAACGCGAAGATCACGCAAACCGAAGTGGATAACTGGTTTCAAGGGTTGAGGGCAAAGATGTTGGGGAACGTTGCAGAAAACAAAAATTTTCCTACGGTTTCACCAAGATCCATCTATGAGTTCATCTAGCAACGAGTGATTGGATAGCATCTACATACCTTTGTAGATCACGCGCGGAAGCGTTCAAAGAACGGGGATGAGGAAGTCGTACACGACGTGATCCAAATCACCGAAGACCTAGCGCCGAACGGACGGCACCTCCGCGTTCAACACACGTACGGTCAGCGTAACGTCTCCTTCTTCTTGATACAACAAGGGGGAAGGAGAGGTTGAGGAAGATGGCTCCAGCAGCAGCACGACGGCGTGGTGGTGATGGAGCTGCAGTACTCCGGTAGGGCTTCGCCAAGCGCTATGGAGGAGGAGTAGGTGTTGGAGAGGGAGAGGGAGGCACCAAAGGCTGAGGTATGAAGTCCTCCATCTCCTCACTATATATAGGGGTGCCTAGGGGGGGCGCCGGCCCTAGGAGATCCAATCTCCTAGGGGGCGGCGGCCAAGGGAGGATTCCCTCCCCCCCCCCCAAGGCACCTAGGGGTGCCTTCCCATTGTGGGACTCTTCCCTTCTTGAAACCCTAGGCACATGGGCCTCTTGGGGCTGGTGCCCTTTGCCCATGTAGGCCAAGGCGCACCCCCTACAGCCCATGTGCCCCCCCGGGGCAGGTGGCCCCACCCGGTGGACCCCCGGGACCCTTCTGGTGGTCCCGGTACAATACCGGTGACCCCGAAACTTGTCCCGATGGTCGAAACAACACTTCCTATATATAATTCTTTACCTCCGGACCATTCCGGAACTCCTCGTGACGTCCGGGATCTCATCCGGGACTCCGAACAACATTCGGGTTACTGCATATACATATCCCTACAACCCTAGCGTCACCGAACTTTAAGTGTGTAGACCCTACGGGTTCGGGAGACATGTAGACATGACCGAGATGACTCTCCGGTCAATAACCAACAGCGGGATCTGGATACCCATGTTGGCTCCCACATGCTCCTCGATGATCTCATCGGATGAACCACGATGTCGAGGATTCAAGCAACCCCGTATACAATTCCCTTTGTCAATCGGTATGTTACTTGCCTGAGATTCGATCATCGGTATCCCAATACCTTATTCAATCTCGTTGCCGGCAAGTCACTTTACTCGTACCGTAATGCATGATCCCGTGACCAGACACTTGGTCACTTTGAGCTCATAATGATGATGCATTACCGAGTGGGCCCAGTGATACCTCTCCGTCATACGGAGTGACAAATCCTAGTCTTGATCCGTGTCAACCCAACAAACACTTTCGGAGATACCCGTAGTCTACCTTTATAGTCACCCAGTTACGTTGTGACGTTTGGTATACCCAAAGCACTCCTACGGTATCCGGGAGTTACATGATCTCATGGTCTAAGGAAAAGATACTTGACATTGTAAAAACTCTAGCAAACGAACTATACGATCTTGTGCTATGTTTAGGATTGGGTCTTGTCCATCACATCATTCTCCTAATGATGTGATCTCGTTATCAATGACATCCAATGTCCATAGTCAGGAAACCATGATTATCTGTTGATCAACGAGCTAGTCAACTAGAGGCTTACTAGGGACATGGTGGTGTCTATTATTCACACATGTATTACGATTTCCGGATAACACAATTATAGCATGAATAAAGACAATTATCATGAACAAGGAAATATAATAATAATGCTTTTATTATTGCCTCTAGGGCATATTTCCAACAGTCTCCCACTTGCACTAGAGTCAATAATCTAGTTACGTTGTGATGAATCGAACACCCATGGAATTCTGGTGTTGATCATGTTTTGCTCTAGGGAGAGGTTTAGTCAACGGATCTGCTACATTCAGGTCCGTATGTACTTTACAAATCTCTATGTCTCCATCTTGAACATTTTCACGAATGGAGTTGAAGCGACGCTTGATGTGCCTTGTCTTCTTATGAAACCTGGGCTCCTTGGCAAGTGCAATAGCTCCAGTGTTGTCACAGAAGAGCTTGATCGGCCCCGGCGCATTGGGTATGACTCCTAGGTCGGTGATGAACTCCTTCATCCAAATTGCTTCATGTGCTGCCTCCGAGGCTGCCATGTACTCCGCTTCATATGTATATCCCGCCACGACGCTCTGCTTGCAACTGCACCAGCTTACTGCCCCACCATTCAAAATATACACGTATCCGGTTTGTGACTTAGAGTCATCCAGATCTGTGTCGAAGCTAGCATCGACGTAACCCTTTACGACGAGCTCTTCGTCACCTCCATAAACGAGAAACATTTCCTTAGTCCTTTTCAGGTACTTCAGGATATTCTTGACCGCTGTCCAGTATTCCTTGCCGGGATTACTTTGGTACCTTCCTACCAAACTTACGGCAAGGTTTACATCAGGTCTGGTACACAGCATGGCATACATAATAGAACCTATGGCTGAGGCATAGGGGATGATACTCATCTCTTCTATATCTTCTGCCGTGGTCGGACATTGAGCTGAGCTCAATTTCACACCTTGTAACACAGGTAAGAACCCCTTCTTAGCCTGATCCATATTGAACTTCTTCAATATCTTATCAAGGTATGTGCTTTGTGAAAGACCTATGAGGCGTCTCGATCTATCTCTATGGATCTTTATGCCTAATATATAAGCAGCTTCTCCAAGGTCCTTCATTGAAAAACTCTTATTCAAGTAGGCCTTAATGCTGTCCAAGAGTTCTATATCATTTCCCATCAAAAGTATGTCATCTACATATAATATGAGAAATGCTACAGAGCTCCCACTCACTTTCTTGTAAACGCAGGCTTCTCCATAAGTCTGCGTAAACCCAAACGCTTTGATCATCTCATCAAAGCGAATGTTCCAACTCCGAGATGCTTGCACCAGCCCATAAATCGAGCGTTGGAGCTTGCACACCCTGTTAGCATTCTTAGGATCGACAAAACCTTCTGGCTGCATCATATACAATTCTTCCTTAACGAAACCATTAAGGAATGCTGTTTTGACGTCCATTTGCCATATCTCATAATCATAGAATGCGGCAATTGCTAACATGATTCGGACGGACTTTAGCTTCGCTACCGGTGAGAAAGTCTCACCGTAGTCAACCCCTTGAACTTGTCGATAACCCTTAGCGACAAGCCGAGCTTTATAGATGGTCACATTACCATCCGCGTCTGTCTTCTTCTTAAAGATCCATTTATTTTCTATGGCTCGCCGCTCAACAGGCAAGTCAGTCAAAGTCCATACTTCGTTTTCATACATGGATCCTATCTTGGATTTCATGGCTTCTAGCCATTTGTCGGAATCCGGGCCCGCCATTGCTTCTTCATAGTTCGAAGGTTCACCGTTGTCTAACAACATGATTTCCAAGACAGGGTTGCCGTACCACTCTGGTGCGGAACGTGTCCTTGTGGACCTTCGAATTTCAGTAGGAGCTTGATCAGAAGTATCTTGATCATCATCATTAACTTCCTCTCTAGTCGGTGCAGGCACCTCAGGAACATTTTCTTGAGTTGCGCCATTTTCCGGTTCAAGAGGTAATACTTCATCAAGTTCTACTTTCCTCCCACTTACTTCTTTCGAGAGAAACTCTTTCTCTAGAAAGGATCCATTCTTGGCAACAAAGATCTTGCCTTCGGATCTGAGGTAGAAGGTATACCCAATAGTTTCTTTAGGGTATCCTATGAAGACACATTTTTCCGACTTGGGTTCGAGCTTTTCAGGTTGAAGTTCCTTGACATAAGCATCGCATCCCCAAACTTTTAGAAACGACAGCTTAGGTTTCTTCCCAAACCATAATTCATACGGTGTCGTCTCAACGGATTTCGACGGAGCCCTATTTAAAGTGAATGCGGCAGTCTCTAAAGCATAGCCCCAAAAAGATAGCGGTAAATCGGTAAGAGACATCATAGATCGCACCATATCTAATAGAGTGCGATTACGACGTTCGGACACACCATTACGTTGAGGTGTTCCAGGCGGCGTGAGTTGTGAAACTATTCCACATTTTCTTAAGTGTGTGCCAAATTCATGACTCAAGTATTCTCCTCCATGATCTGATCGCAAAAACTTGATTTTTCTGTCACGTTGATTCTCAACCTCACTCTGAAATTCCTTGAACTTTTCAAAGGTCTGAGACTTGTGTTTCATTAAGTAGACATACCCATATCTACTCAAGTCATCAGTGAGGGTGAGAACATAATGATAGCCACCGCGAGCCTCAACACTCATTGGACCGCACACATCCGTATGTATGATTTCCAATAAGTTGGTTGCTCGCTCCATTGTTCCTGAGAACGGAGTCTTGGTCATTTTACCCATGAGGCATGGTTCGCACGTGTCAAGTGATTCATAATCAAGAGACTCTAAAAGTCCATCTGCATGGAGCTTCTTCATGCATTTGACACCTATGTGACCAAGGCGGCAGTGCCACAAGTATGTGGGACTATCATTATCAACCTTACATCTTTTGGTTTTCACACTATGAACATGTGTAGCATTACGCTCGAGAAAGAATAAACCATTCACCATCGGAGCATGACCATAAAACATATCTCTCATATAAATAGAACAACCATTATTCTCGGATTTAAATGAGTAGCCATCTCGAATTAAACGAGATCCCGATACAATGTCCATGCTCAAAGCTGGCACTAAATAACAATTATTGAGGTTTAAAATTAATCCCATAGGTAAATGTAGAGGTAGCGTGCCGACGGCGATCACATTGACCTTGGAACCATTCCCGACGCGCATCGTCACCTCGTCCTTCGCCAGTTTCCGCTTATTCCGCAGCTCCTGCTTTGAGTTACCAATGTGAGCAACTGCACCGGTATCAAATACCCAGGAGCTACTACGAGTACTGGTAAGGTACACATCAATTACATGTATATCACATATACCTTTTGTTTTTCTGGCCTTCTTGTCTGCTAAGTATTTGGGGCAGTTCTGCTTCCAGTGACCACTTCCCTTGCAATAAAAGCACTCAGTCTCGGGCTTGGGTCCATTCTTTGGCTTCTTCCCAGCAGCTTGCTTACCGGGCGCGGCAACTCCCTTGCCGTCCTTCTTGAAGTTCTTTTTACCCTTGCCCTTCTTGAACTTAGTGGTTTTATTGACCATCAACACTTGATGTTCCTTCTTGACTTCTACCTCTGCTGATTTCAGCATTGCAAATACCTCAAGAATGGTCTTTTCCATCCCCTGCATATTGAAGTTCATCACAAAGCTCTTGTAGCATGGTGGAAGCGACTGGAGGATTCTGTCAATGACCGCATCATTCGGGAGATTAACTCCCAGCTGAGTCAAGCGGTTATGTAACCCAGACATAGTGAGTATGTGCTCACTGACAGAACTATTTTCTTCCATCGTACAGCTAAAGAATTTTTCAGAGACTTCATATCTCTTGACCCGGGCATGAGCTTGAAAAACCATTTTCAGCTCTTCGAACATCTCATATGCTCCATGTCTCTCAAAACGCTTTTGGAGCCCCGGCTCTAAACTGTAATGCATGCCGCACTGAACAAGGGAGTAGTCATCAGCACGTGTCTGCCAAGCGTTCATAACGTCTTGGTTCTGTGGGACAGGCGGGTCACCTAGCGGTGCTTGTAGGACATAATCTTTCTTGGCAGCTATGAGGATGATCCTCAGATTCCGGACCCAGTCCGTATAGTTGCTGCCATCGTCTTTCAGCTTTGTTTTCTCTAGGAACACGTTGAAGTTGAGGACAACGTTGGCCATTTGATCTACAAGACATATTGTAAATATTTTAGACTAAGTTCATGATAATTAAGTTCATCTAATCAAATTATTCAATGAACTCCCACTTAGATAGACATCCCTCTTCTAGTCATCTAAGTATAACACGATCCGAGTCAACTAGGCCGTGTCCGATCATCACGTGAGACGGACTAGTCAACCTCGGTGAACATCTTCATGTTGATCGTATCTTCTATACGACTCATGCTCGACCTTTCGGTCTTCTGTGTTCCGAGGCCATGTCTGTACATGCTAGGCTCGTCAAGTCAACCTAAGTGTTTGCATGTGTAAATCTGTCTTACACCCGTTGTATGTGAACGTTGGAATCTATCACACCTGATCATCACGTGGTGCTTAGAAACGAACGAACTGTCGCAACGGTGCACGGTTAGGGGGAACACTTTCTTGAAATTATTATGAGGGATCATCTTATTTACTACCGTCGTTCTAAGTAAACAAGACGCAAAAACATGATAAACATCACATGCAATCAAATAATAATAGTGACATGGTATGGCCAATATCACATAGTTCCTTTGATCTCCATCTTGGGTGTCACAGCCCTAGAGTTTGATTGCACTTAGTTTCATAAGCATCCATGCATCATGTCTATAATTGTTTGAAATTTGAAATGGGGATGACAAGCCCTAGCACTAAATGAAATGCAATTAGGATCAAAATAAAAATCTTTCAATGATCCTGAAATGTCTTCTAAAATGTTCATCATCTTTGCCTTGGTCCATAACCTCTGCCAAAAATGGTGCTCACTTTTCTAGGACACTTTGGATCTTTGAGTTAAATCTTAAAGTATTTGCATTTGGACATTTAAATGCTATAAATATTTTTAAATGTCCAAATAATCTTGGAAGTATTTTTGGGCTGTTGGAATTAATTTCAGAGGTGCCCATAAATATTTTCAGCATTTTATAAAATGGTTTAGTACTTTACTAAATCAAAACAAAACAGAATAAGTAGAAAACAGAAACGAAAAAAAACAGAGAGAGAGAAACCTACCTAACCTACCTGTGCAGCCCACCAAGGCCCACCCGGCTGGCCCAGCTGGCCAGCCCAGCCCACCAGGGGCATCCTTGTCTTCAACCTCTGCCTACTGGCAGAGGCAAGGCCGAGCACGGCGCCCGCGCACGCCGGCACGCAGCTGCCTGCCTGGCCTCCCCTGGCCAGCGCGATGCCGCCAACGACACGCCGCTGCCGTCTGGACCCCCCTGCACTCCTCTCCTCTCTCCCTCGAGCGCCTCCCTCCTCTGTCTCTCTCGCTCACGTTCGTCCGAACGCGCCCGTCGCCACCGACGCCGTTCGCCGCGGCCACAGCCACCGCCTCGCCTCCCCGACGCCTCCTAAAGCACCGCCGCATCCTCCTCTTCCTCTCCACCGAGCCGCGCCCCGCCGGATGCCTCGAAGCACCGTCACCATCGCCGTCTTCCTCCTCGGGTGCCGAAGCTCACCGCCGTCGATTCACCGTCTCCGACGCGTCCGCGAGGCCGCTGACCATCCCTACGTGTTCGCCGTGAGCTCCTGCCCCTTCTCCCCCTCTCCGTTCTCGCTCTCACACGCCGTAGCCATCGCCCCCTTGTTGACCGAAACCCGCCGCCGCCGCGCTCGTCGCCGGTGATGCTCCGGTGACCATTTGGTCCCGGGCATGCTTCCATCGTACTCACCGCACCCCGTAGATGCCGTAGGTGCTATGCACACATCACCACGGCCACCGCAACCGCGTCCCCGCTCGTGTCCGAACTCCGGCGCCGCCCCGAGCTCGTTTCTGACGAGCTCCGGCCGCCCTAGCTGCTGCTGCTTGCAGGGATGGATGCGGGCGAGCTCCAGCTCCCCGCGGATGCCCTTTGCCGTTTGTTTCGTCGCCTATAGCGATTTTCCGAGCCGCGCCACCGTCTCAGGCCTCGCCGGCGTCACGTCGCCGGTGGGGTTGACCCATTTGACCACGTGGGCCCCGCCCCCTGGTCAAACCTAGATTAGGAGTTAAGCTAACACTAATTTAGTTAGGTTAGCCGCTGACATGTGGGCCCCGACCCCACTGACATTTTAGTTAGGCTTAATCTAAGGTTAATTTACCATATTAAATAGCTGAGTCAATGACATATGGGTCCCGCACGTCAGGTTTGACCTGGGCCGCCCAGTTGACCAGCTGACGTCACCCTGACGTCGGGCTGACGCAATAAATCATTTTCTAGTTAAAAATAATTCAGGAAATTCCAGAAATTACCCAAAACTTCTAAAAATCATAGAAATTCAACCATAACTCCAAATAAGATAAATTATATATGTAAAATTATCAGAAAAATTTAAGGAATCCATCTGTACCATTTTCATGCATGTTTGAACAATGTTTGTCCTCTGTTTTGGACAAAACAAATAAAGGGCATTTAAATAATCATATATGGGGTTGGAATTTGAATCTTGCACTCAAACCAACTTCATTTAAATCATAGCTAGTTGCATTAGCTCAAACCACAGCATATTGACATGTCATGGTCATGCATCATACTGTGCATTGCATTGATTGTATTTCTTTCTCTGTTGCCGGTATTTGTCCCCTCTCGATAGACGTTGTACCGACGATGTGATCGTTGACACTGATGAAGACCCAATGATATCTTCAGAAGTGCCAGGAAAGAAAAACCCCCTTGTTCATTCCGATACAATCCCCCTCTCTCGCTCCTGCTCTCTTTTACTACATTAGGACAACAACGATTCATCTGTTACTTGTTGCGGTAGTTGAACCCCTTATCCTCTGCATGACCTGTCTTTTCCACAGTAAATAGATGAAACCCACTAGCATGAGTAGGAGTTGTTTGAGCCCTGATGTGCCTACTCATTCATGCTTGTTTGTCATGCCTGCTACTGCTTAGAGTTGAGTCAGGTCCGATTCATCGGGGATGAATCGGAGGTGTGTAAACATGTCCTACTGTTAAGAGCTAAGTGTGTGAACACGATTTGGTAAAGGTAGCGGTGAGAGGCCATGTAGGAGTACATGGTGGGTTGTCTCATTGAAACCGTCCTCAGGAACTGAGTTCTGTGTTTGTGATCCATGAAACAGCTACTACCACACGTTGGGCCCTGAAATATGACCCCGCTCGACTTACTGACCCCTCTCGTCCTCTGTCCAGGAGTTGCAATTAGTTTCTGGTGTTTATAGGATATGTGTTGGCGGCCGTGCGTAGCGCTGACCCTAGGGGTGGGCTATGATGCGGTAGATACACTGTGGCACGGTGTACCGGGCGCCCGTTTGGTGTCTCGGGAACCCTGCACACATCGTTTGGGGCTGTGAGCGAAACTCCGGCCGGATCTCCTCGCGGATGGAACCCGAATAGGCGATAAACCTGGATTAGAGACTTGTGTGGTTAGTCAGGTCGTGGTCTACACCCACGTCGGCTTTCGCTTGAAGTCTGCCGAGCACATGTCGTGTGCGGACGCTAAGTGGTGGAAACATGTGTGAAGAAGTACACCCCTGCAGGGTTATCATTATCTATTCGAATAGCCGGATTCCTCGGATATGGAAACTTGGACCCCTTGCATAGTTCATAGACAAGTGAAAGTGGATACTCTAAAACTCGCAAGATAAGTGTGAGTACTATGGATGGCCTTCTCGTAGGGAGACGAGAGCGGATCCATAGTGGTGTATTGATTGGTGAATATGTGGACTCGTGTGCGCCACCTCAAAGAGTTGCTCGCAATCGTAGTTTAGGTTAGCCACTGAGTCAAAGCTGGCTTGCTGCAGTTAAACTCCACCACCCCCTTTTGTTGATACCGATGCATATGTAGTTTAGTTCTGATGTAAGTCTTGCTGAGTACCTTTGTACTCACGTTTGCTTAATTATGTTTTGCAGAGAGACTTCAGTCTCGCTAGTAGTTCCGCGTGGACTTCGACGTTTAGCTTGATACCTCAGCTACGATCTTGTGCCCTCGACAGGATTTGGTAGATAGTCAGGCTTCTTAGCCTTTTTCATTTATAGATGTCTGTACTCAGACATGTTAAGCTTCCGCATGTGTTTGATTGTATGCTATGATTGTTGGGTCATGAGACCCATGTTTGTAGTATCTCGCTCCTCGGAGCCTAATGCATAAATACTTGAGTTGTAGAGTTATGTTGTGATGCCATGTTGTATTCACACATATTGAGCATATTGTGTGCATGATTGAAATGCTTGGTATGTGTGGGATCCGACTATCTAGTTGTTTATCCTTGGCAGCCTATCATATGGGGAAATGTAGTCTAGTGCTTCTGAGCGATAGTAGTCCGCTACAGCCCGGATCACCGGAGTCCTGCTAGCCCAGCACTACTGCTCAGGACACCTGACTGGCCGGCATGTGTTTCACTTCGTTCCTATGTCTGTCCCTTTGGGGAAATGTCACGCGGTGACATCCGGAGTCCTGCCTAGCCTGCTACAGCCCGGGTTACCGGAGTCCTGTTAGCCCAGTGCTACAGCCCGGATTCACACGCTGTTGACCGACATGCTCGAGGTTGATTCATGTATGCCTGTCCCCATGGGTTAGTGCCGCTTTGGGTTCATGACTAGCCATGTCGGCCCGGGTTCTTTGTCATATGGATGCTAGCGACACTATCATATACGTGAGCCAAAAGGCGCAAACGGTCCCGGGCCAGGTAAGGTGGCACCCGTGGAAATACCGTGCGTGAGGCCACAAAGTGATATGATGTGTTACATCCTAGATCGGTGTGACCTAGGATCGGGGTCCCGACAGCGTTGGTATCAGAGCCTGACTGCCTGTAGGATTACCAAGCCAAACTGGTCGAAGTTGAGTCTAGAAATGCTTTAGTTATGTAAGGGAATTGATTGTGGAAGGGAACGTAAGGCTCTTTTTACTCCTTATACTCATGCCCTTCTGATCTGAGTCAACCTCTTCTTTTCTACGGGGATTAAGAATTAGGCCTTCTCACCTATCTATCAGGATGATGTGTTACTAAACCGTAGTTGCCTAAGATTGTTGGATTTAAGACCAGTTCAGTTTCTACTACTTCTGTGTGTTCATAGTTGGTCTCGAACCTTGATTTTGTGCTTCTGAGTGGTTATGCCACCATTTTGCAGGATGTCTCAAATCTTTTTGAGCATTTATAGCCGTTATGCTGTCCGAGTCATCCCAGGTTTCTAAATAGTCTGATGCATTTGCAAACCCTTTCCCCTGTTCCTGATGTCCATTTAGGCCAGATTAATCACACTAATCGGTGGGTTGAGGTACTTTGTTGCCTCGACATATATGTTGGAGCTATTACTATGACCCTAGGTGTTTTAGGGAGTCATCTAGTGACCTAGCCATGTTTTGCGTTCCCAGTGTGATGATTCCGGGCCTCATTCTCGAAAGCATCCCGTGATGCCATTTAGTTAGTAGGCATTCTATTCCTGGGTTTTGAACCCGAGATTCACCCTACTTACTTCATGTTGATAGTGTTTGCTCATTCCTTTAGGATATTAGTAACCTTGCAATAGTCCTCGAGGTTCGTGGTACATCCTTCTTCCAATTATCATGAACCATTCTTGGCAGGAGTTCTTTTGAACCAAAAGGTCACGACAGAGTGCTCTTGATGAGTTCTCCATTCTATATTGTGGCTCTGCCAGTTCTACCTTTCCGCGTGGGTTATCTGGAAGAAATATGTTGAGCTTTGCTCGACATACTAATCTATGCCTCCACAACTCAGAAAGTTATATGTTCCTTGAGTTGTCCCTCTTTAGTTGTTTTCTGACCTTCGTCTATCAATTGATAGTCAGGAATAGTTGTGCATTGTGTTCATCGGTGCCTTTTATTCTTGTGGTCCGTCGAGCCGTTCTATTTTGGAATGACTAGGAGAAACAAACTCCAGTACCTCATCCATTTCTGGGATCGGGTCAAAGTGGTTGTTTTCCGCAGATCAAAATGCCAATCCAGCTTTTGTTCTGTTCTACCTCGGAGTATTACCCACTTTATGTCAAGAGCGTCGTGAGAATTGCACCTTCTCCTATGATTTCTTGACGCAGTGATACTCTCTCCATCATTGTTCATTTCTCGGTTTCAGTGTTGTTACAACCGGAAAGCCGACAAGTGAACCGTGATGTGTGAAATCAATACTCCTAGCGACTCTGTTGCTTGGTAGTTAATGGACAATATTCTCATTCTTAGTGTGTTGGTTATTGAATTATAATTCTAAGACTGATCGTGCTACCTAGTCCATATTTCTGGTGCACACTTCGATCAATGGATTAGGGTTGTGCCAATCCCTCACTCTTTGATCATATCATCTTGCCCTGAAAAGCAAGGTTGTTCTCGAGCTTAGTAACATACCGGTGGTTCGTGATTTTCTGAATATCTTCTCGGAAGTGTTACCAGGTTGTCATCTGACCGTTATGTTGAGTTCGTGATCACGTTGGTTTTTCAATAAACCATTTTTCTCCAAGAATCTGTGTTGGATACCCCTGAGCTAGTTGGTTAAGCTTAACAACAACTTGGAGAGTTGGAAGATGAAAACTTGTCTGACTTAGTTCATCCCTAAGGGATATCCTTGTGTGTGTGTGTGTTGAAGAAAGATGATATCTTCACCAATTGGTCCTCGTGATCAGTTGTTGTATCTATTATCTTGTCCAAACCTTGATTTGAGTGTGGGCTATCGTCAAATTAAATCAGAACCAACGATGTTCGTAATGTTGTCTTACTTGCGGTTGTCCCTTGAGCATACACCATTATATATTTGGTCTGACCAATACTATCACATTGTTCACATAGTGGTGGAAGTCCAGTGATATGGAAATTTCGATGAGTTGCTATTGAGCCCATCAGTGGCATTTTGTCTCCTCCATGATTGTGTTGAACGTCCAGCTAGTGTAGGAAACTTTATAAGCATTGCCCTCATGTCCCGATCATGAAGCATATGTCCGGTTGAAAGATGTGACTTCCTCTAATTCATGTGCATCTGATGTAAGTTGCCGCCGTGAATTCGAGAAAGTTTGTTTTTGCTTCCTTTGGAATCGTCCCAAGACAGTCATGCACGTGCGAAGTATTCTATGGTCTGATAGACTGATCATCTACATTCTATACGTATCCCTAGCACACCAAGCCACTGATTGATTTGTTCAAGGAGAAGGAGTTCTTCTTAAGGGTTAGACCTACGCAAGGACTTCGATATCCTCGTTGATGGTTCCCCCTGAACTTGGTAGTGTTTCATTTTAAGACTACCAGGTGACCATGCTTGGCTAGGACAACGTGTTCACATGCTTGTAGCAGAACCGGCTCATGTTTTGGAGCTTACTACCGTAGTTCATTCCCCCGAGAATCTCGCAAGGTCATCTCGTCGATTTGTGTTGCAAACCTTCATTTTCCTTTCTAGACTCGATGAGTCTGGAATATCCTGACACCAACCAGATCTGAATCTCAGGCAGATATGATGGTTGGAGCACTTTCCAAGAACTATAATACTGGTCTCTCGATAAACGGTAAAGTGGATGTCGTGGCCAACACATCCAGCCGGAAGACCTATTATTGTAGTATCTCGATTGAAGAAAGTTGGCCACCTTCCCATGAGGATTTCGTAGTATTTACTCCAGAAGTTGTTCCTTATGGATCCATTGTATTCCGAAGTCCGACCACTACTTGGTGGCTATGCCGATGCTTAAAGCATGACCGTGGTAACCAGTACATCAAGGAGAACATTAGGAGCGGAGTGCTAAATGTCTCTCGGACGATCATCCAGATTTTGTTTCCTTGGCTTCGCTAAGGTGAAATCTGAGAAAGTGTTATCTTTCTTTGTATCTGCATCTTCCACCCTTACTCATCATGGTAGCATGTTGTGTTGCCAAGATCCTTGACATGGATGTTGGTAAGACCTTGATGAGTATGGAAATGCTCAAGTTCTTGAGAGCACGCTCAGGCACTAGGTTCTGACGTTGTCATTAACTGGAATGTGCCTCTGTCCTCGCAGTTGTTCGATAGCCATCCAATTGGTGGAATCACCTTTGCCGGTGAACCTTCTCCCCAGTTACTAGAATCATTCCCAACATTTGCATTTTGTTCCCAGCTTGCACCTCAGTAGTTGTTGTTCATGGTCATCTTCAAAAGTGGACTTACCATGGGTCTCATCCATTTCTGATGATAAGCAAAAATCATCCATTGCGTTGTCTCCAACAAGGTAGTCCACATCATCCATCCTAGTCCGAGTATGTCATTCTTTCGAACTCCTTCCACTGATCGTTTGTGATTGCCTTAGGCTGGTATAAAGAGTTTCTATGATCTCCGAATCAAAAGTAATTCTTTTGCCACTTAAGGGAATATTCTGTGAGTCACTTTTCTTAAGATGTCTCGTTATGGTATCATGGCAACTATTTCCTCGCCACCTTGACACCATCCACCATCTTCTAAGCGTGGAATTGTTGCCCACCAAATCAAACCCCGTCGTTGTTCTTCCATCCCTCTCGATATGCCTTGTGTCTCAACTTGAGATGTTTCAACATCTCATTCCGTGAGTTGATATTGTTTAGTTCGATCTTCGAGAAGATCAATCCTAGTTGAGTTTCTTCCGTCGTCATCGCGTGGATGAAGATCTCAAAAGCAAGGATGCCAAGATCGACATGATGCAATGAATCAACATCTTCGAGAAGGGCAATCGGATCGTGAAGATTCTTTATTGCTGTTCCCTCTGTCTTCTTACTCCACTTCTTGAATCTCGGGACGAGATCCTTGTTTAGTGGGGGTGAGTTGTCACAGCCCTAGAGTTTGATTGCACTTAGTTTCATAAGCATCCATGCATCATGTCTATAATTGTTTGAAATTTGAAATGGGGATGACAAGCCCTAGCACTAAATGAAATGCAATTAGGATCAAAATAAAAATCTTTCAATGATCCTGAAATGTCTTCTAAAATGTTCATCATCTTTGCCTTGGTCCATAACCTCTGCCAAAAATGGTGCTCACTTTTCTAGGACACTTTGGATCTTTGAGTTAAATCTTAAAGTATTTGCATTTGGACATTTAAATGCTATAAATATTTTTAAATGTCCAAATAATCTTGGAAGTATTTTTGGGCTGTTGGAATTAATTTCAAAGGTGCCCATAAATATTTTCAGCATTTTATAAAATGGTTTAGTACTTTACTAAATCAAAACAAAACAGAATAAATAGAAAACAGAAACGAAAAAAAACAGAGAGAGAGAAACCTACCTAACCTACCTGTGCAGCCCACCAAGGCCCACCCGGCTGGCCCAGCTGGCCAGCCCAGCCCACCAGGGGCATCCTTGTCTTCAACCTCTGCCTACTGGCAGAGGCAAGGCCGAGCACGGCGCCCGCGCACGCCGGCACGCAGCTGCCTGCCTGGCCTCCCCTGGCCAGCGCGATGCCGCCAACGACACGCCGCTGCCGTCTGGACCCCCCTGCACTCCTCTCCTCTCTCCCTCGAGCGCCTCCCTCCTCTGTCTCTCTCGCTCACGTTCGTCCGAACGCGCCCGTCGCCACCGACGCCGTTCGCCGCGGCCACAGCCACCGCCTCGCCTCCCCGACGCCTCCTAAAGCACCGCCGCATCCTCCTCTTCCTCTCCACCGAGCTGCGCCCCGCCGGACGCCTCGAAGCACCGTCACCATCGCCGTCTTCCTCCTCGGGTGCCGAAGCTCACCGTCGTCGATTCGCCGTCTCCGACGCGTCCGCGAGGCCGCTGACCATCCCTACGTGTTCGCCGTGAGCTCCTGCCCCTTCTCCCCCTCTCCGTTCTCGCTCTCACACGCCGTAGCCATCGCCCCCTTGTTGACCGAAACCCTCCGCCGCCGCGCTCGTCGCCGGTGATGCTCCGGTGACCATTTGGTCCCGGGCATGCTTCCATCGTACTCACCGCACCCCGTAGATGCCGTAGGTGCTATGCACACATCACCACGGCCACCGCAACCGCGTCCCCGCTCATGTCCGAACTCCGGCGCCGCCCCGAGCTCGTTTCCGACGAGCTCCGGCCGCCCTAGCTGCTGCTGCTTGCAGGGATGGATGCGGGCGAGCTCCAGCTCCCCGCGGATGCCCTTTGCCGTTCGTTTCGTCGCCTATAGCGATTTTCCGAGCCGCGCCGCCGTCTCAGGCCTCGCCGGCGTCACGTCGCCGGTGGGGTTGACCCATTTGACCACGTGGGCCCCGCCCCCTGGTCAAACCTAGATTAGGAGTTAAGCTAACACTAATTTAGTTAGGTTAGCCGCTGACATGTGGGCCCCGACCCCACTGACATTTTAGTTAGGCTTAATCTAAGGTTAATTTACCATATTAAATAGCTGAGTCAATGACATATGGGTCCCGCACGTCAGGTTTGACCTGGGCCGCCCAGTTGACCAGCTGACGTCACCCTGACGTCGGGCTGACGCAATAAATCATTTTCTAGTTAAAAATAATTCAGGAAATTCCAGAAATTACCCAAAACTTCTAAAAATCATAGAAATTCAACCGTAACTCCAAATAAGATAAATTATATATGTAAAATTATCAGAAAAATTCAAGGAATGCATCTGTACCATTTTCATGCATGTTTGAACAATGTTTGTCCTCTGTTTTGGACAAAACAAATAAAGGGCATTTAAATAATCATATATGGGGTTGGAATTTGAATCTTGCACTCAAACCAACTTCATTTAAATCATAGCTAGTTGCATTAGCTCAAACCACAGCATATTGACATGTCATGGTCATGCATCATACTGTGCATTGCATTGATTGTATTTCTTTCTCTGTTGCCGGTATTTGTCCCCTCTCGATAGACGTTGTACCGACGATGTGATCGTTGACACTGATGAAGACCCAATGATATCTTCAGAAGTGCCAGGCAAGCAAAACCCCCTTGTTCATTCCGATACAATCCCCCTCTCTCGCTCCTGCTCTCTTTTACTGCATTAGGACAACAACGATTCATCTGTTACTTGTTGCGGTAGTTGAACCCCTTATCCTCTGCATGACCTGTCTTTTCCACAGTAAATAGATGAAACCCACTAGCATGAGTAGGAGTTGTTTGAGCCCTAATGTGCCTACTCATTCATGCTTGTTTGTCATGCCTGCTACTGCTTAGAGTTGAGTCAGGTCCGATTCATCGGGGATGAATCGGAGGTGTGTAAACATGTCCTACTGTTAAGAGCTAAGTGTGTGAACACGATTTGGTAAAGGTAGCGGTGAGAGGCCATGTAGGAGTACATGGTGGGTTGTCTCATTGAAACCGTCCTCAGGAACTGAGTTCTGTGTTTGTGATCCATGAAACAGCTACTACCACACGTTGGGCCCTGAAATATGACCCCGCTCGACTTACTGACCCCTCTCGTCCTCTGTCCAGGAGTTGCAATTAGTTTCTGGTGTTTATAGGATATGTGTTGGCGGCCGTGCGTAGCGCTGACCCTAGGGGTGGGCTATGATGCGGTAGATACACTGTGGCACGGTGTACCGGGCGCCCGTTTGGTGTCTCGGGAACCCTGCACACATCGTTTGGGGCTGTGAGCGAAACTCCGGCCGGATCTCCTCGCGGATGGAACCCGAATAGGCGATAAACCTGGACTAGAGACTTGTGTGGTTAGTCAGGTCGTGGTCTACACCCACGTCGGCTTTCGCTTGAAGTCTGCCGAGCACATGTCGTGTGCGGACGCTAAGTGGTGGAAACATGTGTGAAGAAGTACACCCCTGCAGGGTTATCATTATCTATTCGAATAGCCGGATTCCTCGGATATGGAAACTTGGACCCCTTGCATAGTTCATAGACAAGTGAAAGTGGATACTCTAAAACTCGCAAGATAAGTGTGAGTACTATGGATGGCCTTCTCGTAGGGAGACGAGAGCGGATCCATAGTGGTGTATTGATTGGTGAATGTGTGGACTCGTGTGCGCCACCTCAAAGAGTTGCTCGCAATCGTAGTTTAGGTTAGCCACTGAGTCAAAGCTGGCTTGCTGCAGTTAAACTCCACCACCCCCTTTTGTTGATACCGATGCATATGTAGTTTAGTTCTGATGTAAGTCTTGCTGAGTACCTTTGTACTCACGTTTGCTTAATTTATGTTTTGCAGAGAGACTTCAGTCTCACTAGTAGTTCCGCGTGGACTTCGACGTTTAGCTTGATACCTCAGCTACGATCTTGTGCCCTCGACAGGATTTGGTAGATAGTCAGGCTTCTTAGCCTTTTTCATTTATAGATGTTTGTACTCAGACATGTTAAGCTTCCGCATGTGTTTGATTGTATGCTATGATTGTTGGGTCATGAGACCCATGTTTGTAATATCTCGCTCCTCGGAGCCTAATGCATAAATACTTGAGTTGTAGAGTTATGTTGTGATGCCATGTTGTATTCACACATATCGAGCATATTGTGTGCATGATTGAAATGCTTGGTATGTGTGGGATCCGACTATCTAGTTGTTTATCCTTGGCAGCCTATCATATGGGGAAATGTAGTCTAGTGCTTCTGAGCGATAGTAGTCCGCTACAGCCCGGATCACCGGAGTCCTGCTAGCCCAGCACTACTGCTCAGGACACCTGACTGGCCGGCATGTGTTTCACTTCGTTCCTATGTCTGTCCCTTCGGGGAAATGTCACGCGGTGACATCCGGAGTCCTGCCTAGCCTGCTACAGCCCGGGTTACCGGAGTCCTGTTAGCCCAGTGCTACAGCCCGGATTCACACGCTGTTGACCGACATGCTTGAGGTTGATTCATGTATGCCTGTCCCCATGGGTTAGTGCCGCTTTGGGTTCACGACTAGCCATGTCGGCCCGGGTTCTTTGTCATATGGATGCTAGCGACACTATCATATACGTGAGCCAAAAGGCGCAAACGGTCCCGGGCCAGGTAAGGTGGCACCCGTGGAAATACCGTGCGTGAGGCCACAAAGTGATATGATGTGTTACATGCTAGATCGGTGTGACCTAGGATCGGGGTCCCGACATTGGGGCTCCATGATCATCTTGTAACCGGCATGACACCATGATCTCCATCATCATGATCTCCATCATCGTGTCTCCATGAAGTTGCTCGCCAACTATTACTTCTACTACTATGGCTAACGCGTTTAGCAATAAAGTAAAGTAATTTACATGTTGTTTCTCAATGACACGCAGGTCATATAAAAATTAAGACAACTCCTATGGCTCCTGCCGGTTGTCATACTCATCGACATGCAAGTTGTGATTCCTATTACAATAGCATGAACATCTCATACATCACATATGTATCATTCATCATTCATCACAACTTTGGCCATATCACATCACAAAGCACTTGCTGCAAAAACAAGTTAGACGTCCTCTAATTGTTGTTGCAAGTTTTACGTGGCTGAAATAGGGTTCTAGCAAGAACGTTTTCTTACCTACGTGAAAGCCACAACGTGATTTGTCAACTTCTATTTACCCTTCATAAGGACCCTTTTCATCGAATCCGCTCCAACTAAAGTGGGAGAGACAGACACCCGCCAGCCACCTTATGCAACTAGTGCATGTCAGTCGGTGGAACCGGTCTCACGTAAGCGTACGTGTAAGGTTGGCCCGGGCCGCTTCATCCCACAATACCGTTGAAGCAAGATAAGACTAGTAGCGGCAAGAAAGTTGACAACATCTACGCCCACAACAAATTGTGTTCTACTCGCGCAAGAAGAACTACGCATAGACCTAGCTCATGATGCCACTGTTGGGGAACGTTGCAGAAAACAAAAATTTTCCTACGGTTTCACCAAGATCCATCTATGAGTTCATCTAGCAACGAGTGATTGGATAGCATCTACATACCTTTGTAGATCACGCGCGGAAGCGTTCAAAGAACGGGGATGAGGAAGTCGTACACAACGTGATCCAAATCACCGAAGACCTAACGCCGAACGGACGGCACCTCCGCGTTCAACACACATACGGTCAGCGTAACGTCTCCTTCTTCTTGATCCAGCAAGGGGGAAGGAGAGGTTGAGGAAGATGGCTCCAGCAGCAGCACAACGGCGTGGTGGTGATGGAGCTGCAGTACTCCGCTATGGAGGAGGAGGTGTTGGAGAGGGAGAGGGAGGCACCAAAGGCTGAGGTATGAAGTCCTCCATCTCCTCACTATATATAGGGGTGCCTAGGGGGGGCGCCGGCCCTAGGAGATCCAATCTCCTAGGGGGGCCGCGGCCAAGGGAGGATTCCCTCCCCCCCCAAGGCACCTAGGGGGTGCCTTCCCCTTGTGGGACTCTTCCCTTCTTGAAACCCTAGGCGCATGGGCCTCTTGGGGTTGGTTCCCTTGGCCCATGTAGGTCAAGGCGCACCCACTACAGCCCATGTGGCCCCCCAGGGCAGGTGGCCCCACCCGGTGGACCCCCGGGACCCTTCTGGTGGTCCTGGTACAATACCGGTGACCCCGAAACTTGTCCCGATGGCCGAAACAGCACTTCCTATATATAATTCTTTACCTCCGGACCATTCCGGAACTCCTCGTGACGTCTGGGATCTCATCCGGGACTCCGAACAACATTCGGGTTACTGCATATACATATCCCTACAACCCTAGCGTCACCGAACCTTAAGTGTGTAGACCCTACGGGTTCGGGAGACATGTAGACATGACCGAGATGACTCTCCAGTCAATAACCAACAGCGGGATCTGGATACCCATGTTGGCTTCCACATGCTCCTCGATGATCTCATCGGATGAACCATGATGTCGAGGATTCAAGCAACCCCGTATACAATTCCCTTTGTCAATCGGTATGTTACTTGCCCAAGATTCGATCGTCGGTATCCCAATACCTCGTTCAATCTCGTTGCCGACAATTCACTTTACTCGTACCGTAATGCATGATCCCGTGACCAGACACTTGGTCACTTTGAGCTCATAATGATGATGCATTACCGAGTGGGCCCAGTGATACCTCTCCGTCATACGGAGTGACAAAATCCCAGTCTTGATCCGTGTCAACCCAACAAACACTTTCGGAGATACCCGTAGTCTACCTTTATAGTCACCCAGTTATGTTGTGACGTTTGGTATACCCAAAGCGCTCCTACGGTATCCGGGAGTTACACGATCTCATGGTCTAAGGAAAAGATACTTGACATTGTAAAAACTCTAGCAAACAAACTATACGATCTTGTGCTATGTTTAGGATTGGGTCTTGTCCATCACATCATTCTCCTAATGATGTGATCTCGTTATCAATGACATCCAATGTCCATAGTCAGGAAACCATGACTATCTGTTGATCAACGAGCTAGTCAACTAGAGGCTTACTAGGGACATGGTGGTGTCTATTATTCACACATGTATTACGATTTCTGGATAACACAATTATAGCATGAATAAAGACAATTATCATGAACAAGGAAATATAATAATAATGCTTTTATTATTGCCTCTAGGGCATATTTCCAACAAAAGAGTCATCCACCTCCGGAGGAGAAGGTAGATCCGGTGAAAGTGAAGCGCACTCTGGCTGCCCTGGCAAAACCACCCAAGTCTCCGCCGAAAGGCAACTATGAGCGCATTATTGCAAAGACATGGGCCGAAGCGGAGCGGTCGGGAAGTATAGTCAGTGATCAAAGGCTGAAAGAACGACAAGCAGCTGGGAAACAAATTGCCCAGCTCGGCGAACAAGCGAAGCAATCATGCCCCCCCTCAAGGTGCCTAGCGACATCCTCGATCCGAGGATGGTGCCCGGTTATAGCAATGTTGACGATTACCTGCCCGACGATGTACATTATGATCCCATGGAGGTGCAGATACACAGATACGAGTACGGGAAGCCTCTCGTCAAAGATGAAAAATCTTTAACAACAATGATGCGAAGATTACATGATTGGTACTTGAAAATCTGCAGAGAGTCTGGGGGGAGGAGTACTTTGTATGCGAGAGTTAAACCGGAGCATGACCTCGTTGGAATTGAACTGTTGCCTATTCCATTTGAGGAGTTCTATCAGTTTTTCAATCAATTGGCCCTCGATAAAACAACGATCACCCGCTACTGTCTGTAAGTACTACTACTTCTGTCATTAAGTCTCTCTATATAGCTCATCTCTTTCATTGCATGTATTTATAATTATCCTCACTATATTATGCAGAATGAAGATGGCCGAATTGAAGAAAAGACAAATCGGTGATATTGGGTTCGTTAACACATATCTCATAGATGCAACTGAGGTTGAACATCGTCCCGGAGATACCGAGGCCAACTTGCTACGATCATTCAAAAAAAATGAAAACAAAGATATAATACTCTTTCCTTACAACTTCAAGTGAGTGTTACTGTCTTGTGCATATTCGGTTTCCCTTATATATTAGTCCGGGTTATAGTAATGTAATTGATGAGTTATGCATGCGTGTTCAGTTTCCACTATATTCTCCTAGAGATTAGGCTTGAGCAGGGAGTAGTAACCGTCTTGGACTCTATACGAAAAGATCCCCAGGAGTATGCGGACATGACTGAAATCCTCAAGAAGTAAGTTAAATCGATCATTATCCACCATATCAGCAACTTTGTTCATTTCCTGATATCAAGTAATTGTTTTCTTTGTCCGACAAGGTTTGGAGAAAATTCACCAGAAAAGTTCCGGGACTGCCGAAGGAGCTGGAATTTAGACACCCGAAAGTAAGTACTATAGTAGCATGTTCCGCGCATCTCCTAGTGATTCAAGCGCTAGTTTCATTAATACCATTTAGCATTCTTGCTTATCAGTTTGATTGACCTTTATTTCTTGTAAGTGGTTGTGGCAGGAATAAGGGAATGATTTCTGTGGATACTACGTCTGCGAGTCCATCCGCCACACGACCTGTGAGCGGGGCGGGTACTCTGACGAACAATATGAAGTACGTAAATAACAACATTCACAATTTTATTTTATTACCATCATTTGTATGAGTTTCATTCATTCATATATATATGTATTGACCCCCTTCTTCAAATTAGATGTTTCGGAAGCAGGATGAACTCCTAGCACCAGCTCGCATGCGAGCAATTCAAGAGGAATTGGCGGCATTCTTTCTTGACCACGTGATCGCTGAAGACGGAGAATACTATGTGGACCATGAGTCCGTATGATTATATTTGTAAGAGATAATTATTGTATATATGTAGCCGGTAGTGTCGGATAGATATACGAGAACTTCTTGTTCGACCAATCTCTCGAAGAAGGAGAGGTGGTCGATATCACTTCTCTCTGTATGCATATATGTTCATGACGATCTTCTGTTTCCTTCGTTTGCTTACTAGCTAGCTAGCGTGTCTAGTCCTCTCTATACGTATGTATAGTACGTAGTGTCGACCAAGCACGGACATAAGATAGGACACTTCTCTCTATTAATTATAGCTAGCTAACACAATATATGAAACACCTAAATTAACCCCCCAAAACCCCCAACCCCCCCCCCCCCCCCTTCAAAAAAAAACAAAAACCCCCGTCACAGAAATGCTGACGCGTGGATGCCTATTGGTCCCGGTTGGTGTCACCAACCGGGACCAAAGGGTTTCCTGCCTGGGCTCCGCGCACAGGCCACATGGAGGTCCATCAATCCCGGCTCTGGATTGAACCGGGATTAAAGGAACAGGGCATTAGTACCGACACTTTAGTCCCGGTTCAGGAACCGGGACTAAAGGCCCTTACGAACCGGGACAACAGGCCCTTTTTCTACCAGTGAGATCTGTAAACGGTTGAGAGTATCCTAGTCAGTTTCCCAACTGGCTGAAATAATATGTATTATTAGCTCCGACGGTATTCAGTCAGATGCCAAAACCTACATCAATAGCATGTTTTGTAGTAGTGCTGACTTGCTTATAAAACAACTTAAGTAAGGTACTGCTGCGGCGCATCACTGGAAGCAACTGACTTCAGGTCTGGTGCCACTGTCCTTTCCACTACAAAAATGACCGTTTGGCGTATATTTTTGTGTGGCTAGATACCAACCTGTGGGCGCCAGAGGAGAGGATCTTAGAAGGTACCATTGGATGTATCATCTGTTTACTTCACTACGGCAGATATTCATTGATGCATGTCACGGAAGTAAAGCATAGATGCTACTCCTGCTCAGGAATTAGCATTCTAAAACTAATATATTCCAGCGGAGTGTTTAAAGCTATCCCAACTAAGATATTCCCCTATCCATTATTGTGAGAAAATTCGGTCTTCCCCACCGAATCAGGGCATTCTACACAAGATTCTTTCGTACTATTAAGGAATAGAGACAGGCACATGAATGCATCTACAAATGTTATGTGATTCTAACCGAACTAGATAAGAAGGAATATGTACTGGTTGTTTCTACAATAAACTAAAGGACCTTCAAAGGAAATGAGAAAAAAGACATGAGACCTAATAATCAATTAAGATAACAAACACTATAAATATAGGGAAATTTTAACAGACACGCTGACCCCCGGGAGACAAGTCGGGCGTGTGACCCATCCACCCTGAGCACCGCCGATGCTGGAATGAATTAGTTTTGATAGGCGTCTGAGGTTTATTATCTTATACTTGGTGGCAGTTAATTTACAGGAAATATTGGTTGATTGAATAAGACATACTGAATAACCCCCTATGCTAGAAAACCAATCCTTCAGTTCAGAATTTGTTCTCCACATTTGCTTGCTACCTATATATATACGTTGTCAAAGAGATATATGCTAGGAACAGGATTTGTGAAATTCTGTACTTATTTGGCAACAAGTTCGCACATTACCGAGAAATTTTGCACCGTACCATTGAGCAGTTTTTTTTTTGCGATGGAAATAGGGTGTTTTATTTCAAACTCACAGAATTACAATCCTTAGCAACAAGTTCAGAAATAAAAGGAGGGGGTTGGTTAAGCCAGCACGCAGTGCTATCCCCAGATCTACCATAATTTGCTAAGCAATGTGCAACTTTGTTTTGATCACGAAAAACTTTAACACGAACAAACACCCTATTCTCCAGTAAACCTTTGATTTCTGCCAAGAGATGACCATATGCTGATCTGTCCAGTGAATCATTAGATAGTGCTGACAAAGCTGCCAACAACCAGATTGTAGCTGAACTGGTCGATTCGACCGTTGAATTGCGAGACTTACTCCTTCCATAATCGCATGTAACTCCGCTTCCAGCGCCTCATTACAGTGATAAATGCATCGGTAAGCCGCAAAAATAACACCACCCTTGTCATCACGTAAAACCATACCTGATCCTGCACCTCCGTCTTCCGCACAATAAGAACCATCAACAGAGAGAGCTACCCAGCCCAGCGGAGGAGCCGGCCAAGGAAGGCATGGCAATGATGACCGAGTTTTTTCAATCACTGGTTCCATCAAGATTGGAGCTTTACCTTTGATCACCTCTTCCACACCCATACAGCCTAATTGTAGCAAAGAGTTAAGATAGCTGCATAGATAATCACAAGACACCTCCGTCGGTGGAATAGGTTTGGCATGCATGACTTCATTACGTAAATGCCAAACCCTCCAGAGCACCATAATGATCATGTCCCGGACATTGCTCTGCTGACCAGCAAGCAAGTGAAGAAACCATTCATCACCCGTACATGCAATATCATACTTGTTTGTCAATGGCCAACGGTCCTTTATTGCGTCCCATAAGCTTGCCGCGTTGGGACAGACTAGTAAAGCATGAAATGACGATTCATCTTCTCGCCCACACATTCCGCATGTTGCCCTTGTACCAATATGATGCCGATTCCTCTCTAAGTTAGTTGCTAGTGTACCAGTAATTACCTTCCATGCAAAAACTTTCATCTTAGGAGGAACCAAGGCACGCCATACAATATTCCACATACCACGTTCACCACCAGGACATGTGTTGCTTGCTCCTTGCGAGAAACAGTCCATGTGCTCACCCATAGCTAAATGATAGGCGCTCCTAACTGTGAAAGATCCCGACTTCTCAAAAGGCCAAGCAATAAAATCTTCCCGCTGTCTTGGCGACGTACGAATTTTCAAAATAGCTTCAACATCAACATGACAGAAAAATTGTTCCAATAAATTTACCTTCCATGCACCATTAGCATCCAGAAAATCAGCAACTTTATTTAGACGACAATTTCTTTTAGGGGAAATAGGCGTAAAAGGCATACCCCTAGGAATCCATGGATCTCGCCAAGTTCGAATAAGATTACCATTGCCGACTCGCCAGATCATACTTTTTTTCACCAAGTTCAATCCATGTTCGATACCCTTCCAAACTGCTGACGAGTTACTCGAAAAAACGGTATCCAGTAGATTCCCATTTGGATAATATTTGGCCCATAGTAGTCTTGCACAAAGCGATTCAGGTGCAACAAGGAGTCGCCAGGCTTGTTTAGCAAGCAAAGCTTGATTAAACGCCCTCATATCCCTGAACCCCATCCCTCCTTTGGATTTAGGTAGAACCAATTTATCCCATGCCATCTTTTTCTTACCATTTTGCACGCCCCACCAGTAATGTCTCATCAACTTGGAAAAATCATCACATACCGAGAAAGGAAGTTTGAAAACACTCATTACATAGGTGGGGATGGCCTGGGCCAATGGCGGAGCTACGTTGGTAGCTGCAGGGGCCATGCCCCCCCCCCCAGCCTGTTTAAAATATGTGAAAGAATTCTTTTTTGGAGAAGATGATTAGGAGAGATAAAGTCTTTTGCCCCCCCCCCCACAAACATCTCTATTTTGCATTTGCCCCCCCCCCCCCAAAGAATCTTACCAAGCTCCGCCACTGGCCTGGGCTACAGATTTGATCAAAACTTCTTTACTCGCGAAGATGAGTATCTTTCACTCCAATCCACAAGTCTCTTGCTCATACGTGATTGTAAGAATTCAAACCTCCCTTTATGCATTCGCCCGTCTAGTATAGGGAGACCCAAATATTTTGCATCAAAAACTTCCTGAGTCACACCAAGAAACCTTTTGATCTCCACAGAAACCGTATCAGGACAATCATCATTAAATAAGATGGAACACTTGGATGGGTTAACAAGTTGACCCATAGCTGTAGCATAAGTGCTCAAAACATCTTTGACAATTGCCGCTTGATCCGGCTCCACACGGAAAAATAATAGTGAATCATCCGCAAACAAAAGATGAGAAATTGGAGGAGCTCTTCGACAGATCTTAATAGCTTGTAAACCCTTCTCTTGTACAACATCATGTAATAAAGCAGATAGAGCATCAGCAACAAAGAGAAATAAGAACGGTGATAAAGGATCACCTTGACGGAGACCCCGGGTAGGAGAAAACTGTTGAAGTAATCTTCCATTAAACTTTAGTGAATACTTGACAGAGCGAACACACTCCATTATCCGCGAGATCCAGAGATTAGAGAAACCCCACTTAATAAGAGCTCCCTCCAAGAAATCCCAGTCAACACGATCATAAGATTTAGACAAATCCAACTTATATGCACAAAAGGAATTACCTCCACTATTCCCTTGCTGGATATGATGAATACATTCGAAGGCGATGATAGAATTATCATAAATAAGCCGTCCGGGAATGAATGCACTTTGATTTTCTAAAATTAAATCTGTAAGTAGCGGCCGCAAATGATTCACCATACACTTTAATACTATTTTATAAATTACATTACACAAAGATATAGGCCTGAAATCCTTCAAAGATATCGGATGAGCTATTTTTGGGATCAAAACAATAGCTGTATCATTCACCCCACTTGGCATAAATCCTGTCGCAAAAAATAACTTGACAGCGTCAATAATCTCGACTTTTAAAAAGGACCAATTCCTTTGATAAAATCTCAATGGAAAACCATCCGGGCCTGGAGCTTTTAGAGATCCTATTTGAAACAATGCATCTGAAATTTCCTCCGCGGAGAAGGGTGCATTCAGCCTTTCATTCACAGCATCTGTAACCTTCGGAACAATTAGTTCCAGCACATCATTAGTTCCTGGAAATAAGACTGGGTCATCCTCTCCATCTCAGACGGTACATTGCACCAAGACCCATCAACCTTTTGCAGCCTTCTTATATTATTTCTCCGGGCGCGCCATACAGCAGTTGACAATGTAATAACTTGTCCGGATGCAGGTACACAAGTTGATGGCGCATGGTGCGTAGCTCGGGCAGCTCGTCGTCGGACTGGCACATGGTGTCTCATAGGTCGAAGTGCAGATGCGAGATTGGAAAGAAATTGGAGCTGACGAAGAAGATTGAAGAGAAGGATGCTCTGTTTCCAGAACAAGACAAGGAAATAAAAATCTTGAAGGCTGTAATCTTCGAGCATGTGCTCTTTTTAGTTTTCCCATGGTTTTTTTATGGCACATCTGAAGGCTGGGAATTGTATGAACCTCGGATGAATGGCACATTATGAAATTAGAAATGAATGACATTTTGTATCTTTGTGCTTCTGCTTTCTTGTGCTGGAAGTGAATGTCATTTCGATTGAAACTAAAGCTTTAACCGAGCACCAGGGGATGCCTTGCGTCAGGGAGAGCCCAGGTGGGCCGGCCAGCGGCGCAGGAGGCCACAACCTATATTGTTTCTGTTTTTTCTGCATTATTTTTTGCTTTCTTTTTATTATTTATTCAACATTTTTAATACTTATTCAACATTTCCAAATAATTGTTCAACATTTTCCAAATACTCGTTTAATAATTTCTATTACTTATTCAACATTTGTCAAATACTTGTTCAACATTTTTAATACTTATTCAAAAAAATTGAATAGTTGTTCAATATTTTTCAAACACACACACACACAAGTATTTAAAAATATTGAATAAGTAATAAGAAATGTTGAACAAGTATTTGAAAATATTGAACAAATATTCATTTTTTTTCTCTCTCTCTCTCTAATATATATTAAAGAGATAGAGAGAGAATATTTTAAAGTATAAAAAGTAAAAAAATAAAGCAAAAAACTAGAACAGAAAACAAAATAAAAGAGGCCGTGGCCTCCCACGCGGCAGGGCCGGCCCATCTGGTCTCCCCCTGACGCGAGACATCCCCCCGAGCTCGCTTAAAGCGAGAAATAGGGGTGCCCTTGAGCCGAGATGGACCGGCCCATCCGCACGGGAGGCCAAGGCCTGTTCTTTTTTCTGTTTTCATTCTTGGTTTTGCTTTATTTTTTGTACTTTTCTTTATACTTTAAAATATTCTACATTTATAGGGAAAAACACACTTCAAAAAAACCTTTGAAAAATGTTGATCAATTATATGAAAAATGTTGAATAAGTATTAAAAGATGTTGAACAAGTATTTGAAAAATGCTGAACAAGTATTCAAAAAATTTGAAAAAATATTTAATACATTGAACAAGTAGTTGAAAAATGTTGAATAAGTATTAGAAATTGTTGAAGGAGTATTTGAACAACTATTTTAAAATGTTGAATAAGTATAAAAAATGTTGAAGAAAGTTTTTGAAAATGTTGGGTAAGTAATAAAAAATTTGGACGAGCGGTTGAAAAATATTATATAAGTAATAGGAGTATTTGAAAGATGTTGAATAGGTATTAAAATATTGAACAAGTATTTAAAAAATATTTAATAAGCATTCAGACAATGTTGAACGTATATACAAAAAATGTTGAGCACTTATTAAACAAATTGAAATATACGAAAATGTATAATGAAAGCGAACAAAACATAAGAAAGAACAGAAAAAAACAAAAAAATTGAGAAGAATTTTAGACGTGCATTTGAAAACTTTTGTTGAGATATACAAAAAATTACGGAATAATAACCAAAAGAGCAACAAAAAGCGAAAATAGAAACAAAAGAAAAAGTAAAATAAAAAAATGAAATAAATAGCAAAACATAAAGAAAAAGGAGTATAAAAATAATAAAATAACAGAAATAAAATGGATAATAAAGAAAACCAAAAAATAGAAAGAAAAATAAAATATCTGGGAAAACTGAGAAAGAAAAGGAAAAAATGAAAAAACTAGTGCAAATGGCATAAAGGAGGCCGAATCCTTGTGTATTTTGCAAATGGGCGTTCTTTATTATCCATTTGGCGTTCTGTGTTTTGTGTGTTAAA
Organism: Triticum monococcum; assembly: GCA_034509565.1. Lineage (NCBI taxonomy): Eukaryota > Viridiplantae > Streptophyta > Magnoliopsida > Poales > Poaceae > Triticum > Triticum monococcum. The sequence goes on along the minus strand of CM067847.1, from coordinate 6,383,537 downwards.
CCCGCAAAAAAGTATTACTAGCTGAATGCGTGCGGCAGGATTCAAAACCGCGCCGCATGGATTCTATTCAACACGAAACAACTGCCGCAACCACGTCACATCTTTGATAACGTAGATCGTCTTCCCAGTTTTGTTCTTTTATTTTCTTTTTTTTCTTTTTTTGTTTTGCTTTTCCTTTAATTTTTCTTTTTCTTTTTCGTATTTAGATTTTTTATAATTCTGCTAAAAAATTCATCGGATTTTTATGACTTTTTTTCAAATTGGATGAACTTTTTTTCTGATACGATGAACTTTTTATCAAAATTGATGAACTGTTTTCAAAATTCGTGAACTTTTACGAAAATCAATGAACTTTTTTTTAAAATTGATGAACGTTTTTCAATTCTCTTCAACTATTTTGAATTTCGTGAACTTTTTTGATCCCTGAACTTTTCTCAAACTTGTGAACTTTCAAACTCTTAAATTAGTGGACCTTTTCAAATTCGTGAACTTTTTCTCGAATTAGTGAACTTTTTTTAATACCTGAACAGTTTTTTTAATCTATGAACGACTAAATTTTGGGCAAGCGTGGCCGCAATTGTCCTTAAATATCTCGCGGTACTACGGATTAGTAGTGTGAGGTGTCTGTAGTGGTTAGCATAGGGCTTGCAGGAATGCAGCCGCGCAAGTTTGAATCCACGACGCAGCAAATTTTTCTACTATCTTTTCGTTGCCGCTGCGTGTCGGTGGGCCTGCCCGATAGGGCGCCGCAGTGAGCACCGGTTTGATTAGACAGAGCTGAACGCGCTGAGGGGGAGGTCCCATAAAGGAGGTCGTGCCCCTAGTACTAATCACAAGTGGAACATGGGGCTAGCCTGATGGCCTTTTCCTCAACAAAAAAAGAAAATCACAAGTGGAACATGGGTGTAGTGACTAGCAACGCGCCTGATGTCTCACGTCCCCGTTCGCGCGCGCTAAAGTAAAAAGGATAAGAAAGAGGAAAGGAGGAACATGGGAAGAGTGCTCGTGTCAGACATCCCGACTGAGTCGGCTCAGGTAGGTTTCTGGTTAGTTCGTCTTTTATCTGTTTTTCTATCTGTTCATTTTTTACTTTTATTCTTAATTTAAAAAATTTAACTACACATATTTCAAAGCGTAAAGTTGAATAAACTCGTTAATTTTAAAATAAAATAACGCAATGTAAAAAAAGTACCAAGTGGCCTCCACGACCCAGACATTGTGGCATTACTTCATGGCGCCCAAGCATCTAGAGAACCATCCATGGACTTACCTTAAAGGCGTGATCAACTGAAACGATTACCTTGCACTGCAACAGTCAGAACCTGCGAGCCAAACTTAGTTAAGAAACTATACAGAGGCAACAAAATTGCCTCATCAATTAATTAATCAGAAAATAATTGCCCAGTTAATCGACGGAAAACCGGACAAAAGTCTATACAAACCAACCACATGTTGACTGCTCACAGAACATGAAACCCCATGAGTATATGATGAGCTCGAGTACCATACCTAACACAAACCCCCACATTGCTACATCGCAAAGACATCCACAACGAGAGTAACTCGGCAAAAGACAGCGAGCACCACCATATCCATGTAGACAAGTCATGTCATAAGGACAACCCAAGAGACTGATGACCATCTATGAAGCAGCTACGGTCGTCTTTTCTGTGGCGTCACTCTTCTTTCCTTTACTTCTGAGAGCCTCATCCATAATCGTCTTGCCAGATCCAGGGGTAGCCACCTCCAAATGTTTGGGCATGCTGTGAATCTCTATCTGAAAGAGAATCTCTCGATTTTCACACAAATATACACTACAACTGAAGGAAATATGCCCTAGAGGCAATAATAAAGTTATTATTTATTTCCTTAAATCATGATAAGTGTTTATTATTCATGCTAGAATTGTATTAACCGGAAACATAATACATGTGTGAATACATAGACAAACAGAGTGTCACTAGTATGCCTCTACTAGACTAGCTCGTTAATCAAAGATGGTTATGTTTCCTAACCATAAACAAAGAAGTTGTTATTTGATTAATGAGGTCACATCATTAGTTGAATGATCTGATTGACATGACCCATTCCATTAGCTTAGCACCCGATCGTTTAGTATGTTGCTATCGCTTTCTTCATGACTTATACATGTTCCTATGACTATGAGATTATGCAACTCCCGTTTACCGGAGGAACACTTTGGGTACTACCAAACGTCACAACGTAACTGGGTGATTATAAAGGAGTACTACAGGTGGCTCCAAAGGTAGATGTTGGGTTGGCGTATTTCGAGATTAGGATTTGTCACTCCGATTGTCGAAGAGGTATCTCTGGGCCCTCTCGGTAATGCACATCACATAAGCCTTGCAAGCACTGCAACTAATATGTTAGTTGTTAGATGATGTATTACGGAACGAGTAAAGAGACTTGCCAGTAATGAGATTGAACTAGGTATTGGATACCGACGATCGAATCTCGGGCAAGTAACATACCGATGACAAAGGGAACAACGTATGTTGTTATGCGGTCTGACCGATAAAGATCTTCGTAGAATATGCAGGAGCCAATATGGGCATCCAGGTCCCGCTATTGGTTATTGACCAGAGACGTGTCTCGGTCATGTCTACATTGTTCTCGAACCGTAGGGTCTGCACGCTTAACGTTACGATGACAGTTATTATGAGTTTATGCATTTTGATGTACCGAAGTTAGTTCGGAGTCCCGGATGTGATCACGGACATGACGAGGAGTCTCGAAATGGTCGAGACATAAAGATTGATATATTGGAAGCCTATATTTGGACATCGGAAGTGTTCCGGGTGAAATCGGGATTTTACCGGATTATCGGGAGGTTACCGGAACCCCTCGGGAACCATATGGGCCTTCATGGGCCTTAGTGGAAAGGAGAAAAGGGGCAGCCCATAGGTGGCCGCGCGCCCCCCTTCCCTTAGTCCTATTAGGACTAGAAGAAGGGGCCGGCCCCCTCTCTCTCTCCCTTTGGGAAAACCTAGTCCAACTAGGATTGGAGGGGGGGAGTCCTACTCCCGGTAGGAGTAGGACTCCTCCTGCGCCCTCTCCCTGGCCGGCGCCCCTCTCCCCCTTGGCTCCTTTATATACGGAGGCAGGGGCACCTCTAAACACACAAGTTGATCATTGAGATCGTTCCTTAGCCGTGTGCGGTGCCCCCTGCCACCAAATTCGACCTCGGTCATATCGTTGTAGTGCTTAGGCGAAGCCCTGCGTCGGTAGAACATCAAGATCGTCATCACGCCGTCATGCTGACGGAACTCTTCCTCGACGCTTTGCTGGATCCGAGCCCGAGGAACGTCATCGAGCTGAACGTGTGCTAAGAACTCGGAGGTGCCGGAGTAACGGTGCTTGGATCGATCAGATCGGGAAGAAGACGTACGACTACTTCCTCCATGTTGTGTCAACGCTTCCGTTGCGATCTACAAGGGTACGTAGATCATACTCTCCCCTCGTTACTATGCATCACCATGATCTTGCGTGTGCGTAGGAATTTTTTTGAAATTACTACGTTCCCCAACAGTGGCATCCGAGCCAGGTTTTATGGTTTGATGTTATTTCCACGAGTAGAACACAAGTGAGTTGTGGACGATATAAGTCATACTGCCTACCAGCATGTCATACTTTGGTTCAGCGGTATTGTTGGACGAGACGACCCGGACCAACCTTACGCGTACGCTTACGCGAGACTGGTTCCCTCGACGTGCTTTGCACATAGATGGCTTGCGGGCGACTGTCTCTCCAACTTTAGTTGAACCGAGTGTGGCTACGCCCGGTCCTTGAGAAGGTTAAAACGGAGTCTATTTGACAAACTATCGTTGTGGTTTTGATGCGTAGGTAAGATGAGTTCTTGCTTAAAGCCCGTAGCAGCCACGTAAAACTTGCAACAACAAAGTAGAGGACGTCTAACTTGTTTTTGCAGGGCATGTTGTGATGTGATATGGTCAAGGCATGATGCTGAATTTTATTGTATGAGATGATCATGTTTTGTAACCAAGTTATCGGCAACTGGCGGGAGCCATATGATTGTCGCTTTATTGTATGCAATGCAATCGCGATGTAATGCTTTACTTTATTACTAAGCGGTAGTGATAGTCATGCAAGCATAAGATTGGCGAGACGACAACGATGCTACGATGGAGATCAAGGTGTCACGCCGGTGACGATGGTGATCATGACGGTGCTTCGGAGATGGAGATCACAAGCACAAGATGATGATGGCCATATCATATCACTTATATTGATTGCATGTGATGTTTATCTTTTATGCATCTTATCTTGCTTTGATTGACGGTAGCATTATAAGATGATCTCTCACTAAAAAATTATCAAGTAGTGTTCTCCCTGAGTATGCACCGTTGCAAAAGTTCTTCGTGCTGAGACACCACGTGATGATCGGGTGTGATAGGCTCTACGTTCAAATACAACGGGTGCAAAACAGTTGCACACGCGGAATACTCAGGTTATACTTGACGAGCCAAGCATATACAGATATGGCCTCGGAACACAGAGACCGAAAGGTCGAGCGTGAATCATATAGCAGATATGATCAACATAACGATGTTCACCATTGAAAAAACTACTCCATCTCATGTGATGATCGGTTATGGTTTAGTTGATATGGATCACGTGATCACTTAGAGGATTAGAGGGATGTCTATCTAAGTGGGAGTTCTTAAGTAATTTGACTAAACTGAACTTAAACTTATCATGAACTTAGTACCTGATAGTATCTTGCTTGTTTATGTTGATTGTAGATAGATGGCTCGTGCTGTTGTTCCGTTGAATTTTAATGCGTTCCTTGAGAAAGCAAAGTTGAAAGATGATGGTAGCAATTACACGGACTGGGTCCGTAACTTGAGGATTATCCTCATTGCTGCACAGAAGAATTACGTCCTGGAAGCACCACTGGGTGCCAGGCCTGCTGCTGGAGCAACACCAGATGTTATGAACGTCTGGCAGAGCAAAGCCGATGACTACTCGATAGTTCAGTGTGCCATGCTTTACGGCTTAGAATCGGGACTTCAACGACGTTTTGAACGTCATGGAGCATATGAGATGTTCCAGGAGTTGAAGTTAATATTTCAAGCAAATGCCCGGATTGAGAGATATGAAGTCTCCAATAAGTTCTATAGCTGCAAGATGGAGGAGAACAGTTCTGTCAGTGAGCATATACTCAAAATGTCTGGGTATAATAATCACTTGATTCAATTGGGAGTTAATCTTCTGGATGACTGCGTCATTGACAGAATTCTCCAATCACTGCCACCAAGCTACAAGAGCTTCGTGATGAACTATAATATGCAAGGGATGAACAAGACTATTCCCGAGCTCTTCGCAATGCTGAAAGCTGCGGAGGTAGAAATCAAAAAGGAGCATCAAGTGTTGATGGTTAACAAAACCACTAGTTTCAAGAAAAAGGGCAAAGGGAAGAAGAAGGGGAACTTCAAGAAGAACGGCAAGCAAGTTGCTGCTCAAGAGAAGAAACCCAAGTCTGGACCTAAGCCTGAAACTGACTGCTTCTACTGCAAGCAGACTGGTCACTGGAAGCGGAACTGCCCCAAGTATTTGGCGGATAAGAAGGATGGCAAGGTGAACAAAGGTATATGTGATATACATGTTATTGATGTGTACCTTACTAATGCTCGCATTAGCACCTGGGTATTTGATACTGGTTCTGTTGCTAATATTTGCAACTCGAAACAGGGACTATAGAATAAGCGGACACTAGCAAAGGACGAGGTGACGATGCGCGTGGGAAACGGTTCCAAAGTCGATGTGATCGCGGTCGGCACGCTACCTCTACATCTACCTTCGGGATTAATATTAGACCTAAATAATTGTTATTTGGTGCCAGCGTTGAGCATGAACATTATATCTGGATCTTGTTTAATGCGAAACGGTTATTCATTTAAATCAGAGAATAATGGTTGTTCTATTTATATGAGTAATATCTTTTATGGTCATGCACCTTTGAAGAGTGGTCTATTTTTGATGAATCTCGATAGTAGTGATACACATATTCATAATGTTGAAGCCAAAAGATGCAGAGTTGATAATGAAAGTGCGACTTATTTGTGGCACTGTCGTTTAGGTCATATCGGTGTAAAGCGCATGAAGAAACTCCATACTGATGGACTTTTGGAACCACTTGATTATGAATCACTTGGTACTTGCGAACCGTGCCTCATGGGCAAGATGACTAAAACACCGTTCTCCGGTACTATGGAGAGAGCAACAGATTTATTGGAAATCATACATACCGATGTATGTGGTCCGATGAATATTGAGGCTCGCAGCGGATATCGTTATTTTCTCACCTTCACAGATGACTTAAGCAGATATGGGTATATCTACTTAATGAAACACAAGTCTGAAACATTTGAAAAGTTCAAAGAATTTCAGAGTGAAGTTGAAAATCATCGTAACAAGAAAATAAAGTTTCTACGATCTGATCGTGGAGGAGAATATTTGAGTTACGAGTTTGGTGTACATTTGAAAAATTGTGGAATAGTTTCGCAACTCACGCCACCCGGAACACCACAACGTAATGGTGTGTCCGAACGTCGTAATCGTACTTTACTAGATATGGTGCGATCTATGATGTCTCTTACTGATTTACCGCTATCGTTTTGGGGATACGCTCTAGAGACGGACGCATTCACGTTAAATAGGGCACCATCAAAATCCGTTGAGACGATGCCTTATGAACTATGGTTTGGCAAGAAACCAAAGTTGTCGTTTCTTAAAGTTTGGGGCTGCGATGCTTATGTGAAAAAGCTTCAACCTGATAAGCTCGAACCCAAATCGGAGAAATGTGTCTTCATAGGATATCCAAAGGAAACTATTGGATACACCTTCTATCACAGATCCGAAGGCAAGACTTTTGTTGCTAAGTTCGGAAACTTTCTAGAGAAGGAGTTTCTCTCGAAAGAAGTGAGTGGGAGGAAAGTAGAACTTGACGAGGTAACTGTACCTACTCCCTTATTGGAAAGTAGTACATCACCGAAAACTGTTTCTGAGACACCTACACCAATAAGTGAGGAAGCTAATGATGATGATCATGAAACTTTAGATCAAGATACTACTGAACCTCGTAGATCAACCAGAGTAAGATCCGCACCAGAGTGGTACGGTAATCCTGTTCTGGAGGTCATGCTACTAGATCATGATGAACCTACGAACTATGAAGAAGCGATGGTGAGCCCAGATTCCGCAAAGTGGCTTGAAGCCATGAAATCTGAGATGGGATCCATGTATGAGAACAAAGTATGGACTTTGGTTGACTTGCCCGATGATCGGCAAGCAATTGAGAATAAATGGATTTTTAAGAAGAAGACTGACGCTGATGGTAATGTTACTGTCTACAAAGCTCGACTTGTCGCAAAAGGTTTTTGACAAGTTCAAGGGACTGACTACGATGAGACTTTCTCACCCGTAGTGATGCTTAAGTCTGTCCGAATCATGTTAGCAATTGCCGCATTTTATGATTATGAAATTTGGCAGATGGATGTCAAAACTGCATTCCTGAATGGATTTCTGGAAAAAGAGTTGTATATGATGCAACCGGAAGGTTTGGCGATCCAAAGGGAGCTAACAAAGTGTGCAAGCTCCAGCGATCCATTTATGGACTGGTGCAAGCCTCTCGGAGTTGGAATAAATGCTTTGATAGTGTGATCAAAGCATTTGGTTTTATACAGACTTTCGGAGAAGCCTGTATTTACAAGAAAGTGAGTGGGAGCTCTGTAGCATTTCTGATATTATATGTGGATGACATATTACTGATTGGAAATGATATAGAATTTCTGGATAGCATAAAGGGATACTTGAATAAAAGTTTTTCAATGAAAGACCTCGGTGAAGCTGCTTACATATTAGGCATAAAGATCTATAGAGATAGATCAATACGCTTAATTGGACTTTCACAAAGCACATACCTTGACAAAATTTTGAAGAAGTTCAAAATGGATCAAGCAAAGAAAGGGTTCTTGCCTGTGTTACAAGGTGTGAGATTGAGTAAGACTCAAAGCCCGACCACTGCAGAAGATAGAGAGAAAATGAAAGATGTTCCCTATGCTTCAGCCATAGGCTCTATCATGTATGCAATGCTGTGTACCAGACCTGATGTGTGCCTTGCTATAAGTTTAGCAGGGAGGTACCAAAGTAATCCAGGAGTGGATCACTGGACAGCGGTCAAGAACATCCTGAAATACCTGAAAAGGACTAAGGATATGTTTCTCGTATATGGAGGTGACAAAGAGCTCACCGTAAGAGGTTACGTTGATGCAAGCTTTGACACTGATCCGGACGATTCTAAATCGCAAACCGGATAAGTGTTTACATTAAACGGTGGAGCTGTCAGTTGGTGCAGTTCTAAACAAAGCGTCGTAGCAGGATCTACATGTGAAGTGGAGTACATAGCTGCTTCGGAAGCAGCGAACGAAGGAGTCTGGATGAAGGAGTTCATATCCGATCTAGGTGTCATACCTAGTACATCGGGTCTAATGAAAATCTTTTGTGACAATACTGGTGCAATTGCCTTGGCAAAGGAATCCAGATTTCACAAAAGGACCAAACACATCAAGAGACGCTTCAACTCCATCCGGGATCTAGTCTAGGTGGGAGACATAGAGATTTGCAAGATACATACGGATCTGAATGTTGCAGACCCGTTGACTAAGCCTCTTCCACGAGCAAAACATGATCAGCACCAAAGCTCCATGGGTGTTAGAATCATTACTGTGTAATCTAGATTATTGACTCTAGTGCAAGTGGGAGACTGAAGGAAATATGCCCTAGAGGCAATAATAAAGTTATTATTTATTTCCTTAAATCATGATAAGTGTTTATTATTCATGCTAGAATTGTATTAACCGGAAACATAATACATGTGTGAATACATAGACAAACAGAGTGTCACTAGTATGCCTCTACTAGACTAGCTCGTTAATCAAAGATGGTTATGTTTCCTAACCATAAACAAAGAAGTTGTTATTTGATTAATGAGGTCACATCATTAGTTGAATGATCTGATTGACATGACCCATTCCATTAGCTTAGCACCCGATCGTTTAGTATGTTGCTATCGCTTTCTTCATGACTTATACATGTTCCTATGACTATGAGATTATGCAACTCCCGTTTACCGGAGGAACACTTTGGGTACTACCAAACGTCACAACGTAACTGGGTGATTATAAAGGAGTACTACAGGTGGCTCCAAAGGTAGATGTTGGGTTGGCGTATTTCGAGATTAGGATTTGTCACTCCGATTGTCGAAGAGGTATCTCTGGGCCCTCTCGGTAATGCACATCACATAAGCCTTGCAAGCACTGCAACTAATATGTTAGTTGTTAGATGATGTATTACGGAACGAGTAAAGAGACTTGCCAGTAATGAGATTGAACTAGGTATTGGATACCGACGATCGAATCTCGGGCAAGTAACATACCGATGACAAAGGGAACAACGTATGTTGTTATGCGGTCTGACCGATAAAGATCTTCGTAGAATATGCAGGAGCCAATATGGGCATCCAGGTCCCGCTATTGGTTATTGACCAGAGACGTGTCTCGGTCATGTCTACATTGTTCTCAAACCGTAGGGTCCGCACGCTTAACGTTACGATGACAGTTATTATGAGTTTATGCATTTTGATGTACCGAAGTTAGTTCGGAGTCCCGGATGTGATCACGGACATGACGAGGAGTCTCGAAATGGTCGATACATAAAGATTGATATATTGGAAGCCTATATTTGGACATCGGAAGTGTTCCGGGTGAAATCGGGATTTTACCGGATTACCGGGAGGTTACCGGAACCCCCCGGGAACCATATGGGCCTTCATGGGCCTTACTGGAAAGGAGAAAAGGGGCAGCCCATAGGTGGCCGCGCCCCCCCCCCCCTTCCCTTAGTGCTATTAGGACTAGAAGAAGGGGCCGGCCCCCTCTCTCTCTCCCTTTGGGAAAACCTAGTCCAACTAGGATTGGAGGGGGGGAGTCCTACTCCCGGTAGGAGTAGGACTCCTCCTGCGCCCTCTCCCTGGCCGGCGCCCCTCTCCCCCTTGGATCCTTTATATACGGAGGTAGGGGGCACCTCTAGACACACAAGTTGATCCTTGAGATCATTCCTTAGCCGTGTGCGGTGCCCCCTGCCACCAAATTCCACCTCGGTCATATCGTTGTAGTGCTTAGGCGAAGCCCTGCGTCGGTAGAACATCAAGATCGTCATCACGCCGTCGTGCTGACGGAACTCTTCCTCGACGCTTTGCTGGATCGGAGCCCGAGGAACGTCATCGAGCTGAACATGCGCTAAGAACTTGGAGGTGCCGGAGTAACGGTGCTTGGATCGGTCAGATCGGGAAGAAGACGTACGACTACTTCCTCCACGTTGTGTCAACGCTTCCGTTGCGATCTACAAGGGTACGTAGATCATACTCTCCCCTCGTTGCTATGCATCACCATGATCTTGCGTGTGCGTAGGAATTTTTTTGAAATTACTACGTTCCCCAACAACAACCCCATATTCATCCCTCCACGAACCCTTCAAAACTAACTTTTCTTACACATCGACACACAGTTTGAAATAGGCTTCCCATACTATTTGCTTTGTACAATATATAATATATTTATCCAAAAATAGCAAGTGATACATGAAGGAAATATGCCCTAGAGGCAATAATAAAGTTATTATTTATTTCCTTATTTCATGATAAATGTTTATTATGTTGGGGAACGTAGTAATTTCGAAAATTTTCCTACGCACACGCAAGATCATGGTGATGCATAGCAACGAGAGGGGAGAGTGTTGTCTACGTACCAACGCAGACCGACTGCGGAAGCGATCACACAACGTAGAGGAAGTAGTCGTACGTCTTCTTCCCGATCCGACCGATCCAAGCACCGTTACTCCGGCACCTCCGAGCTCTTAGCACATGTTCAGCTCGATGATGTTCCTCGGGCTCCGATCCAGCAAAGCGTCGAGGAAGAGTTTCGTCAGCACGACGACGTGATGACGATCTTGATGTACTACCGACGCAGGGCTTCGCCTAAGCACTACAACGGTACGATCGAGGTGGAATTTGGTGGCAGGGGGCACCGCACACGGCTAAGGAACGATCTCAAGGATCAAGTTGTGTCTCTTGGGGTGCCCCCTGCCCCCGTATATAAAGGTTGGAGGAGGGGAGCCGGCCGGCCAAGGGAGAGGAGGCGCAGGGGAGTCCTACTCCCACCGGGAGTAGGACTCCTCCCCCCAATCCTAATCCTATTAGGACTCCCGGGGGGAAAAGGAGAGAGAAGGGGGGCCGGCCCCTATCCTAGTCCTACTAGGACTTTGGGAAGGGGGGCGCCGGCCAGCTTGTGGGCTTTCCCTTTTTCTCCTTTTCCACTAAGGCCCAATAGGCCCATTAGTCTCCCGGGGGGTTCCAGTAACCCTCCCGGTATTCCGGTAAAATCCCGATTTCACCCGGAACACTTCCGATGTCCAAACATAGGCTTCCAATATATCAATCTTTACGTCTCGACCATTTCGAGACTCCTCGTCATGTCCGTGATCTCATCCGGGACTCCGAACAACCTTCGGTACATCAAAATGCATAAACTCATAATAACTGTCATCGTAACGTTAAGCGTGCGGACCCTACGGTTCGAGAACAATGTAGACATGACCGAGACACGTTTCCGGTCAATAACCAATAGCGGGACCTGGATGCCCATATTGGCTCCTACATATTCTACGAAGATCTTTATCGGTCAGACCGCATAACAACATACGTTGTTCCCTTTGTCATCGGTATGTTACTTGCCCGAGATTCGATCGTCGGTATCCAATACCTAGTTCAATCTCGTTACCGGCAAGTCTCTTTACTTGTTCCGTAATACATCATCTCACAACTAACATATTAGTTGCAGTGCTTGCAAGGCTTATGTGATGTGCATTACCGAGAGGGCCCAGAGATACCTCTCCGACAATCGGAGTGACAAACCCTAATCTCGAAATACGCCAACCCAACATCTACCATTGGAGACACCTGTAGTACTCCTTTATAATCACCCAGTTACGTTGTGACGTTTGGTAGTACCCAAAGTGTTCCTCCGGTAAACGGGAGTTGCATAATCTCATAGTTATAGGAACATGTATAAGTCATGAAGAAAGCAATAGCAACATACTAAACGATCGGGTGCTAAGCTAATGGAATGGGTCATGTCAATCAGATCATTCTGCTAATGATGTGACCTCGTTAATCAAATAACAACTCTTTGTTCATGGTTAGGAAACATAACCATCTTTGATTAACGAGCTAGTCAAGTAGAGGCATACTAGTGACACTCTGTTGGTCTATGTATTCACACATGTATTATGTTTCCGGTTAATACAATTCTAGCATGAATAATAAACATTTATCATGATATAAGGAAATAAATAATAACTTTATTATTTCCTCTAGGGCATATTTCCTTCAGTCTCCCACTTGCACTAGAGTCAATAATCTAGTTCACATCGCCATGTGATTTAACAGCAATAGTTCACATCACCATGTGATTAACACCCATAGTTCACATCGTCATGTGACCAACACTCAAAGGGTTTACTAGAGTCAGTAATCTAGTTCACATATCTATGTGATTAACACCCAAAGAGTACTAAGGTGTGATCATGTTTTGCTTGTGAGATAATTTTAGTCAACGGGTCTGTCACATTCAGATCCGTAAGTATTTTGCAAGTTCTATGTCTACAATGCTCTACACGGAGCTACTCTAGCTAATTGCTCCCACTTTCAATATGTATCCAGATTGAGATTTTAGATTCATCTGGATCAGTATCAAAAACTTGCATCGACGTAACCCTTTACGACGAACCTTTTTGTCACGTCCATAATCGAGAAACATATCCTTATTTTACTAGGGATAATTCTGACCGCTGTCCAGTGATCTACTCCTAGATCACTATTGTACTCCCTTGCCAAATCAGTGCAGGGTATACAATAGTTCTGGTATACAGCATGACATACTTTATAGAACCTATGGCCAAGGCATAGGGAATGACTTTCATTCTCTTTCTATCTTCTGCCGTGGTCGGGCTTTGAGTCTTACTCAACTTCACACCTTGTAACACAGGCAAGAAACTTTTTCTTTGACTGTTCCATTTTGAACTACTTCAAAATCTTGTCAAGGTATGTACTTATTGAAAAACTTATCAAGCGTCTTGATCTATCTCTATAGATCTTGAAGCTCAATATGTAAGCAGCTTTACCAAAGTCTTTCTTTGAAAAACTCCTTTCAAACACTCCTTTTATGCTTTTACAGAATAATTCTACATTATTTCCGATCAACAATATGTCATTCACATATACTTATCAGAAATGCTGTAGTGCTCCCACTCACTTTCTTGTAAATACAGGCTTCACCGCAAGTCTGTATAAAACTATATGCTTTGATCAACTTATCAAAGCGTATATTCCAACTCCGAGATGCTTGCACCAGTCCACAGATGGATCGCTGGAGCTTGCACATTTTGTTAGCACTTTTCGGATTCACAAAACCTTCTAGTTGCATCGTATACAACTCTTCTTTAGCAAATCCATTAAGGAATGCAGTTTTGTTTATCTATTTGCCAGATTTCATAAAATGCGGCAATTGCTAACATGATTCGGACAGACTTTAAGCATAGATACGAGTGAGAAAATCTCATCGTAGTCAACACCTTGAACTTGTCGAAAACCTTTTGCGACAATTCTAGCTTTGTAGATAGTAACACTACTATTAGCGTCTGTCTTCCTCTTGAAGATCCATTTATTCTCAATTGCTTGCCGATCATCGGGCAAGTCAACCAAAGTCCATACTTTGTTCTCATACATGGATCCCATCTCACATTTCATGGCCTCAAGCCACTTTGCGGAATCTGGGCTCACCATCGCTTCTTCATAGTTCGTAGGTTCATCATGATCTAGCATCATGACTTCCAGAACTGGATTACCGTACCACTCTGGTGCGGATCTCACTCTGGTTGATCTACGTGGTTCAGTAGTATCTTGTTCTGAAGCTTCATGATCATCATCATTAGCTTCCTCACTGATTGGTATAGGTGTCGCAGAAACAGTTTTCTGTGATGTACTATTTTCCAATAAGGGAGTAGGTACAGTTACCTCGTCAAGTTCTACTTTCCTCCCACTTACTTCTTTCGAGAGAAACTCCTTCTCCAGAAAGTTTCCGAATTTTAGCAACAAAAAGTCTTGCCTTCGGATCTGTGATAGAAGGTGTATCCAATATTTTCCTTTGGATATCCTATGAAGACGCACTTCTCCGATTTGAGTTTGAGCTTATCAGGATGAAACTTTTTCATATAAGCATCGCAACCCCAAACTTTAAGAAACGACAACTTTGGTTTCTTGCTAAACCATAGTTCAGATTGTGTCGTCTCAACGGATTTAGATGGTGCCCCATTTAACGTGAATGCAGCTGTCTCTAATGCATAACCCCAAAACGATAGTGGTAGATCGGTAAGATACATCATAGATTGCACTATATCCAATAAAGTACGGTTATGACGTTTGGACACACCATTATGTTGTGGTGTTCCAGGTGGCGTGTGTAGTGAAACTATTTCACATTGTTTTTAACTGAAGACCAAACTCGTAACTCAAATATTTGTCTCCGCGATCAGATCGTAGAAACTTTATTTTCTTGTCACGATGATTTTTCACTTCACTCTGAAATTCTTTGAACTTTTCAAATGTTTCAGACTTATGTTTCATCAAGTAGATATACTCATATCTGCTTAAATCATCTGTGAAGATCAGAAAATAATGATACCTGTCGCGAGCTTCAATATTCATCGGACCACATACATCAGTATGTATGATTTCCAACAAATCTGTTGCTCGCTCCATTGTTCCGAAGAACGGCGTTTTAGTCATCTTGCCCAAAAGGCATGGTTCGCAAGCATCAAGTGATTCATAATCAAGTGATTCCGAAAGCCCATCAGCATGGAGTTTCTTCATGCGCTTTATACCAATATGACCTAAACGGCAGTGCCACAAATAAGTTGCACTATCGTTATTAACTTTGCATCTTTTGGTTTCAATATGTGTATCACTACGATCGAGATCCAACGAACTTGTTTCATTGGGTGTATGACCATCGAAGGTTTTATTCATGTAAACAGAACAACAATTATTCTCTGACTTTAATGAATAACCATATTGCAATAAACATGATCAAATCATATTCATGCTCAATGCAAAAACCAAATAACACTTATTTAAGTTCAACACTAATCCCGAAATTATGGGGAGTGTGCGATGATGATCATATCAATCTTGGAACCACTTCCAACACACATCGTCACTTCACCCTTAACTAGTCTCTGTTTATTCTGCAACTCCTGTTTCGAGTTACTAATCTTAGCAACTGAACCAGTATCAAATACTAAGGGTTTGCTATAAACACAAGTAAATTACACATCAATAACATGTATATCAAATATACTTATGTTCACTTTGCCATCCTTCTTATCCGCCAATCACTTGGGGCAGTTCCGCTTCCAGTGACCAGTCCCTTTGCAGTAGAAGCACTTAGTCTCAGGCTTAGGTCCAGACTTGGGCTTCTTCACATGAGTAGCAACTGAAGGAAATATGCCCTAGAGGCAATAATAAAGTTATTATTTATTTCCTTACATCATGATAAATGTTTATTATTCATGCTAGAATTGTATTAACCGGAAACATAATACATGTGTGAATACATAGACCAACAGAGTGTCACTAGTATGCCTCTACTTGACTAGCTCGTTAATCAAAGATGGTTATGTTTCCTAACCATGAACAAGGAGTTGTTATTTGATTAACGAGGTCACATCATTAGTAGAATGATCTGATTGACATGACCCATTCCATTAGCTTAGCACCCGATCGTTTAGTATGTTGCTATTGCTTTCTTCATGACTTATACATGTTCCTATAACTATGAGATTATGCAACTCCCGTTTACCGGAGGAACACTTTGGGTACTACCAAACGTCACAACGTAACTGGGTGATTATAAAGGAGTACTACAGGTGTCTCCAATGGTAGATGTTGGGTTGGCGTATTTCAAGATTAGGGTTTGTCACTCCGATTGTCGGAGAGGTATCTCTGGGCCCTCTCGGTAATGCACATCACATAATCCTTGCAAGCACTGCAACTAATAAGTTAGTTGTGAGATGATGTATTACGGAACGAGTAAAGAGACTTGCCGGTAACGAGATTGAACTAGGTATTGGATACCGACGATCGAATCTCGGGCAAGTAACATACCGATGACAAAGGGAACAACGTATGTTGTTATGCGGTCTGACCGATAAAGATCTTCGTAGAATATGTAGGAGCCAATATGGGCATCCAGGTCCCGCTATTGGTTATTGACCGGAGACGTGTCTCGGTCATGTCTACATTGTTCTCGAACCGTAGGGTCCGCACGCTTAACGTTACGATGACAGTTATTATGAGTTTATGCATTTTGATGTACCGAAGGTTGTTCGGAGTCCCGGATGAGATCACGGACATGACGAGGAGTCTCAAAATGGTCGAGACGTAAAGATTGATATATTGGAAGCCTATGTTTGGGCACCGGAAGTGTTCCGGGTGAAATCGGGATTTTACCGGATTACCGGGAGGGTTACCGGAACCCCCCGGGAGGCAGATGGGCCTATTGGGCCTTAGTGGAAAAGAGAGAAGGGGCAGCCCACAGGCTAGCCGGCCGAACCCCCCTTCCCTAGTCCTATTAGGACTAGGAGAAGGGGCCGGCCCCCCTCTCTTCTCTTTCTCCCGAAGAGTCCTATTAGGAATAGGATTTGAGGGAAGGAGTCCTACTCCCGGTAGGAGTGGGACTCCTCCCTGCGCCTCCCTCCTAGCCGGCCGACCCCCTTGCCCCTGGCCTTTATATACGGGGGTAGGGGGCACCCCATAGACACACAACTTGATCCTTGAGATCGTTCCTTAGCCGTGTGCGGTGCCCCCTGCCACCAAATTCCACCTCGATCGTACCGTTGTAGTGCTTAGGCGAAGCCCTGCGTCGGTAGTACATCAAGATCGTCATCACGCCGTCGTGCTGACGAAACTCTTCCTCGACGCTTTGCTGGATCGGAGCCCGAGGAACGTCATCGAGCTAAACGTGTGCTAAGAAATCGGAGGTGCCGGAGTAACGGTGCTTGGATCGGTCGGATCGGGAAGAAGATGTACGACTACTTCCTCTATGTTGTGTGATCGCTTCCGCAGTCGGTCTGCGTTGGTACGTAGACAACACTCTCCCCTCTCGTTGCTGTGCATCACCATGATCTTGCGTGTGCGTAGGAAATTTTTTGAAATTACTGCGTTCCCCAACAGTGGCATCCGAGCCTAGGTTTTATGGTTTGATGTTATATGCACGAGTAGAACACAAGTGAGTTGTGGGCGATACAAGTCATACTGCCTACCAGCATGTCATACTTTGGTTCGGCGGTATTGTTGGTTGAGACGATCCGGACCAACCTTACGCGTACTCTTACGCGAGACCGGTTCCCTCGACGTGCTTTGCACATAGATGGCTTGCGGAAGACTGTCTCTCCAACTTTAGTTGAACCAAGTGTGACTACGCCCGGTCCTTGAGAAGGTTAAAACGGAGTCTATTTGACGAACTATCGTTGTGGTTTTGATGCGTAGGTGAGATGAGTTCTTACTTAAGCCCGTAGCAGCCACGTAAAACTTGCAACAACAAAGTAGAGGACGTCTAACTTGTTTTTGCAGGGTATGTTGTGATGTGATATGGTCAAGGCATGATGCTGATTTTCTTGTATGAGATGATCATGTTTTGTAACTAAGTTATCGGCAACTGGCAGGAGCCATATGGTTGTCGCTTTATTGTATGCAATGCAATCGCGATGTAATGCTTTACTAGATTACTAAACGGTAGTAATAATCGTGGAAGCATAAGATTGGCGAGATGACAACGATGCTACGATGGAGATCAAGGTGTCGCGCCGGTGACGATGGTGATCATGACGGTGCTTCGGAGATGGAGATCACAAGCACAAGATGATGATGGCCATATCATATCACTTATATTGATTGCATGTGATGTTTATCCTTTTATGCATCTTATCTTGCTTTGATTGACGGTAGCATTATAAGATGATCTCTCACTAAATTATCAAGAAGTCTTCTCCCTGAGTATGCACCGTTGCCAAAGTTCGTCGTGCCCAGACACCACGTGATGATCGGGTGTGATAAGTTCTACGTCCATCTACAACGGGTGCAAGCCAGTTTTGCACACGCAGAATACTCAGGTTATACTTGACGAGCCTAGCATATGCAGATATGGCCTCGGAACACAGAGACCGAAAGGTCGAGCGTGAATCATATAGTAGATATGATCAACATGACGATGTTCACCATTGAAAACTACTCCATCTCACGTGATGATCGGTTATGGTTTAGTTGATTTGGATCACGTGATCACTTAGAGGATTAGAGGGATGTCTATCTAAGTGGGAGTTCCTAAGTAATTTGATTAACTGAACTTAAACTTATCATGAACTTAGTACCTGATAGTATCTTGCTTGTTTATGTTGCTTGTAGATAGATGGCTCGTGCTATTGTTCCGTTGAATTTTAATGCGTTCCTTGAGAAAGCAAAGTTGAAAGATGATGGTAGCAATTACACGGACTGGGTCCGTAACCTGAGGATTATCCTCATTGCTGCACAGAAGAATTACGTCCTGGAAGCACCGCTGGGTGACAGGCCTGCTGCTGGAGCAACGCCAGATGTTATGAACGTCTGGCAGAGCAAAGCTGATGACTACTCGATAGTTCAGTGTGCCATGCTTTACGGCTTAGAATCGGGACTTCAACGACGTTTTGAACGTCATGGAGCATATGAGATGTTCCAGGAGTTGAAGTTAATATTTCAAGCAAATGCCCGAATTGAGAGATATGAAGTCTCCAATAAGTTCTATAGCTGTAAGATGGAGGAGAACAGTTCTGTCAGTGAGCATATACTCAAGATGTCTGGGTATAATAATCACTTGATTCAGATGGGAGTTAATCTTCCAGATGAATGCGTCATTGACAGAATTCTCCAATCACTGCCACCAAGCTACAAGAGCTTCGTGATGAACTATAATATGCAAGGGATGAACAAGACTATTCCCGAGCTCTTCGCAATGCTGAAAGCTGCGGAGGTAGAAATCAAGAAGGAGCATCAAGTGTTGATGGTTAGCAAAACCACTAGTTTCAAGAAAAAGGGCAAAGGAAAGAAGAAGGGAAACTTCAAGAAGAACAGCAAGCAAGTTGCTGCTCAGGAGAAGAAACCCAAGTCTGGACCTAAGCCTGAAACTGAGTGCTTCTACTGCAAGCAGACTGGTCACTGGAAGCGGAACTGCCCCAAGTATTTGGCGGATAAGAAGGATGGCAAAGTGAGCAAAGGTATATGTGATATACATGTTATTGATGTGTACCTTACTAGAGCTCGCAATAGCACCTGGGTATTTGATACTGGTTCTGTTGCTAATATTTGCAACTCGAAACAGGGACTACGGAATAAGCGGACACTAGCAAAGGACGAGGTGACGATGCGCGTGGGAAACGGTTCCAAAGTCGATGTGATCGCGGTCGGCACGCTACCTCTACATCTACCTTCGGGATTAATATTAGACCTAAATAATTGTTATTTGGTGCCAGCGTTGAGCATGAACATTATATCTGGATCTTGTTTAATGCGAGACGGTTATTCATTTAAATCAGAGAATAATGGTTGTTCTATTTATATGAATAATATCTTTTATGGTCATGCACCTTTGAAGAGTGGTCTATTCTTGTTGAATCTCGAAGATAGTGATACACATATTCATAATGTAGAAGCCAAAAGATGCAAAGTTAATAATGATAGTGCAACTTATTTGTGGCACTGCCGTTTAGGTCATATCGGTGTAAAGCGCATGAAGAAACTCCATACTGATGGGCTTTTGGAATCACTTGATTATGAATCACTTGGTACTTGCGAACCGTGCCTCATAGGCAAGATGACTAAAACACCGTTCTCCGGTACTATGGAGAGAGCAACAGATTTGTTGGAAATCATACATACCGATGTATGTGGTCCGATGAATATTGAGGCTCGCGACGGATATCGTTATTTTCTCACCTTCACAGATGATTTAAGCAGATATGGGTATATCTACTTAATGAAACATAAGTCTGAAACATTTGAAAAGTTCAAGGAATTTCAGAGTGAAGTTGAAAATCATCGTAACAAGAAAATAAAATTTCTACGATCTGATCGTGGAGGAGAATATTTGAGTTACGAGTTTCGTGTACATTTGAAAAATTGTGGAATAGTTTCGCAACTCACGCCACCCGGAACACCACAGCGTAATGGTGTGTCCGAACGTCGTAATCGTACTTTACTAGATATGGTGCGATCTATGATGTCTCTTACTGATTTACCGCTATCGTTTTGGGGTTATGCTTTAGAGACGGCCGCATTCACGTTAAATAGGGCACCATCAAAATCCGTTGAGACGACGCCTTATGAACTATGGTTTGGCAAGAAACCAAAGTTGTCGTTTCTTAAAGTTTGGGGCTGCGATGCTTATGTGAAAAAGCTTCAACCTGATAAGCTCGAACCCAAAGCGGAGAAATGTGTCTTCATAGGATACCCAAAGGAAACTGTTGGGTATACCTTCTATCACAGATCCGAAGGCAAGACATTCGTTGCTAAGAATGGATCATTTCTAGAGAAGGAGTTTCTCTCGAAATAAGTGAGTGGGAGGAAAGTAGAACTTGACGAGGTAACTGTACCTGCTCCCTTATTGGAAAATAGTACATCACAGAAAACTGTTTCTGCGACACCTATGCCAATCAGTGAGGAAGCTAATGATGATGATCATGAAGCTTCAGATCAAGATTCTACTGAACCACGTAGATCAACCAGAGTGAGATCCGCACCAGAGTGGTATGGTAATCCAGTTCTGGAAGTCATGATGCTAGATCATGATGAACCTACAAACTATGAAGAAGCGATGGTGAGCCCAGATTCCGCAAAGTGGCTTGAGGCCATGAAATCTGAGATGGGATCCATGTATGAGAACAAAGTATGGACTTTGGTTGACTTGCCCGATGATCGGCAAGCAATTGAGAAAAATGGATCTTCAAGAAAAAGACTGACGCTGACGGTAATGTTACTGTCTATAAAGCTCGACTTGTCGCAAAAGGTTTTCGACAAGTTCAAGGGGTTGACTACGATGAGACCTTCTCACCCGTAGCGATGCTTAAGTCCGTCAGAATTATGTTAGCAATTGCCGCATTTTATGATTATGAAATATGGCAAATGGATGTCAAAACTGCATTCCTGAATGGATTTCTGGAAGAAGAGTTGTATATGGTACAACCAGAAGGTTTTGTCGATCCAAAAGGAGCTAACAAAGTATGCAAACTCCAGCGATCCATTTATGGACTGGTGCAAGCATCTCGGAGTTGGAATAAACGCTTTGATAGTGTGATCAAAGCATTTGGCTTTATACAGACTTTTGGAGAAGCCTGTATTTACAAGAAAGTGAGTGGGAGCTCTGTAGCATTTCTGATATTATATGTGGATGACATATTGCTAATTGGAAATGATATAGAATTTCTGGATAGCATAAAGGGATACTTGAATAAAAGTTTTTCGATGAAAGACCTCGGGGAAGCTGCATACATATTAGGCATAAAGATCTATAGAGATAGATCAAAACGCTTAATTGGACTTTCACAATGCACATACCTTGACAAAATTTTGAAGAAGTTCAAGATGGATCAAGCAAAGAAAGGGTTCTTGCCTGTGCTACAAGGTGTGAAGTTGAGTAAGACTCAATGCCCGACCACTGCAGAAGATAGAGAGAAAATGAAAGATGTTCCCTATGCTTCAGCCATAGGCTCTATCATGTATGCAATGCTGTGTACCAGACCTGATGTGTGCCTTGCTATAAGTTTAGCAGGGAGGTACCAAAGTAATCCTGGAATGGATCACTGGACAGCGGTCAAGAACATCCTGAAAAACCTGAAAAGGACTAAGGATATGTTTCTCGTATATGGAGGTGACAAAGAGCTCACCGTAAGAGGTTACGTTGATGCAAGCTTTGACACTGATCCGGACGATTCTAAATCGCAAACCGGATACGTGTTTACTTTAAACGGTGGAGCTGTCAGTTGGTGCAGTTCTAAACAAAGCGTCGTAGCGGGATCTACATGTGAAGCGGAGTACACAGCTGCTTCGGAAGCAGCAAACGAAGGAGTCTGGATGAAGGAGTTCATATCCGATCTAGGTGTCATACCTAGTGCATCGGGTCCAATGAAAATCTTCTGTGACAATACTGGTGCAATTGCCTTGGCAAAGGAATCCAGATTTCACAAAAGAACCAAACACATCAAGAGACGCTTCAACTCCATCCGGGATTTAGTCCAGGTGGGAGACATAGAGATTTGCAAGATACATACGGATCTGAATGTTGCAGACCCGTTGACTAAGCCTCTTCCACGAGCAAAACATGATCAGCACCAAGGCTCCATGGGTGTTAGAATCATTACAGTGTAATCTAGATTATTGACTCTAGTGCAAGTGGGAGACTGAAGGAAATATTCCCTAGAGGCAATAATAAAGTTATTATTTATTTCCTTACATCATGATAAATGTTTATTATTCATGCTAGAATTGTATTAACCGGAAACATAATACATGTGTGAATACATAGACCAACAGAGTGTCACTAGTATGCCTCTACTTGACTAGCTCGTTAATCAAAGATGGTTATGTTTCCTAACCATGAACAAGGAGTTGTTATTTGATTAACGAGGTCACATCATTAGTAGAATGATCTGATTGACATGACCCATTCCATTAGCTTAGCACCCGATCGTTTAGTATGTTGCTATTGCTTTCTTCATGACTTATACATGTTCCTATAACTATGAGATTATGCAACTCCCGTTTACCGGAGGAACACTTTGGGTACTACCAAACGTCACAACGTAACTGGGTGATTATAAAGGAGTACTACAGGTGTCTCCAATGGTAGATGTTGGGTTGGCGTATTTCGAGATTAGGGTTTGTCACTCCGATTGTCGGAGAGGTATCTCTGGGCCCTCTCGGTAATGCACATCACATAAGCCTTGCAAGCACTGCAACTAATAAGTTAGTTGTGAGATGATGTATTACGGAACGAGTAAAGAGACTTGCCGGTAACGAGATTGAACTAGGTATTGGATACCGACGATCGAATCTCGGGCAAGTAACATACAGATGACAAAGGGAACAACGTATGTTGTTATGCGGTCTGACCGATAAAGATCTTCGTAGAATATGTAGGAGCCAATATGGGCATCCAGGTCCCGCTATTGGTTATTGACCGGAGACGTGTCTCGGTCATGTCTACATTGTTCTCGAACCGTAGGGTCCGCACGCTTAACGTTACGATGACAGTTATTATGAGTTTATGCATTTTGATGTACCGAAGGTTGTTCCGAGTCCCGGATGAGATCAAGGACATGACGAGGAGTCTCGAAATGGTCGAGACGTAAAGATTGATATATTGGAAGCCTATGTTTGGGCACCGGAAGTGTTCCGGATGAAATCGGGATTTTACCGGATTACCGGGAGGGTTACCGGAACCCCCCGGGAGGCAAATGGGCCTATTGGGCCTTAGTGGAAAAGAGAGAAGGGGCAGCCCACAGGCTAGCCGGCCGAACCCCCCTTCCCTAGTCCTATTAGGACTAGGAGAAGGGGCCGGCCCCCCTCTCTTCTCTTTCTCCCGAAGAGTCCTATTAGGAATAGGATTTGAGGGAAGGAGTCCTACTCCCGGTAGGAGTGGGACTCCTCCCTGCGCCTCCCTCCTAGCCGGCCGACCCCCTTGCCCCTGGCCTTTATATACGGGGGTAGGGGGCACCCCATAGACACACAACTTGATCCTTGAGATCGTTCCTTAGCCGTGTGCAGTGCCCCCTGCCACCAAATTCCACCTTGATCGTACCATTGTAGTGCTTAGGCGAAGCCCTGCGTCAGTAGTACATCAAGATCGTCATCACGCCGCCGTGCTGACGAAACTCTTCCTCGACGCTTTGCTGGATCGGAGCCCGAGGAACGTCATCGAGCTGAACGTGTGCTAAGAACTCGGAGGTGCCGGAGTAACGGTGCTTGGATCGGTCGGATCGGGAAGAAGACGTACGACTACTTCCTCTATGTTGTGTGATCGCTTCCGCAGTCGGTCTGCGTTGGTACGTAGACAACACTCTCCCCTCTCGTTGCTGTGCATCACCATGATCTTGCGTGTGCGTAGGAAATTTTTTGAAATTACTGCGTTCCCCAACACAGCTGCCTCATAGTTTGCTATTTATTTTTTCCAAAAACCATTTCTAGGTACATATATAAGTATCTATTTAATCAGAGAAACACCAAAAAAATTCCAAGATTCAACCATTAGCTAGGAACGGTCAAGCCCGCCGTTTTGACCGCATTTTGAAACAGGCATAAAAAATTCAAAAAATATCAAAAAATTGGAAAACCTTCGCATTGTGTCATTATATGTGACCAAGTTCCGAGGAAAAATAACAAACTTGTAATACAGCAATTATTTTAAAAAAAAGTGTTCTCAGAAATGAGCTATCATCTCTGAAGATTCATGGCTTTCAAGCCAAATGATCAATCTTATGGCCACATTCGTGGCATAGTTTGTTCAAATGATCTCATATTGTGCACAAGGGTGCATATTGGAATGGCAAACAATGTTGCCTAAGGAAGTTTTCATTTTCTTTGGACGAAAAAACCATTTTTCATTTTTCGAGTGCCCAAAAGGAGGTTTTTTTGTGAAGGAACTACCAAATAATTGTTGCAAAATTGGACCAAATCAATTTTCTAAAATACTAGGACATATTTAATGCACAATTGACAAAATGGTTGGATGCAAAAAGTTTTTATCCACCTCTCGTGAAAAAGACAAATTTCCACCGATTCAGCTGGAAGCGGGTCAAATTCGAACTGCAGCTGCCTCATAGTTTGCTATTTATTTTTTCCAAAAATCATTTATAGGTACATATATAAGTATCTATTTAATCAGAGAAACACCAAAAAAATTCCAAGATTCAACCACTAGCTAGGAACGGTCAAGCCCGCCATTTTGACCGCATTTTGAAACAGGCATAAAGAATTCAAAAAAATCAAAGAAATGGAAAACCTTCGCATTGTGTCATTATATGTGACCAAGTTCCCAGGAAAAATAACAAACTTGTAATACGGCAATTATATTAAAAAAGTGTTCTCAGAAATGAGCTATCATCTCTGAAGATTCATGGCTTTCAAGCCAAACGATCAATCTTATGGCCACATTCATGGCATAGTTTGTTCAAATGATCTCATATTGTGCACAAGGTTGCATATTGGAATGGCAAACAATGTTGCCTAAGGAAGTTTTCATTTTCTTTGGACAAAAAAACCATTTTTCATTTTTCGAGTGCCCAAAAGGAGGTTTTTTGTGAAGGAACTACCAAATAATTGTTGCAAAATTGGACCAAATCAATTTTCTAAAATACTAGGACATATTTAATGCACAATTGACAAAATAGTTGGGTGCAAAAAGTTTTTATCCACCTCTCGTGAAAAAGACAAATTTCCACCGATTCAGTTGGAAGCGGGTCAAATTTGAACTGCAGCTGCCTCATAGTTTGCTATTTATTTTTTCCAAAAATAATTTCTAGGTACATAAGTATCTTTTTAATCAGAGAAACACCAAAAAAATTCCAAGATTCAACCACTAGCTAGGAACGGTCAAGCCCGCCGTTTTGACCGCATTTTGAAACAGGCATAAAAAATTCAAAAAATATCAAAAAATTGGAAAACCTTCGCATTGTGTCATTATATGTGACCAAGTTCCCAGGAAAAATAACAAACTTGTAATATGGCAATTATTTTAAAAAAGTGTTCTCAGAAATGAGCTATCATCTCTGAAGATTTATGGCTTTCAAGCCAAATGATCAATCTTATGGCCACATTCGTGGCATAGTTTGTTCAAATGATCTCATATTGTGCACAAGGGTGCATATTGGAATGGCAAACAATGTTGCCTAAGGAAGTTTTCATTTCCTTTGGACGAAAAAACCATTTTTCATTTTTCGTGTGCCCAAAAGGAGGTTTTTTTGTGAAGGAACTACCAAATAATTGTTGCAAAATTGGACCAAATCATTTTTATAAAATACTAGGCCATATTTAATGCACAATTGAAAAAATGGTTGGGTGTAAAAATTTTTGATCCACCTCTCGTGAAAAAGACAAATTTCCGCCGATTCAGTTGGAAGCGGGTCAAATTTGAACTGCAGCTGCCTCATAGTTTGCTATTTATTTTTCCCAAAAATCATTTCTAGTTACATAAGGACCTATTTAATCATAAATACATGGTTTGGTGGCGATACGTCGAGGTTTGGGCGGCGGTCGAGGGCCCCAACTCTAGAGCGCGTAAACTCGCATGCCCGCCGCGTGGTCACCGCGCGACCGTGATGTTGCCATGTGTTCTGCGCGGCCTAGGCATGTCTAGTGGGTTGGGCACTCCCCAGGTTGGTGCTAGGAAGAAAATTACAACATAAGATTCTCATGAGGAGACCGATCGATGCTCAAACATGAATTAGCAGCCAAGTGTTTGATTAGCGGTACGGGAAATGCACATGGCCAATGGGCGTGAGTTTTGGCTGAGGATGATCATCTACTAAGGAGAATGTCTTCACAAATTGTTAGCTCAAAAGGAGGATCCTAGGTGGTACTTGCTTTGCAAAGTACCACGCTGGACAAAAATATGAATGTTGAAGCTGGGCTCAAAATAATGAATGGATTGAGCTGAAATTTTGTGGAGGATGGTTATTTGGGCATAGGAAAGCATTGTAGAAAATTGATACTATTTGGACATGCCAAAGTAGTACTTCCTTCACAATGCTCTTCTATGGACAGAAACTTGGGAAAACTAGTGAGAGAGATTGGATGAATGAAATGAGCTCAAAATTGGTGTAGGTAAGTTACTTAGGTATGGTCATGCGCTGGTGAATTTTCAGATCATTTGGGTAAGCCTAGATAGTACTTACTTCACAAAGCTTCTCTCGAGGTAGAAACTTTGGAAATTTCCCGAGAAAGATTTACTAGGAAAATTGAGCTGAATATTATCATGTGGCAATTATTTGGGTATGGAAGAGTGCCTGAAAAGTTTGAGGGTAATAGGAGGGGTCTATATAACACTTGCTTTGCAACGTGCCAATTTGGCCATAAAATATAAATTGAACCTGGGCTCACATAGATGATTTGACTGAGCTGCAATTTGGAGGAGGGTGATAATTTGGGCATATGAAGAAACTGTATGAATTTCATGTCATTTAGAGATACAAAAAAGGTACTTCCTTCACAATGCTTCTAGGTGGACAAAAACTTTGGAAATTTGCCGAGGAAGATTTGCTAGGCAAATGGAGCTGAATTTTGTCATGCGGTAAAGATTTGGATAGGAAAGAGTTCCCAAAAATTCCTAGGGCAATCAAGAATATATAAACAGCACTTCCTTCATAAAGTGTTGTTGTGAACATAATAGGAAAATGAATATTGTTGAATTAGTTTTGAACTAGGAAAGTAAGGATTTTTACATATTTGATGAAGATATGACCCAAAGAATTTATGAGATTTTTTTGGGAATTTTGGGAATGATAGAAATATAGGTTGCTTCACAACCTAGGCCAAAAACTGCCACATGGACATGACACATAGGCAAAACTGATGAGATGGCGCCTAGTCATCACAACCCACCACAATCTACAAGGCTATGACCATCTATATTGGTCATTAACAACTAGAAATAAGGCAACGGACTAGCACTATTTTCTTTGTGACCATTTCGTGTAAAGAAATTACGACCTTTCTGACCAAAATGGTCGCAATGGTTTAGGGTTTGAAGCCCCCTGAACAGCTTTTGACCAATTGGTCTAAAATGGTCATAAATTTATGACCAATTCTTCGAGGGTCACTGACAGAAGGTCATAAGTTGACATATTTCTTGTAGTGTGACGCTTCCACTTTCGGTCTACGAGGGTACGTGGACAACACTCTCCCCTCTCGTTGCTATGCATCACCATGATCTTGCGTGTGCGTAGGAAATTTTTTGAAATTACTACGTTCCCCATCAGTGGCATCCGAGCCTAGGTTTTATGCATAGATGTCATATGCACGAGTAGAACACAAGTGAGTTGTGGGCGATATAAGTCATACTGCTTACCAGCATGTCATACTTTGGTTCGGCGGTATTGTTGGATGAAGCGGCCCAGACCGACATTACGCGTACGCTTACGCGAGACTGGTTCTACCGACGTGCTTTGCACATAGGTGGCTGGCGGGTGTCAGTTTCTCCAACTTTAGTTGAACCGAGTGTGGCTACGCCCGGTCCTTGCGAAGGTTAAAACAACACCAACTTGACAAACTATCGTTGTGGTTTTTGATACGTAGGTAAGAAGGTTCTTGCTAAGCCCGTAGCAGCCACGTAAAACTTGCAACAACAAAGTAGAGGACGTCTAACTTGTTTTTGCAGGGCATGTTGTGATGTGATATGGTCAAGACATGATGAGATATAAGTTGTTGTATGAGATGATCATGTTTTGTTGAAGTTATCGGCAACTGGCAAAAGCCTTATGGTTGTCTCTCTATTGCATAAGATGCAAGCACCAAATAATTGCTTTACTTTATCGCTATGCGATAGCAATAGTTGCAAGAGCAATTGTTGGCGAGACGACCATGTGACGACACATTGATATAGATCAAGATGATGGAGATCATGGTGTCATGCCGGTGATGATGGAAATCATGATGATGTTTTGGAGATGGAGATCAAAGGCACAAGATGATGATGGCCATATCATATCACATATTTTGATTGCATGTGATGTTTATCTTTTATACATCTTATTTTTCTTAGTTCGGCGGCAACTTTATAAGATGATCCCTTACTAAATTATCAATGTATAAGTGTTCTCCCTGAGTATGCACCGTTGCGAAAGTTCTTCATGCTGAGACACCACGTGATGATCAGGTGTGATAGACTCTACGTTCAAATACAACGGGTGCAAAACAGTTGCACACGCGGAATACTTAGGTTAAACTTGATGAGCCTAGCATATAACAGATATGGCCTCGGAACACAGAGACCGAAAGGTCGAGCGTGAATCATATAGTAGATATGATCAACATATTGATGTTCACCGTTGAAACTACTCCATCTCACGTGATGATCGGACATGGTTTAGTTGATATGGATCATGTGATCACTTAGAGGATTATAGGGATGTCTATCTAAGTGGGAGTTCTTAAGTAATATGATTAATTGAACTTAAATTTATCATGAACTTAGTCCTGATAGTATTTTGCAAATTATGTTGTAGATCAATAGCTCGCATTATTGCTTCCCTGTGTTTATTTTGATATGTTCCTAGAGAAAACTAAGTTGAAAGATGTTAGTAGCAATGATGCGGATTGGATCCGTGATCTGAGGTTTATCCTCATTGCTGCACAGAAGAATTATGTCCTTGATGCACCACTAGGTGACAGACCTATTGCAGGAGCAGATGCAGACATTATGAACATTTGGCTAGCTCAATATGATGACTACTTGATAGTTTAGTACACCATGCTTAACGGCTTAGAATCGGGACTTCAAAGACGTTTTGAACATCATGGACCATATGAGATGTTCCAGGAGTTGAAGTTAATATTTCAAGCAAATACCCGAGTTGAGAGATATGAAGTCTCCAACAAGTTCTATAGCTAAAAGATGGAGGAGAATAGCTCAAGCAGTGAGCATGTGCTCAGATTGTCTGGGTACTACAATCGCTTGAATCAAGTGGGAGTTAATCTTCCAGATAAGATAGTGATTGACAGAATTCTCTAGTCACCATCACCAAGTTGGTAGAACTTCGTGATGAACTATAATATGCAAGGGATAACGGAAACGATTCCCAAGCTCTTCGTGATCGATGAAGATAGAAATTCAGAAAAACATCAAGTGTTGATGGTTGACAAGACCACTAGTTTCAATAAAAGGGCAAAGGGAAGAAGGGGAACTTCAAGAGGAACGGCAAGCAAGTTGCTGCTCAAGTGAAGAAGCCCAAGTCTGGTCCTAAGCCTGAGACTAAGTGCTTCTACTGCAAAGAGACTGGTCACTAGAAGCGGAACTTCCCCAAGTATTTGGCGGATAAGAAGGATGGCAAAGTGAATAAAGGTATATTTGATATACAGATTATTGATGTGTATTTTACTAGTGTTCGTAGCAACCCCTCGGTATTTGATACTGGTTCAGTTGCTAAGAGTAGTAACTCGAAACGGGAGTTGCAGAATGAACAGAAACTAGTTAAGGGTGAAGTGACGATGTGTGTTGGAAGTAGTTCCAAGGTTGATATGATCATCATCGCACACTCCCTATACTTTCGGGATTAGTGTTGAGCCTAAATAAGTGTTATTTGGTGTTTGCGTTGAGCATGAATATGATTTGATTATGTTTATTGCAATACGGTTATTCATTTAAGTTAGAGAACAATTGTTGTTCTGTTTACATGAATAAAACCTTCTATGGTCATACACACCAACGAAAATGGTTTGTTGGATCTCGATCGTAGTGATACACATATTCATAATATTGAAGCAAAATATGCAAAGTTAATAATGATAGTGCAACTTGAAAGAACATGCGGTGCCCCCATGTTTGGTTTTGGTAATTGATGACAATCTATATGGACTAATGGTTGCCTTGAGTTATATTTGAAGGTTTTGTCCATAGGCTTTTCTTGGAGTACATGTTGTTGGGTTCAAGGAGAGTTTGTGTCGACCAAGGTGCTATTCAAGGAATTACCTAAAGATTGGTCTTGTGAGAGGTTGATCAAGACTAAGTCAAAGAGTGAATCAAGTTGATCAACCCACAAAGCGTAGAAGATGTACCGAGAGGGATCAAGTGATCCCATGGTATGGTAAGCATTGCCAATTACGCTTTGTGTACTAACCCATGGTCTTCGTGAGGGTTCCTTGTGGGGTTAGGTCGCGGTGTGCGAGTTCAAGTGGAGCATCACGAAGAGATCAAATGCTTGAAGCTTGCCGTCCTTTGTGGTGACAATGGACTTGTGAAGATGTGCGGAAGAGTGGCTCACCCATAGTGGAGTATGGGGGAGCAATCAACTAGTCTTCATCGAGTCAACCCAATCAAGAAAGGTGGTCCAACTTGAGGGAGTCAAGATCATCATCATCTAGCTCAAATGGACCATGTGCAAGGCAAAGGTTTGCCCTTGGTAGGTTTTCTATTTTACCGGTCTCATGATGGTAGTTGGGAGACCGGGTTATAGGATCGATTGCCGTACTATCAAGGGGGGCTCTCAATGAGTAGCTTGATCGTATCGTTCATAGAGAGCTCAAACCATTGCATCCTTGCATCATCTTTCTTGGTTCTTGTTTGGTTCTCTTTGTGAGTCTTAGAGCTTATGGTCATCTTGATGACAAGCTTGAGTTCATCAAAAACGGAGTTCGCATGCATCTTCTATGATGTTTTCGATGTTGGAGGTTATGCTCGTTCTTCTCTATTGGAGGTTTCACTCCTCCATTTGTTAGGCATACCTCCCCTGCCTCTTCTTACTAACCAGTCGCTGTTTTGATGCTCCTCGTCGTCTTGTTTCCAACAAGCTTGAGTTTGCTCAATTCGGAGCTCATATGCAGAAGTTGTGGCAGTTTAGGCTCTTTTGCATCCTCTGTTTTCTTTGTTGTGTTCTTGAAAGCCTCAAGCGGTAGTACTGCTCTCTAGAGCGGTAGTACCGCTTGTAAGCAGCAGTACAGTGGCCGTGTGCCGCGCGTAGTACCGCTTCTTCTAGGGATACGCCTTTTTCGTGTCGAGTTTCGCGGTAGTAGAGCGGTAGTACCTCTTATAAGCGGTAAGCGGTACTACCTCTCCACCCGAGCGGTAGTACCTCTTATATGCGGTAAGCGGTACTACCTCTCCACCCGAGCGGTAGTACCTCTTATAAGCAGTAAGCGGTACTACCTCTCCCTAGAGCGGTACTACCTCTCTGCAGTTTTTCAGCTCGTGTTTTTCTCTTTCGTGTCGAGTTTCGCGGTAGTAGAGCGGTAGTACCGCTTATAAGCGGTAAGCGGTACTACCTCTCCACCCGAGCGGTAGTACCTCTTATATGCGGTAAGCGGTACTACCTCTCCACCCGAGCGGTAGTACCTCTTATAAGCAGTAAGCGGTACTACCTCTCCCTAGAGCGGTACTACCTCTCTAGCAGATTTTCAGCTCGTGTTTTTCTCTCTCGTTGGGGTGTTTTGACCATGCTAAGCAGTAGTACCGCTCGTGTGCGGGCTGAGAACATAACGGTTGGATTCGGGAGGCCCTATAAAAGGGGGTCTTCTTCCCCATTGAACCTAATCCTTTGAGCTCGTGTTCTTCCCCCATTGTTGACCTTCTTGGAGCTTGCTAACTCTCAATCCCTCCATGGATTCTTGCTAGTTTTTGAGGGAAAAGAGAGAGGAGATCTAGATCCACATTTCCACCAATCACTTCCTCCTCTATGTGAGGGGAACCCCTTGGATCTAGATCTTGGAGTTCTTGGTGTTCTCCTTCTTGTTCTTCCTCTCATTTTCCTCCCTAGCATTAGTTGCTTCGGTGGGATTTGAGAGAGAAGGACTTGGGCACTCCGTGTGCCCTTGCCATTGCATTTGGTGCATCGGTTTGAGTTCTCCACGTGATACGTGGAAGTTACAAGTTGAGAAGCTTATTACTCTTGGGTGCTTGGTACCCTTGAGCTTGTTCCTCTTGGGTGCTTGGGAGCCCTAGACGGTTGTTGGTGTTCGGAGCTCAATCATCGTGGTGCAAAGCTCCGGGCAAGCGTCGGGGTCTCCAATTAGGTTGTGGAGATCGCCCCGAGCAATTTGACGGGTACCGGTGACCACCCCCAAGGGTTGCCAAAGTGTACGGGTTCGGTGACCGCCCCCAAGGGTTGCCATTTGTACGGGTTCGGTGACCGCCCTCAAGGGTCCCTTAGTGGAATCACGGCATCTTGCATTGTGCGAGAGCGTGAGGAGATTACGGTGGCCCTAGTGGCTTCTTGGGGAGCATTGTGCCACCACACCGCTCCAAACGGAGATTAGCATCCGCAAGGGTGTGAACTTCGGGATACATCATCGTCTCCGCATGCCTCGGTTATCTCTTACCCGAGCCCCTTTACTTATGCACTTTACTTTGTGATAGCCATATTGTTTCTTGTCATATATCTTGCTATCACATAGTTGCGTATCTTGCTTAGCATAAGTTGTTGGTGCACATAGGTGAGCCTAGTTGTTTTAGGTTTTGTGCTTGACAAATTAACCGCTAGGTTTATTCCGCATTTGTTCAAGCCTAAACCGTAATTATTTTAAAACGCCTATTCACCCCCCCCCCCTCTAGGCGACATCCACGATCTTTCAATTGGTATCAGAGCCTCGTCTCTCTTTATAGGGCTTAACCGCCTAGAGAGTAAGGATGTCGACTAGGGGTTTAGGATTCTCTGACACTCTTAGTTTCGATGGCACAAATTTTGATGTTTGGGTAATTCGCATGCTTAATCTCTTTAGGGTCATGGACCCAAATTTAGAGCGAATTGTAGATATGGGGTTTTCTCCTCCAAAGGATCCCCAAAGATTATCCTTAGAGGATGAGAAAAACTCTTATCTCAATGCTCAAGCTTCTAATGTGCTTTTCGATGCTTTGAGCAATGTAGTTATATTTCAACTCATGCCGTTCTGGGATGCTCATGAGTTGTGGACGAAGCTTCAAGATAAATATGGAGTGTCCAAGATTTGTGGGGATGATTGTTCTCCCTCCACCTCCGGTCGTATAGTCTTCTCAACTTCTTCTACTTCACCTACATGTGGTTTGCCACAAGGTAATGATATGGTGAGTAGTGTTGGTCATTGCAATGATGATAGCATGCTTATTGTGGATGATCCTTCATCACTATCTTATTGCAATGCTCCTTCTTTGGGCTTTAACACTTCGAGCACTCCAAATGTCTCACATGCTTGTGTTGATAGTTCTTGCATATCATGTATAAATTACTTGACTAAATCTCATGATGATATGCTTGCTATGCCTTGTTGCCATGATAAAATGTATCTATTTTCTTGAGTTGTTGTGCTAACAATGTAGAGGAAACCCAGCACTCCATGGAACAAGATGTGGTTTTAAATGGTGCTTCAAGGGATCCTACATCATCATCTATTGCTTTTTGCCTTATGGCTAAGGCTTCAAAGGTATCTCCTACTTTGAAACCCAATATGTCTCTTGATGATGATGTTGATGCTAATGATGATGAGGATAATAGTGAAGAGAATGATAATGTTGCCTCCTTAAAAATTAAGGGGGAAATAGTTTTTAAAGCTCTTCATAAAAATAAAATTGCTCGTTCCAACTTCATGGAAATCATGTCCATTGCCATTGAGGGCAAGAAGTATATTGATGAGTTGGAATCTCGTCTTGAGGAGCATGAGGTCACCATTGATAAAATGGAAGGTTATGAGCGTGATTACGCAAATGAAATTGCGGACCTCTCTCAAGCTCTTGAACTTGAACAAACCACCAAGGAATCTCTTGAGGAGACTTTTGCTCTAGAATTATCTAGAGTGAGGGAATCTCGTGATAGAGCTCTTGAGGTGGCCAATGATTTTGAAACTAAAAATGAGGAGCTTGAAGTTGCGCATGCTAAACTCCTTGAGGACTTTGAGCACCTCGAAAATGGCTCAAGGGTCATTAAGAGTGAGCTCATCAAACTCACCGAGTCTCATGCTCAACTTAAAGCTTCATATTCTAAAGAGCTTGCCAAGTTGTCTTCTCCTCTTATTGCTAATGATGATGCTTGTGCTACTAACTCTATCTCTTGTGAAGCATCCATATTAAAGGAGAATGTTGAGCTAATTAAGGGCTCAACTTGAGTTGCTATCTAGCAACTATGGGATGTTGGAAGAAAATCATGTAAAGCTCACAAGCTCTAATGATGATCTTCTAGTATCCCATAATGTGCTAAAGATAGCCCATGAGGCCATGCTTGCTAAGGTAACATCTAGTGAGCCTCATGTGGATACTAGCACTACTTCTAGTCAAAATGCTATATTGCCATGTGCTAGTCCTTGTAATTCATCTACTCACAATGTTGGTACATCTTGTGATGAATTGCTTTTCTTGCCTTGTTGCTCTAACGATGAAGCTTATACTTCCTCTAGTACTTGTGTTGAGACTAACCATGTAGAGGAAATCAAAGAGCTCAAGGCCCAAGTCACTTCTTTGAAGAAAGACTTGGAAAAGAGTCATGAAGGGAAATACACACTCAACAATATCTTGAGTGTGCAAAAATCCCCCAATGAAAAAGGTGGACTTGGATTCAACTCCAATAAGAAGAAGAAGTCCAAGATGATCAAGAAGAAGGGCCAAGAACAAGTCAAGAATTCGGCCAAGATTATTTGCTTCAAGTGCAAAGTAGAAGGGCATCATGTTAGATCTTGCCCATTGAAGAAGAAGCCCATTAGTGACAAGCAACAAGGGAAGCGGCCACAAGTTCACTCTCATTCTCAACCTCAAGTTGAAGAAAGGCCTCTTCCCAAGAAGACTCAAGCTAATGCTTCTCAAGTTGAGAAATCAAGTGCGAAGAAAGTGAAGAGCAGACGTGTCAGGACCCCGATTCTAAGCCACATCGATCTAGCCGGTAACACCTCATATCACTTTGCGGCCTCACGCACGGTATCCCACGGGTGTCGCCTTACCATGGCCCGGGACCGTTTGCGCCTTTTGGCTCGCGTATATGGCAATGTCGCTAGCATCCATATGACCGAGAACCCGGGCCGACATGGCTAGTCGTGAACCCAAAGCGGCACAGACCTATGGAGACAGGCATACATGAATCACAACGAACATGTCGGTCATCAACGAGTGATTCCGGGCTGTAGCACTGGGCTAGCAGGACTCCGGGGGATCCCGGGCTGTAGCAGGCTAGACAGGACTCCGGAGATCACCGCGTGACATTTCCCCGAAGGGACAGACATAGGGACGAAGTGAAACACATGCCGGCCAGTCAAGTGTCCTGAACAGTAGTGCTGGGCTAGCAGGACTCCGGTGAACCGGGCTGTAGCGGACTACTATGGCTCGAGGAGCACTAGACTACATTTCCCCATAAGAAAGGCTGCGAAGGGAAAACAACTAGATTGTCGGATCCCACTCATACCAAGCATTTCAATCATACATACAATATGCTCGATATGAGTACATACAACATGGCATCACAACAAAACTCTACAACTCAAGTACTTTATTTAAAGGCTCCAGGGAGCCATACATAACATATCCATACAGGTAGGGGTCACATGACCCGACACTCAAGTCATACAGTCATACAAGCACATGCGGAAGCAACTAGTCTGAGTACAGACTCTAGAAAGAAAGAAGGCTTCTCGAAGCCTGTCTATCTACATAGGGCCCTCCATGGCCTGGATCACCACCTGGGTGGCTAGTCACTCGTCGACGTCAAGGTCTACGTAAAACCCATCGGAGGGGGCAGTGTTGTCGTCTGAAAACAATAATTAAGCAAACATGAGTACAAAGGTACTCAGCAAGTCTTACATCAGAACCTACTGTACATGCTCATTCTCAAGAAGGTGGTGGGGTTTATGCAGCAAGCCAGCTTTGACTCTTGGCTAAGCTATCCTACGGAATCTTTTAGCAAAATAGTTTTCGCACACGAGTCCACTACTCACCATCACAATACTCCACCGAGGATCCTCCCTCGTATCCTGTGAGGGGGCCATCCTCGGTACTCACACTTATCTTGAGTCTTTTAGTAGTATCCATTAACTTGTCTATGAACTGTATATGCAATCAAGTAGTCCTTTACCGCGGACGCGGCTATTCGAATAGTTTCATACCCTGCAGGGGTGTACTTCGTCACACATGTTTCCACCACTTAGCGTCTGCACACGAAATGTGCTCGGCAGACTTCAAGCGAAAACCGACGTGGGTGTAGACCACGACCTGACTAACCTCTCAAGTCTCTAGTCCAGGGTCATCGCCTATTCAGGTTCCATCCGCAAGGAAATCCGGCCGGGGTGTCCTCAACGGCCCCGAACGATGTGAACAGGGTTCCCGAGACACCAAACGGGTGACTCGGTACACCGTGCCATGGTGTATCTACCGCAACATAGCCCACCCCTAGGGTCAGCGCTACGCACGGCCACCAACACATATCCTACAAACACCAGAAACTAGTTGCAACTCCTGGACTGAGGCGAGAGGGGTCGGTAAGTCGAGCGGGGTCATATTTCAGGGCCCAATGTGTGGTAGTAGCTGAATCTTAATTCACGCATATAGAACTCAGTTCTTAGGGACGGCTTCAATGAAACAACCCACCATGTACTCCTACATGGCCTCTCATCGATACCTTTACCAAAACATGTTCAACACATCCCACATATTACTAGCACAAGCATTTCACTCTAGCCCATCACCCAGATGAACCAGACCTGACACAACTCTAAGCATAGCAGGCATAGCAAGGTAGGAATCACAAAACATGGCTCAATCAACTCCTACACATGCTAGAGGGTTTCATCTAGTTACTGTGGCAATGACAGGTCATGCAGAGGATAAGGGTTCAACTACCGTAGCACACAGCAGTTTGAATCGTGTTGTCTTAATGCAGTAAACAAGAGCAGGAGCGAGAACATGGGTTGTATCGGAATGATCAATGGTTGCTTGCCTGATGGAGTGGTAACGGGATACTGCCCTTCAGTTGGATACTCGTGAATATCCTCGGAGGCAGAACCTACCACGAAGAACACAACCGAGCACAATCAACACATGACGATATGCAACAATATGATGCATGCTATGACATGGCAATATGGATGTGTCTTGAGCTAATGCAACTAGCTATGATTTAAATGGAGTTGGTTTGAGTACAAGATTCAAATTCCAACCCCATATATGATTATTTAAATGCCATTTATTTTTTTTGTCCAAAACAGAGGACAAGCATTGTTCAAACCTGCATGAAAATGGTACAGATGGATTCCTTGAATTTTTCTGATAATTTTACATATATAATTTATCTCATTTGGAGTTATGGTTGAATTTCTATGATTTTTCAAAGTTTTGGATATATTCTGGAATTTCCTGATTTATTTTAATTCCAGAAAAGATATATTGCGTCAGCATGACAACAGCATTGCGTCAGCAGGTCAAAGGCGGCTGACCCAGTCAAACCTGACGTGTGGGGTCCACACGTCAGTGTCTGTAGCTAATCCTAATTAAATTAAAACTAAACTGGCTTGGTTAATGGGGTTGGGCCCACGCGTCAGTGACCCATTTAATTAGAAGGGTTAAATTAGTTGTTAAACTAATCCTAACTAAAGTTTAATAGGGCCGGGCCCCACATGTCAGCGACCCACGGGAGGTCAAACCTCCTGGTCAGCGGGGTCAACACCCGTCGGCGGCTTGACGCCGGCGAGCCAGACACGGCGGAGGGGCTCGGGATCGCCGCTCCGGCGACCATTCGGGCGGTGGAGCTCATCTACACGATGCCCAGACTCGCGCGAATCCAGTGGGACACACGGGAGGCTGCGGGGCGGCCGGAGCTCGCCGGAATCAGGCTCGAGGCGGCGGCCGGAGCTCGGGCGAGCTCGGGTTCGAGGCTATAAGGCACGGGGAGGCATGCGGATAGGTTCTACGGGCTCCTGGCGTCACCAGGAACACGACGACGTGTGCGGGTGCGGCTGGCTCGGCCCCTGGCCATGGTGGCGCCATGGCCGGCGGCGAGGAGCTCGCGGGCGCGGTGGTGCTAGCGCTAGAGGACGCGAGGGACGACGGGGCAAGGGGGAACCGGGTCAATGGCTCACCGTGGTTCTTCTGGTGCTACTGGCGAGGCAGGGGAGGCACGGGGTTCGGCGAATCGACGATGAAGTCGCCGGCGGCCGCAGGTTGAGGAAGAGCTCGAAGGCGACGCCGTAGGGCTTCCCGAGGCGCGTGACTTGACGGAGAGGTAGCTGGCAATGTGGCGGAGCTCTTGGGCGCAGCGGCAGGGCGAGGGGTGGCCGGCGGCCGCGGTGGCAGCGAACGGCGGCGACGGCGCGTTCGGGTGGTCGCGCGGGAGAGAAACAGGGGAGGAGGGAGAGCGAGGGAGAGGGGGCCAGGGGGTGTGTGGCGTCCATAGCGACGTCCAGGCGTCGAGGGGAGGGCGCGGCAAGCAGGAGCTGGCCGTCGGTGGCCGCGCGCGTGCCGGCGCGCCGCGGGCACACGCCCGGCGTCCTCCTGGCAGCAGCTAGGGGACGACTGGCACGGCCTGGTGGGCTGGGCCAACAGTGCTGGGCCGCCAGGTGAGTCCAGGTGAGCCTCTGTCTCTCTCTCTCTAATTCATTTTATTTTCTATTTCTGTTATTCTGTTTTGATTTAGTTTAAATACTAAATCATTTTATAAAATCCTGAAAATATTTATGGACACTTTCTGAAATATTTCAGTGGCCCAAAAATAATTCCAACATTATTTGAGCATTTGAATTATTTAATAGTATTTAAATGCCCAAATTCAAATATTTATGAATTAAGTCAATGCCCCTTTTGTTGACCTAAAAATATATGCACCATTTTTCCCAAGGGTTCTAACCCAAGGCAAAGAGGGTGAACATATCTGAAGGGCATTTCAGGTTCATTGAATTTATTTTTAGTAAACCCTAGTTGATTTCAGGGGGGGTGCTGGGGGTTCTGCTTTCCCCATTTCCATTTCTGATGAAAGTAACATGATGCACACTCTAATGCATAACCTAGCTAGGGTGTGACAACTCACCCCCACTCAATAGAATCTCGTCCCGAGATTTAGGATCATCTGGGAAGAAGGTGGGGTACTCGAGTCGAAGACGATCCTCCCTTTCCCAAGTGGCTTCTTCCTCGGAATGGTGTGACCATTGAACCTTGAGAAACTTGATATTATGACGTCGAGTGGTACGCTCGGCTTGATCAAGGATACGAACGGGGTATTCCCGATAAGAGAGGTTATCTTGTAAATCAAGCGTCTCGTGGTCCACTCCACGGATAGGATCCGCGAAGCAACGCCTGAGTTGCGAAACGTGGAAGACGTCGTGAACTCTGGAAAGATGCGGAGGTAGTTCCAATTGGTAGGCAACTTCTCCTCGTTTGGCAAGAATGCGAAAGGGTCCAATGTAACGAGGAGCCAATTTGCCTTTGATACCGAAGCGATGGGTTCCCTTTAACGGGGTAACCCGAAGGTAAGCTTTCTCGTCAATTTCAAATGTCATAGGCTTATGCTTACGATCATATTGACTCTTTTGGCGAGATTGGGCCGTTTTCAATTTCTCACGAATAACGCGAACCTGCTCTTCTGCTTCCTGAATCATATCCGGGCCAAAGAGTTGTCTTTCCCCGGTTTCTGACCAGTTAAGAGGCGTTCGACATTTTCGTCCATAGAGAACTTCGAAGGGAGCCTTGCCCAAACTAGCTTGATAGCTATTGTTATAGGCAAACTCCGCGAATGGAAGGCATTTCTCCCAACTCATTCCGAACGAGATAACAGAAGCTCGGAGCATATCTTCCAGAATTTGATTTACTCGCTCTACTTGACCACTTGATTGAGGATGGAAGGCGGTGCTAAAGGAGAGATGAGTTCCCATAGCATTTTGGAAACTTTCCCAAAATCGAGAGGTGAAGAGACTTCCACGGTCTGAGTTAATTTCCAATGGGACACCATGAAGAGACACTATTCGGGAGATGTATAGGTCAGCTAGCTGGCTAGCGGTGATACTCTCACGAACAGGTAGAAAATGGGCTACTTTGGAAAGACGGTCGATCACGACGAAGATGGCATTATTCCCCCTCTTGGTCCTGGGAAACCCAGTGATGAAATTCATACTGATTTTGTCCCATTTCCATTCAGGAATAGCCAAAGGTTGAAGGGTGCCAGCAGGCCGTTGATGCTCTGCTTTAACACGACGACAAACGTCGCAATTAGCAATGTATTGAGCAATTTCTCTCTTCATCCTAGTCCACCAAAACCTCTGGCGTAGGTCTTGATACATTTTAGTACTACCGGGATGAATGGTGAGAGGGGATTCATGAGCTTCCTTAAGGATCATCTGGCGTAGATGTTGGTTCTTGGGAACCACCAGGCGGTTCTCAAAGAAGACAGCACCTTGCTCATCCATGGAAAAACATTTAGCTACTCCGCTAGCAATGTTTTCCTTAATCCGGGATATGCCCTTATCACGCTTTTGGGCAGCTATGATTTGATCCATAAGGGTAGGTTTCGCCACCAGGGTAGATAGGAATCCACGAGGAACAATGTGAAGGTTAAGCTTACGAAATTCCTCATGGAGAAGTGGTTGACTTTGTTGTAACATCAGGTTGTTACAGTAGGACTTACGACTTAGTGCATCAGCCATGACATTGGCTTTGCCAGGGGTGTAAGTTATTCCTAAGTCGTAATCCGAGATCAACTCGACCCAACGTCTTTGCCTGAGATTCAAATCTGGTTGGGTGAAGATATATTTCAAGCTTTGGTGATCGGTGAATATCTCGCAACGATTACCGAGGAGGTAATGTCGCCAGGTTTTGAGTGCATGGACTACAGCTGCAAGCTCTAGATCATGTGTGGGATAATTTTCCTCATGTGGGTGTAATTGCCGTGAAGCATAGGCAATTACCTGACGATCTTGCATGAGTATGCAACCTAGTCCTTGTCGCGAGGCATCGCAATAGATAATAAAGTCCTTGGAGAAATCTGGTGGTACCAGTACGGGAGCAGATGTCAAGCGTCTTTTCAGTTCCTGAAAACTGAACTCGCACTGTGGAGTCCACTCGAACTTTTTATCTTTCTTGAGGAGTTCAGTTAGAGGTTTAGCAACCTTGAAGAAATTCTCGACGAAGCGGCGGCAATAGCTCGCTAGGCCAAGGAAACTCCGAACTTGCTTGACCGAAACAGGTGGAGTCCAATCAAGGACGGCTTGAACTCGCTCGGGATTGACAGCAATACCCTTACCAGAGATTACATGGCCTAGATAGGTCACTTCTGACAACCAAAATTCACACTTGGAGAATTTGGCATAAAGGCGATGCTCTCGAAGTTTCATCAATACCAGCCTTAGATGTTCGGCATGTTCCTCTTCATTCTTGGAGTAGATGAGTATGTCATCGAGGTATACTACGACGAATTTGTCCAAGTACTCCATGAAAACCGAGTTCATTAACCGGGAGAAAGTGGCCGGGGCATTGGTTAAACCGCCGAAGGACATGACGGTGTACTCGTATTGGCCGTAACGAGTAACAAAAGCCGTTTTGGGAATGTCCCCGTTTCTGATTTTGATTTGATGATAGCCCAACCTCAAATCCATCTTGGAGAAGACTGAGGATCCAGCGAGCTGATCATACAGGTCGTTGATCCTGGGAAGCGGGTATTTGTTCTTGATGGTGACCAGATTGACAGGTCGGTAATCCACAACCATTCGATCCGTTCCATCCTTCTTCTTGACGAAGAGGACGGGGCAAGCCCAAGGAGAGGAGCTAGGACGGATGAACCCTTTGTTCAAGGACTCATCGAGTTGGTTCTTAAGCTCGGCTAGTTCTAAGGGTGCCATCTTGTAGGGTCTTCTAGCAATTGGAACGGTTCCTGGAACAAGGTCTATCACAAACTCGACATCCCGGTCAGGTGGAACACCTGGCAGTTCTTCCGGAAACACATCCGGGAAGTCTCGGACTACCGGAACGTCCTCAAGGTCTGGAAGAGGGTTGGCATTGAGAGAGTAAAGTTGGCGCTTGGCCACTCGAGTTAAGACATTAACTGTCTTGCCCGAGGGATGAGTAAGTTGAACGGTTCTAGTGGCACCATCAATCTTGGCATAATGAGCCGACATCCAGTCCATACCCAAGATGATGTTTATGTCCGAGGACTTGAGAGCTATTAAAGATGCAAGGAAGACAAGCCTATCGACAAGAATTTCGTTCCCATGGCTTACCCTAGAAGTTTGCCATTTGGAACCCGGAGTTTGAATTACCATGGAAGTGGGCATGTCACAGAATGTCGTGTTATGCAACCGAGCATAATTCTCGGATATGAATGAATGAGATGCTCCAGTATCGAAAAGAACAGATGCCGGATGGCAGTTAACAAGGAGCGTACCAAGGACGACGTTGGGATCCTCATGAGCCTCTTCGGCTGAGACGTAGTTGACATGGCCACGTGCAGTAGTGGCCGGCTTGGCGTAGAAAGTCTTTCCCGCGGGCTTACCACGGCCAACGGACTTTCCAGCTTGATTGGGGTTGTTCTGGGGACACTCTCGACTATAGTGACCCGGTTCTCCGCACTTGAAGCATGTTACCACAGTGGGGCGTGGAGCAACATTAGCAGCGGGGCCACCATAGGGCTTGGACGGTGCAATTTGCTGGTTGGGACGAGGCGCCTCAAGGGATGGCCTCGGGGTGAATCTGGGTGGCAGTGCGGTGCTTGGAATCCACACCTGGCGCTTCTGAGCTCCAGAGCCGGATGAAGACCCAAAATCACGAGAGTGCTTGCGTGAAGCGTCATAATCAGTCTGGCCTGTCTCAGCACTGATAGCTTTATTGACCAGCTTCTGGAAGGATGTGCACTCGTGCAGACGGAGATCGCGGCGAAGCTCAGGGCTAAGTCCCTTACGGAACCTTGCCTGCTTCTTGGCGTCAGTAGAAACCTCTTCAAGAGCATAGCGTGCCAGGTTCCCAAATTCTCGGCTATATGCATCCACAGTCAACCTTCCTTGGGTGAAGTTGCAGAACTCCTCCCTCTTGCGATCCATGAGACCTTCCGGAATGTGATGCTCACGGAAAGCCTCGCTGAACTCAGCCCAGGTAGTAATTTGGCCGACCGGGCGCATAGCTTCGTAGTTTTCCCACCAATGGCTAGCGGGGCCCTCGAGATGATAAGAAGCATAGGTAACCTTGTCGGCTTCAGCTACGTTGGCAGAACGTAGCTTGTGGGTGATGCTGCGAAGCCAATCATCCGCGTCGAGGGGCTCGACGGAATGGTTAAACTTTGGGGGGTACAGCTTGATAAAGTCGTTGATTGACACCAAGTCATTTCGTGGGTGGCGTGCAGTGTTCTGCTCAATCCGCTCCAGCAGGCGGTTGGTCTCACGCTTGTTCCTTTCCGCCTCCAGCATCACTTCGGCCAGGGAAGGCGGGTGAGGCAAATTTTCACCTCTAGCTGCATTGGCTTCCCCCTGCTCCGGGGCAGCAGGGTTTCCGCGGGTGTTGACCATCCTAGAAGGAAACAAGACAATGGTTTAGACAAGGATGGCTCAAACTTAACAGGGAAGTGCAGAATGTAAAGGATAACGCGGAATGCAGAGATGCTCATTCGTATGCCATGGTAATATAAAACTGCCATATATACACCAACGGTCATACTCGTCATACATAGTTTAGTACAGGCC
This sequence comes from Triticum monococcum, assembly GCA_034509565.1. Lineage (NCBI taxonomy): Eukaryota > Viridiplantae > Streptophyta > Magnoliopsida > Poales > Poaceae > Triticum > Triticum monococcum. The sequence goes on along the minus strand of CM067847.1, from coordinate 6,338,998 downwards.
CATGCTACAGTACAACTATGAAGGTAGACGTTACATCTCATCGGAGGCATTCCGAGTCCCTATACATTATTTGTCTACACCTCCGGAATCGATTACACACCAAGTCGTATTCCACAAGTCACACAGGACAGTGGAGATACAACTACTACCATACTAATGGTACTACTACTAACTCAGATAGCTCCGTAGTAGTCCTCACAGAAGTCACCTCCATAGCCTGGAAGTTCAACGTGATCATCCGGAAACAGACGGTCCTGAGGAGCCTGTGGACCATAGGGGCTAGGATAAGGTCTTGGACCAACAAACAGTGGCCTGCGGGGACCAAGGGGTGGGGTGATGCCTCCCACATCACGCCAATCCACCATGTCTGGCAGAGCTGCTCTCACAGGATACAGATCCCTGGTGTCCATACATCCAGCTTGCACCGCGGGTGCAAACCGAGTCAATGTGGCCCAATGATCAGCACGGGTATTAAAGAGCTCCAGCCTCAAGGCCCGATTCTCTCGGTCCTTATCTTCGAGCATCTCAGCGGTGGTACGAGTTAATGAGTCCTCCTGAGTGGAGTCAGCATAGATAGCCTGAAGATACCCCTGCGCTCCCGGAAGTGAAGCTGGCATGTAACGGAAGTCAGTGTTCCGAAGCAGGCCAGTCCGGACTCGCAAGATGGTCATCATGGAATAGGCAGCATCCTGCACAGCCATCTCAATGGTAACTCCGAGTCCATAGGAACAGTGAAGGGGCTCGGTAGATCCAGGATAGGAAGGAAATATCCTAACGGTGCATAAATACTGGCTTTGATTAAAGTCACAGAACTGCTCTTCAACAGTGTATTCGGGATACCAACGGTATCCTGTCTCGATCATGACCCGGACCAACATAGCAGTATGACCGGGCACGTCGAGGCACCTGGTCAGGCGAACCACTTGATTTTGAGACTGATTGGCCATCTGAAAGCACAGCCACAAGACAAAGACATCAGAATTCCTAGGGAAAATTGGGCAGCATAACGGCTGTAAATGCTCAGAGAAAGATTTGAGACATCCACAACAGTTCACAATACCGCTCAACAGCATCATATCAAGGTTCTGATTCAAATAGCCACGTACTAAAATAGTAGAAACTGGACTGAAACTCGTAGCAATAATCCTATGAGCTACTACGGATTAGTAACACGTGAACCTGATAGAAGAAGAGAGCCTAGTCCTTAACCCACGTTGAATGAGAAGAGAATGACTCAGATCAGAAGCATAGGGTAAAGGAGTAAAAAGAACCTTACGTTCCCTCCCACAATCAATTCCCTTACATATAACTAAAGCATTTCTAGACTCGACATCGACCAGTTTGGCTGAACGAACCTACAGGCAGTCCGGCTCTGATGCCAACGCTGTCAGGACCCCGATTCTAAGCCACATCGATCTAGCCGGTAACACCTCATATCACTTTGCGGCCTCACACACGGTATCCCACGGGTGTCGCCTTACCATGGCCCGGGACCGTTTGCGCCTTTTGGCTCGCGTATATGGCAATGTCGCTAGCATCCATATGACCGAGAACCCGGGCCGACATGGCTAGTCGTGAACCCAAAGCGGCACAGACCTATGGAGACAGGCATACATGAATCACAACGAACATGTCGGTCATCAACGAGTGATTCCGGGCTGTAGCACTGGGCTAGCAGGACTCCGGGGGATCCCGGGCTGTAGCAGGCTAGACAGGACTCCGGAGATCACCGCGTGACATTTCCCCGAAGGGACAGACATAGGGACGAAGTGAAACACATGCCGGCCAGTCAAGTGTCCTGAACAGTAGTGCTGGGCTAGCAGGACTCCGGTGAACCGGGCTGTAGCGGACTACTATGGCTCGAGGAGCACTAGACTACATTTCCCCATAAGAAAGGCTGCGAAGGGAAAACAACTAGATTGTCGGATCCCACTCATACCAAGCATTTCAATCATACATACAATATGCTCGATATGAGTACATACAACATGGCATCACAACAAAACTCTACAACTCAAGTACTTTATTTAAAGGCTCCAGGGAGCCATACATAACATATCCATATAGGTAGGGGTCACATGACCCGACACTCAAGTCATACAGTCATACAAGCACATGCGGAAGCAACTAGTCTGAGTACAGACTCTAGAAAGAAAGAAGGCTTCTCGAAGCCTGTCTATCTACATAGGGCCCTCCATGGCCTGGATCACCACCTGGGTGGCTAGTCACTCGTCGACGTCAAGGTCTACGTAAAACCCATCGGAGGGGGCAGTGTTGTCGTCTGAAAACAATAATTAAGCAAACATGAGTACAAAGGTACTCAGCAAGTCTTACATCAGAACCTACTGTACATGCTCATTCTCAAGAAGGTGGTGGGGTTTATGCAGCAAGCCAGCTTTGACTCTTGGCTAAGCTATCCTACGGAATCTTTTAGCAAAATAGTTTTCGCACACGAGTCCACTACTCACCATCACAATACTCCACCGAGGATCCTCCCTCGTATCCTGTGAGGGGGCCATCCTCGGTACTCACACTTATCTTGAGTCTTTTAGTAGTATCCATTAACTTGTCTATGAACTGTATATGCAATCAAGTAGTCCTTTACCGCGGACGCGGCTATCCGAATAGTTTCATACCCTGCAGGGGTGTACTTCGTCACACATGTTTCCACCACTTAGCGTCTACACACGAAATGTGCTCGGCAGACTTCAAGCGAAAACCGACGTGGGTGTAGACCACGACCTGACTAACCTCTCAAGTCTCTAGTCCAGGGTCATCGCCTATTCAGGTTCCATCCGCAAGGAAATCCGGCCGGGGTGTCCTCAACGGCCCCGAACAATGTGAACAGGGTTCCCGAGACACCAAACGGGTGACTCGGTACACCGTGCCACGGTGTATCTACCGCAACATAGCCCACCCCTAGGGTCAGCGCTACGCACGGCCGCCAACACATATCCTACAAACACCAGAAACTAGTTGCAACTCCTGGACTGAGGCGAGAGGGGTCGGTAAGTCGAGCGGGGTCATATTTCAGGGCCCAATGTGTGGTAGTAGCTGAATCTTAATTCACGCATATAGAACTCAGTTCTTAGGGACGGCTTCAATGAAACAACCCACCATGTACTCCTACATGGCCTCTCATCGATACCTTTACCAAAACATGTTCAACACATCCCACATATTACTGGCACAAGCATTTCACTCTAGCCCATCACCCAGATGAACCAGACCTGACACAACTCTAAGCATAGCAGGCATAGCAAGGTAGGAATCACAAAACATGGCTCAATCAACTCCTACACATGCTAGAGGGTTTCATCTAGTTACTGTGGCAATGACAGGTCATGCAGAGGATAAGGGTTCAACTACCGTAGCACACAGCAGTTTGAATCGTGTTGTCTTAATGCAGTAAACAAGAGCAGGAGCGAGAACATGGGTTGTATCGGAATGATCAATGGTTGCTTGCCTGATGGAGTGGTAACGGGATACTGCCCTTCAGTTGGATACTCGTGAATATCCTCGGAGGCAGAACCTACCACGAAGAACACAACCGAGCACAATCAACACATGATGATATGCAACAATATGATGCATGCTATGACATGGCAATATGGATGTGTCTTGAGCTAATGCAACTAGCTATGATTTAAATGGAGTTGGTTTGAGTACAAGATTCAAATTCCAACCCCATATATGATTATTTAAATTCCATTTATTTGTTTTGTCCAAAACAGAGGACAAGCATTGTTCAAACATGCATGAAAATGGTACAGATGGATTCCTTGAATTTTTCTGATAATTTTACATATATAATTTATCTCATTTGGAGTTATGGTTGAATTTCTATGATTTTTCAAAGTTTTGGATATATTCTGGAATTTCCTGATTTATTTTAATTCCAGAAAAGATATATTGCGTCAGCATGACAACAGCATTGCGTCAGCAGGTCAAAGGCGGCTGACCCAGTCAAACCTGACGTGTGGGGTCCACACGTCAGTGTCTGTAGCTAATCCTAATTAAATTAAAACTAAACTGGCTTGGTTAATGGGGTTGGGCCCACGCGTCAGTGACCCATTTAATTAGAAGGGTTAAATTAGTTGTTAAACTAATCCTAACTAAAGTTTAATAGGGCCGGGCCCCACATGTCAGCGACCCACGGGAGGTCAAACCTCCTGGTCAGCGGGGTCAACACCCATCGGCGGCTTGACGCCGGCGAGCCAGACACGGCGGAGGGGCTCGGGATCGCCGCTCCGGCGACCATTCGGGCGGTGGAGCTCATCTACACGATGCCCAGACTCGCGCGAATCCAGTGGGACACACGGGAGGCTGCGGGGCGGCCGGAGCTCGCCGGAATCAGGCTCGAGGCGGCGGCCGAAGCTCGGGCGAGCTCGGGTTCGAGGCTATAAGGCACGGGGAGGCATGCGGATAGGTTCTACGGGCTCCTGGCGTCACCAGGAACACGACGACGTGTGCGGGTGCGGCTGGCTCGGCCCCTGGCCATGGTGGCGCCATGGCCGGCGGCGAGGAGCTCGCGGGCGCGGTGGTGCTAGTGCTAGAGGACGCGAGGGACGACGGGGCAAGGGGGAACCGGGTCAATGGCTCACCGTGGTTCTTCTGGTGCTACTGGCGAGGCAGGGGAGGCACGGGGTTCGGCGAATCGACGATGAAGTCGCCGGCGGCCGCAGGTTGAGGAAGAGCTCGAAGGCGACGCCGTAGGGCTTCCCGAGGCGCGTGACTTGACGGAGAGGTAGCCGGCAATGTGGCGGAGCTCTTGGGTGTAGCGGCAGGGCGAGGGGTGGCCGGTGGCCGCGGTGGCAGCGAACGGCGGCGACGGCGCGTTCGGGTGGTCGCGCGGGAGAGAAACAGGGGAGGAGGGAGAGCGAGGGAGAGGGATAAGAGGGGGCCAGGGGGTGCGTGGCGTCCATAGCGACGTCCAGGCATCGAGGGGAGGGCGCGGCAAGCAGGAGCTGGCCGTCGGTGGCCGCGCGCGTGCCGGCGCGCCGCGGGCACACGCCCGGCGTCCTCCTGGCAGCAGCTAGGGGACGACTGGCACGGCCTGGTGGGCTGGGCCAACAGTGCTGGGCCGCCAGGTGAGTCCAGGTGAGCCTCTGTCTCTCTCTCTAATTCATTTTATTTTCTATTTCTGTTATTCTGTTTTGATTTAGTTTAAATACTAAATCATTTTATAAAATCCTGAAAATATTTATGGACACTTTCTGAAATATTTCAGTGGCCCAAAAATAATTCCAACATTATTTGAGCATTTGAATTATTTAATAGTATTTAAATGCCCAAATTCAAATATTTATGAATTAAGTCAATGCCCCTTTTGTTGACCTAAAAATATATGCACCATTTTTCCCAAGGGTTCTAACCCAAGGCAAAGAGGGTGAACATATCTGAAGGGCATTTCAGGTTCATTGAATTTATTTTTAGTAAACCCTAGTTGATTTCAGGGGGGGTGCTGGGGGTTCTGCTTTCCTCATTTCCATTTCTGATGAAAGTAACATGATGCACACTCTAATGCATAACATAGCTAGGGTGTGACAAGACGTTGCTACCTATGTCGCGAGAAAGGTCACCTCGCTTCTTCATGCACTAGTGGTAACTTATCCAACCCAATTATTATTGATGATGTCTATTCTCTTGGGAAGGATAAGGTTGGCAATGTGGTTGCCAAGTTTGTTGGTACTCAAAGTGGTTTGAAGCAAAGAACCATTTGGGTAGCCAAGCCTATTGTGACTAACCTCTTAGGACCCAACTTGGTTGGGGACCAACAAGCTAAAACTTGATCAATAGGTGATGTTGGAGGTCATTGGAGACTTGGTTATATCATGAAGAATTAAGGGGACTTCATCATTCTTATTGTCTCAAGCCAAGTCATTCGGATTATCAAGTTTCTATCTTATATCCAATGTTCCTCCTTGCGGTAACTCGTGCTTAAATTGTTTACATTGAAAGTTACTTGCCCCTTTGCATGTTTGGCTTTGTTCCTTACATGTGTTTGTATATGTTGTGCTTCCAACTTGTGTGTTGGTTTGCACATCATGTATGAGTGTGACATGCGTAGAGCCTTTGTGCTTCTTCTTGTATCTTAGTTGGCTCTTGTGAGAGATTAATGGAATATCCCATTATGGGGGAGTGATGTGCTTTGTGCACCCCACAATCCTATAAATGTGTGTACATGAGGAATACCATTTAGTATTGATATTACAAGATTATCTAGTTGCTATGTGGTATGTCTTCTCATGAGAAATTCAAATTCTAAATAGTCCATTAATTATCTCTTGTTGGATCCTTTAAATTGCCTCTTGTCTATCTTTAATTGGTATCACATTATGGGGGAGTAATATGCTACGTGTATATTACTAGCCTAGAAAATGTGTACATTTGAGATATTGTCATCTAGAGTTGATATTGTAAATTATCTTGTTCCTAGGTGGCATGTTAGCTCTACAAGTTGCAATTTGCTTTTTGTTTGGTGTGAAGATGATGTCGGATATCCTTGTTATCTACCACCGGGAATTATTCCCAAATACTTCTTGTCTTTTGACAATTGGTACTCACTTATGTGTGGTAGAAATTATTGATCATCTTTACATTGGCTTTTGCTTTTTATTTTCCCTTTCTCTTGCCAAGGTTTGTATCAACTCCCTTTGTCTTCCATACCACTTGTGGATCTTGTGTATTTCTTGATCTTGTCTAGTGTTTTCTAGATATAGTGAAAGTGGTGATCCCACCTTGTACTTTTTGTATTCAAATGCAAATTCTCTATAATGCACTAGTCTTGGGGGAGCTATCCTATTTTACAAAACACTCATCTTGCGATCCTTATCAAGTGTGTGTTGGTGGAAGGCAAGCCGTTTTCGTTTTGGTACTTTGTGCCATCATGAAACTTTGTAGAGAGCTTGGTTTGTTTGGAACCATCCTCTCTTTTGGGAGTTTGATGTCTCTTCTTTGTGTATATCAATGGATATCTCATTCCTTGTTCCAAGTGATGATTTATTCATTTGGTATCTTTTCTTTCCTTGGTATTTCTTTGTCTTTTGGTATCGGTTCTTGAAAGTCTTGAGCATGCATATTTACTTCGTGTAGTATCCTTGGCATGCTTCCTTTCTTTGACCCAATATATAGGAGAATCTCCTCCTAGTCTCAAATTGGATGAGTTGTGCATGGAATTCATTTCCTTATCTATATGCACATATTTATGTGGAGTTTGTCCTATGTGTTGTTGGTTCTCTAACTCTTTGGTCCCAATGAGTTTGGGTATCATTTTGTTTGTGGTGTTGTTCTAGGAACAAGTGGAGATGCATTGGATGCTCGGCTCACTCACAAGGAAGGTGTTGTCACCATGTGCTTATTGGAGTCAAGCTAGGATGATCAATGAACTACTTTGTACCTTCAATTGGTATCTACTACATCCTTCCAATGTTATCTCGGTAATAAGTATCTTCATATACTCCATGCACACATTTCTTGCATCAACCTTGTGTAGGTTGTATCATGGCATGTTATTCATTCTCTCTTGTGTTACTTGTTTCCTTTCTCAAAGCATCCCAACAATGATGTCTTGTTGCTAGTTGTGATGTCTTTGATGTTCGTGTGGTTGGAATTCATTTATATGCAATAAGACCATATCTAGCCTTGTGCCATGCTCTCAAGCAAATATCTTATTGGTATATGTATGACTTCCCTTTGGATATCTTGTTCCTTCATGTTGTAACTATCTCGGGTGTACATCCTTCTTTGTAGATATATATCATCATGATTTTGTCTACCTAGAACCTTATACACTTGAGAGAAATTACATCTCTAGATGATATCTTTTCTTTCACGTCCACCTTGTCTTTCTTATGTTATTTCTTTGGTGGCTCCGTGAAAGCTTTTGCCTTGAGTGCGTGTCTTATCTCGTTGCATCTTGATGCACTCTTGTGTGGTGAAGATTATTTTCGTCATGCTTATCTTTACGGGGCTTTTGCCATCTTAATTGGTATCCCTCGTCTTGATGAGGCTTTCATCTTCTATCTTCACCACGGGTTGTCACAAGCATAGGTTCTTTATTTGCTTATTAGTAAGCTTGTGGACCCATTTACTTGTTGTGTGTGGGAATGATAGGCCTTGCACCGTGTTGCCTCATTCTTTCAAGACTTTATTGATGCTTAATGCTCATCCGTACATTAGTCTTCTCAAGTGCATTGCCTTGACTCACACATATCATTTTGGTTGAGCCCATGCTTAAGTGGCCTCTTTTACTTGTTGCTCAACCATGTGTTAGTTGCAAGTACTAGGCTTAGTTTCCTATATGCTCACTTGCACTTGTTGTAAGTTTCTATTGATTTTGGGGGAGCTATGATCCTATTTTGTGCACTTTGTATCCAAATACAAACATTCTTATGTGTGCACAAATCATGGGGAGCTTCTCTAGTTTCTCTAGAAGAACACTCCTGCTCATATCATAATATCTTTCTTTCTTGTGGCTCGTAGGATCTTTGGTCTAGTTGGTTCATTTGGTATCTCTTGATAGCTTGCTTCAATTGGTATCTTTTGATCGCTTGATTGCTTGTGTCTCTGTCGATTATGTCTTTGTGGCATATCTTCCTTTAGCAATCTTTGGGCCTCAATATAGTTTGTCTTCCTCCAAGTATTCACCGTTGGATATGTGTATTGCATTCCACTCTCTTGTTGAGAAATACACAACTTATGGAGGAACTCAATCTATATTGGCCTTCTAAGCTTTTCGCCCATTTTGGCAATCGATGCCAATGGGGGAGAAGTTTCAGAGAGTTTTGTGGAGTTTTCAGAGAGTTTTGTGGAGAATTCTTTAGAGTTTTCTCCTTGCTTTGGTTTTGTTCCCAAGCATTTGCATATCATACTCATGCATTATTGGTTGTTGCATTGCATGGTGATGCATAATTCCTTGTATTAAACTCTCTTGAAAGTGATTGTCATTAATTACCAAAATGGGGGAGATTGAAAGAACATGCGGTGCCCCCATGTTTGGTTTTGGTAATTGATGACAATCTCTATGGACTAATGGTTGCCTTGAGTTATATTTTAAGGTTTTGTCCATAGGCTTTTCTTGGAGTACATGTGTTGGGTTCAAGGAGAGTTTGTGTCGACCAAGGTGCTATTCAAGGAATTACCTAAAGATTGGTCTTGTGAGAGGTTGATCAAGACTAAGTCAAAGAGTGAATCAAGTTGATCAACCCACAAAGCGTAGAAGATGTACCGAGAGGGATCAAGTGGTCCCATGGTATGGTAAGCATTGCCAATTACGCTTTGTGTACTAACCCATGGTCTTCGTGAGGGTTCCTTGTGGGGTTAGGTCGCGGTGTGCGAGTTCAAGTGGAGCATCATGAAGAGATCAAATGCTTGAAGCTTGCCGTCCTTTGTGGTGACAATGGACTTGTGAAGATGTGCGGAAGAGTGGCTCACCCATAGTGGAGTATGGGGGAGCAATCAACTAGTCTTCATCGAGTCAACCCAATCAAGAAAGGTGGTCCAACTTGAGGGAGTCAAGATCGTCATCATCTAGCTCAAATGGACCATGTGCAAGGCAAAGGTTTGCCCTTGGTAGGTTTTCTATTTTACCGGTCTCATGATGGTAGTTGGGAGACCGGGTTATAGGATCGATTGCCGTACTATCAAGGGGGGCTCTCAATGAGTAGCTTGATCGTATCGTTCATAGAGAGCTCAAACCATTGCATCCTTGCATCATCTTTCTTGGTTCTTGTTTGGTTCTCTTTGTGAGTCTTAGAGCTTATGGTCATCTTGATGACAAGCTTGAGTTCATCAAAAACGGAGTTCGCATGCATCTTCTATGATGTTTTCGATGTTGGAGGTTATGCTCGTTCTTCTCTATTGGAGGTTTCACTCCTCCATTTGTTAGGCATACCTTGAAGGAAATATGCCCTAGAGGCAATAATAAAGTTATTATTTATTTCCTTATATCATGATAAATGTTTATTATTCATGCTAGAATTGTATTAACCGGAAACATAATACATGTGTGAATACATAGACCAACAGAGTGTCACTAGTATGCCTCTACTTGGCTAGCTCGTTAATCAAAGATGGTTATGTTTCCTAACCATGAACAAAGAGTTGTTATTTGATTAACGAGGTCACATCATTAGTTGAATGATCTGATTGACATGACCCATTCCATTAGCTTAGCACCCGATCGTTTAGTATGTTGCTATTGCTTTCTTCATGACTTATACATGTTCCTATAACTATGAGATTATGCAACTCCCGTTTACCGGAGGAACACTTTGGGTACTACCAAACGTCACAACATAACTGGGTGATTATAAAGGAGTACTACAGGTGTCTCCAATGGCAGATGTTGGGTTGGCGTATTTCGAGATTAGGGTTTTGTCACTCCGATTGTCGGAGAGGTATCTCTGGGCCCTCTCGGTAATACACATCACATAAGCCTTGCAAGCATTATAACTAAGATGTTAGTTATGAGATGATGTATTACGGAACGAGTAAAGAGACTTGCCAGTAACGAGATTGAACTAGGTATTGGATACCGATGATCGAATCTCGGGCAAGTAACATACCGATGATAAAGGGAACAACGTATGTTGTTATGCGGTCTGACCGATAAAGATCTTCGTAGAATATGTAGGAGCCAATATGGGCATCCAGGTCCCGCTATTGGTTATTGACCGGAGACATGTCTCGGTCATGTCTACATTGTTCTCGAACCGTAGGGTCCGCACGCTTAACGTTACGATGACAGTTATTATGAGTTTATGCATTTTGATGTACCGAAGGTTGTTCGGAGTCCCGGATGTGATCACGGACATGACGAGGAGTCTCGAAATGGTCGAGACGTAAAGATCGATATATTGGAAGCCTATGTTTGGACACCGGAAGTGTTCCGGGTGAAATCGGGATTTTACCGGAATACCGAGAGGGTTACCGGAACCCCCCGGGAGGCAAATGGGCCTATTGGGCCTTAGTGGAAAAGAGAAAAGGGGCAGCCCATAGCTGGCCGCCCCCCCTCCTTCCCCAAGTCCTATTAGGACTAGGAGAAGGGGCCGGCCCCCCTCTCTCTCCTTTCCCCCTTAGGAGTCCTAGTTGGAATAGGATTGAGGGGGGGAGTCCTACTCCCGGTAGGAGTAGGACTCCTCCCGCGCCCTCTCCTTGGCCGGCCGAACCCCTTCCCCTGCTCCTTTATATACGGGGGCAGGGGGCACCCCATAGACACACAAGTTGATCATTGTTGATCGTTCCTTAGCCGTGTGCGGTGCCCCCTGCCACCAAATTCCACCTCGGTCATATCGTTGTAGAGCTTAGGCGAAGCCCTGCGTCGGTAGAACATCAAGATCGTCACCACGCCGTCGTGCTGACGGAACTCTTCCTCGACGCTTTGCTGGATCGGAGCCCGAGGATCGTCATCGAGCTGAACGTGTGCTAAGAACTCGGAGGTGCCGGAGTAACGGTGCTTGGATCGGTCGGATCGGGAAGAAGAAGTACGACTACTTCCTCTACGTTGTGTCAACGCTTCCGTTGCGATCTACAAGGGTACGTAGATCAGACTCTCCCCCTCGTTGCTATGCATCACCATGATCTTGCGTGTGCGTAGGAAAATTTTCGAAATTACTACGTTCCCCTACAGTGGCATCCGAGCCTAGGTTTTATGGTTTGATGTTATTTGCACGAGTAGAACACAAGTGAGTTGTGGGCGATACAAGTCATACTGCCTACCAGCATGTCATACTTCGGTTCGGCGGTATTGTTGGACGAGACGATCCGGACCAACCTTACGTGTACTCTTACGCGAGACCGGTTCCCTCGACGTGCTATGCACACAGATGACTTGCGGAAGACTGTCTCTCCAAGTTTAGTTGAACCAAGTGTGGCTACGCCCGGTCCTTGAGAAGATTAAAACGGAGTCTATTTGACAAACTATCGTTGTGGTTTTGATGCGTAGGTGAGATGAGTTCTTACTTAAGCCCGTAGCAGCCACGTAAAACTTGCAACAACAAAGTAGAGGACGTCTAACTTGTTTTTGCAGGGCATGTTGTGATGTGATATGGTCAAGGCATGATGCTGATTTTATTGTATGAGATGATCATGTTTTGTAACCAAGTTATCGGCAACTGGCAGGAGCCATATGGTTGTCGCTTTATTGTATGCAATGCAATCGCGATGTAATGCTTTACTTTATTACTAAGCGGTAGTGATAGTCGTGGAAGCATAAGATTGGCGAGACGACAACGATGCTACGATGGAGATCAAGGTGTCGCGCCGGTGACGATGGTGATCATGACGGTGCTTCGGAGATGGAGATCACAAGCACAAGATGATGATGGCCATATCATATCACTTATATTGATTGCATGTGATGTTTATCCTTTTATGCATCTTATCTTGCTTTGATTGACGGTAGCATTATAAGATGATCTCTCACTAAATTATCAAGAAGTGTTCTCCCTGAGTATGCACCGTTGCCAAAGTTCGTCGTGCCCAGACACCACGTGATGATCGGGTGTGATAAGCTCTACGTCCATCTACAACGGGTGCAAGCCAGTTTTGCACACGCAGAATACTCAGGTTAAACTTGACGAGCCTAGCATATGCAGATATGGCCTCGGAACACAGAGACCGAAAGGTCGAGCGTGAATCATATAGTAGATATGATCAACATGACGATGTTCACCATTGAAAACTACTCCATCTCACGTGATGATCGGTTATGGTTTAGTTGATTTGGATCACGTGATCACTTAGAGGATTAGAGGGATGTCTATTTAAGTGGGAGTTCCTAAGTAATTTGATTAACTGAACTTAAACTTATCATGAACTTAGTACCTGATAGTATCTTGCTTGTTTATGTTGATTGTAGATAGATGGCTCGTGCTGTTGTTCCGTTGAATTTTAATGCGTTCCTTGAGAAAGCAAAGTTGAAAGATGATGGTAGCAATTACACGTACTGGGTCCGTAACCTGAGGATTATCCTCATTGCTTCACAGAAGAATTACGTCCTGGAAGCACCGCTGGGTGCCAGGCCTGCTGCTGGAGCAACGCCAGATGTTATGAACGTCTGGCAGAGCAAAGCTGATGACTACTCGATAGTTCAATGTGCCATGCTTTACGGCTTAGAATCGGGACTTCAACGACGTTTTGAACGTCATGGAGCATATGAGATGTTCCAGGAGTTGAAGTTAATATTTCAAGCAAATGCCCGAATTGAGAGATATGAAGTCTCCAATAAGTTCTATAGCTGCAAGATGGAGGAGAACAGTTCTGTCAGTGAGCATATACTCAAAATGTCTGGGTATAATATATCACTTGATTCAGATGGGAGTTAATCTTCCAGATGATTGCGTCATTGACAGAATTCTCCAATCACTGCCACCAAGCTACAAGAGCTTCGTGATGAACTATAATATGCAAGGGATGAACAAGACTATTCCCGAGCTCTTCGCACTGCTGAAAGCTGCGGAGGTAGAAATCAAGAAGGAGCATCAAGTGTTGATGGTTAACAAAACCACTGGTTTCAAGAAAAAGGGCAAAGGGAAGAAGAAGGGGAACTTCAAGAAGAACAGCAAGCAAGTTGCTGCTCAGGAGAAGAAACCCAAGTCTGGACCTAAGCCTGAAACTGAGTGCTTCTACTGCAAGCAGACTGGTCACTGGAAGCGGAACTGCCCCAAGTATTTGGCGGATAAGAAGGATGGCAAGGTGAACAAAGGTATATGTGATATACATGTTATTGATGTGTACCTTACTAGAGCTCGCAGTAGCACCTGGGTATTTGATACTGGTTCTGTTGCTAATATTTGCAACTCGAAACAGGACGCTAGCAAAGGACGAGGTGACGATGCGCGTGGGAAACGGTTCCAAAGTCGATGTGATCGCGGTCGGCACGCTACCTCTACATCTACCTTCGGGATTAATTTTAGACCTAAATAATTGTTATTTGGTGCCAGCGTTGAGCATGAACATTATATCTGGATCTTGTTTAATGCGAGACGGTTATTCATTTAAATCAGAGAATAATGGTTGTTCTATTTATATGAGTAATATCTTTTATGGTCATGCACCTTTGAAGAGTGGTCTATTCTTGTTGAATCTCGATAGTAGTAATACACATATTCATAATGTAGAAGCCAAAATATGCAGTTGATAATGATAGTGCAACTTATTTGTGGCACTGCCATTTAGGTCATATCGGTGTAAAGCGCATGAAGAAACTCCATACTGATGGGCTTTTGGAACCACTTGATTATGAATCACTTGGTACTTGCGAACCGTGCCTCATAGGCAAGATGACTAAAACACCGTTCTCCTATGGAGAGAGCAATAGATTTATTGGAAATCATACATACCGATGTATGTGGTCCGATGAATATTGAGGCTCGTGGCGGATATCATTATTTTCTCACCTTCACAGATGATTTAAGCAGATATGGGTATATCTACTTGATGAAACATAAGTCTGAAACATTTGAGAAGTTCAAGGAATTTCAGAGTGAAGTTGAAAATCATCGTAACAAGAAAATAAAATTTCTACGATCTGATCGTGGAGGAGAATATTTGAGTTACGAGTTTCGTGTACATTTGAAAAATTGTGGAATAGTTTCGCAACTCACGCCACCCGGAACACCACAGCGTAATGGTGTGTCCGAACGTCGTAATCATACTTTACTGGATATGGTGCGATCTATGATGTCTCTTACTGATTTACCGCTATCGTTTTGGGGTTATGCTTTAGAGACGACCGCATTCACGTTAAATAGGGCACCATCAAAATCCGTTGAGACGACGCCTTATGAACTATGGTTTGGCAAGAAACCAAAGTTGTCGTTTCTTAAAGTTTGGGGCTGCGATGCTTATGTGAAAAATCTTCAACCTGATAAGCTCGAACCCAAAGCGGAGAAATGTGTCTTCATAGGATACCCAAAGGAAACTGTTGGGTATACCTTCTATCACAGATCCGAAGGCAAGACATTCGTTGCTAAGAATGGATCATTTCTAGAGAAGGAGTTTCTCTCGAAAGAAGTGAGTGGGAGGAAAGTAGAACTTGACGAGGTAACTGTACCTGCTCCCTTATTGGAAAATAGTACATCACAGAAAACTGTTTCTGCGACACCTATACCAATTAGTGAGGAAGCTAATGATGATGATCATGAAACTTCAGGGCAAGATACTACTGAACCACGTAGATCAACCAGAGTGAGATCCGCACCAGAGTGGTACGGCAATCCAGTTCTGGAAGTCATGCTACTAGATCATGATGAACCTACGAACTATGAAGAAGCGATGGTGAGCCCAGATTCCGCAAAGTGCCTTGAGGCCATGAAATCAGAGATGGGATCCATGTATGAGAACAAAGTATGGACTTTGGTTGACTTTCCCGATGATCGGCAAGCAATTGAGAATAAATGGATCTTCAAGAAAAAGACTGACGCTGACGGTAATATTACTGTCTATAAAGCTCGACTTGTCGCAAAAGGTTTTCGACAAGTTCAAGGGGTTGACTACGATGAGACCTTCTCACCCGTAGCGATGCTTAAATCCGTCAGAATCATGTTAGCAATTGCCGCATTTTATGATTATGAAATATGGCAGATGGATGTCAAAACTGCATTCCTGAATGGATTTCTGGAAGAAGAGTTGTATATGATGCAACCAGAAGGTTTTGTCGATCCAAAGGGAGCTAACAAAGTATGCAAACTCCAGCGATCCATTTATGGACTGGTGCAAGCATCTCGGAGTTGGAATAAACGCTTTGATAGTGTGATCAAAGCATTTGGCTTTATACAGACTTTTGGAGAAGCCTGTATTTACAAGAAAGTGAGTGGGAGCTCTGTAGCATTTCTGATATTATATGTGGATGACATATTGCTGATTGGAAATGATATAGAATTTCTGGATAGCATAAAGGGATACTTGAATAAAAGTTTTTCGATGAAAGACCTCGGGGAAGCTGCATACATATTAGGCATAAAGATCTATAGAGATAGATCAAAACGCTTAATTGGACTTTCACAATGCACATACCTTGACAAAATTTTGAAGAAGTTCAAGATGGATCAAGCAAAGAAAGGGTTCTTGCCTGTGCTACAAGGTGTGAAGTTGAGTAAGACTCAATGCCCGACCACTGCAGAAGATAGAGAGAAAATGAAAGATGTTCCCTATGCTTCAGCCATAGGCTCTATCATGTATGCAATGCTGTGTACCAGACCTGATGTGTGCCTTGCTATAAGTTTAGCAGGGAGGTACCAAAGTAATCCAGGAGTGGATCACTGGACAGCGGTCAAGAACATCCTGAAATACCTGAAAAGGACTAGGGATATGTTTCTCGTATATGGAGGTGACAAAGAGCTCATCGTAAGAGGTTACGTTGATGCAAGCTTTGACACTGATCCGGACGATTCTAAATCGCAAACCGGATACGTGTTTACTTTAAACGGTGGAGCTATCAGTTGGTGCAGTTCTAAACAAAGCGTCGTAGCGGGATCTACATGTGAAGCGGAGTACATAGCTGCTTTGGAAGCAGCAAACGAAGGAGTATGGATGAAGGAGTTCATATCCGATCTAGGTGTCATACCTAGTGCATCGGGTCCAATGAAAATCTTTTGTGACAATACTGGTGCAATTGCTTTGGCAAAGGAATCCAGATTTCACAAAAGGACCAAACACATCAAGAGACGCTTCAACTCCATCCGGGATTTAGTCCAGGTGGGAGACATAGAGATTTGCAAGATACATACGGATCTGAATGTTGCAGACCCGTTGACTAAGCCTCTTCCACGAGCAAAACATGATCAGCACCAAGGCTCCATGGGTGTTAGAATCATTACTGTGTAATCTAGATTATTGACTCTAGTGCAAGTGGGAGACTGAAGGAAATATGCCCTAGAGGCAATAATAAAGTTATTATTTATTTCCTTATATCATGATAAATGTTTATTATTCATGCTAGAATTGTATTAACCGGAAACATAATACATGTGTGAATACATAGACCAACAGAGTGTCACTAGTATGCCTCTACTTGGCTAGCTCGTTAATCAAAGATGGTTATGCTTCCTAACCATGAACAAAGAGTTGTTATTTGATTAACGAGGTCACATCATTAGTTGAATGATCTGATTGGCATGACCCATTCCATTAGCTTAGCACCCGATCGTTTAGTATGTTGCTATTGCTTTCTTCATGACTTATACATGTTCCTATAACTATGAGATTATGCAACTCCCGTTTACCGGAGGAACACTTTGGGTACTACCAAACGTCACAACGTAACTGGGTGATTATAAAGGAGTACTACAGGTGTCTCCAATGGCAGATGTTGGGTTGGCGTATTTCGAGATTAGGGTTTTGTCACTCCGATTGTCGGAGAGGTATCTCTGGGCCCTCTCGGTAATACACATCACATAAGCCTTGCAAGCATTATAACTAAGATGTTAGTTATGAGATGATGTATTACGGAACGAGTAAAGAGACTTGCCAGTAACGAGATTGAACTAGGTATTGGATACCGACGATCGAATATCGGGCAAGTAACATACCGATGATAAAGGGAACAACGTATGTTGTTATGCGGTCTGACCGATAAAGATCTTCGTAGAATATGTAGGAGCCAATATGGGCATCCAGGTCCCGCTATTGGTTATTGACCGGAGACATGTCTCGGTCATGTCTACATTGTTCTCGAACCGTAGGGTCCGCACGCTTAACGTTACGATGACAGTTATTATGAGTTTATGCATTTTGATGTACCGAAGGTTGTTCGGAGTCCCGGATGTGATCACGGACATGACGAGGAGTCTCGAAATGGTCGAGACGTAAAGAGAAAAGGGGCAGCCCATAGCTGGCCGCCCCCCCCCCCCCTTCCCCAAGTCCTATTAGGACTAGGAGAAGGGGCCAGCCCCCCTCTCTCTCCTTTCCCCCTTGGGAGTCCTAGTTGGAATAGGATTGAGGGGGGGAGTCCTACTCCCGGTAGGAGTAGGACTCCTCCCGCACCCTCTCCTTGGCCGGCCGAACCCCTCCCCCTGCTCCTTTATATACGGGGGCAGGGGGCACCCCATAGACACACAAGTTGATCATTGTTGATCGTTCCTTAGCCGTGTGCGGTGCCCCCTGCCACCAAATTCCACCTCGGTCATATCATTGTAGAGCTTAGGCGAAGCCCTGCGTCAGTAGAACATCAAGATCGTCACCACGCCGTCGTGCTGACGGAACTCTTCCTCGACGCTTTGCTGGATCGGAGCCCGAGGATCGTCATCGAGCTGAACGTGTGCTAAGAACTCGGAGGTGCCGGAGTAACGGTGCTTGGATCGGTCGGATCGGGAAGAAGACGTACGACTACTTCCTCTACGTTGTGTCAACGCTTCCGTTGCGATCTACAAGGGTACGTAGATCAGACTCTCCCCCTCGTTGCTATGCATCACCATGATCTTGCGTGTGCGTAGGAAAATTTTCGAAATTACTACGTTCCCCTACATACCTCCCCTGCCTCTTCTTACTAACCAGTCGCTGTTTTGATGCTCCTCGTCGTCTTGTTTCCAACAAGCTTGAGTTTGCTCAATTCGGAGCTCATATGCAGAAGTTGTGGCAGTTTAGGCTCTTTTGCATCCTCTGTTTTCTTTGTTGTGTTCTTGAAAGCCTCAAGCGGTAGTACTGCTCTCTAGAGCGGTAGTACCGCTTGTAAGCAGCAGTACCGTGGCCCTGTGCCGCGCGTAGTACCGCTTCTTCTAGGGATACGCCTTTTTCGTGTCGAGTTTCGCGGTAGTAGAGCGGTAGTACCTCTTATAAGCGGTAAGCGGTACTACCTCTCCACCCGAGCGGTAGTACCTCTTATATGCGGTAAGCGGTACTACCTCTCTACCCGAGCGGTAGTACCTCTTATAAGCAGTAAGCGGTACTACCTCTCCCTAGAGCGGTACTACCTCTCTGCAGTTTTTCAGCTCGTGTTTTTCTCTTTCATGTCGAGTTTCGCGGTAGTAGAGCGGTAGTACCGCTTATAAGCGGTAAGCGGTACTACCTCTCCACCCGAGCGGTAGTACCTCTTATAAGCGGTAAGCGGTACTACCTCTCCACCCGAGCGGTAGTACCTCTTATAAGCAGTAAGCGGTACTACCTCTCCCTAGAGCGGTACTACCTCTCTAGCAGATTTTCAGCTCGTGTTTTTCTCTCTCGTTGGGGTGTTTTGACCGTGCTAAGCGGTAGTACCGCTCGTGGAGCGGTAGTACCGCTTGTGTGCGGGCTGAGAACATAACGGTTGGATTCGGGAGGCCCTATAAAAGGGGGTCTTCTTCCCCATTGAACCTAATCCTTTGAGCTCGTGTTCTTCCCCCATTGTTGACCTTCTTGGAGCTTGCTAACTCTCAGTCCCTCCATGGATTCTTGCTAGTTTTTGAGGGAAAAGAGAGAGGAGATCTAGATCCACATTTCCACCAATCACTTCCTCCTCTATGTGAGGGGAACCCCTTGGATCTAGATCTTGGAGTTCTTGGTGTTCTCCTTCTTGTTCTTCCTCTCATTTTCCTCCCTAGCATTAGTTGCTTCGGTGGGATTTGAGAGAGAAGGACTTGGGCACTCCGTGTGCCCTTGCCATTGCATTTGGTGCATCGGTTTGAGTTCTCCACGTGATACGTGGAAGTTACAAGTTGAGAAGCTTATTACTCTTGGGTGCTTGGTACCCTTGAGCTTGTTCCTCTTGGGTGCTTGGGAGCCCTAGACGGTTGTTGGTGTTCGGAGCTCAATCATCGTGGTGCAAAGCTCCGGGCAAGCGTCGGGGTCTCCAATTAGGTTGTGGAGATCGCCCCGAGCAATTTGACGGGTACCGGTGACCACCCCCAAGGGTTGCCAAAGTGTACGGGTTCGGTGACCGCCCCCAAGGGTTGCCACTTGTACGGGTTCGGTGACCGCCCTCAAGGGTCCCTTAGTGGAATCACGGCATCTTGCATTGTGCGAGAGCGTGAGGAGATTACGGTGGCCCTAGTGGCTTCTTGGGGAGCATTGTGCCTCCACACCGCTCCAAACGGAGATTAGCATCCGCAAGGGTGTGAACTTCGGGATACATCATCGTCTCCGTGTGCCTCGGTTATCTCTTACCCGAGCCCCTTTACTTATGCACTTTACTTTGTGATAGCCATATTGTTTCTTGTCATATATCTTGCTATCACATAGTTGCGTATCTTGCTTAGCATAAGTTGTTGGTGCACATAGGTGAGCCTAGTTGTTTTAGGTTTTGTGCTTGACAAATTAACCGCTAGGTTTATTCCGCATTTGTTCAAGCCTAAACCGTAATTATTTTAAAACGCCTATTCACCCCCCCCCCCCCTCTAGGCGACATCCACGATCTTTCACAACTTATTTGTGGCACTGCCGTTTAGGTCATATTGGTGTAAAGCGCATGAAGAAACTCCATGCCGATGGGCTTTTGGAATCACTTGATTATCTCTTGGTGTTGGCCGCCATGTTTGGTTAGGCCAACCCAACGGTCTTGATTTTGTCCCTGTAAACATTGTGACGACCTAATAAAGCTTTGCAGTTTGTCTAAAAAAAGCTAGCACAGTCTGGTTTCTTCCGTTTAATATTCTTTCCTTTTAATTTTTGTTTTCCTTTTTACATTCGGTTTTCTGTGTCTCTTCCTCATTTTCTCTGGTCTTTTTTTCTTTGCATCTTCACTTGGTTTTTTGGGTTCTTTTATTTTCACTGGGCTTTTTCTGTTCTTTCTTTTTTCTATGATTTCTTTGGTTTATTTGTTTATTTCTCGGTTTTTGTTGGGTTCTATTTATTCATTTGCTTTGGATTTTTTATTTATTTTCACGTTTTGTTTGTTTCTTTAATCGTTTTTATTGGTGGTTTTTTTTCGTTTTCTATGTTTCCTTCACTTATCTTTGTTGCTTTGCTTTTCTTTTTTGGTTTTCAATGGTTTTCTTATTTTCTTTGTACATTTTTCGTACGCATCAGGAACATTTATTGTGTAGACGTTTGCATTTTCCAAATAGATGGTTAACATTTTTTGACATCAACTTTTTTCATAAACATTGTACATTTGTGTATACATCAGGAACAGTCTTATATACATGTGTAACATTTTTCAAATACATGATAAACATTTTTCAAAACATATATTTTTAATGCCTACTTTTTTCATAAACTTTATACATATTTTTAATACACCAGGAACATTTTATGTATACATGTTTAACATTTTCCAAATACATGATTAAAATTTTATAATATTTTTTATGCCTGCTTTTTTCATAAACTTTATACATATTTTTTATACACCAGGAACATTTTATGTATACATTTTTAACTTCCAAATACATGATTAAAGTTTTAAAAAATATTTTTTTTGTGCTTACCTTTTCCATACAGATTGTATATTTTTTGTATACATCACGAACATTTTTATGCACATCTTTAAAAAAATTCAAATACATGATTAACATTTATTGAATCAAATATGTCTTGTATCCATGGGAAGTATTTTATTTATAAACATTTACCATTTTTCAAATACTTGGTTAACAATTTTTTACTACATGGTCAATATTTTTTCTATACACATTTTTAACATTTTTCAAATACAGGATTAACATTTTTGGGAAGTACATGATCAACATTTTTTCTATACACATGAAAAATTTGTGTTCTTAATATTTTTCAGATATAAGATTAACCTTTTTGGAATACATGACCAACAATTTTCTATACACATGTTAACATTTTCAAATGTTTGATTAACATTTTTCGAATACAAGTTTGAGATTTTTTTTAATAGATGGTCAACATGTTTCCTATAGAAAGTTAACATTTTTCAAATGCTTGCTTAGCATTTTTCTATACTTGTTTAACATTTTTGTAAATGCTTCATTGACATTTTTTAAATACATGATCAACTTTTTTCACACAATTTTTATACATTTTTCGTATACATGAAAACATTACAGTTATGCACATTTAACATTTAAAAAAATGTAATGTGTTTTTTGTAATATATTTATTTATAATATTTGGAATTAGAAAAGAAAACAAAAGGCGTGAAAAAAAAACGAGGTCGTGGCCTCCCGTGCGCCTGGGCTAACCAATTTATGGAAGTGCCTGACACGAGAGCACGCTAGCTCTCCCTATAAGAGAGACATAGCGAGGCCCGAGTAGCAACCACTTAGGACAGCAGATTTGATCACGAGAAATGACCAAATCAACAAAACAGACGGTAAAAAATGTCCAAGTGGTGGGAGAGCTGGGATTAGGCACACTTTTACTGTCCTAAATGTGTTAGTGGGTAAATAAGAAGCAATAAGGTGGAGTACTTACGGGTCACCACATCAAGTTGATGCGCCCGAATATCCAATTGCGCTATTGGATGTACAAATCCTCTGGCAACTCACCGAGCATCTCTAAAGTTTCCACTCCAACATATGCAAGTTATGCCAGCTCAACATATTTAAGGCATTGATCCACAAACCAATTTTGATACCTTCTAGTGACCCTGGCTAACACCTCATTGGTTGCGTGACCACGAGGGATATTCCTTTTAGTGGGATTAATATTTGGGTTGAGTTGCATGGGAACGATGATGAAGCTCTCAATTAGTGGAGGTACATTTATTAATTGGTCTATGGATACGTTCATGATCTCCCGTGTTGATGGCGCAAGCATATACATGGAGCTCTAGGTCTCTTAACGGTACTACTAGTGGAGGTGTGTTACAACATTTTAATTTCCTTTGGGGTTTTTATATGTTCCTTGTATCAATGCTTATCTACTTCCTTACCTTTCACTTTTGAAGGGAAGTGTCAGGTTTGAACATGAACTCAATTTTGTTTCATCGTATTCCCTTGAAATATTTATATGCCGAAGATACACCATTTCAAGTTTCATGTTAAATTTTGGGACTTTTCTAAGTAAATATCAAATATTAAATCAAATTTGAACTACATGTAAATTAAAAATTCCCAAAATTTGGTAGAAAAATCGCATTTGGTTTCTTGACTATGTATTTCGGTCATATATCCAGGAAATAACTACATGTTCATTAATTTGATATGCAGTGCACGCGCCTCATGGTTGTCTTCACTTTCTAAACAACCTACATCATAGCCTTTTCAAATGTTTTTGAAATTATAACCACGATGATTATGCGATGCAAATTTCATAGTTTTCGGAGAACATCTATTTTTTTGGTAAATTCCAAAACCATTTGCATAAAATTATGTTGGTGTTTGAATATTCCCATCTGCATGTTTGAAATTACCAAACATTTGTTACATGAGGCCAAAATATGTGCCAATTGCCTTAGTTACGGCACTTCCTCCAAATTTGGGAAACATTTAAATGCATCATTAAATTTCAATTTTAAGTATATCCAGTGAAATACAATGGTTCATAAATACATATAGCAACTAAATCTACATAGTTAAAACTAATTTTTAATACAATACCATAAAAATAAAACACTAAAAACCAAAAAACTACACAAAACCAAAATACCTACATATTATACCAGTGGTGGGCCACACTTAAGGAACAGCACTGGTAAGACTTGACTTAAGACTTTGCCAGGCCAAATTGGGGCCCATATTACTAGTGGCGGTCGTCTATAAGACTATAACTATCTGCCATTGCTGTTGTAAGTACCAGTGGAGGGCAGTCCTAAGATACCACTACTCGTAAGTTTGGCACACGGGTAACCTGGCCCTAGTTTACGAGTGACAGGTGCAACTAGCCTGACAGGACCAGTGACCTAAGATATGCAAATCTGGCTGTAGAGGACCATACAATAAGCCAAAGTATGCGATCTGGGCTAAATCACCATAAAGACTAGCCCTTGTGCGCCATCTACTCTCCGAGAGCCCGAAACAATGGTCCAGTAGTCCTATGTCTGGAACACTTCTACCGACATAGGGGAATCCATCGTTCCCACACAAGTTCTATGTAGGGTTGGGAATGAATCCCCAACAAATAGCCAAGTCCATTCACCCTGTATTTGATCGATTGCTAGCAATCGCATATTAAAGATTCCGACCCGAGATCAGAGACATGTGACTTGAGCGTGCATGATCATACAACGGTAGATGCTACGCAGCTAAGCCGGGGTGTCGGCACATAGTAGATTTTATGAGTTGAATATTCAAGCTTGGGGACGCCCAAGGTACCCAAAAGTAACATTTCAAGAAGCCTCGGTCTCTCAATAATTCTAGAATTTAACCTTAGGGATTGGCAATCCAACAAAAGAGATGAACATGACCGAATTAGAGAAATCACTTGTTTATTTCATTCGTCCCTCCCATATCATTTACATGGTTGTTTCATTTGTGAAGTTCATTTAGCCTTCTCAGCCCCTTGATTCCCTTGAGCTGAAACCCCGGGTGTAGACCTTCCCATTGAAGACACCGATGAAAAATATGTCATCATTTTCTATTTCTACAACTTGATGCATTCAGTTTCATGTCGACAATACATATAGGACTAGTGAGTGATGACCGAACATTAGTTGATTAACACATATATAGGGATTTTCAAGCTAATATCGGAATTGGGGCATCGAACTGGATGCCAGGAAACCCCTCTGGGCGCCACACGGTCAAGAGACACAGCCCAGGTCCAGGACACATGGGAGCTATGTGGGCCCCATAGGCTACCACTTGGTTTGGTCCAGGCCCACTAACTCTCTTTCTTCATGTTTATTGACTTTAATTGTTTTCTGGCTACTACTATGACTAACTGATTTTCACCAAAAAAAACTTAAGATATTGACACTAGCTATCAGAATCTACTGAGGCAGACCTACCATGACATGATTACCAACACCACTCTCACGGTTGCTATTTTTTGTGGAACAAAGTTATATAAAGTATTTTGTAGGCCCAATTATGAACTCTTTATATATACCTAGCCTACTCGTTGTGATGAATCAAGAACACAACCAAAAAAATTCTTGGATGATCCAACCAACACATTGGAGATTGTTTTAAGAGTCCCTCGGGGAATGGAGTTGTGGAGTTCCTACTCTACAAAGGAACGAGACTAGTGGGGGTTAACAAAATCAATATTTTGTCGTTCTTGTGGGTATGGACGGTAGTAATGTTTCCTTTGTTTACATGCACATATATGCTGATATTTCTATATTTCAAGTTGTAAACGCATGCATAGTGATAAAATGCAACATTATGGGACCACCTCGTATGTGCTAATTGTTGTGTGTTTGGGCTTTTACCATGTCTCCCGAAACCTTTCCGTACTTGGTGTTAGCAGCTGATAATGAGGGAGGTTTCTTGGTTGCACATATAATATAGCATGCATACATGAATTATTCAAACCAGTAGTACCCTCTTCACAATTTATTTCCATTCATATGGTCTTATTAGGTTAGAAACACAAGTACGATAGACCAGGTACAAATGAACATTGTTGCACCCAACTAATCCAAGAGACTATTATCCCACACAACTGCCTGGTCCACCATAAAAACACTTGGCGTGATCAATGGGAGTAATAGAGTAACATTTCTCATTGCTCACAACAACGGAGAAGTCTGTCATGATAGGCCTGCTCCTCTCATCCTGGTCGATGAATCGAAGGTCGCTAAAAGATGTCGAACGACCCCGTCCAGCAGCCTTTGGGTTCGTTCCACTTCCCATAGGAGGTGTTAGGAGTGCCCTTTTTGTGGTCACAAAGCCACCAAACTCGAGCTGATTTGCATGAGTTCCCATGTATGCGAACAGTGATCTAGGATAGTAGCCCACCGCTGTTGGGACACTATTGAACCCGCAATAAACCCACCAGTCTCCAGTTTTTTTCCTGCCATAGAATGAAATTTAGGGAACATGAAAGTATTTAGGAACTATGTAGTATCAAAAAGGCAATGCTTTCTTTTTCCGTCTCATCAGAGCCCATTCTTCTATCTATTGCACTTTGACTATGTAATAAAACTAAAAAACAATTGTTGGCACGATTGCAAAAGGGCTGTAAGATTGTGTACCTGCTTATAAGTTCTAACCATAATAAAATATTGCACGAGAAAAGATTGACTATAATACATTATTAATAGAAAAAGAAGAACGATGCAACCCTCACCTTCAACACTCTGACTATGATAGTTTGTATTCCACCACCAACACCAGAACCACGATGTATTATTTGTCCCAGTGTTATAGTAGCGCCATCAGCTCGTACGAAACCACGACACTTCATGTTAAAGCACCCAGTTTTATGATATCCATCCCTCTGTTGCATATATGTATATATATTGATGAGTGACTAACTACAAATTTCACATATGAGCATGATTACTTGCATGATAAAATATAATCATCACTATCACATACCGTCCAGTAGGTAAAGAAGTGAGGATAAGAGTCACCATAGAGATCTGGAGAGATCTGTACAAAAGGTTAGAAATTTAGAGAGAAAAATTCCTTATACAAGAAGAAATTTATAAACATATTCTTATATTGGGATGGGGGTATTTGAGTTAAAATTGTCCAAGATATGGAAATAATCTTATGGGGACGTTTGACAACCGTGGAAAGCCTGTTCTCCAAATATCTCACTAACGCCCGAGATATTAGTAGTCACTACGTTCACATAGATTACATAACAATGAAAATGAAAAATAATTGTTGCGTACATGCCATCCTGCATCGACCGAATTTAGGCTTGACTCTGCACCATCTCCAGTGTGGCTTACCCAAAGTCCGGTTGAACTCAACTGTCCAGGATTTAGTTTGTGACCATAAACATCCATGGTGGCGTGTAAGCCATAGTATTTCTCGATTGGACTCGCATGTGCTACATACTGCATAGTAAAAATACTCAAATAGACAATTACACTCATGAATGCAGTAAAAATATGCATTGCAACATCATAAAAGTGTATGGATACGAGAAGTACAACTATTCAGCAATTATACACTTATATTTGCTACCAAGACATGACTTTGCTATATCTCTGTTAGGATTAACCATTGCAAGTTTGGCCTTCAACTAAATATTTTTTATTGGAATTAAGTAGAATAGGTATCTCATATATGGTCGAACCACTGTGTTAATGTGCCATCCTATAGAAATAGTGAAGAAATTAAGAGTGCTAACCATATTACTTGAAGTGTACAAATCAACATTAGGTCTACTGATCCAATTAACATGAATGAAAATACGCATGTAATTATCCTAATTTAATGTGAAGTACTCCCTCTATACCGAAATACTTGTAGTTGGGGGAAACTAGTACAAGTTCCCCCAACTACAAATATTTCGGTACAGAGGGAGTATGTTTGAAAGGAAACTCTAACAGCAACTGGAAGAACCTGACTGAAAACTATAGGGGAGGTAAGATAACATAGGAGAAACATGAAACTAGGGAATGTCCAATTCTGATGCATGACTATTTATCATTTGAAGTATCATACACAAATAGGAAGTAACACTATGTTGTAAAATTCACTATAGTCGTAACAAACACATATTTTGTTTCCAAATGGAAATTTGTAGTACTTCATTATTTTTCACAAGATATGGATAGTGGAATTTATGTTCATCTAAGAAAGCGAAGATCAAGAATAATTACTCGCATGTGTTACATCCCCTGCATTAGAACCATCTCTAGTAATTCTTGTCCTGTTGGTGTTTGACTTCAAGCTTATGAACTTTCTTTTCCCTAAACCATATAGCTCATATTCTCCTACTGAATCATCATTTTCCTAGGAGAAAAAACAAGAATATAACGTCAATAGAGAAATGACAAACTTTTCCAATAGATTCATGAAATTTATGGTAATGTTAATTTTGAAGCTAAAAAATCCCCTAACATTATGAAATGTGTGTCGTGGAGAAAACAATAGGTCATCGCTCTATTGTATCCCCTTTCTCGGAAATAACAAGCCACAACCACATGAAGTCGATCGTGCATCTTTCCAACAATCAAAGATATATGTGGTGATGGGACAACAAGTATAAATCAAAACAGTGCTGTTTTTTGTATTTCTTGACCTTATAGCTCCTCATTGGAACTGGGAGGCCAATCTTGAGGTGAAATCTAAGAGTTAGCACCAATATTAGTTGGACCTAGAACCTCAACTCCGGTTCATAAATCTTTATGATCACCTCAATAAGGGCACAAAAACTCTATAGATTCACAAATCTGGCATATGCAGTCCGACCTTTAACCCCAACCCTTCTTCTTGTTTAATCCATCAACAATCACTCTCTAGATAATAGGTTCTATCAAACCAGATAAAATATATGTATCTCCCTATACATAATACTCACAAGAATCTATATATTTGTATAACATTGCAACATTTACCCTTTGAGTAGGAGAATTCAATCGAGCACCTTCAATTTGATGTGCGAAAAAAAGCAAACATAGGGAACATGCTTGCAACACTAGACCAAGTCTTAACATTTTGGATTGGGGATGAAGGACACAATATACTCTGGGCATCTGGTTTAAATAGACTTCATACAATAGAAGGGGATGCCCAGTCTTGTCCTTTATGGAAAAAGTAGATATGCTATATCTTTCTTTAATACTAGTACACACAATGGATATTAAATGATAAGATATTGCAACATAAATGCACACATTGAGATCAAGTAAAAAATATATATAAAATATTTCTTTAGTACTAGTAGACATGTTGGAGATTAATTGACAAGATAGTGCTACAAATATGCACATGATAGAATCAAGTAAAATACTAGATGTTGCAAATAAATGGGGGCATTACTGGAAGATCGGTGGCTCCCACGTGTCATTGAGGCAATACATCTAATATAATGTTTGATATATGTTGAACCCCATGACGGGAAAATAGCATAGTACTAATAGTATTACTAAACCATCGATGGCACGCGTTATTGCGCTCGTCTTTCTATGATGTTGATTTTTAGGTCTTGATGGAATTGTCTGCAGGCTATCTGAAAGTTAAAACAGTAGTAGTATCATATACAATAAGGTGTTTGCTGTCTTTTTAAGAGGTATTGTTGTAAAAGAAACAACATAGCACTTGTTCATGCATTTATCCTAAACACAAAGATGTTCAAGTCGTAGGGGTAGATAGCAACTACTACTAACTCCTGTTACGGATCAATACCACATGTTCCATTGATGTGTGTGTGTGTGTGTGTGTGAGAGAGAGAGAGAGAGAGAGAGAGAGAGAGAGAGAGAATAATGTACCGCATAAATCTGCGCCTTTAAGCTTTTTTCTTCTCACCATTCTTGATCTAACAAGCGTGACCAGCAAACTAATGCGATAAATTTACAGGGGTGTGCACAAAGCAGACCTCATAGGCCAAATAAAAGTATAGTAAGTAAACGCCAAGGGCCTGCATAGGGAAAAAAGTAATCTCATGGATGAAAACATAGTGGTGAAATAAAAAGCAGCAGTCACATACAGTGCTTGTAAGTAGTAACATTTGAGTGGGATCCACATGGAATTAAGCTTTTCTTTCATACAATGAAATTAAAAAAAGTAGATCTCACATCGGTACATTCTAGGACATGTTTGAAGACACAACAACATTGAGAATGAAACATATTTGCTTACTATGCATCGAACAACTCAACACATGTTCTAAAAGGTAGGTACCTCCCATCAATCCCAGAACCATCGGAGGTACTAGGTGCTGAATAAAGGCAATCTGGAGATCATGTTACTGTGTTAAGAATATGCCCACCTACAAATATACAAATTCAGATAAAAGAAACCTGGATTTTAATGAACAAACACTGAAGCCCTATCAGACTGCAATCACCACAACATAAACCAAATTTTTTGTTTCGGTGATATTCCACTAGTCTAAACCTTTTACGGACCCATCCAAGCAATGACTCGTGATGAACCAATGATTAGCCCAATTCATACCACCATGCAAAAGACAATTTGGTGCAAAAAGAAGTTAATTGTGTTTATTTTCTTAATACGTAGAGCTTGAACAACAATGAAACATGATTCAAACCATTGTAATAGAAAACATCAGGGAATTAATTAATTGTCATTTTTATTCATGGTGATTATCTCAGTGCGCCCAAAATAAAATTTCACAAGAGAGCTATTAGCCATACCGACCACTATAGAATTTAGAGAAATCAGTCGTTGTGGATAATTCGAGACAATTATTAGTCAGTTTCGAAACTGTTGGTGCGCACTTATAATTCTCGATGAAATTAAGTAATCTCAGCATGTTGCACCCTAACAAAGAACTAACTGCTACAATTAGGTACATCACCAAGGAGAAATGTAGGTAGTGTTTGCATGCACTTGCAATGAGAAATTACTATTACTTTCTTCAGGAAAGACATCAACGAAATGTCATAACACCTCCCAATACAATTATATCTTAGGGATAAGTCGAATGGTCAATTTTGTTGGATTAATTAGATAGAACCAGTTGCAGCACCTGCAATAAAATAAGAAAGAACACGGCAATGCTACACTGAGTTATGGATCAGTTGTCTTTTCCTTTCTTTTTTGCGAGAAAGATATATGGATCAATTGTAGGGTAATCATCAAACAATTATCATGTTTATAAAAATTGATAGGAATTCTCATTCACAATACATATTTTGTTTGTAGTATGTTGTCCAAACAAAAACTTAGAAGTTGCACAAAGAAACTGAAGGTAGCTTTTGAAAGTTGAAAGTGTAGAAGAAATATTCTGATGTATATGTTAGGGCCCCAGACTTTAGTTTCGCCCTGGGCCCCTAAAATCTCAGGGTCGGACATGTACCATACCGGACACTGTAGAATTTACAGAAACCAGTCATTGTGGATGATTCGAGACAATTATCAGTCAGTTTGGAAAATGTAGGTGAGTACTTATAATGCTCCATGATAATTAAGTTATCTCGGCATGTTGTGCGCTAATAAAGAACTGACTGCTGCAATCATGTAGATCACCAAGGGGAAAGAACAAAAATCCAAAACATTAGCGAAGAACGAAAGCAGAAAAGCCAGAGCACTTCACCTTTCTCCTGAAGTGGGTGTGCTAGGTGGAAGGTCGCGGGTGGTTGGATTGTCAGGAAGCAGGAGCTGCGCACACACGCTCGACAAGATGAAAGGGAGAAAGGGGAATTAGAAAGGGCGTCAGGGATCAGAGATGAAGGAAGGTGAAGAGCTAGCATCAGATCAGGATGGCACAGCCATACCCGCCGATTGAAGAGCCCTTGCGATGACGTCGGTTTCATCTGAGTAGAAGCGACCACCATGCATACCCGATCTATTCCTATTTAGTACTTAGAGTCGAAGCAGAACAGCCACCGCATCCCCGATCTATTCCTATTTAGACCGCCGCCCCCTGTCCATTATCTTTGCAAGCAAAGTGTTTTTTTCGGAGACGTGAACGCATCGAGGTCCGTATTGTTGGACTGTCTACGCTCGGTTAGATGAATGGGCTTCTGGGTCCATCCATGCCCATTTTAATTCCCATTGCTTGCTTTGTCCAGTCTTGGTTCTTTTCAGTTTTCCATTCCTTTTTCAATTTCCATCTACCACGGTTTCTACATTTGTTTACTTTTCATTTCAATTTTTGTTTTTATCTTGGGTTTTTCTAAATTCTTTTCATCATTTTTTTAGTTTTCATTCTTTTTTCTTATTTTATTTTCCCTTTCAATTTTATGAACATCCCAAGAAATTTCTATTTTTTCAAAAGTATTATTAAAAGTATTCCAGATATAAGGGTTTTTTATATTAAAAAAATCAGAAACTTTTAAAACTTTCATGAATTTTCAAAAGGTGTTTATAAATTTAAAATGTTTGAAAAAATCCATGAATTTTAGATGAATTATTTATTATCTTAAAGTAATTTAAATTTAAATATTCATGAATATTTAAAGAAATCTTGTCAATTTGAAAAAATATATTAATTAGAAAATAATCGTTGATTTGATAAATTCACACATTTTTAACATTCAAAATTTTAAAAATTATGTTTAATTTTTAAAAGGTTCACTGATTTCAGGAAATGTTCATAGTTGTTCTAAAGAAACATTCGAGTTTGTATGAAAATAAATAGAAAATGTTCATAGTTGTCGAGTATTTATAGAGATAAAAATACTGAGTACAAAACCAGATCAAACTGTTCAAACATAGAAATTTATATGGAATTCCTTATGATCTATGTTCCTTCGAATTGACAAGTAAACACACGTGGAAATACTGATGGGATGGCCCAACTAGACGACAAGGTCTCGACGGTTTGCTTTCCGCCGTACGATTTTCTTTTCAGCTTAACAATATTCTTTCACCCCCTCAAAAAAATATTCTTTCTATTTTTTCGTCTCCTTCTTTTTGCTTCATTTTTTCTTTTTATTTTTTTTTTATTTTCAAATTCAAGTAAAATTCATGAACTTTTCATTTCATGGACTGTTGGTCTTACATGAATATTTTTCAATATGAAAATATTATTTTAAGTTCTATAATAGTTGAACAAGTTACGAAAATTTCAAACATTAAGAACAAATGTTTGGTTTGTGAATTTTTTAAAAGTCATTTTGAACAATTGAAGAAAAAAATTATGATGTTTTAATTTATGGATGTTTTTTGTATATTTTTCTAATTTATGCATGTTTTAATTCTTTAAAATTTTCTAAAATTCAAAATAATAGTGAACATTTTTAAAACAAATCAAATATTTAATCTTAAATACGGGTAAAAAATGATCCAGATCTATTATCAAAGTTCAACGGAAATATAAAACATCTCAAACATATTAAAAATTACACAACATTTCAAGACCACCAAACAACCACTACTACTGCCAGAACAAGCCACTGAGGTGCCGATGTCACCGCTGCCTTACCAGAACGGGGTTGACCTTGTCGATGACAACCGAAAAATATTCGTGCATGTGCCCTAAGGGCCAACGCTCTGGGGCCGTAGTCGTTGTCGTTGAACCCGTGCAGATCTAAAGCATCTGTCACCAAATCTTGCCAAGTGACGAGAAACCCTACTCTCACCACCCCAAAGAGACAGCAAGAATCTACGCCATGTGTTTATATTTGTATAAAACCAACTAGGGAAAACTATGAAGAAGAAGAAGAAGAGGGCATGCAGCAGCAAACCAACTAGCGAGAGCGCGGCGGCCTCGACTGGCGAGCCTGCAAGGAAAAGACGCCCGTCTTATCACCGGCAGGACGGCCCACATGCCACGTGCATGTAGGCTTAATTTTGTTTTCCTTATTTTTCAGTACAGATTTTTGGCGCCAGCGCAAGCATGCCTGCTCCTGGTCATGCCTTCACGTCAACAGACCATTAAGGTCAATATATTGACCAAGTTGTGACTGTGATGGATATCACGTACGCACCTCCAAGGCTGACACTCAAACCCTCTGTTGTTTCCGGATCACGCGGCTTGGACATATATTGACATCTGTTACGATTATGCATCGGTCCGTTTGGTGGTTTGGCATACTTTTTCCCACAAAATGGAGGCAAACTGGGGGTTTTGCGGGCGTTTGGACCGCGTCTGACTAATCTGGCCCACCAAAAACTCCTCTCTCACACCCGTGCGCGTTCCCGCCCTAAGCTAGCTGCCTGCATTCATGTTCCAGAGCAGATGCAATCGCTCACTGTAGTCGGTATTAAAGTGGCTCGCCGGCCGAGAGTTTGTGCTAAGGAACCTACTCAGACGCCTTGAGCTCCTCATGTTCGTTCCTGTGCCGGACGGCATTAAACGCCTCTTCGGTTGGCTCCTCGCATCCGCCGGTATGAGGATGTTCTTAGCTAGCACCATTTGGACAAGCACATCAAATCATGGACCTGAAGTGCTGCGTGTTCTTATAGGATTCTTTGAGAAAAAAGGTGCGCTGTT
The DNA here is from genome assembly GCA_034509565.1 of Triticum monococcum. Classification (NCBI taxonomy): domain Eukaryota; kingdom Viridiplantae; phylum Streptophyta; class Magnoliopsida; order Poales; family Poaceae; genus Triticum; species Triticum monococcum. Next base: position 6,305,200 of record CM067847.1, on the reverse strand, counting down.
TATTAAAACTGAGAAGAATCTCCATGCATTTTTAGGTTTTATTCCTCCTTTCGATACTGTATTCCTTTTCAACAGTCCACTGACACATCTGATTGGAGTTTGGGTATACTTGTGTTGAGTAATATATCCGTTATCCCATTATGAATCATTAATGATTAAGTTCGTATTTGGTCGTCTTCCACTGAACATGCATGCATGTCTGATATTTATTGTAAGAATTGGGCTTTCCTTTGAGGTGTACAGGCAAATAATTATGGTTCATTGAGCTAGAACTTTTCAGTAGTTCTTTCAGTCCTTAGTAAGGTGGCTGCTAGCAGTACATTTCCTACCAAATGGCATCCTTATGCTAGGGAGGTTGCATGAAGTTGAATATGCCGGGGGTATCTATAGTTCCTCAGCAATGTCGTCGAATGATATATATAATGTCCATACACATCAGTGTCGGTTACAATTGTTACTTACCGGATCCAAAGTATTCAGTCTACCAAGTCACCATGACTAAGAAAGGTGTGACGCATATGCAATCCCAACAAGACTTCAAGTCCAGGCGTATTTCCGGAAGCGGCAGCTGCCCTGTCGGCGGTGACGGGGATGGCCGCGGCCGGATCTGGTGAACCGGGCGCGGGCGCGCACCGGCGGCTCCGGCGGCCAGCAGAAGGGGGAGGAGGAGGAGGGGGGTGGCCTGTGTTGCCATGGTGAAGCTGGATGCCTAGCAGGAGCTTGGCGATAGAAGAGAGGAGGAGGAGGAGGTCAAGGCAGAGTAGTAGGATTCACGTACTTACAGGAGGAGTTCACCGTCCCGCGCTCGCACTCTTCTCAGCTGCACAGGTTGCAAGCAAAATCACACGATTGCATTCTTCACATCAATCAAAACCTATGGTCTACATCAGCCACTTATCTCCCCGGTCGTCACTAAGGATCACTGCCGAAATTAGACAGAGAGAGAGAGAGGCTGCCAAATAAAACAAAGCAGGTATTGTACTCAAGTAATGCAAATGTCAGCATCCTCCTCCCACTAATAGAAATCCCATATGTGTAAACATTCCAGCTAGTAGATGGCTATTCAGCTACGGAAAAGAAAATTAAACCGGGGTAAAGTTAAATTACACAATCAGCTTTGTTTGCACGCTAAAACATCTAGGAGTAGTTCGTATCAGGACGTGAGGAGTGATGTATTAGTAGCAAAAGCTTCAACATACAAATAAAAGAGAGAGAAAATAGAGATAGTGTGTTTCATTCGCACGGGACACTACAAGAACTCTTACAATAATAGTGTATAATAGTAAAGGTGACACGGTAGTCAGTTTAGATTCATTCCGTGACTGGCTTGGGCTGCTTGACTTTTCTAAATTAGTGTTGAGATATATGAGCAAATTTAAAGGGATAAGTATATTTTTCGTCCTCGAACTTTTCCGGGAGTTTAGAAATCATCCCTCAACTCAAAACCGGATAGTTTTCGTCCCTTAACTATCAAAACCGGATAGTTTTCGTCCCTCATGCCGCTTCGGGCGGTTTTCGTCCGCATGAACAGTAAACCGATGAACAGTAAATTTAAAAAATAGCAAAAATGTCAAAAACATCTGGAAATTTGTGGGATCAAAGTTCCTCGGGTGCACAAGGTGTGTATTTTTTTTTCTATTTAGACATTCAAGGAGCTCGTGACAACGGAAGAACCATAAATATGTACGCCGGTGAACAGTAAATTCGGAAAAAAATAGAAAACAAATTAAAAAATATGAAAAATGTTGACATACAAGATGCTCGGGTGCTCAATGTGTCTGCAAAATTTCATTGTGTTTGGACATTGTGGGATCTCGTGGCAAAAAAAAATTGGCTGAGAAAGAAACTTTGAAAAACTGCACTATTTTGTTTTTTTTTGCGAGAGCTCCTCCTATGTCATTTGAGCACGAAAATATGCACGGACCTTGCACACCCATGCATCTTTGATGCCAAAAAATTTCATATTTTTTTGCTATTGTTTAATTTACTGTTCACAGACGTACATATTTAAATTTTTCTTTCTCATGAGCACCTGGAATGTCCAATCAATATGAAAAAATTTACGCACCTTGCGCACCTGAGAAACTTTGATCCCACAATTTTTTAGTTTTTTTATTTTTTCTGCTATTTTTTCGAATTTACTGTTCATGACGGACGAAAACTGCCCAAAACGGCATGAGGGATGAAAACTATCCGGTTTTGATAGTTGAGGGACGAAAACTATCCGGTTTTGAGTTGAGGGATGATTTCTAAACTCTCAGAAGAATTCGAGGACGAAAAATATACTTATCCCAAATTTAAATGATTTACGTCTTTCTAGATTATAAATCCCGCATCTCGAATTTTGGAAATACGGTGACTTGCACATGTCTTTCTTTCATCTATCCTTTACATAAGTAGGAGCATGGTTAATAATACGGCCAACTCCTGGCTATAAGATGTCGACATATCATCTATAGCCATCACTTACAGTCATTCGCACAACAAGGTTAGATATAAAGTTGGCTATAAGATTAGTGTCTTCTCTCTATCTCTTTCTTCATATTTATTGCATCCGCCTAGGAGCATGCATATAGCTAGGCTGTTGCATGAGAATCCACTCGTTTTACCTTTTCATGAGAGAGAGAGAGAGAATAATGTACCGCGCAAATATGCGCCTTTAAGCTTTTTTTCTTCTCACCATTCTTGATCTAATAGGCATGGCCGGCAAACTAATGCTATAAATTTACAGGGATGTGCACAAAGAGCAGTTCAGACCTCATAGGCCAAATAAAAGTATATTAAGTAAACACCAAGGGCCTGCATAGCAGGGGCGGCGGAGCCAGGATTTGGACATATGGGGGGGGGGGGGGGGGGGCGCAAGCCAAGTTGGCAAAAAAATATCATGTGCGAAAAAATAACCATCTAGTATTATAAAGGTTTTGCTTTGGTCTATAAAAGCATCAGTACATTTGAATTTGTTTAAATTTGTCTCTATAGTTGCCAGTAAAATCATTAATTGGTACCTTAGCTTATAATTATCTGTGAATGTAGCTTATTATGCAAAGATGAAGCAAGCTGTCTCGCATTTTAGTGCAAAGTCGTGTCTTGACGATTTTAGTAGTCGAATAAATTCGCTTTACGTAGGCCATTGAGACCGAGAGAATTATAACTAGTCGCATCGACATGCCTCAAAAATGAATAAATTTGAATGGTGTGTGGCGGCACATTTCTCTTCATCTAGTCAGAACTGAATTCTCCAAATTAGATACGATGTATAAATTCGTAATATGAATCTTTTTACATAGACATGAACTAGTAGATGATAACTTGTAGCACGGCGAAAATTTATAGCACGACGTGTAAGATAACAAAAATCTTCACAGCATCATAGATCACAAAACCAAAGTATTAAGTAATTAAACCTGACATATAAGTCTGACACGAACAGAAAGAGAACTGAGAAAGATTAATAGACAGGGTAGTGTGTTTACCATGGCTAGTTCAGTAGATCGTTAGCTGAAGCTTGAAGAATCGAGGAGTGATCTTACTGTAGCACCGAGCAGGGAGGGCGACGGCGGCGACGCACATGCTAATCACGGAAGAGCGCTAGGGCCGGCAAACTAGAGGACGCCATCCGGCCATTAGTGGGCTTTCTCATGGGCCCTTTTCCTTTTCTTCAAGTTTACCTGAGTCCAGGGGGGGCCAACTCAGCCTTGTTATCGCTAATTTCCTGGTAGGTGGTGAATGCTAGTCGATCGTTAGGGGGGGGGGGGGGGCAGGCCCCTGCTCGCCCCCCCTTGTCTCCGCCACTGCTGCATAGGGAAAAAAAGTAATCTCATAGATGAAAACATAGTGGTGAAACAGAAAGCAACAGTCACAGAAATCATAACACATTGCTTGTAAATAGTAACATTTGAGTGCGATCCACATGGAATTAAGCTTTTCTTTCATACAATGAAAGTAAAAAAAACAGGTCTCACATCGGTACATCCTAGGACATGTTTGAAGACACAACAACATTGAGAATGAAACATATTTGCTTACTATGCATCGAACAACTCAACACAGGTTTTGAAAGGTACGTACCTCCCAGCAATCCCCGAACCATCGGAGGAACCAGGTGCAGAATAAAGGCAATCTGGAGATCATGTAACTCATGTTAACAGTGTTAAAAATATGCCCACCTATTCATATCATAATGGGAACGAAATTGATGCAACCTACAAAGACACAAATTCAGATAGAAAAATCTGAATTTTAACGAACAAATACTGAAGTCCTATCAGGCTACAATCCCCACAACATAAACCAAAATTTCTATTTCAGTGATATTCCACTACTCTAAACCTTTTACGGACCCATCCAAGAAATGACTCATGATGAACCAATGATTATCCCAATTCATACCACCATGCATAAGACAATTTGGTGCAAAAAGAAGTTACTTGTGTTTATTTCCTTAATAAGTAGAGCTTGAATAACAATGAAACATGCTTCAAACCATTCTAATAGAAAACATCAGGGCATTAATTGTCATTTTTATTCATGACGATTATCTAAATGCACCCAAAATAAAATTTCGAAAGAGAGCTATTAGCCCTAGTGGCCACTGTAGAATTTACAGAAATCAGTCGTTGTGGATAATTTGAGACAATTATTAGTCAGTTTGGAAACTGTTGGTGCGTACTTATAATTCTCGATGATAATTAAGTTAGCTCAGCATGTTGCGCCCTAACAAAGAACTGACTGCTACAATTATGTACATCACCAAGGAGAAATGTAGGTAGTGTTTGCATGCACTTGCGATGAGAAATTACTATTACTTTCTTCAGGAAAGACATCAAAGAAATGTCATAACACCTCCCAATATAACTATATCTTAGGGATAAGTCAAATTGGTCAATTTTGTTGGATTAATTAGATAGGACCAGCTACAGCACGTGCAATAAAATAAGAAAGAACACGGCAATGCTACACTGAGTTATGGATCAGTTGTCTTTTCCTTTCTTTTTTGCGAAAAGATATATGGATCAGTTGTAGGGTAATCATCAAACAATTATCATGTTTATAAAAATTGATAGTAATTATCATTCATAATGCATATTTTGTTTGTGGTATGTTGTCCAAACAAAAACTTAGAAGTTGCACAAAGAAACTGAAACTAGCTTTCGAAAGTTGAAACCATAGAAGAAATATTCTGATGTATATGTTAGGGCCCCAGATTTTAGTTTCGCCCTGAGCCCCTAAAATCTCAGGACCGACCCTGTACCGGACACTGTAGAATTTACATAAATCAGTCGTTGTGGATGATTCGAGACAATTATCAGCCAGTTTGGAAAATGTAGGAGAGTACTTATAATGCTCCATGATAATTAAGTTATCTCGGCATGTTGTGCCCTAATAAACAACTGTCTGCTACAATTATGTAAATCACCAAGGGGAAAGAACAAAAATTTAAACCATTAGCGAAGAAAGAAAGCAGAACAACCAGAGCACTTCACCTTCTCCTGAAGTGGGTGTGCTAGGTGGAAGGCCGCGGGTGGTCGGATTGTCAAGAAGCGGGAGCAGCGCACACGCGCCCGACAAGATGAAAGGCGAATTACAAAGGATGTCAGGGATCACAATTTCAAAATATGTTCATGTTCCAAAAAGCCTTTCAAGAATTTCAAAAAAAAAATCTTGTTTGAAAATTTTGTTCACCATTTCAAAAAATCATGTTTTTGAAAATGTTCAGTAATTTCACAAAAATGTTCTCGTTTCGATTTTTTTTTATGTTCATGTTTTCGAAAAATGTTCAGGAATTTCAAAAAATCTCTTTTTCAAAATATTTTCACAATGTCATTCAAAAAATGTTCTTTTTTCAGAAAATGTACAGGAATTTCAAAATATGTTCTCATCTCAAAATTTTGTTCACAATTTGCGAAATATTTTCATGTTTCAAAATTGTTCAGGAATTTCAGAAAATATTTATTTGTTTTCATAAAATTCACAATGTCAGAAAATATTCATTTTTTCCAAAATTGTTCACGTTTTAGAAAACTATTGGGTTTTGCAAAAAAAACAATTGTGTCTTTTCTACATTCGGATTACAAAAATTGTTCACATTTTTTACAGAAAAAATCTTGGAATATGAAAAAAAAATTGTGGCATTTCAAATTGTTCAAAATTATCAACAAATGTTTCGAAAATGTTTTTCCCAATATCTCAACCCTGCTCTATGTTGTTAAAGTGTTTGGCGCCTTAATGTGTAACAGCAGTTTTGTGGTGGAGTGGCTTGTTGTTCGTGGTATGCGGTTTTGTGTGAGCGAGATCGTGGGATCGAATCTTAGCGTAGGCTACTTGTTTTGTAAGTCGTTGTGCTTCGGTTCGAGGGGAAACTTTATTTTTGCCACACTAGTTTTTGCCCATTTTGCTTATGCCACTCTAGAATTTGACATATCACTTTTGCCATTCTTAGCTTTTGACAATACATTACAAATGCCATTTCGTGGCAAAAGCAATAATTTTTCATTTCACTTTTGTCAATCTTAGATTTTGACAATGTATCACAATTGCCACTTTAAAATTATCGCTTTTGCCAGGGAATGGCAATTGTGATGTATTGTTAAAAACTAATAGTGGCAAAAGTGAAATGTCAAATTCTAGAGTGGCAAAAGCAAAGTGGTCAAAAGATAGAGTGGCAAAAACAAAATTTTCTCTTTGTTCGATGGGCGGGCCCAGTCCTGCGTCCCCCTTGTGCGTCGGGCTCCTGTTTTGACGCAAAATGCGTCATATAGAAGGTCCCACTCGTTGCACTAGATGGCGAGCCCAACTTAGCAGGGCTGCTGCTCGGCAGACTGATCCAAGTGCGCTTCCAATGATTCTGATGAACTGGGCCAACAAAGGAGCAAGGTGACCCAGCCCAATAAGCGCTTCCAATGATTCTGCCAGCCCAACTACCGCCAACAATTGTTTTATTCGGTCGAGTCTGCTTACACCGCTACATTGGTCGAGTTTGCCATTTCACGCTAAACTGATTGTTGCCATTTGTTTGCTTGCTTGCAATTGTAGTGGACAAGTCAAGTCAGATTAGTATTTTTATTTTTTATTAAGTCTGATTAGTATTATTTTTTGCGATGAATCTGATTAGTATTATAGGAAGTATGAACAATTTTCGTCATGGGATGCGTCCACCGAGCCCTAGCTTCCGTGGATAGTACGTATATCCTAAAGAAAAGGAGAAATAAAATCTACTTCTCTAGATATTCAAAATGAGGTTCATACTCACACATGCTCTTGGGTAAAACGTAAATTAACAACAAAGAATTTGAAATAAAAATATCCTTACTATTTCGGTGTGTTAATGCTCAACATATTGTTTTAGAAAGAACTCTATGGAAAATGATTTGAACATTTATTTATTTTCACGCCCCATTGGTCACCCCTCTCCCCGTCTTTCTCCTTAATCCAAAAAACATTTCATGTTTAATTTTAGACCGATTAGTATTACTCTTATTGCATGAACACTGAATATATGGGTAGAGCATATTTGATCCAAATTCTAGGTTAATTCACAATTTTCAAATATTTATACCATCTTTTCTTCAATGTAGACGGGTGCGGCAACACGCTCTTTTATGTTCTAGTCCATATTGCAACATGCAACACAAAAGCTATGTAGTACATACTAACCTAAAACTAGCCTATACTACTCATTGCCGGAGATGTATATGACCTCCATGTCGGTAGTGTTGGGCGGACCCGTTGTCCTTGGCTCCCACCCGCTGCTCCAGCTCCTCGTTAGACTCCATGTCTACGAAGCGGGCGTCGTTCCCCGCATGTGCCTTGCAAAGGAAGCCATGGTTGGCTCTACCTTTGTATCCAAGTGGATGGAATCGAGGATGGCCCGCTGCTCCGCCGGCTCCTTCGCTTGGACGACCCCGTCCGACAACGCCTCGACCACGCCAAAGCCGGCTGCTGGAGGCAGCGGATCCGTGTCGCCTTCATCCTCTTCCTCCTACTACGGATCTTGCTCTGCCATGTTCGCATCCGACGCTTGCTCCTGCTCCTGCTCCTGCTCTGACTCCGGCGAGTCTGGTAGCAGCAGGCCGACTGTAATCCGGGCTTTGCGCCTGACCCGTATCTCCTCTGAGACCTCCAATGCGCTCCGGAGTGAGCATGGTGTACGTGGTGAGACACTAGCGGGCGCGAGTGGATTGGACAGTGGTGGCGCGGAGGGGAGGGAGAGGGGAAATGGGATGGGCTAGGGTTGGGGGTGCCACAATTTGGCTTTTTTGTGAACCTTTTTTCAAATTAATTAACTTTCTCCAAATAGGAACCTTTTCAAAACCACATAACATTTTTTCAAAATTCATGAACTTTTTTTTGAATCCGCAATTTTTTTCAATGCATGACCATTTTCATATCTGTAAACTTCTTTTAATTTTGTGAACTTTTTTCAAAATCTGCAAAATGATTATTTTCAAAATCCATGATTTGTTTTATATTTTTTGATTTTTTTATATGCTGACATTTATTTGTAATTTTATGATTTTTTAAGTTTGTTTTATTTTCAGTGTTACAATTTTTTCAATTACTTTGATAGTCAATGGTCAATGGATAACTGGTCAACGATCATAAACTCCAAGTGTGAGCCTTTCAACCGTCCACCTAGCAGCAATCCAGTGAAGGCCTACTTATCAACCTACGAAGAATAGCTGGGCCGGCCCATCATGCGCGCGTGGGCTAATTGGCTTAAGTAGCGGACATGGCGCTGGTTAAGACCTCTCAAGGAAGATAGAGTATGTTGCCAGGCAGCCCTATGTCTCGCGAAATCACTAATTGAGGAGTACTCCTTTCAAAGATCACTCCCCACTACCAGGTTGTGACAAGTGGCGCACTACATGTGCGCCACTTGACGCAACCTGTCCGTTCTCTTTTTTTCGTAGATTCATTTATTCAAAAGTTTTATCTCTTAAACCGTGCGTCCAAATCCTGAACCGTTTTCATCGTTGGGTTCCCCATGTCGAGGTCTTCAAAGCAAGATCCCATGTTGATAGGTTTTGCGAACTTTTTCTTTTACAAAAAAAAACTGACGAAATATGTTAAATGTGTATCAAAAAAATGTTGACCATGTGGTGAAAAAATGTTAAACTTGCATTCTAAAATGTTAAATGCGTATAACAAAATTGTTGAACATGTATTAAAAAAGTGTTAAACTTGTATTGGAAAAATGTTAAATGTGTATTGAAACAATGTGTAACTTGTATTTGAAAAATGATAAATTTGTATAGAAAAAACAGTTGACCATGTATGCAATCCATGCATTAAAATGTTAAACTTGTATAAACAAATGCTGACCATGTATTACAGAAATGTTTAATTTTTATTGAAAAAATGTTAGACATGTATTAGAAAAATGAAGAATAACAACCAAAAGAACAAAGATAACTGAGAAAAGAAACAAAATCAAAAAGAAATAAAAAAACAATGAAATAAATGGAAAAGAAGACAAATTAAACTGGGATATAGCATATATGTATGTACCTCGCCAACGTTAATCTCTTTTGCGCCATCTCCACAAACAATCTTACCAAGATAACCTTCCTCCAGGCGTTCCATCTCCACGGTAGCTTTATCCTGGTGACCACATATATGCTCGACAATTAGCTAGCAGCACAAAATGTGCCCTCAGTGTAAATGACAAGAAACAAAACTTACGGTTTCCACTTTGCAAAGAACTTTCTTTTTTTACGAGAAAATTTTCGATCTATTCATCTTCAATCATGGCAGTACAACGAATACCAGAAATAATAAAAATTACATCCAGATCCATAAACCACCTAGCGACGACTATCAGCACTGAAGCGAGCCGAAGGCGCGCCGCCGTCATCGCCCCTCCATCGCTGGAGTCGGGCACAACCTGTTGTAGTAGACAGTTGGGAAGTCATCGTGCTAAGGCCCCATAGGACCAGCGCACTAGAACAACAACCGCCACAGATGAAGAATAATGTAGATCAGAAAGATCCAATCCGAAGACACACGAACGTAGACGAACAACGACGAGATCTGAGCAAATCCACCAAAGATAGATCCGTCGGAGACACACCTTCACACGCCCACCAACGGTGCTAGACGTGCCGCCGGAACGGGGACTAGGCGGGGAGACCTTTATTCTATTTTTAGGGAGCCGCCGTCGTCTCGTCTTCCTGAGCAGGACACAAACCCTAGCAAAACTGAAAAAAAAGACTAAAAACAGAGCCCTCCCCCCGGCCCTTGCCAAGATCCACCGTGCCCCATGGCCCTAGTGCCACCGGAGAGGAGGCGGACCTGCAGCAGCGGCGGCGGGAGGCAGAAACCCTAACTTTTTTGTGGAGGAAGGAGGAGGCGGCGGCTAGCCTTCTCGCTTGATGATTCTACTTTGGCTGGCTAGCTAACCAGCTCTACGTATTGGACGAAGCTCACATTGCAAAGAACTTCACCAGGTGAAACTTTGTCTCCTTCCTTCTTCACCCAACTAAGCAATATTTTCCTACAGGCCATTAAAATTTTCTTTTACACAACAGAGACAATCGAAGAAACACATGCACATTGGTCATGCTTTATGTTTCATCTGTCAGTACTTTATATTTATTTCCCATTTTAGTAAATTACCTCGGTCATAGTAGGGAAAATAGAAGGCATCCCAATTGCCTCATGCGGTGGCAAATCTGAGATGGTATATAACTTCGTTAATAATGTTATATGAAGATATCAACTTCTCTGTATCATCTTATAACTCAAAGCTGGAAATTTTTTAATACACAGATAGCTTGACAAGAGAGAGAGAGAGAGAGAGAGAGAGAGAGAGAGAGGCTGCAAAATAACACAGAGCAGGTATTGTACTCAAGTAATGCAAATGTCGGTACCATTACTTCATCCTCCCAGGCTCCCACTAATAGAGATCCCATATGTGTAAACATTCCAGCTAGTAGATCTCCATAATAAATGCTTACGTACAGTAGAGAGAGGGAGAGGCGACTTAAAGTAAACCTCATGCCATCTATAGAGGGTGTGCAGTGCAGTTGTAAAACAGCGCCGTTAACTCAAGATTTTGGCATCATCGTTGTCATACAAAATTAAAATAGTAATAATAGAGCTGTCATTGTTTACACGGGTGATGTTGATGGCTACTCTACTGCATGTGTAAACAAATAGTACTGCTAAATTTTTTTATGATGAGGAGAAAAGAAACGAACATGTTGCAAGCTGAGCTAAGACCTGAAGGGATGGAGGTTGATTTGACAGTGGGCACGCCCAAACCCCAAACCCCAAACATTAAAAAAAATCTCCAAGATATTCCGAGGGAGTACTACTTGTTGTCTCGCCGGCCGGCGGCGGCATGGGGCATGCAGCAGCAAACCAACGAGCGACAGCGCGGCGGCCTCGTTTGGCGAGCCTGCAAGGAAAAGCAGCCCGTCTTATCACCGGCAGGACGGCCCACATGCCAGCCGCCCGTAGGGGCTAAATTTCGTGTTTTAACCTTTTTCTAATATCTATTTGAAATCTGACCTAGTCTGATAAAATTTCGAGATCCGATCCTTTTGTTACCGCCAAGGTCCATGACGGGGTCTAACAGCCTACCGCTAAGGTCCCTTACAATAGGGTTGCATGCCCTACCGTAAAATTCTCCTAAGTGTTGACACAGTGTGTGCTCGTGCCTACCGCCAAGCACCTTGTGATAGGGTTGTACAGACTACCGCCAGTATGTTTGACGGTAGGGATGTTTCCTACAGCCAAAGTCCCTGACGGTAGGCTGTTACACCCTACCGCCATGACCCTGACGATAACAAAAGGGTCGGATCTCGAAATTTTTTCATACTAGGGTTAGATCTTGAATAGGTTTTAAAAAGGGGTCAAAACACAAAATTTTATCCCGTAGGCTTAGTTTATTTTCGTATATACTTTTTTCATTTTAAAATAAATGTCTCAACTTTATACTAACTCTAGTATAAAGCTATACTAAAATTAAGACACTTATTTTAGAAAAAGAGAGTATTTTTAAAAAAGATTTGGCTGCCATAGCCATGCCGTACAGCACATCGCATCACCATGCCTCTAGCGCCATGCATGCATGGCTCGTGGTCATGCCGTCGCGTAACACATTGGATATCATGTACTCCTATCTAATATTCATTTTTGAGACTAGACTCATCTGCAGCTAGTCAAAAAAAATTCACAACAAATTTAAAAATAAAAAAATCCAGTTTTTTTTTTGCGTGGTAATAAATTGGTGAATGAGGTGTGCTTCAAATTTCAGATCATTTTGACATATGAGTAGCTCTCTGTAAAAAGAAAATTTTGGTCAGAACAGTGTATGAACAGTAAAAATACGGACTCTAAATTTGTATATTTTGTTGAGGGCTACTTAGATATCCAAATGATTTGAAATTTGAAGCGAACCTCAAGCACCAAATTATCTACCATGCAAAAGATTAGATTTTAAAAAAATCTAGTAATTTTTTTAAAAGTCTTCAACGCGGGTGCAGATGAGCCTGGGCACCGCGAATCGCTGCTCTCATCTTGTACTCTTATTAGTAGCACTCCCTTCGGTCTAAAATAAGTGCCGCGGTTAATTGGTGCTAGTTCAAAATTGTGACAATGATAGGAGGTAGTAACATTTTTTTACTACAGCTTTAACCGCAATAAAAGAAAAAGGAAATGAAACATGTATGTACATACCCCCTCCCTCCCCCAACTTGGTTATCTACCTTCTTTTTGATGGATGGCGCTCGACCTATCATTAGCATGGTGCAACAATATCTTTGATTCGAACAAATCCTTTATTATCGAGATTTTAGTGTGAGAATCTTAGAAATTCCTTTTGTGAGAGACCTCTCCGCACAAAAGCGTTTTGTTTTCTACCGAATCCAACACCTTAGAAAATACAGTATATCCTTGGATGGGCGTGATGATGGGCGGCGGCGGTTGTGGTCCGAGGAAGCTGCGGTGATGAATGTATTGGCATCCCTATACATTCTTGACAAGCGTACTAGGTGTTATCGGCACAAGTGGATGAAACGATATTTGGATGTGTTATTTTGAGCAGGATTTTCGGGCCGAGAACCCTTAAGGCTCTTTTGATTCAAAAGATTTCTAGCCAAGAACCTTCACTAGTCGGACCCAACAACGCCGTCAAAGCACAGGGACCAAGTAAAAAAGACCTTCATTTTTTGCCACATAAAGGAAAAAAGAAAAGCTAGCTTGGTTGTTCTTGCTTTTGATTGGTTACCAATTCACACATTGTGTAGTCCCATGGTGACCGGCCACATATCTTGACCAGCTTGTGATCCCATGTACCAGTAGGATTTCCCCTTGTCTTTGGCTGCAAAAGAAAAAGGAAAGGGACAAGAATGCTTTCGATTTTTGTTTTTTCTTTAAAACCGGACGCCATAGAAATACATACACACCGCAAAACAAACGTGTGCAAAAAACGAAGGTGTGACGCTTGTTGGATCCAGTAGAGGGCAGCGGACGTGATCCAGAAATAAAATGCACGGCGTTGGCGTGGTGCCCGCAAACAAGCGGGTTCCGCTCCCGTGGCAAAACACACGACGAAAGTGACCATTTGCAGGTAGTACGTGGGAAGCAAGGCCTGAGTACTACACAAAGCTAACTGTAATGGGCCTGCACAATTTGTACGTGACACTGCCCGACCGGTGCAACATTTCTTTTTTGGGACCGGGGAAGGGCCTCGGAGGACCTAGACTCACATGATCACGTCAAATAAAACATCTTACGAAAGGAGCCGTCTACAAAAGCGAAATTACAACCGCTCCAAAAATTATGCAAACAGCACCCCGGATCATGAAACTAGGTTGCTATCCAGTCATTTCTAAAGGCAGAGGGCATAAGATTTAACGACTTTATTCTTCAATAAGTGGTTAGTGATGTGCCCGTCGGTCGGCAGTGAGGCGGGCTTTGTCAATCTCAATACCTGCCGGTCCATTTTATGGAAGGTGTTCATAGGGGTCAGGCATGCATGCGTGCGGATTCATAGAGGTGTATGTGTTAGTTATGTACTGTGTTTTGGAAGAAAAAAAATAGGGAGTGCACTCTAGTAGGCATCATAGCTCTAGAGCTAGCTGTGAATCTAGCATGGCAGTGGAGGATAGGCTTAAAACATCAAGTTCCTAAGCCTAACAAAAGGATAGGCTTAAAACCGAAGTTGTGTTGCAACCATGCACAATCACCACTCTCTTCGAGGAAAAAGAAACCAAAAAGAAGAAGAAAGAAAACCCTTTTATCTCCTTCCCCTTCCAAGAGGGCATTCATCGGCCCATTCATTTCAGATTTCACTCCTCACTCTCACTCAGTCACTAGCCCGAGGTCCCCATCTCCAGCCGACCCGACCCGAGCTGAGCTCCATCCACCCATCATCCATGGTGATGGTGCCAAGGAGGAGGACATAAAAGAGCATTCGACACAAAAACAAATGGTGGCCAAGAAAGAAAAGGCACCGCATAAGCATACACGCGCACACGCAACGCCACACCGCCGCACGCACATACACGCGCACCTCTCTGCTCCCGTCTCCACTTATGATCACCACCATGTCCTCCTCCTCCTGCAGCGGCCTGGGCGGCGGCGGGGCGGCGAACTCGAAGCGCAAGTCGCCGGAGCCGACGTCGGTGCTGTACAACCGGAGCCCGAGCCCGCCCACCTCCTCCTCCGCGCACTCGTCCGAGCCGCCGCCCATCAGCGCCGAGGACTGGGACGCCGTGCTGCTCTCCTCCGGCGGCTGCGACGACGCCATGGCCGCCGCCGCGCACGGCACCCGGGAGGACAGCTCCTTCCTCCGCTGGATCATGGACGCGGGGTACGCGGACGGCGACGGCGACGCCTTCGGCTTCAAGGGCCCCGCCCCCTTCGACCCCTCCCTCCTGCCCCCGCCCCCTCTCCACCCGCCGCCGTTTGACGAGCGCCGGGAGGAGGCGGAGGAGCAGGCCTTCTCGCTCCCGCAGCTTCCGCCGCAGCTCTCCGTCCCGCAGCAGCAGCAGGTCCATTTCCCCGTCTCCACCGCACCAGGCGCCGCCGGGGGAGGAGATGGAGATCTCGAGCCCCAGGCGGCGGTGGACGAGCTGCTCGAGGCGGCGCGCCGCGCCGACGCCGGGGACCCCGCTGGCGCGCGCGAGATATTGGCGCGGCTCAATCACCGGCTCCCCTCGCCGCCGGCCCCGCCGGGGCACCCTCCCCTGCTCCGCGCCGCCGCGCTGCTCCGGGACGCGCTGCTGCAGCGCCTCCTCCCGCCCGTGCCCGGCACCGGCGCAGGATCCGTCCTCTCGCCGCTCGACGTCGCGCTCAAGCTCGCCGCGCACAAGGCGCTGGCGGACGCGTCGCCCACCGTCCAGTTCGCGGGGTTCACGGCCACGCAGGCCTTCCTCGACGCGCTGGGCGCCGGCGCGCGCCGCGTGCACGTCGTCGACTTGGACGTCGGCTTCGGGGGCCACTGGCCGCCGCTCATGCAGGAGCTCGCGCACCACTGGCGCCGCACGGCCGCGCCGTCGACGCCGCCGCCGGCCCTGAAGGTCACGGCATTGGTGTCGCCGGGGTCGAGGCACCCGCTGGAGCTCCACCTCACGCAGGAGAGCCTGGCGCGCTTCGCCGCCGAGCTGGGCATCCCGTTCGAGTTCGCCGCCGTGGCCTTCGACCCCTTCAGCCCCTCGCCGCCGCCGGGCCTGTCCGCGGCGCCCGACGAGGCCGTCGCAGTCCACATCACGGTCGGCACGGAAACCTCCGGGCCGACGCCGGCGTCCCTCCGCGTGGTGAAGCAGCTCCGGCCCGCCATCGTCGTGTGCGTGGACCACGGCTGCGACCGCGCCGACCTGCCGCTCCCGAGCCACGCGCTGAACGTGCTCCGCTCCTGCGCCGCGCTCGTCGAGTCGCTCGACACGCCCGGCGCGTCGCTGGACGTGGCGGCCAAGGTGGAGCAGTTCATCCTGCGGCCGAGGGCGGAGCGCCTGGTCACCGGCGGCGAGAAGCTGCCCCCGTGGCGGTCCACGTTCGCGTCGGCCGGGCTCATGCCGCTGCAGCTCAGCAATGCCGCGGAGGCGCAGGCCGAGTGCCTGCTCCGGCGCACGGCCAACCATGGGTTCCACGTCGAGAAGCACCAATCAGCGCTGGCGCTCTGGTGGCAGCGGTCGGAGCTGGTGTCAGTGTCGGCATGGCGGTGCTGATCCATCCCCTTGCTTGCAGAGCCTGAGCAGCCCGGTACAGTTGTAGTTCATCTTGTTGCCAAAACTTGAATCTTTCTCAAGTATTACTACTGTAGTAGCCAATCTTGGTGTGTGATATAGTATTACTTACTACTAGCAATTTGAGGCATGAAGAATGGAAATTCGAAATGCCGAAAAACTGTTAACCCCCCAACCCGCGTTTTAATTGTTGATATTGTAATCCTCCTGTGTGATCATTGTGTATTATGCCAGTCATATTTTCAGACTGATTGAAGTTCAAGTCCTTTTTGTTTCTCTCCTCTTTGTAATTATTAAGCTTTTGCCACTGGAAATCAACAAGGATTTTCCAAGCAAAATTGTAGTAAAACAATAGTTCAGTTAAATCCTGTTATAATTTGTAGTAGTAGCAGAGTATATGTATGCAACTGATTTATGCTGATTGATTGAAGTGTTCAACAGATCCCTAATTAAACCAGAGTATAGTATGTATGTATGTGTATGCATCAATCAGCCTGCAACTAAGGTTTTATGCTGATTGATGTGACAACTCTAATTCTATAAGATTTTTCTTTGTGCCCTCTGTATTTTCTTTGGAGTAGGACATCAAAGATGAACTGTAGATATGAATGTGATGTGCCTTTATTTACAAGTCAGGTCCATTGTACCAGTACCTTTCACACATCAGGATTTGCATACTGCACCCTTGTTTTTCTTTTCCTCCATGAAGTATCCTGTATGCTTTTCCTCAGCTTGGAAATTGCAATTTACTACACATTGCCACAATTTGAATAGTGTGGGGTTGTTGGGATGGCATGGAAAATGCAACTGTAGCGCATCAAATACTGAAATTTAGGGTAACATGTATGCTGTATCCTCCTCCTCATCATCATACCTACTGTTAAACAAGGGAAAGTTTCGGTTGGGGCGTCGTCATCGGCCTTCGATGATGATGCGCATTGCCCTAATCTTGCTGCTCTGTTTCGTTAACCAATTAAGGAACATTCTGGAAACAGGTACATGCTTATAGTTAGTAACATGTTTGTTTTTTCAAATGGCATATGAGATGTTCCTGTCACTCGATTCATCCATATCTTTTGCTTTCAGAGTTGCGGTTGCTACGTCGATTTGCAGCTGCTACCAATGGATTATGGACCAATATCACAAATTTAATTTCTCAAGCAAAGCCTAGATTTTAGCGGAAGTCCGAAGCTGATTTCGCCTGTCCCAGCCAGCAGCCTCCGTATGAAATCCTTTCAGGAGTCATCGCTATTACCTTTCGGTATCATGATAATACGCCCTGTCCCTTTGCATTCGGCTGCGCAAATGAAGCGCAAGTTCACCTTTGAGCAGTTTCTATATGAAGTTGAGGTTTTCCTTGGAGCCTTCCTGAAGATCATTGCAAGCTGAAGCCTTTCTTGTGACACTTTGATTTGTCTTGCTGGCTGTCCTCATCTCTCACTTTCAGCTTCCATTCACCATAGTACCACCACTAATGGTCTACCACATATGGCTACACAGCTGAGGCCTGAGATGTCATTCTTGTTCTGCCTTGGATGGAAGGCATGAGAGATATTTTTTTAACCTAGCTTGAATTTGGCTCTATCATAGCCAAGCAGCTCCTCAGCAGCCTGTCATCTCTTGTCTACTCCAATGCACCAGTGGCAATTATTTCCTATGATATGATGCAGCAGCAGCAGTAGTAGTATATTGTGCTTAGGGCATGAATCATATGGGTGTCACATGGGGCTTGCCCCTCATCACATGTACACCTCAGTTTCTTATATTTCACTTGGCCCCCTCCACACCCTATCAGCCAGGTTGATTTGTATATCTCTGGCTATACATTAGGTGAACTTTCTTATTTCTCTCCTTGTTTGGCTCCACATACCAGCATTAGGTTAGCTTAATCACACCATGCAGCTGAATTGCACATGTTTTGTTATTTGCAATGGTGACCTCAAGCTTATGTTTTTCATTTATTTTAATTTTTTTGGAATGTGACATGTCTGGAAAAAAAAAACCAATCATGCTTCCAAACTCAACTGATCCATAGAGTGGATCAATCAGACAGGAGTTGGAGGGGGAAAGAAAAGAGGAGATCACATCATGGACCATCCTTTTTGTTTGACTTTTGCTGATAGATAGATGTAACCTGATATTATTTTGTGAAGAGGTTGGAGATTATGACCCCCAAACTAAAATCTCCTAGGACCACAAATCACACCATCTCATCCATATAAGAAGCTTCAACAGCACCTTAACAATGAGGTGCTACTGCTAATTGGGCTGCTGTTTCCTCCCCAAAAGAAGGCATCTCTGTTGCTTCTCAACCCTGATGCCTTGCAGGTGAGATCACCTGCTTTACAGCTTTCTCTTGCTGCATAGGAAAGGTATTTTGCAGTGCTCAAGCAAAGTGAGGATCTGGGCACCCCCAGCTCCACATGAAAGTTCATCAGACTGCCAAAGTGCTGATTTTCACTCTTATTTTTTGCACCACTGCCCTTCTCTTTGAGCATTTTGTATTACTACTTTGGATGCAAAGATAACCCTTGTCGACACGTAATTACCGCAATAATTTTTATAAGTAAATGCATGGCAAAAATGGGAAACAAGATTAAAGCAGAGATCAATGGGTCTCCACTGTCAAGTCAGTGTCAATGTAATTCAGCTCAGATCTTAAAATAGGACCAAGACAATGATTGCCAGGGGTCCATGGATCAACTGATAACCATTCAGTCAAATGGGGGAGATAAGGAAGCACAAAATATGCGTGCGCGAATTAAAGAGCACTTCCACATCAAAGCAAAAGGCCGTCACACGACACGTAGAGCAATATAAGCCGACTAAAACGTCGATGGAGACGGCCATTTTTTCATATGATGATGACGACGCCAAATGAGCATTTCTGAGGAAGCTTTCACTCCCTGCCTCTCCTTTTCAAGGATGCCTTGCACACACAACCTTTCTTTCTTTATATCCATCTCTCCCCTTTCACACCAGGATTGGGCACACTAACAAGTCAAGAATATGATAAAGTCAAACAGCAACAACAATACTAGGCTCCCTACTCCAGGCAAATTATTCACTATTTCTTAGCGTTTGTTTGTAGGAACAAAAGGCCCATCATATCGCCCCGCCCGAGACGATGGCCCAAGCAAATTGTAAAGGGAAAAGGTTGAGTTTGAAGATCTATTTCAGCGTGTCTCTTCATCCGAAGGCTGAAATGGCCTTTTGGTACCATTCAGCACCTTGGAAGGAGAGCAAAGATCGCCCACCGAAAGTACTTAGGGTCTCCTGATCTTGACCTTGAGAGTCCATTGTAGCTTGCCTTCTGGGCGTGGTATATCCCTCGGTAAGCGAAGTGGCACCTCAAATTCTCCGAGGGATGACAATGGTGACACCAGGTGTAAATTGTCTGGGTAAATGTTGACGTTGAGTTGCCTCGCCACCTGTTGGTAAAGTTTGATGTTACTACCTACAGATTAATGTTTTTGAATAAATAGCGGATGATAGCGCTGGAGCAGAACCTCAGAAACAATTTCGTCCTTCGTTACAGGAGAGCGCAACTCGATCCCTTCGGAGATGAACCGTCTGAACACCTATGAAACATAAATATTTTGATCAGCACTTGCTAATACTGGACAAAATTGTCCATCTGGAACATCAACAAAAGTATGCTGCACCAGGACTCCAAAATTTGGTGGAACCATACTAACCAAGAGAGCATTATCGAGCCGTTTTGCTGCTGCTTGACACTGCTTCAGTTTCTCTTCCGCTTGCTGTTCAAATGGTTGAGTTGAGAAGTAAATGAGTAACATTTTAAAACGAAATGAACTTAAGAGGCCGGTGACTGGGAAAACACATAAAAGATCTGTATTTAACCGAACTGAGAAAGCATACAAAAACAAGAACTTCAATGTCAGGATTCAGTTACAAAAAATGTTGTTTTAAGTAAGCATCAAAAGGATCTTTTCTATGTACAGTATGGAATGGATGAGCTGGACGTTACAGTTCAGAGGACAGCTACTATACTTGTGTATCTGAAAAACAGTATTGGAACAGTGTTGAGTAGCTGGCCACAGTGACAAATGAACTTAAGAGGCCCTACATCTAAACATAATATCTACTTCCTCCGTTCCTAAATATTTGTCTTTCTAGAAATTTCAACAAGTGCCTACATACAGAGCAAAATGAGTGAATCTACACTCAAAAATGTCTATATACATCCATATGTGGTAGTCCATTTGAAATCTCTAAAAAGACAAACATTTAGGAACGGTGGGAGTAGAAGCCAAGAGGTACAAGAAGACTTTTCCAAGGCAACATATTCACTATTTTCAGCACCAGATGTTTAGAATGGACTTGAAGTGCGTTAACCAAAACAAATCCACCAAAGACGGCTCTGGAGTGATATGGTGTTAAATAGCAAACTGAGTTTCAGAAGATGAATAGGAGAGGTCAGTTAGACAGAAATTGTGCACAAATCAACCAAAGACAGCTGTAGGCAAAAGTTCTGTTGAATGGCAAACAGGGTTTCAGAAAAGGAACAGGATAGGTCAGTTAGTTGTGTACTAAGAACTCTCATCTACACTGCAGTTCACGAAAAAGGAAGAACCACTCAGTGCACGACATACCCGAGCATCATCCTCCTCCTTTGAGACTTCTTTGACAACCACCTCCACTTCGCGTTTGTAAAGCTGATCAAACAAATGAGAGACTTGTAAGCCAGCAAAGCAGTAATAGTTTACAATGTAAATATTCTTACGGTAACAGAACTCTACAAGAAGCAAATACTTCAGTGGAGATGAGCTAGAATGAACCAAAATAACTTGAGCACCAACTTGCTCACTGAACACAAGTAGCATAGAGTTGTATATAAGCCTATTCTACCAAAGAGCTACTAAGATGCAACAAGTATTGGAGAGCTCGTAAAATTCATTCAATACGCAGATGAAGAACTGATAAATGAACTCTGGAAAGCAGAGCCTCAAAAGCCAGCAGAGTAAGCTAGTAGTTAGTAAGCAAATGCTTGTGAGCCGCGACGGAGCATTCCAAACTGCACGGCCATCGCGGCATGTTTATTTCTATCGGGGAAAAGAAGGGGGAAGCTAACCTTGCTCTGCTCGCGCATGAGTATGGCGAACTTGTCGATGTTGGGGACGGCGAGCATCTTGGGCATGAGGTAGTTGCGGAAGTGCCCCGGCGCCACCTTCACCGTCTCCCCCGCCTTCCCCAGCTTGTCGATCGTCTGAGGTGAACAAGCGATGGGTGATGTCAAAGGTTAGTTCCACTTCCCCGCACAATCTAAAATCTCTAGGGACATTGTTGAAATGAAAGGCCAAAACCGAAGCTTTATCGGTCAAAAATACTACTGCTAGCTTAAAAGGTTTCAGAAATGCTGAAGATTTATCGGCCAAACTGTCGCTAAGGCGGCACCGGCCTCACCGGATCGAAAGCACCCCGCTCGAACTGACCGGAAACGCAAGCGGCTAGCGAGATCGCGGGATGCATCCTGCAGAGGTGGAGGACCGAGCGGAGCGTCGCGGGGGGAGGGGGGCAGGGGGGGTGGCTTACCGTGGTGAGGATGACCTCGAGCTTGCGGTAGCGGAGGCCGTGGCCGGAGAAGAGGACGGGGTTGGTGGCGGCGGCGCCGAGGCCGTGGCGGCGGAGGAGGGCGGCGCGGGCGGCGGCCATGGTGGAGTAGGGTTCAGGGGAAGGAGGCGACGGGGGCCGGCGGCTGCCACCAACGGGTGCGCGAGTGAGAGTATTGGTGGCTCGGCTTCCCGCCGGACCGGGCCGGTGCCAGGCCAGGCCCGCTAAGGGATCTCCATTTTTTCCTTTGATTTTATTTTTAAAATCCTTCTGCTGCCCAAAAGAATATGCATTTTGCACTTTCTTGAGCCCTCTTTGATTTTATTTTTTAAATACTTCCGCTGCCATGAAAACTTTGCAGTTTCCACTTTTTTGGATGAGGAAGTCGACCAGAGCGGAAATCTGGAAAAGAGCCAGGGTTCTTCTGCTGGATGCCAACACCCTCTGCAATCCAATAAAATCAAATCAAACATTCAAAATCTCATCAGAATATCAACTTTATGTTTTTTAAGGCACATAAATGCATTTTTTTGTAACATAAAAGGTTATGTGAGTTTTTAGTCCAATTTGTTTCGTAGTTGGCAGGTTGAAACTCTAGGACTCGGTTATGTGCTATACTCAAGCACCACATGTTACATTTTATTTTGCGCTAAAAATCAAGACATGCATCATTAACTTTCATATTTCATGAAAGTTACAATAGTTAGACCCTCTCCACTTCAATTCCCAAAGATCTAGGATGCAACAATTTCTTTTACCACCAAGACATATTAATATTGGTGGTTTCCGTGATATGAACTCCCCTATCCCTTGGCGGCTATGGTAAATCTCCCCTCCATGCTTCATCGATGAGAACATGGATTCGCCTCCCTCTACCTGCCGCTCCGACGACTGGTGGCGGGGTTAGGGATCCTGGTGCTTCGGTCTGGTTAATAGTTTAGGTTAGGTTTTTTTAGTCTTCTTAGGTGTGGCGCTCAGATGGATGGCGGCGCTTTTTCTCGAGTTTGTCTTTCGGTCTCCGATCCTCCTCGAGTTCGTCCATCTGAACGTAATTGACGGACCTCCGACGTACATTTCTGTCGTCTCCTTGAGGCGGTGAGTTTAGTGTTTCTCGTCGTGTGACGAGATTTGATGTCAGGTGCTTCAGATCCATTGAAGGGTTCAACGGTGACGACTACGACTGTTGTTTCTCTTTGCAGCCAAGGACAAAGCTTAGGTTACGATCACATCTTTGTCAACATATGTGGCCGTTCAAGATCATCCATGCATGCATTTGTATTGGTGGAGCTAGACAATCTATTTTTAGCTTGTCTTAGAATAAAATCTATCATTAGCTCGAATTTTCTGGAAAAAATGGTAAGGACTCCCTTAAATTTCTATCGGTATTCCTGATGAACTTTACACGTGGCAACAAGCAGTAGAGAGAGTAGTCGCAAAAGACTAAAAATAGAAGACAGAAAAATTAGTGGAAAAGGGTACGCATGCGAACCGTGGAAGAAGTTGCCGCCTCCGCTTCTCTCCATCGACGACGAAACCGAGCACCTCCCAGCTCGACGAGATCGGGTGCCCGTCGGTGCGATCCCTCTGCTGCAGTGGCATGGCGGAGCCGGAGGACGGCGGCGAGGTCGCCCCTCCTGAGGCGGCGGCGGCGACGACGAGCGCGGCCGCCCATTCGTCTCCCCCTGCTAAGGAGGAGCCGGCGGCAGCGGCAGAGGCAAAGCCGGCCAGCTCCGGCGAGGCGGTCTCCCTCAACTACGAGGTCCGAAATATCTGAAACTCTTTTATGAATGTTTGTTTGATACGTAGTAGTACAGTGCTTGTCCTATATAATGCTGCTATGATGTGAATTTGGTTGACGGGAAATTGCCATGTTTGAAGTGTTTGGTCAGTGCCGCCAATGTTATGTCAAATTTCGTATTGCCGGCGATGATGATGTCAATTCAATTAAGCCATGACTTTGATTGTTCTCACATGAACCGAAAATGTAAATATGCCAACGTTGGTCGTGCTTTTTTTTCAAAAAATATTGTTTGAGAGGCTTTGTGTGGGAAATGTGTTCCTTTCTTGGGGATGTCAAATGCCGAATTGTGATTCCATTTCAGTTCTGGTTCTATTTCATTGATTGGTTTATCCAATTGTGAATTATTCGGCAAGTTTATAAGACATGCACCTTTTTTTGTTCTTTATATATATGGGTGAGTGAATTATAACACGATGGTGTCAATCAAAATGCTTTTTATTGGGTGAGTGAATTGTGAATAATCTTAATGGCAATATAGGTAGCAAGATTTTACTGAATAATGTGTAATCTTACGGGGAAAGGGACATTTTCTTTGTCCAGATTATGAAGAACTGATCATATTTCTATTCCCATGAACCATGCTATTGTATCTCCATTGCAATTATTAATTTCCAAAAATGAAGTTCAAACTTAGCTTAATACATGGAGAATTCCAACCGTCATGCTTTCTCGGGTTTATTACACCAAGCTTTTTTTTGCGGGTTTACAACCGTCATGCTATCGATAACAGGAAGCGAGAGCTCTCTTAGGAAGGCTGGAATTTCAGAAAGGCAATGTAGAAGATGCACTTTGTGTGTTTGATGGAATAGACCTTCAAGCTGCCATTGAGCGCTTCCAGCCATCATCCTCGAAGAAAACAACAGAAGCTACTCTTGTTCTCGAAGCCATTTACTTGAAAGCATTGTCCCTTCAGAAGCTAGGAAAATCAATAGGTAACAAAATTGCTTTATACCGTTGTTTAAGTTTAATTTTTTTGCTTTAATTGTGTTTTACAAAAATAAATTATCATTTGAAAGTTGTTCTGTTTTTAGCTTATGTTTGACTTGTAACAAATTATTGAAATACCGGTTGAACATGCAGAGGCCGCTAAACAATGCAAAAGCGTCATCGATTCTGTTGAAAGCATGTTCAAGAATGGAACTCCTGACATCGAACAGAAGCTACAAGAAACTATCAATAAATCTGTGGAACTTCTCCCAGAGGCCTGGAAAAAAGCTGGCTCTCTTCAGGAAACATTTGCTTCGTACAGACGCGCTCTTCTCAGCCCGTGGAACCTCGACGAGGAATGCATCGCAAGGATTCAAAAGAGATTTGCTGCTTTCTTGTTGTATGGTTGTGTGGAGTGGAGTCCACCCAGCTCTGGTTCACCAGCTGAAGGCACTTTTGTTCCCAAGACAAATATTGAGGAAGCCATTCTACTCCTCACAACAGTATTGAAGAAGTTTTATCAGGGAAAGACCCACTGGGATCCCTCGGTGATGGAACACTTGACCTATGCATTGTCGATTTGCAGCCGGCCTTCTCTTATTGCAGATCATCTGGAGGAGGTTCTACCTGGGATATATCCTCGGACGGAGAGATGGAACACACTAGCATTTTGCTACTATGGTGTTGCTCAGAAAGAAGTCGCTCTGAATTTCCTGAGGAAGTCCTTGAATAAGCATGAGAACCCAAAAGATACAATGGCATTGCTGTTAGCCGCCAAGATATGTAGCGAGGACTGCCGTCTTGCCTCCGAGGGTGTCGAGTACGCAAGAAGAGCGATTGCAAACACGGAATCATTAGATGTTCATCTGAAGAGCACCGGCCTCCATTTCTTGGGGAGTTGCCTGAGTAAGAAGGCCAAGATTGTTTCATCCGATCACCAAAGAGCTATGTTGCACGCAGAAACTATGAAGTCCCTTACGGAGTCGATGTCTCTTGACCGCTACAACCCAAACCTAATATTCGACATGGGAGTTCAATACGCTGAGCAGCGGAACATGAACGCCGCGCTGAGATGTGCCAAAGAGTTTGTCGACGCGACCGGTGGAGCGGTCTCGAAAGGTTGGAGGTTTCTAGCTCTAGTCCTCTCCGCACAGCAAAGATACTCCGAAGCAGAAGTGGCGACCAATGCCGCGTTAGACGAGACCGCAAAGTGGGATCAAGGGTCACTGCTCAGGATAAAGGCTAAGCTGAAGGTCGCTCAATCGTCGCCCATGGAGGCGGTGGAGGCATACCGGGTCCTCCTTGCTCTTGTTCAGGCCCAGAAGAATTCGCCTAAAAAAGTGGAGGTTTGTTTTCTTAATCAAATGCAGCAACAAAAAGTACCATCCGTATACTATTTTTCTCTTGGCACTTTCTCCATTAGTTCACATACCGATGCTTCAGGGAGAGGCTGGTGGAGTAACCGAGTTCGAAATCTGGCAAGGTCTTGCAAATCTGTACTCCAGCCTCTCACACACCAGGGACGCCGAGGTATGTTTGCAGAAAGCCACAGCCCTGAAATCGTACTCCGCCGCGACACTCGAAGCCGAAGGTGAGCCGAAAGCTCAGGTCACCAAACCCTTACAAAATTTCACCCCGATCGATGTACGAGTCGATGCAATGCAATGCAGGTTACATGCACGAGGTGCGCAAGGAGAGCAAGGAGGCGATGGCGGCCTACGTGAACGCCTCGGCGACGGAGCTGGATCACGTGTCGTCCAAGGTGGCCATCGGGGCGCTGCTCTCCAAGCAGGGGGGCAAGTACCTCCCGGCGGCGAGGGCCTTCCTCTCGGACGCCCTGAGGGTCGAGCCGACGAACCGGATGGCGTGGCTCAACCTGGGGAAGGTGCACAAGCTCGACGGGAGGATTTCCGACGCCGCCGACTGCTTCCAGGCAGCGGTGATGCTCGAGGAGTCGGATCCCGTGGAGAGTTTTAGGACGCTCTCATGAGATTATCACAGCATACACGAACTCCTTACTTTCTTTTACCCTCCACATTACTCCTGTACTCTCCTTGTTTATCTCTCCTGTTGTAGTTCAATGCATGTAAAGTTAACCGATGTGTATAGGCGCAATTGTTTTTCATATTTATGTATTTTGCCGTTGGACATGTATTTATTCATGGAAAGTGTGATGCTTTCAGAAAATGCAAGTGTGGTGGCAGCTGAACTGTTACTTGAATTTCGCTTTTACTTGCACTGTTTTAATTTTGTATGAGAACGATGGCGCCAAAGTCTTGAGTTAACAACGCTAATTAATTTACAGTGCACACTGCACACCCTCCATACTATTGATAACCTGGGCTTATTTTTTGTTGCCCTCTATATTCTGGATAGCCATTTGTTAGGGAGATCGTAATTGTGGACTTATCAGGAAGATGAGCCTATATAGCAAAATGTATTGTAAAGCTGGGCCCGCCCTAATGTTGTTCCTCATCTTGGCACCTCCACCGTGTAACAGTCAACAACACCTGGGTTCTGGTTAGTTTCTTCAGGAAAGCTAGAATCAGCTACTGCCTTCAAGAAACAAAAATGGTTGGCAGAACCACAGAACCAGTCGTGGCATCACCCCTGATCACCGCAGTTGTGATGGTATTGGCGTGAACAAGAATGGACGGAGGGGCATCAAACAATGAAACAACTAAATTTCTCAACATAAATGGCCCTGTGCCCCTGTCCTATAGTGTTGAATTTGAACAGAATGATGCAACCAATCCTTCCGTTCCTCGCAAAAGAGTGAGAGGGTACATAGTTACATCGCATGCTGATCACCAAAGGAGTACAATCAATATAACTTAAACCTACTTGAGAACATACACAGGCAAAATAAGACAATTCTTGTAAACACATCGGTCACAGGACATGGATTTTATGCATTCCTAAAGATATCGACATGAGCTTATAGATGCGGGAAAATGAACAAGCAGTTTCACACTGTTATAAGTTGGGCATAAGCAGCAAGAACAAGCAAACTTGAGGAAAAAAGGGCTAAAAAAATGAAGGCTTCTGTGATAATTAAAATGACAAGCCACCACGCTTGCTACAAAATAGTATGTGTACCAGAGGATTCTTGTTAGAGGCACAGATGCATATTCACAATTCCATTTTACTCAAAAAATTGTTATAACCACTTTAAGGATTCTTTCATATCTATTCCACCAAGGCATGAACTGCTTAATATTGCTAAGTTGCTAACTGAAACACAAGTTATAACATGTCACAACTAAGCCACTAGAAAATAGAATCACAACGTGTCACAAAACTGAAAAGATTGTGAAATAAAAAGAAATGGGAAAAAAAGAAAGTTGCAATCTCAAAAAGGAGATATTGTGCAGTAAAAACGAGAAAAGAAACAACTTGCTATCGCCAGTTACAAGATCTTGCTAGATGTATCTACTACCCTTATAGAAACACCTCTCAACGCCTCTAAGAACACATGCCTGTCCACGCGGCTCCTCCTCGCCCGCCTGCCGCGTCTCCTTCGCCGCGCCTCACCCGCCCATGCTAGAAGAAATCAAACTCCCACTCCGGCGCACGACCACGTGCCACTCCGCCCTGCTCAACGCAGCCCTCCCAGCGTCCGTCCTCCTGGGTCACAGCCGCAGCCGTTGCCATGTGCGGATCCTGGACATCCTCGTCGTTTCATGGAACTGCTTCCAACACAGTCGCGGCTGACTCATTCACACACCGAAGGGGGCCGTCATCGCCATGCTATGAACAATCATAAGTTCATTCCTTTTGTCTTCTGGCTAAAATCACTTTGAATCCACCTCTGTATACGAGAAAATCGACTGTAATCTCCAGAGTTGACCAAGCTTGTTATTTTTCCAAGTTGTTCTTGCAAGGTCAAGGTATAGTGGCAGTTTCTTTTTCGAGTGTGGTTTTTGTGCACCCACGGACATTCCACCCACGGTGCACCCACGATAAAAAAACTTAGCAAAACATTTAAAAAAAATCTGAAATTTTGTGGATGTGATTATGACCAAATGTTTTAGGCGCTTGCAAAATTTGGTTGCAAAATGACACCCATAGAGCTTTGTACAAAAAACAAAGTTTGTGTTGAAAACATGTGAACAGTAAGGTAGGTGCAGAGCATCATTTGTATTTCGTTTATATGGAGATCATTTCATATTTTTCAATGACCAAACTTTGCAAGCTCCTAAAACATTGGCTCATAATCACATCCACGAAGTTTCAGAATTTTTTTAGTTTGTTTACATTTTTTTCTTCGAATTTACTGTTCACTCCATAGGTGCGCCGAAGGTGGATGCATCCACTACTTTTCTTTCCTTTTTCTCTGTGTATTTTACATGTTCGTACGTTTGCACCCTGCTCTGACTGCTTTCTTGTTCCAAGGCTGGTGATTCTACTCCAGAGCTTGCTACGGCCATCCAGGCCCAGGGCGACCATCACTCGCGGTGGCGAGAAGCACTTGGTCGAAGTTGTGAAGGTTATAGATGCGTACAAGGTATACGGCAAGCTCCGTGTTGAGAGGATGAACCAGCACCAATTGGGAGCTTGGATGAAGAAGGCTACCCGTGTGGAGAAAGTGGAGAAGAAGTGATGAGATGTTTATGACAGCTAATTGATGTTGTTATCTAAGTTTCTGAATGTGTGTTTTGGTCTGCTCGGATACCTTGTTTGATATCAAATAGCCCTTTCTTCCCACTGTTCAAATCAGCTCTTCATTGATGTGCAAATGTTCAAACAATGTAGTTCAAATAGTTAAGTTGTTATGCCAGGAATATTTTGCAAAATGGTGAACTTATCATCTCAGATAATCTTTATTCATTATATAGATCAAGTTATCATTTATGTATTTTGAGAATAGTACAGGTCTCGTTATTATAGAACTATAGATGCTTGAGATAATGTGCGTTAGTCCATACTTGCATTTTCATTGCACTAGTAAAACAAAAAATACATAACATCCACATCCCCTAGATACTTCAAGCAAATAATCCATTAGATTGATGAAAAGCCTCTCTGCGTTTGTCCACTAAAAAAGGTATGAGTTGCAATGAAGTAGCACTTCCCAATTGCAAAGAATCAAACCCCATCACATCCAAAAAATGGAAGCCCAGTGAGTATAAATCTCAGTATGTGCTGCACTCAAACACTACTCTAGCAAGAAAAATCGAAGTCCATCACTATCGACGTGGGTTTTTTTTGTTGCGGGAATAATACTTGTATTACTCAATTACCAGGTCCTTACAATCCTCTTGGACAAACTTCAAAACATCCTCAGGGCCCGAACCGACCCACGTAATTGTTCGACCCTCTACTTTAGCAAAACTAGCTAGTCTATCACTCGCTTTATTTTGACAACGAGGAACAAGAGTAATACAAGATTGTCTAAGACTCAACAGTAACTTAATTTCACCAACCAAAGAAGCATAAACCGACCGATCCACCTCGCCACAGGAAATCAAAGCCACCGCCGTACTCGAGTCCATCTCGACTTCGATTGGACGATCAGAATGCTGAAGTGTGAAAGACAATCCTTCCATACATGCACACAACTCCGCCTCTAGAGCATCTCTGCACGAGAACAGGGCTCTGCAAGATGAGAAGATGACCGAACCCGCAACATCACGCAAGATCATCCCGGCACCCGCACCACCACCAGATGAATAGGAACCATCCGTATTTAGCTTAACCCATCCTTGGTGAGGCGGCCTCCACTCAGATTCACGAACTGGAGCCTTAACAAGAGGTGTGGCAGTGAAATAAGAAATACCGCACTTTCCTTTGGCTGGGTCACAGTGGGAGTTGAGCTTGATACCACGAAGTGTATCCAAATAATTTTGCAAAAAGCTTATAGAGACAGCCATGGGCGGGGCGGGTTTAGAATGTGTTACTTCGTTTCGAATATACCAGCTTCTCCAGAAAATTAATAATACCATGCATCTAAACCTGGGAATAGTTTGGACACAAACCACAATTTCAAATCGGTTTTCCTATTGGTCTCTTTTGGTTTGGTTTAAATGGGCTGAGCTCCTAATGTAAGCTGGTTTGGTTTGGGCTGGCGATTGACATGGCGCAGCTCGGTGGCGGCGGAGGCGGAGGCGGACTGCAGGCTGTGTGTGGCGCAGGCGGTGGCCGAGCTGCTCAACTACTGCCAGACAGTGTGATATACAACAGTCACATGGCGCCCTACGAGGTGCCCCTTCTTCCCGCTCGACGGCGCCGGCGAGTTGGCCGACGAGGTCGGACAGTGCGAACAAGATCGTCTTATACCGTGATGGACGGAGTGCAGCTAGTCACATATAGTATCTAGCATTATAGCTTGTTCTATGTACGTACGTTGTGCTGGTGAGTAACATGCAGCAGCAGCTAATCACCCTTCCAACGCCTCTCTTCCCGTAGTAATTGGACACGCCCGTGGTTTGAAACTTCAGATTGAAACTGTATGTGGGGAATGGGTTGGATGGGTTTGGCTTGAAAATACGTACAGTTTGGATTGGTTTGGATTATAGCATTTGCAGTTTGGTCTGGTCTGGTCTGATTGTTGGACTTATACTTGTATGGATTGGGCTGGGTTTAATCTGGATTACAAACTATTCCCAGGTTTATGCATCTCTGAATATCACTCAGCTCACCAAGTGCATGAAGCAGCCACTCCTTCCCACTGTGTTGAAACGAACTTAGAGCAGGTAGACTCCACACTTCTGCCATGGACAAGTAAAGGTCGCGTCCAAACTGGCATCTCACGAACGGGTGAAAATTGTCCTCCACTTCCATGCCGCATACAGGACACCCACTAGACGATTCCAGACCAATCTTGTGCTTATTTTTCCATGTCGACAGAGAATCAATCGACAGTCTCCACGCAAAATTACGCACTGTCGGAGGAACATTACATCTCCAAATAAACTGCCAGCATTTCCTGTTCCCGTCCGGAGAGGAACTACATGCCACTGCCGAGTCCCTGTGGGCTTCTTCAAACGCCATATTGTAAGCTGATTTTACCGTGAAGACTCCAAATTTACCCGGACCCCATGCGATGACATCCTCCCCAAGTCTTGGAGATGCTCTTATCTTTATTATTTCTTCGACATCAACTGGTATGAAGTATTGCTGGAGCAGTTCCAGGTTCCACGAACCATTATCATTGAGCAGACCGGATACAAAACGTATGCAGCACCGACCTTGTAGTGACACCGGTTTGTATGAGTGAGGTCTTTGGAATCCAATTGTCTCTCCATACTCTGATACTCCGTCCATTTCCAACCCTCCAAATTAAGCCTTTCTTCAAGAGATCGAGCCCATGACTTATAGCTTGCCACGATGATGAAGCATTACCTGAGAAGACCGTGTCCACTAAATTACCATGAGGATAATACCTAGCCTTCAAGACTTGGGCGCACAGACTGTCCGGTCTAGATAACAATCACCAAGCTTGTCGGGCCAACAATGCTTGATTGAACATACGAAAATCATGGAATCCAGCACCTCCTTTGTTCTTAGGCTGTAAAAGGTAATCCCATCCTCTCCAATGGACCTTTCTTTTTCCTTCTCTAGACCCCCAATAAAAATTTCTCACCATCCTTGTCAAATCATCACACACTGAATAAGGTAACTTGAACACACCCATGATATAGGTTGGCAATGCTTGTGCAACTGATTTAATTAAAACCTCTCTTCCTGGCTGGGCAAGAAGTCCACCCCCCCCACTGAATCAAACGCTTTGTGAGACTAGTTTGTAGATTCTGAAAACGTCCCTTGGACATACGCCCCTCAGGAGTTGGGAGGCCCAAGTATTTTTCCTCAAAAGCTAAGCTTGTTACCCCGAACACATCTCTAACTTGCTGCTGTATCATCACAGGGCATGTAGCACCAAAGAAAACAGAGCATTTACCATAGTTCAGACTTTGTCCAGTGGCCTTACCATAGAGTTCCAAAGCAGCCTTCACATTCTCCGCTTGGGCACTAGAGGCCTCGAAAAACAGTAAAGTATCATCGGCGAATAACAGGTGGGATTGTTGTGCTCAGCGGACTAGCTACTCTGAAACTCGCCCTGAAACGAAGCAAATCAACCTGCACGAGTGACTACGTGGGTGAC
Source organism: Triticum monococcum (assembly GCA_034509565.1). Taxonomy (NCBI): domain Eukaryota; kingdom Viridiplantae; phylum Streptophyta; class Magnoliopsida; order Poales; family Poaceae; genus Triticum; species Triticum monococcum. Next base: position 6,272,601 of record CM067847.1, on the reverse strand, counting down.
CATCTACTGTGCAGCAAGCCCTATGCTCCACTCGAGCCCCGACGAGCCCCTCCACTCCCCCCCCCCCCCCCCCCCACCTCCCCCCAAATAGTTCGCTCGTCAAGGACATTTGCATGCTTTCTCCACGCGATTTGCAGATCACCAACATTTTGGGGTGCATTTGGGGAAGGGTTTAATACCTGTGCCATGGAGCGTCGTCGTCCATGCTTTGAGACATCGATGTATGCAACTCCGACCCTTGTCCTTGCGTCGGCTTCACTGTTTCAGAAGATCGCCATCGCGAGGACGTCACTTCAGGCGGTCTGATAAGATCTGGGTGCTGCTCGAACTTGGCTCGGGATTGAATGTTGCAACCCCTCTATCTCTCAAGGTCATGGAATAGGTGGGCGAGACGTGATCGACCTGGGCCTGTTTGCAGCGACACCGTCTGGCTAGGCATGCATGAGAAACGAGAGTCGCACGATCTTGAACGATCGGACAGCTCGCGAGGAGGTTTGCGTCAGCCAAAAAATCGGTCAGTTGAAATAAAGGGTTTTTCTTTTAAAAGAGGATCATGTGTATTAAAAAATGTTCAATATATATTAAGAAAACAAAAAAGTTCAGTTTGTCTAAATAACATCCAAAAAGTGAACATACACTAAAAAATTCACTCTACATAGTCAGCGTATATTCAAAAATTAGTTCATCCTACAATAAAAAATAGTTTGGTTTGTAGTATTAAAAAATGTTCATAGTATATTAAATAAAAGCTTGGCATACATTAAAAAGGTCACTATATATGAAATTGTTCACAATATATTATATTAGAACAAATTATAGTATAGAAACCTAAAGGAAAAAAAACCAACATAAGGGGAAATGAAAAACACAAAAAAGACTATGAATAAGTTAAAAAACAAACTAAAAATAATAAAATAAAACCACAAAACGAAAAACGAAAAAATGATGAACAAAACATATGTGGGTGTGAGGGGAAGCATTAAACTGAGGTGGCACACCCATCATCCATTTACTGTTCACACGGGAGTTATCCCATCATGCATTTATTACCCGCAGGTGGTGAATATGATTTGCATGAATTCCCCTTCCCGACCCACACAAAATCCGCTCAGGAAAGGAAAAAATCACTGCCCGCCGTCACTCTCCGTGCACACTGCCTGATTGGCTGATACGTTACCCGCTGCTACGTGGCCTGTTGACCACCGGCATGTTGGAAATATGCCCTAGAGGCAATAATAAATAAGTTATTATTATATTTCCTTGTTCATGATAATCGTTTATTATCCATGCTATAATTGTATTGATAGGAAACTCAGATACATGTGTGGATACATAGACAACACCATGTCCCTAGTAAGCCTCTAGTTGACTAGCTCGTTGATCAATAGATGGTTACGGTTTCCTGACCATGGACATTGGATGTCGTTGATAACGGGATCACATCATTAGGAGAATGATGTGATGGACAAGACCCAATCCTAAGCATAGCACTAGATCGTGTAGTTCGTATGCTAAAGCTTTTCTAATGTCAAGTATCATTTCCTTAGACCATGAGATTGTGCAACTCCCGGATACCGTAAGAATGCTTTGGGTGTGCCAAACGTCACAATGTAACTGGCTGACTATAAAGGTGCACTACGGGTATCTCTGAAAGTGTCTGTTGGGTTGGCACGAATCGAGACTGGGATTTGTCACTCCGTGTGACGGAGAGGTATCTCTGGGCCCACTCGGTAGGACATCATCATAATGTGCACAATGTGGTCAAGGAGTTGATCACGGGATGATGTGTTACGGAATGAGTAAAGAGACTTGCCGGTAACGAGATTGAACAAGGTATCGGGATACCGACGATCGAATCTCGGGCAAGTATCGTACCGACAGACAAAGGGAATTGTATACGGGATTGATTAAGTCCTTGACATCGTGGTTCATCCGATGAGATCATCGTGGAACATGTGGGAGCCAACATGGCTATCTAGATCCCGCTGTTGGTTATTGACCGGAGAACGTCTCGGCCATGTCTGCATGCCTCCCGAACCCGTAGGGTCTACACACTTAAGGTTCGATGACGCTAGGGTTATAAAGAAAGTTTGTATGTGGTTACCGAATGTTGTTCGGAGTCCCGGATGAGATCCCGGACGTCACGAGGAGTTCCGGAATGGTCCGGAGGTAAAGATTTATATATGGGAAGTCCTGTTTTGGTCACCGGAAAAGTTTCGGGGTTTATCGGTAACGTACCGGGACCACCGGGAGGGTCCCGGGGGTCCACCAAGTGGGTTCACCAGCCCCGGAGGGCTTCATGGGCCAAGTGTGGAAGGGGACCAGCCCCAGGTGGGCTGGTGCGCCCCCCCACAAGGGCCCAAGGCGCAAGGGAGAGGAGAAGGGGGCAAACCCTAGGGCAGATGGGCCCTAAGGCCCATCCTGGTGCGCCTCCCTCTCCCCTCCCCCTTGGCCGCCCCCCTTAGATGGGATCTAGGCTGGCCGTCACCCCTAGGGGTGGAAACCCTAAAGGGGGCGCAGCCCCTCCCCTTCCCCTATATATAGTTGAGGTTTGGGCTGCTCATAACACGCGAGTTCCTCTCCTCTATATGACGCAGCCCTGCATCTTTCCTTCCTCCTCTCCCGCGGTGTTTGGCGAAGCCCTGCAGGATAGCCACGCTCCTCCATCACCACCACGCCGTTGTGCTGTTGCTGGATGGAGTCTTCCTCAACCTCTCCCTCTCTCCTTGCTGGATCAAGGCATGGGAGACGTCGTCGGGCTGTACGTGTGTTGAACGCGGAGGTGCCGTCCGTTCGGCACTAGGATCTCCGGTGATTTGGATCACGATGAGTACGACTCCATCAACCCCGTTCTCTTGAACGCTTCCGCTTAGCGATCTACAAGGGTATGTAGATGCACTCTCCTTCTCCTCGTTGCTGGTCTCTCCATAGATAGATCTTGGTGACACGTAGGAAAATTTTGAATTTCTGCTACGTTCCCCAACACGGCAAAGGACCGGGAAGAAGAGGTGCCTTTGCAGATGTATTCGGTAATTGCCGTTAATTTGTCATCGACGGTGACAAGGGTTGATGCGGGCACCTCAATTATCTGCAAACGGCTAGGCAACCACGTCAACAACCAGCTGGTATGAAATCCTATCTTTATGTATAATCCCATGATCTTATCAATTTTGAGCAGTGCTTTTTAGATAGTATGTCTAAATTCAAAGGAAATGGCATTTAATTTCTTATAAATATAATAAAAGTAATCTTTATTTATTTATAACAAACTTTTATTTCTATAACTTATAAATTCACTGTTTAATTTTACTTATAATGTTTTCCGTTACACATAGAAAAAATGGTAACATATTTGTATATAGTTCTAGCACTTATCACACAAATTATATTTTTAGTAAATATATAATATTTTAAAATATATTATTATTATTTTGTATTTGATGTGTTGACTATTCTAAATATTCATTCAATCGAGTGTCCCAAGGTCCAAGAAAAAGAAAAATTGCAAGACTACATAAATTGATTTGGAGAATAAAAATCAAAATGATAGCATATATGTATGTATTATGTTCCGTTTGAGGCTTATAAATATCAGCTGTAAAGCATGTTATCTGACATGTATCTAAACACAAATTTCTAGAATGTATGGTTGTGTATTGATACCTGGGGTCTTGCATTGTAATAGCAGTAGAAAATGGAATTCTGATGAAGAAGCAATCAGGTTTTGAGTGTGCATTTGGTGCCACACACATCCTAATTTTATTAAAGGGAAATTATATCTGGTGAACATTCACGGGGAAGGTTTTCCCCGCAAACGCCATGTTTGCCGTTTGATCTCGTGGCCTGGATCTTGGTGCAGGGCTGATGCCACGTCAGGTTTTTTGAACTGTTAGTTGCAACCAGCTACTAGGGCGAACGCTCCTTTATGTTCTCCCAAAAAAACAACATGAGATCTGATTCTGAGGAAGAAGAAGCAATCAGGTTTTGAGTGTACATTTGGTGTCGCACACATCCTAACTTCATTGAAGGGAAATGATATCTGATGACCGTTTGATCTCGCGGCATGAATCTTAGCGTAGGGGGGGGGGGGCTTCAAACTCAAGACCTTATGCACAAGGAGAGGGTGGGCTTACCACTTGAACTAGGAAGCCCGGTTGTGAACTTATGTGGTAAAACTTGCATATATCTTGTGAAGCTAAAATGTTTTAAATTCAATGTTTCATTCGAAATTTTCGGACCGGCATGTACTTGCAATTATCCTAATTAATAAAGGGATTCTTGTTAGAACTAGGGAGTAATAAAAACAGGAGAGAAAAAGCAACTAAATGTAGCCTACCCCCGTGAGTGTGATTGTTGATTGCTGTTTAGTTCGCATGGTGATCCTGAGAAAGATTTCGTTGTACATGATCCAATTTGAATCTGATATCCGAGTAAAATTCAGGTAGCATTCTACAAGTTTCTGTGGATAGGGGAAAATGAAATGGACACAAGTAGCGTCCTTGGGGCCAACTCTAATCAATTCAACTACGAGTTGCTGATTCAGAACCTACAAACTACTTCCGCCGTTTCTAAATATTTGTCTTTCTAGAGATTTCAACAAGTAACTATATACGGAGCAAAATGAGTGAATCTACACTTTAAAATATGTCTATATATATCCGTATGTGGTAGTCCATTTGAAATCTCTAAGAAAACAAATATTTAGGAACGGAGGGAGTAATAACAAATTTAGCTGCCATGACCACACGATGCTCTGTGTTACGGAACACCAGGAACGGTTTTATTATAAAACACTATTTCAGGAAACGGACAAAAGAAAACAATTCTTGCAATGCATTGCTAACAGGGCATGGACTTTACTCCTACAGTATAAGCATGAGAGATGCGGAAAAAATAACAACCAATTTCATATAACTAGTCCATCAAGGTACCAACCGCCTAATATCGGGAACTGAACACAAGTATACCAAGTCACTGACAAGCCACCGAAAGAGCTAGGTGCGAAAATATCAGTTAAAGCACTCTGGTATGCAAGCTAAATCATGCTATTAGCTGGCCATATGCAGCAAGAACAAACACCCTAGGAGAAACACATGCTCAAAAATCAAAAGCTTCTGCAATAAATAAATAAAGACAATTCCCAAAACATGCTACTAAAATAGTATTATGTGTACTGAAGGAGTCTTGTTAGACACACAGATGCATATTCAGAATTCCATTTTACTGTAATTTTATTATGACTAGTTTCAAGATTCTTTGATATCTATTCCACCAAGGCATCAACTGCTTAAAATTGCAAACCGAAATGCAAATTATAACAAGTCACAACTAAGCCACCAGAAAATACAAGTATAACAAGTCACAAAACTGAAGAGATTGTGCAATAAAAGAAATGAGAAATAAGAAAAACTGCACTCTTAAAAGAGGTTGTGCAGTAAAAAAGAGGAAAACAAGCAAGTTGCTATTGACAATTACCAGATCTTTGCTAGATGTATGTATAAAGGGATTCTTGTTAGAAGTGCATGTTCGAAATTCAGTTTATTCAAAGGTCATTATAGATACTTCTCCAGGCACAAAAGGTACATACAAACTAGGGAGTCCTCTCTCAACAAAGGATGAACACAAACATAATAATGAGCCCTAGCAGCCAATGTAACATAGCAGTATTCCACACAAAGTATGAAGAAGATGAAAATCCAAACTTGCATCAAACTCATTAGGTTCAGCATCGTGCCGTTTGGTCCTTCACCCTGGCAAGGAGAGTGCGTGCAGTGTCTTCCTGCGAAACATGTACGCATCGGTGATGTTAGAGATCTGAACAACGAACCATGGAAGAAGGTATTCGTTGAGCCAGCAACGCTTACCGTTAGGGCTCGACATCAGCCAGCGACGATCTCTAGCCCATGAAAGGGGCAGAGCGGCTGCTATGATGTGCACCAGGACGCGGCTCTTTCTCCAAAATGACATTGGCCGGCGCCAACGTGACAGAGGATGATGGTGGCGCTGTTTGCCCCGATGCTAAACTTCGCTTGACGGCCTCAATTAGATCGGGCCACATTTCCATGACTTGTGCTGTAGCCATGGCTTTGGCTTTCACCTCGACTTCCTCTCTCATTTCTTCTTTAAGTTCTTCTCTCATTCCAGCCAATCTGGATTCGAAACTAGCTCGGCCGGCTCTCCTTCTCTGCCTCGCAAGCTCGCGGTCTTCGGGATAATGCGTGTCCCATTTTTCATTCAGCCCGACGCCGTTCACACGACCATAAGCCGGCCTCGTTTTCGGGTCCTTGCCGAGCACCACGTTGATCGACCTGTTCAGAGGGTCGTCCCACCTTGCCGAGGACTCCGACTCCTGGGAGCTTTGAGATTCCACATGATACTGCCTCTACAATACGGAGGTGACAGTTTAGAAATGTGACTACTTGGAAAGAAATCTATACTTAATTAGTATAACAAAAAATAAGCAGGTTAATCAATTACCAGGAGTTCCTTGACTTTCGCCGTTTTCTCGTCCAATACCCATGTCTTAGTCTCTTCATCGTATTTGCACCGGCCCCTGATGTAATCATTTTCACGCGGGTTTTCAAATTCCTTGAAGGGGTTTGGTATGCCTGCTGCAGCAAACTCAGCGTCCTGCTTGTCCCACTTCGGCTTCTTCCCTGGGTAACCACGGCTTCCAAGGGTGTGGTGACCAATGTTCCTTGCCCGCATTTCCTTCCCCCATTTCTCCATCTCCTTGACTTCAGGGGTCTCGCAGTGCTGCTTGAACAGGTTCCAGTCCTCCTCAGAAACCGAAGGCCACTTCTTTTTTATCTCGGTTTCGTAATCTTTCTCAAGGTATTCGCTTTTGGCTTTGGATTTCCAACTACTCAAAAGCTTGGTCCACTTGCAGAGGGCTGTGCTATTTACCGGAGTGGTCTCGTCTAGGGACTCATCCGGGAACTTGTAATGAGTGTGCAGCTTCGATATGAGGAGTGCTCGCAAATTCTCATTGGCTTTCGACCTGAGATTGGTTTCATTAATGCTCACGGTTTCGCGAAGGATGCAGCCTAGGCCATTACTGTAACCTTGTTCGGCCTTCTTGGGACTAAGAGGTAGACCAGCCTCAGACACTCGGTTGATAACAATCCTATCGGTGCCAAGCATGTTTGGGCGCCTAGGTTTGCGTTGCTTTTTAGGTTGTCCAGCTGCCTGGTCCCCTTGGCCGGTCCCTTCGTCGCGATCGGTCGCATCTTCAGGATTTGTGGTGGTGCCGGACTCATCATGAACAGTGGATGTGTAGTCGTCCTGCCCATCTGTGTATGTGCCCAAGGCGTCGGGGCCGCCATGACGTGATGACGGTTCTACAGCTTCATCACCCGCGCTTATCGTCCGCGAAGAAGAGGCTGCAGCGGAGTCGTTTCCAGAAATATCTGTAAATTGTCAAATAAAAGAATTAAGCTACACAAAATGTAACTACATATAAAAATGCTATAGAATTACTAAAACAATATCTATAAAATCTATAATTACTGAAAAATTCTATGAACGAAATATTTGCTAGCAACTAGAATTAAAAATCCCCCTGTTATGGGATTCGATTCTTCTTGGGTTATCAATGGCTTATAACCATATAATGTTCTGCAGGTGTCGCAGCTGGGACAGATAGCAATCAGTTGGGCTTTGGGCTATAAGGATATTATTCCATCTATTTCAGCAGGCTACTAAGACTTGTCATGTCCATTTATTTAGTTGCAGATTTATCTACAACTTCAAGCAGTGGGATCTAATCACCAACTAGATAATCTCATTGTAAGAATTTTTTTTGGATAACTCCTGAGAAAATAACTAGCAGCAGTTATGATGGCCCTTTTCACCAAAAGTACGAATTAGGGGGGACTTACAATCCAGTGATGCCTCCATGTGAGTTGGTTTTTTGTCACCCTGTAACCCTACACCTCTACCAGTGTACAGCTAAAGGTCTCTAGGTAATCTATTTGGTGATTACTACTACCGACGCGATGCGGGACTAAAAAGATTTATTTACAGTGGTAGTACAGTCTTCCACTTACCGGAGCGGCCATTGGTCGGGGCCTCCCCCCTGCTTCCACCGCGTGTGAGTCGAGTGCGCTGCAACGACGGCAACGCAGTCTCCGATGCGCATGCCTCCCTCGCCCTCCTCCTCGTCATTCGTGGAACGACGACAAGGTCTTGGATGTGCACACCTCCCTCGTCCTCTCCGGTCGCTGCCTTTAACTGCATAACATCATTTTGTACTGAACCTGCCAAATGCTGGAATCTGCTCTCGACATCCTCATTAACCTGACCTGTAGAAACACCATCAATTGGGCATTTCAGTAGAACATATACTTCTGAATATAGATCATGGAAATTTGTCAGCTTAAAGAAAATCTAGAGTCCACGTTTTCAACCGACTCGGGAGCACTATCACTTACAAAAAGCACAGACAAGTCGACCTTACATGCCCAAGGCTTCACTTAATGATATAAATAGTTAAATACCACTGCATATTCATACATAGGACCCCTGCTTGATGCTATAAGCACCACTAACTACACTGCCAGAGAATATGTAACTTCCTCAATACCTCTTCCATACTTTACTATACGCATCAGTAGTTCCAACCATGTATAAAAATGCCCCTTTATGGGATTGGATTGCTCTTGGGTTATTCATACCTTTATTCGAAGAACTATCTACAGCTTCAAGCAGTGGAAAAATGTTAATCATGTACTAAAAATGTTAATCATGTATTCACAAATTTTCTATATAAGAATTTATTAGATATATACCCAAAAACGTAATGTGTGCATGGAAAAAAAGAAGACATCAATATTCTAAAGAAGTAGACAACCAAAAATGTATGTTTTCAGAAAATGTTAATAATGTATTTCAAAAATGTTTCTAATGTATACAAAATATTGTAAACTGGGAAAAAGTTAACATGTCTTGAAAAAAAAAGATGAAAATCGATAGAAAAGCAAAAAATAAAAAAGTATAACGAAGAACGAAAGAAAACCAGTTAAAAAAATAATATAAAATTTATAACAAAGAAAAAAGAAACAGAAAAAAGCAAAGAATAACTAAATAAATAAAACCCTATAAAACTTGAAAAATTATAAAACCGGAGAAAAACAAAGAAAAAACATAAAAAAGAGGGAAACCATTGAAGAAATAAAGATTGGTAAACCAGAAGGATATATCATACATGGGAACTGGGTTTCCAGCTTAGAAAACAAATCAAAAAAGTGACGCTGAAGTAGGAGATAAAAAAAATCTCCTTATTACTCCCCCCTGTTCCAGCGCCCTGTAACCCTATTACTGCGCAGCTACAAGTCTTAGTTAATCTACTCGGCGGTTAACTACCGATGTGGAACTAGAGAGTCTTGTACTTACCGGAGCGGCCACTGGTCGGCGCATCCACCCTGCTTCCAGCGCGCGTGAGTCGAGGGTGCTGCGCCGAGGGCAACGCAGTCTCCGATGCGTGCACCCTCCTACTCGTCTCTGGCACCATGACAGGATAGTGGCCAGCTGCACCGAACTCAGTGTCCTGCTTGTCCCACTTTGGCTTCTTCCCTGGGTAACCACGTCTGCCAAGGGTGCGGTTACCAATGCTCTTAGCCCACATATCCTTTCCCCATCTTTCCATCTCCTTGACTTCAGGGGTCTCACAGTGCTGCTTGAACAGGTTCCAGTCCTCCTCGGAAACCAAAGGCCAGATCTTTTTTATCTCAGTTTCGTAATCTTTCTTAAGGTATTCGCTTTTGGCCTTGGATTTCCAACTACTCAAAAGCTTGGACCACTTGCAGAGGGCTCTGTTATTTACCGGAGTGGTCTCGTCTAGGGACTCATCCGGGAACTTGTAATGAGTGTGCAGCTTCGATATGAGGAGCGCTCGCAAATTCTCGTTCGCTTTCGACCTGAGATTGGTTTCATTAATGCTCACAGTTTCGCGAAGGATGCAGCCTAGGGCATTCCTGTAACCTTGTTCGGCCTTCTTGGGACTAACAGGTAGACCCTCCTCAGACACTCGGTTGATAACAATCCTATTAGTGCCGAGCATGTTTCGGCGCCTAGGCTTACGTTGCCTTTTGGGTTGTCCAGCTGCCTGGTCCCCTTGGCCGGTCCCCTCATCGCGATCGGTCGCATCTTCAGGATTTGTGGCGGTGCCGGACTCGTCATGACCAGTGGATGTGTAGTTGTTCTGCCCATCCTTGTATGTGCCCAAGATGTTGGGACCGTCATGACGTGACGACAGTTCCACAGCTTCATCACCCACGTTAAGCATCTGCAAAGAAGAGGCTGCGGCGTAGTTGTTTCCAGACATATCTACACATTGTCAAATAAAAGAATTAAGCTACATAAACTGTAACTACATATAAAAATGGTATAGAATTACTAAAAAATATCTATGAATTTATAATTACTAAGAATTTCTAGGAACTAAATATTTGCTAGGAACTAATTACCTATGAACTAGAATTAAAAAAACCCTTTTATGGGATTGGATTGTTGTTACGTTATCTATGGCTTGACCATATAATGCTCTGCAGGTGTCACAGCTGGGAGAGATAGCAATCAGTTGGACTTTGGGCTATAAGGATGTTATTCCATCTAGTTTCACTAGTAGGATACTAAGACTTGTCATGTCCATATCTTTATCTGAAGATTTATCTACAGCTTCAAGCAGTGGGACCTAATCACGAACTAGATAATCTCATTGTAAGAGAATTTCTGGATAACTCATGAGGAAATAACTAGCAGCAGTTATGATAGGCCTTTTGACCAAAAGTACCAATGGGGGGACTTACAATCCAGTGATGCCTCCATGGCTCTGTTTAACTGCATACCATCATTTTGTAGTGAACTTGCCAAATGCTGGAATCTGCTCTCGGCATCCTCATTAACCTTACCTGTTGAAACACCATCAATTGGGCATTTCAGCAGAACACATACTTCTGAATATATCATGACAATTTGACAGCTTTATTCAAAGATTTATCTACAGCTAGAATTAAAAAAAACCTTTTATGGGATTGGATTGTTGTTACGTTATCTATGGCTTGACCATATAATGCTCTGCAGGTGTCACAGCTGGGAGAGATAGCAATCAGTTGGACTTTGGGCTATAAGGATGTTATTCCATCTAGTTTCAGTAGTAGGCTAAACTAAGACTTGTAATGTCCATATTTTTATTTGAAGATGTATCTACAGCTTCAAGCAGTGGGACCTAATCACGAACTAGATAATCTCATTGTAAGAGAATTTCTGGACAACTGATGAGGAAATAACTAGCAGCAGTTATGATAGCCCTTTTGACCAAAAGTACCAATTAGGGGGGACTTACAATCCAGCGATGCCTCCATGGCTCTGTTTAACTGCATACCATCATTTTGTACTGAACTTGCCAAATGCTGGAATCTGCTCTCGACATCCTCATTAACCTTACCTGTCAAAACACCATCAATTGGGCATTTCAGCAGAACATATACTTCTTAATATATCATGACAATTTGACAGCTTTATTCGAAGATTTATCTACAGCTTCAAGCAGTAGAACATAAGCACAAACTAAACAATCTAGTAATAAGATATTTTCCAGAAAAGAGTGTTAAATCACTTGGGTCATCTTAAAATCAGAAGGATATATATATCATACATGTGAGTTGGTTTTTTGTCACCCTGTAACCCTAGACATATATGCCTGCACCTCTATCTCTGTACAGCTACAGGTCTCTAGGTAATCTATCTGGTGATTACTACTAACAAAGCGATGCATGACTAAAAAGATTTACGGTGGTAGTACAGTCTTCCACTTACCGGAGCGGCCACTGGTCGGCGCCTCCCCCCTGCTTCCGCCACGCGTGAGTTGAGCGCGCTGCAACGACGGCAATGCGGTCTCCGATGCACATGCCTCCCTCGCCCTCCTCCTCGTCATCCGCGGAACGACGGCAACAAGGTCTTGGATGTGCGCGCCCCCCTCGTCCTCTCCAGTCGCCTCCTTTAACTGCGTAACATCATTTTGTACCGAACTTGCCAAATGCGGGAATCTGCTCACGACATCCTCATTAACCTGACCTGTTGAAACACCATCAATTGGGCATTTCAGTAGAACATAGACTTGCGAATATATATCATGAAACTTTGACAGCTTAAAGAAAATATAGAGTCCAGGTTCTCAACTGACTCGGGAGCATTATCACTTATCACTTACAACAATAAAAAGCACAAACCAGTCGACCTTACATGCCCTGCAAATTCCGTCTGACACAAGGGCTTGACTTAATGCCATAAATACCACTACATATTCATCCATACATATGACCCCTCCTTGATGCTATAAGCACCACCAACCACACTGCCAGAGAAAATGAAACTTCCTCGATGGCTCTTTGATACTTGCTATACGCATCAGAAGTTCCAGCCATGTATTAAAATGTCCCTTTTATGGGACTGGATTGCTCTTGGGTTGGTTATCTACGGCTGGGTTATAACCATATAAAAAAGCTCTGCAGGTGTTGCAGCTGGGAGAGCCAGCAATCAGTTGGGCTTGCTGATGGCTATAAGGTTGTTGTCTTCCATCTAGTTTCAGTAGTAGGCTACCAAGCAAGACTTTTTTTTTTTTAGAATGCTACCAAGTACAGTCTAGATACACCCGTATCTAGACAAATCCAAGACAAGTAATTCGGAACGGAGGGAGTAGTAAGACTTCTCATATCCATATCTTAATTTGAAGATTCATCTGCAGCTTCAAGCAGGGGGGCCTTAGCAGAATGTATATAATCTAACTGCAAGAGATTTTTCTGGGAAATGGAATAGCGATAAATCACTTTGGCCATGACTTCCCCCAAGTAGGAGATTTCATGTTTCTAGCTTGAAAAACAAGTAAAAGAAGCATCACTGGAGTAGGAGAAGAGCACTTGTACTAATTAATTTTATTATCTCCTGATTACTCCCCCCTGGAACCCTACACACCTAACCTCTGTTACTGCACAGCTACAGGTCTCCAGTTAATCTAATCGGCGATGCGGAACTAGAGAGTGTGTTGTGCTTACCGGAGCGGCGGCGGGTCGGCGCGTCCCCCCTGCTTCCGGCGCGCGTGAGCCGAGGGCGCTGCACCGGCGGCGGCGGCGGCGCGGTCTCCGATGCGCGCGGGTCCCTCGTCCTCCTGCTCCTCGTCTCCGGCGCCATGGCAGAACAGGATAGCCCACCGCTCCGCCGCTTAGCGACGGACGGCGGGAGACCGGGGATGGGATGGGGATCGGCCGGCGGGGGATGAAGACGACCAGAGCAGAGCTCCGCACTGACTGAACTGTTCTTTTTTCTTTGTTAGGACACCCGCACTGAACTTTTTTTGATTGAGAGAAAAATTAGGCGGTGCGGTAGCTGCTACGGCCCATTCAGTTTTGGCCCAGGCAGAGAATAAGCCTGCGCCCCGTCCGCTTGGCAGGACAAGGCCCAAACCTTTTTTTTTGGGGGGGAGGGGGTGTGTTGCTTCGCTAAAAAGAAAAAAAAAGTACTGTAAGTATACATTCCACTGAAATCTTTTTTTTTTGAACACCATTCCACTCCACTCAAATCGGTCAAAATTAAAAAGAGTGTAGTGCACATGTACTGTTTGGATCTGCTGCCGCTCTGGAGCTTTGCTACATCTACGTAATTTTTTCTACGTAATCTACGAAAAAGCTGAGGTGGCCAGATTTGGTTGAGAAAACAGCCATTTTTTTACCGCTCCTTGTGGGAAAGAAGCCCAACGCTCCTCTGCACCTTCCTCAAGTTCTTCTCGTCGTCAACAACTTGTCTGGCCATCCCCAATTCTGCTTGATGAATCGGTCACTGCCATCACCACGTGAGGAATGAGCTGCACATCTCTTCCGCCAATACCAACAAGCTCCTACGTACGACTCCAACCTCCACTCCTACAGCAAAGTGAGACCATCTCCTCCCTAGGTTTCTTTAAAAAAAGTCTTATGCAATTGGGTTTTTCAGGCTTTGGTCTAAAAGAAAATACTTCTGAATTAATGCGAAAATACTCCTGAGTAGTATTTTCTTGGCCTCATGGAGATTCATGATTTCATAGAAAGCAATGAACTATCTAATATCCACTTTATGCGGGCAATATGCAGGTTACCCCTGAATTAATGCGAAAATGCTCCACCACAGGTTGTGGGCTCTAACAGAATAGTTTTTTTTTTTACAAAATAGATTCATATCTGATTGAAGAGATGAATGGTGAGGCATCACACTTAAAAGCATAAACTACTCCATCAGACCACCTGCATCTATTTTGTACTCCCTTCGTTTCAAAATTCTTGTCTTAGATTTGTCTAAATACGAAGGAGTATAATTTAACCTTTTTTTTCCATTTCTTACAAGTGGGCCCCACGTGAGATCCCGTAAATGCCCCTGCCGACCCAATTGACACTGAAACACTGGAGTGGAGAGGAGGTCGATCGTTCCCCATCTCTCTCGCCTCAGCTTCTCCTCCCTCCTCTCGTCGGCGACGCACTCCACGGCGGCGCTTCTCCACCGGCGGGGAAGCGCTGGTGCTCCTCCCCGGCGCCGCACGGTGAGTCGTCTCCCACCTCTCATGCTCAACCTTGTCCCCGGGGCTGCGACATAGGGTTAGGTTTAGGAGCTCGCCGCCGCCCCGTGCCCCTGTTGGCCGTCCTCGATTGACCTGACCGCCCGTGCTGCTGCTGCTCGTGGCCGGCCCGTGCTGCTCCTGCTGTTCGGCGCCGGCAGCACACTGCTGCTGCTTGATTTGTTGCTTGCCGCTGCTTGCTCGGTTGCTGCTGAGTACTGACATCCTAACATGTACTAGTAAGCATGCACGTGCAATGCACGTCTCGACTGAAAGCATGTTATAATATAAAACATAAATATTTCTATCATAACATAGAATAATTCTCTTAGAGGATTTTAAATTTGATGCAAGGTGGATAGAATTCCCAAGTCATAAAGATGTGTCGATTGTTTCATGAACCAACGTGCCCCATACCTAAATAGGGAAACATCAGGCGTCAGCTGGGCGACCACATTCGGCGACCGCCCCCCTCCTGAGTTGTACGATCAGGTCATGTGCGTCATTGGATTTGCCCGACTACCCTAGCTCCCATGCCCCCTCAGCACCACTTGTTGCGCCACTTCCCAACAGACGTCGGTCTCCCGCATCACTGCTTGCAGTGCCCCACTCCACAGCTCCACCGTAGTCGACGCTGGCCGCCCCGCGTCACCACTCGCATCAATGAAACACGGTGTTTGCAGCACCGCCTCACTCGATACAGAACAGTTGTCGCCGGCTCGCCAGTGCTTCTCGCCTCCCTCGCAGAACGGTGTCGGTCTGCTCGCAGTAGCAAACCAGCATGTTGCATTGATATCACATCTTTATCACCAAAATAAGGCTACTCATTACCTACAACTAATGTGGTTCAGTGGCCAGCCCTTCCCAGGCCATACTAAGCGACGACCCATACATAACCAGTCAGGTTTCCCGGGCCATACTAAGCAAGGACCCATACATAACCAAAAACCAAACCTGTCTAACAGACAATGCAGATGCCTAAGCTGGTGAAATATTATGTGGAGATCCTGACCAATAATTTGACATCATTTAGGGTTCATTCTTCCATGGTCAGGTCCTGACCAATGGAGGTATAACAAAATTTGCAATCTATCCATTTTAAATAGAATGTGCCTCCTGTAACTTTCACAAAACGTACATGCATGTCCTATGCCCAAATAAGGCCAGGTCAACAAATTTTCTGAAAAATACAGGTAGTCGTTCGAGATTGTAAGTCTGTTAGTAGCTCTTCGATGACAAAATCTAATAGTGATCAGGATGGACATCCATGTGGTGTCTCTAATTTGGGGCTCTACTTAGCCTTTGTTTGTTTCGTATGAATTTAGGTGGTCCATCAAATTTTCATCTAAGCTCAATAAAACAGAGCCATGCATAGCCAGTCATTACACGGCCAATAACAATTGTACACAAAATAGCTCACCCTGAACCGACAAAAGCATCAACTATGATCAGCGACGCATGTGAAATCACATCCTAAGTCCTAAAAGTATATGGCTACTGAATATCAGGGAACATGAAAGCAGCAAGGCAATGACAAATGGACCAGTTCCATGGCAGCATGATATCTCTGCCCTCCTATCCTTGTGAATCTTGGTTATTGGCAGGGAAAAACTTCTGAGTTGCCTTCATTGGTTTGTGGGTATAGACCCCTGCAGTGTACAACTTTCTATAGAAAAATGTAAAATGTTAACACTGTTCTAAATGGATTTGCTAATAAAACTCTAAATTCAAGTAGGTGTGAGTGCAAACCATGCAGAACCATTCTTTCAGCCAATCAACATCGTTTTAAAGCAAAAGAAATTGAGAAATAAAGAACACATCTACGCAGACCATGGCAAGTTGTCTCTGCATAATATACCGACAAACTTTGCAAACATGTATAGAAAAAGGACCTTATAAATCACGTACATATGAATATGTCTTTTCTAAATGTAGGCCCTAGTTGAGAAGCAAGCCAGATCTGGACATTCAGTAACTAAAGCCACAAACTTATCCACCTCTTCATCCTTGATCAACATATTCTATAAGTTAGTAGTATATCTGTGTATGCAGTGAACAAGGCCCGTATGTTGCAACGGAAGAACACTCATGAATGTAATCAACTGAACTAAATTTTTTGCTAATATGTCATCACACACCTCTCCTCCTCGTTCTACCTCACCACAATTGCATTACATATTATGGTTATACATATCCTCAAACATGTAAGAACTAATATTTTCTTTCTCACGTGTATGAAGAAATACTTACATTTACATGCTAGAAACAAATAGGATGAAAAGTACATATGTCGTTCATTGTTGTCCTTGTATAAAAACAGTACAAACAAAGACATAAACTCACTAATCCTTGTTGTATCTCTTTATTTACAGAGCATTTAACCTCTGCCTCATTGAAAGTATTCAAAACACAGATTTCCGCAAACTATAGGTAAAAGCTCCAATTTCCACTAAAACAGGAACCAAATATTGCAGCATAACAATTTATCACTTAGTAGTTAGAAAGAACAAAAATTGAGCTATTATACCCAGTGAGTATAGTAATACCTTCAATTCTTGAAAGAACAAAAAATGAGCTATTATACTCGATGAGTAAGCATATAATCATTCAAAGTAACCAAGGTCAGAGGTAAGCAGAAACTATAAATACCATGTGCTCTCGCTTCTTTCTGTACAAAAATACGCACCATTTTATACAAAAAACTGTACATGGTCAGGATTAAACTAATTGTGAACTCATAATCTGAACTTCAAAGAACCAAGTTTTCTTACTCTAAGACAAGAGTATAAATAATGATATGTAAATGAATAATCATAATCTAAACCAAGTTCTCGTATGATGTGCAGGAGTTACATTTCAAAAACAGTTTGTAACGCATGGCAATACAATGTGATAATCAGGCTTCAGTCATAATGGGTGAAGAATGCCTACCAGTATATCTACATCTCAGGCCTAATTAAAAACAATGAAAATGCAGTCAAGATGGTGAACAAGCTAACTTTCTTTCCCATTGAATCTTTGATATAACCACGGTAGTGCGAACCAATGACTTTGAGCTTGTCAAATGGATGCTTCTCCCATAGTTCTTTATGCCCCCTTCAATACTTGTTCCCTTTGCTGCCTGCACATAGGAGCGGTTTAGATACCAAGATAACATAAGATATAATATATATCCATTCCGAAGCTTTCGACTTTAGTGGTGATACAATCTAGCTGCTATGATTACTCTAGTGGACATATAAACAGGACAAATGGCAAGCCCTAGACATCAAATAAAGACTTTGTGGGAGGTAACATCCTTCTCGATATGATTTCATGAAAAGTTCCACATAGGGTATATAAGTCTCAGCATGCGGCATGTATCTTTTGTCAATGTCAACATACTCAAATAGGAATAGGTCTTCTTCACCAAGTTCCAATGTAATAGGCTGTTGAGAAAAAAGATGCAATACCAAAGGTAAGAACGGTCTCTTGGCCAGTATATTCTGATAATTAGTCTAAAGGAGAAAAAACGCATAATGGGTGATAAATTAGTACAAAGATAAATAAAATTATAGAAATGTGGAAGAAAACCTCGACCTTAGGAGTTGCGGGAACCATAATCATTTTACCAGTTTCATAGCTCCCAATAAATGCAAACTGGGAGTTCATCCATCTCATCACCTAAAATGACCTCTTGGACTTAAGTAGAGATGATTTCTGAAACAAAATGTGAGATGTTTAACCTTGGCCTCACCCAAACACACTTCTGTACTTTCTTTCGCAATTATATATTCAAATAGCTTGCATATAAATTGGTGTCAAAAAAGAGCCAACTTAATCAAATGGCCTTGCTGCATATAATCAATAACCTTCAAGGTATTTGGAAGTACATATTTGTTTTAGGAAAACCCATAATAAAGTTCTTTATTTGCATCTCTTGTTATAACCCAACTGAAATTTAATAAAATCTCTGAGGTGAAAAACATATATAAAATAACAGACAAAAATAAGTAGGATTGAGCACATCCCATGTGTTGTGTCAAGGGTAATTGTCAAGATTTTTAAGGACAACCCATCATGAACCAACACCTGCACAATGGTCTAGTTTAGTAAAGAAAATCAAAGTTCAGAAGCATGTTAACAAATAGCTGAGAAAACATCTTGAAGCAGAGGGAATATCATGAGAGCTTGATTAACATTGTTCTCCACAAGTTGACTACTCCTTTTTTTTTCAACGTTGACCTCCATATGAAATATCTTATAAAGCATTGCAAGCTAGAAAATATGTAAGACACACTGGAAG
Source organism: Triticum monococcum (assembly GCA_034509565.1). Lineage (NCBI taxonomy): Eukaryota > Viridiplantae > Streptophyta > Magnoliopsida > Poales > Poaceae > Triticum > Triticum monococcum. The sequence continues at coordinate 6,253,735 of CM067847.1, read as the reverse complement.
AATAAAAAGAATGTACCTTGAGGCTCTTCTCATCCTTTTCTGGAATAGCTCTTCTCATCCTTTTCTAGAATAGCTTTTTTTTAGCATAATGCTTACCCGATGTTCTAGAAAATTCACTAATAACAGGAACAACAAAGATTGCCCCGCAAAAAAAAAACAGGAACAACAAAGATTACATTGCATCAAAGAAACAAAAAAAATGTAGCCAAGTAATTCTAGCATGGTACTACTTCACTATTCAGCATGCTTTTGTATCAATCTACACTTGTGCCCCACTAAAAATCATTTGTAAATCACCACTTCAATCTAGTGTTGGGATAAAAATAAAATGTTGAATATAATCCCTCAATAGCAATATACACATGTGCCATCCACTTATCCACCTGCAAAGCAAAATCATCGGCATCAGTAGGATGCCCAGAGCATGCTATAGTCTAGCCGTCCCAAACTTTTCTATGATTTTGAAAACAAAACTATGATTTAGAAACGGAAGCATCAGCTTTTGACTCATCGATTAATCCGGAGATATAGAAACTGAGAAATAGCAAAGGGCAATGCTTTGGTCAAGAGAATTAGGAAAGACTAATCACCGTACTGTACCAAAGTAGCAGTCGGGTATGGTGTTCAGTACGAGTGTATATGGGGAGATGGTGATGGACGCTCTTGTTTGACAGGCCAATAAAATGCCAAGATAATTGGCAGAATTCAAGAGGAGATGGAGAACCTGGTGGTCGCCTCGCCGGATGCCTTCTCCGCAGCTTGACACCGTGCCGCCGACGCCAGTGTGTGCACGCGCTCCTAGCCTTATGGTTCCATTCAATGTGTGATGCATCATCTTACTACAACGACCTGTGGCCGCTGAAACTAATCACACACACGCATGCATACAAACCAGATCAAAGATCAGGTGTTGCCGGCAAGCCCTTGCGACCTGTTCAATCCAGATTGGTGGCTCAAAACTACTGATGCACATGAAGCTTATAGACAGTCATTGGGTACAGAGGAGGACAACCATGGAGATGGAGGCCGATGTGGGAGGCGCAAGAAGGTGATGCGCCCCGGTGGTACTGCCGTCCAAATCAAGGGCGCGTACGGCCTCGGCGCAGAGGAGACGAAGCCAGGGCTATGTAGATGGATGAGGATACGGACGCGGCCGACGACGGTCTTGCGGCGGCCCACCGGCGGCGAGGTGGGAGCGCGTCGGTTGCCAGCTACTGGATGGCGGCGAAGGGGGTGGCTCCGGCGGCTCCGCCAAGCTGAGCGGCGGGGAGGTGTGGCTCTGGCTGCGGCTGACGGTCGCGGGAGGAATGGCAGGGCGGCGAATGGCCCGTGCGAGAGGAGGAGATGGCGAGAGGTCGTGCGGGCGTGGAGGAACGGCCCGTGCGGGAGGATGCGGGGGGCGAGAGATCGTGCGTGCGTTGTGGGTAGATTTTTTTAACCGCGGAGCAGGGTTAGCGATGGCCTTAATGCGTGGCTCGTAGCATCAAACACGGGAGGATTATGGACCATCAGATTGTTGTAAATGTACGGACCTGATTGTTTGGATCTGCCCCTCTTTTTTTTATAGAGGTAGTAGATGGCATGGTGGGTAATTAAAGCGTAAAATGCGTTTAGTATGCTGGAGAGATGTAGACCATCAGATTATAGGTTTCTATGAATAGGATAATCTGGTTCTCCGTCCTTTCTTTCTTTTATAGTGATATTAGATAGATGCAGCACCGAATCTGGTGCAGACATGGGGAATTTCGTGTCGAGTGACACTTCTTCAGTCAAAGAGGCGCAAAGGGTATCAACAACCAGCTCCACACCACCGGTGAACTGCTCCCAGGTGCCAAAGGGCTCAAGGAGGAAGCACTGGGACTCTGGGAGCATTCAAGGTAGGTATGCTTCACCTCTTTTAATCAGATTAGCATTAGCGCACAAAACAAACATGTGACGAAACAAAAAGGGTCTCGATAACTGCCACATGTGTGGTGTATCGGATAGTTGTGCCACACGCCTCATGTGGCATGGACAACAATCAGCCCACACATCTACGTGTGGGCAAAACAACTAATGCTCATACACATCTTTTTTCCTTCTGAATCCTCTCACACGCGTGCGTGTGGGCGAAGTTGATAACGCTCACACGCCCGTATGTCAGGCCTCGTACCCTTCTGGTCCCGCACGCGACGCGTGACGCCCACCGCGCGCCCGCAGTTGCCATGGTCCAGACCCTCGTCCATGTTCGTTTATCTGCAGTTGCCATGTCGCTGAACTACGGTTGCCATGGTTGCTCAACTGCAGTTGCCATGTATGGTCTGATCTAATGTAGTTGCCATGATTTCATAACTTTAGGAGTTGCCACATACTAACACTACGCAGTTGAGAGAGTGGCCATGTGCTCACAAGCATGCTAGGGCAGTTGCCATGTAAAAAGGAAGAGTTGCCATCTGCTTACGTGCACGTTAGCGTAGCTGCCATGTACGTGCACGTTGGGGCAGTTGCCATGTACCATGCAAAAACACATGGCAACTCGGTAAAAAGACAGTTGCCATCTGCTTATGTGCACACTAGGCAGTTGCCGTGTACCCTGCAAAAACACATGGCAACTCGGGTAAAAAAAGAGAGTTGCCACCTGCTTATAAAGCACACTAGAGGCAGTTGCCATGTGCGCTGCAAAAACACATGGCAACTAGCAGCTTACGTGTGGGAGAGAAGACGGGCGTGTGGGCGAGATGGCAAATGCCCACACACCAGCCCTTGTGGGTGACTGAAAACTGATGTGTGGGTGAGCTGCTAAACGCCCACACACCGGCCCCTCCGTGTGGTAAAACGGATGTGTGGGCAAACTATGTCACACACCACACACACGCCTTGTCCTACGTGGCACAGAAAATCAGCCAGATTGTGTCAAGATTCGTGCATATAGTATTGGACGGTGATGGATGTGTGTGGTCGAGATGATCAACGCCCACACGTGTGGGCGTTAACATTTCCGAACAAAAAAGGAGATAAGAGGGCACTCTGCATTATTGCCGCTGGATTACTAGATAATCCCTTACCTTCAGTTTTTGTATGATCAAGATGGAATCAATTAAGATGCCCAGAGAAGATACCTTGCTTATTCATATACAGCTGCTGAGAGATTGGACCTGGTTTCCCTGCTTGGTTGTGCAGTTATTTGATTCCTAATTTAATTGGTTGGAGATGGCGGAATTGGCCGGGCCGCGGGTGTACAGCTGCTGCCATTGCCAGAACAACGTCTGCCTCCATGACGATATCATCTCCAAGGCCTTCCAGGTGAACAACTTCCTCCAGGGAAGGATAATTTATTTGCTTCTTGTCCTTACTGACGACTTTGGCCGCTGCGTTCGGGATCAAGAGTGGACAGACCTTAATAATCAATAAATAGGAACTTAAATGGATCAGTTATGCTATACAGGTTGGGGATGTCATGCTAAATTTACTAGTAGTAAGTACTTATCAACTAGGGACTTTAAATTGGCTCATCAACTGGAGTGGAGAGGTCCGACAATACAATATGAGAACGTTTCTGTAGCTGATCAGTTTAGCTAGCATTTGTTTTTCTATACTTACATAGTGGAGTTTCAGTTAACCAGATGTACTACTTTTTTTTGCGGGGAACCAGCAGAGATACTACTGTGATCTATCTATATGCACAATTCAGATGTTGAGACCTCGATACGCTATGCTATGATCTGTCTATCTCAATTTTGATTGTGTTTGGAGGATAAATACAATACTAATACTATCTCTCCTTTGCTTGCTCTTTTGGATGTTGTACTAGGGGAGGAATGGCTGCGCATTTCTCTCCTCTCACGCCATGAACATCACCACGGGGGCCAAGGAGGACAGGCAGTTCATGACGGGGCTTCACACGGTCGCCGACATCCACTGCCGTGACTGCCGCGAGGTGCTCGGATGGAAGTACGAGAGAGCCTACGAGGAATCCCAAAAGTACAAGGAAGGCAAGTTCATATTTGAAAAGGACAAGATCGTGCAGAAGAATAGGTAAGAAATGGAAAAGAGATACAACCAACCATGTGCCAGCCAGAATGTTCTTATGGATCATCCATGCCTTTGTACATAGCAGTACATTTTCTTCTTTTTTAAACTACCAGTCTGTCGGTGTTATTTCCATGCCATTTGTAATTTGCAATGGTTATTAGTCATTGTTTGGTCATTCCGGTTTATGTATTCTACTACTCTGGAGCACCACATACTAGTACTTGTCCACTATCATTGTGTGGTTGTTAGGTCCCTAATTCAATTGGTGAATCGGATTGGTTGCAGCAGAGAGATGGCGGAACTGGTTGGGCCGCGGGTGTACAGCTGCCGCCATTGCTGGAACCACGTCTGCCTCCATGACGATATTATCTCCAAGGCCTTCCAGGTGAACAACTTCACCCAGGGAAGGATAATTTATTTGCTTTTCCTTGGTCATTACTGACTTTGGGCCTTTGGGCCTGTGTTAGGGATCAAGAGTGGACAGGCAGAGCTTAATCAATAAATAGGAACTTAGATGGACCAGTAATATATGTTGGGCTGGTTGGGGATGCCGAGCTAAAATCAGTAATAGTATCCACTAGCGATTTTAAATAGGTCCATTCATCAACTGCGGTGGAGAGGTCCAACAATCTGAGAACGAACATCTATGTAGCTGACTTTAGCTAGCATTTGTGTTTCTACATTTACATAGCGGAGTTTCCTTCAGTTCACCAGAGAGAGATACTGTGATCTATCTGTACCAGCAGTTAGTCATCTGAGGCTGTCACATGAGCTCCATTCAGATGCCGAGACCGCGATATGCTATGATCTGTCCATCTCAATTTTGATTGTGTTTGGAGGATAAATACATACTGATACCGTCTCTCCTTTGCTCTTTTGGCTACTGTTGTAGTATCAACTAGGCACTTTAAATAGGTTCATTCATCAACTGCAGTGGAGAGGTCCAACAATACAATCTGAGAACGAAGTTTAGCACTTGTGTCGATATTTACATAGCGGAGTTTCACTCAACCAACCAGAGATGTGTGATATCTATCCATATCAGCTTCAGATGTCAAGACCTCGATACGCTATGATCTGTCTATCTCAATTTTGCTTGTGTTTGGAGGATAAATACTAGCACCTTTGTTCTTTTGGCTGCTGTTGCAGGGGAGGAATGGCCGTGCGTTTCTCTCCTACCACGCCATGAACGTCACCACAGGGGCCAAGGAGGACAGGCAGCTCATGACGGGGCTCCACACGATTGCCGACATCCATTGCTGTGATTGCCGGGAGGTGCTCGGGTGGAAGTACGAGAAGGCCTACGATGTTGGATAAGTCTGTGTACTAGGGTCTCTGTGGGGCTGCAGCACATGGTTCTTGTGGCAGTTAGGATAGAGTTCCTGACCATCAAGGACTGGCAGTTAGGATAGCATCTTAGACCAGCATCTTAGACTAGCATCTTAGACTGGCATCTTAGTAGCATCTCAGCATATGCTTGGCTGGCTAGCAGCCTATAAGTATGTATCCCCAACCCCTCAGGTTGGCATGGCATTGTGTGAGAAATAAACCAACGAAAATTATCCCAACTCTCCTAGTGTCATCCACAACTATCAATGCTCAGGTTCAAAGGTCTAACAAGTGGTATCAGAGCCTCGTTATCTTGTACCCTGAGCATTTCCTGTGAGCAGCCCAAGTCGGTAGCAGCAGCTGCTCCGTCTGCCTCTGGTTACTTTCCTCCCTCCGGACTGTCGAGCAGCAGTTCGTCTTCAACAGCCTCCTCTTCACGCAACAGCCCCCCTGCAGCGAGCCATGTCCGCAGGTCGCTCTCAGCACACGGCTACCTCGAGCATGCGGCGCCGGCAGGAGGCCGAGCGCGCCGTGGCAGAGGAGCGTGAGCGAGCAGCTGTAGCAGCAGCTGCTGCGGCAGCAAGGGTGTTGAGGCTGGCTGCAGCGGAGCTGGCAGCAGCCAAAGCGGAGGTAGAAGCAGCCAGGGCGGAGTTAGAAGCAGCAGCAGCAGTGGACGCGGCAAGTGAGGCTACAGCGGATGCCAAAGCACTCCGCGGCAGCTCTGGCAGCTCCAACAGCTCCGCACCTGCGGACGACGGCGCTGACGTAGACCGCGCCAAAGTGGCGCAAGAGCGGACGGTGCAGTGGGCAGCCGAGCATGCCCGCGCTCCAGGTGGAGGTGCGCACCGCGACGGCGGCTGCAACGACTAGGATCGCGGCCTCTACGAGGTCCGGACTGTGGTCAGGGATGTTGGTCCCAGTGCTGGGTGGCCTACCCTCACTAAAACCAACTACGTCGAGTGGGCCGGGATCATGAAGGTCAGACTCCAGGTGCGGCGCATGTGGGAGGCAGTCCAGGACAGCAACGTCGACCACCAAGAGGACCGACGGGCGCTGGACGCCCTCATCGCCGCAGTCCCGCCCGAGATGCAGTTCTCGCTTTCCAGCAAGCGGACTGCCAAGGAAGCTTGGGACGCCATCGCCGCAGCACCCATCGGCAGCGACCGTGCTCGCAAGTCCACTCTGCAGGCACTTCGTAAGGAGTGGGAGAGCCTGGCTTTCAAGCCAGGTGAGGACGTTGATGACTTTGTTCTCCGTCTCAACACTCTGTTGCAGAAGTTGGTGAAGTTTGGTGATGCCACCTACACCGAGGAGAGAGCTGTCGAGAAGCTCTTTCGGTGCATCCCCGAGAAGTACAAGCAGATGGCTCGGTCGATCGAGTCCTTGCTGGACCTCTCCACGATGACAATCGAGGAGGCGATAGGTCGCCTCAAGGTCGTCGACACCGACGAGCCATAGCCTTCCTTGGGGCCCATCACCATTGGCGGGAAGCTGCTCCTAACTCGGGAGCCGTGGGATGCCAGCCTTGGTGATAGGAAGAAGGGGAGCCTTCTTCCATGACGGGCGGCCGCAAGCGTGGCAAGCAGCGTAATACGCGAAGAGGCCCCCCGGGCAGGGCACAAGGACGTGCCGAAGGGGACGCCCGCGGAGGCGCCAGGGACGGCGCCGCTGGCAAGCCCAAGCTGGCACAAGACAACAGCTGCCACAACTGTGGCCGGTTTGGCCATTGGGCCAATGAGTGTCGGCAACCACGACAAGGCCAGGCTCACGTCGCACAGGCGAAGGAGGAGGAGACCGCTCTGTTCATGGCGCATGCAAGCATTGAGCTATCTTCAACGACACCAGTCGCAAAAGCTCTCATCCACCTCGACGAGCCAAAGGCACACGGTCTTCTCGGCGATACCTCTGGGAAGGACAAGACTACGGGGTGGTGCCTCTACACCGGCGCCACCCACCACATGACCGGTCGAAGGGAATTCTTCGCCGAGCTCGATTCCGATGCGCGAGGCTCCGTCAAGTTTGGGGATGCCTCCGCTGTGGAAATTAAAGGCGTCGGCTCCGTCATCTTCACCACCAAGACGGGAGAGCACCGGCTGCTCACCGGTGTCTACTACATCCCCGCGCTAAGGAACTCCATCATCAGCTTGGGACAGCTGGATGAGAACGGCTCACGCGTGCTGATTGAGCATGGGGTCCTACGCATCTGGGATCGCCAGGGTCGCCTTCTCGCCAAGGTACCCAGAGGTGGAAATCGACTCTACGTCCTTGATGTGCAGGTGGCACAACCGGTCTGTCTCGCTGTCCGTCGGGACGACGAGGCGTGGCAATGGCATGAGCGCTTTGGGCATCTTCACTTTGAGGCCCTGAAGCGTCTAAGTGCCAAGGAGATGGTACGAGGCCTTCCATGCCTCAACCATGTGGAGCAGTTCTGCGACATCTGCGTACTGACGAAGCAGAGACGACTCCCCTTTCCCCAACAAGCGAGTTTTCGGGCCAAGGAGAAGCTGGAGCTCGTGCACAGACACTTGTGCGGCCCGGTGATGTCAGCCACACCAGGAGGTCGACGCTACTTCCTGCTGCTCGTCGACGATCTCTCTCGCTACATGTGGGTGATGATTCTCGGCAGCAAGGGAGAAGCGGCAGACGCCATCAGGCGCGCGCAGGCTGGTGTGGAGGCGGAGAGCGGCCGCAAATTGCGCGTGTTGCACATTGACAACGGCGGCGAATTCACGGCGGCTGAATTCGCGTCGTACTGCGCCGATGAGGGCATCCAGCGCCACTACTCTGTGCCGTACAGCCCGCAGCAAAACGGAGTCGTCGAGCGGCGCAACCAGACGGTTGTGGGGATGGCTCGGGCTCTCCTCAAGCAGCGAGGGATGCCGGCTGTTTTCTGGGGAGAGGCGGTGCTGACGGCCGTCTACATCTTCAACCGCTCGCCTACTAAGGCACTCGACGGCAGGACACCGTATGAGGCCTGGCATGGGCGGAAGCCGGCGGTTTCCCATTTGCGGGTCTTTGGCTGTCTTGCGTTCGCTAAGGAGCTTGGCCACATCGGCAAGCTCGACGACAGGAGCACTCCGGGAGTCTTCATCGGCTATGCGGAGGGCTCAAAGGCCTACCGCATCCTCGACCCAAAGACACAGCATGTGCGCACGGCGCGAGACGTTGTGTTCAATGAAGGACGAGGGTGGCAATGGGACAAGGCGGTGGACGACGGCGCGACGCCGATGTATGACGACTTCATTGTCGAGTACGCTCACTTCAAGGAAGCCCGGGGAGCAAGCAGCTCCTCTCCGCCGGGCACGTCTACCCCGGCCCCCAAAACTACATCGACTCCGGTGCCCGCTACGCCGACGACACCACAACTGGCGACGCCGCATACTCCAGCCTCGGCGGTCACCACTCTGGGTTCGTCTTCATCAGCACCAGCTCACGCAGAGCACAACCCGATGAAGTTCGCTTCCCCGCTCACTCACGATGAGGAGCGGGTCGACGCGTGGTATGGAGGTGAACAGCTGCGGTATCGCACGATGGATAATCTACTCGGCGACCAGCCGGTGCCGGGACTGATGCCACGTGACCTGGAGGCGCAGCTACAACTCGCGTGTGAGGACGGCGAACCACGGTCCTTTGTAGAGGCCGAGAGAGATGCGGCATGGCGTGCCGCGATACAGTTGGAGATGGATGCGGTCGAGCAAAACCGCACCTGGGAGCTCGCTGACCTCCCTCGTGGTCATCGCGCAATCACCCTTAAGTGGGTGTTCAAGCTGAAGAGGGATGGAGCCGGCGCCATCATCAAGCACAAGGCTTGCCTGGTGGCCCGAGGCTTCTTGCAGCAGGAAGGAGTCGACTTCGACGACGCCTTCGCTCCCGTGGCACGGATGGAGTCCGTGCGACTTCTCCTTGCGCTGGCTGCCCAGGAGGGCTGGCGTGTCCATCACATGGATGTCAAGTCGGCATTCCTCAACGGTGACTTGAAGGAGGAAGTCTACGTGCATCAGCTACCGGGTTTTGCGATTCCCGGCCAGGAGGGCAAGGTACTCCGCCAAGGTTGGAAAAGCGGTAGGCGTAAGCGAGGCGATTGGCCTTCGCCTAGTGCCTAGGCGGTGCCTAAGCGCCCTAGGCACGGCCTAGGCGGTAATATATTTTTTACTCGTAATGTATTTGTGATTATTATATGGGTGTTGATATTAGTTTAGGCCATATAAATAAGTTAATTACCATCTATTGCCATTGGAATATAACTCGTTTGGCATATCAATGCAGTATGTGGCATGATTTCTTGCTTGGGTAGGAAATTCCTTGCTTGCCCTGCCTAGACCTCCATTTATGCCCTAGGCGAGGCGTTTGGCCATTGCCTAGCGCCTAGGCGTGCCTAAGCGCCTCCTAGGCACTGCCTTTTCCAACAGAGCTCCGCCTGCGCAAGGCCCTCTATGGCCTACGGCAGGCACCTAGGGCGTCGAACGCCAAGCTGGACTCCACGCTAAAGAAGATGGGCTTCGAGCAAAGCCCGCATGAGGCCGCTGTCTATCGACGGGGCAGTGGAGGAAATGCCCTGCTGGTGGGCGTCTATGTTGACGACTTGGTGATCACCGTCACCAAAGATGCAGAGGTAGCGGCATTCAAGGAAGACATGAAGGCCACCTTCCAGATGAGTGATCTGGGGCTCCTCTCCTTCTATCTAGGGATTGAGGTGCACCAGGATCACTCCGGGATTGCGCTTCGACAGTCCGCCTATGCCAAGCGCATCGTTGAGCTAGCTGGGCTCACCGGCTGCCATCCAGCTCTCACTCCGATGGAGGAGAGGCTGAAACTGAGCCGCGACAGCACGACGGAGGAAGTGGATGCTACGCAGTACCAACGCCTTGTGGGGAGCCTTCGCTACCTCACCCACACACGACCAGACCTAGCATTCTCCGTCGGCTATGTCAGTCGGTTCATGGAGCAACCAACGTCGGAACACCAGCAGGCAGTGAAGAGGATCATCCGCTACATAGCAGGGACCCTCGACCACGGCCTCCACTACCCTAGGTGTCCGGGGGCAGCACACTTCGTCGGGTACAACGACAGCGACCACGCCGGCGACATCGACACCAGCAAGAGCACGAGCGGGATCCTCCTCTTCCTCGGCAAGTGTCTTGTGAGCTGGCAATCAGTCAAGCAGCAGGTGGTGGCCCTGTCCAGCTGTGAGGCTGAGTACATAGCGGCCTCCACCGCCTGCACTCAGGCGCTTTGGCTCGCTCGACTGCTTGGTGATCTTCTCGTTCAAGACACCAGAACGGTGCAGCTCCTGGTGGATAGCAAGTCCGCCCTGGCCCTGGCAAAGAACCCCGTGTTCCATGAACGGAGCAAGCACATCCGGCTGAGGTATCACTTCATCCGCAGCTGTGTGGAAGAAGGGAGCATCGAGGCGAGCTACATCAACACCAAGGATCAGCTCGCAGACCTGCTCACCAAGCCTCTTGGGAGGGTCAAGTTCCTCGAGCTTTGCTCCAGGATCGGGATGATTCAACACTCCCACAAGACGACGTACAAGACTTAGGGGGAAAAGGTTGGATAAGTCTGTGTACTAGGGTCTCTGTGGGGCTGGAGCACATGGTCCTTGTGGCAGTTAGGATAGAGTTTGTGACCATCAAGGACTGGCAGTTAGGATAGCATCTTAGACCAGCATCTTAGACTAGCATCTTAGACTGGCATCTTAGTAGCATCTCAGCATATGCTTGGCTGGCTAGCAGCCTATAAGTATGTATCCCCAACCCCTCAGGTTGGCATGGCATTGTGTGAGAAATAAACCAACGAAAATTATTCCAACTCTCCTAGTGTCATCCACAACTATCAATGCTCAGGTTCAAAGGTCTAACATACGAGGAGTCCCAGAAGTACAAGGAAGGCAGGTTCATATTTGAACAGGCCAAGATCATGCAGGAGAATTGGTAGGCAAGTAAACGAAAGATTCAACAAACAATGTGCCAGCCAGAATGCCCTTATGACTTTGTACATAGCTGTCTGTTGGCCTTATTTCCGTGCCATTTGTAATTTGTTGTGTGTAGAGCCGAAATTATGTTCATTTGTGTGGGAACCATTTTCTCATTGATCATAAATAAATGGATGGTTTAACAATGTGTGGTTGTATTTCCCCAATTTTGTTGTGTGCTTCAGCATCAATCAAATTAAGTAATGCATGTGTCAAGGGTTGGTCCGTACCTTGTTCAGACCAATTGCAATTTCTCATTGACCAACAAACAGATGGATTATGACATGAAACACAAACACATTCACCTGAATACCTGAGTAATTTTAACATTTTTTCATGGCAATAGTCATTCTGTGTGAATGGAGTGAAGTTGTTTCTACAGTAATTTTGTTTAGCTGCGAACTTCCGTTGCAGGATCTTGACCTCTTCGGTAATTAAGTGTAGCTCCAGTAAGCTGAAGGAATTGGAATACAATCCTCAGTATGATGGTATGTCAAATAGCTGATCATGTCCTCACACCTAGCAACAGAACGATTTTGCACACGTAGAAGGAAAACAAGCTTTAAAGACATGCCTGAAAGTTCTCTAGTAAAGGGTGTAGTTGCAGTATTCTGGACTTTGTGGAAAGTCTGAATTGCGTCTAGGTTTATGTGCGTGATTCCAGTATTATTACTTTTCAGATCGCTCACTGATTGTCCTGTTGGTCCAGGTTACAGAGAGGAAAAGTGGTGTCGCTGAGGATTTCTTGAACATGAGCAGATGATGTCCGCCAATGACTCGCAGACTGGGGGTGGACTGAAGCTCCTAGTTCGCTGGCTGGTGTTATCACATCAGGTTTCCTCTAATTCACATCCAGTACTCTACTCCCTCCGTTCCGAATTACTTGTCGCAGATATGGATGTATCTAGATGTATTTTAGTTCTAGATACATTCATTTCTGCGATGAGTAATTTGGAACGGAGGGAGTAGTAGATAACAGAAAAAACATATATAGAAGCATACAGGCTACGCCAACCATGAAACTCTAAACAATGAAGCTATGGAAAAACAATCGGCACAACAACCCTCTGAACAGTAGAAAATACAGGAATTCAAAAAATACTATGGTATACGCACATAGACAACTATGAATCATAACTATCCATTACAATAACTTCAAGCAAGGAAATACAAGAGTCCCATGATGATGCTATGCCAACTGTGAAGCCCTAAACGATGAAGCTACCAAACTAACAATCAGCACAACATCTGAGCAGTAGCAAATACAGGAGTTCAAAAGTATTATCGTACATGCGTAGACAATTACAAATCATCAACATCCTTTATATTAACTTCAAGGAAATAAAAATCTCAGCATGATATGCTGCTTCATGCTTCTAAAGAGCTCTTACTCAATTTGTAGCTCCCTTTCTGGCCCAGCTTTTCCATCTAAGAACGGCAAACACATACATCTGATCATATGTCTTGTCAACCATGCAGAAATAAGCAGTTCTCCATGCTTTCTTAAACAACAAGACACAAAACACCTCCCAGAGACCCAAAACAAATCCTAGAGCAAGTCCAAAATAAAAGGTCATTGGCTCAAAGGAATGTTCATTCCTTTTTTGATCATCTTGCCTTGTAATATTCTTTCCAGGGCAACTGTTCACAAGAGGAGGCCCACAGAGACCACTGTTGCCACTGTACATGGAAGGTTGCTCTGTGTAGAGGGTGTCGAGCTGACGTCCTGATGGTATTCTCCCTGTTAGATTGTTATCAGACAAGTCCAAGTAGCTCAAATAGGTTATATCTGACAGGCTCGGAGGGATTCTGCCAGAAAGCATGTTCCTTGAGAGGTCAAGTGATTCCAGAGCATGCAAAGCCCCAAGCTTAATTGGTATTTTCCCACTCAATCGGTTCCATGATAGATTCAAGTTTATCAAGGCATCAAGAACAACTATTTCTTCTGGTATTCTCCCAGTTAACTGATTGAAAGACAAGTCAATGCTCACCAAATCTAAAATGCCAATACCATAATCAAGTTCACGTCCCTTGACAGCAACAGAGGAAAAATCATATTTACATACAATAGATGAGTAGCTGCCATAAGATTCTGAGTCAAGCGAATAATCCTTTACGTACTTTCCTGTCATGGCCGTCACATTTGACAGATGCCATGGTATGGCACCTGATAAGCCATTGCCTGCTAGGTTCAGATGGTGAAGGCGACTAAGATTTGAGATGGTAGCTGGGATTTCTCCGGAAAACATATTCTCGTTTAGCCGCAGAATTCTTAATTCAACCATATCTCCAATCCATGATGGCAACCTTCCGGAAAAACTATTACGTGATAGATCTAAAGACGTCAATTGTCTCCAATTTTTTAGAAACGATGGGAAGTTGCCAGAAAATCTATTGTTACTCAACATGAGAAACACAATGTTCTTCACCCCAAAACACTGAGGAAGTTGTCCCTCAAAAAAATTGCTACTTAATTCCAAGGCATCCAAGGCTTGCGCTTTGCAGAGAGATTCAGGAATACGACCAGTTATTTGATTGGAGTGCAACGCTAGTGAAGCCAAACATTGAGTCTCAATATTTGATGGCAAATTTCCAGATAAAGAGTTTCTAGACATGTCCAGCAAGGTAATATTTCTTGGTAAGTTCGGGATTTCACCAGTTAATTTATTTGAGTTGATCAAGAAAGATTGCACTGACATGAATTGCATGTTTCTTGGCAACCTGCCACTGATTTCATTGTTGGAGATGTCCAGAGATATGGCTTTTGCAAATGTAGTGCTGAACCAGTCAGGAAGCCTATCAACTATACCTGTGCCTGATATATCCATCCAGCCAATGTCCACTTGGAACTGAAGCCATGCAGGAAACGAAGGGCCCAGCTGGCAAGAGCCAAGAGTTATGTCTTCTAAACTGAAAGGTGGTATCCAGTCGGGACCAACTGTAATCCTCAAGGAATTTTCACTTAAATCCAGTGACTTTAGCTTGGTTAGACTTGTAAAATGTTCTTCGGTGAAGTCACCATTCAAGTTGTTGGCACTGAGATCCATTATGGTCAATTTGCCGAGCATACCGATCTCAGATGGCACAGGTCCACTTAGATTGTTGTATCCAAGTTCCAATACGGTCAAATTACTGAGCATGCCGATCTCAGATGGCACAGGTCCACTGAGGTAGTTGGAGGAGAGACCAAGTCTGCTTAAACTAGAGAGCAGCCTCACCCATCGTGGTATGCCTCCAGTTAGATTGTTCTTAGAGATGTCAAGAACGACTAAGCTGGTCAAGTGTGCTGGCTGATCCGGCATGGTTCCGGTAATATTGGTGGAGCCCAAATGCAACTCCTGCAGTTTGTTCAAGGGACACTGGGGCATCCTCCCTATAATATCCTTTATATCTCCATCAATTTGACAATAAGAAAGGTCCAGGATTCTCATATTGCATAGTGTTCTGAAGCTTGTAGTCCTCATGTTACGATTAAATGACAAATCAAGGACTTGGAGGGACGTCAGATGTGCCAGTGCATCAGGTGCTTGACCGAATAGCTGAGTTCCGGCAAGGTAAAGATGTTGGAGGCCTGTCAAATTCCAAAACCAACCCCTTGCCATTGGGTGGGCAAAGATGTTGTCGGAGAGATCAAGCCTCTCGAGTTTGGTAAGGTTAATATGTGGGAGTGAATGGTTTGCGGTTGGAAGAGAGCAAGACCTAAGATCAAGGGCCTTTAAAGAAGGAATCATGTTGACAACATAAGGCCAATCAACTATTGTGCTGAGGTCTACCGAATTCATTCCAAGATACTGCAAATTAGGGACATGCGCTACCCATGAAATGTCTCTTGAATACATACTACTTTCTATCGGATTAAATTGGGAAAGGTCAAGGTACTGCAAATTTGAGAGGTTGCCGAGCTGAGGGGGCACTCTGCCAGAAAATGGTATACCTGAGAGGTTGAGATATCTCAATCTCGTCAAAGAGGCCAGGAACTGTGGCATATGGCCACTTGGGCCCTCGAGGCAATTCATGCTAAGATCAAGGTGCACAAGACGATCCATGGAGAGCAAAGAATTACTTATCTGGCCAACCAAAGCTGTGTCTCTGTAGTACCCATCGATGATCAATCCATTGAGCGGGACCGTGTCCACATGCAGATTACGAAGATGAAGCCTAAGGACATGGCCGGTTAGATTGCTGCACTTGACGCCCCTCCACTGGCAGCAGTCTTCCTTGTTCCAAGAGTCAAGGAGGCCCATGGGATCGCTGGTGATGCCACGCTTGAAGGACAGCAGGGCGTCCCGCTCCCGGGGTATGCAACTCGCGCTGGCCGAACCGCCGGTTGGCCCGAGCTGAAGTGCATCGGAGGCCAGCAAGTCTGCGGCAACTAGGACGCATATGAGCAGGAGCTTGGCAGTGGTGGTACGCATGGCAAGGAAGACGATTAATCCGTCTCTATTCCGCTACTAACGGAGTTTCGTGATAGTTGTAAGCAAATTTTAGTCCATGTTTTATGACCGAGTCCATGTTCCCTGGCAATCCGGCGGGCGACGGCGACCCTGTGAGCAAGGATGTACACGTATTTTTGGCCAAGTTCACGTCAGGAATGGAGAATTTCCACATACTCCCAAGGCCTGAATTTGACCGACGTGCATGTTATGCAAGTGAACAGTACCACTTGTTTTGGTAGAGGTGCAGGCTTTTCCTTCAATTTATCAGTTCACTGAACGATATATAAGTAAATATAATTTTGCTTTGACACATAGTTTTGAGCATTCAGGTAGCTTTTCTCGGGGCAAAAGTTTATCAGAGAGGGCCTAAATAATTTGCAACACAGGGGTGGCGTATTTCTACTTTCACTCACTAGTAGAGACGTCAAAACGAGATGGGTGGGAGAAGAAACGAATCAAGGAGTATGTTCTATTGATGAAGCTTGGGGTATTTTTATTTATATCCTTTCAATGCAAGGATCACGCATATCCGGCACATAATTACGACAAAGAGATTGTGCCATCTCTCAAGTTTCACCTGCAAACCAACACTGAACTACAACAATGAGAGCACTTGCCAATGGCCGACCAAGCAGCGCTTGGACTGTAGGCAGGGAGGACGACACGGTTAGCTCCTCGGCACTGCAGCACAAGTACAGGGGAAGAGGTCAGGGCAGCAGCTACAGCGCAGGGTTTCAGAGACCGACGGCATGCTGAAGCGCATCCGAGTGCAGCAAGTCGGCGGCAGCTAGGACGAATATGAAGAAGATGGATCCATCTCTGTGCCGCTACGAACAGGCAATTGTACGCAAATTTAGTCCATGTTCCCTGACTGACTGGCATCTGACGGCAACCACGTGAGCAAGCATGCTCACATGTTTCTAGCCAAGTTCACGTCTGGAATAGAGAATTTCCACACACACTCCAAGGCCTGAATTTGACTGACGTGCAAGTTATGCAAGTGAACAGGACCACTCGGTTTAGTAGAGGTGCAGCCTTGTCCTTCCATTTCTCGGCTCACTGAACGATATACTATAAGTGAAGATAATTTCAGGGCAGTTTTACTGTTTCTTTTAGTCCTTGTTGCTGCACTTGTCCCGGAGAAGTTCAAGAGTGCCTTGTACCAGAATGTCTCCATGTGGACAACGGCTCAGTGAAGTCGTGCGCCCAAATTGCCAAATTACCATCAGCTCCAGCTTCATTGGCCGCCTGCTCCATGACGAGCTCCAACAATGTCACACCGAAACGGTAAGTGTCAACTTTCTAAAAATTAGCGCCCGTTACCCCGCACTTAGCTATGTCTCTGATCGGCATCCTCGTAAGCGATATGTATACCTTGAATTTTGTTTCTAAGTTTCTGTTATGTGAGTATAATAATGGAAAATATCAGTCTCAACTTCACTGATAGAAATTGATTGAGAACACACAGATTAAGGAAACAACAAAAGCACCCACAATGTCTCAACTCTCAACTTATTCAATACATGGTATATAAAAAGCACCTACACAGAACAGCTCTTTCACATGTAAACTGTAAGCAAGACTATCGAGGGTTGCTCCCGGACAACAGATATTCTTCTTCTTGACTATATTGTCTGCTCACGTTCTCCGAGCTTGTCCTTCTTATAGATGATGTGTATCTCATTGCCGAATAACTCCCCTCATTAGTTTTTGCAAGTAAATCATCCCTAACCCGAACATGCTCTTTGGGTCCTTGAAGGGCCTCCAGTGTCATCTCCACTGACCTCATGGTTGGTCGCTCCTCCGCTCTCAGTTTCGTGCACAACACAGCTAGAGCAGCTACTTCCTCAACTTGGCTACCTCCCTCCTCCATGACCTGTGGATCCAGTATTTCTTCCAATTTACCTCTTGAAAGTAGTTCAATAAACTGTGCAACAAGCCCATCACCTTTGGACGATCTATATGTAATTGGCATCTTCCTCGTAAGCAACTCAACAAGAACTACTCCAAAGCTATAAACGTCACTTTTTTCTGTTAGCCGGCCACAGTAAAAGTACATAGGATCTAAATACCCTAAAGTTCCTTGCACCGCTGTTGTTATCCCTGTTTGATCCCTAGGAATGTGCCTTGAAGCTCCAAAGTCAGACACCTTTGCTGTCAAAGCATCATCAAGAAGTATATTGGTAGACTTGATATCTCTATGTATTACGGGGACGGAAACACCCGAGTGAAGGTAAGCAAGAGCTTTGCCAATTTCTGTTGCAATCCTTAATATGTCTTGCCATGGTATTGATCTTAGTGGTGTCTTATGAAGATAATCACATAGGGTTCCATTGGAAATGAACTCATAAGCCAATAAAGGGACTTCTGTCTCGAGACAACATCCAAAAAGTTTTACGATGTTCCTATGATTGATTTGTGAGAGTATGGCAACTTCATTTATAAACTCGTTAATCTCACTCTTGACCACAATATTTGACTTTTTGATGGCCACAACATGCAAGTCTGACAAAATTCCTTTGTATACGGTACCATGCCCGCCACCACCAAGCTTACGAGTTGGATGAAAGTTGTTTGTGGCCTTTTTCAGCTCCTTTAATGGGATGATCATCCTCTCTGCAATGTCGGACCTATGAGATACCAATTGCTCCAACAGTTGTCCACGATTTTCATTGAAGAACCTCTGTCGCAACTTTTGTTCCTTTTGATGTTTAAGCTTGCGAATTATTATCTTTGAGCCGATAAACAAAAGTAGAATAATTGGTCCACTTGAAACTGATAGACCAATGATTAAACCTGCAAAAAACAGATCGATGGGGCATGTATTTAGGGTTTGAGATGGCATAACTCAAATAAGTGAGGGAAGAGATATGAGGTTGGATCCAGGATGGAAAGTCTTGGTAAAAGGAGAGATACCAGCACACCGATAATCAACCGGTTATACAAAATTCAAATTTCTAAAAGTTCAAAATTTTGACCAAAATTTATCTCATATTCCAGTAACCCAACTAATAGGAGGGCCAGTAATTAACCCCGACATGTCCGATAACCAGCAAGTTACCAAAATCCTAGGTGGATCACAAGGCAAATGATGCAAATAAGAGTGTGTGCGGCCAGAGAGAGTTTTGACTTCTGTTTCAAAATTTTGGATTGGATTTATCTATCAGTACCAATGTCTAATTATATACTGTCATGGCACATTTAATTGTACATATATTCTAGATGGCTTTATTTGTTTCTTCTATGGATATGAAATGCTTGCTTATTGATTGTGTATTTTTTTCTTCTTCTATAACAGATGGTGGTACTCCATTCTTATATAATTGTGTTCTACAACCATTTTATTTAGGGGTTGTTGTCACTTGCAATAATATATTTCTACAACCTAAATTTCTTAGCAGAAGTTTGAATATTTTTTACATTGCCTAACTGATTATTAGCTTCTTTTTCATGCAGTATATTCTTTTTGCATGGTTCACGAGCTAATACACATAGAGCTTACTCACGTGAGAATACTGATTGCATTCAAGAAAACAAAAGGGAGTTGGTAAATATGATTGAGAATGAATGATATCTTTGCACCTACTCCCTCCTTTCCAAAAGGTTATTTTATAGGCTTGTTTTAAGTCAAACTTCTTTAAGTTTTGCTCAATCCTAAAGAAAAATATACCAACATCTATGACACCAAATAAATACATCGTGACATCATATTTCATAATTGATCGAAGGAAGGTAAGGTATAATGGTGCTCACCTGTGTGTATGGACTTGACACAGCCTAATGGTTGGCTGGCGTTGCCTTGAAATCCTCGTCGGCACCTGCAGTCGAAAGATCCATCCATGTTGGTACACTTGCCGAAGCATGAATGTGACTGTGGCTGTTTGCACTCGTCGATATCTACATAAAACACGTAATTAAACATGAAGACAAGTTGATCGTCCAAATCTAAAAGGAAGAAAAGGCAAATTCAACTGCGTATGCACTCAAGAATTAGCAAAACTCACAGAAATTACTTACCTGTGCATCCGTTATCAAGGTATGGGTTGCCCTCGTATCCTTTCTTGCATTTGCAAAAATACCCCATCCCATTGGTGGAATTCGCGCACTCGCTGTGCTTGCTCACGCAAGCGTATCCCGGTGATTCTCTCGCCAGGGGGCATGACAAGGAGTTATTGCCGTTGCGGATGGCCCAGTCGAGCCAAAGCGGCATTCTCCACGGCTTGGCCGGGTCCGGCGTCCTCTTCAAGTCGGCGGCCTGGAAGACATAGTGATTCCTCTCCACAATGAAGGCGTGGTTACAGGGGCTGAAGTCCATGCCTGCATGCGGCCAATCGCCGAACGTCATCCTGGTGTCGAGGAGGGCTTGCGGGATACCGACGCGGCAGCAGCCGACGCCATTGCACTTTCGGTCGCGCGCGCTCTTGCTACTGTTGCAGTAGGCCACACACCCGCTGAAATACGAGTATGATTCTGGATTTTGGCGTCGTCGACTTCCTCTGCCGGCGTAGATGAACGCGTCGCAGCCCAGGACGAAGAGCTCGTTGGCGGTGTCGGAGATGCGGTATACGCCCACCGGGTTGACTCTCAGCTGGCCGTCGAAGCTGGTGGTCTTGTTACCGGTGGCGTCGAAGCACTGGTAAGCCACTGGCACCATCACCCGGACCCTCGCGCGGGGTGTCACGGTCAGGTTCAACACGAGGATGGGCTCGGAGCGCATCTTGGCATCCGTCAGGAATGGCTTATCGGCGCCGCCGCCGGTCATGTTGTTGCAGCCGATCTGGAAGCCCCGGCGGAAGCAGCCGGCGCCGATGCCGAATGGGTAGAGGATGTCAACTTCGCGGCATCGCGCCTGGCAGCCAGGCTTCACCAAGGAGCTAGATGCGGTGGTTGCCGATGCAGCTAGTGGCAATAGCACCAAGATCCATGCCATCGACATTTCTCACCACTTCTATTTGTTTGTTTGTTTGTTCAATGTGGGGGACGAAGCCTCCGTACATTTAAATAAAAAAGAGCGAGACAATAGCTCCCCTCCACCAGTACTCCTGGTGTGTGTTTTAAAAATATTGAAAAATGTTTTTTTAATTAACTAGTTTGTTTGAGGAGTCGGTGGTTTGCTGCCGTCAAGAATATATTTCAAATTCATCAGTCAACTATCATCCGGCACTTCTAAACTGTGAAATTAAGATTGTCTCCGTCAGTAATACATTTCTGTAGTATGTGACCTCATTACCTATCTACGAGTCTCTTATCCTCTTGCATTTAGAAAACCATGTTACACTTGGATTATGTTGAGCCTCCAACTAGCGGATGGAGCCACGCGAGGCTAACCACTACCCTTCCTGCAGCAAAGCACCGGATGCTTAGACAACAAGGTGAACGCGCGTAACGACTAACTCGGTCAACAATCACTATATTCCAGCAATCATTCAGTTTACAAAAGATCATACTCACCGAAAAGTAGATAAAAGCATCATACTTCCATTAACCCTTGAAACAGTCAAGCCAAGATATTACAAGAATACAAGATGGCAAAAGTGAAGAGCAAAACAAAAGTGGTCAATCTTTGAGGATTTTTTTGTAGAAAAAAAATATAAAGGATGATTCTTTTAAATCTGGTGCAACCTATCTGCTTTACATAAATATGTAGTCTTCGATTCCTGCCAGATTCTAATGCAAAGTGCAAACCATTATTGAGTTTAGGCACACCCAAACTAATCCTACGGGCATTATAAAGTTTGAGAATGTTCAAGTTGAAAGCATTCAAACATCGAAAAGTATGTCCATATACAGGTCTTAATAAACCAAGGCCGCACACCAAGGCAATTGTTTACCTAAAGTTTACACTTTAAGATATATGTTGGTGACGGAAGCTAGGGTAACATCGTAGAAGCCTCACGATTTTCAGGTCAAGTGTCTGAAGTTCCCTTGGCATTTCATCTTGCATCAGCTTCTTAACTAAAGCGACCAACTAGTAAACACCCATGCAAACACGCAGCTTGGTTTTTTTTCTAGCAACCAAAGGTAGACGTATTAGTTCCACAATTTAGTGGTTAAATGGTTTGATACCTATATTTGCCCCGCCTACATTTTGCCAAGCCAAAATTAAGGTAGCCAAAGGTTTCCAACATTTGGTCTGCAAGTGTGAGGGGAACCATTGGATTTGCAACTTTTGGAGTCTAAGTGAATGATTCTTAATTTTTGACGTCACGGTCAGGTTTAGCAGCTGTACGTGCTTGGGGCGCATCTTGGCATCCGTAAAAAATGGCTTCTCGCCGTCGCCGGTCATGTTGTTGCAGGCGATCTGGAAGCCTGGGAGGAAGCAGCCGGCGCCGAGGCCAAAGGGGTAGGGGATGTCGACGTCACTGCATCCCGCCTGGCAGCCAGGCTTCGCTAAGGAGCTACAGGCGATGGCCGCTGAGGCTACGAATGGCAATAGCACCAAGATCCATACCATGGACATTTCTCACCACTTTTGTTCGTTGGTTTGTTTGTGTGTGCAATGTTGGTGACCAAGCCTCCGTACATTTAAATACAAGAGCGAGCATGGTTCCCTTCCACCTGTGCTAGCGCTGTTGGTATGTGTTTTAAAATTGTATTTTTAATTTACTAGTTTGTTTAACGAGTTGCCGGTTTGTTGCCGTCAAGGGGAGATTTCAAATTCATCAGTCAACTATCCTCTGGCAATTCAAACATGTGAAATTAAGGTTGTCTCTGTCAACAATACGTTTCTGTAGTATGTGACCTCATTACCTACCTATGAGTCTCTTATCTTCTTGCATTAAGAAATGGGTGTATAAATTCATGTTACGCGCAATTTGTTTTTGAGTCTCCAAAGAGTGGATGAAGCCACGCGAGGCTAACCAATACGTGTTCTGTAGCAAAGCATTGGATGCTTAGCCAACAAGGTGAACACGTGCAACAACTAATTTTGCCAACAATAACTATATTCCAGCAATCAAAATTCCACTAACCCTGAAAACAGCCAAGCCAAGATATTACAAGAACACAACGTGACAAAAGTGAAGAACAAAACAAAAGTGGTTAATCTAGGAGGATGTTTATTTTGTGGCAAAAATATAAATAACAGTTCTTTTATTTCTTGTTCAACCTATTTACTTTACATAAGTATGTAGTCTTCCTCCCAGATTCTAACGTGAAGCCCAAACCATTATTGTGTGTTGGCACACGCAAACTAATCCCAAAGAAATTCCTAAAAATGCTAATCCCGAAGAAAAAACTTACTATGGGCATTAAGGAGTTTGACAATCTCCAACGAAAGCAATACGAAAAAAAATGTCTATCGCCCACTTTATATATAGAGCAACTCAGCCAAACTGATCCATGGTGATGAGGAGACCCTCTTACAAATCAGATCACGAGAAAACAGGAGAAGCTACACCCCACCGAAAGAACAACCGAAACTATCGACGAGAAAAGAAACCTCTGGCATTTGCAACTTTTGGAGTTAAATCAAAATCAAATGATTGATAATTTTTTTACCTTGCCAATATATTGGCAAGCGAAATATTTGTAGCAAACTAAGCATCCCTTAGTATAAGATGCTCCATAGAATAATATATTTGTGGCAAAGGGTAATTCAAAGTAATTCTCTTTCAGATGAGTGATTAATTTTATATTTACTAATCAAGGCACATCAAAATTAAGTAGTGTGGATGCTAGGTATGTGCCCCAATCTCTGGTTGGGTGGTTACAAGGGTGGTTTTACCCTAGCACAACGGGGATCAAACCCCAGGTTTGACATCACGTTGCTCATAAATGCAAAACCCGCCGGCTCGATCTCTTGGAGGTGCTCATAGTGTGTGTGTGAGTGTGTGTTTGTAGAGGGTGAATGTATGAGCGTGTATGTGAGCATCTGTCATTGTAGTGTGTTTCTCAAAGAAAAAGTATGCGTTGCATGAATGAATGCAATCTTGGTAGTAAGATTTTGTCTTGGACTGACAAACACCTACATTGATTGTTGTGTTGTTCATTTCTTTCACGTGTTGCTACCTGGTCTTACTACATTAACTGACCAGGCCCGTCCAAGGGCATGTGCGGATAGTGCGACCGCACAGGGCCCCCAAATTGCAGGGGCCCCCGATTTAGGGCCAGTGTCCACTATATTGTTTGTTTTGGTCTTTTTTTTCACAGCTGGAATAAAATTAGGCCCGGTCAGCTAATCCCTGGCCCTCCAAACTGGGCCTGTACATCAATCTCCAAAACCGGGCCTTTCTGCGAGTCCCGATCTGCCGATCGATCTATCCCTGCACGGTGTCCTCGAAAAGGGACAAAACTCCTCGCGACGGAAGCGGCGCCGCCACACCAAGACGGAGGCTAGTGGCGTTGTCTCATTTGAATTGATCGATTCGTTTTCTTGCCGCAGATATTGCCCGCATGGAGAATTGATCCCAATTTTGTTGGCCACCTGGCGCTCAGCAGGTTGCAAATCGGAACGCACAAGCTGAGGGCATCACTAATCTGTCCACTGGGTGCGCTCAAACTGAATCCCTTTTTAATTTAGACTATCTTTGCTCTGTTGCATACTTATATTAGTGAGTGTATATTGTCTGCATATGCATCAGCCAATCAATCAAATTATTTAGGAAAGATATATAGTAGGCTAGTTGATCAAGTTGTCACACACCAAGATTTCAACATAGTTGCTCGTTCAATATTCAGGATTTAGCCATTTTCTTACATTATTATTATCTTGATATAAGCCTATAATCTATGCAGTGTTTGATTAAAAGAACTTGCCCATTCTAGAAATTTTAGGGCCCCATTTTTCATTTTGCACCGGGGCCTCAAATTTCTGGAGACGGCCCTTAACTGATGATTAAGCATGGTTGGCTTCACTTTGTTTTTTTTTGTTTTTTCAATGTTGGTGGTCAATCCTCCATACATTTAAATACATGGGAGGCTAAATGTATTTTTAATTCATCAGTCAACCAACTCGGAAGTAAAATTAAGGTTGTCTTCGTAAAAAAAATTACATTTTTACAAGTCTCTTATCTTCTTGCATTAAGAAACAGCGTGAAGAAAACCATGTTACACTTGCATTAAGGCTAACGATTATGCGTCCTGAAGCTAGGAGGCATCAGATGCTATTGCCAATAAGGTGAATGAACTTGTGCAATGACTAATCAGGCCAACAAACGAAGTATATTCCAGCAATAGTTCAGTTTAATAAAAATCATATTCACTGAAAAGTAGATAAAAGTAACACAATTCCATTAGCCCTTAAAACAGCCAAGCCAAGATATTACAAGAATACAACATGGAAAAAGTGACGAACAAAGCAAAAGTGGTCAATCTTTGACGGTTTTTTGTGGCAAAAATATAAAAGGACAACTCATTTAAATCTGGTTCGAACTATCTGCTTTACATTAATATGTAGTCTTCCTCCTAGATTCTAATGCAAAGTCCAAATCATTATTGAGTGTAAGCACACCCAAACTAATCCCAAAGTAAAAGCACAAAAACAACTAAACTCGCCATCCTAAGAAGTAGCTCAGAAAAACAACACGACGACCAACATCTCCCGATCCATACCAGAGGACGCCGTGAGCAACCAAGACAACGCCTGCACAAAAGAGTACGGCACCGAGACGCCGTCATCGTCCGATCTGGAAAACTGGACCAAGAGTTTCCCCTGATGCTCGAAGAGGGGAGCCCAGATAACGGCCATGATTGCGCCTTCAAGAAGGGGATGGCACCCACGGTTGTTGCCGCTGCTAGCATAGAATGCAAGGATTTCTCCTTGGCTAGAGTCCGAGCAATCCCATGTTGTCAAAGCACGAGTCGGAGAAGAAGTTGGGAATAGGTCGGAACCACGACCATAGGAAGGGGAGCCACGCCCGCCAACGAAGAGGCAGCGGGCAACACTGGACGCGCAAGCAATGGAGCGACGGAGGGATAAATGGGGCACGGAGGTGGACGGCTGGACGGATGAGAGGGTAGCTCAGATCCAGGTCACCGGGACCGGAGCAACAAGGACGCCGCCGAGCCCGAAATGCATTGTGTACACCAAAAATTAGCAAGGTCTAGTTGTCTCTCACTCAAAGCTTCAAGGAAGATCCTCAACTATTTCAGAAGTTCAAAACATTCTTCAGATTCACTGATCTTTGTCATGGCTATCAACATTTGGCTTTCAAACTAATTACCAATAAGCATCCCTCTCTATCTCTCATAGTTAAATAATTCGTGTGCAGGTTGACGGCTCGAGCACCTTTGAAGCGAACCTCTTCCCATGCACACTGCTTAAAATGGCCGGAATCATGGTTGTTCCGGTGCAGCAGGTGTCCTCTGGCAAAGTTGTTGCCGACTGTGCTCAATGATCAAGGCATGTGGGCTAGCAGAAGGATAGGGGAGGACGAACAACTTTACTTAGAGCATCTCCAACAGGCGCGTGGAATAAGCCGCGCGCTGGATAAGTGCAAATTTGGCGCGCTTCAGCAGGCGCGCAAAAAAATCGGGGCGTGCGGGAAAAAAGCGGCATTGCGCGCGGCAGTTTTGGCGTGCGTCGTCCAGTGCGCTGGTTAAAAGCTGCACGTGGGCACCCGCCAACTGCCACCCTTTGCCTCCCGCCACACCTTCTTCCTCGCATCTTCCGGTGCCCTGCCACTACTGCGCCTTCTCCCCCGTCTCTTCCAGCACCCCGCCACCGCTGCGCCTTCTCCCCCCGCCTCCAGCGCGCCGCCATGACGCCGCGCCCCTGGAGCAGCTCCGGCTTCCGCCCCTCCGGCGTGTATTACACGGAGATCCGCTCCGGCGATACACGCCTTGGGCTCGAAACGTTCGAGACCGCCCACGAGGCCGCCCGCGCGTACGATGCGGCGGCGTGGCGCCTTGGGAGTCCACGGGCGTGGATGAACTTCTCCGACATGCGGACGCGCGAGCAGGCGCAGGAAGCCGCACCTCCCCCGTGACTAATCACCGAGGAGGATCACCGCATCCAGCAGAGGTGGGAGCGCCGCCACCTCATCGCCGAGGTGGATGAGCACACCATGGCGGTGTGGCGCTTCTCGCTTCTCGCAGGACGTCGTTGTCGAGAATGAGTTCTGGGCGCAGAGGAGGCGGAGCAAGCTGTGCGTTGGGCGGACAAGCGTGCGTGGAAGGAACTGGCGGAAGCCTAGTGCGAGCTGGGATCTGCGTCAACCTGGGACGAGGAAGATTCTCGGTGGGTCGACGCGTTTACGTCATCGGACTACACCACCAAGGAGGACGAGGAGTTTTTTTATCTAGTTTTATTTGCATCGTTTTATCTAGTTGCATTGTTTTATCTAGTTTTATTTGCATCGTATGAACTAGCTTGTGGTGTGGGACTTGAAATATGCTATGAATTTGAACACGTGTTGTTTCATATTTTTTATGTGTTATTTCAAAAAAAAATTCAAGCACCGGCTGGTTGCGCGCGCTGAATTTTGCAGCGCCTGGTAAAGCAAACACCCTCCTGCGCTGCTAAAATGCTATTGAAAAAAAAAATTAGCGCGCCGGGCAACCAAGCGGCTGTTGGAGATGCTCTTAGTCCACTTTCAGGGCACCGTTGGCATCGGCCACCCAACCACGCTGGTCGTCAAGAAGTTCAAAAGTATTCCAGAACTCGGACGGAATAGTGGACGGTAATATGGAGAACCGCTTCAAGTCAGAGATGATCCTGTTAGCCAGCACCCAAGGGCTCTGCCACTTACACCACGGATGCAATATACCGATTGTTCACTACAACATCACCTCTATCAACATGCTTCCTGATCAGAATTTCAAGGCCGTGATAGCCAGTTTTGGTGCTGCACAGATGAACATGGCCGGGCTCAACTAACCATTGCCTATCGGGGGGACTATGTTTGATAACTTTGGGTATGCAGCTCCAGGTATGGTATGTGTTAGGTGCATGCAAATGAATTTCCATCTTATAATTACTGGGCTGATTAATTGCAGAATATGGGAGGGCGGCAAGCCAGCTGACGGAGAAGGTAGACATATACAGCTTTGGTGTGCTGCTGGAGCTTGTCGATCACAGGGCGGATGGCCAATGGGGTGGATGGTCAGTTGGCCATATGGGCACGTGACAACTGCAGTCAGCTGATGGCAAAGACGCTGGAATGGTTCAAGAATGCCGTGGACAATTGCATCCCAGATCAAGCATTGTACATGGAGGAGATGGCTACCATGTTCAGGCTGGGCGTGGATTGCACTGTTGAGGGTCCTCAGCAAAGACCGTCCATGCAGATGCCTCTCAAACGACTTCACGACGGCTGTGGGCATGGGCGATTTGGTAGCCTTCTCACCTGCTATAACCTGTAATGCCACCGGCTAAGCCAAGTGACTTTTTTACTTTGGAAAAAGGAAAATAAAGAGTAAAGGTCTTCCCTACTGTTCATGTGAAAAATGAATCAAAATGAGACATCCCTGATTGCAATGGGCACCTTTATATCAAAATGGTTCTTCCACACTTCACAGTGTCTGTTGTGTTCCTGACTGCTCCACTCATGCATATATGAACTTTGGAGTATTCTTAGTGATGTTAGTTTGTGGAGTGCTTGCTCATTTGGAAATTGTGAAATGAACTTTCTTCTTACAGGATATTGAGTTATGTAGGCAGCACAACATGCTCATGTCTCTGACAACATATCAAACTTTTAGGAAGTATTCCCATTAAAACATTTTCAGGAGAGCCGATCTATGATCTTCTTGGGCACTTGATGGAAAAAAACAAATGCTCTTAGCAGAACACAACTATTTTACTATTTTGGATGCTCAATATCTGTTAGGCTGTTGTACTAAATGTAACCTCTCCCTGTGAGTGATTGTAATTGCAGTCTAGTTTGCATCGTTATTCTGTGAAATAGTTTGTTGTTCTTGTCTGCTTGAATTTAAAGAATTCATCTATTGTGTCAATAACCATTTCTTTTCATGAATTCTTATTGACCGGGTCATTTTTATTTCAGATACATAACCAGTGAGGGTTCAGTACAAGTGAAGGGCAAAGTGGCATGTAAGATCAGCTCAGCGGATGAACTATGTTCAGTGGTACTTTGAAGGATGTCACTGTAGACCAAGATGGTGGCTCTGCTTTTGTGTTTTGTTTGAAAAGAAACTTTCAGGATGCCCCAAAACCAAGGGAGGAGCTTGCCCTTTTCTTCTACAAATGCCAGAGAGATAGCGTGGAGTATTGCAAACCTTCAGCTTCAAAGCAAGGCACCTAATATACTAGTAGTAAACAACTACCGAATTATCAATGCTATAGAAACCTGCTCTTCGGGCATTGCCGATGACAGATCCAGATTGACCATGGAGTCATCTCCGACCAAGTTCCGCCAAATCATGTAGATGTCCCAAGTATTTGACGAGAGTTTGATCAGGGCCATCAGGAAGCTCAGGGAGGTCCACAGCAGTTGATCGTGGCATCCCAGTCGATCGGCGAAACCCAACTAGCAGGCAAACTCGAGGAAGCTGCCAATATGATCAAGGGGGGTATCAGCTTTAGCAAAACAAAGTTTGAACTTCTTGCTATGCATGCAAGTCTTTTTCTAGATTGATAGTCAATTTACAGGCTAGAATTTATTTTGTGGCTCAGCTAAGTAAATGTCTTGCTTATTTTAACCGTTCTGCTTGTTCTGTAGATGGGCTAAGGTGGGTTTTTTTAGAGGAAAAGGCACGAGCAGAGCCCAGCTTTAAATTAATAAAGCCAAAACAAAGGTGAATGGTAATGATGACAAAATGGAAACTGAAACAAATTTTTTTTTTGGTGTTCCATGGATTTTCTTCAGATGAAGGCAAAAAGCTTCCTGGGGTTTCAAATATGCTTCCCCTATTGAAATGCAACATTGGAGTGCATAATTCTGGTCTGTTGCCCATTTTCAAGAAAATAATCGAGAAACTTTTCCAAGAGGGCCTCATGAAGGTTAGCAAATTTTATCGATCACGTCTGGGCTGTTGCTTTTTCCTTGCCTTAGAACTAGTGTAGCATCTGTTGTAGTAAGAGGCATCTCGTTTGCTCTGTAGCACTTAATTCATTTGTCATGTCTTGATAATATTCTGCGGTTCTGCCTGATATGTTTACTTCATGCCTTCTCCCATTTTTTCTCTTAAGAATTCAACGTAGCTTTGTATTAAATTCAGCTTAAAAATGATTAGATAGTTGTTGGCACTGTTATATTATGTTGAACCCTCACTTAGCCTTACATTATTTTGAAAACAGTGGTAAAAGAATTAAAGGATCCTTAATTATATTATGTTGAACCCTCATTAGATCGGATGACGGCGACGCTCTGGTGTCGTTCCTTCCTTGGAGGTGTCATTCTTGGAGGTACACACGTGATCGAGGGATCAGAGGACAGATTCTTTGGTGGAGCGGTGATTCATCCTACACACTGATGGCGACGGATCTTGACGGCGTGGCGCAGTGCAGATTCGGAGCTCGCTGTGGGAGGATGGACTCGCGCAGGAGGACGACGCTGTCGGGCGTCGTGGTGGCATCGATGGCAGAGAGACCTGGCACGGAAGATGGATTGGTGGCAGGTGGCTGCGGCGGCCTCATACCCGGCAGGCGTCCTGGTTGAGGAGTGCGCCGGACTGGTAGGTGCCCCATACCCGGCAGGCGTCCTGGTTGGGACCTCAGGTCTTAGATGTTTAGGTTTGGCTGCGATGTATGTTTGGTATTAGACCCAGACTATCTGCCCCCTTCATCAATTGGATAGATGTAACGACGGTTGTTGCTTAGACAGTGGCTTTAGTCTTGCTTTTGTATGACTTTGTAAGGTCTTGTGAGAATAATTAATAAAGTGGCCATATGCATCGCCCAGATGCAGAGGCCAGGGTCATCCTCCTTTTCTAAAAATAAATAAAAATAAGGTTGTCTCCTGTGACCGAGTTCACATCGAGAATTGCTCGTCGTTGAGTTGACAGAACCAAGCATGCATTCAGAGGTAAAGTATTGCTCGTTCGTAAGTGTCAGTGAAGTAAAAAAGTTTTAACCGGCGACGCAGAATGGATTCCTTGGCGGCTTGCTAGTTGCGAGGACTTGTTACATTTGTGTTCCTTTGTGCTGACTGTTGCTGCACTGAACATGTTGCTTGCTAGCTTCAGCCTTTCCTTTTTCTACCGATTGATGGTATGTTCTTTTTGATGGAAGGGCAGGATGAAGGCGTGAAGATTAGCTGTAGAATTAATTATTTAGCTTGTCTTGTGTTTCTTTTTCATGTGGCTCTTCAGTTCCCTAGTTATATCACCCTTTGCACGTCTGCTTTCAGTGATCTTCTTACTGAAGACTGGAGCGATCAAACTGGTTGCATTGCAGTGTGAAAATCAGATTCAGAATAGCTGCAGGGTGGCATGTATGCGTGAGCCTCTTCTGACATCCCAAGTAGCACTACAAGATCTATCTGGCACTCATTCTACACTGACAATAAGATGTACTACCAAATACTGGATGTGTAGTTTGGAGAAACTGAATTCAAATGCAAACAATTTCCCCATCATGCATCAGCACTGAACATACAGAAAGAAGTGTACGTCGATCTTACTAATTCCAGATACAGAGCGAGAGGAGTTCCCCTGCTGCAGTTTTCTGAATTTGCACTTCCTGGGGATTGCATAAACAACAGCGTGTAATATGAGACCGATACAACCACAATATAAATACCGACATCATCTGAAGATGAGATCAAAAGAGTCTCCATTACTCTTTGAAGCTCAAACCAACAGGCATCGGCCGAGTACAGCTAGAACAACAAGCACTGAAGGGTTGCTCATGCTGCTCAAGAAGTAGCAGAGGCCCCCATCAAATACCACAACAGCGGGCTTAAACACACCAAAAATCAGGACGATCAATCCGAGGGAAAAATAACCGACTGGAACTTTGTAAGATTTTCAGGTGACCTCGCGGTTAATAGAAGGTGAGAAGGCCACGGAATGAAGAACGCCCACGGCGGAGTCGTTCCAGAACCTTGAGCATTGAAGGCCTTTCCTATGGATCCGCGACGGTGCAATCCACGCCCAGCCTGAACATGGTCACCATCTCCTTCATGTATCGCGCTTGATCAGGGATGCCCTTGTCCACAGTAATCTTGAATATTTTCAGATTGTTTGCCATCAGTTCAATGTAGTTCATCTGTGCCCAAGTTGCCAATAGACCATTCACTCCAGGTCCATTGGCCACCTGCCCCGTTACTAGTACTAGCAGCAGCACTCCAAAGCTGTATATGTCTGCCTTCTCACTCACCTGGTTCGTCGCTCTCCCATACTCTGCAATTAATCAGTTATTAGTTAGTACTCCCTCTGTAAACTTTTATAAGATCTTTTTGATCACTAGAGCGCCCAACGCAAGTACTCCTACTTGGAGTTGCGTACCCAAAGTTACCAGGAGGCAGGTCTGTGATTGGCAGTGGTTGGCCCAGCCCAGCCATGTTCATCTGCGCATCGCCAAAGCTGGCTATCACGGCCTTGAAATTCCGATCAAGCAAGATGTTTTCAGGGCTGATGTTGTGGTGGACAATTGGCTTATTGCATCCATGGTTTGGCCACGCCGATGGAGATGGCCCTCCTCTATAGCCAGCCTAGAGGTCGGCCGGTGCAGCCAGTAGTCAAGGCTTACCGTTCACCGGATACTCTGTAAACGAGCATGATCGCGTCTTCCCGCTGGATGAGGTCTACGACTTTGATGATGTTGTCGTGAGAATTGCTGGCTAACAGGAACATCTCCGAATTGTAGTGGTACTTGACATTGTCGTGCACTTGTAGTGCTGGGTTCACCCTCTGGAACTTCTTGACGACCAGAGCAGTAGGAAGACCGGTGCCCTGATCATGAACCAGGTATAGCTGTTCGTCCTCCCATGTCCTCCTGCATGCCCACACCCTTCTCACATTGTTTTCAATAAGGTTGTCAACTATGCCTTGTTCATTGTATTCAATAGGAAGGGTCACCACAGGACATCTCCTCTGCCAGAATTGCGGGCCCATTCTAGATTTCAAGGGCATGTGTCAACCTGCGGGAGCATTAAATATTTGTATTCAATTGTAATATCTCGATTATATTCATTGAATTTAAAACTATGAAGAGATAAAGAGAGATGCATGTATACAATTAGTTTGATCCAAGTGTTGACAGCAAGCGACAGAGAGTATAGTTGAGATGTTCTTTCAGTTAAGGCAATCAGAACATTTGCTATTTTTGGTGTGCGCAGTTTTAATCTTCATGTATGATCTACAAGGATCAAATTACTAAAACGATGGTAAATTTGTATATTTTCAACAGAACACTACACTTCTTAGTACCCCATCCTTGCAAGTTGCAAGAACTAGCAATCCGCGTACCCTTATCCTAATAGATGGGTACCATATAACAATACTGAATCATATCAATACGACAATAATTACTCTTATAAAGAATGCTGGAGTCTCAGTCTTGGGTTTATCCTACCAGATCGCTATCAGGGCATATCCTTGGGCTTGTTTTCTTGTTAAAAAAGGTTAACTAGTTTCTTTTTTTATTTTGCAAATACACAAAGATTTCATATCAATGATTTTTTTTTTAAATTCGATGACTTCTTTTCAAATTCCTTAACTTTTTTTTCAAATTGGGTGAAATTTTTAATTTTTTTGATTTTGTATACCTTTTTTAGTATCCTTTTAAGTACTCTAAGAGAAAGCAAGGCACCAAAAAGATCGAATGGAAGAAAAATTGTAGCGAACGAACAAAATGATTGTACGTGAGAACGAGCGAAGGAGGAGTAGTGGGCTTAGGGACCACTATTGTGCGCCTAGTCAGTTTTGTGGTGCCTGTAGACCAAATAGGAGCTCCCGTGAGGGTGCTTCCTATTTGGCGCTTTAAGTGCCCGTTATAGGTCATTTTGCGAACGGGCGCCTGAAGCGCACACCCTCTGCTGCGAGTTGGGCCGACTCATGTATCTCCTTTTTTTCTATTTTTTTACCCACAAAATCCGAAATTGTGAGTTTTTTAAACTGGGAGTGTGGTGTGGGATTCAAACCAGGGACTTCCTGATTCAAAGCATGCAGCAATAACTACTCAGCCACCTCAATTTAATGTGATTAATTACCTCTTTTTCATTCTTTTCTTCTTTCTTCTTTCATTTTCCTTTTTTTTCATTATTGCAAAATGCATGAACTTTTTCAATTCCACAAAGTTTTTCAAATTCGATGAACTATTTTTCAAAATTGATGATTTGTTTTCAAATTCATCTTTTTCAAAAAATGATGAAGTTTTTTCAAATTTGATAATTTTTTCACATTCGATGAATTTCTTCAAAAGGCTCAACTTTTTACAAATTTGGTGAACTTTTTAAATTTTAACTATTTTATATAAGAGAAAGCAGGGAGCAAAAAAGATCGAACGGAAGAAAAACTGTAGCAAACAAACAAAATGATTGTATGTGAGAACGGGCGAAGGAAGAGTAGTGGGCAGGGGCCCAATAGGGATCACTAGTATGCGCCAAGTCAGTTTTCTGGGGCCTACAACGCCAAATAGGAGCTCCAGCGAGGGTGCTTCCTATTAGGCTTTTTAGGCGCCCATTATATGTCATTTTGCGAACGGGTGCCTGAAGGACACAACCTTTGCTTGTCAGTTCGGCCAACCCATGTATCTTTTTTTCTCTGATTGTTAATCCGCAATAAACGAAATTGCGAGTTTTTTTTTGAATTGTGAGCGTGGTGGGGCATTCAAAACATGGACTTCTTGATTCAAAGCATGCCGCAATAACCACTCAGCCACCCCAATTTGATTGGATTAATTACCTCCTTTTCATTCTTTTGTTCTTTTGTTTTTCCCTTTTTCTAGTCCCTTTCTTTTTTTGCTAAATGCGTGAACTTTTTAAATTTCACAAAGGTTTTCAAATTTCACAAACACTTTTAAAAAAATGATGATTTAAAAAAATTTATGAACTTTTTTTAATATTCAATTAACTTTTTTCGAAAACAATGAACTTTGTCAAATTCCTTATTTTTTCAAATTCGGTGAACCTTTCTTTTATTTTGTATACCTTTTTATTTTTTGTTTTTAAGTACTACAAGAGAAATAAGGGAGCAAAAAAGATCGAACGTAAGAAAAACTGTAGCAAACAAACAAAATGATTTTTTTAGGGGTGAACGAACAAAATGATGACATTCCCTAAATGGCGCCCGTTGCGCCCGCTATAGTCATCCGCGCAAACGGGCGCACACCTCTCCCTCCTTCACGCGTCTTCTTTGGGCTGGCCCATCGTCCCTTCTTTTTCTGTTGTAAAGCACAAAAAAGGCAAACGCGTTGGGCGGAAATCGAACACACGACCTCCTCTTCGTTCGCACCAACCACCGACCACCCCACCACTCGTTCAAAAATATCTTCTTCAATGTTTTCTTCCATGTCTATTTTTTCGTTTTTCTTCTTTATTCAGAAGGGTTCTGTTTGATGTTTTTCTTCTTTTCTTCATTTGAATGAACTATTTTACAAATTGATGAACTTTTCCAAAATCGAAGAACTTTGTTCCAAATTTGATGAACCTTTTTCAAAGTCAAATATTTCAATTATTTACTTCACATATTACTTTAAAACTTCATATTTGCGTGAAAAGTAGCTTGTACAGAAATTTGACACCAACATCTTTTGCAGAAATCTTTTTATCCTTTTTGCGGAGATATTATTTTAATGAAATTAGCATAGATACATTTTTTCAAAAACAATAATTCTGTAATAAATTTATTTGATTTTCTTCTCGAAAACTCATTCTTATCTATAATTTTCTTTATTTAATGTTTATTTTCAAAAAGTTTCCTATTTCTCCTGCAATTCATTGAACGTTTTCTCCTAAATTTCTATCTTATCTATCAAATATTCTCATGTTATGTTATTTTTCATAAAATTCTTTTATTCGATCCCTTTTTATTTCACATGCTCCATTTATTTTCGTATCCACGTCAACATCTTCCGCAATATGTTCCACGGTCATTGTTGTTGCGAACGGTTCAATGCAAATTTAGGCACCAAGGTGGATAAAAATAAATTAAATATTTATATTAAACTTTTATATTTACTTATCACTCATTTTATTGGACCATAATTGTAGGTCATATTTTATATAACTTAACTGTGATAATTAGCCATATGAAGTGATGTAGAAATATTAATAGTAGTGCTTTATAATACAATTACAGATTACAAATTGAAAAAAATTAATATGAAAATTACATTGTTTTTTATTTCCTATACATCGCGGCTTGTATTGATATTTCCAATATATGTGAGAAAAACAAGACAAGCCCAAAAAGCTTACAATTTCATGGATTATTTTACAATGCTCTCATAGACATCGTGTATATATGTGTTTGTGTGTATGTTTAAATATCTTGGTTGAGATATCTAAAACTTATATTCTCAAAAATATCATCATAGTTGTTTCTAGTTTATAATTAGTAATACACCAATTTAAAAAAGTTCAGATTTTGTAAAATGTTTCTAGAGTTTATAAATAGAGTGTATACATGCTGCTTTGATCCTTCTTTTAGATAACTTTTATCTTTGTTTGTTTGACAACGAGTCACATGTTATAGGAGGTTTGATCATCCGTTCATACATATATGTGCTCTATATCTATTCTATTTACACCAAATTCCACGTATATTGGGATTTCAATTTCATGCCAGAGAAAAACATAACAAGAGATTATAGGAGCTTCTTGCTCCAGGAAGAAACACCATATACAAATCATGTTTCAAGACATCCATATATAAAGGCATACTGCTCTAGTGAATGGTTATCGATGTATAATTCGACTAAGAATTTTGACAGAAGTTCGGTCAAGATGTTGTTATCGATGAATAATAATTATCTCTAAAAGAAATGCTTAAGCAATTCTGGTGACCAGTTCAAAACGGTTCTTACTGCCGACGTTCAAACTACAAACCACCAGGGCCGGTCCTGAGATTTCGGGGCCCGGTGCGGAGCTAGAAACTGGGGCCTCTTAATAAATAATAATCAATGTATTAGCGTCGTCTTTTGACATCAAGAACTTGTGTAAATCCTCTTAAATGTAGTAAGTTTATTTTATTACATAAATCATACAAGTATAGCTACAGCCTGCAATAAGAAAACAGAATTATATCTTTCCTCCTTTGAATTCTGAACCTTGTTAAGTATAGCAAATTAAGCATACAAGCACATTGGAATGATCAGCAGGAAATTATCTACAACTTTCATATATTATGTTAAAGAAAGGGCTCTTCATAGAAATACACTACTTCTCGCAAAATATAAACTTGCTAAAATCTAGTCATTCATTCTTTTAGAAACTAAAATCTGAAAATTCGGGTATAGCAGCACTGGTTGGCCGTGATATCTGAACAAACATTAATCTAAATTGAGCAAACTCGGTTTCCCTGGAAAACTGTCAAAAATATTAAAAATTTAATGTTGGTGTCATCTAAAAATTATATACCAAGTAGTGTCAGTTTTTAAATCACTAATCTTGTTTCGTGATTCAGATATCCAAAACAATTCTGGCTTCGATTGACAAACTATGTATTTTTTCTGAACAATCCAAACTAAGTAGATTATTTAAGATCTAGAGAATAGTTTCCAAAAATAGAACTAGATAATAATAGAAAAGAGGTTACCCTTGATCTGTAGACCATCGGCCCGAAATTAATTGATCAATTCCGATCCAATCCAGCCAGTTCCTTGTCTGCTATTGTCAGTATTCCTGGCGGCCACTTGACTCTGGCGGGAGGCGCTCGACAATGTCCATGTTCATGAGTGCATCGAGCGCATGGAAACTGGAGCGAAGCAGCACCGCGCCTCTGACTCGTAATCAGCGCCCGGGATTGGCAAACTCACAATCGGAAAATAGGAAGAAGAAGAAGAAAAGGAGTACAAGGACGTGGGCTACATGCATGTAACAGGATCAACCCGATTAGGTATGCAGATTATTATGCAGCAGCCGTAGTGTTGTACCCGTGATCGGCCTGTTTATGGATGGCGCTAATCACAATGGAAATTAGGCTAGTCATAGTAGGAGTAACATAGGTAGTGACATAGATGCCACATAAACAAAGATGGTGACCTTGCAAACAACATCAAACTTTTGATGATCTTGCAAAGTTTCCACTCAAAATAACAACCAAGGAGCCCTCACCTAAACAAGCAAAAACATTGTTCAAAGTCTATATACATTTGTATGTAGTTTGTATTAAAATTTCTAAAAAAGGTCTTATATTTAGAAACGGATGGATTATTCTAGAGGTAGGCACAACCAAAACAAAACGTCAGCAATTTCCATCTCAGCGTCGCTGACCAATGGGCCCTATCTAGCTGCCAGCTTTTCCTTTCATAAAAGTTACTAGTACTGTATTACAGATGTGGACGTAGCGATATACGTCCACTCCTAGATTAGAGTGCCAACCTCAGAAATCAATATTTTGTGTGCACAAACTATAAACTAAACTATATTTTCAAAGCCTCGGATGTCTGAACGGTTAGCGCTTCGGAACTTCGGGCTACTAGCTTTAAACTGAACACAAACCAAATTTGTCCAAGCTTGCACTTGGTCGATGTTTGCTAAAATCTGGAGAGTCCAACCCGAAATAATTCCAAAGTGGTTTTCAGCCGAATGTTCCGGATATCTGAGGGTTGTATGCTGAAACTATCTAGGTGGTTTTTCTAATTTTGAAGAAAAGTTATACTATTTTTTTATTTTTGAACAGCTAGAGTACTGTTTTGTACTACTAGGATAGGAAGAGGCAATGTCAACACCAGGATGGGCGGGCGGGCGAACGGACGGACGGACGGACCGGATCTAGCAGTGACCAACACAAATAAAAAGAAAGACATATGTAACTAGTACTAAGATTAATTGATTGTTGTAGCTAGCTAGTCACTGGGATTGTACGATTAGCAGCATACGTTAACCAACAAACTAATGCACTGAAATCAAACTAATGGCATGCCTCGACCGAATCTCCTCTGCGATCTGGTACCGGTGCTCCAGCGTGAGCATAGCGTATGTGGTGATCTTCTGCCGAACCATGGCGATGCCGGAGAGCATGGGGAGAGTGGGGGAGAGGAGGCGGATGAGCTCGGGTTGCAGCGCAAAGAGGGAAGATGTCGATGTGCTAGGGTTGGGGGATGTCGGCCAGCTTAAATAGTTGGATTTGGCCTCAGGCGGCGAGCCGGAGCGGTGCAATGCGGCGTTCACATGACGGCGACGGAGGAGACGTCCGTAGTTGTTTCTTCTTGCTTTTTGAACATCCCTGCAATTCAGCTTATATAATACAGTTCAACACACACACACACACACATTTTTTTTAATCAAAGGGGTTTCCCCCCTGCCACAATTTTTATTAAAAAGCCAAGGTGAAACTTCCAACATTCTACAACTGTTTGAGTATCTGACATAACATCATGCCGGGTATTATTACATTGATCATGGCGAGTCGCGCTTACAATTCGATCCTTCTCCTGCTGACTGGAGCTGCAAGCTGCATGGAGTGACCAAAGAGGTCAGAAGAACATGTACCGACTGTTGTCGTTGGCTAGAACAACTTGCGCTGTCACTGGTGTTAGCTAATCTTCAATCTTTTAAACGTGTTTTTCTGTCTAGAATGGTTGGGGCATGTATTATTCCATGGATCTCTTTTTACTTGAAATGAATGAACCGGCCAATGCTGTTGAAGTTGATATCTTGTTTGCAAGTCTGAAGGTTGTACATGGACTAAATGTGTGTCTGTCTGTCCAGTGTAGAGCTAGCTAGCGATGAAACCGGATCAAAACTAGTAAGAAACCGAACAGCTGAACCCCTGACCTGTAGCCGCCTTCCAGGAGTACTTGTGCTGGCTGCAGTCCCGAGCAAGTAACCGCGAGGGACGTCGGCCTGGGCAGAGAAGCTACTGCGACAACGTTGCCTGTTTGCAGCTAGCTACACACATCATTGTCATGTTCTTTGACAAACATAATTCCGCTGCCACAGATGTTGATTCAGCAGGGTGAATGTGTTATGACCGGTATATTAGAGGCTTAGCACACTGGGTTGTGGTCCAAGTTATCTTATCATTATTAAGGGCCTAATCCAATTATCTTATCGTTATAAAGATCGTTTGCTTAGGAGTCAAGTAAACCTTTCTATACGAGA
Source organism: Triticum monococcum (assembly GCA_034509565.1). Classification (NCBI taxonomy): domain Eukaryota; kingdom Viridiplantae; phylum Streptophyta; class Magnoliopsida; order Poales; family Poaceae; genus Triticum; species Triticum monococcum. The sequence goes on along the minus strand of CM067847.1, from coordinate 6,213,872 downwards.
GGGGATGTATCAATCTAATCAAGTAAGAAGCAATCAGTATTTGCTCGGCTTCCCTTAGGGAGCCGGGAGACTTAACCCTAGCCGTCTCTTGCGCCGCCGCCGCCTCTTCTCCACCACGCAAGGACGGCGCCCAGCCGCCGGCCGCCGCGCCCTCGACCTCGTCTTCCTCCATCTTTCCCCTACAATCTCCGCCCTAAAACCGGCAGAACCCTAACTCCTAACACCTTGGTATCAGGTAGCTCGGTTCCGATCATGTCTGCACCACCGCCCAACCCGCCGCTGCCCGTCACCACCGCGCCGCTGCCTCTCCCCACCGCGCCGCTACCTCTCCCCACCGCGCCGCTGGATTCCACCGCCGGCACCTCCATCGGCCAGACGCCACCACCCTCCACCATGCCGCCCGTCGCCGTCTACTCGCCGACGGAGATGACCGGGATCCTCAAAGACCTCGTCACCGTCGTCCAGGGCATACGCCTCTACCTGGCCGGGCCCTATGGGCAGCCGCCGCCCTTGCAGCCGGCCGCCGCGACCGGGCCAGTCGTCCTGCCCTGGTACGCGGCCACCATGGCGCCGATCGGGCCTCTACACCACCCTTGCCCGGTCAGCCGCCGCTCACCGTCGCCTCCCACTGGCCGCAGTGGCCGGCTCCTGCGATCGCCGCGCCCCCGACGCCTCCCGGGTCCGGGCAGCCGCAGCCCCAGCTGCCGGCCCCACCGCCGCCCGCTGCCGGCCTCAATGGCCATAGTGGCCGGCCCCGGCCCTCGCGGCGCCCCCCCATGCCACCCGGGTCCGTGCCGGCCCCGCTACCGCCCAGCACGGGGCCCGGGTCACCCTCGCAGGGAGGCGTACCGATCCAGCAAGTGCGCTCCCTGCCGTCGCCGTCCCCAATACTGGCCTGGCTGATCGGATCATCGCCGCCACCCGTCTACACGTCGGCTGGAGACCCGCCGCTACCCACTCTACAGTTCGACGATCCCTCCGGCTCGGCGGGGCACTCCACGGGCCGCGGCCATACTGACCGGGCGCCCCAATCCTCGCTGCTTCGCACCTCCGAGCCAGTCGGCCATGTCGCTCCGACTCAGACACCGCCGCGGTTTGCCAAACTGGACTTCACCACTTATGACGGCACAGAGGACCCCCTCAACTGGCTCAACCAGTGCGAGCAGTTCTTTCGCGGGCAGCGCACCCTCGCCTCGTAGCGTACATGGCTCGCCTCTTACCACCTCCACGGCGCGGCACAGACCTGGTACTACGCCCTCGAGCAGGACGAGGGCAGCATGCCCCCTTGGGAGCGCTTCCGCGAGCTCTGCCTCCTTCATTTTGGGCCACCGATTCGCGGGAGCCACCTGGCAAGGCTAGGCCGCCTTCCCTTCACCTCCACGGTTCAGGACTTCGCCGACCGTCTCCAGGCCCTGGCATGCCACGCGTCGGGCGTGATGGCACAGCAGCGGGCCGACCTCTTCCTCGATGGACTTTCGGATCACATCCGCGTGGACGTGGAGCTTCGGGGACCCCAGGATCTCCAGACGGCCATGTACTACGCCCGCACGTTCGAGCACCGCGCGGTGGCCATCCAGCAGGCATCACGGTCCCGGGCCACTGGGCCGCTACCCTGGCCGGATGTTCCCGCGCAGGGTCGGCCTGCTCAGGCTTCCGCGGCACCCCTCGCCGCAACCGCGGCGCGCCCGTTCCACCGACTCACCTCGGCCGAGCTACTCGAGCGTCGCCGTCAAGGGTTGTGCTTCAACTGCGATGAGCCCTACACGCCCGGCCACGTCTGCCCGCGACTCTTCTACCTGGAGGTTGCAGACTACATTGAGGAGGACGCCGTCGCCGCCAACCTGGCCGCCCACCGCCCAAGCTGTCGCGAAGGTGTTTGACGCTGGTTGATCACCTTGAGGAGTTCAGCAAGTGCTTCCCCACCTTACAGCTCGAGGACGGGCTGTTTGTGCAGGCGGGGAGAAGTGTTATGACCGGCATATTAGGGGCTTAGCCCATTGGGTTGTGGCCCAAGTTATCTTTTAGTTATTAGGGGCCTAGCCCAATTATCTTATCATTATTAGGATCGTTTGCTTAGGAGTCAAGTAAACCTCTCTATATGAGAGGGGATGTATCAATTTAATCAAGTAAGAAGCAATCAGTATTTGCTCGGCTTCTCTTAGGGAGCCGGGAGACCTAACCCTAGCCGTCTCTTGCGCCGCCGCCGCCTGTCCTCCACCACGCAAGGACGGCGCCCAGCCGCCGGCCGCCGCGCCCTCGACCTCGTCTTCCTTCATCTTTCCCCTACAATCTCCGCCCTAAAACCGGCAGAACCCTAGCTCCTAACAGAATGTTAGCGAATTCATCACCGAATCAGCTTTTTCTCATTTTTCTTTTTGATTGATCCCAGGCGCCAAGAACAACATCGACACAGATAACCAACAGCACGCCCGCCGACGGATCCCTTTTCCGGCGTATCTCCCTCTAGTCGTGCCGCAGCGCCAAGCAGTAGCATCCTCCTGGTGATCCATAGTCGGCTTTGGCCTGTGCTCATATCTGTTGTTTCCTTGCCACTGAGAGTGGAAATGCAGACGAGTTCAGAACTGTTTTTTTTTTCTTTCTGAAAGATGGTGTGCCTTTTTGTACGCTAGATATCAAGGTTGTGCAAGTTAAGGATGGATACGCTTACTCATCAACAACAGTGATGATGAACCTTTGTGGCCTATTGCACTGCTGGTTTTTCTCCCTTTCCTTGGAGACTATGAAGCTTCACTTGCTGATTCAGGGGAGGTATGATGGTCGTGGCTATCCATACATTATGGCCTGGCCTCCTTCTTTAGTTGGTGATGATGCGCTTCAACTTGAAGGTTCTCAGTGAAGTGTGTGCGCTTGTCGGCTGTCGTCGCATATGAAGAAATGATCATTGACAATTCGTGGGTTTGGTGAATGATTGAGCCATTACCAAATGTACTTTGGAGTTGCATAAATCTACCCCGGCTGGCTTTGAAAATTTGAGAGACCATTTTTTCTGTCTTCAGTGTAATGGCTATTTACATAGAGATGTCTATATGGATTGAAATTATTGGCATGATGCTGGAGCTGCAAGTTTGGATTTTCATATGCTGCATACTTTCTGTGGAATACTGCTATTTTGTCTTACTTCTGTACCTGAAAAAGTAACTATAATTACCATTGAATAAACTGATTTTTCAAGCATTAATATGTGCTTCTTACAAGAATCCCTGTATACATACATATTCCCGTTTTACTAGAAAAATCTGCTAGCTAATTGGTGATAGCAAGTTGTAATCTGTTGTGTTTGAGAATTATGTCAAATACATAGAAGGAAACGAAAGAGTTTGCACACATACAAGGAAACAAGCAGCAGAATTCTGTAGAGGGCAACACTATTAAGAATATGCCACCACAAAACTGACAACCATAAATTCGGTAGGTCACGAAAATGTGCTGACTCTATGGGGAGAGAAAACTGATGCGTGGATGCAGTTAAAGGGCATATGCGCTGGTGTAGTTCTGACTTCCAACTAAATCTGGGAAGTTTACAGTTCGATCTCTGTATGCGATTTTGAAATCTAGCCAAGTGAACTGAACGCATTGGGAAGATGTAGTGTGTTAAAATCCCTTTAAAAGTAAAAGTGTTCATGTGGTTGCTGCTGAAAAAGAGCATTCTGACATCAGCAAGGTATGTTAGGAGCTCTGCAGGCTTTAGAGACATGCTTGAAAATGTATATGGTTCTAGATCCCGGATAGAGAAATTCCCTAGTAAAGATAGGCAGCTAGTAGCTGTGGGTTTAGCTGCAGACTGTAGTATTCTAGAAGGTTAGCAATATGGCTAGGCTTAATCATCTTTACGCCTGTGACTCCAGTTTTTCTTTTTCAGATTGCTCCAGATTACAGAGAGGAAAATGGCTCCAGGCCATGGTGTCGCTGCTGTCTAAATATGCCACAGATTTCTTGTACATGAGTAGATGTCCGCCAATGACTCGCAGACTGGGGGTGGGCTGAAGCTCCTAGCTTGCTGGCTGGTATTATCATTACATTAACAATTGTGAAATACAGGAGTCCCATACAAGCTATGCCAACTGTGAAACTTAAACCATGAAGCTATAGAACCAACAATCAGCACAACATCTGAGCAGTAGCAAATACAGGAGTTCAAAAGTATTATAATACACACATAGACAATTACAAATCATCAATATCCTTTATATTAACTTCAAGGAAATAAAAATCTCAGCCTAATATGCTGCTTCATGCTTCTTCAGAGCTCTTCTTACTCCATTTGCAGTTCCCTTTCTGGTGCAGCTTTTCCATGTGATAACGACAAACACATACACCTGATCATATGTCCGGCCAACCAGGAGGAAATAAGCAATCCTCCATGCTCTCTTAAACAACAAGATGCAGAACACCACCCAGAGACCTAGAATAAATCCCAGAGCGAGTCCAAAATAAAAGGTCATTGGGTCAAAGGAATGTTCATTCCTTTTTTGATCATCTTGCCTTGTTACATTCTTTCCTGGGCAACTGTTTCGAAGAGGAGGGCCACAAAGACCACTGTTGCCACTATACATGGATGGTTCCTCTGTGTAGAGGGTATCAAGCTGACGACCTGATGGTATTCTCCCCGTTAGATTGTTATCAGACAAGTCCATGTAGCTCAAATAGTTTAAATCTGACAGGCTTGGAGGGATTCCACCAGAAAGCATGTTCCTTGAGAGGTCAAGTGATTCCAGTGCCTGCAAGGCCCCAAGCTTATTTGGAATTTTCCCAGTCAATTGGTTCCACGATAGATTCAAGTTTACCAACCCAACAAGAGCAGCTATTTCTTCTGGTATTCCCCCAGTTAATTTGTTTAAAGATAAGTCAATGCTCACCATATCCAAAATGCCAATACCATAATTAAGTTCCCGTCCCTTGACGACCATAGAGGAAAAATAATATGAACCGACCATACTTGAGTAATCGCCATAACCTACTATTGAGTCAAGCATAGAATCCTTTACATACGTTCCTGTCATGGCCGTCAGATTTGAGAGATTCCTTGGTATGGTACCTGATAAGCCATTGTCTGCTAGGTTCAGATGGTGAAGGCGACTAAGATTTGAGATGGTGGCTGGGATTTCTCTGGAAAACATATTTGTGTTTAGCCGCAGAAGTCGTAATTCAACCAAATCTCCAATCCAGAATGGCAACCTTCCAGAAAAACTATTATTTGATAGATCTAGTGACTTCAATTGTCTCCAATTTTTTAGAACAGATGGGAAGTTGCCAAAGAATCTATTGTTACTCAACATCAGAAAGGAAATGTTCTTCACTCCAAAACATTGAGGAAGTTGTCCCTCGAAAAGGTTGCTGCTTAAGTCCAACAGAACTGTTAGAATAAAACGCTAATGCAAGATCATAGACGACACACCGAGGCACGATATTTGTTAACGAGGTTCACCGATATGGCTACATCCCGGGGCATGAGTACGGGCGCTCCTCCCCAAGATACCGCAACACCGGCCGCCCGGGCGCCGGCACAAGCCGTCGCCCCCCCCCCCCCCCCCCCCCCGCGTACCTGTTGCTATCAAGTCGTCATGGGTTACAACGTGTGGTGCCCCTCATATATAAGAGGCCTAGGATACAAGTGTCCGACTCCTACACAACTCGTACCTAACCACACCAATTACAACTCCAAATCCACGTAACCCCTTGCGTACATAATATTCGACACAAATATAACAAACTCCACCTTGGCGAATATTCTCCACCACTTAGAAGTCGTCCATGCTCGAACCTTCATGTACTCCGGACTTGGGTTGTCTCCTTTGTAGCTTACTGAGAGCTACCCGACGGGCCAGACCCGCCGCCACCATGAGACTCCACTGCTACTCTTGCAGCTCCACTCCCCATGGCTCCACCTACAATAGCGCTCCCTTGCAACTTGTAAAGATGCGAAGCCGTCCTCTCTCCTATCATCACAGTCACCCCATCTTCCATGATTTCCATGGTCTTCGTATCCCGATCACAACGGAATTCCATACCACCATCATGAAGAACACCAAGCGAAATTAGATTTCTCCTTAGCCCTGGCACATGCCTGACTCCCCGAAGCATCCGCTCAACTCCGTCAAACATCTTGATTTTGATGTCACCTACTCCAGCAACACGATAACCTGTGTCATCGCCCACATAGGCTAAACCAAACTCACCAGACTTGTACGAAGAGAACCACTCCCTGTTGGGCGTCGCATGAAAAGAGCAAGCTGAATCCAACATCCACGCTTCAGTTTTTGTTGACCGCCTATTTGATATAACGAGAACATCACTACTGCTATCTGAGTCATCACCACGAGTAGCCGCATTAGCACTTGCCCCACCCTTCAGTTCTGGGCATTCCCTCTTTATATGTCCCCAGTCCTTGCACCTGTAGCACTGCACCTTTTTCTTCTTTTTCTTCTCCACCTCTTGTCCCTTCCTGATCTGATAACCTTTAACTGCCAACCCCAAACCTTGAGTACTCTCCTCTGTAGCATTCTTTTGCTTCCTCAACTCATGCCCAAGCAACGCTGCAGTGACTTCCTCATTATTAACGGTTGTCTTTCCATGTGTCAATGTAATGACCAAATGCTCATAGGACGGTGGCAACGAAACAAGAAGAAGTAGTGCCTTATCCTCGTCCTCAATCTTCACATCCAGACGCGCTAGATCCGTGACCAACTGATTAAAGGCATTCACATGCTCCACAAGATCCGACCCCTCCCGCATCTTCAGCCCATAGAACTTTTGCTTCAAATACAGTTTATTGGTCGCTGACTTGGACATATAACGATTTACCAACTTGTCCCAAATTCCCTTAGGAGTATCTTCGTTCATGACATGATACATGACCTGATCCGCAAGACAAAGCCGTATGGTAGCGGCCGCCTGCACTTGCATATCCTCCCACGCATCGTTGTCAACCTTGGCCGGCTTCGTTTCCTGCAAACCCTTCAAGATTTCCTGCTGCGCCAGAATATCCTTGACTCTTGTCTGCCATAGACCGAAGTTACCCGTGCCATCGAATTTCTCCAAATCAAACCTGGTGAATCTCGGCGCCATGCCGAGCCGCGATCTAACCGACCTGTTGCCGCCGGTCTTTGTCAACCTTGGCCGGCTTCGTCTCCTACAAACCCTTCAAGATTCCCTGCTGCGCCAGAATGTCCTTGACTCTTGTCTGCCATAGACCGAAGTTACCCGTGCCATCGAATTTCTCCAAATCAAACCTGGTGAATCCCGGCGCCATGCCGAGCCGCGATCTAACCGACCTGTTGCCGCCGGTCTTACCACCCTTTTCCTCTGCGACTTAAGTTACCCGTGCCATCGAATTTCTCCAAATCAAACCTGGTGAATCCCGGCGCCATGCCGAGCCGCGATCTAACCGACCTGTTGCCGCCGGTCTTACCGCCCTTTTCCTCTGCGACTTCCTCACGAAAAAGATCACTGATCCCGTATTCCTCGTCCGAAGCCACGCCGCAGTCCGCGATCTACCAAGAAATCTGACCCGCACAGCACCTGTCCGCCCTTCGGAAAATCCCCACGAAGCCTTGCTGTTACAACCAGATCAACTCTCTTTGTCACAGAAGCGCTTCACCTTTTCCCGAACTTGCAAACGATTTCTGTGCCCTTGCGCCTCATCGCCCCAGCCTTTTATTACTGCTGGATACAGCCGGCCCTACCTTTTCCTCTCTTACACGGAAATCTCATCCAAGTCTATCACGGTTCGCACCATATCCAATCCCGAACGGACCATCATACACGCACAAGTCTCCTTTTCCTTTTTTTCTTTTCTAATCGCAACCAGCAGCAGGTTTTGTTCCCTGGACCAAACACTTCTGCACGCACACACGTATCCTTGTAGATTGGCTGGCCGCATGTTAATCCCCTGAACTCCTGCTTCGACACGATTTTTTTTCCTTGTGTTGTGCACCTCATCCGAGGAGACTAGCTGCCGCACGCCACGAAGCGTCGACTTCGCGTACGCAGCCTCGAACCGTGGCCTTCCTTTCCTCTATCCGTGTCCTTCGAAAAAATTCCGCCGCTGTATCTCCGACAAGAAGCTCGCCCTCGTCTCTGATCTTGATCCTCGCCAGCAATCTGTTCAGCCCTGTCGCCCGTACTCGCCGCACGTCAACCCTACCGTAACAGTCGCCATCTCGCGCATCGTCCGTGCACGAGCCGTGCCGTACCCTGGCCACCTGCGTTGCCGACACAATCCGTCCGCAGTGCCGCGCCGTCGCCCTTGTACAACACCGAGCGCATCGTCTTGATGCTCTCACACTCCGATCTATCCGGCCGTCCCCCACGTCTGGTCGCCGGTCTGATGGCGAGCCGAATCCGTCGCCTCCGCAATGTCTTCAATAGCCACTACGCCGGTCCGATCGCCACGTCTAGCCGATCCTTACCGGCCGCAGCCCATCGAACGGTCTAGGCCTCCTGCCCGACGTGTCCGACACCACCGACCGCATCCGCGATCGCCGCCATGCTCCACCTTGCGCCAATCGGACGTTCCCTGGCACCCGTCGAGCATGATCCTCGTACCTCCGGATGATCTTCCGCACAGCCTTCTCGCAACTTTGCTCATGATACCACTTGTTAGAATAAAGCGCTAATGCAAGATCATAGACGACACACCAAGGCACGATATTTGTTAACGAGGTTCACCGATATGGCTACATCCCCGGGGCATGACTACGGGCACTCCTCTCCAAGATACCGCAACACCGACCGCCCGGGCGCCGGCACAAGCCGTCGCCCCCCCCCCCCCCCCCCCCCCCCCCCCCGCGTACCTGTTGCTATCAAGTCGTCATGGGTTACAACGTGTAGTGCCCCTCCATATATAAGAGGCCTAGGATACAAGTGTCCGACTCCTACACAACTCGTACCTAACCACATCAATTACAACTCCAAGTCCACGTAACCCCTTGCGTACATAATATTCGACACAAATATAACAAGAATCAAGATTTCCGCTTTGCAGAGAGATTCGGGAATACGACCAGTTATTTGATTGGAGCGCAGCACTAATGAAATCAAATTTGTAGTCCCAATGTTTGATGGCAATTTTCCAGATAGAGAGTTATTAGACATGTCCAGGCAGGTAATATTTCTTGGTAAGTTGGGGATTTCACCAGTTAGTTTATTTGAACTGATAAAGAAATTTCGCAGTGACATAAATTCCATGTTTCTTGGCAATCTGCCGCTGATTTCATTGTCGGAGATGTACAGATACATGGTCTTTGCAAATGTAGTGCTGAACCAGTCAGGAAGCCTATCAACTATACCTGTGATTGATATATCCATTGAGCGAATGTCAACTTGGAATCGAAGCCATGCAGGAAACGAAGGGCCAAGTTGGCAAGACCAAAGACCCATCGTTTCTAAAGTAAAGGGTGGTATCCAATTGGGACCAACTCTAAACCTCAAGGAATTCCCACTTAATAGTAGCCTCTTTAACCTTGTTAGACTTTTAAAATGTTCTTCAGTGGAGTCACCATTCAAGTTGTTGCCTCTGAGATCCATTGTGTTCAAATTGCAGAGCATACCGATCTCAGATGGCACAAGTCCAGTGAGATTGTTGTCTCGAAGAACCAATATGGTCAAATTACCGAGCATGCCGATGTCAGATGGCATGATTCCAGTAATATTGTTGGAGCGCAAGTGCAACTCCTGCAGCTTGTTTAAGGGACACTGGGGCATCCTCCCTATAATATCCTTTATATTTCCAACAATTTGACAATAAGAAAGGTCCAGGATTCTCAGACTGCATAGGTTTTTAAAGCTGGTAGTCATCGTCCCCATGTTACGATTATATGACAAATCAAGGACTTGGAGGGATGTCATATGTGCCAGTGCATCAGGAGCTTGACCGTATAGTTGAGTCTCGGCAAGGTAGAGATGCTGGAGGCCTGTCAAATTCCAAAACCAACTCCGTGCCATTGGGTGGGCAAAAATGTTGCTAGAGAGATCAAGCCTCTCGAGTTTGGTAAGGTTAATATGTGGGAGTGAATGATTTGCGGTTGAAAGAGAGCAATACTGAAGATTGAGGGCCTTCAAAGAAGGAATCATGTTGGCAACATAAGGCCAATCAACTATTGTGCTGAGGTTTACCCAATTCATTCCAAGAGACTGCAAATTAGGGATGCGTGCTACCCATGAAATGTCTCTCGAGTACATACTTCCTATCCATGAGATGTCAAGATGCTGCAGGTTTGAGAGGTTGCCAAGCTGAGGGGGCACTCTGCCAGAAAATGGTATGCCGGAGAGATTGAGATATCTCAGTCTCGTCAAAGAGGCCAGGAAGTCCGGCATGCGGCCGCTTGGGCCCTCGAGGTAATTCATGCTAAAATCAAGGTGCACTAGACGATACATGGAGAGCAAAGAATCACTTATCTGTCCAACCAAAGCTCCATAGTACCCATCATCATCATCTAGAGCGTCCCATTGCAGATTACGAAGCTGAAGCTTAAGGACATGGCCGGTCCCGTTGCTGCACTTGACGCCCCTCCACTGACAGCAGTCTTCCTTGTGCCAAGAGTCAAGGATGCCCAAGGGGTCGCTGGTGATGCCGTGCTTCAAGGACAGCAGGGCGTCCCGCTCCCGCGGTATGCAGCTTGCGCCGACCGAGCCGCTGGCCGCCCCGAGCTGAAGTGCATCGAAGACCAGCAAGCTGGCGGTAGCTAGGACGCATATGAGCAGGAGCTCGGCAGTGGTGGTATGCATGGTGAGGAAGACGATGGATCCGTCTCTGAGCCGCTACGAATTGGAGTTTATGGCAATTGTAAGCAATATTAGTCCATGTTTCTGACTGAGTCCATGCCCCTTGCAGACTGGCAATCTGACGGCAACCCTGTGAGCAAGCATGTACACAACTTTTTTGGGCAAGTTCACATCAGAAATGGAGAATTCCACACAAACTCCAAGGCCTGAATTCGTCTACTTGTGACAGTCCACAAGCACCGACGTGCACGTTAGGCAAGTGAAGAGCACCACATGGTTTAGTAGAGGTGCAGGCTTCTCCTTCCATTTCGCAGCTCACTGAACGATCGATATACTATAAGTGAAGGTAATTTCAAGTACTTGGGCACACATAGTTTTGTTTTGTTCTTGTGATGGGATTATATTTGACTTACCTAGAGAGAGATTCATGTTTAAATCAGGTTGTGCAATGATCCAAAGGTGAACGAGGAGGTTCATCCAGGACGAGCTGAACAAAACTGCACATCAATAATCTGTAACAAGAACTCCAAAGTCTAACATAGAGGAGTATTCTGTGCGTCCTACCTAATACAAACTACAAGAAACATCTTGACGACCAGTGTAGTCTGGAGACCAATGCCAGGAAGGATATTACACGAACTTGACATATTCTGTTCGTGTGACCTTTGCTCTAGAGTTATCCTTTGCAACTGCGATTCTTTAGAGCAGTTAGTAATTGCCGTAGAGACTCGGCGGCGTGGCGCAGTGGAGACTCGGCGCCCGATGCACAGTGATGGACTCGCACAGAAGGAGGTAGTTGTTCGATAGCAGCGTGGCCTGACAAGGTAGAAGCCTCAATATCTGCTCTGAAGACGGACCCGTAGAAGATGGCGGCGAAGACACATGTGAGTGCGTCTGACCAGTTTATGCCCCAGACCCGGTATGTGGCTCGGCTGGGGCTTCTTGCTTTTGATGATAGGCTTAGGTGAGTGGTCTGGGTATTTGGCCCAGATAGCACCCCTTCATCATATGGATAGGAGTAGTGGCATATGTTGCAAAGATGGCGAATTCAGGCATATTGTTGTAATAGTTTGTAAGGTCCTCGAGAATAATCAATAAAGTGGCCGCATGCATTTTCCAGATGCAGAGGCCGGGGGTCATCCTCCTTTTCTAAAAAAAAGTAATTGCCGTATTCTGTGCGTCCTACCTAATACAAACTAGTAGAGGAGTATTAACAAACTGCACTTGTCACTCAAATGTGATCATAAATCTAGACGAAAGAGAGTAGCAAGCAAATGAGAAAATTTATTTTTTTGTCCATACATATGAATTAGGTACCACAAACGATCGATTCATTTGAAATAAAGCTTGAATTCATGAGGACTGATATATGATTCACATTTATTATTTATTTAGTTTATTCATGCCGGAGCAACAGGGCATGCAGTCTATCCGATGACCGGAGTCCGGGTGATGATTGGTTGCTCGATGCCGTTGCACCAAATATAAACCCGGAAATGTTCGAAGGTCGGCGGTTCTGGGTCACCCTCCTGTCTCAGAAGAGCAAAGACATCGGGCCGCTCTGTCTCGATGACTGTAATGGCGTCGCCGCCATGCATCCCCACCAGCTCAGGCCATGCAGATATGGTGATGTCTAACCAGTTGTGCGCGCAACTGGAATCCTCTCCCCACGCTCTCTCCTCTAGATTCACCCTAGCTGGCCCACCCGGGACCCATGACAGAATTTATTTTCTCTCCTCCCATACCTTCCTATACGTACATGGGTTCTACCTCTACCTCTTGTAGATTTGATTTCTTTTCTCTATGAGAGATTTATGTTCTCTATAGATAAAAAAATGATCCATTTGCAGCTGTACCGTAGTAATGAGACTAAGTTTTGTACTATTCTTTTATTTGAGCAATTTTAACTACAAATTCTACAGACCTTTTATAGTCAAATTGTTGGACTTTTTGCCAGAGACGTGAAGTACTTTTCATTTTAATTGCAAGGTATTAAAAAAGAACAATCAGGAGTTGAAGAACTTTCTTAATAGTGGGTCTGCACTTTGTTAGAAATATTAAAGAACTTTGCTAGAAATTGTATTTGGAACTGAAGAACTATATAAACAGCCTGTTTGAGCTTTGATCAAAACTTAATGGAACTTTTTGAGCCTGCACAATTTTATTTTATCTTGGGCTCGCATTAATAATGGATTACATTTTTTGAAATATATCAATATTGGACTTGTTTCGTAAAGCTGTCCGCAAGAAACTCAAATACATAATTTGAATTTAGATTTGCACGATTTATATAAAAGTTACGGTGGCATATTTGTTTGTTGTGTGATTTTGTGTTGAAGAGGTAATAGTATGGTGGGCCCAAGGGAATCTCTGGTTTAATAGAATGAGAGAGCAAAGAGAGAATGCATGCGGGCATGTGACCCAGCTTTTCAGGGCGTGGCCCTTATTCCCATGCTTGTTTGATGGCTGTGATTGCTGTTGCGCGCACATAGGGTTAGGAAAAATCCAGGTCCCAGATTTACCATACACTTCCCCTGTGTAGCTTCTTAACAATACGCTGCAAATTAACAAACACATATAGAAAAGGTTGAACAACAATACAACTCCATATTCTATCTAAACACAATACAACTGAGAGTCCAATTGTAACCTAACTTGTACATAATATTCGACACAATTCTAACAAACTCCACCTTGATGAATATTCTTCACCACCTTGAATTCGTCAATGCGTCAAACTTTCATGTATATTGAACTTGAGCTTATCCCATGAGAACTGCTGCTACTTTAACGACTCCATATGACTTCACCTGCAACTTGTAGTCACTTTATTTCTTAACCACTGTCAACACTTGAGCAAAATTAAGTTCCTCTTTACTCTAGTGTACTCCCAACTTTCAGAGCTCCGTTCAACGCCATCACACACTAATCACCGACCTGCGTGAAAATGAATAACTCACATATTGGGTGTCACACATAAGAGTTACCTGAACTCAACGTCACAACTCCTTTCTTGACCGTCTATCTGAAACTTAAAAAAATTTCACCGTTGCTTGTAGTCATCCCGAGTCAAATTCACAGCTGTCTCACCACATGTATGACCACCAGAGCCCTGGCCCGTCTCCATGGCCCTGTGTACCGCATGCCTCGCTGCTATTACTGCGTCAAGCCTCCCTGTCCTGGTCGAGTCTCAAGGGTCTCGAAACCACACCACTCAACCCCCAGTGCAGAGTACCACCGATCATCACCGACCGATGACGAGTTTCACGCTTCCATCAGGCACTGGGCTCCAGTCCGAGTTACGTGTCCCTCGCTTTTCCCGCTGAATAGGCTTCGACTGTAACATCCCAAAATTTCAATTTGGAATGTTATACATTAGATCATCATGCATATCATATTTTATTTTGCTTTTGGTTTTGATCCTAGAAAATCCTAAGCAACTCAAGGACCCATGGTTAAGGAGTTTTTAGGTCGTGGTTCTATACTCAGTGATGCCGTTGGAGTTGATGGACTCACTTATCTTCCAAGCCTTCCGCTGTTATCGTTATTAGATGGCCTTAAGCCATATTTATTGTAATAAGTTCTCTTTTGAGACACTCGATGTAATAAGTGTGTGATTGCTACTCTGCTATAAATCCTCCGAGTACTGTGTGGTGTCAGCATTACTGATCCAGGGATGACACCGGAGCACAAAGATCAGACTGTTTGAGGTCTGGTCGCTACAGAGATGGTATCAGAGCACACGCTGACTGTAGGACACGACCACTAAGCTAAAGACCTAGATCACTACTCACTCTCTTCTCTTCTGACTTTTCATCTTTTCTACTCTTTAGAATGGCGGATGCAAGGAACAAGTTCACACAACCGGATGAAGATACACCCTTTGGACGCCACTTGAAGGAAGTCACTAGATACCTGAACATAGGAGTACCAAGCTTCACGGGAACCTACAACACCACTTTACCTGAAGAAGAGCGCTGGATGATTGAAGTTCAAGTTTCAGGAAGGACGTTCATGCCAGTCACTTAGCCCATAGAGTTTTCTTTTGATGCACCAACTTGGAGTCTAGGAAAGAGTATGGCAGCTCACATCGCCATGGGACGCATTGGAGAAGTCTACCGCAAGGATCTCAAGGATACTATTTACCAGATTTGCGGACGCCGAGATGAACACTGGGAGATGATCAGCACCAGGAAAGATAGATCAATTGCAGCTTTTATCCAGGAGTTAAACCAGCACATTCGACGACAGGAGAATCAGATGTGCGCCGACATGATAGATCTGAAGAAGGCTAAGACTAGAATCAAGGAACTAGAGGAAGAACTCAAGGCTACACGTGAAGGTTATGGAGAAGAAATCGAAGTATTGGTGGAGAAGAATGACGACCTGATCAAGAAGATTGGAGTATTTATGGGAGGACCGACACCAGTAGATGAAGACAAAGAACCCAAGGAGATTAGCCCGGAAGACTACATCATCATCGACGGCACAGACTCGGAAGCAGATAGTAGCGATGGTAACTATGTTGATGAAGCTGGAGCCGACATCATGGAGTCTACAACCGTAGAATATTTCTAGTAGACCACCTCACCAGTAATAGTAGTCCACCATGTAAATTTAGTAGTCCGAACACTTTTGCGATAGCTAGATCGATTGTATGCCTTTGTTTGATTGAATGAAGTGAATTGTGTGCTTTTGCCTCATGTGCATATGGGTAGTGTTTTCCCTTTAGACCCCCTCTATTCTTATACCTCATCTTTTCTAAACCCTCAGATGCCTCCGAGACGTGACCCCGGATTTGCCTTTCCGCCGGAGCTCACCCAGTTGATCCAGCAGCAGAACACCTTGATGCAGTTGCTAGTTCAGAATCAGAATCAGGGGAACAACAACAATAACCCACCACCACCACCACCACCTGTTGACCACTTAGCCCATTTCCTTAGGCTAAATCCGCCGGTGTTTTCCAGTAGCACCGAGCCAATAGTAGCAGATGATTGGCTCCGCAAGATAGCTAGGGAGTTGACCACAGCAGGATGCACAGATGCGGAGAAGGTGAAGTTTGCCGCACATCAGTTAGAAGGACCCGCAGCATCATGGTGGGAGAATTTCACAGCCACCTTCCCAATCGACACTGTCACATGGGACCAGTTTCAGCAGGCTTTTCATACTGCCCATGTTTCATCAGGAGCAATGGTCATGAAGAAGCGAGAGTTTCGTAACTTGCGCCAAGGAGGACGGACAGTTGGCCAGTATGTGGAGGAGTTTAGTAAGCTAGCACGTTATGCCCCAGATGACGTTGCTACGGATGCAGCTAAGCAGGAGAAATTCCTGGAAGGATTGAATGATGAGTTGAGCATGCAATTGATGGTAGCCACCTTCAACAACTACCAGGAGTTGGTAGATCGTGCTCTTATGATTGAAGGGAAGCAACAGCAAATTGAGAACCGCAAGAGGAAGTATGGACAAGGAAAGTATAATTCAGGAGCTCAGCAGAAGCCTCGTTTTACCCCTAGACAGGGAGGACATTTTCAGCATACCCATGGAGTAGGTAGCTCACACAATCACAATGGCACCAAGAATGGTAATGGGGATGGAGGAAGCAATGGCCATAACCGCAGCACCCCATCAACCCCAGCCAACAAGGACTTGAGCCACGTCACTTGCTATAAGTGTTCTAAGCCAGGACATTATGCAAATGAATGTCCTGAAGGCCAAAACAGCAATGGAAGTTCTGGAAAGAAGCCGAACCCTTTTAACAGGGGACAGGTGAACCACGTTAATGTGGAGGAGGTTGAAGCTCAGCCCGATGCAGTAATAGGTAAGTTTTTGGTTAAGTCATTTACTGCACTCGTTCTTTTTGATACCGGTGCATCGCATTCATACATATCAAGGGGATTTGTGGATAAGTATAACCTACCAACCCAAGCCCTTAGGTCACCCATGTTAGTAACCTCGTCAGGAGCAGAGTATGTGGCTAGTCTATGGTGTGATCGGTTACCATTAAGGATTGGTAACTATTTTTTTCCCTCAGACCTAATAGTATTGGAATCTCAAGGATTGGATGTGATATTAGGCATGGATTGGTTATCAAAGTATGAAGGGAATATTGAGTGTGCTAGTAAGTCAATTTTGCTTACCACACCAGAAGGGAGAAGGATCAAGTATGTATCCCGGCATATGCCAAAGAGGACACAAGTAAATTCCTTATCAGGAGTTGTGCAGGAGGAAGTACCAGTGGTAAAGGATTTTCCTGATGTATTTCCCGAAGAGTTGCCAGGCATGCCACCGGATAGAGACGTTGAGTTTTCGATTGAGCTTTTGCCAGGCACTGGGCCAATATCAAAGAGACCATATAGGATGCCAGCAAAGGATTTGGTGGAGATTAAGAAGCAGATTAAGGAGTTACTGGATAAGGGATATATTCGCCCAAGTTCTTCGCCTTGGGGATCACCAGTACTTCTAGTAGAGAAGAAGGATGGATCGTTAAGAATGGTTGTTGACTATCGAGGATTTAACGAAGTAACAATCAAAAATAAGTACCCGCTACCAATGATCAATGATCTGTTTGATCGATTGCAAGGGGCTAAAGTGTTTTCCAAGATCGACTTGCGATCAGGTTACCATGCATCAGTTGAAGATTCGAGAACAGGATATTCCGAAGACAGCATTCACCATAAGATATGGACTGTATGAGTATACCGTTATGTCATTTGGACTGACTAATGCACCTGCCTATTTTATGAACATGATGAACAAAGTGTTTATGGAGTTTTTGGATAGGTTCGTCGTAGTGTTCATTGATGACATCCTGGTTTATTCAAAGAATGAAAAGGAGCACAAGGAGCATTTGCGTTTGGCACTTGGAAAGCTCAGAGAACATCAATTATATGCCAAGTTCAGCAAATGTGAGTTTTGGTTGAAGGAAGTAGGATTCCTCGGACACGTTATATCTGGAGAAGTTATAGCAGTAGATCCCACTAAAGTTGATACCGTGACCAAGTGGGAAGCACCAACAACAGTTGGAGAGATCCGGAGTTTTCTTGGACTCGCAGGATACTACCGGAGATTTATTGAGAACTTTTCAAAAATTGCGAAGCCTATGACGGAGTTGTTGAAGAAGGATACTAAGTTCAAATGGACTGAGGAGTGTGAGGCTAGTTTCCAGGAGTTGAAGAAACACTTGGTTACCTCACCAGTGTTGATTTTGCCAGATCAGACCAAGGATTATGAGGTGTATTGCGACGCTTCACGTCGAGGACTTGGAGCAATGCTTATGCAGGAAGGGAAAGTTGTTTCGTATGCTTCACGACAATTGAAGCCTCACGAATTGAATTATGCCACACATGATTTGGAGTTAGCAGCCGTAGTGCATGCATTGAAGACGTGGAGACATTTCCTCATTGGAAATCATTGTGAGGTGTACACGGATCACAAGAGTTTGAAGTACATTTTCACGCAGAAGGAGTTGAACCTCAGACAAAGGAGATGGTTGGAGCTCATCAAGGATTATGATATGAGATTGCATTACCATCCCGGAAAAGCTAATGTAGTAGCTGATGCATTAAGCCGTAAGAGCCATGTCAATACATTAATGACGGGAGAAATACCCAAGGAGTTAGGAGAAAACGTTCGTGAACTATGTTTGGAAATAGTTCCGAGAGGCTATGTGGCAGCATTGAAGATTCAGTCAACATTGATGGATAAAATTTGAGAAGCTCAGAAATCTGACAAGGAGATTGCCACTATAAAGGAGAAAATGAGCCAAGGAAAAGCTAAAGGATTTCGTGAGGATGAGCACGACACCCTATGGTTTGAAGACCGTGTTTATGTACCCAATGACCCGGAGATCAGAAAGTTGATTCTGCAAGAGGCACATGATTCACCGTATTCGATTCACCCAGGAAATACCAAGATGTATTTGGATTTGAAGGATATTTTCTGGTGGACCGGAATGAAGAAGGATATTGCGGAGTATGTAGTAGTTTGTGATGTATGCCAGAGAGTAAAGGCAGAGCATCAGAAGCCAGCAGGATTGTTGCAACCATTGCCGATACCCGAATGGAAGTGGGATAAGTTAGGCATGGATTTTATCACGGGATTACCAAGGACTCGTTCAGGCTATGACTCGATTTGGGTTGTAGTTGATCGATTGACGAAAGTAGCTCATTTCATCCCAGTAAAGACCACTTACACCAGTGCTAAGTTGGCAAAAATATACATGACAAGGATCGTATGTTTGCATGGAGTTCCGAGGAGTATCGTATCAGATAGAGGAACCCAGTTTACCTCAAAGTTCTGGAAGCAGTTACATGAGACTTTGGGTACTAGGCTAGAATTTAGTACAGCTTTTCATCCACAGACAGATGGATAGACCAAGAGAGTCAATCAGATTTTGGAGGATATGCTAAGAGCTTGTGCGCTAGATTATGGATCTAGTTGGGACGATAATTTGCCATATGCAGAGTTCTCTTACAATAATAGCTATCAGACCAGTTTGAAGATGGCCCCTTTCAAAGCTTTGTACGGAAGGAGGTGCAGGACACCGTTGTCATGGGACGAAGTTGGAGACCGCCAGTTGTTTGGACCAGATCTGATTAAAGAGTCTGAACAGAAGGTGAAGTTGATTCGCGATAGGCTTAAAGTAGCCCAGACCAGGCAGAAGAGCTACGCAGATTCTAAACGCAAGGAGACAGTTTACGAAGTCAGAGACAGAGCTTATCTTCGAGTATCCCCACTTCGAGGGATTAAGCGCTTTGGAGTTAAGGGGAAGTTAGCGCCACGATTTGTAGGGACATATCGAGTTTTGGAGCATATGGGAGAAGTAGCCTACAAGTTGGAATTGCCTGAAGGATTGTCAGGAGTTCATGATGTGTTCCACGTTTCTCAGTTGAAGAAGTGTCACGCGGAGATAGCTGACATACCTTTGAGAGACACAGTGCCATTGGAAGCAATTCAGTTGGATAACAATTTGACCTACGAGGAGAAACCAGTCAAGATTCTCGAGTTTGCCAGCCGAGTCACTCGCAGCAAGGTTATCAAGTTTTCTAAAGTTCAGTGGAGTCACCACACGGAGGATGAAGCCACCTGGGAGCGAGAGGAAGATTTGCTCAAAGACCACCCTCACCTATTTTCTAGCCAACCCGAATCTCGAGGGCGAGATTCATCATAAGGGGGTAGGTTTGTAACATCCCAAATTTTCAATTTGGAATGTTATACATTATATCATCATGCATAACATATTTTATTTTGCTTTTGGTTTTGATTCTAGAAAATCCTAAGCAACTCAAGGACCCACTGAGAGAGTTGGGGATTTCGTTATTTACGTATTTGAATTTTCTCAAATTATGTAAACAGGATCATTTGATTTTATTTATTTTATCATCAATTATTTCTATTAAAAAAATATGAGAGAGGGAATAAGACTTTCTCAAAATATAGAAATATTGAGGATTTAATAAAAAAATCAAATAAGTTTTTTTTCGGAGTTTTTCGGTATTTTTATTTGAATTTAGGAAAAATGCGCGTTTTTCAAATTTGTAGTTTGGGCCCAGATAAATGTTCACTTTATCGGGCTTGATTTTAGAAACCCGGCAAAATTTATTTGGCGATTTTTGGAGTCCGTTTAGTATTTATTTTTATGTTTCTTCCGAGCGGAATTATTTAAAAAGAAAAACGGGAACCGACCTTGGGCCGTACCCAAGTGGGACTCCGCCCGGGGGCGCCTTTATATAGCGCCCGAGCCGAGCCCCAGCCCATAAGCCGCCGCCGCCGCCGTCTCGCTGGAGCAGCGCGCTTTTCGAGGTTCGCCGCCGCCTCGATTTTTGTAAAAAAAAAGAGAGGTATTTTTTTTCTTTTCTGTTCGTCGCTTGTCTTTTTTCGTCGGATTTCCGCGGTTATTTTCTAATCGCGATTTCTGATCCGATTTTCGTTTTAGTTTAACTTTTCGCTCATTTATCGAAATCAGGCGATTCAAGCGCCTGGAGTTTCGTCTCGAAATCCTCTTCCCGAATAATCAACTTAAACAAGTTTTGCTTACAGTAAAATTTGACCTAGATCCAGATTACTAGAATGAAGTTGATTTCTTTCGTCGTTTGATTTCTTTTGCTTCGTTCGATTTGATTCTTTTTGCAAACCGGAGTTCTTAAGTTGAACTTTCTGGTTAGATCTTCTATTTGAGTTTTACCTGTGCATTAGATGAGTACTTATTGTATGCTTGTTTGTTTGTCTGTGATAGAATACCCGGAGTGTGCCGCCTGTTACTTCGAATCTCTAGGTTTCGCGGATCATCAGCAAGGCAAGTAACACTTTGATCATACCTTTTCTACAACCTAGTTTTATTGCATTAGATCAATCCTCACACATTGCATGATTAGGATCTAATTAAATTGTGGGATGGGAAGTAGATGAGGTAGTACCTATTACCTGTTTACTATGAAACCTTTGGGAGTTACTTCTGCGTTTGCTTATTATGCCATGCTATGCTAGTAGACGTGGATTGGGTGAGTGATATCCATGACAGATGTGAGTTTGATAATTTTAATGGTTTATCTAAGGTGGCAACTTAAATACACATCTGGGTGGATTGAGGCACCTGGTTTCTATCAGGACTTGCCTGTTTTTCTTTTGGACCGCCACCCAGGCTCAAAGGGATCATAAGATTATTCATACTAGAAACTTCCGTGTGCAGCCACAAGCCATTATGGGCTCTGGCATAGTTGATTAAGTTGTGTAAACTCTTACAGTGGTAGACTAGCAGATGTAGGGGATGTAGGTGGTACGGTCTACCCGATCGTAAGGTGCTAGCGCTTTTGAAGGACTATGTCTTGGTCATCCGTTTCTCAAACATCATGTAGTGCGAGAAATCCAACGGAGGCGATCGACTCTTGTGGGGAAAAGTGCGCAAACCTCTGCAGAGTGTAATAAACTGACCATGATTAGCCGTGTCCCCGGTTACGGACATCTTGAATATCTAGTACCTGAATTATCGTGTGAATCTCAACATGTTACTCTAAAATTAATTTTGATGGGTTTAATGATGATGCTTAATTGGGATTGAGAATGCTCTCAACCATTCTCAATGTTTAACAACCACCATGATAGTAATTAAATTTATTCCTTTGAAATAGGGAAAAATTGGCTTTACGCAAAACTGTAACCATAGAGCTTTACACCAGCCAAATATGCATATAGTATAGCTGTTGCATTCCATTAATCTCTATGTGTTACCTTGCCAGCATATTTCATTTGCTGACCCGTTCTCGGGCTGCAACGTTAATGTTGCAGACTTTTCAGACGACGATTAAGGAGTTTTTAGGTCGTGGTTCTATAGTCAGTGATGCCGTTGGAGTTGATGGACTCACTTATCTTCCAAGCCTTCCGCTGTTATCGTTATTAGATGGCCTTAAGCCATATTTATTGTAATAAGATCTCTTTTGAGACACTCGATGTAATAAGTGTGTGATTGCTACTCTGCTATAAATCCTCCGAGTACTGTGTGGTGTCAGCATTACTGATCCAGGAATGACACCGGAGCACAGAGATCAGACTGTTTGAGGTCTGGTCGCTACATCGACTCTCTGTGCGCTTACGCTGTAGCCCCTCAATCAGCACCGAGTGAAGTCCTCCAAACTCCAGCTCCACCTTCAACATGACTCCATGGTAGATGATCAGTCCACCCACACGCCCCGTCGACTTGAAGCTCTCATGTGCGCACCGTCTTGAGTCAACCCCGCGCCATAGTCTTGTCGAATCTACACAAGCCCTCAGGCGTGCACCACGTGTTTCCACGCCCCAGAAGTCGGTCACCATCAGCATCACGCTCCTATAGCGTCGTCGCCAATCTTACCACCGTCTTTCGTACTAACCGACTTGCGTCGATCCGTCAGACTGCCCAGTCCGACCCAGCCAAACATATCCGACTGCAACCATGCTGAACCCTACGTCATGTCCGCCCGCGCATCTTCGTGCCTTGCTTTGACGCCCAGTGTATGCATGATCCATCTGTGAACCTCACGGTAAAACCACGTGCGCACTTAGCAACAAATCCCCACCAGCTCGGGCCATGCAGACTTACCATACACTTCCCCTATCATATCTTCCTAATAATACGCTGCAAAATAACACACATATAGAAAAGGTTGAACAACACATGTATGCATGCCTGGTTGATCATCACATACACACACGCACAGAGAAGTCAGCAAACCTGCAGATTGACGAGAGGAAGATGTCGAGACGCTTGTGATTAGCACCCCCTTGCGTCGCCCCTCCTCTGGCGACTCGGGGGGACCCCTCGTCGCACCGCCGCGCTCCCCCATCCCGTCTCGCCGCCACTCGTGGGGGCGCCGGAGAAGGCCGCGCGCCTCAAGGGAAGGTGGCGGCGGGTCGCATTTGCTGACCCTCGCGGCCGTCTCGTTGCCAGAGGAGGGCGACGGGCCATGCTAGATCTGGCCGCTCGGAGGCGGGCGGCGGCGGCGGCTTCCCCTCTGGCGCGGAGGGGGCGTCTCGGGGCGTCGGCCCTGGCGCGGGGTGGAGCTGGGGCTGCGCGGGTGGGCTGCATCAGCGTGGCGATGGTGCAGGCCCAATCTGGGCCAGCGCGTGCGGGTGACGGTGCAGCTCCTTGGCCGGTGCCCGTGCCTGGGCGCGGCACCTTCCGGCTGCTCCCACATCGCCTCTCCTCGCATGGTGGCCGTGAGTGCTCCTGGCTCCATGTGGCAGCTGTTCGGGCAACCAGATCTGGACCGTGCGGGTCTCTGGCCGGCGAGGGTGGTGGTTGGGGGACTGCAGTCGTTCCGGCTAGTGGTGGCGGTGGTGTGGTGTTTTGGCGCTGTGGCGGGGCTGACCTGCGGATGTGCTGATGTGATGCTTCGATCGGCCCATGGTCATCCGGCTTGGGGCAGAGATGGATGGTGCTTCTTGTGGAGGTGGCGGGGGGTGGTGGCGATTCTGCTGCAGCCGGTCTTGATCTCACTGCTTTTTGTTGGCGTGGCAGCGCTTCGGTTTTGGTCTCCGACGGGTGTGCGGTGGCGCACGTGGGGCGTGTTGGCACACCTAATGTATGGCTGCAGCCCGGACCATGGTGGTTCCTGGCCTCGAGCAGTGCTCCTCTGCTCCTTGCCGGCATGATGCTCGCAAGGGCATGGTGGCCTGCGCTCGGGCGGCTGTTGATGGATCTGGCGCCTAGTGTTGATGTTTGGTTGTCGGTGGTCTCTGCAAGGTGCGGTTGGCTCCGGCGGCTTGTCGTGCTTCTTCGTCTTTTGAAGGATTCGATGGTGGTGGTGGTCGGCTGTCGTCTTATTGTAGGGATGTGCTCAAACTCCGGGTGAGAACCCTACATCGACTAAGTCGATGCTAGCGGCAACGACGTCTATGAACGTCGTTTTCCTTGCAGGAGGTGCCGTTGTGGAGCTCTAGCACCTACAATACTTTGCTTTGTGGTCTCCGGGTGAAAACCTAAGATCGGGCTTGCCGGATCGGATAGCGGTGTTGTGTCCTCGACAACACTACCTCCTTGGAGGCGTCTTCTTGGAGACCCAAGCGACGGCTTCAGTTGTTGCGTCTGGTTGAGGGTGGTTCGTGTGGTGGTGGTGGTGTGGCCTGCTCAGGACCAAGGGTGGTGTGTTCTTCTTCACGTGTTTCTCTTCGGCTGTCCTACGTGTAGTCTTCGGCCTGCTACTATGCATGCTTAAGACCCTGTTCTGTTGAGGCGAGCCTCGGGCTCTTGGTCTCGTCTTGGTTCATCTTTACTCAATAACGATGATAATTAAGTAACCATGCATCGCATCAATCGCCACCCTTCCCTAGGATTAAGATTAACGAACGATGCCCACTAAGCCTCCATCTAGCTGCATTCGCTTGTTCATTGTACCTACTCCAATTTCCTTTGTTTACCGATTAATATTGACAGAGGATATACCATATGCTTGCCCCTGTATGTGTCTCTTTGGAATGATTTTTCATAGGATCAATCGATCTTTGATGTTAATTAAATCACCTATTGAAGATAATAGTACATACCAATAAAACTCATAGATTTAAAAAGTTTGAGGATTTTTATTAAAAAAAATCAAAAAACTATGTGCACCCAAAAAATATTCCCATTTTCAAAAAAGTTCGTGCATTCAGAAAAGGTTGGCAATTCTTTTCTTTTTCAAATCATGTATTTGAAAAAAGCGGAACTTTTTTTTAAAAAAATGCGTATTTTATTTATTCTAATTTGAAATGGTTCATCGATTTGAAAAACAATCATTAAATTGAAATTTTTGGGCGGATTGTAAAAAGGTTTCCCGATGTGAAAAAAGGTTTCTTTGGGTTGTTTATTATCTCCTTCGAGGGATTTTTAGGATCGTTCAGGCTATATTTATTCTATTTTGGCTTTTACTGTCTACTTTTCTTGCATGTTTGAAAAAAGTTCACCGGTTTGAAAAACGTTCAAGGATTTGATATTTATGACGGATTTCATAGATTAAAAAAAGTTTGAGGGTGTGAAAAGGGGACCTGTCCCCCAAAAAACCATCCTAGAAAACGTTTCTACAAACCGGTAAAGAAATTGTATGGGCCAGCCCACTATGGACGATCGAGAGCTACAGTCTGGGCCCTGGGTACAGTTAAGCAGAATAGAAAATAAACAAAAATATCTTTTGGAAAGGCCCATGTGGATGGCCCGGGCACCCTTTTTTATTTGATTTTTATTCTTTTTCTTCAATCAAATTCGGCATTTCCAAAAAAAACGTAAATCTAGAAAAAAACAAAAAATATTCACGAATTTGAAAAAAATATGTTCACAGATTTCACAAAAATGTCTGCCAGTTCAAAACATGTTCATGCATTTCAAAAAATGAATTTTTTTGCATCTGATGAACAATTTTTTGATGAATAAATTATGAATTGGATGAAGAAATTTTTTAATTTGATGAAGATTTCTTGTATTTCATGAACTTTTTTTAAATTCGATGGTAAAAAATGTATTATGATGAACATTGTTTTAATTTTTTTAATTTTTTTATATTTGGTGAACAAGGTTTGAATTTATGAACTAATATGTGAATTCAATGAACAAAAAACGAATTTGTTTAACATTTTCTGAATTTGATAAAACATTTTCTAAAATCAAGGAATTTTTAATTTTGTGATTTTTTTGAATGGATGAAAAAAGGGTCAGGATTTAAAACAAATGTTTTTGTATATGAAAAGAAAATCGAAAAAATAAGAAAAAATGGTAAAAAAGAACAAAGGAAAAAAAGGAAACATTAACAAGGAAAAGAAAATAGTCAATAATGAAAATGGAAGGAAAACGAAAGAAACCCGATCTAGGAAGATTCTTGAAACCTTTCCAAAACCGGGTGAGGGATTGTGTGCTTGGACCGGCTCAAATGGAGAGAGAGAGAGAGAGAGAGAGAGAGAGAGAGAGAGAGAGAGAGAGAGAGAGAGAGAGAGAGAGAGAGAGAGAGTAGTTCTTGGGCAGAAGTGGCTCATTTATGGAGTGAAGATCTGATTGCCTCATTGCTTTGATTGATTTCCAACAGAATGAGACCACTTGATTCCCAACTGAATGAGGGCACTTCTATTAGGGTGAAAAAAAAACAAATAGTAGAAAGTTACCGCATGGCTCGTCATTTGTGGTCTCATGTGCCGTGGATGATTGAGTTCTTTTGTATCTTTGAATAGTAGAAAGTTACCGCATGGCAACTGCAGTGACCACCCTTAAAAAGAAATAATAGAAAGTTGTCACGATAAAAACAATGTACTAGTATATACTAGTTAATTGAAACACTTGTTTTCAGACAAGTGAGTAAATTTTCAAGGAAACTCAGTGGACTGCTGCAGCTTCATCGAAGCAGAGGATTTCCCACTCAGGCAATCGGAGGTTAAAATTTCCGAAGAATAAAATTGTGTCCTTTTAGGTTGGATTTGGCATGCCATCTCCGAAGTTTTTCCTGGAAACCAGTTCTGAACTTTCTCTGTCCATCACAAGGAGTAACTGCAACGATGAGCAGATGCCGACACCGGCTAAGGGAGCGGCTGCATCACGAGCACGGGGTGCACGATGAGCAGATGCCGACACCGGAACCAGGAGTATGTATGTGCTTATGCTAGTTTGATTTTTCTGCAACATAAGCTATTTACATAAACGTGTTTTTACTCCACAAATAAATATGCAGTTACAGTTAAATAACTAACAAGGTATATTTCCCCTGGAAGTTTGGCTACCTCTTGTACAGAAGGAATACTAACCAAGAGTAGCCCTGAACCTTGAGCTTTGAATAAAATTGGAAAAATACTTTTTATCTTCAAAAAATAAAGTAAAACTATAATATGCATTTCGATGCCATGGCAAAAAAAAATGGTGCCTACAGAAAAATGGTACCATTTCAGTGTACTAGTAAATTTAGTAATACCGTGGCCACGCAAAGCAGAGTATTTAGCAAGAAAAACTGCAGCATTTCTCCAGCCATGCTCCTCAGCGGCTCAGCCATACACGAGCCATGCCCACCTGAAGGGCACCAAATTCTATAATTTATACTACTTTCTCCATCCCATAATATAAGAGCGTTGAGTAGTTTCTTTTTATCTGAATGTCGTCAATGAGTTACTGATGGATCTTGGGCAGCCTGTGCGCTGCCACATCTTTCTTTTTAGGGCATCTACAATGCCGAGCGCTAGCGTAGGCGCCAGGATCGAATTCCTGGTCGATGGGGCAGTTGGGCGATCCAATCCTGGCGCCAGGTACGGCATCCATGCCAGAAAAGGAATCGAGCGCTTGCGCTATTTTCTCGTACGATGAAAGGCTCCGTGAAGCGGCAGGTCTCGTTAGCTCCCCCATAATTAGCGTCTAGTGTTGTAACCAAAAGCGCTTAGATGGGCTTTTAATTTTATGAGATTTGTTTTATTTACCTAAGCGCCCATCTAAGCGTCTTGCATTGAAAATGCCCTTAGTGATGGCCTCCTCCAATCCTATATACCTAAGAGATTCATCCTCATTACATAATTTTTCTCAACATGCAGCCTATCCACCTCATCACATGTGCCACGGCAGCAGTTCAGTTACAGGTCATTTCCGTTGACTGGCATCGGTGGATTCACTACCTCAGCGACTATATAGATTTCTTACTCCTGGGCTATGCAAAGCGTACAGTTTTACTCCTGGGCTGACCCAGCCAATGTTTGTACGTGGGCTGACCCAGCCAATATTTGTATATGGCCCGTTGGACGACTGACCCAGTCATTTTTTCCGGTTAGTAAAAAGAGAAGATAGCCCATGGGACTCTTATGGTTATTAGCTGCTCACGGTTCTCACGGTTCATCTCCCTCCTGGGATTCTGATCGCCGCCGGTCTCTTCGGCTGCCATGACCGATGCTCTCCCCGTCTCCTGAGCTAGATTGCAACCACAAATACTCTAGAAACAGCAGCATTCATCACCCTCATTACATACATGCATTGCATTCGAGTCCCACCTTGCTGAGTTCCTGTTTCGCTGTTAGCTCCATGGCCACAGCCTATAAGATGTTCTTCAACGCCATTAGCGGACGGAAGACACAGAAAAAGGACTTTATCCATCCTCTTGAATGGCCCAAGATAGAGGGTTCATTGTCAGAAACGTGACAGACCTCTGACATGTACATGCATCTTCCTTCGAATCTTATATACATTTAATTGATCCCTTCGGTAGCCTCGCTTCCAATGTCAAGTGGCATCGGATACAAGATGACATATCACATGGCTGGTAAGTTATTTTCCTTGGCTATTTGCTTTGACCTGACAATTCTTGGCTATAGTATGCACGGGAAGTTTCTTGCTTGCTTGGTTTGTTTGTTTTTTATGCATCAGGATTGATTGATTAATTTGTTCTTCATTGGATCCTGTAGATGTGTAGACATCATGATTTTTGTTGTTGTTCACGGATTAGTAGGTTCTGGCGAGTGCGCAATCACCATTCATAACAAGTCAATGTATATCGTAAAGACTCAGTTTGTGCTGTACCTATTTATCTCACGTTATATTATCATATCTTGCGTACAATCCTCATTCTTTATGCAGCAGCCACTGATGTGCCATTCCTTCTTGCAAATTGCAACCAGACGGGCCTGCTGATTTTTTTAGTTCGCATTAACATATCATTATTCTCTCCCAATTACTGTTACAGTTTTCCCCAGATATAATTAACGATGTGATGATTTAGCAAAAACACTCGAGGGAGAGTATTGTTTGTTGTGTTCTTAATTGTCTCATGTTCCAGGGATTAGCAAAATGCGGTGATGAATATCAATAGACGCATTGCTCTCTATTCTCATCCAAATATAATCTATTTATGAAAAAAAAAGTTCAAGAAACGAAATAGAATTGAGGTAAAATAGTTTTCTTATTCTCTTAATTGAGCTGTATCGATTGTTCAGTACAAATTGTTAGTTGAATCATGTAGTCTATTTTCTTGGCATATTCTTTCGATGTAAGAAATCTATAACCTGTGCTGGACAAACATCCTGGTGAATGGTGATAAGTCAGCAAGATTCTTATTTTACTTACATTAAGATTCCTCCTATTCCTTATCAATGGGGTGGCATTAAGTGTTTACATTTCTCAAATTAGATAATATTATAGATGCAATCTGTGTGTGTTCCATTTCTTTCGTATGATAAAGTTAGTGAAAAGTAGAATCAATAACTAAACTACCACTAGTAGAAAAAGGGTCAAACGTGAAGCACATTAGTGCCGGTTTGTATTTGAGCCGGTACTAATGGTACCATTAGTGCCGGTTCGAACGGATTTGCATTAATGCCGGTTCGTGTTGAACCTTTAGTACCAGTTCGTGGCACGAACCGGTACTAAAGGGGTGGTGGCAGGCTGGCGTCAGGCCGGGGCCCCACGATCACCTTTAGTACCAGTTCGTGCCATGAACCGGTACTAAAGGTCTAACCTTTAGTACCGGTTCGTGTACTAAAGGGGTCTGACCTATAGTACCGGTTTGTGACATAAACCGGCACTATAGGGCAATTTTCAAACTCTACCCCCCCCCCCCCCCCCCCGCCGGATCGCCTTTTCAGTTTAAAAAAAATAAACGAAAATGATGGAAATGTCAAAAAAATAAAAGAAAATAAGTTTCCCATGTGATATGTGGTCTAGTTGTTGGGAAATTTGTAAATGTGAATTTTGACTTTATTTGCAAAATCTCTCTGAAATTTGTAAAAATGGGCATAACTTTTGCATACTAACTCGGATGAAAAAGTTTTTTATATAAAAAATCATCTACTCAAAAAGTTACATCCAAATTTAACATGCATTTTTTATATGAAAAATCATCTACTCGGATTTGGCATGCATTCTTTGGAATGCCTGGATCTTTGAATGACATCAATGTTGTCAACCGGTCACCACTGATGAGTAAGATTGCAAATGAGGAGTTGCCACCGGTGCAGTTTGTAGCAAATGACCGTATATACAACTATGGCTATTATCTACCGGATGGCATCTATCCAAAGTGGCAAACCTTTGTCAAGCCGTTGAAAAAGCCAGAAGGTAAGAAAAATCTTGATTTCCACAATGCTCAAGCGGCGGCTAGAAAAGATGTGGAGAGAGCTTTTCGGATTTTGCAAGCCCAATTTGCTATTTTGAGATGACCGGCTAGATTTTGGGATCAAAAGATGCTTTGGTACATAATGCACGCTTGTGTGATCATGCACAACATGATCATCGAGAGTGAGCGTGGCCAAGATGTAGACTACTTTCAGTATGAGCTCTTGGGATATTCCGTGCGAGTGCGACGGAGGGCTGAAAGAGTGGTCCGTTTTGTTGCCTCCTATCATGCCATTCGACGTCCTGCAGCGCAAAATGATCTTCAGAAGGATCTCATTGAGGAGTGGTGGGCATGGAATGAACGACAAAGAGCATCATGATTTGTGCGTTCGTTTATTGTATTGTTGAACTATTTGTTGTGTTTAATTGCACTATTTGTTGTATTGAACGATAAACTGTTTGTTTGAGTTGTAATAAGCGAAATTGAACTATTTATTTTTGTTTGTTTTTGATTTTTTTGCTTTTGTTTTTGAATGCATATGTTGTTTGTGTGAGTCGCGCGCGCTGCATTTTCGCGCGCTGCTGGAGCGGCGCGCGCGCTGCATTTTAGCACGGCTGCTGGAGCCAGCGCTGCGCGCCGCGCCAAACCAGACGATGCGCGCGCGGCATACGTGTTTTTTGCGCGCGGCGTTTAGCGCGGCTGTAGCATCTCCAAAAGCCGCGCTAAGCGCCGCGCGCAAAAAACCCGTTTGCCGCGCGCGCTTCGGGTGGTTTAGCGCGCCCGCCTGCGCTGGCTTCAGGAGCCGCGCTATAATGCAGCGCGCGCGCGCCGCACAAACAACATATACATGTATTATGAGCAAAAATGATCAAACAAACAAAATAAATCAACAATAAATAGTTCAATTTCGTTATCATTACAACTCAAACAAATAGTTTATCGTTCAGTACAACAAATGCAATAAACACAACAAATAGTTCATGAACAATACAATGTCGAATGCAGATATCATCATGCTCTTTGTCGTCCATGTCATGCCCACCACTCTTCAATCAAATCATTCTGAAGTTCATTGTGCGTTGCGGGACGCCGAATGGCATGATAGGAGGCAATAAAACGGGCTACCCTTTCAGCCCTCCGTCACACTCGCACGGGATATCCCAAGAGCTCATACTGTGAGTAGTCTAAATTTTGGCCACGCTCATTCTCGATGATCATGTTGTGCATGATCACACAAGCGTGCATGATGTACCAAAGCATTTTTTGATCCCAAAATCTAGCAGGTCCTCTCACAATAGCAAATTGGGCTTGCAAAATCCCAAATGCTCTCTCCACATCTTTTCTAGCCGCCGCATGAGCATTGTGGAAGTCAAGATTTTTCTTACCTTCCGTCTTTTTCGACGGTTTCACGAAGGTTTGCCACTTTGAATAGATGCCATCCGCTAGATAATAGCCATAGTTGTACGTACGGCCATTTGCCACAAACTGTACCGGTGACAACTCACCGTTTGCAATCTTATTCATCAGTGGTGACCGGTTGACAACATTGATGTCATTCAAAGATCCAGGCATTGCAAAGAATGCATGCCAAATCCAAGTCTCCTGATCGGCCACCGCTTCAAGGATTATAGTGGAACCCTTTTTTTGGCCGTGGAATTGCCCATGCCATGCCTTTGAACACTTCTTCCAACTCCAATGCATGCAATCTATTGAGCCAAGCATGCCAGGAAAACCGCGAGCTTTGTTCATCGCCAATAGCCTTGTGACGTCTTCTGCATTGGGAGATCTCAAATACTCCTCGCCAAACACTTGCACAATTCCTACTGCAAAGCGCTTGACACACATGATGACTTGGCTCTCACCCATAGCCAAGTGATCATCAACAAGATCAGCCGGTATATCGTATGCCAACATACGCAAAGCGGCTGTCACCTTCTGAAAGGTGCTATGCCCGAGCTCTCCGGCGGCATTCCTCCTTTGCTGAAAAAACGGTCATGGCTCGCTAGTTTCTCTGCAATGCGCCTGAACAACTCGGTGCTCATCCTAAACCGGCGACGAAAATATGACTCGGGGTATATGAGATTCTCCACAAAAAAATGCCCGATCGATCTGTTGTGGGCATCGATCCTATCCCTCCAAATTTTCTACCGACCCATAACCGAACCACCGTGCTTCGGTTTTTTTAATACGCATAGCTAGGATCATTGCAAGATCCTCCTCCTCTTCCATATCAAATTCTTCTTCGGAACAATCATACGACGAACTCATCTACAATGTTCAATACTATACTATAAAAACTACAATTCAAAACATGCATCAAATTCATGAAGTTTGAGCAATACATACCTTGTAGGCGTTTTGTCAAACACCTTGCGGGCGCGGCGCTGTTCCTCGGACGACGGAGGCGCGCGAGTGCCGGCGGGACTAGGAGGGGATGGGGCGGAAGCGCGGGTGTGCGGGGATAGGCCGGGGAAGCCTGAAAGGTCGCCGGGGGGCGCGGGCGGCGGCGGCGGCACGGCCGGACGGGGAGTGGAAGTGGGAGAGAAAGTGCGGGCGCGAGCGCTGGAGTGTGCCGCGCGCTGTAGCGGTCGCCCGAAATACACCGCGCGGCTAAGTGTTTTCGACCGCGCGCCCAACCCGTTATAGCGCGCGCGCCCGCTGGAGCGGCCCGCCGCGTTGCGCGCGTGCTAAAACGGCCTAATTTGCGGCGCGGCGCTAGTTTAGCGCGGCTGTTGGAGATGCTCAAAGGGCATAAGCTATGGAGGCACCGGTATGGTGTGGTTTCAGGATCCACGTATGCACATAGAATTGAGGCAGTACTCTCACATTCAATCTGTTCCTCTTCCTCTTTTCTACTTTTCCTTGCGGTCCCTGTCTATCTCTTGCCTTTTTCTCTCAGCTTTTCACCCAAGCACCCGGCTCCTTTGCAAGATCCCGTCTTGGTCTGCAGGCAGCCATCTTTTTTATCTCTCTTCTCCACATCATTCATTCCTCATACGTGGATAATGAAGCAACTGTCCATGCTGGACCATAGCCTAGCTAGAACTAACTTTTTCTGATTTGTATATGGAGCGGGAAGGGTTCGGGCGCCGCCTTGCATCCCTAGGCGCGCAGCGCCATCCTCCTGGTGATCGAGCCACTCCATGGTCGGCTTTGGCCTGTCCTCATATCTGTTGTTTCCTTGCCAATGAGAGTGGAAGTGCAGACAAGTTCGGAACTGGAGTTTTTTCTTCTTCTGAAAGATGGTGTGCCTTTTGTCTGTCTACTTGAGGGATAGTGGTAATCGACGTCCCAAAGGTTGAGCGATTATCTATCGCCACATTGATGGTTCCGCGATTGGATTCGCATCGAACCTCTTCTTTCATGGATTCATCATCGGAGGGAAACAATCGTTCATCTTTTTTTTCAATAAAAGGGCCACATGGCCCCCATTTTCATTAAGAAAATAGAAGTCTAGATACAACCACCACACCACTTTTTTCATCAGACCTGATGCATCACCTCATCAACTGATAAGCAACCTACATCCTAGACATATAACCATATCTATAGGATACCAAATCACCCACTACCGGAGAGAGAACAGACTTTTAAACATCTTTTACAAATTGCACATCAGCCAAAACAATAGGCCAATCTAAAACCAGAACATACTACAGAACCGCCCAATTTCAGGTAGACACAAAACCTAGTCTTAGAGCAGAAGGATTCCACCCATATGTTCTTCTGTAGACTTCATATGCTACCCGAGATAGCCTCTTGGAAACCTCCCTAAACATTTTTTGCACACCTTTTCTTTGTAGAATCATCCATGAATACAACAAAAAACACAGGGTAAATATTACATTGATAGGATTTGAAAGGAAAACACGTTGAAAACAGGATTTGTTCCTTGTTTTTCAAATTGTCCATATCAAAGCAGCAGCACCAATAGAAACAATAGCCCTATCCTTTCCAGAATAGGGTGGTATCCAGTTTTGACAAAGATCAAAGAAAGATAAAGGTAATTTCGGGTTACCTAGTGTACCACATCACATTCCATAAAAAACCTAGCACAAGAGCACGAAAAGAATAGATGATCAATGCTCTCAGAAACGCCACAAAACTCGCAGAAATTTGGTCCTTTCCACCCTCGTCTAGATAAGTTATCCTTGGTTAGGATCCTCCCTTTGATCACTAACCATATAAACGCTTTTACTTTTAGAGGTATTCTCAACCTCCGAAGAAGTTTAAAAGGAAAAGCAACAACTCTAGCTATAAGGTAATGATAAAGCGACTTAACCGAGAAGGATCCAGATTTAGTTAAAAGCCATTTAACTCTGTCAGGCTCCTCCGACAGAGTAACCTGACTACACATATCAAGTAATTCATTCCACATTGTAAGAGTTTCTCCATAAAGACATCTCCTAAATCTAATACAATCAAAATCCTGGTTAAAGACTTTAGCAACAGTAACATGTTGACAGAAAGTTAAATTATACAAGCGGGGGAAAAGTTGACAAAGTGGCTTTCTCCCCAGCCATGTGTCCTCCCAAAATCTCGTCTTACAACCATCACCCACCACCCTTTGAAAGCAAGAATAAAAGATATCCTTTATACTCAACAACCCATTCCAAAAATGGGAATTACCCTGAGATGCTTCACATTGAACCAGAGTTTTCCTACTCAAATATTTGGCTCTAATCATTTCCTGCCAATCCCCTTCCTCATTCTCTAATCTCCATAACCACTTACATAAGAGGCTGATGTTTTTAATCTCCAAATTAGTAATCCCCAGACCCCCCTGGTCTCTAGGTTGGCATACGTCCACCCACTTGACTAAGTGATACTTTCTCACTCCATCCCTTTCTTGCCAAACCAAACGAGCACGAACAAAGTCCATTCTCTTGCCTACACCTTTAGGTAGTTTAAAAAAAGAAAGCAAATGGCTAGGAACATTACTCATACAAGTCTCAGCGAGTGTAATCCTATCACCCATTGAAAGCAAACCCCCTTGCCAGGTTGCTGCCTTCTTCTCAATTTTCTCTTCTGCTGGTTTCCAATGCGCATTACGCAACTTTTTAAAATGTAAAGGAAGGCCTAAATAAGTAAAGGGGAAGTTCCCGACCGCACAAGTGAAAATCTGAGCATATTCTTCTTGTTTCAACAAAGCGGCACCAAAGCAATGGATTTCACTTTTTAAGAAATTGATTTTCAAACCCGTCAAGTGCTCAAACACGCATAGAATGACTTTAAGGTTTCTAGCCCCTTCTAAGTCATCTTCAAAGCAGAAAATCGTATCATCAGCGTATTGTAAGACAGTAAGACCACCCTCGTACAATCTAGGCAGAACTCCTTCAATAAATCCTTGTTCTTGCGCCCTTTGAACCAGGGTAGCAAGAACATCAGCAGCAAGGTTAAACAATAGGGGGGAGAACGGGTCCCCTTACCTCAATCCTTTCCTAGTAACAAAATAGGGGCCAATCAAGTCATTTAAAGTAATAGCTACTTTCCCATTATGAATAACCCCTTTCGTCCAACGAATAAATTTATCAGGAAACCCCTTCATTTTCAGCATACTAAGCATAAAGTCCCAATTAATTTTATCATAAGCTTTCTCAAAATCAACCTTAAAAATAACAGCAGCGCATTTAGACTTATGTAGTGAGTGAAGCGTCTCATGTAGAACAGCGACATTATCTAAAATATAACGCCCTTTGATAAACGCAGATTGCACCTTAGAAATCGTCTTGTGAGCAGTAGCCATAGCTCTATTGTTTAAGACTTTGGTAAAGATTTTAAACGGGACATTGAGCATGCATATAGGTCTATACATCTGAATCCTATCCGCCCCTTGACCCTTAGCTAGCAATGTAACTACCCCATAGTTTAGCCTAGAAATATCAATCATATCATCATAAAAATCTTGAAAGAGACTCAGCAAATCATTGCAAATGAGGTGCCAAACAATCGTTCATCCTGCTTACCACAAATGGTGAAATTTTCTCCCTCGGCAAAGACCTGCTCCTCGACATCTTCCTCCGGCTGCCGAACCTGCTGGCCCTCGTCCGCGCCGCGCTCGCCTCCCGCACCTGGCTCGGTGTTGTCCGCTCCTCCCCGACCTTCCGCCGTGCCTTCCGCACGCTCAACCCGGCGCCCCTACTCGGGATCTTCATCGAGACGGACGGCATCTGCATCCCCACCTTCGTCCCCGTGCGCCGCTTCGACCCCGACGTCGCCGCCTCACTCCGCCGCGGCGACTTCTTCCTCACCTCCCTCCCCGCGGAGGACAACTCGTCCCACGGCTGGCTCCTCGCCGACTGCCGCGACGGGTGGGTCCTGCTCTGGAATGAGCTCCATGGCTCGCTCGCTGCTCTCAACCCGATGACATGGGCCGTCGACTCCCTCCCGATGCCCCCGTCGACTTCTTGGCGGAGACCCGCCGCCCCCCTGGTTTCCACCTCCTCTCCTCCGGCGACAAGCCCTCGTCCTTGCGCGTGGTCTTCGTCTGCGCTGATGCTTCTAGGGTTCGTGCCGCCGTCTTCTCGTCCGAGACGTGGGATTGGGCCGTCAACCCGTGGGTGGAAATCGGTGGAAATAACAGCCTAAAGTACAAGACTAGCACGATGGTGGACGGCTCCGTTTACTGGCCTTACGACGGCGAAGCACGCATGGTAAAGATCGACACCGTGGCAGCCATGGATATCACCACTGTGGGTCTACCCGCTCAAGCGATGGTGGAGTGGCACAACTGCAAGGCTGGGGAGACCAAGGTGTTAAACACATCAATATCTACATGGCTGGTGTATATCTCCATGAGGCGCATCATAGGAGTTTTTTTTTAAAACGAAGACGCTCGATGCATCCGGCTTTAAATTAACGAAATACACACCCTTCCGATCTCCTTCCTTTCCCGCACGTCCTCGCTATCTCTTTCCTTTCCTCGCGATCTCCTTCCATTCCCGCACGTCCTCCCAATCTCCTTCCTTTCCACGCATGGTAAAAATCGACACCGTGGCAGCCATGGATATCACCACTGTGGGTCTACCCGCTCAAGCGATGGTGGAGTGGCACAACTGCAAGGCTGGGGAGACCAAGGTGTTAAACACATCAATATCTACATGGCCGGCGTATATCTCCATGAGGCGCATCATAGGAGTTTTTTTTAAACGAAGACGCTCGATGCATTCGGCTTTAAATTAACGAAATACACACCCTCCCGATCTCCTTCCTTTCCCGCCCTCCTGATTTCCTTTCTTTCAACCACCAGTTACGGCCCCACGCGCCTTTCAGATTTTTGGGCAAAAACAATGCTTTAATTGGGATTTGATCTCTGGTCTGCAGGTAATCAACGAAGGGAGCCAACCATCTCACCTATGACACTCATTGTTGAACAAGCTAAGGAAAATACTGTTTTTGACATGTTTTGCCTTTAATATTTTATCACTGAAAAACTTTTATTTCACCTATCAAACCTGACACATAAACTTTCCCCGTGGTAAATTCTCCATCACCACCACGATAAATGACGCACCACCAACATGATAACTTTTGTATACCACACGGTACATTATGTGTAAGTAGCATGGTCATAAGCATTGAAGGCGTGATAACTTTGGTGAAAGCATCATGGTAACTTTGATCATTGGGAAGAAATTTGTTGAACCCCGGCCCCGGGTAATTTCTATAAATAGCACGATAACATTCACGCCATAGACCTGATAATTTAGATACAAACATCGTGGTAACTTTAACCATTGGGGAAGAAAAATGTGAAAATATACCAGATAATTTATGTGTAAATAGATGGTAATATACGCAGCGCACATCTGATAACTGAGGTAGAAACACCATGGTAACTTTGACCATAGGGATTTTTTTTGAAAAGATACTTCGGTATCTTCTGTGTAAATAGCACGGTACTATACCTCCCTCCCCTAGTATTTTTATGTGTCAATAGCATGAAAACATATGCACCGCGGTAACTAAACACCATGATAAGTTTTTGACCCGTGGGGGGGGGGGGGGGAGGGGGGCAATTTTGCTGAAACATACCCTTGATAAATTTTGTGTAAATAGCATGATATTTTAAGCACCGCGGGCTTGATAGGTTACCTAGAATCAACATGATAACCTTTTGTCCCGGGGAAAAGGTGTTCAAAACATCCCCGATAATTTTTGTGTGAATAACATGATAATATAAGCACCGCATAACCGATAAGTTAAAATATAAACATGATGGTAATGTTTTACCAAAGGAAAACA
This sequence comes from Triticum monococcum, assembly GCA_034509565.1. Classification (NCBI taxonomy): domain Eukaryota; kingdom Viridiplantae; phylum Streptophyta; class Magnoliopsida; order Poales; family Poaceae; genus Triticum; species Triticum monococcum. The sequence continues at coordinate 6,175,374 of CM067847.1, read as the reverse complement.
AGTTGTTAAAAACATACGCTCGCCTCGCGAGGCCTTTTAGATGAACACAAGACATGATGTGCCACAGAAAAGCCACATGATGTTTAGTGTCATGAGGAGGCACATGTGCTCGTGGGTTGGCCTAGAAAAACGGCCCACCTTGACCCGCTATAGGCGTGATAAGTTACGCAAAAACATCGAAAACGTTATGAAAAAAGTTACCGAAACACACCCAGGTTTTTAGGTGTAAGTACCATGATAATATACGAACTGTAGACCTGGTAACTCATGTACAATCCCCCATGGTAACTTTGACCAAGGACGAGGTTGATGTACACATACCCTGATAACTTATGTGTAAGTACCATGATATTTTACACATCGAAGACCTTATAACACAGTGGTAACTTTGAAAGGGGTGTAGTTGTTGAAACATAGTACCTGGTAAGTTCTATGTAAATAGCACGGTAACTTACGCAACACAGGTCTGATAACTTGCATGCGAATACCATGGTAACTTTGTCTCGAGGGAAAATAGTGGTAATTTTCTGTACTTTTTTGTAGTAACACAATTGTAAAAAAAAGATCAAAACGATTAGTTTCTTTAGTTTGAGCAACAAATACCTAAGGGTGAGGTTGTTGTGGTGGCGCTCTTTGGTGCCAAGGAGGTGTGGGTTCAAATCCCACATGCACATTGTTTTTTTATCATGTGGTAAACATGAAGAAGTGGCAGTTTTTTCGGGGGTGGGCGCGCGAGATGTGCGGGAGAAGCAGATTTCTCGGGCGAGTCTGCAAGGTCGTTCGGGAGAAGGTGGGGTCGAAGGAAGGGGGACCGTGTGGTACTTTAAAGTGAAAGAAGTAGAGGTGTGGCAGTTTTGCTTATATGGCACACATGTGCCAAATATCACAGTCCTTAAATTAATAAAGCCAACAGTAGACAGCGAACACAATATTCAAGTCTTACAACACGTCAAGGCCCACAAAAGCTCTAGCGAAGCGGGGGCAGAAAAGTTCAGGATTACATGCCGGAGGCGGCAAGACCAGAGCATGCAGGATCGCGACAATGATGCCAAAAGGACCACCGTAGCCCTACAGGGGCGGCGTGGGAGCTCTCGCCATAGTGTAGACCTGTCGAAGACGGGCGAGAGCGAGGTGCAGCAGCTCAACGTCTTGGCGCCTTGCCAGCGACGCCCACTGCTGCAAAAAGATAACACATTTGAAGATAACATCAGCCAGATGTGAGGGGAACACGCCCTCAATCGTAAATTTGTTCCTAATGCGCCATAGTGCCCAAAGTAAAGCTCCAACACAGCTCCACACGACACGACCAGCAGAACCAGGCACTGACGACAGGAGAGTGCTTAGCTCAGCACCTGACCTAGGATCCCAATCCCGGCCAGCGGCCTCTCGGACCGCGCTCCACGCAAACCGAGCCAGATGGCAATGAAAAAACACATGATTAGCAGTTTCAGGCTCCCCACACACCGCACACGACCCGTTCGTCGGTCCACTGCGTTTGGCAATATTAACCGAAGTTGGGAGTTTTTCAAGGCACAATTGCCAAATGAAAATCTTGATTTTTAGAGGGAGCCTAGCCTTCCATAGCCCGGTCGCAACTTGCTGCTGAGTGCCTCTAGCGAGTGCTCTGTATAGGGAGTTAACCGAGAACTTGCCGGAGATGGTAAGGCGCCAAGATACCACGTCTGGGCCTTGAGACAATGCAGCCCCTTCCAGCAGAGATAGCAGGTTTCCCAAACTTGCCGTCTCCGGGCCAGTAAGTTCCCGCCTGAACTGCAGAACAGGGGGGGGACTCGGCCAAAACTTGCGCCACGAAAGAGTGCGGAACGAGCGCAATGTTATACAGCGATCTGAAACGGGACCAGAGAGGTTGGTCGCCAATCCAAAGGTCCGTCCAAAAGCGCGTTGAGCGGCCGTCCTTAACCAGGAACTTCGCCCCCATGGCGAAGACTGGTTTTAGCTCCTGGATAGAGTTCCAAAAGGGAGACCCCCGTCCAGGTGCAACAAAGAAATTTCCCGATAGGAAGTACTTGGCTCGGAGAAGGTCGACCCAAAGACCCGATTCACCCTGAGACAACTTCCAAATCCACTTGCACATTAGTGCAATGTTCATCAACCTAGAGTTCAACACCCCTAATCCCCCCTGGGACTTAGGACGGCACACAGCCGTCCATTTGACTAGGTGGTACTTCCGTTTGGGGTTGGCTCCTTCCCAGAAGAAGCGAGACCGCGGCGTGTCCAGCTTGGCATGCACAACCTCGGCTAGCAGAAACATCCCCATGGTGAACATAGGGAGCGAGGAGAGACTTGAGTTAGTAAGAATCAGCCGTGCACCCGACGACATAAATCTCCCTCGCCACAGGCCGACCCGGCCAACCACCGTATTGAATAACGGGGCCCAATCCTGGACGGTAGAGGCCCGACCCCCTATCGGAAGCCCCAAGTATTGAAATGGCAGAGATCCCAACTTACAATTAAGCAGGCCTGCCACCTCGTGACTTTTGTCGGGCCCCATCCCCATGGCAACCACTTCACATTTGTGAAAATTGATTTTTAGCTCCGACATTAGTTCAAAACACAACAATATAGCCTTGACCATAGCAATACTATGCCTATCAGGTTCGAACAGCAGCAGCGTATCGTCTGCGTACTGTAGGTGGGAAACTCCTCCCGGGACCAACTGGGAGGCAACCCCTCTAAGGTGGCCAGCCACACGTGCCCTGTCTAACATTACCACTAAGGTGTCGGCCACGAGGTTAAAGAGGAGCGGAGAGGCTGGGTCGCCCTGACGCAGCCCTCGTTTGGTTAGGTAGTTAGAGTATAATGTTTATCTCATGTACCTCTTATCTCTACCTCCTTTCTTTATCTCCAAGAATGTAATCTCAACCGAATGTTTGTGCTGTTATGGGAGGTGCGCCCCATCTATATAGCACGAAGCCGTCGGCCTGAGAAGGTAAGACATTCCGCTAGTTCGCACATGGTAATCAGAGCCCCATCTCTTCACATCTATTGAGATCCCATCTACCGAGCCTAGCCATGTCTTCTTCCTCCTCCGCCGGTGCTTCCCAAACCACCCTCAATGGGCAGGTCACCGGGAAGTTCACACGCACGAACTACGTGCTCTGGCGCACGCAGGTCACTCCTCATCTGCGCGGCGCCGGCGTCTTTGGCTACCTCGACGGCACCACACCAGAGCCGGCCAGGCTTCATGTCACCAAGGACAAGGATGGCAAAGAAAGCGCTGAGTCCAACCCTCTCCACCCAATCTGGGTCCGGGAGGATCAATAGGTGTTGGGCTACCTGCTCAGCACCCTCTCCAAGGAGGTACTGATCGCGGTGAGCACGGTCACCACGGCGCACGCGCTCTGAACAGCGGTGGCAGGTATGTTTTCCTCGCAGTCCATGAGCCGCGTGAATAACATCAGGACGGTGCTCATCAATGCGCAGAAGGGCAACCAGACGGTTGCCGCCTACTAAACCTCTCTCCGTGGCCTCGCCGACGAGCTTGCCGCTGCGGGGAAGGCCATCCAAGATGACGAACTCATCTCCTACATCATCCACGGCCTCGACGTCGACTACCAGCCCCTCGTCTCCGCCCTCAACGCACGCGTCACGCCGGTCTCCCTTGACGAGCTCTACACCATGCATGGCCCAGTTTAATCACTCGGGCAGCGGCGGCTTCCGCTCCTCTGCCAACGCCGCGGTGCGTGGCCGTGGTGGTGGATCACGTGGCCGTGGCTCTTCTCACGCCAAGGGGCGATCTGGCGGACACGGTGGTGGCGGCAACAGCGGCGGCGACAACAGCCGCTCTGGTGCATCCTGCGGTCGTTGTGGCGGTGGTCCACCTCAGGCCCGACCAGAGATGCCTTGCTGCCAAATTTGCGGTAAGCCAGGGCACACCGCGAAGGATTGTTGGTATCGTTATGATGAGGACGACGAGGACTCCCAAGATGAAGAAAAAGTGGTTGCCGCGGCTGATGGATCCTACGGCATCAACACAAATTGGTACGTCGATAGCGGCGCCACCAATCACATCACCAACGAGCTTGAGAAGGTCACGATGAAAGACAAGTATCGTGGCAAATATCACATCCACACCGCAAGTGGCGAAGGTATGCAGATTTGTCACGTTGGTCATTCTACGTTTCGTACCCCTCACCGTCCAATTCATCTCAAGAAAATTTTGCATGTCCCTAGTGCTACTAAAAGTCTCCTCTCTGTTCATAGAATTGCCTTTGATAATCATGTTTTCCTCAAATTTCATCCTTATTTCTTTTTGATCAAGGACCAGGCCATGAAGAAGGTTCTCTATCGAGGTAGATGTGTTCGAGGGCTTTACCCGTTGATTCCGGAGCTTAGGAGACTCAATAAACAAGCCAATGGTGTTGTCAAAGTTTCATCAACACGGTGGCACGATCGATTAGGGCATGCTGCTTTTTCTTTAGTTGAAAGATTGCTTAGGAAAAATAAACTCCCATTTGTTGGTGAGCGAAATGTCGAAACTATTTGTGATTCTTGTCAATGTGCTAAAAGTCATCAATTACCGTATCCAGTATCTACTAGTGTCTCTACCAAACCACTTCAATTGATCTTTTCTGATGTGTGGGGTCCTGCTCCCACTTCTGTTGGTAGACATGAGTATTATGTAAGCTTTATACACTAGTAGAAAAAGGGTCAAATGTGAGACACATTAGTCCCGGTTTGTAATAGAACCGGCACTAATGTGTCCATTAGTGCCGGTTCCAACGGCTAGGCGGGAGGAGCTCTTTAGTACCGGTTTGTGGCGAACCTTTAGCACCGGTTTGTGCCACGAACCGGTACTAATGAAAGTGGTGGCAGGATATTGTCAGAGTGGGGCCCCTCCAACACCTTTAGTACCAGTTCGTGGCACGAACCGGTACTAAAGGTCGTCCTATATAAACCCTTCGTCCACCAGCACTCTGTTCTTCCCCCTTTCCCCTCTCCCTCTTCTCTATTCTTTCCTTCTTCCTCTCGAGTTCATCACATAATTTGCCCCAAATTTGTCAAGATTTGCAGGCCCCCATCCATTCAAATGATCACAAAGGTTAGCAACTTTGTCCTTTCATCTCTCATTGCTAGATTAGCTCTTGCATTGGTTTATATAGTGATTAGTTGTGGGTTTTAGTAATTTGGGAGGAATTATATGTGGTAGTATTTGATTTATATGCAAATTGACGTCAAAAGAACACTTAGTTTGCGTATGTAGGTGTGGCTTACTTAGTGCCTTCTAAATCTCCGTCGTAACCACCGTCGATCGCCCGCACCGTCCTGTCGCCGGCACCACCTTGTGGTGAGCCTCTTGTTCATGAAATTTTATATAAAAAATTGATGTTTGTGTGATTTGGATATATAGTTACTCGTATAATTATCTTACCCGTACATTGTTTGTTATACATAGTGCCATGGTTTTGATATCCGTCCCCGTTGGCCCTCGTCCTTGTTATAATTCAGATGTGGTATATTATCTTTTAAAACTATTTGTTGCATTTCGTGTTTATGACAAATTATGCCCATCAAGTTGACATAGATATTTTTATCTAGGAGGTATGTGAACCGGAAATTCCAACCGACCCTATTGTCGAGAGGTTAAATTTAGTTGAAAGAGAAAACGACTATTTGAAAGAAAAATTGAAAAGAATTGAGGGGGAGAAGATGGAATTGGAGTTGCATGTTGCCGATGTCATCGATGATCACAAGATCAAGATGGAGAAAATGCGCTTGAAGATTAGAAAAATTAGAAAATATGCCATTGATAGTGAGGCTTGGTATCATTATGCTATTGGATCAATTGTTACCTTAGTTGCGATCTTGATCGCATTTGTTGTTGCATTTAAATGCTTTAGCTAGAGAGTTATTTGTTTGTTGCATTTAAGTGTTGTATGAACTTTAAGTATGAACTTTAAGTATTGTATTAATTTGGTGTTTTCGGTGCTGTGTATTGAAGATGAGCCGACAATGGATGTACAATGACCGATGCTCTCCCGAGTTCATTAATGGCATGCATACTTTTCTGCTTGCGGTTGAGGCAAACAAGCGGGCGGATGGTTTTATGCCTTGTCCATGTGCTGACTGTAAGAATGGTCACAATTACTCTACGTCAAGAACCATTTACGTCCACCTGTTTGAGTCCGGTTTCATGCCCCACTATAATGTTTGGACCAAGCACGGAGAAAGAGGGGTTATGATGGAAGACAATAAAAAAGAAGAGGACGACGACAACTATCCTGGCCATGGGTTCCCAGAATACGATGATACAACAATGGGGGAAGAAGCTGAGCCGGTAATGCGGGAAGAAGCTGAACCGGCAATGCGGGAAGAAGCTGAAGAAGAGGCATCAGATGAGCCCGTTGATGATCTAGGTTGGGCCATTGCCGATGCAAAGAGAAACTGCACAAGTGATTTGGAGAAGAAGAAGTTGCAGCGCATGTTAGAGGATCACAAAAAATTGTTATACCCGAATTGCGTAGGTGACAAGAAAAACCTGGGCACCACACTGGAATTGCTGCAATGGAAGGTAGAGAATGGTGTATCTGACAAGGGATTTGGGAAGTTGCTGGTAATGATAAAGAATATGCTTCCAAAGGACAACGAATTGCCCGAGAGTACGTACGAAGCAAAGAAGGCTGTTTGCCCTCTAGGGTTAGAGGTGCAGAAGATACATGCATGCCCTAATGATTGCATCCTCTACCGCGGTGAGTACGAGGATTTGAACGCTTGCCCGGTATGCGGTGCATTGTGCTATAAGATCAGCCGCGATGACCCTGGTGATGTCGAGGGTGAGCGCCCCAGGAAGAAGATTCCTGCCAAGGTGATGTGGTATGCTCCTATAATACCACGGTTGAAACATTTGTTCCAAAACAAAGAGCATGCCAAGGCGATGCGATGGCACAGAGAAGACCGTAAGAAAGACGGAAAGTTGAGAGTACCCGCTGACGGGTCGCAGTGGAGAAAAATTGAAAGAAAGTACGGGAAGGAGTTTGCAGATGACGCAAGGAACGTATGGTTTGGTCTAAGCGCAGATGGCATTAATCCTTTTGGGGAGCAGAGCAGCAACCATAGCACCTGGCCTGTGACTCTATGTTTGTATAACCTTCCTCCTTGGTTGTGCATGAAGCGGAAGTTCATTATGATGCTAGTGCTCATCCAAGGCCCTAAGCAACCTGGCAAAGACATTGATGTGTAGCTAAGGCCATCAGTTGAAGAACTCTAACAACTGTGGAATGGAATAGGTGTACGTGCATGGGATGAGCACATGGGGGAAGAATTTGACCTAAAGGCGTTGCTGTTCATGACCATCAATGCTTGGCCTGCTCTTAGTAACCTTTCAGGACAGACAAACAAGGGATACCGCGCATGCACGCACTGTTTGGATGATACCGACACTATATATTTGGCTAATTGTAAGAAGAATGTGTACCTGGGACATCGTTGATTTCTTCCGAGCAGGCATCCCGTAAGAAAGAAAGGCAAGCATTTCAAAGGTGAGGCGGATCACCGGACGAAGCCTCGCCACCGTACTGGTGCTGATGTACATGATATGGTCAAGGATTTGAAGGTGGTCTTTGGAAAGGGTCCTAGTGGACAACCTGTTCCGAATGACGCTGACGGACGCGCACCCATGTGGAAGAAGAAATCTATATTTTGGGACCTGCCCTATTGGAAAGACCTAGAGGTCTGCTCCGCAATCGACGTGATGCACGTGACGAAGAATCTTTGTGTGACCCTGCTTGGCTTCTTGGGCGTGTATGGGAAGACAAAAGATACACCTGAGGCACGGGAGGACCAGCAACGTATGCACGGAAAAGACGGCATACATCAGGGTTATGCAAGCTACGCTCTTACCAAAGAAGAGAAGGAAATATTCTTTGAATGCCGGCTCAATATTAAGGTACCGTCTGGCTTCTCGTCGAATATAAAGGGAATAATAAACATGGCAGAGAAAAAGTTCCAGAACATAAAGTCTCATGACTGCCACGTGATTATGACGCAACTGCTTCTGGTTGCATTGAGGGGGCTTCTACCGGAAAACGTTCGATTAGCCATTGTGAAGCTATGTGCATTTCTCAATGTAATCTCTCAGAAGGTAATCGATCCAGAAATCATACCAAGGTTAGAGAATGATTTGGAGCAATGTCTTGTCAGTTTCGAGTTGGTGTTCCCACCATCCTTCTTCAACATCATGACACACGTCCTAGTTCACCTATGCGAAGAGACTAACGTTTTGGGTCCTGTATTTCTACACAATATGTTCCCCTTTGAGAGGTTCATGGGAGTCTTAAAGAAATATGTTCATAACCGTGCTAGGACAGAAGGAACCATCTCCAAGGGCCATGAAAATGAGGAGGTCATTGAGTTTTGTATTGACTTTATTCCTGACCTTAAGCCGCTTGGTGTTCCCGAATTGCGGCATAAGGGCAGACTGGATGGAAAAGGCACGCTAGGAGGGGAACAAATAATATGTATGGACGGACATTCTCTCACTGAAGCACACTACACAGTTCTATAGAATTCCGCCTTGGTGTCTCCGTATATGGATGAACACAAGAATTTGCAACGCTCCAAACACCCGGAGCGGTCTGATGACTGGATTACACGTGAACAAACCAGGAGTTTCGCCAGATGGTTGCAGACACGTACCATGCATGACGCCTCTATTGAAGATGACCTGTACTTGCTGTCCCGGTTACCATCTTCGAATATAATGACTTTCAAAGGGTACGAGATAAATGGTAGTACATTTTACACGATCGCCCAAGATAAGAAGAGCACCAACCAAAACAGTGGTATCCACTTTGATGCAGAAACCAAGACAGGAAAGGAAACATATTATGGTTATATACAGGACATATGGGAACTTGACTATCGACGTTGTTTGAAGGTCCCTTTGTTTCGGTGCGAATGGGTCAATATGACACGAGGCGAGGTAACGGAAGACCCGCAGTACGGAATGACAATAGTGGATCTCAACAATCTTGCGTATGCAGACGAACCATTCGTCCTAGCCAATGATGTGGCACAGGTTTTCTATGTGAAGGACATGTCTACCAAGCCGAGAAAAAGAAAAGATAAGGAAGTGAATGCATCGTACGATGAGACAAAGCGGCACATAGTTCTTTCTGGGAAGAGGAACATCGTGGGAGTGGATGACAAGACAGACATGTCAGAAGATTATGAAAAGTTTGATGAAATTGCTCCATTCACAATGAATATTGACCCGAGCATCCCGTTAAATGATGAAGATTTTCCATGGTTACGGCGCAAAGGGACACACGCGAAGAAAAAGTTTCACACCCAAAGATCTGGGATGTGATCGGCTTCACTATCATCACTTTCTTCTGTGTTTCACACCTAGGAGGGGATCTCTGTAATAGTTAGGGTAGTTATGTGTTTTGGCATTTGAAACGCGAAGAAATTTTATGTGCAAACAAATTCTTTCATGCCTTTACTGATTTTTAAAGTTAAGTTATTCACAAACTAGTGATTCACACTAATTTCGAATAATTCAAAATTTAAACTATTCAAATTTGAAAACTATGGGCACTAACAGAAAATTTGTAATTTTTTGTACCTAAAGCAAAAATATTCACAAAGAAACTCTAAATACAGAAAAAAAACAACTCAAAAATAAAATAAAACAAAAAAAATAAGAAAATAAAAAGCCTGCCTACTGGGCTAGAGCGGCCTGCATACGACTAGAAACCCAACATGTTGTTGGGCCAGGATGCAGGCCCGCAAAGGCCCAGTAGGCCCATAGGGCAGCACATAACATGTAGGCCCAGTAGGCCTGCTTTGGAGAGGAGCTCGAGAGAGCTACCGCACGGGGGCTTATAAACCAGTGCGGACGCCCCTCGGCTAGCGAGGTGGGACTAAACTTGCCGCACCGCACCTATGCCAGCCCACCGGGTCTAAAGGGGGGGGGCTTTAGTACCGGTTGGAGCCACCACCCGGTACTAAAGGGGGCGCACTTCCCGCCGCTTGGCCTGGCCAAAACAGGCCTTTAGTACCGGTTGGTGGCTCCAACCGGTACTAAAGGTCCATCCTATATAAGAAAACACTTCAAAAAATTTAGTTTCTCATCTGCTTCTTCTCCTCTGCCCCGTCGCCCGCCGCCCCCGTCTCCATATCCCTCGTCGCCGCCCCTGTTGCCGCCCCGTCCCCATCCCCGTCGTCGCCGCCCCAGCCGTCCCTATCCCCGTCGTCCCCATCGTCACCGCCGCCCCGTCCCGTGTCGTCCTCGGCCGCCACGTCCCCGTCCCCGTCGTCGCCGCCCCGTCCCTGTCCCTGTCGTCGCCATCCCCGTCTTCGCCGCCCGTCGCCTCTCACCTCGTCTGTGAGCACACACACACATACAATTTGTTTTTTTGTTTTTTAGTTATATATTTTTTCTTCTGTTTTTTAGTTATAGAAATATTTATAGAAATGTTAGAAATTTTTCCGTTTTTTAGTTATAGAAATAGTTATAAAAAAGTTAGAAATTTTTCTTTTTTTAGTTATAGAAATATTAGAAATGTTATACAAATGTTAGTTATATAAAAATATTAGAAATGTTAGTTATATAGCATTGTTAGAAATGTTATAGAAATGTTAGAAATTTTAGTTATCAAAATCCAATCATTAGAAAAATGTTACTTTTTGCGGGCATATAGTATTTGTTCTCGACGATGCCCGGCCCGCATCCTCGCTGTCGACCCTTCCGCGACGACGTCCGGCTGACCCATGTCCGGGACTAGGCTCCGCCGGGCTGGCACTGGGAGGTGCTGCCTGGAGGGGCGCACCGCTTGATGAGGAACCCGGCCCCGGGTCCCGTCGTCGACACTGACCTCCTTTGGTGGCGTTCGCGTGGGCCACTTTCGGTGCGGAGGGAGCCGGCCCCGCCGGAGGTGGTACGTCGCCGTGTCAGGGAGGAGGACGAGCACGTCCATCGCTACATGGTTGCGTTAGAGGGCAGCAGGTTCTCCAATACCTGTCAGGTTCTTCAGGGATCTCACTTGAGCTATGATCCTGTGAGGGTTCCTTCTCTTTGGGTGTCCACCGCCCGCGCCGCAGGAACCGCGAGTGGCCTAGATTCTTCTGTAGTATCCGATCTTGATTAGCTACCTAGCCAGTGATGCATTCGATATATAATATTCGAGATTATATATTATTCGAGACAATGTATTCTAGATTATATCTATTATTCGAGACGATGTATTCGAGATTATATCTATTATTCGAGACGATGTAATTTTAATACTAAATTGTTTTATATTTCTTTTGGATTAGTTAAATAAAAGCTATGGCGGAGAATACCGGCAGAGAGGGAGAAGAGACCCTGTTCGATATCATACGCCATCCTCGCGGGCCAGATGATGATCAGAATGAAGAAGATTATGACGGCTCCGAATTTCTAAACAACACCGGGGAGGGTGATATGATAATCGATCACGACGACCGAATTGATGAAGTCATGAACTATGATTACGATGATGACGAAGCAAATGTTGATCTTGAAACAACAAAGACCGGCGAGGTATATATATTTATATAAGCAGGCATCTGGTGATCATCACATGTTTTAAATGACTTGAAGATATATTAACGAATTGATCTTTCTTCTTTCAGCCATCCGGATCGAGCAAATCTTCAGGCAACAAGAAACGAGGCACGAACAAAAAGTTGAAGGAGGGCTTAAAGTACAATATCGAGGCCATCAAACCTAATGGCGAACCATTAGCGCCTAAGAAAATTGCGAACATGTTCATTCGTCAGTGTGGAGTTCTTGTGAAGGACCAACTCCCGATCTCCCTTCAAGCATAGAGAGATCCAGCAAAGCCACGTCCAGATGTTACTTTTATCGACGACAGACAAAAAGGTCTGCTTTGGGAAACTCTCATGGAACATTTCACCCTACCAGATCATTTCACAGATGCAGATGTGGAGAAAGTCAAGGACGCTGCTCTTAGGAAGATGGCGGGTGCATTCAACAACCACAAGAATCGTGTATGGGACAAGTACATCAAGGGAGGAAGGAAGACTCCAGAATTCGAGGGAACACTAGAGAAGCAAAGTGCTCATTGGGATGATTTCGTGAAATTCAAGGATTCGGAATTAGCTAAGGAACGGTCGAGAATAAACAAGAAGAATGCCGAAAAAAGGATAAGTTCCATAAGCTGGGGCCAGGTGGCTACGCGGTGGCAATGCCTAAGTGGGATAAGTTTGAGAAAAAAGATGGAGGATGCAGGTGTCACTCCGGTTACTAGGAGCTGGGCCCCCAGGTGCAGGACTTGGTTCTATGCGCATGGGGGGGGGGAGTTGGACCCGAAGACAGGCAAAGTTTTGACGAAGGCATGTTGCAATAGAAGAGGCTCGATCGGGGGTGTTCCAGCCCAACAGAGAGAACGACGAGCTTACGCGTGCCCTAGGAAATGCTGAACACCGAGGAAGAACACGAGGCAAGGGCGCTATTCCGTGGTATGAGGGGTTTTCTGACTGGAACGCCGACTACAGAACCCATGCGAGAAAGAAGATTGCGGAGGAGAAGAAGAGGAAGATGGAGGAGGAGCAGAGGAAGCTGGACTATGAACGCCTTCAAGGCCTAGAATCAGCGCACGCGGACTTGGCAGTCAAATTCCAGCGGCAGCAGGAGCAGATCGACTCACTTAGCCAGGAAAGGAGTTCTTAGCAGCTGCAGCAGCTAGTGGATGATGTAGCATTGGATAGCACCGCCCCATCCATGCCGAGAAGCAGCGTGGGTTCCGCCCCGGGCGACGCAATAGATACCTCGTGGATGACATCATGGAGAACACTAACTGTGAGCTACACTTCAAAATGAATAACATATCCATGAAGGTGGCGGACACTGTTGCTTTTACAAATCCCCCCGAGGCAACCTTCCATTGCAACCCGATTCCAGCGGGCTATGCTCGTGTCTTGGTTGATGAGGTGGTGGACCCATATTCGGGGCTACAACTTGACATTTCCTGGAGGTGACGACGAGCACACATTGGGAGAGGCCATACATCGTATCATCCTATGGAGAAAGGATTGCATCGTCTTTCGAAGGCCACCGACACCGCGTCACCCGACTCCTCATCGAAGTCCGCCACCGAGTCAGCAGACTCCCACTCCTCCAAGTCCACCAACCCATGAGGCCACTCCTCCTCCTCCAAGTCCGGAAAAGTGTCAGGCCACTCCTCCTCCAAGTTCGACACAGTGTCAGACGTCCACTCCTCCTCCAAGTCCGGCACAACTTCAGGCCACTCCTCCTCCAAGTCCGGCACAGCTTCAGGTTACTCCTCCTCGTCCAACTCAGCCACGTCAGCCGTCTCCGCGACCTCAGCAATCACGGAAGAGAGCCGCCGCAGCTATGGTGCGCAGCGGTACAAGTCGAGGTAGTACGGGAGGCACAGGCGGAGGCAAGCAATTTCAATATGGTCCAAGCAGCCTCGCGCCTCTTCCGCAGAGGCCTTACAACAAGTCCGAGGAGGAAAACACAGCCATATCGAAGGCCGAGGTGGAAGGCCATTTTGCACCGAAACCGCCACCGCCGCCAAGGGAGAAAGTGCCTGAGGAAAAGATTGACCACTTCATTCGTATGGCTCAACCACCAGCTCCCAAGCCTGTTGACACAGACTATGAGCGCCACCTCAGGAAGTTAAATCGAGCACGTCTACAGAAAGAGGCGAGCTCGAGCTCGAGCAAATCAGCTGGCAAAAAATGCGGTAAAACCGTTCCCCAGCTGGGAGAACAGGAGGCGCAATCAATCCCCCCGCTTGTTGTGCCAACAACACATAAGAGTACATGCGCCCAATATTATTGTGGGCAAACCGTTAACGTTCCCCAGCTGGGCGATGTGGTAATAACCGAGGAGCATATAAGGCAGGTTGAAATCCTCAAGATCACTGTTGGACAACTCCTCGAGATCGAGCCCATGCCTCTGCTTACAGAGGAGGAAATAAAACAGAAATATGTCTGGGGACAACCTTTGGTCGAGCCAGACAAGGTCAAGAAGCTCCCAACGAGAATGTATGAATTGCATCAATGGTACATGTATTGGGGAACGTAGTAATTTCAAAAAATTTCCTATGCACACGCAAGATCATGGTGATGCATAGCAATGAGGGGGAGAGTCTGATCTACGTACCCTTGTAGATCGCAACGGAAGCGTTGACACAACATAGAGGAAGTACTCGTACGTCTTCTTCCCGATCCGACCGATCCAAGTACCGTTACTCCGGCACCTCCGAGTTCTTAGCACACATTCAGCTCGATGACGATCCTCGGGCTCCGATCCAGCAAAGCGTCGAGGAAGAGTTTCGTCAGCACGACGGCGTGGTGACGATCTTGATGTACTACCGACGCAGGGCTTCGCCTAAGCACTACAACGGTATGATCGAGGTGGAATTTGGTGGCAGGGGGCACCGCACACGGCTAAGGAACGATCTTAATGATCAACTTGTGTGTCTAGAGGTGCCCCCCGCCCCCGTATATAAAGGTTGCCAGGGGGAGGGCTGGCCGGCCAAAGGAGGAGGGCGCAGGAGTAGGACTCCCCCCCCAATCCTATTCCTAATAGGATTCCGAGAGAGAGAGAGAGGGAGAGGGGGGCTGGCCACCTCTCCTAGTCCTAATAGGACTAGGGGAGGGGGGAGGTGCGCAGCCCACCTTGGCTGCCCCTTTCACCTTTCCACTAAGGCCCAATAAGGCCCATTTGGTTCCCGGGGGGTTCCGGTAACCTCCCGGTACTCCGGTAAAATTCCCGATTTCACCCGGAACACTTCCGATGTCCATGTTGGAAATATGCCCTAGAGGCAATAATAAAAGCATTATTATTATATTTCCTTGTTCATGATAATTGTCTTTATTCATGCTATAATTGTGTTATCTGGAAATCGTAATACATGTGTGAATAACAGACACCAACATGTCCCTAGTAAGCCTCTAGTTGACTAGCCCGTTGATCAACAGATAGTCATGGTTTCCTGACTATGGACATTGGATGTCATTGATAACGAGATCACATCATTAGGAGAATGATGTGATGGACAAAGACCCAATCCTAAACATAGCTTGAAGATCGTGTAGTTCGTTTTGCTAGAGTTTTGCAATGTCAAGTATCTTTTCCTTAGACCATGAGATCGTGTAACTCCCGGATACCGTAGGAGTGCTTTGGGTGTACCAAACGTCACAACGTAAATGGGTGACTATAAAGGTAGACTACGGGTATCTCCGAAAGTATCTGTTGGGTTGACACGGATCAAGACTGGGATTTGTCACTCCGTATGACGGAGAGATATCACTGGGCCCACTCGGTAATGCATCATCATAATGAGCTCAAAGTGACCAAGTGTCTGGTCACGGGATCATGCATTACGGTACGAGTAAAGTGACTTGCCAGTAACGAGATTGAACGAGGTATTGGGATACCGACGATCGAATCTCGGGCAAGTAATATATCGATTGACAAAGGGAATTGCATACGGGGTTGATTGAATCCTCGACATCGTGGTTCATCCGATGAAATCATCGTGGAGCATGTGGGAGCCAACATGGGTATCCAGATCCCGCTGTTGGTTATTGACCGGAGAGTCGTCTCGGTCATGTCTGCTTGTCTCCCGAACCCGTAGGGTCTACACACTTAAGGTTCGGTGACGCTAGGGTTGTGAAGATAAGTATATGCAGTAACCCGAATGTTGTTTGGGGTCCCGGATGAGATCCCGGACATCACGAGGAGTTCCGGAATGGTCCGGAGGTAAAGAATTATATATAGGATGTGCAGTTTCGGCCATCGGGACAAGTTTCGGGGTACCCGGTATTGTACCGGGACCACCGGAAGGGTCCCGGGGGTCCACCGGGTGGGGCCACCTATCCCGGAGGGCCCCTTGGGCTGAAATAGGTGGGAACCCAGCCCATAGTGGGCTGGGGCGCCATCCCCCCAAGGCCCATGCGCCTAGGGTTGGTGTGGGGGGGGGGGGGGGAAACCCTAAGGGGGGGCGCCCCCTTGCTTGGGGGGCAAGCCCCCCACCCCTTGGCCGCCGCCCCCCCTGGTAGATCCCATCTACCAGGGCCGGCGCCCCCCCTGGCACCCCTATATATAGTGGGGGAGAGGAGGGACTTGATGCTCTCGCCTTTGGTGCTTCCCTCTCTCCCTGTTACACCTTTCTCTCTCGTAGTACACGGCGAAGCCCTGCTGTCGTGACGCCCTGCATCCACCACCACGCCGTCGTGCTGCTGGATCTTCATCAACCTCTCCTTCCCCCTTGCTGGATCAAGAAGGAGGAGACGTCTCCCGTCCCGTACGTGTGTCGAACGCGGAGGTGCCGTCCGTTCGGCGCTGGTCATCGGTGATTTGGATCACGACGTGTTCGACAACATCAACCTCGTTCTAACGAACGCTTCCGCTCGCGATCTACAAAGGTATGTAGATGCATCTCGTGACTCGTTGCTAGATGAACTCCTAGATGATCTTGGTGAAACGAGTAGGAAATTTTTTTTTTCTGCAACGTTCCCCAACAGTGGCATCATGAGCTAGGTCTATGCGTAGTTCTTCTTGCGCGAGTAGAACACAATTCGTTGTGGGCGTGGATTTGTCAACCTTCTTGCCGCTACTAGTCTTTTCTTGCTTCAGCGGTATTGTGGGATGAAGCGGCCCGGACCAACCTTACACGTACGCTTACGTGAGACCGGTTCCACCGACTAACATGCACTAGTTGCATAAGGTGGCTGTCGGGTGTCTGTCTCTCCCACTTTAGCTGGAGCGGATTCGATGAACAGGGTCCTTATGAAGGGTAAATAGAAGTTGACAAATCACGTTGTGGCTTTCACGTAGGTAAGAAAACGTTCTTGCTAGAACCCTAATTCAGCCACGTAAAAAACTTGCAACAACAATTAGAGGACGTCTAACTTGTTTTTGCAGCAAGTGGTTCGTGATATGATATGGCCAAAGTTGTGATGAATGATGAATGATCTATATGTGATGTATGAGATGTTCATGCTATTGTAATAGGAATCACGACTTGCATGTCGATGAGTATGACAACCGGCAGGAGCCATAGGAGTTGTCTTTATTCTTTTATATGACCTGCGTGTCATCAAGAAACGCCATGTAAATTACTTTACTTTATTGCTAAACGCGTTAGCCGTAGTAGTAGAAGTAATAGTTGGCGAGCAACTTCATGGAGGCACAATGATGGAGATCATGATGATGGAGATCATGGTGTCATGCCGGTGACAGGATGATCATGGAGCCCCAAGATGGAGATCAAAGGAGCTATGTGATAATGGCCATATCATGTCACGTTTATTATTTGATTGCATGTGATGTTTATCATGTTTTGCATCTTGTTTACTTAGAACGACGGTAGTAAATAAGATGATCCCTCATAACAATTTCAAGAAGTGTTTCCCCCTAACTGTGCACCGTTGCTAAAGTTCGTCATTTCGAAGCACCACGTGATGATCGGGTGTGATAGATTCTTACGTTCACATACAACGGGTGTAAGACAGTTTTACACATGCAAAACACTTAGGGTTAACTTGACGAGCCTAGCATGTACAGACATGGCCTCGGAACACAGAAGACCGAAAGGTCGAGCATGAGTCGTATAGAAGATGCGATCAACATGAAGATGTTCACCGACATTGACTAGTCCGTCTCACGTGATGATCGGACACGGCCTAGTTAACTCGGATCATGTAATACTTAGAGGACTAGAGGGATGTCTAATCTAAGTGGGAGTTCATTATATAATTTGATTAAGATGAACTTTATTATCATGAACATTAGTCTAAAACATTTTTCAATATGTCTTGTAGATCAAATGGCCCACGTAGTCCTCAACTTCAACGCGTTCCTAGAGAAAACCAAGCTGAAAGACGATGGCAGCAACTATACGGACTGGGTCCGGAACCTGAGGATCATCCTCATAGCTGCCAAGAAAGATTACGTCCTACAAGCACCGCTAGGTGAAGCTCCCGTCCCACAGAACCTAGACGTTATGAACGCCTGGCAGACACGTGTTGACGACTACTCCCTCGTTAAGTGCGGCATGCTTTACAGTTTAGAACCGGGGCTCCAAAAGCGTTTTGAGAGACATGGAGCATATGAGATGTTCGAAGAGCTGAAAATGGTTTTCCAAGCTCATGCCCGAATCGAGAGATATGAAGTCTCCGATAAGTTCTTCAGCTGTAAGATGGAGGAAAATAGTTCTGTCAGTGAGCACATACTCACTATGTCTGGATTACATAACCGCTTGTCTCAGCTGGGAGTCAATCTCCCGGACGATGCGGTCATTGACAGAATCCTCCAGTCGCTTCCACCAAGCTACAAGAGCTTTGTGATGAACTTCAACATGCAAGGGATGCAAAAGACCATTCCTGAGGTGTTTGCAATGCTGAAATCAGCAGAGGTAGAAGTCAAGAAGGAACATCAAGTGTTGATGGTCAATAAAAACCACTAAGTTCAAGAAGGGCAAGTGTAAGAAAGCCTTCAAGAAGGACGGCAAGGAAGTTGCCGCGCCCGGCAAGCAAGCTGCCAGGAAGAAGCCAAAGAATGGACCCAAGCCCGAGACTGAGTGCTTTTATTGCAAGGGAAGCGGACACTGGAAGCGGAACTGCCCCAAATACTTAGCAGACAAAAAGGCCGGCAAAACAAAAGGTATATGTGATATACATGTAATTGATGTGTACCTTACCAGTAATCGTAGTAGCTCTTGGGTATTTGATACCGGTGCAGTTGCTCACATATGTAACTCACAGCAGGAACTACGGAATAGGCGGAGACTGGCGAAGGACGAGGTGACGATGCGCGTCGGGAATGGTTCCAAAGTCGATGTGATCGCCGTCGGCACGCTACCTCTTCATTTACCTACGGGATTAGTTTTAAACCTCAATAATTGTTATTTAGTACCAGCTTTGAGCATGAACATTGTATCAGGATCTCGTTTAATTCGAGATGGCTACTCATTTAAATCCGAGAATAATGGTTGTTCTATTTATATGAGAGATATGTTTTATGGTCATGCTCCTGTGGTGAATGGTTTATTCTTAATGAATCTCGAGCGTAATGCTACACATGTTCATAGTGTGAATACCAAAAGATGTAAGGTTAATAACGATAGTCCCACATACTTGTGGCACTGCCGCCTTGGTCACATAGGTGTCAAACGCATGAAGAAGCTCCATAAAGATGGACTTTTAGAGTCTCTTGACTATGAATCATTTGACACGTGCGAACCATGCCTTATGGGTAAAATGACCAAGACTCCGTTCTCAGGAACAATGGAGCGAGCAACCAACTTATTGGAAATCATACATACTGATGTGTGCGGTCCAATGAGTGTTGAGGCACGCGGTGGCTATCGTTATGTTCTCACTCTCACTGATGACTTGAGTAGATATGGGTATATCTACTTAATGAAACACAAGTCTGAAACCTTTGAAAAGTTTAAGGAATTTCAGAGTGAGGTCGAGAATCAACGTGACAGGAAAATCAAGTTTCTACGATCAGATCGTGGAGGAGAATACTTGAGTCACGAATTTGGCACACACTTAAGAAAATGTGGAATAGTTTCACAACTAACGCCGCCTGGAACACCTCAGCGTAACGGTGTGTCCGAACGTCGTAATCGCACTCTATTAGATATGGTGCGGTCTATGATGTCTCTTACCGATTTACCGCTATCTTTTTGGGGCTATGCTTTAGAGACTGCCGCATTCACTTTAAATAGGGCTCCGTCAAAATCCGTTGAGATGACACCGTATGAATTATGGTTTGGGAAGAAACCTAAGCTGTCATTTCTAAAAGTTTGGGGATGCGATGCTTATGTCAAGAAACTTCAACCTGAAAAGCTCGAACCCAAGTCGGAAAAATGCGTCTTCATAGGATACCCTAAAGAAACTATTGGGTATACCTTCTACCTCAGATCCGAAGGCAAGGTCTTTGTTGCCAAGAATGGATCCTTTCTAGAGAAGGAGTTTCTCTCGAAAGAAGTAAGTGGGAGGAAAGTAGAACTAGATGAAGTATTGCCTCTTGTACCGGAAAATGGCGCAACTCAAGAAAATGTTCCTGAGGTGCCAGCACCGACTAGAGAGGATGTTAATGATAATGATCAAGATACTTCTGATCTAGCTTCTACTGAAATTCGAAGGTCCACAAGGACACGTTCCGCACCAGAGTGGTACGGCAACCCTGTCTTGGAAATCATGTTGTTAGACAACGGTGAACCTTCGAACTATGAAGAAGCAATGGCGGGCCCGGATTCCGACAAATGGCTAGAAGCCATGAAATCCGAGATAGGATCCATGTATGAGAACGAAGTATGGACTTTGACTGACTTGCCCGTTGAACGGCGAGCCATAGAAAATAAATGGATCTTTAAGAAGAAGACAGACGCGGATGGTAATGTGACCATCTATAAAGCTCGGCTTGTCGCTAAGGGTTATCGACAAGTTCAAGGGGTTGACTACGATGAGACTTTCTCACCGGTAGCGAAGCTAAAGTCCGTCCGAATCATGTTAGCAATTGCCGCGTTTTACGATTATGAAATATGGCAAATGGACGTCAAAACGGCTTTCCTTAATGGTTTCCTTAAGGAAGAATTGTATATGATGCAGCCGGAGGGTTTTGTCGATCCTAAGAATGCTGACAAAGTGTGCAAGCTCCAACGCTCGATTTATGGGCTGGTGCAAGCATCTCGGAGTTGGAACATTCGCTTTGATGAGATGATCAAAGCGTTTGGGTTTACGCAGACTTATGGAGAAGCCTGCGTTTACAAGAAAGTGAGTGGGAGCTCTGTAGCATTTCTCATATTATATGTAGATGACATACTTTTGATGGGAAATGATATAGAACTCTTGGACAACATTAAGGCCTACTTGAATAAGAGTTTTTCAATGAAGGACCTTGGAGAAGCTGCTTATATATTAGGCATCAAAATCTATAGAGATAGATCGAGACGCCTCATAGGTCTTTCACAAAGTACATACCTTGATAAGATATTGAAGAAGTTCAATATGGATCAGTCTAAGAAGGGGTTCTTGCCTGTGTTACAAGGTATGAAATTGAGCTCAGCTCAAAGTCCGACCACGGCAGAAGAAATAGAAGAGATGAGTGTCATCCCCTATGCCTCAGCCATAGGTTCTATTATGTATGCCATGCTGTGTACCAGACCTGATGTAAACCTTGCCGTAAGTTTGGTAGGAAGATACCAAAGTAATCCCGGCAAGGAACACTGGACAGCGGTCAAGAATATCCTGAAGTACCTGAAAAGGACTAAGGAGATGTTTCTCGTTTATGGAGGTGACGAAGAGCTCGTCGTAAAGGGTTACGTCGACGCTAGCTTCGACACAGATCTGGATGACTCGAAGTCACAAACCGGATACGTGTATATTTTGAATGGTGGGGCAGTAAGCTGGTGCAGTTGCAAGCAAAGCGTCGTGGCGGGATCTACGTGTGAAGCAGAGTACATGGCAGCCTCGGAGGCAGCACATGAAGCAATTTGGGTGAAGGAGTTCATCACCGACCTCGGAGTCATACCCAATGCGTCGGGGCCAATCAAGCTCTTCTCTGACAACACTGGAGCTATTGCACTTGCCAAGGAGCCCAGGTTTCACAAGCAGACAAGGCACATCAAGCGTCGCTTCAACTCCATTCGTGAAAATGTTCAAGATGGAGACATAGAAATTTGTAAAGTACATACGGACCTGAATGTAGCAGATCCGTTGACTAAACCTCTCCCTAGGGCAAAACATGATCAGCACCAGAATTCCATGGGTGTTCGATTCATCACAATGTAACTAGATTATTGACTCTAGTGCAAGTGGGAGACTGTTGGAAATATGCCCTAGAGGCAATAATAAAAGCATTATTATTATATTTCCTTGTTCATGATAATTGTCTTTATTCATGCTATAATTGTGTTATCCGGAAATCGTAATACATGTGTGAATAACAGACACCAACATGTCCCTAGTAAGCCTCTAGTTGACTAGCCCGTTGATCAACAGATAGTCATGGTTTCCTGACTATGGACATTGGATGTCATTGATAACGAGATCACATCATTAGGAGAATGATGTGATGGACAAAGACCCAATCCTAAACATAGCTTGAAGATCGTGTAGTTCGTTTTGCTAGAGTTTTGCAATGTCAAGTATCTTTTCCTTAGACCATGAGATCGTGTAACTCCCGGATACCGTAGGAGTGCTTTGGGTGTACCAAACGTCACAACGTAACTGGGTGACTATAAAGGTAGACTACGGGTATCTCCGAAAGTATCTGTTGGGTTGACATGGATCAAGACTGGGATTTGTCACTCCGTATGACGGAGAGATATCACTGGGCCCACTCGATAATGCATCATCATAATGAGCTCAAAGTGACCAAGTGTCTGGTCACGGGATCATGCATTACGGTACGAGTAAAGTGACTTGCCGGTAACGAGATTGAACGAGGTATTGGGATACCGACGATCGAATCTCGGGCAAGTAATATATCGATTGACAAAGGGAATTGCATACGGGGTTGATTGAATCCTCGACATCGTGGTTCATCCGATGAAATCATCGTGGAGCATGTGGGAGCCAACATGGGTATCTAGATCCCGCTGTTGGTTATTGACCGGAGAGTCGTCTCGGTCATGTCTGCTTGTCTCCCGAACCCGTAGGGTCTACACACTTAAGGTTCGGTGACGCTAGGGTTGTGAAGATAAGTATATGCAGTAACCCGAATGTTGTTCGGGGTCCCGGATGAGATCCCGGACGTCACAAGGAGTTCCGGAATGGTCCGGAGGTAAAGAATTATATATAGGATGTGCAGTTTCGGCCATCGGGACAAGTTTCGGGGTACCCGGTATTGTACCGGGACCACCGGAAGGGTCCCGGGGGTCCACCGGGTGGGGCCACCTATCCCGGAGGGCCCCTTGGGCTGAAATAGGTGGGAACCCAGCCCATAGTGGGCTGGGGCGCCATCCCCCCCAAGGCCCATGCGCCTAGGGTTGGTGGGGGGGGGAACCCTAAGGGGGGGCGCCCCCTTGCTTGGGGGGCAAGCCCCCCACCCCTTGGCCGCCGCCCCCCTGGTAGATCCCATCTACCAGGGCCGGCGCCCCCCCTGGCACCCCTATATATAGTGGGGGAGAGGAGGGACTTGATGCCCTCGCCTTTGGTGCTTCCCTCTCTCCCTGTTACACCTTTCTCTCTCGTAGTACACGGCGAAGCCCTGCTGTCGTGACGCCCTGCATCCACCACCACGCCGTCGTGCTGCTGGATCTTCATCAACCTCTCCTTCCCCCTTGCTGGATCAAGAAGGAGGAGACGTCTCCCGTCCCGTACGTGTGTCGAACGCGGAGGTGCCGTCCGTTCGGCGCTGGTCATCGGTGATTTGGATCACGACGTGTTCGACAACATCAACCTCGTTCTAACGAATGCTTCCGCTCGCGATCTACAAAGGTATGTAGATGCATCTCGTGACTCGTTGCTAGATGAACTCCTAGATGATCTTGGTGAAACGAGTAGGAAAATTTTTGTTTTCTGCAACGTTCCCCAACAGTCCAAACATAGGCTTCCAATATATCAATCTTTATGTCTCGACCATTTCGAGACTCCTCGTCATGTCCGTGATCACATCCGGGACTCCGAACAACCTTCGGTACTTCAAAATGCATAAACTCATAATAACTGTCATCGTAACGTTAAGCGTGCGGACCCTACGGTTCGAGAACAATGTAGACATGACCGAGACACGTCTTCGGTCAATAACCAATAGCGGGACCTGGATGCCCATATTGGCTCCTACATATTCTACGAAGATCTTTATCGGTCAGACCGCATAACAACATACGTTGTTCCCTTTGTCATCGGTATGTTACTTTCCCGAGATTCGATCGTCGGTATCCAATACCTAGTTCAATCTCATTACTGGCAAGTCTCTTTACTCGTTCCGTAATACATCATCTCACAACTAACATCTTAGCTATAATGCTTGCAAGGCTTATGTGATGTGTATTACCGAGAGGGCCCAGAGGTACCTCTCCGACAATCGGAGTGACAAATCCTATTCTCGAGATACGCCAACCCAACATCTACCATTGGAAACACCTGTAGTACTCCTTTATAATCACCCAGTTACGTTGTGACGTTTGGTAGCACCCAAAGTGTTCCTCCGGCAAACGGGAGTTGCATAATCTCATAGTCATAGGAACATGTATAAGTAATGAAGAAAGCAATAGCAACATACTAAACGATCGGGTGCTAAGCTAATGGAATGGGTCATGTCAATCAGATCATTCAACTAATGATGTGACCTCGTTAATCAAATAACAACTCTTTTGTTCATGGTTAGGAAACATAACCATCTTTGATTAACGAGCTAGTCAAGTAGAGGCATACTAGTGACACTCTGTTTGTCTATGTATTCAACATGTATTATGTTTCCGGTTAATACAATTCTAGCATGAATAATAAACATTTATCATGATATAAGGAAATAAATAATAACTTAATTATTGCCTCTAGGGCATATTTCCTTCAGTCTCCCACTTGCACTAGAGTCAATAATCTAGATTACACAGTAATGATTCTAACACCCATGGAGCCTTGGTGCTGATCATGTTTTGCTCGTGGAAGAGGCTTAGTCAACGGGTCTGCAACATTCAGATCCGTATGTATCTTGCAAATCTCTATGTCTCCCACCTGGACTAGATCCCGGATGGAGTTGAAGCGTCTCTTGATGTGTTTGGTCCTTTTGTGAAATCTGGATTCCTTTGCCAAGGCAATTGCACCAGTATTGTCACAAAAGATTTTCATTGGACCCGATGCACTAGGTATGACACCTAGATCGGATATGAACTCCTTCATCCAGACTCCTTCGTTCGCTGCTTCCGAAGCAGCTATGTACTCCGCTTCACATGTAGATCCCGCTACGACGCTTTGTTTAGAACTGCACCAACTGACAGCTCCACTGTTTAAAGTAAACACGTATCCGGTTTGCGATTTAGAATCGTCCGGATCAGTGTCAAAGCTTGCATCAATGTAACCTCTTACGGTGAGCTCTTTGTCACCTCCATATATGAGAAACATATCCTTAGTCCTTTCCAGGTATTTCAGGATGTTCTTGACCGCTGTCCAGTGATCCACTCCTGGATTACTTTGGTACCTCCCTGCTAAACTTATAGCAAGGCACACATCAGGTCTGGTACACAGCATTGCATACATGATAGAGCCTATGGCTGAAGCATAGGGAACATCTTTCATTTTCTCTCTATCTTCTGCAGTGGTCGGGCATTGAGTCTGACTCAACTTCACTCCTTGTAACACAGGCAAGAACCCTTTCTTTGCTTGATCCATTTTGAACTTCTTCAAAATCTTGTCAAGGTATGTGCTTTGTGAAAGTCCAATTAAGCGTCTTGATCTATCTCTATAGATCTTTATGCCTAATATGTAAGCAGCTTCCCCGAGGTCTTTCATCGAAAAACTTTTATTCAAGTATCGCTTTATGCTATCCAGAAATTCTATATCATTTCCAATCAGCAATATGTCATCCACATATAATATCAGAAATGCTACAGAGCTCCCACTCACTTTCTTGTAAATACAGGCTTCTCCAAACGTCTGTATAAAACCAAATGCTTTGATCACACTATCAAAGCGTTTATTCCAACTCCGAGAGGCTTGCACCAGTCCATAAATGGATCGCTGGAGCTTGCACACTTTGTTAGCTCCCTTTGGATCGACAAAACCTTCTGGTTGCATCATATACAACTCTTCTTCCAGAAATGCATTCAGGAATGCAGTTTTGACATCCATCTGCCAAATTTCATAATCATAAAATGCGGCAATTGCTAACATGATTCTGACAGACTTAAGCATCGCTACGGGTGAGAAGGTCTCATCGTAGTCAACCCCTTGAACTTGTCGAAAACCTTTTGCGACAAGTCGAGCTTTATAGACAGTAATATTACCATCAGCGTCGGTCTTTTTCTTGAAGATCCATTTATTCTCAATTGCTTGCCGATCATCGGGCAAGTCAACCAAAGTCCATACTTTGTTCTCATACATGGATCCCATCTCAGATTTCATGGCTTCAAGCCACTTTGCGGAATCTGGGCTCACCATCGCTTCTTCATAGTTTGTAGGTTCATCATGATCTAGTAGCATGACTTCCAGAATTGGATTACCGTACCACTCTGGTGCGGATCTCACTCTGGTTGATCTACGTGGTTCAGTAGTATCTTGTCCTGAAGTTTCATGATCATCATCATTAGCTTCCTCACTAATTGGTATAGGTGTCGCAGAAACAGTTTTCTGTGATGTACTATTTTCCAATAAGGGAGCAGGTACAGTTACCTCGTCAAGTTCTACTTTCCTCCCACTCACTTCTTTCGAGAGAAACTCCTTCTCTAGAAATGATCCATTCTTAGCAACGAATGTCTTGCCTTCAGATCTGTGATAGAAGGTGTACCCAACAGTCTCCTTTGGGTATCCTATGAAGACACATTTCTCCGCTTTGGGTTCGAGCTTATCAGGTTGAAGCTTTTTCACATAAGCATCGCAGCCCCAAACTTTAAGAAACGACAACTTTGGTTTCTTGCCAAACCATAGTTCATAAGGCGTCGTCTCAACGGATTTTGATGGTGCCCTATTTAACGTGAATGCGGCCGTCTCTAAAGCATAACCCCAAAATGATAGCGGTAAATCAGTAAGAGACATCATAGATCGCACCATATCTAGTAAAGTACGATTACGACGTTCGGACACAACATTACGCTGTGGTGTTCCGGGTGGCGTGAGTTGCGAAACTATTCCACAATTTTTCAAATGTACACCAAACTCGTAACTCAAATATTCTCCTCCACGATCAGATCGTAGAAACTTTATTTTCTTGTTACGATGATTTTCAACTTCACTCTGAAATTCTTTGAACTTTTCAAATGTTTCAGACTTGTGTTTCATTAAGTAGATATATCCATATCTGCTTAAATCATCTGTGAAGGTGAGAAAATAACGATATCCGCCACGAGCCTCAATATTCATTGGACCACATACATCGGTATGTATGATTTCCAACAGATCTGTTGCTCTCTCCATAGTACCGGAGAATGGTGTTTTAGTTATCTTGCCTATGAGGCACGGTTCGCAAGTACCAAGTGATTTATAATCAAGTGGTTCCAAAAGCCCATCAGTATGGAGTTTCTTCATGCGCTTTACACCGATATGACTTAAACGGCAGTGCCACAAATAAGTTGCACTATCATTATCAACTCTGCATCTTTTGGTTTCAACATTATGAATATGTGTATCACTACTATCGAGATTCATCAAAAATAGACCACTCTTCAAAGGTGCATGACCATAAAAGATATTACTCATATAAATAGAACAACCATTATTCTCTGATTTAAATGAATAACCGTCTCGCATTAAACAAGATCCAGATATAATGTTCATGCTTAACGCTGGCACCAAATAACAATTATTTAGGTCTAATATTAATCCCGAAAGTAGATGTAGAGGTAGCGTGCCGACCGTGATCACATCGACTTTGGAACCGTTTCCCACGCGCATCGTCACCTCGTCCTTTGCTAGTGTCCGCTTATTCCGTAGTCCCTGTTTTGAGTTGCAAATATTAGCAACAGAACAGTATCAAATACCCAGGTGCTACTGCGAGCTCTAGTAAGGTACACATCAATAACATGTATATCACATATACCTTTGTTCACATTGCCATCCTTCTTATCCGCCAAATACTTGGGGCAGTTCCGCTTCCAGTGACCAGTCTGCTTGCAGTAGAAGCACTCAGTTTTAGGCTTAGGTCCAGACTTGGGTTTCTTCTCCTGAGCAGCAACTTGCTTGCTGTTCTTCTTGAAGTTCCCCTTCTTCTTCCCTTTGCCCTTTTTCTTGAAACAAGTGGTCTTGTTGACCATCAACACTTGATGCTCCTTCTTGATTTCTACCTCCGCAGCTTTCAGCATTGCGAAGAGCTCAGGAATAGTCTTGTTCATCCCTTGCATATTATAGTTCATCACGAAGCTCTTGTAGCTTGGTGGCAGTGATTGGAGAATTCTGTCAATGACGCAATCATCTGGAAGATTAACTCCCATCTGAATCAAGTGATTATTATACCCAGACATTTTGAGTATATGCTCACTGACAGAACTGTTCACCTCCATCTTGCAGCTATAGAAGTTATTGGAGACTTCATATCTCTCAATTCGGGCATTTGCTTGAAATATTAACTTCAATTCCTGGAACATCTCATATGCTCCATGACGTTCAAAACGTCGCTGAAGTCCCGATTCTAAGCCGTAAAGCATGGCACACTGAACTATCGAGTAGTCATCAGCTTTGCTCTGCCAGACGTTCATAACATCTGGTGTTGCTCCAGCAGCAGGCCTGGCACCTAGCGGTGCTTCCAGGACGTAATTCTTCTGTGCAGCAATGAGGATAATCCTCAGGTTACGGACCCAGTCCATGTAATTGCTACCATCATCTTTCAACTTTGCTTTCTCTAGGAACGCATTAAAATTCAACGGAACAACAGCACGAGCCATCTATCTACAATCAACATAAACAAGCAAGATACTATCAGGTACTAAGTTCATGATAAGTTTAAGTTCAGTTAATCAAATTACTTAAGAACTCCCACTTAGATAGACATCCCTCTAATCCTCTAAGTGATCACGTGATCCAAATCAACTAAACCACAACCGATCATCACGTGAGATGGAGTAGTTTTTAATGGTGAACATCGTTATGTTGATCATATCTACTATATGATTCACGCTCGACCTTTCGGTCTCTGTGTTCCGAGGCCATATCTGCATATGCTAGGCTCGTCAAGTTTAACCTGAGTATTCTGCGTGTGCAAAACTGGCTTGCACCCGTTGTAGATGGACGTAGAGCTTATCACACCCGATCATCACGTGGTGTCTGGGCACGACGAACTTTGGCAACGGTGCATACTCAGGGAGAACACTTCTTGATAATTTAGTGAGAGATCATCTTATAATGCTACCGTCAATCAAAGCAAGATAAGATGCATAAAAGGAAAAACATCACATGCAATCAATATAAGTGATATGATATGGCCATCATCATCTTGTGCTTGTGATCTCCATCTCCGAAGCACCGTCATGATCACCATCGTCACCGGCACGACACCTTGATCTCAATCATAGCATCGTTGTTGTCTCGCCAATCTTATGCTTCGACGACTATCACTACCGCTTAGTAATAAAGTAAAGCATTACATCGCGATTGCATTGCATACAATAAAGCGACAACCATATGGCTCCTGCCAGTTGCCGATAACTTGGTTACAAAACATGATCATCTCATACAATAAAATTTAGCATCATGCCTTGACCATATCACATCACATCATGCCCTGTAAAAACAAGTTAGACGTCCTCTACTTTGTTGTTGCATGTTTTACGTGGCTGCTACGGGCTTAAGCAAGAACTCATCTCACCTACACATCAAAACCACAACGATAGTTTGTCAAATAGACTCCGTTTTAACCTTCTCAAGGACCGGGCGTAGCCACACTCGGTTCAACTAAAGTTGAAGAGACAGTCGCCCGCAAGCCATCTATGTGCAAAGCACGTCGAGGGAACCGGTCTCGCGTAAGCGTACGCGTAAGGTTGGTCCGGGTCGTCTCGTCCAACAATACCGCTGAACAAAAGTATGACATGCTGGTAGGCAGTATGACTTGTATCGCCCACAACTCACTTGTGTTCTACTCGTGCAAATAACATCAAACCATAAAACCTAGGCTCGGATGCCACTATTGGGGAACGTAGTAATTTCAAAAAATTTCCTACGCACACGCAAGATCATGGTGATGCATAGCAACGAGGGGGAGAGTCTGATCTACGTACCCTTGTAGATCGCAATGGAAGCGTTGACACAACGTAGAGGAAGTAGTCGTATGTCTTCTTCCCGATCCGACCGATCCAAGTACCGTTACTCCAGCACCTCCGAGTTCTTAGCACACGTTCAGCTTGATGACGATCCTCGGGCTCCGATCCAGCAAAGCGTCGAGGAAGAGTTCCGTCAGCACGACGGCGTGGTGACGATCTTGATGTACTACCGACGCAGGGCTTCGCCTACGCACTACAACGGTATGATCGAGGTGGAATTTGGTGGCAGGGGGCACCGCACACGGCTAAGGAACGATCTCAATGATCAACTTGTGTGTCTAGAGTTGCCCCCTGCCCCCGTATATAAAGGTTGCCAGGGGGAGGGCTGGCCGGCCAAAGGAGGAGGGCGCAGGAGGAGTCCTACTCCTACCGGGAGTAGGACTCCCCCCCCCCCAATCCTATTCCTAATAGGATTCCTCGAGAGAGAGAGAGGGAGAAGGGGGTCGGCCACCTCTCCTAGTCCTAATAGGACTAGGGGAGGGGGGAGGCTCGCAGCCCACCTTGGCTGCCCCTTTCACCTTTCCACTAAGGCCCAATAAGGCCCATTTGGTTCCCGGGGGGTTCTGGTAACCTCCCGGTACTCCGGTAAAATTCCCGATTTCACCCGGAACACTTTCGATGTCCAAACATAGGCTTCCAATATATCAATCTTTATGTCTCGACCATTTCGAGACTCCTCGTCATGTACGTGATCACATCCGGGATTCCGAACAACCTTCGATACATCAAAATGCATAAACTCATAATAACTGTCATCGTAACGTTAAGCGTGCGGACCCTACGGTTCGAGAACAATGTAGACATGACCGAGACACGTCTCCGGTCAATAACCAATAGCGGGACCTGGATGCCCATATTGGCTCCTACATATTCTACGAAGATCTTTATCGGTCAGACCGCATAACAACATACGTTGTTCCCTTTGTCATCGGTATGTTACTTGCCCGAGATTCGATCGTCGGTATCCAATACCTAGTTCAATCTTGTTACTGGCAAGTCTCTTTACTCGTTCCGTAATACATCATCTCACAACTAACATCTTAGTTATAATGCTTGCAAGGCTTATGTGATGTGTATTACCGAGAGGGCCCAGAGGTACCTCTCCGACAATCGGAGTGACAAATCCTATTCTCGAAATACGCCAACCCAACATCTACCATTGGAAACACCTGTAGTACTCCTTTATAATCACCCAGTTACGTTGTGACGTTTGGTAGCACCCAAAGTGTTCCTCCGGCAAACGGGAGTTGCATAATCTCATAGTCATAGGAACATGTATAAGTCATGAAGAAAGCAATAGCAACATACTAAATGATCGGGTGCTAAGCTAATGGAATGGGTCATGTCAATCAGATCATTCAACTAATGATGTGACCTCGTTAATCAAATAACAACTCTTTTGTTCATGGTTAGGAAACATAACCATCTTTGATTAACGAGCTAGTCAAGTAGAGGCATACTAGTGACACTCTGTTTGTCTATGTATTCACACATGTATTATGTTTCCGGTTAATATAATTCTAGCATGAATAATAAACATTTATCATGATACAAGGAAATAAATAATAACTTTATTATTGCCTCTAGGGCATATTTCCTTCAACATGAACATTACCAAGATTTCCAATCGAGAGTCCCTCATGGTGGATGTCAAGAAGGATCATTACTACCATGAGAAAGTTGTGGCCCTTGTGTATCCTGAACTATTTCAATTATACAATCAAGACACACTCGACAAATCTATCGTCAGTTGCTATTGTCTGTAAGTGATTTCTTTTTGTAGTTTAAGTCTCAAGCTAGCTGTAGTGATCCTTTTGATCAATCATTACTTGTAATTATCCTCACTATATTCTTTTCTGTGGTATTATGCAGGATGAAGATGTATGAAATGAAAAAAGGTGGACGCTATGGCATTGGGTTCATTGACCCAAACACCATTAATGAATACACATGGAAATTAGATGCATATCATGAAAAAAGTGTAGAGGACAGCATGCTAGAGTTCTTGAAGCGCCTCAAAAGCAATGAAGATATACTACTTCCTTACAACTTCCAGTGAGTCACACTGTCTTGTACTACAAATTCTCTGTTTTTGCCTACTAGCTAGCTACATGTTTTTGCTTATATATGCCCGCTTAATTAAGACATGCAAACGTGTGTGCATGCAGATTTCACTGGATCTTGTGTATCATTAAAGTTGATGCAGGAACAGTTGAAATACTGGACCCACTACTCAAAAAAACTGACTACAACATCTTGTATGGGATAGTCAACAGGTAATTTCAATCATTATTAACTATATATCTCGGCCTATTTAGTTCGTCATTTCCTGATATGAACCATTTAGTAACCCCTTTATTCATTTTCTTTGTCGGCGGGCAGGGCTTGGGCAAGGTTCATCAGTGTCACTCCAGGCCAATGGAAACGAAAGCTGAAATGGTTTCGACCCAAGGTAAGTAATTAAGTAGTACTAGCTAGCTAGCTAGCTGCCATCTCTTTAATTATCATGCTTGATTAATTATTATCTGATCAAATTCCATTCTCGTAAAGGCCCTTGAGCAGGCGCAGGGGACTGATCTGTGTGCATACTGCATTTGCGAGAACATTTGTATGATGGCGTCCGAATGGAGAAGATCTCAAAGACAGGAATGGGTACGTTTGTGAGAACACTATTCACAATTTTTACACCATTATCGATATCTAGTCACACAACTAATACACATGCATATTGATCTCCTTCTTAACAGTTCACAGAGGTGCGGGAGAAGCTCCTACCAACGGAGCGCGTACAGGCACTTCAAGAGGAAATAGCGGGATTTTTGCTCGACCAGGTCATAGATCCGAACGGAGAATACCATTACCCGCTACCGCCCCCATGAACCACTTCCAATTGTCATCGTGCTCCGAAGGCACCAATTAGGCTAATGCCACTGGCTCCGAAGGCAACATGTAGGAGAAATTGTATATAGCTAGCTAATTATTTATATATATATATATATATATATATATATATATATATACATGTGTGTATGTGTGAATTAATATGGTGGTTTGTGAGACATTTGATGACATATATATGATCGGTTCTACAAGAAATTCTATTTATATATATATATATGCATAACGTGTACAATGTGTAGTATCGTAAAATACCAGCAAACGAAAAAGAATTAAATGGAAAACAAAAAATTAAATGAAAAAGAAATCATAAACCCAAAACCCCCACAACCTTTTAATACCGCTTGGTTTCACCAACCGGTACTAAAGGGCTCCCTGCCCCCGGAGCTGGCTCGTGCCACGTGGTTGCCCTTTAGCACCGGTTCTTGCTGAACCGGTAATAAAGGGGGAGAGGGGGCTTTAGTGCCCACACTTTAGTGCTGGTTACCGAACCGGCACTAAAGGGCCTTATGAACCGAATGTTTGTGCTGTTATGGGAGGTGCGCCCCATCTATATAACACGAAGCCGTCGGCCTGAGAAGGTAAGACGTTCCTCTAGTTCGCACATGGTAATCAGAGCCCCATCTCTTCACATCTATTGAGATCCCATCTACCGAGCCTAGCCATGTCTTCCTCCTCCTCCGCCGGTGCTTCCCAGACCATCCTCAATGGGAAGGTCACCGAGAAGTTAACACGCACGAACTACATGCTCTGGCGCACGCAGGTCACTCCTCATCTGCGCGGCGCCGGCGTCTTCGGCTACGTCGATGGCACCACACCGGAGCCGGCAAGGCTTCATGGCACCAAGGACAAGGATGGCAAAGAAAGCGCTGAGCCCAACCCTCTCCACCCAATCTGGGTCCGGGAGGATCAACAGGTGTTGGGCTACCTGCTCAGCACCCTCTGCATGGAGGTACTGATCGCGGTGACCACGGTCACCACGGCGCACGCGCTCTGGACAGCGGTGGCAGGTATGTTTTCCTCGCAGTCCATGAGCCGCGTGAATAACATCAGGACGGCGCTCATCAATGCGCAGAAGGGCAACCAGATGGTTGCCGCCTACTTCGCCTCTCTCCGTGGCCTCGCCGACGAGCTTGCCGCTGCGGGGAAGGCCATCCAAGATGACGAACTCATCTCCTACATCATCCATGGCCTCGACGTCGACTACCAGTCCCTCGTCTCCGCCCTCAACGCATGCGTCATGCCGGTCTCCCTTGACGAGCTCTACGCCATGCTCAGCAACTTCGACCAGTGCATGGCCCAGTTTAATCACTCGGGCAGCGGCGGCTTCCGCTCCTCTGCCAACGCCGTGGTGTGTGGCCGTGGTGGTGGATCACGTGGCCGTGGCTCTTCTCGCGCCAAGGGGCGATCTAGCGGACACGGTGGTGGCGGCAATAGCGGCGACGGCAACAGCCGCTCTGGTGCATCCCGCGGTCGTCGTGGTGGCGGTCCACCTCAGGCCCGACCAGAGATGCCTTGCTGCCAAATTTGCGGTAAGCCAGGGCACACCGCGAAGGATTGCTGGTATCGTTATGATGAAGACGAAGAGGACTCCCAAGATGAAGAAAAAGTGGCTGCCGAGGCTGATGGATCCTACGACATCGACACAAATTGATACGTCGATAGCGGCACCACCAATAACATCACCAACGAGCTTGAGAAGGTCACGATGAAAGACAAGTATCGTGGCAAAGATCACATCCACACGGCAAGTGGCGAAGGTATGCAGATTTGTCACATTGGTCATTCTACGTTTCGTACCCCTCACCGTCCAATTCATCTCAAGAAAATTTTGCATGTCCCTATATAACGCCCTCGATGCGGCTATATCTCCCACGTGTCGAAGCACGACTTAGAGGCATAACCGCATTGAAAGCAATGTCGCAAGTGAGGTAATCTTCACACAACCCATGTAATACATAAGGGAAAGAGATACATAGTTGGCTTACAATCGCCACTTCACACAGTTACATGAATAAAGCATTACATCATCCAAATACAATCAAGGTCCGACTACGGAACCAAAATAAAAGAAGAACCCCAAAATGCGACAAAGGTCCCCGATCGACCCCAACTAGGCTCCACTACTGATCAACTAGAACGAAAACAACACAAAGGACAAGATCTTCATCGAGCTCCTCCTGAGCTTGATTTCGTCATCTGCACGGACTCATCGACACCTGCAAGCTGGTTTTGGAAGTATCTGTGAGCCACGGGGACTCAGCAATCTCGCACCCTCGCGATCAAGACTATTTAAGCTTATAGGAAGGGTAAAAGGTATGAGATGGAGCTGCAGCAAGCGACTAGCATATATGGTGGCTAACAAACGCAAATGAGAGCGAGAATAGAAGGCAAAGCACGGTCGATAAAAGTATGATCAAGAAGTGATCCTATAGCAACCTACATCAAGCATAACTCCAACCGTGTTCACTTCCCGGACTCCGCCGGAAAGAGACCGTCACGGTTACACACGCGGTTGATGTATTTTAATTAAGGTCAACTTCAGGTTTTCTACAACCGGACATTAACAAATTCCCATCTGCCCATAACCGCGGGCACGGCTTTCGAAAGTTCAAATCCCTGCAGGGGTTTCCAACTTAGCCCATCACAAGCTCTCATGGTCAACGAAGGAATAGACCTCCTCCCGAGACATTTCGATCAGACTCGGTATCCCGGTACTTCAAGACATCCTCGACAATGGTAAAACAAGTCCAGCAAAGCCGCCCGATGAGCCGACATCCTGATGGGAGCTGCACATATCTCGTTCTCAGGGCAACACCGGATAGGTCAAGGTACGAGTAAAACCAGCCCTCAAGTTTCCCCGAGGTGGCCCCGCAGGCTGCCCTTTTCGGACCAACACTTAGACAAGCACTGGCCCGGGGGGGGGGGTTTAAAAATAAAGATGACCCTCGGGATGCGTGACTCCCAAGGGAAAAAAAGGCTAGCTGGCGAATGGTAAAACCAAGGTTGGGCCTTGCTGGAGGAGTTTTATTCAAAGCGAACTGTCAAGGGGTTCCCATTATAACCCAACCGCGTAAGGAACGCAAAATCCAAGAACATAACACCGATATGACGGAAACTAGGGTGGCAAGAGTGGAACAAAAACACCAGGCATAAGGCCGAGCCTTCCACCCTTTACCAAGTATATAGATGCATTAATTAAATAAGATATATTGTGATATCCCAACAAGTAAACATGTTCCAACAAGGAACAATATCTCCATGTTCCAACAAGGAACAAACTTCAATCTTCACCTGCAACTAACAACGCTATAAGAGGGGCTGAGCAAAGCGGTAACATAGCCAAACAACGGTTTGCTAGGACAAGGTGGGTTAGAGGCTTGGTTCAACAATATGGGAGGCATGGTAAGCAAGTGGTAGGTATCGCAGCATAGGCATAGCAAAAGAGCGAGCATCTAGCAAGCAAAGATAGAAGTGATTTCGAGGGTATGGTCATCTTGCCTGAGATCCCGCAAGGAAGAAGAACGTGTCCATGAAGAATACAAACGGACGTAGTCGAATGAATCCTCACAACTGCGGGACGAAACCGAAGCTAACGCGAGAAGCAACCCGGAAAGAAGCAAACAACAAAGTAAACAACCATCACATAAGCATGGCATGATGCACAACCAGGTATGATGCATGTCCGGTTTAACTGAGGCATGGCATGGCAAAATGCACAAACAATCCTACAAATTAAATGGAGCTCAATATGCAACAAGTTGCATATTGACGGACCACCACATCAATTATTTAGTTCGATCTCGTTTATGTACTCAACAATATTAAATGTTGGTTAGCATGGCAAGAGGTGTAGCATAGCAAAAACTATACCATTTAAACAATTTAAATGGGGCCGGATATACCAGACAACAAATCCGGTAAATCCCCATAAGCATTAGCAATTTATTGCAACAACAATTTTAAGCATTTTAATTGTTGTTATCATGATGCAGATGGCATGAATCAAGTTTATGCAATTTTTATGAAAATGTTGATAAGAACATTATGAAGCATTTGTCACCGTGGTGGATAGAAAGGGATGCCACGGCGACGAATCCAAAAATGATGTCACAGCACCATATCGGATGCGGTAGCTCATAGAGATACCGGTGCAAAAAGAAGTGGCGGGAGCGCGCAAAACAAGGTGGGGCGCTCCCGGATACTGGGTGTCCCATGTGTCGGCGGCATGGCAACCGAGGGTCGTGCACGTAACAAACGGACACGCTGCAAACACGGGGTTCATCTCGTATCTCATAACATGCATTCGGTCCACGGACGGTCGTGTCGATGGTTATACCTTTCGAAGCATGCCTTAACGGAATGGATCGAGTTCGGCGGTAGGGGTACACGTGTCGAAGGGGAAGTAGTTGTTCACGGGGTCGTCGTGGGAAGTAGTGGTACTTTTCCGAAGAGGAACTTGATGAACCCAACATCTCCAAGGCGACGGTAGTCGTACACGGCAACGATAACTTGTAGGGTCGTCCATTTCATGGTACTTAGGTGAATCCACGAGAAATGGCAGCCGTACATGGTTCATCGAGGAACTTGACGTTTCGGCCTGTAGTCGTCCGAGCGTCCGAAGGCAATGGTACTCGATCATTTTGAAGAGGTACTTGGGGTCATTCGAACTTGCCGATCTCGTCATCTCGAAGGGGTACTTGACGTTCTTAGCGATTCCGAAGATGACGTTAGAGGTACACTTGTTGTAGGGGTACTTGAGTCGTCGTGGAACTCGTTCACGTTGTAGTCGTACATGTTCAGGAAGAAACTTATACAACGTCATGGAACTTGACGTTCAGGAAGAAACTTATACAACGTCGTGAAACTTGACGCATCCAAATGGTACTTGACGATCGACGGAGGTCGTGGTACTAGCCGGTCCAGGTCTTGGCGTATCCGTGCGTAGAGCTACTTGTGGATCCGTGGTGCTCTAGCAACTGATGGAACTCCACGTACAGACTAGAAGCCGTGGAGGAGCTGTTCAAGATAGTAGCCTGGGTGGTGATTGACGAGGCCACCGATGACAACTTGGCTGTGCAGCACGGGACCGGGAGGTGCGCAGGGAAAACGGAGCAGGCAGCAGTGAAAGGCACGGGTCATCGAGCGGAGGCAGGGCTTCTCCTGCTGGTTTCCGGCGACCAGCGGCGCGGGAACGAGGACGGGGCAGGAGGAGGCGCTGAGGCGGACCGGTCGGCGGAGGCAACCTTGGCGCTTGCTCCGGCGAGGGCGGCGCTGCTCCGGGCATGGATGGAAGGGTGGATCGATGGAGGCCTGAGGCGTCAATGCGGGCAGAGCTCGGAGAGGCCATGGCAAGGTGGTTGTAGATGACGAAGCAGGAATATGATGATGGAGCTGAGGAAGTACAATTTGTTCTGCCCAATGGAAGGAAGAGCAGATCAGTGAGATCTTTGCCAAGGATCTGGTACAGTGAGGAGAGAGAGAACCCAGAGGAGCAGTTTTGCAGAAAACTTTGTTTCCTCAATGTGTATCAGTTTAGGAGAGCAATTCAGACATTGCACATAACTCAGAATAGGAATTATGAGTTCCACAGAAACTGCAATGACAGCATCATAGTTGTGTGCACAAATGCAAAATGCCCTTTCTTTATTGCAGCTTCTGTTGTTGCAAATGAGACTACTTTTTGCATAAGGAAGGCAAATTTTGTGCACACATGCCCAGCAGTAGGAGAGAACACCAAGGTCACTGCAAAATGGGTTGCACACCAGTGTGAGGCAATGATGAGAGTTGATATTGGCACACCAGTCACCACGATAATGCAGACACTGAAGAAGAAATATGGAATAGAGATGTCCACCCATATGGCCTACAGGGCTAGGAAGCAAGCATTGAAGGTTGTCCAAGGAGATCAGAGAGGACAATACACTAGAATAAGAGATTATTTGCAGGCTGTGTTGGATACAAACCCAGGCTCTAGATGTATTGTTACTACTAGGCATGTACCAGAGCACCCAAGCAAAAACCCTAGGTTTCATGGCCTCTTTTTCTGTCTAAGTGCTTGCAAAGAAGGGTTTTTGAATGGATGCAGACCATTCATAGGTACATTTCATTTACTAAGTTGTGAATTGTTTATGTGCTCACATTACATACACTATGTTCTCACAATTATCAGCTTTGCAGGGGTAGATGGTTGTTTTATCAAGCTGTCAACAGGTCAACAGATCCTTGCTGCAACAGGAAGGGATGGGAACAATAATATCTACCCTATAGCATTTGGAGTTGTTGACAAAGAGGACAAAGACAGCTGGACCTGGTTCTTAACACAGCTTAAAGATGCACTTGGTGAAGAAAGTGGGAAGTTTGGCTATTATACCATCATCTCTGATAGGCAGAAGGTAAACTTCTCTTCTCATACTATATTGCACTAGGTTTCATGGTTTCATATGCACATTGCTATAGCTTCATTGTTTTATTGTTTATAGGACCAATGCTTAGCTTTATTTCCCATTGTTTCAAACAGGGGCTTTTAAATGCAATAAATCATGTTTTCCCCAATTGTCCACAAACATTCTGCCTTAGACATATCTATCAGAATTTCCAAACTGCTGGTTTTAGAGGTGATGAATTAAAGAAACACATGGATGCAGCTAGCTACTCTTATACTGAGAATGAACACCTTGATGCAATGAATGCTTTGAAAAAAGAGTGTAAGGCTGCTTGGACATGGCTTCACAAAATCCCTGTTCATACTTGGGCTAGGCATGCTATGGATTTTAATTGCAAAACTGACCTGGTAGTGAACAACATCAGTGAGGTGTTTAATAAAATGATATTAGATGTCAGAGGCAAGCCAATAGTGACCATGATAGAAGGAATTAGGACAAAATTGATGGTCGAATTTAACAAGAATAGAACAAAGACAGAGGCAGCAAATTGGGAGATTTGCCCTACCTATACTGAAATGTTAGAGGAGACAAAGTACAACTCAAGGTGGTGCCAGACTTTGATGGCTGGTCCTAACATCTACCAAGTGACTAGTGGAGAAAACACCTACTCAGTGAACTTGCTGGACAGAACATGTGGATGTAGGAAATGGGATATGACTTCTATGCCTTGCCATCATGCAGTTTCTGCAATAGTGAAAGCTAAGTTGCAGCCAGAGGACTTTGTTGTTGATTTCTTCAAAAAGGAAATGTATAAAAAAGCATTTGCACATATCATATTTCCTGTGCCTGGTCCAAACCTGTGGCAAAGGACAAGAACTCAGGACATAGAGCCTCCAGTATTCAAAGATAAGGTTGGGAAGCAACAGACAAAGAGGAGGAAAAACCAATTTGAGAAGCATAAATTTGGCAGACACCAGATCTGCTAACTATAAAATCAGTACTAAACAGTGACCAGATTAGCATAAATTTGGCACATACCTTCACAGCACAAGCAAAGAACCTCCTGGCAGTATGGATGCCCTGGAAAGCAACACGCCTCTCTGCTGGCAGGGAGTGGTCATTGCACAAAACATCAGGTTCAGTGCCCTCGAAATCGGAGTCATCGATGGTCTCAGGGATCTGGAGGTTGAAAGGAAAGGCAACAAAACTTCAGATCAAGCTCAACAAAAAAAATCCCCAAATCGCAACCCTAACCCTAGCTTGAGCTCGAGCAACTCACCTTGATGATGCCCTCGTCTGAAGCTGAGTCGGCGTACTGGTGAGAGTTCTCGCTGCTGTCGTCTTCAGACCAGGAAACCATGGCAACGCAGCGGCGACGGCGGCCGGAGACGTGGGAGGGGGCGGCGGCGGCGAACGAGCGGGAGCAGAGAGAGGGAGAAGGACGGGAGAGAGTGAGGGCTGGGGGTGGGGCCTGCACCGCTTCGGGCTGTTTGACCCGCCCGGCTCGAACCGGTGCGCCAGCGCCGTGTAACGCCGTCTAACGGCGTTGCCGTGTGAACAGTGTTGCCACGTCGACGGATGTGGGCCCCCTTTGTCATAAACGCACTTAAAACGGTCCAAACAAGCAACTAGTGTTTTTTGCAAAAGAATATGAAAAAAATTAGTGCTTTTTGGCACAATTCCGTATATGTATGGTTCCTGCAAATCTAGCCTGAAGTGTCGATGTTTTTTGCAATTCACTCTCATTTCAGCACAAAGAGAAAAAATCATTAAAGAAGACTGAACCTTAACTATCAACTGTCCGAGAACATGTTCTCCTAGCTAACGACAGCAGATAGTACATGGAGCCTCTCGTGACGGCCCAGGTAGCACTACAAGAATCACCTAGAAGTCGTTCCACACAAATAATAAGATACTATCAAGTGCTACTACTGCATCTCTAGTTTCAAGGAACTGAATTCAAATGCATTAGCATTGAGGAAGCTGTGGAGTGGAGCCATGCGTTGCAGGATGCATCCTACTCCACTCAGGTGTAAGGACTCATCAACTCTGCTGCTGCTGCTCCCTCCCCAGACTGCAGTATCAACACATCCATCTCACTAATTTCAGACAGAGGGAGAGGAGTTCCCCTGGTTGGTTGTGCTTTTTCTAAAAACTTACACTTTTTTTCAAATTTCATGAACTTGAACCAATACACACATCAAGAGGACAAACAGTCTCCCAACTCACCTTCCAGCACAATCGAACACACGAAGGCAATGTCAGCACTCCTATGGCCCTGTACACCTTACCAAGAGCGCGTGTTCCACAGAAAGTATAGACACAACTCAGAGAAAACAGTCCCATGCAGGCTATGCCAACTGTGAAAATCTAAAAACGATGAAGCTAGGGAACAAACAATCAACTAAACAGTAGCAACAGTTCAAAAGTATTATCATACACTCGTAGACAATTAGGAATCATCAATATCCATTACAATAACTTCAAGCAAGGAAATACAGGGGTCCCATACAAGCTATGCCAATGTGAAACCGAAAATTCAAAGGAGTGCTCGTCCACGCCTGCTCATGGTATCCTACACCGTCCGTCACCACCAAGATCTGACACACCGAGTGCTCATGGGACATAGCACGCTGTTGTAATGCACGTGTTGGCCCACCAAGCATTGTGACGTCGTCAGGTTGCTAGAGGACTTCACGTCCAGCTCCGTCATGTTGCTACGGCCAAGTCATAGCCTCACGAGTGTAGTTATATACTTCCACAATATGGAAACACATATTCATGTATATTAAAAAAAATCCTTATACGCATATTCATAATATCAGTCGTGTATTGAAAAATGCATTGAATATTTGTATCTTTTTAAATGCAGACCCTTAAAGCAACTTCAATCGGCCGACCCAAACGGACGTCGATTTTGTCCGTTTGGGTCGGTTCAGCGGACACCCATGTTCACTTTCGCATTGGGGTTGGCGCTTGCGCTCAACGCTGGCCCAAACCATTTTTAAGGTCGTGCGAAAAAAATAACGCAAATATTTCAAAATTAAAAAGTTAATTAAACATAAATGCCGGTCACAAAGGCCGGCGAGAGTCCATGAGTCCACATTACATTAAATAAAA
Source organism: Triticum monococcum (assembly GCA_034509565.1). NCBI lineage: Eukaryota > Viridiplantae > Streptophyta > Magnoliopsida > Poales > Poaceae > Triticum > Triticum monococcum. The sequence goes on along the minus strand of CM067847.1, from coordinate 6,133,061 downwards.
ACTTTTTTTGCGGCGAAAATAAAAACATTTAATAAAACTAAAAATGAGGAGGAGGCGCGCTGCCCTTCGTCGAGGCTGGTGAGGTCGACGAGCGCTGGCGTCGGACCAGCCCAGGGGAACTCCGTCCCCCAGGCTGTGGCGAGACGTCCTCCGACACTGGGTTTACCGCCGCCGACTGGGCAGCGCGGGCACGACGCTCCCCCGCCTCGTGCCGCTCCTCCTCTGCGTCGCGCTCCCACTGCTCGAGGTGCTCGCCCTCATGACACTCTTTTGCCAACCAGCGCTGCCCCACTGTTTGAGGTAGAGCTTATCCCATGCCGGCTTCTCTCCAAGGCAGACAGGTGGCGTGCTGACCCACTCGCGCGCCACTCCGTCCCATGTGTACCGTTGGGGCCGACTTACCGCCAATGACGACCGACGCCTCTGAGCCCTAGTGGCCCTACCGCCATAGCCGTCGTCGCTAAAGAAGCGGTCTGGGGCCACCGTGCCGGTGTCTGAACACCCGAGGCCGCTCCGCTCGCACTCGCCAGCCCCACCTAGGGGACCGTGGCATCCTCACCAGGTCCACGTACCCAGCCGCGCCACTCGACCAACAAAGCAACATGAGCACGCCCAGCCCCTTGTGCGTACACGCCTCCCAGTGCGCGCACTGCCACGCCGCACCAACCACCATCCGACCCCCAAGCTCACTACCCTCCGGAGCTCGTAGCTCAACCAAGGAGCCGCAAAAAAAAGAAAAAACCGAGTTGCCACAGACGCCGCTCGCAGCAGCTCACCCCGCAGCACTACGACTCAGGTAAAGCCATGCTGGATCTGACCTAGGATGACCAGATCCGGATGCCACGCATGTCCGCCACGCTCAGCCACATGATGTTCATCATGTACGTGAAAATATATTCATCATAATTTTTGAAAATATTCATCGTGTATTGAAAAAGGTTCATCATGTATTAATATTTTTTCATTTGTTTTTCAAAAACAACATCGTGTTTTAGAAAGTATTATTTGCACTAAAAACTTATTCATTGAGTAATTAAAAAATAGTTTTTGCGAGAAAACTTCTATTCCATTTACCTTCAATCATGGCGATACAACGAACACTAGAAATAACGAAGATTGTATCTAGATCCGTAGATCACCTAGCGACGGCTATAAGCACTGAAGGAAGCCTAAGACGCACCGCCGTCATCGCCCCTCCCTCGACGGAGTCTGGCCGAACTTATTGTAGTAGACAGTTCGGAAGTTATCGTGCTAAGGCCCATAGGACCAGCACAGTAGAATAGCAGCCGCCGCCGATGCAGAGAAGCGTAGATCGGAAGGATCCAGCCTAAAGACACCCCAACATAGACAAACTACGACTAGGCCCGAGCAAATCCACCAAGCACATGCCCGTTGGAGACACATCTTCACATGCTCACCGATGATGCTAGACATACCACTGGGACATGAGGCCGGGGAGAACCTTATTCCATCTTCAGGGAGCCGCCGCCGTCTCGTCTTCCTGAAAAGGAAGAAACCCTAACAAAACTCGACGGAACATCTAAAAATAGAGCCCTCCCGTCGGGAAAGGCCGGGATCCACCGCGCCGCCACGGCCCTAAGGCCACCGGGGACAGGGCAAACCGGCGGCGATGCCGACGGGAGGCAGAGGAGCTTGTAAATATAAAAATCTTCCCGTGTTTAAAAAACGATGAACATTTCATTAAAGATGATGAATCTTTTTTAATCATATTGTGATTTTCTAAAAATAATATTAACATTTTCCCAGAAAAGTTTTGCCATATTTTAAAACACGATAATCAGATGTGAAAACAAAATTGTTCTCATATTTTAAAAATGACGCACATTTTTTAAAACATGTTGATATTTTGTAATCATGGTACCATTTTCTAAAAACACGATAAACATTGTTCCAAAAAAATGTGTTATTACCATTTTATGGTGTTCGCATATTTTAAAAACACACTAATCATGATGTTAAAATATAATGAATTTTCTAGGTGTGTTATAATATTTCTTGTAATGTGATGAACGTTTTTCTAATAGATCCTAAATTGCTTTAGAAAATATCCATTGACAAAACATGCGCAACGAACCTTTTGAAATACATATTTTTTTCAATACACGGTGAAAAATCTGTTCAAGTACACGATGGGCATTCTTTTTAAAAATTCATGATGACTTTATAAAATACACTACGAACATTTTCTTAAAACATCCAAAAATAAATGAACATTTTTCAAACATGACGACCAAAAGTTGGCCTAACTCTACACCTCCGTTCTTACTCACTAGCATTTTAGCTGAGTCTGCCTGGAGCTCTTTTGTTGAATAATAAAGCTCTCCAAGTTCGACGCAGAAAATAGTCACCACGAAAAAGGGCATCCAAAGGATGGGTTCATTCAAAGCTCTCCAAGTTGAATAATAAGATTTTTTTTTTTACCTTTTTATATGTGGCATACACAAAAAGACAAACACATCCATCACAATGAGCTTTTTTCTTTACTTACCAGGCCAGATTTTTGCACCATCGTAGTGTCGTCATTTCAGACGGCGCTGTCACCGTATGATAGTGTTAGACGTTGCAGATATTTCTCTGCTCTCTACTATTGCATTCAATACACATAGGAACACGTTCTTGTCCCATTCGTACAAGTAGAGGGAGCAGTCGAGCTCGTGTGCTCTATCGCCGCTTTCAATGTGAAACTCTAAACAATGAAGCTACGGAACAAACAATCATTACAACATCTGAGCAGTAGCAAATACTGGAGTTCAAAAGTATTATATATCATGCACGCATTGACAATTCGGAATCATCAATACCCTTCACATTAGCTTCAAGGAAATAAAAATCCCAGCCTAATAATATGCTGCTTCATGCTTCTTTGGAGCTCTTGTTACTCAATTTGCATCTCCCTTTTTGGCCCAGCTTTTCCATGTAAGAGTGGCAAACACATACATCTGATCATATGTCTGGTCAACCATGCAGAAATAAGCAGTCCTCCATGCTCTCTTAAACAACAAGACACAAAACACCACCGAGAGACCCAAAATAAATCCCATAGCGAGTCCAAAATAGAAGGTCATTGGCTCGAAGGAATGTTCATTCCGTTTTTTATCATCTTACCTTGTTACATTCTTTCCGGGGCAACTGTTTGGAAGAGGAGTACCACAAAGACCACTGTTGCCATTGTACATGGAAGGTTGCTCTGTGTAGAGGGTGTCAAGCTGACGCCCTGATGGTATGCATCCTGTTAGATTGTTATCAGACAAGTCCAAGTAGCTCAAATAGGTTAAATCTGATACGCTCGAAGGGATTCCACCAGAAAGCATGTTCCTTGAGAGGTCAAGTGATTCCAAAGCCTTCAAGGTCCCAAGCTTATTTGGGATTTTCCCACTCAATCGGTTCCACAATAGATTCAAGTTTATCAAGGCATCAAGAACAACTATTTCTTCTGGTATTCTCCCAGTTAATTGGTTGAAAGACAAGTCAATGCTCACCAAATCTAAAATGCCAATACCATAATCAAGTTCACGTCCCTTGATAGCCACAGAGGAAAAGTCATATTTACGTACAATAGAAATTGCTGCGCTCCGTGAAGAAAAAATTCACTCTCAAGATCATGGTTCGGAAACTCGTTTTCGATGGTACAGACATGGGAGGTAATCCGAAAACTTATGTTCATGCTACTGACATGAGTGTTACTTCTGACGGAGACGGTGCTAGAACTGACGCATGCACATCAAAAGTGATCCTAGAATCAGGTGTCACGTCGATGGTGCTTGGAGGACATTCAGCCGTGTCACCGTTGGAAGAAGTAGCAGGCAACTCAGCAGAAGAAGCAACCGAGCTTGAAGGGGAAAGCAGTGCCAACACTCGGTCTGATGCTTTGCTTAGCAGGCCGAAAGTACAGGCCATGGACACCTGCACTGGTGGCTCAGAAGCTGAAAATGAGCATGGCTCATGTGCTACGCTAGTTAGCCTAGCTTTGGCTGCAGAAGGAAAGTTATACAAAGCCGCACAAGGAGACAGTGCATAGGTAGCCATCCAGAAAAAGGACAAAGTTCCTACAGCCGGGAGCAAGGAATGCTAGCATTAGGAGCAACGTGTGATGGCCATGCTAGCAGCAAAATTGGTGATGCACGTGGAGCTGAGCGAGCAGCTTCGTGCATGGCACTAACGTATTCAAAGTCAGAGGATACAAAGGAAGAGTGTTTGCTTGTTTCGCCAAGAGCAGTATGCGAAGCAAAAGGCAAGACTATCCTGAAGGTGCAAGGAGCCGTGCAAGCAACGTGGCCTTCGACAGTAATGGAGGAAAGGAGACCACCACCTACAACTGTATTTTTACAGCCGGTGTTGCACCCACATCTGGAGAAAACTCTTCGGACGCTTGACCCGGTAATGGAGAAATGGAGTGGGCGATGGTGTCTAGCAAATGCCGAGGAATCGGTGGAATTCAAGGGCGCAAATACGAAGGAGTATTGGTGTCAGGCTATGGAAGAGGAGTTGAGGTCGATCCATGGCAATAATGCATGGGAGCTTGTGCATCTTCCCAACAATGAAAAAGTCATGGATCTCAATTGGGAATTAAGATCAAGAAAGATGTCGAAGCGTCCGTGAAACACCTAGTGAGGCTAGCTAGTAGCCAAAGAGTACGTGCAAGAGGAAGGTGTGGACTTCAAAGAAGTGTCCATCCCTATTGCAAAGATGGAATCGGTGAGATTACTCATAACTCTTGCGACTCAAGAATCATGAAGGATACATCACATGGATGTAAAATCCGTGTTTTTGAACAAAGAGTTACAATGAGATGTTTATGTGAACCGACCACCCGGATTCATCAAAGAGGAAGAAGAGTACAAGGTACTGAACCTTCACAAAGTCTTGTACGAGCTACAGCAAGGCTCTCGGGCACGAAACATCAAACTTGATCAGACGACGGTTTCTCTTGGATTTGAGAAAGCCCCACTAGAGTATGCAATGTACAAGCAAGGTGAAGGAAAGGATCGTCTACTAGTTGGCATCTACGACGACGACCTATTGATAGCTGAAGCAAATGAAGAGGTGATTGCAAAGTTCAAGCTACAAATGAAGGAGCTTTTCAAAATAGATGATCTCGACCTATTGAGTTACTACCTCGGGATGGAGGAATATCAAAACCCAGAGGGAATCACACTATGCCAGAAGGCATACGCATGAAAGGCACTTGAAAGTTGTGGCATGAAATATTGCAATCCAGTTGATGCTCCAATGAAACCTCATGTTGAGATGATCAAGAAGGAGATGGTGAAACTACTCAGCTACAATGGTAGTGACAAGGAAGGAATTGTTGATGACCGTAAGACTATCTCGGACATGGCATATTTTCTTAGTGGAAGCATAGTAAGCTGGTTATCACGAAAGCAAAAGTGGTGACATCGACTTCAAGTGAAACAGAGTGTCAAGGTGTGTGGCTAGGGAGGCTACACGGTGATCTCATGGATCGAGATCCGAAACAAGTGGTGCTCAACGTTGACAGTTAGTCTACGACTTTTCTACGCGAGGATCCAGTGTAGCGTGAAAGGAGCAAGCACATTGATATGATGTATCACTATATAAAGGACTGCGTGAAAGAAGGGAAGACGTAGGTCAACTACAATCGCACCGATGATCATCTAGCACACATCCTAAGCAAGGCTTTGAATCAAAAGAAGTTCTTAGAGATGTGAGAAAGATCGGCATCGGAGCTGTAACGTAACGACGTCATGTTTAGAGGGGGAGGGGGTGATTGTTGGAAAAAACACGACAAGACGTATCCGTGTCCAGCACTATGTGCATGTACGTGTCTGTTAGTTTTCCTATCCTTCACCAAGTAAGATTAGATTCGTTGGCAAGTTAGCTAGCTAATATATATACTTATGTACCCCTGTACTCTTTGTACCGTGAGATCGCAAAGCAATAAAGTAAAACAGGAACCACACGTTCGTGTGGCAATACCTTTGCTTCGTGTGCATGCGTGAGCACTAGATTGATCCTTCGATAGACTAGCTAGCTACTACGTGCGTGGTTCGTCTCGCCATATTTCGCTTCGGCCAAGTGCATCGGTCAACAGCCGATTGATTGAGGCTCGTCAGCGTTGTTTCGTTCATCGTCATTGTTGTTCGTCGTCGGTCGTCGCTGTCGTCGGAAAGTACTTGTCGTTGGGTCCGGGCCAACAAACTCTAAGGATAGATGTACGAGGTAGGTAGTTATCTCTCCAAATGTTAACATTCTAACCATCTTTAATGCGCCAAAGACTCCTTCAAAAGTTTCAGGCCAGACAAACTTTCCAAGTAAATCAATATTCAAAAAGGTGACCATTATGATAATTTTTTGCCTTCATCGAGGCACACAAAGAGAATCTTTTTTTTTTTTTGAGCTTACAAAGAGAATCTTGAGTTACCAACAAACTCCAAGACTGTCTTAGCCAGAACAGCATGATTGAATATACACAGGTCACAGAAGCCCATACATCCATGTACTTTTTAAGCTTTGGTTGCTTTATCCCACTCAAGCCAATGAATTTTCTTCCACTCATCCTCACCCCCCCCCCCCCCCCCCCCCCAAACCCCCCACGCCATCACTAAAATTCAAGGATAATCTGAGATAAATCATCACATAGACTCATTGGGAATTCAAAAACCCTTATAGCTTAAGTTGGTACGCCCAAAGCACCAATTTAACCAAAGTTTTCTTGGCCGCCCCAGAAAAATATTTTTTAACCAAATCAGCCCTTCAATGTACCAGCTTTCATGCGCCCCTCAGTAATGGGAAGCCCCGAATAGTTATCATCAAAGCAATTTGCGACCATCTCAGGAATAACTATAACCGCTACTTGGTCTTAAATACTGCATCTTTTACCAAACAAGATTTAACACTTGAGAGGTCTCAATTATTGGCATGTTCCCAACTCATACCATGCCAAAAAAATCTTAATAACCAACTCTTGATCAAGAGGGTCTTTGAAAAATAATAGAAGGTCATTTGCAAAGAAGTAAATGAGAAACCCAGGCGCTCGGCTACAAATTTTGAAGTCTTGAAGCAGCCCCTGGTTGTAGCATCATCCAAGAGAATCGACAGGGCATGAACAACCAACAAAGATAGGTAGGGTGAGTGATGGTCACCTTGGCTAATCCCTCGAGTTGGAGTGAAATAATCCAGTAGATGACGATTGAAGAGAATAGTGTATTTTATCGAGGTAACACAAGTCATGATCTATCTAGCCCAACATGAAGAAAAAAGAAGCACCCGAAGCATGCCTCCCATAAAAATTCCAATCCACTCTAACATATGCTTTTGCGAAGTCAAATTTGTAGTCACAAAAATGAGCACGACCATACTTTAAAGTACTCATGGAAAGCATACGTTAAAAGGCGATTAGGGCAGTATCCGTGATCATACAACACTCTGTGAAGGAGAAGTCATACCATCAAGAATAAGCGGCAAACGGTTAACCATGCAGTTGGATATACTTCTGTAGATAACATTGCAGAGGCTGATGGGGCAATAGGGTGTTACTAACCTCATCATCAGTGAAAGGTTGACAAAGTTCTTCATTTATCTCCAAAGACACCCTAGGCTGTAAAATAAAGGATCGGTACGCATTAGCATCGTTAGCATACAACGAAGTAAAATAATCATGTAGCCCATCCAACATATTCGTGGATGCCCCACCTCCAAGTACACACTTTTATTCTTTTTAGTTCTGCGACAAGGTTTTAGATTAAAGAAACTCATACCACGGTCACCATCATATGGAGCACCTATGTTGTACCAGGCTCCACGCCTGCCCATGGAAACAATGCAAAGTGTTTCAATTATCCGCAGCTTAGAATTGGGCATATGCATATATATGTTAGATAGATCGTGCTAGTAGTGAGGACTTCAAACCCCCTGAGAACACCTCAATTATCCAAGCACCACCCGTGTATTCTACTCTCTTTTCTTTTACCGTCTCCCCTTATTGTTCTTAGTTAATTAAATACCCTGTTTTATTGTTTCCATAGCAACTGGTAGAAAAAAAGTATTTCTAGACTACGGTGTAGGTGCGAACGTAGCTGCGTCCGTGAGCACACAGTTGTAGGGTTAGAAGTTGCTTGCACGTTGCTCCCTGTGGGTGACAAACTCTACTTATCATGAATTGTAATAACCTTTTGCACTTGAAGGCCATCAATGGCTAGAACCTTCTTTTAGAGAAGAAATAGAAGAAGTTATACATCTTGTTTTTTAGAACGGAGAAAGTAATGAATAACGAGTGCATCTCCACCGAGAAAAAAAAAAGAAGAAGCCAATGGCAATTAAGCATGTATGTTTCTTGGCAATTAAGTGTGTATGTTTCTCATGTGCGTAAAGATGTAAGGTTCAGAAAATTGAAGAATCTATGTGAGCTTTCAGTTGTGATGGTTGAGGCAAAAAAGCATGAACAATATGATATTGTTTACAAGCTTCTTAAGTTATTTTTTTTGCGGGTGTACAAGCTTCTGAAGTTGGTTCTAATTCTTCCAGTAGCCACTGCTAGTGTTGAAAGGTTATTCTCCTCAATGAACTATGTGAATAATCAGTTAAGGAACAAAAAATGGGTGATGAATATTTGAACATTTGCATGGTTACATTTGTTGAGAGAGAATTCTTCAACAAAGTGAAAGACGAGGATATCATCAATCTCTTCCAGAAAGTGGATCGCACAGTTATATTGTAATTCCTTTTCTATTTTGTAATGTTCTTTAATTGTCAGAGATATTGCCACAATGTCATTTGGTTACTGTTATGGATATATGGTCATTGGCTCATGCTGGGGGTTGTTTCCTACACATTTGTTGTCCTATATAGTATAAATTGCTATTGAATTGCATAAGTTTTATTTACAATGAATACCAAGGAGCAAATTGCTGGCTCCGCCACTACATGCACCATATCTTAGGAAAAAGACGCGTGGGGGACCATGTCATGGAACGAGCGACCCGTGTGGGTTCAGGGGGCACGTGCAGGCATAACAGTGGGCCGCCTTGACACGTGGTTGGCGGTGGAAGGGGCTGATGGGCATTATCAGCCGGCCGAAAAGGAAACAAAGAAAAACATTTGGATCGAAAAAGGCAGATGACAAAGGCATAAGAAAGCGTGAGCCGGCACCCCGCCAGAAAAAAAAGCGTGAGCCGGCCCATGTGCAGGCGCGTTTTCTTAGATTCACTAGGGCGTTTGCCAAAAGGATTTTCCCTGTCGGCGACCTCCTCTCCTCTATGCACGTACATACGTGTTCGTACATCACCATTGTATTGTGCCGACCTGCTGCATGACACGATGATGCACACGTCGCGAGAAGTCGAGGACAGATCACCTAGGCTACTCGGCGGGCACTTTTCTGGCTAAGGTAGAAGCAGCCTTTTGGGTTGCTGCTCCTGCTACGTACATCCTCGTATATAGACGCTCGCAGGACGCCAAGGGTGCTACAGTACCACCTCGTGATCCACTCCCATTCCATCCTCGCGATCAGCATTCCGGCCGGCGACGGTGACGGCAAAGGGCAGCGGCGCAGCAGCAGAAGCAAGAAGCTCATCCGGAACCGATCGAGGTGCGTACACGCCGCAAAAGAAAAGAAAAGCAGATGCATCGATTCCCTAAAAAGAAATTTGAATATGCGCGCGCGCACGCAACATTTGATTGGTCCGATCGAGGGGAGCAACAGCACGCACGGCTCCACTCCATTTTTCAGGGTGGAGGCGCCCACTCCCCACTGCATTACGCGCGCCCACATGCATGGTTTATTCCCACGCCGCCGCTGCACTCTCCACACCCATACACTGGTTTAGATTCGGAGGAGGCCACGGCAGGAAGATGTAGATCTTGCCGGCGATGGGATTGTCGTTGTGCGGGGAGCGCGGGCACCTGGGCGTGCCATCGTGGGGAGCGTGCGGTATACCACCAGCGTACGCCGGCCGGTAAGGTCGACTGGTCGTTCGGCGGCAATTCCGAGGAAGCCCAATTCGTCACCGTTTGGACCTCCGCTGCTGCCTGTATTGCAGCCTTCGATCGTCTCCAACTCCGACCGCCTAGATCTCCACTCGCCAGTGATTCCTTCTTGTGCACACACATCTCTCTCTCTCTCTCTCTCTCTCTCTCTCTCTCTCTAGCTAAGCAAGTAGCAACACTACATGAGTCCAACAGCAGCAGGTATATGGTTCCCACATGCTTTTGTCTGAATCTGAGTAGTAATTGAATGCGAGTAGAGCATGCTTTTGTCTTTTTGAGACATTATTCATACTGGATTTGACATTTTCTTTCTCTACGTGCATTTCGAAACTTGGATTTCAACCTTTTAGGGGATGTAGACATATGTCCTGTGAATGTCCACAAATCTTTTTAGATTTTTTCCAAAGCGATTCAAATTTTAGTTTTTCATTGTTGGAGCATGAGAGCAAGTGAGATTTTGGAGCAATCTGAGTAGTAACTGAATGCTATGAGTGCTTTCCGGTATGGTTCCAGCTGGGCTCCGAATGCTATCGTGCTATCTTTTCTTATTGTTCTGAAAAATCTGAGTAGTAACTGTATCCCCGTAGCTAGAGTAGAGCATGATTTGCTTCTATCGCATAAATAAATTGCATTTGGTTCAGTATATCCAAAAGAGTTATACTAGGCAGAGGCATGGCCATTTTATCATCATTAATTTTTGTTTTTTGTACACCAAAGCACCTTGCACCCCCGCTCGAAAACATAGCAACATATATCCAAAAAATCAAAAACTTTGTAGCTTGGATTATGACCAAGTGTTTTAGGTTCTTGCAAAATTTGGTGGTCAAATGACATCCGAGGAGCCTCGCAAAAAAAATTTGTGCTCAAACATATGAACAGTAAACTTGGGTGTAGAGCAGAGTTTGTATTTCATTTTGTACTGAGCTCCTCGGATGTCATTTGGCCACCACATTTTGCAAGCATATAAAACATTTGCGCATAATCAATGCCACAAAGTTCCATACTTTTTTGATATTTTTGCATAGTTGGTTTGATTTTACCGTTCATTTTGTGGGTGCAGCCACTACTTTCCATTTCAGTAATTTCATCCTTGTACTATCTTTGGTATCTGTGTTATCTTCCTTTTTCCGCACTATCATCATTTCAGTAATCTCATCCTTGCACAATTACCATCAGTAATGAACCATGAATAATTAACAACACACAACCAAAAGGCAGCAAATCTTGTTGTCTGTCTTAACTTTTTTTTTTTGAATTTTCAATTGGGAAATTTCCCCCCATCAAAAAGCAGCAAATTTTGAATTTTCAATGGCTGCTTTCTTTTCTCTTTGTTCCATTACTATTTCTGTAGGCACATGAATTCTTCTAATTTGCCATTCTTTGCAGTTTGTTGTTAATATGTGGCTGTCAAACTAATTATCATCAGAAATAGAACTACGAATAGTTGACCACACACAACCAAAAACAACAAATCTAGTTGTCTTTTTTCGATAGAGTGTGGATTTTATTGGCTCAAAATGAAGCATCAAGAGAAAACAGCAAATCTAGTTGTCTGTCTTAACTTTTTCGTTTTTGAATTTTCAACGGGGGAGTTTTTCCCACCTGAATCTTTGCCATTAACAGGGGCCAAAACGCCCAGATGTGTTGCATGTACAACATGCATGACAGCAGAGAGGTACAGGGGGAGAGAGGGGGGTGTTTCGAATCGAACGGGCATCCGCCGCAGCATTCAGAGCTTTCGGAAGCCGCACCCTCCATAGCACGGCGTCCTCCATGTAGAGCTTCAGCAGCTGAGGCAGCAATGGGGGCATCCTGCCTTGTTTTGTATTCTTTGTCTGTCTTAACTGAAGGAACATCCTGTACTATTTCTTGGATGCTTTCTTTTTTCCTGTATGTTCTGTTACTATTTCAAAAGGCACAAAAATTCTTCTAATTTGTCATTCTTTGCCGTTTGTTGTCAATATATGGCTGTCAAACTAATTTCTTTTTCTTTGATGCTTTTTTTTCTGTCTGTTCCGTTATCGTTGATAGTAGCCGAATCCGATCCTTTTCCAGGATCGTATGAAAAGGAAACATGTGGCTGTCAAACTGATTACTTTTTATTGGCTCAACTCAAACTAGCTATGAACGTGCATCTCTCTTTATCTCTCAGTAGTTGTATATGTGCATGTAACTGAGGGAATACTACGGAATATAACAGGTAATGTGTCTGCAGGTTGACGCACCCTTCACACAAACCTCTCCACGCCCTACCCGGCCGCTAAGAGAATGAGTTTTCAGTCCTGGAACCATCCTGCGGCGGTGCAGCATATTGTGCGCAATGAACAAGCCATAGTCGACAACCTTACTGAAGATAACGCGACAAGGGTGTTGGCTAGCAGAAGGACAGCAGAGGGCGAACAGTTGTACTTAGTCTATGATCAGGGTAGTGCTGGGACTAGTCCCCCAAATAAGCTGCTCGTCAAGAAGTTCCACAATGCAAACCCAGCGCTACAAGTAGACGGCAATGTCATGTACCGCTGCAACTCGGAGATGTTCCTGTTAGCCAACATTTCTCACAAAAACATCATCAAAGTTGTAGACCACATCCAGAGGGAAGACGCAATCATGCTCATTTATGAGTATCCGGTTCATGGAAGCCTTCGATCCTGGCTGCACCAACCCATGGATGCCGGTCGGCACCTGAGCTGGCCGGACAGGAGGGGCATCGCCATTGGTGTGGCCAGAGGGCTCCGCCAGTTACACCACAGATGCAACAAACTGTTTGTCCACCACAACATCAACTCCGAAAACATCTTGCTTGATCAGAATTTCAAGGCCGTGATAGCCAGCTTTGGCGCTGCACAGGTTAACATGGCGGGGCTCGGCCAACCCTTGCCAATCACGGACCTGCGTCCTGGTAACTTTGGGTACGCAGCTCCAGGTAATGGAATTCTGTCTTAACTTTTGTTAGTTACAGTGAATTATTATGTCTTAACTAGCTTGGTCTTTTAACTAATACTACAAATGATTAACTGCAGAATATGGGTTGGGGAAAAACCAGCTGACGGAGAAGGTAGACATTTACAGCTTTGGAGTGCTGATGCTGGAGCTTGTCACGGGCCTCCTCACCGGCTTTCTGATGTGATGCTCGTTGTTTTTTTTTTTTGAAAGAACATTCACGCATGCATGTATGGACCATATGATGACTCGTTTGAACTAATTTGAATAACGTCGACTGTTCTACCCTTTTCTCATAACATTCTATTGCCCTATTGTGTTCAGTTCACCTATGCAAAATTCCGCTGCTTAGTCTCCTTCTCTTTGTGCAAACTCTTCTTGCTGCTAGTTCTGAGGACTTGAACAAGCAGTATCTCAACATAACATTATCCTCAGGATTATTATTATTTACATTCTGCAGGATCCCGCAAAAACGAGACTTCCTTTGTTTCTCCTTCATTCAGGCTCCTAAGTTGTGCATATTTTTTAGTTACTTATTTAAGAAGAGCGGCTTAGTATATTGCCAACGGAACCTGAAGAATTCTTCGGGACTACATCCCAAGCTCTTTTGCCATATTCTTTTCTTGATATATTCTGCCTGTGTAAATTTGTAGATTCACAACGCTTCTCGGTATGGATGGATGGATGGCTTCATTAGTGTTCTCTGATGGGCAGCACCTTGATCAGGTAACCTCACTACACTACTCGATATGGTCGTAGAATGCTTTTATGATTAACTAAGTAGTATAGTTAAGCATCATCTAGGTGACTAGGAGTGAATTTGCAAATAGCTCATATAGGTAAACAATCTCCAACATAGTTATTAGTGGGTTTAATTTCTCTATACATAATATTTATTTTTCTTTCCGTGTATAGATTTCTCATGTACTTTGTGTGTTATGCTTTCATTTTAATATTTTTTTTTTCCGATGTGAAGTCTCTGTCTGTCCATGTTTATCTTCTGCCCTTCAGTTACTAGCTTGGTTTTTTTTTTCAGCCAATCGGCTACCTAATTCAATGATTAGTATCAAACGCTGGACCAGTTTTAATAACGTTATAGAAAAATATGCCTCATGTGCTCTGATTCTAAGATTTTAGATCGCCATTATCATTCTCATGCATATGGTTTCCGTGCATGTTGTATAAAGGCTTTTGTGTTTCTGCACCAGTGGAATGCATTCCAAATTTGCATTAGACTATCAGATCTTAGTTGATGTTGCACTTCCTCTTTGGGGAAATTCTTTCGCCTTGGTTCTTAACCGAAGGAAATTCTTTCTGCCGTAGTTTACCTATCACAGATCTTATCGCTTAGGGCTCTTTTCTTGTTTTTTTAAGCGTCTACACATAGCTTTGGTCTTATATGACTTTGCTATTTGTCGGCGTGTTTTTTACGTGTGTGTGTGAGTTGGTGTTGGCTGTGTGCATCCTAATTATGCAGAGGCCGGGTGTGTGCTCATGTGTTATGTATCTTCTTGATGCTTCATTTTTAGTTAATAAAATCCATCCTTTATCAAAAAAAAACTATTTATCTTAGGGGAAATCCTCCGACTTCAGCGCGACCTAGGACATCTTAGAATACTTGTATTTTGTCTTTTTTTTCTTACTTTTTGAGACCGAATTTGGTTTGGCTATGTGCATCTTAGTTATACGGAGGCCGAATGTAATAATTAAATCTTTTAAGTAATTATAAAGCGCCCATTGTCCAAAAAATATATTTTATAACTTACATTTAATAGCAAGATAGGCATATGCGAATATAATGAACACCACATTCGGTCTCAAGAACATCAAATGTACAAGCACTAACTCGTAGAAATAAACCTCCAGATGTACCATCAAGAGCAGGTGCCGCAAGATACCATTTCTAGGGCCAGAATTGTTTCTGAGCCAGAGTTCAGAGAATTCATGCTTCATGGTTTCCTCTAAAACAATGAAATGAACTCTTGACTAAACTATGATTTCTCCGAGGAATCTTAACTTTGAGGGTATCTGACACATTTGATGCCTAAAAAGGCACACAAAAGCAGTTGGGACACACATGTATTATACTAGTATACGTTGACAAAAAGAAAAGAAAACCTAGGAGCTTTCTTTTCTTTCATTGTTTGGTAAGGGACTGAACAAAGCTGGCAGTTGAAAGTAACTAGCAACGGCCGGTCGTCCAAGCTTGTTATAATTATTAGGTGAAGATCCAACCTCGTTTTCGGCAAAGTCCTGGCATCTTCATACTTTGTGGGTTAACTATGACCATTAACTGTACCAATAATATGTGAATCATGTATTGTAAAAAAAATGTCATCCGTTGACAACTTAAAAGTGAGCAACCACCTAATAAACAAAACTCAGATTTTTTTTGATGAAAACCATACAGAAAAAAATTCAAAACATTTTTACTTCTAGTACAGATATGCATAGTGGCCAGCCTGTTGGTAGTGTAGTATTCCATTCAAAATACTTATCGGAGAAATAAATGTATTTAGATGTATTTTAATTCTAGATACATTTATTTTTATCTATTTTTTCAACATGTGTTTCCGAACGGAGGGAGTACTAATCAAGGAAGATTCATGTTTGAATCTCATGCACAAATTTCCATCCTTCTTCAATAAACGCAAGACCTCCACCAAACTTCGCTTAAGACCTGACAGTTGTAAAATTCACCGAGTCACATGGAAAAGACCAAAAAGACAGGCAGCCTCATTTCAGCAGAGAGCGTAGAGCCTCATTTCAGCAGAGAGCGTAGAAAAAAAGGACTAGGGTACGTGCTTATTTGAGGAGTCACGTGATCCTACTTTTGTATACGGTTTTAAAAATGTGCGTGTTGGACCATCTACAGCAGGGGCGGAGACAGGCCCCAGGCCCCCAGGGCCTGGGCCCGGGGCATGAGGCCCAACTTCTTTGGTGACTATAGTGTACCAGAGACGTGAGGCCCAAATCCAGGGGTATTGCTTGAAGGCAGCCCGGGGCGCGTTGCCGGCCTGGTTCCGCCACAGCCAGGTGCCCAAAAGCTACCTCAAATGTCCGGATGGATGCTCCGGCCACGGACCGGTCACAAAAATGCGATACATACGGACGCATTAAACATGCCTCAAACACTCGGGCTGACCGTTATCCATATTCACCCTAAATATGAAATGGATATGGGGTGTCCAGGCGTGTCTGCCACGTCGGACGCGACAACTCTACCCCACATCAAAATACGTCAAATCCAGCCCCTCGACTGTCGTGGTAATCTCACGTCAGATGCGAGTGGGTGGCTTATCATGGGTGGAGCCATGAGGACGTCATCGGATTCCGGAAGCGAGAGTGAGCACGGGCTCGAAGGCATACGAGACGAATCCAGGTTCGGGGTTCTCTGGAGAGATAGCACCCCTACTTCTGCTAGGATGACTATGATCAACGGCGTACAAGGTTGCTCCTTGAGCTGTTTTGCTATAGGAGGAAGAATGGCAGGGCTAGCTCTCTTCTCCTAGCTATGGTGGTGTATGGGAATGAAGGTTGAACCCTTTGCATGGGTGAGCCCTCAGTAGTTTTATAGGCCAACCCCCAGGGATACAATGGTAATACGGCCGGGTGTAGAACCCGAATGTCAGTGTCTAAGATCGTCGGGTTCTCCGCCGGCTGTTAGGGACCACCTCTAGAGGGCCCCCCGGTGGCCGTGAATCCGGCCGACAGGTAGGGCCCGTCGCCTGCGGGCCACGCTTATTGCCTTTTGTTGTAGCTTCGTGTTTGGTGACGGAGGCTACGTCAGGAGTCGTATGGCTACAGTCCCGCGTCAGGCGGGTTGGTGGCCGCTTGGTCAGCGCACACTGTAGCCACGCTCTGTCTCGTCGGAGTAGGTGAGTGCGGACTCCGAGGAGA
This sequence comes from Triticum monococcum, assembly GCA_034509565.1. NCBI lineage: Eukaryota > Viridiplantae > Streptophyta > Magnoliopsida > Poales > Poaceae > Triticum > Triticum monococcum. The sequence goes on along the minus strand of CM067847.1, from coordinate 6,116,237 downwards.
GGGGAGGGCCGGCTGCTAGAGGCCGGTCCACCCCCAAAGCCGCCTTCCAGTAATGCGCCGTCTTCTGGGAGCCCGCAGACAGGTAGGCCCCGCCGCCTGCGGGCCATACTGGTTGTCCTTTGCGGTAGCATGACCCTTTGCCGACGAGGGCCATGTCATGAGTCGCATGGCTATAGTCCAGCGTCTGGTAGGTAGGTGGCCGCTTGGTCAACTCATACTGTAGCCACACTCCTTCGGGATTCAGGGGAGCAGGTGGCCCTGTAGCCTCACCCCGTCTTGTCGTAGTGGTTGAGCGCGGACTCCGAGGGGAGGAGGGGCCGTCTGCTAGGAGCCGACCTCCCCCAAGGCCGCCTTCTGAGAATGCTCCGTCTTTTGGAAGCCGGACGCTTGGTCCTAGCCGGTCCAAGCCGCCGGCCGCTTGTCTGGAAGGTGTGAGGGGCTTTGCTAGCCCCAGTGTCTTGAAATGTCATTAGGTTCGGATCAGGCTACCTGGGGTCTATGCCCCCGACAGTAGTCCCCGAAGCTGGTGAGGCGCCATGGCTCAAAGCTGGAGTGCCTCAGCAGTTTTCTCCTCCGAGAGATCTAATGCCTTTGCTTTGTCTGGCTTGAAGAAGCCGCCTGCCAGGAGCCGGCCGAGGCAGAGCCGGCCGCCTGATGGATTTGAATCGCTGTGGAGGGCGCCGGGCTGACGCCGTCAGGTGACGCGCTTGCCGCCCGTTGCACGCTTGCCACGTGTTGCCAGCAGGTCAGGCTGGCCTGCCAGCCCACGCACGCGACAGGACGTTGCTACAGGCCCGGGCCCACCACTACAGAGCCTCGGCGCGCGTGTGAATTCGCTATGGTCGAGGTGGGCGGTTGACCTTCCGGGGCAAAGTAATGGCGCGCGGGACTTGCGGGGTCCTGCGGGGCGTGGGCGCAGTTAATGCCCACGCCCCCACTAGGCGTCGCCTCGGCTCTGCCGTTGCCGCCATATAAATAGGGGAGGAGGGGGTGGCCAGAGGCACGCGCGCCCCCTCCATCTGATGACAACTTAAAAGTGAGCAACCACCTAATAATCAAAACTCAGAAATAATAATGAAAACCATACAAAAAAATTCAAAATATTTTTACTTTTAGTACAGAAATGCATAGTGGTTAGCCTGTCTGTTGGTAATATAGTACTTCATCCAGAAATACTTATAAAAAAATGGATGCATCTAAATATAGTTTAGTTTTAGATACATACATTTTTATCTATTTCTTCAATATGTATTTTCGAACGCAGGGAGTACTCAAGGAAGATTCATGTTTGAATCCCATGCACAAATTTCCGTCCTTTTTCCATAAACGCAAAACCTCCACCAAACTTCGCTTAAGTCTTTTCTTTTTTGCAGGAAACTTCGCTTAAGACTTAAAATTCACCGTGTCACATGGAAAAGATCAAAAGACAGCCTCATTTCAGCTGAGAGTGTAAAAAAAAAGGGATACGGTACGTGCTTATCTGAGGAGTCACGTGATCGTACTTCTGTATACGGTTTTACAAATGTGCAGGTTGGACCATCTACAGCCTGGCGCCCTAAAGCTGCCTCAAATATCGGACGCATGGTCCGGTCACGGACTGGTCACAAAAATGCGATACATACGGACGCATTAAACATGCCTCAAACACTCGGGCTGACCGTCATCCATATCCATCCCAAATATGAAATGGATATGGGGTGTCCAGGCGTGTCTGCCACGTCGGACGCGACAAATCTACCCCACATCAAAATACATCAAATCCAGCCACTCGACTATCATGGTAATCTCACGTTACATGCGAGTGGGTGGCTTATCGTGGGTGGAGCCATGAGGACGTCATCGGATTCCGGAAGCGAGAGTGAGCACTCTGGAAGTGAGAGTGAGCACGAGCTTGAAGGCATACAAGACGAATTCAGGTTCGGGGTTCTCCGGAGAGATAGCACCCCTACTTCTGCTAGGATGACTATGATAAAAGGCGTGCAAGGTTGCTCCTTGAGCTGTTTTGCTAGAGGAGGAAGAATGGCAGGGCTAGCTCTCTTCTCCTAGCTATGGTGGTGTATGGGAACGAAGGTTGAACCCTTTGCATGGGTGAGCCCTCAGGAGTTTTATAAGCCAAGCCCAAGGGGTACAATGGTAATACGGCCGGGTGTAGGACCCAAATGTCAGTGTCTAAGGTCGTCGGGTTCTCCGCCGGCTGCTGGGGCCCACCTCTAGAGGGCCCCGCCGGCGGCCGAGAATCCGGCCGACAGGAAGGGCAGATCGCCTGTGGGCCACGCTTATTGCCTTTTGTTGTAGCTTCGTATTTGATGACGGAGGCTACGTCAGAAGTCATATGCATTAGTAGAAAAGAGGGCTTTGGTTCAGGCCGGGTCAGCCCATTAGTCCCGGTTCAGTTCAGAACCGGGACCCATGGGGGCATTGGTCACAGTTCATGAGGCCAGGGGCCTGCCCGGCCTCGTGGGGGCATTGGCCCCGGTTCGTCTGGCCCCTTTGGTCCCAGTTGGTGGGACGAACCGGGACCAATGGGCCTCGCTCCTGGCCCACCACCATTGGTCCCGGTTGGTGGCTTGAACCGGGACCACAGGCTGCCCTTTAGTCCCGGTTCATGCCACGAACCGGAACCAATGAGGTGCCTATATATACCCCTCACCCGCGAGCAGAGCACTCCAGTGCTCTGTTTTTCTCTGGCCGGCGAGGGGAGGGCTTTGTGGTGCTCTAGCTCACCTCCTATGCACATGAGGTGTTCGATGAAATGCCCGAGCCACACTAGTTAAGCTTTCTCCTCTCGAAGCTCGACCTCAAAGCTCCATTTTCCTCGAGATTTGTCTAGGTTTAGTGTCCCGTCACGTCCCATTCCCGTCTTCACCGCCGTCGATCGCCCGCGCCGATCTCATCGCCGACACCACCGTGGCGAGCCTCTTGTTCTTATCTTCTTTCTAAAAGAAAAAAAATTCTTACTTTAGATAGATACTTGTCTAATTTTCTTACTATTTTATTGCTTGTTATTATATAGTGCGATGGTTTTGGTATCCGCCCCCAATGGCCCTCGTCCTGTCTATGATTCAGATGTGGTATATATTATCTTTATAACTATTAGTTCATTTATTGTTTATGAAAATTATGCCGACCAACGTGACATAGATTTTATTTATCTAGGAGGTATGTGAACCGGAAATTCCAACCGACCCTATTGTCAAGAGGTTAAATTTAGTTGAAGAAGAAAACAATTTCTTGAAGGAAAAAATAAAAACAAATTGAGGAGGAGAATATGATATTGGAGTTGCATGTTGCGGATGTCGTCGATGATCACAAGATCAAGATGTTTGCAATGTGCTTGAAGATTAGAAAGATTAGAAAATATGCCATTCATACCGAGGCTTGGTATCATTATGCCATTGGATCAATTGTTACCTTGATTGCGATTATGATCGCATTTGTTTTCGCATTGAAATGTTTTAATGTATGGTTTAATTAATTAGATGCTCTGGAGAGCTATATGTTGTTAGATCAGAACTATGTATGTACTTTGGTTTTAATGTGATGATGAACTTCTATTAATTTGGTCACTTAATTATCTATTCATGATCTTCTATAATGGTTTTTGACACACTTAATTATATATAATGCACGCAGATGAACCGGCAATGGATGTACGATGACAGACACACCTCCGAGTACATTAAGGGCGTGCATGATTTTCTCGAAGTGGCTGAGGCAAACAAGCAGAATGGTTTTATGTGTTGTCCATGCCCTAAATGTGGGAATACGAAGTCTTACTCTGACCGGAAAATCCTTCACACCCACCTGCTTCACAAGGGTTTCATGCCACACTATAATCTTTGGATGAGGCACGGAGAAATAGGGGTTATGATGGAAGACGGCGAAGAAGAAGAGGACGATGACAACTATGTGCCCCCTGAATACAGTGATGCTGCAACGGGGGAAGCTGCTGAAGATCAAGAGGAACCAGACGATGTGCCCAATAATGCTGCAATGGGGGAAGCTGCTGAAGATCAAGAGGAACCAAACAATGTGCCCGATGATGATGATCTCCGCCGGGTCATTGTCGATGCAAGGACGCAATGAGAAAGTCAAAAGGAGAAGCTGAAGTTCGATCGTATGTTAAAGGATCACAAAAAAGCGTTGTACCCCAATTGCGAAGATGGCAACACAAAGTTCGGTACCGTACTGGAATTGCTGCAGTGGAAGGCAGAGAATGCTGTGCCTGACAAATGATTTGAGAAGCTACTGAAAATATTGAAGAAGAAGCTTCCAAAGGATAACGAATTGCCTGACAGTACATACGCAGCAAAGAAGGTCGTATGCCCTCTAGAAATGGAGGTGCTGAAGATACATGCATGCCCTAATGACTGCATCCTCTACCGTGGTGCGTACAAGGATCTGAACGCATGCCCGGTATGAGGTGCATTGCGGTATAACACTGGTAGAAAAAGGGCCTACAGTCCCGGTTCGTAAGGGCCTTTAGTCCCGGTTCCTGAACCGGGACTAAAGTGTCGGTACTAATACCTCGGTTGGTAACACCAACCGGGACTAAAGGAAATTTTATGATTTTTTTGAAAAAAAAATTTGAATTTTTTTTTGAAATTTTTTATTTTCAAATTTCTGAATTATTTTAACCTCTAGTCTGTAATCACCACCCCTCATCACTTCTCAATTTATCCTTTAATCACCCCTCATCATTCCAAATCACCGTGGTGCGTACAAGGATCTGAACGCATGCACGGTATGAGGTGCATTGCGGTATAACACTGGTAGAAAAAGGGCCTACAGTCCCGGTTCGTAAGGGCCTTTAGTCCCGGTTCCTGAACCGGGACTAAAGTGTCGGTACTAATACCTCGGTTGGTAACACCAACCGGGACTAAAGGAAATTTTATGATTTTTTTGAAAAAAAAATTTGAAATTTTTTTTTGAAATTTTTTGTTTTCAAATTTCTGAATTATTTTAACCTCTAGTCTGTAATCACCACCCCTCATCACTTCTCAATTTATCCTTTAATCACCCCTCATCATTCCAAATCATCTAACTTCCCGACCGGTCACCCATCCCTCTCACTACTCCAGCCCAAGCACGCTTAACTTCCGGGTTCTATTCTCCTTCGCTCCAAGTCTGCACTTGTTATTTTCCTAACAATAGTAAGATGTCAATCCTATTAACCTTCAGGAATTTTGCTTGAGCATGAAGTGACACATTTCACTGTTTGAGTTTGAAACTATTGTTTTAAAAAACAATAATTATTTAGTAACACTAATATTTCTTGAATAATTAGTTTGACCATTGTTTGACCACAGTTTGACCAGATTTGACCAAAATTGAAATAACTAAAATAATTATTTAGTAACACTAATATTCTAGAATAATTAGTTTGACCATTGTTTGACCACAGTTTGCCCACTGTTTAAATATTTTTCAATTTTTTCCACTCTAGATCTTAAAAGCCCCGTAACTTTTTTTCTATTAGGTTTTCGAGTAGATGATTTTTCATATAAAAAACTTTTTCATCCGAGTTAGTATGCAAAAGTTATGCCCATTTTTACAAATTTCAGAGAGATTTTGCAAATAAAGTCAAAATTCACATTTGCAAATTTTCCCAACAACTAGACCACATATCACATGAGAAACTTATTTTCTTTTATTTTTTTGACATTTCCATTATTTTCTTTTATTGTTTTTAGAACTGGAAAGGCGATCCACGGGGGGGGGGGGGGGGGTAGAGTTTGAAAATGAGACCTTTAGTACCGGTTCGTGGCACGAACCGGGACTAAAGGTCTCAACCCCATTAGTTCCGGGACTAAAGGGCCCGAGTGAACCGGGACTAATGCCTTAGCCGCACGAACCGGGACCAATGCTCACATTAGTCCTGGTTCTAGACTGAACCGGGACTAATGGGCTGAGCCGGCCTGGACCATAGCCCTGTTTTCTACTAGTCTAAGATCAGACGAGATGACCCTGGTGATGTTGACGACGAGCCCCCCTAGGAAGAGGGTTCCTGCGAAGGTGATGTGGTATGCTCCTATAATACCACGGTTGAAACGTCTGTTCAGAAACGAAGAGCATGCCAAGTTGATGCGATGGCACAGTGAGGACCGTAAGAAAGACGGGAAGTTGAGAGCACCCGCTCACGGGTCGAAGTGGAGAAAAATCGAGAGGAAGTACTGAGCTGAGTTTGCAAGTGACCCAAGGAATGTATGGTTTGGTTTAAGCGTGGATGGCATTAATCCTTTCGGGGAGCAGAGGAGCAATCACAGCACCTGGCCCGTGACTCTATGTATGTATAACCTTCCTCCTTGGATGTGCATGAAGCGGAAGTTCATTATGATGCCAGTTCTCATCCAAGGCCCTAAGCAACCCGCCAACGACATTGATGTGTACCTAAGGCCATTAGTCGAAGAACTTTTACAGCTGTGGAATGAAAACAGTGTACGTACGTGGGATGAGCACAAACAAGAGGAATTTAACCTGCACGCGTTGCTGTTTGTAACCATCAACGATTGGCCCGCTCTCAATAACCTTTCAGGACAGACAAACAAGGGATACCTCGCATGCACGCACTGTTTAGATGAAATTGAAAGTATATACCTGGACAAATGCAGGAAGAATGTGTACCTGGGCCATCGTCGATTTGTTCCGACCAACCATCAATGTTGAAAGAAAGGCAAGCATTTCAAAGGAGAGGAAGATCACCGGAAGAAGCCCGCCATGCGTACCGGTGATCGCGTACTTGCTATGATCAATGATTTACACGTAATCTTTGGAAAGGGTCCCGGCGGACTAGCTATTCCGAATGACGCTGAGGGACACGCACCCATGTGGAAGAAGAAATCTATATTTTGGGACCTACCCTACTAGAAAGATCTAGAGGTCCGCTCTTCAATCGACGTGATGCATGTGACGAAGAACCTTTGCGTGAACCTGCTAGGCTTCTTGGGCGTTTATGGGAAGACAAAAGATATACCTGAGGCACGGGAGGACCTGCAACGTTTGCACGAAAAAGACGACATGCCTCCGAAGCAGTATGAAGGTCCTACCAGCTACGCTCTTACGAAAGAAGAGAAAGAAATCTTCTTTGAATGCCTGCTCAGTATGAAGGTCCCGACTGGCTTCTCGTCGAATATAAAGGGAATAATCAATATGCCAGAGAAAAAGTTTCAGAACCTAAAGTCTCATGACTGCCACGTGATTATGACGCAACTGCTTCCGGTTGCATTGAGGGGGCTTCTACCGAAAAACGTCCGATAAGCCATTGTGAAGCTATGTGCATTCCTCAATGCAATCTCTCAGAAGGTGATCGATCTAGAAATCATACCAAGTCTAAGGAGTGATGTGGCGCAATGTCTTGTCAGTTTCGAGCTGGTGTTCCCACCATCCTACTTCAATATCATGACGCACGTCCTAGTTCATCTAGTCGACGAGATTGTCTTTCTGGGGCCCGTATTTCTACACAATATGTTCCCCTTTGAGAGGTTCATGGGAGTCCTAAAGAAATATGTTCGTAACCGCGCTAGGCCAGAAGGAAGCATCTCTATGGGCCATCAAACAGAGGATGTCATTGGGTTTTGTGTTGACTTCATTCCTGGCCTTAAGAAGATAGGACTCCCTAAATTGCGGTATGAGGGGAGACTGACTGGAAAAGGCACGCTTGGAGGGGACTCAATAATATGCAGGGACGGACATTCTTGGTCTCAAGAACACTACACAGTTCTACAGAACTCTACCTTGGTGACCCCGTATGTCGATGAACACAAGAACAGTCTGCGATCCAAACACCCGGAGCAGTGCGACGACTGGATTACATGTGAACACATCAGGACTTTGAACAGTTGGTTGGAAACACGTCTCAGAGGTGACAACACTGTTTGTGATGAGCTGTACTTGTTGTCCAGGGGATCATCTTTGACTGTATTGACTTACAAAGGATACGAGATAAATGAGAATACATTTTACACGATCGCCCAAGATCAAAAGAGCGCCAACCAAAACAGCGATGTCCGATTTGATGCAGCAACCGAGAGGGGAAAGGACACATATTATGGTTACATAGTGGGCATATGGGAACTTGACTACGGACATGATTTTAAGGTCCCTTTGTTTAAGTGCAAATGGGTCAATCTGTCAGGAGGCGGGGTACATGTAGACCCACAGTAGGGAATGACAATAGTGGATCTAAAAAATCTTGGGTACACTAACGAACCGTTCGTCCTAGCCAATGATGTGGCACAGGTTATCTATGTGAAGGACATGTCTACCAAACCGAGAAAAAGAAAAGATAAGGAAGCGAATACATCATACGATGAGCCAAAGCGCCACATAGTTCTTTCAGGAAAAAGGGACATCGTGGGAGTGGAGGGCAAGATAGACATGTCTGAAGATTATGAAAAGTTTCATGAAATTCCTCCCTTTAAAGTCAAGGCTGACCCAAGCATCCTGCAACTATTGTCCGTTTTCTCCTGCAACTATGTGGGTGAAATAAGCAAATGTTGGGGAACGTAGTAATTTCAAAATTTTCCTACGCACACGCAAGATCATGGTGATGCATAGCAACGAGAGGGGAGAGTATTGTCTACGTACCAACGCAGACCGACTGCGGAAGCGATCACACAACGTAGAGGAAGTAGTCGTACGTCTTCCCGATCTGACCGATCCAAGCACCGTTACTCCGGCACCTCCGAGTTCTTAGCACACGTTCAGCTCGATGACGTTCCTCGGGCTCCGATCCAGCAAAGCGTCGAGGAAGAGTTCCGTCAGCACGACGGCGTGGTGACGATCTTGATGTGCTACCGACGCAGGGCTTCGCCTAAGCACTGTAACGGTATGATCGAGGTGGAATTTGGTGGCAGGGGGCACCGCACACGGCTAAGGAACGATCTCAAGGATCAAGTTGTGTGTCTTGGGGTGCCCCCTGCCCCCGTATATAAAGGTTGGAGGGGAGGGAGCTGGCCGGCCAAAGGAGGGAGGCGCAGGAGGAGTCCTACTCCTACCGGGAGTAGGACTCCCCCCTCCAATCCTATTCCAACAAGGACTCCTTGGGAAAAAGGGAGAGGGAAAGAGAGAGAGGTGGCCGGCCACCTCTCCTAGTCCTAATAGGACTAGGGGAGGGGGGGAGGTGCGCAGCCCTCCTTGGCAGCCCCTTTCACCTTTCCACAATGGCCCATGTAGGCCCATTTGGCTCCCGGGGGGTTCCGGTAACCCTCCCGGTAATCCGGTAAAATCCCGATTTCACCCGGAACGCTTCCGGTGCCCAAACATAGGCTTCCAATATATCAATCTTTACGTCTCGACCATTTCGAGACTCCTCGTCATGTCCGTGATCTCATCAGGGACTCCGAACAACCTTCGGTACATCAAAATGCATAAACTCATAATAACTGTCATCGTAACGTTAAGCGTGCGGACCCTACGGTTCGAGAACAATGTAGACATGACCGAGACATGTCTCCGGTCAATAACCAATAGCGGGACCTGGATGCCCATATTGGCTCCTACATATTCTACGAAGATCTTTATCGGTCAGACCGCATAACAACATACGTTGTTCCCTTTGTCATCGGTATGTTACTTGCCCGAGATTCGATCGTCGGTATCCAATACCTAGTTCAATCTCGTTACTGGCAAGTCTCTTTACTCGTTCCGTAATACATCATCTCATAACTAACATCTTAGTTATTATGCTTGCAAGGCTTATGTGATGTGTATTACCGAGAGGGCCCAGAGATACCTCTCCGACAATCGGAGTGACAAACCCTAATCTCGAAATACGCCAACCCAACATCTACCATTGGAGACACCTGTAGTACTCCTTTATAATCACCCAGTTACGTTGTGACGTTTGGTAGTACCCAAAGTGTTCCTCCAGTAAACGGGAGTTGCATAATCTCATAGTTATAGGAACACGTATAAGTCATGAAGAAAGCAATAGCAACATACTAAACGATCGGGTGCTAAGCTAATGGAATGGGTCATGTCAATCAGATCATTCAACTAATGATGTGACCTCGTTAATCAAATAACAACTCTTTTGTTCATGGTTAGGAAACATAACCATCTTTGATTAACGAGCTAGTCTAGTAGAGGCATACTAGTGACACTCTGTTTGTCTATGTATTCACACATGTATTATGTTTCCGGTTAATACAATTCTAGCATGAATAATAAACATTTATCATGATATAAGGAAATAAATAATAACTTTATTATTGCCTCTAGGGCATATTTCCTTCAGCAAATGACACAAGCGAAGAAAAAGTAAAGACTTTCTCCTGCAACTATTATGATGATACCATGCCAACTTTGTAACAGACGAGTATGATACCATTGTTCGTTTTGTACATGCACATGCTATGTGGGTGAAATTATGATACCATGCCAATTTTCAACTTTTTCAGAGTTTATTTGAAATGCTTTAATGTCTTATGGTTCGGCCCTCGTAATATCATTAATCCTGGTTCGCTCCTTGTCAACTATGTTCTCACCAAGAACACTCAAGAGGGCAGCCACGTGGGCCATTGGTCCCGGTTCGTTTGGACCTTTTGGTCCTGGTTCCACGCACGAACCGGGACCAATGCGCCTCGCCCCTGGCCCATGACCATTAGTCCCGGTTTGTGCCACAAACCGGGACTAAAGGGTTGATCCTTTGCGGTCAGAGTTTAGTCCCACCGCGCCAAGCGAAGGGCGCTCACACCGGTTTATAAGCCCGTCCCTCTCTGCCTTGTTGAGCTCCTCTCAAAGTGAAAATAGATGCCCTTATACAGGGAATTTGACCTAAATTCGGAGTGAATTTCTGTGAAATTCATAGAAATTTATTATGAATTCAGGTTGAATTCTCTCTATAGGCGCATGTATGCTCATTTTTAGTAAAGTTAATCACAAACTTGTGATTCACACAAATTTCAAAGAATTCCAATTTTAACTATTCAAATTTGAAAACTAATGGCACTAACAGAAAGTTTATAATTTTTCTAAAACTAATGGAACTCACAGAAAGTTTATAATTTTGCTGACCTAAAAGAAAAAAGAATTAAAAAATAAAGCAAAAAACAAAAGAAAATAAATAATGCAAAAAACAAAAAAAAACTGGAAAAAAAACTATTTTTATAGTAAAGTTAATCACAAACTTGTGATTCACACAAATTTCAAAGAATTCAAATTTTAACTATTTAAATTTGAAAACTAATGGCACTAACAGAAAGTTTATAATTTTTCTAAAACTAATGGCACTAACAGAAAGTTTATAATTTTTCCGACCTAAAAGCAAAAGGAATTCAAAAATAAAGCAAAAAACAAAAGAAAATAATTAATGCAAAAAACAAAACAAAACAAAATGGAAAAAACTATTTTTATAGTAAAGTTAATCACAAACTTGCGATTCACACAAATTTCAAAGAATTCAAATTTTAACTATTCAATTTTGAAAACTAATGGCACTAACATAAAGTTTATAATTTTTCTGACCTAAAAGCAAAATGAATTAAAAAATAAAGCAAAAAACAAAAGAAAATAAATAATGCAAAAAAACAAAAAAACTGGAAAAAGTAAAAAAACTGCCACCTATTGGGCCACCACGGCGTGAATACGACTAGCAATCCAACCTGAGCTAGGATTCAGTCCCGTAGAAGGCCCATTAGGCCCACATACAGCATAGTGTGAGATTAGGCCCGTCAGCCTACATTTGAGAGCTCGAGAGGGCAGCCGCAGTGGGGCTTATAAACCACTCCGAGCCCCTCTCAACTAGCGAGGTGGGACTAAACTTTTGACCGCGGGTAGCACAAGGCCTTTGGTCCCGGTTGGTGGCATCACCGGCACCAACCGGGACCAATGCCCACCTTTAGTCCTGGTTGGTGCCACCAACCGGGACCAAAGGTGACCAAAGGTCTCTATTTCCCGCCCTATGGGCTGCCGAAAACTGACCTTTGGTCCCGGTTGGTGGCACCAACCGGGACTAAAGGGGGGCATTGGTCCCGGTTGGTGCCACGAAACGGAACCAATACTCTGTGTATATAAGCAGGACTTAGGAATTTTTCAGTTTCATCGACCATTTGCCCCCGACGACGCCAAGCTCATCGACGCCGCCAGGCTGCCCATGCTCGCCGTCGCCGCCCGCTCCACGTCGCCGTCGCCCCGCACCCTTGCCCCGACGGGTCGCCGCCTGGTCCTCGTCACCGTCGCCCTGCCCCCACACACTGCCCCGCCTCGAGCTCCCCCGCTCTAAGGCGCGCCCCGCCCCAGCGCCCCGAGCCCCTGCCCCGTGCTCGCCGTCGCCGCCCGCTCCTCGTCGCTGTCGCCCCGCACCCTTGCCCCGACGGGTCGCCGCCCGGTCCTCGTCGTCGTCTCCCTGCCACCACGCGCCGCCCCGCCTCGAGCTCCCCTGCTCTAACGCGCGCCGCCCTGGCGCCCCGAGCCCCAGCCCCGTCCCGCCCCCGCGCGCCGGCGCCCTCACTGCCCCCGCCGTCGCCATCGTCATCGCTAGCCGCCCCCGCTGTGAGCCGCCTTGCCGCCCCGGCTCTGTTTTTTTATTTTTATTAGTTTAATTTTTTTGTTCATATATATATAATGTATATGTGTATGTATGTGGCTATAGGTGTGTAGATGTCCAAAATGTATAAAAAAATTGTTCAGAGCATGTTTTTGTTCATATATGTATTTTTTGTTCATATGTGTATTAATGTTTTTTTTCATATATGTAATTTTTCTGGTTGTATAAGAGTTAGGAAAATTTAGAATATGTTAAATATATATGTCAAAAATGTTTTTTTGTTCATAGAAAGTTTTTTTGTTCATATATAGAAAGTTTTTATATATGACTATGGATATATATTCGATATATATGAGAAACGATGATCCATGGAAAAGTTTTATATATGCAAAAGTTACATTTTTAGAAAAGTTTTATATATCTAGCTAGGAAGGGAAGAAGAAGAAAAAGAAGGATCGGAAAGAAGAAAATAAGAAGAGGAAGAAAGAAGAAGAGGAGAGGAAGAAGAGGAAAAATAAATAAGAACAGGAAAAAAGAAGAAAATGAAGAGGAGAAGAAGAAAGGAATAGAGGAGAAGAAGAAAAAATAGAATTCTTCTCCTCTTTTTTTCTTATTTTTTTCTTCTTATTTTTTATCAGGTATTTCGTTGTCAATATACCCCGTGTCCCGATAACTTCAACACGAGGGGGGGGGGTTCGACCTACCCCCTCCCTGATAACATTATTTTCCCATGTATGTATGTCGTCATTGTCGATATAACAACCTCCCGGATAACTTCGACGGTGATAACTTAGACCACGGGAGCACCCCCCGGCCCACTCGCTCGACCAAAACTCTTGAGGACACCCAAACACTAGACAAAAACGATGTCAGTCTCCTACCCCCTCCCGCCGTGCCCCTACCCTTGAGGCGTTGCCGACGCCACCCCAAACCCGGAATAAGCTAGGTCTACGTTTGCCACTAATATATCCACATGCTGTCATGTTTGTGTAATAATTGCCATGTTGTAATATTTGCAGAAACAATGGAGCACGGACGAGACAAGGAAGCAGAAGAGGTGTTGGGGGACATAATCTTAGCCGGAGGTGATGTCTTGTCGTATCTTAACGATAATGATGGTCTGGAAGAACAGGGTGAAGAAGCAGGCTACGGTGATCGAATAATGGAGGAGGAAAGACATGATTATGATGACTCCGGTGACCCAATGCTGGTGCAAGAAGGAGCCCGTGGTGACGGCTCCGGTGACCGAACAGAGTCCGGCCAGGTAAATATATTAGTTAAGCCCGTGCTGACTAGCTAATTGATGCATTCATTGTTTTGGTATGTACACATATTAATTAACTCTTGTCTTTTCTTCTTTTTTCTAGCCCTCCGGATCGAGCACAACTTCGGTAAAGAGACGAGGCCCAAAGAAAAAGTTGCGCTCGGATGAAAGGTTTGAGATCACAGCAATCACGCGTGACGGCCAACCGATTGAACCCATCCAGACAAAGGAAGCATTTGCTGCTCAGTGCGGGGTTCTTGTTAGGGACAAAATCCCGATCAGCATCCACCAATGGTATAAGCCTAAGAACGAAGACCCTGAGGTGTCTTATGTCAATGATATGCAGAAAGATGATCTTTGGACTGAGCTGAAGGCAAATTTCACCCTACCGCCAGAGGAGGATCCAGAGAATCCAGTTAAAGAGCAATTAATCAAGTCTCATGCTCTTAAGAAGATGGAAGACCTATTCAGGAGGTGGAAGAATGGGCTGAAAAGGTTTGTCGACAAAGAAGAGACACCAGAATTCATCGGCAAATATGAGAAGATCAGAGATCAATGGCCCGCATTTGTGGCCCACAAGACATCGGAATAGAGTAAGAAGATGTCGGCGACAAACAAGCAAAATGCTGCGAAGAAGAAGCTTCACCATCGCATGGGGTCAGGTGGCTACTTCAAAGCCCGGCCTAAGTGGGCCAAGGCTGAGAATGATCTGCTTGATAAAGGGATCGAACCAGATACAATGAACTGGCCAGACCGTTGCCGGACTTGGTTCTTCGTGGCTGGCGGAACCTTGGACCCTGTATCAGGGAAGTGCGTTTGGATGAACGAGCAAATGAAAATACCAGTCAAGAGGCTTCAGCACTATATCGATGCAGCATAGCAAGGGACGTTCGTTCCAGACAGAGAGAACGATGAGCTCACAATGGCCCTCGGGAATCCTGAGCACCCTGGACGGACACGAGGCACGCCAGGCTCTGTTCCGTGGAAGGCTGGTTTTCCAGACGCAGGCGGTTACAAATGCCAGGAGAGGAGGAAAAAAGTGGACCAGATCCAAATTTAGATGCTGCACGAAAGGGTTCAAGCGCTAGAGGAACGAGAAGTAGCTCGCAGCAAGCGACCTACTGAAACTACCCCCGAAGCTACCCCGCCATCTCAGCGGAGAACCAGTGTGGCTTCCACTGAGCTGCTTCAGCTGGAGCATGTCTTGATGGCCCCTGCTAGCTACCCTGTGGATGCTATCACGGAGTCTCAACATTTCCACCTTATGACGCAATGCCAGAACTTCAAAGTCAAGGCAGCTGTCGGCTCTGTTCGACCTCCTGAACCCGGCACAACTTTTCATTGCCGTCCGATTCCAGAAGGATATGCTAGGGTGACGGTGGACGAAATAACGGAGGGATTTGAGGACCTCCAGTTTGACCACCCGACCGGTGAAGGGGAGACTCGGCTGGGTTCTGCTCTGAAGACTCCGTGCCTATGGCGGAAGGAGCTCATCAACCTTCCGAACTGGACGCCTCCGCCTCCTCCTCCTCCTCCTCCTCCTCCGGCGATTAAGGGCACTCCGCCTCCTCCTCCGACGAGTGATCAGGGCACTCAGCCTCCTTCTCTGGCTCGTGGCGGCACTCCACCTCCTTCTCCGCCTGCGCCGGCGCACCCGAGCAGCCAGCCTCCTCCTTCTCTGCCTCGTCAGTAAGGGCGGAAGAGACCCGCCGCCGCTCCGGCTGCTCCGGCGCATCGTTGTCCTTCTCCTCCGCCTCGTAAGCAAGGAAAGAAGACAGCCGCAGCTGCTCCGTCTGCTCTACCGGCGTCTAGCAGCACAGCCAGAGGCAGGAGGCAATACAGATTCGGTCCTTCTCTGAAGAGTACAGAGAAGTTACCATACAAGAGGACCCCGGAGGAGAACGCGAAGATCGCGCAAGCCGAAGTGACGAACTTCTTTCAAGGGGTGAAAGCAAAGAAACATCCACCTCCGGAGGAGAAGGTAGATCCAGTGAAAGCGAAGCGCACTCTGGCTGCCCTGACAAAATCACCAAAGTCTTCGCCGAAAGGCAACTATGAGCGCATTATTGCAAAGACATTTGTCGAAGCAGAGTGGTCGGGAAGTACTGTCAGTGATCAAAGGATAAAAGAACGACGAGCTGGGAAAAAAATTGCCCAGCTCGGCGAACAAGCGAACCAATCATGCCCCCCGCTCAAGGTGTCTAGCGACATCGTCGCTAATGATCCGAGGATGGTGCCGGTTATAGCAATCTTGGAGATTACTTGCCCGACGATGTACATTATGATTTCTTGGAGGTGGAGGTACACAGATACAAGTACGGGAAGCCTCTCGTCAAAGATGAAAGATCTCTAACAACGATGATGCGAACATTCCATGATTAGTACATGAAAACCTGCAGAGAGTCTGGGTGAGGAATACTTTGACGCTGAGAGTTAGAGAGGAGCATGACCTCGTCGGAATTGAACTGTTGAATATTCCATTTGAGGAGTTCTTCTAGTTTTTCAATCAAAAGGCCCCCGATAAAGCAACGGTCACTTACTACTATATGTAAGTAGTACTATTTCTGTCATTAAGTCTCTCTATATAGGTCAGCTCTTTCATTGCATGTATTTATAATTATCCTCACTATATTATGCAGATTGAAGATTGCCGAATTGAAGAAAAGACAAGTCGGTGATATTGGGTTCATGAAAACAAATCTCATAGATGCAACTGATGTTAAATATCATGCCAAAGATACCGAGGCCAACTTGCTACGATCGTTGGTAATAAATGAAAACAAAGATATAATACTCTTTCCTTACAACTTCAAGTGAGTGTTACTGTCTTGTGCATATTCGGTTTCCCTTATATATTAGTCCAGGTTATAGTAATGTAATTGATGAGTTATGCATGCGTGCGCAGGTTCCACTATATTCTCCTAGAGATTAAGCTTGAGCAGGGACTAGTAACCGTCTTAGACTCGAGACGAAAAGATCCCCAGGAGTATGCGGACATGACTCAAATGCTCGAGAAGTAAGTTAAATCGATCATTATCCACCATATCAGCAACTTTGTTCATTTTCTGATATCAAGTAATTGTTTTCTTTGTCTGGCAGGGTTTGGAGAAAATTCACCAAAAAAGCTCCGGGACTGCCGAAGAAGCTGCAATTTAGACACCCGAAAGTAAGCACTATAGTAGCATGTTCCGCGCATCTCCTAGTGATTCAAGCGCTAGTTTCATCAATACCATTTCGCATGCTTGCTTATCAGTTTGATTGACCTCTATTTCTTGTAAAGTGGTTGTGGCAGGAACAAGGGAATGATTTCTGTGGATACTACGTTTGCGAGTCCATCCGCCACACGACCTGTGAACGGGGGTACTCTGACGAACAATATGAAGTGCGTAAGCAATAATATTCACAATTTTATTTTATTACCATCATTTGTGTTGAGTTTCATTTATTCATATATATATATAATTGACCCCCTTGTTTAAATTAGATCTTTCGGATGCGGAATGAACTCCTACCACCAGATCGTATGCGAGCAATTCAAGAGGAATTTGCGGCATTCTTCCTTGACCACGTGATTGCTGAAGACGGAGAATACTATGTGGACCTTGTGTTCATATATAATTAGGAGATTATATTGTAAGAGATAATTATTGTATATATGTAGCCGGTAGTGTCGGATAGATATACGAGAACTTGTTGTTCGACCAATCCCTCGGAGAAGGAGAGGTGATCGATATCACTTCTCTCTGTATGCATATGTTCATGACGATCTTCTGTTTTCTTCATTTGCTTACTAGCTAGCGTGTCTAGTCCTCTCTATACGTATATATAGCGTCGACCAAGCACGGACATAAGAGAGGACACTTCCCTCTATTAATTAGCTAGCTAACACAATATATGAAACACCTAAATTAAACCCCCAAAACCCCCAACCCCCCCCCCCTTTCAAAAAAAGGGCTCGGCGCACCGGCCACGTGGAGGCCCATCTGTCCCGGTTCGTGTAAGAACCGGCACTAAAGGGCTAGGGCATTAGTAACGACCCTTTAGTCTCGGTTCAAAAACCGGGACAAAAGGCCCTTACCAACCGGGACAGATGACCCTTTTTCTACTAGTGATGGCTACAGTCCCGTGTCAAGCGGGTTGGTGGCCGCTTGGTCAGTGCACTCTGTAGCCACACTCTGTCTCGTCGGAGTAGGTGAGTGCGGACTCCGAGGGGAGGGGAGGGCCGGCTGCGGGAGGCCGGCCCGACCCCGAAGCCGCCTTCCAGGAATGCGCTATCTTCTGGGAGCCCGCAGACAGGTAGGCCCCGCCGCCTGCGGGCCATACTGGTTATCCTTTGCAGTAGCATGGCCCTTGCTGACGAGGGCCATGTCATGAGTCGCATGGCTACAGTCCACCGTCTGGTAGGTAGGTGGCCGCTTGGTCAACTCATACTGTATCCACACTCCTCCGGGATTCAGGAGAGCAGGTGGCCCTGTAGCCTCTCCCCGTCTTGTCGTAGTGGTTGAGCGCGGACTCTGAGGGGAGGAGGGGTCGTCTGCTAGGAGCCGACCTCCCCCAAGGCCGCCTTCTAAGAATGCTCCATCTTTTGGGAGCCGGCCGCTTGGTCCTAGCCGGTATAAGCCATCGGCCGCTTGTCCGGAAGGTGTTAGGGGCTTTGCTAGCCCCGGTGTCTTGAAATGTCGTTAGGTTCGGATCAGGATACCCGGGGTCTATGCCCCCGAAAGTAGTCCCCGAAGCTGGTGAGGCGCCACGGCTCAAAGCTGGAGTGCCTCAGCAGTTTTCTCCTCCGAGAGATCTAGTGCCTTTGCTTTGTCCGGCTTGAAGAAGCCGCCTGCCAGGAGCCGGCCGAGGCAGAGCCGGCCGCCTGGTGGATTTGAATCGCTGTGGAGGGCACTGGGCTAACGCCGTCAGGTGACGCGCTTGCCACCGGTTGCACGCTTGCCACGCGTCGCCAGCAGGCCAGGCCGGCCTGCCAGCCCACACATGCGACAGGACGTCGCTATAGGCCCGGGGCCACCACTACAGAGCCTCGGCACGCGCGTGAATCCGCTGTGGTCGAGGTGGGCGGTTGCCCTTCCTGGGTAAAGTAATGGCGCGCGGGACTTGCGGGGTCTTGCGGGGCGTGGGCGTAGTTAATCCCCACGCCCCCCACTAGGCGTCGCCTTGGCTCCGCCGTTGCCGCCATATAAATAGGGGAGGAGGGGGTGGCCAGAGGCACGCGCGCCCCCTCCATCCGATGAGAATTTAAAAGTGAGCAACCACCTAATAAACAAAACTCAGAAAAAATAATGAAAACCATACAAAAAAATTCAAAATATTTTTACTTTTAGTACAGAAATGGATAGTGGTTAGCCTGTCTGTTGGTACTTGGTAGTATAGTACTTCATTAAGGATGGCAATGGGTTGGGTTTGGATCGGGTTGAACAATATCAAATCCATATCCATATCCATGAAGGCAGTCCCAGCCCATCCATGAAATATCCATGGGCTAAAAATTGTGACCATGTCCAAATCCGATGGATATCCATACCCATTGGATATCCATACCCATTGGATATCCATACCCATTGGATATCCATCGGGTCCTCTCAAGACCTATACATAAGACATAACTCATTGCACAATGTGCACTCTGCATTGGCGTGCTCACTCCCTGTCGTGCGGTCATAGCCCTTGCATTGTCCCACTGTTGCGGCCATGCATCAATGCGTGTGTGGAAAAGCGAAGACAGAGGGGTCAAGGAGATATGGAGCTGGGTTGTCGTAGGCCAGTAGTGGCTGCTGCGGCGATCCACCTTACGTGGGGGTAGCGGCTGACAGCGGCGGCCACCTCTAGGGCTATGAGAGGAGTAACTCAAGGAGATGGCACCGATTCTCAACAACAAGTCATTTAATTAGTGTAGATAATAGGATGATAAGGTGTGTTGGAGTATGTTACAGTGGGGATTGTGTAATTTCTTTTGGATGTTTTAGATAAAGGATAAAATTATAGTGGGACATGTGAATATGGGGTAGGGGTTGCCGAATATTGCTCATTAAGTTAGACGATCGGGTCGGGTTTGGATATATCCATGGGTACAAGATTATGTCCATGTCCTATCCACGAGTAATCGGGTCGGGTTTGGGCGCTGCCCATGGGCGCAAAAGCATATCCAAACCCTGTCCATTCGGGTTGGATATCCATGGGTATCCATGTACATGGATAAAATTGCCATCCTTATACTTCATCCAGAAATACTTATCAAAGAAATGGATAGATCTAAATATATTTTAATTCTAGATACATTTATTTTTATCTATTTCTTCAATATGTATTTTCAAACTGAGGGAGTACTCAAGGAAGATTCATGTTTGAATCCATTGCACAAATTTCCGTCCTTTTTCCATAAACGCAAAACCTCCACCAAACTTTGCTTGAGACTTTTCTTTTTTGCGGGAAACTTCGCTTAAGATTGACAGTTGTAAAATTCACCGCGTCACATGGAAAAGATCAAAAGACAGGCAGCCTCATTTCAGCGGAGAGTGTAAAAAAAAGGAATACGGTACGTGCTTATCTGAGGAGTCACGTGATCGTACTTCTGTATACGGTTTTACAAATGTGCAGGTTGGACCATCTACAGCCTGGCGCCCTAAAGCTGCCTCAAATATCGGACGGATGGTCCGGTCACGGACTGGTCACAAAAATGCGATACATACGGACGCATTGAACAGACCTGAAATGTCAAGGTTGACCGTCACCCATATCCAGCCAGAATATGAGACGTATATGGAGCGTTCGGGCGTGTCTGCCACGTCGGACCCGGCAACTTTACCCCACATCAAAATACATCTAATCCATCCCCATGACCTACCGGACCCATTTGCTCTCTCCTTTCATCTTCCTCCTCCGTGACATTCGTCTCATAGCTCCGCCTCCGCGCGTGCTCCGTAGCCGTTCTGAGCCTCTGCGCCGCCAGCACCGGCATAACAGTCCTCTCTCCCGTCCACGCGGTCGGGGATGTCCTCGCCGGCCCGGACGCCACCGCAGTACGTCTGTGTACTATCTTTGTTGTCTGTGTTATCTTCCTTTTTCTGCACTATCATCATTTCAGTAATTTCATCCTTGCACAATTACCATCAGTCCCGTAAAAAAAGTAATGAACTATGAATAATTAACCACACACAACCAATAAGCCACAAATCTTGTGTCTGTCTTTACCTTTTTTTTAATTTTCAATTGGGAAAATTTTCCCCACCAAAAAGCAGCAAATTTTGAATTTTCAATGGCTGCTTTTTTTCTCTCTATGTTCTGTTACTATTTCAAAAGGCACATGAATTCTTCTAATTTGTTATTCTTTGCAGTTTGTTGTCAATATGTGGCTGTCAAACTAATTATTATCAGAAATTGAACTACGAATAGTTGACCACACACAACCAAAAACAACAAATCTAGTTCTCTTTTTTCGATAAAGTGTGGATTTTATTAGCCTCTCGGACTCCGCCTTGCGCCCTATGTGTTCGACACATTGTCCGACCTGGTTTTTTGTGAGTTTTTAGAGAAAGCGATGAATTCCGATGATTCGTCGAAGGAGGGGTATGGACCGTCAGAGCTTGATCAAATGATTTTAAGATGAGTTCTTTGATTCCTCCGATTCCGACGAAGAAGTAGAGATGATCATGTTCATGAGCTTGCAAGATGCAATGGACCGGCATGTGGAGCATATTCTCACCTTCAAGGGCTCAATCTGGATAGGGTGTCCGGAGCACGACTACTGCAAAAGGACTACTTTGCTCCGAATCCAACTTTTTTGGATGATCCATGGTTTCCTCGCCGTTTTCGCATGCAGAAACCATTGTTTTTGCGCATTATGGAGGGAATGGAGGCACACGAGGACTACTTCAAGCTCAAAAGGTATTGTTGCAGCCAACATTCTTTCTCTGCTAAGTTGAAGTGCATGACTGCTCTCAGGATGCTTGCACTTGGTACTGCCGTCGAAGCCGTTGGTGAGATGGTCAGGATGGGGGAGAGCACATGCCTAAAGACTACTATGAAGTTTGCCCATGCCGTGGTGCAGTTTTTTGGAGCAGAGTATCTGAGAGAACAAAATGCGAAGGATGCAGACAAGTTGTTGGCTATTGGAGATGCCAAAGGGTTCTGAGGAATGCTTGAATCAATTGATTGCATGCATTGGCAATGAAAAAACTCCCACAAAGGTTTGTGGGGATTGTATGGTCACACCAAAGAGACCACCATCATACTAGAAGCGGTGGGATCACATGACTTATGGATTTGGCAAGCTTTCTTGAAATATCGGGATCTCATAATGACATCAATGTGCTTCAACGATCTCTGGTGTTCAGGGTTTTTCTAATGGGGAATCACCACTGTGCAACTACACCGTCAACGACTGTGACTACAACATGGCATACTATCTTGCCGGCGACATCTTTCCTCAGTGGGCGGCGTTTGTAAAGACCATATCCGAACCACAGGGCAACAAACAAAGCCACTTGCAACAATGCAGGAAGTAGCTAGGAAGGATGTGGAGAGGGCATTCAGAGTGCTTCAAGCTCGTTGGGGAATTGTTCGTGGAGCTGCAATTATTTGGGAATCATGAACTTTGTGGTGGCTCATGACATGTTGTATTATTTGCACAATATGATTGTCGAGGATGAGGGTGATGGCGTAGTCCAACCCAATGATTTTGAAGCACATGGAAAACATGTTCAAATCTCAGAAGATCAAGATGCAGCTCAACATATGAAGTTTCTACAGATGCATTAGAATATTCGGGATCAGTAGGTGCACAAACAGGTTACTCAATGATCTTGTGGAGCATATGTGTACCCACAATAGAAACAAAGACCTAATGTCTGAGTTGTGCACTTAAAATAAATTTTATGCAAGAGCAATGTATTTTCGGTACCAACATTTGTTATTTGCATGCGACATTGGCATGTATGATGGACGTGCATGGATTTGAGAGTCCGGACTTGAGATATGTGGATGCCTAGCAGAAGATTATTGTGAATGTTGCATGGGAAGCAAGAATTTTTCTATGCTCACCAAGATCAATCTAGGAGATGACCATCTACGATAGGAGAGATTTGATCTACATACTCTTGTAGACCGCTAAGCGGAAGCGTTAAGAAACACAGTTGATGTAGTCGAACGTCTTCGCGATCCAATCACGATCCGTCCTGCGAACTTCTTCGCGATCCAATCACGACCCGTCCCGCGAACGTCTTCGCGATCCAATCACGATACGTCCCGTGAACTCCCGATCCAAGTGTCGAACGGACGGCATCTCCGCGTTCAACACACGTACGGCTTGATGACGCCTTCACCTCCTTGATCCAGCGAGCGATGGTGAATTAGTAGCTCGAGTCCTCCGGCAGCATGACGGCGTGATGGCGGTTGTGGTGGAGAAATCTCAGCAGAGCTTTGCTAGGCACTACGGAGAAGAAGATGGACTACGACGGAGAAAAAGGGCAGTGCCATGGCGTGGGGATGTGCTCAAAAGGTGCGGCTGCCCTCTCTCTACCTGTCTATATATAGGGGGAAGGGAGGAGGAGGGGGCGCCCAAGATCCAATCTAGGAGTGGCGGCCAAGGCAGATGGGGCGCCCCCCTAGGGAAACCCTAGGGTGGCTTGCCCCTCAAGCTAGGTGGAGGGGACCCTAGATGGAGCGCCCCACCTCTCTGGTTACGTGAGATGGGGTGAGAGGGGCACTCAGCCCCTTAGTGGGCTGGTTTGCCCCTCCCCTTGGCTCATGAGGCCCCCCAACACTTGCCGGGACCCCCCGAAACCCCTTTCGGTCATGGTGGTCATCACCCGATACCCCCGGAACAATTCCGGACTCCAATACCCTTCATCCAATATATCGATCTTCATCTCCGGCCCATTCCGGAGTTCCTCGTCACGTTTGGGATCTCATCCGGCACTCCGAACAACCTTCGGTAGCCACCATAATGACTCAACTATACTTATACACTACTACGGAAAAGCCTAGCAGTAACACGGGTTTTGGGTGTATCAGTAGCGCGGGCACCCGCGCTACTAATACGGCGCCACAGCTAACTTGTACCTGTAGCGCGTGTATAATCCTCTTTACTGCTACTTCTGATAGTAGTAGCATGGTTGACGCACGCGCTACTACTACATAGCTGTAGCGTGGGTCAGGGCCCCGCGCTACTACTAACTAATTAGGAACTAAAAAAATATTTGAATGAGGAAGAGAGAGATGGAGAGGACTAAAACAATATCCATGGTTGCTGCTGCTGGGCGTGATCGTCCTCTCCAACCATGGTTGCTACTGGTCTTGGAGGGGATGAAGTTGTCCATGGTGATGGTGGGTCCCCACCCAACTCATTCCCGCAACTCTCATCTCTACTACTGCTACAAAAGAAGAGAAAATTATTTGAATGAGGAAGAGAGAGATGGAGAGGACTAGGAGGAACTCACTGGTGGACGCCGAGGTTGGAGCCGACGCTCGAAACCTAGATGAAGTCCGGTGACCTGCTACTGCTTGTTGTAGGACCCTTGACCATGGCGCTCGCATGTCCTCAGGAGGCCTTGTCTCGGCAAGAGGTGCAAGTGGCTGCATCCATGGTGGATCTGGCCGCCGCCATGGACGATGCTTTGCTGGTTTCCCTCTCCTTCCAGCAGCGGAGAAGGAGGAAGGAGGGGTTGGTTAGCGGGCTGCGATGGGAGAGGAGGTCACCGAATTTGGGGAAGGCTCCGACGTGTGAGATTGGCGACGGCGGTGGGTGAGCATGGGAATCACGGGTGGGAGGAGAAGGGGAATGGGAGAATGTGGGAGAGAGAGGATGGTGAGAGGAGGGATTCAGCCGAGGATATGGGGACTTCACCTACCTTTTACTTAGTATTAGCGAGGGGTATAAACCCGCGCTACTACTATCAACATAGTAGTAGGGCGGGTCCATACCCATCGCTACTACTATGGCATGTCCCGGGGGGGGGGGCATGGTAGAGACTACTTATAGTAGTAGCAAGGGGTAAAAACCCGCGCTACGTACGACTATCAACTAAGTAGAAGCGAGGGGTGTTGACGCTCAAAAGTGGCACGGTTATAAAGTTGTGTTGGAAATACTGAGATTTTGTTTTCAGAATGCTATTCAGCTGATTGCGCCCCCAAGATGGCCCCATATGGAAAAATGATCTACGCGAATTGTCTTTGTCTCGTCGAAACAATTGATTTTGATATAAAAATTGTCTCAATCTGACTTCATAAGCAAAAGTTAGAGGCAATACTTGGCGGACCAGTCCTGAGTGAAACGCAAGGGACCAGAACCCACCTAGCTGATGTCTGATGAGTCGCGTGAATTATACGGCCTTTGCCCGCTGAATGAAGCTTGCCGGCCGAGTAAGAAGCTTGCCAGCGCAACGAAAAGCTTGCCGGCATGGAAAGCTTGCCGGCACGAAATGTTTGCAGGCGTGGAAGATTGCCGTTGTGAAAGCTTGCCAAGGTAAAACC
This sequence comes from Triticum monococcum, assembly GCA_034509565.1. Taxonomy (NCBI): domain Eukaryota; kingdom Viridiplantae; phylum Streptophyta; class Magnoliopsida; order Poales; family Poaceae; genus Triticum; species Triticum monococcum. The sequence continues at coordinate 6,091,011 of CM067847.1, read as the reverse complement.
TTGCCGGGGTAGAAACCTTGCCGGTGTGGAAACCTTGACGGGGTTGAAACCTTGCCGGCCTGGAAACCTTGCCGGGAAAGTGGAGGCTGTCAAAGTCAATCCGACCAGAAGTTGGAGATGGGCTCGAAAGATTATTCAGATGACCTCGGATGGAAAAGTATTATACACAGAAGTTGTGCATATTGTCGAAACTGTCAACTTTGCTTTTGGAGTCATCATCGTCAGAGGTAGTATATGGCCTGCAAAGTTGTTAGAAGACTCAGACTGTTCAGAAAACTGCATAATTGAATCCGACCCACATTTAAAGATGGGCCCTGAAAGTCATAGAGATGGCCTTAAAAGGAGAAGTGGCCCGCGCAGCATTATGCAGATCATCAAGGCGGACAAGTTTGATGTTGAACTCGATTCTATCTGAGTTAGTATGCGGTTTCTACGGCCCGCGCAAGAAGCAGGATAGAAGTATGGGACAGATTCGGGCTTAATCCGAGTTGGACTGAAACTAGAACTGTAGGACGTGAATTGATGTAATTTTCTTGTAAGAAAAGCCTAAATCAATCCTTTACTTGTATCGGAAGTCCAACTGCATCTTATATATGTTGGGGATGATGGCCGATTGAAACAACACACAAGGGAACAAATCAATATACTATTTTTTCAATCTACGTTTTATCTCTCCACCGTTTTTCTCTCTCGTTCTTCATTGTTCTTCGTGTTTGAGAGCCGCGAATCTCGAGGCCCTAGGGGCGAGCGAATCGACCTAGGGCACCCCATAGCCGCCGCACTCCCTGACGGGGTCCCTACAGGGGGTGTGGGGTTTCGGGTCTGCAAAAGCGCCCGCCGACTGTCCTGCGTATCGCGCTATCGGTCGGGTCTCCTTCGATATGAGCTGTGGTGCATCACCCTCAACATCGAGGGTACACGTGACGTGTTCGTGTGTCAACACACTTTTTGACGACTCCGCTGAGAAAGAAAGATCAAGAATCATCATCAACCATGTCTAATCTCCCCAAGCCCTCAGAAGTTAGTGCCGATAACATCATTAAGCCCGGTCTTGATGAACTATCGGATGAACATCAAAAAGCCTATGAAGCGCGCAAGAAGCAGCGTGAAGAGGTTTTTGAGGCGCTCAAGAAGAAGCGCGAGGAGGACGATTTGGAAGCGTTTCTTTCAAGTTTCAAGAAGGACCATCAAGGCAACATCACTCTGGTTGGAACGTTAATTTCCCTCCTCTCATTGATGAACAAGATGAAATCACTGTGAGTAAAGTTTTTTCTCCAGAGCAAGTGGCTTTGACTGAAAGTCTTGTTAGTATGGGTAATGTGATGAAGTACAATTATTTTATGGAAAATACTAATGCTAAGAAAAATATGCCTCCGTCATCTAATGGTACTATTGGTGTATCTGAAAACCCTAGTTCAACTTTTCCTATTTCATCGGCACCTCCTATACAACAACAATATAGTATGCCATTGAATTTTTATCCTAGTCAAACCAACCAGCTTGTGGCTGCACCTGCATATCCTAGTCCTATTATGAGTGTGCCCAATTCGGCGTCAACGCCGAATCAGTTTGTCACAGCACCCATTGGCGCAAGCATGTTTGGTCTTCCTCCGAATTATGGTTTGGCACCCATCCCACAAGTTGGAGCAATAGCTAGTACTCAGGTTGCTCCTATGTGATTGCCACAAACATCTTCATCTACCTCGGATCCAATTTTAGCCAAATTAAGGGAGGATTTGCATAAGATGTTTCAAGAAACTTTCAGAAACGAGCCGAAAGTAAAGAGTTGTGTATACCAAAAGCCTTATCCTGAACACTTTGATGCAGTTTTTTTACCCTCAAGGGTACCAGGTTCCTGATTTTGTTAAATTTAGTGGAGAGGGCACAAGAACAACTTGGGAGCATGTGAGTCAGTATCTAGCACAGTTGGATGAAGCAGGTTCCATAGAAGAGTTGAAAGTGCATCTATTTCCCTTGTCTTTAACTGGCACCGCATTTTCATGGTTTGCTACTTTACCACATGGCTCAATTCTCTTATGGTCTCAATTAGAGAATAGTTTCGTGATCACTTTTATAGCGGCGATAATGAGCTAAAGTTGTTACAGCTTACATCGGTTAGGCAGAAACATGATGAATCGGTCACCAATTATGTCAAGAGATTTAGAGATATAAAAAATCGATGTTATAGCTTACTGATAACCGAGAGAGACTTGGCGGATCTTGTTCCTAATGGTTTGAAAACTCACATTAAAGAGAGGATAGAAAGTTATGAGTTTTTGAGCGTTAATCAAGTCTTACAAAAAGCTTTGGCCCAAGAGAGTCAAAGTAAAGAGGTCCATAGGACTACAACCGATCGTCCTAGAATGCATATGGTTGAACACAATGATGATAATTTGGACGATGAGGTTGATGTCTATACTACTGAATTTGTTTGGTCCTCAAAGGCCAAACCCTATACATGCAATGCTCTTAAGCCGATTCGCAAGGGTCATGATGATGAGATGAAGTTCACTTTTGATATATGTAAGTGTGACGGAATATTTGATGCTCTCTTGCAATAAAAGATGATTAGAATGTCACCCACCATACCGCCGTTTGAGGAGCTAAAACAACACGCTTATTGCAAGTACCATAATTCATTTTCTCATGCTACTAACGATTGCAATGTTTTTTGATGACAGATACAATCGGCCTTAATGACGGACGATTGAATTTTGCTGAGATACAAGTTGATAAACAGCCCTTCCCGATAAACACCATGGACTTGGAGGGAAACAAAATGTTAATTCGCTCTAGCCTAGCCGAATCTGCTAATAAAGATAATGTTGTTATTGGTGAATCCAGGAAATGCAAGGAGGGCGACAAAGTCTTGGGAAGAGAGGTTGTGCTTGATAAGCAATCCGATGGCAAGGAAGTATTGAAGATCACCATAAAAAATCCTGCACTTGGGGGGCAACCACAAGTACAAGAAGATACTAATGTTAAATTTATCAAGCCCAAGAATTCAAAAGTTGGCAAGTGGGGAAAGAGTGAAACTAAGCGTAAGTGAATCAAGCCAACTTTTGATATGCTGCTATCCAAATATGCAAGTCAAGCAACTGGTTCTAGCTCTAATCGGTTATCATATGCATAGTGTTCAAGATTGCCTCTGGAACAAGAGTTTCGACACTATGCAAGGCTATATGGGTCATGGGCACCGACACCATGGATGTCACAACCCTCCCATGTGCCATATTACATGAGATACTCCAATAGAGGATGATGGCAGCCCCCAATGGCTCCTTATGCTTTCCATATGGGGTGGGCAGCACCAACAAGGCCTGCTCGTGAGAGTATTTATTATCCCACACAAGGTCGTTTGAGCTATGGTGCTAATCGGCCAACAAAAATTTCTCCAAGTAAGGCCAATAAAAAGGTGTGGCGTGTTAAGTGACCTAATACGAAAATTTTAGAATGTGACAAGCAAAAGGAGATCGAAAAGCCAGTTGTTGGTAATCTGGCTACTTCTAATGGTGATATTGTTATTGTTCAGCAGGGTTCCATGGTTAATGATCATGAGGCAAGCACAAGCAAGGCCAAACCAAGGGATTCCAAACATATTCAACCTAAGTGGTGTCCTCCTGGTTTAACTAAGATCATGTAAAGGAGATTACAATGAATGAGGAACCAAGATAAGGTGGGGCACAAAGAGGAAAGGCAAAGGGACGAATTGTTCAGTGAAATTCGGCCCATGGCCCTCACAAAACAAGTGTGGATGCCTAAACAGAAACAAAACACAGATGCTTCTACATTAGCTGTAGCAACACCTTCACCACCAAAAGAGGATGATGCCACCCCTATTACATCGTCCACACCACCTGAAACATCCCCTTCAACTGAGGAATCTTTAAGCCCAATGTACACACTGGGAGACGAAGATGAGATGGTGGATTATTAATCTATGCCGGTTCGGGATGTTATGAATATTAATATGGTATATGGCTTACCTACCGAGTTTCGTGCTATAGTGAAGAAGGGGAGGTAGCCAGCTGTATTTTGGTCCTAAGAATGATATCTTCGAGAAGCCAAAAGAACCGGTGAAACACTTGAAGCCATTGTACCTCAAAGGTCATATTAACAGATCGTCGGTTGCTAGGATGCTCGTTGATGGTGGTGGTGTGGTAAATCTTATGCCCTACTCGGTCTTCAAGAAGTTCGGGTTAGATGATGATGCATTGATGAAGACCAATATGGTACTTAATGCATTTGAGGGTAAAGAAAAGACAGAAGTCAAAGGTGTGATGTGCATGGAACTTGCCGTGGGAAGTAAAACTTTGGCCACCACATTATTCATCGCTGAGGTGCAAGGTAACTATAATGTTATATTAGGCCGCGACTGGTTCACGCTAACCAATGTGTGCCATCTACCATGCATCCATTTTTAATACAATGGGTCGATGATGAGGTAGAAGTCATTCACGGGGATAATTCGGCTTGTATTGCTTTGGCCGATGCATCAGTGGTTTGGAATCATCCCGATGTTACTTGTTTAACAGGGCGTGACATCTCGGAGTTTTATTTCCTTAGTGCTACAAGGAACGGGTTCATTCCCATATCTTTAAAGCCGATTGGTCGTAATCGGTTACAAGGTATGATGTGAACAAGAAGTTACAATCAATGGCTGATATAAAATTTTCGTCCTAAGCACATATAAATGGTCGATGGAGTGTTGACATCGTCCTTGGAACCAACATGGTGTAAGTTAGTTTTCGGCATGCTAGCTTTACCGAAAAACAGGGGGGCATGTGTTGTTGCTCAAAAGTGGCACGATTATAAAGTTGTGTTCGAAATACTGAGATTTTGTATTCAGAACGCTATTGAGCTGATTGCACCCCCAAGACGGCCCCATATGGAAACATGATCTAAACGAGTTGTCTTCATCTTGTCGAAACAATCGATTTTGATATAAAAATCGTCTCAATCCGAGTTCGCATGCAAAAGTTAGAGGCAATACTTTGCGGACCAGTCCTGAGTGAAACGCAAAAAGACAGAAACTTTCTGCTCACGAAAACAATTTTTAGAAATCATCAGAAAGTGATAAAATACTGATTCAAATTGAAGTAGATCAATAATGAAATTATCCAGGTCTTCCTATTTTGGAAGATTTTTCTGAGTTCCAGAAGTTTGCGTTTCATGCAGATTACTACAGACTATTCTGTTTTTGACAGATTCTGTTTTCTATGTGTTATTTGCTTATTTTGATGAATCTATGAGTAGTATCGGAGGGTATGAACTATAGATAAGTTGGAATACAATAGATATTACACCAATATGAATTTAGAATGAGTTCACACTGAAGGAAATATGCCCAAGAGGCAATAATAAAGTTATTATTTATTTCCTTATATCATGATAAATGTTTATTATTCATGCTAGAATTATATTAATCGGAATCATAATACATGTGTGAATATATAGACAAACAGAGTGTCACTAGTATGCCTCTACTTGACTAGCTCGTTAATCAAAGATGGTTATGTTTCCTAACCATGAACAAAGAGTTGTTATTTGATTAACGGGATCACATCATTAGTTGAATGATCTGATTGACATGACCCATTCCATTAGCTTAGCACCCGATCGTTTAGTATGTTGCTATTGCTTTCTTCATGACTTATACATGTTCCTATGACTATGAGATTATGCAACTCCCGTTTGCCGGAGGAACACTTTGTGTGCTACCAAACGTCACAACGTAACAGGGTGATTATAAAGGTGCTCTACAGGTGTCTCCAAAGGTACATGTTGGGTTGGCGTATTTCGAGATTAGGATTTGTCACTCCGATTGTCAGAGAGGTATCTCTGCGCCCTCTCGGTAATGCACATCACATAAGCCTTGCGAGCATTACAACTAATGAGTTAGTTGTGAGATGATGTATTACGGAACGAGTAAAGAGACTTCCCGGTGACGAGATTGAACTTGGTATTGAGATACCGACAATCGAATCTCGGGCAAGTAACATCCGATGACAAAGGGAACAACGTATGTTGTTATGCGGTCTGACCGATAAAGATCTTCGTAGAATATGTAGGAACCAATATGAGCATCCAGGTTCCGCTATTGGTTATTGACCAGAGACGTGTCTCGGTCATGTCTACATTGTTCTCGAACCGTAGGGTCCGCACGCTTAACGTTACGATGACAGTTTCATTATGAGTTTATGTATTTTGATGTACCGAAGGTTGTTTGGAGTCCCGGATGTGATCACGGACATGACGAGGAGTCTCGAAATGGTCGAGACATAAAGATCGATATATTGGACGACTATATTCGGACACCGGAAGTGTTCCGGGTGATTTCGGAGAAAACCGGAGTGCTGGAGGGGTTACCGGAACCCCCCGGGGAAGTATTGGGCCTTAGTGGGCCTGAGGGGATAGAGAGGGCAGCAGCCTAGGAGGTGGCGCGCCCCTCCATGGGGAGTCCGAATTGGACTAGGGAGGGGGGGCGCGGCCCCTCTTTCCCTCTCCCTCTCCCTATCTTTCATTCCCCCTCTTTCTTCCTAGTTGGACTAGGAAAGGGGAGTCCTACTCCCACTAGGAGGAGGACTCCCCCCTCCCTTTGGCGCGCCCCATAGGGTCGGCCGGCCTCCCCCCTTGCTCCTTTATATACGGGGGCAGGGGGGCACCCTAGGACACACAAGTTGATCTTCGTGATCGTTCCTTAGCCGTGTGCGGTGCCCCCCTCCACGATATTACACATCGGTCATATTGTTGCGGTGCTTAGGCGAAGCCCTGCGACGGTTGAACATCAAGATCGTCACCACGCCGTCGTGCTGACAGAAGTCCTCCCCGAGGCTTTGCTGGATCGGAGCCCGGGGAGCGTCATCGAGCTGAACGTGTGCCAAGAACTCGGAGGTACCGGAGTAACGGTGCTTGGATCGGTTGGACCGGGAAGACGTACGACTACTTCCTCTACGTTGCATCAACGCTTCCGCTTTGGTCTACGAGGGTACATAGACAACACTCTTCCTTCTCGTTGCTATGCATCAGCATGATCTTGCGTGTGCGTAGGAAATTTTTTGAAATTACTACGTTCCCCAACAGTGGCATCCGAGCCTAGGTTTTATGGTTTTACGTTATATGCACGAGTAGAACACAAGTGAGTTGTGGGCGATATAAGTCATACTGCTTACCAGCATGTCATACTTTGGTTCGGCGGTATTGTTGGATGAAGCGGCCCGGACCGACATTACGCGTACGCTTACGCGAGACTGGTTCTACCGCCGTGCTTTGCACACAGGTGGCTGGCGGGTGTCAGTTTCTCCAACTTTAGTTGAACCGAGTGTGGCTAGGCCCGGTCCTTGCAAAGGTTAAAACAGCACCAACTTGACAAACTATCGTTGTGTTTTTGATGCGTTGGTAAGATTGGTTCTTGCTTAAGCCCGTAGCAGCCACGTAAAACTTGCAACAACAAAGTAGAGGACGTCTAACTTGTCTTTGCAGGGCATGTTGTGATGTGATATGGTCAAGACATGATGCTAAATTTTATTGTATGAGATGATCATGTTTTGTAACCGAGTTATCGGCAACTGGCAGGAGCCATATGGTTGTCGCTTTATTGTATGCAATGCAATCACGCTGTAATGCTTTACTTTATCACTAAGCGGTAGCGATAGTCGTGGAAGCATAAGATTGGCGAGACGAAAACGATGCTACGATGGAGATCAAGGTGTCGCGCCGGTGACGATGGTGATCACGACGGTGCTTCAGAGATGGAGATCACAAGCACAAGATGATGATGGCCATATCATATCACTTATATTGATTGCATGTGATGTTTATCTTTTATGCATCTTATCTTGCTTTGATTGACGGTAGCATTATAAGATGATCTCTCTCTAAATTATCAAGAAGTGTTCTCCCTGAGTATGCACCGTTGCGAAAGTTCTTCGTGCTGAGACACCACGTGATGATCGGGTGTGATAGGCTCTACGTTCAAATACAACGGGTGCAAAACTGTTGCACACGTGGAATACTCAGGTTATACTTGACGAGCCAAGCATATACAGATATGGCCTCGGAACACGGAGACCGAAAGGTCGAGCGTGAATCATATAGTAGATATGATCAACATAGTGATGTTCTCCAATGAAACTGCTCCATCTCACGTGATGATCGGACATGGTTTAGTTAATTTGGATCACGTAATCACTTAGAGGATTAGAGGGATATCTATCTAAGTGGGAGTTCTTAAGTAATATGATTAATTGAACCTAAATTTATCATGAACTTAGTACCTGATAGTATCTTGCTTATGTATGTTTGATTGTAGATAGATGGCCCGTGCTGTTGTTCCGTTGAATTTTAATGCGTTCCTTGAGAAAGCAAAGTTGAAAGATGATGGTAGCAATTACACGGACTGGGTCCATAACTTGAGGATTATCCTCATTGCTGCACAGAAGAATTACGTCCTGGAAGCACCGCTGGGTGCCAGGCCTGCTGCTGGAGCAACACCAGATGTTATGAACGTCTGGCAGAGCAAAGCTGATGACTACTCGATAGTTCAATGTGCCATGCTTTACGGCTGAGAACCGGGACTTCAACGGCGTTTTGAACGTCATGGGGCATATGAGATGTTCCAGGAGTTGAAGTTAATATTTCAAGCAAATGCTCGGATTGAGAGATATGAAGTCTCCAATAAGTTCTATAGCTGCAAGATGGAGGAGAACAGTTCTGTCAGTGAGCATATACTCAAGATGTCTGGGTATTGTAATTACTTGATTCAACTGGGAGTTAATCTTCCGGATGATTGCGTCATTGACAGAATTTTCCAATCACTTCCACCAAGCTACAAGAGCTTCGTGATGAACTATAATATGCAAGGGATGAATAAGACTATTCCCGAGCTCTTCGCGATGCTGAAAGCTGCGGAGGTAGAAATCAAGAAGGAGCATCAAGTGTTGATGGTCAACAAGACCACTAGTTTGAAGAAAAAGGGCAAATGGAAGAAGAAGGGGAACTTCAAGAAGAACAGCAAGCAATTTGCTGCTCAAGAGAAGAAACCCAAGTCTGGACCTAAGCCTGAAACTGAGTGCTTCTACTGCAAGCAAACTGGTCACTGGAAGCGGAACTGCCCCAAGTATTTGGCAGATAAGAAGGATGGCAAGGTGAACAAAGGTATATGTGATATACATGTTATTGATGTGTACCTTACTAGAGCTCGCAGTAGCACCTGAGTATTTGATACTGGTTCTGTTGCTATTATTTGCAACTCGAAACAGGGACTACGGATTAAGCGAACACTGGCAAAGGACGAGGTGACGATGTGCGTAGGAAATGGTTCCAAAGTCGATGTGATCGCGGTCGGCACGCTACCTCTACATCTACCTTCAGGATTAATATTAGACCTAAATAACTGTTATTTGGTGCCAGCGTTAAGCATGAACATTATATCTGGATCTTGTTTGATGCGAGACGGTTATTCATTTAAATCAGAGAATAATGGTTGTTCTATTTATATGAGTAATATCTTTTATGGTCATGCACCCTTGAAGAATGGTCTATTCTTATTGAATCTCGATAGTAGTGACACACATATTCATAATGTTGAAGCCAAAAGATGCAGAGTTGATAATGATAGTGCAACTTATTTGTGGCACTACCGTTTAGGTCATATCGGTGTAAAGCGCATGAAGAAACTCCATACTGATGGACTTTTGGAAGCACTTGATTATGAATCACTTGGTACTTGTGAACCGTGCCTTATGGGCAAGATGACTAAAACACCGTTCTCCGGTACTATGGAGAGAGCAACAGATTTATTGGAAATCATACATACAGATGTATGTGGTCCGATGAATATTGAGGATTGTGGCGGATATCGTTATTTTCTCACCTTCACAGATGACTTAAGCAGATATGGGTATATCTACTTAATGAAACATAAGTCTGAAACGTTTGAAAAGTTCAAAGAATTTCAGAGTGAAGTTGAAAATCATCGTAACAAGAAAATAAAATTCCTACGATCTGATCATGGAGGAGAATATTTGAGTTACGAGTTTGGTGTACATTTGAAACAGTTTGGAATAGTTTCGCAACTCACTCCACCCGGAACACCACAGCGTAATGGTGTGTCCGAACGTCGTAATCGTACTTTACTTGATATGGTGCGATCTATGATGTCTCTTACCGATTTACCGCTATCGTTTTGGGGTTATGCTTTAGAGACGGCCGCATTCACATTAAATAGGGCACCATCAAAATCCATTGAGACGACGCCTTATGAACTATGGTTTGGCAAGAAACCAAAGTTGTCGTTTCTGAAAGTTTGGGGCTGCGATGCTTATGTGAAAAAGCTTCAACCTGATAAGCTCGAACCCAAATCGGAGAAATGTGTCTTCATAGGATATCCAAAGGAGACTATTGGATACACCTTCTATCACAGATCCGAAGGCAAGACTTTTGTTGATAAGTTCGGAAACTTTCTGGAGAAGGAGTTTCTCTCGAAAGAAGTGAATGGGAGGAAAGTAGAACTTGACGAGGTAACTGTACCTGCTCCCTTGTTGGAGAGTAATGCATCATAGAAACCTGTTTATGTGACACCTACACCAATAAGTGAGGAAGCTAATGATAATGATCATGAAACTTCAGAACAAGATACTACTGAACCTCGTAGATCAACCAGAGTGAGATCCGCACTAGAGTGGTACGGTAATCCTGTTCTGGAAGTCATGCTACTAGATCATGATGAACATACGAACTATGAAGAAGCGATGGTGAGCCCAGATTCCACAAAATGGCTTGAAGCCATGAAATCTGAGATGGGATCCATGTCTGAGAACAAAGTGTGGACTTTGGTTGACTTGCCTGATGATCGGCAAGCGATTGAGAATAAATGGATCTTCAAGAAGAAGACTGACGCTAACGGTAATATTACTGTCTACGAAGCTCGGCTTGTCGCAAAAGGGTTTCGGCAAGTTCAAGGGATTGACTACGATGAGACCTTCTCACCTGTAGCGATGCTTAAGTCTGTCCGAATCATGTTAGCAATTGCCGCATTTTATGATTATGAAATTTAGCAGATGGATGTCAAAACTGCATTCCTGAATGGGTTTCTGGAAGAAGAGTTGTATATGATGCAACCAGAAGGTTTTGTCGATCCAAAGGGAGCTAACAAAGTGTACAAGCTCCAGCGATCCATCTATGGACTGGTGCAAGCCTCTCGGAGTTGGAATAAACGCTTTGATAATGTGATCAAAGCATTTGGTTTTATATAGACTTTTGGAGAAGCCTGTATTTACAAGAAAGTGAGTGGGAGCTCTGTAGCATTTCTGATATTATATGTGGATGACATATTACTGATTGGAAATGATATAGAATTTCTGGATAGCATAAAGGGATACCTGAATAAGAGTTTTTCAATGAAAGACCTCGGTGAAGCTGCTTACATATTAGACATTAAGATCTATAGAGATAGATCGAGACGCTTAATTGGACTTTCACAAAGCACATACCTTGACAAGATTTTGAAGAAGTTCAAAATGGATCAAGCAAAGAAAGGGTTCTTGCCTGTGTTACAAGGTGTGAAATTGAGTCAGACTCAATGCCCGAGATAGAGAGAAAATGAAAGATGTTCCCTATGCTTCAACCATAGCCTCTATCATGTATGCAATGCTGTGTACCAGACCTGATGTGTGCCTTGCTATAAGTCTAGCAGGGAGGTACCAAAGTAATCCAGGAGTGGATCACTGGACAGCGGTCAAGAACATCCTGAAGTACCTGAGAAGGACTAAGGATATGTTTCTCGTATATGGAGGTGACAAAGAGCTCATCGTAAATGCTTACGTTGATGCAAGCTTTGACACTGATCCGGACGATTCTAAATTGCAAACCGGATACGTGTTTACATTAAATGGTGGAGCTGTCAGTTGGTGCAGTTCTAAACAAAGCGTCATGGCGGGATCTGCGTGTGAAGCGGAATACATAGCTGCTTCGGAAGCAGCAAATGAAGGAGTCTGGATGAAGGAGTTCATATCTGATCTAGGTGTCATACCTAGTGCATCGGGTCCAATGAAAATCTTTTGTGACAATACTGGTGCAATTGCCTTGGCAAAGGAATCCAGATTTCACAAGAGAACCAAGCACATCAAGAGACGCTTCAATTCCATCCGGGATCTAGTCCAGGTGGGAGACATAGAGATTTGCAAGATACATACGGATCTGAATGTAGCAGACTCGTTGAGTAAGCCTCTTCCACGAGCAAAACATGATCAGCACCAAGGCTCCATGGGTGTTAGAATCATTACTGTGTAATCTAGATTATTGACTCTAGTGCAAGTGGGAGACTGAAGGAAATATGCCCTAGAGGCAATAATAAAGTTATTATTTATTTCCTTATATCATGATAAATGTTTATTATTCATGCTAGAATTGTATTAACCGGAAACATAATACATGTGTGAATACATAGACAAACAGAGTGTCACTAGTATGCCTCTACTTGACTAGCTCGTTAATCAAAGATGGTTATGTTTCCTAACCATGAACAAAGAGTTGTTATTTGATTAACGGGATCACATCATTAGTTGAATGATCTGATTGACATGACCCATTCCATTAGCTTAGCACCCGATCGTTTAGTATGTTGCTATTGCTTTCTTCATGACTTATACATGTTCCTATGACTATGAGATTATGCAACTCCCGTCTGCCGGAGGAACACTTTGTGTGCTACCAAACGTCACAACGTAACTGGGTGATTACAAAGGTGCTCTACAGGTGTCTCCAAAGGTACATCTTGGGTTGGCGTATTTCGAGATTAGGATTTGTCACTCCGATTGTCGGAGAGGTATCTCTGGGCCCTCTCGGTAATGCACATCACATAAGCCTTGCAAGCATTACAACTAATGAGTTAGTTGTGAGATGATGTATTACGGAACGAGTAAAGATACTTGCCGGTGATGAGATTGAACTAGGTATTGAGATACGGACGATCGACTCTCGGGCAAGTAACATACCGATGACAAAGGAACAACGTATGTTGTTATGCGGTCTGACCGATAAAGATCTTCGTAGAATATGTAGGAACCAATATGAGCATCCAGGTTCCGCTATTGGTTATTGACCAGAGACGTGTCTCGGTCATGTCTACATTGTTCTCGAACCGTAGGGTCCGCATGCTTAACGTTACGATGACAGTTTCATTATGAGTTTATGTATTTTGATGTACCGAAGGTTGTTCGGAGTCCCGGATGTGATCACGGACATGACGAGGAGTCTCGAAATGGTCGAGACATAAAGATCGATATATTGGACGACTATATTCGAAAACTGGAAGTGTTCCGGGTGATTTCGGAGAAAACCGGAGTGCCGGAGGGGTTATCGGAACCCCCCGGGGAAGTATTGGGCCTTAGTGGGCCTGAGGGGAGAGAGAGGGCAGCAGCCCAGGAGGTGGCACCCCCCCATGGGGAGTCCGAATTGGGCTAGGGAGGGGGGGCGCGGCCCCTCTTTCCCTCTCCCTCTCCCTCTCTTTCCTTCCCCCTCTTTCTTCCTAGTTGGACTAGGAAAGGGGAGTCCTACTCCCACTAGGAGGAGGACTCCCCCCTCCCTTTGGCGCGCCCCATAGGGCCGGCCAGCCTCCCCCCTTGCTCCTTTATATACGGGGGCAGGGGGGCACCCTAGGACACACAAGTTGATCTTCGTGATCGTTCCTTAGCCGTGTGCGGTGCCCCCCTCCATGATATTACACCTCGGTCATATTGTAGCGGTGCTTAGGCGAAGCCCTGTGACGGTTGAACATCAAGATCATCACCACACCGTCGTGCTGATAGAACTCCTCCCCGAAGCTTTGCTGGATCGGAGCCCGGGGAGCGTCATCGAGCTGAACGTGTGCCAAGAACTCGGAGGTGCCGGAGTAACGGTGCTTGGGTCGGTTGGACCGGGAAGACGTACGACTACTTCCTCTACGTTGCGTCAACGCTTCCGCTTCGGTCTACGAGGGTACATAGACAACCCTCTCCCTTCTCGTTGCTATGCATCACCATGATCTTGCGTGTGCATAGGAAATTTTTTGAAATTACTATGTTCCCCAACACACACCAGTACCAAAAGTGGTTATTTATTTTCTTATACTAATGGAGCTTACGATTTTTCTGTTGAGTTTTGTGTTGTGAAGTTTCCAAGTTTTGCGTAAAGATTCGATGAACTATGCAATAAGGAGTGGAAAGAGCCTAAGCTTGGGGATACTCAAGGCACCCCAAGTTAATATTCAAGGAACAACCAAGAGCCTAAGCTTGGGGATGCCCCGGATGGCATCCCCTCTTTCGTCTTCGTTCATCGGTAACTTTACTTGGAGCTATATTTTTATTCACCACATGATATGTGTTTTTCTTGGAGTGTCATTTTATTTTGTTAGTATTTGCTTTCTTTTATTTAGATTAATGTTTTGCATCTCTATTTTCAATAAAAATGTCAAGGATAGCCTTTACCATGCTTATTTTGCAAGTATACATGTTGCTGTTTCAAAACAGAAAGTTTACCGCTGTTGCAAAAATTCCCTAGAAAAGTCAGAATATGATAAAATGTTGAAACCTTTTGCATAATAAGATCTGATAAATTTACTACAGTGGGAATTTTATTTCATAATTTTTGGAGCTAGGAAAGTATGGATCTTGCTGAATTCTTTACAGGCTGTCACTACTAGGGAAAACCTTATACACATAACTTTAGCAGTAGCGAGGGTTAAAAAAGCACGCTGTTGCTAAGTAGCAGTAGCGCGCCTGTGCAAACCGCGCTCCAGATAAAGTTCTAGGAGTAGCGCATCTTGTTCTAAACACATTACTACTAAAGTTCCCACGGCTTAGCCGATAGGCTACACATAGTAGTAGCGACCTATAACGAACCGCGCTACCGCTACTTTCTTTGTAGCAGCGCATTTTAATTTAAACTCACTACTGCTAAAGGATATAAAATTAAATGGAAAGCAAATAGAAAGGTAACTGAAAATGACAGAAATAGAATAAGGTGAAAGGAAAAAAATAAAATGTGAAGAAAACTAAATGAAAAAGGGGAAAAAGAGAAAGGAGTAGCAGTAGCGTGTATCCCAGAACGCGCTGTAGCTAACGTAGCAGTAGCGCCCTTTCTGGAACACGCTACTGCTACTTCTGACTGAACCACGGGGTTCGTCCTTCCCCACGGCCACTTCCCCCAAATCCAACTCTCTAATCTCGCCGCCACCGTCGCCCGTCGGCTGCGGCACGCTCTCCACACACCCTCTACACCGCCCCGACCCCAGATTCAACGCCGCCCCCGCCCCCGACCTCAACGCCGCCCCGGACCCCGACCTCGATGCCGCCATCCGCCGCGCGCCCGAGCCCCGACCTCGACGCTGCCTGCCCCTCCCTCGTCGCAGGCACCCGAGGTGAGCACGCCTGCTCCTCCCTCTCCCCTACCTCTGCCTAGGATTTCTTTATATTTTAGTTGCGTCAAATTAGTTAGGGTCCATGTAAGGGTGGAAACGAATCGGATGCGGATGCGGCTCAAATGAGTTAGGGTTCATGTAAGGGTGGAAACGAATCAAATTTCTAAGATGAATCATAAAATGAGTAAAATTGGACCACTTATTTCACTTTATAGTTGGATAATTGGAATATCCTCTACCACTTTCCACCCCTATAGGTTCATCAAATTAGATGGTAATTAGGGCAGTAGTTCCTAGGTACTAATTAGTTAGTAAGAACTAGGTACTAATTAGGTGCTAGAATATTTTTATTTATAGTAAGTTTATTTTTAGTAAGAACTAGTTGAATTAATATAACTAGTTAGTAAGAACTTGTTGCTATTTTTTTAGTTAAAGCAATTTTTTCCGCATCGACGTGGACGATGCCTTTCCCGCATCCTCGTCGTCGAGTCTGCGGAGGATGACACCTGCTTGACTAGATGGGCCATGTCCGGGACTGGGCTCCGCTGGGGTGGTACTGGGAGGCGCTACCTACCGGGGGGCGCAGGTTGGTGAGGAGCCAGCCTGTCATTGACCCGAACCTTCTTTCGTGGCGGTCGCGTGGGCTAGTGACGGTCCAGAGGCAGGAGGACTCCGCGGAGGTGGTGCGTCACCGTGTTAGTGAGGAGGACGCGCACGTCCGTCGCTACTTGTTTGCGTTGGAGCACAGGTTCTCCAATACCTGGCAGGTTCTCCAGGGATCTCACTAGAGCTATGATCCCGTCATGGTTCCTTCTCTGTGGGTGTCCACCGCCCGCGCCGATACCCGTCGTGTGCTAGGGTTTTAGTTGATTTAGTGATGTTATATGTATGACACTATTCGGGATGTATTAGTGATAATATTCGACGATGTACGGACGCATGAGATGATTTACTTTTGCTTATTGAATGCATGCTAATTTGAGTCCTATAAGATATTTTGAAATGTATATCTTGTGTTGCTCAATATCCAAGTGGCTGGTCATGTTTGCAGGTTACACCTCCGAGTGGCCTATGTTTTGCCGGAGTGTTGATTCATTTTTGTTCCGGCAAATTTTAGGCGCTCGATATGTCCTATTTTAGTAAAGGTCATGCCGGATTTTTCCGTGAATTTTGGCATGACTTGTGCCAGAATATGTAGGAAATATCGAGTGCCCCGGATTTGTGTGTTGAGTATCCTGGTAGTTGTCTTCGATCGATTTTCAATTAATGTTTTAACTATGAACATAGGAAATGTCTGACGACGAAAAGGATTTCGGTATTTGCAAATACTTCAAAGACGAGCGTGGCCTGTGCGACGGAATCTTCCTAGATGATGATAGGCGCTTTAGCATCAAGCTGGATGAGAACTTCGAAGTGGATACAGTAAGTCACAACGACAAGTCTTTTTTTGTATTTAAGCATGACATCTGCTTCATTTGCTTCAACTTATATTTTTTTTACTATTCTACTAGCGTATCCCCTGCCATGCAAGAGTTTTTGTATTGGATAAGATTGGTTTCAGTCATACTATGGAAGTAAAGAAAGTTTGCTTGACGACCGAGCATGGTTATATTTTCCACGCAAAATTATACAATTCAGACGACTACACCTATTTTGGATGCAAAACATGGCGAGCACTATGCAAGACTTATGCATTTGAGACTGATATGGTTATCACCTTTGATATTCGTCCGGAAGATGATATTGAAGGTAATACCGACATCTGGGTCGATGTGCAGACGCCTTCAGTTATACCATTATGTAAGTTTCTCAACCATATTTATGTCTTTGATATTGTTTATTCAAAAATAGTTGACAACTAATTTGTATTGTCAGCTTATTTCGGTGCAAGCAAACATGTCCAGCGCTTGGTAGACATGACCTACTACTGTCCCGGGGCTGAACTCAACTGCGAGGAGCTAAGTCATTATGTTTCATGGCTTGCGGATCTTGATACTGTCAAGACAAATTTTCTTCCTGCATTTAGAAATGTTAGTACTAAAAACGTGCGACCAATAGTGTTCGTAATGAACTACGGTCACATCTATTTAGGAAGGATGGTAAGATTTTTACTATTTGTCCTCAGTGCATCTTTTCCATGCATTATTTTTGAAGCTAAACTTCATTGCTAAGTATGTTACCATACGATGTTCTTCAACAGGGACTCCCGATGAATGTTGTGCCTTATGGGATCGAGACTCAAGGTACCATGAGTATTATTAGCTTACGGCCAAGATATCCTACAGATTATTTTAGTGCATTCAAGATTAGCGACGGATGCTTAATAGTGCAAGACTGGACCAAATATGTGATGGGAGAGCGCAGAGAAGTACTAGGGGGCATCCAACAGATGTGCTACCCACGATTTGGAGACAGGTTCATCTGCATGCTCCAACTTGATCAAGGAGGAGAGCTACACATGTTTTATGTTATTTTACCTAAGAGAGAGCAGCAGGAGTGGTTAGCTAGCTAGAAATGAGTTTGAGGATGATGATGTGCTACACTATTACTATGATGATAAAATAGCTAGTGTTGGTGGTAATGACTATGATGATTATTACTAGCTAGTGTTAGTGGTGATTTAATAAATACTGTTGGTGGTAATGACTATGATGATGATTAAATAGCTTGTGCTAGCGGATTAGATTCAAGTGGAGGCAACATGTGGTGCACATCAAAAGTACTACTAGTCCAAACTAGATCAAGTTTGGATTAGTAGTATACTTTTGACATGCACCACATATTGCCTCCACTTGAACCTAATCCACCTTCATTTGACACACTGTTATGGACATAATGATGTAAACCTCATAACTGGTATTGTACCAATATTTGTACGATGGCGTATAAATACACTAAAAGTAAAAAATAAAAAAAGAATAGTAGTAACGATGGAGAGAAAACACGCTGCCAGTAGTTACATTAGCAGTAGCGTGGGAGTGAACAAACGCTGCAGCTATTTGTCCTAGCAGTAGCGCATGCGGGCACGCGTTACTGCTAAGCAATAGCTGTAGTGCCTTATTAGTAGCGCGCCTACCCGCGCTACTAGTGAGCACAAAACCAGCGCTACTGCTAGGGTTTTCCCTAGTAATGTGTCCTGTTTAGGCAGATTGCTATTATGTTTGCATTGTTTGCATATGTTTGCATCTTTAATGATTCTACTTGAGGATAGGACTATTAAATATGCAGAGGCATTTAGTATGCAATGTTGAATAATAATTTTAGTGATTTGCTACAGTATAGTATGATAAGGTTTTTGCATTGGTTTATACAAACTTATCTCACGAGTTCTTGTTGAGTTTGGTGTGGATGAAGCTTTCAAGATTTAGGAAACCGTGATATGAGAGGAATTAAGGAGACACTAAAGCTCAAGCTTGGGGATGCCCAAGGCACCCCAAGACAATATTTCAATAAGTCTCAAGCATCTAAGCTTGGGGATGCCCCGGTAGGCATCCCACCTTTCTTCTTCAACAATTATCGGTTAGTATCGGTTCAGCCTAAGTTTTTGCTTCTTCACATGATGAGTGGTATCCTTGAAATGTCGTTTTATTTTGTTTTGCTTGCTGTTTGAATAATATCCCAAGATCTGAAATTCTTAAATGAGAGAGAGTCTTCACATAGCTACATAATTAGTTAACTACTCATTGATCTTCACTTATATCTCTTTGGAGTAGTTTTTCATTTACTCGTGTTCTTCACTTATATCCTGTGAGTAAATAGTCGAATGATTTGAATGTTATAAATCTGAAATTATATATGTTTCATATGCCTTTCTCATGGGGAGTAATGCCTTCACATATAAGAAGTAGATGTGGTAAATTTTTTGAAGGTTAGCAAACATTGTATTGGTCACTTGAACAATTCATGAAAGAATATTGAAGGAAGAAAGATTTCACATATAAATATACTATCTTGGCCATCTTCTATGATTGTGAACCCCATTATTTATTTTCAAACCTGAGCAAATTAGTTGAAGTTGGACAAGGAAGACAACATAATGAGTTATGCTTGGGTATATTTGTATAGAAGTTATATTGTTATGGATCCTCTAACATGTGGTGCTTTCTTTTTAGAATCCTTTGCTAGCCAAAATATCTGTACTAAGCGGGAATACTGCTTGTGCATCCAAATTCCTTGAACCAAGTTTCTTCCATGAGTGTCCACCATATCTACCTATATGCGGTATTTACCTGTCGTTCCAAGTAAATTTGCATGTGCCAAACTCTAAACCTTCAAATAATAATCTGTTTTGTATGCCCAAATCGCTCATGTGGCGACTAGGGGCTGTCAGTATCTTCCATGCTAGGTGGGTTATTCTCACGATGAGTGGACTCTGCTCATCATTCACGAGAAAAGGGCTGGTAACTGGGATGCCCAGTCCTATGATCAAAAGATCAAAAACAAATTCGCAAATAATTTAAACAAAACTCCCCCAGGAATGTTGATAGTTGGATGACACCCGTTGTTTCGGACAAGCCGTGGAGTGTGAATGTTGGTGGGGGGGAGTAAATTTTTTACCTTTCTGCGTGGGAACCGCTTATAATGTATGTAGGATGGAAGATATTGGGAACTCTTGGTCGTTATGTTGACAATGAAAGCATACCTCTCAAAATTATTTTCATCTCCGTTTTAGCTTCGAGCTCTGGCACCTCTGCAAATCCCTGCTTCCCTCTGCGAAGGGCCTATCTTTTACTTTTATGCAAGAGTCAGTAGTATTCCTTCTCATTCCAACCTCCTCTTTAGTTGGCAAGCATCGTGTGATGGAAAGACCTAAGCATATACGGTCATTCAAATATATTTGATCATGAATTATTATTGTTGACAATTATCTATATGATAAATAAGTTGGGAGGCAAAACATTAAGCCCCTATCTTTCTCCGTGTTCAATGGATGCTATTTGTTCTAACAATATGCTTTGAGTGGTAGCAATCATGGAAGACTAAATGATAGTTGAGTATGTGAAGTTTGCTGAATCAAAGCTCTGACATAGACTCTTCCTGAAAATAAGATGAATTGTAATTGTTTGATGACTAATAACACGGTCTGTTAGTTTTCAAGAAAGTTTGTGATATATACTTTAACATGTGAATAGCTTGTTACTTGATCATGAAAATTTCTATGAGTTGAACTACTGTTATGACATATAATGATGCTAGAAAAGGTGAATGAAATTATCATTGATCAAACTTATGCACCTGCTAGCATTCACACTTCATAAATTATTACTTTTATCATTTACCTACTCGAGGACGAGCAGGAATTATGCTTGGGGATGCTGATACATCTCCAACGTATCTATAATTTATGAAGTATTCATGCTATTATATTATCCATCTTGGATGTTTAATGGGCTTTACTATGCACTTTTATATTACTTTTGGGACTAACCTATTGACCCTGAGCCCAGTGCCAGTTTCTGTTTTTTTTCCTTGTTTCAGTGTTTGAAGAAAAGGAATATCAAATGGAGTCCAAACGAAATGAAACCTTCGGAAAAGATATTTTTGGAAAGAAAGCAATACAGGAGAATTAGAGTGCACGTCAGGGGACCAACGAGGAGAGCATGAGGCAGGGGGGCGCGGCCACCCCCCTGGGCGCGCCCTCCACCCTCGTGGGCCCCTCGTGGCTCCCTTTACCGACTTCTTTCGCCTATATATTCCCATATACCCTAATACCATCGGGGAACAGAATAGATCGGGAGTTCCGCCGCCGCAAGCCTCTGTAGCCACCAAAAACCAATCGGAACCCTGTTCCAGCACCCTGCCGGAGGCTGGATCCTTCAGCGGTGGCCATCTTCATCATCCCGGCGCTCTCCATGATGAGGAGGGAGTAGTTCACCCTCGGGGCTGAGGGTATGTACCAGTAGCTATGTGTTTGACCTCTCTCTCTCTCTCGTGTTCTTGAGGTGATACGATCTTGATGTATTGCGACCTTGCTACTATTGTTGGATCTTATGATATTTCTCCCCCTCTACTCTCTTGTAATGGATTGAGTCTTCCCTTTGAAGTTATCTTATCGGATTGAGTCTTTAATGATTTGAGAACACTTGATGTATGTCTTGCCGTGCGTATCTGTGGTGACAATGGGATATCACGTGATTCACTTGATGTATGTTTGGTGATCAACTTGCGGGTTCCGCCCATGAACCTATGCATAGGGGTTGGCACACGTTTTTGTCTTGATTCTCCGGTTGAAACTTTGGGGCACTCTTTGAGGTTCTATGTGTTGGTTGAATAGAGGAATCTGAGATTGTGTGATGCATATCGTATAATCATACCCACGGATACTTGAGGTGACATTGGAGTATCTAGGTGACATTAGGATTTTGGTTGATTTGTGTCTTAAGGTGTTATTCTAGTACGAACTCTATGATAGATCGAACGGAAAGAATAGCTTCATGTTATTTTACTACGGACTCTTGAATAGATCGATCAGAAAGGATAACTTTGATGTGGTTTCGTACGCTACCATAATCCCTTCGTTAGTTCTCTGCTATTAGTGACTTTAAAGTGACTCTTTGTTGCATGTTGAGGGATATTTATATGATCCAATTATGTTATTATTGTTGAGAGAACTTGCACTAGTGAAAGTATGAAACCTAGGCCTTGTTTCAATGCATTGCAATACCGTTTGTTCTCACTTTTATCATTAGTTACCTTGCTGTTTTTATCTTTTCAGATTACAAAAACCTATATCTACCATCCATATTGCACTCATATCACCATCTCTTCGCCAAACTAGTGCACCTATACAATTTACCATTGTATTGGGTGTGTTGGGGACACAAGAGACTCTTTGTATTTGGTTGCAGGGTTGTTCGAGAGAGACCATCTTCATCCTACGCCTCCCACGGATTGATAAACCATAGGTCATCCACTCGAGGAAAATTTGCTATTGTCCTACAAACCTCTTCACTTGGAGGCCCAACAACGTCTACAAGAAGAAGGTTGTGTAGTAGACATCAGTGATGTCTGATAAGTGCGTGAATTATTCGGCCTTTCCCGGCTGAATGAAGCTTGCCGGCCGAGTAAGAAGCTTGCCGGCACAATGAAAAGCATGCCGGCGTGGAAAGCTTGTCGGCACGAAAAGCTTGCTGGCATGGAAGCTTGCTGGTGTGAAAGTTTGCCAGGGAAAAACCTTGCCGGGGTAGAAACCTTGCCGGTGTGGAAACCATGCCGGGGTGGAAACCTTGCTGGCCTGGAAAGCGGAGGCTGTCAAAGTCAATCCGACCAGAAGTGGGAGATGGGCTCGAAAGGTTATTCAGATGACCTCGGATGGAAAAGTATTCTACAGGGAAGTTGTGCATGTTGAAATGGTGAACTTTGCTTTTGGAGTCATCATCGTCGGAGATAGTATATGGCCTGCAAAATTGTTACAAGACTCAGACAGTTCAGAAAACTGCATAATTAAATCGACCCACATTTAAAGATGGGCCCTGAAAGTCATAGAGATTGCCTTAAAAGCAGAAGTGCCTTGCGCTGCATTATGCGGATCATCGAGGCGGACAAGTTTGATGTTGAACTCGACTCCATCCGAGGTAGTTTGCGATTTCCACGGCCCGCGCAAGAAGTAGGGAAGAAGTATGGGACAGATTCAGGCTTAATCCGAGTTGGAGTGAAACTAGAACTGTAGGACGTGAATTGATGTAATTTTCTTGTAAGGAAGGCCTAGATTAATCCTTTACTTGTACTGGAAGTCCGGCCGCCTCTTATATATGTTGGGGGTGACGGCCGATTGAAACAACACACAATCGAACATATCAATATACTACTTTTTCAATCTACGTTTTATCTCTCCACTATTTTTCTCTCTCGTTCTTTGCTGTTCTTCGTGTTTGAGAGATGCGAATCTCGAAGCCCTAGGGGAAAGCGAATCGACCTTGGGCAGCCCATAGCCACCGCACTACCTGATGGGGTCCCTCCCGAGGTGTGGGGTTTCGGGTCTGCAAAAGCGCATGCCGACTGTCCTACGTATCACGTTGTCGGTCAGGTCTCCTTCGAAGTGAGCTGCGGTACATCTCCCCCGGCGTCGAGGGTACACGTCACATGTTTGTGCTTCATCAAGGGGTAAAAACCTGTGCTACTAGTAAGTAGCAGTAGCGAGGGGTATAAACCCACACTACTGATACGTCTCCAACGTATCTATAATTTTTGATTTTTCCATGCTATTATATTATCTGTTTTGGATGTTTATGGGCTTTATTAAACACTTTTATATTATTTTTGGGACTAACCTATTAACCCAGAGCCCAGTGCTAGTTCTTGTTTTTCCCTTGTTTCAGTGTTTCGAAGAAAAGGAATATCAAACGGAGTCGAAACGGAATGAAACCTTCTGCAGAAGTTATTTTTGGAAGGAAAGTTACCTGATAGACTTGGAGTGCATGTCAAGAAAGAAACGAGGGAGCCACGAGGTAGGGGGCACGCCCTCCACCCTCGTGAGCCCCTCGTGGCTCCCTTGACGTACTTCTTCCTCCTATATATATATCCATATACCCTAAAAACATCGGGGGACAGAATATATCTGGAGTTCCGCCGCCGCAAGTCTCTGTAGCCACCAAAAACCTCTCGGGACCCTGTTTCGGCACCCTGCCGGAGGGGGGAATCCTCATCGGTGGCCATCTTCATCATCTTGGTGCTCTCCATGACGAGGAGGGAGTAGTTCACCCTCGGGGCTAAGGGTATATACCAGTAGCTATGTGTTTGATGTCTCTCTCTCTCTCTCGTGTTCTTGGTTTGGCACGATCTTGATGTATCGCGAGCTTTGCTATTATAGTTGGATTTTATGTTTCTTCCCCCCTCTACTCTCTTGTAATGGATTGAGTCTTCCCTTTGAAGTTATCTTATCGGATTGAGTCTTTAATGATTTGAGAACACTTGATGTATGTCTTGCCGTGCGTATCTGTGGTGACAATGGGATATCACGTGATTCACTTGATGTATGTTTGGTGATCAACTTGCGGGTTCCGCCCATGAACCTATGCATAGGGGTTGGCACACATTTTCGTCTTGATTCTCCGATAGAAACTTTGGGACACTCTTTGAGGTTCTATGTGTTGGTTGAATAGAGGAATCTGAGATTGTGTGATGCATATCGTATAATCATACCCACGGATACTTGAGGTGACATTGGAGTATCTAGGTGACATTAGGGTTTTGGTTGATTTGTATCTTAAGGTGTTATTCTAGTACGAACTCTATGATATATCCAACGGAAAGAATAGCTTCATGTTATTTTACTATGGACTCTTGAATAGATCGATCAGAAAGGATAACTTTGAGGTGGTTTCGTACCCTACCATAATCTCTTCATTAGTTCTCAGCTATTAGTGACTTTAAAGTGATTCTTTGTTGCATGTTGAGGGATATTTATATGATCCAATTATGTTATTATTGTTGAGAGAACTTGCACTAGTGAAAGTATGAACCCTAGGCCTTGTTTCAACGCATTGCAATACCGTTTGTTCTCACTTTTATCATTACTTACCTTGCTGTTTTTATATTTTCAGATTACAAAAACCTATATCTACCATCCATATTGCACTCGTATCACCATCTCTTCACCGAACTAGTGCACCTATACAATTTACCATTGTATTGGGTGTGTTGGGGACACAAGAGACTCTTTGTATTTGGTTGCAGGGCTGTTCGAGAGAGACCATCTTCATCCTACGCCTCCCACGGATTGATAAACCTTAGGTCATCCACTTGAGGAAAATTTGCTATTGTCCTACAAACCTCTTCACTTGGAGGCCGAACAACGTCTACAAGAAGAAGGTTGTGTCGTAGACATCAGTGATGTCTGATAAGTGCGTGAATTATTCAGCCTTTCCCGGCTGAATGAAGCTTGCCGGCCGAGTAAGAAGCTTGCCGGCACAATGAAAAGCTTGCCGGCGTGGAAAGCTTGTCGGCACGAAAAGCTTGCTGGCGTGGAAGCTTGCCGGTGTGAAAGCTTGCCGGGGAAAAACCTTGCCGGGGTGGAAACCTTGCCTGTGTGGAAACCATGCCGGGGTGGAAACCTTGCTGGCCTGGAAAGTGGAGGCTGTCAATGTCAATCCGACCAGAAGTGGGAGATGGGCTCAAAAGGTTATTCAGATGACCTCGGATGGAAAAGTATTCTACGGGGAAGTCTTGCATGTTGTCGAAATGGTGAACTTTGCTTTTGGAGTCATCATCGTTGGAGATAGTATATGGCCTGAAAAATTGTTACAAGACTCAGATAGTTCAGAAAACTGCATAATTAAATCGACCCACATTTAAAGATGGGCCCTGAAAGTCATAGAGATGGCCTTAAAAGGAGAAGTGCCCTGTGCTGCATTATGCAGATCATCGAGGCGGACAAGTTTCATGTTGAACTCGACTCCATCCGAGGTAGTATGCGATTTCCACGGCCCGCGCAAGAAGTAGGGAAGAAGTATGGGACAGATTCAGGCTTAATCCGAGTTGGAGTGAAACTAGAACTGTAGGACGTGAATTGATGTAATTTTCTTGTAAGGAAAGCCTAGATTAATCCTTTACTTTTACTGGAAGTCCGGCCGCCTCTTATATATGTCGGGGGTGACGGCCGATTGAAACAACACACAATCGAACAAATCAATATACTACTTTTTCAATCTACATTTTATCTCTCCACTGTTTTTCTCTCTCGTTCTTTGCTGTTCTTCGTGTTTGAGAGATGCGAATCTCGAAGCCCTAGGGGAAAGCGAATCGACCTTGGGCAGCCCATAGCCACCGCACTACCTGGCGGGGCCCCTCCCGAGGTGTGGGGTTTCGGGTCTGCAAAAGCGCATGCCGACTGTCCTGCGTATCATGTTGTTGGTCAGGTCTCCTTTGATGTGAGCTGCGGTACATCTCCCCCGGCATCAAGGGTACACGTCACATGTTTGTGCGTCATCAAGGGGTAAAAACCCTGCTACTAGTAAGTAGCAGTAGCGAGGGGTATAAACCCACACTACTGATACATCTCCAACGTATCTATAATTTTTGATTTTTCCATGCTATTATATTATCTGTTTTGGATGTTTATGGGCTTTATTAAACACTTTTATATTATTTTTGGGACTAACCTATTAACCCAGAGCCCAGTGCTAGTTCTTGTTTTTCCCTTGTTTCAGTGTTTCGAAGAAAAGGAATATCAAACGGAGTCGAAACAGAATGAAACCTTCTGGAGAAGTTATTTTTGGAAGGAAAGCTACCTGATAGACTTGGAGTGCATGTCAGGATAGAAACGAGGGAGCCACGAGGTAGGGGGCGCGCCCTCCACCCTCGTGGGCCCCTCGTGGCTCCCCTGACGTACTTCTTCCTCCTATATATATCCATATACCCTAAAAACATCGGGGAACAGAATAGATCTGGAGTTCCGCCGCCGCAAGTCTATGTAGCCACCAAAAACCTCTCGAGACCCTGTTCCGGCACCCTGCCGGAGGGGGGAATCCTCATCGGTGGCCATCTTCATCATCCCGACGCTCTCAATGACGAGGAGGGAGTAGTTCACCCTCGGGGCTAAGGGTATGTACCAATAGCTATGTATTTGATCTCTCTCTCTCTCTCTCGTGTTCTTGGTTTGGCACGATCTTGATGTATCGCGAGCTTTGTTATTATAGTTGGATCTTATGTTTCTTCTCCCCCTCTACTCTCTTGTAATGGATTGAGTCTTCCCTTTGAAGTTATCTTATCGGATTGAGTCTTTAATGATTTGAGAACACTTGATGTATGTCTTGCCGTGCGTATCTGTGGTGACAATGGGATATCACGTGATTCACTTGATGTATGTTTGGTGATCAACTTGCGGGTTCCGCCCATGAACCTATGCATAGGGGTTGGCACACGTTTTCGTCTTGATTCTCAAGTAGAAACTTTGGGGCACTCTTTGAGGTTCTATGTGTTGTTTGAATAGAGGAATCTGAGATTGTGTGATGCATATCGTATAATCATACCCACGGATACTTGAGGTGACATTGGAGTATCTAGGTGACATTAGGGTTTTGGTTGATTTGTGTCTTAAGGTGTTATTCTAGTACGAACTCTGTGATATATCGAACGGAAAGAATAGCTTCATGTTATTTTACTACGGACTCTTGAATAGATCGATCAGAAAGGATAACTTTGAGGTGGTTATGTACCCTACCATAATCTCTTCATTAGTTCTCTGCTATTAGTGACTTTAAAGTGACTCTTTGTTGCATGTTGAGGGATATTTATATGATCCAATTATGTTATTATTGTTGTGAGAACTTGCACTAGTGTAAGTATGAACCCTAGACCTTGTTTCAACGCATTGCAATACCGTTTGTTCTCACTTTTATCATTACTTACCTTGCTGTTTTTATCTTTTCAGATTTCAAAAACCCATATCTACCATCCATATTGCACTCGTATCACCATCTCTTCGCCGAACTAGTGCACCTATACAATTTACCATTGTATGGGGTGTGTTGGGGACACAAGAGACTCTTTGTATTTGGTTGCAGGGCTGTTCGAGAGAGACCATCTTCATCCTACGCCTCCCACGGATTGATAAACCTTAGGTCATCCACTTGAGGAAAATTTGCTATTGTCCTACAAACCTCTTCACTTGGAGGCCGAACAACGTCTACAAGAAGAAGGTTGTGTCGTAGACATCAGTGATGTCTGATAAGTGCGTGAATTATTCGGCCTTTCCCGGTCGAATGAAGCTTGCCGGCCGAGTAAGAAGCTTGCCGGCACAATGAAAAGCTTGCCGGCGTGGAAAGCTTGTCGGCACGAAAAGCTTGCTGGCGTGGAAGCTTGCCGGTGTGAAAGCTTGCCGGGGAAAAACCTTGCCGGGGTAGAAACCTTGCCTGTGTGGAAACCATGCCGGGGTGGAAACCTTGCTGGCCTGGAAAGTGGAGGCTGTCAATGTCAATCCGACCAGAAGTGGGAGATGGGCTCAAAAGGTTATTCAGATGACCTTGGATGGAAAAGTATTCTAAAGGGAAGTTGTGCATGTTGTCGAAATGGTGAACTTTGCTTTTGGAGTCATCATCGTCAGAGATAGTATATGGCCTAAAAATTGTTACAAGACTTAGACAGTTCAGAAAACTGCATAATTGAATCGACCCACATTTAAAGATGGGCCCTGAAAGTCATAGAGATGGCCTTAAAAGGAGAAGTGCCCTGCGTTGCATTATGCAGATCATCGAGGCAGACAAGTATCATGTTGAACTCGACTCCATCCGAGGTAGTATGCGATTTCCACGGCCCGCGCAAGAAGTAGGGAAGAAGTATGGGACAGATTCAGGCTTAATCCGAGTTGGAGTGAAACTAGAACTGTAGGACATGAATTGATGTAATTTTCTTGTAAGGAAAGCCTAGATTAATCCTTTACTTTTACTGGAAGTCCGGCCGCCTCTTATATATGTTGGGGGTGACGGCCGATTGAAACAACACACAATCGAACAAATCAATATACTGCTTTTTCAATCTACGTTTTTATCTCTCCGCTGTTTTTCCCTCTCGTTCTTTGCTGTTCTTCGTGTTTGAGAGCTACAAATCTTGAGGCCCTGCGGGAAAGCGAATCGACCTTGTGCAGCCCATAGCCACTGCACTACCTGACGGGGTCCCTCCCTAGGTGTGGGGTTTCGGGTCTGCAAAAGCGCATGCCGACTGTCCTGCGTATCATGTTGTCGGTCAGGTCTCCTTCGATGTGAGCTGCGGTACATCTCCCCCGGCGTCGAGGGTACACGTCACATGTTTGTGCGTCATCAAGGGGTAAAAACCCGTGCTACTAGTAAGTAGCAGTAGCGAGGGGTATAAACCCACACTACTGATACATCTCCAACGTATCTATAATTTTTGATTTTTCCATGCTATTATATTATCTGTTTTGGATGTTTATGGGCCTTATTAAACACTTTTATATTATTTTTGGGACTAACCTATTAACCTAGAGCCCAGTTCTAGTTCCTGTTTTTCCATTGTTTCAGTGTTTCAAAGAAAAGGAATATCAAACGGAGTCGAAACGGAATGAAACCGTCTGGAGAAGTTATTTTTGGAAGGAAAGCTACCTGATAGACTTGGAGTGCACGTTAGGAAAGAAACAAGGGAGCCACAAGGTAGGGGGCGCGCCCTCCACCCTCGTGGGCCCCTCGTGGCTCCCCTGACGTACTTCTTCCTCCTATATATATCCATATACCCTAAAAACATCGAGGAACAGAATAGATATGGAGTTCCGCCGTCGCAAGCCTCTGTAGCCACCAAAAACCTCTCGGGACCCTGTTCCGGCACCCTGCCGGAGGAGGGAACCCTCATCGGTGGCCATCTTCATCATCCCGGCGCTCTCCATGACGAGGAGGGAGTAGTTCACCCTCTGGGCTGAGGGTATGTACCAGTAGCTATGTGTTTGATCTCTCTCTCTCTCTCATGTTCTTGGTTTGGCACGATCTTGATGTATCGTGAGCTTTGCTATTATAGTTGGATCTTATGTTTCTTCCCCCCCCCCCTCTACTCTCTTGTAATGGATTGAGTCTTCCCTTTGAAGTTATCTTATCGAATTGAGTCTTTAATGATTTGAGAACACTTTATGTATGTCTTGCCGTGCGTATCTGTGGTGACAATGGGATATCACATGATTCACTTGATGTATGTTTTGGTGATCAACTTGCGGTTCTGCCCATGAACCTATGCATAGGGGTTGGCACACGTTTTCGTCTTGATTCTCCGGTAGAAACTTTGGGGCACTCTTTGAGGTTCTATGTGTTGGTTGAATAGATGAATCTGAGATTATGTGATGCATATCGTATAATCGTACCCACAGATACTTGAGGTGACATTGGAGTATCTAGGTGACATTAGGGTTTTGGTTGATTTGTGTCTTAAGGTGTTATTCTAGTACGAACTCTAGGGCTGTTTGTGGCACTTATAGGAATAGCCCAACGGATTGATTGGAAAGAATAACTTTGAACTTGCACTAGTGAAACTATGATGTTATTTCATGGTCTTCAAAATCCATCCTCTCCAAGACATAGCGTCTTGCATGGCATGGGATAAACTATACTCGAATTGTAAAAGATGAAAATTACATGTTCAAATAGTTGAAGTCATGCTTAATTATGAAAAAAACACTTGTCGTTGTTGCGTACCGTTTCAACTTCGAAGGTCTCCTCGAGCTTAATGCCGAAGCGCCGATCATCGTCCAGGTGAGGCATGTCGCATAGACCTCGATCGCCGTGGCACTAGTCGCACTCCCTCGGGAGACTTCCGTCGTCCGATGTTGACATTTCCTACGTTCATAATTCAAAGATTAAACATGTACAATTATATGTATATATATGTACTACAAAAACTAAATTAGATCATTATTATTCAACTAATCATATGCATATGCCTTGCAAAGTGCTCTCCAATTTGAGCATTCAATAAGAAAAATCAAATCGCAAAATAAAGTAGTATTCAAATTAGGATGCATTCAATTATAAGAAAAACTACATCATCTCCATGTGTCCGTACATCGTCGAGTATTATCACTAATACACGTCGAATACTATCATACATATCGCCAGTACAGCTAGAATCGTAGCACCCGACGGGTATCTGCGCGGGCGGTGGACACCCAAAGGGAAGGAACCATCACAGGATCATAGCTCCAGTGAGATCCCTGAAGAACCTGCCAGGTATTCTCGAACCTGCCCTCCAACGCAACCATGTAGCGACGGACGTGCTGGTCCTCCTCGCTGACACGGTGACGTACCACCTCCGCGGTGTCCGGAAGCCTCGGCACCGTCACTGGCCCACGCGACCGCCACCAAACAAGGATCGGGTCAACGACGGGCTGGCTCCTCACCTAGCTACGCCCCCGGAAGGTAGCGCCTCCCAGTACCACCCCGGCGGAGCCCAGTCCCGGACATGGCCCATCTGGTCAAGCAGGTGTCGTCCTCCGCCG
Source organism: Triticum monococcum (assembly GCA_034509565.1). Lineage (NCBI taxonomy): Eukaryota > Viridiplantae > Streptophyta > Magnoliopsida > Poales > Poaceae > Triticum > Triticum monococcum. Next base: position 6,059,683 of record CM067847.1, on the reverse strand, counting down.
ACTCAACAATGAGGATGCGGGATAGGCATCGTCCACGTCGATGCGGGAATAATTGCTTTAACTAAAAAAATAAACTGGTTCTATTAATTTTCTTGCTAAAAATAAACTACTTCTATAGTAAAATAAACCAGTTTTATTAAATCAACTAGTTCAACTACTAAGCACTTACTATAAATAGAATAAAGTAGTACTTACTAAAAATAAACAAGTTTACCTAGTTCTATTATTTTTCTAACTAATTGCATTAAACACTTTCTAAGTAGTACTTACTAAAAGTTATCGGGGAGGGGGGTATATCGACAACGACATACCCGATAACAAAAATATGAAGAGGAAGAAGAAGAAAAAAAAGAGGAGAAGAAGAAAGGAATAGAAGAGGAGATCGAAGAAAAAAAAAGAAAAAAAGAGCAGCAGCAGAAGAAGAATTCTTCTTCTTCTTCTATTCCTTCTTCTTCTCCTCTTTTTTTCCTTCTTTTTCATCTTCTTATTTATTTCTCCTCTTCTTCCTCTCCTCTTCTTCTTCTTCTTCTTCTTCTTCTCCTCCTTCTTGCTCTTCTTATTTTCCTTTTATCTCTCCTTCTTTTTCTTCTAAATATGAACATATATACATAAATGACTTTGATCATACACAATTTTCAGATTCCTACACAATATCAACATATACATAAATTGACAAAGAAAATTCTATGAACCAAAAAAATCATAAAAATTCTATGCACAAAATTTACAATAGAAAAAAATCATAAAAAATCTATGAACAAAATTACAACAGAAAAAAATCATAAAAAATCTATGAACAAAATTACAACAGTAAAAAATCATAAAAAATCTATGAACAAAATTACAACAGAAAAAAATCATAAAAAATCTATGAAAAAATGACATATTCTTTGCATATGAACATACAAACATTTGCATATTCAAAAATAATATTACCAAAAAAATCTAAACTACACATCTAAATTAATACAACTAAATTACAACAACTAAATTAATTAACTACACATCCAAATTAATACAACTTGTGCGGCGGCCCTGGGTGCGGCGATAGAGGCAATAATAAATTGATTATTATTATATTTCCTTATTCATGATAATCGTTTATTATCCATGCTAGTATTGTATTGATAGGAAACTCAGATACATGTGTGGATACATAGACAACACCATGTCCCTAGTAAGCCTCTAGTTGACTAGCTCGTTGATCAATAGATGGTTATGGTTGACTAACCATGGACATTGGATGTTGTTGATAACGGGATCACATCATTAGGAGAATGATGTGATGGACAAGACCCAATCCTAAGCCTAGCACAAAGATCATGTAGTTCGTATGCTAAAGCTTTTCTAATGTCAAGTATCATTTCCTTAGACCATGAGATTGTGCAACTCCCGGTTACCGTAGGAATACTTTGGGTGTGCCAAACGTCACAACGTAACTGGGTGACTATAAAGGTGCACTACGGGTATCTCCGAAAGTGTCTGTTGGGTTGGCACGAATCGAGACTCGGATTTGTCACTCCGTTTGAAGGAGAGGTATCTCTGGGCCCACTCGGTAGGACATCATTATAATGTGCACAATGTGATCAAGGAGTTGATCACGGGATGATGTGTTGCGGAACGAGTAAAGGGACTTGCCGGTAACGAGATTGAACAAGGTATCGGGATACCGACGATTGAATCTCGGGCAAGTATCGTACCGCTAGACTAAGGGAATTGTATACGGGATCGATTAAGTCCTTGACATCGTGGTTCATCCGATGAGATCATCGTGGAGCATGTGGGAGCCAACATGGGTATCCAGATCCCGCTGTTGGTTATTGACGGAAGAACGTCTCGGTCATGTCTGCATGGTTCCCGAACCCGTAGGGTCTACACACTTAAGGTTCAATGACGCTAGGGTTATAAAGGAAGTTTGTATGTGGTTACCGAATGTTGTTCAAAGTCCCGGATGAGATCCCGGACGTCACGAGGAGTTCCGGAATGGTCCGGAGGTAAAGATTTACATATAGGAAGTCCTGTTTTGGTCATCGGAAAAGTTTCGGGTTTTATCGGTAATGTACCGGGACCACCGGGAGGGTCCCGGGGGTCCACCAAGTGGGGACACAAGCCCCGGAGGGCTGTATGCGCCAAGTGTGGGAGGGGACCAGCCCCAGGTGAGCTAGTGCGCGCCCCCACCAAGGCCCAAGGCGCAAGGGAGTGGGAAGGGGGGGGGGGCAAACCCTAGGGCAGATGGGCCCTAAGGCCCACCCTGGTGCGCCTCCCCTCTCCCCTCCCCTTGGCCGCCCCTAGATGGGATCTAGGGGGCTGCCGCCACCCCTAGGGAGGGAACCCTAGGTGGGGGCGCAGCCCCTCCCCTTCCCCTATAAATAGTTGAGGTTTGGGCTGCCCAATAGACATGAGTTCCTCTCCTCTTGCTGGCGCACCCCTACCTCTCTCCTCCTCGTCTCTTGCGGTGCTTGGCGAAGCCCTGCTGGAGTACCACGCTCCTCCACCACCACCACGCCGTTGTGCTGCTGCTGGATGGAGTCTTCCTCAACCTCTCCCTCTCTCCTTGCTGGATCAAGGCATGGGAGACGTCACCGGGCTGTACGTGTGTTGAACGCGGAGGTGCCGTCTGTTTGGCACTAGGATCTCCGGTGATTTGGATCACGACGAGTACGACTCCTTCAACCCCGTTCTTTTTAACGCTTCCGCTTAGCGATCTACAAGGGTATGTAGATGCACTCTCCTTCCCCTCGTTGCTGGCCTCTCCATAGATAGATCTTGGTGACACGTAGGAAAATTTTGAATTTCTGCTACGTTCCCCAACAGTGGCATCATGAGCTAGGTCTATTGCGTAGATTCTATGCACGAGTAGAACACAAAGTAGTTGTGGGCGTTGATTTTGTTCAATATGCTTACCGTTACTAGTCCAATCTTGATTCGGCGGCATTGTGGGATGAAGCGGCCCGGACCAACCTTACACGTACGCTTACGTGAGACCGGTTCCACCGACTGACATGCACTAGTTGCATAAGGTGGCTGGTAGGTGTCTGTCTCTCCCACTTTAGTAAGATCGGATTCGATGAAAAGGGTCCTTATGAAGGGTAAATAGCAATTGGCATATCATGTTGTGTTCTTTGCGTAGGTAAGAAACGTTCTTGCTAGAAACCCATAGCAGCCACGTAAAACATGCAAACAACAATTAGAGGACGTCTAACTTGTTTTTCCAGGGTATGCTATGTGATGTGATATGGCCAAAGGATGTGATGAATGATATATGTGATGTATGAGATGATCATGTTCTTGTAATAGGAATCACGACTTGCATGTCGATGAGTATGACAACCGGCAGGAGCCATAGGAGTTGTCTTAATTTATTTATGACCTGCGTGTCAACATAACCGTCATGTAATTACTTTAATTTATTGCTAACCGTTAGCTGTAGTAGTAGAAGTAATAGTTGGCGAGACAACTTCATGAAGACACGATGATGGAGATCATGATGATCGAGATCATGGTGTCATGCCGGTGACGATGATGATCATGGAGCCCCGAAGATGGAGATCAAAAGGAGCAATATGATATTGGCCATATCATGTCACTATTTGATTGCATGTGATGTTTATCATGTTTATACATCTTATTTGCTTAGAACGACGGTAGTAAATAAGACGATCCCTCATTAAAATTTCAAGAAAGTGTTCCCCCTAACTATGCACCGTTGCGAAAGTTCGTCGTTTCGAAGCACCACGTGATGATCGGGTGTGATAGATTCTTACGTTCGAATACAACGGGTGTTGACGAGCCTAGCATGTACAGACATGGGCTCGGAACACATGCAAAACACTTAGGTTGACTTGACGAGCCTAGCATGTACAGACATGGCCTCGGAACACAAGAGACCGAAAGGTCGAGCATGAGTCGTATGGTAGATACGATCAACATGAAGATGTTCACCGATGTTGACTAGTCCATCTCACGTGATGATCGGACATGGCCTAGTTGACTCGGATCATGTAATCACTTAGATGACAAGAGGGATGTCTATCTGAGTGGGAGTTCATAAGATGAACTTAATTATCCTGAACATAGTCAAAAGGTCTTTGCAAATTATGTCGTAGCTCGCGCTTCAGTTCTACTGTTTAGTTATGTTCCTAGAGAAAATTTAGTTGAAAGTTGATAGTAGCAATTATGCGGAGTAGGTCCGTAAACTGAGGATTGTCCTCATTGCTTCATAGAAGTCTTATGTACTTAATGCACCGCTCAGTGTGCTGAACCTCAAACGTTGTCTGTGGATGTTGCGAACATCTGACATACACGTTTTGATGACTACATGATAGTTCAGTGCGTAATGCTAAATGGTTTAAAATTGAGGCACCAAAGATGTTTTTGAAACATCGCAGAACATATGAGATGTTCCAAGGATTGAAATTGGGATTTCAGGCTCGTGCCCACGTCAAGAGGTATAAGACCTCCGACGATTTTCTTAGCCTACAAACTAAGGGAGAAAAGCTCAATTGTTGAGCTTGTGCTCAGATTGTCTGAGTACAACAATCGCTTGAATCAAGTGGGAGTTGATCTTCCAGATGAAATAGTGATGTTTCTTCGAAGTCATTACCACCAAGCTGCTAGAGCTTCGTGATGAACTATAATATATCAGGGACATATATGATGATCCTTGAGATATTCGCGATGTTTGACACCACAAAAGTAGAAATCAAAAGGGAGCATCAATCGTTGATGGTTAGTAAAACCACTAGTTTCAAGAAGGTCATGGGCAAGAAAGGGATACTTCATGGAACAACAAATCAGTTGCTGTTCTAGTGAAGAAACCCAAGGTTGAACCCAAACCCGAGACTAAGTGCTTCTGTAATAAGGGGAACAGCCACTGGAGCAGAATTACCCTAGATACTTGGTAGATTAGAAGGCTGGCAAGGTCGATAGAAGTATATTGGATATACATTGTGTACTTTACTAGTACTCCTAGTAGCAACAGGGTATTAGATACCGGTTCGGTTGCTAAGTGTTAGTAACTCGAAACAAAAGGCTACGGAATAAACAGAGACTAGCTAAAAGGTGAGATGACGATATGTGTTGGAAGTATTTCCAAGGTTGATCAAATATCGTACGCTCCCTCTACCATCAAGATTGGTATTAAAACCTAAATAATCGTTATTTGGTGTTTGCGTTGAGCATAGACATGATTGGATTACGTCTATCGCAATACGGTTATTCATTTAAGGAGAATAATGGTTACTCTGTTTATTTGAATAATACCTTCAATGGTCTGACACCTAAAATGAATGGTTCATTGAATCTCGATCGTAGTGATACACATGTTCGTGCCAAAAGATAGTAATGATAGTACCACCTATTTGTGGCACTGCCACGTAAGTCATATCGGTATAAAACGCACGAAGAAGCTCCCTGTTAATGGATCTTTGGGCTCACTCGTTTTTTGAAAGGTTTGAGACATGCGAACCATGTCTTTTGGTATATATGCATGAAGAAACTCCATGCAAATGGACCGTTTGGACTCACTTGATTTTTGAATCACTTGAGACATGAAAATCATACCACATGGGCAAGATGACTGAAAGCCTCGTTTTCAGTAAAATGGAACTAGAAAGCAACTTGTTGGAAGTAATACATTTTCATGTGTGCAGTCCAATGAGTGCTGAGGCATGGAGTGGATGTCGTTATGTTCTTACTTCACAGATGATTTGAGTAGATGTTGAGTATATTTACTTGATGAATCACGAGTCTGAATTATTGAAAGGTTCAAGTAATTTCAGGGTGAAGTTGAAAGATCATCATGAGAAGAGGATAAAGTATCTATGATATGATCATAGAGATGAATATCTGAATTACGAGTTTGGCACAGAATTAAGACATTGTGGAAATCGTTTCACAACTAATACAGCCTGGAACACCATAGTGTGATGGTGTGTCCATACATCATAACTGTAGCCTATTCGATATGATGCATACCATGATGTCTCTTATCGAATTACCACGATAGTTTATGGGTTAGGCATTAGAGACAACCACATTCACTTTAAAAAGGGCACCACGTAATTCCGATGAGGTGACACCGTATGAACTATGGTTTAGAGAAACCTAAGCTGTCATTTCTTAAAAGGTTTGGGGCTGCGACGCTTATGTGAAAAAAGTTTCAGGCTGATAAGCTCGAACCCAAAGCAGATAAATGCATCTTCATAGGACATCCAAAACAGTTGGGTATACCTCCTGTCTCAGATTCGAAAGCAATAAGGGGTTGTTTCTAGAAATGGTGAACTTTGCTTTTGGAGTCATCATCGTCGGAGATAGTATATGGCCTGAAAAATTGTTACAAGACTCAGACAGTTCAGAAAACTGCATAATTGAATCGACCCACATTTAAAGATGGGCCCTGAAAGTCATAGAGATGGCCTTAAAAGGAGAAGTGCCCTGCGCTGCATTATGCGGATCATCGAGGCGGACAAGTTTGATGTTGAACTCGACTCCATCCGAGGTAGTATGCGATTTCCACGGCCCGCGCAAGAAGTAGGGAAGAAGTATGGGACAGATGCAGGCTTAATCCGAGTTGGAGTGAAACTAGAACTGTAGGACGTGAATTGATGTAATTTTCTTGTAAGGAAAGCCTAGATTAATCCTTTACTTTTACTGGGAGTCCGGCCGCCTCTTATATATGTTGGGGGTCACGGCCGATTGAAACAACACACAATCGAACAAATCAATATACTACTTTTTAAATCTACGTTTTTATCTCTCCACTGTTTTTCCCTCTCGTTCTTTGCTATTCTTCATGTTTCAGAGCTGCGAATCTTGAGGCCCTACAGGAAAGCGAATCGACCTTGGGCAGCCCATAGCCACTGCACTACCTGACGGGGTCCCTCCCTAGGTGTGGGGTTTCGGGTCTGCAAAAGCGCATGCCGACTGTCCTGCGTATCATGTTGTCGGTCAGGTCTCCTTCGATGTGAGCTGCGGTATATCTCGCGCGTCGTCGAGGGTACACGTCACATGTTTGTGCGTCATCAAGGGGTAAAAACCCGTGCTACTAGTAAGTAGCAGTAGCGAGGGGTATAAACCCACACTACTAATACATCTCCAACGTATCTATAATTTTTGATTTTTCCATGCTATTATATTATCTGTTTTGGATGTTTATGGGCCTTATTAAACACTTTTATATTATTTTTGGGACTAACCTATTAACCTAGAGCCCAGTTCTAGTTCCTGTTTTTCCCTTGTTTCAGTGTTTCGAAGAAAAGGAATATCAAACGGAGTCGAAACGGAATGAAACCGTCTGGAGAAGTTATTTTTGGAAGGAAAGCTACCTGATAGACTTGGAGTGCACGTCAGGAAAGAAACGAGGGAGCCACAAGGTAGGGGGCACGCCCTCCACCCTCGTGGGCCCCTCGTGGCTCCCCTGACGTACTTCTTCCTCCTATATATATCCATATACCCTAAAAACATCGAGGAACAGAATAGATCTGGAGTTCCGCCGCCGCAAGCCTCTGTAGCCACCAAAAACCTCTCGGGACCCTGTTCCGGCACCCTGCCGGAGGAGGGAACCCTCATCGGTGGCCATCTTCATCATCCCGGCGCTCTCCATGACGAGGAGGGAGTAGTTCACCCTCTGGGCTGAGGGTATGTACCAGTAGCTATGTGTTTGATCTCTCTCTCTCTCTCTCATGTTCTTGGTTTGGCACCATCTTGATGTATCGTGAGCTTTGCTATTATAGTTGGATCTTATGTTTCTTCCACCGCCTCTACTCTCTTGTAATGGATTGAGTCTTCCCTTTGAAGTTATCTTATCGGATTGAGTCTTTAATGATTTGAGAACACTTGATGTATGTCTTGCCATGCGTATCTGTGGTGACAATGGGATATCACATGATTCACTTGATGTATGTTTTGGTGATCAACTTGCGGTTCCGCCCATGAACCTATGCATAGGGGTTGGCACACGTTTTCGTCTTGATTCTCCGGTAGAAACTTTGGGGCAATCTTTGAGGTTCTATGTGTTGGTTGAATAGATGAATCTAAGATTATGTGACGCATATCGTATAATCATACCCACAGATACTTGAGGTGACATTGGAGTATCTAGGTGACATTAGGGTTTTGGTTGATTTGTGTCTTAAGGTGTTATTCTAGTACGAACTCTAGGGCTGTCTGTGGCACTTATAGGAATAGCCCAACGTCTTGATTGGAAAACTACCATACATCAGATGAGGCACACAATCCTCTGGGATTATCTGTTGAAAAACATAGTAATAACATCATAGTTACCAATGAAGTACTAGTTTTATAGAAGTATGCAAAAGACACATGTATGTCGTAATAGTAAAAAATCTTACCAGGGTATCTCCATAGTAGTTACCGTAGTTCAACACGTGCACTAGTGGGCACGTATTGACCATAATGTTGGGGAGTTCGATTGTAGATATTGTAATTCTCAAGATCATTACAAAATCCAACCAAATGATTTTTCTCCTTGTAAGTTAACTCAGAGCCATCAGTGTAGTAAGGTCTATCTACCATCTTCTGCACATTCTTTGATACTTCAAAATAAGCTGTTAATGGAAATAAGCTGTCAACTATTTTGAAATGAACAATATAAATTAGTTAATAATTAACAATTCTTGAGAAACTCACATAGCGGTAGAACTGGAGGCTTATCAACAAGGACCCAAATGTCCATATTGTCTTGCTCGATTTCAGGATCACCAAGATCCTTGGTGACAAGCATACCCTCATCAAAACCATACAATTTGCAAAATTCTTCCCAATTTTTGCAACCAAAATGGGTTACGCTCTCAGCATTATACAACTTTACTTCAAAATCCACATCATGATGGGTTCTTAGGTGAATTTTCTTCGTTTCAAAATTTTCATGGTCTTCAAAATCCATCCTCTCCAAGACATAGCATCTTGCATGGCATGGGATAAACTATACTCGAATTGTAAAAGATGAAAATTACACGTTGAAAGAGTTGAAGTCATGCTTAATTATGAAAAAAAACACTTGTCGTTGTTGCGTACCATTTCAACTTCGAAGGTCTCCTCGAGCTTAATGCTGATGCGCCGATCATCGTCCAGGTGAGGCCTGTCGCATAGACCTCGATCGCCGTGGCACCAGTCGCACTCCCCCGGGAGACTTCCGTCGTCCGACGTTGACATTTCCTACGTTCATAATTCAAAGATTAAACATGTACAATTAAATATATATATATATGTACTACAAAAACTAAATTAGATCATTATTATTCAACTAATCATATGCATATGCCTTGCATAGTGCTCTCCAATTTGAGCATTCAATAAGAAAAATCAAATCGCAAAATAAAGTAGTATTCAAATTAGGATTCATTCAATTATAAGAAAAACTACATCATCTCCATGTGTCCATACATCGTTGAGTATTATCACTAATACACGTCGAATACTATCATACATATCGCCAGTACAGCTAGAACCGTAGCACCCGACGGGTATCGGCGCGGGCGGTGGACACCCAAAGGGAAGGAACCATCACAGGATCATAGCTCCAGTGAGATCCCTGAAGAACCTACCAGGTATTCTCGAACCTGCCCTCCAACGCAACCATGTAGCGACGGACGTGCTGGTCCTCCTCGCTGACACGGTGACGTACCACCTCCGCGGTGTCCCGAAGCCTCGGCACCGTCACTGGCCCACGCGACCGCCACCAAACAAGGATCGGGTCAACGACGGGCTGGCTCCTCACCTAGCTACGCCCCCGGAAGGTAGCGCCTCCCAGTACCACCCCGGCGGAGCCCAGTCCCGGACATGGCCCATCTGGTCAAGCAGGTGTCGTCCTCCGCCGACTCAACAACGAGGATGCGGTATAGGCATCGTCCACGTCGATGCGGGAATAATTACTTTAACTAAAAAAATAAACTAGTTCTATTAATTTTCTTGCTAAAAATAAACTACTTCTATAGTAAAATAAACCAGTTTTATTAAATCAACTAGTTCAACTACTAAGCACTTACTATAAATAGAATAAAGTAGTACTTACTAAAAATAAACAAGTTTATCTAGTTCTATTATTTTTCTAACTATTTGCATTAAACACTTTCTAAGTAGTACTTACTAAAAGTTATCGGGGAGGGGGGTATATCGACAAGGACATACCCGATAACAAAAATATGAAGAGGAAGAAGAAGAAAAAAAAGAGGAGAAGAAGAAAGGAATAGAAGAGGAGATCGAAGAAAAAAAAAGAAAAAAAGAGCAGAAGAAGATCTTCTTCTTCTATTCTTTCTTCTTCTCCTCTTTTTTTTCCTTCTTTTTCATCTTCTTATTTATTTCTCCTCTTCTTCCTCTCCTCTTCTTCTTATTCTTCTTCTTCTCCTCCTTCTTCCTCTTCTTATTTTCCTTTTATCTCTCCTTCTTTTTCTTCTAAATATGAACATATATACATAAATGACTTTGATCATACACAATTTTCAGATTCCTACACAATATCAACATATACATAAATTGACAAAGAAAATTCTATGAACAAAAAAAAAATCATAAAAATTCTATGAACAAAATTACAATAGAAAAAAATCATAAAAAATCTATGAACAAAATTACAACAGAAAAAAATCATAAAAAATCTATGAACAAAATTACAACAGTAAAAAATCATAAAAAATCTATGAACAAAATTACAACAGAAAAAAATCATAAAAAATCTATGAAAAATTGACATATTCTTTGCATATGAACATACAAACATTTGCATATTCAAAAATAATATTACCAAAAAAATCTAAACTACACATCTAAATTAATACAACTAAATTACAACAACTAAATTAATTAACTACACATCCAAATTAATACAACTAGTGCGGCGGCCCTGGGTGCGGTGATAGAGGCAATAATAAATTGATTATTATTATATTTCCTTGTTCATGATAATCGTTTATTATCCATGCTAGTATTGTATTGATAGGAAACTCAGATACATGTGTGGATACATAGACAACACCATGTCCCTAGTAAGCCTCTAGTTGACTAGCTCGTTGATCAATAGATGGTTATGGTTTCCTAACCATGGACATTGGATGTTGTTGATAACGGGATCACATCATTAGGAGAATGATGTGATGGACAAGACCCAATCCTAAGCCTAGCACAAAGATCATGTAGTTCGTATGCTAAAGCTTTTCTAATGTCAGGTATCATTTCCTTAGACCATGAGATTGTGCAACTCCCGGATACCGTAGGAATACTTCGGGTGTGCCAAACGTCACAACGTAAATGGGTGACTATAAAGGTGCACTACGGGTATCTCCGAAAGTGTCTGTTGGGTTGGCACGAATCGAGACTGGGATTTGTCACTCCGTTTAATGGAGAGGTATCTTTGGGCCCACTCGGTAGGACATCATTATAATGTGCACAATGTGATCAAGGAGTTGATCACGGGATGATGTGTTGCGGAACGAGTAAAGAGACTTGCCGGTAACGAGATTGAACAAGGTATCGGGATACCGACGATTGAATCTCGGGCAAGTATCGTACCGCTAGACTAAGGGAATTGTATACGGGATCGATTAAGTCCTTGACATCGTGGTTCATCCGATGAGATCATCATGGAGCATGTGGGAGCCAACATGGGTATCCAGATCCCGCTGTTGGTTATTGACGGAAGAACGTCTCGGTCATGTCTGCATGGTTCCCGAACCCGTAGGGTCTACACACTTAAGGTTCGATGACGCTAGGGTTATAAAGTAAGTTTGTATGTGGTTACCGAATGTTGTTCGGAGTCCCGGATGAGATCCCGGACGTCACGAGGAGTTCCGGAATGGTCCGGAGGTAAAGATTTACATATAGGAAGTCCTGTTTTGGTCACCGGAAAAGTTTCGGGTTTTATCGGTAATGTACCGGGACCACCGGGAGGGTCCCGGGGGTCCACCAAGTGGGGACACAAGCCCCGGAGGGCTGCATGGGCCAAATGTGGGAGGGGACCAGCCCCAGGTGGGCTAGTGCGCGCCCCCACCAAGGCCCAAGGCGCAAGGGAGTGGGAAGGGGGGGGGCAAACCCTAGGGCAGATGGGCCCTAAGGCCCACCCTGGTGCGCCTCCCCCTCTCCCCTCCCCTTGGCCGCCCCTAGATGGGATCTAGGGGGGCTGCCGCCACCCCTAGAGAGGGAACTCTAGGTGGGGGCGCAGCCCCTCCCCTTCCCCTATATATAGTTGAGGTTTGGGCTGCCCAATAGACATGAGTTCCTCTCCTCTTGCTGGCGCAGCCCTACCTCTCTCCTCCTTGTCTCTTGCGGTGCTTTGGCGAAGCCCTGCTGGAGTATCACGCTCCTCTACCACCACCACGCCGTTGTGCTGCTGCTGGATGGAGTCTTCCTCAACCTCTTCCTCTCTCCTTGCTGGATCAAGGCATGGGAGACGTCACCAGGCTGTACGTGTGTTGAACGCGGAGGTGCCGTCCGTTCGGCACTAGGATCTCCGGTGATTTGGATCACGACGAGTACGACTCCTTCAACTCCGTTCTCTTGAACGCTTCCGCTTAGCGATCTACAAGGGTATGTAGATGCACTCTCCTTCCCCTCGTTGCTGGCCTCTCCATAGATAGATCTTGGTGACACGTATGAAAATTTTGAATTTCTGCTACGTTCCCCAACACCAAAGCCCCCCTTTAGTCCCAATTGGTGCCACCAACCGGGACCAAAGGCCATGTGCTGCTGCGACAAAACTTTAGTCCCACCTTGCTAGCCGAGGGAGCTTGAGAGTGGTTTATGAGCGCCGCTGCGCCTTCCCTCTCGAGCTCCTCTCAAATGCAGGCTTTCGGGCCTAAACCTGTGCGGTGTGCCTGTGGGCCTACTGCGCCTCCTGCGGCCTGAATCCTGACCCATGGTAGGGTTTCTAGTCGTATTCAGGCCGTGGGGGCCAAGTAGGTGGCACTTTTTTTCTTTGTTGCTTTATTTATTTTAATTTGTTTCTACTTACAACAAAATACTTATTGTTGCTATTTTTTCCCAGTTTTTTTGTTTTGTTTTTTGCATTATTTATTTTCTTTTGTTTTTTGCTTTATTTTTTAATTCTTTATGCTTTTAGTTTTAGAAAAATTATAAACTTTTTGTTAATGACATTACTTTTGAAATTTGAGAACACTTTTTTTGTTTTTTTGTTTTCTTTGTTGCTTTATTTATTTTATTTTGTTTCTACTTATAACAAAATACTTATTGTTAATATAAGTATTTTTTTCCAGATTTTTTGTTTTGTTTTCTGCATTATTTATTTTCTTTTGTTTTTTGCTTTATTTTTTAATTCTTTATGCTTTTAGTTTTAGAAAAATTATAAACATTTTGTTAATGCCATTACTTTTCAAATTCGAAAACACTTTTTTTGTTTTTTTGTTTTCTTTGTTGCTTTATTTATTTTATTTTGTTTCTACTTATAACAAAATACTTATTGTTAATATAAGTATTTTTTTTCCAGATTTTTTGTTTTGTTTTCTGCATTATTTATTTTCTTTTTTTTGCTTTATTTTTTAGTTCTTTATGGTTTTAGTTTTAGAAAAATTATAAACTTTTTGTTAATGCCATTAGTTTACAAATTTGAAAACACTTTTAGTATTATATTTACTATCTACAATCTTTCTCCATAAAGATACCGAAAACTAACTTTCTGTTAGTGCCATTAGTTTTCAAATTAGAATAGTTAAAATTTGAATTCTTTGAAATTTGTGTGAATCTCAAGTTTGTGACTAACTTTACTAGAAAAATGAACATAGATGCGCCTATAGAGAAAATTCAACCTAAATTCATAATCAATTTCTATGAATTTCAAAGAAATTCATTATGAATTTAGGTCAAATTTCCTGTATAGGGGCATCTATTTTCATTTTGAGAGGAGCTCAACAAGGCAGAGAGGGACGGGCTTATAAACCAGTGTGGGCGCCCTTCGGTTGGCGAGGTGGGACTAAACTGTGAATCGCAACGAGGACCAACCATTTAGTCCCGATTGGTGGCATGAACCGGAACTAAAGGGGACCTATTGGTCCCGGTTCATGCCACCAACTGGGACCAATGGTGGTGGGCCAGGAGCGAGGCCCATTGGTCCCGGTTCGTCCCACCAACCGGGACCAATAGGTCCAGACGAACCGGGACTAATGGCCCACGTGGCCCGGGCGGCTCCCTGGCTCACGAACCGGGTCCAATGCACCCATTGGTCCCTGTTCTAGACTGAACCGGGACTAATGGGCTTACCCGGCCTGAACCTTTGCCCCCTTTTCTACTAGTGCATGCACGCCCTTAATGTACTCGGAGGTGCATCAGTCACCGTACATCCATTGCTGGTTCATCTGCGTGCATTGTATATAATTAAGTGTGTCAAAAACAATTACAAAACATCATGAATAGATAATTAAGTGACCAAATTAATAGAAGTTCATCATCACATTAAAACCAAAGTACATAAATAGTTCTCATCTAAGAACATATAGCTCTCCAGAGCATCTAATTAATTAAACCATACATTGAAACTATGTAAAACATTTCAATGCAAAAACAAATGTGATCATAATCGCAACCAAGGTAACAATTGATCCAACGGCATAATGATACCAAGCCTCGGTATGAATGGCATATTTTCTTATCTTTCTAATTTTCAAGTGCATTGCATCCATCTTGATCTTGTGATCATCGACGACATCCGCAACATGCAACTCCAATATCATCTTCTCCTCCTCAATTTTTTTATTTTTTCCTTCAAGAAATTGTTTTCTTCTTCAACTAAATTTAACCTCTCGACAATAGGATCGGTTGGAATTTCCGGTTCACATACCTCCTAGATAAATAAAATCTATGTCACGTTGGTCGGCATAATTTTCATAAACAATAAATGAACCAATAGTTATAAAGATAATATATACCACATCCGAATCATAGACATGACAAGGGCCGACGGGGGCGGATACCAAAACCATCGCACTATATAATAACAAGCAATAAAATAGTAAGAAAATTAGAAAAATATCTATCTAAAGCAAGAATTTTTTCTTTCAGAAAGAAGATAAGAACAAGAGGCTAACCACGGTGGTGCCGGCGACGAGATCGGCGCGGGCGATCGACGGCGGTGAAGACGGCAATGGGACATGACGGGCCGCTAAACCTAGACAAATCTCAAGGAAAATGGAGCTTTGAGGTCGAGCTTCGAGAGGAGAAAGCTTAACTAGTGTGGCTCGGGCATTTCATCGAACACCTCATGTGCATAGGAGGTGAGCTAGAGCACCACAAAGCCCTCCCCTCGCCGGTCAGAGAAAAACAGAGCACTGGAGTGCTCTGCTCGCGGGCGAGGGGTATATATAGGCACCTCATTGGTCCCGGTTCGTGGCATGAACCGGGACTAAAGGGCAGCCTGTGGTCCCAGTTCAAGCCAGCAACCGGGACCAATGGTGGTGGGCTAGGAGCCAGACCCATTATTCCCGGTTCGTCCCACCAACCGGGACCAAAAGGTCCAGACGAACCGGGACCAATGGCCCACGTGGCCCGGCCGGCGCCCTGGGCACACGAACCGGGTTCAGTGCCCCCATGGGTCCTGGTTCTGGACTGAACCGGGACTAATGGGTTGACCCGGCCTGAACCTTTGCCCCCTTTTCTACTAATGGCAGAAGCACAACACCATATTGCGAGCCAGCGCTAGAACCCATCTCACCGCCACAAATACCACCATCACAGCTCACTTTATTGATGTCAGTTCTGGGTGATGATTGCACACGTTATCACGCAGAAACATAATTTTCATCACCTTCAATCTCAACAACAGATCAGTCGGTCTTCTCCTTTCGAGAAAAAGTCATGTATCCTGTTGCATGTTTGTTCCAAAAGTTAGCTACTCTTAATTAATTGAGTGATGAGAAACAAAATTAAGCAAACAAAAGAATGCCATTAGTGATATACTACTTTTTCTTACATATGTCTTTATGATTTTCATTACCCTGACTTCTTGGACCCAAATGGACAGATTAACCACTCAATCCAGCTCTGCTCTAGGCTCTAGCACATGCAGGACATATTTGCTGATGATATGACCTTTTCTTTCGAACAAAAAGACAATAAACTTGAAGATCCTATTGGTAGCTTTGAAGCAACTATCAGGATCCAAAAATAGACATCCGTAAAAGTGAGATATTATATTTCGATATGCACGAAGGTGGGAGAGCAGTACACTAATATCTTTGAGGGTTTTTTACACAAACTGATATCTTTGGTTGTGTGCAAGGTTCTTGTCATTTGAATACTTTAGGCTACTGGCATATGTTCAGCTTCTCTGAAATTCAGATTGGAAAGAGATGGAAGAGTCTTAGGGCCTCCACATTTTAGGGGCCCTTGGGCCTTGTTTTTTCCCCCAAGATCCCCCCCTGTTGGAATTTTGCTAGTAGGCCTTTGGCCCAAAGCCCAACTAAAATTCTGAAATTTTCTTGGCCCATTCATGCACACATGTGAGTGGAGTAAGTGAGGCTAAAGTTTAGTCCCACATTGGAAGTTGAGACAGAGTTACACCTCTTTATAAGTTGAGCTCTTCTACCACTTGTATGAGCATGAGAAGAGGAGACCTACACGCGCGCTCCTCCTCCTCGCTCGCCTCGCCACGCCACGCCTCGTCACGACGCGCCGCACCGCGGGTTGCGGGCTTGAGCCGAGCCGAGGACAGAGCTACGCACGTTGTCTATATTTTTGCTGCATGGGAAAATTAATGAGTCATTAATTAATAATTAACGGACGCGTTAATTACTGAACCGTTTCCGATTCTTTTGGATCCTGACGACTCGGACGTGGGGTTTACTCCCACGACCTACCCGGCCCGCAATATATAGTCAGGCAGACGTCTACCCTAGCCGCCGCTTCGTATGGTTTCTCATCACCTTTCCAAATCATTGCGCCGCCAAGCTAGTCTTCTCCATCCCTCCTTCCGGCGTGCACCGCGAGAAGGGACAACAGGCCTCCGGAACCCCGCCTCTCGTGATCCTGTACGGGAGAGGGGCGATCAGGTTTTTGGGGAGCGCACTTGCGCGACTGCTGGCAGCAATGACTTCGCGAACGATGACTTCTTCCCCGACCTCGGCAACCTCATCCTCGACGACATCGGCGACAACATCAACGCCGGCGGTGCTGCACCCGCTGCACCGTATGTGATTCTATCCTTCCTGTTCGAGATCGTGGTAGAATTCATGTTTCTAGTTTGTGCCCTAGATGGATATGTTCATCTGCTATGCTAGTTCGCATGATTAGTTTAATCTCTGCTGCTGTGGTCATGATTTATATTCTGTTTATTCGGATTAAATCTCGTAGTAATTTGCTCATATTTCCATCAATCCAAAAACCTGATTATAGGCAATTTACTCTAAGTGGTTTTGCTGCGCATCTGAAACCGCCTACCTTTAAGGGGGCGCAATATAAGAGGTGGCGCACGAGAGCAGTCTACTGGTTTCAGACCATGGGCTGCTATGATGCCACCAAGGGCAAGCCTGAGGGCGATCTTAATCCAGCACAGCTGGAAGCTTTTGAGAAGATCGATACCCTCTTTAAAGGCGCTCTTCTGAGTGTTCTTGATGACTCCATTGTGGATTCGTATATGTCGTTTGACAACGGCAAGGACATGTGGGGTGCGGTCGAGGCCAAGTTTGGTGCCTCGGACGCCGGCAGCGAGTTGTACGTCATGGAGCAATTCTATGACTATAAGATGACTGATGAGCGCCCTGTTTTACAGCAGGCTCATGAGATACAGTCGCTCGCAAAAGAACTTGAGTACTTCAAGTGTGTGTTACCGGACAAATTTGTTGCCGGAGGCATCATTGCCAAGCTTCCACCTTCGTGGAACAATTTTGCTACTTCCCTGAAACACAAGAGACAGGAGTTTTCCGTTGCATATCTCATTGGTACTCTTGATGTTGAAGAGAAGGTGAGAGCAAAGGACATACGTGCTCGAGTTGCTGAGGGAGGTTCTAGTGCCCACATGGTACAGAAGAAGAATTCCCAGCCCAACAAGTACAAAAACAATAAGAACAAAACTCAGGGCAAAGGCAAGTTTGATACAAAGAACAAGCCATCACACTCTACCAACTTCAAGAAGAATTCTCATAAGAAGGGGAAGGGACTTTGCCATGTCTGCGGTGATCCTAATCACTGGGCTCCAAAGTGTCCTAACCGCTTTGAGAAGCGCGAACATGAGAAGAGCGGAAAGTCCGCTAATGTTGTCATCGGTGATACTGATATGAAGGAATCAGGGTATGGTATTTTTCCTACCATCCTTTCAGTATTTCAATCCCCTGATTGGTTAATTGACACCGGTGCCAATGTACATGTTTGTGCTGATGCCACCATGTTTTCTTCTTACCAGGCAACAGGGACTTCACCCGTGCTGATGGGGAACGGGTCACATGCCATCGATCTGAAGTTTACTTCGGGGAAGACTGTGCGTCTGAAGAACATTCATCATGTGCCGTCCATTAATAAAAATCTTGTTAGCGGTTCCCGTTTATGTCGAGATGGTTTTAAGTTAGTTTTCGGATCCAATAAAGTTGTAATTTCTAAGTGTGGACAATTTGTTTGAAAAGGCTATGAGTGCGGAGGCTTGTTCCGCCTATCTTTGTCAGATATTTGCACTAAAGTTATTAATAATGTTTGCCACAATAATGAGTCTGATATTTGGCATTCACGACTATGTCATATTAACTTTGGTTGCATGACGCGGTTAGCCAATATGAATTTAATTCCAAAAATCTCTACTGTCAAAGGCTCCAAGTGCCAAGTATGTGTGCAAGCTAAGCAACCTCGCAAGTCCCATAAGACTGCAGAGGCAAGAGACTTGGCGCCACTAGAGCTTATACATTCTGATCTTTGTGAGATGAATGGCGTGTTGACAAAAGGTGGAAAGAGATACTTCATGACGTTGATTGATGACTCCAGTAGATATTGTTATGTGTATCTTCTGAAATCAAAAGATGAGGCTTTGACTTTCTTTAAAAACAATAAAGCTGAAGCAGAGAACCAACTTGATCGAAAAATTAAACGGCTTAGGTCCGATCGTGGTGGAGAGTATTTTTCCAATGAATTTGATCAGTTTTGTGCGGAACATGGTATAATCCATGAGAGGACGCCTCCCTACTCACCCCAGTCAAATGGGGTAGCCGAAACAAAGAACCGAACTCTAACTGATATGGTTAACACCATGTTAGACACTTTGGGTCTATGCAAGGAATGGTGGGGGGAGGCGCTAATGACTACGTGTCATGTCCTAAACCGAGTTCCCACAAAGCATAAAACCATGACTCCATTTGAGGAATGGGAAAGGAAAAGGTTGAAACTCTCTTACCTACGTACTTGGGGTTGTTTGGCGAAAGTCAATATACCAATTCCCAAGAAGCGCAAGCTTGGACCAAAAACCGTGGATTGTGTTCTTCTGGGCTATGCTTTTCATAGCATCGGCTATAGATTTTTCATAATAAAATCTGAGGTATCCGACATGCATGTTGGTACGATTATGGAATCAAATGATGCAACTTTCTTTGAGAACATATTTCCTATGAAGGATATGTCGAGTTCATCAAATCAGGAGATACCTACTCCATCTAGTGAGGAATTCACTGTAATTCCTGAACCCACCATTGCGATGGAACACGTTGGGAATCCTGTTGAGGGTAACAATGGAATTCCTGTGAGGAGTAAGAGACAGAGGACTGCAAAGTCTTTTGGTGATGATTTCATTGTGTACCTCGTGGATGACACACCCAGGACTATTTCAGAAGCCTATGCATCTCCTGATGCTGACTACTGGAAGGAAGCTGTACGTAGCGGGATGGATTCCATCTTAGCTAACGGTACCTACGAGATCACTGACCGTCCATATGGGTGCAAACCTGTAGGATGTAAGTGGGTGTTCAAGAAGAAGCTTAGACCTGATGGTACGATTGAAAAGAACAAGGCACGGCTTGTGGCCAAGGGTTATACCCAGAAAGAAGGCGAAGACTTCTTTGATACTTACTCACCCATGGCTAGACTTACCACAATTCGGGTGCTACTATCACTGGCTGCCTCACATGGTCTTCTCGTTCATCAAATGGACGTTAAGACGACTTTCCTTAATGGAGAGTTGAAGGAGGAAATTTACATGGATCAGCCAGATGGTTTTGTAGTACCTGGTCAGGAAGGAAAGGTGTGCAAGTTATTAAAGTCTTTATATGGCATTAAAAAAGCTCCTAAGGAGTGGCATGAGAAGTTCGAAAGAACATTAACTGCTGCCGGCTTTGTAGTAAACGATGGTGACAAATGCGTGTAGTATCGCTATGGTGGGGGCGAAGGAGTTATTCTTTGTCTGTATGTCGATGACATATTGATCTTTGGAACCAAACTTGATTTAATCAAGGAGGTTAAGGATTTCTTATCTCGCTGTTTTGAGATGAACGATCTAGGAGTAGCTGATGTTATCTTAAACATCAAGCTGTTGAGAGATGAGAATGGTGGGATCACACTGCTTCAGTCTCATTTTTATGTGGAAAACGTCTTGAGTCGTTTTGGGTATAGCGACTGCACGCCTTCTCCAACTCCATATGATGCTAGTGTGTTGCTTCAAAGAATCGACGGATTGCTAGAGATCAACTAAGGTATTCTCAGATTATTGGCTCGCTTATGTATTTGGCGAGTGCCACGAGGCCCGACATCTCTTTTGCTGTGAGCAAGCTGAGTCGGTTTGTGTCAAAACCGGGAGATGATCATTGGCATGCGCTTGAGAGAGTTATGCGCTATTCGAAAGGCACCGCGAGCTATGGGATTCACTACACCGGGTATCCAAGGGTACTGGAGGGTTATAGTGACTCAAACTGGATATCTGATGCTGATGAGATTAAGGCCACAAGTGGTTATGTTTTTACACTTGGTGGTGGTGCTATTTCCTGGAAGTCTTGCAAGCAGACCATCTTAACGAGGTCAACTATGGAAGCAGAACTCATAGCATTAGACACTGCCACTGTTGAAGCAGAGTGGCTTCGTGAACTCTTGATGGACTTACCTATGGTTGAAAAACCAATACCCCCTATCCCGATGAATTGTGATAATCAAACTATGATCGTCAAGATAAACAGTTCTAAGGACAATATGAAGTTCTCAAGGCATGTGAAGAGGAGACTAAAATCTGTCAAAAAATTGAGGAACTCTGGAGTTATTACGTTGGATTATATCCAAATGTCGAAAAACTTGGCAGATCCCTTCACAAAGGGTCTATCACGTAATGTGATAGATAATGCATCGATGGAGATGGGTTTGAGACCCACCGCATGAGTTGTCCATAGTGGTAACCCACTCTATGTGATTGGAGATCCCGTGAAGTAGAAGTGGGAGACAAGTTGTTGGTCAGCTGGGAGGAGAGTATCCCTATATTAATTATCCCACTCCGTAAAGATGCAATACTCTCCTGAACTGCATGGCAGGTTGATAATTATCTTAATGTGTTCCAAGTGGCTTATTCGGGTAAGCAGAGATGTTGTCCTGCAGAACATCTTCTGAGGAACACACCTATATGAATTTGACTGTCAACGTCGCAGTCTGTGAGAATTGGGTGTTCTCTAATAAATTCATGAAAGGCCCTGGAGTATGACGTATACGCTCCACCCGCGGGGAAGCCTTGCGGCAGCCCAGTATCGGTCAAGAATTTGTGTGAAACTAGTTTCACAGAAAACATGTAGTTCAAGGCATAGTACACTATTCAAGTTGTGATTTAGTGTAGCATAAATTTCTAAGTGGAAGTTCAACTTCACAGTCTTCACTAAGCACTGATATATAAAACAATGTTTTGGAATTAAATGATGAGATGTGCCAATGAGACTTTGTGGGGGATTGTTGGAATTTTGCTAGTAGGCCTTTGGCCCAAAGCCCAACTAAAATTCTGAAATTCTCTTGGCCCATTCATGCACACATGTGAGTGGAGTGAGTGAGGCTAAAGTTTAGTCCCACATTGGAAGTTGAGAGAGAGTTGCACCTCTTTATAAGGTGAGCTCTTCTACCACTTGTATGAGCATGAGAAGAGGAGACCTACACGCGCGCTCCTCCTCCTCGCTCGCCTCGCCACGTCTCGTCACGACGCGACGCGCCGTGGGTTGCGGGATTGAGCCGAGCCGAGGACAGAGCTATGCACGTTATCTATATTTTTGCTGCATGGGAAAATTAATGAGTCATTAATTAATAATTAACGGACGCGTTAATTACTGAACCGTTTCCGATTCTTTTGGATCATGACGACTCGGACGTGGGGTTTACTCCCACGACCTACCCGGCCCGCAATATATAGTCAGGCAGACATCTACCCTAGCCGCCGCTTCGTATGGTTTCTCATCACCGTTCCAGATCATTGCGCCGCCAAGCTAGTCTTCTCCATCCCTCCTTCCGGCGTGCACCGCGAGAAGGGACAGCAGGCCTCTGGAACCCCGCCTCTCGTGATCCTGTACGGGAGAGGGGCGATCAGGTTTTTGGGGAGCGCACTCGCGCGACTGCTGGCAGCGACGACTTCGTGAACGATGACTTCTTCCCCGACCTCGGCAACCTCATCCTCGACGACATGGGCGACAACATCAACACCGGCGGTGCTGCACCCGCTGCACCGTATGTGATTCTATCCTTCCTGTTCGAGATCGTGGTAGAATTCATGTTTCTAGTATGTGCCCTAGATGTGATATGTTCATCTGCTATGCTAGTTCGCATGATTAGTTTAATCTCTGCTGCTGTGGTCATGATTTATATTTTGTTTATTCGGATTAAATATCGTAGTAATTTGCTCATATTTCGATCAATCCAAAAACATGATTATAGGCAATTTACTCCGAGTGGTTTTGCTGCGCATCTGAAACCGCCTGCCTTTAAGGGGGCGCAATATAAGAGGTGGCGCACGAGAGCAGTCTACTGGTTTCAGACCATGGGCTGCTATGATGCCACCAAGGGCAAGCCTGAGGGCGATCTTAATCCAGCACAGCTGGAAGCTTTTGAGAAGATCGATACCCTCTTTAATGGCGCTCTTCTGAGTGTTCTTGATGACTCCGTTGTGGATTCGTATATGTCGTTTGACAACGGCAAGGACATGTGGGCTGCGCTCGAGGCCAAGTTTGGTGCCTCGGACGCCGGCAGCGAGTTGTACGTCATGGAGCAATTCTATGACTATAAGATGACTGATGAGCGCCCTGTTGTACAGCAGGCTCATGAGATACAATCGCTCGCAAAAGAACTTGAGTACTTCAAGTGTGTGTTACCGGACAAATTTGTTGCCGGAGGCATCATTGCCAAGCTTCCACCTTCGTGGAACAATTTTGCTACTTCCCTGAAACACAAGAGACAGGAGTTTTCCGTTGCGGATCTCATTGGTACTCTTGATGTCGAAGAGAAGGTGAGAGCAAAGGACACACGTGCTCGAGTTGCTGAGGGAGGTTCTAGTGCCCACATGGTACAGAAGAAGAACTCCCAGCACAACAAGTACAAAAACAATAAGAACAAAACTCAGGGCAAAGGCAAGTTTGATACAAAGAACAAGCCATCACACTCTACCAACTTCAAGAAGAATTCTCATAAGAAGGGGAAGGGACTTTTCCATGTCTGCGGTGATCCTAATCACTGGGCTCCAAAGTGTCCTAACCGCTTTGAGGAGCGCGAACATGAGAAGAGCGGAAAGTCCGCTAATGTTGTCATCGGTGATACTGATATGAAGGAATCAGGGTACGGTATTTTTCCTACCATCCTTTCAGTATTTCAATCCCCTGATTGGTTAATTGACACCGGTGCCAATGTACATGTTTGTGCTGACGCCTCCATGTTTTCTTCTTACCAGGCAACAGGGACTTCACCCGTGCTGATGGGGAACGGGTCACATGCCATCGTTCGAGGTGTTGGTACGGTCGATCTGAAGTTTACTTCGGGGAAGACTGTGCGTCTGAAGAACGTTCATCATGTGCCGTCCATTAATAAAAATCTCGTTAGCGGTTCCCGTTTATGTCGAGATGGTTTTCGAATCCCATAAAGTTGTAATTTCTAAGTATGGACAATTTGTTGGAAAAGGCTATGAGTGCGGAGGCTTGTTCCGCCTATCTTTGTCAGATATTTGCACTAAAGTTATTAATAATGTTTGCCACAATAATGAGTCTGATATTTGGCATTCACGACTCTGTCATATTAACTTTGGTTGCATGACGCGGTTAGCCAATATGAATTTAATTCCGAAAATCTCTACTGTCAAAGGCTCCAAGTGCCAAGTATGTGTGCAAGCTAAGCAACCTCGCAAGTCCCATAAGACTGCAGAGGCAAGAGACTTGGTGCCACTAGAGCTTATACATTCTGATCTTTGTGAGATGAATGGCGTGTTGACAAAAGGTGGAAAGAGATACTTCATGACGTTGATTGATGACTCAACTAGATATTGTTATGTGTATCTTCTGAAATCAAAAGATGAGGCTTTGACTTTCTTTAAAAACTATAAAGCTGAAGCAGAGAACCAACTTGATCGAAAAATTAAACGGCTTAGGTCCGATCGTGGTGGAGAGTATTTTTCCAATGAATTTGATCAGTTTTGTGCGGAACATGGTATAATCCATGAGAGGACGCCTCCCTACTCACCCCAGTCAAATGGGGTAGCCGAAAGAAAGAACCGAACTCTAACTGATATGGTTAACACCATGTTAGACACTTCGGGTCTATGCAAGGAATGGTGGGGGGAGGCGCTAATGACTGTGTGTCATGTCCTAAACCGAGTACCCACAAAGCATAAAACCATGACTCCATTTGAGGAATGGGAAAGGAAAAGGTTGAAACTCTCTTACCTATGTACTTGGGGTTGTTTGGCGAAAGTCAATATACCAATTCCCAAGAAGCACAAGCTTGGACCAAAAACCATGGATTGTGTTCTTCTGGGCTATGCTTTTCATAGCATCGGCTATAGATTTTTGATAATAAAATTTAAGGTATCCGACATGCATGTTCGTACGATTATGGAATCTAATGATGCAACTTTCTTTGAGGACATATTTCCTATGAAGGATATGTCGAGTTCATCAAATCAGGAGATACCTACTCCATCCAGTGAGGAATTCACTGTAATTCCTGAACCCACCATTGCGATGGAACACGTTGAGAATCCTGTTGAGGGTAACAATGGAACTCCTGTGAGGAGTAAGAGACAGAGGACTGGAATGTCTTTTGGTGATGATTTCATTGTGTACCTCGTGGATGACACACCCAGGACAATTTCAGAAGCCTATGCATCTCCTGATGCTGACTACTGGAAGGAAGCTGTACGTAGCGAGATGGATTCCATCTTAGCTAACGGTACCTGGGAGATCACTGACTGTCCATATGGGTGCAAACCTGTAGGGTGTAAGTGGGTGTTCAAGAAGAAGCTTAGACCTGATGGTACGATTGAAAGTACAAGGCACGGCTTGTGGCCAAGGGTTATACCCAGAAAGAAGGTGAAGACTTCTTTGATACTTACTCACCCGTGGCTAGACGGACCACAATTCGGGTGCTACTGTCACTGGCTGCCTCACATGGTCTTCTCGTTCATCAAATGGACGTTAAGACGGCTTTCCTTAATGGAGAGTTGAAGGAGGAAATTTACATGGATCAGCCAGATGGTTTTGTAGTACCTGGTCAGGAAGGAAAGGTGTGCAAGTTATTAAAGTCTTTATATGGCCTTAAAAAAGCTCCTAAGGAGTGGCTTGAGAAGTTCGAAAGAACATTAACTGCTGTCGGCTTTGTAATAAATGATGGTGACAAATGCGTGTACTATCGCTATGGTGGGGGCGAAGGAGTTATTCTTTGTCTGTATGTCGATGACATATTGATCTTTGGAACCAAACTTGATTTAATCATGGAGGTTAAGGATTTCTTATCTCGCTGTTTTGAGATGAAGGATCTAGGAGTAGCTGATGTTATCTTAAACATCAAGCTGTTGAGAGATGAGAATGGTGGGATCACACTGCTTCAGTCTCATTATGTGGAAAAGGTCTTGAGTCGTTTTGGGTATAGCGACTGCACGCCTTCTCCAACTCCATATGATGCTAGTGTGTTGCTTCAAAAGAATCGATGGATTGCTAGAGATCAACTAAGGTATTCTCAGATTATTGGCTTTCTTATGTATTTGGCGAGTGCCACGAGGCCTGACATCTCTTTTGCTGTGAGCAAGCTGAGTCGGTTTGTGTCAAAACCGGGAGATGATCATTGGCATGCGCTTGAGAGAGTTATGCGCTATTTGAAAGGCACCGCGAGCTATGGGATTCACTACACCGGGTATCCAAGGGTACTGGAGGGTTATAGTGACTCAAACTGGATATCTGATGCTGATGAGATTAAGGCCACAAGTGGTTATGTTTTTACACTTGGTGGTGGCGCTGTTTCCTGGAAGTCTTGCAAGTAGACCATCTTAACGAGGTCAACTATGGAAGCAGAACTCACAGCATTAGACACTGCCACTGTTGAAGCAGAGTGGCTTCGTGAACTCTTGATGGACTTACCTATGGTTGAAAAACCAGTACCCCCTATCCTGATGAACTGTGATAATCAAACTGTGATCGTCAAGATAAACAGTTCTAAGGACAATATGAAGTCCTCAAGGCATGTGAAGAGGAGACTAAAATCTATCAGAAAATTGAGGAACTCCGGAGTTATTACGTTGGATTATATTCAAACGTCGAAAAACTTGGCAGATCCCTTCACAAAGGGTCTATCACGTAATGTGATAGATAATGCATCGATGGAGATGGGTTTGAGACCCACCGCATGAGTTGTCCATAGTGGTAACTCACTCTATGTGATCGGAGATCCCCTGAAGTAGAAGTGGCAGACAAGCTGTTGGTCAGCTGGGAGGAGAGTATCCCAATATTAATTATCCCACTCCGTAAAGATGCAATACTCTCCTGATCTGCATGGCAAGTTGATAATTATCTTAATGTGTTCCAAGTGGCTTATTCGGGTAAGCAGAGATGTTGTCCTGCAGAACATCTTCTGAGGAACACACCTATATGAATTTGACTGTCAACGTCGCAGTCTGTGAGAATTGGGTGTTCTCTAATAAATTGATGAAAGGCCCTGGAGTATGACGTATACGCTCCACCCACGGGGAAGCCTTGCGGCAGCCCAGTATCGGTCAAGAATTTGTGTGAAACTAGTTTCACAGAAAACTAGTAGTTCAAGGCATTGTCCACTATTCAAGTTGTGATTTAGTGTAGCATAAATTTCTGAGTGGAAGTTCAACTTCACAGTCTTCACTAAGAAACGATATATAAAACAATGTTTTGGAATTAAATGATGAGATGTGCCAATGAGACTTTGTGGGGGATTGTTGGAATTTTGCTAGTAGGCCTTTGGCCCAAAGCCCAACTAAAATTCTGAAATTCTCTTGGCCCATTCATGCACACATGTGAGTGGAGTGAGTGAGGCTAAAGTTTAGTCCCACATTGTAAGTTGAGAGAGAGTTGCACCTCTTTATAAGGTGAGCTCTTCTACCACTTGTATGAGCATGAGAAGAGGAGACCTACACGCGCGCTCCTCCTCCTCGCTCGCCTCGCCACGCCTCGTCACAACGCGACGCGACGCGACCCGCCGCGGGTTGCGGGATTGAGCCGAGCCGAGGACATAGCTATGTACGTTGTCTATATTTTTGCTGCATGGGAAAATTAATGAGTCATTAATTAATAATTAACGGACGCGTTAATTACTGAACCGTTTCCGATTCTTTTGGATCGTGACGACTCGGACGTGGGGTTTACTCCCACGACCTACCCGGCCCACAATATATAGTCAGGCAGACGTCTACCCTAGCCGCCGCTTTAGATGGTTTCTCATCACCGTTTCAGATCATTGCGCCGCCAAGCTAGTCTTCTCCATCCCTCCTTCCGGCGTGCACCGCGAGAAGGGACAGCAGGCCTCCGGAACCCCGCCTCTCGTGATCCTGTACGGGAGAGGGGCGATCAGGTTTTTGGGGAGCGCACTCGCGCGACTGCTGGCAGCAACGACTTCACGAACGACGACTTCTTCCCCGACCTCGGCAACCTCATCCTCGACGACATGGGCGACAACATCAAAGCCGGCGGTGCTGCACCCGCTGCACCGTATGTGATTCTATCCTTCCTGTTCGAGATCGTGGTAGAATTCATGTTTCTAGTATATGCCCTAGATGTGATATGTTCATCTGCTATGCTAGTTCGCATGATTAGTTTAATCTCTGCTGCTGTGGTCATGATTTATATTCTGTTTATTCGGATTAAATCTCATAGTAATTTGCTCATATTTCCATGACCCCCCCTGTTTTAAGGACCCCTACTGCTCAAGTTCAGGACCATGTCTTGTGCCTAGTCAATGGCGGCTGTGACTATGGCACCAAGGACAAGCAGTGGGCTCAACTCCAACTATCACCTCCACGGTGGCGCATTCACAGATGCATAAGTTTATTTTTGAACAGAGATGGACTAAACACTAACTTAACTTCTATGAAATAGCAGGTATAATTAAAGTGGAACAGAAAACGAGAAGATATAGGACTACTGACCAGATCATTTCTATGAGGGTAATCAGTTTGATCTGCTTGAAATCCACCTTTCGGAGCTTGGAGATGAAGCCACCGAGGAGCACCACCGTGGACCACGTGACCACCAGGAAGGCAACCGCTCTGATGGCGGAGAACACGTACACCCACTGGTAGAAAAAGGGCCTATAGTCCCGGTTCGTAAGGGCCTTTAGTCCCGGTTCCTGAACCGGGACTAAAGTGTCGGTACTAATGCCCCGACCCTTTAGTCCCGGTTCAATCCAGAACCGGGACTGATGGGCATCCATGTGGGCAGTGCGCAGAGCCCAGTCAGGAGACCCTTTGGTCCCGGTTGGTGGCACCAACCGGGACCAATAGGCATCCACGCGTCAGCATTTCTGTGGCTGGGGTTTTTTTTGAAGGGGGGGCGGTTGGGGGTTTTGGGGGGTTAATTTAGGTGTTTCATATATTGTGTTAGCTAGCTATAATTAATAGATAGAAGTGTCCTCTCTTATGTCCGTGCTTGGTCGACGCTACGTACTATACATACGTATAGAGAGGACTAGACATGCTGGCTAGCTAGTAAGCAAACGAAGGAAACAGAAGATCGTGATGAACATATATGCATACAGAGAGAAGTGATATCGACCACCTCTCCTTCTCCGAGAGATTGGTCGAACAACAAGTTCTCGTATATCTATCTGACACTACCGGCTACATATATACAGTAATTATCGCTTACAAATATAATCATACGGACTCAGGGTCAACATAGAATTCTCCGTCTTCAGGGATCACGTGGTCAAGAAAGAATGCCGCCAATTCCTCTTGAATTCCTCGCATGCGAGCTGGTGCTAGGAGTTCATCCCGCTTCCGAAACATCTAATTTAAAGAAGGGGGTCAATACATATATATATGAAGGAATGAAACTCAACAAAAATGATGGTAATAAAATAAAATTGTGAATGTTGTTATTTACGTACTTCATATTGTTCGTCAGTGTAGCCCCGCTCACAGGTCGTGTGGTGGATGGACTCACAAACATAGTATCCACAGAAATCATTCCCTTGTTCCTGCCACAACCACTTTACAAGAAATAGAGGTTAATCAAACTGATAAGCAAGAATGCCAAATGGTATTGATGAAACTAACGCTTGAATGACTAGTAGATGCGCTTAAAATGCTACTATAGCTAGTACTTACTTTCGGGTGTCTAAATTGCAGCTCCTTCGGCAGTCCCGGAGCTTTTCTGGTGAATTTTCTCCAAACCCTGCCGGACAAAGAAAACAATTACTTGATATATCAGGAAATGAACAAAGTTGCTGATATGGTGGATAATGATCAATTTAACTTACTTCTCGAGTATTTGAGTCATGTCTGCATAGTCCTTGGAATCTTTTCGTCTTGAGTCTAAGACGGTTACTAGTCCCTGCTCAAGCTTAATATGTAGGAGAATATAGTGGAAACTGCACACGCATGCATAACTCATCAATTACATTACTGTAACCTTGACTAATATATAAGGGAAACCGAATACGCACAAGACAGTAATACTCACTTGAAGTTGTAAGGAAAGAGTATTATATCTTTGTTTTGATTTATTATCAACGATTGTAGCATGCTGGCCTTGGTTTCTGCGGCATGAAATTTAACGTGAGTTGCATCTATGAGATATGTGTTAATGAACCCAATATCACCGACTTGTCTTTTCTTCAATTCGACGATCTTCAATCTGCATAATATAGTGAGGATGATTATAAATACATGCAACGAAAGAGCTAAGCTATATAGAGAAACTTAATGACAGAAGTACTACTTATAGACAGTAGCAGGCGACTGTTGTTTTATCGAGGGCCAATTGATTGAAAAACTGATAGAACTCCTCAAATGGAACAGGCAACAGATCAATTCCAATGAGGTCATGCTCCTTTTTAACTTTCAAATACAAAGTACTCCTCCCCCTAGAGTCTCTGCAAATTTTCAAGTACCAATCATGCAATCTTCGCATCATCGTTGATAGAGATCTTTCATCTTTGACGAGAGGCTTCCCGTATTCGTATCTTTGTATCTGCACATCCATGGGTTCATAATGTACATCGTCGGGCAGGTAATCTGCAAGATTGCTATAACCGGGCACCATCCTCGGATCATTAGCGACGTTGTGGCTAGGCACCTTAAGCGGGGGGCATGATTGCTTCGCTTGTTCGCCGAGCTGGGCAATTTGTTTCCCAGCTCATCATTCTTTCAGCCTTTCATCACTGACAGTACTTCCCGACCGCTCCGCTTAGGCAAATTCCTTTCCAATAATGCGGTCATAGTTTCCTTTCGGTGGATCAGACTTCGGTGGTTTTGTCAGGGCAGCCAGAGTGCGCTTCACTTTCACCCGATCTACCTTCTCCTCTGGAGGTGGATGTTTCTTTTCTTTCACCCCTTCAAAGAATTTCCACACTTCTTCTCACGCGATCTCGGCGTTCTCCTCCTGGGTCCTCTCGTATGGTAACTTCTCTGGAGTCTTCAGAGAAGGACCAAATCTGTATGTCCGACCGCCTCTGGTTGTACTTCTAGACGCCGACCGAGCAGACGGAGCGGTTGTCTTCTTTACTTGCTTAAGAGGCAGAGGAGAAGGACTACGACGTGCCGGAGCAGCTGGAGCGGCGGCAGGTCTCTTCCGCCCTTGCTGACGAGGCGGAGAAGGAGGAGGCTGGCTGCTCGAGCGCGTCGGCGCAGGCAGAGAAGGAGGCGGAGTGCCGCCATGCGCCGGAGAAGGAGCCGGCCGAGGGCCCTGGTCGTCACTCGCCGGAGGAGGAGGCGGTGGAGGAGGCGGAGTGCCCTGACTCGCCGGAGGAGGAGGAGGAGGCGGAGGCGTCCAGTTCGGAAGTTTGATGAGCTCCTTATGCCATAGGCATGGAGTCTTCAAAGCAGACCCCAGCCGAGTCTCCCCTTCACCGGTAGGGTGGTCAAGCTGGAGGTCCTCAAATCCCTCCGTTATCTCATCCACCATCACCCTAGCATATCCTTCTGGAATCGGCCGACAGTGAAAAGTTGCGCCGGGTTCAGTAGGATAAATAGAGCCAACAGCCACCTTGACCTTCAAATTAATCCATTGCGTCATAAGGTGGCAATTTTGAGACTCCGTGATAGCATCCACGGGATAGCTGGCAGGAGCCGTCAAGGCATGCTCCGGCTGAAGCAGCTCGGTGGAAGCCACGCTGCTTCTGCGCTGAGATGGCAGGGTAGCTTCGGGGGAGGCTTCGGCAGTACGTTTGCTGCGATTTGCTTCTCGTCCCTCTATTGCGTCTACCCTTGCTTGCAGCGCCTGCATTTGGGTCTGCTACACTTTTTTCCTCCTCTCATGGGATTTGTAACCGCCTGCGTCCGGAAACCCAACCTTCCACGGAACGGAGCCTGGCGTGCCTCGTGTCCGTCCAGGGTGCTCAGGATTCCCGAGGGCCATTGTGAGCTCGTCGTTCTCTCTGTCTGGAAAGAACGTCCCTTCCTGCGCTGCTTCGATATACTGCTTAAGCTTACTGATTGGTATGTCCATTTGTTCATTCGTCCGAATGCACTTCCCTGTTTCAGGGTCCAAGGTTCCGCCAGCCCCGAAGAACCAAGTCCGGCAACGGTCTGGCCAGTTATTTGTCTCTGGTTCGATCCCTTTATGAACCAGATCATTCTCAATCTTGGACCACTTAGGCCAGGCTACAAGGTAGCCACCTGACCCCGTGCTATGGTGAAGCTTCTTCTTCGCAGCATTTTGCTTGTTTCTCACCGACATCTTCTTACTCTTTTCCGATGTCTTGTGGGCCACAAATGCGGGCCAGTGATCTCTGATCTTCTCATATCTGCCCTTGAATTCTGGTGTCTCATTATTTTCGACAAACTTATTATTCAGCTCTTTCTTCCACCTCCTGAATAGTTCTGCCATCCTCTTCAGAGAAAAAGACTTGATTAATTTCTCTTTAATTGGGTTCTCTGGATTATCCTCTGGCGGTAGGGTGAAATTTGACTTCAGCTCAGTCCAAAGATCATTTTTCTGCATATCATTGACATAAGACACCTCAGGGTCTTCTGTAGCCGGCTTAAAACATTGCTGGATGCTTATCGGGATCTTGTCCCTAACCAGAACCCTGCACTGAGCAACAAATGTCCTCTTTGTCCGGAGGGGTTCAATAGGTTGGCCGTCGGGCGCGATTGCTGTGATCTCAAGCTTTTCACCCGAGCTCAACTTTTTCTTTGGGCCTCGTCTCTTTACCAAAGTTGTGCTCAATCCGGAGGGCTAGACAAAAGAACAAAGACTTAATTAATATGTGTACATACCAAAACAATGAATGGATCAATCAGCTAGTCAGCATAGGCTTAACTAATATATATACCTGGCCGGACTCGGTTCGCTCACCGGAGCCATCATCACGGTCTCCTTCTTGCACCGGCATTGGGTCCCCAGAGCCGTCCTCATGTTCTTCTTCTTGCGCCGGCATTTGGTCACCGTAGCCATCTTGTTCACCCTCTCCTTCCAGACCATCGGTTTCATTGAGAAAGTATGAGACGGCATCACTTCCTTCTGCGATTATCTCCCTCAACAACGCTTCTTTTGTTGCTTCGTCTAGGGCGGTGTCCATAGTTTCTACAAATATTTACAACATGGCAATTATTATTCAAACATGACAAATGGATATATTAGTGCCAAACGTAGAACTAGCTACCTAATCATAGTAAGCTATCGGGAGGGGGTATATATCGACAACGACGACACTACATATATGTCCCTCGACGACCCTCGTTCCCGATAAAAAAAGAGGAAGAAGAAGAAAAAAAAGAGGAGAAGAAAGAATAGAGGTGACACCTCTATTCTTTCTTCTCCTCTTTTTTTTCTTCTTCCTCTTCTTTTTTTATCCTCTTCTTCCTCTCATGTTCGAGAGGATCGCCGAGGGGTCAGGAGGTTGCCTAGTGTCAAAGGATTCAACAAAACCATGTCTTCATCATTAGGCGAAAGTAACATGTGCATGATGGTACGAAGCTCTTCAAAGTTGTTCTGGAACGGAGTCCCAGATACGATAATTCGCTTTTTGGTACAAAGTTTAGAAAGAGCCTTCCGAATATTGCTATTTGGAAGGCCTTTGCTGAATTCGTACCAAAAGGCGGATTATTCTATCCAGGACTCCATTCCAAAACAATTTTGCAGAACTTCGTACCAACATGCCCTGGTTACTTCCGGCTAATGATGAAGGCATGGATTTCTTCAATACTTTGACACTAGGAAACCTCTGTCGACCCCTCGGCGATCCTCGAACCCTCGACGACCCTGGAACCCTAGACCCCTAGACGACCCTCTTCTTCCTCTCATGTTCGAGAGGATCGCCGAGGGGTCAGGAGGTTGCCTAGTGTCAAAGGATTCAACAAAACCATGTCTTCATCATTAGGCGAAAGTAACATGTGCATGATGGTATGAAGCTCTTCAAAGTTGTTCTGGAACGGAGTCCCAGATACGATAATTCGCTTTTTGGTACAAAGTTCAGAAAGAGCCTTCCGGATATCGCTATTTGGAAGGCCTTTGCTGAATTCGTACCAAAAGGCGGATTATTCTTTCCGGGACTCCATTCCAGAACAATTTTGCAGAACTTCATACCAACATGCCCTGTTTACTTCCGGCTAATGATGAAGGCATGGATTTCTTCAATACTTTGACACTAGGAAACCTCTCTCGACCCCTCGGCGATCCTCGACCCCTCGAACCCTCGAACCCCCGATAAAAATTAAGAAGAAGAAGAAGAAGAAGAAGAAGAAGAAGAAGCAGAAGAAGAAGAAGAAGAAGAAGAAGAAGAAGAAGAAGAAGAAGAAGAAGAAGAAGAAGAAGAAGAAGAAGAAGAAGAAGAAGAAGAAGAAGAAGAAAAAAGAGGAGAAGAAGAAAGGAATAGCTAGAGGAGAAGAAGAACTGACAAAGTCTTCTCCTCTATTCCTTCTTCTTCTCCTCTTTTTTTCTTCTTCTTCCTCTTTTTTTCCTTTTCTTTTTTTTCTCCTCTTCTTCCTCTTCTCTTCTTCTCCTTCTTTGAGTAAGCCCTAGTTTCCCGACCCTCGACCGCTCGACGACACTCTCGACATGCCCTCGTTCCCGATAAAAAAAGAAGAAGAAGAAGAAGAAAAAAGAAGAGAAGAAAGAATAGAGGAGAAGAACTTCTTCTCCTCTATTCTTTCTTCTCCTCTTTTTATTCTTCTTCTTCCTCTTCTTTTTTTCCTCTTCTTCCTCTCCTCTTCTTCTCCCTCTTCCCCGCCTCTCTCATGAATGTTCGTTGTCCCCCCCCCCCTCGACCCCTCGACGACCCTCGTAACCGATAAAAAAATAAGAGGAAGAAGAAGAAAAAAGAAGAGAAGAAAGAATAGAGAGGATCTTTTTTTATCCTCTTCTTCCTCTCCTCTTCTTCTCCCTCTTCTTCCCCTTCTTCCCCGCCTCTCTCCTGAATAGAGGTTAACATCATTTGATCATCTATCATCCATGAACAAAAAATTCATCATTTGATCATCTATCATCTATGAACAAAAATATTCCTAGATACATAAAAAATTTCTACAAATGAAAATAACCTAAAAAAATCATATGATCATCTATGAACAAAAAAACATCATTTGATCTATCATCTATGAACAAAAAAAATCATCATTTGATCATCTATCATCTATGAACAAAAATATTCATCATTTGATCATCTATCATCTATGAACAAAAATATTCCTAGATACATAAAAAATTTCTACAAATGAAAATAACCTAAAAAAATCATATGATCATCTATGAACAAAAAAAACATCATTTGATCATCTATCATCTATGAACACAAAAAAACATCATTTGATCATCTATGAACAAAAAAACATCATTTGATCATCTATCATCTATCATCTATGAACAAAAAAAATTGCAAAGGGAGGGCGCCGGCGGCCGGACCAAGCTAAGGAGAGGTCGGCGGCGAGGATGGCGTCGGGGCAGGGGCGCGGGCGACGGCGAGGGCGGGCCGGGGCGGCGCGCGGGCGACGGCGACGGGGGCGGGCCGGGCGGCGCGCGTCGGGGCAGGGGCGGGCTGGGGCAGGGGCCCGGGCGACGGCGAGGGCGCGGGCGACGGCGGGCGACGTCGAGGGCGCGGGCGACGATGGGCACGGGTGAGGCGACGGCGACGGCGGAGCAGCCTGGCGGCGGCGGCGTCGGGGCGGCAACTGCGAGAGACGAGAGTGAACTTATATAGCAAAGCCTTTAGTCCCGGTTCATGGCACAACCCGGGACTAAAGGTAGGCATTAGTCCCGGTTGGTGCCACGAACCGGGACCAAAGGCCAATTTTCGGCAGCCCAAAGGGCGGGAAGCGAAGGCCATTGGTCCCGGTTGGTGGCACCAACCGGGACTAAAGGGGGGCATTGGTCACGGTTGGTGCCACGAACCGGGACCAATGCACCCTTTAGTCCCGGTTGGTGCCACCAACCGGGACCAATGCCCTTGTGCGCCCCGAGCCCAAAAGTTTAGTCCCACATCGCTAGCTGAAGGGCGCCGGCATTGGTTTATAAGCGCTGCTGTGCCTCCCCAGTCGAGCTCCTCTCTAATGCAGGCTTTCGGGCCTAAACTTGCTACTGCCTGTGGGCCTATTGGGCCTCTGCGGGCCTGAATCCTGGCCCATGTAGGGTTTCTAGTCATATTCAGGCCGTGGAGGCCCAGTAGGTGGCATTTTTTTTCTTTTTTCTTTTTTTTCTCCATTTTTTTGGTTTTTTATTTTTTATTTCTACTTAAAACTAAATACTTACAGTTTTTTAGTGATTTCTTTTTGCTTTTAGGTCACAAAAATTATAAACTTTCTGTTAGTGCCATTAGTTTTAAATTTTGAATAGTTTAAATTTGAATTTTTAAAAATTTGTGTGAATCACTACTTTATGAATAACTTTACTATAAAAATAGAATTTGTTTTCTATTTATTTTTTATTTATACTTACAACTAAATACTTATAGTTTTTTAGTGATTTCTTTTTGATTTTAGGTCACAAAAATTATAAACTTTCTGTTAGTGCCATTAGTTTTAAAATTTTGAATAGTTTAAATTGGAATTTTATAAAATTTGTGTGAATCACTAGTTTATGAATAACTTTACTATAAAAATAGCAAAAAATTTCTTCTTTGCTATTTATTTTTTATTTATACTTACAATTAAATACTTATAGTTTGATTTTAGGTCACAAAAATTATATTCTTTTTGCTATTGAAGAATATTATAGTTTTATTTTAGTTGATCATAACATAATATTTTAATTGATTGTTTTTATTTTCATAAAAGTTTTTTAGTTCATTCTGTTTGCTATTAATTCATTCTTTGAGCTAAATGACTCTGAAATTGGAAAGCATTTCAAAATGAACTCTGAAAAGGTTGAAAGTTGGCATGGTATCATCATTTCACCCACATAGCATGTTCCAAAAAGTAGAGAGGGTTACGACAAAAACTTGATGCACTTCGTGTACAAAATGGACAATCATTTTCGAAGTATCAAAGTTTCGAACCATAAGACATGAAAGCATTTCAAATCAACTCTGAAAAAGTTGAAAGTTGGGATGGTATCATAATTTCACCCACATAGCATTTGCTTATTGCGGGAGAAAGTCTTCACTTTTTCTTCGCTTGTGTCATTTGCTTATTGCGCCGTAACCATGGATAATCTTCATTGTTTATCAGGATGCTTGGGTCAGCCTTGACATTGAAGGGAGGAATTTCATGAAACTTTTCATAATCTTCAAACATGTCTGTCTTGCCGTCCACTCCCAGGATGTCCCTTTTTCCTGAAAGAACTATGTGGCGCGTTGGCTCATCGTATGATGTATTCGCTTCCTTATCTTTTCTTTTTCTTGGTTTGGTAGACATGTCCTTCACATAGATAACCTGTGCCACATCATTGGCTAGGACGAACGGTTCGTCAGTGTACCCAAGATTTTTCAGATCCACTGTTGTCATTCCGTACTGTGGGTCTACCTGTACCCCGCCGCCTAACAGATTGATCCATTTGCACTTAAATAAAGGGACCTTAAAATCAGGTCCGTAGTCAAGTTCCCATATGTCGACTATGTAACCATAATATGTGTCCTTTCCGCTCTCGGTTGCTGCATCAAAGCGGACATCGCTGTTTTGGTTGGTGCTCTTTTGATCTTGGGCGATCATATAAAATGTATTCCCATTTATCTCGTATCCTTTGTAAGTCAATACAGTCAAAGATGGTCCCCTGGACAACAAGTACAACTCATCACAAACAGTGTTGTCACCTCTGAGACGTGTTTCCAACCAACTGCTGAAAGTCCTGATGTGTTCACAGGTACTCCAGTCGCCGCATTGCTCCGGGTGTTTGGAGCGCAGACTGTTCTTGTGTTCATCGACATACGGGGTCACCAAGGTAGAGTTCTGTAGAACTGTGTAGTGTGCTTGAGACCAAGAATATCCGTCCCTGCATATTATTGAGTCTCTTCCAAGAGTACCTTTTCCAGTCAGTCTCCGCTCATACCGCGATATAGGGAG
This sequence comes from Triticum monococcum, assembly GCA_034509565.1. NCBI lineage: Eukaryota > Viridiplantae > Streptophyta > Magnoliopsida > Poales > Poaceae > Triticum > Triticum monococcum. The sequence continues at coordinate 6,021,645 of CM067847.1, read as the reverse complement.
ACCTATCTTGTTAAGGCCAGGAATGAAGTCAACACAAAACCCGATAACATCCTCTGTTTGATGGCCCATGGAGATGCTTCCTTCTGGCCTAGCGCGGTTACGGACATATTTCTTTAGGACTCCCATGAACCTCTCAAAGGGGAACATATTGTGTAGAAATACGGGCCCCAGGATGACAATCTCGTCGACTAGATGAACTAGGACGTGCGTCATGATATTGAAGAAGGATGGTGGGAACACCAACTCAAAACTGACAAGACATTGCGCCACATCACTCCTTAGCCTTGGTACGATTTCTGGATCGATCACCTTCTGAGAGATTGCATTGAGCAATGCACATAGCTTCACAATGGCTAATCGGACGTTTTTCGGTAGAAGCCCCATCAATGCAACCGGAAGCAGTTGCGTCATAATCATGTGGCAGTCATGAGACTTTAGGTTCTGAAACTTTTTCTCTGGCATATTTATTATTCCCTTTATATTCGACGAGAAGCCAGTCGTGACCTTCATACTGAGCAGGCATTCAAAGAAGATTTCTTTCTCTTCTTTCGTAAGAGCGTAGCTGGCAGGACCTTTATATTGCTTCGGAGGCATGCCGTCTTTTTCGTGCAAGTGTTGCAGGTCCTCCCATGCCTCAGGTGTATCTTTTGTCTTCCCATACACGCCCAAGAAGCCTAGCAGGTTCACGCAAAGGTTCTTCGTCACGTGCATCACGTCGATTGAGGAGCGGACCTCTAGGTCTTTCCAGTAGGGTAGGTCCCAAAATATAGATTTCTTCTTCCACATGGGTGTGTGTCCCTCAGCGTCATTCGGAACAGCTAGTCCACCGGGACCCTTTCCAAAGATTACGTAGTGTAAATCATTGACCATAGCAAGCACGTGATCACCGGTGCGCATGGCGGGCTTCTTCCGGTGATCTGCCTCGCCTTTGAAATGCTTGCCTTTCTTTCGACATTGATGGTTGGTCAGAAGAAATCGACGATGGCCCAGGTACACATTCTTCCTGCATTTGTCCAGGTATATACTTTCAGTGTCATTTAAACAGTGCGTGCATGCATGGTATCCTTTGTTTGTCTGTCCTGAAAGGTTACTGAGAGCGGGCCAATCGTTGATGGTCACGAACAGCAACGCCTTAAGGTTAAATTCCTCCTGTCTGTGCTCATCCCACGTACGTACACCGTTTCCATTCCACGGCTGTAAAAGTTCTTCAACTAATGGCCTTAGGTACACATCAATTTCGTTGCCGGGTTGCTTAGGGCCTTGGATGAGAACTGGCATCATAATGAACTTCCGCTTCATGCACATCCAAGGAGGAAGATTATACATACATAGAGTCACGGGCCAGGTGCTGTGATTGCTGCTCTGCTCCCCGAAAGGATTAATGCCATCCGCGCTTAAAGCAAACCATACATTCCTTGGGTCCTTTGCAAACTCATCCCAGTACTTTCTCTCGATTTTTCTCCACTGTGACCCGTCAGCGGGTGCTCTCAACTTCCCATCTTTCTTTCGGTTCTCACTGTGCCATCGCATCAACTTGGCATGCTCTTCGTTTCTGAACAGACGTTTCAACCGTGGTATTATAGGAGCATACCACATCACCTTCCCAGGAACCCTCTTCCTGAGGGGCTCGCCGTCAACATCACCAGGGTCATCTCGTCTGATCTTATACTGCAACGCACCGCATACCGGGCATGCGTTCAGATCCTTGTATGCACCGCGGTAGAGGATGCAGTCATTAGGGCATGCATGTATCTTCTCCACCTCCAATACTAGAGGGCATACGACCTTCTTTGTTGCGTATGTACTGTCGGGCAATTCGTTATCCTTTGGAAGCTTCTTCTTCAATATTTTTAGTAGCTTCTCAAATCCTTTGTCAGCCACAGCATTCTCTGCCTTCCACTGCAGCAATTCCAGTACGATACCGAGCTTTGTGTTGCCATCTTCGCAGTTGGGGTATAACCCTTTTTTGTGATCCTCTAACATGCGATTGAACTTCAGCTTCTCCTTTTGACTAATGCATTGCGTCCTTGCATCGACAATGACCCGGCGGAGATCATCATCATCGGGCACATCGTCTGGTTCCTCTTGATCTTCAGCAGCTTCACCCATGGCAGCATCATTGGGCACATCGTTTGGTTCCTGTTGATCTTCACCAGCTCCCCCCGTTGCAGCATCACCGTATTCAGGGGGCACATAGTTGTCATCGTACTCTTCTTCTTCGTCGTCTTCCATCATAACCCCTATTTCTCCGTGCCTCGTCCAAACATTATAGTGTGGCATGAAACCCTTGTAAAGCAGGTGGGAGTGAAGGATTTTCCGGTTAGAGTAAGACCTCGTATTCCCACATTCAGTGCATGGACAACACATAAAACCATTCAGCTTGTTTGCCTCAGCCGCATCGAGAAACTCATGCACGCCCTTAATGTATTGGCGGGTGTGTCTGTCACCGTACATCCATTGCCGGTTCATCTGCGTGCATTATATATAATTAAGTGTCCAAATTTATAAAAGTTCATCATCACATTAAAATCAAAGTGCATACATAGTTCTCATCTAATAACATATAGCTCTCCAGAGCATCTAATTAATTAAACCATACATTGAAACTATGTAAAGCATTTCAATGCGAAAACAAATGCGATCATAATCGCAACCAAGGTAACAATTGATCCAACGGCATAATGATACCAAGCCTCGGTATGAATGGCATATTTTCTAATCTTTCTAATCTTCAAGCGCATTGCATCCATCTTGATCTTGTGATCATCGACGACATCCGCAACATGCAACTCCAATATCATCTTCTCCTCCTCAATTTTTTTTTATTTTTTCCTTCAACAAATTGTTTTCTTCTTCAACTAAATTTAACCTCTCGACAATAGGGTCGGTTGGCATTTCCGATTCACATACATCCTAGATAAATAAAATCTATGTCACGTTGGTCGGCATAATTTTCATAAACAATAAATGAACCAATAGTTATAAAGATAATATACATACCAAATCCGAATCATAGACAGGACGAGGGCCAACGGGGGCGGATACCAAAACCATCGCACTATATAAGATGCAATGATAAATGTAAGAAAATGATACAAGTATCTATCTAAACATACAAGTAAGAATATTTTTCCTTTCAGAAAGAAGATAAGAATAAGAGGCTCACCACGGTGGTGTCGGTGATGAGATCGGCGCGGGTGATCGACGGCGGTGAAGACGGGGACGGGGCGTGACGGACCGCTAAATCTAGACAAATCTCGAGGAAAATGGAGCTTGGAGGTCGAGCTTCGAGAGGAGAAAGCTTAAGTCGTGTGGCTCATGTGCATAGGAGGTGAGCTAGAGCACCACAAAGCCCTCTTCCCCTCGGCCAGAAAAAACAAAGCACTGTGCTCTGCTCTTGCGCGAGGGGGTATATGTAGGCACCTCATTGGTCCCGGTTGGTGACATGAACTGGGACTAAAGGGGAGCCTTTGGTCCCGATTCATGCCACCAACCGGGACCAATGATGATGGGCCAGGAGCGAGACCCATTGGTCCCGGTTCGTCCCACCAACCGGGACCAAAAGGTCCAGACGAACCGGGACCAATGGCCCACGTGGCCCGGCCGGCCCCGTGGGCTCACGAACCGGGACCAATGCCCACATTGGTCCCGGTTCTAGACTGAACCGGGACTAATGGGCTAAGCCGGCCTGGACCATAGCCCTGTTTTCTACTAGTGACCACGAGCACGGCATAACCATTGACGATCCTCACTTGCTTCCACTGGGAGTCATACCTCTGGCGAGCCATCCTTCACATCATCAACATTAGCCGGATGGATCGCTATGTATGTAGAGCGTGTGCACTGCTGCTCTCTCGCCCTGCGCTAAGCTCAACTTGCTTACACACAGGGCTCAACAATAAACTACGCATTAGGATATGTTTATGTTTGCAGGAAACAAGGTTGGATCTTGGCAAATAGCAAACAAGGCCGACCAGTGTTTGCAAGTTGAATAATCTTTGACAACCGAGTCGCTCCTAGGTTTTGCTTGCTCTCAAACGGAATTTTATAATACAAACTGGTCTGGCCTCACTCCTCGGTCCAGCTTAGTTTATTGGAGTACCACAACCTCCCCTCCTCTCTTCCCTGCAAATGATCGTCACCATTCATTCTTCATCGCCAATGGATGTCCTCATGCACGTTGCAGGAACTCATTTAAAAAAAAAGGTTTCCCCCGCTTTGTATTACAAAGCAACCATCCGATACAACCAACGATAGAAGCTGGGACGGAAGCAGCACAATCAGGCCGACAAGAAATGAAAGAGAAAATAGAAAAGAAACAAATGCCGATAGCGGCGGATCGACAAAAAATGACGAAGCCTCGCGACCGCTGCGTCCACCGAATATCGCCCATCAAGCTCCAAGACTCCGAAGTGCCGGTACCAATCAGCACCTCCAAGAAGGGATGCGACGATGAAGATGCTGCTGACAAGGGTTTTCCTCAGTACACAACGAGGAGAGAGGAATGGTAGCCCCGACGCCCTCCAGGAAGGTCCGGCGGCACCCTTAGGCGCCAACAAGGATTTCTCCCGATCCCAGCCTCCACCTCAGGCACTCCGGAGCTCGCCACCAAACCGACCACCACCCTGCGCCAACACGGGCATGAAGCTTCCCACGCTGTCTCACCACGGCACCGCGAAGATGGTCTGCACAACGAAGAAGTGGAGCCAGGACTAGGGCAGCAGCACCGTCGGCCTACGGGAGGGCCCCACGTCCACCGTCCACGACGGTAGCCGAACGGACGCCATAGCAGGAGCCTACCAGACCCGTGGCCCTACAGGCCCGGACAGCTCCCGCCTTCGCACAGCAGCTGGCACGCCGTCGGCGTCGCCGCCCCAGTCCAAGCGGCTCAGCAGGCCCAGATCTGGGCCTCGCGGTCGTGCCAGAGCCGGCCCGCAAGGACCCAGCTAGGGCGCTACGGGCCCAGATCTGGGTCGGGGACGCGCCACCGGCGGCCCAGCACCACCGTACCACCCCGCCGCCAAGAGGTGGCACCACCACGGCGAGCACCGCTGGCCTCCGCCACCAGGACGTCGGACCGCCACCTGCCGAGCACCACCGATGCCTCCCCCCACCTCGGGAAGGAGGAGAGCGCGCGGGTAAGGGACGACCCGCCGCCGCCGACACCACCCGACCAGATCCTGGGGCAACCGCCGGCGGAGGCGCGGGGGAAGGTTGGAGGGGGGAGGCCGAGGGGGAAGGGGGGCGCGCCCCGCCCCGGCCGCCTCCCGGGGAGACGGCAGAGGCGGCGGGACGGGGCGCGGGCGCCGGGCACCTGGCGACGGCGGGAAGAGGCTAGGGCCCGCCAGCGGTGGGGGAAACCCTAGCGGGAGCGGGAGCTTTCTATGTCTATTCGCAACCCCCGACCAGCTTCTTTTTCGGGAACTCATTTTAATGGCTTTCACACACATGACGAGCACAAATCTAGTTATATGTAAGAGCATCTACAGGCTGACTTGGTAAATCCGCACCCCTATAAACACCCGGACGTGTCCAGGCGCGTCCGCAGACAGCGCCCTGCGGACCCTCATATCTTCTGCCAGGCATCCACATATATCAAATTCGGACTCTCAGATCCATACAAATCCATGCATGTCCATCATACACGGGAATGTCGCATGCAAATAACAAATGTTGGTACCGAAAATACATTGCTCTTGCATAACATTTATTTTAAGTGCACAACTCAAACATTAGCTCTTTGTTTCTATTGTGGGTACAAACATGCTCCACAAGGTCATTGAGTAACGGTGCATGCATCTGCTGATCCCGAAGATTCTGATGCGTCTGTAAAAAGTTCATAAGCTGAGCTGCATCTTGATTTTCTGAGATTTGAACATGTTTTCCATGTGCTTCAAAATCATTGGTTTGGACTATACTATCACTCTCATCCTCGACAATCATATTGTGCATATAATACAACATGTCGGAGCTGCCATAATGTTTATGATTCCCAAATTATTGCAGCTCCATGAACAATTCCCCAACGAGCTTGAAGCACTCCGAATGCTCTCTCCACATCCTTCCTATCTGCTTCCTGCATTGTTGCAAAGTGGCTTTGTCTGTTGCCCTGTTCGGATATGTTCTTTACAAACGCCGCCCACTGAGGATAGATGTCGTCGGCAAGATAGTATCCCATATTGGAGTCACAGTCATTGACAGTGTAGTTGCACGGTGGTGATTCCTCATTAGAAAGCCTCCTGAACACCAGAGATCGTTGAAGCACGTTGATGTCATTGTGAGATCCCGACATTCCAAAGAAAGCTTGCGAAATCCATAAGTCATGTGATGCCACCGCTTCTATTATAATGATGGCCTCTTTGGTGTGACCTTGATACATTCGCCACAAACCTTTGGGGAAGTTTTTTCATTTGCCAATGAATGCAATCTATTGATTCAAGCATTCCTTACAACCCTTTGGCCTCTCCAATAGCCAACAACTTTTTCTGTGCTCCGCATTTGTTCTCTCACATACTCTACTCCAAATAACTGCACCACGGCGCGAGCAAACTTGAAATTAGTCTTTAGGCATGTGCTCTCCCCCATCCTGGCCATCTCACCAACGGCACCAGCAGCAGTACCAACTACAAGCATCCTCTGAGCAGCCGTGCACTTCTCCTTAGCAGAGAAAGAGTGTTGGCTGCAGCAATCCCTTTTGAGCTTGAAGTAGTCATCGTGTGCCTCCACTCCCTCCATAATGCGCAAAAGCAATGGTTTCTGCATGCGAAAATGGCGACGAAACCATGGATAATCCGGAAAAGTTGGGTTCAGAGCAAAGTAGTCCATCTGCAGTAGCCGTGCTCCGGACACCCTATCCCGATTGAGCCCTTGAAGGTAAGAATATGCTCCACCTGCCGGTCCATTTCCTCTTGCATGCTCATGAACATGATCATGTCTACTTCTTATTCAGAATCCGAGAAATCGAAGAACTCGTCTTAAATCATTTGATCAAGCTCCGACGGTCCATACTCCTCCTTCGACGAATCATCGGAATTCTCGCTTTCTCTAAAAACATCACAAAAAATCAGGCCAGACAACGGGTAGAACACATAGAGCACAAGATGGAGCTCGAGAGTTACGTCCCTGATGGCGAGGACGGGAGAGACGACTGTTGTGTCGGTACTGGCGGCGCAGAGGCTCGGAACGGCTATGGAGCGCGCGCGGAGGCGGAGCTGCGAGACGAATGTCACGGAGGAGGAAGAAAGGAGGAGAGAGCAAATGGATCCGATAGATCGAGGGGGTGGATTTGATGTATTTTGATGTGGGGTAGAGTTGTCAGGTCCGACATGGCACACATGTCCGGACGTCCTATATCCATCTCATATTTGGCTGGATATGGGTGACGGTCAGCCCAGGTATTTGAGGCCTATTTAATGTGTCCGTATGTATCACATATTTATGACCAGTCCATGGCCGGACCATCCGTCTGGACATTTGAGGTAGCTTTGGGACACCAGGCAGTAGATGGTCCAACCCGGACATTTGTAAAACCGTATACAAAAGTACGATCAGGTGACTCCTCGATAAGCACGTACTGTATTCTTTTTTTTTTACGCTCTCTGCTGAAACGAGGCTGCCTGTCTTTTTGGTCTTTTCCATGTGACGCGGTGAATTTTACAACTGTCAGGGCTTGCAAAGTTTGGTGGAGGTTTTGCGTTTATGGAAAAACGAGGGATACTCGTGCATGGGATTGAAACATGAATCTTCCTTGATTAGTACCCTCTCCGTTCGGAAACATATGTTGAAGAAATAAATAAAAATGAATGTATTTAGAACAAAAATACATCTAGATATATCTATTTCTTCAATAAGTATTTTTGGATAGAGTACTACACTACCAACAGGCTAGCCACTATACATTTATGTACTAGAAGGGAAAATGTTTTGAATCTTTTTTGTATGGTTTTCATCATTTTTTTCTGAGTTTTGTTTATTAGGTGGTTGCTCTCTTTTAAGTTGTCATCGGATGACTTTTTTTAAATACAAGATTCACATATTATTAGTAAAAATATGAAGATGCCAGGACTTTGCCGAAAACGAGGTTGGATCTTAACCTAATCTCTGCTCCTAATGGATGAATTGGTTGAATAGTCCCCCCCCCCCCCCCCACTTTCAACCGGTTTATTTTCAACCGTTTTTTCTTCGTCCCACCTCCCACCCCTTTTCTACGGGTTTATTTTCGTCTCCATTCTTTCCTTGTAAACCAACACTTTCCTAAGATACAAAAGATCACAGGTCTAACTTTCCTAACTTACATAAATCAACTGATTCCTCCCATCAATGCAATTTACTTTAGAAAATAAAATAACGAATTTTAAGGAAATAAATAACGGAATTTTACCCACGATCTATTTAAACCAAATTTATATGCCAATAAGATCAATTTTCGGTAACTTTTATATGGAAAGGAATAATTCATGATCAATCTTTAATCAAGCATAAAAAAATTGGGTAGTATTTGGTAACTTTTATATGGAAATGAATAAATCACGATCAATCTTAATGGACCAGCGAAAAAACCCCGCACGTATGAGCGACGTCACATGCCCTCGACTGCACGCCCTACTACGCCCGACTCACTGCCCTCGTTCGCGGCCGCCCTCCATCCCTTCGCCGCTGCCGCTCCATCCCTTCGCCGCCGCAACGTGCCGGATCTTGCCTCAGCCGCCGCCTCTCCGCCGTGAAAGAGAGGGCTCCCGATCTCTGCCGGAGTCGACCAACAGCGCGACGCGCCACCAGATCGGCGACGCGCCGGGATCACCTCTCCGCCTCGGGCTTGCGCTTCCAGATCGAAGCCCATGACGGCGGCGTTCCCAGATCGGTGACGCGGCACCGTACGTCACGGCTGGCAGCCATGTCCTCGTCAAGGAAGCGTCGCTTCGAGGTGGCGGCAACCAAGGCCTCCCGGATCCCCGCCTCCTTCCTCACATCCACCGGCATGAGGAGGTAATCACCCGTCTCCTTACGCGCTGCCTTATTCTTCTTCCTCACATCCCCGATCTCACCCGCGGGCGCTGTTCCGCTTCACGCAGGATGTGGCGGGAGGGGTTTCGGCGGCAGGAGCGACGGCGGCGACCGCGGGGGCAGGGGCTTCGGCGGGAGAAGCGATGGCGGTGGCCGCATCGGCAGGGGTGGCCCGGGAGGCAGGACGCCCAGGGGCCATGGTCGTGGCGGCGGGGGAAGGGGAGGGCCCAGCATGAAGGGCGGGAGCAAGGTGATCGTGGTGCCGCACAAGCACGACGGCGTCTTCATCACCAAGGCCAAGGAGGACCCGCTCTGCACCAAGAACATGGTCGCCGGGTAGTCCGTCTACGGCGAGAAGAGTGTCTCCGTCCAGGTCTGTGCTCACTGCCCCGATCTTACTTATGGCACCATATCATGCTCCTCCGTCTGCCACGTGGGGAATAGCAGTCTCTTTATCTGTGTTTCAGAGTCAAGGGATTTGTTTGACACCATATCTCTGTAATGCAATGGCTTCTTATCAACAGAGGACAAATTTATTTTACAGGTTTGAAGCTTATCTTGCTGGGGATGTGAGAGATTTTGAGGGATTCTCCTCCGTCATGCTCTGTGATGTGTCGTGTTAGTTACCCATTTACACCGTCTTTTTTTCCCGAGATTGATGCGGTGTTTGTTCTCCGTATCGTGCATGAGGAGGGAGAAGCACAGGGAGAAAGGGGACCATGGGCGATGGTATTGTGCACTGATATGTGAGAGGATGGATATCTGATAATCACTTCATTTTTCCTGTTTAACAAAATCAGCCAACCATATTTAACAAAATCGCAATACTAATTGTTGCATGATTTGGATTAATTATCAGTTGTCTGACATTTTTGCATGCCTACAGATTGTTCCTTTTTGAGTTGCACCTTCATTGTAGATGATACGAGGTACGTGTTTTATCTTTCTCTCTCGGTTTTGAACAATGGGCAGGTTTGAAAATAATGTTCTGTCAGTCAAATTTGTTGCCATGAGCATGAGGCACATCCATAGCAATGATTTGGATCTGTCATTGGTTGTCAACTGAAATAGTCACTAGGCTCCCTTGTGTAGTTTCAAGTAGTCAGAGGGCCCTTTGTGTACTCAATAATGTTTATGTTGCAATAATTGGTCAAAAATTGACCTGGATGTTACACACAAGTAGGAATATATATTTACCAAATATGACCTCAGCTTGTAAACAGTTGAAAAGGGAGCAATGACAGCGTCTAATATTTGGTTTCCTCCCTTGAGCTTGATATACATTGTTAGTATATATACTCATGTGTGTTTTCTCCTGCAGATTGGTAGACTAATATATGTCCAACCAGTGAAAGAAAATAACATAAATGAATTCTGAGCTTTCTTGCAATATTCACCCGCTTGCCGTTGTTTCGTATATATACATATAAAATCAGGTCCGCACCCAATACTTGCTTGGAGCATTTTTTTTTCGTTTTAGGACATTCATCCAGACATGCATGTTGTTTCTAGGTGTTACAAAAGAAGGCTGATGAAGATTATATTATCTAATCAGCAACTGATCTGGTACAATAAAGAAGCAGCAAATGAGCTAGAAAAAATCAGTCTGGAGATGAATAAATCCGGCATCTTGATGTTTCATATCTATTGGTTCCTTGTTTGGCAGCCTATGTTGGTAGATGTGAGAGGTAAACTTGTCTTCAGACCTGCTTAATTGTCGATTCGAACTATACTTCAACAGGTATCTTGTGCAATGCATGATTTCAACTACTAACAACCTGGACATTATATATCTTAAATAAAAGAAATATTACTCTATTCTTTAGTTATTTATATGGACTTGCTTCTATTGCGAATAACAGTCCCTTTTTAATCATTTTACCAGCTCCAAATATGGAAGCAGCCAGCGTGCGGGAAGATTAAAGGATGCATTGCTACAGTGAAAACATTCAGTGGGCGACCAACGACCAGAATGTCATTGCTTTTATCATGGCATCCAACACTTGCAGATGTGACACAAAAGGGGGTTCTGAAGCTGATGAACTTGGATGGCCTGACAGTCTACCATACCAACGACCATCTCCAAGTACACGAACTTGAAAGCTTTCTAAGATTCGTACACACCTTCAGGTACAGATGCTTGGTTTTTTCTCTAGAATTTCTATACATTTTAAGCAGACGAGCCGCCCATATATTCATTAGAAAATGATGTAGGTGACCCTATTTAAAATGACATTTCAGATTTGTTTTCTAGGTAAAGATCAGAAAGCCGACAGTGTTTCTATTATGTTTCAGGAAAAATTTGGATCTTTATGGTCGGTTATTGCAACCATCTGTGTGAATGAGTATAAAAACAATGCTATGAGGTAATGCAAGCATGAGGGTGCCTCTTTTCACAATATGCGAACGTATGGGCTATTCGAGGCTTTATGTTGTTTTTCAATCTAAGGCACGTGAAACTTTACTGTCGTTATTTACATACCAATATCATTGCTTCCACCAATTTCAATTGATTTTCATTTCTTGATTCATGTGTGTATAGGACAAAGAGGAGATAAAAGGAGTATTGGAAAGCTTAAAACCAGCCCCCCCGAAACCACTCTTCCTAGAGCAAGAAGACAATATCTGGCACGATCTGTTTCATCTACTATAGGTAATTTGGTCTTTTATTGTGCACACACTATATTTTCTTGTAAAAATAATCTAGAGTCTTGTTCTCAAAGGCTTGTAAATATAATCTGTCATTACATTTTTTGGAACCGTAAGCATGCAACATTATACTGCCAAAATAATAATTTTACTATACATTTGGTTATTGCTTGCATCCATATATTTTTTCCACTTTCGCTTTTGTTTTGTGTCCAGTAAACAGCATCAATCATAGGTAGGAAACGTTTTGTCCGTCTGATTTTATTAGACTATTTAGAATTACATTTTTCAAGTTATTTGTGACTGTTTACGATGAGTAGATTTCCATTCCTTCCATGTAGTCAGTCTACAAGAGAAGACTGTATTTTCACTTCAGATAGTCACTGGTCATTTGATTCTGCCATGCCCCCCAATGCTGACCGACACAACTGCTTTCTTTGCCTATGCCGCATGGCCATGAGGCACCGTGTGATCGACGTTGAGGCCAAGGCTGTGTGTGCCTCACGTGTTATCTTGATGAGATATACTCAACCACCTTCTTAAAAGTGAAAATACTAACCAACTATAGTTGCACGTGAGAATTGATTTTAAATTTGAAAGTTATTAGTATCTTTTACTAGGGAGATGAATTTACTTCAGGTTACAGGATGTCATGATCTTTTTCTGTTTTTCCCGATTTCATTCCGAATAGCTTGCATCTGTGTTTTGGTGTTGTACAAGCTGCAGTGTGATACTTGCAACTGTCGCCATTATCACTTGAAATTTTCTACAAATTGCTCACCAAGGTTCCACAATTGTTCATCTCACTTTCAACTTCATAATTATGCAGCTCAGAGTGGATAAGAGATGATGCAACCAAAGGCACACTTCAATACTCTTTTACTTTAGTCTTCCCTTTTTCCTGTGTGTCCAAGAGATTGTTACCAGCATTTGTTTCCAAACATGTATTACCAAGTAAATACTAATTTTTATTTCAGTCCTTCCCTTGCCCCTCCACCGGATTTGATGTATATTTTTTACATTTGTGACAAAGGGAGATGTTGACTTCCTTTGCCATGCTGCCGAGGAGATAAATGTTTGTTTTTTATCTGATTAACTTCAGATATTTAAACAATAATTCTTCCTTCCAAATAAAATTGATCATGACGTGATATATATCTATGAACTTGCATTTTCCCCCTTTATGTTAAAGTATCCATAGAAAAGATCACAATACATCACTTTCATTTATATCGGACGTGCGTAATGAATCAGCTGGTTACAATTCTGTAGATTTTCCTGCTACCATTTGGTTTGTACTTAGTACCAAGTATTATAGTCCCTTTAGGCCTTGGAGTTCCGTTGGATATGGGAGCAATAGGTTCGGTAAAAAAGTCTTAGAGCCTAGGATGGATTTTTTTTGTAGGCATGTAGTGCACATTCTAATGTAGGAGCTATGACTTCCTTTGTTTTTGTGATGAAATATTGTGTCCAGTATTTATAGTTTTGAATCATGGCAATCAATCAGTTATGGATCAGATGTCTTAGTAAGCGGGTTCGCAATCCCTCCGTCCCAAATGACGTGTTGAATAAATGGATGTATCTAAATGTATTTTGAGTTTCATATACATCCATTCCTGTCCATTTCTGCGACAAGTAATTCGGGATGGAAGGAGTATTTGATATGGTAGTGAGAGAGGCACTTTCGATCCGATCAATTAGTGATATATCAAATAGCTTATTTCGCATTGTCATACACAATGCGGTATAATTAGAAAAATCCATGTTTATTTTATCCCTTCCTCAGTTATATTTATTTTAGAATTAATTTTGACATTGCTTGATAGGACAACGATTTCTTATCTTCTTGTTAGATGATGTATATATCTAATTGCAGTGCAGAGGCTCCGAAATTAGCACACATGCCATCTTTTCATGTGAGCCCGAGTCCATTATCTTGCCTTGTGGCAAAGAAATATATTTCAAGTTTCTTGGGTGCGTCTGTTAGCTGCTAAGGTGGATTTAATCAGGCAGCTTATTGATCTAGAACTAAAATATGTCTAGATACATGCATTTCTCCTACAATAATTACGGACGGAGAGAGTGTGTTTCATGAAAGAATATTAACGGAAACAACTAACTTATGATAATTATTGTATCATTTGGATCCTATAAATGGCATGTATACCATCTTCCTCTTATTTCTATCAATAGGAAAGCTACGCTTGATAATGCACTCCATATTGGCAAGACGAGTGAATGCTTCGTTGTTGTCTCGTGAGGACTATGTGATGCGTGATGAGGAAGAAGTGAAAGGAGCAATGCGATGGTGACAGGCACATCGCCCTTGGGTATAAGGCGGAGGTGCTTACTATAAAGATTGAGAAAGAGTGAGGGAGGGAGAGAGAGAGAGGGAGGGAGAGAGAGAGGGAGAGAGAGAGAGAGGGAGAGAGAGAGCGTGAGAGAGAGAGAGGGAGAGAGGGAGAGAGAGAGAGATCGAGGTAGAGAGGAAGGGGGAGAGAGATCTTGCATGTACACGTCGATAGGATAACTATTTTTTTAGCAATGGGAACAGTGGGAGAGGCTCCTACTGTTTATATATTAAACCCAAAATTGGCGGATATTTACATATGAGTGGGATTACATAGCCATTGTGGCTAAAGGGTGAAAATAGAAATTACAAGGGTAGGTTTGTTACAAAATTGTCGATGAAGGTGGGCACCTCAGGGGCAACTCTGAATTTTAGAATCAGTAAGTCACTTTTGATAGGATAACTATGTTCTAAAATATCAATGAGATTTGGTGGTAAATCACCATAAGTTTGTTTCCAATTTGTCAGACACCATAACTTTCATGTCGAATATGTTGCAGAAATATTCTTTGATAAACATGTTTTTATCTCTTGATATTTTAGTATGATTGTAAATTTTTCCATTCACGTATCATTCCAAGAAACATTTTTATTTGGGGGAGAATGAAGGGAAGAAAAGGAGAGCACTGGTAAAAAATAAATCGTTAAGACAGTCCATTGCAACGCACGGGCGTTCTACTAGTAATTATAACAAGCTTGGAAGACCGGCCGTTGCTAGTTACTTTCAACTGCCAGCTTTGTTCAGTCCCTTGCCAAACAATGAAAAAAAAGAAAGCTCCTAGGTTTTGCTTTCTTTTTGTCGACATGTACTAGTATAATACATGTGTGTCCCAACTGCTTGTGTGCGCCTTTTTAGGCATCAAATGTGTCAGATACCCTAAAAAATAATATTCCTCGGAGAAATCATAGTTTAGTCCAACCGCAAAAAAAAAATCATAGTTTAGTCAAGAGTTCATTTCATTATTTTAGAGGAAACCATGAAGCATGAATTCTCTCACTACAACAAACACCCGCGTACACCAACGCATATCTACCAACGAAGTTAGGATATGTGTTGTTTCGGATCCACCCCCACCTCCCCCACGAAGGGAAACCTCCCCGTACCCACCTCCACCTTATCTGCGTCCCCTCCATCTAAATATCACACAGCCAAAAAACATTTTTCCCCTCCCGACGACCTCTCTCCCCTGATGCCTATCTGTCTCTGTCACACCACAGAGTTGTCGCCGCCAAACTCCGATTCCGGGAAGCTCCGGCGGACTCCCAACCCACTGCTCACCAGCCTGCCCCACTCCCTCTATGTTCTTCTCAGATCCTTCGCCCCGTCCACCGCGCCCCTGCACACGCGCCCCGCAACAAGCCTAGCCGCCACGCGTCGTCAGCGTGGCTCGGGGGGCTCCGGTTTATCGCCCAGTACCCTTGCATCACCTCACGCACGGCAGCCGGCTTGGGCTTGACATGGTACTCTGCCTCTTCTACCTCCGAAGTTGACATGTCTGGTACTGGTGTTTTTTTATTAGATCTGATTCACCGTGTGTCAATCTGTACTAATTCTGGATGGGTAGTACTCTGTCATGCGTTATGGTTAGACTTTACTATTCATATGATATGCGTTCTTGGATTAGTAGTATATACTAGCAATGAGCATGACCTGTTCAATAAGATCAACGCAGTGTCTTCTGATTAAAAAAATCAACTTGGTTCAAATTAGTGTGAGATAGTGTATCAGCGATATACCATATGCGACCATGTATGTCACTGAAGAATATTGCTACAAAAATCATCATGTAAGTGCAATTATGGGTCCATGATACTAGCATAATTCTTTCGAATTGAGAATCCCCTTCTCAATACACTAAATCGTTATTTATTTGGTGTTAAATGTACAATATATTAATTAAATAAGTCCTACTTGCATCCGTTCGTCCCAATATTTGTCTTTATTCTATAATCATTTATTCCATCTACACTCACAAGTTCTGATATTGTCTTTTACTATGTGTGTGCATCTGCTGTTTCTTAACAGATCGATCTACAACACTTACGCATTGCAATCCAGAGAATCCATGAATATGCAAAAGAAGCCTTGAGAATTATTTTAGTCATTTGTGTATAGCATGGTGAGGATGTTTTCGCTAGTTCATGTTACAGTAAGGAAAACGTGAATTTGTATCTTATTCTATTTTTTCGGTTGATGTAATATTTGTTTTCCCCTACAAAAAGTTATATTAGTTTCAGCTTCTTATTCAGTAAAAATGTGCACACCTCAATCTCTAACTTTATGCAAAAGCTCAGATGGAAATAATTCTTACACTCATGTTATCCAATATAAACTGTTAAATAATTGATAAATTTTGAACGTGAGTTACAAGAACATCGTACCTTGATATTCTCGTCATATGTATTTGACTCATATTATTGAAATCTCACCTTTAAATCAAGTTCAGTGCATCTTTTTTGGAAATACGGGTACTTCTGAATTCCTGCAATCTCTGTACTAATTTGTATTTTGTGGGGAGCCACAGACGTTTCCAAAGATAGAATGATGCATGATTGGTCAGCACACAAACTCTTGGCCAGGTGCCTCTCACATCTTATCTTGTTTGTAACATATTCTCCTTAAACTGTCAAACTTATTCCTCTTGTGCACTCTGCTTCCCTGACATACAGGCACACTATGGTGGTGGGATGTTACTAACAAGCATAAACAGACACCTAAGCGATCAGATACGGCGACTGTGCAAGTGTGTCAGGTACGTCGAATTCACTGATCCCAAACTATTGGATCTTACTAGGATCTCCTCTTCTCTGTAATACTTAGAACCTTCTCCTCTACCTATTCAGGCCAACAGTTTGAGCATCCGGCAACCATGCTGACAAAGAAGAGCATACTGGAACTGCTCTAAGTTTCCATGTTCTCGGTAAACAAGTGAACTAAGAAAGCGAAACCTATTTAGTAAATGTTGGCATATACTGATACGTTGGCAGCCTGGCACTGCATTAATGGTGTGGTCTTCTAAATTGTTAGAATCATTTTAAGTAGTTTGGTAGGTGTCCATGCTAGTTTAACTAGCCAAGTTTGAGTCTAATTTTGATAGGTTGATTAGTTAGTTTTCCAACATGTCTCGTTTGCATGTCGTAAGCATTTGTGTTCTGTAGTCCATATATGGTTCATTGAGTTTGCATAGCTAGTAGCCTACATGCTGTACTAGTATGTCTTGGACTCAGCATGCCTTACTAGTCTAGTAAAAGGGCACTGCAGTCCGAGTCGTTCTAGATGCTATTAAGTCAGCGTAGGTTTGGATTGCTTTGGCCATGTAGCAGGTCATATCATGGAACCAGGTCGTGCAAGAGTTTTTCCGTAAAAAAGCAAGCTTATGTAAGAGTTCTGATATAAAAGAATAAAGAGTACGCTAAATTTTTCGTACACATGTGTTCGGCTATTTTGATGCCATCGATTCAGTGAGCAAAACCGAACATAGATTACTAATGCATATGCAAAATCAGCAGGTTACAGAGACTAGATTGTTCCAAGTCGATGTTGCTGGCGCTAAAACATATTAGTGCCAAGCCGGATTTACTAGGAGGTATTTTCTGATAGTAGTTCTGTATTGCGTGAATGATTCTTCACCAGATCGAATGGAAAGTTTGGAGTATTAATAGCATTACTTGACTACATTTTATTATCTTACACATGCTTCTCTTTTTTTCCTACCTAATTTGTACAAGAGAACACTGCTTCTGTGAGATAAGACTCATTTCGGTTAGATTAGGTTAAACAATTCATCAACTACTTTATGCCTGCCTTACATTTTCCCACCCCTATAAAACACTTTGTTTCTGTTAACAGGGTGAAACTTACTAATGAAACAGGCTGAGTTAGTTTACTGTAAGCTAAAATGACTATTGTTAGCTACAAATATTATACTGGACACATCCGAACAACAATGCTCCTCTTACTTTAATCCAAAGTATCGACCCCGAATATAAATCTAAAGTTGATGATGTTAAACATGGTAATGAATTCTTGGTATTGCGCGTTGATGCTACATTAGCAAAATCTTACAAGTTTTTATAACTACTAAAAAGAGTCAACATTATTAGTCATGCAGCAAGATTAACTATCACATTGCCTTCGACCTTTCCATGTTGCTCCTCCTTCCAATTTTTTTGCCCTATTAACCTATTTCGTTTCTTTGTTGTAGATTGCTATATTCGATGATGCATGGCTCAGATATTGGTCAAGAATAGGAGTGCTATTAGATAGTTTCACATTGTGTCTTAGAATTCCATGTCCAGTGCCAATGTTTCAATCATTATGTTTCAGATATTTTCGGTGTCAATGTTTCAGAATGGCTGAGACGTTGGTTGCAAGGTCAACAGTAGGATTACTACTAGCTTCACATGTTGTAATCTTTGTATCGTGTCCTTTGTAATGCAACCAAGTTGATTTAATATATGAGAAATTTCTATTTATTATACTGTGTCCCTGTGCAATATCGGCATTGACCTAATAATTCTGGATGGTGATATATAAAATACCGTGCATTTTTCATGCAATGCACTAGGCATTGCAATACTCATTTATAATCCACCAACGCATGTGAAGCGTTGTTGGGCTCTGACTTTATCCGTTTCTATCTTACAACACTTTTCCACGCCATTTACCAACGGATGCGTATACGTTGTTGTAGACCTTTCCAACGCCACCAACGGCAGCGCATACAAATCCGTTGGTGTAGACCTTACCAACGCTTATATGGTCCTTTGGCAACGCAATGATGCGTTGCTGTTGGGGGGTTCTTGTTGTAGTGTCTGAACTCCGGCTCAGAAATAATTCTGGCCCTAGAAATGGTATCTTGCGGCACTTGCTCTTGATGGTAGTATGGAGGTTTATTTCTACGAGTTAGTGCATGTACATTTGATGTTCTTCAGACCGAATGTGGTGTTCATTATATTAGCATATGCCTATCTTGCTATTAAATGTAAGTTATAAAATATATATTTTGGACAATGGGCGCTTTATAATTACTTAAAAGATTTAATTATTACATCCGGCCTCCGTATAACTAAGATGCACATAGCCAAACCAAATTCGGTCTCCAAAAGTAAGAAAAAAAAAGACAAAATACAAGTATTCTAAGATGTCCTAGGTCGCGCTGAAGTCGGAGGATTTCCCCTAAGATAAATATTTTTTTATAAAGGATGGATTTTATTAACTAAAAATGAAGCATCAAGAAGATACATAACACATGAGCACACACCCGGCCTCTGCATAACTAGGATGCACACAGCCAACACCAACTCACACACACACGTAAAAAACACGCCGACAAATAGCAAAGTCATATAAGACCAAAGCTATGTGTAGACGCTTAAAAAACAAGAAAAGAGCCCTAAGCGGTAAGATTTGTGATAGGTAAACTACGGCAGAAAGAATTTCCCTCGGTTAAGAACCAAGGCGAAAGAATTTCCCCAAAGAGGAAGTGCAACATCAACTAAGATCTGATAGTCTAATGCAAATTTGGAATGCATTCCACTGGTGCAGAAACACAAAAGCCTTTATACAACATGCATTAAAACCATATGCATGAGAATGATAATGGCGATCTAAAATCATACAATCAGAGCACATGAGGCATATTTTTCTATAACGTTATTAAAACTGGTCCAGCGTTTGATACTAATAATTGAATTAGGTAGCCGATTGGCTGAAAAAAAACCAAGCTAGTAACTGAAGGGCAGAAGATAAACATGGACAGACAGAGACTTCACATCGGAAAAAAAATATTAAAATGAAAGCATAACACACAAAGTACATGAGAAATCTATACACGGAAAGAAAAATAAATATTATGTATAGAGAAATTAAACCCACTAATAACTATGTTGGAGATTGTTTACCTATATGAGCTATTTGCAAATTCACTCCTAGTCACCTAGATGATGGTTAACTATACTACTTAGTTAATCATAAAAGCATTCTACGACCATATCGAGTAGTGTAGTGAGGTTACCTGAACAATGTGCTGCCCATCAGAGAACACTAATGAAGCCATCCATCCATCCATACCGAGAAGCGTTGTGAATCTACACATTTACACATGCACAATATATCAAGAAAAGAATATGGCAAAAGAGCTTGGGATGTAGTCCCAAAGAATTCTTCAGGTTCCGTTGGCAATATACTAAGCCGCTCTTCTTAAATAAGTAACTAAAAAATATGCACAACTTAGGAGCCTGAATGAAGGAGAAACAAAGGAAGTCTCGTTTTTGCGGGATCCTGCAGAATGTAAATAATAATAATCCCGAGGATAATGTTATGTTCAGATACTACTTGTTCAAGTCCTCAGAACTAGCAGCAAGAAGAGTTTGCACAAAGAGAAGGAGACTAAGCAGCGGAATTTTGCATAGGTGAACTGAACACAATAGGGCAATAGAATGTTATGAGAAAAGGGTAGAACAGTCCACATTATTCAAATTAGTTCAAACGAGTCATCATATGGTCCATACATGCATGCGTGAATGTTCTTTCAAAAAAAAACAACGAGCGTCACATCAGAAAGCCGGTGAGGAGGCCACGGAATGGGGCACGCCAACGGCAGCGGCGGAGTCGTTTGAGAGCCATCCGCATGGATGGCCTTTCCTTTGGATCCACAGTAGTGCAATCCACGCCCAGCATGAACACAGTTGCCATCTCCTCCCTGTACCGTGCTTGATCTGGTATGCTCCTGTCCACAACATTCTGGAATGCTTCCTGTTGGTTCGCCATCAGTATACGGAAGTTGTTCTGTGCCCAATTCGCCAAATGACCATCTGTTGTAGCTTCATTGGTCATCCGCCCCGTGACAAGCTCCAGCATCAGCACTCCAAAGCTGTAAATGTCTACCTTCTCCGTCAGCTGGTTTTTCCCCAACCCATATTCTGTAGTTAATCATTTGTAGTATTAGTTAAAAGACCAAGCTAGTTAAGACATAATAATTCACTGTAACTAACAAAAGTTAAGACAGAATTCCATTACCTGGAGCTGCGTACCCAAAGTTACCAGGACGCAGGTCCGTGATTGGCAAGGGTTGGCCGAGCCCCGCCATGTTAACCTGTGCAGCGCCAAAGCTGGCTATCACGGCCTTGAAATTCTGATCAAGCAAGATGTTTTCGGAGTTGATGTTGTGGTGGACAAACAGTTTGTTGCATCTGTGGTGTAACTGGCGGAGCCCTCTGGCCACACCAATGGTGATGCCCCTCCTGTCCGGCCAGCTCAGGTGCCGACCGGCATCCATGGGTTGGTGCAGCCAGGATCGAAGGCTTCCATGAACCGGATACTCATAAATGAGCATGATTGCGTCTTCCCTCTGGATGTGGTCTACAACTTTGATGATGTTTTTGTGAGAAATGTTGGCTAACAGGAACATCTCCGAGTTGCAGCGGTACATGACATTGCCGTCTACTTGTAGCGCTGGGTTTGCATTGTGGAACTTCTTGACGAGCAGCTTATTTGGGGGACTAGTCCCAGCACTACCCTGATCATAGACTAAGTACAACTGTTCGCCCTCTGCTGTCCTTCTGCTAGCCAACACCCTTGTCGCGTTATCTTCAGTAAGGTTGTCGACTATGGCTTGTTCATTGCGCACAATATGCTGCACCGCCGCAGGATGGTTCCAGGACTGAAAACTCATTCTCTTAGCGGCCGGGTAGGGCGTGGAGAGGTTTGTGTGAAGGGTGCGTCAACCTGCAGACACATTACCTGTTATATTCCGTAGTATTCCCTCAGTTACATGCACATATACAACTACTGAGAGATAAAGAGAGATGCACGTTCATAGCTAGTTTGAGTTGAGCCAATAAAAAGTAATCAGTTTGACAGCCACATGTTTCCTTTTCATACGATCCTGGAAAAGGATCGGATTCGGCTACTATCAACGATAACGGAACAGACAGAAAAAAAAGCATCAAAGAAAAAGAAATTAGTTTGACAGCCATATATTGACAACAAACGGCAAAGAATGACAAATTAGAAGAATTTTTGTGCCTTTTGAAATAGTAACAGAACATACAGGAAAAAAGAAAGCATCCAAGAAATAGTACAGGATGTTCCTTTAGTTAAGACAGACAAAGAATACAAAACAAGGCAGGATGCCCCCATTGCTGCCTCAGCTGCTGAAGCTCTACATGGAGGACGCCGTGCTATGGAGGGTGCGGCTTCCGAAAGCTCTGAATGCTGCGGCGGATGCCCGTTCGATTCGAAACACCCCCCTGTCTCCCCCTGTACCTCTCTGCTGTCATGCATGTTGTACATGCAACACATCTGGGCGTTTTGGCCCCTGTTAATGGCAAAGATTCAGGTGGGAAAAACTCCCCCGTTGAAAATTCAAAAACGAAAAAGTTAAGACAGACAACTAGATTTGCTGTTTTCTCTTGATGCTTCATTTTGAGCCAATAAAATCCACACTCTATCGAAAAAAGACAACTAGATTTGCTGTTTTTGGTTGTGTGTGGTCAACTATTCGTAGTTCTATTTCTGATGATAATTGTACAAGGATGAAATTAGTGAAATGTTGATACTAGAAACAAAAAAAAGGGGCAAGGCAGACAACTAAGATTGTACAAGGAAGGATGATATTACTGAAATGATGACTGTACAAAAAGAAAAAAAGGTAAGACAAACAACAAAGATGGTACAAGTATGAGATTACTGAAATGATGATAAAATGGCTATAGCCTCTGCCCTAGTACTCCTATAACTCTTTAGGACATGGTATTCAACAGATCTACCGGGATTCAATTACCACGCAGATTCAGAACAGTAAGAAGAGAGAGCACAATAGCATGTGGAACCCAGCTGGAAGCATACAACTGCGGCTGTTCGAAAAAAGTTCAACTCAGGTAGTGTTGCTTGGAAGTAAGAAAAGAATTTGCTGGTGGATCACCGGCGGTGGAGATGGAGGCAGTCGGAGTTGGAGAAGATGACTGCAATGCAATGCAATGCAGGGCACGGGAGGCCCAAACTGCGGCGACGAATTTGACGCTGAGCCGCCGGTGAACGCTGGTGTCCCTCCCGACGGCACGGGCACGGGGAGACACCCCCCTCTCCCCGCGCAACATCCACATCCACCTCTCCGGCGGCCCGGCCATCGCCTCCTCCAGATCTAGACCTGTGTATGGGTGTGGAGACTGCAGCAAGGGCAGCGGAGGCGGCTTGTGCGTGGGAATGAATGGAATGGAATAAACTAAGTGGGCGTGATGCGGGGGGGACGCCTCCACGCTGCAATGTGCGTTGATCTACTCAACTGAATCGAGGGTGATCCACTCCAACTCGGAAACAATCGAGTCACTCGATCGGACCAACCAAATTATCCCATGCAACACTACGTAAGTACGTACGCACCTCGACCGCTTCGGATCAAGATCAAGCTGAGTGCGACGAGCTTCTCGCTTCTGCCGCTGCCGTCGCCGTAGCCGTCGCCTTCGCCGGAATATTGATCACGGGGTGATGGAGTAAGTGGGGGTGGATCAAGAGGTGGTACTGTAGCTCCGGCAAGCGTCGATCGGGACCGGGGTGTAGGAATATATAGGTCCGTACTCCGTAGTACCCATTCCAGCAACGTCGAGAAGCTTCTAACTTAGCCACACACCTGTCGGCCTCCGTTGTTTCTGTTGCCGACTCGAGGCTACGTACTTTACCTGTCCCTCACCCTCTTTCTTTTTGCACCAGGTCGGCACACTAGAATGACATGTAAAAAAAGTGAAGGAAAAGGGTCGTTGTTGTCAGAGAAAAATCCTCTTTAGCTATGGTTCCTGCCTTGGATACTGCCCTTTTTGTTTTGAGAAACGCATGGAATCTGCCTTGCAAGTCTTAGAAAACGCGCGTGCACATGGGCCGCCTCACGCCAGCCATGCCCCTTTCTCTCTCTTTGGGAAGGCTTCTGCCTTTCTCTCTCTAAAATAAACTTTCTTTCCCGTTGGCTGATAACGCGCATCAGCCGCCTGCACCGCCCGGCCAACCACATGAGTCTCCAGATGGCCCGCTGCTGCCTCTCCACATGCCCCCTATGTCAGGGTGTGCATTATGTTTTTTCGGTTTGGTTTATACGGATTTTATACTTCGGTTTATACGGTTTTATACATAGACATGGCTTTGTTTCGGTAATAACGGTTTACTTCCAATTCGGTTTGGTTTTGGTAATGACCAAATTGTCGCGAATTTTTTAACCAACACATAACCTTTCCACATGTAAATACATGATATATGTCATAAGGAGGAAAAACAATTAGAAAAGGATAACGCTCGATAAGCAGCCTGCAGATTAACCATGTAAACTGAAGCACTAAGTGGGTTAGAAAGCACTATACCATGGCAGCCCATTACACTTTTGAACCCAAAAAATCTCAATTTTGGTTTTAACCCAATAGTTTTCTATTTCATAAAAAAATGCAAATGGTGTTCATATTTCAAAACTCAAACCAAAACTAAAACCTAAAAAAACTCAAACCAAATTATCCCATGCAATATTACGTAAGTAAAGTACGTACGCACCTCGACCGGTTCAGATCAAGATCACTAGTAGAAAACAGGGCTTTGGTCGAGGCCAGAATAAGGGCATTAATCCCGATTCACTTATGAACCGGGACCAAAGGGTGCATCAGTCCTGGTTCGTGAGGCCAGGGCGCCGGCCGGGCCTCGGGGGCCATTGGTCCCGGTTTCAGACACGAACCGGGACCAATGGGCCTCGCTCCTAGCCCAGCACCTTTAGTCCCGGTTGGTGGCTGGAACCGACACTACTGGAATCAGCTAATTTGCCATCTGCCAGCTCTTTGCCGTCTGCTAGCTGACGGCAAAGCAGCTCTTTGCCATCAGCTACCAAAAAGCAGACGGCAAAGAACTGGCAGACGGCAAAGAAGCTCTTTGTCGTCCGCCAGTTCTTTGCCGTGTGCTGGCAGATGGCAAAGAATCTTTGCCGTCAGCTGGCAGACGGCAAAGAGAGAGGTGGCCCCCACCCCCCGCCCGTTTGGGAAAAACTTAACGGGCAACCTCTTTGCCGTCTGCTAGCAGACGGCAAAGAGGCAAAATGGCGGACGGCAAAGAGGGCACTATCTAACGGCCCGTGCCCCCCGCCCCTCTCTGTTCTCACCACTTCCCACCACCCCCGCCGCCGCCGCGCGCCGCGCGCCGCTGCCTCTTGCCCCCGCTGCCGCCCCGGCCCCCCACCGCCTCGTCGCCCCCCCCCGCCCCGGCCCCCCGCCGCCCCATCCCCCCGCCGCCCGGGCGCCCCAGCCCCCCGCCGCCCCGGCGCCCCGCGCCCCACCGCGCCGGGCCCGGCCCCCAGCCGCCCCAGGCCGCCCCGCGCCCCGGCCAGCTCCTCCACCGCCCCGCCCCCTCCTCCACCGGCGCTGCAGAAGGTGAGCCCCCCTCCTTTTTTCTGTTTTTTTTTCTGTTTTTTTCCTTTTTAGTTTTAGTTTAGATTTAGTTTTAGTTTTAGTTTTAGGTTTAGGTTTAGTTTTAGTTTAGTTTTAGGTTTAGATTTAGTTTTTTCCTTTTTTCTGTTTTATTTGTTTTAGGTTTATGTTTAGTTTAGATTTAGTTTTAGTTTTAGTTTTAGGTTTAGTTTTAGGTTTAGTTTAGTTTGAGGAAAGAAGAAGAAGAAGAGAAAAAGAGGAGATGAGGAGAAGAAGAAGAGGAAGAAGAAGAAGAAGAGGAGGAGGAGAAGAAAAAAGAAGAAGAGGAAAAAGAAGAAGAAAAAAGAGGAGAGGGGGAGAAGAAGAAGAGGAAAAAGGAAAGGAGGAAGAAGAAGAAGAAGAAGAAGGAAAAAAAGGAAGAAACGGAAGAAAAGGAAGAATAGGAAGAAGAAGAAAAGGAAAAAAAGAGGAAAAACCCCCGACCCGACACGGCACAACGACCCGACACGGCACCCCGACCCGACATCGCACCCCGACCCCGACCCGGCACCCCGACCCCTAGACCCCGACCCCGACACCCCGACCCCGACCCCGACACCCCGACCCCGACACCGACACCCCGACCCCGAGCCTGACCCGACACCCCGACCCCGACACGGACACGGCACCCCGACCCCAACCCGACACCCCGACCCCGAGACCCCGACCCCGACACCGACACGACACCCCGACACCGACACCCTGACACCACACCCACCCTTACCCCGACACCGACACGGCACCCCGACCCCGACCCGGCACCCCGACCAGACACCCCGACCCCGAGACCCCGACCCCGAGCCTGACCCGACACCCCGACCCCGAGACCCCGACCCCGACCCGGCACCCAACCCGACACCCCGACCCCGAGACCCCGGGCCTGACCCGACACCCCGACCCCAACACTGACACGGCACCCCGACCCCGACCCGGCACCCCGACCCGACACCCCGACCCCGAGACCCCGACCCCGACCCCGACCGCGAGTCGGACCCGACACCGACACGGCACCCCGACCCCGACACCGACACGGCACCCCGACCCCGACCCGGCACCCCGACCCGAGACCCCGACCCCGAGACCCCGACCCCGACACGGCACCCCGACACCGACAGGGCACCCCGACCACCGACACCTCCCGAAAATTAAGGTGTTCTTTGGCCTTCCAGAGGCCGACGGGGTCATATATTTGTGAATTATTAGTTAGGTCATATATTTTTCGATTTAGTTATGAAAAACGTCATATATAATTGTGTTGATCGTGTAGTTTTAAATGTGCAGTTGTTTCATCGCTGCGAGGTTTGGTGTTCGACGACCTCGCCGTGCGTTTGACGAGCTTTGCCCCTTCGTTCGTGGGTGAGCACAAATGACAAGTCCTCCTCCCCCATTAATTATTTGATCTATTCCGATGAAACTTGATAGCTAGCTATATATGTGTCTTGAATCATCAGTATGCATAACCAATATGTGTCTCCCGTTCGAAAGCGTCATAGTTATAAATATGCATGCATTTGCATATTTATAACCTTGATTCTTTCGAATTGTCCAACGCTATCCATGGACAGCCCGAGTATGTGTAGATTGGGTTCGTTTTCCCATATGCTTTGCTCCGGATCCGACGCATATATTTCGTCAGTGCCTCCCCTGTTGTTCTCCGGGTACACATCCTCTCTGTTTATTGCAGAGACGTGTATCAGGAGAACAGCGGGGAGGTGCTGCCGAAATTTTGCGTCGGATCCGGAGCATAGCATGGGAAAATGAACCCAATCTACACATACACGGGTGGGATTAGGACCTATCATTACCTATTCGAGTGTAGGTTGCATGGACGTAATAAAATTGACAAAGTAGATCAACTGATGAACATATACATGGTGAATTACATATATAATTGTTGTGTGTCCAGTAGCTCTGAAAGTCAAGATGAGTGACCGTGCTTGGATGTATACCGGTCACACTGGTCAGAACAAATGGAGCGCTGAATGGTTCACAAAAACTAAGGGGTTTGTGCAAGCCGCATTTGCAAATGGCCAAAAGAAAACCTGGTGCCCCTGTTTCCGGTGCGGCAATTGGGAAAAGAAGACAGAGGCTGAAATGGGCAAACACCTACAGAAGAGTGGTTTTACGCCCGATTATACGGTGTGGACATTTCATGGTGAGTCTACCCAACGTGACCGAGCTGAGGTGGATCGTCGTCGCACCGACGAGCATGGTACCGGGATGGAAAACATGGTGCAAGATTATGATGATGCTCGGGATTCGGACGAGGAGATGGAGGAATCTGCAAAGGCCTTCAATGAAATGTTGGAGTCTTCGAAACGTCCGCTCCACGAGCACACTGAGCTTTGTCAGTTGGATGCCATCTCACAAGTAATGGTTCTGAAGGCTCAGTTCAACTTGGGCAGAGAATGCTATGACGCAATTATGACAGTATTTGGACGCTTTCTACCCAAAGGCCATGTAATGCCTGCAAACCTGTACCAGTCGGACAAAATCCTCCGTGCACTGAAGATGCCCTATGAGAAGATACATGCCTGTGAGAAAGGATGTGCCTTATTTAGGCTTGACTATGCGGACTTGAACTATTGTCCCATTTGCAAGTCTTCCAGGTATATTGTGGTAGACAACGGTATAGGTGAGAAGAAACAGACCAAAATCCCCGTTAGTGTTCTTCGGTATATGCCAATCGTACCAAGACTTCAACGTCTTTTCATGGTCGAAGAGACGGCCAGACAGATGACATGGCACAAAACAGGCAAAAGAACCGAACTAGATGCAGATGGGAATCTGATGATGGTACACATATCGGATGGTGTTGCGTGGAAAAAGTTTGATGAATTACATGCTGACAAAGCGGCAGATCCGAGGCATCCTCGAGTCGGCATCAGAACGGATTTGTTCAGTGTGTTTGGTATGACGGCAGCCCAATATAGTTGTTGGCCCGTATTTGTCTTTCCACTCAATCTCCCCCCCGGACAGATTATGCAAAGAAAGAACATTTTCCTGACGTTGATAATTCCAGGACCCAACTATCCGGGCAAAAATATGAATGTGTACATACAGCCGCTTAAGGACGAATTGCAAGAAGCCTGGGATAATGGGTTCAAGACATATGACGCCTTTAGCAAACGGAACTTCATAATGCGTGTCTGGTACATGTACTCGACGCATGACTTGCCGGCGTATGCGCTATTCGTTGGCTGGTGTGTGCATGGAAGGTTCCCGTGCCCCACATGCAAGGGAGCTCTTGAGTTTCGTTGGCTTCAGGCCGGTCGCAAGTTTTCTTGCTTCGATATGCATAGACAGTTCCTGGATCCTCGCCATAAGTTCAGGAAAGACAAGAAGAACTTCATCAGGGGTAGAGTTGTCAAAAACTCTGCACCACCTGCATTGACAGGCCAACAGCCTGGATCAGTTAAACGCTCTCGAGCCAGATCCACAACGTCCAGGGTACTTCAAGGGGTATAATACTAAGCACGCGTGGACTCACAAAACATGCTTATGGGATCTGCCTTACTTCAAAGACCACCTTTGCCCACACAACATCGACGTGATGCACACTGAGAAGAATATCGCCGAGGCACTTTTTGGTACATTGTTCGGCATAGATGGGAAGTCAAAGGATAATACTAAGGCTAGAGTCGATCTGGAGGCGCTATGTGATAGGCCGTTACAAAACATGAAAGAACCGAAAGGAAAGCAGAACTGGACGAAGCCAAAGGCATGGTTCAATCTTGGAAGGCCAGCTATGAGGGAAATTCTCTTGTGGGTGCAACAGCAGTTGATGTTTCCCGATGGGTATGCAGCGAATCTAAAGAGGGGAGCGAATCTTGATAAACTGAAGATATTTGGTCTCAAGAGTCATGATTGGCACATATGGATTGAGCGGGTAATGCCGGTGATGTTGCGTGGCTTCATCCCTGAGGATGAATGGCTAGTACTGGTAGAACTCAGCTATTTCTTCCGTGTTCTTTGTGCGAAAGAACTATCGCCTGGCGTGCTAGAAGAAATGGAAGAGTTGGCGCCGGAGTTGATCTGCAAGTTAGAGAAGATCTTTCCACCAGGCTTCTTTAATCCAATGCAGCATTTGATTTTGCATCTCCCGACCGAGGCAAGATTGGGGGGGGGGCGTGCAAAATCGTTGGTGCTACCCAACTGAGAGGATGCAGAAGACGCTTCGAGAACAATGTAAAAATAAACCTAGAATTGAAGCATCGATGGCTGAGGCATTCATCACAGAGGAGGCGGCAAACTTCGTAACAGCGCACTACGAAGCCAAAAATCGTCATTTGCATAATCCGAAGCCTCGGTACAATGCCGACGAGCTTAAAAAGGGTGGATCCAACCTCAGCCTATTCAAAGGGAATCTCGCACCAGCTAGTGTTTCACATCCAGTATCTTTGGATAACGAAGAATGGCGGACCATTTCGTTGTATATCTTCAACAACCTGATAGAATTGCGGCCGTACATCGAGTAAGTTCTCGGTACATTGTTTCGCAACTTCTATTTCCTTTGAACTACTCTTATTCCTGGATATGTCATACAGTCGATACGTCACCATATTCTCGTATGGAGCGGAGATCCAAAAGGATTCCGTCGAAGAGTATGAGCTTCTCGCAAAGCAAGGAGATGGCTATCCCGGTTTCATCTCTTGGTTCAAACAAACGGTAATTTCTATTAGACAATTTCATTTCATTCGCTAATTTGTGCATAATGCAACAATCCTTTCATATTAAACTTGTAGGCTAATTCAGAGTCTATGGACGCCGAATTGAGACAAGTCGCTAATGGTTTTGACTATAAGGTCCGTTCATTTGACAAGTACGACATCAACGGGTATCGCTTTCGTACCTATGGCAAAGAGCTATCTATGGCCGACCGAAAGTCTACAAATTGTTGTGTATCTGCTATCGGCGAAGGAGGTACCGAGTATTATGGGAGAGTTGAAGCAATTTATGAACTTCTGTTCTATGGTGAAAACCCACCGAATGTCGTAGTCTTCAAATGTTATTGGTTTCAGCCGAAGGAGACTAGAAGGACTCATGAACATATAGGGCTAGTTGAAATCAACCAAAGCACTCATTTAGATGTTCCTGATGTCTATATTATGGCTCAACAGGCGACCCAAGTATTCTATCTACCGTGGGCCTGCCAAACTAATTCAAATCTGAAAGGTTGGGATGTCGTTTATGAAGTGCCGCCACGTGCTAGACTTTCTCCCCCAAAGGAAGAGGATTATGAACCTCACATTAATCCAGACACATATGAAGGAGAATTCTTCCAAGAGACACGTCTTTCCAAAAAGAGTTTCAAGAACCGCTATACTTCACCCCAAAACATTGAAGTAGACAACGACAATGAATCCGACATCACCCCAGAGGAGGAACAAGAAGAGCCGGAACAAGAAGAGGTTACTGTTGCGGATGACCTGTCAATGCTTGACCGATTACGTCAAGGTGGCCTTGCACATGTTGATGCCAATGAACCCTATGAGCCCGTCATTGATTATAGTGATGATGATGATTATGCATTTATTGATGATATTGATCGAGATTATTAGTAGTGTCAGGTATTACATTTTTTTATGTTGTACTTGATGATGATACACTTAATTGATACACATTATTATTCATGTCGGTCTTTTTTTATGTTGTACTAATTTCGTTTACTATTTGTCATGGCAGGTGTTGAAAGATGGTGGGCGCTGGTCGGGAGCGTGGTCTGAGGTCTTCCATTCCAGACGCACCTCTCCGGCGAGCGTTGCTGGACAGTATGGCCATACCGCCGGGCCCTTCTTCATCGACCGCGGTGCCCAGCAGGGGACGAGGTAGGAAGAGAGGAGGTGGGGCACGTGGTCGTGGGAGAGGAGGTAGGGTGACTACTACGGCGCCTTCCTCGCCGCCACCCCCAGCCGTTTCACCTGAGCACGTGACTGCTAGGGTGGACTCGTCCGAGGAGGAGGCTACACGGACTCCGGTCCACGAGCCTCCGGTCCACGGGTCTTGGGCCCATGAGCCTCGGGTCGACTGGGCTTCGGCCCACGTGACCCCGGAGGAGCACACGTCCGGATGGGGTACCTGGCCGGATCAGCCCGAGGAGCCGAGTGGCCATGCTAATGATGGCGGGGAGCCGACTGATCTTGAGGAGGAGGGGGGCACCGTCTACCAGCGTGGTGCTACACGGCTCCCGTCCGTGCTGGTGACCCGCGAGCAGAGGTGGTTGATTTTCCCTGATGGGGAGAGGTACGTAAGTGCATTTAATATTTTTGTACCTTGTGCATTCACATTTTTTCAAATAACTAATGCGTTGGCCTTGTCATGCTGCAGGGGTTGGGACCACCATCATAGTGTCCGCCGGCCCAACTCCGTCCTTGGAGTTCTTTGCCGGCAAAACTTCCCGGGGTTTGTCACGTTGCCTGGTGAGGGTCGGCTTCCAGAGCTTGGATTGAGCTGGGAGCACTACGTGGCTGCCTCGGCCCCGCCAAATGAGATTATCGATGGTGTCGTGTGCGACACGAGGGCAGACATGGTGATCAGAAAGTTCTGGGTAATTTCTCCTTTATACATTTAAAAATCTTCAACTAGCTAGTTATTAATTGTACTAATCAATATTGTCTCATTTGATTGCAGACATTCTACAGGTGTGAGGAGGGATACGAGGAGGCGGCGGCACATGTTATCGAGAACGTCTGCAAGCGCCTACTCCAGAACTTACGGCACGAGGCTCGGGTGCAGGCTGTTCGATACTACTACGCCTTGCGTGGTATCAAGAAGACCAAGCCGGCGTGCCGCGATAAGTTCCTGAGTAAGGAGCAGTACATGAAGGTAATTCTTAAGGCCTTCTCTACTTAAGTTCCTTCATTTAGTAATTCTTAGCCGTAGCGCTCAAGTTTCTATTTGCTAACTTAGGCGCCTCCGAGATGGTGTGCGGATCGGATGGATTGTTGGGAGGTGTTGGTCGACGAGTGGTGCTCACAACGATGTCTAGCCCTCCACAAGGAGGCCAAGGACAAACGTGCCCAAATGGAAGGTGTGCCACACCATCAAGGCAGCTCCAACTTATATCAGTTCGGGCGCAACTGGGTATGTGGTTTGCTTCATAATTCATGCAATTCATTCATCATGCTAGCTTGAGCCCTTTAATTACTAATTTTCATTGTTTCTCTCTTTCAGGCACGCTACAATAAGGTGGATAAGGTGCCAGAGGTGTACGACCTGTATGCCATGGCCCACACTGCCTCTTTCAAGAAAGTCAAGGCTTTCTCTCAGTCTGACCTCGATGATGCAAACAACTTCACCAACATCTCCTCCCACAACAAGCTCGTGAGATATAGAGATGAGGGGAAGGCGAGGAAAGGGGAGGACTTTAACCCGAGCCAGGGTCCCATTGATCCAGAGCTGTTGATGATATCTGGTGGCGGGAGGTCCCATGGCTCCATAGCCATTGGAGATGGACTTATCCGTTGTCCTAGCACTCTCCCGGAGATCAAGGCGCGCCAGTCGAGCTCCGCTCCTGAGATAAGGCCTCGTCAACGGCCAGTGCAACTCGCCATCAAGGTTAGTGATACGTACTCAGTTATCTTTCTCCATTACATTGTGTGCGCTTCCATCAATGATTACAAATGGTCATGTGAGTGGTGTTGCAGGCTGCTATACAGAGTGAGAGAGATAGAATGGAGAAACTTCTGGCGGAGGCGGCGGAGAGGCAGCGGGAGTTGGAGGAGAGGACGACAAAGATGATGGAGGAGGAGAGGGCACGGAATGACATGCAGGCAAGGGCCATGTACGAGCTCCTTGTGGTAAGTTTCTTCTGCAGATTAGCCAAAACATTCATGTAGTGTTTGTCTCATTACTAACTAGTATGACTGAGTCGTCAAAACCAAATGTGCAGTCTGTGTGCGAGAAGACAGGTCAGACCGCTCCGCCGATGCCAGTGATTGCTCCTGGGACCATGGTGAGTTTTATTTGAATGGACATTACTTGCTAGTCTTAACATTTGAGTGTCATCATGCTAACAAGACATTGGAAATGATCTTTGGTGCAGCGTAACTCCAGACAAGCATCGCACGATCCTTCTCCAGCTACCGACACGAGCCACCCCGCTCCTACACCTCCTGGATCTTGGTAAGTTTATCTAGTGTTTTGCTTAACACATGCATAAAGACCTAGACTTAGCTTTATTTCCTCCAATGCTTACCATAATGACCTAGACTTAGCTTCTTCTCCTCCAAAATGACTTAATAAGCTTACTGACCTCCAAAACCATCCATTTTACCTAAGTTAGCTCTAAAACGATCTATACTTAGCTTTGTTTCCTCCAAAATGACCAAAGTTAGCTCTAATATGCTTAGTTAACTAGGTTTGCTCAATAATGACATGTACTTAGCTTACTTATGTCAAAAATGGCATAATTAGCTTAGTTAGCTCATAAACGATTCATTTTACCTAAGTTAGTTCTAAAATGATCCATTTTACCTTAGTTAGCTCATAAACAATCCATTTTACCTACGTTAGCTCTAAAATGACCCATTTAACCTTACTTAGCTCATAAATGATCCATTCTACCGAAGTTAGCTCTAAAATGACCCATTTTACCTAGGTTAGCTCCAAAATGATCCATCTTACCTAGGTTACCTCTAAAATGATGCATTTTACCTAAGTTTGCTCATAAGCGATCCATTGCACCTAGGTTAGCTCATAAACGATCCATTTCACCTAAGTTAGCTCACAAATGATCAATTTCACCTAAATTAGCTCATAAATGTCATATATTCTTCTTCTTCTTCTTCTTCATTTTCTTCTTCTTCTTCTTCTTCTTCTTCTAATCTTCTTCTTCTAACTTTCTTATTTCCCATTTTGCAGAATTCATTCACTTCACGGAAGCTTGCATAGATGGAGTGCTTGTTTGGATGAACTATGTTTCCTTTGTATCTATGAACTATGCATGTATGGTAGGATGACACTATTGTAATATGTATGGTTGGATGCATGTATGTCGAACTTGCTATGTATGGTTGATGGAACTATGCATGTATGATGAAATTATATGTGTTGGATATCTCATATGTTTGCTGTGAACTTGCCATGTGAAAAATATATATGTATCATCTATTTGCTGTGAAAATGGTTGGGTATATGAAAAAACAGAAAAAAGAGCCAATATGCAGGCTCTTTGCCGTCTGCCACCGACGGCAACGGGCTCTTTGCCGTCTGCCGCGGACGGCAAAGAAGCCACGTGGCGTCCACCTGTGCTTCCTGGGAGCTGACCCATCTGGTCAGTTTGCCTACAGTGGCAGACGGCAAAGACTTTGCCGTCAGTGGCAGACGGCAAAGAACCTGCCACGTAGTGACATGTAGATGACATCATACGGCGGACGACAAAGACCCTAGAAATTTTGCCGTCAACGGCGGACGGCAAAGGCCTTCCGTTAGCCACTTAACGGACTGACAGCGCAATTATTGCCGTCCGCTCTCTTTGCCGTCTGCCACTCTCTCTTTGCCGTCCGCCGCAGACGGCAAAGACTTTGCCGTCAGTAGCGGACGGCAAAGAACCTGTTTACCGAAGCCTACTTTGCCGGAGCCTTTTGCCGTCCGCGGCTGACGGCAAAGGCCTTTGCCGTCCACCGTTCAGGCCTTTGCCGTCCGCCGTGGCAGACGGCAAAGTAGCTGATTCCTGTAGTGCGAGACCAATGGCCAGTCTTCTGTCTCGGTTCTAGCCACCATCCAGGACTAAAGGTAAGCCTATATATATCCCCGCCCCTGCCGGCTCACTTCTCTATTTTTTGGCCGGCTAGCGTGTGCAGGTGTGTGTTGCTCTAGCTCTCACCTTCTATGCACATGAGGTGTTCGATGAAATGCCCGAGCCATACTTAAGCTTTCTCCTCTTCAAGCTCCATTTTTCTCAAGATTTGTCTAGGTTTGGCGATCCATCCTGTCCCGTCCCCGTCCTCACCGCTGTCTATCGCCCGCGCCGATCTCGCTGCCGGCATCACCTGGTGAGCCTCTTGTTCTTATCTTCTTTCTAAAAGAAAAAAATGCTTACTTGTATGATTTAGATAGATACTTGTATAATTTTCTTACTTTTATTATTGTTTGTTATTATATAGTGCCATGGTTTTGGTATCCACCCCGTCGGCCCTCGTCCTGTCTATGATTCAGATGTGATATATTATTTTTTATAACTATTTGTTTTATTTATTGTTATGACAATTATGCCGACCAACGTGATATAGATGTTTTTGCAGATAACTGTTTATTGCTTTCGAAAGCCTCTCTTGATCAAGCCTTGGTTTTTATATATTTGTTGCCAAGGTATGAGTTGGTAACATGCCCGTAATTGAGCCCTCCAGAGTGTTCAATCTAGGTTGATAGCAAATGGAGTTTTGGAAACAAAGTAGTGCTTAGTATTATTCTTTTTTCGAGAAAACTTCCAATCTATTCATCTTCAATCATGGCAGTACAACGAACACTAGAAATAAAAATTACATCCAGATCCGTAGACCACCTAGCGACGACTACAAGCACCGAAGCGAGCCGAAGGCGCCCCACCGTCATCGCCCCTCCATCGCCGGAGCCGGGCACAACTTATTGTGGTAGATAGTCGGGAAGTCGTCGTGCTAAGGCCCCATAGGACCAGCACCCTAGAACAGCAACCGCCGCCGATGAAAAATAACGTAGATCGGAAGGATCCAAACCGAAGACACACGAAGCGCTTAGTATTATTCTTGAAGTGGTCGCAAATTGATCCTATGAAAAATATCTGCGCTTCCCATATGAAAGCTGGTTCTTTTCAGCCCATTAAAAATAAAATTTGAAGCGGGAGGCTGACTTGGCTGAGAAATGTTTGTCTGGGGCAGCCAAGGAAACTGATTAAATCAATGCTTCAGGCGTACCAACTTATGCTATGAGGGCTTTCAAACTCCCAATGAGTCTATGTGATGAGTTATCTCAAATAATCTCCGACTTGGATGAGGATAAGTGAAAGAAAGTTGGTTGGCTTGCGTGGGATAAAGCAACCAAAGCTTAAAATAACATGGATGGATGGGCTTCCGTGACCTGTCTATACTTAATCGTGCTCTTCTGGCTAAGACAGTCTTGGGGTGTGTTGATGGCTAATTATTTTGTGCCACCATTGAAGGCTAATTATTTTCATAATGGTCACCTTCTGGATACTGTTTTCCCGTGTAACACGTCGTCCCTAAGAAAGGCATTGTGTATGGTTTGAAACTTTGGAAGGAGTCATTTGGGGCATTTATGATGGTTAGCATGTCGACATTTGTAAAGATAACATACTACCTCGTACATCGGTCATTAGAGTTTCAGTTAAAAGGAACAGGACTAGATTGAAAGGTGTGGCTGGCTGAGTTGTTTGTTCCAAGCGTGAGAAAGATGGGACGAGGATGTAGTCAGATGCTCCGTTTTTCATCATGACTTG
This sequence comes from Triticum monococcum, assembly GCA_034509565.1. NCBI lineage: Eukaryota > Viridiplantae > Streptophyta > Magnoliopsida > Poales > Poaceae > Triticum > Triticum monococcum. Next base: position 5,984,776 of record CM067847.1, on the reverse strand, counting down.
TAGGAAGTTCTACAACTTCGCATTTCCTGTATCCCTGGCGAAGCTTTTGTTGCGTGACATTATGGAAAGAGTGATTTGCTTCTCTGTCCAAAGTGCGGTACATGTTGGCCTTGACCCATAAAATGGTTCATGAGGACGCTGGCCAGTGTTGTGGGGCCTAATCTGCTCCGATCCGTGCCAGCGTTGGTTCCTGGCGGCAGCCGCCGCCGTCTTGTTGTGCCGGATATGGCCGGATCTGGCATTTGGGTGTGGTTCCGGGGGAAACCCCTGGCCGGCGCGGCAGCCCCCCAAAGTCGACGCCTTTGATGCTGATCCCCTCCTGGAGGCTTTGGGGTGGACCCTCCCCCTCCCGCCTCCTCCTTGAGCTCCGGCGAAAGCTGGTTCTTCCCTGGTCTGGGCGTCGACGGCACCTCAGTGGCGTGCTCCTTCTTGAAGGCGGCGGTTGGGATTTGCTCTTGGTGGTGGAGCAGCCGGTATCTCAGTTCAGAAGCATGACGGCCTGGTTTTCCTGCTTCATCCTGCTCGGCCTTGCCCATGCGTCCGGATGTCCGGATGATTCTTCGGTCTTCTTCATGGTGGTGTGCCTTCGCCCGACAGCTCGCGTCTCGTGCTTCATGCTGCCTCTGCCGGCTTTGATTCTCATCTGGTTGGGCGTCTGTTGCGTGTGGGTCAGCGTTGTCTGCTTCTTCTATGGCAGCTCGGTCACCTTGAGCTGGGCTATGTGGTAGCCCCTCTGTTTGGCTGTGGATGTAGCCGGCGCTCAATGCTTGCACGGCGTGTCCCTCCTCCCGGGCTCTCAGTTGGCTAGTTGGTGTAGGCATAGTGCTGGTCTTCCACAACGACGTTGTGTGCTTGGCTCCGGTTGTTGTCATTGTGCTGTTCTCGCTAGCACCTTGTATGTTTTTTCCGCTTTACTTTGCTTTCACCCCTTTTATAATATGGTGCCCTTATAATCCTGGCCGGTTGATGGCTTTATTAATTCAAACTCGGCTAGGTTCGAGCTCTTCTCAGGCTCGGCCGGCACCTTTTCTCTAAAAAAATATTTTGCTTGTCATGAAATGACTATGAGTCTTGCCGTGTAGAGGAATAGCGAGAAGCATCATCAGATCAGATGTAGCACCCGTGATATTTCTGATTCTGAAGAGGAGCGTTTTCCCGGCCTTGGCCATGTGTACTAAAGCTCCTGCAATGAGGCTTGCTATGCAGGATATCGGGTGCTGCCAGAGGAAGATTTAGTTATTAGATCAGGCCCAGACTGGTTACTTTTACTGCTGGCTAATGTGGATGAGTCGTCTCTGGCGAAGATTCTTCTTATTTTATGGAGAACAATTCATTTAATTTCCGGTGATGGTAAGGCTCCTACTTTGGCTTTCGTGAATTTCTTGATAATTACTGGACTTCTTTGGCGGTAGATAATTACTAGTTTGGCCTTCAGACCCTACACCAATTGTAAGCTTTTGGTTGTTTGTTTCGTTGGATAGCTTATCAGGCTTGTCGTGGATAATTACTACTAGTTTTTTATGCGAAAAGGATAACTAGTTTGACTGCAATATGCAAGTTGCAAGTCACTCCGGTCTTCTGTAAGCAGATCATTGGGCTGACAGAGAGTCTCGCAAGCAGACATGCAAATGGTTATTTAACTAGGGAAGTGAATAATCGCATGAAAAAGAAACACAAGACAACAAGCCAAATAACTTTCCACAGCGGATCTTCTCTCGCCTTCCTCCTGCTCTTCCGTGAAAAAGAACATGCCATCAAAAGAAGGAAAAAAGATATTTGGGGCCTTTCTGCAGGCTTACTTAGAGGAGATTTGGGGCCTTGTTGAGTAGGCTTTCACTCAGGGGCGGAGCCCAATGGGCCAACCCTGTAGCACAGGCTACAGGGTCTGATTTGTTTTTACGTATCAAATATCAGGTTTTTGGCCCAAGGCAACAGGGTAGGCCGGAAAGAGTGCTACCGGGCCCATAATACCAGGCGCGCCAGGCCTCCTTTGGTCCGCTTCCAGCAGCCCATCACGCACGAAGCCATCTAGCAACTAGTCAACGATCTATGTGGCTTCCCGTATAGCGAACAAAACAATCGATCCGAGAAAAAAGGCGTACCGCCGCGCACAGCGATTCGGCGACGTGTGCAGCGGCCGGCGGCGATCGGTCGATCCAGGGATTGAGAACCTGTGCAGCGGCGGTGGCAATCGAACCAAGACTCCAAGAGGCAAGAGCTAGCTAGTACAGTAGGTACTTCTACTGCAGCTACTCTTTCTACAGGGTTCGATTTAAAATTTGGAATTGATCTATTCCTGAGTCCTGACAAAGTGACGATTCGAAGCAGCCCGCAGCACTAGTACGGACCCGTTCCTGTCTTCCTCGTTGATCCGAACATCCGCACAGCAGCGGCAGCCGGCACCGGTGGCGTCGTAATTTTCTCTTCTTCTCTCTTAGCAGTATATCAATGTGTTTTTGATTTTTTTGTCTAGATTAAGATCATCTATTGAGTCGAATTTACCCCTTATTTGTGTTGTTTGTCCTACATATTTTTGTATGTTGCCACAATCAAGTCAATGAAATTGTTGCTAGCAGATTGAATGACCCGGGCAAGATAAAATTGATAGAACATTATCATCCAAAATCTGAAAGATATACTCCCTCCGTTTGTTTTTATAAGACGTTTCAGAAAGTTTGCTTTGTACTGTTTTGAACAGTGTCTGAATATCTAAAACGTCTTATAAAAATGAACAGAGGTAGTACTTGAAACTGCAATTCTAGTTTTGTTATTGTAGGTTATTGAGCCTTGGTGTCTGATAATGTGTTTTGAAATTTGTGAATCAAAGACATCCTTTTCAAGAAATTTTGTCGTTTATTTTAGCATTATATTGAGCAGTGTGACTGTTGGATTTTTTTAACCTTTTATAAGTCGACTTCTATTATGTTTGGTAATCTATGTTACAAGCTATGAAACACACCTTTATTTAACGCATCGGTTGCTAGATTTATTTTTGCAATGGTTAAGTGGTGCATCAGGGTAAGATTAGCTCCAGCTCCGCCCCTGCTTTCACTTAGATCAGTTTAATCACATATGACCTATCTGGTTCGGATGCTCCCGTTTGTTGAAATATATTGCGTCTCCTTTTATCAGTACAATCTATTGAATAAGTTTTTTTAATAGTGAGTTGGTTGGGTCTTGAACTTGACACCTCTTGGTTCGGACATCATATTTAAGACCTAAAAAACCTAGACATGGAGAGGAGGTGGAGGGGGGTTCGAGTGTTGGAATATATTGTTTGTCTATTTTCATCAGTTCAGATTTTTATGAGTTTGTCGTAGAAAACTACCGCATTTGCGGTTAAGTTTGCAGAAAATCAATAAGTCTAGAAAACTTGGGTGCCCACGAATGCCAAGTTTTTCCTCTGGCTGGCTACCCTCGACCGATGTTGGACGGCCGAGCGTCGAGCACGCCATGGCTTGCCTCACGACCCCGCATGCTTGCTACAGACCACCTGCTTGTCTGGTGCGTTTTCTCCTGGATCACGTGCCATGTTGTCCTCTCATGGTGTCGACCGCCAATCTCCCTACCCTGTGACACCGCACGATTCTTCCAGTGATGGGAGGCCACAGCCGGTACTTGCCCGGCCGGCTTGCAGAAAGGTTTGGACTCCCTTGTCGCGTTCGTAGCATGGGAAACCTGGAAACACCGCAACGCCGCCCTCTTCGATGGGCAGCGGCCTTCTAATGCGGAGCTGTTGCGGGTGATCAAGGACGAGGTGAAGCTTTGGGCCTGTGCGGGTGCCAACGGTATACAGATTGTTATCCCTGTAACCTGATCATAGTAGACGAGGCTGAGCACCCTCCATCATGCTCATCTCGCACTCCTCGAGCCGCCAGCTTGTGTACGGCTTGATGAGTTGCTCCCCACCCTTCTGTGTTGTATGCGCTTGTCACTCTTCCACTCTATCAATGCAATGATGCAACAATGCGTATTCCTGAAAAAAAAATCGCCAAGTCGGTAATCCATTGTAAAAATCACCACATTCCGAGTAAACCTTTTGCAGAAAGCACTGATTGGATGATTTGGCCCGTTTGGTCACTTTCTGACAAGTAGGACCGGATCGTAAGGAGCTGACTTGGCAAAGTATTGACATACACACGGACGAAATATAAAACAAACACAATCAACCCCGGAGCTCCTCCAAGCGGTGCACCCTCTCTTCGTCCCCTTCTTGTTGCTGCTCCCCGGAGTTCGCCACCTCCCGCCTGACCTACAGTACCCCAGCCACCAGCGCCTCCCCCTGCCTCCCCCCATTGGACGACCACCTCTGCCACTTGCCTCAAGACGGTTGCCGTCCCACACGACCGCAACCCGACTTGCCAACTGAGGGAGTCCTGGACTAAGGGGTCCTCAGGTGTCTGGCCTATTTGATGTAGGCCGGACTGATGGGCCATGAAGATACAAGGCAGAAGACATTCCCCCGTGTCCGGATGGGACTCTCCTTTATGTGCATGGCAAGCCTAGCATCCGGATGTATAATTTCCTTTCTCTGTAAACCGACTCTGTACAACCCTAGGCCCCTTCGGTGTCTATATAAACCGGAGGGTTTGGTCCGTAGAGGCTAAGATAAATCATATAGGCTAGACAACTGGGGTTTAGCTATTATGATCTTGAGGTAAATCGACTCTTGTAACCCCTATACTCATCAAATACAATCAAGCAGGACGTAGGGTTTTACCTCCATTAAGAAGGCCCGAACCTGGGTAAACATCGTGTCACCCTTGTCTCCTGTTTCCTTCGATCCTCAAACGCACAGTTCGGGACCCCCTACCCAAGATCGACCGGTTTGACACTGACATTGGTGCTTTCATTGAGAGTTCCACCGCGTCGTCAACAGAAGGTTCGATGGTTCATTCGATCATCAACAATGATGCCATTTCCGGGGAAGCTTTCCTCCCCGGCCAGATTTTTGTGTTCGGCGGCTTTGTTCTGCGTGCAAACTCAATTTTCCACCTCGAACAGATCGACAGCTACGCCCCTGGTCATCACATCAGTTCCGGGAACCTAAATTATGTTGTTGATATCCGAGGAGATTTGATCTTCGAGGGGTTCGCGGCCCCGACTACCGCCCTGGCCTTAGATCCGGAGCAAATCGCCAGGTCCAAAGATGGGAGTTTGGAGCCCGCCGGACTCTCTGCTGCGAAGCTCACTACCGGAGATCCGAAGGCAATTGTGTCCTCGGCAAATTCAGAATCATACTGGGTTCCCCCCATCATCGAAAGGCCGGACTCGCCCCCGGACTCTAGCTTCGAACTCTCGAAGTCCGCGTGAAGCGAGCATGGCCAGGAGGCCTTTGCCCTGGCTAGCCCCGCGGACTCTCGTGTCCCCGTCCAATCCTCACTCTTAGACGATGCTCTAGATTTAATGCGGTCCCTCGCCATTACAGAGGAATCACCTCCGAACTATGCCCAGCCCGGATCAGGGGCTGGGAGCAGGGAATTTTACGTCCCACCCACCACCCACTTCATAGCCACCGTCGAGGACTTAACCGACATGCTGGATTACACCTCCGGAGACATCGACGGCATGGATGATGATGCGGGAGACGAACAAGGCCAAGACCCACCGTTTACCGGGCGCTGGACGGTCACCTCCACATACGACGTGTATATGGTGGATATACCCAAAGAGGATGATGGTGCTACCTCTTGAGCATGTGTTGGTTTTCCCTTGAAGAGGAAAGGGTGATGCAGCAAAGTAGCGTAAGTATTTCCCTCAGTTTTTGAGAACCAAGGTATCAATCCAGTAGGGGACTACACGCGAGTCACCTAGTACCTGCACAAGCAATCAAGAACCTTGCAACCAACGTGATTAAGGGGTTGTCAATCCCTTCACGGCCACTTGCAAAAGTGAGATCTGATAAAGATAATAAGATAAATATTTTTGGTATTTTTGTTGTATAGATTGGAAAGTAAAGATTGCAAAATAAACGGCGACAGAAATTGGCAAGTTGATGATAAATTAATATGATGTAAAATAGACCCGGGGGCCATAGGTTTCACTAGTGGCTTCTCTCGAGATAGCATATATTACGGTGGGTGAACAAATTACTGCTGAGATATTAATAGAAAAGTGCATAGTTATGATGATATCTAAGGCAATGATCATGAATATAGGCATCACACTACAGGAATCAGCTACTTTGCCATCTGCCACGGCGGACGGCAAAGGCATGAACGGCGGACGACAAAGGCCTTTGCCGTCTGCCGCGTACGGCAAAAGGCTCCGGCAAAGTAAGGTCCGGCAAATAGCTACTTTGCCGTCTGCTTTACGAGGCTGACGTCAAAGGGGACTTTGCCATCAGCAGCAGACGGCAAAGAAAGCTGACGGCAAAAATTGCGTTGTTAGTCCGTTAGGTGGCTAACGGCAGGCCTTTGCCGTCCGCCGCTGACGGAAAAATTTGTCCTGCCTTTGCCGTCCATCGTATGATGTCAGCTGGACGTCACTACATGGCAGGCCTTTGCCGTCCGCCGCTGACGGCAAAACTGTTTCCTCTTTGCCGTCTGCCACTTTAGGCAAACTGACCAAATGGGTCAGCTCCCAGGAAGCACAGTTGCCTGCCACGTGGCCTCTTTGCCGTCCGCTGCTGATGGCAAAGAGCCCTTTGCCGTCGGTGGCAGACGGCAAAGAGCCTGCATATTGGCTCTTTTTCTGTTTTTTTGAATCCAACAATTTTCACAACAAATATATATGACATATATAGATATAATTCACAGGGCTATTTAATAGCAATCATATCATATATCCAGCACATAAGTTTCATCCATTCATACATAAGCAAGTTCCATCAAGTTCCATCCATACACATTGTTCCATCCATATACATATTACAATGCACAGTTTCATCAAGATAGCAAGTTCCAGCATAGCAAGCTAGATACAATGCAAAGTTTCATCAAAGAAAAAGCAAGCACTCCATCATAGCAAGCTAGCTTCCATGAAATGAATGAAATCTGCAAAATGGAAAATAAGAAAGTTAGAAATAGGTGATTAGAAGAAGAAGACTAGAAGAAGAAGAAGACTAGAACAAGAAGAAGACTAGAACAAGAAGTATATGTCATTTATGAGCTAACTTAGGTGAAACGGATCATATATGAGCTAACTAAGTTGAAATGGGTCGTTTATGAGCTAACTTAGTTGAAATGGATCATTTATGAGCTAACTTAGTTGAAATGGGTCGTTTATGAGCTAACTTAGTTGAAATGGATCATTTATGAGCTAACTTAGTTGAAATGGCTCATTTATATGAGCTAACTAAGGTGAAGGGCATCGTTTTTGAGCTAATTAAGGTGAAATGGATCGTTTTTGAGCTAACCTAGGTGAAATGGATCATTTATGAGCTAACTTAGTTGAAATGGGTCGTTTATGAGCTAACTAAGGTGAAATTGATCGTTTTTGAGCTAACTAAGGTGAAATGGATTGTTTTTAGCTAACTTAGGTGAAATGGATCATTTATGAGCTAACTTAGTTGAAATGGCTCGTTTATGAGCTAACTAAGGTGAAATGGATCGTTTTTGAGCTAACTAAGGTGAAATGGATCATTTTTGAGCTAACTTAGGTGAAATGGATCATTTAAGAGCTAATTTACGTGGAATGGATCGTTTTTAGCTAACTTAGGTGAAATGGATCATTTATGAGCTAACTTAGTTGAAATTAATTGTTTATGAGCTAACTTAGTAAAAAGCATCATTTTAGAGCTAACCTAGGTGTGATGGGTCATTTTGGAGCTAACCTAGGTAAGATGGGTCATTTTGGAGCTAACCTAGGTGAAATGGGTCATTTTAAAGCTAATGTAGGTAAAATGGATCATTTAGGAGCTAATCTAGGTAAAATGGATCATTTTAGAGCTAACTTGGATAAACTGGATCATTTATAAGCTAACTTAGGTAAAATGGGTCATTTTAGAGCTAACTTAGGTAAAATAGATCGTTTATGAGCTAACTAAGCTAATTATGAAATTTTTGACATCAGTAAGATAAGTATAAATCATTTTAGAGCTAACTTAGGTAAAATGGTTGGTTTTGGAGGTCAGTAAGCTTATTAAGTCATTTCGGAGGAAAAGAAGCTAACTCAAGGTCATTATGGTAATCATATTGGAGGAAATAAAGCTAAGTCTAGGTCTTTATGCATTTGTTAAGCAAAACACTAGAGAAACTTACCGTGATCATGGAGGTGTAGGAGCGGGCTGGCTCGTGCCGGTAGCTGGAGAAGGATTGTGCGATGCTTGTCTAGAGTTACGCTGCACTAATGATCATTACCAATGTCTCGTTACCATGATGACACCCGAATGTTAAGACTAGCAAGTAATGTCCATCCAAATTAAACTCACCGTGGTCCCAGGAGCAATCACTGGCATCGGCGGAGCGGTTTGACCGGACTTCTCACACACAGACTGCACATTTGGTTTTGACAAACACAGTCATACTAGTTAGTAATGAGACAAACACTACATGAATGTTTTGGCTAATCTGCAAAAGAAACTTACCACAAGGAGCTCGTACATGGCCCTTGCCTGCATGTCATTCCGTGCCCTCTCCTCCTCCAACATCTTTGTCTTCCTCTCCTCCAACTCCCGCTGCCTCTCTGCCGCCTCCACCAGAAGTTTCTCCGTTCTATCTCTCTCACTCTGTATAGCAGCCTGCAACACCACTCACATGACCATTTGTAATCATTGATGGAAGCGCACACAATGTAATGGAGAAAGATAGCTGAGTATGTATAACTAACCTTGAAGGCGAGTTGGACTGGCCGTTCACGAGGCCTTATCTCAGGAGCGGAGCTCGACTGGCACGCCTTGATCTCCGGGAGAGTGCTAGGACAACGGATAAGTCCATCTCCCATGGCTACGGAGCCATGGGACCTCCCGCCACCAGATATCATCAGTAGCTCTGTATCAATGGGACCCTGGCTCGGGTTAAAGTCCTCCCCTTTCCTCGCCTTCCCCTGATCTCTATATTGCACGAGCTTATCATGGGGGGAGATGTTGGTGAATTTCTTTGGATCATCGAGGTCAGACGCAGAGAATGCCTTGACTTTCTTGTAAGGGCCAGTGCGGGCCATGGCATACAGGTCGTACACCTCTGGCACCTTATCCGCCTTATTGTAGCATGCCTGAAAGAGATAAACAAAGTTAATTAGTAATTAAAGGGCTAAAGCTAGCATGATGAATGAATTGCATGAATCATGAAGCAAACCACATACCCAGTTCCGCCCGTACTGAAATAAGTTGGAGCTGCCTTGATGGTGTGGCACACCTTCCATTTGGGCACGTTTGTCCTTGGCCTCGTTGTGCTGGGCTAGCCATTCATTTGAGCACCACTCATTGACCAACACCTCCCAACAATCCATCCGATCCGCACACCATCTCGGAGGGGCCTAAGTTAGCAAATAGAAACTTGAGAGCGACGACTATGAATTACTAAATGAAGGAAGTAAGTACAAGGCCTTAAGAATTACCTTCATGTACTGCTCCTTACTCAAGAACTTCTCGTGGCACGCCGGCTTGGTCTTCTTGATACCACGCAGGGCGTAGTAGTCTAGAACAGCCTGCACCCGAGCCTCGTGCCGTAAGTTCTGTAGTAGGCACTTGCAGACGTTATCGATAACATTTGCTGCTTCCTCCTCGTATCCCTCCTCACACCTGTAGAATGTCTGCAATCAAATGAGACAATATTGATTAGCACAATTAATAACTAGCTAGTTGAAGATTTTTAATTGTGTAAAGGAGAAATTACCCAGAACTTTCTGATCACCACGGCTGCCCTTGTCTTGCACAGGACACCGTCGATAATCTCACCCGGCGGGGCCAAGGCAGCCAAGTAGTGCTCCCAACTCAATCCAAGCTTTGTAAGCCGACCCTCACCAGGCAACGTGACAAACCCCGGGAAGTTTTGCCGATAAAGAACTCCAAGGACGAAGTTGGGCTGGCGGACACTACGATGGTGTTCCCAACCCCTGCAGCATGACAAGGCCAACGCATCAGGGAAAATCAACCACCTCTGCTCGCGTCGCCGGCACGGACGGGAGCCGTGTGCAACCACGCTGGTAGACGTTGCCCCCTCCTCCTCAATATCAGTCGGCTCCCCGCCATCATCAGCATGGCCACTCGGCTCCTCAGGCTGATCCGGCCAGGTACCCCATCCAGACGTGTGCTCCTCCGGGGTCTCGTGGGCCGAAGGCCCATCGACCCGAGGCTCGTGGGCCGAAGACCCGTGGACCGGAGTCCGTGTATCCTCCTCCTCGAACGAGTCCACCCTAGCAGTCACGTGCTCGGGTGAAACAGCTGGGGGTGGCGGCGAGGAAGGCGCCGTAGCAGCCACCCTACCTCCTCTCCCGCGACCACGTGCTCCACCTACTCTCTTCTTCTTACCTCGTCCCCTGCTGGGCACTGCGGTCGACGAAGAAGGGCCCGGCGGTGTCGCCATACTGTCCAGCAACACTCGACGGAGAGGTGCATGTGGAATGGAAGACCTCACACCACGCGCCGACGAAGAAGGGGCCTCGGCGCGCTCCCGACCAGCGCCCACCATCTTTCAACACCTGCCATGACAAAGAATAAACGAAATTAGTACAACATAAAAAAATACCGACATGAATAATAATATGTATATCAAGTACAACATAAAAAAATTGAATACCTGACACTACTAATAATCTCGATCAGTATCATCAATAAATGCATAATCATCATCATCACTATAATCAATGACGGGCTCATAGGGTTCAATGGCATCAACATGTGCAAGGCCACGTTGACGTAATCGGCAAGCATTGACAGGTCATCCGCAGCAGTAACCTCTTCTTGTTCCGTCTCTTCTTGTCCCTCCTCTGGGGTGATGTCGGATTCACTGTCGCTGTCTACTTCAATGTTTTGTGGTGAAGTATAGCGGTTCTTGAAACGCTTTTTGGAAATACATGTATCTTGGATGAATTCTCCTTCATATGTGTCTGGGTTAATGTGAGGTTCATAATCCTCTTCCTTTGGGGGAGAAAGTCTAGCACGTGGCGGCACTTCATAAACGACATGCCAACCTTTCAGATTTGGATTAGTTTGGCAGGCCCACGGTAGATAGAATACTTGGGTCGCCTGTTGAGCCGTAATATAGACATCAGAAACATCTAAATGGGTGCTTTGGTTGATTTCAACTAGCCCTATATGTTCATGAGTCCTTCTAGTCTCCTTCGGCTGAAACCAATAACATTTGAAGACTACGACATTCGGTGGGTTTTCACCATAGAATAGAAGTTCATAAATTGCTTCAACTCTCCCATAATACTCGGTACTCCTTCGCCGATAGCAGATACACAACAATTTGTAGACTTTCGGTCGGCCATAGATAGCTCTTTGCCATAGGTACAAAAGCGATACCCGTTGATGTCGTATTTGTCAAATGAACGGACCTTATAGTCAAAACCATTAGCGACTTGTCTCAGTTCGGCGTCCATAGACTCTGAATTAGCCTACAAGTTTAATATGAAAGGATTGTAGCACCAACGATTTTGCACGCCCCCCCCCCCAATCTTGCCTCGGTCGGGAGATGCAAAATCAAATGTTGCATTGGATTAAATAAGCCCGGTGGAAAGATCTTCTCTAACTTGCAGATCAACTCTGGTGCCAACTCTTCCATTTCTTCTAGCACGCCAGGCGATAGTTCTTTCGCACAAAGAACACGGAAGAAATAGCTGAGTTTTGCCAGTACTAGCCATTCATCCTCAGGGATGAAGCCACGCAACATCACCGGCATTACCAGCTCAATCCATATGTGCCAATCATGACTCTTGAGACCAAATATCTTGAATTTATCAAGACTCGCTCCCCTCTTTAGATTCGCTGCATACCCATCGGGGAACATCAACTGCATTTTCACCCACAAGATAATTTCCCTCATAGCTGGCCTTCCAAGATTGAACCATGCCTTTGGCTTCGTCTAGTTCTGCTTTCCTTTTGGTTCTTTCATGTTTTGTAATGGCCTATCACATAGCGCCTCCAGATCGACTCTAGCCTTAGTATTATCCTTTGACTTCCCATCTATGCCGAATAATGTACCAAAAAGTGCCTCGGCGATATTCTTCTCAGTGTGCATCACGTCGATGTTGTGTGGGCAAAGGAGGTCTTTGAAGTAAGGCAGATCCCATAAGCATGTTTTGTGAGTCCAGGTGTGCTTCGAATTATACCCCTTGAAGTACCCTGGACGCTCTGTGTCAGTGTCAAAACCGGCGGATCTCGGGTAGGGGGTCCCGAACTGTGCGTCTAGGCAGATGGTAACAGGAGGCAGGGGACACAATGTTTTACCCAGGTTCGGGCCCTCTTGATGGAGGTAAAACCCTACGTCCTGCTTGATTAATATTGATGATATGGTTAGTACAAGAGTAGATCTACCACGAGATCAAGGAGGCTAAACCCTAGAAGCTAGCCTATGGTATGATTGTTGTTCGTCCTACGGACTAAAACCCTTCGGTTTATATAGACACCGGAGAGGGCTATGGTTACACAGAGTCGGTTACAATGGTAGGAGATCTACATATCCGTACCACCAAGCTTGCCTTCCACATCAAGGAAAGTCCCTTCCGAACACGGGACGAAGTCTTCAATCTTGTATCTTCATAGTCCAGGAGTCCGGCCGAAGGTATAGTCCGGCTATCTGGACACCCCCTAATCCAGGACTCCCTCAGTAGCCCCTGAACCAGGCTTCAATGACGACGAGTCCGGCGCGCAGATTGTCTTCGGCATTGCAAGGCGGGTTCCTCCTCCAAGTACTTCATAGAAGATTTTGAACACAAAGGTAGTGTCCGGCTCTGCAAAATAAGTTTCCACATATTGCCATAGAGAGAATAATATTTACACAAATCTAATCTGCTGGCGTATTCTCTAGCGTGACATCACACCACGGCCATGTCTTTATTCAAATCGTTTGACTGTCCCACCTCAGCGCGTTTAGCGAGGCAGTTTCCTTGGCACGTCTTGTCAAAGCAGAGATCGTGTCCCCTTATTCCGGGATTCTCATCAATACGGACGTGGGTAACCCAACCGCGCCATTGATTATGGCGCTTGGGAGATAAAGCGAGTTTTACAAGGCTGGTGGGGACGCATAGTCGCGTCCACCCATATAAGGGGATAAGGATCCACCTTTTCATGCACGCCTTCTTCCTCCTTTGCCTATCCATTTCCGCGCACTCGAGCTCCAGCGCCCAAGTCCGCACACCCCACCTCAACCTTCTCCAGCCATGTCTGGAGCGGGAGGCAAGTGGATGGTCTCCTCCGTTACGGAGGGACACATAAAAAAACTGAGGAAGGCTGGATACTTGTCTAACGACATTGCGCACCGGCTTCCCGAAGAGGGGCAACTCATCCCCACCCCTAGGCCCCATGAGAGGGTGGTGTTCCTCCCCCATTTCATCCGCGGACTGGGTTTCCCTCTCCACCCATTTGTCCAGGGGCTCATGTTCTACTATGGCCTGGATTTCCACAATCTGGCCCTGAACTTTGTCCTCAACATCTCGGCGTTTATCGTCGTGTGCGAGGCTTTCTTCTGCATCCGCCCCCATTTCGGCCTATGGCTCAAGACTTTCAATGTCAAGCCGAAGGTGGTGCGCGGCACCCAGGCGGAGTGCGGAGGCGCCATGGTGGGTATGATGCCCAACGTCCTGTGGCTCGAGGGCTCCTTCGTGGAGTCCCTAAAGGGGTGGCAATCGGGGTGGTTTTACATCACCAAGCCGCGCGACCCTGAATGGGTCGCAGCCCCCATGTTCCGATCCGTACCCCCTACGCGGCTCGCCTCCTGGAAAGAGACGGGCCTGTCGTGGGGTAAAAAAGGAGAGCTGACCGGACTACAAACATGCGTCCAAACCCTAGTGGACAAGAAGCTCAAACTTGTCAACGTAGTCCAGGTTATGCTCATCTGACGGATCCTCCCGTGTCAACAACGGGCTTTCAACCTATGGGAGTTCGACCCGGCGCGGCACCGATCCCTGAGCAGGCTCTTCGACACGACGTACGAAGATGCCTGGAAGGTGCTTTTCAAGGGCGCCGAGGCCCCTGCATCCGCTACCGAGGATCGCGGATTCAGCACGCAGCGTCACGCTCGTGCGGTAAGCTGTTTTTACCTTTTACAGGGTATTAGTTTTTCATAGTTTGACTCCATGCGGGATCTAACCTCCCTTACCTTTGACAGGATTGGCAGGAGACGTCCAGACAGATCAACTGTCCGGCTCCTTTGCCCGAAGGCCCAGCCGACGCTCGCTTGGCGAAGCTGCTGGTTCCGGCACCCTATGTGGTGCCGGAGAAGAAGGCCAAGAAGAAGGCCACGGGGACTCGAAAGAGTGCCCGGCGCCAGGAGGTGTCGGATTCATCATCCGACGACTCCAAGGCGCACTCCTCCCATGAAGACAAGGAGGAGGAAGAAGAGACCTCTCCCCCTCCAGCGGGGGGAGGGAACAAAAGGAAGGCCGCCCCAACTGGGGAAGCCGAAGGATCCAAGAAGGGGAAGACCCCTCCTCCAGACTACTCCACCAACGCTGATGACAGCGAAGAGGAGTGGCCGCACAGGGCCAAGCCCCTGGCGAGATCGTAAGTATCCGGATACCAGAGTGATTCATAGTATTCCCCCATTGCACAGCTTTTCCTTACGTCGAACATGTTTATGCAGTCCACCCAAAGAACGGCTCGACGCATTGTCGAGTGGTTCCCTGGATTTGTCGTATGTGAATTCGCTTCCGAGGTGGCGTCCCAACAGGTTCCAAGCCCAGAGGAGGTGGTCCTGGAGGCACCGCAAGGCGACCTCCCGGACTCCAGGTGTAAAGGGGATATAACCCCCAAGGGTTCCAAGTCCGGCCTTGAGCCGGACACTGCACCGGAACCTGCAACGGTTCGGGACTCCGGTAGGCAGCCTCCTTCCAAGAGGAGCAAGCCTACCGAGCCGGCGACCTCTGTCCAACCGGAGGCACCGGACAGTTTGCTGGAGGTGCTTAATGGCGCCTCCATCGACGAGGAGCACCGCACTATTATGAGTGCGGTGATCCAGAAGGTTCAATCCGCCAAGAGCGGACTGACTGAAGCCTGTGCCAGCCTTCTAACAGGCTTTGAGGTAAGTAAAGAATATGTAAAAATATTACTGCATAGACAGTAGCCCCTGATGCTCTGTTCGGCGTTCGAAACGAAAAGCCGAATAAAGGATCTAATAACATTCACAGGAGTCTAACATAATCAAGTCAATATGCGTATGCAGGCTTCACTGCTGTCCTCCGCCACACTGACTGCGGAGGTGGATACGCTGAAGCAAAACCTCGCGTGGTCCGAGAACGAGCTCGGCCATGCCAAAAGGCAACTCGAGGAGAAGGAAGATAAGTAATACCTTGCACAAGTATATAGAGAAGATGTGGTTGCAAAAATGACAGCATCAATGTGCTATTATAGGGGCCACGACCGAGGTGGCAACCCTTAAGAAAGCGCTGTCCGAGGCCGAAAACAGAGCGGCCGCAGAGCGCACAGAGAGAGGGAAGCAGGAGGCACGGGTGGAGGAGGTGCAGAAAGAGCTCCAGGCTCTCGTGAAAAAACACGAGAGTTTGGAGCTTGATTCAAAGACGCAAGCGTCCGAGCTTGCGGCATCCCTCGAAAGCGCGAAGTTTGCCAAGGCCGAAGCCCAGAAAGCCCTCCAAGAAATTGAAGCGATGAAGAAGATAGCGGCGGGTAAGGCATTCATTATGCAAAGCAAGCACGTGAAAGTGAATTACTTGTTACTTATCCGAGTTCAGAGCTCTCTAGGAGCATTCGCAGATTTGCCCCGTAGTGCATCTGATGTCGCCGCCTACTACCGATCCGAGGAGGGGAGCTCGACGGAGAAGGTGTTCTGGTCTCAGTATGCTGAGGCCGGACACCTGGTGCCTTTGAGCGACCAGCTGAAGCAAATGGTCGAGCTCCACAAGGTGGCCGAATAGGCCATAAAGGGCCTCGTAGTTCGGCTTTGGCCTGGAGAGGCTCTGCCTGTGAGCTACTTCGGGCTGGTGAGGCGGCTGGTGGATGCCTGTCCACGGCTTGAAGTAATCAAGCGCTCCGTCTGCATCGAAGGTGCCCGTAGGGCGCTTGCCCATGCTAAAGTGCACTGGGGCAAGATGGATGCGGAGAAGCTAGTGAAGGACGGGCCGCCGCCGAGCAAGGAGCATCGCGTCCCGGAAGCGTATTATGAGGGCGTCCTGAAGGGTGCCCGCCTTATAGCGGATGAATGCTCCAAAGATGTAATTTTTGAGTAAACTCGCATTTGTGATCCTGTACGCTGAAAACTTGTTCATATGCGCTAAGCAACGCTTTTGAATTGAAAATATTACCTTCTGTGCGGCCGTTTATCAAATTTGAGAGATGGCGAGTCGTCGGCTTCTGCCCCCGTGCCACGAGTGCTGGGGTGTTCGGGATAAACATGAGCGCTCTTTTTCCCATTCTTGGGTCCTTCGAGGGAGGCGCTCAACACAGCGAACAAGGCAATCGGACTATAATGCTTGAACACTCTCACTTAGCCATAGAATTCTATAATTTTAAATTTTGGCGAAGCCCCTAGTGTTCGGAAGACCGAGTTCGGGGCGCTATCCACGCCTAGGCCGGACAAAGCCGACTCCTCGCTCTAAGCAGCATAAGTCTTTAGGGACTTGAAAACCTCTCGAACAGCGACCAGCTCTCGCCTCATCATGACGGTCATTTTTAGTTTTCTCTACTGAGGTGCTTAGCCCAGCTCAACTGGGGCACAATCTGTTGGGGAACGTAGTAATTTCAAAAAAATTCCTACGCACACGCAAGATCATGGTGATGCATAGCAACGAGAGGGGAGAGTGTTGTCTACGTACCCACGCAGACCGACTGCGGAAGCGTTGACGCAACATAGAGGAAGTAGTCGTACATCTTCCCGATCCGACCGATCCAAGCACCGTTACTCCGGCACCTCCGAGTTCTTAGCACACGTACAGCTCGATGACGATTCCCAGGCTCTGATCCAGCAAAGCGTCGGGGAAGAGTTCCGTCAGCACGACGGCGTGGCGACGATCTTGATGTTCTACCGTCGCAGGGCCTCGCCTAAGCACCGCTACAATATGATCGAGGTGGAATGTGATGGCAGGGGGCACCGCACACGGCTAAGGAACGATCTCAAGGATCAACTTGTGTGTCTAGCGGTGCCCCCTGCCTCTGTATATAAAGGAGCCAAGGGGGAGGGGGCCGCCGGCCAGGAGGAGGGCGCAGGAGGAGTCCTACTCCTACCGAGAGTAGGACTCCCCCCCCCCAATCCTAGTTGGACTAGGATTCCCCGAGTGGGAAAGAGAGAGAGGGGGGCCGACCACCTCTCCTAGTCCTAATAGGACTAGGGGCGGGGGGAGGCGCGCAGCCCACCTTGGGCTGCCCCCTTCTCCTTTCCACTAAAGCCCACTAAAGCCCATATGGCTCCCGGGGGGTTCCGGTAACCTCCCGGTACTCCGGTAAAATCCCGATTTCACCCGGAACACTTCCGATATCCAAACATAGGCTTCCAATATATCAATCTTTATGTCTCGACCATTTCGAGACTCCTCGTCATGTCCGTGATCACATCCGGGACTCCGAACAACCTTCGGTACATCAAAATGCATAAACTCATAACAATAGTCATCGTAACGTTAAGCGTGCGGACCCTACGGTTCGAGAACAATGTAGACATGACCGAGACACGTCTCTGGTCAATAACCAATAGCGGGACCTGGATGCCCATATTGGCTCCTACATATTCTACGAAGATCTTTATCGGTCAGACTGCATAACAACATACGTTGTTCCCTTTGTCATCGGTATGTTACTTGCCCGAGATTCGATCGTCGGTATCCAATACCTAGTTCAATCTCGTTACCGGCAAGTCTCTTTACACGTTCCGTAATACATCATCTCACAACTAACATATTAGTTGCAGTGCTTGCAAGACTTATGTGATGTGCATTACCGAGAGGGCCCAGAGATACCTCTCCGACAATCGGAGTGACAAATCCTAATCTCGAAATACGCCAACCCAACATCTACCTTTGGAGACACCTTTAGTACTCCTTTATAATCACCTAGTTACGTTGTGACGTTTGGTAGCACCCAAAGTGTTCCTCCGGCAAACGGGAGTTGCATAATCTCATAGTCATAGGAACATGTATAAGTCATGAAGAAAGCAATAGCAACATACTAAACGATCGGGTGCTAAGCTAATGGAATGGGTCATGTCAATCAGATCATTCAACTAATGATGTGACCTCGTTAATCAAATAACAACTCTTTGTTCATGGTTAGGAAGCATAACCATCTTTGATTAACGAGCTAGTTAAGTAGAGGCATACTAGTGACACTCTGTTTGTCTATGTATTCACACATGTATTATGTTTCCGGTTAATACAATTCTAGCATGAATAATAAACATTTATCATGATATAAGGAAATAAATAATAACTTTATTATTGCCTCTAGGGCATGTTTCCTTCACAATCGCAGTAGTTCTCCTAGTGCTACCTTAGCCGATATAACGGAACGTAAGGTACCAAAACATAGGAGCCGGGCAAACCCAACTATTGACCCAAGACATGATTCGGAGCCGATGCATATAATGCTATAAGTTCGGGGTGCCGCACTTGTGGAAGTGTTTGGACTTCTCACACCGTATTGTGGGGTACTTAAGCCCCTGGCATATTGGCCGTACCAAAGTGTACTGGTGCAACATGTCATTAATGAACATATATTCGTAAAAAAGAGTAATGCAATAATAGACGGAAGCTATGCATTGTTTATTTAAAAAAGCTGCGATCAAAGCAGAATGATACGAATAGTGCAATAAGCAAAAGATGGGACTATTTAACATGTCCTTTCCAGGGGCGAGCTGCGGAATGTTATGTGAAACAGGTATACTGCTCATTATAGAGACCACCTTAGAGTTCCATAGTGTGGCGTAGCTTTCTGCTTCCCTGGTTGTATCGTTTGTGCGGCAATTGTACTGCCGGACAAGCCTTCCAAAGAATGGAGTCTTGAAAATAAGAGAAAATTAAGAAATCAGCAGCCCCTAGTGCGGTTTAAGCCGCGTTTCGGGCGTGCCGTGATGGTGCCCCTCCCCCTGTGCCCATGGTATTTCTAGAGCATAGTTATGTACGCACAACACTGGTTTCGCAAGTTCACGAGGGATGCGGTTGGGGCCGCATTGCTACGCTTGCTCGGAACGTGCCAGGCGGTCTTGTTGTAGGTTACTCCGGGCGCGCTTGACGATGTCCAGACGTTTAATGGCCGGACTGGAGAATTGCCTTGAGAGGCTGCTTTGTACTTCCGCTGCGATAGCCGCCGTATGCTCCTCCATTCGGAGAGAGCGTTCAGTGTTTCCATTGACCGTGATGACTCCTCGAGGGCCTGGCATCTTGAGCTTGAGATATGCGTAGTGCGGCACCGCATTGAACTTGGCAAATGCAGTTCGCCCGAGCAGTGCGTGATAGCAACTGCGGAACGGGACTATATCAAAGATTAACTCCTCGCTTCGGAAATTATCCGGAGATCCGAAGACCACTTCAAGTGTAACTGAGCCTGTACAGTTGGCCTCTACACCTGGTATGACGCCTTTAAAGGTCGTTTTAGTGGGTTTAATCCTCGAGGGATCGATGCCCATTTTCCGCACTCTATCCTGGTAAAGCAGGTTCAGGCTGCTGCCGCCGTCCATAAGGACTCTAGTGAGGTGAAATCCGTCAATAATTGGGTCTAGAACCAATGCGGCGAATCCGCCATGACGGGTGCTAGTGGGGTGGTCCCTTCGATCAAAAGTGATCGGGCAGGAAGACCATGGGTTCAACTTTGGGGCGACTGACTCCATCGCGAATACGTCCCTTAGCGCACACTTCCGCTCCCTCTTGGGGACGTGGGTTGGGTATATCATGTTCACCGTCCGCACTTGTGGGGGAAAACCTTTCTGTCCACTGTTGTTCGGCGGCCGGGGCTCTTCCTCGTCATCACTATGCAGCCCCTTGTCTCTGCTTTCGGCATTTAACTTGCCTACCTGCTTGAACATCCAACAATCCCTGTTGGTGTGATTGGCTGGTTTTTCGGGGGTGCCATGTATCTGGCATGAGCGGTCGAGTAGTCAGTCCAAACTGGACGGGCCCGGGGTATTTCTTTTGAATGGCTTTTGCCGCTAACCGGGTTTAGAGCCTCTGAATCCGGCATTAACTGCCGTATCCTCAGCATTGTCGCCATTAATGCGGCGCTTTTGCTTGTTGCGACGCGACCTGCCACTGCTGTCCTTGGTATCCGAATTACCAGGGCTCTTGGTCATGTTATTGCTGTGAGCTAGCCAGCTGTCTTCTCCCATGCAAAAGCGGGTCATAAGTGTCGTGAGGGCTGCCATAGATTTCGGCTTTTCCTGTCCTAGGTGCCGTGAAGCCACTCGTCGTGGATGTTATGCTTGAAGGCTGCTAGGGCCTCTGCATCCGGATAGTCGACGATTTGTTTTTTGTTGGTTAGGAACCGTGTCCAGAATTGTCTGGCCGATTCCTCTGGCTGCTATATTATGTGGCTAAGGTCATTGGCGTCTGGTGGTCGCACATAAGTGCCCTAGAAATTGTCGAGGAATGCGGTTTCCAGGTCCTCCCAACAACCAATTGATTCTGCTGGCAAGCTGTTAAGCCAATGCCGAGCCGGTCCTTTAAGCTTGAGTGGGAGGTATTTAATGGCGTGTAGGTCATCACTGTGGGCCATGTGGATATGAAGGAGATAGTCCTCGATCCATACTGCAGGATCTGTTGTGCCATCATATGATTCTATGTTCACGGGTTTGATGATCCATTACTTCATCTGTGAAGCATAGTGGGTGTGCGGCACCTCTGTATTGGGCTATATCACGACGCAGCTCAAACGACCTTTGTCTATTGTGTTTGGCCTAGCCAGATTTACTGTATCCGGAGTGACGATTACCGTCTCGTGTCGTGGGGCGCCCACGCGATCCCTAGATCGATCTTGTTTGCCTTGCCTTGTCCTCCAATATATCTTGCAGGTCTGGCGCATTTTCCCGTGCCTTGGTATTTTTTGAGCGGCGCCGGGGCGCGGCTTGAGTGGAGGGCCAAGAGGCCTCTCTGTCGCGGCCACGGGGTGGCCGGTCGGCCGCATCATGCGCTGGTGATGTAGGTTTAGGTGCTTCCTCCTCTAATCGGGGTAGCAACCTGCGCTTTGGGTAGCTCTTGGAGGGGTGTTCGAGTTCATACTCTTCGGCCGCAAGGACTTCAGTCCATCTGTCGGCTAGCAAATCTTGATCAGCTCTAAGCTGTTGCTGTTTTTTCTTGAGGCTGCTCGCCGTGACCATAAGCCTGTGTTTGAAACACTCTTCTTCGACGGGATCCTCCGGCACGACAAATTCGTCGTCGTCGAGGCTTGCCTCGTCTTCGGAGGGAGGCATATAATTATCGTCCTCGACCTCTCTATCTGCCGCTCTCTCATGAGGGCTGGCTTCTCCATTCTCCTGTGCTGAATCTTGTTGGAGGTGGTTGTCTTCAGCACTGTCCGGGGTGTTATTATCTCCCATGCCGGAATCACCGTTTTTGCTTTGGCGGCATTTAGAGCGGCGCCGCTGACGCCAGCGCTTAGGCTGCTTCTTGGAGGGGTCATCCTCCGCTGTTCCCTTGCCATTGCCTTCTTTTGGGGTGTCCACCATGTATATATCATACGACGAGGTGGCTTTCTAGTGCCCTATAGGCGCTGGTTCTTGATCGTCTCCTGCATCGGCGTCCATACCGTCGATGTCTTCGGAGTCGAAGTCGAGCATGTCGGTTAAGTCATCGACAGTGGCTATGAAGTGTGTGGTGGGTGGGCTTTCAATTTCTTCATCATCCGCATCCCAACCTTGCTAACCATAGTCCGGCCAAGGCTCTCCTAATAAAGAGAGAGACTTTAGTGAGTTCAGAATATCACCGAAGGGCGAGTGCTGAAAGATGTCCGCGGCGGTGAACTCCATGATCGGTGCCCAATCGGGTTCGATCGGTAGGGGCGCGGAGGGCTTAGAGTTTGGAGAGGAGTCCGGCTCCTTGGAGTCATGGGCTTCGCAGAGAATAGGGCTGGTGTTCGGCTCGATCGCCATAGAGATTGCAGCCCCCGAGGCGGTGTCCAACCACCCATCCTCGATTGGCGCAGTTGGCTCCCAATTAAGGGTCGGAGCTGATGCGGGTGCGGCCTCCAGGGCACTGTTCGGCGGCAGAGCTAGATCATGCCCATCGTGACAGTGCGGCGCGCTCGGCTGTGGCTCGAACCCGTCGAAGATCAAGTCTCCGCGGAGGTCGGCTGTGTAGTTCAAACTTCCAAATCTGACCTGATGGCCAGGGGCGTAGCTTTCGATCTGCTCCAGATGGCCAAGCGAATTGGCCCACAGTGCAAAGCCGCCAAATATGAAGATCTGTCCGGGGAGAAAAGTCTCACCCTGGATTGCATCGTCGTTGATGATCGGAGGAGCCATCGGGCCTAAGAGTGACGACACAGAGGAACTCTCAATGAAAGCACCAATGTCGGTGTCAAAACCGGCGGATCTCGGGTAGGGGGTCCCGAACTGTGCATCTAGGCGGATGGTAACAGGAGGCAGGGGACACAATGTTTTACCCAGGTTCGGGCCCTCTTGATGGAGGTAAAACCCTACGTCCTGCTTGATTAATATTGATGATATGTGGAAGGAGGCTAAACCCTAGAAGCTAGCCTATGGTATGATTGTTGTTCGTCCTACGGACTAAAACCCTCCGGTTTATATAGACACCGGAGAGGGCTAGGGTTACACAGAGTCGGTTACAATGGTAGGAGATCTACATATCCGTATCGCCATGCTTGCCTTCCACGCCAAGGAAAGTCCCTTCCGGACACGGGACAAAGTCTTCAATCTTGTATCTTCATAGTCCAGGTGTCGGGGTACGCAGCCACGGGTAGCCCAGCCGGCATCCCCTGGCCCCTCCGAAAAAATTGTGAGCCCGTCCGGCTCATAAGAAGACTCAAGACTTGGGCCGACTCCCCCCTAGCGGGCTGACTTCCTGGCCGGCTTGGGGGGCGGCCCGCTCCTTTTTACCCCCGCAAAGAAAACTATGGAGGGCCGGCTACGGCAGGGCCGGCTATGGAAGGCCGGCTATAGACGGCCGGCTACCGCTGGGCCGGCTCCGATAAAGCAGTCAACGCCGTACCCGCGATGTACGCGTCCACTCTGTGATGATGAAGCGGGGCGTGGCTACAGTGGAGCCTGCCACCCCCAAAACCCGGAGCACGCCTGGTACAGCGCGTCGTGCGGGCAGCCGCGGCCCGCCCGGCGCGGCACTGTAGCCACGGTGGCTCTGACGCCGTCCATGACGGGCCACCAGCGTGGCCCCCGAGGCGGTGGGCCCCTTCAGGCAGAGAGATGCCGAAGGCCGCCACACCCCCTCTCAAGCCGGCAAGACAGAGGGCCGGCTTGGCGTAGCCGGCCTGCCGCCTTCCTCGAAGGAGACGCCCACTAAGGAGACAAGGTGCGGCGGGGCTACAGTAATCGCCCGCCAGGGTGGCGTTGCTGTAGCCACGCTTACCCCGACCAAGCCTGCGCCAACTAACACGGAGCAACAGTAACCAGCCGCCGACCAGGCCCTGGCCCGTGGGGCCGGCCTGTCGACCCAGGAGCCGGCAGTCGGCGGGACCCACCAACCGGCGGGCCCCAGAAGCCGGCGGAGAAGCCGGCGAACATAGCCACAGACAGCTGGGCCCAGTGCCCAGTCGGATTACCATTGTACCCCCGGGGGGTAGGCCTATATAAACCCCCCGGTGCACCCATGCAAAGGGTTGGACTCTCTTTCTAGACTTAGACGCGTACAAGGAGAAGAAGCAAGCTGAGCTAAGCCCTTCTTCCTCCTTCCACCCAAAACAGCTCAAGGAGCATTGTAGCCACCTGTGAACTTAGTAACCATGCGGAGCCCCCGCAGAGCAGCAGTAGGGGTGTTATCTCCCCGGAGAGCCCTGAAGCTGGGTAAGATTCGCCGGCGTGCATGCCTACGCCTCATCCCGTTTCCAGGCACCGGCGACGTTCTTTTGGCCCCCGCAATGATAAGCCACCCGTTGGCATATGTCGATCCTACCACCCGACATTTGGCGCCCACTGTGGGGCCAGGTGCACCGTCGTCCGGAGACTTGTTCTGGACGGGAACCTTTTTCCTCCCTCGCGGGCGCAGCCAGCCTGGCTCGCCCGATGGCGCATGCCGCGACGCGCTGCACGGCGTCGCCGACGTCTGCGCGACTAGCGGCCTCGCCAGCCTCTTCGACAATGCCCGCCTCTCCGACGAGCTCGCCGCCAATGCGGGCGCATGTCACCTCGCCAACCTCCTCAGCCAGCTCCACGTCTCCGGCGAGCCCGCTGCGGACTTGGAGTCGGTTGGCTCCACCGACCCGATGCCCGTCGATTCCGACGCGGTATCCTACGACACCTTCCCCACCAACGTCACGGTCTACAACGACCCGCTCCCTCCGGCTGGCGATCGCGATTCTGACGCCCCCGTGGTGATGGTTATCGGCCTCGACGGCCCGACCGACGAGGGCGCCCGCGACTCCCCGCGCGCGGCAGCCCAAGACTTGTCCGTCCCCTTCCGGCTGACGCCAGCGACGAAGTTCTGGAGGCACGCCGCCTCGCTCTCCTCGCGGAGGGCCGGCGGCTGGCCTCCGTAAGACGCCTCACCGAGGCCTACCAGCGCGAAGCTGATCGCGCCGCCTTCGGCACGCCGGCTCCGGCTGGACCTAGCCGGGCCGGTGCCGTCAGGCAACGCGGCGCCGTCATCGCCGACACGCTCGGCGTGGATCGCCCGGTCTATGCCACCCCGCTCGAGAACCTGCGCGCCGCCCAGGCGGCCGTCGACGAGCTAGACGGCTTGGAAGCCGAAGATCTCCCCCATATGACGCGGCGCATCCAGCAGCTGATCGACGCGGCCGCACGACGGCACGAGGCCGACGCCTGCGCGGGGAGCCCGCCCCCGCGCCGCGAACACGGCGCGACCTCCCTATCGCCGACTACCAGCTACACCCGCGCGCGGCGCGAGAAAGAACCGGCTCCCAGCCGAAGCCGGACCCAAGTCTCCATCGAGCGAGACGCGGACGGCCGCCCCCGAGCCATGGAATGGCGGGGCACCCCGCCTCCGCCTCGAACCCGCGGAGAAAGATATCCTACCCCGCCTCCCATGGCTCACCCGACTCTCAGCGGCCGGCTTGGTCGCCGGGAGGGAATCGGCGAAAACGACGCCCGCCACCGGATCGACCGTCTGGCCCGATCTCTGGCGCTGGAAGAAGAGGATGATGTCGGTCCGCCTTGCTTCGGCCCCCGCATCCGCGACGAGCCCTTCCCCAAAGGGTTCTCGCTCCCAAGAGACACGCCTAAGTACAATGGCTCGGTGAAGCCGGAAGACTGGCTGACCGACTACTCCACGGCCGTCAGCATCGCCAATGGCAACCGGCGCGTTGCCGCAAAATACGTGCCCCTCATGCTGCAGGGCACGGCGCGGACGTGGCTTAACAGCCTTAAGCCGCTCAGCATCAACAGCTGGGTAGACTTCACTGAAGCCTTCGTTCGCAACTTCACCGGCACCTACAAGCGGGCCCCCAAGCCCAGACAGCTCTCCCAGTGTGTACAGGGCCTAGCCGAGTCCACTCGCGACTACCTGACGCGCTGGGCCGAGCTCCGCAACTCCTGTGAGAGGGTGCACGAGGTGCAAGCCATCGAATACTTCACCGCCGGGTGCCGAGAGGGCACCCTCCTCAAGCACAAGCTTCTCTGCGATGAGCCGACTACCCTCGACGAGCTCCTAAACATCGCCGACAAGTACGCCACCGCCGACTCCTCGATGAAGACCGAGCTCCGGGTGGACGCATCCGGAAAGGTACTCAATCCGGCACCCAAAGCGCCGGCTGGAGACGGCGGCCGACGCCAACACCAGAACGATCAAAAACGCAAGGGCCCTGCGCCGCCTCCCGCCAACCGGCAGGTGGCCACGGTCGAAGATGCGTCGCCTGAAGGGCGGCCTGCGCCCAAGAAGCCAAAGGGTGGCCGGCCGGCTTGGCAGCCGGCCTTCTCCTACGAGCAAACCCTTGATGCCCCGTGCAAATTCCATAGCGGCGCGAAGCCGTCCAACCACACAACCCGCAAATGCAACTGGCTCGCCCGAATCTCGAAGGGCGAAGGGCTCACACCGACTCCGTCTGCCGGCCCGCCGCCGCCGGCTCCGCCGCCCAAAGCCGCCCGGCCCGCGGTCGACGCCGTGCAGGACGAGTTCCCCGACGAGCAAGCGTCTTATGTCATCTTCACGAGCCAGCCCGAAGACCGGCGCAGCAGGCGCCGAGAGCAACAGGAGGTCAACATGGCCGCTACCAGCCCAGCCGGCCACATGCACTGGTCGGAGAAACCCATTAGCTGGAGCCGGGCCGACCACCCGGAGGTGATGCCCTCCCCCGGGTCCTACGCATTGGTCCTGGAGGCCACCCTCGCTACTGATACGCGCGCCGCACGCTTCTCCCGCGTGCTGATCGACGGCGGAAGCAGCATCAACATCCTGTACCACGACACCATGGAGAAGCTGGGCGTCAAGGCCAAACAACTTGCGCCGACTCGAACGGTGTTCCACGGCATCGTGCCCGGACTGTCCTGCGCCCCCGTCGGCAAGCTCAAGATCGATGTACTCTTTGGGGGCAAGGATCATTTTCGCCGAGAAGCAATCTGGTTCGAGGTGGTGGACCTGGATAGCCCTTATCATGCCTTGCTTGGCCGACCCGCCTTGGCCAAGTTCATGGCGGTCCCCCACTATGCTTACCTCAAGATGAAGATACCAAGCTCTAAGGGCGTCATCACCATCGCCGGCAACTACAAGAAGTCCGCCGACTGCGCCGCGGCCAGCAGCCGGCTGGCCGAATCCCTTGTGATCGCGGCCGAGAGGAAGACGCTGGACCGGGTCGTGGCCCTGGCCAGCAAGCAGTTAAACCAACCCGCCGACTCCAAGGAGTATGATGCCCAAGGATCTTTCCAGCCGGCCAAGGAGACCAAGAAGATACAGCTCGACCCCGAGCACCCCGAGAGGTTCGCCGTCATTGGGGCGAGCCTAGATAGCAAATAGGAAGGCGAGCTCGCCGATTTCCTCCGTGAGAATCGGGATATCTTTGCATGGTCCCCCGAAGACATGCCGGGTGTTCCGAAGGATTTCGCCGAGCACAAATTGCACGTGCGGGAGGATGCCAAACCAGTCAAACAGCCCCTCCGCTGACTGTCAGTAGAGAAGAGAAGGATCGTAGGGGAGGAGATAGCCCGGCTCCTTGCAGCCAGCTTCATCATGGAAGTTTTCTTCCCCGAATGGCTCGCGAACCCAGTTCTCATGCTGAAGAAGAATAACAAGTGGCGCATGTGTATAGATTACACGAGCCTCAACAAAGCCTGCCCAAAGGATCCCTTCGCCCTGCCCAGGATCGATCAAGTAATAGACTCCACAGCCGGATGCGAGCTGTTGAGCTTTTTGGACGCCTACTCGGGATACCACCAGATCAAGCTGAACCCGGATGACCAGCTGAAAACCGCCTTCATCACGCCGTTTGGGCCCTTCTACTACCTGACCATGACGTTCGGCCTGAGGAATGCCGGCGCCACGTTTTAGCGTTGCATGCAGAAGTGCCTCCTCACGCAGCTCGGCAAGAATGCCCACGTTTACGTGGATGATGTTGTGGTGAAGACGGAGAAGCGTGGCACCCTGCTGGAAGACTTGAAGGAAACATTCGAGAACCTGCGCCGGTTCCGAATCAAGCTCAACCCAGAGAAATGCGTGTTCGGAGTGCCAGCCGGCCAGCTCCTAGGCTTCCTGGTCTCTGAACGCGGCATAGAGTGCAACCCTGTGAAGATCAAAGCCATCGAGAGGATGGCGGTCCCAACCAAGCTCAGAGAGATCCAGAAGTTCACCGGGTGCCTGGCCTCCCTTAACCGCTTCATCAGCCGGCTCGGAGAAAAGGCTCTCCCCCTCTACCGCCTCATGAAGAAGAGCACTCACTTCGAGTGGAACGACCAGGCCGACCAAGCTTTCCACGAGCTGAAGAAAATGCTGTCCACGCCGCCTGTCTTGGCGGCACCGACTGAGAAGGAGCCCATGCTCCTATATATTGCCGCCACCAGCCGGGTGGTCAGCACCGTCATTGTGGTCGAACGCCCCGAAGAAGGCCGCGCCCAGCCGGTGCAGAGACCGGTCTATTACCTGAGCGAGGTGCTGTCCACCTCAAAACAAAATTACCCGCACTATCAGAAGATGTGCTACGGCGTGTACTTAGCCGCCAAGAAGCTGAAGCCGTACTTTCAAGAGCACCCTATCACGGTCGTATGCACTGCCCCGCTTGCCGACATCATAGGCAGCCGGGACGCATCCGGCCGGGAGGCCAAGTGGGCCATCGAGCTGGCCCCCTACACCATCTTCTACCAACCCCGCACCGCCATCAAGACGCAAGCGTTGGCCGACTTCCTCGTCGACTGGGCCGAGACCCAGTACTTACCGCCGGCGCCCGACTCCACCCATTGGCGCATGCACTTTGACGGATCAAAGATGCGCACCGGCTTGGGAGCCGGCGTCGTCCCGACTTCTCCAAAGGGCGACAAGCTCAAATACACGCTGCAGATCCACTTCGCCACCTCCAACAACGTCGCCGAGTACGAGGCACTCATACACGGGCTCCGGCTGGCCAAGGAGCTTGGTATTCGCCGGATCCTGTGCTATGGCGACTCGGATTTGGTGGTGCAGCAGTCTTCTGGCGATTGGGACGCCAAGGACGCAAACATGGCGAGCTACCGTTTCCTGGTACAGCAAATCAGCGGATACTTCGACGGATGTGAGTTCCTTCACGTGCCGCGGGCCGACAACGAGCCGGCGGACGCCCTGGCTCGAATAGGATCCACGCGGCAAGCAATACCAGCCGGCGTCGCCCTGCAGCGCCTCCTCAAGCCTTCAATCAGGCCGTCTCCGGAGTCCGATTCCATTTTCGTGCCGCCTAATCCCGAGGGGGCCGGGTCCGGCTCGAAGAATCAAGCAGCCGGCCCGGGTACTTCAATATTCGGCTCAGGAACTGCCGCACCCGGCCCGGGGACTGCAGCAGCCGGCCCGGGGGCTGCAGTGGCCGGCCCGGGGACTTCTTCAGCACAGGAAGCGGCGGCCGACTCCAGCGCTGCACTACCCAACCCACCCATCCTGGTGGCTCTGGCCACATTGGTGGCCGAGGAGGTCATCGCCCCATCATGGGCCCAAGCCATCCGCAACTTTCTGGTGAACCATGACCTGCCGGCTGACAAAAACGAAGCAAGACAAGTCCAGCGCCGGGCTGGAGCATACACCATCGTCAACAGAGAGCTTGTCAAGCGCAGTGCCACCGGAGTCTTGCAGCGATGCGTCGAGCAGGAGAAGGGCATCGCGATCCTCAGGGATATACACCAAGGAGAATGCGGCCATCACGCCGCATCAAGGTCACTGGTCGCCAAAGCTTTCCGCCACGGTTTCTTCTGGCCGACTGCTTTGGACGACGCCAAAGAGCTAGTCAAACACTGCAAAGGCTGCCAGCTTTTCAGCTCGCAGCAACACATGCCGGCTTTGGCACTCAAGACCATTCCCATCACCTGGCCCTTTGCCGTCTGGGGGTTGGATATGGTGGGCCCATTTAAGACGGCGCGCGGCGGCATGACTCATTTGCTCGTCGCCGTTGACAAATTCACCAAGTGGATCGAGGCGAAGCCGATCAAGAAGCTAAATGGGCCGACTGCAGTGACGTTCATTGCAGATATAACAACCCGGTACGGCGTACCGCACAGCATCATCACCGACAACGGCACGAATTTTGCCAAAGGTGCCCTGGCACGGTTCTGCACTGCGCAAGGTATCCGGCTGGACCTTGCGTCAGTCGCCCACCCACAGTCAAACGGCCAAGTGGAGCGAGCAAACGGCCTCATTCTGTCCGGCATCAAGCCTCGACTGGTCGTACCCCTGGAGCGTTCAGCCGGCTGCTGGCTCGATGAGCTGCCGGCTGTCCTATGGAGTCTGCGCACTACTCCGAACAGATCAACCGGCTTCACTCCCTTCTTCCTTGTATATGGTGCCGAGGCGGTCATCCCAACAGACATCGAGTTCGACTCGCCTCGGGTAACCATGTACACGGAAGCGGAAGCCAAAGAAGCACGAGAAGACGGCGTCGACCTGCTGGAAGAGGCCCGGCTGTTAGCCCTCAGCCGGTCCGCCATCTACCAGCAGGGTCTGCGCCGCTACCATAGCCGGAGGGTCCGCCCAAGATCCTTCCAGGAGGGCGACCTTGTGCTCCGGCTGATCCAGCGAACAGCCGGCCAGCACAAGCTCGCAGCCCCCTGGGAAGGCCCCTTCATCATCAGCAGAGCCTTGGGCAACGACGCCTACTACCTCATCGACGCGCAGAAGCCGAAGGCACGCAAGAGAGACGACTCCGGCAAGGAGTCGGAGCGACCATGGAACGCAAATCTCCTTCGGAAGTTTTACAGTTAAAACGCAGTATGTGTTATGCCCACTTTTGTATTTAGTATGAACAGTAGGCTCCCCGAGAAAGACTCGGGGACTGCCACCCTTTACCTTATGAATGAAAGTTATCACGCGCATGATTTTACCTCTTCATTTATTCCGTCCGGTACCGGGTCCGACGAGTCGGCCCGGGGACTGGCCGGCTAGAGTTATATTCAGAGCCCTACCCGCAGTCAGACATGTAATGCGCCGACACCCAGGCTTGGCTCTTGCCGAAATCGCAGCTCGAAGAACCGACTGCCCGACTGGCAGGAGCCACCAGCCGGAAAGGGTGCGCACATGAAAAACGGCTAGGGACCAAACAGGCTCGCATATATAGCAAAGGCCAGCTTGCTGCCTCCCGCCGACCGACTACCAGAGTAGCCGGCCGGCCGGCTTACATCCAGTCTACTTCAAATCCAAGAAAACTCAAGTACTTGCCTTCCCAAAGAGGGAAGGCGGCAAAGGAAAGAGCCTAAGGACAAAAAGTACACTTGGATGAACGCCAACACATGCATATATTAATATATTACACAAAAAACCTCTAGAGAGGTCGACATTCAGCATTGTTCGATATACACCCAGTGGGTGGAATTGCAGAAACTTAAACTTGTCCAAAAAGAAAGACAGGGATGAAACGAAAGGCAGCTCAAGCCGGCAGGGCCGCAGACGAGCTGGATTAGGCGGCGGAGGTAGTCGCGCCGGCTGAAGGAGCGGCCGATTGACGAACCTCGGCTTGATCGTCGCCTCCGGCAGAGGGCGCGCTCCTGCGCGGCTCGTTGCTAGAGGCACGGTCGGCTGGGGGACGGTCGGCCGCCCCACCAGTCGGCTCGGCGTCTTCGCTGTCCTCCTCCTCGTCGTCTTCGCCCTTGTCGCTAGAGGCGATCTCTTCCGCCGAGTCTTCGCCGTCCGCCGGGTTCAGCCCGAACCATTCCTCCGGCTGGGCGGCGCCATCGTCGTTAAGCTCCGGCGTGAAGACGCTGGTGTCGGTGCACTCGGCGATCGTCGAGGCGCGCTGCGCGATCGCCGGCCGCACCTCCTCCAGTTCGGCATCGGCTTCCGACCGCCACGTCCGCAGCTGGTCCAGGCTCAGCCCTGGGTACCACGCGCGGACGAACTCCGGCGCGCGCCCGGCTCCAAGACGGGCCGCGGACGCCTTCCAGGCCTCGAAGCGGCCGACTGCGACCTCGAGCCAGTCGGCCGTCCGGCTTGGGGTCCGGGGAATTGCCTGGCCGGGCCAGAGCGCGGCCAGCATCGTCGCCCCGGCACGCTGGAGTCGACGGAGCAACCGGTGGGCCGGCTGCAGCCGCGCCTGGACGGCGATAAGCTGCTCCGACAATGTTCCGTTCGCATCCGGCGGAATCACGACCCCGGCTTGACGACGCTCCTCACGGTAGGCTTCGATGGCTTGGGCGGCTAGGACAGACTGGCCGGGGAAGTACTCTGCGCAAGACAGCAAACACAAGTCAAAACAAAACCATAGGCAGCCGGCGATTGGAAGAAGAGCAAGGAAGACAGCCTACCGTCAATAAGATCCTCGACCCGGCCGAAGCCTTCTTCCAGTGCCCGCCGCGTCTCGGCCCAGCTCGCCTCCCTGGCCCCGAACTCCGCCCTCAGGGTAGCCTCGTCGTCCTGCGCTTTTTGCAGGGCCGCCTTGTGGCTCCTCTCCTGGTCGGCCAGTTTCGTTGCCAGGCGGTCGCGCTCTTGAGCCAGATCAGCGTACTCGGCGTCCTTGGCACGAAGAGCGGCC
The DNA here is from genome assembly GCA_034509565.1 of Triticum monococcum. Classification (NCBI taxonomy): domain Eukaryota; kingdom Viridiplantae; phylum Streptophyta; class Magnoliopsida; order Poales; family Poaceae; genus Triticum; species Triticum monococcum. Next base: position 5,952,465 of record CM067847.1, on the reverse strand, counting down.
TGCACCATGCCGAGTTCCCTCCGCAAGTCGGCGTTGGCCTCTGCTCGAGCAAAAAAAATAAAGAGAAAAATCAGCAAAGGGAAAGTCGTCAAGAAAGATCCGACCCGACTGCACTGCAGTCGGCCCGGATCTCGGGGACTACACCCAGTGGGTGCGCTGTCGCGCCCCCACGAGAAGTTAACCACGACAAGACACTTACGCCGGCTGCTGGCGAGGTCCTCGGTCCTCCGGCTTAGCTCCCAAGCCTGGGAGTTGAAGGCGGCCGCGCGAGAGTTGTGATAATCCTGAAGATCAGAAAAAACAGTCAGCATAGTCGTCTAGTAAGATCCGACCCGACTGAGCTGCAATCGGCCCGGATCTCGGGGACTACACCCAGTGGGTGCGCCAGCGCGCCCCCACAGAAAAAACTCAAAGGACCAGAGCGGTCAAGGAGCGAAGACTTACCCGGATTGCAGACCGCGTCGACAGAAACTCCTGAGTGAATTGCCTCAGGAGGCCGGCCTGCGCCTGCAACCGGCTCCGAACCCCTTGGGCCACGACGTTCAGCTCGCCGCTCCCTCCGCTGGGAGTCCACCCGGACGTGGCGGAGCTGGCCGCCTCCAGGGCATCCGCCGTCCGCTCGGCTCCCATGGCTCGGCGCGTGTCCGGCGGGGCCGTGCCCCCTCCGGCGGGCCGGTCCGCCGCCGGCTCGATCTCGAGGCCGGCTCCGGCCTCGGGTGTGGCCCGGGCCGGCTCCTCCGGCACCGCCGACGATCGGCCGCCTTCGCCTGCTCCAGCTAGCGCTGCCGGCGGCGTCCTCTCGGCGGATCCCTCGACGGCCTCGCCCCTCTGCACCGGCGGCTGCTCGGGGATAATCTCCTCCACCGTGGGCAGAGGGACGTCCGGATCCAAGGTCTGGAGGGGGATGGCGAGCAGCGGAGTCTGGCTGCGCGCGCTTTCCACCTCCGCCTCCACGGCCGCCCGCTCCGATGGAGCCTCAGCCGCCGCGCTCGCCCGCCCTGGCGCCGTTTGGGCGGCCTCTCGCTCCGCCGTCGCCCACTCGGCCGCCTCCATCTCCTGGCGTGCCTCGCGTGCGTTGCGCTGCGTGGCTGCGTCAAGTTCGGCGCGGGGGTCCACTCGGCGGGACCTTGAAGAGGCGGCACTCGGCCCGACCACGGAGCCGGCTGGGCCCCTCTCGAGGGAGAGCGGCGCCCTACTAGACTTACGCGGAAACTGACGGGGGCTTCTTCACCGCCTTCCGAAAGCGGGCTGCCTTCGCCGCCGCCTCCTCGCGCTTCCTGGCCGCGGCGGAGGCCTTCGGTTTCTTCGGCCGGCTCCCGAAGAGCGGGAGCGTGGCCCGGCGTTTTCCCTTCCCGCCGCCGGCAGTCGGCATGGCGGACGAGCTCGCGCCGCGGCAGTCGGTTGCCGACTGGCGGCGAGGGAGTTCTCCGGCTTCGAAGTCGTCCGGCCAGTCGTCGAAGCTGGCCGAGAGCCCGGTGCCGCCAAGCTCGACGGCACCCCCCGTGGCGGCGTCCTCCATGGCGACGGCGGAGAGATCCGGGTCGTCAGGGTCATCCTCCGTGCGATCCGGGGCGTACTCGCGGTCGACTCCGGCTGCCCCGGCCGGTAGCGGGAGGAGAGGATTCTGATAAAGGAAAAGAGAAAAGGGGTCGCCTGGTCAGAGGCCGGCTATCCCAAGCCGGCAGACGGCGAGGGGAAAGGCTTACCACAGGCGGAGGCTGGGCGCGGGAGTACGGCGCCTTGCCGAACTGCCACTCGTCGGTGAGCTTCAAGTTGGCGACGTAGTTCGCCATCAGAGCCACCTCGGCGTGCGGCATCTCCCAGGTGCTCAGCCGGCTGGGATCGAACCGGCCGCTCATCTGGCACATCAGGTGCGGCCGGCTTTGGAGAGGCAAGATCCGGCGCTCGACGAAGGCGGTTACCAAGTCGGACGCAAGCAAACCCTCCGATTGGATCATCACCCGAAGCCGGGAGATGGAAGCGGTCCCCGCTGGAGAAAGGGACTTCGACCGGTAGCCCCAGGTCCGCCGCTTCCCAGTCGGCGGCCGGCTACGTAAGCCGGCAGGTTGACGTAGTCGCCGTGCCGGGCGACGTTCTTGACGTAGAAGTAAGACTTTTGCCACAGCTTGACCGACTGGATCAGAGGAATGTGGGGGAAGGGGTTGTCGTCGCTGGCCCTCTTCATCGCGATGAAGGCGCCGCAGGGAGCCGGCACGCCGGCGGAGACGGTGCCGAGCTTGTTCTGGAACAGTTCGGCCCAGACCTCCAGCGTCGGCAGCACCCCCAAGTACCCTTCGCAGAGCGTGACGAAGGCCGAGAGTTGGAGCACCGCGTTGGGCGTGACGTGATGCGGTTGAAGATTGTAGAACTCGAGGAACGATCGCATGAAACTGCTCACCGGAAAGCCGAAGCCCCGGAGGAAGTGCGCGTGGAAGACGACGCGCTCGCCTTCCTCCGGCGCCGGCGAGACCTCCTTCGCGGGCGCTAGGCGCACCTGCACGAGGTCGGCGGAGGGCAGACGCCGGGTCTGGCGGAGGAACTCGATGTGCTCGTCGTGGACGTTGGACCCGTCCCACGAGCTCGACAAGGCCAGCGACATGGCGACGTGGGAGGGCTACGGCGCGAAGCAGTGTCGAGCAAGAAGAAGGGCAGGAAGAAGAAGAGCAGGAAGAAGAAGAGCGGGGGGGATGGGGAGCGAGCGGGCCCGTGCCTCTCCCCCTCCCCTCTTACTTGTAGGCGCGTGCGCCGGAGACGAGGAGGCGCGGCGTGGGGGGTCGTGGGGATCAATCGTGCACATCTCCCCCACGCTCGCGTCATTTACGCGCCTTGATGGCACAGGGTAACGGCCGCGGGGAGGCGAGCGGCCCCCTCGGGCCATAGAAGATCTGCGCCCGGGCCGAGGCTGGGGAGTGGCGGGCCCGGGCCTGCGGCGGCGTCCCGTCGCGCGCGTGCGACGGTAGGATTTCCCCGCCACGTGGCTCGTCGTGGGGCCCGCGGCCGGCCCGCGGGTCAACCACGGTCGCCCTAATAAAGAAAAGTGTTCCGAGGCCGGCGGCGACAACCCAGTTGGCCCTGCACGGTATGAAGCCGGCCTAGCTTCCCGTCCGTTCATCTGCCGCGAAGCTCGCCCGCCTTCGGGGACTACTGTCGGGGTACGCAGCCACGGGTAGCCCAGCCGGCATCCCCTGGCCCCTCAGAAAAAATTGTGAGCCCGTCCGGCTCATAAGAAGACTCAAGACTTGGGCCGGCTCCCCCCTAGCCGGCTGACTTCCTGGCCGGCTTGGGGGGCGGCCCGCTCCTTTTTACCCCCGCAAAGAAAACTATGGAGGGCCGGCTACGGCAGGGCCGGCTATGGAAGGCCGGCTATAGACGGTCGGCTACCGCTGGGCCGGCTCCGATAAAGCAGTCAACGCCGTACCCGCGATGTACGCGTCCACTCTATGATGATGAAGCGGGGCGTGGCTACAGTGGAGCCTGCCACCCCCAAAACCCGGAGCACGCCTGGTACAGCGCGTCGTGCGGGCAGCCGCGGCCCGCCCGGCGCGGCACTGTAGCCACGGTGGCTCTGACGCCGTCCATGACGGGCCACCAGCGTGGCCCCCGAGGCGGTGGGCCCCTTCGGGCAGAGAGATGCCGAAGGCCGCCACACCCCCTCTCAAGCCGGCAAGACAGAGGGCCGGCTTGGCGTAGCCGGCCTGCCGCCTTCCTCGAAGGAGACGCCCACTAAGGAGACAAGGTGCGGCGGGGCTACAGTAATCGCCCGCCAGGGTGGCGTTGCTGTAGCCACGCTTACCCCGACCAAGCCTGCGCCAACTAACACGGAGCAACAGTAACCAGCCGCCGACCAGGCCCTGGCCCGTGGGGCCGGCCTGTCGACCCAGGAGCCGGCAGTCGGCGGGACCCACCAGCCGGCGGGCCCCAGAAGCCGGCGGAGAAGCCGGCGAACATAGCCACAGACAGCTGGGCCCAGTGCCCAGTCGGATTACCATTGTACCCCCGGGGGGTAGGCCTATATAAACCCCCCGGTGCACCCATGCAAAGGGTTGGACTCTCTTTCTAGACTTAGACGCGTACAAGGAGAAGAAGCAAGCTGAGCTAAGCCCTTCTTCCTCCTTCCACCCAAAACAGCTCAAGGAGCATTGTAGCCACCTGTGAACTTAGTAACCATGCGGAGCCCCCGCAGAGCAGCAGTAGGGGTGTTATCTCCCCGGAGAGCCCTGAAGCTGGGTAAGATTCGCCGGCGTGCATGCCTACGCCTCATCCCGTTTCCAGGCACCGGCGACGTTCTTTTGGCCCCCGCAATGATAAGCCACCTGTTGGCATATGTCGATCCTACCACCCGACACCAGGAGTCCGGCCGAAGGTATAGTCTGGCTATCCGGACACCCCCTAATCCAGGACTCCCTCACTCTGGATCTGGCTCGAGAGCGTTTAACTGATCCAGGGTCTGTTGGCCTGTCAACGCAGGTGGTGCAGAGTTTTTGACTACTCTACCTCTGATGAAGTTCTTCTTGTCTTTCCCGAACTTATGGCGAGGATCCAGGAACTGTCTATGCATGTCTAAGTCCGTCTGTTTCGCCTGGTCTTCTTTTTCAAGAAGTCTGCAACGGTCTGTAGCGCTTTTTAACTTTTCGTTCATCTCGGCCATCTCTTCCTTGCTTCGGCAATGAGCAGCCTGTTCAGCTCCCAGCTCTTCAAGGGCTTTCTTGGCGGCCGCATCACTTTCTCTGGCTTGTTCTTTAGCTCGGGCAAGTTCTGCCCTAAGACTCTCCACGGCGGCCGCACCATCTGCGTCAAGCACACACATCGTAAGACACAGGCATAAAACTGTTCTTACCTGATGCCGCCCGAGGAATTACATACCTTGAGCCTCATCAAGCAGCTTGTTGACAAGCGTGATGTCGGCATCTGCCACGTCCAGTTGCCACTTTAGTTCGGGAAAATCGTCAGTTCAGCTCAATTCCAGACACCATGCCGCCTACATTCAAAGGCGACATCTTAGACCTGGGATTATGATCCTCCGCGTGCTGTCATTTCTTGACGACGCGCAGAGTCTCAGGGGCTACTATCTACACAGGGCGCATCTTATTCATGCGCAACTGCCAAAAGTGTACATTATCTAATGTACCTCAAAACCCGTCAGTAAACTTTTGACGGCCTCATGCAATCCGCTCTTTGCGGATGAGATCCTTTCAATCACCGTGCCCATCAATGCACGGTGCTCCTCTGAGATACAAGCTCGCCCCAGCAGAATCTTTAGCTCCTCCGACCGAGCACCAGACGTTGTCGGGCTCGTCCCATGACCTCTTTCAAAGGCCGGACGCGGAGAACCTCGGGGGCCACATAGCTATCTTCCGCCCCTGCCGGATTCGGAGAAACCCTCCGCGACGACACCTCAGGGTCGCCCGCCTCGCTAGGCGGCACGGTAGGGGGAGGCGTCCCGCTCTCCATCATCTCCGAAAGGAGATCCCCCGAACACGAGCTCTGCTGAGAAGGGCTGAGGTCCGAGCTACAAGGTAAAAGTTTGGTTAATCTTCTCAGACATAAATCAAGGATTTCCCTCATCTCTCAAAAGGAAAATCTTTCTCTACTTACGGCTCGCTGGAGGGCTGATCCCCTTGAGGGCGTAGTCTGGCCGAGGAACTCCCCGGCGTCAGACCCTCTGACGAGGATTTTCTCTCCCGCTTCGCGGCCATGGTTTCCGGGTCGCCAGAGGTGGCTCTCTTCTTCCCCTTAGGAGAGGAATTGTCGGTTCCTCCCTTCGGAGCAGCCTCCTTCGAGGAGGCCATAGTTTCCTTGTCCTCCCCCTTGCTTCCCTCCAAAGGCATAATCTCCAGCATCCTGACCAGCACGGGATCCGACCTGGTTTCGGGAAGGGGAGCCGGACACCTGATCAGCTTTGCCTTCGCTATCCACTCCTGTTTAAAAGGACGGCTCTTTTAGGGGCAAGTTTATGACAATTATATGGGTAGAAGGTCCGGGCACAAGGTTGCTTACTTGAGTATCCGGGCGATTGCGGTTTAGGCCTGCGTCCTCGGTTAAATCCAGACACATCTCTTGTGATCCGAAGAACAGTTTATACATCTCCGCGGGCGTTGCGCCCATGAAGTTCTGGAGAGCTCGCGGTCCCTCTGGATTAAACTCCCACAGGCGAAGGGGGCGACGTTTGCCGGGCAATATTCGGCGAATCAGCATGACCTGCATCACCTTGACCAGGCTGAGGTCTACTTCCAAGAGATCCTTAATTCGGCCCTATAACAAGGGCACGTCTTTGGGCAAACCCCAATCTAACACTCTGTTGACCCATGACGCTAGCCGTGGTGGGGGACCCGAGCGAAAGGCAGGAGGCGCCACCCATTTGGTGCTCCGGGGAGCGGTGATATAAAACCACTCTCGTTGCCACAAGCCTAGATCCTCTTGAAAAGAGCCCTCGGGCCATGGAGCATCAGCATTTTTGCTTATAACAGCGCCTCCGCACTCTGCGTACCGTCCCTCGATCATCTTCGGCTCCACTTTGAAGGTCTTGAGCCATACTCCGAAGTGAGGGGTAACACGGATGAACACTTCGTACACAACGATAAACGAGGAGATATGGAGGATGGACTCCGGAGCTAAGTCCTGGAATTCCAGCCCGTAATAAAACAGCAGTCCCCTCACAAAGGGATCCATCGGGAAGCCTAACCCCCGAAGGAAGTGAGACATGAACACTACGCTCTCACCGGGCTGGGGACTGGGGATAGCCTGCCTTTGAGCAGGCAACTTATGCGAAATTTCGGCGGTCAAGAACTTAGCCTCTCTCAACTTTAGCACGTCCTCCTCCGTGACGGGGGAGGGCATCCATCGGCCTTGAAGGTCGGAACCGGATATTGTCGAAGGTCCGAGGCGCCCAGAATCTGGAGCCTAGGGTGTTGGAACTCGAGGCGACGGGCGAACTTGTTTTGGGATTGGAGAAAAGGATAAGGCCCTGGTCTCTTTATAAGAGGTTGAATACCAGGAGCCCTCCCCGTAACCGTTTGGGACTCGCCTTTAATCGAGAAAACATGCTAACAGGCACAATTGGGTTACCCACGTCCGTATTGATGAGAATCCCGTAAAAGGGGGGTACACGATCTCTGCTTTGACAAGACGTGCCAAGGAAACCACCTCGCAAAACACGCTGAGGTGGAAAGGTGAAAACGATTCGAGTAAAGGACTTGGCTGTAGTGTGATGACGCACTGCGGAACACGTCAGCAGATTTGATTTGTGTTAATATTATTCTCTCTATGGCAATATGTGGAAGTTTATTTTGCAGAGCCGGACACTACTCTTGTTGTTTACAATCTTCTATGAAGGACTTGGAGGACGAACCCGCCTTGCAATGCCGAAGACAATTTGCGCGCCGGACTTGTCGTCATTGAAGCCTGGTTTAGGGGCTACTGAGGGAGTCCTGGATTAGGGGGTGTTCGGGTAGCCGGACTATACCTTCAGCCGGACTCCAGGACTATGAAGATAGACTTCGTCCCATGTCCGGACGGGACTTTCCTTGGCGTGGAAGGCAAGCTTGGCGATGCGGATATTCAAGATCTCCTACCGTTGTAACCGACTCTACATAACCCTAACCCTATCCGGTGTCTATATAAACCGGAGGGTTGTAGTCCGTAGGCAATCAACTCCATAGATAACAATCATACCATAGGCTAGCTTCTAGGGTTTAGCCTCCTTGATCTCGTGGTAGATCTACTCTTGTACTACCCATATCATCAATATTAATCAAGCAGGACGTAGGGTTTTACCTCCATCAAGAGGGCCTGAACCTGGGTAAAACATCGTGTTCCCTGCCTCCTGTTACCATCCGGCCTAGACGCACAGTTCGGGACCCCCTACCCCAGATCCGCCGGTTTTGACACCGACACTCATATATTGTGCTTCAAAGTAGCACCATGATTTTCATATAGTGAGTCTCATAAGTTGTCTTGTTCATACTAGTGGGAATTTTTCATTATAGAACTTGGCTTGTATATTCCAACGATGGGCTTCCTCAAAATGCCCTAGGTCTTCATGAGCAAGCAAGTTAGATGCACACCCACTAGTTTTCTTTTGTTGAGCATTCTTAGCTCTAGTGCATCCGTTGCATGGCAATCCCTACTCCTTGCATTAACATCAATTGATGGGCATCTCCATAGCTCATTGATTAGCCTCGTTGATGTGAGACTTTCTCCTTTTTTGTCTTCTCCACACAATCCCCATCATTATATTCTATACCACCCATAGTGCTATGTCCATGGCTCGCGCTCATGTATTGCGTGAAGGTTGAAAAAGTTTGAGATTATTTGAGTATGAAACAATTGCTTGGCTTGTCATCGTGGGTATAGAAGTTCGGAACATCTTTGTGTGACGAAAATGAAGCATAGCCTAACTATATGAATTTGTAGGGATGAACTTCCTTTGGCCATGTTATTTTGAGATGACATAATTGTTTAATTAGTATGCTTGAAGTATTATCATTTTTATGTCAATATGAACTTTTGTCTTGTACCTTTCGGATCTGAATATTCATACCATGATTAAGGAGATTTACATTGAAATTATGCCAAAGTATCACTCCGCATCAAAAATTCTCTTTTTATCATTTACCTACTCGAGGACGAGCAGGAATTAAGCTTGGGGATGCCTGATACGTCTCCAACGTATCTATAATTTTTGATTGCTCCATGCTACTTGATCTACTGTTTTGGACTATATTGGGCTTTATTTTCCACTTTTATATTATTTTTGGGACTAACCTATTAACCGGAGGCCCAGCCCAGAATTGCTGTTTTTTTGCCTATTTCAGTATTTCGAGGAAACAGAATATCAAACGGAGTCCAAACGGAATGAAACCTTCGGGAATGTGATCTTCTCACCGAACGTGATCTAGGAGACTTGGACCCTACTCCAAGAAGTTTCTGGGGAGGTCACGAGGGTGGAGGGCGCCCCCCCCCCCCCGGGCGCGCCCCCCTGCCTCGTGGGCCCCTCGGAGCTCCACCGACGTGCTCCTTCCTCCTATGTATACCTACGTACCCCCATTAGACTAGGGACGGAGCCAAAAACCTAATTACACCGCCGCAACTTCTTGTATCCATGAGATCCCATCTTGGGGCCTGTTCCGGAGCTCCGCCGGAGAGGGCATCCATCACGGAGGGCTTCTACATCAACACCATAGCCCTTCCGATGAAGTGTGAGTAGTTTACTTCAGACCTTCGGGTCCATAGCTAGTAGCTAGATGGCTTCTTCTCTCTTTTTGGATCTCAATACAATGTTCTCCCCCTCTCTCATGGAGATCTATTCGATGTAATCTTCTTTTTGCGGTGTGTTTGTTGAGACCGATGAATTGTGGGTTTATGATCCAACTTATCTATGAATAATATTTGAATCTTCTCTGAATTCTTTTATGTATGATTGAGTTATCTTTGCAAGTCTCTTCGAATTATCCGTTTGGTTTGGCCAACTAGATTGGTAGTTCTTGCAATGGGAGAAGTGCTTAGCTTTGGGTTCAATCTTGCGGTGTCCTTACTCAGTGACAGAAAGAGTTGCAAGGCACATATTGTATTGTTGCCATCGAGGATAACAAGATGGGGTATTTATCATATTGCATGAATTTATTCCTCTACATCATGTCATCTTGCTTAAGGCTTACTCTGTTTTTAACTTAATACTCTAGATGCATGCTGGATAGCGGTCGATGAGTGGAGTAATAGTAGTAGATGCAGGCAGGAGTCGGTCTACTTGTCACGGATGTGATGCCTATATACATGATCATACCTAGATAACCTCATAACTATGCTCAATTCTATTAATTGCTCAACAGTAATTTGTTCACCCACCGTAGAATATCTATGCTCTTGAGAGAAGCCACTAGTGAAACCTATGGCCCCCGGGTCTATTCTCATCATATCAATCTCCATTAGTTTATTTTACTTGTTTTGCTTTTACTTTTCACTTTGCATCTTTATACCAAAAATACCAAAAATATTATCTCTATCAGATCTCACTCTCGTAAGTGACCGTGAAGGGATTGACAACCCCTAAGCGTTGGTTGCGAGTTGCTACCGTTTTGTGCAGGTACGAGGGACTTGCGCATGACCTCCTACTGGATTGATACCTTGGTTCTCAAAAACTGAGGAAAATACTTACGCTACTGTGCTGCATCACCCCCTCCTCTTTGGGGAAAACCAACGCTAGCTCGAGACGTAGCAAGAAGGATTTCTGGTGCCGTTGCCGGGGAGGCCTACGCCAAGTCAAGTCAAGATTTGCTCTCCCGTCAATGAGCCATTTCTGGCGCCGTTGCCGGGGAGGCCTACGCCAAGTCAAGTCAAGATTTACTCTCCCGTCAACGAGCCATTTCTGGCGCCATTGCCGGGGAAGCCTACGCAAAAGTCAACATACCAAGTACCCATCACAATCTCTATCTCTCGCATTACATTATTTGCCATTTGCCTCTCATTTTCCTCTCCCCCACTTCACCCTTGCCTTTTTATTCGCCCTCTCTTTCCCTTTGCCTTTTGTTTGCTCGTGTGTTAGTTTGCTTGCTTGTCGTGATGGCCCAAGATGCTACCAAATTGTGTGACTTAACCAATACCAATAACAATGATTTCCTTAGCACTCTGATTGCTCCTCTTGCCAATACTGAATCTTGTGAAATCAATACTGCTTTGTTGAATCTTGTTATGAAAGATCAATTCGCCGGCCTTCCTAGTGAAGATGCCGCTACTCATCTAAATGGCTTTGTTGATTTATGTGATATGCAAAAGAAAAAGGATGTCGATAATGATGTCGTTAAATTGAAGTTATTTCCTTTTTCGCTTAGAGATCGTGCTAAAGCGTGGTTTTCATCTTCGCCTAAAAATAGTATTGATTCTTGGAACAACTGCAAAGATGCTTTTATCTCTAAGTATTTTCCTCCCGCTAAGATTATCTCTCTTAGGAATGATATTATGAATTTTAAGCAACTTGATCATGAACATGTTGCACAAGCTTGGGAGAGAATGAAATTAATGCTACGTAATTGTCCTACTCATGGTTTGAACTTATGGATGATTATACAAAAATTTTATGCTGGATTGAATTTTGCTTCTAGAAATCTTTTAGATTCGGCCGCGGGAGGCACTTTTATGGAAATCACTTTAGGAGATGCTACTAAACTCCTAGATAATATTATGGTCAATTATTCTCAATGGCATACTAAAAGATCTACTAATAAAAATGTGCATGCTATAGAAGAAATCAATGTTTTGAGTGAAAAGATGGATGAACTTAGGAATTTATTTGTTAAGAGTGTTTCTTATGATCCCAATAATGTGCCTTTATCTACTTTGCTTGAGAATAATAATGAATCTATGGATGTGAATTTTGTTGGTAGGAATAGTTTTGGTAACAACGCGTATAGAGGGAATTTTAATTCTAGGCCTTATCCTAGTAATCCTTCTAATAATTATGGAAATTCCTACAACAACTCTTATGCAAATTTTAATAAGATGCCCTCTGAATTTTAGAGTAGTGTTAAAGAGTTTATGAATTCGCAAAAGAATTTCAATGCTTTGCTTGAAGAGAAATTGCTTAAAGTTGATGATTTGGCTAGGAACGTTGATAGAATTTCTCTTGAGGTTGATTCTTTAAAGCTTAGATCTATTCCTCCTAAGCATGATATCAATGAGTCTCTCAAAGCCATGAGAATTTCCATTGATGAGTGCAAAGAAAGAACCGCTAGGATGCGTGCTTACAAAGATGCCTTTATTAAAGCGTGTTCTTCTAAATCCTATGAAAATCAAGATGAAGATCTGAAAGTTATTGATGTGTCCCCTATTAAATCGTTGTTTTGCAATGTGAATCTTGATGAATCTGATTATGATCTTCCCTTACCTAGAAGGCATTCTAAGAATTCTGAGTTTTTAGATCCTGATGATGAAATTGATAAAAAAGGATTGAAAGAAATAAAAATCTAGATATTGCTAAACCCACTATTTTGGATCTCAAGGAATTTAACTATGAAAATTGCTCTTTAATTGATTGTATTTCCTTGTTGCAATCCGTGTTAAAATCTCCTCATGCTTATAGTCGAAATAAGGCCTTTACCGAACACATTGTTGACGCCTTAATGCAATCTTATGAAGAAAAGCTTGAGTTGAAAGTTTCTATCCCTAGAAAACTCCATGATGAGTGGGAACCTATAATTAATATTAAAATTAAAAATTATGAGTTTCATGCTTTGTGTGATTTGGGTGCTAGTGTCTCTACTATCCCCAAAGCTTTGTGTGATTTGTTAGATTTCCGTGACTTTGATGATTGCTCTCTAAACTTGCATCTTGCGGATTCCACTATTAAAAAGCCTATAGGAAGAATTAATGATGTTCTTATTGTTGCAAATAGGAATTATGTGCCCGTAGATTTTATCGTTCTTGATATAGATTGCAATCCTTCATGTCCTATTATTATTGGTAGACCTTTCCTTAGAACGATTGGTGCAATTATTGATATGAAGGAAGGGAATATTAAATTGCAATTTCCCTTAAAGAAGGGCATGTAACACTTTCCTAGAAAAAAAATAAAATTACCATATGAATCTATCATGAGAGCCACTTATGGATTGCCTACCAAAGATGGCAATACCTAGATCTATCCTTGCTTTTATGCCTAGCTAGGGGCGTTAAACGATAGCGCTTGTTGGGAGGCAACCCAATTTTATTTTGTGTTTTTTGTTTTTGATTCTGTTTAGGAATAAATAATCCATTAGATTCTGTTTAGATGTGGTTTTATCTTTTAATTAGTGTTTGTGCCAAGTTAAACCTATTAGATCTTCTTGGAAGATAGTTATTTGATCTTGCTGTAATTTCCAGAATCTTTGCGCTCAGTGCCCGAATTGTCAAAAATCACCAGAACGTGATAAAATAGTGATTCCAATTGATGCGGATCAATAAACAAATTTCCCAGGTCGTATAATTATGGTAGAATTTTTTGGGTTCCAGAAGTTTGCGTTAGTAATAGATTACTACAGACTGTTCTGTTTTTGACAGATTCTGTTTTGCGTGTGTTGTTTGCTTATTTTGATGAATCTATGGCTATTAAAATAGTTTATAAACCATAGAGAAGTTGGAATACAGTAGGTTTAACACCAATACAAATAAAGAACAAGTTCACTACAGTACCTTAAAGTAGTCTTTTGTTTTCTTTCTCTAACGGAGCTCACGAGATTTCTATTGAGTTTTGTGTTGTGAAGTTTTCAAGTTTTGGGTGAATTCTTTTGATGGATTATGGAACAAGGAGTGGAAAGAGCCTAAGCTTGGGGATGCCCATGGCACCCCCCAAGATAATCCATGGACACCAAAAAGTCAAAGCTTGGGGATGCCCCGGAAGGCATCCCCTCTTTCGTCCACTTCCATCGGTAATTTACTTGGAGCTATATTTTTATTCACCACATGATATGTGTTTTGCTTGGAGCGTCTTGTATTATTTGTGTCTTTGCTTGTTAGTCTACCACAATCATCCTTGCTGTACACACCTTTTGAGAGAGCCATGTATGAATTGAAATTTGTTAGAATACTCTATGTGCTTCACTTATATCTTTTGAGCTTGATAGTTTACTCTATGTGCTTCACTTATATCTTTTTGAGCGTGATAATTTTTGCTCTAGTGCTTCACTTAGATCTTTTAGAGCACGGTGGTGGTTTGTTTTCAAGAAACTTGATCTCTCATGCTTCACTTAGATTATTTTGAGAGTCGTTAATAGCATGGTAATTTGCTTAATGTTAATATACTTGGTATTGAAGATATGTGAAACTTTCTTTTTAGTGGGTTGAATACTAAGATAAGTTTGATGCTTGATAATTGTTTTGAGATATGGAGGTGATAATATCATATCGTGCTAGTTGAGTAGTTGTGAATTTGAGAAATACTTGTGTTGAAGTTAGCAAGTCCCGTAGCATGCACGTATGGTTAAAGTTGTGTAACAAGTTTGAAGCATGAAGTGTACCTGGCTTGTGCATCCTTATGAGTGGCGGTCGGGGACGAGCGATGGTCTTTTCCTACCAATCTATCCCCCTAGGAGCATGCGCGTAGTACTTGATTTATGATGACTTCTAAATTTTTGCAATAAGTATATGAGTTCTTTTGACTAATGTTGAGTCCATGGATTATACGCACTTTTACCTTTCCGCCATTTGCTAGCCTCTTCGGTACCGTGCATTGCCCTTTCTCACATTGAGAGTTGGTGCAAACTTCGCCGGTGCATCCAAACCCCGTGATATGATATGCTCTTTCACACATAAACCTCCCTATATCTTCCTCAAAACAGCCACCATACCTACCAATCATGGCATTTCCATAGTCATTCCGAGATATATTGCCATGCAACTTCCATCATCATCATCATCATCATCATCATCATCATCATCATGACATGCTTTACTTTTGTCATATTGCCATTGCATGATCTTGTAGTTGACATCGTATTTGTGGAAAAGCCACCATGCATTATTTTTCATACATGTCACTCTTGATTCATTGCACCATCCCGGTACACCGCCGGAGGCATTCATATAGAGTCATATCTTGTTCTAGTATCGAGTTGTAATCATTATGTTGTAATCAATAGAAGTGTGATGATCATCATTATTAGAGCATTGCCCAATCAAAAAAAGAGAAAGTCCAAAAATAAAAAAAGAAAGGCCCAAAAAAAGGAGAAAATGAAAAGGGCAATGCTACTATCTCTTTTTCCACACTTGTGCTTCAAAGTAGCACCTGTTCTTCATGTAGTGAGTCTCGTTGAGGGAGTCCTGGATTAGGGGGTGTTCAGGTAGCCGGACTATACCTTCAGCCGGACTCCAGGACTATGAAGATACAAGATTGAAGACTTCGTCCCGTGTTCGGATGGGACTTTCCTTGGCGTGGAAGGCAAGCTTGGAGATGCGGATATTCAAGATCTCCTACCGTTGTAACCGAGTCTACGTAACCCTAACCCTATCCGATGTCTATATAAACCGGAGGGTTGTAGTCCGTAGGCAATCAACTCCATAGATAACAATCATACCATAGGCTAGCTTCTAGGGTTTAGCCTCCTTGATCTCGTGGTAGATCTACTCTTGTACTACCCATATCATCAATATTAATCAAGCAGGACATAGGGTTTTACCTCCATCAAGAGGGCCCGAACCTAGGTAAAACATCGTGTTCCCTGCCTCCTGTTACCATCCGGCCTAGACGCACAGTTCGGGACCCCCTACCCGAGATCCGCCGGATTTGACACCGACATTGGTGCTTTCATTGAGAGTTCCTCTGTGTCGTCGCCTTTAGGCCCGATGGCTCCTTTGATCATCAACAACGATACGGTCCAGGGTGAGACTTTTCTCCATGGACAGATCTTCATCTTCGGCGGCTTTGCACTACGGGCCAATTCGCTTGGCCACCTGGAGCAGATCAAAAGCTACGCCCCTGGCCATCAAGTCAGGTTTGGAAGCCTAAACTACATGGCAGATATCCGCGGAGATTTGATCTTTGACAGATTCGAGCGACAACCAAGCGCGCTGCACTGTCTCGCGGGGCATGATCTAGCTCTGTCACCGAACAGTATCCCGGAGGCCGCAAACGCACCAGCTCTGACCCTTAATTCAGAGCCAGTTGTGTCAATCGAGGATGAGCGGTTGCACGTCACCTCGGGGGCTGCGATCTCAAAGGCGATCGAGCCGAACGCCGGCCCCACACTCCGTGTGACTCACGACTCCGAGGATCCGGACTCCTCTCCGGACTCCGAACCCCCCGCGCCCCTGCCGATCGAATCCGATTGGGCGCCAATAATGGAGTTCACCGCCGCGGACATCCTTCAGCACTCGCCTTTTGGCGATATCCTGAATTCTCTCAAGTCTCTCTCTTTATCAGGAGAGCCCTGGCCGAACTACGGTCAGCGAGGATGGGATACGAACGATGAAGAAATTCAAAGCCCACCCACCACCCACTTGGTAGCCACTGTCGACAATTTAAACGACGTGCTCAACTTCGACTCCGGAGACATCGACGGCATGGATGACGATGCAAGAGATACCGATGAACCAACGCCCATAGGGCATTGGACAGCCACCTCATCTCACAATGTGTACATGCATGGTGGATACCCCTAAAGGAAGCGACAACGAGGAAAAGGGGGATGGAACGGGAGATCGACCCCCCGAAAAGCAATCAAAGCGTCGGCGTAAATGCCGACCCAAGCCCCACCTCGATAAAAACCCAGCCATAGAGCAGGACGAGCCGGTAGACGACGAACAGGCCTTAGAGCAACCGTCCGAATAGGGCAACACGGATAGAGAAACCGAACATCCCTCCTCCGGCGAAAACGGCATTCCGGACGACCTCACGCCGGATAAACCCATGGAGCAGAAGAATCTCCACGAGAGGCTCGTTGCAACTGCACGCAGCCTGAAAAAGCAGAAGCAGAAGCTAAAAACAGCGGAAGATGCACTCCGGATTAGATGGAGCAAAGTAATCAATACCGCAGATAAATATGGCGACGGTCGCCGCACTAAAAGCTATCCGAAAAGAAATCTACTGCCTGAATTCGACGAAGAGGCCCTAGAGCCCTCGCATTCAAAAAATAAGAAAGCCACAGGATCGGATAGACGACCCCATAAAGCGGCAAGCGGCGCCGCACTTTAATTGGCATGCGACCCACCTAAGGATTCGCATCATGGCCCGGTTAGGTCCATTTATGGGCCAAGAAAGCAAGCTCTCGTAAGCAATGCTATGAAGCCATCATCAGAATCCGGCACACCCAAATACAAGGGCGCCGCACACCCTCTATGTTTCACTGATGAGGTCCTGGACTATGAATTTCCAGAGGGATTCAAACCGGTAAACATAGAGGCATATGATGAAACAACAGACCCTGGAGTTTGGATCGAGGATTATATCCTCCACATACACATGGCTAGAGGAGATGATCTTCACGCCATAAAATATTTACCCCTTAAGCTTAAAGGGCCAGCCCGGCATTGGCTTAAAAGCCTTCCCGAAAACACAATTAGAAGCTGGGAAGAGCTCGAGGATGCTTTCCGAGCAAACTTTCAAGGGACCTATGTCCGCCCTCCGGATGCAGACGATCTTAGTCACATAACTCAACGACCCGTAGAATTAGCTCGGTAGTTCTGGAATAGATTCCTCACTAAAAAAGAATCAGATAGTCGACTGTCCGGACGCTGAAGCCTTAGCAGCTTTCAGGCATAACGTCCGAGACGAATGGCTCACCAGACACCTCGGCCAAGAAAAGCCAAGAACAATGGCCGCACTAACAAACCTCATGACCCACTTTTGTGCAGGGGAGGACAGCTGGTTGGCAAGGTGCAGCCCCAGCGACCCAAGTACATCCGAAACTAGGGATGGAAACGGAAAACCGTGACGCAACAAGGACCGTCGCCGGACTAAGGACAAAAGCCCAAAGAGCACGGCAGTCAATGCCGGATTCAAAGGCTCACGACAAAATCAGGCAAAATCGCCCCCCAAGGATAACAGGGACGATCCATCCAACCTAAATAAAATCCTGGACAGGATATGTCAGATACACAGTACTCCCGGGAAGCCTGCTAACCATACCCACAGAGACTATTGGGTTTTCAAACAATCCGGCAGACTCAATGCCGAACACAAGGGGCTATCAAGAATGCAGGCTGGACTGCCTTGATACTCCACCCAATAATTGGCGGACTCCGGTTTTCAAATGTCCTTATGGACGGCGGCAGTGGACTAAACCTGATATATCAGGATACAATCCAGCACATGGGGAGAAACCCAGCAAGAATCTGCCGCAGCAAAACCTCCTTTCAAGGGGTAATACCTGGTCCGGACACCCATTGCATGGGTTTTCTCCGGCTCGAAGTCATATTCGGCTCTGCCGATAACTTCCGCCGCGAAAAGCTGACCTTCCATATCGTCCCGTTCTCAAGTCGCTATCAAGCACTACTGGGACGCGAAGCTTTCGCTCACTTTTACGCAATACCGCATTATGCATCTCTTACGCTTAAGATGCCCGGTCCACGAGGCATCATCTCTTTGAAGGGGAAGCACTAAAGTGCGCCTCCCCAAGCGGAGGACTGTACGGCCGCTTTGAAGGCCCCACAGCAAAATGGCCTCACCGGCCAAAAAACATCGAAATAGGTCATTCAAGACCACGAACGCGGATAGACGAGTTCGGTGCAAAATCATCATTGATGCAGGCTTAGTGGCCATATATGTTGGGGAACGTAGTAATTTCAAAAACTTTCCTACGCACACGCAAGATCATGGTGATGCATAGCAACGAGAGGGGAGAGTGTTGTCTACGTACCCTCGTAGACCGAAGCGAAAGCACTGACGCAACATAGAGGAAGTAGTCGTACGTCTTCCTGGTCCAACCGATCCAAGCACCATTACTCTGGCACCTCCGAGTTCTTGACACACGTACAGCTCGATGACGCACCCCGGGCTCCGATCTAGCAAAGCTTCGGGGAGGAGTTTCGTCAGCACGACGGCGTGGTGACGATCTTGATGTTTAACCGTCGCAGGGCTTCGCCTAAGCACCGCTACAATATGATCGAGGTGTAATATCGTGGAGGGGGGCACCGCACATGGCTAAGGAACGATCACGAAGATCAACTTGTGTGTCCTAGGGTGCCCCCCTGCCCCCGTATATAAAGGAGCAAGGGGGAGGCCGGCCGGCCCTTGGGTGCGCCAAGGAGAGGGGGGGAGTCCTCCTCCTAGTGGGAGTAGGACTCCCCTTTCCTAGTCCAACTAGGAATAGGGAGGGGGAAGGAAAGAGAGGGAGAGGGAGCGGGAAAGGGGGGGGCGCCCCCCCCCCTCCTAGTCCTATTCGGACTCCCCATGAGGGGGGGGCGCCACCTCCTGGGCTGCTGCCCTCTCTCTCCCCTCAGGCCCAATAACGCCCATTACTTCCCCGGGGGGTTTCGGTAACCCCTCCGGCACTCCGGTTTTATCCAAAATCACCCGGAACAATTCCAGTGTCCGAATATAGTCGTCCAATATATCGATCTTTATGTCTCGACCATTTCGAGACTCCTTGTCATGTCCATGGTCACATCCGGGACTCCGAACAACCTTCGGTACATCAAAATACATAAACTCATAATAACTGTCATCGTAACGTTAAGCGTGCGGACCCTACGGTTCGAGAATAATGTAGACATGACCGAGATACGTCTCCGGTCAATAACCAATAGCGGGACCTGGATGCCCATATTGGCTCCTACATATTCTACGAAGATCTTTATTGGTCAGACCGCATAACAACATACGTTGTTCCCTTTGTCATCGGTATGTTACTTGCCCGAGATTCGATCGTCGGTATCCAATACGTAGTTCAATCTCATTATCGGCAAGTCTCTTTACTCGTTCCGTAATACATCATCTCACAACTAACACATTAGTTGTAATGCTTGCAAGGCTTATGTGATGTGCATTACCGAGAGGGCCCAGAGATACCTCTCCGACATTCGGAGTGACAAATCCTAATCTCGAAATACGCCAACCCAACAAGTACCTTTGGAGACACCTGTAGAGCACCTTTATGATCACCCAGTTACGTTGTGACGTTTGGTAGCACACAAAGTGTTCCTCCGGTAAACGGGAGTTGCATAATCTCATAGTCATAGGAACATGTATAAGTCATGAAGAAAGCAATAGCAACATACTAAACGATCGGGTGCTAAGCTAATGGAGTGGGTCATGTCAATCAGATCATTCAACTAATGATGTGACCTCGTTAATCAAATAACAACTCTTTGTTCATGGTTAGGAAACATAACCATCTTTGATTAACGAGCTAGTCAAGTAGAGGCATACTAGTGACACTCTGTTTGTTTATATATTCACACATGTATTATGTTTTCGGTTAATACAATTCTAGTATGAATAATAAACATTTATCATGATATATGAGGAAATAAATAAAAACTTTATTATTGCCTCTAGGGCATATTTCCTTCAGTCTCCCACTTGCACTAGAGTCAATAATCTAGATTACACAGTAATGATTCTAACACCCACCCCGCAAAAAAAATGATTCTAACACCCATGGAGCCTTGGTGCTGATCATGTTTTGCTCGTGGAAGAGGCTTATTCAATGGGTCTGCTACATTCAGATCCGTATGTATCTTACAAATCTCTATGTCTCCCACCTGGACTAGATCCCGGATGCAATTGAAGCGTCTCTTGATGTGCTTGGTTCTTTTGTGAAATCTGGATTCCTTTGCCAAGGCAATTGCACCAGTATTGTCACAAAAGATTTTCATTGGACCCGATGCACTAGGTATGACACCTAGATCGGATATGAACTCCTTCATCCAGACTCCTTCGTTTGCTGCTTCCGAAGCAGCTATGTATTCCGCTTCACATGTAGATCCCGCCACGACGCTTTGTTTAGAACTGCACCAACTGACAGCTCCACCGTTTAGTGTAAACACGTATCCGGTTTGCGATTTAGAATCGTCCAGATCAGTGTCAAAGCTTGCATCAACGTAACCGTTTACAATGAGCTCTTTGTCACCTCCATATACGAGAAACATATCCTTAGTCCTTTTCAGGTACTTTAGGATGTTCTTGACCGTTGTCCAGTGATCCACTCCCGGATTACTTTGGTACCTCCCTGCTAAACTTACGGCAAGGCACACATCAGGTCTGGTACACAGCATTGCATACATGATAGAGCCTATGGCTGAAGCATAGGGAACATCTTTCATTTTCTCTCTATCTTCTGCAGTGGTCGGGCATTGAGTCTGACTCAACTTCACACCTTGTAACACAGGCAAGAACCCTTTCTTTGCTTGGTCCATTTTGAACTTCTTCAAAATCTTGTGAAGGTATGTGCTTTGTGAAAGTCCAATTAAGCGTCTTGATCTATCTCTATAGATCTTTATGCCTAATATGTAAGAAGCTTCACCGAGGTCTTTCATTGAAAAACTCTTATTCAAGTATCCCTTTATGCTATCCAGAAATTCTATATCATTTCCAATCAGTAATATGTCATCCACATATAATATCAGAAATGCTACGGAGCTCCCACTCACTTTCTTGTAAATACAGGCTTCTCCGAAAGTCTGTATAAAACCAAATGCTTTGATCACACTATCAAAGCGTTTATTCCAACTCCGAGAGGCTTGCACCAGTCCATAAATGGATCGCTGGAGCTTGCACACTTTGTTAGCTCCCTTTGGATCGACAAAACCTTCCGGTTGCATCATATACAACTCTTATTCCAGAAATCCATTCAGGAATGCAGTTTTGACATCCATCTGCCAAATTTCATAATCATAAAATGCGGCAATTGCTAACATGATTCGGACAGACTTAAGCATCACTACGGGTGAGAAGGTCTCATCATAGTCAACCCCTTGAACTTGTCGAAAACCTTTTGCGACAAGTCGAGCTTTGTAGACAGTAATATTACCGTCAGCGTCAGTCTTCTTCTTGAAGATCCATTTATTCTCAATTTCTTGCCGATCATCGGGCAAGTCAACCAAAGTCCATACTTTGTTCTCATACATGGATCCCATCTCAGATTTCATGGCTTCAAGCCATTTTGCGGAATCTGGGCTCACCATCGCTTCTTCATAGTTCGTAGGTTCATCATGATCTAGCAGCATGATTTCCAGAACAGGATTACCATACCACTCTGGCGCGGTTCTCACTCTGGTTGATCTACGAGGTTCAGTAGTATCTTGTCCTGAAGTTTCATGATCATTATTATTAGCTTCCTCAGTAATTGGTGTAGGTGTCACAGAAACCGGTTTCTGTGATGTACTACTTTCCAATAAGGGAGGAGGTACAGTTACCTCATCAAGTTCTACTTTCCTCCCACTCACTTCTTTCGAGAGAAACTCCTTCTCAAGAAAGTTTCCGAATTTAGCAAGAAAAGTCTTGCCTTTGGATCTGTGATAGAAGGTGTACCCAACAGTATCTTTTGGGTATCCTATGAAGACACACTTTTCCGATTTGGGTTTGAGCTTATCAGGATGAAACTTTTTCACATAAGCATCACAACCCCAAACTTTTAAGAAATGACAACTTTGGTTTCTTGCTAAACCATAGTTCATATAGTGTCGTCTCAACGGATTTAGATGGTGCCCTATTTAACGTGAATGCAGCTGTCTCTAATGCATAACCCCAAAACGATAGTGGTAAATCGGCAAGAGACATCATAGATTGCACCATATCTAATAAAGTACGGTTACGATGTTCGGACACACCATTACACTGTGGTGTTCCAAGTGGCGTGAGTAGTGAAACTATTTCACATTGTTTTAACTGAAGGCCAAACTCGTAACTCAAATATTTTACCTTTGCGATCATATCGTAGAAACTTTTATTTTCTTGTTACGATGATTCTCCACTTCACTCTGAAATTCTTTGAACTTTTCAAATGTTTCAGTCTTGTGTTGCATCAAGTAGATATACCCATATCTGCTCAAATCATCTGTGAAGGTCAGAAAATAATGATACTTGCCGCGAGCCTCAACACTCATTGGATCGCATACATCAGTATGTATTATTTCCAATAAGTTAGTTGCTTGCTCTATTGTTCCGGAGAACGGAGTCTTAGTCATCCTGCCCATGAGGTATGGATCGCAAGCATCAAGTGATTCATAATCAAGTGATTCCAAAAGCCCATCAGCATGGAGTTTCTTCATGCGCTTTACACCAATATGACCTAAACGGCAGTGCCACAAATAAGTTGCACTATCATTATTAACTTTGCATCTTTTGGTTTCAATATTATGAATATGTGTATCACTACGATCGAGATCCAGTGAACCATTTTCATTGGGTGTGTAACCATATAAGGTTTTATTCTTGTAAACAGAACAACAATTTATTCTTTTACTTAAATGAATAACCGTATTACAATAAACATGATCAAATCATATTCATGCTCAACGCAAACACCAAATAACACTTATTTAGGTTCAACACTAATCCCGAAAGTATAGGGAGTGTGCGATGATGATCATATCAATTTTGGAACCAATTCCAACACACATCGTTACTTCACCCTTAACTAGTCTCTGTTTATTCTGCAACTCCCGTTTCGAGTTACTAATCTTAGCAACTGAACTAGTATCAAATACTGAGGGGTTTCTATAAACACTAGTAAAGTACACATCAATAACATGTATATCAAATATACTTATGTTCACTTTGCCATCCTATTTATCCGCCAATCACTTGGGGTAGTTCTGCTTCCAGTGACAAGTCCCTTTGCAGTAGAAGCACTTAGTCTCAGGCTTAGGATCAGACTTGGGCTTCTTCACTTGAGCAGCAACTTGCTTGCCGTTCTTCTTGAAGTTCCCCTTCTTCCCTTTGCCCTTTTCTTGAAACTAGTGGTCTTGTCAACCATCAACACTTGATGTTTTTCTTGATTTCTACCTTCATTGATTTTAGCATCACGAAGAGCTTGGGAGTTGTTTCCGTTATCCCTTGCATATTATAGTGCATCACGAAGTTCTACTAACTTGGTGATGGTGACTAGAGAATTCTGTCAATCACTATCTTATTTGGAAGATTAACTCCCACTTGATTCAAGCGATTGTAGTACCCAGACAATCTGAGCACATGCTCACTAGTTGAGCGATTCTCCTCCATCTTTTAGCTATAGAACTTGTTGGAGACTTCATATCTCTCAACTCGGGTATTTGCTTGAAATATTAAATTCAACTCCTGGAACATCTCATATGGTCCATGACGTTCAAAACGTCTTTGAAGTCCCGATTCTAAGCCATTAAGCATCGTGCACTAAACTATCAATTAGTCATCATATTGAGCTAGCCAAACGTTCATAACGTCTGCATCTGCTCCTGCAATAGGTCTGTCACCTAGCGGTGCATCAAGGACATAATTTTTCTGTGCAGCAATGAGGATAAACCTCAGATCACGGATCCAATCCGCATCATTGCTACTAACATCTTTCAACACAATTTTCTCTAGGAACATATCAAAATAAACACAGGGAAGCAACAACGTGAGCTATTGATCTACAACATAATTTGCAAAATACTACCAGGACTAAGTTCATGATAAATTTAAGTTCAATTTAATCATATTACTTAAGAACTCCCACTTAGATAGACATCCCTCTAATCCTCTAAGTGATCACGTGATCCAAATCAACTAAACCATGTCCGATCATCACGTGAGATGGGGTAGTTTCATTGGTGAACATCACTATGTTGATCATATCTACTATATGATTCACGCTCGACCTTTCGGTCTCCGTGTTCCGAGGCCATATCTGTATATGCTTGGCTCATCAAGTATAACCTGAGTATTCCGCGTGTGCAACTGTTTTGCACCCGTTGTATTTGAACGTAGAGCCTATCACACCCGATCATCACGTGGTGTCTCAGCACGAAGAACTTTCGCAACAGTGCATACTCAGGGAGAACACTTCTTGATAATTTAGTGAGAGATCATCTTATAATGCTACCGTCAATTAAAGCAAGATAAGATGCATAAAAGATAAACATCACATGCAATCAATATAAGTGATATGATATGGCCATCATCATCTTGTGCCTGTGATCTCCATCTCCGAAGCACCGTAATGATCACCATCGTCACCGGCGCGACACCTTGATCTCCATCATAGCATGGTTGTCGTCTCGCCAATCTTATGCTTCCATGACTATCGCTACCGCTTAGTGATAAAGTAAAGCATTACAGCACAATTGCATTGCATACAATAAAGCGACAACCATATGGCTCCTGCCAGTTGCCGATAACTCGGTTACAAAACATGATCATCTCATACAATAAAATTAGCATCACGTCTTGACCATATCACATCACAACATGCCCTGCAAAAACAAGTTAGACGTCCTCTACTTTGTTTGTTGCAAGTTTTACGTGGCTGCAACGGGCTTAAGCAAGAACCAATCTTACCTACGCATCGAAACCACAATGATAGTTTGTCAAGTTGGTGCCGTTTTAACCTTCGCAAGGACCGGGTGTAGCCACACTCAGTTCAACTAAAGTTGGAGAAACAGTCACCCGCAAGCCACCTATGTGCAAAGCACGTCGGGAGAACCGGTCTCGCGTAAGCGTACGCGTAATGTCGGTCCGGGCCGCTTCATCCAACAATACCGCCGAACCAAAGTATGACATGCTGGTAGGCAGTATGACTTATATCGCCCATAACTCACTTGTGTTCTACTCGTGCATATAACATCAACACATAAAACCTAGGCTCTGATACCACTGTTGGTGAACGTAGTAATTTCAAAAAAATTCCTACGCACACGCAAGATCATGGTGATGCATAGCAACGAGAGGAGAGTGTGATCTACGTACCCTAGTAGATCGACAACGGAAGCGTTTGGTTGATGTAGTCGTACGTCTTCACGGTCCAACCGATCAAGCACCAAAACTACGGCACCTCCGAGTTTTAGCACACATTCAGCTCGATGACGATCCCCGGACTCCGATCTAGCAAAGTGTCGGGGAAGAGTTCCGTCAGCACGACGGCGTGGTGACGATCTTGATGTACTACTGTCGCAGGGCTTCGCCTAAGCACCGCTACAATATTATCGAGTACTATGGTGGCAGGGGGCGCCGCACACGGCTAAGAATAAGATCACGTGGATCAACTTGTGTTCCTGGGGTGCCCCTTGCCTCAGTATATAAACGATGGAGGAGGAGGAGGCCAGCCAAGGCAATTGGTGCGGCCAGGATGTGGAGTCCTACTAGGACTCCAAGTCCTAGTAGGAGTCCACCAAGAGGGGAGGAAGGGAGAAGGAAGTGGAGGAGAAGGAAAGGTGGCCGGCCCCCTTTTCCCTAGTCCAATTCGGACCAGAGGGGAGGGGGCGCAGCAGCCCCTTGGCCCTTTCTCCTCTTCCCACTAAAGCCCATCAAGGCCCATTGCTTCTCCCGTAACTACCCGGTACTCCAAAAAATACCCGAATCACTCGGAACCTTTCCGATGTCCGAATATAGTCGTCCAATATATCGATCTTTACATATCAACCATTTTGAGACTCCTCGTCATGTCCCCGATCTCATCCGGGACTCCGAACTCCTTCGGTACATCAAAACTCATAAACTCATAATATAACTGTCATCGAAACCTTAAGCGTGCGGACCCTACGGGTTCGAGAACAATGTAGACATGACCGAGACATGTCTCCGGTCAATAACCAATAGCGGGACCTGGATGCCCATATTGGCTCCTACATATTCTACTAAGATCTTTATCGGTCAGACCGCATAACAAAATACGTTGTTCCCTTTGTCATCGGTATGTTACTTGCCCGAGATTCGATCGTCGGTATCCAATACCTAGTTCAATCTCGTTACCGTCAAGTCTCTTTACTCGTTCTGTAATACATCATCTCACAACTAACTCATTAGTTGCATTGCTTGCAAGGCTTAAGTGATGTGCATTACCGAGAGGGCCCAGAGATACCTCTCCGACAATCGGAGTGACAAATCCTAATCTCGAAATACGCCAACCCAAAATGTACCTTTGGAGACACCTGTAGAGCTCCTTTATAATCACCCAGTTACGTTGTGACGTTTGGTAGCACACAAAGTGTTCCTCCGGCAAACGGGAGTTGCATAATCTCATAGTCATAGGAACATGTATAAGTCATGAAGAAAGCAATAGCAACATACTAAATGATCGGGTGCTAAGCTAATGGAATGGGTCATGTCAATCAGATCATTCATCTAATGATGTGATCCCGTTAATCAAATAACAACTCTTTGTCCATGGTTAGGAAACATAACCATCTTTGATTAACGAGCTAGTCAAGTACAGGCATACTAGTGACACTCTGTTTGTCTATGTATTCACACATGTATTATGTTTCCGGTTAATACAATTCTAGCATGAATAATAAACATTTATCGTGAAATAAGGAAATAAATAATAACTTTAGTATTGCCTCTAGGGCATATTTCCTTCACTACCCCCCTGGGCGCGCTAGATGACCCACAATATAGGGGGTCTATCATAGTCCTTTCGATAAGTAAGTGTGCCGAACCCAATGAGGAGCAGAAGGAAATGATAAGCGGTTTCCAGCATGGTATTCTCTGCAAGTACTGAAATAAGTGGTAACAGATAGTTTTGTGATAGGATAATTTGTAACGAGCAACAAGTAACAAAAGTAAATAAAGTGCAGCAAGGTGGCCCTATCCTTTTTGTAGCAAAGGACAAGCCTGGACAAACTCTTATTTAGAGAAAAGCGCTCCCGAGGACACATGGGAATATCGTCAAGCTACTTTTCATCACGCTCATGTGATTCACGTTTGGTACTTTGATAATTTGGTATGTGGGTGGACCGGTGCTTGGGTGCTGCCCTTACTTGGACAAGAATCCCACTTATGATTAACCTCTATTGCACGCATCCGCAACTACAACAAAAGTATTAAAGTAAACCTAACCATAGCATGAAACATATGGACCCAAATCAGCCCCTTACGAAGCAACACATAAACTAGGGTTTAAGCTTCTATCACTCTAGCAACCCATCATCTACTTATTACTTCCCAATGCCTTCCTCTAGGCCCAAACAATGGTGAAGTGTCTTGTAGTCGACGTTCACATAACACCACTAGAGGAGAGACAACATACATCTCATCAAAATATCGAACGAATACCAAATTCACATGACTACTAATAGCAAGACTTCTCCCATGTCCTCAGGAACAAAAGTAACTACTCACAAAGCATAAACATGTTCATAATCTAAGGGGTATTAATATGCATATAGGATCTGAACATATGATCTTCCACCAATTAAACAAACTAGCATCAACTACAAGGAGTAATTAACACTACTAGCAACCTACTAGCACCAATCCCGGACTTGGAGACAAGAATTGGATACAAGAGATGCACTAGGGTTTTGAGATGAGATGGTGCTGATGAAGATGTTGATGGAGATTGCGCTCTCCCGATGAGAGCAGTGTTGGTGATGACGATGGCGATGATTTCCCCCTCCCGGAGGGAAGTTTCCTCGGCAGAACAGCTCTGCCAGAGCCCTAGATTGGTTCCGCCAAGGTTCCGCCTCGTGGCGGCGGAGTTTCGTCTGAGAAGATGGCTCCTTCTTTTTTCCATCGAAAGACTTCATATAGCAGAAGATGGCCACCGGAGGGCCACCAGGGGGGCCATGAGGTAGCGGGGAGCGCCCCCACCCTCGTGGGCAGGGTGTGCCCCCCTGGTGAATCTCTACCACTGAGTATTTTTTATATATTCTGAAAATGTCTTCCGTGAAGTTTCGGGACTTTTGGAGCTGTGCAGAATAGGTCTCTAATATTTGCTCCTTTTCCAGCCCAGAATCCCAGCTGCCGGCATTCTCCCTCTTTATGCAAACCTTGTAAAATAAGAGAGAATAGGCATAAGTATTGTGACATAATGTGTAATAACAGCCCATAATGCAATAAATATCGATATAAAACATGATGCAAAATGGACGTATCAACTCCCCCAAGCTTAGACCTCACTTGTCTTCAAGCGAAAGCCGAAATCGAAAAATATGTCCACATGTTTAAAGATAGAGGTGTCAATAAAAATAAAATACGGACATGGGGGCATCATGATCATTCTTAGAACAACAACTTGTATAACTTCGTTGAAAACTAACAAACTATAATCTCAGTCATTAGAGCAATTGCAATTTATCATAACATAGGAAAGAGTCAATGTATAAGAGCTTTTCAGCAAGTCCACATACTCAACTATCATATAATCTTTCACAATTGCTGACACTCACGCAATACTTATGGGTATGGAGTTTTAATCGGACACAGAGAAAGATAGGGGCTTATAGTTTTGCCTCCCAACGTTTACCTCAAGGGTAATGTCAACAATAATAGTTCATGAAAACTCACATGCAATTAGCCATATATACCAGGATCTTTCCAACATACCGTGCTTGCCAAAGGATAAAATGTAAAAAGGATGGGTGAAGATCACCATGACTCTTATATAAGGTAGGAGATAAAAGTAAAAGATAGGCCCTTCGCAGAGGGAAGCAGAGGTTGTCATGCACTTTTATGGTTGGATGCACAAAATCTTAATGCGAAAGAACGTCACTTTATATTGCCACTTGTGATATGGACCTTTATTATGCAGTCTGTCGCTTTTATTTCTTCCATATCACACGATCGTATAAATCTTATTTTCTCCCACACTAATAAGTCATACATATTTAGAGAGCAATTTTTTTATTGCTTGCACTGATGACAACTTACTTGGAAGATCTTACTCAAGTAATAGGTAGGTATGGTGGACTCTCATGACAAAACTGGTTTAAGGGTATTTGGAAGCACAAGTAGTATCTCTACTTGGTGCAATGAATTTGGCTAGCATGAGGGGGAAAGGCAAGATCAACATGTTGGAGGATCCAAGACAATATAATTTATCTCAGATGTAAGAAAACATAACCCATTACGTTGTCTTCCTTGTCCAATGTCAACTCTTTAGCATGTCATATTTTAATGAGTGCTCACAATCATAAAAGATGTCCAAGATAGTATATTTATATGTGAAGACCTCTCTTTCTTTATTACTTCCTATTAATTGCAACAATGGCCAAAACTATGTTTGTCAACCCTCAACAATTTTTATTCATCATACCTTTTCTATGTGAGCTCATTACTCTCCATAAGATTCACATGATCTCTTTGTTTCTTTTTATTCTTTCTCTTTTCTTTTATTCACTTAGGATCATGGCAAAATAATCAACCCCTTGACTCTATACTAATCTTTATTATATATAGCTCACGGACTCAATTACATAGAGGGATTATAAAGGAAAACTCAAAACTAGATCATGCTATTAAAGCTTTTATTCTACTAGATCAAGATATTATCAAAAGGATCGAACTAAGAAAAACAGTAAAGATAAAAGTGATGGTGATACGATACCGGGGCACTCCCCCAGCTTGGTAGTTGCCAAGGGGAGTGCCCATACCCATGTGATATGTATCCTTTGTTGATGAAGAAGGTGGTGGTTTTGTTGATGGCGTAGGCTTGTCGTCCTTCTTCCAGGGCATAGGCTCACCATCATAGAAGGATGATCGAGTCTCCTGAAACCTCAAATTTGCAGCCAAACTCATCCTCTTGAGTCTATATTCATACTCATAGTTTTGGTTTTGCAGGTCCTAAATCTGGGCTTGGAGGTGCTCGATTTTCTCATGAAGCTTGAAAATGGCCTCCCCAATGTCCTTGACGTCCAGCTTGTGGTTGTTGGTGAACTCCATGATCATAATGTGATTGGAATCAAGTCCACGCTCCACCATCTCCTGACACTTGGAAACTTCTTGCTCCAATGCCTCGAGCCTGGCCTCCGTTCTTCCGGTCTTCGTTGGTCCCTCAGCATCGCGGATGTGCAACAACCCCTCACGCATCTCAATGGTTTGAGGGTGTTGCAGCACTTCTGCGAGGTAAGGGTTGATGACCTTCTTGAAGAACTGGTCCTTGGGGCACTTGAAGACGACATGACGACCTGGATCTGTATGGAAAACAGCTCGAAACAAAGACAGGAGATTTTTACGTGATACGGGAGTCAAAACCCCCGGGAGATTATATAATGAATTTTTGCCGACCAAAATACGTGTCGTGTACGAAAACGGAGTTCGGAGAGCACAAGAGGTGCCCACGAGGTAGGGGGGCGCGCCCTCCACCCTCGTGGAGCCCTCGTGTCCTTCCCGGACTGCTTCTTATTTTTCTATTTTTCTAAATATTCCAAAACGGAGAAATATTCCCTTAAAAACTGTTTTGGAGTCGTTTTACTTACCGTACCAGATACCTATTCCTTTTCGGAGTCTGAAATGTTCCGGACAGTGTCCCTTATGTATTCCTCCGGGGTTACAGTTTCAATAATATTGGTTTCAACATTTATGGGATTGCCTGAGATATAATGTTTGATTCTTTGACCGTTCACCACCTTCGGATTTGTGCCTTCGAAGTTGTTGATTTTTATGGCACCGGAACGATAGACCTCCTCGATAACATAAGGACCTACCCATTTAGAGAGAAGTTTTCCTGCAAAAAATCTTAAACGAGAGTTGTATAGCAATACATAATCACCTACACTAAACTCACGCTTTTGTATCCTTTTATCATGCCATCTTTTAACTTTTTATTTAAACAACTTGGCATTTTTGTAGGCTTGGGTTCTCCATTCATCAAGTGAGCTAATATCAAATAACCTCTCCTCACGAGCAAGTTTAAAATCATAATTGAGTTCTTTAATAGCCCAATATGCCTTGTGTTCTAGTTCGAGAGGTAAGTGACATGCTTTTCCATAGACCATTTTATACGGAGACATACCCATAGGATTTTTATATGCAGTTCTATAGGCCCATAATGCATCATCAAGTTTCTTGGACCAATTCTTTCTAGACCTATTAACAGTCTTTTGCAAAATGAATTTGAGTTCTCTATTACTCAATTATACTTGACGACTAGACTGAGGGTGATAAGGGGATGCAATTCTATGATTAACATCATATTTAGCAAGCATTTTACGGAAAGCACCATGAATGAAATGTGATCCACCATCAGTCATTAAATATCTAGGAACTCCAAACCTTGGAAAAATAACGTCTTTAAGCATTTTAATAGAAGTGTTATGATCAGCACTACTAGTTGGAATAGCTTCTACCCACTTAGTAACGTAATCAACAATAACTAGAATATGTGTATAACCATTAGAGGAACGAAATGGTCCCATATAGTCAAAGCCCCAAACACCAAATGGTTCAATAATGAGTGAATAGTTCATGGGCATTTCTTGACGTCTACTAATATTACCAATTCTTTGACATTCATCACAAGATAAAACAAACTTACAGGCATCCTTGAAGAGAGTAGGCCAATAAAAACCAGATTGCAATACCTTATGTGCAGTCCTATCTCCAGCATGGTGTCCTCCATAAGCTTCGGAGTGACACTTGCATAGGATATGTTCCTATTCATGCTCAGGTACACAACGTCTAATAATAACATCTACTCCTTCTTTATAAAGATGTGGGTCATCCCAAAAGTAATGCCTCAAATCATAGAAGAACTTTTTCTTTTGCTGGTATGTGAAACTAGGTGGTATAAACTTAGCAACAATGTAATTAGCATAATCAGCATACCATGGAGCAGTATGAGAAGCATTTATAACATTTAATTGCTCATCAAGAAAGCTATCATCAATAGGTATTGGGTCATCAAGCACATTTTCTAACCTAGACAAGTTGTCTGCAACGGGGTTCTCAGCTCCCTTTCTATCAACAATATGTAAATCAAATTCTTGTAGCAAGAGAACCATCTAATAAGTCTAGGTTTAGCATCTTTCTTTTCCATAAGATATTTAATAGCAGCATGATCAGTGTGAATAGTTACTTTAGAATCAACAATATAAGGTCTGAACTTATCACAAGCAAATACAACTGCGAAGAATTCTTTTTCAGTAGTAGCATAATTTCTTTGAGCATTGTCTAGAGTTTTACTAGCATATTGAATAACATTTAGTTTCTTATCAACTCTTTGTCCTAGAACAGCACCTACAGCATAATCGCTAGCATCACACATAATTTCAAAGGGTAAATTACAATCAGGTGGCTGAACAATAGGTGCAGAGATCAATGCTTTCTTAAGTATTTCAAATGCTTCTACACAATCATCATCAAAGACAAATGGTATATCTTTTTGTAATAAATTCGTCAGAGGCCGAGAGATTTTTGAGAAGTCCCTAATGAAACTCCTATAAAAACCGGTATGACCAAGGAAACTTCTTATACCTTTGATGTCCTTGGGACATGGCATCTTTTCAATAGCATCAACCTTGGCTTTATCAACTTCAATACCTCTTTCAGAAACTTTGTGCCCCAAGACAATACCTTCATTAACCATAAAGTGGCACTTTTCCCAATTCAAGACAAGATTAGTTTCTTCACATATCTGTAAAACTCGATCAAGGTTGCTTAAGCAATCATCAAAAGAAGACCCATAGATGGAGAAATCATCCATGAAAACCTCACAAATCTTTTCACAAAAGTCAGAGAATATAGCCATCATGCATCTTTGGAAGGTAGTAGGTGCATTACATAAACCAAAAGGCATACATCTATAAGAAAAAGTACCAAAAGGGCAAGTAAAAGTAGTCTTTGATTGATCCTTAGCTGACACGGGTATTTGAGAGAAACCAGAATAACCATCTAGAAAGCAAAAATGTGTATGTTTAGATAATCTTTCTAGCATTTGATCGATAAAAGGTAAGGGGTGATGATCCTTTTTAGTGGCCTTATTTAATTTGCAGAAATCAATTACCATCCTATAACCTGTAATAATTCTTTGAGGAATCAATTCATTTTTATCATTAGGAACAACAGTAATACCTCCCTTCCTAGGGACACAATGGACAGGACTTACCCATTGACTATCAGCAATGGGATAGATTATACCTGCCTCAAGGAGCTTTAGTATCTCCTTTCTTACCACTTCTTTCATTTTAGGGTTCAGCCATCGTTGATGATCACAAACTGGTTTAGCATCTTCTTCCAAATTAATTTTATGTTGACATAGAGTGGGACTAATGCCCTTAAGATCATCAAGAGTATACCCAATAGCAGCACGGTGCTTCTTCAGAGTTTTCAATAATCTCTCTTCCTCATGCTCTGGAAGGTTAGCAGTAATAATAACAGGGTATATCTTTTTCTCATCAAGATAAGCATATTTAAGAGTATCAGGCAACGGTTTAAGCTCAAACACGGGATCACCCTTGGGTGGAGGAGGATCCCCTAGGATTTCAACAGGCAAATTGTGTTTCAGAATAGGTTCCTATTTAAAGAATACTTCATCTATTTCCCTTCTTTCATTCATAAACATATCATTTTCATGGTCTAGCAAATATTGTTCTAAAGGATCACTGGGAGGTACGGCAATAGAAGCAAGACCAATAATTTCATCCTTACTAGGTAATTCTTCTTCATGGTATTGTCTACTAAATTTAGAGAAATTAAATTCATGAGTCATATCATCTAAACCGATAGTAACAACATCCCTTTTGCAATCTATGCTAGCATTAACAGTATTTAAGAAGGGTCTACCAAATATAATGGGACAAAAGCTATCTTGTGGGGAACCAAGAACAAGAACATCAGCAGGATATTTAGTTTTCCCACACAAGACTTCAACATC
Source organism: Triticum monococcum (assembly GCA_034509565.1). NCBI lineage: Eukaryota > Viridiplantae > Streptophyta > Magnoliopsida > Poales > Poaceae > Triticum > Triticum monococcum. The sequence continues at coordinate 5,918,290 of CM067847.1, read as the reverse complement.
TCTAACAATTTCCATTGGTGAAATAGTATCTCTATTGGCAAATTTAATTGTGACATCAATATCTTCTAACTCAACAGGTGCTATATCATGCATAATTTATCTATATAGGCTAATAGGTATTGCACTAGCACTGGCACCCATATCACATAAGCCATGATAACAATGATCTCCTATTTTCACAGAAATAACAGGCATGCCTACCACAGGTCTAGATTTATCTTTAGCACAAGGTTTAGCAATTCCAGCAGTTTCATCACAGAAATAAATAACATGCCCATCAATATTATCAGACAAGAGATCTTTAACAATAGCAATATTAGGTTCAACTTTAACTTGCTCATGAGGTGTATAAGTTTTAATATTGCTTTTACGAACTACAGTTGAAGCTTTAGCATGATCCTTTATCCTAACAGGAAAAGGTGGTTTCTCAACATAAGAAGTAGGAACAATAGGATCATTATAAGTGACAATATTTTCTTCAACTTTAATAGGTGCAACTACTTTTACTTCTATGGGAGGATGATATTTAAACCACTTCTCCTTGGGGAGATCAACATAAGTAGCAAAAGATTCACAGAAAGAAGCTACTATCTCAGAATCAAGTCCATATTTAGTGCTAAATTTACGGAAAAAACGGTGTCCATAAAAGATTTAACACAATCAAACCTATGTGTCATACCTGACTCCTTACCTTTGTCGAGGTCCCAATCTTCAGAGTTGCGTTTAATTCTTTCCAATAAATCCCATTTGAATTCAATAGTCTTCATCATAAAAGAGCCAGCACAAGAAGTATCAAGCATGGTGCGATTGTTATCAGAAAGTTGAGCATAAAATTTTTGAATAATCATTTCTCTTGAGAGCTCATGATTGGGGCATGAATACAACATTGATTTAAGCCTCCCCCAAGCTTGAGCGATGCTTTCTCCTTCGCGAGGCCAAAAATTATATACATAATTGCGATCACGATGAACAAGATGCATAGAATAAAACTTCTGATGAAATTCCAATTTCAATCATTTGTAATTCCAAGACCCCATATCATCACATAGCCTATACCATGTCGATGCATCTCCCTTCAAAGATAAAGGGAAGACCTTCTTCTTAACAACGTCTCCGGGTACACCTACAAGCTTAAATAATCCACAAATTTCATCCACATATATCAGATGCTCATCAGGATGTTTTGATCCATCTCCTAAAAAAGGATTAGCTAGCAGTTTTTCTATCATACCCGAAGGAATTTCAAAGTAGACATTTTCATTTTCATTTTCATTTTCAGTAGGTTGAGTAGGTTGAGGAGCAACTCTTTGCTCTACTGGTCGGGGTGAAGATACCCCAAACAAGCCCCTCAGAGGATTACTTTCCATAGTAACAAGTGACAGTAAATTTCAGCACACCATATAAATTTTTCCTTACCAAATTCCACCTACCAGAGGCGCTTCACTCCCCGGCAACGACGCTAGAAAAGAGTCTTGATGACCCACAAGTATAGGGGGTCTATCTTAGTCCTTTCGATAAGTAAGAGTGTCGAACCCAACAAGGAGCAGAAGGAAATGATAAGCGGTTTCCAGCAAGGTATTCTCTACAAGTACTGAAATAAGTGGTAACAGATAGTTTTGTGATAGGATAATTTGTAACGAGCAACAAGTAACAAAAGTAAATAAAGTGCAGCAAGGTGGCCCAATCCTTTTTGTAGCAAAGGACAAGCCTGGACAAACTCTTATTTAGAGAAAAGCGCTCCCGAGGACACATGGGAATATCGTCAAGCTAGTTTTCATCACGCTCATATGATTCGCGTTCGGTACTTTGATAATTTGGTATGTGGGTGGACCGGTGCTTGGGTGCTGCCCTTACTTGGACAAGCATCCCACTTATGATTAACCTCTATTGCAGGCATCCGCAACTACAACAAAAGTATTAAGGTAAACCTAACCATAGCATGAAACATATGGACCCAAATCAGCCCCTTACGAAGCAACACATAAACTAGGGTTTAAGCTTCTGTCACTCTAGCAACCCATCATCTACTTATTACTTCCCAATGCCTTCCTCTAGGCCCAAACAATGGTGAAGTGTCTTGTAGTCGATGTTCACATAACAGCACTAGAGGAGAGACAACATACATCTCATCAAAATATCGAACGGATACCAAATTCACATGACTACTAATAGCAAGACTTCTCCCATGTCCTCAGGAACAAAAGTAACTACTCACAAAGCATAAACATGTTCATAATCAGAGGGGTATTAATATGCATATAGGATCTGAACATATGATCTTCCACCAATTAAACCAACTAGCATCAACTACAAGGAGTAATTAACACTACTAGCAACCTACTAGCACCAATCCCGGACTTGGAGACAAGAATTGGATACAAGAGATGAAATAGGGTTTTGAGATGAGATGATGCTGATGAAGATGTTGATGGAGATTTCCCTCTCCCGTTGAGAGGAGCGTTGATGATGACGATGGCGATGATTTCCCCCTCCCGGAGGGAAGTTTCCCCAGTAGAACAGCTCTGCCGGAGCCCTAGATTGGTTCCGCCAAGGTTCCGCCTCGTGGCGGCGGAGTTTTGTCCGAGAAGATGGCTCCTTCTTTTTTCCCATCGAAAGACTTCATTATAGCAGAAGATGGCCACCGGAGGGCCACCAGGGGGCCCACGAGGTAGGGGGCGTGCCTCCCACCCTCGTGGGCAGGGTGTGGCCCCCTGGTGGATTTCTTCCGCTGAGTATTTTTTATATATTCTGAAAACGTCTTCCGTGAAGTTTCAGGACTTTTGGAGCTGTGCAGAATAGGTCTCTAATATTTGCTCCTTTTCCAGCCCAGAATCCTAGCTGCCGGCATTCTCCCTCTTTATCTAAACCTTGTAAAATAAGAGAGAATAGGCATAAGTATTGTGACATAATGTGTAATAACAGCCCATAATGCAATAAATATCGATATAAAACATGATGCAAAATGGACGTATCAGCGCCCTCCTGCCTCGTGGCCGCCTCGTTGCTTTCTTGACTTCCACTCCAAGTCTCTTGGATTGCGTTTGTTCCAAAAAAGATCCTCGCGAAGGATTCGTTCCGTTTGATATTCCTTTTGTGTGAAACACTAAAATAGGCAAAAAAAACATATTTTTGCACTGGGCCTTCGGCTAATAGGTTAGTCCCAAAAATAATATAAAAGAGCATAATAAAGCCCATTAAACATCCAAAACAGATAATATAATAGCATGGAAAAATCAAAAATTATAGATACATTGGAGACCTATCAGATGGCGAAGGCAGGAAGGATCCAGTTGAGGACAAACCTGCTGAGGCTCCACCGAAGCGTCGACGCCACTCAAAATTGTGTCATGGCAAAGACAGTAATACCGACACCGGAGACGATAACACTCCAGAGGATGCCGAAGACCCCGAAGCCCCCTTTGAGCCCACATCCGAACAGGATGATGTGGAGGAGGCGCAAGTTAACCCCGACGATCCGGTCGGGAACAAGGACTCGGAAGATAGCAACTATCTACCGCTCTCCGAGGATGATGTTAGCCTCGGCAACGAAGATTTCATCATGCCAGAGCAACCCCTTGAGCAGGAGCGCTTTAAGCGCCAACTGATCGCCACTGCAAGAAGCCTAAAAAAGCAGCAGCAACGGCTCCAAGCCGAACAGGATATGCTCAACGACAGATGGACCCAAGTCCTAGCTGCCGAAGAATATGGCCTACAACGCCCAACAAAGAGCTATCCGAAGAGTCGGCTACTACCACAATTCGACGACGAGGCCTTCAAGCCAATACCGACGAAACATGACTGCGCTGATGAACCAGACCGGCCACCACGCGGGCGAGATAAAGCGGCCACCTACGCCGAACACCAACCCGCACCTCCCCGCCATAGGGACAGAGAGACAGCGGCTCCAGGATACACCTACGACCTATGACAAGACCTGAGCAATGGAGCATGCCAAGCCAGATCAATCTATGGATCAAGGGGGCGCGCCCAACTTGAGAAGACGTCTGTCAAGCCTGGCGCAATAGGCATAACCTCACTAGGGCCGAAAACCGCAAACGGATGCCATCCGAACTCCGTCGTGACGTTGCCCGATACAGAGGCGCCGCACACCCCTTATGCTTTTTCGATGAGGTAATGCGGCACCAGTTCCCAGAAGGGTTTAAACCCGTAAACATCGAATCATACGACGGCACGACAGATCCCGTGGTATGGATCGAAGATTTCCTTCTCCATATCCACATGGCCCGCGGTGACGATCTTCACTCCATCAAATACCTCCCCTTAAAGCTGAAAGGACCAGCACGACACTGGCTAAACAGCCTCCCAGAGAACTCTATTGGTAGTTGGGAAGACCTGGAAGACGCCTTTGGAGACAACTTCCAAGGTACCTATGTCTGGCCTCCAGACGCCGATGACCTCAGTCACATAGTCCAGCAACCTGGAGAGTCAGCCCGAAATCTCTAGACCAGGTTCTTAATTAAAAAGAACCAAATTGTCGATTGTCCAGACGCCGAAGCCCTCGTGGCCTTTAAACACAGCGTCTGTGACGAGTGTCTAGCCCGACACCTTGGCCAAGAAAAACTGAAGTCCATGGTAGCTCTCACCTCACTCATAACCCGCTTTTGCGTGGGAGAAGATAGCTGGCTAGCTCGTAGAAGCAATGGCACCAGTGACCCTGGCACCTCCAAAGCCAGATATGGCAACGGCAGGCCACACCGCAACAAACACAAGCATCGAAGAAACAATGAAGATACCGAAGACAAGGCGGTGAACGCCGGATTCAGTGGCTCTAAACCCGGTCAGCGGAAGAAGCCATTCAAGGAGAACAAAGATGGTCCATCCAGTTTGGACAGAATACTAGATCGGCCTTGCCAGATCCATGGCACCTCGGACAAGCTTGCCAATCATACCAACAGGAATTGTTGGGTCTTTAAACAGGCCGGTAAGATTAAAACCGAACATAAGTGGAAAGGGCTGCCTAGCGAGGATGATGATGAGCCTCGCCCAACAATCATAGGGGGCCAAAAGAAATTTCTCCTTAAGATAAAAATGGTGAATACGATCTACGTCACTCATATCCCCAAGCGGGAGCGCAAGCGTGCACTAAGGGACGTTTACGCCATAGAGCCTGTCGCCCCAAAATTCAACCCATGGTCGGCTTGCCCGATCACTTTTGACCGCAGAGACCATCCGATGTCATGGAGGTTCGGCAGCATTGGTCCTCGATCCAATCATCGACGATTCCACCTCACGCGAGTCCTCATGGACGGGGACAGCAGTCTTAACCTGCTTTATCAGGACACTGTCCGTAAAATGGGTATTGATCCCTCAAGGATCAAACCCACTAAAACCACCTTTAAAGGAGTAATACCCGGCGTAGAGGCCATCTTAATTGAGTTTCATGTCGTTCGTTAATCTGGTGTCAACATGAGCATCTCCGAACTCGTCATAACTATTGCATCCGAGCTCCGGTTTAGACCATCTTCATATGCATCTCAATCTTCTTAAAGAGAGCCTTCCGGAGTGACCTCCAATCCTAAGATTGAATTACTCTTCATATAGCCTAAGCTAATTTTATGACTGTGCCACTTTTGAGCGTCAACATTAGGCTAAATAAGGAAGTAAACTGCCCGGGATAAAGAGGGTCCTGATTTCGCTATTTTTCTCTTAGTCTCACGTGTCTGCATCAGGGGCTTTTATGTGCAAAACCAACAAAATTTTCCCTCCCAACTTATGTGTTAATATTAGTGCAAAAAACTATAAACCCAATATCAAGGAACGGAGGGAGTATTATTTTGAACTCCCAAAAATGGATGCTTGAATAGATTTTTGTTGTCCTATTGGTAATTGGTGAATTGTTATGATTGGTTTAATTTGCTTGTGGTCATATTGTTGTACTTTGGTGCCCATCATATGAGCACGTATGTGGATCACATCATAGCGTTAGTTGTATGTTGATAGGACTATGCATTGGAAGGCAAGGGTGACAAAACTTCTTCCTACAATAAAAATTGATGCATACGGGATTGAAGGAGAACCAATTTATATCTTAATGCTATGGTTGGTTTTTACCATAATGAACGTTAGTAGTTGCGGATGCTTGGTAATAGTTCCAATCGTAAGTGCATAAAACTCCAAGTAAGGGACAACATGCTAGCAGTGGCCTCTCCCACATAAAAGTTTGTTATCGGTCTAGTAATGTAGTCAATTGCTAAGGGACAATTCCGCAAATCCTACCACTACTAATCCACACTCATTATACTAATTTATTTGTACTTTAATTAGAACAACACCTGCTTTTTATTTTTACGTTCTTATTATCTTGCAAACCTAGCCTACCACACCTACAAAGTATTTTTAATTTTATTCTTGTTCTAGGTAAAGCAAATGTTAAGCGTACCATGGTCGATACAATTTGAGAAAATATTGCTCCACCTTTAGCTCCTTGTTGGGTTTGACACTCTTATTTATCAAAAAATGATACAAACGATCCCCTATACTTATGGGTTATTAGTGTACCTCCTACATATACAGGTCTTTTCATATGCAATATATAAGGTTGTGGGCTTCCATTACAAATTTGCAGCACGATCGATGTACAGTAATCTGGGCGAGAGATGCAACGGATTGGACTTGTTCGTATGCTACTTTTCCATCATTATTAGTGCTTGTTAGGTGCACTACAACAGACAGCTAAAATTTTTTGCAGGAAATCGAACACAATAAGGTGTGGAAGAAGGGTGCCTTCTCGCGATGTCCACGTGGCACAAGGAGACAAGTGATTCACGACCTGCTTGTTTTCTGTGGACTGCTGGTCGGATACTCACAAAGATGTGAGAAGCGTGAAAGAAAGCACTAGCGTTTCCTTACCACAAGAAGGAAAAATGTCTTTGGTTGCAACTTCTCTGAAGAATTGACATTCTACCATACGAGTAGAGTAGTTAGGCATCCATTATGTGTCCTTTTTACAAGTTAACAAAATATTACGTACATTCTGCAACAAGTTAGCCCGCCGCATGAGATAAAATGGTGCTGGTACGTGCAGTAAGGTTGTCGAGGTTGATATCTTGCTTGTTTGCAAGGCAGTAAAGTTGTGGACTGAATGTGTGCCTCTCCAGTGTACAGTTAGCGACGAAATTGGATTGAAAAATAAGAAACAAAACAGCTGGAAAGCTCGGCGATCAACCCACCATTGACCCCCTTTCATCTAACCGCGACGTCCGATCCATCCTGTGGTGCAGAGGCTCCCTTATCCGGTGTCGGCATCTGCTCATCGTTGCAATTACTCCTTGTGATGGACAGAGAAAGCTCAGAAATGGTTTTCAGCGAAACTTCAGAGATGGCATGGCAAATCCATCCTGAAATACACGCACCTTCGAGGTAATCCTATGCTTAGATGAAGCTGCAGGAGCCCAGTGAACTATACTTTCCTTCAAAGTTTGCTGGCTTGTCTGAAAACGAGTGTTTCAATTAACTACATTTTTTTGGATCATGACATCTTTCTACTATATTTGGATACAAAAAATTTCCATTAATTAATGTTTCTACCTATATTTGTTTTCTATTACTCGCCATGCAGCATCAACAGGCGCTTCAATAGACTCTAAATAACCACTCCCTATATTTGTTTTCTATTAATTCTACTTTAAAAAAATCTTCTTCTATCCTAAAAAAATAAAAATTATCCTCTTCTGTGGTTCGCTAGGATGATTCGTCGAGCACTTGACGTGCCTGTCCGCTCTCCTGCGGCCCACGAGCCTCCTTCTCACCGGCCTGCTGGTGGTGCCCAAATCCCCTCATCAGGAACAGCACCACTGAGAGCACACGGGTGTTATATAAGTGAAGAGCACCACTTTGGTTTAGTAGAGGTGCATGCTTTTTCTTCCATTTATCAGCTCACTGATTCACATATGAGTAAAGATAATTTGAAGTGTTTGGACACATATATAGTTTTCATTATATTTCACTTACCTATAGATTCATTCATTTTTGAATCAGGTTGGGTCTATATATGCAGTGGAAGAGCTGTTACTCCTTCCTTGCTGCTGTGGTCGTGCAATGATCCAAAGGCTAGGAGGTTCATCCCGGATGAGCTGAACAAAACTGGCAAGGAGCTCAGGGTATGCAACTTCAGCTCCACTCTGTTCTCGTTACTGACATCACAGCAATGCCACTTCTTCTTCTGAATGAGTGCATGAAGTGATTACCACTCTCAAGCTTGAGCCGAAAACCAGCTCTGAACTTGTCTGCACTTTCTCTGCCGTGTACTTTCTCTGCACTTGACTGTACATACGTGTTCTCTGTTATGCCGCATGATCCATCGCAGGTTGGCCCATGGAGATAGATGCCTTGGTTCAGTACATGGTCATTCAGCGCAGCTCCAGTCAGCTGGAGAAGGGGCACAAATATAAAAGGTGACACTGCAAAATGTAACAATCCCCAGGACGATGTTATATATCAAGTGCTAGTTGAACAGTTATCAACAACAACTCTCAAAACAGAGAGAGAAAACAGGTAGCAGAACTCTGCAGAGGCGAAGGCTACAAACAATAATAGTACAGTATAAGACAAGCAACGGTGAATAGGACAGCAAAACGTTCTGAGAAAGAAAGCCAGGGCTGCCCGCCAAAACATCCTGGTTTTTCTTGTGGAACAATGCCAAAGCTAATTATTACGTAGAAGTTCATCTTGTTTATGGCCGCATGCATCTTTCAGATGCAGTGGCGGGGGTAAGCCTTCTTTTTTCTCAAAAAGAAAAAAAGAAGTTCATCTTGTCTGTCGAGAATGGCTACGAGCGACCGTGTTTCATCATTATATATGGACCTTCGACTGTAACTGGGTGATGTTTGTTGGAGTTGATATCTTGCTTGTTTGCAATTCAGTAAGGCTGTAAATGGGAGATGTGGGCTGAATATGTGTCTCTATGTCCAGTGTAGCTAGAACTAGCAATGAAACTGGTCCAAAAAACAATAAATAAAACGCCGATCAGTCCCTGAAGCCCTGCCCTGCAGCCTGCAGTCCCGGTTCCCTGTACTTTGCGCTGCAGTGCTGAGCGACATCCTCCCCGTGGTGCGTGCAGGCGCTCCCTAGCGGCGCCATGGAAGGACATGGTTGGCGCTGGCCTGTTTGCTCATCTTTGTTTGCCACAGACAACGGAATTGCAGACCAAGTTCAGAATTAGTTTCCAGGTGTGAAGCTTGAGAGAGATCAACCATATCCACCCCAAGAAGCACAAGAGATCTTTTCCAGAAACCCTCGCCTCTGTTTGCCGGAGAATGGTAGTCGCCCGTCCGCTTCGACCAAGCTGCATACGATCCTCCCTCTGGGCAGTCTTCTTTTTTCAATCAGCAGACACTGGCACCAGGTGAACACGCTTTCAGCACCACAAAGCCACCAACTGCACGTGACAAGACCGATAAACTGTTCGAATTATTAACAGTTTAACATTGCTTTGATAATTGAAGTTCCTTTTTTTCATCGTTATTAAGGAGCACGAAAACCACCATACCCCAAGCTCTTAGTCAGTTTTGTTCAGGTCATCCTCGATGAACCCCCTCGCCTTTGGATCACTGTACAACCATGTAACAAAAAAGGCTTTCGCCCCGCTTTATATATAAAGCACAAATCACCAACAACTCAGTACAACACAAATCACCAACACACGCACACACCCAAGGCAGGATACATAAATGCTGAGCGCAGCAACACCACCCTTAGCACTACAAGAGCCACCGGAGCCTCAACCGTGAACACGCCACCGCGAAGAGGAGAAGCTACATACGACGCTCCGTGGGCTCCAAGGCGGTGCCAACAGGAAGGTTACGACACCGAAGCGCCGCCACTGCCCGACCCAAGGATCAGGGTTTCTCCCTGAGCAACACGCCGGGCAGCGAGAGTCGCGGTGACGCCTTCAAGAAGGGAACGAGCTTCGCCGTCGCCGGTCAGTCCGAAGATAGAACATGTTTTCACCCCGACCAATATTCACCGCCACCGAACGCCGCGCCCTGGCTACCACGCCGCACACACGGCCATGGCCACCAGGCAGCACCAAGTCACGGGCTTTGCTCAAGAGCACCGCGACCAATGTTTTAAATAGCGGGCTATGGCATTTAGCGGCGACCCTTAAAAACAGCTATAGCTGGGCTATAGCGGGGCAATAATGGCAAATTGTACATGAAATCATTTAGTAGCAACACCCTCAAACAGCTATAGCGGAGTTATAGCGGGGCTATAGCCGGCTATTTAAAACTATGACCGCGACACCACCACCAGGGCCGCCTCCCTAGAATCCATGACCTTGACGCCACCTCACCCGCCACCCACCGCTACCCAAATCAAAGAAACGAATGGAAAGGAACCGCCTTTCGCACTCCTGAGCAATCCCCAGCGTCGAGACCCGAAGTCCGGCCAAACCTGGCCACCATCGACCGGTCCTGCTGCCGGGCGCGAGACGAGCTCGGTCCTGCTGCCGGGAGCGAGACGAGTCAGGTCCTGCTGCCGGGTGCGAGACGGGCTCAGTCCTGCTGCCGGGCGCGAGACGAGTCCGGTCCTGCAGCCGGGTGCGAGACGAGCTCGATCCTGTCGTCGGGCGCGAGACGGGCGATGGGCGCCGCTGGGAGAGGGCCAACCCTTCGATGAAGGTAGCGCCTGAACGACGGGAAGAGGAATCGAAGGTCGTCAAGGACGCTCACCGACAGGCAGACGCCAAAGAAGTCTAGCCGCCGCCGTGAAACGACCCAGACCACCGCCATGGGCCACCACCACGCCGTGGCAGCCTACATCCACGCCGAGACCCCGAGGGACTGCACCGAGCCCCCCACCGACGACCCTGTGCCAGATCCAAGGAGCAGGTCGGCAACCGCCGCCGTCCCCTCCCGAATCCACGACCAGGACGAGCTCCGGCCACCGCCCTGCGCCACCAGCCAGGTCCCCGGCGACAAATCCAGTCGGAACCCGGCTCGCCCGCAACCACCAGCACCGCCGCCGCCGCGTCAGATCCGCCGCCCACCGCAGCCACGAAGGCCGCACCTTGAGCAGGATCTGCCGCCGCCAGCCAGCAGGACGACGGCGTCCAACCCACGCCGCCACAGCCCGCGTCGCCCGGCTGCCATATCTGGCCGTTGCAGCCCGGGCACGCCCCGCTGTCGCAGTACCCTCCACGCAGGCTGCACCAGCGCGCCGCCGCCGCCAGAACGCGAAGCCGCCACACCCGCACAATGCCGCGCCGTCGCGCCCACCGCCGCGCGACGCTCCGGCCCGAAGAAGCACGCCCGCGCAGACCCCTAGAGCAGGAGACGCCAGCTCCCCGCCGCCGCCGGCACCTTTCGGGCTTTGCCCGGTCGTGCCCTCTGGTGGCGGCGGAGCAGGGGAAGAGGAGGGGGGGCGCTCGACGGGATCTGGTCGCCCTCCCCGTCGCCTCGCGGGAGGGGTCCGGTCGACTCAGTAGCGGATACAACAGCAATTCTAGGAAGGGAGAAAGATGTAGAAAATATACTTGCACGGCTATCTGTAATCTGTGTGCTGCTCATCCCGGCAAGGCCCCACCATTCTTCTCATCTGTGGGAAGCCCGGTGTTGGGAAGGCAACCGTGGAAATTCTTCTCATCTGTACAACCCTGTAGAAATTCTCATTAGCCTACTTCTCAGGGACAAGTGCAGCAACAAGGACTAAAAGAAACAGTAAAACTGCCCTGAAATTATCTTCACTTACAGTATGTTTCAGTGAGCTGTGAAATGAAAGGAAACGGCTGCACCTCTACGAAACCAAGGGGCCGGTGGATGTCGCTGACTGGGGATGTCACAAGTAGACAAATTCAGGCCTTGGAGTTTGTGTGGAAATTCTCCATTCTTCACGTCAACTTTTGACCAAAAACATGTCTACATGCTTGCTCACAGTCACGGGTTGCTGTCAGAAACCTGGACTCAGTCAGAAACATGGACCAAAACTGCTTACAATTGCCATGATACTCCGTTCTCAGCCTCAGGGAGACGGATCCATCGTTTTCCTCGCCATGCGTACCACCACTTCCATGCTCCTTCTCATATCCGTCCTAGCCGCCGCCGGCTTGCTGTCCTCCGATGCACTTCAGCTCTGGCCAGCGGGCGGTTCGGCCGGCGCAAGCTGCATACCGCGGGAGCGGGACGCCCTGCTGTCCTTCAAGCGCGGCATCACCAGCGACCCCATGGGCGTCCTTGACTCTTGGCACAAAGAAGACTGCTGTCAGTGGAGGGGTGTCAAATGCAGCAACCGGACCGGCCATGTCCTTAGGCTTCATCTTCGCAATCTGCCTCCGGATGGGTACTACCAAGAAGACACGGCTTTGGTTGGCAAGATAAGTAATTCTTTGCTCTCCATGGATCATCTAGTGCACCTTGATCTTAGCATGAATTGCCTCGAGGGCCCAAGCGGCCACATTCCGGAGTTCTTGGCCTCTTTGACGAGATTGAGATATCTCAACCTCTCCGGCATACCTTTTTTTGGCAGAGTGCCCCCTCAGCTCGGCAACCTCTCAAACCTGCAGCATCTTGACCTCTCAAGGACTGATGGTATGCACTCAAGAGACATTTCATGGGTAGCACGCATCCCTAATTTGCAGTCTCTTGGAATGAATACAGTAAACCTCAGCACAATAGTTGATTGGCCTTATGTCGTCAACACGATCCCTTCTTTGAAGGCCCTTGGTCTTGGGGGTTGCTCTCTTCAAACCGCAAATCATTCACTCCCACATATTAACCTTACCAAACTGGAGAGGCTTGATCTCTCCGGCAACATCTTTGCCCACCCAATGGCAAGGAGTTGGTTTTGGAATTTGACAGGCCTCCAACATCTCTACCTTGCCAACACTCAGCTGTACGGTCAAGCTCCTGATGCACTGGCACATATGACGTCCCTCCAAGTCCTTGATTTGTCATTTAATCATAACATGGGGACGATGACAACAAGCTTCAAAAACCTATGCAGTCTGAAAATTCTGGACCTTTCTTTTTGTCAAATTGTTGGAAATATAAAGGATATTATAGGGAGGATGCCCCAGTGTCCCTTGAACAAACTGCAAGTGTTGCATTTGGGCGACAACAATATCACCGGAACCATACCGGATCAGACAGCACACTTGACTGGCTTAATCATTCTTGACATATCTCAGAACAACCTAGCTGGAGGCATACCACGAGGTGTGGGGCTGCTCTCTAGTTTAAGCAGCCTTGATCTATCTATCAACAATCTCAATGGACATGTGCCATCTGAGATCGGTATGCTCGGTAATTTGACCATGATGCGTCTCTCTTACAACAATCTCAGTGGACCTATGCCACCTGAGATCGGTATGCTTGGCAGTTTGACCGTGATGGCTCTTGGAGGCAACAACTTGAATGGTGACTTCACAGAAGAACATTTTACAAGTCTAACGAGGTTAAAGAGGTTGTATTTAGGTGATAATTACTTGCGGATTACAGTTGGCCCTTCAGTTTAGAAGACGCGGATCTTGGCTGTTGCCAACTGGGCCCTTCATTTCCTGCATGGCTTCAGTTCCAAGTGGACATTTGCCGGATGGATATATCAAGCACGGGTATAGTTGATAGGCTTCCTGGATGGTTCAACACTACATTTGCAAAGGTCACATTTCTGGACATCTGTGACAATAAAATCGGTGGCAGGTTGCCAACAAACATGAAATTCATGTCACTGCAAAATTTCTATATCAGTTCAAATAAACTAACCGGTGAAATCCCCAACTTACCAAGAAATATTACCTTCCTGGACATGTCTGAAAACTCTTTATCTGGAAATTTGCCATCAAACATTGGGACTCCAGATTTGAAATCATTAGTGCTTCTCTCCAATCAAATAACTGGTCATATTCCCGAATCGCTCTGCAGAGCGGAAGTCTTGGTTGTCTTGAAATTAAGCAGCAATCTTTTCGAGGGACAACTTCCTCAGTGTTTTGGGGTGAAGCACATTGACTTTCTCATGTTGAGTAATAATAGATTCTCTGGCAACTTCCCAACGGTTCTAAAAAATTGGAGACAATTGAAGGCTCTAGATCTATCACATAATAGTTTTTCTGGAAGGTTACCATTGTGGATTGGAGATTTGGTTGAATTACGATTTCTGCGGCTGAACCTGAATATGTTTTCAGGAGAAATCCCAGCCACCATCTCAAATCTTAGTTGCCTTCACCATCTGAACCTAGCAGGCAATGGCTTATCAGGTGCCATAACGGGGCATCTGTCAAATGTGACGGCCATGACAAGAAAGCTTGACTCAGATCTTTTTGACGTTTCTTTGCAAATGGTCCATACATATTATTTTTCCTCTGTGGTCGTCAAGGGACGTGAACTTGATTATGGTATTGATATTTTGGATTTGGTGAGCATTGACTTATCTTTCAACCAATTAACTGGGAGAATACCAGAAGAAATAGTTGCTCTTGATGCGTTGATGAACTTGAATCTATCATGGAACCAGTTGACTGGGAAAATCCCAAATAAGCTTGGCGCCTTGCAGGCTTTGGAATCACTTGACCTCTCAAGGAACATGCTTTCTGGCGGGATCCCATTGAGCCTGTCAGATATAACCTATTTGAGCTACTTGGACTTGTCTGATAACAATCTAACAGGGAGAATGCCATCAGGACGTCAGCTTGACACCCTCTCCACAGAGCAACCTTCCATGTACAGTGGCAACAGTGGTCTTTGTGGGTCTCCTCTTCCAAACAGTTGCCCTAGAAAGAATGTAACAATGCAAGACGATCAGAAAATGAATGGACATCCCTTTGAGCCAATGACCTTTTATTTTGGACTCGCACTGGGATTTATTCTGGGTCTCTGGGTGGTGTTCTGCGCCTTGTTGTTTAAGAAAGCATGGAGGATTGCTTATTTCCACATGGTTGACCACACATATGATCAGATGTATGTGTTTGCCGTTATCACATGGAAAAGCTGGGCCAGAAAGGGAACTACAAATTGAGTAAGAAGAGCTCCGAAGAAGCATGAAGCAGCATATTAGGCTGAGATTTTTATTTCCTTGAAGTTAATGTAAAGGATAATGATGGTTCATAATTGTCTATGCGTGTATGATAATACTTTTGAACTCCTGTAATTACTATTGTTCAGATGTTGTGCTGATTGTTTGTCTATGATAATACTTTTGAACTCTTGTATTTGCTACTGTTCATTTGTTTATTTGTTCCATAGCTTCATCGTTTAGAGTTTCACAGTTGGCGTAGCCCTTCTGGGACTCTGTTTTCTCTGTTATCTAGTAGAGTACTGGATGTGAGTAAGAGGAAACCATCCGCTGACTTTGGAATATGCTCACTAGTTTCAGGCTGATGCTCGTTGTATTTTTTTTTGGAAGGATCACGCCACACACGAATGGTGCATATGAATATAGGATGACTCGATCCTGTAAATTTTGAGACAGAGCTCAAGTACAACATTGTGGGCAGCTCTGCCTTTCTTTCTCGGAACGTTCGTTTTTCTGTCCTATTGATGGTTGCTAAGTTGTGATATATTGTTGTTAGTAGCGTTCAACTCTGCGGAATTCTGCTACCTGTTTTCTTTCTCTGTTTTCTGAGTTGTTGTTGGTGACCGCTCAACTAGCACTTGATATATAACATCAACCTGGGGATTGTTACATTTTGCAGCGTCACTTTTTATATGTGTGCCCCTTCTCCAGCTGAACCAAAGGCATCTCCATGGGCCAACCTGTGATCCTGCCGCATAAATCATCCATGATTCTGCAAGCTTACACATTTAAATTTGATTGTCCACAACCAACAGCCGTTCCCGTGATGACACCACATCGAACCTGTTTTGAGGGCCACTATAAAAACAGAGTATGCTTGCAGGTTAGAACAATAGCAGTCATAAGTGTTGTTAGCTAGATCCCGTCGGTCATTCGAATAATGTCTTTTCTTTGTCGTGAATGGTTGCAGCATGATACTATGGATCCTCGATTTAAATTAAAATGTGTACTATTGCTGAAGTTGATACCTTTTTTTGACAGTGTTGAAGTTGATATGTTGCTCGATTGCAAGTCGTAAGATTGTACATGAGACCTGGCGGCAGGCCCGGTTAGCAATCTCAAACTTTGAATATGCAATTACAAGTAAGATTGTACATGAGAGATGTGGCCTGAATGTGTGTATGCCAACTGCACAAAGTAGATCACTGCCCTGTAGCTTTGCAGAGTATCTTCACAAAAACACTAACCTAGCTAACAACACTGCTGGCTTCTATTGTTCTAACCTGCAAGCATATACAGACTAACCATAGCATTCATAGTGGCCACCCCCAAAACGGCTTCGACATTGTGTAGGTATCACGGGAACTGCTGCTGGTCATAGGTGTCCTCATGGACCGACTCTGCAGTAGGATCACAGGTTGCCCGGCCTGTGTAGATGCTTTGGTTCAGTACATGTTGTGCTGACCGCTTTGGTCGTCCAGTGCAGCTCCAGTCAATGAGAGCAGAGACAAGTAAATATAAAAAGTGACCCTCCATAATGCAAAGATCTCCAGAATGATGTTATGCCAAATACTCCCTCCGTCCCATAATGTAAGACGTTTTTTGAAACTACACTAGAGTCAAAAAAACGTCTTACATTATGAGACACAAAGAGTACATGTTATGTAGGAAAACTACAAGCAGCAGAATTTCGCAGAGCTAATTAACATATGGACCGACTCTGCAGCAGGATCACAGGTTGGCCGGCCTATGTAGATGCTTTGGTTCAGTACATGTTGTGCTGACCGCTTTGGTCGTCCAGTGCAGCTCCAGTCAATAAGAGCAGAGACAAGTAAATATAAAAAGTGACCCTTTAGAATGCAAAGATCCCCATGATGATGTTATATCAAATACTTCCTCCGTCCCATAATGTAAGACGTTTTTTGACACTACACTAGAGTCAAAAAACATCTTACATTATGGGACATAGGGAGTACATGTTATGTAGGAAAACTACGAGCAGCAGAATTTCGCAGAGCTAATTAACATATGGACCGACTCTGCAACAGGATCACAGGTTGGCCAGCCTATGTAGATGCTTTGGTTCAGTACATGTTGTGCTGACCGCTTTGGTCGTCCAGTGCAGCTCCAGTCAATAAGAGCAGAGACAAGTAAATATAAAAAGTGACCCTTCAGAATGCAAAGATCCCCATGATGATGTTATGTCAAATACTTCCTCCGTCCCATAATGTAAGACGTTTTTTAACACTACATTAGAGTCAAAAAACGTCTTACATTATGGGACAGAGGGAATACATGTTATGTAGGAAAACTACGAGCAGCAGAATTCCGCAGAGCTAATTAACATATGGACCGACTCTGCAGCAGGATCACAGGTTGGCCAGCCTATGTAGATGCTTTGGTTCAGTACATGTTGTGCTGACCGCTTTGGTCATCCAGTGCAGCTCCAGTCAATAAGAGCAGAGACAAGTAAAAATAAAAAGTGACCCTTCAGAATGCAAAGATCCCCATGATGATGTTATGTCAAATACTTCCTCCGTCCCATAATGTAAGACGTTTTTTGACACTACACTAAAGTCAAAAAACGTCTTACATTATGGAACAGAGGGAGTACATGTTATGTAGGAAAACTACGAGCAGCAGAATTCCGCAGAGCTAATTAACATATGGACCGACTCTGCAGCAGGATCACAGGTTGGCCAGCCTATGTAGATGCTTTGGTTCAGTACATGTTGTGCTGACCGCTTTGGTCGTCCAGTGCAGCTCGAGTCAATAAGAGCAGAGACAAGTAAATATAAAAAGTGACCCTTCAAAATGCAAAGATCCCCATGATGATGTTATGTCAAATACTTCCGCCGTCCCATAATGTAAGACGTTTTTTGACACTACACTAAAGTTAAAAAACGTCTTACATTATGGGATAGAGGGAGTACATGTTATGTAGGAAAACTACGAGCAGCAGAATTCCGCAGAGCTAATTAACATATGGACCGACTCTGCAGCAGGATCACAGGTTGGCCAGCCTATGTAGATGCTTTGGTTCAGTACATGTTGTGCTGACCGCTTTGGTCGTCCAGTGCAGCTCGAGTCAATAAGAGCAGAGACAAGTAAATATAAAAAGTGACCCTTCAAAATGCAAAGATCCCTATGATGATGTTATGTCAAATACTTCCTCTGTCCCATAATGTAAGATGTTTTTTGACACTACACTAAAGTCGAAAAACGTCTTACATTATGAAACAAAGGGAGTACATGTTATGTAGGAAAACTACGAGCAGCAGAATTCCGCAGAGCTAATTAACATATGGACCGACTCTACAGCAGGATCACAGGTTGGCCAGCCTATGTAGATGCTTTGGTTCAGTACATGTTGTGCTGACCGCTTTGGTCGTTCAGTGCAGCTCGAGTTAATAAGAACAGAGACAAGTAAATATAAAAAGTGACCCTTCAAAATGCAAAGATCCCCATGATGATGTTATGTCAAATACCTCCTCCGTTTCATAATGTAAGACGTTTTTTGACACTACACTAAAGTCAAAAAACGTCTTACATTATGGGACAAAGGGATTACATGTTATGTAGGAAAAATACGAGCAACAGAATTCTGCAAAGCTAATTAACATATGGACCGACTCTACAGCAGGATCACAGATTGGCCAGCCTATGTAGATGCTTTGGTTTAGTACATGTTGTGCTGATCGCTTTGGTCGTCCAGTGCAGCTCCACTCAATGAGAGCAGGGACAAGTAAATATAAGTGGCAAGAGAATACGACACGGATGGGTACCTCGCTGCGCCCGTCAAGGAGTAGTATCTCTCACGAGACTGCTTTACTTGCCGCTGCCGTGCTGCCCCGGCAAGTAAGCGAAGCCTCCCCAATGCAGTAAGCAGGAGGAGGCCTCCTGACCGTCGTCGAGCTGCGCCCAGACCGAGCAGAGCAGCTGAGGAGGGAGACATGTCCATGGCGCGACCGAGTAGAGCAGGTGAGGAGGCGTCGACAACGGCGTACATGGGGCTGCGGCGGCGGCGGCGGCCTACATGGGCTCACGCAGGACCAGCAGAGAGGAGGCGAGCATGCGAAGGAAACTTTTCTCCAGCCCGTCTCTTTTTTTTTGCGAAGGTGATAGAGTTTTATTCCACAATCATAGGGTTACAATCGAGAGGTAAAAGTTCCTCCACACACGGTGGTCCTCGATCCAGCCATACAGCAGTGGCACGTTCCGTACGACTGTACGTAGCCAGACGATCTGCTACCCTATTTTGCATATGACTAATTTTCATAGGAATAAATTCTCTATCTACCATAAGATGACGAATCTCATTAACAAGATGCCCATAGGCTGATCTCGTTAAACTAGTACCAGACAAGGCGGGCAGGGCCGTCGAGGAGTCCGACTGTACGATGATCGGTTGCTCACAATGCTGAGCGCGATCGTCATGCCTTGCATTAGCGCGTGTAGTTCCGCCTCGAGTGCCTCATTGCAATTGAAGATGTATCGATAAGCAGTAAAGACAACACTGCCGTCATGCCTCCGTAGTATCATACCCACTGCAGCCGACCCATCCGCCTGAGAGAAAGACCCGTCGACTGACAAAGAAACTTGGCCCGGCGGAGGCGGCGGCCAAGGAAGGGCCGGCGGCACTGCCTTCGCGACCACCCGTTCCTCCTGCACCATTGGCATTTTGCCCTTCATGATCTCGTTCGTCGGGAACCTCCTGGCAAGGTCCAGTGATTGCATGTACCTCTATAGATACAACACCGTAGACGGAACCGGTGGCACATCTGTCCCGTGCGTTAAGTCATTCCGGAGCGACCATAGACGCCAAAGCAACATGATCACACAGTCCCTCATGAAAGCATCACAATTTGCAAGGACATTTAGCAACCAATCTTTCCCCGTGTCTAGCAACTCTTCCTGATGGGGTAGCTTCCATACCTCCCTCATCTGCGCCCACACCTCGCGCGCATAATCGCATGCAACGAGCGCATGGAAACTAGTATCTTCTTCCTTCGCACATAAGGGGCAAGAATCTTTCTTTGATACATGACGATATTTCTTGCATGCATTAGTAGCCAGAGCCCCAGAGATAACCTTCCAGGCTAAGATTTTCATTTTAAGTGGCACTCTGGCATTCCAAATACATCTCCAAACAGGCCGCTGTCCCGATGGGTGAGCACTCGATGACCCCACCATCTCCTGGGCCTTGCCTAGCGTGGCCAAACGGTAAGCACTCCGGACCGTGAATTTTCCGTTCCTTTCTGGGAACCAAGCTAGGAAGTCTTGCCCGTTCCTCGGCGAAGTACGTATTTTCAAAATCTCACAAACATCCAGATCCCAAAAGTGTTCCCTCAAGAGTTGCTCCTTCCAAGCACCATGCTCATCAATAAAATCTGCAACCCAATGGAGCCGGCAATTACCTTTCGGCGTAACCGGACGCAAATTGTGACCTCGTGGAATCCAAGCATCTCGCCATGTTTTGATTAACGAGCCATCCCCCACACGCCAAATAATACCTTTCTTCAGAAGCTCAAGACCATGGACAATTCCCTTCCAGACCGCAGAAGAAGTAGCCGGGAACACCGTGTCTAGAAGATTCCCGTGGGGGAAATACTTAGCTCTGAGTAGTCTCGCACATAAGCTTTGTGGGCAGTCCAACAAACGCCAAGCCTGTTTTGCGAGTAGGGCTTGGTTAAAAGCTCTCATATCGCGAAAACCCATGCCTCCCATAGCTTTAGGAAGCATCATTTTTTCCCAGCTTAGCCATGCCATCTTCCTTTTTCCATTCTCCACCCCCCACCAATATTGGCGCATCATCCGTGTTAACTCATCACAAATAGAAGCAGGCAACTTGAAGACGCTCATAACATATGTCGGGATGGCTTGCGCCACCGCTTTGATGAGGATCTCCTTATTGCCCACAGACATATACTGTTCGCTTCAATCTATTAATCGCTTCCGCAAGCGCTCCTGTAAGGTTTCAAACCTTCCTTTATGCATTCTCCCCTCAGGAACTGGTAGCCCCAAGTATTTTGGTTCAAACACCTGCTGAGATATATCCAAAAGGCCCTTCACTTCATCTACCACCGCCGCATCACAATTGTCCGAAAACAGGATGGAACACTTCTCTGGGTTGATAAGTTGACCCGTTGCTACCGTATAAGTGTTCAACAAACCTTTGACAATGCTAGCTTGCTGGCCAGACCCCTCAAAGAGCAACATTGTGTCGTCCGCAAAAAGCAAGTGGGATATGATTGGTGCACCCCGACATATACTCACACCCCGCAAGTCACCATCCGAGACAGACTTGGAGATAAGAGCAGACAGAGCATCAGCGACAAAAAGGAAGAGAAACGGAGATAATGGATCACCTTGTGGCAGGCCCCGCGAAGGGGAGAACACCTCCAGTAATTTTCCGTTGAGCTTCACCGAATACTTTACTGATTTAACGCATGCCATAATCCAGCTTATCCAGATGCTAGAAAAACCCCACTTAACTAGGGCCTTCTCGAGAAAATCCCAATCCACACGATCATAAGCCTTTGACAGGTCCAACTTATAGGCACATGCCGCAGGACTATTGTGCTTAATGGACTGGATATGATGAATGCATTCAAAAGCTATGATAGAATTATCTGAAATCAGCCTCCCTGGAATGAAGGCACTCTGGTTTTCAGAGATGAGGTCTGCCAAGAGAGGTCGAAGGCGATTCACCAAACATTTGGACACCATTTTGTAAATCACATTGCACAAGCTTATTGGCCGAAAATCCTTTCGTTCTTTAGGAAAAGGCACTTTTGGAATCAGCACAATAGCAGTATCATTCACACCCTCTGGCATGATACCTGTTTTGAAAAACTCCAACACCGCCGCTGTGATTTCACCTTTCAATACCGCCCAGTTGCGCTGATAGAAACGAGCCGGGAAGCCATCTGTACCTAGCGCCTTCAATGGACCAATCTGGAAAAGCGCATTGGCCACCTCCTCCTCAGAAAAAGGTGCACATAACATATCATTCATCTGTTGGGAAACTTTGGGCAATATATTCTCAAGGACTGACTCCGGAGACAGCGTCGGGTCCTTAGAAAACACTTCCTTGAAGTACGACGTAGCCATCAACTCCATATCGGAGGGGGCCGAGCACCACGTCCCGTCGGTTCTGTTGGGGAACGCAGTAATTTCAAAAAATTTCCTACGCACACGCAAGATCATGGTGATGCACAGCAACGAGAGGGGAGAGTGTTGTTTACGTACCAATGCAGACCGACTGCGGAAGCGATCACACAACGTAGAGGAAGTAGTCGTACGTCTTCTTCCCGATCCGACCGATCCAAGCACCGTTACTCTGGCACCTCCGAGTTCTTAGCACACGTTCAGCTCGATGACGTTCCTCGGGCTCCGATCCAGCAAAGCGTCGAGGAAGAGTTCCGTCAGCACGACGGCGTGATGACGATCTTGATGTACTACCGACGCAGGGCTTCGCCTAAGCACTACAACGGTACGATCGAGGTGGAATTTGGTGGCAGGGGGCACCGCACATGGCTAAGGAACGATCTCAAGGATCAAGTTGTGTGTCTATGGGGTGCCCCCTGCCCCCGTATATAAAGGCTAGGGGCAAGGGGGTCGGCCGGCTAGGAGGGAGGCGCAGGGAGGAGTCCCACTCCTACCGGGAGTAGGACTCCTTCCCTCAAATCCTATTCCTAATAGGACTCTTCGGGAGAAAGAGAAGAGAGGGGGGCCGGCCCCTTCTCCTAGTCCTAATAGGACTAGGGAAGGGGGGTTCGGCTAGCTAGCCTGTGGGCTGCCCCTTCTCTCTTTTCCACTAAGTCCCAATAGGCCCATTTGCCTCCCGGGGGGTTCCGGTAACCCTCCCGGTAATCCGGTAAAATCCCGATTTCACCCGGAACACTTCCGGTGCCCAAACATAGGCTTCCAATATATCAATCTTTACGTCTCGACCATTTCGAGACTCCTCGTCATGTCCGTGATCTCATCCAGGACTCCGAACAACCTTTGGTACATCAAAATGCATAAACTCATAATAACTGTCATCGTAACGTTAAGCATGCGGACCCTACGGTTCGAGAACAATGTAGACATGACCGAGACACGTCTCCGGTCAATAACCAATAGCGGGACCTGGATGCCCATATTGGCTCCTACATATTCTACGAAGATCTTTATCGGTCAGACCGCATAACAACATACGTTGTTCCCTTTGTCATCGGTATGTTACTTGCCCGAGATTCGATCGTCGGTATCCAATACCTAGTTCAATCTCGTTACTGGCAAGTCTCTTTACTCGTTCCGTAATACATCATCTCATAACTAACATCTTAGTTATTATGCTTGCAAGGCTTTATGTGATGTGTATTACCGAGAGGGCCCAGAGATACCTCTCCGACAATCGGAGTGACAAACCCTAATCTCGAAATACGCCAACCCAACATCTACCATTGGAGACACCTGTAGTACTCCTTTATAATCACCCAGTTACGTTGTGACGTTTGGTAGTACCCAAAGTGTTCCTCCGGTAAACGGGAGTTGCATAATCTCATAGTTATAGGAACATGTATAAGTCATGAAGAAAGCAATAGCAACATACTAAACGATCAGGTGCTAAGCTAATGGAATGGGTCATGTCAATCAGATCATTCTACTAATGATGTGACCTCGTTAATCAAATAACAACTCCTTGTTCATGGTTAGGAAACATAACCATCTTTGATTAACGAGCTAGTCAAGTAGAGGCATACTAGTGACACTCTGTTGGTCTATGTATTCACACACATGTATTATGTTTCCGGTTAATACAATTCTAGCATGAATAATAAACATTTATCATGATGTAAGGAAATAAATAATAACTTTATTATTGCCTCTAGGGCATATTTCCTTCAGTCTCCCACTTGCACTAGAGTCAATAATCTAGATTACACTGTAATGATTCTAACACCCATGGAGCCTTGGTGCTGATCATGTTTTGCTCGTGGAAGAGGCTTAGTCAACGGGTCTGCAACATTCAGATCCGTATGTATCTTGCAAATCTCTATGTCTCCCACCTGGACTAAATCCCGGATGGAGTTGTAGCGTCTCTTGATGTGTTTGGTTCTTTTGTGAAATCTGGATTCCTTTGCCAAGGCAATTGCACCAGTATTGTCACAGAAGATTTTCATTGGACCCGATGCACTAGGTATGACACCTAGATCGGATATGAACTCCTTCATCCAGACTCCTTCGTTTGCTGCTTCCGAAGCAGCTATGTACTCCGCTTCACATGTAGATCCCGCTACGATGCTTTGTTTAGAACTGCACCAACTGACAGCTCCACCGTTTAAAGTAAACACGTATCCGGTTTGCGATTTAGAATCGTCCGGATCAGTGTCAAAGCTTGCATCAACGTAACCTCTTACGGTGAGCTCTTTGTCACCTCCATATACGAGAAACATATCCTTAGTCCTTTTCAGGTATTTCAGGATGTTCTTGACCGCTGTCCAGTGATCCATTCCAGGATTACTTTGGTACCTCCCTGCTAAACTTATAGCAAGGCACACATCAGGTCTGGTACACAGCATTGCATACATGATAGAGCCTATGGCTGAAGCATAGGGAACATCTTTCATTTTCTCTCTATCTTCTGAAGTGGTCGGGCATTGAGTCTTACTCAACTTCACACCTTGTAGCACAGGCAAGAACCCTCTCTTTGCTTGATCCATCTTGAACTTCTTCAAAATTTTGTCAAGGTATGTGCATTGTGAAAGTACAATTAAGCGTTTTGATCTATCTCTATAGATCTTTATGCCTAATATGTATGCAGCTTTCCCGAGGTCTTTCATCGAAAAACTTTTATTCAAGTATCCCTTTATGCTATCCAGAAATTCTATATCATTTCCAATTAGCAATATGTCATCCACATATAATATCAGAAATGCTACAGAGCTCCCACTCACTTTCTTGTAAATACAGACTTCTCCAAAAAGTCTGTATAAAGCCAAATGCTTTGATCACACTATCAAAGCGTTTATTCCAACTCCGAGATGCTTGCACCAGTCCATAAATGGATCGCTGGAGTTTGCATACTTTGTTAGCTCCTTTTGGATCGACAAAACCTTCTGGTTGTACCATATACAACTCTTCTTCCGGAAATCCATTCAGGAATGCAGTTTTGACATCCATTTGCCATATTTCATAATCATAAAATGCGGCAATTGCTAACATAATTCTGACGGACTTAAGCATCGCTACGGGTGAGAAGGTCTCATCGTAGTCAACCCCTTGAACTTGTCGAAAACCTTTTGCGACAAGTCGAGCTTTATAGACAGTAACATTACCGTCAGCGTCAGTCTTTTTCTTGAAGATCCATTTATTTTCAATTGCTTGCCTATCATCGGGCAAGTCAACCAAAGTCCATACTTTGTTCTCATACATGGATCCCATCTCAGATTTCATGGCCTCAAGCCACTTTTCGGAATCTGGGCTCACCATCGCTTCTTCATAGTTCGTAGGTTCATCATGATCTAGCATCATGACTTCCAGAACTGGATTACCGTACCACTCTGGTGCGGATCTCACTCTGGTTGATCTACGCGGTTCAGTAGTATCTTGTTCTGAAGCTTCATGATCATCATCATTAGCTTCCTCACTGATTGGCATAGGTGTCGCAGAAACAGTTTTCTGTGATGTACTATTTTCCAATAAGGGAGCAGGTACAGTTACCTCGTCAAGTTCTACTTTCCTCCCACTCACTTCTTTCGAGAGAAACTCCTTCTCTAGAAATGATATATTCTTAGCAACGAATGTCTTGCCTTCGGATCTGTGATAGAAGGTATACCCAACAGTTTCCTTTGGGTATCCTATGAAGACACATTTCTCCGCTTTGGGTTCGAGCTTATCAGGTTGAAGCTTTTTCACATAAGCATCGCAGCCCCAAACTTTAAGAAACGACAACTTTGGTTTCTTGCCAAACCATAGTTCATAAGGCGTCGTCTCAACGGATTTTGATGGTGCCCTATTTAACGTGAATGCGGCCGTCTCTAAAGCATAACCCCAAAATGATAGCGGTAAATCAGTAAGAGACATCATAGATCGCACCATATCTAGTAAAGTACGATTACGACGTTCGGACACACCATTACGATGTGGTGTTCCGGGTGGCGTGAGTTGCGAAACTATTCCACAATTTTTCAAATGTACACCAAACTCGTAACTCAAATATTCTCCTCCACGATCAGATCGTAGAAACTTTATTTTCTTGTTACGATGATTTTCAACTTCACTCTGAAATTCTTTGAACCTTTCAAATGTTTCAGATTTATGTTTCATTAAGTAGATATACCCATATCTGCTTAAATCATCTGTGAAGGTGAGAAAATAACGATATCCGCCACGAGCCTCAATATTCATCGGACCGCATACATCGGTATGTATGATTTCCAACAAATCTGTTGCTCTCTCCATAGTACCGGAGAACGGTGTTTTAGTCATCTTGCCTATGAGGCACGGTTCGCAAGTACCAAGTGATTCATAATCAAGTGATTCCAAAAGCCCATCAGTATGGAGTTTCTTCATGCGCTTTACACCGATATGACCTAAACGGCAGTGCCACAAATAAGTTGCACTATCATTATTAACTTTGCATCTTTTGGCTTCTACATTATGAATATGTGTATCACTATCTTCGAGATTCAACAAGAACAGACCACTCTTCAAAGGTGCATGACCATAAAAATATTATTCATATAAATAGAACAACCATTATTCTCTGATTTAAATGAATAACCGTCTCGCATTAAACAAGATCCAGATATAATGTTCATGCTCAACGCTGGCACCAAATAACAATTATTTAGGTCTAATATTAATCCCGAAGGTAGATGTAGAGGTAGCGTGCCGACCGCGATCACATCGACTTTGGAACCGTTTCCCACGCGCATCGTCACCTCGTCCTTTGCTAGTGTCCGCTTATTCCGTAGTCCCTGTTTCGAGTTGCAAATATTAGCAACAGAACCAGTATCAAATACCCAGGTGCTACTGCGAGCTCTAGTAAGGTACACATCAATAACATGTATATCACATATACCTTTGCTCACTTTGCCATCCTTCTTATCCGCCAAATACTTGGGGCAGTTCCGCTTCCAGTGACCAGTCTGCTTGCAGTAGAAGCACTCAGTTTCAGGCTTAGGTCCAGACTTGGGTTTCTTCTCCTGAGCAGCAACTTGCTTGCTGTTCTTCTTGAAGTTTCCCTTCTTCTTCCCTTTGCCCTTTTTCTTGAAACTAGTGGTCTTGCTAACCATCAACACTTGATGCTCCTTCTTGATTTCTACCTCCGCAGCTTTCAGCATTGCGAAGAGCTCGGGAATAGTCTTGTTCATCCCTTGCATATTATAGTTCATCACGAAGCTCTTGTAGCTTGGTGGTAGTGATTGGAGAATTCTGTCAATGACGCAATCATCTGGAAGATTAACTCCCATCTGAATCAAGTGATTATTATACCCAGACATTTTGAGTATATGCTCACTGACAGAACTGTTCTCCTCCATCTTACAACTATAGAACTTATTGGAGACTTCATATCTCTCAATTCGGGCATTTGCTTGAAATATTAACTTCAACTCCTGGAACATCTCATATGCTCCATGACGTTCAAAACGTCGTTGAAGTCCCGATTCTAAGCCGTAAAGCATGGCACATTGAACTATCGAGTAGTCATCAGCTTTGCTCTGCCAAACGTTCATAACATCTGGCGTTGCTCCAGCAGCAGGCCTGTCACCCAGCGGTGCTTCCAGGATGTAATTCTTCTGTGCAGCAATGAGGATAATCCTCAGGTTACGGACCCAGTCCGTGTAATTGCTACCATCATCTTTCAACTTTGCTTTCTCAAGGAACGCATTAAAATTCAACGGAACAATAGCACGAGCCATCTATCTACAAGCAACATAAACAAGCAAGATACTATCAGGTACTAAGTTCATGATAAGTTTAAGTTCAGTTAATCAAATTACTTAGGAACTCCCACTTAGATAGACATCCCTCTAATCCTCTAAGTGATCACGTGATCCAAATCAACTAAACCATAACCGATCATCACGTGAGATGGAGTAGTTTTCAATGGTGAACATCGTCATGTTGATCATATCTACTATATTATTCACGCTCGACCTTTCGGTCTCTGTGTTCCGAGGCCATATCTGCATATGCTAGGCTCGTCAAGTTTAACCTAAGTATTCTGCGTGTGCAAAACTGGCTTGCACCCGTTGTAGATGGACGTAGAGCTTATCACACCCGATCATCACGTGGTGTCTGGGCACGACGAACTTTGGCAACGGTGCATACTCAGGGAGAACACTTCTTGATAATTTAGTGAGAGATCATCTTATAATGCTACCGTCAATCAAAGCAAGATAAGATGCATAAAAGGATAAACATCACATGCAATCAATATAAGTGATATGATATGGCCATCATCATCTTGTGCTTGTGATCTCCATCTCCGAAGCACCGTCATGATCACCATCGTCACCGGCGCGACACCTTGATCTCCATCGTAGCATCGTTGTCGTCTCGCCAATCTTATGCTTCCACGACTATTACTACCGTTTAGTAATCTAGTAAAGCATTACATCGCGATTGCATTGCATACAATAAAGCGACAACCATATGGCTCCTGCCAGTTGCCGATAACTTAGTTACAAAACATGATCATCTCATACAATAAAATCAGCATCATGCCTTGACCATATCACATCACAACATATCCTGCAAAAAACAAGTTAGACGTCCTCTACTTTGTTGTTGCAAGTTTTACGTGGCTGCTACGGGCTTAAGTAAGAAATCATCTCACCTACGCATCAAAACCACAACGATAGTTCGTCAAATAGACTCCGTTTTAACCTTCTCAAGGACCGGGCGTAGTCACACTTGGTTCAACTAAAGTTGGAGAGACAGTCTTCCGCAAGCTATCTATGTGCAAAGTACGTCGAGGGAACCGGTCTCGCGTAAGAGTACGCGTAAGGTTGGTCCGGATCGTCTCAACCAACAATACCGCCGAACCAAAGTATGACATGCTGGTAGGCAGTATGACTTGTATCGCCCACAACTCACTTGTGTTCTACTCGTGCATATAACATCAAACCATAAAACCTAGGCTCGGATGCCACTGTTGGGGAACGCAGTAATTTCAAAAAATTTCCTACGCACACGCAAGATCATGGTGATGCACAGCAACGAGAGGGGAGAGTGTTGTCTACGTACCAACGCAGACCGACTGCGGAAGCGATCACACAACGTAGAGGAAGTAGTCGTACGTCTTCTTCCCGATCCGACCGATCCAAGCACCGTTACTCTGGCACCTCCGAGTTCTTAGCACACGTTCAGCTCGATGACGTTCCTCGGGCTCCGATCCAGCAAAGCGTCGAGGAAGAGTTCCGTCAGCACGACGGCGTGATGACGATCTTGATGTACTACCGATGCAGGGCTTCGCCTAAGCACTACAACGGTACGATCGAGGTGGAATTTGGTGGCAGGGGGCACCGCACACGGCTAAGGAACGATCTCAAGGATCAAGTTGTGTGTCTATGGGGTGCCCCATGCCCCCGTATATAAAGGCCAGGGGCAAGGGGGTCGGCCGGCTAGGAGGGAGGCGCAGGGAGGAGTCCCACTCCTACCGGGAGTAGGACTCCTTCCCTCAAATCCTATTCCTAATAGGACTCTTCGGGAGAAAGAGAAGAGAGGGGGGCCGGCCCCTTCTCCTAGTCCTAATAGGACTAGGGAAGGGGGGTTCGGCCGGCTAGCCTGTGGGCTGCCCCTTCTCTCTTTTCCACTAAGGCCCAATAGGCCCATTTGCCTCCCGGGGGGTTCCGGTAACCCTCCCGGTAATCCGGTAAAATCCCGATTTCACCCGGAACACTTCCGGTGCCCAAACATAGGCTTCCAATATATCAATCTTTACGTCTCGACCATTTCGAGACTCCTCGTCATGTCCGTGATCTCATCCGGGACTCCGAACAACCTTCGGTACATCAAAATGCATAAACTCATAATAACTGTCATCGTAACGTTAAGCGTGCGGACCCTACGGTTCGAGAACAATGTAGACATGACCGAGACACGTCTCCGGTCAATAACCAATAGCGGGACCTGGATGCCCATATTGGCTCCTACATATTCTACGAAGATCTTTATCGGTCAGACCGCATAACAACATACGTTGTTCCCTTTGTCATCGGTATGTTACTTGCCCGAGATTCGATCGTCGGTATCCAATACCTAGTTCAATCTCGTTACTGGCAAGTCTCTTTACTCGTTCCGTAATACATCATCTCATAACTAACATCTTAGTTATTATGCTTGCAAGGCTTTATGTGATGTGTATTACCGAGAGGGCCCAGAGATACCTCTCCGACAATCGGAGTGACAAACCCTAATCTCGAAATACGCCAACCCAACATCTACCATTGGAGACACCTGTAGTACTCCTTTATAATCACCCAGTTACGTTGTGACGTTTGGTAGTACCCAAAGTGTTCCTCCGGTAAACGGGAGTTGCATAATCTCATAGTTATAGGAACATGTATAAGTCATGAAGAAAGCAATAGCAACATACTAAACGATCGGGTGCTAAGCTAATGGAATGGGTCATGTCAATCAGATCATTCTACTAATGATGTGACCTCGTTAATCAAATAACAACTCCTTGTTCATGGTTAGGAAACATAACCATCTTTGATTAACGAGCTAGTCAAGTAGAGGCATACTAGTGACACTCTGTTGGTCTATGTATTCACACACATGTATTATGTTTCCGGTTAATACAATTCTAGCATGAATAATAAACATTTATCATGATGTAAGGAAATAAATAATAACTTTATTATTGCCTCTAGGACATATTTCCTTCAGGTTCGCCGTAGTCGCTGGATGTGGTTCCGGCGTGCCCTCCATACTGCCCGCCGATGAAGGTAAGAGGTATTTCTCTCCCCCTCCTTAAGCCACGTGATTCGTGAACGCTGCAGCCAGAGCATTTCCTCCCTATACAAAAGCTCATCCAATTTGTACATTTTTTGACGAATGGTGTCTCTAGCCGCGCCATGAAGTTGCATGTCCGTCAACTCAGACCGAAGTTTTTCAATCTCTGTAATCACATGGCCAAACTTCTCCTTGCTCCAAGCCCGGAGCTTAAGCATCATCTCTTTCATTGCATCCCGCACCGCACCGAGATGACCGTGCGGTTTACTCTTCCGCCAAGTATCAGCAATCACTTCTCCTAGCCCAGGATGTCGTTCCCACATTATCTCATATCTCGGGCTGATTTTTGTACGCAATGGCTCCTCATGTGCGAGCTGTATCATCAGCGGAACATGGTCTGAGCAGGAGGTAGCCAGGTGTGTGACTTGCGCAAACGGAAACAAGTCCCGCAACGCCTCGTCCGCGCATGCCCTGTCCAACCTTACCCGCACATTCCGATCCCCCATCTGCCCATTATCATATGTCTCGGTGGAGTATATTTATTCCTTCGATGTGGGTCGAAGTAAAATTTATCATTTTTATAGTACATTTTAGGGGATCGGCTAGGTATGACATAACGAATTAAAATCCAATTTATCCTCCACTAACGCCGGATACTGGATTGGTTGAAAATGACATGAGGAAGGAAAACGCCTATTAATCCGGTGCGGGTCTTCGGTCTGGGTGGGCATGGACGGACGGAGCAGAGCACCCACGGTCACAGGACGGGAGCAAGGGAAGAAGACCCTGAGCTCTGCTCTGTGTTTTCGTTTTCCATTTTGACCCGTTTTTTATTCTTTTCTTGTTTCTGTTGTTCTTTGTTTGGATTTTTACTTCTTTCTTCATTTTGAATAGCCACCGAGGCTGTGTTTGATAGCAAGGTATTATATAACCCAAAGTATTAAAAACTACAGTAATTTTGCTTGTAGGAATGAGATACCATAGTTTTATCAAAACACAATATTTTGGAGTATTCACAATACATAAAACCTGTTTGGTTGTTACTGCACAACACTGTAAATTTTGATGCCTAGCCTTTTGCAAGGAGAAGCTAATTGGAATTTTTTAACTTTTTTCAAATGCTTGATTAATAGTTTCTAAATGCAATATTAACATTTTTCACATGGTCTATATTTTTAAAATATTTGTTTCATAATTTTCAAATGCTTGACTAACACTTTTTTATATTTATGATAAAAGAAAATCATCATTTTTTATTGCATGGTTAACATTTTTTCTGTACACATTTAACAATTTTCAAATACTTGTTCAATAATTTTCAAATGCTTGATTAGCATGTTTTATATGTATGATAAAAGAAAATCATCATTTTTTATTACATGGTTAACATTTTTCTGCACACATTTAAGAATTTTCAAATGCTTGTTCAACATTTTTTTTGCAAATGTTTGATTAATATTTTTTATATACGTGAGCAAATTAGTTTCATCGTTTTTATAATACATGGTCAAAAAAATTTGATAGACACTTAGCATTTTCCAAATGCTTGCTTAACATTTTTCAAACCCTTGTTCAACATTTTTTTTCAAAAGCCTGATTTTTAATAGATAATTAAATTATTTCATACACATTTTTTGTATCTTTTTTCATATACGCGATGCACATTTTCTCTATACACATTTAACATTTTCATATTTTTTGATCAACATTTTTCAAATGTTTTAATGAAGAGTGATTTTGGTAATATATTTACTTTTTATATTTGGAAGATTAGAAAAGTAAAAGAAGAAATTAAAAAATAAAAACATGAAAAGAACAAACAAACAGAAAACGAGGCTGTTGTTTCCCTCGAATCTGGGCCGGTCCAACTGTTTGCTCCCTCTGCCTCTCGGGAGATACAGGGGCGCCCCTATGCCCAATAAGTACTGTACCGGTAGTTTGGTTCTTCTTGCGGTTTTTTTGGCCGATTTTTCTGTTTTGTGTCTGTCCGTTTTTAGGCTGGTTTTTTTATTTTCATAAATTTTATGAAATTTTCTTAAATTCGTGCAGCTTTTCAAATGCATTAACTTTTTCCAATTCATTTCTTCAAATTAGTTATTTTCCAAATTCATAAATGTTTTTGTATTCGTGAAAATTTTCAAATTCACGATTTTTTAACATCTGTCAAGTTTTAAAAATTTTGTGAACTTTTATCAAGTTCATGAACTTTATTCAGATTCACAAACTTTATACAACTATGCGAACTTTTTTCAATTGCACGGAATTTTTCCGCAAACTTCTTTTTCAAATTCATGAATTTTTTTTTGTATTTCTTGAACTTTTCCCAAATTTGAAAAGTCAATGGTCAACACAATCAACTGCGAGCGGTCAATGGTGAAAGCAGGCAAGGGAGCTATAGCAGAAACACAAGGAGATATGCCGGAAAGGGGATCAATGGGCGTGCTGATCGCCGAGCATTCTAGGCTTCTAGCTGATTTGTTTCTTACGACACTGGAAAGAGACCCACACTCAGTCCACATCTCTCATCTCATGTAGTACAACCTTACCGACTTGCAAACAAGCACGACATGAACTTGAACAACATATATTACCCACTTCATTCATCCAGGGGCGGGCCCACCTCAATTCAAGGGTATTCAGTTGAATAGCCATTATTTTTGACAAAAAATAGGTATATATAGTATATAAGGTGTACAGTATGTATAAGGAAAAACGAGACTGATTAAGCAATTCAGCCCATAAACAGAGGCTAGCCAGCCGCCCCACCTCTACTACTTTCCCTCACCACCACGACTTGGCCCATCGGCCACATCGCTGCAGGCTGTACGCACGGCACGCAGCACCTCCCTCGCTCCATGTTGCCATCGCCTGATCGGCGATCGTGTGCACGGCGGCGCAAACAGCGCAACGAATCCATCCCTCGCTCCCTTTGGATCTGAACTTCTGATCCCTTTGGGTGGGCATGGATGACCGGGACATGCTGCACGTTTTTCAGCTGCACGATCCTTTCTGAAGTAAACTTCAGATCGACCGTGCCAACACCAAGAACAGAAGCACTCGCGCCATTCCCCATCAGTACGGACCCGTGACCTGTGGCCTGGTAAGAAGAAAAAAATGAAATGTCAGCACACACATGAACACTTGCACCTGTATCGACCCACCAATCGGTGGACGGCCAAACTGGAAATACATCAAATAAATTACCGTACCCAGATGCAGCACTCTCATTGTTGCTCACAATCATATTGACAGACTTGGAGTCCTGCTCTTGCTTCTTATACCTGTTTGGGCACTTGTTGGCCTAATGTTCAAGCGAACCACAAGTAAAGCATCCCTCATCCTTCTTATTCTTCTTGAAGGTCTTCTTACCCTTCTTCTTAAAGTCGGCACTCTGGTGGACACCGTCCTTTCCCTTGGGCTTGTGGGAATTGGAGTTCTTCTGATGCACCATATTGGCCACATAAATTCCTTCTACCCCTTTTCCGTGCGAGTCCTTTGCCCTTGAATTCTGCTCAACACTCAGATGGCGTATGACATCATATGTAGTTTTAGATGATATCGACGACGATCATCATATGTAGTTCTACATGATATCGATGACAATCATCATATGTAGTTCTAGATGATATAGCCACACACACACATATGTAGTTCTAGATGATATCGACGACAATCATCATCCTCAAGCCTGGGCGGCGGGTGTTCCTGATAGTAATTAGGATGGCCTGTCCAACACGAAGATTCTGGCCAACGAGGAATCTCTTCCACCCAACCGAGTTTAAGTGTGTGCGACCGTCGTCTGTGTCCATGTGGTAAGTACAGGTGGTGATGGAGCCCCTTGCGGTAAGGCGTAGTCCAGCTGAGCCTTCTTCATCAGGCTCGATACCACAACTCGCAGATAGGTTCTTTGGCAATTTCTGAATAAGAAAAACATATCAATTAATAAATAGCTTCGCACATACTCTTACAAATATATTTCTATTAAGTCTATATTTCTACACTATCAAAAGACACAGTACTACACATTTGTACTATTTAATCATGAATTCTACTAATAAGTATATATGGATTATCTACTAGATTCCACATAGCATATCATCGACTAGATTCCACATAGCATATCGTTGGACTCTACACTAAGCATATCATCGGATAATTTGCATTTGTATGTATAACAATAAAGCATATATATCAGTAGCGCGGTCCCAGTAAACGCGCTGCTGCTAGAACTAGCTTCGCGGCGGGGTCATGGGAATTATAGCAGTAGCGCGGCTTAGAGGAGGCGCGCTGCTGATATGTCTATTTCAGCAGCGCGTATTGACGGAGCGCGCTATTGCTACATTGCAGCAGCACCTTATTTTAAAACCCGCTGCTGGTAAGATCCTGTGTATAAGCTTTTCACTAGTAGTGCATGCGCCTAGGGTTTGGGGGGAACCCTAAAGGGGGGCGCCCCCCTTGCTTGGGGGGCAAGCCCCCTCCACCTTGGCCGCCGCCCCCCCTCTAGATCTCATCTAGAGGGGCCGGCCCCCTTCCCCCTTCTCCCTATAAATAGAGGGGCGAGGGGAGGGCTGCAGCACTACATCCAAGGCGCAGCCCCTCCCCTCCCCAACACCTCTCCTCCTCCGCGTGAGCTTGGCGAAGCCCTGCCGGAGAACTGCCACTCCATCTCCACCACGCCGTTGTGCTGCTGTTGGAGCCTTCTTCCTCAACCTCTCCCTCCTCCTTGCTGGATCAAGGCGTGGGGGACGTCACCGGGCTGCACATGTGTTGAACGCGGAGGCACCGTTGTTAGGTGCTTAGATCGGATTCGGCCGCGATCTGAATCGCTACGTGTACGACTCCTCCAACCGCGTTTTTGCAACGCTTCCGACTCGCGATCTTCAAGGGTATGAAGATGCACTCCCCTCTCTCGTTGCTAGTTACTCCATAGATTGATCTTGGTGATGCGTAGAAAAATGTTAATTTCTGCAACGATCCCCAACAGGGACCCCATCTCCCCGCTTCTTTTCGTCATCGCCATTGACCCGCTCCAAAGAATCCTTGATGTGGCTACGCGAAAGGGGCTCCTCCACAAAATTCGGGGTAGGGTGCACTACTAGGGAAAAGCTTATAGGCAGACGCTTACTACTTACTAGTAGCGCGGGTTTTTACCCCTCGATACTACTAAGTTGATACTAGTAGCGCGGTTTTTTAACCCTCGCTGCTACTAAGCGGTCTCTATCGTGCCCTCCCGGGGCATGCCATAGTAGTAGCGAGGGGTATAAACCCGCGCTACTACTAAGTTGATAGTAGTAGCGCGGTTTTATACCCCTCGCTACTACTAAGTACGAGGTAGGTGAAATCCCCGTGTCCTCAGCCGAATCCCTCTTCTCTCCCTCACTTTCCCCCTCTCTCACTTTCCTCGTCTCTCCCTCATACTCCAGCGGTGGCCTCCGCTGGTGCACTCTGCTTTCTTCCCCCCTCCCTCTCCGAGATCCCTCCGGTGGGCGGTCGCCGGAGCTCCTCGCCGCCGCCAAGATGCGGAAGTGCGACCTCGGCATCCTCCTCCTCGCCGCCTTCACCGTATTCTTCTTGCTCCAGGTCAGCCCTCCTCCTCCCCCCTCTCCG
The DNA here is from genome assembly GCA_034509565.1 of Triticum monococcum. NCBI lineage: Eukaryota > Viridiplantae > Streptophyta > Magnoliopsida > Poales > Poaceae > Triticum > Triticum monococcum. The sequence goes on along the minus strand of CM067847.1, from coordinate 5,881,759 downwards.
ATTCGATCCGGAACCTAGCTGACCCTCCCCCCTCCTCCTCCGGAAGCACGAGGGCGACTTCTCGTTTCGGGAGACATGGATCGCCTCCCGCCGCTGCTCGTCGCCGACCTCAACGGCGACGGCCGCCACGAGGTGCTGCTCCCCACGCACGATGCCAAGATGCAGGTCCTCCAGCTCCTGGCCCATGCCGGGCTGGCCTCTACGACCGCCCTCGACGGCTTCCACGAGGCACGCGTCATGGCCGAGATCTCCTTGCTCGAGGCCAATGTGCGCGCGTCATGGGGTTGAGATTTTTTTATTTTTCAAATTAATAGTAGTAGCGCGGGTCACAGACACGCGCTACTACTAACACGTACTAGTAGCGCGGGACGCACTGCGCTACTACTACTAGTTAGCTGTAGCGCCGTAGTAGTAGCGCAGACACCCGTGCTACTACTAGCTTTTGACCCGCGCTACTACTAGGCTTTTTCCTAGTAGTGGTGCCATGATGCGAACCTCCCTTTATGCGGATGATGCGTCCATCTTCCTGGCTCCGATAAAAAAGGATGTTGACAATCTTGCTAATATTTTGAGAGGATTTGGCGAGGTCATGGGACTTTGCACCAACTTTCATAAGAGTTCGATGGTGCCCATTCGTTGCAATAATCTTGACTTGGATCATATCACTCAAAATCTGCCGGCAACTAGGGCTTCTTTCCCGTTGAGGTACTTGGAGCTCCCCCTCTCGGTTTGGAAACTAAGGTTAGTGGATCTTCAATTTCTTGTGGACAAGGTTGCATCCAAGTTGACAACGTATGAGGACCAAAACATTACCACCATTGGACGCACGACGCTTGTCAAGTCTATTCTCACTTCCCAAGTGATCTACTTCATCACACCGTTGATCATCCCACCAAGTATCCTCTTCAAAGTCAACCAGCTCGAGAGAGCTTTCCTATTGTCCGGTTCGGACAAGACGACGGGGGCGAAATGCAAGGTGAATTGGGAAACTGTCTGTAGGCCACTTGAGTATGGGGGGCTTGGGGTACTCAACATGGAAAAGTTTGCGCGTGGTCTGTGGCTGCGGTGGCCTTAGTATGAATGGAAGGAGCCCACCAATTTGTGGGTGGGGATGGGCAACCCGTGCAATGAGGAGGAACTCAACTTTTTTTATGTGTCTACCACTATCACCGTGGGCAATGGTGCGAAGACACCTTTCTGGGAATCACCTTGGCTTCTTGGGTGCAAGCCGAAGAACATTGCGCCACTAATATTCGAAGTGTCCTCCCGAAAGAAGTGGAAAGTGCGCGAGGCCATCAAGCACAACATGTGGATGCGCAAGATCAAGCCTCCAACCTTATTTTCGTGGAGTTCATTACACAAATTTTCACCCTTTGGATGCTCTTGGATGAGGTGCATTTGGATGCGCTCGCCGAGGACGTCATTTTGTGGAAACACATGACTAGTGGGCACTACTCGGCGGCCTCGGCATATAAGGCCCAATTCATAGGGATTGTGTTTTCACTCATGGACCAAATGGTTTGGAAGGTTTGGGGTCCCCCCAAAGTCAAGTTTTTTGCTTGGTTGGCACTTCAAGATAGAATTTGGACCGCAGATAGATCAGCCAAGAGAGGGTGGCCAAATTGTGGTTTGTGTCCACTTTGCAAAGGGTGCAAGAAAGCGGGTCACACCTATTCTTCAAGTGCTGCTACACTCTAAGGCTGTGGGCCTTTGTCATTGAAAATTTTCACATCTTTGAGTTGGACACCTCTTCATGGCGTTTGCTGGACTCCGTCGACGCTTGGTGGACAAGCACTTGTGACGCCGGCATGCCAAACCGTCAAGCCAAAGCCTCCCTCACCATGCTTGTGACGTGGACAATTTGGAATGAGTGAAATGCAAGAGTGTTTAGCTTTAAAAGCGCTCCACCAACTATCTTGCTTAACACCATCTCGACCGAAGCCAACCTTTGGGTCACCACCGGTGCAAAAAAAATTTGGTCTTTCATATCGCTAGAGTAATAATTCATGTGGTGTCGTGGGTGAATTGTAACAAACTCTATTCTCTCTTATTTAATGGATGAGGCAAAGCTTTTGCCTCCGTTTAAAAAAAACAGAGTACTCAACACCTGCGACTACTACAGGGTTGCAAATTCACTGCATCGATCATCCTGGCAAAAAGAAGCAACGGATGACGGCCACAGCAAGTTGTACCATGCACTGCACCAACGGATGACACATACATGTGTTGGAAACAGTATTGTACCTGTCGTATTGTAACATAACTATGTATTGTTGGTCTTATATATATACTAGATATGCGGAGGCTAGACCTCACGCAACCCTAAACCCAAACTTGGTATCAGAGCCTCTTTCCATCGCGTCGTCGCCCTCCCCTCGACTTCGCGGCGCCGCCACCTAGATCTCGGGTCGCCGCCTCGGTCTCACGTCGCCACCGCTCCTCCGCGCGATGGCTTCCGGTTCCTCCTCTGCGGCGATGCAGCTGGCCATCATCGGCCCTGTGGTGACGCCTCCGGCCGCGACAGCGCCAGTCCCCTCCATCGCGCCCTCCCTTGGTGTCCGATTGGATCGCGGCAACTTCCCACTATGGCGAACCCTCACCGTGACGCATCTCTCCAGTGCCTCTCTCCATGGCTACCTCGACGGCTCCGTTGCTACCCCGCCCACAACCATCTCCCAGGGGGCGGGTGATGCAGCCACCGCGGTGGCCAACCCTGCGTACGCCACATGGTGGACGCAGGACCAGAAGGTCCTCGGGATGCTCCTCTCCTCCATGACGGAGGACATTGCGTCTCAGCTGATTAGCTGCAAGTCCGCTGCTGCCGCGTGGACCTCCATCCACGCCATGTTCAGCGCGCAGAACCGTGCCGAGGTTCGGCACATCCGGCGAAAGATTCAGTCGCTAAAGAAGAACGACATGACTGCCAGCGAGTATATGCACAAGGTGAAGGCTCTTGTCGATGCCATGGCCTCCGCTGGATCCCCCCTCGCTGATGACGAGATTATCGACTACATGCTCACCGGATTGGGAAAGGCCTTCAACCCGATCGCGGCCTCGCTCAGCGTCCTGGTCACCCCGGTCACACTGGCTGATTTCTATTCCATGGTTCTCAACTATGAAGCGCTGCAGCTGTCGAAGCAGGACGACGATGAGGAGTGGACCTCGTCGGCCAACGCCGTGGCACGGTCCAGTGCTCCCGTCCCCGTCAACCGTCCTCGAGCACCCGACACTGGACGCGCCGCCGACGTCCGCCCCGCTGGAGGCTACCCACAGCAACAGGGGAAGGGCTACCAGCACGGCGGCCAAGAAAATCGTCATAACAACGGCGGTGGAGGCGGCGGCAATGGCCGCAACGACAATCGTCGCTGGCACCCGAGGTGCCAGATTTGCAAGAATTGGGGTCACGAAGCCGACAACTGCAAGAAGCGCTTTGATTCAGACTACTCCAGGAGCAATGGCCGCTCGGCATATAATGCATCGACCTCCTCCAACAACTCCACGCACTGGGTTCTGGACTCCGGCACCACGGATCACCTGACTAGTGACCTGGAGCGTCTTCAGTTCCGCGAGCGCTACGGCGGCCATGATCAGGTTCAGGTGGCCAACGGCTCAGGTTTGTCTATTTCGCATATTGGGCACTCGACCTTAGCCGGTTCTTCTCTTCACCTGAACAATATTTTACATGTTCAAAATATTAGCCAACATCTTCTATCAGTCTATTGTCTTGTGTCGGATAATAGTATCTTCATTGAATTTCATAAACATTTTTTCCTTGTTAAGGACAAAGCCACTAGGAGAATTCTTCTTTGAGGTAGAAGCAAAGGAGGGCTCTACCCTCTTCCTCTCGGACGAGCCTCGCCTCGGTCCGAGCGTCAAGCGTCGTCCAGCGTCCGTGTCTCCTCGTCTCAGTGGCATCAGCGTCTCGGTCATCCATCCAAAAATGTCGTCAGTTCCATTGTTGGGAATAATGATCTTGAGTGTTCAACCTCATATACTTCTACTTTAGTTTGTGATACAATGTGGTAAAAGTCGTAAATTATCCTATACTGCTTCTGCTCGTGTGTCTACTATGCCTCTTGAATTAGTTCATACTGATATTTGGGGCCTTGCTCGTGCTTTCTCTGGGGGTACAAGTATTATGAGTTTTATTGACGACTACTCCCGTTTCTGCTGGATCTATCTACTAAAACATAAGTCTGATGTTGAACAGGTGTTCTACGCTTTTCAAGCACATGTTGAGCGTCTTTTGGATGCTAAGCTTAAAGCTGTCCAATCTGATTGGGGGGTGAATACCATAAGTTGCACCGTTATTTTCTTTGTACGGGCATCTCTCACCGAGTCTCTTGCCCTCACACCTCCCAACAGAACGGCATTGCCGAGCGCAAACACTGACACTTGGTTGAAACTGGTCTTGCTTTGTTGGCTCACTCGTCTCTCCCTTTACGTTATTGGGATGAAGCTTTTCTGACTGCGTGTTACCTCATTAACTGCATGCCCACCCCCGTGCTTGGTCAAGATACTACTATTCATCGTCTTTTGAAAATTCCACCCAACTATTCTTTTCTTCGTACTTTTGGGTGTGCTTGTTGGCCTAGTTTGCGGAAGTATAACTCACACAAACTAGAATTTCGATCCAAGATGTGTGTTTTCTGGGCTATAGTCCTATGCATAAGGGGTACAAGTGTCTTGATCGATCCACGGGTCGTATATACATCTCGCGTGACGTTATCTTTGACGAGTCCGTTTTTCCGTTTGCTACTCCCGGTGTCACTGTCGATGTGTCTACTCTTGACGAGGCTATTTCTTTTCCATCCACAGAACCGGCTACGAGTGCACATGTGCGTAATTATGACTTAACCTACTTGGCTACGAATCCTTCTGGCCTAGCCAGCGTTTCTCCTATGCAGGATTCGCCCTCCATTGATGCCCAGCGCCCGGCCACGGTCGACGTACACGCCATGCAGATCGACGTGCATGGCGGCCTGGCTTCCCAGGCGGGGGTCCTGCCCGCACGTGCGGCTGACTCCATCTGCGCCACGCCAGCCCGCGCGTCAGCCTTGCCAGCCCGCGAGTCGGCCTCGCCAGCTCCTGGAGCGGCGGCCGGTTCCCCGTGTGACTCGTCGGCCCATGAGCCGGCTTCGCCGTCTCCTGTGCCACCATCGCCAAGTCTAGCACCGTCGCCAAGTTCAGCACCGTCGCCATCCTCGCCTCCGCCTCCGGCCGTCGAGCCTCCTCATCCAATGGTGACTCGTACCCGTGTTGCTACTCGTCGTGAGAAGGAGTTTACCGATGGGACGGTGCGGTATAATACCCTCCGTCGTGCCTTCTTTGCGACACCGGTGTCACATCGTGATGCCCTCCGTGAGCCGGCGTGGCGAGATGCTATGGCTGCTGAGTTTGCCGCGCTTCGTCAAAATGGCACATGGGTCTTGGTTCCTCGACCCCCTGGCGTTAACATTGTTGGCAGTAAATGGGTGTTCAAGACGAAGCAACACGCTGATGGGTCTGTTGACAAGCACAAGGCTCGCCTCGTTGCTCGTGGTTTTACTCAACAGCAAGGTCTTGACTATGGTGATAGTTTCAGTCCCGTGGTAAAACCGACTACTATTCGTCTGGTTCTTTCGCTTGCTGTTTCATGAGGATGGAGTTTGAGGCAAGTTGATGTCAGCAATGCATTTCTTCATGGTTTTCTTTTTGAGACTGTTTATATGCAGCAACCACCAGGTTTTGAAGATGCTCGGTTTCCTTCACGTGTGTGCAAGTTGCAACGGGCCCTTTATGGTCTCAAACAGTCGCCACGTGCGTGGTATGCTTGCCTCAGTGCTCGACTTCTTCAGCTTGGTTTTGTTCCTTCCAAGGCGGATGCATCTCTCTTCATCTTTGCTGCACATGGCGTCCAGATATACATGCTTGTGTATGTTGATGATATTGTCATTGCTGGCTCCACTCCGGCTGCAGTTGATCGTCTGGTGAGATCCCTCTCCGACAATTTTCCCATCAAGGATCTTGGTCCTCTCCAGTATTTCTTGGGGCTTGAAGTTTCCTACAATTCAGGGGGCATGACGCTGACTCAAAGAAAGTATGCACTTGATCTTCTTCATCGTGTGAGTATGGAGAATTGTGGGCCTACCTCTACACCATTATCTGCCACTGAGCATCTGGCTCATGAGGTCGGTACCCCCTTGGGTGTTGAGGATGCCACTCGATATCGCAGCATTGTTGGAGGACTTCAGTATTTAATGCTCACTCGTCCCGACTTGTCCTTTGCAATTAACAAGGTTTGCCAGTATCTATCTCAGCCGACTAATGAGCATTGGGAAGCTGTCAAGCGTATCTTGCGTTATGTCAAAGGGACTTTGAGTACGGGATTGAGGATTCGTAAATCTCCTTCCAGTGGTGTCAGTATTTTCACGGATGCTGATTGGGCTGGATGCATTGATGACCGCCGTTCCACTAGTGGTTTTGTTGTGTTCGTGGGCTCAAATCTTGTCTCATGGAGTTCCAAGAAACAGCCAACTGTCTCTAGATCGAGTACGGATGCAGAGTATAAAGCTTTAGCTAATGGAGCAGCTGAAGCAATCTGGGTGGAGACCTTACTCAAGGAGCTTGGGGTCTTCAAGCAGCGTACCGCCATTCTATGGTGTGATAATCTTGGGGCTACATACCTGACGGAAATCCAGTCTTTCACGCAAGAACCAAGCACATAGAGATAGATTTTCATTTTGTGCGTGAGCGCGTTGCTTCTGATGTTTTAGATGTCAGGTTTATCTCGACTAATGACCAACTGGTTGATGTATTTACTAAACCGGCCACACGACAGATGTTAGAACGTTTCCGGTCCAATCTGAACCTTGTATGTAGTAGTGGTTCAGATTGAGGGGGTGTGTTGGAAACGGTATTGTACCTGTCGTATTGTAACATAACTCTGTATTGTTCGTCTTATATATATATGAGATATGCGGAGGCTAGACCTCACGCAACCCTAAACCCAAATTACATAGTGACAAATTACCAGTTTTACACCATGACAAGATTGACAACTGTCACTTACAACTAACTGTTTATGGTCAAGGCCTTATAACATACTCCTTTTGTCCAAAAATACTTATCGGAGAAATGTTGGATGTATCTAGAACTAAAATATATCTAGATACATTCTTTTATCCGATAAATATTTTCCGACCAAGAAAATATAACATGTTGGATTATAGATGGGGTTTCGGCGGAAATTGTTTTTGGAGGCCGACCTCCATGCAGGCCTCCACATGCAAAATTCAAAATTCGTGAAAATTCATATTTTTACATTTAAAAAATTCTGAAAAAATATAGGGATAGATGAAGGTATAGTGCACAAATGAGCAAATTTTCAGGATGAAATACATTGAAATGGGGGCCGTGCAAAAAAAACAAATTTGGGGCTTTTTAACACATGATACTATTCATCCTCACAGATAATCAATTTGTCCTTTTTTACAATTTGCATTTCATCGTATTTCATCCTAAAATTTTACAGACATAAGCCTCACATTCTTGTTTACTTGTACAATGTTTTTCAGATTTTTTTGAAACCGAAATTTTTGAGTTTTGAGTTTTTCAAAAAACCGGCCAACCAAAACGTTACTCTCGGGCTTTGGCCCATATACGACAATAATTCCTGATATGTGGACAGACGGGAAGTCGTCGTGCTAAGACATCATAGGACAAACACACCAGAGTAGTAACCATCACCGATGAAAAAAGTCATAGATCAGAAGGATCAAACCTGTAAACCAGCAAACGAAGACGAACAAACACGGCATCCAAACAGACCCACCGAAGACCAGCATCAACCGAATCCCGGGAGATCCGACGGAGACAAACCTCCACACGCCCTCTGACGATGCTACACACATCATCAGGACGGAGATGAAACGTGTGAGACATTATTCCTACTAAAGGTTACGACGCGCGGGCACTCGGGTTTCAGGCAACCAATGCCTTTTCTTACATACTGAATCAACATGCAAATTACTGTATCGTCCTTGCAAAAGCAACAACGGCTACAACATGTTCACAGCACAGGTCCACCATGCATCAGTGAGAATGGGAGATGTCATCAAGCTAAAAACGGCAGCCAAGACACTGAAGCACAACACAGTCAGTTCCGAAAAATATTCCTTCTATACTTTGTTCTATAGTGGCAGTGCTCTTATATAAGACGATCTGCTGGTGTTCTTATTCAACATCGGTAGCGATAACTCTGCAACTGGCTGAATTTTTGACCTCCCCAAAGGAGTGATTAAATTTCGTCAAGCAGCTGCAAGACCAGTGGGAGAGCAGATCGCTTTACTAAATCCAACCAATAAAGTGGTCGCATGTCAGTGCTAAAAGTATTTAACCAAGGGAAATCAGTTCCATTCAAATGATAATATCGATTTCACTTATATATCTTCTAAATCTATTGACAGGTAGACTACTAACCTTCGATAGGAAGAGAATGAAAAGCTAACGACAAACAGCCCTACTAACCTTTGGTAGGCCTACATAAGACCTTGACAAGCACACCATAAGCACACTAGTTAGCTAATATTCTCACTTCAACATATAATTCCGTGTAACATTGTCGGTGTACTAAAGTAGGGGTACCTTAGTATCCCGAACTTGTGCACGGGCAGTCGCAGCACCCCGCGGCAAGGCTTGCCGGGTGACCGCCAAGGTCCTCCGTGGTTTCTTTGGAGCCATTCAAGAACAAAGTATTCGAGCCAAGGCGCAAGGCCCCGGCAAGAGGAGCTTGCCGGGAAGGCCACTCGAAGCACAAAGACCCCGGCAAGAGGAGCTTGCCGGGAAGACCAACCAAGGCATATCGAGAAGCTTGCCGCGACGCGCTGCGCGTCCCGGCAAGACCCGGACGCGACAAGACCCGGTGAGCGACAAGACAACATCCGCGGCAAGCTACTACTCCGCAGCCCGCGCTCCAGCTCACCCACCAACGTGTCGCTCTGGGACCGTTCCTGGCATACGTGGCGGGAGGCTGTGCAGCCAGGGGCATGCGGTGGCGAGCAGGCGCTGACAAGATAGCCATCGTGGCAAACGGTGGCGCCCCTAGCGGTCCCTTTCTGCACCGTCTAGGCAACACAGACAGGCATGAAATGCCTTTGTCCCCTGCCGTCAGGGTTAGGTATGATACAACTGTAGTAAGCGGTGGCACCAACCACCACCTCTTTTACCTTTTTACCCTCATCTCTGTTGCCACCTGTCGGTGACCCCTTAGACATATAAAAGGAGGCCCGTGTGCAACGTAGAGGGGGGTCGGACGATCATTCCCACGCTCGGTCTCGCTAGCCATCCAAGTGTACTGTAGCATTCACTGCTCCCGAGCAAGAACACAATACAAATCAAAGCAGGAGTAGGGTTTTACGCATCCGTGCGGCCTGAACCTAGGTAAACCGATCGCGTCGCTCGTGCGTTCGCCTCGATCTGCTCTTCGTGCACCCTCCGCCCCCCTGCCGAACCGAAAGGGGCCTCGGTCCGCCGTGGTCCCATAGGTGTCCGTGGGGATCAGTCACCCCCGACATCTTTGGCGCGCCAGGTAGGGGGTGCGGCGAGGCTGTGTGAACCTGATCCGGCGTTCGCACGAGCCAAATCTTCATCCTCTTCATCGACATGCCGTCGAAGAAGAAGGCTTCGGAGGTAGCTGCCCCGTCTGCGCCGAGCCCACCATTGCCAGAGCGAACGGCTAGTGGAGTGGGCGCCGGCGGAAGAACGAGCGCCGACGAGGAGGCTCATGGTGCTGCCAGGTCCAAGGACAGGACTGCGCTGCACATCGGCGGCGCGGTCGGCTCCCACAACGACCGGGCGCACTCCAAGACCTCGGCGTCCGTACACGCACCGCGCCCGTCTCAGGAGGCGCGGGACCAGCAGCGTCATGGTACTCACGGTACCATACGTTTGCTGGGCCAAGATCAAGTTGGCGGATCCCGAAGCGCTCGAGACCAGCATGCGCGCCAACATGCTGGCGCGAGCGTGGCTCGGTCGCTTGGACGAGATATTTCTCTTTCTAACGTACTTAGAAGTCCGAGCATATCCCGTTCCTCGCACCGTTCGCCGCCGCCGCCCGCCACTCCGGCAGAAGCGTTGGCACGGGCCCAACTGCTCCTAGATTACCCTCCAGCGCCAGAGAAGATCGATGACTGGAGAGCCACTATTCAGAGCCTCATCGGCTTCGCCAACGGTGACAACCCACGGCAGCCAAGCGCATCGCTGCCACGGCAAGTCAGCCAGGCGCGAGCCGGTGGCGACAAGACCGGCGAGGGTGCAACCACTGTGCACTCCCCGCCTAGAAGGCCAAGATCGCCGACTCGCCGGATCCACCTCGACAGCGACTCCACTGCGTCATCAGATCCGCGAGTTCGTCACGATCAGCGCCAAGTTCTTCATGAGAGACATCAAGAAGACACTCGAACAGGCATCGAGCGCCGAAGAGAAGCGCGGCGTCAATCAGACCTGCGCGCTGGGCCCTCTGTTGACATGCATGCGCCCGGAGAGCCAGGAGACTTGCCGTACGTGGTAGGTTGTCCTGCGTTTACCCGTGAGCTGCGGCAAGTCCAGTGGCCCAGCCAGAAGCATTTCAAGCCAGACGTGCCAGAGAAGTACGACGGCAAGTCGCACCCGTCAGAGTTCCTCAGCATCTACACCATTGCGGTGCAAGCTGCTGGGGGGCGAGGCGACAAGGTCCTTGCCAACTACTTCCTGCTGGTGCTCAAGCCCGAAGTCAGGTCCTGGCTCATGCACTTGCCAGACAACTCCATATCCTCTTGGGCAGACCTTTGCCATCAGTTTGTCGGCGCCTTTACAGGCGGCCACAAACCACATGGCCAGGAAAGTGACCTCCACCTGCTTGCCCAGAAGGAAGGAGAGCCCCTGCGCAAGTATATCCAGAGATTCAGCCGTGTACAGCGCAACATCCCAGACATCCACCCTACCACGGTTATCAGCGCGTTCCATCAGAACGTGCGTAACCGCAGGATGCGGGAGGAGATGGCGATGAGCAGGATCAGAGACGTCAGCGAGCTGTACGCCCTGGCTGACAAGTGTGCACGCGCTGAAGAAGGGAGGAAACTCCCTAGAGAGAATACTGGGGCAGGAGGATCTGACAGCGAAGATGCCCACCTGGCAAAGAAAAACCGGAGGCGCAACGGGAAGAAGAAAGGCAAGGAAGTACTAGTCGTTGAGCAGTCCGGCAACGACGGGGGCGCCAAGCAAGCCAAAGTTGGCAGCTCCGGCAAGGAGGTTGCCGCGTGCACCAACTGCCAAGCTGTGGCGGCCGCCGACAAGCAGGACGGCTCCGACAATCAGTACTGCAAGATCCACCGCACCAAGGGCCATGATCTCTAGAGCTGCAAGAAGGTCGAGCAGCTTGTACAGCAACAAAAAGCTGAGTACGAGCGACGCGACAAGGAGAGAGCCCAAGGAGGCGGTGGAGAAGCCGGCAAGAAACGCGCTGGCCAGGGAGGACGCCGCGGCAAGGCCAAGCAGCGGCAAGGAGACAGACCTCCCCGCGGTCGCGACAAGGATGAAGACGAAGACGAAGATGAAGACATGGATGATGTTGAGAACAGTGAGCAGGAGTTTCAGAAAGCTACAAAAGTCTTGTGTGTTGACGGTGGTGCTTCTCTGCATACTTCCCACCGCCAACTCAAACAGTGGCTGCGGGAAGTTAATGCGGCAGAGCCACCTGTCGAATCACGCAAGCTTCTAAAATGGTCCAGCACGCCTATCATCTTTGACATTGAGGACCACCCTGATCGCACAACTGCGGTCGGGTGCTTGCCGTTGTTGGTTTCGCCAACAATCCGCAACCTCAAAGTCACTAAGATGCTAGTTGACGGCGGGGCCGGCTTGAATCTGATCTCCTCCGCTGTGCTCCAGAAACTCCAGATCCCGGACAGCGAGCTCGAAGAGACCGGTACATTCCAAGGAATTAACCCGGGAAGGAGCAAGCCGAAAGGGAAGGTCACGTTGCCGGTAACATTCGGCAGCGAAATGAACTTTAGGACCGAGAGGGTCACTTTTGACGTTGCTGATTTCCCATTGCCTTACAATGGGATACTTGGCCGTCCAGCACTCGCCAAGTTCATGGCAGCCTCTCATTATGCATATAACATGCTCAAGATGCCAGGCCCGATAAGCGTCATCTCTGTCCCTGGCGACAAGAAGGATGCCCTTATCTGCGCCGACAAGATTTACCAGGAAGCAGCTGCTGCAACAGATCACAAGACACTTGCCGCTGAAGCTCCCGGGGGGAAGAAGAAGACCAAGTCCGGCAAGAGCTCAGATTCCCACCCCGGCAAGCGCACCTCCTCGGAGTGCTGTGCTGCCGTCGAGGATGCACCATCGAGCTTCACCGGCAAGTGTAAGAAGGCAATGGCAGCTCCACCACATACCAAGAAGGTGTCCGCCAAGGAGGACGGCACTAGTGGTACCTTCACCATCAGTGCCACGCTTGACCCTAAATAGGAAAGCGCGCTCGTTACTTTCCTGCGGGCGAATGTCGACGTGTTTGCATGGAAACCGTCTGATATCCCTGGTGTTCCCAGGAAAGTAATTGAGCACCATCTTGCCGTTTGTCCTCATGCGCGACCCGTCAAGCAGAAGGTCCAAAAACAGGCAGTGGAGCGCCAAGAATTCATAGCAGTAGAAATCAAGAAGTTGGAAGCAGTAGGCCTTGTCAGAGGAGTGCTCCATCCCACGTGGCTGGCCAATACTGTAGTCGTGCGCAAGGCAAATGGAAAATGGAGGCTTTGTATTGACTTCACTGATGTTAATAAAGCTTGTCCCAAAGATCCATTTCCCTTACCGCGCATTGACCAGATTGTTGACTCCACAGCCGGATGTGATTTGCTTTCATTTCTTGACGCATATTCAGGATACCATCAGATCTTCATGGCAAAAGAGGATGAGGAGAAAACCGCATTCATTACTCCATGTGGCACGTACTGTTTCGTACGGATGCCTTTCGGATTAAAGAATGCTGGTTCAACATTTGCCAGAGTAGTCCATGTCGCTTTGAAGCCACATATACACAGAAATGTAGAGGCCTACATGGATGATATAATGGTCAAGAGCAAGGACAAGGCAACTCTGATCCAAGATTTAGAAGAGACTTTTGCAAATCTGCGCAAGATCAACCTCAAGCTCAACCCCGAGAAGTGTGTGTTTGGAGTCCCTTCTGGCAAGCTTCTCAGGTTCTTTGTGTCTCAGCAAGGAATTGAAGCCAATCCCGACAAGATCAAGGCCATTGAGCAGATCGAAGCACCAAGGCGCGTCAAGGATGTACGGAAGCTTGCCGGTTGCAAGGCTACTCTCAGCAGGTTTATCTCTCGGTCTGCTGAGCGCGCCCTGCCGTTTTTCAAAATTTTGAAAAAGGCAGGCCCAATGAAATGGACTCCGGAAGCGGAGGCTGCGCTGCAAGACTTGAAGAGATACCCGTCCTCCACTCCAACACTTGTCGCACCTAAGCCGCAAGAGAAGTTGCTGCTGTACATAGCGGCAACCAATCAAGTGGTTAGTGCTGCGTTAGTGGCAGAGAGGGAGGCGGATGACAAGCCAGCAACGGCGGCAAGCACGCCCAACGACAAGCAGGGGGCTTTCCCGACAAGCTCTGGTCCCGACAAGCATGGATCTGCGCAGATGCAAGAGGAGATAGAGAAGAAGATGGTGCAGCGCCCAGTTTACTTTGTCAGTTCCCTTTTGCAGGGGGCTAGGTCGAGGTACTCTGGTGTGTAGAACTTGCTTTTCGGCCTTCTCATGGCCTCGAGAAAGCTGCGCCATTACTTCCAAGCACACGAGATCACAGTTGTCACTCGCTTTTCGCTGAAGAGGATATTGCAAAATCCAGAAGCAACAAGCAGGATTGTCGAGTGGGCACTGGAACTGTCAAGCTTTGGCCTCAAATTTGAAAGTACATCAACAATTCAAAGCAGAGCATTGGCAGAGTTCATAGCAGAGTGGACGCCAACTCCAGATAAAGAAATTCCGGAGACAAGCATCCCCGCCAAGGAAGCAAATAAAGAGTGGCTTATGTACTTTGACGGTGCCTTCCCGCTGCAAGGTGCCGGTGCCGGAGTGCTGCTTGTCGCACCCACCGGAGAGCACCTCAAGTACATAGTCCAGATGCACTTCCCCAAGGAGCAAGCGACAAACAACACTGCAGAGTATGAAGGCTTGCTTGCCGGTCTCAGGATCGCGGCAGAACTTGGGATTAAGAAGCTCATCGTCAGGGCTGACTCGCAGCTTGTCGTCCGCCAAGTGAACAAGAATTATCGGAGGCCATTAATGGAAGCTTACGTCGACGAAGTGACAAAGCTAGAGGAGCACTTTGACGGCTTGTAGATGGAGCACGTCCCAAGAGCTCAGAATGACATTGCCGATGGCCTGTCGAAGTGCGCTGCACTTAAATTACCTGTGGAACCTGTTGGGAAACGTAGTAATTTCAAAAAAAAAATCCTACGCACACGCAAGATCATGGTGATGTATAGCAACGAGGGGGAGAGTATGATCTATGTACCCTTGTAGATCGCAACGGAAGCGTTGACACAACGTAGAGGAAGTAGTCGTACGTCTTCTTCCCGATCTGACCGATCCAAGCACCGTTACTCCGGCACCTCCGAGTTCTTAGCACACGTACAGCTCGATGACGATCCCCGGGCTCCGATCTAGCAAAGCTTCGGGGAGGAGTTCCGTCAGCACGACGGCGTGGTGACGATCTTGATGTACTACCGATGCAGGGCTTCGCCTAAGCACTACAACGGTATTATCGAGGTGGAATATGGTGGCAGGGGGCACCGCACACGGCTAAGGAACGATCTCAATGATCAACTTGTGTTTCTTGGGGTGCCCCCTGCCCTCGTATATAAAGGAGCAAGGGGAGGAGGCCGGCCGGCCAGGTGTCGCGCGCCAAGGAGGAGTCCTCCTCCTAGTAGGAGTAGGACTCCTACTAGGAGGGGGAAAGAGGTGGAGTGGGAGAAGGAAAGGGGGGGGGGGGGGGGGCGCCCCCTTCCCCTAGTCCAATTCGGACCAGGGAGGAGGTGGCGCGCAGCCCACCTTCGGCAGCCCTTCTCTCTCTCCACTAAAGCCCATAAGGCCCATAACTTCTCCGGGTAGGGTTCCGGCAACCCTCCGGCTCTCCGGTTTTCTCCGAAATCACCCGGAACACTTCCGGTGTCCGAATATAGTCATCCAATATATCAATCTTTATGTCTCGACCATTTCGAGACTCCTCGTCATGTCCGTGATCACATCCGGGACTCCGAACTAACTTCGGTACATCAAAATGCATAAACTCATAATAACTGTCATCGTAACGTTAAGCGTGCGGACCCTACGGTTCGAGAATAATGTAGACATGATTGAGACACATCTCCGGTCAATAACCAATAGCGGGACCTGGATGCCCATATTGGCTCCTACATATTCTACGAAGATCTTTATCGGTCAGACCGCATAACAACATACGTTGTTCCCTTTGTCATCGGTATGTTACTTGCCCGAGATTCGATCGTCGGTATCCAATACCTAGTTCAATCTCGTTACTGGCAAGTCTCTTTACTCGTTCCGTAATACATCATCTCACAACTAACATATTAGTTGCAATGCTTGCAAGGCTTAGGTGATGTGCATTACCGAGAGGGCCCAGAGATACCTCTCCGACAATCGGAGTGACAAATCCTAATCTCGAAATATGCCAACCCAACATCTACCTTTGGAGACACCTGTAATGCTCCTTTATAATCACCCATTTACGTTGTGATGTTTGGTAGCACCCAAAGTGTTCCTCCTGCAAACGGGAGTTGCATAATCTCATAGTCATAGGAACATGTATAAGTCATGAAGAAAGCAATAGCAACATACTAAACGATCGGGTGCTAAGCTAATGGAATGGGTCATGTCAATCAGATCATTCAACTAATGATGTGACCTCGTTAATCAAATAACAACTCTTTTGTCCATGGTTAGGAAACATAACCATCTTTGATCAACGAGCTAGTCAAGTAGAGGCATACTAGTGACACTCTGTTTTTCTATGTATTCACACATGTATTATGTTTCCGGTTAATACAATTCTAGAATGAATAATAAACATTTATCATGATATAAGGAAATAAATAATAACTCTATTATTGCCTCTAGGGCATATTTCCTTCAGAACCAGGGATTTTTGTGCTCAAGCTGACTCAGCCGTCCGTAACACCACCAACTGGACAGAGCAAGAAGAGGAAGTTGATTTCTGGCGACTATTTTCTGGCAGAGTTTCCCGAAGCCGCCACCAAAAAGGTCCCCAAGATCAACACCAAGAATGCTTAGGAGCAGTCTGCTCCGGCAAGCCCCATGGTTTGTTCCGTTCAAGCAGACACTCCCAACAAGTTTTGCTCCGGCAAGCTTGCCGGGGAACGTCAAGCTCCGGCAAAGCCGCAGGCTTTTGCCGTAGAAGTGGATGTTCCCGCAGCAGCAGATATGCCTTTAGTCCTTGTTTTCGAGCCATGGGCTCCAACATGGGCGCAGCAGATTGTCCATTTCCTTCAGACAGGAGAACTTCCCGAAGAACAAGAAGAAGCGGAAAGAGTAGCCCGGCAGTCTAGTATGTACCAGTTTGTCGATAACACACTGTGCAGAAGAAGACTCAACGGTGTGAAATTGAAGTGTATTCCCTGGGAAGATGGACAGAAGCTGTTGGCAGAGATACATGGAGGCATATGTGGTCACCACATTGGCGCAAGAGCCCTTGTCGGAAAAGCATTCCGACAAGGCTTCTTCTGGCCGACAGCCCTCCAGGATGCAACTGCACAAGTAACCAAGTGTGAAGTGTGCTAGTTCCATTCCAAGCAGATACACCAGCCAGCTCAAGCTCTCCATACGATCCCTTTATCCTGGCCATTTTCGGTATGGGGGCTCGATATCCTCGGCCCCTTTCCCCGAGCTATCGGGGGCTTTGAGTACTTGTACATTGCAGTCAACAAGTTCACAAAGTGGCCGGAAGTGGAACCAGTGAGGAAGGTGACAGCACAGCAGCAGTCAAGTTCTTCAGGTCGATTGTTTGCCGTTTCGGGATCCCTAACAGGATAATTACTGACAACGGTAAGCAATTTATGAGCCGCACCTTCATGCAGTACGTCCAAGATCTTGACGCCAAGGTCTGCTTCGCTTCTGTTGCTCACCCGAGAAGCAACGGTCAAGCGGAGAGGGCAAATGCTGAAGTGCTGCGCGGGCTCAAGACCAGGACTTTCGACAGGCTGCACAAGTGCGGAAGAAACTGGATCGAGGAGCTGCCGGTGGTTCTTTGGTCGATCAGGACGACGCCAAATCGAGCCACTGGCCAGACACCCTTCGCTCTAGTCTATGGAGCGGAGGCAGTTATCCCCACGGAACTCGTATACGGGTCACCTCGAGTGCTCGCTTATGATGAGCTTGAGCAAGAGCAGCTGCGTGAAGATGACGCGCTGCTCCTTGAGGAAGACCGTCTTCAGGCTGCTGTGCGAGCTGCTCGCTACCAGCAAGCTTTGCGCCGCTACCATAGCCGCAAAGTTAACGCCAGAAGTCTCGAGGAAGGCGACCTTGTTCTTCGGCGTGTTCAGTCCGCCAAGAATTCCAACAAGTTGACGCCAAAGTGGGAAGGCCCTTACTGGGTGAAACGAGTCACCAGGCCTGGCGCTGTCCGCTTGGAGACCGAAGATGGCATCCAAGTGAGCAACTCCTGGAATATTGAGCATCTTCGTAAGTTTTACCCGTAAGGCGCGGTTGTCGGACCTTGTCCGGCAACCACCCTTTTGTACAAGTCTTGCCGCTGTTGCATGTAATCCTTTGTACAAAGCCAGGCGCAGACCCTGAGCACAAGTAAACGAAGCACTGGCGCCCTGAGTTATAGCATGCATGCTAGATTGAGTCTCGTCCTTGGTTAGGGTTGATAGTGCTTAACAGCGGCTAACCCCTAGCTTAGAGGTCGAGTGTGCGTCCCTTTGCCTTTCTTTCGTTTCCCTTGGTTCGCAGGGCTCGCATATCCTGGCCGGACCGCTTGAGGACGAAAAGGAGAAGAAGGACGTACCGGCATCTGGACCCCGGCAAGCCAGTGTTGCCGGGGGCTGCAAGTACCAAGATTCACCCACGGCAAACCAGAGTTGCCGGGGGCTGCAATCTCAGATAAGTCTTTCATCCCTCATCATGCATTCTCTTATGGACTGGGGAATACGAAACCTCGTTTCTTCCTGAAAACTACCGTGCTCCCTTAACTCTAGGCCCTGGGGCTCGTTCCTGGGGCCAAGTTTGGTCGTAGTCGCGGCAGCAAAGAGATGAAACGAGGGGGCCGCACCCACCTCGTCCCTGCCTCCGTCAAAAGCGTGAGAAAGGTCGAGCGACATGGGAGGACGGCAGGGCCTGTTGCCGGGAGAAGAAGTGTCTATCTGAAAGATACCAAGGATTTGCTCCTTGACGTGGGTTCTACCCGTGAGACAAATGACCCAGCAAGCATCCCCTTTTCATTAAAAAACATTCCACTCAGGTACAGTCCATAGAGGATGAAAAACATGAAAGAGAGGATTACAAGTTTTAAATGCAACTAAGGCCCGAAGGCTTACAAATTAAAAAGATAAGATGCCCGTAATCCCTTTCTTGTCCCTCTCTTCAGGAGGTAGGTCAAGGAGGCGAAAAGGGCAAAAGGGGCGCCTAGGCGAGCTACGGGTGCCAGAAGACACCAAGAGAACATCCCGGGGATCGTCCGAAGGCTGGACGGTGATGGCGGCGCCGGAAGCGGGGCTCGAAGACGAGGCGGCAGGACGTCAGCACGCTGTCGAGGGCACCACGCCCTCGTACTCCGACTTGACGGCCTTGCCGCCAGCCCTCTTCCTCTTCCGCAGCCTCCCTACGCCAGCCGCCCAAGGAGACGACCCCGGGGAGTTCAAGGAGCCGGCGACGCGGATGATGGGGTCGCCGGTGCCGCACGGAGCGGCACCCGACACCTAGTCGGACCCGTCATCCTGCCGCCCGCTACCTTGTCGTCGCTGTCGCTCTCCTCCTCGTCACTCTCGCTCGAGGAGGAGTCTTCGCTATCGGAGGAGCTGTCCACGCAGCACTTTGCCCGAGTGCCGAAGCACCCGAAGACCTTGACGGAGAGGAGATCGCCCTCCATGAACTTAAAATGGAGGGTGAGCCCCCCCATCAGGCTATGGATACGGGCGAACGTCTTCCACCCTCGACCAAGATACATCACATTAGGGGCTGGGAATTCAACGCGGACTCGCGTGCCGCTGATCCCACAGCCCCTCATGTGCAGTCTCAGTGTCTCGGGCGGGTCCAACTCCATCGCGCTCGCAAACGGAGCTGGGAGTCGGAGGTGACGACGAGGCGCCCGGCGCAGCCTGACGAAGAACTCGCAAGGGTCGTCCCCAATATGGACCGCCGTGGGAAGAGGAACCGCCGGCGGAGGCGTAGCCGGCGCGCCGCCCCGTCCACCTCTTCCCCGAGTGCCTCGACCTCGTCCACGACCTCGCCCCCTCCCTCTTCCCCTTACGGCTGGCTCTGCCACCACGGGTGTGGGAGAGGGAGGGATGCGCTGTCTGGCGGCGACCCTCGCCGCCACCGATGAAGGACCAGGGTTCCCTTTCTCCATGGCGAATGAGAGAAAGGGGATCAGAAGCTGAAGGAAGGAGGAGATGAGAGAATGCGGGCTTCCGTCCTCCCCTCCCGCTCTTTATAAAGGAGCGAGGTGGGGGCTCGGCCGCCCCGCTCAGCGAATCAAGATACGGGAAGAGCAGGGAGCTTGGGCCGACCCGCGACGGCCCAGTCTCCCGCCTTCACAAACCGCGACCCCAAGCGCATGGGAGCCGTGTGGCAGACGTGCAGAACCCAGGCGATGGATGAGGCGACCTCTCCCCACCCCGTGATCGTGGGGAGTGGACGCCTCGAAAACCGCGCATCGGCCCCGTCCAGTAAATGAACCACGACTCCACGCCTCCCTCCGTTTATGGGGGGGGGGCGCGAACCGTCCCCTTTACCACGACGTGACGCATGCACGCGGGGCTTAGCCCCGCGCACGCCGCCCACGTCACGCACGATGCCGTGTTCGACGCGTGCCGCTCGAGGAGGGCGCGGTGCATGCGGAGTCAGATACGGCGTGACCCAGGCCGCGCGCGCCCGTGCACTGTTTTGGGCCTGGCCCAACAGCGCTCGGCACCGTGTATGGCCCAGGCCCGGGGGCTCCTGTCGGTGTACTAAAGTAGGGGTACCTTAGTATCCCGAACTTGTGCACGGGCAGTCGCAGCACCCCGCGGCAAGGCTTGCTGGGTGACCGCCAAGGTCCTCCGTGGTTCCTTTGGAGCCATTCAAGAACAATGTATTCGAGCCAAGGCGCAAGGCCCCGGCAAGAGGAGCTTGCCGGGAAGGCCACTCGAAGCACAAAGACCCCGGCAAGAGGAGCTTGCCGGGAAGACCAACCAAGGCATATCGAGAAGCTTGCCGCGACGCGCTGCGCGTCCCGGCAAGACCCGGACGCGACAAGACCCGGTGAGCGACAAGACAACATCCGCGGCAAGGCGCTTGCCGCGGCAAGCTACTACTCCGCAGCCCGCGCTCCAGCTCACCCACCAACGTGTCGCTCTGGGACCGTTCCTGGCATACGTGGCGGGAGGCTGTGCAGCCAGGGGCATGCGGTGGCGAGCAGGCGCTGACAAGATAGCCATCGTGGCAAACGGTGGTGCCCCTAGCGGTCCCTTTCTGCACCGTCTAGGCGACACAGACAGGCATTAAATGCCTTTGTCCCCTGCCGTCAGGGTTAGGTATGATACAACTGTAGTAAGCGGTGGCACCAACCACCACCTCTTTTACCTTTTTACCCTCATCTCTGTTGCCACCTGTCGGTGACCCCTTAGACATATAAAAGGAGGCCCGTGTGCAACGTAGAGGGGGGTCGGACGATCATTCCCACGCTCGGTCTCGCTAGCCATCCAAGTGTACTGTAGCATTCACTGCTCCCGAGCAAGAACACAATACAAATCAAAGCAGGAGTAGGGTTTTACGCATCCGTGCGGCCCGAACCTGGGTAAACCGATCGCGTCGCTCGTGCGTTCGCCTCGATCTGCTCTTCGTGCACTCTCCGGCCCCCCTGCCGAACCGAAAGGGGCCTCGGTCCGCCGTGGTCCCATAGGTGTCCGTGGGGATCAGTCACCCCCGACATCTTTGGCGCGCCAGGTAGGGGGTGCGTCGAGGCTGTGTGAACCTGATCCGGCGTTCGCACGAGCCAAATCTTCATCCTCTTCATCGACATGCCGCCGAAGAAGAAGGCTTCGGAGGTAGCTGCCCCGTCTGCGCCGAGCCCACCATTGCCAGAGCGAACGGCTGGTGGAGTGGGCGCCGGCGGAAGAACGGGCGCCGACGAGGAGGCTCATGGTGCTGCCAGGTCCAAGGACAGGACTGCGCGGCGTGTCGCGGTGGAGACTCAGCGTCCGATGCGCGAAGATGGACTTGCATAGGAGGAGGACGTTGTCTAGCGTCATGGTGGCATCGATGGCAGAGAGGCCTCGCAAGGTTGGTCAATTAGTTTCTGCTCTGAAGATGGATTGGTGAAAGATGGCGATGATGACACATGAGAGTGCGTCGGATCGATTTGTGCCCCAAACCTAGTATGTGGCTTGGTTGGGGCCTGTGGCTTTAGATGTTAGTCATTTGTACGACGTGTGTTCGGTGTTAGGCTCGGACTATCGGTGCCCCTTCATCAAGTAGATAAGAGTAGCAACAGATGTTGCTAGGATGGTGGCTTCAGACTACCCGATGTCCTACTTTGTAAGGTCCTTGTGAATAAAAATGGCTGCATGCATCGCCCAAATGCGCAGAGTCTGGGGTAATCCTCCTTTTCTAATAAAAAACAGATATATGTAACAAACAAGTGGCTCAATTATTGGACACCAAGTTGATGCTACAATTGTCTCATTCATGGGTTATGCATGAGTGGCATATATATTATAGCCAACTAACACACAAGTTGCTCTTCAACATATAGCGTACTTAAATACAAACAGGCCATACAGGGACCGTTTCTCAGGGAGCGAGCAAAGTAATTGGAAAATGTGCTAGTTGTTTTGGTCTCTTTTTTTGACTCGAAAAACTCGGGGATCTTTATTATTGCTTAATAGAAATTCGGTTACAATAGGCCACAAAGGTCCTAACAAGGAACCCTGGGCTTCTGTGATAAGTACTTCCTACGCCGCAGCAGCAACACTGGACTTCGGCTATGCACCGCCCAGTTGCCATTGCCAAGCTCGCCTTGCTCCTCGTCATTTTTCTACTAGTGAATGCACGCCCTTAAAGACCTCATAGGCTCCTTTTATGTTACTTAAACCATAAAGCATTGACTCATTTGTTTATAGTGCAGCTTTTACCATCTCAATTATAAACATAGAAAAAATTCAATAATTCACTTTCAGTATGTCGGAATGTTGGATCCCTAGCTAGCTAGCTTTCAAGGAGTAATTCTCCGCGTGAAGACTCAAGAGAGGAAGACTTGCAAGTTGCATGCAACATCCTGTTGGGACCACTCCCTCTTTCAAATATTATTGCTCCTTGTTGTTGTTATTATTATTGTTGTTATTCAAACATCATGTTAGACCGTTAAAGCTGATCTTTCAACAAACCATCCTCAATAGTTGTTTACCTGTACACAAGGCTGTTCAAAGCTAGATAGGCTAAATATCAGTATAATTAACAGATTCTTTAACAAGATTAACAACTTAACACGCTGAGATGTTGACATAAAATGAAAGAATACATATATACTGTAGTTGCCCACATTACTTAATTTCACGGAAACGTGACGAGACAGCTGACGGCCTCCACACAATGAGCATCTCACAAAGAGAGACGTGATGCCATTTAATCTGAACTTGGGAAAAGTCCATTCAAGCTTCCGCGAAAATTCCTACGCCGCACTTCCGCCATGCACCACTCAATCGCCATTGCCAAGCTCGCCTTGCTCCTCGCCACTGCAGCCGTGTCCTGCGGCTTCTTCGTCGTCGCCCATGCGCATGCGTGGAAGAGCTGCTGGCCGCGCGAGAGGGACGCGTTGCTGGCCTTGAAGCAGGGCATCAACGACACCGATGGCGTCCTCGGCTCGTGGCAAAAACTGCGCCATGATGACTGCTGCCGCTGGACAGGCGTCGCCTGCAGCAACGAAACCGGCCATGTCACCGAGCTTGACATCGGTCACAGCAGCTTGTTCGGCCAGATAAGTCCTTCCTTGCTTTCTCTCCAGCATCTCGAGTACCTGGATCTCAGCACCACCTCCCTACTTGGACCAAACGGCAGCAGTGTATTCCCAGATTTCTTGTCTTCTTTGCACAACTTGAGACATCTCGATCTCTCC
Source organism: Triticum monococcum (assembly GCA_034509565.1). Classification (NCBI taxonomy): domain Eukaryota; kingdom Viridiplantae; phylum Streptophyta; class Magnoliopsida; order Poales; family Poaceae; genus Triticum; species Triticum monococcum. Next base: position 5,858,379 of record CM067847.1, on the reverse strand, counting down.
AACTCGCCATACTCTGGTAGAGTTCCTGCTCGGCTTTCCAACCTTTCAAATTTGGAGTATCTCGATCTCAGTTGGACATCCCTGCATGGTCGTGCTCCAGAGTTCTTGTCTTCTTTGCATAACTTGAGACATCTTGGTCTCTCCGGCACGCTCTTTTCCGGTACACTGCCGCCTCAGCTAGGCAATCTTTCAAACTTGCGACACCTTGACCTCGGTTATATGGAAAATATACACACAGCAGATGTCTCATGGTTAACTCATCTGCATTTCCTGGAGTATCTTGACATGAGTGGCATAAATCTCGGCACCGCCGACGTGTTCCCTGTGGCCAACACAATCCCAACTCTCAAGGACCTCATTCTTAGTAACTGCTCACTTCCAAATGCAAACCAGTCGCTAAAACACCTAAATCTCACAAGACTTGAGTGGCTTGATCTCAACAGCAACTATCTGGGCCATCGTATTGATACGAGTTGGTTTTGGAACATAACAGGCATCACACAGTTAGACCTTGATGAAACCTATCTCTATGGTCCATTCCCTGACGCCCTAGGAGGTATGACATCCCTCCAATCCCTATCCTTTGCTAATAACGGCAATTCAGCCACAATCATCGTGGACTTGAAAAATCTCTGTGATTTAGAGCTCCTACGGCTTGATAGAAGTCTCGCGTTTGGGAACATAACAGAGTTTTTAACGAAACTGCCTCAATGCTCATCCAACGAATTCCTCGCCTTGCATTCGAACCACAACAATATGACAGGAATGCTGCCAGATATGGTTGGGCGCTTGACGAGCTTAGCTGAACTTTCCCTTTCTAACAACAGCATTACTGGAGCTATACCATCGCGTTTAAGGAATCTTACTAGTTTGTATTGGCTCGATCTCACTTTGAACCAGCTAACTGGCCAGATACCAACGTTACCGAGAGGCCTCACTGGACTGGCCATCTCCATGAACTCCTTGTCAGGACCTTTGCCGTTAGATTTTGGAGCTCCAGATCTTACAGATCTAAGTCTCTTCTCCAATTACCTTACTGGTCATGTTCCTAGGGCTATTTGTGAATTGAAAAACCTTGTTTCGTTGGATCTATCCAATAATCTCTTTGAGGGAGAATTTCCATGGTGTTCTGCTATGCCAAGCATGGAATTTCTGATCTTAAGTAACAATAACTTGTCTGGAAATTTTCCATCTTGGATTCAGCATAGCTCAGAATTGCTTTTCCTTGATCTTGCGGTGAACAAATTCTATGGAACGTTACCCGCGTTGATTGGAGAATTGGTGAACTTGAAATTTCTGCTGCTAAACCATAACATGTTTTATGGGGATATTCCAGCCAACATCACAAATCTTATACTACTTCAGTACTTCAGTTTAGCAAGCAACAATATCTCAGGATCAATTCCATCGTCCTTGTCAAAATTAATAGCAATGACACTAGAACATCCACCTCTTGGGACTCGCTGGTATGTTCAAGAGGACATAAACAAGGACATTTTGTCTGTGGTGATGAAGCGGCAAAATATGAAGTATGACATATATAGAGTTTACGAGATGGTCGGCATTGACATTTCACTCAACCACTTAACGGGTGGAATTCCAAATGAGATAACTTCTCTTAATGGATTGTTTACTTTGAATTTATCATGGAATCACCTGAGCGGGAAAATTCCTACGAACATTGGGGCTATGAAATCACTAGAATCGCTCGACTTATCAAGGAACAACCTTTCCGGTGAAATCCCAACAAGCTTGTCAGATTTGACGTATCTAAGCTCCTTGGACTTGTCATACAACAATCTTGTAGGAAGAATTCCCACAGGACGTCAACTTGACACCCTCTATGCCGAGAACCCGTCCATGTACAGCAGCAATAATGGTCTTTGTGGGCCTCCTCTTAAAAAGAATTGCCCAGGCAACAATGCTCTAGAGCATGGTAACCAGCAGAGAAGAGAAAATGGTTATGATCCAGTGGCGTTCTTCTACTTTGGGCTGATGGCTGGCTTTGTGGCGGGACTCTGGGTTGTCTTTTGTGCTCTTCTGTTCAAAAGAGCATGGAGGAATGCTTATTTCCGCCTCTTTGACAAGCTACATGACAATGTGTACATGTTTGTTGTTGTTACTTGGGGCATGATAACCAGTAAGACAACTACAAGTTAAGAACTGGCGTGCTAAACCAAATAAGGCCGATCTGATGCTGGTGTCATTCTACTGTTGAACTGTATGAATAAATAAGAGTGAGGAAACATTTAGTAGCTTGTACAAGAATGTGTTTTGTTGACGATTATAAGCTTGTAATATGTCTTAGAAATAATGAATATTTTGTTAGGATCATGTACACCAATCTGATTGATAAAGATTCGGTTAGATCTCTCTCTTTCTTGATTCCCAAATATGTAATCCTACCAGCGAGTGGACTAGAATATGCAGATCTAAGAGTAAAGGAGGGCTGGGTGTAAAAGATTTACACAAACAGAACCTCAGTTTACTTACTAAATGGTGGTGGAAACTAGAAACTAAATCTGGCCTTTGGCAAGATATTGTGAAAGCTAAGTATTTTAAGAGGGCCACAGTGGCTAGTATTAAAATGAAAAGCAATGATTCTCCATGCTGGAAGGCCATTATGAAGGTGAAATATCTTATGGCTGGGAGAAGAGTGATTATACAATCTGGGGATGTTGCTAGGGTGTGGATTGACCCCATTGGGAACAACACACCTCTGACGGAACAATTTCCTCGCTTATTCTCCATCTATAATTTCCTTGAGTGCACAGTGGCTCAGTGCTTAAATGCTGATCCCTCCTCTTTCTTTAGAAGGAGATTGAGTAATGAACTCAGTGATCAATGGATGAGTGTGAGTGAAATGGCTAGAGAAGCCTGTGTTTCAGAGGCATCCGATGTGATTAGATGGGGCCTGGGAGGGAAATCCTTCTTTACTACTAAATCAGTTTACTCTTTCTTGGAGAGGAACATTGCTGGGTGTGACTTTAGATGGATCTGGAATGCCAGAATACCTTTGAAGATACAAATATTCTTGTGGCAGCTGTTTCAGGACGCTGTCCTAACGAGAGAAGTGATGAAACATCGAGGGTGGAAAGGAAATCCTAAATGTTCCTTTTGTGTTGGGCGAGAAACTGCTCAACACTTGTTCTTTACATGTCCTGTTGCCAGGGTGACCTGAAGGACGGTGGCATGCATGTTTGGCACTCCCTCGTGTCCCGACAACATTTGGCAAGCTTATGTATGGTGCTATGCGTTCTTCCCTGGTGGGGAAAAATTCTATACAGTAGGGATTGCTGCTGTATGCTGGGCGATCTGGTCCTGTCGTAATAGAGCTACCTTTGAATTTAAACCACTTACAAACCCGTTTGAATGTATTTTTTCTGCTTGTGCCTTAATGTGCTACTGGGCAGGACTGATGAAGCAAGATGAAGCGGCTACCATGAGGGGCGGGGCAGAGATGCTGAAAGAAAACGCGTCGATGATGATGAGAATCTGCGCGGCGAACCAAGATGAGGCGGCGTGTTGATCTGCTGGAGATGCTGCTCCATGGCTCGAAAAGTTGTTCTGAGTTACTTCCCCCTTTACGTGGTTTTGAACTTTGTTGCTCTGCTGAGTGCGAGCTTTATGTCTTGTGTTCTTTTGGGGCTTTAGGCCTTGGATGCTAGCTACTGCGTTTATGTGTCGTCGGGTTTTCGCCCCGCGGTGAGTAATCTCGATGGCGAGTGCTCACAGTGGGTTTCCCGGCGATGCGTTGGACTCGCTTCCCCTTTTCTCCTTTTCTTTGAACTGCTGTATTTCCGTTATGTTGCAGTAATGGGAAGGGGTAATGCCCGGTTCAAAAAAAACTGTAATCCTGCCAACCTTGTATTCTTGGCCTACATGGCTTTGCCCCTATATTAACATGAAAGTGTGCCGAGACAAAGGCATAAACTTCCACAAAACATTATTTGATTGTTCATTCTATGTGCTAACCTATGAGTCTCACCAACTCGAATTCCAGTATACACTTAGCTACCGGGCGCGGCCTTCTTTTGCTCAACGGAGTCAAGTCGTATCGTATCATTGTGTTGACGTTCAACTGCTGAGCTGAACTGGTCATGCACGTAATTTAAGCTGTACCTAAGATGCATTGCTGTCGAGATCCGTCTGGTTTAGCGTTACTGTCCGCGAATCGTTGTTAGGAAACCTAACACACACACATGCTCTGAACTTTGACACGGCAACAAAAAGAAAGCCAATCTCAGCTTAGCACACGCGGATCCTCGTGCCGCGTATCGTATGTGAACTCCATCTCGCGGACGGTATGATTTTTTTTTTTTTTTGAAGATTGCATCCTAAGCAAGGTGCTTTTGATCTATCGAAGTATACCACCGATGGGAGTACGTGGGGTTAGAGGAAGACACGGATCGGCGAACGCTGCTGGCTTTAATGCGACACCGTGACAGGTTTCGTTGGGGCGCAGCGCTCTCGGCGCGTGCGATGTCTCACCCGCCCGATCGATCGAACCCACCCAATAATTGGGACGCGATCTTGGCTCACTCATCATGCCTAAACATTAGGTAGCACCGTAGCAGATGGCTAATGTATGTGCGCGCCCTTCTTCCTCGCCCGTCCTTTTCCTGATGGGTCGTTTCATCTCCCGCTCTCTCCATCGCCCAGCAGCTGCCATGCTGCGTGCGTGGCCGTGTGTTCTGTTTACGTTGCATGCCGTCGCCACTAGGCAAGAGAGACAGCGAAGCTTGGAAGCCAGCACCTTTGGTCTAGAAAAACATCCATGCTGCCGCGTGAATCGTGTCTGCCTTGGTGAGTATAACTCATTCCGCCGTAAGTGGCGTCAGCTCCATCGGGCGACCAGCAGGAGCTTGCTTAGGCTCGAGGCGACACGATTAGCGGACAGTAACGCTAAACCAGACGGATTTGACTCCCTCCTCTCTCTCATCTACAATCACCTTCGTTGATCTTTTCAAAACTGCGTGGGTTGAGGGAGAGAGGATTTCCTTGAGTTGATCTACATTGCGCGGATACTTCAGAAAGCGTGCGTATCCTGCCAGATACTGCCCCGATACTTCCCGATACGTATCCCGTAAGTATCCCTCAATTTTTTGATTTTAAAAAAGAAAATAATGTTTGATACTCATGGGATACTGCTGCAATACGTTTCGGATACCTGAAACTGCTCGTTCGACGTGAAATCACCTCAATAGTAAAGGCACACTTTTTGAAGATTCCTAATATGGGTGTGAGTTCATGTCAAAACATGACTATCAATGTTCTTGTTTAATTGAAATGTGAGCAAGAGAGGGTCAATTCACTGATTGGAGCAGCAAACCTAGGAAAATTCCACTGCCAATTAATGGAAGTGGACCAAGTGCAAGAAAAGAAAGGGGGTAAACCTATTCAGGCATGCTTTGACCTAGAACCTCCTTATTTTTTTCATATGTTTAACTATTAATATATGTAATATATACATATAAATGTATCTTCGTATTTATGTTTTTAGAAAATTGGTGTATCGGACGTATCCCCGTATCGCGTATCCGATACATATCTAAGTATCCATGCAACGTAGGAGTTGATAGCAAGGGAATGGAACTCAGAACAAAGGGGTGATTTGAACATCGAAAGATGGCAATATAAGATCATACATCTACAACAGTTTTTGAGAGGTTGAGCCAAGAACAATAGTGGTATATAGGTAGCAGAAAGAGAGGCTGCTTAATATTATTAACGGTCTTTGTATAAAAGCTGAAAGTAACTCGCTGGACATTAACGAGCGAGTGACTAAAAGAGAAGTTGAGGTCAGTCTCGCGAAGCTTCTTAGAGAAGAAGAGATCAAATGGGCATTATGTAAGAAAGCAAGATGAGCCAGACTTGTGTTTTTCTTTGTTTTGTTTTTTTAGAAAAGGAGGATTACCTCTGGCCTCTGCATCTGGACGATGCATGCATTCATTTTATTAATTATTTATCAAGACCTTACAAATTAGTACATCAGGTAGTCTGAAGTCATCATCTTAGCAATAGTTGTCGCTGCTTCTATCCACTTGATGAAGTTTTGCCGATAGTCCGAGCCTAATACCAAATAGACATCGCACAAAAGCCTATCATCTAAAGCCGGATGCCCCGACCAAGTCGCATACTGGGTTTGGAGCACAAACCAGTGTGGCGCACTCTCATGTGTCGTCGCCGTCATCTTCCACCAATCCATCTTCAGAGCAGAAACTAATGCACCAACCTTGCCAGACCTCTCTGCCATCGACGCCACCATGACGCCAGACAATGTCCTCCTCTTGCGCGAGTCCATCTTCACGCATGGACGCTGAATCTCCACTGCACTACGCCGCTGAGATCCGCTGTCTTTGATGTAGTAAATGAAAAACCACACCACCACTTGTCTCCTCCATCCAGCCGCTGCTCCAAAAACAATGCCCCATGAGGGAGAACGACGCCTAAAGCACCGCCAACGTCCGATCCGGGAACCCCGGGTCTAGGTTTTCACCCGGAGCAGCGCAAGCGAGTCAACAGTAACTGCAGTGGCGATGTCTTCATCAAGATAATGACGCAAAAACGCCGCCATTGCCCGCCATGACCGGAGTGATAGCACGGTTTTCACCGGCAGCATCGTCTCCCCACTCGGCGCCGGTACTGCATGTGTGATGCCACAACCAGCTGGCCGACCACCTCCGGCGAAGGAGGTGGCCACCACCGGCACGCCCAAGGCTAGAGGCCCCGACGTCCTCATGTTGCGGGTCGAGCCCAGGAGCAGTCCATTGACGGAGTATGGAAGATAGAGGGCAGTAGCATGCGCGGCATGTCAATGTCCATCTGGGCCTAGATCAGACGCCCTAGCTGCCGCTGCTGGACATGTCGCCATACGCCGCCGCCTCCTGCTGGACCTGGTCGCCGCCGCCCCGCGCCACTGGTGCCGCCACGCAGTCGCCGCAGAGCCGCCGCCCAATCCTGCCATTAGCACGACTGTACTCAGCCTGGCCTCCACGCCCTGCGCCAATACGAGGTGTCCCCGCTGAGGTGTTTTTCTTTGTTGTCTGGTAGGTGTGGAAGTGTGCCAAATGACATGGCTGGTGATAGTTGTTTTTGTACATAAGAAAAAAAAATGGATTGGTTTCTTGGCTGACGGCTTACCTAAGCTTTGTTTGTCACTCAAGTGTTGAATATTGAGATTCGTTGCTCCACGTATTTTGCTTGTTTTTCTATGGATGTGGGGGCGGACATTTAAGGATCATGATTGTGGACTGGGACAACGGGGGGAGAGGGGGGGGGGGGGGGTGGCTAGGGGTCATTGTCCGTGGACGTATAAGGCTTCAAATTAGGCAATCATGGTTTTAGATGCTCTTACATACTCAAATAGTGGACGAAGGATTACCAAGCAATTATTATTGGCAGCGTCATGTTTCAATCAAGAAAATATTATTAGGGTTGGTATGTATAGCTGAGTTATGCCAAGTTTTCACCGGCAAAAAAGAAGAGGCTTATGCCAAGTTTTCTGGTTACTAATTGGAGCATTAAACTGGGGAAACAAGAATTGGCATGCGTGTATAAACAAATGCTCGAGCTGAGCTTGCGTTGGGCACAATTATAGATAACCCAAACAAGTCTGTGTTTTACTTGATTTTTAGAACATAAATTTTGATTCCATGTGAGCTCACTAGTAGAAAATAGGGCTATGGTCCAGGCCGGCTCAGCCCATTAGTCCCGGTTCAGTCTAGAACCGGGACCAATGTGGGCATTGGTCCCGGTTCATGAGCCCAGGGGGCCGGCCGGGCCATGTGGGCCATTGGTCCCGGTTCGTCTGGACCTTTTGGTCCCGGTTGGTGGGACGAACCGGGACCAATGGGCCTCGCTCCTGGCCCACCACCATTGGTCCCGGTTGGTGGCTTGAACCGGGACCAAAGGCTTCCCTTTAGTCCCGGTTCTTGTCATCAACCGGGACCAATGAGGTGCCTATATATACCCCCTCATGCAAGAGCAGAGCACAGTGCTCTGTTTTTTCTAGCCGAGGGGGAGAGGGCTTTGTGGTGCTCTAGCTTACCTCCTACGCACATGAGGTGTTCGATGGAATGCCCGAGCCACACTACTTAAGCTTTCTCCTCTCAAAGCTCGACCTCCAACCTCCATTTTCCTCGAGATTTGTCTAGATTTAGCGGTCCGTCACGCCCCGTCCCCGTCTTCACCGCCGTCGATCACCCGCGCCGATCTCATCACCGACACCACCGTGGTGAGCCTCTTGTTCTTATCTTCTTTCTGAAAGGAAAAATATTCTTACTTGTATGTTTAGATAGATACTTGTATCATTTTCTTATATTTTTTATTGCATCTTATATACTGCGATGGTTTTGGTATCCACCCCCGTCGGCCCTCGTCCTGTCTATGATTCGGATTTGGTATGTATATTATCTTTATAACTATTGGTTCATTTATTGTTTATGAAAATTATGCCGACCAACGTGACATAGATTTTATTTATCTAGGATGTATGTGAATCGGAAATTCCAACCGACCCTATTGTCGAGAGGTTAAATTTAGTTGCAGAAGAAAACAATTTGTTGAAGGAAAAAATAAAAAAAACTGAGGAGGAGGAGAAGATGATATTGGAGTTGCATGTTGCGGATGTCGTCGATGATCACAAGATCAAGATGGATGCAATGCGCTTGAAGATTAGAAAGATTAGAAAATATGCCATTCATACCGAGGCTTGGTATCATTATTGAAGGAAATATGCCCTAGAGGCAATAATAAAGTTATTATTTATTTCCTTATATCATGATAAATGTTTATTATTCATGCTAGAATTGTATTAACCGGAAACATAATACATATGTGAATACATAGACAAACAGAGTGTCACTAGTATGCCTCTACTTGACTAGCTCGTTAATCAAAGATGGTTATGTTTCCTAACCATGGACAAAAGAGTTGTTATTTGATTAACGAGGTCACATCATTAGTTGAATGATCTGATTGACATGACCCATTCCATTAGCTTAGCACCCGATCGTTTAGTATGTTGCTATTGCTTTCTTCATGACTTATACATGTTCCTATGACTATGAGATTATGCAACTCCCGTTTACCGGAGGAACACTTTGGGTACTACCAAACGTCACAACGTAACTGGGTGATTATAAAGGAGTACTACAGGTGTTTCCAATGGTAGATGTTGGGTTGGCGTATTTCGAGAATAGGATTTGTCACTCCGATTGTCGGAGAGGTATCTCTGGGCCCTCTCGGTAATACACATCACATAAGCCTTGCAAGCATTATAACTAAGATGTTAGTTGTGAGATGATGTATTACGGAACGAGTAAAGAGACTTGCCGGTAACGAGATTGAACTAGGTATTGGATACCGATGATCGAATCTAGGGCAAGTAACATACCAATGACAAAGGGAACAACGTATGTTGTTATGCGGTCTGACCGATAAAGATCTTCGTAGAATATGTAGGAGCCAATATGGGCATCCAGGTCCCGCTATTGGTTATTGACCGGAGACGTGTCTCGGTCATGTCTACATTGTTCTCGAACCGTAGGGTCCGCACGCTTAACGTTACGATGACAGTTATTATGAGTTTATGCATTTTGATGTACCGAATGTTGTTCGGAGTCCCGGATGTGATCACGGACATGACGAGGAGTCTCGAAATGGTCGAGACATAAAGATTGATATATTGGAAGCCTATGTTTGGACATCGGAAGTGTTCCGGGTGAAATTGGGATTTTACCGGATCACCGGGAGGTTACCGGAACCCCCCGGGAGTCATATGGGCCTTATTGGGCTTTAGTGGAAAGGTGAAAGGGGCTGCCCATAGTGGGCTGCGCGCCTCCCCCCTCCCCTAGTCCTATTAGGACTAGGAGAGGTGGCCGGCCACCTCTCTCCCTCTCTTTCCCCTTGGGAGTCCTATTAGGAATAGGACTGGGGGGGGGGAGTCCTACTCCCGGTAGGAGTAGGACTCCTCCTGCGCCTCCATAGGCTTGGCCGGCCAGCCCTCCCCCTGGCAACCTTTATATACGGGGGCAGGGGGCACCTCTAGACACACAAGTTGATCATTGATATCGTTCCTTAGCCGTGTGCGGTGCCTCCTGCCACCATATTCCACCTCGATCATATCGTTGTAGTGCTTAGGCGAAGCCCTGCGTCGGTAGAACATCAAGATCGTCACCACGCCGTCGTGCTGACAGAACTCCTCCCCGAAGCTTTGCTGGATCGGAGCCCGGGGATCGCCATCGAGTTGTACGTGTGCTAAGAACTCGGAGGTGCCGGAGTAACGGTGCTTGGATCGGTCGGATCGGGAAGAAGACGTACGACTACTTCCTCTACATTGTGTCAACGCTTCCGTTGCGATCTATAAGGGTACGTAGATCATACTCTCCCCCTCGTTGCTATGCATCACCATGATCTTGCGTGTGCGTAGGAAATTTTTTGAAATTACTACGTTCCCCAACAGTGGCATCCGAGCCTAGGTTTTATGGTTTGATGTTATATGCACGAGTAGAACACAAGTGAGTTGTGGGCGATATAAGTCATACTGCCTACCAGCATGTCATACTTTGGTTCGGCGGTATTGTTGGATGAAGCGGCCCGGACCGACATTACGCGTACGCTTACGCGAGACCGGTTCTCCCGACGTGCTTTGCACAAAGGTGGCTTGCGGGTGACTGTTTCTCCAACTTTAGTTGAACCAAGTGTGGCTACGGCCGGTCCTTGCGAAGGTTAAAACGGAGTCTATTTGACAAACTATCGTTGTGGTTTTGATGCGTAGGTGAGATTGGTTCTTGCTTAAGCCCGTAGCAGCCACGTAAAACTTGCAACAACAAAGTAGAGGACGTCTAACTTGTTTTTGCAGGGCATGTTGTGATGTGATATGGTCAAGGCATGATGCTGATTTTATTGTATGAGATGATCATGTTTTGTAACCAAGTTATCGGCAACTGGCAGGAGCCATATGGTTGTCGCTTTATTGTATGCAATGCAATCGCGATGTAATGCTTTACTTTATTGCTAAGCGGTAGTGATAGTCGTGGAAGCATAAGATTGGCGAGACGACAATGATGCTACGATGGAGATCAAGGTGTCGCGCCGGTGACGATGGTGATCATGACGGTGCTTCGGAGATGGAGATCACAAGCACAAGATGATGATGGCCATATCATATCACTTATATTGATTGCATGTGATATTTATCTTTTATGCATCTTATCTTGCTTTGATTGACGGTAGCATTATAAGATGATCTCTCACCAAATTATCAAGAAGTGTTCTCCCTGAGTATGCACTGTTGCGAAAGTTCTTCGTGTTGAGACACCACGTGATGATCGGGTGTGATAGGCTCTACGTTCAAATACAACGGGTGCAAAACAGTTGCACACGCGGAATACTCAGGTTATACTTGACGAGCCAAGCATATACAGATATGGCCTCGTAACACGGAGACCGAAAGGTCGAGCGTGAATCATATAGTAGATATGATCAACATAGTGATGTTCACCAATGAAACTACTCCATCTCACGTGATGATCGGACATGGTTTAGTTGATTTGGATCACGTGATCACTTAGAGGATTAGAGGGATGTCTATCTAAGTGGGAGTTCTTAAGTAATATGATTAAATTGAACTTAAATTTATCATGAACTTAGTCCTGGTAGTATTTTGCAAATTATGTTGTAGATCAATAGCTCGCGTTGTTGCTTCCCTGTGTTTATTTTGATATGTTCCTAGAGAAAATTGTGTTGAAAGATGTTAGTAGCAATGATGCGGATTGGATCCGTGATCTGAGGTTTATCCTCATTGCTGCACAGAAGAATTATGTCCTTGATGCACCGCTAGGTGACAGACCTATTGCAGGAGCAGATGCAGACGTTATGAACGTTTGGCTAGCTCAATATAATGACTACTTGATAGTTTAGTACACCATGCTTAATGGCTTAGAATCGGGACTTCAAAGATGTTTTGAACGTCATGGCCCATATGAGATGTTCCAGGAGTTGAAGTTAATATTTCAAGCAAATACCCGAGTTGAGAGATATGAAGTCTCCAACAAGTTCTATAGCTAAAAGATGGAGGAGAATCGCTCAACTAGTGAGCATGTGCCCAGATTGTCTGAGTACTACAATCACTTGAATCAAGTGGGAGTTAATCTTCCAGATAAGATAGTGATTGACAAAATTCTCTAGTCACCATGACCAAGTTAGTAGAACTTCGTGATGAACTATGATATGCAAGGGATAACGGAAACGACTCCCAAGCTCTTCGTAATGCGGAAATTGACGAAGGTAGAAATCAAGAAAAACATCAAGTGTTGATGGTAGACAAGACCACTATTTTCAAGAAAAGGGCAGAGGGAAGAAGGGGAACTTCAAGAAGAACGGCAAGCGAGTTGCTGCTCAAGTGAAGAAGCCCAAGTCTGGTCCTAAGCCTGAGACTAAGTGCTTCTACTGCAAAGGGACTGGTCACTGGAAGCGGAATTACCCCAAGTGATTGGCGGATAAGAAGGATGGCAAAGTGAACATAAGTATATTTGATATACATGTTATTGATGTGTACTTTACTAGTGTTTATAGCAAACCCTCAGTATTTGATACTAGTTCAGTTGCTAAGATTAGTAACTCGAAACGGGAGTTGCAGAATAAACAGAGACTAGTTAAGGGTGAAGTGACGATGTGGGTTGAAAGTGGTTCCAAGATTGATATGATCATCATCGCACACTCCCTATAATTTCAGGATTAGTGTTGAACCTAAATAAGTGTTATTTGGTGTTTGCGTTGAACATGAATATGATTTGATCATGTTTATTGTAATACGGTTATTCATTTAAGTAAGAGAATAAATTGTTATTCTGTTTACATGAATAAAACCTTATATGGTTACACACCCAATGAAAATAGTTCGTTGGATCTCGATCGTAGTGATACACATAATCATAATATTGAAACCAAAAGATGCAAAGTTAATAATGATAGTGCAACTTATTTGTAGCACTGCCATTTAGGTCATATTGGTGTAAAGCGCATGAAGAAACTCCATGCTAATGGGCTTTTGGAATCACTTGATTATGAATCAGTTGATGCTTGCGAACCATGCCTCATGGGCAAGATGACTAAGACTCTGTTCTTCGGAACAATGGAGCGAGCAACAGATTTGTTGGAAATCATACATGCTGATGTATGTGGTCCGATGAATATTGAGGCTCGCGACAGGTATCATTATTTTCTGATCTTCACAGATGATTTGAGCAGATATGAGTATATCTACTTGATGAAACATAAGTCTGAAACATTTGAAAAGTTCAAAGAATTTCAGAGTGAAGTGAAAAATCATCGTGACAAGAAAATAAAGTTTCTACGATCTGATCGCGGAGACAAATATTTGAGTTACGAGTTTGGCCTTCAGTTAAAAACAATGTGAAATAGTTTCACTACTCACGCCACAAGGAACACCATAGTGTAATGGTGTGTCCGAACGTCATAACCGTACTTGATTAGATATAGTGCGATCTATGATGTCTCTTACCGATCTACCACTATCGTTTTGGGGTTATGTATTAGAGACAGCTGCATTCACGTTAAAAAAGGGCACCATCTAAGACCGTTGAGACGACACAATCTGAACTGTGGTTTAGCAAGAAACCAAAGTAGTCGTTTCTTAAAGTTTGGGGTTGTGATGCTTATGTGAAAAAGTTTCATCCTGATAAGCTCAAAACCAAATCGGAGAAATATGTCTTCATAGGATACCCAAAAGTTACTGTTGGGTACACCTCCTATCACAGATCTGAAGGCAAGACTTTTGTTGCTAAATTCGGAAACTTTCTGGAGAAGGAGTTTCTCTCGAAAGAAGTGAGTGGGAGGAAAGTAGAACTTGATGAGGTAACTGTACCTCCTCCCTTATTGGAAAGTAGTACATCACAGAAACCGTTTTCTATGACACCTACACCAATTAGTGAGGAAGCTAATGATGATGATCATGAAACTTCAGATCAAGTTACTACCGAATCTCGTAGGTAAACCAGAGTGAGATCCGCATCAGAGTGGTACGGTAATCCTGTTCTGGAAGTCATGTTACTAGACCATGATGAACTTGCGAACTATGAGGAAGCGATGATGAGCCCAGATTCCGCGAAATGGTTTGAGGCCATGAAATCTGAGATATGATCCATGTATGAGAACAAAGTTTGGACTTTGGTTGGCTTGCCCGATGATCGGCAAGCAATTGAGAATAAATGGATCTTCAAGAGGAAGACGGACGCTGATAGTAGTGTTACTATCTACAAAGCTAGAATTGTCGCAAAAGGTTTTCGACAAGTTCAAGGTGTTGACTACAATGGGAGCTTCTCACTCGTATCTATGCTTGAGTCTGTCCGAATCATGTTAGTAGTTGCCGCATTTTATGAGATCTGGCAAACGGATAAACAAAACTGCATTCCTTAATGGATTTATTAAAGAAGAGTTGTATATGATGCAACCGGAAGGTTTTGTCGATCCAAAGGGAGCTAACAAAGTGTGCAAGCTCCAGCGATCCATTTATGGACTGGTGCAAGCATCTCGGAGTTGGAATATATGCTTTGATGAGTTGATCAAAGCATATAGTTTTATACAGACTTGCGGTGAAGCCTGTATTTACAAGAAAGTGAGTGGGAGCACTACAGCATTTCTGATAAGTATATGTGAATGACATATTGTTGATCGGAAATAATGTAGAATTATTCTGTAAAGCATAAAGGAGTGTTTGAAAGGAGTTTTTTCAAAGGAAGACTTCGGTGAAGCTGCTTACATATTGAGCTTCAAGATCTATAGAGATAGATCAAGACGCTTGATAAGTTTTTTCAATGAGTACATACCTTGACAAGATTTTGAAGTAGATCAAAATGGAGCAGTCAAAGAAAGAGTTCTTGCCTGTATTACAAGGTGTGAAATTGAGTAAGACTCAAAGCCCGACCACGGCAGAAGATAGAAAGAGAATGAAAGTCATTCCCTATGCCTTGGCCATAGGTTCTATAAAGTATGTCATGCTGTATACCAGATCTATTGTATACCCTGCATTGATTTGGCAAGGGAGTACAATAGTGATCTAGGAGTAGATCACTGGACAGCGGTCAGAATTATCCTTAGTGAAATAAGGATATGTTTCTCGATTATGGACGTGACAAAAAGGTTCGTCGTAAAGGGTTACGTCGATGCAAGTTTTTGACACTGATCCAGATGAATCTAAAGTCTCAATCTGGATACATATTGAAAGAGGGAGCAATTAGCTAGAGTAGCTCCGTGTAGAGCATTGTAGACATGGAACTTGCAAAATACTTCCGGATCTAAATGTGACATACCCGTTGACTAAAATTATCTCACAAGCAAAACATGATCACACCTTAGTACTCTTTGGGTGTTAATCACATAGATATGTGAACTACATTACTTACTCTAGTAAACCCTTTGACTGTTGGTCACATGACGATGTGAACTATGGGTGTTAATCACATGGTGATGTGAACTATTGCTGTTAAATCACATGGCGATGTCAACTAGATTATTGACTCTAGTGCAAGTGGGATACTGAAGGAAATATGCCCTAGAGGCAATAATAAAGTTATTATTTATTTCCTTATATCATGATAAATGTTTATTATTCATGCTAGAATTGTATTAACCGGAAACATAATACATGTGTGAATACATAGACAAACAGAGTGTCACTAGTATGCCTCTACTTGACTAGCTCGTTAATCAAAGATGGTTATGTTTCCTAGCCATTGACAAAAGAGTTGTTATTTGATTAACGAGGTCACATCATTAGTTGAATGATCTGATTGACATGACCCATTCCATTAGCTTAGCACCCGATCGTTTAGTATGTTGCTATTGCTTGCTTCATGACTTATACATGTTCCTATGACTATGAGATTATGCAACTCCCGTTTACCGGAGGAACACTTTGGGTACTACCAAACGTCACAACGTAACTGGGTGATTATAAAGGAGTACTACAGGTGTTTCCAATGGTAGATGTTGGGTTGGCGTATTTCGAGAATAGGATTTGTCACTCCGATTGTCGGAGAGGTATCTCTGGGCCCTCTCGGTAATACACATCACATAAGCCTTGCAAGCATTATAACTAAGATGTTAGTTGTGAGATGATGTATTATGGAACGAGTAAAGAGACTTGCCGGTAACGAGATTGAACTAGGTATTGGATACCGACGATCGAATCTAGGGCAAGTAACATACCGATGACAAAGGGAACAACGTATGTTGTTATGCGGTCTGACCGATAAAGATCTTCGTAGAATATGTAGGAGCCAATATGGGCATCCAGGTCCCGCTATTGGTTATTGACCGAAGACGTGTCTCGGTCATGTCTACATTGTTCTCGAACCGTAGGGTCCGCACGCTTAACGTTACGATAACAGTTATTATGAGTTTATGCATTTTGATGTACCGAATGTTGTTCTGAGTCCCGGATGTGATCACGGACATGACGAGGAGTCTCGAAATGGTCGAGACATAAAGATTGATATATTGGAAGCCTATGTTTGGACATCGGAAGTGTTCCGGGTGAAATTGGGATTTTACCGGATCACCGGGAGGTTACCGGAACCCCCCGGGAGTCATATGGGCCTTATTGGGCTTTAGTGGAAAGGTGAAAGGGGCTGCCCATAGTGGGCTGCGCGCCTCCCCCCCTCCCCTAGTCCTATTAGGACTAGGAGAGGTGGCCGGCCACCTCTCTCCCTCTCTTTCCCCTTGGGAGTCCTATTAGGAATAGGATTGGGGGGGGGGGAGTCCTACTCCCGGTAGGAGTAGGACTCCTCCTGCGCCTCCATAGGCTTGGCCGGACAGCCCTCCCCCTGGCAACCTTTATATACGGGGGCAGGGGGCATCTCTAGACACACAAGTTGATCATTGAGATCGTTCCTTAGCCGTGTGCGGTGCCCCCTGCCACCATATTCCACCTCGATCATATCGTTGTAGTGCTTAGGCGAAGCCCTGCGTCGGTAGAACATCAAGATCGTCACCACGCCGTCGTGCTGACAGAACTCCTCCCCGAAGCTTTGCTGGATCGGAGCACGGGGATCGTCATCGAGCTGTATGTGTGCTAAGAACTCGGAGGTGCCGGAGTAACGGTGCTTGGATCGGTCGGATCGGGAAGAAGACGTACGACTACTTCCTCTACATTGTGTCAACGCTTCCGTTGCGATCTACAAGGGTACGTAGATCATACTCTCCCCCTCGTTGCTATGCATCACCATGATCTTTCGTGTGCGTAGGAATTTTTTTGAAATTACTACGTTCACCAACAATTATGCCATTGGATCAATTGTTACCTTGGTTGCGATTATGATCGCATTTGTTTTCGCATTGAAATGTTTTACATAGTTTCAATGTATGGTTTAATTAATTAGATGCTCTAGAGAGCTATATGTTATTAGATGAGAACTACGTATGCACTTTGGTTTTAATGTGATGATGAACTTCTATTAATTTGGACACTTAATTATATATAATGCACGTAGATGAACCGGCAATGGATGTACGGTGACAGACACACCCGCGAGTACATTAAGGGCGTGCATCAGAATAAAATAGCAAACAGAATAAACTACAAAACTTTTATGAAAATAAAAACAATCAATTAAAATATTATGTTATGATCAACTAAAATAAAACTATAATATTCTTCAATAGCAAAAAGAATATAATTTTTGTGACCTAAAATCAAACTATAAGTATTTAATTGTAAGTATAAATAAAAAATAAATAGCAAAGAAGAAAAAAAATTTCTATTTTTATAGTAAAGTTATTCATAAACTAGTGATTCACACAAATTTTTAAAAATTCAAATTTAAACTATTCAAAATTTAAAACTAATGGCACTAACAGAAAGTTTATAATTTTTGTGACCTAAAAGCAAAAAAAAATCACTAAAAAACTGTAAGTATTTAGTTGTAAGTAGAAATAAAAAATAAATAGAAAAAAAATTCTATTTTTATAGTAATGTTATTCATAAACTAGTGATTCACACAAATTTTTTAAAATTCAAATTTAAACTATTTAAAATTTCAAACGAATGGCACTAACAGAAAGTTTATAATTTTTGTGACCTAAAAGCAAAAAGAAATCACTAAAAAACTGTAAGTATTTAGTTTTAAGTAGAAATAAAAAAATAAAAAACCAAAAAAATGTAGAAATAAAAAAGAAAAAAGCAAAAAAAAATGCCTCCTACTGGGCCTCCACGGCGTGAATACGACTAGAAACCCTACATGGGCCAGGATTCAGGCCTGCAGAAGGCCCAATAGGCCCACATGCAGTAGCAAGTTTAGGCCCGAAAGCCTGCATTAGAGAGGAGCTCGAATGGGCAGCCACACCAGCGCTTATAAACCACTACCGGCGCCCTTCAGCTAGTGATGTGGGACTAAACTTTTGGGCGCAGGGAAGCGTAGGCCATTGGTCCCGGTTGGTGGCACCAACCGGGACCAATGGCCTTCGCTTCCCGCCCTTTGGGCTGCTAAAAGTTGGCCTTTGGTCCCGGTTCGTGGCACCAACCGGGACCAAAGGGGTGCATTGGTCACGGTTGGTGCCACGAACCGTGACCATTGCTCTGGCTATATAAGCCGACACTTGTGATAATTTTGGATCAGTTCAATCCCGCCCCGACGACGCTGCCAGGCTGCCCCTCTGCTCGCCTCGCCTCGTCGTCGCCGCCGTTGCCCCTGCCCCGCCCCCGAGCGCGCCCTGCCTCGCCGTCGTCCGCGGCCGCCCGTCCACCGCCCCCGAGCACCCCCCTGTGCCGCCGAGCCCATCCGCCGCCCCCGAGCACCCTCTGCGCCTCGCCCTCGCCGCCGTTGTCCCTGCCCCGCCCCCGAGCGCGCCCTACCTCGCCGTCGTCGCCGGCCGCCCGTCCACCGCCCCCGAGCACCCCCTGCGCCCCCGAGCCCGTCCGCCGCCGCTGAGCGCGCCCCGCCGTCGCCCTCGCCCTCGCCGACCCCGAGCCCGTCCTCGTCGCTGTCGCCCCCGACGCCGGCCGCCCGCGTCTCCTCCGCGATCCCTCCGGGAGAGGTAGCTACCGCCCCATCCTCCCCTCTTCCTTCCTTCCCTGCTCCTTAATTTGTAGATGTATGTATGTATGTATGATGAATTTTGATATTTGTTCATATATACTGTAGATGTATGTATGTATGATGAATTTTGATATTTGTTCATATATACTGTAGATGTATGTATGTATGATGAATTTTGATATTTTTTTGTTCATATATACTGTTCATATATACTGTAGATGTATGTATGATGAATTTTGATATTTTTTTGTTCATATATAATGTAGATGTATATGTATGTATGGAATGATATCGATGGATGTATGTATATAGAACATTCGTAGAAAATATGACGAATCCGATATGACCAATGTCCCCCTCCGGTTCACTTGGTAACACTAACTATCTCGGAGAAAAAAATGTTATCGGGCGGTAGAGGAAGAAGAGGATAAAAAAGAAGAGGAAGAAAAGGAACAAAAAATGCCCCCCTTTGGTCGAGGGTCGCCGAGCGGTAGAGGAAGAAGAGGATAAAAAAGAAGAGGAAGAAAAAAAAGAGATTTCTTCTCCTCTTTTTTTCTTCTTCTTCCTCTTTTTTTTATCGGGAGCGAGGGTCGTCAAGAGGGTCGCCGAGGGGTCGATGGTCAAGAGGGGGTCGACGGTCGCCTAGGGGTCGAGGGTCGAGAGGGGGTCTAGGGTCGCTGAGAGGGAAGAGGAAGACGATAAAAAAGGGGAAGAAGAGGGAGAAGAAGAGGATAAAAAAAGAAGAGGAAGAAGAAAAAAAGAAGAGATGAAAGAATAGAGGAGTTCTTCTCCTCTATTCTTTCTTCGCCTCTTATTTTTTCTTCTTCTTCCTCTTTATTTAGGGTTTCCTCTACCGTTCGGCGACCCTGACCCTCGACGACCCTCGTTTCCGATAAAATAAAGAGGAAGAAGAAGAAAAAAAAGAGAAGAAGAGAAGAAGAAGAAAAAAAGAGGAGAAGAAAGATTTCTTCTTCTCTTTTTTTTTCTTCTTCTTCCTCTTTATTTTATCGGGAACGAGGGTCGTCGAGGGTCACCGAGCGGTAGAGGAGAAACACTAAATAGAAAGTATCGTCGGTGTGAGATACATGTACCGTCGGTGTCGGACACTACATCCACATCCCACAAGTGGCGCGGGCTTTGACGCCCACGTCACTTGTGGGACGTGGATGTAGTGTCCGACACCGACGGCCACATGTATCTCACACCCACGATACTTGCTAGCTATTTAGGGTTTCCTCTACCGGAAAGAAGAGGAGAAATAAATAAGAAGAAGAAAAAAGAAGAAAAAGAAGAGGAGAAGAAAAAGGAATAGTGGAGAAGAAGAGAAAATAAAATATATTCTATTTTCTCTTCTTCTCCACTATTCCTTTCTTCTTCTCCTCTTTTTTTTCTTCTTTTTTTCTTCGATCTTCTCCTCTAGCTATTCATTTCTTCTTCTCCTCTATTTTCTCCTTCTTCTTCTTCTTCTTCTTCTTCTTCTTCTTCTTCTTCTTCTTCTTCTTCTTCTTCTTCTTCTTCTTCTTCTTCTTCTTCTTCTTCTTCTTCTTCTTCTTCTTCTTCTTAATTTTTATCGGGAACGAGGGTGTCAAGGATCGCCGAGGGGTCGAGGGTCGGGAACTAGGGTAGAGGGTCGAGGGTCGTTAAGGGGTCAAGGGTCGAGGGTTTCAGGGTCAAGGGTTCGAGGGTTCTATAGGGTCGAGGGTTCCAGCAGGGTCGTCTAGGGGTCGAGGGTTCCAGGGTCGTCGAGGGTTTGAGGGGTCGAGGATCGCCGAGGGGTCGAGAGAGGTTTCCTAGTGTCAAAGTATTGAAGAAATCCATGCCTTCATCATTAGCCGGAAGTAACCAGGGCATGTTGGTACGAAGTTCTGCAAAGTTGTTCTGGAATGGAGTCCCGGATAGAATAATCCGCCTTTTGGTACGAATTCAGCAAAGGCCTTCCAAATAGCGATATTCGGAAGGCTCTTGCTGAACTTTGTACCAAAAAGCGAATTATCCTATCTGGGACTCCGTTCCAGAACAACTTTGAAGAGCTTCGTACCATCATGCACATGTTACTTTCGCCTAATGATGAAGACATGGTTTTGTTGAATCCTTTGACACTACGCAACCTCCCGACCCCTCGGCGATCCTCTCGAACATGAGAGGAAGAAAAGGACAAAAAAAGAAGAGGAAGAAGAAAAAAAAGAGGAGAAGAAAGAATAGAGGAGTTCTCCTCTATTCTTTCTTCTCCTCTTTTTTTCTTCTTCTTCCTCTTTTTTTTATCGGGAACGAGGGTCGTCGAGGGACATAGATGTAGTGTCATCGTTGTCGATATATACCTCCTCCCGGTAGCTTGCTATGATTAGGTAGCTAGTTGTACGTTTGGCACTAATATATCCATCTGTCATGTTTGAATAATAATTGCCATGTTGTAAATATTTGTAGAAACTATGGACACCGCCCGAGAAGAAGCAAAAGAAGCGTTGTTGAGGGAGATAATCGCAGAAGGAAGTGATGCCGTCTCGTTGTTTCTCAACGACACCGATGGTCTGGAAGGAGAGGGTGAACAAGCTGGCTACGGTGACCTAATGCCGATGCAAGAAGAAGAACATGAGGACGGCTCCGGTGACCCAATGCCGGTGCAAGAAGGAGACCGTGATGACGGCTCCGGTGACTGAACCGAGTCCGGCCAGGTATATATATTAGTTAAGCCTATGATGACTAGCTGATTGATGCATTCATTGTTTTGGTATGTCACATATTAATTAAGTCTTTATTCTTTTTTCTAGCCCTCCGGATCGAGCACAACTTCAGTAAAGAGACGAGGCCCGAAGAAAAAGTTGAGCTCGGATGAAAAGCTTGAGATCACAACAATCGCGCCCGACGGCCAACCTATTGAATCCCTCCGGACAAAGAGCGCATTTGTTGCTCAGTACGGGGTTCTGGTTAGGGACAAGACCCCGATAAGCATCCAGCAATGGTTTAAGCCGGCTACAGAAGACCCTGAGGTGTCTTATGTCAATGATATGCAGAAAAATGATCTTTGGACTGAGCTGAAGTCAAATTTCACCCTACCGCCAGAGGATAATCCAGAGAACCCAGTTAAAGAGAGATTAATCAAGTCTTTTCCTCTGAAGAGGATGGAAGAACTATTCAGGAGGTGGAAGAAAGAGCTGAATAGGTTTGTCGATAAAAAAGAGACACCAGAATTCAAGGGCAGATATGAGAAGATCAGAGATCACTGGCCCGCATTTGTGGCCCACAAGACATCGGAAAAGAGTAAGAAGATGTTGGCGACAAACAAGAAAAATGCTGCGAAGAAGAAGCTTCACCATCGCACGGGGTCAGGTGGCTACCTCGTAGCCCGGCCTAAGTGGTCCAAGATTGAGAATGATCTGGTTCATAAAGGGATCGAACCAGAGACAATAACTGGCCAGACCGTTGCCGGACTTGGTTCTTCGGGGCTAGCGGAACCTTGGACCCTGAAACAGGGAAGTGCATTTGGACGAATGATCAAATGGACATACCAGTCAGTAAGCTTAAGCAGTATATCGAAGCAGCGCAGGAAGGGACGTTCTTTCCAGACAGAGAGAACGACGAGCTCACAATGGCCTTCCGGAATCCTGAGCACCGTGGACGGACACGAGGCACGCTAGGCTCCATTCCGTGGAAGGTTGGGTTTCCGGACGCAGGCGGTTACAAATCCCATGAGAGGAGGAAAAAAGTGCAGCAGACCCAAATGCAGGCGCTGCAAGCAAGGGTAGACGCGATAGAGGAACGAGAAGCAAATCGCAGCAAACGTACTGCCGAAGCCTCCCCCGAAGCTACCCCGCCATCTCAGCGCAGAAGCAGCGTGGCTTCCACCGAGCTGCTTCAGCCGGAGCATGCCTTGACGGCTCCTGCCAGCTATCCCGTGGATGCTATCACGGAGTCTCAAAATTGCCATCTTATGACGTAATGGATGAATTTGAAGGTCAAGGCGGCTGTTGGCTCTGTTTATCCTACTGAACCCGGTGCAACTTTTCACTGTCGGGCGATTCCAAAAGGATATGCTAGGGTGATGGTGGATGAGATAACGGAGGGATTTGAGGACCTCCAGCTTGACCACCCTACCGGTGAAGGGGAGACTCGGCTGGGGTCTGCTTTGAAGACTTCATGCCTATGGCGGAAGGAGCTCATCAACCTTCCGAACTGGACGCCTCCGCCTCCTCCTCCTCCTCCGGCGAGTCAGAGCACTCCGCCTCCTCCACCGCCTCCTCCTCCGGCGAGTGACGATCAGGGCCCTCGGCCGGCTCCTTCTCCGGCGCGTGGCGGCACTCCGCCTCCTTCTCCGCCCGCGCCGACGCGCCCGAGCAGCCAGCCTCCTCCTTCTCTGCCTCGTCAGCAAGGGCGGAAGAGACCTGCCGCCGCTCCAGCTGCTCCGGCGCGTCGTAGTCCTTCTCCTCCGCCTCTTAAGCAAGTAAAGAAGACAACCGCTCCGTCTGCTCGGTCGGCGTCTAGCAGTACAACCAGAGGCGGGAGGACATACAGATACGGTCCTTCTCTGAAGACTCCAGAGAAGTTACCATACGAGAGGACCCAGGAGGAGAACGCCGAGATCGCGCGAGAAGAAGTGAGGAAATTCTTTAAAGGGGTGAAAGCAAAGAAACATCCACCTCCGGAGGAGAAGCTAGATCGGGTGAAAGTGAAGCGCACTCTGGCTGCCCTGACAAAACCACCGAAGTCTGATCCGCCGAAAGGAAACTATGACCGCATTATTGGAAAGGAATTTGCCAAAGCGGAGCGGTCGGGAAGTACTGTCAGTGATCAAAGGCTGAAAGAACGATGAGCTGGGAAACAAATTGCCCAGCCCGGCGAACAAGCGAAGCAATCGTGCCCCCCGCTCAAGGTGCCTTGCCACAACGTCGCTAATGATCCGAGGATGGTGCCCGGTTATAGCAATCTTGTAGATTACCTGCCCGACGAAGTACATTATGAACCCATGGAGATGCAGATACAAAGATACGAGTACGGGAAGCCTCTCGTCAAAGATGAAAGATCTCTATCAACGATGATGCGCAGATTGCATGATTGGTACTTGAAAATCTGCAGAGACTCTGGGGGGGGGGGGAGTACTTTGTATTTGAAAGTTAAAAAGGAGCATGACCTCGTTGGAATTGATCTGTTGCCTGTTCCATTTGAGGAGTTCTATCAGTTTTTCAATCAATTGGCCCTCGATAAAACAACGGTCGCCTGCTACTGTCTGTAAGTAGTACTACTTCTGTCATTAAGTTTCTCTATATAGCTTAGCTCTTTCATTGCATGTATTTATAATCATCCTCACTATATTATGCAGATTGAAGATCGTCGAATTGAAGAAAAGACAAGTCGGTGATATTGGGTTCATTAACACATATCTCATAGATGCAACTCAGGTTAAATTTCATGCCGCAGAAACCGAGGCCAGCATGCTACAATCGTTGATAATAAATCAAAACAAAGATATAATACTCTTTCCTTACAACTTCAAGTGAGTGTTACTGTCTTGTGCATATTCGGTTTCCCTTATATATTAGTCAAGGTTATAGTAATGTAATTGATGAGTTATGCATGCGTGTGCAGTTTCCACTATATTCGATCCTACATATTAAGTTTGAGCAGGGACTAGTAACCGTCTTAGACTCAAGACGAAAAGATCCCAAGGACTATGCAGACATGACTGAAATACTCGAGAAGTAAGTTAAATCGATCATTATCCACCATATCAGCAACTTTGTTCATTTCCTGATATATCAAGTAATTGTTTTCTTTGTCCGGCAGGGTTTGGAGAAAATTCACCAGAAAAGCTCCGGGACTACCGAAGGAGCTGCAATTTAGACACCCGAAAGTAAGTACTAGCAATAGTAGCATTTTAAGCGCATCTACTAGTCATTCAAGCGCTAGTTTCATCAATACCATTTGGCATTCTTACTTATCAGTTTGATTAACCTCTATTTCTTGTAAAGTGGTTGTGGCAGGAACAAGGGAATGATTTCTGTGGATACTATGTTTGCGAGTCCATCCGCCACACGCCCTGTGAGCGAGGCTACACTGACGAACAATATGAAGTACGTAAATAACAAAATTCGTGTGCAGCGCCTGGGTCGAAGCGGACGGGCGAACGCCTGGGATCACCGCTAGTATTTTGTTTCTTATTTTCTGAACCAGTTTCTTATTTTCTGAACGCCTGGATTCAGTCCACATCTCTGACTTGCAAGCAAGCAGGATAGCAACAAGTACTCCCGGAAGGCAGCTACATGGAAGGGGTTTAGCTGCTCTGTTTCTGACTACTTCTGATCCTGTTTCATCGCTAGCTCTTCACTGGACAGAGACACACATTCAGTCCATGCGCAACATTAATGACTTGCAAAATCAGAAGAATGGAAATAAAAGAATAGCAAAATAACAGCCAAGTGTGCCGCTGTTTAGGATCCTAAAGAATAGCAACATGGACAGAGCAGCAAGGCTGGAAGGATGGGACTAAAGTTCAATATTTCGCCCATATTTAGGGTCCTTCTATTCTGTTACCGCTGTTTTCAAAAGAATGTACATTCAACTTGTATAATATAACAATGTTGAGAACTTCCTATTCCTAATCATTTTAAGCTGAGTTTAATACAAAGATTATCCGAATTATCTCAATTACTTCATTTAGAATGGCAACATACCAGAATTATCCATTCCAATGCCAGATTTGAATTAACGGAAGCATATCTGAGACCTGGGGAAGCCTTTTGGTATAATCTGAAAGGAAGTTCATGGCTCTCCAGAAACTGGTTTAATATTCACTTCCTCATCATCCCCAATCAAGTCCACCTTGACCATCTACAACACAAGCAAAATGGACAAAATCAACAAGACATTTACTTCCTTGAGCCACAGAATATTTCTAGCTTGTAAATCAACTCTTGATCTTACTGAAGCCTTCGGTAAATTTGCCTTCTAGTTGGGTTTCGCTGCTCGACTGAGATGCAGAGATCAGCTGCTGCAGGACCTCCCTGAGCCTCCTAATGACCCTGATCACCCGAGACATCTCACTGATTTGGTGGAACTTGAGCCCTCTGACCCACAAATAGACAGCTTCCATTAGATCAGGCCGGAAATGACTCCACGGACAATCTGGATCTGTTGTCACCATTGACAACTCAGACAGTAGTATATTAGGTGCCTTGCATTCATGCTGGAGGTTTGCAACACTCTGTTGTGCCTCTTGCCACTGGTAGACTCTTCCCTTGGTTTTGGGGCATCCTGAAGCTTTCTTGTCAAACAAAACACAAAAGCAGAGCCACCATCTTGTCTACAGTAGAATCTTTCAAAGTACCACTGAATATAGCTCTGTCAATGTCAGTTCATCCGCTGAGCTGATCTCATATGCTGCTTTGCCCTTCACTTCAGAGGCCGGGGTGCTCCCCTTTGCGAAAAAAATACCGCCCTTCACTTGGACTACATCCTCACTGGTGATGTATCTGAAACAAAAAGGATGCGCCCAATAAGAATTCACGAAAAGAAATGGATATTGACACAGCATATAAATTCTTTAAATTCAAGCAGACAAGAACAAAATCTTTCACAGAATCACCATACAAACTACACTGCAATTTACAATAACTCAGAAGGGGAGGTTACATTTAATACTACAGTCTACCGGTTACTGATTATCCAATTTAGTAAAATAGTTGTGTTCTACATGAGGTGCCCAAGAAAATCACAAATTTGCTCTGCTGAAAATGTTAACAGTGGGAATACTTCCTAAATTCGAGAAGTTGTCAGAAACATACTGTGTTGCCTACTTAACTCAGTATTCTGTTACAGGAAAGTCCATCTCGCAAGTTCCAAATGAGCAAGCACTCGAATGACTAAAAATCATTGTAGCTGACAGGAGCACAACAAACTCTGTTTCCATAGCATTATGAACAACGTACACGGATAAAAGCAAGTAAATGACATTAGTATGGGAGGAAGCAACATTTTGTTATAAAGGTGCTGCAATCAGGGATGTTTCTTTTTCTTTAATTTTTTCATGTGAACAATAGGGAAGGCCCTAGCTTATTCTTATTTTTATTTTATTTTACTGAAAAAGGCTTTCGCACCATTTTATATATAAAGCAACGATCATCAACAACCCGGTACAAACGCACGCCACCACACCACACGCACACACCCAAGGCAGGATACATAGGCGCTGAGTGCAGCAACACCACCCTTAGAACCGTGGGTTCCAAGGCGGCGCCTTGAGGAATGCTCAACGTGTCGCCCCCCGTGTCGCCAGAGGAGGGCGATGCGGGGGTGGGATCGTGCTCGACCCTGTTAAGCCAGTCAGATGGCGCGTCTTCTATTTTCTTAAAGTAACTAAGGCACTTGGTTTTAGCCTGTGGCCTTACAGGATGAGGAGGCCACGGAATGGGCCACGCCCACGGCTGCGGCGGAGTTGTTTGAGAGCCATCTGCATGGACGGCCTTTGCTTCAGATCCCCAACGGTACATTCCACACCCAGCCTGAACACGGCCGCCATCTCCTCCATGTACCGCGCTTGATCAGGGATGCCCTTGTCCACGACAATCTTGAACATTTTCAGATGGTTTGCCATCAATTCATTGCAGTTGTCCTGAGCCCAAATCGCCAATAGACCATCTGCTCCATTGGCCAACTTCCCTGTGACTAGCTCCAGCAGCAGCACGCCGAAGCTGTAAATGTCTACCTTCTCCGTCAGCTGGCTTGCCGCGACACCATACTCTGCAAGAAATTAACTACTATCAGTACAAGTTAAAAGGCCAAGCTAGTTAATTAAGACAGAATTCCATTGCGTGGATCGATGGCCTGGCGTACCTGGAGCTGCATACCCAAAGTTACCAACTGGAATGTCCCCGATCGGCAATGGTTGGTTAAGCCCGGCAATGTTCATCTGCGCAATGCCAAAGCTGGCTATCACGGCCTTGAAATTCTGAGCAAGCAAGATGTTTTCAGAGTTGATGTTGTGGTGGACAATCGGTCTGTTGCATCGGTGATGCAAGTGGCAGAGCCCTTGGGCCACGCCGATGGCGATAGCAATCCTCTGCGGCCAGCTCAGTGGCTGCTCGCCCCCCTCCCGCCAGTGGAGCCAGTAGTCAAGGCTGCCATTCACCGGGTACTCGTAGACGAGCATGATCGCGTCTTCCCTCTGGATGAAGTGTAGCACATTGATGATGTTGTCATGAGAGATGCTGGCTAACAGAGTCATCTCCAACTTGCAGCGGTTCTTGACATTGTCATCCACTAGGAGTGCTGGGTTTGCATTCTGGAACTTCTTGACCAGCAGCGTAGTCGGGAGACCGATGCCAGCGGCTCCCTGCACGTGGACAATGTACAGTTGTTCGTCCTCCCCAATCCTTCTGCTAGCCCACATGCTTCTCTGATTATTTTCAGTAAGGCTGTCGACTATGCCTTGATCGTTGCACTCGATAGGCGGCGGCGGTGCCGCATGACGGCTGCTGCGCTTGAACCACCGTGATCCGGGCATTTCCAGCAGGGACAAGGGGGGTCAACCTGCAGCTATGAGAGGGAGAGAGAGATGCATGTCGGTGATTAGTTTGGCAGGCACAAGAAATTAAAGATGGGTGAATCATCTGAAGAAATTTCTACCAGGATGATTCATTCAATTACCAGTGAAAAACAGACGGTAAAATTCATAACCCAGCTGTAGTGTCTGGCTGACCTGCTGCTGTAGTGTAGTGTAGTGTAGTATAGAAGGTGTTCAAATTCAGTTAATGTTGCTGTTTACCGGTAACTAGAAGAGAGGAGAGCAGCACAAAAAGAAATGAATTTGGAGGCGGTCGGAGCCAGAGAAGACGGTGATGAATTCGGCTTGGGAATTGACACGGGACACGTACCGTGGAACGGCCAGTCGTGGTGCCGTCCGACCATGGCTTCGGCGGCACACCAGCCGCAGCCGCATCTCCCGTACCGGCACACCCGTCTCCGGCGTGCGGTACGGGCACAGGCACAGCAGCCGCATCTGCCTCCCACGGCGGCCTACTGTCCCCGTCCCAGCTCGCCTGAGCAACAACCACAGCGACAACAACGAACGCCTCCATGGTCTCCTCCGGATCCACAACGCCGAGAGAGCGTGGATGGGAGGGGATTAGGGTGGGGGAGAAGAAGACCATGGCTGGGAGTCGTGGTATGTATGTTGGCAAGAAGGGATGGCGTGGGGAAAGGAGGAGAAGGAAGAAGAAGAAGAAGAAGAAGAAGAAGATAGAAATGAGGTGGGAGGCAGGGCTCCATTTATATATCGGGCATATAAGTATACGTGTGCTGCTGGGACGTAGCAGTACCACCAAAACTTTTGGGTTCAAAAGAATAAATAAAAACTAGGTAGTATGGTTTTGTGCCAAGAGACTCGAAAACAAAACCATGGATACGTGGCAGGGTTCAAAAAATTCGACTAAATTTCGGCAAGGTTGTCCAACATGCATTTGTAAAAAAAAAATGAGATTACGTACAGTTGCACTGACACTCAATATATATACCTCGGTTCAGCCGCCGTCGTCGCTGTCTATGGCAGTACAGTACAGTAATGCTCTGTATCTCCACTCCATTCGGATGGGGAGGCCTAGCTACCCCTTGCTCCTGCCCAAGTGGTAGTTGGTAGCACGTGGGTTCGCACTTCGTGTTCACGGGACAGATTATAGGCGGTGAAACTGAGGCCATCACTTTGGAAAGTGCACAACGTACACAACAAGTCCATGTCGAGAGCTAGTTGGGCCGGCGAAGAGTCCAATGCGTCAAACATTTGCCTTATTCTCATCAGGAGAGATCGTCCGTCGCCAATGTTAAATTAATTTCGAGGGCGTTGCCGATCCATCGAAGACAAGCAATCACACGCACATGACAAACTACATAGAGATTTGTTAATGAAATTCACAAACATGACTACACCACATCCAGAGGCATGATTACAGGCACACCTCCCCAATAGTGCCAATCATATAAGCCCTCCAGGGCACCAAATAGCGCTCCGACCTCGCGCCATGGGCGCCCAGACCGTCTCTCTCGTGATCTCTGTCTTGACCTAATTTATTCTGACGGCTTGGGGAGATAAGACATGGTTGATGACGATTCTCGATCTTTCGTCCCCGCCGAATCGCCAAAAAGTGTACCCGCGACGCCAGAGTTGATGCACATAGCTAACGTCGAAGGCGACCCGCCTAGAAGGGCCGTACATAAGCAATCCACGGGAGTTTTTGTAGACCAGGAACCCCACGCACCCAAAAGAGACCCCGTCTAGATGCGCAGCGGCTATAAATTGCCCTAGGTCGATTCGCTCGCCCCTAGAGCCTCGAGGATCGCTGCCCTTCAACACGAAGAACGAACGAAGAACGAGAGAGAAAGAACAAGGGAGGGATCTAAACCTAGGGTAAAAAGTATATGGGTTCGGCGTGAGCTACGGTGCATCACCCATGGCGTTGAGAGTACACGGTGACATGTTCGTGTGTGAACACACTTTTGAAGAAAATATGCCCTAGAGGCAATAATAAAGTTATTATTTATTTCCTTATATCATGATAAATGTTTTTTATTCGTGCTAGAATTGTATTAACCGGAAACATAAGACTTGTGTGAATACATAGACAAACAAAGTGTCACTAGTATGCCTCTACTTGACTAGCTTGTTGATCAAAGATGGTTACGTGACATGAGTTGTCATTTGATTAATGAGATCACATCATTAGAAGAATGATGTGATTGACTTGACCCATTCCGTTAGCTTAGCACTTGATCGTTTAGTATGTTGCTATTGCTTTCTTCATGACTTATACATGTTCCTATGACTGAGATTATGCAACTCCCGTTTAGCGGAGGAACACTTTGTATGCTACCAAACGTCACAACGTAACTGGGTGATTATAAACGTCACAACGTCACTAATCTCTTCATGGGTGGAGTCGGGTCCATATTGGTTATTTACCAAAGAAGCTGGAGTGGGCTCGTAAAAGACTAAATGTGTTGTTTAGTAGGAATGATCATTCTGCAGTGATGGAAAGGAAGAAAATTTTTCAAGACATGGATGAGCTTCTTATAAAGGAAGAGATGCTATGGAAGCAAATATCTCGTTTGGGTAAAATAAGAGGAGGAGATCGTAATACTAATTATTTTCAGAGAAAGGCTTCATGGAGAGCAAAGAAAAATTATATTGCGGCACTAAGGAAGGATGATGGGGGTCTCACGGAAAATCTGGAGGAAATGAAAGGTATAACAAACTCGTTCTTTAAAAATCTTTATTCTGTTGATGACTCCGTTGACCCGTCACATATTATTCCGTTGGTTAAACCCCTTGTATCTGATGATACGAATGATGAGCTTTGCAAACCGTTTTCGGAACAAGAGATTAGTGATGCGCTTTTCAAATGGGACCGTTAAAATGTCCGGGTCCGAATGGTTTTCCTGCAAGGTTTTTCCAACGAAATTGGAGTTTGATCAAAGTGGATATTATTAAGGCTGTCCAACAGTTTTTTAATTCTGGAATTATGCCAGAGGGGATAAATAACACAACTATTGTTCTCATCCCAAAAGTTAAGAATCCTCAGTCTATTAAAGAGTTCAGGCCGATCAGTTTGTGCAATGTTATCTATAAGATTATTTCCAAATGCCTTGTTAACAGACTCCGACCGCTCCTTGATGGTATGATTTCGCCTACTCAAAGTGCATTTATTCCGGGAAGGTTAATTTCTGACAATGCTCTCATAGCTTTTGAATGTATACATTCGTTAAGTACGCTGAAAGATTCCAGAGGGGAATTTTGTGCATATAAGTTGGACTTGGCGAAAGCCTTTGATAGGGTGGACTGGCGTTTCTTACAATGTATGATGGGGGCTTTGGGCTTTGCACTGACGTGGATAAATTGGATTATGGCATGTGTTACATCAGTGAAATTTGCAGTGCGCTTTAACGGACAATTGTTGGAGATGTTTTCACCTACTCGGGGGGCTCAGGCAGGGAGATCCTTTATCTGCGTATTTGTTCCTATTTGTTGCCGAGGCACTTTCTTTACTGCTTAAAGATGCTTCTACCAGGGGAGCTCTTCAGGAGTTCCATTTGAATAGACAAGCCCCAGGTATTTCTCACTTGCTGTTTGCGGACGACAGTATGTTATTTTTCAAAGGCTCCATTGATCAAGCAGTTGCCATTAAAAATATTTTGACGGAGTACGAGAAAGGGACTGGGCAGTTATTAAGTCCTGATAAGTGTTCCATGATGTTTGGGAAAAAGTGTAGTCTGGAGAACCAAGTGGCTATAATGGTAATCTTAAAAATTACGGTCGATGATTTCAAAGATAAATATCTTGGACTACCGGTTCCTGAGGGAAGAATGAAAGCTGGTAAGTTTCAATCTACTAGAGAAAAGGTTTTGAAAAGGCTCTCTGACTGGATAGAGAAATACGCTTCTTCTGGGGTGAGAGAGGACTTAATAAAATCAGTTATTCAATCTCTACCTGTGTATGCTATGGGTATTTTTAAGTTCCCTGCCTCCCTTTGTGAGGAGTTAACCCAGATTATCCGGAATTTTTGGTGGGGACATGAGGAAGATCGAAGAAAAACACATTGGTTAGCATGGGACAAATTAACAAGGTCTAAAGGTAAGGGTGGTATGGGATTCTGGGATCTCAGATTATTTAACCAAGCCCTTTTAGCCAAACAAGCATGTAGGTAATTGGTTTATCTGGGTTTGTTGTGTGCTAAGCTGATGAAGGCAAAGTATTATCCTCAGGGACATATTCTTGATACAGTGTTTCCTCAGTCTGCATCACTCACTTGGCAAGGTATCATACATGGTCTGGAATTACTTAAAAATGGCGTCATTTGGCGGGTGGGTGATGGATCTAGTATTAATATTTGGAGGGATAATTGGTTATCCAGGAGCATTGGACTTAAAATCTCAGCTAAAAGGCATAATACTAGATTGAGATGGGTCTCTGATTTGTTCTTGAGCGGGAGAAAGGTATGGGATGAAAATTTGATTAAGTACCTTTTCTATCCCCATGACGCAAAGGAGATTCTTAAGATTTGTATTCATGCTTATGGGGATGGGGATTTTATTGCGTGGCACTATGAGAAAAACGGTATATTTTCTGTTAAAAGTGCGTACAGTTTAGCGATTAAGTTGAAGGATAGTCATGATAAATTGGGTCAATCTAGTGGAGATCCATGTGGAGAAAGAAGGCTCTGGGATTTAATTTGGAAGGCTAATATCCCTCAAAAGATAAGGATTTTTGCCTGGAGAGCAGCAACCAATAGCTTGGCAGTCTAGACCAATAGAGTTAAGCACCATCAGATTACTTCAGGTATGTGCTCTATTTGTGGAGTAGAAGATGATAGCACTTTTCATGCCCTCGTTACTTGTTCTAAGGCTCGTGCTCTGCGACTCGCCTTGAGAGAATTGTGGAATATTCCTGATGAAGAGTGGTTCAAATTTTCGGGGCCAGATTGGCTATTGATTTTGTTGGATCATTTGAGCCTGCAACAGCGAGAACAAGTTTTGTTTCTTTTCTGGTGAGCATGGCATCTGAGAAATGATTTAATTTTTGGAAAAGGGCAGGAATCCATTGCTGCTTCTACAATTTTTGTGGTAAACTATTGGTCTTCTTTTACGTCCTGTCATCACACTGTCGAGGTTGTTCCTAGTAACAAAGGTAAAGAAAAAATGGGAGGTGCTACACCAGTTTTCGCAACATCACAACAACAGGTGGGATGGAAACCTCCACCAGAAGATTATATCAAGATCAATATCGATGCCAGCTATGTGGAGAGTATTAATGCGGCCAGTGTGGGGGTGGTTGTGAGGAACTCATCTGGCGAAGTTATTATATCTTCGTGGGACTTTCTGGGTCAGTGCTACAACGTCAATGAAGCTGAGCTGCGCGCTTGCATGGCAGGCCTTTATATAGGTATTACTCTTCACCAGTCCATTATTTTGGAGACTGATTGTGCTTTTGTCCGTTCTTTCCTTGCAAACGAGGATCTTGACAGGTCCTCGCTCGTTGATCTGAAGAAAGAAGCCTTGAGTATTTCGAAGATGCTTAAGAATTCTAAAATTGTGAAGATTAATCGGAACGCCGATAAGGTGGCTCATGAGATTGCGAAGTTTAGCTTTATAAGTAAATCTGACACTAGTGCAGAACCGGGCAATAGCACTGGTTCGTAAGGCCCTTTAGTGCCGGTTAGGTAACCGGCACTAAAATTTCGGCACTAAAGCCCCCCCCCCCCTTAGTACCGGTTCAGCACGAACCGGTGCTAAAGGGCAACCACGTGGCAGGAGCCAGCTCCGGGGGCCGGGAGCCCTTTAGTACCGGTTGGTAACACCAACCGGTACTAAAATGTTTGGGGGGGGGGGGTTGGTTTTATGATTTCTTTTTCATTTAATTTTGTGTTTTTCATTTTAATTCTTTTTCGTTTGCTGGTATTTTATGGTACTACACATTGTACACGTTATGCATATATATATATATATATATATATATATAGAATTTCTAGTAGAACCAATCATATATATATATATCATCAGTCATGTCTCACAAACCACCATATTAATTCACACATACACACATGTATAGCTATATACAATTTCTCCTACATATGCATGTTGCCTTCAGAGCCTGATTGGTGCCTTCAGAGCACGATGACAATTGGAAGTGGTTCATGACCTGGTCGATGGGGGCGGTAGCGGGTAATAGTATTCTCCCTTCGGATTTATGACCTGGTCGAGCAAAAATCCCGCTATTTCCTCTTGAAGTGCTTTTACGCGCTCCGTTTCTAGGAGCTTGTCCCGCACCTCTTTGAACTGTTAAGAAGGAGATCAATATGCATGTGTATTAGTTGTGTGACTAGATATCAATAATGGTGTAAAAATTGTGAATAGTGTTCTGACAAGCGTACCCATTCCTGTCTTTGAGATCTGCTCCTTTCGGACGCTGTCGGGGGTGCTAATCCACGAACACCTATGGGACCGGCGGACCGAGCCCCTTTTTGGTTCGGCAGGGGGCGGGGATCGCACGAAGAGCAGATCGAGGCGAAGCACACGAGCACGCGATCAGTTTACCAAGATTTAGGCCGCACGGATGCGTAAAACCCTACTCCTGCTTTGATTTGTATTGTGTTCTTGCTCGGGAGCGCTGATTGCTACAGTACACACCAGCAGCTAGCGAGACCGAGCGCGAGAATGATCGTCCCCCCCCCCTACGTTGCGCATGGGCCTCCTTTTATATGCTGAAGGGGTCACCGACAGGTGGCAACGTAGATGAGGGTAAAAATGGAAAAGGCGTGGTGGTTGGCACCGCCGCCTACTACAGTGTATCATACCTAACTCTGACGGCAGGGGACAAGGGCATTAAATGCCCGTCTGCGTCGCCCAAATAGTGCAAAAGGGACCGCCAGGGACGCCACCGTTCGCCACGATGGCGATCTTGTCAGCGCCGCTTGCCACCGTGTACCGCTAGCTGCACAGCTTCCCGCCACGTACGCCTGGAAGGGTCCCAGAGCGAGACGTTGGTGGGTGTGCTGGAGCGCAGGTACAGAGTGGAGGTTTGCCGCGGCAAGCGCCTTGCCGCGGTCGTTGTCTTGTCGTGTCCGGGAGCTTGTCGCTCACCGGGCCTTGCCGGGACGCGTGGTGCGTCGCGACAAGTTCCTTGAGATGCCTTGGTTGGCCTTCCCGGTAAGCTCCTCTTGCCGGGGTCTTGTCCTTCCCGGCAAGCTCCTCTTGCCGGGGTCTTGTCTCCTTGGCTTGGATACTTTGTTCTTGAATGGCTCCAAGGGAACCACGGAGGACCTTGGCGGTCACCCGGCAAGCCTTGCCGCGGGACGTTGCGGCTGCCCGTGCACAAGTTCGGGATACTAGGGTACCCCTATTCTAGTACACTGACAGGAGCCCCCGGGCTTGGGCCATACACGGTGCCGAGCGCTATTGGGCCAGGCCCAAAACAGGGCACGGGCACGCGCGGCCTGGGTCACGCCGCATCTTACTCCGCATCCACCACGCCCTCCCCGAATGGCATGCGTCGAACGCGGCGTCGTGGGAGAGATCGTGGGTGGTTTCTTTATTAGGAAAGGCGGAACGTCCGCCACTTCCCCCTTTATAAGCATGGGAAGCAGGGGGAGTGTGCCCACTCGCCCCCTTTCCATTCCAATCTCGAAAGCCTCCGCCGCTCCTCCGTCTTCCCAAAGCCGAAAAGAGAGCAGCGCCCTGCCCCCCATTGCCACCAGCACCACCAACACCGTCGGCCTCCTCCACCACCTCCGCCATGGCTCCGAAAGCCGACAAGGGGAAGGCTGTGAAGTCGACCGAGGCATAGCGGCTTGCGGCGCTGCGGAAGGAGCGGGCCATCTTCCCCCCCAAGCTCGCCGCGAAGGAGCTGAGGGAGTACTACTACCTGTTCTGGTCGATGGAGACGCGAGCGCATCCGAGCACGAAGGTACTCCCGGCCTCCGCTTGGAAAATGGCTCCAAGTGGATATCCGTTCTTTGCTGAGTTCTTCTACTGCGGGCTCTGCCTGCCCTTCTCGGAATTTTTCTGTGACATCATGAACACCTACGGGTTCTGCCTCCTTGATTTCACCCCCAATGCCGTTCTGACCATGGCAGTTTCGCACATCTTTGCGAAAACTTTGTCGGAGTCCATCCCAACGTAGCCCTTTTCCGCCACTTTTTCATACCCCGGGTAGAGAGAGGAGAGCCCTTATCCGGCGGAATCGCCTGGGTCTCAAGGACCGACAAGGACTCTTATCTGGAGGGAGAGTTCCGCGGCAAGTGGGAGGAGTGGAGAGCAGACTGGTGCTGGGTTGTCGAGGAGAACCCGCAGCCATTTACCGCCCGGCGCCAAACCCCAGCAGTACATGGCAGCGACTGGAGCGACGTGGCCCCGGAGCACGATAGGCTGAAGATTGCCGTCACCAGGATCCAACGCCTCAGGCTTGCCGGGCTCACTGTAGGCGCCGTTGGCGCAGACTTCCTTCGCCGCCGCATCGCCCCCTGCAGGAACGGAGGAGGCCCGCCTGGGAGTTCAAGAATGTGGCGGATATCATGAGGCTGCGCCCGGGCCTCAACTACAACTTCACAGTGCTGGAGCTCAACGCGATGCTGCAGGAGCTCTTCAAGTATGATCCTGATCATCCCGAAGTATTTAGGTTGCCGCAGGGCGTCGTTCCGCTGTGCAACAATTCCGCGCTTGACCGCATCCGGGCAATGATGCCGCTGTGCGACTCGCATGGACTTGTGCCAACTTGGCAAGAGCCTGCAGACGAGGTCGTGCAGGAATTCTTCGACAACTTGGTAGAATTGCCGATCCGCCCCGACGAGAAGAATGGCCTTACTCGCGATACCACCGATGCGGAGTTGAAACGCATCGCCACCAGGCTGGAAGAGGCAGAGGCAGCCGCAGCTGCGGGCGAGTTCGGATTTACCATGGAGGAGGTAGAGGCAGCAGAGGCGGCAAGCCGTGCCGAGCGAGAGGAGCTTGCCGGCAAGAAAGAGCTTGCCGGCAAGAAAGAGTCTGCCGGGCGTGACGCTGAGCCGAGCGAGCCCGCCGAGGAAACGAGCGGCTCGTTGGAGATCAACTCCTCTTCCTCCTCATCATCAGACAGCTCGCCACAAGCAGAGCCTCCATCTCCACCAAGAAGGCGTCTCCGCAAGGTCGGGGATGTAGTGAGGCGACAGGCGAGTCAACGGTCGCCGTGCCGCGCGACACGCTCCACCGCGGCAAGCACTGTTGCCGCGGGAGCGCCTCATGCTGCTGCGGCAACCGAAGCGGGGTCTTCCCGGACCACCGCTTCTGCTCCCGCCAAGCGTCCAAGGGAACCTACTCCTCCAGCTTCTCGCGCCAGGCGTGAGCCGGATTTTGACTTCTCCGCGTTCAGCTCCGATGAGGAAGAAGAAGAAGAGTAAGATTCTCCTGTTGTCCTTGCAGTTCTTCAATTCTTGCTGTTCTGTCTTGTATCTCACTTGCTTTACTCTGAACTCCTTCCTTTTTAGGACTCTGGCCCAGAGAGCAGCAAAGAGAGCCAAGGCCCCGGTGATTGTCATCGAGGACGAGCCCACCGCGACAGCAGGGGATGCACCCGAGACAACCTTGCCGGACCCGGCAACCGTTCTCCAGAGCAGCCCCCAGCGTAAGTATATGGCTTGCTTTCCGCTGTTGGGCACACATGGATATCCTTGCTTTGTTGACATCTGGCTGTTGACTTGTGCAGGAGCAGAGCAGCCCCACTAGGAGCGCCAGGAGGCCGCCCCCGAAACGCCAAGGGAGAGTCCTCCGGCAAGGGAGAGCTCTCCGGCAAGGGAGAAGTCTCCGGCAAGGGAGGGTTCTCCGGCAAGGGACAGCACCAGTAGCCCCCCGGCGGCGGAGACCATTTTTGCAAAACCTGGCACAGGTAACCTTCTCGCTTCAGAACTTCCCTTGGGTTCTTCTTCTTTTGATCTTCTTTTTTGGATATTTGCTTGAACCTTCTCCCCTTTTCCGGCTGTTAGATCAATCTGCTGCGGAGCCGATGGAGACCGAGGCTGCCGCCGAAGACGCTGCTGCCGCCAAGGAACAGCCGGCGCTGACGAGCCCGCCGGCGAAGAGGCCGCCAGGGCTGCCGCTGCAGAAGCAGGCGGGGGACCTGGCGATCACACTGACGACCCTGAGGCCGCAGGAGCGCCAGGCGCTGCACCGACCGCCGATCCTTCCGCCGCTGCCACAGCGCCAGGCTCCGAAGAGCCCCAGCCTGGCGTCTACTTGAAGGCCGGCGATGACATCTTCATCAACCTCCCCTGGGCGTCAAGCTCCAGGGCGCCGGTCGAGGGAGAGATCTTCGACGGAGAAGTGCTCGCCTCCGCCGGGCTGGTGCTGGTTGACGCGCCAAGCAGCAGTAGTGGCGAGTCCGAGGAGGAGCGGCTGCTGCAGAAGCTGGTGTCGCTCTACCGCGCCCAGCAAGCCAAGCTGGAATCCCGCGAGGCGCTTGTCGCGAAGGCGGGAGAGGACATCAAGAAGCGCGCAGAAGAGCTCCGGGGTGCCAATCAGGAAGCTCTCCGATC
Source organism: Triticum monococcum (assembly GCA_034509565.1). NCBI lineage: Eukaryota > Viridiplantae > Streptophyta > Magnoliopsida > Poales > Poaceae > Triticum > Triticum monococcum. The sequence continues at coordinate 5,819,282 of CM067847.1, read as the reverse complement.
TTTGGCAATGGAGCGGGCGCGACTTGCCGAGGAGCGGGAGGCCTTCCTCCTCGAGAAGGCCGAAGTCGAAGAGCAACAAAGGCTTGCCGCTGAGAAGCTGTCTGTGCAAGAAGGCGAGCTGGTGCGGCGGAAGGTCAATCTTGACAGCCACGAGGAGGAGCTTGCCGCGCGCGAGCGAACAGTTGGTGGAGCCCTCAAGAAAGTAGAAGATGCTGCCGCAGCTGCCGAGGCCACCAAGAAGGAGCTGGAGACGAGGGTGGCGCAGCTGGAGGCCGATCTTAAGGCGAGCGGCGAAGAGCTTGCCGCGCTCAAGCTTGAGCGGGAGAAGGACGCCCACAGCTACTCGGAGCTGCAGGCCCGTCCCGCCGAGAAGGGCCAGGAACTTAGTGTCGCCAAGGACTCCAATGCTGATCTTGAGTTGAAGCTGACCGCTTTGACCAAGACGCTGGACTACGCCAAGGAGCAAGAGACGGCCTTGAAGGAAGAGGTCAAGGTCGGCAAGGCGCTGCTGGCGAGTGCCGCCGCCGCCCAGAGCACTTTCCGGGAAAATGTGGAGCACTGGACGGAGGGCCTCGTGGATGTTGCCGCAGATATCGACAAGGAGCTGGCGCAGCTAGGGATGGCGGATCTCGGTTATCCCTCCGACGAGAACCTCCAACCCAGCGCCAAGCTCACTTCGTTCTTCAAGGGCGTGGTGACGGCACTCCGGCGACTCCGGGAGAGGATCCCGAAGTAGCTGGCCGACGAGTCGCGCAAGATCTGCGCGGGAGCTCTTCAGAAGGTGCTGGTGAAGGTGGCCTTCCGCAACCCGGGCCTCAACCTCACCAACGTCCTCAGGTCCTTGCTGCCGGATGCCGATCTGGAGGCGCTCAAGACCCTTGTCGCACCCATTGTGGACAAGGTGAGCGGAATCAAGAGGGTTGAGGGCGACCGCATAGACTAGGCCGCCCGTTTTCTTCTTTCCTTGTCGCTGCTGGTCATGTTACGAGAACAATCTGTTAGAGCTGTGACAAGCTATCTTGTAATATAACTTTATTTTGGGTACTAATTGCAACGTTATTTCCTTTACTTGATTCCTTCCTTTGTATGTTTCTGCCCTACGCTTTTAGGGAACTTGCCGGCGCAGGCGCCCTAGCCGCGAGCGCTGAGTGCGGGACATCAGCAGCCTGCTGGCGGTGCCTCTACCGACAAGAAACCTTGTCGCAGCTAGTCGCAGCTCACTTAAGTTGTTGAGCGGACTCGAAACAAAATAAGGGCGCAACTAGCTACGAGTTGGTTCCTCCGCGCACAGGTTTTCCATACAAAGTACGGTCATTCAAGGAAAATAACTTAAAAATTTAAAGGAAATCCGATTGCTCAAACTTTGGCAACTTAGCTTTTCTATCGTTTGCTTCCCGGCAAGGCGAAACTTTCTTGAACGACGCCTGGTCCATACCATATCTCGTCCTTCCCCCCGGCAAACTTGTGGGCGAGGGACCCTTCCTTTCCTTGAGAAAAAAGAGAGAGGAGAAAATAAAGGTATGGAGCCTTATGGCTCGTTGTTGCTTACCGGGGGTAAGTGCTGCACAGAGTTTCAGATAACACATGCAAATAATAGAAAGCATGAAATCGACAAGGTGTGCGGAGCACACATAAGCTTTATGCACGGGGTCTGCGCCCGGCTTTGTACAAAGGATTACATGCAACAGCGGCAAGACTTGTACAAAAGGTGGTTGCCAGAACGGGTTTCGGCAACCGCGCCCTACGGGTAAAACTTACGAAGATGCTCAATATTCCAGGAGTTGCTCACTAGGATGCCATCTTCGGTCTCAAGGCGGACAGCGCCAGGCCTAGTGACTCGTTTCACCCGGTAAGTGCCTTCCCACTTCGGCGTCAACTTGTTGGAATTCTTGGCGGACCGAACACGCCGAAGAACAAGGTCGCCTTCCTCGAGACTTCTGGCATTAACTTTGCGGCTATGGTAGCGGCGCAAAGCTTGCTGGTAGCGAGCAGCTCGCATAGCAGCCTGAAGACGGTCTTCCTCAAGGAGCAGCGCGTCATCTTGTCGCAGCCGCTCTTGCTCGAGCTCATCATAAGCGAGCACTCGAGGCGACCCGTATACGAGTTCCGTGAGGAGAACTGCCTCTGCTCCATAGACTAGAGCGAAAGGTGTCTGGCCGGTGGCACGATTTGGCGTCGTCCTGATCGACCAAAGAACCACCGGCAGCTCCTCGATCCAGTTTCTTCCGCACTTGTGCAGCCTGTCGAAAGTTCTGGTCTTGAGCCCACGCAGCACTTCAGCATTTGCCCTCTCCGCTTGACCGTTGCTTCTCGGGTGAGCAATAGAAGCGAAGCAGACCTTGGCGCCAAGATCTTGGACGTACTGCATGAAGGTGCGGCTCGTAAATTGCGTACCGTTGTCGGTGATTATCCTATCAGGGATCCCAAAATGGCAAACAATCGACCTGAATAACTTGACTGCTGACTGTGCTGTCACCTTCCTTACTGGTTCCACTTCCGGCCACTTTGTGAACTTGTCGATTGCAACGTACAAGTACTCAAAGCCCCCGACTGCTCGGGGAAAGGGGCCGAGGATATCGAGCCCCCAGACCGAAAATGGCCAGGATAAAGGGATCATCTGGAGAGCTTGAGTTGGCTGGTGTATCTGCTTGGAATGGAACTGGCACGCTTCACACTTGGTTACTTGTACAGTTGCATCCTGGAGGGCTGTTGGCCAAAAGAAACCTTGCCGGAATGCTTTGCCGACAAGTGCTCTTGCGCCAATGTGGTGACCACATATGCCTCCATGTATCTCTGCCAACAGCTTTTGTCCATCTTCTCGAGGAATACACTTCAATTTCACACCGTTGAGTCTTCTTCTGTATAGTGTGTTGTCGACAAACTGGTACATACTTGACTGCCGGGCTACTCTTTTCGCTTCTTCTTGATATTCGGGAAGTTCTCTTGTGTGGAGGAAACGGACGATCTGCTGTGCCCATGCTGGAGCTTGTGGCTCGACAACAAGGACTAAAGGCATATCTGCTGCTGCGGGAACGTCCGCTTCTATGGCAAGGGCCTGCGGCTCTGCCGGAGCTTGACGTTCCCCGGGAAGCTTGCTGGAGCCAAACTTGTCGGGAGCGTCTGCTTCAACGGAACAGACCTTGGGGCTTGCCGGAGCAGACTGCTCCTCAGCACTCTTGGTGTTGATCTTGGGGACCTTCTTGGCGGCGGCTTCGGGAAGCTCTGCCGGAAAATAGTCACCAGAAATCAACTTCCTCTTCTTGCTCTGTCCAGTCGATGGTGTTACGGACGGTTGAGTTAGCTTGAGCACAAAGGTCCCTGGTTCCACAGGTAACTTAAGTGCAGCGCACTTTGACAGGCCATCGGCAATGTCGTTCTGAGCTCTTGGAATATGCTCCATCTGCAGGCCGTCAAAGTGCTCTTCTAGCTTTCTCACTTCGTCAGCGTAGGCTTCCATCAACGGACTTTGATAATTCTTGTTTACTTGGCGGACGACAAGTTGCGAGTCACCCCTGACAATGAGCTTCTTGATCCCAAGGTCTGCCGCGATCCTTAGACCGGAAAGCAATCCTTCATACTCTGCAGTATTGTTTGTCGCTTGCTCCTTGGGAAAGTGCATCTGGACTACGTACTTGAGGTGCTCTCCGGTGGTGCGACAAGCAGCACGCCAGCGCCGGCGCCTTGCAGCGAGAAGGCACCATCAAAGTACATGCACCACTCTTTGCTTGTTTCCTTGACGGGGATGTTCGTCTCTGGAATTTCTTCATCTGGTGTTGGCGTCCACTCTGCTATGAATTCTGCCAATGCTCTGCTTTGGATAGTTGAAGTACTCTCAAACTTGAGGCCAAAGCTTGACAGTTCCAGTGCCCACTCAACAATCCTGCCTGTTGCTTCTGGATTCTGCAGTATCCTCTTCAGCGGAAAGTGAGTGACAACTGTGATCTCATGTGCTTGGAAGTAATGGCGCAGCTTTCTCGAGGCCATGAGAAGGCCGAAAAGCAATTTCTCCACACCAGAGTACCTTGACCTAGCCCCTTGCAGAAGGGAACTGACAAAGTAAACTGGGCGCTGCACCATTCTCTTCTGTATCTCTTGCGCAGATCCATCTTTGTCGGGACCAGAGCTTGTCGGGGAAGCCCCCTGCTTGTCGCTGGATGCGCTTGCCGTGGTTGCTGGCTTGTCATCTGCCTCCCTCTCTGCCACTAACACAGCACTAACCACTTGATTGGTTGCCGCTATATAAAGCAGCAACTTCTCTTGTGGCTTAGGTGCGACAAGTGTTGGAGTGGAGGACAGCTATCTCTTCAAGTCCTACAGCGCAGCCTCCGCTTCCGGAGTCCATTTCATTGGACCTGCCTTTTTGAAAATTTTGAAAAATGGCAGGGCGCGCTCAGCAGACCGAGAGATAAACCTGCTGAGAGCAGCCACGCAACCGGCAAGTCTTCGTACATCCTTGACGCGCTTTGGTGCTTCGATCTGCTCAATGGCCTTGATCTTGTCGGGATTAGCTTCAGTTCCCAGCTGAGACACGAAGAACCCGAGAAGCTTGCCGGAGGGGACTCCAAACACACACTTCTCGGGGTTGAGCTTGAGGTTGATCTTGCGCAGATTTGCAAAGGTCTCGTCTAAATCTTGAATCAGAGTTGCCCTGTCCTTGCTCTTGACCACTATATCATCCATGTAGGCTTCCACATTTGTGTGCATTTGTGGCTCAAGGGCGACATGGACTACCCTTGCAAATGTTGAACCAGCATTCTTTAATCCGAAAGGCATCCGTATGAAACAGTACGTGCCACATGGGGTGATGAATGCGGTCTTCTCCTCATCCTCTTCTGCCATGAAGATTTGATGGTATCCTGAGTATGCGTCAAGAAATGAAAGCAAGTCACATCCGTCCGTGGAGTCAACAATCTGGTCAATGCGCGGCAAGAGAAATGGGTCTTTGGGACAAGCTTTATTAACATCGGTAAAGTCGATACAAAGCCTCCATTTCCCGTTTGCCTTACGCACGACTACAGGATTGGCCAACCACGTAGGATGGAGCACTCCTCTGACAAGGCCTGTTGCTTCCAATTTCTTGATCTCTCCTGCGATAAATTCTTGGTGCTCCACTGCTTGCTTCCTGACCTTCTGCTTGACGGGCCGCGCATGAGGACAAACGGCAAGGTGGTGCTCAATTACTCTCGTGGGAACACCGGGGATGTCAGACGGTTGCCACGCAAAAACGTCGACATTCGCCCGCAGGAAAGCAATGAGCGCGCTTTCCTATTTAGGGTCGAGAGTGGCACTGATGGTGAAGGTACCACCAGTGCCGTCCTCCTTGGCGGACACTTTCTTGGTCTCTGGCGGAGCTGCCATTGCCTTTTTACACTTGCCGGTGGAGCTCGATGGTGCGTCCTCGACGGTAGCGCAGCACTCCGAAGAGGTGCGCTTGCCGGAGTGGGCATCAGAACTCTTGCCGGACTTGGTCTTCCTCTTCCTCCCAGGAGCTTCAGCGGCAAGTGTCTTGCGATCTGTTGCGGCTGCTGCTTCCCGATAGATCTTGTCGGCGTAGATAAGGGCGTCCTTCTTGTCGCCAGGGACAGAGATGACGCTTATCGGGCCTGGCATCTTGAGCATGTTGTATGCGTAGTGAGAGGCTGCCATGAATTGGCGAGTGCTGGACGGCCTAATATCCCATTGTAAGGCAATGGAAAATCGGCAACGTCAAAAGTGACCCTCTCGGTCCTGAAGTTCAACTCGCTGCCAAATGTTACCGGCAACGTGACCTTCCCTTTCGGCTTGCTCCTTCCCGGGTTAATTCCTTGGAATGTGCCCGTCTCTTCGAGCTCGCTGTCAGGGATCTGGAGTTTCTGGAGTACAGCGGAGGAGATCAGGTTCAAGCCGGCCCCGCCGTCAACTAGCATCTTGGTGACCTTGAGGTTGCGGATAGTTGGTGAAACCAACATTGGCAAGCACCCGACCGCAGTTGTGCGATCAGGGTGGTCCTCAATATCAAAGATGATAGGCGTGCTGGACCATTTCAGAAGCTTGCGCGATTCGACAGGTGGTTCCGCCGCATTGACTTCCCGTACCCACTGCTTGAGTTGGCGCTGTGAAGTATGCAGAGAAGCACCGCCGTCAACGCACAAGACCTCTGTGGCTTTCTGGAACTCCTGCTCACTAGTATCGACATCATCCATGTCTTCGTCGTCGTTGTCGTCATCTTCATCGTTGTCGCGGCCGCGGGGAGGTCTGTCTCCTTGCCGCTGTTTGGCCTTGCCGCGGCGTCCTCCCCGGCCGGCGCGCTTCTTGCCAGATTCTCCAGCGCCTCCTTGGGCCCTCTCCTTGTCGCGTCGCTCGTACTCAGACTTTTGCTGCTGGACAAGCTGTTCGACTTTCTTGCAGCTCTAGAGGTCATGGCCCTTGGTGCGGTGGATCTTGCAATATTGCTTGTCGGTGCCGTCCTGCTTGTCGGCAACCGCCACAGCCTGGCAGTTGGTGCATGCGGCAATCTCCTTGCCGGAGCTACCAACTTTGGCTTTCTTGGCGCCACCGTCGTTGCCGGACTGCTCAACGACTAGCACATCTTTGCCTTTCTTCTTCCTGTTGTTCCGCCACCGGTTTTTCTTTGCCGGGGCAGCATCTTCACTGTCAGATCCTCCAGCTCCTGTATTCTCTCCGAGGAGTTTCCTCCCTTCCTCAGCATGTGCACACTTGTCGGCCAGGGCATACAGCTCGCTGACGTCTCTGATCTTGCACATCGCCATCTCCTCCTGCATCCTGCGGTTACGCACGTTCTGATGGAACGCGCTGATGACCGCGGCAGGGTGGACATCTGGGATGTTGTGCTGTACACGGCTGAATCTCTGTATATACTTGCGCAGGGGCTCTCCTTCCTTCTGGGCGAGCAGGTGAAGGTCACTCTCTTGGCCATGAGGTTTGTGGCCGCCTGTAAAGGCGCCGACAAACTGATGGCACAGGTCTTCCCAGGAGGATATGGAGTTGTCCGGCAAGTGCATGAGCCAGGACCTGACGTTGGGCTTGAGCACCAGCGGGAAGTAGTTGGCAAGGATCTTGTCGTCTCGCCCCCCGGCAGCTTGCACCGCGATGGTGTAGATGCTGAGGAACTCCGACGGATGCGACATGCCGTCGTACTTCTCTGGTACGCCTGGCTTGAAATTTTTCTTGCTGGGCCACTGGACTTGCCGCAGCTCACGGGTAAACGCAGGGCAACCTACCGCGTACCGCAAGTCGCCCGGTTCCCCTGGCGCATGCATGTCGACAGAGGGCCCAGCGCGCTGGTCTGATTGACGTCGCGCTTCTCTTCGGCGCTCGATGCGAGTACGAGCGTCTTCTTGCTGTCGTTCGTGAAGAACTTGGCGCTGATCGCGACGAGCTCGTGGATCCGATGACGCGGTGGAGTCGCTGTTGTGGTGGATCCGGTGAGTCGGCGATCTTGGCCTTCGGGGCGGGGAGTGCACAGTGGTTGCACCCTCACCGGTCTTGTCGCCACCGGCTCGTGCCTGGCTGACTTGCCGCGGCTGCGATGTACTCGGCTGCCGTGGATTGTCGCCGTTGGCGAAGCCGATGAGACTCTGAATGGTGGCCCTCCAGTCGTCGATCTTGTCTGCCGCTGGAGGGTAGTCTAGGAGCAGCTGAGCTCGCGCCAAAACTTCTGCTGAAGTGGCGGGCGGCGGCGGCGAACGGTGCGAGGAACGGGATATGCTCGGACTTCTAACCATGTTAGAAGGAGCAGTATCTCGTCCAGGCGACCGTGCCCCGCTCGCGCCAGCACGTTGGCGTGCATGCTGGTCTTGAGCGCTCCGAGATCCACCAGCTCGATCTTGGTCCAGCAAGCGTATGGTACTGTGAGTACCATGACGCTGCTGGTCCCGCACCTCCTGGGATGGGCGTGGTGCGTGTACGGACGCCGAGGTCTTGGAATGCGCCCGGTCGTTGTGGGAGCCGACTGCGCCACCGATGAGCAGCGCAGCCTTGTCCTTGGACCTGGCAGCACCGTGAGCACCCTCGTCGGCGCCCGTTCTTCCGCCGGCACCTACCCCACCAGCCGTTCGCTCCCGTGACGGCGGGTTTGGCGCGGACGGAGCAGCCGCCTCCGAAGCCTTCTTCTTCGGCAGCATGTCGATGAAGACGATGGAGATTTAGCTCGTGCGAACGCTGGATCAGGTTCACACAACCTCGACGCACCCCTACCTGGCGTGCCAAAGATGTCGGGGGTGCTAATCCACGAACACCTATGGGACCGGCGGACCGAGCCCCTTTTTGGTTCGGCAGGGGGCGGAGATCGCACGAAGAGCAGATCGAGGCGAAGCACATGAGCACGCGATCGGTTTACCCAGGTTCGGGCCGCACGGATGCGTAAAAGCCTACTCCTGCTTTGATTTGTATTGTATTCTTGCTCGGGAGCGCTGATTGCTACAGTACACACCAGCAGCTAGCGAGACCGAGCGCGAGAATGATCGTCCCCCCCCTACGTTGCGCATGGGCCTCCTTTTATATGCTCAAGGGGTCACCGACAGGTGGCAACGTAGATGAGGGTAAAAATGGAAAAGGCGTGGTGGTTGGCACCGCCGCCTACTACAGTGTATCATACCTAACTCTGGCGGCAGGGGACAAGGGCATTAAATGCCCGTCTGCGTCGCCCAAATAGTGCAAAAGGGACCGCCAGGGATGCCACCGTTCGCCATGATTGCGATCTTGTCAGCGCCGCTTGCCACCGTGTACCGCTAGCTGCACAGCTTCCCGCCACGTACGCCTGGAAGGGTCCCAGAGCGACACGTTGGTGGGTGTGCTGGAGCGCAGGTACAGAGTGGAGGTTTGCCGCGGCAAGCGCCTTGCCGCGGTCGTTGTCTTGTCGCGTCCGGGAGCTTGTCGCTCACCGGGCCTTGCCGGGACGCGTGGTGCGTCGCGGCAAGTTCCTTGAGATGCCTTGGTTGGCCTTCCCGGAAAGCTCCTCTTGCCGGGGTCTTGTCCTTCCCGGCAAGCTCCTCTTGCCGGGGTCTTGTCTCCTTGGCTTGGATACTTTGTTCTTGAATGGCTCCAAGGGAACCACGGAGGACCTTGGCGGTCACCCGGCAAGCCTTGCCGCGGGACGCTGCGACTGCCCGTGCACAAGTTCGGGATACTCGGGTACCCCTATTCTAGTACACCGACAGACGCCATCATGCGAATGTTCTCGCAAACGCAGAATGCACACAGATCAGTCCCCTGCGCCTGCTTCAGGGCCTTTATTACGAGAATGGAATTTAATTTGATCAGATAATAATTAATCAAGCATGATAATTAAAGATATGGTAGCTAGCTAGCTAGCTAGTACTACTTAATTACTTACCTTGGCTCGAAACCATTTCAGATGTGGTTTCCATTCGGCTTCCGTGACGCTGATGAAAATTGCCCAAGCCCTGCCCGCCGACAAAGAAAATGAACAAAGGGGTTATTAAATAGTTCATATCATGAAATGACGAACTAAATAGGCCGAGATATATAGTTAATAATGATTGAAATTACCTGTTGACTATCCCAAACAAGATGTTGTAGTCACTATTTGCTTTGAGTAGCGAGTCCAGTATTTCAACTGTTCCGGCATCAACTTTAATGATACACAAGATCTAGTGAAATCTGCATGCACACACGTTTGCATGTCTTAATTAAGCGGGCATATGTAAGCAAAAACATGTAGCTAGCTAGTAGGCAAAACAGAGAATTTGTAGTACAAGAAAGTGTGACTCACTGGAAGTTGTAAGGAAGTAGTATATCTTCATTGTATTTGAGGCGCTTCAAGAACTCTATCATGCTGTCTTCTACCTCTTTTTCATGATGCTTGTTTATTTTCCATGTGTATTCATTAACGGTGTTTGGGTCAATGAACCCAATGCCATAGCGTCCACCTTTTCTCATTTCATACATCTTCATCCTGCATAATACCACAGAAAAGAATATAGTGAGGATAATTACACGTAATGATTGATCAAAAGGATCACTACGACTAGCTTGAGACTTAAATTACAGAAAGAAATCACTTGCAGACAATAGCAACTGATGATAGATTTGTCGAGTGCATCTTGATTGTATAACTGAAACAGTTCAGAATACTCAACGGCCACAGCTTTCTCATGATAGTAATCATCCGTCTTGACATACACCATGAGGGACTCTCGATCGGATCTCTTGGTAATGTCCATGTACCATTGATGCAATTCATACATTCTCGTTGGGAGCTTCTTGACATCTTCTGGCTCGACCAAAGGTTGGCCCCGGACATATTTCCGTTTTATTTCCTCCTCTGTAATCAGAGGCATGTCCTCGATCTCGAGGAGTTGTCCAACAGTGATCTTGAGTTCTTCAGCCTGCATTATATGCTCCTAGGTTATTACCACATCGCCCATCTCGGGAACGTAAACTGTTTGGCCACAATAATATTGGGCGCGCGTACTGTTACGTGTTGTTGGCGGCACAACAAGCGAGGGGATTGATTGCGCCGCCTGTTTTCCCAGCTGGGCAACGGTTTTCCTGCATTTTTTGACAACTGCTTGCTGTTTGCTCGAGCTCGAGCTCGCCTCCTTCTGTAGACGTTGTCGATGTAACTTCCTGATGTAGCGCACATAGTCTGTGTCAATAGGCTTAGGAGCTGGTGGTTGAGCCATATGAATGAAGTGGTCAACTACTTCCACAGGCACTTTCTCCCATGGCGGCGGTGGCGGTTTTGGTCCAAAATGGGCGTCGACTTCTACCCGCACTATGGCATTGGTTTGCTCCTCGGTCCTGTCGTAAGACCTCACAGGAAGAGGAGTACTAAGGTTTGGACCATATTTATATCGCTTGCCTCCGCCTGTACTTCCTGTACTATCACCTCGACTCGTACTGCTACGCACCATAGCTGTGGGGTGTCTCTTCTACGATTGCTGAGGCAGCGGAGACGGCTGACGGGGCTGAGTTGGACGAGGAGGAGTGGCCTGAAGCTGTACCGGACTTGGAGGAGGAGTGGCCTGAGGTTGTGCCAGACTTGGAGGAGGAGTGGACGTCTGACGCTGTGTCGGACTTGGAGGAGGAGTGGCCTGACACTTTGCCGGACTTGGAGGAGGAGGAGTGGCCTCACGCGTTGGTGGACTTGGTGCGGGAGTCTGCTGACTCGGTGGCGGACTTCGACGAGGAGTCGGGTGACGCGGTGTCGGTGGCCTTCGAAAGATGATGCAATCCTTTCTCCATAGGATGACATGATGTATGGCCTCTCCCAATGTGTGCTCGTCGTCACCTCCAGGAATGTCAAGCTGTAGCTCCGAATATGGGTCCAGCACCTCATCAACCAAGACACGAGCATAGCCTGCTGGAATCGGGTTGCAATGGAAGGTTGCCTCGGGGGAAATTGAAAAAGCAACGGCGTCCGCCACCTTCATGGATATGTTCTTCATTTTGAAGTGTAGCTTGCAGTTAGTGTTCTCCGTGATGTCATCCACGGGGTATCTATCCAGCATTGCGTCGCCCGGGGCGGAACCCATGCTGCTTCTCGGCATGGATGGGGCGGTGGTATCCAATACTGGATCATTCGCTAGCTGCTGCAGCTGCTGAGACCCCCTTTGCTGGCTAAGTGATTCGATCTGCTCCTGCTGCCGCTAGAATTTAGCTGCCAATTCTGCTTGACTTGCTTCTAGGCCTTGAAGGCGTTCATAGTCCCGCTTCCTCTGCTCCTCCTTCATCTTCCTCTTCTTCTCCTCCGCAATCTTCTTTCTCGCACGGGTTCTGTAGTCGGCGTTCCAGTCCGAAAACCCCTCATACCACGGAATAGCACCCTTGCCTCGTGTTCTTCCCGGGTGTTCAGGATTTCCCAGGGCACGCGTAAGCTCGTCGTTCTCTCTGTTGGGCTGGAACACCCCTGATCGAGCCTCTTCTATTGCAACAAGTAGCGCATCGTCGGCTCCGTTCAGACATGCCTTCGTCGAAACATTGCCTGTCTTCGGGTCCAACTCCCCCCCATGCACATAGAACCAAGTCCTGCACCTGGGGGGCCAGCTCTTCGTAACCGGAGTGACACTTGCATCCTCCATCTCTTTCTCAGACTTATCCCACTTAGGCATTGCCACCGCGTAGCCACCTGGCCCTAGCTTATGGAACTTATCCTTTTTTCGGCATTCTTCTTGTTTATTCTCGACCGTTCCTTAGCTAATTCTGAGTCCTTGAATTTCACGAAATCGTCCCAATGAGCACTTTGATTCTCTAGTATCCCCTCGAATACTGGAGTCTTCCTTCCTCCCTTGACGTACTTCTCCCACGTCGTTCTCTTGTGGTTCTTGAATGCAACCGCCATCTTCCTAAAAGCAGCGTCCTTGACTTTCCGCACATCTGCTTCTGTGAAATGATCTGGTAGGGTGAAATGTTCCATGAGAGTATCCCAAAGTAGTTTTTTTTGATTCTCGTCGACAAAAGTAACATTTGGACGTGGCTTTGCTGGCTTTCTCCATTCTTGAAGGGAGATCGGGAGTTGGTCCTTCACAAGAACTCCGCACTAACGAATGAACTTGTCCGGAATTTTCTTAGGCGCTAATGGTTCGCCATTAGGTTTGAATGCCTCGATATTGTACTTTACGCCCTCCTTCAACTTTTTGTTCGGGCCTCGTTTCGTCCTTTTGCCTAAAGATTTGCTCGATCCGGATGGCTGAAAGAAGAAAGATCGATTCGTTAATATATCTTCAACTCATTTAAAACATGCGATGATCACCAGATTCCTGCTTATATAAATATATATACCTCGCCGGTGTTTGTTGTTTGAGGATCAACATGTTCTTCATCGTAGTTCATGACTTCATCTTCTCGGTCGTCGCGATCGAATATCATATCACCCTCTCCGGTGTTGTTTAGAAATTCGGAGCCGTCAAAATCTTCTTCATTTTGATCATCATCTGGCCCGCGTATGATATCGAACATGGTCTGTTCTCTCTCTCTGTCGGTATTGTCCGCCATAGCTTTTATTTAACTATGCCAAAAGAAATATAAAACAATTTAGTATAATCTCGAATAATAGATATAATCTCGAATACATCGTCTCGAATAATAGATATAATCTCGAATACATCGTCTCGAATAATAGATTTAATCTCGAATACATCGTCTCGAATAATAGATATAATCTCGAATACATCGTCTCGAATAATAGATTTAATCTCGAATACATCGTCTCGAATAATAGATTTAATCTCGAATACATCGTCTCGAATAATATATAATATTGAATAGTACATCACTGGCTAGGCGGTGGACACCCAAAGAGAAGGAACCCTCACAGGATCATAGCTGAAGTGAGATCCCTGAAGAAACTGTCAGGTATTGGAGAACCTGCCGCCCTCTAACGCAACCATGTAGCGATGGACGTGCTCATCCTCCTCCCTGACACGACGACGTACCACCTCCGGCGGGGCCGGCTCCCTCTGCACCGAAACTGGCCCACGCGAACGCCACCAAACGAGATCAGGGTCAACGACGGGACCCGGGGCCAGGTTCCTCATCAAGCGGCGCGCCCCTCCAGGCAGCACCTCCCAGTGCCAGCCCGGCGGAGCCCAGTCCCAGACATGGGTCAGCTGGACGTCGTCGCGGACGTGTCGACGGCGAGGATGCGGGACGGGCATTGTCGACAACAAATACTAGCTATATGCCCGCAAAAATTAACATTTTTTTAATGATTGGATTTTGATAACTAAAATTTCTAACATTTCTATATAACACTAATTATGCTATCATTGCATATGTCAAAATTCTATATGCTATTTCATACTAATTAAGCATCTAACACTAAAAACAGAAAACACAACTTTTATACATCCATTAAAAAACTGAAAAACAACATTATATAAAAAATTCCATACTAATTAAACACTAATTATATCCATCTAACATGCATTCATACATATATACTAGTGAAAAAATAATAATCTAAAAAATCTAAACTAATTAAACATACAAAATACGTATATACTAATATTGTAACGCCCCGGACACACCCGCCGGTGGTCGTTACTCCTGGCGGGATCTAGACTGGCCCCACAGATCAATACTAGTCTTTTCTACGCACTTTGTCCTCACTCGTGCGCACCCGGGAGCAACTTCCCGGTCGGTCACCCATCCTGACACTACTCCAAGCTGAGCACGGTTAAATTTGGAGTTCTGTCTGAATGGGCTCCCGGAAAAGAAGGAATTCCTTATTGATATGAGTAGTCTATTATCCCTAATAAGCCAGGCTATCACAAATATATACATGCATTAATTCATACATATGTACGTGTGTGTGTGTTCATCATGCTTGTGTGTGTGTATGGGCTCGGGGAGGGGCGGCGCCCATGGTGGCCGCCGGGGGCGAGGGAGAGGGGTTACAGGGGGAGAGCTCACAGCGGGGTGACGGCGACGGTCCGGGGCGTGACGTGGGGGCGGCGACGCGGGGACGACGCGACAGGGACGGGTCCGGGGCGGCGACGTAGACGAGGGCGGCGACGAGGACGGGGGCGGCGACGGGGACGGGGGCGGCGACGGGGACGGGGCGGCGATGGCGACGGTGTCGATCGATTGGGGCGCGCGGGCGGTGCTTCAATGGGGAAACAGAGGAAGAATGAAATTTTCGTAAGTGTTGTATATATAGAAGGCACCTTTAGTACCGGTTGGAGCCACCAACCGGTACTAAAGGCCTGTTTTGGCCAGGCCAAGCGGCGGGAAGCACCCCCCTTTAGTACCGGTTCCTGGCTCCAACCGGTACTAAAGGGGAGTACGCTGCCAGATGAGGGGCACAAAAGTATAGTCCCACCTCGCTAGCCGAGGGGCACTCGCACCTGCTTATAAGCCCCGTCGTCACTGCTGTCTCGAGCTCCTCTCTTAAGTAGGCCTTCTGGGCCTACCTCTTCTGCGATGCCCTGTTGGGCCTACTGGGCTAGCGGGCCTGCATCCTGGCCCAACTTGAATTTGGGTTTCTAGTCGTATGCAGGCCGCTGTGGCCCAGTAGGTGGGCTTTTTTTTCTTATTTTTTTGCTTTATTTATTTTTGTGAATAACTTAACTTTGAAAATAGATTTTTCAGTGATTCTTTTTTCTTATGTTTAATATTAGTGTGTTTTTATCATTATATTCAATTTGGTAATGCTTAGGTTATTTAAAAAATGAAATGCCTTTGTAACGGATGAGTTTTTGTCCGAAACCCTGATACTTCGAAACAGATTGTCCATTTTGTACACGAAGTGCTTCCAGTTTTTGCGGTAACCCTCTCTACTTTTTTGCACATGCTATGTGGGTGAAATTATGATACCATGCCAGCTTTCATCCTTTTCTGAGTTCATTTGAAATGCTTTTCAATTTCAGGGTCATTTAGCTGAAAAAATCAGTAAATGCATGAAAGAATTTGCTTGCACACAAAATTTCTTCGCGTTTCAAATGCCAAAACACATAACTAGCTACCCTAATAACTATTACAGAGATTCCCTCCTGGGTGTGAAACACAGAAGAAAGTGATGATAGTTAAGCCGATCACATCCCAAATCTTTGGGTGTGAAACTTTTTCTTCGCGTGTGTCCCTTTGCGTCGTAGCCATGGAAAATCTTCATCATTTAACGGGATGCTCGGGTCAATATTCACTGTGAATGGAGCAATTTCATCAAACTTTTCATAATCTTCTGACTTGTCTATCTTGTCATCCACTCCCACGATGTTTCTCTTCCCAGAAAGAACTATGTGCCACTTTGGCTCATCGTACGATGCATTCGCTTCCTTATCTTTTCTTTTTCTTGGCTTGGTAGACATGTCCTTCACATAGAAAACCTGTGCCACATCATTGGCTAGGACGAATGGTTCGTCTGCATACGCAAGATTGTTGAGATCCACTGTTGTCATTCCGTACTGCGGGTCTTCCGTTACCCCGCCTCGTGTCATATTGACCCATTTGCACCAAAACAAAGGGACCTTCAAACCACGTCGATAGTCAAGTTCCCATATGTCCTGTATATAACCGTAATATGTTTCCTTTCCCATCTTGGTTTCTACATCAAAGCGGACACCACTGTGTTGGTTGGTGCTCTTCTTATCTTGGGCGATCGTATAAAATGTATTACCATTTATCTCGTACCCTTTGAAAGTCATTATATTCGAAGATGGTAACTGGGACAGCAAGTACAGATCATCTTCAATAGAGGTGTCATGCATGGTACGTGCTTGCAACCAGCTGGCGAAACTCCTGGCTTGTTCACGTGTAATCCAGTCATCAGACCACTCCGGGTGTTTGGAGCGTAGCAAATTCTTGTGTTCATCCATATACGGAGCCACCAAGGCGGAATTTTGTAGAACTGTGTAGTGTGCTTCAGTGAGAGAATGTCCTTCCATACATATTATTTGTTCCCCTCCTAGCGTGCCTTTTCCATCCAGTCTGCCCTTATGCCGCGATTCAGGAACACCAATCGGCTTAAGGTCAGGAATAAAGTCAATAAAAAACTCAATGACCTCCTCATTTTGACGGCCCTTGGAGATGCTTCCTTCTGGCCTAGCACGGTTATGAACATATTTCTTTAAGACTCCCATGAACCTCTCAAAGGGGAACATATTGTGTAGAAATACAGGACCCAAAATGTCAATCTCTTCGCATAGGTGAACTAGGACGCGCGTCATGATGTTGAAGAAGGATGGTGGGAACACCAACTCAAAACTGACAAGACATTGCACCAAATCATTCTGTAACCTTGGTATGATTTCTGGATCGATTACCTTCTGAGAGATTGCATTGAGAAATGCACATAGCTTCACAATGGCTAATCGAACATTTTCCGGTAGAAGCCCCCTCAATGCAAACGGAAGCAGTTGCATCATAATCACATGGCAGTCATGAGACTTTAGGTTCTCGAACTTTTTCTCTGCCATGTTTATCATTCCCTTTATATTCGACGAGAAGCCAGACGGTACCTTAATACTGAGCAGGCATTCAAACAAGATTTCCTTCTCTTCTTTGGTAGGAGCGTAGCTTGCATGACCCTGATGTATGCCGTCTTTTCCGTGCATACGTTGCTGGTCCTCCCATGCCTCAGGTGTATCTTTTGTCTTCCCATGCACGCCCAAGAAGCCAAGCAGGGTCACACAAAGATTCTTCGTCACGTGCATCACGTCGATTGCAGAGCGGACCTCGAGGTCTTTCCAATAGGGCAGGTCCCAAAATATAGATTTCTTCTTCCACATGGGTGCGCGTCCGTCAGCGTCATTCGGAACAGGTTGTCCACCAGGACCCTTTCCAAAGACCACCTTCAAATCCTTGACCATATCATGTACATCAGCACCAGTACGGTGGCAAGGCTTCGTCCGGTGATCCGCCTCACCTTTGAAATGCTTGCCTTTCTTTCTTACGGGATGCCTGCTCGGAAGAAATCGACGATGTCCCAGGTACACATTCTTATTAGCCAAATATATACTGTCGGTATCATCCAAACAGTGCGTGCATGCGCGGTATCCCTTGTTTGTCTGTCCTGAAAGGTTACTGAGAGCAGGCCAATCATTGATGGTCACGAACAGCAACGCCTTTAGGTCAAATTCTTCCCCCATGTGCTCATCCCACGCACGTACACCTGTTCCATTCCACAGTTGTAAGAGTTCTTCAACTAATGGCCTTAGGTACACATCAATGTCGTTGCCGGGTTGCTTAGGGCCTTGGATGAGCACTGGCATCATAATGAACTTCTGCTTCATGCACAACCAAGGAGGAAGGTTATACAAACATAGAGTCACAGGCCAGGTGCTATGGTTGCTGCTCTACTCCCCAAAAGGATTAATGCCATCTGCGCTTAGACCAAACCATACGCTCCTTGCGTCATCTGCAAACTCCTTCCCGTACTTTCTTTCGATTTTTCTCCACTGCGACCCGTCAGCGGGTACTCTCAACTTTCTGTCTTTCTTACGGTCTTCTCTGTGCCATCGCATTGCCTTGGCATGCTCTTTGTTTTGGAACAAACGTTTCAACCGTGGTATTATAGGAGCATACCACATCACC
This sequence comes from Triticum monococcum, assembly GCA_034509565.1. Classification (NCBI taxonomy): domain Eukaryota; kingdom Viridiplantae; phylum Streptophyta; class Magnoliopsida; order Poales; family Poaceae; genus Triticum; species Triticum monococcum. The sequence goes on along the minus strand of CM067847.1, from coordinate 5,801,288 downwards.
TTGGTAGGAATCTTCTTCCTGGGGCGCCGGCCCTCGACATCACCAGGGTCATCGCGGCTGATCTTATAGCGCAATGCACCACATACCGGGCAAGCATTCAAATCCTCGTACTCACCGCAGTAGAGGATGCAATCATTAGGGCATGCATGTATCTTCTGCACCTCTAACCCTAGAGGGCAGACAGCCTTCTTTGCTTCATACGTACTCTCGGGAAATTCGTTGTCCTTTGGAAGCATATCCTTTATCATTACCAACAACTTTCCAAATCCCTTGTCAGATACACCATTCTCTGCCTTCCATTGCAGCAATTCCAGTGTGGTGCCCAGCTTTTTCTTGTCACCTACGCAATTCGGGTACAACAATTTTTTGTGATCCTCTAACATGCGCTGCAACTTCTTCTTCTCCAAATCACTTGCGCAGTTTCTCTTTGCATCGGCAATGGCCCAACCTAGATCATCAACGGGCTCATCTGATGCCTCTTCTTCAGCTTCTTCCCGCATTGCCGGCTCAGCTTCTTCCCGCATTACTGGCTCAGCTTCTTCCCCCATTGTTGTATCATCGTATTCAGGGAACCCATGGCCAGGATAGCTGTCGTCGTCCTCTTCTTCTTCATTTTCTTCCATCATAACCCCTCTTTCTCCGTGCTTGGTCCAAACATTATAATGGGGCAGGAAACCGGACTTAAACAGGTGGACGTGAATGGTTCTTGACGTAGAGTAATTGTGACCATTCTTACAGCGAGCACATGAACAAGGCATAAAACCATCCGCCCGCTTGTTTGCCTCAGCCGCAAGCAGAAAAGTATGCACGCCCTCAACGAACTAGGGAGAGCATCGGTCATCGTACATACATTGTCGGCTCATCTTCATTACACAACACCGAATAGACCAAATTAATACAAGTTCATACATAAAGTTCATACAACACTTAAATGCAACAAACAAATAACTCTCTAGCTAAAGCATTTAAATGCAACAACAAATACGATCAAGATCGCAACTAAGGTAACAATGGATCCAACAGCATAATGATACCAAGCCTCACTATCGATGGCATATTTTCTAATCTTTCTAATCTTCAAGCACATTTTCTCCATCTTGATCTTGTGATCATCGACGACATCGGCAACATGCAACTCCAATTCCATCTTCTCCCCCTCAATTCTTTTCAATATTTCTTTCAAGTACTTGTTTTCTCTTTCAACTAAATTTAACCTCTCGGCAATAGGGTCGGTTGGAATTTCCGGTTCACATACCTCCTAGAAAAAATTTCTATGTCAACTTGATGGGCATAATTTGTCATAAACACGAAATGCAACTAGTTTTAAAAGAGAATATACATACCACATCCGAATCATAACAAGGACTAGGGCCGACGGGGACGGATATCAAAACCATGGCACTATATGTATAACAAACAACGTACGGGTAAGATAATTATACGAGTAACTATATATCCAAATCACACAAACATCAATTTTTATATAAAATTTCATGAACAAGAGGCTCACCACAAGGTGGTGCCGGCGACGGGATGGTGCGGGCGATCGACGGTGGCTATGATGGAGATTTAGAAGGCACTAAGTAAACCACACCTACATATGCAAACTAAGTGTTATTTTTGACCTCAAATTGCATATAAATCAAATACTAGCACATATATATATATATATATATATATATATATATATATCCTCCCAAATTACTAAACTCACAAATTAATCACTATATAAAGCATTGCAAGAGCTAATCTAGCAATGAGAGATGAAAGGACAAAGTTGCTAACCTTTGTGATCATTTGAATGGATGGGGGCCTTCAAATCTTGACAAATTTTGGGCAAAATGTGTGATGAGCTCGAGAGGAAGAGGGGAAGAACAGAGAGGAGAAGGGAAAGGGGAAGAACAGAGCGAGCTCGGGTGGACGAAGGGTTTATGTAGGACGACCTTTAGTACCGATTTGTGCCAAGAACCGGTACTAAAGGGGCTAGAGGGGCCCCATTCTGACAACATCCTGCCACCACTCTCATTAGTACCGGTTCATGGCACGAACCGGTGAAGGAAATATGCCCTATAGGCAATAATAAAGTTATTATTTATTTCCTTATATCATGATAAATGTTTATTATTCATGCTAGAATTGTATTAACCGGAAACATAATACATGTGTGAATACATAGACAAACTTAGTGTCACTAGTATGCCTCTACTTGACTAGCTCATTAATCAAAGATGGTTATGTTTCCTAACCATGAACAATATGTTGTTATTTGATTAACGAGGTCACATCATTAGTTGAATGATCTGATTGACATGACCCATTTCATTAGCTTAGCACCCGATCGTTTAGTATGTTGCTATTGCTTTCTTCATGACTAATACATGTTCCTATGACTATGAGATTATGCAACTCCCATTTACCGGAGGAACACTTTGGGTGCTACCAAACGTCACAACGTAACTGGGTGATTATAAAGGAGTACTACAGGTGTCTCCAAAGGTAGATGTTGGGTTGGCGTATTTCGAGATTAGGATTTGTCACTCCGATTGTCGGAGAGTTATCTCTGGGCCCTCTCGGTAATGCACATCACATAAGCCTTGCAAGCACTGCAACTAATATGTTAGTTGTGAGATGATGTATTACGGAACGAGTAAAGAGACTTGCCGGTAACGAGATTGAACTAGGTATTGGATACCGACGATCGAATCTCGGGCAAGTAACATACCGATGACAAAGGGAACAACGTATGTTGTTATGCGGTCTGACCGATAAAGATCTTCGTAGAATATGTAGGAGCCAATATGGGCATCCAGGTCCCGCTATTGGTTATTGACCGGAGATGTGTCTCAGTCATGTCTGCATTGTTCTCGAACCGTAGGGTCCGCACGCTTAACGTTACGATGACAGTTATTATGAGTTTATGAATTTTGATGTACCGAAGTTAGTTCGGAGTCCCGGATGTGCTCACGGACATGACGAGGAGTCTCGAAATGGTCGAGACATAAAGATTGATATATTGGATGACTATATTCGGACACCAGAAGTGTTCCGGATGATTTCGGAGAAAACCGGAGAGCCGGAGGGGTTACCGGAACCCCCCGGGGAAGTAATGGGCCTTATTGGGCCTGAGGGGAGAGAGGGCAGCAGCCCAAGAGGTGGCGACCCCCCCCTCAAGGGAGTCCGAATTGGACTAGGAGGGGAGGGCGCGGCCCCCCCTTTCCCTCTCCCTCTCCCTCTCTTTCCTTCCCCCCAAGTCTCCTAGTTGGACTACGAAAGGGGAGTCCTACTCCCACTAGGAGGAGGACTCCCCCTCCCTTGGCGCGCCCCATAGGCCGGCCGGCCTCCCCCTTGCTCCTTTATATACGGGGGCAGGGGGGCACCTCTATACACACAAGTTGATCGTTCCTTAGCCGTGTGCGGTGCCCCCTGCCACCATATTCCACCTCGATCATATCATTGTAGTGCTTAGGCGAAGCCCTGCGTCGGTAGAACATCAAGATCGTCATCACGCCGTCGTGCTGACGGAACTCCTCCCCGAAGCTTTGCTGAATCGGAGCCCGGGGATCGTCATCGAGCTATATGTGTGCTAAGAACTCGGAGGTGCCGGAGTAACGGTGCTTGGATCGGTCGGATCGGGAAGAAGACGTACGACTACTTCCTCTACGTTGTGTCAACGCTTCCATTGCGATCTACAAGGGTACGTAGATCATACTCTCCTCTCGTTGTTGTGCATCACCATGATCTTGCGTGTGCGTAGGAAAATTTTGAAATTACTACGTTTCCCAACAGTGGTATCAGAGCCAGGTTTTATGGTTTGATGTTATTTGCACGAGTAGAACACAGGTGAGTTGTGGGTGATACAAGTCATACTGCCTACCGGCATGTCATACTTTGGTTCAGCGGTATTGTTGGACCAGACGACCCGGACCAACATTACGCGTACGCTTACGCGAGACCGGTTCCCTCGACGTGCTTTGCACATAGATGGCTTGCGGGCGACTGTCTCTCCAACTTTAGTTGAACCGAGTGTGACTACGCCCGGTCCTTGAGAAGGTTAAAACGGAGTCTATTTGACAAACTATCGTTGTGGTTTTGATGCGTAGGTGAGATTGGTTCTTGCTTAAGGCCCGTAGCAGCCACGTAAAACTTGCAACAACAAAGTAGAGGACGTCTAACTTGTTTTTGCAGGGCATGTTGTGATGTGATATGGTCAAGGCATGATGCTAAATTTTATTGTATGAGATGATCATGTTTTGTAACCGAGTTATCGGCAACTGGCAGGAGCCATATGGTTGTCGCTTTATTGTATGCAATGCAATCGCGATGTAATGCTTTACTTTATTACTAAGCGGTAGTGATAGTCGTGGAGGCATAAGATTGGCGAGACGACAACGATGCTACGATGGAGATCAAGGTGTCGCGCCAGTGGCGATGGTGATCATGACGATGCTTCGGAGATGGACATCACAAGCACAAGATGATGATGGCCATATCATATCACTTATATTGATTGCATGTGATGTTTATCTTTTATGCATCTTGTCTTGCTTTGATTGACGGTAGCATTATAAGATGATCTCTCACTAAATTATCAAGAAGTGTGAAGGAAATATGCCCTAGAGGCAATAATAAAGTTATTATTTATTTCCTTATATCATGATAAATGTTTATTATTCACGCTAGAATTGTATTAACCGGAAACATAATACATGTGTGAATACATAGACAAACAGAGTGTCACTAGTATGCCTCTACTAGACTAGCTCGTTAATCAAAGATGGTTATGTTTCCTAACCATGAACAAAGAGTTGTTATTTGAGTAACAAGGTCACATCATTAGTTGAATGATCTGATTGACATGACCCATTCCATTAGCTTAGCACCCGATCGTTTAGTATGTTGCTATTGCTTTTCTTCATGACTTATACATGTTCCTATGACTATGAGATTATGCAACTCCCGTTTGCCGGAGGAACACTTTGGGTGCTACCAAACGTCACAACGTAAATGGGTGATTATAAAGGAGCATTACGGGTGTCTCCAAAGGTACATGTTGGGTTGGCGTATTTTGAGATTAGGATTTGTCACTCCGATTGTCGGAGAGGTATCTCTGGGCCCTCTCGGCAATGCACATCACATAAGCCTTGCAAGCATTGCAACTAATGAGTTAGTTGTGAGATGATGTATTACAGAACGAGTAAAGAGACTTGCCAGTAACGAGATTGAACTAGGTATTGGATACCGATGATCGAATCTCGGGCAAGTAACATACCGATGACAAAGGGAACAACGTATGTTGTTATGCGGTCTGACCGATAAAGATCTTCGTAGAATATGTAGGAGCCAATATGGGCATCCAGGTCCCGCTATTGGTTATTGACTGGAGACGTGTCTCGGTCATGTCTACATTGTTCTCGAACCGTAGGGTCCGCACGCTTAAGGTTTCGATGACAGTTATATTATGAGTTTATGAGTTTTGATGTACCAAAGGAGTTCGGAGTCCCGGATGAGATCGGGGACATGACGAGGAGTCTCGAAATGGTCGAGATGTAAAGATTGATATACTGGAAGCCTATGTTTGGACATCGGAAGTGTTCCGGGTGAAATCGGGATTTTACCGGATTACCGGGAGGGTTACCGGAACCCCCCGGGAGCCAAATGGGCCAACATGGGCCTTAGTGGAAAGGTGAGAGGGCAGCCCACATAGGGCTGCGCCTCCCCCCCTCTCCCTAGTCCTATTAGGACTAGGAGAGGGGCCGGCCACCTCTCTCTTTCACTTCCCACTTGAGGAAACCTAGTTGGACTAGGATTGGAGGGGGGAGTCCTACTCCCGGTAGGAGTAGGACTCCTCCTGCGCCTCCCACCTCGGCCGGCCAGCCCCTCCCCTTGAAACCTTTATATACGGGGGCAGGGGGCACCTCTAGACACGCAAGTTGATCCTTGAGATCGTTCCTTAGCCGTGTGCGGTGCCCCTGCCACCAAATTCCACCTCGATCATACCGTTGTAGTGCTTAGGCGAAGCCCTGCGTCGGTAGTTCATCAAGATCGTCACCACGCCGTCGTGCTGACGGAACTCCTCCCCGAAGCTTTGCTGGATCGGAGCCCGGGGATCGTCTGAAGGAAATATGCCCTAGAGGCAATAATAAAGTTATTATTTATTTCCTTATATCATGATAAAAGTTTATTATTCATGCTAGAATTGTATTAACCGGAAACATAATACATGTGTGAATACATAGACCAACAGAGTGTCACTAGTATGCCTCTACTTGACTAGCTCGTTAATCAAAGATGGTTATGTTTCCTAACCATGAACAAAGAGTTGTTATTTGATTAACGAGGTCACATCATTAGTAGAATGATCTGATTGACATGACCCATTCCATTAGCTTAGCACCCGATCGTTTAGTATGTTGCTATTGCTTTCTTCATGACTTATACATGTTCCTATAACTATGAGATTATGCAACTCCCGTTTACCGGAGGAACACTTTGGGTACTACCAAACGTCACAACGTAACTGGGTGATTATAAAGGAGTATTACAGGTGTCTCCAATGGTAGATGTTGGGTTGGCGTATTTCGAGATTAGGGTATTGTCACTCCGATTGTCGGAGAGGTATCTCTGGGCCCTCTCGGTAATGCACATCACATAAGCCTTGCAAGCACTGCAACTAATATGTTAGTTGTGAGATGATGTATTACGGAATGAGTAAAGAGACTTGCCGGTAACGAGATTGAACTAGGTATTGGATACCGACGATCGAATCTCGGGCAAGTAACATACCGATGACAAAGGGAACAACGTATGTTGTTATGCGGTCTGACCGATAAAGATCTTCGTAGAATGTGTAGGAGCCAATATGGGCATCCAGGTCCCGCTATTGGTTATTGACCGGAGACGTGTCTCGGTCATGTCTACATTGTTCTCGAACCTTAGGGTCCGCACGCTTAACGTTACGATGACAGTTATTATGAGTTTATGCATTTTGATGTACCGAAGGTTGTTCGGAGTCCCGGATGAGATCACGGACATGACGAGGAGTCTCGAAATGGTCGAGACGTAAAGATTGATATATTGGAAGCCTATGTTTGGGCACCGGAAGTGTTCCGGGTGAAATCGGGATTTTACCGGATTACCGGGAGGGTTACCGGAACCCCCCGGGAGGCAAATGGGCCTATTGGGCCTTAGTGGAAAAGAGAGAAGGGGCAGCCCACAGGCTAGCCGGCCGAACCCCCCTTCCCTAGTCCTATTAGGACTAGGAGAAGGGGCCGGCCCCCCTCTCTTCTCTTTCTCCCGAAGAGTCCTATTAGGAATAGGATTTGGGGGAAGGAGTCCTACTCCCGGTAGGAGTGGGACTCCTCCCTGCGCCTCCCTCCTAGCCGGCCGACCCCCTTGCCCCTGGTCCTTTATATACGGGGGCAGGGGGCACCCCATAGACACACAACTTGATCCTTGAGATCGTTCCTTAGCCGTGTGCGGTGCCCCCTGCCACCAAATTGTTGGGGAACGTAGCAGAAATTCAAAGGAAATTTTCCTACGTATCACCAAGATCTATCTATGGAGAGAATAGCAATGAGTAGAAAGAGAGTTCATCTACATACCCTTGTAGATCGCTAAGCGGAAGCATTCAAGTGAACGGGGTTGATGGAGTCGTACTCGTCGTGATCCAAATCACCGATGACCAAGTGCCGAACGGACGGCACCTCCGCGTTCAACACACGTACAGCCCGGTGACGTCTCCCACGCCTTGATCCAGCAAGGAGAGAGGGAGAGGTTGAGGAAGACTTCATCCATCAGCAGCACAACGGCGTGGTGGTGGTGGAGGAGTGTGGCTATCCTGCAGGGCTTCGCCAAGCACCACAGGAGAAGAGGAGGAGGAAGAAGAGATGCAGGGCTGCACCAACGAGAGGAGAAGTTCTCATGTGTGTTGGGCTGCCCCTAGACCTCATGTATTTATAGGGGGAAGGGAGGGCTGCGCCCCCTCTAGGGTTTCCACACCCTAGGGGTGGCGGCCAGCCCTAGATGGGAACCAAAGGGGCGGCCAAGAGGGGAGAGAGGGGAAGGAGCCCACTAGGTGGGCCTTAAGGCCCAACTGGACTAGGGTTTGCCCCCTCCCACTCTTCCTTGCGCCTTGGGCCCCTTGTGGGGTGCGCACCAGCCCTCCTAGGGGCTGGTCCCCTCCCACACTTGGCCCACGCAGCCTTCTGGGGTTGGTGGCCCCACTTGGTGGACCCCCGGGACCCTCCCGGTGGTCCCGGTACGTTACCGATAAACCCCGAAACTTTTCCGGTGACCAAAACAGGACTTCCCATATATAAATCTTTACCTCCGGACCATTCCGGAACTCCTCGTGACGTCCGGGATCTCATCCGGGACTCCGAACAACATTCGGTAACCACATACAAACTTCCTTTATAACCCTAGCGTCATCGAACCTTAAGTGTGTAGACCCTACGGGTTCGGGAGACATGCAGACATGACCGAGACGTTCTCTGGTCAATAACCAACAGCGGGATCTGGATACCCATGTTGGCTCCCACATGTTCCACGATGATCTCATCGGATGAACCACGATGTCAAGGACTTAATCAATCCCGTATACAATTCCCTTTGTCTATCGGTACGATACTTGCCCGAGATTCGATCGTCGGTATCCCGATACCTTGTTCAATCTCGTTACCGGCAAGTCTCTTTACTCGTTCTGTAACACATCATCCCGTGATCAACTCCTTGATCACATTGTGCACATTATGATGATGTCCTACCGAGTGGGCCCAGAGATACCTCTCCGCTTACACGGAGTGACAAATCCCAGTCTCGATTCGTGCCAACCCAACAGACACTTTCGGAGATACCTGTAATGTACCTTTATAGCCACCCAGTTACGTTGTGACGTTTGGTACACCCAAAGCATTCCTACGGTATCCGGGAGTTGCACAATCTCATGGTCTAAGGAAATGATACTTGACATTAGCAAAGCTTTAGCATACGAACTACACGATCTAGTGCTATGCTTAGGATTGGGTCTTGTCCATCACATCATTCTCCTAATGATGTGATCCCGTTATCAACGACATCCAATGTCCATGGTTAGGAAACCGTAACCATCTATTGATCAACGAGCTAGTCAACTAGAGGCTTACTAGGGACATGGTGTTGTCTATGTATCCACACATGTATCTGAGTTTCCTATCAATACAATTCTAGCATGGATAATAAACGATTATCATGAACAAGGAAATATAATAATAATCAATTTATTATTGCCTCTAGGGCATATTTCCAACAGTCTCCCACTTGCACTAGAGTCAATAATCTAGCTCACATCGATATGTGATTAACACTCAAGGTCACATCCCTATGTGACTAACATCCAAAGAGTTTACTAGAGTCAATAATCTAGTTCACATCACTATGTGATTAGCACTCAATGAGTTCTGGGTTTGATCATGTTGCTTGTGAGAGAGATTTTAGTCAACGGGTCTGAACCTTTCAGATCCGTGTGTGCTTCACAAATCTCTATGTCATCTCCTAGATGTAGCTTCCACGTTCTATTTGGAGCTATTCCAAATAACTGTTCTACTTGGAGCTATTCTAAATTGTTGCTCCATTATACGTATCCGGTATCTCTACTCAGAGCTATCCGGATAGGTGTTAAGCTTGCATCGACGTAACCCTTTACGACGAACTCTTTTACCACCTCCATAATCGAGAAAATTCCTTAGTCCACTAGTTACTAAGGATAACCTTGACCGCTGTCCTGTGATCCATTCTTGGATCACTCTTGTACCCCTTGACTGACTCATGGCAAGGCACACTTCAGGTGCGGTACAAAGCATAGCATACTGAAGAGCCTATGTCTTAAGCATAGGGGACGACCTTCGTCCTTTCTCTCTATTCTGCCGTGGTCGAGCTTTAAGTCTTAACTTCATACCTTACAACTCAGGCAAGAACTCCTTCTTTGACTGATCCATCTTGAACACCTTCAAGATCATGTCAAGGTATGTGCTTATTTGAAAGTACCATTAAGCGTTTTGATCTATCCTTATAGATCTTGATGCTCAATGTTCAAGTAGCTTAATTCAGGCTTTCAATTGAAAAACACTTTTCAAATAACCCTATATGCTTTCTTAGAAATTCTACATCATTTCTGATCAACAATATGTCAACACCATATACTCATCAGAAATTCTATAGTGCTCCCACTCACTTCTTTGGAAATACAAGTTTCTCATAAACTTTGTATACACCAAAATCTTCGATCATCATCAAAGCATACATTCCAACTCCGAGATGCTCACTCCAGTCCTCAGAAGGATTGCTGGAGCTTTGCATACTTATTAGCATATTTCAGGATAGACAAAAACTTTCCGGTTGTATCATATACAACCTTTCCTTAAGAAAATCGTCGAGGAAACAATGTTTTGACATCCCATCTGCAAGATTTTATAAATAGTGCAGTAACTGCTAATATAACTCCAACAGACTCTTAGCATCGCTACGAGTGAGAAAGTCTCATCGTAGTCAACTCCTTGAACTTGTCGAAAACATCTTAACGACAAGTCGAGCTTTCTTAATGGTGACATTTACCATCATTGTCCGTCTTCCTTTAAAATCCATCTATACTCAACAGCCTCACGACCATCGAGCTGTTCTTGTCAAAGTCTACACTTTGTTTTCATATATGGATCCTCTCTCGGATTATATGGCCTCGAGCCATTTATCGGAATCCGGGCCCACCACCGCTTCTCCATAGCTCGTAGGTTCATTGTTGTCTAGCAACATGACTTCCAAGACAGGATTACGTACCATTCTGAAGTAGTACGCATCCTTGTCATCCTACGAGGTTTGGTAGTGACTTGATCTGAAGTTTCATGATCACTATCATAAGCTTCCACTTCAATTGATGTAGGTGCCACAAGAACAACTTCCTGTGCCCTGCCACACACTGGTTGAAGAGACGGTTTAATAACCTCATCAAGTCTCCACCATCCTCCCACTCAATTCTTTCGAGAGAAACTTTTCCTCGAGAAAGGACCCGATTCTAGAAACAATCCCTTATTGCTTTCGGATCTGAGACAGGAGGTATACCCAACTGTTTTGGGTGTCCTATGAAGATGCATTTATCCGCTTTGGGTTTGAGCTTATCAGCCTGAAACTTTTCACATAAGCGTCACAGCCCCAAACTTTTAAGAAATGACAGCTTAGGTTTCTCTAAACCATAGTTCATACGGTGTCACCTCATCGGAATTACGTGGTGCCCCTTTTAAAGTGAATGTGGTTGTCTCTAATGCCTAACCCATAAACTATCGTGGTAATTCGATAAGAGACATCATGGTATGCATCATATCCAATAGGGTGCAGTTATGATGTTCGGACACACCATCACACTATGGTGTTCCAGGCTGTATTAGTTGTGAAACAATTTCCACAATGTCTTAATTCTGTGCCAAACTCGTAATTCAGATATTCATCTCTATGATCATATCATAGATCTTTTATCCTCTTGTCACGACTATCTTTCAACTTCACCCTGAAATTACTTGAACCTTTCAATAATTCAGACTCGTGATTCATCAAGTAAATATACTCAACATCTACTCAAATCATCTGTGAAGTAAGAACATAACGATATCCACTACACGCCTCAGCACTCATTGGACTGCACACATCAAAATGTATTACTTCCAACAAGTTGCTTTCTAGTTCCATTTTACTGAAACCGAGGCTTTCAGTCATCTTGCCCATGTGGTATGATTTGCATGTCTCAAGTGATTCAAAAATCAAGTGCGTTCAAACAGTCCATTTGCATGGAGTTTCTTCATGCATATACACCAATAGACATGGTTCGCATGTCTCAAACTTTTCAAAAATGAGTGAGCCCAAAGATCCATCAACATGGAGCTTCCTCATGCGTTTTATACCGATATGACTTACGTGGCAGTGCCACAAGTAGGTGGTACTATCATTACTTTCTTTTGGCATGAACATGTGTATCACCACGATCGAGATTCAATAAACCATTCATTTTAGGTGTAAGACCATTGAAGGTATTATTCAAATAAACAGAGTAACCATTATTCTTCTTAAATGAATAACCGTATTGCGATAGACATAATCCAATCATGTCTATGCTCAACGCAAACACCAATCTTGATGGTAGAGGGAGCGTGCGATGTTTGATCATATCAACATTGGAAATACTTCCAACACATATCGTCAGCTCACCTTTAGCTAGTCTCCGTTTAATCCGTAGCTTTTATTTCGAGTTACTAACACTTAGCAACCGAACCGGTATCTAATACCCTGGTGCTACTAGGAGTACTAGTAAAGTACACATTAACATAATGTATATCCAATATACTTCTATCGACCTTGCCAGCCTTCTTATCTACCAAGTATCTAGGGTAATTCTGCTCCAGTGGTTGTTCCCCTCACTACAGAAGCACTTAGTCTCGGGTTTGGGTTCAACCTTGGGTTTCTTCATTGGAGCAGCAGCTGAATTGCTGTTTCATGAAGTATCCCTTTGTGCCCTTGCCCTTCTTGAAACTAGTGGTTTTACCAACCATCAACAATTGATGCTCCTTCTTGATTTCTACTTTCGTGATGTCAAACATCGCGAATAACTCAAGGATCATCATATATGTCCCTGATATATTATAGTTCATCACGAAGCTCTAGCAGCTTGGTGGTAATGACTTGGAGAAACATCACTGTCTCATCTGGAAGATCAACTCCCACTTGATTCAAATGATTGTTGTATTCAGACAATCTGAGCACAAGCTCAACAATTGAGCTTTTCTCCCTTAGTATGTAGGCTAGAAGAACCGTCGGAGGTCTTATACCTCTTGACATGGGCACGAGCCTGAAATCCCAATTTCAGCCCTCGAAACATCTCATATGTTTCGCGACGTTTCAAAAACGTCTTTGGTGCCTCAATTCTAAACCGTTTAACTGAACTATCACGTAGTTATCAAAATGTGTATGTCAGATGTTCGCAACATCCACAGACAACGTTCGAGGTTCAGCACACTGAGCGGTGCATTAAGGACATAAGCCTTCTACTGTCTGCATAATTGCTACTATCAACTTTCAACTAATTTTTCTCTAGGAACATATCTAAACAGTAGAACTATAGCGTGAGCTACGACATAATTTGCAAAATCCTTTTGACTTTGTTCAGGATAATTAAGTTCATCTTATGAACTCCCACTCAGATAGACATCCCTCTAGTCATCTAAGTGATTACATGATCCGAGTCAACTAGGCCGTGTCCGATCATCACGTGAGACGGACTAGTCAACGTCGGTGAACATCTTCATGTTGATCGTATCTACCATACGACTCATGCTCGACCTTTCGGTCTTCTGTGTTCCGAGGCCATGTCTGTACATGCTAGGCTCGTCAAGTCAACCTAAGTGTTTGCATGTGTTCCGAGGCCATGTCTGTACATGCTAGGCTCGTCAACACCCGTTGTATGTGAACGTTAGAATCTATCACACCCGATCATCACGTGGTGCTTCGAAACGACGAACTTTAGCAACGGTGCACAGTTAGGGGAGAACACTTCTTGAAATTGTTGTAAGGGATCATCTTATTTACTACCGTCGTTCTAAGAAAATAAGATGTATAAACATGATAAACATCACATGCAATCAAATAGTGACATGATATGGCCGTCATCACTTTGCTCCTTTTGATCTCCATCTTCGGGGCTCCATGATCATCATCGTCACCGGCATGACACCATGATCTCCATCATCATGATCTCCATCATCGTGTCTTCTTGAAGTTGTCACGTCATCTATTACTTCTACTACTACAGCTAACGGTTAGCAATAAAGTAAAGTAATTACATAACATTTATGTTGACACGCAGGTCATAAATAAATAAAGACAACTCCTATGGCTCCTGCCGGTTGTCATATTCATCGACATGCAAGTCGTGATTCCTATTACAAGAACATGATCAATCTCATACATCACATATATCATTCATCACATCCTTTGGCCATATCACATCACATGGCATACCCTGCAAAAACAAGTTAGACGTCCTCTAATTGTTGTTTGCATGTTTTACGTGGCTGCTATGGGTTTCTAGCAAGAACGTTTCTTACCTACGCAAAGACCACAACGTGATATGCCAATTGCTATTTACCCTTCATAAGGACCCTTTTCATCGAATCCGATCCGACTAAAGTGGGAGAGACAGACACCCGCTAGCCACCTTATGCAACTAGTGCATGTCAGTCGGTGGAACCAGTCTCACGTAAGAGTACGTGTAAGGTCGGTCCGGGCCGCTTCATCCCACAATGCCGCCGAATCAAGATAAGACTAGTAACGGCAAGCATATTGAACAAAATCAACGCCCACAACTACTTTGTGTTCTACTCGTGCATAGAATCTACGCAATAGACCTAGCTCATGATGCCACTGTTGGGGAACGTAGCAGAAATTCAAAGGAAATTTTCCTACGTATCACCAAGATCTATCTATGGAGAGACTAGCAACGAGTAGAAAGAGAGTTCATCTACATACCCTTGTAGATCGCTAAGCGGAAGCGTTCAAGTGAACGGGGTTGATGGAGTCGTACTCGTCGTGATCCAAATCACCGATGACCAAGTGCCGAACGGACGGCACCTCCGCGTTCAACACACGTACAGCCCGGTGACGTCTCCCACGCCTTGATCCAGCAAGGAGAGAGGGAGAGGTTGAGGAAGACTTCATCCATCAGCAGCACAACGGCGTGGTGGTGGTGGAGGAGTGTGGCTATCCTGCAGGGCTTCGCCAAGCACCACAGGAGAAGAGGAGGAGGAAGAAGAGATGCAGGGCTGCACCAACGAGAGGAGAAGTTCTCATGTGTGTTGGGCTGCCCCTAGACCTCATGTATTTATAGGGGGAAGGGAGGGCTGCGCCCCCTCTAGGGTTTCCACACCCTAGGGGTGGCGGCCAGCCCTAGATGGGAACCAAAGGGGCGGCCAAGAGGGGAGAGAGGGGAAGGAGCCCACTAGGTGGGCCTTAAGGCCCAACTGGACTAGGGTTTGCCCCCTCCCACTCTTCCTTGCGCCTTGGGCCCCTTGTGGGGTGCGCACCAGCCCTCCTAGGGGCTGGTCCCCTCCCACACTTGGCCCACGCAGCCTTCTGGGGTTGGTGGCCCCACTTGGTGGACCCCCGGGACCCTCCCGGTGGTCCCGGTACGTTACCGATAAACCCCGAAACTTTTCCGGTGACCAAAACAGGACTTCCCATATATAAATCTTTACCTCCGGACCATTCCAGAACTCCTCGTGACGTCCGGGATCTCATCCGGGACTCCGAACAACATTCGGTAACCACATACAAACTTCCTTTATAACCCTAGCGTCATCGAACCTTAAGTGTGTAGACCCTACGGGTTCGGGAGACATGCAGACATGACCGAGACGTTCTCTGGTCAATAACCAACAGCGGGATCTGGATACCCATGTTGGCTCCCACATGTTCCACGATGATCTCATCGGATGAACCACGATGTCAAGGACTTAATCAATCCCGTATACAATTCCCTTTGTCTATCGGTACGATACTTGCCCGAGATTCGATCGTCGGTATCCTGATACCTTGTTCAATCTCGTTACCGGCAAGTCTCTTTACTCGTTCTGTAACACATCATCCCGTGATCAACTCCTTGATCACATTGTGCACATTATGATGATGTCCTACCGAGTGGGCCCAGAGACAAATTCCACCTCGATCGTACCGTTGTAGTGCTTAGGCGAAGCCCTGCGTCGGTAGTACATCAAGATCGTCATCACGCCGTCGTGCTGACGGAACTCTTCCTCGATGCTTTGCTGGATCGGAGCCCGAGGAACGTCATCGAGCTGAACGTGTGCTAAGAACTCGGAGGTGCCGGAGTAACGGTGCTTGGATCGGTCGGATCGGGAAGAAGACGTACGACTACTTCCTCTACGTTGTGTGATCGCTTCCGCAGTCGGTCTGCGTTGGTACGTAGACAACACTCTCCCCTCTCGTTGCTGTGCATCACCATGATCTTGCGTGTGCGTAGGAAAATTTTGAAATTACTGCGTTCCCCAACAGTGGCATCCGAGCCTAGGTTTTATGGTTTGATGTTATATGCACGAATAAAACACAAGTGAGTTGTGGGCGATACAAGTCATACTGCCTACCAGCATGTCATACTTTGGTTCGGCGGTATTGTTGGTTGAGATGATCCGGACCAACCTTACGCGTACTCTTACGCGAGACCGGTTCCCGCGACGTGCTTTGCACATAGATGGCTTGCGGAAGACTGTCTCTCCAACTTTAGTTCAACCAAGTGTGACTACGCCCGGTCCTTGAGAAGGTTAAAACGGAGTCTATTTGACGAACTATCGTTGTGGTTTTGATGCGTAGGTGAGATGAGTTCTTACTTAAGCCCGTAGCAGCCACGTAAAACTTGCAACAACAAAGTAGAGGACGTCTAACTTGTTTTTGCAGGGTATGTTGTGATGTGATATGGTCAAGGCATGATGCTGATTTTATTGTATGAGATGATCATGTTTTGTAACTAAGTTATCGGCAACTGGCAGGAGCCATATGGTTGTCGCTTTATTGTATGCAATGCAATCGCTATGTAATGCTTTACTAGATTACTAAATGGTAGTGATAGTCGTGGAAGCATAAGATTGGCGAGACGACAACGATGCTACAATGGAGATCAAGGTGTCGCGCCGGTGACGATGGTGATCATGACGGTGCTTCGGAGATGGAGATCACAAGCACAAGATGATGATGACCATATCATATCACTTATATTGATTGCATGTGATGTTTATCCTTTTATGCATCTTATCTTGCTTTGATTGACGGTAGCATTATAAGATGATCTCTCACTAAATTATCAAGAAGTGTTCTCCCTGAGTATGCACCGTTGCCAAAGTTCGTCGTGCCCAGACACCACGTGATGATCGGGTGTGATAAGCTCTACATCCATCTACAACGGGTGCAAGCCAGTTTTGCACACGTAGAATACTCAGGTTAAACTTGACGAGCCTAGCATATGCAGATATGGCCTCGGAACACAGAGACCGAAAGGTCGAGCGTGAATCATATAGTAGATATGATCAACATGACGATGTTCACCATTGAAAACTACTCCATCTCACGTGATGATCGGTTATGGTTTAGTTGATTTGGATCACGTGATCACTTAGAGGATTAGAGGGATGTCTATCTAAGTGGGAGTTCCTAAGTAATTTGATTAACTGAACTTAAACTTATCATGAACTTAGTACCTGATAGTATCTTGCTTGTTTATGTTGCTTGTAGATAGATGGCTCGTGCTATTGTTCCGTTGAATTTTAATGCGTTCCTTGAGAAAGCAAAGTTGAAAGATGATGGTAGCAATTACACGGACTGGGTCTGTAACCTGAGGATTATCCTCATTGCTGCACAGAAGAATTACGTCCTGGAAGCACCGCTGGGTGACAGGCCTGCTGCTGGAGCAACGCTAGATGTTATGAACGTCTGGCAGAGCAAAGCTGATGAATACTCGATAGTTCAGTGTGCCATGCTTTACGGCTTAGAATCGGGACTTCAACGACGTTTTGAACGTCATGGAGCATATGAGATGTTCCAGGAGTTGAAGTTAATATTTCAAGCAAATGCCCGAATTGAGAGATATGAAGTCTCCAATAAGTTCTATAGCTGTAAGATGGAGGAGAACAGTTCTGTCAGTGAGCATATACTCAAAATGTCTGGGTATAATAATCACTTGATTCAGATGGGAGTTAATCTTCCAGATGATTGCGTCATTGACAGAATTCTCCGATCACTACCACCAAGCTACAAGAGCTTCGTGATGAACTATAATATGCAAGGGATGAACAAGACTATTCCCGAGCTCTTCGCAATGCTGAAAGCTGCGAAGGTAGAAATCAAGAAGGAGCATCAAGTGTTGATGGTTAGCAAGACCACTAGTTTCAAGAAAAAGGGTAAAGGGAAGAAGAAGGGAAACTTCAAGAAGAACAGCAAGCAAGTTGCTGCTCAAGAGAAGAAACCCAAGTTTGGACCTAAGCCTGAAACTGAGTGCTTCTACTGCAAGCAGACTGGACACTGGAAGCGGAACTGCCCCAAGTATTTGGCGGATAAGAAGGATGGCAAAGTGAGCAAAGGTATATGTGATATACATGTTATTGATGTGTACCTTACTAGAGCTCGCAGTAGCACCTGGGTATTTGATACTGGTTCTGTTGCTAATATTGGCAACTCGAAACAGGGACTACGGAATAAGCGGACACTAGCAAAGGACGAGGTGACGATGCGCGTGGGAAACGGTTCCAAAGTCGATGTGATCGCGGTCGGCACGCTACCTCTACATCTACCTTCGGGATTAATATTAGACCTAAATAATTGTTATTTGATGCCAGCGTTGAGCATGAACATTATATCTGGATCTTGTTTAATGCGAGACGGTTATTCATTTAAATCAGAGAATAATGGTTGTTCTATTTAGATGAATAATATCTTTTATGGTCATGCACCTTTGAAGAGTGGTCTATTCTTGTTGAATCTCGAAGATAGTGATACACATATTCATAATGTAGAAGCCAAAAGATGCAAAGTTAATAATGATAGTGCAACTTATTTGTGGCACTGCCGTTTAGGTCATATCGGTGTAAAGCGCATGAAGAAACTCCATACTGATGGGCTTTTGGAATCACTTGATTATGAATCACTTGGTACTTGCGAACCGTGCCTCATAGGCAAGATGACTAAAACACCGTTCTTCGGTACTATGGAGAGAGCAACAGATTTGTTGGAAATCATACATACCGATGTATGTGGTCCGATGAATATTGAGGCTCGCGGCGGATATCGTTATTTTCTCACCTTCACAGATGATTTAAGCAGATATGGGTATATCTACTTAATGAAACATAAGTCTGAAACATTTCAAAAGTTCAAGGAATTTCAGAGTGAAGTTGAAAATCATCGTAACAAGAAAATAAAATTTCTACGATCTGATCGTGGAGGAGAATATTTGAGTTACGAGTTTGGTGTACATTTGAAAAATTGTGGAATAGTTTCGCAACTCACGCCACCCGGAACACCACAGCGTAATGGTGTGTCCGAACGTCGTAATCGTACTTTACTAGATATGGTGCGATCTATGATGTCTCTTACTGATTTACCGCTATCGTTTTGGGGTTATGCTTTAGAGACGGCCGCATTCACGTTAAATAGGGCACCATCAAAATCCGTTGACACGACGCCTTATGAACTATGGTTTGGCAAGAAACCAAAGTTGTCGTTTCTTAAAGTTTGGGGCTGCGATGCTTATGTGAAAAAGCTTCAACCTGATAAGCTCAAACCCAAAGCGGAGAAATGTGTCTTCATAGGATACCCAAAGGAAACTGTTGGGTATACCTTCTATCACAGATCCGAAGGCAAGACATTCGTTGCTAAGAATGGATCATTTCTAGAGAAGGAGTTTCTCTCGAAAGAAGTGAGTGGGAGGAAAGTAGAACTTGACGAGGTAACTGTACCTGCTCCCTTATTGGAAAATAGTACATCACAGAAAACTGTTTCTGCGACACCTATGCCAATCAGTGAGGAAGCTAATGATGATGATCATGAAGCTTCAGAACAAGATACTACTGAACCACGTAGATCAACCAGAGTGAGATCCGCACCAGAGTGGTACGGTAATCCAGTTCTGGAAGTCATGATGCTAGATCATGATGAACCTACGAACTATGAAGAAGCGATGGTGAGCCCAGATTCCGCAAAGTGGCTTGAGGCCATGAAATCTGAGATGGGATCCATGTATGAGAACAAAGTATGGACTTTGGTTGACTTGCCCGATGATCGGCAAGCAATTGAGAATAAATGGATCTTCAAGAAAAAGACTGACGCTGACGGTAATGTTACTGTCTATAAAGCTCGACTTGTCGCAAAAGGTTTTCGACAAGTTCAAGGGGTTGACTACGATGAGACTTTCTCACCCGTAGCGATGCTTAAGTCCGTCAGAATTATGTTAGCAATTGCCGCATTTTATGATTATGAAATATGGCAGATGGATGTCAAAACTGCATTCCTGAATGGATTTCTGGAAGAAAAGTTGTATATGGTACAACCAGAAGGTTTTGTCGATCCAAAAGGAGCTAACAAAGTATGCAAACTCCAGCGATCCATTTATGGACTGGTGCAAGCATCTCGGAGTTGGAATAAACGCGTTGATAGTGTGATCAAAGCATTTGGCTTTATACAGACTTTTGGAGAAGCCTGTATTTACAAGAAAGTGAGTGGGAGCTCTGTAGCATTTCTGATATTATATGTGGATGACATATTGCTAATTGGAAATGATATAGAATTTCTAGATAGCATAAAGGGATACTTGAATAAAAGTTTTTCGATGAAAGACCTCGGGGAAGCTGCATACATATTAGGCATAAAGATCTATAGAGATAGATCAAAACGCTTAATTGGACTTTCACAATGCACATACCTTGACAAAATTTTGAAGAAGTTCAAGATGGATCAAGCAAAGAAAGGGTTCTTGCCTGTGCTACAAGGTGTGAAATTGAGTAAGACTCAATGCCCGACCACTGCAGAAGATAGAGAGAAAATGAAAGATGTTCCCTATGCTTCAGCCATAGGCTCTATCATGTATGCAATGTTGTGTACCAGACCTGATGTGTGCCTTGCTATAAGTTTAGTAGGGAGGTACCAAAGTAATCCAGGAATGGATCACTGGACAGCGGTCAAGAACATCCTGAAATACCTGAAAAGGACTAAGGATATGTTTCTCGTATATGGAGGTGACAAAGAGCTCACCGTAAGAGGTTACGTTGATGCAAGCTTTGACACCGATCCGGACGATTCTAAATCGCAAACCGGATACGTGTTTACTTTAAACGGTGGAGCTGTCAGTTGGTGCAGTTCTAAACAAAGCGTCGTAGCGGGATCTACATGTGAAGCGGAGTACATTGCTGCTTCGGAAGCAGCAAACGAAGGAGTCTGGATGAAGGAGTTCATATCCGATCTAGGTGTCATACCTAGTGCATCGGGTCCAATGAAAATCTTCTGTGACAATACTGGTGCAATTGCCTTGGCAAAGGAATCCAGATTTCACAAAAGAACCAAACACATCAAGAGACGCTTCAACTCCATCCGGGATTTAGTCCAGGTGGGAGACATAGAGATTTGCAAGATACATACGGATCTGAATGTTGCAGACCCGTTGACTAAGCCTCTTCCACGAGCAAAACATGATCAGCACCAAGGCTCCATGGGTGTTAGAATCATTACAGTGTAATCTAGATTATTGACTCTAGTGCAAGTGGGAGACTGAAGGAAATATGCCCTAGAGGCAATAATAAAGTTATTATTTATTTCCTTATATCATGATAAAAGTTTATTATTCATGCTAGAATTGTATTAACCGGAAACATAATACATGTGTGAATACATAGACCAACAGAGTGTCACTAGTATGCCTCTACTTGACTAGCTCGTTAATCAAAGATGGTTATGTTTCCTAACCATGAACAAAGAGTTGTTATTTGATTAACGAGGTCACATCATTAGTAGAATGATCTGATTGACATGACCCATTCCATTAGCTTAGCACCCGATCGTTTAGTATGTTGCTATTGCTTTCTTCATGACTTATACATGTTCCTATAACTATGAGATTATGCAACTCCCGTTTACCGGAGGAACACTTTGGGTACTACCAAATGTCACAACGTAACTGAGTGATTATAAAGGAGTATTACAGGTGTCTCCAATGGTAGATGTTGGGTTGGCGTATTTCGAGATTAGGGTATTGTCACTCCGATTGTCGGAGAGGTATCTCTGGGCCCTCTCGGTAATGCACATCACATAAGCCTTGCAAGCACTGCAACTAATATGTTAGTTGTGAGATGATGTATTACGGAACGAGTAAAGAGACTTGCCGGTAACGAGATTGAACTAGGTATTGGATACCGACGATCGAATCTCGGGCAAGTAACATACCGATGACAAAGGGAACAACGTATGTTGTTATGCGGTCTGACCGATAAAGATCTTCGTAGAATGTGTAGGAGCCAATATGGGCATCCAGGTCCCGCTATTAGTTATTGACCGGAGACGTGTCTCGGTCATGTCTATATTGTTCTCGAACCGTAGGGTCCGCACGCTTAACGTTACGATGACAGTTATTATGAGTTTATGCATTTTGATGTACCGAAGGTTGTTCGGAGTCCCGGATGAGATCACGGACATGACGAGGAGTCTCGAAATGGTCGAGACGTAAAGATTGATATATTGGAAGCCTATGTTTGGGCACCGGAAGTGTTCCGGGTGAAATCCGGATTTTACCGGATTACCGGGAGGGTTACCGGAACCCCCCGGGAGGCAAATGGGCCTATTGGGCCTTAGTGGAAAAGAGAGAAGGGGCAGCCCACAGGCTAGCCGGCCGAACCCCCCTTCCCTAGTCCTATTAGGACTAGGAGAAGGGGCCGGCCCCCCTCTCTTCTCTTTCTCCCGAAGAGTCCTATTAGGAATAGGATTTGGGGAAAGGAGTCCTACTCCCGGTAGGAGTGGGACTCCTCCCTGCGCCTCCCTCCTAGCCGGCCGACCCCCTTGCCCCTGGTCCTTTATATACGGGGGCAGGGGGCACCCCATAGACACACAACTTGATCCTTGAGATCGTTCCTTAGCCGTGTGCGGTGCCCCCTGCCACCAAATTCCACCTCGATCGTACCGTTGTAGTGCTTAGGCGAAGCCCTGCGTCGGTAGTACATCAAGATCGTCATCACGCCGTCGTGCTGACGGAACTCTTCCTCGACGCTTTGCTGGATCGGAGCCCGAGGAACGTCATCGAGCTGAACGTGTGCTAAGAACTCGGAGGTGCCGGAGTAACGGTGCTTGGATCGGTCGGATCGGGAAGAAGACGTACGACTACTTCCTCTACGTTGTGTGATCGCTTCCGCAGTCGGTCTGCGTTGGTACGTAGACAACACTCTCCCCTCTCGTTGCTGTGCATCACCATGATCTTGCGTGTGCGTAGGAAAATTTTGAAATTACTGCGTTCCCCAACATCGTCATCGAGCTGAACGTGTGCTAAGAACTCGGAGGTGCCGGAGTAACGGTGCTTGGATCGGTCGGATCGGGAAGACGTACGACTACTTCCTCTACATTGTGTGATCGCTTCCGCAGTCGGTCTGCGTTGGTACGTAGACAACACTCTCCCCTCTCATTGCTATGCATCACCATGATCTTGCGTGTGCGTAGGAAATCTTTTGAAATTACTACGTTCCCCAACAAAGTGTTCTCCCTGAGTATGCACAGTTGCGAAAGTTCTTCGTGCTGAGACACCACGTGATGATTGGGTGTGATAGGCTCTACATTCAAATACAACGGGTGCAAAACAGTTGCACACGCGGAATACTCAGGTTATACTTGACGAGCCAAGCATATACAGATATGGCCTCGGAACACGGAGACCGAAAGGTCGAACGTGAATCATATAGTAGATATGATCAACATAATGATGTTCACCGATGAAACTACTCCATCTCACGTGATGATCGGACATGGTTTAGTTGATTTGGATCACGTGATCACTTAGAAGATTAGAGGGATGTCTATCTAAGTGGGAGTTCTTAAGTAATATGATTAATTGAACTTAAATTTATCATGAACTTAGTACCTGATAGTATCTTGCTTGTTTATGTTGATTGTAGATAGATGGCTCGTGCTGTTGTTCCATCGAATTTTAATGCGTTCCTTGAGAAAGCAAAGTTGAAAGATGATGGTAGCAATTACATGGACAGGGTCCGTAACTTGAGGATTATCCTCATTGCTGCACAGAAGAATTACGTCCTGGAAGCACCGCTGGGTGCCAGGCCTGCTACTGGAGCAACACCAGATGTTATGAACGTCTGGCAGAGCAAAGCTGATGACTACTCGATAGTTCAGTGTGCCATGCTTTACGGCTTAGAATCGGGACTTCAACGACGTTTTGAACATCATGGAGCATATGAGATGTTTCAGGAGTTGAAGTTAATATTTCAAGCAAATGCCCGGATTGAGAGATATGAAGTCTCCAATAAGTTCTATAGCTGCAAGATGGAAGAGAACAGTTCTGTCAGTGAGCATATACTCAAAATGTCTGGGTATAATAATCACTTGATTCAATTGGGAGTTAATCTTCCAGATGATTGCGTCATTGAAAGAATTCTCCAATCACTGCCACCAAGCTACAAGAGCTTCGTGATGAACTATAATATGCAATGGATGAACAAGACTATTCCCGAGCTCTTCGCAATGCTGAAAGCTGCGGAGGTAGAAATCAAAAAGGAGCATCAAGTGTTGATGGTTAACAAAACCACTAGTTTCAAGAAAAAGGGTAAAGGGAAGAAGAAGGGGAACTTCAAAAAGAACGGCAAGCAAGTTGCTACTCAAGAGAAGAAACCCAAGTCTGGACCTAAGCCTAAAACTGAGTGCTTCTACTGCAAGCAGACTGGTCACTGGAAGCGGAACTGCCCAAAGTATTTGGCGGATAAGAAGGATGGCAAGGTGAACAAAGGTATATGTGATATACATGTTATTGATGTGTACCTTACTAATGCTCGCCGTAGCACCTGGGTATTTGATACTGGTTCTGTTGCTAATATTTGCAAGTCGAAACAGGGACTACGGATTAAGCGAAGATTGGCTAAGGACGAGGTGACGATGCGCGTGGGAAACGGTTCCAAAGTCGATGTGATCGCGGTCGGCACGCTACCTCTACATCTACCTTCGGGATTAATATTAGACCTAAATAATTGTTATTTGGTGCCAGCGTTGAGCATGAACATTATATCTGGATCTTGCTTAATGCGAGACGGTTATTCATTTAAATCAGAGAATAATGGTTGTTCTATTTATATGAGTAATATCTTTTATGGTCATGCACCCTTGAAGAGTGCTCTATTCTTGTTGAATCTCGATAGTGGTGATACACATATTCATAATGTAGAAGCCAAGAGATGCAGAGTTGATAATGATAGTGCAACTTATTTGTGGCACTGCCGTTTAGGTCATATCGGTGTAAAGCGCATGAAGAAACTCCATACTGATGTACTTTTGGAACCACTTGATTATGAATCACTTGGTACTTGCGAACCGTGCCTCATGGGCAAGATGACTAAAACACCTTTCTCCGGTACTATGGAGAGAGCAACAGATTTGTTGGAAATCATACATACAGATGTATGTGGTCCGATGAATATTGAGGCTCGTGGCGGATATCGTTATTTTCTCACCTTCACAGATGATTTAAGCAGATATGGGTATATCTACTTAATGAAACATAAGTCTGAAACATTTGAAAAGTTCAAAGAATTTCAGAGTGAACTGGAAAATCATCATAACAAGAAAATAAAGTTTCTACGATCTGATCGTGGACGAGAGTATTTGAGTTACGAGTTTGGTGTACATTTGAAAAATTGTGGAATAATTTCACAACTCACGCCACCCGGAACACCACAGCGTAATGGTGTGTCCGAACGTCGTAATCGTACTTTTCTAGATATGGTGCGATCTATGATGTCTCTTACTGATTTACAGCTATCATTTTGCGGATACGCTCTATAGACGGCTGCATTCACGTTAAATAGGGCACCATCAAAATCCGTTGAGACGACGCCTTATGAACTATGGTTTGGCAAGAAACCAAAGTTGTCGTTTCTAAAAGTTTGGGGCTGCGATGCTTATGTGAAAAAGCTTCAACCTGATAAACTCGAACCCAAATCGGAGAAATGTGTCTTCATAGGATATCCAAAGGAAACTATTGGATACACCTTCTATCACAGATCCGAAGGCAAGACTTTTGTTGCTAAATTCGGAAACTTTCTTGAGAAGGAGTTTCTCTCGAAAGAAGTGAGTGGGAGGAAAGTAGAACTTGACGAGGTAACTGTACCTGCTCCCTTGTTGGAAAGTAGTACATCACAGAAAACTGTTTCTACGACACCTACACCAATAAGCGAGGAAGTTAATGATAATGATCATGAAACTTCAGAACAAGATACTACTGAACCTCGTAGATCAACCAGAGCAAGATCTGCACCTGAGTGGTATGGTAATCCAGTTCTGGAAGTCATGCTGCTAGATCATGATGAACCTACGAACTATGAAGAAGCGATGGTGAGCCCAGATTCCGCAAAGTGGCTTGAAGCCATGAAATCTGAGATGGGATCCATGTATGAGAACAAAGTATGGACTTTGGTTGACTTGCCCGATGATCGGCAAGCAATTGAGAATAAATGGATCTTCAAGAAAAAGACTGACACTGACGGTAATGTTACTATCTATAAAGCTCGACTTGTCGCAAAAGGTTTTCGACAAGTTCAAGGGGTTGACTACGATGAGACCTTCTCACCCGTAGCGATGCTTAAGTCTGTCCGAATCATGTTAGCAATTGCCGCGTTTTATGATTATGAAATTTGGCAGATGGATGTCAAAACTGCATTCCTGAATGGATTTCTGGAAGAAGAGTTGTATATGATGCAACCGGAAGGTTTTGTCGATCCAAAGGGAGCTAACAAAGTGTGCAAGCTCCAGCGATCCATTTATGGACTGGTGCAAGCCTCTCGGAGTTGGAATAAACGTTTGGATAGTATGATCAAAGCATTTGGTTTTATACAGACTTTTGGTGAAGCCTGTATTTACAAGAAAGTGAGTGGGAGCTCTGTAGCATTTCTGATATTATATGTGGATGACATATTGCTGATTGGAAATGATATGGAATTTCTGGATAGCATAAAGGGATACTTGAATAACAGTTTTTCAATGAAAGACCTCGGTGAAGCTGCTTACATATTAGGCATAAAGATCTATAGAGATAGATCAAGACGCTTAATTGGACTTTCACAAAGCACATACATTGACAAAATTTTGAAGAAGTTCAAAATGGATCAAGCAAAGAAAGGGTTCTTGCCTGTGTTACAAGGTGTGAAGTTGAGTCAGACTCAATGCCCGACCACTACAGAAGATAGAGAGAAAATGAAAGATGTTCCCTATGCTTCAACCATAGGCTCTATCATGTATGCAATGTTGTGTACCAGACCTGATGTGTGCCTTGCAATAAGTTTAGCAGGGAGGTACCAAAGTAATCCAGGAGTGGATCACTGGACAGCGGTCAACAACATCCTGAAATACCTGAAAAGGACTAAGGATATGTTTCTCGTATATGGAGGTGACAAAGAGCTCACCGTAAAAGGTTACGTTGATGCAAGCTTTGACACTGATCCGGACGATTCTAAATCGCAAACCGGGTACGTGTTTACATTAAACGGTGGAGCTGTCAGTTGGTGCAGTTCTAAACAAAGCGTCGTAGCGGGATCTACATGTGAAGCGGAGTACATAGCTGCTTCGGAAGCAGCAAACGAAGGAGTCTGGATGAAGGAGTTCACATCCGATCTAGGTGTCATACCTAGTGCATCGGGTCCAATGAAAATCTTCTGTGACAATACTGGTGCAATTGCCTTGGCAAAGGAATCCAGATTTCACAAGAGGACCAAACACATCAAGAGACGCTTCAATTCCATCCGGGATCTAGTCCAGGTGGGAGACATAGAGATTTGCAAGATACATACGGATCTGAATGTTGCAGACCCGTTGACTAAGCCTCTTCCACGAGCAAAACATGATCAACACCAAGGTTCCATGGGTGTTAGAATCATTACTGTGTAATCTAGATTATTGACTCTAGTGCAAGTGGGAGACTGAAGGAAATATGCCCTAGAGGCAATAATAAAGTTATTATTTATTTCCATATATCATGATAAATGTTAATTATTCATGCTAGAATTGTATTAACCGGAAACATAGTACATGTGTGAATACATAGACAAACTTAGTGTCACTAGTATGCCTCTACTTGACTAGCTCATTAATCAAAGATGGTTATGTTTCCTAACCATGAACAATATGTTGTTATTTGATTAACGAGGTCACATCATTAGTTGAATGATCTGATTGACATGTCCCATTTCATTAGCTTAGCACCCGATCGTTTAGTATGTTGCTATTGCTTTCTTCATGACTTATACATGTTCCTATGACTATGAGATTATGCAACTCCCGTTTACCGGAGGAACACTTTGGGTGCTACCAAACGTCACAACGTAACTGGGTGATTATAAAGGAGTACTACAGGTGTCACAAAAGGTAGATGTTGGGTTGGCCTATTTCGAGATTAGGATTTGTCACTCCGATTGTCGGAGAGGTATCTCTGGGCCCTCTCGGTAATGCACATCACATAAGCCTTGCAAGCACAACAAGTAATATGTTAGTTGTGAGATGATGTATTACGGAACGAGTAAAGAGACTTGCCGGTAACGAGATTGAACTAGGTATTGGATACCGACGATCGAATCTCGGGCAAGTAACATACCGATGACAAAGGGAACAACGTATGTTGTTATGCGGTCTGACCGATAAAGATCTTCGTAGAATATGTAGGAGCCAATATGGGCATCCAGGTCCCGCTATTGGTTATTGACCGGAGATGTGTCTCAGTCATGTCTGCATTGTTCTCAAACCGTAGGGTCCGCACGCTTAACGTTACAATGACAGTTATTATGAGTTTCTGCATTTTGATGTACCAAAGTTAGTTCGGAGTCCCGGATGTGATCACGGACATGACGAGGAGTCTCGAAATGGTCGAGACATAAAGATTGATATATTGGATGACTATATTTGGACACCGGAAGTGTTCCGGATGATTTCGGAGAAACCGGAGAGCCGGAGGGGTTACCGGAACCCCCCGAGGAAGTAATGGGCCTTATTGGGCCTGAGGGGAGAGAGAGGGCAGCAGCCCAAGAGGTGGCGCGCCCCCCCTCAAGGGAGTCCGAATTGGACTAGGAGGGGAGGGCGCCCCCCCCCTTTCCCTCTCCCTCTCCCTCTCTTTCCTTCCCCCCAAGTCTCCTAGTTGGACTACGAAAGGGGAGTCCTACTCCCACTAGGAGGAGGACTCCCCCTCCCTTGGCGCGCCCCATAGGCCGGCCGGCCTCCCCCTTGCTCCTTTATATACGGGGGCAGGGGGGCTCCTCTATACACACAAGTTGATCGTTCCTTAGCCGTGTGCGGTGCCCCCTGCCACCATATTCCACCTCGATCATATCTTTGTAGTGCTTAGGTGAAGCCCTGCGTCGGTAGAACATCAAGATCGTCATCACGCCGTCGTGCTGACGGAACTCCTCCCCGAAGCTTTGCTGAATCGGAGCCCGGGGATCGTCATCGAGCTGTACGTGTGCTAAGAACTCGGAGGTGCCGGAGTAACGGTGCTTGGATCGGTCGGATCGGGAAGAAGACGTATGACTACTTCCTCTACATTGTGTCAACGCTTCCGTTGCGATCTACAAGGGTACGTAGATCATACTCTCCTCTCGTTGCTGTGCATCACCATGATCTTGCGTGTGTGTAGGAAAATTTTGAAATTACTACGTTTCCCAACAACCGGTGCTAAAGGTTCGCCACGAAACGGTACTAATGAAAGCGGCCCGGCTAGCCGTTGGAACCGGCACTAATGTATACATTAGTGCCGGCTCAAATTCAAACTGGCACTAATGTGCTTCACGTTTGACCCTTTTTATACTAGTGTGATGGGATTCTTCTTAATAGCATCCCGCCCTGTGTGGCGAATTTTGTAATGAACGATTGTAATAACATTATTAATTAATTAATGTATGGGGTTTTTTTCAAAAAAATAAAATAAAGGTGCTCTACAGGTATCTTCTAAGGTACTTGTTGGGTTGGCGTATTTCGAGATTAGGATTTGTCACTCCGATTGTCGGAGAGGTATCTCTGAGCCCACTCGGTAGTGCACATCACTATAAGCCTTGCAAGCATTGTAACTAATGAGATAGTTACGGGATGATGTGTTACGGAACGATTAAAGAGACTTGCCGGTAACGAGATTGAACTAGGTATTGAGATACCGACGATCGAATCTCGGGCAAGTAACATACCGATGACAAAGGGAACAACGTATGTTGTTATGCGGTTTTAAAGATCTTCGTACAATATGTGGGAGCCAATATGAGCATCCAGGTTCCGCTATTCATTATTGACAGGCGGCGTGTCTCGGTCATGTCTACATAGTTCTCAAACCCATAGGGTCCGCATGCTTAATGTTCGATGACGGTTATATTACAAGTTTATGTGTTTTGATGTACCAAATGTAGTTCGGAGTCCTGGATGTGATCACGGACATGACGGGGAGTCTCAAAATGGTCGAGAACATAAAGATTGATATATTGGACGACTATATTTGGACACCGGAATGGTTCCGGGTGAGATCGGGATAATACCGGAGCACCTCTCCAAATAGGAAAAGGAGGAGTCCTACTCCCGGTGGGAGGAGGACTCCCCCCTTGGGCGCGCCTCCTCCCCTTGGCCGGCCCTCTCCTCCTCCCCTTTATGTACGGAGGGGGGGGCACCCCATAGACACAACAATTGATCTCTTGATCTCTTAGCCGTGTGCACTGCCCCCCTCCACCATAATCCACCTCGATCATATTGTAGCGGTGCTTAGGCGAAGCCCTGTGTCGGTAGCAACATCATCATCGTCACCATGCCGTCGTGCTGACGGAACTCTTCCTCATAGCTCGGCTTGATCGGAGTTCGAGGGACGTCATCGAGTTGAACGTGTGCAGAACTCGGAGGTGCCGTGCGTTCGGTACTTGATTGGTCGGATCGTGAAGACGTACGACTACATCAACCGCGTTGTGCTAACGCTTCCGCTTTAGGTCTACGAGGGTACATGGACACACTCTCCCCTCTAATTACTATGCATCACCATGATCTTGCGTGTGCGTAGGAATTTTTTTTGAAATTACTACGTTCCCCAACAGTGGCATCCGAGCCAGGTTTTATGCGTTAATGTTATTTGCACGAGTAAAACACAAGTGAGTTGTGGGCGATACAAGTCATACTGCTTACCAGCATGTCATACTTTGGTTCGACATTATTATTGGATGAAGCGGCCCGGACCGACATTACGCGTACGCTTACACGAGACTAGTTCTACCGACGTGCTTTGTGTCGTGGTTCTAAGTCTGACAGTCAGGTAGGGGTGTGTGTATGAAGAGGCTAGACCTTAGCTATTGGGAAGTTGTAAGCACGCAAGGTTTACGAGTTCAGGCCCTTCTCTGAGGAAGTAACAGCCCTACGTCTCGGTGCCCGGAGGCGGTCGATTGGATTATGCGTGAGTAAGATGACAGGGGTGCGAACCCTTCATACTGAGGAGGGGGGTGGCTTATATAGAGTTCGCCAGCCCTCTCCTGCCCTCAGTAATGCAGGGTTTAAGGTACATTTAAGGTGGGCGTTACTGATAACGTCCCTAATAAAGCGTCATGATGATCATAAAGACTACTTAATAGCTGAGCGTTTGCCTGCGAAGTGACTTGAGGTCTCTTGGCGGTCGAGTGGTTGGCTTGTTGGTCGAGTGATAACTTCTTGGTCGAGTGTCTTGAACCCGTCGAGTGGGATACCTTCGAGTTGATTGAAAGGTGACTCCCTCTAAGGATGTCCTATGGTAGGGCTCTTAGGACGGGTCCGTCCCCCTACCATAGGTACATGCCTTCGTCATTAGCCCCCGAACGGATCGAGGCTGGAGTGAGAAAAGGGGTTAGGGACCTTTCCAACCGACCCTTCGGGTTATTATAGGTGCTTCGTTCTGGGTCGACTGTCACGGATGACGTCATTAACCTCTTTCAGTCGCCTTGATCCGTTCCAGGCTTTTCGTTGAATGGATTCTTTTACCTGCGAGGCATCGAGCGCTGGCGTGCGCGGCATTTCCGTTTCGCCAAGTTGTTTTGCATCCGGCGGAGATCGCGGGATTCGGATTTTTTGGGAAGCGCGCGGGACGGGGGCAGCCGCAGTAATCAGGAGCGACAGTGCGAAGGCTCCTCGATCCCCGCGCCGCCTTTTTCGCCACGTACAGTGCGCGCGCCTGCCACGGGATTTGACTGGATAGCTCGGGCCTACCTGCCAGCCACTTGGGAGTGGCCCCTTATAAATAGTTGGCCCGCAGCCTCTCTTCAGTACGCGTGCTCATCTCTTCTGCTCCTCTCTCTGTCTCTCCGTCGCCTCCTCCGCTTCCTTCGCTCTCGCCCCGCCACCACAAAACCAGCTTGAGACCTTGTCGGCAACGATGGTGAAGGGCAAGACGACCGCTCTGGAGCGCGCGAAGAAGGCGGCGGCGGCCGGGAAGGGGAAGAAGTCTGCGCGCGGGGGCTCTTCTTCTCGGACGGCTCTGCCCAAGGGGTGGATCCAGGGCGACTGGATGCCCTCGGTGCTTCATCAGGAGGACCTCGACGACATGGTCGAGGGAGGAGTCATCCTCCACAAGGCGGCGCGTCTTCCGGGGAGAGAAATCGAGCCCCAGCCACGTGACGGTGAGCGCGTCCTCCTGGCGACTCACATTGACCATGGCTTCTCCTTGCCGCCCCACCCTTTTTTCCGCAATTTCCTGAACTTCTTCGGGGCACAGCTCCACCACTTCACTCCGAACTCCATAGTCTATCTCGCCGCTTTTATTTCTATGTGCGAGGCGTTCCTGGGGTGCCGCCCACACTGGGGACTTTTCAAGCATATCTTCACCGTTCGCTCTCAGTCGGTGAAGAAGGCTAAGTCGAGTGACGAGAGGACACAGGTGATCCAGCTGTGCGGGGGCTTGGCGATCCAGACAAGGGGGAAAAGTTGTTTTCCCTCCATCACTTTCCCAGAGTTGGTTCGCGGGTGGCAGGCGACTTGGTTCTACTGCCAGGATCAAGTGACCCCGGGGCAGTCGACTGGACTCCCACCCTTCACCCTCGACCGAGCTGAAAAGCCGGCTTCTCTGAAGGTGACGCCCGAAGAAAAGGCCCAGGTCAAGATACTGGCGGGTCGAGTGGTCGAACTTGTCCGTGAGGGCGTGACGGGGATGGACCTGCTCGAAGTCTTCCTCAAGAGGAGAATCCAACCCCTCCAGGCTCGGGATCACCCGATGTGGTTGTACTCCGGCCTCGAGGACTCCACTCGGGTCCACCCAGAGGAGGTCACCGACGAGATGTTGGAGGGGTGGCTGTCAAGCATTACAGGGAACAAAGACAACCCCCGAGGAGCCAGGAGGGTCGTTCCACTCGACAGCTCTTATGAGGTCGACCAGGTGTGTCTTTGCGTTTTCGACTGAAATCTTGCTTTCTGCATTGGTCTTCTTTTGAGCGAGTCGACTGACTTTCCATTTTGCCTGCTGTCTTTTAGGTGACCACTGAGATGTATTCGACGCCCAACGGGGCGCAGGGGTCGACTGAGGAAGGTGAGGGGAGCGGAGGTGAGAGCGGGGACGACCAGGGCGAGTGGGAGTCAGACGGCGAAGGAGAGGAAGGCGACGACATCTTCTCCAGCGAGGAGGAGGAGGAAGAGGCCGAACCTCCTCGCCCAGAGAGACGATCCAAGCTCGTGCACGACCCGGCGCAGGGACGTGGTCAGGCGACTACCTCCGTTGGGCCATCGTCGAAACGCCCTCGGACCTCTTCTCCAACACCGACTGGGAAGGTTCCCAAGCAACCACGCACGACGCAGTCCAAGCCGCCCAAGACTCTGCCAAAGATGAAGATAACTGTCCCCGTCATCTCCGGGTAACAAGCTTTGACTTCTTTCGTCGATTGGAGGACAGATCCTCAGTCGACTCATTATGCTGAACTGGTTGATTCTTCGAAATTTGCAGTGCTGCTACCTCCGAGGTCTCAGCCAAGGATGACGACCAAGAGATGGGGGACGCTGCAACCTCCAACCCTGGTACGATCATCGACGTTTTGTTTTTTAGTTGACTTGGTCATTTCTTGCAATTCTTGTCGATTGAAAGTTCTTCCTGCAGCTCCTCCTCAAGTTATCGACCTCCTGGATGACGATGACAATGAGCCGCTGAGGATAGGGAGGACCAGGAGGCCGTCGACTGACAGGGTTCCCCAGCCTGCTCCGGCGCCTGAGGCCGCGGCACGGGACAGCGGCGATGCCCCTCGGGCCTCTGTGTCCTTCGCCAATCCCCTGTCGAGTGCGCAGCCTTCGGCGTCGGCTGCCAATCCGACTGCCAATCCTCTGTCGAGTGCACAGCCCTCGGCGTCGACTGCCGATCCGACTTCACTCTTTGTCGCGTACTCTGCCCCTGAAGATGAAGTGGCCGCTGCGAAGGAGGCCATACACCAGGCAGGGGTCATGATGGAGCAGGTGAAGAGGGCTCGGGAGGCCAGCCAGGCGACTTACGACGCGAGTTCGGCGCTTCAGAGTAACGTCCAGGTCAGTTGACTTGATGTTTGTTTGTTTGAAGAGTCTTTCTCTCTCTTTCTTTTCCTTTTTTGAAGATCTTTGTATCTATACTTGTACACCCAGTGGGTGTGTTTTCTCTTTGGTTGAACCAGTGGGGGCACGCTGAGTGCACCCACTGGGTGTAGTCCCCGAGACTACGGTGGACTGCTGGCAGTCGACTGTAGTCTGTATATTGTGTTTGTGAATCTGTACTTCTTCACTCGGTTTGGTCTGCCAGGTCGAGTGGTTCGTGTCCTGTCGACTGTGTGCAGTCGTTTTTTTTTTGGTCGAACCAGTGGGGGCACGCTGAGTGCACCCACTGGGTGTAGTCCCCGAGACTACGGTCGAATATTTTTGATTCGGCTGTGGTCTTAGAAACGTCACCATTGTTCCTTAGTTACTCGGGAGCAACTTATCTCGAACGTCTGTCGGCTGGTTTTTTCTTTTGCAGAGATCTTGCGAACTTGTCCCTTGTTATGCTGAATTGGAGAAGCAGAAGATTCAGCTGGACCTTGATTTAGAGCTGGCCAGGACGGAGTTGCAGAAGGTCAGGGAGGGCGCCGCAGGTAAAGCGACTTTGTCGACTGGTTCTGTTTTCAGGCTTGGGCATTCCTTTGCTGTTTCTGATTCAATCGCCGTTTCTTTGTAGGAGAATTGGAAAGAGCGTTGGCGAGGAAGGACCAGGACCTGGCTGTTGCCCATAAGGCGGCTGACGACAAGATGGCTCTGGCCGAACAGAAGCTGGCTTCGGTCGACCAGTTGGAGCAAGAGAACATTAGGTTGCAGGCCGCTCTGACTGATGCCAACAAGCTGACTGCCAGTTGGAAGAAGAAGAACCTCCTCTTGGGTGAGGAGATGGAAGGCGTCGCCCGTAGGAGGGACGACCTGGAGAGCTTCCTGAGGAGCCTCGCCAAGAGGCTGTACATCAAACTTGAAGGTGCACATCTAATTTTGACTATTTTGTACTTTTTGTGTCGACTCAATCTTGTGGTCGTTGGCTTATTTTTAGGTCTTGTGTGCAGAATTCTGTCAGAACTTCGAAGAGGAGACCGGGCGGATCGAAACGGGTCTTGACCCAATCAATTCTCCGGTGAAAGACGACACTGCCATGAACTTGCTCCGACTGGAATCTCGAATCGACGGCACCGTGGATTACCTGGCTCGACTGAAGGTTGCCGTGTCGTGGATCGACTCGACACTTTGGCCAGAAT
The DNA here is from genome assembly GCA_034509565.1 of Triticum monococcum. NCBI lineage: Eukaryota > Viridiplantae > Streptophyta > Magnoliopsida > Poales > Poaceae > Triticum > Triticum monococcum. The sequence continues at coordinate 5,765,769 of CM067847.1, read as the reverse complement.
CTGCGCTCCAGAACGATCTCGAGTCTCTTATGGCTCGACTTGACAAAATCCCATATCGAGTGCAGGAGTGGAAGAAGTCCTCTGCCCGGTGCGGCGCTGACGTGGCTCTATCCTTAGTCCGCGTTCATTGCAAGGAGGCGCGAGAAGAAATGCTGGCCGCCATCCAAGTCGCCAATACCAAGAGGCACAGCTTCCAGGACTTCATGGAGACCTTCATCGCTGCAGCTACTCGCATTGCGGACGGGATCGACCTGGATGAGTTCGTCGCTCCTGCCAGCCCTCCTCTTAAGGAGTGACAAAACTTTTTATGCCTTTCCTTAAATTAGCCTCGGGATGCCGAGTGGACTTGTAGTCGTTTAAACTCTGCTGAGCTGAGGGCTCGAGTACTTTGATTCGGGGCCCGGGGCCTTTTATGCTTTATCCGAACTTTATTTTTGCTGAATGTCTCTGTGGTCTGGAACTGTGGTGAGAGCCTTGATGGCCGACCCCCACCCTGTCGTTGTACATTGTATTTGTGGCGGAGCTCTCGGGAAAAGGTGGTAGTCGACCCACACCCCGTTGTTGTACATTGTATTTGTGGCGGAGCTCTCGGGAGAAGGTGTCAGTCGACCCACACCCCGTTGTTGTACATTGTATTTGTGGCGGAGCTCTCGGGAAAAGGTGGCAGTCGACCCACACCCCGTTGTTGTACATTGTATTTGTGGCGGAGCTCTCCACTCGATAGGAATTTTCAAACTTAGGCGAGTGTCTGACTGCAGCTAAGTCTCTTCGCGGAGAACTTAAGCGAGTGCTGAACTGCAGCTAAGCCCCCGAGTGGGAGGATTGCTCTCCACTCGGTAGGATTTTTCAAACTTAGGCGAGTGTCTGACTGCAGCTAAGTCTCTTCGTGGAGAACTTAGGCGAGTGCTGAACTGCAGCTAAGCCCCCAAGTGGGAGGATTGCTCTCCACTCGGTAGGAATTTTCAAACTTAGGCGAGTGTCTGACTGCAGCTAAGTCTCTTCGCGGAGAACATAGGCGAGTGCTGAACTGCAGCTAAGCCCCCGAGTGGGAGGATTGCTCTCCACTCGATAGGATTTTTCAAACTTAGGCGAGTGTCTGACTGCAGCTAAGTCTCTTCGTGGAGAACTTAGGCGAGTGCTGAACTGCAGCTAAGCCCCCGAGTGGGAGGATTGCTCTCCACTCGGTAGGAATTTTCAAACTTAGGCGAGTGTCTGACTGCAGCTAAGTCTCTTCGTGGAGAACTTAGGCGAGTGCTGAACTGCAGCTAAGCCCCCGAGTGGGAGGATTGCTCTCCACTCGGTAGGAATTTTCAAACTTATGCAAGTGTCTGACTGCAGCTAAGTCTCTTCGTGGAGAACTTAGGCGAGTGCTGAACTGCAGCTAAGCCCCCGAGTGGGAGGATTGCTCTCCACTCGGTAGGATTTTTCAAACTTAGGCGAGTGTCTGACTGCAGCTAAGTCTCTTCGTGGAGAACTTAGGCGAGTGCTGAACTGCAGCTAAGCCCCCGAGTGGGAGGATTGCTCTCCGCTCGGTAGGATTTTTCAAACTTAGGCGAGTGTCTGACTGCAGCTAAGTCTCTTCGTGGAGAACTTAGGCGAGTGCTGAACTGCAGCTAACCCCCGAGTGGGAGGATTGCCCTCCACTCGGTAGGATTTTTCAAACTTAGGCGAGTGTCTGACTGCAGCTAAGTCTCTTCGTGGAGAACTTAGGCGAGTGCTGAACTACAGCTAAGCCCCCGAGTGGGAGGATTGCTCTCCGCTCGGTAGGATTTTTCAAACTTAGGCGAGTGTCTGACTGCAGCTAAGTCTCTTCGTGGAGAACTTAGGCGAGTGCTGAACTGCAGCTAAGCCTCCGAGTGGGAGGATTGCTCTCCACTCGGTAGGATTTTTCAAACTTAGGCGAGTGTCTGACTGCAGCTAAGTCTCTTCGTGGAGAACTTAGGAGAGTGCTGAACTGCAGCTAAGCCCCCGAGTGGGAGGATTGCTCTCCACTCGGTAGGATTTTATTTTTCAAATTTAGGTGAACCGGATTCGCAGCTAAGCCACACACTGGGGGATTTCGGATACATACAACAGTGACAACAATTATTGGAGCACTCTTATTTCTGATAAAAATGAACCCTAGGAGTTTTTCTTATTACATCTGGTTTGAGAGCGGCCTTAAGTGTAAAAGGGGCGGAGAAGCTCCGCGTTCCAAGCTCGAGGTTCGTCGATCTGTCGATCAACATTGTAAAGGTGATATGCTCCGTTGTGAAGGACTCTGGTGACGATGAAGGGGCCTTCCCAAGTGGGAGCGAGCTTGTGAGGTTTCTGTTGATCCACTCGGAGGACCAAATCTCCTTCTTGAAAAGCTCGACTTTTCACGTTCCGGGCGTGGAATCGACGCAAGTCCTGCTGGTAAATGGTCGATCTGATCATTGCCATCTCCCTCTCTTCCTCCAAGAGGTCGACTGCGTCTTGCCGGGCCTGCTCTGCTTCATCTTCGGTGTAAAGTTCAACTCGGGGCGCATTATGAAGGAGATCGCTTGGCAGGACAGCTTCGGCTCCATAAACCAGGAAGAACGGGGTCCTTCCAGTCGACCGGTTAGGGGTGGTCCTTAATCCCCATAGCGCTGACGGAAGCTCGTCGACCCAAGCACCCGCCGCGTGCTTGACATCGCGCATCAGCCGGGGTTTTAGCCCTTTGAGGATTAGACCATTTGCCCTTTCAGCCTGTCCGTTCGACTGGGGGTGAGCGACTGAGGCGTAGTCGACTCGTGTGCCTTGAGAAGCGCAAAATGCCCTGAATTCGTCCGAATCAAAGTTTGACCCATTATCAGTGATGATGCTGTGTGGGACTCCATATCTGAATGTCAACCCTCTGATGAAACTGATAGCGGTGCCAGCGTCAAGGCTCTTTATGGGCTTAGCCTCGATCCATTTGGTAAACTTGTCGACTGCCACAAGCACGTGAGTGAACCCGCTCCTGCCAGTTCTCAAGGGGCCAACCATGTCCAATCCCCAGACGGCAAAGGGCCAGACGAGCGGAATGGTTTTCAGGGCTGACGCGGGCTTGTGTGACATGTTGGAGTAGAACTGGCAGCCCTCGCACCTGTCGACTATCTCTTTCGCCATCTCATTTGCCCTTGGCCAATAAAATCCAGCCCGGTATGCTTTAGCCACAATGGTCCGAGAGGACGCATGGTGTCCGCAGGTTCCCGAGTGGATATCGTTGAGGATTATTTGACCTTCTTCTGGCGTTATGCATTTCTGGCTGACTCCGGTCGCACTTTCTCTGTACAGCTGTCCCCTTATGACTGTGAAGGCCTTAGATCGGCGGACGATCTGTCGAGCCTCCTCCTCGTCCTCCGGGAGTTCTTTCCTTAGGATATATGCAATGTATGGTATCGTCCAGTCGGGGGTGACTGCCAAGACTTCCATGATCAGGTCGACTACTGCAGGTACTTCAACACGGGTCGGCGGCACTTTTCGGCTGCGGGGCTTCTTCTGTGAAAGGATCTTCTTGTACTGACGGCGAGTGAATGTGTTCCAAGAACACGTTGCTTGGAATGGCTTCTCTCTTGGAGCCTATCTTTGCCAAGTCGTCAGCTGCCTGGTTTTTCAGTCGAGGGATGTGGTGGAGTTCCAACCCCTCGAACTTCTTCTCTAGCTTCCGTACTGCATTGCAGTATCCAGTCATTGCCGGACTCCTGACATCCCATTCCTTCATCACTTGATTAACCACCAGATCTGAGTCGCCATAGACCATGAGGCGACGGACGCCGAGTGAAATGGCCATGCGCAACCCATACAAAAGTGCTTCATACTCTGCTTCGTTATTGGAGGAATCGAAGTGAATCTGGAGAACGTATCTGAGCTTATCTCCTCGGGGGGAGACCAGAACTACCCCCGCGCCCGAACCATTCAGCATCTTGGATCCATCGAAGAACATAGTCCAGTGTTCCGAGTGAACTTGAGCCGGAAGTTGCTGTTCAATCCACTCGGCAATGAAATCCACGATCGCTTGAGACTTGATGGCTTTCTTTGCTTCAAACTTGATGTCTAAAGGAAGGAGTTCAATCGCCCACTTGGCCACTCGACCAGTTGCATCTCTGTTATGCAAGATCTCCGATAATGGGGCGTCGCTGACGACTGTAATGGAATGGTCAGAGAAATAATGTGCAACTTTCTTCGTGGTCATGTAAATCCCATATACAAGCTTCTGGTAGTGGGGGTATCTCTGTTTTGAAGGGGTCAAAACTTCAGACACATAATAAACAGGGCGTTGAACTTTGAAAGCCTTCCCTTCCTCTTCTCTCTCTACCGTAAGTACTGTACTGACAACTTGTCCCGTGGCTGCAATATAAAGCAGCAGAGGCTCTTTGCTGATTGGAGCAGCTAGCACCGGCTGGGTGGAGAGCAGAGCTTTGAGCTCTGCAAACGCTGCATCAGCTTCTGGAGTCCATTCGAACTTGTCAGACTTTTTCATCAGTCGGTAAAGAGGCAACGCTTTTTCACCGAGTCGAGAGATGAATCGACTTAAGGCGGCCAAGCAGCCTGTAAGTTTTTGGACATCATGCACATGTACGGGACGCTTCATCCGGAGTATGGTGCCAATTTTTTCAGGATTGGCGTCGATTCCCCGTTCGGAAACGAGAAAACCGAGTAGCTTGCCACCTGGAACTCCGAAAGTGCATTTTGACGGATTAAGCTTGATATCGTACCTCCTGAGGTTGGTGAAGGTTTCAGTAAGGTCAGCCCGTAGGTCGGAACCTTTCCGGGACTTGACCACGATATCGTCCATGTACGCCTCCACATTCCGACTGATTTGAGTGAGTAAACACTTCTGGATCATTCTCATAAATGTGGCTCCGGCGTTCTTGAGGCCAAACGGCATGGTGACGTAACAGAAGCATCCGAATGGAGTGATGAAAGCTGTTTTGATTCCGTCGGGCCCATACAGACGGATCTGATGGTACCCGGAGTAGGCATCTAAAAAAGACAATCTCTCACATCCCGCAGTGGAGTCGACAATTTGGTCGATGCGAGGGAGAGGAAAATGATCTTTCGGGCAGGCCCGATTGATGTGCTTGAAATCAATGCACATGCGGAGTGACTTGTCCTTCTTGGGGACCATGACAACATTGGCGAGCCACTGGGAGTGGTAGATCTCTCGAATGAACTCAGCTGCTAAGAGCCGAGCCACTTCTTCGCTGATAGCTTGTTTTTTCTGGACGGCGGACCGCCGCAGATGTTCCTTCACGGGTTTGAACTTTGAGTCGACTCGCAGGCGGTGCTCAGCCAGCCCCCTGGGAACTCCGGGCATGTCAGAGGGTTTCCATGCGAAGATATCCCAGTTCTCACGGAGGAGCTGGATGAGCGCTTCTTCCTATTTGGAGTCGAGCGTCGTTGAGATGTGAGTCGGAGCTGCGTCGGGGTCGGTCGGGTGAATGTGGACCGTCTTCATTTCGCCGGCCGACTGAAAAGCTGATTCGGAGGCAGGCTTCTTAGCCCGCAGCAATTCACTCGGGTCGGCAGTCTTTTGGTATTCTTTCAGCTCGACTACTGCCATCTGAGCGTTGGCGATCTTTGATCCCTTCTGGAAACATTCTTCTGCTTTCTTCCGGTTGCCTGTAACAGTGATCACACCTTTGGGACCAGGCATCTTTAATTTAAGATACACGTAGCATGGTCGAGCCATGAAGCGTGCATAAGCCGGCCTGCCCAAGATGGTGTGATAAGCACTCTGGAAGTCCACAACTTCAAACGTTAACTTTTCCTTGCGGTAATTCTTTGAATCACCAAAAACCACATCAAGAGCAATCTGGCCGAGTGACTCGGCTTTCTTCCCAGGAATGACTCTGTGGAAGCTCATGTTACTGGCGCTGAGTCTGGACATTGGAATGCCCATTCCTTTCAAGGTTTCCGCGTACAGTATGTTCAGGCCACTGCCACCGTCCATCAGGACTTTGGTCAGTCGAGTGCCTTTGACAACTGGGTCGACCACCAAAGCTTACCTCCCAGGGGTGGCAATGTGTGTTGGATGATCGGATTGGTCGAACGTGATGGCCGTCTGGGACCACTTCAGGTAACTGGGAGTTGCAGGGGCAACCATGTTCACCTCCCAGTTTATGACTTTTAGTCGACTTTTGCTTTCGACATCGGCAAAAATCATCAGGGTGGAATTGACCTGGGGGTATCCATCGTCGCTGTCATCCTTGTCCTCAACCCTGTCCGGCTCTTTCTCTCTATCCTTGGGCTGCTTGCCCTGAAACTGTTGGATCAGGAGCCGGCATTGTCGAGTGGTATGTTTGGGGTAAATAAAATTACCCTCTTCATCTTTCTTGGTGTGGATGTGACATGGAAAATCCAAAACATCATTCCCATCCTGATCCTTGACTTTCTTGGGCTTCCAAGTGCCCTTGGGTTTCCCCTTGAAGTTTACCTGGGCCACGGTCAGGGCCTCCCCGGGAGCGGCTGGCTCGGCCTTCCGCTTCTGCTTCCGACTGGAGTTCCCTCCGGTTTCTTGGGCGACTGACTTAAGTTTGCCGCTTCGGAGTCGGTCTTCGTCTTCTCCATTAGCGTACTTGGTGGCAATCTCCATCATCCGATTAAGGGACATCTCTCCGGTCCGGCCAAATTTCAGATTCAACTCCCTGTACTTGACTCCTTCCTTGAAAGCGCAGACTGCTTGATGGTCAGGCACGTTCTCGACCGAGTGGTGCAGTGTGATCCACCTCTGGATGTATTCCCTCAGTGTTTCATTTGGCTTCTGTACGCAAGACCGCAGCTCTGTAAGGCCCGCAGGGCGCTTGCATGTCCCTTCGAAGGTTGTAACAAACACTCGGGAGAGATCCTCCCAAGTGTAAATGCTGCTGGGCGCCAGCTGATTCAGCCATGCCCTAGCTGAGCCTTCCAACATGAGGGGTAAATGCTTCATGGCCACCTCGTCGTTGCCGCCGCCGATCTGCACAGCCACTCGGTAATCTTCGAGCCACGTGTCAGGCTTGGACTCGCCGGTGAACTTGCTGATTCCAGTCGCTAGCCGGAAGTTAGGTGGGATCACCGCGGCCCTGATGGCTCGACTGAAACACTCAGGCCCCGAGGCGTGTGCCCTGCCGCCGGTGGGCGTATCTCTGTTGTGGCCCTCTCGATGGGCCCTGTTTTTGTCCACCAGTCCTTGAACGAGGATGGATCTCGCATCAAAGCCTGGGTCTCTGGGGTCGACTGGGCTCCTCTGCCCAGTATGATGGGGGTGCCTGTCGTCTCGACGCTGAGGTGCATATGATACGCTCCGCGGAGGAGGGGACGGCACCCGACGCCCATCATCACTGTCGGGTCGGTGATCATATTGCTCGTTCCTCCTATACCGATCGTGCCGGTCTCCACGCCCCTCACGCCTCGGGGGCGATCTCGGGCTGTGAGCCGACTAGACGGTCTCCGTTGCGACGGATCGACTGTGGATCCTGTCCCGCGACTGAGAGACGGCGGAATTCTGATTCCCCGCTGCTCGGAGCAATGCTCTGATCTGCAGCAATCCTCTTCCGGCCTCCGACTGGGAGGGCTGGATCGACTCCGCTATGCGGGCCGCGGCAGCCAGGTTCTGAACCGGAGTTCGGTACACCTGTGGTGGCGGGAAGAGCTGCCGTCGACTGGGTTCGGGTGCCTGCTGGCGTCGACTGGACTCGGGAGCCTGTTGGCGTCGACTGGACTCGGGAGCCCGCTGACGCGCCCGCTCGTCGAGAGCCCGCTGTAGATTCTCCAGTCAAGTGCGTTCGGCCAGATTAGCCAAGCGCGCATCCTCCAAGGCCCGGGCCTCGGGGGTTTCTCCAACAATAGGTGTGTAGAGCGCGTCCATGTTCCGGCGACGAAGCTCTTCCCGTTGCAACGATGTAAGAGGCTCGGGAAGGTACTCGTCGTGAGGGTGCGACGGATCGCCCCTGTCGGCACCATCATCAGCGCGAGGGAATCCAGGGGGACTGCGTGTCCCCTCGACTGCCAGGACCTCCGCCAGGGGGTCGCTGCTGTCGCACTCGGAAGCGGACTCCATGGAGCCAGTCGACAGATCGAACAGGCCGCAGAGGGATTCGTCAGGCTCAATTGTAGCAACCTGCTGGGTCGCCGACTGGCGGGCTACGGCGTGCTTCATCCACCGCTGGAGCCTCGACCGACCCGAGCGCTTGCGCTGGCGGGAGACAGGACGGGGGGATGGCACGGGAGTCAACCGATATGGGGTCGATGGCTGCCTCAGGAGGACGCCACGGACGCACGCGCGGAAGTGCGTCGCACCGCGGACGGGGAGCGCGTCGACGTCAAGCGGCGCTTCCTGGAGCCAAGCGGAGTCGTCGGCGATGAAAGCAAGTCGGCCGAGACGGATCTCGCGGCCCTCCGCCAAAGCTCCGCAGGAAAACATGATCGAGTGGATCGGAAAAATCGCAACTTCTCCAAGTAGGCGCTAAGACTAATGCCCCATGGTGGGCGCCAACTATCGTGGTTCTAAGTCTGACAGTGAGGTAGGGGGTGTGTATGAAGAGGCTAGACCTTAGCTATTGGGAAGTTGTAAGCACGCAAGGTTTACGAGTTCAGGCCCTTCTCTGAGGAAGTAACAGCCCTACGTCTCGGTGCCCGGAGGCGGTCGATTGGATTATGCGTGAGTAAGATGACAGGGGTGCGAACCCTTCATACTGAGGAGGGGGGTGGCTTATATAGAGTTCGCCAGCCCTCTCCTGCCCTCAGTAATGCAGGGTTTAAGGTACATTTAAGGTGGGCGTTACTGATAACGTCCCTAATAAAGCGTCATGATGATCATAAAGACTACTTAATAGCTGAGCGTTTGCCTGCGAAGTGACTTGAGGTCTCTTGGCGGTCGAGTGGTTGGCTTGTTGGTCGAGTGATAGCTTCTTGGTCGAGTGTCTTGAACCCGTCGAGTGGGATACCTTCGAGTTGATTGAAAGGTGACTCCCTCTAAGGATGTCCTATGGTAGGGCTCTTAGGACGGGTCCGTGCCCCTACCGTAGGTACATGCCTTCGTCACTTTGCACATAGGTGGCTGGCGGGTGTCAGTTTCTCCAACTTTAGTTGAACCGAGTGTGGCTACGCCCGGTCCTTGAGAAGGTTAAAACAGCACTAACTTGACGAACTATCGTCGTGGTTTTGATGCATAGGTAAGAACGGTTCTTGCTCAGCCCATAGCAGCCACGTAAAACTTGCAACAACAAACTAGAGGACGTCTAACTTGTTTTTGCAGGGCATGTTGTGATGTGATATGGTCAAGGCATGATGCTATATTTTATTGTATGAGATGATCATGTTTTGTAACCGAGTTATCGGCAACTGGCAGGAGCCATATGGTTGTCGCTTTATTGTATGCAATGCAATCGCCCTGTAATGCTTTACTTTATCACTAAGCGGTAGCGATAGTCGTAGAAGCATAAATTGGCGAGACGACAAACGATGCTACGATGGAGATCAAGGTATCGCGTCGGTGACGATGGTGATCATGACGGTGCTTCGGAGATGGAGATCACAAGCACAAGATGATGATGGCCATATCATATCACTTATATTGATTGCATGTGATGTTTATCTTTTATGCATCTTATCTTGCTTTGATTGACGGTAGCATTATAAGATGATCTCTCATTAAATTTCAAGGTATAAGTGTTCTCCTTGAGTATGCACCGTTGTGAAAGTTCTTTGTGCTGAGACACCACGTGATGATCGGGTGTGATAGGCTCTACGTTCAAATACAACGGGTGCAAAACAGTTGCACACGCAAAATACTCAGGTTAAACTTGACGAGCCTAGCATATGCAGATATGGCCTCGGAACACTGAGACCGAAAGGTCGAGCGTGAATCATACAGTAGATATGATCAACATAGTGATGTGCACCATTGAAACTACTCCATCTCACATGATGATTGGATATGGTTTAGTTGATTTGGATCACGTGATCACTTAGATGATTATAGGGATGTCTATCTAAGTGGGAGTTCTTAAAGTAATATGATTAATTGAACTTAAATTTATCATGAACTTAGTACCTGATAGTATTTTCCTTGTCTATGTTGATTGTAGATAGATGGCCCGTGATGTTGTTCTGTTGAATTTTAATGCGTTCCTTGAGAAAGCAAAGTTGAAAGATGATGGTAGCAATTACACGGACTGGGTCCGTAACTTCAGGATTATCCTCATTGCTGCATAGAAGAATTACGTCCTGAAAGCACCGCTAGGTGCCAGACCAGCTGCAGGAGCAACACCAGATATTATGAACGTCTGGCAGAGCAAAGCTGATGACTACTTGATAGTTCAGTGTGCCATGCTTTACGGCTTAGAACCAGGACTTCAACGATGTTTTGAACATCATGGAGCATATGAGATGTTTCAGGAGTTGAAGTTAATATTTCAAGCAAATGCCCGGGTTGAGAGATATGAAGTCTCCAATAAGTTCTACAGCTGCAAGATGGAGGAGAATAGTTCTGTCAGTGAGCATATACTCAGAATGTCTGGATATAACAATCACTTGATTCCACTGGGAGTTAATCTTCCGGATGATAGCGTCATTAACGGAATTCTTCAATCACTGCCACCAAGCTACAAGAGCTTCATGATGAACTATAATATGAAAGGGATGGATAAGACGATTCCCGAGCTCTTCGCAATGCTAAAGGCTGCGGAGGTAGAAATCAAGAAGGAGCATCAAGTGTTGATGGTCAACAAGACCACCAGTTTCAGGGAAAAGGGAAAAGGGAAGAAGAAAGGGAACTTCAAGAAGAACAGCAAACAAGTTGCTGCTCAGGAGAACAAACCCAAGTCTGGACCTAAGCCTGAGATTGAATGCTTCTACTGCAAACAGACTGGTCACTCGAAGCGGAACTGCCCCAAGTATTTGGTGGATAAGAAGGATGGCAAGGTGAACAAAGGTATATGTGAAATACATGTTATTGATGTGTACCTTACTAATGCTCGCAGTAGCACCTGGGTATTTGATACTGGTTCTGTTGCTAATATTTGCAACTCGAAACAAGGACTACGGATTAAGAGAAGATTGGCTAAGGACGAGGTGATGATGCCCGTGGGAAATGGTTCCAAAGTCGATGTGATCGCGGTCGGCACACTACCTTTACATCTACCTTCGGGATTAGTTTTAGACCTGAATAATTGTTATTTGGTGCCAGCGTTGAGCATGAACATTATATCTGTATCTTGTTTGATGCGAGACGGTTATTCATTTAAATCAGATAATAATGGTTGTTCTATTTATATGAGTAATATGTTTTATGGTCATGCACCCTTGAGGAGTGGTCTATTTATATTAAATCTCGGTAGTAGTGATACACATATTCATAATATTGAGGCCAAAAGATGCAGAGTTGATAATGATAGTGCAACTTATTTGTGGCACTGCCGTTTAGGTCATATTGGTGTAAAGCGCATGAAGAAACTCCATTCCGATGGACTTTTGGAATCACGTGATTATGAATCACTTGGTATTGCGAACCATGCCTCATGGGCAAGATGACTAAAACGCCGTTCTCCGGAACTATGGACCGAGCAACAGATTTGTTGGAAATCGTACATACAGATGTTGTGGTCCGATGAATGTTGAGGCTCGCGGCGGGTATCGTTATTTTCTCACCTTCACAGATGATTTAAGCAGATATGGGTATATCTACTTAATGAAACATAAGTCTGAAACATTTGAAAAGTTCAAAGAATTTCATAGTGAGGTTGAAAATCATCGTAACAAGAAAAATAAAGTTTCTACGATCTGATCGTGGAGGAGAATATTTGAGTTACGAGTTTGGTCTTCATTTGAATCTATGCGGAATAGTTTCGCAACTCGCGCCACCCGGAACACCACAGCGTAATGGTGTGTCCGAACGTCGTAATCGTACTTTACTAGATATGGTGCGATCTATGATGTCTCTTACTGATTTACCGCTATCATTTTGGGGTTATGCTTTAGAGACGGCTGCATTCACGTTAAATAGGGCACCATCGAAATCCATTGAGACGACGCCTTATGAACTGTGGTTTGGCAAGAAACCAAAGTTGTCGTTTCTTAAAGTTTGGGGCTACGATGCTTATGTGAAAAAGCTTCAACCTGATAAGCTCGAACCCAAATCGAAGAAATGTGTCTTCATAGGATACCCAAAGGAAACGGTTGGGTACACCTTCTATCACAGATCTTAAGGAAATACTTTTGTCACTAAATTTGGATCCTTTCTAGAGATGAGTGGGAGGAAAGTAGAACTTGATGAGGTAACTTTACCTGCTCCCTTGTTGGAAAATAGTTCATCACAGAAACCGGTTCCTGTGACGTCTATATCAATTAGTGAGGAAGTTAATGATGATGATCATGAAACTTCAGATCAAGTTGCTACTGAACCTCGTAGGTCAACCAGAGTAAGATCCGCACCAGAGTGGTACGGTAATCCTGTTCTGGAGGTCATGTTATTAGACCATGACGAACCTACGAACTATGAAGAAGCGATGGTGAGCCCAGATTCCGCGAAATGGCTTGAGGCCATGAAATCTGAGATGGGATCCATGTATGAGAACAAAGTGTGGACTTTGGTTGACTTGCCCGATGATCGGCAAGCCATTGAGAATAAATGGATCTTCAAGAAGAAGACTGACGCTGACGGTAATGTTACTGTCTATAAAGCTTGACTTGTTGCAAAAGGTTTTTGACAAGTTCAAGGGATTGACTACGATGAGACTTTCTCACCCGTAGTGATGCTTAAGTCTGTCCGAATCATGTTAGCAATTGCCGCATTTTATGATTATGAAATTTGGCAAATGGATGTCAAAACTGCATTCCTGAATGGATTCCTGGAAGAAGAGTTATATATGATGCAACCGGAAGGTTTTGTCGATCCAAAGGGAGCTAACAAAGTGTGCAAGCTCCAACGATCCATTTATGGACTGGTGCAAGCCTCTCAGAGTTGGAATAAATGCTTTGATAGTGCGATCAAAGCATATGGTTTTATACAGACTTTTGGAGAAGCCTGTATTTACAAGAAAGTGAGTGGGAGCTCTGTAGCATTTATGATATTATATGTGGATGAAATATTGCTGATTGTAAATGATATAGAATTTCTGGATAGCATAAAAGGATACTTGAATAAGAGTTTTTCAATGAAAGACCTCGGTGAAGCTTCTTACATATTGGGCATCAAGATCTATAGAGATAGATCAAGACGATTAATTGGACTTTCACAAAGCACATACCTTGATAAAGTTTTGAAGAAGTTCAAAATGAATCAAGCAAAGAAAGGGTTCTTGCTTGTGTTACAAGGTATGAAATTGAGTAAGACTCAATGCCCGACCACTGTGGAAGATAGAGAGAAGATGAAAGATGTTCCCTATGCTTCAGCCATAGGCTCTATCATGTATGCAATGCTGTGTACCAGACCCGATGTGTGCCTTGCTATTAGTATAGCAAGGAGGTACCAAAGTAAACCAGGAGTGGATCACTGGACAGTGGTCAAGAACATCCTGAAATAACTGAAAAGGACTAAGGATACGTTTGTCGTTTATAGAGGTGACAAAGGGCTCGTAGTAAATGGTTACGTCGGTGCAAGCTTTGGCACTGATCCGGACGATTCTAAATCGCAAACCGGATACGTGTTTATATTGAACGGTGCAGCTGTTAGTTGGAGCAGTTCTAAACAGAGCGTCGTGGTGGGATCTACGTGTGAAGCGGAGTACATTGCTGCTTCGGAAGCAGCAAATGAAGGAGTCTGGATGAAGGAGTTCATATCCGATCTAGGTGTCATAGCTAGTGTATCGGGTCCAATGAAAATCTTTTGTGACAATACTCGTGCAATTGCCTTGGCAAAGGAATCCAGATTTCACAAGAGAACCAAGCACATCAGGAGACGCTTCAACTCCATACGGGATCAAGTCCAGGTGGGAGACATAGAGATTTGCAAGATACATACGGATCTGAATGTTGCAGACCCGTTGACTAAGCTTCTTCCATAATCAAAACATGATCAACACCAAAGCTCCATGGGTGTTAGAATCATTACTGTGTAATCGAGATTATTGACTCTAGTGCCAGTGGGAGACTGAAGGAAATATGCCCTAGAGGCAATAATAAAGTTATTATTTATTTCCTCATCTCATGATAAATACTTATTATTCATGCTAGAATTGTATTAACCGGAAACATAATACTTGTGTGAATACATAGACAAACAAAGTGTCACTAGTATGCCTCTACTTGACTAGCTTGTTGATCAAAGATGGTTACGTGACATGAGTTGTCATTTGATTAACGAGATCACATCATTAGGAGAATGATGTGATTGACTTGACCCATTCCGTTAGCTTAGCACTTGATCGTTTAGTATGTTGCTATTGCTTTCTTCATGACTTATACATGTTCCTATGACTATGAGATTATGCAACTCCCGTTTACCGGAGGAACACTTTGTGTGCTACCAAACGTGACAACGTAACTGGGTGATTATAAAGGTTCTCTACAGGTGTCTCCGAAGGTAGTTGTTGGGTTGGCATATTTCGAGATTAGGATTTGTCACTCCGATTGTCGGAGAGGTATCTCTGGGCCCACTCGGTAATGTACATCACTATAAGTCTTGCAAGCATTGTAACTAATGAGATAGTTACGGGATGATGTGTTACGAAACGAGTAAAGAGACTTGCCGGTAACGAGATTGAACTAGGTATTGAGATACCGACGATCGAATCTCGGGCAAGTAACATACCGATGACAAAGGGAACAACGTATGTTGTTATGCGGTTTGACCGATAAAGATCTTCGTAGAATATGTGGGAGCCAATATGAGCATCCAGGTTCCGCTATTGGTTATTGACCGGCGATGTGTCTCCGTCATCTCTACATAGTTCTCGAACCCATAGGGTCCGCACGCTTAAAGTTCGATGACGGTTATATGAGTTTATGTGTTTTGATGTACCGAAGGTAGTTCGGAGTCCCGGATGTGATCACGGACATGATGAGGAGTCTCAAAATGGTCGATACATAAAGATCGATATATTGGACGACTATATTTGGACACCGGAATGGTTCAGGGTGAGATCGGGATAATACCGGAGCACCGGAAGGTTATCGGAAACCCCCGGGAGGTATATGGGCCTTAATGGGCTTTAGTGGAAAGGAGGAGAAAGGAGCAAGGGAGGGGGCGCGCCCCCCAAGCCCAATCCGAATTGGGAGGGGGGGCGGCCCCCCCTTTCCTTCCTCCCTCCTTCCTCTTCCTTCCCTCTCCCTCTCCAAATAGGAAAAGGAGGAGTCCTACTCCCGGTGGGAGTAGGACTCCCCCCTTGGGCGCGCCTCCTTGTCTTGGCCGGCCCTCTCCTCCCCCCTTTATATACGGAGGAGGGGGGCTCCCCCATAGACACAACAATTGATCTCTTGATCTCTTAGCCGTGTGCGGTGCCCCCTCCACCATAATCCACCTCGATCATATCGTAGCGGTGCTTAGGCGAAGCCCTGCGTCGGTAGCAACATCATCATCGTCACCACGCCGTCATGCTGAGGAACTCTCCCTCAAAGCTCGGCTGGATCGGAGTTCGAGGGACGTCATCGAGTTGAACGTATGCAGAACTCGGAGGTGTCGTGCGTTCGGTACTTGATTGGTCTGATCGTGAAGACGTACGACTACATCAACCGCGTTGTGCTAACGCTTCCGCTTTCAGTCTACGAGGGTACGTGGACATACTCTCCCCTCTTGTTGCTATGCATCACCATGATCTTGCGTGTGCATAGGAATTTTTTTGAAATTACTATGTTCCCCAACAACTTTTTCACGACTCCACTGGGGAAGAAGCTTCGAACGGTCTCTAGCCCGTTCTTGCTATGAAAAGTTCGTCATCTAGGGTTTGCAATCTATAAAGCAAAATAATCTCTATGCTCCAACTTAAAATTTTCGGAACATGAACATATGCATCCTAGCTTTCATGCATCGGCAACCCCACAAATCCATATGCCGATGAGCAACACGATGGGTTGGGTTAATCAAGTTGAAACACCGCATGTAAGAACTTCCAATAGCATGCAACAAAGTTTTTCACATTTTTATTCACCTGCAACTAACTTGCAGTATATTAATCCAAACAAATCGGGAAATTGGCCATGCTACTACATTTTATTGGGCCAATTACCCACAACCATCATATGCTACTCCTCATACTGCTATTTTTTGGCACCATATGCAACTGTAGGTATTCATAATTCAGCTCCAACCTCGTCAGTTGGTTGTAGAAGCGCCAGAACACAGTATCCTACTCGAGCGCAGAGACTGAGTATAGAGGCATCGCCAATGCCATTGCCGAGGCTTGCTGGTTGCGGCAACCCCTCACCGAGCTTCGTCACCCACCATAACAAGCTACCGTTGTCTACTGTGGCAACATCAGTGTCATGTACATGTCGAGCAACCTTGTTGAGCATCAGCGGACAAATCAAGCACTTTGAGATTGACCTGACTTCGCCCGTGAGTGTGTCTCTCGGCGAGGTGCATACCTTGCATGTCCCAATGACATCACAATTCGCCAATATCTTCACGAAGGGGCTTCCTACTAGTGTGTTTGTCGATTCCAACTGCAGCCTCAAAGTTGCAGAGCACCACGCTTCAGCTGCCTGGGGGAGGGGGGGTGGAAACCTCGTCCATGTGTGCAAGAGGCCAGCCCGAGTCCTATGGCGCCCACGCTCCTGTGCATGTCGCGTCCGCCCATGTAACCACGCACGGCGTGATCTTCTCTTCTGTTGTATCGAAAAAGGCTTTCACCCCGTTTTATATATAAAGCACCAAACTACAAGCATCCAGTATAAATACACACCACGCCACCACAAGACACGCACACACCCAAGACAGGATACATAGGCGCTGAGCGCAGCAACACCACTCTTAGCACTACCGCCCCGAAAAGATGAAGCTACATATGACGAACCATGCGCTCCAAGCGGCGCCTTCAGGAAGGATACGACGCCAGAGCACCGCCACCGCCCGATCCAAGGATCAGAGTTTCCTCCGGAGCCGCATGACGGGCAATGAGAGCCGCGACGACGCCTTCAAGAAGGGAACGATCTTCGCCGCCGCCGGTCCGTCCGAAGATAGAGCAGGTTTTCACCTCGGCCAACATTCACCGCCACCGAATGCCACACCCCGGCAAACACGCCGCCCACACGACCATGGTGACCAGGCAGCACCAAGGCACGGGCTCTGCCCAAGAGCACCGCGCAACCACCACCAGGGCCGCCGCCCCAGCATCCAAGACCTCGACACCACCTCACCCGAGACCCGCCGCATCCCAACGAAAGCGACGAGCGGAAAGGTCCCACCTTTTGCACCCTTGGGCAACACCCAGCGTCGAGACCCAATAGGTCGGCCAGAACTGGCATCCACCGACCCATCCTGCTGCCCCAAGCGCGGACGAGCTCGGTCCTGTAGCATCGAGAGGGGGACGAGGTCAGTCCTGCTGCACCGTGCACGAGACGAGCTCGGTCCTGCTGCATCGTCCGCGAGACGCTCTCGGTCCTACAGCATCGGACGCGAGACGAGCGGTGGACCGCAGCTGGGAGAGGACCAGCCCATTGATGGGAGTAGCGCCCGGGCGACGAGGAGGTGGGGTGAAGGTCGAGACGGCCCGAATGCAGACGAACCGACGCCAGAGAAGCCGACCGTTGCCGCGGGCAGATCCATCGAGTCACCGTGAAGCCGCCACGACACCGGTAGGCCACCACTGAGACCTACCCATGCCGTCGCCCACAGCCGGAGCAGCGGCCACGCCAGGCGGCTGCCCTACCCGCATCGCCCGGCGAGCTCCAAGCGCCGGAGCTGCCGGGCACGCACCACCGGAGCCAGGCGCCGCCAGCCGACCCCCAAAACCAAATCCGGCAAGAGACCGGTCGCGCGCCACCTCTCGAGACGGGAGCACCGCAGCCGCCCCGCCGCGTGCAGAACGAGGGTTGCCGGAGCGCCGCCACCAGCAGGCCACCCCGCCGCCCCGCGAGACCGCTGCCGCGCCGCTGGATCCCGCGAACGTCCAGCGCCACTGCTCGAAGGAGCCGCCCCGCACCGGCGCCCACAAGCGGACGGGGAAGGAGGGCCCCGCCGTCGCCGTGCCCCCCGGGCTTTGCCCGACAAAGCTCACTGGCGGCGGTGGGAGGGGAGGGAGGCGGGGCCGAGGGCCGCAGCCACAGGGGGTCCCCCCGGGCACGCACGGGCGCGCCGCGGGAGCGGAGGGGAGGAGAGGGGGGAGTGGGGGGGAGCGGGGCGGGCCGGGAGGCGCGCGCCCGGCGGCCGGCGGCGGTGGGCAGGCTAGGTCGCCGGCGGCGGCGGGTGGGAACCCTAGCGGAGCAATAACTCATCTCCTTTCTTATGTTGTAAGAGTACCTACCCATTCGTGTGTGTGTACCAGTATATATAAACACTTGTAATGTGCGATGATCAATATACAGTGAATCATCTGCCTTGCACGCGCTGGATTGGTTGCCCTCGGTGATGCCTCACGAGAGCGAGCAGGTATGCTTCGTTCCTTTCTTTCTTAGGGCATGTACAATGGTGCTATCTTAGGTGGGCCTCGGCTTTTCAATTCAAAAAAAAAACTTCCGTTAGTATAATTTTTTGTTATATGACTCATATTTTATTTGTCAAATTCATGGTCGAAGATAGGCTTATAAAATTAGTTGGCACGAGAAGTTAGTTATATAAAATCAAATTTTCCCCACAGGAAATTCATCCAAGCTTAGCAAGTTTCCCTTACAAAAACTTAATAAACAAAAGGAATTCAAATTAACTAAGTTAATAAAAACTTTTGAAATGCGAGTACGCAACATGCTCCTTCCATGATTTTTGCAGGGCATGGCCAGAATAAAGCTATGATGCCATTCTATATTCGTACAAGATATACTAGTGTAGCCTCTCTGACTAACGACAGAGATCTAGGAAAGCACATTGATTTAAACCACATCAGAAGCCATATCTTTCCTCTGTCTTTTCCTTGAATAATTACAGCACAAAGGAACAGGACACATTTGATTTACACTGTTGATTTCAGTTTTACGATCTGCCTTCCTCAACGAATGTAGGCAAGGGACATGCAGGAAAATGTTCACTTTTGGTGTTTGCATAAATCGGATTAGTTCCGTGCCATTTGTGAGTGCAGTCCTGCTTGATGGATGAAAAGAAAAAAATTGAAGTAGCTGCATAACGCTCCTCTTTTCTTTTCTTCAGCATAGCGTCAGACGTCTCCAATCCACCAAACTGGAGCTGGTGATCTGATCTCCCAGGTGCATTACTGTAGCTGCAGACCATATGTGCAATACGTCAATTAAAATGGAAAAGGTGTTCATCGTCTTCTGGTGACAGACACCAATATAGTATGGTAGAAACTAAGAAGTGTACCTACCTTAGCACAGCAGCAAGACAGCAGGTAATCAGCCCAAAAAGGGCTCATCAATCTTGACTTTTAGCTTGCTTGTTGCTAGCAATCTGCATTGTTTTGAGAGCTTGCTGCTGCAGTCTTCGACAACGAGCTGTTCCAGCGAGGGTGGGAGGCCCTCCTTGGGCAGCCGTGAGAGTCCCTTACGACACTGGATCTTCAGTTTCTTGAGGGAAGGAAGGCTGCGCAGCCCCGCAGGAAGATCTTCCAGATCATCACAACATACTATATGAAGTTTCTCCAGCGAAGATGGGAGGCCCTCCTTGGGTAGCTCTGAGATGCTTGGACACCATACGATCTTCAACGTCTTGAGGGAAGGAAGGTTGTGCAGCCTCGCCGGAAGATGTACCAGGTCATCACAGTTGAGAAAACGGAGATCCTGCAGGGACCTATGGAGCAGAAGTGCCTTCTCTTGCTCATCTGTTAATCTTGCTTCTTTCAAATCATATAGCTTTAGTCGTTGGAGGCAGGTAAGGCCCTTGCAGAATGGCGTGGTAAGGCGAGACAACATATCGATAGTAAGACTTTCCAGTCTAGGGAAAATGGTCCCATCACAACTCTCTCCAAACCCTGTCAGGGATCCGACTACTTCGAAATGCCTGAGGTTCACGAGGGATCGCAAGCCCTCTAGTGGGGCGAGCGAAGTACAGTGCACAATCTCAAGATCTTCCAGCAGTGTCAAGGGTTTCAGCTCTAGAAGCTCCAAACTTGAGTTCGAATATAGTGCCAAAGCCCTGAGAGTCCTGAGCGATTCCATGCCATGTAATGCAGTGAGTGATTTGCATTCTCTAATTGTTAAGTCTTCCAACGATGTACAGGAGTGCAGCATTAGAGAATTCAAAGCTGAGCTATAAAATAATTGCATCTTTTTGAGGCACGTACGGTTATTCAGAAAGCACGGCTGAATGGTTTCCTGAGGATACTCATATATTGCAATTTGTTCAAGTGATTGCGGTAGGAGCAGTCTTCTGTGCACCAAAGACGAGAGCATCTTGGGGCATCCCCCGAGTATTTGTAGTTCCTCGAGGGAGGTAAATCTGGCGACGTCAAATATAAGATGAGGGCATCTTTCAATAGTTATAGTTTTGAGAGAAGTGGTGAGATTCGACGGGATGCACCACAAACCGTCTGGATCTGAGCTTGCTGACAAACCATTTTGATATCCTGATGATGAAGCCTCCAAGGCTGGGTTGAGATTCGACTGGCCGTTTTCTTCCTCTTCAATCCGTAACTGTGTCAACTTTGGACAGCCATTTAACATCAATTTCTTCACTGCCGGCGCATGTCGAAGCATCAGAGATAGCCACTTCCCCGTTATTCCACATGAAAAAATACTGAGACTTTCAAGACATGGGAGGGCTATATAATCTGCAGCTATCATATCTTCATGGGTGTGCGCTGACACAACATCCGAAGAGAAGAGTTTTGTGCAGCCCACTATTGTCAAACTCTCTAAAGATACGAGCTGATGAAAACTTATTAGTGGAATAGATGTCAGATTCCTGCAGAAACTTATTTCCAAACATTTGAGGTCCCTCAGATTATGGAATGCCAAGATTTTTTCATCCAATCTCATCTCACCAAAAGACTCACCCAAAAGACTATTTGGCCTAATTTCGAATGTTTTCATGTAAAATTTGTCCATCGTCAGAGATGTTGAAACTCTGCTGATTAAAAGTTCAGAAAATGTGGCTGAAGGCCGAAGAGGGATCACTACTTCCAAGTGAGGACAATCGCAAACAATGAACTTCCTAAGATTGGGCAACCATGAACCCTTCTTCATTTTGAAGCTATGGTGTTTCTCAAGCAAATCAAACATCTTGAGTGCGTGGCAATTTCGGATATCCAATACCCTTAAACTAGAGTTCATATCTCCCAGAGAAGTGCAGACACAACTCTCCAACTCTGACATTTCAACTAAAACTAGCTCCTCCAATGACGGAAACGATACTTCTCTTACTTTCTGCATATTTCTCAAAAATAATCTTGTAAGAGACGGAAGCCTTTTCAATGATGGAACTATCCAGCATTCTCCACAGTTCTCTAGATGAATTGTTTGTAAAGAGGTAAGCCGACCATCTAACACTCGATTGAAAAACTTGCTCGAAACCTGAGGCGAGGATTCCAACTCAACATGACTGTCCTGAAGTTTCAAATACCGGAGATGTCCATGATTTACCCTACTACACAAGAAGGAATGAAAATCAGCAGATGTTGCAGACAAATGCAGCACTCGCAAATGATGTTCCTTTTGGAATACTTCTTGGAAGGCTTTGAAGAAGAAAGAGTCATACTGCCCAATTAACACCAATGACCTCAATTTTGTCACTGATGTAAATGAACTTCTCAATTTTTCTTCAAACATCTTGGTACAAGGTATGTTGCTCATCTGATCATCCATGGAATATATTGAATCAGTTAGTATTGACAGATGGTGTACGGTTGGTAATATTTCATTGCAATATATACCATCTATTGTTGCACACTCCCTTCTTGAAACAACCCTTGCAAACTCATGCATGAGAGATGAGACCACTAATGGAATAGGAAGTTTGTCTGACTGAAGAGATGACTTGCTCAAAGAAACCCAGGTTCACCAAGTCAGTTAGATAGTACCATCCCGTATCCTTTAAACTCGCACTTGAATCGTCTAGCTTCACAAATCCGTGTGAAATCCACATACAGACTAACTCCTCGGCGGGAAACTGATAACCATATGGGAATATAGAACAATATGAGAAGCACTGCTGTAAAGGGAAGGGCAGCTCATCATAGCAAAGCTTCAAAGATGACATAATGCCACTACTGAGATGCAGGGATTTCCAATCTTCATTCTTCAGACCGTTAGTCCAATGTTCAATGGTGAGATGCTCTCTTAATAGTGCTCCTGCAGTTTGTGCCGCTAATGGGTTTCCTTTTAACTTTTGTGCTATTTTTTGTCCTATGCCACTTAGACTTTCTTGCTCTTCGTAGTTCTCATCACCAAATGCATGTGCTTTAAACAATAACCAGAAATCATCTTTTTCCAACGCACCTAACTTAATTGGTTCAGCCGTTCCTCTCCTTTTCGCAACAGATGGTTTTCTAGTTGTCATTAGTATCAAATTGTTGTTTGCATTGTCAGACTTAAAAGGAGCCAACAGCTGGTCCCATTGGCAGTCATTTTTGTCATCCCAAACATCATCTAAAATAAGTAGAATCCTCTTTGACTTGATATTACCCTTCAAGATCTCCTGAAGCTTGGCAAGGTTGCAAAGCCCTCCATGTGTTTCCTGTGACACAAAATCTAACATCTCCCTTGTGAGCCTCACTTCATCAAAGTTGTTAGATACCCAAATCCATATCTTGTGGTCAAATTGATTTTCCACTGCTGGCTCATTGTATACAAGTTGAGCCAGAGCTGTCTTCCCAATTCCTCCGATGCCTAGAATAGGCAGAACAGTGACACCACCAGCTGATTTGTGTTCGCTTATCAACTTGATAATAAATTTCTTCTCTGCAGATCTCCCGTATATTTTCCTTTGATGAAGACTCGATGTTCTTCGGCATGTATCATAGGTTGTACTCCAACGGTGATTTGAAGTTGCAACAGAATCTAGCACGGGTATATTTATAACTCCTCTCACATCCCCTTGGATGCCTTGCAACTGATTAATTAATTCTCGTAACCTGCTCGAAAATCCGTCCTTGTTCAAGAGGTTTGTGTTATCCGTGGTGACTTGTGTTGACTCATGACCGATTCTCATCCTTTTTCTGCTGGATGAATTACAAACTGAAACAGGCATAGCATCTCCAGTAGCATTGCTTATGCTACAAGAAGAACGAAAGGGTTGTTAAGCAGATCATGTAAATGAATTAACAGAACAAGAAGGGATATAGATGGATGCAGAAATGCATAGATTTCTGGCTTTATTAAGTAATTATATTGTTTCCTAAAAGACAAAATTTAGAGATTGATATAATTTGGATGAAAAGTTGGTGGTTGGGCCAAAAAAAAAATATTTGGATGATCCATTGAATGATAGATAAGTACGCAAAGTAGGGATTGTGATGCGGGAATTCCACTTTGCATCTAAGAAAAGTGCAACTCCAAAATAAAGTGTGCCAGGGCGAAGATGTAAAAAGGCATGGATTGTTCATGTAGAGTAGTTCATAAGGAAATGCACGTTGTTCTTGGGTCCGTAAAACGTACCTTGGGGAGGAGTCTTGTGGTTGGTGACTTGGTAGGGCTCGGGTTATTTCCATACAACTAGCACTTTTGACATGCCTTGACAAAACTCCTGTCCCGTATTTAGTCTTACATTGTACTATCGCGTGACAGTATTTACATTCTGCGTGCACAGGGTTATCATTACCATCTCTTGTCACGACGAAATGGTCCCAGGCCTTGGACCGTAGCCTCTTGCCACGGCTGCTACTTGTTGGCTCGATCGAAGCGGGCTTGCCTAAAAAGTAAGACAAGTATTACTGTTAGCATTGTCATGCATGACCATCGTCCAAACCTTAAATTTTTAGATGGACAGGGAGAACATCAACTAAAAATTTTACATTAATTTAGAGAACAAACCATGCCAAAAGTTGCAGGTTCAGTGCCAAGAACAAGATTCCCAGGCTTCACAAGCCCGGGCAGGGTTTATTTTTTCTCCTTTTTTCACATGGGAAAGAAACTAAATAGAAGATGAAAGATTTCAGCAAGGCGCGCGCTAAATCGTACGTACAATCTGACTGAAATGATCAACGAATTAAACTAGATTCCGTAGCGGCATGTGCATCTGCTATTTATATTATACACTCACCACCTGAAGAAGGAAGGTCGGATATACAACTGCAGTGTACAGTAGTATTTTCCAATGAAAAATCACAACTAGTAGTACCTTGTTGAAGCCTGTAGTGGTCGAGGTCGTCCACTAGGTTTCGGGCGTCATAGAGCACCTCCTTGAGATGAACAAGAGATCCAGCCAGTGCCTTGTTCCCGAGCGCCCTGCCCTTCACAGCAGAGACCACCATGTGGACTCCCTTGATTTCAGACTTGAGCCCCTCCATCTCCTCTGCGAGCCCGGCTTCGCTAACCCAGGGATCATGCTTGTCGATCAGGGGGCTTGAGAGGATGGCTAGCGCTAGCCACCCGAACCCGTCCTCCATCCGGGCGGTGGAGGCGGAGGTTCGTGAGCGGCCGGCCGTGGAGTGGACGGAGGAAGCAAAGCAGAATGCGGCAGGGGTCGATTATTATTAGGGGAGACAGACTATATAACCGGCTAGACAGCGATGGGATGCGTTGTCGTCAGTTGAGAGGCCCATACTGCGGGAAGGGTCCATTCGTCACCTCCTACTTTCTCGAAGCTGACATGGTTTTGTTTGTGCCTACGTGGATTGAGCAGTGCTACATCCACGTAATGATGTGATTTACGTAAGGTTACAAACTGATCTGACATGAAACTATTTGATTGGATTAAAAAAAGGATTAAGCTGGAGGCTTCACGGAGTCGCCACCGCACGTAGACGACGCTCCACGGAAACAGAGTTTCCGGCAAGCTCCGACGCCGCTCCTGCCCGGAAACAGAGCTTTGCGGCAAACCTGCTCACCGCCCGCTGCCCCACCCCGTGACGCACGTGGTCGGTGGGAGACGTCGTCGCTCCACTCGCTGCGCCGCCGTCGGTCCTGCGCGGAAATAGAGTTTGCACCGCGGCTGCTCGGCACATGCGGCCTGGGCCTGCCTGGTGCTAGGGTTCAATTTTAACCTAGTACACGTTATTGGACTATATACTGGGCGTTATTGGGCGCACAACACTGTTTTGGGCAGCGCCTGAATTTTAAATCGAGCTGAATTTTTTGAGTTAAAAAACAAGTGTTTCAATTATAAACTTGTGTGAAGGAAAACCAAAATTATGAATTTGTGTTAAAGAATTAAAAAAACAAAACCATGGTTGCGTAGATGGTTTTTAAAAATTGATGACATTTCGACAAGTTCTTAGAACTTTTATGAACCTAGAAGTTCATATTGAGGTGTGGGGTATAAATTTTTAATACATTTAAACATTTTTGCATGTGAAACATTTTTAGATGCACATTCAACATTTTTTAAAGATACACGATGTACTTTTTTAAATACAAGTTGAACAGGTTGTTAAATACACGTTGAACAGTTTTCAACACATGACGAACATTTGTTTTTTGAAATATCATAAACAGAATTTGTAAAATGTATGAACATTTTTAAATGTTACAATTTTCCGAACAGTGCAAAACATTTTTTTAACTTGCACAAACAATTTTTCTTACACTACATGATCGTTTTTAAAAATGTACACACATTTTTACACTTGAGGTAGGCGGTGGCTACGCCTTGCCGCCATCGAGACAAAGTCACGCCTCTCTTCCTGCCGTGCGCCAAGGAAGCCATCCTGAGTGGCTTTTTTTATTCACTAGAAGTTAACACACGCTTTGCCGCGCCCTTCTTTGGTTTTGTAATTAATTTTTTCTTTTTCTCTCAAGGGTTATTATGGGAATGAACATTCGTGCATAGCACAGAGGCAGTCGAGCAAATGTGGACCCCGTTGGATGTTATTGGGTTGGCCATGTTGTCCAGTCCTTCCAGTTTGTGGAAGGTTTCAATCAATTTTAAAATAATTCCTCTACTTTTTTCATGCAGTTTTATATTTGTTTTTTTGTTTTTCTAATTAGCAAATATATTCAGAATTAGTATTATTTTTTAAAGTTCAGGAATAATAACTTAAATTATTGAACCTTTTTTCAGATTAATAAATGTTTTCTTCAAAATTGTGAACATTTTTTAACAATCTGTGATGGTTTTTTCATATCCGTGAACATGTTTTAAATTTAAAAACATTTTTAGTCCGAAAACATTGTTCAAAATTTGGGACCATTTCTGAAAAAGTATAAAACTTGTGAACATTTTATAGAATCCATGAATATTTTTATGATATTCGTGAAAAAGTTCTAAATTAAGTACATTGTTTAAATTCATGAAATATTTTTAAAATCTGTTAATATTTGTGGAAAGTTCACAAAAAATAAAATTTATGAGTGTTTTTAATTTTTTTGAAAATTATTTTAGTAGAATGCCGTTTCCAATACTTACATATTCCTTGGCTTAGTAATTGTAAGGATTGGGTTTTATGAAGAGATTTTTTTTTCAATACCACTTATGAATAGATTTTGCCAACAAAAACCTATGAAGAGATTCTGTTAAGGATACGGCATGGCATGGGTCATGATGGGTGTGCTTCTCCAACTCCTCCGCCCTGTTCCTTGACCTTCTGTTTCTCTTTGGACACTGAATTTGCAGATGCTAACTTTCTTCATTCTGTTCAGCCCAAAATTTAGTGAATTGTCGGGTGAAGTAATTAATTAGTCATCCTTTCTGGTTGCTCTTTAGTCTAGTTTCTGCAATACTCACATTATGATTAAGATCTTCTATGGACTTGGCCCAAACCTGATACAATGTCAGTCAGCGAGTAGCGTCTCTTGCCCAGCTGTTGTATTTCAACCTGATACAATGGGAGGGTATTTCCATGGTAACTAAATCTTGTGCTCTCCTCCGTAACTGCAATCAACACGGATCCATGCTTGAGCTTGACAGTAATTAACTGAATCCTTGCAGGCTTAGTATAGCTGCTATACTCTTCTTTCTGTAAACTGAATGGCAACATATCTCAGGCTTAGGCATGGCCTCTGGACCGCTGGTCGGTCACTCACAAAGATGTGAGAAGCGTGAAAGAAAGCACTCGCGTTTCCTTACCACAAGAAAGGAAAAATGGCTTTGGTTGCAATTTCTCTGAAGAATTGACATTCTGTTATACGAGTAGAGTAATTAGGCATCCATTGTGTGTCCTTACAAATTCACAAAATATTACCTACATTCTGCAACAAGTTAGCCCGCTGCATGACATAAAATGGCATGGTTGATATCTTGCTTGTTTGCAAGCCAGTAAAAGTTAGCGATGAAATTAGGTCAGAAATTAAGATACAAAATGGCTGGAATGCTCGGCGATCAACCCACCGTTGATCCCCTTTCTGCCGCAGCGCAGCGCCGAGCAGCTAACCAAGATGTCCACCCCGTGGCGCAGCTGCTCCCTCTCTGGCGTCGGTATGTGCTAAATTTGCAGTTATTCGTTATAATGAACAGAGAAGTTCAGAACTGGTTTTCAAGTAAAACTTCAGAGATGGCATTGCAAATCCAACCTAAAAGGACACAATTTTATTCTTCAGAGATGAAGCTGCAGCAGCCCACTGAGTTTCCTTGAAAATTTTCTCACTTGTCTGAAAACAAGTGTTCCAATTAACTAGTACTACTTTTTTTTTATCGTGACAACTTTCTACTACTTCAAGATACAAGAAAACTCAATCATCCACAACACGTGATACCACACATGACTGACTAGGGGACCCAATCCCGGCATCGCCGCACAAGCCGAGTAGAGCGGCATGGTGCCGGTGGGAGGGCTCTGTTTTTAGATTATTATTTTTTTGAGTTTTGTTAGAATTTGTGTTCTACTTAGCAATGCGAGACGGCGGCGACTCCCTAAAGATGGAATAAAGGTCTCCCCGCCTAGCCCCCGTTCCGGTGATGCGTCTAGCATCGTCGGTGGGCGTGTGGAGGTGTTTCTCCGGCGATCTGTCTTTGGTGGATTTGCTCCGATCTGTTCGCCATTCGTTTGTGTTCCTATGTCTTCAGGTTGGATCCTTCTGATCTACACTCTTCATCGGCGGCGGTTGCTGTTCTGATGCGTTGGTTCTATGGGGCCTTAGCACGACGACTTTCTGACTGTCTACTACGACAAGGTTTGCCCGGCTCCGGTGATGGAGAGGCGATGACAGCGTCGCCCCTTCGGCTCGCTTCAGTGCTTGTAGTTGTCGCTAGGTGGTTTACGGATCTAGATTTAACTTTTATTATTTCTAGTGTTCATTGTACTACCATGATTGAGGATGAATAGATTGGAACTTTTTCTCGCAAAAAAGAAGAGCGACATATTGCCTTGCAGTCGTGACAACAAATTATTCTATTTATTTCTTTGTTGTTGCAAAAAAACGACCCAGATCCTAAGAATAATATATATTACACCGAGTCTACACCATTTGTGACCACCAGAACGAGCCGTTAACATGTTGTTGCCGCTCCCCTGCCAGAGCCGGCTTGACTTTGTTGTTAACTGTCGACAACTTTTCATGCACGTGCCTCTAAGGACCGACACCCTAGGGTCGCAATAGTCATCATTAAATTCTTGAGCCAATTTGAAATGGCTGGCTCCAGATGATTCTATTTTGGCACACAATGCAAACCAAATATGTGAGTAAACCAATGCTTGAACCCTAAAAGTTAGTAGTCCTCCGATCCATCTTAATAGTCACTGATTTAGTACAATTCAACGACAATTAAGGTGGATTTGAGGGAGTAAAATAATACTCCCTCCGTTTTTAAATATTTGTTTTTCTAGAGATTTCAACAAGTGACTATATACGGAGCAAAATGAGTGAATCTACACTCTACAATATGTTTATATACATCTGTATGTGGTAGCATTTGAAATCTCCAAACAGACAAATATTTAGGAACGGAGTATTTATGAGCAATTCTAACTATTGGAGGACACTTGTACACATCTCCTGCACTATTATTTGTATTTATCTACATATATATTCATATACTATATTGAACCTTTATTGGGACTTCTTTTGTGGATATGTATGCTCTAGAGTGTTCTAT
Organism: Triticum monococcum; assembly: GCA_034509565.1. Lineage (NCBI taxonomy): Eukaryota > Viridiplantae > Streptophyta > Magnoliopsida > Poales > Poaceae > Triticum > Triticum monococcum. The sequence goes on along the minus strand of CM067847.1, from coordinate 5,736,632 downwards.
CAGGATATTCAAAAATAATAATCTGGACATGAAAACATATAAACACACAACAAATGATCTAATTCACCACAATAATCTATGAAGTAATGTGCATTTTGTCTTAATTAATTTTCTACCTAAGAGAGATTCATGAACGAAAACTTTTCTTGGCAATGTCTCAAATGAAATCTTACAAAGAAAGTAACATAACATTTGTGGCAAAACATGATCTTACTTTAAGATGAATAACTAATATCCATTGACATATTTATGTGCTTTATATTTCTAAGAATTATAGAAAGATTATACTAGTTAAAACATTATTATAATTAACAGAGTCATAATAAGTAAAAAAGTTGAATATAAATAAGTAAGCATTACTATCTTCATCCATAAATGTAGGGTGTATAGTTTTTTGTAAAAAAAATTCAGATTATAAGGTGCATTCATCTTAACACTTTTACCCTTATAGAAGGTACAATCAAAACATATCTTATGTCACAGCCCCATCTTGTGTGTGTTGTGCATACATTGTAGGTTAATTAGGAAAGAAAAAATTACACATATAAGTGCATATCCGGCCGACCCTTAGCTTTAGGGGAAAGAAATCTTGTTCAGTCCTTTTATTCATTCGCTCGTGTGAACCGATCTGACCGCCTCTCTTTGTTTATTCACATGGAGAATCAGCACGACACGACCGTTTTCCCGCGCCATTGCTCGGTTGACCACTGAACGTACACACTGAGCAAGTCTTAATCGGCCAGCACCTCCTCGTCAAGTCCCAATCGACCAATGTTTCCTTGTCCAAGTCCCACACCTGGACCCCTTACTCCACCTACTAGGCAAGTCTTCCTCCTTGACGCCGATCGGTACTCTCTGTCAGGTCTTCATCTATGACAACACCATAACACAATAAGCTAGGGATTGCAGAACGGATGCCAGAATGAATGAACCAAATTGGACATATATTGATCGGGTACGACCCACTCGTAGTAGTAGTTCAACTTGGCCGCATCATTCTCGACTCATTGCCAAGGTCATCCCAGTTGATCCACTCGGAGAGGTGACTAGCCATTGGAGATGGCAACCAGGAGAGAGAGATGACGAGTGGGGATAGAGATGGCGAGTGGGGGATAGGGATGGCGATTGACAGAGAGAGATAATGATGAGATGGCGAGGTGGGGAAGGGATGATATATAGCCCCGTCTTCTCCAATTTGAAAATTAAATTTTCACTCAATGGCGCCATTGCCATTCCCTCATGTGCTGAAAATTTTTCGTGAGCAGAATCTTCAAAAAATTTGAATTTGGCCGAGGCTTTCACATTTATGCCGCGCGGGAGAGAGTAAAAAGCTGCGCGCTCCATGCCACTCGTGGGAAAATGTGTGGGGACGAGGGATAGGTTGCGATCAGAGGATAAATCAGAGAGGATATTGTGGGATTTGTTAGGCTAAATAAGGAAGTAAACTGCCCGGGATAAAGAGGATCCTGATTTCACTATTTTTTTCTTAGTCTCACGTGTTTGCACCAGGGTGCAAAACCAACAAAATTTTCCCTCCCAACCCATGTGTTAATATTAGTGCAAAAATCTATACGCCTAATATCAAAGGAACAGAGGGAGTATTATTTTGAACTTCCAAAAATGGACACTAAAAGTATGATCTTATATCTATGCTAAGTAGAATGCTTAGACACATGTGAAAGGTCATACATAAGGAAAATGTTTACAAGACGATTGTTGATTTTTTTTTAGATCATGTGTAGGTGTATGATACATCTCCGTTGTATCTATAAAATTTTTATTGTTCCATGTTAATATTATACAACTTTCACATACTTTTGACAACATTTTATATCATTTTTTAGGACTAACATATTGATCCAGTGCCCAATGCCAGTTTCTGTTTTTGCATTTTTTTTCCGGAGAATAACCATATCAAACGAAGTCCAAATGCTAAATTTTTACGGAGAATTATTTTGGAATGTATGTGATTTTTGGGAGGTGGAATCAACGCAAAAGGAGGCCCATAGCCCCCACAAGACACCAGGGCACAGCCTAGCCATGCGCGTGGTGGTGGGTGGTGGCCACCTCGTAAGGTGGTTGCTGCTCTACTTTGGGCGCAAGGAAGCTTATATCCAAAAAAAGATCGTGTTAAAATCTCAGCGCAAATCGGAGTTATGGATCTCTGGGAATATAAGAAATGATTTTCGGCCAGAAATCAGGAACGCGAAACAGAAGAGAACAGAGGGAGAGATCCAATCTCGGAGGGGCTCCTGCCCCTCCGCCTCCATGGCAACCATGGACCAGAGGGGGAACTCTCCTGCCATCTAGGGGGAGGCCAAGGAAGAAGAAGGAGGGGGCTCTCTCCCCCTCTCTCTCAGTGGCGCCGGAACGCCGCCGGGGCAATCATCGTGTGACAACGATCTACTCCAACAACTCTGTCATCTTCACCAACATATTCATTACCTTCCCCCATCTATCTACAGCGATCCACTCTACCGCAACCCATTGTACCCTCTACTTGAACATGATGCTTTATGCTCCATATTATTATCCAATGATATGTTGACATCCTATGATGCTTGAGTAGATTTTTGTTTTCCTATTGGTAATTGGTGAATTGTTGTGATTGGTTTAATTTGCTTGTGGCTATGTTGTTGTACTTTGGTGCCCATCATATGAGCGCGCGTGTGGATCAATTGTATATTGATAGTGAAGGAAATGTGCCCTAGAGGCAATAATAAAGTTGTTATTTATATTTTCTTATATCATGACAAATGTTTATTATTCATGCTAGAATTGTATTAACCGGAAACTTAGTACATGTGTGAATACATAGACAAACTGAGTGTCACTAGTATGCCTCTACTTGACTAGCTCGTTAATCAAAGATGGTTAAGTTTCCTAGCCATGGACAAAGAGTTGTCATTTGATAAACGGTATCACATCGTTAGAGAATGATGTGATTGACTTGACCCATCCGTTAGCTTAGCACTATGATCGTTTAGTTTATTGTTATTGCTTTCTCCATAACTTATACATGTTCCTATGACTATGCGATTATGGAACTCCCGAATACCGGAGGAACACTTAGTGTGCTATCAAACGTCACAACGTAACTGGGTGACTATAAAGATGCTCTACAGGAGTCTCCGACGGTGTTTGTTGAGTTGGCACAGATCGAGACTAGGATTTGTCACTCCGTGTATCGAAGAAGTATCTCTGGGCCCTCTCGGTAATACACATCACTATAAGCCTTGCAAGCAATGTGACTAATGAGTTAGTTACAGGATGTTGCATTATGGAACAAATAAAGAGACTTGCCGGTAACGAGATTGAACTAGGTATTGAGATACCGACGATCGAATCTCGGGCAAGCAACATACCGATGACAAAGGGAACAACATATGTTGTTGTGCGGTTTGACCGATAAAGATCTTCGTAAAATATGTAGGAACCAATATGAGCATCCAGGTTCCGCTATTGGTTATTGACCGGAAATGAGTCTCGGTCATGTCTACATAGTTCTCGAACCCATAGGGTCCGCACGCTTAACGTTCGGTGACGATCGTATTATGAGTTTATGTGTTTTGATGTACCTAAGATTGTTCGGAGTCCGGGATATGATCACCGAAAGGGTCGATACATAAAGATCGATATATCGGATGACTATGTTTGGATATTGGAATGGTTCCGAATGAGTTCGGCATTTACCGGAGTATCGGGGGGTTACCGGAACCCCCTGGGGAGTATATGGGCCCTAATGGGCTTTAGTGGAGAGAGAGAGAGGGGCGGCCACGGTAGGCCGCGCGTCCCCTCCCACTTGGGTCCGAATTGGACTAGGGAAGGGGGGCGGCGCCACCCTTTCCTTCTCCCTCTCTCGTCCTTCCTTCTCTCCTACTCAGCCTAGGGAAAGGGGGGAATCCTACTCCCAATGGGAGTAACCAGGGCGCGCCATAGAGGGTCGGCCCTCCGCCTCCTCCACTCCTTTATATACGGGGGAGGAGAGAAGCCCCACCCCTCGTGGTATGCCTCCAATTAGGTTGTTCTGAGCGATGTTAAGAACGACTAAGTTGGTCAAGTGTGCTGTCCGATCCGGCATGATTCCGGTAATATTGTTGGAGCCCAAATACAACTCCTGCAGTTTGTTCAAGGGACACTGGGGCATCCTCCCGATGATATCCTTTATATTTCCAACAATTTGACAAAAGGAAAGGTCTAGAGTTCTCAAATTGCATAGTTTTTCTAAAGCTTGTAGTCATCGTCCCCATGTTATGATTAGATGACAAATCAAGGACTTGGATGGACGTCATATGTGCCAGTGCATCAGGAGGTTGACCGTACAGTTGAGTTTCAGAAAGGTAGAGATGTTGGAGGCTTGTCAAATTCAAAAACCATCCCCTTGCCATTAGGTGGGCAAAGGTGTTGCCGGAGAGATCAAGCCTCTCGGGTTTGGTAAGGTTAATATGTGGGAGTGAATGATTTGTGGTCGGAAGATAGCAAAACCCAAGATCAAGGGCCTTCCAAGAAGGAATCATGTTGACAACATAAGGCCAATCAACTATTGTGCTGAGGTTTACCGAATTCATTCTAAGATACTTCAAATTAGGTATGTGCGCTATCCATGAAATGTCTTTTGAGTACATACTCTGAAATTGGCATGAGAGGTCAAGATGCTGCAAGTTTGAGATGTTGTCGAGATGAGGGGGCACTTTGCCAAAAAAATGGTACCGGAGAGGTTGAGATATCTCAATCTCGTCAAAGAGGCCAAGAACTCCAGAATGTGGTTGTTAGAGTACGTAATGGGCCAAATGGCTTGGGCTGGCGGTATAGCCCGTTAGTCTTAGGGTTAATTAGAGATAAGGGTCACTTGCTTAGGGTTCAAGTAAGCTTTGCTTAGGAGTCAATCTCTATATAAAGATAGGAGATGTATCAATCTAATCAAGCAAGAATTAAGAAGGAAATTCCTTCCCTCTTGCCCGGCCGTGGGCAAAAAGGCCCCCGGCCGGCCCTCTCGCGCCCTCCTTCTAGCAGCGTGTAACGCCCTCGATGCGGCTATATCTGCCACGTGTCGAAGCACGACTTAGAGGCATAACCGCATTGAAAGCAATGTCGCAAGTGAGGTAATCTTCACACAATCCATATAATACATAAGGGAAAAAGTTACATAGTTGGCTTACAATCGCCACTTCACACAATTACATGAATAAAGCATCACATCATCCAAATACAATCAAGGCCCGACTACGGAGCCAAAATAAAAGAAGAACCCCAAATGCGACACGGTCCCCGATCGACCCCAACTAGGCTCCACTACTGATTAATTAGAACGGAACAACATAAAGGACAAGATCTTCATCAAGCTCCTCCTGAGCTGGGTTGCGTCATCTGCACGGACTCATCGGCACCTGCAAGCTGGTTTTGGAAGTATCTGTGAGCCACAGGGACTCAGCAATCTCGCACCCTCGCGATCAAGACTATTTAAGCTTATGGGTAAGGTAAAGGTATGAGGTGGAGCTGCAGCAAGCGACTAGCATATATGGTGGCTAATATACGCAAATGAGAGCGAGAAGAGAAGGCAAAGCACGGTCGATAAAAGTATGATCAAGAAGTGATCCTAAAACAACCTACGTCAAGCATAACTCCAACACCGTGTTCACTTCCCGGACTCCGCCGGAAAGAGACCATCACGGTTACACACGCGGTTGATGTGTTTTAATTAAGGTCAACTTCAGGTTTTCTACAACCGGACGTTAACAAATTCCCATCTACCCATAACCGCGGGCACGGCTTTCGAAAGTTCAAATCCCTGCAGGGGTGTCCCAACTTAGCCCATGACAAGCTCTCACGGTCAACGAAGGAATAGACCTCCTCCCGAGACATTCCGATCAGACTCGGTATCCTGGTTCTTCAAGACATCCTCGACAATGGTAAAACAAGTCCAGCAAAGCCGCCCGATGTGCCGACATCCTGATGGGAGCTGCACAAATCTTGTTCTCAGGGCAACACCGGATAGGTCAAGCTACGAGTAAAACCAGCCCTCAAGTTTCCCCGAGGTGGCCCCGCAGGCTGCCCATTTCGGACCAACACTTAGACAAGCACTGGCCGGGGGGGTTAAAATAAAGATGACCCTTGGGCTGGCCTAACCCAAGGGAAAAAAGGCTAGGTGGCGAATGGTAAAACCAAGGTTGGGCCTTGCTGGAGGAGTTTTATTCAAAGCGAACTGTCAAGGGGTTCCCATTATGCCCAACCGCGTAAGGAACGCAAAATCCGGGAACATAACACCGATATGATGGAAACTAGGGCGGCAAGAGTGGAACAAAACACCAGGCATAAGGCCGAGCCTTCCACCCTTTACCAAGTATATAGATGCATTAATTAAATAAGATATATTGTGATATCCCAACAAGTTAACATGTTCCAACAAGGAACGATCTCCATGTTCCAGCAAGGAACAAACTTCAATCTTCACCTGCAACTAACAACGCTATAAGAGGGGCTGAGCAGAGCGGTAACATAGCCAAACAATGGTTTTCTAGGACAAGGTGGGTTAGAGGCTTGGTTCAACAATATGGGAGGCATGATAAGCAAGTGGTAGGTATCGCAGCATAGGCATAGCAAAAGAGCGAGCAACTAGCAAGCAAAGATAGAAGTGATTTCGAGGGTATGGTCATCTTGCCTGAAATCCCGCAAGGAAGAAGAACGAGTCCATGAAGAAGACAAACGGACGTAGTCGAACGAATCCTCACAACACGACGTTACCGGAAACAACCCGAAGAAGCACACCGGAAAGAAGCAAACAACATAGTAAACAACCATCACATAAACATGGCATGATGCACAATCAAGTATGATGCATGTCCGGTTTAAAGAGGCATGGCATGGCATTATGCACAAACAATCCTACAAATTAAGTGGAGCTCATTATGAAACGGAGTTGCATATTGAAGAAAAACAACACATGACTTATTTAGTTCCCTCTCGTTTAGGTACTCAACAATGTTAAATGTTGTTAAACATGGCAAGAGATGAAACATGAGTAGAAAACATAGTTAGGCATTTAAATGAGGCCGGAAACATCAAACAACAATTCCGGTACATCCCCATATGCATTTAGCAAATTGATGGAAACAACAAATATAATCATTTTAAATGTTGTTATTATGATGCGAATGACATATGCAAGTTTAAAGCAATTTTATGAAAATGTTGACATGAGCATGTTATGAAGCATTTGTCACCGTGGTGGGAGAAAGGGGTGCCACGGCAACGAATCCGAAAATGATGTCACGGCAACATATCGGTTCCGGTAACTCGATTGAGATACCGATGCAAAGGAGAAGTGTGCGGATGCGTGCAAAATATGGTGGGGCGTTCCCGGATTCCGGGTGTCCCATGAGTCGACGACGGTGACAAGGCAAAAGAGGGGCAACGTGCACCGACAATTCGGGCACGGCGCAAGCTCGAGCATCTCATACATCACACATGCATTCGTTCACGGGCGGCGTCTCAAGGGTTATACCTTCGAAGCGTGTGTTATCGGAGGGGGGTTCGAGTTCGATGCGGTGTAGGGGAAGTAGACGTTCTCGGGACGTCGAGGGAAGTAGTGGTTCACGCGACGGTAGTCGAAGTAGTCATCCTATCGTTCATCGGCGATCAACGGAGCGGTAGTGGTACATGTTTCGAAGAGGAACTTGGCGAATCCGAGTAACTTGGGGTCGATGGTAGTCGATCACGTTCATAGTTGCATGAGTTTCCGTAGATGTTCGAGTCATTGGTAGCGGTTTCTGGTGAATCCCGAAACGGTCTTGGCGTCTTCATGCGTAGGGGTACTCGGCGTCGTGGTACTTGGGTTTTTGGACTTGCCGATCTCGTCCTTGCAACGGTAGTCATGGGTTTTCGCGACGGTAGTCGTACGCGTGTCGGAGAGGGACTTGGCGCATCCAAGTCCTTGGAGGTTCCTTGTTGTCCTTGTGTCTTGGTGCGGTACTTAACGATTCCAGGATGTAGAGGTGCAATTGTCGTAGCCGTGTCGTCGTTCACATATCACCATGGTGTAGTCGTACTTGGCGTGGAGGTAGCCGACCAGGGGTACATGTCGATGGTCGTCGTGGTCTTGGCAAGTTCCAGTGCAGCAGTGGAATGGAGGGAGATGAGGCCAGCTGGTTGTGCACGCGAAGAGAAAGGTCGGCCCCAGGCGAACCATGGCATCGACGAGGCGCTCGCGACAGAGGCATGCAACAAGTGAGGCGCATGGAGGCGGACAGAGCTGCTGGTGTTTGGCGCCATGTATCGAGCGAAGATGGACGAGGCAAAAGGCGGCGACGGACTTGGCGAGGACGTAGGCGGGACTTGGCGACGGCGAGACATGGCCTCCATGGGGCCCTGCTCCAACGTCGACAGGGGCCGAGGCGCGGTGCTCCGGGTCGGTGGTGGAGCTCGCCGGGCGATGGAGGCGCGGCGCTGGCGAAGGAAGGCCATGGCAGATGGGGACGGCGCGTAGCAGCAACCTGCTGTTGGTCACCGGCGCGGACGACGCAAGGGGCGGCGGGCGTGCGGCTCCTGGGACTTGGCGCGGCAGCCTCAACAACAATGGGCGCGGTCATGGCGGGGCTTGACTCCTCGTTGGTGCTGGTCGCCGGAGCAAGCGGCGACGAGGACGGCGCTGGGGCGCTCTTGATCGAGCGAGGGGGGGCTGCGGGGATTGAGCAGAAGGGTGGATCGGGAGAGGGCTGCAGCGAGAGGAGGGAGAGATGAGGAGCCGGGCACCCTGCAAGCTGTCGATCTCTCTCTCTCTCTCTCTCTCTCTCTCTGACGGCGCTGGAAGGGAGGACCGAACGAGGGGAGAGGGAGTCTGCGAGGGGATCGGGCTAGGGTTCGGTCGAGGCTAGGTTTAGGTGGGTGCGGATGGGCCTTGGGAGGCCGGCCCAAAGGAGAGGGAGGCTGCTGGGCTCTCCACTCCCTCTCTCATCTATTATTTCTTTAACAGAAAACAAGAGAAGAAAAGAAATGAAGAGGGGGTTTAGGGAGCAAAGTTGGACTCGCGAATAAATTTCCCGGACTCACAAAAATATGTTAGGTCCGAGAAAATTAGGAAAGACCAAGATTGAAAGAATAAATTCAAATTTCTTTGAATTTAATTCAAAAGGTTTGAACGAGGGTAGGTTCTAGGAGTTTCCAAAAATGTTGAGAATTTTGGTAGAGCTCTGGAAAATGATGAAAGAATAAATGGCAAGGTTTGAGGTCAAGCAACGAGATAACAAAGGCATGGGGAAATTTGCAAGTGTGTTTTAGGTGATTCCATAAGAATGGATAATTTTATAATAGCTCCACTAATATCGGGAGGATATATTATAAAGAGAAGTCATCATTCCCTCGATTTAAATGGATCGAAGATCCACACAAATTATTTAGTTGAGATGCAAAAGATTTATGACATGATGCAATGCACATGATGCAAAGATGAATGCAACAAACCAACAACTCACACGACGAAAACCCGGAAACATGGAAGGCATCTGAAGCTCCGGTCTTGGGGCGTCACAACACTCCACCACTACGAGAGGATCTCGTCCTGAGATCTAGAATGGCACCGGAGGGAAAAAGGAAGAGAAAGAGAAGAGGTAAAACTAAGTTGCTTCTTTGACAAACGAGTGAAACCACGAACCTTGAAAAGGTTGAGCCAATTCGAGAAAAGAATGCAACGTAGAAGAACGAAGTTGAAAACTCATCGTTAGAAAAGAGAGACAAAGAACATTGCGAAAACCTTGAGGTTGAAGGTAAGATATATATTGAAAACACTCCGGTTAAAACAAGATAGAAAAGGATTAAGAATAATATAATTTGGACAGCGCTCCGGTTGAGAAGGGATGCAAAACTTGATAAGATGAGAGAGCTCGAAAGACACGACACCCGGTTGAATGGATAAACAAAGAAAAGAACACTATCATGACAATAGAAGAAGATGGGTAGAAGAGAGCAACATCACAATGCCTCCGGAACAAAAGAATAGAAGATAGATAATTGAGATAGGGGAATGAAGAAGAAAATGCCAACATCTACCACAAAAGAGCTTGGAAAGGCATCTTTAGGAGAAAGGTCGAGCAGAGTTGTTGGAACACCAACAACGAAAAGAATGAGCTTGATATGGTCTTATAGAATACATCTCAAATTATGAGGTGACAACCTGCCACTCACGGGAAAAAGAATTGGATTGTAATGAACAAGGAGACGAGAATGCTATTTCACCAGGAGGATAGATGATGAGCTTTGGTCATTTATAAGCACCATGGACAGCCACAACCTTAGGGAAGGGTTTATGTGACATATAACCCAAGATACTTCAATGACGAGATTGATGGATTCAAAATACCTCATTCATAATAATATGTGAATCATGAAACATGAACTCAAATTATCAAGAATGGCATAATACCACCTCCAATGATATGGAAGAATGAATTGCACTCCGGATTACAACATGAAGAAAAGCTTGAGCTTCTTAGGAAAGAATCTCGATGAAAAAGTTGGAGAAGGAATTAAATCCTTGATGGACCATTATGTAGAACCTCCATGAAGAACTCCGTAAATAAAAGAAATGATCAATCGAAATGGAGGATGAAAAAACTAAGGTTGAAGCCTTGCAATGATTTAAATGAATCTCCGTGGTGATGTAATTGCGAGAGCTAGGAACTCCGGGAAAAGAAAAAATAAAGCATCTCGAACCCAGAATGTGATATGATGTACCTCCGGAATAAGGAATTAATCACTTGATGAAACAAGAATAAGAATTACATTATGCTTATCCTTCACCAATTCAAATTGATGACAACCAATGGAATTGGCATACTACTTATTCTTGTAGAAATGATTAAGATAGATAATGCGCAAACTTGAAGAGGCCTTCGATAATCCACTGGTAGGATTTGAAAGAACGGAAGTATGATAGCGTAAGAAGGGGAATCTTGAACAAACCACCGTAAGAATTGAAAAAGAACGATTAAAACATGAAGAAACACCGGGAAGAATTAGCAATTAAACGAAGATGCTTGTGAGGATTTAGATCCATGAGAACGAAGAGATTACGAGCTGATTAGAGAATCCTTGATTTAAACACCGGTATGATTTAGAGTAAGAGAGCTTGAAAGCTGAGAATGAATAAATTCTGAGATGATGGACTCCGGATGAACAAACTGAGAAGACTCTTGAATTACTCCGGATAGGTGAAAAGAATTCTCACAATCAAAACAATTACGAGAGGATGGCAACAAGCTAGAATGACGAATCTTGAAGAGAATGGATCAAGACTGAGAGAAACCCTTCTTCGGTCTTCAAATGTTGAGAATGACAAGGAGAAACACCACCATGAATTATTGAGGCACACCGGAATGAAGAATGGAAAAGTTGAGCCTACGATGAAAAGAATTTGAAAGATCTTGGAGAAAGGCACTTGACTGATGAAAATCATTCTTACGTCAAACTTCGAAAAGAATTTGAGAATACCTCTGGGAAAATAAGAAGAGTCAGGTAAGATCCTGGAAAAAGACCTGTGGGTTAGGGCCCACTCAAAAGAAACACCGTTGAACGATTTAAAAGAGAGATTGCACCGGTAAGATTAAATGGCTAGAATGAGGGAACAACCTCGAAAGATCTTGAACGAATGCAGAGTGAAAAACATGAATCTTCGAGATGTCTTGAGCACTCCGGAACAAATGAATAACGAGAAGTGAACGATTAAGAATTGCACCGGCATGAGAAAACATTGAAATACGGAAAAGAATATGATCAACACCGAAAGCTTGAATTGGTTCCACCGGAGAAGAAAACGAGTGATGAGAGACGAACTTGAAGCTCCATTAGAATCCTTATGAGAATCACCGGATAAGAATATTGATAGAAAAGAATGGAGAGACTTCACATCAATAAGATGGATACTCGATTAAGAGATCTGAATGCTTGGAGAAAAAAACAAAGGGAGGGAGTGTGGGAAAAACAAAGACAATTTGGAATGGAAGAAACGAACACCGTTGAGAAGAACTGATACTTGCTCTTGCGGTTGTTGAAATGATCGGATCCACTTGAAGAGAAGCACGCCGGTGAAAAGAAATTGAAATGACAAACTCGATGATCGAGAAGGATTAGCATTCACATAGGAATATGAGAACACCACTTGGAAAAGGTATGGAATGAACATTCAACTTCGAAGCAACTCGAATACCACAACTCAAAACAAAACAAAGGATTGGCTTGCAAAATAAGCCGGAACAAACATATGATAGAGATTTCATCCGAAATTTTCGTGGTGGGGCCTACACGGGCTCGATCATACAGCACCATCATGTACAAGGCAGTGCACATGACATACGAAGCGTCCCCGAGTCGGCATAGCCAAGGACTCTTTAAGACACAATGAGACCACTGTAAACCGACCGTGAATAGGCGGACCACTAGACGTCGAACCCCAGTTTCGTATCATACATCTGTCGGAAAGATATCCTAAGAGCTACTTGAATTCCCACTTATAAACTCCTGAAATTTTCCCAGTTATGCAATCAGGTGTTGGGGATACAGGGGAAGCATAACATCTCACCCAAAACTAGCAAATCCTACATCCAGCTGTATCCATCCTTCGACACATAACCAAGAAACCTTCGAAAATCGTCTACCTCAACCTTCGAAAAGCATCCGTTATACAAGTTATGGCGATACTCCCGAATTCCCGCCCCAATACTGGGTGGCGTCGAGGTTATCTCACCAACGAACTGCATAAAAGAGATTTTCGATGTCGACATACTAAACTCAGGTATTCCAAAACTGCAACCATAAAATTATGACGACAGCACCTCCGAGCTTTACAACAAAACATGCTCTACTAGGATTGAATTACTAGTGCAAACCACCTGATAACATTCAGAATCCAGATGTATCTTACCATCTGCCCTAGTGTAGTGTAGTGTAGTGGCTGTTCAATACAGGAGTTACGACATACCAGTAGATAGCAGAGATGAGGCATCAAATTAGCTGAGGGGAAACGTAGAGGGAGAGCGGAGGAACGTGCGCATGAAAGGAATTTGACGGTGGATCACAGGCGTTGGAGATCAAGGCCGGCGGTGGGAGTTGGAGAAGAAGGCTGCAGTATGTGGCACGGGAGCTCCAGGTGGTGAGGGATTCGGCTTCGGAAGGTCAATCCGCGGCAGTCGTGGTGCCGTCCGGCCGACGCCTCATCGGGCCGTACCGGCGGGCGCGCGCTGCCCTCCTACACGCCGCGGCGTCTCCTTGGGCCGCCTCCCACCCTCCTCTCGCTTGCGCAACCAAAGCCACGGCGGGCGTCTCCCGCCTCTCCTCTCCGGCTCCAAACCGGGAGGGAGGCATTCCCGCCGACAGACCGTGGATCTATCATCTATGGGTGGAGATTGGGAAGGACGGCCGCCGCCGGCGGCGGCGGCGTGAGGAATGGAACACACGAGAGATGAGGTGGAGGTGGGGTGGCAGTGGGGATCCATAGCCACAAACTGACCGGTGGACCCTTTTTGTCACACAATCTTTTAGATTTTGGTGATTCGGGTAGGTACAAGGTACTCCCTCCGTACGAAAATACTTATAATCGAAATAGATAAAATGAAATGTATTTAGAATTAAAATATGTCTAAATATATTCTTCTTTGTTTATTTTAATGATAAGCATTTTTGGACGGAGGGAGTATTATACAAGAAATTCCATGTGTCCATCGAGTTTTTTCTTTCCGTGAGAAAACTTCTAACTTACTCATCATCAAACATAAAAGATAGTAGAAAAAACATGAGAAGCAAAATAAATAATTACATCTAGATTTGTAAATCACCTAGTAACGATTAAAAGCACTGGAGCGAAATTTACAGAGGGGACTATACACATCTAAAAACCAGAATATTAACATAGTAAAATCACTATACATATTCTCATACTATGTATGTTCGGTATTGTAGATATGAATAATTTTCACTATAAAATTTGTCAAAAAAATTATTGTTCGAGTTTTTGGAAAAAAATCTACACTCCTGAAAAATGCAAATCTATAGTCACTAAATTATGAATAGGAGGGAGTAGTAGTTTTTTTTTATCAAAAAGGGTTTCCCCCCACCCCATTTTTTATTAAAAACGGGGCAGAGGGAGTAGTACTTCCACACTCCCTTTATCTAAAAAGATGTCACAATCTTGTTCTTTAAATAGATGTATCTAACACTAAGCTTTTTTGAACACTAGAAGTATCTCGAAAGAGGGACCCGCAAGACAAATACTACTCGTATAGACCCGCAAGTGCGGATTGATGGACTGAAATGAAATGCTAGATGCTTGAGTACTATTAGTACAGTAATAGTAATGACTAATAACCTGAAACGAAATGGTGGCCCTGCCGCTTGCCCTTGCTCTTAAGGGGAACTCTGAAACGAAATGATGCTCGACTACTCCGCTACTAGTCGCTAGTCGGTGATTCATGGTGTGATGGATGGTATGGTGTATAAATAGGTTCCGGCGATGGGTCACGTGAGTCTTCCTGTAACGAACAAAATAAAAGAATTAAAAACAATTGGCCCCGTACAACACGACCGAATGACCACTTGATCGCCGCTCTGACATAGGCTTTTCGCGTCACAGATTTTCCATCAATCCGCACTTGATCGCCCTATGCACAAGTATAATACTATATAAGAAGCGAAGATCGCAGCACACAGTCGTATTGAGTGATGTATTGCGGTTGAAGGCATCAATACTGAAGTGTGTCAATCGCTTGTCCGTTGTTAATTATGGCAAATTTGACATTTTTAACCTCGGGGCGAAATCAATTCACAAAATGAACTGCCCATGAAACAATTTTACATCTCTGATTCTTTTATATATCGTCCGCCACGACGGCGCCACACCCTACGGTGCAGCGCCTAGCTCGGGGGCGTTGCACTTCAGTCCACAGTGGCAGCCCCTGGGCCCGCACCCAGCCGTGCAGCGCCTCCGAGCTAGACGCCACACATGTAATGTGCAGCGGCCGGCTCGTGGGCGTTGCACATTGACTTAGATGCAGCCGCTGCGCGCTAGGCCTCCCCCACCCACCCCATTCTTCAGCAGTTACAGAAACTTCGTTGCGGCGGCTGGCTCCTCTCCCCCTCTCAATCCCCTCTTCAAAAATCTTCAGATACTCACGAAAGATATTAAAAAGGTGAAGCGTATGAGACAAACTCAATTTTATTTTTTTATAGTTTTCTTTTATAAACTAGACTAGTGCTAAAACAAGAAACAAAAAGATTCGATTGCAAGATCTAAAGATATACCTTCACTTACCTAGCCTCCCCGGCAACGGCGCTAGAAAAGAGCTTGATGTCTACTACACAACCTTCTTCTTGTAGACGTTGTCGGGCCTCCAAGTGCAAAGGTTTGTAGGACAGTAGCAAATTTCCCTCAAGTGGATGACCTAAGGTTTATCAATCCGTGGGAGACGTAGGATGAAGATGGTCTCTCTCAAACAACCCTGCAACCAAATAACAAAGAGTCTCTTGTGTCCCCAACACACCCAATACAATGGTAAATTGTATAGGTGCACTAGTTCGGCGAAGAGATGGTGATACAAGTGCAATATGGATGGTAGATGTAGGTTATTGTAAACTGAAAATACAAAAACAACAAGGTAACAAGTGGTAAAAGTGAGCGTAAACGGTATTGCAATGATAGGAAATAAGGCCTAGGGTTCATACTTTCACTAGTGTAAGTTCTCTCAACAGTAATAACGTAATTGGATCATATAACTATCTCTCAACATGCAACAAAGAGTCACTTCAAAGTCACTAATAGCAGAGAACAAACGAAAATATTATGGTAGGGTACGAAACCACATCAAAGTTATTATTTCCAATCAATCTGTTGGGCTATTCCTATAAGTGTCACAAACAGCCCTAGAGTTCGTACTGGAATAACACCTTAAGACACAAATCAACCAAAACCCTAATGTCACCTAGATACTCCAATGTCACCTCAAGTATCCGTGAGTATGATTATACGATATGCATCACACAATCTCAATTCATCTACTCAAACCAACACATAGAACCTCAAAGAGTGCCCCAAAGTTTCCACCGGAGAATCACGACGAAAACGTGTGCCAAACCCTATGCGTAGGTTCATGGGCGGAACCCGCAAGTTGATCACCAAAACATACATCAAGATGAATCACGTGATATCCCATTGTCACCACAGATACGCACGGCAAGACATACATCAAGTGTTCTCAAATCTTTAAAGACTCAATCCGATAAGATTACTTCAAGGGGAAAACTCAATTCATTACAAGAGAGAAGATGGGGAGAAGAAACATAAGATCCAACTATAATAGCAAAGCTCGCGATACATCAAGATCGTGCCAAATCAAGAACATGAGAGAGAGAGAGAGAGATCAAACACATAGCTACTGGTACATACCCTCAGCCCCGAGGGTGAACTACTCCCTCCTCGTCATGGAGAGCACCGGGATGATGAAGATGGCCACCGGTGAGGGATCCCCCCTCCGGCAGGGTGCTGGAACAGGGTCCCAATTAGTTTTTGGTGGCTACAGGGGCTTGCGGCGGCGGAACTCCCGATCTAATCTCTGTTCTGGAAGTTTTACGGTACGTGGAGTTATATAGGCGGAAGAAGTACGTCAGGGGAGCCATGAGGGCCCCACGAGGCAGGGGCGCGCCCCCACCCTCGTGGCTTCCTCGTTCCTTCCTTGATGTGGGGTCCAAGTCCATCGGGTGGCTTTCGTTCCAAAAATAACTTCTCTAGTTGATTTCGTTCCGTTTCAACTCCGTCTAATATTCCTTTTCTTCAAAACACTGAAATAGGCAAACAACAACAAATCTGGGTTGGGCCTAAGGTTAATAGGCTAGTCCCAAAAGTAATATAAAAGTGGATAATAAAGCCCAATATTGCCCAAAACAGTAGATAATATAGCATGGAGCAATCAAAAACTATAGATACATTGGAGACGTATCAAGCACCCTATTGAAGCATTCGGCCATATTGCTTGTCATTTGACCGTATCTCCGGCCATCTTCATCAAAAGCACGTGCCCACTTGTTCCGGTATTGAATGTGCCTATTGAGAAAGTCTTGACCCCCGGGATCAAGTTTTTTGTGTGCGAGCAATTTGTTGTACAAGTAGGCGAAGCGCTTATCGGAGAAAGCGAGACAACAATCTTGAAGATCATCGTCCAACTCTTTAAGGCCACATGCCCTATAGAAGTTCGAACAAAAGTGCCTCATGCACCATCGATGGTGCAACGGAGCATGCCCGGGAATGTCAATCTCCACCGCGTTAAGAATTCTTGGATGCCGATCCGATATGACACAAATTTTCCTTTGAGCGGGTAACACCTTCGTCCTCAAAAGATGCAGAAACCACTCCCAGTTGTCATTGTTTTCCACCTCAACCAAAGCAAATGCCAATGGCAACACCCGGTTATTGGCATCACTTGCTATCGCAACCAACAAGGTGCCCTTGTATTGTCCGGTCAAGAATGTGCCATCAATTGCGATGACCGGCCTACAATGTTCGAAAGCCCTCACACATTGCTCGAATGCCCAAAAAGCACGGCCAAATACTCTGACTTTCCTTCCTTCATGAAACATTGTTTGGTGCCCATGAGGCTCGACCACATGAACCATGCCCGGGTTTGTCGCGGCTGTGGCTAACAACAACCTAGGGATTCGGTTGTATGCTTCCTCCCATGTACCATACAACATCTTAAATGTGGCTTGCTTCGCCTTCCATGCCTTGCCGTACTTCACCTTGTAATGAAAGATGGCTTTCACAAGGTCAATGGCATGTTGGATGCTCATTGTTGGAAGTGTGGATATTGAGTTGGAGAGCCTATAAGTGATGAACTCGGACGTGAGTTGTTTGTGGTCATGAGACACGATCTTGCCATCCACCCTTTTGCCTTGGCACATGTGAGTTGGCACACAACTCACTACATGCCAACTTGGACCTCCTTTCCATGGTCTTGCACGCACAATCCACGGACATATTTCATCTTCACATGCATGTGCAACCGTGTAGCGCACATTGATGTCCGAGTGCACCACCTTGTGTAGACGATAATGCGTAACCGAGTAGTTGTCGAGCCACATTTTCAATTCCAACAAGGTGTCGAACTTAGAACCTTTAGCAATCCGGTTCTTGCCGTCTCCCAAATCACGGTGAGAGCTTGGCCTAACCCCAAGAGGTACACATTGGCCACCATCTACCACGGCTTCATCCGCGAGACTAACATCCTTGAACAATGTAGTCCGATGATCCCGACCAAATACCTTCTCGAAAGCTTCGGCCTCCTTCATCGTGAACCCCTCCGCATCAACTTGTTCATCGGGACCATCGTCATCCGAGTCCGATGCATATGCACGGGAAAAGGGATGGAATGGTCCATTGTCTCTTGCAAATGATATTTGTCGAGATCACCCACATTGTTGTCATGGAGATCAACTTCATTGTCATCGTCCGCATACTCATCATTGTCCTCTTGCAAAGCTTCATCTTGGTTGTTTGTAAACGGGCTCAATATTGGCCTCACTTCTTGGGTCAAAAGAGGTTCAACAATTTCATCTCGCTTCAAGGGTGGGGGGCTACCAGCAACCAAAGGGGAAGTCCAAATGCAAACTTGAATCAACCTTCTTCGTTGCAAATAACTCAAGAGCCTTGTCTAGTGATTCAGCCACCGTCTCCTTGTATGCAACCCAACGTTGCTCCGAGTTGACACGCATTATCTTACAACGGATGTGCATTCCAAAACCAACATTATTCCTTCCCTCCAACTCAATGATATCACTAGGGTCCATCCAATTCAAATCTTTCCTAACTTGTTGCAAGAGCTCCGCATAGCTAGGACTACTATCAAACACCATGTCAAGCTCATCCGGGTCCGGTTCTATATTGCCTTTCAAAAAGGCGTCTTTGTCCCCATGATGAACAAACACACATGTTCTTCCCATCCCTATAAGCATTCCAAGAAACACAAGGTAACATTGCTTCCATGAGTACTAATCCAAGGATTAACACGCAATAGAAACCCTAATATATATATTTTTGGGGAACGTAGTAATTTCAAAAAATTTCCTACGCACACGCAAGATCATGGTGATGCATAGCAACGAGGGGGAGAGTCTGATCTACGTACCCTTGTAGATCACAACGGAAGCGTTGACACAACGTAGAGGAAGTAGTCGTACGTCTTCTTCCCGATCCAACTGATCCAAGCACCGTTACTCCGGCACCTCCGAGTTCTTAGCACACGTTCAGCTCGATGAAGATCCTCGGGCTCCGATCCAGCAAAGCGTCGAGGAAGAGTTCCGTCAGCACGACGGCGTGGTGACGATCTTGATGTTCTACCGACGCAGGGCTTCGCCTAAGCACTACAACGGTATGATCGAGGTGGAATTTGGTGGCAGGGGGCACCGCACACGGCTAAGGAACGATCTCAAGGATCAACTTGTGTGTCTAGAGGTGCCCCCTGCCCCCGTATATAAAGGATCCAAGGGGGAGGGGCTGGCCGGCCAAGGGGAGAGGCGCAGGAGAGTCCTACTCCCACTGGGAGTAGGATTCCCCCTCCAATCCTAGTCCAACTAGGATTCCTCGGAGGGGAAAAGAGGAGGAGGTGGCCGGCCACCCTTTCCTAGTCCTAATAGTAGGACTAGGGGGAAGGGGGAGGCGCGCAGCCCATCTAGGGCAGCCCCTTCTCTTTTCCACTAAGGCCCATTATGGCCCATTTAGCTCCCGGGGGGTTCCGGTAACCCTCCCGGTATTCCGGTAAAATCCCGATTTCACCCGGAACACTTCCGATGTCCAATCATAGGCTTCCAATATATCAATCTTTACGTCTCGACCATTTCGAGACTCCTCGTCATGTCCGTGACCACATCCGGGACTCCGAACAACCTTCGGTACATCAAAATGCATAAACTCATAATAACTGTCATCGTAACGTTAAGCGTGCGGACCCTACGGTTCGAGAACAATGTAGACATGACCGAGACACGTCTCCGGTCAATAACCAATAGCGGGACCTGGATGCCCATATTGGCTACTACATATTCTACGAAGATCTTTATCGGTCAGACCGCATAACAACATACGTTGTTCCCTTTGTCATCGGTATGTTACTTGCCCGAGATTCGATCGTCGGTATCCAATACCTAGTTCAATCTCGTTACTGGCAAGTCTCTTTACTCGTTCCGTAATACATCATCTCACAACTAACATCTTAGTTATAATGCTTGCAAGGCTTATGTGATGTGTATTACCGAGTGGGCCCAGAGATACCTCTCCGACAATCGGAGTGACAAACCCTAATCTTGAAATACGCCAACCCAACATCTACCTTTGGAGACACCTGTAGTACTCCTTTATAATCACCCAGTTACGTTGTGACGTTTGGTAGTACCCAAAGTGTTCCTCCGGCAAACGGGAGTTGCATAATCTCATAGTCACAGGAACATGTATAAGTCATGAAGAAAGCAATAGCAACATACTAAACGATCGGGTGCTAAGCTAATGAAATGGGTCATGTCAATCAGATCATTCAACTAATGATGTGACCTCGTTAATCAAATAACAACTCTTTGTTCATGGTTAGGAAACATAACCATCTTTGATTAACGTGCTAGTCAAGTAGAGGCATACTAGTGACACTCTGTTTGTCTATGTATTCACACATGTATTATGTTTCCGGTTAATACAATTCTAGCATGAATAATAAACATTTATCATGATATAAGGAAATAAATAATAACTTTATTATTGCCTCTAGGGCATATTTCCTTCATATATCAAACAACAACCCTAACCCTAATCATAACACTAACCCTAACCATAACCCTAGACCTAAACCTAACCCTAGAACCAACATAAGAACACCCATAAGAATAATCCTAGCATACTAACAAAGCCTAATCATAGAAATTGGCAAACAAACATCTCACATCTCCATGCAAATCTCTAGATCCAAACAAAACTAGGGTTTCCCCAAACTAGCAACAAATGAGCAATGGGAGAACTTTACTTGGATCAAAACAAGGGGATCGGAGAAGATTACCTTGAGGGAGGGTTTGACTTCGAAATCCACGGACAAATTCTTCGAATATGCAAGATTTGGGAGAGGATATGAGAGGGGGAGAGAGTGGGAAAGGGGCCAAAGCTCGGGTTGAGTGTGTGGGGTGGGGGAGCACTAGTAGAAAAAGGGGCTATGGTCCAGGCCACCTCAGCCCATTAGTCCCGGTTCAGTCTTGAACCGGGACCAATGTGGGCATTGGTCCCGGTTCGTGAGCCCAGGGGGCCGGCCGGGCCACGTGGGCCATTGGTCCCGGTTCGTCTGGACCTTTTGGTCCCGGTTGGTGGGACGAACCGGGACCAAAGGGCCTCCCTCCTGGCCCACCACCATTGGTCCCGGTTGGTGGCTTGAACCGGGACCAAAGGCTCCCCTTTAGTCCCGGTTCATGCCACGAACCGGGACCAATGAATTGCCTATATATACCCCCTCGCGCAAGAGCAGAGCACAGTGCTCTATTTTTTCTGGCCGAGGGGGAGAGGCCTTTGTGGTACTCTAGCTCACCTCCTATGCACATGAGGTGTTCGATGGAATGCCCGAGCCACACTACTTAAGCTTTCTCCTCTTGAAGCTCGACCTCCAAGCTCCATTTTCCTCGAGATTTGTCTAGATTTAGCGGTCCGTCATGCCCCGTCCCCGTCTTCACCGCCGTCGATCACCCGCGCGGATCTCATCACCAACACCACCGTGGTGAGCCTCTTATTCTTATCTTCTTTCTGAAAGGAAAAATATTCTTACTTGTATGTTTAGATAGATACTTGTATCATTTTCTTACATTTATTATTGCATCTTATATAGTGCGATGGTTTTGGTATCCGCCCCCGCCGGCCCTCGTCCTGTCTATGATTCGGATTTGGTATGTATATTATCTTTATAACTATTGGTTCATTTATTGTTTATGAAAATTATGCCGACCAACGTGACATAGATTTTATTTATCTAGGATGTATGTGAATCGGAAATGCCAACCGACCTTGTCGAGAGGTTAAATTTAGTTGAAGAAGAAAACAATTTGTTGAAGGAAAAAATAAAAAAAATTGAGGAGGAGAAGATGATATTGGAGTTGCATGTTGCGGATGTCGTCGATGATCACAAGATCAAGATGGATGCAATGCGCTTGAAGATTAGAAAGATTAGAAAATATGCCATTCATACCGAGGCTTGGTATCATTATGCCGTTGGATCAATTGTTACCTTGGTTGCGATTATGATCGCATTTGTTTTCGCATTGAAATGTTTTACATAGTTTCAATGTATGGTTTAATTAATTAGATGCTCTGGAGAGCTATATGTTGTTAGATGAGAACTATGTATGTACTTTGGTTTTAATGTGATGATGAACTTCTATTAATTTGGACACTTAATTATATATAATGCACGCAGATGAACCGGCAATGGATGTACGGTGACAGACACACCCGCGAGTACATTAAGGGCGTGCATGAGTTTCTCGATGCGGCTGAGGCAAACAAGCAGAATGGTTTTATGTGTTGTCCATGCACTGAATGTGGGAATACGAGGTCTTACTCTAACCGGAAAATCCTTCACTCCCACCTGCTTTACAAGGGTTTCATGCCACACTATAATGTTTGGACGAGGCACGGAGAAATAGGGGTTATGATGGAAGACGGCGAAGAAGAAGAGTACGATGACAACTATGTGCCCCTTGAATACGGTGATGCTGCAACGGGGGGAGCTGGTGAAGATCAAGAGGAACCAGACGATGTGCCCAATGATGCTGCCACGGGTGAAGCTGCTGAAGATCAAGAGGAACCAGACGATGTGCCCGATGATGATGATCTCCGCCGGGTCGTTGTCGATGCAAGGACGCAATGCATTAGTCAAAAGGAGAAGCTGAAGTTCGATCGCATGTTAGAGGATCACAAAAAAGGGTTATACCCCAATTGCGAAGATGGCAACACAAAGCTCGGTACCGTACTGGAATTGTTGAAGTGGAAGGCAGAGAATGCTGTGGCTGACAAAGGATTTGAGAAGCTACTGAAAATATTGAAGAAGAAGCTTCCAAAGGATAACGAATTGCCCGACAGTACATACGCAGCAAAGAAGGTCGTATGCCCTCTAGGATTGGAGGTGGAGAAGATACATGCATGCCCTAATGACTGCATCCTCTACCGCGGTGCATACAAGGATCTGAACGCATGCCCGGTATGCGGTGCGCTGCGGTATAAGATCAGACGAGATGACCCCGGTGATGTTGACGGCGAGCCCCTCAGGAAGAGGGTCCCTGCAAAGGTGATGTGGTATGCTCCTATAATACCACGGTTGAAACGTCTGTTCAGAAACGAAGAGCATGCCAAGTTGATGCGATGGCACAGTGAGAACCGAAAGAAAGATGGGAAGTTGAGAGCACCCGCTGACGGGTCGCAGTGGAGAAAAATCGAGAGAAAGTACTGGGATGAGTTTGCAAAGGACCCAAGGAATGTATGGTTTGCTTTAAGCACGGATGGCATTAATCCTTTCGGGGAGCAGAGCAGTAATCACAGCACCTGGCCCGTGACTCTATGTATGTATAACCTTCCTCCTTGGATGTGCATGAAGCGGAAGTTCATTATGATGCCAGTTCTCATCCAAGGCCCTAAGCAACCCGGCAACGAAATTGATGTGTACCTAAGGCCATTAGTTGAAGAACTTTTACAGCAGTGGAATGGAGACGGTGTACGTATGTGGGATGAGCACAGACAGGAGGAATTTAACCTTAAGGCGTTGCTGTTCGTGACCATCAACGATTGGCCCGCTCTCAGTAACCTTTCAGGACAGACAAACAAAGGATACCACGCATGCACGCACTGTTTAGATGACACTGAAAGTATATACCTGGACAAATGCAGGAAGAATGTGTACCTGGGCCATCGTCGATTTCTTCCGACCAACCATCAATGTCGAAAGAAAGGCAAGCATTTCAAAGACGAGGCAGATCACCGGAAGAAGCCTGCCATGCGCACCGGTGATCACGTGCTTGCTATGGTCAATGATTTACCCTACGTCATCTTTGGAAAGGGTCCCGGTGGACTAGCTGTTCCGAATGACGCTGAGGGACACGCACCCATGTGGAAGAAGAAATCTATATTTTGGGACCTACCCTACTGGAAAGACCTAGAGGTCCGCTCCTCAATCGACGTGATGCACGTGACGAAGAACCTTTGCGTGAACCTGCTAGGCTTCTTGGGCGTGTATGGGAAGACAAAAGATACGCCGGAGGCACGGGAGGACCTGCAACGTTTGCACGAAAAAGATGACATGCCTCCGAAGCAGTATAAAGGTCCTGCCAGCTACGCTCTTACGAAAGAAGAGAAAGAAATCTTCTTTGAATGCCTGCTTAGTATGAAGGTCACGACTGGCTTCTCATCGAATATAGAGGGAATAATAAATATGCCAGAGAAAAAGTTTCAGAACCTAAAGTCTCATGACTGCCACGTGATTATGACGCAACTGCTTCCGGTTGCATTGAGGGGGCTTTTACCGGAAAACGTCCGATTAGCCATTGTGAAGCTATGTGCATTCCTCAATGCAATCTCTCAGAAGGTGATCGATCCAGAAATGGTACCAAGGCTAAGGAGTGATGTGGCACAATGTCTTGTCAGTTTCGAGCTGGTGTTCCCACCATCCTTCTTCAATATCATGACGCACGTCCTAGTTCATCTAGTCGACGAGATTGTCATCCTGGGGCCTGTATTTCTACACAATA
The DNA here is from genome assembly GCA_034509565.1 of Triticum monococcum. Classification (NCBI taxonomy): domain Eukaryota; kingdom Viridiplantae; phylum Streptophyta; class Magnoliopsida; order Poales; family Poaceae; genus Triticum; species Triticum monococcum. Next base: position 5,711,846 of record CM067847.1, on the reverse strand, counting down.
TGTTCCCCTTTGAGAGGTTCATGGGAGTCCTAAAGAAATATGTCCGTAACCGCGCTAGGCCAGAAGGAAGCATCTCCATGGGCCATCAAACAGAGGATGTTATCGGGTTTTGTGTTGACTTCATTCCTGGCCTTAACAAGATAGGTCTCCCTAAATCGCGGTATGAGGGGAGACTGACTGGAAAAGGCACTCTTGGAAGAGACTCAATAATATGCAGGGACGGATATTCTTGGTCTCAAGCACACTACACAGTTCTACAGAACTCTACCTTGGTGACCCCGTATGTCGATGAACACAAGAACAGTCTGCGCTCCAAACACCCGGAGCAATGCGACGACTGGATTACATGTGAACACATCAGGACTTTCAGCAGTTGGTTGGAAACACGTCTCAGAGGTGACAACACTGTTTGTGATGAGTTGTACTTGTTGTCCAGGGGACCATCTTTGACTGTATTGACTTACAAAGGATACGAGATAAATGGGAATACAATTTACACGATCGCCCAAGATCAAAAGAGCACCAACCAAAACAGCGGTGTCCGCTTTGATGCAGCAACCGAGAGCGGAAAGGACACATATTATGGTTACATAGTGGACATATGGGAACTTGACTACGGACCTGATTTTAAGGTCCCTTTGTTTAAGTGCAAATGGGTCATTCTGTTTGGCGGCGGCGTACAGGTAGACCCACAGTACGGAATGACAACAGTGGATCTGAAAAATCTTGGGTACACTGACGAACCGTTCGTCCTAGCCAATGATGTGGCACAGGTTATCTATGTGAAGGACATGTCTACCAAACCGAGAAAAAGAAAAGATAAGGAAGCGAATACATCATACGATGAGCCAAAGCGCCACATAGTTCTTTCAGGAAAAAGGGACATCCTGGGAGTGGACGGCAAGACAGACATGTCTGAAGATTATGAAAAGTTTCATGAAATTCCTCCCTTCAATGTCAAGGCTGACCCAAGCATCCTGATAAACAATGAAGATTATCCATGGTTACGGCGCAATAAGCAAATGACACAAGCGAAGAAAAAGTGAAGACTTTCTCCCGCAACTATTATGATGATACCATGCCAACTTTGTAACAGATGATCTTTCGTCCGAAACTCTGATACTTCGAAAGAGATTGTTCGTTTTGTACACGAAGTGCATCCAGTTTTTTCCGTAACCATCTCAACTTTGTTGCACATGCTATGTGGGTGAAATGATGATACCATGCCAACTTTCAACCTTTTCGGAGTTCATTTGAAATGCTTTTCAATTTCAGGGTCTTATAGCTCAAAAAAATCAATAAATCCATGAAAAATAACAAATGAAGTCAGAAAGGGTTGAAAATTGATGATGTGTCTTTGAATGGTGCATTTTGAACACAGAAAAAATATGGAGTTCAAATAAGTTCAAGAAAATGAAATCCCTTTGTAACAAATGATCTTTCGTCCGAAACCCTGATACTTCGAAAGAGATTGTCCGTTTTGTACACGAAGTGCATCCAGTTTTTGCCGTAACCATCTCAACTTTGTTGCACATGCTATGTGGGTGAAATGATAATACCATGCCAACTTTCAACCTTTTCGGAGTCCATTTGAAATGCTTTTCAATTTCAGGGTCTTGTAGCTCAAAAAAATCAATAAATCCATGAAAAATAACAAATGAAGTCAGAAAGGGTTGAAAATTGATGATGTGTCTTTGAATGGTGCATTTTGAACACAGAAAAAATATGGAGTTCAAATAAGTTCAAGAAAATGAAATCCCTTTGTAACAGATGATCTTTCGTCCGAAACCCTGATACTTCGAAAGAGATTGTCCGTTTTGTACACGAAGTGCATCCAGTTTTTGCCGTAACCATCTCAACTTTGTTGCACATGCTATGTGGGTGAAATGATGATACCATGCCAACTTTCAACCTTTTCGGAGTTCATTTGAAATGCTTTTCAATTTCAGGGTCTTATAGCTCAAAAAAATCAATAAATGCATGAAAAATAACAAATGAAGTCAGAAAGGGTTGAAAATTGATGATGTGTCTTTGAATGGTGCATTTTGAACACAGAAAAAATATGGAGTTCAAATAAGTTCAAGAAAATGAAATCCCTTTGTAACAGATGATCTAACTTCATAGTAAAAAAAATATGGTGCATTTTAAAACTATAAGTATTTAGTACAAATAAAAAAATTAAATTATAAGTAAAATAAAACTATAAGTATCACTAAAAAACTGTAAGTAATTAAACTAAAATAAAACTATAATATTCTTCAAATTTTTAAAAATTCAAATTTAAACTATTAAAAATTTAAACTAATGGCACTAACAGAAAGTTTATAATTTTTGTGACCTAAAAGCAAAAAGAAATCACTAAAAAACTGTAAGTATTTAGTTTTAAGTAGAAATAAAAAATAAATAGAAAAAAAATTCTAATTTTATAGTAAAGTTATTCATAAACTAGTGATTCACACAAATTTTTAAAAATTCAAATTTAAACTATTTAAAATTTAAAACTAATGGCACTAATAGAAAGTTTATAATTTTTGTGACCTAAAAGCAAAAAATAAAAAACCAAAAAAATGTAGAAAAAAAGAAAAAAAATGCCACCTACTGGGCCTCCACGGCCTGAATACGACTAGAAACCCTACATGGGCCAGGATTCAGGCCCGCACCAGGCACAGTAGGCCCACAGGCATTGCAATGACAAGTTAGGCCCGAAAGCCTGCAGTTGAGAGGAGCTCAGGAGGGTGGGCGCAGCAGCGCTTATAAACCACTCCAGAGCCCTCTCAACTAGCGATGTGGGACTAAAATTTTGGACCCGGGGCGCACAAGGGCATTGGTCCCGGTTGGTGGCACCAACCGGGACTAAAGGCGGCATTGGTCACGGTTCGTGGCACCAACCGTGACCATTGCCCCCCTTTAGTCCCGGTTGGTGCCACCAACCGGGACCAAAGGCCGCCGCTTCCCGCCCTTTGGGCTGCCGAAAAGAGGCCTTTGTCCCGGTTGGTGGCACCAACCGGGACTAAAGGGGGCAATGGTCACGGTTGGTGCCACCAACCGGGACCAATGCTCCGTCTATATAAGCCACCCTTGTGAAAATTTTGGTACAGTTTCTTCGATCGCCGCCAGGCTGCCCCTCTGCTCGCCTCGCCGTCGCCGCCGTTGCCCCTGCCCTGCCCCCGAGCGCGCCCTGCCTCGCCGTCGTCGCCGACCCCGAGCCGCCCCACCCTCGCCCTCGCCCTCGCCCTCGAGCTCCGCCGTCCCCGAGCCCCCGAGCTCCTGCCCCGCGCGCCCCCGGCCCGAGCTCCGCCGTCCGCCGCCACCGAGCGCGCCCCGCCGTCGCCCTCGCCCTCGCCGACCCCGAGCCCGTCCTCGTCGCCGTCGCCCCCGACGCCGGCCGCCCGCGTCTCCTCCCCGATCCCTCCGGGAGAGGTAGCTACCGCCCCATCCTCTCCTTCCTTCCCTGCTCCAAATTTGCAAAATATTGATATGATGTAGATGTATGTATGTATGTATGTATGTATGTATGTATGTATGTATGTATGTATGTATGTATGTATGTATGTATGTATGTATGTATGTATGTATGTATGTATGTATGAGTTGGGGAGAAAGTTTATAATTTTTGTTCATATATACTGTAGATGCATGTATGTATGATGAATTTTGATTTTTTTTTGTTCATATATATATACTATAGATGTATGTATGTATGATGAATTTTGATATTTTTTTTGTTCATATATACTGTTCATATATACTGTAGATGTATGTATGATGAATTTTGATATTTTTTTGTTCATATATAATGTAGATGTATATGTATGTATGGAATGATATTGATGGATGTTTGTATATAGAACATTCGTAGAAAATATAATGAGAGGAAGAAGAGGATAAAAAAGAAGAGGAATAAGAAAAGAAAAAAGAGGAGAAGAAAGAATAGAGGATATCTTCTCCTCTATTCTTTCTTCTCCTCTTTTTTTTCTTCTTCTTCCTCTTTTTTTATCGGGAACGAGGGTCGTCGAGGGTCGCCGAGCGGTAGAGGAAGAAGAGGATAAAATAGAAGAGGAAGAAAAAAAAGAGAGGGGTCGACGGTCGCCTAGGGGTCGAGGGTCGAGAGGGGGTCTAGGGTCGCCGAGAGGGGAGAGGAAGACGAGGAGAAATAAATAAGAAGAAGAAAAAAGAAGAAAAAGAAGAGGAGAAGAAGAAAGGAATAGAGGAGAAGAAGAGAAAAATAGAATCTATTTTTCTCTTTTCTCCTCTATTCCTTTCTTCTTCTCCTCTTTTTTTTCTTCTTTTTTTTCTTCGACACGTGGGGGGGGGGTGTCGAGAACGCCGGACATTGATGAGAGAGGCGAGGAAGAAGGGGAAGAAGAGGAGAGGAAGAAGAGGAAGTCTTCTCCTCTATTCTTTCTTCTCTTCTTTTCTCTTCTTCTTCTTCCTCTTTATTTTATCGGGAACGAGGGTCGTCGAGAGGGCCGCCGAGTGGTAGAGGAGAAACCCTAAATAGAAAATATCGTCGGTGTGAGATACATGTACCGTCGGTGTCAGACACTAAATCCACATCCCACAAGTGGCGCGGGTTTCGACGCCCACGTCACTTGTGGGACGTGGATGTAGTGTCCGACACCGAAGGCCACATGTATCTCTCACCCATGATACTTGCTAGCTATTTAGGGTTTCCTTTGACACTAGGCAACCTCCCGACCCCTCGGCGATCCTCTCGAACATGAGAGGAAGAAGAGGGTCGTCTAGGGTTCGAGGGTTCTTCTCCTCTATTCTTTCTTCTCTTTTTTAATTCTTCTTCTTCTTCCTCTTTATTTTATCGGGAACGAGGTGTTGGGGAACGTAGTAATTTCGAAAAATTTCCTACGCACACGCAAGATCATGGTGATGCATAGCAACGAGAGGGGAGAGTGTTGTCTACGTACCAACGCAGACCGACAGCGGAAGCGATCACACAACGTAGAGGAAGTAGTCGTACGTCTTCTTCCCGATCCGACCGATCCAAGCACCGTTACTCCGGCACCTCCGAGTTCTTAGCACACGTTCAGCTCGATGACGATCCTCGGGCTCCGATCCAGCAAAGCGTCGAGGAAGAGTTCCGTCAGCACGACGGCGTGGTGACGATCTTGATGTACTACCGACGCAGGGCTTCGCCTAAGCACTGTAACGGTATGATCGAGGTGGAATTTGGTGGCAGGGGGCACCGCACACGGCTAAGGAACAATCTCAAGGATCAACTTGTGTGTCTTGGGGTGTCCCCTGCCCCCGTATATAAAGGTTGGAGGAAGGGGGGCCGGCCGGCCAGGGAGAGGGAGGCGCAGGGGAGTCCTACTCCCACCGGGAGTAGGACTCCCCCCTCCAATCCTATTCCAATTAGGACTCTCGGGGAAAAAGGAGAAAGAGGGGGGGCCGGCCCCTTCTCCTAGTCCTACTAGGACTTGGGGAAAGGGGGGGCGCCGGCCAGCTATGGGCTGCCCCTTTTCTCTTTTTCCACTAAGGCCCAATAGGCCCATTAGTCTCCCGGGGGGTTCCGGTAACCCTCCCGGTATTCCGGTAAAATCCCGATTTCACCCGGAACACTTCCTATGTCCAAACATAGGCTTCCAATATATCAATCTTTACGTCTCGACCATTTCGAGACTCCTCGTCATGTCCGTGATCTCATCCGGGACTCCGAACAACCTTCGGTACATCAAAATGCATAAACTCATAATAACTGTCATCGTAACGTTAAGCGTGCGGACCCTACGGTTCGAGAACAATGTAGACATGACCGAGACACGTCTCCGGTCAATAACCAATAGCGGGACCTGGATGCCCATATTGGCTCCTACATATTCTACGAAGATCTTTATCGGTCAGACCGCATAACAACATACGTTGTTCCCTTTGTCATCGGTATGTTACTTGCCCGAGATTCGATCGTCGGTATCCAATACCTAGTTCAATCTCGTTACTGGCAAGTCTCTTTACTCGTTCCGTAATACATCATCTCACAACTAACATATTAGTTGCAGTGCTTGCAAGGCTTATGTGATGTGCATTACCGAGAGGGCCCAGAGATACCTCTCCGACAATCGGAGTGACAAACCCTAATCTCGAAATACGCCAACCCAACATATACCATTGGAGACACCTGTAGTACTCCTTTATAATCACCCAGTTACGTTGTGACGTTTGGTAGTACCCAAAGTGTTCCTCCGGTAAACGGGAGTTGCATAATCTCATAGTTATAGGAACATGTATAAGTCATGAAGAAAGCAATAGCAACATACTAAACGATCGGGTGCTAAGCTAATGGAATGGGTCATGTCAATCAGATCATTCAACTAATGATGTGACCTCGTTAATCAAATAACAACTCTTTGTTCATGGTTAGGAAACATAACCATCTTTGATTAACGAGCTAGTCAAGTAGAGGCATACTAGTGACACTCTGTTGGTCTATGTATTCACACATGTATTATGTTTCCGGTTAATACAATTCCAGCATGAATAATAAACATTTATCATGATATAAGGAAATAAATAATAACTTTATTATTGCCTCTAGGGCATATTTCCTTCAGTCTCCCACTTGCACTAGAGTCAATAATCTAGATTACACTGTAATGATTCTAACACCCATGGAGCCTTGGTGCTGATCATGTTTTGCTCGTGGAAGAGGCTTAGTCAACGGGTCTGCAACGTTCAGATCCGTATGTATCTTGCAAATCTCTATGTCTCCCACCTGGACTAAATCCCGGATGGAGTTGAAGTGTCTCTTGATGTGTTTGGTTCTTTTGTGAAATCTAGATTCCTTTGTCAAGGCAATTGCACCAGTATTGTCACAGAAGATTTTCATTGGACCCGATGCACTAGGTATGACACCTAGATCGGATATGAACTCCTTCATCCAGACTCCTTCGTTTGCTGCTTCCGAAGCAGCTATCTACTCCGCTTCACATGTAGATCCCGCTACGACGCTTTGTTTAGAACTGCACCAACTGACAGCTCCACCGTTTAAAGTAAACACGTATCCGGTTTGCGATTTAGAATCGTCCGGATCAGTGTCAAAGCTTGCATCAACGTAACCTCTTACGGTGAGCTCTTTGTCACCTCCATATACGAGAAACATATCCTTAGTCCTTTTCAGGTATTTCAGGATGTTCTTGACCGCTGTCCAGTGATCCATTCCTGGATTACTTTGGTACCTCCCTGCTAAACTTATAGCAAGGCACACATCAGGTCTGGTACACAGCATTGCATACATGATAGAGCCTATGGCTGAAGCATAGGGAACATCTTTCATTTTCTCTCTATCTTCTGCAGTGGTCGGGCATTGAGTCTGACTCAACTTCATACCTTGTAACACAGGCAAGAACCCTTTCTTTGCTTGATCCATTTTGAACTTCTTCAAAATCTTGTCAAGGTATGTGCTTTGTGAAAGTCCAATTAAGCGTTTTGATCTATCTCTATAGATCTTTATGCCTAATATGTAAGCAGCTTCCCCGAGGTCTTTCATCGAAAAACTTTTATTCAAGTATCCCTTTATGCTATCCAGAAATTCTATATCATTTCCAATCAGCAATATGCCATCCACATATAATATTAGAAATGCTACAGAGCTCCCACTCACTTTCTTGTAAATACAGGCTTCTCCAAAAGTCTGTATAAAGCCAAATGCTTTGATCACACTATCAAAGCGTTTATTCCAACTCCGAGATGCTTGCACCAGTCCATAAATGGATCGCTGGAGTTTGCATACTTTGTTAGCTCCCTTTGGATCGACAAAACCTTCTGGTTGTATCATATACAACTCTTCTTCCAGAAATCCATTCAGGAATGCAGTTTTGACATCCATCTGCCATATTTCATAATCATAAAATGCGGCAATTGCTAACATAATTCTGACGGACTTAAGCATCGCTACGGGTGAGAAGGTCTCATCGTAGTCAACTCCTTGAACTTGTCGAAAACCTTTCGCGACAAGTCGAGCTTTATAGACAGTAATATTACCGTCAGCGTCAGTCTTTTTCTTGAAGATCCATTTATTCTCAATTGCTTGCCGATCATCGGGCAAGTCAACCAAAGTCCATACTTTGTTTTCATACATGGATCCCATCTCAGATTTCATGGCCTCAAGCCACTTTGCGGAATCTGGGCTCACCATCGCTTCTTCATAGTTCGTAGGTTCATCATGATCTAGCATCATGACTTCCAGAACTGGATTACCGTACCACTCTGGTGCGGATCTCACTCTGGTTGATCTACGTGGTTCAGTAGTATCTTGTTCTGAAGCTTCATGATCATCATCATTAGCTTCCTCACTGATTGGTATAGGTGTCGCAGAATCAGTTTTCTGTGATGTACTATTTTCCAATAAGGGAGCAGGTACAGTTACCTCGTCAAGTTCTACTTTCCTCCCACTCACTTCTTTCGAGAGAAACTCCTTCTCTAGAAAGTTTCCGAATTTAGCAACAAAAGTCTTGCCTTCGGATCTGTGATAGAAGGTGTATCCAATAGTTTCCTTTGGATATCCTATGAAGACACATTTCTCCGATTTGGGTTCGAGCTTATCAGGTTGAAGCTTTTTCACATAAGCATCGCAGCCCCAAACTTTAAGAAACGACAACTTTGGTTTCCTTCCAAACCATAGTTCATAAGGTGTCGTCTCAACGGATTTTGATGGTGCCCTGTTTAACGTGAATGCGGCCGTCTCTAAAGCATAACCCCAAAACGATAGCGGTAAATCAGTAAGAGACATCATAGATCGCACCATATCTAGTAAAGTACGATTACGACGTTCGGACACACCATTACGCTGTGGTGTTCCGGGTGGCGTGAGTTGCGAAACTATTCCACAATTTTTCAAATGTACACCAAACTCGTAACTCAAATATTCTCCTCCACGATCAGATCGTAGAAACTTTATTTTCTTGTTACGATGATTTTCAACCTCACTCTGAAATTCTTTGAACTTTTCAAATGTTTCAGACTTATGTTTCATTAAGTAGATATACCCATATCTGCTTAAATCATCTGTGAAGGTGAGAAAATAACGATATCCGCCACGAGCCTCAATATTCATCGGACCACATACATCGGTATGTATGATTTCCAATAAATCTGTTGCTCTCTCCATAGTACCGGAGAACGGTGTTTTAGTCATCTTGCCTATGAGGCTCGGTTCGCAAGTACCAAGTGATTCATAATCAAGTGGTTCCAAAAGCCCATCAGTATGGAGTTTCTTCATGCGCTTTACACCGATATGACCTAAACGGCAGTGCCACAAATAAGTTGCACTATCATTATTAACTTTGCATCTTTTGGCTTCTACATTATGAATATGTGTATCACTATCTTCGAGATTCAACAAGAATAGACCACTCTTCAAAGGTGCATGACCATAAAAGATATTATTCATATAAATAGAACAACCATTATTCTCTGATTTAAATGAATAACCGTCTCGCATTAAACAAGATCCAGATATAATGTTCATGCTCAACGCTGGCACCAAATAACAATTATTTAGGTCTAATATTAATCCCGAAGGTAGATGTAGAGGTAGCGTGCCGACCGCGATCACATCGACTTTGGAACCGTTTCCCACGCGCATCGTCACCTCGTCCTTTGCTAGCGTCCGCTTATTCCGTAGTCCCTGTTTCGAGTTGCAAATATTAGCAACAGAACCAGTATCAAATACCCAGGTGCTACTGCGAGCTCTAGTAAGGTACACATCAATAACATGTATATCACATATACCTTTGCTCACTTTGCCATCCTTCTTATCCGCCAAATACTTGGGGCAGTTCCGCTTCCAGTGACCAGTCTGCTTGCAGTAGAAGCACTCAGTTTCAGGCTTAGGTCCAGACTTGGGTTTCTTCTCCTGAGCAGCAACTTGCTTGCTGTTCTTCTTGAAGTTTCCCTTCTTCTTCCCTTTGCCCTTTTTCTTGAAACTAGTGGTTTTGCTAACCATCAACACTTGATGCTCCTTCTTGATTTCTACCTCCGCAGCTTTCAGCATTGCGAAGAGCTCGGGAATAGTCTTGTTCATCCCTTGCATATTATAGTTCATCACGAAGCTCTTGTAGCTTGGTGGCAGTGATTGGAGAATTCTGTCAATGACGCAATCATCTGGAAGATTAACTCCCATCTGAATCAAGTGATTATTATACCCAGACATTTTGAATATATGCTCATTGACAGAACTGTTCTCCTCCATCTTGTATCTATAGAACTTATTGGAGACTTCATATCTCTCAATTCGGGCATTTGCTTGAAATATTAACTTCAACTCCTGGAACATCTCATATGCTCCATGACATTCAAAACGTCGTTGAAGTCCCGATTCTAAGCCGTAAAGCATGGCACACTGAACTATCGAGTAGTCATCAGCTTTGCTCTGCCAGACGTTCATAACATCTGGCGTTGCTCCAGCAGCAGGCCTGTCACCCAGCGGTGCTTCCAGGACGTAATTCTTCTGTGCAGCAATGAGGATAATCCTCAGGTTACGGACCCAGTCCGTGTAATTGCTACCATCATCTTTCAACTTTGCTTTCTCAAGGAACGCATTAAAATTCAACGGAACAATAGCACGAGCCATCTATCTACAATCAACATAAACAAGCAAGATACTATCAGGTACTAAGTTCATGATAAGTTTAAGTTCAGTTAATCAAATTACTTAGGAACTCCCACTTAGATAGACATCCCTCTAATCTTCTAAGTGATCACGTGATCCAAATCAACTAAACCATAACCGATCATCATGTGAGATGGAGTAGTTTTCAATGGTGAACATCGTTATGTTGATCATATCTACTATATGATTCACGCTCGACCTTTCGGTCTCCGTGTTCCGAGGCCATATCTGTATATGCTTGGCTCGTCAAGTATAACCTGAGTATTCTGCGTGTGCAACTGTTTTGCACCCGTTGTATTTGGACGTAGAGCGTATCACACCCGATCATCACGTGGTGTCTGGGCACGACGAACTTTGGCAACGGTGCATACTCAGGGAGAACACTTCTTGATAATTTTAGTGAGAGATCATCTTATAATGCTACCGTCAATCAAAGCAAGATAAGATGCATAAAAAGGGATAAACATCACATGCAATCAATATAAGTGATATGATATGGCCATCATCATCTTGTGCTTGTGATCTCCATCTCCGAAGCACCGTCATGATCACCATCGTCACCGGCGCGACACCTTGATCTCCATCGTAGCATCGTTGTCGTCTCGCCAATCTTATGCTTCCACGACTATCACTACCGTTTAGTAATAAAGTAAAGCATTACATCGCGATTGCATTGCATACAATAAAGAGACAACCATATGGCTCCTGCCAGTTGCCGATAACTCGGTTACAAAACATGATCATCTCATACAATAAAATCAGCATCATGCCTTGACCATATCACATCACAACATACCCTGCAAAAACAAGTTAGACGTCCTCTACTTTGTTGTTGCAAGTTTTACGTGGCTGCTACGGGCTTAAGTAAGAACTCATCTCACCTACGCATCAAAACCACAACGATAGTTCGTCAAATAGACTCCGTTTTAACCTTCTCAAGGACCGGGCATAGTCACACTTGGTTCAACTAAAGTTGGAGAGACAGTCTTCCGCAAGCCATCTGTGTGCAAAGCACGTCGAGGGAACCGGTCTCGCGTAAGAGTACGCGTAAGGTTGGTCCAGATCATCTCACCCAACAATACCGCCGAACCAAAGTATGACATGCTGGTAGGCAGTATGACTTGTATCGCCCACAACTCACTTGTGTTCTACTCGTGCAAATAACATCAAACCATAAAACCTAGGCTCGGATGCCACTGTTGGGGAATGTAGTAATTTCGAAAATTTTCCTACGCACACGCAAGATCATGGTGATGCATAGCAACGAGATGGGAGAGTGTTGTCTACGTACCAACGCAGACCGACTGCGGAAGCGATCACACAACGTAGAGGAAGTAGTCGTACGTCTTGTTCCCGATCCGACCGATCCAAGCACCGTTACTCCGGCACCTCCGAGTTCTTAGCACACGTTCAACTCGATGACGATCCTCGGGCTCCGATCCAGCAAAGCGTCGAGGAAGAGTTCCGTCAGCACGACGGTGTGGTGACGATCTTGATGTACTACCGACGCAGGGCTTCGCCTAAGCACTGTAACGGTATGATCGAGGTGGAATTTGGTGGCAGGGGGCACCGCACACGGCTAAGGAACGATCTCAAGGATCAACTTGTGTGTCTTGGGGTGTCCCCTGCCCCCGTATATAAAGGTTGGAGGAAGGGGGGCCGGCCGGCCAGGGAGAGGGAGGCGCAGGGGAGTCCTACTCCCACCGGGAGTAGGACTCCCCCCTCCAATCCTATTCCAATTAGGACTCTCGGGGAAAAAGGAGAAAGAGGGGGGGGGGGCCGGCCCCTTCTCCTAGTCCTACTAGGACTTGGGGAAAGGGGGGGTGCCGGCCAGCTATGGGCTGCCCCTTTTCTCTTTTTCCACTAAGGCCCAATAGGCCCATTAGTCTCCCGGGGGGTTCCGGTAACCCTCCCGGTATTCCGGTAAAATCCCGATTTCACCCGGAACACTTCCTATGTCCAAACATAGGCTTCCAATATATCAATCTTTACGTCTCGACCATTTCGAGACTCCTCGTCATGTCCGTGATCTCATCCGGGACTCCGAACAACCTTCGGTACATCAAAATGCATAAACTCATAATAACTGTCATCGTAACGTTAAGCGTGCGGACCCTACGGTTCGAGAACAATGTAGACATGACCGAGACACGTCTCCGGTCAATAACCAATAGCGGGACCTGGATGCCCATATTGGCTCCTACATATTCTACGAAGATCTTTATCGGTCAGACCGCATAACAACATACGTTGTTCCCTTTGTCATCGGTATGTTACTTGCCCGAGATTCGATCATCGGTATCCAATACCTAGTTCAATCTCGTTACTGGAAAGTCTCTTTACTCGTTCCGTAATACATCATCTCACGACTAACATATTAGTTGCAGTGCTTGCAAGGCTTATGTGATGTGCATTACCGAGAGGGCCCAGAGATACCTCTCCGACAATCGGAGTGACAAACCCTAATCTCGAAATACGCCAACCCAACATATACCATTGGAGACACCTGTAGTACTCCTTTATAATCACCCAGTTACGTTGTGACGTTTGGTAGTACCCAAAGTGTTCCTCCGGTAAACGGGAGTTGCATAATCTCATAGTTATAGGAACATGTATAAGTCATGAAGAAAGCAATAGCAACATACTAAACGATCGGGTGCTAAGCTAATGGAATGGGTCATGTCAATCAGATCATTCAACTAATGATGTGACCTCGTTAATCAAATAACAACTCTTTGTTCATGGTTAGGAAACATAACCATCTTTGATTAACGAGCTAGTCAAGTAGAGGCATACTAGTGACACTCTGTTGGTCTATGTATTCACACATGTATTATGTTTCCAGTTAATACAATTCCAGCATGAATAATAAACATTTATCATGATATAAGGAAATAAATAATAACTTTATTATTGCCTCTAGGGCATATTTCCTTCACGAGGGTCGTCGAGAGGGCCGCCGAGTGGTAGAGGAGAAACCCTAAATAGAAAGTATCGTCGGTGTGAGATACATGTACCGTCGGTGTCGGACACTAAATCCACATCCCACAAGTGGCGCGGGTTTCGACGCCCACGTCACTTGTGGGACGTGGATGTAGTGTCCGACACCGAAGGCCACATGTATCTCACACCCACGATACTTGCTAGCTATTTAGGGTTTCCTCTACCGAAAAGAAGAGGAGAAATAAATAAGAAGAAGAAAACAGAAGAAAAAGAAGAGGAGAAGAAGAAAGGAATAGTTTTCTCTTCTTCTCCACTATTCCTTTCTTCTTCTCCTCTATTGGTCGAGGGTCGGGAACTAGGGTAGAGGGTCGAGGGTCGTTAAGGGGTCAAGGGTCGAGGGTTTCAGGGTCGTTGAGGGTTCGAGGGGTCAAGAATCGCCGAGGGGTCGAGAGAGGTTTCCTAGTGTCAAAGTATTGAAGAAATCCATGCCTTCATCATTAGCCGGAAGTAACCAGGGCATGTTGGTATGAAGTTCTGCAAAGTTGTTCTGGAATGGAGTCCCGGATAGAATAATCCGCCTTTTGGTACGAATTCAGCAAAGGCCTTCCAAATAGCGATATTCGGAGGCTCTTGCTGAACTTTGTACCAAAAGGCGAATTATCCTATCTGGGACTCTGTTCCAAAACAACTTTGAAGAGCTTCCTACCATCATGCACATGTTACTTTCGCCTAATGATGAAGACATGGTTTTGTTGAATCCTTTGACACTAGGCAACCTCCCGACCCCAAGGCGATCCTCTCGAACATGAGAGGAAGAAGAGGATAAAAAAGAAGAGGAAGAAGAAGAAAAAAGAGGAGAAGAAAGAATAGAGGAGAAAAAAGAGGAGAAGAAAGAATAGAGGAGTTCTTCTCCTCTATTCTTTCTTCTCCTCTTTTTTTCTTCTTCTTCCTCTTTTTTTATCAGGAACGAGGGTCATCGAGGGACATATATAGATGTAGTGTCGTCGTTGTCGATATATACCCCCTCCCGATAGCTTACTATGATTAGGTAGCTAGTTCTACGTTTGGCACTAATATATCCATCTGTCATGTTTGAATAATAATTGCCATGTTGTAAATATTTGTAGAAACTATGGACACCGCCCTAGACGAAGCAAGAAAAGAAGCGTTGTTGAGGGAGATAATCGCAGAAGGAAGTGATGCCGTCTCGTACTATCTCAACAATATCTTCGATGGTCCGGAAGGAGAGGGTGAACAAGCTGGCTACGGTGACCTAATGCCGGTGCAAGAAGAAGAACATGAGGATGGCGCCGGTGACCCAATGCCGGTGCAAGAAGGAGAAAGTGATGATGGCTCCGGTGACCGAACCGAGTCCGGCCAGGTATATATATTAGTTAAGCCTATGCTGACTAGCTGATTGATGCATTCATTGTTTTGGTATGTACACATATTAATTAAGTCTTTGTTCTTTTTTCTAGCCCTCCGGATCGAGCACAACTTCGGTAAAGAGACGAGGCCCGAAGAAAAAGTTGAGCTCGGATGAAAAGCTTGAGATCACAGCAATCGCGCCCGACGGCCAACCTATTGAACCCCTCCGGACAAAGAGGGCATTTGTTGCTCAGTGCGGGGTTCTGGTTAGGGACAAGATCCCGATAAGCATCCAGCAATGGTTTAAGCCGGCTAAAGAAGACCCTAAGGTGTCTTATGTCAATGATATGCAGAAAAATGATCTTTGGACTGAGCTGAAGTCAAATTTCACCCTACCGCCAGAGGATAATCCAGAGAACCCAATTAAAGAGAAATTAATCAAGTCTTTTGCTCTGAAGAGGATGGCAGATCTATTCAGGAGGTGGAAGAAAGAGCTCAATAGGTTTGTCGATAAAAAAGAGACACCAGAATTTAAGGGCAGATATGAGAAGATCAGAGATCACTGGCCCGCATTTGTGGCCTACAAGACATCGGAAAAGAGTAAGAAGATGTCGGCGACAAACAAGCAGAATGCCGCGAAGAAGAAGCTTCACCATCGCACGGGGTCAGGTGGCTACCTCGTAGCCCGGCCTAAGTGGTCCAAGGTTGAGAATGATCTGCTTCATAAAGGGATCAGACCAGAGACATATAACTGGCCAGACCGTTGCCGGACTTGGTTCTTCGGGGCTGGCGGAACCTTGGCCCATGAAACAGGGGGATGCATTTGGACGAACGAACAAATGGACATACCAGTCAGTAGGCTTAAGCACTATATCGACGCAGCGCAGGAAGGGACGTTCTTTCCAGACAGAGAGCACGACGAGCTCACAATGGCCCTCGGGAATCCTGAGCACCCTGGACGGACACAAGGCACGCCAGGCTCCGTTCCATGGAATGTTGGGTTTCCGGACGCAGGCGGTTACAAATCCCATGAGAGGAGGAAAAAAGTGCAGCAGACCGAACTGCAGGCGCTGCACGCAAGGGTACAAGCGATAGAGGAACGAGAAGCAAATCGCAGCAAACGTACTGCCGAAGCCTCCCCCGAAGCTACCCCGCCATCTCAGCGCAGAAGCAGCGTGGCTTCCACCGAGCAGCTTCAGCTGCAGCATGCCTTGACGGCTCCTGCCAGCTATCCTGTGGATGCTATAACAGAGTCTCAAAATTGCCACCTTATGACGCAATGGATGAATTTGAAGGTCAAGGCGGCTGTTGGCTCTGTTTATCCTACTGAGCCCGGCGCAACTTTTCACTGCATGCCGATTCCAGAAGGATATGCTAGGGTGATGGTGGATGAGATAACGGAGGGATTTGAGGACCTCCAGCTTGACCACCCTACCGGTGAAGGGGAGACTCGGCTGGGGTCTGCTCTGAAGACTCCATGCCTATGGCGGAAGGACCTCATCAACCTTCCGAACTGGACGCCTCCGCCTCCTCCTCCTCCTCCGGCGAGTCAGGGCACTCCGCCTCCTCCACCGGCTCCTCCTCCGACGAGTGACGATCAGGGCCCTCGGCCGGCTCCTTCTCCGGCGCGTGGCGGCACTCCGCCTCCGTCTCCGCCTGCGCCGACGCGCCCGAGCAGCCAACCTCCTCCTTCTCCGCCTCGTCAGCAAGGGCAGAAGAGACCTGCCGCCGCTCCAGCTGCTCCGGCGGGTCGTAGTCCTTCTCCTCCGCCTCTTAAGCAAGTAAAGAAGACAACCGCTTCGTCTGCTCGGTCGGCGTCTAGCAGTACAACCAAAGGCGGGAGGACATACAGATTCGGTCCTTCTCTGAAGACTCCAGAGAAGTTACCATACGAGAGGACCCAGGAGGAGAACGCCGAGATCGCGCGAGAAGAAGTGAGGAAATTCTTTGAAGGGGTGAAAGCAAAGAAACATCCACCTCCGGAGGAGAATGTAGATGGGGTGAAAGTGAAGCGCACTCTGGCTGCCCTGACAAAACCACCAAAGTCTGATCCGCCGAAAGGAAACTATGACCGCATTATTGGAAAGGAATTTGCCGAAGCGGAGCAGTCGGGAACTACTGTCAGTGATGAAAGGCTGAAAAAATGACGAGCTGGGAAACAAATTGCCCAGCTCGGCAAACAAGCGAAGCAATCATGCCCCCCGCTCAAGGTGCCTAGCCACAACGTCGCTAATGATCCGAGGATGGTGCCCGGTTATAATAATCTTGCAGATTACCTGCCCAACGAAGTACATTATGAACCCATGGACATGCGGATGCAAAGATACGAGTACGGGAAGCCTCTCGTCAAAGATGAAAGATCTCTATCAACGATGATGCGAAGATTGCATGATTGGTACTTGAAAATCTGCAGAGACTCTGGGGGGAGGAGTACTTTGTATGTGAGAGTTAAAAAGGAGCATGACCTCGTTGGAATTGATCTGTTGCCTGTTCCATTTGAGGAGTTCTATCAGTTTTTCAATCAATTGGCCCTCGATAAAACAACGATCGCCTGCTACTGTCTGTAAGTAGTACTACTTCTGTCATTAAGTTTCTCTATATAGCTTAGCTCTTTCATTGCATGTATTTATAATCATCCTCACTATATTATGCAGATTGAAGATCGTCAAATTGAAGAAAAGACAAGTCGGTGATATTGGGTTCATTAACACGTATCTCATAGATGCAACTGAGGTTAAACTTCATGCCGCAGCTACCGAGGCCAACTTGCTACAATCGTTCGTAATAAATCAAAACAAAGATATAATACTCTTTCCTTACAACTTCAAGTGAGTGTTACTGTCTTGTGCGTATTCGGTTTCCCTTATATATTACTCAAGGTTATAGTAATGTAATTCATGAGTTATGCATGCGTGTGCAGTTTCCACTATATTCTCCTAGAGATTAAGCTTGAGCAGGGACTAGTAACCGTCTTAGACTCAAAACGAAAAGATCCCCAGGACTATGCAGACATGACTGAAATCCTCAAGAAGTAAGTTAAATCGATCATTATCCACCATATCAGCAACTTTGTTCATTTCCTGATATCAAGTAATTGTTTTCTTTGTCCGGCAGGGTTTGGAGAAAATTCACCAAAAAAGTTCCGGGACTGCCGAAGGAGCTGGAATTTAGACACCCGAAAGTAAGTACTATAGTAGCATGTTCCGCGCATCTCCTAGTGATTCAAGCGCTAATTTCATCAATACCATTTAGCATTCTTGCTTATCAGTTTGATTGACCTCTATTTCTTGTAAAGTGGTTGTGGCAGGAACAAGGGAATGATTTCTGTGGATACTACATCTGCGAGTCCATCCGCCACACGACGTGTGAGCGGGGCGGGTACTCTAACGAACAATATGAAGTACGTAAATAACAATATTCACAATTTTATTTTATTACCATCATTTGTGTTGAGTTTCATTCATTCATATATATATATATATATATATATATATATATATATATATATATATATATATATATATATATATATATATATATGCATTGACCCCCTTCTTCAAATTAGATGTTTCGGAAGCGGGATGAACTCCTAGCACCAGCTCGCATGCGAGCAATTCAAGAGGAATTGGCGGCATTCTTTCTTGACCACGTGATCCCTGAAGACGGAGAATTCTATGTTAAACCTGAGTCCGTATGATTATATTTGTAAGAGATAATTACTGTATATATGTAGCCGGTACTGTCCGATAGATATACGAGAACTTGTTGTTGGACCAATCTCTCGGAGAAGGAGAGGTGGTCGATATCACTTCTCTCTGTATGCATATATGTTCATGACGATCTTCTGTTTCCTTCGTTTGCTTTACTAGCTAGCCAGCGTGTCTAGTCCTCTCTATACGTATGTATAGTACGTAGCGTCGACCAAGCACGGACATAAGAGAGGACACTTCTCTATATTAATTATAGCTAGCTAACACAATATATGAAACACCTAAATTAACCCCCCAAAACCCCCAACCCCCCCCCCCCTTTCAAAAAAACAAAAACCCTAGCCACAGAAATGCTGACGCGTGGATGCCTATTGGTCCCGGTTGGTGCCACCAACCGGGACCAAAGGGTCTCCTGACTGGGCTCTGCAAACTGCCCACGTGGATGGGCTTTAGTCCCGGTTCTGGATTGAACCGGGACTAAAGGTGGGAGGTATTAGTACCGACACTTTAGTCCCGGTTCAGGAACCGAGACTAAAGGCCCTTACGAACCGGGACTATAGGCCCTTTTTCTACCAGTGGAGTGGGGGACGGGGGTAGCCAAGTGGCTGGATAAGTCACGGTGCAGCGCCTCTGCGCTGGGCGTTGCACTTTAAATGTGTGGCGCCTAGCTCGGAGGCGCTGCACGGCTGGGTGCGGGCCCAGGGGCTGCCACGGTGGACTGGAGTGCAACGCCCCCGAGCTAGGCGCTGCACAGTAGTGCGTGGCACCATCGTGGCGGGCGCTACACAAAAGGTCAGGGATGTGAAATAGTTTTACGGGCAGTTTATTCCGTGAATTGATTTCGTCCACAGATCAAAATTGTCAAATTTGCCGCACTGTTCTTGCATGAATTCAGGAGCGGACCATACCAAGCTGGAGGTCACAACGCCAGAGCTCGGCTAGCTGAAAGACCTCCAGTGCTCATTCAAATTTGGAACGCATGAAGAACTGCCACCTGAACGTTAGCCCCAACTAAATCTACAAGTAATTTTTTTAGCAAAAAATCTCTAAGTAAATGTAAATGGTTGCCAGCTAACTGGACGACATCAACTGGCCATAAGCACAAAAATGTCAACTAAATTCGGTCCTTGCCTTACGAATAGTGCAAAACAAATACTCAGAAACATATGTGATCATGACTGTGTTACAAGTTATCAAGCATTCAACTACGAATAAAATATAGCTCCCTGCAGCGCCCGACCGCGTCTTCAGGGCCTCCAGCTTGTCTTGCGCGTGTGTTCTTCCAATGCCCTGCCAGACCGCGTCTACACTTCCATTTCTTCCTCGCGACTTCAGGAATTAGGATCGTCTCCTCGCTGGGGGCACGCTGTTCGTTTATGTCCTTGAGTTTTGCAGATGCTGCAGAATCTACTCTTGCCCATGCCTTCATAAGGGGCTCTGTCCCTCGCCTTCGTAGGCCTCCCTGCATTCCTCATCTTCATAGGCGGTCCTCCATCCTCCTAACCCATTAAGCGGATTGTTGTGTCCTGACACTCTGTCATCCGCTTCGGCATTAGCTTCTTTCTGCACCTCCACTCCACTGACTTTGCATCTTGCTGATAGCATGGTCCTCAAGCCCAATTCCATAGGCATGTGGTGAAATGGGGCCACATCACTATCATGGCTTGCTTGAACACATCAGGGTTTCATAAGCTTCCACACAGTCGTTTCCCAGCCGAACAAACTCCAACGCCTTGACGTCACATATACTGATCGTTACGACAATCACAACCGATTCCAACTAAAATTAAAAACACACAAGAAATACCAGTCAATATAGTTCCACGTGCCACGGCACCCATCATCCAACAAATTATGTAAATACCCACTCAAAGCTCTCAACTTGTTCATCTCCCAGCAGAATTCTCTGAAAGTGGTTGTTCACCCCCACAAATAGGCCGAATGACATGTCATACAAATTTGTCCTGTATGTTGTGTCGAACGTCACGACATTGCCAAATAGCTTGTACTTCATCATGCTATCATTGGTTGTCCACATCAGATTTTTAATTCTACTTTCAGCATCTGCTTGCACCCTGAACAAGAACCCTGGGTCCGTTGCACCTGTTCCATCGAACACCTCTCCAGTTTTCCAACACCGTCGTCTGCCTCGCCCGACTTATTTGCCCGCACAAAGTGCTCATTGAACGATTCGTGAATGCTACATTTTCCACAATACCAAAAAAACCACTGGTAATGTTGTATACCTTGCTGTTAATGTTGTTTTTCTCATGTTCCGCACCAGGTCCCTCGTGTACACGTCAATGTGCTTGCATTGTGTGATGACCAATGCAACATCTCTCCACAATTACTCCCTCCGTCCGAAAATATTTATCACTCAAAATGGATAAAAGGGGATGTATGTAGAACTAATATACATCTAGGTACATCCCCTTCTA
The DNA here is from genome assembly GCA_034509565.1 of Triticum monococcum. Taxonomy (NCBI): domain Eukaryota; kingdom Viridiplantae; phylum Streptophyta; class Magnoliopsida; order Poales; family Poaceae; genus Triticum; species Triticum monococcum. The sequence goes on along the minus strand of CM067847.1, from coordinate 5,690,763 downwards.
TTTATTTTGATGACAAGTATTTCCGAACGGAGGAAGTAAGTGCCAGCACATGGTTTTGCTTCACTCGGTGCTGTGTTATGTACCATCCATTATCCATTGTTCGTAGCAGCCTTATCATTGATGGACACTCGCAATGGCACGATTTTGTGTTCTCACACAAAGGTTTCCCCTGCTCACACGCATGGATCAGCGTCAGATCGAACAAACTTCTGAAAAATGCAGATAAAAACTTACACAACATAGTTTAACTCCATACCAAGCATCCACAAACAATCTCCTGCATTGTCTTCCGTCTCAGGATTGGGGCGACTCTTCCCATATCTAATACCAAATCCATGTTCCCAAGAATACAGGTTGTTGAATTCGTACGCCTCCCGTCCCATATCTAACACCAGGTTCCTACGTGAGTGAGTTGAACGTTGTGCCCAACTCCGGTTTGATCACCTCTTTCCCGTCCCTCTCTGCGAAACCTCTTCTCGATTTCTGCAGAGCACAGATTCTGCTAGCGCACGGTGCTCACTCCGTCGGATTTGCGCCCACGCAAACTCTGTCCAAAAATAGACACACAGGTCAAGATCCATAGCGAGAGCACAACACCACATTTACACTGCATATTCGTACTGCCCTGCTGCAGAACATCCACTGCAGCGAGGCGAGCAAAACTGCGCAGCCAACACGGAATCACAGCAAGACCAACACCTCTTTCTTTTCCTAGCCCTAACAGACCCTGGTGCGCGCCACGGCATGGGCCAGGCCTGGACGAGGCCAGTCCACGAGTTGGTGCCGGGCGCTGGAGTAGGTAGTCCAGGTGCGCGAGGAGGCGCGTTCTGCGACGGGGCGCCGCCCGTGCCGTTGCTGCGCCCGCGGCAACGCCCGCGGCCACCGCGCGCACGCCCGCCGCTGGTGGCGTGAGGCGCAGCAGGGGGTGCAGCGGGTGGTGAGGGCGAAGCAGCTCCACGCCCGGCGAAGAGCGCATGGAGGCGCGTTCTGCGACGGGGCGCCGCCCGTGCCGTTGCTGCGCCCGCGGCAACGCCCGCGGCCACCGCGCGCACGCCCGCCGCTGGTGGCGTGAGGCGCAGCAGGGGGTGCAGCAGGGGGCGCCCTGAAGACGCGCGGTCTGCTTGGCCCGATGCTCCTCGAGAAGCAGGAAGGAGCGTGAAGGAGCGAGGGCAGCGGCGACTGCGACGTGATGTGGGGGATGGCGCCATGGAACTGGCGGTTGAGCCCTCGGAGAAGATGGAAGACCTGGCGCGGCTCGGACACCGGCTGGCCCAGATCGCGGAGCTGATCAGCGTACGTCTTCAGCTTAGTACAGTACTGCATAATCGTCAGATCGCCCTGCACCACGGCATGATATTCGGCGTTGACGTAGACGGCGCGGGCGAGTTGGTTGTCGCGAAAGATGCCGTCCAGACGGTGAGGGCGGTGTCGTCATCCGCCATCACAGCGTCCAGGAGGTCGGGGGCGACGGTGGTGTTCAGCCAGTGAACGACGGCGTGATCCGCCATCATCCAGTGAGGGTCGTCGAAGCGCGGTACGGCCTCGGCGTCCACGTGATCGCGGAGGCCGAACATGCCGATCGCCGTGTCGAAGTGGCGGCGCCACTGCGCGTAGTTGCCGACGAGTAGATCGAGGATGATGGGGACATGACGAGGATGTCGATGATCTGCAGAACCACCAGGGAGATGGTGGTCAGAGGCGGCGTCGGAGCGGCCGCAATAGCACGAACGCCAGCGACAGAGCGAGCGGGCGGGAGGGCAGGTGGTGTGGGGGCCCGAGCAACGGCGACAGGGACGCCGGAGCCATCAATGGCAGGGGAGGAAGGAGGGCTGTCACCCATAGCGGCGGAAGCGGGATCGCCGGCCGGAGCAAAGGGATTGGTCCGGTCACCGGTATCTGATACCATGATAAGAGGAGGTTTAGCTATGAGTTTCAACGCATTTTGATTAGCTCATTGGCTGGGACATATATATATAGTTTACAGAGACCTCCAGGGAGAGAGATCGTGCGCCACTACTGGTGATCGTGCGCCACTAACTCACGCACACAATCACATGTACTCTACTCGTACACATACACAGACATACTACGTACACACACATGTAGTCTAACATAGTGTTGACGTCGCGCAGCCAAGGCCACAACCACACGGGTCTGGATGAAGCAGCCGGAGAGGTTGGGGACGCCCGCCGGCGCTCTAGTTGCGCGGGCGAGTTGCCCGCGGCGCCCACCAGGGCACGGATGCCACCATGATTGGTTTGTCGACGTCGTCCTGTGCCAGTTCCGAAGCAGCACAATTCCTCACCGCTTGGAGCTCCCGTGGCCGTACGCAGCCGTCTTCTCCGACTCTGACCGCCGCTGTCGCATCCCGATCCCAACTAATTTGGTATCACCGCCGCGACGCCACCTGAGTTAGACTGTAGTCTTGTATATGCCTTGTATTGTATCTCTTGATATGTCTATATAATGAGATAGTCACACCCCGTTTAGGGTGTCGAGCCAGTTTCCCAAACCCTATGTTTTACATGGTATCAGTTTAGGTTACGATGTCTTTCGCTGCACCACCTCCCGCCGCCGCCGCCGCTGCCGCGCCGATCTCGACCGCCGCCGCCGCCGCGCCGGCCCTAGCCCCGATGTCGCCCTTCCTGGCCTCCCGCCACTCGCGGCGGCGTACGGTGCCAACCTGCCGCCGCCCGCTTCCCTGCAGGCGCCGGGCTTCGGGGACGATCTGGCTGCCCCGCCCGACGCTGCGGTGCTGCCGGCTACAGGCGGCCCTCCTCCGCCGAGCTACCCGTGGCACGGCGCCTATGGTGCCCCCCCCGCCAACGTCGTCTCTCTGGCCGGGATCGGCCCCCGCTGCGCCGCCGCCGCACCCCTACACGGCGGTGCCGCTGCCGCCGCACCACTACTATTCCACGCTGCCGCCGCAGCCCTATGGGGGTGCGGCTGCCTCGCCGCATGGTGCCCTCGTGGCTCCCGGGAACGGTGACTCGGCCCCTGCAGCGCCGGGCGCCCTGGCTGCTCCCTCGTCCGGCTACCCCTACGCGATGATCCCTCGTCCAGAGATGCCTCCGTCCATGGATCCCTATGCATCACTGGCGCAGGCATACACTGCTCAAACCGCGGCGCCGCCGCCGTTTTATTTTTCGCACCCACTACCAGTGAAGCTCGGGCCGGACAACTACCTTTCATGGCGTGCACAGGTTTTGCCTCTCCTCTGCAGCCGCTACTTGGAGGGCTACGTTGATGGGTCCATCCCGTGCCCACCTCCTCACCATCCGGCATATCACACATGGGTGGCGCAGGATCAGGCCATTCTCCTGCCATCCAGTCCTCGCTCACTGTCGTGGTTCTAACTCTGACAGTGATGTAGGGGGGTATGTATGGAGAGGCTAGATCTCAGCTATGGAGAAGTTGTAAGCACACCAAGATGTACGAGTTCAGGCCCTTCGCTGAGGAAGTAACAGCCCTACGTCTCGGTGCCTGGAGGCGGTCGATTGGATTACGGGTGTGTGAATAACAGGGGTGCCAACCCCTGCTACTGAGGAGGGGGGTGGCTTATATAGAGTTCGCCAGACCTCTCCCGCCCTCAGTAATGCAAGGTTAAAATACATTAAGACTGGGCGTTACTGGTAACGTCCCTAATAAAGTACTATGATGACCATAAAGACTACTTAATGGCCGACCGTTTGCCTGCGGAGTGACTTTAGATCTCCTGGCAGTCGAGTGGTTGGCTTCGTGGTCGAGTGATAGTTTCCTGGTCGAGTGTCTTGAATCCGTCGAGTGGGATACCTTCAAGTCGATTGAAAAGTGACTTCTTCTAGGGATGTCCTTGGGTAGGGCTCTTAGGACAGGTCCATGCCCCTACCCTAGGTACATAGCTTCATCATTAGCCCCCGAATGGATCGAGGTTCGAGTGGGGAAGGAGTTGGGGATCCTTCCGACTGGTTCTTAGCGTTATATGAATGTCTTGTACTGGATTAATTGTCACGGATGACGTTGTCAACTTCTTTCGGTCACCTTGATCCATTCTTGGTCTCTCGTCGAGTGAATTTCCTTACTTGTGAAATACCGAGTGCCGGCTCGAGCGGGATCTTCTGTTTGATGAGTTGTTCTGCAGCCCGCGGATTTTGCGGGATTTGAATTTCGGGAAGCGAGCGGGACGAGGGCGGCCACAGTAATCGGATGGGATAAGACAGAAACTCCTCGATTCCCGCGCCACCTTTTTCACCACGTGCCGCGCACGCCTGTTGCGGGATTTGACGGGATCGCCTGGGCCTACTGGTCAGCCACTCGGAAGTGGCCCCTTATAAGCAGCCGGCTCGGGGCTCCCAAACAGCGCGCTCTCGTCTTTCCCTCTCCCTTCACAAGGTCCTCCGCCACCTCCGCTCTCACCCTAGCGCCGTAGGTCCGTTCGAGCCTTGCCGGCGACGATGATGAAGGACAAGACGTCAGCTTTGGAGCGCGCGAAGAAGGCGGCGGTGCAGGGGAAGGGGAAGAAGTCCGCTCGGGGCGGATCTTCCTCGAGGACTGCTCTGCCCAGGGATTGGATCCAGGGCGACTGGATGCCGTCGGTGATTCGGCAGGAAGATCTTGATGACATGGTCGAGGAGGGAGTCATTCCCCATGAAGCTGCGCGTCTCCGGGGGAGAGAAGTCGAACCCCAACCTCGTGACGGTGAGTGTGTCCTCCTCGCCACCCATATCGATCGCGGATTTTCTCTACCTCCTCATCCTTTTTCCGGAGCTTTTTGAACTTCTTCGGAGCACAGCTCCATCACTTCACTCCCAATTCCATCGTGTATCTGGCTGCTTTTGTTTCCTTGTGCGAAAGTTTCTTGGGTTGTCGTCCTCATTGGGGACTCTTTAAACACATTTTCACTTGCCGTTCCCAATCGGTAAAGAAAGCCAAGTCGAGTGACGAACGGACACAAGTGATCCAGCTATGCGGGGGCCTGGCGATCCAGATGAGGGGAAAAGTTCTTTTTTCGTCTATCACTTTTCCCGAGTCGGTCCGTGGTTGGCAGTCGACCTGGTTTTATTGCCAAGACCAGGTGACCCCAGGGCAGTCGAGTGGGCTTCCCCCTTTCTCTCTGGACCGAGCTCAAAAACCTGCCTCTCTGAAAGTGCTGCCGGAGGAAAAGGCGCAAGTCAAGGTGCTGGTTGGTCGAGTGGTTCAGCTTATCCGAGAGCGCGTGACCGGCATGGACTTGCTGGAGGTCTTCCTTCGGAGGCGCATCCAACCGCTTCAGGCTCGTGACCACCCGATGTGGCTGTACTCGGGTCTCGACGACACCACTCGGGTTCACCCAGAGGAGGTCACCGACGAGATACTGGAAGGGTGGCTGTCGAGCATCACAGGGAACAAAGACAACCCCCGAGGAGCCAGGAGGGTTCCTCCGCTTGACAGTACATACGAAGTGGACCAGGTCTGACCTTGTGTTCCCGACTGAGATCTTGCTTTTTTCATTTGCTCTCTTTGAATCGGTCGACTGACTTTCAACTTGTCTGCTGCTCTCCAGGCAACTACAGAGATGTACTCGACACCCAATGGAGCGCAGGAGCAGGCCGAGGAAGGGGAGGCGAGCGGAGGCGAAAGTGGAGAAGAACAAGGAGAGTGGGAATCTGACGGTGAGGGAGAGGGAGACGACGACGTCGACTGCAGCGAAGAGGAGGAGGAGGAGGAAGCTGAACCTCCCCGCTCGGAAAGGCGATCCAAGCTTACACACGACCCTGAGCGGGAACGTGGTAAGGCAACTGCTCCCGTTGGGCAGTCGTCGAAGCGCCCTCGGACCTCTTCTCCAGCGTCGACTGAAAAAGCTCCCAAGCACCCACGCGCGGTGCCGTCCAAGCCACCCAAAGCTCTGCCCAAGATGAAGATGACTGTCCCCACCATTTCTGGGTAATAATAGAACTTGCCTTCCTTTGTCGACCGTGGACAGATCCTTAGTCGATTCATTGAGCCAACTGACTGTCTTTCGGAATTTGCAGTGCTGCTACTTCTGAGATCTCCGTCAAGGACGATGATCAAGAGAGGGAAGATGTTGTTACTTCCAACCCTGATATGATTACTGATGTTCTGCCCTGAGTCGACTGACGATTTCTTATAACTCCGGTCGATTGAATTTTTCTCGTAGCTCCTCCTCATGTTGTTAACCTTCCTGACAACGACGACGAAGCGCCGCTGAGAACGAGACGGAACAGGAAGGCGTCGGCTGGCAAGACATCACAATCTACTCCGGCGCCTGAGGTCGTAGCTCGAGACGGTGGTGATACCACTCGGGCTTCCGTGACTTTCGCCGATCCTCTGACGAGTGTGCGGCCCTCGACGTCGACCGCAAATCCGCCTTCGCTCTTCGCCACACACCACGTCCTTGAGGACCAAGTGGGTGCGGCTAAGGAAGCTATACGCCAGGCAGGGATCATGATGGAGCAGGTCAAGGTGGTTTGAGAAGCCAGCCAAGCGGCTTATGACGCGAGTTCAGCTCTTCAGAGTAACGTCCAGGTTGGTCGATTCACTGCTTGTTTTGTTAGGGTATGCTGTCTGAAGAATCTCTTTTCCGAAGATCTTTAAATCCGTACACCCACTGGGTGTGTCTGTTAAGTTTTGGTCGAGTGGGGGCATGCTTAGTGCACCCACTGGGTGTAGTCCCCGAGACTACGGTGGATTGCTGGCAGTCGACTGTAGTCTTTATATTGTGTTGATGTAGTTGTACTTCTTCACTCGGTCTGGTCAGGCCATGTCGAATGAAACTGTATCCGGTCGACTGCGGGCAGTCGATTTTTTTTTTCAAAACCAGTGGGGGCACGCTGAGTGCACCCACTGGGTGTAGTCCCGAGACTACTGTTGAATGTTTTTGATTCAGCTGTAGTCTTAGAAACGTCATCATTGTCTCTTGGTTACTTGGAAGCAACTTATCTTGGACCTCTGTCAACTGATTTTTGCAGAAATCCTGTGAACTTGTGGCTCTCTACACTGAGTTGGAGAACAAACAGATCCAGCTCAACCTTGACTTGAACCTTGCTCAACAGAACCTGCAGAAGGCGCGAGACGAAGCAAAAGGTATGGCTGGTGAGGTTTCTCATTCTTGACGACTGACTTTCCTTTCTTGCCCGTTCTTGATGTTGAGCTCATTCGACGTTCTGTAGATAAACTAGAGGAGGCTCTGAAGAAGAAGGATCAAGATCTTGCCGAAGCGCAGAAGGAGGCCTTGAGCAAAACGAAGCTTGCTGAAGAAAAACTGGCTTCGGTCGGTACTCTTGAAAAGGAAAACTCCAGGCTGAAAAGTGCTCTCGACGTGGCTAATCAAGAGGTCAGCCGTCTGAAGAAAGACAAGATGACTCTGAGTGACCAGGCAGGTGAGCTGGCGGGGCAGAGGAACGATCTGGAGGTTTATCTTGGTGAACTCGCCAAGAAGCTATTCGTCATGCTCGAGGGTAATTACTCCGGTCCGACTGACTTGCAGTTACCAAACCTGCGTAGAGCCACTGACTTATCCTTGAATTGTGTTTACAGAATTCTACCAGAACTTCGAAGAGGAAAACAGTCGAGTGGAGCCAGGCTTGGACCCCGCCAATTCTCTTGTGAAGGACGAGGCTGCTATGAACGTGCTGCGACTGGAGTCTCGTGTTACCAATGTTGTTGGCTATCTTGCTCGACTGAAGGTTGCGATGTCGCGGATCGACACATCACTCTGGCCTGGGACGACGCTTCAGAACGACCTTGAGTCTCTGATGGTTCGACTGAATGAAGTCCCGGGTCGAGTGGCGGAATGGAAGAAATCTTCTGCTAGATATGGTGCTGATGTCGCTTTGTCTCTGGTCCGCGTCCATTGCAAGGAGGCGCGAGAAAAAAAAGCTAGCCGCCATCCAAGTTGCCAATACCAGGAAGCACAGCTTTCAAGACTTCATGGAGACTTTCATCGCTGCTGCCACTCGTATTGCAGACGGGATCGACTTGGACGAGTTCGTCGCCCCTTCAAGTCCTCCGCTTGAGGAATGAAAAACTTTTATGCTTCACTTTAAATTTGCCTCGGAATGCCGAGTGGATTTTGTAACCGTTAAACTCTGTCGAGCCGAGGGCTCGAGTACTTTGATCTGAGGCCTGTGACCTTTGGGTCTTATCTGAACTTGATTTATTGTTGAATATCTTCGTGGACGATCCGTCGAGTGGAACTAGATCTTCACTCGAAATAACCTTGTATTTGTGGTGCAGCTCTGAAGGAGAAGGTAGCAGTCGATTTGCACCTCGACGTCCTTGCGGATTGGGTTGCGTTCCGTTCTTAGGCGAGCGCTGGGCCGCAGCTAAGCCTCCGAGTGGGAGGTTTGCTCTCCACTCGGTAGGATTTTTCAAACTAGGGCGAGCACTAGGCCGCAGCTAAACCCCCGAGTGTGAGGTTTGCTCTCCACTCGGTAGGATTTCTTAAACTTAGGCGAGTACTTGGACTGCAGCTAAGCCCCCGAGTGGGAGGTTTGCTCTCCACTCGGAAGGATTTTTTCACACTTAGGCGAGCACTGGGCTGCAGCTAAGCCCCCGAGTGGGAGGTTTGCTCTCCACTCGGTAGGATTTTTTCAAACTTAGGCGAGCACTGGGCTGCAGCTAAGCCTCCGAGTGTGAGGTTTGCTCTCCACTCGGTAGGATTTTAAAACTCTTAGGCGAGCACTGGGCTGCAGCTAAGCCCCCGAGTGGGAGGTTTGTTCTCCACTCGGTAGGATTTTTTCACACTTAGGCGAGCACTGGGCTGCAGCTAAGCCCCCGAGTGGGAGGTTTGCTCTCCACTTGGTAGGATTTTAAAACTCTTAGGCGAGCACTGGGCTGCAGCTAAGCCCCCGAGTGGGAGGTTTGCTCTCCACTCGGTAGGATTTTTTTCACACTTAGGCGAGCACTGGGCTGCAGCTAAGCCCCCGAGTGGGAGGTTTGCTCTCCACTCGGTAGGATTTTTTTTTCAAACTTAGGCGAGCACTGGGCTGCAGCTAAGCCCCCGAGTAGGAGTCTGGCTCACCACTCGGTAGGATTTTTAAACACTTAGGCGAGCACTGGGCCGCAGCTAAGCCCTCGAGTGGGAGGTTTGCTCTCCACTCGGTAAGATTTTAAAACTCTTAGGCGAGCACTGGGCTGCAGCTAAGCCCCCGAGTGGGAGGTTTGCTCTCCACTCGGTAGGATTTTTTCACACTTAGGCGAGCACTGGGCTGCAGCTAAGCCCCCGAGTGGGAGGTTTGCTCTCCACTCGGTAGGATTTTTTTTCAAACTTAGGCGAGCACTGGGCTGCAGCTAAGCCCCCGAGTGGGAGGTTTGCTCTTCACTCGGTAGGATTTTTTCACACTTAGGCGAGCACTGAGCTGCAGCTAAGCCCCCGAGTGGGAGGTTTGCTCTCCACTCGGTAGGATTTTTTTTCAAACTTAGGCGAGCACTGGGCTGCAGCTAAGCCCCCGAGTGGGAGGTTTGCTCTCCACTCGGTAGGATTTTTCAAACTTAAGCGAGCACTGGGCTGCAACTAAGCCCCCCGAGTGTGAGGTTTGCTCTCCACTCGGTAAGATTTTAAAACCCTTAGGCGAGCACTGGGCTGCAGCTAAGCCCCCGAGTAGGAGTCTGGATCACCACTCGGTAGTATTTTTAAACACTTAGGCGAGCACTGGGCCGCAGATAAGCCCCCCGAGTGTGAGATTTGCTCTCCACTTGGTAGGATTTCTTTAACTTAGGCGAGTACTTGGACTGCAGCTAAGCCCCCGAGTAGGAGTCTGGCTCACCACTCGGTAGGATTTTTAAACACTTAGGCGAGCACTGGGCCGCAGTGGGAGTCTGGCTCACCACTCGGTAGGATTTTTTTTTTACAAACTTAGGCGAAACGGATTCGCAGCTAAGTCACCCACTGGGGGATTTTATATGCAAACAAAAGTGACAGCAATTATTGGAACACTCTTGTCTTCGATAAAAAATAAACTGCAGAAGTTTTTCTTATTACATCTCATCCGAGAGAGAATTCAAGTGTAAAAGGGGCGGAGCAGTTCCGCATTCCAAGCTCGTGGCTCGTCGATCTGGCGATCAACATTGTAAAGGTGATACGCTCCATTGTGGAGGACTCTGGTGACGATGAAGGGGCCTTCCCAAGTAGGAGCAAGCTTGTGTGGTTTCTGTTGATCCACTCGGAGGACCAAATCCCCTTCTTGGAAGGCTCGACTCTTCACATTTCTGGCGTGGAATCGATGCAAGTCTTGCTGATAAATGGTCGATCTGATCATAGCCATTTTCCTCTCTTCTTCTAGGAGGTCGACTGCGTCTTGCCGGGCTTGTTCTGCTTCATCTTCGGTATAAAGTTCGACTCGGGGTGCGTTGTGAAGTAGATCACTCGGCAGGACTGCTTCGGCTCCATAAACCAGAAAGAATGCAGTTCTTCCAGTCGACCGGTTCGGGGTGGTCCTCAATCCCCACAGAACTGACGGAAGCTCGTCGACCCAAGCACCTGCCGCGTGCTTGAGATCACGCATCAGTCGAGGCTTTAGTCCTTTGAGAATCAGACCATTTGCCCTTTCAGCTTGTCCGTTCGACTGGGGATGGGCGACCGATGCGTAGTCGACTCGTGTGCCTAGTGAGGCGCAAAAAGCTCTGAATTTGTCCGAATCAAAGTTTGATCCATTGTCAGTGATGATGCTATGAGGGACTCCATATCTGAATGTTAACTCCCTGATGAAACTGATAGCAGTGCAGGCATCAAGATTCTTGATAGGTTTAGCTTCAATCCATTTGGTAAACTTGTCGACTGCCACAAGCACATGTGTGAAGCCGCTCCTGCTTGTTCTCAATGGGCCAACCATGTCCAGTCCCCAAACAGCGAAGGGCCAGACGAGTGGAATGGTCTTCAGGGATGATGCAGGCTTGTGCGACATGTTGGAGTAGAACTGACACCCCTCACACTTGTCGACTATCTCCTTTGCCATTTCATTTGCTCTTGGCCAGTAAAATCCCACCCGGTATGCTTTAGCCACGATGGTCCGAGAAGACGCATGGTGACCACAGGTCCCCGAGTGGATATCATCAAGGATTATCTGACCTTCTTCTGGTGTTATGCACTTCTGACCGATTCCAGTCGCGCTTTCTCTATACAACCATCCCTTTATGACTGTGAAGGCCTTGGATCGACGGACGATCTGTCGAGCCTCTTCCTTGTCCTCCGGGAGTTCTTTCCTTAGGATATACGCGGTGTACGGTATCGTCTAGTCGGGAGTGATTGCCAGGACTTCCATGATTAGGTCGACCACAGCAGGAACTTCGACTTCAGTCGGATCTATGGCACTTTTCGGCTGCGGGGCTTCTTCTGTAAAAGGATCTTCTTCGACTGACGGTGAGTGGATGGTGCTCCAGGAACACGTTATTGGGAATGGCTTCTCTCTTGGAGCCTATCTTTGCCAAATCGTCAGCCGCTTGATTTTTCAGTCGGGGGATGTGATGAAGCTCTAACCCCTCGAATTTCTGTTCTAACTTTCTCACTGCATTGCAATAACTAGTCATTACCGGACTTCTGACGTCCCACTCCTTCATCACCTGATTGACCACCAAATCTGAGTCGCCATAGACCATGAGGCGACGGACGCCGAGTGAAATGGCCATGCGCAACCCATACAAAAGTGCTTCATATTCTGCTTCATTACTGGAGGAATCAAAGTGAATCTGGAGAACGTATCTGAGCTTATCTCCTCGGGGGGAGACTAATACTACCCCAGCACCAGAACCATTTAGCATCTTAGATCCATCGAAGAACATGGTCCAGTGCTCCGAGTGAATTTGAGTCGGAAGTTGCTGTTCAATCCACTCGGCGACGAAATCTGCGATTGCTTGGGACTTGATAGCCTTCTTTGCCTCAAACTTAAGATCTAGGGGAAGGAGTTCAATTGCCCACTTTGCCACTCAACCAGTTGCATCTTTGTTGTGCAGAATCTCTGACAGTGGGGCGTCGTTGACGACTGTAATGGAGTGGTCAGAGAAGTAATGTGCAACCTTCTTCGTGGTCATATAAATCCCATATACAAGCTTCTGGTAATGAGGATATCTTTGTTTTGAAGGGGTCAAAACTTTAGACACATAATATACTGGGCGCTGAACTCTAAAGGCCTTTCCTTCTTCTTCCCGCTCGACCGTAAGTACTGTACTGACAACTTGTCCTATGGCTGCAATGTAAAGCAGCAGAGGCTCTTTACTGATTGGGGAAGCAAGCACCGGCTGGGTGGAGAGCAGAGCTTTGAGCTCTGCAAATGCTGCATCAGCTTCTGGAGTCCACTCGAACTTGTCAGACTTCTTCATCAGTCGGTAAAGAGGCAACGCCTTTTCACTGAGACGAGAAATGAATCGACTTAGAGCGGCCAAGCAACCTGTAAGCTTCTGGACATCGTGCACACGCACATGACGCTTCATCCGGAGTATGGTACCGACTTTTTCAGGATTGGCGTCGATTCCCCGTTCGGAAACGAGAAAACCGAGTAACTTTCCACCTGGAACTCCGAATGTGCACTTTGATGGATTGAGTTTGATATCATACCTCCTGAGGTTGGCAAAGGTTTCAGCAAGGTCAGTCTGCAGGTCGGAACCTTTTCGTGACTTAACCACAATATCATCCATGTATGCCTCCACATTCCGACTGATTTGAGTGAGTAAACACTTCTGAATCATCCTCATGAACGTGGCTCCGGCATTCTTGAGGCCGAACGGCATGGTGACATAACAGAAGCATCCGAATGGAGTGATGAAAGCTGTTTTGATCTCATCGGGTCCATACAGACGGATCTGATGGTACCCGGAATAGGCATCCAGAAAAGACAATCCTCGCACCCCGCGATCGAGTCGACTATTTGGTCGATGCGAGGGAGAGGAAAATGATCTTTCGGGCAGACCTGATTGATATGTTTAAAATCAATGCACATGCGAAGTGACTTGTCCTTCTTGGGGACCATGACAACATTGGCGAGCCACTCGGAGTGGTAAATCTCTTGGATGAACTCCGCTGCTAAGAGCCGAGCCACCTCCTCGCCAATAGCTTTCCTCTTCTGGACGGCGGACCATCGAAGATGTTCTTTCACAGGCTTAAATTTTGGGTCGACTCGTAGACGGTGCTCAGCTAGCCCCCTGGGAACTCCAGGCATGTCAGAGGGCTTCCATGCGAAGATGTCCCAGTTCTCACGGAGGAACTGGATGAGCGCTTCTTCCTATTTGGAGTCGAGCGTCGTTGATATGTGAGTCGGGGTAGCATTGGGGTCGGTCGGATGAATGTGGACTGGCTTTGTTTCACCGGACGACTGAAAAGCTGATTCTGAAGCAGGCTTCTTGGCTCATAGCAATTCACTCGGATCAGCAGTCTTCTGGTACTCTTGCAGCTCGACCACTGCCATCTGAGCATCAGCGATCTTTGAGCCTTTCTGAAAACACTCTTCCGCTTTCTTCCGATTGCCTGTAACAGTGATCACACCTCTGGGGCCAGGCATCTTCAATTTGAGATACACATAACACGGTCGAGCCATGAAGCGTGCGTAAGCTGGCCTGCCCAAAATAGCATGATAAGCACTTTGGAAGTCCACAACATCGAATGTCAACCTTTCCTTGCGGTAATTCTTTGAATCGCCGAAAACCACATCAAGAGCGATCTGGCCGAGTGATTTGGCTTTCTTTCCAGGAATGACTCCGTGGAAGCTCACGTTACTGGTACTGAGCCTGGACATCGGAATGCCCATCCCTTTTAATGTTTCTGCATACAGTATGTTCAGGCCACTGCCACCATCCATCAGGACTTTGGTCAGTCGAGTGCCTTCGACAACTGGGTCGACCACCAAAGCTTGCCTCCCAGGGGTGGCAATGTGTGTAGGGTGATCAGACTGGTCGAATGTGATGGCAGTCTGAGACCACTTCAGATAACTGGGTGTTGCCGGAGCAACCATATTCACCTCACGGTTAATGACTTTCAGTCGACTTTTGCTTTCGACATCAGCAAAAATCATCAGGGTGGAATTGACTTGGGGGTATCCATCGTCACTATCTTCCTTTGTCCTCAACTCTGTCCGACTCTTTTTCCTTATCTTTGGACTGCTTGCCCTGAAACTGCTGGATCAGGAGCCGGCACTGTCGAGTGGTATGCTTTGGGTAAATAATTTTACCCTCTTCATTTTTCTTGGTGTGGATGTGACATGGCAGATCCAAAACATCATTTCCATCTTGATCCTTAACTTTCTTGGGGTTCCAGGTCCCCTTGGGTTTTCCCTTGAATTTTCCCTGGGTTACGGCCAGGGCCTCCCCAGGGGCGGCTGGCTCGGCCTTCCGCTTCTGTTTCCGACTGGAATTTCCTCCGGTTTCTTGAGCGACTGCCTTGTGCTTGCCACTCCGGAGGCGATCTTCGTCTTCACCATTAGCGTATTTGGTGGCAATCTCCATCATCCGATTCAGAGACATATCTCCAGCTCGACCGAACTTCAGATTCAATTCTCTGTACTTAATGCCTTCTTTAAAGGCACAAACTGCTTGATGATCTGGTGCATTCTCAACTGTGCGATGCAATGTGATCCACCTCTGGATGTAATCCCTCAGAGTTTCATTTGATTTCTGCATGCAAGACCGCAATTCTGTAAGGCCTGCGGGTCGCTTGCATGTTCCTTCAAAGGTTGTGACAAACATCGGGAGAGGTCCTCCCAAGTGTAGATGCTGCTGGGTGCTAACTGATTCAGCCACGCTCTGGCTGAGCCCTCTAACATGAGAGGCAAATGCTTCATAGCCACCTCATCATTGCCACCGCCAATCTGGACAGCCACTCGGTAATCTTCGAGCCAAGTGCCGGGCTTAGACTCACCGGTGAACTTGCTGACTCCAGTCGCCAACCTAAAGTTGGGAGGAATCACTGCGGCTCTGATGGCTCGACTGAAACACTCTGGCCCTGAAACATGTACTCTGCTGCTGGCAGGCGCATCTCTGTCGTGGCCTTCACGGTGAGCTCTGTTCCTGTCAACCAGACCTTCAACGAGGATGGATCTCGCATCAAAGCCTGGGTCCCTAGGGTCGACTGGAATCCTCCGCCCAACACTATGAGGGCATCTGTCATCCCGTTGTCGAGGCGCATATGACCCACTCCTCGGGGGAGGGGTAGGCACTCGACGTCGATCATCACGATCGAATCGGTGATCATACTGCTCATTTCTTCTGTACTGATCGTGCCGGTCTCCGCGTCCCTCGCGCCTCGGGGGCAATCTTGGGCTGTGAGCCGACTGGACTGTATCCGTTGCAACGGATCGACTGTGGATCCTATTCCGCGACTGAGAAATAGCGGAATTCTGGTTTCCCGCTGCCCGGAGCTGAAGGAAATATGCCCTAGAGGCAATAATAAAGATATTATTTATTTCCTTATATCATGATAAATGTTTATTATTCATGCTAGAATTGTATTAACCGGAAACATAATACATGTGTGAATATATAGACAGACAGAGTGTCACTAGTATGCCTCTACTTGACTAGCTCGTTAATCAAAGATGGTTATGTTTCCTAACCATGGACAAAGAGTTGTCATTTGATTAACGGGATCACATCATTAGTTGAATGATCTGATTGACATGACCCATTCCATTAGCTTAGCACCCGATCGTTTAGTATGTTGCTATTGCTTTCTTCATGACTTATACATGTTCCTATGACTATGAGATTATGTAACTCCCGTGTGCCGGAAGAACACTTTGTGTGCTACCAAACGTCACAACGTAACTGGGTGATTATAAAGGTGCTCTACAGGTGTCTCCAAAGGTACATGTTGGGTTGACGTATTTTGAGATTAGGATTTGTCACTCCGATCGTCGGAGAGGTATCTCTGGGCCCTCTCGGTAATGCACATCACTTAAGCCTTGCAAGCATTGCAACTAATGAGTTAGTTGCGGGATGATGTATTACGGAACGAGTAAAGAGACTTGCCGGTAACGAGATTGAACTAGGTATTGGATACCGACGATCGAATCTCGGGCAAGTAACATACCGATGACAAAGGGAACAACGTATGTTGTTATGCGGTCTGACCGATAAAGATCTTCGTAGAATATGTAGGAGCCAATATGGGCATCCAGGTCCCGCTGTTGGTTATTGACCGGAGACGTGTCTCGGTCATGTCTACATTGTTCTCGAACCATAGGGTCCGCACGCTTAAAGTTAAGATGACAGTTTCATTATGAGTTTATGTATTTTGATGTACCGAAGGTTGTTCGGAGTCCCGGATATGATCACGGACATAACGAGGAGTCTCGAAATGGTCGAGACATAAATATTGATATATTGGATGGCTATATTCGGACACCGGAAGTGTTCCGGGGAAGTTTCGGATAAAACCCGAGAACCGGGGGGTTACCGGAACCCCCCGGGGGGTTAATGGGCCTCATGGGCCTAAAGTGGAGAAGAGGAAAGGCAGCCAGGGCAGGCCGCGCGCCCCCTCTCCCCCTAGTCTGAATTGGACAAGGAGGGAGGGGCGGCGCCCCCCTTTCCTTCCTCTCCTCTCTCCCTTCCTTCCCCCTCTCCTACTTGGACAAGGAAAGGGAAGGGAGTCCTACTCCCGGTAGGAGTAGGACTCCTCCTGCGCGCCTCCTACTAGGGCCGGCCGCACCCCCCCTTGGCTCCTTTATATACGGGGGCAGGGGAGCACCCTAGGACACAAGTTGATCTTCGTGATCGTTCCTTAGCCGTGTGCGGTGCCCCCCTCCACGATATTACACCTCGATCATATTGTAGCGGTGCTTAGGCGAAGCCCTGCGACGGTTAAACATCAAGATCGTCACCACGCCGTCATGCTGACGAAACTCCTCCCCGAAGCTTTGCTGGATCGGAGCCCGGGGTGCGTCATCGAGCTGTACGTGTGTCAAGAACTCGGAGGTGCCGGAGTAACGGTGCTTGGATCGGTTGGACTGGGAAGACGTACGACTACTTCCTCTGCGTTGCGTCAACGCTTCCGCTTCGGTCTACGAGAGTACGTAGACAACACTCCCCCCTCTCGTTGCTATGCATCACCATGATCTTGCGTGTGCGTAGGAAATTTTTTGAAATTACTACGTTCCCCAACAGTGGCATCCGAGCCTAGGTTTTATGGTTTGATGTTATATGCACAAGTAGAACACAAGTGAGTTGTGGGCGATATAAGTCATACTGCCTACCAGCATGTCATACTTTGGTTCGGCGGTATTGTTGGATGAAGCAGCCCGGACCGACATTACGCGTACGCTTACGTGAGACTGGTTCTAGCGTCGTGCTTTGCACACAAGTGGCTGGCAGGTGTCAGTTTCTCCAACTTTAGTTGAACCGAGTGTGGCTACGCCCGGTCCTTGCGAAGGTTAAAACGGCATCAACTTGACAAACTATCGTTGTGGTTTTGATGCGTAGGTAATATTGGTTCTTGCTTAAGCCCGTAGCAGCCACGTAAAACTTGCAACAAACAAAGTAGAGGACGTCTAACTTGTTTTTGCAGGGCATGTTGTGATGTGATATGGTCAAGACATGATGCTAAATTTTATTGTATGAGATGATCATGTTTTGTAACTGAGTTATCGGCAACTGGCAGGAGCCATATGGTTGTCGCTTTATTGTATGCAATGTAATCGCCCTGTAATGCTTTACTTTATCACTAAGCGGTAGCGATAGTCGTAGAAGCATAAGATTGGCGAGACGACAACGATGCTACGATGGAGATCAAGGTGTCGCGCCGGTGACAATGGTGATCATGACGGTGCTTCGGAGATGGAGATCACAAGCACAAGATGATGATGGCCATATCATATCACTTATATTGATTGTATGTGATGTTTATATTTTATGCATCTTATCTTGCTTTGATTGACGGTAGCATTATAAGATGATCTCTCACTAAATTATCAAGAAGTGTTCTCCCTGAGTAAGCACCGTTGCCAAAGTTCGTCGTGCCCAGACACCACGTGATGATCGGGTGTGATAAGCTCTACGTCCATCTACAACGGGTGCAAGCCAGTTTTTGCACATGCAGAATACTCAAGTTGCTGCTCAAGAGAAGAAACCCAAGTCTGGACCTAAGCCTGAAACTGAGTGCTTCTACTGCAAGCAGACCGGTCACTGGAAGCGGAACTGCCCCAAGTATTTGGCGGATAAGAAGGATGGCAAGGTGAACAAAGGTATATGTGATATACATGTTATTGGTGTGTACCTTACTAGAGCTCGCAGTAGCACCTGGGTATTTGATACTGGTTTTGTTGCTAATATTTGCAACTCGAAACAGGGACTACGGATTAAGCGAACACTGGCAAAGGACGAGGTGACGATGCGCGTGGGAAATGGTTCCAAAGTCGATGTGATCGCGGTCGGCACGCTACCTCTACATCTACCTTCGGGATTAGTATTAGACCTAAATAATTGTTATTTGGTGCCAGCGTTGAGCATGAACATTATATCTGGATCTTGTTTGATGCGAGACGGTTATTCATTTAAATCAGAGAATAATGGTTGTTCTATTTATATGAGTAATATCTTTTATGGTCATGCACCCTTGAAGAGTGGTCTATTTCTGATGAATCTCAATAGTAGTGATACACATATTCATAATGTTGAAACCAAAAGATGCAGAGTTGATAATGATAGTGCAATTTATTTGTGGCACTGCCGTTTAGGTCATATCGGTGTAAAGCGCATGAAGAAACTCCATACTGATGGACTTTTGGAACCACTTGATTATGAATCACTTGGTACTTGTGAACTGTGCCTCATGGGCAAGATGACTAAAACACCGTTCTCCGGTACTATGGAAAGAGCAACAGATTTGTTGGAAATCATACATACAGATGTATGTGGTCCGATGAATATTGAAGCTCGTGGCGGATATCGTTATTTTCTCACCTTCACAGATGACTTAAGCAGATATGGGTATATCTACTTAATGAAACATAAGTTTGAAACATTTGAAAAGTTCAAAGAATTTCAGAGTGAAGTAGAAAATCATCGTAACAAGAAAATAAAGTTTCTACGATCTGATCGTGGAGGAGAATATTTGAGTTACGAGTTTGGTGTACATTTGAAACAATGCGGAATAGTTTCGCAACTCACGCCACCCGGAACACCACAGCGTAATGGTGTGTCCGAACGTCGTAATCGTACTTTACTAGATATGGTGTGATCTATGATGTCTCTTATTGATTTACCGCTATCGTTTTGGGGTTATGCTTTAGAGACGGCTGCATTAACGTTAATAGGGCACCATCGAAATCCGTTGAGACGACGCCTTATGAACTATGGTTTGGCAAGAAACCAAAGTTGTCGTTTCTTAAAGTTTGGGGCTGCGATGCTTATGTGAAAAAACTTCAACCTGATAAGCTCGAACCCAAATCGGAGAAATGTGTCTTCATAGGATACCCAAAGGAGATTGTTGGGTACACCTTCTATCACAGATCCGAAGGCAAGACATTCGTTGCTAAGAATGGATCCTTTCTAGAGAAGGAGTTTCTCTCGAAAGAAGTGAGTGGGAGGAAAGTAGAACTTGATGAGGTAACTGTACCTGCTCCCTTATTGGAAAGTAGTTCATCACAGAAATCGGTTTCTGCGACACCTACACCAATTGGTGAGGAATTTAATGATGATGATCATGAAATTTTAGATCAAGTTACTACTGAGCCTCGTAGGTCAACCAGAGTAAGATCCGCACCAGAGTGGTACGGTAATCCTGTTCTGGAAATCATGCTACTAGATCATGATCAACCTACGAACTATGAAGAAGCGATGGTGAGCCCAGATTCCGCAAAATGGCTTGAAGCCATGAAATCTGAGATGGGATCCATGTATGAAAACAAAGTATGGACTTTGGTTGACTTGCCCGATGATCGGCAAGTAATTGAGAATAGATGGATCTTCAAGAAGAAGACTGACGCTGACGGTAATATTACTGTCTACAAAGCTCGACTTGTCACAAAAGGTTTTCGACAAGTTCAAGGGGTTGACTACGATGAGACCTTCTCACCCGTAGCGATGCTTAAGTCTGTCCGAATCATGTTAGCAATTGCCGCATTTTATGATTATGAAATTTGGCAGATGGATGTCAAAACTGCATTCCTGAATGGATTTCTGGAAGAAGAGTTGTATATGATGCAACCAGAAGGTTTTGTTGATCCAAAGGGAGCTAACAAAGTGTGCAAGCTCCAGCTATCCATTTATGGACTGGTGCAAGCCTCTCGGAGTTGGAATAAATGCTTTGATAGTGTGATCAAAGCATTTGGTTTTATACAGACTTTTGGAGAAGCCTGTATTTACAAGAAAGTGAGTGGGAGCTCTGTAGCATTTCTGATATTATATGTGGATGACATATTACTGATTGGAAATGATATAGAATTTCTGGATAAGCATAAAGGGATACTTGAATGAGAGTTTTTCAATGAAAGACCTCGGTGAAGCTGCTTACATATTAGGAATAAAGATCTATAGAGATAGATCAAGACGCTTAATTGGACTTTCACAAAGCACATACCTTGACAAGATTTTGAAGAAGTTCAAAATGGATCAAGAAAAGAAAGGGTTCTTGCCTGTGTTACAAGGTGTGAAGTTGAGTCAGACTCAATGTCCGACCACTGCAGAAGATAGAGAGAAAATGAAAGATGTTCCCTATGCTTCAGCCATAGGCTCTATCATGTATGCAGTGCTGTGTACCAGACCTGATGTGTGCCTTGCTATAAGTTTAGCAGGGAGGTACCAAAGTAATCCAGGAGTGGATCACTGGACAGCGGTCAAGAACATCCTGAAGTACCTGAAAAGGACTAAGGATATGTTTCTCGTATATGGAGGTGACAAAGAGCTCATCGTAAACGGTTACGTTGATGCAAGCTTTGACACTGATCCGGGCGATTCTAAATCGCAAACCGGATACGTGTTTACATTAAACGGTGGAGCTGTCAGTTGGTGCAGTTCTAAACAAAGCGTCGTGGCGGGATCTACATGTGAAGCGGAGTACATAGCTGCTTCGGAAGCAGCAAACGAAGGAGTCTGGATGAAGGAGTTCATATCCGATCTAGGTGTCATACCTAGTGCATCGGGTCCAATGAAAATCTTTTGTGACAATACTGGTGCAATTGCCTTGGTAAAGGAATCCAGATTTCACAAAAGAACCAAGCACATCAAGACACGCTTCAATTCCATCCGGGATCTAGTCCAGGTGGGAGACATAGAGATTTGCAAGATACATACGGATTTGAATGTAGCAGACCCGTTGACTAAGCCTCTTCCACGAGCAAAACATGATCAGCACCAAGGCTCCATGGGTGTTAGAGTGTTAGAATCATTACTGTGTAGTCTA
Organism: Triticum monococcum; assembly: GCA_034509565.1. Classification (NCBI taxonomy): domain Eukaryota; kingdom Viridiplantae; phylum Streptophyta; class Magnoliopsida; order Poales; family Poaceae; genus Triticum; species Triticum monococcum. The sequence goes on along the minus strand of CM067847.1, from coordinate 5,669,465 downwards.
GATTATTGACTCTAGTGCAAGTGAGAGACTGAAGGAAATATGCCCTAGAGGCAATAATAAAGATATTATTTATTTCCTTATATCATGATAAATGTTTATTATTCATGCTAGAATTGTATTAACCGGAAACATAATACATGTGTGATATATAGACAAATAGAGTGTCACTAGTATGCCTCTACTTGACTAGCTCGTTAATCAAAGATGGTTATGTTTCCTAACCATGGACAAAGAGTTGTCATTTGATTAATGGGATCACATCATTAGTTGAATGATCTGATTGACATGACCCATTCCATTAGCTTAGCACCCGATCGTTTAGTATGTTGCTATTGCTTTCTTCATGACTTATACATGTTCCTATGACTATGAGATTATGTAACTCCCATGTGCCGGAAGAACACTTTGTGTGCTACCAAACGTCACAACGTAACTGGGTGATTATAAAGGTGCTCTACAGGTGTCTCCAAAGGTACATGTTGGGTTGACGTATTTCGAGATTAGGATTTGTCACTCCGATCGTCGGAGAGGTATCTCTGGGCCCTCTCGGTAATGCACATCACTTAAGCCTTGCAAGCATTGCAACTAATGAGTTAGTTGCGGGATGATGTATTACGGAACGAGTAAAGAGACTTGCCGGTAACGAGATTGAACTAGGTATTGGATACCGACGATCGAATCTCGGGCAAGTAACATACCGATGACAAAGGGAACAACGTATGTTGTTATGCAGTCTGACCGATAAAGATCTTCGTAGAATATGTAGGAGCCAATATGGGCATCCAGGTCCCACTGTTGGTTATTGACCGGAGACGTGTCTCGGTCATGTCTACATTGTTCTCGAATCGTAGGGTCCGCACGCTTAAAGTTACGATGACAGTTTCATTATGAGTTTATGTATTTTGATGTACCGAAGGTTGTTCGGAGTCCCGGATATGATCACGGACATAACGAGGAGTCTCAAAATGGTCGAGACATAAAGATTGATATATTGGACGGCTATATTCGGACACCGGAAGTATTCCGGGGAATTTCGGATAAAACCGGAGAACCGGGGGGTTACCGGAACCCCGCGGGGGGTTAATGGGCCTCATGGGCCTAAAGTGGAGAAGAGGAAAGGCAGCCAGGGCAGGCCGCGCGCCCCCTCTCCCCCTAGTCCGAATTGGGCAAGGAGGGAGGGGCGGCGCCCCCCCCCCCCCTTCCTTCCTCTCCTCTCTCCCTTCCTTCCCCCTCTCCTACTTGGACAAGGAAAGGGAAGGGAGTCCTACTCCCGGTAGGAGTAGGGAGTAGGACTCCTCCTGCGCGCCTCCTACTAGGGCCGGCCGCACCCCCCCCCCCTTGGCTCCTTTATATACGGGGGCAGGGGAGCACCCTAGGACACAAGTTGATCTTCGTGATCGTTCCTTAGCCGTGTGCGGTGCCCCCCTCCACGATATTACACCTCGATCATATTGTAGCGGTGCTTAGGCGAAGCCCTACGACGGTTAAACATCAAGATCGTCACCACGCCGTCGTGCTGACGAAACTCCTCCCTGAAGCTTTGCTGGATCGGAGCCCGGGGTGCGTCATCGAGCTGTACATGTGTCAAGAACTCGGAGGTGCCGAAGTAACGATGCTTGGATCGGTTGGACCGGGAAGACGTACGACTACTTCCTCTACGTTGCGTGAACGCTTCCGCTTCGGTCTACGAGGGTACGTAGACAACACTCTCCCCTCTCGTTGCTATGCATCACCATGATCTTGCGTGTGCGTAGGAAATTTTTTGAAATTACTACGTTCCCCAACAGGAGCAACGCTCTGATCTGCAACAAGCCCCTGCCAGCCTCTGACTGGGAGGGCTGAATCAATTCTGCTATACGGGCCGCGGCTGCCAAATTCTGAACTGGGGTTCGATATACCTGCGTAGGCGGGAAGAGCTGACGTCGACTGGACTCGGGAGCTCGCTGACGCGCTTGCTCGTCGAGTATTCGCTGGAGATTCTCCAGTCGAGTGCGCTCGGCCAAGTTAGCCAAGCGCGCGTCCTCCAAGGCCCGGGCCTCGGGGGTTTCTCCGACGATAGGAGTGTGGAGTGCATCCATGTTCCGGCGGCGAAGCTCCTCTCGCTGCAATGACGTGAGAGGTTCGGGGAGATACTCATCGTGGGGATGCGACGGGTCGCCCCCACCCGCGCCTCCATCGGTGCGAGGGAAACCGGGAGGACTATGTGTTCCATCGACCGCCAGAACCTCAGCCGCTGGGTCGCTGCTGTCGCACTCGGATGCGGTCTCCGCGGAGCCAGTCAAACAGGCCATAGAGGGATTCATCGGGCTCGATTGCCGCGACTTGTGGGGCTGCCGACTGGCGAGCCACGGCATGCCTCACCCACCTCTGAAGTCTCGACCGACCGGAGCGCTTGCACCGGTGGGAGACAGGGCGGGAAGATGACATGGGAGACGACCGATACTGGGTCGACGGCTGCCGCAGGAGGACGCCACGAACACATGCGCGGAAGTGCGTCGCACCGCGGACGGGGAGCGCGTCGATGTCGAGTGGAGCCTCCTGAAGCCAAGCGGAGTCGTCGGTGATGAACGTGAGCGCGCCGAGACGGATCTCGCGGCCCTCCACCAAAACTCCGCACGAAACCATGATCAAAGGGATCGGAAAAATCGCAACTTCTCCAACTAGGCGCTAAGACTCCTAGCCCCACGGTGGGCGCCAACTGTCGTGGTTCTAACTCTGACAGTGATGTAGGGGGGTATGTATGGAGAGGCTAGATCTCAGCTATGGAGAAGTTGTAAGCACACCAAGATGTATGAGTTCAGGCCCTTCGCTGAGGAAGTAACAGCCCTACGTCTCGGCGCCCGGAGGCGGTTGATGGGATTACGGGTGTGTGAATAACAGGGGTGCCAACCCCTGCTACTAAGGAGGGGGTGGCTTATATAGAGTTCGTCAGACCTCTCCCGCCCTAAGTAATGCAGGGTTAAAATACATTAAGACTGGGCGTTGCTGGTAACGTCCCTAATAAAGTACTATGATGACCATAAAGACTACTTAATGGCCGACCGTTTGCCTGCAGAGTGACTTTAGATCTCCTGGCAGTCGAGTGGTTGGCTTCGTGGTCGAGTGATAGTTTCCTGGTCGAGTGTCTTGAATCCGTCGAGTGGGATACCTTCAAGTCGATTGAAAGGTGACTTCTTCTAGGGATGTCCTTGGGTAGGGCTCTTAGGACAGGTCCATGCCCCTACCCTAGGTACATAGCTTCATCACTCACGCCGAGTGTTTCGTCGATGGTCATCTTCGCCGCTACGTCCAGGGAGGCGTGGGCGGCCCTCCACACCAGTTTCGCCTCTCAGTCTCAGGCGCGTGCGCACTCTATACGCACCGAGCTGGGTGAGACCAAACTTGGCGATCTCAGCATCACAGAGTACTTCAACAAGATGACGAGCCTCGCTGACACCCTGGCCTCTGTTGGTCAGCCACTTCTGGACGCGGACTTCACCACCTTTGTGCTTAACGGGCTCGATGATGATTATGATAATCTCATTGAGAACGTCCATGGTCGAGATGATACACTCCCACGTCGTGAGCTCTATGCGCGCCTCCTTGGGCGTGAGCAGCGCATCAAGGCGCGCTGTGCTTCCCCCAGCTTCGTCTCCGCCAACGCAGCCACACGCGGCAAACCTCAGAAGCCGGCCCCATCAGGTGGCAAACCACCGGCCTCCTCGTCGCAGGCCTCGCGGGGCAACGCGTCGACTATCACAGGAGGGAGTCGCCTAGTTGCTTGCTATTCCAGTTGCGGTGCTCCTCAGGCTTGTCAGCTTTGTGGCATAGATCGTCACCTTGCCTCTCGCTGCCACAGACGCTACAAGCAAGACTTCCTTGGCCTTGGCAATAATGGAAAAGGGAATGATAAGCAGGCTGCAGCTACGGTGACAGGGCACAACCACAGGCGCACCCAGTCATACTCCCTTGATCCGGCGTGGTACATGGATACAGGCGCGACGAATCACCTCACCGGCGAGATGGGCAAGCTCTCCGTTCAGGAACCGTATGATCAGGTGCACACCGCCAACGGAGCAGGTATGCGCATCACCCATGTTGGTCAGGCATCACTTCTTGCACACAATTTCCGCAAACTGCATCTTTCTAACGTCCTTCGAGTTCCCTCTGCTACGCGTAGTTTGTTGTCTATTCCTCAACTTACTCGTGATAATAATGTCCTTGCTGAGTTTCACCCTTTTCGTTTCTTTATCAAGGATCGGGACACGAGGGCCGTTCTGCTTAGTGGTCGTCTTCGCCATGGCTTATATGCACTTAACGCACCGTCTGCATCTCCTACGCCGTCTTCTCCTCAGGTGTTCAGTGGTGTTCGTGTGTCGCCTACGCACTGGCATGCGCGCCTTGGACATCCTGCTGCTCCTATAGTTAGTCATCTGTTGCATCGCCATGAACTACCAGTTGTGTCCAATACGAGTGCTGAAACTATTTGTGATGCCTGTCAGCAAGGCAAGAGTCACCAACTACCTTTTTCAGAGTCTAGTCGTGTTGTCAAACATCCTCTTGAGCTTGTGTTTTCTGATGTATGGGGTCATGCCCAAACATCTGTTAGTGGTCACAATTACTATGTCAGTTTCATTGATGCTTACAGTTGGTTTACTTGGCTATATCTTATCAAGCGTAAATCTGATGTGTTTGACGTTTTCATTCAGTTCCAGGCACACGTTGAGCGTCTCCTTAAGCATAAGATTATTCATGTTCAATCCGATTGGGGGGTGAATATCACAACCTCAACTCGTTCTTTAATAAGCTTGGGATTTCGCATCGCGTGTCTTGTCCTCATACACATCAGCAAAATGGCACCGCTGAACGTAAGCATCGTCATCTTGTAGAGACTGGACTTACTTTACTAGCTCATGCCTCCGTCCCGTTTCGGTTCTGGAGTGATGCCTTCTCCACCGCCTGTTTTTTGATAAATAGGCTTCCCTCACGACTACTGAAAATGAAAACCCCTCTTGAACTCTTGCTCGATGATATTCCAGACTACACATTTCTCAAAGTGTTTGGGTGTGCATGTTGGCCGCACTTGCAGCCTTACAACAAGCGTAAATTAGAGTTTCGGTCTAAGAAGTGTGTTTTTCTTGGGTACAGTTCTCTTCACAAAGGGTACAAGTGTCTTCATGTTCCCACCAATCGTGTCTACATTTCTCGTGACGTCGTGTTTGATGAGAATGTGTTCCCGTTTCGTGCTCTTCCGAACCACTCTACCACTAGTTTACCACCTGTGCACTCCAATACACCTTCGCCTGACCAATTTGTGGATGTTGCAAATGCTCCTGTGTTGCTTCCTAACCATGCTGCAGGTATTGGACGCGGTGCCCGCCTTGAACTCCTGGATGATGAGGTTATGGACGACACTCATGATGGCCACGTCGATCCTATGCATGGCCCATGCATGGCGGGTCATGCCAGTCAGCCCGATGCGTCCACGGCCGCAGCCCCACGGGCGTCGATAGTGCCCGCGGCTGCACCCGCCTTGGCCACCCAGTCGACCGGGTCGCCCACTCCAGCGCTCGGGTCGCCCGCTCCGTCGATCGGGTCGCACGGCCCAGCGCCCGGCTCGCCTGGCTCGCCCGCCAGGCCACAGGCGCTGCCCTCGCCGGGCCCAGTGGCAGGAGGCCCATCAGCAGGCGGCCCAGCAGCCCCGGCAGCTGCGCCGGCTAGCCCCGCCTTAGCTACATCGTCGCCTAGATTTGGCAGGCCTGTCCTGGCAACATCGCCTGGTGCTTAGTCTGCTGACTCTGGCTCCTCCAGCCCCATCTCGGCCACGACGCCTTCGTCGCCTGTGGCAAGCCCCGTGGTGCCAGCACCGCCCACTGTGGTTCATCATCGACCACACACGTGCAGCCGGTCTGGTGTTTTTTTCCCTAAGGAACGCAACGACGGGACGGTGGCGTGGCTTGCTGCATGTGTGGCTCATGCTGCTGCGGATCCCACGGCAGAGCCACGTCATTTTCAGGCTGCACTGGGTATTCCTCACTGGCGTGCTGCAATGGAGCAGGAATTTCAGGCCTTGCTGAAAAATGGTACTTGGCAGCTTGTTCCTCCGGTCTCTGGCGTCAACATCATTGACTCCAAGTGGGTGTTTAAGGTCAAACGGCATGCAGATGGTTCTATTGAGCGTTACAAGGCACGGCTGGTTGCCAAGGGTTTCAAGCAGAGGTACGGTCTTGATTATGAAGACACTTTCAGTCCAGTTATCAAGCCTACTACTATTCGTATACTGCTGTCTCTTGCTGTTACTCGTGGTTGGTCGCTTCGTCAGCTTGATGTGCAGAATGCTTTCCTCCATGGAGTTCTTGAGGAAGAGGTTTATATGCGTCAACCACCTGGTTTTGTTGATCCTACGCGTTCGCGTCATCTCTGTCGTCTGGTCAAGGCGTTGTATGGACTTAAACAGGCGCCTCGTGCATGGCATGCTCTTCTTGGTTCTGCTCTTCGGGCTCTTGGATTTATTCCTTCAACTGCTAACACGTCACGGTTTCTCCTTCAGCGCCCTGAGGTGATGATGTATCTCTTGGTGTATGTTGATGATATCATTCTTGTCAGTTCCTCCCATACTGCTGCCGATCGCCTTGTGTCTGCATTAGGTGAGGAATTTGCTGTCAAGGATTTGGGTGCTCTGCATTATTTTCTTGGGTTGGAGGTGTCACGGTCCTCTACTGGGCTGACTTTGAGTCAGAAGAAGTACTCCATGGATCTGTTGGGCCGTGCTGGGATGCTCCAATGCAAACATGCTGCCACTCTGATGTCTGCCACTGATCGGTTGTCTGCCCTTGATGGAGACCTTCTTTCCACTGATGACGCCACTGAGTATCGCAGTCTTGTTGGTGGTCTGCAATATCTCACTATCACCAGACCTGATGTCTCTTATGCAGTCAATCGTGTGTGCCAGTATCTGCATGCACCTCGTACCACTCATCTCTCGGCAGTTAAGCGCATCTTGCGTTATGTTTCTTCTACTGCTTCATATGGTCTGCTCCTTCAGTCTGCACCGTCTTGTGAACTTTCGGCTTTCTCTGATGCGGATTGGGCTGGAAGTCCTGATGATCGGCGATCCACGGGAGTTACGCCCATAAGAACTGCTGGTTGTAAACGCGACTTGCTCTGCTCCTCCTAAAACCCTTTTCGATAGTAAGATAGATATAGATCTAAAGGGCCTAGAAGGGCAAGCATGGGATATGCAGTGTTCTTTGGTCCTAACCTGATCGCCTGGAATGCACGCAAGCAAGCCACCGTGTCTCGTAGCAGTACTGAAGCTGAGTATAAAGTTGTGGCTGATGCTACCGCTGAGATCATATGGGTACAGTCTTTGTTGCGGGAGCTGAGAGTCTCTCTAGGTCATCCTCCAGTTCTCTGGTGTGATAACATCGGCGCTACGTACCTCTCATCTAATCCGGTGTTTCATGCTAGGACGAAACACATCGAGGTTGACTATCACTTTGTTCGGGAACGTGTTGCACAAAGACTGCTCTGTATCAAGTTCATCTCCTCCAAAGATCAACTTGCTGACATCTTCACGAAGCCTCTTCCACAACCACAGTTTGTAGGCTGTAGGCGCAATCTTAACTTACTTTGTACTTCAGGCTACAGTTAAGATTGAGGGAGGGTGTTAGATTGTATATACGTAGTCTTGTATATGCCTTGTATTGTACCTCTTGGTACGTCTATATAATGAGATAGCCACACCCCGTTTAGGGTGTCGAGCCAGTTTCCCAAACCCTATCAGCAGGTGAATGTCCAACGCTGCACCATCCACTCTCTGTGTCCTCTCTCTCTCTCTCTCTCTCTCTTCCAAGTGGTAAGGAAACAGCCTACAGGCTACAGCAGCAGGTGAGAATAGATACAGCTGGATTCTCAATGTTATCATCTGATTTAGGAACATGTCCATAATTTTTTTGAAACTGAGGCAGAAGATTTGCCTCATCCATTAATTAAGTAGGAGTAGAAGATAGTAGTTGCCCAGTTAATTAAGCATGTCCATTTTGTTTCTTCTATATCACATAAATAAGTTGCAAAGATGCAGGACTAACATTTGTTGGATACATACATCACTAAAAGTTATATTAGCTATGGGGCTACCACCAATTTATCATCATTTGAGAAACTTGATCATTGTAACTTGTGTGAAGAAACCGCCAAACATATATAGCAAGGTCTGATTGATTGTCTTCTAAACTGAAAGAACATCCTGGAACGATTTCAAAGGCACACAAATTCTTCTGACTCACCATCCTCTGTCGTTTGCTCTAAACATGCATGTTGCTCAAACTAATTACAACACATCTCCTTTATCTCTAAAAAATATATATAGCTATTATAAATCTCTTAGAAAGAGGGGGTGCTACGTACTGAATACTAACAAATAATGTGTCTGCAGGTTGATCCACCCTTGAGACTGAACCTCTTCACACGCTTTCCACGCCATCGAGAGGGAGTACTGCGAAATAATAAGAATGGGTCCGTTGGTCATGCAACACATGCGGTTCTGGCGCAGCCGTCCTGCAGCGACACCGTATGTTGAGTACAATGATCAAGCCATAGTTGAGAGTCTTGCTGAAAATAATGTGAGAAGGATGCGGAAGGACGAACAATTGTACTCAGTACACATTTAGGGCACTGCTGGCATCGGTCTCCCGACCACGCTGGTCGTCAACAAGTTCCAGCACATGAACGGAACACTGGACGAAATATGGAGAAGTGGTGCAAGTTGGAGATGATCTTGTTAGCCAGCATCCGTCACGACAATATTGTCAACGTCCTACATGTCATCCAAAGGGAAGATGTCATCCTGCTCGTCTAAATGTATGCGGTGAACGGCAGCCTCGACTACTGGTTGCACGGCGGGAGGGGGGCGAGGGGCCGCTGAGCTGGCCGGAGAGGATGGACTACCTGGCCCACCGAGCCGTCGCCGATTATGTGGCCTGCTATCAGCTCTGAGTCACTAAGCTGAACCAAGAGCCTTAGTTAGTTTCTGTATCAAATGGTGCTATTTTCTGTGCAGGCATCGGTAAGCCCCACTTTGTGCACCTTATTGTTTGTGAAATAAAGGTGAAAGAGAAAGAAAAAAAGTTAAAATGAAATATATTTTTAGGATGTACAGACATCCTCTGCTTCAAAGAAGCTGCACACACATCCCACTGAAATTAAGGCCCTGCGAAATGCAGTTTTCTGCATGCACATATATACAGCTAGCTAGGACTGCGTACATACGCGTTCATACGTACATACATTGCATTGCATTAATTGCAGGCAACAATGATCTGCCTACCCAGGACTGGAGTGACTTGCATGTTGCAGCGTCAAAATCAGATTTAGACTAGCTGCAGCTAGCGTGCTATGAGTCTCTTGTGACAGCCCAAGTAGCATTACAAGATTTACCTGAAACTCATTCTCCACGGATAGTAAGATACTACTACTAAATATCTAGCAGTTTTTAGAAACCGAATCAGACTGCAAACGATTTGAGTTTCACCAGCAGGGTGCATCAATCCTGCTAAACTCAGTCAGGACCTGATCCACCCTGCTGCTGCCGCCGCCGCCCCTCATACAGCAATAACCCCACTAATTTTAGATACAGGGGAAGAGTAGCAACCCTGGCTGCGGGTTTTCTCTTTCTCGTGGAATGGTAAAACTGCTTCTAGTATCTTTACCTTTCCAGTTTATTCTGGCACGATTACCTCTTGTCAGATTGCTCTTTTTCAGCAGTGACTAAATGAACAGTTTTTTTTTCTTACTTCTAAAGGGATTTTAACACACCACATATTCCCACTTAACTTGGGCTAGGTTTCGAAGTCGCATAAAGAGATCGAACTGTAAAGTTCCCAGATTCAGATTCAGTTAGAAGCCAAAGTAACTATCCTTTTCCTCAGTTAGCACTACACCAGCACATAACCCCTTTAACTGCATCCACATATCAGCTGTTTCTCCCCATAGAGTCAGAACTTTTTTTGTGTCTTCTTGAATTGGTGGTTGTCAGTCGTGGTATATTCTTAATAGTGATTCCTCTCTGCAGAATTCTGCTGCCTGTTTTCCTTCTATGAGTGCGAACTCTTTCTGTTGCTAGGTGTGAGGACTTGAGCAGCTATTTGAGATACCATCATCCAGAATATTATATTTGAGTTTCTTAACCTCCTTAAACTCACTGGAGATACACTGAACTACCCAAGAGATCAAGATCCTTTGAATACAAATTCATGGGTGGTTTTTTACTGATTTAACACTCAAACCAGAGTTGATTCCCCAGGCATGTATGACTATCACTGTCAAACAGTTCTGCAAACAAATTGGACTTTTATGGCGACTTGGCGAGCAACAACAGAAACGTTTCATCCAATTTGCACATATAATGCCTTACTTAGCAAGAACAGAAACAATCTTTTGTCAATTCATACCTTGGCAGGTGCTAGTGCTTCTTTCGTACCAGAGGAGGCAGATGGAGCTTTATTTGGCTAGTCTGTCTTCTAGCCTTTTTGGCTCTGTGTGAGCTCCTTTTTATTTTCATTTGGAGACTTTAAGACCTTGTCGGAACCTATTTATTTGTTTAATTAGAGGGCTGTATGCATCGTTCTAATGCAGAGGCCGGGGAGTCCCCCCTTTTCGAGAAAAAAAATGCAAGATGTACAGAAAAGAAGAATGTTTCCTTGCTAAGGAAAATGGCAAGATGACAGAGCATGCGAGATGGTTGATTACCGATCAGGTTCAGTCTTGTCTCCTGAAAGAAAGCTTTCTGTACATCTGTTCTTGTGTAATACCCACGGAAACACAACATATGGAGAAGGTTCAGTCTTGTCTCCTGAAAGAAAGCTTTCTGTACATCTAGTGCTTGTGAATGATGGTCTGACTGGTGTTAAGTACCTAAGATCGCTCTCTCGTGATGGAAGAAGGCATTGTAGCAATGGATATGGCAGGGGCACCCTGATTAAAAAGCAATATGAGTGTCAGGAACAAATAGTCGAGGAAAACTACGAATAATAGGGTATAAAAACAACAAAGAAGGGACAATGGAAAAGACTGAACCTAGCTAACAATAGTGATGACTTTTAGTGCATGTTCTTCTAGCTAAACACAGACATGGTACATGTTCAAGACCAGCTCAGTAGTTCAGTGTTTCTTCAGTCAACAGAAGGAACGTAAATATAAAACGTGACCCTGCAGAATGTAACAAATAACAATCCCCAGGATTAATGTCATGTCAGATACGAGTTGCTCAGGTCCAGCAAGAAGAATTTGCACGCAGACAAGGAAAACAAGCAGCAGAATTTTGCAGAGGTGAACACTACAGGACAGCAAAAATGTTCTCAGAAAAAGACAGGACAGTCCACGTCATTGCTTGTACATGAGATGTATGTACAAATTTATCCAACCGAGTCATCATATGGACCATTCGTTCGTGACGTGATCTTTCTAGAAAAGACTCACAATAGATAGCAGGTGAGGAGGCCACCGAATGGGCTACGCCCACGGCTGCCGCGGATACGCAACAAAGGCCGTCAATGCAGACGGTGCATAAACGACTCTGCCGTAGCCGTGGCCGATTCTGTGGCCTGCTATCAACTCCGAGGTCACTAAGCTGAACCAAGAGCCTTAGTTAGTTTCTGTTTCAAATGGTGCTATTTTCTGTGGCCTCCGCACCTTATTGGCTTATTGCTTATGAAATAAAGGTGAAAGAGAAGGAAAAAAAAGAAAGGAAAAAGGAGTTCTTTTTTTAGGATGTAGATCTAGTGTACACACATGCCCTGCTTCAAAGAAGCTGCCCACATAACCGACTGAAAATCGAGGCCCTGTGAAATGCAGTTATCTGCATACACATATATACTGCTAGCTAGGACTGCGTACATACGCGTTCATACGTACGTACGTACATTGCATTGCATTGGAGACAACAATGATCTGCTTACCCAGGAGTGGAGTGACTTGCATGTTGCAGCAACGATCCAACTAGTTGCAGTGTCAAAATCAGATTCAGACTAGCTCCAGCGTGCTACGAGTCTCTTGTGACAGCCCAAGTAGCAGTACAGGATTTATCTGACACTAATTCTCCACAAATTGTAAGATACTATCAAGTGCATATCTGATTTTTAGAAATCGATCAGGTTTAGTCTGGTCTCCTGAAAGAAACGTTTCTGTGCATTTGTTCTTGGGGAATACCCACGGAAACACAACATATGAAGCTAAGACAGCAGTATAATAAGTGCTTGTGAATGATGGTTTGACTGGTATTTTTAAGTACCTACGACCGCTGCCTCGTGACTGAAGGATACATTGTAGCAACAGATATGGCAGGGGCACCCTGTTTAAGAGCAATATATGGGTGTCAGGAACAAATAGTCAAGGAAAACATACAAATAGAAAAAATGAACTTATCTAACAATAGTGATAACTTCTTCTTTTTTACATCATTACTGATAACCGTTAGTACATGCTCTCCAAGCTAAACAAAAACATGTTACATGTTCAATACCTGTTCGGTAGTTCAGTGCTGCTTCAGTCAGTAGAAGGAACATATATATAAAACCTGACCCTGCAGAATGTAACAAATAACAATAACCAGGATAATGTTATGCCAGATAGAGATACTATTTGCTCAAGTCCTCACAAGTAGCAGCAAGAAGTGTTTGCACACACAAGGAAAACAAGCAGCAGAAATTTGCAGAGGTGAACACAACTGGACAGCAAAATGTTCTCAGAAAAAGGCACGGCATTCCACATCATTACTTGTATTTGAGATGTATCTAAAAATTTATTCAACCGAGTCATCATATGGACTATTCATTCGTGATTCTAGAAAAGACAACAAGCATCACAGCAGATAGCAGGTGAGGAGGCCATGGAATGGGCCATGGCCACAGCCGTGGCGCAGTCGTTTGAGAGCCATGCGCATGGACGGCCTTTGCTGCGGATTCCCAACAGTGCAATCCACACCCAGCATGAACACAGTTGCCATCTCCTCCATGTACCGCGCTTGATCTGGGATGTCCCTGTCCACGGCACTCTGGAACCTTTCCTGTTGGTTTGCCATCAGCTTAGTGAAGTTGTTCCGCGCCCAAGTCGCCAAATGACCATCCGCTCCAGCTTCAATGGCCATCCGCCCCGTGACGAGCTCCAGCATGAGCACCCCAAAGCTGTAGGTGTCAACCTTCTCCGTCAGCTCGCTTGCTGCGACCCCATATTCTGCAGTTAATCATTTATTAGTACTAGTTAAAAGACAAAGCTAGTCAAGACAGAATTCCATAACGTGCATCGATCGGCCAACATACCTGGAGCTGCATAGCCAAAGTTACCAAGAGGCAGGCCCGCAATTGGCAACGGTTGGTCGAGCCCGGCCATGTTCATTTGTGCGGCGTCAAAACTGGCTATCACGGGCTTGAAATTCTGATCAAGCAAGATGTTGTTGGAGTTGATGTTGTGGTGGATAATCGGCCTTTTGCATCTGTAATGCATGTGGCAGATCCCTTTGGCCATGCTGATGGCAATGACCCTCCTCTCTGGCCAGCTCAGCGGCCGACCAGCATCCATGGGTTGGTGCAGCCAGGATTGAAGGCTGCCATTCACCGGATACTCATAAACGAGCATGATGGCGTCTTCCCTCTGGATGATGTCTACGACTTTGATGATGCTGTCGTGCGGGTTGCTGGCTAACAGGAACATCTCCGAATTGTAGCGGTACTTGACATTGTCATCTACTTGTGGTGCTATGTTCACGATCTGGCACTTCTTGACGACAAGCGAAGTTGGGAGACTGATGCTAGGAATGCCTTGAATCTGCACTATGTACAATTCGTCATCCCTTACTATTCTGCTAGCCCACACCCTTCTCTTATTATTTTCAGTAAGGCTGTCGACTATGGCTTGTCCATTGAGCGCAATAGGCAGTGTCTTGGCAGGACGGCTCCAAAGCTGCATTCTCTCAGCGGCGGTGTAGCGCGTGATGAGGTTTGTGTCAAGGACGTATCAGCCTGCAAACATATTATTTATTAGTATTCAGTATTATTGTCTCCTCCAAACATGTATACACATATGCTCCCTCCGGTCCTAAATATAGGTCTTTTAGAGATTTCAATATGGACTACATACGTATGTATATAGACGTAGTTTAGAGTGTACATACTCATTTTGCTTGGTATGTAATCTATATTAGAATCTCTCTCTACAAAGATTTATAGTATTTAGGAACAGAGGGAGTAGTAATTACTAAATAAAGAGATATAAATAGAGATGAATGTTTGTAATTATTAAGTTTGACAGCAAAATGTTGACAGGAAACCCATACATGGAACAAACTACTGAAATGATGATATCTGAAATTTGCCGTAGCCTGCACCTACTATAACCTATAACGTGTATTGATATATTCTAAGTACAAGGGAAGGGGGCATCCTCTACTAGGATTCAGTTACTGGTGCAAATCAGATGACAACATTCAGAAGTCAGAACCCAGCTGCTGATCAATTCATGGAGTGCTGCTTACCACTTAGTCACAGCGGAGAGGAGGCATGAAATTGGTTGAGGGGAAACGTAGAAGGAGAAGAGAGGAGCGTATTCACCACAGGAATCTGACGATTAATCACGGGCGGTGGAGATCGAGAGGCGGCGGTGGCCGGAGTTGGAGAAGAAAGGCTGGAAGACTGGCGATGCAGTGCACGGGAGCTCGAAGTGGTGAGGAATGGGCGTACCGTACCGGCACACCGACGGTGGGCCTCCGCTCGGGCAAGGCCAGCCGTCCCAGGCCGCCTGCGGAACAAGAGCTTCATCTCGTCCGGATCCAGACCCGGCGACCCCATCGCCGACAGATCTAACGTCTCCGGCCGGATCGACGCCGATGGGATGGTGGAGAGGAGAAGAGAAGGGGAGAGGAATGCTGCGTAGAGAGGGAGAGAGAGATGAGGTGGTGTGGGGTTGACCGTTGACATGCCAGATGGAGGTAGACACAACCAAAACAAAACTCCATGTCAGCGTCGCCGACCAGTGGGTCCTATCTATCTACCAGTTTTTCCTTTCATAAAAGTTATTGGTAGCGACATATGGTATTTCGCTTTTACTCCCTCCATTCCAAAATAAATAACTCAACTTGAAACGGAGGGAGTAGATTAGATCGCCAACCTTAGAAATCAATATTTTGTGTGGACAAACCCTAAACTAAACAATATTTTCAAAGCCTCGGATTTTTGAACGGCTAGCGCTTCGGAATTTCGGGCTACTAGCTTTAAACTGAACACAAAACAAATTTGTCCAAGCTTGAACTTAGTCGATGTTTGCTAAAATCTGGAGAGTCCATACCAAAATAATTCCAAATCGGTCCTCCGCCGAATGTTCAGGATATATGAGGGTTGTATATATGCTGAAACTATTTAGGTGGCTTTTCTAATTCTGCGAAAAAGTTAAAAACTATTTTATACTCTCTCCGTCACATAATATAAGAACGTTTTTGACACTAGTACGGTTTTGTACTAGGTTCGGGAGAGGTAATGTCATCACCGGGATGGGCGGGCGGGCGGACGGGGTTTAGCAGTGACCAACACAAATAAAAAGAAAGGCATATGTAACTAGTACTAAGGTTGATTGATTGTTGTAGCTAGCTAGCCACTGGGAATTTTATATGATTAACAGCATACGTTAACTAACCAACAAACTAATGCACTGAAAATCAAATGACAAAATGTATACAGTTATAAAAGGAAAAAACAAGGCAGGGTGCATGCGTACCCCTGTCGATTGGAGTGTGGCGAACTGATGGATGGATGCTGCACCGTCGGTCGGAACGCTGTCATCACTGTCAGATCGTGTGGAGCTTACATAGGGTCAGCGGTGTGCTTCGTCCCCGCGCGGTTTCTCTTATTGTCAGATCGTGTGGAGTTTATATAGGGTCAGCCGTGCGCTTCGTCCCCGCGCGGTTTCTCTTATTCTAGCTGGACGTGCACGTGTGCGCTCTGCGGACGTGTGGTGGGGTCTCCGGACGCGAGTTTGCATTGCATTCTCTGTTTCGATATTGCCGTACCCTTCTCGCGTCCGGGTTGCCTCCCTCGGACTAGGAGGATCTCAAATTCTCAATCCTGGACCGAAGCAGCCCGGAGGTATAAGAACAACCCTAACGAGGTGACTTAAACGGACGGTGCATTTATTCATTTTTTGTTTGTTTGAGTCAGCCGCCTACCCGGCGTTCGCCCAATTTTATATTTGGATCGGCAATGCACCCAACGCGCCGACCCATTTCATGTTCGCATTCAACTTTCGAATTAAAAAGGCCAACGGTCGATTATGCCAGCGGCCATGTCTCATGCCAGCACCGGCAATGCCGGCTTTAAAAAATACCACAGTTCATGCTGGCGCACTCGCTCGCTAGCCGGCCGGCACACATGCCAACACACAAAAAATGGTGGGACTTGGAGTTCGACAACGCCATCGCGGCTCCCGTGGTCATGCCGGCACACCTGCCGGCATACAAAAAGATGGCCCTCGACGCCATAGATCAGTCGTCCTGGAATTTGAGCATGTCGGCCTGCATTTTCTCGAACCACGGCCTCTTCCTTGGCGACAAGCCGTTGAGATCCACCTTCATGATCTCCACCCCGGTCATCATGCTTGCAAGAGCCACTTCTTTCACCTTTGTCTTGGCCTTGGCGGCCTCGATCTCTAGCATCTTGGCTTGCTTCTCGGCCTCGAGCTCGAACATCTTGGCTTGCTTCTCGGCGTCAAGCTCAAGCCTCCTCCTTTGAATCTCCATGAAAGCACTCATTTGCTCTTCTTTGAAACGCCGGCGCTCCTCCTCCCTTGAGTCCTTCTTATTCATCATGACATCCACGCTTGCGATCAAGGCATTGGTGGCCGCATCTCGCTTGTCCTCCTTCTTGGAGTTGGTCTTCCCCCGCGGTCGTGCCGGCTCGCCCTCCCCAACATCCTCCACGGCGCCCTTCCCCCATGTGCCTTGAGCGCGGCATATTGTGCCTTGAACTTCTCTTCGTCCTTGACGACCCGATAGCAATGGGAGAGGTTGAAGCACTTGCCATTGTATTGAACCTTGAATACCTCCAAAGCTTGAAATGCCTACAAAATATTTCTATGCAAGCATATGGGCAAGTGATAGCAAATGAAGACGTAAAAGAATGATCTTGATGGCACAAAAGAGGCCGACTTGCTTGCTATCATACCATGTCTTGCACCCGTTGTAGATGGACGTAGAGCTTATCACACCCGATCATCACGTGGTGTCTGGGCACGACGAACTTTGGCAACGGTGCATACTCAGGAAGAACACTTTTTGATAATTTAGTGAGAGATCATCTTATAATGCTACCGTCAATCAAAGCAAGATAAGATGCATAAAAGATAAACATCACATGCAATCAATATAAGTGATATGATATGGCCATCATCATCTTGTGCTTGTGATCTTCATCTTCGAAGCACCGTCATGATCACCATCGTCACCGGTGCGACACCTTGATCTCTATCGTAGCATCGTTGTCGTCTCGCCAATCTTATGCTTCCACGACTATCGCTACCGCTTAGTGATAAAGTAAAGCATTACAGGGCGATTGCATTGCATACAATAAAGCGACAACCATATGGCTCCTGCCAGTTGCCGATAACTCAGTTACAAAACATGATCATCTCATACAATAAAATTTAGCATCATGTCTTGACCATATCACATCACAACATGCCCTGCAAAAACAAGTTAGACGTCCTCTACTTTGTGTGTTGCAAATTTTATGTGGCTGCTACGGGCTTAAACAAGAACCAATCTTACCTACGCATCAAAACCACAACGATAGTTTGTCAAGTTGATGCCGTTTTAACCTTCGCAAGAACCGGGCGTAGCCACACTCGGTTTAACTAAAGTTGGAGAAACTGACACCCGCCAGCCACCTGTGTGCAAAGCATGGCGGTAGAACCAGTCTCGCGTAAGCGTACGCGTAATATCGGTTCGTGCCGCTTCATCCAACAATACCGCCGAACCAAAGTATGACATGCTGGTAGGCAGTATGACTTATATCGCCCATAACTCAGTTGTGTTCTACTCGTGCATATAACATCAAACCATAAAACCTAGGCTCTGATACCACTGTTGGGGAACGTAGTAATTTCAAAAAAATTCCTATGCACACGCAAGATCATGGTGATGCATAGCAACGAGAGGGGGGAGTGTTGTCTACGTACCCTCGTAGATCGATAGCGGAAGCGTTATGACAACGCGGTTGATGTAGTCGTATGTCTTCACGGCACGACCGATCAAGCACCGAAACTACGGCACCTCCGAGTTCTACCACACGTTCAGCTCGATGACGATCCCCGGACTCCGATCCAACAAAGTGTCGGGGAAGAGTTCCGTCAGCACGACAGCGTGGTGACGATCTTGATGTACTACTGTCGCAGGGCTTCGCCTAAGCACCGCTACAATATTATCGAGGACTATGGTGGCAGGGGGCGCCGCACACGGCTAAGAATATGATCACGTGGATCAACTTGTGTGTCTATCGGGTGCCCCCTGCCCCCGTATATAAAGGAACCTTAAGCGCGCGGACCCTACGGGTTCGAGAACAATGTAGACATGACCGAGACACGTCTCCGGTCAATAACCAATAGCGGGACCTGGATGCCCATATTGGCTCCTACATATTATACGAAGATCTTTATCGGTCAGACCGCATAACAACATACGTTGTTCCCTTTGTCATCGGTATGTTACTTGCCCGAGATTCGATCGTCGGTATCTCAATACCTAGTTCAATCTCGTTACCGGCAAGTCTCTTTACTCGTTCCATAATACATTATCTCACAACTAAATCATTAGTTGCAATGTTTGCAAGGCTTATGTGATGTGCATTACCGAGAGGGCCCAGAGATACCTCTCCGACAATCGGAGTGACAAATCATAATCTCGAAATACGCCAACCCAACATGTATCTTTGGAGACACCTTTATAATTACCCAGTTACGTTGTGACGTTTGGTAGCACACAAAGTGTTCCTCCGGCAAACGGGAGTTGCATAATCTCATAGTCATAGGAACATGTATAAGTCATGAAGAAAGCAATAGCAACATACTAAACGATCGGATGCTAAGCTAATGGAATGGGTCATGTCAATCAGATCATTCACCTAATGATGTGATCCCGTTAATCAAATAACAACTCTTTGTCCATGGTTAGGAAACATAACCATCTTTGATTAACGAGCTAGTCAAGTAGATGCATACTAGTGACACTCTGTTTGTCTATGTATTCACAGATGTATTATGTTTCCGGTTAATACAATTCTAGCATGAATAATAAACGTTTATCATGAAATAAGGAAATAAATAATAACTTTATTATTGCCTCTAGGGCATATTTCCTTCAATATTAATGTTGTTTTACTAAAACTTGTTATGAAATAAAATTCTGCTAGTCCTAATAAAGATGTTGCATTCCATCTTAACAGTTTCATCAAATTGTGTGATATGCAAAAGAAAAAATGTGAATAATGATATTGTGAAATTGAAATTATTTCCGTTCTCACTACGAGATCGTGTTAAAACTTGGTTTTCATCTTTGCCACAAAATAGTATTTATTCTTTGGATAAGTGTAAGGATGCTTTTATTGCCAAGTATTTTCCTCCCGCAAAATTATTTCTCCTAGAAATCAAATCACGAATTTTAAGCAACTTGAGCATGAAGATGTTGCCCAATCTTTAGAGAGAATGAAATTAATGATAAGAAACTGCCCCACTCATGGTTTAAACTTATGGGTGATCATACAAACATTTTATGCGGGATTGAACCTTGTTTCTAGAAAAAAAATAGATTCCGCCACGGCGGTACCGTTATGGAAATCACATTAGAAGATGCTACAAAACTCATTAATAAAAAGGTGAATTCTTTTGGAAAATAAAAACAAAAGCAAATAAAGACAAAGTGTTGGAACAAACCAACGCGAGTGTTTTGAAGCTCCACGAAAACACCAAAGGGCCTGCTCTCCTTGTTTGTTCCAAAAGTAGTGTCAAAACTAACAACATCACCAAAATGTGCATAGTCCATGATCATCTTAGCATCAACCCAAAATATGTTTGCAATTTGTTCTTCATAATCCATTTACAATGCATATTGGAATGATGAGTTTTTAGCATTTTTGTCTTGAAAACACTTAAGCATGCTACCTGCTTAGCTATATTTCATTTCTCGTTGGTACCTGGTCCGCAAATAGTTCTTGTAATCACGGAGAGCATAGCTAGGATTGAGTGGTCCACCAACTTGGCGGCTAGCCAATTCATGCACAACTTTTGGCCCGAATCACGCATCATTTACCATTTTAATTTCGAATGCTTTGCAACTCCGAAATTTCCTTTGTGGCACCATTAGGTGTAAGATTTCTGGCGGGTGTAGTGTGTGATTGTGTTCCAAAATCAACTTAGACGCTTTGAGATTATCCTTCTTTTTGTCTGTTTTAAGATTCATATAGAGTTGACAATCAGTTCTAGTTTCAGCTTGAGGGCACTTTGTTAAATAATCCCTTTTGTCTTGTGATCGAAGACCCTCATTTGCTCAAATAAATCTACATGATGTAACCTTGCCATAGCTTGGCCTTTCCTTTGTATAACTTTTTCTGGCCTCAAATCCTTTTTATCCACTTTAGGTAAGCCAAAATGACCAAGCCTCATTTGAATTTCTGAATTCCATGCCAACATAAGGTACCAAACTAGGCAATACAACTCTGTAATGTAAAAATAACATGGACATTAGACTTGTGGAAGTGCATAAACAATATTGAGACTAATAGTATTGGAAAAAAGAATTTTACAGGAGAATAAGCAAACAGTAGCGGTAATTGGGACAAACAGGGATTAAGTGCTTGGAAAATTTTAGAAAGTACAGAACATGGTTATGAGTCATAAGTATTACTCCATGCCTTGGAAACAATCACATGACAGGACAACAATGTATCTCTTGAATCTACAGATTTCACAACCATGTAGGGAATCAAATTAGCCTTTTGTTCACACTGCTATGCAGGGAATCTACATATTTCACTACTATGCAGGGAATCACCACAGATTTCACACCATATATCTAACTTCAGGAGGACAAGAAGAAAATTCAGGAAAATTTACTTATCGGAATTAGAATCATGGTGCGCCGTGTTAGCCTCATCTTCCACCTCAGTTGCTTCTTCCATCAGAAAAAGGGATGCCTAATCAGAGTTCAATAGGCTGTTCTTCCATGAGAAAAACGAAAATTCATCAGGTTCTAAAATAATCTGATGGTAGAACTTTGATCAATTTCAGTGTTCTATTCATGTGTTAGGCGTCAAGAGAAACGATTGTTAAGACTTACCTGAGATTGGCGAGCAGAGCAGTAGTCCCCACCAGACGCCAGCGATCTCCTTTTAGCGAACTTTGCCACTGCTTATAAGTCAATGTTTTAAAACTTTGACCAACTTTATAGACAAAAGTAGCAACATTTATGGCACTAATTTAGTATCACTAGATTCGTTTTCAAATATACTTTCATAATATACCAATTTGATGCCATATATGCTACTACATTTTTCTATAAAGTTTGTTAAATTTTTTACAAATTTGACGTAGAACAAAAGGTAGAAGTATACTTATTCCCGGACGGAGGGAGTACGCGGTAAAAAAGACCCGAGGGAGTAATACAAAGACAGTGCACTTGCCATTTTCGCCTAAAAATAGTTACACTACCTAGCTGGCAGCGCACGCTTGAAACACATTTGCCAAGGCCGCAAGTTACCGACCGGCGGCTGCCCGCACGCGCAGTGCCACGCGTGTTGGGTTTACCCCATGTGAAAGGAGCGGTATGGACGTGAACCCGTGATCAACCCTCACGCGCGGACGCTGACTAGTGGACCCAGGCTCTATGGCAGAAATTAGGTGCGCACTACTGCCGGCCAAGCACCCTCGTTAAATGTGAAGAACAGGCTTTCGGGTGGGCCCGGGTCTCCCGGACGAAATGGGCGAAATGTCACTGTCGTCAAAGCGCCTTGTGCTTGTAATAATGTAATACTATAAAAAAAAGGCAAAGCGCTCTTGTGAAGTGTGTAGAACAGGCTGACCAGTGGGCCCGATCATCACGACTGAAACGGACGAAATGCCACTGCCGGCCAAGCACACTCGTGAAGTGTGCAAAACAGGCTGACGCGTGGCCCCGGGCCATGTGGA
Organism: Triticum monococcum; assembly: GCA_034509565.1. Classification (NCBI taxonomy): domain Eukaryota; kingdom Viridiplantae; phylum Streptophyta; class Magnoliopsida; order Poales; family Poaceae; genus Triticum; species Triticum monococcum. Next base: position 5,647,271 of record CM067847.1, on the reverse strand, counting down.
CGAAATGCCACTTTCGTCAAAACGCCTTTGTGTTATACGTATAATATATATATATATATATATATAAGGCAATGCGCCCTTTGTGAAGTGTGTACAATAGGCTGACGGGTGGCCCCGGCTGGGAAATTGACGAAATGCCACTTCCGTTAAAGCGCCGGTGTGCCGTGTATAATAATATTAAAAAAACACAAAGCGCCGATGTGCCGTGTATAATAATATAAAAACATAAAGCGCCACCTGCTGTGCAATAATATACTCCAAAAAGAAAGACAAAGCGTGGTCTGCTGTACAACAATATATAAATAAAAAAGACAAAGCGCCCTTTGTGAAGTGTGTACAACAGGCTGACGGGTGGTCCCGGCTGAGAAATTGACGAGATGCCATTCAAAGCGCCCTTGTGAAGTGTGTGGAGCAGGCTGACGGGTGCCCAGGACTCCACGGCGGATGCAAAGCGCCCTTAGACTGGTCGTAATGATAATATCATAACTAGTATCATGCATGTCAACTAAACAATTTTGATGAAGTATCATAACATTAAATGAAAAAGAAGGGATAAAGTATCATATTATGATACCATATCATAATAAATATTATGCTACTTTGTGTCATGCATGGCAATAAATAGAGTACTAATATATGATATTATGCATTAGAAAGGTAGTATCATACACTACTCCCCCCGTTCCTAAATATTTGTTTTTTAAAGATTTCAAATGGTTACCACATACGGATGTGTATAGACATATTTTAAAATGTAGATTCACTCGTTTTGCTCTGTATGTAGTCAGCATTTAAAACATCTAGAAAGACAAATATTTAGAAACAGAAGGAGTAGTATCATATACATGATACTAGTATATGATACTCCCCATTACAACCAGCCTTATGAAGCGTGCAGAACAGGCTGACGGGTGGGCCCAGCACTCTGTAGAGAAAATATGTTTTAAGAAAATTACGTGCGTGTCCCTGAGGAGGTTTTCGGCTATCTAATTGGAATCCACTCCGGCTATATATATCTGCCCCATGATCGTGATGCATCAGCACCAGAGCCAAGAAGACGAAGCTCCTGCTCCTCGTCCTAAGCGTGTCAGTGATCCTGATCGAAATCGAGGTACGTACGTATAGTTCAAGCTTGTATAACCAAAATTTCCATGGACTTCTGTAGCAGTACATTGTAGATCTGGGGCCACTACTGTCTGAGGCATTGTGTAGGTTGCTAACACGTACTCCCTCCGTTTCAAATTATTTGTCTTCGTTTTGTCTAGATACAGAGGTATCTAGCACTAAAATAAGTGTAGATATATCCGTATCTAGACAAATCCAAAACAAGTAATTCGAAACGGAGGGAGTACTAGTGGGAACCCATTATTTGTTTTGGCGCAGACGTAGTAAAACATTTTGATAGGCGAGATTACGCCCTTCAGTTTAAGCTTAATTACATGATTTTCGAGATGTGGACAACCGCATGCACACCTTTTTTAAAGTTTTTTCTTTCTTTTTTTGAATGAAGGTCGCCCTTCTGCTCCATTTTATTGAAGCAAAGCAGAGAAACTTTTAGTTTTTTTCTCTTTTGAGGTGATAATATTTTATATATATGAGCGCTGCTACGCATACGATGCTCTTTGTCCGATTAGTGTCCTATATGTTACACATGAGGCCATCCATTAGTACCAACAAATTCACATCACCTATTGGATCGATTGTTTGACAAAAATAGGGAACATGAATGTCGCATGCATAGAGGTTTCATTTATTTATTTAAATCGTCCCTCCATCTCATAATATAGAATACTATTACAATTATTATATATGAGTATGTCTTATTTGCAATATATATATGGAAAATACATCTCCTACTAGTGGGGTGTAGTACTGTAGTTACACCCATATTTCATATATATTACAATGTGTTACTATGTTATATATCTATGAGATACTTCAAAGTGAGTTGTATGAAAAAAATTACAATTGGCCCCAATTTGTGAAATACGTATAACCTAAAAATAATATATTCAAAATTTGATACATAGTACTAGTACCTAAAAGGTGTGTGTATATTAGTATATAGTAGTGCGTATTAACTGTCAGAATAAACTACTAACTGCAGAATATGGGACGGGGGCAACGACGGAGAAGGTAGATATTTACAGCTATGGAGTGCTGCTGCTGGAGCTCGTCACAGGGCGGATGGCCGATGAAGCTAGCAGATGGTCATTTGGCGAATTGGGCACGGAACAACTTCACTGAACTGATGGCAAACCAACAGGAAACGTTCCAGAGTGCCGTTGACAGGGACATCCCGGATCAAGCGCTGTACATGGAGGAGATGGCAACTGTGTTCAGCCTGGGTGTGAATTGCACCCCTGTCAATCCGCACCAAAGGCCAACCATGCAGATGGCTCTCAAACGACTCCGTGGCAGCCGTGGGCGTGTCCCATTCCGTGGCCTCTTCACCTGCTATCTACTGTGATGCTCGATGTCTTTTCTAGAAAGATCACGTCATGAAAACCGGTCCATATGATGACTCAGTTGAATGAATTTGTAGACATCTCAAGTAGATGTAATGTCATGGACTGTCATGCTCTCTTCGGCTGTGGCTTCAACGGCTGCAGCTGTAGCTGGAAGGTTGGAGCTGAAATGCAGTCGTTTGGTAGTTGTGCTGTAGCAGCTGCGGCTGTAGCTGAAACATGCTGAAATGACCAGAACGCCCTATGTTCTTGTGTAGATTGGGTTTAAGTGTGGACTATACAGTTTTAACAGTAAATGACCCGATTTGAATTGTTTTTTTTCACATATGTTATTTTTCAGTAGTTTGATGGCGTCGGCCAGACCGTGTATATCAACAAATTTGACATTCTACGCACATAATAATATTTTTGAACTCATCATAACACATGGTATTAATTATATATTACATGAAACCGTCTTTCGGTTACAAAATACATGGTCAGGGTGAAGCTCATGACCTTACTCTCTCGCTGCCATCACAGAATCAGCAATCATGTTACGAGTTGTGTCCATGGTAGTATTTGCACCTCCCGCATAGTTTGTTGGAAATATGCCCTAGAGGCAATAATAAAATAGTTATGATTATATTTCTTTGTTCATGATAATTGTCTATTATTCATGCTATAATTGTGTTATCCGGAAATCGTAATACATGTGTGAATACATAGACCACAACGTGTCCCTAGTGAGCCTCTAGTTGACTAGCTCATTGATCAACAGATAGTCATGGTTTCCTGACTATGGACATGGGATGTCATTGATAACGGGATCACATCATTAGGAGAATGATGTGATGGACAAGACCCAAACCTAAGCATAGCACAAAATATCATGTAGTTCGTTTGCTAGAGCTTTTCCAATGTCAAGTATCATTTCCTTAGACCATGAGGTTGTGCAACTCCCGGATACCGTAGGAGTGCTTTGGGTGTACCAAATGTCACAATGTAACTGGGTGGCTATAAAAGTACACTACAGGTATCTCCGAAAGTGTCTGTTGGGTTGGCACGAATCGAGACTGGGATTTGTCACTCCGTATGACGGAGAGGTATCTCTGGGCCCACTCGGTAATGCATCATCATAATGAGCTCAATGTGACCAAGGGGTTGGTCACGGGATCATGCATTACGGTATGAGTAAAGTGACTTGCCGGTAACAAGATTGAACAAGGTATTGGGATACCGACGATCGAGTCTCGGGCAAGTAACGTACCGATTGACAAAGGGAATTGAATACGGGATTGATTGAGTCCTCGACATCGTGGTTCATCCGATAAGATCATCGAGGAGCATGTGGGAGCCAACATGGGTATCCAGATCCCGCTGTTGGTTATTGACCGGAGAGGCGTCTCGGTCATGTCTGCTTGTCTCCCGAACTCGTAGGGTCTACACACTTAAGGTTCGGTGACGCTAGGGTTGTAGAGATATTAGTATGCAGTAACCTGAAAGTTGTTCGGAGTCTCGGATGAGATCCCGGACGTCATGAGGAGTTCCGTAATGGTCCGGAGGTAAAGATTTATATATAGAAAGTCCGGTTTCGGCCATCGGGAAGGTTTCGGGGGTTACCGGTATTGCACCGGGACCACCGGAAGGGTCCCGGGGGTCCACCGGGTGGGGCCACCTATCCCGGAGGGCCCCATGGGCTGAGGTGGGAGGGGAACCAGCCCCTGGTGGGCTGGTGCGCCCCCCCCCCTTGGGCCCCCTACGCCTAGGGTTGGGAAACCCTAGGGGTGGGGGCGCCCCCCACTTGGCTTGGGGAGGAAGCCACCCCTTGGACGCCGCCCCCCTTGGAGATTGCATCTCCTAGGGCCGGCGCCCCCCCCCCCCCAAGGCCCCTATATAAAGAGGGGGAGGGAGGGCAGCCGCACCCTTGCTCTTGGCGCCTCCCTCTCCCTCCGTAACACCTCTCCTCCCCGCTTGCGCTTGGCGAAGCCCTGTCGGGATCCTGCTGCATCCACCACCACGCCGTCGTGCTACTGGATCTTCATCAACCTCTCCTTCCCCCTTGCTGGATCAAGAAGGAGGAGACGTCTTCCCAACTGTACGTGTGTTGAACGCGGAGGTGTTGTCCGTTCGGCACTTGGTCATCGGTGATTTGGATCACGGCGAGTACGACTCCATCATCACCGTTCACTTGAACGCTTCCGTTCGCGATCTACAAGGGTATGTAGATGCACTCCTATTCCCCTCGTTGCTAGAATACTCCATAGATTGATCTTGGTGATGCGTTGAAATTTTTTAATTTCTGCTACGATTCACAACATAGTTCCCTCCAGTTGTGTTGACCACATGGCCCGGAGGATAGTAGTTGTCATCATCATCACATCTAGCAAAGTGGTAATCATACAAATCACTATCTCTGATGAAGTTGTGCAATGCCATACAAGCGATGATAATCCTTGCTTGCTTACTAGGTGGGTAGCTAGGCAAATGTTTTAGAATGCGCCATTTCTGTTTCAACACAGCAAATGAGCGCTCTATGACATTTCTGAGTGATGAATGAAGATAATTGAATACTTCTTCTCTACCAGTTGTAGCAGGGCCCATGTGAAACTCGGGTAGATGATATTTTGTTCCTCTAAATGGTGCTAGATAACCAACCTGATTGGGGTATCCAGAATCAACAAGATAGTGTTTTCCTACACAATAAATGTTTATGTCAAACAGAAAATACAATACATTGTCAAGTTTAGTTGTGAGATTGCTTTAAGGAAATACCTGCCGGAGGATGAGGAAACTTTTCTTTATACTTATCCAATGTGTCCTTGAATATTCTTGTGTCATGTGCCGAACCAGGCCATCCAGCCACTACAGAAGTGTATCTCATGTCAAAGTTTTCCTTAACTGAATCTAATCTTTGCCATTTTGCAGTTTTCCTTAACTGAATCTAATCTTCTTCTTTGGAGCAGTAAACATTTTTACAGACCCCCAATTTGTCTTTTTTGCTGAAAACTGCTCATATGTCCAAATGACATGAAATTTGAAGCGGGCCTCACGCATCAAATTATCTACCACACAAATTTTATTTGGAATTTTTTGAATTTTTCTAGTATTTGTTTTGATTTTTTTCGTCGGCACGGGTGCAGATGAGCCCGGGGGCAGAAATGGATTTGCAATTAATCTGACACTTTTGCCCTGCTATATTGCACCCTTCTACAAAAATAACACTGATATTGGCATCTCATAACTAAATTCAAAATAAATACGAGCATCAGACTTGAACCCTGGTGGATTGAGGATGTCACTATCCACCTAACCATCTGAATCACAAGTTGATTCGCTAAACACACGACCTTTAAATAGTTTTTTTTTCTTTTTTTCAATAGTTGAATATACTATTACTGTATTCGTGTTCCGGCAAAAAGGATAACGAAAGTAGATTCCCTAACACGAGACTACACGGTTGTTTGATAGTGCCTGGAATGAAGCGATGCTGTACTTCTTTTTCGCGGTTTGCCGTCCGAGACCAGGCTCGTACCGGAGCCATGTGCAGAAGGTTGGACCGAACAGGCCCCCTAATTTTTATGTTAAACTACTCATTACTTTAGTGTTGGTTTTGTTGGGTTAATCAGGCCTAAGACTAATCTGTGGCAGAAGTAACTCAACACCAGGGCTTGCTCCACATGGATGAAACTCAAACAAGCCCCCGCTTCCATATTATTTTTACTAAATGACCCTTGAAGGATCTTATGTCGCGCACTGACCTCCCTCGCCCCAAAAAAAGAACTTATTTTGTCGCCTGACACCCCCCCACCCCCCCCACCCCCCACACACACACACACATTCACGCCTGACCGGTAGGTGTCTCAACTGCACGTTGCCCCGCCACACATGAAGGCACCTTTGACCGACGCCGATGACCGGCGCCCGCCAGCATGGCAACCACCACACGTGGCGACCCGGAAAGCGTTGCAAGCTATAGCACGCCGTATCGTGCGTTTACCCACAAACCTAGAAACACCTATTATTACGGCGTGTTCAGGTGAACTGTAGCCGCGGGTTTTGCTTAGGCGTGTATAAGACCATAAGAGATACGTCTGATAGTAAGCCATATTCAGAACGCATATCGCCTTCTCATTTGTCGCTATCGGCTGCTAGGTAAAATTAAAATATCCATCGTTGTGTTGCTTTGGTTTTGGACGTGACAGGAATTAGTCATGATGACTCCGGCATTTAAACCCGTTGATGTGAAAGGGCATGGACTAGGTTTCCCATTGGGGAAACCAAAAGATTTAGTAGTATTGATTGATCTTCGCACCGTATTCTCCTCTGCTCTATAAGGAGGGGGAGCCTCTTGGATTATGCAGAAGACATCAATCCTCATGCTCTGGCTCCCTCCACATTGTCGTAGATAGCTTTACCTTTTCGCCCCCTCTGCTTGTTTTCCCCATTTCTTCTACCGGTTTCCATGGGGGCACACGAGATTACCATGTCTGATGTGAAGCGTCTGACAGAGGAGCTCCAGGGCAAGTACGTGGAGCTCCGTGTGCTCAGGAAGGAGAAGAGTGACATGCTCCTCCGTTATGAGCGGCAGTTCACGGAGCTTCACAACGGCAGGAGTCCACCACTAATATGCTTGTGGCGCCGGCGGCATTGTTGCAAGAAGCCACAGATGTGCTAGGCGGTCAAGTTGCCTTGATGGCGAGCCTACTGGAGCGCGAGCGGACCGATCGTGAGGAGGTTCAGGATCGCCTAAACCGCTTGATGGATCATGTTACCACGCACATGTTGAGGCAGCGCGATGCGTACCTCGTGCCAGCACAACCATGCCGACCGTCGTGTTAAACCCATTCGACCACCCCATCAAATTCAACGAGCGGCTTTCGGACCTGGTCTCCTTCTTCACCGATCTCTCCGAGGAGCTAACGGTCTCCGTGCGGTGGTGGGCACCGCGCTGGACAAGGAGGGGATGCAGGCGGCCGTTGTCATTGTCGGGCGAATCCACTCTGGGCTTCGTCACTGGAATTCATTTGTGCCATTGGAGCCGTCTTTGACGAGCTGGCTCCCATCGACCGGGAGCGGGCTCTACGGGCAGTGGCACCCAGTATGACCACCGCCGTGTGCCTAGAGAAGTAGAGGGACTTCGGTGCTGTTTAGGCGTTCTTCTAGAGCAGCTGTCGCCTCCGTCCCTTCATTCTACCTCTCCGGTTGCCTTGTCCGCAGAGGAACTTGAAGGCGGCTAGTTAGTTGGCGTGACTGGTTTAGCAATTAATCAATGTCTTTTGTTGCTTTGGTATGCTGTGAACTTGGTATGTGTCTGAAATGCTATGGTATGTTGTGAGCAATTTATCAATGTTCTTTTTGTTGCTTTGGTATGTTGTGAACTTGATATGTGTCTGAAATGCTACGGTATGTTGTGAACAAGTTATCAATGTTGCTTTTGTTGCTTTGCTATTCAATTAAATTTGAACACTGATACAATTTCAGTTAACTGGTAAGATTCGGTTATATTTGAACACCGAGACAAATTAAGTTAACTTAAAAATTCAATTAACTTTTAACACCAGGAAAAATTCAGTTAACTCGGAAGATTCAGTTATATTTGAACACTGGGACAAATTAAGTTAACTAAAAAAATCCAGTTTACTTTTAACACCAAGACAAATTCAGTTAACTAGAAGGATTCAGTTATATTTGAACATTGAGACAAATTCACTTAACTGAAATATTCGGTTAACTTTTAACACTAGGAAAAATTCAGTAAACGCAGACAAGAATAAGAGTGTTGCTCTGTACTTAGTTTCCAACGACCTTCATGATGGGTTGTTGGGCGCGTAGTTCCTCTATCTCTCTTTTCATCGCCTCCATGAATCTCATCTCCACTCGCCTCTCCTCCACCATCTTCATGATTGAGTCCATGGCCTTGGCGTTCTCAGAACTGCAAAAGATGGAGAGCATGTGAAGGTTACAGGGGTATGTGAAATGATTCTGACCTTGTTGGATTTATTGCCCTTAAATTGTTGTTTAGTTTTAGTATTCATCCTGTTCTATTGAGTATATTGTTGGGGAACGTTGCAGAAAACAAAAAATTTCCTACTCGTTTCACCAAGATCCATCTAGGAGTTCATCTAGCAACGAGTCATGAGATGCATCTACATACCTTTGTAGATCGCGTGCGGAAGCGTTCAACGAACGGGGATGATGTAGTCGAACACGACGTGATCCAAATCACCGATGACCGAGTGCCGAACGGACGGCACCTCCGCGTTCAACACACGTACGGGACGGGAGACGTCTCCTCCTTCTTGATCCAGCAAGGGGGAAGGAGAGGTTGGTGATGATCCAGCAGCACGACAGCGTGGTGGTGGATGTAGGGCGTCACAGTAGCAGGGCTTCGCCTATACTACAAGAGAGAGAGATGTAACAGGGAGAGAGGGATGCTCCAAGAGCCGTAGCGTCAAGTCCCTCCTCTCCCCCACTATATATAGGTGTGCCAAGGGGGGGCGCCGGCCCTAGGAGATGGATCTCCTAGGGGGGGGGGGGGCGGCGGCCAAGGGTGGGGGGCTTGCCCCCCAAGGCAAGGGGGCGCCCCCCTTTTAGGGTTTCCCCTAACCCTAGGCGCATGGGCCCCTTAGGGGTGGCGCCCCAGCCCACTAAGGGCTGGGTCCCTTCCCACTTCAGCCCATGGGGCCCTCTGGGATAGGTGGCCCCACCCGGTGGACCCCCGGGACCCTTCCGGTGGTCCCGGTACAATACCGGTAACCCCGAAACTTGTCCCGATGGCCGAAACAACACTTCCTATATATAATTCTTTACCTCCGGACCATTCCGGAACTCCTCGTGATGTCCGGGATCTCATCCGGGACCCCGAACAACATTCGGGTTACTGCATATACATATCTTCACAACCCTAGCGTCACCGAACCTTAAGTGTGTAGACCCTACGGGTTCGGGAGACATGTAGACATGACCGAGACGACTCTCCGGTCAATAACCAACAGCGGGATCTGGATACCCATGTTGGCTCCCACATGCTCCACGATGATCTCATCGGATGAACCACGATGTCGAGGATTCAATCAACCCCGTATGCAATTCCCTTTGTCAATCGATATATTACTTGCCCGAGATTCGATCGTCGGTATCCCAATACCTCGTTCAATCTCGTTACCGGCAAGTCACTTTACTCGTACCGTAATGCATGATCCCGTGACCAGACACTTGGTCACCTTGAGCTCATTATGATGATGCATTACCGAGTGGGCCCAGTGATACCTCTCCGTCATACGGAGTGACAAATCCCAGTCTTGATCCGTGTCAACCCAATAGATACTTTCGGAGATACCCGTAGTCTACCTTTATAGTCACCCAGTTACGTTGTGACGTTTGGTATACCCAAAGCACTCCTACGGTATCCGGGAGTTACACGATCTCATGGTCTAAGGAAAAGATACTTGACATTGCAAAACTCTAGCAAACGAACTATACGATCTTTATGCTATGTTTAGGATTGGGTCTTGTCCATCACATCATTCTCCTAATGATGTGATCTCGTTATCAATGACATCTTATGTCCATAGCCAGGAAACCATGACTATCTGTTGATTAACGAGCTAGTCAACTAGAGGCTTACTAGGGACATGTTGGTGTCTGTTATTCACACATGTATTACGATTTCCGGATAACACAATTATAGCATGAATAAAGACAATTATCATGAACAAGGAAATATAATAATAATGCTTTTATTATTGCGTCTAGGGCATATTTCCAACAGTCTCCCACTTGCACTAGAGTCAATAATCTAGTTACATTGTGATGAATCGAACACCCATGGAATTCTGGTGTTGATCATGTTTTGCCCTAGGGAGAGGTTTAGTCAACGGATCTGCTACATTCAGGTCCGTATGTACTTTACAAATCTCTATGTCTCCATCTTGAACATTTTCACGAATGGAGTTGAAGCGACGCTTGATGTGCCTTGTCTTTTTGTAAACTTGGGCTCCTTGGCAAGTGCAATAGCTCCAGTGTTGTCACAGAAGAGCTTGATCGGCCCCGACGCATTGGGTATGACTCCGAGGTCGGTGATGAACTCCTTCACCCAAATTGCTTCATGTGCTGCCTCCGAGGCTGCCATGTATTCCGCTTCACACGTAGATCCCGCCACGACGCTCTGCTTGCAACTGCACCAGCTTACTGCCCCACCATTCAAAATATACACGTATCCAGTTTGTGACTTTGAGTCATCCAGATCTGTGTCGAAGCTAGCGTCGACGTAACCCTTTACGACGAGCTCTTCGTCACCTCCATAAACAAGAAACATCTCCTTAGTCCTTTTCAGGTACTTCAGGATATTCTTGACCGCTGTCCAGTGTTCCTTGCCGGGATTACTTTGGTATCTTCCTACCAAACTTACAGCAAGGTTTACATCAGGTCTGGTACACAGCATGGCATACATAATAGAACCTATGGCTGAGGCATAGGGGATGACACTCATCTCTTCTATTTCTTCTGCCGTGGTCGGACTTTGAGCCGAGCTCAATTTCATACCTTGTAACACAGGCAAGAACCCCTTCTTAGATTGATCCATATTAAACTTCTTCAATATCTTATCAAGGTATGTGCTTTGTGAAAGACCTATGAGGCGTCTCGATCTATCCCTATAGATCTTGATGCCTAATATATAAGCAGCTTCTCCAAGGTCCTTCATTGAAAAACTCTTATTCAAGTAGGCCTTAATGCTGTCCAAGAGTTCTATATCATTTACCATCAAAAGTATGTCATCTACATATAATATGAGAAATGCTACAGAGCTCCCACTCACTTTCTTGTAAACGCAGGCTTCTTCATAAGTCTGCGTAAACCCAAACGCTTTGATCATCTCATCAAAGCGAATGTTCCAACTCCGAGATGCTTGCACCATCCCATAAATCGAGCGTTGGAGCTTGCACACCTTGTCAGCATCCTTAGGATCGACAAAACCTTCCGGCTGCATCATATACAATTCTTCCTTAAGGAAACCATTAAGGAATGCCGTTTTGACGTTCATTTGCCATATTTCATAATCGTAAAACGCGACAATTGCTAACATGATTCGGACGGACTTTAGCTTCGCTACCGGTGAGAAAGTCTCATCGTAGTCAACCCCTTGAACTTGTCGATAACCCTTAGCGACAAGCCGAGCTTTATAGATGGTCACATTACCATCCGCGTCTGTCTTCTTCTTAAAGATCCATTTATTCTCTATGGCTCGCCTTTCAACGGGCAAGTCAGTCAAAGTCCATACTTCGTTTTCATACATGGATCCTATCTCGGATTTCATGGCTTCTAGCCATTTGTCGGAATCCGGGCCCGCCATCGCTTCTTCATAGTTGGAAGGTTCACCGTTGTCTAACAACATGATTTCCCAGACAGGGTTGCCGTACCACTCTGGTGCGGAACGTGTCCTTGTGGACCTTCGAAGTTCAGCAGCAACTTGATCAAAAGTTTCATGATCATCATCATTAACTTCCTCTCTAGTCGGTGCAGGCACCTCAGGAACATTTTCTTGAGTTGCGCCATTTTCCGGTTCAAGAGGTAACACTTCATCAAGTTCTACTTTCCTCCCACTTACTTCTTTCGAGAGAAACTCTTTCTCTAGAAAGGATCCATTCTTGGCAATAAAGATCTTGCCTTCGGATCTGAGGTAGAAGGTATACCCAATAGTTTCTTTTGGGTATCCTATGAAGACGCATTTTTCCGACTTGGGTTCGAGCTTTTCAGGTTGAAGTTTCTTGACATAAGCATCGCATCCCCAAACTTTCAGAAACGACAACTTAGGTTTCTTCCCAAACCATAATTCAAACGGTGTCGTCTCAACGGATTTTGACGGAGCCCTATTTAAAGTGAATGCAGCAGTCTCTAAAGCATAGCCCCAAAAAGATAGCGGTAGATCAGTAAGAGACATCATAGACCGCACCATATCTAATAGAGTGCGATTACGACGTTCGGACACACCATTACGCTGAGGTGTTCCAGGCGGCGTGAGTTGTGAAACTATTCCACATTTTCTTAAGTGTGTGCCAAATTCATGACTCAAGTATTCTCCTCCACGATCTGATCATAGAAACTTGATTTTCCTGTCACGTTGATTCTCAACCTCACTCTGAAATTCCTTGAACTTTTCAAAGGTTTCAGACTTGTGTTTCATTAAGTAAATATATCCATATCTACTCAAATCATCAGTGAGGATGAGAACATAACGATAGCCACCACGAGCCTCAACACTCATTGGACCGCACACATCAGTATGTATGATTTCCAATAAGTTGGTTGCTCGCTCCATTGTTCCTGAGAACGGAGTCTTGGTCATTTTACCCATAAGGCATGGTTCGCACGTGTCAAATGATTCATAATCAAGAGACTCTAAAAGTCCATCTGCATGGAGCTTCTTCATGCGTTTGACACCTATGTGACCAAGGCGGCAGTGCCACAAGTATGTGGGACTATCATTATCAACCTTACATCTTTTGGTACTCACACTATGAACATGTGTAGCATTACGTTCGAGATTCATAAAGAATAAACCATTCACCATAGGAGCATGACCATAAAACATATCTCTCATATAAATAGAACAACCATTATTCTCGGATTTAAATGAGTAGCCATCTCGAATTAAACGAGATCCCGATACAATGTTCATGCTCAAAGCTGGTACTAAATAACAATTATTGAGGTTTAAAACTAATCCCGTAGGTAAATGAAGAGGTAGCGTGCCGACGGCGATCACATCGACTTTGGAACCATTCCCGACGCGCATCGTCACCTCGTCCTTTGCCAGTCTCCGCCTATTCCGTAGTTCCTGCTGTGAGTTACAAATGTGAGCAACTGCACCGGTATCAAATACCCAAGAGCTACTACGATTACTGGCAAGGTACACATCAATTACATGTATATCACATATACCTTTTGTTTTGCCGGCCTTCTTGTCTGCTAAGTATTTGGGGCAGTTCCGCTTCCAGTGACCGCTTCCCTTGCAATAAAAGCACTCAGTCTCGGGCTTGGGTCCATTCTTTGGCTTCTTCCCGGCAGCTTGCTTGCCGGGCGCGGCAACTTCCTTGCCGTCCTTCTTGAAGTTCTTTTTTACCCTTGCCTTTCTTGAACTTAGTGGTTTTATTGACCATCAACACTTGATGTTTCTTTCTGACTTCTACCTCCGCTGATTTCAGCATTGAAAACAACTCAGGAATGGTCTTTTGCATCCCCTGCATGTTGAAGTTCATCACAAAGCTCTTGTAGCTTGGTGGAAGCGACTGGAGGATTCTGTCAATGACCGCATCATCCGGGAGATTAACTCCCAGCTGAGTCAAGCGGTTATGTAATCCAGACATAGTGAGTATGTGCTCACTGACAGAACTGTTTTCCTTCATCTTACAGCTGAAGAACTTGTCGGAGACCTCATATCTCTCGACCCGGGCATGAGCTTTGAAAACCATTTTCAGCTCTTCGAACATCTCATATGCTCCATGCCTCTCAAAATGCTTTTGGAGCCCCGGTTCTAAACTGTAAAGCATGCCGCACTGAACGAGGGAGTAGTCGTCAACACGTGTCTGCCAAGCGTTCATAACGTCTTGGTTCTGTGGGATGGGAGCTTCACCTAGCGGTGCTTGTAGGACGTAATCTTTCTTGGCAGCTATGAGGATGATCCTCAGGTTCCGGACCCAGTCCGTATAGTTGCTGCCATCGTCTTTCAGCTTGGTTTTCTCTAGGAACGCGTTGAAGTTGAGGACTACATGGGCCATTTGATCTACAAGACATATTGTAAAATATTTTAGACTAATGTTCATGATAATAAAGTTCATCTAATCAAATTATATAATGAACTCCCACTTAGATTAGACATCCCTCTAGTCATCTAAGTATTACATGATCCGAGTTAACTAGGCCGTGTCCGATCATCACGTGAGACGGACTAGTCAACGTCGGTGAACATCTTCATGTTGATCGCATCTTCTATACCACTCATGCTCGACCTTTCGGTCTTCTGTGTTCCGAGGCCATGTCTATGCACATGCTAGGCTCGTCAAGTTAACCCTAAGTGTTTTGCATGTGTAAAACTGTCTTACACCCGTTGTATGTGAACGTAAGAATCTATCACACCCGATCATCACGTGGTGCTTCGAAACGACGAACTTTAGCAACGGTGCACAGTTAGGGGAGAACACTTCTTGAAATTGTTATGAGGGATCATCTTATTTACTACCGTCGTTCTAAGTAAACAAGATGCAAAACATGATAAACATCACATGCAATCAAATAATAAACGTGACATGATATGGCCAACATCACATAGCTCCTTTGATCTCCATCTTGGGGCTCCATGATCATCTTGTCACCGGCTTGACACCATGATCTCCATCATCATGATCTCCATCATCATGATCTCCATCATCGTGTCTCCATGAAGTTGCTCGCCAACTATTACTTCTACTACTATGGCTAACGCGTTTAGCAATGAAGTAAAGTAATTTACATGGCGTTTCTCAATGACACGCAGGTCATATAAAAGAATAAAGACAACTCCTATGGCTCCTGCCGGTTGTCATACTCATCGACATGCAAGTCGTGATTCCTATTACAATAGCATGAACATCTCATACATCACATATAGATCATTCATCATTCATCACAACTTTGGCCATATCATATCACAAACCACTTGCTGCAAAAAACAAGTTAGACGTCCTCTAATTGTTGTTGCAAGTTTTACGTGGCTGAATTAGGGTTCTAGCAAGAACGCTTTCTTACCTACGTGAAAGCCACAACGTGATTTGTCAACTTCTATTTACCCTTCATAAGGACCTTGTTCATCGAATCCGCTCCAACTAAAGTAGGAGAGACAGACACCCGCCAGCCACCTTATGCAACTAGTGCATGTTAGTCGGTGGAACCGGTCTCACGTAAGCGTACGTGTAAGGTTGGTCCGGGCCGCTTCATCCCACAATACCGCTGAAGCAAAAAAGACTAGTAGCGGCAAGAAAGTTGACAAATCCACGCCCACAACAAATTGTGTTCTACTCGCGCAAGAAGAACTACGCATAGACCTAGCTCATGATGCCACTGTTGGGAAACGTTGCAGAAAACAAAAATTTTCCTACTCGTTTCACCAAGATCCATCTAGGAGTTCATCTAGCAACGAGTCATGAGATGCATCTACATACCTTTGTAGATCGCGTGCGGAAGCGTTCAACGAACGAGGATGATGTAGTCGAACACGACGTGATCCAAATCACCGATGACCGAGTGCCGAACGGACGGCACCTCCGCGTTCAACACACGTACGGGACGGGAGACGTCTCCTCCTTCTTGATCCGGCAAGGGGGAAGGAGAGGTTGGTGATGATCCAGCAGCACGACGGCGTGGTGGTGGATGCAGGGCGTCACAGTAGCAGGGCTTCGCCTATACTACAAGAGAGAGAGATGTAACAGGGAGAGAGGGATGCTCCAAGAGCCGTAGCGTCAAGTCCCTCCTCTCCCCCACTATATATAGGGGTGCCAAGGGGGGGCGCCGGCCCTAGGAGATGGATCTCCTAGGGGGGGGGGCGGTGGCCAAGGGTGGGGGGCTTGCCCCCCGAGGCAAGGGGGCGCCCCCCTTTTAGGGTTTCCCCTAACCCTAGGCGCATGGGCCCCTTAGGGGTGGCGCCCCAGCCCACTAAGGGCTGGGTCCCTTCCCACTTCAGCCCATGGGGCCCTCTGGGATAGGTGGCCCCACCCGGTGGACCCCCGGGACCCTTTCGGTGGTCCCGGTACAATACCGGTAACCCCGAAACTTGTCCCGATGGCCGAAACAACACTTCCTATATATAATTCTTTACCTCCGGACCATTCCGGAACTCCTCGTGACGTCCGGGATCTCATCCGGGACCCCGAACAACATTCGGGTTACTGCATATACATATCTTCACAACCCTAGCGTCACCGAACCTTAAGTGTGTAGACCCTACGGTTTCGGGAGACATGTAGACATGACCGAGACGACTCTCCGGCCAATAACCAACAGCGGGATCTGGATACCCATGTTGGCTCCCACATGCTCCATGATGATCTCATCGGATGAACCACGATGTCGAGGATTCAATCAACCCCGTATGCAATTCCCTTTGTCAATCGATATATTACTTGCCCGAGATTCGATCGTCGGTATCCCAATACCTCGTTCAATCTCGTTACCGGCAAGTCACTTTACTCGTACCGTAATGCATGATCCCGTGACCAGACACTTGGTCACCTTGAGCTCATTATGATGATGCATTACCGAGTGGGCCCAGTGATACCTCTCCGTCATACGGAGTGACAAATCCCAGTCTTGATCCGTGTCAACCCAATAGATACTTTCGGAGATACCCGTAGTCTACCTTTATAGTCACCCAGTTACGTTGTGACGTTTGGTATACCCAAAGCACTCCTACGGTATCCGGGAGTTACACGATCTCATGGTCTAAGGAAAAGATACTTGACATTGCAAAACTCTAGCAAACGAACTATAGGATCTTTATGCTATGTTTAGGATTGGGTCTTGTCCATCACATCATTGTCCTAATGACGTGATCTCGTTATCAATGACATCTTATGTCCATAGCCAGGAAACCATGACTATCTGTTGATTAACGAGCTAGTCAACTAGAGGCTTACTAGGGACATGTTGGTGTCTGTTATTCACACATGTATTACGATTTCCGGATAACACAATTATAGCATGAATAAAGACAATTATCATGAACAAGGAAATATAATAATAATGCTTTTATTATTGCCTCTAGGGCATATTTCCAACATATATGCTCATTCGTCTGTTGCAATGCACGCTAATGGCCCTAATCCTAACATAGTTGAGTACTATCAAAGTCCATGTTACTAACATTTCATGTTCCTTTCTGTCACATGTGCTTTGGACCTGTATACTAGTAGCACATACTCCCTCCGCACCTAAATATAAGTCCTTTTAGAGATTCCACAACATGGACTATATACGGATCAAAATGAGTAAATCTACACTCTAAAATATGTCTATATACATCCGTATGTAGTCTTTATTGAAATCTTTAGAAAAACTTATATTTAGGAACAGAGGGAGTAATAAATTGATACATCAGCAAATTTCTGTGTTTCCTTTTATTATTTATGGTATAATTTGCATGGTTGTTATAATTGAATTCTTATAGTCACTTAGTTCCACATGTAGCATAAATAGTTTTTGGAGATTGCGTACATTAATCTACAAGTTGAAAATATATTCTTTTCGGTTCTTAGAAAATTAGTCGGTCCATACTCCTTGTCTTACAAAGCATCAGAATTCATCATATTCCTAGAAAATAAAAAATAAAACAGGCCGGACAATGCGTCAAACACGTAGAGCACAAGGATGAGCCCGAGAGTTGTCAGACGTACCATGATGGCGTCCGCGCAAGTTTAGTACAGAACCGTGACTGACGCCCCAACACCGGTAACCGCTCAGCAGGGAGAGACACCACCGATCTGCACGCAAATATCCAGAAACAAGCAAATATATCCACCTAGAGTGGATCTCTGAACAACCAAAGTTTAGTACAGTATGGAAGAGAAGCCGTGCAGCATTGAAACGAAACCGTGCCTTGACTTTTATGTGGCTTCCTCTTTCCCGCTTCACGCACTTGGGGTTTCTTCCTGGTTTGCGTTACGTCCTCCTTGACTGTTTCCCGATTCACGCACTTGGATGTCTTCTTCCGCCTTTTCTTGCTTTGACGCACTCGTATATTTCATAAGAATACTTTAACAATATAGTTTCGCCACTCGACAAAACTTATTGATCTTTTATTTTGACTATTTTTCGGCAACCCTGCATAGTATTTCAACGTATATTATATCATATATAGATTCGGTTGAGGGCCAACGCGGACGAGGGAGAAGAGAAAAGAGGAAAAGGGTTCGGGGCATGTCTGTCGGATTAGATGTGATGGACCCGCCAGGGCGCATCCGGGCCTTCCCATATCCCGCCCTAGATATGCTCTGGATATTGAGAGTGCCAGTCAACTCAGACGTATAGATTCGGTTTAAGAAGTCCGGCCGGGTTATGATTTTGTGACTGGTCACTGACCGAACCGTCCGCCCGGACGTATATGTGGCGTTTGAGAAGTCTAGTTGTAGATGCACAAAGAACATCTATAGCCGGACCCCCTATTTCCTCCCTAGACGTTCGAGTCAATGCCTGGTAAAAAAAACTGACCTCATGTCTATTTTCTGGTGCCATTTCCGGGGAGCATAGCACTTGGCTATTATTTTCCCGTTCATATGTAGTTTATTTTTTGTCTGTTGCAAAATCAGCTAATCATGTCTTTTGAGATGTCTAGTTAGAAAAATCTGAAATCTACCCCGCAAAAAAAAAAATCTGAAATCTGCAATGGAGGAAAAAAGCGACAAGATTCCACCCATGATTATTAATAATGAGAAGATAAAAAAATGAACAACACTACTGGACAAATGAACATTTGCACGCCCACGACCGGGGGTACTTTAGGAGTCCTGTAGATGCTCTAAGATCTGTATTCGCAATAAAAAAAAAAGAGATCTGCATGCAACCCCGTCCCCTGCGACGCCCAGACGTGGGATCCTTCCTTTTCCCTGGTATAAATAGTAGGCCGTCACCTCACCACCGTATCACCAAAGTATTTTCTCTCCACCGTATCAGTGCCACGATCCAGCCGCAGCAGCAGTCCGCTTCTGATTTATCCATCCAGATCGAAGGTGCGTGCACATTTTCATTTTGGTCGGTTGATAGTAGCTTCTTTTCTCTCTCTTCTTTTTTTTGATTGAAGGTCAGTTGATAGTACTAGTAGCTCCAACCAAATACGCAACGCATGCGGCACCATTTTTACCGCTCTTTTCTTTTTTTGCGGGGCAGCATTGTTTCACTGCCGACCACCCATTCTTTTCCATAGTCTGGTAGTAGCTGGCTCAGGCCCTGTTTGGTTCGTAAGTCCTAGGACTTTTTTTAATCCCAACCAAAAAGTCCCTTCCTGTTTGTTTTCAAAGACTAAAAAGTCCCTAGTCCCTTCCTAAAGGTTATTAAATGACGATGTTGCCTCTAGTATATAGAAAAATAACAATCAAACAACACCATGGGGTGGCGGGCCAATGGATGTCTTCATTTAGTCCCAAATGCTTAGTTTAGTCCCTAAAAAGTCCCTCCCGTTTGGTAAAAAAGTCTTTAAGAAAAACTTTTTCTAGTCCCTACACAAAAAAATCCTTGAAAACAAACACCCTTTTGTTCCTCAATGGCCGATATACAATAATACTATTATAGGTTGTTCTGATGGTTTCCTGGGAAACTGCACTCACTGTGTGCATCTAATTTCAGCCATTATACTATTATGTTTCCCAAAAGATGATTTCGGCGCCTTTTGATATTTATATGAGCGTTAACATTTTTCTCTTTTTTTTAGTGAAGGAGGGTTTCCCCTTCGATTTCTATTAGAGAAATCAACAAACGAGAACAAGTAGCGGGTTCAGGTCCCAGTTAACGCCATTCTACAGCGAACGCACATCCAAACTTTTGGTTCTACAGTAATATTTTGCGGATTCAAGCCATTTTGTTTTATTGTTATTCTACTGTATTAGGTTTAGATTTGGGTCTGGTCCGAAATTTCGAGGTATTCGTTTCAAAAAAAATCGAGGTAGTATGACAGGATGGGTCCACCCGTCAGCACCTACTTCCTCGAAGCTGACGAGGGCTTGCATCAAGAATACAGCCTCGACAACTGTAGGACAGTCAAATTAGAGCAAACCACACCTCCCTCGTCTGGTCTTCCGTCGCCGGCGTTGGGGTCGGCCGGTCTGGATCCGCGGGAGATGATGCGGCCGGAGAGGTGGGATACGCCGTTGTGGCGCAGCCGAGTTGGGACGGGGACAGAGGAGGCTGCTGGCCCTGCCCGTGCCCGTGCCGTCGTCGGCCGGCGTGCCGGTATGCCACGACTACTCGTCGCCAGTCGACGTTCCTGAAGCCCGGTTCCTCACCGCCTGGAGCTCCCGTACACCGCATCCTTCCTCCCCGACTCCGACCGCCGCCGCCGCCGCCTCTCGATCTCCACCGCCGGTGATGTACAGTCAAATTCCTTTCGTGCGCACGCTCCTATCCCCTTCCTCTACGTTTCCCCTCAACTAATTTCATGTCACCGCTTCCCCCGGCCCACTGCCCTGCCCTCTTCTTCACCGGCTAACTCGTCATGCCATTAATTTGATCCCTCTATCTTTCCTGCAATTTGAGTATTTTAACATCATTTCAGTAGTTCCATCCTTGTACTACCTATCATGTAACATTTTCAGTAGTTTCATTAATTTGAGTGTTTTAACATCATTTGCATTATAAACTTGCGCACCACCGCCAAAAATAGCATGCTCTGATTGTTTTAGAGTAACTGAAATAAAATTCTGCACTGTTTCACAAGGCACACAAATTCGTCAGATTCATCATTCATTTGTCCTTTGCTCTCAACACTTGGGTATCAAACTCACTGCAAGCATGGATCTCTGTATATCTTTGGAGAAAGAGGAACTGAGAGAGTACTACGGTAGTGGGCACTAACAAATACAGTAATGTGTTTGCAGGTTGATAGTTGATACACGCTTGACACAAAGCTCTTCACGTGCTACCCGGCCCGGCCGCTGAGAGAATGCAGTTCTGGAGCCGTCTTGCGGCGGCGCAGCCTATTGTGCTCAATGAACAAGCCATAGTCAACAACCTTACTGAAGATAACCTCACAAGCATTTTTGCTAGCAGAAAGACATGGAGGGACAAACAGGTGTACTTAGTCCATGCTCAGGGCATTGGTACGCTGGTTGCCAAGAAGTTCCAGAACGAGAACCCAGCACTGCAAGTGGACGAAAATGTCAAGAACCGCTGCAAGTCGGAGATGAACCTTTTAGCCAACATCTATCACAACAACATCATCAAAGTCGTAGACCACATTCGAAGGGAAGACGCGATCATGCTCGTTTACGAGTATCCGGTGAACGGCAGCCTTCAATCCTGGCTGCACCAACCGATGGGTGCTGCTCAGCTGCTGAGCTGGCCAAAGAGGAGCATCATCGCCACTGGCGTGGCCCAAGGGCTCTGCCACTTGCACCATGGATGCAATAAGCCTGTTGTCCACCACAACATCAGCCCTAACAACATCTTGCTTGATCATACTTTCAAGCCTGTGATAGCCGGTTTTGATGATGCACAGATGAACATGGCCGGGCTCGGCCAACCGTTGCCAATCACGGATCTGCCTCCTGGTAACTTTGGGTACGCAGCTCCAGGTACGTTGGGCGATTGATGTGCGCAATGGAATTATGTCTTAACTTCTTTTTGTAGGTAGTACTATCTTAACTAGCCTGGTCTTTATAACTAGTGCTAATAATGATTAACTGCAGAATATGGGAACACAGCAAACCCTATGACGGAGAAGGTTGACACTTACAGCTATGGTGTGCTGCTGCTGGTGCTTGTCACGGGGCAGGAGTCCAGTGGGGCTGGAGCAGATGGTCATTTGGCGAATTGGGCACGGAACAACTTCACTGAGCTGATGGCAAACCAACAGGAAGCGTTCCAGAATGCCGTGGACAGGGACATCCCAGATCAAGCGATGTACATGGAGATGGCAACTGTGTTCTGGCTGGGCGTGGATTGCACCGCTGTGGATCCCAAGCAAAGGCCTTCCATGCGGACGGCTCTCAAACGACTCCGTCGTGGCTGTGGGCATAGCCCATTCCGTGGCCTCCTCACCTGCTATCTGCCATGATGCTCGTTGTCTTTTTTGGAAAGATCATGTCATGCATGAATGGGTCTCATTTGTTTAGGTTAATCTGTTTATCTGTCTTGTATGGGCTGCAACTGTATGAGCATAGTTTAGGTTAATTGGGTCTAATTTCTTGCGATTCACAAGTCACAGCCTGTGCTATCAGCAACCAAGCCTAGTTATCAGGGTCACACAACTTCTAGAATAGCTTGGAATTATGTGCATTTCGATTCAACTTTTTTGAAATTAAACACAAAGCCGGAGGAATTGTTTGTGGGCAAAACCATCACTTGCCTTTTTGTTTGTTAATGTGAGTTTACTCCCCCGGTTCTTGTGAAGAATACATGCAGCAAAGCCCTTATTACCAATGCAAGAATTTATGCCAGCAACCTGTGAGCACATTGGGCATTAGGATTCAGTGTGCATGGACTAAGAGAGCTTGTGATAATGTCTTATGCTTCTAGTATTATTAAAGCAACATCTTACTACGATGCCTAAGTATCATTTTCTGCTTGAGTCGTGCAGGTTTCAGATGTGCAAACCGATCATCTGGTTCCCTCTGATTTCATTCATATGTCTTGGTAATATTCTGCCTAACAGATTTACTACATGTTCTGTTCCCTTCTCCCATATTTTATAAGAATTTAACATAACACTGTATTAAATTCAGCTTAAGAATTATTACAAAGTTCTAAACATTTTTACATTATGTTGAACCTACACTTAGCCTTACATTGTGTTGAAAACATTGAGAAAGAAATAAGGGACCCTAATTTTTTCGCGGTGCGTTCAGTCTCTTCTTGCGAACCTCGTTGCTCCGTACATGTTGATGATCATCTTGAGTTTTTGACTTGTCATTTTGCTATTCTTTCATTCATGTTAGGAATAGTTCATTAGGAAGATTGTGTCTGATTTAGCATGTATGTAGCATGGTATTTTGTTTGTGCTATAGTGTACTCACTTATTAGTGTATAACCCGGCTAGATTTTACATTGATGCAAATTCAGTCTTGTTATGATTGACAGGATGAGCTTGTAGTACTTCAATTTTCTGAACATATATCTATCCACATTCGATTGATTGAGTGATTTGCAAGGGAAGAAGTTACTGCTGTAAGCAATGTGTTTGTGAAGTACTTCCTTTTTCACGTACTTCTTTTTGCTAGTTCTCAACTCTGTTATTAGTCTTCTGATTGTGTGGAAAAATCTCATGATGAGGTAATTCCTATGAGTTTGAGTCCCTGTGAGCTATGCATCACTGTCCATATCACAACATATTATTCTCGTGTCAAAAGCTTGTCCCTCAAATGGATGTATCTAGCACCAAGTTAGTGCTAGATACACCCATTTAAAAGACAAGCTTGGGACAAGCTTTTTCGGACGGAGGGAGTATCATTTTAATTTGCCTGCTCACTCAGTTAGACACAACAATCGGTAGCAGATGAACAACATTAGTTATCTGCTTCAGTTGTTCCAGGCTTTTCTGTTGCAGTAACCACATGTAATGTTTTTATACCCTTTTCCATTGCTTTGTCTTTGCAATGTTATTCGAGATTGTGAACTAGTGAAGAATTGCCTGGAAGTGAACTAGGTGAAGGCTTGCCTGGAATTGATGGGAGGATTGCAGCCTAGTTGACTGTAGTTCAGCTAATCGCTTAATTTATTTACCTGACACTATTGGGGGGCCTTTATGTATTAAAGTTCAGCTAGTCGTTTAATTCATTTACTCTGGTGTTGCCATTGAGTTATTTTGTGTTGCTCCTTTATCTGGGGTGGAAATATTGCCTTCTCGAACAAGGTAATGTCATATCCTATGAAAATTAGCTGGTGATTCGCATGTCCCTTAGTCTCAGTTGCAGGCTTGTGCTGTACACATAGGCTCCTCCTTTTCTAGTGAGCTCTTAACTGTCATTTTGTTATTCTTCATTACATTCATGCTAGCAATATGTCCTAGATCTGTAGTCTTTATTAAAACCCATATAAACTGTTCTATGAGTTTGCGCAATAGGTTTTTGGCTGATGCTCATTATTTTTTTGGAAGACCACATCATGCAAAAATTGTCCATTACTCCATATGATGACATCGTTAATTGAATAAATTTTTAGATAGATTTCAAGTACAAGTACCAATGTGGGCCACTCTGAATCCTTCGCCCAACACTGTGAGGGCGTCTGTCATCCTGCCGTCGAGGCACGGATGACCCACTCCTTGGGGGAGGGGTGGGCACTCGACGACGATCATCACGATCGAGTCGGTGATCATACTGCTCACGGTTTCTGGACTGATCACGCAGGTCTCCACGTCCTTCACGCCTCGGGGGCGATCTTGGGCTGTGAGCCGACTGCACTGTATCTGCAATGACGGATCTGCTATGGATCCTATTCCACGACTGTGACACAGTCGTATTCTGCTCTCCCGCTGCCTAGAGCAAAGCTCTGATCTGCATCAGACCTCTGCCAGCTTCTGACTGGGAGGGCTGAATTGACTCTGCTATTCGAGCTGCAGCTGTAAGATTTTGGATCGGTGTTCGATATACCTGAGTCGGTGGTGGAAAGAGCTGACATCGACTGGATTCTGGGACCCGTTGTCGCGCTTGCTCGTCGAGTACTCGCTGGAGGTTCTCCAGTCGAGTGCGCTCAGCCAAGTTGGCCAAGCGCGTGTCCTCTGAGGCACGGGCCTCGGGGGTTTCTCCAACGATAGGAGTGTGAAGCGCATCCATGTTTCGGCGGTGAAGTTCTTCCCTTTGCAGCAAAGTGAGGGGCTCGGGGAGGTACTCTTCATGGGCATGCGACGGATCACCTCCGCCGTCGCCACCGCCGGCGCGGGGAAAGCCGGGAGGATTGCGTGGTCCATCTACCATCAGGACCTGCGCCGCTGGATCACTGCTGTCGCACTCGGATGTAGTCTCTTCGGAGCCAGTCGATAGGTCGAACAGACCGCAGAGAGATTCGTCGGGCTCGATCGCCGTGACTTGGGGGGTGGCCGACTGGCGAGCCACCGCGTGCCTCACCCACCGCTGAAGCCTCGACCGACCGGAGCGCTTACGCCGGTGGGCGACAGGGAGGGAGGACGCCACAGGGGCCGACCGATATTGGGTCGACGGCTGCCGCAGGAGGATGCCGCGGACGCACGCGTGAAAGTGCGTTGCCCCGCGGACGGGGAGTGCATCAACGTCGAGTGGAGCCTCCTGAAGCCAAGCGGAGTCGTCGGCGACGAACACGAGTGCGCCAAGACGGATCTCGCGGCCCTCAGCCAATCCTCCGCCTGAAACCATGATGAAGAGGATCGGAAAAATCGCAACGTCTCCAACAAGTCGCTAAGACATCTACCCCACGGTGGGCGCCAACTGTCGTGGCTCTAAGTCTGACAGTAGAATAGGAGGGTAGGAATGTAGAGGCAAGATCTTAGCTATGGAGGAGTTGTACACGCAAGGTTTACGAGTTCAGACCCTTCTCGGAGGAAGTAGCAGCCCTACGTCTCGGAGCCCGGAGGCGGTCGACTGGATTATGTGCCTATGAGTTACAGGGGGTGCGAACCCTTGTCCCAGAGGAGGGGTGGCTTATATAGAGTGCGCCAGGACCCCAGCTCCCCTCCGTTACACAGGGTTCATTGTACATTAAGAGAGGGGCGTTACTGGTAACGCCAGCAATAAAGATACATAATGACCATTAAAGCTATGACTTAATTCCCGACCGTTGCAGAGCGGAGTGGCTTTAGACCTTCTGGTGGTCGAGTGGTTGTCTACACGGTGGGGTGTCTTCAATACCGTCGAGTGAAACATTGCTTCATGGTCGAGTGGATGATGATTCTTCTTCAGATGTTTCTGGTTCTTTTAGAGATGTCCTTGGGAATGGTATCTTGGACAGGTCCATGACCCTACCCTAGGTACATACCTCCATCACCCACGGATAATGGGTATCCATACTCGCAAAATATATGGGTACGACATGGGTGTGACGCCCCTGATTCAATCGTACACTAATCATACACGCAAACGTGTACGATCAAGATCAGGGACTCACGGGAAGATATCACAACACAACTCTAAAAATAAAATAAGTCATACAAGCATCATAATACAAGTCAGGGGCCTCGAGGGCTCGAATATAAGTCATACAAGCATCATAATACTGCCAGTTTGTAGGTTGTATGACTGTAAGTTCTGAAATTTGAACATTGATTAGAGTTGATCCAAGGACGCAACCTGTATCCATGGCATTTTCCGCCTACACAGTTAATTAGTAAGCACATTTTTTTCCTGAATTTCACTTGGATATTCGATTCAAATTGGATGAATCATGTTTGTGTTGTTGCTTGCCACTAGGATGGATTTGCCATGTCTTGTCTGAAGTTTTACCTGAAACCAGCTCTGAACTTTCTCTCCCCATCACGAACAATAACTAGTGTACAAAGATTAGCCCATGCCGGCGCCGGACAGGGAGCGGCTGCACTACGGGGTGGACGTCGCGGTTAGCTACAGAGAGAGACTCTTGAAAGGGCTCGACGGCGGCTGACCGCCGAGCTTTCCAGCTGTTTTGTTTCTTATTTTCATCGCTAACAGTACACTTGTCAGGCACACATTCGGTCCACAACCTTACTGACTTGCAAGAACCTTACTGTACGTACCAGCACCCTGTACGTACCCTGCACGTAAGTATTGCAGCAACTAAATATCATACGCAGTAAAGACTACAGAGCAACCAGAAAGAATGACTAATAAGACTTCACCAGACAATTCACTAAATTTTGGGGTGAAGGGAATGAAGAAAGCAAGCATCTGCAAATGCAGTGTCCAAAGAGAAACATAAGGTAAATCTTGTTGAGGCAGAGAGCAAGGAACCATGAGCAAGCATGAATAGATCTAGCTGCAATTCATTACAGCTCAGCTGGAGTCCACCAAGCTTTACTTGCGGCTCAGCAGCTCGATCCCCAAAAACTAATAGGACACAATCATGAATGATTGTTCAAGCATTCATACATACTTGCTCCAAAACAGTCAGTGAGATAAATTTTTAAAGTCACACACGCACCGAGACAGACAACCGAGCTACAAACGTTTACCAAATCGCAGCCAGATAACAGTCATGGGCTCATGGCATGACAACTAGGGAAATAATCCATCCTGCTCTCAGCAACAGCTTTCTTCACGGCGCTCGGTTGGTGTAGGCTCACATACATGGTATTCTCCAATGATCCAAGCCCTTGGGGGCAGTAGCTTAGGTCCGATAAATACCAACATACATCAAACTGTTTGCTTACTGAAGAGAAGACACAGGGGAACTGGGTTCAGACTAGTTACACACACTGTCAACAAACTGATGGCTCATGACACGCTGTCATGAGCCTCTTCTGACACTAGATCAAGATCGATCTCGATGCGAACCTTACAACTTAGCCCATGGAAATGCCTTGGTTCAATGCATGCTCTCCTGACCTCTTTGGTTGTTCCGTGCAGCTCCACTCAGCAGGAGAAGGGAAGCACAAGTATAAAAACATTACATGTGGTTACTGCAACAGAAAAGCCTGGAGCAACTGAAGCACATAACTAATGTTGTTTATCTGCTACCGATTGCTGTGTCTAACTGAATGAGCAGGCAAACTAAAAAGATAGAGTTTCTAAGTGAAGCCACACATCAAGTACGAAGCACGAGGCGGCACTATAAATTTTTTCCTCAAGAATGATGTATCACACCAACGAAATGTATACATCTAACAAAACACATATATGCATCATGCATGTAGAATGGTGAATGCACCCACTGGCGGAGCTAGAATCAAAATCATAGGCGGGCCAAGGTAAAGGCTGCAAAATTTTCTTGCAAACAGTCCCTAGATTTACCCTTAGGCCTACTCATTTTGCAGCAAAGCTGGGCGGGCCACGGCCTGGTTTTGCTTGCACGTAGCTCCGCCACTGAATGCACCTGATAAAATGAAGACTCTGGCTAACTTAGCTATGGAATCGATAGGCATGAACTTTATATCAACGTGAGCATAGAGATGCTGAAAAACAAACAACCAGCTTCATAGTATTAGATATCTAGCTCATCAAGGCACCAACTGCCTAATATCATGAACTGGATACAACAAGTCACCAATAAGTCACCACAAAAGCTAGGTGCAAAAATATCGAATTTTAGTTAAGCACTCAGTACGAATCCATATTCCCAGTGAAATGTGAGGTAACATTACAAGATTAATCTGACACTCTATTGCACCCTTTCTCCAGAAATAAACTGATATTGGCATCTCATAACTAAATTCACACTTGGTGATATGATACGAGAATAATATGTTGTGATATGGACAGTGATGCATAGTTCACAGGGACTCAAACTCATAGGAATTCCTCATCATGAGATTTTTCCACACAATCAGAAGACTAATAACAGAGTTGAGAACTAGCAAAAAGAAGTACCTGAAAAAGGAATTACTTCACAAACACAATGATTACTGCAGTAACTTCTTCCCTTGCAAATCACCCAATCAATCGAATGTGGCTAGATATATGTTCAGAAAATTGAACTACTACAAGCTCATCCTGTCAATCATAACTAGATTGAATTTGCATCAATGTAAAATCTAGCCGGGTTATACACTGATAAGTGAGTACACTATAGCACAAACAAAATACCATGCTACATACATGCTAAATCAGACACAATCTTCCTAATGAACTATTCCTAACATGAACGAAAGAATAGCAATATGACAAGTCAAAAACTCAAGATGATCATCAACATGTACGGAGCAACTAGGTTGGAAAGAAGAGACTGGACGCACTGCGAATAAATTAGGGTCCCTTATTTCTTTTCCCATGTTTTCAACACAATGTAAGTCTAAGTGTAGGTTCAACATAATATAAAAATGTTTAGAACTTTCTAATAATTGTTAAGCTGAATTTAATACAGTGTTATGTTAAATTCTTATAAAATATGGGAGAAGGGAACAGAACATGTAGTAAATCTGTTAGGCGGGGGAACGGATGCGGGGGGGACACAGAACACTCGCTCGCCCATGCCGCTTTCGCGGGCGGCAGGGCGAACCCTAGCCGCCGCCGGCCAGCGCCCCCCCCCCCCCCAACCCTTCCTCCCCCCTGCCGCCGCCCGAGGGCGCCGCCGGGCGAAGCCCGGCTGGCATCGTCGGCGGTGGGGCCTTCTTCCCTTCTTCCTTGGCTTCCGGCGGCGCGGGACGCAGGGCCACGGAGAGGAGCGCGTCGTTTGCGCGGGACGGCGTGGCGGCGACCCGGGCGGCACGCCGGTGGTGCGGCCGTGCGGCGGAGCGGCGGCGGCTGCATGGTTCTGGTGGCATGGGCTTGTGCGTGGGAGGGCGAGGTGCTGGCTTCTTCGGGGCTTCCTCGTCAGATCCCGGCGCAAGGGCCGCGGGCCGCGGCGGCGTGGGCTGGGGACGGTGTCCAGCGAGGCTGGGCCGACCTCCAGCATGGCGCGGTGTCCCGGCTGGTGCGCTCGTGGCGGGGCGTGGCTGTACGGGCGTGGGGGTTGCAGATCTGGTGGTGGCTGCGGTGGCGCCCGTGCGGTCGACGCGGGTGGTGATGGCGGTGGTCTCCGGGAGGGGGCGGCAAGGCGCGTGGCTCCGGTGGTGCGTGCCGGGCGGCTCCGGCGCTTGGAGCTCGCCGGGCGACGCAGATGGGCAGCAGCCGGGCGTGGCTGCTGCTCCGGCCGTGGGCGGCGGCATGGGTAGGTCTCGGTGGCCTACCAGTGTCGTGACGACTTCACGGTGGCTCGATGGATCTGTCTGCGGCAACGGCCGGCTTCTCCGGCGTCGATTTGTCTGCGTTCGGGCCGTCTCGACCTTCACCCCATCTCCTCGTCGCCCGGGCGCTACTCCCATCAAAGGGCCGGTCCTCTCTCAGTTGCGGTCCACCGCTCGTCTCGCGCCCGATGCCGCAGGACAGAGCTCGCCTCGCGCACGATGCAGCAGGACCGAGCTCGTCTCGCGCACGATGCAGCAGGACTGACCTCGTCCCCCTCTCGTTGCTGCAGGACCGAGCTCAGCTTGCGCTTGGGGCAGCAGGATGGGTCGGTGGATGCCAGTTCTGGCCGACCTATTGGGTCTCGACGCTGGGGTCTCCCAGGGGCGCGAAAGGTGGGACCTTTCCGCTCGTCTCTTTCGTTGGGGTGCGGCGGGTCACGAGTGAGGTGGTGTCGTGGTCTTGGATGCCAGGGCGGCGGCTCTGGTGGTGGTGGTTGCGCGGTGCTCTTGGACAAAGCCCGTGACTTGGTGCTGCCCGGTCACCATGGTCGTGTGGGCGGCGTGGTTGCCGGGGTATGGCGTTCGGTGGCAGTGATTGTTGGCCGAGGTGAAAACCTGTTCTATCTTCGGACGGACCGGCGGCGGCGAAGATCGTTCCCTTCTTGAAGGCGTCGTCGCGGCTTTCATTGCCCGTCATGCGGCTCTGGGGAAACTCTGATCCTTGGATCGGGCGGTGGCGGCGCTCCGGCGTCGTATCCTTCCTGAAGGCGCCGCCTTGGAGCGCATGGTTCGTCATATGTAGCTTCATTCTTCGGGGCGGTAGTGCTAGGAATGGTGTTGCTGCGCTCAGCGCCTATGTATCCTGTCTTGGGTGTGTGCGTGTGTTGCGGTGGCATGGCGTGTGGTTGTACTGGATGCTTGTGGTTTGATGCTTTATATATAAAGCGGGGCGAAAGCCTTTTTCGATAATCTGTTAGGCGGAATATTACCAAGACGGGATGAATGAAATCAGAGGGAACCAGATGATCTGTTTGCACATCTGAAACCTGCATGACTCAAGCAGAAAATGATACTTAGGCATCGTAGTAAGATGTTGCTTTAATAATACTAGAAGCATAAGACATTATCACAAGCTCTCTTAGTCCACACACACTGAATCCTAATGCCCAATGTGCTCACAGGTTGCTGGCATAAATTCTTGCATTGGTAATAAGGGCTTTGCTGCATGTATTCTTCACAAGAACCGGGGGAGTAAACTCACATTAACAAACAAAAAGGCAAGTGATGGTTTTGCCCACAAACAATTCTTCCGGCTTTGTGTTTAATTTCAAAAAAGTTGAATCGAAATGCACATAATTCCAAGCTATTCTAGAAGTTGTGTGACCCTGATAACTAGGCTTGGTTGCTAATAGCACAGGCTGTGACTTGTGAATCACAAGAAATTAGACCCAATTAACCTAAACTATGCTCATACAGTTGCAGCCCAAACAAGACAGATAAACAGATTAACCTAAACAAATGAGACCCATTCATGCATGACATGATCTTTCCAAAAAAGACAACGAGCATCATGGCAGATAGCAGGTGAGGAGGCCACGGAATGGGCTATGCCCACAGCCGCGACGGAGTCGTTTGAGAGCCGTCCGCATGGAAGGCCTTTGCTTGGGATCCACAGCGGTGCAATCCGCACCCAGCCTGAACACAGTTGCCATCTCCTCCATGTACATCGCTTGATCTGGGATGTCCCTGTCCACGGCATTCTGGAACGCTTCCTGTTGGTTTGCCATCAGCTCAGTGAAGTTGTTCCGTGCCCAATTCGCCAAATGACCATCTGCTCCAGCCCCACTGGACTCCTGCCCCGTGACAAGCACCAGCAGCAGCACACCATAGCTGTAAGTGTCAACCTTCTCCGTCATAGGGTTTGCTGTGTTCCCATATTCTGCAGTTAATCATTATTAGCACTAGTTATAAAGACCAGGCTAGTTAAGATAGTACTACCTACAAAAAGAAGTTAAGACATAATTCCATTGCGCACATCAATCGCCCAACGTACCTGGAGCTGCGTACCCAAAGTTACCAGGAGGCAGATCCGTGATTGGCAACGGTTGGCCGAGCCCGGCCATGTTCATCTGTGCATCATCAAAACCGGCTATCACAGGCTTGAAAGTATGATCAAGCAAGATGTTGTTAGGGCTGATGTTGTGGTGGACAACAGGCTTATTGCATCCATGGTGCAAGTGGCAGAGCCCTTGGGCCACGCCAGTGGCGATGATGCTCCTCTTTGGCCAGCTCAGCAGCTGAGCAGCACCCATCGGTTGGTGCAGCCAGGATTGAAGGCTGCCGTTCACCGGATACTCGTAAACGAGCATGATCGCGTCTTCCCTTCGAATGTGGTCTACGACTTTGATGATGTTGTTGTGATAGATGTTGGCTAAAAGGTTCATCTCCGACTTGCAGCGGTTCTTGACATTTTCGTCCACTTGCAGTGCTGGGTTCTCGTTCTGGAACTTCTTGGCAACCAGCGTACCAATGCCCTGAGCATGGACTAAGTACACCTGTTTGTCCCTCCATGTCTTTCTGCTAGCAAAAATGCTTGTGAGGTTATCTTCAGTAAGGTTGTTGACTATGGCTTGTTCATTGAGCACAATAGGCTGCGCCGCCGCAAGACGGCTCCAGAACTGCATTCTCTCAGCGGCCGGGCCGGGTAGCACGTGAAGAGCTTTGTGTCAAGCGTGTATCAACTATCAACCTGCAAACACATTACTGTATTTGTTAGTGCCCACTACCGTAGTACTCTCTCAGTTCCTCTTTCTCCAAAGATATACAGAGATCCATGCTTGCAGTGAGTTTGATACCCAAGTGTTGAGAGCAAAGGACAAATGAATGATGAATCTGACGAATTTGTGTGCCTTGTGAAACAGTGCAGAATTTTATTTCAGTTACTCTAAAACAATCAGAGCATGCTATTTTTGGCGGTGGTGCGCAAGTTTATAATGCAAATGATGTTAAAACACTCAAATTAATGAAACTACTGAAAATGTTACATGATAGGTAGTACAAGGATGGAACTACTGAAATGATGTTAAAATACTCAAATTGCAGGAAAGATAGAGGGATCAAATTAATGGCATGACGAGTTAGCCGGTGAAGAAGAGGGCAGGGCAGTGGGCCGGGGGAAGCGGTGACATGAAATTAGTTGAGGGGAAACGTAAAGGAAGGGGATAGGAGCGTGCGCACGAAAGGAATTTGACTGTACATCACCGGCGGTGGAGATCGAGAGGCGGCGGCGGCGGCGGTCGGAGTCGGGGAGGAAGGATGCGGTGTACGGGAGCTCCAGGCGGTGAGGAACCGGGCTTCAGGAACGTCGACTGGCGACGAGTAGTCGTGGCATACCGGCACGCCGGCCGACGACGGCACGGGCACGGGCAGGGGCCAGCAGCCTCCTCTTTCCCCGTCCCAACTCGGCTGCGCAACAACGGCATCTCCCACCTCTCCGGCCGCATCATCTCCTGCGGATCCAGACCGGCCGACCCCAACGCCGGCGACGGAAGACCAGACGAGGGAGGTGACCGCGGAGCAGGAGTAGGAATGATACTTTGCTCTAAGCTACTGTTCTACGGAGTGGCAGTAACTGTATTCATGATGCAAACCCTGCTTTTTAATGGAAAAAAAATGCAAAATCCACCTGGGCACAAACGAAACGACAGGGATTCCATGTCAGCTTCGAGGAACCAGGAGCTGACGAGTGGACCCGTCCTGTCATACCACCTTGAAATTTCGGAGCAGGACAGTAGATCTATACACTTTTTTTGAATAAACAAATAAAGTTATAAACTTAATAATAAATTTAGACAAAAAATGGCTCCTGGAATCCGCGAAATTTGACCGTGGTCCGAAATGCCAAACCCAGGGCATTATAACGCTTAATACCCAAAACCGCTTCATCGTTTCCGGAAACTAATATGGCCGGAATCCCATGCACATAGTGAGTGCAGTTTCACTACTGCTTCCTTTTTGTTTTCTTTTTCGAAAAGGACTACTGCTCCCTTGAAGTACTCTCTCTACTCCTAAATATAAGTCTTTTTAAAGATTCTACTAATATGAACTACGTGAGAATAAAATGAGTGAATCTACACTCTAAACTGTGTCTATATACAATCTTTATATAGTTTATATTAAAACCTATAAAAGACTTGTATCTAGAAACGGAGGGTGTATACCGGAATATATCAGCCATTAAGGAAAAATAGCAGTCGAGTCGAACCAGACTACCAGACTATGGAAGAGAGTAGTAGCGGCAGTACAAGAAAATTTGCTACACCGCAAAGAAGGAAAATAGTGGTTAAAAATGCTGTCGCATGCGTTGCGTATTGAGATTTCGAGGTACTATCAACTGGACCAAAATGTGTACGCACCTCGATCTGGATGGATAAATCAGAAGCGGCCTGGCCGGGACTGCTGCTGCGGCTGGATCGTGGTGGACAGAAGAGACTTTGGTGATATGGCGGTGAGGTGACCCGGCGTCTATTTATCCTTATAATCATGGGAGCGCTTAGTCGTGAAACTTCGCGGCAAGCCGGCAACCGCGGTCTCTTTTTATAACTCCTTTTTATATATCAGCTCGGCGCAACCTTTTTTGTTGGTTTCTGCTACGGCATGGACGTATCTGCTACGGTGAGACGCAACCCTGGGTTCAGCGATCTTCGTTTCGTTTTTTTCCTTTCTAGGTTTCTTTACTACTGCCTCTGTTTATTTTTATAGAGCCTTGAAAACATTCCAGATAAGGTGCAAATTAGTTCATTTTCATTGTCTAAGACGACTTATAAAAATGAACGGATAGAATAGTATAAATAATTCAAAACAGTGTCAGGCTCATCAACACCTAATAAACATTACAAAAGTTTTTGAAATAGAAAACAAATTCATAATATTCTGAATTTTTAGGCATCCAAGATGCTTATATGTGTATTATTTTTTATGGCGTTTGGCATCTAACGAGCTCATCTTCGGCGTCGAGCGAGACACGGGTGAGTTGACATGAAGAAGCCCAGTCTTTCAGATATACTTTCGTGTATCGCTCCTCATATTTCATCTTGTCATGAGCCGCAGCGGACCTCAGCTGAAGCTGATCAAAAACCATTATTTCATTTGCCATATACCATCCACGGTGCAATATATCGTACGACGGATGGATAAGATAAGCCATCCTGCAAAATTGCAATGTATTGTAAGCCTCGTTGTTATTGTGCAAATATTTGTACTGGTGGAAATACATACAAACATGCGCAAATATATCCATAAACTTAATTTTGTATGCACTAAATCTTGCATACACCAAATCTGCATACAAGTGCTTATGTCCATATATATACAGGCAAACATTTGCTTCTATCCATACACTAAATCTTGCATACATATGAAATCCCTAACCATACCTACCAAATTCCTAACATTATATATACATATTCTAAACCATACCTACCAATTCCCTAGCACTTCATGCAAATATCCAATGATATTTTTTAAATGGTGAACTAGGGTTTCACCCAAATCGATTCAATGAGGAGATTTCAATCGATAAAAAGAGAGGGGATGGAGGAGAGTACCTTGAAGGTTTGAAGGAGAAAAGGATCCACCAAATTTGAACTCAGATCCGCAACAATTGGGGGGGGGGGGGGGGGCGACTAGAGGGGCCAGAGGAACAAAGGAGAAGAAGAAAGAACAGAGCCATGGTTGCCGCGACCGGTCTGGGCGTTTTGCCCCCGACAACCAACATGGCACCCTTGGTTGGGGGTCGTTGCTGATGATGGCGCCTTGGCCCAGGGCATCATACGCCCAAGCAAGAGCGGACCCATAAAAAATAATTCAGATGGGGCAAAAAATGGATGGATGGTTGCCAATTGCAGTTCAAAACAGAGTAGGGCTCGCCATGGTCACTATGGTTGCAACTCTAACACCGGCCGGTTCCAGCCCGTGGTGACCACGGTTTCAACATCAGTAGCATCACCACCTCCGGCTCACCGTAGGGTTGGAGTGCCAAACAACAAAAATCTTTCATTTGTCGGTTGAAGCAAAAAATACTAGGTTCCAGCAAAAGAAAGTCAGTAGGAAAAACTCCCAGTGGGCGATTGTAATAAAAAAAACTAGTTCCAGCAAAAACACACACTGGTTCCAACAAAAAGGTTGCCATCGGCCATGGTGCGTCGGGTTCCAGGACATTGCATGCCAAGCAGCAATTACTGATGCCGGTT
Organism: Triticum monococcum; assembly: GCA_034509565.1. NCBI lineage: Eukaryota > Viridiplantae > Streptophyta > Magnoliopsida > Poales > Poaceae > Triticum > Triticum monococcum. The sequence goes on along the minus strand of CM067847.1, from coordinate 5,611,071 downwards.
CTAGCTCTGGGTTGCCCCGGTTGCAGCAAAAGGTTGTCGTGGTTCCAGCTTCAGGCAAACCGATTGCAGCACTCCGTGTGGTCACCACTAGCAGCTGTGGGCTTCCAGCATTTGCCTCCGTGGTTCCAGCGTCTGGAAGCCACGGTTCCAACGTCTGGAAGCCACGGTTCCAGCATTTGTAAATGCGGGTTGTAGCACCACGGAACTGCACGACGCAGTCACCATCAATACAACCCGTTGTCGGCGTGACACAACCACATGGGAACTCCTCATGCCCCCGCTCGCCACAGCCCATGGTCCCCGTCTTCGCTCTCTTTTGCATCAAAATGGCAAGGATGGGAGGGCGTGAGGGTGTTGGGTGAGCGGCCATGGCTAGCTCCTAGTAGCAGCAGCCGGTTTTGAATCTCATGGAGGGGATTTCTCTCTCTCTCACGAGAGAGAGAGGGAGAGAGGGAGGTGGAAGGAGGAGATAAGGCAGAGGAAAGGAAAAAGAAAAATTGGGCATGTGGTGGAAGCAGTGAGTCGCGGGGCGTACAATGTGGTGAGATCAAACGTTGCGCGTGCAACCGGCCGAAGTTTTGGTCAACGCGCCGTCTGCAAGTGTTTTCCCCTTATAAAGGGGGTCTAGTCTCCTTTGGTTTGGAGGAATTTTGTAGGATTTTCATAGGATAGGATTTTTATAGAAAAAATTCCTTCAGAACTCTTTGGTTTGTAGGAATGAAATCCTATTTCTATGAAGGAATTCTTCCTATCCTCCACATTTCATAGGAAAATAAACATTAGCCTAGACTCAATGGAAAAAATCTTATGATGTAAATCAAAGGGCATCTCCTTTTCTATTCCTATGCATAGGATTTGAGATGCATATCATCTCATTTTCTATGACTTTTTTATTCCTATAATTTTTCAATCCTATGAACCAAAGAAGGCCGTTCATTATCTCGCCCGGATCCACTCGGCGGACCCCCAACGCCGGCGACGGAAGATCAGACGAGCGATGAGACCGCGGAGTAGGAGTGGTACTTTGCTCTAAGCTAGTACTGTCCTACGGGTTGGCAGTAAAAGAACTGTATTCCTGATGCAAACCCTCTTTTTGAATGAAAAAAAACCCACCTGGGCACAAACGAATGAGAGGGGATTCCATGTCAGCTTCGAGGAACTAGGAGCTGACGAGTGGACCTGTCATGTCATACCACCTTGAAATTTTGGAGCAGAACAGTAAATTTAAACTTTTTGTGAATAAAAAAATCTACACTTAATAATAAAGTTAAACAAAATAGCTTCTGCACTCCACGAAATTTGACCGGACATTCAGTTTCAACACAATGCCCTTCAATATGAAAAATGCCAGTGCTACTTACCACCAATTGACCTGCTTAGAGCCGCAGATCGGCAAAACGGCCGAAGCCTACGTGAACGACATGGATGTCAAAACTAGACAGTCCAATACTATGATCTTCGGGAAATATATATAAAAATCTCTGAGCATATAACATCAAGTAAAACTCGGAAAAATGCGTCTTCGGTATCCCCAGCTCCCTTTTCTGTTATTACAGATCAGGGAGGGGGTAGCTCCTCAATTTCGTCCTTTGAAAAATCTTGATAGAAGGGTGTCTTTCGTTGTACCTGGTTTCACGTTTTTTCAATGGAGGGGGTGTTTTCTGCCCTCCTGTTAGTCTAAAAAAGAAAAAAGTTGCTCGTCTTCGTTGTATCCAATCGAGGAATTGAAGCAAACCTCGATAAGATTAAAGCACTTGCACGCTTTTAGAGGTTGCAATAGAGCTCAAGCATGTTCAGTAGTTGGCAGGTTACGTAGCCTCCCTGAGCCGATTTATTTCACGGCTCGGAGAAAAGGCCCTTTCGCTGTACAGATTGTTCAAGAAAACCAAGAATTTCACAAGTGAAATGACGAAGTGAGTGCCGTGTTGGCAGAAATAAAGGCACTCCTCGGTACCAACCCAATCTTGGCCGCTCCCAACACCGGTGAACCCATGTTGCTATACATCTCGGCAATCAATCAAGTCGTCAGCGTAATCCTTGATGTCGAGCATGGACGACCATAAGCTACCAGTACAAAGGCATGTCTATTATGTTTCCGAAGTGTCTACCCGTTGTAAAACTAGATACCCGCACTACCAAAAGATAGCTTACGCAGTTTTCATGGCTTCATGTCTATTAAGTTTGCGGGACGGGTTTTTGACATCTGTTTCGTCGGAGTGCTCGCGGTACCACAAAAAGGTTTTACAAAGCCCGTAAACGATTTTTGTGGGACGGGGTTTTGCCGGTACTTTAATGGGATTCCAGCCGGGCTATCCCCTTTCCATTAATTGCTTCAAATACAAAGTATGTTTTTTGCAACAATGAAACTAGCAACCAAAAGGAAAAGAGAGAGGGAGAGAGCAAGTTGGCACACTAGCTCGCTGTCGAAACACCAGCTACAGGAGGAAAACCTGCTGCCACCATGATCTACAGGAATTCCAGACGATCCACACAGCATGGGATCAGGTACAGATGACACAAACAAAAAGTTGACTACAGAAAGGAACTACATTCCGCAAACCAAAGACATCCTCGTCCATCACGCGCTTTTATTAGTTGAAAACGCAGTTGGACGTACTAATACCTCGGTTTGGATCAGAATTAATCCGAGTGCGATGTTGCCAGAATAAGCCCACGTTGAGATTCTATTTCAGGATTCATTCTTGTGCATGCCCTCCAAACCTGATCACAATTTTTTGTATGAAAGAAAATTGAAAAAAAAACGCACACAAAAACAACACAAAAAAAAAACTACTCATTCTGCTCATCTATATATTATAACCTAATAAACATATTAACCCTAAAAACAGAATATATAAATATATTAAGTACAATATCTACTAATTGAATCAAATCTACCAAACGCTGCATGTTGTTTTTTGAACCAAATCGACAAAGTGTGCTGGAACGTACCTTGGTTCGGAGTACAATTATATATATATGCCTTGGATAGTTAACTTCTCGGGCCCTTCCTCCCCCTGCGCTTCTACCACATCCTACATTGACTGTCCGTATATATATGGCGGGGACACTCGGAGGGAACTTCTCGGGCCCTTCCTTCCAAACCGCCTCTGCATTTTTTTTTATTTTTTTGTGACCGTTGGCACTTTTTTATGTTTATATGTCTTTTACCTTTTTTAGAGAAGTTTATAGTATCTTTTACCGTTAGCAACCTTCCATCGTCCTCTGCTCCTGCCAGGTCGAAACTCATGGGGTCTTATTCTGTATCGACGGCCTAGCCCACTAAAACGCCGCCGCCTCCTTTTTCTCCTCCCGGTTTTCTTCCGCCAAGCACGCACAATCGCTAAAATAACTAACGACTTTCCATAAAAAAATAACGCCTGAGGTATGTGATCACTAGTTTGAGTCAGTTTTACTGGATTTAACCTTTGTCCCTCACAAAAAAAAAGAATTTAACCTTTATCAGAAAAATAAATTTATCATACTAATTATATAAACTAGTCGTTAACCCGTGCATTCGCACGGGCCGGTTATCTAATTCAATCTATATTATGAAAAAAAAATATGGTTTTTTGAAATGAACCACTATACTTGAGATATTTTTAAGCATATACGTTTAAAAACATGGAGATCTACCGAAGAAGGTATGCATATAAATTGGAAAAAATCATTTCAAATGCCATGAAATTAAAATGTTTTTCAATTACATCTAATCACATTATATTGCTCAAAATTCAATATATGAAGATATAATCATGGGTGAACAATTCGCCTAATCATATGTTTGTTGGTCTCATTTGGGAAGGATGTAGATTGGCCAAACATGCTGCTTATTTTTCATAGGCATATGGTGTGACCTTTTATACATGTAGTATCTATTTAAAATATGTTTAAACAACAAATTATCCAGATAGTGGAGCACTTTGATATCCTTTTCCCTAAATATTTCTCATGTATGCTAATATATCTTGAATGCTATATTGTAAAGCAATTTTAAAACTCAAACAGTAGAATAGTATAATTTTTATGTGACATCTTGTATTAAATGATGACACATACTCCCTCTGTTCCGAATTACTTGTTTTAGATTTTTCTAGATACGGAGGTATCTAGCACTAAAATGAGTCTAGATACATACGTATCTAAACAAATCCAAGACAAGTAATTCGAAACGGAGGGAGTATAAAACAGGCAGGTATACTTCTCTAAGTTCAACATTATAATAATGATGTCTCAGTTGCCAAAAATAATCTTTTTTTAGGGGAAAGGTTCCTTCGAGCCAAGAGAAAAAGAGGAATATTTAGAAATCTCAGAATCAGTAGCCATGCAACAGGATACCTATAGGAAAAATGTGTGGTACCTAAAGGAAAATACTGACACATACCAGGTGAGCTACTTCTCACCCACATGCCAGAAAATGATTGAAATATAACCAGTGTGATTTTTTAATGATTGTTTTCGACCAAAGAGAGAGCTTAAAACGGCACACGTGAGTTGAAGTAGGTTGAGAACTCTATTGTCACAACATTAGAGTTCTATATCACGCTTCCTATGCTAAAGAGCTGCATGCAACTAATGGGTTCATATGTACCATTTCAGATCGGCTAAATTGGCAAACCCACCTTAAAATAATATCAATCATGTTATTCCTAATGACAATAAGAATGGCATAAGAGATTAACATAATTCATCTGATGTAGGATCAAAACAAAGGAGGGAACCAAGTGCTTGCTATGGAATTAGGTGTGACTTACTGCCGTCAAAACAAAACAAACTTCACCATGTCCCAGTTCAGAAACTAATAGTGGTACAAAAAAATATATCAACAGATAATTTAGTTTAGAACCATCTCCTAATGAAGTGATAATTGCACATACCTGTGACACAGTTCCCTGCAAATTGTGCCTTTACACATAAGCTAGAAGCAAATAACTCAAATTATTTACACATGATACATGTGCATGCACCATGGTCTAAAAGCAAAAAAAAAACAGAAGATGTAATGCTAACGTAATGTGTTTTACTCCAAATATGAAAACACTGGTGCTATAAAACAAACCTCCAGTTGGGTCAGCAGCAAGATTAAGGGTATCCACTAATGGGACACTGATCACAATAAACTTGTGAAGTTCAAAATGTAACCACCGTCATGTAGATAGCAAGCAAAGAAGCTGAACCATGCAATGCACTTCAGCAATAATATTTTTTATCATTGGTGCAGCAGGTCTAATTAGCTGTCGTAGATGAGTACTTTCCATTGTCAAGATGCTCACAGTTCGTCAAATCATCCGCATTATTTCCTGCCATACATGGCCACACACATATGCAATCAAGCACGTCCATGACGAAGAATTTGTGTCCTTGTGTGTGTGTGTGCGTATGTTTTCCAGACCGTATCAAAGGAGTTTGCAATGCATACCTGCATCTCCCGGTGAAATGGATCCAGCAACCTGCTAGCTTCTCTACATGCACGTATTCTGCTGTATATTTTCATCTCCTTCCAACACGTATTGGCTAGGAAATAATCGAGCTAGCCTCATACATGCGTATTGCCAGATGGCACTCGGCTGCGTGCTCCAGTGTGCATGTATTCTGCCGTATAGGTTCGTCTCCTGACAACACTGGCCGGCTAGGAAGTAATCTAGCTAGCAGCGTACATGCGTATTCCCAAAAAGCACTCGGCTGCGTCGTCCCAACCCTGCTTGATTCGGCTTCAAAGAGATGACAGATTTTTTTTCCATTGGAAAAGAGAAACGATAGATTATTTTTCCATGGAAGGGGAAAGAATTGGCTTTATTTAATACGAGAAGGAATAGATCGTGGATTATAGTTAGAAAGAGACCTGGAGTAGTACGATTGAGCTCTAGATTGATATGTTTATTTTTATCTAGGAGAGGCCGTAGAGTTGTAGATAGATTTAGATAGAGATTGAGATTGAGTACGGTTACAAACGTGAAAAGAGGCCTGGACTTGTACGCTTTACCTAGGAGTTTTTTTACTTGTAATTTTATTATGGACCTTGAGTGTTTTTTTTCATAGGATTTTATAGATTGATCTACACCGTAATAATTCGGTCTCACGAGATTAATGGCTCCTAATTACTGATTAACATGATAATTTCTAGGGAGTCACAAATTAGTATAGGTATAGAAAAGAGAAATGATAGATTATTTTTCTATGGAAGGGGAAAGAATTGGCTTTATTTAATAAGAGAAGGAATAGATCATGGATTATAGTTAGAAAGAGACCTGGAGTAGTACGATTAGGATCTAGATTGATATGTTTATTTTTATCTAGGAGAGGCCGTAGAGCTATAGATAGATTTAGATAGAGATTGAGATTGAGTACGGTTACAAACGTGAAAAGAGGTCTGGACTTGTACGCTTTACCTAGGATTCTTTTTACTTGTAATTTTATTATGGACCTTGAGTGTTTTTTTTCATAGGATTTTATAGATTGATCTACACCGTAATAATTCGCTCCCACGAGATTAACGGCTCCTAATTACTGATTAACGTGGTAATTTCTAGGGAGTCACAAATTAGTATAGGTATAGATAGATAGATAGATATAGATAGATAAATAGATAGATAGATATCAAGTATTTGAACAATGTTCATCGTGTATTAAAAAACATTCATTGTGTATTAAAAAATTAATCATGAACTAAGAAAATTGTTGATGTACTAAGGTAGGGGTGCTTTAGTACCCCCAGACTTGTGTACAGCCAGGTGTAGCCTACCTGACCACAAGGGCTTGGCGGAGGATAGCTCCAAACCAGACACAAGACTTGGTTGATAAAATCATGAAGAAGACATCAATGTAGGTCGTCAAGAAGTACTAACTTAGTACTGAAGATCAAGCATCAAGTTGCCGGCAAAGCGAAGACCCGACAAGTTCCGTACCGGCAAGCCCCCACTACCTGTCCACCGCTCGACCTCAGCGACACGCTGACGCGGCTTGAACTACGTCGGTATTTCCCCAAAGAGAAAGGGATGATGCAGCGTAGGTACGGTAGGTATTTCCCTCAGTAATGAGACCAAGGTTATCGAACCAGTAGAAGAACCACGCAACACTACATAAACGGCACCCGCACACAAATAACAAATACTCGCAACCCGACGTAAAAGAGGGATTGTCAATCTCTTTCAGGTAACGGCGCCAGAAGTTGGCAAGTAGACGAGATAAAAATGTAGTAGATTGGATAAATAGATCTTGCGGGAACGCGAGATAGAATAAATAAATAAAAATTACAGTAAGGTATTTTTGTATTTTTGGATCAATAGATCTAAAAATAAAAACAAATAAAAATAGATCACGAAGGAAAATATAATAAAGAAGAGACCCAGGGCCGTAGATTTCACTAGTGGCTTCTCTCGAGAAAAATAGCATACGGTGAGTAAACAAATTACTGTTGGGCAATTGATAGAACTTCAAATATATTCGCAAAAAAAGATAGAACTTCAAATAATCATGATGATATCCAGGCAATGACCATTATATATGCATCACTTCCAAGATTAGTAGACCGACTCCTGCCTGCATCTACTACTATTACTCCACACATCGACCGCTATCCAGCATGCATCTAGTGTATTAAGTTCATGGAGAAACGGAGTAATGCAATAAGAACGATGGCATGGTGTACACAAGATCTATTTATGTAGAAATAGACCCCATCTTATTATCCTTTATAGCAACGATACATACTTGTCGGTTCCCCTTCTGTCACTGGGATCAAGCACCATAAGATCGAACCCATCACAAAGCACCTCTTCCCATGGCAAGAAAAATCGATCTAGTTGGCCTAACTAAACCAAAGATTCGAAGAAGAAATACGAGGCTATAAGTAATCATGCATATAAGAGATCAAAGAAGACTCAAATAACTTTCATGGATAAGAAGATAGATCTGATCATAAACTCAAAGTTCGTCGGATCCCAACAAACACACCACAAAAAGAATTACCTCAAATAGATCTCCAAGAGACCATTGTATTGAGAATCAAAAAAGAGAGAGGAAGTCATCTAGCTACTAACTACGGACCCGTAGGTCCACAATGAACTACTCACGCATCATCGGAGAGGCACCAATGGGGATGATGAACCCCTCCTTGATGGTGTCGAGATTAGATCTGGTGGTTCTGAAACTTGCAGCAGCTGGAATTTACTTTCGTTGACTCCCCTAGGGTTTATGTAATACTGTGGTATTTATAGAGCACAGAGGCGGTGGGGAGGCCACCGAGGTGGGCACAACCCATCCAGGCGCGCCCTGGTGGGTTGTGCCCCCCTCGGGGCTGAAGGAAATATGCCCTAGAGGCAATAATAAAGTTGTTATTTATATTTCCTTATATCATGATGAATTTTTATTATTCATGATAGAATTGCATTAACCGGAAACTTAGTACATGTGTGAATACATAGACAAACAGAGTGTCCCTAGTATGCCTCTACTTGACTAGCTCGTTAATCAAAGATGGTTAAGTTTCCTAGCCATAGACATGTGTTGTCATTTGATGAACGGGGTCACATCATTAGAGAATGATGTGATGGACAAGACCCATCCGTTAGCTTAGCATTATGATCATTTAGTTTTATTGCTATTTCTTTCTTCATGACTTAAACATGTTCCTCTAACTATGAGATTATGCAGCTCCCGAATACCGGAGGAACACCTTGTGTGCTATCAAACGTCACAACGTAACTGGATGATTATAAAGATGCTCTACAGGTGTCTCCGATGGTGATTGTTGAGTTGGCATAGATCGAGATTAGGATTTGTCACTCCGTGTATCGAAAAGGTATCTCTGGGCCCTCTCGGTAATGCACATCACTATGAGCCTTGCAAGCAATGTGACTAATGAGTTAGTTACAAGATGATACATTATGGAACGAGTGAAGAGACTTGCTGGTGACGAGATTGAACTAGGTATGATGATATCCACGATCGAATCTCGGACAAGTAACATACCGATGACAAAGGGAACAACGTATGTTGTTATGCGGTTTGAACGATAAAAATCTTCATAGAATATGTAAGAGCCAATATGAGCATCTAGGTTCCGCTATTGGTTATTGACCGGAGATGTGTCTCGGTCATGTCTACATAGTTCTCGAACCCGTAGAGTCCGCACGCTTAACGTTCTATAATGATTTGTATTATGAGTTATGTGATTTGATGACCGAAGTTTGTTTGGAGCTCTGAATGAGATCACGGACATGACGAGGAGTCTCGAAATGGTCGATAGGTAAAGATTCATATATTGGAAGGTTACATTCGGACACCGAAATGGTTCGGGTCGTATCGGATAATTTTCGTAGTACCGGGGGTTACTGGAACCCCCCCCCCCCAGGGGGGGGGGGGGAGTTAATGGGCACACATGGGCCTTAGTGGAGGAGAGAGGGCCGGCCAGGAAGGTGCCCCCCACTTGCCAATCCGAATTGGACAAGGGGTGGGGGCGGCGCCCCCCTTTCCCTCTCCTACTCCTCTCTTTCCCTCTTTGCTATTCCGAAAAAGGAAAAAAGAAAGGGGAATCCTACTTGGACTAGGGAGTTCTAGTAGGACTCCCCACACCTGGCGCGCCCACCTTGGGCCGACCACCTCTCCTCCCCCCTTTATATACATGGGAAGGGGGCACCACAAAGGCACACCAACTCTTCTCTTAGCCGTGTGTGGTGCCCCCTCCATAGTTACACACCTCGGTCATATCGTCGTAGTGCTTAGGCGAAGCCCTGCGCAGGTAACTTCATCATCACCGTCGCCATACCGTCGTGCTGACGGAACTCTCCCTAGGCCTCAACTGGATCAAGAGTTTGAGGGACATCATCGAGCTGAACGCGGAGGTGCAGTACGTTCCGTGCTTGGATCGGTTGGATCGCGAAGACGTTTGACTACATCAACCGCGTTACTAAATGATTCCGCTTTTGGTCTACGAGGGTACGTGGACACACTCTCCCCACTCGTTGCTATGCATCTCCTAGATAGATCTTGCGTGATCGTAGGTAAATTTTTTGAAATACTGCGTTTTTTATAGAAAGACTGTAAGGGAACCCCTACAGTATAATTGGTCCAACAAACCCAAATTGCAAGTACCGTGCCTTGAACCTGGGTGGGTGGGAAGACATCAGCCTCTTCCAACCACTAGGCTATGCCTTAGTCTGCTTTTGAAATACTGCGTTGCCCAACAGTGGCATCCGAGCCAGGTCTATGCGTAGATGTTATATGCACGAGTAGAACACAATGAGTTGCACCAAACACGTCAGGTACAGAAGAGAATAGTGTCAAGTAATTTATGCACATCTGACTCGAAAGGTTACAGAACAAATGATCATGCATATGAACTAGACGGAAGAATAAGCTTCACTCTTGAGCAATTGTTTGCAATGGGAAAAAGTTTGAGAAATTAATCCGAAAGCAGTCAATGAATAACTGAATATGAGGTTACAAATGTGAACCAGAGCGGATGCGACAGGGCGGACGGCACCGTATTCGGTTGGGGTGACAAATTGAACCCATAATCAAGTTGCAGCTAATTCTATCCATGGTGTACAGCAGTAGAGCTGGGCAGGAAACCAGAACCGAACAGCACGCCCGTGTGGCCGAGCAAATCACAGTGATTGCCTCAGACGAACACAATAAATGAAGCGATCGCGTGCTGAAACATAATTCAGATTACAGGGGCAATCAATCATGTCCCATGAAGGAGGCCAAGACAGCAGAGCACAGGCACAGATCCTATCCTATGCTAGCTAGCTGGTCAGGACCATAGCAGTGCTAGTACAAAAGTGCACAAAACACAGCACAATTACCTTCCGGCATCAGATGGCACGGTTTCAGCATAACTGATCATGTATAGAAAAATAAACAGAGAAGAAGAAGATAGATAAACAGGCCGCCCTGCATCTTGGACTAGAGCTGCTGCGAGTAGTACTGCAAACAGAGGATGATGACAATAATAATACAGTAGAAGCGCGGGACAACTAGTCGGTGTCGGGTGTGTGTCTGTCCGGCAACAATCCAGGCAGCCGACACGCGTACTTGGCAGCCAATTGAACTAGTACCATGGCCGCTTCTATCTAGCTTGGCTGGCCCGTCCAATCGGTCGGTGGTTCGGCGCGTGACCCCCTGCCACGAGTGAGTCAACTATCGCACCCTCCCTTCATGCCCACAGCCGACCCATGGCCATGGATCTGAGCCAGCCACCAGCCCCTAATTACGACTGGGAACACGCACCGCCGGCCGCTACTGCCTGCCTCACCGACGGCGTCGCCTCGGTTCCTCCGCCCCGCCGGAAGCCGCCTCGCCCGGGCTGGCCTGGGGGGCTCGCGGCGGAGATCGGGGCACAAGAAGATTCGGGAGGAGGGGGAGGGGGGAGACGAGTTTCCTGACCTGACCTGCCTGCCTTGGATGAGATCTGTGCTGCGCGCGGGTTGATGAGTGAGGGAGGGAGGGAGGAAGACAAGTGTGGGTTTGCGTTGCGGTGCGATTGGAGAGCGACCACCTACCCCTCCGCAACCCCCTTGCACCGGGTTAAATAGCGTGGCATTGCCTTTTCGCACCTCGTGGACATAGCAGCCCCCTCTGTCGCCGTTGGCCGACTAGTGGGCCCGGGGTTGGTGGCTTCCAAGCGCACCAGGCCGCCGTGGGTGGAGAGTAGGGGGTAGGCGGGTCCGGATGTGGCTGACGGCTGGGCCCGGTCTCTCGTCAAACCTGGCCCACACGCCATCTGGTGAGTGGGAATGTCAAACTAGAGTAGTAGATGCAATATTCAGAGTACAGATGCAACAGTGCGGGCAGCAGCTTATGCGGTCAAGATATTAAACACACGCCAAATCCAAATCCATAACTAACTACTTCTTCTTCTTCTTCTTCTTCTTCTTCTTCTTCTTATGGCCAACAGCAATATGGTTCAGAAGAAGATGAGAATCGGTTCAGACAGCACCGCCCACATGGTTGAGCGAGCCACATGATTCACTTAAGAAACCGATAGTATGCTCAAACATATTCTGTAGCCCTCCGGGTGAATCAGCCATGGCCCCTGAGGCCAAGACAGTAGAGTACAGGCAGAAATCCTATGGTTGCTGCTCGGGTGCATGCTCCTGCTAGTAGCGACACGCACACAAGACAGCACAATTGTCATCCGGTGCCAGAGGGCACGGTTTCAGCTTCATCGATTATGCAAAACGAAAAACAGGGGAAATAGAGATAAACAGGCTACGCTGCATCGTCGAGACCCCGACCACGGCTACGTAGACCCGCTGGACAAGTAGTGTTCCTGCCTGTTGAGCGATTCAGTCAGCCGACCAATTCAACTGCCATGGCCGCTTTTATTGAGCTTGGCTAGCCCGTCCAGTGGGTCGGTGGTTGGGCGCGAGATTCCGTGCCGTCAGTGAGTCAACTGCCGCGCTCTTCGTCAGGTAGCGCATGGATCTGAGCCAGCCACCGCGTGGCTCAGCTTCAGTCCCCCGCCCGCCCCTAAGAGTAGGAAGGAACACGCACCGCCGGCCCGGAGACCACCACGGCAAGCCACGGCCACGTGCATGTGCACTGACCAACAGCAGCACGAAACGGCCAACAGTAGCAGCAGCAGCAGGGAATGCCCACCTCGCCGCCGGCGCCCGCGCAAGTCGCCCCCCTCGTTGCAGCATCTGCGCAAAAAAACTGATTTTAGATCAAATGCACTGTATTGAATAGAACAACAAAAATTGATGGAGAGAAAACTTACAGTTGCATGATGAACCTCGGAGGAATGACATGAATACGAATTTGTTCCTCCTACTCCTCGTAAACCTCAAATAGAGAACAAGCGACAGATCTGTTCATCCTCCTTAGAGATCTCAAAAAACTGAAAGCAATTAGGCAACAAAATCTCTCTCAGAATTTTGTGTGAATATTTAGGAGAGAGAGAGAGAGAAAAGAAGAAGAATCAACATGAGGAAGAAGAGAAGATTGAAGATGAAGAGGCAACCGGAGAAAATGTTTGTTCCTGTGAGGAGATAAAAGTGGTGAGGTCAATCAATTCGTGGGAGCAAGGAGTAATTAAAAGATGGGAATGGGGTGATCACCACAAGAAAATTAAATGTTTCTTTGGAGGTGGAGCGACACAGGAGGGCTGCTGGCCTTCGACGGCTGTAGAAAAGCTGACCTTTTTCCAAAGGGTGGGAGGCTGGGCTTTGATCGGCTATCTGGTGTGTTATAAGAAAAAGGGTTTCCCCCCACTTTGCATTACAAAGCAACCATCTGATACAACCAACGATAGGAACTGGGGCGGAAGCAGCACAATCACGCCCAAAAGAAATGAAAGAGAAAAAGAAAAAAAAACAAATGCCGATAACGGCAGATCGACAAAAATGACGAAGCCTCGCGACCACTGCATCCACCGGAGATCGCCCACCAAGCTTCGAGACTCCGAAGCGCCGGTACCAATCAACACCTCCAAGAAGGGACGCGACGATGATGACGCTGCTGCCAAGGGTTTCCCCCGGTACGCGGCAAGGAGAGAGGAAGGGTAGCCCCGACGCCCTCCGAAAGGTCCGACGGCACCCTCAGGCGCCACCGCGTCGGTGTCGGCCAAGCCAACAGGGATTTCTCCCGATCTCATCCTCCACCTCAAGCACTCCGGAGCTCGCCACCAAACATGTTTTGGCTGAATGGTTTTCCATCGACACTAGTTACCAGATTTGCAATACATGGTCGCCACATTTTTTATAATGAGATACCAATTTTTTTCATACCGAGTTACCAGATGTTTTCTATGTGTTATCAGATTATAGTTCTAGGCGAATTTTTGTGTTATTGTGGCTAAGTTATTATAAATCTTGTAACTAAGTGTACATAAATCTCGTAAGTGAAATTAATCTAGTAACTGTTGATGAAAAGTTGTCAAAACATATTGACATGGGATCTAGTTTCAAAGATATACTCCGATAAAGCCAATGGTGAAAGCAGTTTTTCAATCAGATTAAAAGGTTCGAGAGAAATAAAAAATCAAAATCAAGTCTTTGATTACGGCATGCTTCCATATAGTGATCCTTTTTTCTCTGCCTGCATGCATGAATGACAAATTGAGGGTGAGCACGTCGCCCACGCAGTGCTGCCCTTAGTAGTATTATATGAAATACATTGTCTTACGTAAAAGCCAGAAAATAATTCCAACTTATACAAACAACACAATGTCGCACCCCATACATCCGCTCTCAAAGTATCACTTCAAACTTGTTTTGTCGATCATTCTAAAAAAGGTAGCATAGCAACCACACAGTCTATACTACTACATTTACTTGGGCTTTACTTCATGGTTGCTGAAAAATATATAATGCCCAACATGAAAGAATAAGGACAGTGACAAAAATATTATCTAGAACTATGCATAATATCAATACACAATTGTACCGAGACAACAACTTCCAACTATGAACATCATGATGCTTGGGGTGCGTGCATATATGTCGCCCCATCACGACTCAAGTAGTAGCATCTAGTTCTACTAGTTGAAACACCCTTCCATAACATTCGAATCTATGAAAGGTGAAGATGAAAGAAGAGTTGGTCTTTGAGAGATGGTATATGAACACAAATATAATGTAAAAACAATATCAGGGAATAAGATACATCAGGAAAAGAAGGGGCATTTCTGTGTGGACCATGCACCCAGTTGGTTCTAGAAGTTTGAGTCCGATCGCTGGTTCAAGATGGTTCACAACATAATTGACTATGGCGACATGATTTGGTATATGATGTTCTCAAGTCTATTGGTAAACTCACTAACAGCGTGTTGCTGAAAGTCTTCTTCGCGTGGAATAAGGGTGACTTCCTCAGCTTCTTGGTCGAGATCATTTATACTCCAGCCACTAACTAAGCAACTACCTGCCAATGTCCAATGATTGCACTAGATCTCATTCTCCAGACACTAACTAAGCAACTACCCATAGTTAGCACTATCTATATTGTCTACTAACTAATATCTGTCAATTTTGATCTTGCGTGTCAAAAATACTTGTCATATTTTA
Organism: Triticum monococcum; assembly: GCA_034509565.1. NCBI lineage: Eukaryota > Viridiplantae > Streptophyta > Magnoliopsida > Poales > Poaceae > Triticum > Triticum monococcum. Next base: position 5,596,063 of record CM067847.1, on the reverse strand, counting down.
TTTCTTTAAGTTATCTAGCACAACATTGAAATAAAGTTCTGCTACATCAATAGAAATATTGAAATCGTACTCATGTTTTTTGGCAGGGTGAAAGGTACTCAAGTTGTTGCATTATATTGCGACAATTCAGATGGACCAAGCCAAAACTTGTTATAAAGCCTCACAAACACATATGAGGCATGCTAGCTTCACCAAGCTGAGGAATATATTTGGCCCACGAAGAGTAGTAGGATTCACTGAGGTACATGTGCTTCTGAACGTGCATATAGTAGAAATTCCACTCTCATATGGCCATCATATACAAGACATGCAACGCGTAAGCAGTCCTAACATTATAAATATTTTTGGGGATTAGGAGGCATCATGAAAAAGACAATACGGGTTGTCCATTCCGGAAGATCCAATGGAGGCAAACCCATCACCATGCATCAAATCATGCCTAGCATAATTGTGAACAGGTGCTCCCGTACAACAACCACTCCCACGTGGCAATGGGAAGGCGTTAGAGACACACACTACGGAGGCGGGGCCAGTGCCCATCATAGGGGCCCCACAACATCTTGGAGTGGTAGTAGGTGGTGTGTATGTCATGGAGAGCATGCCGACATGGGTGCAGTATGAGATCCATCATCGGGCAGTAGCGCCTGGAGAGTTCGCTGGTGAAACCGCAAGACAGAAAATCCATTGAGGTTAGAGAGTTGCCTACGAAGGCCCGACGGGGTGCACTGGGAATGGGGTAAACTAAAAATTACGCGCGCACCTGACATAGTTCAATGCTCGGCTCGTTTACAAAACACATTGTGCACACGTGCTGCCAGCAGCAAAGGATCACGCATGTACCACATGTCTTGTTCTTCTCCAATATAAAGTGAAAGAGAATCCCTTATATATTGGTCTCAACTCTCCTCCACTTCCGAGGTGGTACTCCCTCCATTTTTGTATACAAGGCCACAAACTCATATTACAGGTACCAAGGTAAAAATCAATGCTATGTTTAAGTCAATGTTGCAAGCTAGCTTGTCACCTTGATTGTCGTGTTAATTAATGTGGTTTTTCTCTCCCAAGCACAACAAGCCAACCCACTTACTCCTCATTGGTTGATTAATGTTGGGAATGCAAGCTAACATTCTCACTCCCGCATGCACACAAGGGATATTAATGTCCTCGGGTGCTAGTACGAGGCAAACGCCATCAATTTTGCCTCGATTAATGTTAGTGGCCTTGTACAGTTGCAAATTCTAATTTTGATAGTGGCCTTGTATACAAAAATGGAGGGAGTACTAAATTACCCACCATGTGAAGAAATCCCAAATGGGCCTTCAAGAATTTCTAGGACTTATTTTCTAATATGGGCCTAAAGCCGATCTACAATTCAACGTTCCAAACCCATTGCACGAGCCTGACAAATGCAGCGCTCCTCATGTAGTGCTTGGCTTAGAGCCAGAGAAGGAACAGGATGGAAAAGACCGTCATGAGCCACAACTATACCGGTGTTAACAACCATGCCCATTCTGAAAGGTCATTGCCCACACAAGAAAGAGACGGATATGACATGTGGGCCAATGTTGTCGGTGACGGTAACGTGTAATCATGATCTGGACTGTCCTTTTCCCAGCGTGCCAAACAAGTATAAAGTTAGTGATTGGGTGGGATTAGTAAGTTCAGGGTACTGATTTAGGGATTAGAAATTCAGATTTCGATATCAGTTAGGTTTATGACTTCAACATTTAAAACAAAATTCTCTCTTCGTAATAATTAAAATATTGTTATGGCAGCTAGCACATGGCCGTGCATACTGAGGGCAACAATTAAAGAGTGAATTCCACTTTTTACCCCATATTTGTACATTTGTGACACTAATTACCCCGTCGAGTGAAAATTCGTCTAGAATACCCCTTTTGAAAGCTTTGGACCCTCGTTTTCTGATGCGTGTCCATCATGTAAGGTGTGAGGTGACGCCCCGGATCCAAAAACATGTGGACGGCCACAAGGAACGGAACAGATAGACAAGAGAAGCTTGGACAAGATCGTCAATGATGCCCTCTGATCCTTACATATATTTTTTACGAATCAATGACGCAACATGCCGATCCTAGCGACCATAAACAAAGAAAATATAAAACTGGGTTAAAACCGTGTTAAAAGTCTCCAAAATCCGATATTTCGATAAAAGTTCCGCTAAATGGGGTAATATGTGTCACAAATGTACAACTACAAGGTAAAAAGTGGAATTCACTCTTAAATAAAAGCCAAGTTATACATATGCAACATCTTAGCGTTTTACCATCAAACTATATCTTACATGCATAGACATGTTTTTAAGCTGTTCAACAAATGGATGTGTTATTGACATGGTAGGACCAAACACATATGGTTCCAATGTTTGGTCAGTGGGTATGGCGCTATTATGAAATACACAGAAGATTGTGTTCTTTACTTATTTCACAGTTCACATTTTGCTAGAATTTCGTTCATAGTTGGTGAGCACTCTATGGCTATGCAACATAAAGCCACAACATGAAACAGCGGTACTGCTAGCTCAAAAAGAATATATAAGGGCATTGCAATTGATGTAGTATATTGCGACAATAAAGACATACTAAGATGGAACTGGTTGTAAATCTTTACGTACACACATGACGCACACTAATGCGCCCAAGCCGAAGAGCATGTCTGGGCCATATTAAGCAGTAGGATTCACCAGTTGTATGTACCTCTGAATATTTATTGCAGAAAATCAAATGTCATATGGCGTATACAAGACATGCACCACAGCATAACTTTTTATGTAGATCACTTTTGATCTCATGGCCTTTTTTGCGGGTACTCATGCCTCTCTTTTACTACATATTTTTTTGGGCGGGGATTAGGAGGCATCAAGAGAAACAGTTGAGCTCTTTTATGGTGCTCCATAATCCATATGGGTTCTCCACTCGGGATAGTCCAGTCACTTGCGGCCTTATATTACGCGCAAAGGTTCGGTGACTTCTGGCCTAGTACAATACCCCCTCAGTCCGGTGAAGAGTTTACGTTTGGATTTAAAATTTGTCCATACAAGAGTGTACTTATATCTTCCCAGTGCACTTTAAAGTGAAAAAAATGCTTCCCTCTCATCACACGGTAATCAAGACCAATAACATCTTACACATGGTCTCCTTAATTTTTACATGCACTTAACTCATTGGGGGTTGGATAATTAAGGAGGAGAGAGATGGTGGCTTGCACTTTTTCAATGCATTTTTTACTTTACTTCATAATTTGTCCTAAAATATCTAGATGTCATGCATCATTATATTGTTTGCTTATTTTAATTTATAAATGTTTCTCTCCTCGGGGTAAGAAAGATTGAAGCATCTGAGTCTGCAAAATTTGTAAGCAAGGTATAACGTGTAGTACATGTATAAGCATTTTGTAATAGTTCCCATGCCATAATAACTATTTTAATTATATGTGTTTCTCTTTAGCCCTTTGCAGTTTTAAGAGCGACATAGTTATTCATGATGCATTCGGATGTTTAGAACATACCTCAGGTGGCTGGTCATATCTTGTTTGGTCACTCGACGACTAGTTATATTTCAGGTGCTCTTTGCCGCTCATACCATATTTTGCCTCGCAATTTGGAGAGCTAAATAGTTATATCAAACATACCTCAGTTGGCTGTTCATATCTCGTCTGACTCAATTAATAGCTAGATTTCCGGTGCGCTTTACCTCTCATACAATATGCATCCTCTCCTATCAAATGGGACTGGCAATATTTTGTTTTCCCACTGTAAAGACCAGGCCACACGGACTTGAACATTTGCCTACAAGTAAATACATGTCTCTTTTGATGTTACTATCAGCCAACCGAGTACCTGACTACTCCCTCCGTTCCAAATTAAATGACTCAACTTTGAACTAACTTTGTACTAACTCCGTTCCAAATTAAATGACCCAACTTTGAACTAACTTTGTACTAACTGTACTAAAGTTAGTACAAAGTTGGGTCATTTATTTTGGAACGGAGGGAGTACTAAGGACTGCCACATGAGTAGAAAGTCTTCGTCTACTAAGGACTGCTACTTGCTGGCCGCCGCCCCAGCGCTCGGCTCCCACTTCTAGGGTTCGTGTTGACTCGCTCTCGCTCCGGGCAAGGGTCTGGAGCATGGCGTGTCGTGGACTGGGTCGAGTGAGCCTGGTCCGCTGGGGGGCCTCCTATACGCCGCTTATTGTGGCAAAGAGTCGTCAATTTGCATAGGGGTTAGCTGACCTTGGCCGGCCCATTTGCGTTAGCGCGCACGCGCTGCTGCCCACCGCAACCAGCTCGGTCTAGTGAAATGCCTGACGCTTAAAGAAACAAGCGACAGGGACAAAACTTTAAAAACAATAGAAAAAGAAATACCTGAAATGCAGGACTCAAACACATGACCTCCAGCGAGTGAACCACGTCGCTAGCCACTGTAGTTTTTGCGATTCGCTCTCTAAAGTAACAACCTGCTTTAAATAATTATAGGCCGTGATTTTCTTTTTGACAAAAGTAAATGTTTTTTGAATAAAAAGCATTTTGGAAATAACTAAACTCAAACATTGGGTAAAAACACGAACATTTTTTCGCAATCTTGGATATTTTTTGTAAAAGTAAAAACCAAATTGAAGACTAGAACATTTCTCCTAACTATGAACAATTTATTGGAAGTGCAAATATTTTTTGAAAAACAAAAGAAGAAAAATCTTAATTATTATCTTATTTTCAAAACGGGAACATTTTATAAAATACCCAAACATTTCTTTATTTGCAAACAAATTTTGAAAATATGAACATCTTTCGAATTTGCAAACAAATTTTGAAAACTAAACATTTCTTTCTAAATCACGCACAGTTTTTGAAATTATGATCATTTTTTAAAAACGTGAACATTTTATGTAATTCCCCGAACATCTTTTTGAATTTGCAAAAAAAAATTGAAAAGATGAACATATTTTTAATTTCTGAACAAAGTATGCAAACAGGAACACTTTTTGAAATTCACTAATATTTTTCAAAATTATGAACATTTTTCCGACACACAACCATTTTACCAAATTATCCGACATTTTTTTGGATTTGTGAACAAATTTCCAAACCCTAAAGATCAATGAATTTATACACACAAATTAAAAACAGGATTATATTCTGAAATTCACTAACATTTATTGAATTGTGAAAAACATATAAAAATATGAACATTCTCGAAAAATTTGAAAATATAAACATTTTAGGATTTTGGAACATATTTTGAAAATATTCAAATTTTAAAATTCTTAACTTTTTTGAAATTTCTGAACCGTATTGGAAAACAGGAAAAAAAATTCAAAAATAAATAAATAAATTTTGAAAAATGCAAGCATTTTTAAAATATCTGAACACTTGTTGGAAAAGAAAAGCAAGCTTGAAAAAGAAAAAAGGAAAGTTAAATATAATAAAAATGAAAAATGAAAACAGTGAAAATAAAATATAAAACAAAAGAAGGAAAAAATAATAAAAAGGAAAAACTGTTTAATATAATTCTGTAAGTTTCCGAAATCAGAAAAAAAAGGCTGGCTGGGAACCTCCAGAATGTTCCCAAAAAGAAACATAAAGCTTCCCGTACAGCCCCGTACTAGTACAAAACGGGCCTGTCCAGTGTGCTCGATGTCGATCGCTGCCTGTGCGTTGCATCAACACTTTGCCGTGCAGCAAATAGTAAAAGTGGGAGTAACTAATCAAAGAGCGCTAATTTGGGAGCCTGGTTAAGGGTCACCTAGGATGGACTGAGAGCATGCTCCCTCCGGTTTTTGTTATTTACGCGTTTTCTGCTTTTTAGATGGTTTTTTCTTTCTTTTTTTGACTTTTCGATTTATCACCGGTCTTTCTATGCTTTGCGACAAAAAAATAGACTTTTTGCTAGAAAAAACATGTTTTTTTCCGTCCACAAGAGTTACAAATTTGTTTCCGCTAGAAGCATGGGTTTGCTTTCACAATAGGCATGGATGTGCCTCTCAAAAACGAAAAAAAAGCATTTTCTTTTTTTTTCGCAAGAGGCACGGACTTGTTTCCGCGAGAGGCATGGGTTTGCTTCTGCGAGAGACAACCGTGCCTCTCGGAAATGAAAAACAAGTTTTCTTCTTCTTTTTTTACTTCCACAAGAGGTACGGATTTGCTTCCGCGGGATGTACGGCCGTGCCTCTCAAAAATGCAAAAAAATGCTTTTTATTTCTCTTTGCTTCCGTGAGAGCCATTGATTCGCCTCCGCGAGAGTCACGGTCGTGCCTTTTTCGAAAAGGAAAAAAATGTGTGCTCCTGGTTCGTTTTTTTGTCCGATTTTTTGTTGCAAATTGTTTTTGTCAAAACCTATCGACATTGGATCTAGTTTTTAAGATCCCAACGCGAAGAATCCAATGGTGAAAATAGTCCGAAAATCATGGTAGGGTAAGCGCCCACCTCGTTGTACCAGGAGCTTCGCCTGTGCATACAATAATACATGCACTGCTAAATGATTCACACGCATTTATCAAACGGCAGCGATCCCTTAGAAAACCCAATGGGGAGATAAACAAGCTCATCCTTCAACCTGCCAAGGAACCTGCATCTAAGGACGACTCAATGGAAGAGTGCACCATCAATTTCCCATTTCCAGCCTTCATGTCAATTTTGTCCAAGACCTTGTCGAACAAGGAGCATTCACTCTGGTTGATACCAACTATATTGGAAGTGATCTTGACCGAGAAACTGAGGAGCGAACCCTTGTTCCACCTAGCGAAGACTTTCTGCAGTTCAGCATTTGTGAGCATGCCAACAGAGTTGAGAACGTTATATGCCTAGCGAATCAGTTGCATGTCACCATACGGGTAACCATGGTGAACCATCTTAATAAACTTCCGTTCCTCACCCTACAAGAACCTGCTTGGTGCATGGTCCACATAAAAACACTCCCCTTTTTACTGGTGTCTCTTATTCCCCATTATCATTTTCCATTTTATTTATGTCCATATATTGTCTATCATGGATATCTAGCTCCTCTTTTTTAGTCAATTTCGACAATTTTGAATGTGATGGAAGAGTGTTCCAACTAGTAGAAATGGATGCTACTTCTCGACTGATGATGGGGCGGTATATATGCACACACGCCAACCGTCATGATGCTCTTGGTTTGAAGTTGTTGGATTGGTACAATGTTGCATTGACTTCACAGATTATATGTTTGTTCCTCGTTGTTTTCTTTTGAGTACAGCACGATGTTGTTCAATGAACCTTATGTGAAGCCCAATTAAAGATAGTAGTAGAAGCACTGTGGTTGCCGTGCAAAAGAATTAGGATTATTGACAAACAAGTTTAGACTAGTTTGTTTCTTGGAGACCTCATGTTTGGAGTGTGGCATTGTGTTGTTCATACAACCTAGAATTTATGCTTGGTGATCTTATTTTCTACTAATTTACATAGCACAATGCATTTCATGCCTTCCAGTGATGTGTGTTAAGTGGGAAGAGACAGTTCCGTCGACTATGAAGACATATGTGACGACTTCATCAATCTCAATATGATGTGCCGGCTCAGTCTCTCGAGGTGCTCATTGGGTAGGGTGTGCATGTGTGCGTGCGTTCAAAGGGTGAGTATATGTCCGTACCTATGAGTGTCTACGTCTGTACTGTGTTATAAAAAATAGTGCTCCTATTCCTTGCGTGGTGTGGCGCAACCCCTGCAATCGCGCACCCCTCCCTCCCCATGCGCGCGCTTTGGGGCAGCCCTAAGTGCGGGGCGGCGCGCCCCTATTATGTTCGTCTTTTTGTTCCTTTTTGCTTTTTTTAACTTTCAAATATCTTCATGAATCCCAAATTTGTAAAAAAAAATGTTAGGGATTAAAAGTTAGAAATTCAAAAAATGTTGCCAATATCAGAAAATATTCTCAAAACTTAGAAATTGGTCACAAATTTGAAAAATGTTCTCGGATTTTAAGAATTGTTCTTACATTTAAAAAATTGTTCACAAACTTCAAAAACTATCCTCGAATTTGATTATTATTTGTAAAATTTCGAGAGATGTTCAAGTTTTCCCAGAAAAAATGTTCACATTTTTTTTTAAAATTTTCAAGTTTTTCAGGAAAAAAATGTCCATGGTTATTACAAACGTTTACGAATCAGAAAACTGTTCCTGTATTCCAAAACTATCGGAAAGGTTAGAAAAAAATTCAATTTTTCAAAAAAATGTTCATGGATTGAAAAAGATATGCGGTTTCAAGAGAAAGGATCACGATTTCAAAAAATATTGGAGGATTTGTAAAAAAGTGCGTGAATTTGCAAAACAAATTATGACTTAAATAATGTTCATGAGTTTGGAAAAAAGTTCATAAATTGGTATACAATTCGTAAAATGTTAGCAAACTTGAAAATTGTGTGCGTTTCTCTGAAAAGGTAATGAATTCAAAATTTGTTTGTGATTTCAAAAAGGTTAATGAAATTTAATAAAATATTTGTGAATTCAAAAAATAGGAAAATGCCATCTACAGGTGAGTCCGTGAGGCAGATGGAGCCTGCGCTTGGGCGGGCCCAAATTCAGTAGCAAGCGAGAGGGGGGCGGGGCAGGGGGAGCTCCCTGGCGCTCGCTACGGCGCTCAGTTGGGCCGGCCCACGAATAGTGCTGAGCAGCGAACACAAAAGTACACAAAAAATCGAAAAACAACATCTACAGGTCTCAAACACACTACCTTGAGTTCACATACGACACCACTATCCACTCGACCTATCCTGCGGGTAATGTTTACTAACAGCGGCAAAATCTTAATAAACAATGCCGCACGCTATTTTATTCCACATATTTTTTTGGAAAGATACCATGAATTTGAAAAAGTTCATGGATTTTGAAAACAGTTCTTCATTTTGAATGAAAATATCACAAACCTGAAAAGAGTTCATTAATTTTCAAAAAAGAGTTCATCAAAATTGGAAAAAAAATGTCCGCGGATTTTGAAAACAAAAATCATTGAATTTGAAGAAAGGTTCATGAAATTTGGAAAAAGTTTTGTTGGTTTTGAAAAAGGTCATCAAAATTGAAAAAAAATAATGGATTTTCAAAAAATGTTCATCAAACTTGAAAAATAGTTCATCAAATTTGGAAAACGTTCATCGAAATTGAAAAAAGATAATGATTTCTAAGAAAAGTTCATCAATCTGAAAAAAGGTTGATCGAATTTGGAAAAAATTTCATTGCATTTGGAAAAAAGTTCATTGAAATTGAAAAAAGTTAATGTTTTTTTAAAAAAAAGTTCATCGAATTTTAAAAAAAATTCATCGCCTTTGGTAAAAAATTCATCGAATTTATAAAAAAATGTTCATCAAATTTGAAAAAACAGTTCATTGATTTGAAGAAAAACGTTCACGAATTTCAAACAAAAACATCGAACAGGAAGAAGAAAAATATATGAAAAAACAGGAACGAAAAACAAAAAAAGGAAAAAAGAAAATGGAAATAGGAAATAGGAAAGTAGAAATAAGAAAATAGGAAAAGGATGTTAGTTTACAGATCGGTGAGTTGGCTTGATGGTAATAGCTTGTTCGCTCGACACGGAGGTCGCGAGTTCGATCCTTTACGTTAACGGGCGCCTGCAGCGTCAAATAGGCGATAGCTGTCGCCTCGGTGTTTTCCCCACGTCGATCAGAGCAGCCCAGCGTTACAAATTCAGAGTCAGAGAAGGGGTATTGACAATACAATGGGAGAAAAATCGGAAGTCGAAAGTATCACACCTCACGGACACACCTGGGAACCGGTCTTCTCCGCGGAGGCCGGTGGTGAGGGAGCACGGCCGTGATGCGGCAGGAAAGCGAGGAGACGGCGGAGAGGAAGTCGTCATACGTGAAGCGGCGCTCGCCTTCGCCGGCGTGGACGACGACATGGAGGGCGGCTAACCGGCGTGCGGCACGGTCGAACTCGTGCGAGATGCAGCACGGCTCCTTCTCCTTCCTAGCCGACGCTGCCATTACACCTCCACGAGCTTCAGGCCACAAATATTGCATGCGAGATGCGGCACGGTTCCTCCTCCGCCACATGCTGAGCCAGTTTTTTTTCCGAAATGGATCATGCTGAGCCGGTGAATGAACAAGGAAACAATCCAAAAGCAGAAGCAGAGTAGCAAACCTACCTCCGCAGCTTCTCCATCGTGTAAAGTACGCCTTTGAGCTCGGTTTGCGCACTTTCTCAGAACCGTCTCTGCGGGACCTGCACCACGAAACGCCCAATCAAAGACAGTTGAGTCCAGCATCTACACAGTACTCCAGCAATGATGGATGTTAGTTCAGTTCAGAGTGTAAATAGATCAATCTCGGATAAGAATTTATCGCACCAAGTATAGATAATATTCTGTCAAAATGAGTCGATTTTGAACAAAGTTCGATAGAACTTGGACTCAGTTCGGGTCAGTTGATCTTTGAACTACATTCTACATAGAGAGGGTAATACCAAAAACAGTGTTGCAAAGACCGAGCTCGATGGAGCTCGTTTGTCAAAAAAAATTCAAAATACATTTAGAATTTTCAAAAAAATGTCAACTTTTTTTTGATGAATACATATGCATATTCTTCTAGTATGTACACGATTTCATCAACTAAATTGATTTTTGCATCCTACACAAAAAAGACAAATATCTGACCCAAATACAACAAAGAAAAAGCCCATTTTAATATGTGTATTTGTATTTTTTTTTATATCACATATTAATATATATATATATATATATATATATATATATATTTGACGCGATATTAATATATATGTTAACGAAAGTTTATACATGTATACTACAAATACATGTCTAAATGTATACGTTTTTCAGATTTTTTTAGGTCTACAAATATATGTCTAAATGTATATGTGCATTTTTGCTAAAAAAATAGCTCAATGGAGCTTGGCCTCTGCAGACACTTTTCGTGGTAATACCACCCTTTTCATGATTATTTATGTTCACCGTTAATCTTGTTTTTTGACAGTGTGTTCACAACTGAACTATGTAACACAAGAACTGTACTGTACATGATCCAGTACAAAAAATACATAAACAGGGCCACACCAGCGAGGGGGGTGGCTTGCCAATCCCAGTTGACCTTGCAAAGCTGCTTGAGCTCACCGGAGATGATTTCCGCTGTTGCCACGCCATTGCCACGGAGAGTCACCACCGCAAGGAGTGGGGTATCCGATACTCCCACCTCCGGAACCTCGATATGGAAGAACCCCATCCCTTCGATGCCGTGACCATACATCGTAAGTTCCTCAGTCATAGGGCGATCTGGACATAGCAAAGCAAGGTGCCCCGTCTCCTTGCATCTCTCTGGACATGGCAATTCAGTAGTTGTTTCTTTTTCAATTTCATCCCTTCATAGTTAAGCACCGAGTGCATTCACCGGCAAGGTGATGCATGCTTCCTTGAACGAGTTTCCTTTTCCATATTTTCTCCACCCAACAAATTTATGATGACAATATCGCATGAATAGTACTTGTATATAGCGGGTTTTTGTGGCGAATCTTTGACCCAGCATATAATGGAAGTCATTCTCTGGCAAATCTTTCTATATTTGATTCCGAAAAGTCTTTTGAAGTTTTTTTGAATTACTCTCTCCGTCCCATAATGTAAGACGTTTTTTGACACTGCATTAGTGTTAAAAAGCGTCCTACATTGTGGGACGAAGGGAGTACTAAATTATTTTTGCATATAGGGTGCTCTGGCACTCGAGAACACCGAAATTGGTAAAGCTACCTGGATGGCTGATGGGACGCATTGGCCTGGCCCTGGTTTCTTCGCTTAGATATTCTCAGCTCCTCGTAGATCAGATCAGTGTTGAAGGCTGAGCAGAACAGCAGCTGCCTCAGCTTCTTCAGGTTCAGAAACAGGTGTTCAGTGACCTGCAGTAAGCAGATCACAGGACAAACGGCTTGAGCGTTACGGCCATTTTACCCATCCATCGTCAGGCCCATCTCCTCGCTCCTTGGCATCTTCAGAGCTTTGGCCACATCTCAGCAGCAAACGGAGGCTAGAGGCTGTTTGCAGCAGGCACATCTAATATGGATGGACGAGATTCTTATGTAATTAGTTGCCAAGAACGCCATAACAGAAGTAGGGCACTATTGTGGTTCTTGCATCTTCACCAGCGAACAATGGCAATGCCATGGTGAGCATCTTCAGTTTCATGGCCACAAACCTTGCAAAATATTGGGGGCTGTGGCGGCGAGGCGGGTGAGGTGCGGTGAAATGCCTGCGAGATGCACCGTGGCTCCTCCGCCCCACGATTGGCCTGAAGTGGGAAACAATCCGAAAGCAGAAGCAGAGTAGCAAACCCGCCTCCGCACCGCAGCTTCTCCAGCGTGCAAAGTACGCCTTCAAGCTCGGTTTGCGGACTCCACAGAAGAGCTGTCTTTGCACGACAGCGCCAGGAGACGCCCTGATCAGACTGAGCGCTCATGATCAGCAACCAAGGACAGTTTAGTCCAGCATATATACACTCTAGCAATTAGATGGAAGTTAGTCGCGAGCATAAATGGGTCGATCTCGGATGAAACTTGGGTGCTATAACTACAGTAATATTTTGTCAAAATGAGCCAGTTTAGAACAAACTTCGACAAAACTTGGACTCAGTTCCAGTCAGTCAAACAGAGTTTCTCTACCATAGGTCTGGTCTTTGAACTACATAGAGGCTAATGATACCACCAGCCCTTCCATGAAGGTTCACAATTGGGTAGGCAAACATGGCCTATCTTCCAAACAAAAAAGGACTTGTCACATGCTACCATAGACACAAGAGATAGCAACAAAATTTTGTGAGAATCATATGACACAACAAACAAGCAACAAGCAGTGGTTCTGTTGATAAAACAGCCTTGCGAAAGCAGGACCATTGGCTGTCAAACACAGGTAGGTAAAAACACATTTTATTCAAACTAATTCAGAATGGCAATGTCTTCCCTCCAGGGTTGATCAATCACATGGAAGTAGTGGAGACTGGAGAGAATATGTGATCTCCTTGTAGAAAATAAATACAGGACTCATTACTCGAATAATAAAAATTAAACGGCGGTTGCTCCACTATGTAACACAGGAAGTGCACTGTACATGATCCGGTACAGAAACAAAAACATAGACAGGGTAGGCAAACATGGCCTATCTTTCAAACAAAAAGGACTTGTCACATAGACACAAGACATAGCAACAGAATTTGTGAGACACAACAAACAAGCAACAGGCATTGGCTCTGCTCACAAGCAGCCTTGAGAAAGCAGGAACACTGGCTATCAAACACAGGTAGGTAAAAACACATTTTATTCAAACTAATTCAGAATGATCGTTGGGTAAACGTTTACCCGACGAATAACAATGTCTTCCCTCCAGGGTTGATCATATGGAAGTAGTGGAGACTGGAGAGAATATGTGGTCTCCTTGTAGAAATTAAATACAGGACACGTTACTCAAATAAAAATTAAACGACAGTTCTTCCCTACAGGAAAAGGACTCATGGCTGGCAGCAACAAAGGATACCAAGAAGACGAAACCTGATGGGCCGTCTCTTGGTAGAGCAGCAGCAGCAGCTTAGATCTTTGAGTTGGCGATCTTGTACCACTCGGTGTGGAAGGAGCCGGGCATGTCAACCCTCTCGTAGGTGTGCGCCCCGAAGTAGTCCCTCTGGGCCTGGACGAGGTTGGCAGGGAGGCTGTCCCTCCGGTAGGAGTCGAAGTAGGCCAGACTCGCGGACATGCCTGGGGTGCTGACGCCGTTGTTGATGGTGAGGCACACGACCCTCCTCCATGCAGCTTGCCTGTCCATGATCTCCTGCGCGAACTCAGGGTCGATGAGGAGGTTGGCGAGCTCACCGTTCCTGTCATAGGCCTTCTTGATGCGGTCGAGGAAGCTGGCGCGGATGATGCACCCGCCCTTCCAGATCCTGGCCAGCTCGCCGAGGTTGAGGCCCCATCCTTTCTCTGTGCTCTTGGCCTTGATGATGTTCATGCCCTGGGCGTAGCTGCAGATCTTGGAGGCGTAGAGGGCTTTCCTCACATCCTCGATCAGTTGTGCCTTGTCGACAGTTTCACCACTGGAGTAGTCACCCTGGACGATCTTGGAAGCCGCGACACGCTCATCCTTGAGCCCGCTGAGGAACCTGGAATCCAAGGACGCCTCAATGGTAGGAGCAGCCACAGAGAGCTCAGCGGCCTGCTGCACTGTCCACTTCCCGGTTCCCTTCATCCCGGTCTTGTACAGGACCTTGTCGACCAAGTAGCCCTCACCCTGGTCATCCTTGATGCTGAATATGTCAGCAATGATCTCAACCAAGAAACTAAGGAGCTCACCCTTGTTCCACTCGGCGAAAACCTGCTGCAGCTCACCGTTTGTGAGCTTGCCAACCGACTTGAGAACGTCATAGGCCTCAGCGATGAGTTGCATGTCACCATACTCAATGCCATTGTGGACCATCTTGACAAAGTTTCCGGATCCACCCTTCCCAATGTATGTGACACACGGGCCGCTGTCAGGGACCTGAGCAGACACCTTGAGAAGAATGTCTTCAATGTACTGGTATGCCTCCAGCGAGCCTCCAGGCATCATGGAGGGGCCATGGCGGGCACCCTCCTCACCTTCGGAAACACCCATCCCGAGGTAGAGGAGTCCACGCTCCTCCATCGCCTTCTCCCTGTTGGAAATATGCCCTAGAGGCAATAATAAATTGGTTATTATTATATTTCCTTGTTCATGATAATTGTTTATTATCCATGCTATAATTGTATTGATAGGAAACTCAGATACATGTGTGGATACATAGACAACACCATGTCCCTAGTAAGCCTCTAGTTGACTAGCTCGTTGATCAATAGATGGTTACGGTTTCCTGACCATGGACATTGGATGTCGTTGATAACGGGATCACATCATTAGGAGAATGATGTGATGGACAAGACCCAATCCTAAGCATAGCACTAGATCGTGTAGTTCATATGCTAAAGCTTTTCTAATGTCAAGTATCATTTCCTTAGACCATGAGATTGTGCAACTCCCGGATACCGTAGGAATACTTTGGGTGTGCCAAACGTCACAACGTAACTGGGTGGCTATAAAGGTACACTACAGGTATCTCCGAAAGTGTCTGTTGGGTTGGCACGAATCGAGACTGGGATTTGTCACTCCGTGTGACGGAGAGGTATCTCTGGGCCCACTCGGTAGGACATCATCATAATGTGCACAATGTGATCAAGGAGTTGATCACGGGATGATGTGTTACGGAACGAGTAAAGAGACTTGCCGGTAACGAGATTGAACAAGGTATAGTAATACCGACGATCGAATCTCGGGCAAGTATCGTACCGATAGACAAAGGGAATTGTATACGGGATTGATTAAGTCCTTGACATCGTGGTTCATCCGATGAGATCATCGTGGAACATGTGGGAGCCAACATGGGTATCCAGATCCCGCTGTTGGTTATTGACCGGAGAACGTCTCGGTCATGTCTGCATGTCTCCCGAACCCGTAGGGTCTACACACTTAAGGTTCGATGACGCTAGGGTTATAAAGGAAGTTTGTATGTGGTTACCGAATGTTGTTCGGAGTCCCGGATGAGATCCCGGACGTCACGAGGAGTTCCGGAATGGTCCGGAGGTAAAGATTTATATATGGAAAGTCCTGTTTTGGACACCGGAAGAGTTTCGGGGTTTATCGGTAACGTACCGGGACCACCGGGAGGGTCCCGGGGGTCCACCAAGTGGGGCCACCTGCCCCGGAGGTTTGCATGGGCCAAGAGTGGTGAGGGACCAGCCCCTTAGTGGGCTGGTGCGCCTCCCATAAGGGCCCATGGCGCCTAAGAGGTGGAAAAGGGGCAAACCCTAGAGGATATGGGCCTTAGGGCCCATATTGGTGCGCCTCCCTCTCCTCTCCCCCTCTTGGCCGCCACCTTTGATCCCCATCTAGGGCTGCCGCCCCCCCTAGGGGTGGGAACCTTAGAGGGGGCGCAGCCCCTCCCTCTCCCCTATATATATGAAGCCTAGGGCTGCCCATAAGACAGGCGATTCAATCTCTCTTGGTGCAGCCCTGCGTCTCTTCTTCCTCCTCTTCTGTGGTGCTTGGCGAAGCCCTGCAGGATAGCCACGCTCCTCCACCACCACCACGCCGTTGTGCTGCTGTTGGATGAAGTCTTCCTCAACCTCTCCCTCTCTCCTTGCTGGATCAAGGCGTGGGAGACGTCACCGGGCTGTACGTGTGTTGAACGCGGAGGTGCCGTCCGTTCGGCACTTGGTCATCAGTGATTTGGATCACGACGAGTACGACTCCATCAACCCCGTTCACTTGAACGCTTCCGCTTAGCGATCTACAAGGGTATGTAGATGCAACTCTCCTTCCCCTCGTTGCTGGTCTCTCCATAGATAGATCTTGGTGACACGTAGGAAAATTTTGAATTTCTGCTACGTTCCCCAACAGTGGCATCATGAGCTAGGTCTATTGAGTAGATTCTATGCACGAGTAGAACACAAAGTAGTTGTGGGCGTTGATTTTGTTCAATATGCTTGCCGTTACTAGTCTTATCTTGATTCGGCGGCATCGTGGGATGAAGCGGCCCGGACCAACCTTACACGTACTCTTACGTGAGACCGGTTCCACCGACATACATGCACTAGTTGCATAAGGTGGCTGGCGGTTGTCTGTCTCTCCCACTTTAGTCGGATCGGATTCGATGAAAAGGGTCCTTATGAAGGGTAAATAGCAATTGGCATATCACGTTGTGGTCTTTGCGTAGGTAAGAAACGTTCTTGCTAGAAACCCATAGCAGCCACGTAAAACATGCAAACAACAATTAGAGGACGTCTAACTTGTTTTTGCAGGGTATGCTATGTGATGTGATATGGCCAAAGGATGTGATGAATGATATATGTGATGTATGAGATGATCATGTTCTTGTAATAGGAATCACGACTTGCATGTCGATGAGTATGACAACCGGCAGGAGCCATAGGAGTTGTCTTAATTTATTTATGACCTGCGTGTCAACATAAACGTCATGTAATTACTTTACTTTATTGCTAAACGTTAGCTATAGTAGTAGAAGTAATAGTTGGCGAGACAACTTCATGAAGACACGATGATGGAGATCATGATGATGGAGATCATGGTGTCATGCCGGTGACGATGATGATCATGGAGCCCCGAAGATGGAGATCAAAAGGAGCAAAGTGATGATGGCCATATCATGTCACTATTTGATTACATGTGATGTTTATCATGTCTATACATCTTATTTGCTTAGAACGATGGTAGTAAATAAGATGATCCCTTACAACAATTTCAAGAAGTGTTCTCCCCTAACTGTGCACCGTTGCGACAGTTCGTGTTTCGAAGCACCACGTGATGATCGGGTGTTAGATTCTAACGTTCACATACAACGGGTGTAAGACAGATTTACACACGCGAAACACTTAGGGTTAACTTGATGAGCCTAGCATGTACAGACATGGCCTCGGAACACAGAAGACCGAAAGGTCGAGCATGAGTCGTATAGAAGATACGATCAACATGAAGATGTTCACCGAAGTTGACTAGTCCGTCTCACGTGATGATCGGACACGGGCTAGTTGACTCGGATCATGTAATCACTTAGATGACTAGAGGGATGTCTATCTGAGTGGGAGTTCATAAGATGAACTTAATTATCCTGAACATAGTCAAAAAGTTTTTGCAAATTATGTCGTAGCTCGCACTTCAGTTCTACTGTTTAGTTATGTTCCTAGAGAAAAATTAGTTGAAAGTTGATAGTAGCAATTATGCGGACTAGGTCCGTAAACTGAGGATTGTCCTCATTGCTTCATAGAAGGCTTATGTCCTTAATGCACCGCTCAGTGTGCTGAACCTCGAATGTCGTCTGTAGATGTTGTGAACATCTGACATACACGTTTTGATAACTACGTGATAGTTCAGTTAAATGGTTTAGAGTTGAGGCAACGAAGACGTTTTTTTTGAAACGTCGCGAAACATATGAGATGTTTTGAGGGCTGAAATTGGGATTTCAGGCTCGTGCCCACGTCAAGAGGTATAAGACCTCCGACGATTTTCTTAACCTACAAACTAAGGGAGAAAAGCTCAATTGTTGAGCTTGTGCTCAGATTGTCTGAATACAACAATCATTTGAATCGAGTGGGAGTTGATCTTCCAGATGAGATAGTGATGTTTCTCCGAAGTCATTACCACCAAGCTGCTAGAGCATCGTGATGAACTATAATATATCAGGGACATATATGATGATCCTTGAGATATTCGCGATGTTTGACACCACAAAGTAGAAATCAAGAAGGAGCATCAATTGTTGATGGTTGGTGAAACCACTAGTTTCAAGAAGGGCAAGGGCAAGAAGGGATACTTCATGAAACGGCAATTCAGCTGCTGCTCTAGTGAAGAAACCCAAGGTTGAACCCAAACCCGAGACTAAGTGCTTCTGTAATAAGGGGAACAACCACTGGAGCGGAATTACCCTAGATACTTGGTAGATTAGAAGGCTGGCAAGGTCGATAGAAGTATATTAGATATACATTGTGTTGATGTGTACTTTACTAGTACTCCTAGTAGCACCAGGGTATTAGATACCGGTTCGGTTGCTAAGTGTTAGTAACTCGAAATAAAAGCTACGGAATAAACGGAGACTAGCTAAAGGTGAGCTGACGACATGTGTTGGAAGTGTTTCCAATGTTGATATGATCAAGCATCGTACGCTCCCTCTACCATCGAGATTGGTGTTTGCGTTGAGCATAGACATGATTGGATTATGTCTATTGCAATACGGTTATTCATTTAAGGAGAATAATAGTTACTCTGTTTATTTGAATAATACCTTCAATGGTCTTACACCTAAAATGAATGGTTTATTGAATCTCGATCGTAGTGATACACATGTTCATGCCAAAAGATAGTAATGATAGTACCACCTACTTGTGGCACTGCCACGTAAGTCATATCGGTATAAAACGCATGAAGAAGCTCCATGTTGATGGATCTTTGGACTCACTCATTTTGAAAAGTTTGAGACATGCAAACCGTGTCTATTGGTGTATATGCATGAAGAAACTCCATGCAGATGGATCGTTTGGACTCACTTGATTTTGAATCACTTGAGACATGCAAATCATACCACATGGGCAAGATGACTGAAAGCCTCGGTTTCAGTAAAATGGAACTAGAAAGCAACTTGCTGGAAGTAATACATTTTGATGCGTGCAGTCCAATGAGTGCTGAGGCGTGTAGTGGATATCGTTATGGTTTTACTTCACAGATGATTTGAGTAGATGTTGAGAATATTTACTTGATGAATCACGAGTCTGAATTATTGAAAGGTTCAAGTAATTTCAGGGTGAAGTTGAAAGATCATCGTGGCAAGAGGATAAAAGATCTATGATATGATCATAGAGATGAATATCTGAGTTACAAGTTTGGCACAGAATTAAGACATTGTGGAAATTGTTTCATAACTGATACAGCCTGGAACACCATAGTGTAATGGTGTGTCCGAGCATCATAACTGCACCCTATTGGATATGATGCATACCATGATGTCTCTTATCAAATTACCACGATAGTTTATGGGTTAGGCATTAGAGACAACCACATTCACTTTAAAAGGGGCACTACGTAATTCCGATGAGATGACACCGTATGAAATATGGTTTAGAGAAACCTAAGCTGTCATTTCTTAAAAGTTTGGGGCTGCGACGCTTATGTGAAAAAGTTTCAGGCCGATAAGCTCGAACCCAAAGCGGATAAATGCATCTTCATAGAATACCCAAAATAGTTGGGTATACCTCCTATCTCAGATTCGAAAGCAATAAGGGATTGTTTCTAGAATCAGGTCCTTTCTCGAGGAAAAGTTTCTCTCGAAAGAATTGAGTGGGAGGATGGTGGAGACTTGATGAGGTTATTGAATCGTCTCTTCAACTAGTGTGTGGCAGGGCACATGAAATTGTTCCTGTGGCACATACACCAATTGAAGTAGAAGCTTATGATAGTGATCATGAAACTTCGGATCAAGTCACTCCCAAACCTCGTGGGATGACAAGGATGCGTACTACTTCAGAGTGGTACGTAATCCTGTCTTAGAAGTCATGTTGCTAGACAACAATGAACCTACGAGCTATGGAGAAGCGATGGTGGGCCCGGATTCCGATAAATGGCTCGAGGCCATAAAATCCGAGAGAGGATCCATGTATGAAAACAAAGTGTAGACTTTGGAAGAACTACTTGATGGTCGTAAGGCTGTTGAGTACAGATGGATTTTAAAAGGAAGACGGACAATGATAGTAAATGTCACCATTAAGAAAGCTTGACTTGTCGTTAAGATGTTTTCTGACAAGTTCAAGGAGTTGACTACGATGAGATTTTCTCACTCGTAGCGATGCTAAGAGTCTGTTGGAATTATATTAGCAGTCACTGCATTATTTATGAAATCTTGCAGATAGGATGTCAAAACATTGTTTCCTCGATGATTTTCTTGAGGAAAGGTTGTATGTGATACAACCGGAAAGTTTTTGTCAATCCTGAAAGATGCTAATAAGTATGCAAAGCTCCAGCAATCCTTCTAAGGAATGGAGTAAGCATCTCGGAGTTGGAATGCATGCTTTGATGGGATGATCAAAGATTTTGGTGTATACAAAGAATTTTTGGGTTTGTACAAAGTTTATGAGAAACTTGTATTTCCAAAGAAGTGAGTGGGAGCACTATAGAATTTCTGATGAGTATATGTTGTTGACATATTGTTGATCAGAAATGACGTAGAATTTCTGGAAAGCATATAGGGTTATTTGGAAAGTGTTTTTCAATGGAAAGCCTGGATTAAGCTACTTGAGCATTGAGCATCAAGATCTATAAAGGATAGATCAAAACGCTTAATGGTACTTTCAAATGAGCACATACCTTGACATGATCTTGAAGATGTTCAAGATGGACCAGTCAAAGAAGGAGTTCTTACCTGAGTTATAAGGTATGAAGTTAAGACTTAAAGCTCGACCACGGCAGAATAGAGAGAAAGGACGAAGGTCGTCCCCTATGCTTAAGACGTAGGCTCTACAGTATGCTATGCTGTGTACCGCACCTGAAGTGTGCCTTGCCATGAGGGGTACAGGAGTGATCCAAGGACAGCGGTCAAAGTTATCCTTAGTAACTAGTGGACTAAGGAATTTTTCTCGATTATGGAAGTGGTAAAAGAGTTCGTCGTAAAGGGTTACGTCGATGCAAGCTTAACACCTATCCGGATAGCTCTGAGTAGAGATACCAGATACGTATAATGGAGCAACAATTTATAATAGCTCCAAGTAGAACAGTTATTTGGAATAGCTCCAAATAGAACGTGGTAGCTACATCTAGGAGATGACATAGAGATTTGTAAAGCACACACGGATCTGAAAGGTTCAGACCCGTTGACTAAAACCTCTCTCACAAGCAACATGATCAAACCCAGAACTCATTGAGTGTTAATCACATAGTGATGTGAACTAGATTATTGACTCTAGTAAACTCTTGGGTGTTAGTCACATGGCGATGTGACCTGTGAGTGTTAATCACATGGGGATGTGAACTAGATTATTGACTCTAGTGCAAGTGGGAGACTGTTGGAAATATGCCCTAGAGGCAATAATAAATTGGTTATTATTATATTTCCTTGTTCATGATAATCGTTTATTATCCATGCTATAATTGTATTGATAGGAAACTCAGATACATGTGTGGATACATAGACAACACCATGTCCCTAGTAAGCCTCTAGTTGACTAGCTCGTTGATCAATAGATGGTTACGGTTTCCTGACCATGGACATTGGATGTCGTTGATAACGGGATCACATCATTAGGAGAATGATGTGATGGACAAGACCCAATCCTAAGCATAGCACTAGATCGTGTAGTTCATATGCTAAAGATTTTCTAATGTCAAGT
Organism: Triticum monococcum; assembly: GCA_034509565.1. Lineage (NCBI taxonomy): Eukaryota > Viridiplantae > Streptophyta > Magnoliopsida > Poales > Poaceae > Triticum > Triticum monococcum. Next base: position 5,574,133 of record CM067847.1, on the reverse strand, counting down.
ATCATTTCCTTAGACCATGAGATTGTGCAACTCCCGGATACCGTAGGAATACTTTGGGTGTGCCAAACGTCACAACGTAACTGGGTGGCTATAAAGGTACACTACAGGTATCTCCGAAAGTGTCTGTTGGGTTGGCACGAATTGAGACTGGGATTTGTCACTCCATGTGATGGAGAGGTATCTCTGGGCCCACTCGGTAGGACATCATCATAATGTGCACAATGTGATCAAGGAGTTGATCATGGGATGATGTGTTACGGAACGAGTAAAGAGACTTGCCGGTAACGAGATTGAACAAGGTATCGTAATACCGACAATCGAATCTCGGGCAAGTATCGTACCGATAGACAAAGGGAATTGTATACGGGATTGATTAAGTCCTTGACATCGTGGTTCATCCGATGAGATCATCGTGGAACATGTGGGAGCCAACATGGGTATCCAGATCCCGCTGTTGGTTATTGACCGGAGAACGTCTCGGTCATGTCTGCATGTCTCCCGAACCCGTAGGGTCTACACACTTAAGGTTCGATGACGCTAGGGTTATAAAGGAAGTTTGTATGTGGTTACCGAATGTTGTTCGGAGTCCCGGATGAGATCCCGGACGTCACGAGGAGTTCCGGAATGGTCCGTAGGTAAAGATTTATATATGGGAAGTCCTGTTTTCGACACCGAAAGAGTTTCGGGGTTTATCGGTAACGTACCGGGACCACCGGGAGGGTCCCGGGGGTCCACCAAGTGGGGCCACCTGCCCCGGAGGTTTGCATGGGCCAAGAGTGGTGAGGGACCAGCCCCTTAGTGGGCTGGTGCGCCTCCCATAAGGGCCCATGGCGCCTAAGAGGTGGAAAAGGGGCAAACCCTAGAGGATATGGGCCTTAGGGCCCATATTGGTGCGCCTCCCTCTCCTCTCCCCCTCTTGGCCGCCACCTTTGATCCCCATCTAGGGCTGCCGCCCCCCTAGGGGTGGGAACCCTAGAGGGGGCGCAGCCCCTCCCTCTCCCCTATATATATGAGGCCTAGGGTTGCCCATAAGACAGGCGATTCAATCTCTCTTGGTGCAGCCCTGCGTCTCTTCTTCCTCCTCTTCTGTGGTGCTTGGCGAAGCCCTGCAGGATAGCCATGCTCCTCCACCACCACCACGCCGTTGTGCTGCTGTTGGATGAAGTCTTCCTCAACCTCTCCCTCTCTCCTTGCTGGATCAAGGCGTGGGAGACGTCACCGGGCTGTACGTGTGTTGAACGCGGAGGTGCCGTCCGTTCGGCACTTGGTCATCGGTGATTTGGATCACGACGAGTACGACTCCATCAACCCCGTTCACTTGAACGCTTCCGCTTAGCGATCTACAAGGGTATGTAGATGCAACTCTCCTTCCCCTCGTTGCTGGTCTCTCCATAGATAGATCTTGGTGACACGTAGGAAAATTTTGAATTTCTGCTACGTTCCCCAACACTCCCTCCTTTCCGTGTTCTCATACCACTCATTTCCTCCGTCAACGATGCAGTCACCCTGCTCCAGGTGTGCCGCGAGCGTTGCGATGGTCTGGTCAACCGGAGCGCCGGCCTTGACAAGCATGATGACGACACGTGGCTTCTGAATGGAGTTGACGAAGGATGCAGGGTCATGGAAACCGTAGAGAGGAAGGTTTCCTTCTAGCTGGGCGCGCTGAACGGTCTCATCGACCTAGGAGGTGCTCCTGTTGTAGACAGAGATGGGGAAGCCTTTCTCTGCAATGTTGAGGGCAAGGTTCTGCCCCATGACGGCGAGGCCAGCAAGACCAATTCTGGTGAGAGCCATCTTGTACCTGAAAAAGATATGCACCAAACACAAAGTCAGTTAGATAACTTATTTATGCATGTCTTACTAGAAAGGATAAAAGCCTGCAGAAACAACAAGAAAAAAAGCAGAAAAAACAGGGTACCCCTGCATCCTCAACTACAGGCTACAGCTACTTGTAGAAACACATGATACAGTAGCTGATGATGCTACCTACAGATGAGCTATGTCCCTGCCTGTCGGGCAATTCATGCTACCACGGGACCAACTGAAGTAGCATCTGAAGGAAATATGCCCTAGAGGCAATAATAAAGTTATTATTTATTTCCTTATATCATGATAAATGTTTATTATTCATGCTAGAATTGTATTAACCGGAAACATAATACATGTGTGAATACATAGACCAACAGAGTGTCACTAGTATGCCTCTACTTGACTAGCTCGTTAATCAAAGATGGTTTTGTTTCCTAACCATGAACAAAGAGTTGTTATTTGATTAACGAGGTCACATCATTAGTTGAATGATCTGATTAACATGACCCATTCCATTAGCTTAGCACCCGATCGTTTAGTATGTTGCTATTGCTTTCTTCATGACTTATACATGTTCCTATAACTATGAGATTATGCAACTCCCGTTTACCGGAGGAACACTTTGGGTACTACCAAACGTCACAACGTAACTGGGTGATTATAAAGGAGTACTACAGGTGTCTCCAATGGTAGATGTTGGGTTGGCGTATTTCGAGATTAGGGTTTGTCACTCCGATTGTCGGAGAGGTATCTCTGGGCCCTCTCGGTAATGCACATCACATAAGCCTTGCAAGCACTGCAACTAATATGTTAGTTGTGAGATGATGTATTACGGAACGAGTAAAGAGACTTGCCAGTAACGAGATTGAACTAGGTATTGGATACCGACGATCGAATCTCGGGCAAGTAACATACCGATGACAAAGGGAACAACGTATGTTGTTATGCGGTCTGACCGATAAAGATCTTCGTAGAATATGTAGGAGCCAATATGGGCATCCAGGTCCCGCTATTGGTTATTGACCGGAGACGTGTCTCGGTCATGTCTACATTGTTCTCGAACCGTAGGGTCCGCACGCTTAACATTACGATGATAGTTATTATGAGTTTATGCATTTTGATGTACCGAAGGTTGTTCGGAGTCCCGGATGAGATCACGGACATGACGAGGAGTCTCGAAATGGTCGAGACGTAAAGATTGATATATTGGAAGCCTATGTTTGGACATAGGAAGTGTTCCGGGTGAAATCGGGATTTTACCGGAATACCGGGAGGGTTACCGGAACCCCCCGGGAGACTAATGGGCCTATTGGGCCTTAGTGGAAAAAGAGAAAAGGGACAGCCCATAGCTGGCCGGCGCCCCCCCTTTCCCCAAGTCCTAGTAGGACTAGGATAAGGGGCCGGCCCCCCCTTCTCTCTCCTTTCCCCCGAGAGTCCTAGTTGGAATAGGATTGGAGGGGGGAGTCCTACTCCCGGTGGGAGTAGGACTCCCCCTGCGCCTCCCTCTCCCTGGCCGGCCGGCCCCCCCTCCTCCAACCTTTATATACGGGGGCAGGGGACACCCCAAGACACACAAGTTGATCCTTGAGATCGTTCCTTAGCCGTGTGCGGTGCCCCCTGCCACCAAATTCCACCTCGATCATACCGTTACAGTGCTTAGGCGAAGCCCTGCGTCGGTAGTACATCAAGATCGTCATCACGCCGTCGTGCTGACGGAACTCTTCCTCGACGCTTTGCTGGATCGGAGCCCGAGGATCGTCATCGAGCTGAACGTGTGCTAAGAACTCGGAGGTGCCGGAGTGACGGTGCTTGGATCGGTCGGATCGGAAAGAAGACGTACGACTACTTCCTCTACGTTGTGTGATCGCTTCCGCAGTCGGTCTGCGTTGGTACGTAGACAACACTCTCCCCTCTCGTTGCTATGCATCACCATGATCTTGCGTGTGCGTAGGAATTTTTTTGAAATTACTGCGTTCCCCAACAGTGGTATCAGAGCCTAGGTTTTGTGGTTTGATGTTATTTGCACGAGTAGAACACAAGTGAGTTGTGGGCGATACAAGTCATACTGCCTACCAGCATGTCATACTTTGGTTCGGCGGTATTGTTGGGTGAGACAATCCGGACCAACCTTACGCGTACTCTTACGCGAGACCGGTTCCCTCGACGTGCTTTGCACATAGATGGCTTGCGGAAGACTGTCTCTCCAACTTTAGTTGAACCAAGTGTGACTATGCCCGGTCCTTGAGAAGGTTAAAACGGAGTCTATTTGACGAACTATCGTTGTGGTTTTGATGCGTAGGTGAGATGAGTTCTTACTTAAGCCCGTAGCAGCCACGTAAAACTTGCAACAACAAAGTAGAGGACGTCTAACTTGTTTTTGCAGGGCATGTTGTGATGTGATATGGTCAAGGCATGATGCTGATTTTATTGTATGAGATGATCATGTTTTGTAACCGAGTTATCGGCAACTGGCAGGAGCCATATGGTTGTCGCTTTATTGTATGCACTGCAATCGCGATGTAATGCTTTACTTTATTACTAAACGGTAGTGATAGTCGTGGAAGCATAAGATTGGCGAGACGACAACGATGCTACGATGGAGATCAAGGTGTCGCGCCGGTGACGATGGTGATCATGACGGTGCTTCGGAGATGGAGATCACAAGCACAAGATGATGATGGCCATATCATATCACTTATATTGATTGCATGTGATGTTTATCCCTTTTTATGCATCTTATCTTGCTTTGATTGACGGTAGCATTATAAGATGATCTCTCACTAAAATTATCAAGAAGTGTTCTCCCTGAGTATGCACCGTTGCCAAAGTTCGTCGTGCCCAGACACCACGTGATGATCGGGTGTGATAAGCTCTACGTCCAAATACAACGGGTGCAAAACAGTTGCACACGCAGAATACTCAGGTTATACTTGACGAGCCAAGCATATACAGATATGGCCTCGGAACACGGAGACCGAAAGGTCGAGCGTGAATCATATAGTAGATATGATCAACATAACGATGTTCACCATTGAAAACTACTCCATCTCACGTGATGATCGGTTATGGTTTAGTTGATTTGGATCACGTGATCACTTAGAAGATTAGAGGGATTCCTATCTAAGTGGGAGTTCCTAAGTAATTTGATTAACTGAACTTAAACTTATCATGAACTTAGTACCTGATAGTATCTTGCTTGTTTATGTTGATTGTAGATAGATGGCTCGTGCTATTGTTCCGTTGAATTTTAATGCGTTCCTTGAGAAAGCAAAGTTGAAAGATGATGGTAGCAATTACACGGACTGGGTCCGTAACCTGAGGATCATCCTCATTGCTGCACAGAAGAATTACGTCCTGGAAGCACCGCTGGGTGACAGGCCTGCTGCTGGAGCAACGCCAGATGTTATGAACGTCTGGCAGAGCAAAACTGATGACTACTCGATAGTTCAGTGTGCCATGCTTTACGGCTTAGAATCGGGACTTCAACGACGTTTTGAACGTCATGGAGCATATGAGATGTTCCAGGAGTTGAAGTTAATATTTCAAGCAAATGCCCGAATTGAGAGATATGAAGTCTCCAATAAGTTCTATAGCTGCAAGATGGAGGAGAACAGTTCTGTCAGTGAGCATATACTCAAAATGTCTGGGTATAATAATCACTTGATTCAGATGGGAGTTAATCTTCCAGATGACTGCGTCATTGACAGAATTCTCCAATCACTGCCACCAAGCTACAAGAGCTTCGTGATGAACTATAATATGCAAGGGATGAACAAGACTATTCCCGAGCTCTTCGCAATACTGAAAGCTGCGGAGGTAGAAATCAAGAAGGAGCATCAAGTGTTGATGGTTAGCAAAACCACTAGTTTCAAGAAAAAGGGCAAAGGGAAGAAGAAGGGAAACTTCAAGAAGAACAGCAAGCAAGTTGCTGCTCAGGAGAAGAAACCCAAGTCTGGACCTAAGCCTGAAACTGAGTGCTTCTACTGCAAGCAGACTGGTCACTGGAAGCAGAACTGCCCCAAGTATTTGGCAGATAAGAAGGATGGCAAAGTGAGCAAAGGTATATGTGATATACATGTTATTGATGTGTACCTTACTAGAGCTCGCAGTAGCACCTGGGTATTTGATACTGGTTCTGTTGCTAATATTTGCAACTCGAAACAGGGACTACGGAATAAGCGGACGCTAGCAAAGGACGAGGTGACGATGCGCGTGGGAAACGGTTCCAAAGTCGATGTGATCGCGGTCGGCACGCTACCTCTACATCTACCTTCGGGATTAATATTAGACCTAAATAATTGTTATTTGGTGCCAGCGTTGAGCATGAACATTATATCTGGATCTTGTTTAATGCGAGACGGTTATTCATTTAAATCAGAGAATAATGGTTGTTCTATTTATATGAGTAATATCTTTTATGGTCATGCACCTTTGAAGAGTGGTCTATTCTTGTTGAATCTCGAAGATAGTGATACACATATTCATAATGTAGAAGCCAAAAGATGCAAAGTTAATAATGATAGTGCAACTTATTTGTGGCACTGCCGTTTAGGTCATATCGGTGTAAAGCGCATGAAGAAACTCCATACTGATGGGCTTTTGGAACCACTTGATTATGAATCACTTGGTACTTGCGAACCGTGCCTCATAGGCAAGATGACTAAAACACCATTCTCCGGTACTATGGAGAGAGCAACGGATTTATTGGAAATCATACATACCGATGTATGTGGTCCGATGAATATTGAGGCTCGTGGCGGATATCGTTATTTTCTCACCTTCACAGATGATTTAAGCAGATATGGGTATATCTACTTAATGAAACATAAGTCTAAAACATTTGAAAAGTTCAAAGAATTTCAGAGTGAGGTTGAAAATCATCGTAACAAGAAAATAAAGTTTCTACGATCTGATCGTGGAGGAGAATATTTGAGTTACGAGTTTGGTGTACATTTGAAAAATTGTGGAATAGTTTCGCAACTCACGCCACCCGGAACACCACAACGTAATGGTGTGTCCGAACGTCGTAATCGTACTTTACTAGATATGGTGCGATCTATGATGTCTCTTACTGATTTACCGCTATCGTTTTGGGGTTATGCTTTAGAGACGGCCGCATTCACGTTAAACAGGGCACCATCAAAATCCGTTGAGACGACACCTTATGAACTATGGTTTGGTAAGAAACCAAAGTTGTCGTTTCTTAAAGTTTGGGGCTGCGATGCTTATGTGAAAAAGCTTCAACCTGATAAGCTCGAACCCAAATTGGAGAAATGTGTCTTCATAGGATATCCAAAGGAAACTATTGGATACACCTTCTATCACAGATCCGAAGGCAAGACTTTTGTTGCTAAATTCGGAAACTTTCTAGAGAAGGAGTTTCTCTCGAAAGAAGTGAGTGGGAGGAAAGTAGAACTTGACGAGGTAACTGTACCTGCTCCCTTATTGGAAAATAGTACATCACAGAAAACTGTTTCTGCGACACCTATACCAATGAGTGAGGAAGTTAATGATGATGATCATGAAGCTTCAGAACAAGATACTACTGAACCACGTAGATCAACCAGAGTGAGATCCGCACCAGAGTGATACGGTAATCCAGTTCTGGAAGTCATGATGCTAGATCATGATGAACCTACGAACTATGAAGAAGCGATGGTGAGCCCAGATTCCGCAAAGTGGCTTGAGGCCATGAAATCTGAGATGGGATCCATGTATGAAAACAAAGTATGGACTTTGGTTGACTTGCCCGATGATCGGCAAGCAATCGAGAATAAATGGATCTTCAAGAAAAAGACTGACGCTGACGGTAATATTACTGTCTATAAAGCTCGACTTGTCGCGAAAGGTTTTCGACAAGTTCAAGGAGTTGACTACGATGAGACCTTCTCACCCGTAGCGATGCTTAAATCCGTCAGAATTATGTTAGCAATTGCCGCATTTCATGATTATGAAATATGGCAGATGGATGTCAAAACTGCATTCCTGAATGGATTTCTGGAAGAAGAGTTGTATATGATACAACCAGAAGGTTTTGTCGATCCAAAGGGAGCTAACAAAGTATGCAAACTCCAGCGATCCATTTATGGACTGGTGCAAGCATCTCGGAGTTGGAATAAACGCTTTGATAGTGTGATCAAAGCATTTGGCTTTATACAGACTTTTGGAGAAGCCTGTATTTACAAGAAAGTGAGTGGGAGCTCTGTAGCATTTCTAATATTATATGTGGATGACATATTGCTGATTGGAAATGATATAGAATTTCTGGATAGCATAAAGGGATACTTGAATAAAAGTTTTTCGATGAAAGACCTCGGGGAAGCTGCTTACATATTAGGCATAAAGATCTATAGAGATAGATCAAAACGCTTAATTGGACTTTCACAGAGCACATACCTTGACAAAATTTTGAAGAAGTTCAAAATGGATCAAGCAAAGAAAGGGTTCTTGCCTGTGTTACAAGGTGTGAAGTTGAGTCAGACTCAATGCCCGACCACTGCAGAAGATAGAGAGAAAATGAAAGATGTTCCCTATGCTTCAGCCATAGGCTCTATCATGTATGCAATGCTGTGTACCAGACCTGATGTGTGCCTTGCTATAAGTTTAGCAGGGAGGTACCAAAGTAATCCAGGAATGGATCACTGGACAGCGGTCAAGAACATCCTGAAATACCTGAAAAGGACTAAGGATATGTTTCTCGTATATGGAGGTGACAAAGAGCTCACCGTAAGAGGTTACGTTGATGCAAGCTTTGACACTGATCCGGACGATTCTAAATCACAAACCGGATACGTGTTTACTTTAAACGGTGGAGCTGTCAGTTGGTGCAGTTCTAAACAAAGCGTCGTAGCGGGATCTACATGTGAAGCGGAGTACATAGCTGCTTCGGAAGCAGCAAACGAAGGAGTCTGGATGAAGGAGTTCATATCCGATCTAGGTGTCATACCTAGTGCATCGGGTCCAATGAAAATCTTCTGTGACAATACTGGTGCAATTGCCCTGGCAAAGGAATCCAGATTTCACAAAAGAACCAAACACATCAAGAGACGCTTCAACTCCATCCGGGATTTAGTCCAGGTGGGAGACATAGAGATTTGCAAGATACATACGGATCTGAACGTTGCAGACCCGTTGACTAAGACTCTTCCACGAGCAAAACATGATCAGCACCAAGGCTCCATGGGTGTTAGAATCATTACAGTGTAATCTAGATTATTGACTCTAGTGCAAGTGGGAGACTGAAGGAAATATGCCCTAGAGGCAATAATAAAGTTATTATTTATTTCCTTATATCATGATAAATGTTTATTATTCATGCTAGAATTGTATTAACTGGAAACATAATACATGTGTGAATACATAGACCAACAGAGTGTCACTAGTATGCCTCTACTTGACTAGCTCGTTAATCAAAGATGGTTATGTTTCCTAACCATGAACAAAGAGTTGTTATTTGATTAACGAGGTCACATCATTAGTTGAATGATCTGATTGACATGACCCATTCCATTAGCTTAGCACCCGATCGTTTAGTATGTTGCTATTGCTTTCTTCATGACTTATACATGTTCCTATAACTATGAGATTATGCAACTCCCGTTTACCGGAGGAACACTTTGGGTACTACCAAACGTCACAACGTAACTGGGTGATTATAAAGGAGTACTACAGGTGTCTCCAATGGTAGATGTTGGGTTGGCGTATTTCGAGATTAGGGTTTGTCACTCCGATTGTCGGAGAGGTATCTCTGGGCCCTCTCGGTAATGCACATCACATAAGCCTTGCAAGCACTGCAACTAATATGTTAGTTGTGAGATGATGTATTACGGAACGAGTAAAGAGACTTGCCAGTAACGAGATTGAACTAGGTATTGGATACCGACGATCGAATCTCGGGCAAGTAACATACCGATGACAAAGGGAACAACGTATGTTGTTATGCGGTCTGACCGATAAAGATCTTCGTAGAATATGTAGGAGCCAATATGGGCATCCAGGTCCCGCTATTGGTTATTGACCGGAGACGTGTCTCGGTCATGTCTACATTGTTCTCGAACCGTAGGGTCCGCACGCTTAACGTTACGATGACAGTTATTATGAGTTTATGCATTTTGATGTACCGAAGGTTGTTCGGAGTCCCGGATGAGATCACGGACATGACGAGGAGTCTCGAAATGGTCGAGACGTAAAGATTGATATATTGGAAGCCTATGTTTGGACATAGGAAGTGTTCCGGGTGAAATCGGGATTTTACCGGAATACCGGGAGGGTTACCGGAACCCCCCGGGAGACTAATGGGCCTATTGGGCCTTAGTGGAAAAAGAGAAAAGGGACAGCCCATAGCTGGCCGGCGCCCCCCCTTTCCCCAAGTCCTAGTAGGACTAGGATAAGGGGCCGGCCCCCCCTTCTCTCTCCTTTCCCCCGAGAGTCCTAGTTGGAATAGGATTGGAGGGGGGAGTCCTACTCCCGGTGGGAGTAGGACTCCCCCTGCGCCTCCCTCTCCCTGGCCGGCCGCCCCCCCCCCCCCTCCTCCAACCTTTATATACGGGGGCAGGGGACACCCCAAGACACACAAGTTGATCCTTGAGATCGTTCCTTAGCCGTGTGCGGTGCCCCCTGCCACCAAATTCCACCTCGATCATACCGTTACAGTGCTTAGGCGAAGCCCTGCGTCGGTAGTACATCAAGATCGTCATCACGCCGTCGTGCTGACGGAACTCTTCCTCGACGCTTTGCTGGATCGGAGCCCGAGGATCGTCATCGAGCTGAACGTGTGCTAAGAACTCGGAGGTGCCGGAGTGACGGTGCTTGGATCGGTCGGATCGGAAAGAAGACGTACGACTACTTCCTCTACGTTGTGTGATCGCTTCCGCAGTCGGTCTGCGTTGGTACGTAGACAACACTCTCCCCTCTCGTTGCTATGCATCACCATGATCTTGCGTGTGCGTAGGAAAATTTTCGAAATTACTGCGTTCCCCAACGGCATCGCCGTTCTGAGCTTGACTGGCACGTATATGGCGGTCTAGCCTAGTGTCGTGGCGGTAGACAGACGCAACCAACGCGAGATTCCCTGCCATGACCCGGTCAAGTAGATTGCTCCCGTCCCATGGATTTGAGGCGGGCACCGTCCAACCCAGCTTCAGTCCCCTACCTACCGCCCGTCCCTAAAAGCAGAAGTAGGAAAAAACTCAGCGACCCGCCTCACGTACCTCGCCGGTGTCGCCTCGATTCCTCCGCCCGCCCCGCCGGAAGCCACGCCCGGGCTGCGACGGAGATCGGGGGGCGAGCGAACGAACGAACGAGGGAGGAGAGGAAGGGGGGAGATTCGGGAGGGTGGGAGAGTGGCCTGACCTGCCTGCCTTGGATGGGATGAGATCTGCCTGCGCTGCGCGGGTCGAGGGAGAAGGAAGGAAGACGAGTGTGGGATGCGGATGCGATGCGAGAGCGACCACCTACCCCTCCTCGACCCCCTCGCGCCCGGTTAAATAAGAGTCGCACCGCAACCCATGGAGATAGACCCATAGCCATCGCCGGGCCTGGCGGCTCCCAAGCGCGCACCGCACCAGGGGTGGGTGGTGTTGGGAAACGTAGTAATTTCAAAAAATTCCTATGCACACGCAAGATCATGGTGATGCATAACAACGAGAGGGGAGAGTGTTGTCTACGTACCCTCGTAGACCGACTGCGGAAGCGTTGATGCAACGTAGAGGAAGTAGTCGTACGTCTTCCCGATCCGACCGATCCAAGTACCGTTACTCCGGCACCTCCGAGTTCTTAGCACACGTACAGCTCGATGACGCTCCCCGGGCTCCGATCCAGCAAAGCTTCGGGGATGAGTTCCGTCAGCACAATGGCGTGGTGACGATGATGATGTTCTACTGACGCAGGGCTTCGCCTAAGCACTGCAACAATATGACCGAGGTGGAATATGGTGGAGGGGGGCACCGCACACGGCTAAGGAACGATCACGAGGATCAATTGTGTGTCCTAGGGTGCCCCCTTGCTCCCGTATATAAAGGAGCCAAGGGGAGGGGGCGGCCGGCCAAGGAGGGCGCGCCAAGGGGGAGTCCTACTCCCACCGAGAGTAGGACTCCCTTCTTTCCTAGTTGGAGAAGGAGAAGGGGGGAAAGAGGTGGAAGAGAGGAAGGAAAAGGGGGGGGGGTGCCGCCCCCCTTCCCTTGTCCTATTTGGACTAGGAAGGGGAGGAGCATGCGGCCACCTCCTGCCTCCTTCTCTCTTCTCCCTCAAGGCCCATGTAGGCCCAATAACCCCCTGGGGGGTTCCGGTAACCCCCCGGTACTCCGGTAAAATGCCGATTTCACCCGGAACAATTCCGATGTCCAAATATAGGCTTCCAATATATCAATCTTTATGTCTCGACCATTTCGAGACTCCTCGTCATGTCCGTGATCACATCCGGGACTCCGAACTAACTTCGGTACATCAAAATGCATAAACTCATAATAACTGTCATCGTAACGTTAAGCGTGCGGACCCTACGGTTCGAGAACAATGTAGACATGACTGAGACAAATCTCCGATCAATAACCAACAGCGGGACCTGGATGCCCATATTGGCACCTACATATTCTACGAAGATCTTTATCGGTCAGACCGCATAACAACATACGTTGTTCCCTTTGTCATCGGTATGTTACTTGCCCGAGATTCGATCGTCGGTATCCAATACCTAGTTCAATCTCGTTACCGGCAAGTCTCTTTACTCGTTCTGTAATACATCATCTCGCAACTAACTCATTAGTTGCAATGCTTGCAAGGCTTAAGTGATGTGCATTACCGAGAGGGCCCAGAGATACCTCTCCGACAATCGGAGTGACAAATCCTAATCTCGAAATACGCCAACCCAACATGTACCTTTGGAGACACCTGTAGAGCTCCTTTATAATCACCCAGTTACGTTGTGACGTTTGGTAGCACACAAAGTGTTCCTCCGGCAAACGGGAGTTGCATAATCTCATAGTCATAGGAACATGTATAAGTCATGAAGAAAGCAATAGCAACATACTAAACGATCGGGTGCTAAGCTAATGGAATGGGTCATGTCAATCAGATCATTCATCTAATGATGTGATCCCGTTAATCAAATAACAACTCTTTGTCCATGGTTAGGAAACATAACCATCTTTGATTAACGAGCTAGTCAAGTAGAGGCATACTAGTGACACTCTGTTTGTCTATGTATTCACACATGTATTATGTTTCCGGTTAATACAATTCTAGCATGAATAATAAACATTTATCATGAAATAAGGAAATAAATAATAACTTTATTATTGCCTCTAGGGTATATTTCCTTCAGTCTCCCACTTGCACTAGAGTCAATAATCTAGTTCACATCGCTATGTGATTAACACCAATAGTTCACATCTTTATGTGATTGGTTCACATCTCCATGTGACTAACACCCAAAGGGTTTACTAGATTCAATAATCTAGTTCACATTGCTATGTGATTAACACCCAAAGAGTGATCATGTTTTGCTTGTGAGAGAAATTTAGTCAACGGGCCTGCCAAATTCAGATCCATATGTATTTTGCAAAATTCTACGTCTACAATGCTCTGCACGGAGCTACTCTAGCTGATTGCTCCCACTTTCAATATGTATCCAGATTGAGACTTAGAATCATCTGGATCAGTGTCAAAAACTTGCATCGACGTAACCTTTTACGATGAACCTTTTTGTCACGTCCATAATCGAGAAACATATCCTTATTTTACTAAGGATAATTCTGACCGCTGTCTAGTGATCTACTCCTAGATCACTATTGTACTCCCTTGCCAAATCAGTGCAGGGTATACAATAGATCTGGTATACAGCATGACATACTTTATAGAACCTATGGCCAAGGCATAGGGAATGACTTTCATTCTCTTTCTATCTTCTGCCGTGGTCGGGCTTTGAGTCTTACTCAACTTCACACCTTGTAATACAGGCAAGAACTCTTTCTTTGACTGCTCCATCTTGAACTATTTCAAAATCTTGTCAAGGTATGTACTCATTGAAAAAACTTATCAAGCGTCTTGATCTATTTCTATAGATCTTGGAGCTTAATATGTAAGCAGCTTCGCCGAAGTCTTTCTTTGAAAAACTCCTTTCAAACACTCCTTTATGCTTTACAGAATAATTCTACATTATTTGTGATCAACAATATGTCATTCACATATACTTATCAGAAATGCCGTAGTGCTCCCACTCACTTTTCTTGTAAATACAGGCTTCACCGCAAGTCTGTATAAAACTATATGCTTTGATCAACTCATCAAAGCGTATATTCCAACTCCGAGATGCTTGCACCAGTCCACAGATGGATCGCTGGAGCTTGCACATTTTGTTAGCACCTTTCGGATTGACAAAACCTTCTAGTTGCATCGTATACAACTCTTTTTTAATAAATCCATTAAGGAATTCAGTTTTGTTTATCCATTTGCCAGATTTCATAAAATGCAGCAATTGCTAACATGATTCGGACAGACTTAAGCATAGATACGAGTGAGAATCTCTCATCATAGTCAACACCTTGAACTTGTCGAAAACCTTTTGCGACAATTCTAGCTTTGTAGATAATAACACTACTATCAGCATCCGTCTTCCTCTTGAAGATCCATTTATTCTCAATTGCTTGCCGATCAGTGGGCAAGTCAACCAAAGTCCATACTTTGTTCTCATACATGGATCCCATCTCAGATTTCATGGCTTCAAGCCATTTTGCAGAATCCGGGCTCACCATCGCTTCTTCATAGTTCGTAGGTTCGTCATGGTCAAGTAGCATGACCTCCAGAACAAGATTACCATACCACTCTGGTGCGGATCTTACTCTAGTTTACCTATGAGATTCGGTAGTAACTTGATTTGAAGTTACATGATCATCATCATTAGCTTCCTCACTAATTGGCGTAGTAGTCACAAGAACAGATTTCTGTGATGAACTACTTTCCAATAAGGGCGAAGGTACAATTACCTTATCAAGTTTTCTACTTTCCTCCCACTCACTTCTTTCGAGAGAAACTCCTTCTCTAGAAAGTTTCGGAATTTAGCAACAAAAGTCTTGCCTTCGGATCTGTGATAGAAGGTGTATCCAATAGTTTCCTTTGGATATCCTATGAAGACACATTTCTCCGATTTGGGTTTGAGCTTATCAGGTTGAAACTTTTTCACATAAGCATTGCAACCTCAAACTTTAAGAAACGACAGCTTAGGTTTCTTGTCAAACCATAGTTCATACGGTGTCGTCTCAACGGATTTAGATGGTGCCCTATTTAACGTAAATGCAACTGTCTCTAATGCATAACCCCAAAACGATAGTGGTAGATCGGTAAGAGACATCATAGATCGCACCATATCTAATAAAGTACGGTTATGACGTTCAGACACACCATTACATTGTGGTGTTCCAGGTGGCGTGAGTAGTGAAACTATTTCACATTGTTTTTAACTGAAGGCCAAACTCGTAACTCAAATACTCTTCTCTACGATCAGATCGTAGAAACTTTATTTTCTTGTTATGATGATTTTTCACTTCACTCTGAAATTCTTTGAACTTTTCAAATGTTTCAGACTTATGTTTCATCAAGTAGATATACTCATATCTGCTCAAATCATCTATGAAGATCAGAAAATAATGATACCTGTCGCGAGCCTCAATATTTATCGGACCACATACATCAGTATGTATGATTTCCAACAAATCTGTTGCTCGCTCCATTGTTCCGAAGAACGGAGTTTTAGTCATCTTGCCCATGAGGCATGGTTCGCAAGCATCAACTGATTCATAATCAAGTGATTCCAAAAGCCCATCAGCATGGATTTTCTTCATGCGCTTTACACCAATATGACCTAAACTGCAGTGCCACATATAAGTTGCACTATCATTATTAACTTTGCATCTTTTGGTTTCAATATTATGATTATGTGTATCACTACGATCGAGATCCAACGAACTATTTTCATTGGGTGTGTAACCATATAAGGTTTTATTCATGTAAATAGAACAATAATTTATTCTCTTACTTAAATGAATAACCGTGTTACAATAAACATGATCAAATCATATTCATGGTCAACGCAAACACCAAATAACACTTATTTAGCTTCAACACTAATCCCGAAATTATAGGGAGTGTGCGATGATGATCATATCAATCTTGGAACCACTTGCAACACACATCGTCACTTCACCCTTAACTAGTCTCTATTTATTCTGTAACTCCCGTTTCGAGTTACTAATCTTAGCAACTGAACTAGTATCAAATATTGAGGGGTTGCTATAAACACTAGTAAAGTACACATCAATAAGATGTATATCAAATATACTTATGTTCACTTTGCCATCCTTCTTATCCGCCAATCACTTGGGGTAGTTCCGCTTCTAGTGACCAGTCCCTTTGCAGTAGAAGCACTTAGTCTCAGGCTTAGGACCAGACTTGGGCTTCTTCACTTGAGCAGCAACTTGCTTGCTGTTCTTCTTGAAGTTCCCCTTTTTCCCTTTGCCCTTTTCTCGAAACTAGTGGTCTTGTCAACCATCAACACTTGATGTTTTTCTTGATTTCTACCTTCGTTGATTTCAGCATCACGAAGAGCTTGGGAGTTGTTTCCGTTATCCCTTGCATATTATAGTTCATCACGAAGTTCTACTAACTTGGTGATGGTGACTAGAGAATTCTGTCAATCACTATTTTATCTGGAAGATTAACTCCCACTTGATTCAAGTGATTGTAGTACCCAGACAATCTGAGCACATGCTCACTAGTTGAGCGATTCTCCTCCATCTTTTAGCTATAGAACTTGTTGGAGACTTCATATCTCTCAACTCGGTTATTTGCCTGAAATATTAACTTCAACTCCTGGAACATCTCATATGCTCCATGACGTTCAAAACATCTTTGAAGTCCCGATTCTAAGCCATTAAGCATGGTGCACTAAACTATCAAGTAGTCATCATATTGAGCTAGCCAAACATTCATAACGTCTACATCTGCTCCTACAATAGGTCCGTCACCTAGCGGTGCATCAAGGACATAATTCTTCCGTGCAGCAATGAGGATAAACCTCAGATCATGGATCCAAACCGCATCATTTCTACTAACATCTTTCAACACAATTTTCTCTAGGAACATATCAAAATAAACACAGGGAAGCAACAACGCGAGCTATTGATCTACAACGTAATTTGCAAAATACTACCAGGACTAAGTTCATGATAAATTTAAGTTCAATTAATCATATTACTTAAGAACTCCCACTTAGATAGACATCCCTCTAATCCTCTAAGTGATTACGTGATCCAAATCAACTAAACCATGTCCGATCATCATGTGAGATGGAGTAGTTTCATAGGTGAACATCGCTATGTTGATCATATCTGCTATATGATTCACGCTCGACCTTTCGGCCTCCGTGTTCCGAGGCCATATCTGCATATGCTAGGCTCGTCAAGTTTAACCTGAGTATTCCGCGTGTGCAAAACTGGCTTGCACCCGTTGTAGATGGACGTAGAGCTTATCACACCCGATCATCACGTGGTGTCTGGGCACGACGAACTTTGGCAACGGTGCATACTCAGGGAGAACACTTCTTGATAATTTAGTGAGAGATCATCTTATAATGCTACCGTCAATCAAAGCAAGATAAGATGCATAAAAGATAAACATCACATGCAATCAATATAAGTGATATGATATGGACATCATCATCTTGTGCCTGTGATCTCCATCTCCGAAGCACCGTCATGATCACCATCGTCACCGGCGCGACACCTTGATCTCCATCGTAGCATCGTTGTCGTCTCGCCAATATTATGCTTCCACGACTATCGCTACCGCTTAGTGATAAAGTAAAGCATTACAGCGCGATTGCATTGCATACAATAAAGCGACAACCATATGGCTCCTGCCAGTTGCCGATAAATCGGTTACAAAACATGATCATCTCATACAATAAAATTTAGCATCATGTCTTGACCATATCACATCACAACATGCCCTGCAAAAACAAGTTAGACGTCTTCTACTTTGTTGTTGCAAGTTTTATGTGGCTGCTACGGGCTTAAGCAAGAACCAATCTTACCTACGCATCAAAACCACAACGATAGTTTGTCAAGTTGGTGCTGTTTTAACCTTCGCAAGGAGCGGGCGTGGCCACACTCGGTTCAACTAAAGTTGGAGAAACTGTCACCCGCAAGCCACCTCTATGCAAAGCACGTCGGGAGAACCGGTCTCGCGTAAGCGTACGCGTAATGTTGGTCCGGGCCGCTTCTTCCAACAATACCGCCGAACCAAAGTATGACATGCTGGTAAGCAGTATGACTTATATCGCCCACAACTCACTTGTGTTCTACTCGTGCATATAACATCAACATATAAAACCTAGGCTCCGATGCCACTGTTGGGAAACGTAGTAATTTCAAAAATTTCCTACGCACACGCAAGATCATGGTGATGCATAGCAACGAGAGGGGAGAGTGTTGTCTACGTACCCTCGTAGACTGACTGCGGAAGCATTGACGCAACGTAGAGGAAGTAGTCATACGTCTTCCCGATCCGACCGATCCAAGTACTGTTACTCCGGCACCTCTGAGTTCTTAGCACACGTACAGCTCGATGACGCTCCCCGGGCTCCGATCCAGCAAAGCTTCGGGGATGAGTTCCGTCAGCACAACGGCGTGGTGACGATGATGATGTTCTACTGACGCAGGGCTTCGACTAAGCACTGCAACAATATGACCGACGTGGAATATGGTGGAGGGGGCACCGCAAACGGCTAAGGAACGATCACGAGGATCAATTGTGTGTCCTAGGGTGCCCCCTTGCTCCCGTATATAAAGGAGCCAAGGGGAGGGGGCGGCCGGCCAAGGAGGGCGTGCCAAGGGGGAGTCCTACTCCCACCGGGAGTAGGACTCCCTTCTTTCCTAGTTAGAGAAGGAGAAGGGGGGAAAAAGGTGGAAGAGAGGAAGGAAAAGGGGGGGCGGCGCCCCCCTTCCCTTGTCCTATTCGGACTAGGAAGGGGAGGGGCGTGCGGCCACCTCCTGCCTCCTTCTCTCTTCTCCCTCAAGGCCCATGTAGGCCCAATAACCCCCTGGGGGGTTCCGGTAACCCCCCGGTACTCCGGTAAAATGCCGATTTCACCCGGAACAATTCCGATGTCAAAATATAGGCTTCCAATATATCAATCTTTATGTCTCGACCATTTCGAGACTCCTCGTCATGTATGTGATCACATCCGGGACTCCGAACTAACTTCGGTACATCAAAATGCATAAACTCATAATAACTGTCACCGTAACGTTAAGCGTGCGGACCCTACGGTTCGAGAACAATGTAGACATGACTGAGACAAATCTCCGATCAATAACGACCAGAGGGACCTGGATGCCCATATTGGCTCCTACATATTCTACGAAGATCTTTATCGGTCAGACCGCATAACAACATACGTTGTTCCCTTTGTCATCGGTATGTTACTTGCCCGAGATTCGATCGTCGGTATCCAATACCTAGTTCAATCTCGTTACCGGCAAGTCTCTTTACTCGTTCCATAATACATCACCTCGCAACTAACTCATTAGTTGCAATGCTTGCAAGGCTTAAGTGATGTGCATTGCCGAGAGGGCCTAGAGATACCTCTCCGACAATCGGAGTGACAAATCCTAATCTCGAAATACGCCAACCCAACATGTACCTTTGGAGACACCTGTAGAGCTCCTTTATAATCACCCAGTTACGTTGTGACGTTTGGTAGCACACAAAGTGTTCCTCCGGCAAACGGGAGTTGCATAATCTCATAGTCATAGGAACATGTATAAGTCATGAAGAAAGCAATAGCAACATACTAAACGATCGGGTGCTAAGCTAATGGAATGGGTCATGTCAATCAGATCATTCATCTAATGATGTGATCCCGTTAATCAAATAACAACTCTTTGTCCATGGTTAGGAAACATAACCATCTTTGATTAACGAGCTAGTCAAGTAGAGGCATACTAGTGACACTCTGTTGGTCTATGTATTCACACATGTATTATGTTTCCGGTTAATACAATTCTAGCATGAATAATAAACATTTATCATGATATAAGGAAATAAATAATAACTTTATTATTGCCTCTAGGGCATATTTCCTTCAGGTGGGTGGTGGGTGGGTTTAGGGTCTCTGACGCGCGGGCCAGGTCGCCTGGCAAGGCTGCCCCACGCGGCGTCTGGTGAGTGGGAACCAAAGTTTGCGCTGACGGGGGCAGAGGGAAGGCGGGTCCTATTTGGCCTTTGCTGCTGATCCTCAAAAATAGAAAAAAACAATTGGTGTCTGCTACTCGTGCGGCTTGCGGCTGCTCTGCGATGGCGTCAGCACGGGGTCACCCGTGAAAAGACTCTCCCGTATCGGCTAAATTTCGTGTTTTGACCCTTTTCTGAAACTTATTTGAGATTTGACCCCAGTTCGTAAAAATTTCGGGATCTGACCCTTTTTCCTACCGCCATTGTCTCTGGCGGTAAGGTTTAACTGTCTATCGCCAGATTCTGGCGGTAGGCTTTGACTGCGCCGTAACGGACATCTAACATGGAAAATACTCTACCGCCAGTATCCTTGGGGGTAGCCCATTATACCCTACCGCCAGGGTGCTTGACGATAGGAGCCTAATAAAATGTCAAAGCCCGTGGCAGCTAAAGCTGCGCTGCATTGCACTGCTCCATAAAGTGTGCTACTTTACAATACTAAAAAATAAGATAGATGTTGCATGTATGGGGATGGGTGAATGAATGAGTTGCATGCCATGGATGTGCTGCATGCATTGAGTGCTGTGTGCATGGGAGCGCGAGCACACAACAGCGGCAAGTTGCAGGCTAGTAGAATTTTATATGCTCTCTCTTATGCACTCTCTCTCTCTCGTGCATGAGACTACTAGGTTACTAGGCTACTGTAGATTATTCAGATTGGCAGGGAGTGTGAAATTTGGCTAGAAGACCATACCGCCAAATACCTTGGCGGTAGGGTTGCATTGCCTACCGCCAATGACTATGGCGGTAGGGTCTTTTTCGTATTAAACGGGCGTGACGGTGCCGTCAAGTCCTACCATCAGAGACCCTGGCGGTAGGTTATGCAACCCTACCGCCATGGACCCTGGCGGTAGCAAAAGGGTCAGATCCCGAAATTTTTACAAACTGGGGTCAGATCTCGAATAACTTTCAATAAAGGGTCAAAACATCAAATTTAGCCTCCCGTATCTAGGCTAAGCGGACCACATGATTTGATTTCAAATCCAGGTTCAATTCCCAATGCAGATCTGGCTGTGAACAGTGCAGACTTCAGATATGCCAACAACTATACTACATACGTACGTGTCTGCCGATGTTCACGGTCTGATTATCACTACTCCTATAAGGCCAACTCCACAGCATGACCCTAAACGGACGTCCGGTTTGGCCGGATTTTGTCCCTTTAAGGCGGCAATGGGTTCGCCCATGTCCGCATTCGTCTGTTGGGTCGTGGGTGCGCCCAACGCGCGGCCGCACACCAAATCATGTCTGGGGTGGACGTGATTAAAGAAAACAAAAAAAACTTACCTAAAAAGGTAAATAAACGCAGTTAAAAAAAACTTAAAACATATTTAGGGGTCACGGCCACAAAACCGCCCAGTTTCACGGTCCACTTAAACGGCCCAGTTCCATAATTAACATAAAAATAAAATAAAAAATGATGCTCGCGCGCTCCTGCCGCTCCCATCGATGTCGTGGCCATCGCCGTCTTCAATGGCCGCCGGTGTCGTCGTCGTCGCTGACGAGGTCGACGTAGTCCGGCAGCATCCACAGGTGGGCCGGCGGTCCGTGGTGCACGGGGGCGGCGGGCTGGAAGGTGGCAGGTGCCTGCACCACCTCCTCCCGTGGCGAGGCGTCCCGCTCCAGTGACCGCGGCGGCGTGGGGCACCACTTCACGCCCCCCACGGCGTCCGCCATCTGCTCTGCAGTGCACGACCAACTCCACCCCTGGCCCACAGGCCCGGGTGGAACGCGGCCACCGGCGGCTCCTCCACCACCTCCTCCTTCGGCACCATCTCCAGCTCGGGGATGGCAACGTCGCCGGCCGAGGAGAGGGCCGTCATCTCCTCGAGGCCCTCCCATTGGCGCTCGTCGTGCGTGTGCATGGAGTCCTCCAGCACACGTGCCATGAGACGGGCCTCCTCCTCCGCTGTCATGCGAGGAGGTGGGGCTGGCGATGGAGATGAGACGGGCCTCGAGGAGTCATGGAGGGGCCATGGCGGGCACCCTCCTCACCTCCGGAAACACCCATCCCGAGGTAGAGGAGTCCACGCTCCTCAATGTACTGGTATGCCTCCAGCGAGCCTCCAGGCATCATGGAGGGGCCATCGCGGGCACCCTCCTCACCTCCGAAAACACCCATCCTGAGGTAGAGGAGTCCGCGCTCCTCCATCGCCTTCTCCCTCCTTTCCGTGTTCTCATACCACTCGTTTCCTCCGTCAACGATGCAGTCACCCTGCTCCAGGTGTGCCGCGAGCGTTGCGATGGTCTGGTCAACCGGAGCGCCGGCCTTGACAAGCATGATGACGACACGTGGCTTCTGAATGGAGTTGACGAAGGATGCAGGGTCATGGAAACCGTAGAGAGGAAGGTTTCCTTCTAGCTTGGCATGCTGAACGGTCTCATCGACCTTGGAGGTGGTCCTGTGTAGACAGAGATGGGGAAGCCTTTCTCTGCAATGTTGAGGGCAAGGTTCTGCCCCATGACGGCGAGGCCAGCAAGACCAATTCTGGTGAGAGCCATCTTGTACCTGAAAAAGATATGCACCAAACACAAAGTCAGTTAGATAATTTATTTATGCATGTCTTACTAGAAAGGATAAAAGCCTGTCTATAGAGGCCAAATGATGATGCGTATGCACTAGACGCAAGAACAAGCTTCACTCTGACAAATTGTTTGCAGCGAACAGAGGTTCCAGACAGTAGCCAACGGATAACTGAATGTGAGGTTACAAATGTCAATCAGAGTAGATGCAATCAGTATTAGATGCTATGTTCACTGGATAGATGCAGCAAGGCGGACATGTCAAATTCAAATCCATAACCAACTACAGCCTACTCTTTTATGGTCTACGGCAACATAGTTCACTAGGAAATCAGAATCGCATCGAACAGCGCCGCCGATTTGATTGAGCGAGCCACATGATGATTTGCTCAATAAACCGATAGTATACTGCAACATAATCCATAGTCCGGGTCAATCAGCCATGACCCGCGAGGCCAAGACAGCGCAGCTCAGGCACAAATCCCATGCTGGCTGCTCAGGAACATACTACAACAGCTACTAGCACTGAGATGCTCAAAACATAGCACAGTTATCATCCAGCGTCGATCATATGGTGGCATGGTTTCAGCTACAGCCACCATCACGCAGAAACAACAAGAAAAAAAGCAGAAAAAAACAGGGTACCCCTGCATTCTCAACTACAGGCTACAGCTACTTGTAGAAACACATGATACAGTAGCTGATGATGCTACCTACAGATGAGCTATGTCCCTGCCTGTCGGGCAATTCATGCTACCGCAGGACCAACTGAAGTAGCATCGCCGTTCTGAGCTTGACTGGCACGTATATGGCGATCTAGCCTAGTGTCGTGGCGGTAGACAGACGCAACCAACGCGAGATTCCCTGCCATGACCCGGTCAAGTAGATTGCTCCTGACCCATGGATCTGAGGCGGGCACCGTCCAACCCAGCTTCGGCCCCCTACCTATCGCCCGTCCCTAAAAGCAGAAGTAGGAAAAAACTCGGTGACCCGCCTCACGTACCTCGCCGGTGTCGCCTTGATTCCTCTGCCTGCCCCGCTGGAAGCCATGCCCGGGCTGCGACGGAGATCAGGGGGCGAGCGAACGAACGAACGAGGGGGGAGAGGAAGGGGGGAGAGTGGCCTGACCTGCCTGCCTTGGATGGGATGAGATCTGCCTGCGCTGCGCGGGTCGAGGGAGAAGGAAGGAAGACGAGCGTGGGATGCGGATGCGATGCGAGAGCGACCACCTACCCCTCCTCGACCCCCCTCGCGCCCGGTTAAATAAGAGTCGCACCGCACCCCGTGGAGATAGACCCATAGCCGTCGCCGGGCCTGCGGCTCCCAAGCGCGCACCGCACGAGGGGTGGGTGGGTGGTGGGTGGGTTTAGGGTCTCTGACGCGCGGGCCAGGTCGCCTGGCAAGGTTGCCCCACGCGGCGTCTGGTGAGTGGGAACCAAAGTTTGCGCTGACGGGGGCAGAGGGAAGGCGGGTCCTATTTGGCCTCTGCTGCTGATCCTCAAAAATAGAAAAAAAAAACAATTGGCGTTTGCTACTCGTGCGGCTTGCGGCTGCTCTGCGATGGCGCCAGCACGGCATCACCCGTGAAAAGACTCCCCCGTATCGGCTAAATTTCGTGTTTTGACCCTTTTCTGAAACTTATTTGAGATTTGACCTCAGTTCGTAAAAAATTTGGGATCTGACCCTTTTTCCTACCGCCATTGTCTCTGGCGGTAAGGTTTAACTGTCTACCGCCAGAGATTCTGGCGGTAGGCTTTGACTGCGCCGTAACGGACATCTAACGTGGAAAATACTCTATCGCCAGTATCCTTGGGGGTAGCCCATTATACCCTACCGCCAGGGTGCTTGACGATAGGAGCCTAATAAAATGTCAAAGCCCGTGGCAGCTAAAGCTGCGCTGCATTGCACTGCTCCATAAAGTGTGCTAGTTTACAATACTAAAAAATAAGATAGATGGTGCATGTATGGGGATGGCTGAATGAATGAGCTGCATGCCATGGATGTGCTGCATGCATTGAGTGCTGTGTGCATGGGAGCGCGAGCACACAACAGCGGCAAGTTGCAGGCTAGTAGAATTTTAATTACGCGCTCTCTCTCTCGTGCATGAGACTACTAGGTTACTGGGCTACTGTAGTTTATTCAGATTGGCAGGGAGTGTGAAATCTGGCTAGAAGACCATACCGCCAAATACCTTGGCGGTAGGGTTGCATTGCCTACCGCCAATGACTATGGCGGTAGGGTCTTTTTCGTATTAAACGGGCGTGACGGTGCCGGCAAGTCCTACCGTCAGAGACCCTGGCGGTAGGTTATGCAACCCTACCGCCATAGACCCTGGCGGTAGCAAAAGGGTCAGATCCCGAAATTTTTACAAACTGGGGTCAGATCTCGAATAACTTTCAGTAAAGGGTCAAAACATCAAATTTAGCCTCCCGTATCTAAGCTAAGCGGACCACATGATTTGATTTCAAATCCAGGTTCAATTCCCAACCCAGATCTAGCTGTGAATAGTGCAGACTTCAGATATGCCAACAACTGTACTATATACGTACGTGTCTGCCGATGTTCACGGTCTGATTGTCACTACTCCTATAAGGCCAACTCCACAGCATGACCCTAAACGGACGTCCGGTTTGGCCGGATTTTGTCCCTTTAAGGCGGCAATGGGTTCGCCCATGTCCGCGTTCGTCCGTTGGGTCTGTTGGGGAACGTTGCAGAAAACAAAAAATTTCCTACGGTTTCACCAAGATCCATCTATGAGTTCATCTAGCAACGAGTGATAGGATTGCATCTACATACCTTTGTAGATCACGCGCGGAAGCGTTCAAAGAACGGGGATGAGGAAGTCGTACACAACGTGATCCAAATCACCGGAGATCCTAGCGCCGAACGGACGGCACCTCCGCGTTCAACACACGTACGGTCAGCATGACGTCTCCTCCTTCTTGATCCAGCAAGGGGGAAGGAGAAGTTGATGAAGATCCAGCAGCACGACGGCGTGGTGGTGGATGCAGGGCGTCACAGTAGCAGGGCTTCGCCTTATACTACGAGAGAGAGAGAGAGAGAGGTGTAGCAGGGGAGAGGGAGGCACCAGGGCTCAAGGTGCAGCTGCCCCCTCCCTCCCCATCATATATATAGGCTCCCCTAGGGGGGCGCCGGCCCTAGGAGATGAGATCTCCTAGGGGGGGCGGCGGCTAGGGCTGGAGTGGCCCCCAAGGCAAGGTGGGGCGCCCCCCACCCCTAGGGTTCCAACCCTAGGCGCATGGGGTGGGCCTAGGGGGGCGCACCAGCCCACTATGGGCTGGTTCCCCTCCCCACTTTGGCCCATGGGGCCCTCCGGGATGGGTGGCCCCACCCGGTGGACCCCCGGGACCCTTCCGGTGGTCCCGGTACAATACCGGTGACCCCGAAACTTGTCCCGATGGCCGAAACAGCACTTCCTATATATAATTCTTTACCTCCGGACTATTCCGAAACTCCTCGTGACGTCCGGGATCTCATCCGGGACTCCGAACAACATTCGGGTTACTGCATATACATATCTTCACAACCCTAGCGTCACCGAACCTTAAGTGTGTAGACCCTACGGGTTCGGGAGACATGCAGACATGACCGAGACGACTCTCCGGTCAATAACCAACAGCGGGATCTGGATACCCATGTTGGCTCCCACATGCTCCTCGATGATCTCATCGGATGAACCACGATGTCGAGGATTCAAGCAACCCCGTATTCAATTCCCTTTGTCAATCGGCATGTTACTTGCCCGAGATTCGATCGTCGGTATCCCAATACCTTGTTCTCGTTACCGGCAAGTCACTTTACTCGTACCGTAATGCATGATCCCATGACCAGACACTTGGTCACTATGAGCTCATAATGATGATGCATTACCGAGTGGGCCCAGTGATACCTCTCCATCATACGGAGTGACAAATCCCAGTCTTGATCCATGTCAACCCAACAGACACTTTTGGAGATACCCGTAGTATACCTTTATAGTCACCCAGTTACGTTGTGACGTTTGGTACACCCAAAGCACTCCTACGGCATCCGGGAGTTACACGATCTCATGGTCTAAGGACAGGATACTTGACATTGGAAAAACTCTAGCAAACGAACTATACGATCTTGTGCTATGTTTAGGATTGGGTCTTGTCCATCACATCATTCTCCTAATGATGTGATCTCATTATCAATGACATCCAATGTCCATAGTCAGGAAACCATGACTATCTGTTGATCAACGAGCTAGTCAACTAGAGGCTTACCAGGGACATGTTGGTGTCTGTTATTCACACGTGTATTACGATTTCCGGATAACACAATTATAGCATGAATAAAGACAATTATCATGAACAAGGAAATATAATAATAATACTTTATTATTGCCTCTAGGGCATATTTCCAATAGTCTCCCACTTGCACTAGAGTCAATAATCTAGTTACATTGTGATGAATCGAACACCCATGGAATTCTGGTGTTGATCATGTTTTGCTCTAGGGAGAGGTTTAATCAACAGATCCGCTACATTCAGGTCCGTATGCACTTTACAAATCTCTATGTCTCCATCTTGAACATTTTGACGAATGGAGTTGAAGCGACGCTTGATGTGCCTTGTCTTCTT
This sequence comes from Triticum monococcum, assembly GCA_034509565.1. NCBI lineage: Eukaryota > Viridiplantae > Streptophyta > Magnoliopsida > Poales > Poaceae > Triticum > Triticum monococcum. The sequence continues at coordinate 5,546,891 of CM067847.1, read as the reverse complement.
GTGAAACCTGGGCTCCTTGGCAAGTGCAATGGCTCCAGTGTTATCACAGAAGAGTTTGATTGGCCCCGACGCATTGGGTATGACTCCTAGGTCGGTGATGAACTCTTTCACCCAAATTGCTTCATGCGCTGCCTACGAGGCTGCCATGTACTCCGCTTCACATGTAGATCCCGCCACGACGCTCTGCTTGCAACTGCACCAGCTTACTGCCCCACCATTCAAAATATACACGTATCCGGTTTGTGACTTTGAGTCATCCAGATCTGTGTCGAAGCTAGCGTCGACGTAACCCTTTACGACGAGCTCTTCGTCACCTCCATAAACGAGAAACATTTCCTTAGTCCTTTTCAGGTACTTCAGGATATTCTTGACCGCTGTCCAGTGTTCCTTGCCGGGATTACTTTGGTACCTTCCTACCAAACTTACGGCAAGGTTTACATCAGGTCTGGTACACAGCATGGCATACATAATAGAACCTATTGCTGAGGCATAGGGGATGACACTCATCTCTTCTATATCTTCTGTCGTGGTCGGACATTGAGCTGAGCTCAATTTCACACCTTGTAACACAGGCAAGAACCCCTTCTTAGACTAATCCATATTAAACTTCTTCAATATCTTATCAAGGTATGTGCTTTGTGAAAGACCTATGAGGCGTCTCGATCTATCTCTATAGATCTTGATGCCTAATATATAAGCAGCTTCTCCAAGGTCCTTCATTGAAAAACTCTTATTCAAGTAGGCCTTAATGCTGTCCAAGAGTTCTATATCATTTCCCATCAAAAGTATGTCATCTACATATAATATGAGAAATGCTACATAGCTCCCACTCACTTTCTTGTAAACGCAGGCTTCTCCATAAGTCTGTGTAAACCCAAACGCTTTGATCATCTCATCAAAGTGAATGTTCCAACTCCGAGATGCTTGCACCGGCCCATAAATTGAGCGTTGGAGCTTGCACACCTTGTCAGCATTCTCAGGATCGACAAAACCTTCCGGCTGCATCATATACAATTCTTCCTTAAGGAAACCATTAAGGAATGCCGTTTTGACGTCCATTTGCCATATCTCATAATCATAGTATGCGGCAATTGCTAACATAATTCGGACGGACTTCAGCTTCGCTACCGGTGAGAAAGTCTCATCGTAGTCAACCCCTTGAACTTGTCGATAACCCTTAGCGACAAGCCGAGCTTTATGGATGGTCACATTACCATCCACGTCTGTCTTCTTCTTAAAGATCCATTTATTTTCTATGGCTCGCCGATAATCGGGCAAGTCAGTCAAAGTCCATACTTCGTTTTTATACATGGATCCTATCTCGGATTTCATGGCTTCCAGCCATTTGTCGGAATCCGGGCCCGCCATCGCTTCTTCATAGTTCGAAGGTTCACCGTTGTCTAACAACATGATTTCCAAGACAGGGTTGCCGTACCACTCTGGTACGGAATGTGTCCTTGTGGACCTACGAATTTCAGTAGGAGCTTGATCAGAAGTATCTTGATCACCATCATTAACTTCCTCTCTAGTCGGTGCAGGCACCTCAGGAACATTTTCTTGAGTTGCGCCCTTTTCCGGTTCAAGAGGTAATACTTCATCAAGTTCTACTTTCCTCCCACTTACTTCTTTAAAGAGAAACTCTTTCTCCAGAAAGGATCCATTCTTGGCAACAAAGATCTTGCCTTCGGATCTGAGGTAGAACGTATACCCAATAGTTTCTTTAGGGTATCCTATGAAGACGCATTTTTCCGACTTGGGTTCGAGCTTTTCAGGTTGAAGTTTCTTGACATAAGCATCGCATCCCCAAACTTTTAGAAACGACAACTTAGGTTTCTTCCCAAACCATAACTCATACGGTGTCGTCTCAACGGATTTCGACGGAGCCCTATTTAAAGTGAATGCGGCAGTCTCTAAAGCATATCCCTAAAAATATAGCAGTAAATTGGTAAGAGACATCATAGATCGCACCATATCTAATAGAGTGCGATTACGACGTTCGGACACACCATTACGCTGAGGTGTTCCAGGCGGCGTGAGTTGTGAGACTATTCCACATTTTCTTAAATGTGTGCCAAATTCGTGACTCAAGTATTCTCCTCCACGATCTGATCATAGGAACTTGATTTTTTGTCACGTTGATTCTCAACCTCACTCTGAAATTCCTTGAACTTTTCAAAGGTTTCAGACTTGTGTTTCATTAAGTAGACATACCCATATCTACTCAAGTCATCAGTGAGGGTGAGAACATAACGATAGCCACCGCGAGCCTCAACGCTCATTGGACCGCACACATCAGTATGTATGATTTCCAATAAGTTGGTTGCTCGCTCCATTGTTCCTGAGAACGGAGTCTTGGTCAGTTTACCCATGAGGCATGGTTCGCACGTGTCAAATGATTCATAATCAAGAGACTCTAAAAGTCCATCCGCATGGAGCTTCTTCATGCGTTTGACACCTATGTGACCAAGGCGGCAGTGCCACAAGTATGTGGGACTATCATTATCAACCTTACATCTTTTGGTACTCACACTATGAACATGTGTAGCATTACGCTCGAGATTCATTAAGAATAAACCATTCACCATCGGAGCATGACCATAAAACATATCTCTCATATAAATAGAACAACCATTATTCTCAGATTTAAATGAGTAGCCATCTCATATCAAACGAGATCCCGATACAATGTTCATGCTCAAACTCGGTACTAAATAACAATTATTGAGGTTTAAAACTAATCTCGTAGGTAAATGAAGAGGCAGCGTGCCGATGGCGATCACATCGACCTTGGAACCATTCCCGACGCGCATCGTCACCTCGTCCTTCGCCAGTCTCCGCTTATTCCGCAGCTCCTACTTTGAGTTACAAATGTGAGCAACTGCATCGGTATCAAATACCCAAGAGCTACTATGAGTACTGGTAAGGTACACATCAATTACATGTATATCACATATACCTTTCGTTTTGCCGGCCTTCTTGCCCGCTAAGTATTTGGGGCAGTTCCGCTTCCAGTGACCACTTCCCTTGCAATAAAAGCACCCAGTCTCGGGCTTGGGTCCATTCTTTGGCTTCTTCCCGGTAGCTTGCTTACCGGGCGCGGCAACTCCCTTGACGTCCTTCTTGAAGTTCTTTTTACCCTTGCCCTTCTTGAACTTAGCGGTTTTATTCACCATCAACACATGATGTTCCTTCTTGACTTCTACCTCTGCTGATTTCAGCATTGAAAATAACTCAGGAATGGTCTTTTCCATCCCCTGCATATTGAAGTTCATCACAAAGCTCTTGTAGCTTGGTGGAAGCGACTGGAGGATTCTGTCAATGACCACATCATCCGGGAGATTAACTCCCAGCTGAGTCAAGCGGTTATGTAACCCAGACATAGTGAGTATGTGCTCACTGACAGAACTATTTTCCTCCATCTTACAGCTGAAGAACTTGTCGGAGACTTCATATCTCTCGACCCGGGCATGAGCTTGAAAAACCATTTTCAGCTCTTCGAACATCTCATATGCTCTATGTCTCTCAAAACGCTTTTGGAGCCCCGGCTCTAAGCTGTAGAGCATGCCGCACTGAACGAGGGAGTAGTCATCAACAGTGTCTGCCAAGCGTTCATAACGTCTTGGTTCTGTGGGACGGGTGCGTCACCTAGCGGTGCTTGTGGGACATATTCTTTCTTGACAGCTATGAGGATGATCCTAAGGTTCCGTACCCAGTCCGTGTAGTTGCTGCCATCGTCTTTCAGCTTGGTTTTCTCTTGGAACGCGTTGAAGTTGAGGACTACGTTGGCCAATTGATCTACAAGACATATTGTAAAGATTTTAGACTAAGTTCATGATAATTAAGTTCATCTAATCAAATTATTCAATGAACTCCCACTTAGATAGACATCCCTCTTCTAGTCATCTAAGTATAACATGATCCGAGTCAACTAGGCCGTGTCCGATCATCACGTGAGACGGACTAGTCAACGTCGGTGAACATCTTCATGTTGATCGTATCTTCTATACGACTCATGCTTGACCTTTCGGTCTTCTGTGTTCCGAGGCCATGTCTGTACATGCTAGGCTCGTCAAGTCAACCTAAGTGTTTGCATGTGTAAATCTGTCTTACACCCGCTGTATGTGAACGTTAGAATCTATCACACCCGATCATCACGTGGTGCTTCGAAACAACGAACTGTCGCAACGGTGCACAGTTAGGGGGAACACTTTCTTGAAATTATTATGAGGGATCATCTTATTTACTACCGTCGTTCTAAGTAAACAAGATGCAAAACATGATAAACATCACATGCAATCAAATAATAATAGTGACATGATATGGCCAATATCACATAGCTCCTTTGATCTCCATCTTGGGGCTCCATGATCATCTTGTCACCGGCATGACACCATGATCTCCATCATTGTGTCTCCATGAAGTTGCTCGCCAGCTATTACTTCTACTACTATGGCTAACGCGTTTAGCAATAAAGTAAAGTAATTTACATGACGTTTCTCAATGACACGCAGGTCATATAAAAAATAAAGACAACTCCTATGGCTCCTGCTGGTTGTCATACTCATCGACATGCAAGTCGTGATTCCTATTACAATAGCATGAACATCTCATACATCACATATATATATCATTCATCATTCATCACAACTTTGGCCATATCATATCACAAAGCACTTGCTGCAAAAACAAGTTAGACGTCCTCTAATTGTTGTTGCAAGTTTTACGTGGCTGCATTAGGGTTCTAGAAAGAACGTTTTCTTACCTACGTGAAAGCCACAACGTGATTTGTCAACTTCTATTTACCCTTCATAAGGACCCTTTTCATCGAATATGCTCCAACTAAAGTAGGAGAGACAGACACCCGCCAGCCACCTTATGCAACTAGTGCATGTTAGTCGGTGGAACCAGTCTCACGTAAGCGTACGTGTAAGGTTGGTCCGGGCCACTTCATCCCACAATACCGTTGAAGCAAGATAAGACTAGTAGCGGCAAGAAAGTTGACAACATCTACGCCCACAACAAATTGTGTTCTACTCGCGCAAGAAGAACTACGCATAGACCTAGCTCATGATGCCACTGTTGGGGAACGTTGCAGAAAACAAAAAATTTCCTACGGTCTCACCAAGATCCATCTATGAGTTCATCTAGCAACGAGTGATAGGATTGCATCTACATACCTTTGTAGATCACGCGCGGAAGCGTTCAAAGAACGGGGATGAGGAAGTCGTACACAACGTGATCCAAATCACCGGAGATCCTAGCGCCGAACAGACGGCACCTCCGCGTTCAACACACGTATGGTCAGCGTGACGTCTCCTCCTTCTTGATCCAGCAAGGGGGGAGGAGAAGTTGATGAAGATCCAGCAGCACGACGGCGTGGTGGTGGATGCAGGGCGTCACAGTAGCAGGGCTTCGCCTTATACTACGAGAGAGAGAGAGAGAGAGAGAGAGAGGTGTAGCAGGGGAGAGGGAGGCGCCAGGGCTCAAGGTGCGGCTGCCCCCTCCCTCCCCCTCATATATATAGGCTCCCCTAGGGGGGCGCCGGCCCTAGGAGATGAGATCTCCTAGGGGGGCGACGGCCAGGGCTGGAGTGGCCCCCAAGGCAAGGTGGGGCGCCCCCCCACCCCTAGGGTTCCAACCCTAGGCGCATGGGGTGGGCCTAGGGGGGCGCACCAGCCCACTATGGGCTGGTTCCCCTCCCCACTTTGGCCCATGGGGCCCTCCGGGATGGGTGGCCCCACCCGGTGGACCCCCGGGACCCTTCCGGTGGTCCCGGTACAATACCGGTGACCCCGAAACTTGTCCCGATGGCCGAAACAGCACTTCCTATATATAATTCTTTACCTCCGGACTATTCCGAAACTCCTCGTGACGTCCGGGATCTCATCCGGGACTCCGAACAACATTCGGGTTACTGCATATATATATCTTCACAACCCTAGCGTCACCGAACCTTAAGTGTGTAGACCCTACGGGTTCGGGAGACATGCAGACATGACCGAGACGACTCTCCGGTCAATAACCAACAGCGGGATCTGGATACCCATGTTGGCTCCCACATGCTCCTCGATGATCTCATCGGATGAACCACGATGTCGAGGATTCAAGCAACCCCGTATTCAATTCCCTTTGTCAATCGGCATGTTACTTGCCCGAGATTCGATCGTCGCTATCCCAATACCTTGTTCTCGTTACCGGCAAGTCACTTTACTCGTACCGTAATGCATGATCCCGTGACCAGACACTTGGTCACTATGAGCTCATAATGATGATGCATTACCGAGTGGGCCCAGTGATACCTCTCCGTCATACGGATGACAAATCCCAGTCTTGATCCATGTCAACCCAACAGACACTTTCAGAGATACCCGTAGTATACCTTTATAGTCACCCAGTTACGTTGTGACGTTTGGTACACCCAAAGCACTCCTACGGCATCCGGGAGTTACACGATCTCATGGTCTAAGGAAAGGATACTTGACATTGGAAAAACTCTAGCAAACGAACTATACGATCTTGTGCTATGTTTAGGATTGGGTCTTGTCCATCACATCATTCTCCTAATGATGTGATCTCATTATCAATGACATCCAATGTCCATAGTCAGGAAACCATGACTATCTGTTGATCAACGAGCTAGTCAACTAGAGGCTTACCAGGGACATGTTGGTGTCTGTTATTCACACGTGTATTACGATTTCCGGATAACACAATTATAGCATGAATAAAGACAATTATCATGAACAAGGAAATATAATAATAATACTTTTATTATTGCCTCTAGGGCATATTTCCAAAAGTCTCCCACTTGCACTAGACTCAATAATCTAGTTACATTGTGATGAATCGAACACCCATGGAATTCTGGTGTTGATCATGTTTTGCTCTAGGGAGAGGTTTAGTCAACGGATCCGCTACATTCAGGTCCGTATGCACTTTACAAATCTCTATGTCTCCATCTTGAACATTTTGACGAATGGAGTTGAAGCGACGCTTGATGTGCCTTGTCTTCTTGTGAAACCTGGGCTCCTTGGCAAGTGCAATGGCTCCAGTGTTATCACAGAAGAGTTTGATTGGCCCCGACGCATTGGGTATGACTCCTAGGTCGGTGATGAACTCTTTCACCCAAATTGCTTCATGCGCTGCCTCCAAGGCTACCATGTACTCCGCTTCACATATAGATCCCGCCACGACGCTCTGCTTGCAACTGCACCCGCTTACTGCCCCACCATTCAAAATATACACGTATCCGGTTTGTGACTTTGAGTCATCCAGATCTGTGTCGAAGCTAGCGTCGACGTAACCCTTTACAACGAGCTCTTCGTCACCTCCATAAACGAGAAACATTTCCTTAGTCCTTTTCAGGTACTTCAGGATATTCTTGACCGCTGTCCAGTGTTCCTTGCCGGGATTACTTTGGTACCTTCCTACCAAACTTACGGCAAGGTTTACATCAGGTCTGGTACACAGCATGGCATACATAATAGAACCTATTGCTGAGGCATAGGGGATGACACTCATCTCTTCTATATCTTCTGCCGTGGTCGGACATTGAGCTGAGCTCAATTTCACACCTTGTAACACAGGCAAGAACCCCTTCTTAGACTGATCCATATTAAACTTCTTCAATATCTTATCAAGGTATGTGCTTTGTGAAAGACCTATGAGGCGTCTCGATCTATCTCTATAGATCTTGATGCCTAATATATAAGCAGCTTCTCCAAGGTCCTTCATTGAAAAACTCTTATTCAAGTAGGCCTTAATGCTGTCCAAGAGTTCTATATCATTTCCCATCAAAAGTATGTCATCTACATATAATATGAGAAATGCTACATAGCTCCCACTCACTTTCTTGTAAACGCAGGCTTCTCCATAAGTCTGCGTAAACCCAAACGCTTTGATCATCTCATCAAAGCGAATGTTCCAACTCCGAGATGCTTGCACCAGCCCATAAATCGAGCGTTGGAGCTTGCACACCTTGTCAGCATTCTCAGGATCGACAAAACCTTTCGGCTGCATCATATACAATTCTTCCTTAAGGAAACCATTAAGGAATGCCGTTTTGACGTCCATTTGCCATATCTCATAATCATAGTATGCGGCAATTGCTAACATAATTCGGACGGACTTCAGCTTCGCTACCGGTGAGAAAGTCTCATCGTAGTCAACCCCTTGAACTTGTCGATAACCCTTAGTGACAAGCCGAGCTTTATGGATGGTCACATTACCATCCACGTCTGTCTTCTTCTTAAAGATCCATTTTTTTTCTATGGCTCGCCGATCATCGGGCAAGTCAGTCAAAGTCCATACTTTGTTTTTATACATGGATCCTATCTCGGATTTCATGGCTTCCAGCCAATTGTCGGAATCCGGGCCCGCCATCGCTTCTTCATAGTTCGAAGGTTCACCGTTGTCTAACAACATAATATCCAAGACAGGGTTGCCGTACCACTCTGGTACGGAACGTGTCCTTGTGGACCTACGAATTTCAGTAGGAGCTTGATCAGAAGTATCTTGATCACCATCATTAACTTCCTCTCTAGTCGGTGCAGGCACCTCAGGAACATTTTCTTGAGTTGCGCCCTTTTCCGGTTCAAGAGGTAATACTTCATCAAGTTCTACTTTCCTCCCACTTACTTCTTTCGAGAGAAACTCTTTCTCCAGAAAGGATCCATTCTTGGCAACAAAGATCTTGCCTTCGGATCTGAGGTAGAAGGTATACCCAATAGTTTCTTTAGGGTATCCTATGAAGACGCATTATTCCGACTTGGGTTCGAGCTTTTCAGGTTGAAGTTTCTTGACATAAGCATCGCATCCCCAAACTTTTAGAAACGACAACTCAGGTTTCTTCCCAAACCATAACTCATACGGTGTCGTCTCAACGGATTTCGACGGAGCCCTATTTAAAGTGAATGCGGCAGTCTCTAAAGCATATCCCCAAAAATATAGCGGTAAATCGGTAAGAGACATCATAGATCGCACCATATCTAATACAGTGCGATTACGACGTTCGGACACACCATTACGCTGAGGTGTTCCAGGCGGCGTGAGTTGTGAAACTATTCCACATTTTCTTAAATGTGTGCCAAATTCGTGACTCAAGTATTCTCCTCCACGATCTGATCGTAGGAACTTGATTTTTCTGTCACGTTGATTCTCAACCTCACTCTGAAATTCCTTGAACTTTTCAAAGGTTTCAGACTTGTGTTTCATTAAGTAGACATACCCATATCTACTCAAGTCATCAGTGAGGGTGAGAACATAACGATAGCCACCGCGAGCCTCAACGCTCATTGGACCGCACATATCAGTATGTATGATTTCCAATAAGTTGGTTGCTCGCTCCATTGTTCCTGAGAACGGAGTCTTGGTCAGTTTACCCATGAGGCATGGTTCGCACGTGTCAAATGATTCATAATCAAGAGACTCCAAAAGTCCATCTGCATGGAGCTTCTTCATACGTTTGACACCTATGTGACCAAGGCGGCAGTGCCACAAGTATGTGGGACTATCATTATCAACCTTACATCTTTTGGTACTCACACTATGAACATGTGTAGCATTACGCTCGAGATTCATTAAGAATAAACCATTCAGCATCGGAGCATGACCATAAAACATATCTCTCATATAAATAGAACAACCATTATTCTCGGATTTAAATGAGTAGCCATCTCGTATCAAACGAGATCCTGATACAATGTTCATGCTCAAACTCGGTACTAAATAACAATTATTGAGGTTTAAAACTAATCTCGTAGGTAAATGAAGAGGCAGCGTGCCGATGGCGATCACATCGACCTTGGAACCATTCCCGACGCGCATCGTCACCTCGTCCTTCGCCAGTCTCCGCTTATTCTGCAGCTCCTGCTTTGAGTTACAAATGTGAGCAACTGCACCGGTATCAAATACCCAAGAGCTACTATGAGTACTGGTAAGGTACACATCAATTACATGTATATCACATATACCTTTCGTTTTGCCGGCCTTCTTGTCCGCTAAGTATTTGGGGCAGTTCCGCTTCCAGTGACCACTTCCCTTGCAATAAAAGCACCCAGTCTCGGGCTTGGGTCCATTCTTTGGCTTCTTCCCGGTAGCTTGCTTATCGGGCGCGGCAACTCCCTTGACGTCCTTCTTGTAGTTCTTTTTACCCTTGCCCTTCTTGAACTTAGCGGTTTTATTCACCATCAACACTTGATGTTCCTTCTTGACTTCTACCTCTGCTGATTTCAGCATTGAAAATAACTCAGGAATGGTCTTTTCCATCCCCTGCATATTGAAGTTCATCACAAAGCTCTTGTAGCTTGGTGGAAGCGACTGGAGGATTCTGTCAATGACCACATCATCCGGGAGATTAACTCCCAGCTGAGTCAAGCGGTTATGTAACCCAGACATAGTGAGTATGTGCTCACTGACAGAACTATTTTCCTCCATCTTACAGTTGAAGAACTTGTCGGAGACTTCATATCTCTCGACCCGGGCATGAGCTTGAAAAACCATTTTCAGCTCTTCGAACATCTCATATGCTCCATGTCTCTCAAAACGCTTTTGGAGCCCCGGCTCTAAGCTGTAAAGCATGCCGCACTGAACGAGGGAGTAGTCATCAACAGTGTCTGCCAAGCGTTCATAACGTCTTGGTTTTGTGGGACGGGTGCGTCACCTAGCGGTGCTTGTAGGACATATTCTTTCTTGACAGCTATGAGGATGATCCTAAGGTTCCGTACCCAGTCCGTGTAGTTGCTGCCATCGTCTTTCAGCTTGGTTTTCTCTAGGAACGCGTTGAAGTTGAGGACTACGTTGGCCATTTGATCTACAAGACATATTGTAAAGATTTTAGACTAAGTTCATGATAATTAAGTTCATATAATCAAATTATTCAATGAACTCCCACTTAGATAGACATCCCTCTTCTAGTCATCTAAGTATAACATGATCCGAGTCAACTAGGCCGTGTCCGATCATCACGTGAGACGGACTAGTCAACGTCGGTGAACATCTTCATGTTGATCGTATCTTCTATACGACTCATGCTCGACCTTTCGGTCTTCTGTGTTCCGAGGCCATGTCTGTACATGCTAGGCTCGTCAAGTCAACCTAAGTGTTTGCATGTGTAAATCTGTCTTACACCCGGTGTATGTGAACGTTAGAATCTATCACTTAGCTCAAGGTGCGGCTGCCCCCTCCCTCCCCCTCATATATATAGGCTCCCCTAGGGGGCGCCGGCCCTAGGAGATGAGATCTCCTACGGGGGGCGGCGGCTAGGGCTGGAGTGGCCCCCAAGGCAAGGTGGGGCGCCCCCCACCCCTAGGGTTCCAACCCTAGGTGCATGGGGTGGGCCTAGGGGGGCGCACCAGCCCACTATGGGCTGGTTCCCCTCCCCACTTTGGCCCATGGGGCCCTCCGGGATGGGTGGCCCCACCCGGTGGACCCCCGGGACCCTTCCGGTGGTCCCGGTACAATACCGGTGACCCCGAAACTTGTCCCGATGGCCGAAACAGCACTTCCTATATATAATTCTTTACCTCCGGACTATTCTGAAACTCCTCGTGACGTCCGGGATCTCATCCGGGACTCCGAACAACATTTGGGTTACTGCATATACATATCTTCACAACCCTAGCATCACCGAACCTTAAGTGTGTAGACCCTACGGGTTCGGGAGACATGCAGACATGACCGAGACGACTCTCCGGTCAATAACCAACAGCGGGATCTGGATACCCATGTTGGCTCCCACATGCTCCTCGATGATCTCATCGGATGAACCACGATGTCGAGGATTCAAGCAACCCCGTATTCAATTCCCTTTGTCAATCGGCATGTTACTTGCCCGAGATTCGATCGTCGGTATCCCATTACCTTGTTCAATCTCGTTACCGGCAAGTCACTTTACTCGTACCATAATGCATGATCCCGTGACCAGACACTTGGTCACTATGAGCTCATAATGATGATGCATTACCGAGTGGGCCCAGTGATACCTCTCCGTCATACGGAGTGACAAATCCCAGTCTTGATCCGTGTCAACCCAACAGACACTTTCAGAGATACCCGTAGTATACCTTTATAGTCACCCAGTTACGTTGTGACGTTTGGTACACCCAAAGCACTCCTACGGCATCCGGGAGTTACACGATCTCATGGTCTAAGGAAAGGATACTTGACATTGGAAAAACTCTAGCAAACGAACTATACGATCTTGTGCTATGTTTAGGATTGGGTCTTGTCCATCACATCATTCTCCTAATGATGTGATCTCGTTATCAATGACATCCAATGTCCATAGTCAGGAAACCATGACTATCTGTTGATCAACGACTAGTCAACTAGAGGCTTACCAGGGACATGTTGGTGTCTGTTATTCACACGTGTATTATGATTTCCGGATAACACAATTATAGCATGTATAAAGACAATTATCATGAACAAGGAAATATAATAATAATACTTTTATTATTGCCTCTAGGGCATATTTCCAACAGGGTCGTGGGTGCGCCCAACGCGCGGCCGCACACCAAATCATGTCCGGGGTGAACGTGATTAAAGAAAATAAACTACCTAAAAAGGTAAATAAACGCAGTTCAAAAAACTTAAAACATATTTAGGGGTCACGGCCACAAAATGGCCCAGTTTCACGGTCCACTTAAACGGCCCAGTTCCATAATTAACATAAAAATAAAATAAAAAATGCTGCCCGCGCGCTCCTGCCGCGCCCATCGATGTCGTGGCCATCGCCGTCTTCAGTGGCCGCCGGTGTCTTCGTCGTCGCTGACGAGGTCGACGTAGTCCGGCAGCGTCCACAGGTGGGCCGGCGGTCCGTGGTGCACGGGGGCGGCGGGCTGGAAGGTGGCAGGTGCCTGCACCACCTCCTCCCGTGGCGAGGCGTCCCGCTCCAGTGACCGCGGCGGCGTGGGGCACCACTTCACGCCCCCCCACGGCGGCCGCCATCTGCTCTGCGGTGCATGACCAACTCCACCCCTGGCCCACAGGCCCGGGTGGAACGCGGCCACCGGCGTCTCCTCCACCACCTCCTCCTTCGGCACCATCTCCAGCTCGGGGATGGCGACGTCACCGGCCGCGGAGATGTTGGGGAACGCAGTAATTTCAAAAAAATTCCTACGCACACGCAAGATCATGGTGATGCACAGCAACGAGAGGGGAGAGTGTTGTCTACGTACCAACGCAGACCGACTGCGGAAGCGATCACACAACGTAGAGGAAGTAGTCGTACATCTTCTTCCCGATCCGACCGATCCAAGCACCGTTACTCCGGCACCTCCGAGTTCTTAGCACACGTACAGCTCGATGACGTTCCTCGGGCTCCGATCCAGCAAAGCGTCGAGGAAGAGTTCCGTCAGCACGACGGCGTGATGACGATCTTGATGTACTACCGACGCAGGGCTTCGCCTAAGCACTACAACGGTACGATCGAGGTGGAATTTGGTGGCAGGGGGCACCGCACACGGCTAAGGAACGATCTCAAGGATCAAGTTGTGTGTCTTGGGGTGCCCCCTGCCCCCGTATATAAAGGTTGGAGGAGGGGGAGCCGGCCGGCCAGGGAGAGGAGGCGCAGGGGAGTCCTACTCCCACCGGGAGTAGGACTCCTCCCCCCAATCCTAATCCTATTAGGACTCCCGGGGGGGAAAGGAGAGAGAAGGGGGGCCGGCCCCTATCCTAGTCCTACTAGGACTTTGGGAAGGGGGGCGCCGGCCAGCTTGTGGGCTTTCCTTTTTTCTCCTTTTCCACTAAGGCCCAATAGGCCCATTAGTCTCCCGGGGGGGTTCCGGTAACCCTCCCGGTATTCCGGTAAAATCCCGATTTCACCCGGAACACTTCCGATGTCCAAACATAGGCTTCCAATATATCAATCTTTACGTCTCTACCATTTCGAGACTCCTCGTCATGTCCGTGATCTCATCCGGGACTCCGAACAACCTTCGGTACATCAAAATGCATAAACTCATAATAACTGTCATCGTAACGTTAAGCGTGCGGACCCTACGGTTCGAGAACAATGTAGACATGACCGAGACACGTCTCCGGTCAATAACCAATAGCGGGACCTGGATGCCCATATTGGCTCCTACATATTCTACGAAGATCTTTATCGGTCAGACCGCATAACAACATACGTTGTTCCCTTTGTCATCGGTATGTTACTTGCCCGAGATTCGATCGTCGGTATCCAATACCTAGTTCAATCTCGTTACCGGCAAGTCTCTTTACTCGTTCCGTAATACATCATCTCATAACTAACATCTTAGTTTATTATGCTTGCAAGGCTTATGTGATGTATATTACCGAGAGGGCCCAGAGATACCTCTCCGACAATCGGAGTGACAAACCCTAATCTTGAAATACGCCAACCCAACATCTACCATTGGAGACACCTCTAGTACTCCTTTATAATCACCCAGTTACGTTGTGACGTTTGGCAGTACCCAAAGTGTTCCTCCGGTAAACGGGAGTTGCATAATCTCATAGTTATAGGAACATGTATAAGTCATGAAGAAAGCAATAGCAACATACTAAACGATCGGGTGCTAAGCTAATGGAATGGGTCATGTCAATCAGATCATTCAACTAATGATGTGACCTCGTTAATCAAATAACAACTCTTTGTTCATGGTTAGGAAACATAACCATCTTTGATTAACGAGCTAGTCAAGTAGAGGCATACTAGTGACACTCTGTTGGTCTATGTATTCACACATGTATTATGTTTCCGGTTAATACAATTCTAGCATGAATAATAAACATTTATCATGATATAAGGAAATAAATAATAACTTTATTATTGCCTCTAGGGCATATTTCCTTCAGGAGAGGGCCGTCATCTCCTCGAGGCCCTCCCATTGGCGCTCGTCGTGCGTGTGCATGGAGTCCTCTAGCACACGTGCCATGAGACGGGCCTCCTCCTCCGCTGTCATGCGAGGAGGTGGGGCTGGCGATGGAGATGAGACGGGCCTCGAGGAGTCATGGAGGGGCCATGGCGGGCACCCTCCTCACCTCCGGAAACACCCATCCCGAGGTAGAGGAGTCCATGAATAGGGAAAAAGTAACTGGAATTTTAAAAAGTTCACGAATTTGAAAAAAGTACCTGAACCAGAAAAAATTACGTGAACTTGGAAAAAGTATGCGGATTTGAAAAACTACACGGATTTGGAAAAAGTGAGCGATTTTTGAAAAATTATGTGAACTTGTAAAAAGTAAGTTGATTTGAAAAATTACGCGAATTTCAAACAAGTTCATGGGTTTGAAATAATTATGCGAATTTGATCCAACATGATCAAAACCGGGGTGAGTCAGCACAAAAACCGGGCAAAACCGATGTTTGTAAGGCCTATGAATTTTGTGTTTAAGTCAACACTTTGTAAGTGTGTCCACGCTTATAGTAAGGGGACAAAAGAAACTCTGATTTCTACGATAACAAAATAGGTCCTTCCACGTTTGGCGAAGTTTATCCAGAAACAAATCAACTTCTAGATACTGTACCACATAAATTACGTTCAGAACTTTCAAAAAATTTGATGGACACAAACCCAGTGGTCCTATGAACCGGGAAGCAGAGAATGTCTCTCAAGATTTCACATTTAGCCGTTGATTCACTTGTTACCACAGTCCAAGCTCGGTGAAAAATCCACTCCCACCATCACACCACCGCATTGGATATTTTGTGCTAACGAACACATGTACGTATGCATCATAATGGATGATGTGCACATATACCACGCACAGACAATTTTCTCTTTGCCTTTGTTTTGTGTAGGTACTCACGAATACTCGTCAACCTCACAATGCCATGAGTTGAAGAAACGAGCTCTTGAGAGCAACAATGATTTGGGATTCCGTGGAGTATCCTTACTACCGCTCCCTCCACACAATGACTTCACGTATTTCTTCTACATGGCCCTCATGGTTATGGGTTATTGTCCACTACATACTCTATGCCCATCTTGCCATGTTCACTTTGCACGACATGCTTATTCCTATGCCTTTACCATGCATTTGTGACCCATACTTTGCATTACACATGATGATTGATTCTACAACTTGTATGTGTATTTGCAAGCTTGGTGGAGATATTGCTTGTTATTGACATGTTTGCTTTGTGCCCAATGCCTATGATGATACCTTGATCTTGTTTTGTGTTCGTGCTTGCGATATGCCATGTGCATTTCCTATGCCTACTACTTGCAACCATGACATGCCATGATTACCTATAGTATGTTGCATCTTCGCACTTGCACGACTTGATTGCCTCACACATGTTGCACAATTGCTATCTCATTTGTGTTGAGAGCCACACTATCTTCACCACACCATATGCATGTTATGCTTGGATTGTCTTGCACTTGCCCCATGTGTTTAGACATTTCATTTCACTCGGTGTTGTGAATGACTCTTATGCCTACCATAGACCGTTCATTGAGCACCTTGTGCATGCTTGCTATGACATTGTGGTAGATGCTTGTTCTCTTGTCACACATATTAGCACCTTTACCTCGCCTTTGCATGATTGTTTCCATGATCCTTTTACTTGTGCTCAATTTATGTGTTTATTACATGCCATGTCACACTTCTTTGTCAAACCATATGCTATGCTTGATGACGACACTTGTTGGATGAATCACCACTTGAATGCTTGGTTTGGCACTAACGCCCACATTCGTTTTTCCAAGTATTTGTTGTCCTTGCTCCTTTTGAAGGAATCACAAGACGTTGCAACATTGGAGAGTGCCCATTTCGAGCTTCAACTTGATAAGTGCTTGGTGATCGTCCACTTCTACACGTCGACGCCCTCTCTTTCCCATGGTGATTTGGTTTTTGATCCGAAGATGGATCTTTCCCAAGGGGGAGGAGATGATGCGGAGCATCCCACAGTCATCCCCATGTGCATTCCATCACCACCACGAACGCTAAGTGGACCGATGACAACAACCCATGCACGTACTATTGAAACCGAGGTTACCTCTTTCCTCTTCGAGCTCCCTTTGATTTCATATGAGAAATGGCTTCTACCTCAAGCGGAGACTTTGTGCGTGACTAGGTATCGAGGAGAAGACCATGAAGAAGCAAGAAGGGATCTCCAAGTACACATGGATCCCCAAGAAGAATAAGAAGGGACCCCAAGACGAGAGAAACCGGAGGCTCTCTAGACACCCCGGGTGCCCGCACCATACACCCCCGGGTGCCCGCACCGGCCGACCAAGTGGGGCGGGATGCCTCTGACCTTCCCGGGTGCCCGGGCCTTCACCCCCCGGGTGCCCGGAACCCCCCTGGGCGCACCCCGGGTGCCGGCCCCTTAGCCCCGGGTGCCTGGCCTCCTCCTCCCAAGCATCCCCAGGTGCCGGCCCCTTAGCCCCGGGTGCCCGGCCTCCTCCTCCCAAGCATCCCCGGGTGCCCGGACATCCCGAAATGTGCCTGCGTGCACTTAGGGTCAAATGACCCGTGTACCCCCGTTTTTCCCCCATTTCGTCCTTAGACCATAAGTACCCCTCACCTAGCTTGTTCTAGAGGGTAGCAAAGTATATGTGAGATATTGAGAGAGCTTTGCTCATCTTCCTCCTCTTGGAGATCATGACCTCCTAAGGGAGAAGATCCTCTTATGGATATCAAGGCCTCCTCTTGGAGAAGGATCCCCATCATAGAATCATCAAGACCTCTTTCCTCATAGGATTGGAATGAACTAGTTACCTCTTGTATCTTCTTATGTTGGATTTGGACCTTTGTATCTCTCTTTGTGTGATTGGATCTAGCACATGTGTGATTGGGTCAAGTCAATTTGAGTGTTCCTGTTGTTTTCCCATTTGTGTTCTTGTTCTTGGGGATTTCCCCTCCATTAAGTGAAAGATCTCCATCTAGGGTTCCACCGTACAACAGAAGGGCCCCCGGTCGCCTCGCTCAGGGAGGCGACGCGGGGGTACGGGGAAGGGAGGGAGGAAGGAGAAGGGGAACGGGAGGGGGAAGGGACTGGCGGCGACGGCGGGCTCCGGCCACTGCGGCGGCGGCTCCGTGCGGGGGAGCCGTCGGCGGCGGGGGGGGGGGGGGGGAGGGGGGGCTAGAAGCGGGGAGCCAACTCCCACAGATATTCTTCTCTTGGATGTTCCTTACATCAGTTATTATAACAGAAGTAGGGTACTATTATGTCTCTTGCATCTTCACCATGGAAGATAGTGGCACCAACAGCAAGTCCGGTCCTACGAACCCAAGGTAAGTCCCATACTTTGCGCATTGGATCTCTGAGGGCAACGAACAATGGCAATGCCATGGTGACCATCTTCAGTTTCATGGCCACAAATCTTACAAAATATCAGCGGCGGCGAAGAGGCGGATGAGGTGCGGTCAAATGCATGCAAGATGCACCATAGTGCCAATGAAGTACTCCCTTCGTCCGGGAAAAGTTGTCCCCGTGATCATTTTACAAAAACACCCTCAGCTAATTTCCGACACAACCGGCACTCCTGGTCTTCTCCGGTCGACACTCCGCCGCTGTGTCGGGCGCATGAACGCCGGAGATCCCCTGCTTCGCGCTGCCGCGCGTCCTCCGCCGCCGCCGCAGCTGCCTCCTCCGCCGCTCCCTTCCCCTGCCTCCCTTGCCTGCCTCCCGAATCTTCCCTCTTTCACCCAAAAAATTGTTTCTTCTTCCACCCGCCGCGTCTCCTGCTCGCGGCCACCCCCTCCCTCCTAGCGTTGATGGAAGAAGCATGGCCGGCCCTCGGCCCGACGGGCTGCGACGCGGCCTTCCCACCCCCGCCCCAGCCCCCGTGGCGTGGGGCGCGACCGTGACGCGGCGAGAGACGGTGGCCAAGGAATCGTCCGCGCAGGCGGTGAGCCGAATCGTATCCAGCTGCGCCAACTCGAGTGGCCTGGCCGTGGCCCTCGTCGACGCTAGCGCCGTCATCTCGCGCTCGCCTCCACTACGGGCCGGCTGATCACGGTGCTCGAGGAGGTGTGCGACGCTGCAGCGCGCCGGAGGCTCGCGCTCCTGCCCACCCCCGTCGAGACCGTCGAGCCAGCCCCTGAGTTCGTCAAGAGAGGTCGAATGTTTACTTAAGCCAGCCTAGCGCCTCGTACTGCTACTTTCATTTGCTGAATAGAGCTTAAACTCTGCACTTTCATGGGTTTCCATTCTCTGCTCTCTATTACTGCTTGATGCTCTTTGCATTGCTGTGTTCAGTAGGGCCAGCTTGAACCGTGTGCACCAGGAAGAAGACCAGCCCAAAGTTGATGAAGGGAGACAACCAACAGGATGCCCTGCAAATCAATTTCGAGCAAGGTGTGTGTAGATTCACAAATGTTCAGACTGAGTGTTCACCGAATTAGTAAATCTTGTCTTTCCTAAAAACTGAATTTGTATATTCAGTCTTTGCTGAATGCCAGCTTCCAGAGTTTAAATGTTCAGTCTTGTCTTCCCTAAAAACTGAATTAGTAAATCTTGTCTTTCCTAAAAACTGATCATGTCTTCGAACAAGGTGCATATGCCAGTGTTGTGTTAACACTTAACACTGAATGTTCAGTCTTGACTTAGAATGTTCACCGAATTTGCAAATCTTGTCTTCGAACAAGGTGCATATGCCAGTGTAATCCCAACAGCAAACTGAATTACTCTGAATATTCAGAAAATATGATGTTAGAAAAGATTGTGAATTACTCTGAATATTTACATCGAACAGCAAACTGAATTTTTTTGACCATTTGACCTGGTGTAAACCGTAGGCAAAGTTGTTTGGATCCTCAAATACAGGTGTAATTAAAAGAGCATGCACCATTACCATCTGCAGCATCTCAAGAAATTCAAACAAATTCAGAATACGGTACAGCATCTCAAGACATCTGCCCACCTTTTATTTTGGTCAGATGACCAGATTGTGCCAAACTGTGCCCAACCACAAAGACAAAAGGCGCTAGCACCACATAGTTGCATTGACCAAATAGACTTGTTTCATGAGTGCTTAATTTGCATTGATCGAATATACTGTAATTGCAGAAATTTTAGGAATATTGCTTGTCCAATCTGTTTGTAGAAATTTTAGGACTACGTGAATTAAAGGCTTTCAACTAAGAAGATGATTATTTGGACTACATACTCCTATCATATGGAGCTACATACTCCTATCATGTGGAGCCAAAGTGCTCTTTTATTTAAATTTTATATGGAGCCAAATTTTATTTAAGTTTGGTGACAAAATAGTTCTACAGTTCTTACTTGAGGCCTGCCAAATTATGTATTATAGTGTTGCCTAGAGCTACTGCCTGAGCTTAAAAGTCTATTCAGGAAAACCTTTTATATGAAACCAATCTTCTTCCCTTCAAAAAGTCTGTTCCTTACAAATTATTAAAAGATGCTTCAATGACTTCTGAGAGATTAAAAGTCTCCTTGTTCATTTTGGTAACTAGAGGAACATGATGGCCATTCCTTACAGAAACATGGTAACTTCAACAGAAGAAACATCAATCAACTCTTGTACTGCTCTGCTCCCTGCTTGCTTTTTAGGGCTTTCCAGTGACATGATATTTTCATTCAGAGGAGGTTGCACTGCTCTGCTCTCTGCTTGATTTTTAGGCTTTCAAATAATTCCAAATTCATTCAAATAAATCTAGCTAATTCAAATAATCCCAAATTAATTCGAATAAATCTAGCTAATTCAAATAATTCTAGCTAATTGAAATTAATTAAAAGTACTCCTTGTTCATTTGAGCACGTACTCCTAGTGTGAAAAGAAAACCATGATGAATTAAGCAAGTACTCCTAGTCTAACACAATCAAGTACTCCTAGTCTAACACAATCAGTTTTCAGTTTGTACAAAATACTGAAAACTACAGTAGAAACAATGACTAAACAACAATAATTCAGTAGTTTTCTCAAATTTTTGCGGTATGTAGACTCTATTTAGAAATTCAGAGATAATGAAAAGATTGTGCTAGGATGTTCTGAAGCTGTCAAATTTTTTTATATAGATTTTGCTAGGATTTGCACAAATTGATGTCACTTTTTTATATAGATTGGGCTAGGACATTGCAGGTTACGGAATTTGCCTCTCTCACTCTGCTTTTGACTGAATTAGTGCATCAAGTGATGTCACACTCACTCTACTGCTCCATCCTGCTACTGCTACTGACTGAACTGGTTTTGAGCTCACTAACTGATGCCACTCGCTCGCTCACTGCTCTCAGGGAGGCTGTGCGGCGCCGAGTGGATGTACGGCGAGGTTTTCGTAATGGCGTCAAGTCACCCTTGCCATATGGAACATCTGTAAGCTCTTCCTGCTAACCTACAGGAGTACATTTTCGTGCTTCAAGTCTGAACCTATGTACGGAAAATGCATGCTTCAAGTCTGAACCTATGCACTCCATTTTGTGGTGATTAGTTGCCACTTCTATATGCACTAAGAAAAAGAAGCCTGAACATGGCATGCATGCTTTCTTGTGGTGTTAGCATCCTAGCACTGATCAACACAGCTTGTCCTCGCAAGCACATAGAAAATGACAGGTTCTGAACATCAAGTTGATTGAACACAGCTTGTCCTCACAAGCACTTTTATTTGTTTTATGAAACTTCTTGTAATATGCATATTACATCATTTAAATTCAGTGTCAAAACATGGCCAAATTCAGTTGTCAAAACACCTCAAACATGGCCAGATTCATTATCAGTCCAAAATTTTCATGTTTCAGAGAAGTTTACAATTTTTGTGGCCTCTTGATACACTTTTTTAATCAAGAACTGTCAATTTTACATCCATTTAACTCCATTGATGGTGGAACAGGAGGAGCAGCAGCAGCACAAGGAGCAACTCCTTACAGTACAATTTTGGAGTACTCTTGGTGTAAATCAACTTCACTAATTTTCAGGTACAGTACTCTGATGGAACAGCAAAGATTTCACAAAGAACAGCAAAGATTTCACAAAGTACAATGCTTACATAAGTGTGCTGATAATGCAATTCACACTGTAACTGAAACTGCAGTTGACACAGGTTCAGATCAATCAGCCACAATCAGTCCATTTTTCAGGAAGTACCTGCAGCCAATGCAGTCGCCGACATCAGCAGCAGATGCAGTCGCCAACAGCAGCAACAGGTCCGCGCGGACTCGATCGGGCGGGCTGCAGCGGCAGCAGTAGGTGGCGGGCGACGGCAGCGGCAGGTGGCGGACGGATGGCAGCGGCAGCAACAGGTCCCGCCACCTGGGAAGACCCGCGTGGCCCTGCCTGCGGAAGTCAGGGAGAGGGGAGCGGCGGCTGGGGTTGCCGCAGGCACGAGGAACCTGCGCCGGCGAGGAGGGCGACGAGGAGGAGGCGCCCGTTGAGGTGGTCGCCTTGGAGGAGCAGCTGCAGTCGGGGTCGGGCTCCTTGGTGGATGGATCAGGCGACGGAGGAAGGAGGAAGAAGCTGAGGGGGGGCTGATTTGCAACAGTTTAAAACGTAGAAGAGGTTTTTTGCAAAATTAGAGTTGAACTAAGTGGCGGACAACTTTTCCCGGACGGAGGGAGTAGTAGGAAACAATACCGGAAGCAGAGTAGCAAACTCGGTTTACGCACTGCAAAGAAGAGCTGTCTTTGCACGACACGCACCAGGAGACTCCCTGGTCGGACTAAGCGCTGATGATTGGCAATCAAGTACAGACAGTTGAGTCCAGCATCTACAGGATGCGGGATGGAAGTTGGTTCAGAATATAAATGGATGAGGGATGTTAATTGGTTCAGGCCCTGTTTGTTTGAGCTTTTGCTTTTGCAGCTTTTTCATTTTGGCCAAAAAGTTATAAAAGCTCCTAAATGGGTGCTTTTGGAGCTTTTATGGTTTTTGAAGCACCTATTTAGGAGCTTTTATAGCTTTTTGGTCAAAGTGACAAAGCTGCAAAAGCGGAAGCAAAAGCCCAAACAAACAGGGCCTCAGAATATAAATGGGTTGGGTCGATCTCAGATGAAACTCAATGTAATATTTTATCGAAATGAGCTGATTTCTTACAAACTTCCGACAAAACTGACTCATCTTTGAACTACATAGAGGCCAGTAGTACCACACCTTTCATGATTACTTATGTTCACAGTTGGAACTTTCTTTTGACAGTGTGTCACAACTCAACTATGTAACACAAGAACTGTACCATACCTGATCCAGTACCCAAAAAAACCATAAACAGGGTAGGCAAACATGGCCTATCTTCCAAACAAAAAGGAAAGGACTGTCACATGCTACCATAGACACGAGATAGCAACAAAATTTTGTGAGAATCATATGACACAACAAACAAGCAACAAGTAAAGCAGCCTTGAGAAAGCAGGAACACTGGCTATCAAACACAGGTAGGTAAAAACACATTTTATTCAAACTAATTCAGAATGGCAATGTCTTCCCTCCAGGGTTGATCAATCACATGGAAGTAGCGGAGACTGGAGAGAATATGTGATCTCCTTGTAGAAAATAAATACAGGACTCGTTACTCAAATAATAAAAATTAAACGGCGGTTCCTCCCCTACAGGAAAAGGACTCATGACTGGCAGCAACAAAGGATACCGAAAAGACGAAACCTGATGGACCGTCTCTTGGTAGAGCAGCAGCAGCATCTTAGATCTTTGAGTTGGCAATCTTGTACCACTCGGTGTGGAAGGAGCCGGGCATGTCAACCCTCTCGTAGGTGTGCGCCCCGAAGTAGTCCCTCTGGGCCTGGACGAGGTTGGCAGGGAGCCTGTCCCTCCGGTAGGAGTCGAAGTAGGCCAGACTCGCGGACATGCCAGGGGTGCTGACGCCGTTGTTGATGGCGAGGCAGACAACCCTCCTCCATGCAGCTTGCCTGTCCATGATCTCCTGCGCGAACTCAGGGTCGATGAGGAGGTTGGCGAGCTCACCGTTCCTGTCATACGCCTTCTTGATGCGGTCCAGGAAGCTGGCGCGGATGATGCACCCGCCCTTCCAGATCCTGGCCAGCTCGCCGAGGTTGAGGCCCCATCCCTTCTCCGTGCTCTTGGCCTTGATGATGTTCATGCCTTGGGCGTAGCTGCAGATCTTGGAGGCGTAGAGGGCCTTCCTCACATCCTCGATCAGCTGTGCCTTGTCGACAGTTTCACCACTGGAGTAGTCACCCTGGAAGATCTTGGAAGCCGCGACACGCTCATCCTTGAGCCCGCTGAGGAACCTGGAATCCAAGGACGCCTCAATGGTAGGAGCAGCCACAGAGAGCTCAGCAGCTTGCTGCACTGTCCACTTCCCGGTTCCCTTCATCCCGGTCTTGTCCAGGACCTTGTCAACCAAGTAGCCCTCACCCTGGTCATCCTTGATGCTGAAGATATCAGCAGTGATCTCAACCAAGAAACTGAGGAGTTCACCCTTGTTCCACTCCGCGAAAACCTGCTGCAGCTCACCGTTTGTGAGCTTCCCAACCGACTTGAGAACGTCGTACGCCTCAGCAATGAGTTGCATGTCACCGTACTCAATGCCATTGTGAACCATCTTGACAAAGTTTCCAGATCCACCCTTCCCAATGTATGTGACGCACGGGCCGCTGTCAGGGACCTGAGCAGACACCTTGAGAAGAATGTCTTCAATGTACTGGTATGCCTCCAATGAACCTCCAGGCATCATGGAGGGGCCATGGCGGGCACCCTCCTCTCCTCCGGAAACACCCATCCCGAGGTAGAGGAGTCCACGCTCCTCCATCGCCTTCTCCCTCCTTTCCGTGTTCTCGTACCACTCGTTTCCTCCATCAACGATGCAGTCGCCCTGCTCCAGGTGTGCTGCGAGCGTTGCGATGGTCTGGTCAACAGGAGCACCGGCCTTGACAAGCATGATGACGACACGTGGTTTCTGAATGGAGTTGACGAAGGATGCAGGGTCATGGAAACCGTAGAGAGGAAGGTTTCCTTCTAGCTTGGCGCGCTGAACAGTCTCATCGACCTTGGAGGTGGTCCTGTTGTAGACAGAGATGGGGAACCCTTTCTCTGCAATGTTGAGGGCAAGGTTCTGGCCCATGACGGCGAGGCCGGCAAGACCAATTCTGGTGAGAGCCATCTTGTACCTGAAAAGAGATGCAGCAAACACGTCACGCACAGAAGAGAACAGTGTCAAGTAATTTATGCAAATCTGACTCGATAGGTTAAAAGTCTGGCTTTACAGAACAAATGATGATGCATATGAACTAGACGCAAGAACAAGATTCATTCCGAACAATTGTTTGCAGCGAACAAAAGTTGAAGGAAATTAATAATCCAGAAAGCGACCAGTGAATAACTGAATATGAGGTTACGACGTCAATCAGAATTGACGTGATGTCCTCAGGATAGATGCGACAGGGCGGACAGCACGGCATGGGATTGAGATGACAGATTAAATCCGTAATCAACTTGCAGCTAATTGTATCATGGTGTAGAGCAACATAGTTGAGGCAGCAGAAAATCAGAATCGAACAGCAGCACCCGCCCGCGTGATTGAGCGAGGCACATGGATTGTTGCTTAAGATGACTCAAGAAACCGACAGTATGCTGAAACATAATCTGCAGTCGGGGCTGCTCAGGAGCACTAGCAACATTCACAAAACACAGCTCAGCTACCATCCAGCATCAGACGGCATGGTTTCAGCATCATCGACCATACAAAATATATATGTATATATATATAACAAAAAAGAAAGAATCAGAGTTATGGCGTGAGAGTAAACAGGCTGTCTTGCATCCTCGACCACGGCTATCACTACCAACACCTGATGATCCACGGCACACAACCTTGGCCATACGGTACATACGGGTAGAAGCGCAGGGCAACTAGTGTTGGCTGGCTGTACGTCCGTCCGGCACACGAACTGCCGAGGAAATCAACTAGCGCTGGCTCTGCCGAGGAAATCAACTAGCGCTGGCTCGTGGTACGTAGTGAAGTGTTTGAGCAGACTTGGGACGCAATCAGCGACGCCGGATTCCCTGCCACGCCACTAGTTGGTCAACTGGACTGCTCCCTCCCAAAGTCCCACCCCATCCCGTGCATCTAATCTGAGGCGTAAACCAGGAAACTCGTGGACCCATCTGCCTAGAACTAGCTACACCTCGCCGGTATCGCCTCGGATCTTCCGCCCGCCCCGCCGGAAACCTCGACCGGGACCGGGCTGCGGGGGCGGGGCTCAAGCAAAGAAGCAAACGATGGGGAGGAGATTCGGGGGAGGGGGAGGGGGAGAGGGGAATTGCCTGACCTGCGCCTGCCTTGGATGAGATCTGCGTGGGTCTAGGAGCAAGGGCGATGCGAGAGCGACCACCTACCCCTCTGCAACCCCCCTCGCGCCTGCTTAAATAGAAGAATAGCGTTGGCCGACGGGTGGGCCCGGGCCTGGCGGCTCCCAACTCCCAAGTGCGGTGGGTGGGTAGGTTTACGGTCTCTGACGCGAGTGGGAACCAAAGCTAGCGCCGAAGGGGGCGGAGGGAAGGCGGGTCCTATTTGGCCTCTGCTCATGATCCTCAAAAGAAAAGAAAAGAAAAAACTACTATGGGGCTTGATTTATCCGGTCTTGACAATTTAAGGGGGTAAATTATATGGTATTGGAGTTCAGGGGGTTATGGATCCATCAATGTGGATTTGAGGGGGAAAACTATATTTTTTTTTCATATATATAAACAGCCCCAAGAAACCCGACGGATGGAGGCCAGCCGGCGACACACTCTGGTCCTGGGCCCCTGGGAAGAACGCGAGAGCAGCATGGCCGTCCATCGTCAGTTAGATGTGGTCAGTGTGTGAGGGCAAGCGATGCAGACGTGAAGTCCAGGCATTGTTGAAGCGAAGCAACAAAGCCATTGCTGATTCAGGTAATTTTTAGATCATAATTCCTTGATCTTTGTCTACTTATTTCTGTTATGATCAGTTGACATAATAGTCAAATTCATGAGATGAACCATTGCTGATGTTTAACCTACTCGATTCCTCTTTTTTTTTGTACAAATTGCAGTCATGTAAATTCAGCAGGTTGTGTCGTTGCATGAACTTTGATTATTGGATAGATGGAGCGTAGAATTTCTTCTAATTTACTCCAAAACCAAGATTCAAGAACTCAGGTGCTCTCTCCTTTTTTTTGTAAGAATGTTTCAAAAATGCAATTATCATCAGGTTGTGAGAAAAGTAAAAGGAGCTAACATGTAAATCAATTAATTGAATCTAAAAACGGTGCTACGTCCTTTACTGAAAGAAAAATTGAGTCAATTATAAGGACCCATTATACGAAGCTCGCACAAGGGCCTCTAGGATGCCAGGGCCGGCCGGCCCGGCCCTGTCCGTTGGTTCTTTACGTGTGAGGAGAATGTACGGGAGGAGGGGCAGATGAAGGATGGTAGAAGGTAGAATGCTGTTCTGCCAGCACGAAAAATAACACTGTTTTTTTTTAAGTAGTGTATATAGAAATAGCGGTTGCATGTTTTTCAGTGTTTAAGAAAAAAACGGCTTGTTTTTCTAAGCACCTGCGTAAGCACTTTGCATTGTTGATGGGGCATGGGCTACAAAAAATTATTACTGTACTTTCGACAAACTGTACTGTAAACATGGCAAATCAAACCATGCGTGCAAACCGTACCGCCGCCAGCCGTGCAATCTACTCCTAGATCGCAACTTGCCACGACAAGGGTGAGAGATGATACTAAATGCTGATGCAGCTTTTGTTATCAATCAGGCTAATCAATCAACAAGAGAGACTGATCACTGTTGGTGGAAAACGCTTGGGACGTGCAAGTGACAGCGACGCTTACGTAGTGCACGTCGTGGAAGATGCCGCGGGAGTGGTTTAGGTAGAATCCATAAGTTTAACATATTCTTAAACTTAAAAAAAAAGAATCCATAAGTTTAAGGTTTTCAGCGAGTGACACTACGTGACGTGCCGGTTAAACTAGGGAGAAGAGATTGGGACTTGCGGAAGCATTTTGTAAAGTAATTATACTACCTCGTTTGACGATTTCACCTGAATGTGAAAAAACTTGCTTCTATAGAGCATGTTGGGATTCGCCTACAGATTAGTCACATGAAAAAAATACAAACACACACACGCGCACGCGCATCATTTTTTTCTCTTTTTCTCACGATACAAGCCCCTAGTCCAGCACACAAACCGGCTTTAACTATTATCTCCGGTTGGGTTTATAAGTCGAGCATGGATTTTTAGGTCTTCATTCAGATTGAACAAGTGAAATGCAAAACACCTCAAAAGCGGTGTCATCAGTAAAAAAAAACACCACTTTTATTGTGATGGATCAATTCTCTCGGATTTTCTGCTAATGACACTGTCATTATGTTTTTTCTTTTTCATTCCACTCAGATTGAACATCTGTATTTTATTCAATGCAACACTTCCCTGATTTGTTCTAGAGTTGCACCTTTTAATAATCGTGTGTACCTACCCAAAGTGTGGTTCGTCTAATGGATCAATTTCTCCTGTGAAGTCGTCGGTGGTGACGGACCAACACATCACCTCTACACGTTCAAACAATGATATATATCGAGAGGTTCGCTGACGTATTGCTTCTCATTGTCTACCTGCCTGACCTGCTCCAGCTGGTCAACTTGGGCGTCTCCTCACACGACCTGCCTCACATTCTTCGTGTCCCCAAAAGCCATCAGTTTTCACACGGTAAAATTTCTTTTTACAGCACAAGGAGAGGGAGGCTCGTTGGCATACATAGTGCTACTAACAAATAATCAATCCTTGGTACTAAGATAAGCATGTCACCAATGACCAAGATTTTCTAAATGAAGGCAAAAGTTTTGCTTCATCTCATTGATAAAAAAGAATTTTCAAGTATTACAAGTCTAGTCATCAAGAGTAAAAGCCTATTCTCGCCGCATATTCAAAGGGCCATCTCACACTTAAGTTCATCAAAAAAGAAAAGTACAAATTTTGTTCCTCAACTTTCTGGCGGAGTCTAGATATGATCCACCAACTTTGAAATCAGACAACTTGCACCCTCAACAATTGAAACCGGAAAATGTTTGTCCCTGTTCTCGGTTTTGACCGGATTTAGTGCAGACTCACCCCTGTTTTGAGCAGTGCTGACTCGCTGACTCAAATTCATGTACTCTTTTCAAATCCGTGAATTTTTTTAAAATTCAACTACTTTTTTCAAATCCACGTACTGGTCCGCATACTTTTTTTCAGAACCGCCTACTTTTTCCAAGTTCATGATTTTTTTCAAATTCAAGAACTTTTTCCAAATAACGTACGAACACTAAAAATGTACATGAATTTGAAAAAAAAAACATGCGTACATGGGAAAGTATGTGAAATTAAAAAAGTTAATGAATTTGAAAAAGGTACGTGAATTTGAAAAAAATTACAGGAACTTGCAGAAAGTACGTGGATTTGAAAAAAAGTACATGAATTATAGAAAAACAAAAATTTGGAAAATGTACATAAATTTTGAAAAGTTATGTGAACTTCAAAAAATTAAATGGATTCAAAATTACGCAAGCTTTAAACATGTTCATGGATTTGAAATAATTGCGCGAATTTTAGTTAACACGGTAAAACCCGGGGTGAGTTGGCACTAAAACAGGTCAAAACCGAGTCCATGGATGAATCTTGTCCGGTTTCAGAATTTCGGGGTGCAAGTTATCCGTTTTTGGAGTTCAGGGACAAAAGGTATTACCTTTCTCTTATAAAAAAAACTAAGGAGGAGGAGGCCAAATACTAATTTCCTGGCGGTGAGGATGGGGGTGGGGGCACTAATTGTTGGTTGTTTTACATGATTTTTTGAAGATTGTATACACATTTTTTTCTCAATCTTGGAGAAGGCAATGGCTCCCCCCTATCGCCGTCAATGCTTCCATACTTCCAATGCGACTAGCATCACCAAATATGTGATGGCTTTACGACGAGTCTGATGAAGACTTGTGATGGAACTTTAAGAAGTCTTACTTAAAATGAAATATGTAGGTCTTATACACTGTGGAGCATAGTAACTCTAAAGATATTCTTCTTAACCCATAAACATCCAAATTCATTCTAGTTCTAGAGTTATTTATCTGCTACTTCCTCCACTCCGAAGAGTGTTTGGTGAGACTAAGGCACAATGTGGTGGTTCTTTCCAGTTTGGAAATTGCTTTGATAAGAGAGCCACAGTTGCTCATCACTAACCTGGATCTTGCCAAACTCGCGAGTAGTCCCTCCCTCATTTTGGGTTTAACCCATAGCGTCTCGTAATAAATTCCCTTGAAAGACGGAGCAAAGGGAGGGCGATTGAGGGAAAACTGAACTCATTCGTGTGAGGGTTTTCCTCCTAAACATTTGCAGATAATATTTGGACATGAATACATAATTGTCCAAATTTGTTCATACAGTTTTTTATATTTACACAAAAAAATTTGACGCGCAGGATGAAATACTCCCCAGAGCCGAATTGGATAGCAGGTTTCTGATTTCTAAGGCTTGTAGATTTTAAGTTTGGCCAAGTTTATATTTTAAAAAGGCTAGTGCGATACTATTTTGTTATAAACTTTTTTGAACTTCAAAATGTTTTACTTAAAAGCAAACCTGCATGTCTTATATATTTCAGAGAAGAGTGTCCTCGAAGATTTGCCTTTTCTTTATCCATAGACATCATATGTTGTCCTATGTTCATTCCAGCTTCAAAGTTCTTCATCTACTACTTCCTCCATTTGGATATTGCTAGGCCAGGTCTTTTTTAGCGAGACGAAAGCACAAAACGACGATTTTTGTTGTTGTTTGGAAACTACTTTTATGAGAGTGGTATAATTGCTTTACATTACACCGCCAACCCCGCATGCAATCCTCCGTCATTTGAAGTTAACCCTCAATAGATGGAGTGAAGGGAGGGCGATAGAGGGAAAACTAAACGTGTTTCTCCCCACGGCCTAGTAGAAACGGACGAGCTTCCTTCGCCCACGGGCATGATCATGCCCGCTCCCATGTTCGGAAGGTCTATGAATTTTGTGTTTGAGTCACCATTTTGTAAGTGTGTCCACGTTTATAGTTAGGGAAGAAAAGAAACACCGATTTCCATGATGACCAAATATGTCCTTTTACATTTGGCGAAATTTATCGAGAAACAGATCAACTTCCAAGATACTGTACCAGTCCAAAACTTTCAAAAAATTGATTGATACAAAACCAGTGGTCCTATGAACCGGGAAGCAGAGAGTGTCTCTCAAGATTTCACATTTAGCCGTTGATTAGTCGGTGAAAAACCCACTCCCACCAACACACCAGCGGCGAAATATCCCCAACGGCCGTCGTCTCCTCCCCAAGTCTGAACCCGCTCTCTCCCTCTCGCCCACCATTTCCACTCCCAAGTTCGGCGGTAAATCTCGATTCCGCGGTTGGTGGCGCGCGTCCGTCCCTTTCCCCGCCCGGCGGCTTGACCGGTTCCACAAAGATTTGGATTTTCCTCTTTCCTCCGGTTGACCGGCCTTGCCGATGTGCGGTGGTGGTTGGCGGGGCGGGGAGCGCAGGGACTTGACCGTCGCCCAGGCAAGCCAGGCCGGATAGGGCGACGGCGGCGACCAAAAGGTTAGAGCTTTTTCCGACTCCACCGCGCTCTCCTTGCCCGGCGGGTGTTCGGCGGATTGCGCCAGAGGAGCGGAGGGGAGGGGGATATGGCGGGGGCGACGGAGACGGCGACCTGGTAGGAGATGCTGCGGCGGATGCTGCCGCCGGGGACCGCCATCCCGGAGGGCGCGGCGGGGAACCTCGACTACTCCATCGCGCTCGAGTACGACGGCCCGCCCGTCGCCTACGAGGTCCCCAGGATCGCGCCCGTCGACATGGCGGACGTGCCCACGGCCGAGCCCGTCTCCGCGTCCTACGGGCTCCTCGGGAACGGCGGCGCCGCCGTGCCCGTCGCGCCCGTCTTCAGGCCGCCGGCGAGCCGGGCGCGCGCCGAGCCGCCGCAGGCCAGGAGAGGCGCCATCGCCCGTGCAGGTTAGGAGGAGCTCAGAGTTTGCCCATTCAGGCCCCCAGAATGAGGGGTACTGACTCCCGGCGCTCCGTGTCGCGTGAGTCTGCGCCGAGTTACCGGGGCCAGAACAACGGGGGCAGGCATGCCATGGCTGCGCCGGAGGGGAGGAGGTCTCATGTGGTGACCTTCGGGTTGGCCGATGATAGCAAGTATGACCAGAGCAGCGAGCTCGACGACACCAGGTCGGAGCAGTTCGTGGCAGTGACCAGGACGGAGAAGAGGGGGAAGACCTGCGACCGGTGCGGTAAGAGGAAGTGGGAGAGCAAGGAGTCGTGCATCGTCTGCGACAAGAGGTACTGCGGCTACTGCCTGCTGAGGGCCATGGGATCGATGCCGGAAGGCCGCAAGTGTATCACTTGCATTGGTCGGCCGATCTATGAGGGAAAGCGGTCGAAGCTGGGGAAGAGCTCAAGGATATTATCACGGCTGCTCAGCTCGCTGGAGGTAAGGCAAATCTTGAAGGCCGAGAAGGAGTGCCAGGCAAACCAGCTCCGGCCCGAGCAGCTCATCGTCAATGGCTTCCCTCTTTGTCAAGAAGAGATGTCAGACTTGCTTAGCTGCCCACGGCCTCCTCAAAATCTGAAGCCCGGAAGATATTGGTATGACAAGGAGTCGGGCCTATGGGGAAAGGTAAGCCTATTGGTAGTAGAGGAACATAGCTTTCTTCAAAACCTGTATTCGTTGCTAATAACCCGCCATTTACACTTTCAGGAAGGGGAAAAGCCAAACAGGGTTGTCAGCACCAACCTGAACTTCAATGGAAAGATTCAGCCCAATGCTAGTAATGGCAACACTCAGGTTTATATGAATGGAAGGGAAATTACCAGCATCGAACGGAAAATTCTGAGGGTATTGATGCGCACTCTAAGCTACACAAAATTGAGAATCCTGTGTACATTATAATTATGGTGTGTCTGTATTTTTATTGGGCTTTTCACAATATCTGCTTTATTCTTACAGTTTGCACAAGTTCAATGTCCCCGCGATACTCACTTTTGGGTCTATCATGATGGTGGATATGAGGAAGAAGGCCAAAATAACATCAAAGGGAAGATATGGGAGTCAGTATGTATCTTGTTCAATGCAGTTTCAATTCTTTCTTCCTCCTTTCTTAAATTAATGCATCTCTTCCTTCTTATTTTCCTTGTTTTAACTTGATTTTCTGTATCCCCTGTTTTGCAGCCTTTGACACGTTTTGTGTGCACCTTGGTTTCACTACCGGTGCCTCCTGCAAACTCTGTTGAGCCCAGAGATGATGCTCCTTATTCAGCAAGAACAGTGCCCGAATACTTAGACCAGAAAAGGATACAAAAACTTCTTATTCTTGGATCACCTGGAGCTGGAACAAGCACCATATTTAAGCAGGTCAGACCCTGTTCTTGTAGAAAAATGTAATGCATTAGGTTCTGTTAGATGTTTATTTGGTTTGGACTTCAACTTACCTTTATGCTTCCAGCGAACTATGGCTGGAAGTTGATTGCTAAAGTTTTTCCCTACATGTAGTACAGCGGTTTGGTGTATAAACTATTTTTTTTACTGTTCTGGAGTTTGGCTAGTTTTTACATTTGTAAATGTTTCAGATGACATTTTTATGCGTGCCATGGTACATTCTCCTACATGCTAGTGGGTATTTATACATTAGTCTAGTCGCCGTAGCCTCATAGGTATCTTTGCTTCAAACAAATGTCTCAAAGTCTTTATGGAATATCATAAAAGGTTGTTCATCATATCATGCAATCTCAAACTGAATCCTGACAGTTCAATTCGTTTACTTTTGACTTTTTCTTTATCTTGTATGTATTTTCATGGTGTTCGGTTTTACAACACAGGCTAAGTTACTATATGGAAGTAGATTTACCCCAGAAGAACTTGACAATATCAAACTAATGATCCAAAGCAACATGTTCAAGTACCTTGGGATTCTGCTAGAGGGCCGTGAGCGCTTCGAGGAAGAGGCTTTGGCTATATCAAATAACCCAAACTCAGAGGATGAGGATACACAACAAGGTAGCAAGGAAACAAATATTTCTTCCACTAATGTTTTTGAAGATCATATGCAGCATGCTGAATTTTTTTTTGTATGCAGAGGAAAACGAATCGAGTGGTTTAAATTCCTGCATATACTCAATAAATGCAAAGCTGAAGAAGTTCTCAGATTGGCTTTTGGACATCATAGCAATGGGAGACCTAGATGCCTTCTTCCCTGCAGCTACACGTGAATATGCTCCAGTTGTTGATGAGTTGTGGAAGCATCCTGCCATACAAGCAACATATAAAAGAAAGGACGAATTGTATTTTCTCCCTGATGTCGCTGAATATTTCTTAAGCAGGGTATACATCAAACCATTTATATGTGATTTCAGTGCGGAATGGTCCCTTACTTTAACCTGTTCACAGTCTTTATTACAAAGATTATGCAGCACCAGCACTTCATATTATGACAACTAAGCAATACATGTGCAGTTTAATCCCTCAGAAATGCAACCTGTCAATCTCATAAGGGCCTTTTGTGTTTCTGGATTTCACCCATCGTCCTTCCTTTGTCTAGAATGGTCCAGCATTAGCACAGTGCATGTCCCTTGCTTTTGTGTGTGTACACAGTAATTGTTATTTGAGTACCTAAATTGATTTGTCTCTTTTATGCCATCCTTGCAGGCTATTGAAGTATCAAGCAATGAGTATGAACCTTCAGAGAAAGATGTCTTATATGCTGAAGGAGTATCACAAGGAAATGGATTGGCCTTCATTGACTTCACTCTGGACGAACGGAACCCTATGTCAGAACTCTATGGTGACAGTCATGACCCAAGCTCTCAGGCACAAAACAAGTAAACTCTCTTCCTGTCTCGTGTCTAAACTGCATCTAAATTCTTCTATCTGCCGTCTACAGTTTACCTGAAAAAGTCTTGCAATTTTTTTAAAGATATTAACATTGATGTTGGTATTGTGGAATGTATCTGTTGATTGTGGTGAAAAAGCATAGCCACTGTAAATTTTCCCTACTTCATCAGTAGTGCAGTATGTAGGTTGCCTGCCTTTTGCGTTTGCATGGGTTGATGACTCTTTTCTTGTGAGAAACAAATTGCAAAAAAACATTTTTTTCTCATTTACTGTTATCCTTTCTCAGATATCAGCTGATTAGAGTCAACGCCAAGGGCTTGAATGAGGGCTGCAAATGGGTTGAAATGTTTGAGGATGTCCGTGCGGTGATATTCTCGGTAGCACTCAGCGACTATGACCAGCTGGGAGCCCCTGCTAGTGGCACCAGTAGGCGCCTCGAGAATAAGATGATTCAGAGCAGGGACTTGTTTGAGGCCACAATCAGGTAAAGTAAACTTGTCAGTTGCATTTGCTAAATAGTCCTGTAGGGTCTAACAATCTGGTAAACTAAAGGTTAGGGTTAGCTAAGCTCAATTCCTAGATGAGAACTTACTGAATCTACACATTCTTTGCCCAGGCACCCATCTTTCCGTGACACACCATTCGTCCTGGTGCTCAACAAGTTCGACATCTTCGAGGAGAAGATCGGGCGGTCCCCACTCACCGCCTGCGAGTGGTTCAGCGACTTCGACCCGCTCCGCACCCACAACAACCAGTCGATGGCGCAGCAGGCGTTCTTCTATGTGGCGATGAAGTTCAAGAACCTGTACGCGGCGCACACGGGCGACCGGAAGCTCTTCGTGTGGCAGGCGCGTGCTCGCGACGGCTCCACCGTCGACGAGGCCTTCCGATACATCCGGGAGGTGCTCCGGTGGGAGGACGAGAAGGAGTACGGGGGCTTCTGCCCGGACGAGTCCTTCTACAGCACCACCGAGCTCAGCTCCTCCCGCCTCGTCGAACAAGACTGGCAGCAACATCCTGCCGCCGACCAGAGACCAGGGAGCACATAGGCTGTTGTTGCTAGTTGTACAGTGATGCTGCCGTTGTTGTGTTAGCTAAGCCAACGTTTATACATACAGCTTGTTTCAGAGTGGACCATTGTTGTGTAGTGATAAATTTGCTGATAGATATAGCTAAAGGGAAAACACATGGCTGCTTTGTGATACCATTTGGTTCTGAACTGATGGTGATGGATCTGTTTGGGGTTCATGCAGCTGGAGAAATCAAAATGCTCTGGACCAGCTTAGATTGATGTCAATTGTTGTCCAAATTGTGGCAAAATTTTCTACTTTCTCTTTGGCCAACAGTAAAAGGTTTTTAAGCGCGCTTAACCCCTTTCCGTTAAATGAATTGCGGAAATACAGCGCCGATCCGACAGATGTTGAGAGGACGGGAAGATGAAGGTTCCTAGCGAAATCTATATGTATCTTTTTCTTTTGCCTGAGAAACTTTCAATCTATTCATCTTCAATTATGATAAGACAACGAGCACTAGAAATAATAAAAATTGCATCCAGATCCGTAGACCATCTAGCGACGACTACAAGCACTGAAGCGAGCCGGAGGCGCGCCGCTGTCATCGCCCCTCCCTCGCCGGAGCCGGGCAAACCTTGTTGTAATAGACAGTCAGGAAGTCGTCATGCTAAGGCCTCGTAGAACCAACGCACCAGAACAGCAACCGCCGCGGATGAAGAGTGTAGATCAAAATGATCCAACCTGAAAACACACGAACGAAGACGAACGATGAACAGATCCGAGCAAATCCACCAGAGACAGATCCACCAGAGACCCGACCCCACACGCCCATCGATGATGCAAGAGCATCACCGGAACGGGGGCTAGGCAGAGTGACCTTTATTCCATCTTCTCGCCTTCCTGAGCAGGACACAAACCCAAACAAAAGCTCGAAAAAGATCTAAAAACGGAGCCCTCCCACCGGCAAGGGCCGAGATCCACTCCGCCTCCATGGCCATAGGGCCGCCGAAGACGGGATGGACCGGCGCCGGCGCCGGTGGGAGGCAGAAAGCTAGGGTTCTTGAGAGGCAGAAATCTATATGTATCTATATCTATACCTATACCTATTACCTATATTATATTATATTATATTATATTATTATTATACTAATACTAATCTATATCTATACCTCTATACCTCTATACCCCTACTTAATTTTCATTTTAATTTTAATAATAAAAATATCATAATAATAATCAATTTATTTTTTATTTAATCTATACCTACTAATAAAGCAAGGTGCGTTTCGTCAATTTTTTCATCCGTTCACCGCCAAAAATAATTTTTTCTCTATCCGAGGTGGTACTAAATTCTTATGCATTTATCTGCTAAAAAAGGACTTTTTAGAATTTCGTACGTGGGCCGCTTCCTTTGGCCCAGCGAAGCCAGCCCACTTAGTTTTCTGCCCACGCAGCTGAGAAAACTCTATTTTCCGTCCAGGGCGACAAATAGTCTCAGCATCGTACAGGACCACCGATAATGGGCTAGCCCAGTTTTCTTTGTTTCTGTGTTTTCTTCTATTTTAATTCTCCTTCCCCTATCTCTTTTTCCCTTCCAAATTTATTCTTCTTATAGAATTTATTTCATAAATTCAAAATCTCAAAAAATACTTTTCAAAATTGTTTGATATTTGTAAAAATAAAATGAAATTTTGAAAAATGCTCCAAATTCGAAAAATATTCTTGTTTTAGTGAAATTTTCACAATTAAAAATAATGTTAAAAGGCACACATATTCCAAAATCTTATGATTTTTCAACACATGTTCCTGTGCTACACAAACTTCACAAATTCAAATAATGTTCATGTTTTCATAAAAAAGGTTGGTATTTTCAAAAAATGTTTGTGAATTTAAAGATTTTCATGTTTCAAATTTTGTTCCGTTTTTCTACATTTCAAACTAATGTTAAAAGATATACATTTTCGAAAAATGTTATGAATATTCAACACATGTTGCTGTGCTAAAAAAATGTTCACAAATTCAAATAATGTTTATGTTTTTACAAAAAAAAGTTGGTGTTTTCAAAAAATGTTTGTGAATTTTAAAATATGTTCCTGTTTCAAAATTTTTTCACGTTTTTTTGAAAGTGTACATAATTTTCAAAAAACTGTCCAAGATTTAAAAAATGGTTAATGTTTCCTAATTCAGAAACTTCATACCTTAAAATCTTCTCGATTTAAAGGAAAAGTAGATTGAATAATGCATGGGCCTTCTTTGGTGTACGATGACGTAATAAAACTCTTAAATGCTCTTGATTAATTAATGGAAAAGTAGCGGATTGATTACTTCACACCCGGCGAAACCGTGAAACTAAATGTTCCTTTTTCACATGCAGACAAGGTTTTGCTTGCACATATAATTCTCATTAATTTTAAATGCATGCTATTTTTTCTCCTGTTGCAACGCACGGGCATTTGTACACCATATGTGTACTCCCCACAAAAAAATATGTGTACAATTGCACCACAATATTCATCGGCTCATGAACACCACCAATAAGCTTTTCTCTGACCATTATTTATTTATATTATATTGGTATATTAGACTCAACAAAACAGTTGCAGCGCTCAATAACTTAGGAACAAACTATGGCGGGCCTAACTACCAGCATTGAGCCATTCACACACAGGACCCATATAAATACATGGGCGCGTGGGTCCAACTGCTCAATAACCCGAAGCAGCTACGGTGGGTCCCATTGCTAGTAGTTACACGATAAAGAAATGAGCATCACACATTTGTAATAATCTGTGACTATAGTGGGTTCATCACAGAAATTATCAAAACGTCATAAAAAATGACAGCCAGGTGGCACTCAGCGGCTCAAATGATTCAGTGACATTAACCGTCACTGACATATAGTAATCGGTGACGCGACCTCCCGAACATCACAAATTAGATACTTATGTGACGTTGTCAACCACTGTCACAAGGATTCCCGCCGCCACCTTCGTCAGTACCACACGACCGTGCTGATGAGCACCTCTGGCGGCGGCGGAGAGGAGGGTTGGGATGGAGTGAACAAGCGGAGCTGGGTAGGGTTCGCCTGAGACGAGGTGCACGGGCGGGGTGGGGAACGGTGGGGATGGGGGGATGTTTACTGGATATTACAATCCAAATTAAATTCATAGAACAATGTTAACCCCTTACATTTTCTTTGCAGGGGTGCTAGAGATATAATGTTAATCAAAGAACAATGTAACTTATATCTTGTTGTGAAATCTTTATGCAAAACCAGATCGACACAAGTTAGGAGCCGATCTAAGTTCAAGAATAGACAATCGTCAATTGAGTTTATTGACACGACCTTCACCAAACGGACATATATTAAATCCCATGTTATATCCACTACCAAGTTCTACTAATTAATAAATTTAGTTTTCTTTATCGAAAGGTTTAGTAAAAACAAGCAATCATAATTTCTTTTGTCAACATCGGGTTCTTTTTCTTTACATGGCTTAGCCTTATTTTTTTCTTCAAAAAGGAGGATAATCTCCGGACTCTGCATCGAGCAATGTACACAACCATCTTTATTATATTATATTTCATAAAAAATTATGAAATAAATACATGAACCAACCTAAAACTAGCTTCCAAACGAACACTGTCGTCATACCTACAATG
This sequence comes from Triticum monococcum, assembly GCA_034509565.1. Classification (NCBI taxonomy): domain Eukaryota; kingdom Viridiplantae; phylum Streptophyta; class Magnoliopsida; order Poales; family Poaceae; genus Triticum; species Triticum monococcum. The sequence goes on along the minus strand of CM067847.1, from coordinate 5,507,440 downwards.
TTAATGATGCATCGCTCAATACAGAGGTCAAGGCTTGCTCCTCTTTTAAATAAAATAAATACTGCTATAAGATGCTAGTTTTGAAAGTAAATAATAAAATATTATTAATTTCTCATTTGCTGAAAGAAATGTGAAAGAAAAATGATGATCAGCTAGAAAAACAGAACGATCATTACATGGATTTCTTTGAGTTGTAAAACAAAGCGGCTGTAAGTTGCCAGTTACATTTATGAAATCTCCAACAAATCCATCAAATCAATTCTTAGTGTCCGGCTAGAACACTTTTCGTCATACAATGGGTACATCAAACGTAGAAAATCTAAGGGGTTCTCCTAACGACCCGAGTTCAATTTCTAGAATTAACAGGTGATGCATAGGAGTTTTCCTTCATTTGTTGAGGATCAAGTTTGGTATGTGGTCGAACTCTCTCCCAATCTCTCTCCCCCAACCTCTTTCCCCTGAGGCGGCGGCGCCGCGCCGCCCCCGGGGAGTCCCCCATCCACATCGCCCTCAACCCTCCCTCTCCATCGCCTAAACTACCGCCGCTGTCGCTGAGGACGCCGCGGGGCGAAGCCCCTGTGGTGAGGCGGCGGCGCAGTGCTTGGCCGGCGGTAACGCGTGGGGGCAGCGGCGTCCATCTCCCTCCTCCTCCAACGACAGTGCACAACGGGTTGGCGGTGGCCAGGAGATCTCCAGCGGCCGTTGGCGGACGAGATTTTGGCTGCGATGAGATCTGATCTGGCTCCGAGGGGTTTAGATCGAGATACACTGTGGGTGCGCCTCATCTCGACAACGGCAAGAGGAGATCCCCCTGGGTAATCTTCGCGGCACGAGGACGTCCGAATCTCTTGGCCCGGGCATGGTGGTGGTGGCTGCCTTCTCCACCGAAGGCAGTTAGCCAGGCTGGTAGTGACGGATCTTGGATCTCACTATTAGCACCGACGGCGAGTTGGGGAGACATAGTTGCCGGTGAAAACCGAGACGACTCCGGTCATGGTGGGCGATGGCGGCGCTACATGGTTACCTTGATGAAAGTATCGTCAAGCAACTATCGTCAACCTACTCGTGCCGCCCCGGGAGAAATCCTAAGATCACTGGATCGGACGATGGCGGCGCTGCGGTGTCGTGTTCCCTATTGGGGGCATCGTTTGTGGAGCGACGCCGGATGGAAGAGGCGTGAGGTGGTGTGGCGTGCCTTCTCTCGCGTCGATGACGGCAGGTCTCGGCGGCAAGGTGCAGCGGGGTAATAATAATAAGTAAGGTGTGTTTCGCCAATTTTTTCATTCGTTCACCGCCGATTCTCTTTCCTATCCAAGGTGGTATTAAATTCTTATGCATTTTTCTGCAAGAAAAAGAATTTTCGTACGTGGGTCGCACAATGTGGCCCAGCGAAGCCAACCCACTTGATTTCTGCCCACGTAGATGGAACAATTCTAGTTTCCACACAGAGCAACAAATAGTCAGAATTTCGCTCTGGACAACTAATAATGGGCTGACCCATTTTCTCTGTTTCTCTGATTTGCTTCTTTTTTTATTCTCCTTTTCCCTTCTAAGTTTCTTTTTCTTATAGAATTTATTTCATAAATATAAAATATTCAGAAATACTTTTTTAGAAAATGTTCAGGATTCCAAAATTTTGTTACTATTTAAAAAATATTGGAACTTGCAAAAAGTTTCCAACTTGTTCAAAAAAATTTGTTCGTGTATAAAAGATACACATTTTCTAAAAATCTTATGATTTTCAACACATGTTCCTGTTTTGAAAAAAATTTCGTAAATTCAAATAATGTTCATCTTTTTATAAAAAAATTGGTGTTTTCCAGAAAATTTTTGTGAATTTTAAAAGATGTTCCCTTTCATATTTTGTTCGTGTTTTTCCACAAGTGTACATAATTTTCCAAAAACTGTTCCGGATTTAAAATATTGTTCATGTTTGCTAAAATATTCAGAAATTTCATATCTTAAAATCCCTCTTTTTAAATGATTTAGACTGAATAACTCATGGGCCTTCTCTGGCATACGATGAGGTAATAAAACTCTTAAATATCCTCGATCATTGAATGGAAAATAGCGGATTGATTTCTTCACAGGCGGCGAAACCGAGAAGTTAAATGTTCCTTTTTCGTGTGCACACAGGGTTTTACTTGTACATTTAATTATCACTGAGTTTAAATGCATACTATTTTATCTCCCGTTGCAACGCACCGGTATATGTGCTAGTACTAATAAAGCAACATGCATTTCGCCAATTTTTTCATCCGTTCATCGTCAAAAAGAATTTTTTTTCTATCCGAGGTGATACTAAATTTTTATACATTCGACTCCTAGAAAAAAGGCTTTTCCAGAATTTCGTACGTGGGCCGCATGCTGTGGCCCACTGAAGCCATCCCAATTATTCTTCTCCCACGCAGCTGGGGAAACGCTATTTTCCGCACTGGGCGAATAATAATCGGAGCTTTGCACATTACAACCAATAATGGGCTGGCGCATTTTTCTTTGTTTTACTTCTATTTTTATTTTCATTCCCCTATCTCTTTTTTCCCTTACAAATTTATTTTTCCTATAGAATTTATTTGATAAATTCAAAATTCTCAAAAAATATTCAGGAAAAAATAATAATTTGGAAAATGTTTAGAATTCTAAATTTTTGTTGCTACTTTGAAAAAAATTCGGAACTTCAAAAAAGTATGCCATTTTTTTAAATATTGTTTTTAAAATTGTTCGAGAATTCTGAAAAGAAAGCGGCATTTTAAAAATGCTCCATATTAAAAAAATATTCTTGGTTTAGTGAAATTTTCACAATTTAAAATTATATTCGCGTATAAAAGATAAACATTTTCGGAAAATTTTATGAATTTTAAACACATGTTCCCATTTAAAAAAATGTTGACTAGTTCAAATAATGTCCATATTTTTATTAAAAAGTTGGTTCTTTCAAAAAATGTGTGTGAATTTTGAAAGATGTTCCTTTTTCAAATTTTGTTCGTGTATTTCAGAAAGTGTACATAATTTTCAAAAACCTGTTCAGGATGTTAAAAATGGATCATATTTCCTACAATATTCGTAAACTTCATATCTTAAAATCTCCTCAGTTGAAAGGAAATGTAGATGGAATAAGTCATGGGCCTTCTCTGGCGTACGATGACGTAACAAAACTCTTAAATGCCCTTGATCAATGAATGGAAATATAGCGGATTGATTACTTCACACCGGCAAAACCGAGAAGTTAAATGTTCCTTTTTCACGTGCACATAGGGTTTTACTTGCACATATAATTCTTACTAACTTTAAATGCATATTATTTCATCTGACGTTGCAACGCACGGGCATATGTGCTTGTTTTAGTAAATTCTAATGGACACTTGGCTTGTATCTCCTCGTTACTACTTATTACATTAGAATCCTTAGCCATGTTTGGTTCCTAAAACCAATTTGACCCTCATTGCAATTTTGGATGTGAAGTATAACCGAAGTTTTAAATAGCGCGCTAAGCCTCTTAGCGGCGCACCTCTTCTAAATGCTATAGCGAGCTATTTAAAATGTTTGCTCATGTGTTTGGACTAAAAACCCTTAGTGTAGGACCTCTTTTAAACGCTATAGCAGCCTATTTAAAACCATGAATATAACAGCTTCTTATGTTGCACCCATTTCTCTTTTTATTTTGCACCCCCCCCCCCCCCCCCCCCCCACACACACACACACACGAGAATAGCTCTAGTTTCAATACTATTGCAATTACACATTATTTAGTCTGTTCCAGTACTGTTCACGGTGTGATTGTTTCTAGGCCTGTTTGGTATGTATTGATAGCTTTCATTTAAGCTATGTTCTTGCTATCAGAAATTTATTCCATTCAATACAATGAAAGCAGGCCATCACCTGATTAGCAAGTCATATGTTTATTATCGTATCACACTGGAATTGGCCACATTACACCAATTAAATTAACCGTACTCCATAGCGAATTTGGGATGCTCACACCACATACTACATCACCAGAGAACGGAATTAAAAGAAAATGGGAAATATATTTATTGTTCAACGAGAGGCCGGAAAGGGAAGAAGGTTAGATTTGGGTGCCGTCAAGAAGTGGCAGTGAAGAGGGTTAAATAATGAGAAAATTGCTTCTATACCATCGACAACATCTACACTGGCTCATTTGCCATCCAACAAGGCTCTTGTTCTTACCTCCCAACGCAAACAAATTATATTGCTTATTTGTGCTGGCCATTAGTCCTCCATTACCGAGTCTCCGTTTTCCTGTCAGTATTCTCACAAAATCCAATTTTATCCTCACTTTAGATAAAAATAAACAAAAACAAAATTTAACTCACGCACGGACCCGACCCTCCCTATCTCCACGACTCCACGCATGCACCCGACCTTCCCCAATTTCCACGCACGCACGCGCAACGACGGCCCAGCGAGCTGCAATGGAGGAACCGTCGCCGGCGCCACCACAGCCCCTATCGCCGCTGCCATGCCGCTGTGCCTCAAAGCTTCAGGTTGCTGATCATGGGAGGACGACAAGGAAAGCAGATAGGGATATCAGGCCGGAAAAGGAGAGGTGGGAGCAGTGGTATGAAGGTGGAGAAGGCGGCACGCCAAGAGCGATAGGTAGCAGAAAAGGCAACAAGATCAGAGAACGAGACCAGGCCCAACCGAGCAATGATGGAACCCAAAAGACCCTCCGGGAGGTCCGCCCAACCTTGCAATATGTGCATGGTGGGGTGGCGGTGACACAAATGTAGTAGATGCCCTTTCCTTGCAAGTAATAGCATTTTCCCTGCAACAGATTACAGATCACGTATTAAAGACATGTATGAGAAGAATGAACTGGATAATAGACAAATAACAGAGTGATCAGTACAAAATTCATAATAGGCTAGCTGTAATAAGCACGGAGTCGTGTTCAATTAGAACATACAACATCCTAGTGACACGATAAAACGAGGCAAGAAATCGACAACATTGGAGTTGCATCTAATATCCTATTGTAACCTGGATAATAATAACAATCAAATCCAATAGTGCTTGTCTTGTGAAATTGCCTCCTCCAGCCTTACCTTAAACATAGTGGAAACACAAATTAGGGAATGCAGTGAGTTTTTCAGGAAACAATGTAAGATGGCTTCACGCAGAAGAGATCCAAGCAGATGACGTTGTCTCTGTCGCTGGGTCTCTTATGCAGCTATTTAGCTGACAGCATGCGTAATGTGATGGTCTCTGGGTCGTTGCATCTCCAAGAAAAAAGTAATCTGGATCTATTTCCATTCGTATCAATTAAAAAGCAATGCTTCATGTTGTGCCGCCGCCCAGTGTTCCTATTCCTAATCCGCCTAAGGCCTTGTTGGGTACTAGTGTATTTTAGGAAATTGGTGGGGATTATCCCGGTCAAACCCCTAAATCCCCACATATCCCAAAACACCGTTTGGTTCTAATGTATTTGACATGTTTTATCCCCACATTTTTCCACAAATCCCCAAGCTTTAGTGCATTTTTCTCAATACCCAATACACTACCACTACCTAGTGGATTAGGGATAAATGGGGATTTAAAGGGATTGGTGAAGGTTGGGGTTTCACCCAATCCCTGTGGGGATTATCCCCACCAATCCTCTCAAAACCCCTAGTACCAACCAAGGCCTAATGGTTCTTGGTGTGGTGAGATGAGAGAAGCCATGGAAATACATGAAGAGAAAAAGGCAGGATTCCGGCGTGCTAGGAGGATATATACCTGACGGACGGCGAGTGGAACTGGAAACAGAGGGGACGGCGATGATTGCGGCTGAGAAGGCGACGGCGATGATGTGGTGAAGAAGGCGATGGCGACGATTTGCGGTGGAGACAGTGGCGGCGTCCTCCGGCCCCGTCCGTCGATTTCGTCTTCGCTGTGTGCCACGACAGCCGAGAATAGTCATCAAGATGGGCTGCCAAATCTGGTTAAAGCGGCAACGTGGTGCTACCTCGATCGCCCACACTCTACCATCGCTTGTTTTTGTTTTATCTCTTCTATTGCTGCTGGCTCAATGAGAAAAAGCCCCTACCGGTATTTCTTCATAATTTTGAGAAAAAGGCCAAATAAAAATGTTTGTCAATTTTAAAACGTTTTTACCTTAAAAATACTCACAAATTAAAATCATGCTATTAAATTTGAAAAAATGTTCAAGAATTTACAAAAACATTTATAAAAATGCATGAATTTTAGAACTTCCGTCAGATTTAAAAATTATTCATTATTATGAAACTGTTTACAAATTCAAAAATATATTCACATGTTTTATTAAAAAGGTCATGTTTTAAAGATATTCACGAATTTGGGAAAATGTTCATGAAATTAAAAAGGAATTAATAATAAAAAGGGGGCGGAAAAAAAACCGATTTGTGCCCAATGTGCTAATAGGCCGGGATATAGGATTTCTCCCTAAATATCTCTCGACTTCTCTCGGTTACTAATACTAACTCCCTATAAAATAAAAGATTACTGATTCCAATCATTAAAATGAGAACTGTTTGTACGAGTGTAGAACAAAATTGGATATAATACATAGATGATCTGCTACTTGATTGATGTAAACAAGCCTTCTCAATGATAAGCAAAATTTGCTCTCATTCGCCAAAAGAAAAAAACATTTTTTTTGCGGGGAAAAGAAAAAACATTTGATCGGACCAGATCGACCGTGCATTCCCATTTCCATCCATATGAAACGGAAAACATAACAGAGTCTTGTGGAGATAGAAAGGAAATGGGCAAAGACGAGTTTGAAAATCAACTGGTAATCCGCCAAAACACACTTGGCCTCGGGCATAAACAATGGGCGTCAAAACCTGTGAAGCAGCAACTTATCACAGAAAACGACTCAATACATGCGCATCATTGAATATAGCACAGGATGAAAAACATTGTCGTGGATGCAGAACCAGGAAGCAAGAAATCGAGTTCAAAACCATCATGATGCATAATTTAAACATGTCCGAAGACCAACATAATTCGTTCCTACCCAAGTTATGAGACTCCATGATCGACAAATACCAAGGTTTGAAAGATTATTAATTATGCATAGGTTGGAGCGTTCTATTTTTCATACAACAACAATTTATTTCCATTCTCGTTGAAATAACAAAATCACATGCCATAGTCTCTACTGGCTGTCATGGCTCAGCAGTAAAACCACTTTTTCAGCAAACCCGAAGTGCTAAAGGAAACCCACAAGAAATAAAAAGTCAAATCAGCTGCGACATCAAAAGAAAAATCTTTCTAGTGTGGGTTCCTGTTCATCTAGTGGGGTCTGACATATCGCAAAACAGAGAAAACGAAGTTTTGTTCAACCGCCTACAATCAAAACAGAGTCCTGTTCATCGGGAGAGGCGTGGCGAACCGCAAAATGGCCTCCACTAGCTACTATTAATCCACCGTTAACTTCCTACCGCGCGCCTCCATGGGATATTGTTCATCCGCCAACTGCCCACGGCCTCCACGGGGTCCTGTTCATCCACCCTCAACCGACCGGGGTGTGGCGTACCATGTCCCGACCTCCTCTGGGTCTTTTTCATCCAGCGCCAACCGCCTACTACCATGGGGTCTGTTCATGCAACCCCAACAGGCTATGGTGGGGTGTACGCGCGCGCGGGAGCAACGATGTTTGTTCATCCACAGTCAGCCAACCGACTTGGTCAACACGTCTCGCCCAAGGGGTTGGATCGATGCAACTGACTGCTGGTTTCGACTCGACCTTTGTATCATGCGCGCAGGAGCAACAGAGACTGTTTATTGAGGGGCAACCAACCGACTAGGTCAACTCACGTCTTGTGCGGGGGCTCGATGCAACACATCGACCGATCAGGCCAGCAAACTATGTACACGCATGACTCTTGCTCGGGTTCAGTAAGCAGCGAAGGGATCGATCGCTCGGGTTCAGTTAACGGCGAAGAGATCGCTCAAGTTTAGTTAGCATGAAGGAATCGCTCAGATTCACTTAGCAGCGAAGGGATCGATCGTGTTCAGTACGTAGTGCGAGGGATCGATTGATCGTTCAGGTTTAGTTTGCGAACGGCTCGCTCACGTTTAGTTAGCGAAGGGCTTGCACACGCACGCGTATGAGAGAAACACCAAACCATGTTATCCTCGGCCCGACCACCCACCGATTGCCCACCGTATACCGGGAAATTCCTGAAAATTCCCTCGCCCTCACTTTTACCACGATTTTTACGTCATGAATGGTCCAAAGAATGTCATGCAGGTCTGCCTCCGGCCCTCTAAGGAAGAAAACCTCATTTTTTTCATATAAGTAGGAGCCCACCACATCTGTGTTTATACATGTTTTTGTCACAATTATCTTCATGGAAGTGTCACATCCGTGACAGAAAAAGTTTTCGTTTGTATAATAATGTCATTACTACAAGGATACCGATCTATTGCAACAAAATTTATTGCTACATCTATCTTTTGTTGCAATTGACCGAAATATTACCACAAATTCACCGGTTGTGGTAATAGGATGCACATATTGCCACATCTGAGTGTAGGCGCGATAAATATTCATTTTGTTGCAATAGGGGCCTTGTATTGCAACAAAATGCGTCATCGTTGCAATATGCCAGCGATATTGCGACAAACAAATCCCGTTACGCGAGGCAGTCATTTTGTTGTAATAGAGGCTAGGTATTTGAACAGGAAAGCTAGTCGTGATAATATTTGGAAAGATATTGCAACGTCTGTGTGGCGTTGCGTTAGTTAGAAATATTGTTGCCAAAAAATTGGCTGACCATTGCAACAAAATATGTATTTGTCGCAATAGTGTATATTTTTGCCTCCATTTCCTTGTTAAAAGTGACCTTTTTTGTAGTGTTTTTTTTGCCAATCATCCAAAAGAAGTTGCATAGCAACCGCGGCGCCTATTTATACTGCTCTCTCCGATCCACAATAAGTACTGCAGTTTTGAACTAATGTTGGACTAAGATTAGTTTAAAATTGCTAACTTATTTTGGACCGGAGGGAGTACTATATGTACTTAGGCTTGACTTGATGGTTTCTAAAGAATATCGTGCCACTAATAGAAAAAGGCCCATTTGTCCCGGTTCCAAAGGGCTGGGTCGAGACTAAAGGCCCCCCTCCTTTAGTCCCGGTTTTGTTACGAACCGGGACTAAAGGCCCTCCACATGGTCGCTCTCTGGAGCTCCACCTTTAGTCCCGGTTACCAACCAGGACTAAAGGAATTTTTACAATTTTTTGATATTTTTTAAATTTTTTTCTCGATTTTCAAATGTTTTGAATTATTTTACAATTTATCTCTGATCACCCCTCATCACTGCTCAATTTAACCTCTAATCTCTAATCACCCCTCATCATTCCAAATCATCTAACTTCCCGGCCGGTCACCCATCCTCTCGCTACTCCAGGCTGAGCACGCTTACCTTCCGGGTTCTATTCCCTCTCGTTTCCAAGTCTGCACTTGTTGTTTTCCTGACAATAGTAAGATGTCAATCCTATTAACCCTTAGGAGTTTAGCTTGAGCATGAAGTCACACGTTTCACTGTTTGAGTTTGAAACTATTATTCTAAAATACAATAATTATTTAGTAACATTAATATTTCTTGAATAAGTAGTTTGACCAGATTTGACCAAAATTCAAAAAAACTAAAATAATTATTTAGTATCACTAATATTCTTGAATAATTATTTTGTAACACTAATACTTCTTGAATAATTATTTAGTAACACTAATACTTCTTGAATAAGTAGTTTGACCATAGTTTCACCAGATTTAACCAAAATTCATAAAAAAACTGAAATTTGAGCATATCTTTTTTCCTTTTAGAATTTTAGGATTCTAAAAAATTGCAAAACATGCTAAGGCCATCAAAATTAGATGCGGATTTTCGTCCTGAACATTTTGATATATAATTCATTTTTTTTCCGACATCGTATGCAAAAGTTATAGCTGTTTTACTTTTTCATAACACTTTTTTGCAAAACATGTCCAAATTTAAGTTTTTTAATTTTCGTAACTAGTAGATGTAGTAATATAACTACATCTCGAAGGATTTTATTTTTTGAATTTTTTTATCATTTTTTTGTTTTTTTCAAAACTGAAACAACGATACAGGGGGGGGGTAGAGTTTGAGACACGAACCCCTTTAGTCCCGGTTTGAGACACGAACTGGTACTAAAGGGCATTGTACCCTTTAGTCCCGGTTCGTGTCTCAAACCGGGACTAAAGGTCTAATCTTTAGTCCCGGGGACTAAATGTCTCATTTGAACCGGGACTAATGCCTTTAGCCGCTCGAACCGGGAATAATGCTCACATTAGTCCTGGTTCATAATGCAATCGGGACTAATGTGTATATTGAGCTGTGACCAAAGCCTTGTTTTCTACTAGTGTGCCTAACTGGGAAGAATAATCAATACACACAATTGTACCAGGCCAACAACTCCCAACAATGAACATAATGGCGTCTGGTTTGTGTGCATACATATTGTCCCGTCATGACTCAACCAGTAGCATCTAGTTCTACAAGTTGGAACACTCTTCCTTCACATTCAAATTTATGAAAGGTGAAAATGGAAGACAATCTAGTCTTGAGAGATGGTACATGAACATAAATATAATGTAAAGTAGTATGAGGGAATAAGAGACACCAGGAAAAGGAGGGGCACTTATATATGGACCATGCACCGAGCTGGTTCTACAAGTGTGAGTCTAACAGTCAATTCATGATGGTTCCCAACATAATTGAGTATCGTGGCATGCAACTGATTGACGATGTATATGGTGCTCTTAACTGTGTTGGTGAGGTCGCCAACGATTAATTGGTGAAGGTCTCCTTTGACTACAACGAGGGGTACTCGATGATGGAGAATGAGTTGTTGTGAGATGCATGAAAGGTCGTATTTGCAGACTTTGTAAGCATGAGGCAAGGGGGCTCAATGTTTTGTCAAAACATGTGTGCTTTGTTTCTTGAGCAAATATACATCGCGTCTTACAACTTGCATGTGATCCATGATCGCAATGTGAAGTCGCTAGCCCATCAGCGGTACACCATCTCCAATCCGTCATGTAGGCAATGTGGCCATCGGGCTCGTCAACCATGGAAGTCGTAAGTTTTGCTTCTTGTTGCTCTCTATGTTGGTCAATTCATTGATTCACTCAATGTTGAGACTTGATAATCACCATGTTGTATAACCCAGACATGTTATCGTGTTGTACCATAGGACTAACGGGAAGCCGTTTACGTTCATATATTGTTGGATGAAGGTCAAGGGGCACAAATGCCGGGGGGGGGGGGGGCTTGTGCCGATTTAGACTCGAGTATCATTGAATTCGAAAAACTATATTGTTGGATGAAGCTCAAGGGGCACCACTTTATAGCTCAATTATGTTCCTTCTCAATTAACAAAACTGTATTTCCATCCAAGTGTTTCGTAGTTCTTGTTTAAACGATACACCTCTACAAATATGTCTATCTATATGACATTTTTTATGGATATATTCATACGACATTGCTAAGAGTTTAAATAAAGTTGTAGAAGACGATGAATCGTCTCAACCCTCCAGAGGAGAGCCCGTAGAGTTTATATTGATTGTATGAGAGAAACCCTCTCATAGGGTGTTTACAGAGTTCGGTTGGAATAGAAGAAATGATAGAAATTTAAACAACCTAACCAGCTCTATCTATCCCTAGAGATATACTTGGAGTACACTTGAGGGATGTATACGAGAGAGAGGAAGGGGCATGACATATATCACTTTATAATGTTCAACACCCGCCCTTCGCAAGTTGAGATTATGCTTGAACTCTTCAAAGCTTCTAACTGGCAATGCTTTGTTTTGAACCCATCTGCAAGCTGGACCTTGGAGGGAATGAATCTAATCTCTAACTGTTTATTCGCTACTCGTTCTTTGACAAAATTAAAATCTATCTCAATATGTTTAGTCCTGGCATGAAACACTAGATTAGTAGACAAGTACGTAGCACCAAGATTGTCACACCAAAGGCACATAAATTGACCTTGTGGAACTCCAAGTTCCTTCAACATAAACTATACCCAAATAACTTCAGCTATTGCATGTGCTAATGCTTTATATTCTGCCTTAGTACTTGACCTGGAAACAGTGGCTTGTTTCTTTGCACACCACAATATTAAGTTTGGACCATAAAAAATAGCAAACCCACCAGTAGACCTCCTATCATCAAGACAACCAGCCCAATTCGCATCGGTGAAGGCACTAACGTGAGTAGAGGAGGATTTTCTGAAAGACAAACCAAGACTTGATGTACCCCTTACATACCTTACAGGCTTAGAATAGGTTTGCTATTGTCCAATGAGTAGTGGTGGGTGCATGCAAAAACTGACGAACTTTGTTCCATGCAAAGGAAATATCAGGTCGACTAAGACTTAAATACTGAAGAGCACCACCAGTGCTTTGTAACTGGTATTATCTTCCTGATTCAGGAGTCCCCCTTCTCTTAAAGTCAAAGATTCTGAGCTGGATAAAGTTGTTGGTGAAGGCTTGCAATCTTTCATGCTAACTCTGTTCAATAGATCATTTGCATACTATTTTGTGACAGCTGAATAACATCTCTGATGTTCTCAACTTCAATACCTAAGAAGAAGTGCAAATCTCCTAGATCCTAGAGAGCAAACTCTGAACTCAAATCTTTGAGTAATCCTGTTATTGCCTCATTAGATGAACTAGTCATAATAATATCATCAACATATATGAGAACAAACATGGAAGCCTTGAACTTGTTGTAAATAAATAGTGAGGTGCCAAACTTTGATGGAACAAACCCTAGTGTTTGCAGCTTTGTACTTAGGCGAGAGTACCATGCCCTGGGGTCTTGCTTCAATCCATACAAGGACTTATCAAGCTTATGAACATGAAAGGGTCCATTTTTATCCTCAAGTCCAGGAGGCTGTTTCATGTAAACTTCATCTTCTAGAACACCATGAAGAAACACATTCTGCACATCTAGCTGTCTAAGGCTCCATCTGCTGGAAACAACAATGGATAATACAAGACAAATGGAGGCAGCTTTGACAACCAGACTGAAAGTGTCCTCATAATCGATACCATATGGTTGCTTAAAACCTTTGCTACAAGTCTGGCTTTATAATGGTCAACAGTGCCATCTACTTTTTGTTTGGTCCTATAGACCCATCTGCAGTCAATTAGATTTGTACCTGCCTGACGAGGAACCAAGTGCCAAGTCTTGTTTATTTACAGTGTGGAATATTCCTCATCCATTGCTTGTTTCCATCTGGGATCACCAAAAGCTTCATTCAAAGTATGAGGTTCACTTGATACATAGCTTAGACCAAATTTAGAAATATTCTTGTATTTATACGACTGATAACTCCCCTCTGAAGATGTGTGCATCTTGTGTAGTCGAAGCAGCAGGAGGAATCAGTACATCAAATCTGGGTGGAGTCGCAGGAAATTTTGGTGCAGCAGAACGAGCCGCAGAAGATCCACTAGCTACAGTAGGAGGCGATCCCGAGGCAGATGCTCTTGGTGCCCCACAAACGGCTGGGGATGTGCCATCGCCAACGGCGGACACCCTGGACAAGGAGGCGGCGGCTACCGTGGCCCTAACAGCTATGGTGGTGGTGGCAATCCGGCGGCTACAGTGAAGGTCATCCTCACCAAGGAGGCAATGGCTACGGCGACAACTACCATGGCTAGAACGCGGGTTATGGTGGTGGCCATGGCAATGGCCATGGCGGCTACAATGGAGGCTACAACAACAACAATCAAAATCGTGGTCACTATGGTGGTGGTCCCTCACAAGGGTATGATGGTATTTCTCAAATTTGAAAAAAAACTAACCATATTACAAAAGATTCTGAGTGGGGCTATGCAGAGGATAATTCCAGGAAGAAGAAGGTAGCGGTTGTCGTTGACACTTCCTACATAGTTTACACAAATTGGTACGCCGACACGGGTGCCACGGATCACATAAATGGTGAACTCGAGAAGATCACCATGCATGAGAGGTATCATGGCTATGAAAATGTCCACAACGCTGATGGAACAGGAACGGAGATAAGCCATGCAGGTTAATGGAGGAGGAATATTCCACACTGCAGAAAAACAAGACTTGGCACTTGGTTCCTCTTCAGCCAGATACAAATCTAATTGAATGCAAATGGGACGCAACCTGGATCAAGACCTCCTTGGAGAGATTGTTGAGCAAGTATGCAAAAACTTGTTGATTTTCCCTAGCCTAGACTATGTACTCGGGGTTGATGATGATCTGGTCCTTGCCCTCTGCATTCTTGGTGTTTAGGATTTTCGGAGGCTTGGGAAGGGATTTATCTAGATAGTCCTACATGCTTGCAGTTCGGATATGCGATAGCACTTGCCCACGCCATAAGATATAGTTTGTTCTGGTGAGTTTTTAGGATACTTGGGAGTTGAGGCTGAAGGTGTTTCTGGAACTAGAGGAGGACGCCATGGAGGAAGGTTGCTAGCTTGACGAGATGGAAGATGTGGCTCTGATACTATGTAGAAGATGTTTAAGCGTCTCAACCCTCGAGAGGAGAGCCCGTAGAGTGTATACTGATTGTACGAGATAAGTCCTCTCATAGGGTGTTTACAGAGTTCGGTTGGAACAAAAGAAAGGATAGAAAGTTAAACAACCTAACCAGCTCTATCCATCCCTAGAGATATACTTGGAGTACACGTGAGGGATGTGAGAGAGAGAGAGAGAGAGAGAGATGTGACATATGTCACATTACAATGTCCAACATGTTACAATGTTCGACAAAAGTAACAAATATCAGTACATACAGTTGGTAAGAAGACTATAGAAGCATCTTAACTGATTGACAATTTTACATGTCACACTTATCCACCCGTTTCTCTTAGGACCTAACATAATTTTTCAGAAAATAGATATGAATGTTGAAGAGTACATCTTCCCCAAAGTGGTTGCTAATTCCTCCTGGATAGAAGATATAGAAAGTGGAACAGAAAATGCGAAGACATGAGTGCAACTTAGCATGCTAAGGCTCTACAAATGCTGAATTTAAGACCTCATTCATGGTCGACTTGGTAATGAGAGGGTAAAAGCCTCAATGTTGATTTAGAGTAATGAAATGAGGATGCAAATTTGTAACTATATATATATATACATGGGATGAGATTCTCATCCTATTTAAACAAGACATTTTTTTATCTTCTGTGTAATTCAATAAAATATCTCTAGCGTAATCAAGGATTTTGATAGACATCTGTTGTCAATTCTATATCTTGCGGCGCAGCGAAGCGCGCCCTTATGCTTCTAGTTTTTTCTATGACCCATGGAAGGGTCAAGTTAGTCTCGTCTTTGTTACCAATGGCATGACAAAGAGGTGGGTGCCACAAAGGAAGAAATTGGTCAAAGGAGACGACAACAAGGTGAAGACCTGACCGCAATCACTAGTGGCACAGCCACAATTCCATAAAATTTAGTGCCAGCCTTCGAATATCGAATCCGGATAGTTGCACATACCTAATTTTTCCTACAAAAATCTATAGGAGTTTACCGAAGAAAAAAATCTGGAGTGTGTTCCAGAATATATTAATTGCATCAAAATCATATAATTACATGTCTGAATTAGAATTTGAGTGCGAATTCTTGTAGGCTAGCTTCGGCTCTGGTAGGTTGTGCCCCACACCATCTTTATGTTTCCCTATAACCGTCTGTTGTCTTTGTATGCAATTTTAGAAGCTATTCGTGTACTAATCTTCAGGAAATAGCGACATTTAAGTCATACAGGAAATGCACTTTTATTTCGGATAACTCCTAACACTAGACCGAACAGTGCACCATGTGATGTCTCACAACAAGGAGCATCTGCATCCATTACATTACATTTGATGAGTCTTACTACACAAATATGAAAAAACAAACGTTGTGAGACATCACCTGGTGGACGTGTATATGAATGCAGATGCTCGTTGTTTCCTTTTATGGTGCTCGCTCCAACTGTTTGATATCTTCATTAACTGCCTCCCCATGTGCACTGCAAATTTCCGTCAGCCGATGTAGGCCGTTGATATCCATCCAATGCACTTCATATAATTGGAGAAGAGTTGTTCACTCTTGAGTCCAACCATATAGTGATGTACGAAAACACACATTTAAACACACTTCATGTGCAAGCTGCGCTTGAGTCTAGTCATTGGGTTGTTTGAAGCCTATTATACATTTTGAACCGACTTCTCACATTTTGTGGGACTGTGGGTCCACGTTCTTCCACTTTGAACTAACTTAAATTGGATGGATCACATCTCAAGGAAGTGCATGCCGGTGCTTTAGTTCCTAACGCTCAAGTTGGTGTCTTGTTTTTTTTCGAAAAGGAGGTTAACCTCCGGCCTCTGCATCGCATGATGCACACAGCCATTTTATTAAAAAACGAGGTCCACAAGTAGTCTCGAGCAAACACAAAAGGTCGTATTGGAACAAATGCCACATGCGGCCAAAAATAAAAAAGCCACAACCGGCTATAATAGAAGTAGATGCCTACACAACTATCTTATTACTGGACCGCCATCCACATCGGTTGTAGGTATCCCATGCAACCATCTCCGTCGGTTACGCACAGTATCCATATGCGCCCTGTGGTCCGTATGGCTTAGCAAGGATCACATACGGATCCAAGTAGACGCTCTGAAAATGACCTGCAAAAAATTCGTGATATTTTGTCTGTTAAAAGCAACATCATTCCGACAATTCCATAAAGCCCAAAGCAAAGCACATGCTCTGACTCTAATCTGTGCTGCTGTCTGGGTCGGTACCCCATCCAGCCAGTAATGAAGTAGGTGTGCAATCGAAATTGGCGGAGTGACGTTAAAAGCCACATGTATAGTTCTCCAAAGTAACCTAGCAAGCGGGCATTTTATAAAAAGATATTCGATTGTTTCGTCCCGATCACAAAAGCAACATCTTTTACTTCCTTCCCAATTATGCTTAGCTAGATTATCTTTGGTTAAAATTACACCTTTGTGCACGAACCACATGAATACCTTTATTTTCAATGGCACTTTAATCTTCCACATGTGAACCGACCTTGGAATATCCCCTGTATTGATTAAATCCATATACATGGATTTAACCGTAAAGGCTCCGGACACCATTAACTTCTAGCGTACCGAGTCAGCTGCATCCGACAGGTTAACCTTCATTAACCTTCACACAAGATGCAGCCATATATTCCAACGTGGACCTATAAGCGCCCGTCTAAACTGAATATTGAGGGGAACGGACCCTAACACTGAAGCAACGGAATCCTCTTTCCGTTGCGCAATGTGATAAAGAGCCGGATACTGTAGCGCTAATGGGTCTCACCTAGCCAGGTATCTTCTCAAAACCTAGTACCCTGACCGTTCCCTACATTAAAACTCACTCTGTTAAAGAAAGCAATTTTCGTCCTCATAAATCCTTTCCAAAACGAAGAGTCCGACGGCTGCACCGTAACCTGTGCCAACAGCTTAGTGTATAAGTACTTATTACGCGACAGCTGAATCCACACTCCCCCAATCTCTATCGAAAGACAATATATCCATTTTCTTAATAAGCATCTATTTTTCACTTCCAGATTTTCAATACCCAAGCCACCCTGGTCCTTCGGTCTACAGATGATGTCCTATTTGGCTAACCTATACTTAGCCTTGTTCTCATCAATTTGCCAAAAAAATCGTGATCGGTAAAAGTCCAATCTTTTCCATACCTCTACTGTTACTTCAAAGAAAGAAAGGAAGAACATCTGCGTACTCGTCAATACCGAATTAATAAGAATTAATCTTTCTCCATAAGATAAAAGTTTGCCCTTCCAGCAACTAAGTTTCTTCTCAAACCAATCCTCAATGCATTTCCGTTCTTTGTTAGTGAGTTTGCGCTGGTGAATTAGGATCCCTAGATACGTGAAGGGGAGCGTACCTAATTTACACCCGAACAACTGTTTATAGTTTTCTTGTTCCTCTTTGGCGCATCCAAAGCAGAACAATTCACTTTTATTAAAATTAATTTTGAGCCCAGATAGTTGTTCAAAAAGACAAAGCACCAACTTCATATTTCTGGCCTTATCCAGGTCATGTTCCATGAAGATAATGGTGTCATCGGCATATTGTAGGATGGACACCCCACCATCTACTAGATGTGGGATAAGACCACCTACTTGACCATCTTGTTTCGCTCTGTTAACAAGAATGGTTAGCATGTCCACGACAACATTAAGAAGATTGGAGACATGGGATCACCCTGCCTTATTCCTTTAAGCGTCTGAAAATAATGACCAATATCATCATTAACTTCAATACCGACGCTGCCTCCCTGTACAAAGGATTCAACTTGCTTCCTCCATGTCTCATCAAATCCTTTCATACGCAAGGCCAGCTGCAGGAATGGCCACTTGACTTTATCATAAACTTTTTCGAAATCAACTTTAATGATGACTCCGTCGAGCTTCTTCGAGTGGATTTTGTGAAGAGTTTCATGCAACACGACCACCCCCTCGAGGATGTGCCGTCCTGGCATGAAAGCAGTCTGCGTTGGCTGAACCACAGATTGGGTGATCTGTGTGAGACGGTTCGCGTCCGTCGGATCGTCTGTGATCAGATGGATGAGAGCGTCCCCGCTTCCGCATCACACGTGTCCGTTTTCTGAAACAGAGCCCTTGTTTCAGAACCAGCATTCTTGCAACTGGCAGCTTCGTCGACTCGGAGGGCGACACTTCTGGATTTGAGAGAGTGGCGGGGCTAGCGGAGTAGGGCGTTGGGCGTTGGGCGACGGGACCTATCCAGCGCGGTGGCGACGGCGAGGGATTCGTCGGCGGCCGACGTCGACTCCAGCAGGTATGGATCTGAGATCCCCCTCCCCCTTTCCCCGCATTTCTAGCGATTCTGTAGGTGTTCATGGCGGTTCTCCCCGGGGTGGCTTGATCCATACCACCGAGATGACCAGGACGGCGCGACTAGGAGGGAGACAGCTGGTTTGTTTCAGTAGGTTTCTACAACACAGGACTAGTTTAAGAAAGAAAGAAAAAATGATTCAATGGTGAAGGTTTTTTTTTCTACAGCTGGGTCCTGTTTCAAAAGATTTCTGCAACATGTCTTTTTCAGAAAGAAAAGAAATGTTTTAGTTGTGAAGGGATTTTTTTCTGCAACAAGGGCCTTGTTTCAGAAACATAGCCCTTGTTGCAGCCCCGGAGGAGCGCCCGACGTTATAGAGTGAGTGGTCAAACATTGCAACATGACCCATGTTTCAGAAACATAGCTCCGGTTGTAGGAAAAAGCGCCCGCCCCGCGCGTCGGCTGGACGGAGGACAGAGGAATCTGTTTCCGAAACACAGGTGTTGTTGCAGGAAGTAAAAGGTGGCCACGCGAGCGCGATGGTCAGATCTGACGGCTATCAGGGTGCTGAACGAACGGAGCTCCATGCGGCGGATGTTTTCAATACAGCCGCCGGCCGACGCGTAGCGACGCCCACTTGCATCATTGCATGATGGTGAATTCTCTGCAAAACATAGCAAATTTAAGATAAGCAAATTAGAAATATGTGATGATGAAGAAATGACAAGAAAAGTGTTGGGGAACGTAGTAATTTCAAAAAATTTCCTACGCACACGCAAGATCATGGTGATGCATAGCAACGAGAGGGGAGAGTGTTGTCTACGTACCCTCGTAGACCGAAGCGGAAGCGTTGACGCAACGTAGAGGAAGTAGTCGTACGTCTTCTCGGTCCAACCGATCCAAGCACCGTTACTCCGGCACCTCCGAGTTCTTGACACACATACAGCTCGATGACGCACCCCGGGCTCCCGATCCAGCAAAGCTTCGGGGAGGAGTTCCTTCAGCACGACGGCGTGGTGACGATCTTGATGTTCAACCGTCGCAGGGCTTCGCCTAAGCACCGCTACAATATGACCGAGGTGTAATATCGTGGAGGGGGGCACCGCACACGGCTAAGGAACGATCACGAAGATCAACTTGTGTGTTCTAGGGTGCCCCCCTGCCCCCGTATATAAAGGAGCCAAGGGGAGGGGGCGGCCGGCCAAGGAGGGGCGCGCCAGGGGGGAGTCCTACTCCCACCGGGAGTAGGACTCCCTTCTTTCCTAGTTGGAGAAGGAGAAGGGGGGAAAGAGGAGGAAGAGGGAAAGGAAAGGGGGGGCGCCGCCCTCCTTCCCTTGTCCTATTCGGACTAGGAAGAGGAGGGGCGCGCGGCCACCTCCTGCCTCCTTTTCTCTTCTCCCTTAAGGCCCATGTAGGCCCAATAACCCCCCGGGGGGTTCCGGTAACCTCCCGGCACTCCGGTAAAATCCCGATTTCATCCCGAACGATTCCGATATCCAAATATAGGCTTCCAATATATCGATCTTTATGTCTCGACCATTTCGAGACTCCTCGTCATGTCCATGATCACATCCGGGACTCCGAACAACCTTCGGTACATCAAAATACATAAACTCATAATGAAACTGTCATCGTAACTTTAGGCGTGTGGACCCTACGGTTCGAGAACAATGTAGACATGACCGAGACACGTCTCTGGTCAATAACCAATAGCGGGACCTGGATGCCCATATTGGCTCCTACATATTCTATGAAGATCTTTATCGGTCAGACCGCATAACAACATACGTTGTTCCCTTTGTCATTGGTATGTTACTTGCCCGAGATTCGATCGTCGGTATCCAATACCTAGTTCAATCTCGTTATCGGCAAGTGTCTTTACTCGTTCCGTAATACATCATCTCACAACTAACTCATTAGTTGCAATGCTTGCAAGGCTTATGTGATGTGCATTACCGAGAGGGCCCAGAGATACCTCTCCGACAATCGGAGTGACAAATCCTAATCTCGAAATACGCCAAACCAACATGTACCTTTAGAGACACCTGTAGAGCTCCTTTATAATCACCCAGTTACGTTGTGACGTTTGGTATCACACAAAGTGTTCCTCCGGTAAACGGGAGTTGCATAATCTCATAGTCATAGGAACATGTATAAGTCATGAAGAAAGCAATAGCAACATACTAAACGATCGGGTGCTAAGCTAATGGAATGGTTCATGTCAATCAGATCATTCAACTAATGATGTGATCTCGTTAATCAAATAACAACTCTTTGTCCATGGTTAGGAAACATAACCATCTTTTGATTAACGAGCTAGTCAAGTAGAGGCATACTAGTGACACTCTGTTTGTCTATGTATTCACACATGTATTATGTTTCCGGTTAATACAATTCTAGCATGAATAATAAACATTTATCATGATATAAGGAAATAAATAATAACTTTATTATTGCCTATAGGGCATATTTCCTTCTGTCTCCCACTTGCACTAGAGTCAATAATCTAGTTCACATCGCCATGTGATTTAACAGCAATAGTTCACATCACCATGTGATTAACACCCATAGTTCACATCGTCATGTGACCAACACTCAAAGGGTTTACTAGAGTCAGTAATCTAGTTCACATCTCTATGTGATTAACACCCAAAGAGTACTAAGGTGTGATCATGTTTTGCTTATGAGATAATTTTAGTCAACGGGTCTGTCACATTCAGATCCGTAAGTATTTTGCAAGTTCTATGTCTACAATGCTCTACACGGAGCTACTCTAGCTAATTGCTCCCACTTTCAATATGTATCCAGATTGAGACTTAGAGTCATCTAGATTAGTGTCAAAACTTGCATCGACGTAACCCTTTACGACGAACCTTTTGTCACCTCCGTAATCGAGAAACATATCCTTATTCCAGTAAGGATAATTTTGACCGTTGTCCATTGATCTACTCCTAGATCACTATTGTATTCCCTCGCTTAACACAGTGTAGGGTATACAATAGATCTGGTATGCAGTATGGCATACTTTATAGAACCTATGCCCAAGGCATAGGGAATGACTTTCATTCTCTTTCTATCTTCTACCGTGGTCAGGCTTTGAGTCTTACTCAATTTCACACCTTGTAACACAGGCAAGAACTCTTTCTTTGACTGTTCCATTTTGAACTACTTCAAAATCTTGTCAAGGTATGTACTCATTGAAAAAACTTATCAAGCGTTTTGATCTATCTCTATAGATCTTGATGCTCAATATGTAAGCAGTTTCACCGAGGTATTTCTTTGAAAAACTCCTTTCAAACACTCCTTTATGCTTTGCAGAATAATTCTACATTATTTCCGATCAACAATATGTCATTCACATATACTTATCAGAAATGCTGTAGTGCTCCCACTCACTTTCTTGTAAATACAGGCTTCACCGCAAGTCTGTATAAAACTATATGCTTTGATCAACTTATCAAAGCGTATATTCCAACTCCGAGATGCTTGCACCAGTCCATTGATGGATCGCTGGAGCTTGCATATTTTGTTAACACCTTTAGGATTGACAAAACCTTCTAGTTGCATCGTATACAACTCTTCTTTAATAAATCCATTAAGGAATGCAGTTTTGTTTATCCATTCACCAGATTTCAAAAAATGCGGCAATTGCTAACATGATTCGGACAGACTTAAGCATAGATACGAGTGAGAAACTCTCATCGTAGTTAACACCTTGAACTTGTCGAAAACCTTTTGCGACAATTCTAGCTTTGTAGATAGTAACACTACTATCAACGTCCGTCTTCCTCTTGAAGATCCATTTATTTTTTATGGCTTGCCGATCATCGGGCAAGTCAACCAAAGTCCACACTTTGTTCTCATACATGGATCCCATCTCAGATTTCATGGCTTCAAGCCATTTTGCGGAATCTGGGCTCATCATCGCTTCCTCATAGTTCGCAAGTTCATCATGGTCTAGTAACATGACTTCCAGAACTGGATTACCGCACCACTCTGGTGCGGATCTCACTCTGGTTTACCTACGAGATTCGGTAGTAACTTGATCTGAAGTTACATGATCATCATCATTAGCTTCCTCACTAATTGGTGTAGTAGTCACAGGAACAGATTTCTGTGATGAACTACTTTCCAATAAGGGAGAAGGTACAATTAACTTATCAAGTTCTAGTTTCCTCCTACTTCACTTCTTTCGAGAGAAACTTCTTCTCTAGAAAGGATCCATTATAAGAAACGAATGTCTTGCCTTAGGATCTGTGATAGAAGGTGTACCCAACAGTCTTCTTTGGGTATCCTATGAAGACATATTTCTCCGATTTGGGTTTGAGCTTATCAGGATGAAACTTTTTCATATAAGCATCGCAACCCCAAACTTTAAGAAACGACAACTTTGGTTTCTTGCCAAACCGTAGTTCATATTGTGTCGTCTCAACGTACTTAGATGGTGCCCCTTTTAACGTGAATGCAGCTGTCTCTAATGCATAACCCCAAAACGATATTGGTAAATCGGTAAGAAACATCATAGATTGTACTATATCCAATAAAGTACGGTTATGACGTTTGGACACACCATTATGCTGTGGTGTTCCAGGTGGCATGAGTTTGTGAAACTATTCCACATTGTTTCAACTGAAGACCAAACTCGTAACTCAAATATTTGTCTCTGCGATCAGATCGTAGAAACCTTATTTTTCTTGTCACGATGATTTTCCACTTCACTCTGAAATTCTTTGAACTTTTCAAATGTTTCAGACTTATGTTTCATCAAGTAGATATACCCATATCTGCTCAAATCATCTGTGAAGGTCAGAAAATAACGATACCCGCCGTGAGCCTTAACACTCATCGGATCGCATACATCAGTATGTACTATTTCCAATAAGTCAGTTGCTCGCTCCATTGTTTCGGAGAACGGAGTCTTAGTCATCTTGCCCATGAGGCATGGTTCGCAAGCATCAAGTGATTCATAATCAAGTGATTCCAAAATCCCATCAGCATGGAGTTTCTTCATGCGCTTTACATCAATATGACCTAAATGGCAGTGCCACAAATAAGTTGCACTATCATTATTAACTTTGCATCTTTTGGTTTCAATATTATGAATATGTGTATCTCTATGATCGAGATCCAATGAACCATTTTCATTGGGTGTGTAACCATATAAGGTTTTATTCATGTAAACAGAACAACAATTTATTCTCTTACTTAAATGAATAACCGTATTGCAATAAACATGATCAAATCATATTCATGCTCAACACCAAATAACACTTATTTAGGTTCCACACTAATCCCGAAAGTATAGGGAGTGTGCGATGATGATCATATCAATCTTGGAACCACTTCCAAACCTCATCGTCACTTCACCCTTAACTAGTCACTGTTCATTCTGCAACTCCCGTTTCGAGTTACTACTCTTAGCAACTGAACCAGTATCAAATACCGAGGGGTTGCTACGAACACTAGTAAAATACACACCAATAATCTGTATATCAAATATACCTTTGTTCACTTTGCCATCCTTCTTATCCGCCAAATACTTGGGGTAGTTCCGCTTCCAGTGACCAGTTCCATTTGCAGTAGAAGCACTTAGTCTCAGGCTTAGGACCAAACTTGGGTTTCTTCACTTGAGCAACAACTTGCTTGCCGTTCTTCTTGAAGTTCCCCTTCTTCCCTTTGCCCTTTTCTTGAAACTAGTGGTCTCGTCAATCATCAACACTTGATGTTTTTCTTGATTTCTACCTTCGTCGATTTTAGCATCACGAAGAGCTTGGGAATTGTTTCCGTTATCCCTTGCATATTATAGTTCATCACGAAGTTCTACTAACTTGGTGATGGTGACTAGAGAATTCTGTCAATCACTATTTTATCTGGAAGATTAACTCCCACTTGATTCAAGCGATTGTAGTACCCAGACAATCTGAGCACATGCTCACTAGTTGAGCGATTCTCCTCCATCTTTTAGCTATAGAACTTGTTGGAGACTTCATATCTCTCAACTCGGGTATTTGCTTGAAATATTAACTTCAACTCCTGGAACATCTCATATGGTCCATGACGTTCAAAACGTCTTTGAAGTCCCGATTCTAAGCTATTAAGCATGGTGCACTAAACTATCAAGTAGTCATCATATTGAGCTAGCCAAACGTTCATAACGTCTGAATTTGCTCCTGCAATAGGTGTGTCACCTAGCGGTGCATCAAGGACATAATTCTTCTGTGCAGCAATGAGGATAAACCTCAGATCACGGATCCAATCCGCATCATTGCTACTAACATCTTTCAACTCAGTTTTCTCTAGGAACATATCAAAAATAAAACAGGGGAAGCAACAACGCGAGCTATTGATCTACAACATAGATATGCTAATACTATCAGGACTAAGTTCATGATAAATTAAAGTTCAATTAATCATATTACTTAAGAACTCCCACTTAGATAGACATCCCTCTAATCTTCTAAGTGATCACGTGATCCATATAAACTAAACCATGTTCGATCATCACGTGAGATGGAGTAGTTTCAATGGTGAACATCACTATGTTGATCATATCTACTATATGATTCACGCTCGACCTTTCGGTCTCCGTGTTCCGAGGCCATATCTGTATATGCTTGGCTCGTCAAGTATAACCTGAGTATTCCGCGTGTGCAACTGTTTTGCACCCGTTGTATTTGAACGTAGAGCCTATCACACCCGATCATCACGTGGTGTCTCAGCACGAAGAACTTTTGCAACGGTGCTTACTCAGGGAGAACACTTCTTGATAATTAGTGAGAGATCATCTTAAAATGCTACCGTCAATCAAAGCAAGATAAGATGCATAAAAGATAAACATCACATGCAATCAATATAAGTGATATGATATGGCCATCATCATCTTGTGCTTGTGATCTCCATCTTCGAAGCACCGTCATGATCACCATCGTCACCGGCGCGACACCTTGATCTCCATCGTAGCATCTTTGTCGTCTCACCAATTTTATGCTTCTACGACTATCGCTACCGCTTAGTGATAAAGCAAAGCATTACAGGGCGATTACATTGCATACAATAAAGCGACAACCATATGGCTCCTGCAGTTGCCGATAACTCAGTTACAAAACATGATCATCTCATACAATAAAATTTAGCATCATGGCTTGACCATATCACATCACAACATGCCCTGCAAAAACAAGTTAGACGTCCTTTACTTTGTTTGTTGCAAGTTTTACGTGGCTGCTACGGGCTTAGCAAGAACCAATCTTACCTACGCATCAAAACCACAACGATAATTTGTCAAGTTAGTGCTGTTTTAACCTTCGCAAGGACTGGGCCTAGCCACACTCGGTTCAACTAAAGTTGGAGAAACTGACACCCACCAGCCACCTGTGTGCAAAGCACGGCGGTAGAACCAGTCTCGCGTAAGCGTACGCGTAATGTCGGTCCGGGCCGCTTCATCCAACAATACCGCCGAACCAAAGTATGACATGCTGGTAAGCAGTATGACTTATATCGCCCACAACTCACTTGTGTTCTACTCGTGCATATAACATCAAACCATAAAAACCTAGGCTTTGATACCACTGTTGGGGAACGTAGTAATTTCAAAAAAATTCCTACGCACACGCAAGATCATGGTGATGCATAGCAACGAGAGGGGAGAGTGTTGTCTACATACCCTCGTAGACCGAAGCGGAAGCGTTGACGCAACGTAGAGGAAGTAGTCGTACGTCTTCCCGGTCCAACCGATCCAAGCACCGTTACTCCGGCACCTCCGAGTTCTTGACACACGTACAGCTCGATGACGCACCCCGGGCTCCGATCCAGCAAAGCTTCGGGGAGGAGTTCCGTCAGCATGACGGCGTGGTGACGATCTTGATGTTCAACCGTCGTAGGGCTTCGCCTAAGCACCGCTACAATATGACTGAGGTGTAATATCGTGGGGGGGGGGGGGGGCACCGCACACGGCTAAGGAACGATCACGAAGATCAACTTGTGTGTTCTAGGGTGCCCCCTGCCCCCGTATATAAAGGAGCCAAGGGGAGGGGGTGGCCGGCCAAGGAGGGGCGCGCCAGGGGGGAGTCCTACTCCCACCGGGAGTAGGACTCCCTTCTTTCCTAGTTGGAGAAGGAGAAGGGGGGAAAGAGGAGGAAGAGGGAAAGGAAAGGGGGGGCGCCGCCCCCTTCCCTTGTCCTATTCGGACTAGGAAGGGGAGGGGCGCGCGGCCACCTCCTGCCTCCTTTTCTCTTCTCCCTTAAGACCCATGTAGGCCCAATAACCCCCCGGGGGGTTCCGGTAACCTCCCGGTACTCCGGTAAAATCCCGATTTCAGCCGGAACGATTCCGATATCCAAATATAGGCTTCCAATATATCGATCTTTATGTCTCGACCATTTAGAGACTCCTCGTCATGTCCATGATCACATCCGGGACTCCGAACAACCTTCGGTATATCAAAATACATAAACTCATAATGAAACTGTCATAGTAACTTTAAGCATGCGGACCCTACGGTTCGAGAACAATGTAGACATGACCGAGACACGTCTCTGGTCAATAACCAATAGCGGGACCTGTATGCCCATATTGGCTCCTACATATTCTACGAAGATCTTTATCGGTCAGACCGCATAACAACATACGTTGTTCCCTTTGTCATTGGTATGTTACTTGCCCGAGATTCGATCGTCGGTATCCAATACCTAGTTCAATCTCGTTATCGGCAAGTCTCTTTACTCGTTCCGTAATACATCATCTCACAACTAACTCATTAGTTGCAATGCTTGCAAGGCTTATGTGATGTGCATTACCGAGAGGGCCCAGAGATACCTCTTCGACAATCGGAGTGACAAATCCAAATCTCGAAATACGCCAACCCAACATGTACCTTTGGAGACACCTGTAGAGCTCCTTTATAATCACCCAGTTACGTTGTGACGTTTGGTATCACACAAAGTGTTCCTCCGGTAAACGGGAGTTGCATAATCTCATAGTCATAGGAACATGTATAAGTCATGAAGAAAGCAATAGCAACATACTAAACGATCGGGTGCTAAGCTAATGGAATGGGTCAGGTCAATCAGATCATTCAACTAATGATGTGATCTCGTTAATCAAATAACAACTCTTTGTCCATGGTTAGGAAACATAACCATCTTTTGATTAACGAGCTAGTCAAGTAGAGGCATACTAGTGACACGCTGTTTGTCTATGTATTCATACATGGATTATGTTTCCGGTTAATAGAATTCTAGCATGAATAATAAACATTTATCATGATATAAGGAAATAAATAATAACTTCATTATTGCTTCTAGGGCATATTTCCTTCAAAAAGAAACAAAATAGCATGCTATAATGATGTATAAGCGTAGGTTGATCTTGAGATCTATTTTATGTCTATGTATTAGGAAACTTCTTATATCCTTTTATGTTTGGTGTTTCATTCCATTTGCACATCATTTCATCATAAATCTTACCCAGATAAAAATATATTATGTGATGTTATCCTAGCCACACAATATTTATTTGGCGAATGTTCTCACAAAACCCACTTCATCTATCTATTCTAGAGTTCGGACACTTAAACTTAGACTAAACGGCGAAAGTGATTTCAAAATGTGTACCAAGACATTGCTCTAGGATATGAATGAGCTGGCATTTCAACACTGAGCCGATATAACAAATTTTGAATACCTATCACCCAAAGACATCATTTTCATTAATTAAATATGTTCTCCAACACACAAACCAACAAGTCGATTACTTACTATGCTTGCATCTATAAATAGTTAAATACATACAAACCATCCATACACCCTTCATAAAAATATTATACATAGAAATCACTCGTTCTTGTTCAACTATTGCATTACTTCACTTGTTTTCATACATACAAAAAAGTGCATTCATACTTACAAACATATTTAGAAATTTCTGTCACCAAAGTACAAATCATCCATAGATACATGTCTACTTGTGATCAACAAACCAAATACCAACTATATTGCCATAAGTCCATGGATTAAGATCTATAGGAGACGAACTAGGATTTGAAACCAAGGACCAAAATCGGACAAATAAGAGGAAAGTACCAAGAGGATTTGAGAGGAGTGTGGGAGATTTACCTCCAGGAGTCGAAATCCCACCAAAAACCTCCTTCTTAGAGCTGAATTTGAGAGAGATTGGGTAATGGGGAGGGGTGGGGGGACCCAAGTTCTTCTCTCTGTCTCTTGAGCCCAGGTTACCAATTCATTGATCCGCAACTACCAAAGTTAGAGAGATTCTGAGAGATCTTTAGATGACCCGCCACAAATGAAATCTAGCAGCTATGCATCAAGATCATCACAATCACCGGCACAAGGAGAGCATGCTAGGGACAAACCACATAGGTTGCACCCTGCTGTCACGACCCATGAATATGAAGATGTTTGGATTGAATGTCGAGGTGGAGCCATCTCCCTGCACTGGCTTGCCCAACTCAAGTGCAACCCAATGTTTAGAGTCATGGCTATAGCGATATATGTAGTTGCTCCTCCCTCCCCATATCTCTGGGTTCATGCAAGACAATCCCTGACTTCTCTTATCGGTGCTAATGAATAATGCACAATTCTCTAACTTCTCCATCTTCAGCCATGATGCAGGTTCAGTCGATAGGTCAAGGAAGAAGACTTCGAAGGTTGACCCTGTTACTATAATAGGTCCCCGCAAGGCCACCAAGAGAAGCATATCACCACAAATCATCAGCCATCCATTGGAATGATGCCATTTTTTAATCATGCTCGACTCCATAAATGGCATTTCTTGTATGTGAATCTGGGGTGTCAACTGCACTTTGAAGAGTTTGAGATCATTATCGATGCCAAAGACACGCCCTTTGAAGACCACAATTTCACTACTAGAAAAAGGGCTACTAATGGCGCACCAGTTTTGCCTACTAATGGCGCATCATTGGTGCGCCATTAGTATCACGCCACTAGTATTTTTTACTAATGGCGCACCACTAGTGCGCCATTAGTATCTGGTATACTAATGGCGCACCAGTAGTATAGGCCACCGGTGCGCCATTAGTATTTTTGAATTTTGAAGGCGGGAAAATAGTAGTGGCGCACCGTCTAACCCCCACCGTGTGCCATTGCTATTTTTGAATTTTGAATTTGGATCTGGATCGTGATTTTTTTGCCCATTTTTTGCTCGTTTTTTGGCACGATATTATTTCAAATTTTGTTTCTGTTTTTGGATCTTGTACGTTCTTTTGCCTTGTTCTTTTGGCGGAGAGGAGTTCGCCGGAGAGGAGGAGGAGGAGGTCACCGGAGAGGCGCTCGCCTACATCGCCGGAGAGGAGGAGGAGGTCGCTGGAGAGGAGTTCACCGGAGCATCGGAGAGGAGGAAGGAGAAACCATGAGGGGATGGGAGGAGAGGAGGGAGGAGGAGCTCACCGGAGAGGAGGGAGGAGGAGCTCTCCGGAGAGGAGGAGGAGCTCACCGGAGAGGAGGGAGGAGGAGCTCTCCGGAGAGGAGGGAGGAGGAGCTCACCGGAGAGGAGGGAGGAGAAACCATGAGGGGAGGGGAGGGGAGGAGAGGAGAGGAGGGAGGAGGAGGTCGCCGGAGAGGAGGAGGAGGTCGCCGGAGTGGAGGAGGGTAGTATGGTGGAGGAGAGAAGGGAAGATGGAGTGGAGGAGAGGAGGAGATGGAGTGGAGGAGAGGTGGAGTGGAGGAGAAGAATGAAGAGCTAAGGAGGAGAGGACCACGCCCAGCCATATATACGGCATAGTAATGGCGCACCGCGGGCAGGTGCGCCATTACTAACTTTTTTTTATTTTTTGATTTATTTTGAATTTTGAAGGCGGGAAGATACTAATGGCGCACCATGGGCAGGTGCACCATTACTAATTTTTTTTATTTTTTTTATTTTGAATTTTGAAGGCGGGAAGATACTAATGGCGCACCACTTTTTTATTTTTATTTTTTTTGACTTATTTTGAATTTTGAAGGCGGGAAGATAGTAATGGCGCACTATGGGCAGGTGCGCCATTAGTAAGTTTGAATTTTTTTGCCTCTCCAGATCTTAAAAGCCCCGTATCTTTTTTTCTGTTAGGTTTTTGAGGATTTTGAAAATCTTTAACGGGGTTTCCCCGGTTAAATTCAAATGTAACTTATTTTTTTTTATTTTTTTGACATTTCCATCATTTTTTTTATTTTTTTTTAAAACTGAAAAGGCGGTCTAGGGGGGTGCATTCGGTGGAAGTGGTGGCCAAGTTACTAATGGCGCACCGTGGCATGGTGCGCCATTACTAGTGCGCGCCATTACTAGTTGAACTAGTAATGGCGCACCACTCCCACGGTGCGCCATTAGTAGTTTTGAAAAAAAATTATTTTTTTTACTAATGGCGCACTGTGGATGTGGTGCGCCATTAGTATTTGCACACTAATGGCGTACCAACACATGGTGCGCCATTAGTATTTAGTAATGGCGCACCATCTATAGCCCTTTTCCTAGTAGTGTTTGCTTGATTGGCCCATCATTAGGAGAACGTCCCACCCAATATTGACTACCAACACGCGAAAACAAATTGCGTGATCCGATATCGACAATGAGATGTGAGTTAGGTGATGCTAGAGGAGTAGTGAGGGCAGCATAGAAGAGCTCGGTGTCCTTGACGACCGGTAGTTGTGGGGATGAGACACTAACACCTGTGAACACATCAACAACGAGGCATGATTTATGTCTTGAGAAAATGAGATGACCATAGGTAGCACCATTGAAGCAAAACCCTTCTAGAGGACTTGGTGGGGCATTGTTTTCACCAAAAATACTATGTAGGGGAATCTCGCAGCAATGATAGGTGTCTTGGTTTGCTATATTAGTGGCATGGCATGGCCGTGTTGGTACCAGGTTGTTGATCACGGGAGGACGAGGACGAAAGGACATAGGGACATCAGGCCGGAGAAGGAGAGGTGGGAGCAGCGGTATGAAGATGGAGAAGGCGGCACGCCAAGAGCGACAGGTCGCAGAAAAGGCAGCAAGATCATAGAACGAGACCAGGCCCAGCCGAGCAATGATGGAGCCCAGAAGACCCTCCGGGAGGTCTGCCCAACCTTGCAATCTGTACATGGTGGGGTGGCGGTGACACAAATGTAGCAGAGACCTTTTCCTTGCAAGTAATTGCAGTTTCCCTGCAACAGATCACAAATTAAAGACATGCATGTATTAGAAGAATGAACTGGATAATAGAAATGTAACAGAGTGACCAGCACAAAATTCCCAATAGGCTAGCTGTAATAAGCATGGAAGTTGTGTTCAGTTAGAACATACAAAATCCTAGTGACATGATAATTAAAACGCGGCAAGATATCGACAACATTGGAGTTGCATCTAGTATGCTAACCGTGACCTGGATAACAATCAAATCCAATAGTGCTTGTGAAACTGTCTCCTCCAGCCTAACCTTAAAGCATAGTGAAAACACATGATTAAGGAATGCAGCCATTTTTTCGGGAAACAATGCAAGATGGCGTAGCCAGGCATTTAGCTGAACAGCATGTGTAACGTGATGGTCCCTGGATTGTTCCATCTTCAAGAGAAAAGTGAGAAATTATCAACTACCGTTGGTGATCTAATCTATTTCCTTTCTGATCAACATCAAAGACAAGACGCCCTGAATAATATGATCTCTGGTGCTGCTTGGTGTTTCTCATGGCTCTTGCTGTGGTGAGATGAGAGAATCCATGGAAATACATGGAGCGACCGGGTAAGAGAAAAAAAGGCAGGATTCGGGAGGGTATATACCTGACGGACGGCGAGGGGACGGCGATGATTGCGGCGGAGACGGCGGCGGCGTCCTCCGGGCTCAGGCCCCGCCCGTCGATTTCGTCTTCGCTGTGTGCCGTGCCTATCGGCCACGACAGCCGAGAATAGTTATCATTTTTTTTGTGAAAAACAAAGTTATCCAGGTGGGCTGGGCTGAACCGTCGACGTTATCAAGGTGCGCTATGTGCGTCGCGGCCCAATTGGCTAGCTTGATCGCCCCACGCTCTTCCATCGCTTGTTTTTGTTTTCTCGCTTCTGTTGCTGCTGGCTCAATGAAAAAATCCCCTACCAGTTTTTCTTCTTAATTTTGAAAAAAGGGCCAAACAAAATATCTCTGTCAGTTTTAAAACGTTTCATACCTTTAAAGATATTCACAAACTTACAAAATATTAATAAGTTTGGAAATTGATCTCACATATAATAAATATTAACAAACTAAAAAATGCTTATAAATTTGAAAAAATGTTTCTAAAGTGCATGAATTTTAAAACTGTCCACAGATTTAAAAATTATTCATTTATTATGAAACCATTTACTAATTCAAAAAATATATTCACAGATTTTTTAAAAGGTCATGTTTTAAATATATCCAATAATTTGGGAAATTGTGGATGAAACTAAAAAGGGAGTAAAAATAAAAAACAAAAAAACAATTTGTACCCAATGTGCTAATAGGCCGGGAAATAGGATTTCACCCTAATTCTCTCTACCCTTCTCTCGGTTACTAATTTTAATTTCCTATAAAATAAAAAGATTATTGATTCCAACCATTAAGATGAGAACTGTTTGTACCGGTGGAAACAAGCCTTCTCAACGATAAACAAAATTTGCTCTCATTCACCACTTTTTTGTTTTTTTGCATGGACCAGATCGACATCTAGGGGCCCCCGCAGGTATGCCGTATGCAGCTAGCCCATGGCCATGGCCCGGTGCGCAGCCTCGGGTAACAGGCCATCAGTCTTGGTTTTGTCTATGCAATACATTCAACTAACAGGCATGTTGCGTGCTTAGATAGCCCACAATCGCGAGAATCCCGGCTCCTACTACGGGAGAATTAAGAGTTGCCAATTTTTTTCTTTCCATCATGAGTCGCATATCTTGTTCTTTGCAACCCTAGTAAATTCAGCTCAGCCCCGATCGCGAGTTGCGGCCTCGCCGGCGCTGGACGGTTTCGCCGACAAACTCCGCTCCTCGACTGCTGCAGTACGCCGACAAACTCCGCTCCTCTATCCCTAGGCGCTGAAGCACATGCACATCGTTGAGTGCGTCCCGCATACGCTAGCAGGGGCGGAGCTGGGCCCCGGGGCGTGCAAATTCTAACGAGCTACTGTATATGTGTGTTTTTCTGTAGGCCCGGGGCGTGGAAAAGAAGAAAGCCCAAAGCCTGATGGGCTGTCTTGGCTGGAAGGCTGAAACGGACGCACCAGTCCACGATCTAACCCGACATAGTGTACGTGGCTCCGTAGGCACATGAAACGTTCAGCTCATTGCAAAAAAAGGGAAACGTCCAGCGCACGCGGCCGCCACGACCTAACTATCATCACGCACGACGGCACAAGCACGGTCGCATCACGCCGCGATTCCAGCGCTCGCGCCGCCGTCCGCCGCCGCGTCGTCGTCCACCGGCCGCCTCCGCCCCTCCCACTTTCCTCCTGCTCCCGGGCTCGCGGCCACAGTCCTCGACTCCTCGTGTCCGACATTCGCCGGCGTGGACTATGGAGCGCCATCTGCTAGTCTGCTGGCTGCTTGATTGCCGCATCTTGGTATTTTCGGCCGATGATTTTCTGGTTTCCCGTGATGCTTTCCACTTGTAGTTCTGTCACACGTTCTACATTGTTAATGTGAACTGAAATTTAATTGACATAATATGTGTGTATCAATGTATGTATACAGAATACAGTCATATATATAGGGTGTTGTTGAACTCAAAGTCTCAAACTTCTTGTAGAAAAAGAAGATGAAGAGATTTGTTTCACCAGTGTCTGCCACGGGGGTGTCTACACCTATCATTTCAGATAGAGGGAATCAAGCGGCTGAGGGGATAGAATCGACACGACAAACAGAAACAACCGTAGATGTATTCACAAGTCTGGATGATGATGATATTGTATATCACTTTCAATCATATAGGTCTCGCAAATGGCTTTTACCTCGTCGAAGTGGTAAGGTTTTAGATTTCTATCAATGATAATTGTATCACTCGATGTTTATGCCATCTCTTATGAAATTTTGCTTTTAATTTCATGAAGGTGTTGACTCTTCTTCCACCGTTGATGAGGTTATGCGAGGCACTGAAGAAGCAAACCATTGATTTGGTATTCTTTTTAACATGTGCTGTTCTTTGTACCCCCTGTGTCCCATAATATAAGAACGTTTTTGACACTACACTAGTGTCAAACGTTTTTGACACTACACTAGTGTCAAAAACGTTCTTATATTATGGGACAGAGGGAGTAATTTTTTTCTTTATGTTTTTGTATTTAAAAAATTGAAATTATGTTTTTATATATTTAGTTGTACCGTTAAGCATTGAGTTTAAATTCTAATTTTTTCGTGCAATTAAACCATATTATGTATGGGGTATCTTTTGTGGTAGCTAAAAGCCTTATAGACGTTATGTTTTTCCCTCGTGGTGAATTTTTTTTTTTTGGGCCCGGGGCTTGCTCCAATCCTGGCTCCGCCACTGTACGCTAGTACACATCACACCATTGCCGCACCGAGCGTTCGCGCACTAGTAGAAAAATGGTCATTTGTCCCGGTTCGTAAGGCCCATTTGTCCCGGTTGGGTAACCGGGACTAAAGGTTCGGTACTAAAGCCCTAAACTTTTAGTCTCGGTTCTTACACCAACTGGGACAGATGGGCCTCCACGTGGCTGCTGCGGCGAGCCCAGGCAGGAGGGCCTTTGGTCCCGGTTGGTAGCACCAACCGGGACCAAAAGGCATCCCACGCGTCAGCAGCTGGCAGGAGCTGAGGTTTTTTTTGAAAGGGGGTGGTTTAGGGGGTTTTGGGGGGTTAATTTAAGGTGTTAGCTAGGTAATAGAGAGAAGTGTCCTCTCTTATCTCCGTACTTGGTTTACCAATGCTACTGCTATGCCTTAACATGGCTTACATTGAAGTGAAGGCAACATGTGGTGCGTGTCGAAAGTAATACTAATCCTAACTTGATCAAGTTTGGATTAGTACTACTTTCGACATGCATCACATGTTGCCTTCACTTCAATCCAATCCATGTTCATTTCACCGACTAATATATAATAACTCTTCATGCTTGCATCATGCATCATCATAATAACAAGTCCTAGTAATCATCATCATACAACTTCCACTCGTTATTAATAACAAGTCATACGATCATCATCCTCATAGTCATCGAACCAACCCAACATAATAGTTCTTAGCACGTGATCATTAGTATTAGGTAGGACCTAAATACCCTCTTTAAGGTAAAATAGTATAAAACAATATAGGCCCCGACTCTCCATTATGGAGAATGGAGATCATCCTATCTCCAATTCTTGTGCTTCTCTTCCTTTTGCTTCCAAGAACCTCCTTACGACTATCCATACATTTTTTCCATTCTTTGATTTTCATGTCTCCACTTCTTTTAGAAATCCGATATGAACATGTGAGATTCGTAGGATGACCTGGCCGTATGTTCAAAGCATCAAGGCGACCATTCTGATACATCAGATGAGGCACACAATCATTCATGATTATCTGTTGAAAAACATACTAATAACTTCGTAGTTAGCAATGTAGTTAAGTTTCAAAAGAATTTATGCAAAAGATGCATATATGTCGTAATAGTAAAAAATCTTACCATGACATCTCCATGGATGTTACCGTAGTTCAACACGTGCACTAGTGGCACGTATTCACCATAATGTGAAGGAGTTTTATAATAGATATTGTAATTCTCAACAAAATACGACCAAATGATTTTTCTCCTGATAAGTTAACTCAGAGCCATCAGTGTAGTGAGTTTTTTCTACCATCTTCCGCACATTGTTTGAACAATGAAAATAAGCTGTCAATGGAAATAAGGTGTCAACTATTTTAAAATAAACAATATAAATAAGCTAATAACTTTGTTTGAGAAACTCACATAGCGGTAGAATTGGAAGCGTATCAATAAGGACCCAAATGTCCATATTATTTTGCTCGATGTCAGGATCACCAAGATCCATGGTGACAAGCATATCCTCATAAAAACCATACATCTTGCAAAGTGCTTCCCAATTTGGGCAACCAAAATGGGTTACGCTCTCAGAATTATACAGATTTACTTCAAAATCCATACCATGATGAGTCCTTAGGTGAATTTTCTTTGTTTCGAAATTTTCATGGTCTTCAAAACCCATCCTCGCCAAGACATAGCATCTTGCATGGCATGGGATAAGCTAGTCGACTTGTAAAAGATGAAAATTACACGTTGAAATAGTTGTAGTCGTGCTTAATTACGAAAAAAAACACTTGTCGTCGTTGTGTACCGTTTCAACATCGAAGGTTTACTTGAGCTTAATGCTGAAGCGCCGATCTTCGTCCAAGTGAGGCCTGTCGCACAGACCTCGGTCGTCGTGGCACCAGTCACACTTCCCCGGAAGACTTTCGTCGTCCGAGTACGACATTTCCTATGTTCATACTTCAAATATTAAACTTGTACAATTAAATATAAGTACTAAAAAAACATAAAATAGATTATTATTATTCATCACGGATTGACTATCTGTCCGTCGAGTCTTTTCTTGAAAACTCTCAGCTCACGTGGTGTATATATTCGACCGTCGGTGATGGTAGCTCCTCCTTTCGTTCCCGAGTGCATTACACCAAATTGTCTAGCACACGGGAACGAAGGAGAAGCTACCCCCATGACAACAGTCAGGATTCTTCGTCCTCTCATATATATATATATATATATATATATGGTGGAGACTCTCCCTCACTGATTCCTCTCTGACATTTGCAACCGTCGGTGATGGTAGCTCCTCCTTTCGTTCCCGAGTGCATTACACCAAATTTTTGAAGGAAATATGCCCTAGAGGCAATAATAAAGTTATTATTTATTTCCTTATATCATGATAAAAGTTTATTATTCATGCTAGAATTGTATTAACCGGAAACATAATACATGTGTGAATACATAGACAAACAGAGTGTCACTAGTATGCCTCTACTTGACTAGCTCGTTAATCAAAGATGGTTATGTTTCCTAACCATGGACAAAAAGTTGTCATTTGATTAACGGGATCACATCATTAGTTGAATGATCTGATTGACATGACCCATTCCATTAGCTTAGCACCCGATCGTTTAGTATGTTGCTATTGCTTTCTTCATGACTTATACATGTTCCTATGACTATGAGATTATGCAACTCCCGTTTGCCGGAGGAACACTTTGTGTGCTACCAAATGTCACAACATAACTGGGTGATTATAAAGGAGCTCTACAGGTGTCTCCAAAGGTACATGTTGGGTTGGCGTATTTCGAGATTAGGATTTGTCACTTCGATTGTCGGAGAGGTATCTCCGGGCCCTCTCGGTAATGCACATCACATAAGCCTTGCAAGCATTGCAACTAATGAGTTAGTTGCGAGATGATGTATTATGGAACGATTAAAGAGACTTGCCAGTAACGAGATTGAACTAGGTATTGGATACCGACGATCGAATCTCGGGCAAGTAACATACCGATGACAAAGGGAACAACGTATGTTGTTATGCGGTCTGACCGATAAAGATCTTCGTAGAATATGTAGGAGCCAATATGGGCATCCAGGTCCCGCTGTTGGTTATTGACCGGAGATGTGTCTCAGTCATGTCTACATTGTTCTCGAACCTTAGGGTCCGCAAGCTTAACGTTACGATGACAGTTATTATGAGTTTATGCATTTTGATGTACCGAAGTTAGTTCGGAGTCCCGGATGTGATCACGGACATGACGAGGAGTCTCAAAATGGTCGAGACATAAAGATTGATATATTGGAAGCCTATATTTGGATATCGGAAGTGTTCCGGGTGAAATCGGGATTTTACCGGAGCCCCCCCGGGAGCCATATGGGCCTTAATGGGCTTTAGTGGAAAGGAGAAAGGGGCAGCCCAAGGTGGCCGCGCCCCTCTCTGTCTTTCCCCCTCGGGGAATCCTAGTCCAACTAGGATTGGGGGGGGGGGGGAGTCCTACTCCCGGTAGGAGTAGGACTCCTCCTGCGCCCTCCTCCTGGCCGGCGGCCCCCTCCCCCTTGGCTCCTTTATATACGGAGGCAGGGGGCACCTCTACACACACAAGTTGATCATTGAGATCGTTCCTTAGCCGTGTGCGGTGCCCCCTGCCACCATATCCCACCTCGATCATATCGTTGTAGTGCTTAGGCGAAGCCCTGCGTCGGTAGAACATCAAGATCGTCACCATGCCGTCGTGCTGACGGAACTCCTCCCCGACGCTTTGCTGGATCGGAGCCCGGGGATCGTCATCGAGCTGTACGTGTGCTAAGAACTCAGAGGTGCCGGAGTAACGGTGCTTGGATCGGTCGGATCGGGAAGACGTACGACTACTCCCTCTACATTGTGTCAACGCTTCCGCAGTCGGTCTGCGTGGGTACGTAGACAACACTCTCCCCTCTTGTTGTTGTGCATCACCATGATCTTGCGTGTGCGTAGAATTTTTTTTGAAATTACTACGTTCCCCAACAGTGGTATCAGAGCCTAGGTTTTATGGTTTGATGTTATTTGCACGAGTAGAACACAAGTGAGTTGTGGGCGATATAAGTCATACTACCTACCAGCATGTCATACTTTGGTTCGGCGGTATTGTTGGACGAGATGACCCGGACCAACATTACGCGTACGCTTACGCGAGACCGGTTCCCCCGACGTGCTTTGCACACAGGTGGCTTGCGGGCGACTGTCTCTCCAACTTTAGTTGAACCGAGTGTGGCTACGCCCGGTCCTTGCGAAGGTTAAAACGGAGTCTATTTGACAAACTATCGTTGTGGTTTTGATGCGTAGGTGAGATTGGTTCTTGCTTAAGCCCGTAGCAGCCACGTAAAACTTGCAACAACAAAGTAGAGGACGTCTAACTTGTTTTTGCAGGGCATGTTGTGATGTGATATGGTCAAGACATGATGCTAAATTTTATTGTATGAGATGATCATGTTTTGTAACCGAGTTATCGGCAACTGGCAGGAGCCATATGGTTGTCGCTTTATTGTATGCAATGCAATCGCGATGTAATGCTTTACTTTATCACTAAGCGGTAGCGATAGTCGTGGAAGCATAAGATTGGCGAGACGACAACGATGCTACGATGGAGATCAAGGTGTCGCGCCGGTGACGATGGTGATCATGACGGTGCTTCGGAGATGGAGATCACAAGCACAAGATGATGATGGCCATATCATATCACTTATATTGATTGCATGTGATGTTTATCTTTTTATGCATCTTATCTTGCTTTGATTGACGGTAGCATTATAAGATGATCTCTCACTAAATTATCAAGAAGTGTTCTCCCTGAGTATGCACCGTTGCCAAAGTTCGTCGTGCCCAGACACCACGTGATGATCGGGTGTGATAAGCTCTACGTCCATCTACAACGGGTGCAAGCCAGTTTTTGCACACGCAGAATACTCAGGTTAAACTTGACGAGCCTAGCATATGCTAAGTGCTTCTACTGCAAAGGGACTGGTCACTGGAAGCGGAACTACCCCAAGTGATTGGCGGATAAGAAGGATGGCAAAGTGAACAAAAGTATATTTGATATACGTGTTATTGATGTGTACTTTACTAGTGTTTATAGCAACCCCTTAGTATTTGATACTGGATCAGTTGCTAAGAGTAGTAACTCGAAACAGGAGTTGCAGAATAAACAGAGACTAGTTAAGGGTGAAGTGACGATGTGTGTTGGAAGTAGTTCCAAGATTGATATGATCACCATCGCACACTCCCCTATACTTTCGGGATTAGTGTTGAACCTAAATAAGTGTTATTTGGTTTTTGCGTTCAGCATGAATATGATTTGATCATGTTTATTGCAATACGGTTATTCATTAAAGTCAGAGAATAATTGTTGTTCTGTTTACATGAATAAAACCTTCGATGGTCATACACCCAATGAAACAAGTTCGTTGGATCTTGATCGTAGTAATACACATATTCATAATATTGAAACCAAAAGATGCAAAGTTAATAATGATAGTGCAACTTATTTGTGGCACTGTAGTTTAAGTCATATTGGTGTAAAGCGCATGAAGAAACTCCATGCTGATGGGTTTTTGGAATCACTTGATGCTTGCGAACCATGCCTTATGGGCAAGATGACTAAAACGCCGTTCTCCGGAACAATGAAGCAAGCAACAGATTTGTTGGAAATCATACATACTGATGTATGTGGTCCGATGAATATTAAGGCTTGCAGCAGGCATCATTATTTTCTGACCTTCACAGATGATTTGAGCAGATATGGGGATATCTACTTGATGAAACATAAGTCTGAAACATTTGAACAGTTCAAAGAATTTCAGAGTGAAGTGGAAAATCATCGTGACAAGAAAATAAAAGTTTTTACGATATGATCGCAGAGCTAAAATATTTGAGTTACGAGTTTGGCCTTCAATTAAAACAATGTGAAATAGTTTCACTACTCACGCCACCCGGAACACCACAGCATAATGGTGTGTCCGAATGTCATAGCCGTACTTTATTAGATATAGTGCAAATCTATGATGTTTCTTACTGATTTACCACTATCGTTTTTGAGGTTATGCATTAAAGACAGCTGCATTCACGTTAAAAAGGAGCACCATCTAAGTCCATTGAGACGACACAATCTGAACTGTGGTTTAGCAAGAAACCAAAGTTGTCGTTTCTTAAAGTTTGGGGTTGTGATGCTTATGTGAAAAAGTTTCATCCTGATAAGCTCAAAACCAAATCGGAGAAATATATCTTCATAGGATACCTAAAAGGAGACTGTTGGGTACACCTTCTATCACAGATCCTAAGG
This sequence comes from Triticum monococcum, assembly GCA_034509565.1. Classification (NCBI taxonomy): domain Eukaryota; kingdom Viridiplantae; phylum Streptophyta; class Magnoliopsida; order Poales; family Poaceae; genus Triticum; species Triticum monococcum. The sequence continues at coordinate 5,465,810 of CM067847.1, read as the reverse complement.
CAAGACATTCGTTGCTTATAATGGATCCTTTCTAGAGAAGGAGTTTCTCTCGAAAGAATTGAGTGGGAGGAAAGTAAAACTTGATAAGGTAATTGTACCTTCTCCCTTATTGGAAAGTAGTTCATCACAGAAATCTGTTCCTGTGACTACTACACCAATTAGTGAGGAAGCTAATGATGATGATCATAAAACTTCAGATCAAGTTACTACCGAATCTCGTAGGTAAACCAGAGTGAGATCCGCACGAGAGTGGTACAGTAATCCTGTTCTGGAAGTCATGTTACTAGACCATGACGAACTTGCGAACTATGAGGAAGTGATGATGAGCCCAGATTCCGCAAAATGGCTTGAGGCCATGAAATCTGAGATGGGATTCATGTATGAGAACAAAGTATGGACTTTGGTTGACTTGCCCCATGATCGGCAAGCCATAGAAAATAAATGGATCTTCAAGAGGAAGATAGACATTGATAGTAGTGTTACTATCTACAAAGCTAGAATTGTCGCAAAAGGTTTTCGACAAGTTCAAGGGGTTGACTACGATGAGACCTTCTCACCCGTACCGATGCTTAAGTCTATCCGAATCATGTTAGCAATTGCCGCGTTTTATGATTATGAAATTTGGCAGATGGATGTCAAAACTGCATTCCTGAATGGATTTCTGGAAGAAGAGTTGTATATGATGCAACCGGAAGGTTTTGTCGATCCAAAGGGAGCTAACAAAGTGTGCAAGCTCCAGCGATCCATTTATGGACTGGTGCAAGCCTCTCGGAGTTGGAATAAACGCTTTGATAGTGTGATCAAAGCATTTGGTTTTATACAGACTTTCGGAGAAGCCTGTATTTACAAAAAAGTGAGTGGGAGCTCTGTAGCATTTCTGATATTATATGTGGATGACATATTGCTGATTGGAAATGATATAGAATTTCTGGATAGCATAAAGGGATACTTGAATAAGAGTTTTTCAATGAAAGACCTCGGTGAAGCTGCTTACATATTAAGCATCAAGATCTATAGAGATAGATCAAGACGCTTGATAAGATTTTTCAATGAGTACATACCTTGACAAGATTTTGAAGTAGTTCAAAATGGAGAAGTCAAAGAAAGAGTTCTTGCCTATATTACAAGGTGTGAAGTTGAGTAAGACTCAAAGCCCGACCACGGCAGAAGATAGAAAGAGAATGAAAGTCATTCCCTATGCCTTGGCCATAGGTTCTATAAAGTATGTCATGCTGTGTACCAGATCTATTGTATACCCTGCACTGATTTGGCAAGGGAGTACAATAGTGATCTAGGAGTAGATCACTGGACAGCAGTCAGAATTATCCTTAGTGAAATAAGGATATGTTTCTCGATTATGGACGTGACAAAAAGGTTCGTTGTAAAGGGTTACGTCGATGCAAGTTTTTGACACTGGTCCAGATGATTCTAAGTCTCAATCTGGATACATATTGAAAGTGGGAGCAATTAGCTAGAGTAGCTCCGTGCAGAGCATTGTAGACATAGAATTTTGCAAAATACATACGGTTCTGAATATGGCAGGCCCGTTGACTAAATTTCTCTCACAAGCAAAACATGATCACTCTTTGGGTGTTAATCACATAGCGATGTGAACTAGATTATTGAATCTAGTAAACCCTTTGGGTGTTAGTCACATGGAGATGTGAACCAATCACATAAAGATGTGAACTATTGGTGTTAATCACATAGCGATGTGAACTAGATTATTGACTCTAGTGCAAGCGGGAGACTGAAGGAAATATGCCCTAGAGGCAATAATAAAGATATTATTTATTTCCTTATATCATGATAAATGTTTATTATTCATGCTAGAATTGTATTAACCGGAAACATAATACATGTGTGAATACATAGACAAACAGAGTGTCACTAGTATGCCTCTACTTGACTAGCTCGTTAATCAAAGATGGTTATGTTTCCTAACCATGGACAAAGAGTTGTCATTTGATTAACAGGATCACATCATTAGTTGAATGATCTGATTGACATGACCCATTCCATTAGCTTAGCACCCGATCGTTTAGTATGTTGCTATTGCTTTCTTCATGACTTATACATGTTCCTATGACTATGAGATTATGCAACTCCCGTTTGTCGGAGGAACACTTTGTGTGCTACCAAACGTCACAATGTAACTGGGTGATTATAAAGGAGCTCTACAAGTGTCTCCAAAGGTACATGTTGGGTTGGCGTATTTCGAGATTAGGATTTGTCACTCCGATTGTCGGAGAGGTATCTCTGGGCCCTCTCGGTAATGCACATCACATAAGCCTTGCAAGCATTGCAACTAATGAGTTAGTTGCGAGATGATGTATTACGGAACGAGTAAAGAGACTTGCCGGTAACGAGATTGAACTAGGTATTGGATACCGATGATCGAATCTCGGGCAAGTAACATACCGATGACAAAGGGAACAACGTATGTTGTTATGCGGTCTGACCGATAAATATCTTCATAGAATATGTAGGAGCCAATATGGGCATCCAGGTCCCGCTATTGGTTATTTACCGGAGATGTGTCTCAGTCATGTCTACATTGTTCTCGAACCGTAGGGTCCGCACGCTTAACGTTACGATGACAGTTATTATGAGTTTATGCATTTTGATGTACCGAAGTTAGTTTGGAGTCCCGGATGTGATCATGGACATGACGAGGAGTCTCGAAATGGTCGAGACATAAAGATTGATATATTGGAAGCCTATATTTGGATATCAGAAGTGTTCCGGGTGAAATCGGGATTTTACCGGAGTACCGGGAGGTTACCGGAACCCCCCGGGAGCCATATGGGCCTTAATGGGCTTTAGTGGAAAGGAGAAAAGGGCAGCCCAAGGTGGCCGCGCGCCTTCCCCCTCCCCTAGTCCTATTAGGACTAGGAGAGGTGGCCGGCCCCCCTCTCTCTCTTTCCCCCTCTGGGAATCCTAGTCCAACTAGGATTGGGGGGGAGTCCTACTCCCGGTAGGAGTAGGACTCCTCCTGCGCCCTCCTCCTGGCCGGCGCCCCCTCCCCCTTGGCTCCTTTATATACGGAGGCAGGGGGCACCTCTACACACACAAGTTGATCATTGAGATCGTTCCTTAGCCGTGTGCGGTGCCCCCTGCCACCATATTCCACCTCGATCATATCGTTGTAGTGCTTAGGCGAAGCCCTGCGTCGGTAGAACATCAAGATCGTCACCACGCCGTCGTGCTGACGGAACTCCTTCCTAACGCTTTGCTGGATCGAAGCCCGGGGATCGTCATCGAGCTGTACGTGTGCTAAGAACTCGGAGGTGCCGGAGTAACGGTGCTTGGATCGGTCGGATCGGGAAGACGTACGACTACTCCCTCTACGTTGTGTGAACGCTTCCGCAGTCGGTCTGCGTGGGTACGTAGACAACACTCTCCCCTCTCGTTGCTGTGGATCACCATGATCTTGCGTGTGCGTAGGAAATTTTTTGAAATTACTACGTTCCCCAACAATTTTCTAGCACACGGGAATGAAGGAGAAGCTACCCCCACGACAACAGTCGGTATTCTTCGTCCTCTCATATATGGTGGAGACTCGACAGACTTAAAGTCAACCCGAAATATCGTTTAATTATCTTTCTAAAAAAGGACATATCGAGTGCCTGAAATTTGCCGGAACGGAAATATACATGTTTTTATGTACATCATATGAGCATTCAAACTTGATGACCATTACATTTCAATGGTTGAAAATATGAGCAAAAACATTTCAAAATATCTTATAGGACTCATATTGACATGGAGACTTGGCTGGTCTCACCTCGAGGTCGGAGGGGGGTCCGTGACGGGGACGATGACGGGGATGATGGAGGGGGCTCCTAGATTTCTGCAGAAACAAAAAACCTATATGCTATCAACTAATCAAATGCATACGCCTTGCACAGTGCTCTCCAATTTTAGCATTCAAAGTAGGAGTAGTTTTCCAATTTGAGCATTCAATAAGCAAAACGAGATCGTAAAATAAATTAGTATTCAAATTAGCATGCATTCAATAAGCAAAACTACATCATCTCTTGCATCCGTACATCGTCGAATATTATCACTAATACACCTCGAATAGTATCTTACATATACCATCGCTAATACAGCTAGAACCGTAGCGCCTGACGGGTATCAGCGCGGGCGGTGGACACCCAAACAGAAGGAACCATCACAGGATCATAGCTCCAGTGAGATCCCCGAGGAACCTCCCAGGTATTGGAGAACCTGCCCTCTAACGCAACCATGTAGTGACGGACGTGCTCGTCCTCCTCGCTGACACGGTGACGTACCACCTCCGCGGTGTCTGGAAGCCTCGGCACTGTCACGGGCCCACGCGACTGCCACCAAACAAGGTTCGGGTCAACGACGGGCTGGCTCCTCACCAAGCTACGCCCCCCGGAAGGTAGCACCTCCCAATACCAGCCCGGTGGAGCCCAGTCCCGGACATGGCCCTCTGATCAAGGAGGCCTCCTCCGCTGAGTCGACAACGAGGATGCGGGATAGGGATCGTCGACGTCGATGCGGGAATAATTTCTTTAACTAAAAAAATAAACTAGTTCTATTAAATTTCTTGCTAAAAATAAACTACTTCTATAGTAAAATAAAGTAGTTTTATTAAATCAACTAGTTCAACTACTAAGTGTAGACGTTGTTGGGCCTCCAAGTGAAGAGGTTTGTAGGACAGTAGCAAATTTCCCTCAAGTGGATGACCTAAGGTTTATCAATCCGTGGCAGGCGTAGGATGAAGATGGTCTCTCTCAAGCAACCCTGCAACCAAATAGCAAAGAGTCTCTTGTGTCCCCAACACACCCAATACAATGGTAAATTGTATAGGTGCACTAGTTCGGCAAAGAGATGGTGATACAAGTGCAATATGGATGGTAGATATAGGTTTTTGTAAACTGAAAATATAAAAACAGCAAGGTAACAAGCGGTAAAAGTGAGCGTAAATGGTATTGCAATGATAGGAAACAAGGCCTAGGGTTCATACTTTCACTAGTGCAAGTTCTCTCAACAATAATAACATGGTTGGATCATATAACTATCCCTCAACATGCAACAAAGAGTCACTCCAAAGTCACTAATAGCGGAGAACAAATGAAGAGATTATGGTAGGGTACGAAACCACCTCAAAGTTACTCTTTCCAATCAATCCGTTGGGCTATTCCTATAAGTGTCACAGACAGCCCTAGAGTCCGTACTAGAATAACACCTTAAGACACAAATCAACCAAAACCCTAATGTCACCTAGATACTCCAATGTCACCTCAAGTATCCGTGGGTATGATTATACGATATGCATCACACAATCTCAGATTCATCTATTCAATCCAAAACAAAGAACCTCAAAAAGTGCCCAAAGTTTCTACCGAAGAATCAGGACGAAAACGTGTGCCAACCCCTATGCATAGGTTCATGGGCGGAACCCGCAAGTTGATCACCAAAACATACATCAAGTGAATTAATAGAATACCCCATTGTCACCATGGGTATCCCACGCAAAACATACATCAGGTGTTCTCAAATCTTTAAAGACTCAATCCGATAAGTTAACTTCAAAGGGAAAACTCAATCCATTACAAGAGAGAAGAGGGGGAGGAGAAACATAAGATCCAACTATAATAGCAAAGCTTGCGATACATCAAGATCGTGCCAAATCAAGAACACGAGAGAGAGAGAGAGAGAGATCAAACACATAGCTACTGGTACATACCCTCAGCCCCGAGGGTGAACTACTCCCTCCTCGTCATGGAGAGCGCCGGGATGATGAAGATGGCCACCGGTGAGGGTTCCCCCCACCGGCAGGGTGCCGGAACAGGGTCCCGATTGACTTTTGGTGGCTACAGAGGCTTGCGACGGTGGAACTCGAGATCTATTCTCTGTTCTGGAAGTTTTAGGGTACGTGGAGTTATATAGGCGGAACAAGTACGTCAGGGGAGCCACGAGGGCCCCACGAGGCAGGGGGGCACGCCCCCACCCTCGTGAGCACCTCCCTCATCTCCTGACGTAGGGTCCAAGTCTATCCGGTAGGTTTCCTTCCAAAAATAACTTCTCCAGTTGATTTCGTTCCGTTTCGACTCCGTTTGATATTCCTTTTCCTCGAAACACTGAAATAGGCATAAAATAGCAAATCTGGGCTGGGCCTCTGGTTAATAGGTTAGTCCCAAAATAATATAAAAGTGGATAATAAAGCCCAATATTGCCCAAAACAGTAGATAACATAGCATGGAGCAATAAAAAATTATAGATACGTTGGAGACGTATCACTAAGCACTTACTATAAATAAAATAAAGTAGTACCTACTAAAAATAAACTACTTCTATAGTAAAATAAAGTAGTTTTATTAAATCAACTAGTTCAACTACTAAGCACTTACTATAAATAAAATAAAGTAGTACTTACTAAAAATAAACTACTTCTATATATAGTAAAATAAAGTAGTTTTATTAAATCAACTAGGTACTACTAAGCACTTACTATAAATAAAATAAAGTAGTACTTACTAAAAATAAACTACTTCTATATATAGTAAAATAAAGTAGTTTTATTAAATCAACTAGTTCAACTACTAAGCACTTACTATAAATAAAATAAAGTAGTACTTACTAAAAATAGACTAGTTTAACTAGTTCTATTATTTATCGACCTCCCCCCCCCCCCCTCATGTCGAAGTTATCGGGGAGGGGGTATATCGACAACGACATACCCGATAAAAAATAAGAAGAGGAAGAAGAAGAAAAAAAGAGGAGAAGAAGAAAGGAATAGAGAGGAGAAGATCGAAAAAAAGAAGAATAAAAAGAGGAGAAGAAGAAAGGAATAGAGAGGAGAAGATCGAAAAAAAGAAGAATAAAAAGAGGAGAAGAATAAAGGAAAAGAGGAGAAGAAGTTTCTTCTTCTCCTTTTTCTTCTTCTTCTTTTTTCCTCTTCTTATTTATTTCTCCTCTTCTTCCTCTCCTCTTCTTCTCCTTCTTCTTCTCCTTATTCCTCTTCTTATTTTCCTTTTTCCTCTCCTTCCTTTTCTTCTTCTTCTTCCTTCTTCCTTCTTCCTCTTTTCTTCCTTTTCCTTATTTTACTTTTTCCTCTACACTAACCTAAAATGCACTACCCTAAAATCGATATCTACCGACAACATAAATAAAAAAATCTAAAAACAGGACATATAATCATATACACACACATACATATAATCACACATATACATATAATCTGAAAAAACATCATAGGGGCGTGGCGGCAGCGGCGGCGGCCAGTACAGGGAGGAGGAGGAGGATCGGGGCGGCGCTCACTGCGGGCGCGACGAGGAGGCAGGGCCGGCGGCGTCGGGGCAGGGGTGGCGCGGGACGGTGTCGGAGGCAGGGGCAGCGACGGCGACGGCAAGGCAGAGGCGGTGTCGTCAAGGCGGGGAAGACGAACTGAATGAAAATTTTCACAAGTGTTGGCTCCCGGTTGGTGCCACGAGCCGGTACCAATGCACCCCTTTAATCCCGGTTGGTGCAACCAACCGAGACCAACGGCCTTGCACAACAGCGTGGTGGTGGGAGTTTAGTCCCACCTCGCTAGCTGAGAGAGAGCCGCACCTGTTTATAAGGTGCGGCGCGCCTGAGCTGTCGAGCTCCTCTCTAAAGCAGGCTTACGGGCCTAACCCCTCTGTACATGCCTGTGGGCCTACTCGGCCTTCTGCGGGCCTGAATCCTGGCCCACCTGGTTGGTTGGGTTTCTAGACGTATTCATGCCGTGATGGCCCAGCAGGCGGCATTTTTTATTTTTTCCAGTTTTTTTGTTTTTTTGTTTTGTTTTTTGCATTATTTATTTTCATTTTTTTGCTTTTATTTTTTAATTCTATTTGCTTTTAGGTCACAAAAATTATAAACTTTCTGTTAGTGCCATTAGTTTTCAAATTTGATTTTGAGTTTTTTTTCCTACTATTTAATATTACTGTGTTTTATCATTATACTCAATTTGGTAATTTTAGGTTATTTTAAATATGTGTTTTAATGAAAAACAAATTTTGTTATTTTAGTTTGCTATTAAAGTTTCTAACAAAAAAATTCTTTATGAAAATTCTTTTTGCTTTTAATGTTTTGAACAGAAAATTGTTAGATAATTTTAGTTGCATAATTTTATATAATTTTAGTTTCAAAAATACTAGAGGTTTACAAAAGATTTTTAGTTGATTCCTTTTGCTTTTAGTTGCATAAATTCTTTTTGCTTTTAATGTTTTGAAGAGAAATAGAAACTTTCAACCTTTTTTGAACTTATTTGAACTTCAGACTGTTTCTGTGTTCAAAATGGACCATTCAACCGGGACCTCATCAATTTTCAACCCTTTCTGACTTCCTTTGTTATTTTTCATGCATTTACTGATTTGGTTGAGCTAAATGACCCTGAAGTTGGAAAGCATTTCAAATAAACTCTGAAAAGGTTGAAAGTTGGCATGGCATAATCATTTCACCCACATAGCATGTGCAAAAAAGTAGAGAGGGTTATGGCAAAAACTGGATGCACTTTGTGTACAAAACGGACAATCTCTTTCGAAGTATCAGGGTTTCATACGGAAACTCGTCTGTTACATGGATATTCTAGATCAAAGGCATTATCATAATAGTCGTGGAGAGAAAGTCTTCACTTTTTCTTCGTTTATGTCCTTTGCTTATTGCGCCGTAACCATGGATAATCTTCATCGTTTATCAGGATGCTTGGGTCAGCCTTGACTTTGAAGGGAGGAATTTCATGAAATTTTTCATAATCTTCAGACATGTCTGTCTTGCCCTACACTCCCGCGATGTCTCTTTTTCCTGAAAGAACTATGTGGCACTTTGGCTCATTGTATGATGTGTTCGCTTCCTTATCTTTTCTTTTTCTCGGTTTCGTAGACATGTCCTTCACATAGAAAACCTGCGCCACATCATTGGCTAGGACGAACGGTTCGTCTGTGTACCCAAGATTGTTCAGATCCACTGTTGTCATTCCATCTGTGGGTCTACCTGTACCACGCCTCCTGACAGATTGACCCATTTGCACTTAAACAAAGGGACCTTAAAATCATGTCCGTAGTCAAGTTCCCATATGTCCACTATGTAACCATAATATGTGTCATTACCCCTATTGGTTACTGCTTCAAAGCGGACACCGCTATTTTGGTTGGTGCTCTTTTCATCTTGGGTGATCGTGTAAAATGTATTCCCATTTATCTCGTATCCTTTGTAAGTTAATACAGTCGAAGATGGTCCCGTGGACAACGAGTACAGCTCATCACAAACAGTGGTGTCATCTCTGAGACATGTATCCAACCAACTGTCGAAAGTCCTGATGTGTTCACATGTAAGCCAGTCATCACACTGCGCCGGGTGTTTGGAGCGCAGACTGTTCTTGTGTTCATCGACATACGGGGTCACCAAGGCAGAGTTCTGTAGAACTGTGAAGTATGCTTCAGACCAAGAATGCCCGTCCCTGCATATTATTGAGTCCCCTCCAAGCGTGCCTTTTGCAGTCAGTCTTCCCTCATACCGCGATTTAGAAGACCAATCTTATTAAGGCCAGGAATGAAGTGAACACAAAATCCAATGACATCCTCTGTTTGATGGCCCATGGAGATGCTTCCTTCTGGCCTAGCGCGGTTACATACATATTTCTTCAGGACTCCCATGAACCTCTCAAAGGGGAACATATTGTGTAGAAATACGGGGCCCAGAATGACAATATCTTCGACTAGATGAACTAGGACGTGCGTCATGATATTGAAGAAGGATGGTGGGAACACCAGCTCGAAACTGACAAGACATTGCGCCATATCACTCCTTAGCCTTGGTATGATTTCTGGATCGATCACCTTCTGAGAGATTGCATTAAGGAATGCACATAGCTTCACAATGACCAATCAGACGTTTTCCAGTAGAAGCCCCCTCAATGCAACCGGAAGCAGTTGCGTCATAATCACGTGGCAGTCATGAGACTTTAGGTTCTGGAACTTTTTCTCTGGCATATTTATGATTCCCTTTATATTCGACGAGAAGCCAGTCGGGACCTTCATACTGAGCAGGCATTCAAAGAAGTTTTCCTTCTCTTCTTTGGTAAGAGCGTAGCTGGCAGGACCTTCATACTGCCTTGGAGGCATGCTGTCTTTCCCGTGCAAACATTGCAGGTCCTCCCGTGCCTCCGGTGTATCTTTTGTCTTCCCATACACGCCCAAGAAGCCTAGCAGGTTCACGCAAAGGTTCTTCGTCACGTGCATCACGTCGATTGAAGAGAGGACATCTAGGTCTTTCCAGTAGGGTAGGTCCCAAAATATAGATTTCTTCTTCCACATGGGTGCGCGTTCCTCAGCGTCATTCGGAACAGATAGTCTGCCGGGACCCTTTCCAAAGATTACTTATAAATCACTGATACGTCTCCAACGTATCTATAATTTTTGATTGCTCCATGCTATATTATCTACTGTTTTGGACTATATTGGGCTTTATTTTCCACTTTTATATTATTTTTGGGACTAACCTATTAACCGGAGGCCCAGCCCAGAATTGCTGTTTTTTTGCCGATTTCAGTGTTTCGAAGAAACGGAATATCAAACGGAGTCCAAACGGAATGAAACCTTCGGGAACGTGATTTTCTCACCGAACGTGATCCAGGAGACTTGGACCCTACGCGAAGGCATCAGAGAGGCGGTCACGAGGGTGGGGGGCGCCCCCCCTTAGGGCGCGCCCCCTGCCTCGTGGGCCCCTCGAAGCTCCACCGACGTACTTCTTCCTCCTATATATACCTACGTACCCCCAAACGAACAGATACGGAGCAAAAAACCTAATTCCACCGCCGCAACTTTCTGTATCCACGAGATCCCATCTTGGGGCCTGTTCCGGAGCTCCGCCGGAGAGGGCCGTCATCACAGAGGGCTTCTGCATCATCATAGCCTCTTCGATGAAGTGTGAGTAGTTTACCTTAGACCTTCTGGTCCATAGTTAGTAGCTAGATGGCTTCTTCTCTCTTTTTGGATCTCAATACAAAGTTCTCCCCCTCTCTCGTGGAGATCTATTCGATGTAATCTTCTTTTTGCGGTGTGTTTGTTGAGACCGATGAATTGTGGGTTTATGATCAAGTCTATCTATGAATAATATTTGAATCTTCTCTGAATTCTTTTATGTATGATTGGTTATCTTTGCAAGTCTCTTCGAATTATCAGTTTGGTTTGGCCTACTAGATTGGTTTTTCTTGCCATGGGAGAAGTGCTTAGCTTTGGGTTCGATCTTGCGGTGTCCTTTCCCAGTAACAGAAGGGGCAGCAAGGCACGTATTGTATCGTTGCCGTCGAGGATAACAAGATGGGGTTTATTTCATATTGCATGAATTTATCTCTCTACATCATGTCATCTTGCTTAAAGTGTTACTCTGTTCTTAACTTAATACTCTAGATGCATGCTGGATAGCGGTCGATGAGTGGAGTAATAGTAGTAGATGCAGAATCGTTTCGTTCTACTTGTCACGGATATGATGCCTATATACATGATCATGCCTAGATATTCTTATAACTATGCTCAATTCTGTCAATTGCTCAACAGTAATTTGTTCACCCACCGTAGAATACTTATGCTCTTGAGAGAAGCCACTAGTGAAACCTATGGCCCCCGGGTCTATTCTCATCATATTAATCTCCATCACTTTAAACTTGCTTTGCTTTTTTACTTTGCCTTTTACTCTTCACTTTGCATCTCTATACCAAAAATACCAAAAATACTATCTATCAGATCTCACTCTCGTAAGTGATCGTGAAGGGATTGACAACCCCTAATCACGTTGGTTGCGAGTAGCTATCGTTTTGTGCAGGTACGAGGGACTTGAGCGTGGCCTCCTACTGGATTGATACCTTGGTTCTCAAAAACTGAGGGAAATACTTACGCTACTTTACTGCATCATCCTCTCCTCTTTGGGGAAAACCAACACAAGCTCAAGAGGTAGCAAGAAGAATTTCAGGCGCCGTTGCCGGGGAGGCTTATGCAAGGTCATGTCAAGATTTGGACTCCCGACAACGAGCCATTTCTGGCACCGTTGCCGGGGAGTCTATGCAAAAAGTCAACATACCAAGGACACATCACAATCCCTATCTCTCGCATTACATTAGTTTCCATTTGCCTCTCGTTTTCCTCTCCCCCACTTCACCCTTGCCGTTTTATTCGCCCTCTCTTTCCCAACCTCCTCCTCCTTTCTCCATTTGCCTTTTTCTCGCTTGCCTTTTTGTTTGCCCGTGTGTTGGATTGCTTGTTTGTCGCTATGTCTGAAGTTGGGGAAGTTATCGCCGATATGGGCGATGACAATATCATGGAAAATTCTAATGCTCCTGCTGAAGAATCCCCTACCTACCATACAAAAACATTTCGAATCGGTAGTGGTAATATTATTGGAAAAGGAGTTATGCAAGATTTCTTTACTTGTGCCGGTGCTTTGCCCTCTATAGGCGGTTCTATTCTCCATAGAACTAGTAGTCTTGCGGATGCTATTGCCATGCTTATCGTTGAACTTGAAAGGCAATTTATGCATATGCACCCATCTATACAAAGAATTTTCCTAGAATTTTCTAATATCGAGCATTCTTCTGTTAAGCGTGCCGCTACTATCTTTTTGGCTCATGAATTCAGATTTATAATAGAAGAAGCCAAAGAAATCTTTGCGCACTATAAAGTGGACGCTGGTCATCCTCCCATAGAATCTATCCTCTTTGATCAAGAAGAACTTATGCGCTTTCAATCTCTTGACTATGTTGCTTTCAATGAAAACCTTAGAAAAAAGGTGCCAATCAATATTTTAATTGATAGAATCTCTGAACTTAATGATGATTTGGCTATTCGAAATAATGAGCTAGGATGCTCTCTTGAGTTTAGGCTCACAAGGTTCTGTCAAAAGAATGCTTATAATGATGAATTGGTTGTGCAATACGAAGGGCCGAAAGAGGAACCTATACCTCCCAAAATTGATCTTGGGGACTTTTGTCCTATTAAATTTAGCCCTTTTGATTACTTTTGCTTGCCTCAAAGGAAACTTGCTGCCGAACGTAGAGAATATGAAATGAGTTTTACCGATCTATCTTATTACTACGGCACTACCTAGATCTATCCTCGCTTTTATGCCTAGCTAGGGGCGTTAAACGATAGCGCTTGTTGGGAGGCAACCCAATTTTATTTTTAGTTTTTTGTGTTTTTCTTCTGTTAGGGAATAAATAACCCATCTACCATCTGTTTGGATGTGGTTTTGTGTTTTAATTAGTGTTTGTGCCAAGTTAGACCTATTGGATCTTCTTGGATGATAGTTATTTGATCTTGCTGTAATTTCCAGAAACTTTGCGTTCAGTGCCCAAATTATTAAAAATCATCAGAACGTGATAAAATACTGATTCCAATTGCTGATGATCAATAAACAAATTGTCTAGGTCGTCCAATTTTGGTAGATGTTTTGGAGTTCCAGAAGTTTGCGTTAGTTACAGATTACTACAGACTGTTCTGTTTTTGACAGATTCTGTTTTTCGTGTGTTGTTTGCTTATTTTGATGAGTCTATGGCTAGTAAAATAGTTTATAATCCATAAAGAAGTTGGAATACAATAGGTTTAACACCAATATAAATAAAGAATGAGTTCATTACAGTACCTTGAAGTGGTCTTTTGTTTTCTTTCTCTAACGGAGCTCACGAGATTTCTATTGAGTTTTGTGTTGTGAAGTTTTCAAGTTTTGGGTGAATTCTTTTGATGGATTATGGAACAAGGAGTGGCAAGAGCCTAAGCTTGGGGATGCCCATGGAACCCCCAAGATAATCCAAGTACACCAAAAAGTCAAAGCTTGGGGATGCCCCGGAAGGCATCCCCTCTTTCGTCTACTTCCATCGGTAATTTACTTGGAGCTATATTTTTATTCACCAACATGATATGTGTTTTGCTTGGAGCGTCTTGTATTATTTGTGTCTTTGTTTGTTAGTGTGCCACAATCATCCTTGCTGTACACACCTTTTGAGAGAGCCATACATGAATTGGAATTTGATAGAATACTCTATGTGCTTCACTTATATCTTTTGAACGTTATAATTTTGCTCTATGTGCTTCACTTAGATCTTTTAGAGCACGGTGGTGGTTTTGTTTTAAAGAAACTATTGATCTCTCATGCTTCACTTAGATTATTTTGAGAGTCTCTTAATAGCACGGTAAATTGCTTAATAATAATATGCTTGGTATTCAAGATTTGTGAAACTTTCTTTTGAGTGCGTTGAATACTAAGAAAAGATTGAAGCATGATAATTGTTTTGAGATATGGAGGTGATAATATTAGAGTCATGCTAGTTGAGTAGTTGTGAATTTAAAGAATACTTGTGTTAAAGTTTGTGATTCCCGTAGCATGCACGTATGGTGAACCGTTATGTGATGAAGTCGGAGCATGATTTATTTATTGATTGTCTTCCTTATGAGTGGCGGTCGGGGACGAGCGGTGGTCTTTTCCTACCAATCTATCCCCCTAGGAGCATGCGCGTAATACTTTGCTTTGATAACTTCTAGATTTTTGCAAAAAGTATATGAGTTCTTTATGACTAATGTTGAGTCCATGGATTATATGCACTTTTTCCCATCCTTCCACCATTGCTAGCCTCTCTAATACCGCGCACTTTTCGCCGGTATCATACACCCACCATATACCTTCCTCAAAACAGCCACCATACCTACCTATCATGGCATTTCCATAGCCATTCCGAGATATATTGCCATGCAACTTTCCACCGTTCCGTTTATTATGACACGCTCCATCATTATCATATTGCTAGCATGATCATGTAGTTGACATCGTATTTGTGGCAAAGCCACTGTTCATAATTCTTTCATACATGTCACTCTTGATTCATTGCATATCCCGGTACACCGCCGGAGGCATTCATATAGAGTCATATTCTGTTCTAAGTATCGAGTTGTAATTGTTGAGTTGTAAGAAAAATAAAAGTGTGATGATCATCATTTTTAGAGCATTGTCCCAAGTGAGGAAAGGATGATGGAGACTATGATTCCCCCACAAGTCGGGATGAGACTCCGGACGAAAAATAAAAAAAAATAAAAAAAGAGGTAATAAAAAAAGAGAAAAGGCCCAAATAAAAAAATGAGAGAAAAAGAGAGAAGGGACAATGTTACTATCCTTTTACCACACTTGTGCTTCAAAGTAGCACCATGATCTTCATGATAGAGAGTCTCTCATTTTGTCACTTTCATATACTAGTGGTAATTTTTCATTATAGAACTTGGCTTGTATATTCTAATGATGGGCTTCCTCAAATTGCCCTAGGTCTTCGTGAGCAAGCGAGTTGGATGCACACCCACTTAGTTTCTTTTGTTGCGCTTTCATATACTTATAGCTCTAGTGCATCCGTTGCATGGCAATCCCTACTCACTCACATTGATATCTATTGATGGGCATCTCCATAGCCCGTTGATACGCCTAGTTGATGTGAGACTATCTTCCCCTCCTTTTGTCTTCTCCACAACCACCATTCTATTCCACCTATAGTGCTATATCCTTGGTTCACGCTCATGTATTGCGTGAAGATTGAAAAGGTTTTGAAAAAGTTAGAGTATGAAACAATTGCTTGGCTTGTCATCGGGGTTGTGCATGATTTAAATACTTTGTCTGGTGAAGATAGAGCATGGCTAGACTATATGATTTTGTAGGGATAACTTTCTTTGGCCATGTTATTTTGAGAAGACATAATTGCTTTGTTAGTATGCTTGAAGTATTATTATTTTTATGTCAATATGAACTTTTGTCTTGAATATTTCGAATCTGAATATTCATACCACAATTAAGAAGATTTGCATTGAAATTATGCCAGTAGCACTCCGCATCAAAAGTTCTCTTTTTATCATTTACCTACTCGAGGACGAGCAGGAATTAAGCTTGGGGATGCCTGATACGTCTCCAACGTATCTATAATTTTTGATTGCTCCATGCTATATTATCTACTGTTTTGGACTATATTGGGCTTTATTTTCCACTTTTATATTATTTTTGGGACTAACCTATTAACCGGAGGCCCAGCCCAGAATTGCTGTTTTTTTTTTGCCTATTTCAGTGTTTCGAAGAAACGGAATATCAAACGGAGTCCAAACGGAATGAAACCTTCGGGAACGTGATTTTCTCACTGAACGTGATCCAGGAGACTTGGACCCTATGCCAAGGCATCAGAGAGGCGGTCACGAGGGTGGGGGGCGCGCCTCCTACCTCGTGGGCCCCTCGGAGCTCCACCGACGTACTTCTTCCTCCTATATATACCTACGTACCCCCAAACGAACAGATACGGAGCCAGAAACCTAATTCCACCGCCGTAACTTTCTGTATCCACGAGATCCCATCTTGGGGCCTGTTCCGGAGCTCCGCCGGAGAGGGCCGTCATCATGGAGGACTTCTACATCATCATAGCCTCTCCGATGACGTGTGAGTAGTTTACCTTAGACCTTCGGGTCCACAGTTAGTAGCTAGATGGCTTCTTCTCTCTTTTTGGATCTCAATAAAAGTTCTCCCCCTCTCTCGTGGAGATCTATTCGATGTAATCTTCTTTTTGCGGTGTGTTTGTTGAGACCAATGAATTGTGGGTTTATGATCAAGTCTATCTATGAATAATATTTGAATCTTCTCTGAATTCTTTTATGTATGATTGGTTATCTTTGCAAGTCTCTTCGAATTATCAGTTTGGTTTGGCCTACTAGATTGGTTTTTCTTGCCATGGGAGAAGTGCTTAGCTTTGGGTTCGATCTTGTGGTGTCCTTTCCCAGTGAAAGAAGGGGCAGCAAGGCACGTATTGTATCGTTGCCGTCGAGGATAACAAGATGGGGTTTATTTCATATTGCATGAATTTATCTCTCTACATCATGTCATCTTGCTTAAAGCGTTACTCTATTTTTAACTTAATACTCTAGATGCATGCTGGATAGCGGTCGATGAGTGGAGTAATAGTAGTAGATGCAGAATCGTTTCGGTCTAATTGTCACGGATGTGATGCCTATATACATGATCATGCCTAGATATTCTCATAACTATGCTCAATTTTGTCAATTGCTCAACAGTAATTTGTTCACCCACCGTAGAATACTTATGCTCTTGAGAGAAGCCACTAGTAAAACCTATGGCCCCCGGGTCTGTTCTCATCATATTAATCTCCATCACTTTAACCTTGCTTTGCTTTTTACTTTGCCTTTTACTTTTCACTTTGCATCTCTATACCAAAAATACCAAAAATACTATCTATCAGATCTCACTCTCGTAAGTGACCGTGAAGGGATTGACAACCCCTAATTGCGTTGGTTGCGAGTAGCTATCGTTTTGTGCAGGTACGAGGGACTTGAGCGTGGCCTCCTACTGGATTGATACCTTGGTTCTCAAAAACTGAGGGAAATACTTACGCTACTTTGCTGCATCATCCTCTCCTCTTCGGGGAAAACCAACGCAAGCTCAAGAGGTAGCAATCATTGACCATAGGAAGTACGTGATCACCAGTACGCATGGCAGGCTTCTTCTGGTGATCTGCCTCGCCTTTAAAATGCTTGCCTTTCTTTCGACATTGATGGTTGGTCGGAAGAAATCGACGATGGCCCAGATACACATTCTTCCTGCATTTGTCCAGGTATATACTTTCGGTGTCAGCTAAACAGTGCGTGCATGCGTGGTATCCCTTGTTTGTCTGTCTTGAAAGGTTACTGAGAGTGGGCCAATCGTTGATGGTTACAAACAGCAACACGTGCAGGTTAAAGTCCTCCTGTTTGTGCTCATCCCACACACGTACACCGTTTCCATTCCACATCTGTAAAAGTTCTTCAAATAATGACCTTAGGTACACATCAATGTCGTTGCCGGATTGCTTAGGGCCTTGGATGAGAACTGGCATCATAATGAACTTCCGCTTCATGCACATCCAAGGAGGAAGGTTATACATACATAGAGTCACGGGCCAGGTGCTGTGATTGCTGCTCTGCTCCCCGAAAGGATTAATGTCATCCGTGCTTAAACCAAACAATACGTCCCTTGGGTCACCTGCAAACTCAGCCCGGTACTTTCTCTCATTTTTTCTCCACTGCGACCTATCAGCGGGTGCTCTCAACTTCCCGTCTTTCTTACGGTCCTCTCTGTGTTATCGCATCAACTTGGCATGCTCTTCGTTTCTGAACAGACATTTCAACCGTGGTATTATAGGAGCATACCACATCACCTTCGCAGGAACCCTCTTCCTGGGGGGCTCGCCGTCAACATCACCAGGGTCATCTCGTCTGATCTTATACCGCAATGCACCGCATATCGGGCATGCGTTCAAATCCTTGTACGCACCGTGGGAGGATGCAGTCATTAGGGCATGCATGTATCTTCTGCACCTCCAATCCTAGAGGGCATACGACCTTCTTTGCTGCGTACGTACTGTCGGGCAATTCGTTATTCTTTGGAAGCTTCTTCTTCAATATTTTCAGTAGCTTCTCAAATCCTTTGTCAGGCACAACATTCTCTGCCTTCCACGACAGCAATTCCAGTACAGTACCGAGCTTTGTGTTGCCATATTCGCAATTGGGGTACAACCCTTTTTTGTGATCCTCTAACATGCGATTGAACTTCAACTTCTCCTTTTGACTTTCGCACTGTCTCCTTGCATCAACAATGACCCGGCAGAGATCATCATCATCGGGCACATCGTCTAGTTCCTGATCTTGATCTTCATCAGCTTCCCCAGTTGTAGCATCACCGTATTCAGGGGGCACATAGTTGTCATCGTCCTCTTCTTCTTCGTTGTCTTCCATCATAACCCCTATTTCTCCGTGCCTCATCCAAACATTATAGTGTGGCATGAAACCCTTATAAAGCAGGTGGGTGTGAAGGATTTTCCGGTCAGAGTAAGACTTTGTATTCCCACAATTAGGGCATGGACAACACATAAAACCATTCTGCTTGTTTGCCTCAGCCACTTCAAGAAAATTATGCAGGCCCTTAATGTACTCAGAGGTGTGTCTGTCACCATACATCCATTGCCTGTTCATCTGCGTGCATTATATATAATTAGGTGTGTCAAAAGTAAGAAAATTAGACAAGTATCTATCTAAAGTAAGAATTTTTTTTCTTTCAGAAAGAAGATAAGAACAAGAGGCTCACCACAGTGGTGTCGGCGACGAGATCGGCGCGGGCGATCGACGGCGGTGAAGACAGGGACGGGACTTGACAGACCGCTAAACCTAGACAAATCTCGGGAAAAATGAAGCTCGGAGGTCGATTTTCGAGAGGAGAAAGCTTAACTAGTGTGGCTCGGGAATTTCATCGAATACCTCATGTGCATAGGAGGTGAGCTAGAGCACCCAAATGCCCTCCCCTCGCCGGCCAGAAAAAACAGAGCACTGTGGAGTGCTCTGCTGCGGCGATGGGGTATATATAGGCAACTCATTTGTCCTGGTCCGTGGCTGGAACCGGGACTAAAGCCCCGCCTTCTGTCCCGGTTCGAGCCATGAATCGGGACCAATGGATGTGGGCCAGGAGCGAGGCCCATTGGTCTCGGTTCGTGCCAGGAACCGGGACAAATGGGTCCAGACGAACCAGGACCAATACCCACGAGGCCTCGGCCAGCCACCTGGGCTCACGAACCGGGACATATGCCGCCCATGGGTCCCGGTTCGTGACTGAACCGGGACTAATGGGCTGGCCAGGCCCAAACCAAAGCCCTATTTTCTACTAGTGGCGGACGCCGATCTGACCGATTGGAGGTATATCACGTAACCATGTCCCTATACGCATACTTGTTGATTAAGTACTCCAATTTACATGATGCATACCTTACACTGTTCAACCTTTTGATGCAAAATAAAATAAAAACCCTAGGCCTGTTTTTTGAAACAAGTATCCTAGACCTTTGTTATCATGTCGTCTACAAAGTATACTTATGGTAGAAGAAGTAAAGGAAAGGGAACAACGTGTGGTGGTAGAATTGCAGACAGGAGCTATTGATTTCTTTTGTCAACAGTAATATTGGATCATTTGCCTCATTGGTGCTTCGACGAACCCAAATGATGATTGATGAGTTGGGTCTTGGGGATATATATATCTTGCCAAAGGAAGAGGAACCAACTAATGGGAATTGGGAATGTTAAGAAGAAGGTAATATTGACATAAACATCGGCAATAACAATATATACATTTTTCTGCGGGAAAACAGTGTATACATCAGTGATAAGACTGGTAACATTGTATCCATAGATTTTGCTTATTATTGTTATGACATTTATACTAGGGGGCCCCAAGTTTTGGGTGTGCCCCGTGCCCCTGAAATTTCAGGACCGGCCCTGTGCGTAATTCAAACATCTCTCGAGACCAACATAATTCGTTCCTACCCAAGTTATGTGATTTGATGATCGACAAATACCAAGGTTGGAGAGATTATTAATTATGCATATGTTGGAGGGTTCTGTTTTTCATATAACAACAATTTATTTTTTATTCTCGTTGAAATAGCAAATTCACATGAACTCTGACAGTCTCTACTGGGCTGTCATGACTCAGCCGTAAAACCAATTTTTCAGCAAACCCAAAGTGCAGAAGGAAACCCACAAGAAAGAAAGAAGAAAAAAAAATCAAATCTCTGCAACATCAAAAGAAAAATCTTTCTAGTGCTCGGCTGAGGCACTAGAACTAACTTTGTCCAGCTCACTGAAATAACACTTCAGTTCTTAGTGCTCGGGTAAGGTACCCAAAGCACATGTAGCAAACAGGCTGGCTCACATATGAACAAACATCATTCGGACCAGCTGGTCATTGACATTTTCATAGTATAAAAAGGACATATAAAATCTTGCTGTGCTAAATGGGAAATGGGAAAACGAGTTTGAACAGTAACTGGAAACGGGCTGAGATACACTTGGCCTCGGGCATAACCAAGGAATGCAAAAACCATGAAGCAAGAAAATAAAGTTCAGACCCATCATAATGCTGAAATTAAAGATCTCTCGAGACCAACATAACTTTTACCTAATAAAGTTATGAGATTCTACAATGACAACTACCAAAGGATGGACAGATTCTTGCAAGTCTTTGCAATAACAGAATCTTCTTCGAATAAAATATAGCAGTAATGTAACACGATAATCATCATCACCGACACAGAGAGAACATGCTCGGGATAACCCACATAGGTCGCACCCTTGGGCCGCAGTCCATGGTAACAAACACATTTGACGTGAGTTCGGAGCCATCTCTCCGCCATTGCTTGCCCAACTCAAGTGTAATCCAATGTTTAGACGTCCTGTCATAGCAGTATATGCAGTTGCTCCTCCCTCCCCATTTCTCTGGATTAATGCAAGACAATGCCTGACTTCTTGGATCCCTGCTGATGAATATCGCCCAATTCTCCAACTTCTCCATCTTTAGCCATAATCCAGGCTCAGTCGATAGGTCAAGGCGGAAGACTTCGAAGGTTCTCCCCATTATTCCAGCAGTTCTTCGAAAGCCAACTAAGAGAAGCATATCACCACATGCCACTAACCATGCGTCTAAAAAATGCCATTCCCTGATCATGCTTGACTCCATAACTAGGAGTTCTTGTATTCTTATCTGGGGTGTCAAGTCCACTTTGAAGAGCCTGCGATCAGAGTCCATGCCAAACACTTTCCCTTGGAAGATCACGATTTGCTTGATTGTTCCATGATAAAGAGAATGTCCCACCCAAGATTGGCTTCCAACACGCCAAAACAGATTTTGTGATCCGGCTTCGATAATGAGATGTGAGTTAGGTGATGAGAGAGGAGCTGTGAGCGCACCGTAGATGAGCCCAGTGCTTTCCAAGACCGGCAGTTGTGGAGATGAGACACTAAAGCGTGTGAACACATCAAAAACGACACATGATTTATTGCTGGAAAAAATAAGATGACCGTAGGAAGCCCCACTGAAGCCGAACCATTCTCTAGGACTTGGTGAGGCATTATTTCCACAAGACCACCATAATATTGGAATCTCAAAGTACTTGTAGGTGGTGTCTTGATTGGCTATATCAGTGACATGACATGAGCATGTGGGCACCATGAACTTTTTTAAGGGGCCTGGATGTGGAGAGTGCAAAGAGAAATCAGGTTGGAGAAGGAGAGGTGGGAATGATGCTGCCAAGGTATATTTGCATGAACATGAAGAAAACACGGCAATAAATCTGTTGGACATGGCAGAGGCACGGATATAGCAGCACTTGCTCTTGCAAATAATTGCAATCCTCTTCTGCAACAGATAGAAGACACACATTAAAAGTATACAACGAGCAACACGCAGAGGGAGTAGTTGTAAGCAGAGAGATGCACTAAATATAAAAGCAACAGATATAAATCAGTAAGAAAATAAAATAAAAAATGTCTAGTGCATGCATGGATCCAGACGAGCTAGTTGTAAGCAGAAAGAGATGCACTAGATTAGAAAATACAGTACTAAACTACAGTGGGTCAGTAAACCAGCAAGATATCGATAACATTGGCTCGGCGCGGACTATTTATCAACAAAAAGTAAAAACCAGATGCAACATTATTTCTGAGAAAGAGGCCTCCGGCATAAACCATAGAAGAGCGTGGCAATCGGAGCCTCGCCGCAAATTAAGTCCCCCGCCCACGACAGTGCAAAATTTGCAATCCGATCAAAAACAAGTGGAATTAGATATAGGGTATTTTCTTGGGAATTACATAATGCTCTACAACACGAGAATGTATCGACATAATTAAGCGGGATTACGGTATATATTGGTATTCTCTTGGCTTCCAGATCTGGCTACCCAGCAGCAAGTCACCAAGGAATTGAGAACTTCTGATCGTCAAATCCTAACCTAGGGTTCTTGCGGGAGGGTATCCATAGTTCTTCTGGCAGGTAAGAGCATCTCCAATAGCTTGTCTATATGGATGTCTATACTCGTTTTCGATGACGTGAGCCCAAAACAGGCGTCCAACAACTTGTCTATATGGTTGTCCTATACACATCCTCTAAATCGACCTCGACAATGTCCACGACTGGACATTTTGAAGGAGTTGTCTAAACTCAGCTGTAGTCATGATTTCTTCCTCTCCCCAGCAATGGCCCACCTGTCATGGTCCCTGTATATAGACATTCTGATGCAAAACTGGACATGTATATAAAGGAATCTTTTTAGACCATTGTCTATATGAATATATAGACATCCAAATATACACATACTATTGGAGATGCTCTAAGGGACCCCAAGCCTGAGCTACTGGCAAGGACGGGGAGGAGAATGAAAAATGATGAAGCTGAGATACGGAGCGTGTGGACATACCTGAAGGCGAGTCGACGGCGATCATATGGTGGTGGCCTCCGGCTCCCGTTCCGGTAGGTATACCAATCTTTTTTTTTTGAGAGAGAGAACGGTATGTATACCAATCGGCAGCATCAACCCGCCAAGTGGGCCAGACCGTGTACGGGCCGGACATCTTTCTATGAGTTGGCTGGGCTGGGCCGTCGTTGCGCCCAATCCCTTCTCGTCTCTCTCCAGTCTTGCGGCTACTGATTCTAACTATTGAGAGAAAATCGTGAAAATCCATGCTCAAAGTTTATACAATGAACATCAGTCATAAATGTGGGTGTTGTGAGTGTGTTCATACAATGAACATCACTGTTTCAAAGTTCAAACTCATTTTTGTACATTTTTTTTATCTCTCTCTCATAAAATTTTCATATAGCAGCAAGGGATTTTAGATGAAGTGGTCAATGCATATGTGTTTAACTTGTCCTAGCTAACTCCTTTCATTTGATGATTTAGCTACTAAACTCTTCCATGCATTTGTGGCCTTCCTTTATTTATGTGTTATGTCTAGGTTCGCGCACTTGGCGTTTTTTCTTCTAGGGGTCATCAGTGTGCTCTCTCTCCCCCTTAATTGCTTTCCCACGTCTTTTTTTTGCTTATGTGGCAAGCTTAGCACATATACACCATGGAGCACTGTGAAAGGCCTAATGGCATGACAAAGAGGTGGCTCCCACAAAAGAAGAAATTGGTCAAAGGAGACGACAACAAAGTGAAGACCTGACTGCAATCATTAGTGCCACAACCACAATTCCACAAAACTTAGTGACAGTATGTGAATATCGAATTCGGATAATTGCACATATCAGTTTTTCCTAGAAAACTCTATAGGAGTTTACCAAAGCAAAAATCTGGAGTGTGTTCCAGAATATAGCAAAACTATGTAGTTACATGTCAGAGTAAATTGCTTAAAACCACCACATTTGTGGCTAGGGTATTCCTTTACCACCGCTTTTGCCAAAAATCTCAAATCACCACCACTTCTGCAACAAATGAGTAACAAATTCCTTTGATTAAAAAATGAACCGCAACTAATCATAAAACTGACCAGTTGAACCCACATGTCGAGCCAACGTGGCATAACCATGTGGACAATACACAATCAAGTCCTTGTAACTTTTAAAAAGAGAGCAATCGAGCCGCCGCTGCTGCTGCCGCCTGCCGCTGCTATTGGCTGTCGCTCTTGCTGGCAGCTTCACTGCTTCTGCTCCACTACTGGTCGTTGTTGCTACTGGCCGCGGCGGGGGCTCCCCATGGCCATGGCGCCGGGAGCAGGAGGGGCGGCAGGGGTTCCCGATGGACATGGCGCGTAGCGGCGGGGGCTCCCCATGGACATGGCGCGCGACCGCGGGTGCTGCCCATGGCGGCTGGGGATCCCGATGGACATGGCGTGCAGCAGCAGGGGCTCCCCATGGACATGGCGCGTGACGACGGGTGCTACCAATGGCTGCTAGGAGCGGGAGGGCCGGAGGCGGCTGAGGCTCCCGATGGCCATGTAACACAGTGGCAGTGGCTCCCATGGACATGGCATGCGACAGCAGGTGCTGTCCATGGTGGCTGGGAGCGGGAGCGTGGCTGGGGCTCCCGATGGACATGGCACGCAACGGCAGGGGCTCCACATGGACATGGTGCGCGACAGCTAGTGCTGCCCATGGTGACTGGGAGCAGGAGGGGCCGCGGGGGTGGGGGCGGGCCGATCGGGCAGGAGGAAGAAGAAGAAGGGAAAAAAGATGGAGCTGACATGTGGGGCCCACTCCAGCTCAACATCTTATCCACATACACATGCCATGTCACCCTGATGTGTGGGTCTGTGAAGTCAGTTTTGTGGTTAGACATGGCTCAGATCTAAATTAGTGCGATTTGTTACTCACTTGCCATGGAAGTGGTGACAATTTGTGACTTTTGGCAAAAACGATGGTTAAAGAGTGCCCTAGCCACGAATGTGGTGGTTTGAGCAATTTACTCTTACATGTCTGAATTAGAATTTGAGTGCGAGTTCTTGAAGGCTAGCTTTGGCTCTGGTAGGTAGCCCTCCTCACCCTGTAACCGATGGTGTCTTTGTATGTAGTTTCTGAAAGCTACCTGTACTCAAGTTCACCAAACAACGACATTAAGTTATACAGGAAATGCAGTTTCATTTCTGATACCTCCTAACCCTAGATTGAACCAGCTTTGGTGGTCCTATTGCACAAATATGAAAAACAAAACGTTGTGAGACATCACCCGGTGGACGTGTATATGGATGCAGATGCTATGTGTTGCCTTTTATGGTGCTCCCTCCAACCGGTTGATATCTTCCTGCTGACATCGCCATTCACTGCCTCCCCATGTGCACTACAATTTTCCGACAGCCGATGAAGGCCGTCACTGTCAATCCAAATGCACTTATATATATATAACTGGAGGAGAAGTGCAGTTTGCTCTTTAATCCAACCATATAGTGATGTGAGTGAACAAGCAATTAAACACGCTTCATGTGCAAGCTGCGCTAGAGTCTAGTCATTGGGTTGTTTGATGCCTGTAGTACATTTTGAACTAACTACTCACATGTTGTGGGCCTGGGGATCCATGCTCTAGCATTTTGAACTAACTCAAATTGGATGGATCACTTGTCAGGGAAGTGCATGCCGGTGCTGTAGTTTGTAACGCTCGAGCCGTTGTTCCGTTATCTTCTTGATGCAGGACTCAACATTTTGAACTGGATGTAATATTTGCTGCTTCTGGTGTTCTTTGTAGTACATTGATGTTTGATGAGTAAATTGAAAGTTTTCTCGAAAAAAAACAATGGCAGATGGATGATGCCTAAGATTTTCCCTTCGTGTGGGCGACTCAAGAGAACAGGAACATGGTTTTCGGTGCTTCCCGTCTCCACGGACGCCGGTCCGCCTCATCTCTTGTGGACTTAAGACCACGAAGGCATGGTGGACCCTGGCCCTTGCCAACCGGAGGACTCCTTTTTTAGGTTTTCTTAAAGTTTCTTTTGGATTTGGGTCCTGTTCAGATAGGCGAAGCGGCAGTGGCTCCATGAAGATGTATAAGTTCTTCCCGCCCAGCCCCATCTTGGTGGTGCGTCTAGCATCATCGGAGGGTGTGTGGAGGTGTGTCGCCGACAGATCATGATAGTTCTGGCTGGATTTGGTCCCCGCTCGTCTACGGTCATGTGTCTTCATGTTGGATCCTTTCGACCTATACTTCTCTTCATCGGCAATAGTTGTTGTTCTGGTGTGCTGGTCCGGTGGGGTCTTAGCACGATGACTTCCCGACTATCTACTACAACAAGGTTTGACCGGCTCGCTCTAGTGTTGTAGTCGTCGCTAGATAGTCTACGAATCTGGATGTAAGTTTTACTTCTAGTGTTCTTTGTACTACGTTGACAATTGATGAATAGAAGATTGGGAAGAGGGGAGGTGGCCGATGACCATCGATAGACACATATCACTATGGACTAGATGAGAGCTTTTCCAGGGATCCCATTTTTTCTATGACCCACCCCATTAGTGGGCCCCATAGTGAATGGAAGAGTCAAATTAGTCTCCTCTTTGTTGCTAATGGCATAACAAAGAGGTGGGTGCCACAAAGGAAGAAATTGGTCAAAGGAGACGACAACAAGACCTGAGCGCAATCATTAGTGGCACAACCACAATTCCATAATATTTAGAGACAGCTTTCGCATATTGAATCCGAATAATTGCACGTACCTAATTTTTCCTAGAAAAATCTATAGGAGTTTACCACAGAAAAAATCTGGAGTTTGTTCCAGAGTATATTATATCAAAATTGTATAATTACATGTCTGAATTAGAATTTGAGTGCGGATTCTTGCAGGCTAGCTTTGGCTCTGGTAGGCTGCGCTCCACGGGTTCAGATCCTCTGCAGTACTATGCAGTGATGTAGTGCGGATGACATATGGGGCCGATTCCACATGATGCGCTACAGCAGACGATTCTAACCCGCGCTCCACACCATCTTTATGTTTCCCTATAACCGTCTGTTGTCTTTTATGCAGTTTTACAAGCTATTCACGTACTATTGTTCAGGAAACAGAGACATTTAAGTCAAATGGGACATGCACTTCTATTTCCGATACCTCCTAACCCTAGACCGAACTGACTTTGGTGGTCTTATTACACAAATATGAAAAAACAAACGTTGTGAGGCATCATCCAGTGGACGTGTATATGGATACTGCTCTGTGTTGCCTTTTATGGTGCTCCCTCCAACCGGTTGATATCTTCTCCGGACGCTGCCATCGCCATTCACTGACTCCCCATGTGCACTATAATTTTCCATGTAGGGACAAGTGAAGTTCACTCTTAAATCCAACCATATTGGGATGTTTGATGCATGTAGTACATTTTGAACACTCTTCCTCTGCAAGCTGCGCTTGAGTCTAGTCGTTGGGTTGTTTGATGCATGTAGTACATTTTGAACTAACTTCTTACATTTTGTGGGCCTGGGGATCCATGCTCTTCCATTTTGAACTAACTCAAATTGGATGGATCACATGTCAGGGAAGTGCATGACGGTGCTTTTGTTCGTAACGCTCACGCCGTTGTCCTATTATCTGCCTGTTGCAGGACTGAACACCTGTTCTGATCCTCAAGAAGCTTAGGCAGCTGCTGTTCTGCTGGACCTTCAGCACTGATCTACGAGGAGCTTAGAATAGCTAAGCAAAGAAACCAGGGCCAATGTGTCCCATCAGCCATCCTGGTAGCTTTACCAATTTCAGCATGCTCCACGCAGTCGTCAAGAGCAGCTTCAGGCTGGCTCTTCATGGCCTTTGTTGTCTTCTGTTCATCCAACAATCATTAACCATGCATGTTCTGCTTGAAAAATTGCATAACCTCATGCACAATCGCATGTTTGTATAACAGTCGTGTATCATGCATAAGCATCCAACTTCTGCTATGAGAAATACAACATCATCCAGTACTGTACCCAATGTCAGCATATCACTGATCAACTGTAAAGAAACTTGGTCAAAAAGCAGAAGGTAGTAAGTCATTCACATAGGGTAATGATTAAAACGGCCATATTGATAAATACATAACAAGATTGCCAAGCTAATCCAAGGGTAGGTAATCCCCGAAGTCGTCAAAAGAACCATGTAGCCAAGTTTAGTATTACAGCTTAGGAAAATCCATCCAGTAACTACAACTAGAGATAATTGGGTATCTAGAGCTGCAACTAACGTAAAGGGCCAATGTCTCGGACTGGAGAATGGGTGTGACCGTCGGCTCAGCTGGTTTCTATTTTTTTCCTGCAGAAAGACTATGAGTTTTGTCCCTCCAAAACAGGATTGCAATCGGCCACCGTAAGCCGACATACAATCCGGGGGTTGACGTAACCAACAAACTATATGACCCTCTGTTCTACCAAACTGTGCCAAGCATTCGGCAACCCTGGTCTGGCGTATATATGGAGCTAACAATGTGATCTGGCTCAGCCGGCTTCTCGGTCGAAGTCGTCATCATCGGACATTCACATTGTTGACGCCATACTCTTCCTAGATGTCATAGGTGGGCTTGCCTATGGACTATTAATCATATATCACAAGGAGATCTTGATTGGAAACGAGAAACAACTCTTCTACACGGAGAAAAAGAGGGGTTCCAAAAAAATTTAAACAAAGCCACAGAAAGGTTCTATTTGATGGAAAGCTTCTTCTATCTTGCATCGTTGAGTAGACAAAATATGGATGACAGTTATGAGTGGATGGAAAGCTTCATCTACGGTCATGTGGATATAGGTTGAATCCTTTCAATATACGCTTCTCTTCATCGGCGCCAATTGTTATTCTGGTGTGCAGGTCCGGCATGGCCTTAGCACGATGACTTCCCGACTGTCTACTGCAACGAAGTTTGACTGGGTCCGAAGAGGAGGGCATTCATGGCGGTGGGCCTTCGGCTCGCTCCAGTGTTTGTAGTCGTCGCTAGGTGGTCTTCGGATCTGGATGTATGTTTTACTTCTGGTGTTCGTTGTACTAACTTGACAGTTCGATGAATAGATCGTAATTTTTTTCCCCGCAAAAAGAGTAGCGGAAGAGGCGGGGCGGGGGGGGGGGGGGGGTGGCCGCGGACCGACGATAGACACATCTCTCGATGGACTGGATGAGAGTTTTTCTATGGATCCCATTTTTTCTATGACCCACCCCCCATTAGTTGGCCCCCATAGTGAATGGAAGAGTCAAATTAGTCTCCTCTTTGTTGCTAATGGCATGACAAATACTCCCTCCGTTCCAAAATAGATGACTCAACTTTGTACTAACCTTAGTACGAAGTTAGTACAAAGTTGGGTCATCTATTTTGGAACCAAGGGAGTAGGTGGGTCCCATAAAGAAAGAAATTGGTCAAAGGAGACGTCAACGGCGAAGACTTGACCGCAATCATTAGTGGCACAGGCAGAATTCCATACAATTTAGGGAGCCTTCGAGTGTAGAATCTGGATAGTTGCACGTACCTAAATTTTCCATCAAAAATCTATAGTAGTTTACTAAAGCAAAAAAATTGGAGTGTT
Organism: Triticum monococcum; assembly: GCA_034509565.1. NCBI lineage: Eukaryota > Viridiplantae > Streptophyta > Magnoliopsida > Poales > Poaceae > Triticum > Triticum monococcum. The sequence continues at coordinate 5,435,974 of CM067847.1, read as the reverse complement.
TCCAGAATATAGTGTATCAAAATTGTATAATTACATGTCCAAATTATAATTTGTGCCGGAGTTCTTGAAGGCTAGCTTCGGTTCTGGTAGGCTGTGCTCCTCACCATCTTTATGGTTCCCTGTACTGTAACCATCTGTTGTCTCTGTATGCGGTTTCAGAAGCTATTCCTGTACTTATGTTCCTGATGGAGCGACATGCAAGTCATGCAGGAAATGCACTTTTATTTCCAATACCTCCTAACCCTAGGTCGAACCGGCTTTGGTGGTCTTATTGAACAAATATGAAAAAAAAAAGATAACGTTCTGAGACATCACTCGGTGGACATGTATATGGATGCAGATACTCTTTGTTGCCTTTTATGGTGCTCCCTCCAACCGGTTGATATCTTCACGCTGCCATCGCCGTTCACTGCCTCCCCATGTGCACTGCAAAATTCCATCGGCCAATGTAGGCCGTCACTGTCCATCCAAATGCACTTGTATATAATTGAGGAGAGGTGCAGTTCGCTCTTGAATCCAACCATATAGGGATGTAAGTAAACACGCAACTAAACTTCATGTGCAAGCTGCGCTTGAGTCTAGTCATTGGGTTGTTTGATGCCTGTAGTACATTTTGAACTAAACTTCTCACATTTTGTGGGCCTGGGGATCCATGCTCTTCCATTTTGAACTAACTCAAATTGGTGGATAACAGGTCAGGGAAGTGCATGCCGGTGCTGTAGTTCGTAACGCTCAAGCCGTTGTCCTCCTGCTATGTGCTTGCTGCAGCTATGTGTTTCCTGCAGGACTGAACACATTTCTAATCGGGAAGAAGCTGCGGTTCTGCCCGGCCTTTAACACTCATCTATGGATCTGAGAATAGCTAATAAGCGAAGAAACCAGGGACCAGCAGTGGTGACGCCTCAAAGATCAAGGCAAGAGCACGGAGAAAGGATGGGGCCTAAACCTCGGTGAGCTAGCCAGGATCTGCAAGGGTGGGTGCATCATCCGCGCCAGCTTCCTGGACCGCATCAAGAAGGCCTACGACAGGAACGGTGAGCTCGCCAACCTCCTCATCGACCCTGAGTTCGCGCAGGAGATCATGGATAGGCCAGCTGCGTGGAGGAGGGTCGTATGCCTCGCCATCAACAATGGCGTCAGCACCCCCAGCATGTCCGCAATTCTGGCCTACTTCGACTCCTACCGGAGGGACATGCTTCCAGCGAACCTCGTCCAGGCCCAGAGGGACTACTTCGGGGCGCACACCTACGAGACGGTCGACATGCCCGGCTCATTCCACACCGAGTGGTACAAGATCGCCAACTCAAAGATCTAAGCTGCTGCTGCTGCTGTTGCTCTACCAAGAGACGGCCCGTCAGGTTTCGTCTTCTCGGTCCTGCTTTCTCAAGTTTGCTTTATGAGCAGAACCACTGCATGTTGCTTGTTTTTTGTGTCATATGATTCTCAGGAAATTCTGTTGCTATCTCTTGTGTCTATGGTAGTATGTGAAGATCTAAGCTGCTGCTGCTCTGCTGAGCAGACGACCCAAGACGGGTTCATCTCCTCGGCATCTTTGGTTGCTGCCAGTCACGAGTCCTTTTCCTGTAGGGGAGCAATTGTCGTTTAATTTTTATTAATTGAGTAATGAGTCCTGTATTTAATTTCTACAACTACAAGGAGATCACATATATACTCTCCAGTCTCCACTACTTCCATGTGATTTCAACCCTGGAGGGAAGACATTGTTATTCGTCGGATATCCCCCGATGATTATTCTGAATTAGTTTGAATAAAATGTGTTTTTACCAACCTGTGTTTGATAGCCAGTGATCCTGCTGTCTCAAGGCTGCTTTATGAGCAGAGCCGCTGCCTGTTGCTTGTTTGTTGTGTCCTATGATTCTGTTGCTATCTCTTGTGTCTATGGTATGTGACAAGTCCTTTTTTGTTTGGAGGATAAGTCATGTTTGCCTACCCTGTATCTTTTTTTCTTTTGTACTGGATCATGTACAGTACTACAATTCTTGTGTTACATAGTCAAGTTGTGACACACACTGTCAAAAGAAAGTTCCAACTATGAGCATAAGTAATCATGAAAGGGTTGGTAGTACTAGCCTCCATGTAGTTCAAAGATCAAACCTATGGTAGAGAAAACCGTGTTTTACCGACAAGAACAGAGTCCAAGTTCTGTAGGAACTTTGTTCGAAACCGGCTCATTTCGACAAAATATTACCGTACTTCGCGCCATCAAGTTTCATCTGAGATCGACCGATTTATATTCGGAAGTAACTTCCACCCATCATCGCTGGAGTGTATACATGATGAACTCAACTGTCCTTGATTGTCAATCATCGGCACTCAGTCGGATCGGGCCGTCTCCTGGTGTGTGTCGGGCAAAGACAACTCTTCTTTGGAGTACACAAACCGAGCACGAAGGCGTATTTTGCATGATGGAGAAGCTGCGGAGGTGGTTTGCTACTCTGCTTCCTCTCTCGGATTGTTTCCTTCTTGACTGGCGCGCAGCAATCCAACCTTGGCGTGGTCTACCTGCAGAGAAGATGGGTGCCAAAAAATGAAACAAAAGAGCAACATTTTAATTTTGATAGGATCATGGAAAGCTTTTTTGCGATTCCATGGTTTGGCGAAGACAATATGCACAACATAAACTCACTCAAGGGCATGTCACCTTGCCGGTGAATGCACCATATCTTAACTCAAATGAAGTGACAGAGAAAAAAAATAAGAACAATCAGTGAATTTTAAGGAAGAAAATAAACCAAGGTTCCAGCCCAATAAAAAAACTAAGGTCCTAAATATCGTAAGTCGGCACATAGTAAAGCATTATATTATTCCTAAATGCTGTTCGAGACCTTTCATCGACATATCATGCAACGTTTTGCTTGATATATTCCGGTTCATGTCATCTTGAAGAGCTGTGTTAACATGGTCCTCCTTACCTCAGAGGGAGGTAAGAGGACATAGAAGATCTGAACCGTTGATACGATTTAGTACTGGGCCCAGCTAATTAACTGCACTTGATGCAGTCGGCCACCTCTTACCTCACGTCAGATAAGGAAACGCCCCCCAAATTTCTCGTTGCTTCAGCCGGTCACCTCTTCCCTTATGGCAGATAAGGAAAACACCCCCAAATATCTCGTTTCAGGAGAGATAACCACGGAGAAAAATAGTATCACTTCTCCCGAATCACTCATCCCCGAAAAATCCTCCTGTGAATCCCCACTGATCCGAGTCCTTTCTACGGATTTCTTTCTCCATGGCTCCAGTTTCAAATCGCCGATTTTATGCCCGTCGTTATTCGCAACAGCGCAGCCCATGCCTGTCGCGGTGGCTTACTCACGCCGCTCCCCTTGTGAAGTGCAGCGCGGTGAGGGAGGTGCGTGACATCGACGGGTTCTAGTCGACGTTCTTGGTCAGCTGTCAGGGAGCGGCGGTTGAGATGGTATGTGCGTAGATGTTCATTCTATTTCAGCAGTGTTGCCATTCATCTTCAGTTTTGATGACTTTATTTTACGCTTTCGTGTTTAGCCTTCAACAGTATGTATGCCTGGAAAATTTGCTGATCTCTGTGACGATCTGAATGAGGACCAAATAAAACTTGTGCATGAGATGGACTTAGGGCCATTGCTTAATGTACCCTCCATGTCAATCCGTCGCATTCTTCTCGAGTCCCTTGCAGATGGTTACAGTGAAAGGGATAGAAGCTTTACAGTAGGTGAGCATGTGGTTCCAATCTGTATTTGGGATGTGGAATGCATCTTAGGTTTGCCAAACCGAGGTGAGAAGATAACAATTAGTAAAAATCGAGCAGACCCAAAGTTGTTTGCGTTGTACAAGGGCGATAAGGCGATCACTTTTACTCACTTAGAAAAACAGATACGGAGTGGTGTAGCTGATGAGCATTTCATTAGAATGTTTGTCTTGTATGCAATTGGGACAGTTTTGGCACCATGCTCAAAGGAATATGTTAGCAGCCACTACTTAGAAGTTGTTGCAGACATTTCAAAGATAAAAAAATACAACTGGGCAGAGTTCACACTGGAATATTTGCTAACTAACTTGGCAGAATTCAAGAAAAATAAAAGATCAGGCCTAGTAGGTAACTTGGCACTACTACAGGTAATTTTCATTCTTTTTATATTCCTTGGTTTATTGCTTGAGTTGTGTGATTTGCTAACTCATGTAAGTTCTATATCTTCGATGATCAGGTTTGGTACTTCGAACATTTTCAAGCACATGGAGATGACTTTGCTTATGATCACCATGAGCATCCATTGATTAAAAACTGGGATCAACAGCAATGTGACAAGCGGATGGTTTTAGACGCAAAAAATAAAATGGGTGATGCAAAGGTTATTAAGAATCTTAGACATATATTTTGTATTATGACTGTGATAACAATGTAATAATGGTCTGCATGGTTTAGGTGGTCATGTGTTTGCGTCTCAACTATTCTGATACACGTTTCACTTGCGACCCAATTGTTGATGGTATTATTGAGGAATCACCCAAAGAAACAAATAATGGTTGCTTTGAGGATGAAAAGAAGCATATAGACTTGGATGGGTTAGATTACGATGCTAATTGTGATATAGGGCATCAAACAGTAAGTAACTCCAATTCGGTGCTAAATTTAATCTTAGATTTTCTATGTACTTAGTCCTGTGTCTTTAGGACAACCTTGAAGGTGGAGAAGCAAACTTTGAAGCTAGGCTGAGAGTGGTAGAGGAGCGAACTACATTGGTACCCAAATTGTATTCCAAAATGCAGGTTAGTCTTGTGCATTTTTTGAATTACTTTTTCATGTGTAAGAGTTTACTTACTAGTATTTATTGAATTAGGCCATTGAAAGGATGCTTGGTTACAATCATGGCTTATCACTTGATTATGATATGGATATGAGGAGCGGGAATCCTTCTCTACAAGACCAGTTGAGCTTGATACCTAGTATCGCACACAGACTAGATGTATGCATTCTTTTAATATTTGGATTGTTTTTATCAGCTATGGCCCACTTTACTGACTATAATTGCACATAGCAGAATGTAATGGCACAACTCACTGGAAAAAGAGGACCAATGGTTAGTGAGGTGTTGCCGCGCAATTCACATGGAACTAAAAAGTTGAGAATGCAGTGCAAAGAAGAAATGAGTAACATTGTATCTCCTCTGAAGAAGAAAGCTAACCCGCACGCTTCAACTGCAGTTGGCATGGCAAAAACGAGGGTGAATCGAATGGCAAGCAATACTGGTAAACCAAACATGTTACAATGCACTGATGGAAGGAAAGCACATGGCACATCTATTGAGGAGGTTAAAAGTGTTGATTTGTTTTCACCTGAAACATCTCCAAAAAATGCTAAAATGTCCAGCCCAACACCTCTTGAGAAGGTAGAAAATATTGCCAACCTTAAATTGTCCAGCCCAACATTTCTTGAAGGGGTTAAAAGTATTGAAATGTTCTCAAGTGAAACACCTCTCAAAGACAAGGTTAAAAGTAGTGAAGAGAATGAAGTTTCCAGTCCAACACTTGTTGATAAGATTAAAAGTAGGACACATAGGAAACGCAGCAAAGTATGTTCATCGCCATATCTTAGTGCGAAAAGTAGGGCAAAATTTGTTCCCGACAACATCCACATAGGTATGTTATTAGATATTGAAACAGTTGCAGTTTTATGTATTTGTTTTATTAATTGATGCATTTTGAAACATTTTTGCAGATGATATCACAAGAGGCCTTGATTTAAGTGACTTGGAAGTTGCTGCCATCAAGTTTGTACAAAAACAGCTTGTGCTAGATGCTGAAAGGGTCGTTGTTTGTATTGGACAAATTGAGATAATCTGCTCCAAAATGGCATCTCTCATTAGGCCTGTCAATGAGAATGGAGTGAAAAAGTGGTTATATGATGATGTAAGTCAGTGCTTTGTGATATTTACATGTTATGCACTTTGATACTAATTCTTGTTCTTATTTCACTGCAGATAATAAACTTATATGCTACTGTGTTCAATTCTCTTTGGGAAGAAGAAAGTGTAAAATATGCACTTTCAACTTTTGATTCCAAATTTCTAACTACCGTTGGGAAAGAATGGCTTACACATGGTCAATTCATTCGAAAGCAAAAAAAAGAGCCAATGAGCTTTGCCGCTCATTGATTCGACATGATATGGTATCGCTAAACCACTGATCTAATTTATTTATTTGATGGTGTAGTGGTATACTAAAAGTGCTTTCCATGTTCATTTAGGTCCCTGTGCCCATGAATATTGATGAGGATCACTGGTGGCTGGTTGTGATCAATCTAGCTAAACAAGAATGGCAAATTCTTGATTCATATGATAGGACATTGGAATACTATATTGAAGTGACGAGACCATTTGTATGGGCATTTAGTTTCTGTATTAGTCACCCTCTTGTTGAGAAAACAGTAATATGACATGTTTCTTGTGACTAAAACTTGTTTTGCAGCGTAATGGTGTTCACTCAATACTGCAGTCATTTTCACCTTCGATGCAATCAAGGTGGAGTAACCTTGATGTCCTGTCTTGGCGTATTGTTGTCGTAAAGGAAATTCCGCGGCAGTATGACATGTATGTATCATGTTTATGGATAACTTTGACGCACTATATCTGCAAATTGATCAAATAAATTTGTCATGCAGATGCTCTTGTGGAATTTTCACTATAAAGTTTATGAAATACTGGAATGGGTCTGAGCTTACATCTTACTTCAGCCAGGAGCATATGGAAACATTCAGGAAGAAGATGCCAAGTGAAATACTACTTTCGTCCTCAAATAAGATTAGTCTTGTTGGAAAAGAAGTTCGTGACATGCTTGATGTTTAGTTTCCAGTTGTTTTTGTTAATTTTCCCAGTGGCGCATGTGCCTGTTTCTTTTAGTGAATCGTTGCAGACTTATGAAACTGTTGTTTAGGGAAAACAACAGACGTTTGCTAATAAATGACCCACTTTTGTGCAATTCATTCTTCAGTTCAATTACCCAGCTTTTGTACAAAATTAATGCACACTAGTAGCTGGGCCATGCCTTCTCGCGCCTCCCGAACGTTATTGCCCGTGTCGTCAGTCCCTGGTGTGAGATTTGTGCAAGTTTGATGTCAAGTGGCCGTGGATGTGGCTGGTCGCACGGCAAAATTGTTGTAGAACACTGATCTTTCTGTTGACTTTACTTGGACTTTGCATCATTTGTTGAGCATTTTATTTCTTTAAAAGCTTTCGTGTAAACTGAATTCACCCAAAAAAGCAACAAATTCAGCTAGTCTTAAGCCATGCGAGGAGATAGAAGAGAAGAGACGATGCCCCACACCAGACATGAGCCATGGGTGTCTGATCCCCTCTGGGTGTCTGATCCCCTGCGCCCCTTTGCTGCTGTTCACGCCCCTCACCAAACAAGATGATTTGGTTAGCTGAACTTAGTTGGCTGCTGTAATAAGGGGACCTGGAATGCTACGTTGTGGGATCAGCCTAGGGTCAGCCAACAATAAGCAATTTTCTCATAAATCATTTATCAAAGAAACTGGGAACTTGGAAATTTGAAGTCAAAATTTGAGTGAGCACTAAAATGCATCACCCAAATATGATCGGAAAATTTGAATGAGCACTAAAGTACAATATGAAGGAGTGTGCTATTACAATAAATATTTGTAATATCAAAGCTTTATGAATTTGCATGGAGTGCACTCTTCAACTAGGCGATTGCATCCTTGCTACGCCATGCTTGCGGGTACTGCTGAATGAAATTCCAGAGTGCATGGTGTTGTTGAATGAATTTCCAGAATGTTGCAGGTGCTCTTCAATGTACTTCCATCCTTGTGCTTAGCCCAAGTTGTATTATGCGGAAGTGGAGCCAATTTTTGAAGTACCACTCCTGCAGAAAAATAATTAGATACTGACTCAACATATACAATCACAATAATTCATCAGTATTTCATTTGTTGTGTGACTTACTTTTCATTATCTGGACACTTCCTTCTGTCATGATCAGTTTTACGACATACTCCACATTTTCTTTGTCGGACATCTTGGAAACCTTTGATTCTTTTTTTCGGTGCGCCTTTGCTTACCACTCGCAAAGGATCTTCCACATTTATCAATGGTGATGCTCCATTTAGAAGACCTTGATTGACTTCACCTTTATTTCCATGAAAATCATCATTTTGCCTTCTTTTCTTTTGCTCATCAGTTAGAGTTTTCTTCCATCTAAGAAAATCTTCAGTTGAACCTGATGCTTCATAAAAAACCGGTTTAGACAAATTAACCAATTCGGCAAAACGTTCTTGCTGACTTGATTCATTTTTCTTTTCATCTGAAAGGATACTTGACTTGGCATTCTGTGTCCATCTAGTCAGCACACAACTACGTGGGATGAGTGCATCATGTTTAATCAGAACTAACATAACATGACAACAAGGTATTCCTTCACGTTCAAATTTTAGGCAGTTGCACTTAATATTTGCAAGTGTCTCCTCATCATCACATTCGACAAAACGGACACTTGTGTACTCTCTGGCACTAACAATGTACTTTATGCAATTTTCATTTTCCAATATCCCAACAATCTCATAATTTGACGACCTTTCAATCTCCTTCTGAACCAACTGAAAATTTGCTGGAGCGAAGCACTTCGCTGCATCCAATTCCAAAGGTTTATGTTCTGTAATGAGAACTGGCAAAGATTGTGAAGCTACGCAATCCAATTCATACTCATTTCTTCTGATACGTTTAACACAGCGAAAGAAATGTTCTTCCATATCTGCTAATGTCATTTTTCTGTTCAAGTGAGTATGCAGTTGGGAATTTAGGCTTTCACTACGCTGATTACTCTGTGCACCCAAAAAGTATTTGTTCTTGACATAACTAGCTGCCCACAGTTTTCGGATTTTGTACATCCTTGACAGCCACTTGTAACTTTTCTTACCCTCACCAATCTTGTGTGCCTCAACAAAATCTTTCCATCTGCGAACGAACTGACTTGGCGTGGTTGCTTTATATATTAGCTCCCTAAAATCAGGTATCATACAATGATGAATAAAGCGAGTCATATTCCTCTCCACGTGCCAAGTACACAATCGATGTATGCTGTTAGGAAGCACCTGATGTATAGCTCTTCGCATTGCATGATCACCATCAGTTATTACGGACTTGGGTTCTTTCTGATACATTGCAACCAGTAGAGTACGCAGTAACCATTTAAACGATCCAGTTGTTTCATGAGAAACAACAGCACAAGCAAAAACTGTGGTGCGACGATGGTGATTCAACCCCACAAAAGGAACAAAGGGCATGCTGTACTTATTTGTCCGATACGTGCTGTCAAAAATGAGAAGATCCCCAAATGCTTGGTAATCTAGGCGAGACTGACCATCACACCAAAACAAATTAACCAAGCGGCCTTCAGAATTGGTTTGGTAGTCAAAGAAGAAGTCACAATCTTCTAGTTGTCTTTGTCTCATATTCTGAACTGCATTTGCATCACCATCAATAATCTTAGCACATTTATTTAAGTAGGAAAAGTTGTAAAGATCCCTCGGGACATATCCAACTTCAGCATGATCTCCATTGCTCTCCTGCACCATAACATCCATAATCTGATGTTTTCTCAAGCCAGCCTTTTGGAGACCTATAATTTCATTTTTCTGCCACTCTGTCATTTTTCTGTGTGAACGGAGAAATGCTATTTCGTTGGGTCTAGCCAGCTCATGGTTGTGTGAATCAATGTACTTGTCAACATACCATAGATCCATCTCCCGGCTGAATTTAATCACTAACTTCACAGGACATTCAAATCTTGTAAGTGGCCGATGTTTCCGTTTTCTATTTGGCAAATTGAAATACTTCTCATCTCTCACACCAGCTTTTGAGCAAAGAAACTGTCGACTTATTATACAACCTGTGATTTTTGAGCGCCAAACTTTGCTCTTCCTAACACTGAATCCTTTTGTCTTGGCAAACTTATTGAAAAAATCATAGCATTCTTCATCAGAACTGAAGGTCCTCTGTATTATATCTTCATATTCAGCTAATTCTTCCAGTGTCTGGGTTACTTCATTATCATCTTGGGGAGACATACCAAATTATTCCCTAAATGAAGACAGCCAACTATTTAACATCTGGATTACTCACCCGTGCTAAAATAAGAATGGGAAGATCGACTGGTTTGGCTTGGCATATGCCAATATAACATAGTAGACAAAGAAATATACAGTCTGGGAGTAATGACTATTACCTTGGGTACTTGGACTCGAGGATGCCAGCAGAACTGGAGCGGTGGCAGCCGGCGGGAATGGAGCAGCAGTGGCGGCCCTAGGCGGCGTTGACTGGAGCGACAGCGGTGCCTTCACCGGGTACTCGAGCGGCGGCCGGCGGGAATGGAGCGGATGTGGACCCGTGGACTGGTGCGACAGCGGTGCCTTCACCGGGTGACGCCCGGCGGGAATGGAGCGGCGGTGGCGGCCCTTGGACTCGTGGAATGGAGCGGCGGCGATTCTTTCAACGGGATCTCGAGCGACAGCCGGCAGGAATGGAGCGGCGGCGGATGAAAAGCTAGCAAGATTGGATCGTACGTACATCTAGTTTTTTTAGGGTATCATAGACCTAACTAAAGCGTTCTTTTCCAGGGATTTTCTATAGTACTATTTTTGTCTCTATATATTCCACACAAAAATAAAACTATAAATCGGACGGTTCAACCGGTTTTTATATGTTCGCTGCTGATGGGAAGAATAAATAGTAGGATTAAAAACTACTCCTTCCGTCCCATAATATAAGACGTTTTTTTGACACTAGACTAGTGCCCAAAAACGTCATATATTATGGAACGGAGGGAGTAGTATCTAGCAAATTTTGAGATTTATGAAGTCATTCTGATCCTCGTGATGTTGTGTCCTTGGTCACGACATGCTCAGCGATATAGGTACTCAAGCCATACCCCTCCCCATAAACCCTTGATAGTTTCCATCACTCCATCGTCTACCCGCCGACGAAGCCACGAGTCCCCTCCTCCTTCGTCATCCGCTCCGACAAAAAGAGAGGTGCGGGCCCAGATATGTGTTCTGGCGTTAAAGTTATGTCTCTTGAGTTAGAGTAAGTTTTGTTCCCCTTCGTCGCTCTCCCGGAGTGTTGGGTCTTGTTGTGCTTGCATGTTATGCAAGAGGTACTCAAGGCCTCAGAGAGCCTCATTTGACCAAATTTGTCGTCCTTGGTAAGCTTCTAAGGTTAAGTCTACCTTTTAAACGTTTGGCCGAATCTAGGCTGGTCGTCCAACCCTCTTTGTTGATTTTACCAACATCTTTCTAGTTCATATCCCTTTCAATTTTTTATCTATTTTTAGAAATCATCATGAATTATGAAAAGATGTGGAGGTCCATCTAAGTTGAAAATTAGAGACGGTGTTAGTATTTCAAAAAATAAGAATATTTTAATATTTGTAAAACAACACAACGTTGCGTTTTACGCAGTAATCAGTTTGACTATTGTCGCCCATGTTACCTCCACATGATCCAAAAAGCTAGATTAAAATTGGATTTTTTTTAGATGAGATAGAAACTTGAGAATTAATCTGTTTGCCTCTGCTCGCGGTTGCCAGATGATTAGAGTTTCACCACCTGTCATCGACGTCGCCGTCGGTCCGCCTCATCTCCAACAGGCATTTGTGTCCTGCTTAGTAAGCCGAGGCGACAACGGCTCCCCATAGATGAAATAAGGTCCTCCCGGCCTAGCCCCCATCCTGATGGTGCGTCCAGCATCGACGACGGCATGTTAAGGTGTGACTCCATTGTATTTTGTGGGATTAGGTTTAGTGTTGGTCCTCGGTTGTTCTTGGTGGATTCTGTCTTTGTTCATCTCCATTTACTTGTCTACGGCTTGGATCATTCTGATCTAGGCTTATCTTCATCTGCAGGGGTTACTGTTCTGGTCACCTGGTCCTGTGCGGGCTTAGCACGACGACTTTTTGACTGTTTACTACGTGTTTTTGTCATGCTCCGGTGAGGGAGGTGTGATGACGATAGCATGCCTTGAGCTCGCTCCAACGCTTCGACTCGTTGCTAGGTATCTACAAACCTGCAAAAAAAAAAGAAATTGGCTGAATCACATCGAATAGAAATAGTGGAAAACTTATGAAAATAGCATTAACATAATACCAAGTTTCGAACTCACAACTTAAAGAAATAGCTAACTAGGACAACGCCATATTTTCTTCATTTTTTAAATTTATTGGTGTACATGACCATATATGTGCATTTTTAACACCCATTAATAAATTATGGAAATAATACAAACATTCATATTAGATGTACTGTCACGCTATTGTGTGACCTCATGGTATCTTGGTGTACTTGACCATATATGTGCACTTTTCTTACAGCCTTTAATAAATTATGGAAATAATACAAACGTTCATATTATATGTACTGTCACGCTATTGTGTGACCTCATGATATCTCAATATAAATCGTGGATTTAATGTCATTGATCATGTTAATTTGGAATGCAATAGTTTCCTTATACCCGAGCGCTCTTTATATGGTAGGAATATATCATTAATGTTTACTTTCCATTTCTGGTGTTTCCTACTTTTCCAAAACTTTCCAAATAAGAGTGCTGGGCGACCTATTACCTCTTGATGGTGACTTATTACCTCTCATGGATAACCTATTACCTCATAAAATCTCGACCCTTGGATCAGAAATAATGGACGGTCCATAATAGTTGGGACCATCTTAAAATTTGCCCATCTTGAATGATATAGTTTCACCAAAAATATGAAATTAATGCCTAATTTTAATAGGAATGCATTTATACGATCTCCAGGTGTATTCCAGATTGTACGACCATCACAAGGCCACATTACTGCAATGGTAAAGAAAAAAGGTCTAACCATGCAGGTCAAGCATCCTAAAAAAATGGGCACGCCAACCACATTGCACGTACTTGGGCTTCGCTTCATGGTTACTGCATGGTATCATGCTGAACTTCAAAGAAGAAGGACGATAGTGAAACAATATCATCCAGATCTTCACATAGTATCAATGCAAAATTATACCGATCCAACAACTACCAACCATGAACATCATGATGTTTTGTGTGTGTGCCTATATATACCGACCCATCATGACTCCAGCAAGCATCCACTTCTACTAGTTGGAACACCCTTTCATCACATTCAAATTTGACAAACTGAGAAAAAAAATAGGAGCTGGGCCTGAGAGATAGTAGATGGACAAAATAGAATGTGAAGATGGATCAGGGAATAAGAGACACCGGGAAAAGTGGGAGCGTCTCTATGTGGACTAAGCATCTTGTTGGTTCTCGAATGGTGAATATGAAAACTTTGTCAAGACGGCCCACAACGAATTCGAGTATGGTGACATACGAGTTCAAGTATGTTGCACAACTCACAAACAACAATCACCTCTGTTACTTTGTGGGTTGAAGGACGAGCGTGTTGTGGCTTCTAAGATCGATCGATTTACAGTAAAATTGTGTGACATGGTTTGAACGTGACCAAAAATCTGGGATGTTCTTCTTTCACCAAGTACCTTTGATGGTCTCTATGTAGTTTATGCAGTGATCAGGACTATGGTAAAGAAAAAAAAAAGTGCATTCGACCCAGTCTGAGTTCCAAGTTTCATAAAAATCTGCTCCAAATCGGGTCTGAGTTCCAAGTTTCATTAAAATCTGCTCCAAATCGACCAGTACCTCTGCTCCAAACTGTTTAAATCTTGTCTACTCCCAACATGTTTCAAGCACGACTGAAGTGTCACCATAATAGACATCCCCAAGCTGGTATCATGTTTAAACTGCTAGCAGGATGTTTGTTGGGGGTTTAGAGAGTATGCAAGAAACTACAAAAATTAGGAGACAAAATAGAAAGTAGATGTATCGGCCCCTTAGTGCAAGATTGCTTTGTGGGTTTGTTCCTGAATCGGGAACCAATCTTTCTGCGAACTGAAAGTGCAGCTGTATCAAGTTCAAAGCCATCATGCTGAAATGCTGCATCCATGGCCACATGCAAATAGGAGCCTCATCTGGCGATCCCGTTCCGCCTTCTCCCGCTCGGCTGGTTCCATTACCGGGGAAGGTGGGGGTGGCAGGAAAGGCAGCGGAAGGTGCGTCCCCGGTGGATTTCGAGGGATTTGTTCGGCGTTTGTCTTCGGTGGATCCAGTTGGATCTAAACTTCATTCATCTATATTTTTGTGTTTACATGTTGGATCCTTACCATCTACGCTTCTCATCATCGGCGACAGTTGTTGTTCTGGTGTGCGGGTCCTGTGGGGCCTTAGCATGAGGACATCCCGGCTGTCTACTATACAACAAGGTTTGTCCGGCTCCGGGAAGGGAGGGGCAATGACAGTGGCACGTCTTCGGCTCGCTCCAGTGCTTGTAGTCGTTGTTACGTGGTCTACAAACCTGGATGTAATTTTTGTTGCTTCTGGTGTTCTTTGTAGTACATTGATGTTTGATGAATATATTGAAAGTTCTCTCGCCAAAAAGGAGGGGAAGGGGATGATGCCTAAGTTTTGCCCTTCGTGTGGGCGACTCAAGCGAACAGGAATAGGGTTTCCACTACCTCCCATCTTCGCAGTCGACGTCCGCCACACTCTTGTGGACTTAAGGCCTTGGAGGCATGGTGGATCCCAGCCCTTGCCACCAGGAGGTCTCCGTTTTTAGTTTCTTTTTAAGTTTGTTTAGGGTTTGGGTCATGTTCAGAAAGTTGAGGCGGTGGTGGATTCGTGAAGATGGTACAAGGTTCTCCCCGCCCAGCCCACATCCCGGTGATGTGTCTAGCATCATCGGAGGGAGTGTGGAGGTGTGTCGCCGACGGATCTCATGATTTGGCTGGATTTGGACTCTGCTCATCTACGATCATGTATCTACAGGTTGGATCCTTTCGATATACGCTTCTCTTCATCAGCGACAGTTATTGTTCTGGTGCACTAGTCCGGTGGGATCTTAGCACGATGACTTCTCAACTGTCTACTACAATAAGGTTTTACTGGATCCGACGAGGGAGGGGTATGATGGTGATGCGCCTTTGGCTCGCTCAAGTGTTTGTAGTCATCGCTAGGTGGTCTTCCGATCTAGATGTAAGTTTTACTTTTGATGTTCTTTGTACTACCTTGAAGTTGATGAATAGATAGAAAAAACCCGCAAAAAGAAAAAAACAGAAGGTGGGGAAGAGGACTGGGGATAAACACATATTGCGATGGACTGGATGGGAGTTTTTCCAGGGATCCCATTTTTTCGATGACCCACCCCAATAGTGGGCCCCCATAGTGAATGGAAGAGTCGAGTTAGTCTCCTCTGTGTTGCTAATGGCATGACAAAGAGGCGGGTCCCTCAAAGGAAGAATTTATTTTTGCGAGGACTCAAAGGAAGAAATTGGTCAAAGGAGACGACAACAAGGTGAAGACCTAACCACAATCGTTAGCGGCATAGCCAGAACTCCATAAAAGTTAGTGACAACCTTGGAATATAGAATCCGGATAGTTGCACGTACCTAATTTTTCCTACAAAAATCTAGGAGTTTACCAAAGCAAAAAATCTGGAGTGTCTTCCAGAATACATTGCATCATAATTGTACAATTACATGTCTGGATTAGAATTTGAGTGCCATGTTTTCATGGCTAGCTTCTGCTCTGGTTTCTCTATAACCGTCTGTTGTCTTTGTATGCGCTTTCAGAAGCTATTCACGTACTAGTGTTCAGGGCAAAATGACATGTAAGTCATACATGAAATGCACTTTTATTTCCGATACCTCCTAACCCTAGATCGAACTGGATTTGGTCGTCTTAGACACAAATATGCAAGAAAAAATAAAGGTTGTGAGACATCACCCGGTGGACGTGTATATGGATGCAGATGCTCTTTGTTGCCTTTTATGGTGCACCTTCCGACCGGTTGATATCTCGTACAGGACGCTGCCATCGCCATTCACTGCCTCCCCATGTGCGCTGCAAATTTCAGTCAGTCGATGTAGGCTGTCGCTGTCCATCCAAATGCACTTTATATAACTCGAAGAGAACTGCTCTTCACCCTTGAATCTTACCATATAGCAATGTAAGAGCAACTACAGCCCGAACATCATAATCCCCCCAAACATCCGGACGGCGCCCAGCCTGTGACCGAACAAAAAAAGTGCAACCGGACGTTTCATGTCTGGCCCAAATGTCCGGATTGACCGGCACTCCCCATATCCGGCCTATATTTGGGGCGGATATGGGGAGGTCCGGACGCGCCAGGGCACTCCCGTCATGTCGGCTCTGTCAAGGCGGACCCATCCTAAACCAGAATCAAATTGACCAGTTCTCCACATCAGCCAAACTCCTCCCGTCTCCCTCCTCCATTTCTCCCGCCGTCGTGCAGCCGCCCACCCCCTCCTTGCTAGTCGTCCTCACCCGCCTTCGCTGATGTCATCGCCAACGGTCATGTCTGCCTCCATGTGCGCGGATGATGCCTCGATGGAATCAGTCGGGGTCCCCGGCTGGCTTTGGATCCTTGCAAGGCGGAGAACCTTGCCGAAGGAGCATCGCCAAAGGCAGCACGGACGTGAGGCAGAGGAAAAGATAGCGATGGCGAAGGCAGCTGCAGACACGGCCTTGGTGGCGGCAAAGGCCACTCCTGAGGACATGGACACAACGCTCTCCAATCCGCCAGTCATGGCCACGGAGACAATGAATGTTTGGTGGTTGCCCGACTCCATCACACCCTCCTAGTGGAAGGGCATCCCGGATTTGAGCTTCAATCAGGCCGTCCCCAACGAGGACATGATGGCGGACTCGCCAGAGCTCGAAGTACGTCGGGCGTCCTCGAGCAATGCCGTTGCCGGTCATGCCCACTTCATGTTCGACGGAATGCCCGACCAAGACTCGATATAAATTTTGACCCTTCCACATTTTTATCCATAGTTTCTTTTGTTGTACAGATCATCAGATCGTATTAGTTGGACCGTAGTTAAATTGTGATGCATATTGTACTAATAAATATTGCATGACATGATAAATCATGGTCAAGTGTCTTTGTGTTTTACTATGGAGGATACCAAATCCTCGGTGTTCGAAGTTGGGAAAACATCACACACTAATAATAATAATAATAATAATAATAATAATAATAATAATAATAATAATAATAATAATAATAACAATAATAACTGCAAAATTTATGGAACCGAGCATTCACACAATTTAAAGATGTTTTATTGTGTGAAAGTTGATGCAACACTAGCATGGATCCGATTTATGGAACCGAGAAAAAAGCAAGAAATATTAGAAGAAAATTTGGAAATTTTATCATGAGCAAAAACACTATGTGCGACCGCACCCAATTTGCACCAACCACGTTGCGAGCTCTCTTCAACATATATGGTCGTCTATCCAAAGAGGTCGTTAGCAAATTTATTGGTTATCTCAAGTTGTAGGTTGGAACCAAGGCAGCATCGAAGTTCAAACCCATGGAACTTTGGCAGCGGCTTTGTACCATCAAGTGGAGAACAAGCCATTCAGCTTTCCTCATTGTTGGATGAAATTGAATGGGGGACCCAAGTGGCAGATTTTTCCCAAGGAAATTGAGAACGATACGAAGAACATGAAGAAAAACGATGGGTCGAGCTCGGCTCACTGAATTGGAGTGGACGAGGAAGGGGAAGAAGAAAATTATGCATCCGACTTACAACCAACTATGCCTAAAAGAAACCAGAAGTGATGGGAAACAAGTGGGAGAAGAAAAGGGTGGCGCTTGAAGGTGTGGCAAGCAAAATATCCGCCACTTGGATGGGCATTTTTTATGCGAAGAATGTGAAGAAGAGGAGAGGTACAAGATGTTCATTGATGTGCAAAGTGAGAAAGGTGGACTTTGACTGGTAGAGGTTGGCCTTGGAGCAGGAGAGGCTGGAATTGAAGAGGCAAGAGAAGGTTGCCAAATTGGTGCTTAAGCAAATGATGACAATGCATGGTCTTGACCTCGATAAAAGAGAGGTTGCGGCTTGCGAGAGAGATGAAGGAGTCGAGGATCGTGTTGCAGGACATCAACCTCTTGGATGAGATGGGGAAGAAGTGGTTGCTCCGCATGAAGAAGAGGATCAATGACCATGAGGACTGAAGTTGTTCATTCATTCATGTATCGTTTATCTATGTATGAATTATTAAATTTTATTTTCGCATGTATTGAATTTATTGGGGCTACACTATCTTTATATCATTGAATGTATGATGAATTTGCGTTGTATGATCAGCGTGCATGGATTTGCTGGATTTGGGTATTGAGATTTGGGAAGTGTGGTTGTGGAGAGGGCCAAACGAGGACCTACCCGACGCGTCCGGGTGCGTCCATGGGCGTATAGGGACCCAGATTAAGCAATTCCAGTTATAGATACTCTAAGTAAACACGCATTTAAACACGCTTCATGTGCAAGCTGCCCTTGAGTGTTGTCATTGGGTTGTTTGATGCCTGTAGTACATTTTGAACTAACTTCTCACGTTTTGTGGGCCTGGGGTCCATGCTCTTTCATTTTGAACTAACTCAAATTGGATGGATCAAAGATCAGGGAAATGCATGCCATGTTGTAGATCGTAACATTCAAGCCGTTTGTCCTGTGATCTGCTTGCTGCAGAACTAAACACCTGTTCCGATACTGAAGAAGCTGAGCCAACTTTTGTTCTTCTCGGCCTTCAACACTGATCTGGTCTAAGAGGAACTTAGAATAGCTAAGCGAAGTACCCAGGGACAAGGCCAATGTGTGCCATCAGCCATCCAAGTAGCTTTACCAATTTCGGTGCTCTCGGTCTCGGTGCCAGAGCACCCTATATGCAGAAGTAATCTAGTAATTAAAAAAAATCAAAAATTTCTAAAACCTTTTTAGAATCAAACAAGATCAAATATTGTACTCTATAAATAGATTCGCGAGAGAATTACTTTCATCATATGTTGGGTCAAAGATTCGCCAAAAAACTGCTATATACAAGTACTATTCATGCTATATTGTCAACATAAATTTTGTTTTTTCCCCTGAAATCAATGGAATTCATTTCTTGGCCAAACTTTTTATATGATTATAATACATGATCACATTGATTCCAAAAGAGATTCGGATTTTTTTTACTGTGGGAATTCCTAAATGTTGTGTCCGGGCTCGTCGCAGGACGCGCATGGCAGTTGGAGCTTCCTCCGGCGTCGACGGCACTTGATGCAGGATCGCGGCGGTGGTTGCCATTGTATGGGCGACGACCGCGGCTGGCGCGACGATGGGTGCTCCCTGTAGCATCCGGAATCGGGGCGGCGGCCCCTCTTCATCAACGACGACAGATTCCGGGGTCGTGTTGGCGACTCGGAGTCCGGATCTCGAGATGATGACGGCCTTCTGAGGCTGGTGGCGGTATGGTCATCCCTTCCATCAACAGACCGGGTTCGATGCGGCTCGGCAGGTGACACATGAGCCTCTCTCGGAGTTGTCGGGCGGTGCCTGTCGTCGGCAGGTGAAGCCACCGGTGGATGTGCTACTGGCGGATGCTACGCACGACGTCCTATACGGAGACGTCAAGTCATGCCTGCTACCGGCAGGTGATGCACGGCGGCTCTAGCGGAGGTGTCAAGTTTAGTTTGTTGTTGCTGGATCGAAGGTGGTGCGACAGTAGTGGGAGGCAGGCGGTATGTGATGTCTTTGTCTTCCGTTGTCTCCTCCAAAGGTATCCAGCTATCGAGGCGTCGGTGGGCGATTAAAGGCGGATGGTACAGACAGCTTCAACAACAAAACTTATGCACTCTGGTGGAAACACAAGATCTCTGATCGGGCTATGCTGTCGAGCGCTTGCGTCGTGTCCTTGCTGAAGGTGGTGGATTGAAGCTTTGCTTTGGGGATGAGAATCCAAAGTTCAACCTTGTGGTGGACTCACCATCATCGACGCACGTGCGGTGATTCCTTGTTGAAGGCGTAGCCTAGGAGTTGTGTATTTTAATCGTTTATGTTCTGTCTTTTATCATAGGGTTACCGGTTATCTGGGGGAGTTGCTATCATGAGGTATATGGCCTCAGGGTTTATTTTTGGCTTTTTTCCAGGTCGATGGTGTTCAGCTACTGAATTTTGATCTATTAATAATATATGGCTGCATGCATCGTCCTAATGCAGAGGTCAGAAGTTATCCTCCTTTTCAAAAAAATTAATGCATGTTCTGCTAGGAGAATAGCATAATCGGCTATTTGTGTAGCAGTCGTGTACAGTCTGTTTTCATGCATAATTAAGCTTCCAACTTCTGCTATAAAAAATACAAACAATCATCCAATACTGCACCCAATAAATGCTGCCAAAAAATCATAGAAAAGAGCAAAAATAAAAAAAAACTATTTGGATGGAAACCTCCTTCTAGGTTACATGGTTGGGTATAGAAAATATGGAAGGGGCAACTCGTTCAAGTAAGCATCACCTTGCCGGTGAATGCACTCGGTGCTTAACTATGAAGAGAGAGGAAAGTGAACAGAAACAACTACTGAGTTTTAGGAAGAAAATAAATCAATGTCCTAAATATCAGCATTCTGCAAAATCAGCCCTTTAAATTGTGTTTTGGAATTAGAAGTATCATCCATTATATCAATGTTTTGCATGATATTATGGTTTATGTCCAACCTTTGAATGGCAAAGTATTATGCATCACAGTATCAAATTATGAAACTAATGACCAATTTTAGTAGTATTGTATATGAAAAGCATTGTCTTATGTAAAAAAGAGAGGATAAGATCTCCGAACATTAATTCCAGCTTACAAGTAACACAATGCCACATTCCAGACATGAGCTCTCAAAGAAAAACAAATCAGTCAAAACATGCAGGTCAATTATCTTAAAATTGGCACGAAAACACATTAGATGTACTATCTTTACTTGGGCTTCACACCATGGTTACTGCACAATATTATTTTGAATTTTAAAGAAGGATGATGACGAAACATGTCATAGACCTTTAAATAATATCAATGCAAAATTATACAGGCCAACAACTTCCAACCCATGAACATCATGGCATCTGGTCTGTGTGTGTGCGCATGGGCTCTCACGCATATATATAGCAACCCATCATCACTCAAGCAGTAGCATCGACTTCTAATAGTTGGAACACTCTTGCATCACGTTCAAAACTGAAAAAGCCGAGGAAAAAAGACGAGTTAGTCTTGAGTGCTAGGAGTTGAACATAAATAGAATATAAAAAGTGTATTGGGGAATAAGAGACACTGGGAAAAGGAAGAACGTTTCTATGCGGACCATCCATCGAGTTGCTTCAGGAAGGGGGAATCTAGAATCTTTGTCTAGATGGCGCACACCACCCTTCCGTATGGTGACATGCAAGAGATCAATGAGGCATATCACATTTTCAAGCCTGTTGGTAACCTCACAAACGCCGACCCATAAAAGGACTTCTTTGGGTGGCACAAGGGTGAGCTACTGAATTCATGGAAGAGATCAATGTCGCATATTTGTCGTCGACCAGGGGTGAAGGCTCCTTGTTAAACAAGGTCTTGGACGAGATATAGACGAAGGGAGCCAGAAAAGGGACAACACAACATGTTGCGGAGCTGTCTGTGGATGCTCCTACCATTTTGGCGTCCTTGGACTGAACGATCCTTTAGCGGGCTGACGGATGAGCATGTTAGGGCTTCCAAGAATGATCACCCGTACGGTAACATCACGTTACATGGCGTGTACTAAGAAGTTCTTCCTTTACTAAGTATACAACCTGGGATGGCCTAGTTGTAGTCCAGTCAGAGATGACAGAGCAAATGTGTTTGCAAATTTCGACTCAACCTATGTAACACAATGGAGATTTGCGCGTCTCTTGATGCTGGGAAAACAGTTACTCAAACTGAGATTTGCACATGGCTTCTTCCACTTTGGGTTTCGGTTTGCTTTCTTTCTCTGTTGGCGAGTGCCGACCCAGAAGCTCGTGGCAGTGTAAGAGCCGTGCTGCATCTCGCACGCGTTTGACAGCGCTGCGCGCTGGGACCCTGCCTGACTCGTTGCGTCCATGCTTCACCCGTGGTGACCACCTCTCAGCCGTCCTGTGCTTCCTCGCCCTTGCACCGGCCTCCGCGGCAATGACGCCCCCAGGTGCGTGTGTGCGGGAGTCCAGTATTCTCTCCACTACTTCCATGTGATTATTGATCAACTCTGGAGGAAAACCATTATTATTCACTGGATTTAGTCGTCCCAAATTACGTATGAATAAAATGTGTTCTCAGATGCCCATGTTTCACATGTGTTTGTGCATGGCGTGCCATATTATTCTAACAAAATTCTGTTGCTGCCAAATTCCAATGTGTCTGGTATCTTTGACAACGTCCATCTTTTTTTTTTTGTAAGAGAAGCGATGTTCGCCCACCCTGTTCATGTTTTTTACTGGCTTTGTTTTTACTCGCTTGCTTGAGTAGGAAAGAGAGGCAGCATCTGAGGCCGAGTTAGGGGTTGACGCAGCGTCCCTGGCGAGGGTTCGGATGAGGACTCGCCGGAGGTGAGGCAGGCGGGTTGGAGTAAGAAGAAGCCATGTCGGGCTTGTTTTCAATCCGTGGTGAAACTGAAAAAATATAAAAAAACAATCGCCTAAGGTCCCTTTTTTATTGTACCATTCACACCATATTTTTATACCAAGTTTTTAGGATAACCTATCAACATCTGAAATATTAAATAGATAAAATATAAAGGTACACTTCATAGTGAATCGAATAACTAACTTTGTATTATGGATGTCGACAATTTTTTCCTTAAACTTGGTCAAACAAAGACATGTTTGACTTTTAGAAAACAAATAGGCACTACATTTTGAAATGGAGATAGTATTACCTAATCTCGGCCCGATTCAACAATTTGGATTGCTCTCAACATGTTTAGCATGCAATTAATGTCATATTAAATGTTAATATCAACTCTAATCCCATAATTAACATGTAATTATTGTTTTAGCTAATATTGGTGTGCAATTAATATTTCACCAAATATCAATGGACATTGCAGGTGCATTTACTAGTTATTCTTGACAGTTATGCTAAAGCACATTTAGATGTGCACTAAGTATTGCACATCTAAGTCATATGTCATTGACTACGTGAAGATTTGTCTAGACAATGTTTTTTATTTTTTTCTTGATAGTATGATTGAGTCACTTAAATTGGCAATAATTAGGGCACATCTGGATGTGCCCTAAACAAATGTGCCCTAGACAGACCCCTTAAAGTGTGTTCAAACCCAGTCATTGTTTTCTTGATATTTCAGTTTATATATGTGAATTACAAAGAATTATGCATCACAATTTCACCAAAATTATGCGATTAATACTCATTTTAATAGTATTGTGTAAACGCATTGTCCTACATAAAAGAGAAGATAAGATCTCCAAACATTAATCGTAACTTGTATGAACAATACAATGCCAAACTCCATACATGAGCTCTCAAAGAAAAATATCGGTCAAAACTTGTTAGCCATCACCCTGGAAAAGGTCGCATAGCAACCGTGATGCATGTACTACTACATTTACTTAGGCTTTACTTCATGGTTGCTGAAAAATATCATGTCTAACTTGAAAAATAAGGAGGGCTACGAAATATATCATTTAGACCTTTACATAAATAAATAGACAATTGTACCGAGCCAACGACTTCCAACCATGAACATCATGATGTTTGGTGTGTGTATGTGCGTGTGCATATATACCGCCCCATCGTGACTCAAGCAGTGACATCTAGTTCTACTAGTTGGAACACTCTTCCATCACATTCGGATTTGTGAAAGGTGAAGATGAAAGAGGAGCTAGTCTTTGAGAGATGGTAGATGAACATAAATATAATATAAAAGTTCTATCAGGGAATAAGAGACACCAGGAAAAGGAGGGGCATTTATGTATGGATCATGCACCGAGTTGGTTCTAGAGGTGTGAGTGCCAGAGGTTCTACAAGTGCGAGTTCTACAGCCGGTCCAAGATGGTTTACAACAAAATCAACTGCGTTGATATGCAACTGATCGGTGAGGTATATAATGTTCACAAGCCTGTAGATAAGATCACCAACATGAACTGCTGAAGGTCTACTTTAGATGGAACAAGATGTCATCAGTTTGTTGGTCAAATCACCATCAATATAGTTGGCACCGGACTTAGGTTTAGCATCTTTTATCCGTCCATTTAGATTTGGTATAAATCTTAATTTGGAACATAAAAGGTATCTGAGATATGCCCTTCGCCTATAGGAGTATACAAAGTGTAAATGTATTTTCGACTCGAACCATGTAACAAACTGAAGATTTGCCGGTTCAAGAAAAACAAAATTGAAGATTTGCGCTTCTCAGCGTCGGGGAAACGGCTCCGCACAGTACGCAAACTGAGCTCGAAGGCGGATTTTGCACTATCCGCTTCCGCTAGGGTGTCGGTTTAATTTCCTTCTCCGCTGGCGCGCGCCGAGCTCGGCGGCGGAATGGCGGCGGCGGCGGCGGAGGTGGATGAGCCGTGCTGCATCTCGCACGCCTTCGACCGCGCCGCGCGCCGGGACCCCGCCCGGCTCGCCGTCGTCCACGCAGGCGACGGCGGGCGCCGCTTCGCCTGCGGCGACCTCCTCTGCGCCGTCTCCTCGCTCTCCCGCCGCATAGCCGCCGCGCTTCCTCGCCCTTCCACCGACCATCCCGGCGACGACGAGTCCCCAGGTGCGCGTGTGAGCTGCGATGCACTCGGCTGATTTGTTGTCTGCTGTAATTTCGCCCCCAACCCCCTCCCCCCGCCTATCTGACCCTGAATTTGGAACCCTAGGCTGCTCGGATCGACAGAGGGGAGGCGCCGGCGCGACGCCTAGGGTGGTGGGGGTGTACGCCTCGCCGTCGGTGGAGTACGTCGCAGCCGTCCTCGCCGTGCTCAGGTGCGGGGAGGCGTTCCTGCCACTGGACCCCTCGTGGCCGGAGGACAGGGTCCGGTCAGCTGTCTCTGCCTCTAATGCGGCGCTACTCGTATCGGCAGGGGTTTCGCATGAAGACGATGTTCTTAAGGGCTGCTCTTGCCCTGTTCTGCGATTGAACGGAGACATCCGGCAAGGGTTATATGATGGAGAGGTTGGGATTGGTGGAGATGAGCTTGCTTGGCCGTGCGAGCATGAGAGGCCACGGGAGTTCTGCTATGTGATGTTCACGTCTGGTTCTACTGGAAGACCCAAAGGTGTTTGTGGAATGGAGAAAGGTAAACATTCATATTGTTGTGAAATTACATGTGTCATCACTCATCACGGTATTATGTTGCTCCGCATGTGAAATGGCAAAGGAATTGGTCAACATATTTCTAGATGCTAGCCTGATGTTCTAGACTTCTAGGTTACTATTCCACTTATTAGGCGGTTTTGCAATTTTATTATGGTGTGTCCATTAGGTGGTTCCCACTGAATTTTAGGTTTGGCTGAGCAACCAATTTACTGAGAAATGCTTCTTTTACTATCATGCGCTAGGTCTTCTGAATCGCTTTTTGTGGATGCAAAGAAGGAATCCTTTGTGTTCGGATGATGTGTTGTTATTTAAGACATCTGTCAGCTTTGTTGACCATCTTCAGGAGTTTCTTTCTGCTGTGTTGACTAGCACAACACTTGTCATTCCCCCCAATAATTGGAGAGCCAATCCAGCATCATTGGCCAACTTGATTAAGGTTACTTAACCTTCATATATGTGTTAGTCATTCTTCTAGTGAAAATACTTCCATGTATTTGGTTTCCTTATCCAGTTAGTTTTTACGTGTCTGATCAAAATCTCCAAAGCTTATTACTTGAATAATATTGCATATGAATCTCAGAAATAAAATTACCGTTTCAAGAATTCAGTTTGATATTGTGGAATTACCATTTAACACTGAGAAAATTGGATAACACTGAGATAATGTACTATACCATTATTATAGCAAACAATATTTATAGTTTGTTGCTGTTGTAATCAAGGGATTGTCTGAGGCTCTTTCCTGTTTGACTTGAATAGATGCTTGACAAAATAATAGCTCCTAGAATGTTATTCCTGATTTTCTTGGTCCATCATTACATAAAACTCCCTTGTCTTTTTGGTATAACATTCATTGCCCTTGCATTGGCTCATGTTGTCATAGGCATATCGTATATCAAGGGTGACTATAGTTCCGTCGCTGATGGAGATAATACTACCTACCCTGGAGAAAAATATTTCATGTGGATATAACTCTCTTAAGATCTTGGTATTTAGTGGGGAGATTCTGTCCTTAGTGCTGTGGAAGAGAGTTCGTGAAATTCTGCCAGAGACTACTATCATAAATTTGTATGGAACAACAGAGGTGAGAAAGTTACCCACCAAATATTTTCTGTTTTTTTTTCCAGAGGAGATCAAGTCTATTTTCTCTCTCTGATACATTCTTACTCTTACCTAACGTTTTCACTAGACAACGCCAGTGCTAATCAACACTACTTTGGCCAGCCGGCTGAATTTTCCCAACTTGGCTATTAATAAAAAGGATGTTTAAATATTTTCATTGCATTCACATAATTGAGTTCTCTGTGCCATCTTTATGCAGATAGTTTAAAACCTTCTAAAAATTTCATACAGAATTAGGCTTGAGACAGGGAGTTCTTTGCTCCTGCTATGGATGTACATTTCCTCCCCAAAAATTAGGCTCGTGACAGGGAGTGCTTTGCTCCTGCCATTGGTACATCATTTACTAACCACAGTTTTACTGCTATCTATTAAATGTAAATTTAGGGGAATCATTGTAATGAGTTGGTATGCCATATTAAGGACTAAGTGCTCGAGTTCCCTACTACCTCTTACGCCCGGAGATGATCTTTAAAACTGAATTTGTGTCCCTTTTTCATCCTGAGATGTTAAATTGGTCTGGAATTACGACACAGAAGAGATACATAGAGTGTTGCAATCTGAGCAACATGTTAAATAGAAGAACAGAAATGGCATACTTCTGTCCCTAATATCCATCAATCTATGAGCTCAGTTGCATCATTGTTTCATCTCACTGGGGGCTTAAAATTACTGTTGTTTCTTTTTTGCTATCTTTTGTTCAGTTTAGTCCACACAGGGACTGGTTCAAATTATAGTGTTGGTGTTTGTTATGTATCTTTATTCAAAATTTGTACTTGTGTTTCAGGTTTCTGGTGATTGTACATTCTTTGATTGCAAAGATCTGCCTGCAATTTTAGAGCGTGAAGAAATAACCAGTGTACCGATTGGATTTCCTATTGCTAACTGTGAAGTTTTTCTTGTGAAGCATGCTGGGATTGCAGCTGAAGGTGAAATTTGTGTCAGTGGAGCATGTTTATTCTATGGTTATTTAGCTGAGTTTCTGAGGAGTAATCACACTGAAGGCAGTGAAAGTTCAAAATACTACAAAACGGGTGACTATGCTCGACGGCTGAAGGCTGGTGAACTTGTTTTCCTTGGGAGAAAGGACCGTTCTGTAAAAAATTACGGGCAGCGTTTTTCACTAGAAGAGGTAGAATCCACCTTAAAGGAACATCCTGCTGTCAGTGATGCTGCAGTTACTTTCCAAAGTAAAGGGTCTCCAGATTATAAGGCATACCTGGTGTTTAAGAATAAGGATGAAATTGTGAAAGATAGCGTGCAGTATAGAGAAGTAAATTCTTCTCAAGATGTCATGGCATCAATTCGAAGTTGGCTCATCAAGAAGGTTCCACCAGCTATGATTCCAAGCTTCTTTCTCCACGTGAAGTCCTTACCTTTGACTTCTTCAGGAAAGGTTGACTATGTTAAGTTATCAAGTTTGGAATGTGCATTGGAACCATGTGGAATTGAGCAAATTAAGTCTGGAAGTGGTCCAGTTAATCCATATTTACAAGTTATTAAAAAGGTTTGTTCTTAATTCTAAGTGTTGTCTCTTGTTTTTGCTTTTTTGCCTGATAACTTATTGTTTCTTTTTAATCTGGCATTTGTGTTTTTTTTCTTCTTTCAGTTTTTATTTATTTTTGTACAGTGTCCATTCATGTTCATGTTGTACTGATGCTGTCTCTATCTACAATAGGCATTTTGTGACGCTCTGCTTGTTGATGAAGTTTCCGAGTTTGATGATTTTTTCACCTTGGGTGGTAACTCAATTTCTGCCGCCCATGCAGCCCACAAGTTGGAGATTGACATGAGACTGCTTTATATCTATCCAACCCCTTCTATGCTTTTGCACGCTTTAGTTGTGGAGCATAGTAATTTGGTTTCTCCTACTGATGAGCCTCAGCCTAAGAAGGGCCTGAACGTATCTACAAGCATACATGGACTATTTGACCCGGTTGCTGCAAATGTGGATGATAGTTATCATGGAGGCAAAGCACGGATAAATGGAAAGCGTGCACATTATCAAATTGCTGGGAGTTACGGAAATGAAACAGATGGCCAGCTTAACAAATATCCATTCTCTCCTGATGACAGATGCCAGGTAAACGATCTCTACTTGGATACATGCTTGAAGTACAGAAACAGTGTCATGGGGAGTCAGTGGATCCTGAACTTTTGTTTACACAAGAAGTGGTCTATTGGACGTTGCAACAGATTTATGCATGACGATGAAGGGAAGCTGCAACTTGAAGATGTTTGCTCACATGTTTCATACAACAAAAGAGGTTATCTTCAGGAACTTTGGAACATTCCTTTGGATTCATGTGTTGATGCCTCACCTTTGCTTGTCCTGAACAATGGGATGATAAACATATTTATTGGGTCCCATTCACATTTATTTCTCTGCATCGATTGTTGCAAGTGAATTTTGCTTGCTAGTTCTTAGTCATTGTTTCTTTTATTTTTCTTATTACTTTGAATGCTAAATCCTCGGTCTGGTGTGCCACATATGCTCTCATGCCGTTCTTATTGATTCAATTAATTTGAATTTGATTCAGCGAGATAGAAGTTCTGATCTGACATATGCATACTGAATATTTTTACAATTTACTTCCAATTTATTATGCAGTGGTTCAGTGAGGTGGAGTGTCAAATTGGAAGGACGTGTGGAGTGTTCTGCTGCTATTACTGGTGATTTTTCAGAGGTGACGTGATTCTTGAACTAGTTGACATAGCAACTTGCCAATCATTTTGCGATCTAGCTCATCATTAATCTGTTGGACAGGTTGTGGTTGGATGTTATAAAGGGAAAATTTACTTTCATGATATGTTGACTGGTAAACTATCTTGGACAGTTCAAACAGATGGAGAGGTACAATTGCTGCATTTTTATTTGAATTTTCTTTTAAACCTCACTTTGAAATATGGCAGATGTATTTTTATCCCATCTCTGAGGAACACTAAGAATGACAAGGGACTGATTATTTTGTGTGCTAGTCGTAAATAAAACTATAATAGATATCAGCTTCTTTGGGATGTTTGATTTTCAGAAAGTCTCCTGACTGTATGTTCATGTTGAGTAGGCTATAGTTCTTTAACTGCTGCAAGTGAAATGGTAAAGGGGCTAAATGTCACACTTAAGTTATGCAAAGGTCCATGATGGTACTATTTCTGGCACATGGAATTTGATAATGCAGTTACTAAGTCACACGATGATTATTTTGTTACAGCATACATGATGGAACATCTTAAGAAGCATCTAATATTTTTGATATTTCATATCCCAAATTAAGAATCTTCTTTCAGGTAAAAATGCAACCAGTTGTTGACAGGACAAGGAATTTAATATGGTACCATTCCATAATCTTTCTCTTGTTCATCATAGTACGCTACTATCACCTGTCACAGTTCTCTCTGTATATAACTTTTCTCTCAGTTTAGATGAAAGCACATTTGTTATTATGATAATAAAATGTTGTGTTTTCAGCTAGAATGAGTGAACCAATGATCTGTCTACTCACTCTTCAATCATACAGAGACATAAGTTTGCACAATAGACAACTGTACTGCTGTTAAATTTTTTGTTAATAATATGCTGTGTATGGTTGTCAGGTGTGGCTCTTATGATCATCATTTATATGCACTAAATTACCAAGATCGTTGCTGCGCTTATAAAGTATCTTGTGGTGGAAGCATCTATGGTTCTCCTGCTGTGGACATGGTATTTTTACTGATTCACAGCATGCATCTGCCTTAAATCTGTGCAAGGGCTCTATTGATCTTGTGTTATCTGGATTGCTCCTTGCAGGCACACGACATGATCTATGTTGCTTGTACGAGTGGCCTTGTAACTGCAATATCCCTTGAGGTGACTTATGATATATTCCCCGTGATAACTTTAAAGGAGAAAATGTGCATGTTTTTCTTTTCTTTTTATCGTTCTTTCTATTGTTTCCATGGGAATTGTCTGCAGCAAAGCTGGTAATAGAAAGTAAAATAATTAGCAACGAGTGAGTATCTAGAGTCTTCACTGGTTTCTTTTGGTGGTAGCAGGTTCCATCATTCAGAATAGTTTGGCAATATGAAGCTGAGGAAGCAATTTTCAGTTCTCTTGCCATCGATCATCAAAGTGGAAATGGTAATTCTTAAGCTAGCCATGAGGCTTGAGCACAGATGTCTTGCAGTATGTCCATGCGTATTTTATGATTAAATTTTCTTGACACAAAAAAGAGTTACGAGGATGCAACGTTAAAGGTAGCAAGAGCCAGTCGATTTTAGGAGTTGGTCCACATTCAGATTTAATTTTTGAAAATTCACCTTTTCACCATTTAGTTAATGCCTACTTTTTCATATGTATTTCAGAAATGTTGAATTTTTTTGCCTACTTTTTCATATGTATTTCTCAAATGTTGATTTTTTTTAGCGATGCACTTTTATTCATCCAATATTTTCAAGTTTCCTTGTAAAATCTGAATCCCATAAGTTCCTCCCTGGCACGGCAGCATCTGAGCATCAGTCAAAACCATTTATTTTAAACATGGAACTGTTGGGGAGGCCCCAAGAAAATTGTGCAGCCGTGCATGTCCTGAGCATACTTTTGGCTAGCTATGTGGCATATGTTTTAAGGTGCCAAGTTTAACATTATAAAAATAAATTAAACATAACATGTGTATTGACCTCAGCCAATGTGTGGGTTCGATAAGGAATGTACTGGGAATTTGCTATGTACATTCAGTATTTTTCACTTATGGATGCCAATTTATACTGATTACTAACTTCCATTTTGCAGTTGTTTGTTGCTTGGTGAACGGTCTGGTGATCGCGTTGAACTCACATGGCACTGTTGTCTGGAAGGTGGAATAGCTCTTCTCCCTATTGTGTTTGTGAAGCTATTGTTACAAAGTTACAGTCTGCAACAGAATGATATACAAAGGAACAGTTATTCTTTTAGAGTTGTCTGGTAGACCTACCAGACATCTGGTAGACTAAAGCTAACTATTCAGCCTACAGAACTTACTAACATTGAGCAGAGTACTCAAGAGAACAATTGTAGTTTATGGATGCCAATTTATGTTTTAGACACCCTTGTTTTTAAGTCTTGTCTATCAAGATTTTATTTGCTTTGATCTTGTTGTTATTTAGTATTATTCCATACTGTCAATTTTGTTAGTATTATTTAATTGTTTATCACAGAGCCATAACTAATTTCTTTAAAACCCAGGCAACTGTTGGTGGTCCTATTTTTGCTGGTGCATGTGTGTCATCTGCGCTTCCTTCTCAGGTATGGTTCTTTGTTTATCAAAATCTCGTTTGTCTTATGTAGTTTTATGTTCATATTATTCCACAGTATATAATTTAACTTTGAGAATTCTGAAAAGGTTATTTCCTCATGAGCTAATTGCTTGAGCTCAACTACAGTTCACAACTTTATGTGGTCCCAGTTTGAAGTAAACTGAACCAAACTTTTGCATACATGTCAATGGCAGGTGCTGATACCTTCCCGTGATGGAAGTTTATACTCTTTTGATATTGTAAGTCTTACTTACTGAACTTCCAAATGTATCTTTTGAGACAACACAATCTTTTTTACGGGCATTAGTGAGAGAGTAGCATGCTGTATTTTTTGCACATCATTTCCAGAAATACAGTTAATGATCATAGAATCTCTCCCACTGTTGTGTTTACTTATTTTGTGATGTCAATTTAGCAGCTGCGGGTAACTTTCAAGTTCTTTTTGTGTTAAAAATTGAACTTTATTTATTGCATTTTAGGTTTACTAGGAGATCATGGCTTATCTTCACATTAAGTACTTAAACATTAATGATTTCACCACAGACATCTGGTGATCTTCTTTGGTCATATGACTTCGGCGACCCAATTACTGCATCTGCTTTTGTTGATGAAGTGTTAGCATCAACACCATCTGGAACATCAGAGAGGTACTTGGCATATTGATAGCAAAGTCTTATGGCAAATAGGTGTGAAAATGTTATAGCTGTTCTTTTTGCAGATTTGCTTGTATCTGCACAAGTTCTGGGAAGGTCCGTGTCCTTGGGATTAGAGCTGATGCTGAGCAGGGGAAAGTTAGTTACTCTGTGCAAGAGTTTGCAGCCATGGATCTTCCTGGGGACATCTTCTCATCTCCCTTGATGGTGGGTGGGCGCATCTTTGTTGGCTGCAGAGATGGTCGACTACATTGTCTCAATCACTAATCCATTTAACTGAAGTGAATAGCACACAATTTAGTTTCCCTTGCTACACCAAGCTGCTCAGCATGGTATCTTAATCCTTATGTGGTTCTGCAGCAAGAGACTTGTTCTTTTGGTATGATGCACAGTACTCAGATATCAGACACATCCAGTCGAACTGTCAACAAAGATATGCAGAAGGTACTGGTGCTTGGGTTCCAAAGGTTGGATTTCCACGCCATAAACCTTTGGTTAAGTGCTCGATATTCAGTATCACAATCAGATTACAACCTTGGTGCTATCCCGAGTGTACTGGGTTCAAAAGCGGAAGCAGAGCCATAAACGGCCCTCGCTCCTTTTCTGCGGAAAATACACCTTCAAGCTTGGTCGATGTACTAATCAGTCTCTTTTTATGCATCAGGATGATTGTTTTTTCTTAGGAAGATCAGAATTGTTTGTCGAGAGCAACATGTTGCATTTGTACATAAGCTGATGTATGAAGGCAGTGTAGAAATATATGCAACTTTAAGGAGGTAAAACCCTATGTCATGCTCTTGCCTATATTATGGGTGTATCAAAGTACAGAGTTCATCTACCTCGAGATCGTAAGTTGGAGACTAAACCCTTGGGGTAATCATGATGATGACGAATGCCTCTACAGACTAAACCCTCTGGCTTATATAGGCACCAGGGGTATCTAAGGTTACACATGGTCGGTTGCTGCTACCTCTTGAGCACTGCGTTGGATTTCCCCGAAGAGGAGAGGATGATGCAGCAAAGTAGCGTAAGTATTTCTCTCAGTTTTTTAGAACCAAGGTATCAATCCAGTAGGAGGCCATGCGCGAGTCCCTCGTACCTACATGAAACAATAGCTCAACGCAACCAACGCGATTAGGGGTTGTCAATCCCTTCATGGTCACTTACGAGAGTGAGATCTGATAGAGATGATAGATAATATTTTTGGTATAAAGATGCAAGGTAAAATAAAAGGCAAAAGTAAAAGCAAAGCAATAATAAAGTGATTGGAGATTGATATGATGAGAATAGACCCGGGGGCCATAGATTTCACTAGTGGCTTTTCTCAAGAGCATAAGTATTTCTATGGTGGGTGAACAAATTACTATTGAGCAATCGACAGAATTGAGCATAGTTATGAGAATATCTAGGCATGATCATGTATATAGGCATCATGTCCGAGACAAGTAGACCGACTCCTGCCTGCATCTACTACTATTACTCCACTCATCGATCGCTATCCAGCATGCATCTAGAGTATTAAGTTAATGAAAACAGAGTAATGCCTTAAGCAAGATGACATGATGTAGAGGAATAAATTCATGCAATATGATAAATACCCCATCTTGTTATCCTCGATGGCAACAATACAATACGTGCCTTGCTGCCCCTTCTGTCACTGGGTAAGGACACCGCAAGATTGAACCCAAAGCTAAGCACTTCTCCCATTGCAAGAAAAACCAATCTAATAGGCCAAACCAAACTGATAATTCGAAGAGACTTGCAAAGATAACCAATCATACATAAAAGAATTCAGAAAAGATTCAAATATTGTTTGTAGATAATCTTGATCATAAACCCACAATTCATCGGTCTCAACAAACACACCGCAAAAAGAAGATTACATCGAATAGATCTCCACGAGAGAGGGGGAGAACATTGTATTGAGATCCAAAAAGAGAGAAGAAGCCATCTAGCTACTAACTATGGACCCGAAGGTCTGAGATAAACTACTCACACTTCATTGGAGAGGCTATGGTGATGATGTAGAAGCCCTCCGTGATCGATTCCCCTTCCGGCGGAGCTCCGGAACAGGCCCCAGTATGGGATCTCATGGATACAGAAAGTTGCGGCGGTGGAATTAGGTTTTTGGCTCCGTATCTGATCGTTTGGGGGTCCGTAGGTATATATAGGAGGAAGGAGTACGTCGGTGGAGCTTCGAGGGGCCCATGAGGCAGGGGGGCGCGCCCTAGGGGGGGGGGGGGGGGCGTGCCCTCCACCCTCGTGACCGCCTCGTGGCTTTCTTGATGGAGGGTCCAAGTCTCCTGGATCATATCTGATGAGAAAATCACGTTCCCGAAGGTTTCATTCCGTTTGGACTCTGTTTGATATTCCGTTTCTTCGAAACACTGAAATAGGCAAAAAAACAGCAATTCTGGGCTGGGCCTCCGGTTAATAGGTTAGTCCCAAAAGTAATATAAAAGTGGAATATAAAGCCCAATATGGTCCAAAACAGTAGATAATATAGCATGGAGCAATCAAAAATTATAGATATGTTGGAGACGTATCAGGCATCCCCAAGCTTAATTCCTGCTCGTCCTCGAGTAGGTAAATGATAAAAAGAGAATTTTTGATGCGGAGTGCTACTTGGCATAATTTCAATGTAAATCTTCTTAATTGTGGTATGAATATTCAGATCCGAAAGATTCAAGACAAAAGTTCATATTGACATAAAAATAATAATACTTCAAGTATACTAACAAAGCAATTATGTCTTCTCAAAATAACATGGCCAAAGAAAGTTATCCCTACAAAATCATATAGTCTGGCTATGCTCTATCTTCACCACACAAAGTATTTAAATCATGCACAACCCCGATGACAAGCCAAGCAATTGTTTCATACTTTTGACATTTTCAAAACTTTTTCGATCTTCACGCAATACATGAGCGTGAGCCATGGATATAGCACTATATGTGGAATAGAATGGTGGTTGTGGAGAAGACAAAAAGAGGGGAAGATAGTCTCACATCAACTAGGCGTATCAACGGGCTATGGAGATGCCCATCAATAGATATCAAATGTGAGTGAGTAGGGATTGCCATGCAATGGATGCACTAGAACTATAAGTATATGAAAGCTCAACAAAAGAAACTAAGTGGGTGTGCATCCAACTCGCTTGCTCACGAAGACCTAGGCCATTTTGAGGAAGCCCAGCATTGGAATATACAAGCCAAGTTCTATAATGAAAAATTCCCACTAGTATATGAAAGTGACAAAATGAGAGACTCTCTATCATGAAGATCATGGTGCTACTTTGAAGCACAAGTGTGGTAAAAAGATAGTAACATTGTCCCGTCTCTCTTTTTCTCTTATTTTTTTTATTTGGGCCTTTTCTCTTCTTTGTTTATGGCCTCTTTTTTTTCTCTTTTTTTTATTTTTCGTCAGGAGTCTCATCCCGACTTGTGGGGGAATCATAGTCTTCATCATCATTTCCTCACTTGGGACAATGCTCTAAAAATGATGATCATCACACTTTTATTTTTCTTACAACTCAACAATTACAACTCGATACTTATAACAAAATATGACTCTATGTGGATGCCTCCGGCGGTGTACCGGGATATGCAATGAATCAAGAGTGACATGTATGAAAGAATTATGAATGGTGGCTTTTCCACAAATACGATGTCAACTACATGATCATGCTAGCAATATGACAATGATGGAGCGTGTCATAATAAACGGAACGGTAGAAAGTTGCATGGCAATATACCTCGGAATGGCTATGGAAATGTCATAATAGGTAGGTATGGTGGCTATTTTGAGGAGGGTATATGGTGGGTGTATGATACCGGCGAAAGGTGCGCGGTATTAGAGAGGCTAGCAATGGTGGAAGGAAGGAAAAGTGTGTATAATCCATGGACTCAACATTAGTCATAAAGAACTCATATACTTATTGCAAAAATCTAGAAGTTATCAAAGCATAGTATTACACGCATGCTCCTAGGGGGATAGATTGGTAGGAAAAGACCATCGCTCGTTCCCGACCGCCACTCATAAGGAAGACAATCAATAAATAAATCATGCTCCGACTTCATCACATAACGGTTCACCATACGTGCATGCTACAGGAATCACAAACTTTAACACAAGTATTCCTCAAATTCGCAACTACTCAACTAGCATGACTCTAATATCACCATCTTCATATCTCAAAACAATTATCAAGCATCAAACTTTTCTTAGTATTCAATGCACTCAAAAGAAAATTTTACAAATCTTGAATACCAAGCATATTAAGATTATTAAGCAAATTACCATGCTATTTAAGAATCTCAAAATAATCTAAGTGAAGCATGAGAGATCAATAGTTTCTATAAAACAAATCCACCACCGTGCTCTAAAAGATATAAGTGAAGCACTAAAGCAAAACTATATAGCTCAAAAGATATAAGTGAAGCACATAGAGTATTCTATCAAATTCCAATTCATGTATGGCTCTCTCAAAAGGTGTGTACAGCAAGGATGATTGTGGTAAACTAAAAAGCAAAGACTCAAATTATACAAGACGCTCCAAGCAAAACACATATCATGTGGTGAATAAAAATATAGCTCCAAGTAAAATTACCGATGGAAGTAGATTAAAGAGGGGATGCCTTCCGGGGCATCCCCAAGCTTTGACTTTTTGGTGTCCTTGGATTATCTTTGGGGTGCCATGGGCATCCCCAAGCTTAGGCTCTTTCCACTCCTTGTTCCATAATCCATCAAAAGATTTCACCCAAAACTTGAAAACTTCACAACACAAAACTCAACAGAAATCTCGTGAGCTCCATTAGCGAAAGAAAACAAAACACAACTTCAAGGTACTGTAATGAACTCATTCTTTATTTATATTGGTGTTAAAACTACTGTATTCCAACTACTCTATGGATTATAAACTATTTTACTAGTCATAGATTCATCAAAATAAGCAAACAACACACGAAAAACAGAATCTACCAAAAACAGAACAGTCTGTAGTAATCTGTAACTAACGCAAACTTCTGGAACACCAAAAATTCAGCCAAAATAGGAAGACCTAGGCAATTTGTTTATTGATCGGCAGCAATTGGAATCACTATTTTATCACGTTCTGGTGAATTTTAATAATTGTTTTCGTGAACCGGAAGTTTCTGGAAATTACAGCAAGATCAAATAACTATCATCCAAGAAGATCCTATAGGTTTAACTTGGCACAAACACTAATTAAAAGATAAAACCACATCTAAACAGAAGGTAGATGGATTATTTATTCCTAAACAGAAACAAAAAACTAAAAACTAAAATAAAATTGGGTTGCCTCCCAACAAGCGCTATCGTTTAACGCCCCTAGCTAGGCATAGAGATTTCAATGATGCTCACATGAAAGACAAGAATTGAAGCACAAAAGGAGCATCATGAAACATGTGGCAAACACATCTAAGTCTAACATACTTCCTATGCATAGGCATCTTATAGGCAAACAAATTATCATAGCAAGCAAAAACTAGCATATGCAAGGAAACGGAAAGAAACAATTGCAATCTCAACATAACGAGAGGTAAATGGCAAACAATGTAGTGCGAGAGATACGGATTGTGATGGGTACTTGGTATGTTGACTTTTGCGTAGACTCCCCGACAATGGCGCCATAAATTCTTCTTGCTACCTCTTGAGCACTGCGTAGGATTTCCCCGAAGAAGAGAGGATGATGCAGCAAAGTAGCGTAAGTATTTCCCCTCAGTTTTTGAGAACCAAGGTATCAATCCAGTAGGACGCCACGCGCGAGTCCCTCGTACCTACACAAAACAATAGCTCAACGCAACCAACGCGATTAGGGGTTGTCAATCCCTTCACGGTCACTTACGAGAGTGAGATCTGATAGAGATTATAGATAATATTTTTGGTATAAAGATGCAAGGTAAAATAAAAGGCAAAAGTAAAAAGCAAAGCAATAATAAAGTGACTGGAGATTGATATGATGAGAATAGACTCGGGGCCATAGATTTCACTAGTGGCTTCTCTCAAGAGCATAAGTATTTCTACGGTGGGTGAACAAATTATGTTGAGCAATTGACAGAATTGAGCATAGTTATGAGAATATCTAGGCATGATCATGAAGGAAATATGCCCTATATGAAGGAAATATGCCCTAGAGGCAATAATAAAGTTATTATTTATTTCCTTATATCATGATAAAAGTTTATTATTCATGCTAGAATTGTATTAACCGGAAACATAATACATGTGTGAATACATAGACAAACAGAGTGTCACTAGTATGCCTCTACTTGACTAGCTCGTTAATCAAAGATGGTTATGTTTCCTAACCATGGACAAAGAGTTGTCATTTGATTAAACGGGATCACATCATTAGTTGAATGATCTGATTGACATGACCCATTCCATTAACTTAGCACCCGATCATTTAGTATGTTGCTATTGCTTTCTTCATGACTTATACATGTTCCTATGACTATGAGATTATGTAACTCCCGTGTGCCGGAGGAACTCTTTGTGTGCTACCAAACGTCACAACGTAACTGGGTGATTATAAAGGTGCTCTACAGGTGTCTCCAAAGGTACATGTTGGGTTGACGTATTTCGAGATTAGGATTTGTCACTCGGATCGTCGAAGAGGTATCTCTGGGCCCTCTCGGTAATGCACATCACTTAAGCCTTGCAAGCAAT
Source organism: Triticum monococcum (assembly GCA_034509565.1). Classification (NCBI taxonomy): domain Eukaryota; kingdom Viridiplantae; phylum Streptophyta; class Magnoliopsida; order Poales; family Poaceae; genus Triticum; species Triticum monococcum. The sequence continues at coordinate 5,397,011 of CM067847.1, read as the reverse complement.
GTAACTAATGAGTTAGTTGCGAGATGATGTATTACAGAACGAGTAAAGAGACTTGCCGGTAACGAGATTGAACTAGGTATTGGATACCGACGATCGAATCTCGGGCAAGTAACATGCCGATGACAAAGGGAACAACGTATGTTGTTATGCGGTCTGACCGATAAAGATCTTCGTAGAATATGTAGGAACCAATATGGGCATCCAGGTCCCGCTATTGGTTATTGACCGGAGACATGTCTCGGTCATGTCTACATTGTTCTCGAACCCGTAGGGTCCGCACGCTTAAGGTTTCGATGACAGTTATATTATGAGTTTATACGTTTTGATGTACCAAAGGTTGTTCGGTGTCCCGGATGTGATCTCGGACATGACGAGGAGTCTCGAAATGGTCGAGACATAAAGATTGATATATTGGAAGCCTATGTTTGGATATCGGAAGTGTTCCGGGTGAAATCGGGATTTTACCGGAGTACCGGGAGGTTACCGGAACCCCCCGGGAGCTATATGGGCCTTAGTGGGCCTAAGTGGAAAAGAGAACAGGCAGCCTGAGATGGGCCGCGCGCCCCTCCCGTCCCTTGGTCCGAATAGGACAAGGAGAGGGGACCGGCCCCCCTTTCTCTTTTCCCCCCTCCGCGAATCCTATTCCAACTAGGATTGGGGGGGGGGGGGATCCTACCCTCGGAGGGAGTAGGACTCCTCCTGGCGCGCCACCTCTAGGCCGGCCGCACCCCCCCCCCCTTGAGCCTTTATATACGGAGGCAGGGGCACCCCAGAAACACACAAGTTGATCCACGTGATCATATTCTTAGCCGTGTGCGGCGCTCCCTGCCACCATAGTCCTCGATAATATTGTAGCGGTGCTTAGGCAAAGCCCTGCGACAGTACTACATCAAGATCGTCACCACGCCGTCGTGCTGACGGAACTCTTCCCCGACACTTTGCTGGATCGGAGTCCGGGGATCGTCATCGAGCTGAACGTGTGCTAAAACTCGGAGGTGTCGTAGTTTCGGTGCTTGATCAGTCGGGTCGTGGAGACATACGACTACATCAACCAAACGCTTCCGTTGTCGATCTACAAGGGTACGTAGATCACACTCTTCCCTCTTGTTACTATGCATCACCATGATCTTGCGTGTGCGTAGGAATTTTTTTGAAATTACTACGTTCCCCAACAGCGGCATCCGAGCCTAGGTTTTATGTGTTGATGTTATATGCACGAGTACAACACAAGTGAGTTGTGGGCGATATAAGTCATACTGCTTACCAGCATGTCATACTTTGGTTCGGCGGTATTGTTGGATGAAGCGGCCCGGACCGACATTACGCGTACGCTTACGCGAGACCGGTTCTCCCGATGTGCTTTGCATATAGGTGGCTTGCGGGTGACAGTTTCTCCAACTTTAGTTGAACCGAGTGTGGATACGCCCGGTCCTTGCGAAGGTTAAAACAGCACCAACTTGACAAACTATCGTTGTGGTTTTGATGCGTAGGTAAGATTGGTTCTTGCTTAAGCCCGTAGCAGCCACGTAAAACTTGCAACAACAAAGTAGAGGACGTCTAACTTTTTTTGCAGGGCATGTTGTGATGTGATATGGTCAAGACATGATGCTGAATTTTATTGTATGAGATGATCATGTTTTGTAACCGAGTTATCGGCAACTGGCAGGAGCCATATGGTTGTCGCTTTATTGTATGCAATGCAATCGCGTTGTAATGCTTTACTTTATCACTAAGCGGTAGCGATAGTCGTGGAAGCATAAGATTGGCGAGACAACAACGATGCTACGATGGAGATCAAGGTGTCGCGCCGGTGACGATGGTGATCATGACGGTGCTTCGGAGATGGAGATCACAGGCACAAGATGATGATGGTCATATCATATCACTTATATTGATTGCATGTGATGTTTATCTTTTATGCATCTTATCTTGCTTTGATTGACGGTAGCATTATAAGATGATCTCTCACTAAATTATCAAGAAGTGTTCTCCCTGAGTATGCACCGTTGCGAAAGTTCTTCGTGCTGAGACACCACGTGATGATCGGGTGTGATGGGCTCTACGTTCAAATACAACGGGTGCAAAACAGTTGCACACACACGGAATACTCAAGTTATACTTGACGAGCCAAGCATATGCAGATATGGCCTCGGAACACGGAGACCGAAAGGTCGAGCGTGAATCATATAGTAGATATGATCAACATAGTGATGTTCACCAATGAAACTACTCCATCTCACGTGATGATCGGACATGGTTTAGTTGATTTGGATCACGTGATCACGTAGAGGATTAGAGGGATGTCTATCTAAGTGGGAGTTCTTTAAGTAATTTGATTAATTGAACTTAAATTTATCATGAACTTAGTACCTGATAGTATCTTGCTTATGTATGTTTGATTGTAGATAGATGGCCCGTGCTGTTGTTCCGTTGAATTTTAATGCATTCCTTGAGAAAGCAAAGTTGAAAGATGATGGTAGCAATTACACGGACTGGGTCCGTAACTTGAGGATTATCCTCATTGCTGCACAGAAGAATTACGTCCTGGAAGCACCACTGGGTGCCAGGCCTGCTGCTGGAGCAACACCAGATGTTATGAACGTCTGGCAGAGCAAAGCTGATGACTACTCGATAGTTCAGTGTGCCATGCTTTACGGCTTAGAATCGGGACTTCAACGACGTTTTGAACGTCATGGAGCATATGAGATGTTCTAGGAGTTGAAGTTAATATTTCAAGCAAATGCCCGAATTGAGAGATATGAAGTCTCCAATAAGTTCTATAGCTGCAAGATGGAGGAGAACAGTTCTGTCAGTGAGCATATACTCAAAATGTCTGGGTATAATAATCACTTGATTCAGATGGGAGTTAATCTTCTAGATGATTGCGTCATTGACAGAATTCTCCAATCACTGCCACCAAGCTACAAGAGCTTCGTGATGAACTATAATATGCAAGGGATGAATAAGACTATTCCCGAGCTCTTCGCAATGCTGAAAGCTGCGGAGGGAGAAATCAAAAAGGAGCATCAAGTGTTGATGGTCAACAAGACCACTAGTTTCAAGAAAAAGGGCAAAGGGAAGAAGAAGGGGAACTTCAAGAAGAACAGCAAGCAAGTTGCTGCTCAAGAGAAGAAACCCAAGTCTGGACCTAAGCCTGAAACTGAGTGCTTCTACTGCAAGCAGACTGGTCACTGGAAGCGGAACTGCCCCAAGTATTTGGCGGATAAGAAGGATGGCAAGGTGAACAAAGGTATATGTGATATACATGCTATTGATGTGTACCTTATTAATGCTCTCAGTAGCACCTGGGTATTTGATACTGGTTCTGTTGCTAATATTTGCAACTCGAAACAGGGACTATGGATTAAGCGAAGATTGGCTAAGGACGAGGTGACGATGCGCGTGGGAAACGGTTCCAAAGTCGATGTGATCGCGGTCGGCACGCTACCTCTACATCTACCTTCGGGATTAGTATTAGACCTAAATAATTGTTATTTGGTGCCAGCGTTGAGCATGAACATTATATCTGGATCTTGTATGATGCGAGACGGTTATTCATTTAAATCAGAGAATAATGGTTGTTCTATTTATATGAGTAATATCTTTTATGGTCATACACCCTTGAAGAGTGGTCTATTCTTATTGAATCTCGATAGTAGTGACACACATATTCATAATGTTGAAGCCAAAAGATGCAGAGTTGATAATGATGGTGCAACTTATTTGTGGCACTGCCGTTTAGGTCATATCGGTGTAAAGCGCATGAAGAAACTCCATACGGATGGACTTTTGGAACCACTTGATTATGAATCACTTGGTACTTGCGAACCGTGCCTCATGGGCAAGATGACTAAAACACCGTTCTCCGGTACTATGGAGAGAGCAACAGATTTGTTGGAAATCATGCATACAGATATATGTGGTCCGATGAATATTGAGGCTCGTGGCGGATATAGTTATTTTCTCACCTTCACAGATGACTTAAGCAGATATGGGTATATCTACTTAATGAAACATAAGTCTGAAACATTTGAAAAGTTCAAAGAATTTCAGAGTGAAGTTGAAAATCATCGTAACAAGAAAATAAAGTTTCTACGATATGATCGTGGAGGAGAATATTTGAGTTATGAGTTTGGTGTACATTTGAAACAATGCGGAATAGTTTCGCAACTCACGCCACCTAGAACACCACGGCGTAATGGTGTATCCAAACGTCGTAATCGTACTTTACTAGATATGGTGCGATCTATGATGTCTCTTACTGATTTACCGCTATCGTTTTGGGGTTATGCTTTAGAGACGGCCGCATTCACGTTAAATAGGGCACCATCAAAATCCGTTGAGACGACGCCTTATGAACTATGGTTTGGCAAGAAACCAAAGTTGTCGTTTCTGAAAGTTTGGGGCCGCGATGCTTATGTGAAAAAGCATCAACCTGATAAGCTCGAACCCAAATCGGAGAAATGTGTCTTCATAGGATATCCAAAGGAAACTATTGGATACACCTTCTATCACAGATGCGAAGGCAAGACTTTTGTTGCTAAATTCGGAAACTTTCTGGAGAAGGAGTTTCTCTCGAAAGATGTGAGTGGGAGGAAAGTAGAACTTGATGAGGTAATTGTACCTGCTCCCTTATTGGAAAGTAGTACATCACATAAAACTGTTTCTGCGACACCTACACCAATTAGTGAGGAAGCTAATGATAATGATCATGAAACTTCAGGACAAGATACTACTGAACCTCGTAGATCAACCAGAGTGAGATATGCGCCAGAGTGGTACGGTAATCCTGTTTTGGAAATCATGCTGCTAGATCATGATGAACCTACGAACTATGAAGAAGCGATGGTGAGCCTAGATTCCGCAAAATGGCTTGAAGCCATGAAATCTGAGATGGGATCCATGTATGAGAACAAAGTATGGACTTTGGTTGACTTGCCCGATGATCGGCAAGCAATTGAGAATAAATGGATCTTCAAGAAGAAGACTGACGCTGACGGTAATATTACTGTCTACAAAGCTCGACTTGTCGCAAAAGGTTTTCGACAAGTTCAAGGGGTTGACTACGATGAGACCTTCTCACCCGTAGCGATGCTTAAGTCTGTTCGAATCATGTTAGCAATTGCCGCATTTTATGATTATGAAATTTGGCAGATGGATGTCAAAACTGCATTCCTGAATGGATTTCTGGAAGAAGAGTTGTATATGATGCAACCGGAAGGTTTTGTCGATCCAAAGGGAGCTAACAAAGTGTGCAAGCTCCAGCGATCCATTTATAGACTGGTGCAAGCCTCTCGGAGTTGGAATAAACGCTTTGATAGTGTGATCAAAGCATTTGGTTTTATACAGACTTTCGGAGAAGCCTGTATTTACAAGAAAGTGAGTGGGAGCTCTGTAGCATTTCTGATATTATATGTGGATGACATATTACTGATTGGAAATGATATAGAATTTCTGGATAGCATAAAGGGGTACTTGAATAAGAGTTTTTCAATGAAAGACCTCGGTGAAGCTGCTTACATATTAGGCATAAAGATCTATAGAGATAGATCAAGACGCTTAATTGGACTTTCACAAAGCACATACCTTGACAAAATTTTGAAGAAGTTCAAAATGGATCAAGCAAAGAAAGGGTTCTTGCCTGTGTTACAAGGTGTGAAGTTGAGCCAGACTCAATGCCCGACCACTACAGAAGATAGAGAGAAAATGAAAGATGTTCCCTATGCTTCAGCCATAGGCTCTATCATGTATGCAATGCTGTGTACCAGACCTGATGTGTGCCTTGCTATAAGTTTAGCAGGGAGGTACCAAAGTAATCCAGGAGTGGATCACTGGACAGCGGTCAAGAACATCCTGAAGTACCTGAAAAGGACTAAGGATATGTTTCTCGTATATGGAGGTGACAAAGAGCTCATTGTAAACGGTTACGTTGATGCAAGCTTTGACACTGATCCGGACAATTCTAAATCGCAAACCGGATACGTGTTTACATTAAACGGTGGAGTTGTCAGTTGGTGCAGTTCTAAACAAAGCGTCGTGGCGGGATCTACATGTGAAGCGGAGTACATAGCTGCTTCGGAAGCAGCAAACGAAGGAGTCTGGATGAAGGAGTTCATATCCGATCTAGGTGTCATACCTAGTGCACCGGGTCCAATGAAAATCTTTTGTGACAATACTGGTGCAATTGCCTTGGCAAAGGAATCCAGATTTCACAAGAGAACCAAGCACATCAAGAGACGCTTCAATTCCATCCGGGATCTAGTCCAAGTGGGAGACATAGAGATTTGCAAGATACATACAGAGTTGAATGTAGCAGACCCGTTGACTAAGCCCATTCCACGAGCAAAACATGATCAGCACCAAAGCTCCATGGGTGTTAGAATCATTACTGTGTAATCTAGATTATTAACTCTAGTGCAAGTGGGAGACTGAAGGAAATATGCCCTAGAGGCAATAATAAAGTTATTATTTATTTCCTTATATCATGATAAAAGTTTATTATTCATGCTAGAATTGTATTAACCGGAAACATAATACATGTGTGAATACATAGACAAACAGAGTGTCACTAGTATGCCTCTACTTGACTAGCTTGTTAATCAAAGATGGTTATGTTTCCTAACCATGGACAAAGAGTTGTCATTTGATTAAACGGGATCACATCATTAGTTGAATGATCTGATTGACATGACCCATTCCATTAACTTAGCACCCGATCATTTAGTATGTTGCTATTGCTTTCTTCATGACTTATACATGTTCCTATGACTATGAGATTATGTAACTCCCGTGTGCCGGAGGAACACTTTGTGTGCTACCAAACGTCACAACGTAACTGGGTGATTATAAAGGTGCTCTACAGGTGTCTCCAAAGGTACATGTTGGGTTGACGTATTTCGAGATTAGGATTTGTCACTCCGATCGTCGGAGAGGTATCTCTGGGCCCTCTCGGTAATGCACATCACTTAAGCCTTGCAAGCAATGCAACTAATGAGTTAGTTGTGAGATGATGTATTACGGAACGAGTAAAGAGACTTGCCAGTAACGAGATTAAACTAGGTATTGGATACCGACGATCGAATCTCGGGCAAGTAACATACCGATGACAAAGGGAACAACGTATGTTGTTATGCGGTCTGACCGATAAAGATCTTCGTAGAATATGTAGGAACCAATATGGGCATCCAGGTCCCGCTATTGGTTATTGACCGCAGACATGTCTCGGTCATGTCTACATTGTTCTCGAACCCGTAGGGTCCGCACGCTTAAGGTTTCGATGACAGTTATATTATGAGTTTATACGTTTGATGTACCGAAGGTTGTTCGGTGTCCCGGATGTGATCTCGGACATGACGAGGAGTCTCGAAATGGTCGAGACATAAATATTGATATATTGGAAGCCTATGTTTGGATATCGGAAGTGTTCCGGGTGACATCGGGATTTTACCGGAGTACCGGGAGGTTACTGGAACCCCCCGGGAGCTATATGGGCCTTAGTGGGCCTTAGTAGAAAAGAGAAGAGGCAGCCTGAGATGGGCCGCGCGCCCCTCCCTTCCCTTGGTCCGAATAGGACAAGGAGAGGGGGTCGGCCCCCCTTTCTCTTTTCCCCCCTCCACGAATCCTATTCCAACTAGGATTGGGGGGAGGGGGATCCTACTCCCGGAGGGAGTAGGACTCCTCCTGGCGCACCACCTCTAGGCCGGCCGCACCCCCCCCCCCCTTGAGCCTTTATATACGGAGGCAGGGGCACCCCAGAAACACACAAGTTGATCCACGTGATCATATTCTTAGCCGTGTGCGGCGCTCCCTGCCACCATAGTCCTCGATAATATTGTAGTGGTGCTTAGGCAAAGCCCTGCGACAGTAGTACATCAAGATCGTCACCATGCCGTCGTGCTGATGGAACTCTTCCCCGACACTTTGCTGGATCGGAGTCCGGGGATCGTCATCGAGTTGAACGTGTGCTAAAACTCGAAGGTGCCGTAGTTTCGGTGTTTGATCGGTCGGGCCGTGGAGACATACGACTACATCAACCAAACGCTTCCGTTGTCGATCTACAAGGATACGTAGATCACACTCTTCCCTCTCGTTGCTATGCATCACCATGATCTTGCGTGTGCGTAGGAATTCTTTTTGAAATTACTACGTTCCCCAATAGCAACCCCTCAGCATTTGATACTGGTTCAGTTGCTAAGAGTAGTAGCTCAAAACGGGAGTTGCAGAATAAACAGAAACTAGTAAAGGGTGAGGTGACGATGTGTGTTGGAAGTAGTTCCAAGATTGATATGATCATCATCGCACACTCCCTATACTTTCGGGATTAGTGTTGAAACTAAATAAGTATTATTTGGTGTTTGCGTTGAGCATGAATATGATTTGATCATGTTTATTGCAATACGGTTATTCATTAAAGTCAGAGAATAATTGTTGTTCTGTTTACATGAATAAAACCTTCGATGGTCATACACCCAATGAAAATAGTTCGTTGGATCTTGATCGTAGTGTTACACATATTCATAATATTGAAACCAAAAGATGCAAAGTTAATAATGATAGTGCAACTTATTTGTGGCACTGCCGTTTAGGTCATATCGGTGTAAAGCGCATGAAGAAACTCCATACTGATGGACTTTTGGAACCACTTGATTATGAATCACTTGGTACTTGCGAACCATGCCTCATGGGCAAGATGACTAAGACTCCGTTCTCCGGAACAATGGAGCGAGCAACAGATTTGTTGGAAATCATACATACCGATGTATGTGGTTCGATGAATATTAAGGCTTGCAGCAGGTATCATTATTTTCTGACCTTCACAGATGATTTGAGCAGATATAGGGATATCTACTTGATGAAACATAAGTCTGAAACATTTGAACAGTTCAAAGAATTTCAGAGTGAAGTGGAAAATCATCGTGACAAGAAAATAAAAGTTTCTACGATATGATTGTAGAGGTAAAATATTTGAGTTACGAGTTTGGCCTTCAATTAAAACAATGTGAAATAGTTTCACTACTCACGCCACCTGGAACACCATAGTGTAATGGTGTGTCCGAACGTCATAACCGTACTTTATTAGATATAGTGCGATCTATGATGTCTCTTACCGATCTACCACTATCGTTTTGGGGTTATGCATTAGAGACAGCTGCATTCATGTTAAATAGGGCACCATCTGAATCCGTTGAGACGACACCGTGTGAACTATGGTTTGGCAAGAAACCTAAGTTGTCGTTTCTTAAAGTTTGGAGTTGCGATGCTTATGTGAAAAAGTGTCATCTCGATAAGCTCAAACTCAAATCGGAGAAATATGTCTTCATAGGATACCCAAAGGAGACAGTTGGGTACACCTTCTATCACAGATCCGAAGGCAAGACATTCGTTGCTAAGAATGGATCCTTTCTAGAGAAGGAGTTTCTCTCGAAAGAAGTGAGTGGGAGGAAAGTAGAAAACTTGCTAAGGTAATTGTACCTTCTCCCTTATTGGAAAATAGTTCATCACAGAAATCTGTTCCTGTGACTACTACACCAATTAGTGAGGAAGCTAATGATGATGATCATGTAACTTCAGATCAAGTTACTACTGAATCTCGTAGGTAAACCAGAGTGAGATCCGCACCAGAGTGGTACGGTAATCCTATTCTGGAGGTCATGTTACTTGACCATGACGAACCTACAAACTATGAGGAAGCGATGATGAGCCCAGATTCCGATAAATGGCTTGAGGCCATGAAATCTCAGATAGGATCCATGTATGAGAACAAAGTGTGGACTTTGGTGGACTTGCCCGAGGATCGGCAAGTCATTGATAATAAATGGATCTTCAAGAGGAAGACGGACACGGATAGTAGTGTTACTATCTACAAAGCTAGAATTGTCACAAAAGGTTTTCGACAAGTTCAAGGTGTTGACTACGATGAGAGTTTCTCACTCGTATCTATGCTTAAGTCTATCCGAATCATGTTAGCAATTGCCGCATTTTATGAAATCTGGCAAATGGATAAACAAAACTGCATTCCTTAATGGATTTATTAAAGAAGAGTTGTATGTGATGCAACAAGATGGTTTTGTCAATCCTAAAGGTGATAACAAAATATGCAAGCTCCAGCGATCCATTTATGGACTGGTGCAAGCATCTCGGAGTTGGAATATATGCTTTGATAAGTTGATCAAAGCATATAGTTTTATACAGACTTGTGGTGAAGCCTGTATTTACAAGAAAGTGAGTGGGAGCACTACAACATTTCTGATAAGTATATGTGAATGACATATTGTTGATCGGAAATAATGTAGAATTATTCTGCAAAGCATAAAGGAGTGTTTGAAAGGAGTTTTTCAAAGAAAGACCTCGGTGAAGCTGCTTACATATTGAGTATCAAGATCTATAGAGATAGATCAAGACGCTTGATAAGTTTTTTCAATGAGTACATACCTTGACAACATTTTGAAGTAGTTCAAAATGGAACAGTCAAAGAAAAAGTTTCTTGCCTGTGTTACAAGGTGTGAAGTTGAGTAAGACTCAAAACCCGACCACGGCAGAAGATAGAAAGAGAATGACAGTCATTCCCTATGCCTCAGTCATAGGTTCTATAAAGTATGCCATGCTGTGTACCAGATCTATTGTATACCATACACTGTGTTAAGAGAGGGAGTACAATAGTGATCTAGGAGTAGATCAATGGACAGCGGTCAAAATTATCCTTACTGGAATAAGGATATGTTTCTCGATTACGGAGGTGACAAAAGGTTCGTTGTAAAGGGTTACGTCGATGCAAGTTTTGACACTGATCCAGATGACTCTAAGTCTCAATCTGGATACATATTGAAAGTGGGAGCAATTAGCTAGAGTAGCTCCATGCAGAGCATTGTTGACATAGAAATTTGCAAAATACATGCGGATTTGAATGTGGCAGACCCGTTGACTAAACTTCTCTCACAAGAAAAACATGATCACTTTTTGGGTCTTAATCACATAGCGATGTGAACTAGATTATTGAATCTAGTAAACCCTTTGGGTGTTAGTCACATGGAGATGTGAACTAATCACATAAAGATGTGAACTATTGATGTTAAATCACATGGCGATGTGATCTAGATTATTGACTCTAGTGCAAGTGGGAGACTGAAGGAAATATGCCCTAGAGGCAATAATAAAGCTATTATTTATTTCCTTATATCATGATAAATGTTTATTATTCATGCTAGAATTGTATTAACCGGAAACATAATACATGTGTGAATACATAGACAAACAGAGTGTCACTAGTATGCCTCTACTTGACTAGCTCGTTAATCAAAGATGGTTATGTTTCCTAACCATGGACAAAGAGTTGTTATTTGATTAACGAGAGCACATCATTAGTTGAATGATCTGATTGACATGACCCATTCCATTAGCTTAGCACCCGATCGTTTAGTACGTTGCTATTGCTTTCTTCATGACTTATACATGTTCCTATGACTATGAGATTATGCAACTCCCGTTTGCCGGAGGAACACTTTGTGTGCTACCAAACGTCACAACGTAACTGGGTGATTATAAATGAGCTCTACAGGTGTCTCCAAAGGTACATGTTGGGTTGGCGTATTTCGAGATTAGGATTTGTCACTCTGAATGTTGGAGAGGTATCTCTGGGCCCTCTCGGTAATGCACATCACTTAAGCCTTGCAAGCGTTGCAACTAATGAGTTAGTTGCGGGATGATGTATTACAGAACGAGTAAAGAGACTTGCCGGTAACGAGATTGAACTAGGTATTGGATACCGACGATCGAATCTCAGGCAAGTAACATACCGATGACAAAGGGAACAACGTATGTTGTTATGCGGTCTGACCGATAAAGATCTTCGTAGAATATGTAGGAACCAATATGAGCATCCAGGTTCCGCTATTGGTTATTGACCAGAGACGTGTCTCGGTCATGTCTACATTGGTCTCGAACCGTAGGGTCCGCACACTTAACGTTACGATGATAGTTTCATTATGAGTTTATGTATTTTGATGTACCGAAGGTTGTTCGGAGTCCCGGATGTGATCACGGGCATGACGAGGAGTCTCGAAATGATCAAGACATAAAGATCGATATATTGGACGACTATATTCGGACACCGGAAGTGTTCCAGGTGATTTCGGAGAAAACTGGAGTGCCGGAGGGGTTACCGAAACCCCCCGGGGAAGTATTGGGCCTTAGTGGGCCTGAGGGGAGAGAGAGGGCAGTAGCCCAGGAGGTGGCGCCACCCCCCCCCCATGGGGAGTCCGAATTGGACTAGGGAAGGGGGGCGCGGCCCCTCTTTCCCTCTCCCTCTCCCTCTCTTTCCTTCCCCCTCTTTCTTCCTAGTTGGACTAGGAAAGGGGAGTCCTACTCCCACTAGGAGGAGGACTCCCCCTCCCTTTGGCGCGCCCCATAGGGCCGGCCGGCCTCCCCCCTTGCTCCTTTATATACGGGGGCAGGGGGCACCCTAGAACACACAAGTTGATCTTCGTGATCATTCCTTAGCCGTGTGCGGTGCCCCCCTCCACGATATTACACCTCGGTCATATTGTAGCGGTGCTTAGGCGAAGCCCTGCGACGGTTGAACATCAAGATCGTCACCACGCCGTCGTGCTGACGGATCTCCTCCCCGAAGCTTTGCTGGATCAGAGCCCGGGGAGCGTCATCAAGCTGAACGTGTGCCAAGAACTCGGAGGTGCCGTAGTAACGGTGCTTGGATCGGTTGGACCGGGAAGACGTACGACTACTTCCTCTACGTTGCGTCAACACTTCTGCTTCGGTCTACGAGGGTACGTAGACAACACTCTCCCCTCTCGTTGCTATGCATCACCATGATCTTGCGTGTGCGTAGGAATTTTTTTGAAATTACTACGTTCCCCAACAGATCATGTATATAGGCATCACGTCCGAGACAAGTAGACCGACTCCTGCCTGTATCTACTACTATTACTCCACTCATCGACTGCTATCCAACATGCATCTAGAGTATTAAGTTAATGAAAACAGAGTAACGCCTTAAGCAAGATGACATGATGTAGAGGAATAAATTCATGCAATATGATAAATACCCCATCTTGTTATCCTCGATGGCAACAATACAATACGTGCCTTGCTGCCCCTTCTGTCACTGGGTAAGGACACCGCAAGATTGAACCCAAAGCTAAGCACTTCTCCCATTGCAAGAAAAACCAATCTAGTAGGCCAAACCAAACTGATAATTCGAAGAGACTTGCAAAGATAACCAATTATACATAAAAGAATTCAGAGAAGATTCAAATATTGTTCGTAGATAATCTTGATCATAAACCCACAATTCATCGGTCTCAACAAACACACCGCAAAAAGAAGATTACATCGGATAGATCTCCACGAGAGAGGGGGAGAACATTGTATTGAGATCCAAAAAGAGAGAAGAAGCCATCTAGCTACTAACTATGGACCCGAAGGTCTGAGGTAAACTACTCACACTTCATCAGAAAGGCTATGGTGATGATGTAGAAGCCCTCCGTGATTGATTCCCCTTCCGGCAGAGCTTTGGAACAGGCCCCAAGATGGGATCTCGTGGATACAGAAAGTTGCGGCGGTGGAATTAGGTTTTTGGCTCCGTATCTGATTGTTTGGGGGTACATAGGTATATATAGGAGGAAGGAGTACGTCGGTGGAGCTACGAGGGGCCCATGAGGCAGGGGGCGCGCCCTAGGGGGGGAGGGCTCCACCCTCGTGACCGCCTCGTGGCTTTCTTGAAGGAGGGTCCAAGTCTCCTGAATCATATTTGATGAGAAAATCACTTTCCCGAAGGTTTCATTCCGTTTGGACTCTGTTTGATATTCCGTTTCTTCGAAACACTGAAATAGGCAAAAAACAGCAATTCTGGCCTAGGCCTCCGGTTAATAGGTTAGTCCCAAAAGTAATATAAAAATGGAAAATAAAGCCCAATATGGTCCAAAACAGTAGATAATATAGCATGGAGCAATAAAAAATTATAGATACGTTGGAGACGTATCAGTTGCCATCTAGGGGTTACATGCCGAATCTAATAGACATACTTGGAGTACACGCCAAGTCCTCGGTGAAGCCCGATACGCTCACGCCATAGGTTAGAGGTCTCTAGAGTCCTTCCTCATTAACTGGCCGTCAGTCCGGCCCATGGACTAGGCCGGGACCCCCTAGTCCAAGACACCGTCATTGTTAAATATGACCTGATCAAGTTATGAGTTCCCATATGCATCATTCCATGACGAATCCATTGGTGACCTTAGAAGTAGTGAACGAAAGAATAAAAATCATGCTCGGGCACTTCATCGAGCACATAAAACGTGAGGTGTATATATGAGGGAGTTGAACGTAATGGAGCGGTGTCCGGGTGATGGCGACCTTGACCTGTTGTGGCCCGGTCGGCGGCAGTGTGGGTTGGGGCATCTGATGGCGAAGCCCTAGGTTGAAGATGGCGGAACTCCGATGGCGGTTGTCCGAACGGGGGCAAACAAAGAAGACGATAGGGCTGGTCGGTCAAGGAGGGAGGGGCGGATTGACGCAACTCTAGCGGTCAGTCCAACGTGGCGACGGTGACTTGACGCGTTCGAGCGTCTCCATTTTCGTCTCAGATATGAGTTGGATATGAGAAGTGTTGGTCAGTCCAGGCGTTTGATACGGATATAAAAGTTCAGTTGAGTGGCATTTTTCGGTTAGAGAGTGACTGGGCAGCCCATCCGGATGTTTGGATGCTCTTAGTTCCTCTTTAGTCTAGCAAAGCGTGTCAACGCGCACGAGAACAACATCAATAGGTCGCGCAGAAATGATTTGTGGTGCAACCAAGCTCCCCCGGACGTGAAAACATATAGTACTACTACCAACATTACAAGCACAAGCACAAGCAGAGCATTCAACTTATACCTCCGGGCTGCTTCGGTCCGAGGGAGTCAACCCGGACGCGAGAAGGGTACGACAATAATGCAATGCAAACTCACGTCCGGAGAGCCCGCCGCCGTTAAATTTGATAAATCTGACCTATAAACGAAATCAAATCACAGAATGAACTGTCCGTCAAACTATTTCACGCAGTTGACCTGTGGCGCCTAGCTCTTAGGCGCTGCACTAGTGCAGCGTTCGGGAGCTAGGCGCTGCACTGTATAGTGTGGCGCCTAGCTCTCAGGCGCTGCACACTGTTTTAGTAATTTTCGGGTATGACGCTGGCCATGTAGCGTCTATCTGTGAGGCGTTGCACAGTGTAGTATGGCGCCGTCGTGACGGGCGCTACACAAAAGGGTCAGGCGAGTTTTACGGACGGTTCATTCCGTGATTTGATTTCGTCTATAAGTCAGATTTGTCAAATTTGCCCCACCGCCTCCGCCGAACGTCACACGACGACCAGCTGAAATAAGAGAAACCGCGTGGGGACGATGCACGGCTGACCCTATATAAGCTCCACATATATATGACAGTGATGACAGTGTTCCGACGGTACTAGCAGCATCCATCAGTTCGTCACACTCCAATCGACAGGGGTACGCATACACTCTGCTTTCTTTTTTCCTTCCCTTTTTGTAACTGTATACATTTTGTCATTTGATTTCAGTGCATTACTCTCTCCGTTCGAAATTACTTGTCGCAGAAATAGATGTATCTAGACGTATTTTAGTTTAAGATACATCCATTTCCGAAACAAGTAATTCCAAACGGAGGAGGTAACATACGCTGTTAATCAAATAATCGACAGGGATACGCTGTTAATCAATTAATCCTAGTACTAGTTACATATGACTTTTTTTTATTTGTGTTGGTCACTGCTAGACCCGTCCGCCCGCCCCCCGGTCCCGGTGACGACATTACCTCTTCCTAGTCCAAAAAACAGTAGTAGTAAAAACCAACATATATGCCCTGTTCGGAGCCCTTCCACTCCGCCGCTCCGCTCCGGGAGCTGGCGGAGCTGTAGTTAAAAAGGATGGAGCTGTAGTCCTTCGACTCCGCAGCTCCTCGTATTTTTAGGAGCCGGCGGGTTGCCAAACAGAACCATAGTATAACTTTTTCCTCAAAATTAGAGAAACAACCTAGATAGTTTCAGCATACAACCTTCAGATATTCGGAACATTCGGCTAAAAACAACTTTGGAATTATTTCGGTTCAAGCTTGAACAAATTTGGGTTGCGTTCAGTTTAAAGCTAGTAGTCCGAAATACCGAAGCGCTAGCCATTGAAAAATCCGAGGCTCTGAAAATATAGTTTAGTTTAGAGTTCGTCCACACAAAATATTGAATTTTGAGGTTGGCGATCTAATCTAGGAGTATATCGCTACGTCCACTTGTTTCAAAAAAAAAAATCGATACGTCCACATCTGTAATACAGTACTAACAATAAACTTTTATGAAAGGAAAAGGTGGCAGATAGATAGGACCCACTGGTCAGCGATGCTGACATGGACCCTCTATCTGACACGTCAACCCCACACCCTAATCCCATCCCTCTCGACGCTGCATTCCCCTCCCCTTCTCCTCTCCTCTCCACCATCCCATCGGCGTCGATCCGGCCGGAGACGTTTGATCTGTCGGCGATGGGGTCGCCGGGTCTGGATCCGGACGAGATGAAGCTCTTGTTGCGCAGGCGACTTGGGACGGCTGGCCGTGCCCGAGTGGGAGGCCCACCGTCGGTCTGCCGGTACGCTTCGAGCTCCCGTGCACTGCATCGCCTCGCCCGTATTTCAGCTTCTCTTCTCCAACTCCGACCGCCGCCGCCGCCGCTCAAATTCCTTTGGTGCATACGCTCCTCTCCTCTACCTCTACGTTTCCCCTCAACTAATTTGATGCCTCCTCTTCTCTCTTTTTCTCTCTCAGTGGTAAGCAACACTCCATGAATTTAGTTCTGCAGCTCGGTTCTGACTTCTGAATGTTCTCATCTGATTTGCACTAGTAGCTGAATCCTGGTATCAGCAGACGTTATAGTATCTGCAGGCTACCGCCAATTTCAGATCATCATTTCAGTCGTTTGATCGTTACATGTTCTATGTATGGGAACCGTGGTATTTCCTGTCAACATTTTGCTGTCAAACTAATTACAAACATGCATCTCTCTTTAGTAATAATTATATGTGTATACATCTTTGGAGAAGGAGACAATAATACTAAGTACGAATATGTGATATGTTTGCAGGCTGATACATTCTTGACACGAACCTCTTCACGCACTACCCGGCCGCTAAGACAATGCAGCTCTGGAGCCGTCCTGCCAAGACACTGCCTATTGCGCTCAATGGACAAGCCATAGTCGACAGCCTTACTGAAAATAATAAGAAAAGGGTGTGGGCTAGCAGAATGGTAAGGGATGACGAACTCTACATAATACAGGTTCAAGGCATTCCTGGCATCAGTCTCCCAACCACGCTCGTTGTCAAGAAGTGCCAGAATGTGAACCTAGCACTACAAGTGGATGACAATGTCAAGTACCACTACATTTCAGAGATGTTCCTGTTAGCCAGCAATTCTCATCACAACATCATCAAAGTCGTAGACATCATCCAGAGGGAAGACGCCATCATGCTCGTTTATGAGTATCCGGTGAATGGCAGCCTTCAATCCTGGCTGCACCAACCCATGGATGCTGTTCGGCCGCTGAGCTGGCCACAGAGGAGGGTCATTGCCATCGGCGTGGCCAAAGGACTCTGCCACATGCACCACAGATGCAAAAGACCGATTATCCACAACAACATCAACTCGAACAACATCTTGCTTGATCAGAATTTCAAGCCTGTAATAGCCAGTTTTGACGCTGCACAGATGAATATGGCCGGGCTCGACCAACCGTTGCCAATGGTTGGCCTGCCTCTTGGTAACTTTGGATACGCAGCTCCAGGTATGTTAGGCGATCGATTCACGCAATGGAATTCTGTCTTAACTTTTCTTCATTACAGGGAATTCTGTCTACACTATCTTGGTCTTTTAACTAGTACTAATAAATGATTAACTGCAGAATATGGGGTGGCAGCAAGCGAGCTGACGGAGAAGGTTGACACTTACAGCTTTGGGGTGCTCATGCTGGAGCTTGTCACGGGGCGGATGGCCAATGAAGCTGGAGCCGATGGTCATTTGGCGACCTGGGCGTGGAAGAACTTCACTAAGCTGATGGCAAACCAACAGGAAATGTTCCAGAGTGCCGTGGACAGGGACATCCCAGATCAAGCGCGGTACATGAAGGAGATGGCAACTGTGTTCATGCTGGGCGTGGATTGCACCGTTGGGAATCCGCAGCAAAGGCCGTCCATGCGGATGGCTCTCAAACGACTGCGCCGCGGCTGTGGCCGTGGCCCATTCCGTGGCCTCCTCACCTGCTATCTGCTGTGATGCTTGTTGTCTTTTCTAGACATCACGAATGAATGGTCCATATGATGACTTGGTTGAATTAATTGGTAGATACATCTCAAGTACAAGTAGTGATGTGGAGTGGACTGTGCTGTCTTTTTCTGAGAACATTTTGCTGTCCTCTTGTGTTCACCTCTGCAATATTCTGCTGCTTGTTTTCCTTGTCGGTGTGCAAACACCTACTTGTGAGGAATTGAGCAACTAGTTTCTGACATAACATTATCCTGGTTATTGTTATTTGTTACATTCTGCAGGGTCACGTTTTATATTTATGTTCCTTCTCCTGACTGAAGCAGCATTGAACTACTCCCTCCCTTCGGAATTACTTGTCTTGGAAATGGATGTATTTAAAACTAAAATACGTACGTCTAGATACATCCATTTCTGCGAAGTAATTCCGAACGGAGGGAGTACTAGACAGGTCTTCAACATGTACCATGTTTGTGTTTAGCTAGAAGAATATGCAGTAAAAGTCTGCACTATTTTTAGCTAGGTTCATTCTTTTTCGTTGTCCCTTCTTTGTTGTTTTCATACCCCTATTATTCGTAGTTTTCCTCGACTATTTGTTCCTGACACTCATATTGCTTTCTAATCAGGGTGACCCTGCCATGCATACCCGTCTGAATTCTTAATAACTAATTATTTATTTGATTGAATTAAAGCAAGCACGAAACAAGATCTTCACATTTAATGGGATCTGGATTTTTTTAATGGGTGGGAGAAAATCCAGCGGGAAGGGGTGGTGGGAGGTGAGATGAATATAAAACAGACGAAAAATAGCCAGACGGAAATAAACTTATTGCATTACTTACGTACTGTACGTGCATGGCATTACGAACGCTATTGCATCTCCGGTTTTAAGTAACTGAATTCAAATGCAAACAGTTTCAGTTTCACCATCACACAAGCAGTGCAGGATTCATCGTCTCTTCTCATACAGCAAGAACAGCACAACACATCAACCTCACTGGTTTCTGAAAAATTACACTTTTCTTTTGGAAATTTCATGGACAACGTGTAATCTGAAACCAATAGAGCCAGATTAAATACACACATCAAGACGACACACAGTCTCCCAATTCAGCTTCCAGCACACACGCGACGACATAATCCAGTCAGAAAACAAGCACATTCCCATGCTGGACAAAAGAGTAACAGTGTCAGGCACCCTGCGTGCCTTACCAAGAGGGCGTGTTCCACACGAAGTTGCATAAAATCCATCAGCTTCAGCGGCGGACTCTTGCCATATACCTGAGGAGAACACTGGCCACTACTACTTGAGACCATAAATCATCAGGCAATAATACATTGGGGAAAAAGAAGTAGTATTATTCCTACAAATCGATCACATAAGAATGATGCATTTGATCCCCAACTTTGCATAAGGTGACATTGTACTTTGAAGAAACTGAACATAGTTGACACTTCACATTTTGAAAACTTAACATGAACTGCTTGTCAATATAGAGCAAAACACAAACACAAACTTAACATGAACTCCTGGGCGCCCCTGTACTGTATGTAACCCTAGAGTAGAGACTGAACACATCTACTAGTACAAGTCTCTCTACTTGGTGGGGACGACGCCTGTAAATAAATCCGTGGAGACGAGTTGCATCTATCTATTCTAAGCTAGGGATGGGCGTGGGGACTGAAAGAGCTTCAATGGAGTGGAGTAATAGAGGCGGCGCGCGTCCCCCTGCTCGCACTCGGCCGCGCTGCAGCGACGGCAACGCCTCGCTCTCCGGTGGCCAAGACAGGCCCGCCGCCGCCGGGGATGGACAAGAAACCTGGCCGGATCTTGGTGGGGATGGACGGAATCGATGGAGCAGCAGAGCACACTCGTTATCAGCTCTGCTCTGCTCTACTGTTTTTTCTTTTTCTTTTCCATTTCGACGCTACTAGGTGCTACGGCCCATTGACTCGAGGCCCACGCAATTTAACCAGGATTGTTTATTTTTTGGCGGGGAATCAGGGATTGGATTCTACAAGCTACAACTTCACGGCCTTCTATCTTGACGAACTGTTTGAAAACTAGATTCCAATGTATTAGGCAATCCGATTCTCAAAAAAAAAATTATGTATTAGGCAATCCTGGTTGTTACTACCAACAACTTGTTACAAGTAAAGCTTGTTACTGCAAGTTTTGCTCCCCAAAAAATACGCGTTACAACTAGTTTAGGCAATCGGAAATTCTTCTAGGAATGCTTTTCTAAAACTACATTAAAACTTTTTGGGCATCAAGTAGTACAATCTTACAAAGCTACGTCAACATTTTTCTCTAATAGTGCGCCGCGAACATTTTTTAACGCGATAAACACTTTCTAATATGGACTACATACGGATGCATGTATACAGACGTGGTTTAGAGCGTGATTCACTTATTTTGCTATGTATGTAGTCCATATTGGAACCTCTAAAAAAAATTTCTATTTAGGAACGGAAGGAGTAGTTGCTTATAATAGATCATGGATTCATGGTATAGTAGGTATCCATGGATCTCCTAATTTTTCAGGTATTTTTTCTTTGAAAGAATAATTTGCAGCCATCGTAGAAATTTCAGCCATGAGTATTTTTCCTTTTATTAGTCATAATATTTTTCATTTATTTGGCATAAGGAGGTATTTTTAAAGCATCGGTCAAAGGTACTTGCAGAAACATAGGTCCACAATTCATAATTGTTTTTTCCACGAGAAGCACAAATTTGTTTCCGTGGGAAGCACAATTGTGTTTCTTGGGAAGAAAAAAAAATCACATTTTTCATACTTCCATGAGAATCATATATTTGCTCCGTGAAGGCACATATTTACTTCCGCTTTGAAAAGGAAAAAAAAATCATGACTTTTCTTTGTGTGTGCTTCACCGTAAGTACAGATTTGCATCTTGTAGAGGCGCCGATTTACTTCCGCGAGAAGCGCATATGTGTTTCTAAAAAAAAAGTGGGAGAAAACCATGCTTCTGGCTCCGGTCTTTTCTTAAAGTCCGTCAGGACCTATGAACATTGGAATCTGGTTTTGAACATTTTGACACGAGAAATCCAATGTTAAGAAGGGTTCAACATTTAGACGTGCGGTTGAAGAGATAAAATGTTTTGAACTATGGAGAGAGAAAAAAAATCACATGTCGCGACAAGTGATGCGTCGGTGCGTGTGCACCCCTTGTCGGGCCTGAAAAGGTGGGAGTGGTGACCTTTGCAAACAAAGGGGTAAGGCCAACTCCACCGCGCGACCCCAAACGGACGTCCGTTTTGTCTGGTTTTTGTCCCTTTGGGTAGGGATTTGGGGTCGTGTCCGGGCTTGTCCTGGGATGCGGCGGCCGTGCGCCCAGCGCGCGGACGCATCCTTTTGCCCCATCCTGTCCGCGTCTAGTTTAAAAAAAGGAACGTTTCAAATGCCAAGCCCCAGTTCACGACCCCAGTTCATCACGCCGGCAACAAAGCCAGCGGCCTACACGACCATCGCCGGCAACACAGCCAGCGGCCGGCAACACAGCCAGCCTCCAAAATGAATAGTTGTCCTCGCCGGCAACACAGCCAGCGGCCGGCAACACAGCCGGCCTCCAAAATGAATGTTTTTTCGCCGGCACCCATGCCAGCGGCCCAGCGGGCGGGCGGCACCCATGCCAGCCTCCAAAAAGAACGGCCACGCCGATCGGACGACCTAGTTCAGGCCTTCGGCTTCGAGCATCTCCTTCTGCTTGGCCTCGAACCAGGCCCTCATCTTGTCGCTCATCTTCGACAAGTCCACGCTCATGATCGCTAGGGCCACCTCCTTTGCTTTGGTGGCGGCATTGGTGGCCTCGATGTCGAGCTGCCTCTGCCTGGCCTTGACGTTGTCGGCCTTGATGTCGAGCTGCCTTTGCCGGGCGGCCTCTTCCATGTCGAGCTGCCTTTGCCGGGCGGCCTCTTCCATGTCGAGCTGCCTTTGTCGGGCCGTCTCCTCCATGTCTATCTTCCTCTTCTTGGCCGCCTCCTCCATCTCAAACTTCTGTCTTTGGAGATCTAGGTATTGCTTCATTTGCTCGTCCTTGCTTTGCCGCTTCTTCTCGTCCCTCACATCCTTATGTGACATCATGCCATGCAATGTCTCATGCAAGGCCATGGATGAGGCGTCACGGATGTCGTCCACCTTGGAGTTGGTCTTGCCCCTCGGCCTCTTCAATGCCTCGCCATCCCCACCTCCGGCGAACTTGGCCGTCTTCTTGCCTCTTTTCCTTTAAAGTTCACGGTATTGATCCTTGAACTTAGAGCAATTGTTGATGATCGTCCAACAATGCGTAAGAGTGAATGGCTTGTCATTGTGCCGGGCCTTGAATGCCTCCAAAGATTGAAATGCCTACCACATGATCAACAACAAGTGAACATGATCAACAACAACAAGTCTCATGGCCGTAGCAAGGGCTAGAAAGAGAAGAGCATACCATGTCTCCAACGTCGAGACCACTCACGGGCCGTGCTTCAACGCTCTCAAATGCGGCGCAATATTTGTTGCACTCTTGTTGGATGAACAACCATCTTTTTTGAATCGAACCGATGCCACGGTTGCTTGTAATTTGGTAGGGCTCAAACATCTTCCTTTCATGGAATGTTTTATGGACTCTCGTCCAAAAAACAATGCCCTTTTGTTGCGCGTCGGTCCTTGGATCTTGGCTAATCTCCATCCAAGATTGGCAAATCAACTTGTCCTCATCTTGTGTATATGACCCGGTGTGAATGCTCTTCCGCTTCTTTTGTGCTTCCGCTCTTTGGGTGAGCTCGTCTATGAACAATGGAGCGCCACTAATATCAACATCATTGGCTTCATCTTCATCTTCACCTTCGACATAGATGTCATCGTCTTCATGCCACGAATCACCATGGTCGTAGTCAGCATGGTCGTCGGCCTCTTCATCGGGCACGTACTGGGCGCGGCCATCCTGACTTTGGGTCTCATCGAGGTCGTAAGCACGTCCATGCCCACCCTGGAAGATCACGTCCTTCATGTACTGGGTGTAGAAGGGGTCGTCCACCGTCGGCGTTGAGGTTGGCATTTCCTCAAACAACACGCGGGGGGGCGGCATGGTGCCCGTGAACGGTGCACGCGCCTGCTTTGTTTGCATCTCGACGGAAGGCCGCCCGCCGCTGCTGGACCCAGGCGTCACGTTGAGGTCGATGACGGCCGCGGGGTGTGGTGTGGACGGCGCGAACAAGCCCACGTCCGGCGACGCCGAGAAACGGGTCTGGCCGTCGTGCCTGGGCGGAGGAAAGCCGGGCGACATGGGCGCGACGCGCGACGTCGGCGACTGGCAGTGCATAGGCCGGGCGACCGACGAGCCTGTGCTCGCCGGGCCGGCGGCCGCTGCATGGAACCCCGACGGACGACCCATGCCAAGCATGAGGATGGCGTGCGCTTTGTTGACGAAGTCCTCCTTCTCGTCGGCAGTGGCCTTGCGCCGCGCGGCCTCCATCTCCTCGCGCTGGGCGGCGAACTTGGCCGCGGCGGCATTGATCTTGACGGCCGCTCTCCGTTCCCTCCCCTTCGCCGATTCCACGTCCAACTTGGCGACCTCCTCCGGCGTGTACTCCGACCGCGGCTTCTTTGCCGCCTTCTTCCTCACCTTTGCGGTCGGGTCGACGGCCAGGCCGCCGGAACTCGACGGGGCGTCGGCCATGGACGGGGGGGGGGGGGGGGGGGGGAGGAGGGGGGGGGGGAGCGGCGGGAGGGACGTGGGAGGGTTTGGGGGAAATGGCGCCAAATGGCCGTGGGGGGTTTTGGTTTCTACCACCGACAGGCGGGCCAGGGGAGGACAAGCGCGCGCGTCCCGGCCGTTCGCGCGGTGTCCGTTTCACCTCAAAACCAGCGCAAGTTTGGGCCCGGGATGGGTCGAAAGCGGACACAAAGCGGACAAATGTCCGTTTGCTCCCGCGCGCTGGGCCGCCTTTTTTGTCCCTTTTACCCCAAACGAACGGGGGCGGACAGGATAGGATTGCGCGGTGGAGTTGGCCTAACCATTATCGAAAGATTTTGCATAGTTCCTGAGAAGGAAGGAGTAGTTGTTATTTTTACATTCTGGGCCAGCCCAAATGCACCGATGCGCACAGTGCTCTCAGCCTCTCACGTCTTCTTCTTTCTTCTTCTTCTTCTTCTAGTAGGAGGAAAAGAAAAAAAAAGTATCTCTTCTCCTTTCCTTTCCCCCAAATCGATCGACGGGCAGAAGAAGAGACTCCATGGCGATTTGGTCCTAGCAAGCAAGCAAAGCAAAGCTAGGTCTTCCTCCCGATTATTCCCCTTCCTTCCTTGTCGCCCGGCTGCAGCGCATCCAATCTGCACGCCGCCGCCGCCGCCGGCCCAACTGCCGCCGAGTTGAGTTCCCACCCAAGAAGGGACCGGAGGAGCAAGCAAGCGCCTTTCGATCGGAGCAAGAAGCAAGGTATGCATGCTTCTTTTTCGCCTCCTTGAATCAGATCGGACCAGACCAGAGGGTTCTTCAGGTCAGGTGCACAACCCAAACATGTACAGGAAAAAAATAAAGGAACAGCAGCTGGGCTGGTTGTTACTCCAGTTTTTTTATCATCTGCTTATGTTTGCTTCACAGTAATCACACAAAAAAAGGCATACTCATTCATAGTGACAGATTAACCGTACTCGTCTCCTGATGATCATTGAACCCACCCGCCGAATCATCGATATTCGATGAACCAGAGATAGATATATTATGTATATGAAAGTGTTGGGCAGTCAGTCGGTCGGTCATGCTCTGTTTCAGACAACAAGATGTTAGATTCCTAATTCAATCGGTAAGTCGTCGAATTGGTTGCAGGAAGGAAGGAGATAGATGGCGGAATTGGTCGGGCCGCGCGTGTACAGCTGCTGCCACTGCCGCAACCACGTCTGCCTCCACGACGACATCATCTCCAAGGCCTTCCAGGTGAAGAACAAGGATAATTAATTTGCTTCTCTTCCTTGCTGACTTACTTTTGGGCCCTGCGTCAGGGAGGGGGGGGGGGGGGGGGGGTCAAGATTGGACACAGCTTAATCAATAACAAGGAATTTTGATGGACCTGTAATGTATATATGTTTGACTGGTTGGGGATGCCATGCTAAAATCAGTAATAGTATCAACTAGGGAGCTTAAATAGGTTCATTCATCAACTGCGGTGGAGAGGTCCAACCATCAGAGTTTAGCTAGCATTTGTGTTTCTATACTGTGATCTATCTGTACCAGCTTCAGATGTCCATGTGCTATGATCTGTCTATCTCAATTTTCATTGTGTTTGGAGGAAAATTACTACTAACACTTTGCTCTTTTGGCTGCTGTTCTAGGGGAGGAATGGCCGCGCGTTCCTCTTCTCCCACGCCATGAACGTCACCACGGGGGCCAAGGAGGACCGGCAGCTCATGACGGGGCTCCACACCGTCGCCGACATCCACTGCCGTGACTGCCGCGAGGTGCTCGGGTGGAAGTACGAGCGGGCCTACGAGGAGTCCCAGAAGTACAAGGAAGGCAAGTTCATATTCGAAAAGGCCAAGATTGTGCAGGAGAATTGGTAGCAAATGAAACAAAGATAAGATTCAACCAACCATGTGCTCCCAGGAGAATGCTTCTCTCTTCCATGCCTTTGTACATAGCAGCAGTCCGTTTTCTTCTTTTTTAAACTACTACCAGTCTGTTGGTGTTATTTCCATGCCATTTGTTCTTTGAAATGGTTTTGTGATTTGTTGTGTGGGGAGACAAACTTATCTTCATTTGTGTGGGAACCATTTTCTCATTGGTCATAAATAAAATGGATGGTTTGACAATGTGTGATTGTATTTTCCCAACTGTTGTTCAGACTAGTTGCATTTTCTCATTGATAACAAACAGATGGCTCATGACAAGCAACACAACCACATTCATTTGAATTGGCATGAATTCAGTTACTCCCTCTGTAAACTAATATAAGAGTGTTTAGATCACTACTTTAGTATTCTAAACGCTCTTATATTAGTTTACGGAGGGAGTACATCGCAAGAAAAATACTATCACACTCATAATTCACTGCATATCAATTCAGGTACATCTCTAGTCCCTCTGTTTCTGTGTACAGGGAAGAAGAAAAAGGGTACACGTTTGAGTCCTTGAACCAAAAACCCTAATCAATCCAATCACGACTTACTGCTTCTACAACCTACAAAATTGTATCCCCCACCATGGGGACAACATGCCGCTCCGTGTTACAGCAAACCAGTCAAGGCAGCTCGACCGTGTCCATGTCGATGGCGCTGGACAAGAACAGCAGACAATGATAACCTCTCTATCCCCACGCATGAGCTCCTGTGATGGAACCAAAACACGCAGGAGGTGTCACAAGTACAAGGACGCAGCGAAAACGATATCCCTCTTAATCTTGCTGACCGCCTCCTCGAGCTTGGCTTCAAGCTGGGTCTCGCCGATCGACTGGGACGCCAGGATCAGCTGCTGAAGGACCTCCTCCAACCGCCTGATGGCCCTGATCAGGCTGCCTTCGAACACCTGTGTCATCTCCATGATCTGGTGAAACTTGGACCCTCTGGCCCACGAGTACACGGCCTCCATCACGTCGGGGCGGAAGGAGTTCACGAAACTCTCAACATCGATCTGGATCTGTCATCAGCAGGGCCAAAACAAAAACAAGTTTCAGCAATTGGGATGCAATTCTGAAGCATCAAAACAGCACAACTGATATGGTATGATTTTCTGGTACTAGCATTATTGAGTACCTTGCATTCAAGCTGGAGGTTCGCGACCCTTCGCGCCGTCTCTTGCAACTGGTAGAAGAGCAGGTCGAGCTCCTCCCTTGGCTTTGGGGCATCCTGAAGCTTCTCCTGCCAGACAAAGCAAGAGAGCAGAGCCACCATCTGCTCCACAGTAGCATCCTTCAAAGTACCACTGAACATAAGCTCGGTCAATGTCAGTTCGTCGGCTGAGCTGATCTCACATGCCACTTTGCCCTTTATTTCAACTACATCCTCACTGGTGATATATCTGAAATCAACAAGACACCCCAATAAGGTTTATGAAAAACAAGAAAATGAAGATTGACGCAGCAGGCAGTACTTTCTATTAATGCAAGAAACAAATAACATGAACTTTCATATAATCTCATACAACCAAATTGCACTTTACAATGAATATCTACAAGATACATCTCTAATTTTCAAACAATTAGGTTAGTATTTAACTCTAATAGTCAACGATTGTTCTAGCAGAATAGTTGAGTTTTGTGCTTGTTTTCATCAGGTGCCCAAGCAGAAAGATCATAAATTTGTTTTGCAAATATTTTCTCTAAGAATACTACTGTGCTTCTTAAGAATCCAACATCTGCAGGGCACAACAGCAAGGATTTTTTTCACAAACATGAGAATGTTATGCTGCCTAGTTCACCCAATATTCGGTAACATGGAAGTTCATTTTGCAATTTTCCAAGATGCAAGCACACCAAAGACAAATAAAATTTGGGTGTCAGAGGATGCATTACCCCAGCCTACGAAGAACTCGTTTTCGTGCCTTGAGCTCATCCTTAAAGGCTAGAGCAGTCGAGGCCCGCATTGTTTTCTTTATGGACTTTATTTTGGCTTTTATTTCTTGCTTAGCATGCAAGACCTTTAGCTTCTGTTGGATATGGGGTGCATTACGGATGTCATGCTTCTCAAATAAGCTCTCGAGAGCTTCTATTCTTCTGGTAGCTTTCCGGTAGGAGCTAGATTTTACCTGAAAGGAACAAAATCATTAGAATTGAAAATGAGAAGAGGAAGCCTGGCAATATGATATGCACTAGATATTCTTACTTCCATATCTTCTTCTGGATCCAAGAGAGGAACCCCATCTTTAGCAAACCTTGAAAGCACTTCGTCAACTTTCCTCAATGTGTTTTCTCGAGCTTCTACAGGCAAAAGATCCTTGGGTATGTACATCCGAACGCTACTTAGTCCATCAATCTGTTTATTTAGTTCAATTTAGGATTAGAGTAAGAAAACAAGCAGGTTTGCAATGTGATAAAAAATGGTTACAAGTGGAACATAACAGGATAACTGGTGAAATGGGAAAAGTAAATTACCTGAGAAAGTGGCAACGAAATAACAACCGGTTCTCCACGGGATTTGAGAGGAATAACCTTCATTGTCTTCTTTCCACTTGTGTCCTTGATTACAGAACATCTGGTGAGGACATCAACAGTGTAATCACAATCCTCGGGCCTTCTTTCTGCAAGAACAAAAACCAGAAGTCAGCAGAGTCAAAATAGCTGCAGACAGTACCTCCCCCCAATTAAATGTTGTAAAGCAATGACCATAAAACGTCAGAGTTAGGATCACATTGTAAGGCAACTGTTTCATGAATTGAAAGATACGAGGGTAGGAACGAGAACAACATGTGGTAGTCTGAAACAAACAACCTTAAGCGATTGTGTGAGTTGATGGATCAAAGAAGGGAACCCATGAAGGAGTCATTCCTTCAATTGACACAACAAAACGGGTTAATGTAGGTGAGCTTACTGACCATTCACACAGAGATTGCTGCCATGATGGCTGCAGTGTGTAACTGGCTAATTATCCACCAAGCTCATACAGGCTTCAGATCTTCCACAAAGGGAATGCTATATAGTTTCTCATAAAGGGAGATTACTGCCCACTTGGCAATGGCAGGTTAATTCTATAAAATGAAGCTGTATGATCTTAACACTGAACCCCATGAATAAAAAAGCAAAACTAACAGAGAGAAGTGTATGTATGTTACCTTCAGCATTGGTTTTCACCTTCTCAAAATTTATTATAATTCCCCACGACACATTTTCGTCAATAGAGAAGGTGGACTCATCTGTACTGTATTGAACACGAACAAGCCTTCCGGATTGCAAGAAAGGCAGAACATATTTTGGCGAAAGTACAATATCACGAACATCCTTCTTTAAAGTTCTGTACTGCTGTAAGAGATCATAGTAGTCCTTCACGCTCTCCTCATCTTCAATAACCATGGAACTTCTTTCTATTTCCAGCTCCCTGACTTGCTTCTGCACAAAATTCAAACAGAGGAATGTCAGGATAAGTTCCTTGCAACAATGCTTTAGTGGCTGGGTTTTTTAATGTGTAAGTTTTTAAAGTTTTTAGACCGAAAGGCACTGCTATGGTAGTTCACAGCAGCCAATTTACCAACATAAACTGCTATTCTAACTGGTATATACAGGCTAGCTAGCGTCATCTTGACACATCCATTGTAAGAGTTTACTGCATGTATGCATGCTTGGAAACTCAGGAAAACAACCAACACTGCTTGGGTACAATTCTACAAAGCCTTCTTCCTTGTAAACATGCAACCATATCAAAAATGGCAAAAGGCAAGTAACAAACATTCTTGTGGCAGGAACATCTTATTACATCTTAATGGGAACAGTGGGGAATGCCGAATACCCCTAGGAAATAATTACATTACAACATATATAGCACAGCAACCTTACATGAGTATCCATGGGATTCAAAGAACATGCGTGTATGCCCAAAGCTAATGTTAGAAGTTTATTCAAAGAAAATACTTAGAAAATATCAACAAACCTCGAGATCAGGGAGAGCTCTATCTGCTTGAAATTGGTAGAATGAATGCCGAAGAAGCTTTTCTGGATCACCATCCTCGGAGCGCAGTTGATTCAACAACATGTTGTAGCTCAAATGAAAGGCACTAATCAAGAAGATAATAATATCAGAGCCAGCAATATAGAAGAAAAATGTGCATTTAAACAACTGGAAGAAACATAAGGAATACAGATACAGTAAATGAGAACTTAAGCGATGATAACTCAAGATTCCAAGATGCAATGAATTGGTATAGCATGAATGGATGACACTACTTAGTTATCACAATAGATATGGCGAACAACATTTTTAAGCACAGTGCAAACCAAGTGAAACATCAAATCCCAGTCTCAGTTCTCCTCCAGATGGTCTTTCCATTCACACTATTAAGCTGGGATGTATGTATGTCATTGTTCTAGATAGAAGTAGGAGCAAAGAATACATGATACAGACCTGTTCAAACTATCAGCACCTCCTTTCAGCATCATTTTGGCAGTTGAGGGTTCCATTTTCTCATCTACCATCAATATGCAGATACCACGCTGATCAATACCTCGACGACCAGCACGGCCGCTCATCTGGATGTACTCTCCACTTGACAACCATCTGAATCGATCTCCATCAAACTTACGTACATTGGTAAACACAACAGTCTTTGCAGGCATGTTCAATCCAATACTGAATGTCTCAGTGGCAAACAGACACTACAACACCAGATTTCAGTATCAGCAAGAAATTATTTGTCACAAAACACAACTATCACTTACGATTCAAATAAAATAAATACTCCCAAATCATCAGTTCATAAGTCATGACACAGAATAAGATCAGTAAATACTTGGCAAAATTTAAACCTCTCACTTTCTTTCAATCAAGTTTTACAGCGCTATTGTTCATATAAGAGTAAGGTTACAAAAAAAATCTAACATACACATTTTTACATTGCAAATTCAAGAAAAATACTCCATGTTCACTACAAAACTGCAATACAACAGCACCTATCGTGATGACCTAAATCCATCATCTGTTACTTTGATGTGAAACACTGAAACCAAGAACTATAATCTCACTTTTAAGGCACATAGTTTTAGCTCAAGAGAAAAGCTAATAATAATGTTATTCTTCCAAAGACAAAGCAATAGGCCAATAGGGTATTACTACCACACTTCCAACAATATGCTAGATTAGAGGCTACGAAACAGTGGCAGTCCAAGAAGCCATGGGATCAGTAACATTTGCTAACCTTGATGAGGCCCTCTTGGAAAAGTATCTCAATCACTTCCTTCAAAATGGGCAACAGACCAGAATGATGTACTCCAATGCCGCGTTTCAATAATGGAAGCATATTTGAGACCTGGGGAAGCTTTTTGTCATCATCTGAAAGCAAATCCATGGCACTCCAAAAAATTGTTTCAATGTTCACTTTCTCATCATCCCCATTCAAGTCCATCTTGGCCATCTACAACACAAGCAGGACAGTCAAAATCAACTAAGACATTTACTTCCTTGAGCCATAGAATATTTCTATCTTGTAAATCGACTAACAATCTAGAAAAGAACTTACCTGCATAGCAAGAAATTCACACTCCCTTTTGCTAAAGCTGAAAAGTATCACAGGGTCATATTGACGCTGAATTATCATTTTCACCATCTTGAATATGTCGCTTTCTTCGTTAGTTTTGCCTGCCGAGACGAGGCCCTTTTGCCGCTTCCCGTTTTCCCTCTTCTTGTCACTGCCAGTAGCAGGGGCAAGGACATTCAGAGATTTCTGAAAACTGTCCTCTCTGAACTTGCCATTTTCATCAACGACCAGGTATAAGCCATCACCTCCAGCAGGAAATACATAGTGCTGGAGAGGTGTAGGTCGGTAGTCGGTGTATACTATATGACAAGGTTGCTTATGTACCTGAGAAACAAAGCCGTAATACCTTCATTATGCAGAACACACATATTTTGAAAATATAGATGAATGGTTGACCAGATACGACATCAAATGCATTGCGGCAAACAGATATTTATGTGCGCATCAACAGAATGATACTTGTGTGCATGTCCCTTAAATTTATTGAGCAGAGAACTTTCTTATGATTTCTTATTATGAACTACCAAAGGCAAGGCTTCCGCAAAAAAAAAAACTACCAAAGGCAAGGCAACAACAGAAAAACGGAGGGAAATCCAGACAAACCTTGGCAACCCAATCAGCAAACTCCTTGGCATTGGGTACAGTTGCCGAGAGGAACACGAACCGTGAGTTTTTGGGAGCCATCACAATACTCTCCTCCCACACCACTCCCCTCTCCCTGTCACGCATGTAATGCACCTCATCGAAGATAACCCAGGCGACTTCCCTCATCACCTCGGACCCCTTGTACTGCATGCTGCGCCAAATCTCCGTGGTCATGACCTGCATTTCAGAGCGCGCGCACACACACGCTTTAAGCACCAAACAGGCATATGCACACAGGGAGAGTAAAAAATTCAATGTGGTACCAAGCAGGAGGCGTTTGGCTCGATGGTGACGTCCCCGGTCATGAGGCCGACGTCGGAGAACTCCTCCTTGAACTCCCTGTACTTCTGGTTGCTGAGGGCCTTGATGGGGGACGTGTAGATGACCCGCTGCTGGTTGCGCAGGGACATGGCTATCGCGTACAGCGCCACCACCGTCTTCCCCGCCGACGTGTGCGCCGAAACCTGGTGAATGAAACACGCATGAGAGGCAGAGCAACTACAGTAGTAAATTTCGTGTGGGGAAAACTTGGCGGCAGGACAATTTGCCCAATCCAGCAGGCAGAAGCAAGTATAAAGACCAAAATTTTACAGTGGAATTTAACTAATAGGAGAAGCTAGGCCAAGAGCGGCGTGGTTGGGATGATGGGGGGAGGCGCGGGGATTGGATTTGCTGCTCACCATGACGGACTCGCCGTTGTCGAGGCAGCGGATGGCCTCGGACTGGAAGGGGTCGAGCGGGAAGGAGAACGTCTTGGCCGGGGCGGCGCCCTCGCCGCCGCCGGCGACAACGCGCGGGCCGGAGGCGGACGCGTCGTAGCCCTCGGGGTAGGACACGTCGTGCAGGCAGGCGACGTGCTCGGCGGCGGCCGGCGGCGGGGGAGCGGCGTCCGCGCGCGGCGCCTTGAGCGGGGGGTCGGCCCCGTCGGCGGGGGCTTCCGCGGCCTTGCGCTTGAGGGCGGCCTCCATGGCGCGGCAGGCGGCGGCGGCGGGCTAGGGTTTATGGAGGGGATTGGTCGCCCGCGGGGAAGAAAGAGAGCGGTTAGTGGCAGAACTCGTCTGTTTGTAGAGCCTCTGCATATGGACCCCACCTGTCAGTATCCGAGCTTGAGACAGGCGTTTTGTTTTGAGGTAAATAGACTGCAAGTCATAGAACTTGCACGCGACGGTCGGTTTGGTGCATAAATTTGTAAAATACGTGTTTCTGGTCATCTAACTTGTCCCTCCGTTCATATACAATGCTTTCTACCGTATTCAGCTGTATCATGTCAATACATGGCGTGCCAACTTGACAGGGGTCCATTGTCAGCGGTGGGTAACCCGTATGCACTATTTTTTTCTTCAGTAAGCACCCTTGCATTTTTTTATGCAAAAAATCCTCAAATAAAATGAAAAATGATGAACGAACATTGGGATTCAAACAGAACACCTGCTACGATCCGCCACGCTTCGATAACCAATTGACCTACATATTGTTCACATTTTTGGAGCACAATTAGCTTTATATAAGAAATACTGTACGGGCTTAAAAAAGACAGTACGAGTTAAAATAGAAACCAAAACGAGAAAAAGGGAAGGCACCAGTTCAAACCTATGACCACATTTTTTTAGAAGAACCTATGAAGACATAAGCTCGCCGCGTGTGGGGGCACCAACCATCCGGCCACAATGAGTTAAAAAAAACATCAGCCACAATGACATTTAAATAGATAAACACAATTTATCTTATGTATTCTTCTTTCTTTTTTCTATTTACAATAAAATATAGTTCATAATGAATATACGTCAATTTCTTTCGGACAATCAACAGAACTCATTATAAATTCGAAAATCTAGATAAAAAAATTATATGTAAAAAATAATGTACATAATTTTTTCGGAGAAATTAACTATTTTTTGTTTGAATTCAAATAATTTAAAAATTAAAAATATGGAAAAGTGAATATAGTGCACAATGAATATACACATTTTATGGGGACAAATCAGAAAAACTTTGTTTCAAATCGAATAATTCGAAATTTGAAAATCTAGAGAAAAGGAATGTGGCTCAGAATAAATGTAAGTATTGTTCGGACAAATCATCTAATTTTTGTTTGAATTTGAATAAGCTATATAAAAGAAATACAGTTCATAATCAATGTACGCAAATTTCTTTCGAACAAATCACTGGATATTTTGTCTGAATTCGAATATATTAAAATTGGAAAATCTTGATAAAGGAAAATACAGGTCCGAATGAATTTGCGTAATTTTTTCCCGGAAAAATCAAATAATTATTTTCTTTAAATTCGAATTTTAAATTAAAAATCTAGATAAAAGAAAATGTTGTGCAGAAGGAAAGTATGTAATTTTCTTTCGAACAAATCAGTGGAAATTTTGTTTAAATCTGAATCATTTTGAATTGAAAAATGTAGAGAAAAGAAAATATATTCAGAATGTGTACTTTTATCCAAGAGGTGATATACCTTAGTAGTCCAAATGAAACAGCAAGCAAGATCAGTTGTGGTGGTTAGGTTGTTAGCGCCATTACAACAGTTTGCAGTTTCGAACTCGCTCCGTCCCATTTTTTCCAGCCAAATGTTTTTACAGCGAATACTGACGGTTGGGACCCAGCGGACAACTATTGTTGGAGTGCTTTTGTACAAAGTAAAAAAAACGAGGGTGTTTTTGCAGAAAAAACATCACATGCACTAGGCACTGACAATGGGCCCTTACTACACTGGCATTGTCACGTAGGCAACAAATACATCCACGTACTGGAAATATGACCGTATTTGCACACCCGCACAAGTTTAATGACCAGAAACACGTATTTTGCAAGTTCGTGCACCAAACTGATCGTCGCGCGCAAGTTGTAAGACTTCTAATGTGTTTAACTCTGTTGTTTTTGTTTATGTACGTCGGTAGAGGCGGTGAGCGTTTTCGCGGGCCGAAAGCGGGTTTACAAGAATGTGCGTCTTGCACTTCATGCAAATGCAAAAGCTTGAAACCAAGGGAAGTTTTTGCTAGTTTTCTTTTTCCTAAATCCTAAAAAGTGGTCGAGTGCTACTTTTTCTTACAGAGCACTCGGGCTCGTGCGCCGTCCGATCGAGATCTCGCGGTCACGCGCGTTTCATGTGGGCTCAGGCGAACCCGTCGATGCGCGCGCCAGGTGTCCCCTGGTCGTGGCTTGGTCGAGTCCCGTTGGTTCATCAGTGCCGTTGCTTCTCGCATCCCCTCTCATGTTCCTCTCCACTACCCCTCCCATTCGAAACTGCCCCTCCCAGCGGAGCGGATCTCGTTCCAATCCACCCAACCCATCCCCCAAATCCAGCGCGAGAGCAGCCGGCGGTGTGTCGGCGATTCGGCGGTTGTCTTCCGCCGGAGCGAGGGCGGGACAGCGGGCGCAGCGTGAAGGAAGGCGGTGCAGCGGCGGAGACGCGACAAAGGAGAGATGACGCGCTGTAGGCCGCGTCAGAAGGAGCAGCACCGGAGACTCCGCAGAGGAGGAACGGCGTGCGCGGCCGTTGTTCTGTTGGCTCAGAAGGGCAAAATCGCGGCGAATCCCTGGTATGCCCATCGATCTCTTCCGGTCATCCGCGTTTAGGTTGTCCAAATCGATGCGCTCTGCCGCTCCGCCGCGGACAGAGGAGGAACGGCGCGCGTGCGGCCATCGTGCAGTTGTTGCAAAGGTGCCGAATCGCGGCGGGTCGGCGCACCCCCTCCACTAAGTTGATGAAATCGAGTAGCAGATGGTAGAAATTGTTTGGAGCACTCGTTAATTTGGAGATGGACGACGACACGGGGCATTTCGTTTCCTAGGCTACTGGTGAATTGGGATTCGTAGGTTTCGAAGGCAAGCCTTGGGGCTGTAGATTTCCGGTGTTGTAGATGTCGAGGTTGATCCTGATGGGCGACTGACTTGCCTGAATATGGTTCATGTGTTGCCTGCGCAGGTGGTTTGACAGTGTTTTTGATTTAGTGTACGAGAATAATGCTTCTCTCATGTCAATGTTGCCTTTATTTTGTGAGTGACTTGCCTGATATGGTTTGATATGTTGCCTGCGCAGGTGTTTTTGACAGTGTGTTTTCATTTAGTGTAGGACAGTAATGCTTCTCTCATGTCAATGTTGCCCCTGTATTGTGAGTGACTTGCCTGGCATGGTTCACGTGTCGCCTATGAAGGTGTTTTGAAAGTGTGTTTTTGGTTTATTGTAGGACAGTAATGCCTCTCCCATGCTAATGTTGCCTTTGTTTTTGCG
Organism: Triticum monococcum; assembly: GCA_034509565.1. NCBI lineage: Eukaryota > Viridiplantae > Streptophyta > Magnoliopsida > Poales > Poaceae > Triticum > Triticum monococcum. The sequence continues at coordinate 5,360,646 of CM067847.1, read as the reverse complement.
AGTGACTTGCCTGATATGGACCGTGTGTCGCCTACGAAGGTGGGTTTGACGGTGTGTTTTGATTTTCAGTGCAGGAAAGTAATGATTTAGCAATGGAAAATGCACATGTGATTTGTGTGTGTGTGAGAGGTAGGAAGTAATCCAGTAGAGGGAGGTTAATAGGGCTATTTGTAGGACAGTTTTAAGCATTTCACGAGGATTCATTCTGTGTTTTTATGTTCTAGGTGCCTTTATTTGTTTTCAGATTTTTATAGGACAAGTAGAGGGAGGGTAATAGGGCCAATTATAGGATAGTTGTAATATAGTGAAAATCAGATAGTTTACAACCCTTTTCATTGCCCACTTTTTGTAAGTTGATGTTTGTTAAGTTCAGTAAGAATTTAGTTAAACGAAATTCATTGAATGATATAGAGTTCTTTCAGAATAATTTCTAATGTGTTTTTTATGATGAATCTCACTGTCTGTCCTTTAAATATGCAGCAGAAAATAGATGGCTGGGACAAGTCATAAGTCTAAACAGGATGGACCTGCTGGATCAAGTCATGACGACCTTGCATCTCATGGGAATGAAGAGCATCAAGCACAGGTGTGCACATGCTCAGGAAGTTTTATGTTCTTCCTGTACATAACAGAGTTTTTTTTTTTATTGATTTACGTGGTTTCCATCTCCCAGCCACGGAGTAGTGCACCAATAACTGGGTACAAGCGTATGAGAACTAAGGCAGTTGTTTCACGGGGGAAGCGCCCTGATGATATCATTAGTAATGAGAATAGTAATGAGAGCCAAGCTGCAGATGCTGGGAATAAAAATGTTGAAGGTGCAGACGTCGAGCAGCCTCCAAAAGCAAAACGCCAGAAGACGAGAGGAACTGAGGTATTTTGCATAGTTGCCTCAGTTTCACTGAGTAGTTGCCCAACAATGCTGCCTAAGTTGCCTATGTTATGATGAACCTTTTTCCTTTTTTGCTAATCCCCTGTTTCTGTTTTTTCCTTTATGCGCAATAGGGTCGTAGGAACAGGGCATCCCCTGCAAGGCTCTTCAAGTTGAACAAGGACTTGGTTCCTGACCAAAAGGGTGTCATCATCGGAAAAGAATTTGGTGGCATTCTGGACCTTGCAGCGAGTAGCATGCCCGGAGATTTTAGCCAGTGGATAATGAAGCATTACGACCCAGAGATTTCGCAGATAGTCATTCCAGAAAGGGGGAAGATTCCTGTAGATGCCGCAAGTGTCCGTAGGATATGGGGTTTGCCCAACAGAGGCAGGAAGGTGTGCTTCGAGAATCGGCCTGAAATCACAAAGGCAATATACAGTATTTACAACATCACATCCAAGAACTCCCCAACCCTCACAAAATGGTGCAAGATGACCGTTGACATGGGAGGATCTCACGATGATGACTTTGTCCACGCTTGGCTAGCTCTTGTTTTTTCATGCTTCCTTGCCCCTTCAACTAGTTTGAGTATTTCCCCAAAGAGCTTCTCGGCGGTCATGGATGTCAATGGAATAACGGAAACCAATATATGCCAGTTTGTTGTTGATCAATTAAAGCTTGCGTTCACTTCGGGGCATGCCAACAAGAAGGCTGTTTGTTGTTGTGTTTTCCACCTTGTTGTAAGTGCTTCAAGCTGTTTTGTTTTTTCAAGCATCCATTTGTTTACTTATCTTTTCTTTTCCTTTTGCAATCATTAGCTAACTTAAATTTATATCCATTTCTGTTTTTGTGTCTCTACGCAGCTGTTGTACCTAGACTCTCTGGATGTTAATGAGCCAATCCCGAACTTGGTACCAAGGGTTTCAGTTTGGAATTCAGATTTAATCTTCAGAGTTGTCAAGAAGGACAGGAAGGCTCCAGGAGAATATGGCCAATTGCGGGTAACTGAATTTTTCTGTTTTAGTATACATATCATTGTCATATTGTTTTTAGGAAACGCTAGCATTTTTTTAGAGTAGGCAATTCACTTTCAAAGAGCAAGCAAGGTAATGTATCTTTTGGGCAAGTGCCATACATATATTTTCAAGTATGTCCAAGTAGTTATCAGACTTATTCGAACCTTCTCTCGTTTGCCATGCACACAGTTGGATAACGTTCACAGGAAGGATTTTGTTTTGTTGTTGTATTTAATAGTAGCTTCTGTAGTACATTTTTTAGCTCTTTTTTCTGTCTGAGCAATTTACATGTTGAAAAGTAGCAAATTTACACAACAAGACAAGCAACTTATGTTCTAAAAACTAGCAACTTGCATGCTAGTTCTTCATTTTTTTATTACAGTATCAACTAATAGTAGGCAACAGGGGAAGTGGCATAATGGTTGCAGGAATTTTCAGACTATTAGTAGTACTATTTTTCTTCATTTTTCTTAGGTCTTTTTTGGTATGGGAGTGCCAGAATTGTTGTCACTCATAGTTTTTTTTAATCTTTTTTGGCTTTAAAACCACCAGCTCAAGACGGAGTTTTCCCGTTGTGCCAATGATAGCTTGTTTGGCAGTATGGACCACATCACCAAATTTGTTGCCACAAGATTGCCCGAGTCATATGACAAATCAGTAAGTTTATCTAGCATTTGTTTTTCCTCTCACTGTTGTTCCCCTTTTTATCGCCATTTGTACATTCAACCATTTTTTCAGAATCTTCAATAGAAGATATGTACTTATCATGTTCTCTACCATCCACTTTTATGTTTTACAGAAGCAAAAGAAGCTCACAGGGTTGGTGCACGATATGTGTTCTGTAATTTCACATGCAGTTGGGAAGCTCGTGACTGGGGTTGGGAAGATAGATGATGATGAATGGGGGACAAAGGAGGCAGATCCTACTACCGCGGAGACAAGCAGGCGGCAGTCTAACAGAAGGGGCAAGCGAGTACCAGCCAGAAGAGACAGCTTACCAAGTGAGGAGGAGTCATTTAATTCTGACAGCGACGACAACGAGGCAGCCGACAGTGAAAGTGAGGGAGATGGCAGGGATGAAGGTAGTGATGAAAGCGACACCGATGGCAGTTCAGACAGCGATGACGGTCATGATGGATCAAGTGGAGTTCAGGGGAAATCAAGTAGCCAGGGAGCATGACAAACGGTTGATCACCACGAGGGGGCAAGTGCTGAGATGGAAGGTAAAGATGGAACTGAGGGGAACGAGGACAATGACGATGATGAAGAAGAAGAGGATGACGAAAAAGAAGATGACGAAGGAAAGGAGGACGATGACGATAAAGAAGGCGATGGGGATGACAAAGACAAGGAAGATGATGGGCAGGGGAAGCAGGATGAAGATGATGAGGATGACAGTGGAGGTGGCAACGGTGGTTCAAGCAGCAATGGTGGCTCCGATCGAGACGGGGATCCCGCGGCTGAAAATGCAAGCAACGATGATGATGAACAATGCACGCTGCAATTTCTGATTGAAAAGAAGAGGGACAGAAAGGCAAAAGGATTGGATGAGGCAGATAGGATATCTATCAGAGACCTTGTGATGACAGAATTCAAAACTGTTGTTTCCCCAAAACCACGCTTCCCTATTTTTGAAGTGAAAGAAATGTTGGATATTGATGACATATCCATGCAACCGAAGCGAGGAGGATGTTCAAAGAGTTGTTGAGGGGGGAAGATTTGGATATGGTCTTCACATTCAATCCCAAGCAAATATGCCCAAAGGCGACTCGACAGAAAATAATGAGAGAACTTGGTGCTCTAAATGAAGCTACAGAACAGAAGACTGCTTGTCGAAACCAACTACCACCACTCCCACCATCAAAGAAGATGAAGAAAACTGTTAGTTTTGTATTGGAGCCATCTGTGATGAATGAAACAGCAATTCATCTGCAGGCATATCGTGCCGAAAATCCCGGTTACGGCCAAGGGGGAAAGTCAAGGCAGTCAGCCATGAAAAAATCTGGTCCTCCCCAACAGCAACAACAGGCATTTTCTGAAACAAAAGAGGCAATCCATGGGAATGCCAAAACACAGGTGGTAAAGAGTACACCATCAAGCTCAGCAGCACCCCCGTGCAGCAAAGTTGGAGATGAGGCAGTACCTACAGGAGTAGATTCAAAGCAGTCGGGTAATTTTCATTCCCAATGTCAAGCAAGTGGATCGCATATTCTGGCAACTCAGTCTAAGAAGGAAGCAAGACCAGCTGTTTTTCAGGCAAGTTCTGCAGAGGAAACACTGGACCCCACAAAAGTAAGGCCAGTTCAACTCAAGAAGGGACCCACAGTGCTAGTAAGCACAGGAAACCACAGCGGAACACAACCACTAGGTAACTTAAATGGTCAAGTGCCTCCTCCGTCTCGGGGAAATGTGATGTAGTCAGCTAATGGTATCGAGAGGGCCAAGGTGCAAGACTTCAACGCATCACCCGAGGTTGTAGCATTAAATCATGCAGGACACAAAAAGGAGAAAGAGAACATCCCTCCGGTGTCATGTACGGAGATCAATAGGATACAAGACCTGCCCAAAGCTGTAACCATGGGAAAAAGTCTGGAACAAAAGTTGCTAAGAGCCCTAGGGAAATTGCCTGTCTGCTCAATTGTACTTGCCCAACCTGAGGCCACAAGTGTTCCAGAAGCAGTAGAAGCAACTGGCCAGGGGAACACTTCCCATTTCTCTCATGTGGAGGAGAGATACCATGAATTCATGCGTGTTAGTGGGAAGACAACCAATGCACTAGAAATCAATGTTCTAGATGTGAGTGAGCTGTTTGCAAGGTGTGTTGATGCAAACAGTAAGAATGCCCAATCCAACTCCACAAATCACAGCTCAACGAATAAAAATAAACAACATTTTGAGCAAAGGGACACCGAAAGATCAAATGATTTTTTCAGAGAGTACTACCCAGCACCAAGTTTCGATCTAGGCATAGATGATTTGCACACAAGATCTACAGACAACACAACACATCAGCATGTTGGGTCAAGCACATTTACAGAGCATGAGTTCAAGGAACTCCCAGTACATAACCAGCCAATCATCGATATAACCGATGATGATTATCTATTGGACGTTGAAGGCATAGACGAACCGTGCGTTCAAGCAGAAGGAAATGCGTACCAAACACCTGCAAAAAGTTGCAACCAAGGAGAAGTGGGGTCAGGCAGCAAGGTTTACAGCAATAGTAGTTCAGGAGAGATGCATCCACATCAATTCGAGAGAAGGATTATCAAGCCACCTCCTTGCAAGAGGTCACCTTTCATTGACTATAATGAGAAGAAAGTCTACATGTCCAAACCCGAAGCAAATAGATTGTATGCATCAGTTATTTTGCATGGAAGAATTAATGAAGAAGAATCACCAGATGTGGATACCAGGTATGACAGTATATCACTGCATTTCTTTTTGAAAGCCATTGCACAATGCACTTTCCCCCAGGCAAGGTCTGTCATGTTATCCAGGCAATTCAAACTGTGTTTACAAGCAATCCATTTATAGAATCAGGCAACTTGGCTTAGTGTGAAATTCTTATTTTTTTCAAGTAGTTTATCCTTTGATATGCCCATGCCCCCATGTGTTTTCCCTGAGTTGAAATGGTGGTAGGCAATTCATGAAAGGATTTTGTGAGTTGAATGCCTCTTTTTTTCATGCAGCGTAAGGGTAATTGAATATGGCAAATACTTTGTCACGGTCAGGGAGCTCGCAAACTCAATGAAGAAGGAAGGTTTTGTCTTGAGCCATGTAATGGAAGTTGGTATACAGAATATAATGATGAACTTGCCACCAGACTCAAAGAAGCTCGTGATGCCCGTCAGGTTCTCGGTAAGAAAACGCGAAGCAACTAATAGTGTAGTTTTGCGTTTCTTTCTTTTTCTTTTTTTCATAAAAGGTTATGTTCATGTCTGTATTTTTTTACAGCAGGTTCAGATGCTAAACATGGAATTGAACGGCAAGGAGCTCATTTCCCGGTTCAAGAAGTCGAATCGCTTGGACCGTAAAGACATGGTAAGTTAATAGTTTCTTTACTTTTTACCAATGCATTTTTTATATATGACTTTTTATGCTAAAACTTTTGCTCACACAAATGTAAATATTTCTTAGGGGGGGGGATGGGGTGTGTGGTGGGCAAGTTGACTACACTCATGAAATTGCTTCTATGTGGCAAGTTGCTTACATTTTTTGCACAACTTGCCTGTGCATTTTTGGCTGGTTGCTTACATAAGTAGATAAGTTGCCTATGCATCTTCTGTTTTTGGCAAATTACTCACACTAGCACAAAACTAGCATGTGCATTTTTGCTTCTTCAGTCCATTTCTTAATTTGTGAGAGCACACAGAAAAAATTGCTTACATCCAGTTTCTAGTATTGTATTTTTTTTACTAACCCCATTTTTGTTTTTTCTAACAGATATGTTCCCAGTGTTAGAGAATATCGACAAGACAAAACCTAAAACAGGCAATCATTACTGGATTTTTAACGTGAACATAAGGGATCGACGTTATGAAACTCTTGATTCTTGGAGGACGCTCAAAAACAAGTCTTTAGATGTTTGCGCAAGGAAAATGGTTGCAAGTTTTCGGTCTCTATGGGAAGAGCATTACGCCAGTTCCCGCGTCTCGCTGGATGAGTTTGGGCTTACCAACATCGACGTTCCAAAACAAAATAATGAGTAAGCATCCACTTCTTTTCACATATTAACTATGGTTTTGTTCAGTTTTTTACAAGCGACACAATACTACATAGAGTAAGCATCCAGTTCTTTTTTCAATTTTTTGTTTAGGTTCGACTGTGGTGTTTTTGCTCTGACGATAGCAAACGGTTGGGAGGCAAGGGCTGTTCCAAAATTCACAGCTGAGGATATTCCAAGCATCAGGAAACAATTGACTAACACGTGGGTTGACAACACCAACAACAATGCTCCATGGAAAACCATACTCAAGTTAGCATAGGTCAGTTTTTTCTCCCCTCACGCGCGCTACATCCATGTAAATGCATGTGTTGTTTCTTTTGCTCTTTTGTGAATTTTTGGAGTGCCGGGGGAGGAGTTGCCTGTGTAACAACTTGGACCAGGCAACTCTATTGCATAAGCAGGCAATTTAAGCTTTAATTTGAGGCAAGTTATTCAGAAGAATCCATAAAAGACAAATAGTATGATCATTACATAACCAGGGAATTGTTGCATTTTATAGCATTGCACAATCTTATGTATGTAAGTTTTCGTCTATTATGGGGAGGGCAAGGGTGTTTGCGGGGCAATTCAAAGCACACAACAGGCAACTCAAAACTTATAACCAGGCAACTCAAAACTCTAGTGTGAGGCAAGTCAGCCACAAGAAACCGTAAAGCATAAATAATAGTTTAGGATGTTTAAACATACAGACCCACAAATAGTTTAACTCGTCAATGCCATTCGACACATCTTTTTCAGCCATCTGGTCACTATGTGACCATTACACCAATCTGGTCGGGCGGCTTGCACCATTGTGGTTAAAAGAACCACAATAGCTGCACTTGTTCTTTCTCTTCGGATGCAGCTCAAGTGCTGATTGAATTCTTTTTGACTTTGCCCTCCCTTTTGTTGTTGATTTTGGAGGGTCTCTAGGAATTGCAGGGCCAAGTGTGGTAGCAGGTCTTCCAAACTGTGGTTCAACCATCGTAGTACCTTGTGCGGCTGCAACAGCTGCATGTAGAGATGCCATACTGAGCGGCTGGTGCGCATATCCACCAGGAGCTTGCGCAGTAGGAGATGAAATTGCATTGGCATTTTCTTCTTGTGTTGTTGAAGACCCTGGATGCTGCCCAATCCAGCCATCCAGTTTTGCTGTTGACGCAGGCAATGGTGCCAGTCCAGGACCAGCCACACAGGTTGTGTTTGCTGCGTTAGGCCCCCGCGGTGTTTGTATAGCCCCCATAGTTTGTGGTGCAGGCCAAATTGCTGGTCTAGGACCCATAGGAGGTCGCGCAGCTCCTATTAGCGCTTGCACAGGCCTTGTCATTGTTGAGCCCCTTGAAAGGTGCGGCGCTGCTCCACTGTTCAGTGGCACATATCCTGACAGTTGCTGTATAGGCCGGCAGCCTTGTGTGGGAGGGCTCATGGGTAGTGGTACAGCCCCTTTTTGCATCGCTGCAGCCCCGAATGCTGTTTGTTGGTGTCCATCCTCACTCATAGAGTTGCCAGTTAGGTTTGGTGCGTTTTTTCTCCGCGTTACAGAAGTAGGTCGCTGCTGCCTAGGTTCAGAAGAGGTTTGTGCAGGTTCATCATGACGCACCGCAGGGCCACTAGTTGCCTGAGTGTTTCTCGATGGTGGCGCAGAAGTAGGTCGCTGCTGCCTAGGTCCAGAAGGGGCTTGTGAAGGCCCTCCAGGACGCACCACAGGGCCACCAGCTACTAGAGAGTTACTCGGTTGTGGTGCAGAACCATCAGCTGATGGTGGAGGACCACCAGAGGGCCCACTTGTTAGTGTTGCCGGTTTCTTCTTCTTTGACATGTTGAGATTTTTGATTTCATGACGCGCACCACGCATATGTTTCTTTACAATATCCGTCGCAGCATCTGACGCACTAGCAACCCGGGCAAGACTACCAAAATCCATCATCAAATTTGCATGCCTGAGTTCCTTTTTCGATTGTGGTGGCATCTCATCAGGTTGTTCTTCGACAGCAGGGGGTGCGTTGGGAATTGCCATAGGTGTCCATCTTCTAAGTATGTACTGCGCTGGGATTTCATCAACACCAAGTTGGTTGAAAACTTTCAAGTATGGCAGCAAAGCATGCCGTCCCTCTCAATCTTGCAGCAGTCACATCTGTAGTCTCCAGCCCTAGCTTCCACCGTGACAAAATAGCCCCTAGAACCATATTTGGCAACCCACTCTTGATTGGGGTAAACCTCATACAAGTTTTCACCATGCGGTCGCACATTGTACCTTGTAGTCAACTGAAACTCATCACGAAACTTCTCGTACAAGTCCCTAGTATACGAACCGTACACCTGCTTCTCTATTGGGTAAGATGACCACATTTCAATCTGTAAATGTCCTGTCCTGTAGTCTTTTGAACCCTCCCGGACTAGTATGTGTGTTTGGATTTTCTGATATTGCTTCACAAAGTTCAAAATGGACTTGTGTGGGTTCACATATCGCTTAAGGACAGCGTTGAACCCCTCGCCGTGTTGAGTTGACTACAAGAAAGGGAAGAATTGGTGCTTGAAGTAGCATGGCACCCATGTCTCTCTGTACTTGTATAGATTCTCGAAGTGGGAGTCAGTCATAGCCTCATACTTCATCATCAGCTCACACCACCCTGCCTCAAATTCTTCCGGCGTCAAGCTGAAGTCAACACAGTTGTTGAAATCTTTGGACAAGCCAGGGTTTCGTCCCAGCAATCCTCCAAGCTTTTCTTGTGCTTTTTTCATAATATGCCAGCAGCAACAACGGTGCACACTTGTAGGAAAGATCTTTTTAATTGACCGTGCCATTGCGATGTCTTGGTCGGTTATGATGTTGGTGGGTGCTACATTATGCATTGCCTCAAGGAAGGTCTGGAATAGCCAATCAAAGCTCGATGCCAACTCTTGCCTAACAAAGCCACAACCCAACATGAACGACTGCCCATGCCTGTTAATCCCAATGAATGGTGCAAAGGGCATGTTGTACATGTTAGTCATATACGTTGTGTCAAAGGAGATACAATCATGATAAGATTCCACGTACGCCTTCCTTGCTGCACCATCGACCCAGAAAATATTCTCAACCCTGTCTTCCTCATCATATTTTATCTTGTAAAAAAAATCTAGATCCTCTCTCTGCCGATCTTTAAAGTAAGCAACTGTCTCTATCATATCCCCTTCTTTTGTATCATCCTTGTTCAAGAGCGTAATGTGTTTAGTGCCATAAGGTACAATGAGTTCTGTCCCATAGAAATCTGACATGATGTGCATCATACGACCTGTTGACATGAAGTCACAATGGTGGTCAATACTTTTTCTACACAAAAACAGTGCCAAAAATAGTTTCTTTTCTGTTTTCAGCAAAGCAACTCAAATGCAAAGCTTGGGCAATTCATGAAGCTATACAAGCAACTACAACCATATGCCCCAGGCAACACATGAGCAAAATACACAAAACAAACCAGGGGGATAACTATGCATTTAGTGAGCAATACAAATTTCAATCATAGGCAAGTTGACCCCATCCAGAAACAAGTACTATTGTACATTTTAGCTACAAAGAGACTAACCATAGGAAAGTTCAGATTCAACACCAAATTTGTTTTATAAAAAAACTAGGCAAGCAGGAACTTTGCATTGAGCAACAAACAGGTAAACATTAGGCAAGTCCAGCATCCAGAAACAAATCAGGCATTTTATGTCTTTTTTGTACTGTTGTAAGCAATTTAGTGGCACTATCAAGCAACTAAGGCATTTGTTTGAAGCAAATCAGTGACATGTTTCAAGCAAAAACAGGTACTTGTTGATAGGCTAAGAAACACACAACCAGTAGGCATGTCCAGGTTCTTAAAGTTAGAAGATAGGGGGGAGGTGGGTGTGGTTCAATACCTGTAGTTAAATTGCAGTTATGAAGATGAGTAAGGAAGGCCCTTTCTTCTGGCGGGATCCCTTGGTGTGATCGCAAATACTTAGTCAAACATGGCTTGTCAACCAACAGATGGTTGTGCTTGCTAACAAAGTAGATCACTTCCCATCTGCCATCTATTACCTTCACAATCATCTTAGCTTTGCAACCAGTTTGCACAATTTTATCTCTTTTTTGTTTCTTGCTCATCATCAAGAAAGACAATAGCCTCATCTTCATTATCATCTTTTGCTTGCTCAACAATGTCATCTAGCACATGAATCTTTTCTGCCCCTCCGTCATCAACATCAGGCTTCCGAAACTTGTTGCAAACAAACTGTTGTTTTATCAACTCCCCGGTTTTGAGATCCTTCCTTGAACTATTCATTTTGATTGAAAACCCCATTTGCAAGGAATATGCATTGTAATGCACCTTGGCATCTTCCAAAGTGTCGAACCTCATGCCCACGTAAGGCTCCTTGGGCTGTGACCAAGCCTCATCATCATTTTCAGCACCCAAACCATTACCAACAGTGCCACCGGTATCACCTGCAGCACCTGTGCCATCAAGGGTATGAGCATCACTCCCAGCTGCTATAGCTGCAGGCAGTGGCGGACCCAGGATTGGCTGACGCCCCAGGCGAGAAACTAAGGGCTAACAACTATGAAAAAAAACTTCGGTTTAAAGGCATACAAAAGTCAATGGGTGTGTCTAGGTCTTAGTCGACTGAGACTTACCAAGTCTCAGTCAAGTGACATAGTATATAACAACGAAAAAGAAAAAATTGAAAAAAATAAATTGTGTACGGATCTCCATGAAAGATCAAAGGAATACAACATCGGTTGACATAGCGAAGTCTCAGTCCACTAAGACTGCAAAATTGAAAGTTAATCTATGTTGCATAACTAATAAGAAACCATGGTTCAACTAGTAAAGCAAGACAAAACAAAAGACAATATGTAGTATATATGGATGATCCGAAAGATTGATATACCAAATCAAAGGATTGGTTGATCTGGGCCTCCCATAACTACATTTTCAATCGCAGAAGAAGCTAAGCCTTCCATCAAATTTTTACTCTTCTTGAGTTGAAGGACCTGTTGTCGTACCCGTGGTTCAAACTTGAAAAAAAGAATTCAACTTCTTGTTTCTTTTACTTATCTTGCCTTTCTCAGTGTCTAAATTGGTTTCCACATCTAACAAATTGTGGCATCAAGCAACAACAATGGCATCTAGAAACTAAAGTCATCATCAAACAGTGGCAATGTGGCATCTCTAGAAACAAAAATAGTGGCATCACATGGACATCAAGCCATCAAATATCAAACCAGTACCTTTGCGTTGGGAAGCACGGCTGATTTTTGAGGACCACCTCGCCGGACGCCGGGCAGGGCAGTAGCAGGCAGCGGCACAACCTAGATGGAAGGCTGGAGGGGGGACCCGGGGGCGCTGCCGCATGAAGAAGACGGGAAGGGGGCGAGCCGGGGGCGCTACCGTATGAAGAAGACGGGAAGGGGGAGATGGGAGGCGCTGCCGGATGGGGGGAAGGGGGAGCCGGGGTGCCGGGCGGCGCCGACGGCAGGCGCCTAGGGTTCGTCCATACTCGAGATGGCCGAGTCAGGAACAGGGGAAGAACGGGTGGCTACGGCTAGGGTTCTGCCGTGCGAGGCAGTCGGCCTGGGCGGCTGGGCCAGTTGGCCTCGGCTGCCTGGGCTTGGAACTGGGCTGCGCCCCAGGCCGAACTTGTTTTTCTTCTAATTATAGGCTGAGGAAATTCCCCACGCCCCAGGCAATGGCCTGGGCTGCCTGGGGCCCAAATCCGCCCATGGTTGCAGGTACTTGTGTACCGCCCGGAGCACGGCCCCCATGACTTGACTGCCCATCTGTCTCCATTGCTTCTGTAGCAGCACCATCGACTCTTTGGATGATAGGGGGATTAGGTGATTCCGCCACAAATTCTGCATTTCCAGCAGCATGTTGTGTACAGTACAATGGATCATCATTATTTTCAGTTGGTTCTTCATTCAGGTCAATCATTGTCAACCTGTTTATTTATTGAGAATATGGGAAAAAGTAAAGCAAGTCAGCAGAGGGATGCAAGCAAGTAGCATAGTAAATACAGGCAAGCCAATAGCTCACCCACCAAAGCACACATAAATAGCTCAATCATGTTCAACCTGTGCATTTTTTCAACCAGAAAAATTAAAGCAATTTTTACGTTGTCGAGGCAAGCTAGTACCACACTAAACTCAGGCAAGCAAAGAAAACAGCAACGCAAGCACACCAGATTCACAAGATAGCAATTGAACATAACCAGGCAATTCAAAGTGCACTATCAGGCAACCCAAACCATATAATCAGGCAAGTCAAACTATATATGTCAGGCAATATATTATTTTCAGGATATGCATGGTTTTTTTTGTATTAATGAACCATGTTTGTACATATAAACATAACATAGGCTTTTTGTTTTTTGTGTTTCATAATATATTTCTTATTTTGTTTTTCTTTAAACGCAGGCAACATTTGATTTTGGGGAAGCAAGCATACTGCCATAGAAGTGCTACTTTGAAGTGTCTTCAGAATGGAATTCACTCCCAATTCAGAGAGATTAGAGCATGTTTAGTGTTAGGAAAAACTTAAGTTAGAATTATGGGCATGATTGCTCTTTTATATTCAGACTATTTCTGCTTTCAGTACTTATGTTTGTGTGTTAGAAAGAACTTAAGTTGACATTTTTAGGTTTCATCTTTTACAGCAGCAAGTTTGTGTGTTTTTGGATATGCTCAGTATGTTTTGAAGTAACGTTTCGCAGCTGAGATAGTTGTTGGTATATGGATTTTCTTGTTGGCTTTTTCCTTCTTTTGCAGGATGAAATACTAATAATTTTGCCACTGTATCCTGGCAACTTTCCAACTTTTCTTAGATCATGGTGAAGGATATGATACAACAAAGGTAAATTGTACTACGCAACTGTCTCTTGTTTTTTAGTTGCAAGTTTAGTTACATTTATTTTCTTCTAGTGTGTTTTCACTATCGAAACCAAGGAATAATGGAAACAAATGTCCAAGAGGAATCTTTTTCTAGTTTCTTCAAGAGTTGCCTTGACATCATTATGCTTTTTTGCTTAATTCTATAATGTAAGTTGCTCCAATAAGCCATACTGATGTCAGTATTCATTGTCTTATAAGTTTCAAAAGTGTTCATGTTTTGCCATGGCATAAGTTTTCAAAGTTGTGTGCAGACATATACTTAGTTGCCTCATTATAGCACTGTTTTTGCTCAAATAGAATGTTTATTTTTGCACGGTTATAAGCAATTAATAGAACCGGAACACATCAGAAATAGATCATGATCTGTTTGTTTCTCATCCTCTTATAAGTACTGTTTTTTGCTCAGTTGTTTTTCTTGCTTAAGGCATTATATTTTCCTAATATTTTTGTCAGCATTTACTATTAGCACCTACAGATTTATAAATGTGTTCATATGCAACAGATTTGCAAATAGATTTTGAAAACTGGGAAGAAATATGATGCTTAACATCAGACTAAATTTGCCTAAATCAGGGGGCTGAAACTTGCCCAAACAGCAGACTAAACATGCTTAACATCACATCTTTTTTACACAATGTTTTGCACAACTGAAGCCTTGTACAAATCGTGGGGAAAGAGGAGGGGGATCTGGAAGATGAGCTAAATCTGACCTTTTTGCCTTGTTTTTTTTTTTGCCTTTTTGCAAGGCAATCAGGAACGAGGCGCCTAGAGAAGAAACATCAATGGAGCCGCCATTGGAGGGCTGTGAAGGTTTTCTTGGATCTGGAAGTGGTGAGGGGAAGGGCGTGTTGTCCTTCTTTGCTTGGGAGAGAAGAAGATGGGGCTGGGGGTTAGGTGAGGAGAAAGGAGAAAAAAAGATGCGCAGGGGTGGGGGAGGGATCGGGCGAAGGGGAGGACCAGGTGATTTGCCCGCTCGATGGGTGGTTGCGGGAATCGGGAGCGGGGGCCAGGTACTTTCCTATCCTGGACAGGGGGGACAGAAAATTACCTTTTCTGGGTGGCTGCCAGAAAACGCTAGGGAGCACCCGGCTGCTTCCTAGACGCTCCCTTTCTTTTTTTGTGTAGCCGACTACAATGTGGAAGCTCACACACTCACATGCACTTGTCTGCGGCGTGACGTGCACAAAGCTCAATTCCGCCTTTAGACCTATGAAACGCCATCGACGCTAGGGAAATGTCGTTGGCGCACGAGCTGGGAAGTCGCCCGTCAGAGCCATGAGATGTTGGTGGTACCCCTTTGGGAAACGGGTTATCGTCCCGAAGAAGAAGGTTGCACGACCATGCCAGATCTGGCTAGGAGGAACCGGGAGACATAGCCTAACAAGTTCCCCAACAACGCCGAAGTTGGCAAAGCGACGTTGGTCGGAGAAGGAGCGGAGGACCAATGCATGAAGTAGGACTGTCCATTCCGCCGAAAGACACCTTTGAAGATAACCTGCCTAACACACAGACACAACAAGAACCACCGCCTTACAAGAGCAATCCCTTGCCCATCCTCTACACATCCGATGAGGTGAACCAAAAATCAGGAAAACATTATTCTTGATCTACACATTGTCGCCATCACCGCCACCGGGAAAAAAAACTCTAATCCTCAAAGACGTGAAATACGATGCAACTTAGATCCATGGTATGATATAGAGATGAACTGTAGCATGCATGAGAAAGAATACTACAAAGTTCAAATATATGACCATGTGCACTGAAGTAGACAATGTGGGAAGGGAAAACACTTTTTAAAAAAAAATTGAATGAAAAACAGTGAAGGATCGTTTCTAGTGCGCATGGATCCCACGACCACACGAACCATGGCACTTTGAGCTGGCATTAGCTAGCAAGACACAATACAAATCATTTGTGCATGTGCACGTCTCACACATGTCGTGAGCTTGTGCGCTAGCTTATTTGCAAAAGGGAACACACTTGCTATTAAAAATATTAAAGATATCATCCGCAACAAATAATTAAAGATACAATGCACAATGTTTCTTTGGTTGTCGCTCGTCGGTGAAGCCGGGGCGGACGATGCTGTCTTGGAGCTCGACATATTGGTGATCATGCTGGCGGTAGTGGTAGCTAAGCATCTGGCGGTGGTAGAAAAGGGCCTAGTAAACGCATGAGTTGGAGGACATGCGTCACGAACTCCCCGCCGGTACTGAGATGATGAGCATGGAAAGCACCCCCACAGCGAGGCGCGATGTAGAAAAGCATCTCCAGCCATACATCTCCAATGAGGTCCCAGCGGCCATCTCTAGGCATGCTATTCAGCTCGTCCGCCACTGTACATGCACGAGGCACCACCGGAGAACGAATAGCCTTTATATTGTTTTTTAGAAGTTGCACCTGAGTTGCCGGTTCGCTGCTGCTGCCGCCCATATCATCTGTATCGGCTGATTGTTGCTTTCTTATGATATTAGCTCGAAGCACCGTCCTAATAGCTCCATCCCTAGTGGCCATAGCAGCATATCGTCCAATAGCTTCCCTGATTTCCTTATGGGCGAGCAAAGGTACGAGTTTGGAGCTTCCTGTAGGCATCACACCACACGTGAAGACAAGGTACATGATATAGTTTGATAGATCTCTGCTCACCCTTGTCTTCTTAGGTGGATCGCGAAGACCATTGTTGTTTTCTTCAGTCAAGTAGCATATCTCCGTTGCAATGTGCCATATCAGCACACTTGTTGGCAGGTCGGTGCTATCGATGATCGTGCGCAAAGCGGTCCAACTATCAAGCGCTAGCTGTCCACGAAAGCTTGCAAAGTTCCAGCCTGCTTCCTCCCCTGTTCCAAACTCTAACAATTTGTCCAGAACAAACTCCTCAAGATCTTTACTTATGGGGATTCTTGAAAACTCCTTGAGATATTTATTGTTGGGAATTACTGAAAATGTCTGTCTAATCCACCATGATACAACTGACATGATGCCTGTGGAAGCTCCCCCCATGTGGTATTCGAACATGTTATACTGTCCAAGCATTTTGGACCAGTGTTTTCTATGTCGGCCTGCGGGGTGAACATAGTTGGCCACACACAAGGCTATAGGTGCAAGTGGAAAAGATGTTGGTGCTTCACTCGATGCGAAGTAGGAAAGAAGGGACATCGAGAGAGATGCCACCTCAAGGATTATGGCCCCTAGGAGTAATATGTAGGAGATGGTGACATCGGTATGGCTGTAGAGTTGGGCCTTTTCGGCAACCATGAAGAGCTCTAATGTTATCGAGGCAGAGATAACCGGGAAGAGCAAGAGCAATGCCATAATGTGAAGAAATGCTATGCGTAGCTTTTTGTACTCATAATATTTGGACACTGTTATGCTGAAACAGTTAATCCACGCAAAATGAAGCGCAGCCTTGGTGTAGACACGTTCATAAGAACGAACAAGCATTATACCAACATAAATGTAGGCATTGGAGCGGTCTGCGCTATACTTGAGCATATTGAGCAAGTCTGGTATGATAGTCGCGCACTCAATAGTAGCCCTATCATTGAGTGGAGTATCCAACAATATATGTACTGAATTGGTATGGGGCATTAGCTTCAAGTCGATGTCGCTGAGCATCATATCATGCACTCTCCGCCTTAGTATATCCTCAAATGATTCCTTTTGAACAGTGCCTGGTATATAGTATATATCGTTGACATATCTATCCAAATTAGCCACGGTAAAATCCTTGAGGAGCTTTGGACTAGATGTGTAAAGACAAAAGATACGCCCGATGTACTTAAAAAACCCAGACAAGAACATGAGCACTGTGGCGGCCAGGAGTCGGCTATCTTGCCAAGACGATATCGAGATGACATAGCCGGCCACCGATGCTTGGGTGACCAATCCTAGAAGGTGGCGCTGCCAGAGGTTGTTATCTTGCATGGAGAAGGCAGTGATAGTGTCCTGCCCTCCCATGTGGAGGAGCAGAAACGGCGCCCAGAAGATAAGAAGATGGTGTGAGCCACTTGCATGGACCGCGAGATGTCCAAGAACGAAAATGGCCATAGAGTCGGCTGATAAGTAGGCCAACCATATAAGGGAATTGAGTATGCGGGACACGCTATGCCTCCGCATGCCTGATGCAAAGAAGAGGAATACTTGTAGGGAAAAGCTCGCAAGTATGAGACAATGGATCTCCCATTCGTTCCAGAGAACTTGGATGGCCTGCAAACTGCCGATTGCAAAACCCAAAGGAAAACAAAATCGTCACTCACTAGATCGACGAATACTTTATTCTTTGCATGTGTATTAATATGTGCTAGTTTTTTTTTAAAAAAATATCCAACATAACTTTATATTAAAAATAATCTAATTCTCATTTATTTGAGATTTTTGCAGACCTCAAACACACCCAAAACTACATATATTTATAATAAATCGTATCATTGACATAGTGTAAATTTAGCAACATGTAACTACTATTTAGTCTATCTCTAGGGTTTATACGGAGTAATATTTGTATCATGATGGTTGGATGTTGGTCAAAAAGATGTAAAAGGTGACTGGGATCCAACCATATTGCAGGCAGATATAGTAATTTCTCCTTCCTAAAAAAAGTGATCCTCTTTGTTTTGTCCCATAACTCAGAAAAATATCATCATCTACAATATCAAATCAATTTCCAGAAACTTATTATGAAGTTAGTTTATTTATTCAGTATATGAATTGTTAATATTTCCGTTAAGCTAACACAAATTACTAATTTCCTTTTTCCTTTTGAGGATCCAAATTACTAGTTTCGCGTGCTTACAGAGTTAGTCAACGTACTCTTCCCCGCAAAAAAAAAGTCCATGTACTCTACATACTTCCGCCATTTCATTCTTCTTCACACATTAGTTTTTTCAAGTCAATCTTTCTAAAGTTTGACTAGGTTTGTAGGAAAAATATCAACAATCACAATACTAAATCATGTCACGAAATATATTTTCATACTGATTTTTTGGTATCATAGATGTTGATATTTTTCAATATAAAACGGATGGAGTACTTTAGGAATGTCTGGCATAAGTTGTGACTTAAACGAAGATATAAGAAAACGAAAGCAGGGAGTTGCATCTCGCACCTTTGTTTTTGGATCGCATTGCCCCCTCCAACTTCCTCAAAACTTATTGGCCTCATTCAATCAGGTGGATATGGATAGACAAGAAAACCAAGTGAATGGTGCGAGATGTTATGTTGTTGCACGAATGCATATTAATTTATACATGTGTGTAGGAATGGAGTAAAACCCAAGTATCACGAGGAGGATGCTTGCTTCCACGAAGAGCAAAGTATGCACGTGAGCTTTTAGCATGCATATTGGTTGTATGAAAAAATAAATTCCCAAGTTACTAGGATACAAGTAATATAAGATAGATTTCCATACAATTATAATGATTTAACTTTGTAGCCGTTCCATGCTTCTTTTACTTGTAAGAAAACGCCGAAAATAATCCACTTTAATAAGATTCAAGCAGCGTCAAATCTATATATGATCCATAGTGGGCTAACCATCGAACTGGTGGTTATCTCTCTGTTCCATGTTTCCCATGTTTAATACTCTTTCTGTCCGGAAATACTTATCGAAGAAATGCATAAAAATGGATGTATCTAAAATTAAAATGCGTATAGATATATCCATTCCTCCGACAAGTATTTTCGGACGAAGGGAGTATGTTGCTCTTATACTATTTCTTTACGGAGGGAATAATATATATACCCTGTTCCATAAAAGAAATGCCAGCTGCGTCCTTTTCCATTTTCATAAAATTACTATCCAATCTGCAATCCATTTCCGTCCACGGCTGGTGAATATACGAAGTTCCTCTTTTTTTAAAGTGAACAAAATTCCTCTGCTGATGACGTGCAAAGAAGCAAGGACTATTCTAATCCCTTTGCTTGTCTTGTATGCAATTCCAGAATAAAGTTCCTCTTGGAAAAGAGAGTAAAATTCCTCTGTTCTGTAGTAAAGGAATGGTCCTGCTGATACGTACCTTGCTCCACAGCGTCAGCGAAATTCCGGCATCCGGGAAAACCATACTCCGGTGACGCTTGGCATCCCGTGCTTTACCCGATCGACGGGGAAGAGGCGGAGCTTTCGATCTGGATGCATGAAAGCTCTCGGTTTTGCTTGTTCTCGACATTTCACATGTGCTTCTTGCGTGAGAATAGACCTCTGCTAGACTAATCGAAAGCTGTTACTCCGAAATATAAGATCATTTAGATCACTACTGCATATCCGCGCTGCTTAATTGAGTAAGATACGTCGTTACATTTGTATTTTCATGTAGTACTTATTTTTGGCGGTTAGCATTTTCAGTACTTACTAGAACAATGTCCGTGCGTTATAACGGGATATAAATATTCTAGTACGTTAGCTTATGATTTACCTATCAATAATAATGCGATTGTATAAATAAATGTTCATCAAATTCTGACCGTGAATTACCTTATATTTTATTATAAGTTTGATAAGTAAATTAAAGTGGAATTGGTTTAGAAGCCAAGTAAATTAAGATGATTGATTATCATATACTCCCTCTGTTCTTAAATATAAGTCTTTTTAGAGATTTCACTATGGACTACATACGGATGTATATAGACATATTTTAGAGTATAGATTCACTCATTTTGCTCCGTATGTAGTTTCTTATTGCAATCTCTATAAAGACTTATATTTAGGAACGAAGGGAGTACATGGAAGGTTGGACTAAGAGGTGATGGGAAGAAATGTGAAATGAGAACATTAGATTATTTTTAAGTAGTAGAGATAGAGATTAGGGGCCACCTATTTGTCAGTTGCCTAGAAAAAATTGCTGAATGAAACGGCTAGGATATCTTCCTCATCCCAACTGTGACCCACACCAACGTACCGTCATCAACCTGCAATCGCTCCTCCACACGCGGCGCCATGGCCAACCGTGTCTTCCCTGGCTCTGGCGTGGTTTTTGGCCCACCCTCATCCTCCGGCTTGGACGCTACTATTCGCACATGAACACGTCGATGTCTTCGTCACTAGAGGATCCATTTCCTACTAGGCTACACAGAGTCCTCGGACCCGACGCTTTGTCTGGGGTGTTAAAGATGCATATGTCTTCTAGCAAAAACCCGAAACAAACATTCTAAAAATAAGAGTTAGGGCCTGTTCGGTAACTCCCTGGCTTCAGGAAATCCTCAAATCCAGCTTCTGTTTTCGATCGCCAGCTTCTTCCACGAATCGGGATCGATGGAAAACCGTTCGGCTCGATCACTTCGGCTTCTCGTCACGCTAGCAGGCCAGCCTGCCTGAGCGGGCTAGAGCCCAGTCGGCTCAACAGGTAGGATCGGTGTGAAACAGGACGAGAGAGGATGGGCTTGGCCCAGATCGGAGGGAAACATAACGAACCGGTACTTGAGGCACTTTGCGGTGGCATCCGATTGCAAATAACGCTAACTCCAGGAATCCAGCTTCTGGGATCGACAAAACTGCGGCTCCAAGTTTTTGTACGTCGATGTTGCTTCGATCTGGGAAGCCAGCTTCCTGGAGCTGGGCCGTTCGGGTCAGCTTCCCTCGCGGATTCGTGGAAGCTGGGAGCTGGCGAGCTACCAAACAGGCCCTTAGTTTCACTTTTTAACCCAAGTTTCATTTTTGTTTTGTGACAGATATTACTGTATTTAATAAAAAAAATCTCAATTCAACGCCATTTAAGCAAACTTTTGCGAACCCCAAGCCCAAGTTTCATGTTTGTTTTGTGACAGATATTACTCCATTTAGTAAAAAAATCTCAATACAAACGCCATTTAAACAAACTTCTGCGGCATTTTACCTGCACAATTCAAGTTTGAATGACCATGTCTGTTTGTTTTTAAATATTAGGCCCGTTGCAGTTAATAACACACCTTTTCACTTTATTTTTCTTAACTAGCGTGTTTAAACCTTCGCCATGAAGCTATCATTCGGAGATTATGTTCTCTACCATGGATATATTTGATTGATGTTTAGCCTGTTGTGCGTAATATGCCTTTAGATGTACTTATCCAAGACAATATTGGGAACATCTGTTGTTTACCATCGAGGTTAGTTTCATTCCATGGCTTATATATACTCACTATTCAGGATATCGATAGCTGGTACCATATAGGCCGGGGGCTGATAATGGATTAATCGCCGAATCGAACATTTAACTGAATATATCTGTAACCCATTTATCGGTAGCTCAACTAGGGCCATATCTAACATATCTGAGGCTACATAGCAAGATGCATTGTACTAAATGGCTAAATATGCAACCCTAGACCACACACCAACAAGGAAGGGATGTGTGGTTCTAGGCCTAGGAGTGCCACACTTTGCCATACAATGTTGCCAAACTTGCCAAAGGGTTAGTTCTTCAAAACGAGAGCCACAAGTTGGCACGCCTAAGAGAATCTTGCCACACTTTTTGAGCGTATGTGATGTGGGGCCATAGTGTGGCTTGTCTAAGATGTGGCTTGAACCAAACACACACCTAACCTTAGGTGTGGCAACCTTTCACAAACGTAGTCTCAAACCAAGAGTGTTACCCTAATATTCTGATGGTGTCAAGATATACATAGAAGAGCAACATGAACATGGTAATTAAGAACTCTGGAGCCTTCTTTTTACTCCCCATAATGAGTTGTATTAGATGACAATGTTTGAATCTTTTTTCCTTTGCAGTGGTTCCCAAAGCAGTTTACTCAAAACTACCTCTCAAACTATAATGATTGGTGGGCATGCAAAGGTTAAAGTATTTCTACCAGAATACCATGACTATCTAGATGTGTTCATGAAGACAGTGAAGGATGGGCGGTCGGCCATCACAAGGGGTTAGACTAGAGTCATGCGTGCCTTCTGCATGGAGGAGGGCATAATATGGGCATTCTGCTTCAGCTTGTTGAGCAACCAGAATGTCTTTCGCCTCTTTCTTTACAGTCTTTAATAGTACAAGTATACACCTATGGTTCATCATTTTTTATTTGGTGCTTATGTAATTCTTGAACATATGAACCTGTGAATCAAATATTGCGCTGGTTGTTTGAATCTGATGGATCTGAATAAAGCTATAGCCAACGACTTTCAAATTCAAATTCGGTACAATTTTAAATAGCAGCGATTCAATTAGGGTCGAAATATGTTGTGCAGGTTGTTATGGCGAACACGGTCTGTAAAGTACAAATGTGTGTGATATACATCATAATCCGACACAGTTTGTAGAGAGGAAATGTGTGCGACCATGCACAAAGTTGCCGTTTGCGAACGTGTGTGATGTCAGACAATATCGCAAACGGTGCGAGCAAACTAATCATTTGTGATAGTCGTATTATCATACATGGTTTACAATAATGAACTGTTTCGGATGTCGTATCCTTCGTAAACGTTGCACCACATAATAGCGTGTGTTATAGTTATCATGTACGACCCTCGTACGATGATCCGACGTTTCGTAATCCTATCCGACACTCGCACGATGATTAGATAATCTTTTTAATTAGTTATCGCATATGGTTCGGGAAAAGTAAATGTGTGTGATTATCTGCTTATTATACACGTTATATAATTGTGAACTATTTGTGATGGTCCACGCATCGTAAATGTAGCATCACAAAATACCGGCTGCGATGGTAATGCTAGCACACACGAGTAGCAAGGATGGAGCGTTGGGATATTCAAGATATCAGAAATAGTTTTATAGGGACAACTGTATGCATCATGCCCCTCTATACCCAACGATTGCTGAGTCGTGTGGGAAGGACCCATCTATCGCACACACTCACTTGACGACAGTTTAAAATACCATTGTGAAAAGGGGTTAAAAACCATTTGTATAACACCTCGTTGTATCAGTGACACCGGCCACTGACCCATGCATGCACGCATCACACCCAAAGCTAGATACACACACGCACGCCCTACCGGCCTGAACTCTCGCCCACTAACTAACACTAGTAGGAAAAGGGGATTTTACCGCGGTTTGTAAGGGCCTTTTGTCCCGGTTTTCGAATCGGGACTAAAGGGTCGTTACTAAAGCCCTAACCCTTTAGTCTCGGTTCTTACACGAACCGGGACAGAAGGTCCTCCACGTGGCCGCTGCTGCCAGCCCAGGCAGGGGGGCCTTTGGTCTCGGTTGGTGCCACCAACCGGGACCAATAGGCATGGCCTTTTGTCCCGGTTGGTGACACCAACCGGGACCAATAGGCATCCACGCGTCAGCATTTCAGGGGCTGGGTTTTTTTTGAAAGGGGGGAGGTTGGGGGGTTTTGGGGGGTTAATTTAGGTGTTTCATATATTGTGTTAGCTAGCTAATTAATAGAGAGAAGTGTCCTTTCTTATCTCCGTGCTTGGTCGACGCTGCGTACTATATACGTATGGAGAGGACTAGACATGCTAGCTAGTAAGCAAATGAAAGAAACAGAAGATCGTCATGAACATATGGATACAGTGTTGGAAATATGCCCTAGAGGCAATAATAAAATAGTTATTATTATATTTCCTTGTTCATGATAATTGTCTATTGTTCATGCTATAATTGTGTTATCCGGAAATCGTAATACATGTGTGAATACATAGACCACAACATGTCCCTAGTGAGCCTCTAGTTGACTAGCTCGTTGATCAACAGATAGTCATGGTTTCCTGACTATGGACATTGGATGTCATTGATAACGGGATCACATCATTAGGAGAATGATGTGATGGACAAGACCCAATCCTAAGCATAGCACAAAGATCGTGTAGTTCGTTTGCTAGAGCTTTTCCAATGTCAAGTATCATTTCCTTAGACCATGAGATCGTGTAACTCCCGGATACCGTAGGAGTGCTTTGGGTGCACCAAACGTCACAACGTAACTGGGTGACTATAAAGGTACACTACAGGTATCTCTGAAAGTGTCTGTTGGGTTGACACGGATCAAGACTGGGATTTGTCACTCCGTATGACGGAGAGGTATCTCTAGGCCCACTCGGTAATGCATCATCATAATGAGCTCAAAGTGATCAAGTGGTTGGTCACGGGATCATGCATTACGGTACGAGTAAAGTGACTTGCCGGTAACGAGATTGAACAAGGTATTGGGATACCGACGATCGAATCTCGGGCAAGTAACGTACCGATTGACAAAGGGAATTGTATATGGGATTGATTGAATCCTCGACATCGTGGTTCATCCGATGAGATCATCGTGGAACATGTGGGAGCCAACATGGGTATCCAGAACCCGCTGTTGGTTATTGACCGGAGAGTCGTCTCGGTCATGTCTGCATGTCTCCCGAACCCGTAGGATCTACACACTTAAGGTTCGGTGACGCTAGGGTTGTAGAGATACTAGTATGCGGTAACCCGAAAGTTGTTTGGAGTCCCGGATGAGATCCCGGACGTCACGAGGAGTTCCGGAATGGTCCGAAGGTGAAGAATGATACATAGGAAGTCCAGTGTCGGCCACCGGGAAAGTTTCGGGGGTCACCGGTATTGTACCGGGACCACCGGAAGGGTCCCGGGGGTCCACTGGGTGGGGCCACCTATCCCGGAGGGCCCCATGGGCTGAAGTGGGATGGGAACCAGCCCCTGGTGGGCTGGTGCGCCCCCCTTGGGCCTCCCCCTACGCCTAGGGTTGGGAACCCTAGGGGTGGGGGGCGCCCCACTTCTCCTTCTCCGAGAGATTGGTCGAACAACAAGTTCTCGTATATCTATCTGACACTACCGGCTACATATATACAATAATTATCTCTTACAATATAATCTCCTAATTAAATTGTAAGAACACAGGGTCCACATAGTATTCTCCGTTTTCAGCGATCACGTGGTCAAGGAAGAATGCCGCCAATTCCTCTTGAATTCCTCGCATACGATCTGGTGCTAGGAGTTCATCACGCATCTGAAAGATCTAATTTGAAGAAGGGGGTCAATACATACACACACACACACACACACACACACATATATATATATATGAATAAATGAAACTCGACATAAATTGTCGTGGTATTTCTCACGGGGTGCTTGCGAGTCGACAGATGCCACAAGGGCTTAGTGTGTGGGTAGGACTGCTGCTGATAGGACCGGGAGCGGGTATGCGAGTAGCACGCGGTGGTTTACCCAGGTTCGGGGCTCTCCGGAGAGATAATACCCCTACTCCTGCATGTCTGAGTATATATATCTGAGGTGTACATCGGGCAATACAAAGCACTCCTGGAGCTGTATCTGGGATTAGCGCCATAGGCATCTGATCCGGTAAATGCCTATACGAGGCACGCTAATGGCCGGCCATGCTCATGGCCGTGAGCACATGTGCCCGGGTGAATGGATGGATGGATGGATAGCTAGCTTGCTTGCTAGCTTGTGTGTGTGCGTGAGTGGCCATCCTCCTGGATGGATGGATGGATCTCATATATATAGTGGGAGTTGGCTTAGGATGTAAGCCATGTAGGCATGGTAGCTAGCTAGCTAGCTAGTGGCATAGGTAGTGGCGTTGGATGTAAGCTACCTGGGGTAGCTTACATGCCAAGCCTATGTAGGCATGGTGTAGCGGCATGGCACACGTCATGCATGTCCCCTGGGGTACTTTATAAATCAGTACCCAGGGGACACGGTACACTGTAGATGATGGCACCGCAGTACGGTTGTCTCGTCGATGTCGGGTCGGGCTGCAGTCGGCAGCCGACTGGTTGGCGTAGTCGGCGGCCGGCAGGTTGGCGTAGTCAGCGGCCGGCAGTCGGCAGCCGGCCGGGTAGTGCAGTCGGACGGGGAGCCGGCAGGAGCGGGCGGGCAGTCGGACTGAGGGGCTTTGCTAGCCCCGATGTCTTGAAATATCGTCTCACCGTCTTCGGGGTATCCGTGTCCCATTACACCGACAGTAGCCCCCGAGCCTCCGGGCAACTTGGCAAAGTTGGGCGGAGGTTTTTTGGCAAATGTTCATGAAAATAATCATAAAGAAGGACAGAGTTAGTCCATGCAGATATATCGAATGCTTGCTTTTATCATTGCAAGTTTTATGCGGAGGGTGCCGACTCGGTTTTGTCCGAGCCCCCTTAATCTTTTTCGTGTTCCCTCCGCTTTTTGGCTTGTGCTCTTGCTTGCCGGACAGCCGCTCTGCGGTCTGTGGCTGAGAGTGGGCCGCGAAGTGGAGTGTACAGTACTCAGAGTCTGGGAGCAGATTCAACCGAGTAGATACTTGTAAAGGAAAATGATCGGGTCGCCCAAACGTTTTTCTTCCCGGACGTTTTTCGCGTGGGTGGCCTCCAGCGTTCACTCTTGCTAGTCGGCAGCCGCCTGCGGTCTGTGACAAAGAGTGGGCCTTTGGTACCGCGCACGGTACTAAGCCGTCTGCGGGAACTAACGTCTCAGGCCAAGCGGCCAGCCCCTGGGCCAACTCTGGCTGGCGCCGGGGCAAACAGTGATGCTACTGTAATAAAATGCGGAGGCAGCCCTCGAGCAACGCTCGGGGTTATCCGTGCTTGCGTAGTGAAAAACTATGCGGGTGAGGAGCTCACATTGATTTTCGTGTAGTCGCGGTCGTCGAAGATAGCTGGCGCGACTCGGTGTTCGCGGAGTGCGCCGGCGCACCCGCTGGGTGTAGGGCCGACTGCTGAGCAGTCGGGCCGGATCTTCCGGCAACTGTTGTGTCTTCTTTCCCGCGGGGGCGCGTCAGCGCACCCGCTGGGTGTAGCCCCCGAGATTCGGGCCGACTGCTGAGTAGTCGGGCCGGATCTTCCGGCGACTACCTTGTCTCTATCTCTCGCGGGGGCGCGTCAGCGCACCCGCTGGGTGTAGCCCCCGAGATTCGGGCCGACTGCTGAGCAGTCGGGCCGGATCTTCCGGCAACTACTTGGTCTTCATCTCTCGCGGGGGCGCGTCAGCGCACCCGCTGGGTGTAGCCCCCGAGATTCGGGCCGACTGCTGAGCAGTCGGGCCGGATCTTCCGGCAACTACTTGGTCTTCTTTTCTCTTCGCGGGGGCGCGTCAGCGCACCCGCTGGGTGTGTCGTCGGAGTAGGAGGCGGTCCAGCCGGCTGGCACAGCCGGCAGTGAGGGTCACGACTGACCGTCCGAGTGGCGAAGCAGGCGGACGGGTCATCCGGACAGGTTTTTCTTTTTTCTCTGAAGCAAGCCGGCCTGACTTTTTCTCTAGCTGGCATTTCACACTCCTTTTTTTTGGTCAAGCCGGCGACATGCAGTCGGCCGTTGACTTGGACAGCCGGCCCCCCTTTTTTTATTGCTTCTTTTCTTCAGGCGATCAGCCGTCCTCCCCTAGCCGCCCCCCCTTCCCTGTCTTCTGGGCAGCCGGCCAGCAAAGGCCATGGCCGAGGCGGGAGGCGGCCGTCGCAGGCGCGAGTCGGTGCGGGGCTCAGCCGGCCCTCGACTGGCGCGACACAGCCGACCGCGGGGCGCGCAGGCGGAGGAGTCCACGAGGCGGGGCCGGGCCTGGAGCAGCGGGCACGCCTGCGGTCGAGGCAGGGCAGACGGACGGCGGCAGGCGCGAGGCGCAGCCGGGTTGGCGGAGGAGGAGGAGGCCGCAAGGGGCGGGGCCGGGCCTGGAGCAGCCCGCGGGTGGAGCCGGCGTGCCGAGTGGGCAGGAAGCCGGCAGGCCGGGTGAGAGGCGAAGTCGGACCCGGCGCGGGGAAGCGGCGGGAAGGCCGGACCTGGCGCGGGGAGGCGGCGGGGAGGCCGGACCCGGCGCGGGGAGGCGGCGCGGAGGCCGGACCCGGCGCGGGAGGCCGCGGGGAGGCCGGACCCGACGCGGGGAGGCGGCGCGGAGGCCGGACCCAGCGCGGGGAGCACGGTGGAGCCGGCGCGGGAGCAGCCGACGAGGGCACGAGCCGGCCCGTTGCCGAGGTGGAGCAGGCGGCCGGCGTAGGACCAAGAGGAGCCGGAGCCGGCCTGGGCGAAGCCGGTGGGCGTGGCGGGAGGCGGCGCAGAAGCTGGCAGGCCGGCATGGAAGGCGGCAGCGGCAGCTCGGCCTGCGCGGGACGCGGAGCCGGCGAGAGGAGCCGGCGCGCGGGAGTCGGCAGCAGCGACCCGGCGGACAGGCTCATGTGAAACCGGACGCGGGTCGGTTGGTGAGGGGCAGCAGCGGGGCGGGAGCCATGGGCGGCGCGGCACGGTGTGGACGAAGCCGGCCGGTGATGGGGGTTCGCCTTGCCGGAGCGGCAGACGACACCACACGCGAGGAGGAGTCGGCGCGCGGTCGCGGAGGTGCGGGTGCTCAGCGGAGATGGACGAGGCGAGCCGGGGCCGGTCGGGGCGGAGCCATAGGCGCACGGGGGCAGCCGGACCGGGTGCAGCGCGGGAGGAGCTGGACCCGGATGGCACGACGGCGCGGAGGACGCGGGCTGCACAGCCGCGGACCGGGGCGGTCTTGCGTGATGAAGAAGGGAGCCGCCGAGGGCGGCCGGAGAGGCACGCCCGGGCGCAAAGCGAGCCGGCGGAGCGCGGTTGTGGCGCAGGAAATAGAGGCGAGCCGGCAGGGCCGTGCACCCGCGCGAGTGGAGAAGAACAGAGGCGCGCGTCATGTGCCGCAGCATGCCATGAGTGGTGCTAGCTAGCTATGCCAGCCTACGCAGCCGAATCCATCGGCTTTGCTGGCCAGCTAGCTAGCTTAGGCCCAAACGCGTACACGTACAGGGACAGAGGAGCTCGGGATAGCCGTGGAGCAGGGCGAAGCCGTGAGCGCGCAGACCGAAGACAGACGACGACGCGCCGCCCCGCGCGGCTGCACCAGGGGCATGCTGATGTCGAGCCCCCGAGCGCCACCGGAGAGACGATGGCGGCGCTGCGGTGACGATGCAGATAGTGAGGCCGACGGCGAGGACACGCCGCCCCTCACGGCCACTCCAAGGCTGGGTCGAAGTCAAGCCCCCAAGTGCCACCGGAGAGACGGCGCGACGCCGCAGCGGTGAGGACGAAGGGGCCGACGGCGAGGACACGCCACCCCTCACGGTCGCTCCGGGGGCGGGTCGATGTCGAGCCCCCAAGCGCTACCGGAGAGACGGCGCGACGCCGCGGCGGTGAAGACGAAGACGGTCCCGCCCGGACAGCGAAACCAGCAGCAGCGCGGTAGCATAGTAGTAGTACCGCCCCACGGTGGGCACCAACTGTCGTGGTATTTCTCACGGGGTGCTTGCGAGTCGACAGATGCCACAAGGGCTTAGTGTGTGGGTAGGACTGCTGCTGATAGGACCGGGAGCGGGTATGCGAGTAGCACGCGGTGGTTTACCCAGGTTCGGGGCTCTCCGGAGAGATAATACCCCTACTCCTGCATGTCTGAGTATATATATATCTGAGGTGTACATCGGGCAGTACAAGGCGCTCCTGGAGCTGTATCTGGGATTACCGCCATAGGCATCTGATCCGGTAAATGCCTATACGAGGCATGCTAATGGCCGCCATGCTCATGGCCGTGAGCACATGTGCCCGGGTGAATGGATGGATGGATGGATAGCTAGCTTGCTTGCTAGCTTGTGTGTGTGCGTGAGTGGCCATCCTCCTGGATGGATGGATGGATCTCATATATATAGTGGGAGTTGGCTTAGGATGTAAGCCATGTAGGCATGGTAGCTAGCTAGCTAGCTAGTGGCATAGGTAGTGGCGTTGGATGTAAGCTACTGTTGGGGAACGCAGTAATTTCAAAAAAATTCCTACGCACACGCAAGATCATGGTGATGCACAGCAACGAGAGGGGAGAGTGTTGTCTACGTACCAACGCAGACCGACTGCGGAAGCGATCACACAACGTAGAGGAAGTAGTCGTACGTCTTCTTCCGATCCGACCGATCCAAGCACCGTTACTCCGGCACCTCCGAGTTCTTAGCACACGTTCAGCTCGATGACGATCCCCGGGCTCCGATCCAGCAAAGCTTCGGGGAGGAGTTCCGTCAGCACGATGGCGTGGTGACGATCTTGATGTACTACCGATGCAGGGCTTCGCCTAAGCAATACAACGGTACGATCGAGGTGGAATTTGGTGGCAGGGGGCACCGCACACGGCTAAGGAACGATCTCAAGGATCAAGTTGTGTGTCTATGGGGTGCCCCTGCCCCCGTATATAAAGGACCAGGGGCAGGGGGGTCGGCCGGCTAGGAGGGAGGCGCAGGGAGGAGTCCCACTCCTACCGGGAGTAGGACTCCTTCCCCCAAATCCTATTCCTAATAGGACTCTTCGGGAGAAAGAGAAGAGAGGGGGGCCGGCCCCTTCTCCTAGTCCTAATAGGACTAGGGAAGGGGGGTTCGGCCGGCTAGCCTGTGGGCTGCCCCTTCTCTCTTTTCCACTAAGGCCCAATAGGCCCATTTGCCTCCCGGGGGGTTCCGGTAACCCTCCCGGTAGTCCGGTAAAATCCCGATTTCACCCGGAACACTTCCGGTGCCCAAACATAGGCTTCCAATATATCAATCTTTACGTCTCGACCATTTCGAGACTCCTCGTCATGTTCGTGATCTCATCCGGGACTCCGAACAACCTTCGGTACATCAAAATGCATAAACTCATAATAACTGTCATCGTAACGTTAAGCGTGCGGACCCTACGGTTCGAGAACAATGTAGACATGACCGAGACACGTCTCCGGTCAATAACCAATAGCGGGACCTGGATGCCCATATTGGCTCCTACATATTCTACGAAGATCTTTATCGGTCAGACCGCATAACAACATACGTTGTTCCCTTTGTCATCGGTATGTTACTTGCCCGAGATTCGATCGTCGGTATCCAATACCTAGTTCAATCTCGTTACCGGCAAGTCTCTTTACTCATTCCGTAATACATCATCTCACAACTAACATATTAGTTGCAGTGCTTGCAAGGCTTATGTGATGTGCATTACCGAGAGGGCCCAGAGATACCTCTCCGACAATCGGAGTGACAAACCCTAATCTCGAAATACGCCAACCCAACATCTACCATTGGAGACACCTGTAATACTCCTTTATAATCACCCAGTTACGTTGTGACGTTTGGTAGTACCCAAAGTGTTCCTCCGGTAAACGGGAGTTGCATAATCTCATAGTTATAGGAACATGTATAAGTCATGAAGAAAGCAATAGCAACATACTAAACGATCGGGTGCTAAGCTAATGGAATGGGTCATGTCAATCATATCATTCTACTAATGATGTGACCTCGTTAATCAAATAACAACTCTTTGTTCATGGTTAGGAAACATAACCATCTTTGATTAACGAGCTAGTCAAGTAGAGGCATACTAGTGACACTCTGTTGGTCTATGTATTCACACATGTATTATGTTTCCGGTTAATACAATTCTAGCATGAATAATAAACATTTATCATGATACAAGGAAATAAATAATAACTTTATTATTGCCTCTAGGGCATATTTCCTTCAGTCTCCCACTTGCACTAGAGTCAATAATCTAGATTACACTGCAATGATTCTAACACCCATGGAGCCTTGGTGCTGATCATGTTTTGCTCGTGGAAGAGGCTTAGTCAACGGGTCTGCAACATTCAGATCCGTATGTATCTTGCAAATCTCTATGTCTCCCACCTGGACTAAATCCCGGATGGAGTTGAAGCGTCTCTTGATGTGTTTGGTTCTTTTGTGAAATCTGGATTCCTTTGCCAAGGCAATTGCACCAGTATTGTCACAGAAGATTTTCATTGGACCCGATGCACTAGGTATGACACCTAGATCAGATATGAACTCCTTCATCCAGACTCCTTCGTTTGCTGCTTCCGAAGCAGCTATGTACTCCGCTTCACATGTAGATCCTGCTACGACGCTTTGTTTAGAACTGCACCAACTGACAGCTCCACCGTTTAAAGTAAACACGTATCCGGTTTGCGATTTAGAATCGTCCGGATCAGTGTCAAAGCTTGCATCAACGTAACCTTTTACGGTGAGCTCTTTGTCACCTCCATATACGAGAAACATATCCTTAGTCCTTTTCAGGTATTTCAGGATGTTCTTGACCGCTGTCCAGTGATCCATTCCTGGATTACTTTGGTACCTCCCTGCTAAACTTATAGCAAGGCACACATCAGGTCTGGTACACAGCATTGCATACATGATAGAGCCTATGGCTGAAGCATAGGGAATATCTTTCATTTTCTCTCTATCTTCTGCAGTGGTCGGGCATTGAGTCTTACTCAACTTCACACCTTGTAGCACAGGCAAGAACCCTTTCTTTGCTTGATCCATTTTGAACTTCTTCAAAATTTTGTCAAGGTATGTGCATTGTGAAAGTCCAATTAAGCGTTTTGATCTATCTCTATAGATCTTTATGCCTAATATGTAAGCAGCTTCCCCGAGGTCTTTCATCGAAAAACTTTTATTCAAGTATCCCTTTATGCTATCCAGAAATTCTATATCATTTCCAATCAGCAATATGTCATCCACATATAATATCAGAAATGCTACAGAGCTCCCACTCACTTTCTTGTAAATACAGGCTTCTCCAAAAGTCTGTATAAAGCCAAATGCTTTGATCACACTATCAAAGTGTTTATTCCAACTCCGAGATGCTTGCACCAGTCCATAAATGGATCGCTGGAGTTTGCATACTTTGTTAGCTCCCTTCGGATCAACAAAACCTTCTGGTTGTATCATATACAACTCTTCTTCCAGAAATCCATTCAGGAATGCAGTTTTGACATCCATCTGCCATATTTCATAATCATAAAATGCGGCAATTGCTAACATAATTCTGACGGACTTAAGCATCGCTACGGGTGAGAAGGTCTCATCGTAGTCAACCCCTTGAACTTGTCGAAAACCTTTCGCGACAAGTCGAGCTTTATAGACAGTAATATTACCGTCAGCGTCAGTCTTCTTCTTGAAGATCCATTTATTCTCAATTGCTTGCCGATCATCGGGCAAGTCAACCAAAGTCCATACTTTGTTTTCATACATGGATCCCATCTCAGATTTCATGGCTTCAAGCCACTTTGCGGAATCTGGGCTCACCATCGCTTCTTCATAGTTCGTAGGTTCATCATGATCTAGTAGCATGACTTCCAGAACTGGATTACCGTACCACTCTGGTGCGGATCTCACTCTGGTTGATCTACGTGGTTCAGTAGTATCTTGTCCTGAAGCTTCATGATCATCATCATCAGCTTCCTCACTGATTGGTATAGGTGTCGCAGAAATAGTTTTCTGTGATGTACTATTTTCCAATAAGGGAGCAGGTACAGTTACCTCGTCAAGTTCTACTTTCCTCCCACTCACTTCTTTCGAGAGAAACTCCTTCTCTAGAAAGTTTCCGAATTTAGCAACAAAAGTCTTGCCTTCGGATCTTTGATAGAAGGTGTATCCAATAGTTTCCTTTGGATATCCTATGAAGACACATTTCTCCGATTTGGGTTCGAGCTTATCAGGTTGAAGCTTTTTCACATAAGCATCGCAGCCCCAAACTTTAAGAAACGACAACTTTGGTTTCTTGCCAAACCATAGTTCATAAGGCGTCGTCTCAACGGATTTTGATGGTGCCCTATTTAACGTGAATGCGGCCGTCTCTAAAGCATAACCCCAAAACGATAGCGGTAAATCAGTAAGAGACATCATAGATCGCACCATATCTAGTAAAGTACGATTACGACGTTCGGACACACCATTACGCTGTGGTGTTCCAGGTGGCGTGAGTTGCGAAACTATTCCACAATTTTTCAAATGTATACCAAACTCGTAACTCAAATATTCTCCTCCACGATCAGATCGTAGAAACTTTATTTTCTTGTTACGATGATTTTCAACCTCACTCTGAAATTCCTTGAACTTTTCAAATGTTTCAGACTTATGTTTCATTAAGTAGATATACCCATATCTGCTTAAATCATCTGTGAAGGTGAGAAAATAACGATATCCGCCATGAGCCTCAATATTCATCGGACCACATACATCGGTATGTATGATTTCCAATATATCTGTTGCTCTCTCCATAGTACCGGAGAACGGTGTTTTAGTCATCTTGCCTATGAGGCACGGTTCGCAAGTACCAAGTGATTCATAATCAAGTGGTTCTAAAAGCCCATCAGTATGGAGTTTCTTCATGCGCTTTACACCGATATGACCTAAACGGCAGTGCCACAAATAAGTTGCACTATCATTATCAACTCTGCATCTTTTGGCTTCAACATTATGAATATGTGTAGTACTACTATCGAGATTCAATAAGAATAGACCACTCTTCAAGGGTGCATGACCATAAAAGATACTATTCATACAGATAGAACAACCATTATTCTCCGATTTAAATGAATAACCGTCTCGCATCAAACAAGATCCAGATATAATGTTCATGCTCAACGCTGGCACCAAATAACAATTATTTAGGTCTAATATTAATCCCGAAGGTAGATGTAGAGGTAGCGTGCCGATCGCGATCACATCGACTTTGGAACCGTTTCCCACGCGCATCGTCACCTCGTCCTTTGCAAGTGTCCACTTATTCTGTAGTCCCTGTTTCGAGTTGCAAATATTAGCAACAGAACCAGTATCAAATACCCAGGTGCTACTGCGAGCATTAGTAAGGTACACATCAATAACATGTATATCATATATACCTTTGTTCACCTTGCCATCCTTCTTATCCGCCAAATACTTGGGGCAGTTCCGCTTCCAGTGACCAGTCTGCTTGCAGTAGAAGCACTCAGTTTCAGGCTTAGGTCCAGACTTGGGTTTCTTCTCCTGAGCAGCAACTTGCTTGCTGTTCTTCTTGAAGTTTCCCTTCTTCTTCCCTTTGCCCTTTTTCTTGAAACTAGTGGTTTTGCTAACCATCAACACTTGATGCTCCTTCTTGATTTCTACCTCCGCAGCTTTTAGCATTGCGAAGAGCTCGGGAATAGTCTTGTTCATCCCTTGCATATTATAGTTCATCACGAAGCTCTTGTAGCTTGGTGGCAGTGATTGGAGAATTCTGTCAATGACGCAGTCATCTGGAAGATTAACTCCCATCTGAATCAAGTGATTATTATACCCAGACATTTTGAGTATATGCTCACTGACAGAACTGTTCTCCTCCATCTTGCAGCTATAGAACTTATTGGAGACTTCATATCTCTCAATTCGGGCATTTGCTTGAAATATTAACTTCAACTCCTGGAACATCTCATATGCTCCATGAAGTTCAAAACGTCGTTGAAGTCCCGATTCTAAGCCGTAAAGCATGGCACACTGAACTATCGAGTAGTCATCAGCTTTGCTCTGCCAGATGTTCATAACATCTGGCGTTGCTCCAGCAGCAGGCCTGTCACCCAGCGGTGCTTACAGGACGTAATTCTTCTGTGCAGCAATGAGGATAATCCTCAGGTTACGGACCCAGTCCGTGTAATTGCTACCATCATCTTTCAACTTTGCTTTCTCAAGGAACGCATTAAAATTCAACGGAACAACAGCACGAGCCATCTATCTACAATCAACATAAACAAGCAAGATACTATCAGGTACTAAGTTCATGATAAGTTTAAGTTCAGTTAATCAAATTACTTAGGAACTCCCACTTTAGATAGACATCCCTCTAATCTTCTAAGTGATCACGTGATCCAAATCAACTAAACCATAACCGATCATCACGTGAGATGGAGTAGTTTTCAATGGTGAACATCAATATGTTGATCATATCTACTATATGATTCACGCTCGACCTTTCGGTCTCTGTGTTCCGAGGCCATATCTGTATATGCTTGGCTCGTCAAGTATAACCTGAGTATTCCGCGTGTGCAACTGTTTTGCACCCGTTGTATTTGAACGTAGAGCCTATCACACCCGATCATCACGTGGTGTCTCAGCACGAAGAACTTTTGCAACGGTGCATACTTAGGGAGAACACTTCTTGATAATTTAGTGAGAGATCATCTTATAATGCTACCGTCAATCAAAGCAAGATAAGATGCATAAAAGATAAACATCACATGCAATCAATATAAGTTATATGATATGGCCATCATCGTCTTGTGCTTGTGATCTCCATCTCCGAAGCACCGTCATGATCACCATCGTCACCGGCGCGACACCTTGATCTCCATCGTAGCATCGTTGTCGTCTCGCCAATCTTATGCTTCCACGACTATCACTACCGCTTAGTAATAAAGTAAAGCATTACATCGCGATTGCATTGCATACAATAAAGCGACAACCATATGGCTCCTGCCAGTTGCCGATAACTCGGTTACAAAACATGATCATCTCATACAATAAAATCATCATCATGCCTTGACTATATCACATCACAACATGCCCTGCAAAAACAAGTTAGACGTCCTCTACTTTGTTGTTGCAAGTTTTACGTGGCTGCTACGGGCTTAAGTAAGAACTCATCTCACCTACGCATCAAAACCACAACGATAGTTCGTCAAATAGACTCCGTTTTAACCTTCTCAAGGACCGGGCGTAGTCACACTTGGTTCAACTAAAGTTGGAGAGACAGTCTTCCGCAAGCCATCTATGTGCAAAGCACGTCGAGGGAACCGGTCTCGCATAAGAGTATGCGTAAGGTTGGTCCGGATCGTCTCACCCAACAATACCGCCGAACCAAAGTATGACATGCTGGTAGGCAGTATGACTTGTATCGCCCACAACTCACTTGTGTTCTACTCGTGCATATAACATCAAACCATAAAACCTAGGCTCTGATACCACTGTTGGGGAACGCAGTAATTTCAAAAAATTTCCTACGCACACGCAAGATCATGGTGATGCACAGCAACGAGAGGGGAGAGTGTTGTCTACGTACCAACGCAGACCGACTGCGGAAGCGATCACACAACATAGAGGAAGTAGTCGTACGTCTTCTTCCGATCCGACCGATCCAAGCACCGTTACTCCGGCACCTCCGAGTTCTTAGCACACGTTCAGCTCGATGACGATCCCCGGGCTCCGATCCAGCAAAGCTTCGGGGAGGAGTTCCGTCAGCACGACGGCGTGGTGACGATCTTGATGTACTACCGATGCAGGGCTTCGCCTAAGCAATACAACGGTACGATCGAGGTGGAATTTGGTGGCAGGGGGCACCGCACACGGCTAAGGAACGATCTCAAGGATCAAGTTGTGTGTCTATGGGGTGCCCCCTGCAACCGTATATAAAGGACCAGGGGCAGGGGGGTCGGCCGGCTAGGAGGGAGGCGCAGGGAGGAGTCCCACTCCTACCGGGAGTAGGACTCCTTCCCCCAAATCCTATTCCTAATAGGACTCTTCGGGAGAAAGAGAAGAGAGGGGGGCCGGCCCCTTCTCCTAGTCCTAATAGGACTAGGGAAGGGGGGTTCGGCCGGCTAGCCTGTGGGCTGCCCCTTCTCTCTTTTCCACTAAGGCCCAATAGGCCCATTTGCCTCCCGGGGGGTTCCGGTAACCCTTCCGGTAGTCCGGTAAAATCCCGATTTCACCCGGAACACTTCCGGTGCCCAAACATAGGCTTCCAATATATCAATCTTTACGTCTCGACCATTTCGAGACTCCTCGTCATGTCCATGATCTCATCCGGGACTCCGAACAACCTTCGGTACATCAAAATGCATAAACTCATAATAACTGTCATCGTAACATTAAGCGTGCGGACCCTACGGTTCGAGAACAATGTAGACATGACCGAGACACGTCTCCGGTCAATAACCAATAGCGGGACCTGGATGCCCATATTAGCTCCTACATATTCTACGAAGATCTTTATCGGTCAGACCGCATAACAACATACGTTGTTCCCTTTGTCATCGGTATGTTACTTGCCCGAGATTCGATCGTCGGTATCCAATACCTAGTTCAATCTCGTTACCGGCAAGTCTCTTTACTCGTTCCGTAATACATCATCTCACAACTAACATATTAGTTGCAGTGCTTGCAAGGCTTATGTGATGTGCATTACCGAGAGGGCCCAGAGATACCTCTCCGACAATCGGAGTGACAAACCCTAATCTCGAAATACGCCAACCCAACATCTACCATTGGAGACACCTGTAATACTCCTTTATAATCACCCAGTTACGTTGTGACGTTTGGTAGTACCCAAAGTGTTCCTCCGGTAAACGGGAGTTGCATAATCTCATAGTTATAGGAACATGTATAAGTCATGAAGAAAGCAATAGCAACATACTAAACGATCGGGTGCTAAGCTAATGGAATGGGTCATGTCAATCAGATCATTCTACTAATGATGTGACCTCGTTAATCAAATAACAACTCTTTGTTCATGGTTAGGAAACATAACCATCTTTGATTAACGAGCTAGTCAAGTAGAGGCATACTAGTGACACTCTGTTGGTCTATGTATTCACACATGTATTATGTTTCCGGTTAATACAATTCTAGCATGAATAATAAACATTTATCATGATACAAGGAAATAAATAATAACTTTATTATTGCCTCTAGGGCATATTTCCTTCAGCTACCTGGGGTAGCTTACATGCCAAGCCTATGTAGGCATGGTGTAGCGGCATGGCACACGTCATGCATGTCCCCTGGGGTACTTTATAAATCAGTACCCAGGGGACACGGTACACTGTAGATGATGGCACCGCAGTACGGTTGTCTCGTCGATGTCGGGTCGGGCTGCAGTCGGCGGCCGGCAGGTTGGCGTAGTCGGCGGCCGGTAGTCGGCAGCCGGCCGGGTAGTGCAGTCGGACGGGGAGCCGGCAGGAGCGGCCGGGCAGTCGGACTGAGGGGCTTTGCTAGCCCCAATGTCTTGAAATATCGTCTCACCGTCTTCGGGGTATCCGTGTCCCATTACACCGACACAAATGATGGTAATAAAATAAAATTGTGAATATTATTGCTTACGCACTTCATATTGTTCGTCAGAGTAGCCCCGCTCACAGGTCGTGTGGCGGATAGACTCGCAAACGTAGTATCCACAGAAATCATTCCCTTGTTCTTTCCACAATCACTTTACAAGAAATAGAGGTCAATCTAACTGATAAGTAAACATGCTAAATGGTATTGATGAAACTAGCGCTTGAATCACTAGGAGATGTGCAGAACAAGCTATTATAGTACTTACTTTCGGGTGTCTAAATTGCAGCTTCTTCGGCAGTCCCGGAGCTTTTGTGGTGAATTTTCTCCAAACCATGCCAGACAAAGAAAACAATTACTTGATATCAGGAAATGAACAAAGTTGCTGATATGGTGGATAATGATCGATTTAACTTACTTCTCGAGCATTTGAGTCATGTTCGCATAGTCCTGGGGATCTTTTCGTCTCGAGTCTAGGACGGTTACTACTCCCTGCTCAAGCTTAATCTCTAGGAGAATATAGTGGAAGCTGCGCATGCATGCATAAGTCATCAATTACATTACCATAACCTGGACTAATAAGGGAAACCGAATATGCACAAGACAGTAACACTCACTTGAAGTTGTAAGGAAAGAGTATTATATCTTTGTTTTGATTTAATACCAACGATCGTAGCAAGTTGGCCTCGGCTTCTTTGGCATGTTTTTCAACCGTATATGCATCTATGAGATTTGTGTTAATGAACCCAATATCACCGATTTGTCTTTTCTTCAATTCGGCGATCTTCAATCTGCATAATATAGTGAGGATAATTATAACTACATGCAATGAAAGAGCTGACCTATATAGAGAGACTTAATGACAGAAGTAGTACTACTTACAGACAGTAGCAAGTGATCGTTGTTTTATCGAGGGCCTTTTGATTGAAAAACTGGAAGAAATCCTCAAATGGAACATTCAGCAGTTCAATTCCAACGAGGTCATGCTCCGGTTTAACTCTCAGCGTCAAAGTATTCATCCCATCAGACTCTCTGCAGGTTTTCATGTACCAATCATGTAATCTTCGCATTATCGTTGTTAGAGATCTTTCATCTTTGACGAGAGGCTTCCCGTAATGGTATTTGTGTTCATCCACCTCCATGATTTCATAATGTACATCGTCGGGCAGGTAATCTCCAAGATTGCTATAACCGGCCACCATCCTCGGATCATTAGCGACGATGTCTTTTGACACCTTGAGCGGGGGGCACGATTGGTTCGCTTGTTCGCCGAGCTGGGCAATTTTTTCCCAGCTCGTCGTTCTTTTAACCTTTGATCACTGACAGTACTTCCCGATCGCTCCGCTTCGGCATATGTCTTTGCAAGAATGCGCTCATAGTTGCCTCTCGGCGGAGACTTTGGTGGTTTTGTCAGGGCAGCCAGAGTGCGCTTTGCTTTCACCGGATCTACCTTCTCCTCCGGAGGTGGATGTTTCTTTGCTTTCACCCCTTCAAAGAAGTTTGTCACTTCGGCTCGCACGATCTTCCTGGTTTCCTCCTCGGTCCTCTCGTATAGTAACT
This sequence comes from Triticum monococcum, assembly GCA_034509565.1. Classification (NCBI taxonomy): domain Eukaryota; kingdom Viridiplantae; phylum Streptophyta; class Magnoliopsida; order Poales; family Poaceae; genus Triticum; species Triticum monococcum. The sequence goes on along the minus strand of CM067847.1, from coordinate 5,319,901 downwards.
TCTCTGGAGTCTTCAGAGAAGGACCGAATCTGTATTGCCTCCCGCCTCTGGCAGCTATACTGCTAGACGCCGGCAGAGCAGACGGAGCGGCCGCGGCTGTCTTCTTTCCTTACTTACGAGGCGGAGGAGAAGGACTACGACGCGCCGGAGCAGCCGGAGCGGCGGTGGATCTCTTCCGCCCTTGCTGATGAGGCGGAGAAGGAGGAGGCTGGCTGCTCTGGCGCGCCGGCGCAGGTGGAGAAGGAGGTGGAGTGCCGCCACGCGCCAGAGAAGGAGGCTGAGTGCCCTGATCACTCGCCAGAGGAGGAGGCGGAGGAGGAGGCGGAGTGCCGCCACGCGCCGGAGAAGGAGGCTGAGTGCCCTAATCACTCGCCGGAGGAGGAGGCGGAGGAGGAGGCGGAGTGCCCTTACTCGCCGGAGCCGTCCAGTTCGGAAGGTTGATGGGCTCCTTCAGCCATAGGCATGGAATCTTCAGAGCAGAACCCAGCCGAGTCTCCCCTTCACCCGTAGGGTGGTCAAGCTAGAGGTCCTCAAATCCCTCTGTTATTTCATCCACCATCACCCTAGCATATCCTTCTGGAATCGGGCGGCAGTGGTAGGTTGCGCCGGGTTCAGGAGGTAAAACAGAGCCAACAGCCGCCTTGACTTTGAAGTTCTGCCATTGCGCCATAAGGTGGCAATGTTGAGACTCCGTGATAGCATCCACGGGGTAGCTAGCAGGAGCCGTCAAGACATGCTCCGGCTGAAGCAGCTCGGTGGAAGCCACGCTGCTTCTCCGCTGAGATGACGGCGTAGCTTCGGGGGTAGTTTCGGCATGTCAATTGCCGTCTCGTTCCTCTAGCGCTTGAACCCTTTCGTGCAGCTTCTGAATTTGGATCTGCTCCACTTTTTTCCTCCTCTCCTGGCTTTTGTAACCGCCCGCGTCCGGAAAACCAGCCTTCCACGGAACGGAGCCTGGCGTGCCTCATGTCCGTCCAGGGTGCTCAGGATTCCCGAGGGCCATTGTGAGCTCGTCTTTCTCTCTATCTGGAACGAACGTCCCTTCCTGCGCTACATCGATATATTGCTGAATCTTCTTGACTGGTATTCTCAAAAGCTCGTTTGTCCAAACGCACCTCCCTGATACAGGGTCCAAGGTTCCGCCAGCCCCGAAGAACTGAAGGAAATATGCCCTAGAGGCAATAATAAAGTTATTATTTATTTCCTTATATCATGATAAATGTTTATTATTCATGCTAGAATTGTATTAACCGGAAACATAATACATGTGTGAATACATAGACAAACAGAGTGTCACTAGTATGCCTTTACTTGACTAGCTCGTTAATCAAAGATGGTTAAGTTTCCTAACCATGAACAATGTGTTGTTATTTGATTAACGAGGTCACATCATTAGTTGCATGATCTGATTGACACGACCCATTTCATTAGCTTAGCACCCGATCGTTTAGTATGTTGCTGTTGCTTTCTTCATGACTTATACATGTTCCTATGACTATGAGATTATGCAACTCCCGTTTGCCGGAGGAACACTTTGGGTACTACCAAACGTCACAACGTAACTGGGTGATTATAAAGGAGTACTACAGGTGTCTCCAATGGTAGATGTTGGGTTGGCGTATTTCGAGATTAGGATTTGTCACTCCGATTGTCGGAGAGGTATCTCTGGGCCCTCTCGGTAATACACATTACACAAGCCTTGCAAGCATTGCAACTAATGAGTTAGTTGCGGGATGATGTATTACAGAACGAGTAAAGAGACTTGCCGGTAACGAGATTGAACTAGGTATTGGATACCGACGATCGAATCTCGGGCAAGTAACATACCGATGACAAAGGGAACAACGTATGTTGTTATGCGGTCTGACCGATAAAGATCTTCGTAGAATATGTAGGAGCCAATATGGGCATCCAGGTCCCGCTATTGATTATTGACCGGAGACGTGTCTCGGTCATGTCTACATTGTTCTCGAACCGTAGGGTCCGCACGCTTAACGTTACGATGACAGTTATTATGAGTTTATGCATTTTGATGTACCGAAGGTTGTTCGGAGTCCCGGATGTGATCACGGACATGACGAGGAGTCTCGAAATGGTCGAGACATAAAGATTGATATATTGGAAGCCTATGTTTGGACATCGGAAGTGTTCCGGGTGAAATCGGGATTTTACCGGATCACCGGGAGGTTACCGGAACCCCCCGGGAGCCATATGGGCCTTATTGGGCTTTAGTGGAAAGGTGAAAGGGGCTGCTCATAGTGGGCTGCGCGCCTCCCCCCTCCCCTAGTCCTATTAGGACTAGGAGAGGTGGCCGGCCACCTCTCTCTCTCTCTTTCCCCCTTGGGAGTCCTATTAGGAATAGGATTGGGGGGGGGGAGTCCTACTCCCGGTAGGAGTAGGACTCCTCCTGCGCCTCCATAGGCTTGGCCGGCCAGCCCTCCCCCTGGCATCCTTTATATACGGGGGCGGGGGGCACCTCTAGACACACAAGTTGATCATTGAGATCGTTCCTTAGTCGTGTGCGGTGCCCCCTGCCACCAAATTCCACCTCGATCATATCGTTGTAGTGCTTAGGCGAAGCCCTGCGTCGGTAGTACATGAAGATCGTCACCACGCCATCATGCTGACGGAACTCCTCCCCGAAGCTTTGGTGGATCGAAGCCCGGGGATCGTCATCGAGCTGAACGTGTGCTAAGAACTCGGAGGTGCCGGAGTAACGGTGCTTGGATCGGTCGGATCGGGAAGAAGACGTACGACTACTTCCTCTACGTTGTGTCAACGCTTCCGTTGCGATCTACAAGGGTACGTAGATCAGACTCTCCCCCTCGTTGCTATGCATCACCATGATCTTGCGTGTGCGTAGGAATTTTTTTGAAATTACTACGTTCCCCAACAAGAACCAAGTCCGGCAACGGTCTGTCCAGTTCATTGTCTGTGGTTCGATCCCTTTTTCAAGCAGATCATTCTCAGCCTTGGCCCACTTAGGCCGGGCTTTGAGGTACCCACCTGACCCCGTGCGATGGTGAAGCTTCTTCTTTGCAGCATTCTTCTTGTTTGCCGCTGACATCTTCTTACTCTTTTCTGATGTCTTGTGGGCCACAAATGCGGGCCAGTGATCTCTGATCTTCTCATACCGGCCAATGAATTCTGGTGTCTCTTCTTTGTCGACAAACGTTTTCAACTCATTCTTCCACCTCCTGAATAGGTCTGCCATCTTCTTAAGAGCATGAGACTTAATTAATTGCTCTTTAACTGGCTTCTCCGGATCCTCCTCTGGCGGTAGGGTGAAATTTGCCTTCAGCTCAGTCCAAAGATCATCTTTCTGCATATCATTGACATAAGACACCTCAGGGTCTTCCTTCTTAGGCTTATACCATTGCTCGATGCTGATCGGGATCTTGTCCCTAACTAGAACCCCGCATTGAGCAGCAAATGCATCCTTTGTCCGGATGGGTTCAATCGGTTGGTCGTCGCGCGCGATTGCGGTGATCTCAAACCTTTCATCCGAGCGCAACTTTCTCTTCGGGCCTCGTCTCTTTACTGAAGTTGTGCTCGATCCGGAGGGATAGAAAAAAGAAGAAAAACGAGTGTTAATTAATATGTGTACATACCAAAACAATGAATGCATCAATTAGCTAGTCAGCGCAGGCTTAACTAATATATTTACCTGGCTGGACTCTGTTCGGTCACCGGAGCCGTCACCACGGGCTCCTTCTTGCACCAGCATTGGGTCACCGGAGCCATCATAATCATGTCTTTCCTCCTCCACTCTTCGATCACCGTAGCCTGCTTCTTCACCCTGTTCTTCCAGACCATCATTGTCGTTAAGATACGACAAGATATCACCTCCGGCTAAGATTATGTCCCCCAACACCTCTTCTGCTTGCTCGTCTCGTCTGTGCTCCATTGTTTCTGCAAATATTACAACATGGCAATTATTACGCAAACATGACAGCAGGTGGATATATTATTGCAAACGTAGACCTAGCTTATTCCGGGTTTGGGGTGGCCTCGGCAACGCTTCAAGGGTAGGGGCGCGGCGGGAGGGGGTAGGAGACCGACATCGTTTTTTTCTAGGGTTTGGGTGTCCTCGAGAGTTTTGGTCGAGCGAGAGGGTCGGGGGGTGCTCCCGTGGTATAAGTTATCACGGTCGAGAGGGGGTATAAATATCGACCGTCCATCATGTCGGAGTTATCTGGGAGGGAGTTATATATATATATCGGCAACGACGACATACATACATGGAAAAATAATGTTATCGGGGAGGGAGTATATTGACCCCCCCCCCCCCCCACGTGTTAAAGTTATCGGGAGGGGGTTATATCGACAACGACAATGAACGTACATGGGAAAATAATATTATCGGGGAGGGGGTATATCGACCCCCCCTCGTGTTGAAGTTATCGGGAGAGGGGTATATCGACGACGACAGACCCGATAAAACATAAGAAAACGAAGAAAAAACAAAAAGAGGAGAAGAAGAAAGGAATCAAGGAGAAGATCCAAGAAAAAAAAGAAGAAAAACAAAGAGGAGAAGAAGAAAGGAATAGAAGAGAAAATAGAAATTTTATTTTTTCTTCTTCTCTTCTATTCCTTTCTTCTTCTCCTCTTTTTTTCTTCTTTTTTCCTCTTCTTATTTATTTCTCCTCTTCTTCCTCTCCTCTTCTTCTCCTTTCTTCCTCTTCTTATTTTCCTTTTCCCTCTCATTCATAAAAAAATGTTCAAGTACAAAATTTCGAAAAAAGTAAGGTTTTGCCTAATGCATTGTTCATATGAATATACAAACATTTGCATATTCTACAATAATTAATATCACCAAAAAAATCTATGAAAAGAAAAAAAATCCTAACTTTTCTAAAAATCTATCTTTTGCATATATACATGAACATATATATACACAGAGAACATATATATACACAGAGAACATATATACATTTTTATAAAAATGCAAAAAAAAGACAGGGAGGAAGGGGGCAGTGCCGGCCCTAACCAAGGCGACGACGACGCGTCGGGGCAGGGGCAGAGGCGACGGCGGCGTGGTCGGGGTCGGGGTAGGGCGAGGCAGAGGCGACGGCGGCGTGGTCGGGGCAGGGCGAGGCAGAGGCGACTGCGGCGTGGTCGGGGCAGCTGGGGCGACGACGACGTGGTCGGGGCAGGGGCGCGCGGTGTGGTCAGGGCGGGCCGCCGGCGGCGTGCTCAGGAAGGGGCGGCTATGCGTCGACGAGGCAGCAGAGGGCGGCGACGGCGTCGACGGGGCGAGCTCGGGCAGCCTGACGGCGGCGTCGGGGCGGGGGAACTGATGCAGAGATGAATCTGAAAAACGCTAAGTGCTTTCTTATATACTGAGAGCATTGGTCCCGGTTCATGGCACCAACCGGGACCAATGCCTCCCTTTAGTCCCGGTTGGCGCCACCAACCGGGACCAAAGGCCTCTTTTCAGCAGCCCAAAGGGCGGGAAGCGGCGGCCTTTGGTCCCGGTTGGTGCCACGAACCGGTACCAATGCACCCCTTTAGTCCCGGTTGGTGGCACCAACCGGGACCAAAGGCCTCTTGCTGCCCGCGTCGCGGCCAGAAGTTTAGTCCCACCTCGCTAGCCGAGAGGCGCCCGCACCAGTTTAAAAGCCCCGTCGCGGCTGCTATTTCGAACTCCTCTCTATAGCAGGCTTCTGGGCCTAACTTTGGCGCGCTGCCCGTTGAGCCTTCTAGCCCTTCTGGGCCTGTATTTGCAAACCCGAGGGTTGGAAGGCCCAGCGGGCAGCGCCCCAACAATTTTTTTTGCTGTATTTAGTTTTTTTTTGTTTTTTATTTTGTTTTGTTTCTACTTACAACAAAAAACTTATTTATTTTATATTATTTTATTTCTAATTACTTATTTATTTTACTTTATGATAATTCTTTTTGCTATTAAACTTTCTATCAAAAAAAGTTCTTTATGAAAATTCTTTTTGCTGTATTTAGTTTTTTTGTTTTCTTTTTTGCTTTATTTATTTTGTTTTGTTTCTACTTACAACAAAAAAAACTTATTTATTTTATTTTATTTCTAATTACTTATTTATTTTACTTTATGATAATTCTTTTTGCTATTAAAGTTTCTATCAAAAAAAGTTCTTTATGAAAATTCTTTTTGCTTTTAATGATTTTGAACAGAAAATACTTCGATAATTTTAGTTGCATCAATTTTATACTCCCTCTGTCCCATAATATAAGAACGTTTTTGACACTAGTGTAGTGTAAAAAACGTTCTTATATTATGGGACGGAGGGTGTATGATTTTAGTTTCAATAATACTAGAGGTTTCTTATAATGTTTTGAACAGAAAATACTTTGTTAATTTTAGTTTCATAAATTTTATTAAAGTTTATCTTATTTTGTCGTAACACAAGAAGTCGAGAATTGTAATAAGTTATTAAAAATAAAAAAGAGGCGCAATGCTCGTTGATTAGCTTCAAGCCTTTCGGAATAGTGTAGACTGCACTGCACATAGCTCCATGCAGTCTACGTTATTCCTCAAGGCTTGAAGCTAAGCAACATGAAGGTGAGCATTGCGCCTCTTCATCATCGTCTCTGCACTCGGGGCTTATAAACCGCTCCTAGTGCCTCTCAACTAGCGAGGTGGCACATACCGCATACCAGGCATGCGTTCAGATCCTTGTACGCACCGCGGTAGAGGATGCAGTCATTAGGGCATGCATGTATCTTCTGCACCTCCAATCCTAGAGGGCATACGACCTTCTTTGCTGCGTATGTACTGTCGGGCAATTCGTTTATCCTTTGGAAGCTTCTTCTTCAATATTTTCAATAGCTTCTCAAATCCTTTGTCAGGCACAACATTCTCTGCCTTCCACTGCAGCAATTCCAGTACGGTACCGAGCTTTGTGTTGCCATCTTCACAATTGGGGTACAACCCTTTTTTGTGATCCTCTAACATGCGATCGAACTTCAGCTTCTCATTTTGACTTTCACATTGCGTCCTTGCATCGACAATGACCCGGCGGAGATCATCATCATCGGGCACTGATTCCTCTTGATCTTCAGCAGCTTCCCCCCTTGCAGCATCATTGGGCACATCGTCTGATTCCTCTTGATCTTCAGCAGCTTCCCCCGTTGCAGCATCACCGTATTCAGGGGGCACATAGTTGTCATCGTCCTCTTCTTCTTCGCCGTCTTCCATTATAACCCCTATTTCTCCGTGCCTCGTCCAAACATTATAGTGTGGCATGAAATCCTTGTAAAGCAGGTGGGTGTGAAGGATTTTCCGGTCAGAGTAATACTTCGTATTCCCACATATAGGGCATGGACAACACATAAAACCATTCTGCTTGTTTGCCTCAGCCACTTCGAGAAAATCATGCACGCCCTTAATGTACTCGGAGGTGTGTCTGCCACCGTACATCCATTGCCGGTTCATCTGCGTGCATTATATATAATTAAGTGTGTCAAAAACCATTACAGAACATCATGAATAGATAATTAAGTGACCAAATTAATAGAAGTTCATCATCACATTAAAACCAAAGTACATACATAGTTCTCATCTAACAACATATATATAGCTCTCCAGAGCATCTAATTAATTAAATCATACATTGAAACTATGTAAAACATTTCAATGCGAAAACAAATGTGATCATAATCGCAACCAAGGTAACAATTGATCCAACGGCATAATGATACCAAGCCTCGGTATGAATGGCATATTTTCTAATCTTTCTAATCTTCAAGCGCATTGCATCCATTTTGATCTTGTGATCATCGACGACATCCGCAACATGCTACTCCAATATCATCTTCTCCTCCTTAATTTTTTTAGTTTTTCCTTCAAGTAATTGTTTTCTTCTTCAACTAAATTTAACCTCTCGACAATAGGGCCGGTTAGAATTTCCGGTTCAACCACCTCCTAGATAAATAAAATCTATGTCACGTTGGTTGGTATATTTGTCATAAACAATAAATGAACCAAATAGTTATAAAAAGATAATATATACCACATCCGAATCATAGACAGGACGAGGGCCGACAGGGGCGGATACCAAAACCATCGCACTATGTAATAAGAAGGAATAATAAAAGTAACAAAATTAGACAAGTATCTATCTAAAGTAAGAATTTTTTTCCTTTCAGAAAGAAGATAAGAACAAGAGGCTCACCACGGTGGTGCTGGCGACGAGATTGGCGCGGGCGATCGACGGCGGTGAAGACGGGGGCGGGACGTGACGGACCGCTAAACCTAGACAAATCTCGGGGAAAATGGAGCTCGGAGGTCGAGTTTCGAGAGGAGAAAGATTAACTAGTGTGGCTCAGACATTTCATCGAACACCTCATGTGCATAGGAGGTGAGCTAGAGCACCCAAATGCCCTCCCCTCGCCGGCCAGAAAAAACAGAGCACTGTGGAGTGCTCTGCTGTGGCGATGGGGTATATATAGAGGACTCATTGGTCCCGGTTCATGGCACCAACCGGGACTAAAGGCCTTTGGTCCCGGTTTGTGCCATGAACCGGGACCAATGCCCCCCATTAGTCCCGGTTGGTGTCACCAATCGGGACCAAAGGCCTTGTGCTGCCCCGCGTCAAAAGTTTAGTCCCACCTCGCTAGTTGAGAGGGCTCGAGAGTGGTTTATAAGCGCTGCTGCGCCCACCCTCTCGAGCTCCTCTCAACTACAGGCTTTCGGGCCTAACCGTTCTCTTTGCCTGTGGGGCCTACTGGGCCTTCTGCGGGCCTGAATCCTCGCCCATGGATGGGTTTCAAGTCGTATTCAGGCCGTGGTGGCCCAGTAGGCGGCATAATTTTTTTCTCTGTTTTTTGTTTTCTCTTTTGCTTTATTTGTTTTGTTTTGCTTTTACTTACAACAAAAAACTTATTTATTTTATTTCTAATTACTTATGTATTTTACTTTAATTATTTTATTTGTATTTATTTTACTGCTGCTATTTTTATTTAATTTATTAAGGTTTATTTATTTTAGTTACTATAGTTTAGTTTATTTTATTTTATTTATTTTTATTTATTTTATTAAGGTTTATTTATTTATTTACCATAAAAAAATGAACATAGATGCGCCTATAGAGAAAATTCAATCTAAATTCATAATAAATTTCTATGAAATTCAAAGAAATTTACTGTGAATTTAGGTCAAATTTCTTGTATAAAGGCAACTATTTTCACTTTGAGAGGAGCAAAAGGTCCGGACGAACCGGAACCAATACCCCCACGAGGCCCGGCAGGCCCCTCGCCGCACGAACCGGGACCAATGCTCACATTAGTCCCAGTTCGTGACTGAATCGGGACTAATATGAATAGTGTCCTATGACCAAAGCCCAGTTTTCAACTAGTGTAAACAGGCTAGCCCGTGGCATGGCTTATTCCTAACACTGGGTCCGTCCCATGTGAATGCTGAGTGTGATGTTCATCATTTGTGTGTACCTGCGTGCCCGTGTGACACTGAGTCCATGCTCGACGTCGACCTGGGCTGGGCAATGTGTGCTTTGCTGCTCCTGCTGCTCACGGTCACGGATCTTCTTGCGGCACTCTGGCCCAGTGCCCTGGGATCCCCCAGTAGTGGCAAGCGCCTTGGCCGTGACGCCGGCCGCCTTGGAAGCCCTTTGGTTTTCCGTTGTCATGCCCACGCCGCTCTCCGCCATCAAACGAGCTGCCATCGTGGTTGCGCTGACTGTTACGTGCTATCCGCTCCTCTTCAGTAACGAGCAGGAGCCCTCTTGACGCGGGTGCTTCCTTGTGCTCGCGCTCTTCAATGACAAAGAGGTGCCCACGGAGATCCTCCAAGGAGAGCTGTTTGGTATCGACCAGCGACTCGATCGCCACCCCATGTCGCGGTATGGCTGTGGCACCGTCCGCAGAACCTTGAGGATGGCCTTGTGCTCGCCCACCAGATTGCCGAGGATCTTGAGCTCGTCGATGATGGCCCGGAGCCACATGACGTGCGATTCGATTCATTTGCCGTCTGGGCCTTGGCCTCGCGCACGCATTCCATCCAGACACGTATGGTCTTGAAGGTGTCCCTCGCCTGCTTTGCCATGGCCTTAGTGCCCAGCATCCGCGTCAACTCCGGTGGCCCACCCCTGAGCAGTGCGACCATGGCGTGTTGTGTAGAAAATATATAACCTGCATTCTTCATTGTTTTATTGATCTGATCCTCGTATGAGGTATATATAGATACAACGTGCGGTGAGACTTCGAGTACAAAACAAGTCCTAGTATATTAAAACTAATTCTATCTCCATCTCTCCTTATCTCTAACTAAGCACTTTTATATTGTAACATTTCTTCAGTCGTAGTGGGAGTGAAGCGGACGAATACAACTGAATTTGAAGTCTTGCGCTTTCGTCGTCTTCTCCGCTGTGCCATCATCAACTGCGTCTCTGATGGGTTGACACCTAGGGCGGTGACTGCGTCCCCTTCTGGTGCGTCCCTTGACTCCCCTCCCTTCCCTCCCGCAGTCATAGCAGGAGTGGCATGGACGCTCATGATGACGTGGACGTTGTTGATTGGAGTTGTTGCTGATGTGTTGTTGTAGACCAAGTCATTAATGTTGATGTCAAGGTAGCCGATCATGGTGATGTAGCCGTGGTCGATGGTGTAGTCGTCGTGGATAACGAAGCCGCACAAAGCCGGAGAGGCAGACGTGGACAATGCACCTTGCGAATGTCAGAGGGTGCCGTCGGCGATTACTCCACCAGTTTTTCGAAGATCAGAGGAAACCCATCGAGCACACATAGATTTTGCCAGAACCATCACTAGTAGAAAAAGGGTCAAATGTGAAGCACATTAGTGCCGGTTTGTATTTGAGTCGGCACTAATGTATACATTAGTGCCGGTTCCAACGGCTAGCCGGGCCTCGAACCGGTACGAACCGGTACTAATGAGAGTGATGGCAGGATGTTGTCAGAATGAGGCCCCTCCAGCCCCTTTAGTACCGGTTCGTTCCACGAACCGGTACTAAAGGTCGTCCTATATAAACCCTTCGTCCACCAGCACTCTGTTCTTCCCCCTTTCCCCTCTCCCTCTCCTCTGTTCTTCCCTTCTTCCTCTCGAGTTCATCACAAAATTTGCCCAAAATTTGTCAAGATTTGAAGGCCCTCATCCATTCAAATGACCACAAAGGTTAGCAACTTTGTCCTTTCATCTCTCATTGCTAGATTAGCTCTTGCATTGGTTTATATAGTGATTAATTTGTGAGTTTAGTAATTTGGGAGGATATATATATGTGCTAGTATTTGATTTATATGCAATTTGAGGTCAAAAATAACACTTAGTTTGCATATGTAGGTGTGGTTTACTTAGTGCCTTCTAAATCTCCATCGTAGGCATCGTCGATCGCCCGCACCGTCCCGTTGCCGGCACCACCTTGTGGTGAGCCTCTTGTTCATGAAATTTTATATAAAAATTGATGTTTGTGTGATTTGGATATATAGTTACTCGTATAATTATCTTACCCGTATGTTGTTTGTTATACATATAGTGCCATGGTTTTGATATCCGTCCCCGTCGGCCCTAGTCCTTGTTATGATTCGGATGTGGTATGTATATTCTCTTTTAAAACTAGTTGCATTTCGTGTTTATGACAAATTATGCCCATCAAGTTGACATAGAAATTTTTTCTAGGAGGTATGTGAACCGAAAATTCCAACCGACCCTATTGCCGAGAGGTTAAATTTAGTTGAAAGAGAAAACGAGTACTTGAAAGAAAAATTGAAAAGAATTGAGGGGGAGAAGATGGAATTGGAGTTGCATGTTGCCGATGTCGTCGATGATCACAAGATCAAGATGGAGAAAATGCGCTTGAAGATTAGAAAGATTAGAAAATATGCCATCGATAGTGAGGCTTGGTATCATTATGCTGTTGGATCCATTGTTACCTTAGTTGCGATCTTGATCATATTTGTTGTTGCATTTAAATGCTTTAGCTAGAGAGTTATTTGTTTGTTGCATTTAAGTGTTGTATGAACTTGTATTAATTGTATGAACTTGTATTAATTTGGTCTATTCGGTGTTGTGTAATGAAGATGAGCTGACAATGGATGTACGATGACCGATGCTCTCCCCAGTTCGTTGAGGGCGTGCATACTTTTCTGCTTGCGGCTGAGGCAAACAAGCGGGCGGATGGTTTTATGCCTTGTCCATGTGCTCGCTGTAAGAATGGTCACAATTACTCTACGTCAAGAACCATTCACGTCCACCTGTTTAAGTCCGGTTTCATGCCCCATTATAATGTTTGGACCAAGCACGGAGAAAGAGGGGTTATGATGGAAGACAATGAAGAAGAAAAGGACGATGACAGCTATCCTGGCCATGGGTTCCCTGAATACGATGATACAACAATGGGGGAAGAAGCTGAGCCGGCAATGCGGGAAGAAGCTGAAGAAGAGGCATCAGATGAGCCCGTTGATGATCTAGGTCGGGCCATTGCCGATGCAAAGAGAAACTGCGCAAGTGATTTGGAGAAGAAGAAGTTGCAGCGCATGTTAGAGGATCACAAAAAATTGTTGTACCCGAATTGCGTAGGTGACAAGAAAAAGCTGGGCACCACACTGGAATTGCTGCAATGGAAGGCAGAGAATGGTGTATCTGACAAGGGATTTGGAAAGTTGCTGGTAATGATAAAGGATATGCTTCCAAAGGACAACGAATTGCCCGAGAGTACGTACGAAGCAAAGAAGGTTGTCTGCCCTCTAGGGTTAGAGGTGCAGAAGATACATGCATGCCCTAATGATTGCATCCTCTACCGCGGTGAGTACGAGGATTTGAACGCTTGCCCGGTATGTGGTGCATTGCGCTATAAGATCTACCGCGATGACCCTGGTGATGTCGAGGGCCGGCGCCCCAGGAAGAAGATTCCTGCCAAGGTGATGTGGTATGCTCCTATAATACCATGGTTGAAACGTTTGTTCCAAAACAAAGAGCATGCCAAGGCGATGCGATGGCACAGAGAAGACCGTAAGAAAGACGGAAAGTTGAGAGTACCCGCTGACGGGTCGCAGTGGAGAAAAATCGAAAGAAAGTACGGGAAGGAGTTTGCAGATGACGCAAGGAGCGTATGGTTTGGTCTAAGCGCAGATGGCATTAATCCTTTTGGGGAGCAGAGCAGCAACCATAGCACCTGGCCTGTGACTCTATGTTTGTATAACCTTCCTCCTTGGTTGTGCATGAAGCGGAAGTTCATTATGATGCCAGTGCTCATCCAAGGCCCTAAGCAACCCGTCAACGACATTGATGTGTACCTAAGGCCATTAGTTGAAGAACTCTTACAATTGTGGAATGGAACAGGTGTAGGTGCGTGGGATGAGCACATGGGGGAAGAATTTGACCTAAAGGCGTTGCTGTTCGTGACCATCAGTGATTGGCCTGCTCTCAGTAACCTTTCAGGACAGACAAACAAGGGATACCGCGCATGCACGCACTGTTTGGACGATACCGACAGTATATATTTGACTAATAAGAATGTGTACCTGGGACATCGTCGATTTCTTCCGAGCAGGCATCCCGTAAGAAAGAAAGGCAAGCATTTCAAAGGTGAGGCGGATCACCGGACGAAGCCTCGCCACCGTACTGGTGCTGATGTACATGATATGGTCAAGGATTTGAAGGTGGTCTTTGGAAAGGGTCCTGGTGGACAACCTGTTCCGAATGACGCTGACGGACGCTCACCCATGTGGAAGAAGAAATCTATATTTTGGGACCTGCCCTATTGGAAAGACCTCGAGGTCCACTCCGCAATCGACGTGATGCACGTGACGAAGAATCTTTGTGTGACCCTGCTTGGCTTCTTGGGCGTGTATGGGAAGACAAAAGATACACCTGAGGCACGGGAGGACCAGAAACGTATGCACGGAAAAGACGGCATACATCAGGGTCATGCAAGCTATGCTCTTACCAAAGAAGAGAAGGAAATCTTCTTTGAATGCCTGCTCAGTATTAAGGTACCGTCTGGCTTCTCGTCGAATATAAAGGGAATAATAAACATGGCAGAGAAAAAGTTCCAGAACCTAAAGTCTCATGACTGCCATGTGATTATGACGCAACTGCTTCCGGTTGCATTGAGGGGGCTTCTACCGGAAAACGTTCGATTAGCCATTGTGAAGCTATGTGCATTTCTCAATGCAATCTCTCAGAAGGTAATCGATCCAGAAATCATACCAAGGTTACAGAATGATTTGGTGCAATGTCTTGTCAGTTTCGAGTTGGTGTTCCCACCATCCTTCTTCAACATCATGACGCGCGTCCTAGTTCACCTATGCGAAGAGATTAACGTTTTGGGTCCTGTATTTCTACACAATATGTTTCCTTTTGAGAGGTTCATGGGAGTCTTAAGGAAATATGTTCATAACCGTGCTAGGCCAGAAGGAAGCATCTCCAAGGGCCGTCAAAATGAGGAGGTTATTGAGTTTTGTATTGACTTTATTCCTGACCTTAAGCCGATTGGTGTTCCTGAATCGCGGCATAAGGGCAGACTGGATGGAAAAGGCACGCTAGGAGGGGAACAAATAATATGTATGGACGGACATTCTCTCACTGAAGCACACTACACAGTTCTACAGAATTCCGCCTTGGTGGCTCCGTATATGGATGAACACAAGAATTTGCTACGCTCCAAACACTCGGAGCGGTCTGATGACTGGATTACACGTGAATAAACCAGGAGTTTCGCCAGCTGGTTGCAAGCACGTACCATGCATGACACCTCTATTGAAGATGACCTGTACTTGCTGTCCCAGTTACCATCTTCGAATATAATGACTTTCAAAGGGTACGAGATAAATGGTAATACATTTTACACGATCGCCCAAGATAAGAAGAGCACCAACCAAAACAGTGGTGTCCGCTTTGATGCAGAAACCAAGACGGGAAAGGAAACATATTATAGTTATATACAGGACATATGGGAACTTGACTATCGACGTGGTTCGAAGGTCCCTTTGTTTCGGTGCAAATGGGTCAATATGACACGAGGCGGGGTAACGGAAGACCCGCAGTACGGAATGACAACAGTGGATCTCAACAATCTTGCGTATGCAGACGAACCATTCGTCCTAGCCAATGATGTGGCACAGGTTTTCTATGTGAAGGACATGTCTACCAAGCCAAGAAAAAGAAAAGATAAGGAAGCGAATGCATCGTACGATGAGCCAAAGCGGCACATAGTTCTTTCTGGGAAGAGAAACATCGTGGGAGTGGATGACAAGACAGACAAGTCAGAAGATTATGAAAAGTTTGATGAAATTGCTCCATTCACAGTGAATATTGACCCGAGCATCCCGTTAAATGATGAAGATTTTCCATGGCTACGACGCAAAGGGACACACGCGAAGAAAAAGTTTCACTCCCAAAGATCTGGGATGTGATCGGCTTAACTATCATCACTTTCTTCTGTGTTTCACACCCAGGAGGGAATCTCTGTAATAGTTAGGGTAGCTAGTTATGTGTTTTGGCATTTGAAACGCGAAGAAATTTTATGTGCAAGCAAATTCTTTCATGCATTTACTGATTTTTTCAGCTAAATGACCCTGAAATTGAAAAGCATTTCAAATAAACTCAGAAAAGGATGAAAGTTGGCATGGTATCATAATTTCACCCACATAGCATGTGCAAAAAAGTAGAGAGGGTTACCGCAAAAACTGGATGCACTTCGTGTACAAAATGGACAATTTGTTTCGAAGTATCAGGGTTTCGGACAAAAACTCATCCGTTACAAAGGCATTTCATTTTTTAAATAATTTAAGCACTACCAAATTGAATATAATGATAAAACACACTAATATTAAACATAAGAAAAAAGAATCACTGAAATGTATTTTTAAAGTTAAGTTATTCACAAACTAGTGATTCACACAAATTTCAAATAATTCAAAATTTAAACTATTCAAATTTAAAAACTACCGGCACTAACTGAAAGTTTCTAAAAACTTTCAAAAATATTCACAAAGAAACTCTAAATACAACAAAAAACAACTAAAAATAAATAAAACAAAATAAATAAAGCAGAAAAGAAAAAACTAAATGAAAAAAGCCCACCTACCGGGCAACAGCGGCCTGCATACGACTAGAAACCCAACCTGTGGTTGGGCCAGGATGCAGGCCCGCAAGCCCAATAGGCCCCACAAGGCAGAGTAGCAGAGGTAGGCCGAGAAGGCATGCTTTAGAGAGGAGCTCAAGACAGCAGCGGCGGCGGGGCTTATAAGCAGGTGTAACCGCCCTTCGGCTAGCGAGGTGGGACTAAACTTCTGTGCCCCTCGCCTGGCAACGCACCCCCTTTAGTATCGGATTGTGGCACCAACCGGTACTAAAGGGGGGGGGTCTTTAGTACCGGTTCGTGCCACCACCCGGTACTAAAGGCCTGCCCTTCCCGCTGCTTGGCCTGGCCAAAACAGGCCTTTAGTACCGGTTGGTGGCTCCAACCGGTACTAAAGGTGCCTTCTATATATACAGCACTTCGCAAAATTTCATTCTCCCTCTGTTTCTTCCCGATCGATCGACGCCGTCGCCGCCCCCGTCCTACGCCGCCCCCGTCGCGCGTCGTTGCTGTCGCCGCCCCCATCCTCGTCTCCGCCCTCATCCCCATCGCCGCCCCCGTCGCCGTCGCCGCCCTCGTCTTCGTCGCCGCCCGGGGCCCGTCCCCGCGTCGCCGCCCCGGGCCGTCGCCTCGCCGTCGTCGTCGCCCCGCTATGAGCTCTCCCCCTCCAACCCCTCTCCCTCGCCCTCGGTGGCCACCATGGGCGCCCCCCAGCCCATATACACACACAAACATGCATGATGAACACACACACACACGCACATAGAAGTTGTTTTTCTGTTTTTAGTGTTATATGCTTAGTGTTTAATTAGTATGGAATAGCATATAGAATTTTGACATATGCAATGCTTAGTGTTAGATGCTTAGTGTTTTTAGTGAGCCCGGATATAATTAGTGTTTAATTAGTATGGAATTTTTTTATATAATGTCGTTTTCTGTTTTTAATGGATGTATAGAAGTTGTTTTTTCTGTTTTTAGTGTTAGATGCTTAATTAGTATGAAATAGCATATAGAATTTTGACATATGCAATGATAGCATAATTAGTGTTACATTTAATTTGCATATAGTATTTGTTGTCGACGATGCCCGGCCCGCATCCTCGCCGTCGACCCGTTCGCGACGACGTCCTACTTCAGAGGACCCATGTCCGGGACTGGGCTCCGTCGGGCTGGCACTGGGAGGTGCTACCTTCAGGGGCGCGACGCTTGGTGAGGAACCCGGCCCCGGGTCCCGTCGTTGACCCTCATCTCCTTTGGTGGCATTCGCGTGGGCCACTTTTGGTGCGGAGGGAGTCGGCCCCGCCGGAGGTGGTACGTCGCCGTGTCAGGGAGGAGGACGAGCACGTCCATCGCTACATGGTTGCTATGGACGTCAGGTTCTCCAATACCTGGCAGGTTCTTTCGGGAGATCACCCGAGCTATGATCCAGTGATGGTTCCTTCTCTTTGGGTGTCCACCGCCCGCACCTTAGGAACCGCGAGTGGCCTAGATTACTCTATAGTATTCGATCTTTATTAGCTTGCTAGCTAGCTAGCTAGTGATGTATTCAATATTATATCTATTATTCGAGATGATTTATTCGAGATTATATATATTATTTGAGACGATGTATTCGACGAGATTATATCTATTATTTGAGACGACGTATTCGAGATTAAATCTATTATTCGAGACGATGTATTCGAGATTATATCTATTATTCGAGACGATGTATTCGAGATTATATCTATTATTCGAGATTATACTAAATTATTTTATATTTCTTTTGGCATAGTTAAATAAAAGCTATGGCGGACAATACCGACAGAGAGAGAGAACAGACCATGTTCGATATCATACGCGGGCCAGATGATGATCAGAATGAAGAAGATTTTGACGGCTCCGAATTTCTAAACAACACCGGAGAGGGTGATATGATATTCGATCGCGACGACCGAGAAGATGAAGTCATGAACTACGACGAAGAACATATTGATCTTGAAACAACAAACACCGGTGAGGTATATATATTTATATAAGCAGGAATCTGGTGATCATCGCATGTTTTAAATGAGTTGAAGATATATTAACGAATCGATCTTTTTTCTTTCAGCCATCCGGATCGAGCAAATCTTCAGGCAAAAGGACGAAACGAGGCCCGAACAAAAAGTTGAAGGAGGGCGTAAAGTACAATATCGAGGCAATCAGACCTAATGGCGAACCATTAGCGCCTAAGAAGATTGCGGACAAGTTTGTTCGTCAGTGCGGAGTTCTTGTGAAGGACCAACTCCCGATCTCCCTTCAAGAATGGAGAAAGCCAGCAAAGCCACGTCCAGATGTTACTTTTGTCGACGAGAATCAAAAAAACTGCTTTGGGATACTCTCATGGAACATTTCACCCTACCAGATAATATCACAGAAGCAGATGTGCGGAAAGTCAAGGACGCTGCTTTTAGGAAGATGGCGGTTGCATTCAAGAACCACAAGAGAATGACGTGGGAGAAGTACGTCAAGGGAGGAAGGAAGACTCCAGTATTCGAGGGGATACTAGAGAATCAAAGTGCTCATTGGGACGATTTCGTGAAATTTAAGGATTCAGAATTAGCTAAGGAACAGTCGAGAATAAACAAGGCCAATGCCGAAAAAAGGATAAGTTCCATAAGCTGGGGCCAGGTGGCTACGCGGTGGCAATGCCTAAGTGGGATAAGTCTGAGAAAGAGATGGAGGATGCAAGTGTCACTCCGGTTACTAAGAGCTGGCCCCCCAGGTGCAGGACTTGGTTCTATGCGCATGGGGGGGGGAGTTGAACCCGAAGACAGGCAATGTTTCGACGAAGGCATGTCTGAACGGAGCCGACGATGCGCTACTTGTTGCAATAGAAGAGGCTCGATCGGGGGTGTTCTAGCCCAACAGAGAGAACGACGAGCTTACGCGTGCCCTGGGAAATCCTGAACACCCGGGAAGAACACGAGGCAAGGGCGCTATTCCGTGGTATGAGGGGTTTTCGGACTGGAACGCCGACTGCAGAACCCGTGCGAGAAAGAAGATTGCGGAGGACAAGAAGAGGAAGATGGAGGAGGAGCAGAGGAAGCGGGACTATGAACGCCTTCAAGGCCTAGAAGCAAGTCAAGCGGAATTGGCAGCTAAATTCCAGCGGCAGCAGGAGCAGATCGACTCACTTAGCCAACAAAGGGGGTCTCAGCAGCTGCAGCAGCTAGCGGATGATCCAGCATTGGATACCACCGCCCCATCCATGCCGAGAAGCAGCGTGGGTTCCGCCCCGGGCGATGCAGTAGTGCTGGATAGATACCCCGTGGATAACATCACGGAGAACACTAACTGCAAGCTACACTTCAAAATGAAGAACATATCCATGAAGGTGGCGGACGCCGTTGCTTTTTCAAATTCCCCCGAGGCAACCTTCCATTGCAACCCGATTCCAGCGGGCTATGCTCGTGTCTTGGTTGATGAGGTGGCGGACCAATATTCGGGGCTAGAGCTTGACATTCCTGGAGGTGACGAGGAGCACACACTCGGAGATGCCAAACATCGTATCATCCTATGGAGAAAGGATTGCATCATTTTTCGAAGGCCACCGACACCGCGTCACCCGACTCCTCGTCGAAGTCCGCCACCGAGTCAGCAGACTCCCGCTCCTCCAAGTCCACCAATGCGTGAGGCCACTCCTCCTCCTCCAAGTCCGGCAAAGTGTCAGGCCACTCCTCCTCCAAGTCCGACACAGCGTCAGACGTCCACTCCTCCTCCAAGTCCGGCACAACCTCAGGCCACTCCTCCTCCAAGTCCGGCACAGCTTCAGGCCACTCCTCCTCGTCCAACTCAGCCCCGCCAGCCATCTCCGTCGCCTCAGCAATCGCAGAAGAGACACCCCGCAGCTATGGTGCGTAGCGGTACGAGTCGAGGTCATAGTACAGGAAGTACAGGCGGAGGCAAGCGATATAAATATGGTCCAAACCTCAGTACTCCTCTTCCTGTGAGGGCTTACGACAGGACTGAGGAGCAAACCAATGCCATAGTGCGGGCAGAAGTCGACGCCCATTTTGGACCGAAACCACCACCGCCGCCAAGGGAGAAAGTGCATGTGGAAGTAGTTGACCACTTCATTCGTATGGCTCAACCACCAGCTCCTAAGCCTGTTGACTCAGACTATGAGCGCCACATCAGGAAGTTACATCGACAACGTCTACAGAAGGAGGCGAGCTCGAGCTCGAGCAAACAACAAGCAGCTGTCAAAAAATGCGGGAAAACCGTTGCCCAGCTGGGAAAACAGGCGGCGCAATCGATCCCCCCGCTTGTTGTGCCGCCAACAACACGTGACAGTACACGCGCCCAATATTATTGTGGCCAAACAGTTTACGTTCCCGAGGTGGGCGATGTGGTAATAACCCAGGAGCATATAATGCAGGCTGAAGAACTCAAGATCACTGTTGGACAACTCCTCGAGATCGAGGACGTTCCTATGATTAGAGAGGAGGAAATAAAACGGAAATTTGTCCGGGCCAACCTTTGGTCGAGCCAGAAGATGTCAAGAAGCTCCCAACGAGAATGTATGAATTGCATCAATGGTACATGGACATTAGCAAGAGATCCGATCGAGAGTACCTCATGGTGTATGTCAAGAAGGATGATTACTACCATGAGAAAGCTGTGGCCATTGAGTATTCTGAACTGTTTTAGTTATACAATCAAGACGCACTCGACAAATCTATCGTCAGTTGCTATTGTCTGTAGGTGATTTCTTTCTGTAATTTAAGTCTCAAGCTAGCTGTAGTGATCCTTTTGATCAATCATTACGTGTAATTATCCTCACTATATTCTTTTCTGTGATATTATGCAGGATGAAGATGTATGAAATGAGAAAAGTTGGACACTATGGCATTGGGTTCATTGACCCAAACACCGTTAATGAATACACATGGAAATTAGATGCATATTATGAAAAAGAGGTAGAGGACAGCATGCTAGAGTTCTTGAAGCGCCTCAAATACAATGAAGATATACTACTTCCTTACAACTTCGAGTGAGTCACACTTTCTTGTACTACAAATTCTCTGTTTTTGCCTACTAGCTAGCTACATGTTTTTGCTTACATATGCCCGCTTAATTAAGACATGCAAACGTGTGTGCATGCAGATTTCACTGGATCTTGTATATCATTAAAGTTGACGCCGGAACAGTTGAAATACTGGACTCGCTACTCACAGCAAAAGGTGACTACAATATCTTGTATGGGATAGTCAACAGGTAATTTCAATCATTATTTATAACTATATATCTCGGCCTATTTAGTTCGTCATCTCATGATATGAACTATTTAATAACCCCTTTATTCATTTTCTTTGTCGGCGGGCAGGGTTTGGGCAAGGTTCATCAGCGTCACGGAAGGCGAATGGAAACCACAGCTGAAATGGTTTTGATCCAAGGTAAGTAATTAAGTAGTACTAGCTAGCTAGCTAGCTGCCATCTCTTTAATTATCATGCTTGATTAATTATTATCTGATCAAATTAAATTCCATTCTCGTAATAAAGGCCCTGAAGCAGGCGCAGGGGACTGATCTGTGTGCATACTGCGTTTGCGAGAACATTC
This sequence comes from Triticum monococcum, assembly GCA_034509565.1. Lineage (NCBI taxonomy): Eukaryota > Viridiplantae > Streptophyta > Magnoliopsida > Poales > Poaceae > Triticum > Triticum monococcum. Next base: position 5,298,293 of record CM067847.1, on the reverse strand, counting down.
GCATGATGGCGTCCGAAAGGAGCAGATCTCAAAGACAGGAATGGGTACACTTGTCAGAACACTATTCACAATTTTTACACCATTATCGATATCTAGTCACACAACTAATACACATGCATATTGATCTCCTTCTTAACAGTTCAAAGAGGTGCGGGACAAGCTCCTACCAACGGAGCGCGTAGAAGCACTTCAAGAGGAAATAGCGGGATTTTTGCTCGACCAGGTCATAAATCCGAAGGGAGAATACTATTACCCGCTACCGCCCCCATCGACCAAGTCATGAACCACTTCCAATTGTCATCGTGCTCCGAAGGCACCAATCAGGCTAATGCCACTGGCTCCGAAGGCAACATGCATATGTAGGAGAAATTGTATATAGCTATACATGTGTATATGTGTGAATTAATATGGTGGTTTGTGAGACATGATTGATGATATATATATGATTGGTTCTACTAGAAATTCTATATATATATATATATATATATATATGCATAACATGTATAATGTGTAGTACCGTAAAATACCAGCAAACGAAAAAGAATTAAAATGGAAAACACAAAATTAAATGAAAAAAAATCATAAAACCAAAAACCCCCCAAACATTTTAGTACCGGTTGGTGTTACCAACCGGTACTAAAGAGCTCCTGGCCCCCGGAGCTGGCTCGTGCCACGTGGTTTCCCTTTAGCACCGGTTCGTGCTGAACCGGTACTAAAGGGGGGGGGGGGCCTTTAGTGTCGAAATAATAGTGCCGGTTCCTAAACCGGCACTAAAGGGCCTTACGAACCGGTGCTATTGCCCGGTTCTGCACTAGTGCATGTCACTAGTAGAAAAAGGGGCTTTTGGCCCGGTTGGTAAGGCCCTTTAGTCCCGGTTTTTTAACCGGGACTAAAGGGTCGTTACTAATGCCTCTCCCCTTTAGTCCCGGTTCTTACACGAACCGGGACTAAAGGCCGCGGCCACGTGGAGCTCCACCTTTAGTCCCGGTTGGTAACACCAACCGGAACTAAAGGAAATTTTATTTTTTTTATTTTTAAATTTTTGAATTATTTTTTAACCTCTAATCTCTAATCACCACCCCTCATCACTGCTCAATTTATCCTCTAATCTCTAATCACCCCTCATCATTCCAAATCATCTAATTTCCCGGATGATCACCCATCCTCTCACTACTCCAGCCTGAGCACGGTTAACTTCCGGGTTCTGTTCTTCCTCGTTTTCAAGTCTGCACTTGTTGTTTTCCTGACAATAGTAAGTTGTCAATCCTATTAACCCTCAGGAATTTAGCTTGACCATGAAGTGACACATTTCACTGTTTGAGTTTGAAACTGTAGTTTTAAAAAATAATAATTATTTAGTAACACTAATATTTCTTGAATAATTAGTTTGACCATTGTTTGACCACAGTTTGATCAGATTTGACCAAAATTCAAAAAAACTGAAATAATTATTTAGTAACACTAATATTCTATAATAATTAGTTTGACCACAGTTTGACCAGATTTGACCACATTTTTTCCAAAAAAAAAATTGAAACTATATTTTTTTTCTGTTACTAGTGGCGCACCTAGCAAATGGTGCGTCACTAGTAAGTTTGAAATTTTTTCGATTTTTTTCCACTCTAGATCTTAAAAGCCCCGTAACCTTTTTTCTGTTAGATTTTTGAGGATTTTGAAAATGTTTAACGGGGTTCCCTCAGTTAAATTCGGATGTAACTATTCGAGTAGATGATTTTTCATATAAAAAACTTTTTAATCCGAGTTCGTATGCAAAAGTTATGCCTATTTTATAAATTTCAGAGAGATTTTGCAAATAAAGTCGAAATTCATATTTGTAAATTTTCTCAACAACTAGACCACATACACATGGGAAACTTATTTTATTTTATTTTATTGACATTTCCATCAAATTTTTTTTCTAAAACTGAAAAGGCGGTCCACAGGGGGAGGTTGGTAGAGTTTGAAAATGGGACCTTTAGTACCGGTTCGTGCCATGAACCGGTAATAATGCCTCAAAGTCCATTAGTACCGGTTGGTGGCACCAACTGAGACTAAAGGTTAGACCTTTAGTCCCGGTTGGTGCCACCAACCGGTACTAATGGGCATCGCATCCTTTAGTCCCGGTTCGTGGCACCAACCGGGACTAATGCCTTAGCCGCACGAACCGGGACCAATGCTCACATTAGTCCCGATTCGTGACTGAACCGGGACTAATGTGAATACTGCCCTGTGACCAAAGCCCTGTTTTCTACTAGTGTGTGGACGTGTAGGGTACAGTGACGCCGTGTCGATGCAGTCGTGCCGTCATGAATGGCGCGGTCGATGCCATCGTCGTGACGTGGTCATTGCCGTTGTCGAGGTCGCGTATTGCAGAAAAGCATGTCAGAAGATGCTAGGTGTCCATCTTATGGACAAGGCAGCGGCGGCGTGTTGGCGAAGATGTCGGTGAAGACCACGTTGACGAAGACCATGGCGATGAAGTGTCGGCGATGGCGTCGCAGCAACGTGTCGACGATAATGTGTCGCTTGAAGGCGTCCCTCGCGACGACCATGTGTCGATGCCGTGTCGTGCCGGAGAAGTGGATGAAGAATTGCATCTCTTTCCACACCGGCCTGATGTACAACTTGGCGAAGACTCGGCTCGTAGTCTGGTGCAGTTGTACAGGTCGATGGAGTGGCACCGGTCAATGCAGAGGCGTCGGTGTAGTCGTTGATGTTGGTGTAGTTGCACGTCGATGTAGATGTACAGCTTGGTGTCAGGTGCGGGGTCGATGAAGATCGCTTGGTGTAGTTTTGTTGTTCGGCTCGATGAAGAATAGCTGGTGCATATGCTGAAGAAGCTCCGGTGCAGAAGACCAATCGATGCGCAGCCATGCTGCGCGGTGGGATCGATGCCGTGGGCGCGGAAGTTCGTCCTCCCAAGATTGGTGGATGAGTTGATGGAAATCAGGATGTGTGCGGAGCGTGGTGCGTGATGCACATCTGTGCATGCATCAGATGGAATCTACAAACGCATGCTTTACATGCATCGATGGAGATGGCGTGTGCTGGTGTAGACGGGAGCCGCCGTGCTGGCTGTTCTGCATGTACGCGCGATGGGTGAAGGTCGATGACGAGCTCGTGGAGTCGACGAAGTTCGCGCGGGCGCCTACATGTCCGGATGGATTAGCCAGATGCGTGCCGTGCATACAGCCGGAGCCGCGGAGCCATCTGTCCCCGGGCTGCCGGGCTGTCGATCTGGACGAGATTGCAAGCATCTGTCCATGCACAACCGACCCTGGCACACCGCTCATCAGAGTTGGACGTGGAGGTCGGCGGCGCTTGGCCGCCGTTCGCATCGATTTTGTTGGATTTTCACTGGAAGGGATCTGGCGAGATTTATTTCGTGGCTAAAGGAAATTTTGGTCTAAGAGGAATTTCGAAATTTTGATCTAAACTAATCTAAAAAACTGATCTAATCTTGGATCAATCGGGTGTTGCGCCCCCTGGAGAGAGAAGATTAATCTCCCCGGGGCGGCACACTGCAGAAGTGATGGAAAGTTCTAGGATCGACGTCGTGAGACTAAACTCTTTAATATCATGTAGAAAATATAGAACCTATGTTATTCGTTGTTGTATTGATCTGATCCTCGTATGAGGTATATATATAATATAATGTGTGGTGAGGCTTGAAGTTCAAGACAAGTCCTAGTATATTAAAAAGGTAAATACACCAGTGGTGCTTTAACTTGCCATGGACGTTCATTTTAGTGCCTGAACTTGAAAAATACATCGAATTGGTTCTAAAACTTGGCATGAACATGTAAATACGGTGCTAATCCGGTATATAGACGTAAAATGCGTCAACATGGCATAGTATATGGCTGATGTGGCACTGAAATGGCATGGGGCCCACTTATATCTACAAAACATAATGACTTGAATACTATTTGTCTCTATGATTAGTGGGCCTGCCTGTCAGTACGTTAGCAAAATTAATAAGAAAAATGCACCGGCAGGGACTTGAACTAGCAGCTTGTGAGCTGGTCGCACTAGCCACAACATAGAACTAAGATGGCATCTCATTCTTAATGTATTTTAACTAAAACTCTTCTGTCCATAAATGGGCTGCAGCCAGTGGCTCATTTTACACACGTTATTTTTTTAAAAGTAAATAATAATCATAATAAGAAAAGTTAGATTCAAATATTCATGTGTTATTAATAATTACCTCATGCCACACAAATATCAGTGTGCACAAAATATAAATATCTAAAGGTATACAATAAAATAACTTATTAAAACTGTAATTTTTAGAAATATTAACTTATAGTTTAGAAATCTCTACTCTTATAAAAGATTCAGTTGATGATGATGGTGTGTCTACCATCCGTCACTTTTGACTATTAGATCTACATCTAAAAACGGTGAGGTAAGTTGTGACCTTTTTGTAAAAATAGCTCACTTCTCTGCTCCAATGTCCAGAAAACACCTTAGTATCTTGAAACCAACCACATCTCTTCCTCACCTCATCAAAACAGCCTGAGAAATATTTTTGAGTGAAACATAATATATTTTTAGTGATATATGTATATCAAAATTAGAGTATTTTTTTCAAGTTTGTGAATTAGTATTTTTTTACTTTGGATCTGTTGCAACGCACGGGCACATTGCTAGTTAATATTTTAAATATAACCCATGAGTATTTAAAAATGTTTGCAAATATAAACATTTAAAAATATGCATATAAATATTAAAATGTTTGAATAATTGAAAGAATCTGTACAAAACTGTAATATAAAAGAAATATATTATTTATATTATACAAACATTGTTATTATTCATATATTATTTCATTACTATATATTTTAATTATTCATATAATTGTTAAATATAATCCATGACTGTGTATTTTAAATGTTTGTATTAACAACATTTTTTAATACCCATTGATTATTATGATTATTTTATTGCAAACCGCTTTATATTTATTTGGTCTGCACACGGATATTTGTGTAGCATGAAGTAATTATTTATTACACGTGAATATTTGAATCTAACTTTAATTATTATGATTATTATTAAAATAATTTTTATATTAAAAAATAGCCTGTGCAAAATGGGCCACTACCTGCAGCCTGTTGATGTACACGATAATTTTTGGTTCAACCACATTAAGCCTGAAGGGCCACCATTATCATCAATACAATTCTCGTTGTCTTGGCTAGCGAAGCATGGGCCAAGCGTCATGTTGCAGGTTCTATTCCCGTCTAGGGCATTTTTATATTAATTTTTCTAATTACTGACAGGCGGGCCCATTAATCATAGAGTCATAGATTATTAAGTTATCTTGTTTCATAGCTACAAATGGGGCCCTTGCAATGTCAGTGCCATGTCAGCCACATATGAATCCATGTCAACGTACTTTATGTCTACGAACAGGATTAGCACTGTATTTGCATGTTTGTGCCAAGTTTTAGAACCAGTTTAGCGTATTTTTCAAGTTCAGGCACTAAAGTGAACATCCACGGCAAGTTCAAGCACCACGGGTGTATTTACCTCTATATTAAAACTAATTCTATCTCCATCTCTCCTTATCTCTAACTAAACAAGTTTATATTCTAACATGCTGGTCTTCGCGATCTCTCCCTTCGCCGCTGTCCATAATGCACCAAAACTCATCGGCCTGCAGCTGCAGCTTAGTCACGAGGGCCCAGTTGGTGTAGTTCGTTCTTGTTAGAATCATCGGGGGCATGCTACCGCTGCCGCTATGCACGACGCGCTTGACGATGCGCACCCCCGACCCTCCTTCTGTGGAGAGGCGCGCCAGGGTTTTCTCCAGCGCTACCGTCTCTGCCGACACCTTCTGCTCCTCCAACTACCTCGTTGTCTTCGAACACCACCAAGGCTCTGATGCCACTTATTGTTGCCTCAACTCAGCTAGCAAGCTCGAGAGAACAAACGAGAGAGTGTACTAGCTATGGAAGACGATGAACAAACAAGTTTTGCGATGTGCACTCTTACAGCTTTTCTGTCTTTATGTTATTTATTAAGCAGACAAAACTGAACTGCGAATTACAAGCAAAGACGTATCACGCCCGGTGAGCTTACAGGTCGTGCCATCCCACATTTTCGCTGACGTTCACGTCATACGAGCAAATTCAGCTAACAAACTAACCAGGCGTATTGGTCAAGACGTGTACAGGTGCACGCTACATGACCTCTTAATTCAGCCAACCGAAGAAACTGAAAAACTTAATACTACGGTGCAGCAGGATTATCCATCAGCTAATAATCTGGCGGTGGTAGAAAAGGGCCTAATGAACGCATGATCATGAGGACATGCGACACAAATTCCCCGCCCGTACTGAGATGCTCGGCATGGAAAGCCGACCCGCAGCGAGGCGCGATGTAGAAAAGCATCTCCAGCCATACCTCCGCAATGAGGTCCCAACGGTCGTCTCCAGGCATGGCATTCAACTCATCAGCCACTGTACGTGCACGAGGCAACACCGGAGAATAATCAAGAGCATCTATATTATTTTTCAGAAGCTGGACTCGAGTTATTGGTTTGCTTCTGTTGCCGCCGCCAATATTGTCCGTATCGTATGGTTGCTGCCCTTCTCTGTTAGCCTGAAGCACCATCCTAATAGCTTCTCTTCTAGCTAGATTAACATTCCCTCCAAGACTTTTCTTGATTTCCCTATGAGTGTTGATATGTACAAGCTTGGAGCTGCATGTAAGCATCACACCACATCTGAAGACAAGGTACATGTTATAGTTTGATAGCTCTCTACTCACCCTTATCATCTTAGTTTGATAAGAATTAGTGTTGCTTTCTTCTCCCAAGTCGCATATCTCTGTTGCAATGTGCCAAATCAACACACTTGTTGGCAGGTCAACACTGTCAATGATCGTGCGCATAACGGTCCACCTCTCAAGCGCTTGCTGTCCACGGAAGCTATCCAGTTCCCATGTTCCAATGTCTAATATTTTGTCAAGGACAAACTCCTCGACATCTGGACTGATGGCGATCCTTGAAAATGTCCTGCCAATCCACTGTGCAACTGCCATGCTGACTGTGGAGTCTTCTCTGGTGTTACATTCGAATATGTTATACTGTGCAAGCATTTTGGACCAGTGTTTTCTATGTCGGCCAGCGGGGTGAATATAGTTGGCTACATGCAAGGCTACAGGCGCAAGTGAACAAGATGGTGGTGCTTTACTCGATGCAAAGTAGGAAAGAATGGCCATGAAGAGAGATGCCACCTCCAGGATTATGGCCCCTATGAGTAATATGTAGGAGATTGTGATATCAGTACGATTGTAGAGTTGGTCCTTTTCAGCGACCAGGAAGAGCTCCAATGTTATCAAGGCCGAAATAAGTGGGAAGAGCAAGAGAAATGATAAAATGTGAAGAAATACTATGCGTATTGTTTTGTCCTCGGAATCTTCGGACATTATTGCTTTGAAATTGTAAAGCCAAGCAAAATGAAGCATAGCCTTGGTGTAGATGCGTTCATAACAACGAACAAGCAATGCGCTGACATAGATGTAGGCCCCGTTGCGGTATGCAAGATGGTTTTGCACATTGAGAAAGTATGGTATGATAGTCGCACCTTCAATAGTAGCCCTATCGCTGAGTGGAATATCCAACAGTATATGTGAGAAACTGACATTGGACGGTAGCTTCCCATCATCGGCGTAAGCCACCATATCTTGTACTCTTTGCCTTAGTATATCCTCCAAAGGTACCTCCTGGTATACACCGTGTACATATCTATCCAAACTAAGCACGGTAGTATCCCTGAGGAACTGTGGTCTAGATGTGTAAAGGCAAAAAGTACGCCCAATGTACTTGAAGAACCCAGACAAGAACATGAGGACCGTGGCAGCTAGGAGTCGGCTGCCTTGCCAAGACGATATGGAGATGACATAGATGGCCACCGATACTTGGGTGACCAATCCTAGCAGGTGGCGCTGCCAGAGCTCGTTGTCCTGCATGGAAAAGGCAGTGATTGTGTCCTGCCCTCCCAGATGGAGGAGCAGGAACGGTGCCCAAAAGATAAGAAGATGGTGTGAGCCGCTTGCATGGACCGCGAGATGCCCGAGAACAAAAATGGCCACAACGTCGGCCGATAAGTAGGCCAACCATATAAGGGAGTTGAGGATGCTGGACACGCTGTGCCTCCGCATGCCTGCTGTGAAGAAGAGGAATACTTGTAGACCAAAGCTTGAAAGTATGAGGCAATGGATCTCCCATTCGTTCCAGAGCCCTTCAACAGCCTGCAAGCTGCCCATGGCCAAACCCAAAATAAAAGAATCGTCACTCACTAGATCATCAAATATTTGCATTGTTTGCACTGCCTACTAACATGCATTTCGATGATTTCTTCTCTTTTATATCCACATAATAATTTATAATAACAATTTTTGTAATCCTCAGTTGTTTGAGATTTTTGAACCTAATACTACATATCATTTGAAATAAAATTGCAGCTTTGACAGAGCATAATTTTATCAACACGTAACCACAATTTAGTCTATTTCTAGGTCATGTACGGAGTAAGATAGGTATGATGGTGTTGGACGTTGATCAAAAGGATTTAAAAGGTGACTGAGATTAAACCATATTTGAAATATAGTTTTTTTTTCTAGATTCTGTTTGAAATATAGTACTTTCTCCTTCCTAAAAAAATAGATCATCCAAGTTTTATCCATGCAAAACTTAGAGGATCTATTTATGTGTGTATGGGAGAAAGAGAGCAACTCGATCTATTGAAACTGTCTGAGCGTATAGTTGAGGAAGGAAGCTATGGAAAATAAGGGATGCATTTCATGGGCCTGCACTTAATCTACGGGCATGGACGAGGACAAACACAAATTACTTTTAGAACTAGTCTCGTGTGCATTGCGTCGCATTACTAGTCTCGTTAAAAATTTACCACTAAAAAAAATTTACCCCTAAAACTAGTCTCGTTAGAGCAAGTACAATAGAGCCGAGTCAGCGGGCTATAAGGAATAAACTATTATATTTATGCTTAGTTGGAGGAAAGAGAAGATGAGAGAGAAGGTAAGCGGGCTTTTCGTAAAAAGCCAGCTCTAACACATGCTCCTAGGCACTTTGTGAGAATGAAATGTAGGCCACATAATAAAAAAGTAGTACACTTTTTTGATCTACTATTGTACATATTGATTATAAGATGAGCTATAAATGACATGGCACTGGCTTATAGCTAGCAGCTAGCTATACTATTAACCATGCTCTTAGTCCATATACTACTCGCGGAAAGTCTTAAGTTGCGAGGAGGAGGTGTACAAGAGAATATGTAGGAAAATAAAGGAAGGAGTTGCATGCATTGTTACCTTTGTTTTTGGATCGCAGTGCCCCCACCAACTTCCAAAGCAATATCTCTTATTGGACTCATTATTTCCAATCAGGTCGTCGAGATGGATAGACAAGCAAACCAAATGGATGGTGCGAGATGTTGTACTGCTTGCTGCACGAATGTGTATCAATTTATACCCGGGGGAGGGGGGATGCTTGCTTCCATGAAGAGGAAGTGAGCTTTTCGCATAGGGTGATGCTTGCTTCCATGAAGAGCAAGTCTGCATGTGAGCTTTCGCATAGACATTGGTTGTGAGAGGGAGGGGGGGTGATGCTTGCTTCCATGAAGAGCAAGTCTGCATGTGAGCTTTAACATAGACATTGGTTGTAAGAACTAAGAACAAAAATAGATTCCTAGGTTATTAAGACATGAATAATACAAGGTATATTTGCATGCGATTATAACGATCTTATTATTATTATTTAAGAAACATCATGAATAATGTATTAATAAAACAATGGGCAGTCAGTTAAGGACACAAGCAATCCTACTAATACAAATATCCAGCCAGTGGTTGTTTCTGTCTCCCATATTTAATATGCTATGAGTATATACACCCAGTTCCGTAAAAATGCCTGCTGCGTTCTTTTTCTCACTTTCATAAGTTTTCTCTAAAATGAATTATCCAATATATCCACAATCCATTTTCGTCCATGGCTAGCCGGTGAACATGCATGAACTTCCCCTTTAGGAAAGCGAACAAAATTCCTCCACTGATGTTGTGGAAGAAGGCAAGAACCATATTCGAATCGCCTTGCTTGTCTTGGAATTCCAGTATCGCGTATAAAGTTTCTATAGAAAAAGAGAATAAGAGCATTTAAAGTCGGATTTGTCAATTCCGGCCCCTCAAACGCGTCCACGGGCAGTGATCAAGCATGTCTTAAATTTCAGTAGTTGCATTCGGACATCTCATACTAGATTCTTAAATCCATACAAGGACATGCAAATGACATAACCTACGTACTACATCGATCATCTAGCTACTCATCGTCGGAGATGTCAACGATCTCCGTGCCCGGCTCCGGCAGCATGGGCAGCAGCTACATCTCCGGCTCCTCCCATGCCTCCGATCCGGCCTCCTTCATCTCTATCTCTGCATCAAGTTCGGCGAAGAGTGCATCGGACGCCGCCTGCTCCTGATGAAGGAACACCCGGTTAGCCTCCACATAGCCTCATCCTGGATGGACTCCAAGATGGCCTGCTCCTCCGCCCTCTCCTCCGATTGGGCGACGGCGAACTCCGCTTCCGCCTGCTCCATGTTGAGGCCCGACAGCTATTGCTCTAGCTGCTCCACCTCCTCTTCCTCCTCTTCCCCCCGTTGCTCCTCCTCCGGCTCCATGAGTCTGGAGGCAGCCCGACAGCGATGCGGGCAACGCGTGGGGCTTGTCTCGCCCGGATGTTCTGTTGGATCTCGTACCGACGCTCCGACGTGAGCATTGCGTAGTAGGTGATCTTGCTCTGGACCATGGTGAAGCGCCGGGGCGGGAGAGGGAGGAGGTGGATGGGCTAGGGTTGCGGGACGCTGACCGGGTTAAATAGACGGATTTGGTCTCGGGCGGCGAGCCGGAGCAGTGCCACGCGGTGTTCACACCGTGGCGATGGAGGAGTCGTCTGTCGGCCCACCGGGTTTTTGAGCGAGTCCGCGTGGGAACCCTTCGTCAGTCCTACGTGGTGGCGTGCCCGGGCATCCCCATATTTGGGCTGGATATGAGAGGTGTCAGTCAGCCCGGGCATTTGAGGCCTGTTTTGAGGGGGTCGTCTGGGTTGAAAACCCGTGACCAGTCAGTGACCGGGCCGTTCGCCGGGGCGTATGAGGCAGGTATGGGACGCCCGACTGTAGATGCTCTAAGATCCCTCCGTCGTTCATCAGTAATGGAATGGTCCGCGAACCAACCTATGGTTGGATGGTTAGAGGGACAGTGGTATCCCTAGCCCACCAGGGTTCAAGTCCTGGTGCTCGCAATATTTCCTCGGCGTTCCCGTCGACGACTAGGCACCTACAGTGACTTCGTAAATCTCAAGATGATATGCCGGCTCATCCTTCCGGAGGTGCTCATAGGAGTAGGATGTGCGTGTGTGCGCTCATATGGATGAGTGTATGTGCGTATATATGAGCGCTTGGGTTTATGCTATGTTAAAAAAAAAGTAATGGAATGGCCGTGCGTGCACTCCTCGTGCTAATACCTTGCTCAACGGCGTCAGCGAAATTTAATTCCAGCGTCCGGGAAAACTAAACTAAACTCTGGTGACGATTGGCATCCTGTGCTTTGGCCGTTCGACGGGGCAGAGAGATGGAGCTATGCGCGCGTGTATCGTCGGGAGGGAGGCGTGAGAGGAGTGTGTTGTAACTTGTAAGCATGATCGAGCGGATACACTTGAGCAAATGAGGATGCAACATGTGTTAGATCGATCACGATTACCTTTTTTTTTTGCAGGGGAGATAGATCACGATCACGCTGCCATCTCCGTGTGGAGGTCCAGTGCAGCTGGCTTGGCCGGGCCGCTCTCTTGGTCCAGCCTATCCCTCTCTCCTTTCATGGGCCGTTTCCTTTTTCTTTTCCTTTTTAGACAAAATTGTTCGCTTTCTCAGAAAATATTCGTGCTTTTCAAAAACAAATGCATGCAAATTTATAAAACGCTGGCATTTTCAAATTTTGTTTGGAGTTTAAAATAATGTTCCTATTTGAAAATATTGTTCGTAATCTCAAAAAATCTTTATAGATTCAAAAAATGATCGTGTTTTCCTGTTTCTGTTTGTTATTTAAAAAAAATCGATTTTCAGAAAAATCTCAAGTTTTTTGAAAAAAAATTCACAAATTATCTAGATGTTCTCGTTTCAAAAAAAACATGCAGTTTAAAAAAATGTCGTTTGAAATTTGGAAAAAAAAAGATCGGGTCTGCCGCTGGTGTTTGTTTTTAATGTTTCGCGCTACGTATTAGAGCATCTCCAAAAGACTCGCAACGAGCGGTGCGCTAAAACAATTTTTTGCTTGCGGAAATAGCGGTTTTTGCGCGGCAAGGCACTGGCTCCAACAGCGGCTCCAAAATATTGCGTGCGACCCGCTCCAACAGACGCTGCAAAAAAAAAACAGCGCGTGCGAGCAACCAGAACACAAACTAGTTCAACCAAATAGATAATTCAACGATACAAATAGCAAAGTTCAACCAAACAGCACAAAAGTAGAAACTACGAGGACTACTCCGAGTCGTCGTCCTCCTCCTCCTCGCTTGTGTCGTCCGACGTATCAAGAAACGTGTCTTCCCACTGATCATCGTTGTACTGCAAAACGAAGACGTTGGCGGCTCAGCTATCCTCCTCGTCGTAGGATGTTGTTGGCCCGTCACCGGCGGAGGAGGAGCGAGCCCGCGCCGCCGCTTCATCGCCAGAGAAGGCTCCATCGCTGGAGGAGCTAGCCCTATAGTCGAGATGGATTAAGGGCCAGTAACCCCCCCCCCCCCCCCATTTTTTAACTTTTATTTCATTTTATATACACGATATAAATGCAAACGCTTACATACATACACGTACGGTATGAAATACCTTGCTCAATAGTTCTGAAATACCAACCCGGCATTTCTATCTAAAATATTTGGAAAATCTGTCCACATTTAAAAGACCGCAGCAGTCAACAATTTTGAAATAATATTTCAGTATTTTGTATAAACAAAGGTTGAAGTGGTAAATCTGCAACGTTGAACAAGTATGAAATACACATTTATTTTTCCAAAAAATGTGGGTCATAAAATTATCAGAAATTTAGAAATGTTCCTTAATTTCAGAAAATTATCAGAAATTTCAAAAATGTTCTGAATTTCACGAAAATGTTATTTTTTCCAAAAAATGTTCTTGAATTTCAAAATGATATTACGAATTTCCAAACATAATCCTAGATTTAAAAAATGTTTTGAATTTCAGGAAAATGTTAACAAATTTTAAAATGTTCCCGAATCTAAACAAATCATGAATTTTGTAAAAGCCCTGAATTTATAAAAATGTTCATGAATTTAGTTTACATTTATGAAACACTAATAATTTCTCAAATTCCAAAATTATTCCAACATTTCAAAAATATTCATGAATTTGGAAAATGTTATCGGATTTCGGTTTTTATTTCTTTCTAAAATTCATTTTTTTTCTCAATTTTTAGGAAAAAATTTCTAAAACAATAGAAAATCATAGATTTGAATTAATTTTCCTGCATTACAAAAAATGTTTTAAAATTGAACAAAATTTTAAAGTAAATAAAATAAAAATATAAAAAGGATAAAAAAAGAAAAACCTGATTCAAAACCGGCCGGGAGGAATCAGAAATCAGCGGGTCCATATAGCAGGAGATCTCTCGCTAAGGGATACACATGTGGTTGGTATTTCCCGCCCTATGATGGGAATAGGATCTGCCAGTATGAGACTACCAAACAAGCTCTTACCGATATGTGTATGATAATATTTAGACATGTGCACGTCCTACACACTCGACTGCATTGAGCATTTTTCTTTTAGGAGTAAACTGGAAGTAGCAGTAGTAGTTTTTTTAGAATGTTAAATCATTGATTAGAAAGGAGTGTTACAAATAACACCCACTAGGGAGCAATGCATAAGACAGTGCCAAAAAAGAAGAATGAAAAACAACTGCTCAATTTATCGAGGAAGATTGGGAGAAAACCTAAACAACGCCTAACTAGTCTGGACCTAAAGCATCACAAAACATACAACATGTCAGGAGGCCAACATCCGACAACACACCCGGCCAGACACTCGAGCATCCGCACTGAATACTGTTGCATCAATCCGAGCTGCCAAAAGCACATCCGTGAAACTGGATGACATCGAAAAGGAACACTATGTCCGATAGAGCAAACCTATTCCGCTTCGATCCCGCAAGGTTGACGAACATCCCTCACCTGAAGCACCTTGCATGTGAAGGGTGCTTCTGCTGCTCCCACGGAGATGTCATGCAAGCCGCCGCAGACCACCCCATGAGCTCTGAGCCCCTCTGACCGGGTCCAACTCCAAGATGATGCTCCAAGAGGAAACACGATGTCAAGCAAAGCCAAAAGCGTCTTCATTGTCTGATCTAGCGGACCGAATCTAGGGTTACCCCCATAGCATGTCGGGAGGGGGGATGACTACAACATCGATGCCCCCAACAAGAAAGTGTCCCCATAGGCACTACCATCAACGACTCTGGCGGCAGCCGTAGTACAGCTTTCGCCGAGCAGTCAACCTGCCCTAAACCAAGACCCGCCAGCACTTCCTCCATACCACCTCCACGACACGCAAGTCTCGCGCCACACGCCACAAGGACCCTTCCATCGCAGGCCCACAGAAAACCAAATCGGTACCTGCCGCCTACGGATCTCATGCCTCCGACGGTCCCGGAGCCACTGCAGGCACCTCCTTGCACAGGACACCTCCAAGCATGCACTGAAGGTGACAACAGACCGGCTGCCTCTCGCATGGCCGCCAATCGAAGCCACTAGACAGTCCATCGAAGTCATTAGGCCGCCAACCAGTAGATCCGTGCTGGGGACGCTGACCACGACCGGCACACCGCAAACCCGCACCGGAGTGACGCTTGAGCATCATGCAGGCTTTGCCCGGCGGCGGCTAGGGTTAGCCCCGGGGTTGCCCGCAGGGGAGGGGCGACACGGGCTCGTTTAGGAGTAGGTGGTAGTATTTTTTTTAAATTATTTTTTTTAGGCAGGAGTGCGAGCACGAGGGCCGGGGGGCAGCAGCGGCGCAATCGTCCAAGTGAAATGCAGAGACGGGGTCGAGGTGCGGCGGGCGTCGTGCGTCCCATGTGAATGCTGAGTGTGTTGTCGTCCGCCGTGTTCAAACACCACCGGAAAAAGAGTCCGTCCAAAATCACGGAGCAAAGGTGCTCATCGTGCCGGCAGCTGTGCGCGCTCATCGTGTCGTCGAGCTAATCAGTGTGCGATCCACCCATTCCACCCTGCGGCGGCACACCCCCGCACTCATCACCCATCGCTTTCTTCCCCACCCGCACTCCAGATCAGATCCCCCACCTCTCCTCCTCCCCCCAGCCCAGCTGACAGCGACCAGTCATCCGGACAGTGACACTCCCCCCCAGCGCCACCGTCGCCGCCGGCCGCCATGGGCTCCTCCCACCGCCACCTGATGCGCCTGCTCGACGACCCCTTCTTCCCCTTCCCCCCACCACCACCCACCTCCTCCCTCTCCTCCTCCTGCCCCTTCCTCCCTCCCCCACCCCCATCCCCCTTCGCCTTCCCCCACCACCCCGACCTCCTCGACCTCTACCTCCCCGCCGACCCCTTCTTCGCCCCACCACCCCTGCCCTCCCCGCACGCCTTCCTCCTGCACGACCTCACCGACCGCGTCGCCGCCCTCGAGCTCGCGGCCCGCGCCGCACGCGCGGCCCCGCAGCCCGCGCGCCGCAAGTACACCTACGCCGCCACGGAGCCCGGCGGCCGCAAGGTGAAGTGGACGGCGGAGGAGAAGCCGCGCGGCGGGGGCCGGGCGCTCAAGTGGGAGGCGGAGCTCGCCTCCCCCAACGACGACGGATTCGACCGCAAGTGGAAGTGGGAGGCCAAGTCCAAGCCCGGCTCCGGCAAGACAAAGACCAAGTGGGGCACCGAGATCAAGGGCAAGGGCTCGCTCGAGCCATGGTCGCACGCCTACACCTGGGAGGAGGACTTCACCGCCTCCGACGACGACGAGGACGAGGGCGAGTACGGGCAGATTGAGGAGCGCAAGCCGGAGAAGAAGAAGAAGGAGGACAAGCCCAAGAAGATCAAGGAGGATGACAAGAAGAAGAAGAAGCCGGCGAGGACGTGCGTCCAGATCGAGGAGATCCCCGAGGACAACACCGCCGGCTGCGACGCCATCCGCAAGGTACTGGCCACGATTGGTTACCACGGGGAAAGAAAAGATGAGATTTTTGTGGGGTTCTGTGGCCCGATCTGAACGAAATGTGGGATTTCCAGTAGACTTAAGATAGATCCATGGTTACCTCTCGCTGGATTTGAGAGAAAGATTGGAATTTTAGAGGATGCTAGTGTTCACAGTCTAGATCTGTGCTAGTACTGGCTATAGATTGACTGTACTCTGCTCTGAATGATATCAGCTTGAGGATTCTGCTCCCTTGCAATGCACTACTGACATAAGTATATGTGTACTGACCGCCTGACATTTGTTACCCTTCTGATGATGCAGGCTTTTGCCATGGGGAACGGCAAGGGGAAGGCCAAGGAGCTGTCGCCGCAGGACGCCGCGCTGCTCATCCAGATGAACTACAGGGCGCACCTTGCCCACCGCTCCCAGGTGCTCCGCTGCCTGCGCGATCTCGCCGTCGCCAAGGCCAAGCTCAAGGAGCTCAGGTCCCTCTTCTACAACCTCTCCTACAGGCGCCGCCTCTCGCATGACCACGAGGAGCGCCAGAGGTTCTCCGAGAAGATCATTGTCCTGCTGCTCACTGTCGACGCGCTCGAGGTGAGCTCTGTCATGACCTGTTTATCCTTGCTGAATGCCATTGCTGTGTTGTGTATTTGAAATTCAGTTACTGCCTACACTGGTTAACACTATTACTGGTGAGACAAAAAATAAAAATAAATGAAAGCACACAAGGATAATTAGCATCTGTCCAGCATATGCACTTGAGATGATATCCATCACACCTGTTCCCCATTGCCATGTCTGTGTTGTGAATTTGAAATTTACTTGCCTGGTTAGTACATTGTTGGTTTGAGGATGGTCTATCAGGTTCTGCACAGAAGTATGCTTTTTCGAGCAGTGTTCAGTATCTGAAGGTATTGGGTACCAATGCATCATCATTGAAAAAATAAATCAAAGCACACTGCAAAGATTAGCATGCTATTGAACATCTGTTCTTGTATGGGTGTGCATGTATGTGTGCTCAACCAAGTATGTTAGCACATATATTGCACGATCATTTTTCATTATAAATATGCTAGAATGGCTGCCGAGCACTTTTCCATATATAGATTCATATCAGATTGGCTTGGTGATGTCTGATCTCAGTTCTCAGTAGTATCTTCGGCGCTTCATTAGGTCCAACCATGATAAAAATCTTACATTCGGCACTGTCGCATGTTTCCCAGTAGGACTTTAGAGGTTTATGGTTAAAGGAATATTCAGTTGATCAACAAGTGCCTGGATCCTGACTTGTGTACCTGCTAAGTTTTCTATTAATGATTTCCTTGGTATTGGTATATCAAGTGCAGCGGGCTCGGGGCATTTACGCTTTAGTTTCAGCTTATGACGCCTGAACTAATAATAAAGGAGAATGCAGTCTTAGAATTAAAAATATGTGCTCCGGCGTGCCATCCCGACTTTGCTCCTGTAGGAAATAGTGAACCGAAAAATGATGCTCAATTGTTTCTCTCATGCCTATCCATCAACTCTTCTCTTCATAGCTCATTGTTTTCTGAACTTGAAAATAGCCATCGGAATTAATGTTGCTTTGCGCAATTGTACATTATGGTTTGTGTCATATCCTTGTACTACCTTTCAGCAACCTTATTCCTTGGCCACTAATCTAGCTCTCTCCACCCAGGGACCTGACTTCATGGTAAGGACGGCAAAGAAATCCATGCTCGAGGAACTGGAGAGCATGCTGGAGATCGTGGACCCGCAGCCACCAGGGAAGCAGAGGTCGTTCAGCCGCCGGAAGTTTGATCTTCCTGAGGGCGGAGCGATCCCGAACGAGAAAACCGCCGGCGTGAACAATGCTGTCAGAGTCATCAACACTGGCAAGGGCAAGCAGTAGGCACCATGCGCCTAGTTTAGTGACCGGTACCATGGCCGATCGATGGAGCTTGTAGCGCCGCTTTGTTGAGTACTCGAGTAGTCCGGTTCATCTAGAGTTCCAGTACCTTTGAGATTTGAGAAGGGTCGAACTTGTTGTGTACCATCATTCGGGATGCCGTAGCATGTATGATCCCTGTCGTTTAATTTGGACTTGTTGTAATGTATGCTGTTGTTGAACTACCAGTACAATAGTTTGGTGCTTAAACTATCTGCTTCTCTCTGGCTGCCGCCCTCATGTTTTGAACTCCATGGAATTTTAGGGGTGAAAGCACATTATTCCTAACTTGTAGGGATATGCAGTGCGGCCCACTCGCCGAAGGCCCTCATGTTTGATTTTTCTTATGTTGCATTGGAGTGCTGCTAGTTCACGCGAGATGCTATATCTCGCTTATCAAGAGAGAGAAGCTTGCCTCCGCTGAAGGATTTTCTCCTCGCATAGGTATTGTGACAGCACATTTTTCTCCTTGCTCGTAGCTCATTCGCTGTACTAGTTTGATCGTTTGCTTCTTGCTACCTGCTCTATTTTTTCCCTTTTTTTCTGTTTGGTTTTCTTCGTTTCTTTACGGGTTTCTTTAGTTTTCTTTGTTTCTTATCAGTATATTTTGTTCTCCTTTTCTTTTTGACCGTTTTCTCCGATTTTCTTGTTTTCTTATTGGTTTTCTTTTGTTTCTTCCTCGTTTTTTTGCACAGTTTTTCTCTGGTTTTCTTGTTTGCCTTTTCTCTTCAGTTTTTGGTTTCTTTCTTTAGTTTTCTTTGTTAGCTTCAACGGTTTTCTTTGTTTGTTTGTTTCTTGGTTTTTTTTGTTTTTATAGGCTTTCTTTGTTTTCCTTTGTTTCTTTGTCAATTTTCATCAGTTTTCTTTTTTTAAACACATATCAAATTTTTCAGTACACATTCCATTCTTTCCGTATACATCATAAACATATTATATATACATGTTTAACATTTTTTAAACACATGATTTACATATTTTGATTCTAAATTTTTCCATACACACTGTACATATAAGGTATACATGTGATTTTTTTATATAAACATTTAACATTCTAAAATACAAGATTAACATCTTTTGAATACATGGTAAAAAATACGAAAAACAGTGAATATTTTTTAATTACAAGAAACATCTTCTCACACACAATGTACATTTTTTGTACACACCAGGAACATTTTTAATACATGTTTAACATTTTTTAAGCACACAAGGATTACCATGCTATTTAGCTGAGCATCTGTGCAACATATTCACTTGAGATGACCTCTGCCATCACCTGCTCGTCATTGCCATGGTTGTGTCGTGAATTTGAAATTTACTTGCTACATCCTCATTGTACAGTACATTGTTGGTTTGAGGATGGTCTATTAGGGTTCTGTACATAATTATGATTTTCTAGCAGTTCTTTAGTGTCTGAAGGTATTGGTTAGTGATGCATTATCATTGAAAAAAATAAATAAAAGCTCACTACAAAGATTAACAGGCTATTGAACATCTATTCTTGTCACTGATGAGTGGTATATGTGCTCAACCAAGTATGTAGTTCCTGTTATTACATTCTTTTGAAGGAAATATGCCCTAGAGGCAATAATAAAGTTATTATTTGTTTCCTTATATCATGATAAATGTTTATTATTCATACTAGAATTGTATTAACCGGAAACATAATACATGTGTGAATACATAGACAAACAGAGTGTCACTAGTATGTCTCTACTTGACTAGCTCCTTAATCAAAGATGGTTATGTTTCCTAACCATGGACAAAGAGTTGTTATTTGATTAACGGGATCATATCATTAGTTGAATGATCTGATTGACATGACCCATTCCATTAGCTTAGCACCCGATCGTTTAGTATGTTGCTATTGCTTTCTTCATGACTTATACATGTTCCTATGACTATGAGATTATGCAACTCCCGTTTGCCGGAGGAACACTTTGGGTGCTACCAAACGTCACAACGTAACTGGGTGATTATAAAGGAGCATTACAGGTGTCTCCAAAGGTAGATGTTGGGTTGGCGTATTTCGAGATTAGGATTTGTCACTCCGATTGTCGGAGAGGTATCTCTGGGCCCTCTCGGTAATACACATCACATAAGCCTTGCAAGCATTACAACTAATATGTTAGTTGTGAGATGATGTATTACGGAACGAGTAAAGAGACTTGCCGGTAACGAGATTGAACTAGGTATTGGATATCGACGATCGAATCTCGGGCAAGTAACATACCGATGACAAAGGGAACAACGTATGTTGTTATGCGGTCTGACCGATAAAGATCTTCGTAGAATATGTAGGAGCCAATATGGGCATCCAGGTCCCGCTATTGGTTATTGACCGGAGACGTGTCTCGGTCATGTCTACATTGTTCTCGAACCGTAGGGTCCGCACGCTTAACGTTACGATGACAGTTATTATGAGTTTATGCATTTTGATGTACCGAAGGTTGTTCGGAGTCCCGGATGTGATCACGGACATGACGAGGAGTCTCGAAATGGTCGAGACATAAAGATTGATATATTGGAAGCCTATGTTTGGACATCGGAAGTGTTCCGGGTGAAATCGGGATTTTACCGAAGTACCGGGAGGTTACCGGAACCCCCCGGGAGACATATGGGCCTTATTGGGCTTTAGTGGAAAGGTGAAAGGGGCTGCCCATGGTGGGCTGCGCGCCTCCCCCCCTCCCCTAGTCCTATTAGGACTAGGAGAGGTGGCCGGCCACCTCTCTCTCTCTTTCCCCCTTGGGAATCCTATTTGGAATAGGATTGGGGGGGAGTCCTACTCCCGGTAGGAGTAGGACTCCTCCTGCGCCTCCATAGGGCTGGCCGCACCCCTCCCCCTTGGCTCCTTTATATACGGAGGCAGGGGGCACCTCTAGACACACAAGTTGATCATTGAGATCGTTCCTTAGCCGTGTGCGGTGCCCCATGCCACCATATTCCACCTCGATCATATCGTTGTAGTGCTTAGGCAAAGCCCTGCGTCGGTAGAACATCAAGATCGTCACCACGCCGTCGTACTGACGGAACTCTTCCCCGACGCTTTGCTGGATCGGAGCCCGGGGATCGTCATCGAGCTGTACGTGTGCTAAGAACTCGGAGGTGCCGGAGTAACGGTGCTTGGATCGGTCGGATTGGGAAGACGTACGACTACTTCCTCTATGTTGTGTGATCGCTTCCGCAGTCGGTCTACGTGGGTACGTAGACAACACTCTCCCCTCTCGTTGCTATGCATCACCATGATCTTGCGTGTGCGTAGGAATTTTTTTGAAATTACCACGTTCCCCAACAGTGGCATCCGAGCCTAGGTTTTATGGTTTGATGTTATTTGCACGAGTAGAACACAAGTGAGTTGTGGACGATATAAGTCATACTGCCTACCAGCATGTCATACTTTGGTTCGGCGGTATTGTTGGATAAGACGACCCGGACCAACATTACGCGTACGCTTACGCGAGACCGGTTCCCCCGACGTGCTTTGCACACAGGTGGCTTGCGGGCAACTGTCTCTCCAACTTTAGTTGAACCAAGTATGGCTACGCTCGGTCCTTGCGAAGGTTAAAACGAAGTCTATTTGACAAACTATCATTGTGGTTTTGATGCGTAGGTGAGATTGGTTCTTGCTTAAGCCCGTAGCAGCCACGTAAAACTTGCAACAACAAAGTAGAGGACGTCTAACTTGTTTTTGCAGGGCATGTTGTGATGTGATATGGTCAAGGCATGATGCTGATTTTATTGTATGAGATGATCATGTTTTGTAACCGAGTTATCGGCAACTGGCAGGAGCCATATGGTTGTCGCTTTATTGTATGCAATGCAATCGCGATGTAATGCTTTACTTTATTACTAAACGGTAGTGATAGTCGTGGAAGCATAAGATTGGCGAGACGACAACGATGTTACGATGAAGATCAAGGTGTCGCGCCGGTGACGATGGTGATCACAACGGTGCTTCGGAGATGGAGATCACAAGCACAAGATGATGATGGCCATATCATATCACTTATATTGATTGCATGTGATGTTTATCTTTTTATGCATCTTATCTTGCTTTGTTTGACGGTAGCATTATAAGATGATCTCTCACTAAATTATCAAGAAGTGTTCTCCCTGAGTATGCACCGTTGCGAAAGTTCTTCGTGCTGAGACACCACGTGATGATCGGGTGTGATAGGCTCTACGTTCAAATACAACGGGTGCAAAACAGTTGCACACGCGGAATACTCAGGTTATACTTGACGAGCCAAGCATATACAGATATGGCCTCGGAACACGGAGACCGAAAGGTTGAGCGTGAATCATATAGTAGATATGATCAACATAATGATGTTCACCGATGAAACTACTCTATCTCACGTGATGATCGGACATGGTTTAGTTGATTTGGATCACGTAATCACTTAGAGGATTAGAGGGATGTTTATCTAAGTGGGATTTCTTAAGTAATATGATTAATTGAACTTTAATTTATCATGAACTTAGTCCTGGTAGTATTAGCATATCTATGTTGTAGATCAATAGCTCGCGTTGTTGCTTTCATATGTTTATTTTGATATGTTCCTAGAGAAAATTGTGTTGAAAGATGTTAGTAGCAATGATGCGGATTGGATCCGTGATCTGACGTTTAACCTCATTGCTGCACAAAAAAATTATGTCCTTGATGCACCGCTAGGTGATAGACCTATTGCAGGAGCAGATGCAGACGTTATGAACGTTTGGCTAGCTCAATATGATGACTACTTGATAGTTTAAAGTGCACCATGCTTAACGGCTTAGAATCGGGACTTCAAAGACGTTTTGAACGTCATGGACCATATGAGATGTTCCAGGAATTGAAGTTAATATTTCAAGCAAATACATGAGTTGAGAGATATGAAGTCTCCAATAAGTTCTATAGCTAAAAGATGGAGGAGAATCGCTCAACTAGTGAGCATGTGCTCAGATTGTCTGGGTACTACAATCGCTTGAATCAAGTGGGAGTTAATCTTCCAGATAAGATAGTAATTGACAGAATCCTCTAGTCACCATCACCAAGTTAGTAGAACTTCATGATGAACTATAATATGCAAGGGATAACGGAAACAACTCCCAAGCTCTTCGTGATGCTGAAATCAACGAAGGTAGAAATCAAGAAAAAAACATCAAGTGTTGATGGTTGACAAGACCACTAGTTTCAAGAAAAGGTCAAAGGGAAGAAGGGGAACTTCAAGAAGAACGGCAAGCAAGTTGTTGCTCAAGTGAAGAAGCCCAAGTCTGGTCCTAAGCCTGAGACTAAGTGCTTCTACTGCAAAGGGACTGGTCACTGGAAGTGGAACCACCCCAAGTGATTGGCGGATAAGAAGGATGGCAAAGTGAACATAAGTATATTTGATATACATGTTATTGATGTGTACTTTACTAGTGTTTATAGCAAACCCTAAGTATTTGATACTAGTTCAGTTGCTAAGATTAGTAACTCGAAACGGGAGTTGCAGAATAAACAGAGACTAGTTAAGGGTGAAGTGACGATGTGTGTTGGAAGTGGTTCCAATATTGATATGATCATCATCGCACACTCCCTATAATTTCGGGATTAGTGTTGAACCTAAATAAGTGTTATTTGGTGTTTGCGTTGAGCATGAATATGATTTGATCATGTTTATTGTAATACAGTTATTCATTTAAGTAAAAGAATAAATTGTTGTTCTGTTTACATGAATAAAACCTTATATGGTTACACACTCAATGAAAATAGTTCATTGGATCTCGATCTTAGTGATACACAAATTCATAATATTGAAACCAAAAGATGTGAAGTTAATAATGATAGTGCAACTTATTTGTGGCACTGCCGTTTAGGTCATATTGGTGTAAAGCGCATGAAGAAACTCCATGCTGGTGGGATTTTGGAATCAATTGATGATGAATCACTTGATGCTTGCGAACCATGCCTTATGGGCAAGATGACTAAAACGCCGTTCTCCGGAACAATGAAGCAAGCAACAGATTTGTTAGAAATCATACATACTGATGTATGTGGTCCGATGAATATTAAGGCTTACAGCAGGTACCATTATTTTCTGACCTTCACAAGATGATTTGAGCAGATATGGGGATATCTACTTGATGAAACATAAGTCTGAAACATTTGAACAGTTCAAAGAATTTCAGAGTGAAGTGGAAAATCATCATGACAAGAAAATAAAAGTTTCTACGATATGATCGCAGAGGTAAAATATTTGAGTTACGAGTTTGGTCTTCAGTTAAATCAATGTGAGATAGTTTCACTACTCACGCCATCTGAAACACCACAACATAATGGTGTGTCCGAACGTCATAACCGTACTTTATTGGATATAGTGCAATCTATGATGTATCTTACCGATCTACCACTATCGTTTTGGGGTTATGCATTAGAGACAGCTGCATTCACAATAAATAGGGCACCATCTAAATCCGTTGAGACGACGCCTTATGAACTGTGGTTTGGCAAGAAACCAAAGTTGTCGTTTCTTAAAAGTTTGAGGTTGCAATGCTTATGTGAAAAAGTTTCAACCTGATAAGCTCAAAAACCCAAATCGGAGAAGTGCGTCTTCATAGGATACCCAAAGGAAACAGTTGGGTACACCTTCTATCACAGATCCAAAGGCAAGACATTCGTTGCTGAGAATGGATACTTTCTAGAGAAGGAGTTTCTCTCGAAAGAAGTGAGTGAAAGGAAAGTAGAAAACTTGATAAGGTAATTGTACCTTCTCCCTTATTGGAAAGTAGTTCATCACAAAAATCTGTTCTTGTGACTACTACACCAATTAGTGAGGAAGCTAATGATGATGATCATGTAACTTCAGATCAAGTTACTACCGAATCTCGTAGGTAAACCAGAGTGAGATCCGCACCAGCGTGGTACGGTAATCCTATTCTGGAAGTCATGTTACTAGACCATGACGAACTTGCGAACTATGAGGAAGCGATGATGAGCCCAGATTCCGCAAAATGGCTTGAAGCCATGAAATCTGAGATGGGATCCATGTATGAGAACAAAGTATGGACTTTGGTTGACTTGCCCGATGATCGGCAAGCAATTGAGAATAAATGGATCTTCAAGAAGAAGACTGACGTTGATGGTAATATTACTGTCTACAAAGCTCGACTTGTCGCAAAAGGTTTTCGACAAGTTCAAGGGGTTGACTACGATGAGACCTTCTCACCCGTAGCGATGCTTAAGTCTGTCCGAATCATGTTATTAGTTGCCGCATTTTATGAAATCTGGCAAATGGATAAACAAAACTGCATTCCTTAATGGATTTATTAAAGAAGAGTTGTATATGATGCAACCAGAAGGTTTTGTCAATCTGAAAGATGCTAACAAAATGTACAAGCTCCAGCGATCCATCTGTGGACTGGTACAATCATCTCGGAGTTGGAATATACGCTTTGATGAGTTGATCAAAGCATATAGTTTTATATAGACTTGCGGTGAAGCCTGTATTTACAAGAAAGTGAGTGGGAGCACTACAACATTTCTGATAAGTATATGTGATGACATATTGTTGATTGGAAATAATGTAAAATTATTCTCTAAAGCATAAAGGAGTGTCTGAAAGGAATTTTCAAAGAAAGACTTCGGTGAAGCTGCTTACATATTGAGCTCCAAGATCTATAGAGATAGATCAAGACGCTTGCTAAGTTTTTCAATAAGTACATACCTTGACAAGATTTTGAAGTAGTTCAAAATGGAGCAGTCAAAGAAAGAGTTCTTGCCTGTATTACAAGGAGTGAAGTTGAGTAAGACTCAAAGCCCGACCACGGCAGAAGATAGAAAGAGAATGAAAGTCATTCCCTATGCCTTGGCCATAGGTTCTATAAAGTATGTCATGTTGTATACCAGATCTATTGTATACCCTGCACTGATTTGGCAAGGGAGTACAATAGTGATGTAGGAGTAGATCACTGGACAGCGGACAGAATTATCCTTAGTGAAATAAGGATATGTTTCTCGATTATGGACATGACAAAAAGGTTCGTCGTAAAGGGTTATGTCGATGCAAGTTTTTGACACTGATCCAGATGATTCTAAGTCTCAATCTGGATACATATTGAAAGTGGGAGCAATTAGCTAGAGTAGCTCCGTGCAGAGCATTGTAGACATAGAATTTTGCAAAATACATACGGATCTGAATTTGGCAGGCCCGTTGACTAAAAATTATCTCACAAGCAAAACATGATCACACCTTAGTACTCTTTGGGTGTTAATCACATAGCGATGTGAACTAGATTACTGACTCTAGTAAACTCTTTGGGTGTTGATCACATATCGATGTGAACTATGGGTGTTAATCACATGGTGATGTGAACTATTGCTGTTAAATCACATGGCGATGTGAACTAGATTATTGACTCTAGTGCAAGTGGGAGACTGAAGGAAATATGCCCTAGAGACAATAATAAAGTTATTATTTATTTCCTTATATCATGATAAATGTTTATTATTCATGCTAGAATTGTATTAACCAGAAACATAATACATGTGTGAATACATAGACAAACAGAGTGTCACTAGTATGCCTCTACTTGACTAGCTCGTTAATCAAAGATGGTTATGTTTCCTAACCATGGACAAAGAGTTGTTATTTGATTAACGGGATCACATCATTAGTTGAATGATCTGATTGACATGACCCATTCCATTAGCTTAGCACCCGATCGTTTAGTATGTTGCTATTGCTTTCTTCATGACTTATACATGTTCCTATGACTATGAGATTATGCAACTCCCGTTTGCCGGAGGAACACTTTGGGTGCTACCAAACGTCACAACGTAACTGGGTGATTATAAAGGAGCATTACAGGTGTCTCCAAAGGTGGATGTTGGGTTGGCGTATTTTGAGATTAGGATTTGTCACTCCGATTGTCGGAGAGGTATCTCTGGGCCCTCTCGGTAATACACATCACATAAGCCTTGCAAGCATTACAACTAATATGTTAGTTGTGAGATGATGTATTACGGAACGAGTAAAGAGACTTCCCAGTAACGAGATTGAACTAGGTATTGGATACCGACGATCGGATCTCGGGCAAGTAACATACCGATGACAAAGGGAACAACGTATGTTGTTATGCGGTCTGACCGATAAAGATCTTCGTAGAATATGTAGGAGCCAATATGGGCATCCAGGTCCCGCTATTGGTTATTGACCGGAGACGTGTCTCGGTCATGTCTACATTGTTCTCGAACCGTAGGGTCCAGACGCTTAACGTTACGATGACAGTTATTATGAGTTTATGCATTTTGATGTACGGAAGGTTGTTCGGAGTCCCGGATGTGATCACGGACATGACGAGGAGTCTCGAAATGGTCGAGACACAAAGATTAATATATTGGAAGCCTATGTTTGGACATCGGAAGTGTTCCGGGTGAAATCGGGATTTTACCGGAGTACCGGGAGGTTACCGGAACCCCCCGGAAGACATATGGGCCTTATTGGGCTTTAGTGGAAAGGTGAAAGGGGCTGCCCATGGTGGGCTGCGCGCCTCCCCCCCTCCCCTAGTCCTATTAGGACTAGGAGAAGTGGCCGGCCACCTCTCTCTCTCTTTCCCCCTTGGGAATCCTATTTGGAATAGGATTGGGGGGGGGGGGAGTCCTACTCCCGGTAGGAGTACGACTCCTCCTGCGCCTCCATAGGGCTGGCCGCACCCCTCCCCCTTGGCTCCTTTATATACGGAGGCAGGGGCACCTCTAGACACACAAGTTGATCATTGAGATCGTTCCTTAGCCGTGTGCGGTGCCCCCTGCCACCATATTCCACCTCGATCATATCGTTGTAGTGCTTAGGCAAAGCCCTGCGTCGGTAGAACATCAAGATCGTCACCACGCCGTCGTGCTGACGGAACTCTTCCCCGACGCTTTGCTGGATCGGAGCCCGGGGATCGTCATCGAGCTGTACGTGTGCTAAGAACTCGGAGGTGCCGGAGTAACGGTGCTTGGATCGGTCGGATCGGGAAGACGTACGACTGCTTCCTCTACGTTGTGTGATCGCTTCCGCAGTCGGTCTGCGTGGGTATGTAGACAACACTCTCCCCTCTCGTTGCTATGCATCACCATGATCTTGCGTGTGCGTAGATTTTTTTTTGAAATTACTACGTTCCCCAACATCTTTTTTATGAATGTGCTAGAATTGGTGTCACCACACCTCAATATAGAGATAAATATTATATTGACGGGTAATGTTTGATCTCTGTTCTCAGTAGTATCTTCGGTGCTACGATAAGTCCAAGCATGATAATATTCTTACATTCGGCGCCGTTGCATGTTTCCTGGTTGTTATATCTTCTATCGAATGCAGGGCTGGCCCTGAGGGGGCGCAGAGGGGGCGGCCGCCCCGGGCCCCCGAGATGTAGGGGCCCCCACCCAGGGTGATAATGGGTATGTACGCAGCCAACTAGGCAATGGGCTGGACGTGTAGATGCAGGCAGCGGCTAGCCCACGCACGCAGCCGCTCGTTCCTCAACTCGTCGTTCGCTTTAGCGAGTCTTAGCCTCGAAGGCGCGGCTGTTAGTTAGGTTTCCTAATAATTCCCTGCCGAGATACAAGATCCAATCGCGAGTTTGCATCGCTACGAGGATCACGATCTGCCACCGTGTTCTCATCGCGAATTGCTGGGTTCTGATCGTCGCCGGGTTCTGATCGTGAATCGCCGTTTCACCGGCGAACTCCTCTCTCCAATCTCTGGTGTCACCTGCTCATCGCCAAGCGTAGACGACTGACACACTCCAGTCCAGATCGCTGAGTGCCCTATCGGACCATCGGCAACGCGGATCCAACTGATATGAGGTATATATACCTTATTACTATTCTGTATCAGCGAACTAAGTAATTTATTACCTTTATTACATATGGACACATAGCTTTTGCACTTTTCAACTTTTTTGTGTGTATGCTTGTGTTCTTTAATAATGGCTGGCATTCTTCATATGGAGAGTGTCGCAGCGCCGATAGCAAAAACATGGCGATTGATGATAGGTTATTAGCAACATTTCGTTGGTTATTGTAGGAGATTCCCGGTAGTTAAGGTGGTTAAGGAGCGTAATTACATAACACACTTGAAAGGAGTACTGAAACGTATGATGTCAAAATCGAAGGGAGAGACCACAGATGATATGTTGTTTTTGTTTTATTGTCTTAATCTGAGATTTTGGTGTGATTCATGGCAGAATTTGGATCCTATCAGTCTATGAGTTGCAAACAAAACAATTTGTGACTTGTAGAGCATTGATAATCAAAGGCAACAATTTAATCTTCCTTCATAGATAATCAAATACTTTTGTATATGAAGAGATCTTTTGATAGTTGAAGTTCATAGATCATATAATTTTTGGCGAATTAGGAGGGCCCTTCACAAGGTGAATCTGTAAAAGTGTGTGCAAACTAAGGTTCTGCAATTTTGGTTTTGCGGAGTTTTAAATCATGGAGTATTTTGAGCTCTTTTTTTATCGGTATAATGCCATGGTCTATTAGTATCACGAAAATCATAAAATGTTAGTAATCAACCATATGAGATTTACGCAGAACAAAAAATCTTTAGTTTACAAAACATGGACACTCAACTACTTATTGTTATATTACAATTATACTAAGGGGCCCCGAGTTTTGGTTTCGCCCCGGGCCTCCAAAATCTCAGGACCGGCACTGATCGAATGGATTCCATGGTAATGGTATATCAAGTGCAGGGGCCTCTGGGCATTTAAGCTTTTTTCTCAGCTTATGATAGCTGAACTAACAATACCCTGAACATTTCTAAGGCATTGTGACAGCATTGTTTATTGAGTATACTGAAGGAGAGCGCAGTCTTAGAATTTGGGTGTGATAATTGAATAATTTTCTGCCATCCTGCCTTTGCTCCTGTAGGAGCTTGTGAACTGAAATGATGCTCTTGTAGAAATACACGCCTATTCATCAGCTGCTGTGTTCATAGGTCCCATTGTTTTACGTACTCGAAATAGCCGGCAAAACTAATGTTGCTTGGCACAATTATCCTTTATGGGTTGCATGTTGTTCTTGTGTCACCTTTCACTCGAGTATTTGACAAAAAACTACCACATTAGGGGTTACCGTCCCACAGAACTACCACTTTCAAAAAAGTAACTGATAACTATCAAAAATTTCTAATTTCGTGACTAAAAACTACTACTTTTGGAAAATGGTCAGTTTAGACGATTCAAACGTGTTTATGACAGACGGGGTCCACTCGCCAGGGCTGATGTGGCGACAAAGTCAACTCCATTTGTTTTGACCGTCAAGTTCACCGTTATGACAAGTGGGGCCCACACGTCATCATCAATCTTCCTCCTCCTCCTCCTCCCGTCTCTCTCAGGCATTTCAACAAGCACCTTCTGTGCATCTAAGGGAAGGAGGCGACGGAGGCGAGGTCGCGTTGGAGCCAAGGCTGCGTCGTGGCTCTTGTCCTTGACCATTGCAACGGCAGCGGCAGCTTTCTGCTCCGACGGTTCGGGAGGTCCCGTCGTGGACGGCTTGGGCGGCTCGGGCAGGAGCAGCACGTCCTCCGGGTCAACGCAGGAGCGGCAGAGCGGGCACGTGGAGTGCGCATCCAGCCACGTATCCACGCACTCGACGTGGAACCCATGCCGGCATTTGGGCAGCAGCCGCAGCGCCTCTGTGGGCTCGAAGCGGCCGAGGCAGACGGCGCACTCGAGCCCGGCCTTCTGCCCGCGCAGCGCCCCAAAGCGGAACACCGGGAGCTACTCCACCACCGTGCATTCCACGCCGGAGTTCCTCTGCTCGCCCGCCGCCCCGCCTCCGGAGCCACCGCTGCTCCCGTACGGGCCCGACGACTCAGGGGCGCCATGGTTGCACGAGCTCGCGTCGCGTGCGAGCAAGGGAGAGGACGGGCGGCTTGGGCGTTGCGGCGGTGCGTGGTTTTGGTGCGCGCCTGCGCGGTAGAGGGGGGCGGTGTGGCTCGGTCTTGGGGTCACGGCCGTCAACTGGATGAGCACGCTCGCGACCGTCGTCGGCCGGAGATCACCTGCTTTCCTCCATGCACATAAGATGTTTGTTGAAATACCAAAGAGAGAGAGAGGAGGAGGAGGAAGAAGGTTGATGTGGGCCCCACTTGTCATAACGGGCAACACTAATGGTCAAAACGAACTTAGTTGACTTTGCTACCACGTTAGCCCTGACGAGTGGGTCCCGCATGTCATAAACACGTTTAAATCGTCTAAACTGACCATTTTTCAAAAGTGGTAGATTTTAGTCACGAAATTAGAAAATTTTGATAGTTATCAATCACTTTTTGAAAGTGGTAGTTCTGTGGGACGGTAACTCCTAATGTGATAGTTTTTTATCAAATACTCCCTTTCACTCTTTCCGTAACCTTATTCCATGGCCATTAATCTTGCTCTCTCTCCATCCAGGGACCTGACTTCATGGTGAGGACGGCGAAGAAATCTATGCTGAAGGAACTCGAGAGTATGCTGGAGACTGTGGACCCGCAGCCACCAGGGAAGCAGAGGTCATTTAGCCGCCGCAAGTTTTGATCTTCCAGAGGGCGGAGCGACCCCGAATGAGAAAACTGCGGGTGTGAACAACGCGGTCAGGGTCATCAACACTGGCAAGGGCAAGCAGTAGGCACTAGCGCCTAGTTTAGTGGCCGGTACCATGGTCGATTGATGGAGCTTGTAGCGCCGCTTTGTCTGTTAGATACTCCGGTTCATCTTAGATTTCCAGTGTCTTTGAGATTTGAGAAAGATTGAACTTGTTGTGTACCATCATTCGGGATGTCGTAGCATGTATGATCCGTATCATTTGTTTGGACTTGTTGTAATGTATGCTGTTGTTGAACTACCAGTAGAAGAGTTTGGTGCTTTAATTATCAGCTTCTCTTCTGGCTGTCGCCCGCATGTTTTGAGCTCCATGGAAGTTCAGTCCTGGTTTTTTTAGGGGTGAAAACACATTTTTTTAGGGGTTGAAAACACATTATTTTAACTTGTATACGGATATCTCGAGCGGCCTCCTGCGCGACAAAGTGCCAAAGGCCCACTCGCCAAAGACCCTCATGTTTTGATTTTTCTTATGTTGCATAGGGAAACACATTATTTCTAACTTGTAAGTATTTTCTCCACATTTCTTCTCCTCGCTTGTAACTCGTTCGCTGTATTGGTTCGATCGTTCGCTTCTCACTTGCTGTCTGCAGTCTGGTTATCTTCTATTTTTTCTTTCATTTTTTTATCTTTTCGGTTTTCTCGAGTTTTCTTTGTTTCTTACTACTGTTTACCTGTTTCCTTTTTCTTTTTGCACTGGTTTCTCCATTTTTCTTGCTTTATTTTTGGTTTCCTTTTGTTCATTCCTCGGTTTCTTTTTTGCACATTTTTTCTCGGGTTTTCTTGTTTGCTTCTTCTCTTCGGTTTTTGGTTTCTTTCTTTAGTTTTCTTTGTTAGTTTCAACGGTTTTCTTCTTTTTCTTTGTCTCTTTCTCGGTTTTCACTCTTCTACATTTGTTTTCTTTGTTTTTTTTACTTTTTATAGGGTTTCTTCGTTTTTCTATGTATCTTGGTCGATTCTCATCAGTTTTCTTTTTGTAAAACACACGCCAACTTTTCTTAATACACATTCTATATTTTCCATATACATCAGAAACATATTTTATATACATGTTTAACATTTTTTGAAAAGCCAATTCCTTATTTATATTTTTTCCTATGCACATTGTACATTTTTTGTATATATATGTAATACATTTTTATATACAGATTTTATATTTAAAAATAGAAGATTAACATTTTTTCAATACATAGTAAAAAATTCAATACATGGAGAGTATTTTTTAGTGAAAAAAATAATTTTCACACACAATGAATATTTGTTTGCTTGCCAGGAACATTTTTATACACATTTAACATTTTATAAATACATGATACTCAATTTTTTCGTACACATTGATTGTTTTGTACATATTTGTCATATACATAAAAAAAATATTGATATACACATTTAGTCTTTTTCAAATGCTTGATTAACATTTTTCAAGTGATTAATTAACATGTTTGTAAAT
This sequence comes from Triticum monococcum, assembly GCA_034509565.1. NCBI lineage: Eukaryota > Viridiplantae > Streptophyta > Magnoliopsida > Poales > Poaceae > Triticum > Triticum monococcum. The sequence continues at coordinate 5,265,075 of CM067847.1, read as the reverse complement.
ACATGATTAACTGTTTCCATACACATTGTATATTTTTTGCATTCATTTTACATATACATGAGAATTTTTTTTCCATTCACATTTTTTTTACAAATGGTTGGTTAGCATGTTTCCAAATGTTTTTGGTACTATATATATTTAAAATATTTTGAATTTTAAAAAATAAAAAATAAAGCAAGTAATAATAATAATAATAATAATAATAATAATAATAATAATAATAATAATAATAATAAGCAGGAACATAATAGAGAGAAAAAACGAGGCAGTGGCCTGTGGCCACCCTCACTAGGCCGGGCCCTTTAAGGAGCCAATTGCCGTGAGCGCAACTTAAGTGTCACTATAAGCGAGACATGGCGCACCCTACGTGAAGGGGCTAGCCAACTTTAGCCACGAGCTCTTTGTTTATATTTTCCTCTTCATTGTTTTCTTCGGGTTTTTCACTGAAAAAAACAACTATTGTTCTCTAGAAAATAATTTTTTATAAATAGTAAAAATACAAAATTTTATTTCAAAAAAGTTTTTGGTATATGTTTTATAAAAGTACTGTGTATATTTAAAAACTTCACCATTTATTCAGAAAATGTTTGGTGTGAAATAAAAAATGGTTATTATATATTAAACAAATGTTTAATTGAAATAAATAAATATTCATCATGTATAAAAAATTTTCAGTGTGTGTTTTAAAAAATGTTCACTGAATACTAAATAAGTTATTCTATTTGAAAAAAATCACCATATGCTAAAACATGTTTAGTGTGCATTTGAATTTTTTTGCCGTATAGTGCAAACCTACAAAATTAGAAAAATGTGCAAAAATTGAAAACCGGAAATAAACGTCAACCCAAGATCTGCAAAAGTAAAAAAATGGAAAACAAAAAATAAATAAAGTAAAAAAACCGTAACAGAAGCAGCTAGTTAAGCGGGCCAGTCCATCTAGCGGTTTCTTCAGCGAAGCATCCTCGTATAATGTACAGGGGCGTCATATAGTATTGGCCGTTTAATAGGTAGTGGGGTTGATCGAACGCCGCTTTGCATCCCTACTAACTTATTTTCTTGTAGAAATTATTGGATTATTGCATAACAAGGAGAGAGAGGAATGTATGAATAATGTTTGGATAAATTATCCACATGTTAATTAATCCTAACATTATATTTATGGTTACTTATGAATAACACATAATAACTTACATTTCTTTGCCTCGATATATTTCTGAATTCACTATCATTCAATTGTAAAAATGGTAGGCTCGACAACCCACGCCACCATTGACTAATAAACAAGCAAAACCAAAACAATTGATCCAGTCATTGAATTAATCTACCCAACGTTGATCAAACACCCCATTAGTCTTATCAGTGGAGGATCTAACTAACTTAGGGGCTGTTTGGTTCATGCCCATGTGCACCCTGCCAAATCATAGGTGTCGTGGGCATGCCAAAAACTTGGCGAGCGTTTCAGCCACCCTCGCCCAGCCAACGAATAGGCGTAAAACTACAGGGGAAAAGTGGAGGTGCGCTGGCGTGCCAATTTTTTGGATCTCATCCAAACAGCACGCAAAGCCTCGGTCAACACCCATGTTTTGGCAGGGCTGGCGACGGCGCCGAACCAAACAGCCCCTTAAAGTCTCCTCCAATCAAAGTAGGGCTAAACCAACAGTTCATCACATTTATGTAGTTCCATGATAAAATCTAGTTTATGTTCCTCATACGTAGGAGACATAAATAGGAACGAACCTCCACATGTGCTTGTCAGCTTTGCCATCTCTTAGATTTATTGGATTATTGCATCTTAACAAGCAGACTGCATATCAAGAAATAAAACATAAATCGAACTTTATGGCTGCTTTCTAACCCTGTGTCACCTTTCAGTAACCTTAGTTGTCAAAACTAATGTTGCTTGGCACAATTTTCCTTTATGGGCTGCTTTCTAACCCTGTGTTACCTTTAGTAACCTTAGCTCTTGGCCATTAGTCTTATTCTCTCTGCACCCAGGAACCCGACTTCATGGTGAGGACGGCAAAGAAATATATGCTGGAGGAACTGGAGAGCATGCTGGAGATCGTTGACCCGCCGCCACCAGGGAAGCAGAGGTCGCAACCTTTTTTTTTAAACGGAGGCAAAAGATTTGCCTCATCGATTAATTTGCAAGTTTGATCCCCCGAAGGACGGAGCGATCCAAAATGAGAAAGCTGCAGGTGTGAACAATGTCAGAGTCATCAACATATCGGCAAGGGCAACCAGTAGAGACCATGCACCTAGTTTAGTGTCCGGTACCATGGCCGATCGACGGATCGATGGACCTTCTAGTGTCGCTTTGTCTCTGAGCAGTCCGGTTCATCTTAGATTTCCAGTGCCTTTGAGATTTGGGAAGGATTGAACTTGTTGTGCACCGTTATTTGGGATGTCATAGCATGTATAATTCGTGTCGTTTGCTTTGGACTTGTTGTAATGTATGATGTTGTTGAACTAGTTGTTCCATGAAAGTTGTAATGTATGATATTGTCCTAACAACTTTGCCATCTTTTAGTTTTTTTGGATTATTGCATCTCAACAAGGAGACTTCATATGAAGAAAAGATATGAAACACACTTTATTCAACTGCGCAATTAAGCGGAATTATAAAATGGAAGAAAATTGAGGAAAGCTAGCAGCATCTCTTTGGGATGGTGAGGTGGCCGGCCATGTGCCAGCCCTCTCCTCCATCAGGGTACATGTAAGGGCACGCCGGCCTGAATGGGGTGCTGCCCTTGGCGGCGAGCATGTTCCACTGCTCATTGGGGTCGTCGGTGGCGAACTTGGTCCATGTCGGAGTGGAGTACTCGTAGCGGCTGTGCGTGATGCGGTGGAACTCCTGGATGTCCTTGTTCTTGGTGATGTCATCAGTGTCGCGGAGGTCGACTGAAAGGATGTCGCCGTAGGGCCTAACGGAGTGCAGGAAGACGGGCATCGAGATGGGCTCGTTGGAGACGGCGGCGAGGTCGGAGGCGAAGACAATGCTCCTCATGTCGGGGCTGAAAATGGGGTGGTTCACGTGTCCTGCGAGGGTAGCCGAGCTTTGCACCACGCGCACCACCACCGTGGGGTTGCTGACCTTCACCAGGTACACGGCAAAGTAGCCCGCGTCAAGGAAGGCCATCTCCGGCGCGCTGGCCGGCATCTCCCGCGTGGAGGAGAAGACGATCCAGTCCCCCTTGGGCGACCAGCTGCAGTGGGTGTCGGTCCACGGCCCGTTGGTGAGCCGCGTCACCGTGCCCTGGCCGAACTCCCCCTCCTCCGCGTCCTCCATGATGTAGAGGTTCTTGTGGAACTTCTCCTTGCCGCCGTCCCTCGTGGACCGGAACACGAACTTGTCCCCCTGCGCGTTGCTCGACGGGAAGGCGTTGTTGAAGTTTCCGGCGGTGAGGCGCTGCACCTTCCGGCCGGCGGACGGCCCGGACACGTTGGAGATGGCGTAGATCTCCAGCGGCTTGGCGGCGGAGAAGGACGGCCCCACGCAGACGTACAACGTGTCCTTGTCCGGGTTCTGGTTCCACGCCGTGGAGAAGACGGAGTTGGAGCCCCGCTTCTGCAAGTTTTTGGTTGAGCAGTGAGAATGGTTGTTTGATTCTTTCTACTACTTCTCGAGGGACAATGATGAATGGATAGATAGTGATCCTTCTATAGAAAAAATATAAGAACGTTTAGATCACTAAGTACCTCGTAGACAACACGCAGGCCTTGGGTGTCGGCGAGCCACACGGCCTTGAACTCGTTGTCGACGAAGGCGAGCTTGGCGCCATCCTTGGAAATGGTTGGGAACACACCCGACACTCTGAACAGCCCCACATCTGTGTGAGGGGAGTGTATCTTGTCGAAGCTCTTGGTAGGCGCAGAAAGATTATTCTACATCCATGTCATGCGATGTCCATCGGTAAGTAATCTTGATGCGTCATCCATGTCGTGCAACTGAGCTGAGAATTAGCACGAGAAGCAAAGACATACCCCAATGACGAGATCGTCGGTTCTGACCCGATGGTAGCCGATGCGGCTGCCGCCGTCGGCCACGAAAGGGTTGTAGTGGTCGCCCTTGGGCCTGATTTTCTGGCTGATCTGCACGGCCGGCCGGTCCGGCGACGCGACGTCGAAGATCTCGATGTGGCGGTACTGCGCCTCCTCTCGCGGCGTGGTCATGGCGGCCTGCCTAGACTTCTGGCGGATGGCGGCCACGGCCACCCTGGTCTCGCTGATGGCCGCGGGAGTCATGGCGTCGATGGCCTCGGGCGTCACCCGCACGGTCTCCTTGGTGGCGATGTCGTACCGGAACACGGCCCAGTTGGTCGGGGACTCGCCGGTCCCGCGGTGGAAGAAGATGACGTTGTCGCTGCCCCACGTTGGCCAGCCTCCGTCCCGGATGAGGATCCTGCGGCGCAGGCCGCCCTGCGCCGTCTTGTCCACGTTCATGACGGCGATGTCGGTGTTGAGGCGCTCGATCTCGCCGGTCCACTTGTTCCCGCGGAAGTTGGCCACGGCCACCATCTTGCCGGACGGCGACACGGCGGGGCTCACGTCGTACTGGCCTGGCGGGGTGAGGCGCTCGGTCTTGCCGTCGGCGAGGTTGGTCCGGTACACCACGGTCCACGGCGTGCGGCGCTTCGTCACCGGCTCCTTGGTGGAGACGTAGACGAGCGAGTGGCCGACGGTGCGAGCGCCCACCTTGAAGCCGCCGGCGACGCAGCCGCTGTCCTCCATCCGCGAGCCGCCGAAGGTGTCGGCGCCGTAGACGTCGCCCAGGCTCAGCACCTTCACCGCACCACCTTCGCCTTTGGGACGCACAAGGGCCACGTGCAGCGTCTCGAGCCCCTTGTCCCTCTCGGAGACGAAGACGAGGCCGGCGACGCGGCCCTTCTCGGCGTCGTCCGGCGTGGCGCCGCACTCGGCGGCGAGCGCGGGGTTCTTCTTGCCCAGGAACGTGAGGAGCTCCTTGAGCGCCGGCGCCGGGATGGCCCGGCCGTTCTGGTTGTAGGAGACGCCGTCGGTGAGGTGCAGCTCGTCCTTCCGTGAGGACGGCGGCGGGTCGGCCGGGCAGGAGTAGATGTCCAGTGGCACCGGCGGGCGGTAGGTCCCGAAGAAGGCGATGCTGCCACGGCCGCTGTCGTCGCTCCCCATGGCCGGCCGGCGCGCGGTCGATCCAGCAAGAATGAAACGAGTTTGTGTTGGTTTGCTCACACCGGAAGATGTTTGATTTATAATGACACGCAAGCAGGACTTCAATAGCTTAAATTATAAAAAAACTTATAGCCGCTGATAATAATTTCTAACCGGTTATTTTATACTAATCAATGACTAATGTACGGTGCGGATTTTCGAAACCTGAGCCTAGGCGCACCTGATTAAGCAAAAAGAATTGAAAAAATTAGTAAAAAAATTGAAACTTGTTCGGAACAAGCATTATCTAATGTATTACTCGTCCGAAAAGTTTCGGGACAAAATGACTTCTGCGCTAGTGTTGGCAAAAAAATGTCGCACTGTACATTAGGGCCAGTTCTGTTCCAGCTTCTACGAGCTTATTGTCAAAATAAGCCACAAGCCGAAAAGAACTCGTTTTGAAGTATAAGGCTTAACTTATTTCCGCAGCTCTCTCCTTCACGATGAAAAAAGCTGGGGGAGTGGTGCGTCCCGCAGAAGCTCACTTAAAGTGGAAGGGGTATACCCCATTGCCCCTGGTTCTCGCACTTAATTATAGCGATTTGCCACCGAGGCTAACCCAACCTAGCGAGACCCCTCGTGTTTGTCCTCGCCATGAGATCTAGGATTCCTCTCCCCATTTAAGCCATCGCCGTCGTTCCCCATCAGCCGCCACCGACGCTAGCTCCTCTACTCCACTCGCCGCTAACCGCCAGCTCCTCTGCTCGATCCACCGCTGCCGCTAGCCCTCCCTTACAGCACACCGCCAAGCACGAGGCCGCTACACACTTGGACTTGAGGCCGAGCAGGCAGCAACTCGTCCAATCCGGTTGCTGCCTCCCGTCAACAGTTTGTTCGGCCGTAGCCTCCCGGTCCGCAGTTTGTCCGGCCGCCCAGATCGACTATTAGCTATTTTTGTTGTTGACATATCTCCAGGAAATGCAGTGCTTATGTGCACCTAGTTTTTGATCATGTTCAAGTCTTTTACTTGCTGTAAAAAGGATGAATGTTGCTAGTGAAAGCATCCAATTTGTATTCAAGCATTGGCATTTTGATTGTTGTTCGGTTTGGTCCTGCTAGCATATTTGCAAGTGGAAGAGAATATGAATGAAGTTGTCCAAGTTGCTGTTGTGATATACAAGAACTTCAGTTAAAGGTCATACAGTTACATTTTAGGGGCATTGTAGACTTTTGACCAGAGAATTTGGAACATAAGTTCGGACAAAAGAACTAGATGGCTTAATTTCATGGGCTTATTACCACTGCAACTTATCAAGTGCTTATTTACACCGCAGGTTATGTATAAGCCACAGCTCAAAAGAACTGGTCATTGTGTAGTGTATTACTCATATGTCAAGTTTTGGGAACAAATGGCTTCTGTGTATTGTTGGCAAAACAAAGAATTGCAAGTATAAACTGTGTGAATACCAAACATAATATAGTGCCAGTTCTGTTTTTATTCATTCAGAATACCGCGGAAGTCATTTTGTCGCAAAACTTTACATGTTAGTAAAACACTAGACAATGCTTATTCCGAACAAGTTTCTAATTTTTTTTATCATTTTTATTTTTATTTCAATTTGGGTGCATCTAGTCTCAGGTTCTGCTGTGTATTTTCAATGACTAATGCCACATTATTAATCCACTGATGAGTAAACTAATAAATCCCTTGAGTGCGTACATATATAGTAAATGATTGGTGTTGACTATGGTTTGCATTTGGTCATAATTGAAGCCACAAAGTTTAAGACTTTTTTATTTTATTTGCAACTATTTTTTACTGTTCCTTGTGGATCAATGCACCGGGTTTTCGAAAAACCACACTATTGCAAACAGTAATATCTCTTGTGCTATCTTAAAACTGTAATAATAAGTAGATGTGGTAATGAATGTCATCTCAAGAGTTATGTCTAGAAAGTATTTGAAGTTTAGCGGCTTCTTGGGAAACTTGTGTTCCTAGTCCCATGGTTGATGCTTGATGTGGTTTTGCCTTTTTGCTCTTCTCCTTTGGTGGTTGGCTTGTAAAAACTGGTGGTTCTATAATGAAAACCGACTAGGGACCTTAGATTTTGAAAGCCTCACAGTTCTTTTTCTCTCTTAGTTCATTCTCTAGTTTATGAAAGATTTTGTTTACAATATTGGGAAAATAAAAAAAGCATGAATTTTGCAGGAAGAAAAATGCCTAAAATTGCCATCGCAAAACAACAAATAAAAGAAAGACAAAAACCACATAAATTTGCAAGGCCAAAATGTAAACATTTCCATGGACCCCTAAATTGTTATCTCGAACAATCTTAATAAAAAATGCATAAATTTGCTAGGACTAAAAAAGGTTGTCATCATGTTTTTTGAAGAGTTGCCCTCACTACCCCATATTTCCATTCTGAAAAGTAAAATAAAATTGCCACACCCCTAGATAAGTGTACCATGTGCAAATGTGTGCGAAAAATTGTGGAGTGGCTACCTTGGGTATTGCAATGGGGCCAAAAGACCATAGGTTTTCAGAAAGATTTCGTACGCACAAAACAGAAAAGAAAACATTGCCATGATCTTTAAAAAGTGCCAGCGGGAGATAGTTGCCAGCTATTGATAATAAATTTGCCATGTTAAAGATAGTAAATTTTCCATGATGTATGTAACATGGAAAAGAAAAGGTTTCCATGATATTTAAAAAGAACTAGGAGTTGGGGGGGGGGGGGAGTTGGCATGTTGTGGATAATAAATTTGCAAGAGTTGGCATGTTGTGGATAATAAATTTGCAATGTCGTAGATAATAAATTTGCCATGATGTATGCAATACAGAAAAATGAAAGTTTCTATGATCTGTAAAAAGAACTGGAGGGAGATAGTTGCCATGGTGTAGACAACAAAATTTGCCACATATCTATGATTTTTATAAAATATGCCACATATCTAGGATTTTTATATAAATAACAAAAAAACAAGGTTGCCATGATTTATGGAAAACAAAAATTATGAAGTTGCCATGTGACCATTATAAAATTTTCTCTGCTTTTAGAAAAAACAAAAATCCTAAAATTTGGCATGCGACTAGCATATGTGTTTAACAATTGCCATGATTTGTAGATTTTTTTGTAAGAAATGCCATTATGTTTGTGGCTTTCATAATGTATGTATAGTTGCATTCCATGACAAGAAAATTTTGCATGATGTAAAAAATATTTCATGGACACAAAAAATAATAAAAAATTGACATGATTTTAGAAAACAAATTCTAGAACATTTTTGCCATGTAACCATTTATGAGAACAAAATTTAAAATTTTTCCATCACACTATTACATATTTGCAAAAAACTTACCATGTACAAGAGAACGAAAATTCATAGACTTTCCATGTGACCATAATAAACATCTATAAAATCTCTCTTCTTCGTTTCCTTGGAGTGCAGGTACTTTTCACCAATAGTTTTGCTAATGTAAGGGCTTCTTTGTGTTTCTCCGACAAATTTGGGCTCCTTCACCATTTTGACCATGTTTTGTGGAAAAAGGGCCACTGACCTCGTTTTGGGCCATATTAGGCCCATGGCCACAATGAGAGATTGTTGGTTGAAAAACATTTTAAGTTTAACCTATAGGAAAATATCAGGAACCACACTACCAAATCAATATCTATGATGAATACATTTTCATATTGTATTTATTGGGTACTGTATAGACTGGTATTTTCTAGGCACGCGTGATCTTTTAACAATTTTGACTTGAGAATAGTTGAATATTCCTTGTAATGCAGAATGAAGGGCATAGTTGTTGTAGCATTTAGTTTGGCCAGCCAATTTTGATAAATACATCACGTCTTACTGTGAATTATTAAGAGAAGTGTGCATTCATGATCATGAATAGCCATTAAGACGCCGAGGGCACTCCCAATGCGTTGGCGTTTTGTGCGTTCGTAGTCCATGAAAAATATATTAGAGACCATGATATGGTGTAGGTACTACTATATTTAAGTGATGTTGCATTTACTTGATTTAGGGATCATGTTTGCAGCTAAAAATTGTGGTATGGTTGCAAATATGAGGAAATGAGAGAATGATAGGAAGAGAAGCCACACAAGATCTGAGTATTAATACACTGCAAAGTGAAACGAGCTAAGACCTATATGTGTACTAACATATAACTCCCTATTTTCTCTTCTTAATTATGATGGGTCGTCAACATTTACCTATGAAAATGTGCTAAAGAATAAGCACCAGAAGTGTCCTGATAAACAACTATTCTATCCCATGTAAAATGTGAGACCTCCATGCATGTATTCAAGTATTTAGAGTTTAAGTAATAATTATAGCAACGTCATATGGATTATTTGGTGCAAAAATGGTATTGATATTTTTTATGAATCAGATGATATTATTTTGGTGTAATGTAACAACATTAATGCAAAATTATTAATTAAACTTGAATGTCAGGATACGTAGGAATCGTACATTATAAGAAAAAAGGGCTAATGTGTATATTTATGGAGCCAAACCTCGCTCCGCCCTATACATATTTAGGATTCTATTTTCTCATTCACATTTTCTAGTTTAATTTCAACTGCCCCATAACTTTAGGGTCGTGAAAATAATGATTGCTATAGATAAACTAAGCAATAGTGCATTGTGTAACATGTTTTATAGTCTTCTCTAAATAATTATTTTGACCTTTAATTTCTAGGAATCTTCTCAATATAACAGATGAAAGGAACGCAGAATTTTGAAGATTAGTCAATGAGTGAATCGAAAAGAAAGGAGTGTGAAACTTCGATCAACTAACTTTCAGAAAAAAAAACTTTGATCAACTCAATATCAACTACTGTACATGCTCTAATTTTTTTCTTTTAAATCTGCATTTCTAATATACGGTGTAGAAACAGTTTCATGCATTACACAATGTATGATGTTGCAAAACTGTTTCCATGAATTATGCATCCCTGTATTTCTGTATCTTACCAATTAAATAGGGCCACGGAATGGACGGAATAGAGAGAAACGGCGAGTCAGGTCATACACGGCCGGGTAGAAGATAAGATTTGCGGTCCTGGATCTGGATGTGATCAGATTTTCTTGGCGCTGGATCAGATCAGTTTTTTTGGAGCTGGATGTGACCATATTGTTCAATGCGTACGGCATGCGTGCATCTCACTAAGCAGCCCATAGTGGTGGTATCATGCACTCAGGAATATCAAACACGCTGATGTGGTAGAGAATTAAAAAAGAGAGTGGGTTCGAGTAATATAGGTAGATATTGTATCATAATAAATGTTATGCTATTTTGTGTCATACACTACCATAAATATAATAATCTATGATACCACTCTATGATACTATGAACTATGAACTATGAAGATAGTATCATACACTAATATCATACTAGGAAAGATACTAATAAATGATACCGGAAATCCGTTGGTGCTCCCGGGAGGGCGCGCTCTTGCACGCGGAAAAAGTATTTCAAAGTGTGAAAAAAAATTCAAACAAAAATTTGGCGCATACATCTTGACATTATACGTGTGCACGTCAAGTTTTGAAGAAAATTGACATCTTTTGTGGCTTGTGTAAAAGACAAAAGGATGACTTGTGAAAAAGTAATTTTAACACTAGATTTTATATTTTTCTGTTTTTTAAAAGAGGAGGATGACCCCCGGCCTCTGCATCTGGGCGATGCATACGGTCACTTTATTAATTATTTTCACAAGACCTTACAAAGTCATACAACAGTAAGACTAAAGCCGCCGTCTAAGCAACAAACTGTCGCTACATCTATCCAGTTGATGAAGGGACGCACATAGCCTGGGTCTAATACCAAACAGACATCACAGCCAAGCCTAACATCTAAGACCTGAGACCCCAACCTAGCCACTTGTCGGCTCTGGGGCACACACTGGTCCGGCGTGCTCTCAGAGGCCGCCGCCACCAACTGCCACTGCTCCATCTTCAGAACTGTACTGATGCATCAACCTTGCTCGGTCCAGCTATCGTCGACGCCACCACGGCGCCCAACGGCACCTCCTCCCTGCGCGCAAATAGCTGTACACGTCGCGGTCGCCACTGATACACCTCAGCGCCATGCTGCCACGTACCACCAACCGACACAGCTTGAAGCCCTTGGAGGATTTGTCGTGCGTAGCACCTGCCGACCAGGCATGACCAAGCGTAGCACCTGTCGGTCAGGCATGACTTGACATCTCCACCGAAGCTCCGTGCAAGACGAAGCGGCTCCACCTCCTGCCTCTAACTTCCAGCGCTGCTCCACAAAACGACGCTCCCAAGAGAGAAGCGACACCGCAGTGCCGCCATCGTCCGGTCTGGAACACCAGATCCTAGGGTTTCCCCCGGAGCAATACGAGTGGGTCAACGGAAGTCACATGACGATGCCTTCATCAAGGTAACGACGTGGAACGCCTCCATCGCCCGCCGTTGGCTCAGTTTTCACCGGCAACTACGTCTCCCCGACTCGCAGCTGGTGCCAGATGACGGATCCTGAGATCCAAACACCCAGCCTCAGGCCGACCACCTCTGACGGAAGAGATGGCCACCACCGCCGGCTGCACCGGTCGAAAGATCTGATTGAAGGTGCCGCCGACGAGACCACCAGGCCCTCCATGCCGCTGTCGCCGATCTGAAGACAGCATGCACGCCACCGCAGCCAAGCCGGCCGCCGCCAACCGCAGCCGCCGCCCGAAGGGCCATCCGCAGTGCCCGCAGCCCTGGCCCGCCGCGCCAAGCTGTCATCGTCCGAGGACGGGCCGGCCTCCCGCCGCCTGCCGCCATCCGCCGCGCCGCAGATCCCAGATCGGTCGTGCCACCACACGCCTTGGGGTCCGCCCCACCCCGAAGACGCGCGAGAGAGCATATCCCCCGCCACCGCCGTCGGCCCCCGGGCTTAGCCCGGCGGCGTCTTCCGGCGGCAGCGGAGGGAGGGGAGGAGGGAGTTTGCGGCGGCGGCGGCTAGGTTTTTGGCCGCCCGAGTCGCCCTAGGGGGAGGACGATGCCTCATCAGTTTTTCGTGAACCGACTTTGTAAGCATGTACGGTATCGACATGTATGCGCCAAGTTTTTGTTTGAAATTTTTTGACATTTGAAAATATGTTTAAAACACATTTTAAAAACCAAGAGCGCACGCTCCCGTATGTCAAAACGCCACTCTTGATATGATACTCCCTAGTATGATACTAGGAGCCTAATATGTACAGTACTAGTCCTAGTCAGACGAGTGATAGTGTGGGCCGCCTAACAGTAGCAAACATGTATGCGTGAACGGTCACGGACAACCACGGTGGTGACCACGAGGACGTGATGCCAAACATGCATAATGGTGGGTCACCAACAACAAACACACATGTGTACATCTCAGTGAGTGTACGTACATAATAATGGTGGTCACGATCGACAACCACAGTGCGAAATAGTGTGATACTGTAGAGATCCGCACGTACGTCCATGCATGTGCACAATCGTTATCTATCTATCTAGCAAACCAAGCGCATGCATGCCCCGGAAAAGCTACTACGATAGAGCACAACTTTGCTGTCCTGCCGTGACACGTGCATGTTCGTCGACATGGGCATTATAGGTGCATGTGCATGCCAAGTCTCGAAGTCGTTACTCCTTCAACAACTTTCTTCAATTTCATCCGTGGTTGGTGACAAGAGCTCTGTTTAGATCAGATCTAAACAGTGAACCAATTGATATGTCCCACTATCATGAAATTAATAGGATAGACAGTTCATCAGAAGACATAATGTCTCTGTTTCCAAATTAAAAAAAATGAAGATAACACTATCAATCAATATCAATATGTCTACCATTCGATATATTTCCATAATGCGTTTTATAATATTATAATTGTTGATATTTTCTTCTATGTATTTGCTCAAACTCGACTGAATTGATACGCTATCTATTTGGAGACAGATAGAGTATATAGGACTTCATGAGGTAAGGGGCTGGCTCGTTCTTTCTTTTGACAATTCTCTAGTGGAAATGCATCCACAAAGACACATGCATGTATTCCGTTCATGCATAGTATGGCCAGCTCAGTCTCGTTTTGCCAATTGTTAGATTGAAATCAGCTCCCGGGGATGGGCGCCCACTTTTAGATATTCAAAGCATATGAGTGGTTTGCCATAATTTAGAAAAATGGTACCATGTCGCAAGAAGAGATTGCCCGTTGGATACAAGATATATATGACCTGCATGCCGAGTCATGGTGAGTCAGATCGGCTCCAATCTAATCATCCTTAGGGCATCTAGCCGTTGGCCCCCCCAAGACGCATAAAAATCGCCCCCTAGAGGCGAGCCGGCGATGCATTCGGCGCTGGGGGCGGGTTTGCGCCCAGTCGTCGCCCCCAGGCGCCGAAATTGGCCCACTTTGTAGCCCAATTTCGGCGAATAAATGGCCCATCTGGACGAGAATAGACCCATATTCGGCGTGGTTCGCCGTGTCTCGGCATTCAATTATCAACACAATTATTTCTTATCACATATTTCATCACAGAAAAATCAAATACTTCAACAAAATACTACAACAACAAATAATTCAATACAAATTATATTGTTCAACAAATAAAAACTCGTATTTCATCACGAGGCGTCCCCCTTGAGCCTCCATAGGTGCTCAATCAGATCTTTCTGCAGTTGATGATGCACCTGTGGGTCTCGGATCTCCTGACGCATACTGAGATAGGCAGTCCAAGTTGCCGGTAGCTGGTGATCAACTTCGGCTAGAGGACCCTGCCTGTAGTATGGTTCAGTGTCAATCACTGGGTCTTCTTGCTCGCTCTCGATGATCATGTTGTGCAAGATGACACAACAAGTCATGATCTCCCACATTTGATCTTTCGACCAGGTCTGAGCGGGGTACCGAACAACAGCGAATCGAGATTGGAGCACACCAAATGCCCGCTCGACATCCTTCCGGCAAGCCTCCTGAACTTTCGCAAACCAGACGTTCTTGCCTCCTGGCACAGGGTTTGAGATCGTCTTCACAAATGTCGACCATCTCGGATAGATGCCGTCAGCTAGATAGTACCCCTTGTTGTATTGGTGCCCATTGATCTCGAAGTTCACCGGAGGAGAATGGCCCTCAACGAGCTTGGCAAAAACAGGAGAGCACTGCAGCACGTTGATGTCATTGTGAGTTCCTGGCATACCAAAGAAGGAGTGCCAAATCCAGAGGTCCTGTGTGGCTACCGCCTCAAGCACCACACTGCAACCGCCTTTGGCGCCTTTGTACATCCCCTGCCAACCAAATGGGCAGTTCTTCCATTTCCAATGCATCAAGTCGATGCTTCCAAGCATCCCAGGAAATCCTCTTGCTGCATTCTGGGCTAGGATCCGAGGAGTGTCTTCCGCATTGGGTGTTCTCAAGTATTGTGGCCCAAACACTGCCACCACTGCCCGACAGAACTTGTAGAAACACTCTATGCTGGTGGACTCGGCCATGCGCCCATAGTCGTCGAGCGAATCACTTGGAGCTCCATATGCAAGCATCCTCATCGCTGTCGTGCACTTCTGGATGGAGGTGAATCCAAGAGCGCCAGTGCAATCCATCTTGCACTTGAAGTAGTTGTCGAACTCCCGGATGGAATTCACAATCCTGAGGAAGAGCTTTCGGCTCATCCAATAACGGCGCCGAAATGTTATCTCGCCATGAAGTGGAGCACCGGCGAAGTAGTCGGAGTAGAGCATGCAGTAGCCTTGCAGACGATGCCGGTTCTTTGCTTTCACCCGCCCCGGCGCCGAGCCACCTCCCCCCGGCTTTTCACTGCTCGCCAGCAGCTGGGCGAGGGCGGCGAGCACCATGAGATGCTCTTCTTCCTGGACGTCGGCTGCGGCTTCCTCCTCCAGCAGCGCGGCGAGCTCTTCCTCCTCGTCCGAGTCCATCGCCGAGGCAGGCAAAACGCCGAACACCTTGCGCTCGGTGGGCGTGTACCCGCCGTTAAACCGCGCCTCCGCGGCCGGAAACGGCGGCCGGAAACGGCGGCCGGAAACGCCCAGCTGCTGCGGGAGGGGCTGCCGCGGCGAAGTGCTGCTATTTTCCGGCGGGGAATGGCTATCTAGCGGAGTAGGGCGGCGGCCGTCGCCGGGATATAGCTAGTAGTGGCCGAGGGCGCGGGGGATGCGAGGCGAGTCGGGGGAAGAAAACCTTGACTTTTCCCCTGTTGGTGTGGGCCAGGCGTGCTTTTCCCTAGTGCCGGAGCCCCCAAGGGCTCCCCAGCGCGCTGGGTTCGGCCTGTGACCGCCGGGCAGAAAAAAGGTCCGAATCAGCGATTTTCGGCGTCTTCGGGGCGCGACTGGGCTGTTTTTTCGACGCCGACGCCGAAAAAGTGGGCTACGGAGGCCTGTTGAGGACGCGGCTGGAGATGCCCTTACTTGCAATGGATGGGCATGCATATCAATGAATGTGGTAGCTGTGCGTGCACGTACACGTGCTACTGTGTCTGTGTGATCCCACCTTGAATTATTGATTGCCATCTGCCATCCATCAAGACGCGACATGGTACCGCAGTACGTAGCACATATACTGCGGTTGTTGGTCGCTATTAGTTACTTCCTTCGTAAAAATATAAAACCTTAGAGATTAAAAGATCTTATAGTTTTTTACAGAGGAAGTAGCGACTTACACTACACAAAATAATGGTATACCTGCCCAAAAAACGAAGTAGTAGTGCACGTTCTAGAAGGGACAGGGGTCAAGTATAACTGTTGTCATTATCAGCCGAAAACATGTGCTTTATTAGGAAAATCTAAGTTAAAGCGTATCTGTGGTGCTGGATCAGATGAGATCATTTTTGGAGCTGGATGTGACCACAATGTTCAATCCGTACCACATGCATGCATCTCACTGATATGTAGTACGTACTACTCCAAGTCAGACGAGTGATAAATAAAGAAACATGTACTCTGTATGTATGCGTGAACGGTCACGGACAAGCAGGGTGACCACGAGGACGTGATGCCAAACATGCATAATGGTGGGTCACGACGGGCCGGAATTCATGCATGCATGGCCATCAGCAACAAACAAACATGTGTACATCTCAATGAGTGTACGCACACAATAATGGTGGTGACGATCGACGACCATAGTGACCCCGAGGACGCGATGCCAAATAGCAGTATCTATCTATCTATCTATCTATCTAGCAAACCAAGCACATGCATGCCGGGAAAAGCTACTACGGTACTATAGAGCACAGCTGTGCTGTCCTGCCGTGACACGTGCCTGTTCGTCGGCATGGGCACTATAGGTGCATGTGCATGCCAATTGTCCAAGTCTTTTTTTCTCGTTACTCATTCGACAACTTTCTTCAATTCCATCCGTGGTTGGTGGCAAGAGCTCTGCTTAGATCGGATCTAAACAGTGAAACAATTGACACGTCCCGCTATCACGAATTTACTAGGATAGACAATGCATCAGAAGACATGATGTCTCTATTTCCAAATTTAAAAACTATAATTGTTGTTATTTTCTTCTATGTATTTTGTGAAAAATAACTTTTCGACTGAATTGATCTACATGCTGGGATGATTAATGTATACTCTCTCCGTTCTTGAATATAAGGTCTTTTAGAGATTCCAAAGCAAACTACATACAAAGTAAAATGACTGAATCTACACTATAAAATATATATCTATATACATCTGCATGTAATCTGTATTGAAATCTCTAAAAGATCTTATATTTATATTTAGAAACGGAGGCAGTGAGTATATGCCTAAGTTACACCGAAGCATCCACTCACTCATGACTTCATGAGGCGAGGGGCTGGCTCGTTCTTACTGTTGACAATTTTCTAGTGGATATACATCCACACAGACGCATGTACTCCATTCATGCATAGTATGGCCAGCTCGGTCTCATCTCCCCGATTGTTAGACTGAAATCAGCTCCGTGGCATGGGCGCCCAGTTTTAGATATTCAAAACATATGCATAATTTAGAAAAATGGTACCATGTCGCAAGAAGATATTGCCCGTTGGATGGGAGATAAGATCTGCATGCCGAGTCATGGTGAGTCAGATCGGGCCCAATCTAATCGTCCTTACGTGCAAGGCATGGGCATGCATATCAATGAATTGAATGTGGTAGATGTGCGTGCATGTGCACGTACTACCGAGTATGTGATTTCACCTTGAATTATTGATTGCCATATGCCATCCATCAAGACGCGACATGGAACCGCAGTACGTACCACATATACTGCGGTTGTTCGTGGCAGTAAAATCTGCCACACCACTGATACTGCACACTAAATGGTACAACTTTATGCTCTTGTAGATCACTATTAATTACTTCCTCCATAAAGAAATATAAAACCTTATATAGAGTAAAAGGTCTTATATTTCTAACAGAGGGAGTACCGAATTACTCTACACAAAATAATGCTATACCGAATTCTAGCATAATTTCTAAAAACTGGGGTCAAGTATAACTGTTGTCACTATCAGCCGAAAACATGTGCTTCATTAGGAAAATCTAAGTTAAAGCGTGCACACAGCCGCGTTTCCGCGTATCCCGCTTGCGTTTCTGTAGTGCTACGGTATTATCGCTACAGGACGCTGCATGGATCACATCACATGCGCTGCTGCTGGACGTGGACGTGGCCTGCATGCAAAGAAAAAGGAACCGGGCAACCCGCTGCATGCGCTAAACTGGTTGACTACAAAATCACGTGTTAGCAGTGTTAATTTCTCGTGTTGGTCCTTAGTTTTGGCTAAGGGTGTGGCTACGTCTAGTCGACTGAGGTTTACTAAGTCTCGGTTAAGTGACATAACAGATAAGATAATAAAAAAACTGAAAATTAAATTTTGCATGGTTAATGTAAGATCTCACGAATGTTGTATCCACTGAAGAATTCGTTAAGTCTCACTCGACTAAGATTTAACTACATCTCGATCAAGTGACATAACATGTAAAAAAATAAAAGAAAAAACAAAAATAAATTTTGCATGGTAAAAATAAGATATCATGAATATAGCATCGACTGACACTTGAACAAGTTCGTATATAAGATAAGTTTTGCCGAGCTAGATCTGATATGTTTTGTCAAGTGAGTATGCATCTCAGTAGGTGAACTACAGTACTCATTCTGACGCAGCACTCACTTAGGCTAGCTGAATGATGCGGTGTTTTCATTGTGAACCATCAAGATGGGCATTGGTCCGTCTGCCGCCTCATGAACAGTAAACTTGAAACCACAAATTTTAAAAAATCAGAATTTTTTTTGTGACACCAAAAATAACCGTTTGCGGGGTGTGAGTAAACTTCTATGGGCAAACGACATCCAAAAAGCTTTGGAAATATGTATTGTGGAGAGCTGATTTTTATTCTAGAGGTCCCGGGATGCCATTTCTTGACAAAATTTTGAATGCACGAAGAAAACCTGACCACCTTGGATGTTAAAAAAACCCAGACATTTTTATTTTATTTTCTATTTTGTTTTCTGGTATAGATATTGTTTTCCTGTATTTGTATAACAACTATGACAGCCAAACTTACACTTGGTGCATCTACCCAAATACCAATGGACCACAGAGATGGATAGGGATGGGTTCCACAGGATAAGAATTCCTGCCGAGCGAGATCCAATCTATATATAATTGTCCTGCCGAGCGAGATCCAATCTATATATAGTTCTCAATCACGTACGTACGTGCAAGTCGGGGCCAGACGATTTATAAGTGAGGTGTCAGTGTGTGAACGACGAGACCAGCCATGGATTCATTCATGACGTAGAAATCTTGTTCTCAAGCAAGGATGCTACGTGTTCCACGAGGCTGTGATTCCAATGAATGCATGCATGTGCATGCATGCACCTCTATGTGCGTGTACTCCACGATAAGACGGGCCTGCATTCATGGCTCTGAACAGAACAGCCATCGGGATGAGTAGGATGGATGGAGTCGTGGAGGAGATGTGTATTCACGTGGGCTGTCTAGTACCACACCATGCAAGCACATAGGGAGGGGACGGCTACAATGGAAACAACCTTTATGATGAAATAATAAAACTTGGCCGGGTTAGAGTTGCACCAACTCAATCATTGGATTGGAATTGAATGGCACGTACTACACAAGTTAGAGCATGGCTAATAATATATCCAAGCCAGTGTCATGTCATCTGCAACTCATCTTATAGCCAGCATGTATAATAGTAGATTAAAAGAGTGCACTATTTTTTTTATTATGTGGCCCACATTTTATTCTCACAAAGTGCCTAGGAGCACGTGCTAGAGCTGGCTTTTCATGAAGAGCTCGCTTACCTTCTCTCTCCTCTTTTCTTTCCTCCAACTAAGCAGAAATATACTAGTTTAATCTTTATAGCCCGCTGACTCAGGAGGTGTTTGGTTTCAGGGACTTTTTTGTGTTGGGACTAGAAAAATTCCTAGCAAACCAAATAGGATGGGACTTTTTTGAGACTTTTTGTTAAAAGTCCTTAGAAGCACCTGCTTGAGAGTATTTTTCAAAAAGTCCTAAGACTAGAGAACCAAACACCACCTCAGCTCTATTGTACTTGCTTTTACAAACTTACACCGACATGTTTCAAAATTCTCAAAACAATAAGGACTGTGTATCTCGAAAACTTAGAGCATCTTCAGCCACGTACCTCTAATTTGATCCCTCAAATTAACGTCCTCGGACGCGCCCGGTCAGTGACCAGACGTGTCCGTTTTGAGCCCCTACTTTTTCGTCCGCGCAACCACACTTCTTATATTTTATCTTATATGTCTGGTCACTTGCACTTGCACGTGATTGGGAGAGAAGAAGAGAGAGAAAAATAGAATGAATAAAGAAAGAGAAAAGGTGTTCCAGGGTGGGGTCGGATGTGCCCGGGCGCATCCGCGAGCTCTCATATCATCCTCATATTTGAGATGGACATAAGAGGTGCCGGTCAATCCGGGCGTTTGAAACGGATATAAAAGGTCTGATTGGGTCATGTTTTTGTGACCGATCCGTGATCGGACGGTCTATCCAAACATTTGAGATGGATATAAAAGGTCCGGTTGTAAATGCTCTTACACCAACATATTATTTCTATTCTTTTACCACAACAGGGTTCCTATTCTAGTTACCCCACATAGCGAATGCAGCTCGAAAATATATCATATGGTATATCGTTATAGGACGCCACAAGACATATGCATAGTACCCAGCTTCGTGCAATAATGACCGTTGGATGTGCCCATGATTGGCTGCATACAAAAATAAAATAAAAATAGGAAGCGGGCAATGCGCTAAGGCCCTTCCCAATGTTTCAAGGTGTATCGGTGCTAAGGACGCCACATAGGTAAAAAAAATGTGACAAAGTAATTAAAAAGGAGAGAGAGCATTATAATGACCTAGGAAAAAAACGATACTAAGCACATGAACCTATGTAAAAAAACTACCAACCAATACCGAGGGAGTTTAATTATTAAACAATTCCATGAGGAAAACTTAGCTACCAAAATCTATGCATTGTGGAGATTAGTTGTTAAGATTTTAAATGCACTTAGCACCTCATGTAAGCACCATGCATTGAAAGAGGCCTAATCTGGTTGGCCTCAAAATCACGCATTAGAGCATCTACAGTTGGGGGCCTCAAACCCGCCTAGTATGATCGGGCGAGCCACCCAGTCATTGCCTGGTCACGAAATTTTAATCCAGATGGACGCCTTAAACGGGCCTCAAACGCCCTGCTTGACCGACACACCTCATATTCAGCCCAAATATGGGATAGATATGGAGACGCTAGGGCGTGCCCGGGCACGTCTGCCAAGTCGGACGCGACCCATGTCGGCCCACCCGACCCCATATACATTCCTTCCAATCCGCTCGCCAGACCAAACCCTAACCACTTCACTCCATTCCTCTCCGCCATCCAAGCTCGTCCCCGGCGCCGTCCGACAATCTCCGGCATGGCGGGCAATGGATCCGAGTCCTTCACCTCCAGATCCGTAGACCCCGAGCTCATCCCACGCGGCCCCGAAGAGGAGATGGCCGTCCAGCTTGCGCTCTGCTGTTCCCGGGAGGAGTCCCGTGCATGGCAGCGCTCAGACCCCTTCCGTCGGGAATCCATTACGTTCGTCCAAATGGCGCATTGATCCAGCGTTAGGGCAGCCGTCGTTGCCTCACCGGTGGCAGTGTGGTCCGTTTGGCGTTCAACCACGGTGACGGACACGCAACCCCTCAGTTGGCGCGTCGAGGCCATGAATGCACTATGGGTGTCATCCGACGCAAACATGGCGCAGCGTTGGATGTCGGCAAGGCGGAGTCGCATTCTCCGACGCCCTGTGTAGTGCACCAGTCCGGTCGCCGCAATCGTGTTGTGATGGACGTCGCCAGCTCGTCCCAGGACCGATCCATAATCGATCTACGTCCACCGGCACCCAACGGGTTGCACGCTCTGACGAGGAAGAGTGGGGCATGTGAGACGGCGGCGCCTTGAGTCCCGTGAGCTGGCTCGTGTCCCATGCCCTACTTTACCTTTTCGGCGACCGAACCAACACTCTACCTTGCCGACGAGGAAGAGTGAAGCTGGCCACCAGACATGGCCACGGTGACCGGATGAGCTCCGGTTAAAGATCGCTATGTTGCATGTAATAATATGGATTTGAGGTTTCTAATTTGAGGTATCCGGATGTCGATTGAATTATTTGAGGCGTGACCGGTCAGTGTCCGCGGACGCGCTCCGGACGCGTCCGTGGGTGTTTTTCATGAAAAAAATGTTCGTTAAAACCTATCAACATTGGATCTAGTTTTGAAGATCTCAGACGCGAGAAATCCAACGGTGAAAAGGGTTCGCGATTTGGACGCATGGTTTAAGAGATAAAACATTTTGAATAAACGGATGTACCAAAAAGAGAGAATACTCTCCGGTTGCGACAAGTGGCACACACATAGTGTGCCACTTGTGGCAACTTGGAAGGTGGAAGTGGCCTTTGCAAAGAGTGCTCCATAATTAGTGATTTCGACGGTATATGCTCACATCATTCTAGTAACAATGATTCCTTTATGGGCCGGCCCAGGTGGGTATTTGAAAAAAGTTTGCGGATTGGAATAACGTTCATGGACATTGACGGTGGCCTGCACAGTTCATCGAGAGGTCGATCGGATCGACGAAGGCTGGTATGACCTGGGCCAACAAAGCCGCCGCTTGCAGCGACCATGGGCATTGGGGCTCCACGCCGGAGTTGGTACTGCCGGTGACGACCTAAAAAGGCTTGACTGGAGGAGGCGCAATATCAATGGCGGAGCCAGGATTCGAGTATAGGAGGGGGGGGGGGCGAGTACATATATTGATCTAATTTCGTTGGTAATTACTCATCGCTGCTACTAAAATTATCGATCATTTGGTAGGGGGGGGGGGGGGGGGTCAGGCCCCTGCTCGTCCCCCTGGCTCCGCCCCTGCGCAGTATATGGATAGTGGAACTTATAGAGGGAAGGAGAAGGATCATGAAGATCAGAGTGGAGAGATGATCGTGAAAATTTATTGACGAAGGGAAGATGAGAGAAACATCCAACGAAGTCGCACTAACAAAGGGGCAGAAGAGATAATACTTTTGCACAACTGAAAACAAAACGATGGTATGTCGTTCGGGAGTTGACCGATCGGTTGCTGTTTGGAAACTGAGTGGTGAGGTGGCACCATGCTGACGTGGGCATCTTGCATATTAAGATAAATCATATAGTGGAAATAAACTTCTTAGGTATATAAGATATCCTTTTCACCAGGACAACCAAACTTACACTTGGTGCAGGTGGGGAGCGAGGATTCAAGTATGGCGGGGCAAGCCAACTTAAAAGAAAATGGCACCAGCAGGCAGTAGGTCCCGAAGAAGGCGATGCTGCCACGGCCGCTGTCGTCGTCGCTCCCCATGGCCGGCCGGGTGCGGTCGATCTAGCAAAAAATGAAACAAATTCTTTCGGTGGGTTCCTCTTTCTCTGGTTTGTTTTGCCTTGCTATGCTTGGTTTATAATGACATGCAACCAGGACTTCAGTAGCTTCATTAAAAACAAA
The DNA here is from genome assembly GCA_034509565.1 of Triticum monococcum. Lineage (NCBI taxonomy): Eukaryota > Viridiplantae > Streptophyta > Magnoliopsida > Poales > Poaceae > Triticum > Triticum monococcum. The sequence goes on along the minus strand of CM067847.1, from coordinate 5,241,906 downwards.
GTCCCGCATTTAAGAAAAAAACAAAGACTTATCTCTGCTGACAATTTTTATCCGGCTATTTTATAATCAGTGACCCATTAATCCATTGATGAGTAGACTACTAAATTCCTTGAGTGTTGGAGTATATAGTAATAGTAATAGTAAAAAAAGATTGGAGTTGGTGGTGAGTTCACTTGTGAGGCCAACAACTTTCACAATAAATAAATACACTCCTCTTCCTCTTCACATGTAGAACTAGCAAACTTTCAGGAGACATATAAACAAATACACTAGTACTACTTTAATGGGAAGCCAACACTCATGTAGAAGACACAAATAACAATTGCAAATAATATGACACCAACTCAAAATCATGATTTTGGTTTTAGTTTCTCTTCCCAACAAAATTTCAAGTTTTATATCATACCATAGGAGAGTGAAAAAATTGTAATACCCATTCTCCCATGTTTCCAACTTCAAAATGTTGTTTCACTATACATTTTTCAAAGGACCTACTACAGTCACATCAAAGGAAAAATGAATTAGCGATATTGTTATTACTCTTTACCAAGAAAGAAAATGAAATAGAAACTAAATGAGAATCATAATAGTGATGCTTTCTAAGAAAGAATAAATAAGTGGCATTGGTACTGCTGTTCAAGACAAGGGAAAATAAAAAAATTGAACAAACAACGGCAAAAATTGTACGGAATATTCACGAAAAATGCTCTTTTAAAAAATATGCATGAATAAACATGTAATGGTGGAATTTTCGCATATACAATTCCTAATAAGGAAAGAATTAGTGGCAATGGTTTACCCTTGAAGAAGAAAGAAAATAAAATAATAACCTAAAAACAAAATAAGGAACAACCAATTTCATTTAAAGAAGAAACATAATGGAAAAAGTTTTAAAAAACTTGCACAAAACTTCACTCTAAATTGCACTTTTTGTAGTATGCAAATAACAATCATATAATAGTGTAATTTTCACACATATTGCATAGTACTCCCTCCATGCCAAAATATAAGATCAGTTTGACACTATCAGGAGGGAGTATTTGTGTGTATATATTTATACTAACCCAACATCCCAAAAATACACACAAAATAAAAGTAAAAGTGAACTAACAAAGAAAAACAAAAAAAAAGCAAAAACACATAAAACAATAAAAACATAGAATAAATAGAGAGGGAGAGAGGAGGACAACATCACACAGTTAATATGGGGTCAGTCCCCCCCACCCCCACCCCCCGCCGCCCCCTAGAAGCGCTTTCATGTCGTGATATTACCGATCCACCAACCCTAGAAACGGTTGCATGCCGTTAAGCTCTAGCCCTTGCACTTGACCTATCTTTGGATCAAGTTATCATCACATGTGATTGTGAAACAGTTGTCAAAGAGATCAAGACTGCAATGTGCAACGGAAGGGAAATATAGTGCTATTATGAAGGAGACTACAGCCCAAGCTCGAGACTTCACAAGGTGTGATTTTATTTTTGATGGGCGCCAGAGGAATTTGATGCTCACAACTTAGCTAAATTTGCTTCTAGTTTAGATGTTGGTCGCCATTTCTCGCTGGGTCTTCCCCATGACCCTTTTGTTATTCAACTGTACTCCTAGTTAATAAAAGTTGGTTTACCGCTCAAAAACAAATATGGGGCCAGTAAAAAAACAAGCCCAACACAACAAATAATACAGGCCGAAATAAAATGCCAATCTCAGAGCAAAAATCAGCGGCCACAAAATCGACTGAACCAAATTTAAAATTCAGGCAATTTACAGGTAGCTAAAGTGTTCTTAGAAATGTGATGTTTTACTTTTCTGTACTACTCCCTCCGTCCCATAATATAAGAACATTTTTAACACTACATTAGTGTAAAAAACGCTCTTATATTATGGGACAGAGGAAGTAGCTGGTAGTAAAATATATTTGAATTTGGAATTTATTGTACACTAGTATACGGTATAATTCATCACGAAAATTAGTTTCAGAACGAAGAACCCTGCTAGCTAGCTAGGTTAGGGTATATATAAAATGGTGTGCATGCGCGTCCAATAACACACGAGAAACAGAAGCAAAAGCTGCTAGCTGCTTGGTGTGTGAGCTGAGCTCTGCTCTGCTAGCTCATTGGAAACAATGGCGTTCAACGACGACGAGAAGCCTCCTGCTTCTAATGTCGGCAGCACCAAGGGCCTGGTGACGATCAGCACGCCGACGTACAGCAAGGATGCGGCGGCCCTGACGGTCGACGCGGTGACGGCGGTGGTGGAGCTGAACGCCACCTCGTCGACGGCCGTCCGGGAAGGGCTGGACCTGGTGGCGGTGCTGGACGTGAGCGGCAGCATGCAGGGCGACAAGCTCCAGAGCATGAAGAGGGCGATGCAGTTCGTCATCATGAAGCTCACCCCCGTCGACCGCCTCTCCGTCATCTCCTTCGCCAGCTCGGCCAACAGGCACTGCCCGCTCCGCTCCGTCACGCAGCAAGCGCAGACCGACCTCAAGTCCATCGTCGACGGCCTCGTCGCCAACGGCGGGACCAACATCAAGGCCGGGCTGGACACCGCCCTGGCCGTCATCGCCGGCCGCGCCACCACCAAAGCCCGCACGCCCAACATCTTCCTCATGTCCGACGGCCAGCAGAGCGACGGCGATGCCAGACAAGTGGATCCCGGGAACGTGGCGGTCTACACGTTCGGCTTCGGCAAGGACGCCGACCACGCCCTGCTCAGCGACGTCGCCAAGAAGTCCCCCGGCGGCACGTTCAACTCGGTGCCCGACGGCGGGAACGTGAGCGCGCCCTTCTCGCAGCTCCTCGGCGGGCTCCTCACCATCGTCGCGCAGGACGTGCAGCTGACGCTGACGCCCAAGGCGGAAGATCCCAGCGCCCCGGACCTGGATACCATGACGGTGGCGCCAGGGACCGACTACACGCAGACCACCGACGGCGACACGGGCGTCATCACCATCAAGTTCGGCACCCTCTTCAGCGGCGAGACCCGCAAGGTGGCCATCAACCTCAAGCTCCTGGAGAGCACCTTGACGACGGCGTACGACGGGTTGGTGGCGGAGGCCCAGCACAGCTACACCGTGCAGGGCAGCCCTCAGGGCCAGACCCCGCAGGACATCGTGATACCCCGCTCCCCGGACGCGCCCGCCGACCCGCCCACCAGCGGCAAGGCGCAGGCGGTGCTGGCGGAGATGGCGCGTCGGCAGCACGCCGGCGCGATCGGCGAGGCGAGGCAGATGGCCGACGGGAAGAACCTGGAGGAGGCGCGGTACAAGCTGGCGGACGCGCAGAACGCGCTGGAGGACATCGTGCTGAACGACGGCGAGAAGCTGGTGGGCATGCTCCGGGCCGAGCTGCAGCAGCTGCTGGACCTGATGGAGACGCAGGAGCTGTACGAGGCGGAGGGCCGACCGTACGCGCTGGCCTCGGAGACGTCGCACGGCCGGCAGCGGTACGCGGCCAGGGGCGGCGACATGGACGCCGTGCGGCTGTTCGCCACCCCGCGCATGGACACGTACCTGGAGCAGGCCAAGAAGTTCGAGGAGGATCCGACGGCGCCGCTGCCGTCCGCCGACGACGACGCCAAGGAGGAGATGGCCGCCAACCCGCTGGCCGCCATCTCGGCGCCTATCGCCTTCTACATCAAGGTGGCCATCCAGGCCCTGCAGGAGATCGAGAAGCTCGTCGCCCCGCCGACGAAATAGAAAACAAGCTACTCCATTTCATCACTCGATCTACTGCTATGTTTGTTTCATCAATCCATTTACTGCTACGTTTTCCGTTCATTTTATCTTCATGGTTGTAGCCTGGCGCTTAATTTACTTCATCGTGAGCTGAAATGAATAAAGGGGCATCTCATCATCCATGGTCAGTGTCTAATTAGTCTCACTCTTTCCACTCACTTACCACTCGGAAGAACAATGGTTATTGGTTGTGATCGTCTACATGCCGCAGTACTGTCAATGACACATGGTCAGGGCGCCCACAGCGACGACCATTTAGCTAATTTTGAAAGGTTTGGCTAGATCTCAGTCGACTGAGACCTTGATCAAGTAACATAACATGTAAGAAAGAAAAAGGAAAAAACCGAAGAAGAAAAAATTGCACGGACCTTAATGTAAAATCCCACGAATATAGCATCGACCGAGACATAACCAAGTCTCACTCGGTTGAAATTTGGCAAGACTAATTTCTAAACCAAAAAATAACTGTTCTTGAGGTTTTCTTGTTCGAAGAAGGCCTCGGACCTATTGATCAAATCATCAAAAATTTATTTTGTATCGAATATCAACATATACACCACTTTATAAAACAAACAAATTACATCAAGGTCTTTGGTGTTCGGTCATCTTCTTCCTCCAGAACGGGTTCAAGTACCTCGCGATGATATCCAGGCTCTTCATCGCCCACACCACTACAGTGGGATCACTTGCCAGGACCATGAAGATGGTGAACGAGCCTGAGTTAAGGATGTCTCTCTTGGTCATGTCTATCTCCTTGCCATGTGAGGAAGAGAAGATCCAATCACTCCTGGAGACCTTGAGGCATGAACATATGTGTTATGTCTGTTTGAAGCATAATATTTTTAAGACTACGGTATATAAACATCTATTCATTCTTTTTGGCCTTTCTGTCCCTATTTGTTTCTAGAAAATTATTACCATTGATTTAAAAACTAAGCCTGATAAGAGAAACAAACCCCTCACACAATTGCCCTTTCAACCGATAGAAAATATTTTTAGTCGGTTTATATGCTCAAAGTCTCAAACTGATTGGGAAATTAAAAGAGTATTCTTACAATCGGTTATATTTTTGAACCAGCTGGCATGTTTTCCCAGTCGGCTCAAATTGCGGAACAGATGGGGTTAAATGTATCTTATTAAAATGATTATTTCTTTGCATTCAATCCTTCTTAGAAACTTGCTCAAGTTGTGTACTTCCTGGGACAAAAGTGTTCCCATCCACCCGAGCCAAATCGAGAATTAAAACATATGTTATTTTCGGAAATAACTATATTCTTGATCAGTATTATTACAAACAATATACTAAAAGAAGTCTCAGTAGTCAATATACATTGAAGCAAACAATGAAAAAAATGGTTGGACGCAAACTGTTTTAGGTCGACAAGCAATCTAATATACTTAATAATAATAATAATAATAATAATAATAATAATAATAATAATAATAATAAAGGGTCTATTGGTTCTTGCGGTACATCACAAAAATTGCCCTCAGAGTTACAAAATATTACCGACCAATGCATCTATAAGCGATAAAAAAAGATTCACACAGGGGACCTCCTATACCACGCTCTGCGTGCTAGGAGAAACGCAGGGCGCCGGCTTGGGCCGGCCCATGTCCAGGCAGCCTGTTTTTTTAATTTATTTTTTATTTTTTATTTTATTTTTCCTACTTTACATATTTTGGACTTAAAATATTTCCAATTTTTTTTAAAACTAACATGTTTAATAAATTATAAAATATTTGTGGAATCAGGAAAAATTCACAATTTAATAAAATGATGTTTGCTTATTCAAAACATGTTTGAAATTTTGAAAACAAATGTTCGGGAAATAAAAACAAATCGTGATTTTTTTAAAAGTTCATGTATTAAAAGAGGTTAATGAAATTGAACAAAATTTTACCAATTCAAAAAAATTATGAACGGAAAATATCATAAAAATTTGAAAACTGTTCGTGGCTTACAAAAGAGTTTATTCATTAATAGAATGTTTGCAGATTCAAAAAATGATCATGCATTTAAAAAAATGTTCCCTAAATAAATGGAATGTTCGTAAATTTCAAAAAATTGTTCCACCAATTTCCAAAACAATGTTTGTCCATTCTAGAAATGTGCAGCGTTTTTGTTAAAGTAATGTTAACAATTTTAAAAAATGTTTGGAAAAGTATAAAATGTTCATGAATTCAAAACATGTTTGATTTTAGAAAAGTTTTCATGAATTTGAAAAATGTTCATGATTTCAAATGTGTTCACAAGTATAAAAAACTTCATGATTTCACGAAATTGCGAGTGATACTGTATCTCGGTGCAGCAAAATGTGATCATGACCATTGGAGATTATGATTTTTTTTCCCGCTGCAACACACGGGCCCTTTTGCTAGTATAGCTAAAAGGCGATATGGAAGCCTAGACTAGTAGCATGTCCTTGGATGGTGACATGTGGTTGTACCAGCCCTCTCATTCGTCCCTCAAAACGACGAACTTCTACCGTGGGTGCGCCACCCCAAAAGCGAGGCTACCAATGTACACAAGCATGCCGTTCCGCTGGGCGTGGGGTCGTCGATGGAGAGCTTGGACCATTCCGGCTTGACATACTCATACCGACTATGCGTGATGCGGTGGAACTCTTCGATGCCCTTGTTCTTGCTCATGTCGTTTGTGTCACGAAGGTCGACGGAGAATATGTTGCCATAGGGCCTGACCGAGTGCAAGAACTATTGCATGGAGATGGGCTCCAAGGAGACGGTGGCGAGGTCAGCAACCACAACAATGTCCCACATGTCCTGGCTAAACTTCGGGTGGGTCATGTGCCTGACGATATTATCTGTGCTCTTCATCACCCGCACCACCACCATGGGATCGTTTAAGTTGACCAAGAACACGGCGAAGGAGCCTGGGTCAAGGATGTTCCTTTTTGGCGCATCGGCTGCCTTATCCCAAGAGGAGGAGAATACATCCAGTCATTTCTTGGAGAAGAGCTGCAATGGGTTCGGTCCACGGCCCATAAGTCAGCCGTATAGGCGCATGGTCCTTCTTCGTTAACGGTAGATTCGGAGCAACCAATGAAGGAGCATCCTTTGAACCCTTCCCATGGGTCACTTGGGGTGGGTTGAAAATGTGTCGCTTGGCGAGCTCTCAGCCGCCGCCATGTGTCCCGCTTTGGGCGCTTCATTCGAATTTTATTTTTTTTCCTCCGCACACGTTTTCGGCTTTTTAAATGTTTTTTTGTTTTATTGGCTTTCCGGTTTCTCATCCGTCTTTCTTAGCATTTGGAGAAAAAAGTTGACCTTTTTTGCACAAAAAAGTGTTTTACTTTTGTTTTTCTTCCGGGAGAGGCACTGTCGTCTCTCATGGTTTTGCTTCAGCGAGAGGCACGGTTGTGCCTCTTTAGGAAAGGAAAAAAAGGGCTCCCATGTTTGATTTTTTCGTCCAGTATTTTTTATGAAAAAATGTTCGTTAAAACCTATCAACATTGGATCTAGCTTTGAATATCTCAGACGCGAGAAATCCAACGGTGAAAAGGGTTCGCGATTTGGACACACGGTTTAAGAGATAAAATGTTTTGAATAAATGGATGTAGCAAAAAAAGGGAAAACTCTCCGGCATAGTGTGCCACTTGTCGCAACTTGAGACATGGAAGTGGCCTTTGCAAAGAGTGCTCCATAATTAGTGATTTCGCGATACATGCTCACATCATTTTAGTAACAATGATTCCTTTATGGGACGGCCCAGGTTGGTATTTGAAAAAAGTTTGCGGATTGGAATAACGTTCATGGATTTTGAAAAAACCTTCACAAAAGTGATAAATGTTCGTGAATTTGATATTTTTTTGTGGATTTTGAAACGTTCATGAAATTGAAAAAAAATTGCGCATCTGAAAAACATCCATGAATTGTAAAAAAAGGTTCGTTAATTCAAAAGGAGTTTATGAATATGAAAAAAGATTGTTCACAAATTTGAGAACAAAAATCAAAGGTGAAAAAAGTTGATTCATATATAAGAATGAGTAATGAAAAGGCAAAAAGAATAATAACAAAAGAAACAGAAAAGGAAAAAATAAAAATAATGGTGCTAACACCACCTCTCATACCTATTCTTCTAGAATAATCCCACCGGTTTTCCTTAATTTATCAGAACGGGATTATGTCATTTTTTGTGTTTCATTTTCTTTTTCTTTTTACTGTATGTTTTTTGTTTATTCTTTATTCTTTACTCATTTTTCTATATGCGTGCACTTTTTCAACCATGATTTTTTCTCAAATTTGTTAACAATTTTTTTTTGTATTCATAAACTCGTTCTAAATTACTGAACCTTTTTACAGTGTTTTTCCCATTCACAAACTTTTTTCAATTTTGTGAATGTTTTAAAATATGCGAATAATTTTAAAACTCAAGTACTTTCCCCATTTACGTGAAGATTTTTTTTCCAATCCGCAAACCTTTTGAAACTTGCGATCTTTTACAAATTTATGAACATTTTATCTATTTCACAAAAAAATCAAGTTCATAATTATTTTGTTCAATTCATTAAATTTTATTAAATTCATGTATTTCTTATTGAATTCGGAAACTTGTTTGAAATTCGAATATTATTACGAAAAATATGTGAATATTTTGAAACTTACAATTTTCTGAAAAACCATGAATTTGTTAATCTAAGCAAAGTTTTCGTAATAGTGAATAGTTTATAAATTTCACATTAGTGAAAGAAATCTAAGAACATTTTCTTATTTCATGATTAAAAAAATATTAGCAAAGCAACAACGAAAATGATTGCAAATATGTACCAACATTCGAGTGCACATTAGAAAAATACATGGTGAAGTTCGTTTTCCATTTGTTCGCTTCATCCCGCCTAAAACAAATATATTAAATAAATATCTTAACATGTACTAACAATCCATTATAAAAATATCTGACTTATATCAAATAAATATTTCAGATAAATACGAAAAATGTACAATGTTTACGAAAAAACTAGACACCAAAACATGTATTTGAACAAAAGTGTCAATCATTTCATTAAATTTTCTAAATCTTGATTAAAAAATGTGAATCATTTATTTGGAAATTTTAATCATGGATTAAAAAAGTTAATCATATAGTTGTAAAATGCCAAACGTGTATAAATAATGTTTCTTATGTATATGAAAAATGTACAATCTGTACCAAAAACATAGAGATGAAAACATATATCTGGGAAATTATTGACCATATATTTGAATAATGTTAAATGTTTAAAAGATAATTATTCTTATGTATATGAAAAATGTACAATTTTTATGAAAAAGTACACAGCAAAACATATACCTGAAAAATTGTTAATCATGTATTTTTAAATTGTTAGACAAGTATAAAAAATGTTCTACTATATATGAAAATGGACAATCTGTATTAAAATAGAGTAGACCTCAAAACACATATATAAAAGTTAATAAATGGGTACAAAAATTATACTGTTGTATACAAAAAATATGCAATGTGTATGAAAAAGGTATAACGAAACCAAATAAAATCATAAAGAAACAAAGAATACCGAAGAGAAAATAAATGAAAAAATAAAAAGAAATTGAAAGCACGAAAAACCGGGGAAGCCAGTGCAAAATAGTGGAACATAGTTAAAAATAAAAAAGGAATAAAAAACCATGAAAGAAACAAATAAAACCGGAGCATAAATAAAAAGGAAAAACCAAAGAAACCAATGCAAAACACTTGATGAATGTGAAAGCAAAAAAAAAACAAAAAGGAACAATTTAAATCCTAGGAAAAATAGAAAGCAGAAAATTCAAAACCCGTGAATAAGACGATTCAAAAGAGTGAACACGGTAAAAAATAGTGCTATAGTACAAGACCGGACCAGTACTATGATGACCGAAAAATGCATCGGACGAGTGAAGCATTCGTTTGGTTACAAAGCAAGATATGGCTCTCACGATGAATCTGCGAGGCACTATTAGGACAACCCTGCTGAGACAATCTGGTGGGTAGTATACTGATTTCATTCCAACTAAATAAAAAGTTCTCCCCAAAAAACTAATAAAAGACTAATTTTTCAGTAATCTTGAGCATCAAACATCGAGCCACCTAAAATGTTGTGGTTTCTCCATAGCATTAGGCATTTTACTATAGTGCCATAAACTTTTTTATATTTTTGGCAAGAGTAGAACTATAAACTTTCGCAAATGATGAGTGTCACAGGTGTGGCATGAAGCACTCTGGGCCTGACGTTTTTACAACTAAAGTTGTCATCCAGAAAGAAAAAAAGAAAACAAAATAAACCTAAAACTTGCCATCTAAAAAGAAAGTTGCCATGCTTGACAACTATAGTTGTCATCCTCGCTCCACTAAATTTGCAATAAAAACGTTCGGAATTGCCATATGTTTGTGCCACACATGTGAGATTTATCAAGGTCCTAAAATTTTGACATGTATGGAAATCTTCAAAAGTATTAAGTGATCCAAGCATGAATGCATGTTTTCTGTGCATGCATGTAGTCCACTAACCTCCATGCTAAATAACAACAATTCGGAGACCTTATCACACATAGCACCCTAGACCTAGGACATGTGATTTGGTGGCAGCGCACATGCATGTGTTTTACATTTCTTAGTAGTCCCTGCAATCATATAAAAGCTCTCATTTTGGACAACGATAAATTCAAATTTTGATCTACATATGTTTTATTAGTTACTTGAAAAATGTGCGATTTGCCTCGAAGAGTACTTAACTTCACAATATTGGTTTTTGAAGTTTACAAATATATTATATTATATTTTTAACAGAGCATAACATAGTACACCATCACATGCGCACCGGTGCAATATCTAGTCTTTGATGTCGCCGTGGAAATGTTTTCCTTGGTCAAGTTTGCCTTGGTCATCGCGAGCAAACAAATTGGCTTCTTTTCTTATGAAAACGGCATCGGATTCTGACATTCATTGTCAAAGCGACTTCATAGGAAACCTAGGTGCGTGTGAGAAACCAACGGCCAAAATGCAAAGGATATCAAGGAATGTACTTCCTCCGTCCGCCAATAAGTGTACATCTAGCTTTTGTCCTAAGTCAAAATTTTAAAACTTTGACCAACTTTATAGAAAAAAGTAGCAACATTTATGGAACTAAATTAGTTTCACTAGATTCATTTTGAAATGTAGTTTTACAATGTACCAATTTGATGTCATATATGCTAGTACTCTTTTCTATAAAGTTGGTCAAAATTTTAAAACCTTGGCTTAGGACAAAAGCTAGGTGTACACTTATTAGCGGACGGAGGGAGTAGAGATAGTTTAGAGCTATCCTCCTAGAGGTAGTGCAAGGAAAAAAAAAGACTATAGAGACACAAAAGGACCATTAGTTGTTCTATCATTTTTTATGGTGCTACATTCCATGTGATCAATTTAGTGGTTGTTTGTTTCCTAGCCACACCTTTTCACATATTGCCACATCTCAAGTTAGACAAGTTTGACCAAGTTAGGTAGATGTTTGGTTTTAGCCACACCTAAGGCAATATTCTATTTTTTTAAATGAGCCCCACTTGTCATACATAGAAAAAGCATAGCAAGATTTCCTAAGGCAAACCAAAGTGTAGCTAAGAATTTCTTCACCTAAGATTAGGCAAGTTTGGCAAAATTGTGTGGCAAACTAGGGAAAAATTAGTCACCAACCAAACAGACAATCTGCGAAGCTGCCATGGAATGTATGGTATTCTTATTGAATACACAAGCACATACAGATGTAGTATTTGTGTTGACAAAATTTGTCTCATGTGGCTACTTTTACAAAGCTTGCTCCGTTGTAGATTCATTTGTAGTAGTATTCTTACGTTTCCAACATGCCAACAAGAGTTAATAATTTTGATAAAGATGATCATAGACGGGCTTCCCCCTCAACGTTTGAGGCGCTAAAGTTGGTGTTCGGAGCTCACGTGCACGTTCCAAGGGATGTGGACCATTAAGGTAGTTTCACTTGGTATCTACAAATAAATTGCTCATTCGCTCCCTAGCCAACCAGTGGCTCATAAAAAACTAGATACCCTTTTTAATAGATTAAAAGCTTCATACATTAAAAGATGTAAAATATCACATATTAAAAATGAATTTTAAATAAGTTCATGATTTCAAAAAAAATTATTGAATTTTAAAAAGGTAAATTTGAAAAAAAATCATGGTTTTATTAAAGTATACAAAATAATAAAAAATAGGAAAAGGGAAAGTAAAGTAAAATAAAAAATAAAAACACATAGAATGTTCCCAAAACAGAAAGAACCAAAATACTACAGTTCCCTGTTATATCGACCGGCCCATTAGGAAATATGCAGTTATTCTCCTGTGAGGGTTCTTCGGATAAGGAACTATATCTGGTATCTTAAGCGCCAAATAGCATACTCCCTCACAGAGACTGACAGATTGGTCATGTAAAGTTCTAAACTGGCTCTAGGTGCAGAGGCCCATTTGCAATTATTGCTTCAGCCAACCTCTGTGAACGGGCTGTAACTGCACCACAGTGAAGCATTAGAACGTAATCCAAGGCTCAGCACGCTTATTCCTCTATGCCGTAGCAGGCTGAATTATGTGACCGAAAGAAATCGGCTCTCTAGCCCAGCCCAATAACACCACAAAACTTTCAGTACGCTAAAAAAACCTGGGGATCAGACAAAGGCTCAAAAAAATAAAACACTTGAGGATAGACATTGAACTTTCCTCCGAAATTTCAAATTCAATTTTAGAAAAATGTAGTTGAACCATAAGCCACATACTACCAATGGTAGTCTATTAATCTCCTTCCTTGGTTAATTGTTTTCTTTTCCAGTTAGATAAGAAGGCCTTGTTGGGGGAACGTAGCATGCAATTCAAAAAAAAAAAAATCCTACGATCACACAATATCTATCTAGGAGATGCATAGCAACGAGAGGGGGAGAGTGTGTCCACGTATCCTTGTAGACCGAAAGCGAAGAGTTAGCTTAACACGGTTGATGTAGTCGAACGTCTTCGCGATCCAACCGACCAAGCACCAAACGTTCGGCACCTCCGTTTTCTGCACACGTTCAGCTCGATGACGTCCCACGAATTCTTGATCCAGCAAAGTGTCGAGGGAGAGTTTCGTCAGCACGACGGCGTGGTGACGGTGATGGTGATGTGATCCGCGCAGAGCTTCGCCTAAGCACTACGACAATATGATCGAAGGAGTAAACCGTGGAGGGGGCACCACACACGGCTAAGAAAATAACTGATGTCCTTTGGGGTGCCCCTGCCCCCGTATATAAAGGAGGAGAGGGGAGGAGCCTGGCCCTAGGGGGCGCGCCAAGTGGGGGGAAACCCACTAGGACTCCTAGTCCTAGTCGCCCCCTGTCGGTGTCAAAACCGGCGGAACTCGGATAAGGGGTCCCGAACTGTGCGTCTAGGCCGGATGGTAACAGGAGGCAAGGGACACGAAGTTTTGCCCAGGTTCGGGCCCTCTTGATGGAGGTAAAACCCTACGTCCTGCTTGATTAATATTGATGATATGGGTAGTACAAGAGTAGATCTACCACGAGATCGGAGAGGCTAAACCCTAGAAGCTAGCCTATTGTATGATTATTGTTCTGTATGTTGTCCTACGGACTAAAACCCTCCGGTTTATATAGACACCGGAGAGGGTTAGGGTTACACAAAGTCGGTTACAATGGTAGGAGATCTACATATCCGTATTGCCAAGCTTGCCCTCCATGCCAAGGAAAGTCCCTTCCGGACACGGGACGTAGTCTTCAATCTTGTATCTTCATAGTCCAGGAGTCCGGCCGAAGGTATAGTCCGGCTACCCGGACACCCCCTAATCCAGGACTCCCTCAGTAGCCCCTGAACCAGGCTTCAATGACGACGAGTCCGGCGCGCAGATTGTCTTCGGCATTGCAAGGCGGGTTCCTCCTCCAAGTACTTCATAGAAGATTTTGAACACAAAGATAGTGTCCGGCCCTGCAAAATAAGTTTCCACATATTGCCATAGAGAGAATAATATTTACACAAATCCAATCTGCTGACGTATTCTGTAGTGTGACACACCACGGCCAAGCCTTTATCCGAATTGTTTTATTATCCCACCTCAGCGCGTCATGCGAGGCGGTTTCCTTGGCACATCTTGTTATAGCAGAGATCGTGTCCCCTTATTCCGGGATCCTCATCAATACGGGCGTGGGTAACCTAACCGCGCCATTGATTACGACGCTTGGAGATAAGCGAGTTTTACCAGGCTGGTGGGGACACGTAGTTGCGTCCACCCATATAAGGGGATAAGGATCCACCTTTTCACCTACGCCTTCTTCCTCCTCTGCCTATCCATTCTCGCGCACTCGAGCTCCAGCGCCCAAGTCCGCACTCCCCACCTCAAGTTACGGACCCAGTCCGTGTAGTTGCTACCATCATCTTTCAACTTAGCTTTCTCTAGGAACACATTAAAATTCAAGGGAACGGTAGCACGGGCCATTGATCTACAACATAGATATGCAAAAACTATCAGGACAAAGTTCATGATAAATTTAAGTTCAATTAATCATATTACTAAAGAACTCCCAATTAGATAGACATCCTTCGAGTCATCTAAATGATCACGTGATCCATATCAACTAAACCATGTCCGATCATCACGTGAGATGGAGTAGTTTTCAATGGTGAACATCTTTATGTTGATCATATCTACTATATGATTCAAGTTCGACCTTTCGGTCTCAGTGTCCTGAGGCCATGTTTGTACATGCTAGGCTCGTCAAGTTTAACCCGAGTATTCTGCACATGCAAAACTGTCTTGCACCCGTTGTATGTGAACGTAGAACTTATCACACCTAATCATCACGTGGTGTCTCGGCACGACAAACTGTCACAACGGTGCATATTCAGGGAGAACACTTATACCTTGAGATTTAGTGAGGGGTCATCTTATAATGCTACCGCCGTACTAAGCAAAATAAGATGCATAAAAGATAAACATCATATGCAATCAAAATATGTGACATGATATGGCCATCATCAACTTGTGCCTTTGACCTCCATCTCCAAAGCACCGTCATGATCTCCATCGTCACCGGCTTGACACCTTGATCTCCATCATAGCGTCGTTGTCGTCTCGCCAACTATTGCTTCTACAACTATTGCTAACGCATAGTGATTAAGTAAAGCAATTACATGCCGATTGCATGTCATACAATAAAGCGACAACCATAAGACTCCTGCCAATTGCCGATAACTTTTACAAAACATGATCATCTCATACAATAACGTATATCACATCATGTCTTGACCATATCACATCACAACATGCCCTGCAAAAACAAGTTAGACGTCCTCTACTTTGTTGTTGCAAGTTTTACGTGGCTGCTATAGGCTTCTAGTAAGAACCGTTCTTACCTACGCATCAAAACCACAACGATCGTCAAGTTTGCTGTTTTAACCTTCAACAAGAACCGGCCATAGTCAAATTCGAATATTCGATTCAACTAAAGTCGGAGAAACAAACACCCGCCAGCCACCTTTATGCAAAAAAAAGTTGCATGTCTGTCAGTGGAACCGGTCTCAAGAACGTGGTCATGTAAGGTTGGTCCGGGCCGCTTCATCCAACAATACCGCCGAATCAAAATAAGACATTGGTGGTAAGCAGTATGACTATGATCGCCCAAAACTCTTTGTGTTCTACTCGTGCATATCATCTACGCATAGACCTGGCTCAGATGCCACTGTTGGGGAACGTAGCATGCAACTTCAAAAAATTTCCTACGATCAAGCAAGATCTATCTAGGAGATGCATACGAACGAGAAGGGAAGTGTGTGTCCACGTACCCTTGTAGACCGAAAGTGGAAGCATTAGCTTAACGCGGTTGATGTAGTCGAACGTCTTCGCGATCTAACCGATCAAGCACCGAACATATGGCACCTCCGAGTTCTGCACACGTTCAACTCGATGACGTCCCTCGAACTCTTGATCCAGCAAAGTGTCGAGAAACAGTTTCGTCAGCATGACGGCGTGGTGACGGTGATGGTGATGTGATCTGCGCAGGGCTTCGCCTAAGCACTATGACAATACGACCTGAGGAGTAAACTGTGCAGGGGGGCACCATACACGGCTAAGAGAACAACTGATGTGCTTTGGGGTGCCCCCTGCCCCCGTATATAGAGGAGAGGGGAGGAGGCCGACCCTAGGGGGCGCGCCAAGTGGGGGGGGGGGCACTAGGACTCCTAGTCCTAGTCGCCCCCTCCTTCTCTTGGAGGGGGAAAGGAGAAAGGAGAGGGAGAGGGGGAAGGAAAGGGGGGCCGCGGCCCCTCCCTTGTCCAATCCGGACTGCCCATGGGGGGTGCCACCCCTTGTGGGCTGCCCTCCCTCCCCCCTATGGCCCATGTTGGCCTATTACTTTCCCTGGGGGTTCCGGTAACCCCTCGGTACTCCAATAAATATCCGAAACGCCCCGAAACCATTTCGGTGTACGAATACTATCGTCCAATATATCACTCTTTACCTCTCGACTATTTCGAGACTCCTCGTCATGTCCGTGATCTCATCCAGGACTCCGAACAATCTTTGGTCACCAAAACACATAACTCATAATACAAATCGTCATCGAACGTTAAGCGTGCGGACCCTACGGGTTCGAGAACTATGTAGACATGACCGAGACACATCTTCGATCAATAACCAACAGGGGAACCTGGATGCTCATATTGGTTCCTACATATTCTACGGAGATCTTTATCAGTCAAACCGCAATGACAACATACGTCATTCCCTTTGTCATCGGTATGTTACTTGCCCGAGATTCGATCGTCAGTATCTTCATACCTAGTTCAATCTCGTTACAGGCAAGTCTCTTTACTCGTTCTGTAATGCATCATCCCGCAACTAACTCATTAATCACATTGCTTGCAAGGTTTATCATGATGTGCATCACTGAGAGGGCCCAGCTGAGATACCTCTCCGATACTTGGAGTGACAAATTATAATCTCGATCTATGCCAACCCAACAAACACCTTCGGAGAACCTGTAGAGCATCTTTATAATCACCCGGTTACGTTGTGACGTTTCCTCCGGTATTCGGGAGTTGCATAATCTCATAGTCAAAGGAATATGTATAAGTCATGAAGAAAGCAATAGCAATAAAACTTAACGATCATTATGTTAAGCTAAGGGATGGGTCTTGTCCATCACATCATTCTCCTAATGATGTGATCCCGTTCATCAAATGACAACACATGTCTATGGTCAGGAAACTTAACCATCTTTGATTAACAAGCTAGTCAAGTAGAGGCATTACTAGGGACACTTTGTTTTGTCTATGTATTCACACATGTATCAAGTTTCCGGTTAATACAATTCTAACATGAATAATAAATATTTATCATGATATAAGAAAATATAAATAACAACTTTATTATTGCCTCTAGGGCATATTTCCATCAGGCCCCCCAAGAGAATACAGAACAAACAAAACGACAGATTGAAATAAATCGTCCTAGTTACAACAATTCAGAAATCTTATAATACAAGCTCCATATCAAGTGGACAATCGAAATTAAATTACGTTTAAATCCATGTAGTATAAAATTTTCATTTTGAAAAATTGGTGGCAGCGTGTAGCCCGCTCTTTCCCCAATAATTCCATTTACAATTGATCGATCAATATGATCATCATCATCAATCATAGTCCTGCCACATGGTACATATCTATCCTGCCAATAGTTACACTTGGAAAGCAGTAATCATCCTGTCAACAAATCATCTAACTAATCCATCTCACCAAGAACCCAAAATCCAAAAGGAAGAAAAAACAACAAACAAACATGAAGAGAAAAAGACATTAGAATTGCATCATAAAATGAAATAATGACAAAAACATTATAAATAACAGTAAAACATGATACAAAATAGACGTATCACACATTCATTTGTAGTAGTCTGCTTATTCTTCCAGCATGCCAACAAGAATTAATGGTTTTGATAAAGACGCTCATAGTATAGACTTTCTTCCTTGATGCTTGAGGCATCGAAGTTCGTGCCTGGAGCTCATGCATATGTTGGAAGGGTGGTCCATTGAGGTAGTTTTGCTTGCTATATACAAAAATCGCTCCTTCTCTTGCTAGCCAACCATTGGTTCATGACAAAACCAGATGCCCTTTTTTATAGATTAAAAAAATCATACTTCAAAAGATGTAAAAAAACTCATGAATTTTAAAAACGTTCGTGAATTTCAAATCATTTCATGATTTTGAAAAAAAAGATAGTTAATATTAAAAATGAAAACTTGAAAAAACTAACCATTATTTTGTTAAAATAAACACAATATAGATTATAAAGAACCAAACAGAAAACCAAGAAACTAAGGGAAAATAAAAATTAAAACAAGTGAAGAAAGCTTATAGAATGTTCCCAAAACTGAAAGAAACACACCGTTGCAGTTCCCTGTTATATGCAGCAGTCCGTTAGCTAACTAGATGATATCCTGCGTGTTGCCACGGAATCAAAAAAATTCATTGAGATTTGATTGTGTGGAATATAAATATTTAGATTAGTAACACATGAACTGAAACTAAAATACATATGACTTATTATACTTGATTATGTGTAGTTGTAAAATATTATTGAATATAAGTAGAAAAGTAGAATAAAAATTTCACTATTTTTTTGGGTTGAAAAATATTTCACTAAAACTGGCTCTGGCTGCAGAGGCCCATTTGCAATTATTGCTTCAGCCAGCATGTGTGAACGGGCCAAAACTGCACCGCATTGAAGCTAGTTCCTGTATAGCGTAGCAGGCTGAATTATGTGACCGAATGAAACCGGCTGTCCTGGTACAGCACAATAAAGACTTTTTTTGGCCAATGTCTGATCCTCAAGATTTGTGGCGTTATTGGGCAGTTTTTTAGACAATCAGACAAAGGCAAAAAAAAATGAGGATCAGACATCGAACCTTCCATCGAAATTTCGAATGTCATGTCAAAAAAATAAATCAAATGTAGTTGAACCGTAAGCCACACACTACATACGGTTATCTATTAATCTCCTTGCTTGGTTAACTGTTTTCTTTTTCATTTACGCCCCTACCCTGCAAAAAGAAGAAGAAGGGGCCCCAAGAGAATACAGTACCAATAAGACATCAGAAAGAAAGAAACTGTCCTAGTTACACCAATTCAGAAATCTTACCACACGGGCTCTAGATCGAGTGGACAGCAGATATTAAATTGTGATTAAATCCATGCAGTGTTAGCACCGTGCGTACAAGTTGGAAGTCAGAAAATTTCATTTCGAAAAATTGGTGGCAGCGCACACGCGTACCCCGCTCTTTCCTCAATAATTTCATTTACAATTGATTGATCAATATGATCATCATCATAGTCCAGCCGCAGGATACATATCCATCCTGCCAATAGTTACACTTGGAAGGCAGTAATCATCCTGCCAACAAATCATCTAACTAATTCATCTCACCAAAAACCCAAAATCCAAAAGGAAGAAAAAACAACAGACAAACAGGAAGATGACTAGAGTAGCTAGTACTCCATCTCCATCCATCCATGAGGGAGGAAGCCGCCAATCGATCAATGCGATCAATCGAATCATAATATGTAGTATGGGTGAATATGCATTACCGGGCCAAGAGCTTGATTAATTGCAGCTACAAGGCGGCTGAGGCATCGTCGGCCGTGAAGATCTGGTTGTAGGAATCGTCCATCTCGTGCACCACGAGCTTCTCCACGGTGACGGCAGCGCCGGTGGCGTTGTTGAAAAGGTACACGCCAGCGGCGGCGTAGATGGCCTCCGTCGGATACACCCTCGACGTCGCGGTGGACCTCCCACCCATGGCGAAGCTCTCCACAATCGAGTGGTCCACCAACACCCTGACGGATAGATCCTCACCGTCGAGCACAGGCACGGTGAAACCGACCACCCGCTTCACGACGTCCTGGGCCAGCGACGACCGCGACTCGTCCTGGCAGAAATGGGTCTGGAGGCCGCCATCGAGGCCCCTCGACACGTAGAAGTACACTGCTGTCTGCTCCTTGAGGGCACCGTCAGCGAGGACAAGGAGTCCGAAGGGGCCGAGTGCGCCACGGTTGGCGGCACCACCGCTGGTGCTGCAGTTGTAGCCGACGTCAGCCTCGTTGACGGCAGCGATGGCGGAGGTGTCAAGGTGGAAGGTGGCCTCGATGTCGAGCTGGGTGGCGCGACGGAGCGGGAGAGGGAGCACGCTGCCGGTGTCGATGGTGGTGCCGCCGAGGTCGGTGGAGTTGATGCGGAGCGTCTCGATCTCGACCACGGGCCACTGGATGAGGTTGGTTCGGGTCTTCTCGTCAAGCTCCACCGTCCTCGGGATCGACTGTATGACAAATGCACACACATAGATTAGTTTTAGATAAATCATTCTGTCACTTGTACCATCAAATCAATCATGAACAAAGCACATTGGAAACAAAAACTTGGGGAAAAAGAAACATGAATAGCAATGGTGCGAGATGCCTCACACATAAGCATAGAAAATGGGGTTGCACGACCAAGTGGTAATAATTGATTTAAGTAGGGTAACATAGAGATCCACAACTCCAGACATAAAGTTTGAATTTGGTGATTAGCCGGGACCAGACAAATTAAGATACGGTTGCGTCGTCCCTCAATCATAGCAACGGTCAACACCCAATCCATATATTTATCTAAGCCACATGGTTACACGTGGGATCGACGTGGCATGCACATGTGTTGTGGCCGTAGGGCTGCACAAGTTGCCGTGTTTGGAGAGAAACACGGAGGATTGGTCTGCACTCATTGACCAACCTATCGATCAGACATCAGAGCAAAAGGCAGCCGGCCTAATATATTGATTAATTAACATGTCTCGCGTACCACGAGGATTAAAAGATTGACAAAAAGGGCAAACTTGTACAGATCGGAGAACTTGTACTACGCGTTTGTTTGCAGTTTGGTCAACTGGAATTAACAAAAGTTTGGAGGGAACATGCATGCACGGTTTCAAATCATTTTTACGTGATCACGACCGGGCGACCGACCATGTCGTTGTAGCTGTCATCTTAAAGCTGAAGATTTCAATCTCCAGCAGCGACCTAGCTACAACCAGCTGCTATTGGTAGGTGGTTAAGCAAGAAAGAAACGTGCAACGACGAGACCGCGACAGCTAGCTAATCAAGCACGCGAGCTACAGTGACATGTTCTTCAACCCAATCCAATCCATATGCATGCATGACAGAGAGAACATCGACGACTATATCGCATGGTAAAAGGAATTTGACACAAATATTGGTTCGTTACCTGGAGGGACGCCCATCCCTTGGCGACGTCGGCGCGCTCGGAGTCGGTCTCGCCGATCCACCCCCAGAGCACGCGGCGGTTCTTGGAGGGGTCGTAGAAGGTCTTGGACGCGTAGAACTTGCCCCAGTCGTACCTCAGCCCGATGCCCACGTCCATCTCCGCGTCGATCGGCGTGTACTTGTTGGCCGCGGCGTCGTACCTCCCGAGCGCGTACCAGTCGTGGCGGTCGTCGTCGCTGCTCTCCTTCATCACGTACAGCTCCTCCGATCCATCAGCTCCACCGACGGGGTAGAAGTCGATGCACTCCCACATGCCGGTGCCGGGGACGCTGTGGAGCAGGCCGGGGATGAGCTCGTAGTTGATGAAGTCCTTGGTCTTGTAGGTCATGACAATGCCGGTGTGGCCGTGGTTGTCCTTGGAGCCGATAACGGTGCGCCAGGTCTTGTCGGACTCGTCGAACCATGCGGTGGTGGGGTCGCGGAAGTCCTTGTCGCCGATGCCGGGCGGCGGGACGAGGATAGGGTTGGCCTCGTACTTGGTCCAGTTGCGGAGGAGGGAGTCGTTGGGGTCAGCGGGGACGGCGAGGCACTGGACCTGCACGGAGGCGTTGGTGGAGCCGGTGTAGAGCATGACGAGGGAGCCGTCGGGGAGCACGGTGGCAGAGCCGGTCCAGACGCCGTTGATGTCGTACCACTGGTCGGGCACCATGGCGAGGGGGAGGTGGCGCCAGTGGATGAGGTCGCGGGACACGGCGTGGCCCCACGCGATGTTGCCCCACACCGCCCCCTCCGGGTTGTACTGGTAGAAGAGGTGGTACCATCCGCGGTAGTACACGGGGCCTGCGATAGATGCAACGCCAAGAAATCAAATTAGATCATTATGAAATTAAAGATCAATTCGATGATTAGGTGGACGTGTGGGTGGCGGATTAAGGAAGATGATCATGGGTGCATGCTTTGTTGGCACATCACTGTAGCTGCGTTGGCGGGCCCATATGATGTGCATGCATGACCTATCGAGTTTGAATACAAAAAGGAGTTTGAACAGATGTAATTTACAACAGCAACGAAAAAGTTTGAACAGATGTGTATGTGCATGAGAGACACATGATGATCACTGTGCTGGCCGGTTTTATTTCTACCTTTTGTTGTGGATCTGCTCGCACGTTGCTAGCTAGGTAGCTATAGACGTGCATGCAACACGGACGCACGCGCGGTTATATTTCTGCGTTCGGTTTCTTTTCTGACAACCAACCAACCAACTAACCTGCCGTTGCAAGCTCGATCCAGATTCAGTCAAAATACCCAAAAAGATGCCTGAGTTATCTATCTAGATCGGTAATAATTTCCGCGACAGCCGGCCATCGAGCGAGTGGTAAAAGAGATGCTGAAGGAGAATATTCTATCCATGGACCGGTTGACGAGGAGTACTAACCGTTGGGATCTGCATGCATGCATCCATGTCCATCGCCGGAGTGGGAGGAGGCCGCCGCCGATCGCCGCCAGCAAACAAAGAGCAAAGCCAGTCAGCTTCTTGATCGATCGGATTAACAACGCGTAGAAATTAATGGAATTCATGTGAATCTGAATCGCCGGAAAAGGAAGGGATTAATGGAGGAATGGATGGATGGTGCACGTACCGTTCATCCAGTTCTTCTCGGGCTGGAAATGGAACCCGGTGCGCTGCCACTGGAGCATGGCGTTGCTCCAGGGGAACCCGTCGGCGTCGCCGCCGGCGCCGAGGAGCCCCACCATCTCGTCCGCCGCGCCGGAGGTCTTCTCCGACACGCCGGCGTCCCGGCCGCGGCTCCGCGCCGTCTCCGCCAGCGGCGGCATGTCCGCGACCACGTCGCCGCCCACGACCCGGTCCACCCTGCCGGACCCGGCCAGCGCGCTGGCCACGACCAGCACCACCACGGCCGACGCGGCCAGCACGGCGACGCACGCGCGCCACCTCACCCCGCCGCCGCCGCCCCGGCGCTCCTCCGCGACGTCGGACGGGGCCAGCGGCGCGTACGCGTACGGCAGCGCCGTCTCGCCGGGGCTAATGGCCCGGGACTCCATCGACGACGATTTCCAAGAAAATTTCTATGAATCGATTACGGCGGATCGGTCGACGGGTGGAAGGAATGGATAGGCATGGCTCCCCCGGCGAGCGCGATTTATAGTTGGCGGGGAGAGTAAAAATGGCAAGGCGCGGGATGCAAGCGCGTGCGTAGGATGCGGCGACTGGCCTCTGCGTGGGCCAACCAGACCAGGGATGCCAAGGAAAAGGAAGGCCATTTTTATTTTCCATTCCACAGTATTTTTTTTAGAAGGGAACTGGATCAAGGGTAGGGGGGCATTGACCCAAGAAGATCGGCGGATCCATTTCGTTTTAGGAAAGTTGCTGCGATCCAGTCCATTGCTAGACACCCTATATTAATTAGGTTCCGAATAGAGAGGAAAGGAAAAGATTGTATACAGCTCCTGGTATCATCCAACGACAGGTTGGTTCTCCATGTATGTGTGCGCGTGCATGTACATTGCTCGATAGCTTTTGGACATTTCTTTGCTATCTTAGTTTTGAGTTGCCTACTATGTTTAATTTTACAACCAGACACGTGGTTTTATTGGTCTTTGACAACCGGTTCCTCCATGCACATCACCTTTGACAACAACCATGAATTCTCCAACTCTGACGCGGCCCAAGCATCTAAAGTCGTGGCCTGGGACAATCCTAAAGCCCAAAGTAGATGTAATCATGAGGGAATATGTTTAGGCGTGTTTTATCGGATTCGTTTTCGGAAATAACTTGTGAAGAGTTACATTGACTGACCTCGCTATTGCACGTACCCGTATTTTTCTAACGAGAGTGTGCATGTGTGTTCGATACCAAATGTTAACCAATATTACATTGTCTAGTTGCTTGCCGAGGGGAAGTCGACAGGTGTGGGGTTCAGAGCACCCTATAGATGGAAGGAGATACAACCGTGAGTGAACACATGGACGGCAATTCATTTTATCTCCTTGTTTGCTTTTGGAAAATGCTTGGCGAAGAGGACTTCCTTGATTAAAAACTACATATGTGTGTAACGGACGTCGACGAAATATAAGGATCCCCTAACCTAAAAAATCATGTATATGTAAACTCAAAATTGCCAACACAATTACCAGTTATAGATGATCACTAGTGACATGTTATCCTGTAATGTGATATTTGGGGACGGCAAGGCATCCATTTTGGCATGTATTATTTTCCTGGATAATCTTTGGGTGCCTTTCAATGAGGTTTCAAAAGATACTCTTCCTTCCCGTCTTGATAAAGGTAAATTGATTGCTAAGCATGTTGGCACCCCTTTTAACTTGTTACTATGTATGGCCTCGGGGGCGCCTCCTGTAGAATGTCAATGCTAGCCTCATTGCCAGCGAAGGTTTTCCTAGCATTGGAATTGTGGCGATAGATTATGAGGGGGTGGTCCTTTTGTCACCGTGTGATTTCCACACAGTGTGGAGGACGCAGAGCTCCATGCAAGCTTGGCAGAACGTCATGTTGCTTCGGCGATGCATAATCCTGTCATCTGATGGATGTGTGCATCATGATGATGTAGAGGCTGGGGTCATTCCGTTTTTGAAAAAAAAATCCTATCATCTTGGACCCTGATTGCCTTATTGCAAAAATTATTTGTCTAATGAGGTCAGCCCTCATGGATTTAAAATGAGAGGTGTTGGGGATATCCGGCTCCTACAAGTTTCATTGGTCAAGGTTAAGAGATGCAATAAGGTTGCCCATGAGATTGCTAACTTTTTTACAAATACTAGAGCTGATGGGCTTTGGGTAGGGCTGTTCCGTCCTGTGTGACATATTTTGTAGTAACCGATTGTATAATTTTATCTTAAGTAATATGTAATGGGTGAGGGGTTATTTCTGGAAAATAAATAAGAAAAACTATAACTAAAATTAATCTAGAAACCCAAGTTGTCAAGACAATTATTGGGCATGGTTGTGCAGCATATGCTTCTTTTACCGAAGAACATTGCTACATCATCGGCCTGGAGTGTTCTGGACTCATGTACAAGGGGCTTAAAAACCAATAATGGATACAATTTCGGGGCCGCAATCTTGTGGGCATCGGTTGCTTACAGGTCATGTTATCCACTTATCCATCTCCCTAATGCATGACAACCACCAACCGGAATCGATCTAACTGTCAAAGATTCAAAGCACAATTAACTAATGGTACAATAATGCTGATAGCTCCAAACACAAAATAATGCAGCTACAATAGACGAGAGAGACACATCCCTGAGAACGAAGAGAAGCATCCGGAATCGGCTTATGCATAGTGCCTTGTCATGTGGTGCCAATGCAAATTCGCCATCATGCCACTTCCCGAGCGTCTAGAGTGATGGCTTGGGATAACCCTAGAGGCCAGAGAAGTCGTAACCAGGTTAAGGCCTATTTTTCGTCTTGCCCGCATACCAGGAGGTGGTTGCCAAAGGAGGTTATTGTTTCACCATAGTCAAGCGTGCTTTATACTTTGAGAAGAAGGAAGTATATTCTTTTCTAAGGGATTATGATGAATTGACATCGAAATCTCCCCTTGTCAACTGTCGTATGCCCTTTGGAAACCGACACGTCTCTCTCTCTCTCTCTCTCTCTCTATTCACAACTGTCACACCTCTATGTAATCGTCGTGTTTGTGCAATGGGTCCATTCATGGACATATATATTGTAGTTGCTTACCATTTGAGTTTTATCAGTTACGATCAACTTCATAATTTCAAAAAAATACATGCGTGGAATTAAATATATATTGTCGCGTATGAAAGGTCCCTAACTCAAGGCGGTGTAACAACTAACAAGGTACATCGTGATAACTACAACTAATCTAGAAGGTGAAATTGTCAACACGGTTATTGATTAGAGGTAACCGTGAATCACATGTTTCCTTCTAGAAAAAATGTTGGTACTGCTACATGCAGACAGCTATTGGTCACCATCGTGCATCACATGTTTTGTTGACAAAAAGAACCAAATCATCGATTTGGACTAATAGAAGGCCCTTAAAAATGTGCAATAATGGATATCGTTTAGGGCCCCACAATATCGCGGAATCGGTTGCTTCCGGGTTATCCATCTCCGTAATACAGTAGGAGTACATGACAACCACCAACCGGAATCAAACTACCAAGATTCAAAGCAACAATTAACTAGTGCAATAATGCTGATGGATCTAATAGAAAACCAACAATGCATCAGTACAGTACATGTGGGAGAAGCGAAGCCAATATATATACTGGCTTGCCAAGTTGTGTCACTTATGTGGGCTTGTTTGTGTGCGTTTTTTCCTGCATACGCTTCTTTGTAATTTGGGGGTAGTTGTCCTAGCTCCGAATTGTTGTTGTGCTTCTTAACTTCTACTCCCTCTGTCCCAAAAATTATTTCAACATGGATTACATTCCGGATAATCTTTGAGTGTCTTCCAAGGTGGCTTCAAAAGATACGTTTGCTTCCGGCCTTGATAAAGGTAAATTGGTTGTTGAGCAGGTTGGCATCCCTTTAGACATGTTACTATGTATGGCCTGGGAGGCGCCTCCTGTAGGGATAATCAAGATCAATGTCAATGCTAACTTCATGGCCGATGAAGGTTTTGGTAGCATTGGAGTTGTGGTGATAGGTTATGAGGGGGTGGTCCTTTTGTCACCGTGTGATTTCCACATAGCGTGTTGAGTGTGGAGGAAGCGGAGCTCCATGCAAGCTTGGCAGGATGTAATGTTGCTTCGGCGATGCATAATCCTATCATCTTGGACTCTGACTGCCTTATTGCAAAAAGTTATGAGGTCAGCCCTCTCGTGGACTTAAACTGAGAGGCGTTGGAGATAGCCGGCTCCTACAACAAGATCCCTTGGTCAAGGTTAACAGAGATGCAATAGGGTTGCCCATGATATTGCTATTTTTTAATAAATACTAACTTTATCTTAATTAATATAATGGGTGAGGAGTTATTTCAGAAAAATAAATAAGAAAAACTATAACTAAAATTAATTTAGAAACCCAAGTTGTCAAGACAATTATTGGACATGGTCGTGCAGCACATGCATGTTTGTTTTACACGAAGAACAATTCTGCATCATGGACCTGGAGTTCTGGACTCATGTACAAGGGGCTTAAAAAACAATAATGGATGCAATTTCGGGGCCACAGTCTTGTGGGTATCGGTTGCTTACAGGTCATGTTATCTACTTATCCATGTCCCTAATGCATGATGACCACCAACCGGAATCAGTCTGACTGTCAAAGATTCAAAGCACAATTAACTACTGCTAGGAGTACAATAATGCTGATATAGATCCAAACGGAAATAATGCAGCCACAACGGATAGTGAGAGAAGCCCAACCAATAGAACTAAGAGAAGAAGCATCCGGATTTGGGCTTATGTGTGCATAGTGGCTAGTCCCGTGGTGCCACGTCGGATGTGTGCAAGTGTTCCTCTTCCTCCAACGGGTAAATTGGTTTTCTTGCTTTCCACGTGGTCAATCACCGCTGGCAAAGGGTGCTGGTCAGATCAGATGTTGCTTCCTCGTGACCTCGTCATTTTCGTTTGTGATCCTTCTCCTCTATTTGCCTTTTGCTTCTTCGATCGATAGCTTCTTTGTTCTCTCCGGCTCAACTGGTCTTTAGCCCTCTTAACAGTCAACGATTACGTTGCTAGCTACTACGTGTCAAGTCTCTAAAGCATCTTATATTTGTTTACGGAGGGAGTAGCGGTTTCCCATGCATCCATGCACCGCCATTGTCAACCAATGCAAGATCACCATATCGCCGTTGACGGTTCAGAAAACCATCCCGCCTTTGTCCGAGCCTCTAGAGTGATGGCTTGGAGGCTTGGACAATCCCGGAGTCCGGAGGAGATGTAATCAGGTCGAGGCCTATTTTTTGTCTTGCCGACGTTTCAGAAATTACTCTTTGAAGGAGGTTACGATCGACTTCATCATAACTAAAAAATACACATCCCCGCAGAAAAATAAAGACTAAAAATATACACATGTGTGTAAGTTAAGTGTATGCGTATGCGTATGCACATTTAACCTTGGTTCTCCGTGTTGTCGCCTCGAGTTAGGCACTTTTCATACGCAACATTGTACTATTTAACTGTAATCGAGAAGTTGAAATTGTCAACACGGTTATTGATTAGAGATGACCGTGAACCACATGTGTTCTTGTACAAAAATGTTGGCACTGCTGCATGAAAACAGCTATTGGGCGGGCATGATCGTGCATCACATGCTTGTTTCTTTCACATGAAGAACACTGCTAGTAGACACCATCGATTTGGACCAACACAAGAGCCTTAAAAAATGGGCAATGGATATGGTTTGGGGCCTACGAGATCACGGAATCGGTTGCTTCCGGGCTATCCATCTGCCTGATGCATGACGACCACCAACCGGAATCAAACTGTCAAGATGCAAAGCAACAATTAACTCGGATGGATCTAATAGAAAAACATTGCATTGCTACAGTATATGTGGGAGAAGCGAAGCAAGTAAACGGAAGAGAAGAAGACTAGAGTATATATAATGGTGCTATCTTAGGACTGCCATGTTAAGATAAACGTTGAGGTGGAGAGAGAAAAGGTTTGTCTTCTCTTATTTAAGAGATGACATCTTAGCTAGCATAATATGTCGTACCATGTTTTTAGAAATAACTAGTTAAAAAAGATAAGGTTAAGAGATACCCTATTGTAGACATGCTTTTATTGTCGTCTCAAAATTATATGCAAGGTTTAAGATAAGACTGTCTTATTAACCACTGTATATGCCCTTGGAGCATCTACAGTCAGGCACCTCAAACCCACTTCAAACGCTCGGACGGACGGCCCAGTCACTGCCCAGTCAAAAAATTTCGACCCAGGCGGGCGCCTCAAACAGGCCTCAAACGCACAGACTGACCGGCATCCCTCATATCCAGCCCAGACATGAGGGCGCCCGGCCACGCCTCGGCGCGTCCGCCACGTCGGACCCGGCCCACGCTGGCCCACCCGACCCCACATATATTTCTCCCCATCCGCTCGCCGGACCAAACCCTAGCCACTTCATTCCACTTCTCTTCGCCACCCCATCCCCTGTCCAGCGATATCAGCCGTCTCCGGCATGGCAGGCAGTGGATCTGAGTCGTTCAGCTCCAGATCCATCGACCCCGAGCTCATCCCACGCGGCCCCAAGGAGAAGATGGTCATCCGGCTTGCACTCCGTTGCTCCCGAGAGGAGGCTCGTGTGAGGTAGCGCTCGGACTCCTTCCGTCGGGAATCCATTGCGTACGCCCAAATGACGCATGGATCTGGCGCTAGGTGTGCCTTCACTACCTCACCGGAGGTGGTGCGGTCCGTCTGGCGTCCGAACGTGGTGGAGGACGCGCAACCCCTCCGTTGGCGGCCGAGGCCATGGACGCACCATGGGAGTTGTCCGACGCAAAAATGGCGTGGCGTGTCCGCCGTGCGAGACAGCGGATGCGGGAGACGGCGGCAGCCCTCACGGTGGTGGACGCCGGCGAGGTGTAGTTGCATTCTCCGGCGCCTCATATGGTGCACCATTCCGGGCACCGCAATCGTGTCGTGGTGGATGTCGCCGGCTCATCCCAGGAAGGATCCATCATCGATCTGATGTTCACCGACACCATTCAGGTTTCGGGCTCCGACGAGGAAGAGTAGAGCATGGGAGACGGTGGTTCCTTGAATCCCTTGAGCCAGCTTGTATCCCATGCCCTACTCTACCTTGCCGGCGACAGGACCAACACTCTGGGGAGCACAGCTGACCGCCGGTATGGGCACGGTGGAGCCGGACGAGCTCAGCTTAAAGATTTGTTTATGTTGCATGTAATAATATGAATTTGAGGTTTCTAATTTGAGGTGTCTGGTTGTAGAATCAAATATTTGAGGCATGATCGGTCACTGTCCAGGGACGCGCTCAGTCATGTCCGCGGGCGTTTGAGGAGTCGGATTTGCCAACTCCGGCTATAGATGAGGGCATCTCCAATGGCGACCCGCAAATTTTCTCCCACATCCGTCCATGGATAGACGGGACCAGTTCACATACACGGATAATTAGTCGCGTGTTATCTTGTAATGTGATATTTGGGGATGGCAAGGCGTCCATTTTGGCATGTATTATGTTCCTGGATAATCTTTGGGTGTCTTTCAATGTGGCTTCAAAAGATTACTTGAGGTCAGCCCTTGTGGATTTAAAGTGAGGGACGTTGGGGATATCCAGCTCCTACAACAAGTTTCCTTGGTCATGGTTAAGATGAAATAGTGTTGCCCATGAGATTGCTAATTCTTTTACAAATACTAGAAGTGATGAGCTTTGGGTAGGTCTGTTCCGTCCTGTGTGACATACTCCGTGTTTTGTAATAAGCGACTGTATAACTTTATCTTAATTAATACTCAATGGATGATGGGTTATTTCAGAAAAAAGGAAGAAAAACTATAACTAAAATTAATTTGGAAACCCAAGTTGTCAAGACAATTATGTGTTACTCATTATGTATGACAACCACCACCCGGAATCAATCTAACTGTCAAAGATTCAAAGCACAATTAACTACTGCTAGTACAATAATGCTGATAGCTCCAAACGAAAATAATGTAGCCGCAGTAGATGAGACAAAGTACCGCCAATAGAACGAAGAGAAGCAACCGGATTTGGATGTACTAGTGTCTCTCTTCCTCCAACAGGTAAATTTGTTTGTTGCTTTCCACTAGGTCAATGATTGTCTGCCCACTGGTTCCTCTGTGTAGGTGTCCGTTGCCGTTTCCCGGTGATGATGGCGGTGAAAAAGGCGCTCAGCAATTTAGTGTTCTTAGGCTATTTCTTCATCGTCCCTCGAGTATGTTCATGCTCTTCCACATCTTTTGCTTGTTGCGGTGGTGGTGGGCTGTCCCACAATGCCCCTACGGTCCAGAAGTTTGCGGTGGTGGTGGGCTCCTTTCGGGACGGCGGTTCTTGCGGAAGCTTCAAAGTTGTTTTTTCCCCTTCTACGGTCGGAGATAGGAGCAAGGTGTGCCGTAGAGAAGACATCGAGGTTGGAGATGGTGACATATGTGGGCCTGTTTGTGCTCTTCTATTTCTACATCAACAGTGACGTAGCTAGCTAGAGTCTCCCAATGCACCACCATTGTCAACCCGACGCAAACTCACCATCCGGCCGATGTCCGAGCTGATGGCTCGGGACAACCCTAGATCTTATCGATGTCCAAGGTGATGGCTCGGGACAAACCTAAAGGACGGAGAAGAAGTGATCATGGGTGAATAGGCCGAGGGCATTGTGAACCAATGCTTTTGGAAAACTGCCTCCTGAAGAGCTCACGGCCGACTTCATCAATTAGAAATTGAAAAATGCATGTACGGGAAGTGCATGCGTGTGCAGAAGTAAAATATAATGTCACGTACGAAGTCCATAAACGAAGCAATAACACGGAGCACCAACACAACTACAATTAATCTAGAAGTTGAGATTGTCAACACGGTTATTGATTAGAGGTGACCGTGAACCACCTGTCTACTTTCTTCCAGAAAAAATGAGGGTACACGAAGATAGCTACTGGACATGATCGTGAATCACATGCATGTTTCTTTTACATGGAGAACATTGCTACACATCATCGATTTTGGATGGACTAATAATACAAAGAGACTTAAAAAATGTGCAATAATAGATCATGGATATAGCTTGGGGCCACGAGATCGCCGAGTTGGTTGCTTCCGGGTTATCCATCTGCTTGATGGACGACGACCACCAACCGGAATCAAACTGTCAAGATTCAAATCAACAATTAACTAGTGCAATAATGCTGATGGATCTAATAGAAAAACAGTGCATACATATGGGAGAAGCAAAAGCCAATACCATAGATGGAACATGTAAGAGAAGAAACTTATATATATATATATATATATATATATATATATATATATATATATATATATATATATATAATACTGGTTTGCCAGGTGGTGCCACGTTGGTCTTGCTCCAAGCCTCCAGGTGGTAAGTTGGCTTGTCTCTTTCGTCCGGGTCAACCAGCGCCGGTCCATGAGCAGTGCATGCATTGAGTAATCAGCGAAGCCACGTGGGTGGCTCATGGGGTCGCGAAGTGTCAGGCTGGCAGAGACATGGATGTGATGTGATTGGCTGGCCCATTGAGATCACCAAGTGGCACGTTGCTGACTCGGAGTACATGTGGCGTGGGGTATGCTTACTATTGTGGGCTTGAATTAATATGATCGATGCACCGGCATGCTTGTTGGATCAGAATAGATCAAAATGTATGATGGAGCAATTATGAGATATTATCGTTGAAGATGTCGTGGGAGCATATATACGTAATAATTATATATCGGCGCATGATGCAACTTGCGTGCAGAGAAGAAAAGACGGTGCATAATTGAGGAAAGAAATTGAATGGATGATGCATGCCTGGGTAGGGTCGATCGATGCTTCTGAGATTAAACATGGGTGTTGGATGGATCGGGCATGCTAACTACGTACGTACGTAACGTATGGATGATGTTAACTTTATAATTAGCACGGTGGCTAATTAATATGGACCAATTGGGCAGAGATGATATTAACTAACTGGGTGTAGCTAGGTATCAGTCGACTGAGACTTAACCAAGTTAAGGTTGTCTCTTGATGGGCGACAGCCGCCGCGGGCGTCCCGAACCTGGCCGGAGGTGCTGGTTGGTTACGGATCCTCGTGCAGGTTGGGAGTTTGGTGGAGTGGCCGTGGTTACCCTGCCTTGTGGTCGGCCGTCGATCCTCGGCTTTGCAGCTACATCGGCAAGTGTTGTGGTGACGGCAGTGTGAGGTTTTTTGAACAGTGCCTCTGATTCCATGGAGGTGCGGAGAGGGGATATGCGCACATGAAAACCTTGCACGGATTCTGCCGGGCCGACGATGATGGTACCCGTGGATGTCATTCTCCTCCTTGGAGGCATCACCGAGCGTGTTTGCCTTTTCCCTCGCGCTCTTGGAATTGGTGAATGTCTCCGAGCGAAAGCCTTGATTCGGCTCTTGGATCGGCACAATGGCGACGTCCTTGACGTCGCTCCTTTGTTGGAAGCATTGTGTTTGGAGACGAGCTGGCTCCTCGTTGCTCTCCTCCGGTATTCACCGCTGTCCTCGTTTGATCCTTCGTGGCGCTATGTACGCTCGTCGTCGGCGTGTCCAAGATGGTGGCTTCCGGAGCAGATCGAGTCCTGCCATCTATCTGCCACTTTTTTCTAGGCACTCAGGGTAGATGGTGCATCGGCAAGTGATGTTCTGCGGCAGTTGGTGGTCTCGGAGGTTCCCGGCGTCGGTCGAGACACGGTTCTGTGTGTCTCTCTAGGATAGGTTCTTTTGCGTTGTAGCTCGCTTGGCGTGATGTTTGTCCTTGGTCCCGTCGGGCGTGGTGTTCGTGCTACACTCTTTGTTCGCATCGAGTGGTGGCATTATTGTAACTATTATTCTGCCTTCTATTAAGCTATGGCACGCTTAGACGTACTTTTGAAAAAAAAGACTTGATCAAGTCTCAGTTAAGTGATATAGTATAAGAAAAAAAGAAAATACTGAAAAGAAAATTTGTGTACGAATCTCAATGCAAGATCCAAAGAATATAGCATCGACTGAGACATACATTTGACTGAGACTTAATAAAACTGTAACTATATATGTGGCACTAGCTAGCATATTGAGGGCCATGCATGTGGCCAGCTTACTTTTTCCGTCTCGTCTCTTTCATTACCCTTGATCTGTCAGGGATGATGGCGGTATAGAGCTGATGAGCTGCATGTGCCAGTGGATGGATCGGTCGTTACGTGCGCGCGTACTGCGAACTCCAGGTACAAGCAATCTACACTGGTTGATTAGGGATCGGTTGAGCATGCAAGTGATGGATCAAGTTGCCCGTTCGGGCATGCCTATCATCACATGCCAATCAGCGAGGTCATGAGCCGATGAGCGTATATGTATTGGATGATGGGGTAGTTCACGCCGGCTGTCTCTGTCCGGAGGAGCAACGCCACGTTGAGACGGATGCGTGGAGGATCCATCAAATCAATGGCGACTTGTGCATGCATGCATGTGCCTTCCGGCCGGTGGGCAGTGCTGTGCTGAGTACGTGAGTTGGGTGCCTCCGATGCGATGCGATCCGATCCGATCCATCGTCCATGCATGGCAAGTGAAATGAAATTATATGAGGAGGAAGCAAGCGGATAACCAACTTTCCTGGAGCCGGCACATGCATGGGTGAATCCATGCATGCTGCGGTTTGCCACCTCCACTTCATTTTCCTGGAATTTGATTCCCTTCCCGGTGCCATCGACCAGCTTGATTAATTGTAGCGGGGCATGTGTCTGTCTGCATGCGTATGCATGTCTATGGACGACATGCAAGCTCCACTTCGGCTGGTTATCACATTCTTCAGTTTCTTTGAGGAAAGCTGGGTCTTTTTTTTAGCAAATGAGGGAAAGCTGATGTGGTGGAACCAAAAGTTGGCAAGCGAGATCGAAGGATCTGTCACGTGAAGCATCTACAGTAATGGGGATGGCCCACTCGCAAATTACTAAACAGTAAAACAAAACTAGCTAGGAGCCTTCACAGCGATTTAGACTCCTTAACCGTCCGATTACGTTACCAAACGCAACAGATCTCTTATTCTTTTTTGGTCGTCCCACGTACTCATATGTCCATTATCTAGCGTAACCAGGCCTGCTCCTCACGGTAAATAGGCCGCTGCTCTGCAGAGTGACCTGGGCGATCTAACGTTAATTGGGCTTAATTGTTAAAACGCGTTAATCGGGTCTACGACTGTGTATGCGAGGCCCCTTCAGTGTTTTTCTCTCATCTCTTCATCTGTTCCAATCGAGAAGGCAGAGGGGCGGCAGGGGAAGGCCATGGTGGCTCCGCCGTCTCACCATTGACCTCCCATCGCTTCTCTTGTTTATCCACTGGGGCTAGCAGGAGTGCGGGTGGTGGCAGCAGTCGCAACTGCTGTCTCTCCAACCGCGACCTTCTTGATTGACGAGGATCGAGGAACACCGTGGAGGGTGAGAAGATGGCGCAGTAGCCACCCAAATAGGCGGCCAGACGCAATCATCGAGTTGCATCCAGATCAAAGATAAAGCCTATTTTTTCGTCCATACACACTGCCACTAGAAGAGGTAAATGACCGGTTGCCTACCTTACCTATGGACATGGCGGATTTATATATATATATAGAATGACTTTTTCTTCCATAACATGTTGTCTTAGTAGCTGCAAGTACTTCTGATAGCATGGTATTATTTCATCAATTCAACTCAATCTGAAGAACTGAATACATGCTCATAAGTATGGTGTGTGGTGTTCATTTTCTTTTGGTAGTCCTTTCCCTCTTTGCACAAAGTATGAAATACATTGAACCCCAATATTTCAGAACATGTATTCCATAGGTTCAGGATGTTTGGTCTAACAGGTAGACCATTTAATAAATGGTCGTGCTGAAGTTCTAATGAATGCACTTTGTTTCATTTAGTTGACCTTACAACACGAGTTTTCTGTATTTGTTCTCCTAAGCTGGGGCTTTGAGCACCATGTAAGCTATTACAGCCCATTTCTATATACTCACTGTCACTGATGTTGCGAAACATGCTGCAACCTTAATTTGCCTATTAGCATTTTTTTTCAAGCCTGTCTACATGTGTGTTTGGTATTCTTGCTGCTACAGCTTGTATCAGACAGACATCGCCAACTGATGACAACCTGCATGCTTGTAATCAGTTTAACTATTCCTTTGTTACTTAGGATCATCCTTAGAGTTTATTACACAAGTACTGTTGTATGTCATGTTAAGTTGGATGGCTTCATTCTAATAACCTGTAGCCAGCTCTGTTATGTGGCATGGCATACTACGGTATAACTTATTGATGTACCCTAAATTAGATGCATATTACTTCGTACTTTATAAATACTTTGGTTAGAGATATAGCTAAATTGCGATGGTTCCAAATAGTACAATTTCTAGGTTATCTTAGGTATTTCTATCATTCTTTTGTAAAAATGTCCTCAAGATAGACGGGCGCGGCAACGCGCGCTTTTATGATCTAGTGCTTAAATAAAAGATCCCTGGTCTCCTGGATAGTTGGGAGCGGTGCTAGCCACCGGGCTCGCTTCGGGTTTCTGATGATCAAGTACGTCGCGGAATACTTGAGGCGAAACTAGCCCAGTTGCAACTGGCTTTTCCCGGTTTCCCTGTTTTAACTTTGTTTTAATGTTCTTTCTTTTTCTACATTTTTATTTAGTTTTCTATTTTTTAAATGTTTTCTTTTGTATTTTGGTTTGGTCCATATTTCTTCTTCGGGTTTTTGTTTTTCTTTTGGTTTTCATTGTTTCCTTCATTGTTTTTTCTGTTTTTCTTTTCTTGCTCATTTTCCGGCTTTTATCTCCAGTTTTTTATTTCTTTCTTGGTTTCAAAGTTTTTTTGTTATTCTTCGTTTATTTATAGATTTCCGCAGTTTTTCCATTCTTTTTGCATTTATTTCTTCAAAATTATTTTTCATTTTTTATGTTATTTCTTTTTTGGTTTTCATTTTTCAGGATTTTCTTCATTTCTTTTGAATCTCGTTCTACTTTTCAGGATTTTCTAATACATGTCTAAATTCTTTCCAATACAAATTTAACATTTTTTGAATACATGGTAAATACCTTTTTTTGAAATGTTTGATTAACATTTTTCAAATAGAAATTTAATTAATTTTTTAATGCATGGTCACAATTCTTTTCTATACACATTTTAAACATTTTTCAAATGCTTGATTAACATTTTTCAAATACAAGAATAACATTATTTGAATACATGGTCAACATTTTTCCTATACACACTTTTAAACATTTTCAAATGCTTGATCAATATTTTTCATATATAGATTTTTTAAACATATATTCAACATTGTTTTTATGCACATTTAACATTTTTTAAATTCTTGATTTACATTTTTCAAATACAAGATTAACTTTTTTTTGCCACATAGTCAACATTGTTTCTATACACATTTAATTTTTTTAAATGCTTGAATAACATATTTTAAGTGCTTCATTAACGTTTTGTCTACATTTGAAAAACATGAGGCTATGGCTAAGCGTGCGCTTGGGCTGACCCATCTAGCGCTCCCTTTCAGACAACTGTTCTCTCGGCCGCCCACTGGGCTGACCCATACGCTCGATCAACTTCAACGAGTTGAAAGGTTGCCTCACTATAAGTGAGGTAGAGCCGCGCCCGCAGGTCGCCTGAGGAGCATCCAACTAGGTGGACCATGTCTGGCCAGGCCAATCAACAAAGGATTGACAATTTCAAACCGTCCAATGCTCAACCTGCTGCACCTTTGTTATGTATCGCCTATAAAGATACATATCATACAGGTCGTCAACCAGCACTGCCGATTTGGGGGAGGCAGCGGTTTGTTGCGACAAGATTTCAACCCGTTTTAGGAAGGTTATGGAACATTCTGCTTGGTTTTGGGAAGGTTCCGATTTTTTTTTTCAGTTTTCTCTTTCTTTTCCCCTTTTTCCTTTTTAATTGGTGAAGATTAGTCAAATTGACAAACATTCTTTTAGTTCATGATTTTTTTTCAAATTCACAAGCATTTTTTCCAGTTCAAACAATTAGTGGATGTGTGAAGAATTTTGTCAACTTAAAGAACATTTTTTTACAATTCTTGAACATTTCCAAACTCATGGACATTTTATAATTCAATATATGTTTATCAAATTCATTAAAATATTTTAAATATGTGAAGTTTTTGCAATTAATGAAGAGTTTTAATTCCTAAACATTTTTTGAACTGTCAACA
This sequence comes from Triticum monococcum, assembly GCA_034509565.1. Taxonomy (NCBI): domain Eukaryota; kingdom Viridiplantae; phylum Streptophyta; class Magnoliopsida; order Poales; family Poaceae; genus Triticum; species Triticum monococcum. Next base: position 5,204,044 of record CM067847.1, on the reverse strand, counting down.
TTTTTCAAATTCAATAACATTTTTTTGAACTCATGAACATTTTTTTGCAGATTCACAAACTTTTTTGAATTTTTGAATTGTTTTTCAAAATCGTGAACACTTTTTAAATTTGTTGGCATTTTTTTAACTTGTGAAAAGATTTTTAAATTAACATAAAATATTTATATTTGTGAAAATATCTTTATATTCATTAACTTTTTCAAATTAAAATAAAAACAAAGGGAGAAAAATCTTAAGTGAGAAAGAAAAACATGCAAGTTCCTGGCTGTGGTGCATGCGTGAGTATGCTGGGACAGGCCCTTTGCAGGGGCGCTTACTGAACGGTTTCAAGCGTGATTGCAAGCGATGCGTCGTCGTATTGCTCGCTAGGAGAGATACATAGTAGTTACCGGCCTGCTGGGCTCACCCCAGGAAGAAGGCCTAAGGTTACAATAAGCAGTAAGAAGCTGGACCACGTGTTCAAGGCCTAGGAGATCTTGGTTTGTAGTACGATGTGCATTGCTAATTTTCGCTCTTTTGTGTGCATGCCATGGGAAAAATAATCTGGTGGACAATTAATCTGGTGCACATGATTTTTGCGAGCGCAAATATTGTATAAGACGTGGTTTAAAAAGGCACGGATCTTTTCTAATAAATGAGTATGTCCTTTGCAGAGCCAACCAACATGCCATTTTCTCATACTTCACACCATTATTCACTCAATAAAAGAAGCCATCACACCTTTGATATGTTGAGTACGAGATGAGGTGAGCTAGTACTGGAAAATATATGGTAGCCTTCACAACACTGTCCCTTGGTTGGTGAGTGACTGACTGCATCTCTTCCTCTTGCTCCTCTGTGCAAGAAAGCTCCAAGCTCTAGTTCCTCATCTAATTTTCCTGTCTTGCTGCTCTGGTCTCGTGAATTTCTGCATCGTGAAAGGTTAGCTTTCTCGCTGTGCCATTGTTATTCTGCCCTAGTTTATGGTTGTTCCAGTTGATTGGGCGATGATCGCACCATCCCAGCCTATGTTTCTCGTATGTTTTACAGATAATTAGTTCTTTCACCAGTTAGTTGTTCCTAGAGGGTATAGACCGGCCTCTGTTTTTTCACAGGGTTGAAGGAAGTGTTCTTGTTTGTGTTTGAGCCTTTGCTCGGTTGGTGAATTTCATGCCCCTTCTCCTTTTTCAAGGAAAAACACACACACAACATTAGATTTCTGGCATTTCTTATTCCAGCTAGATTTCAGTGTGTATTTGTCCACCTGTTTTTCTTCACATGGATTGCCGTTGGGTCGCATTACTTGCTTGGGCAGGCTCTGTTTTTAGGGCACAACATGTTAGCTTGTAGCCCTGCAATTGTTCGGATCACTGTTAATACCTTGGCTACTTTTCTGAATATCGATTTTTTAGATAATAATTTTGTGAACACAAGATGACATTGATTCCTCTACTTCCATTAATATTGTATAAAATAGATTAGAACACATAGTCCGAATCCCCCAAATCTGTTATTAGAACATATGTTTGCATTTTTGTCAATTAATATTCATGAAATATTGTGGACGGTCCAAATGAAATATGTGTCGTTATGCTTCATGTCCATTCCGCTCCTATCTTTGAAAGTCCAAACTACATTCATCGGAGACACTATTGTCTGTTACTACAAAAACAGAGTGTCGTTACTCTGTTTCAACAACTGGGCTAGGGTCACAAATAAGCCTTGCTACTGCTTATGCTAATTGTCCATTCTAAATGACCTATTCTATCTTTGTGAAATTCTGTTAGCAACTAAACTTGCAGGTTATATATGGATGACATTGTTGATGCATTGCTTCTCAAGCTTCACTCAAAGATATGTTATCATAGGGATGCCAGTGTCGACTACCTGGAAATCAAGGCCACGGTTGATAAACTCGTAGAGGCGAACAAAAGGCTCAAGGATGAGAAAGTGGACTTCCAGGATGTCATTAATATGGTCACAGAAGACAAGGAGAATTTGCAGCATGACTGTCAAGGTTTGTGATCTTTAGGTAGCGCACTAATTAGTTTATTACTTATTAGGACCCTGATTTATTATGCTGACTCATTTGGTAGCGCAGTAATCAAGGAGCGGGTGGCAAAAAAGGAGGAGCAACTTGAAACTGTAAAGAAGGAACTTGAAGAAGCAAAACATGAACATGTGGCAGCAAAGAAGGAGCTTGAGGAAGAAAAACTTGGCCATGTGGCAACAAAGAAGGAGCTTGCGGCGGCACACCAACAACTTGCTCAAAGGAACGAAGAGCTGGAGATTTTAAGGAAGAAGCTTCAAGAGAGTGAACATGTACCTTCCAAAAGGGTAAAAACTAATACATATATCCTTCTCCATGGAAGGCATTCGTATTTTAGCCTTGTTAACCTTTTTATCCTGAATGCTTTAAGCATTTTTTCTGCAGAATGAAAGCATAACTTATGTTCAGTAAAAACAAATTCTTGTCGGCTCATAATTTGATTATCGAAGTCTATGTGTAAGCAGGTAACAAGATCTGCACATAAACGGCAAATGCTACTCAAAGGATCGCTGAGCAATGATGCGGATGGACATCGCCCAAAGAAACATAAGTCCTATCAGCATGCAAGCCATACACTCTAATACAGGTATAATGATAGATCCCTGAATTTGTACTCATCATCTACCTAGAGACTGCATACACTCTAAATGAGAGAAGTGCATATTTCAACCCCCAACTCTTGCCCTAATCTAATATACACCCCTCAACTTCAAAACCGTCTAATCTACAACCCCCAACTGTCAAAACCATCTAAGATTCAACCCTGAGACCGGTTTTGACCCTGTTGACCGGTTTTGACCCTGTTGACCGCCCAGTCAGCGTGCCACATCAGCGACACTGTTCACAAATTCATTTTCTGAAACTTTTTCCCCCAAAAAACTGAGAAATTCATTTTCTAGGGGAAAAATCCTGCGTGAATAGTAAATTCAAAAAAAATATAAAAAGTACCATTTTTAGAAGGAAAAATAATTTTCGTCTCGTGAATAGTAACTCAGGAAAAGTTTGAAAAAAATATAAAAAGTATCAGCACAAATTTTCGAAAATTCCCAGTTTTCACACATGTGAACAGTACTAGTGGACAAAAAATTTCCAACGTACTGTTCATGCGACGGAAAATGAAATCCCGAAATTACTGTTCACGTGGCGAAAACGGAATTTTTCAAACTTTTTTCAAAATGATTTTTTTCACCGCATATGCAGTGAATATTTCATTTTTCGCCACGTGAACAGTACTGTTCGCGTGAGAATTTTCCAGAAAATGAAATTTTCTGATTTTTTGCCAGAAAATGAATTCACGAACAGTGTCGCTCATGTGGCACGCTGACTGGGTGGTCAATGGGTTCAAAACCGGTCAACAAGGTCAAAACCGGTCTCAGGGTTGAATCTTAGACGGTTTTGAGAGTTGGGGGTTGTAGATTAGACGGTTTTGAAGTTGAGAGGTGTATATTAGACTAGGGCAAGAGTTGAGGGTTGAAATATGCACTTCTCTCCACTCTAAATCAATGAGTACAGACATAAATGTATTGCTTAAGTGATTCAGAACTTAGTACAACCATCTCGCTGATTCTATTATAATACTGGAGTATAAGATGATATGAGCACGCCAACATTTCATTAAGTTAGTCCTTGCTTCTGATTGGAGCATCGGACTAGTTTTATCGCCGGTTTTGGCTTGAGCATTAGCTTGTCTTTAATTATTTAAGGGATCAAGCTGCTACTAATTACCATTTGTTATTCTGTTTGTGCATAGTTTGCTTAGACATCATGTATACATGCTCAGTAAAAAGAGGTCAATATTTCATTATCTAAAGAAGGGAGCAAGTTTGGTATTGCGAATCTAGTTCCTATGCTGCATGAGTTTCTGCGTCGAGCTCATTCTTACCTTCTGTTGTTGCGCAGGTCGAGGTGGAACAGTGTGTGCTAGCAGTTGCAAGTGAGGAAGGAAGCCATCGTCGTAGCAGGCCATGACTAACACTAGCAACTAGCAAGCATGCAAGAAAGTTACTATGTTAGCTACCTATGACGCTGGTGTTGAATAGTGTTATAATCTCCATTTCATGTATATTTTAGAATTTATTTCAGAACCTTGGTGTGTAAAAAATTTGGCACTTTGATTCGCGCTTCTACTAATAACTCTGATGCATAAATATTATATGACTTAATTTGATGAAACCTTCATTTAACGGTCCTTATTCGATTATTCAGTGTCCGCTCAGTGTAATGTGATACCTGAAGAGTGCCCTTGGTCTGGATCTGCACATATTAGTGTGTTGTTGATTTATTTCCAAGTGAAGCTAAGCTTATCCTCGCAGAGGGCACCGCCTAGAGCCGCTCGACGGAACCGTGTGCAGGCCAAGGCCGCACGCGTGCTCCGGCGAGAAGACGTCGATGGCAAGCGCTCCGTTGGATCTTCGTCCGATGACTCGCATGTGTCGCCGGCTGAGCAGGATGTGTGGGTGCGCTGTTATCCGGCCCAGGACCAGATTGCCGGGCCCTGTGACTCCATCACGGCAGGCGATCCACGGTTCGAGGTCAGGCATAATTTTTTTTCCCGCCAAAAAATAATTGGTGAAGCTGCTGCAGTATGGATGGATGACCAAGGTGTATATTTGGGTTCTTCAAGTCTTGTATTACCTCGTGAAATTTTTAAGACACATTGTACTCGTGGATTATTCGTCATAACAGAAGATGATGTATAAATAAAAGAAGTATCAATCAAGATTGTAAAAACGAAGTACCAATCAGAATCAATTTCGCCGTATTTACCGACATCTCCATCACCTTCCTCCACCTCTATTCAGTGGCTCACTTTCCCGTAACCCGTTGTATCCCCTACTTGAACATGGTGTTGGATGCTATTAATTATTGAATCATGATTTCTTGCATCTTCTTTATGTCTGAGTATATTATTTTTTCCTATAGTTTAGTTGGTGAATTGTTATGGTTCGTTTGAGTTGCGTGATTATTGTGTTACTGTCCTTTGATACCCATCATATGTCATATGAGTGCGCGTGTGGATCACACCTTAGTGTTAGTTGTATGTTGAAAAGAACTATGCATATGCCGACCAAGTGACACATATTACCGAGGCTGAGTGTAGGGATCAGTACATATAAGATTGAAGGGGGGCCAATATATATTAGAGTTAATTATCCTTTTGCCCTCAGTGGTGTTCATGTGCTCAGTTTTGCCCTCAGATGCAAATTGTGCTCAGTTTTGCCCCTAGTCCGTGCGCACCGACTCGTTCAGTGAACTCTGCCGTCTCCGTCAGGTCAACCTTTTGACTCGGCCCTTACAGGTGGGACCAGGCGACAGAAACGGCCAATTTTATTCAGACCGTTGCACGCGTGGCTTGTGGGACCCAGCAGAGAGCCGTTGGCGGGTGTGCTATATAAGCGGGCGACAGCGGCGGTGACCACGGCGACAGAGAGCACGACAGTGACCACGGCGAGAGAGAGAGAGAGAGCACGGCGGCGGGAAGCTAGCTGTGGAGGGCGCGGCAGTGGGAAGCTAGCAGTGGAGGGCGCGGCGGCGTTGAGATCCCTTCGGCTCCGAGCTCCATGTCTTCCTCAAGCTCCCGCGCCACCTCGCAGATGCAGAGCCGGGCGCGTGTGGACATGCCTGTCTTCGTCTGTCCGCGGTGCCGGGCGGGCGTTGATCGGAGGGTTTCTCAGACACCGAGGAACCAGAATCGTCCGTTCTACGTATGCAGCGAGAATGGGGTAAGAATCGGGGCAATTGCACCATTTTCGTGGTCGGGATCTTTGAGCAATGGGTTGATGTGGTTGGTGTTCATGCAGGTGACATGCTTCTTTCTTTGGGTCGATGCTCTGGCCAAAACTCTGATGAATGAACTGCAAGAAGAGCATGAAGAATGGTTGCGCATGCTGCCACGAACGGCAGTGGCCGCACCACGAGCTCCGAAAGAAGGGATGGATGGCGAAGCACGCACTGATAGAGAGCTAGCTGTTGAGCTTAGGATGTTGAAGAAGAAGGTTAGGAAGCTTGAAGATCAAGCACTACCAATACCCATTTGCAAATACTTTTGGGCATTTGTAGGTATGGTAATCGCACTGGTTGTAATGTTGAAAATGTATGGAAAGGCATGAATTATGGAGGAATTTATAATCTTGAAATTGTTTGAGAAATCCACCTAGTTTAAATGTTGGTTAAAGTTGTTTAAAGGTTGTTTAAATGTTGAAACAAAAAGAGAAGAAGTGACCAACATTTAAATATGTTGGAAAAAGAGAAGAAATTAGGAATTCAGAAACTTTTGATCAATGAAATGCAGCTCTCTGCTCTGCCTTTCTGTCCAAAAAAAGGTTGCTCTTGGGCCAAATTCAGAGCGTAGAGCCAAGTGCAGGCTAGACTAATGGGCCAACTGCATCCAATTAGGCCCATTTGGGGGTTCTCTTGCGTATTTTTCTGTTTTCTATTCTGATTTAATTTAGGCAGTAAATCATAATGCTGGAACTTTTTGTGGAAGCTAATTGAATTATTCCGGAGCCAAACAATTAAGGTTAGAAATTTTTTGGAGCTGTTAATTAATCCAATTCAAATACACCGTGATTTAAATCAAAGACCAAAATGTCATGGAAAATGTGCCTCAGCTCTGGTAGAGGTTTACGCCAGGTGCCAAAATAAATGAACAATTTTTAAGGGCATTACATTGAGAAAAACATAATTTGTCTAAAAAATGAAGGGTGGAAAATGCACAAAATTTGGTGTGGCTGGGGACTCGAACCCAGGACCGCGTGGGTTTGTGGTGTTTAGGGCTGCGCTGGTAACCGCTAGGACAGATGGCAAGACTTTGACATGGATAGGGAAGGAAGGTATACATAGTGAGATTTTGATTTTTTTTTTAAAAAAATAGTGAAACCGTGAATGTTTGGACACGCGTGAGAGTGTTTTTCCATTGTTTTGCACTTAAATTTTGGAGGGCTGGAAGGTTGAAAATGTATGTTGCACTACCACATGATTTTGGTCAGAGTGGCACTTGGTCTAGGGATAGAGTGGCACTTGGTTTAGGATTTAAAGGGAATAAATTTGCATGTTAGTTCATGACTTTTTGTTTGAATGAAACAGAGGGCTTCTCACCCCCTCCGATTTTCATTAATGAAAACCACAAGTTCTCGAACTTCATGACTTGTTTAGGGAAGAAATGATATGTTTGGGCACGGACATTTTTTAACACACATAATAAACCCTAATAACTTAGATAAGATGGAACACACCGTACCATTGCAATAACTTAGATAAGTTCACAGTTCACAGACACATGACGAAACATGACACGACACGACACGACATAGAAAAGCAACAAAATAAAAAACGAAACATGACGAGCTTGACTCCGGGCTTGAACATCTTCATCTTGACCTTCTTCTTCCACCTTGGCCGCGCGCGCCCCTTGAACACCGTCTTCATCTTCACACCTCCTCCTCCTCGTCGTAGGGAAGGGAGTGCATCTGGCCTGGAGCGGGGAAGATGCGTTCGTAGTTGGTGTAGATGTTGTAGACGGTGAAGAAGATGGCCTCGCAGCCGCACCAAAAGACTTCGCCGAGGAGCTCGCGCGCGTCAAACGGGTTGGTGAAGGTGACCGTGAGCAGTATGAGGATGCCGCCGCGGTCACGAACCTCGTTGAGGGTGAACATCCTCGGCGAGCCCCGTGGGAGGTGGGCATAGCCGGCTCTGAGGAAGGCGCGGGTGAGTTCGACGGACCCCCCCCCCCACCTTGAAATAGCCCACACACGGAGCTCCCTCTCCACGAGCACGCCCGGTGGGTAGCGCAGCTCCGGCACGACAGGCGGACGGTTGAAGGTCGGCCCGTTGAACTGCATCTTCACTTGGTCTCACTTGGGGAGGGCTCGGTCGCTTGGGTGTTTGAAGTTGGAGAGGATCGGATCTGGCTTGTGGGTGGGAGAGGAAGAGAGGCACCCCATTTATAGGCCTGTGCGTGGGAGAGGAAGAGAGGAAGGATGAGAACGGTGCGTGTGTGAATCCGGACGCGTGTGTGTATCCGTTACGTTTTGCACACTTAATTTTTTTTCACAAAACGATGCATGGGACGCGTGCGTGCATCTGAATCACTGCATAGCTCTTTGATCGGGCGGTGCATGTGAATCGCTGCCCTGAACCACTGCACTGAACCACCTAGCTCGCCTCGCTAGCCTAGCTCACCTAGCGCGCCTCGCTCGCATGCATGCATGTCGCCGCCTCCCGTGCATGCAAACCCACGTCGCCGCCTCCATGCATGCAAGGCCTGGAAAGCCTGAGACGGGCTATTTACTGCGGTCTCAGGCCTAGAGCACGAGACGGCCCAACAGTCCATCCAGCGCGCCCGGTATTTGTTAAAAAAACAATGGGTCTCCCAGCCAATCAGATTGCATCTCGCGAATCGCCCCCCCTCCCCGCAGATTCCTTCTAGAAGGGTTAGATCGATGGCCCTTGATCGCCGCTAGGGTTAGATGAACGGTCCTTGTTCAACGCTAGGGTTAGCGGGGTTTGGAGCAGTCAAAGCTATGTTTGACCAGATTTCAAATGAGCACAATAAATTAAATAAAAATCAGAAAAATAAAAAACCTGGCACATAGTCTTCTTATGTCATATACTAACGATTTAAGTTGATAAACAAGCTTTACATACATTTAAATGATAAGTTCATGTGTATTGTATGATATCTCGAGTATCTCAAACTCTCTTGTATGAAGTGAAGAAAAGTGTTTTGGGGAAATGAACATGAAAATTTCAAAAAACTAACCACAGCTTCATTTTGGAGTGACTAAGAAGGATCCAGGCTTAGTTTTTCATTTTGATGTTTTACACTTGTTTAAATCTTGGTCAAAGTTAAGTTTGACCAGAATTCAAATGAGCAAAACAAATTTAAAAAAAATCAAAAAATGGAAAAACCAGCGCACATAGTCTGTACATATAGAATATATGTGTAGGAAAGTTATTTGGCTGATTTAGACAAGGCCGATTTTTTTTTGCTTAGAAATGAGGCCGTTTACCCTACCTTTGGACCCTTCTTTTTAGCACATTTTTCATGAAAAATTTCAAAAAGCTCACCACAACTTCACTTTGGATTGACTAAGAAGTATCCAGGCTTAGTTTTTCATTTTGATGTTTTAGACTTGTTTAAATCTTGGTCAAAGTTAGGTTTGACCGGAATTTAAATGAGCAAAACAAAATTCAAAAAAAGGGAAAACCATGTGCTCATTCAAACATCATGTCAAACATACTTCTAACATAGGTCCAACATCATCCAACAGAAATACAACATGTCAAGTGATAAATGTTTCATAATACAACATCATCCCTTATTCATAATGCTTCATAATTATTCATAGATAGCGTTGGGGCTTCTGTCTGTTCCTTGAGCTTCTTGCCATCACTTTGCTCCTCGTGCACCTTGTGCTCATTGTTTCTTCTCTTCTTCTCTTGGTTGTCGGTACGTTGCGCGTCTTCTTCAAACCTACCATAGAGCTGTGCAAAACATAAACGGTAATGAGATCATGTCAAGTGATAGATGTACAGTAGTATTTGACCCTTGCAAGATTTACATACCTAGCAGAACTCACAACAACAGAAGGTTGGTCACCATTTGGAGCCTCACTTGGATCACCATGATCACCATTTAGAGCCTCACTTGGATCACCATTTGGAGCCTCACTTGAATCATTATTTGGAGGATATTTTGGATCATCGTCAAAATCATGCGGCTGTTGACCATCATCACTTGGAACCTTGTCAAAATCCTCATCTGATGCAACCGGCTGTTGACCATCATTTTCATCATCTGTTGAGGCAACTGGCTGCTGACCAACATTTTCATCGAAGCCTTCATCGAAACTCTCTCCGAATGCTGGATCTACTATGTTATCACAATACTTAGCAAAATGACCAGACCCACCACACCTTGTGCACTTATGCTTCCTCGCTCCAAGTCCAGCTCCTTCGCTGCGAGGTCTGATTCGACTCTTCCTTGGTCTACCTGCTGCTCTCTTCAGAATTGGAGCGCAAAGCTTGAATCCAGGGTCCACCATGTCCCATTGTTGTTTTCCCTCCATAGCAGGCAAGGCATAAGCATATGTGGCTTTGAACCTTGCAACAGAGTAGTAATCATGCACATACTGTTGTATGTTCCCTGCTGGACCTGGGAGAGAAGTGATGAAAAACAAGGCATGAATGCATGGCAACCCAGTTATCTGCCATTGCCTACAACTGCAAGTTCTAGCTTCTAAATCCACTGGATATCTCCATTCCCTCTTCTCTTTATCCAAATATGATATCTCTGTTGTGGTACCCGAGCAAAGAGTCATGTTCATTTCCAAGCCTGTTGTCTTCTGCTTCAGTTCATTCATCACGGCAGGGATGATAATGTGGCCCATGAATTTTGCCTTGGCTATTCCTGCACGATAATGAAATTTCTGCATGTATTCTATCCTTATCCTGTCAAGCAAATCCACCACATAATGACCCTTTAGTTTTTGGATCGTTGAGTTAAAAGATTCTGCTAGATTATTGTGCACATAGTCAACTTTGGTCACTTCACTGAATTGGCTTCTGGCCCATAACTTGGAGTGGTGTGTTTCCAAGTATTCTTTCACTTTGGGATTCATGTATAACTGCCTCAAGTGGTAGTTGTGCTTCTTCACACTGCATGTCAAAGATGCTGGCCATAAATTGTCGGTATACACCTTTCCTTTGAATTTCTTCATGAAATTTGCAGCAAGGTGACGCATGCATTCCCTATGCTCTACTCCAGGGAACACATTATCCATGGCCACTTCTAAACCTTTGCAGGCATCTGTATGAATGACCAACCCATTGGGATGTGCAATAGCCCAGCGGAGATTATGCAAAAACCAAGTCCAGCTCTCCTCAGACTCTGTCTCCAGCACACCATAGGCAACTGGAAATACAAAACTATGTGCATCAACTGCACAAGCTGCTACTAACTGTCCTCTAAACCTCCCTATGAGAAAAGTGGCATCAACAGCCAAATAAGGCCTGCAGCCTGCCAAGAAACCCCGGCGACAAGCCTCAAAGCAGACACAAACCCTCCTAAAGCATTCCTTGGTCTTTGTCACTCCCCTGAATGTGTACTCCACGGTGTGGTGATCAATATCTACAATACTACCTGGGCTTTTCCTCTCCACTTCACCTTTGAATGAATACAGCAATTGAAAACTTTCCTGCCAGTTACCATAAATAGAATCCATAGCATGTTGTTTACCATTGAACAACCTCATGTATGGTAAATCTATCTTGAACTTATCTTTGATGTTCTTCTGCAATTCCTTTGGACCCACTTGCTGGTTTTCTTTCACCCACTTCTTTACTTCTTCTGCCACCCATCTTGACTTGGCTCTACTGATTGTATCCTTCCTAAGGGTTGATTCCTGGCATGTGTGCTTAAAAGGGTTCACTTTGACCTGAACATTAGTGCTATTCCACATTTTAGATGCAAGCAGCCTCCATGGACAACCTTCAGTCGGACAGTGCACTCTGTAACGTACTTGATCACTCTTGTCAACTTTGAAAGTATGTTCTACCTTGATGCAGTATGTCACAAGTGCATTTCTACACTCATTCATGGATGCAAAAACTGTACCTTCTTCCATATGAGGGTTCAAAGGGTCCCATTTAACAGCTGCAAGGTCTTCGTCCTCACCCATCGCGTCATCATCCACACGGACTGCATTGTGAGCCTCATCTTGATTTTCAGTCCGAGGTGCCCGTCGTAAATTCCGAATAACATCATAATATAGTGTCGGGGGTGCTGATCCCACGGACACCTATGGGACCACGGCGGACCGAGGCCCCTTTCGGTTCGGCAGGGGGGGGGGGGCGGAGAGTGCACGAAGAGCAGATCGAGGCGAAACACACGAGCACGCGATCAGTTTACCCAGGTTCGGGCCGCACGGATGCGTAAAACCCTACTCCTACTTGTGGTTTGTATTGTGTTCTTGCTCGGGAGCGATGAATGCTACAGTACGCTCAAGTGGCTAGCGAGACCGAGCGTGAGAATGAATGTCCGACCCCCTCTACGTTGCACACGGGCCTCCTTTTATATGTCTAAGGGGTCACCGACAGGTGGCAAAGTAGATGAGGGTAAAAATGTAAAAAGGCATGCAGTTGGCACCGCCGCCTACAACAGTGCTATCATACCTAACCCTAACGGCAGGGGACAAAGGCATTAAATGCCTGTCTGTATCGCCTAGACGGCGCAGAAAGGGACCGCTAGGGACGCCATTGCTTGCCACGATGGCTATCTTGTCAGCGCCGCTTGCCACCGTGTACCTCTGGCTGCACAGTCTTCCGCCATGTACGCCTGGAAGGGTCCCAGAGCGACACGTTGGTGGATGTGCTGGAGCGCAGGTACGGGATGGAAGCTTGCCGCGGCTATTATCTTGTCGCGTCCAGGAGCTTATCGCTCACTGGGTCTTGCCGGGACGCATGGTGTGCTGCAGCAAGTTCCTTGAGATGCCTTAGTTGGCCTCCCCGGCAAGCTCCTCTTGCCGGGGTCTTGTCTCCTTCCCGGCAAGCTCCTCTTGTCGGGGCCTTGTCTTCTTGGTTTGGATACTTTGTTCTTGAATGGCTCCAAAGGAACCACGGAGGATCTTGGCGGTCGCCCGGCAAGCCTTGCCGCGGGATGCTGCGACTGCCCGTGCACAAGTTCGGGATACTAAGGTACCCCTACTTTAGTACACCGACAGGAGCCCCCGGGCCTGGGCCATACACGGTGCCGAGCGCTGTTGGGCCAGGCTCAAAACAGGGCACGGGCACGCGCGGCCTAGGTTACGCTGTATTTCACTCCGCATCCACCGCGCCCTCCTCGCACGGCACGCGTCGAACGCGGCATCGTGGGAGAGATAGTGGGCGGTTTCTTTATTAGGAAAGGCGGAACGTCCGCCATCTCCCCCTTTATAAGCAAGGGGGAGTGGGGGTAGTGCGCCCACTCGCCCCATTCCAATCTCAGAAAACTCCGCCCCGCCTCCGTCTTCTCAAAGCAGCAAGAGAGCAGCGTCCTGCCCCCCCCCCCCATCGCCACCAGCACCACCAACGCCGTCGGCCTCCTCCACCATATTCGCCATGGCTCTGAAAAAGATGTTGGGGGTGCTGATCCCACGGACACCTATGGGACCACGGCGGACCGAGGCCCCTTTCGGTTCGGCAGGGGGCGGAGAGTGCACGAAGAGCAGATCGAGGCGAAACACACGAGCACGCGATCAGTTTACCCAGGTTCGGGCCGCACGGATGCGTAAAACCCTACTCCTACTTGTGGTTTGTATTGTGTTCTTGCTCGGGAGCGATGAATGCTACAGTACGCTCAAGTGGCTAGCGAGACCGAGCGTGAGAATGAATGTCCGACCCCCTCTACGTTGCACACGGGCCTCCTTTTATATGTCTAAGGGGTCACCGACAGGTGGCAAAGTAGATGAGGGTAAAAATGTAAAAAGGCATGCAGTTGGCACCGCCGCCTACAACAGTGCTATCATACCTAACCCTAACGGCAGGGGACAAAGGCATTAAATGCCTGTCTGTGTCGCCTAGACGGTGCAGAAAGGGACCGCTAGGGACGCCATTGCTTGCCACGATGGCTATCTTGTCAGCGCCGCTTGCCACCGTGTACCTCTGGCTGCACAGCCTTCCGCCACGTACGCCTGGAAGGGTCCCAGAGCGACATGTTGGTGGATGTGCTGGAGCGCAGGTACGGGATGGAAGCTTGCCGCGGCTATTATCTTGTCGCGTCCAGGAGCTTATCGCTCACTGGGTCTTGCCGGGACGCATGGTGTGCTGCGGCAAGTTCCTTGAGATGCCTTAGTTGGCCTCCCCGGCAAGCTCCTCTTGCCGGGGCCTTGTCTTCTTGGTTTGGATACTTTGTTCTTGAATGGCTCCAAAGGAACCACGGAGGATCTTGGCGGTCGCCCGGCAAGCCTTGCCGCGGGATGCTGCGACTGCCCGTGCACAAGTTCGGGATACTAAGGTACCCCTACTTTAGTACACCGACAGGAGCCCCTGGGCCTGGGCCATACACGGTGCCGAGCGCTGTTGGGCCAGGCCCAAAACAGGGCACGGGCACGCGCGGCCTAGGTTACGCCGTATTTCACTCCGCATCCACCGCGCCCTCCTCGCACGGCACGCGTCGAACGCGGCATCGTGGGAGAGATCGTTGGCGGTTTCTTTATTAGGAAAGGCGGAACGTCCGCCATCTCCCCCTTTATAAGCAAGGGGGAGCGGGGGTAGTGCGCCCACTCGCCCCATTCCAATCTCAGAAAACTCCGCCCCGCCTCCGTCTTCTCAAAGCAGCAAGAGAGCAGCGTCCTGCCCCCCCCCATCGCCACCAGCACCACCAACGCCGTCGGCCTCCTCCACCATATTCGCCATGGCTCCGAAAGCCGACAAGGGGAAGGCCGTGAAGTCGACCGAGGCGCAGCGGCTTGCGGCGCTGCGGAAGGAGCGAGCCATCTTCCCCCCAAGCTCGGCGCGAAGGAGGTGCGGGAGTACTATTACCTTTTCTGGTCGACGGAGACGCGAGCTCACCCGCGGACCAAGGTGCTCCCGGCCACTGCTCACGCAACGGCTCCGGACGGGTACCCCTTCTTTGCGGTATTCTTCTACTGCGGGCTCTGCCCGCCCTTTTCCGAATTCTTCTGTGACATCATGAACACGTATAACCTCTGCCTCCTTGACTTCACTCCCAACGCTGTCCTCACCATGGCTGTTTTCGCACACCTTTGCGAAAATATTGTCGGAGTCCACCCAAACATAGCTTTATTCCGTCATTTCTTTATTCCCCGGGTAGAGAGAGGAGAGCCCTTGTCCGGCGGAATCGCCTGGGTCTCTAGGACCGGCAAGAAGGATTCATATTTGGAGGGCGAGTTCCGCAGCAAGTGGGAGGAGTGGAGGGCAGATTGGTGCTGAATTGTCGAGGAGAGCCCGCAGCCGTTCACCGCCCGGCGCCAAGTAGCAGCAGTGTGCGGCAGCGACTGGAGTGACGTGGCCCCAGAGGACAGCAAGTTAAGGATTGCCGTCACCAGGATCCAACGCCTCAGGCTTGCCGGACTCACCGTAGGCGCCGTTGGCGCAGACTTTCTTCGCCGCCGCATCGCCCCTCTGCAGGAACGGGGGAGGCCTGCCTGGGAGTTCAAGAACGTGGCAGATATCATGAGGCTGCGTCCGGGCCTCAATTACAATTTCACTGTCCTTGAGCTCAACGGAATACTGCAGGAGCTCTTCAAGCATGATCCAGATCACCCCGAAGTCTTTAGGTTGCCGCAGGGCGTCGTCTCGTTGTGCAACAATTCTGCGCTCGATCGCATCAGGGCAATGATGCCGCTGTGCGACTCGCACGGACTCGTGCCCACTTGGCAAGAGCCCGAAGACGAGGTCGTGCAGCAGTTCTTCCACAACCTGGCGGAGGTGCCAATCCGCGCCGACGAGAAGGACGGCCTCATCCGCGACACCACCGAGGCGGAGTTGGCATACATCGCCACCAGGTTGGAAGAGGCGGCGGCAGCGGCAGCGGCAGGCGAGTTCGGGTTTACTTTGGAGGAGGCAGCGGCAGCAGAGGCGGAAAACCGTGCCGAGCGAGAGGAATTCTCTGGCAAGAAAGAGCTTGCCCGGCAAGAGGAGCTTGCCGGCAAGGAAGATCTTGCCGGGCGTGACGCCGAGCCGAGCGAGCCCGCCGAGGATGCGAGCAGCTCGTTGGAGATCGGCTCCTCCTCCACTTCGTCCTCAGACAGTACACCGCCAGCGGCGCCTCCGTCTCCACCAAGAAGGCGTCTCCGCAAGGTCGGGGATGCAGCGAGGCGGCAGGCACGTCGACAGTCGCCGCGCCGCACGACGCGCTCCACCGCGACAAGCACTGTTGCCGCGGGAGCGCCCCATGCTGCTGCTTCAACTGGAGCGGGGTCTTCCGGACTGCCGCTTCTGCTCCCGCCAAGCGACCAAGGGAGCCTACTCCTCCACCTTCCCGCGCCGGACGTGAGCCGGATTTTGACTTCTCCACGTTCAGCTCCGACGAGGAAGAAGAAGAAGAGTAAGTTCTTCTCATGTTTGTTCTTGCAGTTCTTCAACCTTTGCTGTTTTTGTCCTGTCTTGTTTCTCACTTGCCTTTCTCTGAATCTGTTCCTTTTCAGGACTCTGGCTCAGAGGGCAGCAAAGAGAGCCAAGGTCCCGGTGATTGTCATCGAGGACGAGCCCACCGCGTTGGCAGGGGACGCGCCTGAGACAAACTTGCCGGACCCGGTGGCTGATCTTCAGAGCAGCCCCCAGCGTAAGCGTCTTCTCTTGCTTTCCGCTGTCGGGCGCGCGTGGAAATTCTTTGCTTAGCTGATATCCAATTGTTGAATTGTGCAGGAGCAGAGCAGCCTCAACTGGAGAGCCCGGGGGCCGCCCCTGAAGTGCCAAGGGAGAGTCCTCCGGCAAGGGAGAAATCCCCGGCAAGGGAGCGCTCTCCGGCAAGGGAGGAGCCCCCGGCAAGGGAGGAGGTTCCGGCAAGGGACTGCGTCAGCGATCCCCCGGCGACGGAGACCACAGCTGTAGACCCTGGCACAGGTAATTTACTTGCTTCAAAACTCCCCTTGGCTTCTTCATTTTCTTGATCTTTCTCTTGGATTTTGCTCGAATTTTGCTTGAATCTTCTCCCCTCTTCCGGCTGCCAGATCCATCTACTGCAGAGCCGATGGAGACTGAGGTCGCCGTCGACGACGTTGTTGCCGCCGAGGAAGCGGCCGGCGCCGGCGAGGAGGCCGCCAGGGCTGCCGCCGCAGAGGCGGGCGGGGAGTCTGGTGGTCATATTGACGACCCGAAGGCCGCAGGAGCGCCAGGCGCTGCTCCGACCACCGACTCCTCTGCCGCTGCCGCCGCGCCAGGCTCCGAAGAGCCCCAGCCTGGCATCTACCTGAAGGCCGGTGACGACATCTTCATCAACCTCCCCTGGGCGTCAAGCTCCAGGGCGCCGGTCGAGGGAGAGATGCTTGACGGAGAAGTGCTTGCCTCCGCCGGGCTAAAACTGGTCGACGCGCCAAGCAGCAGTAGCGAACCCGAAGAGGAGTGTCTGCTGCGGAAGTTGGTGGCGCTCTACCGCGCCCGGCAGGCCAAGCTGGAGTCCCGCGAAGCACTCGTTGCGAAGGCGGGAGCCGACATTGAGAAGCGCGCGGAGGAGCTCCAGGGCGCCAACCAGGAAGCTCTCCGCTCCCTGGCAAAGGAGCGGGAAGATCTTGCCGAAGCGCAGCAGACCTTCCTCCTCGAGAAGGCCGACGTCGAAGAGCGCCAACATCTTGCCGCGGAGAAGTTGTCTTCGCAGGAGGGTGACTTGGCGCAGCGGAAGGTCCACCTCGACAGCCACGAGGAGGAGCTTGCTGCGCGCGAGCGAGCAGTTGGCGGAGCCCTCAAGCAAGCCGAGGACGCCGCCGCAGCTGCCGAGGCTGCCAAGACTGAGCTGGAGCTGAAGGTGGTGCAGCTGGAGGCGGGCCTCAAGGCGAGCGGCGACGAGCTTGCCGCGCTCAAGCTTGAGCAGGAGAAGGACGCCAACAGCTATTCAGAGCTGCAGGCCCTTCTCGCCGAGAAGGGCAAGGAACTGGACGCCGCCAAGAACTCCAACGCTGATCTCGAAGTGAAGCTGGCGGCTCTGACGAAATCTCTGGACGGCGCCAAGGAGCAGGAGACAGCCTTGAAGGAAGAAGTCGAGGTCGGCAAGGTGCTGCTGGCGAGTGCTGCTGCCGCCCAGAAGACCTTGTCGGAGAACGTGGAGCACTGGACGGAGGGTCTGGTGAACGTCGCCGCAGACGTCGGCAAGGAGCTGGCGCAATTGGGTATGATGGATCTTGGGTACTCCTCCGACAAGAACCTCCAACCCAGCACCAAGCTTACTCTGTTCTTCAAAGGCGTGGCGACGGCGCTTCAGCGACTCCGGGAGCAGATCCCAAAGCAGCTTGCCAACGAGTCGCGCAAGATCTGCGCGGGAGCTCTCCAGAAGGTGCTGATGAAGGTGGCCTTCCACAACCCAGGCCTCCGCCTCACCAACGTCCTCCGAAGCCTGCCACCAGATGTTGATCTGGAGGAGCTCAAGGCCCTTGTCGCACCTATTGTGGACAGGGTGAGCGGAATCACGAGGGTCGAGGGTGACTGCGTAGATTAAGCCATCCATCTTCTTCTTTCCTTGTCGCTGTTAATCATGTTATGAAAAACAGTCTGTTAGAGCTGCGACAAGTTATTTTGTAATATACTCTATCCTGGGTAGTGATTGCTATGTTATTTCCTTTTACTCGACTCTTTCCTTTGTATATTTTTACCCTACGCTTTTAGGGAACTTGCCGGCGCAGGCACCTTTGCCGCGAGCGCTGAGTGCGGAACGTCAGCAGCCTGCTAGTGGTGCCGCAGCCGACAAGAAACCTTGTCGCGGCTAGTCGCAGCTCACTTAAGTTGTTGAGCGGACTCGAAACAACAGTAAGGGCGCAACTAGCTACGAGTTGGTTCCTTCGCGCACAGGTTTTCCATACAAAGCACGGTCGTTCAAGGAAGATAACTTAAAATTTTAAAGGAAATCTGATTGCTCAGACTTTGGCAACTTATCTTTTCTGTTGTTTGCTTCCCGGCAAGGCGCAACCTTCTTGAACGACGCCTGGTCCATACCGTATCTTCTCCCTCCCCCCCCCCCCCCCCCCCGCCGGCAAATTTGTGCGCGAAGGGACCTTCTTTTCCTTGCGAAAAAGAAAAAGAACGAAATAACAGTATGGAGCCTTAAGGCTCGTTATTGCTTACCGGGGGTAAGTGCTGCACAAAATGTCAGATAATACATGCAAAATTTAAAAAGCATGAAATCGACAAGGTGTGCTGAGCACATAAGCTTTATGCACGGGATCTGCGCCCGGCTTTGTACAAAGGATTACATGCGACAACGGCAAGACTTTTACAAAAGGTGGTTGCCGGAACGGGTTCCGGCAACCGCGCCTTACGGGTAAAATTTGCGAAGATGCTCAATATTCCAGGATTTGCTCACTGGTGCGCCATCTTCGGTCTCAAGGCGGACAGCGCCAGGCCTAGTGACTCGTTTCACCCGGTAAGGGCCTTCCCACTTCGGCGTCAACTTGTTGGAATTCTTGGCGGACTGAACGCGCCGAAGAACAAGGTCGCCTTCCTCGAGACTTCTGGCATTAACTTTGCGGCTATGGTAGCGGCGCAAAGCTTGCAGGTAGCGAGCAGCTCGCACAGCAGCCTGAAGACGGTCTTCCTCAAGGAGCAGTGCGTCGTCTTGTCGCAGCTGCTCTTGCTCAAGCTCATCGTAAGCGAGCACTCGAGGTGACTCGTATACGAGTTCCGTGGGGAGAACTGCCTCTGCTCCATAGACTAGAGCGAAAGGTGTCTGGCCAATGGCTTGATTTGGCGTCGTCCTGATCGACTAAAGAACCACCGGCAGCTCCTCGATCTAGTTTCTTCTGCACTTGTGCAGCCTGTCGAAAGTTCTGGTCTTGAGCCCGCGCAGCACTTCAGCATTTGCCCTCTCCGCTTGGCCGTTGCTTCTCGGGTGAGCAACAGAAGTGAAGCAAACATTGGCGCCAAGATCTTGGACGTACTGCATGAAGGTGCGGCTCGTAAATTGCGTACCGTTGTCGGTGATTATCCTGTTAGGGATGCCGAAACGGCAAACAATCGACCTGAAGAACTTGACTGCTGACTGTGCTGTCACCTTCCTTACTGGTTCCACTTCCGGCCACTTTGTGAACTTGTCGATTGCAACGTACAAGTACTCAAAGCCCCCGACAGCTCGGGGAAAGGGGCCGAGGATATCGAGCCCCCAGACCGAAAATGGCCAGGATAAAGGGATTGTCTGGAGAGCTTGAGCTGGCTGTTGTATCTGCTTGGAATGGAACTAGCACGCTTCACACTTGGTTACTTGTGCAGTTGCATCCTGGAGGGCTGTCGGCCAGAAAAAGCCTTGCCGGAACGCTTTGCCGACAAGTGCTCTTGCGCCAATGTGGTGACCACATATGCCTCCATGTATCTCTGCCAACAGCTTTTGTCCATCTTCCCGGGGAATACACTTCAATTTCACACCGTTGAGTCTTCTTCTGCACAGTGTGTCGTCGACAAACTGGTACATACTAGACTGCCGGGCTACTCTTTCTGCTTCTTCTTGCTCTTCGGGAAGTTCTCCTGTCTGAAGGAAACGGACAATCTGCTGCGCCCATGTTGGAGCCTGTGGCTCGACAACAAGGACTAAAGGCATATCTGCTACTGCGGGAACGTCTGCTTCTACGGCAAGAGCCTGCGGCTCTGCCGGAGCTTGACATTCCCCGGCAAGCTTGCCGGAGCAGAACTTGTCGGGAGCGTCTGCTTCAACGGTACAAACCCTAGGGCTTGCCGAAGCAGACTGCTCCTCAGCATTCTTGGTGTTGATCCTAGGGACCTTTTTGGCGGCGGCTTCGGGAAGCTCTGCCGGAAAATAGTCACCAGAGACCAACTTCCTCTTCTTGCTCTGTCCAGTTGGTGGTGTTACGGACGGCTGAGTCAGCTTGAGCACAAAGATCCCTGGTTCCACAGGTAGTTTGAGTGCAGCGCACTTTGACAGGCCATCGGCAATATCATTCTGAGCTCTTGGGACATGCTCCATCTGCAGGCCGTCAAAGTGCTCTTCTAGCTTTCTCACTTCCTCGACATAAGCTTCCATCAAAGGACTCTGGTAATTCTTGTTCACTTGGCGGACGACAAGCTGTGAGTCACCCCTGACTATGAGCTTCTTAATCCCAAGTTCTGCCGCGATCCTGAGACCGGCAAGCAAGCCTTCATACTCTGCAGTATTGTTTGTCGCTTGCTCCTTGGGAAAATGCATCTGGACTATGTACTTGAGGTGCTCTCCGGTGGGTGCGACAAGCAGCACTCCTGCACCGGCGCCTTGCAGCGAGAAGGCGCCGTCAAAGTACATGAGCCACTCCTTGCTTGTTTCCTTGACGGGGATGCTCGTCTCTGGAATTTCTTCATCTGGAGTTGGCGTCCACTCTGCTATGAACTCTGCCAATGCTCTGCTTTGGATCGTTGATGTACTCCCAAATTTGAGGCCAAAGCTTGACAGTTCCAGTGCCCACTCGACAATCCTGCCTGTTGCTTCTGGATTTTGCAATATCCTCTTCAGCGGAAAGCGAGTGACAACTGTGATCTCATGTGCTTGGAAGTAATGGCGCAGCTTTCTCGAGGCCATGAGAAGGCCGAAAAGCAACTTCCGAAGGAAATATGCCCTAGAGGCAATAATAAAGTTATTATTTATTTCCTTATATCATGATAAATGTTTATTATTCATGCTAGAATTGTATTAACCGGAAACATAATACATGTGTGAATACATAGACAAACAGAGTGTCACTAGTATGCCTCTACTTGACTAGCTCGTTAATAAAAGATGGTTATGTTTCCTAACCATGGACAAAAGAGTTGTTATTTGATTAACGAGGTCACATCATTAGTTGAATGATCTGATTGACATGACCCATTCCATTAGCTTAGCACCCGATCGTTTAGTATGTTGCTATTGCTATTCTTCATGACTTATACATGTTCCTATGACTATGAGATTATGCAACTCCCGTTTACCGGAGGAACACTTTGGGTGCTACCAAACGTCACAACATAACTGGGTGATTATAAAGGAGTACTACAGGTGTCTCCAAAGGTAGATGTTGGGTTGGCGTATTTCGAGATTAGGATTTGTCACTCCGATTGTCGGAGAGGTATCTCAGGGCCCTCTCGGTAATGCACATCACTTAAGCCTTGCAAGCATTGCAACTAATGAGTTAGTTGTGGGATGATGTATTACAGAACGAGTGAAGAGACTTGCCGGTAACGAGATTGAACTAGGTATTGGATACCGACGATCGAATCTCGGGCAAGTAACATACCGATGACAAAGGGAACAACGTATGTTGTTATGCGGTCTGACCGATAAAGATCTTCGTAGAATATGTAGGAGCCAATATGGGCATCCAGGTCCCGCTATTGGTTATTGACCGGAGACGTGTCTCGGTCATGTCTACATTGTTCTCGAACCGTAGGGTCCGCACGCTTAACGTTACGATGACAGTTATTATGAGTTTATGCATTTTGATGTACCGAAGGTTGTTCGGAGTCCCGGATGTGATCACGGACATGACGATGAGTCTCGAAATGGTCGAGATGTAAAGATTGATATATTGGAAGCCTATGTTTGGACATAGGAAGTGTTCCGGGTGAAATCGGGATTTTACCGGAATACCGGGAGGGTTACCGGAACCCCCCGAGAGGCTAATGGGCCTATTGGGCCTTAGTGGAAAAGAGAAAAGGGGCAGCCCATAGCTGGCCGGCGCCCCCCCCCCTTCCCCAAGTCCTAGTAGGACTAGGAGAAGGGGCCGCCCCCCCTCTCTCTCCTTTCCCCCTTGAGAGTCCTAGTTGGAATAGGATTGGAGGGGGGAGTCCTACTCCCGGTAGGAGTAGGACTCCCCCTGCGCCTCCCTCTCTCTGGCCGGCCAGCCCCCCCTCCTCCAACCTTTATATACGGGGGCAGGGGACACCCCAAGACACACAAGTTGATCCTTGAGATCGTTCCTTAGCCGTGTGCGGTGCCCCCTGCCACCAAATTCCACCTCGATCATACTGTTACAGTGCTTAGGCGAAGCCCTGCGTCGGTAGTACATCAAGATCGTCAGCACGCCGTCGTGCTGACGGAACTCTTCCTCGATGCTTTGCTGGATCGGAGCCCGAGGATCGTCATCGAACTGAACGTGTGCTAAGAACTCGGAGGTGCCGGAGTAACGGTGCTTGGATCGGTCGGATCAGGAAGAAGCCGTACGACTACTTCCTCTACGTTGTGTGATCGCTTCCGCAGTCGGTCTGCGTTGGTACGTAGATAACACTCTCCCCCTCGTTGCTGTACATCACCATGATCTTGCGTGTGCGTAGGAAAATTTTCGAAATTACTGCGTTACCCTACAGTGGCATCCGAGCCTAGGTTTTTATGGTTTGATGTTATTTGCACGAGTAGAACACAAGTGAGTTGTGGGTGATACAAGTCATACTGCCTACCAGCATGTCATACTTTGGTTCGGCGGTATTGTTGGACGAGACGATCCGGACCAACCTTACGCGTACTCTTACGCGAGACCGGTTCCCTCGACGTGCTTTGCACATAGATGGCTTGCGGAAGACAGTCTCTCCAACTTTACTTGAACCAAGTGTGGCTACGCCCGGTCCTTGAGAAGGTTAAAACGGAGTCTATTTGACGAACTATCGTTGTGGTTTTGATGCGTAGGTGAGATGAGTTCTTACTTAAGCCCGTAGCAGCCACGTAAAACTTGCAACAACAAAGTAGAGGACGTCTAACTTGTTTTTGCAGGGCATGTTGTGATGTGATATGGTCAAGGCATGATGCTGATTTTATTGTATGAGATGATCATGTTTTGTAACCGAGTTATCGGCAACTGGCAGGAGCCATATGGTTGTCGCTTTATTGTATGCAATGCAATCGCGATGTAATGCTTTACTTTATTACTAAGCGGTAGTGATAGTCGTGGAAGCATAAGATTGGCGAGACGACAACGATGCTACGATGGAGATCAAGGTGTCGCGCCGGTGACGATGGTGATCATGACGATGCTTCGGAGATGGAGATCACAAGCACAAGATGATGATGGCCATATCATATCACTTATATTGATTGCATGTGATGTTTATCCTTTTATGCATCTTATCTTGCTTTGATTGACGGTAGCATTATAAGATGATCTCTCACTAAATTATCAAGAAGTGTTCTCCCTGAGTATGCACCGTTGCCAAAGTTCGTCGTGCCCAGACACCACGTGATGATCGGGTGTGATAAGCTCTACGTCCAAATACAACGGGTGCAAAACAGTTGCACACGCAGAATACTCAGGTTATACTTGACGAGCCAAGCATATACAGATATGGCCTCGGAACACGGAGACCGAAAGGTCAAGCGTGAATCATATAGTAGATATGATCAACATAATGATGTTCACCATTGAAAACTACTCCATCTCACGTGATGATCGGTTATGGTTTAGTTGATTTGGATCATGTGATCACTTAGAGGATTAGAGGGATGTCTATCTAAGTGGGAGTTCTTAAGTAATATGATTAAATTGAACTTAAATTTATCATGAACTTAGTCCTGGTAGTATTTTGCAAATCATGTTGTAGATCAATAGCTCGCGTTGTTGCTTCCCTGTGTTTATTTTGATATGTTCCTAGAGAAAATTGTGTTGAAGATGTTAGTAGCAATGATGCGGATTGGATCCGTGATCTGAGGATTATCCTCATTGCTGCACAGAAGAACTATGTCTTTGATGCACCGCTAGGTGACAGACCTATTGCAGGAGTAGATGCAGACGTTATGAATGTTTGGCTAGCTCAATATGATGACTACTTGATAGTTTAGTGCACCATGCTTAACGGCTTAGAATCGGGACTTCAAAGACGTTTTGAATGTCATGGACCATATGAGATGTTCCAGGAGTTGAAGTTAATATTTCAAGCAAATACCCAAGTTGAGAGATATGAAGTCTCCAACAAGTTCTATAGCTAAAAAGATGGAGGAGAATAGCTCAAGCAGTGAGCATGTGCTCAGATTGTCTGGGTACTACAATCGCTTGAATCAAGTGGGAGTTAATCTTCCAGATAAGATAGTGATTGACAGAATTCTCTAGTCACCATCACTAAGTTAGTAGAACTTCGTGATGAACTATAATATGCAAGGGATAACGGAAACAAACCCCAAGCTCTTCGTGATGCTGAAATCAACGAAGGTAGAAATCAAGAAAAACATCAAGTGTTGATGGTTGACAAGATCACTAGTTTCAAGAAAAGGGCAAAGGGAAGAAGGGGAACTTCAAGAAGAACGGCAAGCAAGTTGCTGCTCAAGTGAAGAAACCCAAATCTGATCCTAAGCCTGAGACTAAGTGTTTCTACTGCAAAGGGACTGGTCACTAGAAGCGGAACTACCCCAAGTGATTGGCGGATAAGAAGGATGGCAAAGTGAACATAAGTATATTTGATATACATGTTATTGATGTGTACTTTACTAGTGTTTATAGCAACCCCTCGGTATTTGATACTGGTTCAGTTGCTAAGAGTAGTAACTCGAAACGGGAGTTGCAGAATAAACAGAAACTAGTAAAAGTCGAGGTGACGATGTGTGTTGGAAGTAGTTCCAAGATTGATATGATCATCATCGCACTCTCCCTATACTTTCGGGATTAGTGTTGAAACTAAATAAGTGTTATTTGGTGTTTGCGTTGAGCATGAATATAATTTGATCATGTTTATTGCAATACGGTTATTCATTTAAATTAGAGAACAATTGTTGTTCTGTTTACATGAATAAAACCTTATATGGTTACACACCCAATGAAAATAGTTCATTGGATCTCGATCTTAGTGATACACATATTCATAATACTGAAACCAAAAGATGCGAAGTTAATAATGATAGTGCAACTTATTTGTGGCACTACCGTTTAGGTCATATTGGTGTAAAGCACATGAAGAAACTCCATGCTGATGGGATTTTGGAATCACTTGATTATGAATCACTTGATGCTTGCGAACCATGCCTTTTGGGCAAGATGACTAAAACGCCGTTCTCCGGAACAATGGAGCGAGAAAAGATTTGTTGAAAATCATACATACTGATGTATGTGGTCCGATGAATATTGAGGCTCGCGACAGGTATCATTATTTTCTGATCTTCACAGATGATTTGAGCAGATATGAGTATATCTACTTGATGAAACATAAGTCTGAAACATTTGAAAAGTTCAAAGAATTTCAGAGTGAAGTGAAAAATCATCGTAACAAGAAAATAAAGTTTCTATGATCTGATCGTAGAGAAGAGTATTTGAGTTACGAGTTTGGCCTTCAGTTAAAAAACAATGTGAAATAGTTTCACTACTCACGCCACAAGGAACACCATAGTGTAATGGTGTGTCCGAACGTCATAACCGTACTTTATTAGATATAGTGCGATCTATGATGTCTCTTACTGATCTACCACTATCGTTTTGGGGTTATGCATTAGAGACA
Source organism: Triticum monococcum (assembly GCA_034509565.1). NCBI lineage: Eukaryota > Viridiplantae > Streptophyta > Magnoliopsida > Poales > Poaceae > Triticum > Triticum monococcum. The sequence continues at coordinate 5,177,940 of CM067847.1, read as the reverse complement.
GCTGCATTCGCGTTAAAAAAAAGGGGCACCATATATATCCGTCGAGACGACACCTTATGAACTATGGTTTGGCAAGAAACCAAAGTTGTCGTTTCTTAAAGTTTGGGGTTACGATGCTTATATGAAAAAGTTTCATCCTGATAAGCTCAAAAAACTCAAATCGGAGAAGTGCATCTTCATAGGATATCCAAAGGAAACTATTGGATACACCTTCTATCACAGATCCGAAGGCAAGACTTTTTGTTGCTAAATTCGGAAACTTTCTGGCGAAGGAGTTTCTCTCGAAAGAAGTGAGTGGGAGGAAAGTAGAACTTGACGAGGTAACTGTACCTGCTCCCTTATTGGAAAGTAGTACATCACAGAAAAATGTTTCTATGACACCTACACCAGTTAGTGAGGAAGCTAATGATGATGATCATGAAACTTCAGAACAAGACACTACTGAACCTCGTAGATCAACCAGAGTAAGATCCGCGCCAGAGTGGTACGGTAATCCTGTTCTGGAAGTCATGCTACTAGATCATGATGATCCTACGAACTATGAAGAAGCGATGGTGAGCCCAGATTCCGCAAAATGGCTTGAAGCCATGAAATCTGAGATATGATCCATGTATGAGAACAAAGTATGGACTTTGGTTGACTTGCCCGATGATCGGCAAGCCATAGAAAACAAATGGATCTTCAAGAGGAAGACGGACGCTGATAGTAGTGTTACTATCTACAAAGCTAGAATTGTCGCAAAAGGTTTTTGACAAGTTCAAGGTGTTGACTACGATGAGATTTTCTCACTCGTATTTATGCTTAAGTCTGTCCGAATCATGTTAGGAATTGCCGCATTTTATGAAATCTGGCAAATGGATAAACAAAACTGCATTCCTTAATGGAATTGCTAAAGAAAAGTTGTATACGATGCAACTAGAAGGTTTTGTCGATCCTAAAGGTGTTAACTAAATATGCAAGCTCCAGCGATCTATCTGTGGACTGGTGCAAACATCTCGGAGTTGGAATATATGCTTTGATGAGTTGATCAAAGCATATAGTTTTATACAGACTTGCGGTGAAGCCTGTATTTACGAGAAAGTGAGTGGGAGCACTACAACATTTCTGATAAGTATATGTGAATGACATATTGTTGATCGGAAATAATGTAGAATTATTCTGTAAAACATAAAAGGAGTGTTTGAAAGGAGTTTTTCAAAGAAAGACTTCGGTAAAGCTGCTTACATATTGAGCTTCAAGATCTATAGAGATAGATCAAGACGCTTGATAAGTTTTTCAATAAGTACATACCTTGACAAGATTTTGAAGTAGTTCAAAATGGAACAGTCAAAGAAAAAGTTTCTTGCTTGTGTTACAAGGTGTGAAGTTGAGTAAAGACTCAAAGCCCGACCACGGCAGAAGATAGAAAGAGAATGAAAGTCATTCCCTATGCCTCATTCATAGGTTCTATAAAGTATGCCATGCTGTGTACCAGATCTATTATATACCCTGCACTGATTTGGCAAGGGAGTACAATAGTGATCTAGGAGTAGATCACTGGACAGCGGTCAGAATTATCCCTAGTGAAATAAGGATATGTTTCTCGATTATGGACGTGACAAAAAGGTTCGTCGTAAAGTGTTACGTCGATGCAAGTTTTTGACACTGATCCAGATGAATCTAAAGTCTCAATCTGGATACATATTGAAAGTGGGAGCAATTAGCTAGAGTAGCTCCGTGTAGAGCATTGTAGACATAGAACTTGCAAAATACTTACGGATCTGAATGTGACAGACCCGTTGACTAAGATTATCTCACAAGCAAAACATGATCACACCTTAGTACTCTTTGGGTGTTAATCACATAGATATGTGAACTAGATTACTGACTCTAGTAAACCCTTTGAGTGTTGGTCACATGACGATGTGAACTATGGGTGTTAATCACATGGTGATGTGAACTATTGCTGTTAAATCAAATGGCGATGTGAACTAGATTATTGACTCTAGTGCAAGTGGGAGACTGAAGGAAATATGCCCTAGAGGCAATAATAAAGTTATTATTTATTTCCTTATATCATGATAAATGTTTATTATTCATGCTAGAATTGTATTAACCGGAAACATAATACATGTGTGAATACATAGACAAACAGAGTGTCACTAGTATGCCTCTACTTGACTAGCTCGTTAATCAAAGATGGTTATGTTTCCTAACCATGGACAAAAGAGTTGTTATTTGATTAACGAGGTCACATCATTAGTTGAATGATCTGATTGACATGACCCATTCCATTAGCTTAGCACCCGATCGTTTAGTATGTTGCTATTGCTATTCTTCATGACTTATACATGTTCCTATGACTATGAGATTATGCAACTCCCGTTTACCGGAGGAACACTTTGGGTGCTACCAAACGTCACAACGTAACTGGGTGATTATAAAGGAGTACTACAGGTGTCTCCAAAGGTAGATGTTGGGTTGGCGTATTTCGAGATTAGGATTTGTCACTCCGATTGTCGGAGAGGTATCTCAGGGCCCTCTCGGTAATGCACATCACTTAAGCCTTGCATGCATTGCAACTAATGAGTTAGTTGTGGGATGATGTATTACAGAACGAGTAAAGAGACTTGCCGGTAACGAGATTGAACTAGGTATTGGATACCGACGATCGAATCTCGGGCAAGTAACATACCGATGACAAAGGGAACAACGTATGTTGTTATGCGGTCTGACCGATAAAGATCTTCGTAGAATATGTAGGAGCCAATATGGGCATCCAGGTCCCGCTATTGGTTATTGACCGGAGACGTGTCTCGGTCATGTCTACATTGTTCTCGAACCGTAGGGTCCGCACGCTTAACGTTACGATGACAGTTATTATGAGTTTATGCATTTTGATGTACCGAAGGTTGTTCGGAGTCCCGGATGTGATCACGGACATGAAGAGGAGTCTTGAAATGGTCGAGACGTAAAGATTGATATATTGGAAGCCTATGTTTGGACATAGGAAGTGTTCCGGGTGAAATCGGGATTTTACCGGAATACCGGGAGGGTTACCGGAACCCCCCGAGAGGCTAATGGGCCTATTGGGCCTTAGTGGAAAAGAGAAAAGGGGCAGCCCATAGCTGGCCGGCGCCCCCCCCCTTCCCCAAGTCCTAGTAGGACTAGGAGAAGGGGCCGGCCCCCCCTCTCTCTCCTTTCCCCCTTGAGAGTCCTAGTTGGAATAGGATTGGAGTAGGACGCCTCCCTCTCTCTGGCCGGCCAGCCCCCCTCCTCCAACCTTTATATACGGGGGCAGGGGACACCCCAAGACACACAAGTTGATCCTTGAGATCGTTCCTTAGCCGTGTGCGGTGCCCCCTGCCACCAAATTCCACCTCGATCATACCGTTACAGTGCTTAGGCGAAGCCCTGCGTCGGTAGTACATCAAGATCGTCACCACGCCGTCGTGCTGACGGAACTCTTCCTCGACGCTTTGCTGGATCGGAGCCCGAGGATCGTCATCGAGCTGAACGTGTGCTAAGAACTCGGAGGTGCCGGAGTAACGGTGCTTGGATCGGTCGGATCGGGAAGAAGCCGTACGACTACTTCCTCTACGTTGTGTGATCACTTCCGCAGTCGGTCTGCGTTGGTACGTAGATAACACTCTCCCCCTCGTTGCTGTACATCACCATGATCTTGCGTGTGCGTAGGAAAATTTTCGAAATTACTGCGTTACCCTACAACTTCTGCACACCAGAGTACCTTGACCTAGCCCCCTGCAAAAGGGAACTGACAAAGTAAACTGGGCGCTGCACCATCTTCTTCTGTATCTCCTCTTGCGTCTGCGCAGACCCATGCTTGTCGGGACCAGAGCTTGTCAGGGAAGCCCACTGCTTGTCGCTGGATGTGCTTGCCACGTTTGCTGGCTCGTCATCTGCCTCCCTCTCCGCTACTAACGCAGCACTAACCACTTGATTGGTTGCCGCTATGTACAGTAGCAACTTCTCTTGCGGCTTAGGTGCGACAAGTGTTGGAGTGGAGGACAGGTATCTCTTCAAGTCCTGCAGCGCAGCCTCCGCTTCCGGAGTCCATTTCATTGGACCTGCCTTTTTCAAAATTTTGAAAAACGGCAGGGCGCGCTCAGCAGACCGAGAGATAAACCTGCTGAGAGCAACCATGCAACCGGCAAGCTTCCGTACATCCTTGACACGTTTTGGTGCTTCGATCTGTTCGATGGCCTTGATCTTGTCGGGATTAGCTTCAATTCCTCGCCGAGACATAAAGAACCCGAGAAGCTTGCCGGAAGGGACTCCAAACACACACTTCTCGGGGTTGAGCTTGAGGTTGATCTTGCGCAGATTTATAAAAGTCTCTTCTAAATCTTGTATCAGAGTTGCCCTGTCCTTGCTCTTGACCACTATATCATCCATGTAAGCTTCTACATTTCTGTGTATCTGTGGTTTCAAAGCGACATGGACTACTCTAGCAAATGTTGAACCAGCATTCTTTAATCCGAAAGGCATCCGTATGAAACAGTACGTGCCACATGGAGTAATGAATGCTGTTTTCTCCTCATCCTCTTCTGCCATGAAGATCTGATGATATCCTGAATATGCGTCAAGAAATGGAAGCAAATCACATCCGGCTGTGGAGTCAACAATCTGGTCAATGCGCGGCAAGGGAAATGGCTCTTTGGGACAAGCTTTATTAACATCAGTAAAGTCAATACAAAGCCTCCATTTTCCATTCGCCTTGCGCACGACTACAGGATTGGCCAGCCACGTGGGATGGAGCACTCCTCTGACAAGGCCTGCTGCTTCCAATTTCTTGATTTCTTCTGCTATGAATTCTTGGCGCTCCACTGCTTGTTTCCTGACCTTCTGCTTGACGGGCCGTGCATGAGGACAAACGGCGAGATGGTGCTCAATTACTTTCCTGGGAACACCGGGGATGTCATACGGTTGCCACGCAAACACGTCGACATTCGCCCGCAGGAAAGCAATGAGCACGCTTTCCTATTTAGGGTCGAGCGTGGCACTGATGGTGAAGGTTCCAGCAGTGCCGTCCTCCTTGGCGGACACCTTCTTGGTAAGTGGCGGGGCTGCCATTCCCTTCTTGCACTTGCCGGTGGAGCTCGATGGTGCCTCCTCGACGGCAGCGCAGCACTCCGAGGAGGTGCGCTTGCCGGAGTGGGCATCAGAGCTCTTGCCGGACTTGGTCTTCTTCTTCCCCCCGGGAGCTTCAGCGGCAAGTGTCTTGTGATCTGTAGCGGCTGCTGCTTCCCGGTAGATCTTGTCAGCGCAGATAAGGGCATCTTTCTTGTCGCCAGGGACAGAGATGACGCTTATCGGGCCTGGCATCTTGAGCATGTTATATGCATAATGAGAGGTTGCCATGAACTTGGCGAGCGCTGGACGGCCAAGTATGCCATTGTAAGGCAATGGGAAATCGGCAACGTCAAAGGTGACCCTCTCAGTCCTGAAGTTCATTTCGCTGCCAAATGTTACCGGCAACGTGACCTTCCCTTTTGGCTTGCTCCTTCCCGGGTTAATTCCTTGGAATGTACCGGTCTCTTCGAGCTCGCTATCAGGGATCTGGAGTTTTTGGAGCACAGCGGAGGAGATCAGGTTCAAGCCGGCCCCGCCGTCAACTAGCATCTTAGTGACTTTGAGTTTGCAGATTGTTGGCGAAACCAACAACGGCAAGCACCCGACCGCAGTTGTGCGATCAGGGTGGTCCTCAATGTCAAAGATGATAGGCGTGCTGGACCATTTCAGAAGCTTGCGTGATTCGACAGGTGGCTCTGCCGCATTAACTTTCCGCAGCTACTGTTTGAGTTGGCGGTGGGAAGTATGCAGAGAAGCACCGCCGTCAACACACAAGACTTCCGTAGCTTTTTGAAACTCCTGCTCACTGTTCTCGGCATCCTCCATGTCTTCGTCGTCGTCGTCTTCATCCTTGTCGCGGCCGCGGGGAGTTCTGTCTCCTTGCCGCTATTTGGCCTTGCCGCGGCGTCCTCCCCGGCCAGCGCGCTTCTTGCCGGCCTCTCCACCGCCTCCTTGGGCTCTCTCCTGTCACGCCGCTCGTACTCAGCTTTTTGTTGCTGGACAAGCTGCTCGACCTTCTTGCAGCTCTGGAGGTCATGGCCCTTGGTGCGGTGGATCTTGCAGTACTACTTCTCGGAGCCGTCCTGCTTGTCGGCGGCCGCCACAGCTTGGCAATTGGTGCATGCGGCAACCTCCTTGCCGGAGCCGCCAACTTTGGCTTGCTTGGCGCCACCGTCATTGCCGGACTGCTCAACGACTAGTACCTCTTTGCCTTTCTTCTTCCTGTTGCGCCTCCGGTTTTTCTTTATCGGGGCAGCTGTTGGTGAACGTTGCAGAAAACAAAAATTTTTCCTACTCGTTTCACCAAGATCATCTAGGAGTTCATCTAGCAACGAGTCACGAGATGCATCTACATACCTTTGTAGATCGCGAGCGGAAGCGTTCGTTAGAACGAGGTTGATGTTGTCGAACACGACGTGATCCATTTCACCGATGACCAGCGCCGAACGGACGGCACCTCCGCGTTCAACACACGTACGGGACGGGAGACGTCTCCTCCTTCTTGATCCAGCAAGGGAAGGAGAGGTTGATGAAGATCCAGCAGCACGACGGCGTGGTGGTGGATGCAGGGCGTCACGACAGCAGGGCTTCGCCGTGTACTACGAGTGAGAGAGATGTAACAGGGAGAGAGGGAAGCACCAAAGGCGTGGGCATCAAGTCCCTCTTCTCCCCCACTATATATAGGGGTGCCAGGGGGGGGGGGGCGCCGGCCCTGGTAGATGGGATCTACCAGGGGGGCGGCAGCCAAGGGGTGGGGGGCTTGCCCCCCAAGCAAGGGGGCGCCCCCCTTAGGGTTTCCCCCCCCACCAACCCTAGGCGCATGGGCCTTGGGGGGCTGGCGCCCCAGCCCACTATGGGCTGGGTTCCCTCCTATTTCAGCCCATGGGGCCCTCCGGGATAGGTGGCCCCACCCGGTGGACCCCCGGGACCCTTCCGGTGGTCCCGGTACAATACCGGGTACCCCGAAACTTGTCCCGATGGCCGAAACTGCACATCCTATATATAATTCTTTACCTCCGGACAATTCCGGAACTCCTCGTGACATCCGGGATCTCATCCGGGACCCCGAACAACATTCGGGTTACTGCATATACATATCTTCACAACCCTAGCGTCACCGAACCTTAAGTGTGTAGACCCTACGGGTTCGGGAGACAAGCAGACATGACCGAGACGACTCTCCGGTCAATAACCAACAGCGGGATCTGGATACCCATGTTGGCTCCCACATGCTCCACGATGTTCTCATCGGATGAACCACGATGTCGAGGATTCAATCAACCCCGTATGCAATTCCCTTTGTCAATCGATATATTACTTGCCTGAGATTCGATCGTCGGTATCCCAATACCTCGTTCAATCTCGTTACCGGCAAGTCACTTTTACTCGTACCGTAATGCATGATCCCATGACCAGACACTTGGTCACTTTGAGCTCAATATGATGATGCATTACCGAGTGGGCCCAGTGATACCTCTCCGTCATACGGAGTGACAAATCCCAGTCTTGATCCGTGTCAACCCAACAGATACTTTTGGAGATACCCGTAGTCTACCTTTATAGTCACCCAGTTACGTTGTGACGTTTGGTATACCCAAAGCACTCCTACGGTATCCGGGAGTTACACGATCTCATGGTCTAAGGAAAAGATACTTGACATTGCAAAACTCTAGCAAAACGAACTACACGATCTTTATGCTATGTTTAGGATTGGGTCTTGTCCATCACATCATTCTCCTAATGATGTGATCTCGTTATCATTGACATCTTATGTCCATAGCCAGGAAACCATGACTATCTGTTGATCAACGAGCTAGTCAACTAGAGGCTTACTAGGGACATGTTGGTGTCTGTTATTCACACATGCATTACGATTTCCGGATAACACAATTATAGCATGAATAAAGACAATTACCATGAACAAGGAAATATAATAATAATGCTTTTATTATTGCCTCTAGGGCATATTTCCAACAGTCTCCCACTTGCACTAGAGCCAATAATCTAGTTACATTGTGATGAATCGAACACCCATGGAATTCTGGTGTTGATCATGTTTTGCCCTAGGGAGAGGTTTAGTCAACGGATCTGCTATATTCAGGTCCGTATGTACTTTACAAATTTCTATGTCTCCATCCTGAACATTTTCACGAATAGAGTTGAAGCGACGCTTGATGTGCCTTGTCTTCTTGTGAAACCTGGGCTCCTTGGCAAGTGCAATAGCTCCAGTGTTGTCACAGAAGAGCTTGATCGGCCCCGACGCATTGGGTATGACTCCGACGTCGGTGATGAACTCCTTCACCCAAATTGCTTCATGTGCTGCCTCCGAGGCTGCCATGTACTCCGCTTCACATGTAGATCCCGCCACGACGCTCTGCTTGCAACTGCACCAGCTTACTGCCCCTCCATTCAAAATGTACACGTATCCGGTTTGTGACTTAGAGTCATCCAGATCTGTGTCGAAGCTAGCGTCGACGTAACCCTTTACGACGAGCTCTTCGTCACCTCCATAAACGAGAAACATCTCCTTAGTCCTTTTCAGGTACTTCAGGATATTCTTGACCGCTGTCCAGTGTTCCTTGCCGGGATTACTTTGGTATCTTCCTACCAAACTTACGGCAAGGTTTACATCAGGTCTGGTACACAGCATGGCATACATAATAGAACCTATGGCTGAGGCATAGGGGATGACACTCATCTCTTCTATTTCTTCTGCCGTGGTCGGACTTTGAGCTGAGCTCAATTTCATACCTTGCAGTACAGGCAAGAACCCCTTCTTAGACTGATCCATATTGAACTTCTTCAATATCTTATCAAGGTATGTGCTTTGTGAAAGACCTATGAGGCGCCTTGATCTATCTCTATAGATCTTGATGCCTAATATATAAGCAGCTTCTCCAAGGTCCTTCATTGAAAAACTCTTATTCAAGTAGGCCTTGATGCTGTCCAAGAGTTCTATATCATTTCCCATCAAAAGTATGTCATCTACATATAATATGAGAAATGCTACAGAGCTCCCACTCACTTTCTTGTAAACACAGGCTTCTCCATAAGCTTGTGTAAACCCAAACGCTTTGATCATCTCATCAAAGCGAATGTTCCAACTCCGAGATGCTTGCACCAGCCCATAAATCGAGCGTTGGAGCTTGCACACCTTGTCAGCATTCTTAGGATCGACAAAACCTTCCGGCTGCATCATATACAATTCTTCCTTAAGGAAACCATTAAGGAATGCCGTTTTGACGTCCATTTGCCATATTTCATAATCGTAAAACGCGGCAATTGCTAACATGATTTGGACGGACTTTAGCTTCGCTACCGGTGAGAAAGTCTCATCGTAGTCAACCCCTTGAACTTGTCGATAACCCTTAGCGACAAGCCGAGCTTTATAGATGGTCACATTACCATCCGCGTCTGTCTTCTTCTTAAAGATCCATTTATTTTCTATGGCTCGCCGTTCAACAGGCAAGTCAGTTAAAGTCCATACTTCGTTTTCATACATGGATCCTATCTCGGATTTCATGGCTTCTAGCCATTTGTCGGAATCCGGGCCCGCCATCGCTTCTTCATAGTTCGAAGGTTCACCGTTGTCTAACAACATGATCTCCAAGACAGGGTTGCCGTACCACTCTGGTGCGGAACGTGTCCTTGTGGACCTTCGAATTTCAGTAGGAGCTTGATCAGAAGTATCTTGATCATTATCATTAACTTCCTCTCTAGTCGGTGCTGGCACCTCAGGAACATTTTCTTGAGTTGCGCCATTTTCCGGTTCAAGAGGTAGTACTTCATCAAGTTCTACTTTCCTCCTACTTACTTCTTTCGAGAGAAACTCTTTCTCTAGAAAGGATCCATTCTTGGCAACAAAGATCTTGCCTTCGGATCTAAGGTAGAAGGTATACCCAATAGTTTCTTTTGGGTATCCTATGAAGACGCATTTTTCCGACTTGGGTTCGAGCTTTTCAGGTTGAAGTTTCTTGACATAAGCATCGCATCCCCAAACTTTTAGAAACGACAACTTAGGTTTCTTTCCAAACCATAATTCAAATGGTGTCGTCTCAACGGATTTTGACGGAGCCCTATTTAAAGTGAATGCAGCAGTCTCTAAAGCATAGCCCCAAAAAGATAGTGGTAAATCGGCAAGAGACATCATAGACCGCACCATATCTAATAGAGTGCGATTACGACGTTCGGACACACCGTTACGCTGAGGTGTTCCAGGCGGCGTGAGTTGTGAAACTATTCCACATTTTCTTAAGTGTGTGCCAAATTCATGACTCAAGTATTCTCCTCCACGATCTGATCGTAGAAACTTGATTTTCCTGTCACGTTGATTCTCAACCTCACTCTGAAATTCCTTGAACTTTTCAAAGGTTTCAGACTTGTGTTTCATTAAGTAAATATATCCATATCTACTCAAATCATCAGTGAGGGTGAGAACATAACGATAGCCACCGCGAGCCTCAACACTCATTGGACCGCACACATCAGTATGTATGATTTCCAACAAGTTGGTTGCTCGCTCCATTGTTCCTGAGAACGGAGTCTTGGTCATTTTACCCATAAGGCATGGTTCGCACGTGTCAAATGATTCATAATCAAGAGACTCTAAAAGTCCATCTGCATGGAGCTTCTTCATGCGTTTGACACCTATGTGACCAAGGCGGCAATGCCACAAGTATGTGGGACTATCGTTATCACCCTTACATCTTTTGGTACTCACACTATGAACATGTGTATCATTACGTTCGAGATTCATAAAGAATAAACCATTCACCATAGGAGCATGACCATAAAACATATCTCTCATATAAATAGAACAACCATTATTCTCCGATTTAAATGAGTAGCCATCTCGAATTAAACGAGATCCCGATACAATGTTCATGCTCAAAGCTGGTACTAAATAACAATTATTGAGGTTTAAAACTAATCCCGTAGGTAAATGAAGAGGTAGCGTGCCGACGGCGATCACATCGACTTTGGAACCATTCCCGACGCGCATCGTCACCTCGTCCCTCGCCAGTCTCCGCCTATTCCGTAGTTCCTGTTGTGAGTTACAAATGTGAGCAACTGCACCGGTATCAAATACCCAAGAGCTACTACGATTACTGGTAAGGTACACATCAATTACATGTATATCATATATACCTTTTGTTTTGCCGGCCTTCTTGTCTGCTAAGTATTTGGGGCAGTTCCGCTTCCAGTGTCCGCTTCCCTTGCAATAAAAGCACTCAGTCTCGGGCTTGGGTCCATTCTTTGGCTTCTTCCCGGCAGCTTGCTTGCCAGGCGCGGCAACTTCCTTGCCGTCCTTCTTGAAGGCTTTCTTACCCTTGCCCTTCTTGAACTTAGTGGTTTTATTGACCATCAACACTTGATGTTCCTTCTTGACTTCTACCTCTGCTGATTTCAGCATTGCAAACACCTCAGGAATGGTCTTTTGCATCCCCTGCATGTTGAAGTTCATCACAAAGCTCTTGTAGCTTGGTGGAAGCGACTGGAGGATTCTGTCAATGACCGCATCGTCCGGGAGATTGACTCCCAGCTGAGACAAGCGGTTATGTAATCCAGACATAGTGAGTATGTGCTCACTGACAGAACTATTTTCCTCCATCTTACAGCTGAAGAATTTATCGGAGACTTCATATCTCTCGATCCGGGCATGAGCTTGGAAAACCATTTTCAGCTCTTCGAACATCTCATATGCTCTATGTCTCTCAAAACGCTTTTGGAGCCCCGGTTCTAAACTGTAAAGCATGCCGCACTGAACGAGGGAGTAGTCGTCAACACGTGTCTGCCAAGCGTTCATAACGTCTTGGTTCTGTGGGACGGGAGCTTCACCTAGCGGTGCTTGTAGGACGTAATCTTTCTTGGCAGCTATGAGGATGATCCTCAGGTTTCGGACCCAGTCCGTATAGTTGCTGCCATCGTCTTTCAGCTTGGTTTTCTCTAGGAACGCGTTGAAGTTGAGGACTACGTTGGCCATTTGATCTACAAGACATATTGTAAAATAATTTTTAGACTAATGTTCATGATAATAAAGTTCATCTAATCAAATTATAATGAACTCCCACTTAGATTAGACATCCCTCTAGTCATCTAAGTATTACATGATCCGAGTTAACTAGGCCGTGTCCGATCATCACGTGAGACGGACTAGTCAACGTCGGTGAACATCTTCATGTTGATCGCATCTTCTATACGACTCATGCCCGACCTTTCGGTCTTCTGTGTTCCGAGGCCATGTCTATGCACATGCTAGGCTCGTCAAGTTAACCCTAAGTGTTTTGCATGTGTAAAACTGTCTTACACCCGTTGTATGTGAACGTAAGAATCTATCACACCCGATCATCACGTGGTGCTTCGAAACGACGAACTTTAGCAACGGTGCACAGTTAGGGGAGAACACTTCTTGAAATTGTTATGAGGGATCATCTTATTTACTACCGTCGTTCTAAGTAAACAAGACGCAAAACATGATAAACATCACATGCAATCAAATAATAAACGTGACATGATATGGCCAATATCACATAGCTCCTTTGATCTCCATCTTGAGGCTCCATGATCATCTCGTCACTGGCTTGACACCATGATCACCATCATCATGATCTCCATCATCGTGTCTCCATGAAGTTGCTCGCCAACTATTACTTCTACTACTATGGCTAACGCGTTTAGCAATGAAGTAAAGTAATTTACATGGCGTTTCTCAATGACACGCAGGTCATATAAAAGAATAAAGACAACTCCTATGGCTCCTGCCGGTTGTCATACTCATCGACATGCAAGTCGTGATTCCTATTACAATAGCATGAACATCTCATACATCACATATAGATCATTCATCATTCATCACAACTTTGGCCATATCATATCACAAAGCACTTGCTGCAAAAACAAGTTAGACGTCCTCTAATTGTTGTTGCAAGTTTTTACGTGGCTGAATTAGGGTTCTAGCAAGAACGTTTTCTTACCTACGTGAAAGCCACAACGTGATTTGTCAACTTCTATTTACCCTTCATAAGGACCCTGTTCATCGAATCCGCTCCAACTAAAGTGGGAGAGACAGACACCCGCCAGCCACCTTATGCAACTAGTGCATGTTAGTCGGTGGAACCGGTCTCACGTAAGCGTACGTGTAAGGTTGGTCCGGGCCGCTTCATCCCACAATACCGCTGAAGCAAGAAAAGACTAGTAGCGGCAAGAAAGTTGACAAATCCACGCCCACAACAAATTGTGTTCTACTCGCGCAAGAAGAACTACGCATAGACCTAGCTCATGATGCCACTGTTGGTGAACGTTGCAGAAAACAAAAATTTTTCCTACTCGTTTCACCAAGATCATCTAGGAGTTCATCTAGCAACGAGTCACGAGATGCATCTACATACCTTTGTAGATCGCGAGCGGAAGCGTTCGTTAGAACGAGGTTGATGTTGTCGAACACGACGTGATCCATTTCACCGATGACCAGCGCCGAACGGACGGCACCTCCGCGTTCAACACACGTACGGGACGGGAGACGTCTCCTCCTTCTTGATCCAGCAAGGGAAGGAGAGGTTGATGAAGATCCAGCAGCACGACGGCGTGGTGGTGGATGCAGGGCGTCACGACAGCAGGGCTTCGCCGTGTACTACGAGTGAGAGAGATGTAACAGGGAGAGAGGGAAGCACCAAAGGCGTGGGCATCAAGTCCCTCTTCTCCCCCACTATATATAGGGGTGCCAGGGGGGGGGGGGGCGCCGGCCCTGGTAGATGGGATCTACCAGGGGGGCGGCGGCCAAGGGGTGGGGGGCTTGCCCCCCAAGCAAGGGGGCGCCCCCCTTAGGGTTTCCCCCCCCCCCCACCAACCCTAGGCGCATGGGCCTTGGGGGGCTGGCGCCCCAGCCCACTATGGGCTGGGTTCCCTCCTATTTCAGCCCATGGGGCCCTCCGGGATAGGTGGCCCCACCCGGTGGACCCCCGGGACCCTTCCGGTGGTCCCGGTACAATACCGGGTACCCCGAAACTTGTCCCGATGGCCGAAACTGCACATCCTATATATAATTCTTTACCTCCGGACAATTCCGGAACTCCTCGTGACGTCCGGGATCTCATCCGGGACCCTGAACAACATTCGGGTTACTGCATATACATATCTTCACAACCCTAGCGTCACCGAACCTTAAGTGTGTAGACCCTACGGGTTCGGGAGACAAGCAGACATGACCGAGACGACTCTCCGGTCAATAACCAACAGCGGGATCTGGATACCCATGTTGGCTCCCACATGCTCCACGATGTTCTCATCGGATGAACCACGATGTCGAGGATTCAATCAACCCCGTATGCAATTCCCTTTGTCAATCGATATATTACTTGCCCGAGATTCGATCGTCGGTATCCCAATACCTCGTTCAATCTCGTTACCGGCAAGTCCTTTTACTCGTACCGTAATGCATGATCCCATGACCAGACACTTGGTCACTTTGAGCTCAATATGATGATGCATTACCGAGTGGGCCCAGTGATACCTCTCCATCATACGGAGTGACAAATCCCAGTCTTGATCCATGTCAACCCAACAGATACTTTTGGAGATACCCGTAGTCTACCTTTATAGTCACCCAGTTACGTTGTGACGTTTGGTATACCCAAAGCACTCCTACGGTATCCGGGAGTTACACGATCTCATGGTCTAAGGAAAAGATACTTGACATTGCAAAACTCTAGCAAAACGAACTACACGATCTTTATGCTATGTTTAGGATTGGGTCTTGTCCATCACATCATTCTCCTAATGATGTGATCTCGTTATCATTGACATCTTATGTCCATAGCCAGGAAACCATGACTATCTGTTGATCAACGAGCTAGTCAACTAGAGGCTTACTAGGGACATGTTGGTGTCTGTTATTCACACATGCATTACGATTTCCGGATAACACAATTATAGCATGAATAAAGACAATTACCATGAACAAGGAAATATAATAATAATGCTTTTATTATTGCCTCTAGGGCATATTTCCAACAGCAGCATCTTCGCTGTCAGATCCTCCTACTCCAGTATCCTCTCCGGGGAGTTTCCTCCCTTCTTCAGCGCGTGCATACTTGTCGGCCAGGGCGTATAGCTCGCTGACGTCTCTGATCCTGCTCATCGCCATCTCCTCCCGCATCCTGCGATTACGCACGTTCTAATGGAACGCGCTGATAACCGCGGCAGGGTGGGTGTCTGGGATGTTGCGCTGTACACGGCTGAATCTCTGGATATACTTGCGCAGGGGCTCTCCTTCCTTCTGGGCAAGCAGGTGGAGATCACTCTCTTGGCCATGTGGTTTGTGGCCGCCCGTAAAGGCCCCGACAAACTGATGGCACAAGTCCGCCCAAGAGGATATGGAGTTGTCCGGCAAGTGCATGAGCCAGGACCTGACTTCAGGCTTGAGCACCAGTGGGAAGTAGTTGGCAAGGACCTTGTCGTCTCGCCCCCCGGCAGCTTGCACCGCGATGGTGTAGATGATGAGGAACTCTGACGGGTGCGACTTGCCGTCGTACTTCTCCGGTACGTCTGGCTTGAAATGCTTCTGGCTGGGCCACTGGACTTGTCGCAGCTCACGGGTAAACGCAGGGCAACCTACCGCGTACGGCAAGTCGCCTGTTTCTCCGGGCGCGTGCATGTCAACAGAGGGCCCAGCGCGCAGGTCTGATTGACGCCGCGCTTCTCTTCGACGCTCGATGCGAGTACGAGCGTCTTCTTGCTGTCTTTCGTGGAGAACTTGGCGCTGATCGCGACGAGCTCGCGGATCTGATGACGCGGTGGAGTCGCTGTCGTGGTGGATCCGGCGAGTCGGCGATCTTGGCCTTCGAGCCGGAGAGTGCACAGTGGTTGCACCCTCCCCGGTCATGTGGCCACCGGCTCGCGCCTGACTGACTTGCCGCGGCTGCGATGTGCTGGGCTGCCATGGGTTGTCATCATTGGCAAAGCCGATGAGACTCTGGATAGTGGCCCTCCAGTCATCGATCTTTTCTGGCACTAGAGGGTAATCTAGGAGCAGTTGAGCTCGTGCCAAAGCTTCTGCCGGAGTGGCGGGCGGCGGCGGCGAACGGCGCGATGAACGGGATATGCTCGGACTTCTAACTACGTTAGAAGGAGCAATTTCTCGTCCAGGCGATCGTGCCCCACTCGCGCCAGCACGCTGGCGTGCATGCTGGTCTTGAGCACTCCGGGATCCGCCAACTTGATCTTGGCCCAGCAAACGTATGGTACCGTGAGTACCATGATGTTGCTGGTCCCGCGCCTCCTGAGATGGGCGCAGAGCGTGTACGGACGCCGAGGTCTTGGAGTGTGCTCGGTCGTTGTGGGAGCCGACCGCGCCGCCGATGTGCAGCGCAGTCTTGTCCTTGGACCTGGCAGCACCATGAGCCTCCTCGTCGGCGCCCGTTCTTCTGCCGGCGTCTCCCCCACCAGCCGTCCGCTCCGGCGACGGTGGGTGTGGCGCGGATGGAGCAGCTGCCTCCGAAATCTTCTTCCTCGGTGGCATGTTGATGAAGATGATGAAGATTCGGCTCGTGCGAACGCCGGACCAGATTCACACAGCCTCGACGCACCCCCTACCTGGCGCGCCAAAGATGTCGGGGGTGCTGATCCCACGGACACCTATGGGACCACGGCGGACCGAGGCCCCTTTCGGTTCGGCAGGGGGGCGGAGAGTGCACGAAGAGCAGATCGAGGCGAAACACACGAGCACGCGATCAGTTTACCCAGGTTCGGGCCGCACGGATGCGTAAAACCCTACTCCTACTTGTGGTTTGTATTGTGTTCTTGCTCGGAAGCGATGAATGCTACAGTACGCTCAAGTGGCTAGCGAGACCGAGCGTGAGAATGAATGTCCGACCCCCTCTACGTTGCACACGGGCCTCCTTTTATATGTCTAAGGGGTCACCGATAGGTGGCAAAGTAGATGAGGGTAAAAATGTAAAAAGGCATGCAGTTGGCACCGTCGCCTACAACAGTGCTATCATACCTAACCCTGACGGCAGGGGACAAAGGCATTAAATGCATGTCTGTGTCGCCTAGACGGTGCAGAAAGGGACCGCTAGGGACGCCATTGCTTGCCACGATGGCTATCTTGTCAGCGCCGCTTGCCACCGTGTACCTCTGGCTGCACAGTCTTCCGCCACGTACGCCTGGAAGGGTCCCAGAGCGACACGTTGGTGGATGTGCTGGAGCGCAGGTACGGGATGGAAGCTTGCCGCGGCTATTATCTTGTCGCCTCCAGGAGCTTATCGCTCATTGGGTCTTGCCGGGACGCATGGTGTGCTGCGGCAAGTTCCTTGAGATGCCTTAGTTGGCATCCCCGGCAAGCTCCTCTTGTCGGGGTCTTGTCTCCTTCCCGGCAAGCTCCTCTTGCCGGGGCCTTGTCTTCTTGGTTTTGATACTTTGTTCTTGAATGGCTCCAAAGGAACCACGGAGGATCTTGGCGGTCGCCCGGCAAGCCTTGCCGCGGGATGCTGCGACTGCCCGTGCACAAGTTCGGGATACTAAGGTACCCCTACTTTAGTACACCGACATATAGCTTCTCTTCATCAACCCCAGAATTGTAGCCATCAGGCTCCACTTCAAGGGGGACCCTACTGCTGTTGCCCACACTTGTCGAGCCACCACGTCGCCGTGCACCAACTGAACTGTTCTGGCTAGAGATGCCATTAGGTTCTCCCCGAGATGTTGCACCCGCCATCCTAGGTCCAAATGCCTGCTCAAGCACATCAACTTGCAGCCTCACATGAAAATTATCTTTCTCTTTATGCCTAACAAACATGGTAGCTAGCTCTTCATCATTACTAACTGTCACCCAATTCTTTTCCCCATCATAGTATTTGTATACCACTTCATCAAGCAAACCCCAAGGATATTGGCTACAAATTACCTTCCCAAATTGTCTGAAACTCCAATTACTAGCCATTGGCAACTGATAATCAAAACCTCCTTGGTATTTCTTCTTATCCTTTGCATCGAACATGTACCGGTCCCTTCTAATGTGCACCATGAAAGCAAACCGCAACTCCATCCTAACCGGCGAAAAACAGAGACGCAATCAGCACACTAATTGGGCAAACCTACTCGAATCGAGTGTTCAAACGCACAACTAAGCTCAATCTAAACAAGAGGCGATACTTACCCCTCGGGAACCCAGTCGTGGACGCGGCGGATCTCCGGCCCGATGGCTGCCTCGCCAAATACTCCGGGGTCGCCGCTGCTCACCATTTCACCCTAGGGTTCTTCCTCCTAGTTTAAATAGCTCCAGCAGCCCCCCACCTTTGAGCGCTCCGGCCGGGCGCACGGAAGGAGGCCGCGCCGCGGATCGAGCAGGTGGCGGGCGCCCCACCCGTGGCGTCGCAGGAAGGTGGTGGGCATCGCAGGTAGCCGTGGAGCATAGGCGCAGGGAGGTAGCGGCAGACCAGGCCGTGCAGCTGGTGGCAGGGCAGGTGCTGGCCGCGGCGCAGGTGGCGGCGGCGGCGGCGCAGGACAGCCAACCGGGCGGATGGGTTGCCAATGATTTGGGGATTTAGTTGCACGGGCCTACATGTCAGCTCCGGACCCACGTCCACGCGGTCCCACGTGTAAGCTCCGGACCCACAACCACTAACGCCAGCGGACGGAATGGACTCAAATATGGCCGTTTGGCCTCGTCATAGTTGCTGTGCTCGGACTAGGGGCAAAACTGAGGACAATTCGCATCTGAGGGCAAAACTGAGCACATGGACACCACTGAGGGCAAAAGGATAATTAACCCTATATATTAATGCTATGGTTGACTTTATCTTAATGAACATGTTAGTATTTGCAGATGCTTGCTAATAGTTCTAATCATAAATACATCAGGTATGGATTGTATGTTAGCACATGCATGTTCCACATATAAAACTGCAACGATGATAACCGGTCTAGTAACTTAGCAAATTGCCTAGGGTTGTATCAGTCTTTCACACTTTTCCACACTTGCTATTTGTATTATATTATACTTTTATTTAAACAACATCTAAATTTTATTTATTAATTATTAAATATCTTGCAAAATCCTATCCTTTTATACAGAAAGCATAGATTTATTTCTTGTTTCTAGGTAAATCAAATGTTTGATGTGCGTAAGGTTGTATTAGTGGCAGATAAGACCTAAGAGAATACCGATCATATCCTTAGCTCCTTGTGGGTTAGACACTCTATACTTACCACCTTCATCATTGAAAAGTGCTATGATAATTTCTTGCACTTGGGGATTATCATCTGACAAGCCATGTGGCAAGTTAACCGATGTTATGTAGGCCGCTTTTTGCAACAAAAAACACCCTAAAAATTATATAGTGCATTTTTGAATAATATTCTAATATAACTTTGCTCCTCACTAGAGGACCAACACTAGACGACATGTGGGCCCAAAGGTCATACCCAAACAAAAAAAGAAAAAAAGCATTTTGCGCTACTTGAGCCACCCCGTGAGAGGCGCATGTTATGAGCGTAGTGATGGGGAAGGGATACATATTACCTCCGCAACTGATATATATCGACTGTTTTTTCTTCGAGAAAACTTTCGACCTACTCATCACTGTCAAGTAGTACAAAGAACACTAGAAGTAAAAATTACATCTAGGTCCAAAGATCACCTAGGGACGACCACAAACACTCGAACGAGCTGAAGGCGTGCCGCCGTCATCACCCTCCCTCACTAGAGCCAGGAAACTATTGTTATAGTAGACAGTAAGGAAGACATCATGATAAGGCCCCACATGACCAGCGCATCAAAACAACAACCGCCTGCACTGAAGAAAAAGTGCAGATCGGGAGGATCCAACCTGCACACAAAGAGATGTAGACGAGCGAAGACCCAATCAAAGAGGACCCACCAACGAAAAATGCCGCCCGGATCCCATGAGATTCTTCGGAGACACACCTGCACACATACCTTCCAACGATGCTAAAATCGACGCTGGGATGGGTGCTAGACGCGGAGAATCTTATTCCATCTTAAAAAATCCTCTGCCACCTCGTCCTTTTGAGCCTGGCACAAACCCTTAAAAACACCAAAAAACAGAGCCCTCCAAAGGACCTTAGGAGACGAGGTGGACCAGCGATGGCGCCAACAAGAGGCAGGGAAACCCTAGCTGAGTGCCTTGATCACTGGACGCAGGAGTGATATGTATCGTCTGCTGCGATACATACCACTACGATCGCTCACGCATAGGGCATGGTCCGACCCATCAAGTTACAGAGCATTCGCCATTCTGGGAAGTTTTTGGAGTTTGTTAGTTGGTACTGGGAATTTTCCAGGCCGTTTATTAATTTTTTTCCTCTTGGTTTTTCATTTAACTTTTTTTCTGCATTTCTAGTATTTTCTCTTTTCATTTTATTTTTTTCCAAAATTTGCAATCATATCTTGAATTTACAAACTTTTTTGAATTTACGAACTTTGTTTGAAATATGCAAGCATTTTTCTAATTCATGAATGTTTCAAAATCATATATTTTTAATTTTTGACATTTTGTATATCATGATTTGTTCGAATTCATGAACTTTATTCAAATTTGTGAACATTCTCAAATTCATGAATGTTTTTCAATTCACTTTTTTAATTTTGTGACTTTTTTCAAAAATTCAAATATTTTTCAAATCCCTAGAATGTTTTTGAATTCATGAACATTTTTCTATATGAACATCTTTCTGGTTTGTGAAGTTTTCTTAATTCGCATTTTGTGAATTCCTAAACATTTTTCTAGTTCACACACTTTCATATAAATTGGTGATTTTTTCATATCACAAACTTTTTTGTTATTCGGGAACATTATTCAAGTTTGCAAACATTTTTCATTTCCTGCATTCTGAAAGAATTTTGGAATTTGTGAAAATTTAAGTGTTTATTTTTTGTTAAAGTTATGATTTTTTTCTCAAAATCCTGTTTAAAGCAAAAAAAAACTGGAAAAACGCTCTTTGAAAACCTGTTTGAGGGATCTAAGTATTTTTTTAGTCTAGTTTGAGGGATCTATGTGCTGCCCGCCCGCGCAAGATCTTTGGTCTTCCCCTAGAAGCAATGAAAAAATGTGGATCGCTTCTTATGTACTCGCTCAAAATTATTCTTCTCTATCTATAGTTCACGGCCTATTAGAAGTAGAAGGTGCTCTGATGCAATACTTATCGACAGAAAAATATTATAGTTAGGTTGATAATAGTCGAGTGACATTACTTCGTCGGTCCGAAATAAGGAATCTGTTAGAAATGTTTTGAAATGAATATTGTTCTCTTTTTGATCAGGGATTGCTATATGAAAAGAAGTGGAGTTTGAAAAAGTGAACAGAATGCTGAAACCGAAACTGGTAGAGGAATGAATTTTCAATAGCATAACTTGGGCTCCTAAAATATGGCGCCCTTGGGACAATCTATTTGATTGCAAGGTTTTGTTCCGAAGCAGAGAGGTCTGTCGTTCGTGCGGCTAACATGAACAGCACGAGGCGGCTAGCAGGCTGATCCATGGGGCCGAATCCGGCCCAGCCCGGCTGCGGCAGCATAGCCGCCCATAAATTCAGATCAAAATATGACTTGATCGAAAATGCGGCCTGATCTAAAAAAGTGTTTACTCCTCAAAAATAGAATCTAAAAAAGGTGTTTCATTCATGCGACCTGATCCTGATGCTATCGTCAACTTGGGACTTGGTTGCAAATCGGATGCGATCGTCCGATCGCGGGGGACGCGCCTAGTACCGTCATTGACCGGAAAGCAGAGAGGCCGATGCCCCAATTATAGTGCTACCAAAGACAATAGTACTACTCTAATCTAAGAGATCATGTATTATCGTGACTTAGAAAATCAGCACAGCCATGCATTCCCTATGGTCATCTAAATAAAAAAAAGTTGCATATCATCTGTTTTCACACACACACACACACACACACACACACACACACAGCACGCATATCTTTTTGGGAAATCAGGGAGAGATCCCACGTTTGAAGCATATCATCTGGGAATATAAATTTCCACTTGCTTCAGTACGGGCACCGGAAAGAATAGAGGTCTTATCGGATCGTGCTCCGTTGCTAACTGATTTTGGTCAAACCACTCCAAATTCTAACGGCCCACAATTTAAAATTCAAACTGGGATGGTTTGCTAGGGAAGGATTCTATGACTTGGTTAAGAAAGTTTGGGTGCGGCAACGCTGGGGTAGTACGCCCGTCCAACAATGGATTTATCATCACACCTTGCGACGATCAGTTTGTGGATTCGCTAAATGGTACTATCGATTGCCCGCCTTTTATGCGAGAAAGAGATCAAATGATACCAACGATCCAAGGCTCAGTTCTTTGTTCAAGGAGATGACAATATGGAATACTTTCATATGCTAGCCAATGGTAGACATAGAAAGACACATATATTTGCCCTAGACCAGGACGAGGGCTTTATCAAGGGGATGCCACGCTCAGAAATTTTATTACTAAACAATTCAAAGAT
This sequence comes from Triticum monococcum, assembly GCA_034509565.1. Classification (NCBI taxonomy): domain Eukaryota; kingdom Viridiplantae; phylum Streptophyta; class Magnoliopsida; order Poales; family Poaceae; genus Triticum; species Triticum monococcum. The sequence goes on along the minus strand of CM067847.1, from coordinate 5,155,393 downwards.
ATTTCGGACCTTCAGTTGAAAGTTCATTTTCACAGGACGAGTCTATTACTCATGACATACCTAAAGTCTCTGTGGTGGAAAATGAGTTTGTACCGCTCCATTCACCGAGGAAATGTCAAGTGTTTCAAATTGAACTCAACGGGCCAGACGGTTTTCCGGCCAAATTTATATTTTTTTTTCCTGGGACATGATTAAGGCAAACTTGTTCAGTTTTGTATCCAACTGCATACGGAAAACCTTGACATTGTCCGTTTAAACTTCATGAAAATTATTCTTCTACCCAAGACTAAGGACGCAAGTAGTAGTCACCAATATCAACCGATGTGCCTCCTAAATGTCAGCGCTTTAAAATCTTTACAAAGGTTGCAACCAGTTGAACGAGGTGTGGCTGACCATGTTGTTTGCCCCACTCAAATAACGTTCAAGCAGGGCCGTAACATACTCGATAGAGTTGTTCTGCTGCATCAAACCGTACATGAGCTTCACCGGAAAAGGTTGAGCGGATTCATCTTAAAAATTGGCTTCTTCAAACTCTCTGCATGAAGGGGTTATGGTCAAAATGGTCTTGATGTGTAGATAGTTTGGCCTTTGGCGGTAGTGTGACCATCAACAATGATGTTATTGGTAGTTCCCAGTAGAGTCTTCGCAAGGGGGACCTTTCATCCCCTATTTTGTTCAGCATTATCACAAATATGTTAGCAATTTTGTTTAAACGGGCTAAAGTGGCCGGTCAGAGTACCGGTGTTATTCCTCACTTGGGAGAATACATCTTGTACATTCTACAATACTAGATGATGCCACATGCGTTGCCACATGACATTTGTGGGAACATGAGAGATGATCGGCGCTCTTAGAGGACAAAATTTGATAGAAATAAAAAGGAAAACAAATTAATTGTACCACCGAAACTGAAGTGATGTTTTTCAAGTCTCTGAAATAAGATACTTTGAGAGCTCTCGCAAACCCCAACTATGAAGTGTATAGGCAATGTCATACTTAAATCATAATTTTCTTAAAACATTATTCTAAAAATTGAGGTTATATGCTATTTGATGGTCTAGTTTTAGAGTGAAACAATATTATAAATTCTGACATGACATGTCAACTAGTAGCTCTTAGAAAACTACCAATGGCAATTGCATTTTGTTAAGTAAAGAAAGTCAAGTATTATTTCCAGAAAAATTGATTAACCATTTCCAAAAGAAAGGGGATACATGTAAGCAACTATTGTTATCATTTCCATCTTTTCATGTACCATTACAACAATTATGCAAATGCCCTAATATTTGTTAAAAATAATCAAATGATCTCATTGCACTGCTCCAAGTCTCAACTTTTGGTACAATATATTACCGGAAGGGGAAGTAGGAGCAATTTTTATACATGAGAGTCTACATATGGTTGAAAGTTTTGAAGGTGAATATTCATCACCTTAAGCATATTGGGAAAGGAAAAAAAATCGAGTTTGTGAAGACACATATTTCCATTTGACTTTATCTAGTAAAAAGGCCGAGGCCTGATATGTCTTCAACATATCTATAATTTTTTTTTGTTTCATGCTATTATATTATCTATTTTGGATGTTTATATGCATTAATATGCTATTTTATATTATGTTTGGGACTTACTTATTAACCCAGAGCCCAATGCCAGTTTATGTTTTTTCCTTGTTTTTCAGTTTTACAGAAAAGGAATACCAAAGAGAGTCCAAACGGAATAAAACTTTCGCGATGATTTTTCTTGGACCATAAGACATCCACGGAGCTTGGAGAGGAAGTCAGACGAGTCCCGAGGGCTCCACAAGCTTCGGGACGCGCCCTAGGGGAGAGGGGGGGGCTGGCTTGTTGGCCCCACGGGACTCCTCCAACCCTAATTTTTGCTTCATAAATACGCAAATATTCCCCCAACATCAGGAGCGTCCACCAAAATACTTTTCCGCCGCTGTAACCTTCTGTACCCGTGAGATCCCATCTTGGGGCCTTTTTAGGCACCCTGCCGGAGGGGGATTCGATCACGAAGGGCTTCTACATCAACCATATTGCCCTTCCGATGAAGTGTGGCACTACTAGGAAAATGGTGTTTAACGACGATATATGTGGTCGTTAAAAGGCGTATTGTGGTTGTTAAAGGTCATTAACGACCACAATGTGCTGGTCGTAGTAGGCCCCGTCGTTAAAAGTATAACGACCACATTATGTGGTCGTTATACTTTTAACAACAGGATGGTGTGTCGTCGTCAATCCCATGGCAATAACGACCACAATTGTAGTATTAACGACCATATTCGTTATCGCAAATAATGTAATCATGGTGACCAAAGTATCATTACCGGTCACTCACTTCATGACTTTGATATCCTTCAGAATCACTTATATAACTTTTCCATTCTGCGACCACTTTATGCGGGATCCAACATTTGAATATTAACATCCACATTGATATATAGAAACAAAATAATCTGAATCGAAAGGATCACAGCCTCTTTTATTAATATAAATACCAAAATTCTGACATACAATTATTAAATTAAAATATGATTGAAGAAAATTGTGTCAAAAACACTCCTTATATGACCAATGTACTTGCTCGTATCTATTTGGAAAATGAGACAACTAGCGAAAATGATATTTATTAATCTTCAATCGTTGGACACCATCATTGTTTGAATGGATATCATTCTTCTTCGGTGAATACAATGCCTCCTAATGCTTCTATCTCTTACAGTGGGTCATCAGTCCTACAAAATGTTGAGTAGTTTATGAAAGACAGTCCTTGTAAATAAATTGGGACAAAGTATAAAAGCATATAAAATCAATGGATGGGAACAACTTACTTGATCATGTTGGCTTTCATGAGAACTACCAATCAAAGATCAACCAGGCATAAGACGCTACTTGCACCATGCAATTGAACCTTTTTCTTGGAGTACTTTTTCGCTTGCTTGGAAAGTTTAAGTTTGGAAACAAATTCTGCCTTACTTAATGTTGGTCCCCGCAAATCTCTTGCTCTAATTCGACCACCAAAGCCAGCTACACGATCGTGCTGCTTAGAAGAGTCACATTTCTGCATGAATTCATCATTCAAAAGACCAGGATTCAACTGAACTAGTGTCTTAATTTGTGCCTGAAGTGCCAACAGTAAGTTATTTGCATCAACTTCAATCTGTAAGTACGTATTATACACTTGCAATTCATCATAGAATTTATTGCATTTACATTAAATCTTACATGTCTGGCGGAGGCTGTAGAATCAGCAAAGGTTGTACCCTTCTTGTGAGTCTCAGAAAATTGTTTGTCCATAGTTGGTGGCTTGTTTTCCTTTCCTCCTATTCCAACAGAGGCAAGTAAGTACTATTAGTTGAAATGAAATGACCAGTAGAGTCGCACTGGGCTTATATTCTTGGAAATGAACAATGGCAAGTCCAAAATAGGTTTTCATAAAAAGAGAATGTCATAAGCACAACAGTACAGAAATTCGGATTATAATGTTGGAGCCTACAACCAAACTTACCCTAATTGAGTCAAATATGTTTGAGAGCTGCGCTAGTAATATTAGATTACAGATGATTCTACCAAAGTGACATAGAAAACTTTTGGACAGAGCATGTTGATTCAGTTCAAGCATGTTGCCATTTCGCAGTGCTCCTCTCGACAAAGTTGTCGTTTCAGTTACAGCTTATTCAGTTCAAGAAATGGGAAAAATGTTGCATGACGGATAAAAAACATGCACCTGATGCGTTTAATTCAGATGAAGTGCTTAATGATGTAATACAAAAAATTAATCTTATCAATTATGTTGAATAAAAGCTGCACTTTATAGTGTTCTTGCATTGTTGATCCATCTGATTGAACTTAACTATCTAGAACCCAGCATGTCAAGTTCTACCAAATTATATACATGAAATACTTGTGAGATGGTTAGAAATATTATGTAGTTAGCATCCTATTTTTTTAGATGAACAAAACGTATTGGGCAGAAACAAACACAAGGAAAAAAATGGGGATCAAGTATATAGCCTTGCAAAATCTGTTTTCATTTTTCTAAACAATCAAACAATTGAAGCAGCACAAAGTAATCTACAGGAAGACATGGAAACAGGTAACGACCATACTCTGCGTTCACTCTGAACTTCAAGTTTTCTCACACGGTGGGTGCCAGAGTGCCAGCGTTGGAGACCAAAACGAAAATGGTGGCTGCTCCCCTGGATGAATTCTTAGGTTCAATCCGTATTTGAGGACTCAAGCACTTGGCAGACATGGAGAGGTTTGTGGTGTAGCAATGTTGGGGTGAGCGGCACCTAAAAATGGTCAAAGGCTGGGAGCACACTGAGCGGAGATGTATGATAAGGAGCCGGCTGCATCAACGCCACGATCCAAACCAGCGAGCACCGCGCCAGGCAGGGGAAGGTCGACGCGATGGCAGGCTATGGCTGCAGCCGCCGACACCGAGATGAGCAGCACGCGCGGCCCACCCCACGAGACCCACCGCAGAGGATGCCGACGGGAACTTCGACCTCACCGACATCACCTCCAGCTCGGATCGGGATCAGCTGCTGCGCTCGAGGTCGGGAGGGAGATGCGAGATCAGAAGTGGGGGAGGAGTATGAGGAGGAGGCAGAGGCTGGATGGCCCGGCGGCGGCTGACGCCACGGCAGGAAGAGGGAGAGAGGCGGCGGGGAGAGATTTGCGAGGATAAGTAGATTATTTACTTTTTGTTAGTACGGAGTACTTATCCTTCCTTTTTCTTCGTCGTTTCATCATCAGATAATGACGCGCAAACAAAACAACGACCACCAGATCTATATTGTCGTGGTGGGGTGGGGGGGAGTCATGGGGCTAATTTGGAGGTAGGACTGAATCATAATACCAATAACAACCGAGAGTTTTCAATCGTTGGTCGTTATTGACCTAATCTTTAGTAGTATGGGTAGTTTACCATAGACCTATGGGTCCATAGCTAGTAGCTAGATGGCTTCTTCTCTCTCTATGATCTTCAATACAATATTCTCCTTGATGTTCTTGGAGTTCTATCAGATGTAATATTCTTTTGCGGTGTGTTTGTCGAGATCCGATGAATTGTGGATTTATAATCAGATTATCTATGAATATTATTTGAGTCTTTTCTGAATTCTTATATGCATGATTAAATATCTTTGTATTTCTCTTCGAATTATCAGTTTAGTTTGGTCAACTAGATTGGTTCTTTTTGCAACAGGAGAGGTGCTTAGTTTTGGGTTCAATCTTGCGGTGTCCTCACCCAGTGACAAAGTAGGGGTAGCGAGGCACGTATTGTATTTTTGCAATCAATGATAAAAAGATGGGGTTTTCATCATATTGCTTGAGTTTATCCCTCTACATCATGTCATCTTACTTAAAGCGTTACTCCGTTCTCTTGAACTTAATACTCTAGATGCAGGCAGGAGTCGGTCGATGTGTGGAGTAATAGTAGTAGATGCAGGAAGAAGTCAGTCTACTTGACACGGACGTGATGCCTATATTCATAATCATTTCCTTGGATATCGTCATAACTTTTCACTTTTCTATCAATTGTTCGACAGTAATTTGTTCACCCACTATATGTTTTCTTTCAAGAGAGAAGCCTCTAGTGAAACCTATGGCCCCCGGGTCTATTTTCCATCATATTTTTGAAGGAAATATGCCCTAAAGGCAATAATAAAGTTATTATTTATTTCCTTATATCATGATAAATGTTTATTATTCATGCTAGAATTGTATTAACCGGAAACATAATACATGTGTGAATACATAGACAAACAGAGTGTCACTAGTATGCCTCTACTTGACTAGCTCGTTAATCAAAGATGGTTATGTTTCCTAACCATGAACAAAGAGTTGTTATTTGATTAACGAGGTCACATCATTAGTTGAATGATCTGATTGACATGACCCATTCCATTAGCTTAGCACCCGATCGTTTAGTATGTTGCTATTGCTTTCTTCATGACTTATACATGTTCCTATAACTATGAGATTATGCAACTCCCGTTTGCCGGAGGAACACTTTGGGTACTACCAAACGTCACAACGTAACTGGGTGATTATAAAGGAGTACTACAGGTGGCTCCAAAGGTAGATGTTGGGTTGGCGTATTTTGAGATTAGGATTTGTCACTCCGATTGTCGGAGAGGTATCTCTAGGCCCTCTCAGTAATGCACATCACTTAAGCCTTGCAAGCATTGCAACTAATGAGTTAGTTGTGGGATGTTGTATTATGGAACGAGTAAAGAGACTTGCCGGTAACGAGATTGAACTAGGTATTGGATACCGACGATCGAATCTCGGGCAAGTAACATACCGATGACAAAGGGAACAACGTATGTTGTTATGCGGTCTGACCGATAAAGATCTTCGTAGAATATGTAGGAGCCAATATGGGCATCCAGGTCCCGCTATTGGTTATTGACCGGAGACGTGTCTCGGTCATGTCTACATTGTTCTCGAACCGTAGGGTCCGCACGCTTAAGGTTTCGATGACAGTTATATTATGAGTTTATGAGTTTTGATGTACCGAAGGAGTTCGGAGTCCCGGATGAGATCGAGGACATGACGAGGAGTCTCGAAATGGTCGAGACGTAAAGATTGATATATTGGAAGCCTATGTTTGGACATCGGAAGTGTTCCGGGTGAAATCGGGATTTTACCGGATTACCGGAACCCCCCGGGAGCCAAATGGGCCAACATGGGCCTTAGTGGAAAGGTGAGAGGGCAGCCCGCATAGGGCTGCGCCTCCCCCCTCTCCCTAGTCCTATTAGGACTAGGAGAAGGGGCCGGCCACCCTCTCTCTCTCTCCCCTTTAAGGAATCCTAGTTGGAATAGGATTGGAGGGGGGAGTCCTACTCCCGGTAGGAGTAGGACTCCTCCTGCGCCTCCCACCTTGGCCGGCCAGCCCCTCTCCTTGAAACCTTTATATACGGGGGCAGGGGGCACCTCTAGACACACAAGTTGATCCTTGAGATCGTTCCTTAGCCGTGTGCGGTGCCCCCTGCCACCAAATTCCACCTCGATCATACCGTTGTAGTGCTTAGGCGAAGCCCTGCGTCGGTAGTACATCAAGATCGTCACCACGCCGTCGTGCTGACGGAACTCCTCCTCGATGCTTTGCTGGATCAGAGCCCGAGGATCGTCATCGAGCTGAACGTGTGCTAAGAACTTGGAGGTGCCGGAGTAACGGTGCTTGGATCGGTCGGATCGGGAAGACGTACGACTACTTCCTCTACGTTGTGTGATCGCTTCCGCAGTCGGTCTGCGTTGGTACGTAGACAACACTCTCCCCTCTCGTTGCTATGCATCACCATGATCTTGCGTGTGCGTAGGAATTTTTTTGAAATTACTACGTTCCCCAACAGTGGCATCCGAGCCTAGGTTTTATGGTTTGATGTTATTTGCACGAGTAGAACACAAGTGAGTTGTGGGCGATACAAGTCATACTGCCTACCAGCATGTCATACTTTGGTTCGGCGGTATTGTTGGACGAGACGACCCAGACCAACCTTACGCGTACGCTTACGCGAGACCGGTTCCCTCGACGTGCTTTGCACATAGATGGCTTGCGGGCGACTGTCTCTCCAACTTTAGTTGAACCAAGTGTGGCTACGCCCGGTCCTTGAGAAGGTTAAAACGGAGTCTATTTGACGAACTATTGTTGTGGTTTTGATGCGTAGGTGAGATGAGTTCTTACTTAAGCCCGTAGGAGCCACGTAAAACTTGCAACAACAAAGTAGAGGACATCTAACTTGTTTTTGCAGGGCATGTTGTGATGTGATATGGTCAAGGCATGATGCTGATTTTATTGTATGAGATGATCATGTTTTGTAACCAAGTTATCAGCAACTGGCAGGAGCCATATGGTTGTCGCTTTATTGTATGCAATGCAATCGCGATGTAATGCTTTACTTTATTACTAAGCGGTAGTGATAGTCGTGGAAGCATAAGATTGGCGAGACGACAACGATGCTACGATGGAGATCAAGGTGTCGCGCCGGTGACGATGGTGATCATGACGGTGCTTCGGAGATGGAGATCACAAGCACAAGATGATGGCCATATCATATCACTTATATTGATTGCATGTGATGTTTATCTTTTATGCATCTTATCTTGCTTTGATTGACGGTAGCATTATAAGATGATCTCTCACTAAATTATCAAGAAGTGTTCTCCCTGAGTATGCACCGTTGCCAAAGTTCGTCGTGCCCAGACACCACGTGATGATTGGGTGTGATAAGCTCTACGTCCAAATACAACGGGTGCAAAACAGTTGCACACGCAGAATACTCAGGTTATACTTGACGAGCCAAGCATATACAGATATGGCCTCGGAACACGGAGACCGAAAGGTCGAGCGTGAATCATATAGTAGATATGATCAACATAATGATGTTCACCATTGAAAACTACTCCATCTCACGTGATGATCGGTTATGGTTTAGTTGATTTGGATCACGTGATCACTTAGAGGATTAGAGGGATATCTATCGAAGTGGGAGTTCTTAAGTAATATGATTAATTGAACTTAAATTTATCATGAACTTAGTCCTGGTAGTATTTTGCAAATTATGTTGTAGATCAATAGCTCGCGTTGTTGCTTCCCTGTGTTTATTTTGATATGTTCCTAGAGAAAATTGTGTTGAAAGATGTTAGTAGCAATGATGCGGATTGGATCCGTGATCTGAGGTTTATCCTCATTGCTGCACAGAAGAATTATGTCCTTGATGCACCGCTAGGTGACAGACCTATTGCAGGAGCAGATGCAGACGTTATGAACGTTTGGCTAGCTCAATATGATGACTACTTGATAGTTTAGTGCACCATGCTTAAAAGTTTAGAATCGGGACTTCAAAGACGTTTTGAACGTCATGGACCATATGAGATGTTCCAGGAGTTGAAGTTAATATTTCAAGCAAATACCCGAGTTGAGAGATATGATGTCTCCAACAAGTTCTATAGCTAAAAGATGGAGGAGAATCGCTCAACTAGTGAGCATGTGCTCAGATTGTCTGGGTACTACAATCGCTTGAATCAAGTGGGAGTTAATCTTCCAGATAAGATAGTGATTGACAGAATTCTCTAGTCACCATCACCAAGTTAGTAGAACTTCGTGATGAACTATAATATGCAAGGGATAACGGAAACAACTCCCAAGCTCTTCGTGATGCTGAAATCAACAAAGGTAGAAATCAAGAAAAACATCAAGTGTTGATGGTTGACAAGATCACTAGTTTCAAGAAAAGGGCAAAGGGAAGAAGGGGAACTTCAAGAAGAATGGCAAGCAAGTTGCTGCTCAAGTGAAGAAGCCCAAGTCTGGTCCTAAGCCTGAGACTAAGTGCTTCTACTGCAAAGGGACTGGTCACTGGAAGCGGAACTGCCCCAAGTATTTGGCGGATAAGAAGGATGGCAAAGTGAACAAAAGTATATTTGATATACATGTTAATGATGTGTACTTTACTAGTGTTTATAGCAAACCCTTAGTATTTGATACTAGTTCAGTTGCTAAGATTAGTAACTCGAAACGGGAGTTGCAGAATGAACAGAGACTAGTTAAGGGTGAAGTGACAATGTGTGTTGGAAGTGGTTCCAAGATTGATATGATCATCATTGCACACTCCCTATACGTTCGGGATTAGTGTTGAACCTAAATAAGTGTTATTTGGTGTTTGCGTTGAGCATGAATATGATTTGATCATGTTTATTGTAATACGGTTATTCATTTAAGTAAAAGAATAAATTGTTGTTCTGTTTACATGAATAAAACCTTATATGGTTACACACCCAATGAAAATAGTTCATTGGATCTCGATCTTAATAATACACATATTCATAATATTGAAACCAAAAGATGCGAAGTTAATAATGATAGTGCAACTTATTTGTGGCACTGCCGTTTAGGTCATATTGGTGTAAAGCGCATGAAGAAACTCCATGCTGATGGGCTTTTGGAATCACTTGATTATGAATCAGTTGATGCTTGCGAACCATGCCTTATGGGCAAGATGACTAAAACGCCGTTCTCCGGAACAATGAAGCAAGCAACAGATTTGTTGAAAATCATACATACTGATGTATGTGGTCCGATGAATATTAAGGCTTGCGACAGGTATCATTATTTTCTGATCTTCACAGATGATTTGAGCAGATATGAGTATATCTACTTGATGAAACATAAGTCTGAAACATTTGAAAAGTTCAAAGAATTTCAGAGTGAAGTGAAAAATCATCGTGACAAGAAAATAAAAGTTTCTACGATATGATCGCAGAGGTAAAATATTTGAGTTATGAGTTTGGTCTTCAGTTAAAACAATGTGAAATAGTTTCACTACTCACGCCACCAGGAACACCACAGCATAATGGTGTGTCCGAACGTCATAACCGTACTTTATTGGATATAGTGCAATCTATGATGTATCTTACCGATCTACCACTATCGTTTTGGGGTTATGCATTAGAGACAGCTGCATTCACGTTAAATATGGCACCATCTAAATCCGTTGAGACGACACCGTGTGAACTATGGTTTGGCAAGAAACCTAAGCTGTCGTTTCTTAAAGTTTGGGGTTGCGATGCTTATATGACAAAGTTTCATCCTGATAAGCTCAAACTCAAATCGGAGAAGTGCGTCTTCATAGGATATCCAAAGGAAACTATTGGATACACCTTCTATCACAGATCCGAAGGCAAGACTTTTTGTTGCTAAAATTCAGAAACTTTCTGGAGAAGGAGTTTCTCTCGAAAGAAGTGAGTGGGAGGAAAGTAGAACTTGATGAGGTAACTGTACCTGCTCCCATATTGGAAAGTAGTACATCACAGAAAAATGTTTTTGTGACACCTACACCAGTTAGTGAGGAAGCTAATGATGATGATCATGAAACTTCAGAACAAGATACTACTGAACCTCATAGATCAACCAGAGTAAGATCCGCGCCAGAGTGGTACGGTAATCCTGTTCTGGAAGTCATGCTACTAGATCATGATGAACCTACGAACTATGAAGAAGCGATGGTGAGCCCAAATTCCGCAAAGTGGCTTGAAGCCATGAAATCTGAGATATGATCCATGTATGAGAACAAAGTATGGACTTTGGTTGACTTGCACGATGATCGGCAAGCCATAGAAAATAAATGGATCTTCAAGAGGAAGATGGACGCTGATAGTAGTGTTACTATCTACAAAGCTAGAATGTCGCAAAAAGGTTTTCGACAAGTTCAAGGTGTTGACTATGATGAGATTTTCTCACTCGTATCTATGCTTAAGTCTGTCCGAATCATGTTAGCAATTGCCGCATTTCATGAAATCTGGTAAATGGATAAACAAAACTGCATTCCTTAATGGATTTACTAAAGAAGAGTTGTATATGATGCAACCAGAAGGTTTTGTCAATCCGAAAGGTGCTAACAAAATGTGCAAGCTCCAGCGATCCATCTGTGGACTGGTGCAAGCATCTCGGAGTTGGAATATACGCTTTGATGAGTTGATCAAAGCATATAGTTTTATACAGACTTGCGGTGAAGCCTGTATTTACAAGAAAGTGAGTGGGAGCACTACAGCATTTCTGATAAGTATATGTGAATGACATATTGTTGATCGGAAATAATGTAGAATTATTCTGTAAAGCATAAAGGAGTGTTTGAAAGGAGTTTTTCAAAGAAAGACTTCGGTGAAGCTGCTTACATATTAAGCTCCAAGATCTATAGAGATAGATCAAAACGCTTGATAAGTTTTTTCAATAAGTACATACCTTGACAAGATTTTGAAGTAGTTCAAAATGGAGCAGTCAAAGAAAGAGTTCTTGCCTGTATTACAAGGTGTGAAGTTGAGTAAGACTCAAAGCCCGACCACGGCAGAAGATAGAAAGAGAATGAAAGTCATTCCCTATGCCTTGGCCATAGGTTCTATAAAGTATGTCATGCTGTATACCAGATCTATTGTATACCCTGCACTGATTTAGCAAGGGAGTACAATAGTGATCTAGGAGTAGATCACTGGACAGCGGTCAGAATAATCCTTAGTGAAATAAGGATATGTTTCTCGATTATGGACGTGACGAAAAGGTTCGTCGTAAAGGGTTACGTCGATGCAAGTTTTTGACACTGATCCAGATGATTCTAAGTCTCAATCTGGATACATATTGAAAGTGGGAGCAATTAGCTAGAGTAGCTCCGTGTAGAGCATTGTAGACATAGAACTTGCAAAATACTTACGGATCTGAATGTGACAGACCCGTTGACTAAAATTATCTCACAAGCAAAACATGATCACACCTTAGTACTCTTTGGGTGTTAATCACATAGATATGTGAACTAGATTACTGACTCTAGTAAACCCTTTGAGTGTTGGTCACATGACGATGTGAACTATGGGTGTTAATCACATGGTGATGTGAACTATTGCTGTTAAATCACATGGCGATGTGAGCTAGATTATTGACTCTAGTGCAAGTGGGAGACTGAAGGAAATATGCCCTAGAGGCAATAATAAAGTTATTATTTATTTCCTTATATCATGATAAATGTTTATTATTCATGCTAGAATTGTATTAACCGGAAACATAATACATGTGTGAATACATAGACAAACAGAGTGTCACTAGTATGCCTCTACTTGACTACCTCGTTAATCAAAGATGGTTATGTTTCCTAACCATGAACAAAGAGTTGTTATTTGATTAACGAGGTCACATCATTAGTTGAATGATCTGATTGACATGACCCATTCCATTAGCTTAGCACCCGATCGTTTAGTATGTTGCTATTGCTTTCTTCATGACTTATACATGTTCCTATAACTATGAGATTATGCAACTCCCGTTTGCCGGAGGAACACTTTGGGTACTACCAAACGTCACAACGTAACTGGGTGATTATAAAGGAGTACTACAGGTGGCTCCAAAGGTAGATGTTGGGTTGACGTATTTCGAGATTAGGATTTGTCACTCCGATTGTCGGAGAGGTATCTCTGGGCCCTCTCGGTAATGCACATCACTTAAGCCTTGCAAGCATTGCAACTAATGAGTTAGTTGTGGGATGTTGTATTACGGAACGAGTAAAGAGACTTGCCGGTAACGAGATTGAACTAGGTATTGGATACCGACGATCGAATCTCGGGCAAGTAACATACCGATGACAAAGGGAACAACGTATGTTGTTATGCGGTCTGGCCGATAAAGATCTTCGTAGAATATGTAGGAGCCAATATGGGCATCCAGGTCCCGCTATTGGTTATTGACCGGAGATGTGTCTCGGTCATGTCTACATTGTTCTCGAACCGTAGGGTCCGCACGCTTAAGGTTTCGATGACAGTTATATTATGAGTTTATGAGTTTTGATGTACCGAAGGAGTTCGGAGTCCCGGATGAGATCGGGGACATGACGAGGAGTCTCGAAATGGCCGAGACGTAAAGATTGATATATTGGAAGCCTATGTTTGGACATCGGAAGTGTTCCGGGTGAAATCGGGATTTTACCGGATTACCGGGAGGGTTACCGGAACCCCCCGGGAGCCAAATGGGCCAACATGGGCCTTAGTGGAAAGGTGAGAGGGCAGCCCACATAGGGCTGCGCCTCCCCCCCTCTCCCTAGTCCTATTAGGACTAGGAGAAGGGGCCGGCCACCCTCTCTCTCTCCCCTTTAAGGAATCCTAGTTGGAATAGGATTGGAGGGGGGAGTCCTACTCCCGGTAGGAGTAGGACTCCTCCTGCGCCTCCCACCTTGGCCGGCCAGCCCCTCCCCTTGAAACCTTTATATACGGGGGCAGGGGGCACCTCTAGACACACAAGTTGATCCTTGAGATCGTTCCTTAGCCGTGTGCAGTGCCCCCTGCCACCAAATTCCACCTCGATCATACCGTTGTAGTGCTTAGGCGAAGCCCTGCGTCGGTAGTACATCAAGATCGTCACCACGCCGTCGTGCTGATGGAACTCCTCCTCGACGCTTTGCTGGATCGGAGCCCGAGGATCGTCATCGAGCTGAACGTGTGCTAAGAACTCGGAGGTGCCGGAGTAACGGTGCTTGGATCGGTCGGATCGGGAAGACGTACGACTACTTCCTCTACGTTGTGTGATCGCTTCCGCAGTCGGTCTGCGTTGGTACGTAGACAACACTCTCCCCTCTCGTTGCTATGCATCACCATGATCTTGCGTGTGCGTAGGAAAAATTTTGAAATTACTACGTTCCCCAACAATTTTTTCATATCTGTAAAACCAAAATCCAAAAATACCTTGCTGCAATTTATTTTTTTACTTTGTTTTACATTTAGTAATCTTTTATATCTATCACTATTAGATCTCATCCTTGCAAGTGACCGTGAAGGGATTGACAACCCCTTTTATCACGTTGGGTGCAAGTGTTTGATTGTTTGTGCAGGTGCATAGACTGGAGACTTGCGTGTACCTGCTACTGGATTGATACCTTGGTTCTCAAACTAAGGGAAATACTTATCTCTACTTCGCTGCATCACCATTTCCTCTTCTAGGGAAAAACCAACGCAAGCTCAAGAAGTAGCAAGGCCCATGTGTTGGGAACGACGGACCGAAGGGCCAAGAGTGAGGCTGAGAAGTTTCAAAAACTACTCAGAGGAGAGGAGATGAAATTGGCTCTCAGAGCAAAGGTTAGGCAAGTAATTCAGGGTGACAATAATACCCAGCTTTTTCATTTGATTGCCAATGGGAAACATAGGAAGAAGAGAAGTATTCAGTTGGAGCAAGATGAAGGTACAATTTTAGGGCACGAGAACTTAAAGTTGTACATTACTGAATACTATAAAACTTTTTGGGCCACCTAAGCAGAATCATGTGATGCTCGATGAGTAGATGATTGGTGATTTTCCACAGCTGGGGTTGGATGAAAATGATATGTTGTCCGCCCCATTCACCGAGAAGGCGGTTTTTGAGGCTATTGCACAAATGAAAACCAACAAAGTGCTAGGTCTGGATGGCTTCCCGGCGGAATTTTACAAGCATTGTTGGAAATTATCAAAGGAGGCCTTTTACCAGTGTTCCATGATTTGTATAATGGCAGGTAAATCTACTCCACCTCGACTTTGGGACGATAACGTTGTTGCCAAAGATACATGAGGTGGTTCGCATCAAGCAGTTCAGATCCAATATGTCTACTTAATGTGACCTTTAAGATTTTTTTACAAAGATTGGGACAAATAGGCTCACACGGATTGCGCATTCTGTGGTGCAACCAACCCAGACAACCTTCATGCCAGGATGACATATCCGAGACGGTGTTGTCGTTCTACATGAAATGCTACACGAAATCCTCTCAAAGAAACTAGACGGTTTGGTCTTTAAGGTGGATTTTGAGAAGCCATGTGATAAAGTCAAATGGCCATTTTTACAACAAGCCTTACATATGAAGGGTTTTAGTGAGGCCTGGATGAAGCGGGTCGAATCCTTTGTGTCGAAAGGTAATGTTGGGATGAAATTTAATGATGACATTGGTTGTTATTTTCCAACTAAAAAGGGTTTGAGACAAGGAGATCCTATGTCTCCTATCCTGTTTAATATTGTCGCGGACATGCTGGCAGTCCTGATTGGTAGAGCCAAAGAGGATGGTCAAGTTGGTGGGCTCATACCTCACCTACTAGACGGTGGGGTGTCCATTCTACATTATGCAGATGACACTATAATTTTCATGGAACATGACATGGCAAAGTCTAGGAACATGAAGTTGGTTTTATGTCTCTTTGAACAACTGTCTAGTTTAAAAATCAACTTTAATAAAAGTGAATAATTTTGCTTCGGATGCGCCAAAGAAGAACATGATAATTATATATAGTTGTTCAGTTGTGAGTTGGGGGCACTCCCATTTAGGTATATGGGAATTCCAATTCATCATCAAAAGCTCACCAACAAACAATGGAAGTGGATAGAAGATCGAATGGAGAAAAAGCTTAGTTGCTGGAAGGGAAAACTTATGTCTTATGGAGGTCGACTCATATACTCATAAATTCCATACTTAGAAGCAAGTCGACGTTCCTGTTGTCTTTCTTTGAAGAGCCTGTGAGGGTACGAAAAAGACTAGACTTCTATCGATCATATTTCTTTTGGTAGAGCGATGAGACTAAATCCAAATATAGGTTGGCAAAGTGGGATATAATTTGCAGACCAAGGGATCAAGGGGGTTTAACATAGAAAATCTTGAGGTTAAGAACAAATGCTTACTTAGTAAATGGCTTTACAGACTTTCTGTTGAGGATGATAGAATCTGGATACAGCTGTTACGTAACAAGTATCTCCACTCGAAGAAACTGGCCCAAGTGATGGCCCAACTGATGGACTCGCCATTCTGGAAGGGCCTCATGAGGACGAAGGTAGCCTTTTTCAATAGGACCAAATTCAGTGTCGGGAACAGAAATAGAACTAAGTTCTGGGAAGATACATGGTTAGGTGACATGTCGTTGGCAGTCCAGTATCCTACCCTTTACCATATTGTACAAAGAAAAGAGGCTTTCGTTGATACAATTCTAGGCTCAATTCCCTTAAACATTCAGTTCAGACGATACTGGTAGGAGACAAATGTGATAGATGGTTACATCTTGTGCATAGGTTGATGCATATCAACCTGTTTGATGAACCAAATACACTTCACTGGAAACTTTCGGCCATCAAGAGTATTCTTAGTGAACTCTATGTATACAGATCTGATAAACATTGGTCCAATTCTAAAGTCTATACACATTTGGAAAATTAAGGTTCCCCTCAAGATAATTTTTTATGTTGTTTGTGCACAAACAGGTGATACTCACTAAAGATAACCTAGCAAAGTGTAATTGGGTGCGTAGTAAACGATATAGTTTTTGCGATAGGGATGAATCAATCCAACATCTGTTCATTATTTGTCCTCTGGCAAGGCTACTATGGCGTATGGTGCAGGTAGCTTTTTGTTGGAAATATGCCCTAGAAGCAATAATAAATAAGTTATTATTATATTTCCTTGTTCATGATAATCGTTTATTATCCATGCTATAATTGTATTGATAGGAAACTCAGATACATGTGTGGATACATAGACAACACCATGTCCCTAGTAAGCCTCTAGTTGACTAGCTCGTTGATCAATAGATGGTTACGGTTTCCTGACCATGGACATTGGATGTCGTTGATAACAGGATCACATCATTTGGAGAATGATGTGATGGACAAGACCCAATCCTAAGCATAGCACTAGATCGTGTAGTTCGTATGCTAAAGCTTTTCTAATGTCAAGTATCATTTCCTTAGACCATGAGATTGGGCAACTCCCGGATACCGTAGGAATGCTTTGGGTGTGCCAAACGTCATAACGTAACTGGGTGACTATAAAGGTGCACTACGGGTATCTCTGAAAGTGTCTGTTGGGTTGGCACGAATCGAGACTGGGATTTGTCACTCCGTGTGACGGAGAGGTATCTCTGGGCCCACTCGGTAGGACATCATCATAATGTGCACAATGTGGTCAAGGAGTTGATCACGGGATGATGTGTTACAGAACGAGTAAAGAGACTTGCCGGTAACGAGATTGAACAAGGTATCGGGATACCGACGATCGAATCTCGGGCAAGTATCGTACCGATAGACAAAGGGAATTGTATACGGGATTGATTAAGTCCTTGACATCGTGGTTCATCCGATGAGATCATCGTGGAACATGTGGGAGCCAACATGGGTATCCAGATCCCGCTGTTGGTTATTGACCGGAGAACGTCTCGGTTATGTCTGCATGGTTCCCGAACCCATAGGGTCTACACACTTAAGGTTCGATGACACTAGGGTTATAAAGGAAGTTTGCATGTGGTTACCGAATGTTGTTCGGAGTCCCGGATGAGATCCCGGACGTCACGAGGAGTTCTGCAATGGTCCGGAGGTAAAGATTTATATATGGGAAGTCCTGTTTTGGTCACCGGAAAAGTTTCAGGGTTTATCGGTAACGTACCGGGACCACCGGGAGGGTCCCGGGGGTCCACCAAGTGGGGCCACCAGTCCCGGAGGCTTGCGTGGGCCAAGAGTGGTGAGGGACCAGCCCCTGAGTGGGCTGGTGCGCCTCCCACAAGGCCCAAGGCGCAGCAAAGGAGGAGAAGGGGAAACCCTAGGCTTAGATGGGCCCTAAGGCCCACCCTAGGGGGCGCCCCCCTCTCCCCCTCTTGGCCGCCACCCCAAGACCCATCTAGGGCTACCGCCCCTCTAGGGTTGGGAACCCTAGAGGGGGCGCACCCTCCTCCCCTTCCCCTATATATATGAGGCCTAGGGGCTGCCCAATACACGCGATCTGATCTCTCCCTGTTGGTGCAGCCCTCCCTCTCTTTCTCCTCGTCTCTTGCGGTGCTTGGCGAAGCCCTGCTGGAGTACCACGCTCCTCCACCATCACCACGCCATTGTGCTGCTGCTGGATGGAGTCTTCCTCAACCTCTCCCTCTCTCCTTGCTGGATCAAGGCATGGGAGACGTCACCGGGCTGTATGTGTGTTGAACGCGGAGGTGCCGTCCGTTCGGCACTAGGATCTCCGGTGATTTGGATCACGACGAGTACGACTCCTTCAACCCCGTTCTCTTGAACGCTTCCGCTTAGCGATCTACAAGGGTATGTAGATGCACTCTCCTTCCCCTCGTTGCTGGTCTCTCCATAGATAGATCTTGGTGATACGTAGGAAAATTTTGAATTTCTGCTACGTTCCCCAACAGTGGTATCAGAACCAGGTTTATTGCGTAGATTCTATGCACGAGTAGAACACAAAGTAGTTGTGGGCGTTGATCTTATTCAATATGCTTACCGTTACTAGTCCAATCTTGTTTCGACGGCATTGTGGGATGAAGCGGCCCGGACCAACCTTACGTGTACGCTTACGTGAGACCGGTTCCACCGACTAACATGCACTAGTTGCATAAGGTGGCTGGCGGGTGTCTGTCTCTCCCACTTTAGTCGAAACGGATTCGATGAAAAGGGTCCTTATGAAGGGTAAATAGAAATTGGCATATCACATTGTGGTTTTGCGTAGGTAAGAAACGTTCTTGCTAGAAACCCATAGCAGCCACGTAAAACATGCAAACAACAATTAGAGGACGTCTAACTTGTTTTTGCAGGGTATGCCATGTGATGTGATATGGCCAAAAGGATGTGATGAATGATATATGTGATGTATGAGATTGATCATGTTCTTGTAATAGGAATCACGACTTGCATGTCGATGAGTATGACAACCGGCAGGAGCCATAGGAGTTGTCTTTATTTATTGTATGACCTGCGTGTCATTGAACAACGCCATGTAATTACTTTATTTTATTGCTAATCGTTAGCTGTATTAGTAGAAGTAATAGTTGGCGAGCAACTTCATGGAGACACGATGATGGAGATCATGGTGTCATGCCGGTGACAAGATGATCATGGAGCCCCAAGATGGAGATCAAAGGAGCTATATGATATTGGCCATATCATGTCACTATTATTTGATTGCATGTGATGTTTATCATGTTTATACATCTTATTTTCTTAGAATGACGGTAGTAAATAAGATGATCCCTCGTTAAAATTTCAAGAAAGTGTTCCCCCTAACTGTGCACCGTTGCGACAGTTCGTGTTTCGAAGTACTACGTGATGATCGGGTGTTAGATTCTTACGTTCACATACAACGGGTGTAAGCCAGATTTACACACGCGAAACACAGAAGACCGAAAGGTCGAACATGAGTCGTATAGAAGATGCGATCAACATGAAGATGTTCACCGATGTTGACTAGTCCATCTCACGTGATGATCGGACACGGCCTAGTTGACTCGGATCATGTAATCACTTAGATGACTAGAGGGATGTCTATCTGAGTGGGAGTTCATAAGATGAACTTGTTTATCCTGAACATAGTCAAAAGGATTTTGCAAATTATGTCGTAGCTCGCGCTTTAGTTCTACTGTTTAGATATATTCCTAGAGAAAATTTAGTTGAAAGTTGATAGTAGCAATTGTGCGGACTAGGTCCGTAAACTGAGGATTGTCCTCATTGCTTCATAGAAGGCTTATGTCCTTAATGCACCGCTCAGTGTGCTGAACCTCGAACGTCGTCTGTGGATGTTGCGAACATCTGACATACACATTTTGATAACTACGTGATAGTTCAGTTAAACGGTTTAGAGTTGAGGCACCGAAGACGTTTTTGAAACGTCGCGAAACATATGAGATGTTTCGAGGGCTGAAATTGGGATTTCAGGCTCGTGCCCACGTCAAGAGGTATAAGACCTCCGACGATTTTCTTAGCCTGCAAACTAAGGGAGAAAAGTTCAATTGTTGAGCTTGTGCTCAGATTGTCTGAGTACAACAATTATTTGAATCGAGTGGGAGTTAATCTTCCAGATGAGATAGTGATGTTTCTCCGAAGTCATTGCCACCAAGCTGCTAGAGCTTCGTGATGAACTATAATATATCAGGGACATATATGATGATCCTTGAGATATTCGCGATGTTTGACACCACAAAAGTAGAAATCAAGAAGGAGCATCAATTGTTGATGGTTGGTGAAACCACTAGTTTCAAGAAGGGCAAGGGCAAGAAGGGATACTTCATGAAACGGCAATTCAGCTGCTGCTCTAGTGAAGAAACCCAAGGTTGAACCCAAACCCGAGACTAAGTGCTTTTGTAATAAGGGGAACAGCCACTGGAGCAGAATTACCCTAGATACTTGGTAGATGAGAAGGCTGGCAAGGTCGATAGAAGTATATTGGATATACATTGTGTTGATGTGTACTTTACTAGTACTCCTAGTAGCACCAGGGTATTAGATACCGGTTTGGTTGCTAAGTGTTAGTAACTCGAAATAAAAGCTACGGAATAAACGGAGACTAGCTAAAAGTAAGCTGACGATATGTGTTGGAAGTGTTTCCAATGTTGATCTGATCAAGCATCGCACGCTCCCTCTACCATCGAGATTGGTGTTAAACTTAAATAATTGTTATTTGGTGTTTGTGTTGAGCATAGACATGATTGGATTATGTCTATCGCAATACGGTTATTCATTTAAGGAGAATAATGGTTACTCTGTTTATTTGAATAATACCTTTAATGGTCTTGCACCTAAAATGAATGGTTTATTGAATCTCGATCGTAGTGATACACATGATCATGCCAAAAGATATAAGATAGTAATGATAGTACGACCTACTTGTGGCACTGGCACTTAAGTCATATCGGTATTAAACGCATGAAGAAGCTCCATGTTGATGGATCTTTGGACTCACTCGTTTTTGAAAAGTTTGAGGCATGCGAACCATGTCTATTGGTGTATATGCATGAAGAAACTCCATGCAAATTGGACCGTTTGGACTCACTTGATTTTGAATCACTTGAGACATGCAAATCATACCACATGGGCATGATGACTGAAAGCCTCGGTTTCAGTAAAATGGAACAAGAAAGCAACTTGTTGGAAGTAATACATTTTTGATGTGTGCAGTCCAATGAGTGCTGAGGCGTGTAGTGGATATCGTTATGGTCTTACTTCACAGATGATTTGAGTAGATGTTGAGTATATTTACTTGATGAATCACGAGTCTGAATTATTGAAAGGTTCAAGTAATTTCAAGGTGAAGTTGAAAGATCGTCGTGAGAAGAGGATAAAATATCTATGATATGATCATAGAGATGAATATCTGAATTACGAGTTTGGCACAGAATTAAGACATTGTGGAAATTGTTTCACAACTAATACAGCCTGGAACACCATAGTGTGATGGTGTGTCCGAACATCATAACTGCACCCTATTGGATATGATGCATACCATGATGTCTCTTATCGAATTACCATGATAGTTTATGGGTTAGGCATTAGAGACAACCACATTCACTTTAAATAGGGCACCACGTAATTCCGATGAGATGACACCGTATGAACTATGGTTTAGAGAAACCTAAGCTGTCATTTCTTAAAAGTTTGGGGCTGCGACGCTTATGTGAAAAGTTTCAGGTTGATAAGCTCGAACCCGAAGCGGATAAATGCATCTTCATAAGACACCCAAAACAGTTCGGTATACCTCCTGTCTCAGATCTGAAAGCAATAAGGGATTGTTTCTAGAATCGGGTCCTTTCTCGAGGAAAAGTTTCTCTCGAAAGAATTGAGTGGGAGGATGGTGGAGACTTGATGAGGTTATTTAACCGTCTCTTCAACTAGTGCGTGGCAGGGCACAGGAAGTTGTTCCCGTGGCACCTACACCAATTGAAGTGGAAGCTTATGATAGTGATCATGAAACTTCAGATCAAGTCACTACCAAACCTCGTGGGATGACAAGGATGCGTGCTACTTCAGAGTGGCACGTAATCCTGTCTTGGAAGTCATGTTGCTAGACAACAATGAACCTATGAGCTATGGAGAAGCGATGGTGGGCCCGGATTCCGATAAATGGCTCGAGGCCATATAATCCAAGAGAGGATCCATATATGAAAACAAAGTGTAGACTTTGGAAGAACTACTTGATGGTCGTAAGGCTGTTAGGTACATATGGATTTTAAAAGGAAGACGAACAATGATGGTAAGTATCACCATTAAGAAAGCTCGGCTGTCGTTAAGATGTTTTCCGACAAGTTCAAGGAGTTGACTACGATGAGACTTTCTCACTCGTAGCGATGCTAAGAGTCTGTTGGAATTATATTAGCGATTACTGCATTATTTATGAAATCTTGCAGATAGGATGTCAAAACATTGTTTCCTCGACGATTTTCTTGAGGAAAGGTTGTATGTGATACAATCGGAAGGTTTTGTCAATCCTGAAAGATGCTAACAAGTGTGTAAAGCTCCAGCTATCCTTCTAAGGACTGGAGTAAGCATCTCGGAGTTGGAATGTATGCTTTGATGAGATGATCAAAGATTTTGGTGTATACAAAGTTTATGAGAAACTTGTATTTCCAAAGAAGTGAGTGGGAGCACTATAGAATTTCTGATAAGTATATGTTGTTGACATATTGTTGATCAGAAGTGACGTAGAATTTCTAGAAACCATATAGGGTTATTTGGAAAGTGTTTTTCAGTGGAAAGCCTGGATTAAGCTACTTGAGCATTGAGCATCAAGATCTATAAGGATAGATCAAAACGCTTAATGGAACTATCAAATGAGCACATACCTTGACAAGATTTTGAAGGAGTTCAAAATGGGTCGGCAAAGAAGGAGTTCTTGGCTGTGTTATAAGGTGTGAACATTGAGTAAGACTCGAAACCTGACCGCGGCAGAATAGAGAGAAAGGACGAAGGTCGTCCCCTATGCTTAAGACATAGGCTCTACAGTATGCTATGCTATGTACCGCACCTGAAGTGTGCCTTGCCATGAGTCAGTCAAGGGGTACAAGAGTGATCCAAGAATGGATCACAGGACAGCGGTCAAAGTTATCCTTAGTAACTAGTGGACTAAGGAATTTTCTCGATTATGGAGGTGGTAAAAGAGTTCATCGTAAAGGGTTACGCCAATGCAAACTTTGACACTAATCCAGATTATTCTGAGTAGTAAACTGGATTCGTATAGTAGAACAGTTATTTGGAATAGCTCCAAATAGAGCGTGGTAGCTGCATCTAGGGGATGACATAGAGATTTGTAAAGCACACACGGATCTGAAAGGTTCAGACCCGTTGACTAAAACCTCTCTCACAAGCAACATGATCAAACCCAGAACTCATTGAGTGCTAATCACATAGTGATGTGAACTAGATTATTGACTCTAGTAAACTCTTTGGATGTTGGTTACATGGCGATGTGATCTGTGAGTGTTAATCACATGGCGATGTGAACTAGATTATTGACTCTAGTGCAAGTGGGAGACTATTGGAAATATGCCCTAGAGGCAATAATAAATAAGTTATTATTATATTTCCTTGTTCATGATAATCGTTTATTATCCATGCTATAATTGTATTGATAGGAAACTCAGATACATGTGTGGATACATAGACAACACCATATCCCTAGTAAGCCTCTAGTTGACTAGCTCGTTCATCAATAGATGGTTACGGTTTCCTGACCATGGACATTGGATGTCGTTGATAACGGGATCACATCATTAGGAGAATGATGTGATGGACAAGACCCAATCCTAAGCATAGCACTAGATCATGTAGTTCGTATGCTAAAGCTTTTCTAATGTCAAGTATCATTTCCTTAGACCATGAGATTGTGCAACTCCCAGATACCGTAGGAATGCTTTGGGTGTGCCAAACGTCACAACGTAACTGGGTGACTATAAAGGTGCACTACGGGTATCTCTGAAAGTGTCTGTTGGGTTGGCACGAATCGAGACTGGGATTTGTCACTCCGTGTGACGGAGAGGTATCTCTGGGCCCACTCGGTAGGACATCATCATAATGTGCACAATGTGGTCAAGGAGTTGATCACGGGATGATGTGTTACGGAACGAGTAAAGAGACTTGCCGGTAACGAGATTGAACAAGGTATCGGGATACCGACGATCGAATCTCGGGCAAGTATCGTACCGATAGACAAAGGGAATTGTATACGGGATTGATTAAGTCCTTGACATCATGGTTCATCCGATGAGATCATCGTGGAACATGTGGGAGCCAACATGGGTATCCAGATCCCGCTGTTGGTTATTGACCGGAGAACGTCTCGGTCATGTCTGCATGGTTCCCGAACCCGTAGGGTCTACACACTTAAGGTTCGATGACGCTAGGGTTATAAAGGAAGTTTGCATGTGGTTACCGAATGTTGTTCGGAGTCCCGGATGAGATCCCGGACGTCGCGAGGAGTTCCGGAATGGTCCGGAGGTAAAGATTTATATATGGGAAGTCCTGTTTTGGTCACCGGAAAAGTTTCGGGGTTTATCGGTAACGTACCGGGACCACCGGGAGGGTCCCGGGGGTCCACCAAGTGGGGCCACCAGTCCCGGAGGCTTGCGTGGGCCAAGAGTGGTGAGGGACCAGCCCCTGAGTGGGCTGGTGCGCCTCCCACAAGGCCCAAGGCGCAGCAAAGGAGGAGAAGGGGAAACCCTAGGCTTAGATGGGCCCTAAGGCCCACCCTAGGGGGCGCCCCCCCCCTCTCCCCCTCTTGGCCGCCACCCCAAGACCCATCTAGGGCTGCCGCCCCTCTAGGGGTGGGAACCCTAGAGGGGGCGCACCCTCCTCCCCTTCCCCTATATATATGAGGCCTAGGGGCTGCCCAATACACGCGATCTGATCTCTCCCTGTTGGTGCAGCCCTCCCTCTCTTTCTCCTCGTCTCTTGCGGTGCTTGGCGAAGCCCTGCTGGAGTACCACGCTCCTCCACCATCACCACGCCGTTGTGCTGCTGCTGGATGGAGTCTTCCTCAACCTCTCCCTCTCTCCTTGCTGGATCAAGGCATGGGAGACGTCACCGGGCTGTACGTGTGTTGAACGCGGAGGTGCCGTCCGTTCGGCACTAGGATCTCCGGTGATTTGGATCACGACGAGTACGACTCCTTCAACCCCGTTCTATTGAACGCTTCCGCTTAGCGATCTACAAGGGTATGTAGATGCACTCTCCTTCCCCTCGTTGTTGGTCTCTCCATAGATAGATCTTGGTGATATGTAGGAAAATTTTGAATTTCTGCTACGTTCCCCAACACTTTTAACATTAGTCCTCCTGATAACATTGACACCCTTTGGGGGTCTTGGCTAAACGGGGTAGAGCCTAAGTTAGCGGCACACATTCGATTTGGAGTATGTGTATTACTTTGGACCATATGGAATTGTCGAAATCACGTCAATTTTAACAGGCATAATATCACTAATTTTTTGCAGGTTATCTACAGAGTAACTGGCCTGATCCGTACGTTGTCTTACTCAACAGCGCGGAAGCCAAGGAGCATATGGCTTATAAGTGCAACCAATGAGAGACGCTACCACTGTATACATATAACCGCCTTGGTTAGCGGTCCAACAATAGAATATGTGGTTAGGCATCTAGTTCTATGGTTAGCCGGATGTGGCTTTGCGATATCTCCTTTTTATTTCTGGACGAGACTTTGTATTTCACTGCACACTTTCGTTGGACCTTTTTTATTAATAATATGACTGCATGCATCATTTTGATGCAGAGGCCGGGGCACTCCTCTTTTTTTTTAAAGCAAGTTTCAGAAACTTCAGCAACATGAGAAGGTAGAAAAGCCTTAGTACATACCGCACTTGAAGATCTATGACGAACAAACATTTTTAAATGCACATAACAATTTCCATGTTGGCAACAACTCTGAACTGTGTTTATCTAGGGCAAATGCTGAATTGAAATGATAGACATTGATTTAGCAGGTCAGCAATGCGCACATGTGGAATATATCAAGAAAATAATTCTACGGCATTAGCTATTGCAATCATGTTTACACACAAATAACTTAATACATTGCTTTTAATTAGCGGGTCAGTAACACACACATGTGGAATATCAAGAAAGTAATTGTATGAAATTAGCTATTGTGTACATGTTTACACATAAAATGAACTTCTTATCCGAACACAATGCTATTTCCTTACTGATCCCTTTACCAGAAAACTTTGAGAAACACAACATATAACCTTTGGATCAGCTCAAATCCACCACACCGAATGGGACCAGATCAAGCTTAAGAAAATAACATGAGATGGCTGGTTATTACTCCTATAAAGGAAGGTGGAGTATCAGTCTCCCTGAGCTCTCCGCGCACAAAGAGCAACTTCCAGCCACCCATCGCACGGTGGCTTGCTGCAGGAACAACTCGTGCTCTGAGCCGTCCGATCTGCCTGGATGGCTCAGACTCGGGCGACGCGGCTTGGCGGTCCATGACGGATGGATCACCCAGCGCGCACCGGGACCATCGACATTGGGCGTAGGCCGTTGTGCCAGCGGTTGAGCGACAACACGCTTTCTTGCGCGACAATACGTGTCGGCCCCGCCTGGCGATGTTTACGCCTCTCACTGGGCCGTGGCCGCGGGTCTTACTGGGTCACGTCGCAGGTCTAGCTCGGGTCATGCGAGTGACCCAGCCATTGTCCGGCTGGCTCAACCGGACCAGGCTGAGAGGCCGGTGCGGTCGGGTTAGGCGGGTGTGCCAGAGCCAGGCCCGTATTGCATCCATGTGCAGGGTGTTCGACCGAACAGGGCCTCCAATTTAGCAGGGCCCCAATTTTCTAACTAATGACCAGTTTAGCCGTGGCTAATTCTCCCATAAAAAAAGCCATGACTAGTCAATTAATCGAGTAAACACTAAGTACGTACGAATCCACAACAAATTACTCTCAAGACCGTATCTCACGCACGGCTCCTCCTCTTCTCTCTCTGATCTCTTTCTCTTAGTGCGTCTTCCCATGGTCCTATAGCAGCTCCCGATTCTACTCATGTAGATTAATTCATTCGCATTCTCCCTAAAACAGTCTTCTGATGCAAATTTATTCGATGTCTTCTTCAATCTGTAGTTTTAGTAGTATGGCAGCTCCATCATCGTCCATCGATTTATTCCGGTGTCTTCTTTTCCTAACTCAATTTCTCAAATCTCTCATCTACTACTTTCAATCCTCTTCTTGCTTGTCGCTAGACCTGTGAGGGCAAGAGTGCTAGATCACCAATTCATCAAGAAGATCAAGCGGACTATCAAAGCCACACATGGTGCCGCCGCATGGTTCTCTTCCCAAGTTAATGCTTCTTAGTTTTTTTTCTTCTGATTTCCTCCCATTCTAGAATTAGAAAATTTGAGTTGCGACATGAAAACACAAGAAAAGGAAAAATATTGAAAAACTCACTCGACATCAAAAAGACGTTCATGATAAGTGTTTAGTAAAAGAGTCGAATGTTTCTTTAGAAAAATCAAGGTTTACATACTAGTAGTGCTCATGAGGTTCCTGGCGATCATAAAATGAGTACTAAAACATGTCAGAAGGATGATATATATAACAAAATCTATTTTTAGTGTAGAAAATCTTGTTTTCTAATTGCTATTTGTTATGTGAGGGCCTCAATTTTTATTTCGCATCGGGCCTTCATTTTCTCGGATACGGCCCTGGCCAGAGCCAGGTCATGGTCACAGTGCTAGCACCGACTCTCGCGCGTGAGGCCATTTTCTGGCTATTTGTAACAGAACAAGCGATGTAGAACAACCTTAATAAACTTGCTTTTGGTTTTGCAGACTCGGATATGACAACTGTATAATAGACTTGCTCTTGGTTGGTGCAGTCAAATTCCGACAGCCTTTTTATTTGGTTGAACTCTTCGGAATATTTCCTTTTTTATTTTTTGATTTGAACGCATATATTGTCTTGTTGGTCTACTCTGACACCTGCACTGCACGTAACAAACTGTCGAATGACTGTGTTCTTTTTTTTTGGGGAAACTTCCTATTTATTTATGAATTGTCAAGGTAGTACAAAGAACATCAGAAATAAAAAAATACATCCAGGTTCATAGATCACCTAGCGACGACTACAAGCACTGGAGCTAGCCGAAGGCACGCCGCCGTCATCGGCTCTCCCTCATTGAAGCCAGGCAAATCTTGTTGTAGTAGACAGTCGGGAAGTCGTCGCGTTACGACTTCATAGGACCAGCACACCAAACGTCAACCACCTCCGATAAAGAGAAGCATAGATCAGAAGAACACAATCTGTAGACATAGAAACATAGATGAACAAAGACCAGATCCACGTGGATCCATCGAAGACGAATGCCGACCGAATACCACGAGATCTGTCGGAGAAAAATCTCTGCACGCCCTCCCACGGTGGTAGAAACACCACCGGAACTGGTGCTAGGCATACCTGAGATCCGCGGAAGGACCTTATTCCATCTACAAAGAGCCGCTGCCGCATCACTTTTCTGAGCGGGACATAAACCCTAACAACACCCCCCCCCCCTCCCACCAAGAAAACTCAAAAAGCGGAGCCCTCCCTCCGGCAAAGGCCGACATCCACCACGCCTCCATTGTCCTAAGACCACAGAAGCCGCGGTAGTCCGGCACCAGTGCCGGCAGGGGGCAGGAGAAACCCTAGCATGCTGGATGGAAAGTACGGGCGGCCGCTGCGTGTATGGCTCGTGAATGATTGTGCGTTCGATTTGACGATATTCGAGCCGTGATGCCCCGTCTTTGTTTTGAGTGCCTTTGTTCTCTTAATACTATACAAATGCAGATACTCATGCATACACATAAACATTCATCTCTATAAACGCACACAAGCACATCCTTTCCTTATGAGAGCATCTACACGCACGTACATCAAATATGGTCCCCTAAACGCCCGCGAACGCGCCCAGTGCGTTAGCGAGCAGTGACCGGGCAGCCCTCAAATTTCCTTCTCTGCATCCGAATACCTCATAATTCAACCCTTAAAACCATGCGAAGCACGCAAAAAGAAACATCTACGTACTATGTAGATCAACTAAACATACACTACACTACTCGTTGTTGTCAGAATGTCCACTATCTCAGTGCCGGGCTCCGGATACATGGGCGGCAGACGCTACTCCTGCTCCTACAGCTGCCTTCCGCTCCTCCTCCTCCTCCTCCGTGTCGGCCTCCGCCTCCTCCTCCATGTCGGCCTCCGCCTCCTCCTCCGCATCCACTTTGTCGGAAAGCACATTGATCTCCGCCCGTTCTTTCCGTATGAAGCGCCGGTTGGCCTCCACGTAGGTCTCATCCTGGATGGACTTCAGGATGGCGGTCTGCTCTTCCATCTCCGCCGCGGATGACCTCGAACTCCGCCATGACAGCCAAGAACTGGCGCCGATTCCTCCTCCGGCTCCGCCGCCTCCTCCTCCGAATCCGCCCCCTCCATGGGCTCTGGCTACTGCTCCTCCTCCTCCTCCTGCTCCTCCGGGCTCCGCCAAGTCCGAAGGTAGACCAGCTGCGATGCTAGCGGCGCGCCTTGCTCGGATCTCCTTCTGCATCTGGAAGCACCATTCCGGCATTAGTATACCGTACATGGTCTTCTTCTGCCGGGACATGGCGAAGGCGGACAAAAAGGGAAGAGGGAGGCAGAGAGGGAGATAAATGCATGGGCTTGGGCTGGCGGCGTGGAGAGGGAAGAAGCGGATGTGGCTAGGGCTAGGAATGCCATATGGCTTAAATAGGTGGAGCCATGCGGCCTTCACACACACACAACCGAAGAAGACGCCCGTCGGACCGTTGAGTTTTTGGGTAATTCTGTGTGGGACCCAATCGTCAGCCCAACGTGGCGGATGGGTCCGGGCACACCCAGACCGCCCCATATCCGCCCTAGATTTGGGTTGGATATGAGGGGTGCCAGTCAGCCTGGGCCTTTGAGGCCCCCGGATGTGTCGAGTTTTTTTACCGGTCCGTGACTAGGCGACCCATCAGGGCGTTTGAGACCGGTTTGAGACGTCTGGCTGATTGTATATGCTGTGAGCACATTCGAGAGATTGAACCGATACATCATCATGAAAACTGACTTGTAATCGACGGAAACATCTTCTCCCACTAAACGCACCTCACCGAAAAGCCTAAAATAATAATTAAAAAAATGCAAGCACCAGTGTCAAATATAGAACTTGAACCTTGGTGAGTTGGGAATACCATTGTACTCCCAGCCACCCGACCACTGGTTGGTGCGCGTCTCGAGTGCCTGTCTAATCTAGGGCCCTCCATCTGCTCGGGTTAATCTGTTTCCTCGTCTGCGTCGAGGACGTCATGACCAACAGTGGCAAAAAAGAGACTAAACTAAAGAAAAGAAAACCAGATAGAACCAAAAACACTATGTATAGTTTTAATGTGGCCATGTTGTCCCGGCAGGTGTGGCGGATAGTTCAGAATCCAGAAACACTATGTGCTCCTTTACTCAAGGCAAAATATTACCCTGACTGCCACATTTTCGAGGTAGAACCAAAGGAGGGAGTGTCTTATACTTGGAGGAGTTTACTCCATGGTGCTGATCTGTTCTGGCAGGGCTATATTTGGCGTATTGGCGATGGTACAAAAGTGAAAATCTGGACGGATCCGTGGATACCTAGAGCTTGGTCTAGACAAGTTATTACTCCTCGTGGAGCTTGTCTACTTTCCAATGTCAGTTAGCTAATCTGCCCTGTAACTGGTGGCTGGGATGAATCCCTTGTTCGAGACACATTCTGGCCAGACGATGTCCAGCATATCCTTAGAATACCGTTGAGAGAGGGCGTCGATGATTTCATTGCCTGGCATTTCGATGCGAAAGGAGAACATTCTGTCAAATCTGTGTACAGGTTACATGTACAGCTAGAGAAGGAAAGGAAGGGTACTAGTGTTGGAAGTAGTACGACGAACGCTGGTATTCTGAATATTTGTACTGATCAATCATGGAGAAGGATCTGGTCTATGGCATGTCCTCAGAATATAAAGATGTTTGTATGGAGACTGAAGCATAATTCGTTGGCCCTGTGTACAAACCTGGAGCATCGTGGCGTCAGGTTGGATAGCACTAGATGTTTCTTCTGTGGTAGAGTTGATGAAGATGGAGCGCATCTAGCTGGCCGCCTACGGCCGTAGCACCCCGCGTACAGCAGTATGGCTTGCTGCCGGTATGAACTTTGTTGTAAACCTGGTTGCGGCTGAAAAGCCCCCGTGAGCTTAATGGAGATTTCTTTTCACCCCGCAAAAAAAGAAGATGGAGTGCATCTATTTGTCAAATGCAAAGCAATTAAAGAAGTGTGGCGACTGCTTGAGCTGGAAGGTGTAAGAATGAAGCTTGAGGACACTGGTTCAATGCATGAAATATTAGATTTCTTATGGACCATTAATGAACAGAATAGAACCGAGGTCCTTACTCTCTGGTGGCTTTGGTGGCACAACCGGAACAAGGTCCGTGAGGGAGAACTTCCTATTTCTGCGGTCGAGTTGGTTAGGCGTACGAAGAGCTATACTATAGAGTATTCTGAGATTTTTAGGAGAAAGGAGAAGGATGAGAACGGTACTAAGTGGAGGCCGCCACCTGAGGATATGATAAAATTCAATATGGATGGGGCTTTCACCTCTGGTATTGAGCATGCGGGCTGGGGCCTCGTTGCACGGAACAACAGTGGTATGGTCGTTCATGCTTGTGCTGGGCGCAAGGATTCAGTCCATGATGTCTTCGGTGCTGAGCTGGGTGCAATGGAAAATGCTATTGCCTTTGCGGCTGACCTGGGCATGCTACGAGTTATTTTTGAAACTGATTCGCAGTTGCTAGCAGAAGCAATGGACTTTGGGCGAGCTGATTCATCACCGTATGCTCAAGTTATTGAGGACCTGAAGTTCCAAATGAAAATGTGGTTCACACATTGCGAGGTTAAAGCCTGTCGTCGTGAGGCAAATACTGTACTGAATTAGCAAGTATAGGATATCGCTTTGTATCTTCTGAAACTTTGTATTGGGAGTCAAAACCGGTCGTCAGTATTAATAGCAAACGCGATTCGCAAAAATAATAATAATAGCAAACATGAAAGAGAAATGCCCCCAACACAATGACGCACAAAAACGTAGAACGTGCGTGCACATCTTCCCCTTGGCTTAACAGTTAGCCAACAGCTGACAAAGAACTCATGGCCCCGTATCACCATCCGAAACCGATTGCTTCCAACGTATCCTCCATCGCCCTCTTGCCCTATATATTACCCCTACGAGTACGACTACGAGCAGCAGAGCAACCAGCTCCATCTCTTGGCCACGACAATAATACTGGCACTTCTAGGTAACACAGCCATGGACGAGCTGTATGTCCAATCGCTGGTGCTGGCGGCGGTGGCGGTTGCGCTGCTGCAGGTGCTGAGGGTGGCGCTGAACCCGGTGAGGGAGAGGGCGCCGCCAGGGCCGTGGAAGCTGCCGGTGATCGGCAGCATGCACCACCTCATGAACGTGCTACCGCACCGCGCGCTGAGGGATCTGGCCTGCGCGCATGGCCCGCTCATGATGCTGCAGCTTGGGCAGACGCCACTGCTGGTGGTCTCGTCTAGGGAGACGGCGCGGCTGGTGCTCAGGACCCACGACGCTAACTTCGCCACTCGGCCAAAGATCCTCGCCGCCGAGATCCTCACCTACCAGTCGTCGGACATCCTCTTCTCCCCCACCGGCGACTATGGCGCAAACTCCGCCAGCTCTGCGCCGCCGAGATCCTAGGCCCCAAGCGCGTGCTCTCCTTCCGCCACATTAGGGAGGACGAGGTATGTATGTAGCTCTTATTACGCACGCCCATGCATGCTGATACAATTTTGTTTTAAAAATAAATATATTAATATCAAGTAGATACCAAATACACTCAATCTCTACATCAATAAGATGCCTAAAACATTCAGGATGCACACAGTCAAAAAAAATAAAAATAAGAAAAAGAGAAAAACGACACCCGCAGTAGTAAGAGCATCTCCAACAGGCGCCCAACGGCTCCGCGCCCAAAACTTTTTTTACAGCGCCAAAATAGTATTTTAGCGCGCCGCATGACCGAACATCTTCAGCAGACGCCCAAAAATATACTGCCTAGCTAGCAACGGTGACATTTTCAGCAGACGCCCAAAATTACCCGTACCCAGCTCGCCGTCCGTGGCATGCTCGCCGCCATGGTCATGGCCACGGGCCGCCGCCGTGGTCGTGGCCCGCAGCCGCGCTCCGCCCCGCCGTGGCCTGCTCGCCCGCCGTGGCCTGCTCCTCCCCTGCTCGCCCCATTGAGGCCGCGCCCGCGCCCACCGTGGGCGCGCCCGCGCTTGCCCTGCCGTGGCCGCGTCCACGCTCGCCCCGCTGTGGCCGCGCTCCTCCCCTGCACGCCCCGCCGTGGCACCGCCCGTGGTCCTCCCCTGCCCGCGCCGCCTGCCGTGGCTGTGGCCACGCCGCGCCGCCCTGCCGTGGCCGCGCCCGCACTGGCCCTGCCGTGGCCGCGCCCGCACTCGCCCCGCCGTGGCCTGCTCCTCCCCTGCTCGCCCCGCCGTGGCCGCGTCCGCGCTCGCCCCGCCGTGGCCGCGCCCGCGCTCGCCCTGCCATGGCCGCGCTCCTCCCCTGCGCGCCCCGCCGTAGCGCCGCTCGTGCTCCTCCCCTGCCCGCGCGCCGCCCTTCCGTGGCCGTGGCCATGGCCGCGCCGCGCCGCCCTGGCGTGGCCGCGCTCCTCCCCGCTCATGTCGCCGTCGTGGCCGTGGACGCACCCGCGCCCCGCCGCCCGTGGCCGGCTGGCGCGCACACGCGAGGAGGCTACCGGCAGGCGCATGTGAGGAGTTCAGCGTGCGGGAGAAGTTCGGCGCGCAGGAGCTCACGCCCCAAATATCCAGCTTCCGGTCCGGTTTTTTCCGGCGCGCTCAACACTTTTTACAGCGTGCGTTATTATGCAGCGTCCGCTGGAGTGCTACTTTTAACTCCGCGCGGGCTAAACTTGCGATTTTTTGGGCGCGACGCTAATATTGGGCGTCTGTTGGAGATGCTCTAACACTATAACAACCAATAAAGTCAACACCTAGACTAGAAAGAATGTTTTTAAAAAAGCAACGCCTCCGGCAAGGAAGCAATGTGCAAGCGTTGTTGCTGCCCGTACATGAATAGTAAACTTTTTTACAGATCCTAAATTTGTTTTTTTACCGAGTGCTGCTCAGTTATCCAAATGATCTGAAAATTCAAATGGACCTCACGTACTGAATTATCTACCATGCAAAAAAAATGGAATGTTTTGAATTTTTCTAGTATTTTTTTTTGATTTTTTTCCAGCATGGGTGCAGATGAGTCTGAGCTTAGAGATGGATATTTGGGATTAAAACAGGTTTTCTGTGCGTGTGTAGGGGGTTTTCGGTCATAAAAAATATCCTGCATGTGATTTCTTTTAAGGTCCCCCCCCCCCCCCAATATATAGAGATATATTGAAAATGTAGTATAATACTTTCTATATATGATGCAGTAGTAATATACTACAATATGATACTTTTTGCAAGGGGTGCTCTTGAATATTGAACTTACTGATTACTAGTTAATTAAACGTGGCAACAAACTTAAACATGCCAGAGTAAGCTCTAAGCAACACAAGACAATAGAGTCACGTTCACAACGGCTATATCGAAGTTGTCTGAATTTGCAATTTGAGTAAGTCAATTCCATGGGAGAAGGAAGAAGAGGTGAGGCGAGGCGGGGCTCTGTGTGCTCATGCCAGGAACGAGTAGAAGCCGGAGACGATGTGGCATCTCAGGCGGAGGTGACTCCGGGAGTTGACATGTGCGGGTAGAGGCAAGGTTTGGAGTTTCGAAATGACAGGTCCAAATTTTGAAAATTATTTCGGACAAATCAACGAATTATTTGTTTGAATTTGCAAAAAAAAAATTGAACAGCTAGCAAGAACAAAATGTAGCACAGAATGGACGAAACACCATTTCGGTCATTATGGTTAATTCGTTAATCAGCTAGCAACTGATTCGAACTTTAGATGCTGAGTTAAGAAGAAAAGTGACCTATTGCTGCGGTACTGAAATAGATGTGAATATTCAATGATCCAAGTTCTTTTTACACATAAATTTAAACCAACCAAATTGTTTTGAGCAACATGTTCGCCCTTGTCGGAGGCGGGGAGAGGGGCTTATAGTATACTAGAAGAACGCCCGTGCGTTGCAACGGGGCCACATTAACTTAAAAAGTTCAATATTACAACATTGACGACCTTTTTTACCATCAAATCCTCACACACACACTCTCCCTCCCTCTCCCTCACTCTCTCTCCCCCTCTCCCGCTTCTCCTAGCCGCCTCAACATCACGTCATTACCAAACATGTAGTGGATGCCTAGTGGGACAAGGGTTAAGAAATAATATGAGGTGAAAAATACGATGGCTGTCAATTCCATAAGACGATCCAAGTAATTTGACAAAACAGATTGGGTGCATCTTGTATAATCTCAAAAAAGCAACTAAAAATATGAGAAATGAAGTGATGAAAATCAGCCCCTGCTCTCATTTATGCTCGCTTTTGTAATGGGAGGCAAGGAATGGGGATACCGGGAGAAGAAAGGATCACATGGACGGCAAGCCTCCACCACCGGCAAGTGGGGTTGCTTCACATCCAATCTCCACGGCCGCCGCCTCCAAGGGGACGAACTCCCATGTTCACAACCGGGCTCCCAATCGGCCGCTGCCTCGCCGACCTTGACGACGAAGTAGTCCCTCCCTTCGACCCCATTCGCAACGGAGGCAACACCCATCCCAACGGACGGGTCCGCGTTGCGATCCCTACTGGATTGTGGTCGCGCCTCCCCAAACCTCACCGCGGGACACATGAGAGGGCGCCGTTGCCATGGTCGGGCTTGGATGGGGAAAGGAGGCGACATAGCAGCAACGGCGCCTTCGCCGGGATTGGTGGCGACGGCGGCGAGCGAGCGGGAGGACGGCGGCGATGAGAGAGTAGGAGGGTGGTGGCGGCAGTTCATCGGCCGCCGTGACGTGAGAGGAGGATGGGGATGGGGCCGCGATCTGGACGTATGGAGCGGTCGAGAAGAGGGGAAGCAGGCGGCTTGGTTTTTCCATCGTGCGGGGTTTGGGGGAGGTCAAACGAGAGGGCTTTTTTCGTGCGGGAGGCAGAGCAACGAGGGCAGATGTAGGGAGACGGGACGCGGTCGGTTGGCAGAAAAAGGAAAGCTACGCATTTTTTTAGGCAGTAGAGATGATTGATGATAAGAAAGGGAAAATCACATCAATATAAGGAAATATCCCATTAATATTTGATTGATTGCGATTTATTTTTTATATGGTAACTAATCTGATCATCAATACTTGATTGATTGCGATTTATTTTTTATATGGTAACTAATCTGATGGGTTGGCAGGAAAAGGAAAGCTACGCATTTTTTAGGCAGTAGAGATGATTGATGATAAGAAAGGGAAAATCACATCAATATAAGAAAATATCCCATCAATATTTGATTGATTGCGATTTATTTTTTATATGGTAACTAATCTAATCATCAATACTTAATTGATTGCGATTTATTTTTTATATGGTAACTAATCTGATCATCAATATTTGATTGATTGCAATTTATTTTTTATATGGTCGATGAAGTTTTTTTTGTTGGGCGCGGGTTTTTTTGGTGGCTGCGTGGGATGGGGTAGGGTGGGAGGATGACGAAAAAAACCGGAGGTGGGAGGATGACGAAAATAAACCAGCGAAAATAAACCGCGCGGACTATTCACCAACTGCTCCATTAGGAGTAGAGATTCCCGGCCGGATTAGATATCGCCCTTGTCGGAGGCGGGGACGGTGCAGCGAACAGCAGCGAGGCACGCCAAAGAGAAGGGGATGTGGAATGGTTCGAGGACAAGGAAAGCTGGAGGAAAAAGAAAAACATAAGCCTGGCTGTTAGAAAGCTGGAGGACAAATCAACTCACTCGAAGTAAAATTCCAGGCTCGGTTAGCGTAAAAGAAACTTATAAGTACCACAAGTATGACTTTCATGTCTGTCTTTCAAAATGTTATAAATCCAACTTTCAAGGAAATCGACTTGTCGAACAGGCGACTCATGTATGACTTTAATTATGTCTATGTTGCGAAATGCTTTCGGTCACAACAAGATTGACAACTGGACTATCTGGAATGTTATCTAGCAAATGTTCGTCTAGCCCAATCCAGATGAACGCCTCCAGAACAATAAGATTTGCAATCCGATGGTGATTTTTTTTTAAAAAGCCCACAATTTAAACAAATATGTTATGAATTGACGGCCTTGAACAATATGTATGTTTAATTCGATGGGTCATTTATTCCTTCAGGTGAGGATGCGGGTGGATCAGATCCGCCAGGCAGGGCCGTCGAAACCCGTGAACCTGAGCGTCATGTTCCACGGCCTGACCAACAGCATCATTGCGCGCATTCGGGAAGACGCCGAAGAAGTCGCCAGAGTTCCTGGCCGCCGTCACGTCCGGGGTGCGCCTGGCGAGTGGCTTCGACATCCCCGACCTCTTCCCGGAGTGGACGACAGTGCTCGCCGCACTCACCGGCATGAAGCGCAGGCTCCAGGGCGTCCACAAGACGGTGGACGCATTCCTGGAGGAGATGATCAACGAGAGGAACGCCGCCCGCGCTGACAAGATCAAGGTCGGCGGCACCGAGAAGGTGGACGAGAACCTCATTGACGTGCTCATCGGCCTGCAGGAGGGAGGCGGCCTTGGGTTCGAGCTCGACAACAGCAGGATCAAGGCCGTCATCCTGGACATGTTCGCGGCAGGCACGGGGACGGCAGGGTCGTCGATGGAGTGGGGGATGTCGGAGCTGATGCGGAACCCGCTGGTGATGAAGAAGTTGCAGGGCCAAATCCGGGAGGAGTTCAAGGGTAAGGCCGTGGTGACGGAGGCCGACCTGCAGGAGAGCAACCTCCGGTACTTGAAGCTGGTGATCATGGAGGCGCTCCGGCTGCACCCGCCGGGGCCCCTGCTGGTGCCCCGGGAGAGCATTGGCAGCTGCGAGCTGCAAGGGTACACGGTCCCTGCCAAGTCGCGCGTCGTCATCAACGTGTGGGCCATCGGACGGGACCCGGCGTACTGGAAGGACGCCGAGGAGTTCCAGCCCGAGCGGTTTGAGGACGGCGCCGTGGACTTCACCGGCAACAATTTCGAGTTCGTCCCGTTCGGCGCCGGCCGCAGGATGTGCCCCGGCATCAACTACGCGCTCGCCGTCATGGAACTTGCCCTCGTCGGTCTGCTCTACCACTTTGACTGGTCGCTGCCGGAAGGCGTTTGCGAGGTCGACATGGAGGAGGCTCGTGGCCTCGGCGTGCGCCGCCGCACGCCGCTGATGCTCATCGCCACGCCCTTCGTCCCGGCCGCCCTGGCGTAGCTACGTTTGCTTGCAGTGCATGTGCGTTCGTCCGTATAGTAGTAAGTGTGCGACAAGTGACGTCCAGTGGAGACACCATGTTGTCGACTACACATGCATCCAATGTCTTGGCTTGTGGGTGCGTTCATAACGGTGATATGTGCGTGTATGTGGGCATCTTTATTGTACCTTGTTAAAAGAAATTATTCACGAAGATTTTATTTCGGTTGTGGTCTGATGCTCGTAAGCATGTCCTGTAAGTGTCCATTAGTTTGTTTTACATCTTGCATACATGACACGTGCTTTGTACACATGGGATGCGTCTAGTTTAGACCGAGCTGTGATCAGAGTCGTGGGATGGCACCATGGAAGTGGATCGTTTGCGTAGGATTCGGTCCAAGTTGTTGCCTCTTTTTCCAGAAAAAAATAAAAGGGAAAGAAACGAAAAGACGTAGGTTTTGCACGTCGCAAACTCTCTCGCTCCACTCTCCACTGAGTGTGTTCGCTTGTTCTCTCTCTCTCTCTTTGAGGAACTAACTGGCGAGGCAAGGATCGATCTATAAGCTCTCTGAAGTAGTGGCTCAATACAGATCAATTCGATTACAAGAATAGTGCCTGACATTGGGGAATTGCAGACGGGGAAAGAACAGTAGGTAGCCGCCGCCAGTGCCGTGCCCGATCCTCTGGATGCCCAGAGCGTCGCGCCTGGTTGTAGAAGTAGTTTTTTTTGTGAGTCTAAACACACTTTATTATTACTCAATAATGTTCATAGGAATACATCAAAGATCTGGTCGGTTTAAAAACCACACATGGCGCCCAAAATCCAGACCGAAAGCGTGCTTATCGAGGCTATGTGCCTTGAGGTTGGAGGCTCTACCTTCAAAGATGAAGGAACAATCATTAATCGTTCTTGCCGCCTCTACTATCTCCTTGACAATGCTTGCATACATTCCCCAGTTTGGTTATGTATATCCGTGACCACACCATGGCAGCCCGAGGCGATAATCACATGCAATAATGCTAGGTCTGAAGCTAGAGCAAGCGCCTC
Source organism: Triticum monococcum (assembly GCA_034509565.1). Lineage (NCBI taxonomy): Eukaryota > Viridiplantae > Streptophyta > Magnoliopsida > Poales > Poaceae > Triticum > Triticum monococcum. The sequence goes on along the minus strand of CM067847.1, from coordinate 5,115,663 downwards.
ACAGCAAGCTCGAGCTTCTAGCGTCGGCGGGTTTGTAATTCCATGAATTCTGATGACAGATGAGTCCAAGTAAACTCCCGCCGAATCCCTACAGACCGCACTAAAAGAACCTTCATTCTGATTTCTAGCAACAGCCCCATCCACTCTTATTTTAACAAAACCAGGTGGCGGAGGAATCCAATGTTGGAGGGACATGACGCTGATTTGCCACTGTTCCTGTATGAACCCGTTTGGGCTTGCACTCTTCTAGTTCCCGGATGTATTTCATAATGAAATTATGTGTAGAAAATAGGCTTTGGAAAATATCTTCATGCAGGGCTTGTCTCCTTGAGTACCAAAGTGCCCAAAGGGTTACTGCAACTTGAATAAACTCAGTCGTGGATAGCATGTCCAGCAAGGCAAATAGCCATCTTTTGGCATCAGGTTCCCTTGCATTGTTCAAAGCTTCTACCAGGTCAGGATCCTGTAAAGCCCAAACGCATCGCACAACAGTGCAGTGCAGCAAGGAGTGTTGTCAGGAGTCTTCGGAGCCGCACAACCCACATCTAGTGGTGGTCGACATGTTCCGGTGGTGGCGTACATCCGCTGTAGTGATTGACTGGTGAGAAAGTCTCCATAAGAAGACCTTAACTTTTGATGGGACGTTGACCTTCTAGAGTATACCCCATAGCTTAGACTCCCGTTCATTATTAGAGTTATCTGACCGCCCTTCAAGCCATGCCTCTCTCCGCATTTTTGTCTCAACAAGCATACGGTAGGCGGACCTTATGGTGAAAACTCCATTTTTCTCATGAACCCACGACCAAAAATCATCGATCCAGCGACTCGTGGGTTGGGCCTCCTGGTGCGTTGTGGGCGCGGGTCTACCATAGATGTGTGTAAGTCACTGTTTGCTAGGACCCGATTGGCAGAGTTGTTGACATCCCCTCTCCTGGCTTGACCCCAAGCCTCTGCTACAGGAAACCGAGCGCAAAGAGCTTACTTGTCTTCCCACGAGTCCGGCACTGCTGCAGGATTGGACCAGCGCACCAGGACTTTCTCCACCATAGTTTCACGGTGCTTGCGCCACCGGTAATCAATAATCGATGCTGGAACAGAAGGAATGTCAGAACACTCTGGAAGGTCGGTAGTCGAAGAAGTAAGGATCCGTGCACGCTGCAACTGGGACACATGGAAGACAAGGCGCACTTGAGTGTTCTGGTAGCTGCAACTTGTAGACGACTTCATTGATACGCGCAATGATGCGATACGGTCCAAAGAATCAGCACGAGAGCTTGTGGTTGGCTCTGTTTGCCACAGACGTCTGTATGTAAGGTTGGAGCTTGAGGAAGACTTGATCGCCTACATTGAAGGCTCGGAAAGATCTCTTCTTCTTGTCTGCTTGCTGTTTCATGAGATTGTGAGCACAGTGAAGCTGCTGTTGTAGGAGCTGTTGTATCGTAGCCCTTTCATCGAGCCACGAGCGAAGAGCGAGAACAGAGCAGGCCGAGGTTGTTGTGATCCCCCATTGGCGGGGCTCGTGCCCGTACATAACTCGGAAAGGAGATGTACCAATAGTTGAGTGGAACGACGAGTTATACCAATATTGTGCCAAAGGAATCCAGTAGCTCCAGCGACGAGGACAGGCTTGAGTGAAGCACCTGAGGAATGTCTCGAGACATTGGTTGACTCACTCCATCTGCCCGTCTGTTTGTGGGTGATTGCCAATACTCATCTGCAGACCGGTGCCAGCATATTTGAAGAATTCTTGCCAAAAGTGGCTTGTGAAGACGGGGTCACGATTTGATATGATTGCCCCAGGAAAGCCATGCAGGCAATAGACGTGATTCATGTAGAGCAGGGACACTTTTGATGCCGTGTAAGGATGAGAGAGAGCCAAGAAGTGGGCGAACTTGGTGAATTTGTCCACGATAACCAGTATGCAATTGGTGTGTCCAGACTAAGGCAATCCATCAATGAAATCCATGTTGATGAATTCCCACGACTCCTTGGGCACAAGCAAGGGCTCGAGCAGACCTGGGTAGGCAGCTCTATCAGGATTGGCATGCTGACATACCTGGCAACACTTCACATATTAGAGGATGTGAGTTTTCATTTTGGGCCATGCGAACAGTTGACGTACATATTAGCTGTTGTCTCCTCCCTTTGTCCCTCCTCCAAGAAAAGGCAGTTAGGGTTTCTGCCTCCCGTCGGCGGCGCCGCGGATCTCCCACGTCTCCTATGGCCTTAGGGCCATGCGTGCGCGGTGGATCCCAGCCCTTGCCGGCGGGAGGCCTCCATTTTCAGGTGCTTCTTCAAGTTTTATTAGGGTTTGTGTCCTGCTCAAGAAGACGAGACGGCGGCAGCTTCTTGGAGATGGAATAAGGTTCTCCCCACCAAGCCCCCATCCCAATGGTGTGTCTAACATCGTCGGAGGGCGTGTGAAGATGTGTCTCCAGCGGGTCTTGCTAGATTTGGTCGATGGTTGTCTTTGGTGGATCTGATCTTTGTTCGTGTCTCTTCAGGTTGGATCCTTTCGATCTAAAATTCTCTTTATCGGCGGCGGTTGCTGTTCCGGGGCGTTGGTCCTATGGGACCTTAGCACGACGACTTCTCGACTGTCTAGTACAACAAGTTGTGCCCGGCTCCGGCGAGGTGGCGATGATGGCGGCGCGCCTTCGGCTCGCTTTAGTGTTTGTAGTCGTGGTCTATGAATCTAAATGTAATTTTTATAATTTCTGATGTTCCTTGTACAACTATGGTTAAAGATGAATAGACCTACAGTTTCCCACAATAAAAAAAGCCGCCCCCAATGGGCGTGTGGTGAAAGGCAGCAATGATTTGCTGTTACATGGCGATGCTGCCACCAAGCCAAATACACCCTCTTAAGTGTAGGATACCCTAGTCCAGAGCAAAACAGCCTTTGGAGTCTGGGCGCACCGCGAGTTAAAAAGTTTCTGTGCTTGGGGGTTAGTGATATAACTGGTAATGATATCCTCCATCCATGTTGGGCGACAAGAGGAAGCGGAGTGCAGTAGGTCTGTGTGAGTAGCTTGAGACAAAGCATCAGGTGCGTTGTTCTCAACTCCTTTCTTAAATTTGGTGGTGTAAGGGAGGCCCATGAGCTTATTGAATGCCTTTTGTTGCCACGGTGTCGACAATCGCTGCTCCTCAACATGAACTAGGCTCTTCTGATCCATGTGTATCACAAATTTGTTGCGTTGAAGATAACAAAAACACCCTTCTGGAAGGAATGGCGGCAGCCGCAGGCGTCACCGCATCAAAGACGGAAGAACCGGCGGTGATTTCTCACGCACCCCAAACACCACTACCCGCCCGATCCGGAGCCACCCAACCAGTTTGCCACCCGCCAGGTCGCGCCACCACGGTCTTGAAATCATCTACGCCGCCTCGCTGAGAACGCCAACACGAGGCCAAGAGGACAGAGACATGCAGCGTCAGGGAGCAAGGGCGGCAGCACCGGAGTCGCGCGGGATGGAACCACCTCCACCGCCGTCGTGCAAGAGGCATGTGCCTCTAGCACTGTCGTGGTCGCCAGCCGGACGCGGTAGTCGGGGCATACCAGGCCACCCGGGCCTGGCCAGGCCAGCAAATTTTCCGGCCACTGCACTGTGGCACCAACAGCACCAGCACCGCTACCCTCCACCAGCCCGACGCACCTCCTCTGCCTCCTGGGAGCCACGCAGACACCACGCCCTGCTGCCGGCCCACCCAGACCCAGATGGGCCCAAAGGGCCCAGATCTAGGCCGAGCGGGCGCCACCACGACACCCAGCAAGTCCCCTGCGCGCCGCCAGGACACCTCGTCGCCGCGTTGGACCGCCTCCGCCAATGGACACCCCCCGGAGTCGTACCACCCCTCGCCAGAACGCCACCGACAGGGGAATTGCCAGGGGCCGTCGCCGCAAGGGTCGCCCGGGCCAAGCCCGGTGGCAGAGAGGGAAGGAAGAGGGAGAGCTTGGGGTGGAGGAGCCGGGCGCGGCGGTTGCGAGGTGTGTGTGGGGGGGGGGGGGGGGAGGGGGTAATTTCTTTTCCCAAAAAATCGAATTCTACATATAAATATGAAGGTATTTCAAAGATATACTATGAGCTATGTGCTTAGTTGCACTATTTTCATGTACTCCCTCTGATTCTAAAACGAGGGCACACCCCCCTTTTGAGGTTTAACTTTAACACTCAATTTGACCACTCAATTCTAAAAATGGGCCTAGCTACTTTCTGTTTTCTAATTTTGTTTTGTCTTTCCAATTTTCCCGGTTTCTGTATTTTCTTTTTATTTTTGGTTTGCTTTCCCATTCTTTTAAATCCATGAATTACTTTAATCCGTCCAGTTTAGTGTACGGACATTTTTTACACTTTGAACTTTTTCTGAATACATGTTAAACATTTTCCAAACACACATTGAAAACAAAAATCATGTACACGGTGAATATTTTTTAATGCACCTTAAACATATTTTTAGATAGACGTTGAATATTTTTGGAATATCCCATGCACCGTCACCCGAGCCGCCAGAACAATGCTCTCTGGATCCCTTGTCTCATTGTCACTGATATCTGCCATGCCTTGAGAAGCCGGCCTGGGACTTCGTCATGCAGGCCGGGAACCACTCATCCCTGCTGCTACCATGGTGCATGCAAGCGATGACGACAACCTACGGGTTACTCTCGTGTTGTTTGCTCGTGAGCGACACATGAGTGCCACCCAACACGAGCAAAGCACAGAAAGCTAGAGAGACGTGTGAAACTCTCGTCTAGGTTTCCTTGCCTCTCGCCGGCGCCGCTGGTCCACCTCATCTCCTATGATCTTTGGACCATGAAGGCATGGTAGATCCTAGCCCTCGCCGGCGGGAGGGCTCCGTTTTTATATACTTTTTTGAGTTTTGTTAAGGTTTGTGTCATGCTTAAGAAGACAAGGCGGCGGCGGCTTCTTGAAGATGGAATAAGGTCCTTCTCATCTAGCCATCGTCCCGGTGATGTTTCAAGCATCGTCGGAAGGCGTGTGGAGTTTATCTCCGACAGATCTCGTGCGATCCGGTTGGCGTTTGTCTTTGGTGGATCCGACAGGATGCGGTCTTCGTTCGTCTACGTTTGTGTGTCTGGAGGTTGGATCTTTCTGGTCTACGCTTCTCTTTATCGGCGGCGGTTGTTATTCTGATGCGCTGGTCTTATGGGGCCTTAGAGCATCTCCAGCCGCGCCCCCAACAAAGCCCCCCCCCTCCCCCCCCCCCCCGGCGACTTTTGGGCCGCCGGCGCCAAAAAATCGGTCCAGACGCGCTCCCAAGGGCCCAAATTTCGCCGGCTCGGGCCGAAATTGGCATCGGCGGACCCAACCCGAACCCGGTGCACTGGGGGGCGCTCGGGGGCGTCGGGCGAATCGTTTTTGGCGCGAAAGAGCCGCGGGCCCTCCTTGCCAGCGACTCGGCTCACTTCTCGTCGCTTCGTCGTCCTCATCGCCTCGTTTCCCGCGGCGAATCAATGCCAAAGCTGCCGCGCGCTGCCGCGCCGGTCAGCCTCCGCCATTGATGCCTCACGGGCGGGGCAGTGAAGGCGTGACGACGCGCGTCCCCGCGCATGCCACGCGTAGACGAGGCGGACACGCGTAGACGAGGCGGCCACGCGTGCTCGCGCCGCCTCCGCCTATATAAGCCGACCCCAGCGCGCCGGTGGCACGCACAGAGTCTCCACCACCGACGTGCCCTCTCTTCCCTTCCTCCCTCTCCCCTCGCCGCCCCAGTTCAAAGAAATGGCCGAACGACTCCCAGGCGACGGCGCGGCGGCGAACGGCTTCGGCCGCCGCCACCTTCACGAGGACGAAGCTCGGCTCATCTTCGAGGCCGAGTACCCGGTCCCGCCGGACATGCGGGTGTCCGGGGCGTGGAGAATCAGCGCCGGCGGGGTCCCAATGCCACCACCGCCCACCGGGGCGGTGTGTCGTGCGGAGATCGCGTGTATCCGCGCCTCTCTGCCGCGGGCGGCGAGGGAGGGACCGCGCTACGTCCCCGACAGCCCGCTCTGGGAGCCGTACTTCCGCTGCCGTCACGCCGAGCAGCTCGGCCACCAACGGCGTCGTGCCCTCCAGCAGGCTCAACTCCGAGGGGCGGCGCCGATGGTGGGGCGTGCCCGGCTGCACGTTAGAGGCCGTCCTCGAGTACATCGAGGGCGGCAACACGCCGAGGCTGGAGTACCCCTCCCCCACGTCCTTCTCTCGCTGCCATGGGAGCTCGTGGATGCCGAGGCGCATGGACCCCGGGGCGCCCTCCTCCTCGTCCGGTCGGTCGACCGGCTCTCCCTGCCTCCGCCCCGTCAAGCCGGAGCCCCGGGACAAGCCCGTCAAGGTGGAGCCCCAAGACACGCCTGTCAATCGGCGCACCCGCAGCTCCGGTATCCACATCGCCGACTCTACCCCCGCTTCCGGGCGCCTCGTCCTCGTCGCGCCCAAGCCGGAGCCCAGTCTCCCCCCGGAGTACGAGGAGATAACCCAGCGCGGCTTCTCCGACGCGGACGCCCTGCGGTGGGCACGCGATGACTACCTCCGGACGGAGATGACCCGGTAGACCCGGGCCCTGGAGGAGATCGCCGCCTGCAAGCGTGGGCGCGAGGACGAGCACAGCGTCGTGATCCTCGATAGCGACGACGACGAGGACGCCGCCGGACCATCCAACCCGCCGCGCCAACCGGGGAGGGTTGCAGCAGGGACGGCGATGACGACAACGGCGGCGGCAACTACACACGGTTCTACAGCCTCCTCGACATGTAGAACTGCAAGGACGGCAGCCGGCGAGGAGCGGCGAGGCGAGCGAGACGGCGGGCGGGCCTAGTAGTGTGTTTTTTCTTTTTGTAAAATACTTTAAATATGTATGAGTGGGCGTGTTTGCGCCGTGTTTGGTTGAATTTGGTTTGAAGTCGCCGAAATATGCATTAACTCGTCGTGTTTGCGCCGTTCAAAAAAATCCCGTGGGCGCCGCGACTGGGTGGCATCACGCCTCCAGCGTGCGTTTTGCGCGGTGCGTCCCCGGGGGTGATTTTTAGCGCCTCCTGGGGGGGGGGGGCAACGACTGGAGATGCTCTTTGCACGACGACCTGCCGACTGTCTACTACAACAATGTTTGCCCGGCTCCGACGAGGGAGGGGCGATGACGGGGGCGCGCCTTCGGCTTACTACAGGTGGTCTACGGACCTGGATATAAATTTTACATCTAGTGTTCTTTGTACTACATTGACAGTTGATAAATAAATCGGAAGTTTTCTCGAAAAAAAACCAAATTAGTTGGCTTCCACTTAGTTGAAATTTTTATTTGCCATTTAAAATCGGTATGAATAAACGAAGACATCCTGGTTTGTAAAACGATGTTCATTGCTAATTTTCGCTCAAAAATGTTCTCTTTTGTGTGAATGCCATGAGAAAAATAATCTGGTGCACAATTAATTGCAAATCCTCATCCTGTCCTCCATTTTTGCATATGGCACATGATTTTTGCAAGCGCAAATACTGTATAAAAATGTGGTTAAAAAGAGGCAGATCTTTTTTAATGAATGAGTATTTCCTTTGAAGAACCAACCAACATGCCATTCTGTCATCTCTCTCCGTACTTCACACCATTATTATTCACTCAATAAAAGAAGCCATCACACCTTTGATACGTTGAGTACTCGTCAGTTGCTACGAGATGAGGTGAGCTAGTACTGAAAAATATATGGTAGCCTTCACAACACTGTCCCTTGGTTGGTGAGCGACTGACTGCATCTCTTCGTCTTGCTCCTGCGTTCAAGAGAGCTCCAAGCTCTCTAGTAACACGTCTAGGTCTCGTCAATTTGTGCATCGTGAAAGGTTAGCTTTCTCATGGTTGTTCCTCTGCTCTGATTGCACCATCCCAGCCTCTGATTCAGTTTGTTTTCCAGATAATTAGTTCTTTCAGCAGTTAGCTGTTCCTAGAGGTAGAGGGTAAATATTGGCCCCTGTTTTTTTAACAGACCGAGCCTTTGCTCGGGCTTCCGCCCTTAGCTTTCTGGCATTTCTTGTTATTTCAGCTAGATTTCAGCTGTGTATTTGTGCGACTGTTTTTGTTGATGTGGATTGTTGTTGGGTCGCATCACTTGCTTGGGCAGGCTCTGTTTCTAGGGCACAGCATGCTAGCTTGTAGCCCTGCAATTGTTCGGATCAGTGCTAATGCCTTGGCTACTTCTCTGAATATCGTTTTTTTAGATTATAATTTCATGAACACAAGATGACATTGATTCCTCTATTTCCATTAATATTGTGTAAATTAGATAAGGACACATTTAGTCCGAATCCCCCAAATCTGTTATTAGGACATATGTTTGCCATTTTTGTCAATTAAAATTCATGGAATGGTCAATAATGAACATGCACACGAAATATTCTGGATGCTCCAAATGAAAACTGTGTTGTTATGCTTCATGTCCATTCTGCTACCATCTTTGACAGTCCGAATTTGATCCATCAGTGACACTGTTGTCTATTAGTACAAAAGCAGAGTGTAGTTACTCTGTTTCAACTACTGAGCTAGGGTCACAAATGTTGGCACAAGTGCTGCTACTGGTTATGCGAATTATCCTTTGGAAATGACCTATTCTATCTTTGTGATATTCTGTTAGCAACTGAACTTGCAGGTTATATATGGATGACATTGTTGATGCATTGGTTCTTAAGCTCCAGTCAAAGATATGCTATCATAGGGATGCCAATGTCGACTACCTGGAAATCAAGACAATGGTTGATAAACTCATAGAAGCGAACAAAACGCTCAAGGATGAGAAAGTGGACTTCCAGGATGTAATTAATATGGTCATGGAAGAAAAGGAGAATTTACAGCATGAATATCAAGGTTTGTGATCTTTCATGTAGTCCAAGTTCCGCTCCAAAATTAATTTACTAGGATCCTGGTCTATTATGCTAACTCATTTGGTAGCGCAGTAATCAAGGAGCAGATGGCAAAAAGGGAAGAACAACTTGAAACTGTAAAAAAGGAACTTGAAGAAGCAAAACATGAACATGTGGCAGCAAAGAAGGAGCTTGAGGAAGAAAAACATGGCCATGTGGCAACAAAGAAGGAGCTTGCGGCGACAGAACAACAACTTGCTCAAAGGAGCGAAGAGCTGGAGGGTTTAAGGAAGAAGCTTCAAGAGAGTGAACCTGTACCTTCCACAAGGGTAAAACCTAATGCATATATCCTTCTCCATGGAAGCCACATTCATATTTTAGCCTTGTCAAACTTTTTATACTGCACGCTTAAGCTTTTTTTTCTACAGATCAAAGCATAACTTTATGTTCAGTATTTTGTTTTCTTGTTGGGTCCTATTTTGATTACCGGAGTCTCTGTGTAAGCAGGTAACAAGATCTGCACATAAGCGGCAAATGGTGCTCCAACTCCAAGGATCGTTGAGCAATGATGCGGCTGGACATCGCCAAAAGAAACATAGGTCCTATCAGCATGCAACCCAAGATGTGACTTGGAGGTGATCAGGCAAAGCTGATCCAGGTTTAATCATAAATCCCTGAATTTGTACTGATCATCTACCTACAGACTACATGCACTATATGTCCATGAGTTCGCTGTGAGCATATAGATAGATGTGGCTTATACACTATACAGATATACAGGTATGGCTTTAGTGATTCTGAACATAGTAAAACCATCTGGCTGATTCTATTATACTGGAGTATAAGATCATATGAGCACACCAACATTTAGTTAAGCTAGTCCTTGCTCCTAAATCCTGATTGGAGCATTGGACTAGTTTTACCGCCGCTTTTGGCTTGAGCATTAGCTTGTCTTTGATTATTTAAGACACCAAGCTGCTACTAATTATCATTTGTTATTCTGTTTGTGCATAGTCTGTTTAGACATCCTCTATATACTCCTATATGCTATATAAAAATAGGTCAATATTTGTGGTTTCACACAGTAAAAATATAGACCGTAGAATAGACAGAAAATATATGTGTAGGTCAGTAGGTGGCTGAAGCAAGAACACGAGAACCCTGTCAGATTTGAATTGCTCATGTTGAATTTGTAGATACTTTCCGGTGTGATCCTATCTTGGAAAAGATCAAAGAAATAGGTAGCAAAAGTGGAACTGATAGGTTTCAGGTATGACGACACCAATCTTCATGTGACTTTTATGGTTAAGAATTACAGACACCTATGGATGTGAAGTTACATTGCCGAACGGCAGTTAGCTTCTAAACCTCGACCTGACCTCTTGTAACTTTTGCACTGTGTATGCCACAATTACCTTTTGATATTAAATACCTTAATATATGTCGACATATATCAGGCCAGGAGGGTTTTCTCTTCCATTATCTAAAGAAGAGGGCAAATTTGGCCTTGTGAATCGAGTTCCTATGTTGCATAAGTTTCTGCGTCGAGCTCATACTTACCTTCTGTTGTCACGCAGGTCGTGTGCTAGCAGTTGGAAGCGAGGAAGGAAGCCATCATCTTAGCAGGCCATGGCTAACACTAGCAACTAGCAAGCATTGAAGAAAGTTAGTACTATGTTAGCTACCTATGACACTGATGCTGAATAGTGTTATAATCCCCATTTCATGCATATTTTAGCATCTATTTCGCTCCTCATTTCAGAACCTTGGTGTGTAAAACAAATCCGCACTTTGATCCCTCTTCTACTACGAACTCTGAAGCATAAATATTTTATGACTTAATTTGATGATACCTTCATTTGACGTTCTTATTCGATAATCCAGTGTTCGCCTTCTTGGAATCGCATACCTCTCCATGTAATGCGATGCCTGAAGAGTGAAGAATTGTAGCTTGGTCTGGGTCTGCACATGCCAGTGCATTGTTGCTTTATTTGCAAGTAGTGGTAATGTCGTTCTTGTGTTAGATTGTTTTTTCCATAACCAGCGGGAGCTCTGCTTTTTTACTATAGAAGAGGGCAAACCACACAATCAGTTGAGAGTGAGCTTAAATTGCTCGCCTTTTTTTAAGAGAAAAAAAGATATGACGTTCACCACTTCGCTGTCTATAGCGAACGCTTGCACCATGATTTGCGTTAGGAAAAACGGACTGTAACCAGCGCGTTCGCTGGGAAAACGTCCCCAACGAACGTTCGCTGGATATCATTTCCGATAATACAATTCCCCTCTGCCAACCACTGCTAAGTATCGTGAAACCTTGACAACATGCAGAGAGCATATCAGCACATAAACATGATTGCTTGATCAATGTAGTCAGATGGTAGGTACTGAACTTAATTACTAGATTTACCATGTTTGCATCTGCCATCTAGCCAGGCCGTTGAGTTGACAAATTCAGAGGAAGAACGCAAATGAACCAAGGAAATAAACAGGGGTCGATTCCGATGTTACTGCACATCTGAATCAGTCAGATGGAGCTATTTTCATACATCATCGACTCATCTGTCATCAGCTCATCATTTATCCATGCCAATCCAAACATTGCTCCTTGTATAAAAAACAGAAGAAGCTGAGAGGAGAGGTGCCCACGTCGCCAGGAACAGCGTTTAAATTTTTTCAAATACAGGTTTAACATTTTTTAATACATGGTCAACAATTTTTCTATACATAATTTAAACATATTTTAAATGCTTGATTAACATTTTTCAGATACAAGATTAACATTTTTATACTACATAGTCAACATTTTTCTAAATACATTTTAACATTTTCAAATACTTGATTACATTTTTCAAATACAAGATTAACATGTTTTTAATACATTGTCAACATTTTTTTTACTATACACATTTAATATTTTTCAAATGCTTGATTATTTTTTAATACATGGATAACACATTTAAAAAATTTCAAATGCTTGATTAACATTTTTCAAATAATTTTTAACCTTTGTTTAAATGCTTGATTAACATTTTTTAAATTCATGATCGAATTTCTTCCTGCCTCTTGTCTTGTACGCCAAGTTCTCTAGAATCTTTCTTGTATATGCCGTGGGCCGCCTGATGCGGCCCATAATGGAATCGATATGGAATCCTCACCCTGGCCCACTAAGCCGCCGGGAGAGTCGACAGGGGTGAGAGGCCCCTTAGGCGGAAATAGTCACCTGACTCCAACGTCCCTTCCTTGACTGGGCTAGCCCATATGTATCTGTCTCCATTACTTTCTTGTTTTGGGAACCTACCAAGGAGGCTCCCTCATTTTTTCTATTGTTGTCTCAAAAACAAATTCCTTATGTATTTTATTTTATCTGGTTTTTATTTATTTATTTTATTTTATCTGGTTTTTATTTATTCATTTTATTTTTCTGTTTTTATTTCTCATTTTCTTTTCTTTTTTATTTTTCCGAATTCATGAATATTTTTTCGATCCATAATGTTTTCTTCAAGTCCACGAAAATTTTTAATTATCAACGAATAAAGGGGCTATAGCTAATACTAATGGGGCTATTCCTTCTTGCGGTAGATCATCGAATTTACCCCTAAATTTACAAAATATTACACATCAATGCCATATATTAGTAATTAAAAAAATGCCATGGCGGGCACATGCAGTAGGTACCTTCTATACTACGCTCTGCGTGCTGGGAGAAGACTCAGCATGCCCATATGGGCCGGCCCGTGTCCGGGCAGCCTGTTTTTAAATTTCGTTTTTTAGTTTTATTTTCCTTTTGTTGTACTTTAAATAATTTAGAGATATAAAATTCAGAAAATTTAAAATTGAAATCAAATTTTAAAATAAATCATAAAATCTATGTTGATTCATATCATGTTTGCGATTTTATATGAAAACAAATTACCTATTCAACAAATGTTCGAAATTTAAAAAACAAATTTTTGGGAAATGAAAAATGCTCATGATTTTTTTAAACCTCGTTTATTGAAAATATTAATGAAGTTGAAAAATTTCATGAATTCAAAAAATGTTCATGAATGGAAAAATGTCCGAAAAATTTAAAAATTGTTTGTGACTTACAAAATAGTTTATTCATTCATAAAATGTTTGTTGATTCAGAAAAGGTTCGTTATATCAAAAAAATGTTTGTCAAATCAAGAAAATGTTCTTGAATTTCAAAAACAGTGTTCAACAATTCTAGAAATGTTCGCCTATTCAATAAAATTGTTAAAAATGTTCACGGTTTTAAAACAAATATTTGCAAATAGTATAAAATGTTCATGAATTTTAAAAATGTTTTAGATTTTAGAAAATGATCAAAAATTTGTTATGTTGTACACATACTTGTAATGTACTAGTAGTGTATTTGACAAATATATTGTATGGGGTTATTATGGTATTATCTGTAAGTGTTGAAAATTAGAGATTTCATAAACTAAACAATGTTTTTAAACTATGCTATATATGATTCTACTCCCTCCGTCCCAAAATGTAAGACGTTTTTTCACACTTTGGTAGTATGGAAAAACGTCTTACATTTTGAGACGGAGGGAGTACTATAGTACTTGTAGTTTTAAAGTGTGACAACAACCAAAAACGCTGCCATTCGTGAATCATTTCTCTCTTTGTTTGCATGGATATACCCTTCTTATTAGTTATGTCTGTTCTGCGATGTGCTATTTGCATAACAGTGAATTGTTATCGACCATTGTTTTACTAAGATGTGTTCTCTTCTTCAATATGTTGGAATCCAATATTGTGATCTGTTTACTTTCAAAACTGGAATACAATCTATTTGAATACATTCTTTATGTTGCATTGACATAAAACTATGTTACAATCTATATGTCTACCGCAAGTTTCGTCTCCTATAATGTAAATAAATCTCTTAGTTTCATCTCGCGGAACTTAGATTATTGTACAAATTTCAACCTACTATCAGTCCTCATCCCATGCGAATGTATTCAAGAACCAAGAATAATCAAAGGTATAATAGCTGAGTACATGAACACATTCAAATCATTCATTTTCTTCTCACAAGGCAAATTACATTGATAGAAAAGATAAAATGATGATAGATAGGTACATACAGTACCACTAATGCCTTCCACAGCCACGGCCACTACCAAGATCACCTCTCTACCTCGGCCACTGCCACCGTCGACCCCACCGCCACGACTGGCAGCGGTGGCACCAGCTAAGCCCCCTCATCCTCAGCAGCAATGCTAGCATGTGTGACCCCAGCGACACCAACTCCGCACTCACACCCAGGACCCCGGTGTTCAATCCGACTAGGACCGTAAACCAATTCCAAAGATGTCATTGATGTTCTCTTCTTGCGACGCCCAGATCTTCCCAAAACTCAGCCATTGACCGAGCCTTCTCCTCCTCGGCGTGCAGCCGACAAATCTCCTACAACAGCAGATGCAACTCCACCAAAATTCTGAAAGAGGATCATCTCACGAAACCCCGTGTTCGCCACTGTCCTCCATTGATGTACAAGTGGAGAGTGCATTAGGGAGGGCCCAGTGATGAAGTGAGGAACTACCCCACAAAGTACTCTAATTATATGCGACGGGTCATTAACTACAAGAGGGAGGTGGACCGGCCAAACATCATGTCTTCCCACACTGCCTTGGATTGTGCACATGTGTAAATGCAGCATTCATACTACGATACCTATTCGGTTCGTTTCCACCAAACTTACTCTTAAAAACTTACAGTCAAAACTTAATGGTTTCCTATCTCTTCATACGTGTAAATCCACCATTCATATTATGATACCTATTGTTTAATATGTCCTAGTCATATGCACTTTGAGCAACTCTAAAGTTACAAACAAATTGCTTCTCATCCTTATAATCAGCATTTATTTTGAATATGTTTTCTATTTATTGCGCTAAAGTTAATTTGTACTGTTTTCTTTAAGTAATTGTATATTCTTATCTTATCAGTGTCCTCCACAAGTGAAGTTATATTTCATTCAAATCAATCGTTCTTCCCATGTCACATATTATCTTAATTTAGGCTTCAAAATATATTTTATAAAGAAATTAATTTCTATCATCTTGTAACATGCACTCTTGAAATAAATATCCAATCAATTTTCTTTTCTGTCCATATATGCACATCTTTCGATCTATCTATTTGTAGTCAAATCATTTTGATACACAATTACATGAAATTTGATTATACATATGCTCTACTTCGACCAACACATATTTATTATATGTTCAAATATATACTCCTTAAATCAGAATTCCTTGTACTGTTTTCATTTGTTTATAATTTTGTTATCAGGCGCCTATTGTTTGCTATTTACAGTACAAGCGTTCAGGGTTCAAGCTTTAGGGATTAGGGTTTAAGGTTTACGGCTTACGCTTTAGGGCTCGGAGTTTAGGGTTTATGACTTACGGTTTAGAGCTTAGGGATTAGGGCTTATAGCTTAGGGTTTAGGTTTAGGGTTCAAGGTTTATTCCTTAGAACTTTCTACTTATTCGCTATATTGTAATCTAATTTGGCCTTTGAGGGTTAGGGTTTGGGGTTAAGGTTTAGGGTTTACACCAGTGAGATGTTCAATACCAGCAATATTCTTTAGTCCTTAGTGGTTAGACTGTTCGGATTACAGTGTAAAATGAAGCATTGTTTCATGTTTATTGTTTTGTTTCTGAATTCACGTTAAATTTTAGGGTTCTTATTTATTTTTGTGCATTACACCATGGAATTTTTTGTAGATAATTATTGCTCTACATTATTCTAAACAAAATAATTGTTGTTTGAAAACCTTTCTGCTTCAAGTCAATTTCATGGTCTACTTTCACTATAGTACTATTCTTATTTATAGTTTAAGTTTTTGAATTCAGTTCTTTAATATTTAATTCGTGACCTAGTAACCTAAATCAATGGTACAACAACTGGTATTGTCCAAGTAGTAGTATTCTAGATCATAGACTTGCATTGTTCAGAATGTTAATATCTCAAACAATATGTGAACCCAAAATATCAGGCCACCGATCAGGATCAGGTCGCTATAAAATATAAGGTACAAACAATGTATATCATGAGGCTGCATCAGCCAGTTATCTCAACCATTAGACAATGAAAGGACGCTTTTTACAAAATTGTGAGCCTTCATATTATACGCTTGACCTTCAAAGGTGAACAGGACCTCTTCAAATTCCTGCCGTATCAGTTTAATCTCTTGAAGAATTGGGTTGTAGATACATCTGCTTCCTTCATTGATGTGCTTGACAACCAATTATGCATCTACTGCAATAATGATCTGGCATAGGTTTAAGTCAGCTGCTAGGGATAATGCTTCAGGTCACATGAATGAAACACTTTATCTAGATCAGGCCACATTTTATATCAAGCCATATTTTGATCTGAATTACGGGTGGCTATGATGCCGCAGCCGGGCTGGGCCCCATGGATCAGCCTGCTGGCCGCCTCGTGCTGTTTGTTAGGATAATCCAAACAATACCTGAGTTTGTTTAAGAGTGATCAACGTTGCGGGATAATTAGTTTGAAAAGTGTATGTGTGTTAGTAGAAGAATAGGAAAGCTATCTTGAGTCGGTTTGTAGTTTCCTAGTACGTGTACGTGTGTCAGGTTTCTAGTTGAATTAGGAACCTGTAGCAGCCGTGTCCGTGTTGGTTTAGTAGTAGACATATCACTAGGTCCTAGGGTCGTGGCTGCATTTATAAAAGCAACAGCAGCCGTGAGTTTTGTAACAGAGAGAAGAAGAGAAAACGAGAAAAAATATAAAGAGGAAGAAAGAGGGGCGCAACACGTGACCTTGGCTATCCGTTTTTCATGTACGTGTGTTCGTGTGATTTGATGTGATCGATCATGTGAACGAATTTTCAACAATTGATATCTAGAATAAGTTCGCTGTAAAGCTGTGCTTGCCCTGGGAAGGCGACCCTATTAGAGTCGATGAAGCGTTCCTACTCTCTCGAAGGAGAGCCGCGTGTGTATATATATTGGGGCAGAAATCCTTGCCGTGGAGTACAAGAGAAGAGGAGACCGATCCGGTCATTACAGAGATGAGGAGATTGATTCAGACAAGAGGGAGAATAGTTGAGATTACATGCCGTGAATAACTCAAACTCTAACTCCCTCCCTTAATCTAAACTATCCTATGTTGAGATTTCTCTTGAACTCTTCAAAAGGTTTGACCGGCAAGGCTTTAGTAAACCCATCTGCTATTTGATCCTTGGATGGAATAAACCTTATATCCAGCTTCTTCTATGCCACTCTTTCTCGAACAAAATGGAAATCAATTTCAATGTGTTTGGTTCTACCATGAAACACTGGATTAGCAGAGAGATAGGTGGCTCCCAAATTATCACACCATAAACATGAAACATGATGTTGCTTAATTCCCAACTCCTTGAGTAATGATTCTATCCAAGTAATCTCAGCAGTTGCATTTGCCAATGACTTGTACTCGGCTTCGGTACTTGACCTTGACACTGTGGCTTGTTTTCTGGCACTCCAAGAAATAGGGTTTGAACCAAAAAATACTGCAAATCCTCCAGTCGATTTTCTGTCATCATTACGTCCTACCTAGTCAGCATCAGAGAAGGCACTGACAAGTGTGGAACTAGAACGCCTGAACTGAAGTCCCAAGCTCACAGTGTGTTTAATATATCGTACAATCCTTTTGACAGATGTCCAATGAGTGGAGGTAGGGGCATGCAGATATTGACAAACCTTGTTTACAGCAAATGATATGTCTGGTCGTGTCAAAGTCAAGTACTGTAGGGCTCCAACAACACTTCTATATTTTGCACTCTCCTCTTCATTAAGTGGTTCTCCCTCATATGCTGACAGTTGCTCTGAAGAAGACAACAATGTAGGTGAAGGTTTGCAATCCTTCATTTCCATACGAATTAGAAGTTCACTGGCATATTTCTCTTGATTTAATACTATGCCGTCTTGAACCTTTTTAACTTCAATACCTAAGAAGAAGTGAAGATCATCAAGATCCTTCAAGGCAAATTCTGAGCTCAGATTATGCAAAAGAGCATTAGTGGCATTTTGTGAGGAGCTTGCAACTATGATGTCATCAACATATATGAGCACAAACATGACAATATTTGCCTTGTTGTAAATGAAGAGGGATGTATCAGCTTTGGATGCAACAAAACCAAGATGTTTCAATTGTGAGCTTAACCTGGAGTACCATGCTCTAGGAGACTGTTTCAGACCATAAAGAGCTTTGTCAAGTTTGCAAACATAGTGCGATGTTTGTTTGTTTTCATACCCTGGCGGTTGCTTCATATAGACCTCCTCTTTCAGAACACCATGCAAAAACGCATTCTGAACATCTAGCTGTCTGAGGCTCCATCCTCTAAAAACTGCAATGACTAGCACAAGTCTTATGGTAGCAGCTTTTACAACTGCACTAAAAGTATCCTCATAATCAATACCATAACGTTGCTTAAAATCTTTTGCAACTAGACTTGCCTTGTACCTATCAATGGAGCCATCTGCTTTTCTTTTGATTCTATAAACCCATTTGCAATCAATGATATTTTTACCTCTCTGACTTGGTACCAAATGCCATGTCTTATTCTTCATAAGTGCACCCTATTCTTCATCTATAGCCCTTTTTCACTTAGCATCTCCAAGTGCATCACTCAATCTTGTTGGTTCTCCTGAAATACATAGCCTGCCATATGGGACAGTACTGTCTTTTCTTATTTTGGGATTTCTAATACCTTTTTGTAGCCGGGTCATTGACGTAGTAATTGACCACGGGTACCCCGAAGACGGCAAGACAATATTTCAATACATCGGGGCTAGCAAAGCCCCTCAGTCCGACTGACTGGCTGCTCCTGCCGGCTGCCGACTACGCCAATCAGCCGGCTGCCGACTGCAGCTCAACCCGACACCGAGAAGACCCCGACGAGATGGCCATACCTCGGACGAGACAGCTATACCGCGATGCCGTCATCTATAATGTACCGTGTCCCCTGGGTACTGATTTATAAAGTACCCCAGGGGACAAACATGACATGCACCATGCCTAGCTCATGCCACTACATAGCTTTGTTTGTAAGCTACCAAGGTAGCTTACAACCAACGCTACCACCACCCATGCCTCCATCCATCCATCAGGAGAAGACACACACATAGACCCACACACACACTCACGCATGCATGCTCAGGCACATGCAGCCACACTCATTTATGCTCATATGCATATACCAAGTCAGATGCACTTGGCACTGATCTCAGATACAGCTTCAGGAGCACTTTGTACAGATATACCAGATATACTCATACGTGCAGGAGTAGGGGTGTTATCTCTCCGGAGAGCCCCGAACCTGGGTAAACTAGTGCGTGCTACTCGCATACCCGTTCCCGGTCCTATCAACAGCAGTCTTACCCTCACACTAGGCCCTTGTGGCATCTGTCGACTCGCAAGCCCCCCGTGAGAATACCACGACAGTTGGCGCCCACCATGGGGCGGTACTATGCTACCGCGCTGCTGCTGGTTTCGCAGTCCGGGCGGGACCCTTTTTTCGTCATCGCCTCGGCCGCGGCGCCGCGCCGTCTCTCAGGTAGCGCTCGGGGGCTCGACATCGACCCGCCCCAGAGCGGCCGCGAGGGGTGGCGCGTCCTCGCCGTCGGCCTCTTCGTCATCACCACCGCAACGCTGGCCTTCCGTCCGTGTGCGCGCCGTGCCGGGCCTTACTTCGGTCGGCCCCGTTCATCCACGCGCCGCTCGCGTATGCTCCCCTCAGCGCTGCGCCTTGTTCCGGCCGAAACGCACGTTCGCTCCTCCATATTTCATCTGCGCAAGCTAGGTAGATGCAAGTCAAAGATTGGTCATACACCAACTATACACTTCCCAGATAATAGTCATACATTCTTCGTACACTATCCAAATACAAGTTGGATAGTGCTTGTATGATGGTCAGACAATAGCCGGACATTGGTCAGATGCTAGCTGCTCATTTGCCTCCTTCTGCGACACCGCTGCACCACGCACCTCGCCTGCTCTCTGTTGGGGAACGTAGTAATTTCGAAAATTTTCCTACGCACACGCAAGATCATGGTGATGCATAGCAACGAAGGAGAGAGTGTTGTCTACGTACCAACGCAGACCGACTGCGGAAGCGATCACACAACGTAGAGGAAGTAGTCGTACATCTTCTTCCCGATCCGACCGATCCAAGCACCGTTACTCCGGCACCTCCGAGTTCTTAGCACACGTTCAGCTCGATGACGATCCTCGGGCTCCGATCCAGCAAAGCGTCGAGGAAGAGTTCCGTCAGCACGATGGCGTGGTGACGATCTTGATGTACTACCGACGCAGGGCTTCGCCTAAGCACTACAACGGTATGATCGAGGTGGAATTTTGTGGCAGGGGGCACCGCACACGGCTAAGGAACGATCTCAAGGATCAACTTGTGTGTCTTGGGGTGTCCCCTGCCCCCGTATATAAAGGATGGAGGGAGGGGGGCTGGCCGGCCAAAGAGAGGGAGGCGCAGGAGGAGTCCTACTCCTACCGGGAGTAGGACTCCCCCCTCCAATCCTAGTCCAACTAGGAATCCTTGAAGGGGAGAGGGAGAGAGGTGGCCGGCCCCTCTCCTAGTCCTAATAGGACTAGGGAGAGGGGGGGAGGCGCAGCCCTATGTGGGCTGCCCTCTCACCTTTTCACTAAGGCCCATGTTGGCCCATTTGGCTCCCGGGGGGTTCCGGTAACCCTCCCGGTAATCCGGTGAAATCCCAATTTCACCCGGAACACTTCCGATGTTCAAACATAGGCTTCCAATATATCAATCTTTACGTCTCGACCATTTCGAGACTCCTCGTCATGTCCGTGATCTCATCCGGGACTCCGAACAACCTTCGGTACATCAAAATGCATAAACTCATAATAACTGTCATCGTAATGTTAAGCGTGCGGACCCTACGGTTCGAGAACAATGTAGACATGACCGAGACACGTCTCCGGTCAATAACCAATAGCGGGACCTGGATGCCCATATTGGCTCCCACATATTCTACGAAGATCTTTATCGGTCAGACCGCATAACAACATACGTTGTTCCCTTTGTCATTGGTATGTTACTTGCCCGAGATTCGATCGTCGGTATCCAATACCTAGTTCAATCTCGTTACTGGCAAGTCTCTTTACTTGTTCCGTAATACATCATCTCATAACTAACATCTTAGTTATTATGCTTGCAAGGCTTATGTGATGTATATTATCGAGAGGGCCCAGAGATACCTCTCCGACAATCGGAGTGACAAACCCTAATCTCGAAATACGCCAACCCAACATCTACCATTGGAGACACCTGTAGTACTCCTTTATAATCACCCAGTTACGTTGTGACGTTTGGTAGTACCCAAAGTGTTCCTCCGGTAAACGGGAGTTGCATAATCTCATAGTTATAGGAACATGTATAAGTCATGAACAAAGCAATAGCAACATACTAAACGATCGGGTGCTAAGCTAATGGAATGGGTCATGTCAATCAGATCATTCAACTAATGATGTGACCTCGTTAATCAAATAACAACTCTTTGTTCATGGTTAGGAAACATAACCATCTTTGATTAATGAGCTAGTCAAGTAGAGGCATACTAGTGACACTCTGTTGGTTTATGTATTCACACATGTATTATGTTTCCGGTTAATACAATTCTAGCATGAATAATAAACATTTATCATGATATAAGGAAATAAATAATAACTTTATTATTGCCTCTAGGGCATATTTCCTTCAGTCTCCCACTTGCACTAGAGTCAATAATCTAGATTACACAGTAATGATTCTAACACCCATGGAGCCTTGGTGCTGATCATGTTTTGCTCGTGGAAGAGGCTTAGTCAACGGGTCTGCAACATTCAGATCCGTATGTATCTTGCAAATCTCTATGTCTCCCACCTGGACTAAATCCCGGATGGAGTTGAAGCGTCTCTTGATGTGTTTGGTTCTTTTGTGAAATCTGTATTCCTTTGCCAAGGCAATTGCACCAGTATTGTCACAGAAGATTTTCATTGGACCCGATGCACTAGGTATGACACCTAGATCGGATATGAACTCCTTCATCCAGACTCCTTCGTTTGTTGCTTCCGAAGCAGCTATGTACTCCGCTTCACATGTAGATCCCGCTACGACGCTTTGTTTAGAACTGCACCAACTGACAGCTCCACCGTTTAAAGTAAACACGTATCCGGTTTGCGATTTAGAATCGTCCGGATCAGTGTCAAAGCTTGCATCAACGTAACCTCTTACGGTGAGCTCTTTGTCACCTCCATATACGAGAAACATATCCCTAGTCCTTTTCAGGTATTTCAGGATGTTCTTGACCCCTGTCCAGTGATCCACTCCTGGATTACTTTGGTACCTCCCTGCTAAACTTATAGCAAGGCACACATCAGGTCTGGTACACAACATTGCATACATGATAGAGCCTATGGCTGAAGCATAGGGAACATCTTTCATTTTCTCTCTATCTTCTGCAGTGGTCGGGCATTGAGTCTGACTCAACTTCACACCTTGTAACACAGGCAAGAACCCTTT
This sequence comes from Triticum monococcum, assembly GCA_034509565.1. NCBI lineage: Eukaryota > Viridiplantae > Streptophyta > Magnoliopsida > Poales > Poaceae > Triticum > Triticum monococcum. The sequence goes on along the minus strand of CM067847.1, from coordinate 5,093,259 downwards.
CTTTGCTTGATCCATTTTGAACTTCTTCAAAATCTTGTCAAGGTATGTGCTCTGTGAAAGTCCAATTAAGCGTTTTGATCTATCTCTATAGATCTTTATGCCTAATATGTAAGCAGCTTCCCCGAGGTCTTTCATCGAAAAACTTTTATTCAAGTATCCCTTTATGCTATCCAGAAATTCTATATCATTTCCAATCAGCAATATGTCATCCACATATAATATCAGAAATGCTACAGAGCTCCCACTCACTTTCTTGTAAATACAGGCTTCTCCAAAAGTCTGTATAAAGCCAAATGCTTTGATCACACTATCAAAGCGTTTATTCCAACTCCGAGATGCTTGCACCAGTCCATAAATGGATCGCTGGAGTTTGCACACTTTGTTAGCTTCCTTTGGATCGACAAAACCTTCCGGTTGCATCATATACAACTCTTCTTCCAGAAATCCATTCAGGAATGCAGTTTTGACATCCATTTGCCATATTTCATAATCATAAAACGCAGCAATTGCTAACATAATTCTGACGGACTTAAGCATCGCTACGGGTGAGAAGGTCTCATCGTAGTCAACCCCTTGAACTTGTCGAAAACCTTTTGCGACAAGTCGAGCTTTATAGACAGTAACATTACTGTCAGCGTCAGTCTTTTTCTTGAAGATCCATTTATTCTCAATTGCTTGCCGATCATTGGGCAAGTCAACCAAAGTCCATACTTTGTTCTCATACATGGATCCCATCTCAGATTTCATGGCCTCAAGCCACTTTGCGGAATCTGGGCTCACCATCGCTTCTTCATAGTTCGTAGGTTCATCATGATCTAGTAGCATGACTTCCAGAACTGGATTACCGTACCACTCTGGTGCGGATCTCACTCTGGTTGATCTACGTGGTTCAGTAGTATCTTGTCCTGAAGCTTCATGATCATCATCATTAGCTTCCTCACTGATTGGTATAGGTGTCGCAGAAACAGTTTTCTGTGATGTACTATTTTCCAATAAGGGAGCAGGTACAGTTACCTCGTCAAGTTCTACTTTCCTCCCACTCACTTCTTTCGAGAGAAACTCCTTCTCTAGAAATGATCCATTCTTAGCAACGAATGTTTTGCCGTCGGATCTGTGATAGAAGGTATACCCAACAGTTTCCTTTGGGTATCCTATGAAGACACATTTCTCCGCTTTGGGTTCGAGCTTATCAGGTTGAAGCTTTTTCACATAAGCATCGCAGCCCCAAACTTTAAGAAATGACAACTTTGGTTTCTTGCCAAACCATAGTTCATAAGGCGTCGTCTCAACGGATTTTGATGGTGCCCTATTTAACGTGAATGCGGCCGTCTCTAAAGCATAACCCCAAAACGATAGCGGTAAATCAGTAAGAGACATCATAGATCGCACCATATCTAGTAAAGTACGATTACGACGTTCAGACACACCATTTCGCTGTGGTGTTCCGGGTGGCGTGAGTTGCGAAACTATTCCACAATTTTTCAAATGTATACCAAACTCGTAACTCAAATATTCTCCTCCACGATCAGATCGTAGAAACTTTATTTTCTTGTTACGATGATTTTCAACTTCACTCTGAAATTCCTTGAACTTTTCAAATGTTTCAGATGTTGGAAATATGCCCTAGAGGCAATAATAAAAGCATTATTATTATATTTCCTTGTTCATGGTAATTGTCTTTATTCATGCTATAATTGTGTTATCCGGAAATCGTAATGCATGTGTGAATAACAGACACCAACATGTCCCTAGTAAGCCTCTAGTTGACTAGCTCGTTGATCAACAGATAGTCATGGTTTCCTGGCTATGGACATAAGATGTCAATGATAACGAGATCACATCATTAGGAGAATGATGTGATGGACAAGACCCAATCCTAAACATAGCATAAAGATCGTGTAGTTCGTTTTGCTAGAGTTTTGCAATGTCAAGTATCTTTTCCTTAGACCATGAGATCGTGTAACTCCCGGATACCGTAGGAGTGCTTTGGGTATACCAAACGTCACAACGTAACTGGGTGACTATAAAGGTAGACTACGGGTATCTCCAAAAGTATCTGTTGGGTTGACACGGATCAAGACTGGGATTTGTCACTCCGTATGACGGAGAGGTATCACTGGGCCCACTCGGTAATGCATCATCATATTGAGCTCAAAGTGACCAAGTGTCTGGTCATGGGATCATGCATTACGGTACGAGTAAAAGTGACTTGCCGGTAACGAGATTGAACGAGGTATTGGGATACCGACGATCGAATCTCGGGCAAGTAATATATCGATTGACAAAGGGAATTGCATACGGGGTTGATTGAATCCTCGACATCGTGGTTCATCCGATGAGAACATCGTGGAGCATGTGGGAGCCAACATGGGTATCCAGATCCCGCTGTTGGTTATTGACCGGAGAGTCGTCTCGGTCATGTCTGCTTGTCTCCCGAACCCGTAGGGTCTACACACTTAAGGTTCGGTGACGCTAGGGTTGTGAAGATATGTATATGCAGTAACCCGAATGTTGTTCGGGGTCCCGGATGAGATCCCGGACGTCACGAGGAGTTCCGGAATTGTCCGGAGGTAAAGAATTATATATAGGATGTGCAGTTTCGGCCATCGGGACAAGTTTCGGGGTACCCGGTATTGTACCGGGACCACCGGAAGGGTCCCGGGGGTCCACCGGGTGGGGCCACCTATCCCGGAGGGCCCCATGGGCTGAAATAGGAGGGAACCCAGCCCATAGTGGGCTGGGGCGCCAGCCCCCCAAGGCCCATGCGCCTAGGGTTGGTGGGGGGGGAAACCCTAAGGGGGGCGCCCCCTTGCTTGGGGGGCAAGCCCCCCACCCCTTGGCCGCCGCCCCCTGGTAGATCCCATCTACCAGGGCCGGCGCCCCCCCCTGGCACCCCTATATATAGTGGGGGAGAGGAGGGACTTGAGACCGACGCCTTTGGTGCTTCCCTCTCTCCCTGTTACATCTCTCTCACTCGTAGTACACGGCGAAGCCCTGCTGTCGTGACGCCCTGCATCCACCACCACGCCGTCGTGCTGCTGGATCTTCATCAACCTCTCCTTCCCTTGCTGGATCAAGAAGGAGGAGACGTCTCCCGTCCCGTACGTGTGTTGAACGCGGAGGTGCCGTCCGTTCGGCGCTGGTCATCGGTGATTTGGATCACGTCGTGTTCGACAACATCAACCTCGTTCTAACAAACGCTTCCGCTCGCGATCTACAAAGGTATGTAGATGCATCTCGTGACTCGTTGCTAGATGAACTCCTAGATGATCTTGGTGAAACGAGTAGGAAAATTTTTTGTTTTCTGCAACGTTCACCAACATCAGACTTATGTTTCATTAAGTAGATATACCCATATCTGCTTAAATCATCTGTGAAGGTGAGAAAATAACGATATCCGCCACGAGCCTCAATATTCATCGGACCACATACATCGGTATGTATGATTTCCAATAAATCTGTTGCTCTCTCCATAGTACCGGAGAACGGTGTTTTAGCCATCTTGCCTATGAGGCACGGTTCGCAAGTACCAAGTGATTCATAATCAAGTGGTTCCAAAAGCCCATCAGTATGGAGTTTCTTCATGCGCTTTACACCGATATGACTTAAACGGCAGTGCCACAAATAAGTTGCACTATCATTATCAACTCTGCATCTTTTGGCTTCTACATTATGAATATGTGTATCACTACTATCGAGATTCAATAAGAATAGACCACTTTTCAAGGGTGCATGACCATAAAAGATATTACTCATATAAATAGAACAACCATTATTCTCTGATTTAAATGAATAACCGTCTCGCATCAAACAAGATCCAGATATAATGTTCATGCTTAACGCTGGCACCAAATAACAATTATTTAGGTCTTATATTAATCCCGAAGGTAGATGTAGAGGTAGCGTGCCGACCGCGATCACATCGACTTTGGAACCGTTTCCCACGCGCATCGTCACCTCGTCCTTTGCTAGCGTCCGCTTATTCTGTAGTCCCTGTTTCGAGTTGCAAATATTAGCAACAGAACCAGTATCAAATACCCAGGTGCTACTGCGAGCTCTAGTAAGGTACACATCAATAACATGTATATCACATATACCTTTGTTCACCTTGCCATCCTTCTTATCCGCCAAATACTTGGGGCAGTTCCGCTTCCAGTGACCAGTCTGCTTGCAGTAGAAGCACTCAGTTTCAGGCTTAGGTCCAGACTTGGGTTTCTTCTCCTGAGCAGCAACTTGCTTGCTGTTCTTCTTGAAGTTCCCCTTCTTCTTTCCTTTTCCCTTTTTCTTGAAACCAGTGGTTTTGTTAACCATCAACACTTGATGCTCCTTCTTGATTTCTACCTCCGCAGCTTTCAGCATTGCGAAGAGCTCGGGAATAGTCTTGTTCATCCCTTGCATATTATAGTTCATCACGAAGCTCTTGTAGCTTGGTGGCAGTGATTGGAGAATTCTGTCAATGACGCAATCATCTGGAAGACTAACTCCCATCTGAATCAAGTGATTATTATACCCAGACATTTTGAGTATATGCTCACTGACAGAACTGTTCTCCTCCATCTTGCAGCTATAGAACTTATTGGAGACTTCATATCTCTCAATTCGGGCATTTGCTTGAAATATTAACTTCAACTCCTGGAACATCTCATATGCTCCATGACGTTCAAAACGTCGTTGAAGTCCCGATTCTAAGCCGTAAAGCATGGCACACTGAACTATCGAGTAGTCATCAGCTTTGCTCTGCCAGACGTTCATAACATCTGGTGTTGCTCCAGCAGCAGGCCTGGCACCCAGCGGTGCTTCCAGGACGTAATTCTTCTGTGCAGCAATGAGGATAATCCTCAGGTTACGGACCCAGTCCGTGTAATTGCTACCACCATCTTTCAACTTTGCTTTCTCAAGGAACGCATTAAAATTCAACGGAACAACAGCACGAGCCATCTATCTACAATCAACATAAACAAGCAAGATACTATCAGGTACTAAGTTCATGATAAGTTTAAGTTCAGTTAATCAAATTACTTAGGAACTCCCACTTAGATAGACATTCCTCTAATCCTCTAAGTGATCACGTGATCCAAATCAACTAAACCATAACCGATCATCACGTGAGATGGAGTAGTTTTCAATGGTGAACATCGTCATGTTGATCATATCTACTATGTGATTCACGCTCGACCTTTCGGTCTCCGAGTTCCGAGGCCATATCTGCATATGCTAGGCTCGTCAAGTTTAACCTGAGTATTCTGCGTGTGCAAAACTGGCTTGCACCCGTTGTAGATGGACGTAGAGCTTATCACACCCGATCATCACGTGGTGTCTGGGCACGACGAACTTTGGCAACGGTGCATACTCAGGGAGAACACTTCTTGATAATTTAGTGAGAGATCATCTTATAATGCTACCGTCAATCAAAGCAAGATAAGATGCATAAAAGGATAAACATCACATGCAATCAATATAAGTGATATGATATGGCCATCATCATCTTGTGCTTGTGATCTCCATCTCCGAAGCACCGTCATGATCACCATCGTCACCGGCGCGACACCTTGATCTCCATCATAGCATCGTTGTCGTCTCGCCAATCTTATGCTTCCACAACTATCACTACCGCTTAGTAATAAAGTAAAGCATTACATCGCGATTGCATTGCATACAATAAAGCGACAACCATATGGCTCCTGCCAGTTGCCGATAACTCGGTTACAAAACATGATCATCTCATACAATAAAATCAGCATCATGCCTTGACCATATCACATCACAACATGCCCTGCAAAAACAAGTTAGACGTCCTCTACTTTGTTGTTGCAAGTTTTACGTGGCTGCTACGGGCTTAAGTAAGAACTCATCTCACCTACGCATCAAAACCACAACGATAGTTCGTCAAATAGACTCCGTTTTAACCTTCTCAAGGACCGGGCGTAGTCACACTTGGTTCAACTAAAGTTGGAGAGACAGTCTTCCGCAAGCCATCTATGTGCAAAGCACGTCGAGGGAACCGGTCTCGCGTAAGAGTACGCGTAAGGTTGGTCCGGATCGTCTCACCCAACAATACCGCCGAACCAAAGTATGACATGCTGGTAGGCAGTATGACTTGTATCGCCCACAACTCACTTGTGTTCTACTCGTGCAAATAACATCAAACCATAAAACCTAGGCTCGGATGCCACTGTTGGGGAACGTAGTAATTTCGAAAATTTTCCTACGCACACGCAAGATCATGGTGATGCATAGCAACGAAGGGGAGAGTGTTGTCTACGTACCAACGCAGACCGACTGCGGAAGCGATCACACAACGTAGAGGAAGTAGTCGCACGTCTTCTTCCCGATCCGACCGATCCAAGCACCGTTACTCCGGCACCTCCGAGTTCTTAGCACACGTTCAGCTCGATGACGATCCTCGGGCTCCGATCCAGCAAAGCGTCGAGGAAGAGTTCCGTCAGCACGACGGCGTGGTGACGATCTTGATGTACTACCGACGCAGGGCTTCGCCTAAGCACTACAACGGTATGATCGAGGTGGAATTTGGTGGCAGGGGGCACCGCACACGGCTAAGGAACGATCTCAAGGATCAACTTGTGTGTCTTGGGGTGTCCCATGCCCCCGTATATAAAGGATGGAGGGAGGGGGGCTGGCCGGCCAAAGGGAGGGAGGCGCAGGAGGAGTCCTACTCCTACCGGGAGTAGGACTCCCCCCTCCAATCCTAGTACAACTAGGAATCCTTGAAGGGGAGAGGGAGAGAGGTGGCCGGCCCCTCTCCTAGTCCTAATAGGACTAGGGAGAGGGGGGAGGCGCAGCCCTATGTGGGCTGCCCTCTCACCTTTCCACTAAGGCCCATGTTGGCCCATTTGGCTCCCGGGGGGTTCCGGTAACCCTCCCGGTAATCCGGTGAAATCCCGATTTCACCCGGAACACTTCCGATGTTCAAACATAGGCTTCCAATATATCAATCTTTACGTCTCGGCCATTTCGAGACTCCTCGTCATGTCCGTGATCTCATCCGGGACTCCGAACAACCTTCGGTACATCAAAATGCATAAACTCATAATAACTGTCATCGTAACGTTAAGCGTGCGGACCCTACGGTTCGAGAACAATGTAGACATGACCGAGACACGTCTCCGGTCAATAACCAATAGCGGGACCTGGATGCCCATATTGGCTCCCACATATTCTACGAAGATCTTTATCGGTCAGACCGCATAACAACATACGTTGTCCCCTTTGTCATCGGTATGTTACTTGCCCGAGATTCGATCGTCGGTATCCAATACCTAGTTCAATCTCGTTACTGGCAAGTCTCTTTACTCGTTCCGTAATACATCATCTCATAACTAACATCTTAGTTATTATGCTTGCAAGGCTTATGTGATGTATATTACCGAGAGGGCCCAGAGATACCTCTCCGACAATCGGAGTGACAAACCCTAATCTCGAAATACGCCAACCCAACATCTACCATTGGAGACACCTTTAGTACTCCTTTATAATCACCCAGTTACGTTGTGACGTTTGGTAGTACCCAAAGTGTTCCTCCGGTAAACGGGAGTTGCATAATCTCATAGTTATAGGAACATGTATAAGTCATGAACAAAGCAATAGCAACATACTAAACGATCGGGTGCTAAGCTAATGGAATGGGTCATGTCAATCAGATCATTCAACTAATGATGTGACCTCGTTAATCAAATAACTGTTGGGGAACGCGGTAATTTCGAAAATTTTCCTACGCACACGCAAGATCATGGTGATGCACAGCAACGAGAGGGGAGAGTGTTGTCTATGTACCAACGCAGACCGACTGCGGAAGCGATCACACAACGTAGAGGAAGTAGTCATACGTCTTCTTCCCGATCCGACCGATCCAAGCACCGTTACTCCGGCACCTCCGAGTTCTTAGCACACGTTCGGCTCGATGATGTTCCTCGGGCTTCGATCCAGCAAAGCGTCGAGGAAGAGTTCCGTCAGCACGACGGCGTGGTGACGATCTTGATGTACTACCGACGCAGGGCTTCGCCTAAGCACTACAACGGTACGATCGAGGTGGAATTTGGTGGCAGGGGGCACCGCACACGGCTAAGGAACGATCTCAAGGATCAAGTTGTGTGTCTTGGGGTGCCCCCTGCCCCCGTATATAAAGGTTGGAGGAGGGGGAGCCGGCCGGCCAGGGAGAGGAGGCGCAGGGGAGTCCTACTCCCACCGGGAGTAGGACTCCTTCCCCCAATCCTAATCCAATTAGGACTCCCGGGGGGGAAAGAGAGAGAAGGGGGGCCGGCCCCCTATCCTAGTCCTACTAGGACTTTGGGGAAGGGGGGGCGCCGGCCAGCTTGGGCTTGACCCTTTTCTCCTTTTCCACTAAGGCCCAATAGGCCCATTAGTCTCCCGGGGGGTTCCGGTAACCCTCCCGGTATTCCGGTAAAATCCCGATTTCACCCGGAACACTTCCGATGTCCAAACATAGGCTTCCAATATATCAATCTTTACGTCTCGACCATTTCGAGACTCCTCGTCATGTCCGTGATCTCATCCGGGACTCCGAACAACCTTCGGTACATCAAAATGCATAAACTCATAATAACTGTCATCGTAACGTTAAGCGTGCGGACCCTACGGTTCGAGAACAATGTAGACATGACCGAGACACGTCTCCGGTCAATAACCAATAGCGGGACCTGGATGCCCATATTGGCTCCTACATATTCTACGAAGATCTTTATCGGTCAGACCGCATAACAACATACGTTGTTCCCTTTGTCATCGGTATGTTACTTGCCCGAGATTCGATCGTCGGTATCCAATACCTAGTTCAATCTCGTTACCGGCAAGTCTCTTTACTCGTTCCGTAATACATCATCTCACAACTAACATATTAGTTGCAGTGCTTGCAAGGCTTATGTGATGTGCATTACCGAGAGGGCCCAGAGATACCTCTCCGACAATCGGAGTGACAAACCCTAATCTCGAAATACGCCAACCCAACATCTACCATTGGAGACACCTTTAGTACTCCTTTATAATCACCCAGTTACGTTGTGACGTTTGGTAGTACCCAAAGTGTTCCTCCGGTAAACGGGAGTTGCATAATCTCATAGTTATAGGAACATGTATAAGTCATGAAGAAAGCAATAGCAACATACTAAACGATCGGGTGCTAAGCTAATGGAATGGGTCAGGTCAATCAGATCATTCTACTAATGATGTGACCTCGTTAATCAAATAACAACTCTTTGTTCATGGTTAGGAAACATAACCATCTTTGATTAACGAGCTAGTCAAGTAGAGGCATACTAGTGACACTCTGTTGGTCTATGTATCCACACATGTATTATGTTTCCGGTTAATACAATTCTAGCATGAATAATAAACTTTTATCATGATATAAGGAAATAAATAATAACTTTATTATTGCCTCTAGGGCATATTTCCTTCAATAAAAACTCTTTGTTCATGGTTAGGAAACATAACCATCTTTGATTAACGAGCTAGTCAAGTAGAGGCATACTAGTGACACTCTGTTGGTTTATGTATTCACACATGTATTATGTTTCCGGTTAATACAATTCTAGCATGAATAATAAACATTTATCATGATATAAGGAAATAAATAATAACTTTATTATTGCCTCTAGGGCATATTTCCTTCACTCTCCGCGAACGTCCGTGGCTTCTCGCCCTGCCGTCCACACAGCCGCAACGCGACTCGCGCCATCACCAAGCTCGCAGACGCCCGCTCCCTCACTCTGTTTCGCTTTTCTCTCGCGCGGCTGTGCAAACAAAATACAGAGAGTTTGCTTCCTCCGCTGCTCGGCCAGGCACCCGTGGCCCGCTCGCTCTGGCCGGCTCCGGGTCGCCACCCGTGTGCTGCCTCCCAGCCGCCTCGCTGGCTGGGCTGGCCACCTCCACGACCACCCGCCAGCTCTCCATGCGCCGCTGCCCTGCCTGCCGGCTGCGCGCCGTGGCCGGCTCCGCCTCGTCACCATCACGCCGGCTGGAAGACCCTGCGCGGCCGTGCGCCGACTCGCACCCCGGCCGGCTCCGGCTGCTCCGCCCCTGGCCACGCCGGCTGCTCGCCTCTGTCCGCTGTCCCCCGCCGGGTGCGCTCGCGGCTGCCTGCTCCACGCCTGCCAGCTCCCGCGTCGGGCGCCGTGGCCGGTTGCGCCTCGCGCGTCCCTGTCAGGTTCCGCTCCACCGTCTCCGCCTTCGCCCTCGCCGGCCCCGCCCCGCGTTGGGCCTCCTTCGGCTGCTCCGGGTCGCCTCCCCGCGCCTGGCCGGGACGGCTCCGGGTGGCCGGCTCGCCGCCTCCGCCCGGTTGCACCTCGCGCACCCGGCTCGGTGCGCCCGCGACCCATCCCCATCCGGCTCCTCCTCTGGCCGGCTTCGCCCGCCCGCCTACTGGCGCGTCTGCGCCCTCATCGCCTCCCGCGCCGACCCCCCGCGTCGTCGTGCCGCCTGCCCGCATCCCGGACTCCTCCGTCCGCGTGCGGGCCTGCATCGCCCCGCGCACCTGAACGCCGACTCCTGCGCTGCGCCGGCTCCACGCGTGCCCGCGTTGCCGGCCTGCCGCCTTCCGCGGGCTCCTCCTCCACGGTGCCATCCGTGCCGACTGCCCCACCCACGCGCGTCGGCCTCCACGACCAGCCTCCCGCGCGGCCCAGTCCGGCTGTGCCCGGCTGGCTTCACCCGAGTCACGGCTCCGGTGCCAACTCCTCCGCGCCGGCTCGTCCGGCTCCGTTCGGCTGCTCCGCCTCAACCGCCCGCATGTCGGCTGGCCGAGGCCGGCTCCGGCTCCGCGCGCCTGCATCCGGCCCCAGGGCCGGCCATCCCGTGCTGGCCTCCACTCCCTCGCGCCGCCTCGTGCCGGTCTCCGCCCCGCCGACCTCCGGCCCGAGCGCCCCCGCCTCCGGGTCGGTTCCGTCCACGCCTCGGCGCCTGCCCCGCCTCGCGGCCTCCGCCTGCGCGCCCCGTGGTTGGCTGCGCCCCACGCCGGCTCGCGCTTGCGTCGGCCGCTTCCTACCTTGGCCGTAGGCGGTGGCCTTCGCTGGCCGGCTGCCCAGAGGGCAGAGAGGGGGCCGGCTAGAGCCTAGAAGAGGCCGGCTGATTATCCCCTGTCGACTGGTAAAAGAGAGAAAAGTCAACAGTCGGCTGCTTCATGCAGAGATACAAAAAAAATGTGTGTGTGCATCCGGCTTCCCAGAGCCGGGTGAAGAAAAGGCCGGGTGCCCATGGCCGACTGGCAGAGAAAAGTCACGCCGGGTGCCCAGCCGGCTGACTCAAAAAAAAGGAGGATCCGACTTTGCAGACTGCAGTCAAGCCGACTGCTCCGGTCAATAGCCTGCGTTGCCGCTGGGCTGACTGGTTCGTCTGCCCGCTTCGCTGCCTGGCCGACCGAGGAGTCGATCCATCTGAGCACAGCCGGCTGACAAGGAAAAGAGAAGAAGACAAAGTAGTTGCCGGGAGATCCGGCCCCACTGCTCAGCAGTCGGCCCGAATCTCGGAGGCTACACGCAGCGGGTGCGCTGACGCGCCCCCGCGAAGGAGAAGACAAAGTACCGAATCTCGGGGGCTACACCCAGCGGGTGCGCTGGCGCGCCCCCGCAAGGATTGCAGACAAAAGAAGAGTTTTGTCCGGCTGTTAGCAGTCGGCAGAAGAGAAAAAGAAGAAAATGGGCGCTACAAGATGCCTCGCCACCTGGCCGGTCGAGCCTGACCGGCCGGGACCCCCTTCGAGCACCCGGAGGCTCGAAGACTACACCCGGCGGGTGCGCCGGCGCGCTCAGCAAGCGTTGAGCCGCGTCGGTTGTCTTCGGCAAACTCCGCCTCGGCTACACGAAAACCAATGTGAGCTCCTCACCCGCATATTTTTTGCACCACGCGAGCACGGATAACCACGAGCGATGCTCAGGGGCCGTCTCCGCTTTTTATTATAGTAGCATCACTGTTCGCCCCGGCGCCAGCCAGAGTTGGCCCGGGGGCTGGCCGCTTGGCCTGAGACGTTAGTTCCCGTGGACGGCTTAGTACCATGTGTTGGGGAACGTTGCAGAAAACAAAATTTTCCTACTCGTTTCACCAAGATCCATCTAGGAGTTCATCAAGCAACGAGTGTTCAGATTTCATCTACATACCTTTGTAGATCGCGAGCGGAAGCGTTCGTTAGAACGAGGTTGAAGTAGTCGTACACGACGTGATCCAAATCACCGATGACCAGCGCCGAACGGACGGCACCTCCGCGTTCAACACACGTACGGGACGGGAGACGTCTCCTCCTTCTTGATCCAGCAAGGGGAGAGGAGAGGTTGATGAAGAACCAGCAGCACGACGGCGTGGTGGTGGATGCAGGGCGTCACAGTTGCAGGGCTTCGCCTTCGCAACGAGAGAGAGACGTAACGGGGAGAGAGGGAGGCGCCAGGGGCTGGTGTATGAAGTCCCTCCTCTCCCCCACTATATATAGGGGTGCCAAGGGGGGTTGGTGCGCAGCCTAGGAGATCCAATCTCCTATGGCCGGCGGCCAAGGGGAGGTTTCCCTCCCCCCCAAGGCACCTAGGGGTGCCTTCCACCACTTGGACTCTTCCTTTAAGTGGAACCCTAGGCGCATGGGCTTTTGGGGCTGGTGCCCTTGGCCCATCTAGGCCAAGGCGCACCCCCTATAGCCCATGTGGCCCCCCGGGACAGGTGGCCCCACCCGGTGGGCCCCCGGGACCCCTCCGGTGGTCCCGGTACAATACCGATAACCCCGAAACTTGTCCCGATGGCCGAAACAGCACTTCTGATATATAATTCTTTACCTCCGGACCATTCTGGAACTCCTCATGACATCCGGGATCTCATCCGGGACTCCGAACAACATTCGGGTTACTGCACATACATATCTTCACAACCCTAGCGTCACCGAACCTTAAGTGTGTAGACCCTACGGGTTCGGGAGACAAGCAGACATGACCGAGACGACTCTCCGGTCAATAACCAACAGCGGGATCTGGATACCCATGTTGGCTCCCACATGCTCCACAATGTTCTCATCGGATGAACCACGCTGTCGAGGATTCAATCAACCCCGTATGCAATTCCCTTTGTCAATCGATATGCTACTTGCCCGAGATTCGATCGTCGGTATCCCAATACCTCGTTCAATCTCGTTACCGGCAAGTCACTTTACTCATACCGTAATGCATGATCCCGTGACCAGACACGTGGTCACTTTGAGCTCATTGTGATGATGCATTACTGAGTGGGCCCGGTGATACCTCTCCGTCATACGGAGTGACAAATCCCAGTCTTGATCCGTGTCAACCCAACAAATACTTTCGGAGATACCCGTAGTCTACCTTTATAGTCACCCAGTTACGTTGTGACGTTTGGTATACCCAAAGCACTCCTACGGTATCCGGGAGTTACACGATCTCATGGTCTAAGGAAAAGATACTTGACATTGCAAAACTTTAGCAAAACGAACTACACGATCTTTATGCTATGTTTAGGATTGGGTCTTGTCCATCACATCATTCTCCTAATGATGTGATCTCGTTATCAATGACATCTTATGTCCATAGTCAGGAAACCATGACTATCTGTTGATTAACGAGGTAGTCAACTAGAGGCTTACTAGGGACATGTTGGTGTCTGTTATTCACACATGTATTACGATTTCCGGATAACACAATTATAGCATGAATAAAGACAATTATCATGAACAAGGAAATATAATAATAATGCTTTTATTATTGCCTCTAGGGCATATTTCCAACAGTCTCCCACTTGCACTAGAGTCAATAATCTAGTTACATTGTGATGAAACGAACACCCATGGAATTCTGGTGTTGATCATGTTTGGCCCTAGGGAGAGGTTTAGTCAACGGATCTGCTATATTCAGGTCCGTATGTACTTTACAAATATCTATGTCTCCATCTTGAACATTTTCACGAATGGAGTTGAAGCGACGCTTGATGTGCCTTGTCTTCTTGTGAAACCTAGGCTCCTTGGCAAGTGCAATAGCTCCAGTGTTGTCACAGAAGAGCTTGATCGGCCCCGACGCATTGGGTATGACTCCGAGGTCGGTGATGAACTCCTTCACCCAAATTGCTTCATGTGCTGCCTCCGAGGCTGCCATGTACTCCGCTTCGCATGTAGATCCCGCCACGACGCTCTGCTTGCAACTGCACCAGCTTACTGCCCCACCATTCAAAATATACACGTATCCGGTTTGTGACTTTGAGTCATCCAGATCTGTGTCGAAGCTAGCATCGACGTAACCCTTTACGACGAGCTCTTCGTCACCTCCATAAACGAGAAACATCTCCTTAGTCCTTTTCAGGTACTTTAGGATATTCTTGACCGCTGTCCAGTGTTCCTTGCCGGGATTACTTTGGTATCTTCCTACCAAACTTACGGCAAGGTTTACATCAGGTCTGGTACACAGCATGGCATACATAATAGAACCTATGGCTGAGGCATAGGGGATGACACTCATCTCTTCTATTTCTTCTGCCGTGGTCGGACTTTGAGCCGAGCTCAATTTCATACCTTGCAGTACAGGCAAGAACCCCTTCTTAGACTGATCCATATTGAACTTCTTCAATATCTTATCAAGGTATGTGCTTTGTGAAAGACCTATGAGGCGTCTCGATCTATCTCTATAGATCTTGATGCCTAATATATAAGCAGCTTCTCCAAGGTCCTTCATTGAAAAACTCTTATTCAAGTAGGCCTTGATGCTGTCCAAGAGTTCTATATCATTTCCCATCAAAAGTATGTCATCTACATATAGTATGAGAAATGCTATAGAGCTCCCACTCACTTTCTTGTAAACACAGGCTTCTCCATAAGTCTGTGTAAACCCAAACGCTTTGATCATCTCATCAAAGCGAATGTTCCAACTCCGAGATGCTTGCACCAGCCCATAAATCGAGCGTTGGAGCTTGCACACTTTGTCAGCATTCTTAGGATCAACAAAACCTTCCGGCTGCATCATATACAATTCTTCCTTAAGGAAACCATTAAGGAATGCCGTTTTGACGTCCATTTGCCATATTTCATAATCGTAAAACGCGGCAATTGCTAACATGATTCGGACGGACTTTAGCTTCGCTACCGGTGAGAAAGTCTCATCGTAGTCAACCCCTTGAACTTGTCGATAACCCTTAGCGACAAGCCGAGCTTTATAGATGGTCACATTACCATCCGCGTCTGTCTTCTTCTTAAAGATCCATTTATTCTCTATGGCTCGCCGTTCAACGGGCAAGTCAATCAAAGTCCATACTTCGTTTTCATACATGGATCCTATCTCGGATTTCATGGCTTCTAGCCATTTGTCGGAATCCGGGCCCGCCATCGCTTCTTCATAGTTCGAAGGTTCACTGTTGTCTAACAACATGATTTCCAAGACAGGGTTGCCGTACCACTCTGGTGCGGAACGTGTCCTTGTGGACCTTCGAATTTCAGTAGGAGCTTGATCAGAAGTATCTTGATCATTATCATTAACTTCCTCACTAACCGGTGCAGGCACCTCAGGAACATTTTCTTGAGTTGCGCCATTTTCTGGTTCAAGAGGTAATACTTCATCAAGTTCTACTTTCCTCCCACTTACTTCTTTTGAGAGAAACTCTTTTTCTAGAAAGGACCCATTCTTGGCAACAAAGATCTTGCCTTCGGATCTGAGGTAGAAGGTATACCCAATAGTTTCTTTAGGGTATCCTATGAAGACGCATTTTTCCGACTTGGGTTCGAGCTTTTCAGGTTGAAGTTTCTTGACATAAGCATCGCATCCCCAAACTTTTAGAAACGACAGCTTAGGTTTCTTCCCAAACCATAATTCATACGGTGTCGTCTCAACGGATTTCGACGGAGCCCTATTTAAAGTGAATGCGGCAGTCTCTAAAGCATAGCCCCAAAAAGATAGCGGTAAATCGGTAAGAGACATCATAGACCGCACCATATCTAATAGAGTGCGATTACGACGTTCGGACACACCATTACGCTGAGGTGTTCCAGGCGGCGTCAGTTGTGAAACTATTCCACATTTTCTTAAGTGTGTGCCAAATTCGTGACTCAAGTATTCTCCTCCACGATCTGATCGTAGAAACTTGATTTTCTTGTCACGTTGATTCTCAACCTCACTCTGAAATTCCTTGAACTTTTCAAAGGTTTCAGACTTGTGTTTCATTAAGTAAATATATCCATATCTACTCAAATCATCAGTGAGAGTGAGAACATAACGATAGCCGCCGCGAGCCTCAACACTCATTGGACCGCACACATCAGTATGTATGATTTCCAATAAGTTGGTTGCTCGCTCCATTGTTCCTGAGAACGGAGTCTTGGTCATTTTACCCATAAGGCATGGTTCGCACGTGTCAAATGATTCATAATCAAGAGTCTCTAAAAGTCCATCTGCATGGAGCTTCTTCATGCGTTTGACACCTATGTGACCAAGGCGGCAGTGCCACAAGTATGTGGGACTATCATTATCAACCTTGCATCTTTTGGCACTCACATTATGAACATGTGTAGCATTACATTCGAGATTCATAAAGAATAAACCATTCACCATAGGAGCATGACCATAAAGCATATCTCTCATATAAATAGAACAACCATTATTCTCGGATTTAAATGAGTAGCCATCTCGAATTAAACGAGATCCCGATACAATGTTCATGCTCAAAGCTGGTACTAAATAACAATTATTAAGGTTTAAAACTAATCCCGAAGGTAGATGTAGAGGCAGCGTGCCGACGGCGATCACATTGACCTTGGAACCATTCCCGACGCGCATCGTCACCTCGTCCTTTGCCAGTTTCCGCTTATTCCGCAGCCCCTGCTTTGAGTTACAAATGTGAGCAACTGCACCGGTATCAAATACCCAGGAGCTACTACGGACACTAGTAAGGTACACATCAATTACATGTATATCACATATACCTTTTGTTTTGCCGGCCTTCTTGTCCGCTAAGTATTTGGGGCAGTTCCGCTTCCAGTGACCGTTTCCCTTGCAATAAAAACACTCAGTCTCGGGCTTGGGTCCATTCTTTGGCTTCTTCCTGGCAGCTTGCTTGCCGGGTGCGGCAACCTCCTTGCCGTCCTTCTTGAAGGCTTTCTTACCCTTGCCCTTCTTGAACTTAGTGGTTTTATTGACCATCAAAACTTGATGTTCCTTCCTGACTTCTACCTCTGCTGATTTCAGCATAGCAAATACTTCAGGAATGGTCTTTTCCATCCCCTGCATATTGAAGTTCATCACAAAGCTCTTGTAGCTCGGTGGAAGCGACTGGAGGATTCTGTCAATGACGGCATCATCCGGGAGATTAACTCCCAGCTGAGTCAAGCGGTTATGTAATCCAGACATCGTGAGTATGTGCTCACTGACAGAACTGTTTTCCTCCATCTTACAGCTGAAGAACTTGTCGGAGACCTCATATCTCTCGACCCGGGCATGAGCTTGAAAAACCATTTTCAGCTCTTCGAACATCTCATATGCTCCATGTCTCTCAAAACGCTTTTGGAGCCCCGGTTCTAAACTGTAAAGCATGCCGCACTGAACGAGGGAGTAGTCATCGGTACGTGCCTGCCAAGCGTTCATAACGTCTTGTTCAGCAGGGAGGACAGGTGCGTCACCCAGCGGTGCTTGTAGGACATAATCTTTCTTGGCAGCTATGAGGATGATCCTCAGGTTCCGGACCCAGTCCGTATAGTTGCTGCCATCGTCTTTCAGCTTGGTTTTCTCTAGGAACGCGTTGAAGTTGAGGACTACGTGGGCCATTTGATCTACAAGACATATTGTAAAATATTTTAGACTAAGTTCATGATAATTAAGTTCATCTAATCAAATTAATAATGAACTCCCACTTAGATAGACATCCCTCCAGTCATCTAAGTATAACATGATCCGAGTCAACTAGGCCGTGTCCGATCATCACGTGAGACGGACTAGTCAACGTCGGTGAACATTTTCATGTTGATCGTATCTTCTATACGACTCATGCTCGACCTTTCGGTCTTCTGTGTTCCGAGGCCATGTCTGTACATGCTAGGCTCGTCAAGTCAACCTAAGTGTTTGCATGTGTAAATCTGTCTTACACCCGTTGTATGTGAACGTCTGAATAAAACACCCGATCATCACGTGGTGTTTTGAAACAGCGAACTGTCGCAACGGTGCACAGTTAGGGGGAACACTTCTTGAAATTAATATGAGGGATCATCTTATTTACTACCGTCGTTCTAAGTAAACAAGATGCAAAACATGATAAACATCACATGCAATCAAATAATAAACGTGACATGATATGGCCATTATCACATAGCTCCTTTGATCTCCATCTTGGGGCTCCATGATCGTCTTGTCACCGGCTTGACACCATGATCTCCATCATCATGATCTCCATCATCGTGTCTCCATGAAGTTGCTCGCCAATTATTACTTCTACTACTATGGCTAACGCGTTTAGCAATGAAGCAAAGTAATTTACATGGCGTTTCTCAATGACACGCAGGTCATATAAAAGAATAAAGACAACTCCTATGGCTCCTGCCGGTTGTCATACTCATCGACATGCAAGTCGTGATTCCTATTACAATAGCATGAACATCTCATACATCACATATAGATCATTCATCATTCATCACAACTTTGGCCATATCATATCACAAACCACTTGCTGCAAAAACAAGTTAGACGTCCTCTAATTGTTGTTGCAAGTTTTTACGTGGCTGAATTAGGGTTCTAGCAAGAACGTTTTCTTACCTACGTGAAAAACACAACGTGATTTGTCAACTTCTATTTACCCTTCATAAGGACCCTGTTCATCGAATCCGCTCCAACTAAAGTAGGAGAGACAGACACCCGCCAGCCACCTTATGCAACTAGTGCATGTTAGTCGGTGGAACCGGTCTCATGTAAGCGTACGTGTAAGGTTGGTCCGGGCCGCTTCATCCCACAATACCGCTGAAGCAAGAAAAGACTAGTAGCGGCAAGAAAGTTGACAAATCCACGCCCACAACAAATTGTGTTCTACTCGCGCAAGAAGAACTACGCATAGACCTAGCTCATGATGCCACTGTTGGGGAACGTTGGAGAAAACAAAATTTTCCTACTCGTTTCACCAAGATCCATCTAGGAGTTCATCAAGCAACGAGTGTTCAGATTTCATCTACATACCTTTGTAGATCGCGAGCGGAAGCGTTCGTTAGAACGAGGTTGAAGTAGTCGTACACGACGTGATCCAAATCACCGATGACCAGCGCCGAACGGACGGCACCTCCGCGTTCAACACACGTACGGGACGGGAGACGTCTCCTCCTTCTTGATCCAGCAAGGGGAGAGGAGAGGTTGATGAAGAACCAGCAGCACGACGGCGTGGTGGTGGATGCAGGGCGTCACAGTTGCAGGGCTTCGCCTTCGCAACGAGAGAGAGACGTAACGGGGAGAGAGGGAGGCGCCAGGGGCTGGTGTATGAAGTCCCTCCTCTCCCCCACTATATATAGGGGTGCCAAGGGGGGGGGGGGTTGGTGCGCAGCCTAGGAGATCCAATCTCCTATGGCCGGCGGCCAAGGGGAGGTTTCCCTCCCCCCAAGGCACCTAGGGGTGCCTTCCACCACTTGGACTCTTCCTTTAAGTGGAACCCTAGGCGCATGGGCTTTTGGGGCTGGTGCCCTTGGCCCATCTAGGCCAAGGCGCACCCCCTACAGCCCATGTGGCCCCCCGGGACAGGTGGCCCCACCCGGTGGGCCCCCGGG
Organism: Triticum monococcum; assembly: GCA_034509565.1. Lineage (NCBI taxonomy): Eukaryota > Viridiplantae > Streptophyta > Magnoliopsida > Poales > Poaceae > Triticum > Triticum monococcum. The sequence goes on along the minus strand of CM067847.1, from coordinate 5,073,530 downwards.
ACCCCTCCGGTGGTCCCGGTACAATACCGATAACCCCGAAACTTGTCCCGATGGCCGAAACAGCACTTCCTATATATAATTCTTTACCTCCGGACCATTCTGGAACTCCTCGTGACGTCCGGGATCTCATCCGGGACTCCGAACAACATTCGGGTTACTGCACATACATATCTTCACAACCCTAGCGTCACCGAACCTTAAGTGTGTAGACCCTACGGGTTCGGGAGACAAGCAGACATGACCGAGACGACTCTCCGGTCAATAACCAACAGCGGGATCTGGATACCCATGTTGGCTCCCACATGCTCCACGATGTTCTCATCGGATGAACCACGCTGTCGAGGATTCAATCAACCCCGTATGCAATTCCCTTTGTCAATCGATATGCTACTTGCCCGAGATTCGATCGTCGGTATCCCAATACCTCGTTCAATCTCGTTACCGGCAAGTCACTTTACTCGTACCGTAATGCATGATCCCGTGACCAGACACGTGGTCACTTTGAGCTCATTGTGATGATGCATTACCGAGTGGGCCCAGTGATACCTCTCCGTCATACGGAGTGACAAATCCCAGTCTTGATCCGTGTCAACCCAACAAATACTTTCGGAGATACCCGTAGTCTACCTTTATAGTCACCCAGTTACGTTGTGACGTTTGGTATACCCAAAGCACTCCTACGGTATCCGGGAGTTACACGATCTCATGGTCTAAGGAAAAGATACTTGACATTGCAAAACTTTAGCAAAACGAACTACACGATCTTTATGCTATGTTTAGGATTGGGTCTTGTCCATCACATCATTCTCCTAATGATGTGATCTCGTTATCAATGACATCTTATGTCCATAGTCAGGAAACCATGACTATCTGTTGATTAACGAGGTAGTCAACTAGAGGCTTACTAGGGACATGTTGGTGTCTGTTATTCACACATGTATTACGATTTCCAGATAACACAATTATAGCATGAATAAAGACAATTATCATGAACAAGGAAATATAATAATAATGCTTTTATTATTGCCTCTAGGGCATATTTCCAACACCATGTGCGGTACCAAAGGCTCACTCTTAGTCAGAGACCGCAGAGCGGCTGTCCGGCTAGCAAGGGTGAACGCTGGAGGCCATCCACGCGAAAAACGTCCGGGAAGAAAAACGGTTCGGGTGACCCGGTCGTTTCCTTTACAAGTATCTGCTCAGTTAAATCTGCTCCCAGATTCTGAGTACTGTACACTCTGCTTCACGGACCACTCTCAACCACAGACCGCAGAGCGGCTGTCCGGCGAGCGAGAGCACAAGCCAAGAAGCGGAGGGAACATGAAAAAGATTGAAGGGGGCTCGGACGAAACCGAGTCGGCACCCTCCACATAAAACTTGCAATGCTAAAAGCAAACATTTGATATATCTGCGTGGACTAACTTTGCCTCTTTTATGATCATTTTCATGAATACTCGCCAAAAAATCTCCGCCCAACTTTGCCAAGTTGCCCGGAGGCTTGGGGGCTACTGACGGAGTAATTGACCACGGGTATCCCGAAGACGGCAAGACAATATTTCAAGACATCGGGGCTAGCAAAGCCCCTCAGTCCGACTGCTCGGCTGCTCCTGCCAGCTCCCCAGCCGGTTGCCGACTACGCCAACCAGCCGGCTACCGACTGCAGCTCGACCCGACACCGATAAGACCCCGACGAGACGGCCATACCTCGGACGAGACAGCTGTACCGCGACGCCGTCATCTACAGTGTACCGTGTCCCCTGGGTACTGATTTATAAAGTACCCTAGGGGACAAGCATGCCATGCACCATGCCTAGCTCATGCCACTACATAGCTTGGTTTGTAAGCTACCATGGTGAGTGTGGCCGCATGTGCCTGAGCATGCATGCGTGAGTGTGTGTAGCTTACAACCAACGCTACCACCACCCATGCCTCCATCCATCCATCAGGAGAAGACACACACATAGACCCACACACACACTCACGCATGCATGCTCAGGCACATGCGACCACACTCACCTATGCTCATATGCATATACCAAGTCAGATGCACTTGGCACTGATCTCAGATACAACTCCAGGAGCACTTTGTACAGATATACTCATACATGCAGGAGTAGGGGTGTTATCTCTCCGGAGAGCCCCGAACCTGGGTAAACTAGTGCGTGCTACTCGCATACCCGCTCCCGGTCCTATCAGCAGCAGTCTTACCCTCACATTAAGCCCTTGTGGCATCTGTTGACTCGCAAGCCCCCCGTGAGAATACCACGACAGTCATAACCCTCGAAATCATGACATGTTGTGATTGACGCTGCACAGGAGACTGCTCAATATGAACAGTCGCAGAAGATACAAAAGATCCTTCCAAATCTGTAGACTGAGTGACCGCAGGCGATCTTGTGGCCATCGGTGTGGCCGAATCTGAACCGAGGCCATCCACAGATGATCCCGCACTTGCTGTCGGCTGCATGCGCACAGGCGCTCCCGTCGCTATCCTTGGCTGCATGCATGTAGCGCGCTCGCTCCCGCGTGATGACGCGCCGCCTGCAGAGTGGCCTGTTGCCTCCTGGTCCACCTGACCTGGCTGGCTGGCGCGCGTGGAGCGGCCCGCTACCGCCTGGTCCACCTGAGGAGTGGCCCGCGCGGATAGCGTCCGATCCGAGGGGGATCCGCGTGTGCGATCCGAGGAAGGCTGGCGCACTGGCGTGACAGGGGCTGCTGGATCTTCCTCGTGTTCCACGCCGGCCTCCTCTCCTTCTCCATTAGCATGAAATAACAGATCGTTTTGAACCAAATTTTCATGATTTTGATCATCTTGTGCGTTGTTTTCTTCGAGCACCTGCACAGGCATAATACTAGCAGCAAGAATATTGTCAGATTGGTTAGCACAATTGTTCACCCCCTTGATCAAAATTTGGAAGGAGGAGAATTTTTTTCGAAGAAGAGCTCCGGCCTTAGGATGAAGAGACTCGAATGGGAAAACTGATTCATCAAAGACAACATCTCTAGATATGTAGACTCTGCCAGTGGAGACATCAAGACACTTAACTCCTTTGTGCATAGGACTATAGCCTAGGAAGACACATTTTTTTGAACGAAAAGCAAGCTTGCATATATTGTATGGCCTAAGATTCGGCCAACAAGCACAACCAAAGATACGAAGAGATGTGTAGTCTGGAGTAATACCAAAAAGTCGTGTTATAGGATTCTCAAACTTGATAACTTTGCTAGGACGAATATTGATTAGATATGTGGCAGTAAGGAAAGCTTCGTCCCAGAATTCGAGAGGCATAGATGCATTGGCTAACAATGATAGTCCTACTTCAACAACATGACGGTGTTTTCGTTTAGCGGAGCCATTCTATTGGTGAGCATTTGGACAGGAAACATGATGTGAAATTCCAATCTTTTGAAAAACATCGGATCGTTTCTTTAGCAAATAAATCCAAGTGAACTTACTATAATCATCAATAAAGCTTACATAGTAAGAAAATCTACCAGCTGAAGTAGGGGCTGGCCCCCACACATCTGAAAAAATAAGTTGCAGCGGAGCAGTGGATACACTGGTAGAGATGGGATAAGGCAATTGATGACTTTTAGCTTATTGACATGCATCACAAACTGACTCAACACTAGACTCATAAGGAAGTTTATTTCTACTAAGGACATGCTAAACAATGGTTGAAGAAGGATGACCTAAACGACTATGCCACTTTGCTGAAGATGGTTTAGTGACACTCCAAGCTTGTTTATTTGACCATGATGAAGAGGATGATGATATGAGTGGATAGAGGCCTCCCTCACACTTTCCTCTAAGGATGACTCTCCTTGTTGCCAAATCCTTGATAACAAAAGAATAAGGATAGAATATTATGAGAACATTGTTGTCAAGAGTAAAACGGTGAACTGAAACAAGATTCTTTGATGCATGAGGAACATGTAAGACATTATTTAGATGCAAGTTTTTCTCGGGGGTTTTAACAATTGAGTTACCAATGTGAGCAATTTCCATACCCGTTCCACTTGTCGTGTGCACTTGGTCACCTCCATGGTATCTTTGTCACATCGTCAACTTGTCAAGTTCCCCTGTGATATGCTCAGTAGCGCCGGAATCTGCATACCAATTTGTGTCAATCCCGTGGGAGTTGGTGATGAGGTTGGCTTTCTTCTTTTCTTCGTGATCCTCATCATAGCGGTGCCAGCAGGCCCTTGCACCTCCGGGGTGATATTTGTAGCAAATTTGGCACTCGAGATAATCCCCTTCATGTTGTTGCTGTTGCTGTTGTGGAGGTTGTCGCTGCTAGCGTTGCTGATAGCCGCCTCCACCGCCGCGAGAAGAAGAGGGAGAGGCACGGTCACCGCCGCGGCCACGCCCTCTGTTCCCTCGCCCGCGACCTCTGTACATGGCGTTTGCAGATGATCGGAAGCTTGATGGTCCGTCACCCAGCATCTCCATCCTTTGATCGAAAGCTGAAATCTGCGAGAAAAGATCATCAACAGTGATCGAGTTTTTGATGGCGCCGACTGCTGCAACGATGGGATCGTAGTCCCGATCAAGGCCAGCGAGGATGTAGTCGACCATCTCGCCGTCGGTCACTGGATGACCGGCGGCTGCAAGCTCATCTCCGAGACTCTTCATCTTGGCAATGAAAGAGTTGCTTGACATGTTGCCCTTCTTGGTGTTGGAGATGGCAATTCTCATATTTGTTATCCGAGATTGGGACTGCACAACAAATAGTGTGGTAAGAGTAGTCCATAGATCATGAGTACTTTCCTTACCAATGACCTGCGCCAAGATTTCGGGGGTGAGCGAATTCAACAGGTAGCTCAAAACCTATTGGTCTTTCGCTAGCCACGGGCCATACAGAGGATTTTGCTCCATGGCCGTGGTCTTGTCTGCCTACGTGACCTCCATCGTGCTTGGCGGTGCGACATTTGTACCGTCGACGAGGCCGGTTACTTGCGCGCCTCGCAGCGCTGGCATCACCTGCGATTTCCAGAGAAGGCAATTCCCTCGTGCGAGCTTTTCTGATGGAGGAGCTCCGAGGTTGAGGGCGACGGCGCTCGAACTAGCCATGGCGATAGGCTTTTGGGTTTCTGGCGATGATTGGGTTTGGGTTTTTTTTGTTCGCTGGATAAAGGGATCGCTAGATGATGGGAAGAGGCTAGGCTTTGTATACCATATTAGAATCGATGAAGCCTTCCTACTCTCCCGAAGGAGAGCCGCGTGTGTATATATATTGGGGCAGAAATCCTTGCCGTGGAGTACAAGAGAAGAGGAGACCGATCCAGTCATTATAGAGATGAGGAGATTGATTCAGACACGAAGGAGAATAGTTGAGATTACATGACGTGAATAACTCAAACTCTAACAAACCCGACTAACGCCTTGAGGCGGGCGATATAGTCCCTAGTAGTTCACACGGAGGAGGAAAACGGAAAAGGCTAGCTTGTCAATAACATGATGACGTCACTCTAACACACTTATTTTCAAACACAATACAAACATAAACACTCATAGATACGCATAAACACACATTCCTATAAACACACGACACACACTTATTATACAGGCACAGTTATTTTTTCGACTGGGTGATACGGGCGCGCTTATTATATGTGTAGTTGCATTGCAAGCAAACATAGTTACTCGTGGGCGGCCGGGACGAAGGGCGTGGCGAGGAGCATCAGCGGCGTGCGGCGCCGCACGCCGAGGCCGGGGGCCTCCTCCATGTCGACCTCGCAAACGCCTTCCGGCAGCGACCAGTCAAAGTGGTAGAGCAGACCGACGAGGGCAAGTTCCATGATGGCAAGCGCGTAGTTGATGCCGGGGCACATCCTGCGGCCAGCACCGAACGGGACGAACTCGTAGCTCTTGCCGGTGAAGTCTACAGCCCCGTCCTCGAAGCGCTCAGGCTGGAACTCCTCGGCATCCTTCCAGTACACCGGGTCCCGTCCGATGGCCCATGCGTTGATGACGACGCGCGACTTGGCAGGGACCGTGTACCCTTGCAGCTCGCAGCTGCCAATGCTCTCCCGGGGCACCAGCAGCGGCGCCGGCGGATGCAGCCGGAGTGCCTCCTTGATCACCAGTTTCAGGTACCGAAGGTTGCTCGCCTGCAGGTCGGCCTCCGTCACCACGGCCTTACCCTTGAACGCCTCTCGGATCTGGCCCTGCAACTTCTTCATCACCAGCGGGTTCCGCATCAGCTCCGACATCCCCCACTCCATCGATGATGCTGCTGTCCCCGTGCCTCCCACGAACATGTCCAGGATGATGGCCTTGATCCTACTGTTGTCGAGCTCAAAGCCAAGGCCGCCTCTCTCCTGTAGGCCAATGAGCACGTCGATGAGGTTCTCGTCCACGTTCTCGGGGCCGCCGACCTTGATCTTGTCGGCGCGGGCGGCGTTCCTCTCATTGATCATCTCCTCCAGGAATGCATCCACCGTCTTGTGGACGCCCTGGAGGCTGCGCTCCATGCCGGTGAGTGCGGCGAGCACTGTCGTCCACTCCGGGAAGAGGTCGGGGATGTCGAAGCCGCTCGCCAGGCGCACCCCGGACTTGATGGCGGCTAGGAACTCTGGTGACTTCTTCGGCGTCTTCCCGAATGCTGCCCGCGCAACGATGCTGTTGGTCAGGCCATGGAACATGACGCTCATGTTCACGGGTGTCGACGACCCTGCCTGGCGGATCTGCTCCACCCGCATCCTCATCTGAAGGAATAAATGACCCGTTGAATTAAACGTATTGTTCAAGGATGCCAATCCCCAGCAAACGTTCCGCTGTTGCGAACACAACAGTTTCACGTATATTGGGAGAGGTTGGGTGGCATTTTGCAAATTGCCATGGCAGTTTGTTTAAATTGTGGGATTTTCTTTAAATGCCACCGTTGGATGCAAATCTAATGGTTCTGGAGGCGTTCGTCTAGATTGGGTTCCTCGTAAACATTCGCTAGATAACATTCCTGATTGTTCAGTCATAAATCATGTTGTGACCGAAAGCATTTCACAACACAAACATAATTTAAGTCGTACTTGAGTTGCCTGTTCAATAAGTCGATTTTCTAGAAAGTTGAATCTAAAACATTTTGAAAGATAGACATAAATGGCGTACTTATGGTACTTATAAGTTTCTTTTACGCTAATCGAGCCTGGAATTTTTCTTCGAGTAAGTTGATTTTCTAGACCGTTGGATTAAGATCTAACAGGCAGTCTTTTCTTTCTTTTCCCCCAGCTTCCTTTGTTCCCGTACCATTCCACATCCCCTTCTTGTCTTTGGCGTGCCTCCGCCGCCTTCGATGAGTGTGCTGTCTAATCCGGCCGGGAATATACTATAAGCCCCCCCCCCCCCCCCCAAGCACACACACCAAGGTTAAAGATTTCAACAAAATTTTGATGATTTCAAGGGTGGAAGAACATGATGCTCAAAACAATTCAGTTGGTTTAAATATATGTGTAAAAAGAACTAGGATCATTGAATATTCACATATATTTCAGTACCGCACAGCGATAGGTCAATTTTCTTCATAACTCAGCGTCTAAAGTTCGAGTCAGTTGCTAGCTGATTAACAAACTAACCGTCATGACCAAAATGTCGTTACGTCCATTCTGCGCTACATTTTGTTCTTTCTAGTTGTTCAAATTTAAAATCGTTTAAATTCAAACAAAAAATTCATTGATTTGTCCGAAACAATTTTTGAAATTTTGACATGTCATTTCGAAACTCTAAACCTTGCCCCTACCCGCACATGTCAACCCTCCGAGTCACCTCCACCTGAGATGCCACATCGTCTCCTGTTTCGACTCGTTCCGGGTTCGACCTCAGAGCTCCGCCTCACCTCGCCTCTTCTTCCTTCTCCCATGAAATCAACTTACTCAAATTACAAATTCAGACAACTTACATATAGCCGTTGGGCACGTGACTCTATTGTCTCGTGTTACTTAGAGCTTACTCTGGTGTCTTTAATTTTGTTGCGACGTGACTCAATGTAAGATGATTTTGCAAACTAAAATAGCTTGTGGGACTGAGGGAGTAGTAACTAGTAAGTTCAATATTCAAGAGCACCCCTTGCAAAAAGTATCATACTAGTATATTACTACTGCGTCATATATAGAGAGTATTTAGACTACTCCCTCCTTTCATCTATATAGGGCCTAATATGTTTTTCGAGACTAACTTTGACCAAATATTATAGCAATAATATATGACATGCAACTTACATAAAGCACACCGTTAAATTAGTGTGTGAAATGAGCTTTCAATGATATAATTTTCACATTGTGCATGTCATGTACTCCCTCCGTCCAGGTGCATAAGGCACCTAAGAGAATCCTAAAATTCCAAAAGTGTTAGACGTAATTCAATTAAATGCTCCTCGTTTATCTAAACCATCTCGTTTTTTTCTGTTCGCTCGACCAGGACGCGCTCCTTCTCCTAATCTCCCACCAGTCCACCTCCTAGTAATCTCCGGTGTGAAAGCAAACGACATGTATGTTGCTTCTTCTCTCTCCTCTGTACCGCCTCTTTTCCTGTGTGAAAGCAATCATGCATGCTACATGTTCCCATGGCGCTCCTTTCCAACACTAATGACAGGATTAATTTCCAAATTCAGTTTCGATTTTGAGGGAAACCTGCGCGCGCTCTCGTCCAATCTCAACCCACCTAAATCGCAGAGCTTTTTCTTAGGCTGCCTGTAGTGGGAGTATCATAGGTAGTATCATGCATGCCAACTAAGCAATTTTGATGAGGTGGCATATAATTAAATGAAGAAAGAGAGGCTTGAGTATCATATCATGATACCGTATCATATTAAATGATGTGCTACTTTGTGTCATGCATGATAATAAATGTAGTCCTCTATGATACTAACATATGATACTATGCATTAGAGATGTAGTATCATGGACTAGTATCATATGCATGATACTAGTATATGATACTCCCCATTACAACCAGCCTTAGGCGCCCTATGCACCTAGACGGAGGGAGCACTACTAATCTTGTCAATAGTCAAAGGCGGTCTTAAAAAACGCATTAGGCCCTATATAGATGGAAGGAAGGAGTACAAATTTTCAAAAAGCAATCACATGCAGGCTATTTTATGACCCAAAACCCCATACACACGCGTAGAGAACCCGTTTTAGTCCCTCCTTGTATGTCAGATTATTTGCTAAGAAGACGAAGACAAACTATGTATCGGCATGCACGGACGCGCGTAATACCGTAAGAGCTACTCCCTTCATTTTAAAATAAATGTCTCAACTTTATACTAATTTTATTTGGAATGAGGGAGTACATACATACCTCGTCCTCCCTAATGTGGCGGAAGGAGAGCACGCGCTTGGGGCCTAGGATCTCGGCGGCGCAGAGCTGGCGGAGTTTGCGCCAGTATTCGCCGGAGGGGGAGAAGAGGATGTCGGCCGAGTCGTAGGTGACGATCTCAGCCGCGAGGATCTTTGGCCGCGTGGCGAAGTTAGCGTCGTGGGTCTTGAGCACCAGCCGCGCCGTCTCCCTGGAGGACGCCACCAGCAGCGGCGTCTGCCCAAGCTGTAGCATCATGAGCGGGCCATGCGCGCCAGCCAGATCCCTCAGCGCGCGGTGCGGCAACACGTTCACCAGGTGGTGCATGCTGCCGACCACCGGCAGCTTCCACGGCCCTGGCGGCGCCCTCTCCCTCGCCGGGTTCATCAGGGCCACCTTCAGCACCTGCAGCAGCGCAACCGGGTCCATGGCTGCGTTACCTATATAAGGGCCAGAATTGTTGTTGAGGCCAAGAGATGGAGCTGGTTGCTCTGCTGCTCGTAGTTGTACTCGTAGGGGTAATATATATAGGGCAAGAGGGCGATGGAGGATGGCTTGGAAGCAATCGGTTTCGGATGGTGATGCGGGGCCATCGTCAGTTCTTTGTCAGCTGTTGGCTAACTGTTAAGCCCAGGCCCCACCGTGTGGTTCTACACGGGCAAGGGGAAGACGTGGGATAGGTGCAGATGGTCTTTGCCGCTTGGAGCTTTGGCCGGAGTTTAGCCGACAACGTCGACATCGGCATGGCTGCTCCCAACGGAGTCCAGTCCATGGCTGCTGTGAAAGGAGGTTTCAACGATGAGCGTGTATTACGGATGGCATGAAGTAATAAATGGGTATTCTTGATTTATCTTTTTGACAGTAAAAAAGGATGATGGGAGAGAGAAAATGATGGAACCGTAGGATGCAAAGGAACGATGCGGAGCACCGATGGGGGGTGTGGGGGTGTGATTTCTCTTTCACCTTTGCTGTTAATATTTTTTTCCGAAACACGTTTGCTATTAATACTGTCGACCGATTTTATTTTCTTTAGTTCAGTCTTTTTTTTTGTTGCCACTGCTGGCCATGACGTGGACAACGAAGACGAGGAAACTGAATGTCTTAGATTAGACACACGCTCGAGATGCGAACTAATGTGTGGTTGTTGGATTGTTGTATGTGGATGTTGGATTGTTGGGAGGACAGTGCTATCCCTAGTCTATCAAGTTTCAAGTTTTAGATTTGACACTGGTTGTTTGCATTTTTCTTAATTTATTTTAGGCCTTCTGACGATGATGATGTGTATTCAGTGGGAGTAGATGTTTCCGTATACTACGAAAATGTTTGTGGCGAATTCGTCAATCTCAAGATGATAAGTCTTGAATGTGCTTAGAGCATCTACAACCAGGCATCTCAAACCAGTCTCAAACACCCGGGCGGGCTACCTGGGCACTGACCGGTAAAAAAAACGATCCATCCGGGTGCCTCAAACGGACCTCAAACGCCTGGGCTGGCCGGTACCCCTCATATCCAGCCTAAATCTTGGATGAATATGAGGCAACCTGCGCACGCTCGAATGTGTTCGTCACCTTGAACTGATGATCGGTCCCACACGAAATCGTCCAGAAACTCAACAGTCCGACAGGTGTCTCCTTCGGTGGGGTGTGTCAACGCTGCTTCGGCTCGTCACCCGAGGCCAAAGTCCGGCTATAAAAACCAGACGGTGTTCCCAGCCCTAGCCACATCCTCTTCCTTCATCTTCATGCCGCCAGGTCGAACCCATCTGTTTCTCTCCCTCACCGCATCCTTCTTCCCTTGCCGTCGGCCTCCGCCATGGCCCGAAGAAGAAGACCAAGTGCTCTATACTAATGCCAGAGTGGCGCTTCCATATGCAGGAGATCCGGGAGAGGCGGGTAGCTAGGATCACAGCCAGCCTACCTCCGGACTCGCTGGAGCCAGAGGAGGAGGAGCAAGAGAGGGGGAAGCAGCAGTCGGAGCCCATGGAGGGAGCGGATCTGAAGGACAAGGCAGTTGAGCCGGAGGAGGAGCCGGCGCTAGTTGCTTGCTTTGCCAGGGAGGACACCATGACAGAGCTCGAGGTCGCCCAAGTGATGGAGATGGCGAAGCAGACCACCAACCTGGAGTCCATCCAGGACAAGTCCTACGTGGAAGCCAACCGACGCTTCATCCTGAAAGAACGGGCAGAGATCGATGCGCGTTTCAACGAGTGGATGCGAAGGAGACGGAGGCGGAGGTGGAGGCAGAGGAGGGAGTAGCTGTAGGAGTCAAAGGTGTGTCTGCTCCCCATGTAGCCGGAGCCCCATATCGAGATAGTGGACATCTCCGATGACAACGAGTAGTGTAGTGTGTGTTTAGTTGATGTACGTAATACATAGATGTTTCTTTTGCATGCTTTGTATAGTTTTAACGGTTCAACTATGAGGTATTCGGATGCTGGGAAGGAAATTTGAGGGCTGCCCGCCTGCCCGGTCGCTGCTCATGAACGCGCCCAGATGAGTCTGCGGATGTTTGAGGGGCCAAATCTGTTGTACATGACCATGTGACACATGTGATAAGCAATTCGAACTATTCAAAAAAAATAAGATCCGTTGTACGTGCGTGTAGATGCTCTCGTAAGGGAAGGATGTGCTTGCGTGTGTTTACAGGGATGAACGTACATTCATATGTATGCATGAACGAATATTCATCGTTGTAAAAAATAAGAGAAGTTGTGGTCCAGTAAGTTACGTCACCAGAGACAACCCGCATGACAAGATGAACAAGAGGTTGTCTATGTGTCTTGTCAAATGAAGAGTCTGATGTTTGGATTGGGGGATGATTGTTAGGATAATCCAAACAATGCCTGAGTTTGTTTAAGAATGATCAACGGGTTAATTAGTTTGAAAAGTGACGTGTGTTAGTAGTAGAATAGGAAAGCTATCTTGAGTCGGTTTGTACTTTCCTAGTACATGTACGTGTGCCAGGTTTCTAATTGAATTAGGAATCTGTAGCAGTCGTGTCCGTGTTGGTTTAGTAGTAAACATACGACTAGGTCCGAGCAATAGCAGCCATGAGTTTTTCGTGCACGTGTGTTTATGTTGGGGTCATGGTTGAATTTATATAAGCAATAGCAGCAATGAGTTTTGTAACCAAGAGAAAAAGAGAAAAAAAAATAAAGAGGAAGAAAAGAAGGGCGCGACACGTGCCCTTGGCTATCAGTTTTTCGTGCACGTGTATTCGTGTGATTTGATGTGATCGATTTTGTTGGCGAATTTCCAACAACTGGTATCTAGAGCAAGGTCGCGGTGAAATTTTGCTTACCCTGGGGTAGCGACCTGACTACCGCCTCGGGGCGGGTGATATTAGTCGCTAATATAGCGACGAGGAGGAGCGGGAGATATAGTCGTTGGATGGTGCAACGACGAGGAAGATTCGTCCGAGCGGTGACGGGGAGGACGGGCGGTAGTAGTTCGTCGGAGCGACGACGAGAAGGCGGTGAGTTTCTGTCGCAAGCAAGGCAATAGGTGATTGTCGTTCGGCGGAACGACCTGGGGAGACTGCAGGCTGTCGTCGCCATGTTGGTGGAAAGAGATCGTTGACTGGAGCCGTGGTTCCGAGGTGCGGTGCTAGAAGATCTCGTCGAAATCGCCGTCCGGGGGAGCATGAAAGAGAAGACAAAGTTGAGTCGTCGTGAAGGTGTGCACATGAGATCTTGTAATGTGCGTCCAAGAGCTCAGGTGTATGAGTCGTCTGCTGCAGTTGAGATACGTCACTGGAAGAGGAGAATTGAGAGTGAGAGCGGATGGAAAAAGGAAATTGTGCCTTACATTTTCGTCCTGATCAAGGAGTTCCGTCGAGTTTATATACGGAGAAGTTAAGTTGTGTGTAAATGGCAAGTTCTCATGCCATCGGACAAGGAGCATCGTTTGGTAAGTTGCATCACCAACGATAACGAGAAAGTAAAGATGTGGCGGGTAAAAGGATGTGTCTCCCGATGCACAAGCAACTGATGAGAAGATGTTATCAATGTGACGAGGACGCACGCCCAGTTAAGTTGAGTTTCTGCATAAGGCTATACGTTTAGTCGACATGTAGCACGCTAAGATATGGCAACATGGCTGGTAGTTCGGATAATTGTTGGTTTCAGTCTAACAGTCGGCATGACAAAAAGATGATGGAAAAGTGATGGTCATTGTTGCAAAAAGAAAAAGAGAATTTGCAGTCTAGCCGCGTCACCGGATACAAACGGCGTGATAAGATAAACAGGGGTCGTCTGCATGTCTTGTAAAATAAAGAGTCGGATGTTTGAATTAGGGGGTGATTGTTACGATAAATCCAAACAATGTCTGAGTTTGTTCAAGAGTGATCAACGTTGCGGGTTAATTAGTTTGAAATGTGTACGTGTGTTAGTAGTGAGTAAATTGTAAAAAACCACTACAATTGAGTCGAAGTTTTCAATGCTTTAGAAAAAACCCACTAGAAAACATGCATATTGGTGGGCGTTTGATGATTTTTGCACAATTATAATGATTTTTTGCAATTTACTCGTTACTAGTAGAATAGAAAAGTTATCTTGAGTCGGTCTGTAGTTTCCTAGTACGTGGACGTGTGCCAGGTTTCTAATTGAATTAGAAATCAGTAGCAGCCGTGTCGTGTTTTTTTTAGAGAGTGCAGCCGTGTCGTGTTGGTTTTTTTTTAGCATCAATACAGACACAAACGCTCATATACACGCGCATACACTCACTCCTATGAACGCACACACGCACACCCTACCCCTATGAGCACCTCCGAGAGACTGAGCCGGCATATCATCTTGAGATTTACGAAGTCACCGTAGGCGCCTCGTCGTCGACGGGAACGTCTTCTCCCACTGAAAGCGCATCGCCGGAAATCCTGAAATAAATCCAGGAATAATGCGAGCACCAGGATTTGAACCCTGGTGGGTTGGGGATACCACTGTCCACCTAACCAACTCAACCACAGGTTGATTCGCGTGTCGTGTTGGTTTAGTAGTAAACGTACGACTAAGTCCTGTGTTGGGGTTGTGGCTGCATTTATATAAGCAACAGCAGCCATGAGTATTGTAACCGAGAGAAGAAGAGAAAAGGAGAAAAGAAATAAAAAGAAAGAAAGGAGGGGCGCCACACGTGCCCTTGGCTATCAGTTTTTCATGCACGTGTGTTCGCGTGATTTGATGTGATTGATCTTGTAGGCGAATTTTCAACAATTGATATTTAGAGCAAGGTCACGGTGAAGTTGTGCTTGCCCCGGGGTGTCGACCCGACTAGCGGCTCGGGGCGGGCAATATAGTCGCTAGTATAGCAATGAGGAAGAGCGGGCGATATAGTCGCTGGATGGTGCAACGACGAGGAAGATTCGTCCGAGCGGTTACATGGAGGATCGGGTGGTAGTCATTCATCGGGGCGACGACAAGAAGGCAGTGACGTTCTGTCGCAAGCGAGGCGATAGGTGATTGTCGTCCCGCAGAATGAACTGGGGAGACGACAGGCTATCGTCGGCAAGTCGGTGGAAAAAGATCGTTGATGGGAGTGGAGTTTCTGAGGTGCGGTGCTAGAAGATCTCGTCAAGATCATCGTCCAGGGAAGCATGGAAGGGACGACAGAATTGAGTCATCGTCAAGTTGTGGATGTGAGATCTTGTAAGGTTTGTCCAAGAGCTTAGGTGTGTGGTTCGTCTGCTGCAGTTGAGATGCATCACTGATAGAGGAGAATTAAAAGTGAGAGCGGATGGAAAAAGGAAATTGTGCCTTACGTTTTCGCATGTGGTCAAACTGGGAGCGATGTTTGGTAATTTATGCCACCAACGACAATGAGAAATTGAAGATGTGGCAGGTAAAAAGATGTTTCTCCCCGTGCACAAGCAATTGACGAGAAGATGAAGATCAATGTGACAAGGACACGCACTAGTTAAGTTGAGTTTCTGCATAAGGCTATGCGTTTAGTCGGCATGTAGCACGCTAAGATGTGGCTGCGTGGCTGGTAGTCCGGGTAACCGCTGGTTCTAGTCTGACAGCCGGCATGAAAAAAAAAATGATGATAATATGATGGTCATCGTCGCAAAAAAAAATTGTGATCTCGTAAGTATTGTCACCAAACAACAACCAACATGACAAGATAAATAGAAGGTCGTCTGCATGTCTTGACAAATGAAGAGTCGCATGTTTGAATTACTGGTGATTGTTAGAATAATTCAAACAATGCCTGATTTGTTTAAGAGTGATCAACGTTGCGGGTTAATTAGTTTGAAAAGTGTACGTGTATTAGTAGTAGAATAGGAAAGCTATCTCGAGTCGGTTTATAGTCTTCTAATCTATAATATCTAAATAGTTCATCCTTGCTATAGTATTTCTCTTGACATGCAGCCTATCCACATCAGCAACACTGCCACATCATTGTTCCATTAATCACTTACAGGTGGGACCCACAACAGGTTGATCAGCTTGACAGCCACGTCATTGACTCGTTACCAGCAGGGGAAGAGAGACCGAAGCAGAGCTGGCCAATATTACAGAACGTCCCGTCTCCCCACCTCCTCGATTTAGTCGTACCCATCAATTCCCGCTTCCCCTCTGCATAGGCCGGCGCGGCGGCTGGGATCCCGTCTCGCGCTACTCCGGCAGTGTCCGCGCGCGTCGACAGCGCACCAATCCGCTGCATACACAGCAGCTCGACGAGGCCGACGGCAAGGTCTCGTCGCCGTCAACGTCGCCGCATATCCAGGCTATGGACGCGCCGAAAGTCAAGAGGCTCAAGGACAAGTTCTACGTCATGCTCGAGAAGGTCAGCAGCTTCAATCCAGCTAGGTACGTACTGATGTACTACATATAGCTAAACCAATAATCCAGGCGCAGCTCCACGGCTCCACTACATGTAGCTGCTTGATTGATTAATTAGTAGGCACTACAGCACCACACGAGAAGTAACAGGATCTGGGATTAGCCTCTCTTTTGTTTTGCAGAGAAGTCGCCGGCGGTGCCATCAGCCCGTCATCGCTCATGTGGAAGGTGGGAGGACACTCTATTTATAAGTTGGGAATCCAGATTTGCCTGCGTGGTTTCAAAATTATGGAAGTGAACCGTTGCATCCCATCCCGATCGGTGACTCTGGCGATTGGTGTCTATTCTGTGTTTGGTAGTAATCAACCAACATCAAATTGGGCTTTGGTCATCAGGATGATGATCCTCCATTGACTATTTTATCTGGATGGATGGATGTTCCACCCAAGATTTACGACGTTGCCGGTAACAGATTCAAGGTATACATCGCCGGACATAGATCAAAGATCCGGTCATCCGCAATCAGAGGGGTCTTTTCTCTACACGACTACACATCTGTTTTTGACAAGGTTTGATATTGATATGAGATGGTCATTTTCCCTGATTTTCTTGAGAGTTGTGGATCTGCTATGTTTATTTTATCCCATAATGTATCTTTGCTTTGTGAAATATGAAAATGCATCATTGTTGACCATGTAGTGTCATTTTTTGTCCATCCTTACGATTATGAAATCTCGCCTTAGAATTGGAAGTTGATAATTTGTATGGAAGGATTCTAATACCGGGACTACAATCATGACAAGATTATTTCTATAGAGGACCAAAGAAGGTTGAATATAAATCCTTACGATGGACTTCACGTACTTAATGTTGCTTAGCATATGACCTTTATTTTGTTGCTGCTACATTATGCACACATATTGGAAGTGGTTCTTCATGTCTTCAAACAAATTACAAAAAAAAATGCATGAGGAACTGAGGGTGCGATCATTTTGCTCCTTCCTAGAGAAAAGTAGATATAGAACATATCATCAGCAACACGTGTTATCTATGGTATGTACTCACTTTAAGTTCCAAGCATTTTATTATTATTATTTTATAGTTGCCACTCATCTCCTTTCACTAAGCCGTGCTGGGTCGTATATCTACATGTGTTCTTTTGCTTATGTATGTTGGTTCCAAATAAATTAATCCATGCTGATTGTGTTTGTGCTCAAGTGTTCTGTAATGTGTGTACATTGAACTTCTAAGTGATTATCATCTAGGTGTAAGCTATCTGCATTTATATTGATTCTAAGTTGATAATGATTGTATTGTTTCATATGTAATAATAAGATGGATATGCAGTTCTCCGCCTTGCTCGTGGTCATAAGTAAATGTTTACACAACTTTTCTATTGCCTTTTGTGTTGTAGGGATAATATCATGAAGTTTATTCAGGAGAGTAGAGAATATATTCATCTCATTCTTCATAGTGTATCTGTGGACGGGAAAGCTTCCATTATAGTCTCTATAGTATTCGACCTTTGCCGTGGAGAAAGTATGTTTTATATGAAGAAAACATGCAGCAGTAGACAAGAATATTGGGAGGTTCACCACTAGGACATGGCATTGACACATTGCTTCAATGTTGGTACTATCTCTAGCTGCACTTGATGAGCTTTCCAAAGACATGATGTTATTTTAGGAAAACAGGTTTGCTCCGACACAATAATAGAGACGACTCATTTGCTAATCAGGTGGTACTTTGTTTTCCAAGTGTATATTGTAGGGATAAACTTCCATGGTATATATACCAATTGAAGGATCATAAGGACATTGATCAAGATAGATGGGAAGTTAATGTGACGGATCAAATCATGTAATTTTCATGTAAATATCTAATTGCCCAACTTCATGCTATTTGTGTTCAGGATATGCCTATAGTCCAATATCTATCTTAATTTGCTTAATGTATCTTATAAATTGTCATGTGTAATTTATTTTTGTTGCAAATGAATTCCGTCTGTAACATGATAATTTGGACCTTGGTGCTTATCTATGTATAGGTCATCATGCTGTTTTCAGCCTATCGCTTTGAGATAAATGTTTGGGACTCGCTCAAAGGTGAGAAAATGATGGGTATTCTTTTGCTCCAATGATCATAATTTGTTTTGTTCTTATTTTGATATTGTAGCCCCATCACTCAAATGTAACTATTACAATGGCTAATATTCGAGTTCAATTATCATTCTTTGTGTAGATCTCAGTATGAAGAGTATGCAGATATGAAGTTGATTTATAATAAGAGTCCCACATAGTATTTTCATTTCAGAATCCCTGCACTTTATGTGTTTATAACATTAAAATATATGTAAATGATATTAGTAAAAAAATAGATTGCATCATTGACATTTTGCAAATTTTATAAAATATACTCAGTAATAATGTGTCCATTTCAAAATTTTCATCTTAATATCATATACTATCTAATATGCAAGTAAAGTTATTCAATATATATATTATCATGTGAATAAGACTAACAATTCCCGCGGCAACGCGCGGGGATATCATCTAGTTGAATTAGGAATAGGTAGCAGCCGTGTCCGTGTTGGTTTATAGACGTTTAGTAGTAAACGTTACGACTAGGTCCTGTGTTGGGGTCGTGGCTGCATTTATACAAGCAACAGCAGCCGTGAGTTTTGTAACCGATAGATGAAGAGAAAAGAAGGAAAAAATAAAGAAAAAGAAAAGAGGGATGCGACATGTACTTTTTGGATATTAGTTTTTTGTATACGTGTGTTCGTGTGATTTGATGTGATCGATTCTGTGGCCGAATTTCCAACACTACTTTTGTTAACGGCACGGACAATAGCCCAATGGCGGGCAGCGCTTGGATCCCTCAAACAGGTTTTCAAAGAGTGGTTTTCCAGATTTTTTTACCTTTTTAAACATGTTTTTTTAGAAAGAATATTCCTAAATCCAACAAAAAAATAACGTAACAAATTTCCCAAATACATTTTTTCTTTCACAAATACAAAATTGTTTCTGAATGTAGGAAATGAAAAAGTTCGTGAATTCCAAAAAAGTTTGTGATATTAAAAAAAGTCACCAATTAAAAAAATGTGAATTAGGATTTTTTTCCAGATAATTCAGAAAATACGAATTAAAAGAATTCATGCATAAAAAAGTGTTCATAATTCCAAAAAAATATGAATTTAAAAACATTGCACAGATTTAAAAAATGTTTGTAAATTTGTAAAAAAACAGAAATACAAAAAATTGGGAGCTGAAAAAATTTATGAATTTGAAAATGTTTGTGAATTTTAATAAAGTTCATGAATTAAAAAAATCACGATAATCAAAATGTTCACCAATTGAAAATATATGATTTTGAAAACATTCATGAATTAGAAAATTGCTTGCATAATTTAAACGAAGTTCTTAGATTCAAAAAAGTTTGTAAAATCAATATATGTTTGCAAATGTGGAAAAAATGGAAACTAATAAAACACAGGCAAACTAATAAAAATTAAAATTAAAAATCAGGATGAAAAAGTAAATAAATAAACAGCCTGGAAGCTTCGCAGAACTGACTAAGGGCATGGCCAACGGGCCACGCTGGACTAGTGCCTCAGACTCCACATCAGCCTAGATTTCCTGGATTAGAAAAAGGCTACCGCTTGTAGAGAGAGACGGGATCTTGCAGAGGAACCGGTCTCCTCGATGAAAAGCAGCTGGCCAAGGTGAAAAAGAAAGGAGGTAAAGAGAGGATGTGGGACAGGAAAGGTTGAATGTGGACCCAACAAAGAAAAAGGGATGCGTGCTGCTTCCATTGTGGAATGACCATGGCTGTGTGTGCTTTATCTATGTGGAGTATGGAGCAGCTATAAGGTGATGCTATCATTGTACATGCCCTAAAGAACTCTCGAAAAGTTCCCATAATGGCGAACCCTCGGTAACTTGATGGGTCGGACCACGCCCAAGCTATGCGTGAGTGATCGTAGCGGTAAGGCACTCAGCTAGTGTTCTCCAGCCTCTGACTGGCGCCACCGCTGGTCTGCCCAATCTTCTATGGTCCTTGGAAGGACTTCATTATAGATGTTATTTTAGTTTTGTTATGGTTTGTGCCATGCTTAGAAAGATGAGACGGGGATGGCTCCGTGAAGATAAAATAAGGCTCTCCCCGCTTAGCCCCCATCCCGACAGTTCTTCTAGCATCATTTAAGGGCGTGAGTAGATGTGTCTCAGGCGAATCTCATAGATCCGGTTGGTGTTTGTCTTTGGTAGATCCGCTTGGATTCGGTCTTCGTTCATCTACATCTGTGTGTCTGTAAGTTGGATCCTTCTATCGAGATCCAGGGTGTACGCACGTAGATCTAGCCACACAGACCATATGAGTCTATGAGTCCTCATGCATACAACGGTTGCAACCTTTATCTTAGCCAGACCGTTTGTGTCTTTTGGCTCAACCCATATAGTCTGCAACATATCTCTCCGTGTAATGCGATGCTTGAAGAGTGAAGAATAGTAGCTTGGCCTGGGTCTGCATATGCTAGTGCATTGTTGATTTATTATTTGCAAGTAGTGGTAATGTTGTTCTTGTGTTGGATTGTGTTTTCCGTAATCAGCGGGAGCTCTGCTTTTTACCACTCCCTTCATAAACTAATATAAGAGCGTTTAAATCACTACTTTAGTTAACTAAACACTCTTATATTAGTTTACATAGGGAGTACTATAGAAGAGGGGAAACTATACAATCAGTTGAGAATGAACTTAAATTGCTCGTCTTTTTTAAGAGAACAAAAGATATGACGTTCACCACTTCGCTGTGTATAGCGAACAGAGTCTGAATCGCTGACATGGCACAAGCCTTGCGCCATGATTTGCGTTAGGAGAAGGGACGGTAACCAGCACGTTCGCTGGGAAAACGTCCCCAACGAATGTTCGCCGGATATCATTTCCGATAATACAGGGACGGAGCTCCCATGTAAGCATTGGGGTCAATTGACCCCAATGAAATTAGATAATCCTTCATTAGTCCTTTATTAATTTAGTACTAATTACTGCTCATTTAGACAAGATGACCCCACTGTCATAGAGATGACCCCATCAAACATTTTTTCTAGCTTCGTCCCTGCGATAATACAATTCCCATGTGCCAACTAGTGCTAAGTATTGTGAAATCTTGACAACATGCAGAGAGCATATGAGCACATAAGCATGATTGCTTGATCAATGTAGGCAGACAGCGCTGAACTTAATTTCGTGATTTACCACCTAGCCAGGCCGTTGCGTTTACAGATTCAGAGAAAGAAGGCAAGTGAACCAAGGAAATACTAGTAGAATGCCCGTGCGTTGCCACGGGCTTTTGAAATATATTTGCTGGAGTTATATAAAGACAATGCAGGTTAAATTTTACATGTAGAGACAATATAATATGAGCACAATTGGGTAATAACTAAAGTACACTTCAGTTGCAATGTAAATTGATAAAAAAAAGGCAAATTGACTGATCCAACTAAAAAACTATTACAAATTAAGATCCACTTGATGCTCTTAAGAAATTCTCACACGATATCAGGAAAGTTGCCTTTAGCTTTATTCACGCGATGTTTGAGCAAGTATAATAAAAATTATTTCCTCAACTCACACCCATCCTACAAGCGAAATGTGTAGTTAGCACGAATAATTCACGTGAAAGGTCTTAAAACGTGTAAAGGAGAATACTCACCGCGCAAAACGGCTTCACCAGTTCTTTACCGTTTCACCAAAGCATAAAATGAAAAAAAAAAATAGGTCCACCACGAGCATGCCGCCACATCATCCTTGCTTGAACAGACTGGCTACCAAATCCATCCCCAATCATAGGACCAATCGCCTGATCGGAGTAGGATCTGAAGAAATTTTATTCAGCGCCACCATCGCCGCCGAAGCAAGACAATGAGCAGCCTAGAAACTAAGCTACTTTGATCTAAAACTATCCACATGTGTGGATCCGGCGATCCCCCTCACCGCCGACGACCGAGGTCGTTAGCGGAGGGGAGCCGCCGGAGAACGGCGGCGGGGAAACTCCCTCGGGGCGCTTGGGAGATCGCCTCTTCCTTTGATAGGAAGAAAGAGCGATATGCGTTTTTGCTACGAAAATAAATGTTGCCATCTAGATATATTGGAATTCTAGCCGGGTTGCTTTATTTCGAGTGCTTTTTTGTTAGTCGACATTTTTGAACCGACACCCGAATCCACCAGTTTTTTATTGGGCAATGCCCGATTTCAACTGAGTGAGGTGCCGAGTGCGTTGTCGTAGAGTTAGTGGCACCCTAATTTTAATAAATTGTACGCTCACCTCTAAATCACTTGTTGATGGTTAGTCTTGGGAATCTCTACATTTTATGGTATGGTATATTGCGACCACAAGAAAATAAGTTGCATTTCTCTAGGAGCAAACAACCGATTTTTCCTTTATTATATAAAAATAGTCAGTTATCTGTAATTTCTTTAATACCTTTAATTTGTTTATATAGACTAAGAGAAATTGTCCGACACAAGATAAACACATGCAAGAAGTCCAACATAAACCAAGTATATTGTGTTTCTTCTCTCAAATTTGTGTTTATTTGTATGATATTTTGAATATGGGTGAATAAGTATAAAAAAGCTTTATTTGTATGACCCATATTTAATATATATGTTACTTAATTTATTCCTATTATACCCCTCATATGCATGTTTCCTTTTTGACAGGAAACATTTCTCCCCTAAAAAGTAGAGACAGGAAACGTTGTCGATCCATCTTACTCTCCCACACAGCCGCACAGGCGGACGCAATACTCTCGTCCCCTCCATAGGAAAAAAACAGTCTACTGTTCCCCTCACTCTCTCCACTCCCCATCCAAATCCCGATCTCGCCGGCGTCAACCCCCCGCCCCCTCCCCCCTCCCTCCACCCTCGCCCCCACAGCCGCCACAACCGGCGACCTCGTCTCACAGCGAGCCCCTCTCACCCCCTCCCCTCTCCTCATCACGCCAAGGTCGTCGTGAAGGGGGAGATCGAGCGACCAGGCGGTGGCCAGATCCGACCACAACCGGCGACCAACATCACGCCAAGGTCGCCAGCACCATCGTCGAAGTGCGGGCTTCTTCCACCTCGACAGACGTGCTCGCCCGCGAGGAAAGGAGAGGAGAGGGGGTCTTCTGCTTCTTCCTCGCTCAGCGCCCCTCTCATCACGCCATGGATCGACCTTCCTCTGCTCACACGCACGCCATGGACCGAGCTCGCTCCCCTCCTCAAGCTCATCTCTTCACCCATCTCCTCCTCTGGCTTGCTGCACCGCTAATCCTCACTTTCTCTCCCCCTTTCCTCCCAGCTCGAGACCTCCATGTGCTTCTGCTCCGCCGCGTCCTCTCCACCTCAACATCTCCTGGCCATTTCAGTTTTCATAGGAATTTTTGTGTGACCTTCTCTTATCCATTGTCGTCGATCCTCAATAGGGAAGAACAAGTGACACCATTGATCCGAAGCTCGTGCCAGGGGAAGGGATCCCCTCACTGCCTTCTAATTCAAGTTAGTAGCCAACATTTTCAATGGCGGCGGCGGTTGTATGTGGCGTCGACTGCAATCTCCTCTCCGATGAGTTCATCTCCTACCTCTAGATCCCTCTCTTGTGCGGCTGTAGTACCTTGCTCTGTTTCATGGGCATGGGTAATTTGTTTGTGCTTGCTGAGTTGTTGGGCCTGTGTGTTGCAATCCACTTTGATACTGTCATGGGATAATGTACTGGTAATAGGAAGATTTTACTCTCGTGTCATGGAATAGACTATTCGTATGTACCATGACGTCCAGCTTACAAGTTTTTGGAGTAGTTTTTCTGTTGGAGTAGAAAAAAGCACGACATCCCTGTGATTCGGTTCTTAGGGGATGGACCGAAGGTAGTATAAAACACCCAGGAGTACTGTAATTTTTTTGATAGCTGAAACAGGGAGTATAGATCATACATGGAGTACAATATAGATGAGTATACACATGATTAAATGGGTTACAGTAGGTGAGTAAATTTACATGATTAAACAGGATTAAATGATTTACAGTACTCCATGATTAAACATGATCACAGGAGTAGGTGAGTACAGATGGAGTATAAAAATAACATCTGAAAGTTTAGGAGTATGTGTTTATGCCTGTAGGGCTTGCAGTGCTATTTGTAGATGACGCATGCTGCTGCTGCTGCTGCTTGAGTATGATTGTTAGAGTTTCCATTTTGTCGAGTTGTGCAAGATCCGATACTTGTTTATTTGAAAACATATTCTAAAATTTTGTTCATAAACATTGTATTCTGAGTTATAT
The DNA here is from genome assembly GCA_034509565.1 of Triticum monococcum. Classification (NCBI taxonomy): domain Eukaryota; kingdom Viridiplantae; phylum Streptophyta; class Magnoliopsida; order Poales; family Poaceae; genus Triticum; species Triticum monococcum. The sequence continues at coordinate 5,049,136 of CM067847.1, read as the reverse complement.
TACTTCGCTGATAAGATAGCGCTAGCATGCACTCTGATTAAGTTTATAATCTTATTACTAAGCAAAAAAAAACAAAATAACATAGATGATGTCTTGCGCATTGCCGCGAAAACCGCATTAAAACAAATGTAAGCATGTAGTTAAAAACAAATAAAATTATTGGAAAAAGGAACAAATGTAAGAGTGTTCTCAGTTTACTTTTCAAAATAATAAAACCTACGAAGTATGTGACAAAATGATGTATAAAAAGAACTTTTGAATTGAACTTAATACGACATCATTTCTTAACAAAAATATGAAGCATGAGTTCTATATTTGTAGTTATTCTAATTCTGTAAGATCGAGACTGATTAGCATGCTATAAACAAAGTGCACTACTTAAAATGCTATATTGTATAGTATCAGCTAACACTATACTGTATATCATGTGGCTAACTAAAAAATGCATATGCCGAGGAATTAATTCATGGTTCAATGTTCATATAACTTTATCTGCAAGTACATATGTATACTTTTCATTTAATAGTTGCCTCCACAGGGGACTGATAGAATAGCAATCTAGAACTGAATTCTGCAAAGCATGATTAAGAAGTATCTGACAAATATAGACTGGACACATGAAAACTCAAGTAACATGACATGGCCATTCATTAGAGATATGCATCTGGGCAAGGCATTGCGATGCATTCAGCGCACGGGGTCTTCCACTTAGCTGCAAGGTCTGCGTTTCGCTGAGCCCGCAATGCCTTCCTTTTATCCGGTGGTATGCTCTGCCTGCGTGACCTTCGACGGGAGTTCATCTCTTGCCTCTGCTCAATTGGTATATTTTTACTCGCTGCCCTTCTACGGGCGTTCATCTCTAGCCTCTCCTTGGTTGTCAGATTTTGTCTGGCAACCCTTTGGCTCACATTCCTATCTTCATTAGTTTTATTTTTTCTAGATGCTCTTCGACGTGCAATCATTTCCTCTCTTTGCTCAGGTGTTAGGCTATCTCTCCTTGCTTTATCACGGTTCCGTCTTCGTTGATTTTTGCAATGTAACACAAACTGATGGTGGACCACGGGCTCTTGAAATAGTTTATCAGAGTTACATGTTAAAATCCACAAACTGACAGATGATGCGCTTAAGAAAATCTTTCACAATATCAGGAAAGTTTCCTCTAGCTTCATTCCCGCGATGTTTTAGCAAGTATAATAAAAATTGCTGCCTCAATTCATACCCATCCTGCAGAAAAAATAAATGTAGTTAGTATGAAAAATTCACGGAGAAGGTCTTAAAACATGTAACCCACAATACTCACCGCGCAAACCGGCTTGACCAATTCCTTACCGTTCCACCAGAGCATAAAATGAAAAACAAAATAGTCAGAGACATTCCTGGAAAAATTTCAATTAATATTATAAATAATATAATGATACGAAAAGTAAATATTCTTATTATGAATTCATTACCCGTCTATACTCGTTGGAACACCGGCCGAAAATAAACGATGCCATTTAAATTGTGGTACTGTCCAGGTTCCAACAATTCATTAAAACTCTTATTTATCTGCAAGATACACGCAATAGGAAAAGCAACTGACAGAATATGGCACAATGAAAGGAAAATAATACTACTGGAAATATTTGTGAGATCATGAAGATGTCAACACGCATCCATCCGTTTACTTGTGCCAAACCTGCAACTAAGTAGTTAGAAACACATCATGTCTGTTTAGATATGTATTGAAAAGCCAGGATTATAAAATTCAAATAAGGGGCAAATAAGAGACTATATACAGGACAAAAATAAATAACATTGACTGTGCCTGCTTTGGGGCCGCATCATAAATATTTCTCTAATGTAGAACACTCCAGTGAATTTTACAACAACGGAGTGACCCATGCAGTGTGCAATACTTATGTAGGAAAACAAAGCCGTAGTTTAGATGTAGTAAATGATTGATTACAAAACAACAAAAGAATAATATACATAAGCAATCCGGCAAAAGGAGAAATAATGTCACATACAGGAAAAAGTGGCAACTTGCAAAGTCACAAATCCGAGGCAATATTATTAATATTTGACTTGTTGAATAAACATAATAAAGTTCAGTTGCTAACATCGAAAGATAAATATTTGTACAAGAACACGGAAGAGCACCAAATTGTCTGTAGCAAAAGAGTACATCCTTTATCTTATTCAAAACCCGTCAGCTTCTTAAGAGCGGACTTCAGCCTGTAAGGACTTCCTTATAGACGATGTTCTTCATCGAGGTTTGTAAGGACAAGGCAGGTCTTTTTCGCTTCTTAGGTTTACCGCTTTGCTTCTTGGCATTCTCCTCCTTCTCCTTCTCAATGAGGATCTTTATGTTTCTCTTTGCGGTGGCTCGAGACAGTGCGACATAGAGTTGACCATGAGAGAACACAGGATTAGGTAGGTACACGCCAACAATCGGAATCGTCTGGCCTTGAGCCTTGTTAATCGTCATAGCAAAGCTAAGCCTTACAGGAAATTGCTTCCTCTTGAACTTGAATGGAAACATGTCGTTGTCAGACGGGCATAGGGGTATTCGAGGAAGGAATACCCTCCTACCTGCATGTTGTCCGATCACGATTTCTGCGTCGATGGCGTTCCTCTCGAAACCTCGCACCACAAGCCTCGTCCCGTTACACAGACCATTAGCCGGATCAATGTTCCTCAGAAGTATGACGGGGCAGTTGAGCTTCAGTTTCAGTGCATGCGGAGGCAGACCGTTGGGAGTCAATCCATTTAGGAACTCGGGAGCGTAGTAGCCATACGGGTCGTCTTCTGCACTGTCAAAGCTATGGTAGATTACTTCTTCTCCCCGAAAACGCTCTACCATGCGTATGTTTATCTTGTCGATGTTGTCGTTCGTGGTGGAGAGGATTGCGCGTGAAGTCATGTAATTCGGATCGGTCATGTTGTCATCTAGTCTCGGAAACACATGGTCAATCAGCTTCTCCGGGTCATCACCCTCGCCTGTAGACGGCACACAAATATCTTCAGGGAGTCGTATGTTTCCTTGATCGTCAACTTCCTCGGTGCCATTGCCTACCCTTAGCAAGTAATCCGCAAACCAGGTGTCATTATGAGCCCTCATGTTGGTGACAAGCCTTAGCTGGCGCATACCCTTCCAGAGGTGTGAACTTCGAAGGGTTGCATCGATTATCTGACCCCGGGACCCCCTCCTGACGACCGGAAGCACCTGCCTGAAGTCCCCGCCAAACACAACAGTTTTTCCTCCAAAGGGTCGGTCCCGTCTTCCCGTGATGTCACGCATGTTGTTGTCCAGTGCCTCGACCGCCTGTCGCTTAGTCATGGTGGCCTCGTCCCATAGTATCAATGAGGCCATCCTCAGTAGATTGGCAGTACCACTCTGTTTCGTGAAGGTGCATGAGGCGCCATCGTCGCAGCTCAATGGGATCTTGAACCTCCAGTGGGCAGTCCTGCCTCCAGGCATGATAGAAGCGGCGACGCCTGACGTCGCGGTAGCGATAGCGATGTTTCCCTCGCTTCGAACCTTGGCGAGCAGCGCCCTGTACAGGAAGGTCTTCCCTGTACCTCCCGGTCCATCAACAAAGAACACACCCCCATCACCGCGTTCAACAGAAGCTAGTATCTCGTCGTATGCAGCCCTCTGCTCCAAGTTTAGCGACGAAGCCAATTTAGTGTCGTTGATGTCAAAATCGATGTTGGATTCCTCGATCACTTCTCTGGCCTCGCCCTCGGTTGGGTCGAACGCATCGTCAATGCATGGAAGAGCGAAATCAGATATGTCTTTGCCCATGGACTGCAACATACCCCTAATGTCAAGCAACACCATCTGTTCCACCTCAATCGGGCATGTGTGTGATCGCCGATAGTCATCAGACATAGGCTCGAAGTGCCTATCCCATAAACCACGCACGTCGCCTGGCTCACAGTGCACCAAAATTGTTGCAAAGAGCCTCCTGAGCGAACAAGGCATCGCCCACTGCTCTGCCTCGGTAAGACAGTCGTCGAGCGTGTTATCTGCCTCGATGAGTCCCAACCTTTCGGCAGCCTCTCTAAAGCTCCCGCATAGCCTACCGTCCACGGTGAGCAGGTCCTCATAGGATGTCTTGCCAGCAACATGGTTTAGCAAGACACGCAGATAGTATCGCTCCCCCTCGACAGGATTGGCAGACACAATTCGACCTATCTGATAATGCTTCACCCGCTCTTTCCAATACTTCTTACCCTTCTGCCATGTGAACCTTCCAGGAAAATCCTTGTACAATATATTCCTAGCCCACGGGTGGTTTTGGTTAGCTTTGAAATACTCTGTCAACATGGATTTGGAAGCTTTCTCAGAGGCGACTACGTCGGTCAAGTGAGCTTGCTCATTGAATGCCACCATGTGCATATTCGGGAGATGAAGAGGCAGCTGTAGGACAGGCGGGTCATTGGCACACAAGGGGAAGCCAAATATCCTCCACATCGCCTCTGGAGGAGTAACCCACCTCGCGTCTACGTATCTTTTGATCTCATCAATGTTACCATCAGCGTCGGGCTGGTCGATGCTGAAAGAAGCCCTATCATGGCCCTTGTATATGTACTTGTAAAGATATTTGACGGCCTTTATGCTGGAGCAAACCTCAACGTTGATGTGGCAATTGAACATCTGCAGAAGGTAAGGGTTATACGGCACAACCCATCTATTGTCCAACATTTTACCCCGGACCTTAGCTTGCCGACCATTATCTCGACGACGATAAACAGGGTATGAGTCCTTGCCTTGTGCCGTGTTTTCATTGAACGGCCGTGGGTATCTGCACTTGCACTCGTTCTGTTGCATGCACACATTTTTGGGGTTGAGAGCACCGCATGGTCCATGCATCATATGTTTCACCACCAAGGTGTGGAGTTCAGGATTCTTTTGCTTGTCAGGGAGCTCGGCAAAAATGAGTCGGTCGTACTGCTCCGGAACGACAAGCTTATAGGCAGAATCCATGATCAACAAAAAGTGTGCGTGGGGGAGGCCCCTCTTTTGGAACTCGACTACGTATACATGTGCAACAACAACACCCAGGATATGCTGCTTGAACAACATCTCTTTCATAGCCTCTAGCTTGCCATGGAACACACGAGCCACAAGATCAGGCCGGTCTTGCGCTGTCTAACCAGGAAACAACTCATTTGTTATCTCTTCCCAGTTAGGGTTGCAGGTCATGGTCAAGAAGATGTCAGGCTTCCCGTAGGTATGGACAATTGCCATGGCATCCATATGCCTCCGCTTCATGTCGCGGTCGCCACCTGGGTACGTTCCAGGTAGCACTATCCTTACTCCAACAGCGCTTGCACGGGTCTCCCCGGATGTAATTGCATCAACAACTCCTTTATACAGGTCGGCACGGATCTTTGTCTGGTTCTTCCTGTACCATTTCAACCTACAACTCTCAATTTTGATGTACATGTCCACCCCCCATTGCTGGAGCAATCGTGCTCCACAGAGTATGGGATTGAATATCCCAGGTCGTGTCTGGAGCATGTAACAGTAGTAGTCTCTCACTGAGACGCATAACGTGCTATTCCCCTCTGCACATGGATGAGTAACGCAGACATTAGGATTCATATGAGAAGTATACAATTCATGCAAACAACAGAATACGCATAAGGCTTACCTGCATCATCATCATCATCATCATCATCATCACCTCTACCTCTTGGTTGTTGCACAACCGGCCAAGGGACATCACGTTTAGGAAGTTTCGGGTGCCAACCGAGCTCCCCCCTTGGGTAGAAGAGTGGGTAAGAGAGAGGGTCATATGAGCCAGCCGTCACATGTATACTGTGCCTCTGGTTGTCATTCCCACAAAGTGTAATCCTACGATCGAACCTCTTTGCTAGGTCAGTGCCCTCCACCCAAATTGCAGCGACCTCAGATGACAGAGGTCTATTATACTTCCGTTGGTCTAGTCTCTGGTCAGTGTTGAGGTCTATCCTGTAATCGTCGAGGTTGTCCCTGTGCGCACCCAAACTCCTAAACTGCTGGGAGTACGGGTTTTCCCTGAGTATGTGCACTAACTTTCTGACGACATCTTGGTCTAATTGCTCGGTGGCAGCCTTGCGATGGGTTAGGCCTGGGTCGTCGTCGTAGAAGTACAACTGTAGATGATCTGGACGTGATGTTGGCCCGAAGGAATGAACGTTGTGGTAGATGGTGCCGTGCGCCCGGAACGTGTACACCCCAGACTTCATGTTTGTGTAACTTTCATCAAGGCTGACACCAAGGGTTGTGAAGGAGAAGTGGCCGTTGAAGAACCGTATGTTCTCCCGAAAATGCCTTGAGTCTGCATCCATGCTAAACCAAAGCCTCATTAGCTCCGGGATGGGCTCCGGTTGCTTCAGCTCGATCTGCCCACTGCGACAACAGAATCCCGGGGCCTCAGACACAAACTTCTTGGCCTTGCAGTGATCGCAATTTGCGGCGTGCTTCAGGATATGTGTGTGGTCTGGGAGGTTTGAGTAGACATAGTCCAATGGATCATGGTCGACATAGGTATTGTGACTTGAGTCTTGCAATTCGTCGTGCTCCATGTCATCAGTATCTGAGCCTGCAAACAAGGTTTATAATTAGTGTGATATTTCAAACGGGTGGATGTTGCTCAAGTGGGTGTACATACCTTCACCAGAAAACAGGTAATACTCATCGTCAAAGAGGCTATCAGGGTTGACATTATCATTCATGAGACGAGTAAGGTAAGCGTCCATGTCGTCTGCTCAGGCGCGAAACCAATAAATGAGGGTTCAGTCTCAAGGGACGCAAGGAGAGTAAGGATCGGAGTGTTACCTTCACTTCTGATCGTGTACTCCGGCGTGCTAGATGAGGTCGAGGCACCGTGTGGTTCCACTATGGTAGGTTGTCCAGTTGAGCTCATTTTCGGTATGGAGATGGACCTGACGGTTGGGGTCATCACCCTACCTGCAAACCTTTCATTACGCCGATCGCGTAGAACATTCCTCTCACCATGCGGTACATGCGGACTTTTTTTTTCCTTGCCAATTTTCTGTTGACGCTTCTTTGCCACCATACCACCCTTGCAAGCTCGCTCTCCCCTCCCAGGCGTTGCTCTGGATTCATGACTCTGCTCGTCCACTCCATTATCCGCTATTGCTACCGGATCACTGGTTTGCTGGTTGGCATTTTGTAGGTGCACATTGATTTCGCTGCGGTCGCCATGTACAGCACCATCACCGAAGGTTCTGCTTAGGTATGCACCTACAACACTATACATCATTATTTATATCTCATGAATGATTACATGATGGAAGATGATGGTTGATAGGATATGTACCATCGGTTTCGGTGTTGCGAATGTATGTGGGGGCCGCATTGACCGTAGGAGCATGATCTATTAGTTCACTGTCAAATTGTTGCGTGAGGGCTGAAAGTGTGAGAGTCGGACAATGTGTGTGAGGGTTGGACAATGTGCTAGTTAGATCTGGACGTGGCATTGCGATCGATTCAGCACACGGAGTGTTTTTCTTTGCAGCATACTTTGCCTTTCTCTTTGCACTTGACTCCCCCCTTTCATCCTCAGTCATGGTTTTAGGGTGCTGCACGCACCATTCTTGCAACTTCTGATTTTTTTCTTGAAGATCGATCACTCCGTCACCCACTTTTTTCCGATAACTTGCTCGCCTCCGCGCGTTTCTCTGCTCAATTTGCTCGTCAGTTAAGTCACCCTTGTGTTCTTTATCAGGCTGATTTTCATCTAGTTTCTTGCTGGCTGCCTCCTCTTTTTTCTTTCGATAAGCAGCTCTCCTCCGAGCCTTTATTTGCTCTTTTTTCTCGTCAAGGTCCACCGAAATTGGTTGACACCCATTAGTGATATCACCGAGAGGTAGCAGGGTCACATTTTGCATATCTGCACGAAGGGTTTAGGGTCTTCATTGTTCAAGAAGATTTCATGTACTACACAAACGCTTAATTTATATATCTGCACGGTCAGGTTAAACAATGATGTATAGCTGGATGTAGTTGGGTTGGTATCATCAAGAGGTAACAGGGGAACATTTGCATATCTGCCCGGAGGGTTTAGGGTCTTCATTGTTCACCGAGAGGTAACAGGGCTGGTTGAAGCTACTTATTTATCTAGGGTTTATTTTTTATAGAATCCCTCCGTGTCCATACATAAAGTCTGTATGTATTCAAAAGTCCTATGTCTGCCATATATCGAATTGAACCTAAATGATCAGGAATTGTATGATAACACAATGGTCAACTATTGGTCAATTATTTTTATTCACTTTCTTGGTCAATTATTCGTGGGGTTGGGGTGAGGAAACATATGTCACCTACATTATTCACTAAGAAAGTATACATACGGTAATCATATTGCTGAAACATAAACATCCGTACCTGATATCGTAAGGGCTGTCAGATTTTCATCTTTTTGCTTGCTGTCTGCCTCCTCTTTTTTCTTTCGATAAGCAGCTCTTCTCCGAGACTTTAGTTGCTCTTTCTTATCGTCATCGTCCACCGTGGTTGGTTGACACACATTAGTGATATCACGGAGAGGTAACCCACCCACATACCGCATATCTGCATGTGAAATGATATTAACATTATACTATGGAATGGAGGGAGTATATATAATATCATCGCAGTGCCTTCCCATAAAGCATTCTTACCTGATATCGTAAGGGCAGACAGATTTTCATCTTGTTGCTTGACAGTAGCCTCCTCTTTTTTCTTTCTATAAGCAGCTCGCCTCCGAGCTTTTTTCAACTCTCTTTTTTCGTCAAGGTCCACAGAGGATGGTTGATCTGCATTATTGATATCACTATGAGGATGGCGTGGAACATTATGCGGCCTCTCTTGCCAACTGTCACGTTGCATGCTAGCTAGTTTTTTCGTCAGATAACTGAGAAGAGTCTGCATCATGTTAACATAACAATATATTGGACCGAAACAAGGCAAAGTTGTAGGCACATGGTCTTAACCTTCCGGCAACATAATACTTACCCGAAATCAGATGGGAAGGTTGATGATCATATGTACTTTCATAATCGGCCTGTTCAAGTATCATCCTGTCCAAGTGAGTAATATGGACTCCTACAAGTCACACGCTTGATCTTTTAGAATCGGTTCTGCCCAAGTCTGTTATGTATGATTTATCACATAAAAAGCATAAAAGCACAGCCTTAATACCTGGACTACTTGGGTAATTCTTGTGAACATCGTCGGCTCCAGGTATAACCCCTTCATTACAATCGTCACCAACATGTCCCTCCATCGGGCCTGCAACATCTCCTGTGATTGTGTTTGACATGTATAACAAAATATGTAGCTGAACACATACAAGGAGGTAGTTATATACCTGGAGTATCATATGTGCTATCACCATCGGTCTCAAGTATCATCCGTTCGGAGGGAGTAATATGGACTCCTAGAAATAAAGATGTTGATACATTAGAATCGGTTGTGCCCAAGTCTTTTAGGTATGATTTTCCAACTAAGAAGGATAAAAGTAAACCTTATACCTGGACTACGTGGGTAAATTTTGTCAACATCATCGGCTACGGGTATAATCCCTTCGTTAGAGTCGTCAACACTTGTCCCCTCCATCGGGCCTGCAAGACATATATAGTTGAACATATATATGTTTGACTTGTGTAGCACAATTTATAGGTGAACATATACCTGGAGGTACATGTGATGAAGTCGTCTGTTCCGCTGGCTTGCTGTGTGGAGTCCCCATATGTAACTATTAAAAAAAGACATGTCCAACAGACTCAGGTATCACGCAAAAACTTGTAAACTGACTCTGCAAGTAGATCACGTGAAATACCAACAGTACTAAAGGCCCGTTCCCACTGTACAGAAATTCAGTCCATAAGGGCAGGTTGTTACAGATTTAATAGAAAGAGATGTCGAACAGACCTTGCTACTTTTAAGACTATGGTTGCAAGAAATGTAACTTTTTTACCAGTGCATTCCCAAGCTAGACTATACGGTAGATCACATGGTTCATGACTATAGTTTATTTCTGAGTGTTTGTACCTGAAACTAAACTACTGTTGCATTACAGAACATCTTCTCTATTATTTAGGGCAGCCGCCACGAAATGTTGTTTTCATGCAAAGCTATAGTATTTTTGAACCATGTCTTCAGGTTGTTTGCTGCTGGATACTAAACTACTGTTGTTTGTTTACAATGCATCTTCTGTGTTATTCACAGTGCAACAAGAACTGTAATTGTAATGCAAAACAACAGTAATTTTGAACCATACTAAACTACTGTTGTGTTTTTATAGTGCATCTTCTTTATTATTTACAGAGCAATAAGAACTGTAATTATCCTGCAAGGCTATAGTAATTTTGAAACATAGCCTTTTAAGTTGTTTGCTGCTCCCAGTTTTACACTATGTGTCACATTCCAATAGCTTACTCATGTTGTTTTTCCCTTTTTACAGTTAGCTAAAGGCTTTGTACTATGCGGATGTCACTGGGAATAGCTTGATGCATGTTTGTCACATTCCAACAGAGAAATACCCATGGCTCTTCTTTTTGCTTGTTCCTTCAGATTTGTTACTGTTGAACCTTAGCAATGCTAGAGAGGATTTTTTGACAGAACTACTACTCATGTGATCTTTCAGCCCTTGTTCCTCTAGAGAACTTTTGAGTAGTGGTGGGATCTGACAGACAGAGCTCTCCTGTGACCACAGAGTGATGCTAAAGAAACTTGTAACTTTTGCACATAAATTGACTGTAGCGGCCGGCGGTGGAGGTGGAAAATGAAGTCTAGATTTAGTTTGAACACGAGTCCTGATCTGTACACATAAACATACCTGGGTTTGAAACCGTACAGCGTCGCTGATCGCACGTTCCGCGCGGCGGCGCGCGATCTAGAAACTGCCAGCGATCCAGAAACGTGGCGGCGGCGTGGCGGCGCGCGATCCAAAAACGTGGCGGCGGCGCTGTGGAGTGCGCAGATCTGATCGGCGGCGGGGTATGGGGATCGGCGGCGGGGTATGGGGTATGGGGATCGGCGTCAGGGCGATCCAGATCGGCGGCAGGGCACTGTTTATTTGGGTACGTGCGTCGGTGGGGTTTGGTTCGGTGGGTGGGCGTGGGGTGGGGGTATTTTGAACAAAACCGGTTGAAAATAAACCGGTTGAAAGTGGGGGGACTATTCAATCAATTGGTTCATTAGGAGTAGAGAAAACAGGGGTCATCAGCTCATCATTTATCAAAACATTGCTCGTTGTATCAAAAACAGAGGAAAGACAGAGGATAGAGGTGCTTGCCGGGCGATGGAGTTTGGCTCGTGGTCGGCCGAGCTCGGGAGCAGCGGAAGAAGATGAGAGGAGAGGCGGCCGCGTCAGCGGTGTTTGTAGCGTGGATGTGATTTAGGGCGGCTAGGTTAGACTATTCGGCCCGCGCACGTGATGTTAGGCCGAAGCGTTGGGCCGGCCGGCGGGACAGATATCGCTAGGTTTTGATCCTACATTACTCTTATCTACGTCAAGAACATGTTTCTAATACACGTTTAATATTTTCCAAATAAAGGTTTAATATTTGCACATTTTACGTATTTTTTTAAGTTCTAGATAGACATTTTTCAAATACAAGATTAACATTTTTTAATACATTGTCAACATTTTTTCTAAACACATTTTAACATTTTCAATGCTCGATTAAAAAAATTCAAATACAAGATTAACATTTTTTAAATACAGGGTAAACATTTTTCTACTGTACAAATTTAATATTGTTCAAATGCTTGATTAACTTTTCTTTAATACATCGTCAATATTTTTTCTATACACATTTAACATCTTTCAAATGCTTCATTAACATTATTTAACTTTAAAAAAAATCTTGATTAACATTTTTTAAGTTCATGATCAAATTTGTGCTTCTTGTCTTGTACGCCAAGTCCTCTGAAATCTTTCTTGTTTTACACGGAGGCCGACCCACCCTGACCCGAAACTAATCTTTTTAGTCCCTTCGGGCCAGGCTCGGGCCTACATATATGTTTTTTGGGCCGGGCTCAGGCCTACATATACGTTTTTTGGGCCGGGCTCAGGCCTAGACTTTGCAAGTCGGGCTTTGACAGGCCTGAGCCAAGGAATGCCCAGGTTTAGTTTGAAGTGCAACAGATTTGATGCCACTTGATTCATATCCCCATGAAAAGGTAGTGTGAAGATCCGCCAATCCAAGCACAACTCAAAGTTCTATTAAGTTTTCTTTTTCTCTCTTTCTTTGTGAGTGTTATAGGAGCAGTGTTGTTCGACTGGCACTTGATTCATATCCTGCATGTCATGTTTCACAACGTTGTTCCTTCAATTGACAATGGCGTGACATTGATAGCACAAATTGTGTTCAGTGCATTTCATCGTGACTAATCCAAGAACATGCTTTTTTGCATGGACTTATGGTGTCACCAACCATTGTTTTCTTCGGAGCTCGCCATGTTTCATTGACATATCTTTGCATGTGGAAGATTCATCCCAAGAGAAAAAAGGGCTTCGATCCCATGCCTCATCCGACGGCGCTGCCGGCCGGCAATGGCTAGGGAAAGGCGCTCGAGATCTTCCTGTACATAGTAGTACTAGCTTGGTAGGACTTGCCTTGTTGGCGTATGTCGCTATATCTGTTGCTAGGGGAGTGTCGCCATTCACGGGTCGCGTCCGACAACTACTGTTGCTTGTTTCCATCTCCGTGGTGCTCCTCTGGCGGGAATAAAGGCTGTTGGATCCCCACATCTGGAGGTGTAGTTCTTGCCACATCTGCTCTCTTCATGCCTTAATGGTGAAGGTAGACGGGATGCAGAGGAGATAATTAAGATCTACTTCTAGTCTTGTTGTAGTTGCAATCTTCTCCCTCCTCGAGCTCATCATCAGGCGCAGAGCTTTGACACACTTATTCAGTAGCTTGCCGACTTGAGCCTCCACTCTGCTTCTTTTGGTCGAATGAAGACCCAATGGCTCCGTTCATTCCTCCCGACGCATTGTCATTAAAAGGGCGGTCGAGCTTTTGTTGTAGTTTCTTCCGTTTTGGTGAAGATGGCCCCAAGTGGTTTACCCCGGCGATGGCGGCTTTGGTCTCCGGCTGGTACTGTGTAAAAGAAAGGATTGGATTGCGTTTTTGTTGTGTGTTCTGGGTCCTCTTAGCAAGATGTAAGGACTGGCTTGTATTTTTCTTTTCTTTGTGGGTCCTTGTGTAACTTACGCATTGATGCTTATAATTATCTAATGAATGAAGTATGGGCCCTGTTATTAACAAAAAAGACCCATTTTTATACGGTGTAGTGCCTCTTTTCCGGAATCATCAAGTACTAGTAGGGATAGATAATTTGCATTTGCAATCTGCAAATACACCAAATAATTTGCAAGTTGCAATCTGCAAATACACCAAATTACGAGGGGCTTCGGAGTGTGTGTGTCTGACCTGTGGGCCCACCGGGCATACACAGAAGAGAACCACTTGGTTGGTTCGTTGAGGAGGTCGCATCGCTTGGTCAAATCCCACCACCGACCGACCGCCCGCCGGGAGATCTGAGGCTCCATCCATCCCGGCCGGGCCAGATCAGATCCGCGGCGCGATGCAGTGGGAGACGGTGCAGCACTTGGACCTCCGCCACGCCGGCGGCCGCCGCGGGGCCGGCGCCCCCGCGCGCCCGCTGCAGCCGCACGCCGCCGCCTTCCGCGCCTCCCAGGCCATCGTCGCCGTCGCCGTCGGCACCCACGTCGTCGGTACGTACGCCCCCCCTTCTCCTCGCGCCCCTCCCTCTGCCGCTGTGGCGGAGGCGGGTCCTGCTGATCTATCTGGTCTCCGCTCCGCTGCTGCTGATCTCAGTCGCGGGAATGGGCGGGGAGCTCGAATTCTAGCCTCATCATGCCTTCGCCCCGTGTGTGTAGCTTCGGTGATCTGAGCAGCTTAGCTAGTTCCACCACTTGACCGCTGTGGAAAATTCGGTTCAGCCAGCTCTCGCCAGGAGTAGTCGAATTTGACTAGCTGGGGCGGTGCAAATGGGTGTGGACCTCCAATTCTGGGCTCCTCAGTTTACCGTGCGTAGTTACCGTCAGTGATCTGAGTAGCTCAGCTAACCCGCAAGTGAGATTGATCAGCTCTCGCCTCGCCGGCAGTACCATGGACCTAGTGGTACTAACTGACTAGTTAGTTAGTCTTAGTCCACACAGATCACTCGCATAGCTCGTTTTCGGCACCCAGGACACCTCTTGTCTTGGGCCTGAAATGCTGCAGAGCTCTAGGTACTATGTTTCCATGCTTCTCTGCTGAGTAATAGCTGCTGTGTTTTCACTAGGATAGGATTTCTGGAAGGTACTATAGCTAGAGTACAGGTAGTTAATGTCGGTATCATATTTGAGGTAATCCAGTCGGTTATACCTGACTAGTACGAGTCCATTGCATACGTACAGTTTACTCAATAACTATTTTGAAGTTTGTGTAAGACGTTAAGGGCTTGTAAGGAAGTGGCGCATCGAGCTCTTACTAGCTGTCTCGTTTTTCTCTTCTCTTTGCAGAATTTGATGCTTTGACTGGAAGCAAGATAGCTTTGGTTGACCTTGGAGCTCGTGTTGTTCGTATGGCATATAGCCCTACCTCTAGCCATGTTATCATTGCTATCCTTGAGGTTTGTTTCAATGCTCCAGTATTTATTTGGTACAAGTTTTTTCATCCACTTAGAACAACGAATAATATTGTACCATCCAGACCTAGCAGAATTGCCTATGTTTTCAATACTGTGGGCAGAAAAGTTGCTATTCTTCAAGTTTATCACTAGACGTCTTTTATCTTTCATCATCCATCTGCCATCATAATGATAAAATATTGCTTTAGTAAGTTCTCAACTCACATGATATTAATATTGCTCTCTAGTAAGTTCTCATCTCACATGATATTCACATCTCATGCAACTGTTTCTTGTCTATGCATATCTCCTTCTGTAGGATGCTACAATCAGATCATGTGATTTCGCTACCGAGCAGACGCTTGTGCTGCACTCACCTGAGAAAAAAACAGACCACGTTTCAATAGACACAGAAGTTCATCTTGCGTTGACACCTCTTGAACCTATCGTTTTCTTCGGTTTTCACAAAAGAATGAGTGTGACAGGTTTTTCTCTTCACTTGAAGGGCTCTGCATTTCATTAAAATAAACACCTATATGTGTTCTTTAACGCCCTTTTCTCTCTTATTATAGTTGTTGGGACTGTTGAAGGTGGGAGGCCACCAACAAAAATAAAGACTGATCTTAAAAAACCCATTGTCAACCTGGCTTGCCATCCTCGCCTTCCTGTGTTCGTAAGTCAATCATTCCTTCACTTCTTCTTTTTGGTGATTCCTTTACATATCTTTTTGGTGTCTTTTCTGTTTTCCTATCTTGACATACAGACTTTTAATTTCAGTATGTAGCTTATGCTGAAGGCTTGGTACGCGCCTACAACGTCCAGACATATGCTGTTCACTACACGTTACAACGTAATATACATTGCTTTGTTTTCATATGTTTTATCATTTAGCCACCAGCAGGCTTCATAAATTTTCCATTTTCTGGCAGTTCCGGTTGACAGTACAATTAAGCTCATGGGAGCTGGTGCTTTTGGGTTTCATCCGACCTTAGAGTGGGTATTTATTGGTGATAGAGGGGGCACTCTCCTGGCATGGGATGTATCAACTGAGAGGCCAAACATGATTGGGATGTAAGTGTGTTGTACCTTGTACACTGTTGAGATTGGGAGAAATCTTTTGTTGTGTGATATTTTTTTTGCAATATGCAGTACTACTGAATTTTTATCGCATGGACAGCATTAATGTTCTATTGATCGTTGGTTGGGGATCAAACATTGAGTTGCATAAAACACCAGTTTAGTTAGAACAGTTTTTACAGGGCTGCTTTTATGCATATTAGAGTGGTTCCTTTGGATTTATATGCTGCTAGCGTCTTTTCGCAGAAGTTATAGTGGATCCTGTCACCCCATTGGAGGACAATTGATTTTACATCTAATTAGTGTATCTTTCTGTGCAAGTTCAATTATAAAAGGACAGACCCAGTGCATAGAAGCTCCCACACAAGGTGGGGTCTGGGGAGGGATTATAGGAACCTAGTCTTACCTGTGCAGTTCAATTATAAGTTATAATATTATGCTTCGCGTTCCTTGACCTGGATTTCATTAGGAAAGGCATAGTGACATGTTGTAGCCAAGTCAACCCTCTCCATGCACTTCTCTGTTATTTGGATGGCATGTTATTCTGCTTGGTTAAAGTGCTTCCAGACGTACTGTTCATTCTCAGTTATTCTTTGATCTATCTGCAATGTGATAATCCGATTGTTGCCTTTTTTCTATCAGTACACAGGCTGGTTCCCAGCCAATCACATCTGTTTCCTGGCTTCCTACACTAAAGCTGCTCGTGACAATTTCGAAGGATGGGGGTCTTCAAGTATGGAAGACACGAGTTATTATTAATAACAATAGACAACCAATGGAAACTCATTTCTTTGAGCGTGCTGGTTAGTTTTTGTCCTCCTTACCGTTTATGCTTTTGCTCGAACTTTTCTGTTATTTTCTTATGCTTTGGGTTTTAACTGTCATGTTGGATGGTTAGTGCTGTATCTCGGTGAGATGGTGACTGTACATCTCTGTTATAGCACTTAAGCCATTTTATTGTTCTCATATGTTGTTAAAATAGTCTCAATTGTTCATGAACTGTGCTACTTACTGATTGCTAATCTTTCTTTTTTCCTTCCTACAATGAGCTGTGTAACCATTTTCTTCGTTAACTATGCAGCCATTGAAACAATGGACATCACAAAGATACTCACTCTTCAAGGTGGTGAAGCAGTGTACCCTTTGCCTCGAATAAAGAATTTGGCAGTGCACCCAAAGTTCAATTTGGCTGCAGTGATTTTTCAAGTTAGGCCACACTAACTCTGAACCCCATAAATGCAGTATTCATTGCCATGAGTTTCATAAAAAAAATGTCATTGATTTGCAGGATATGTCTGCGACAGAAGCTGCAAAGAACAAGGCTGCATACACAAGGGAAGGAAGGAGGCAGCTTTTTGCTGTACTACAGGGGGCTAGGGGGTCAACTGGTAAGCATATGGATATGTTTTCTTCTCATTTTGCTATATTTATCCTTATTTAATATTCTCAGATCACCCCCTTGGTTAAAATTGCTGAAAACTCATTATTTCATTTTAGTTGGATCCTACGGGTTAAAATACTGTATGAAGTCAGGCTGTATTTGCTATACTGTTAGAATTTTGAGCACTTCATGCACTAAAATTTGTTGTGGTATTGCAGCTGCTGTTTTAAAGGAGAAACTTTTAGCCCTGGGTTCATCCGGAATTTTAGCAGAGCACCAACTCCAGGCGCAGCTTCAAGAGCAGCACTTGAAGGGGTAGAATTTCGTATTTCCATTTACTATGTCACCATACTTTCTTTGTTGCACACAGTATTTATAATGGTTGGAGTTTACTTTTTCTTTCTTTTTGTCAGCCAGAGCAAGCTAACTATCTCAGATGTTGCAAGGAAGGCTTTCCTTCACAGTGTATGTGCCTCCTTTTGGTAGCTTTCAATGTCCTTACATGTACTGAAGCTATGTAGGTTCCATCGAACCTGAAAAAAAAAACACTCTTTTCACAAGAAAAACCAGCAACCTCTTTGAAAGCTTCATTCCCAAAAGATTGTTGTTCTTAACCTATGTTGGTTCTGTCATGCTGCAACCTCAAAAAAGTTTGCATGCTTTCAGCAGCAAAGCTTCCGATTTCAGCCTTTTGTTAATATACTCTATATCTTATCAATTTTAGCCCTTACTGTTGGTTAATTCTGCTGGTCAACCAATACTTGTGCTTGTATGTTGTTACAAACTTCTTAATTCTCTTGCAAACAATTTTTTGCAGCATTTCATGGAGGGACATGCTAAAAGTGGTCCAATCTCTCGTTTACCCCTTGTTACTATTTCAGATCCTAGCAACCTTTTGCGAGATATTCCTGTTTGTCAGGTGACTGCTATAACATTCAACGTTTTTGCTTACTTAAACTATTTTACTCTCTAACCAGTTTGCTAGTTTTGTAACTGCAGCCATTCCATCTGGAGTTGAACTTCTTCAACCAGGAGAACCGTGTGGTTCAGTATCCAGTTAGAGCTTTCTACTTGGATGGATTTAACCTGATGGCCCATAACCTATCATCTGGAGCCGATAATCTCTATAAGAAGCTTTACTCTACGGTATTTATTGCACAATGCTGCAACTTTTTCTTGTTTATTTTGTTCGTTCTCTTTTTTATAATTCCCATGCACCCTATTCCCAGATTCCCTCAAATATGGAATGCCACCCCAAGTATATTTCATATAGCCCAAAGCAGCATATGTTTCTAGTTGTGTTTGAATTAAGTGGTCCAAGCGGAGTGGTGCATGAAGTTGTTCTTTACTGGGAGCAGACTGATTTGCAGACAGTAAACAGCAAAGGAAGTTCAATAAAAGGTTTTCCATTTTGTGACATATTGTATCTAATTGCCACCGTAGGACATTTCTACATGATTAGCTGACCCCCGGTATGTGTTGCCCTTTCTTAGGTCGAGATGCTACTTTTTTGGGGCCGGATGATAATCAATATGCTATTCTGGAGGAAGACAGAACTAGCCTGAATCTTTATAATCTCAAACCAATAGCCACGAAGGAAGCTCTTGAAAATAATGCTGCCGTGCTCGAAGAAGAAGAAAACACATTTGCTGAGAATCCTACTGCTAATCCAACACAAAAGCAAGGTCCTATGCAGTTTACTTTTGAATCCGAGGTCGATCGCATATTTTCATCTCCACAAGGTACGTTGTCCTGCCGTCTTGCCTCTCTCCTTTCAACAAAAAAGAACGATATGTTAATGTCAGTGGACTCAGGTGAACTATTGCTGACTAACGCATTGCTCCTTGCAGAATCATCCTTGTTGTATGTGATCTCGGGAAAACATATTGGACTGGCGAAGCTCCTGACTGGTTATAGGTTATCTACAGACAATGGGCTATCTATTACCACAAAAACTGATGGGAAGAAGTTTATCAAGTTAAAGCCAAACGAAACTGTTCTTCAGGTGCTTTATTTGTATTGATTCACTCCTAGGGTTCCGTAAACAGTCTTCCAAAATGAAGTTAGTGACCGTTCTTGGTGATGGGGTTCACAAAATTATGATACATTTTCTAAAGATGTTCTTGGATGGGTTCCCTCGAGTAGTTTGGCGTAACTGATATTCAAATGATGCATTGATTCATGTCTAAAATATTAATCTACTATGGGCATTATGGACATCCTTTGATTAGTACCCTTTTGAAACTTGTCTAAAACAAGCATTCAGTGTCACCACCAGCATTATGGGCATGCAGTTACTTGACTGCGTTTGACGTGCGTACTCTTAATGAAATTTATCTAATATGCAGGTCCACTGGCAGACAACTTTGAGAGGTCCTGTTGCCGGAATATTGACAAACCAAAGGGTACTAATCGCCTCTGCTGATCTTGATATACTTTCAAGCAGCTCAACCAAATATGATCGTGGTCTCCCATCAATATCCTTTAATCATTCTAGTTTTCCGATACTCTCGCTCTTTATGTTGTTACTCAAATTTGGATAGCTTATGTCTTGTCTTGCCCTAAACTGTTAATCATGTTTTGTTGAGCACTTAACTACTGCATACTATCGGTCAATGTTGTGGGTTGGACCAGCGCTCATCTTCTCAAGTGCAACTGCAATAAGTATGCTTGGATGGGACAACAAAGTTCGATCAATCCTTTCCACTAGCTTCCCTCGTTCTGGTAACAGTTACTCCCAGACTTCTTTTTTGTTATGATGACATAAGTTACTTTTTTTTTCATTTAAATAATCAACCTAGCATTTGTGTTATGTTCTCAGTTTGTTACCATGCTCCGTGCTATTGTTTTCTTGTTAGTCCTATGAGTTTGTGCTGGACTTAACCATATGCATCTTTATGCATGCAGTGTTGCTTGGTGCCTTGAACGACCGTCTGCTGCTTGTGAATCCAACAGATATAAATCCAAGACAGAAAAAGGGTGTGGAAATAAGAAGCTGTCTAGTTGGTCTTCTTGAACCTCTTCTTATTGGTTTTGCTACCATGCAGCAACACTTTACACAAAAAATCGATCTTTC
The DNA here is from genome assembly GCA_034509565.1 of Triticum monococcum. NCBI lineage: Eukaryota > Viridiplantae > Streptophyta > Magnoliopsida > Poales > Poaceae > Triticum > Triticum monococcum. The sequence continues at coordinate 5,028,976 of CM067847.1, read as the reverse complement.
AGAAGTGCTATACCAAATAACATCGAGGTAATTTTTTTTTTGCTTGGCTGCTGTACTCATTTTTCAGTACACAAGTGAGTTACTTGTGTTGTAGCATTTAGTAATCATGCACTGTCATTTGGTTGTTTGTTTATGTTTTAAACTTCTGATCAGAGTAATTTTTGCATAGTTTTTGTATTTAACTGGATGTCCATGATTTACCCATTTATGTTCTCTCATTCACTGCAGGTTTGATAGTCTGCGTGTTACTCCGAAGTCCCTGGACATATTATCTAAGGGACCCCCTGTCTGTGGAGACCTTGCTGTATCATTATCTCAAGCAGGACCTCAGTTTACACAAGTGAGCTTAACCTTCACCATCTTTTGTTTCCTTCATTGTTCTCTCGTTGATCTAATACTTCATTGCAACTTGTGGTAGATCATGCGCTGCAATTACGCTATCAAAGCTCTCCGGTTCTCTGCTGCTTTATCGATTTTGAAAGACGAGTTTCTGCGTTCCAGAGATTATCCTCAGTGCCCTCCCACTTCTCATCTGTTCCAGCGTTTCCGAGAGTTGGGCTACGCATGCATTAAGTACGGTCAGCTATCATCTCTAACTTTGATCTACAAAAAAGATATCCTCTCCACTCATATGACTAAATTGCAAATACTGTTTTATTTTTTTCCTGTATCACAAGATGTCATTACTTCTACACCAACCAAATGCAAATCTTTTTTGGGCTCCAGACACACTCTAGAGACATTGAACTTTCAGAATAGGTGTCAACCTCCCTGAAAACATGGCTGAATTGATCCTGTGATGTTCTATTACCCAGAGTAACAGTTTATCCTAAACAAATACTGAAATCGCTTAGAGACACTAGACATCATCTTGAATATGGAACTTCAAAGATATCCTTGGCTTGGCTTCCACATTGCTACTCCAGAGTCCAGACAGAATCCATACTAGTTAATTTTGCTTGAAAAGTTCTGACTAGTGTGCATGCTGGCCCAATCGCAAAACTAGCTAGCCATAACCTGTTTTATATTTGGATAATGGGTGATCTGTTGTGTTTGGATAATGTTTATATTTTTTTAGCGGAGATAATATTTTACTCCCTCCGTCCCATAATATAAGAGCGTTTTTGACACTACACTAGTGTCAAAAACTTGCTTATATTATGGGACAGAGGGAGTACATAACAATCACTTGTTGTGTATGCCCTGTGCTAATTAACATAATCTTAACGATTGCCTTCTTGCTCCTTAAATACCATTAGATAAATTTATGTTTTGTAAGGACTGTTCTTATTTTCCTTATTCCCAATTTCCTCAGTGTAACAGTCTACATGATTCAGAGCGTAAATAGTTGATGCATTCCTTTGCAGGTATGGTCAGTTTGACAGTGCGAAAGAAACATTTGAGGCTATTGCAGATCATGAAAGCATGCTGGATCTGTTTATATGTCACCTGAACCCTAGTGCCCTGCGACGCCTTGCACAAAAGTTGGAGGAATCTGGTACAGATCCTGAGCTGAGACGTTATCTAGAAAGAATACTGAGAGTTCGTTCAACTGGATGGACGCAAGGTGTCTTTGCCAATTTTGCTGCTGAAAGTATGGTGCCTAAAGGCCCGGAATGGGCAGGAGGGAACTGGGAGATCAAAACACCTACCAGCATGAAGAGTATTCCTCAGTGGGAGCTTGCAGGAGAGGTGATGCCCTACATGAGAACAACCGATGCTGCCATCCCATCTGTTATTGCAGATCATATCGGTGTTTACTTGGGTGTGATGAAGGGCCGGGGTAACGTAGTGGAAGTAAGCGAAAAGAGCTTGGTTAAAGCTATGGCGGCGGCCAGTAGTGAGAATGGGCAACCGGCATCTTCTGAATTGGCACTGAAAAACAAAGCAAATGCTGCTGGTGATTCAGTTGGTGATAGTCTGGCCAGGCAGCTAGGGGTTCAAATTGCTTCTGCAGATGAACAGGCCAAAGCAGCGGAGGAGTTTAAAAAGACTCTGTATGGTGTTGTTGATGCTGGAAGCAGTGATGAGGACGAGTCAACGTCAAAGACTAAAAGGATACAAATCAGGATACGTGATAAGCCCGCTGCACCTGCCGTTGATGTTAACAAACTGAAAGAGGCCACGAAACAGCTAGGTTTGATGGCTCCTCCGATCAGTAGGACAAGGTCGTCTGGAACACCACAAGAATTCAGTCAGCCAGCAGGCCCAGCACCATCTGCTGCTCCAGCAATGCCGAGTGGCGCAGTCGATTTCTTTGGAACAAATACTTTGGTGGCGCCACCACAAGCGCCGACTGGCGGCACGGGTCCTGTAATCGGAGGCCTGGGAGTGACAGCTGGACCTATTCCTGAGGACTTCTTCCAGAACACCGTTCCATCACAGCAACTTGCGAATCGACTGCCTCCTCCAGGAGCAATCCTGCAAAGAATGGCCAATCCTGAGTCTGGGATGAATGTCGGCAGACCGGTACCTACTCAAAACATGATGGGCAATGTTGGTCTTCCAGATGGTGGGGTGCCGCCACAGGGGCCACAGCAAGGCCAGTTCCCTCAGCAACAAGGCCAGTTCCCTCAGCAGCAAGGCATTCCTATGAACCCAATTGGCCTACCTGATGGTGGTGTACCTCCACAGAGCCAGGCTCTTCCTTCACAGCCACAGGGCTTTCAACCTGCTGCTCCTACTCTTTCGCAACCAATTGATCTCAGTGCTCTCGAGGGTCCAGGAGCGGCAAAGCAAGCTGCTCAGCCCCCAGCGCCTAAAGCCGTGCGTCCTGGCCAGGTACTCTACTCTACTCTACTCTACCTTTTGTTAGACACTTTATCTTGATGGACTTGGCATAGCTTCAACTGACACCCGTATCCGTGACTACAGGTACCCCGTGGCGCTCCTGCTGCAGAATGCTACAGGATGGGTCTTGCACATCTTGAGCAGAATCAGCTCACGGATGCACTAAATTGTTTGGATGAAGCATTCTTGGCCCTTGCCAAGGACCAATCACGTGAAGCCGACATCAAAGCGCAGGCTACCATTTGTGCGCAGTACAAGATCGCCGTTTCATTGCTACAGGTAATAATCATTTTTATCTGTCATCAAAGTTCAGGTTGCTCTCTGCTGCTTATTTTTTGCGGGAAATGACTTCTGTGCGTGCAGGAAATCGCTCGGCTGCAAAGAGTCCAGGGAGCTGGCACGCTGAGCGCCAAGGAGGAGATGGGCAGGCTGTCTCGGCATCTGGCGTCCCTGCCCATCCAGGCCAAGCACCGGATCAACTGCATCCGGACCGCCATCAAGCGCAACATGGAGGTCCAGAATTTCGCCTATGCCAAGCAGATGCTGGACCTGCTCTACTCCAAGGCGCCGCCGACCAAACAGGATGAGCTCAAGAGCCTCATCGACATGTGCGTCCAGCGGGGGCTGACCAACAAGTCCATCGACCCGTTCGAGGACCCCTCGCAGTTCTGTGCCGTCACCCTCAGCCGCCTCTCCACCATCGGCCACGATGTTTGCGACCTCTGCGGCGCCAAGTTCTCGGCCCTCTCAGCCCCAGGCTGCGTCATCTGCGGCATGGGCAGCATCAAGCGGTCCGACGCCCTCGCCGGCGCTGGCCCTGTCGCCTCGCCCTTTGGCTAAGTTTTGCGCGTGACGGGTTCTGTTCTGTTTGCCCGAGCCTCTGTTTCTTGTATGTATTAGTGTGCAGTCAACATTCTTTGTTTTGTGCTGGGTTGCTGTTGCAGTTGTGGTAATAGCCTTGGAGATACCATTTTGTTGTGATTAATTTCTCTATATGATTCTACAGAACATACATAGGGCTTGTCCTAGCAGATAGGGATCCATGTACCTAAAGCTCTACCCATGGCATTTGCAATATTTTTGCTGTTCTTTTGTTTTTTGAAAGTTCAAGTTATTTGCAATGTTTTGTGGTAGAAGCTCTACTCACGGCATTTGCAATATTTTTGCTGTTCTTTTGTTCTTTGGAAGTTCAATTTATTTGCAATGTTTTGTGGTCATGAAGGCAAAGATTAATTTTGCTGTGATTAACTTCTCCATGTGATTTTACAGAGCTCAATCATAGCAGCCAGTGATCCATGTACCGAGAAGCTCTACGTACCGCATTTCCAATATTTTGTTGATCTCTTGTGGTTGAAAGTTCAATTAATTTGCATTATTTTTGGTAATGAAGGTGATGATGTCTTGCATGTGTTGGTTAATTGTACAAAGGCTTGTGCCCTGCGGTTCACGCTCAGGATTTGCCCAATGAGGAGTTCTTTGTCGATTCAGGCCCGTGTTGGGCAAGTTGACACCGGCATTTGACGTAAGTTATTGTTTCTCACCTCGGAAATGATTTGATTTCTTCATGAAGGAAATCTGCTATTTGGCCGTTGATCATTTCTTCAAAATTTTTGTTTCTTCTTTTCTTGGGCTTAAATGTGGAATGATGGCAATGGTAAGTCTGATTTTAGGGCTACTTTATTCAAAACGAGTATGTTAGTAATTCTTTTCTTGGAGTACGAAAGTTGAAATTCGGAATGATGGCAACGGTAAGTATCCGTCATGTCTGCAGCCTGAGGAGTTTCTAACGATGAGTCTTTTGGATCTGGTAGCCCCTTTAGCTCCCATTTGTTTGAGCTACAGATTCCTAAGAATCTGTTGTGGCTTGGATTCCTGAGAACCAGCTGTGGCTATAGATTTCCAGAATCAGAAGTTTACTATTGTTTACCCTTTTAGAATATCAGAAGTATTGTGAAATATCTGCAACGCCATGAATGCGTTGGTCAACCGTGAAACGTGCAAAACTACTCACACTCATTGAACAGCTCACAAATCTTCCAATTCATATTCAATAATTCGAAAAATGTCCATGAATTTGTAATATATTTATGAACTATTATTTTCTTCAATTGTAAGAATTATTCACGATTCCAAATATTCACCATTTTTTAAAATAATAATGTTTTAGAAAAGAGGGAAAAGAAAGGAAAGACATCAAAAGGAAAGACACTAAAAACAACGGTGACTAAACCGAGCATAGCAAAACCCCTCTCGGCCGATGATATTGGGATATGGAGCCAGGGAGCACCGGAAGCCCACGCCATGTCCGCTTCCGCCATGGCCGTGAGCTTCTACTGCCACACCTGCTTGCGTCTCAGCACGAAGGCGAGAGTATCGCATGTAAGGGCATCTTCAATAGATGGTCTAAATGTAAAAATACCTAACTTTTAAATCATTTGGCAAAAAAGCTGCTCCAACAAATGATCTATATGTAAAAAAAATTGAACCGCGGCCTTCCGGTGATGTAAAATTGAAAATTTTGTAATGCAATTTTACATCACGAGATGCAACTGGTCCAAAACCGCGGCCGCCCGCCAAACGAACAATCGCCAGTTCATTCCCCTTCCGCCTCACGACCGCCCACCGCCGCCCCGCCGCAACTCCCCGCTCGGCCGCCGCCCCGCCGCAGCTCTCCGACGCCGCCCTGCCGTAGATCCACCCTGCCTGGGCCGCCGCCTGCCGCCGCACCGCCCCGTCCGCTCCCCGCCTGCCGCCGCACCGCCCCGTCCGCTCCCCGCCTGCCGCCGCCCGCCCTGACCCCGTCCGACTCCTCTCCGGCCACCTCCGCACCCTGTCCGCCTCCTCTCCGGCCGCCCCCGCCCCGCCCCGACCCCGTCCGCCTCCTCTCCGGCCGCCTTCGCACCCCGTCCGCCTCCTTTCCGACCACCTCCGCCCGGCCCCGCTCCGCCCGCCTCCTCTCCGTCCACCTTCGCCTTTGGTCCGTACCCCACCCGCTCCCCGATGGCGTGGAAGAAGACGTCGAAGGGCAAGTCCGGTTTCTTCATCATGAGGGCGAAGCCCTCTGGGAAGTTCGGAGTGGAGTTCTCCGACGCCGGGCGGTGTTGGTGGCTCGGCACGTATCCCACCGCGATGGTTCCGTGCGTGCCTATGACGTGGCGGTGTGGCGTGCCGGACGGCTGAAGACGGACCTCAACTTCCTGGAGATTGAGTCCTAGGCGGTGGCGGAGTGGCTCGTGCCGCAGGGCATCCAAATGGAGGAGATGCCGACGAAGAAGGCGGAGAAGAGACCGACGGTTGTCGTCGCTCCGGGCGAGAGCGACGAGGCGGCAATGGCTCGGTTTGCGCGAGAGCATCCGCAGTATGTCCAGGCCGAGCTGGAGCACTACTGGAAGCGCGACATCGAGGCGAAAAAGAAGGGGGTGAAGAAGGAGGATGAGGCCGGCCCCTCGATTGTGATCCCTATCGAGTCGTCGGATGAGGACCGGGATGACTCCGAGGAGGAGGACGAGGAGTGCGATGACCCGACCAAGGACGAGTTCTGGGAGCAGTTCCGCAGCTCGGACGACGAGGAGTAGTTTCATCTAATAGTTCGAATAAGTAGTAGTTGAATTTGTGTATGAAACTATGTTGAATTTCATGTTTGAACTATGTTGAGATGAAGTAGTAGTTGGTCGTTTTAATCTTCGTTTTAGACCATCTGTTGGAGTTGCTCTTTTCTTTTACATCTCCGATTTGGACCATTTGTTGGAGTTAAGCATTTTTCGAAGCTCCAAAACATATCATTTGACTGTCCATATTTTACATCTTCGATTTTGGACCGCCAAAATTTGGTCCATCTATTGAAGATGCTCTAAGCCAAGTTAGCAACCGCCAAGTCGATCTGATACTGTCCAAATGATGCTGCACCGCTGGTTCCTACTACGGACCTCCCTTTCTGGTTCTCATATCCTAAAGGCACAAACGTATATAGAAATAACATGTGGTTGAGATTTACATGCCATGCCATGTATGTGTCACTGAACTCCTGGGAGAACACATGAACTTCTCTGAAATGTTAGGTGCATTGCGTAGTTGTCTTAGAAACAAACTAGGAGGAAAAATCGTAATCATTAGAGTCCTTGAAAAATTCTATGAAAAATGATGCACCACCCTTTGTAACAACGGTCTATTTTTAGTACGCTTGTGAGAGCTTCATTGGTCGTCGAACGAGCGCCCTACCAAAATATCTCCCACTTCCCGGTTTATTGGACATATACATTTTCTTGGTCTCAGCATCAAGGATGGAGTATGATGAGTAGGCCAAGACAGCAACGGCCAAGTCGTTCTCATAGCGATCGTTCTCTCCGCGGGGTGAGTCCGGAGCACCATCACAAGCTAACTACTTACATCATGCAACTCCATTAAGCAGGGCCCAGTGCCTGCGTCAAATTGGCTCCATATATTTTGTTGTGGGCACACATAACTCTATTTCTTTGACCAAATATATTTCCTCAAATATATCAGCTGCTCCGTTGATTCTGTGGATGTGACTCTCTAACATTGTTAATTTTATATGTGATCTCTCGGCATTATTGTAATACTGCAATAATTGGATCACTGAAAACTGAATCTTTGCTGGTTTGATTCGGTTGGTGGTGGTCGTCCTTTTTTGAAAAAGAGGATCTCCCGTTCTGGTTCGCATATTCTAAAAGCACAAATATATCAACAACAAAAAATGCACATGTGATGTTCGTAAAAAAATGTGGTGCACCCTGTAAAAAGTTGCCATTTAAAAAAAATGGAGGATGACCCCGCCTCTGCATCTGGTGATGCACACAACTATTTTATTATATTATTCAACAGAGCTCAACAAAATAAATACATGGATTTGGTCAAACACGTGAACCCCTTTTAAATTAAGCAACACTTATAAATTTCATGTATTTGATCAAAATGTGTGGACACATTTTTAAAAATTTCACGAATATTTTTAATAGTACGTTATTTTTAAATAACGATGAACATTTTACAATAAGCGCAGACACTTATGAAAATATCATGAACGTTTGTAGAAATACTTTTAAAGTTCATTAGACATTTATTAATTATTTAATAATAATTAATGAGAGTGTAATTAAAATAACAGAAATATAAAGGAAAAATAAAAGGAAACAAATAAGCGCAGAGGGCGAGCTTCTCCCACTCAGCAATAATACTACACACACGGACGTGTTACGGGGTTTTACACCATCTTCAACTAACTAATCTTTCTCTCCCCCCCCCCCCCCCCCCCCCCCCCCCCCCGATTTTTAGCCGGGGTGGGGCCCAGCCTTCTCTAATCTTCAATTCTATTGGTCCAATTCAGTTAGCCCGTAAAATCCTCAAGTAAACCTCCGTGCGTCTAGCATTGCTCCCCACTCAGTATGCCGTTTGGCATGCTCCGTGGATAATAGGCCAGCACAATTTATGTGCCGGCGAGCGGCGTTCAGATATAAGACACTGTAAGCGCCCTATGGAGTCCCCATTTTCAGTCGAATGCCCCGACTTTTACAAAAAATTTATGGACATTGCTCGTATGTTAACTTAAGATGTTCGTACGTATAAAAAGCCCTTCTGATGGCTCTACCAGCCATTGATTACGATCAACAGGAAGAGAAAAGGATGTACAACTGAGACAACAAGCGTTTGAAGCTCGGATTTAGTAGGTGAAGTCCGCCTCCATGGCTTTCCAGTACTCTGTCTTTAAGGTATTTATTTACATGATGCTTGTCTAAGCTATATCACTCTGCACCTAGGGCTTTAGCCCAGGGCTTAGGCCCAAAACTTGTACTTCGAAAAAGCTGAAAGCCTACACATATGGCCCATCCCGGGGCACGGCCCACTTATTGGACATGGCGTGCCAACAGGTGACGTGATAGGGTGGCCCATGTCACTTTAGAGGAAATCCGGTCATTGTTGCCCCTTACAATGGATACTCCAAGCCATCAACCATTGAGCTTCTCAAGTTTGATATCTGGGCACGCATTATCGACCTTCCAATAGCCTTCCATGGAAAGGTGAAAGCTCCGGCATCAAAGATTGGCGAGTTTGTGGACTCTGAACCCTCATCCTTTGGTTTCGAGGGAAACTTTTTTCGGGTCCGTGTGCGGCTTGATGTACGTAATCCACTCAAGAAGGCTACATCTATCGTCCGGGGAGGCGAGAGGGAAATCTTTGGTGTGAAATATGAACGCCTCCCGGACTGGTGCCAAGTGTGTGGTTTTATGGGCCATGAGTTCAAGGAGCATGGTGATGGTGTTCATCCTCCATCAGCCCTAGTCTTCAAAAATCTGCATGCACCAGCAACTACTGCTTGGGGGACGCGTCGTCGTAATAGGAGACAGAAACCCAAAAGCCAGCAGGAGGCGAAGGAAAAAGATGTGGTACATGAGGATGCTCACATGGACGAAGGCGAACCCAGCCGCAAGCGCACGTCCGATGAAGTCGTGGGGCTTGCAAAACCCACTGCTATCACGGGATCAGAGTTAGTCTAGGTGGGCAAGAATTACTGCGGGAGGAGCTGTAATCCCTCTATGCCCGCCCCCCCTAAGCAGGATCCGAAGCGGGCCAATAAAACTACTATGGTTGAAAAGAACGAAAATGGAGGACAAAAGAAGACCCCCAACGGGGGGAAAGGCATGGATGCAAGATCGGCGGCCTCCTCGGCGGAGGACCGCCGGGCGCAATGAATCTCTTATGCTGGAATTGTCATGGGATAGGCAACGCCCCGTCAATTCAAGAGCTGCGCGAATTGGCGCAAAAGTTTGCCCCTAGAGTACTCTGCATAGTTGAAACTCAAATTACTGGAGTTAGAGCTGAAGGATTAGCAAGTACTTTAGGTTATCATAACTCTTTTGCTGTTGATTCCTCCGGTAGAAGTGGATGTTTGGTGATGTTTGGGAATAATGAAATAAAGGTTGAAATTTTGGGTTATTCGAGGTATCATATTGATGCCAAAGTTAGCAATCTAGGAGGAGACCCATGGAGGCTTTCCTGCTTCTATGGGGAGGCTCAAACCCACCTTCGTCATCATACATGGGATACGATGAAGAACTTGGCAAATTTGTAGAATATGCCTTGCGTTTGCATCGGTGACTTTAATGAGGTGCTTCGGCACGACGAGCATGATGGAGTGGGCACTAGAAGCCAATCACAAATACAAGGTTTTCGAGATGCCGTAGATGTATGCGGCCTCGTAGACTTGGGTTTCAGTGGCACTCAATGGACTTACGAGAAAAGACTGACCGGTGGCACTTACACGCGAGTCCGTCTGGACATGGCACTAGGGTCAGTCGAATGGTGTGAAAAATTCCCCCATGCAGGGGTGAAACATCTTACAGCAGCCACATCTGATCACAACCCCATACTGCTGAACCTAGCACCAGCACAGGGTAGGCAGGGGGATAAGATGTTTCTCTATGAAGTTATGTGGCATACGCATGCAGAGTTAAAGCCGACCATGTGATCTGCATGGGAGCCCAATGGTCACAATCTAACGATGGAGAAGGTGCGCAGGAAGCTTGATGATCTAGCGCAGAATCTAGGCGAGTGGTCGAGGACGACCTTTGGTAGCGTTCGAGGCGAAATCAGAAAACTGAAGAAATAGCTAGAGCGGTTGCGGAGCCAACCACAAAGAACTGGTCCGTCGCATGTTTAAGTTAAGATGAATGACAGATTGATTGAATTATATATGCGGGAAGCGTTAATGTGGCGCCAGCGGTCTCGCGTGCAATGGCTGTTAGAAGGGGATCGAAACACACACTTTTTCATATGAGGGCTTCGATGCGGAGGAGAAAGAACTCGATAAAAGCACTTCAGAAACCCGATGGCCAGTTGACCGATGATCCCACTGAGATGCAACAGCTTGCTCTTGAATTTTATAAGAACCTCTACACATAAAAGGGCATCCAAGGGTTGCAGGAAGTGCTCGAACACATTCCTGTTAAAGTGACTGCAACTATGAATGCAAGCTTGTTGGCTCCATATGATGAAAAAGAGGTCAAAGCAGCTTTTAAATGTTTTCAACTAAGGCTCCGGGTCCAGATGGGTTTCTGGCACACTTTTTTCAACGACACTGGGACGTGTGTGCGGCGAGGTTGTCACTCCGGTTGTGCTTGGAATTGTTAGGGGTGAGGAAAGCCTTGAGTGTTTCAATGCTACTTTATTGGTTTTGATCCCGAAGGTAACAATCCCTATCTTACTTTCACAGTTTCGCCCTATAAGTTTGTGCAATTTATTTTACAAGATCGCCTCCAAGGTGCTTGCGAATCGTCTAAAGGCTGTGCTTCCTAACATCATATCCGAAGAGCGGTCTGCGTTTGTGCCGGGTAGGCTAATCACAGACAATATAATTTCAGCTTATGAGTGTCTACATTTTATGAAGAGGAATATATCCAAATCTAAAAGCTACCGTGCTCTAAAATTAGATATCATGAAGGCTTATAGAGTGGAGTGGTCCTACCTTCGAGCTATTATGGAGAAACTTGGTTTTGCTCCACAATGGGTCACAGTTATCATGAGTATGATCAGTTCAGTTTCATTCTCAGTGATGTTCAATGGGGTTAAATCAGAGGTGTTTAAACCCACACGTGGTATTCGACAGGGAGATCCGATCTCACCGTATCTTTTCTTGTTGGCAGCAGAGGGCCTTTCGTGCCTCCTAAAGTCTCAAAACGAGTTATCCCAGCTCAGCGGCATCAAGGTGGCACCATTGGCTCCGCCGATGAACCATCTTTTATTCGCGGATGACAACTTGCTGTTTTTCAGGGCAAGTATTAACGGAGCAGAATCGGTTTCAAACCTATTGGATACATATTGCATGGCATCGGGACAGAGAATTAACAGGGATAAGTCATCCATCTTTTTCAGCAGGGGATGCCCAGAGATAGTACGAAATGCCGTGAAGGGTTTTTTGCAAGTCTCCAATGAATCACTTAATGAGAAATATCTAGGAATGCCATCTGATGTGGGGCACTCCAAGAAAGGGACATTCAAATATTTGAGCGATCGAGTATGGAATAATGTGAAGGGATGGATGAGCAAGTGTTTGTCGGCAGGAGGAAAGGAGGTGCTCATAAAATCCATAGCCCAAGCTATCTCGGTATTTTCTATGTCTCATTTCAAATTGCCAAGAGGTCTATGTGATCACATAAAAGCCATCATCAAAAAGTTTTGGTGGGGGTGCAAACAAGGTGAGCGTAAACCAGCTTGGGTTTCATGGGATGTCATGACGAGGCCAAAATACTTGAGAGGCCTAGGGTTCAGAGATCTTGAATTGTTCAACCTGGCACTGCTTGCCAGGCAAGCATGGAGGGTTCTACAGGAACTGGCAACTCTAAGTGCAAGAATTTTAAAGGCGTCTTATTTCCCAAACTCTACAATTCTTGAGGTAGAGCTGGGATCTCGTCCATCTCAAATATGGCATGCAATCCTAGAGGGTCGGGATGTGCTGCAGGATTGGGAATGGCCAAACAACTCACATTTGGGAGGACAATTGGATCCCCAAGGAAACAATACCAAAGCCTATTGCTTCGTTAGTTGCGGTACCTCCCAGGAGAGTGTCCAAACTACTTTCTCCAGCTACTGTTTCATGGAATGAACCTTTAATACGATCAGTGTTCCTATCTTTTGGTGCTGAAGCAATTCTAAAGATACCGCTGTGTACTCGAAACACCGAAGATTTCTGGGCTTGGAACCCGGACAGGAAAGGCAGGTTTACAGTAAGCTCGGCTTATAGGCTCCTGGTCACAAAAAAATTACAACGGGAAGCCTGGCTAGAAGGAAGGGGTGGCTCGTCGTCCACTTCCAGAGAAGAGGAAGCTTGTGCCTGTCTGTGGCAACTGAAAGTTCCATCAAAGATTCGAGTTTTTCTTTGGCGTCTCGCACGACACTCCATACCCACTACAGACGTTTTACACATGCGGGATATGGCAACTCAGAGCGCCTGTCCGCTGTGCGGATGCCAAGATTCGTGGAGACATGCCCTCTTGTCATGCACGATGTCAAGGTGTATTTGGGCCTTGTCAGATGAATCTCTTGTGTCAAAGATGGCGGAAAATGTGGAGCCATGTGCGAAGAACTGGCTGTTTGAACTCCATGAGGCACTAGATCACGCGAGTTTTACGAGGATGGTCGTCACGCTATTGGCCGTGTGGTATGCAAGGCGCAAGGCAATCTCTGAATCCTTATTCAAAAATCCACACCAGACTATATCCTTTGTAGACTCTTACTTACAGGAGCTACAGCAGATCTTCATTAGTGAACCAAGAGCGCAGTTACATGCGGAACCGGTTCAGCAGCGCCGATGGATCTCACTGTCAGCTGGCTTCATAAAGATCAATGTGGATGGCGCACTAGCAAGGAACAGGCGCGTGGGAGTGGCTGCTGTAGTTTGTCGAGATTCAAATGGCAATTTTCTTGGCTCGTCAACGGTTGTGTTTGGGGGCATCCGGGACCCAATGATCCTGGAAACATACACATGCCGGGAGGCTCTATCTCTGGCGGAAGACCTGCACGAGCAGGATATCCCGGTGGCCTCAGATTGCCAAGGGGGTGGCCTCAGATTGCCAAGGGGGTGGTGCAAGATATCAACGAAGGGACATGAGGTCCCAATGCGGCTGTAATACATGAAATAATAGACCGCAGAGCTAGTTTTTCTTCTTGCTCATGTTTGAGCTAAGGAACTTTAACTTCGAGACTCATAATCTCGCTAAATTTGCTTGTAACTTAGATATAGGTAGGCATGTTTGGTTGGGCACTCCTCATGACCCAGACCGTGTACCTATGAACATTGTCTTGATTCAATAAAGTGAGCGAGATTTCTCAAAAAAAAAATTGGCTAAAAAAACAGGTGACGTGAGAATGCATAGAAACATGACACTCCAGTTTGAAGCCAACCATGGTGGAAAATATTGCGAGAATGATACGATGGACGCTAAGCTGTGGCTCTTCTGGCTAGTGGACACGACGAAGCATGGAGATATTGTCCGGATTCTTGTTACTTTGTGAACGATTTGGTTGGTCCATAAATGACGTCGAATTTCATAGCACATATCAACGATGGGTTTCATCAACAGGTATGCTGAACAAGAAATGGATGTGGTGTCCATGGGGAAGCAGACGCCATGGGCTGTGAGATCGGCAACGCGATGCAAAAAAAGGGAAACCATTAAAGAGAAGAGGTTACATCATAAACTCAAACATCCATCAATCAAACATAAGGGCAGCGACCTCCAGGATGGGACGGGAGCGGAGGAAAGCAAGTTCGAACTATTACATTTTACAGTGCATGCTGGTACATGCATCTCTGGAGACAAGCCACCAAACCTCCTCCATCGTTCACCACGATCCTATCTCCATCGCCCGTTCCTGTAGCTATCAACCTGGAGCCTCCTCCTCCTCCTCCTCAATTATATGCCCATTGGCTTCTTCCTCAAGCCTTAACTGTCACCTGCACTAATTCTACGAGAGACATCACACATCGGTCGCCGCCGCCCGTTGCTGTAGCTATCACCTGGCGGTTCAACATCCTAGTTTGTCATGCGATGTGGTGGCAGGTCAGCCTGCACCTTTCTGGGGGTCAATGTACCGCTGTCTTGTTCATTTGGCACAAGAGCTTGATGAAAAAAGCCAATTGCGAGCTCTGGGTCACATGCAAATTTCACACCCTTTGTTTTAGACTGTTCTAAAATGTTAGACTTAAACACAAATTAGTACACGGCAGGTGTACGTGGTCTTGTAGGATTCCTAGTCCAACTAGGATTAGTTTTCCTGACCGACCTGGTCATGTAGCTAGCTAGTCTAGACTAGTATATATACATGTATCTGGCCCCTGTAATCTAACACATCGTGAGTTGAAAAGCAATAAAGAAAAACACAGGCTCGACACGAGCCTGTTGGCTATCAATTCAAGTCATGTGTGCGTGCGTAGTTGAGCCAGCCGGCTAGTAGATCAATTCGATCGGCCGTGCTTTTGCTGTATACGTGCGTATTCCGGCTGGACGGCTGAAGTTCCAGCGGATTGAGCTAGCTTGGGGCAGGAACCAAGTCAACCAGCGTTGCTTCGCTTCGTCGTCGTCGTTCGTCGTCGGTCATCACTATCGTCGGAAAGTACTTGGCGTCGGGTCTGGGCTAACATAAAAAACAAAAAATATAGTGCTGGTTCATTAGGGGTGATGTCTGGATGCAGAAAATTTCGTGCAATTTTTTCGTGATACACAAGAAAAAGGCAAATTTAAAACATTGTAATATGAGGCACCTGCATCGAATTAAATCGGTGGTTCTCTCATTCAGAGCTTTTGAAAGATGAATATGCATTGCTGGATTTTCAAGAAAGTTGGTTTGAACTTAGGTTCCTAAGAGCGGGTGGTTCAGATTTGAGCACCAGTGGCTGCCTATAGGAGGAATTAGGAGTGCAGTTCGAGGTAGCAGCCGGCATATGATGTGCTCACATCTCGGTGGCTATGCACACTGCTATGCATCTCTTGTCAACTCGAGCTGTATTGCTGATTTTGTCTGGGATCTCACGGCATCATTCTGCTATACTCTTTGGAGCAGTGAATCTCGCCGGTCTAGATTCCTGCTTAGAGGTCGGGATCAATAGTGTCCAGATGATGCAGCCCCGTTTGTACTATGGATCTCCCTTTCTGGTTTGCATATCCTAAAAGCACAAACATATATAGAAAACACATGTGGTTCGGATTTAGATGCCATGTTGCGACTTAACCACACATGAACGTGTCACTGAAATCGTCTTGTTGCATCCCTCGGAGAACTTTGGAACTTCTCTCCAATGTTAGGTGTGTTGAGTGTTGCCATAGAATATAAAGGAACTTCTCTACAAGGTTGGACTCACGTGCAAAGTAGAGCGTACGAAAAATTGATAAGCATTAGAGTCCTCCAAAATTTGTATGAAATCCTTTGAACTGAAGAGAGACATTAATTTAGGTCTCTTGTATGTGATGCTTCTCTTCTATGGCTGTCTTGTGACTTCCTCTATCCCGGGACATCCCAACGGGTGCATCCAACCTGGGACCACCCCCATGCTAGGGCCGCTGCTCCTCAGGTGACTGCACATCCCGGTACACCGCCGGCGGCATTCACATAGAGTCATATTTTTTGTTCTAGTATCGAGTTGTAAGTAAATAAAAGTGTGATGATCTTCATTATTAGAGCATTGTCCCATGTGAGAAAAAAAAAGAAAGACCAAATAAAAAAAAAGGCCACAAAAAAAGAGAAAAGAAAAAAAATGAGAGAAAAAGAGAGAAGGGACAATGTTACTGTCCTTTTTGCCACACTTGTGCTTCAAAGTAGCACCATGATCTTCATGATAGAGAGTCTCCTATGATGTCACTTTCATATACTAGTGCTATGTCCATGGCTCACGCTCATGTATTGCGTGAAAGTTGAAAAGGTTTGAGAACATCAAAAGTATGAAACAATTGCTTGGCTTGTCATCGGGGTTGTGCATGATTTGAATATTTTGTGTGGTGAAGATGAAGCATAGCCAGACTATTTGATTTTATAGGGATAAGCTTTCTTTGGCCATGTTATCTTGAGAAGACATAATTATTTGTTAGTATGCTTGAAGTATTATTGTTTTTATGTCAATATTAAACTTTTGTTTTGAATCTTACAAATCTGAACATTCATGCCACAATAAAGAGAATTACATGGATAAATATGTTAGGTAGCATTTCACGTCAAAAATTCTGTTTTTATCATTTAGCTACTCGAGGACGAGCGGGAATTAAGCTTGGGGATGCTTGATACGTCTCCAACGTATCTATAATTTTTGATTGTTCCATGCTATTATATTATTTGTTTTGGATGTTTTATATGCATTAATATGCTATTTTATATGATTTTTGGGACTAACCTATTAACCTAGAGCACATTGTCAGTTTTTTTCCCTTGTTTTAGAGTTTCACAGAAAAAGAATACCAAACGGAGTCCAAACAGAATAAAACTTTCGCGATGATTTTTCTTGGACCAGAAGACCCCTAGGAGACTTGGAGTGCAAGTCAAAAGAGTCACGAGGCGGCCACAAGGGTGGAGGGTGCGCCCCGGACCTTGTGGGCCCCTCGGTGACCCCTTGACCTAGATCTTCCTCCTATATATATTCTCAAATACCCAAAAAAAACTTCCAGGGGAGCCACGAAACCACTTTTCCACCGCCGCAACCTTCTGTACCCGTGAGATCCCATCTTGGGGCCTTTTCCAGCATCCTGTCGGAGGGGGATTAGATCACGGAGGGCTTCTACATCAACACCATTGCCTCTCCGATGAAGCGTGAATAGTTTCCCTCAGACCTACGGGTCCATAGCTAGTAGCTAGATGGCTTCCTCTCTCTCTTTGATTCTCAATACAAAGTTCTCCTCGATGTTCTTGGAGATCTATTCGATGTAATACTCTTTTGCGGTGTGTTTACCGAGATCCGATGAATTGTGGATTTATGATCAACTTATCTATGAATATTGAATCTCCTCTGAATTTTTTTATGCATGATTTGATATCTTTGCAAGTCTCTTAGAACTATCGATTTGGTTTGGCCAACTAGATTGGTTTTTCTTGCAATGGGAAAAGTGCTTAGCTTTGGGTTCAATCTTGCGGTGCTCGATCCTAGTGACAGAAGAGGAACCAACACGTATTTTATTGTTGACATCGAGGATAAAAAGATAGGGTTTCATCATATTGTTTGAGTTAATTCCTCTACATCATGTTATCTTGCTTAAGGCGTTACTCCGTTCTTTATGAACTTAATACTCTAGATGCATGCTGGATAGCAGTCGATGTGTGAAGTAATAGTATTAGATGCAGAATCGTTTCGGTCTACTACATGGACGTGATACCTATATTCATGATCATTGCCTTAGATATCGTCATAACTTTGCGCTTTTCTTTCAATTGCTCGGCAGTAATTTGTTCACCCACCGTAATAATTTCTATCTTGAGAGAAGCCTCTAGTGAAACCTATAGCCCCCAGGTCTATTTTCCATCATATAAATTTCCGATCTATAATTTTAGTTTCCGATTTACTTTCTTTGCAATCTTTTATTTTTCATTCCATAAACCAAAAATACCAAAAACATTACTTTACCGTTTATCCATCTCTATCAGATCTCACATTGTAAATAACCGTGAAGGGATTGACAACCCCTTTATCGCGTTGGGTGCACGTTGGTGTTTGTTTGTGCAGGTATTCGGTGGCTTGCGCGTTGTCTCCTACTGGATTGATACCTTGGTTCTCAAAACTAAGAAAAATACTTACTCTACTTTGCTGCATCACCCTTTCCTCTTCAAGAGAAAAAACAACGCAAGCTCAAGAGGTAGTAGTTGTCGGTGTTCCCTGAGGGTCTTCAACCGGTATGATTTGCATCCACAAGCAGAGACGGCGGAGCTAGCAGCAACATGTGGAGCTGTCGTCTGATACAGATCAGCCATCGATTTCCACTTGTGATGATGGTGCGGGACCTTCGGAATGCCCCCAGGTCAGGATTTTGGTGGTACCGAGTCCTTCCTCCCCGTCAAAGACTTCATCGGATGGTGGACGAGAGACTCTCGCCAATCTACTCGTGCGGGCATGGCCATCCCTCGCCACAATGACCGTGCGCATATGCAGCTACTGGGATCGAGGAAAGTGAAGGAGACAACATAAGAGGTCTTCGATTGGGTGGTACTTCTCTAGTACCTAGTCTTGAGCTCCGGGGTGAAAAACCTAGGCCTGACCCTAGTTGGTCATACCTGATAATGGCGGCGTTATTTGCGTCGTTACCATGATGAATGCATTGCTCAGACTTTGCTTGGATTTGATCTTCAGGGTGAAAACTCATGATCTAGCCTCGATTGTTGGATCAGGTGATGACGACGCTTGAACGTTGTTTTCTTCCTGAAGGCATCGTTTTTAGAGAGCCTTTCTCATAGTCCTTGTATTGTCGAGAGATGGTTGGCGCTGATGTATGGTCACTGTTGTATATCGTCAATCGTTGTTTTCATCGCTTCAATTTTTTTCCTTCCTCCACATAGGGCATAGCTTTGGTCTTGTATGACTTTGCTATTTGCCGGTGTGATCATTTGTGTCTGTGTATTGTAGCGACTGTGCGCATCTTAATTATGCATAGTCTAGGTGTGTACTCTTTGAGATTGTATCCCTCGATGCTACACTATGAGTCAATAAAAAAGCGTCCTTTATCAAAAAAGGGTCTCTTGTATGTGCGAGTCCATGATGAGACATCGTTCTACTTGAGGAAAGAAATATGATGCATCATGTCCAATTGTTGGTCTAATGTACTCTGCGATAATTTCTTTGTAGCAGTACACATTTGTATGTACAATTTAAAATTTTCAGGTCTTTTTAAGGTATCGAAATATTGTATTCGATTGGTTTTCTAGAAACCCCAAGTATTGTATTCGATTGGTTTTCTAGAAACCCCGTTTCCCTTTCATCCTTTCCTAACCGGACGCATGTATTTTTTGATAAAGACATTTCATTGAATTGATTTATCAAGGTGAACCGGACGGATGTATGGTGGGCCAGCAGTCCAGAGGAAAGCGACGAACCAGCTAAAACTGCCTTCTGAGTGAAGTGGAAAGCCCAGTCTGATGCTGAGCTCATGAGCTCCGTTGATTCTGTGCCGCGACTCTCTCTACATTGTTAATGCTATCTGTTGATATCTCGGCATTATTGTAATACTGCAATAATTGGATCACTGAATCTTTCCGGTTTGATTCGGGTCGGTGGCCGTCGCCGTTTTAATTTAAAACAAAAGGATCTCCCTTTCTGGTTCGCATATTCTAAAAGAACAAAAGTAGCAGAAAACAAGGACATGTGATCTTATTTTTAAAATGTGACTCACCCTAGCAACTTGATTTTTTTTGAATTTGTTTATTCTCTGAAATCTTGGTCGGCCTGGTGATCATCTTCACTCGAGGGCCCCGGGAAGATATTCCCAAGGCCGACATGTGATGCGTCATGTTCAATAGTTATTTTTACAATTTAAATTTCTCCCTGCTTACCAAGGTGGACAAAAACAATCTCCGAGTGACGTACGCTTAATGTAACTCTCGGTAAATGCATCGTTGAGTGATGTTTGCCGAGTGCTCGATAAACACCGGGGGTTCAATAAATCCGGAGGGATGTGTGATGGCAGGGCAAAATGCACGCATGCTGTCCCATTCGCACCCTGACAAGCCATGCACTATTAACCACCGTCGATCATGTAGCTATCGCCCGTGTATTTAGTCCATGTAACCTCAGTCGTACCTAGGGCCATCACACATCGAGTCATGGAGCCCTCGTCATATAGCTATCACACTGTCTTCTTCTGCGAGCCATAAATGTAGTAGCACTGTTCATGTATCCATGTGTGCGCAGTGATGATATGTACCCCTCCATCTGTAAGAGTCCGTGAGCCGTCCATACACTTGTGTGTTTGATTGAAGGTGAGCCAGCATTATCCTATGTTAAAATCCAAATTAAGTTTTGTTTGCATATTTGTGTTTGTCGTGTCAGAACTTTCAAACAAGACAAATTTTTAATACATTTTAACAACTAAAAAAAAGACAAAACGTAACATTCAGTTTTATCATTTCGTCCAGTCTTACCAATTTTATATGCTTTTATGTTTTTTGGTTCTGGGCTTAGGGCTTAGGGCTTAGGGCTTAGTGTTTAGAGATTTGAGTTTAGGGTTTAAGTTTCAGTTTTGAAACTTGCTAATTATATCATTGTTCCTATCAACTTTTAGGAGTTGAAACTTGCTCGGCCACTCGATTTGCCTCACGATCCGTAAATTTGATGGATTCTCCACGAGGGTACACCAAGTTTTAAGTTTCAATTACTGAAACTTGCGATTTTGTCTTTCGCTCGTACCAAGTTTCAGAAAACTTAACGAAGTAAGAACTGACCGAAACATATTTGAAATGAATCTGGAAAAAAAATTTGAACTTGTCGTTCATAATATATAAAAGACTGGAAATCGAAAGTCAAAAGAAAAACCATGAGAGACGGTATGTGTGAAGCTGAGAAAAGCTGCAGGAGAAAATCCACTCTCAGTTACACATGAGCTGCTGTCCCGACCGTCCAGTGCTCTGTCAGTGGTTCTACATCAGATCTGCATCATGAACGTGGTTAACTAGTAAGCTGCCAATCTCCATGGAAATATTTTCATTGAGCCCCGCTGTTAATGCATCTAGTCTCTTTTTCAGGAAAGTTCCTGAGCTTTTTCTGCGACGCAGTAAAATTTTCATTTCATTTGTATAGATTGGTGATGACATTTGAATTCCATGCATTTTTTTCTCTGCCTGTGCTGTTAGAATATGCGAAGCACAAAGAGAGATCCTTCAGTACGAACGGTGCTGCTACGTTTGGACTATCTTATCCTGACAGACCCCTCACCCTGATACAGGACGACGGCCAGCGACAGGAATCAAACCGGCAAGATTCAGTGCTCCAAAACGTAGTACAATAATGTCCAGACAAAAACAATAATGCAGCTGCAGTAGACGAGGGGGGAGCAGCCAACCAAATGTACGGATGGGACGGAGGGAGAGATCTAAGATCAGTGAACCCAGCAATCAGTTAATCTGAATCATTCACCTTTGTATTCCTAGAAATTTTGAATCAGAAGAAACCGTAGGAACGCGTGCCTTTCTACCATGTGCAAGGAAAATATCAAATATTCGGCCCCCAAAAGCATATATTGAACTCTTTTCAACTTGTATTCTTCTCACATGGAAGAAATGCAAGAAATTCTATAGGCCCAAAACTGTACCCAACAGCTAATTAACGTGTAGGTTCATAGAAGATTTTGTGCTACAATCAATGCAGGAGAGAGGATGGAGGAGGCTTTAGGTAGGCCCTCCTAATCGAACGTTGTGCCCAGACTTCTGCGTGGTCCCGAGGCTAATTTTCTTTTGATGTTAACCCATTGTTTTGAGATAGATGAAAAAGGGTAAAACAAGATCTATCTACTTTTCGTGTGACCAATACTCTTAATAATTCACTTGGTACAATTAATGTGGCAATTAGCTACAGCTAGATCAATCTCTAATGTAATTTTACTTTCAATATGCATATCTGTACTTATCTGGTTGGATTCTTTCCAATCATCTGTAGAAATAAAATGCTCGCTGGATTTGTTTCGTAAACAAACAATTTGGATTTCTGGATTGAATTAATTTTCTAAATATTGGTGCTTCCTAATGACTTAAATTAGTTTTTTGATTTTCACAAGGATGCATATATACTACTCAGGCTAGACTAAAGTAACCAAACACAAAAGCCCTAGTTTGTTCCATATTATTATTATTATTATTATATTGAGTGGATGTTGTACTAAAAGATTAGTCTGATTTTTCATGTGTGTCCTAGGCTACAGTAAGTACATTTCTTGGCTGCGGTGCTTTAGAAAATGATAGCAACAGAGATGAAAGATGCGTTCAAGTATGTCATGGCCGATGACATCAATGTGCTTGTGCACTTCTGCCTGCTTCATCATTTTTGGATGTTCCAAACTAAGAGCAACTCAAGCAGAGTTGCCACAATTTGGATCACGAAAATTGCTATGTAGACGGTCGCCCGAGTATATGGAGGCTGAAGCGGGCTTTGGCAAAGTCAGAATCACCAAAAACCAGTCACAATAAATTCCCTCCAAGTAGTACTGACTTGTCATTTGTCATAGATTCTTCCCTAATAATCCCCAATTTAGAAGAAGAAATTTTATTCATAGAACACATTCAGAAGGATCAACTTCATATGTTGGCAACTGAGGTGGGGGCAGGCCCACGGTCCCAAATTCCCCGCTCCATCTCTTCGTCCATCCTCCTTGTAGACATTCAAAAGTAGAACTTAACTGTCGTTGGGTACTTTATTTTTTTGCCATTTAAATTCATGCACATTTAGTAAATTCGTAAAATTTTATTGAAATTTCATGATTTTCTTTACAAATAAGTCATATGTGAACATTTTTTAGACTCATGAAAATCTTTTTTAATTCAAAAACCATTTTCCAATTCCTGGTTTATTTTAAAATTCCTGAATTTTTTTTCAAAATCGTGAATTATTTCAAAATCCATTATTTTTTTAAATCCACAAACCTTTTTCTAAAATTCACAAATATATTTAATTCATGATTTTTTTTGAAAATTTACTAAAAATTGCAAACATTATTTCATATTCCTGAACTTTTCTTTAAGTTCATAATTTTCCTTTCAAATTTGTGTTCTTTACATTTTTCAACATAAAAATTTATTTACTATATTAAAAAAATCATATTTTGGTTCCCCCCTTAACCAGGAGCTACAAGCTTGCCAGTGGTCTAGCAACCGAGTGATCAAAATTGCTAGGAGTGTGGGACAACCCATAACCTGGTCCTCGTTGGTTTTCTTTCATCAATTTTGTTTATTATGTAGCAAAACAGACCATTGCCACAATTTCGAGCTTATTTTTTGGGGAAAAGAAATATAAGCTAAATGCTCCTCGACCATATCGGTTTTTACTTTTATTAATAGAAATTATTTTCCAAAATAGGTAAAATGAAATAAAGTAAATTTATTAAATAATATTCAAGAATTGAAAAAATATTTGCCAACTTTTTTGAAAATATTCATTTAGATTTAAAATGTTTAAGTGGTTTAAAAAATGTTCATGAATTTCAAAAATGTTTGCAAAATTAAGAAATGTAGATTTTTAAAAAGTTTTTCCAATTGTAATTATAATGAATTGAAATGATGTTCCACAATTCCAAAATATCTTCATCAATTTTTAAAACTTTTCACAATTTTTGAAGATTGTTCTTGAATTAATTTTTTTTATGAATTTTAAATGTTAACATATTTTTAAAAAGTGTCTTCTAATTAAAAAAATTATGGATTTTAAAATGTACATGAATTTGAAAATATTTATGATTTTTTTATTAAATGGTTAAAATTATTCATGATTTTCAATATATTCACGAATTTTAAAAATACTCATCAAATGGAAAAGGCTGAAAAAAAGAAAACAAAAAGACATGCGGGTGTGCGCTTGCTTGGCAGCTACCGCGCTACACTTGGAATACAAGTCTGCAAGCAAGAACCCATTAACTCTTGTGGAAAATCATAAAATATTGCATTGACGGGCCCAAATAGGTCCTATTCCAATGGACAACAACCAATGCTTTACTTGTTTACATGTTCTAAACTAATGCTTATATGCATATAGTACCCCAAATACTTTTGTGCGAGTTGAAGTTGTACAACCGCCTAGCAGCGTATAGGACACGACCTCGTTGAAGACCAACCGCCGCAGCTACCCCTAGCGCTACCATTTTGAACCTTGTTTGCAAGTTTCCAATTTTTCTTCTCCTAAAAAACAACATCATAGTATCAACATGATAATCTATTATTTTGCAAAATTTAAGATCTGAATTCAAAACATATCATGGGAGATGAAAATGACAAAATCAGTGATCATCGTGAGGGCTTCCAAATAAGTCATCTCCTCTTCAATGGTGCTCGCTCTGATACTAATGAAGAGGGTGTGTAGTGTTCAAAATTGTGGTGCTGAAGATCCTTCAAATAACCCCAAAAGGGGCAACTTTGGTTTCTATTGGTGTGTGGTGAGCATATGTGGGTGTCTTACTCTGTGAAGCCCGACTGTGGCATGTACCATTGATCTTTTCTTTCAATGATGATTTTGATCTCGTCTTCAGAGCCAGGCGAGTATCGTGGCTCGTAAAACCAATGGGTGATGATCGCCGGCATATCGTTCGTTCTTGTACAGTGGCCACTTCAGCGATTACTTGGTAACACTGTCAAGCACAAAAGCCGGAATGAAAGCTCCTTCCGGACTACCCATGTGAAGGAAAATCATGGATGCATGCTTGCTACCTTGTGTTTTTCCACAATCAAATCACCTCTTTTTCAAAAGGTATCATTTATTTATAAGCCTGGTTGGCACCACTTTTTACTTTGTGAAACAAGAAACCACTTGTTCCATTCAGTGGATTTTTTCTTTTGATATATCAATTTCTGGTTTGGTTGCTTGCTTGCTTGTTGTCTACTTAATTAGCACTAGCTCTGCATGCGTATGCATTTCCCACATACAACGTGTGTGCATCTCTTATACTAATTAATCTTATCGTTGCATTAACCCATTCTCTCAATCTTTCCATTGGTGTAATTTCGTTGTCCTTTTTATGGTGCAACAAAGGACCGTACCCCAAGAAATGGGACGTACGCTCCCACTTTAGCCTGCTGCACTGATGCGATTCAGATCTGCAGACGTACGTGGTAGGGCAGGCGTGCCACGACGCACGCTGTCCCACTCCCAGCTGCACCCGGCCCGACAAGCCACCAACCAACGTCCCGTTGCTCCGTTGATATAGCCGTCGTCGATGTATCATGTAGGCCACAGGTTACCTCGGTCGTTCACGTAGCTGTCGTCCATGGCGCCCATGCGCCTCCGCCGTTGCCGTCGCTTTCGGCCATGGAGCCCTCCTCCTCAAGCACGCCTTGTCTTCTCCTCAAACGTGTGTGGTGGCACTGTTCATGGATCCAAGATCTTAATCAAATGGAGCCGTTGGCAGTCGCAGTGATGACTACATGTACCTTGGAGCTTGTGAGCCGTCCATGGATCCTTAGATGCATGTGATTGAAGGTGGGGCAGCTGCACAACACTATTGATTGAACGGACCACCCGGAGGCGAAATTGGCAGATTGTTTGGTTGCCCGTGAACCGCTGTCCTGACCGTCCAGCGCTCTGTCAGTGGGTCTATATCGCATGTGCGTCATGCAACGTGGGTTAATAAATCAGCTGTAGGGTGGCATCCATGTCCATGGGGCCATGGGTGTGTGTGTCTGTTCTTGCACGTTTATGTGTGTGTACGTGTATGTGAGACGGTTTAGTGATGATTGGAGCGTTGTTTGGTTTTGCACCCCAAGAGGTAGAGGAAAAACCAATCTTGAGCCCTGGTTCACGTGCAATGATCATACTCTTTGTTTCAACATCTTTTTTAACAGTGATTTAGCTTTCCAGCAATGCTTGGACCCGGAGGATCTCGTGCATTTCATTTGTGTGGGAAGTAACATGCACATTCGGAGGACCATGACAGGCTCTCTTGGGACCCAATGAAATTGATCTTTTACCTGCCTAGAGCGGAAAGGTGTGCACCCCTGCGTTCCTTTTTTTTCCTGACAAGTCAAAAATGCATGTTTCAATCAATCTTCTTAATGATGGTGTATGAACAAGTACCTAAAGGAGTGAACGGAGTTGCAGCTGGTCTGTTCGAAATCTTTTCAACTCCAAAAGCCAAATGCCACGTTTCAGCAACTTTTTTAAAGAAGATGGAGTGGCTAGGGTACGGCAGTCCACCCAAAACTCAAATGCCTAGCTAGAGCACGTAGTGGCACAGATCACGGAGCAAAGGTGGGAATGGTTGATCACACAGTCCACCCAAAATTTGAACACCAGTCATTGCCTACAGAAGGAAGGAGGTCGACCAGCCGGAGCTGGTAGCTGCAGCTGCCGGCATGTGAGCTCACTGGCCCCTCTCACTCTCACTCCCTTTTCCCCCACATTTGCGCGGCTGTGCTTCCCTCGTCGACCGTAGATGCATTATTACCTTGGCCAGCAGGGATCTCACACGTCACTGTGGTAGTGCCCTTTCGAGCAGTGGATCTTGTCGACTTGATTCCAGTTGGTGGCTGTTGTCGTCTAGTTCTAGCGGCCGGGTCTTAGTCGGCAGCAAATTCCACTGGCATAGTCCAAACGATGGTGCAACAACGCCCTCTTTAGTTGGAGGATGGTTAAGATAATACAGGAATGGATTTAAAACATATGGTGATTCAGATGTACGTGTTTTGTTGAACTCTAAATAAATTTGGAACAACGTGAATGTATGACTGAAATTGTTTTGTTGCATCGGTGAAGGCGCATGGACTTTTTCCGAAGGATTAAAAGACACATGAACTTTTCGACGAGCCTGGCCCGAATGGAAATTTGGAGTGACAGGAAGACTTTATAGGAACAAAACATATGGTTTGCGGTACTACAAAACAAACAAGAATGGTAGGAAAATTTTGTAAGGATTGTAATCAATATACTCTGCATCGCCTTATTCGGACCACTGCCCGGTGGTGCTACAGTTGGTGCCGGTGGTGGGCGAACAGCGCCGGCGCTTGTCTCCTAGGTATGAAATTGCGTGGGAACGTGAACCATCCCTGCCGGATGCAGTGGCAAAAGCATGGGAGAAGAACAAACCGAGCAGGGACTTTGGTTCGGTTGTGAACTCCTTGAAGGAAATGACAAGAAACATAAAAGATTGAAGTAAGAAGAACTTTGCACATGTGACTCGAGATTGAAAAACTGCATGATGAATTGAGTAGTATGCAGGGTGGTAATGCTGATCGTGCAGTGATCCGGCAGAAGATGAACAAGCTAGATGAACTTTTATACCGCGAAGAGATGATGTGGCTGCAACGTTCACGTATTACTTGGGTCAAGGAAGTGGAACACAATGTGCAGTACTTGCATCGACGTGCGGTGTGGCGGATGCGGAGGAACTTCATTCAAAGGCACCGTAAACATGATGGTACATGGTGCGACATGCCATCAGGGATGGTACAAAGGATCCCACCATTGACCCAGAGGAGGTCGTTTAGAGTATTACGATGAAGGTGACCGTTGAAATGAATGATGGTCTGTCGGCTCCATATACTGAAAAAGTGGTTTCAAATACATTATTTCAGATCAGACCTCTCAAAGCGCCAGGTATGGATGGATTTCCTGCACGTTTTTATCAATGTAATTGGGCGGTATTGAATGCAAAAACTGTTGAGGCGGTAATGAATTTTTGCATCGCTTGGATTATGCCCGATGGGGTTGATGATACAACAATAGTCCTAATTCCTAAGGTTTCCCACCCTAAGGAGTTGAAGGATTTCCGTCCAATTTGTATCAGTAACGTGGTCTATCTATGTCCTATTTTGACTGAGCTCATATCAGAAAATTAAAATGCATTTAATCCGGGATGCCTTATTTCCGACAATTCCATCGTAGCTTTTGAATGCATTGATTATATGTAATCACTGAAGGGCGATGCATAGGGATGTTGTGCTTACAAACTTGACATTCCCAAGGCGTATGACCATGTGGATTGGACTTTGTTGTAGAATGTTTTGACCAAGTGTGGTTTCTCCCAAGACTGGGTCTCACGAATCATGGTGTGTGTGACCTCAGTTAAATATTCGATGAAGTGTAATGGCAAATTATTATAATCCTTTACACCTTCTCGAGGCAGGTGATCCTTTGTCCCCATTTTCATTCCTATTTATCACTGATGCCTTTTTCGACTGTTTAACAAGGCTAATACTCTACTCCTATAAAATACTCAGTTGGTGATGATTGGGTGTCTACCATCCGTCATTTCTGACCATCAGTTCTACATCTAACGACTGTGATGTAAGCTGTGGCATTTTTTGCAAGAAGAACCCGCTTCTCCGCTCCAATTTGGAGAAATCCCTTAGTATCTTGAAACCAACCACAT
Source organism: Triticum monococcum (assembly GCA_034509565.1). Taxonomy (NCBI): domain Eukaryota; kingdom Viridiplantae; phylum Streptophyta; class Magnoliopsida; order Poales; family Poaceae; genus Triticum; species Triticum monococcum. The sequence goes on along the minus strand of CM067847.1, from coordinate 5,000,648 downwards.
CCATCCCCCACCTCATCAAAAAAGCCACGAGGAATATATTTGAAGTGAAACCTAATACAGGTATATATTTAGTCATATATATATATATATATATATATATATATATATATATACACACACACACACCAAAATTAGATTGTTTTTCTTTCAAGTTTGTGAACATGTATTATTCTACTTTGGATCCGTTGCAACGCATGGGCACATTCCTAGTTTTTGTAAATTACAAAGGAAGTGTTTGAGCCAAAATACTTGGGACTACTAGCACCAGAGGGTAGGATGCACATGGGCAGGTTGAAACATTTCAAGCAAGCTAAAGAAATAGGTTGAAAGATTAGAGTGAGGAATCCATGTCCAGTGGAAATAAAGGAATTCTAATCAAGTCAATAGCACAGGCCATACTCACATATGTTATGAATGTTTTCAGGTTTCCTACATCGGTGTGTGATGATTTGAGAAAACTTATGAAGCAGTACTGGTGCGTGGAAAAGGAAAAAAGAAAAATGGCCTGGCTAAGTTGGGACAAGATGAATCATCCGAAGTCGAAGGGCATTATGGGGTTCCGTGACATGTGCGCCTTTAAACAAGCATTGTTAGCTAAGCAAGCTTGACGATTAATTGAAAGTCCATATAGTTTATGCGTTTGTCTCCTGAGAGCAAAGTACTAACCAAGTGGAAATATTTTGTGAACGGTTCTCTCTGGCAATTCTTTGTTGGTGTGGAAAGGCATCAGTCATGACCTAGAGCTTGTGAAACAAGGCTTCATATGGAGTGTTGGGAATGGATCCTCAGTTAGGACGTGGCGGGATCCTTGGATCCCACTCGGCCTTGATTACCGGCCCATCACTCCAAAGAGGAATTGCAGGTTTAATTGGGCCTTGGATTTCCCGAACAAGGAGGGCACCTGGAATTTACATTGGTTGGAAGAGCACTTTTGGCCTTTGGACATCTGAGAGATTTTATTGATATGTATGTCACCGAGGAACTGACAGGATTTCATCGTATAGTTCCCGGAAAACATGGCCAATTTACAGTGAAGCGTGTGACAAGCTAGCTCAGCTGTGCACAAGCAGAAGTTTGTTGGGGGTGCTTTGAGTAGCAATCCAGTGGGAGACCAGTCCCATTGGAACTATGTTTGGAAAGCAAGGGTTCCGATAACGATATATATTACCACATTGAAGGTTGAAGTTGGGGCACTGGCTAGGAACCAATGCAAAGTGTTTCTTGACTTATCCATACGGTTCATGTATGCTTTGTGGGTTGGAGAGGGAAATCACCTACCATGCCCTAGTAATGTGCAACCAAGTCGGAATCATTTGGAAGGCTATGAGATCGGTGTGGCACTCTCATGTAATGATGCTCTAATTGAAAACGGGAAGGAATGGTTGCTACATGTTCTCGCTGTCATCTCTCAGAAATATAAAATAACAACTTTATTATTGCCTCTAGGGCATATTTCCTTCACGTGTACCTCCTACTGGATTGATACTTTGGTTCTCAAATTGAGGGAAACACTTATCTCTACTTTCCTGCATCACCCGTTTCTCTTCAAAGAAAAAACCAACACAAGCTCAAGAAGTAGCAATCATCATAACTATGCGCAATTATGTCAATTTCCCAACACTATTTTTTTACCCATCGATGCTATTTATGAGAGAGATGCCTCTAGTGAAAGCTATGGCCCCCAGGTCCATTCACTTCTATTATAAAACAAAACATATAATTCCTCGTTGTTTTTATTTTTATTTTTTATACCTACCGCTACCTGATTTGATACTTTCAACGGGTATAAGAACAAGGGGAGTGATGCCCCCTTGTCTTGTTGGGGTACAAGCATTTGTTTGTGTGTGTGCATGTACTGCTAAAGTTGTATATGTGGTGTCTCCTATTGGTTCAATAAACATTGGTTCTTAACTGAGGGAAATACTGTCTGCTACTATATATACTACACCTCCCTTCCTCTTCGGGGAATCCCAACACTATCACAAGTAGCACATGGTCACCTGTGCCGGAGGCGAGGATGGGTACGTAGTGGCGTCAGGTGATGGTATTGTTCTATGAAATTCTTCCCTAAAAAATTCATGTGATCGAGAAGTAGAAAGGTGGGGGGGGGGGGGGGGGGGGGCGAGGGGTAAAAATGTACCTACTTTTGAGAAGAATGGGCTTTGTTCTCGGGACCTCTCCATAATTTTTAGAAGGTTCGCAAATTTTAGGGTAAGGGTTGATGGGTATGACTCCCTAAAATTATAAAGTTTTTACGGAATTAGGTGATTTTAAGGGAAGTTCTAGAGATGTTCTTAGCTTGTGTTTTCTTAGTGAAAGGGCTGTGAAGGAGACCTATACGCCCTTATTGCTGTTGTGATCAACTTTTGTTCGTTTTTCCTCTTGCTGCTAGCGATGTTAGTATTTGGTGCAATGCTTGCGTTTGCATTTTTAGGGTATGATATGTGTAAGTTAATTTGTTCATTCTGGTTGCTTATTTTCGATTTGTATTCTACATATTTATGGTCAGATTCATGCATTTTCTTGATTTGTATTTTACACATATAGTTGTTTTATTCAACAATACACATGTGAAATGTCTCTCAGACTCGATGTGATATATCCATGTGTTTCTTATGGGCAGATGAGATTAAAACTAGTCGATTGAGTGCATGTTTATGTGCACAATTTGTATGCCATCATTACTTGCATCAAATTTGTGGCAAATTTTCCTTATATGTCAGTCTTTTGGTGTGAAATAGATGGAAAAGGCCACATCTTTGAGATAGAACATAGTCAGTTCCACCAATCAACTCGAACATTAGCGTGGTAAATGTGGGCATTAGCTACAACATGATCATTTACAACTAATAAATCAACCTTCAATGAGATCTGTATCGTTAAACATCATGTAATCAGTCCTCTTCAGGGGCATTTCTGCCATTTACTGTCATGGCCACAATTCACATCCCTAGTTGCCGAATGGCTTTACAACTTTCTTACAGCACACATCACACAACTGGCAGTTAGTCAGACACAACCTTAGTCTTCCATTGATGAAGGTTAATTTTGGCTACACGGGGATAGTGTTGGACATACAGTTTTACGATGGTGACACGCCAAAATCCTTTATGCGACTGTGTTAGCTTTACAGCTTTCTCGCAACGTATAACGCATAGCTATTCTTTGTCGGCTACTTTCCCACAGTTGTTGTCTAGTAAATTACAGCCGAACCTAATGTAGTCTTGGCATCCGTCAATGAAGGCTAGTTTTGGCTACACGAGGATAGTGTTGGACATACGTTTTTACAAACGTGACACGCCAAAATCCTTTACACAACTGTGTTGGCTTTACAGCTTTCTCGCAACGCATATCCCATAACTATTTTTGTCGGCTACTTCCCGACAACTGTTTTGTGGTGAATTACAACCGAACCTAACACCGTCTTGGCCGTCCATCGATGAAGGGTAGTTTTGGCTACACTGGCATCGACCTGTATCGTGTTTGGACCAGGTTAGTGGCATCATGTGACACGCCAAAACCTCAGTGAAAACCCCACGGTGACTGCTCCCAGCTTACAGCCGTCCATCTACCTATAAATGGCGCTAGCTCGCCGGCTCCAGAACCCACACCCATCCAGCACCCACAATCTACCAAACTCTCTTGGAGTTCACGAGCGGCGCTGCGATGGGGTCACACGGCAAGCCACCGCTACCGTACGCGTACAAGCCACTGCCCTCCGGCGCCGCCGCCGCCGCCGACGCCGACGGTGAGCGGACCGGCTGGCCGAGGTGGCGCGTGTGCGCCACCGTGCTGACGGCCTCGGCCATGGTGGTGGTGGTGGTCGGCGCCACGCTCCTGGCAGGGTTCAGGGTGGACCAGGCCGTCGACGAGGAGGCCGCGGCCGGGTTCCCGTGGAGCAACGAGATGCTGCAGTGGCAGCGCAGTGGCTACCATTTCCAGACGGCCAAGAACTACATGAGCGGTACGTTATTATTAGTTGCTCCATCCCTCCGTCCATTTATTTTTCTCTGCCGTGGTCTGATGGAGAAACTGACGTCGCTGCCTTTGCTCTCTGTTTCCCGGCGGACGGCCACGGCGACGTGCTGCTCCGGCGACATCCTGCAGATCCCAACGGTTAGTACTCCACACACTAATTAATAAGATCTTCTGTGTGGGGGGAAAAGACGGGATCTCTCTCTAGACATAATCAAAAATTGCTTAACTCACACCAAATTTGGAAGGAAACTTAATCTGGCAGCAAAACAGGGGAAAACAGAGTTTCCATAGTGGGTTCACAGGGGCGTAGATTGGATACATTGTTTGGCCCAAAATGCAAAGCGTATAAGTTTTGTCCTTACTTAAGCTTCTCTTGTTATTATGTTTATATAAAATCTAAGATACCAATCAGTATTAGTGTGTCCATTGTGAAATATCTTGCAGTAAACTTGCTAGCATGCATACTTTTTGGATGTACACGTTTTATATTTTATTAGTAAGGTGGGAGTAAGACACACAATGAAGCTCGAGAGTGATGTGTCATACCCCAACCACTAGAAAAATAACAAGGTGAAAAATATATCTGACCAATACAGACACTCTCGAGGCGCCATCCAAGAGTCTAGGTGCAGTTTCTCTCTCAGCCAAACGTGCAAACATGAAAGAATAATTAAGCAAGTGTGGGGTGGAACTGGGCGAGAGAATTAGTTTGGCTAATCTGATCTGATTAACTAAACCGTTGCAGGTCTGATGTACTACAATGGATGGTACCACATGTTCTTCCAGTACAACCCGGTGGGCACCGATTGGGACGACGGCATGGAGTGGGGCCATGCCGTGTCCCGGAACCTTGTCACGTGGCGCACCCTCCCTATTGCCATGGTGGCTGACCAGTGGTACGACATCCTAGGGGTCCTCTCGGGCTCTATGACGGTGCTACCCAATGGCACGGTCATCATGATCTACACGGGGGCCACCAACGCCTCTGCCGTTGAGGTGCAGTGCATCGCCACCCCCGCCGACCCCAACGACCCCTTCCTCCGCCGCTGGACCAAGCACCCCGCCAACCCTGTCATTTGGTCGCCGCCGGGGATCGGCACCAAGGATTTTCGAGACCCGATGACCGCTTGGTACGATGAATCTGATGACACATGGCGCACCCTCCTTGGGTCCAAGGACGACCATGACGGCCACCACGATGGGATCGCCATGATGTACAAGACCAAGGACTTCCTTAACTACGAGCTCATCCCGGGCATCTTGCATCGAGTCCAGCGCACCGGCGAGTGGGAGTGCATTGACTTCTACCCTGTCGGCCACAGAACCAGCGACAACTCATCGGAGATGTTGCACGTGTTGAAGGCGAGCATGGACGACGAACGACACGACTACTACTCGCTAGGCACGTACGACTCGGCAGCAAACACGTGGACGCCGATTGACCCGGAGCTCGACTTGGGGATCGGGCTGAGATACGACTGGGGTAAGTTTTATGCGTCCACCTCGTTCTATGATCCGGCGAAGAAGCGGCGCGTGCTGATGGGGTATGTCGGCGAGGTCGACTCCAAGCGGGCTGATGTCGTGAAGGGATGGGCCTCGATTCAGGTATATATCTATCTATACCATACATAGATGGAGTATGATTGTTTGACATTGCATCTATCATTACTTGTTCATTATGCATGTTAGATATACAGATCAATGCGCTGGCTCTTGGGGATTGAAATGCTGCTGTTGTTATATCAGTGCAATTACAACATATCTGCTTAAAAAGCTGATGCACGCAGGCTGATTGGCTAGAAAAGATGGGCCAACACGTAGGCAGGCAGAAACATGTTAATCACTTTGTTAACATATGTCCAACTGACCAAACCGCTAGATGAATTCCAGTAGTTTGTGAAGTTTTATGCGAATCGTTCGATACCATATTTGTTTGTGTGGTCATTTCTTCTGTGGAAATCAGATTTCATTATTTTATAATTTAATAAAAACTAGTTTCGCGTATGTTTTTTTGTTTGAAGTTGTCAATGTCAGTTATGTACTCATGAGCTTATAACTAACTGATTAATGGTGTTTGACGTGCGTGCAGTCAGTTCCAAGGACAATTGCTCTCGACGAGAAGACCCGGACGAACCTCCTCCTCTGGCCCGTGGAGGAGATTGAGACCCTCCGCCTCAACGCCACCGAACTTAGCGACGTCACCCTTAACACCGGCTCCGTCATCCATATCCCGCTCCGCCAAGGCACTCAGCTCGACATCGAGGCAACTTTCCACCTTGATGCTTCTGCCGTCGCTGCTCTCAACGAGGCCGATGTGGGCTACAACTGCAGCAGCAGCGGCGGTGCTGTTAACCGCGGCGCGCTAGGCCCCTTCGGCCTCCTCGTCCTCGCTGCTAGTGACCGCCGTGGAGAGCAAACAGCGGTGTACTTCTACGTGTCTAGGGGGCTCGACGGAGGCCTCCATACCAGCTTCTGCCAAGACGAGTTACGGTCGTCACGGGCCAAGGACGTGACGAAGCGGGTGATTGGGAGCACGGTGCCGGTGCTCGACGGCGAGGCTTTCTCGATGAGGGTGCTCGTGGACCACTCCATCGTGCAAGGCTTCGCGATGGGCGGGAGGACCACAATGACGTCGCGGGTGTACCCGATGGAGGCCTATCAGGAGGCAAAAGTGTACTTGTTCAACAATGCCACCGGTGCCAGCGTCACGGCGGAAAGGCTCGTCGTGCACGAGATGGACTCAGCACACAACCAGCTCTCCAATATGGACGATCACTCGTATGTTCAATGAAGCTCTTGCATCTCATCAGTAATAAGCTACATTGGATCAAAGACGCGCACCAAGGAAGGCCAAGGCATATGTAAATGATTCTGCACAGCCTCGCTTGCAGAATTGAAACATCTATCCTTGGGTCATGTTCTGCATTGATGTCACTGTGAACTATATTACTTTGTTGGGCGTAGAATCGATATAGTTTGGGTGGGTGGAATTTTGTTTGTTTACATAGTGAACCGATGCGGTTTCCGTAATAAGCTTATGTGCTTGTTTAGAAAACTTGTGAACTATTGTTGTTTGGGAGAGTGGACTCGTGTTTCTTTATATGGTGAATGATTGTCATTTGCGTAGTGGATTTCTATTTTCGTTTATACAGTGAGTTGTTGTAGTTTTGCATGGGAGGACTCCTTGTTTACATAGTGACTTTTATTGCTCTGGTTTTATGACTCCTTGTGTGTGTGTGTGCACGCGCGTGCTCAAACAAGTCCTATTTTTTTTTTCTTGGTGAGGATATTTAACAAAGCTTACCCATTGTTTTATTTTGTTTATTTGGCATGCATGGAGACATTGTTTCATTTTATGTGCGATCGATGTGACTAGAATGATTGCCGATCGTCGTCATATGTAACTGTATACTATTGCGGAGATTTAAAGAGGTTTGGTCCTCTATAGATTAGGTACTTCCCTGGTTGAATTTCTTGATGTTCTTCATGGTCGACAAGAGCTATGGTGGCACAACAATGAGCTATGGTGGAAAAATAAGGACAAGTTTCATCCCACCATGCTTGGAATTTCGAGGTCTATTGTCTTGGTTGTTTTCACCGATAATTCAATTTGGAACCTGAGCTCAGATGCACCTGGAGAACAGTAAAAAAATAGAGAAGAAATAAAAAATAATAAGAATTGTAGTACAAGATGCTCATATGTGTGAACTCCATGCAAATTTTTGTGAAGTTTGGACACTCGAGGAGCTCCTGGCAGAAAAATATAAAATCGCATGTAAACAGTGTGATTTTTAGAAGTTTCTCAGACGCCCAGAATTTGTCTTTTTTACCACGAGCTCCTTGATGTCTAAATTTCACCAAATTCTGCACTGAGTTCACACGTACAAGCATCTTGCACCACAAAATAAATTGTATTTTTTAAGAAAATCTAATTTATTTGATTTTACTGTTCATTCCCAGGCTCATCTAAGCCCGGGTTCCGGAACGCCGCCCCCTTCTTTTCACCCCTTTTAAGGGTCGTTCCCATTGAGAGCTCCTCGTCAGCCCTAAAGCACCAAAAGGCATTTGTATGTGACAGCCCATGTAAAGCTTGGTCCGTTCGATAGACTCACCCTGTTTTTTTCTCTTCCGGACGCTGCTCGTTTTTTTTTCTGTTCTATCATTGTAGAGAAAGGTTCAACACAAAAACAATTACAACCTATGTATACATTCAAAAAAGTTCACAAGTGTGAAAAAAACTTTATAAACATGAAACAAATTAACGAGTTAAAAAATGATCAATTCTAAAAACGAAAATTGAATTTGAAAAAAGTTCATGAATTAAAAAAGTTAATAAATTACAAGAATGTGCACAATTATATTAAAAATCATATATTCAAAAAAGTACGTAGGTTTGGAAAATCTACGGATTTGAAAAAGCTCGTGTATTTGAAAATTTTTGCGAATTTGCAAAATATAAATTTGAATAAAAATAAGAAACAAATAAAAATTGAGAGTAAAAATGAAACTACAATAAAAATAATAAATAAATAGCCTCTTTAAAAAAAGAAAAATTAGAAAGAAAAAACCCTGCATGGAACATCGAAGGGGACCTTCTAGAATGTCTCAAAACCAGTCATGCAGATAGACACATATGACTATCCAAATAAAGTTAGCAAAGGACGTGGGTGCCAACTACCGATAACATTGTAATTGGCACTATAAGCGTTGAATAGGAAGTTCGGCTTATATTTCCCTTGCTTCGGTTACCCTTATTATCTAAAATCATTAGTTAAGTGGTACCCATTGCAAAGGTCGCTCACACCTCCTATAGTGGTGACAAGAGAGCGCACTGCATGTTCGAAACTTGTCACAACCTAGAGGTTTTATGCTCTTTCGTAGATTTGTTATTTCAAAACATTTTATTTCTTCGACCGTGCGTTCAAATCATGAATTGTTTTCACCATTGTGTTTCTCTCGTCGAGATCTTCAAAATTAGACCCCATGTTATGTTTGGGCGAACTTTAGTAAAAAATAAAAAATGGTAACAAAAAAGGGGAACCCCAAAAAAATCAGGAAGCTGAAAAAACCATAAACAGGGAAAAAAGGAAAACCGGTAGGAAAACTATGCTTGACAAGGAAGCATGGTTTATGCTTCACAGGGAAGCAAATTTTATGATTCAGTTTTTTGGGGTAGCATAGTTTGTGCTTCACGGCGTGCACAGCTCTGCTTTCCAGTTTTTGGGAAGCACAATTTGTTCTTCACGCGGTGCACCCTGTGAACCCAGGCACTCGCCCTGTTCTTTTCATCGTCCGCTCCATTGAAAAGTCACTCACTTTTTTTCCTTTCAAAAATATTTTAAAACATGCAATATTCTTTCAATTTTTAGGAAGCAAGTTTGTGTTTCATGCAGTGCACAACCGTGCTTTCACTTATTGAAGAAGCACAATTTATGCTTCACGCGATGCGCAGTTGTTCTTTTCACTTTTCGGGGAGCACTAATTTTGCTTTTACACGGTGAGATTCATGCGGGGAAAATGAAAAAAAAATCAAAAGAACTCTAGGAAAATCCACACAAAATCCCAAAAAAAACAGAAAAACTAAATAAATAACACGTGCAAGAACCAGAAGAAGCGCTCCCGCGTTTGCGCCCAGCGCACTACACGTGGCGACCGCTGGGTGCACCCCAAGGCGGCCCTCATGCGGTGTTGTTGTGAAGGCCACGCAGGGGATGCCCACTGGTTAGGGTCCCCTTATTATCCATCGGCATCCCTTATTCTCATTCTTATCTCATGGGTTTTGTCTTTTATCTGGGCTGTAAGGACAACCAGCCCATCCAAGTATTCCTGTGGGTCACTGAGAATGACAGCACCAAATGAGGAAAACCCTATCTGACGCATTGTGCATAGGCGCTGAAAGATATAGGGCAGCGCGTACATGGGCCCACCCAATGCTTGTCTAGGTATTTCTGAGTGAGGTCTGGTTTACTTGGGTTTTCTTTTTCAAGTTTGTTTATTTTTTTTATTTTTTTATAAGATGTCTACAACAATTTCAAATTTTGTTTGGAAGTTTTATAAAATGTTTGCATTTTCAAAAATGTTTGGGATTATCAAAATTTATGTGGAAATGAAAAATATCACTGTTTCAAAAAATGTTCGGGATTTTAAAAAAATGCACTTTTCAAGAGAAAGTTTGAAATTCTTGAAAAATCAGTAAAAACTAAAAAAGGCAGCATTTTAAAATTTGTTTGGAACTTCCAATTTTTTTTGGTAATCAGAAACATTTTTTCCTTTCAAAAATATTATTGAGATCTCCAAACTTTGTTCAAAATTTTCAAATTTCATTGGAATATTTTTAAAAAGATACAACTGTGCTTTTCAATTTTCAGAAAGCAATTTTGTGTTTCACGCAATGCACAATCGTGACTTTTCAAAGAAGCATAGTTTGTGGTTCACGCGATGCACAATTGTGCTTTTCACTTTTCGGGAAGCACAACTTTTGCTTTTTACATGGTGAGCTTCATGGGGAAAACAAAGAAAATCAAGAGAAATCTAGGAGAATCCATGCAAAATCCGAAGCAGAAAAAACAGAAAAAACTAAAAGAACATGTGCAAGAACAAAAAAGAGCTCCCGCGGTTTCACCCAGCACGCTACACATTGTCGGGGAACGTAGTAATTTCAAAAAAATTCCTACGCACACGCAAGATCATGGTGATGCATTGCAACGAGAGGGGAGAGTGTTGTCTACGTACCCTCGTAGACCGTAAGCGGAAGCGTTTTATCAACACGGTTGATGTAGTCGCACGTCTTCACGATCCGACCGATCCAAGTACCGAACGCACGGCACCTCCGAGTTCTGCACACGTTCAGCTCGATGACGTCCTCGCCTTTCTTGATCCAGCAAGAGGGCGAAGTAGTAAATGAGTTCCGTCAGCACGACGGCGTGGTGACGGTGTTGGTGAAGAACAATCTCCGCAGGGCTTCGCCTAAGAAAACTACGAAAACTATGACGGAGGATAAACTAGAGGGGACGGGGTTGCCGGCACACGACTTGGTGTTTCTTGATGTGTCTTGGGTGCTAGCCCTACCCCTCTATTTATATGTTGAGCCTTGGGGTCGAAACTTGGAGCAAAAGCCTCCACAAAGTCAGTTTTACCCGAAAGGCAAGAGTCCTTCTCGGACTCCAGGGGCAGGCGCCAGGGTTCCCGGCGTCTGGACCCAGACGCCAGGGACCCTAGCGTCTGGCCTCTGGACTCCGCAAAACTTCCTTTTGCGCTTTCCAAAAACCTCGTGGGCTTTCCCCTTTGGCCCAGATAAAGTGTTCTCGTGCCCAAACATTTTGGGAAACATCCGGAACCCCTTCCGGACCATTCCGGAGTTCCTCGTCATATCCGTGATCTCATCCAAAACTCCGAACATCATTCGGTCACCAACATACATAACTCATAGTACTATATCGTCAACGAACGTTAAGCGTGCGGACCCTACGGGTTCGAGAACTATGTAGACATGACCGAGACACTTCTCTGGTCAATAACCAATAGCGGGACCTGGATGCCCATATTGGCTCCTACATATTCTACGAAGATCTTTATCGGTCAGACCGCATAACAACATGCATTGTTCCCTTTGTCATCGGTATGTTACTTGCCCGAGATTCGATCGTCGGTATCTCAATACCTAGTTCAATCTCGTTACCGGCAAGTCTCTTAAATCGTTCCGTAATACATCATCCTGCAACTAACTCATTAGTCACAATGCTTGCAAGGCTTATAGTGATGTGCATTACCGAGTGGGCCCAGAGATACCTCTCCGACAATCGGAGTGACAAATCCTAATCTCGAAATACGCCAACCCAACAAGTACCTTTGGAGACACCTGTAGAGCACCTTTATAATCACCCAGTTACGTTGTGACATTTGGTAGCACACAAAGTGTTCCTCCGGTAAACGGGAGTTGCATAATCTCATAGTCATAGGAACATGTATAAGTCATGAAGAAAGCAATAGCAGAATACTAAACGATCGAGTGCTAAGCTAACGGAATGGGTCAAGTCAATCACATCATTCTCCTAATGAAGTGATCCCGTTAATCAAATGACAACTCATGTTAATGGCTAGGAAACATAACCATCTTTGATCAACGAGCTAGTCAAGTAGAGGCATACTAGGGACACTCTGTTTGTCTATGTATTCACACAAGTATTATGTTTCCAGTTAATACAATTATAGCATGAATAATAAACATTTATCATGATATAAGGAAATAAATAATAACTTTATTATTGCCTCTAGGGCATATTTCCTTTAGTCTCCCACTTGCACTAGAGTCAATAATCTGGATTACACAGTAATGATTCTAACACCCATGGAGCCTTGGTGTTGATCATGTTTTGCTCGTGGAAGAGGCTTAGTCAACGGGTCTGCAACATTCAGATCCGTATGTATCTTGCAAATTTCTATGTCTCCCACCTGGACTAGATCCCGGATGGAGTTGAAGTGTCTCTAGATGTGCTTGGTTCTCTTATGAAATCTAGATTCCTTTGCCAAGGCAATTGCACCAGTATTGTCACAAAAGATTTTCATTGGACCTGATGCACTATGTATGACACCTAGATCGGATATGAACTCCTTCATTTGCTGCTTCCGAAGCAGCGATGTACTCCACTTCACACATAGATCCCGCCACGACGCTTTGTTTAGAACTGCACCAACTGACAGCTCCACCGTTCAATGTAAACACGTATCCGGTTTGCGATTTAGAATCGTCCGGATCAGTGTCAAAGCTTGAATCAACGTAACCATTTACGATGAGCTCTTTGTCACCTCCATAAACGAGAAACATATCCTTAGTCCTTTTCAGGTATTTCAGGATGTTCTTGACCGCTGTCCAGTGATCCACTCCTGGATTACTTTGGTACCTCCCTGCTAAACTTATAGCAAGGCATACATCAGGTCTGGTACACAACATTGCATACATGATAGAGCCTATGTCTGAAGCATAGCGAATATCTTTCATCTTCTCTCCATCTTCTGCAGTGGTCGGGCATTGAGTCTTACTCAACTTCACACCTTGTAACACAGGCAAGAACCCTTTCTTTGCTTGATCTATTTTGAACTTATTCAAAACTTTGTCAAGGTATGTGCTTTGTGAAAGTCCAATTAAGCGTCTTGATCTATCTCTATAGATCTTGATGCCCAATATGTAAGAAGCTTCACCGAAGTCGTTCATTGAAAAACTCTTATTCAAGTATCCCTTTATGCTATCCAGAAATTCTATATCATTTCCAATCAGCAATATGCCATCCACATATAATATCAGAAATGCTACATAGCTCCCACTCACTTTCTTGTAAATACAGGCTTCTCCAAAAGTATGTATAAAACCAAATGCTTTGATCACACTATCAAAGCGTTTATTCCAACTCCGAGAGGCTTGCACCAGTCCATAAATGGATCGCTGGAGCTTGCACACTTTGTTAGCTCCCTTTGGATCAACAAAACCTTCCGGTTGCATCATATACAACTCTTCTTCTAGAAATCCATTCAGGAATGCAGTTTTGACATCCATTTGCCAAATTTCATAATCATAAAATGCGGCAATTGCTAACATGATTCGGAAAGACTTAAGCATCGCTACGGGTGAGAAGGTCTCATCGTAGTCAATCCCTTGAACTTGTCGAAAATCTTTCGCAACAAGTCGAGCTTTATAGACAGTAACATTACCGTCAATGTCAGTCTTCTTCTTGAAGATCCATTTATTCTCGATGGCTTGCCGATCATCGGGCAAGTCAACCAAAGTCCACACTTTGTTCTCATACATGGATCCCATCTCAGATTTCATGGCCTCAAGCCATTTTGTGGAATCTGGGCTCACCATCGCTTCTTCATAGTTCGTAGGTTCGTCATGGTCTAGTAACATAACCTCCAGAACAGGGTTACCATACCACTCTGGTGCGGATCTTACTCTGGTTGACCTACGAGGTTCTTTAACAACTTGATCTGAAGTTTCATGATCATCATCATTAACTTCCACACAAATTGGTGTAGACGTCACATGAACCGGTTTCTATGATGAACTATTTTCCAATAAGGGAGCAGGTACTATTACCTCACCAAGTTCTACTTTCCTCCCATTCACTTCTTTCGAGAGAAACTCCTTCTCTAGAAAGGATCCAAATTTAGCAATAAAAGTCTTGCCTTTAGATCTGTGATAGAAGGTGTACCCAACAATTTCTTTTGGGTATCCTATGAAGACACATTTCTCCGATTTGGGTTCGAGCTTGTCAGGTTGAAGCTTTTTCACATAAGCATCGCAGCCCCAAACTTTAAGAACCGACAACTTTGGTTTCTTGCCAAACCACAGTTCATAAGGCGTCGTCTCAACGGATTTCGATGGTGCCCTATTTAACGTGAATGCAGCCGTCTCTAAAGCATAACCCCAAAATGATAGCGGTAAATCAGTAAGAGACATCATAGATCACACCATATCTAGTAAAGTACGATTACGACGTTCGGACACACCATTACGCCGTGGTGTTCCGGGTGGCATGAGTTGCGAAACTATTCTGCATTGTTTCAAATGAAGAACAAACTCGTAACTCAAATATTCTCCTCCACGATCAGATCGTAGAAACTTTATTTTTTTGTTACGATGATTTTCAACTTCACTCTGAAATTCTTTGAACTTTTCAAATGTTTCAGACTTATGTTTCATTAAGTAGATATACCCATATCTGTTGAAATCATCCGTGAAGGTGAGAAAATAACGGTACCCGCCGCGAGCCTCAACATTCATCGGACCACATACATCTGTATGTATGATTTCCAATAAATCTGTTGCTCGCTCCATAGTTCTGGAGAATGGCGTTTTAGTCATCTTGCCCATGAGGGACGGTTCGCAAGTACCAAGTGATTTATAATCAAGTGGTTCCAAAAGTCCATCAGTATGGAGCTTTTTCATGCGCTTTACACCGATATGACCTAAACGGCAGTGCGACAAATAAGTTGCACTATCATTATCAACTCTGCATCTTTTGACTTCAATATTATGAATATGTGTATCACTACTATCAAGATTTAACAAAAATAGACTACTCTTCAAGGGTGCATGACCATAAAAGATATTACTCATATAAATAGAACAACCATTATTCTCTGATTTAAATGAATAACCGTCTCGCATCAAACAAGATCCAGATATAATGTTCATGCTCAACGCTGGCACCAAATAACAATTATTCAGGTCTAAAACTAATCCCGAAGGTAGATGTAGAGGTAGCGTGCTGACCGCGATCACATCAACTTTGGAACCATTTCCCACGCGCATCGTCACCTCGTCCTTATCTAATCTTCGATTAATCCGTAGTCCTTGTTTCGAGTTGCAAATATTAGCAACAGAACCAGTATCAAATACCTAGGTGCTACTGCGAGCATTAGTAAGGTACACATCAATAATATATATATCATATATACCTTAATTTGTTCACCTTGCCACTAGTAGAAAAACCCCCATTCGTCCCGGTTGATAAGGGCCTTTTGTTTCAGTTTGTGAACCGGGACTAAAGGGTCGTTACTAATTCCATAACCCTTTAGTCTCGGTTCTTACACGAACCGGGACAGATGGGCCTCCACGTGGCCGGTGCGCCGAGCCCAGGCAGGAGGGCCTTTGGTCCTGTTTGGTGTCACCAACCGGGACCAATAGGCATCCACGTGTCAGCATTTCAGGGGCTGGGGTTTTTGTTTTTTTGAAGGGGGGGGGTTGGGGGTTTTGGGGGTTTAATTTAGGTGTTTCATATATTGTGTTAGCTAGCTAATTAATAGAGAGAAGTGTCCTCTCTTATGTCCGTGCTTGGTCGACGCTATATATATACATATATATAGAGAGGAGTAGACACGCTAGCTAGTAAGCAAATGAGGGAAACAGAAGATTGACATGAACATATGCATACAGAGAGAAGTGATATCAACCACCTCTCCTTCTCTGAGAGATTGGTCGAACAACAAGTTCTCGTACATCTATCCGACACTACCGGCTACATATATACAATAATTATCTCTTATAATATAATCTCCTAATTATATGTGAACACAGGGTCCACATAGTATTCTCCGTCTTCAGCGATCACGTGGTCAAGGAAGAATGCCGCCTATTCCTCTTGAATTGCTCGCATACGATCTGGTGCTAGGAGTTCATCCCGCATCCGAAACATCTAATTTGAACAAGGGGGTCAATATATATATATATATATATATATATATATATATATATATATATATATATATATATATATATGAATAAATGAAACTCAACACAAATGATGGTAATAAAATAAAAGTGTGAATATTATTGCTTACGCACTTCATATTGTTTGTCAGAGTACCTAAAGGAAATATGCCCTAGAGGCAATAATAAAGTTATTATTTATTTCCTTATATCATGATAAATGTTTATTATTCATGCTAGAATTGTATTAACCGGAAACATAATACATGTGTGAATACATAGACAAACAGAGTGTCACTAGTATGCCTCTACTTGACTAGCTCGTTAATCAAAGATGGTTATGTTTCCTAACCATGAACAAAGAGTTGTTATTTGATTAACTAGGTCACATCATTAGTTGAATGATCTGATTGACATGACCCATTCCATTAGCTTAGCACCCGATCGTTTAGTATGTTGCTATTGCTTTCTTCATGACTTATACATGTTCCTATGACTATGAGATTATGCAACTCCCGTTTGCCAGAGGAACACTTTGGGTGCTACCAAACGTCACAACGTAACTGGGTGATTATAAAGGAGTACTACAGGTGTTTCCAATGGTAGATGTTGGGTTGGCGTATTTCGAGAATAGGATTTGTCACTCCGATTGTCGGAGAGGTACCTCTGGGCCCTCTCGGTAATACACATCACATAAGCCTTGCAAGCATTATAACTAAGATGTTAGTTGTCAGATGATGTATTACAGAACGAGTAAAGAGACTTGCCGGTAACGAGATTGAACTAGGTATTGGATACCGACGATCGAATCTCGGGCAAGTAACATACCGATGACAAAGGGAACAACGTATGTTGTTATGCGGTCTGACCGATAAAGATCTTCGTAGAATATGTAGGAGCCAATATGGGCATCCAGGTCCCCTATTGGTTATTGACCGGAGACGTGTCTCGGTCATGTCTACATTGTTCTCGAACCGTAGGGTCCGCACGCTTAACTTTACGATGACAGTTATTATGAGTTTATGCATTTTGATGTACCGAAGGTTATTCGGAGTCCCGGATGTGATCACGGACATGATGAGGAGTCTCGAAATGGTCGAGACATAAAGATTGATATATTGGAAGCCTATGTTTGGACATCGGAAGTGTTCCGGGTGAAATCGGGAATTTTACCGGAGTACCGGGAGGTTACCGGAACCCCCCGGGAACCAAATGGGGCTTATTGGGCCTTAGTGGAAAGGTGAAAGGGGCAGCCCAAGGTGGGCTGCGTGCCACCCCCCTCCCCTAGTCCTATTAGGACTAGGAGAGGTGGCCGGCCACCCCTCTCCCTCTCTTTCTCCTTGGGAATCCTATTAGGAATAGGATTGGGGGGGGGGAGTCCTACTCCTACCGGGAGTAGGACTCCTCCTGCGCCTCCCTAGCTTGGCCGGCCAGCCCTCCCCCTGTCAACCTTTATATACGGGGGCAGGGGGCACCTCTAGACACACAAGTTGATCATTGAGATCGTTCCTTAGCCGTGTGCGGTGCCCCCTGCCACCATATTCCACCTCGATCATATCGTTGTAGTGCTTAGGCGAAGCCCTGCGTTGGTATAACATCAAGATCGTCACCACGCCGTCGTGCTGACTGAACTCCTCCTCGAAGCTTTGCTGGATCGGAGCCCAGGGATCGTCATCGAGCTGAACGTGTGCTAAAGAACTCGGAGGTGCCGGAGTAACGGTGCTTGGATCGGTCGGATCGGGAAGAAGACGTACGACTACTTCCTCTACGTTGTGTCAACGCTTCCGTTGTGATCTACAAGGGTACGTAGATGAGACTCTCCCCCTCGTTGCTATGCATCACCATGATCTTGCGTGTGCGTAGGAAATTTTTTGAAATTACTACGCATCCCAACAGTGGCATCCGAGCCTAGGTTTTATGGTTTGATGTTATTTGCACGAGTAGAACACAAGTGAGTTGTGGGCGATACAAGTCATACTGCCTACCAGCATGTCATACTTTGGTTCGGCGGTATTGTTGGACGAGACGACCCGGACCAACCTTACGCGTACGCTTACGCGAGACCGGTTCCCGCGACGTGCTTTGCACATAGATGGCTTGCGGGCGACTGTCTCTCCAACTTTAGTTGAGCCGAGTATGGCTACGCCCGGTCCTTGAGAAGGTTAAAACGGAGTCTATTTGACAAACTATCGTTGTGGTTTTGATGCGTAGGTGAGATGAGTTCTTGCTTAAGCCCGTAGCAGCCACGTAAAACTTGCAACAACAAAGTAGAGGACGTCTAACTTGTTTTTGCAGGGCATGTTGTGATGTGATATGGTCAAGGCATGATGCTGATTTTTATTGTATGAGATGATCATGTTTTGTAACCAAGTTATCGGCAACTGGCAGGAGCCATATGGTTGTCGCTTTATTGTATGCAATGCAATCGCGATGCAATGCTTTACTTTATTGCTAAGCGGTAGTAATAGTCGTGGAAGCATAAGATTGGCGAGACGACAACGATGCTACGATGGAGATCAAGGTGTCGCGCCGGTGACGATGGTGATCATGACGGTGCTTCAGAGATGGAGATCACAAGCACAAGATGATGATGGCCATATCATATCACTTATATTGATTGCATGTGATGTTTATCTTTTATGCATCTTATCTTGCTTTGATTGACGGTAGCATTATAAGATGATCTCTCACTAAATTATCAAGAAGTGTTCCCCCTGAGTATGCACCGTTGCGAAAGTTCTTCGTGCTGAGACACCACGTGATGATCGGCTGTGATAGGCTCTATGTTCAAATACAACGGGTGCAAAACAGTTGCACACGCGGAATACTCAGGTTATACTTGACGAGCCAAGCATATACAGATATGGCCTCGGAACACGGAGACCGAAAGGTCGAGCGTGAATCATATAGTAGATATGATCAACATAATGATGTTCACCGATGAAACTACTCCATCTCACGGGATGATCGGACATGGTTTAGTTGATTTGGATCACGTGATCACTTAGAAGATTAGAGGGATGTCTATCTAAGTGGGAGTTCTTAAGTAATATGATTAATTGAACTTAAATTTATCATGAACTTAGTACCTGATAGTATCTTGCTTGTTTATGTTGATTGTAGATAGATGGCTCGTGCTGTTGTTCCGTTGAATTTTAATGCGTTCCTTGAGAAAGCAAAGTTGAAAGATGATGGTAGCAATTACACGGACTGGGTCCGTAACTTGAGGATTATCCTCATTGCTGCACAGAATAATTATGTCCTGGAAGCACCGCTGGGTGCCAGGCCTACTGCTGGAGCAACACCAGATGTTATGAACGTCTGGCAGAGCAAAGCTGATGACTACTCGATAGTTCAGTGTGCCATGCTTTACGGCTTAGAATCGGGACTTCAACGACGTTTTGAACGTCATGGAGCATATGAGATGTTCCCGGAGTTGAAGTTAATATTTCAAGCAAATGCCCGGATTGAGAGATATGAAGTCTCCAATAAGTTCTATAGCTGCAAGATGGAGGAGAATAGTTCTGTCAGTGAGCATATACTCAAAATGTCTGGGTATAACAATCACTTGATTCAGATGGGAGTTAATCTTCCAGATGATTGCGTCATTGACAGAATTCTCCAATCACTGCCACCAAGCTACAAGAGCTTCGTGATGAACTATAATATGCAAGGGATGAACAAGACTATTCCCGAGCTCTTCGCAATGCTGAAAGCTGCGGAGGTAGAAATCAAGAAGGAGCATCAAGTGTTGATGGTTAACAAAACCACTAGTTTCAAGAAAAAGGGCAAAGGGAAGAAGAAGGGGAACTTCAAGAAGAACGGCAAGCAAGTTGCTGCTCAGGAGAAGAAACCCAAGTCTGGACCTAAGCCTGAAACTGAGTGCTTCTACTGCAAGCAGACTGGTCACTGGAAGCGGAACTGCCCCAAGTATTTGGCGGATAAGAAGGATGGCAAGGTGAACAAAGGTATATGTGATATGCATGTTATTGATGTGTACCTTACTAATGCTCGTAGTAGCACCTGGGTATTTGATACTGGTTCTGTTGCTAATATTTGCAACTCGAAACAGGGACTGCGGATTAAGCGAAGATTAGCTAAGGACGAGGTTACGATGCGCGTGGGAAACGGTTCCAAAGTCGATGTGATCGCGGTCGGCACGCTACCTCTACATCTACCTTCGGGATTAATATTAGACCTAAATAATTGTTATTTGGTGCCAGCGTTGAGCATGAACATTATATCTGGATCTTGTTTAATGCGAGACGGTTATTCATTTAAATCGGAGAATAATGGTTGTTCTATTTATATGAGTAATATATTTTATGGTCATGCACCCTTGAAGAGTGGTCTATTCTTGTTAAATCTCGATAGTAGTGATACACATATTCATAATGTAGAAGCCAAAAGATGCAGAGTTGATAATGATAGTGCAACTTATTTGTGGCACTGCCGTTTAGGTCATATCGGTGTAAAGCGCATGAAGAAACTCCATACTGATGGACTTTTGGAACCACTTGATTATGAATCACTTGGTACTTGCGAACCGTGCCTCATGGGCAAGATGACCAAAACACCGTTCTCCGGAACTATGGAGAGAGCAACAGATTTATTGGAAATCATACATACCGATGTATGTGGTCCGATGAATGTTGAGGCTCGTGGCGGATATCGTTATTTTCTCACCTTCACAGATGATTTAAGCAGATATGGGTATATCTACTTAATGAAACACAAGTCTGAAACATTTGAAAAGTTCAAGGAATTTCAGAGTGAAGTTGAAAATCATCATAACAAGAAAATAAAGTTTCTACGATCTGATCGTGGAGGAGAATATTTGAGTTACGAGTTTGGTGTACATTTGAAAAATTGTGGAATAGTTTCGCAACTCACGCCACCCGGAACACCACAGCGTAATGGTGTGTCCGAACGTCGTAATCGTACTTTACTAGATATGGTACGATCTATGATGTCTCTTACTGATTTACGCTATCATTTTGGGGATACGCTTTAGAGACGGCCGCATTCACGTTAAATAGGGCACCATCAAAATCCGTTGAGACGACGCCTTATGAACTATGGTTTGGCAAGAAACCAAAGTTGTCGTTTCTTAAAGTTTGGGGCTGCGATGCTTATGTGAAAAAGCTTCAACCTGATAAGCTCGAACCCAAATTGGAGAAATGTGTCTTCATAGGATATCCAAAGGAAACTATTGGATACACCTTCTATCACAGATCCGAAGGCAAGACTTTTGTTGCTAAATTCGGAAACTTTCTTGAGAAGGAGTTTCTCTCGAAAGAAGTGAGTGTGAGGAAAGTAGAACTTGACGAGGTAACTGTACCCGCTCCCTTATTAGAAAGTAGTACATCACAGAAAACTGTTTCTGCGACACCTACACCAATAAGTGAGGAAGTTAATGATAATGATCATGAAACTTCAGAACAAGATACTACTGAACCTCGTAGATCAACCAGAGCAAGATCTGCGCCAGAGTGGTACGGTAATCTAGTTTTGGAAGTCATGCTGCTAGATCATGATGAACCTACGAACTATGAAGAAGCGATGGTGAGCCCAGATTCCGCAAAGTGGCTTGAGGCCATGAAATCTGAGATGGGATCCATGTATGAGAACAAACTATGGACTTTGGTTGACTTGCCTGATGATCGGCAAGCAATTGAGAATAAATGGATCTTCAAGAAAAAGACTGACGCTGACGGCAATGTTACTGTCTATAAAGCTCGACTTGTTGCAAAAGGTTTTCGACAAGTTCAAGGGGTTGACTACGATGAGACCTTCTCACCCGTAGCGATGCTTAAGTCTGTCCGAATCATGTTAGCAATTGCCACGTTTCATGATTATGAAATATGGCAGATGGATGTCAAAACTGCATTCCTGAATGGATTTCTGGAAGAAGAGTTGTATATGATGCAACCGGAAGGTTTTGTCGATCCAAAGGGAGCTAACAAAGTGTGCAAACTCCAGCGATCCTTTTATGGACTGGTGCAAGCATCTCGGAGTTGGAATAAACGCTTTGATAGTGTGATCAAAGCATTTGGCTTTATACAGACTTTTGGAGAAGCCTGTATTTACAAGAAAGTGAGTGGGAGCTCTGTAGCATTTCTGATATTATATGTGGATGACATATTGCTGATTGGAAATGATATAGAATTTCTGGATAGCATAAAGGGATACTTGAATAAGAGTTTTTCAATGAAAGACCTCGGTGAAGCTGCTTACATATTGGGCATTAAGATCTATAGAGATAGATCAAGACGCTTAATTGGACTTTCACAAAGCACATACCTTGACAAGATTTTGAAGAAGTTCAAAATGGATCAAGCAAAGAAAGGGTTCTTGCCTGTGTTACAAGGTGTGAAGTTGAGTCAGACTCAATGCCCGACCACTGCAGAAGATAGAGAGAAAATGAAAGATGCTCCCTATGCTTCAGCCATAGGCTCTATCATGTATGCAATGCTGTGTACCAGACCTGATGTGTGCCTTGCTATAAGTTTAGCAGGGAGGTACCAAAGTAATCCAGGAGTGGATCACTGGACAGCGGTCAGGAACATCCTAAAATACCTGAAAAGGACTAAGGATATGTTTCTCGTATATGGAGGTGACAAAGAGCTCACCGTAAGAGGTTACGTTGATGCAAGATTTGACACTGATCCGGACGATTCTAAATCGCAAACCGGATACGTGTTTACTTTAAACGGTGGAGCTGTCAGTTGGTGCAGTTCTAAACAAAGCGTCGTAGTGGGATCTACATGTGAAGCGGAGTACATAGCTGCTTCGGAAGCAGCGAACGAAGGAGTCTGGATGAAGGAGTTCATATCTGATCTAGGTGTCATACCTAGTGCATCGGGTCCAATGAAAATCTTTTGTGACAATACTGGTGCAATTGCCTTGGCAAAGGAATCCAGATTTCACAAAAGGACCAAACACATCAAGAGAGGCTTCAACTCCATCCGGGATCTAGTCCAGGTGGGAGACATAGAGATTTGCAAGATACATACGGAACTGAATGTTGCAGACCCATTGACTAAGCCTCTTCCACGAGCAAAACATGATCAGCACCAAGGCTCCATGGGTGTTAGAATCATTACTGTGTAATCTAGATTATTGACTCTAGTGCAAGTGGGAGACTGAAGGAAATATGCCCTAGAGGCAATAATAAAGTTATTATTTATTTCCATATATCATGATAAATGTTTATTATTCATGCTAGAATTGTATTAACCGGAAACATAATACATGTGTGAATACATAGACAAACAGAGTGTCACTAGTATGCCTCTACTTGACTAGCTCGTTAATCAAAGATGGTTATGTTTCCTAACCATGAACAAAGAGTTGTTATTTGATTAACGAGGTCACATCATTAGTTGAATGATCTGATTGACATGACCCATTCCATTAGCTTAGCACCCGATCGTTTAGTATGTTGCTATTGCTTTCTTCATGACTTATACATGTTCCTATGACTATGAGATTATGCAACTCCCGTTTGCCAGAGGAACACTTTGGGTGCTACCAAACGTCACAATGTAACTGGGTGATTATAAAGGAGTACTACAGGTGTTTCCAATGGTAGATGTTGGGTTGGCGTATTTCGAGAATAGGATTTGTCACTCCGATTGTCGGAGAGGTACCTCTGGGCCCTCTCGGTAATACACATCACATAAGCCTTGCAAGCATTATAAATAAGATGTTAGTTGTCACATGATGTATTACAGAACGAGTAAAGAGACTTGCCGGTAACGAGATTGAACTAGGTATTGGATACCGACTATCGAATCTCGGGCAAGTAACATACCGATGACAAAGGGAACAACGTATGTTGTTATGCGGTCTGACCGATAAAGATCTTCGTAGAATATGTAGGAGCCAATATGGGCATCCAGGTCCCGCTATTGGTTATTAACCGGAGACGTGTCTCGGTCATGTCTACATTGTTCTCGAACCGTAGGGTCCGCACGCTTAACGTTATGATGACAGTTATTATGAGTTTATGCATTTTGATGTACCGAAGGTTATTCGGAGTCCCGGATGTGATCACGGACATGATGAGGAGTCTCGAAATGGTCGAGACATAAAGATTGATATATTGGAAGCCTATGTTTGGACATCGGAAGTGTTCCGGGTGAAATCGGGAATTTTACCGGAGTACCGGGAGGTTACCGGAACCCCCCGGGAACCAAATGGGCCTTATTGGGCCTTAGTGGAAAGGTGAAAGGGGCAGCCCAAGGTGGGCTGCGTGCCACCCCCCTCCCCTAGTCCTATTAGGACTAGGAGAGGTGGCCGGCCACCCCTCTCCCTCTCTTTCTCCTTGGGAATCCTATTAGGAATAGGATTGGGAGGGGGGGGGGAGTCCTACTCCCGGTAGGAGTAGGACTCCTCCTGCGCGTCCCTAGCTTGGCCGGCCAGCCCTCCCCCTGTCAACCTTTATATACGGGGGCAGGGGGCACCTCTAGACACACAAGTTGATCATTGAGATCGTTCCTTAGCCGTGTGCGGTGCCCCCTACCACCATATTCCACCTCGATCATATCGTTGTAGTGCTTAGGCGAAGCCCTGCGTCGGTATAACATCAAGATCGTCACCACGCCGTCGTGCTGACGGAACTCCTCCTCGAAGCTTTGCTGGATTGGAGCCCGGGGATCGTCATCGAGCTGAACGTGTGCTAAAGAACTCGGAGGTGCCGGAGTAACGGTGCTTGGATCGGTCGGATCGGGAAGAAGACGTACGACTACTTCCTCTACGTTGTGTCAACGCTTCCCTTGTGATCTACAAGGGTACGTAGATCAGACTCTCCCCCTCGTTGCTATGCATCACCATGATCTTGCGTGTGCGTAGGGATTTTTTTGAAATTACTACGCATCCCAACAGTACCCCCGTTCACAAGTCATGTGGCGGATGGACTCGCAAATGTAGTATCTACAGAAATTATTTCCTTGTTCCTGCCACAACCACTTTACAAGAAATAGAGGTCAATCAAACTGATAAGCAAGCATGCCAAATGGTATTGATGAAACTAGCGCTTGAATCACTAGGAGATGCGAGGAACATGTTACTATAGTACTTACTTTCGGGTGTCTAAATTGCAGCTTCTTCGGCAGCCCCGAAGCTTTTTTGGTGAATTTTCTCCAAACCCTGCCAGACAAAGAAATCAATTACTTGATATAAGGAAATGAACAAAGTTGCTGATAAGGTGGATAATGATCGATTTAACTTACTTCTCGAGCATTTGAGTCATGTCCGCATAGTCCTGGGGATCTTTTCGTCTCGAGTCTAAGACGGTTACTAGTCCCTGCTCAAGCTTAATCTCTAGGAGAGTATAGTGGAAGCTGCGCACGCATGCATAACTCATCAATTACATTACTGTAACCTGGACTAATAAGGGAAACCGAATATGAACAAGACAGTAACACTCACTTGAAGTTGTAAGGAAAGAGTATTATATCTTTGCTTTCATTTATTACCAACGATCGTAGCAAGTTGGCCTCGGTATCTTCGGCACGATATTTAACCTCAGGTGCATCTATGAGATTTGTGTTAATGAACCCAATATCACCGATTTGTCTTTTCTTCAATTTGGCGATCTTCAATCTGCATAATATAGTGAGGATAATTATAAATACATGCAATGAAAGAGCTGACCTATACAGAGAGACTTAATGACAGAAGTAGTACTACTTACAGACAGTAGCAAGTGATCGTTGCTTTATCGAGGGCCTTTTGATTGAAAAACTTGGCGACGAGGTGAGAGTTGAGGCCGAGCAGTTCGATCCTCCGTGCCCTAACTTGGTGACGGAAGACACCTACGGCGACGGCGGAGAGACTGATGTCCGCAGTCGGCGTGAGAACGGCGTCGGAGAGGTTGCGGCAGTGAAGCACTTCGTCGCCGGCGCCGTTGAGAGTTATCGGTGGCGCTAGGGTTCGTGCGAGGGTGGAAGAAGAGATAATGACCGCAGTGAAACGTGTATTTATAGGGATATGGGCGGCACTGCGCTATTACTCAGGTGCCCCTGGTGATTCGCATCTGATCAGTATGTGGCCAGCATGCGGAATTGTGGGGGCAGTTTCACCCCACGCACGCCTTGTTTGTCGGGAGCCGTTCCTACTCCTTCGGATTTCTTGTTGATGGAGAAACATTGAAAGCTGTTTTAAAGTTTGTCTCTGTATCTTCATCTGACAAGGATGCAGTGAAGACATTCGACAGTTTCAATAGAATGCATATGACTTGGAGAGATAGAGTTTGAGGTAGGAAGCATGGAGAGGTTAGGGTCCGATCACATTCACTTAGTTCAAAAGATTCAATCAAGAAGACATAGCTATAAGTGAATGCTGTAGAGGACAGAACACCAGTACATATATAATCAACATAGTGAAGATAATCATGAAGACATGTTGAGATTGAAGCCAAACCAAATGTGAAGACATAGCAAATGTAATGCCATGAGTGAAACACTTCAAGCAGAAAATTTGGGGGTGGCGTTACCCACCGTATAGGAAGTATTAGACCCAGACACGGCGCACAATTATCGTGGCGCTCCGAAGTCAAATTCCACGTTAATGTATTCACACTTAGAATGTATGTCTTCATTACTTGAAGATATACGTTACTTCGTGTGTTGCACATCTAAGTCATCATCATGCATAAGTGTTAGGATGTGTGCCTGATCACAGGACATTTGAGGATTCCAAGATATTTAGCTCACACCGTAACTTGCAAAATCTCTTCTCATCCAAGGGCTTGGTGAAGATATCTGCCAATTGCTCTTCAGTGTTGACGTGTATGATATCAATGTCTTCCTTTGCAACATGATCTCTGAGAAAATGATGACGAATTTCAATATGCTTTGTCTTCGAGTGCTGAACTGGGTTGTTGGCGATCTTGATGGCGCTTTCGTTGTCGTAGTAGAGTGGCACTTGCTTCAGATGAATGCCATAATCCTTGAAGGTTTGCTTCATCCATAGAAGCTGAGCGCAGCAGGATCCAGCAGCAATGTATTCAGATTCAGCAGTGGAGAGAGATACACAGTTTTGCTTCTTTGAAGACCATCAGACAAGTGATCGGCCCAGAAAGTGACATGTGCCTGATGTGGACTTCCGATCAACCTTGTCACCAGCGTAATCAGCATCCGAAAATCCAACCAGATCAAACTCTGAGCCCTTTGGATACCATAACCCTAGAGTTGGGGTGTGAGCCAAATATCGAAGAATTCGCTTCACAGCTAAGTGATGCGACTCCTTTGGTGCCTCTTGGAACCGAGCACACATGCAAACACTAAGCATAATATCTGGCCTAGATACACATAAATAAAGCAAAGAACCAATCATGGAGCGGTATAACTTTTGATCAAACTCTTTACCATTGTCGTCAGGACCCAGATGATGTTTGGCTGGCATTGGTGTTGTGAAGCCTTTGCAGTCTTGCATACCGAACTTCTTCAGGCAGTCTTTGAGATATTTCTCTTGAGATATGAAGATGCCATTGCGTTGTTGCCGTATCTGAAGACCGAGGAAGAATTTCAGCTCTCCCATCATAGACATCTGATATTGCTCTTGCATCATATATCCGAACTCCTCACTGTACTTCTGATTAGTGCAGCCAAAGATAATGTCATCCACATATATTTGGCACACAAACAGTTCACCATCATATGTCTTCGTGAAGAGAGTGGGATCTAGGGAACCAGGTATGAAGCCTTTGCTCTTCAGGAAGTATTTGAGTGTATCATACCAGGCCCGAGGGGCTTGTTTGAGGCCATATAGTGCCTTATTGAGCTTGTAAACCATGTCAGGATGTTTTGGATCTTCAAACCCAGGTGATTGTGCAACATACACTTCTTCTTCAATTTTGCCATTGAGGAAGGGACTTTTTACATCCATTTGATACAGAATGATGTTGTGATGATTTGCATAGGCCAGCAGTATACGGATGGCTTCAAGTCTGGCAACAGGAGCAAATGTTTCATCGAAGTCAATGCCTTCCACTTGAGTATATCCTTGAGCAACGAGACGAGCCTTGTTTCTGACGACTTGGCCATGCTCATCTTGCTTGTTGCGGTATATCCATTTGGTGCCTATTATGTTATGCTTCCGTGGATCAGGACGCTTAACCAACTCCCATACATTGTTCAGCTCAAACTGTTGAAGCTCTTCTTGCATAGCTTGAATCCATTCAGGTTCCATAAAGGCTTCATCAATTTTCTTGGGTTCAGTGATTGAAACGAATGCGAAGTGTCCGCAGAAATTTTCCAGTTGAGTTTCCCTTGAACGAGTCAGTGGACTAGGTACATTGATGCTATCAATGATTCTGTCAATCTGCACTTCATTGGCAACACGAGGATGTAGGGGTCGAAGACTTTGCTCTTGCTGATCTACGTTGTCATAGGGAGGAATGTCTTCAGGCTGAGCATTGTCTTCATGTGGATCAGGTGCTGAGATGATAAGTTCTTCTTCAGGATGAGCTTCAGAAGGTATAATTTCTCCAGTTCCCATTAGCTTGATTGATTCACTGGCTGGAACTTCATCTAGCACATCTGGTAGTTGCTCTCTTTGTGACCCATTGGTCTCATCGAACCGCACATCCACTGTTTCAACCACTTTATAGTGAAAGAGATTGAAGACTCTGTAGGAGTGTGAATCCTTTCCATATCCAAGCATGAAGCCCTCATGTGCTTTTGGAGCAAATTTTGAGGTGTGGTGAGGGTCCTGGATCCAGCATCTTGATCCAAATACTCTGAAGTAACTGACAATTGGCTTCTTGCCAGTCAGAAGTTCATAAGATGTCTTGTTCAGCAGCTTGTGAAGATATACACGGTTGATAGTATGGCATGCAGTGTCAATGGCTTCAGTCCAGAATTTTCTTGGTGTCTTGTACTCATCTAACATTGTTCTGGCCATCTCAATGAGTGTTCTGTTCTTGCGTTCGACGATGCCATTCTGTTGTGGCGTGTATGGAGCTGAGAATTCATGAGTGATGCCCAATGTATCAAGATATGTGTCAAGGCCAGTGTTCTTGAATTCTGTGCCATTGTCACTTCTAATGTGCTTAATCTTGGTGCCATAATTGTTCATAGCCCGATTTGCGAAGCGTCTGAAGACATCCTGCACTTCAGTCTTGTAAAGGATTATGTGCACCCAAGTATATCTAGAGTAATCATCAACATTAACGAAGCCATAGAGGCAAGCAGTAGTGGAAAAAGTTGAGTAGTGAGTGGGACCGAAGAGATCCATGTGAAGCAGTTCGAAGGGTTGCGTAGTGGTCATGATTGTCTTCGAAGGATGTTTTGCCCTTGTCATCTTCCCAGCTTCACAGGCACCGCATAAGTGATCTTTCTTGAACTTGACGCCCTCGATGCCTATTACATGCTTCTTCTTTGCAAGGGTGTGGAGGTTCCTCATGCCAGCATGCCCAAGTCTTCGATGCCAAAGCCAGCATTCTGAAGCCTTTGCGAGAAGTCATACTGCAAGCTGTGGCCCTGATGAGAAATCTACCACGTACAAATCATCTTTCCGATACCCTTCTAACACTAGAGACTTGTCAGATTCCATTAGTACCAGGCAACAATATTTTCCAAAGATTACAATCATGTTCAAATCGCAAAGCATTGAGACAGACATTAAGTTGAAGCCAAGGGATCCAACAAACATGACTTTATCCATGTGTTGATCCTTTGAGATTGCAACTCTACCTAAACCCAGTACCTTACTTTTACCAGTGTCAGCAAATGTGATGTGGCTCTTGTCAGATGGACGTAAGGTTGAGTCCATAAAGAGACTTCTTTTGCCAGTCATGTGATTTGTACACCCACTGTCAATAATCCATTCTGAAGACTCTGAGGTCGCTGGTGTCGTACCCTACAGTGCAGTTAGGGGGATAGGCTTCACCAAGAGTATTGTGAAGCAAAAACATTTGACGAACCAGTGGGTTATGAAAACTTAAATCCAGGTAAGGGTAAGTAGGGAGAGTAGCATGCGATTCAGGTATGAAATACATAGTGATGCCATTCGGGCATTTGATCTTGCGCCCCACAAGATTTTTAAGGTCCCCAGCAATAGCTTCAGAAGATTTTGGTTTTCTGCTGGAGACCTTTCCCTGCAAAAGAGAGTTAAGCTTTCTTAACCACCCACATCTTCAAGGGTGGCTTAGAAGCAATAAGTCTAAGTGCAGCATCTGAGAATTTTGGCTTTGGAGCCCTAGCAAACAATCTAGCAGGTGGGCAATAGTACTCATAAGAATAGGAAGAATAGTTCTTGGTCATATGAGAATGACGGTTTGAAGAACCGCTCTCATATGCCTGAGCATGGTTTCCCTGCAAAACATTTGTGTTAGTGCGACTCAAGAGAGTCCTCTGCCTGTATGAAGCCTTTGGACCATATGAAGCCTTTGGTCTGAGGTTTGTCTTCTTTATGTGAGGTGTCTTGAAGACATTCACAGGAAGATTCTCAAGACACGTTTTTGGAACCCAGATCTTCTTCATAGGCGGTCCATTCCTGCAGTTAGTACCAATGTACCTGGCAAATACTTCACCATTCTGATTCTTAAACAGTTTATAGTTTGCATCAAAGGATTCATCAATGATAATAGGATTAGCACAAGTGAAGCCAGATAGATTGGATGGATCTACTGAGGATTTCTTTGTAGCAACCCATGTGGTTTTGGGGTACTACTCAGGTTTCCAGTAAGAGCCATCTGCATTAATTTTCCTTACGAACCCAACACCCTCTTTCCTAGGGTTTCGGTTCAGAATCTGCTTCTTGAGGACATCACATAATGTCTGATGTCCTTTGAGACTTTTGTACATCCCTGTTTCAAGCAATGTCTTCAACCTAGCATTCTCATCAGTAATAGCAGTGGTATCCTCAGCAGAGGGGTTAGTTACCACTTCAACAGTTGAAGATATTGCAACAGCAGTAGCAGTGGAACATTTAGCAATAGAAGTAGCATTATCACGCTCAATGCATTTAAGGCATGGTGGTTCAAATCCTTCCTGAGCAGAATTGATCTGTTCGGCTCGAAGTGACTCGTTTTCCTTTTGAAGATCTTCATGATCCGCTCTCAACTTCTCAAGATCTTGCTTCTTTTGAAGATAATCATAGGAAAGCTTTTCATGAGTAGTTGAGAGAGTCTCAAGACGATCTTCGAGTTCCTGATACTTAACATGAAGATTTTTTATGTCTTCAATTAAGGATTCAGAACGAGTCATTTCAGCACCCAACAGATCATCGCTTCTGTCTAACAGTTTTTGAATATGTTCCATGGCCTTTTGTTGTTCAGTTGCAATTTTAGCAAGTGTTTTGTAGCTGGGTTTTGAATCACAATCAGAGTCATCGTCACTGGATGTTTGATAGTGAGTAGTGCGTGTGTTTACCTTGGCACCACGTGCCATGAAGCAGTAGGTAGGAGTAGAGTCGTCCTTGTCATTTGCATCGGTGTTGGTGATGGAGTCATTGTCTTCAGTGTTGAAGATGGACTTGGCGACGTAGGCTGTAGCCAGACTCGCAATGCCTGAATCAGACTCCTCCTCAGACTCCACCCCTGCCTCCTCAGAAGCGGACTCCTCCTCTGAATCCATTTCCTTGCCAACAAACGCACGAGCCTTGCCAGATGAACTCTTCTTGTGTGATGAAGACTTTGAGGAAGACTTGGACGAAGACTTTGAGTATTTCTTCGTCTTCTTATTGTCAGAGTCATATTCCTTGCTCTTCTTCTTCTTTCTGTTCTCATTGTCCCACTGTGGACACTCAGAGATGAAGTGTCCAGTTTTCTTGCACTTGTGACATGTTTTCTTCTTGTAGTCATGAGCAGAAGCTTCATCATTCCTTGAGCTTGATCGTGAAGACTTTCTGAAGCCTTTCTTCTTGGTGAATTTCTGGAACTTCTTCACTAGCATTGCAAGTTCCCTTCCAATGTCTTCAGGATCATCAGAACTGCTGTCAGATTCTTCTTCAGATGAGGACACAGCTTTTGCCTTCAAGGCACGAGTTCGCCCATAGTTTGGACCGTAGATATCTCTTTTCTCAGAAAGCTGAAACTCATGTGTGTTGAGCCTCTCAAGTATGTCAGACGGATCGAGTGTCTTGAAGTCTGGACGTTCTTGAATCATCAGGGCTAGGATGTCAAATGAACTGTCAAGTGATCTCAGCAGCGTCTTGACGATTTCATGTTTGGTGATCTCAGTGGCGCCGAGGGCTTGAAGCTCATTTGTGATGTCAGTGAGCCGGTCAAATGTGTGCTGGACATTCTCATTGTCATTTCGCTTGAAGCGGTTGAAGAGATTGCGAAGAACACTGATTCTCTGATCTCTCTAGGTTGAGATGCCTTCATTGACCTTGGAGAGCCAGTCCCAAACCAGCTTGGATGTCTTCAAGGCACTCACACGGCCGTACTGTCCCTTGGTCAGATGACCACAGATAATATTCTTGGCAGTGGAGTCCAGTTGAGTGAACTTCTTGACATCAGCAGCAGTGACACCTTCTCCAGCCTTGGGAATGCCGTTTTCGACGACATACCATAGGTCGACGTCAATGGCTTCAAGATGCATGCGCATCTTATTCTTCCAGTAGGGATATTCAGTTCCATCGAAGACGGGGCACGCAGCGGAGACTTTAATTATCCCTGCAGTCGGCATAGCTAAAACTCCAGGTGGTTAAACCGAATCACACAGAACAAGGGAGCACCTTGCTCTGAAACCAGTTGAAAGTGCGTTATATCGACTAGAGGGGGGGGGGGGGGTGAATAGGCGATTTTTATGAAAGTCTTCAAAACGTGGAAGTTATGAAGACAAACAGAGTGGACAAGCCTATCACTATGCAGCGGAAGTTAGATTACACAACGCAAGCCATAGTCAAGTATACAATATAGTGAAAGCACAGTGACAAACAGCTTCAGTGTAATGAGGATCAGGTTGGAAGAAGTTATGAAGCCAAACAGATCATACAGTCAAGTTGTGAAGACAGAAGATAAAGCAAGCATGCAATAGCTTCACAATATGTACTGGTAAGTAAAGAGAGGTGAAGATGAAACCAGTGACACGTTGAAGACAATGATATGTTGGACCAGTTCCAGTTGCTGTAACAACCGTACGTCTGGTTGGAGCGGCTAGGTATTTAAACCAAAGGACACATAGTCCCGGACACCCAGTCCTGAACACGCAACTCAGGACACCCAGTCCTCACCGTTTTCTCCTTGAGCTAAGGTCACACAGACCTCGCCCAATCACTCTGGTAAGTCTTCAAGGTAGACTCCCAAACCTTCACAGACTTCGTTCACCGGCAATCCACAATTTCTCTTGGATGCTCAGAACGCGACGCCTAACCGTCTGGAGGATGCACAGTCCTCAAGTGTAATAAGTCTTCAGATCACTCAGACAAGAAGACTTAAGTGATGCCCAATTACTCTAGCTCTGGGTGGTTAGGGCTTTTCTCCTCGCTAGGGATTTTCTCTCAAAGGCTTCGAGGTGGGTTGCTCTCAAACGACAAAAGCCGTGCACTGAAATCCGAGCAGCCAACCGTTTATGGTTGTAGGGGTGGACTATTTATAGCCACTTGGCAACCCTGACCTGATTTGTCCGAAATGACCCTGGGTCACTAAGGAACTGACACGTGTACTAACGGTCGGATTTCGAACTCTCATGGCAGCTTTACTTGGGCTGCAAGTAAAGCTGACTTGTCTGACTCTGGACTAGATTTTCTCTCATTGTCTTCACTTGAAGACATAGGATTTGAATTAGGCATCACTTCATTCATCCTGACTAGTTCTCTTGGACCCCACTTAACAGTACGGTGGTTCCTATGACACAACATGAATAAAGTAAAACTACAAAGGATGTAAGTCTCCGAGTTCCATAGGCTTCATGGGGAGTCTTCATATGTCATTGTCTTCGACATGAATGTCTTCGTGAACCACCATTGTCTTCAATGTCTTCGTACATTTTAGGGGTCATCTCTGGTAACTAAACCGAATCAATGAGGGACTTCTACCTGTGTTATCCTGCAATTCTAACAAACACATTAGTCCCTCAACTAGGTTTGTCGTCAATACACAAAAACCAACTAGGGGTGGCACTAGATGCGCTTACAATCTCCCCCTTTTTAGTGATTGATGACAAACTAGTTGAAGTTTTCAACGGGGAATATAATTTGTGAAATTGTAGAGGAATTGTCTTCATAAGCTGCAAGGGCTCCCCCTAAAGATGTGCATATAAGTGATTTGCTTCTGGAATGCAAATGCACATAGCAGGTTGTATTTGTGGGAATCCACTTCAACTTATGATGACAATCCATCATGCATGTAAAGATATATGAAGATAATGATATGCATAATGAAAAATGGACGTCTGCGAAATGATATAAGTGCGGAAATTATCGTCGTACATGCGGAATTTATCTTCGCAAAAACACAGTGGCAAACATAGTAGCAGACGACCATCAAGTTTAAGTGTTACAACTCAAAGAACCAAATGTAGCAAAACAAGAGTTGTAAGCACGAAGCAAAATGCAAAATATAAAGCACCGCCCATATTATTGACCCGCTTGAAGACTATAAACATCATATGCTCCTCCCCCTTTTGTCAGTGATGACCAAAAAGGTTTGAAGACATAGAGTTTTCTACGCGTTCCCAGGCGCAACAGGGTCGGTGGAGGCGTTTGGTGGTGCTGGCGATCTTGGTGCAGTGACGATGCGCGGAGAAGACATTGGTGATGTAGCGTCGTCTTCTTCCTCAATGATTTTTCCAGTCACTGTGGCAGCCGAGGAAGAGAACTCTGATTCTTCAAGCGACGGAGTTCCGCGCAGCACAGCTCTTCTGGGGGGTGTGGAGTCAAACTTGAATCTTTCTTTGAAGCCATCCTCTTGCAGTTCAGCTTCAGTGCACATCATGGTGAGGCCTTTCCAAGTTCGGCGACAGGTTTCATGTGCGACAAAAGCATTCTTGGTGGCCAGATTCCTGATGCGATTGACGTCTTGCATGATACTGCGCATCTGCCTTTTGAGCCAGTTGTGATGCCTATCTTGCTTTTGGTGCAGAGCCACAAGAAGTTCATGGTCAGTGAGCGTACGAGCGCGTTTCTTGGGTCTCTGTGCAGCTGTGCTGTCAGTGGCTTCAGTTGATGCAGGGGCACGTGTGGTGCCAGCCATTGGATAGACTCTGGAAATGGCTTCGACACCTTCATCATGCTGAGTGAAGCTCTGGTGTTCATCATGATATCAAATGCATTGGCTTCATGATGGACATTGCCGGTCATCCACTCCAGGACCCAAGTCTTCGGATCTCTGTTGTAGCCTTTGATGTGCAGTGTGGCATAGAACTGGAGCAGAAGCTCTTCGTTCCAGTGCTCTTCATCTGTGACAAACGGCAGCAGGCCAACTTGCTTGAAGCAGTCCAGTGCTTCTTCCAGACCAGGCAGACCAGCAATAGCTTCAACCTCAAGGCGCTGGTGTGGAAAGATACGGCCTTGGTTGTAGAGGACGCAGGAGTAGTAGCTGCGCTGTGGGTAGCTCCAGAACCTATCTGATACGATCCGTTCCCTTGAATAAGGGTTCTTGGAGCGGTTGAAGAAAGTGTTGTCTGCCTTGAAGCTATTGACATTAAAGGTGCCAGGAGCTGTTGCAGGACCTGGGAACCTTGGCAGTCGTGGGATTGGCTTCTGGACCTGGGGCCTGTGCGCAACATGATAGTTGAACTGTGGACCGACAGCAGACTCAGGCACAGAAGGGTCGGAGGCAGTAGCTTCAGTATCTCTTGAAGCTGTTGGTTGGTCGGGCTCCACAAATGCTTCAGTATTGGGTGTGGCAGCCGCAATGGTGGCAGCCTCCTTGAGAACTTCTTCTTGTTGGTGCGGGGGAGATGGAGCTTGAGGTTCTTCATGATCTTCTTCATGGTCTTCGGCTGATGCAGCCGGAATGTCGTCAGCAGTCTGAGCCCTTGGCCCTTTGCGAAGCCTACGGAATGCAGGCGACGCTGGTGGAGTTGCAGTGGGCTGGGGCTCATTCTCTTCCTCCTGTGGGCGATCTGCCCATGATGCATCTTGGGTGATTGGCGTCAAGGGACGACCAATGCTGATCATTTCGCTCGTTTCGAGCTGAGGAAGGACTACATCACCTTGCACATTGTCTTGGAGACCAATGTCTTCAGCAGCGTTGGGGTCGGCTGCTGGAATGTCTTCAGCGTGCGGAGCCTCTGTGAAAGTAGGCTCATGCACGGTCAGCTGACGATCTTCATTAGGAAAGCGGACGGAGAGGGGTTCGACTATCAGGGGCTCTGTGGGAGCAGCCCGAGACTTCTTGGTCTTGCGCTTCTTGATGGTGGGATCTGAAGGAGAGGCTTCAGGGTGTTTCCTCTTCCTTGCTTCAGCTTCGGCTGTCCTTGTCTTCTTAAGCTCTGAAGCAGTGGAGCGGTGCTTTGGCTTCGAGCCAGTCTTGGCAGTGGGGAAGACAATCGGAACAGCTTCTTGCCTTGGGGCCTCTTGTTCAGCCACAGTGGGCTTCTTCTTTTTCTTCGCGGCATCCTGGGGTCGATGCCGGGACGCCCAAGTGCCTTTCGCTTCTCGGCCTCATTGTAGGCCTGCACACAGAGATCAGCCAAATTCTTCATGCGCTCACGCGAACCCTGAGCCTCTGCACGTTTCTGCATAAAGTTTTCCTTCAACTCGTGCAGCATGACTTTGAAGTCTTTGACTTCTTGGACGCTGAGCGTGGCCATGTTCTGCTTGAACCGAGCCTTTTCAAAATCTGTCTTCCGCTTCAGTTCCACTATGCGCTGGGCAATTGCGAGTTCTGAAGCAATAGCTCCTTGGAAGGCTACGCTGAGGCCAATGGGCAGCTGCAGATCATCGAAGCTGATGTTGGGTGTATCAAACCACTCATCAATGAAGTTGTGGATGATTGCTGCATCGAACAGAGGCAGATTGTTGAAGATTTCAGCCTCCTCCTTGCTCTTGATTAGCTGCTCAAGAGCGTCATCGGCAAGATCGTCGTCACTTGACAGATCAATGGCCTCGCAGCGCAGAACGACAGCGGCAGTGAGCTCTTTGCCAGTATGTGGTTGAGGCTTCTTGGCTTCTTGGGGCTTGGAGACTCATGATAAGTCTTTAGACTGCACACTTGGTTCAGAAGGTGCAGTGGCCAATTGCTTCGCTCTGGAGATCTTGGGAGAAGAGGCTGGCTTGGAAGCTTTTGGCTTCTTCTTCATCTGCTTCGGCTCCGGGGCAGCAGGAGCGTCATCAGACTCAGTGTCTGCTGGAGGGTCGTTCACGGCAGTCCCCTGGACTAGAATGCGAGTGATGAGGCCTTCGAGATTGGCATACGGCCCGATGACATTGGGATTTGCGTCGCGTGTGCCATTTGCCCTTGGTTTGGAGGGACCAGGGTTGAAGTCCAACCCAAACGCCTTCTTGTTTTGCTTCGCAGAGTTTTGAGAAAATTGGAAGTTGCGCTTGAACAGAGTGTCATCGCGACACCAGAGAAGGGATGACGGATGTGCGTCAGCTGGCTGTTGTCCCCTGACCATGCATGGAAAGAAGCCTTGAGCAATGGCTTCGTCTCTGGTTCGGGGTACAAGGTTTTTGTACAGTGCGTCTCCCCATGGTCTCTTGATGGCGCACTTTTCTGCATATTCCTTGGTTACGAAGCGGTATTGGAACCACTGTTTTGCCCAATATCTTCGAATCCATTGGATTCGTGTCTTGCGCTGACCATAGCTCTCTTCAGGATCAGTTTGGTACATTTCTGCCAAGTCTTCAGGCAGATCCTTAGACGTTTCACCACGTCTCTGTCTGCCTCCCTTCCTTGCTAGTTTTTCTGTTGCCATGAAGCTTAACTTGGAAGGCTTCAAGAGATTCAAAGTCTTCAAAGGCTTCCTTTTGCTTGACCAACAGGAACTTGCTTCGGGTGAATTGATGTGACGCTGTAGGAACTCTGCAAATGAATGCAGACTATGAGAACCAAAAGATTCTCTCACGGACATGTACCTGTGACAGCATTAAGGTGCGAGGGAAGGGGAAGAGGTCATATGCATTCTCAGAAGATTTTGAAGATAAATCAGTTTAGAAGATATTGACCTCATCATGCGAAGACATTCACTTTATAGAAAAGAAGTTGGTTCCAGATTTGTACGAACCCATAGATCAGTACAAGTGAGGAATCT
The DNA here is from genome assembly GCA_034509565.1 of Triticum monococcum. Classification (NCBI taxonomy): domain Eukaryota; kingdom Viridiplantae; phylum Streptophyta; class Magnoliopsida; order Poales; family Poaceae; genus Triticum; species Triticum monococcum. Next base: position 4,962,308 of record CM067847.1, on the reverse strand, counting down.
AACTACTTCATGAAGAACAAGTGAATATACTAGGCAAGTTATGAGATGCAGATGAGAGGGATGAAACTTGTGTGAATGGAAACCTCTTTTGGTAGAAAGTGATGGAGCTATAGGATAAAAAGAGGCTGTAAAAAGACTTGTTATTTACCAGACTTGGAACTGCTAGACGAGGTGAGAGTTGAGGCCGAGCAGTTCGATCCTCCGTGCCCTAACTTGGCGACGGAAGACACCTACGGCGACGGCGGAGAGACTGATGTCCGCAGTCGGCGTGAGAACGGCGTTGGAGAGGTTGCGGCAGTGAAGCACTTCGTCGCCGGCGTCGTTGAGATTTAGCGGTGGCGCTAGGGTTCGTGCGAGGGTGGAAGAAGAGATAATGACCGCAGTGAAACGTGTATTTATAGGGATATGGGCGGCACTGCGCTATTACTCAGGTGCCCCTGGCGATTCGCATCTGATCAGTACGTGGCCAGCATGCGGAATTGTGGGGGCAGTTTCACCCCACGCACGCCTTGTTTGTCGGGAGCCGTTCCTACTCCTCCGGATTTCTTGTTGATGGAGAAACATTGAAAGCTGTTTTAAAGTTTGTCTCTGTGTCTTCATCTGACAAGGATGCAGTGAAGACATTCGACAGTTTCAATAGAATGCATATGACTTGGAGAGATAGAGTTTGAGGTAGGAAGCATGGAGAGGTTAGGGTCCGATCACATTCACTTAGTTCAAAAGATTCAATCAAGAAGACATAGCTATAAGTGAATGCTGTAGAGGACAGAACACCAGTACATATATAATCAACATAGTGAAGATAATCATGAAGACATGTTGAGATTGAAGCCAAACCAAATGTGAAGACATAGCAAATGTAATGCCATGAGTGAAACACTTCAAGCAGAAAATTTGGTGGTGGCGTTACCCACCGTATAGGAAGTATTAGACCCAGACACGGCGCACAATTATCGTGGCGCTCCGAAGTCAAATTCCACGTTAATGTATTCACACTTAGAATGTATGTCTTCATTACTTGAAGATATACGTTACTTCGTGTGTTGCACATCTAAGTCATCATCATGCATAAGTGTTAGGATGTGTGCCTGATCACAGGACATTTGAGGATTCCAAGATATTTAGCTCACATCGTAACTTGCAAAATCTCTTCTCATCCAAGGGCGTGGTGAAGATATCTGCCAATTGCTCTACAGTGTTGACGTGTATGATATCAATGTCTTCCTTTGCAACATGATCTCTAAGAAAATGATGACGAATTTCAATGTGCTTTGTCTTCGAGTGCTGAACTGGGTTGTTGGCGATCTTGATGGCGATTTCGTTGTCGCAGTAGAGTGGCACTTGCTTCAGATGAATGCCATAATCCTTGAGGGTTTCCTTCATCCATAGAAGCTGAGCGCAACATGATCCAGCAGCAATGTATTCAGATTCAGCAGTGGAGAGAGATACACAGTTCTGCTTCTTTGAAGACCATCAGACAAGTGATCGGCCCAAAAAGTGACATGTGCCTGATGTGGACTTCCGATCAACCTTGTCACCAGCGTAATCAGCATCCGAAAATCCAACCAGATCAAACTCTGAGCCCTTTGGATACCATAACCCTAGAGTTGGGGTGTGAGCCAAATATCGAAGAATTCGCTTCACAGCTAAGTGATGCGACTCCTTTGGTGCCGCTTGGAACCGAGCACACATGCAAACACTAAGCATAATATCTGGCCTAGATGCACATAAATAAAGCAAAGAACCAATCATGGAGCGGTATACCTTTTGATCGAACTCTTTACCATTGTCGTCAGGACCCAGATGATGTTTGGCTGGCATTGGTGTTGTGAAGCCTTTGCAGTCTTGCATACCGAACTTCTTCAGGCAATCTTTGAGATATTTCTCTTGAGATATGAAGATGCCATTGCGTTGTTGCCGTATCTGAAGACCGAGGAAGAATTTCAGCTCTCCCATCATAGACATCTGATATTGCTCTTGCATCATATATCCGAACTCCTCACTGTACTTCTGATTAGTGCAGCCAAAGATAATGTCATCCACATATATTTGGCACACAAACAGTTCACCATCATATGTCTTCGTGAAGAGAGTGGGATCTAGGGAACCAGGTATGAAGCCTTTGCTCTTCAGGAAGTATTTGAGTGTATCATACCAGGCCCGAGGGGCTTGTTTGAGGCCATATAGTGCCTTATTGAGCTTGTAAACCATGTCAAGATGTTTTGGATCTTCAAACCCAGGTGGTTGTGCAACATACACTTCTTCTTCAATTTTGCCATTGAGGAAGGGACTTTTTACATCCATTTGATACAGAATGATGTTGTGATGATTTGCATAGGCCAGCAGTATACGGATGACTTCAAGTCTGGCAACAAGAGCAAATGTTTCATCGAAGTCAATGCCTTCCACTTGAGTATATCCTTGAGCAACGAGACGAGCCTTGTTTCTGACGACTTGGCCATGCTCATCTTGCTTGTTGCGGTATATCCATTTGGTGCCTATTATGTTATGCTTCCGTGGATCAGGACGCTTAACCAACTCCCATACATTGTTCAGCTCAAACTGTTGAAGCTCTTCTTGCATAGCTTGAATCCATTCAGGTTCCATAAAGGCTTCATCAATTTTCTTGGGTTCAGTGATTGAAACGAATGCGAAGTGTCCGCAGAAACTTGCCAGTTGAGTTTCCCTTGAACGAGTCAGTGGACCAGGTGCATTGATGCTATCAATGATTCTGTCAATCTGCACTTCATTGGCAACATGAGGATGTAGGGGTCGAAGACTTTGCTCTTGCTGATCTACGTTGTCATAGGGAGGAATGTCTTCAGGCTGAGCATTGTCTTCATGTGGATCAGGTGCTGAGATGATAAGTTCTTCTTCAGGTTGAGCTTCAGAAGGTATAATTTCTCCAGTTCCCATTAGCTTGATTGATTCACTGGCTGGAACTTCATCTAGCACATCTGGTAGTTGCTCTCTTTGTGACCCATTGGTCTCATCGAACCGCACATCCACTGGTTCAACCACTTTATAGTGAAAGATATTGAAGACTCTGTAGGAGTGTGAATCCTTTCCATATCCAAGCATGAAGCCCTCATGTGCTTTTGGAGCAAATTTTGAGGTGTGGTGAGGGTCCTGGATCCAGCATCTTGATCCAAATACTCTGAAGTAACTGACATTTGGCTTCTTGCCAGTCAGAAGTTCATAAGATGTCTTGTTCAGCAGCTTGTGAAGATATACACGGTTGATAGTATGGCATGCAGTGTCAATGGCTTCAGTCCAGAATTTTCTTGGTGTCTTGTACTCATCTAACATTGTTCTGGCCATCTCAATGAGTGTTCTGTTCTTGCGTTCGACGATGCCATTCTGTTGTGGCGTGTATGGAGCTGAGAATTCATGAGTGATGCCCAATGTATCAAGATATGTGTCAAGGCCAGTGTTCTTGAATTCTGTGCCATTGTCACTTCTGATGTGCTTAATCTTGGCGCCATAATTGTTCATAGCCCGATTTGCGAAGCGTCTGAAGACATCCTGCACTTCAGTCTTGTAAAGGATTATGTGCACCCAAGTATATCTAGAGTAATCATCAACATTAACGAAGCCATAGAGGCAAGCAGTAGTGGAAAAAGTTGAGTAGTGAGTGGGACCGAAGAGATCCATGTGAAGCAGTTCGAAGGGTTGAGTAGTGGTCATGATTGTCTTCGAAGGATGTTTTGCCCTTGTCATCTTCCCAGCTTCACAGGCACCGCATAAGTGATCTTTCTTGAACTTGACGCCCTCGATGCCTATGACATGCTTCTTCTTTGCAAGGGTGTGGAGGTTCCTCATGCCAGCATGCCCAAGTCTTTGATGCCAAAGCCAGCATTCTGAAGCCTTTGCGATAAGACATACTGCAAGCTCTGGCCCTGCTGAGAAATCATCTTTCCAATACCCTTCAAACACTAGAGACTTGTCAGATTCCATTAGTACCAGGCAACGATATTTTCCAAAGATTACAATCATGTTCAAATCGCAAAGCATTGAGACAGACATTAAGTTGAAGCCAAGGGATCCAACAAACATGACTTTATCCATGTGTTGATCCTTTGAGATTGCAACTCTACCTAAACCCAGTACCTTACTTTTACCAGTGTCAGCAAATGTGATGTGGCTCTTGTTAGATGGACGTAAGGTTGAGTCCATAAAGAGACTTCTTTTGCCAGTCATGTGATTTGTACACCCACTGTCAATAATCCATTCTGAAGACTCTGAAGTCGCTGGTGTCGTACCCTACAGTGCAGTTAGGGGGATAGGCTTCACCAAGACTATTGTGAAGCAAAAACATTTGACGAACCAGTGGGTTATGAAAACTTAAATCCAGGTTAGGGTAAGTAGGGAGAGTAGCATGCGATTCAGGTATGAAATACATAGTGATGCCATTCGGGCATTTGATCTTGCGCCCCACAAGATTTTTAAGGTCCCCAGCAATAGCGTCAGAAGATTTTGGTTTTCTGCTGGAGACCTTTCCCTGCAAAAGAGAGTTAAGCTTTCTTAACCACCCACATCTTCAAGGGTGGCTTAGAAGCAATAAGTCTAAGTGCAGCATCTGAGAATTTTGGCTTTGGAGCCCTAGCAAACAATCTAGCAGGTGGGCAATAGTACTCATAAGAATAGGCAGAATAGTTCTTGGTCATATGAGAATGACGGTTTGAAGAACCGCTCTCATATGCCCGAGCATGGTTTCCCTGCAAAACATTTGTGTTAGTGCGACTCAAGAGAGTCCTCTGCCTGTATGAAGCCTTTGGACCATATGAAGCCTTTGGTCTGAGGTTTGTCTTCTTCATGTGAGGTGTCTTGAAGACATTCACAGGAAGATTCGAAAGACACGTTTTTGGAACCCAGATCTTCTTCATAGGCGGTCCATTCCTGTAGTTAGTACCAATGTACCTGGCAAATACTTCAACATTCTGATTCTTAAACAGTTTATAGTTTGCATCAAAGGATTCATCAATGATAATAGGATTAGCACAAGTGAAGCCAGATAGATTGGATGGATCTGCTGAGTATTTCTTTGCAGCAACCCATGTGGTTTTGGGGTACTGCTCAGGTTTCCAGTAAGAGCCATCCGCATTAATTTTCCTTACGAACCCAACACCCTCTTTCCTAGGGTTTCGGTTCAGAATCCGCTTCTTGAGGACATCACATAATGTCTGATGTCCTTTGAGACTTTTGTACATCCCTGTTTCAAGCAATGTCTTCAACCTAGCATTCTCATCAGTAATAGCAGTGGTATCCTCAGCAGAGGGGTTAGTTACCACTTCAACAGTTGAAGATATTGCAACAGCAGTAGCAGTGGAACATTTAGCAACAGAAGTAGCATTATCACGCTCAATGCATTTAAGGCATGGTGGTTCAAATCCTTCCTGAGCAGAATTGATCTGTTCGGCTCGAAGTGACTCGTTTTCCTTTTGAAGATCTTCATGATCCGCTCTCAACTTCTCAAGATCTTGCTTCTTTTGAAGATAATCATAGGAAAGCTTTTCATGAGTAGTTGAGAGAGTCTCAAGACGATCTTCGAGTTCCTGATACTTAACATGAAGATTTTTTATGTCTTCAATTAAGGATTCAGAACGAGTCATTTCAGCACCCAACAGATCATCGCTTCTGTCTAACAGTTTTTGAATATGTTCCATGGCCTTTTGTTGTTCAGTTGCAATTTTAGCAAGTGTTTTGTAGCTGGGTTTTGAATCACAATCAGAGTCATCGTCACTGGATGTTTGATAGTGAGTAGTGCGTGTGTTTACCTTGGCACCACGTGCCATGAAGCAGTAGGTAGGAGTAGAGTCGTCCTTGTCATTTGCATCGGTGTTGGTGATGGAGTCATTGTCTTCAGTGTTGAAGATGGACTTGGCGACGTAGGCTGTAGCCAGACTCGCAATGCCTGAATCAGACTCCTCCTCAGACTCCACCCCTGCCTCCTCAGAAGCGGACTCCTCCTCTGAATCCATTTCCTTGCCAACAAACGCACGAGCCTTGCCAGATGAACTCTTCTTGTGTGATGAAGACTTTGAGGAAGACTTGGACGAAGACTTTGAGTATTTCTTCGTCTTCTTATTGTCAGAGTCATATTCCTTGCTCTTCTTCTTCTTTCTGTTCTCATTGTCCCACTGTGGACACTCAGAGATGAAGTGTCCAGTTTTCTTGCACTTGTGACATGTTTTCTTCTTGTAGTCATGAGCAGAAGCTTCATCATTCCTTGAGCTTGATCGTGAAGACTTTCTGAAGCCTTTCTTCTTGGTGAATTTCTGGAACTTCTTCACTAGCATTGCAAGTTCCCTTCCAATGTCTTCAGGATCATCAGAACTGCTGTCAGATTCTTCTTCAGATGAGGACACAGCTTTTTCCTTCAAGGCACGAGTTCGCCCATAGTTTGGACCGTAGATATCTCTTTTCTCAGAAAGCTGAAACTCATGTGTGTTGAGCCTCTCAAGTATGTCAGACGGATCGAGTGTCTTGAAGTCTGGACGTTCTTGAATCATCAGGGCTAGGATGTCAAATGAACTGTCAAGTGATCTCAGCAGCGTCTTGACGATTTCATGTTTGGTGATCTCAGTGGCGCCGAGGGCTTGAAGCTCATTTGTGATGTCAGTGAGCCGGTCAAATGTGTGCTGGACATTCTCATTGTCATTTCGCTTGAAGCGGTTGAAGAGATTGCGAAGAACACTGATTCTCTGATCTCTCTGGGTTGAGATGCCTTCATTGACCTTGGAGAGCCAGTCCCAAACCAGCTTGGATGTCTTCAAGGCACTCACACGGCCGTACTGTCCCTTGGTCAGATGACCACAGATAATATTCTTGGCAGTGGAGTCCAGTTGAGTGAACTTCTTGACATCAGCAGCAGTGACACCTTCTCCAGCCTTGGGAACGCCATTTTCGACGACATACCATAGGTCGACGTCAATGGCTTCAAGATGCATGCGCATCTTATTCTTCCAGTAGGGATATTCAGTTCCATCGAAGACGGGGCACGCATCGGAGACTTTAATTTTCCCTGCAGTCGGCATAGCTAAAACTCCAGGTGGTTAAACCGAATCACACAGAACAAGGGAGCACCTTGCTCTGATACCAATTGAAAGTGCGTTATATCGACTAGAGGGGGGGGGGTGAATAGGCGATTTTTATGAAAGTCTTCAAAACGTGGAAGTTATGAAGACAAACAGAGTGGACAAGCCTATCACTATGCAGCGGAAGTTAGATTACACAACGCAAGCCGTAGTCAAGTATACAATATAGTGAAAGCACAGTGACAAACAGCTTCAGTGTAATGAGGATCAGGTTGGAAGAAGTTATGAAGCCAAACAGATCATACAGTCAAGTTGTGAAGACAGAAGATAAAGCAAGCATGCAATAGCTTCACAATGTGTACTGGTAAGTAAAGGGAGGTGAAGATGAAACCAGTGACACGTTGAAGACAATGATATGTTGGACCAGTTCCAGTTGCTGTAACAACTGTACGTCTGGTTGGAGCGGCTAGGTATTTAAACCAAAGGACACACAGTCCCGGACACCCAGTCCTGAACACGCAGCTCAGGACACCCAGTCCTCACCGTTTTCTCCTTGAGCTAAGGTCACACAGACCTCGCCCAATCACTCTGGTAAGTCTTCAAGGTAGACTCCCAAACCTTGACAGACTTCGTTCACCGGCAATCCACAATTTCTCTTGGATGCTCAGAACGCGACGCCTAACCGTCTGGAGGATGCACAGTCCTCAAGTGTAATAAGTCTTCAGATCACTCAGACAAGAAGACTTAAGTGATGCCCAATTACTCTGGCTCTGGGTGGTTAGGGCTTTTCTCCTCGCTAGGGATTTTCTCTCAAAGGCTTCGAGGTGGGTTGCTCTCAAACGACAAAAGCCGTTCACTGAAATCTGAGCAGCCAACCGTTTATGGTTGTAGGGGTGGACTATTTATAGCCACTTGGCAACCCTGACCTGATTTGTCCGAAATGACCCTGGGTCACTAAGGAACTGACACGTGTACTAACAGTCAGATTTTGAACTCTCACGGCAACTTTACTTGGGCTGCAAGTAAAGCTGACTTGTCAGACTCTAGACTAGATTTTCTCTCATTGTCTTCACTCGAAGACATAGGATTTGAATTAGGCATCACTTCAGTCATCCTGACTGGTTCTCTTGGACCCCACTTAACAGTACGGTGGTTCCTATGACACAACATGAATAAAGTAAAACTACAAAGGATCTAAGTCTCCGAGTTCCATAGGCTTCATGGGGAGTCTTCATATGTCATTGTCTTCGACATGAATGTCTTCATGAACCACCATTGTCTTCAATGTCTTCGTACATTTTTAGGGGTCATCTCTGGTAACTAAACCGAATCAATGAGGGACTTCTACCTGTGTTATCCTGCAATTCTCACAAACACATTAGTCCCTCAACTAGGTTTGTCGTCAATACACCAAAACCAACTAGGGGTGGCACTAGATGCACTTACAGGATCATTAGTAGGCACCTTGATCGGGGGGGGGGGGGGGGGACGATTGGTTCGCTTGTTCGCCGAGTTGGGGAATTTTTTTCCCAGCTCGTTGTTCTTTTATCCTTTGATCACTGACAGTACTTCCCGACCGCGCCGCTTCGACAAATTTCTTTGCAATAATGCGATCATAGTTGCCTTTCGGCGGAGACTTTACTGGTTTTTTCAGGGTAGCCAGAGTGCGCTTCGCTTTCACCGGATCTACCTTCTCCTCCGGAGGTGTATGTTTCTTTGCTTTCACTCCTTCAAAGAAGTTCCTCACTTCGGCTCGCGCAATCTTGGTGTTCTCCTCCGGGGTCCTCTCGTATGGTAACTTCTCTGGAGTCTTTAGAGAAGGACCGAATCTGTATTGCCTCCCGCCTCTGGCTGTACTGCTAGACGCCGGCAGAGTAGACGGAGCGGCTGCAACTGTCTTCTTTCCTTGCTTACGAGAAGGAGGAGAAGGACTACGACGCGCCGGAGCAGTCGGAGCGGCGGCGGGTCTCTTCCGCCCTTGCTGACGAGGCGGAGAAGGAGGAGGCTGGCTGCTCGGGAGCACCGGCGCAGGCGGAGAAGGAGGCGGACTGCCGCCACGCGCCGGAGAAGGAGGCTGAGTGCCCTGATCACTCGCCGGAGGAGGAGGCGGAGTGCCCTGACTCGCCGGAGGAGGAGGAGGAGGCGGAGGTGTCCAGGTCAGAAGATTGATGAGCTCCTTCTGCCATAGGCATGGAGTCAATAGACAAGAACCCAGCCGAGTCTCCCATTCACCGGTAGGGTCATCAAGCTGGAGGTCCTCAAATCCCTCCGTTATTTCGTCCACCATCACCCTGGCATATCCTTCTGGAATCGGACTACAGTGAAAAGTTGCACCGGGTTTAGTAGGTCGAACAGAGCCGACAACCGCCTTGACTTTGAAGTTCTGCCATTGCGTCATAAGGTGGCAATGTTGAGACTCCGTGATAGCATCCACGGGGTAGCTAGAAGGAGCCGTCAAGACATGCTCTAGCTGAAGCAGCTCGGTGGAAGCCACACTGCTTCTCCACTGAGATGGCGGGGTAGCTTCGGGGGTAGTTTCGGGTCGCTTGCTGCGAGCTACTTCTCATTCCTCTAGCGCTTGAACCCTTTCGTGCAACGTCTGAATTTGGGCATGCTCCACTTTTTTCCTCCTCTCCTGGCATTTGTAACCGTCTACGTTTGAAAAACCAGCCTTCCACGAAACGGAGCCTGGCGTGCCTCATGTTCGTCCAGGGTGCTCAGGATTCCCAAGGGCCATTGTGAGCTCGTCGTTCTCTCTGTCTGGAACGAACGTCCCTTGTTGTGCTGCATTGATATAGTGCTTTAGCTTCTTGACTGGTATGTTCATTTGCTTGTTCGTCCAAACGCATTTCCCTGATACAGGGTCCAAGGTTCCGCCAGCCCCAAAGAACCAAGTTCGGCAACGGTCTGGCCAGTTCATTGTCTCTGGTTCGATCCCTTTATCAAGCAGATCATTCTCAGTCTTGGCCCACTTAGGCCGGGCTTTGAGGTAGCCATCTGACCCCGTGCGATGGTGAAGCTTCTTCTTTGCAGCATTTTTCTTGTTTGTCGCCGACATCTTCTTACTCTTTTCCGATGTCTTGTAGGCCACAAATGCGGGCCAGTGATATCTGATCTTCTCATATCCGTCGATGAATTCTGATGTCTCTTCTTTGTCAACAAACGTTTTCAGCTCATTCTTCCACCTCCTGAATAAGTCTGCCATCTTCTTAAGAGCATGAGACTTGATCAATTGCTCTTTAACTGGCTTCTCCGGATCCTCCTCTGGCGGTAGGGTGAAATTTGCCTTCAGCTCAGTCCAAATATTTTGTGTGGTGAAGATGGAGCCTAGCCAGACTATATGATTTTGTAGGTATAACTTTCTTTAGCCATGTTATTTTGAGAAGACATAATTGCTTTGTCAGTATACTTGAAGTATTATTATTTTTATGTCAATATTAAACTTTTGTCTTGAATCTTTCGGATCTGAATATTCATACTAAAAGTAAGAAGAATTACATTAAAATTATGCCAAGTAGCACTCCACATCAAAAATTCTGTTTTTATCATTTACCTACTCGAGGACGAGCAGAAATTAAGCTTGGGGATGCTTGATACGTATCCAATGTATCTATAATTTTTGATTGATCCATGCTATATTATTTACTGTTTTGGACATTATTGGGCTTTATTATCCACTTTTATATTATTTTTGAGACTAACCTATTAACCGGAGGCCCACCCCAGAATTGCTGTTTTTTGCCTGTTTTAGGTTTTCGAAGAAAAGGAATATCAAACGGAGTCCAAACGAAATGAAACCTTTGGGAACGTGGTTTTCTCAACAAACAAGACCAAGGAGACTTGGACCCTACGTCAAGACACAAAAGAGGAGGCCACGAGGTAGGGGGCGCGCCTACCCCCCTCCCCCCCAGGCGCGCCCTCCACCCTCGTGGGCCTCCTGTTGCTCCACCGACGTACTCCTTCCTCCTATATATATATATATATATATATATATATATATATATATATATATATATATATATATATATATATATATATACCTACGTACCCCCAAACGATCAGATACAGAGCCAAAAACCTAATTCCACCGCCGCAACTTTCTATATCCACGAGATCCCATCTTGGGGCCTGTTCCGGAGCTCCGTCGGAGGGGGCATCGATCACGGAGGGCTTCTGCATCATCACCATAGCCCCTCCGATGAAGTGTGAGTAGTTTACCTCAGACCTACGGGTCCATAGTTATTAGCTAGATGGCTTCTTCTCTCTTTTTGGATCTCAATACAATGTTCTCCCCCTCTCTTGTGGAGAACTATTCGATGTAATCTTCTTTTTGCGGTGTGTTTGTTGAGACCGATGAATTGTGGGTTTATGATCAAGTCTATCTATGAATAATATTTGAATCTTCTCTGAATTCTTTTATGTATGATTGGTTATCTTTGCAAGTCTCTTCGAATTATCAATTTGGTTTGGCCTACTAGATTGATCTTTCTTGCAATGGGAGAAGTTCTTAGCTTTGGGTTCAATCTTGCGGTGTCCTTTCCCAGTGACAGTAGGGGCAGCAAGGCACATATTGTATTGTTGCCATCGAGGATAACAAGATGGGGTTTTCATCATATTGCATAAGTTTATCCCTCTGCATCATGTCATCTTGCTTAAGGCGTTACTCTGTTTTTAACTTAATACTCTAGATGCATGCTGGATAGCGGTCGATGAGTGGAGTAATAGTAGTAGATGCACGCAGGAGTCGGTCTACTTGTCTCGTACGTGATGCCTATATACATGATCATACCTAGATATTCTCATAACTATGCTCAATTCTGTCAATTGCTCAACAGTAATTTGTTCACCCACCGTAGAATACTTATGCTCTCGAGAGAAGCCACTAGTGAAACCTATGGCCCCCGGGTCTATCTTCATCATATTAATCTCCTACTACTTAGTTATTTCCTTTGCTTTTTTACTTTGCCTTTATTTTACTTTGCATCTTTATCACAAAAATACCAAAAAATATTATCTTATCATATCTATCAGATCTCACTCTCGTAAGTGACCGTGTAGGGATTGACAACCCCTTATCGCATTGATTGCGAGGATTTATTTGTTTTGTGCAGGTACGAGGGACTCGCGCGTAGCCTCCTACTGGATTGATACCTTGGTTCTCAAAAACTAAGGGAAATACTTACGCCACTTTGCTGCATCATCCCTTCCTCTTCGGGGAAAACCAACGCAGTGCTGAAGAGGTAGCAAGGTGGGATCGCGCGAGACGGCGATTTTTTCCTTTGATCGATCATTGGTGTTACGAAAGCAAAACGAACACGACGTATAGACTTCCTCCAATGGTAAGGAATAGTAGACATAATAGAGATTTAATAATAGAGACATGCAGAAGATAAAAAAGATATTTACCAGCATATCAATCTTCTAAGTAATGTGACAAGATATCAATAATCTTCATCAATTCTATGTATGCTTTCTTGCTGTAGAACTTTGTCAAAGAGAAACATGTAAGAACTTGTTGCGAAGGGAAATATATAATGTAGCCACAAATATGCCCGTGTTTTGCATGGAATATAAAAAAAATCATCATGTGAAAATTATTCTAATTTAGGAAATCATAGTCGAGCATGTATTCGACTTCCATTTATATAGCGACCAATGGAGATTCACTTTTCTTCTTGGCAGTCCGTTTGCAATTGAAACGGACTAATCCGTAACCACACTAGTAGAAAAAGGGCCTTCAGTCCCGGTTCATAAGGGCCTTTAGTCCTGGTTCTGGAACCGGGACTAAAGGGTCGGTACTAATGCCTCTCCGTTTAGTCCCGGTTCTGGAGCTCCACCTTTAGTCCCGGTTGGTAACACCAACCGGGACTAAAAGAAATTTTATGATTTTTTTTTGAATTTTTTTTTTGAATTTTTTTTTGAATTTTCAAATTTCTGAATTTTTTTAACCTCTAGTCTGTAATCACCATCCCTCATCACTTCTCAATTTATCCTCTAATCACCCCTCATCATTCCAAATCATCTAACTTTCCGAACGCCACTTTGCTGCATCATCCCTTCCTCTTCGGGGAAAACCAACGCAGTGCTGAAGAGGTAGCAAGGTGGGATCGCGCGAGACGGTGATTTTTTTCCTTTGATCGATCATTGGTGTTACGAAAGCAAAACGAACACGACGTATAGACTTCCTCCAATGGTAAGGAATAGTAGACATAATAGAGATTTAATAATAGAGACATGCAGATGATAAAAAAGATATTTACCAGCATATCAATCTTCTAAGTAATGTGACAAGATATCAATAATCTTCATCAATTCTATGGATGCTTGCTTGCTGTAGAACTTTGTCAAAGAGAAACATGTAAGAACTTGTTGCGAAGGGAAATATATAATGTAGCCACAAATACGCCCGTGTTTTGCATGGAATATAAAAAAAATCATCATGTGAAAATTATTCTAATTTGGGAAATCATAGTCGAGCATGTATTCGACTTCCATTTATATAGCGACCAATGGAGATTCACTTTTCTTCTTGGCAGTCCGTTTGCAATTGAAACGGACTAATCCGTAACCACACTAGTAGAAAAAGGGCCTTCAGTCCCGGTTCATAAGGGCCTTTAGTCCTGGTTCTGGAACCGGGACTAAAAGGTCGGTACTAATGCCTCTCCGTTTAGTCCCGGTTCTAGAGCTCCACCTTTAGTCCCGGTTGGTAACACCAACCGGGACTAAAAGAGATTTTATGATTTTTTTTGAATTTTCAAATTTCTGAATTTTTTTAACCTCTAGCCTGTAATCACCATCCCTCATCACTTCTCAATTTATCCTCTAATCACCCCTCATCATTCCAAATCATCTAACTTCCCGAACGGTCACCCATCCTCCCACTCCCCCAGCCTGAGCACGCTTAACTTCCGGGTTCTATTCTCCCTCGCTCCAAGTCTGCACTTGTTGTTTTCCTGACAATACTAAGATGTCAATCCTATTAACCTTCAGGAATTTTGCTTGAGCATGAAGTGGCACATTTCATAGTTTTATTTTGAAACTATTGTTTTAAAAAACAATAATTATTTAGTAACACTAATATTTCTTGAATAATTAGTTTGACCATAGTTTGACCACAATTTGACCAGATTTGACCAAAATTGAAATAACTGAAATAATTATTTAGTAACACTAATATTCTAGAATAATTAGTTTGACCATTGTTTGACCATAGTTTGCCCACTGTTTGATTTTTTTTCACTCTAGATCTTAAAAGCCTCGTAACTTTTGTTCTATTAGGTTTTTGAGGATTTTGAAAATGTTTAACGGGGTTCCCCCAGTTAAATTCGGATGTAACTTTTCGAGTAGATGATTTTTCATATAAAAAACTTTTTCATCCGAGTTAGTATGCAAAAGTTATGCCCATTTTTACAAATTTCAGAGAGATTTTGCAAATAAAGTCAAAATTCACATTTGCAAATTTTCCCAACAACTAGACCACATATCACATGGAAAACTTATTTTCTTTTATTTTTTTTGACATTTCCATCATTTTTTTTATTTTTTTTAAAACTGAAAAGGCGATCCAGGGGGGGTAGAGTTTGAAAATGGGACCTTTAGTACCGGTTCGTGGCACGAACCGGGACTAAAGGTCTCAACCCCATTAGTCCCGGTTCGTGCCTCAAACCGGGAGTAAAGGTCTAATCTTTAGTCCCGGTTTGAGGCACGAACCGGGAGCAATGGTTGTGGGCCAAGAGCGAGGCCTATTGGTCCCGGTTCATCCCACCAACCGGGACCAAAAGGTCCAGATGAACCGGGACCAATGGCCCACGTGGCCCGGCCGGCCCCCTGGGCTCACGAACCGGGACCAATGCCCCCATTGGTCCCGGTTCTGGACTGAACCGGGACTAATGGGCTGACCCGGCCGGGACCAAAGCCCTGTTTTCTACTAGTGCCACACTTTCCATGAAATTGTAAATGTCACAGTCCGTTTGCAATTCTAATGTTTTCGGTTGGCCCTCCGGGCGAGGTCCCTGTGCAACACTTTCTTTTTTGTGTTAGATTGAATAGCAATATTTCCACATTATGCACTGGATCTCATCATCTGATGTGGTTCACCTCTGTTCTATATATACATCCAAAGAGAATAAAATGTTGAAAGTGGGTGCATCAGCTCTGTTTGTCATAGAAAATGCATGACGTACCGACATGCAGGCGGCGTCAGTATGTTTTGCTCATGCAATGGGAAACTATTTCCATTAAGGATAACTTATAGTTAATTTTGATTGAATTCCTATTGGAAGATAGGAGATTCGTATAAGAAAAGTGTCGGGACCCCGATCCTAGGTCACACCGATCTAGCATGTAACACATCATATCACTTTGTGGCCTCACGCACGGTATTTCCACGGGTGCCACCTTACCTGGCCCGGGACCGTTTGCGCCTTTTGGCTCACGTATATGATAGTGTCGCTAGCATCCATATGACAAAGAACCCGGGCCGACATGGCTAGTCGTGAACCCAAAGCGGCGCTAACCCATGGGGACAGGCATACATGAATCAACCTCGAGCATGTCGGTCAACAGCGTGTGAATCCGGGCTGTAGCACTGGGCTAACAGGACTCCGGTAACCCGGGCTGTAGCAGGCTAGGCAGGACTCCGGATGTCACCGCGTGACATTTCCCCGAAGGGACAGACATAGGAACGAAGCGAAACACATGCCGGCCAGTCAAGTGTCCTGAGCAGTAGTGCTGGGCTAGCAGGACTCCGGTGATCCGGGCTGTAGCGGACTACTATCGCTCAGAAGCACTAGACTACATTTCCCCATATGATAGGCTGCCAAGGATAAACAACTAGATAGTCGGATCCCACACATACCAAGCATTTCAATCATACACACAATACGCTCGATATGTGTGAATACAACATGGCATCACAACATAACTCTACAACTCAAGTATTAATTCATTAGGCTCCGAGGAGCGAGGTATTACAAACATGGTCTCATGACCCAACAATCATAGCATACAAATCAAACACATGCGGAAGCTTAACATGTCTGAGTACAGACATCTATAAATGAAAAAGGCTAAGAAGCCTGACTATCTACCAGATCCTGTCGAGGGCACAAGATCATAGCTGAGGTATCAAGCTAAACATCGAAGTCCACGCGGAACTACTAGCGAGACTGAAGTCTCTCTGCAAAACATAAATTAAGCAAACGTGAGTACAAAGGTACTCAGCAAGACTTACATCAGAACTAACTACATATGCATCGGTATCAACAAGGGGGGGTGGTGGAGTTTAACTGCAGCAAGCCAGCTTTGACTCGGTGGCTATTCTGAACTACGACTGCAAGCAACTCTTTTGAGGTGGCGCACACGAGTCCACATATTCACCAATCAATACACCACTATGGATCCGCTCTCGTCTCCCTACGAGAAGGCCATCCATAGCACTCACACTTATCTTGCGAGTTTTAGAGTATCCACTTTCACTTGTCTATGAATTGTTATAGGCAACCCAGAAGTCCTTTACCGCGGACACGGCTATTCGAATAGATCATTTATAACCCTGCAGGGGTGTACTTCGTCACACATGTTTCCACCACTTAGCGTCTGCACACGACATGTGCTTGGCAGACTTCAAGCGAAAGCCGACGTGGGTGTAGACCACGACCTGACTAACCACACAAGTCTCTAGTCCAGGTTTATCACCTATTCAGGTTCCATCTGCGAGGAGATCCGGCCGGAGTTTCGCTCACAGCCCCAAACGATGTGTGCAGGGTTCCCGAGACACCAAACGGGCGCCCGGTACACCGTGCCACAGTGTATCTACCGCATCATAGCCCACCCCTAGGGTCAGCGCTACGCACGGCCGCCAACACATATCCTATAAACACCAGAAACTAATTGCAACTCCTGGACAGAGGACGAGAGGGGTTAGTAAGTCGAGCGGGGTCATATTTCAGGGCCCAACGTGTGGTAGTAGCTGTTTCATGGATCACAAACACAGAACTCAGTTCCTGAGGACGGTTTCAATGAGACAACCCACCATGTACTCCTACATGGCCTCTCACCGCTACCTTTACCAAATCGTGTTCACACACTTAGCTCTCAACAGTAGGACATGTTTACACACCTCCGATCCATCCCCGATGAATCGGAACTGACTCAACTCTAAGCAGTAGCAGGCATGGCAAACAAGCATGAATGAGTAGGCACATCAGGGCTCAAACAACTCCTACTCATGCTAGTGGGTTTCATCTATTTACTGTGGCAATGACAGGTCATGCAGAGGATAAGGGGTTCAACTACCGCGGCAAGTAACAGAGGAAACGTGTTGTCCTAATGCAGTAAAAGAGAGCAGGAGCGAGAGAGGGGGATTGTATCGGAATGAACAAGGGGTTTTTGCTTGCCTGGCACTTCTGAAGATATCATTGGGTCTTCATCAGTGTCAACGATCACATCGTCGGTACAACGTCTATCGAGAGGGGACAAATACCGGCAACAGGAGAAAGAAACACAATCAATGCAATGCACAATATGATGCATGATCATGACATGTCAATATGCTGTGGTTTGAGCTAATGCAACTAGCTATGATTTAAATGAAGTTGGTTTGAGTGCAAGATTCAAATTCCAACCCCATATATGACTATTTAAATGCCCTTTATTTGTTTTGTCCAAAACAGAGGACAAACATTGTTCAAACATGCATGAAAATGGTACAGATGGATTCCTTGAATTTTTCTGATAATTTTACATATATAATTTATCTTATTTGGAGTTACGGTTGAATTTCTATGATTTTTAGAAGTTTTGGGTATTTTCTGAAATTTCCTGATTTAAATTAAACCCAGAAAATAGTTTATTGCGTCAGCACTGCGTCACTATGACGTCAGCGGTCAATGGGCGCGGTCCAGGTCAACCCTGACCAGTGGGACCCACTGGTCAGTGGTTAGTTAACTAACTAGATTTAGTTAGTGGTAAACTAATACTAATCCTATTTTAGTTAGTGGCCTGGGGCCCACATGTCAGTGACTCAGGGGTGGTCAACCCCCTGGTCAGCCAGGTCAAACTCGCCGGCGGCTTGTCGCCGGCGACGACAGAAACGGCGGGGCGGCTCGGGAATCACCCACAGGCGACCATTTGCACAGCGGAGAGGCTCTACGTGACGAGGGGACTCGTCCGCGTCCAGTGGTGCTCACGGCAGCAGCCCTAGTGGCCTAAAACGACGGCGGCGGCAACTTGCGCGGCGGCCGGAGTTCGGGAGTTGAGCGGATCGGCGTTGTAGGGAACGGCAGGAGTCGCGGGTGGTCGCGGTCGACTCCTGGGAACGTGCTGAGCACGATGGCGCGCTCGGTTGCGAGCTTGCACGGCTGTGGTCACGGTGGCGGCATGGCCGGCGGAGCCAAGCTCTCGGGCTCGACGGAAACGGGTGCTACGATGAGCTAGTGGGCATGGGAGTAGGGGGGATCGGTAGAGGAGCTCACCGCGAGTCCAACGAGCGCGAGGGCGAGGTCGGGGACGTCCGGTAGCTCCCGAATCGACGGCGATGAGCTTCGGTGGCCGGCGGCGGAAACGGCGATGGTGACGATGAAGCAGCGCGTCCGAGGCCGGGAGAATCGTCGAGGAGGAAGAGGAAGTCGCGGTCGTTCTTCTGGAAGCGTTAGCGAGGCAAGGGGTGCACGATGGCCACGGTGGAGCTCGTCGGCGTTCTCGGGCTCGTGGTCGATTGTGAAAGAGAGAGAGCAGAGGAGGGGGAAATCGCCACGGGAGAGAGGAGAGGAGTGCAGGGGGTCGAGAGGGCTGCGTGGCGTTGTCCGGACGCGTCGAGGAGGAGCCAGCCAGGCAGGGAGGGAGGAGGTGGCCGGGCGCGTGCCGGTGCGCGGTGGCCACACGCCTCGCGTCCTTCTGGCGCGAGGTGGGAGACGGTGGCGGCTCTGGTGGGCTGGGCCTGGTAAGTGGGCCGCCAGGTGGGTTAGGTAGGTGGCCCAGTGGCCTTCTCTCTCTCTCTCTCTCTAATTTATCTAATTCTGTTCTGTTTTCTAATTTGCAGGTTTGTTTTGAATTTGGTTTTGAAGCCAAATCAATTTTGTTGCTTCTGGAAATATTTTTAGAAGCTAAAGGAATTAAACTAAAGCTCCACAAAAATATTTCAGAATTATTGGACCTATATTTATTTAATAGTAAATATAAATCCAATTCAAATAGCTATTGATTTAATTTAGATGCCCAGAATAAATATTTCTGTGAATCCAAAAATATTGGTTTGAATTTTACCTCTTGCCAATATTTTTATAGCTTAACAGGAACATTTTATTGGGTTATTTGAAGCAATTTTTAATGTTGATCATTTTTTTTGAAATGATGTCTGAGGCTTTCAGCTTTCCCCAATTCAACTTTCAGAATTTAGACATGATGCATGAGGCTTATGAAACTAATTGCAAACAAACTCTAGGGCTGTGACAAAAAGATGTTAATGCTTTTGAAACTAGCAAATATTTACAAAGTTAGTATCTTTCTTATCGATGTCATGGTCATGATCGTGGTCGTGGTCACAACGGGAGGCGTCGGGGTCTCCACACTGCCACCCCTCTCCTTCCGAATCTCCACCAAGTTCAGAGGTAGTGCGGTGGTGGCGGAACCATCACCGGCCTTCGGGTCCGTCAGGTTTTACGCCGGCCAACTTCGGCCCGGGCTTCGATTCCAATGGTTGCGCGATGGCCGATACCTCGCTCTCACTCGGAAGAACTGTGAAGGCCACCATTGACCATGCCCTACCCATTAGCATGGTCTCCATCGCTGGCATCACTTTCCCGTCCAGGCCGTAGCCAGCCGTCTGCCTCTCCCGTGACCCGCTCCACAACTGTGTGGCGGGTGCAGCCAGCCAACCAGTGATGGAGGGCAGAGCTAGCCACAGAGGCGAAAAAGGGGGAGGGCCAATGGCAGCCAGAGCATGACTGGTGGCGGCGTGTGTGTGAAGAGGGGACTCATACGGGGCGGCGGCGTGAGTGAAGCGGCGGTGTGGGGATGGAAGATTGGAAGGTGTTGATTGGAGAAAGGTTGCTCGAGGAATCGAGGGTGGAGTCGGCATGCATGTGTGAGCTTCCACCGTTGATTTTTTAACTCTCTTTTTGCACGCGGGTGGGATCGAGCGAGATGGTGATTTTTTTCCTTTAATCGATCATTAGTGTTATGAAGCGAAGCAAAATGAACACGATGTATATACTTCCTTCAATGGTAGGGAATAGTAGAGATAAGCGAGACATCCAGAAGATAAAAAAAGATCTTTATTAGAATATCATTCTTCTAAGCGATGTGACAAAATATCAATAATCTTCATCAATCTTATAGATGCTTGCTTGCTGTAGAACTTTGTCAAAGAGAAACATGTAAGAACTTGTTGCGAAAAGAAATATATAATGTAGCCACAAATATGCCCGTGTTTTGCATGGAATAACAAAAGAAAAATTCATCATGTGAAAACTATTCTAATTCGGAAATCACAGTCGAGCATGTATTTGACTTCCATTTATATAGCGACTGATGGAGATTCACTTTCCTTCTTAACCGCACTCTCCACGCAATTGTAAATGCCGCCGTCCTTTTGCAATTCTAATGTTTTCGGTTGGCCCTCTAGGTGAGGTCCCTATGCAACACATTCTTTTCCTTGTTAGATTGAATAGCACTATTTTCACATTATGCACTGGATCTCGTCACCTCCTGAGCTTCACCTCTGTTCTATATATCCAAAGATAATGAAATGTTGAAAGCGGGTACATCAGCTCTATTTGTCATACAAAATGAACGACATGCCGACGTGCCTGCGGCGTCATTATGTTTTGCTCAAGCAATGGGAAACTATTATCATTACATAGAAAGGATAACTTATAGTTAATTTTGATTGAATTGCTACTTGGAGACAGGAGATTCGTTGCACAACTTGGTAATATGGCACTAAGTTTGGCTCAATCTGCAGAACAAAATACCGATCCCTACGTAAACTAATATAAGATCTTTTAGATCACTAAAATAGTGATCTAAAAGATCTTATATTACTTTGCAGATGAAGTACTATTGTACATACCACCAAGATAATGTCAGCCATTATTGTATTGATTGATAGACCAATATATCTTGTTTAAGCAAATCATATTATTATGGACCCATCTTCTCAGAATAGTACAATCAATTTTAAACATTAATATCAATGCACCAATATTCACTACAACCTGCAAAACAAAATCACAATAGG
The DNA here is from genome assembly GCA_034509565.1 of Triticum monococcum. NCBI lineage: Eukaryota > Viridiplantae > Streptophyta > Magnoliopsida > Poales > Poaceae > Triticum > Triticum monococcum. The sequence goes on along the minus strand of CM067847.1, from coordinate 4,941,032 downwards.
AAAGAGATATAAGAGTAGTCCAAGTTATCGAGGGATTATCAATGAAAAAAACCTCTGCAATTTGAGATTGCCTAAACAATGTGATTTATAGCCCTCATCTGCAGATATATACATGCATCAGATATATGTGAAGCTAGTAAGCAAAATTAGATCTGAGGTATGGATGACTGAAGCACGAACTCTGCATTTTGTAATCAAAGCGAACGAAAGGAAGCCACGGGAAATTGGTAATACAAACTTATTATAAACAGATCTGGAGCATGTATGTTTGCACACAGACTATCTAAAATTATTATGCATCTTCTTGGAGAAGATTTTGCCATGCATAATCAGCATAAATTAAGCTACAAGATTGTATGTTGGCAACACACAGCCACATGTACCTTGGATCTTCTCCGAACTTTTCAAGCTAGCCCACCTACAGCTCAGGAATTAGGCTGGAAGCCGCCTACACGACGCAAACATCCTCTCTGCCACGACCACGGTCCACGGTCACCGTCTGCCTCCATCAAATTTGTCGCCAACGTCACGTCCCCGGCCTTGCTGACGCGATAAAGCGGTGCAGCCCGTGCACGCACGCACGCTGGGCACGATCTGCACCTCCTTCTTGCCAGCGATATTGGCAAACACAGTTAAATAAATCTCAGGCCCCTGTCACGTTTTCAGTTATCTCAGTTAGAACTTCGGTTTTTCGTCAGGTTAGGCTCGAACGCTTTCTTTCTGTTAGCTAGTTTAGCTCGCGGGTCTAACAGCCTGAGCGACTTTCACGCCTCGTCGGTATGCTCGTGGATCATGACGGCAAAAGCCAGGTGCGTGAAGCCCTGTTTCCGTTCTGTAAGTCCGAATAAATAGAAGAGAAATAGAACAGAAAAGCTCTGAAGTTTGTGAGCGAAAAATACATGTGTCTTCCTTCTTCCTCGAGCAATCTCTAGTTCGCGTGTGTTCGCTCGAAGGGCACTTCGGGTGCAGACAAACACGTCGGTGAACACATACACGTCGGTGTGCCGCATCTTGCTCCCCAGGAACTCGAAGTCGATTTCATCATGGTCGTCCCCCACAAACGATGTCTGAATTTGCAATCAATTGATGCACACACCGTTAGTATTATAGTCACATTGATTGCAGTAAAAGCTCATCAGTAATTTGAAATTGGAAACGACGATGCACACACCTAGTATGTGCTGACAGCGACGGTGCCGGCGGGCGGCGGAGTTCCCGGGACGAGCTTGATGTATGTATTGAAGAGACGCTACCATAGATGAATTGGCTCTTCGTCAGGAAACTTCGGTCCGGTCCTGTCCAGACCGGTCGCGGCGCTCGGTCAGGGCGCCCGGACCGTGTCCACCCTGAGGAGGCCGCCGACCGCGTTCCCAATGACATCCACAGCCTCTCCCCAGCTCTTGGTCACGACTCACGACGCGGACAACATTCACAACCATGGTGCCATCCTTCCACAACGACACAGCGGCCGTCCAAGCCGCCCTCCTTCGCTTCATCGGCCACATCCTCCCGGAGACGGTGCCATCCTCCGTCGGTGCCATGTACCTTGGTTCGCCTCTGCTGCGGACCGCGAGGAAGCGATGGGGTGACAGACGTTTAGGCACGAGGGCGCCCGCATCGACCTCCACCGGGAGGACGCGTTCGGGCGGGTCGACTTTCATGTTGGCCCCTGTGCTCTCCTGACGGCGACTGGCTTCGCCGCAGAATTCCTCAACCCTGTCGGTATCACTGCGACGTTCGCTCCCTTTGCCAAGGTGCTCAAGATCGACCTCCTCATCCTTGCTGGTCGGGAGCTAGCTACGGTCTGGGTGGTTGTCCGCCTTCGTAGCCCGCGCGACGTGCCCTGCGACGTCTGGCCTCTCGGCGGTCGCTGGGGTGCCCGCGTGGTCTCCGTTTGGCCAGTTCGGGTCTGGGACGCCGCCAACTCCTTTTCCCGCGATGGCGTCTACATCCCTTTCTTCCGCCCCCCTCCGCCGCTGTTTGCCCACAACCTCCCCGTGTTCCACGGTCTGCCTCTGGGCCGCGGGCGTGGGGGTGGTGCGGCGCCGTCTGCTGGCCGCGGTAGGGGACGCCGGCGCGGGCGGCAGTTCGCCTCCGTCCTTCGTGTCCTTGGAGCGCCGCCGCTCCCATGGCCCGCTCTTGAGCTTGGGGCGGGCTGCCTTGCCCCGTCCCCTCCCCGCGCCATCTCGCCTTTCTCGGGCTCGTCGCTCTTCTCTGACGCCGGGAGCTCGCACTCTGGTGTGACCCTGGTTGAGCTGGAGGGCGCGGAGGGCGGCAACGAGACCGTAGCTGTTGACGTGGGCGCCCCCCCCCCCCCCCCCCCCCCGAGCAATGTCGTAGCGCGCACCTGGCCGGGAAGGAGGCGCCGACCTAGGTTAGCATGGAGGCCAAAGCCATCAAGCTGCGCGCCCTCAAGGACGCGCTCTCCGGCTGCTCTCCTAGGCTCAAGTCGAAGGTTATGAAGGACAGGATCCTTGACGCCGTGATCACTTCCATGGGCATGAAGCCCGTGTCCGATCTTCGTGCTGCCGCATCCATTCCTGCTGCCCCGGTGTCTGCTGATGCCGATGTGTAGCCCGTCTCCGAGAACGAAACTGCGCGCTGGTGTGCGCGCCCCCCCCCCCCCCTCCGTGGTCTCCATCGCCCCCCCCCCCCCCCCACCCGTGTCTGGTGTGCTGTCTATGTTTCCTCTCGTGTGATCCTGTCCCCCCTCTCTCCGCGTTCGGGTGTCTTTTGTTGTAATGGATAGTGCCGCCTTCCGCTCAATCCGCGCGCTCTCCTGGAATGTCCAGGGTTTGGGCGATCGGGATAAGTATGATGTGGTTAAGAACTTGCTTTGTTCCTCTAATCCCAGCTTTGTTTGCATCCAAGAGTCTAAGGTTGCTCGTCTGGACGCTCGTAAAGCCGTGTCTTTCCTCCCCCAGCACCTCACGCAATTTGTCGCCAAAAACGCGGACGGGAGCCGTGGCGGCATGGTCACCGCGTGGGATCCTTCGTCTTTCGCGCTCGTCTCCTCCTTCGAGTCTAGATACTCCGTCTCCGTCGCTCTCACCTGCTCTTCCTCGGGGGTGACCGTTACTCTTACTAACGTTTATGCCCCCTCCGATCACTCTTTCACCGAAAATTTCGTTGAGGACATGCTCACGATCCCTCCTAGGGTTCTCGGGCCCTGGCTCATTGTGGGAGATTTTAATCTCATTCGCCATCCTAGCGAGAAGAGAGGGGGGAATTTTGATGCTGGTCGTGCCGCCCGTTTCCACTCCCTTGTGAATGACCTTGCTTTGCATGAGTTGCACCTTTCGGACCGCACCTTCACGTGGACCAATCGGCAGGATCCTCCCATCCTTGCCCGGCTTGATCGAGCGTTCTTTGACAATGCTTGGAATGACGTGTTCCCTAACTCCTCTCTCACCTCCCTCCCTCGCGCCACTTCTGGTCATGTGCCCCTCCTGGTCACGGCCTCGACGAAAAACCCGACCCCCTCGCGGTTTTTCTTTGAAATGGCCTGGCTCCAGGACCCGGCCTTCCTCCCTACTACTCTGCCATCCTGGTCTGCTTCGGTGCGTGCTATGAGTGTAGGTGGGATCCTCGCGGCTAGGAAGAAAGCATTCAGGTTTGCTGCCAAGGTTTGGAAAAAACAGCACCGGTTCATTCCCACTTTTGATAAAGATTGTCGTTTCATTATTGACCTATTTGACTTCCTGGAAGAAAACCGTGCTCTTTCCACAGATGAGAGTGCTCTCCGCCGCGATGCCCGCCTGGCTCTTGCCGCGTCCGTTCGCCGGCAGTGTGCGCATTGGCGGTAGTGTGGCAAACGTCGCGCGGTGTGCGAGGGGGACCAGAACACCAAGTTCTTCCACGCCTCTGCATCGCACCATCGACGTCGCAACCGCATCGCGGCCCTGGAAGTCAAAGGGGTGCCGGTGCTCGACCATGCAGGGAAGGCCGCGGCCCTGCGTGCTTTCTACATGACGCTGCTGGGCCGGTCCATCGAGCCCGTCTAGCACTTTGACCTGGCGGCCCTCTACGCTGGTGCCCCCTCTGCGGACGGGCCTGCTCTTGTGGCCCCTTTCGAGCGGGCCGAAATCAAGGCAGCGGTGCACGCCCTGGACCGCACCAGCGCCCCTGGCCCAGACGGGCTGGGTCCAGCGTTCTACCAGGCGGCCTGGGGCGTGGTGGTGCCAGATCTTCTTCGTCTCTTCGACGAGTTCCACGACGGCGTCGCCGCCCTTGACGGGATCAATCGTGCCTACATCGCTCTGCTGCCCAAAGGGAGCGGTGCGCTATCCCCTGCCTCCTTTCGCCCCGTCTCGCTCCAAAACGGCGACATCAAGATCCTGTGTCGAGGGCTTACCTCACGTCTTTAGCAGCAAATCCCTCTCCTGGTCGACGAAGATCAGTCCGGCTTTGTGCGCGGGGGAAGCATCTCTGAAAACTTCATCTATGCCACGGAAATGGTGCAGTGCTGCCATCGTCGCCGGGCCCCTATGATTGTCCTCAAACTTGACTTCGCCAAGGCGGTTGACTCCATCAACTGGGCGAGCTTGCACGCTGTGATGGAGGTCCGGGGGTTCCCGTTGCTCTGGTGCGACTGGATGGATGCCCTCTTCCACTCCTCGGCAGTCCTGTTGAACGGGGTGCCGGGGCGGTGGTTCCAGGTGCGCTGCGGCCTCAGGCAGGGGGACCCCATCTCCCCTACCTCTTCCTCATCATCGCCGATGTGCTCCAACGGCTGATCCGTCAAAATGATGTGCTACACAACCCTCTCCTTCCGAGCGCGCCTGCGGTGGTGTTGCAGTACGCCGATGACATGCTGATCATCCCGCGGGCGGCCGAGGACGGCGTGGTCCGCCTCCGGCAAATTCTCGACCAGTTCGCCGCCGCCACGAGGCTGATCATCAACTTCACCAAAAGTACCCTGGTGCCGGTGCATGTGGAGGAGGAGGCTTTGGCCCGCGTGGTGGCCGCTCTGGGCTGAGCCACGGGATCGTTCCCACAAACGTACCTCGGTCTCCCTCTCTCATGGGAGAAATCGCGCTTCGCGGATTTCCTTGCGCTGATTGCGAAGGTGGACAAGTATCTCACCGGTTGGGCGGCTCGCCTTCTCTCCCCCGCGGGGCGTCTGGTGCTCATTGACGCCATCCTGGACGCGCTTCCCACATATGTCATGGCTGCGTTGCTGCTGCCGCCTGCCGTGGGGCGCGCGTTGGACGGGCTGCGCCGCGCCTTCCTATGGAACGTCGCCGAACGGGCCTCGGGCGCTCGATGCCTTGTTGCTTGGGAGCGAGTGTGTCGGGCGAAGAGCGAAGGCGGGCTGGGAATCCGCGACCTGGCGACGCAAAACTCGTGCCTGCTACTCAAGATGCTACATCGCCTACACACGTCCCCGAACTCTAGGAGGGCAGCCTGGATATGGCGGGGGGCTGGTAGAAGCTCCCTCCTCGCTCGCGGCGAACTGGCCCTTGGTGAGCACCGGGCCGCGATCGTGAAATTGCTCCCGCTCTACCGCGCCATCTCCGTTGTCGACGTCGGGGACGGGAGCGCATGCTCTTTCTGGTGGGATAGCTGGCTGCCCTGCGGGGCTGTCGCGGTGGCGTACCTGACCCTCTTCTCCCACGCCCTGGACACAGAGACAATGGTTGGGCAGGTGCGTGCGCGCGGACTCGCCTGCTGCCTGGTGCCTCGGCTGACAAGGGTGGGTGAGCGCGAACTCTCGGTGGTCGATGCGCTCCTGGCCACGCTGCCTGCACGGGCTGGGGGTGATAAGAGAAAACTTCTGCACGCCGCCGCGCCCAAAAACGCCCTGTCGTCCAGCTCCGCATACAGGCTACTGCGGTTTGGCGGAGTGACCACTGGCTTCGCTTCCATGATCTGGGAGGCGCGCGCTCCGTCGCAGGTGAAGTTTTTCTACTGGCCGCTGGTGCAACGACGCATACACACGAGGGACGTCCTGCTTCGGAAACGCATTGTCGATGTAGAAGATGTCGGTTGTCCACTCTGCTCTACTGCTCTGGAAACTGCTGACCACATGCTCTTCTCTTGCCCGTTTGCGGTGGCGTTCTGGAGGCATGTCCAGGTCGTTGTCGATGGTGTTACGGTCTGCAAGCTCGGCGCTCTTGCTGCTGCGGTGGCGGCAGGTGTTGAGTCAGAGGTCGAGTTCGCCATGCTGTGCTGCTGGCAGCTTTGGAAACACCGGAACGCGGTTGTTTTTCAACGCTTGCTGCCGTCCCTTGCCCGCCTGCTAAGCTGCTGTAGGGAGGACGCGGTCCTCTGACGTGATCGGCTGACTGAAGATCGTCAATCGCACGCGGGGGGATGGGTGCGTGCGTTCTCGGCATTGCCTCCGTGATGCTTTTCCCTCTCCTGATGTAAAGTTGGTGTTTGTAACTATCTAGGATTTTGGCCCACTGTGATCAATATATTCAGGTGGGGGATCCTCTCCCCCACCCCCCTGGTGAAAATAAAAAAAACCATGGTGCCGGCGCCACTCTTCGCGCTCCAATGATGCAGGCACACACATCCACTGCCCCATCAGCGTTGCCCCCGGTCAACCGCCCTATATCTCGATTTCGATCTAGAGAAAGAAAAGGGTGAGAGATAAACGACCTTGTGGGATAGACTTATACGGCCACCTTCTGCTTGCCGCCGCCGTCGTCCCATTGCTGGCACTCCCCTGCCATTGCTGCTAGGAGGAGGGAAGGAAGAGTAGGACTGGGGCGGCGGTGGAATAGATCGTGTGTGTATTCTTTTTCTTAACAGATCGTGCATGGGGCTCTGTACGAAAGGGGAGGAGGAACGGGTGGGGTGGGCTGATTTTCGGGAGTTCGCTTTGGCATAAAAACGAAGGAAAGATAAAAATGGGAGGTGGGCTATCTTTGGAAACCATTCGATCGAGAGATCGGTATTTTTTTTGAGGACCGCCCTCAAGGCACTTTTATTAATTATTAGGCGGAATAAGGTCTGATTGCACAGCCGCAATCAGGTTCTCAGGAATTACATGATGATCAACAGAATGATCGGCTAAAACTAGAGCCCCCTAGCGCAAAGATGAGCAGGGTATTTGCACTTCTACGTACAAAATTCAGTTTGAGTTCCTGGAAGTATATGAGATATGACTTCATCTCATTAATCAACATCGATCCTGCAGATCTGTCCTCCTCCATATTTCCACATACTGGAGACTGTTTGGCAATCTGTCTCAATAATGATCCTCTGCATATTTTCTGCCACAGCCATTAACATTCCATCCCGGCATGCAGTTAGCTCCAGGATAAGTGGATCAGTCACTTCCTCATACTTTTCTTGTCTTGCCCATATGAACGCCCCTGACTGGTCCCATGCCACTGCTGCCACTCCTCCAATTCTTTCTTTCTTGCAAACAGCCACGTCCGTATTTATCTTTGCCCATCCTTCTTCCGGTGGCAGTCACCTCTCCACAATGAACGTTTTCGTCAGTGGAGCAGGTAGTGGTATGTCCAGAGACTTGATGAACTCATCAATAATCTCCATTGAGCGAATTGGTTGGTACTTGATCTCCTCATGTGCATACTTGTTTCTACTCATCCAAATAGCCCACATAACAGAGGTAGCTATAGCACTTCTCTCTTTACTCATGAACTGCACATCCAGGAGGTCTCTCGCCCAAGTTACAGGATGTAGCTTGGGTAGTATAAAACCAAAATGTTCTTCAGCTGCCTCCCAATATCTGCAGGCATGGTCACATTCAGTTAGAGCATGAAATAAAGACTCCATCTCACATCCACACATCGGGCAATAACTGTTTGTTCTTATATGCCTCCTGTTCAGCTCGCCGTGTGAGGGTAAGAAGTTCTTTAAAACTCTCTACCAAAATACTCTTATTTTTGGTTGAACACGTAACTTCCACAACACCTTCCACATTTCACTACCATCCGTCGAACTCGACGGCGCAGCCACCTCACTTGAATGCCTTTCCATCATCGCGTGGTAAGCTGATCGAACTGAAAACATGCCCGACCTTTCCCATGCCCATGCCCAGAAATCATCTGTCTCCCTTCTCGGTTGTGGTATACTCAGGATAGCTTGGGCATCTGATGATATAAACATCCTCTTGATCAAATCGATATCCCACTGTCCTGCGTCATCCATAAGGTCAGAGACCAAGTGAACTGGTTCACTTGACAGCCGACACACTGGTTTCATCGAACCAGTCCCTGGCAGCCATTTATCATGCCATATTTCTGTTGTTCTACCGTTTCCAATTCTCCTAATGAGCCCGTCTTTCAGAACATCTCTTCCTTTTATGCTCGCTTTCCATGTAGATGATGCACTCTTCGGGTAGTTTGCTTGTAGAATATCCCCATCACCATAGTATCTAGCTCGCAGCACTCTTGCACACAAACTTTGCAGCTTGTCCAACAGTCTCCACGCTTTCTTGGCAAGCATGGCATCATTAAAGGTTTGGAGGTCTCGAAACCCCATCCCTCCCTTACTCTTGGGGATCGACATTTTCTCCCAAGATTGCCAATGCATGCCTTGTTTGTCCCGGGATCCAGCCCACCAAAACTTTGCCATAATGGCTATTATTTTCTTGTACAACCCCTTAGTGAGTTTGAAACAACTCATAGAGAAGGTAGGTAGAGCTTGGATCACTAACTTTAACAAGACTTCCTTCGCTGCACTTGACATAAATTTTTGACACCACCATTGGACTCTCCCCCTTGTGCTTTCCACTCTATGCATAAAGTGTTGCTCGGTAATTCTACCTGCTGTCGTGGGGAGGCCAAGATATTTTTCTGACAGAGCCTCTCGGTGGATCCGCAAGTTATTCCTTACCCCTACTCTCATTGATGCCCCTGTGTTTGGGCTAAAATAAACTGAGCTCTTTGATTTGTTTACCCGCTGACCGGACCCTAACTCATAGGCCTCCAACACTTCATTAAGTCTCATTGCACTTCTTCCATCTGCCTTCATGAAAACCAAACAGTCATCCGCAAACAGCAAATGGGATATCCATGGCGCCGTTAGACTGACACGGACACCCCGATCAATCCACCCACCATCATAGTTCTTAAGCATACAAGATAAACCTTCTCCACAAAGTAAGAAAAGATATGGGGAGATGGGGTCCCCCTGCCGGAAACCCCTCGAAGGATGAAAAGGTGCAAGCAATGTACCATTCACCTTCACCTGGAAACCCACCGAGTTCACACACCGCATAATAAGAGAAATCCATTGTTCGGCAAAACCAAGTTGCTGCATAATCCCTTGAAGGTATGCCCATTCCACCCTGTCGTAAGCCTTCATCATATCCAGTTTCACCGCACACCACCCTTGTTTACCTCTCTTCCTCCTCATGGAATGAACATATTCATACACCGTCAATACATTGTCCGTAATGAGCCTACCCGGCACAAAAGCACTCCGTTCTTCAGATATAATCTCATCCAGAATGTCCCTCAACCTATTCGCAAGTACTTTAGAGCAGATCTTGTAAATTACATTACAAAGAGAGATAGGTCTGTACTGCGTGATATTCCTTGGGAACTTTATTTTCGGTATCAAACAGATCACTGTTTTATTAATAACCTCCGGCATTACGCCACCATTAAGGAATTCCAAAACTGCACTGGTCACCTCTTCCTTCAGAACTGGCCAATGGCACTGGAAAAAGCCTGCGTTGAATCCATCCACACCCGGCGCCTTTGAAGGTCTCATGGCAAAAAGCACGGCCTCTACTTCATCTGCTCTGAACGTCCTTAACAATCGGTCATTCATTTGCTGATTTACTTTCTCTGGAACATGGTGTAGAACCGCATCAATATCAAGCTCTTGCTAAGCAGTATATAGGTCAGTGTAGAAGCTTTGTACTTGAGCATGTATCTCTTCTACCGACTCACACACCCTCCCATCTGCTGTTTCCAGAGTATGAATTCTGTTCCGTCTTCTCCTCGCCGACGCTTGGGCCTGGAAATAGCCCGTGTTTCGATCTCCTTCTCGCAGCCAATCCACACGTGATCGCCGTCGCGCCATAATCTCCTCCTTATGGAGGAGATCGTTTAGCTGTCTAGCTAATTCCCGCTCCCTCCTGGAAGTTCCACGGTACAGAGCATTAGACCGCTCGCATTCAAATTCCTTTCTCACTTTACGCATTTTCCTCTTGATATCTCCAAACTTCTTGTTCTTCCAGTCACTAAGATGGCCTTGCATATGCATTAATGTATTATTTAGTCCTGCTAATCCACCCTGGACAACTCTCTGCTCCCAGCCTTCCATGAAAGCCGCATCATATGATTCTTCTTTATGCCATGCGTCTTCGTACCTAAACGGCTTTGGCCTACTGTTGTCACATTGCACCAATCTCCTTATCTTTGCTGCAACCACACAATGGTTTGACCTAGGCGAAGGAATGTGCTTGACCGTCATCGCCTCGTACATATGCATGAAAGCTGGATCAGCCAAAAAGCGATCCAGCCTAACTTTCACGTTGTCCATTCCCTATTGCATGTTATCCCACGTATACGGGACACCTGAGTACCCCAAGTCCTGGAACTGACAAAAATCAACCACTGACCGGAAACCTTCCATCTGCCATTCAGTTCTATCATTTGCACCAAAACATTCTGAGTTATCGAGGATTTCATTAAAATCACCCGCACAAAGCCACAGTAAGTCACACTGACCCGTAACCAACGAAGCAGATCCCAACTCATAGTTCTCTCACTCCTTTTAGCTTTGGCATAAAAGCCAGTAAAATGCCATGTCTTCCGATCCCCTCCAATGTTTTCAACTTTCACATCTATATGTTGCGAGGAAACATTGTTTACCGTCACATCAACTTCATGGGACCAAAACAACGCCAAACCGCCACTTAAGCCTACACTGCTTACGGGCACACAACCGGAAAAACCCAATCTGGTAGTTAATTCACCCACTCTCTTACCGTCGATCTTCGTTTCACTCACAAAGACCAACGCGGGGTCTTCCAGCCTCACAATATTGCGAAGCTCTCGAACTGTCTCCGGGTTCCCAAGCCCGCGTCAGTTCCAAATTAAGCAACTCATTGTTCCCGGCGGGGCTGACTTGTAGCCTCCTCCTCCTTGTTCTTTCCAACCTCCATTGCCTTTCTTTTCTTCTCCCTTGAGTCACTAGACAACTCATCCCCACTGTACCTTTTTTATCCAATGTTTCCTGATCAACAAGCATTAAAATCTTTCCTGTATTACCCTCCGCCCGCGTGTTGCGATCATCCATATTTACTCTTCTGTAAACTTGTCCATTACCCCGGCCTCTGTTTTTGAAAACTGCAGTACCACGGCCTATGTTTCCACCTCCTCGAGTATTAAACTGGTACACAACATCTTTTACTTTTCCCTTTACAGTTTTGTCCGGAGAAGTGACTTCTCCCCCTGTCTCCACTTCTTCTTCCTCATCCCATTCCTCTCTTACTTTCACAGCTCCAAAATACTGACCATAATTCCTCGGTTGCGCACTCCCCCAGCTACGCTTCTGATTAGGCATCTGGAGTGCTTCACTATAGGGAAGACGCCCGAGTTCGTCTCTCGCTGCGGGTCTTGGGCAGTACAAGTCTGAGTGGCCCAGCACACCGCACGAGAAGCAAAAGTATGGCAGATTTTCATACTGTATCTCATAGAAGATTGTTTCTTTTGTTTTTGCCGATTCTAGCTGCACCCACATCATGAGGGGTTCATGAACTCTAATCCATATCCTTGCTCTTAGTGCTTCCCCCCCATGCAAAACCCCTTGCATCAACATCCACTTTCACCACATCGCCCATCAAACTTGCAATCTTACTTGGCCACGGCGTACACCGGAGATTGAATGGCAGCTTAATAACTCTAGCCCACATTTGCAACTTGTCAAACTTCCAATCATCCGGTCCTGATCTGAAGTCAAAAATCTCTAACACTACAGCATGCTTGCCAATTGCCCATGGTCCTCCTTCCCAGATAAGATCTCTGTCGCGCTTTGTGTCCAGATTGGCAACAAACATGTTTTCTCCTACAGAGCTGAAAGACAAACCTTTCGGGTTTCCCCATGCCGGACGCAGGGCATCCTCGATCGTGCTGACATGGAATCCCCTCCTAAACAGAACCTTTCCAATGAGTGCCCACTGCGGCACCTGTATCTCCTCAGCATCTTCATCAAACACCAATTTCGCACTCTCTCTTTCCGTCAGATTCATCTTTTCCATGATCCGCTCTACCCCTTCTCGCTCCTTCCCCATGTTACTTGAACTTGCCATCTCCGCCAAACCCCAAAACCCTAACACCCCCTCCCTCAAGCGTTCCAAGGACGGGCGAGACCGCAAAGGGTCTCCCTTAATCGCCCCGAGAACAGCTACAAAGGGAGAAGAGGATCAAGGCTATCGAAGGAGAGTTTGCGGGTTGAACCTCAGCCTAGACGCCATGGAGATGCAAGATCGCCCGTGCGCCGCCACTGGCCACTCGAAACCCTCGAAAAACGTTTCGGGGCTTTCTTCGCAAGACAAATCTAAATGGCCCCCATCGAGAGATCGGTCATTCGGTGGAAAGAAACAAACCAAACGAAACAAACAATTGAGCAATTTAAGGTAAGGTTAATTAATTTAGATTTGATTTTTAGAGATTGATTGTGATTGATTCTTTCACACAAAAACATTACTAAATAATTTGCGCCAGCATCGAAAGTTCTGATCCGTTCAGTTTTTTTTATTGTGTGAGAGGGTGACGTGAAACTAAACCGGTGGGGTGAGGGAGGGGACGAAAAAAACCAGTTGAAAGAAACCAGACGAAAGTGGTGGGACAAAAAAACCTGGACGCAATCCTACCAACTGCTCCATTAGGAGTAGAGATAATTTGCGCCAACATGGAAAGTTCTGATCCGTTTATTTTTTTTCGTTGTGTGAGAGGGTGATGCGAAACTAAATCCGTGGGGTGAGGGAGGGGACGAAAAAAACTAGTTGAAAAAAACGGACAAAAGTAGTGGGATGAAAAAAAATCTGGACGCAGTCCTACCAACTGCTCCATTAGGAGTGGAGATTTGGATAATCTCTCAGGGTGGATCTTGAAAAGATATGAATGATCTCCGTCCAAACCGTGGGTACAACTTTTATCGAACACGGGTTTCTGTGGGATTCTATAGGAATCTATGAGATTGAGTATGGCTAGCATTCTTGTGGAGTTATTACAGTATCAAATCTCTCCTCATGTACTATTTATGATTTGGATATAATCTGATTAGATCATTAAAGATAGAAAGATTTTCCTCCATACCGTATGTACATATGACTATGGTCGAATACTCCCTCCGTTCCCTAATATAAGACATTTTAACTATTACAAAATATTGACTACATACATACTAAAATGAGTGGACATACATACTAATATGTGTCTAGATATACACGAATCAAGAAAAAGTTAAAAGGTCTTATATTAGGGAATGGAGGGAGAACCTTTTTCGACATATTTTTTAGGGAGCTTGGCTACCCAGATTTGATTTGGTTGATCTCTTGATGGGCTTGCGGCATTGAAGAGAACGCGTTATCAATATTCGGTCTTGTCAAATCTATGGGCATTATTGCCCGTGCCCAAATCCACTATAAATCCCTCCGCTTGGCTGAGCGGCCCAACACATTCTCGGTTTGAGCTGAAGCAAGAGTGGAACAAATTCTCTTTGTTCCAACTGTTGTTCGCCTGCCGTGATGGAGTCACACGCCATGCCTTACCGGACCAGCGGTGGGTTTAGGTGGCTCGCATGCGCCGCCGTCTTGGCCATCTCGGCCGTGGCCGCGCTCCTTGTCGCCCACACGCTCACCGTGGCCAGGGTGTCCAGTGACGGGCATGTCAGGGCCCGTGTCCTGGCAGAGACGGACAGTAGCACGGGGGAAGGCGGCGGCGGCAACAAGGACCGGTTCCCGTGGAGCAACGCCATGCTGCAGTGGCAGCGCACAGGGTTCCATTTCCAGCCGGACAAGCACTACATGAACGGTCGGTGACCAGTATTTCGGTTTATTTTTCTCAAGGTTTGATGTATCTATGGAGAACGAAGCTGACATGGCTGCTTTCTTGTTTGTCTGCTCACGGCCGGCGGCGTATGTACTCCGGCGACATGCATGCAGACCCCAACGGTTAGTACGTTCATCGATCATTTGCTCGCTGTCTATCTGTCTATCAGCTGTGGAACTATTAGCTAATTCTAACACAACATGCAGCTCCGATGTAGTACCGTGGATGGTACCACTTCTTCTACCAGTACAACCCGGGGGGTCAAACATGGGGCAACATCTCATGGGGCCACGCCGTGTCGCGGGACATGGTCAATTGGCGCAGCCTGCCCCTCGCCATGGTCCCCGAGCACTGGTACGAGAGCAACGGCGTCTTGACGGGCTCCGCCACCTTGCTCCCCAACGGCAAGGTCGTCGTGCTCTATACGGGCAACACGGACGACCTTGCCCAGGTTCAGTGCCTTGCCGAACCTGCGGACCCTAATGACCCCCTCCTCCGCACCTGGACGAAGTACCCGGGCAATCCCGTCCTCTTCCCACCCCCTGGGACCTATAAAAAAGACTTCCGCGACCCTATGACTGCATGGTTCGATAAGTCCGATAACACGTGGCGCACCATGATTGGGTCCAAGGACGACCATGGTCATGCTGGCATAGCCCTCATGTACAGGACGAAAGACTTCATCAACTTCGGGCTCATTCCGCACCCGGTCCACCGTGTTGAAGGCACTGGCATGTGGGAGTGTGTCGACTTATACCCCGTCGGTGACAGCAAGAATTCATCAGAGAAGGAGTTGTATGTCTTGAAGGCGAGCATGGACGATGAACGGCACGACTACTACGCGCTGGGGAGGTTCGATGCGGCGGCCAACAAGTGGACGCCCTTGGACCCGGAATTGGATGTGGGGATCGGCCTGAGGTACAACTGGGGAAAGTTATTTGCGTCCACATCCTTCTATGATCCTGCGAAGCGGCGCCGCGTGAGCTGGGGGTATGTCGGTGAGACCGACTCCAACCTTACCGACATCGCCAAGGGATGGGCAAACCTCCAGGTATCTTTATCGTACATTGATATGACTGTTTTCTTGTGTTTACCATCTATCAGTAGTTCTATTAGTTTGTTATGCGGTTTTTTTCCGATAAAGATCCATTCGTTATGCATGCTCAAATAGACATATCATGCATCACCTCTTGAAGATTGAGTATATCACTGCATGCATATATCAATCGATCAATCAGTACATGTTAATTGAATACCTTTCGCGTCTTCCAACAGGTTATCTTTTCGAGTCCGTGCTAACATGGCCAAATCAGGACATTTTCCTTCCTCCCTATCTGCGCCAGTATATGCCATTGTTACTTATCAATCGATCAATCATTTTGGTCGTTTTTTTCTCAAAATATTATTGGCGTCAATGTGCATTCATACTTGAGGACATACTTGCTCGAAGAACTAACTAATGACTGGTGCATGATGAGCGTGTAGGCGATTCCAAGGACAGTGGCGCTGGATGAAAAGACCCGGACGAACCTACTCCAATGGCCGGTGGAGGAGATCGACACCCTCCGCCATAACACAACCAATTTCGGTAGCATCACCGTCGGGGCCGGCTCTGTCATCCCCCTCTGCCTGCACCAAGCTGCTCAACTCGACGTCGAGGCCTCCTTCCGGCTCAATGCTTCCGCTGTCGCTGCCCTGAACGAGGCCAACGTCAGCTACAACTGCAGTACCAGCGGCGGTGCTGCCAACCGTGGCGTGCTCGGACCCTTTGGCCTCCTAATCCATGCCACCAAGAGCCGCAGTGAACAAACAGCGGTGTACTTCTACGTGTCCAGGGGCCTCGATGGGGGCCTCCGGACCCACTACTGTCAAGACGAGTCACGGTCGTCTCGGGCCAAGGAGCCGGTGAAGCGGGTAGTCGGAAGCACCGTGCCGGTGCTCCATGGTGAGGCATTATCTGCTAGGGTGCTTGTGGATCATTCGATAGTGGAGAGCTTTGTGATGGGAGGGAGGTTGACTGCAACGTCGCGGGTGTACCCGACGGAGGCAATTAACGCGGCGGGTGGGGTATATGTTTTCAACAATGCCACTGGCTCCACAGTTACCGTCAAGAAGCTCGTGGTGCACGAGATGGCCTCATCGCCATTAAAGCCATATGTTGAAGGACGAGACTAAATTCTGAACTTTTTACTTTTTGAGTTTAGTGTCAAATTTGTTCCAGTTCCATCAGATAGATCTAGTTAGCAGATTATGATAGAGTTTTCATTCTCTTGAGTTTAATGTCAAATTTGTTATACACACATTCGTGGTAATGTAATGGATCATTTGTATTGATATTATAGTACTTTGTGACATTTCCCAACAAGTATGCGAAACAATAAATACAACACCCAAACACGCAATGCGGGCACACATACACTAGATTCCTTGTTGTGTCCAATATGTTTGTCAAATAATTTTTCTTTGGATATTTGGTATCATCGGAGTGCTATTTAATTGGAGTATTCATAACCTCTCGATTACCAACATTGTGGAGTAGTAGTTTTTTAACCTAAGTGCTATTTTCTATTACTAGGATAATCCCTGGGCTAACAAATTGCGATGTACTGTTTAAATGTATTCTTATTTTTTTTGTTTAGATGATCTCCCAGCTCAACATATTGTGGAGCACTATATATAGAGACCTTTCGTGCCATCCCGCCGAAGCAAGATCCAAGCGCCACATTCTCTGTTTGAATTCTCCGCCATCATGGAGTCATGTGCCACCCCAGCGGAACAGCGGACCAGAGGCGGCGTGCGTGTGCCGCCGTGCTCTCTACCTTGGGCATGGTCGTGCTCCTCATTGCCCATGTTCTCGGAGGAGCCAGGGTGGACCTGACCGGCGATATAGGCAGGCTGCTGTCACACCCAGGCTCCTGGCAGCGACGGAGAAGACATCATTGGCGGCAGGGTGGCGGGCGCCCGCAAGCAAAGGACGGCGGCATCATTGATGGCGACGACTTCCTGTGGAGCAACACAATGCTGCAGTGGCAGCGGACAGGGTTCCATTTGGAGCCGGCCAAGAACTACATGTATGGACGGTGACCAATACCTCCATGTTCAATCGATTAATATTTGAGCCCCGCTTCAGTACATCCGCTCACAAAGCGTATAAAGGGCAATATAAACCTTTCATAAATTATATGGTAGTCTGTCATATATGTATTAATACATGCACGTAATAGTCTAGTTTTCGCTAAAGGTGGCGAGCAAACGGGCCGGCTCAATTCGAAAGAGCTGAGTGAATGCCGGAATTTCCCGAAAAATATAAAAGCAGTTGAGATGGGAGTTGAACTCACAACCTCGTCATGCATGCAACCGATGCTAACTAGACGACCTAGTGACTTAGGACAGCTTAAAGGCAGCGCTAATGTTTAAAGTACTAATTAAAGCGGCAGATCCTTTTTTAATACTTTTCAATATTTTTTGCAAAACAATGTGAACAAAATTTCTTGAAAATGCGAACAATGTTTCTATGCTGTAAACAAATTTCGAATATTATTTTCTTAAATGTGATTTTTAAAGTGAATTTAATATACAGACTGAACATTTTCTCAGCATATGGTGAATTTTATTCAAATACAAACTACTCCCTCTGTCCCATAATATGAGAATGTTTTTATCACTATACTAGTGTCAAAAACGTTCTTAAATATATGCTAATATATTTTGAAATGCACGCTGAATTAAATTTCTATACAGGATGAAAACTTTTTATACAAAGTGAACATTTTCCCAATGTACGGTGAATATTTTCTTCAATACGATGAAATATTTTTAACATGACTATCTTTGGAAAATGAACAAATTGGAACTTTGAACTTTCAATGGAATTTGGTGTTCTATACTTATTTTGAAACATGAATACATTTGAAAAACATGAACAATTTTTGAATATATGAGGAAATAAAAAGGAAATTCATAATTTTTTTAAAATTTTTTGAATTTATGGAAAACAAAAAGGAACCAAAAAAGAAACATTTCAAAAATATTTTGAAAATTTTGAAATTACGGAAAACAAAAAGGAGACGGAAATAACAAGCAAAAAAAGAAGGGAAAAGAAAAGGAACTAAAATTAAAAACATGAAGAAAACCGGAAAAAAGCTCAGGGAACCTTCTAAAATGTTCCCAAAATCGATTGCTCGTTCAAAGTGTGCTGACTCGTATCATGTCGATCGCTCGCTTCACTTTGTATTTTTCTGGAGTTTTCTCAGTCAAAAAAGGCCGATAAATGGTCGGATGTGTTGCAACTTGCATACAGTTTTGAAAAAATTTCAAACCTCGCATGGATTCCTAACATGGGCATGCCCACCTAGCTGCAAAATTTGTGGTCAATCCTGAGATTTCCAAAAAAATTTATGTTCAACGGCGAGTGTTCGAGTGGGCGGGAAGGGTCTGTTTGGGAGCACCTCGATTCTCGACATCCCTTAAATGACCCCAATTCTTTTTCCTAGCCATGTAATACCAATTAAAGGTACCATGGAAAATTCATTGGGTTTTCAACAAGTTTTGTATTTTCTGAAGTTTTCTTCATAGAAAAAGGCCGATAAAATGGTTGGACATGCTGCAACTTGCATATGGTTTCGAAAGTTGTTCAAACCAGGCATGGATTCCTATCATGGGATGCCCACCTGCTCGTGGAAGTTGGGTTCATTTGAAGGATGTCCAAAAATGGACCATGTGTAACAGATGGTTTCCAGCTAGGGCGAGAGAAGCGCCCGTTTGAAAGTAAGTTGAAATACATCAAATGGCCTCAATTTTTTTCCACCAGCTTTCATGACCAATTCAAGGCATCATGTCAAGTTGTTTGGATTTTTGACAAGTTTTGCTTTTTCTGAAGTTTTCTCTGTGAAGAAGGACCGATAAATGGCCGGATGTGTCGTAACGTGCAAACGGTGTCAAAAGTCGTTCAAACCTGGCATGGGTGCCTCATATGTCTGTGCCAGGCTGCTGCAAGAAGCTGGAGTTATTTAGCATAGTCCAAAAAACCACCAGTTAGAAGGAGTGTGCTAGACTAGGCCAGACAGGTGCATCCGTGAGCATATAGTTTTTCCTAATTTAAATGCTTCGGTTATTTGCAATTTCAGTCATTATTAATCAAAATGAATGTTTTCTTATATCCTAACCATTTCTTGAAATTTGTCAACAATTTTGGAATTTTAAATTGTATGAAAATTTTATAAACTTGAACTCTTTTTTAAAATTTGTAAACAAATTCCCAACAATTGAGGTTGAACACAAATTACGAACCACATCATTTAAAAAAATATCAACTTTTAAAAAATGCAAATTTCTTAAATTTGTGAAAATAATAATTTCAAAACTAGAGTGTTCTTAAAGGTCTTCAGAAGAGGAAAAGAGTGTAAAATGAGTAGGTCTAGGGAGGGGTAGTGCCACAGTGCTAGCCTTTTTTAGCGGTACAATGCTCGCTAAATTAGCAAGTAAGCACGCAAGCTGAAGTTTCAAAAATAAATAAGCACACAAACTGCTTCATTGATTCCAGTCGTACCCAATGTCTTGCCGTAGACGTATCCTCCAGGTGCCCAGGTCGTTCCCTGTGGCCAGGCGACCCAAGCCTAGGCGCCAAGCGTGTCCCGCGTGCGCCAGCCTCTAGTGCAATGTGTAGTTTAGTACCACATCATTGGTTGATGGAGGGCAACAAAAGGATGGGTGATGAATGGTTCAAATCATATATGCGGTTATTTTCCACACAATGAAGCTATTTTCGGTTATTTTGGTTTAATAAAAGAAGGTCATCGATTTTGAAGAAAAATCACAAAATTAGAAAATGATTCCTCAATTAAAAAATCATCAATTTTGGAAAAACTAATTCTTTGATTTGAGAAAAAGTTTATGAATTTGAGAAAAAGTTCACATCTTCTGAAAAAAGACGTGTATGTGAACTAAAAAAAAACTTGACAAATTTGAAGAGAAGTTCCTGGTTTGAATTTTTTTCACAAATTTGTTCCCATTTTTCAAAGTTAGTTCATATTTCCAAAAAATGTTCGCTTTTCAAAATTTGTTTGAAAATTGAGAAACAAATGCTTAGTTGGGATAGATATCCAACAGTGTGGGTGCGTTCAAGTTGAGAATTAAACTTGTGTGCGTGTATGCTTTGGCACGATGTGTATTAAGCAAAGACTCGAGCAGATACCTAGCATGCGGACGCAAGGGGCAATGCATGTGCGAATCAACCTGTGGTTGAGATGGTTAGGTGGACAGTGGTATCCTCAATCCATCAGGGTTCAAATCCTGGTGCTCGCATTATTCCTGAATTTATTTCAGAATTTCCGGCGATGCGCTTTCAGTGGGAGGAGACGTTCCCGTCGACGATGAGGCGTCTACGGTGACTTCGTAAATCTCAAGATGATGTGTCGACTCAGTCTTTCGAAGATGCTCATAGGGATAGAGTGTGCGTGTGTGCGTTCATAAGGGTGAGTGTATACACGTGTATATAAGCCTTGTGTCTGTATTGATGCTAAAAAAAAAGAGGCAATGCATGTACGCTTAGTTTAGTGTTAGATAGACATCCGTTTTACCATTGTTGTGCCTGCCTGCCGTCCAGTGTGTTTGTGTGTGCGTGATAGCAAAAGACCGAGAGACTTGATCGGGTAGACGTGCGTCCATGTGTTCTTATATATCTCGTGCTTTTTAGTATCACCAAGAGGACGAGGATACAGGTTCGATTCCTCATCTACACTAGTAGAAAAAGGCCTATTTATCCCGGCTTAACTGGGACTAAAGGCCCTCTACATGGCTGCTGTCTAGAGCTCCATCTTTAGTTCCGGTTGGTAATACCAACTGGGACTAAAGAAAATATTATGATTTTTTAATTTTTTTCTTTTCTGAATTTCAAATTTTTGAATTATTTTACAATTTAATCTCTAATCATTCCTCATCACTGCTCAGTTTAACCTCTAATCTCTAATCACCCCTCATCATTTTAAATCATCTAACTTTCCGGCCGGTCACCCATCCTCTCACTACTCCAGCCCGAGGACGCTTAACTTCTGGGTTCTATTCCCCCTCGTTTCCAAGTTTGCACTTGTTGTTTTCCTGACAATAATAAGATGTCAATCATGTTAACCCTCAAGAGTTTAGCTTGAACATGAAGTCACACGTTTCACTGTTTGAGTTTGAAACTATTATTCTAAAAAACAATTATTATTTAGTAACACTAATATTTCTCGAGTAAGTAGTTTGACCATAGTTTGACCAGATTTGACCAAAATTCAAAAAATGAAATAATTATTTAGTAACACTAATATTCTTGAATAATTATGTAGTAACACTAATACTTCTTGAATAAGTAGTTTGACCAGATTTAACCAAAATTTAAAAAAAATTGAAATTTGAGCATATCTTTTTTTCCTTTTGAAATTTGAGGATTCAAAAAATTTACAAACAGGCCGTAGGCTAAAGATTAGACCTTTAGTCCCGGTTTGAGACACGAACCGAGACTAAAGGGTGTGATGCCCTTTGTCCCGGTTCGTGTCTCAAACCGGGACTAAATGGCCCATTTGAACCGGAACTAATGCCTTTAGCCGCTCGAACCAGGACTAATGCTCAAATTAGTCCTGATTCGTAATGCAACTGGGACTAATGTGTATATTGCACTGTGACCAAAGCTCTGTTTTCTACTAGTGCTTAACTTATTCCTTTTCTCGGGAATTTTATTGCACTTTGAAATAGGCCTCACGCCCGGTGGGCCGGCCCAGTCGAGTGTAAAAGTCTATCTCACCCTTTATTATTATGAAGGAGTATTGGGTATCTCAGCCATCGATGTATTTAGAGGGTGTGTGCAATATCGTGATCACTATCATCGCACGCTCGATTCCATCGATTATTTTTTTGCTTCTCTTGAAAATCGTATATGCCACTAGTAAATCGCTAGTGGTTTTTTTGGTTTTTGGCTACACAATATGAAAAGAAAATAAGTGTGCTAGAAAGGGGACTTGAACCCAGGTCTATTCATTAGAAATTGAGCCCCATAACCAACTAAGCTACATTTAGTTGTTGTCTGTTGTATATAAACAAGGTTATTTGAACCTTTCTTTTTTCTGACATATCAACAATAATAATATTTTTTGCTTGGTAACTTTGGCATGACCTGCGTGATAACTATGACATGAGCAACATGATAACTATACTATAATAACCCTGATAACTACATTATGAGAAAGTTAATGACTATATCATGAGAAGCGTCATAACTTTAGCATGGGGCAGTGGTAACTTCACACTGGGGTATGTTTTGACAATTTTTTTTCTTGGATGAAAGTTACCATGGTGGTTAAACTTAAGATATTAGGTCTATGGTCTGCAAAATTACCATAAATTTACATAAAAATTACAGGAGAAGTTATGTTTCAACATTTTTTCCTCGAAGTCAAAGTTACCATGGTGGTTGAATGTAAGTTATGAGGTCCGCGGGGCATAAACGACCATTGATATTTACACAGTAGTTACCGAGGCATGTTTCAACAATTTTTTCCCATGGGTAAAAAGTTATCAATGGGTTGTATGTAAGTTAGTGGGTGTATATTTCATAAATTACCATGCTATTTACACTTAAATTTTCTGGGTATATTTCTGCAACCTTTTTCGCCTATGGTTAAAAGTTATCAATGTGTTTATATGTAAGTTATCAGGTCTATTGTGTATAAATTATCATCTTATTTACACATAAATTACCGGGTATGTTTCAACAACTTTTGGTTACTGGATAAAAAGTTATCAATTTGTTTGGATGTACATTATCAGGTCTACAATGCATAAATTGTTATGATATTAACACAAAAGGTTACCGGGGATGTTTCAACAAAAAAAATCTCCGGGTGAAAGTTAACATGTTGTTTGTATGTAATTACACATGAGTTGTCGAGGGTATGTTGAACAAAAAAATCTCAGCCCACAATTACCATGGTGTTTATACGTAAATTATCATATGTATGTTTCAATAAAAAAATTCAAGACAAGAAAATTATGACGTCTGGGCTAAGTAAGTTATCAGGTCTATTGTACGTCTATACCAAGTTATTTATACATGAGTTACCGGATGTGTTTTCCAAGAAAAAAAATCTCCGGCTCTAAAGTTACCACGTTTCGGCTAAGTAAGTTATCAGCTCTGCACGTGCAAATTATCATGATATTAACACAGTAGTTACCGGGGGTATGTTTTCAACAGAAGAAAAATCCGTTTAAAGTTAACACCCTTTTTGCATGTAAGTTGTTGGAATTGCGATGCGTAAATTATCATGCTATTCACAACAGAAAGTTGCGAAGAATGTTTTAACAAGTTTTTAAGGGCCAAAGTTATGACATGTGAGGACTTAGATTTGATTCTCACTCACCGCAACATTTTTTGTTCATTTAAAATCTGTGAAAAATATGGTAGAACGTATGAGATGCAGGCCTTAGTTTTTCTCCGAAAAATCATTCGAGGGCAGCGACTCGATCCATGTTGAAGGGGAGCAGAATCCACTTTTACAAATGTACAAAATCAACTTAAATACTAATCAACCACAACAACTACTTAGAAGATGGTTACTACACTACGTTTCCACTCATGAGGTCAAGGGAGCGAATCCTAGTTCTGTAATTTTTTGGCTTAGCGAGCGCTGAGAATAAAAATGACGGGAGCGGTATTGGGCCTGAATCTCGCCAAGCAAACGTGGGCGTGCGTGGAGGGAAAGGAGCGAATCCGACCAAGCGGGAATCATTCGTCTCTGTCGCTAATGTCGAGTTGACAGGAAGTTAGCTTTCTAGATATCAATATGCAGGTCTGATGTACTACCATGGATGGTATCACTTCTTCTACCAGCATAACCCACATGGCGTGGTGTGGGGCCATGCCGTGTCCCGTGACATGTTCCACTGGCGCCACCTATCCTTCGCCATGGTCCCCAACCGCTGGTACGACATAAACGACGTCTTCACAGGCTCCGCCACCGTGCTAACCGATGGCAAGGTCATCTTGCGTTACGCACGGAACCCCAATGACCCTCTCCTCTGCAACCTGACCAAGCACCCTACAAACCCTGTAATTCTCCCACCATCCGGCGTCCACGAGTATGACTTTCGCGACCATATCACCCCCTGGTTTGAGAATTTCGACAAGACATGGCGCACCGTCATCGGGTCCAAGGACAACCATGTCCACGCCGACATCGCCTTCATGTACAAGACAAAAGGTTTCGTCAAGTACGAGCTGGTCCCGGGCTAGTATGGATGATGAAAGGCGTGACTACTATGCATTGGGGAGGTACAACAAGACGACCAATAGGTGGGCGTCGTTGGAACCGGAGGTGGATGTGATTGGCTGAGGTACAACTGGGGAAAGCTTTTTGCGTCCACAACATTCTATGATTCGTCGAAGCAGCAGCAAGTGTTGTGGGGTATGTCGGTGAGACCGACTCCAAGAGGAGTAACGTCACCAAGGGCTGGGCATCCCTCCAGGCACGTTTAGTAAGCATAGATATGATTGTTTTGTTTTACCTTGCATTTATCATCAATAGTTCCACTCCTGCATTATGCATGCTTGACAGATAGATGATACATCATGTGTCGCCATTATTACTTAAATAAGAATCATTGGAGTCATGTGTTTTTAAATTATTGATGTTAATGTGCATTCCTAATCAGGGATTGGATTGGTGTGACTTACCCATTCAGTGACTTTGGCACTGGCCATTCGAAAAACGATCGATGGACTTGCCTATCTTAACTATTGAACTTTTTTTTTGAAAATTAGCTTAACTATTGAACTAACTAGTTAATAATGTATGATTGCGGAAGATAATTCCAAGAACCATGACACTTGACGAGAAGACCCGAACGAACCTCCTGCAATGGCCGGTGGAAGAGATTGACACCCTTCGTTGCAATTCCATGGACTTCAGCAACATCACACTAGACACTGACTCCGTCTCCCCCACCTCCGCCAAGCTGATAAACTCGACATTGAGGTGTCACTCTGCCTCAACACTTCTGCCATCTCCACCCTCAACAAGGCCGATGTCAGCTCCAACTGCAGTAGCGGCAGCGGTGCTGCCAACCACGGCGCGCTCGGTCCCTTCGGCCTCCTCGTCCTCAGCAATATTAGCCTGAGCGAATGACCTCATTTACAACCACATCACCTACTTTCAAAAGATCCACAGATGGACCCGCAGAAAGTGACAGGCCTGCCCTCGAATGGCCCCATTTACAACCATACCTACTTTGAAACATCAAATACATGCATGTCGATCATCGTGGCCAAACAATGAGTAGTGCACACAAATACAAATAATTCGTATTTAAGAATACATAATCAAACAATAGTGCAAGCATAAAAATTGTTCATAGTGCATAGTTGAAAAATTAAAAAGCAAAGCTTACTGATTTCTAGCATGGATTCATATATGCTCCACAAGATCAATCAGAAGTAGCATATGCACCGGTTGATCTGCAGTTATCGATAAAGTTGGCAATATGCTTGCCCTCTTGTTCCAGGAGACGGACCTGAACACCGGGCTTCTCAAAATCATGCGTGCGGGCTTCCCATTCACCCTCATCGCCGGCAATTGATACGTCTCCAATGTATCTATAATTTTTGATTGCTCCATGCTATATTATCTACTGTTTTGGACATTATTGGGATTTA
The DNA here is from genome assembly GCA_034509565.1 of Triticum monococcum. Classification (NCBI taxonomy): domain Eukaryota; kingdom Viridiplantae; phylum Streptophyta; class Magnoliopsida; order Poales; family Poaceae; genus Triticum; species Triticum monococcum. The sequence continues at coordinate 4,915,361 of CM067847.1, read as the reverse complement.
TGATCCACTTTTATATTATTTTTGGGACTAACCTATTAACCGGAAGCCTAGCCCAGAATTGCTATTTTTTGCCTGTTTTAGGGTTTCGAAGAAAAGGAAAATCAAGCGGAGTCCAAACGGAACGAAACCTTCGGGAACATGATTTTCTCAACGAACAAGACCCACGAGACTTGGACCCTATGTCAAGAGACAAAAGAGGAGGCCACGAGGTAGGGGGGCGCGCCCTCCACCCTCGTGGCCCCCTTGTTGCTCCACCGACGTACTCCTTCCTCCTATATATACCTACGTACCCCCAAACGATCAGATACGGAGCCAAAACCCTAATTCCACCGCCGCAACTTTCTGTATCCATGAGATCCCATCTTGGGACCAGTTCCGGAGCTCCGCCGGAGGGGGCATGGATCACGGAGGGCTTCTACATCAACACCATAGCCCCTCTGATGAAGTGTGAGTAGTTCACCTCAGACCTACGGGTCCATAGTTAGTAGCTAGATGACTTCTTCTCTCCTTTTGGATCTCAATACAATGTTCTCCCCCTCTCTTCTGGAGTAATCTTCATTTTGCGGTGTGTTTGTTGAGACCGATGAATTGTGGGTTTATGATCAAGTCTATCTATGAACAATATTTGAATCTTCTATGAATTCTTTTATGTATGATTGGTTATCTTTGCAAGTCTCTTCGAATTATCAGTTTGGTTTGGCCTACTAGATTGATCTTTCTTGCAATGGGAGAAGTGCTTAGCTTTGGGTTCAATCTTGCGGTGTCCTTTCCCGATGACAGTAAGGGCAGCAATGCACGTATTGTATTGTTGCCATCGAGGATAACAAGATGGGGTTTGCATCATATTGCATGATTTTATTCCTCTACATCATCTCATCTTGCTTAAGGCGTTACTCTGTTTTCATTAACTTAATACTCTAGATGCATGCTGGATAGCGGTCGATGAGTGGAGTAATAGTTGTAGATGCAGGCAGGAGTCGGTCTACTTGTCTCAGACGTGATGCCTATATACATGATCATACCTAGATATTCTCATAACTATGCTCAATTCTGTCAATTGCTCAACAGTAATTTGTTCACCCACCATAGAATACTTATGCTCTCGAGAGAAGCCACTAGTGAAACCTATGGCCCCCGGGTCTATCATCATCATATTAATCTCCCAATACTTAGTTATTTCCTTTGCTTTTATTTTACTTTGCATCTTTATCACAAAAATACCAAAAATATTATCTTATCATATCTATCAGATCTCACTCTCGTAAGTGGCCGTGTAGGGATTGACAACCCCTTATCGCGTTGGTTGCGAGGATTTATTTGTTTTGTGCAGGTGCGAGGGACTCGCGCGTAGCCTCCTACTGGATTGATACCTTGGTTCTCAAAAACTGAGGGAAATACTTACGCTACTTTGCTGCATCATCCCTTCGTCTTCGGGTAAAACCAACGCAGTGCTCAAGGGGTAGCAAGAAGGATTTCTAGCGCCGTTGCCGGGGAGGTCTACGCAAAAGTCAATATACCAAGTACCCATCACATACCCTTATCTCCCGCATTACATTATTTACCATTTGCCTCTCATTTTCCTCTCCCCCACTTCACCCTTGCCGTTTTATTCTCCCTCTCTCTCTCTCTCTCTCTATCCTCCCTCTCTTTCTCTATTTGCCTCTTTTTGCTCGCTTGCTTTTTGTTTGCTTGCTTGTCACGATGGCTCAAGATAACACTAAATTGTGTGACTTCACCAATACCAACAATAATGATTTTATTAGCACTCCAATTGCTCCTCTTACCGATGCTGAATCTTGCGAAAGTAATACTGCTTTGTTGTATCTTGTCATGAAAGATCCGTTTTCCGGCCTTCCTAGTGAAAATGTCGCTACCCATCTAAATAGCTTCGTTGATTTGTGTGATATGCAAAAAAAGAAAGATGTGGATAATGATATTGTTAAATTGAAGCTATTTCCTTTTTCGCTTAGAGATCGTGCTAAACCTTGGTTTTCATCTTTGCCTAAAAATAGTATTGATTCATGGAACAAGTGCAAAGATGCTTTTATCTCTAAGTATTTTCCTACCTCTAAGATCATCTCTCTTAGAAACGATATTATGAATTTTAAGCAACTTGATCATGAACATGTTGCACAAGCTTGGGAGAGAATGAAACTAATGATACGTAATTGCCGTACTCATGGTTTAAATTTGTGGATGATTATACAATTTTTTTATGCTGGATTGAATTTTGCTTCTAGAAATCTTTTAGATTCGGCTGCGGGAAGCACTTTTATGGAAATCACTTTAGGAGAAGCTACTAAACTCCTAGATAATATTATGGTTAATTATTCTCAATGGCATATTGAAAGATCTACTAATAAAAAGGTGCATGCGATAGAAGAAATTAATGTTTTGAGTGGAAAGATGGATGAAATTATTAAATTATTTGCTAGTAAGAGTGTTTCTTCAGATCCTAATGATTTGCTCTTGTGTACTTTGATTGAGAATAATAATTAATCTACGGATGTGAATTTTGTTGGTAGGAACAATTTTGGTAACAACGCATATAGAGAAAATTTCAATCCTATGCCTTATCCTAGTAATCCCTCTAATAATTATGGTAATTCGTACAACAATTATTATGGAAATTATAATAAGATGCCCTCTGATTTTGAATCGAATATTAAAGAATTTATTACTTCGCAAAAGAGCTTCAATGCTATGATTGAAGAAAAATTGCTTATGATTGATGAGTTGGCTAGGAACGTTGATAGGATTTCTCTTGATGTTGATTCTTTGAAACTTAGATCTATTCCACCTAAGCATGATATCAATGAGTCTCTCAAAGCCATGAGAATTTCCATTGATGAGTGCAAAGAAAGAACCGCTAGGATACATGCTAAGAAAGATGCCTTTATAAGAGCGTGTTCTTCTAGTTCCTATGAAAATAAAGATGAAGATCTAAAAGTTATTGATGTGTCCCGTATTAAATCTTTGTTTTTCAATATGAATCTTGATAATGATGGGACTGAATATGATCCACCTTTACCTAGAAGGTGTTCCAAGAATTCGGAATTTTTTGATCTTGATGCTAAAATTGATAAAAGAGGGATTGAAGAAATTAAAACCCTAGATGTTGCTAAACCCACTATTATGGATTTCAAGGAATTTAGCTATGTAAATTGCTCTTTGATTGATTTTATTTCCTTGTTGCAATCCATGCTAAATTCTCCTCACGCTTATAGTCAAAATAAAACGTTTACTCAACATATCGTTGATGCCTTGATGCAATCTTATGAAGAAAAACTTGAATTGGAAGTTTCTATCCATAAAAAACTTTATGATGAGTGGGAACCAACTATTAAAATTAAAATTAAAGATCATGAATGATATGCTTTATGTGATTTGGGTGCTAGTGTTTCCACGATTGCAATGACTTTGTGTGATTTGTTAGGTTTCCGTGATTTTGATGATTGCTCTCTAAACTTGCACCTTGCGGATTCCACTATTAAGAAACCTATGGGAAGAATTAATGATGTTATTATTGTTGAAAATACGAATTATGTGCCCGTAGATTTTATTGTTCTTGACATAGATTGCAATCCTTCATGTCCTATTATTCTTGGTAGACCTTTCCTTAGAACGATTGGTGCAATTATTGATATGAAGGAAGGAAATATTAGATTCCAATTTCCATTAAGGAAAGGAACAGAACACTTTCCTAGAAAGAAAATTAAATTACCTTATGAATCTATTATGAGAGCCACTTATGGATTGCCTATCAAAGATGGCAATGCCTAGATCTATTCGTGATTGTTATGCCTAGCTAGGGGCGTTAAAAGATAGCGCTTGTTGGGAGGCAACCCAATTTTATTTTTATTCCTTGCTTTTTGCTCCTGTTTAGTAATAAATAAATTATCTAGCCTCTGTTTTTGTTGTATTTGTTTTCCTTAATTAGTGTTTGTGCCAAGTAGAACCGTTGGGAAGACTGGGGGGAAGTCTTGTTGAACTTGCTGTAAAAAACAGAAACTTTAGCGCTCACGAGAACTGCTGTAATTTTTATTTCGAGTGTGATATTTAGTTAATTCTTTTTGAAGATGATTAATAGATAAATTACTCACATCCAGAAATTTATTTTAGAATTTTTGGGGTTCCAGATATTACTCTAGCTACATATTACTACAGACTGTTCTGTTTTTGACAGATTCTGTTTTTCGTGTGTTGTTTGCTTATTTTGATGAATCTATGGCTAGTAAAATAGTTTATAAACCATAGAGAAGTTGGAATACAGTAGGCATAACACCCATATAAATAAAGAATGAGTTCATTACAGTACGTTGAAGTGGTCTTTTGTTTTCTTTCGCTAACGGAGCTCACGAGATTTTCTACTTTAAGTTTTGTGTTGTGAAGTTTTCAAGTTTTGGGTAAAGATTTGGTGGATTATCGAACAAGGAGTGGCAAGAGCCTATGATTGGGGATGCCCATGGCACCCCCAAGATAATATAAGGAAACCTGAAAGCCAAAGCTTGGGGATGCCCCGGAAGGCATCCCCTCTTTCGTCTACTTCTATCGGTAACTTTACTTGGAGCTATATTTTTATTTACCACATGATATGTGTTTTGCTTGGAGCGTCTTGTATTATTTGAGTCTTTGCTTGTTAGTTTACCACAATCATCCTTGCTGTACACACCTTTTGAGAGTTCCATACATGATTTGTAATTTGTTAGAATACTCTATGTGCTTCGCTTATATCTTTTGAGTTATATAATTTTGCTCTAGTGCTTCACTTATATCTTTTAGAGCACGGTGGTGGATTTTTTATAGAAACTATTGATCTCTCATGCTTCACTTAGATTATTTTGAGAGTCTTAAATAGCATGGTAATTTGCTTAAAATCCTAATATGCTTGGTATGCAAGATTAATAGTAAAACTTTCTTATGAGTGTGTTGAATACTATGATAAGTTTGATACTTGATAATTGTTTTGAGATATGGAGATGGTGATATTAAAGTCATGGTAGTTGAGTAGTTGTGAATTTGAGAAATACTTGTGTTGAAGTTTGCGATTCCCGTAGCATGCACGTATGGTGAACCATTATGTGATGAAGTCGGAGCATGATTTATTTATTGATTGTCTTCCTTATGAGTGGCGGTCGGGGACGAGCGATGGTCTTTTCCTACCAATCTATCCCCCTAGGAACATGCGCGTAATACTTTGCTTTGATTACTTGTAGATTTTTGCAATAAGTATATGAGTTCTTTATGACTAATGTTGAGTCCATGGATAATACGCACTCTCACCCTTCCACCTTTGCTAGCCTCTCTAATACCGCGCACCTTTCGCCGGTATCGTACACCTACCATATACCTTCCTCAAAACAGCTACCATACCTACTTATTATGGCATTTCCATAGCCATTCCGAGATATATTGCCATGCAAGTTTCCACCGTTCCGTTTATGACACACTCCATCATTGTCATATTGCTTAGCATGATCATGTAGTTGACATCGTATTTGTGGCAAAGCCACCATTCATAATTCTTTCATACATGTCACTCATGCATCATTGCATATCCCGGTACACCGCCGGAGGCATTCACATAGAGTCATATTTTGTTCTAAGTATCGAGTTGTAATTGTTGAATTGTAAGAAAAATAAAAGTGTGATGATCATCATTATTAAAGCATTGTCCCAGTGAGGAAAGGATGATGGAGACTATGATTCCCCCACAAGTCGGGATGAGACTCCGGACAAAAAATAAATAAAAGAGGCCAAAGAAGCCCAAATAAAAAAAGAGAAATAAAAGAGGCCATAAAAAAAGAGAAAAGGCCCAAATAAAAAAAATGAGAGAAGAAGACAGCAGGGACAACGTTACTATCATTTTACCACACTTGTGCTTCAAAGTAGCACAATGATCTTCATAGCAGAGAGTCTCTCATGATATCACTTTCATATACTAGTGGGAATATTTCATTATAGAACTTGGCTTGTATATTCCAATGATGGGCTTCCTCAAATTGTCCTAGGTCTTCGTGAGCAAGCAAGTTGGATGCACACCCACTTAGTTTCTTTTTGAGCTTTCATATACTTATAGCTCTAGTGCATCCGTTGCATGGAAATCCCTACTCACTCACATTGATATCTATTGATGGGCATCTCCATAGCCCGTTGATGCGCCTAGTTGATGTGAGACTATCTTCTCCTTTTTGTCTTCTCCACAACCACCACTCTATTCCACCTATAGTGCTATATCCATGGCGCACGCTCATGTATTGCGTGAAAATTGAAAAAGTTTTGAGAATGCCAAAAGTATGAAACAATTGCTTGGCTTGTCATCGGGGTTGGGCATGATTTAAATATTTTGTGTGGTGAAGATAGAGCATAGCCAGACTATATGATTTTGTAGGGATAACTTCCTTTAGCCTTGCTATTTTGAGAAGACATAATTGCTTTGTTAGTATGCTTGAAGTATTATCATTTTTATGTCAATATGAACTTTTGTCTTGAATCTTTCCGATCTGAATATTCATACCACAATTAAGAAGAATTACATTAGAATTATGCCAAGTAGCAATCCGCATCAAAAATTCTGTTTTTATCATTTACCTACTCGAGGACGAGCAGGAATTAAGCTTGGGGATGCTTGATACGTCTCCAACTTATCTATAATTTTTGATTGCTCCATGCTATATTATCTACTGTTTTGGACATTATTGGGCTTTATTATCCACTTTTATATTATATTTGGGAATAACCTATTAACCGGAGGCCCAGGCCAGAATTGCAGTTTTTTTACCTGTTTTAGGGTTTCGAAGAAAAGGAATATCAAACGGAGTCCAAACGGAATGAAACATTCGGGAATGTGATTTTCTCATCGAATACAACTCAGGAGACTTGGACCCTACGCCAAGGCATGTAACAGGAGGCCACGAGGTAGGGGGGTGCGCCCTACCCTACCAGGCGCGCCCCCACCCTCGTGGGCCCCCTGTTGTTCCACCGACGTACTTCTTCCTCCTATATATACCTATGTACCCCCAAACGACCAGATACAGAGCCAAAACCCTAGTTCCACCACCGTAACTTTCTGTATCCACGAGATCCCATCTTGGGGCCTGTTCCGGAGCTCCGCCGGAGGGGGCATCGATGACGGAGGGCTTCTACATCAACACCATAGCCTCTCCGATGAAGTGTGAGTAGTTTACTTCAGACCTACGGGTCCATAGTTAGTAGCTAGCCTTCTTCTCTCTTTTTGGATCTCAATACAATGTTCTCCCCCTCTCTTGTGGAGATCTATTTGATGTAATCTTCCTTTTGCGGTGTGTTTGTTGAGACCAATGAATTGTGGGTTTATGATCAAGTCTATCTATGAATAATATTTGAATCTTCTCTGAATTATTTTATGTATGATTGGTTATCTTTGCAAGTCTCTTCGAATTATCAGTTTGGTTTAACCTACTAGATTGATCTTTCTTGCAATGGGAGAAGTGCTTAGCTTTGGGTTCAATCTTGCGGTGTCCTTTCCCGGTGACAGTAAGGGCAGCAAGGCACGTATTGTATTGTTGCCATCGAGGATAACAAGATGGGGTTTTATTCATATTGCATGAGTCTATCCCTCTACATCATGTCATCTTGCTTAAGGCGTTACTCTGTTTTTACTTAATACTCTAGACGCATGTTGGATAGCGGTCGATGAGTGGAGTAATAGTACTAGAGGCAGGCATGAGTCGGTCTACTTGTCTCGGACATGATGCCTATATACATGATCATTCCTAGATATTCTCATAACTATGCTCAATTCTGTCAATTGCTCAACAGTAATTTGTTCACCCACCGTAGAATACTTATGCTCTCGAGAGAAGCCACTAGTGAAACCTATGGCCCCCGGGTCTATCTTCATCATATTAATCTCCTGCTACTTAGATATTTACTTTGCCTTTATTTTACTTTGCATACTTATCATAAAAATACGAAAAATATTATCTTATCATATCTATCAGATCTCACTCTCGTAAGTGGCCCTATAGGGATTGACAACCCCTATTTGCGTTGGTTGCGAGGATTTATTTGTTTTGTGCAGGTACGAGGGACTCGCGTGTAGCCTCCTATTGGATTGATACCTTGGTTCTCAAAAACTGAGGGAAATACTTACGCTACTTTGCTGCATCATCCCTTCCTCTTCGGGGAAAACCAACGCAGTGCTAAAAGAGGAAACAGGGGCCTGTTCCGGAGCTCTGCCGGAGGGGGCATCGATCACGGAGGGCTTCTACATCAACACCATAGCCCCTCCGATGAAGTGAAGTGTTAGTAGTTCACCTCAGACCTACGGGTCCATAGTTAGTAGCTATATGGCCTCTTCTCTCTTTTTGGATCTCAATACAATGTTCTCCCCCTCTCTTGTGGAGATCTATTCGATGTAATCTTCTTTTTGCGGTGTGTTTGTTGAGACCGATGAATTGTGGGTTTATGATCAAGTCTATCTATGAACAATATTTGAATCTTCTATGAATTCTTTTATGTATGATTGGTTATCTTTGCAAGTCTCTTCGAATTATCAGTTTGGTTTGGCCTACTAGATTGATCTTTCTTGCAATGGGAGAAGTGCTTAGCTTTGGGTTCAATCTTGCGGGTCCTTTCCCGATGACAGTAAGGGCAGCAATGCACGTATTGTATTGTTGCCATCGAGGATAACAAGATGGGGTTTTCATCATATTGCATGAGTTTATTCCTCTACATCATCTCATCTTGCTTAAGGCGTTACTCTGTTTTCATTAACTTAATACTCTAGATGCATGCTGGATAGCGGTCGATGAGTGGAGTAATAGTAGTAGATGCAGGCAGGAGTCGGTCTACTTGTCTCAGACGTGATGCCTATATACATGATCATACCTAGATATTCTCATAACTATGCTCAATTCTGTCAATTACTCAATAGTAATTTGTTCACCCACCGTAGAATACTTATGCTCTCGAGAGAAGCCACTAGTGAAACCTATGGCCCCCGGGTCTATCTTCATCATATTAATCTCCCAATACTTAGTTATTTCCTTTGCTTTTTTACTTTGATTTTATTTTACTTTGCATCTTTATCACAAAAATACCAAAAATATTATCTTATCATATCTATCAGATCTCACTCTCGTAAGTGGCTGTGTAGGGATTGACAACCCCTTATCGCGTTGGTTGCGGGGATTTATTTATTTTGTGCAGGTGTGAGGGACTCGCGCGTAGCCTCCTACTGGATTGATACTTTGGTTCTCAAAAGCTGAGGGAAATACTTACGCTACTTTGCTGCATCATCCCTTCCTCTTCGGGGAAAACCAACGCAGTGCTCAAGAGGTAGCAGCAATCATCTTGTGTAAGATTACGCAACATGTACTCCACCAACACCAACTGCTCCCATTAGTTGCCCGCCATGGACGAGCCACATTCCACAGCCTACAAATTTTGCTAAATGGGGATGAAACCCATATTGGGGTTCAATCAAAGTTGTGTACAGAAGCAGTGAACTTATCTACTTTGGCTCCTCATCAATTAATTGTCTATTTGGGCATGATGGATCATGCTATATATGGTGGAAGCATTGGTATGTTGTGAGGGACTGGTTTTGGTGGACGATCTATCTCTCAGATGATTGGTGGTAGCATCTCACTATAAGAGGGTAACTGCAACCTATGTTGAGGCACAGTGGTAGCTATGCTAACATGACCCAAGAAATCCCAACCCTTCAAAGGACTTCATTGATGCATCCTTCCTTTACGAATGAATAAGCTCTAATACTGGACCTTAAAATATTGCTTATTATGCCTTATCACTTGATTTTGGATGCAACGTTTCACTCCTCGAATCTTGTGATCAAATCACTATCCCCGCTACCATTGGTCAAGAATAAAGAGCAACTTGCCTAAAAAATGTCTCCCAAATTCATCCAGTATCCATCCAAATCTGAATTAGGTGGAGTCAGTAACTAATTGTAACTAAATTGCATGAGGAAAAGAAATGGATCCAAACCAATGCTTCCTCATTTCTTTACCTTTCTCTTATCAAGCAAGATGTTTAATATCCAACCTAAGTTGCCTTTTCTATTAGATCTTTATCATGGTATAAATTCCTACAACATGTAGTGGTCTATAGTCTATACCATGTATGAGCTCTAAAATTTATTATTTGCATACACATTTAAAGTTGAGGTATGCATATACCAAAAAAATCACTTGCTTTTCTGTGCAAAGTGTGATCAATATTTCTACATTTTAGGTGTCTATGAGATACATGGAAGTATCAGTCACTAAACTAAATGTGATTGTCTTCTCTCACTCGTTTATCAATTGACAAAGATGACCCATTCTTTTTTGCCCAAAAAATGACATTGGTTTGGTACTTTTTCTTCAAATCGAGATTGTGTGGGTGTCCGCTCATGTTCATGTTACATGCTAAATCAGTCTTTCCTTTCTCTTTTCGGGACAACCCCTATCTCAGTCCCCTTTCTCTTTTCGAGAGAAGAGCTAATAAAGATGGAGTTACCTGGAGATGACATTGATTTCTATGGATATGAGATAGAAATGCACATCTTTAGTATAAAAGAAGAAACTGCGAAAAAATCGCTTTTCCTAAACTGATATTTCCTCACGTAAGCAATAAAATGTGAAACCATTATTCATCATGAAACTTCAAACATTGACGATTGTGAAGTTCTAGAAGGGCTGCTCGTAAGGGGGGTGGGGGGGGGGGTTGTGAAAGCAAGCGTAGGAGATCAAAATGTGAGTCGAGTCCGATGGTTAAAAAGGGGAAGCAGAAAAGGGTTCTTATGTGAATTATTTTGGGCTTCACATCAACATAGTTGCTCGTGTTTGGAGAATTCTTTAAGATATGAAGTCGAATGTCGAACAATACATTTGGAGGCACCTCGGCCTGAGGGTAGTTAGTTCAGTAGATGCCTTCATGAGTCATGGCTCTCCTTTCTTCTCTATCGCTTATCCTCACGTCACATCCCATCATGGTTTGCTAGGGATCCCGTAGAGATAGTCGTACATGGGATGACTGGTGGTGCCAGTAATCCTCAGTACGAGATTTTTGTCTAAGGATGACCCTAGCCTTGGACTAGTTCTCTAGGGGCAATTCTAGGTCTTGGCTAGTAACCCAAGGCAATTTCAGCTTTTGGCTAGCTTCCGAAGGCGACACTGGCTGTTGGCTACCAAGTGAAGGCAAATCTAGCTTTTGGCTAGTATCCAATGGTGGAAAAGGTGCCATAGCACCCGGTTGCCCCGACACCCTCTACTCTAGTACATATCCCTAGGCACACAAATCTGGACCTACGGTGCTGATAAGGGGGTGCTTGGACACCTGGGTGCTGAAAATCCACTCTCATCCAAAGGTGTCTCTTATTCTTCGCTAGTGTCCTAAAGGCGACGCTAGCTCTTCGCAAGCAACCGAAGTCAACTCTAGCTTTTGGCGAGTTTAATTAGGTGTCACTTGGAGGATAGACATCTAGGGCTCCGACATGCCCTAGAGATAATTCATACACACCTAGCTACCGCTTTGGCCCTCATCCCTTACTCTGAAGTTGTTCGCACCTCACCTTGAAGCCAGTCATGTTGTAGTTTAATCTGCCCGGTCATGCCGCCATGACTTGGACGCGGTATTGGGCCGCGTTGAGCTTGTCAGGTCACCTTGGGAATATCACGCCATGCACCTAGATTAGATCCTGGCAGCACCCAGATGGCTGTGGCTTCAATCCCATGCCGACCTCCGACTCCGACTCTGGTTCCACATCCTTGTTATTCCTCTCTTCCCTCCCATGCCCAAAGTGGGAGAGAGACTCAAATTTCACTACCCTCTCCAAGTGCGGGGATATCCTCTATTTATAGGAGAATATTGGAAATTTTAGGTGGCATGTTATTGGGCATTTTACAAGTGTAAATTTACATATCACACCATTGAGATTGCCCTTTTGGATTATTGTCTTCTCTCACATCATTTTTAGGGGTATTTTGTGGATTTATGGCACATCTGGTCTTCATATGTGAACTCCTTCACTACCGGGCGACTACCAACAGAATAGGTTGTGTGTCCATGTGGTGGGTTTGACTTCAAATTGACAATTGGGGGTCTTCTGGTCCTCGGAATCAAATTCTATCAGCTTCAGATGCCTCATCTTTCTTTATTATCCTCCGAGGAGGATGTCATGGGTGTGGTCTTGGTGCTTGGAGCACATGGGGCACATCGAGCTAGTTAAGAGCCCGAGTGCTAAGCTTTCCATATTCGCCATGTTGACCTGGCGAGCATCCATCTTCCCCATGGAAAAGAACCTAGGTGCGAGGATCCATAAGTGCCTCAAATGCTCTGTAACGAAGTTCTACATTGATTGTGGGTATGGTGTGGACCCCACTTACCAGAAGGAATGTAAAGTTATTTTTGCAGATCAACTTGCAGCTTCGAGTAGTAAATTTTGGTTTTGCAAAATGTCTTTTGGGCAAGCTTGAGCCTATGGTTCTTATTTTACTGTGTGATGACCATGTTGGGGTAACTTTTGACTCCATGCCATTTATCATATCATCATCGAACCCTTCATATATAAGAAATAAGTGACTTTTTAGGCATGTTGTACTCAAACTTTTAGACTTGAATACGAATATCATTTTGTTTATGCAGACTGAAGATGCACGCATCATCTTCATAACTGAATTTGTGCATAAGTGTATATGAACAATGTGACCACACCGCGTCATGACATGTCTAGTCTATAAAAATTGCAATGCATTTTATCCTCGCTATCTTTTTTTCTGCGGTCGATGATGCCGAAAGCACTCGTTGTCCTGGTTTGTTTCTGACTTCCAATATATTGGTTGTGTCTGCTCTCCTCAACTGTATTTTGTTTGGATTTGTCTACACTGTTAATTTGGAGCATTGAATGTTATGCCTAAAATTGGTACTCACTAAAGTCTGTTGTATGCATGTGCCTAATTAAATTACTTAATTAATAGGAGTACGTATATATCTTTTGGATTAAGATGGGTCTAAATTCATTCGCCAAAGAAAAGATAGGTCTAAATTAATTAATGATTCAGCAGAAACGTTCCTTAGCCTCGGCGCAGCTATAAATGGCGCTCTCTAAAACTCAAGGAAGACCCCGGTGGAAAACTTTCCTCTTCAGTTTTGTAGCGGCGGCCGTCGGGATGAAGTTACGCGCCGGTACGCCGCCCGTCCTGTACTCGTACGCGTCGATGCAGCAGCGGAGCGGCGGCGGCGTGAGGTGTCGCGAGTGCGTTGCCGTGCTGGGCGCCGCCGCCTTGGTGGTGCTCGTCGTCACCCACGCGCTCCTCCCGGGGGCCAGGTTGGGGGACCTGGGCGACGTTGTTAGCCCGGTGCTCCGTCTCCGGAGAGCCAGGCGAGAGGAGGTGCCGTCGTCGGAGAAGACGGTAGGGGAAATCGGCGACGAGGCCGATGGGTTCCTGTGGAGCAACGCCATGCTGCAGTGGCAGCGCACCGGGTACCATTTCCAGCCGGAGAAGAACTACATGAACGGTATGGAATCCATTACTTCAAGATTGAGTTTTCAGATTCAAATCCTCCTATATGTTCTTCCCCGGTACCGACGACTATGTTTGGAGGAAGAGACTGACTGGCAATGGCTAGCTGCCTTTTTTGCTGCCTTTTTGTTTGTTTGCTTGCCGGAGAAAGAAACTGACTACCTTTTGCTTACGTGCTCCGGCGACATGCATGCATGTATGTATGCATGCAGATCCAAACGGTGAGTAGGATCATTATCACTTTTAATCCTGACCAGCTGTCTATCCATTGACAAGGAAACGTGCTGATTAATTGAAACGCAAACATGCAGCTCCGATGTACTACCGTGGATGGTACCACTTCTTCTACCAGTACAACCCGAAGGGCGTCACGTGGGGCAACATCTCGTGGGGCCACGCCGTGTCGCGGGACATGGTCCACTGGCACCACCTACCCCTTGCTATGGTGCCTGACCGATGGTACGACATCAAAGGCGTTTTGACGGGCTCCGCCACCATACTTCCCGATGGCAAAGTCGTCCTGCTCTACACGGGGAACACCGACACCCTTGCCCAGGTACAGTGCCTTGCCGTACCTGCTGACCCTCATGATCCTCTCCTTCGTACTTGGACCAAGCACCCTGCCAACCCTGTGCTCCTTCCGCCCCCCGGGACCGGCAAAAAGGACTTTCGCGACCCCATGACAGCATGGTTTGATAAGTCCGACAACACGTGGCGCACCATGATCGGGTCCAAGGACGACAACGGCCATGCTGGCGTCGCCCTCATGTACAAGACAAAAGACTTTGTCAAGTTCGAGCTCATCCCACGCCCGGTCCACCGCGTCGAGGGCACCGGCATGTGGGAGTGCGTCGACTTCTACCCTGTGGGCAACCGCAACTCATCACATGAAGAGTTGTACGTGCTGAAGGCGAGCATGGACGATGAACGACATGACTACTACGCATTGGGAAGGTACGACGCAGTGACCAACACATGGACGCCGCTGGACCCAGAAGCAGATGTGGGAATCGGACTAAGGTACGATTGGGGAAAGTTCTTTGCGTCCACGACATTCTATGATCCGACAAAGCGGCGACGCGTGATGTGGGCGTATGTTGGTGAGACAGACTCCAACCGGACCGACCTCGCCAAAGGATGGGCAAACGTCCAGGTATCTGTATTGTACATCAATTTGATATGTTTTACCACGTGTTTACCGTCTATCATCAGTTCCATTCGTTCGTTATGCATGCTGGATATATATATAGATATGACAAGCATCTTTACTAAACAACAATGCGATTGTTAACTTGCATTTATCATCTTGCATTCGTTCATTATGCATGCTTGATACATAAATAGTCCATCCATTCATTATTACAAAAATGTTTGATTTTTTTCTTCTGATTTGGATGTATATAGACATGCTTTAGTATGTATATTCACTCATTTCAGCCTATACGTAGTCCATATTAAAATATCCCAAACATCTTATAATAGTGAACGGAGAAAGTAAATCTTTGTAGTTCTGACTTCAAAAATATTTTGGGTATGTGTTTTTTTTGACTCATTTCACTATTAACTAGGCTCTCTGAGAACGTCGAATCTGATTAAAAAAGGTTCAAATTAGACATTTCCATCATGTTTGTGCTATAAGCCAGCTCGTACTTCTTAGCACATAAGAGAACCATTTATTAAGTTGCCCGCTGAATCTATGAGCAGGCAAGAGACAATGTGGCGAATTATTAGTTAGAAGAAAAGGTAGTGGTTCTTAGTATCAAAGTGCCATCATGATCAAGGGACTTGCCTAGCTTGAATCTAACTAATGGTGTATGATGTAGGCGATTCCGAGGACGGTGGCGCTGGACGAGAAGACCCGGACGAACCTCCTCCAATGGCCGGTGGAGGAGATCGAGACCCTCCGCCACAACACCACTGACCTCAGTGGCATCACCATCGGCACTGGCTCCATCACCCCCTTGCATCTCCGCCAAGCCGCTCAGCTCGACATAGAGGCCTCCTTCCGCCTCAACATATCTGACATCGCATCCCACAACAAGGCTGACATTGGCTACAACTGCAGCACTAGTGGTGGTGCCTCCAAGCGGGGTG
Organism: Triticum monococcum; assembly: GCA_034509565.1. Lineage (NCBI taxonomy): Eukaryota > Viridiplantae > Streptophyta > Magnoliopsida > Poales > Poaceae > Triticum > Triticum monococcum. The sequence continues at coordinate 4,899,756 of CM067847.1, read as the reverse complement.
CACTTGGCCCCTTCGGCCTCCTCCTCACCAACGGCCGCAGTGAGCAAATGGCAATGTACTTCTACGTGTCTAGAAGCCTCGACGGGGGACTCCGGACCCACTTCTGCCATGACGAGTCACAGTCATCGCTGGCCAAGAACGTTGTGAAGCGTGTGGTGGGCAGCACCGTTCCGGTGCTCGAGGGCGAGGCTTTATCCGCTAGGATTCTTGTGGATCATTCCATTGTGGAGAGCTTTGTGATGGGTGGGAGGTTGACGGCGACGTCACGGGTTTATCCCACTGAGGCCATCTACGAGGCGGCTGGGGTGTATGTTTTCAACAACGCTACCGGCTCCACAATGACCGTCGAGAGGCTCGTGGTGCACGAGATGCACTCAACACCGATGCAACGAGATCTTTATGCACGAGATTAATTTCCAACGGTTTTCTCTTTTATAAGTTGGGTGTCTGAATTTTTCAAGTTCTGTCAGATGGATCTAGTCAGTAGTATACTCATGGAACAAAAAAATCACAGACTGTTACTGTCGGCTCGTTTATGCAGCAGATTGTCTAGTGGGTGGACAGGTGGGTGTGGTCCATTGGGCTGGTATTAGGCTGGACGGTAGAGGAGTCCATTTCCATCGGGTAAGAGCATTACTAGTAGAACCCTCAAACCCTTAAACTCTTATTAGCGTTTTAAGGGTCTAAAAATAAATTTTTTTGCACTTTTACGGGTTGAAAAATAGGGGCAAAGATTAGAACCCTCAAACCCAACCCTTATAACGGAATATTCCCTATGAACGACGTTGTCGTTGCGCGCGGGAGGTCGACGGGGCGGCCGCCGGCGACGGGGCGACTAGCAGCGGCGGTCGCGGGCGTGGGCGCGGGATTTGGGAGGATTTTTCCCTCCCGCGCGAGTATAACCGCCAAATGTGGGTTGGGGTAGGTTTTGCTCCCCAACCCTTACTTTTGAGAATTAGAAGAGGGTTTAAGGGTTGGACCTTTAAAAAAATTTAAGGGTTTGAGGGTTAAGGGGTTCTAGTCTACGGCCTTTTTTTAACGAAAACTGTAAAAATGCAGTTATTTTTAGGGGTTTGAGAGTTTGAGGGCTCTACTAATAATGCTCTGGCCGGAAAGTATACAGAGCAGAAAGGGATCCATTAGCTCATATGTAACTCGATAGCTAGACTCGATACTGTTCTACAAAAACTAGACTCTGACACATTAAAGCCGAAGTGGGGCCCCTCACCTGTATATCAATCCTTTCTCATTTCTTTTCCTAACACTTTCTGAGCGAGAGGTTTACTCATGTGTAACTCTTTTTTTGCGGGTATATTGCTCTGTGATGACCATGCTGAATTCACATTTGCCTTTTTCCTTGATACAATCAACCTACCATATCACCAGTGATATATGGATCCTCTATATCATAAACAAGTCACTTTTTGGACATGGTTTCAATCAAAAATTTAAAATTAACATTTCACTAAAAACATATAGTTTTGTTACTTGGATTGAAACTTGAAAATCGTAGACAGATATTTGTACATGTGTTTAAGACGGTGATAAAACCGGCAGTAAAATAATTTCTATCTTACAGTATTAGTTTTTTCAGTAGTTGTGCAACCAGTATCAACCTTATGTTGTGACCTACACACATGGATGCCAGATTTCTTTTTGCGGGGAACAATGTTTTTTATTAACTTATAACAACCTCTTTACAATCATTGGCGAGTTGCTCCCTGATACACGGGTGCGTCAAGCCGCAAAACTGCAGCTTCCACACCCCTCTTAGCATATTGTGCAAAGATCAGGAGCTACGCCATTACAAGCCCCCTTCACTAAGCTGAAACTCATATTGTGCGAGCTCATAAGCTACACCGCTGTCAAGTTCGAACACCACACTGATAGCAGAACCTCTCCCCTATAATTAGAAACAACGCAACCTTCCGTTGCTATCCTCGAGCCATCATCAAAGAGGAGATCCAACGCATGGCCTCAGCTGGCGCCACTGTGGGCTGGAATACAGGAACCATGGCCATCCCCTTCGGTATACCGGACCCTTGTCGGATTGAGCACCACCACACTATCTCAAAATGATCTTTTTTATCAAAAGGGGTTCCCCCAGCCCCATTTTTATTGGGAACGAGGCAAACAAAGCATCCACCACTGTTAACTGCGTTCAGGTCAAGCCAAAGAGTAGCTGAACCAGAATTAAACATTACAGGACCTTACAAAAGGAAACATAATGTCGCCTAGGAAACAGTGGCGAAGCCATGTCTAGGCTGTGTAGTCACTTGACTACACAGCTCTTTGTCAAAAACGTAATACATTAAGTATAAATCAAGCAAAAATATATAAAAATATGTATATTTGACTACACATGATTTTATTCCTGACACCGCCACTGCTACGAAACGGACGCTGCCAAAACAAACGACCAAGCACAGCTCGCTGCTATCGAATCAGCGGCGTACCAGTTGGCGTTCGCTCTCAGGTAGGCGCGTCGTTATTCGCCGGTCCCATCGACAGGCAGAATCAGCCCCAAGCGATTCTCAACATCTCACCTCTGCGCCGATCCAGGAGTAGTAAGCACCTCCACATGAACATACATTCAGAACCGTTGTAAAGGATCTTCCATTGACGAAGAAGTGCGCTTACTCTTCCCCGTAAGACTCTGACATCTGTCCAAATGAAGCGCCGAAAACACATTTCATTATGAACACTACACAAGCACCACAAGGTAGTAATACAAGACATGTTAACAACCGCCAGTTTTTTACTATGAGTCCACATCTCAAATAGATCATGTATAGATCGAGGTGATGTAAAAGTATAAGTTCCAGGCATACACTTCCAAGTCACCCTCGCAAAAATGCAATAAAAAGGCAAGTGGTGAACATTCTCCATTTCACCACAAAATAAAGAGGTTAAGTCCTCAATATGATGTCTCTTACCTAATTTATCTCTAGTCAAAATTTGGTGGAGCAACATGCAATTCAAACATCATAATTGGGAGGAATAGGTATCTTCCAAAAAGGGGAAGAAAGCCAACTTAGTAATATACTTCAAGATCACATCGTCATATTGTTATAAGTATAATCACGCAAATATTTACATAACTCACTTACTTAGACCATGAGAATACCAATGTACCTTCATGTCGGACAGTGTACTTTGGGGTTCGTGCAACGTTACCCGTAATAGGGTGATTATAATGACAACTTTGGGGTGTATCGGAAAAGTATGTCGAGGGACTTGATAGCTAAAGATTGACATTTGATCCTCCGACGATGGAGAGATATTCTCCGTGCCCTCTTTGTATTATGGTATCTGTCGGGCGGAGTAACCCCCAGTTTGCCAAACCCACGAATCAACAAAACAACCAACGAAGAATCAGTCAGAAGATCGGCTGCCCAGAGGCCTGCCATGGCTGGCTATAGGCACGGCCATGGCCCAGCACTCCCTGCAGCCCTGGCCAGTTGCCACTTTGTGGCTCTCATGGTCGGCTGCTAGGGGCAGCCATGGCCGGCTGCCATGTGAAGGAAATATGTCCTAGAGGCAATTATAAAATTGTTATTTATATTTCCTTATATCATGATAAATGTTTATTATTGAAGCTAGAATTGTATTAACCGGAAATTTAGTACATGTGTGAATACATAGACAAACAGAGTGTCACTAGTATGCCTCTACTTGACTAGCTCATTGACTCAATGATGGTTATGTTTCCAGACCATAGACAAGAGTTGTCACTTGATTAACGGGATCACATCATTAGAGAATGATGTGATTGACTTGACCCATCCGTTAGCTTAGCACGATGATCGTCTAGTTTGTTGCTATTGCTTTCTCCATAACTTATACATGTTCCTATGACTATGAGATCATGCAACTCCCAAATACCGGAGGAACACTTAGTGTGCTATCAAACATCACAACGTAACTGGGTGACTATAAAATTGCTCTATAGGCGCTAGTAGAAAAAGGGTCAAACGTGAAGCACATTAGTGCCGGTTTGTATTTGAGCCGATACTAATGGTACCATTAGTGCCGGTTCGAACGGATTTGCATTAATGCTGGTTCGTGTTGAACCTTTAGTACCGGTTCGTGGCACGAACCGGTACTAAAGGGGTGGTGGCAGGCTGGCGTCAGGCCGGGGCCCCACGATCACCTTTAGTACCGGTTCGTGGCACGAACCGGTACTAAAGGGGTCTAACCTTTGGTACCGGTTCGTGGCACAAACCGGCACTATAGGGCAATTTTCAAACTCTACCCCCCCTGGTTCGTGGCAAATATTTTCGTTTTAAAAAAAATAAACGAAAATGATGGAAATGTCAAAAAAAATAAAAGAAAATAAGTTTCCCATGTGATATGTGGTCTAGTTGTTGGGAAAATTTGCAAATGTGAATTTTGACTTTATTTGCAAAATCTCTCTGAAATTTATAAAACTGGGCATAACTTTTGCATACTAACTCGGATGAAAAAGTTTTTTATATGAAAAATCATCTACTCGAAAAGTTACATCCAAATTTAACGGGGGAACCCCGTTAAACATTTTTAAAATCCTCAAAAACCTAATAGAAAAAAGTTACGGGGCTTTTAAGATCTAGAGTGGAAAAAATTGAAAAATATTCAAACAGTGGGCAAACTGTGGTCAAACAATGGTCAAACTAATTATTCTAGAATATTAGTGTTACTAAATAATTATTTTAGTTATTTCAATTTTGGTCAAATCTGGTCAAACTTTGGTCAAACTATGGTCAAACTGTGGTCAAACAATGGTCAAACTAATTATTCAAGAAATATTAGTGTTACTAAATAATTATTGTTTTTTAAAACAATAGTTTCAAACTCAAACAGTGAAATGTGTCACTTCATGCTCAAGCAAAATTCCTGAAGGTTAATAGGATTGACATCTTACTATTGTCAGGAAAACAACAAGTGCAGACTTGGAGCGAGGGAGAATAGAACCCGGAAGTTAAGCGTGTTCGGGCTGGAGTAGTGAGAGGGACGGGTGACCGGTCGGGAAGATAGATGATTTCGAATGAGTGATCCACACTTGAGCAGTTAAGAGAGGTGATTAGAGACTAAATCTTCAAATAATTCAGAAAAATAAAAATAAAAAAATTCCAAAATTTTCAAAAAAAAATTCAAAAAAAAACCTTTAGTACCGGTTGGTAACACCAACCGGTACTAAAGGTCCCCCGCACCAGGGCGCGAGCTCACGCCACGTGGTGCCTCTTTAGCGCCGGTTCGTGCTGAACCGGTACTAAAGAGGGGGGGCCTTTAGTGCCGAAATAATAGTGCCGGTTCCATAACCGGCACTAAAGGCCCTTACGAACCGGTGCTATTGCCCGGTTTTCTAGTAGTGAGGTGTCTCTGATGGTGTTTGTTGAGATGGCATAGATCAAGATTAGCATTTGTCACTCCGAGTATCGGAGAGAGGTATCTCTGGGCCCTCTCGGTAATGCACATCACTATAAGCCTTGCAAGCAATGTAACTAATGAGTTAGTTGCGGGATGGTGCATTACGGAATGAGTAAAGAGACTTGCTGGTAACGAGATTGAACTAGGTATTGAGATGCCGACGATCGAATCTCGGGCAAGTAACATACCAATGACAAAGGGAACTACGTATGTTGTTGTGCGGTTTGACCGATAAAGATCTGCATAGAATATGTAGGAACCAATATGAGCATCCAGGTTCCGCTATTGGTTATTGACCGTAGATGAGTCTCGGTCATGTCTACATAGTTCTCGAACCCGTAGGGTCCGCACGCTTAACGTTTGGTGACGATCGGTATTATGAGTTTATGTGTTTTGATGTACCAAAGGTAGTTCGGAGTCCCGGATTTGATCACGGACATGACGAGGAGTCTCGAAATGGTCAAGACATAAAGATCGATATATTGGAAGCCTATGATTGGACATCGGAATGGTTCCAGATGAGTTTGGGCATTTTCCGAAGTACCGGGAGGTTACCGGAAGCCCCCAGGAAGTATATGGGCCTTACTCGACCTTAGTGGAATAGAGGAGAGGAAGGGAAAAGGTGGGAGGCTCGCCCCCCTAACCCAATCCAAATTGGGTGGGGCCCGCCACCCTCCTTTCATTCCTTCTCTCCTCCCCTTCCTTCTCCCGTACTCCTACTACTTGGAAGGGGGAATCCTACTCCCGGTGGGAGTAATACTCCCATAGGGCGAGCCATAGAGGGCCGGCCCTCCCCCTCCTCCACTCTTTTATATACGAGGGAGGGGGCACCCCATAGACACACAAGTTGATCATTGTCTTAACCGTGTGCGGTGCCCCCCTCCACCATAATCCACCTCGGTCATATCGTAGCAATGCTTAGGAGAAGCCCTGTTCCGGTAGCTTCGTCATCACCGTCATCACGCCTCGTGCTGACGTAACTCTCCCTCGACACTTGATACGTCTCCAACGTATCTATAATTTTTGATTGCTCCATGCTATATTATCTACTGTTTTGGGAAATATTGGGCTTGATTTTCCACTTTTATATTATTTTTGGGACTAACCTATTAACCGGAGGCCCAACCCAGATTTGCTGTTTTATGCCTATTTCAGTGTTTTGAAGAAAAGGAATATCAGACGGAGTCGAAACGGAACGAAATCAACTAGAGAAGTTATTTTTGGAACGAAAGCCACCCGATGGACTTGGACCCCACATCAAGGAAGGAAGGAGGAGCTCACGAGGGTAGGGGCGCGCCCCCCTGCCTCGTGGGGCCCTCGTGGCTCCCCTGACGTGCTTCTTCTGCCTATATAACTCCATATACCCTAAAACTTCCAGAACGCACAATAGATCGGGAGTTCCGCCGCCAGAAGCCTCCGTAGCCACCGAAAACCAATCTAGACCCGTTCTGGCACCCTGCCGGAGGGGGCAATCCTTCTCTGGTGGCCATCTTCATCATCCCGGCGCTCTCCATGACGAGGAGGGAGTAGTTCTCCCTCGGGGCTGAGGGTATGTACCAGTAGCTATGTGTTTGATCTCTCTCTCTATCTCTCGTGTTCTTGATTTGGCACGATCTTGATGTATCGCGAGCTTTGCTATTATAGTTAGATCTTATGTTTCTCCTCCCCCTCTTCTCTCTTGTAATGAATTGAGTTTTCCCTTTGGAGTTATCTTATCGGATTGAGTCTTTAAAGACTTGAGAACACTTGATGTATGTCTTGCCGTGGATATCTGTGGTGACAATGGGATACCATGTGCCACTTGATGTATGTCTTGGTGATCAACTTGCACATTGGGAACCTATGCATAGGGGTTGGCACACGTCTTCGTCGTGATTCTCTGGTAGAACTTCGGGGCACTCTTTGTGGTCCTATGTGTTGGTTGAATAGATGAATTGAGATTGTGTGATGCATATCGTATAATCATACCCACGGATACTTGAGGTGACATTGGAGTATCTAGGTGACATTAGGGTTTTGGTCGATTTGTGTCTTAAGGTGTTATTCTAGTACGAACTCTAGGGCTGTTTGTGACACTTATAGGAATAGCCCAACGGATTGATTGGAAAGAATAACTTTGAGGTGGTTTCGTATCCTACCATAATCTCTTCGTTCGTTCTCCGCTATTAGTGACTTTGGAGTGACTCTTTGTTGCATATTGAGGGATAGTTATGTGATCCAATTATGTTAGTATTGTTGAGGGAACTTACACTAGCAAAAGTATGAACCCTAGGCCTTGTTTCAACGCATTGCAATACCATTTACGCTCACTTTTATCACTTGCTACCTTACTGTTTTTATTATTTCAGATTACAAAAACTATTATCTACTATCCATATACCACTTGTATCACCATCTCTTCGCCGAACTAGTGCATCTATACAATTTACCATTGTATTGGGTGTGTTGGGGACACAAGAGACTCTTTGTTATTTGGTTGCAGGGTTGCTTGAGAGAGACCATCTTCATCCTATGCCTCCTACGGATTGATAAACCTTAGGTCATCCACTTGTCGGAAATTTGCTACTGTCCTACGAACCTCTGCACTTGGAGGCCCAACAACGTCTACAAGAAGACGGTTGTGTAGTAGACATCAACACTCAACTGGATCTAGAGTTCGTGGGACGTCACCGAGCTGAACGTGTGCAGATCGCGGAGGTGCCGTACCTTCGGTGCTAGGATCGGTCGGATTGTGAAGACGTTCGACTACATCAACCGCGTTGTCATAACGCTCCCGCTTACGGTTTATGAGGGTATGTAGACAACACTCTTCCCCTCTCGTTGCTATGCATCACCTAGATAGATCTTGCGTGTGCGTAGGAAAATTATGAAATTACTGCGTTCCCCAACAGTGGCATCCGAGCCAGGTCTATGCATAGATGTTATATGCATGAGTAGAACACAAAGAAGTTGTGGGCGTGGATATATACATATTGCTTGTCGTCACTATTTGATTCTTAATTCATCGGTATTGTTGGATTAAGCGGCTCAGACCAACATTACGCGTACGTTTACGCGAGACTGGTTCTACCGACGTGCTTCGCACATAGGTGGCTAGTGGTGTCAGTTTCTCCAACTTTAGTTGAATCGGATTCAATGAACAGGTTTCTTTCTGAAGATCAAAAAGTAATCACTATACCGCGTTGTGGTTTTTGATGTGTAGGTAAGAATAGTTCTTGCTCAGCCCGTAGCAGCCACGTAAATCTTGCAACAACAAAGTAGATGACGTCTAACTTGTTTTTGCAGGGCATGTTGTAATGTGATATGGTCAAGACATGATGCTAAATTTTATTGTATGAGATGATCATGTTTTGCAACAAAGTTATTGGCAACTGGCAGGAGCCATATGGTTGTCGCTTTATTGTATGAAATGCAATCGCCATGTAATTGCTTTAATTTATCACTAAGCGGTAGCGATAGTCGTAGAAGCAATAGTTGGCGAGACGACAATGATGCTTCGACGGAGATCAAGGTGTCAAGCCGGTGACGATGGTGATCATGACGGTGCTTTGAAGATGGGGATCAAAGGCACAAGATGATGATGGCTATATCATATCACTTATATTGATTGCATGTGATGTTTATCCTTTATGCATCTTATTTTGTTTAGTTCGGCGGTAGCATTATAAGATGACCTCTCACTAAATTTCAAGGTACAAGTGTTCTCCCTGAGTATGCGTCGTTGCTATAGTTCATCGTGCGGAGACACCACGTGATGATCGGGTGTGATAAGCTCTACGTTCACATACAACGGGTGCAAGCCAGTTTTGCACACGCAGAATACTCGGGTTAAACTTGACGAGCCTAGCATATGCAGATATGGCCTCGGGACACTGAGACCAAAAGGTCGAGCATGAATCATATAATAGATATGATCAACATAGTGATGTTCACCATTGAAAACTACTCCATCTCACATGATGATCGGACATGGTTTAGTTGATATGGATCACGTGATCACTTAGATGATTAGAGAGATGTCTATCTAAGTGGGAGTTCTTAAGTAACTTGATTAATTGAACTTTAATTTATCATGAACTTAGTACCTGGTAGTATTTTGCATATCTATGTTCTTGTAGATAGATGGCCCGTGCTATTGTTCCGTTGAATTTTAATGTGTTCCTAGAGAAAACTAATTTGAAAGATGATGGTAGCAACTACACGGACTGGGTCCATAACTTGAGGATTATCCTTATTGCTGCACAGAAGAATTACGTCCTGGAAGCACCACTAGGTGACAAACCCGCTGCAGGAGCAACACCAGATGTTGTGAACACCTGGCAGAGCAAAGCTGATGACTACTCGATAGTTTAGTGTGCCATGCTTTACGGCTTAGAACCGGGACTTCAACGACGTTTTGCACGTCATGGAGCATATGAGATGTTCCGTGAGTTGAAGTTAATATTTCAGGCAAATGCCCGGATTGAGAGATATGAAGTCTCCAATAAGTTCTATAGCTGCAAAATGGAGGAGAATAGTTCTGTTAGTGAACATATACTCAAAATGTCTGGGTACCACAACCACTTGACTCGGTTGGGAGTTAATCTTCCTGATGATAGTGTCATTGACAGAGTTCTTCAATCACTGCCACCAAGCTACAAGAGATTCGTGATGAACTATAATATGCAAGGGATGGATAAGACTATTCCCGAGCTCTTCGCAATGCTAAAGGCTGCGGAGGTAGATATCAAGAAAGAGCATCAAGTGTTGATGGTCAACAAGACCACTAGTTTCAAGAAAAAGGGTAAACTGAAGAAGGGAACTTCAAGAAGAAGAACAAGCCAGTTGCTGCTCAATTGAAGAAACCCAAGTCTGGACCTAAGCCGGAAATGAGTGCTTCTACTGCAAAGGGACTAGTCACTTGAAGCGGAACTGCCCCAAGTATTTGGTGGGGAAGAAGGATGGCAAAGTGAAAGGTATATTTGATATACATGTTATTGATGTGTACCTTACTAATGCTCGCAGTGGCGCCTGAGTATTTGATACTGGTTCTGTTGCTAATATTTGCAACTCAAAACAGGGGCTACGGATTAAGCGAAGATTGGCTAAGGACGAGGTGACGATGCGCGCGGGAAATGGTTCCAAAGTCGATGTGATCATCGTTGGCACGCTACCTCTACATCTACCTTCGGGATTAGTTTTAGACCTAAATAATTTTTATTTGGCGCCAGCGTTGAGCATGAACATTATATCTGGATCTTATTTGATGCGAGACGGTTATTCATTTAAATCAGAGAATAATGGTTTTTCTATTTATATGAGTAATATCTTTTATTTATATGAGTAATATCTTTTATGGTCATGCACCCTTGATGAGTGATCTATTTTTACTAAATCTTGATAGTAGTGATACACATGTTCATATTATTGAAGCCAAAAGATGCAAAGTTGATAATGATAGTGCAACTTATTTGTGGCACTGCCGCTTGGGTCATATCGGTGTAAAGCGCATGAAGAAACTCCATTCTGATGGACTTCTGGAATCACTTGATTATGAATCACTTGGTACTTGTGAACCATGCCTCATGGGCAAGATGACTAAAACGCCATTCTCCGGAACAATGGAGCGAGCAACAGAGTTATTGGAAATCATACATACTGATGTATGTGGTCCAATGAACATTGAGGCTCGCGGCGGATATCGTTATTTTCTTACCTTCACAGATGATTTGAGCAGATATGGGTACATCTACTTAATGAAACATAAGTCTGAAACATTTGAAAAGTTCAAAGAATTTCAGAGTGAAGTGGAAAATCATCGTAACAAGAAAATCAAGTTTCTACGATCTGATCGTCGAGGTGAATATTTGAGTTATGAGTTTGGACTTCATTTGAAACAATGCGGAATAGTTTCGCAACTCACGCCACATGGAACACCACAACATAATGATGTGTCCGAATGTCGTAACTGTACTTTATTAGATATGGTACGATCTATGATGTCTCTCACTGATTTACCGCTATCGTTTTGGGGTTATGCTTTAGAGACGGCCACATTCACGTTAAATAGGGCACCATCAAAATCCGTTGAGACGACACCTTATGAACTGTGATTTGGCAAGAAACCCAAGTTGTCGTTTCTTAAAGTTTTGGGGTTGCGATGCTTATGTGAAAAAGCTTCAACCTGATAAGCTCGAACCCAAATCGGAGAAATGTGTCTTCATATGATACCCAAAGGAAACTGTTGGGTACACCTTCTATCACAGATCCGAAGGCAAGATATTCATTGCTAAGAATGGATCCTTTCTAGAGAAGAAGTTTCCCTCGATAGAAGTGAGTGGGAGGAATGTAGAACTTGATGAGGTAATTGTACCATCTCCCAAATTGGAAAGTAGTTCATCACAGAAATCAATTCTAGTGATTCCTACGCCAATTAGTGAGGAAGCTAATAATGATGATCATGAAACTTCAGATCAAGTTACTACCAAACCTCGTAGGTCAACCAGAGTATGCTCCATACCAGAGTGGTACGGTAATCCTTTCTGGAAGTTATGTTACTAGACCATGACGAACCTACGAACTATGAGGAAGCGATGATGAGCCCAAATTCCGCAAAATGGCTTAAGGCCATGAAATCTGAGATGGGATCCATGTATGAGAACAAAGTATGGACTTTGATTGACTTGCCCGATGATTGGTGAGCCATTAAGAATAAATGGATCTTCAAGAGGAAGACGGACGCTGATAGTAGTGTTACTATCTACAAAGCTCGAATTGTCACAAAAAGATTTTCGAGAAGTTCAAGGAGTTGACTACGATGAGACCTTCTCACCCGTAGTGATGCTTAAGTTAGTCCGAATCATGTTAGCAATTGCCGCATTTTATGATTATGAAATTTGGCAAATGGATGTCAAAACTGCATTCATTAATGGATATCTTAAAGAAGAGTTGTATATGATGCAACCAGAAGGTTTTGTCGATCCAAAAGGTGCTAACAAAGTGTGCAGCGATCCATTTATGGACTGGTGCAAGCCTCTCCGAGTTGGAATATACGCTTTGACAGTGTGATCAAAGCATATGGTTTTATACAGACTTTTGGAGAAGCCTGTATTTACAAGAAAGTGAGTGGCAGCTCTGTAGGAATTCTGAGATTATATGTAGATGACATATTTCTGATCGGAAATGATACTGAATTTCTGAATAGCATAAAAGGATACTTGAATAAGAATTTTTCAATGCAGGACCTCGGTGAAGCTGCTTATATATTGGGCATCAAGATCTATAGAGATAGATCAAGATGCTTACTTGGACTTTCACAAAGCACATACCTTGATAAAGTTTTGAAGAAGTTCAAAATGGATCAAGCAAAGAAAGGATTCTTGCATGTGTTACAAGGTGTGAAGTTGAGTTAGACTCAATGCCCGACCACTGCAGAAGATAGAGAGAAAATGAAAGTCATTCCCTATGCTTCAGCCATAGGTTCTATCATGTATGCAATGCTGTGTACCAGACATGATGTGTGCCTTGCTATCAGTTTAGCAGGGAGGTACCAAAGTAATCCAAGAGTGGATGACCGGACAGCGGTCAAGAACATCCTGAAATACCTGAAAAGGACTAATGATATGTTTCTCATTTATGGAGGTGACAAAGAGCTCGTCGTAAACGGCTACGTCGATGCAAGCTTTGACGCTGATCCGGATGACTCTAAGTCACAAACTGGATACATATTTTTATTAAATGGTGTAGCTGTCAGTTGGTGCAGTTCCAAGCAGAGCGTCGTGGCGGGATCTACGTGTGAAGTGGAGTACATAGCTACTTCGGAAGTAGCAAATGAAGGAGTTTGGATGAAGAAGTTCAGATCCGATTTAGGTGTCATACCTAGTGCATCGGGTCCAATGAAAATCTTTTGTGCCAATACTGGTGAAATTGCCTTGGCAAAGGAATCCAGATTTGACAAGAGAACCAAGCACATCAAGAGGCGCTTCAATTCCATCCGCGATCAAGTCAAGGAGGGAGACATAGAGATTTGCAAGATACATACGGATCTGAATGTTGCAGACCCGTTAACTAAGCCTCTCTCACGAGCAAAACATGATCAGTACCAAGACTCCATGGGTGTTAGAATCATTACAATGTAATCTATATTATTGACTCTAGTGCAAGTGGGAGACTGAAGGAAATATGCCCTAGAGGCAATAATAAAGTTGTTATTTATATTTCCTTATATCATGATAAATGTTTGTTATTCATGCTAGAATTGTATTAACCGGAAACTTAGTACATGTGTGAATACATAGACAAACAGAGTGTCACTAGTATGCCTCTACTTGACTAGCTCGTTGAATCAATGATGGTTATGTTTCCGGACCATAGACAAGAGTTGTCACTTGATTAACGTGCTCACATCATTAGAGAATGATGTGATTGACTTGACCCATCCTTTAGCTTAGCATGATGATCATTTAGTTTGTTGCTATTGCTTTCTCCATAACTTATACATGTTCCTATGACTATGAGATCATGCAACTCCCAATACCGGAGGAACACTTAGTGTGCTATCAAATGTCACAACGTAACTGGGTGACTATAAAGATGCTCTAAAGGTGTCTCCGATGGTGTTTGTTGAGTTGGCATAGATCGAGATTAGCATTTGTCACTCCGAGTATCGGAGAGTTATCTCTTAGCCCTCTCGGTAATGCACATCACTATAAGCCTTGCAAGCAATGTAACTAATGAGTTAGTTGCGGGATGGTGCATTACGGAACGAGTAAAGAGACTTTCCGGTAACGAGATTGAACTAGGTATTGAGATACCGACGATCGAATCTCGGGCAAGTAACGTACCGATGACAAAGGGAACAACGTATGTTGTTGTGCGGTTTGACCGATAAAGATCTTCGTAGAATATGTAGGAACCAATATGAGCATCCAGGTTCCGCTATTGGTTATTGATCGGAGATGAGTCTCGGTCATGTCTACATAGTTCTCGAACCCGTAGGGTCTGCACGCTTAACGTTCGGTGACGATCGATATTATGAGTTTATGTGTTTTGATGTACCGAAGGTAGTTCGGAGTCCTGGATTTGATCACGGACATGACAAGGAGCCTCGAAATGGTCGAGACATAAAGATTGATATATTGGAAGCCTATGTTTGGACATCGGAATGATTCCGGATGAGTTCGGGCATTTTCCAGAGTACCGGGAGGTTATCAGAACCCCCCGGGGAGTATATGGGCCTTATTGGGCCTTAGTGGAATAGAGGAGAGGAAGGGAAAAGGTGGGAGGCGCGCCCCCCCTAGCCCAATCCAAATTGGGTGGGGCCGGCCCCCCGTTCCTTCCTTCTCTCCTCCCCTTCCTTCTCTCCTACTCCTACTACTTGGAAGGGGGGAATCCTACTCCCGGTGGGAGTAGGACTCCTCTGGGGCGCGCCATAGAGGGCCGCCCCCTCCACTCCTTTATATACGGGGGAGGCGGGCACCCCATAGACACACAAGTTGATCATTGTCCTAGCCGTGTGCGGTGCCCCCCTACACCATAATCCACCTCGGTCATATCGTAGCAGTGCTTAGGCGAAGCCCTGTTCCGGTAGCTTCATCATCACCGTCATCACGCCGTCGTGCTAACGAAACTCTCCCTCGACACTCAGCTAGATCTAGAGTTCGTGATACGTCACCGAGCTGAATGTGTGCAAATCACGGAGGTGTCGTACCTTCGGTGCTAGGATCGGTCGGATCGTGAAGACGTTCGACTACATCAACCGCGTTGTCATAACGCTTCCGCCTACCGTCTGCCAGCAGATGGCAAAGATGCAAAGGTTTTTGCCGTCTGCTGGCAGACGGCAAAGCACGCCATTAACCCCCTAACGGACCTATGCTGCCACGTGTGCCGTCTAGGTCCTTTGTCATCTGCTAGCGGACGGCAAAGACCATTTCATCTTTGCCGTCCGCCAGCAGACGGCAAAGTCCCTTTGCCGTAGCTTATTCAGCCGGACCTTTTGCCGCCTGCTGGCTAACGGCAAAGGTCTTTGCCGTCCGTGATCCATGCCTTTGCCGTCCGCCATGGCGGACGACAAAGAAGCTGATTCCAGTAGTGAACCGCGTTGTCATAACGCTTCCGCTTACGATCTACGAGGGTACGTAGACAACACTCTTCCCGTCTCGTTGTTATGCATCACCTAGATATATCTTACGTGTGCGTATGAAAATTTTGAAATTACCGCGTTCCCCAACATCATGGCCTACCACGGCCGGCTGCTCTTGGGCAGCCATGGTGATCGGTTCCACCCAAGCTAGCCATGGTGGCCAGCTCCCCTTTGCCATGGTGGCCGGCTGCCTCCTCTCTACTTGCAGCAGCTGTGCAAAGTCAACATGAGGCGTCCCATCGGACACAAGTAGAAGACAATATGGTCGACAGACTGTCTAGACAGCCATACCGCTACAGTCGGGCACTATTGATAAATAGTGCCACCCACTACCTGACCTCGCGGGACAAGACGAAGAAGTCAACCGGGTCCCATGGACCCCCTTTTTACTCTCTCCCTCACTCTTTTGTTTGTTGGGCATCGTGCTTATAAGGTGACCCATGGAGCCTTCACGGGGGGCCCAGCTGATCATTCATTCACACACACACACACACACACACACACACACACACACACACACACACACGAGGGAGAGAGCTGAGCATAGAGTCCTCTTCTTCCTCCTCTGATACAGCTCCAGGAGCAATCTTGTACACCATCTGTTCAACATCGAGATCCTTGCAGGAATAGCAGTGTTACCTCCACACGAGGACCCCGAACCTGGGTATATCATAGTGTGTTGTTGTCCAATACCATCCTGGATCTACACCGTAGCCTTGCTCTCATCTCTCTTAGCCATACCATGGCATCTACCACCATGCAAATACCACATTAGTATCCATCATCGCGTGTCCATAGACACCATGATATGATCACGGGGATGCCGGAATACCTAAACGAGAAAAGAAAACAAAATTGGTAACGAGGATAACTTGGTTTAATGATCAAGAGTTACACTCCTTCCGTTCCGAATTACTCGTCACAAATATGGATGTATCTAGATGTATTTTAGTTCTAGATACATCCATTTCTGCGACGAGTAATTTGGAACGAAGACAGTACTTCACATGGATACCGATACATCTCGCGTCGAGTTTTGTAAAGTATCACGAAGCAAAGGAATTTTGTATGAGAAACTAAGGTTCACATGATGAATAATTTGTAAGTGTAGGGGTCAACATGGATGTCTAAGGTTTCGCTATTGATCATTGACCGAAGGAGTTCTGGGTCATTTCTGCACTTCAAGAAACTTGCGGGGTCACATGCTTAAGGCTCACTAGTTTGTTAATATTTTGGTGAAGAGCCAAAAATGTTTCGGAGAAAACCAGAGAAGTTTCGAAAAACCGGGAAAGTCCTTGGATCCTGAAAAATCACCGGATAGATCAAGGAGGGTTTCAAAGTGTTCTGGAACCTCTGAGAAAAATATATATGGTGTCGTGGGGTTGCCAACTTGGCAATCCCAAGAGGGGGGGGGGTGCGGCCACATGGGCCTAAAAGGACCAAATAGTGCGTGACCCCTTTTTGCTTGGGGGCAAAGCCACTTGGGAGGCTAAGCTTTGGTGGGGCGCCCACCTCTTGGTTCGCCGGCCCTAGGAGGAGGTGCCTCGTCCTCCAATGCAGCCCTACCTCCAACACTCCTATATATATGTGAGGGGGCAGCCCCTAAATTGCAACCAATGTGATGCAAGGGCTGCCTCTCTCTCTCTCTCTCTCTCCGTGGAAATTGCTCCACCTTCCAATGGCTACTCCACCTTATCTTCAGTTCTCCAGCATATATTAGCTTTGGACGGTGAAGTTATGCTGAACTGTAAATTCCTTATGCGTTGATATCGACAAAGATATCACGTTTTCAATATTTTTTAAAGGGGGGAAATTCCCATGGTTGTGAGGTCGTAGATCCTAACTGTGGGAATCTACACGAACGATCTACACCAGCATATCTTTTGTCGCACTCTTGTTGGTAAAGATCAGATCCAATCTAACCTGCATCTTCATACTGATCTCGGGAGTCTGATTCGTAGGACAAAAAATGTTTTCTACTACATTTCCCAACATTATGTTTTTGATAGATCTCGAAAACTTTCCAAAACTGAGTTTTCAAAGTACTATCACCAACCCAAAGGTCATGCGAAAAACTAATGGCATTTCCATTACCAAGAACTCACTTATAAAAAGGTCTAACAACAACAAAAGCCCATGTAAAATCCTTCCAAATCGAGAACCAACACCTTTTTTGGACCAAACAATGTTGGGATTAAAAGTGCTATATTTATGATCCACAAGGATCTGCTAGTTCTATTTCTACAAAAAAAAAATCTTTTGGCCCAAGAAGATAATAAAGAAAAATTAATTTCTCTCAAATTGGAACACCCAATCGCCGAAACGATTTTTCTCCTAGACAACAATGCCAAGTTCTTCGAGTAGTATATATGATTATCATCAATGTTTCCCCAAAGAAAGTGAGCCATCTGGTAGTAATGGCATTAATAGCCCATTTAGGGAACCTAATGATGAGCATCAAATACATGAAAATACTTGATGCCTGTTCTTAGTAAAACAAGTTTGGCCTCATTACTGAACAGTTTACCCCTCCATCCACAAATTCTTCAAATGAGTTTATCAATAATAGTTTGGATGTATTCTCCTTTAAGTTTAGCATAGTGTAAAGGCACTCAAAATACATAAGAGGAAAATAACTTTTCTAGCAAGAAAAAGATTTGAGACAACATTTTAGAAACTTCCTCTGCAACCCGAACTCTGAGAAAATGACTTTAATTATAGTAAATATCCATACCACAAAGCTAGTTAAAACAAGGGAGTAAAAATTTAATGTTTCTAGCATTATCACAAGAAAGATCTAGGAAAAAGATAGTGTCTTCAACAAACTAAAGGTTGATGACACCATCTAGTATGATATTAGAAAGTGCCTCAGAGATAATGTCAGCACAAGAAGATTTAGCAAGAATTCTAGAGAAAACACATCCACCACTAAGTAAAGCAAAATTGGAGGGGAGAGGTCCCCGTTTTAGGCCTTTTCCCTTTAAATAAGGCCCAATAACACCATTTAATTTCAAACAAAAGGAACTTTGTTGAATAGTACCCGCTAATCAATTAGATAACATGTGCATCATCTTAACAACATTCGGCCGCCGTAGGGAACGCTACTAGAGTTGAATAATTTGGCAGCATGTCAGATGGAAACGCTGCTGAGGTGGTGCTCGCTAGCAGCGTTCAAACTGAACGCTGATACATGGGACATAGTAGCAGCATCCAGAGGGAACGCTGCTACTCTGAGATGGCTGCTAATAGGTTACTTGCAGCGTTCGGATTGGATGCTGCTAGATGGCACATCTGATAGGTGCTAATGGGGGGGGGGGAGGGGGTCATGTACTAGTGGAAGGGTCTTGAAAGACCCAAAATCCATTAGATAAGCATAATTGTATATTTTACAAAAGGACCCAATAGAACTGGAAATTCCAATACTATCATTCATGAGTCCTGGCCAAAGGATGGTGCTATCTATTGTTTTCCTTTCTATAGTGCACACATAATATGTTTCATAAGTTAGTTTGTGCTATGTGTGTATAAGAGTTGTGGCTAGCCCATATCATGAAATGCCTAGTCTATAAATTATGTTGCACTATATCAGTGGCTCTCATGGGTTAGCGTCTATTGTGAAGTCTCATTACCTAAAACTTTACTCCATGGTCCAAAAGGCTGGAACCACTCATGCATCCTGGAGGGTGAGCCTATCATATTATTCTCTCTCTCTCTCTCTCTCTCTCTCTCTCTCTCTCTCTCTCTCTCTCTCTCATGCGCCGCTTGTACATTGTTTGCACATGTCGGCACTGTTGTACTCATTAACAAGAGGTTGGATGTTGCAGTCAATGAGGCTAGAAATACTTTATAGTCTTCAGCGGCGAGGCTAGTCTCTACCTCCCCCCACCCGGTATCCCCCCTCCAGTACTTTTCTAAAGAGTGGAAGGGTCTCGAAAGACCCAATAGAAGTGGAAATTTCAATACTATCACCCTTGCGCCCTGGCTAGTGAGGGCGGTGCCATCTGGTGTTTCCATTTGTTGTATAGTGCACACATAATAATTTTTTAAGTTAGTTTTTGTCTATATGTGTATAAGCGTTGTCGCCAGTTCATGCCATGACATGGCTAGTCTATAAATTATGTTACACTGTATATCAGTGGCTCTCGTGGCTGGCGTCTATTGTGAAGTCTCATTTCCAAGAACTTTACTCCATGGTTCGCGAGGCTGGAGCCACTCATGCATCCTAGAGGGCGAGCCTATCATATTACTCTCACTCTCTCTATATCTCTATCTATCTATCTATCTATCTATCTATCTACTTTGTTTGCATCCTTAGACTTTGTTGTACTCTTCAATGGAAGTGTTGGATGTTGCAATCTATTAGGTTGGAACCACTCACTAGTCTTGAGCGGCGAGGCTGGTACTCTATCTTGTTTTCTTCTATGTAGTGCACATAACATGTTAATAACTCGGTTGTCTCATGTTCACACCTGCTGGATTTGTTGTATTCTTTAGTTGGTGTGTTGGATGTTGTGATCAATGAGATTGGAACCACTCATTAGTTTTGAGCGGCGAGGCTAGTACACTATCTTGTTTTCTTCTATGGTGCACGCATCATCTTCATAACTCTATTTTCTCCCCTCAACGGCTCCCCCCCCCCCCCCCCCCCCCCCGCGCCCACACGCACACACACACACACACAAAAACCGTTTTCAGCACGAGTAGGGTCCTGACCCAAAATCCAACAAATAAGTATGAAAATATATCTTACAAAAGGACCCAACAAAACTAGAAATTGCAACTCGGTCCTAATATTATATAGAAAGGACCCGAAATCACCATAATAGATTGCAATTCGGTCCTGCCTAACATACTTTGCCAAGATCCAAGACAACCTCGCGATGGACGAACCACTTGGGATGGAAGTAGTAGTAACGTTTCCTCTTGAGGATAGAAGGAACACGTGATACGGCACTCGTGGCCGCACGGCTCTACATACATACATGGCTCCTCCTCGGGACCGCTGGACGAGCCGATAAAGAAAGTCCCTTTCCAGTTCCGAAGCATCGGCCGTGGCGATGAAGTCACGCGGCGCTAGCGCTGTCCCCGACACGCCGCCGGTCATGTCTGGGCACGCGCTGCAGCAGCACCAGCGGGGCGGCGGCGGCGGCGGCACCAGGTGGCGCGAGTGCGCCGCCGTGCTGGGCGCCGTGGCCGTGGTGGTGCTAGTCGTCACCCATGCGCTCCTCAACGTGGGCGACAATCTCGACGACGTGGCTGACCTGGTAGCCCGTCTCCGGGCAGCCACCGACGAGAAAGCGGCCGTTCTGTCGAAGAAGACTCCCGGGGAGGCCCAAGCGGAGCAGGACATCAAGGCCGCCGCCGGCGCCGATGCCGACCGGTTCCTGTGGAGCAAAGAGATGCTGCAGTGGCAGCGCAGTGGTTACCATTTCCAGCCGGATGGGAACTTCATGAACGGTATATATGCAGTCGATTCCATCATTCCGGTGACTGATTTTTCAGATCCAGATCTTATTTTTGCCTTCATGTTTGCATTACATGGTTTGATCTAGTATCTTTCACACTTTCGCTGTGTTTTTGTTTGTTTGTTTGCTTGCTTGCTGGAAAACACAAACTGACTGTCTTTTGCTTGCTGGCGGACTGACGTGGCTACCTACTACACGACATGCATGCATGCAGATCCCAATGGTTAGTACGTACTACTTCATCACTTGCTGCTGTACCAGCTGTCTGTTTGTATGTATGTATGTATGTATGCATGCATGTTGCTTATGTGAAACTCAATAATGTGCAGCTCCCATGTATTACCGCGGACTGTACCACTTCTTCTACCAGTACAATCCCAAGGGCGTCGTCTGGAACAAGATCGCCTGGGGCCACGCCGTGTCGTCGGACCTGGTTCACTGGCGCCATCTCCCCGTCGCCATGGTGCCCGACCAATGGTACGACATCAACGGCGTCTTGACGGGATCCGCCACCATGCTCCCCAATGGCACGGTCATCTTGCTTTACACGGGCAATAGTGACACCTTTGCCCAGGTTCAGTGCATCGCCTTCCCTGCAGACCCTGCAGACCCCCTCCTTCGTACCTGGACCAAGCACCCTGCCAACCCCGTCATCTTCCCGCCCCCTGGCATTGGCGACAGGGACTTCCGCGACCCCATGGCCGCATGGTTTGATAAGTCCGACAACACATGGCGCACCATCATAGGGTCCAAGGATGACCATGGTCATGCCGGTATTGCCCTCATGTACAAGACGAAAGACTTCATCAAGTACGAGCTCATCCAGGACCCGGTCCACCGTGTCGAGGGCACCGGCATGTGGGAGTGCATCGACCTCTATCCCATTAGCGGTGGCAGCGACTCATCAGAGGAGGTGATACACGTGATGAAGGCGAGCGTGAACGATGAGTGGCATGACTACTACGCGTTGGGGAGGTTTGATGCAGAGGCCAACAGGTGGACGCCGTTGGACCCGGAAGCTGATGTGGGTATCGGCATGAGGGTCGATTGGGGTAAGTTTTATGCCTCTACATCCTTCTATGATCCGGTCAAGCAGCGGCGTGTGAGCTGGGGGTTTGTTGGCGAGACCGACTCACCCAACACCGACATAGCCAAGGGATGGGCAAGCCTCCAGGTATGTTATTGTTCATCGAAATTATTGTTTTACATTGTGTTTACCATCTATCATTATGTTATTGTATCATGCATCTCGTCTTGAGAATTGAGTATGTCAGTGCATACATGTTTCATTCAATAGATCAACACATGTCGATCAAATGTCATTTACATCTTCCAAGATCTTAATTTATTTTGTGCTTTGCTAACCACACAAAATAATTAAGGACATTTTCCTACTTCCATGTCTGCTGTTACAGTACATGTCAAGCCTTTATTAGTTAAACAAGAATCATATGATTAGTTCTCGATGTCAATGTGCATTCATAGTTGTGGGACTTATATTATTAATAAACAAACTAATGAACCGTGTATGATGAGCCTGCAGGGGATTCCAAGGAAAGTAGTGCTAGACGAGAAAACCCGGACGAACATCCTCCAATGGCCGGTGGAGGAGATCGACACCCTCCGCTACAACGCCACCAACTTCAGCGGCATCACCGTCGAGTCTAGCTCTGTCATAACCCTCCCTCTCCGCCAAGTTTCTCAACTCGATATCGAGGCATCCTTTCGCCTCAACGCTTCAGCCATCGCCGCCCTCAACGAGGCCGATGTCAGCTACAATTGTAGTACAAGTGGTGGTGCCACCGAACGCGGCACGCTCGGCCCCTTTGGTCTTCTCATCCATGCCACCAACAGCGGCAGCGAACAACTGGCAGTGTACTTCTACATTTACAAGGGTCTTGATGGGGGCCTCCGGACCCAGTTCTGCCATGATGAGTCAGGGTCATCGCGAGCCAAGGAACTGCTGAAGCGCGTGGTGGGAAGCACCGTGCCCGTGCTCCATGGAGAGGCTTTATCCGCAAGGGTGCTTGTGGATCATTCGATTGTGGAGAGCTTTGTGATGGGTGGAAGGATGACGGTGACATCGCGCGTGTACCCTATGGAGGCCATCCATGCGGCTGGTAGGGTGTGCGTTTTCAACAACGCCACCGGGTCCGCCCTTACCGTCGAGAAGCTCGTGGTGCACGAGATGGCCTCAGCACCAATACAAGCATACCGTGATGCATGAGATTCATGTTGATGTCAAATATGTTCTGGCTCTTTCAGATTGATCTGGTTAATTAGTATTATACCAGACATACATGAAATTGTTCTCAGTATTACCGTCTGAACCTTTATGCAGCAGATTTGATTATTTTTCATGCATGTCCATCATCATGAAATAAAAAATTGTCTTTAAAAAACTAGCACATATGCCCGTGCTTTGCAACGGGAGAAAAATTGATATATCCACCAAAACTTCTACTGTTGCATCTAAATTATATGCAGTTGTACCCACGACACAGGTGACGCTAGGTGTAAGCTGTGATTGACTCCGAAGAAGAAGTTTGTTGCAATAGTGGCGTCCGACTTTACAACAACGGTGGTCGAGCTTTGTAGCATGTGGTCCGCCTTAGGGCAACAACAATGGTCTAGCTTTGCAGCATTGCGCACGTACTTCTTGTAGCAGCATTGACCGGGCTTGCAGTGTTCGTGTGTCTCGTTTGCTGGAGCGACGCTCGATCAAAACTGCATGTAGATCAACCAGATTTTTTTTTGGTAAATATACAGCAAATGCCCATTTGACGCAGCAAAATCGCTGAGAAACAAAAACATTAACGGTATGGAAAAGCAGCACCAAAAAGATACTCAGTAATATGCGCTAGCGGGCACGTTTTTATTGGGTTAATTAGAGTCAACCTGCGAGCAGTGCATGTTATTTTTTTGGGGGGCTCAATTCGTATTGGCAGGTACGCCAATCTTTCTGGTGTTCCTTGATTCTCAATCGTTCTAAGGCAGATAAATTCGTTGGTTTCCCACCATACCCATCACAGCGTCCACCCTCACCCTGCATTCCTTAGTACTACTTGAGGCGGCTCCTTGATTGCTCTTTGATTTTCCGGACAACTTACATACGTATATAAAGCAGTAGGATTTGTTGTAAAGGAGCGGTGTGGGACTATTCAATTGTTAAACGGATCGTTCATACCAACACAAACAAAAGCTAAGTTAGCTTGCTGTAGTCTTATCGTAGGGAACGAAGGTCGTGAGTTCGATATCCAACCCAAGCAATTATTTTTCGGTGATCCTTGGAATCCTAGGAGCAGGCCCAATATTTTTTGGTGATCCTTGAAAGCCCAGTACCAGTACGAACCGTTTTTGTCTTTTATCACGAGGATTGCGGGTTTGCTGTACGGATGAACTGCGGGTTGAAATTAGTACCACCTTGGATACAAAAATAATACGGACAGACGAAATTACGGTGGTAAGAAGCAATAGCCCCTTTATTAGTAGAAAAAAAGATAGAGATAGATAGATAAATAGAAATATAGATATAGATAGATATAGATGTAGATGTAGATATAGATATAGATACAGATATAGAGGTATAGATATAGATATAGAAGTATAGATAAAACAATTCGATTGCTGGGTGCTCTATTGGGCCGGTACTGGACCGGACTGGAGAGAGGAGTCCATCTCGTCCCGTAAGGGCGAAAGTAGTACTCCCTCCGGTCCTTTTTACTTTGCATATAAGGATTGTCTGAAGTCAAACTTCGTAAAGTTTGACCATATTTATATGAAAAAATATTTAACATCTATAATGCTAAATTTATACAATATGAAAAGTAAAGTCATGACGCATCTAATGTTGTTGATTTCACATTCTAAATGTTTGTTTTTTTTTATAAACTTGATCAAAGTTTACGAGGTTTGACTTTAAACAAATTTTATATGCGAACTAAAAAGCACCGGAGGGAGTATAGAGAACAGAAAACGTGCCTCCTCCTGCAAGCATGTATATACATACAAAACCATAAAAAAAAGAACCGCACGCGTACAACGCTAGGCAAAGCGATCCCCTACAAGGCAACAACCGATCGAAGGAGAGGAAGCGAATCGCGTTGGGGAAGACAATGGCGGCGCAGCTGGTGCAGGTGGTGAGGAGGCTTGGCCATCGCTTGGGGACCTCAACGGTACTACTTCCTCTCTGTTTCTCTCGCCCCTACATTTGGAATTTTGGATCAAATCGTCGTATGTATGTAGAGCAATTTCCCTTTGTTCTCTTCTCGCCCTCTCCCTGAAGCGGCGTCTGGCTTTGTTCCCGGATCTACAAGGCTTCCATGACACAGCCGATGCTGCAGATTCCTCCGTATCCTTGAAACTTGACGACTTCGGATTTTGCGTGTGTTATTGCAGGCTCTTTTCAAGCCAACGCCTGCCGAGAGCAAAGCGGAGGTCCAGGCTTTCCTGCAATCGCTTCCTATTGACTACAATAATATCCATGGTGAGGCTGCGAGGATCTATGAGGGTCTCAAGAGGAAAGGTCCCGAAATACCCTTGGATACTGTGACCCTTTGTCTCAAGTCAGCGCGTGACATCATCACGAGCAAATGATATTTAGATCTATGCTAGTATGCAAGTATCTTCTTGCTTAATTTGTAAGGTCGAATAGTTCTCCATATTTAGAAATACCTGACAGCCTACCAGATTGGAGAGTAAGCTTTGGTGCCGGTATTTATAGCGGCCTGTGAACCATGTCGTTCTACATTATGTTTTGTTGGATGCCTGTACTTTGTTTCCTTCAATTATGGGAAAAGCTTCCCGTCAGCCGGCTGATTACTGCCTGCCCCATGAGTCACACATCGTTGCTGAACCTTATCTCTTCAAAGGTTCGTCTTCAGAAAATTTGTCTCGTCGCTCTTCTTTCTCAGCAGCCAATCACTTGTTTCTCAATAGCAGTCAATCTTCACTTTTCCCCGCTACCACCCCCCCCCCCCCCCCCCCCCCGACTCTCATCTAGAGCCGGCGCCACTCAGCCAAGCAACATATGCGCGCACGATCTCCGCCCCGCCGGAGGACGCCGCCATCGGCCCCCTTTCTCCTTCCCTCCTCCTCTCTCCTTCCCTTCTCTCCCCCGGCCCATTTCTCCTTCCCTCCTCTCTCTCCTTACTCACCTCTCTCTCTCCACCCACGGCCCTCTCTCTGATTCTCTTCTTGGGTGTTTTCATGCAACAAGCTCTTTGTTGCAAAAAAAATTCTACAACAAGAGGTCTCTTGCAAAAAAATTGTAACAATACCTTTGTTGCAAAAAAAGTCTGCAACGAGATTTCTGTTGTGAAAAAAATATATTCTACAACAGGACCTTTCTTGCAAAAAAATTCCACAACTGGACCTCTATTGCAAAATTTCTGCAATAACACCCGTGTTGCAATGGTGAAGGTGCCATTCGGCCGGTCTTTTAAAAAGATCATCCAGTGGACCCGTAGCACGCCCCTTCAATTATTATTAAGATATGAACTATCTAAATTGTGAAAAGAGAAATAAAGTGATGGATTTGGAGATGGGAGAGGAGAGATAATGCGAGAGACATGCATGTCATAGTCTGTACCATGAACAGTAAAAATAGAGAAGCAGGACTATATCTGGCCAAACGGGCTGATTTTTTCGGGCCGGCCCGGCAGCACGGCACGCGACGGGCCAGGCCCGGCACGGGCTAATCGTGTCGTGCCAGGCACGAGGCACGCACTGGGCCGTGCCTGGGCCGCCACCCTCAGCCCGCATGCCAGCACGGCACGACACGAATACTAGCGGGCCGGCCCGTGGCACGACACGACACGCAGCACGGCGGCACGGCCCGATTGGCCCGCCTCGATCGTTGGGGAGCGGGGGAGGAATCATGTCGGGCCGACTGCCGACGCGCCTGGGTCATGAGGACAGCGGGGGGCGGCAGGCGTCAGGGGGGCAGCGTCACAGCGGGCAGCGGGGCCCAGACGCCCAGTCCTCGATCGATGGGGAAGCGGGGGGTTCGCTCGGCTCGACACCCAGGCGAGGCGACCGTTGGGAGGGGTTTAGGGGGAGGTTAGGGTGGATTTAGAGCGGTTTAGGATAGGGTTTGGGTATTTATTTAAGAAAATTCATATATTCGAAAATTTGATTGTTAGAGGGTCAAATTTGTCCGAAAAATGACCAATTTTTTGCTATAAATAGGGCTGCCCAGCCCACATATTTCTCACACTCAAACATGGATGACCATGACAATACTAGCTTCCCACTCTCCGATTTCGGTCTTGGGGATATGGAGTATAGTCTCTACCCTAGTAGCACCGATCACAGTACCATGCCCCCACCCGAGCAACATGCCTATACCGATCATCACACTCTCGAACCCCATACCGATCCGTGTGCCGAAGCCGATGGTCACACCAATTCGAGTAGTGGGACGGGTTCCTCCACCACCATTGGTGTAAAGCAAAGAGGTCGTCGTAGAACCTCCTTGGTGTGGGAATCATTCGATGAAGAAATCCCCGTGGTGGACGGTGTCCGGAGGGTGGTTGCAAGGTGCAAAAGGTGCAAGAAGGAGTATACTGGAGAAGCCAAGGGAGGAACCGGCCACCTAAAGAGGCATGTGGAAAGCCACACCAAGGCGGATGAAAAGAGCGCGTCGGGCTCGGCAGCTGTGCAAACGCAGCTCTCCTTCAACCCTGACGGTACGGTACGCAATTTCACCTACGATGCTAATGTTCAGCGAGAAGGTCTATGCCGTCTTATTGCTTCTAATGATTTACCACTAGGTTTTGGTGAATCTGATGGTTTCGTAGAATATATTCAAACTTGTCATAATACTAATTATAGACCAGTTTCTAGACAAACTGCAAGTAGGGATATTAAAAAAGCTATACAAAACTGGTAAAGAGAAAATAAAAGAAGAATTTTCTACGTGCATTTTTTAGTGTCGTTAACATCTGATATCTGGACTGGTCGAGCAAAGCAAGACTACATTAGTGTGGTAACTCATTATGTTAACGAACATTGGCATCTACAAAAAAGAGTCATAGGATTTGAATTAATTGATGTAGCACATAGTGGTCCAAAGATTGCTGAAGCTGTACTCAAAGTTGTGAATGATTTTAATCTTGCCGACAAGGTTTTCTCAATAACTTTGGATAATGCTTCAGCAAACACGAGTGCAGTGAATACTCTGACTCCTATATTCTCCATATATGTTGCATCCTTTTTAATGCATCAACATTGTGCTTGCCATGTCATTAATCGTATTGCTAAAAGTGCGTTACATTTATGTGAACCACATGTTGAAGTCATACACATTGCAATATCTTATTTTTCGCATTCAACTCAACGAATTACAAACTGTAAGAGATATTGCCTTGCTATAGGGTGCGTTCCTCATAAGTATAATTCAGACATGCCTGTTAGATGGAACTCTGCATATTTGATGCTTAAGGCAGTTATCCGAGACAGAGTTCAGCTCAATGGCTTTATTAATGCATATTATGGGGTTGAACCTCTAATTAGCAAAGAAACTTGGCATGTTATTTCAACATTGACTGCATTTCTTGAGTTGTCCTATGATGCAACAGTTACTTTGTCTGGGGTTTATTACCCGACATATCCTTTGATGGTGCATATATACCCTATTAGACATTGCTAGTCATCTGAAAGCATATGAAGGGGATGCATTGTTACTTAATGTTGTTGCTGACATGAAAACCAAGTATTTAAAATATTGGTAGCAAATTCCACTGTTGTATGCATTTGCATTTATCTTGGATCCTAGAGCTAAACTTGAAGGGTATCGTAGTGCACTCAATGTAGTATCTGTTGGGGAACGTAGTAATTTCAAAATTTTCCTACGCACACGCAAGATCATGGTGATGCATAGCAATGAGAGGGGAGAGTGTGATCTACGTACCCTTGTAGATCGACAGCGGAAGCGTTATGACAACGCGGTTGATGTAGTCGTACGTCTTCACGGTCCGACCGATCAAGCACCGAAACTACGGCACCTCCAAGTTCTAGCACACGTTCAGCTCGATGACGATCCCCGGACTCCGATCCAGCAAAGTGTCGGGGAAGAGTTCCGTCAGCACGACGGCGTGGTGACGATCTTGATGTACTAATGTTGTAGGGCTTCGCCTAAGCGCTACTACAATATTATCAAGGACTATGGTGGAAGGGGGCACCGCACACGGCTAAGAATATGATCACGTGGATCAACTTGTGTGTCTATGGGGTGCCCCCTGCCCCTGTATATAAAGGATGGAGGAGGAGGAGGCCGGCCAAGGCTAGGTGCGGCCAGGATGTGGAGTCCTACAAGGACTCCAAGTCCTAGTAGGAGTCCACCAAGAGGGGAGAAAGGGAGAAGGAAGTGGAGGAGAAGGAAAGGTGGCCGGCCCCCTTTTCCCTAGTCCAGTTCGGACTAGAGGGGAGGGGGGGCGCAGCAGGCCCTTTCTCCTCTTCCCACTAAAGCCCATCAAGGCCCAATACTTCTCCCGGCGAATTCCCGTAACTCTCCGGTACTCCGAAAAATACCCGAATCACTCGAAACCTTTCCGATGTCCGAATATAGTCGTCCAATATATCGATCTTTACCTCTCGACCATTTCGAGACTCCTCGTCATGTCTCCGATCTCATCCGGGACTCCGAACTCCTTCGGTACATCAAAACTCATAAACTCATAATATAACTGTCATCGAAACCTTAAGCGTGCGGACCCTATGGGTTCGAGAACAATGTAGACATGACCGAGACACGTCTCCGGTCAATAACCAATAGCGGGACCTGGATGCCCATATTGGCTCCTACATATTCTACGAAGATCTTTATCGGTCAGACCGCATAACAACATACGTTGTTTCCTTTGTCATCGGTATGTTACTTGCCCGAGATTCGATCGTCGGTATCCAATACCTAGTTCAATCTCGTCACCGGCAAGTCTCTTTACTCGTTCCGTAATACATCATCCCGCAACTAACTCATTAGTTGCAATGCTTGCAAGGCTTAAGTGATGTGCATTACCGAGAGGGCCCAGAGATACCTCTCCGACGATCGGAGTGACAAATCCTAATCTCGAAATACGCCAACCCAACATGTACCTTTGGAGACACCTGTAGAGCTCCTTTATAATCACCCAGTTACGTTGTGACGTTTGGTAGCACACAAAGTGTTCCTCCGGCAAACGGGAGTTGCATAATCTCATAGTCATAGGAACATGTATAAGTCATGAAGAAAGCAATAGCAACATACTAAACGATCGGGTGCTAAGCTAATGGAATGGGTCATGTCAATCAGATCATTCAACTAATGATGTGATCCCGTTAATCAAATGACAACTCTTTGTCCATGGTTAGGAAACATAACCATCTTTGATTAACGAGCTAGTCAAGTAGAGGCATACTAGTGACACTCTGTTTTTCTATGTATTCACACATGTATTATGTTTCCGGTTAATACAATTCTAGCATGAATAATAAACTTTTATCATGATATAAGGAAATAAATAATAACTTTATTATTGCCTCTAGGGCATATTTCCTTCAGTATCTGCATCCCTAAGTTTAGATTATACTGACGACTTCAATAAGGCTCGTGAGAAGCTTTTTGAAGTTTTTGCTAAGTATGAGGGAAAATATGCCGGAGTTCGAATGCAACGACGACCTCCACTAGCACCTACTGCAAGTAAAAAGAGAGGAGCATGGAGCAAGATCTTTGGTTCTTCATCCTCCTCGACCGCCGGAAGCTCTTCCACGTCAACATCTGTGCTTCAAGGTGGCGGGGAGTTAGCGAAGTACCAACAGTGACAAAGTCATGTACGATTTAGATAGTGAGGAAGACTTCAACTTACTACAGTGGTGGCAAGAACACAAGCTTACATTTCCGGTGCTCTCCATATTAGCACGTGATGTGTTATCGGTGCCTGTTTCTAGGGTGTCATCGGAGTCTGCTTTCATCCTAGCTGGAAGAATAATTGAGGAGAGAAGAACTAGTCTCGCCCCTGATATGGTGAGAACACTGATGTCCGTCAAAGATGGGGAGTTATCAAGAAGGAGAGCGCAACACACTGCAGAAAACACAGAACTACTTGCCATGTTTGAAAAAATGAACTTTGAAGAAGACCCGGAAGATTAGTCGAAGACTTGTAGTGTAGTCATTTTCTTATCATTTTGTAATTTTCTTCTCTTTTTGTAATTTTCTTTCCCTTCTGTAATTATAGAGCATGGCTTTGTACTCTTTTACTTCCCAGGGATGGAAGGTTTTAATGAGGCAGCCACTAATAAAGCTCAACATTTATCCCAGATGATACATTGCCTCAATTTTTTTCCCATGGATGCATTATTGCTGCCGTGCCTAACGTGCCTAACGTGACATTTTTTCCTATAAAAAGGGATGCCCACTTTCTCATTTCTCACACTCAAACTCCATCTCATTTTCCACACACAAACATGGCTGCTCCTCTTCAAAACGTTGTTCGGAGACAACCTAGTCCCATCTGAAGGTACTACGATGAAGAATCCGATACAAATGACGAAGGTCTCACCAAGCTTTTTGTAAAGTGCAAAGAATGCGGTAAGAAGTTGAGCGTGCACCTAGATGATGGCAGGTATGCTGGAACCGGCCACCTGATGAGGCACAAGACGACGCATGTCAAGGCAGCCGAGGCGGCGGCTATAGCTGCGGCTGCGGGGCAAGGTTGAAAGGATCCCATTAGTAAGTTGTAGTATTTGTATTATTTTTTCTTTCTCTATCTTTAATCTTTTAGTATTTCTAGAGCATGCCTTATACTCTTTTACTTCTTTGGAATGGAAGGTTTTAATGAGGCGGGCGCTAAGAAAACTCTAGATTTATCCCACATAATACTCTAACCGTCTAGCGTTCCTAACATGCCTAGCGTGTCTAACGTGTCATCTTTTTCCTATAAAAAGGGATGCCGGCCCTTTTCAAGTTCTCATTTTTCACACTCAAAAGTCTCAAACTGCATCTCATTTTACACACACAATACAAACATGGATGAGAGAGGCTCCAGAATCTGGGACTACTACGATGCTGAAGTAGTTATAGATGGTAGAAAATCCGAGCTAAAATCACAGTGCAAAAGATGTGGTTAGTTGTTGCGCATTGCCTGCCACGGTCCAGTAAACATCCTTACTAGGCACAGAGCAGCACACATCAAGAGAGACGAGCTGGCTGCGGCTGCCAGGCAAGGATGAACGATCCAAATTAGTTCAGTTCCAGTCCTGTAATTTATTTAGTTCAATTCTAGTCTTGTAATCTTTTTATTTCTACTTCTTTTAATCTTTTAGTATTTCTAGAGCATAGCTTGTACTTTTTTACTTCTTTGGGATGGAAGGTTTTAATGAGGCAAGCGCTAATAAAATTCTAGATTTATCCCACATAATACTCTACATTTTTTGCAATTTTCTATAAAAAAAAATTGGTATTTTTTCGACATTTTATCGCTGTATAAACTTCTCATCTCGCTCGGCAAGTATTTGGCCAGATATAGCAATAGCAGCGTGCAGCGTGCAGTGTGGCAGCGAGGCAGCGTGCAGCGGTGCAGCGTAGCGTGGCGTAGCGTGCAGTGTGGCACACTGCAGCGATGGAGCGTAGCGTGGGCGTGCAGCGAGCCAGCGAGCCAGGCAACCAGCGCGCAGCGACTGCGAGCGCCAGGCCAGGCGGGCCAGCTAGCGCCAAGCAGGCCGACGTGCCTACGCGGGCCGCGTGCCGGGCCTGGGCTGCGACCCCCCCCCCCCCCCCCCCCCCCCCCGCGGGGGCCGGCACGGCACGGCCCGGCTAGTATTCATGTCGTCACGGGCCGGGCCATGCCAGGCACGTTTAGCACGGGCCGGCCCGTTTGGCGGGCTATAAGTAGGACCATGCATGTCATAGTCTGTACCATGAACAGTAAAAACAGATAAGCAAGACCATGCATGTGTCCTTTGCATATGCATGATGGGACCCAAGATAGGGAAATACAAAATCAAAATGCAAATATTTTCAGATACTCTATGCGGTGACGCATTGTGGTTGGGTGTAGTTCGCCGGTACCTCCCGGAACCGGTAAAAAGAGGTTTGCGCGGGGAGGGAGAGCAGGGGAGGAATGTATACGGTAGCCTCCACTACACACACACACACACACACACACACACACTCAAAAACTGAAGAAAAAAAAATAGATTGCTGGGTGCTCTATTGGGCAGGTAGTGGGCTGGACTGGAGAGAGGCGTCCATCTCGTCCCGTAAGGCCGAAAGTAGTATGGAGAACAGAAAACGGCCAAACCCTACGTTCTAGGCGTTTTGGCAAATGGGCGCATACCCTCCCTGCACGATGGGCCGGCCCATTTATACCTATTTTCTCTATTTCAAACTGCAAAAACCTGCGCCCCCGCCCGTGGGCCGGCACGGCACGGCCCGGCTAGTATTCATGTCGTCGCGGGCCGGGCCATGCCAGGCACGTTTAGTGCGGGCCGGGCCGTGCCGTGCCGGTCCGGCCCGTTTGGCGGGCTATAAGCAGGACCATGCATGTTATAGTCTGTACCATGAACAGTAAAAACAGAGAAGCAAGACCATGCATGTGTCCTTTGCATATGCATGATGGGACCCAAGATTGGGAAATACAAAATCAAAATGCAAATATTTTCGGATACTCTATGCGGTGACGCATTGTGGTTGGGTGTAGTTCGCCGGTACCTCCCAGAACCGGTAAAAAGAGGCCCATTTATACCTATTTTCTCTGTTTCAAACTGCAAAAACCTGCGCTGCGGAAATTCGAATTCACGACCTATCAACATCCCTCCAATTACCTAAGCTGTGGTAGCCAACTACGCACGTACGTTGATTTGATTTGCAAGATCCTTTTCATTCTTTTATTGCATTTTCCTTTCTTTTTCTTTCCTCCTTTTCCTTTTCTTGTTCCTTTCTTTTTCTTAAATGCATGATTTAAAAAAACCTCCAGTGAACATTTTCCCAATTCTTGAACTTTTTCCTCAAGATTAAATGAAGTTTTCGAATCTGGGAACTATTTTTGAAAATCCGTGAACCTTTTTCAAAGAAGTGAACTTTTTTATGGAAATTTGCTGAACTTTTTTCAGACTCATGAACTTTTTTCAAAATTCCGTGAACTCTTTTCAAATTTGTGAACTTTTTTCGATGGCCAACGTCCTATGGCTCGAGGGCTCCTTTGTGGAGACCCTGAAGGGGTGGCAATCGGGGTAGTTTTACATAACCGAGCCGCGCGACGCCGAATGGGTCGCACCCCCCGAGTTCCGATCCGGACCCCCTACGTGGCTCACCTCCTGGATAGGTTACATCGTGTGTCACCCCCGCTATATAAGAGAGGCCTAGGATACAAGTGTCCTATTAGTATACAACTCCTACTTTGTCTACACACAGTCCAAAACCAAGTCCAACTGTAACCTACCTTGTACAATAATATTCGACACAATTCTAACAAACTCCACCTTGGCGAATATTCTCCACCACCTTGAATTCGTCCATGCATCGAACCTCCATATACATTGGACTTGAGATACGCCATGAGCACCGCTGCTACTCCCAGACTCCATATGACTCCACCTGCAACTGTAGTCCCTTCTCGTCTTCTTCACAGTCAACACTCGAGCAAAAATAAGTTTCTCATTACTCTACTTTGTGCTCCCAACTTCCGGAGTTTCCGTTCAACGCCATCACACACCGATAAC
This sequence comes from Triticum monococcum, assembly GCA_034509565.1. Classification (NCBI taxonomy): domain Eukaryota; kingdom Viridiplantae; phylum Streptophyta; class Magnoliopsida; order Poales; family Poaceae; genus Triticum; species Triticum monococcum. Next base: position 4,865,064 of record CM067847.1, on the reverse strand, counting down.
TTATCTGCGTGAAAATGAACACCTCACATATTGCATGTCACATTCAGGAGTTACCCGAACTCAACATCACCGCTCTTTCTTGACCGTCTATCTGAAACTTGAAGGAATTTCACCGTCGCCCTGTGTCACTTTGAGTCAAATTCACAGTTGTCTCACCCTTTTCCCCGGATAGTCTCTGACATGTCCCACAGCTATAGCACTCCATCTCCTTCTGTACTTGTCACCCGCACTTTGCCATGTGCACTGAACACCACAGAATATACGGCCATGTACTCTCTCTGTTTTTGACAATTTAAGACTTTCCGTCACTTTCATAGATTCTCCATGGTCAACTCATGTCCATCTTCCGGCACCGATAGACCCAGTCACCAACTTGAATCCGGTACTCGTCAGCACTGCTTCAGCACCCCTGCACAATTTGTCTGACCACATGTATGACCACCAGTGCCTTGGCCTGTCGCTGTGTCCCGTGCTTATGGCACGCCTCGCCGCTATCACCGCATCGAGCCTCTGCTGTCTTGGTCAAGTCTCCCGGGTAGCTAGCCCCCACTATCTCAACTCCCACTATAGAGAACCATCGATCATCACCGACCGATGCCGAGTATCACGCCTCCATCAGACCACTGTTACCCAGTCTGAAACCACGTGTCTCTCGCTATCCCGCTGAAATAGGCTTCGACTCTCCGTTAACTTATGTCGTAGCCCCTCCATCAGCACAGAGTGCAGCCATCCGTCAGACTCCAGCTCCACCTTCAACATGACTCCATGGTGGTTGTACGTGCCACCCTCCCGCGCCCTGTCGACTCCAAGATCTCATGTGCACCATCTTGAATCAACCCTGCACACTAGTCTGTCGAAGCCGCACAAGCCCTCAAGCCTGCACCACGTGTTTCCACGCCCCAGAAGTCGGCCACTGTCGGTGTCAAAACCGGCGGATCTCGGGTAGGGGGTCCCGAACTGTGCGTCTAGGCCGGATGGTAACAGGAGGCAAGGGACACGAAGTTTTACCCAGGTTCGGGCCCTCTCGATGGAGGTAAAACCCTACGTCCTGCTTGATTAATATTGATGATATGGGTAGTACAAGAGTAGATCTACCACGAGATCGAGGAGGCTAAACCCTAGAAGCTAGCCTATGGTATGATTGTTGATGTGTACGTTGTCCTACGGACTAAACCCCCTCCCCCCCCCCCCCGGTTTATATAGACACCGGATAGGGTTAGGGTTACATAGAGTCGGTTACAATGGTAGGAGATCTACATATCTGTATCGCCAAGCTTGCCTTCCACGCCAAGGAAAGTCCCTGCCGGACACGGGACGAAGTCTTCAATCTTGTATCTTCATAGTCCAGGAGTCCGGCTGAAGGTATAGTACGGCTATCCGAACACCCCCTAATCCAGGACTCCCTCAGTAGCCCCTGAACCAGGCTTCAATGACGACGAGTCCGGCGCGCAGATTGTCTTCGGCATTGCAAGGCGGGTTCCTCCTCCAAGTACTTCATAGAAGATTTTGAACATAAAGATAGTGTCCGGCTCTGCAAAATAAGTTTCCACGTATTGTCATAGAGAGAATAATATTTACACCAATCTAATCTGCTGACGTATTTCGTAGCGTGACCCACCACGGCCAAGCCTTTATCCGAGTCGTTTCATTATCCCACCTCAGCGCGTTATGCGAGGCGGTTTCCTTGGCACGTCTTGTTCAAGCAGAGGTCGTGTCCCCTTATCCCGGGATTCTCATCAATACGGGCGTGGGTAACCCAACCACGCCATTGATCACGGCGCTTGGAGATAAGCGAGTTTTACTAGGCTGGTGGGGACATGTAGTTGCGTCCTCCCATATAAGGGGATAAGGATCCACCTTTTCACCTACGCCTTCTTCCTCCTTCGCCTATCCATTCTTGCGCACTCGAGCTCCAGCGCCCAAGTCCGCACTCCCCACCTCAACCTTCTCCAGCCATGTCCGGAGCGGGAGGCAAGTGGATGGTCTCCTCCGTCACGGAGGGACATATCAAAAAGCTGAGGAAGGTCGGATACCTGTCTAACGACATTGCATATCGGCTCCCCGAAAAGGGGCAGCTCATCCCCACCCCTAGGCCCCATGAGAGGGTGGTGTTCCTCCCCCATTTCCTCCGCGGACTGGGATTCCCTCTCCACCCATTTGTCCGGGGCTCATGTTCTACTACGGCCTAGATTTCCACGATCTGGCCCCGAACTTCGTCCTCAACATCTCGGCGTTTATCGTCGTGTGCAAGGCCTTCCTCCGCATCCGCCCCCATTTCGGCCTATGGCTCAAGACTTTCAACGTCAAGCCGAAGGTGGTGCGCGGCAGCCAGGCGAAGTGCGGAGGCGCCATGGTTGGCAAGATGGCCAACGTCCTATGGCTCGAGGGCTCCTTTGTGGAGACCCTGAAGGGGTGGCAATCGGGGTGGTTTTACATCACCGAGCCGCGCGACGCCGAATGGGTCGCACCCCCCGAGTTCCGATCCGGACCCCCTACGTGGCTCACCTCCTGGATAGGTTACATCGTGTGTCACCCCTGCTATATAAGAGAGGCCTAGGATACAAGTGTCCTATTAGGACACAACTCCTACCCTGTCTACACACAGTCCAAAACCAAGTCCAACTGTAACCTACCTTGTACAATAATATTCGACACAATTCTAACAAACTCCACCTTAGCGAATATTCTCCACCACCTTGAATTCGTCCGTGCATCGAACCTCCATGTACATTGGACTTGAGATACGCCATGAGCACCGCTGCTACTCCCAGACTCCATATGACTCCACCTGCAACTGTAGTCCCTTCTCGTCTTCTTCACAGTCAACACTCGAGCAAAAATAAGTTTCTCATTACTCTACTTTGTGCTCCCAACTTCCGGAGTTTCCGTTCAACGCCATCACGCACCGATAACTTATCTGCGTGAAAATGAACAACTCACATATTGGATGTCACATTCAAGAGTTACCCGAACTCAACATCACCGCTCTTTCTTGACCGTCTATCTGAAACTTGAAGGAATTTCACCGTTGCCCTGTGTCACTTTGAGTCAAATTCACAGTTGTCTCACCCTTTTCCCCGGATAGTCTCTGACATGTCCCACAGCTATAGCACTCCACCTCCTTCTGTACTTGTCACCCGCACTTTGCCATGTGCACCGAACACCACAGAATATACGGCCATGTACTCTCTCTGTTTTTGACAATTTAAGACTTTCCGTCACTTTCATAGATTCTCCATGGTCAACTCATGTCCATCTTCCGGCACCAATAGACCCAGTCACCAACTTGAATCCGGTACTCGTCAACACTGCTTCAGCACCCCTGCACAATTTGTCTGACCACATGTCTGACCACCAGTGCCTTGGCCTGTCGCTGTGTCCCGTGCTTATGGCACGCCTCGCCGCTATCACCGCGTCGAGCCTCTGTTGTCCTGGTCGAGTCTCCCAGGTAGCTAGCCCCCACTATCTCAACTCCCACTACAGAGAACCATCGATCATCACCGACCGATGCCGAGTATCACGCCTCCATCAGACCACTGTTACCCAGTCTGAAACCACGTGTCTCTCGCTATCCCGCTGAAATAGGCTTCGACTCTCCGTTAACTTACCTCGTAGCCCCTCCATCAGCACAGAGTGCAGTCATCCGTCAGACTCCAGCTCCACCTTCAACATGACTCCATGGTAGTTGTACGTGCCACCCTCCCGCGCCCTGTCGACTCCAAGATCTCATGTGCACCATCTTGAATCAACCCTGCACAATAGTCTGTCGAAGCCGCACAAGCCCTCAAGCCTGCACCACGTGTTTCCACGCCCCAGAAGTCGGCCACTGTCGGTGTCAAAACCGGTGGATCTCGGGTAGGGGGTCCCGAACTGTGCGTCTAGGCCGGATGGTAACAGGAGGCAAGGGACACGAAGTTTTACCCAGGTTCGGGCCCTCTCGATGGAGGTAAAACCCTACGTCCTGCTTGATTAATATTGATGATATGGGTAGTACAAGAGTAGATCTACCACGAGATCGAGGAGGCTAAACCCTAGAAGCTAGCCTATGGTATGATTGTTGATGTGTACGTTGTCCTACGGACTAAAAACCCTCCGGTTTATATAGACACCGGATAGGGTTAGGGTTACATAGAGTCGGTTACAATGGTAGGAGATCTACATCCGTATCGCCAAGCTTGCCTTCCACGCCAAGGAAAGTCCCTACCGGACACGGGACGAAGTCTTCAATCTTGTATCTTCATAGTCCAAGAGTCCGGCTGAAGGTATAGTCCGGCTATCCGAACACCCCCTAATCCAGGACTCCCTCAGTAGCCCCTGAACCAGGCTTCAATGACGACGAGTCCGGCGCGCAGATTGTCTTCGGCATTGCAAGGAGGGTTCCTCCTCCAAGTACTTCATAGAAGATTTTGAACACAAAGATAGTGTCCGGCTCTGCAAAATAAGTTTTCACATATTGTCATAGAGAGAATAATATTTACAACAATCTAATCTGCTGGCGTATTTCGTAGCGTGACACACCACGGCCAAGCCTTTATCCGAGTCGTTTCATTATCCCACCTCAGCGCGTTATGCGAGGCGGTTTCCTTGGCACGTCTTGTTCAAGCATAGGTCGTGTCCCCTTATCCCGGGATTCTCATCAATACGGGCGTGGGTAACCCAACCGCGCCATTGATCACGGCGCTTGGAGATAAGCGAGTTTTACTAGGCTGGTGGGGACATGTAGTTGCGTCCTCCCATATAAGGGTATAAGGATCCACCTTTTCACCTACGCCTTCTTCCTCCTTCGCCTATCCATTCTTCCGCATTCGAGCTCCAGCGCCCAAGTCCGCACTCCCCACCTCAACCTTCTCCAGCCATGTCCGGAGCGGGAGGCAAGTGGATGGTCTCCTCCATCATGGAGGGACATATCAAAAAGCTGAGGAAGGACGGATACCTATCTAACGACATCGCGTATCGGCTCCCCGAAAAGGGGCAGCTCATCCCCACCCCTAGGCCCCATGAGAGGGTGGTGTTCCTCCCCCATTTCCTCTGCGGACTGGGATTCCCTCTCCACCCATTTGTCCGGGGGCTCATGTTCTACTACGGCCTGGATTTCCACGATCTGGCCCCGAACTTCATCCTCAACATCTCGGCGTTTATCATCGTGTGCGAGGCCTTCCTCCGCATTCGCCCCCATTTCGACCTATGGCTCAAGACTTTCAAAGTCAAGCCGAAGGTGGTGCGCGGCAGCCAGGCGGAGTGCGGAGGCGCCATGGTTGGCAAGATGGCCAACATCCTATGGCTCGAGGGCTCCATTGTGGAGACCCTGAAGGGGTGGCAATCAGGGTGGTTTTACATCACCGAGCCGCGCGACGCCGAATGGGTCGCACCCCCCGAGTTCCGATCCGGAGCCCCTACGTGGCTCACCTCCTAGAAGGAGACGGGCCTGTCTTGGGGTAAAAAGGGAGAGCTGACCGGACTCCAAACATGCATCCAAACCCTGGCGGACAAGAAGCTCAAACTTGTCAACGTGGTCCAGGTTATGCTCATCCGCCTGATCCTCCCGTGTCAACGACGGGCTTTCAACCTGTGGGAGTTCGACCCGGCGCGGCACCAAACTCTGAGCAGTCTCTTCGACACGACGTACGAAGATGCCTGGAAGGTGCTTTTCAAAGGCGCCGAAGCTCCCGCATCCGCTACCGAGGATCGCGGATTCAGTGCGCAGCGTCACGCTCTCGCGGTAAGCTGTTTTTCCTTTTACAGGGTATCCGTTTTTCATAGCTTGACTCCATGCGGGATCTAAGCTCCCTTACCTTTGACAGGATTGGCAGGTGACGTCCGGACAAATCAACTATCCGTCTCCTTTGCCCAAAGGCCCAGCGGACGCTCGCTTGGCGAAGCTGCTGGTTCCGGCACCCTATGTGGTGCCGGAGAAGAAGGCCGCGAGAAAGGCCGTGGGGACTCGAAAGAGTGCCCAGCGCCAGGAGGTGTCGGACCCATCATCCGATGGTTCCGAGGCGCATTCCTCCCATGAAGACGAGGAGGAAGAAGAGGAGAGCTCTCCCCCTCCGGCGAGAGGAGAGAAGAAAAGGAAGGCCGCCCTCTCTGGGGAGGCCGGAGGGTCCAAGAAGGGGAAAACCCTTCCTTCGGACTACTCCACCGATGCCGACAGCGGAGAGGAGTGGCAGCCCAGGGCCAAGCCCCTGCCAAAATCGTAAGTATCTGGATACCAGAGTAATTCATAGTATTCGTTTATTGCACAGCTTTCCCTTACGTCGAATATGTTTATGCAGCCCACCCAAAGACCGGCTCGACGCGTCGTCGAGCGGCTCACTAGACTCGTCGGATGTGAACTCGCTTCCGACGGCTTCCTCCCCCCGCCCTACGGACGACACCGAAGTGTTGTCCCAACAGGTTCCAAGCCGGGAGGAGGTGGTCCTGGAGGCGTCGCAAGGCGACCTCCCGGACTCCAGGAGTAAAGGGGATGAAACCCCTCAGGGCTCCAAGTCCGGCTCTAGGCCGGACACCGCTCCGGAACCTTCAAAGGTTCTAGAGTCCGGCGGGGGACCTCCTTCCAAGAGGAGCAAGTCCACCGTGTCGGCGGCCCCCGTCCAACCGGAGGCACCGGAGAATATGTTGGAGGCGCTCCAAGGCGCCTCCATCGACGAGGAGCACCACGCTATTATGAGTGTGGTGGTCCAGAAGGTTCAGTCCACCAAGAGCAGACTGACTGAAGCTTGTATTAGCCTTTTGACAGGCTTTGAGGTAAGTAAAGAATGTGTAAATAATAGTACCGCATAGACAGTAGCCCCTGATGCTCTGTTTGGCATTTGGGAAGAAAAGCCGAATAGAGGATCTAATAGAATTCGCAGGAGTCTAACAAAAATGAGTCAATATGCATATGCAGGCTTTCCTGCTTGCGTCTGCCGTACTGACTGCGGAAGTGGACACGCTAAAGCAGAACCTCGAGCGGTCCGAGCAAGAGCTCGGGCGTGCCAAGAAGCAGCTCGAGGACAATGAAGGTAAGAAATACCATATTTTTAAATATATATAAAAAGGTGCAATTGCAAAGAATGACAGGATTATCGTGGCTATTTTAGGGGCCACGTCTGAAGTGGCGACCCTTAAGCAGGCGTTGGTCGAGGCCGAGAAGAGGGCGGCCCTCGGAGCGCACCGAGCGGGAGAAGTATGAGGCCGAGGTTGGCAAGGTGCGGCAAGAGCTCCAGGCTCTCAGGGAAAAACATGAGAGTTTGGAGCTTGACTCAAAGACGCGAGCGTCCGAGCTGGATGAGGTGAAGAAGATAGCGGCGGGTAAGGCATTCTTTATGCAAAGCAAACACATAAACGTGAGTTACTTGTTACTTACCCGAATCCGTGCTCTCCAGGAGCGTTCGCAGATCTTCCCCGGAGTGTATCCGATGCCGCCGCATTCTACCGAGCCGAGGAGGGCAGCTCGACAAAGAAGGTGTTCTGGTCTCAGTATACTGAGGCCGGACACCCCGTGCTCCTAAGCGACCAGCTGAAGCAACTAGTCAAGCTCCACAAGGCGGCCGAACATGCCATGAAGGGCCTCATTGTTCGGCTGTGGCCTGGAGGAGCTCTGCCTGGGAGCTATTTCGGGCTGGTGCGGCGGTTGGTGGAGGCCTGTCCAAGGCTCGAAGTCATCAAGCACTCTGTCTGCATTGAAGGTGCCCGTAGGGCCCTTGCCCGTGCGAAGGTGCACTGGGGCAAGCTGGATGCGAAGAAGCTGGTGAAGGACGGGCCACCGCCAGGGAAAGAGCATCGCAAGCCCGAGAATTACTATAAGGATGTTCTGAAGGGTGCCCGCCTTGTGGCGGATGAATGTTCTAGGGATATAATTTTTGAGTGAAACTTGCTCGTTTTGTCCTGTGCGCTGAAAACTTGTTTATATGCGCTAAGCAATGCTGTTGGAATTTAAAATATTACCTTGTGTGTGGTTGTTTATCAATTCTGAGAGATGGCGAGTCGTCGGCTTCTGCCCCCGCGCCGCTAGTGCTGGGGTGTTCGGGGATAAACCTGAGCGCTCTTTTTCCCATGTTTGGGTCCTTCGAGGGAGGTGCTCAGCCCAACGAACAAGGCAATCGGACTATAATGCGTGAACACTCTCACTTAGCCATAGAATTTTATAATTTTAAATTTCGGCGAAGCCCCTGGTATTCGGAAGACCGAGTTCGGGGTGCTATCCACGCCTTGGCCGGACAGAGCCGGCTCCTCGCCCTAAGCGGCATAAGTCTTTAGGGACTCGCAAAACCTCTCGAACAGCGACCAGCTCTCGCTTCATCATGACAGTCAGTTTTAGCTTTCTCCACTGAGGTGCTCGACCCAGCTCAACTGGGGCACAATCGCAGTGGTTCTCCTAGTGCTACCTTAGCCGATATAGCGGAACGTAAGGCACCAAAACATAGGAGCCGGGCAAACCCAGCTATTGACCCAAGACATGATTCGAAGCCGATGCATATAATGCTATAAGTTCGGGGTGCTGCACTTGTTAAAGTGTTCGGACTTCTCACACCATATTGAGGGGTACTAAAGCCCCTGGCGTATTTTGGCCGTACCAATGTGTACGGGTGCAACATGTCGTTAAGGAACATACATAAAAAGAAAAAAGGTAATGCAAAAATAGACAAAAGCTATGCATTGTTTATTAAAAAGGGCTGCGATCAAAGCAGAACGATACAAATAATGTGATAAGTGGAAGGTTGGACTAGTTAACATGTCCGTTCCAGGGGCAAGCTGCGGAATAATATGCGGAACGGGTATACTGCTCGTGATAGAGACCACTTGGGAGTTCCGTACTGCGGCGTGGCTTGTCTGCTTCCCTGGTTCTTGCATCATTTATGCGGCAATTGAACTGCCGAACAGTGCTTCCGAAGGATGGAGTCCTGAAAGTAAGAGAAAAATAAAAAGAATCAGCAGCCCCTGGTACGGTTTATGCCGTATTTTTGGGCGTGCCGTGATGGTGCCCCTCCCCCTGTACCCATGGTATCTCTAGGGCGTAGTTATGGACGCGAAGTACTGGTGTCGCCTCTTTGCGAGGGTTGGAGTTGGGGCCGCATTGCTACGCCTGCTCGGATCATGCCAGACAGTCTTGTTGTAGGTTATGCCGGGCGCGCTTGATGGTGTCCGGTCGTTTAGTGGCCGGACTGGAGAACTGCCTGGAGAGGCTGCTTTGTACTTCCGCTGCAAGGGCCGCCGTGTGCTCCTCCGTTTGGAGGGAGCGTTCGGTGTTTCCATTGACCGTAATTACTCCTCGAGGGCCCGGCATCTTGAGCTTAAGGTATGCATAGTGCAGTACTGCATTGAACTTAACGAATGTGGTTCGCCCGAGAAGTGTGTGATAACCACCGCGAAACGGGACTATGTCGAAGATTAACTCCTCGCTTCAGAAATTATCCGGAGATCCGAAGACCACTTCAAGTGTAACTGAGCCTGTACAGTTGGCCTCTACACCTAGTATTACGCCTTTAAAGGTCGTTTTGGTGGGTTTAATCCTTGAGGGATCTATGCCCATTTTCTGCACTGTATCCTGGTAAAGCAGGTTCAGGCTGCTGCCGCCGTCCATAAGGACTCTAGTGAGATGAAATCCGTCAATGATTGGGTCTAGGACCAATGCGGCGAATCCGCCATGACGGATGCTAGTGGGATGGTCCCTTCGATCAAAGGTGATCGGGCAGGAGGACCATGGGTTGAACTTTGGGGCGACTGGCTCTACCGCGTATACGTCCCTTAACGCGCGCTTTCGCTCCCTTTTGGGGACGTGGGTTGCGTATATCATGTTCACCGTCCTCACTTGTGGGGGAAACCCTTCTGTCCACTGTTATTCGGCGGCCGGGGCTCCTCGTCGTCATCGCTATGCAGCCCCTTGTCTTCATTTTCGGCGTTTAACTTGCCTGCCTGCTTGAACACCCAACAATCCCTGTTAGTGTGATTGGCCGGCTTTTCGGGGGTGCCATGCATCTGGCACAAGCGGTCGAGTATTCGGTCCAAACTGGACGGGCCCCTAGGATTCCTTTTGAATGGCTTTTTTCGCTGACCGGATTTAGAGCCTCTGAATCCAGCATTAACTGTCGTAACCTCAGCATTGTCACCGTTAATGCGGCGCTTTTGCTTGTTGCAATGCGACCTGCCACTACTGTCCCTGGTGTCCGAATTACCAGGGTTTTTGGTCATATTGTTGCTATGAGCAAGCCAGCTGTCTTCTCCCGCGCAAAAGTGGGTCATGAGTGTCGTGAGTGCTGCCATATATTTCAGCTTTTCCTGTCCAAGGTGCCGGGCCAGCCACTCGTCACGGATATTGTGCTTGAAGGCTGCTAGGGCCTCAGCGTCCGGACAGTCGACTATTTGATTTTTCTTTGTTAGGAACCGTGTCCAGAATTGCCTGGCCAATTCCTCTGGCTGCTGAATTGCGTGACTTAGGTCATCGACGTCTGGGGGTCGCACATAAATGCCCTGGAAATTGTCGAGGAATGCGGCTTCCAGGTCCTCCCAACAACTGATTGATCCTGTTGGCAAGCTGTTAAGACAATGCCGAGCTGGTCCTTTAAGCTTGAGTGGGAGGTATTTGATGGCGTGGAAATCATCGCCGCGGGCCACGTGGATATGAAGCAGATAATCCTCGATCCATACCGCAGGATCTGTTGTGCCATCATATGATTCGATGTTTACGGGTTTGAAACCCTCGGGGATTTGATGATCCATTATTTCGTCTGTAAAGCAGAGTGGGTGTGCGGCGCCTCTGTACTGGGCTATATCATGACGTAGCTCCAATGAGTTTGTCTACTATGTTCGGCCCCGCCAAATTTGTGGCCGGCGTGACGGTTACCGTCTCAAGCCGTGGGGCGCCCACGCAATCCGTAGATCGATCTTGTTTGCCTTTCCTTGTCCTCCAACATGTCTCGTAAGTCCGGCGCATATTCCCGTGCCTTGGTGCGGGTGCGGCTTGAGTTGAGGGCCGAGAGGCCTCTCTGTCGCGACCACGAGGTGGCCGGTTGGCCGCATCAAGTGCTTCCTCCTCTAATCGGGGTAGCAACCTGCGTTTTGGGTAGCTCTTGGAGGGGCGTTCGAGTATATGCTCTTCGTCCGCAAGGACTTCAGTCCATCTGTCGACTAGCAAATCTTGATCAGCTCTAAACTGTTGCTGTTTTTTCTTGAGGCTTCTTGTCGTGGCCATAAGCCTGCTTGAAAACGCTTTTGCTCGACGGGATCCTCTGGCATGACGAATTCGTCATCATCGAGGCTTGCCTCGTCTTCGGAGGGAGGCATATAATTATCGTCCTCGGCCTCTCTGTCTACCGCTCTCTCATGAGGGCTGGTTTCTCCATCCTCCTGTGCTAAATCTTGCTGGAGGGGGTTTTCTTCGGCGCTTTCCGGAGTATTATTATCTCTCGTCCTAGAATCACCTTGTTTGTTTTGGCGGGATTTTGACTGGCGCCACTGACGCCGGCGCTTAGGCTGTTTCTTGGAGGGGTCATCCTCCGTTGTTCCATCGCCATCTCCCTCTTTTGGGGTGTCCACCATGTATATGTCATACGATGAGGTGGCTTCCCAGGGCCTAGTAGGCGCTGGTTGTTCATCATCTCCTTCATCGGCGTCCATACCGTCGATGTCTTCGGAGTCGAAGTCGAGCATGTCGGTTAAATCGTCGACAGTGGCTACAAAGTGGGTGGTGGGTGGGCTTTGAATTTCTTCATCATCCGTACCCCAACCTTGCTGACCGTAGTCCGGCCAGGGCTCTCCTGATAAAGAGAGAGACTTCAGTGACTTCAGGATATCGCCGAAAGGCAAGTGCTGAAAGATGTCCACGGCAGTGAACTCCATGATCGGCGCCCAATCGGATTCGATCGGTTAGCGCGCGGAGGGTTCGGAGTCCGGAGAGGAGTTCGGCTCCTTGGAGTCACGAGTCTCGCAGAGTACGGGGCTGGTGCTTGGCTCAATCGCCGTTGGGGTCTCAGCCCTCGAGGTGGCATCCAACCGCCCATCCTCGATCGACGCAGTTGGCTCTGAATTAAGGGTCAGAGCCGATGCGGGTGCGGCCTCCAGGGCACTGTTCGGTGGCAGAGCTAGATCGTGCTCGTCGTGACAGTGCGGCGCGCTCGGCAGTGGCTCGAATCCGTCGAAGATCAAGTCCCCGCGGATGTCAGCCATGTAGTTTAAACTTCCAAATCTGACCTGACGGCCGGGGGCGTAGCTTTCGACCTGCTCCAGACGGAAAAGCGAATTGGCCCGCAGTGCGAAGCCGCCGAAAACGAAGATCTGTCCGGGGAGGAAGGTCTCACCCTGGACTGCATCGCTATTGATGATCGTAGGAGCCATCGAGCCTGATGGCGACGACACAGAGGAACTCTCAATGAAAGCACCAATGTCGGTGTCAAATCCGGTGGATCTCGGGTAGGGGGTCCCGAACTGTGCGTCTAGGCCGGATGGTAACAGGAGGCAAGGGACACGAAGTTTTACCCAGGTTCGGGCCCTCTCGATGGAGGTAAAACCCTATGTCTTGCTTGATTAATATTGATGATATGGGTAGTACAAGAGTAGATCTACCACGAGATCGAGGAGGCTAAACCCTAGAAGCTAGCTTATGGTATGATTGTTGATGTGTACGTTGTCCTACGGACTAAAAACCCTTCGGTTTATATAGACACCGGATAGGGTTAGGGTTACATAGATTGATTACAATGGTAGGAGATCTACATATCCGTATTGCCAAGCTTGCCTTCCACGCCAAGGAAAGTCCCTCCCGGACACGGGACGAAGTCTTCAATCTTGTATCTTCGTAGTCCAGGAGTCCGACTGAAGGTATAGTCCTGCTATCCGAACACTCCCTAATCCAGGACTCCCTCAGCCACCATCAGCATCACGCTCATATGTCGTCGTCGCTGAAATCACTGCCGTCTTCTGCATTGACCGACATCCATGTCGGTCCGTCAGACAGTCCAGTCCGACCCAGCCGAAATTATCTGACTGCAATCATGCTTCACCCTGCGTCGTGTCCGCCTCGCACAACTGTGCATTGCCTTGACGCCCTGCGTTTGCATGATCCCTGCCACGACGAGCTCCAGACTCCTCCGAGCCATATACGCACGTCACCAACCTGCCAACCTTACGGTAAAATCCCATGCGCAATTTGCAACACTTCCAAAAGAAAAACTGGATTTCCTGGTAGTCTCCATCGGTACACCAAGCATGTCACCATAAACTCCCAACACTCCTTTTCTTTAATCATATTGCATCCCAAAGCCACGTACATACCTTAGTGCAGGTTTATTTTTTCCATCAAATCTCATGCCTGCCACGGTCTTATCTTGCAGCTCGCTAGCACCTGGCCAGCCACTAGCCGTGCGCCTTCGGCCTTGGACCAAAGCCACCACTCCACCTGGACCTTGTCCAGTGGACACCGCTAACCGCCACCTGGGCCACGTGCCTAGCCTTCCGTGGCCCCGCTCGGCCCCTGCGCTAGTGCATGTATGTGTGCCCTAGCGCGTTACACGGCCGTCGCCACTGCTGCAATCTGACCTCGCCAAGACTTCGCCCAATCATGCCATGTTACGCTGCCGTTTCCGCGTGAGCTGCTGCCTGCACAGGCCACCCTCGGTCAGCCTGCAGCACTGTCTGCCTATTCAACCGCACTGGCCCCTGCACCTCCGCTGTAGTGCGCACGCTTGCCACGCGCACTGCTGCCGTGCATGATCCGGGCCGCATGCTGTTCCGATTCCGCCGCCCGACGCTGCATCTGACCTGCATCGCATTATTCCGATTGCTTCTAGTCACTGCCGCTGATGTCTTCCTGATCTGCATGGTAGCCACGATCTTTCTTCTGATCTCTTACCCATACACCGATCGATAACATCGGCAATTCCTCTAGATCAACACGACTGCCCGCCGAATCTTGCAATCTTGCTCATGATACCACTTGTTAGAATAAATCCAAGGCATACCATTGATCATCCAAGAACCAAGCAATCACACAAACACGACACCGAGATTTGTTAACGAGGTTCACCGATATGGCTACATCCCCGGGGCTTGACTACGGGCGCTCCTCCCCGTGACACCGTCACAATACCGCACACCGGCCACCCGGGCGCCGGCACACGCCGCCGGCTCCCCCTTGCGCACCTGTGCTATTATGTTGGCATAGGTTACATCGTGTGTCACCCCCGCTATATAAGAGAGGTCTAGGATACAAGTGTCCTATTAGGACACAACTCCTACCCTGTCTACAGACAGTCCAAAACCAAATCCAACTGTAACCTACCTTTTACAATAATATTCGACACAATTCTAACATGATATTTGGATCTATGCTATTATGTTGCTTAATTTGTAAGGTCGAATCTTTCTCCGTCTTCAGCAATACAACACATCCTAACCATCGCGTTCTAGCTAGTTTATGTTTTGTTGGATGATGCTACTTTGTTTCCTTCAATTATCAATAAAAGTAATGCAACATAATGCAATGGCTCGTTTGGACGGAAAAGAAAAAATGCCTACCACTTTTGAGTGGTTGCGCAAGCCAGCCGCATTCGGTGAGAGGAGACGTCCCCGTCGACGACGAGGTGCCTACGGCGACTTCGTGGATTTCAAAATGATATGCCGACTCAGTCTTTCGGAGGTGCTCATAGGGGTAGGGTGTGCATGTGTGCATTCATAGAGGTGAGTGTATGCGTGTGTATATGAGCACTTGCGCCTGTACTATATTAAAAAAAGTATCGGTCGTGTTATTATAAATGCTCTGGCTAATCCTGTTGATGGAGAAGCAAAAACTATAGCTTTGGATTCTCGCTTAATCTGATCTCCTTCTTAAAGTATGATTTTCAGGCGTTTTGTATATGAACCTCTTCAAATAGGGTAATTGCTGTCAATTTGGCGATTCCTATATGGCGTAGTAAGCCAGAGTTATGAATCTAAGATTTCAATTGAACTGAAAATAATTATATATTACACGCATACAAAACAAATCCAAAATAGTGAAAAAATGATATTTCGTACTTTTCTTATTTCATATCTTCAAGGCAAATCGAACCGATTCAGTCCCTGGTGAAGTTATGAAACTTTTTTCTAATATAAAAAATAAAGAACCCCTGCAAAAAAAGAACTCTATTACTGAACTATAGAGATGATTTTTTTTGCTTTCTCGGAAACAAGTCAGTCATTCACAACCACCGATGAATGATTCCTTGAAGAGTTAAGGATTAGTAGTTCTTTTACAACATCAATTTCAAAAAAGAATGGATTTGATTTTATACATACGGAAGGAAGGTAATCAAAAAAGAGAGAAAGCGAGTTCTTTTTTCTTATCACTTAGGAGCCATGCGAGATGAAAGTCACATGCACGGTTTTGCATCACAGAAAGAAGCGGGGATCCTCTTTTCGACTCTACCCCCACTCCAGTAATATATAATGGTGTTTCGGTATTTATCTTTGTCGTAGGAGACAAATTCTGCACCTATTTTATATTTACTATTGCACTTCTCCTATTTTTCACAGTCACTCGGTCTTGTTGTGGTCTTGAATCTAGAAGATTTGTATCCTCAGTATTGCCTTTTATGGATTTGTTTTCATTGTTATACATACTTCTTTGCCTCTATAATGCATTGTATTCTCTAGAGTTATATTAGTACCTAAAATAACTACAATTAATTTATTAATTTTTAATTGAGTACTTCAATTTTATTCTTGCATGGTTGTTGCAATACTTTTATTTATTCATCAAGCTTCTGTTTTGAGGAGCACAAACATTCAACATGCAGTATAGCACAATAGGGCGTTTGCTCCAGAAGGATTATCGTCGTCTGTTCTATCTAAGTTGCTTGCTCCTATCACATATGTAAATCTAATGCTTCACGCCTGTGCTATTTACTGTTCTAGTGTTGTGTCCCTTTTGAGAAAAGTTGTGGAAACCATGATATGGTTCATGTGCTCCTACCTTAGTAGCCTGACCTTCGAAAAATCATATTGTCTTTTGGTTATGTTTTTCCAATTATAAATTATATTTGATGGTGCATCTCCTTCAAGATCTATACCCCAACCAAAGTTCGCAGATTGCCTCCCTCGGTGCTCCTTCTCTCACCAAGACGTTTACGATGCCATTTCGTATGTGAATACACTCGCTAACCCTGGCTCCGATGGTTTGTGTCGCGGTATTTTCTCGACAATACTCATATGGTGTAGTGCATGTGTTAGGACTGAAAATATATTGACTAGAGGGGGTGAATAGGAGTGAGGGAGTCCTGAATTAGGGGGTCTCCAGACAGCCGGACTGTTGGACTATGAAGATACAAGATTGAAGACTTCATCCCGTGTCCGGATGGGACTTTCCTTGGCGTGGAAGGCAAGCTTGGCAATACGGATATGTAGATCTCCTCCCTTGTAACCGACTCTGTGTAACCCTAGCCCCCTCCGGTGTCTATATAAACCGGAGGGTTTAGTCCGTAGGACAACATACAATCATACCATAGGCTAGCTTCTAGGGTTTAGCCTCTACGATCTCATGGTAGATCAACTCTTGTAATACTCATATCATCAAGATCAATCAAGCAGGACGTAGGGTATTACCTCCATCGAAAGGGCCCGAACCTGGGTAAACATTGTGTCCCCTGCCTCCTGTTACCATCCGCCTTAGACGCACAATTCGGGACCCCCTACTCGAGATCCGCCGGTTTTGACACCGACATTGGTGCTTTCATTGAGAGTTCCACTGTGCCGTCACCATAAGGCTCGATGGCCCCTTCGATCATCGGTAATGATGCGGTCCAGGGTGAGGTTTTCCTACCCAGACAGATCTTCGTATTCGGCGGCTTTACACTGCGGGCTAATTTGCTTGGCCATCTGGAGCAGATCCAGAGCTACGTCCCTGGCCATCAGGTCAGGTTCGGAAACTTAAACTACACTCCCGACATCCGCGGAGACTTGATATTCGACGGATTCGAGCCCATGTCAGGTGCGCCGCACAATCACGACGAGCATGACGTAACTCTACCGTCAGACAGTGTTCGGGAGATCGCATCTGCAACTGCTCCGGCCTTCAATCCGGAGCAAATTGCGCCATCAGACAACGAAGGGATAGACCCCGCTGTGGAGGCCGCACTCTCAGTGGCGATGGAGCCGGATACTGACTTCACCCCTTACGAGAGCCGTGTTGCCGAACCACTGGATTCGTCTCCGGCCACGGACTCCGAGCCGCCTGCATCCATGCCTATCAAATCCGATTGGGCGCCGATCATGGAGTTCACCTCCGCGGATATCTTTCAGCACTCACCTTTCGGCGATGTGCTAAATTCATTAAAGTCTCTCTCCTTGTTAGGGGAACCTTGGCCGAACTATGTCTGGCTAGAATGGGATGCGGACGACGAAGAAATTCGCTGCCCACCCACCACCCACTTAGTAGCCTCTGTCGATGATTTAACCGACATGCTCGATTTCGACTCCGCAAACATCGACGGTATGGACGACGATGCAGGAGAGGAACAGGAACTAGTGCCCGCAGGACACTAGACAGCCTCTTCATCACATGACATATACATGGTGGATACACCCAAAGAAAACGATGATGAGGAATGGGAGGAGACGGCGGAGGATGACCCCTCCAAGAAGCAAACAAAGTGTCGGCGTAGGCGCCGCTCCAAATCCCGCCTCGGCAAAAACAGCGATAACAACGCAAGAGAAAATGACAGTCTAGTCGACTCCAGAGGAAACGACGACGACATTGCCTCGGCGGCAGAGCACGATGAAGCTGCAAATGGCGAACACAGTACGGATCCGACGTCCGAACACGGCGACGCCGAGGATAAACCTCATCAAACCCCCTCTGGGGAATAAAACAGTCCACACGAAGATGCACACATCATCCCGGAAACGCTCTTGGAGCAAGAGAACCTCCGTAGAAGGCTTATTGCCACAACGAGGAGTCTGAAGAAGCAAACGCAAAGGCTTAAGGCCGAACAAAATACGCTCAACAACAGCCGGTGCAAAGTGCTCGATAACGAAGAAAAGTATGGTGGAGGTTACCACACAAGGAGCTATCCAAAGCGTAAGCTTTTACCCGAATTCGACGACGAGGCCTTAGACCCCATACAGCCGAAAAATAAAATGGCCAACTGGGCGGATCAACCACCTTGTGACCGCGATAGAGCGGCTAACAAGGTCGCACATAAGTCAACACACGATCTACGTGAGGACTTGGGCCAAAAATCCAGTATGACCAGATCCATCTAAGGATCTAGGAAGCGTGCTCCGGCACAAAATCAAAACCGACTACTACAGCCGTCCGAACGCCATGATACATCCAAATACAGGGGTGCCGCACACCCCCTATGTTTCACCGATGAGATGCTGGACCACGAATTCCCGGAAGGATTCAAACCAGTGAACATAGAGGCGTACGACGGGACCAAAGACCCTGGGGTCTGGATTGAGGACTTTATCCTCCACATCCATATGGCTCGTGGAGATGATCTCCATGCCATCAAGTACTTGCCCCTCAAGCTTAAAGGACCAGCTCGACACTGGCTAAAAAGCCTCCCCGAAAACTCAATTGGAAGTTGGGAGGAGCTCGAGGACGCTTTTCGGGCGAATTTTCAAGGGACCTATGTCCGACCTCCGGATGCAGACGATTTAAGTCATATAATTCAACAGCCCAGAGAGTCAGCCCGAAAGCTTTGGAACAGGTTTCTCACTAAGAAGAACCAAATCGTCGACTGTCCGAACGCCGAAGCCTTATCAGCTTTCAAGCACAGCGTCCGAGACGAATGGCTCGCCAGACACCTCGGCCAAGAAAAACTAAGAACAATGGCAGCCCTGACAAGCCTCATGACCTGCTTTTGCGCGGGCGGAGATAGCTGGTTAGCCCGCAGTAGCACCAGCGACCCAAGCACATCCAAAGTCAGGGATGGCAATGGAAAACCACGACGCAGTAAAAACAAGCGTCGAAATAAAGACGACAGCCCAAATAATACGGCGGTCAACGCCGGATTCAGGGGCTCTCGACCAGGTCAGCGGAAAAAGCCTTTCAAAGGCAGCAGAGATGGACCGTCTAGCCTAAACAAGATTCTCGACAAACTATGTCAGATTCATGGCACCCCCGACAAACCTGCAAATCACACCCACAGAGAATGTTGGGTCTTCAAGTAGGCCGGTAAGCTAAACGCCGAACACAAGGGGGGAGACACCAAGCAAAGACGAGGACGAACCTCGCCAACAAAGCACTGGAGGACAGAAAAAATTCCCTACAGAGGTTAAAACTGTAAACATGATCCATGTGACGAAGAGGAGAAACAAACATGCACTCCAAGACATACGCGCCATAGAGCCCGTCACTCCTAAGTTCAACCCCTGGTTGACCTGCCCGATCACTTTTGATCGCGGGGATCACGTAACAAGCATCCGGCATGAAGGATTGGCTGCCTTGGTGTTAGACCCAATAATAAACGGATACCACCTCACACGAGTCCTTATGGACGGAGGCAGTGGTCTAAATCTGATATATCAGGACACGGTCCACAAAATGGGGATAGACCCGACAAAAATAAGCCATAGTAATACTACCTTCAAGGGAGTAATACCAGGCCCAGAGGCCCGCTGTACGGGCTCTCTATTACTAGAGGTTGTATTCGGTTCTCCCGACAACTTCCGAAGCGAAAAGTTAACTTTCTACATCGCTCCATTCTGAAGTGGCTATCAAGCACTACTCGGAAGAGCGGCTTTCGCTCGTTTAATAGCCGAGCACTAGACGGCCTCACCAACCAGAATAAATGATAGGTCGTCAAGACCACGGACTCGGTTAGACGAGTCTGACGCATCACTACATGAGATTGGTTTGATGGTCAAACCCTCATCGACGGTACCAGGGGCTTCCCGCGTGTAATCAGGGCTAGTTCGGCTCAACTTGACTTATCTTGAATTTCAAATGGTCTATTGATAATAACCAATTTTCTGGCACGACAACTTTCACCTAAGTTCTTCTCTTTTACAGATGACAATCGTGCTACACCCGTCCAGGACATGGCACAACGGAGACATAGGCGCAGACGTGCAGCAGGGACCCGCTCAAAGGTTTCTTTTCAGATTAAGACCCTGCGTAAACCTTTTTTACTATCTCTTGTTGTTCACATCCTCCGGATACTCAATACAACCAAGAAGGATGCTGACGTTATTGGCATGTGGCCACGTCGGGATATTGCACGTACCTGGACACTTGGGTTTCATTATTAAGGGCATTGTTCAGCCCGACATATATTATAAAGACCGAATACCTTAGGGAGTGTTCGGCGTCGCGAGTTTGGCCTTATATGCATCAGCTCCGAATTATGTCTTTGGTCAAATGTTGGGTTAGCCCGGCTCCCGTGTTTTGCTACCTTACGTTCCGCTCTATCGGCTAAGGTGGCACCGGGAGAACTACTGCGATTGTGCCCTGGTTCATCCAGATGAGCACCTCAGTAGAGAAAGCCGAAAAGTGACTTTCATGATAAAGCGCGAGACTGGTCAACGACTCGATGACTTAGCAGAATCTTCGGGATTCCTCCGCATTAACGAAGGGCCGTTTCCTGGTCATGTACGTACGCGCCCCGTATTCAGACGAGCGCGGAAGTACCAGGGATTATATAGTAGTCCCACCGTCAAACTCCTATGGCTAAGTAAAAGTGTTAAAGCAATATAGTCCGATTGCCTCGTTCGCTGTGCTACCACCTCCTTCATGGACCAAGACGTTGGATCAAGTGTGAATATGCATTTTTTGCGAACACCCCGCATTATATGTGTGGGGGTTGAAGTCGACGACTGCAATCTTTCAGGTTATATACATATATACATAAACGGCCGCACAGGAGGCATCATAATACTTTCAAGCAAAATTATAAACACAGCCTTTATAAATCAAATAAAACTTTGTTTTTACAATGGGAATACATGTCACTAGAACATAATATTCTTCGAGCACTGAGCCTCTATCAAACGAGCCCCTTCAAGGACTTCTTCAAAGTAGTGCTCGGTAGCTACTCGGCCTACGGACGAACCCTGTGTTGCAATAGTGGTGGCCTCCATCTCTGCCCAGTATGTCTTGACATGGGCAAGTGCCATCCGCGCACCCTCTATGCACGTAGACCTCTTTAGCGTCGATGTGCGGTACAGCATCAAGGAATTGTTGCACTAAACTAAAGTAACTATTCGTCCTTGGCCCTTCCGGCCACAGATGATCCACAACAGACCTCATGGCAAGTCCAGACAACCTATGGAGCTCGGCCCGCTCGGCCATTCGCTTATTCAATAGCAGCGGACGCACTGGAGCATGGAACTATGACCAGAACAACTTTTCCACTTCACGATCTTTTTTATCATTGAAGTACTCGGCCGCAGCAGCAGCACGTGCTGCCAAATCCATGTATGTGTCTCCAGAACTCCATAGTTGATCAAGAGGGGCATACTCCAGATTTCCGAACTTCGTCCGCAACAAAAAGGGCTTCCCAGCTGCGATATCTCCAGCTTGACGCAGCTCGTCCTTCGCCGCTCTGATTTTGGAGCGGGCTTCCTTGGCTGCTACCATGGCCTTCTCCAGGTTCGTCGCCTTCGCTCGCCTTTCTTTTTCAAGAAGCTGGTATCAGTCGGCGGCATCTTTCAACTCAACGGTCATCTTGACTATTATTTCCTTGCTTTGGCAATGTGCAGCGTTTTCGGCCCTCAGCCCTTTGACCGCCTTTAGAGCGGCCGCATTGCTATTCCTGGCTTGTCCCTTGGCTCGGGCAAGTTCTGCCCGAAGGGTCTCCACAGCGGCAGCTCCATCTGCAGTCAAAAACATATTAAAGATACTGGCATGATGCTCCTCTTACTATGTCTTGATCACCGGAGAAATCACATACCCTGTGCCTCGTCGAGCCGCTTGTTGACAAGCACGATGTCAACGTCTGCCGCATCAAATTGCCGCTTCCGCTCGGCAAACTCATCTGTCCGGCTAGCCACCGGACCTTCAGCCACCTGCACATGAAGGCGGTCTGATTATTACTCGGGACTATGATCATCTGTTTGTCGCCGTTCTCGACGGCAACCAGAGTCTCAGGGGCTACTATCGGCATAGGGCACACCTAACGTTTGTGGTACTATAAAAAACATACACTATTTCACGTACCTCAAAGCCTTTCAGCAGACTCATAAAAGCTTCATGCAACCCGCTTTCAATGGATGAAATCCTTTCAATCATCGTACCCATTAGCATACGATGTGCTTCTGAGATGGCTGCTTGCTCCAGAAGATCCTTCAGTGCGTCCGACTGCACACTGTACGGTTCCGGACTCTTTCCATTGCTCTCTTTCGAAGCCAAATACTGGGGACTTCGGGTGGCCAAAGGGTTACCCTCTGGCCTTGGCGGATCAGGAGAAACCCTCCGCGACGACACTTCAGGGTCGCCCGCCTCATGAGGCGGGGTGGCATGGGGAGGTGTTTCGCTCTCCATCATCTCCGGAAGAAGATCCCCCGAAGACGAACTCTGTCGAGAAGGGCTATGATCCAAACTACAAGATATATGTCACGGTTATTATCTTCAGAAGTAATGTAAGATATTTTTACTATTAAGTACTTTTTATTTACTTACAGCTCGGTAGAGGGCTGATCCCCTTGCGGACACTGTGCGGCAAGAGTACCCTCTGAGGCAGGACCCTCTGGTGGAGATTTCTTCCCCCGTTTGGAAACCTTTGTTTCCGGGTCTTCCGAGGTGGTCCTCTTCCTTCCTTGGGGAGAGGGAATTTCAGATTCTTCTCCCTGGCTATCCTCCTTCACGGAGGCGCTAACTCCCCCGGTTTGGATGAATAGTGAGTGAGGCACGCTTTCAGCCTCTTTATTCCCCCCTTTATCTTCCTTTGAGGGCGCCTGATAAGGTGCCAGCTCGAGCATTCTGTCTAGTACTGGATTGGCCAAGCCTTCGGGAAGGGGGGGCGAACACCTAATCATCTTCGCCTTTGTTATCCAGTCTTGGTCAAAGAGCGACTTTTCATAATGATGTTATGATAAATAGAAAGATAGCGTGTTCGGCCATGAGATTACTTACTTGGGTATCGGTACGATTACAGCTCAGACCCGCATCCTCGGTGGTGTCCGGACACTCTATTTGGGGTCCGAAGAACAATTTCTACATCTCTTCGAGTGTCATGCCGAGGAAGTGCTGAATAGTTCGCGATCCTTCCGGGTTGAATTCCCACATACGGAGGGGTCGACGTTTGCAAGGCTGGACTCGACGAACTAGCATGACTTGCATTACCATGACCAGGCTGACATCTCTCTCAAGGAGATCTCGGATGCGACTCTACAATATTGGTACATCATTTACTAGACCCCAGTTCAGCCCCTTGCTGATCCATGACGTTAGTTGTGGTGGGGGCCCGAGCGAAAGGCAGGGGCGGCTACCCACTTGGCACTTCGGGAGCTGTGATATAAAACCACTCCCGCTGCCACAAACTGGACACCTCTGGGAAGGAACCCTCTGGCCATGGAACATCAGCGCGTTTGCTTATTACAGCACCTCCGCACTCTGCGTGTCGCCCCTCTATCATCTTCGGCTTCAAACTAAAAGTCTTGAGCCACAGGCTGAAGTGTGGGGTTGTACGAAGGAAGGCCTCACACACGACGATGAACGAGGAGATGTGAAGGAGGGAATCCGGGGCCAGATCATGGAAATCCAGTCCATAATAGAACATGAGCCCCCTAACAAAGGGATCCCGAGCGAGGCCTAGCCCTCGGAGGAAGTGAGAGATGAACACAACACTCTCGTTGGGTTCGGGAGTGGGGATGACCTACCCTCGGGCAGGCAGCCTGTGCGAGATTTCGGCGGTCATACCTGGCCTCTCTCAGCTTCTTGATGTCCTCCTCTGTGACGGAGGAAGGCATCCACCGACCTTGGAGGTTGGATCCGGACATGGTTGACGGTCCAGAGCGCTTGACCTGAGCCTTGGGTGTTGGAACTCGAGGCGGGGGAAGGATTCGATTGAGCACGAGAGGGGAAAAAGGACAGGCCTTGGCCTCTTCATAAAGAGGGTGAATATCAAGTGTCCTCCTCGTGGCCGTTTGGGACTTGCCTAAAATCGAGGAGTCATACCAACATGCACGATTGGGTTACCCACGTCCGAATTGATGAGAATCCTGTAATAAGGGGGACACAATCTCTGCCTTGACAAGACGTGTCAGGATAACCGCCTCGCGATATGTGGAGTGCTGGTTGAGAAAAATGGTTCGAATAATGACCGGGCCGTGGCATGATGTCATGCTGTCAAACGTGTCAGCAGATTAGATTTGTGGAAATATTATTCTCTCTACGGTGGTATGTGGAACTTGTTTCGCAAAGCCGGACACTATCCTTGTGTTCAAAATCTTTGATGGAGTATTCGGAGGAGGAACCCGCCTTGCAATGCCGAAGACAAAACAGCGCACCGGACTCATCGTCATTGAAGCCTAGTTTAGGGGCTACTGAGGGAGTCCTGGATTAGAGGGTCTCCGGACAGCCGGACTATATCCTTTGGCCGGACTGTTGGACTATGAAAATACAAGATTGAAGACTTCGTCCTGTGTCTGGATGGGACTTTCCTTGGCGTGGAAGGCAAGCTTGGCAATACGGATATGTAGATCTCCTTCCTTGTAACCGACTCTGTGTAACCCTAGCCCCCTCCGGTGTCCATATAAACCGGAGGGTTTAGTCCGTAGGACAACATACAATCATACCATAGGCTAGCTTCTAGGGTTTACCTCATATTATCAAGAATAATCAAGCAGGACGTAGGGTTTTACCTCCATCAAGAGGGCCCGGACCTGGGTAAAACATCGTGTCCCCTGCCTCCTGTTACCATCTGCCTTAGACGCATAGTTCGGGACCCCCTACCCGAGATCCGCCAGTTTTGACACCGACAATGCATATAAGAGATCAAAACTCAAATAACTTTTATGGATAAAATAGATCTGATCATAAACTCAAAGTTCATCGGATCCCAACAAACACACCACAAAAAGACTTACAACAAATAGATCTCCAAGAGACCATTGTATTGAGAATCAAAAAGAGAGAAGAAGCCATCTAGCTACTGCCTACGGACCCGTAGGTCTATGGTGAACTACTCATGCATCATTGGAGAGGCATCAATGAGGATGATCAACCCTTCCGTGCTCGTGTTCCCCTCCGGCAGAGTGCCGAAATAGGGCTCTAGATTGGATCTCGTGGTTCTGGAACATCAGCTAGAATTGTGTTTCGTCGACTCCCCTAGGGTTTCTGGAATATTTGGGTATTTATAGAGCTGAGAGGCGGTGGAGGAGACCCCCCGTGGGCCCCACAACCCATCAGGGCACGCCAAGGGCCTCTCGCGCACCCTGGTGTCTTGTGGGCCCCATGGGCCTCCCCCAGGTGCATCCCTGGCTCCCAAGTTGTCTTCTTGTCCAAAACATCTCCAAAAAGTTTCGATGTTTTTGGACTCCATTTGATAAGGATATTCTACCAAGTAAAAGAACAAGCAAAAAACAACAACTGGCACTTGGCACTATGTCAATAGATTAGTCCCAAACAATGATATAAAGTTGCTATAAAATTGATTGTAAACATCCAAGATTGATAATATAACAACATGGAACAATCAAAAATTATAGATATATTGGAAACGTATCACGTGTACGTGTGTAAATGTGGCTTCATCACCTTTATTGATGTTATGGTGAGGACTCTGATGCCGATGAACGATCCCCTAGAAATACAGCTTGGATTTTGCCTATGAGTTTGTTACCATACGTAGTGGCGACACTACAAACGAATATTATTTGGATTTCTCTTAAATAGGTGTGTATGTGGTAAATAAAGGGGACTGGTCAAAAGAGCTCAAAAGACACATATATCATAAGTCCATAGTTTCAAAAATTAAGCCACAACAAAATTGTATACATGATCACTTATTTGGCATAATCCCTTCACATGACAACCAAAGTTTCAGCAAACAATGATTGAAATGAAGTGCTTGAGAGCCTTGTGGATGATAAAATTGTGGGTATGTTTATGAGCACTCTAGCATCATGTTTTTCTACATGCCTTTCACTTCCTAACTTATGTTTTTTATGGCTCCATCTAAGAAAACTCTTCCGTGCATTACCAGCAAGCAAGTGTAGTCTAGAATAAATAGAATTGAGTGTTGCAAAGTTCTTTAATCTAGTAGATCAAGAACATTGTGTTGATTACTTTTGCTTCACTAACACTTGCATAATAACCATGCCAGTGCTATAGCTATACTAAGTTTTCAGGTCAAGAAGCGGAGGGCTATCTTGGTGTATCGATCCTAAGTGAACCAAAACCTTCTCGTTATTTCGGTTTAAACAACAGAGTTCCTTATGATTTGGGATCTCTATGTTGCTCGAGGATAATCAAGTTTAAGCTTAGGGAGTTGATGAGTGATATTTTTACACTCATTCACCCTTTGTTTAAACTGAGACATTTCATTAAAATCGAGATATTCGCTCCGCATTGCTACTAATGACTAACGAATGCAAAGGATTCCACCAATCCTCTCTTTGATGTGTTTCCACAGAAAATGGGTTAAAAAGGGAAGAAAGAAGATAGAAGAAATAAAGAGGAGGCGCACCAGAAGCCACAGCGCAAAAGACGGTGTTTCATACGACCGCAAGCACCCGTATGAGTGCCTGTATGGTGTGGATTCCGAGGCTTCTCGTTCACCTAAACAAATTTTATAAAGGGTACCACACCGAAATGTCAACAGAACATTGTCAAGCGAAGCCAGAACAAAACCATCTTCATCCCCTCTCATCGACCCTAGCCGCTGCCATTTTCCATCTCCACAGTCTCCATCACCACCATAGTCCATCTCATAATCGTGCATTGCACACGGCATCCATTGTAAGATATATTATCATTCAATCGATCTTCTAGATGTGTTCTTCTTGCGATCTGATCTCCATGTGTGAGTAGTCCGATAAGGTATGGGTTGAGGCATAGGCCTTGCAACCCTCTATATTTGTTGTAGGGGTCAATGGAAGGGCTTTGAATTAACATCCCAAATGTGTGAAATAAATTGTTCCATACATGTCTCTTGTCTTGTCTGTGATCTTCATCCCTGTAGGTACAGAAAGGCTAAGGGCGAGGAGAACGTGAAGTGTTATTCTGAACTCCAGTGATAGAAGGGTTTAGTATGGTAACACGAATCCAATCATTGGGGATTAATGAGGTGTAGTCATTGAACGCCCAAAGCTCTCATCTGATTATTATAATCTTAAATTATCGAGGCAACCCCGCACGACGAATAGGGCCTTCGGTTGGACAACTGATTCTTGATGCAGGACACGCGCCAGTCAAGGTGTTATTAGGACACATCCCCCACTTCAATTGTAACAAGCACATCACGATGGGTGACTTCCAGCACACAAATTAAGATCATACCTGGTCCCAACTCAAATACATCGTTGTAAGCATTAAGACCTCATACTCGTACCTTCTTTTTATTATAAGTGTTGAATCACAATTTTGCTTGATTGATCTGGTCAAAAGCTGGAATTGATCCTTTGAGAAAAGCTTGTTAGAAACCATCGCTTCAAGGGGACCTTCCTCTTGTGGGCTCGATAACCCAGGGTCACCACCGGGAAAATATGTGCGGGATACTCTCTGATCCTTTACCAGATCTCTAGAAGGAGGTATTGCTGCCTCACATGATCAAGATCAATTCGATGTTATCAGTGGCGTGTTTGTTGGGACATGGTGGATTGTCACTTTATGAATCTATTTTTCACTGAAATAAATTGAATCTTTTGAGGTTTTCTTGTTGTATAATTAAATAGCTTTGCATAATCTCTGATCTATCTATCTTCTTTGTTAAAGATTGATGGTTTTACATTAGAGGGAGTTATGCTTTTTAGCGGGTTCAATCTTGGGGTGCTATATATCCTAGTGACAAAAAGGGACAAGACACGTATTTGTATTATGGCCACTGAGGATAAAACATAAGTGGTTCATGATATTAATTGATGTTTTGCTATCTACATTATGTCATCATGCGTATTGCAATGCTCTGTTTCTTTTCAACTTAATGCCTCAAGATGCTTGCTGGATAGCGGTTTTGTGTGGATTATTAGTAGTAGATGCAGTTGGATTAATGCTCTACTTATCATGGATATAATGCCCATATAAGATTATACCATAAATGATCATAGTCATACATGTTGCAACATTAATAGGTGCCCAACTGTAATTTGTTTACCATGCCACTTGCTTCCTTGCTTGAGAGAGAGAGAGATGTCACTAGTGAACCTATGCCCTCTTGGGTCTATTTTCCTTTACTGAAAAAATATTTTCCTTGATGCCCTATGTTATTTTTTTCTACAAATTTCATTATTAATGTAGATCAATGTGTGGAAAATTCGCTTGTCCATGTTCAAATGTTTCGATGATCATATTTCTTAGTCCTTATAATAATGATAGATTAATTAGCTTCATATACTTTTGTAGATGTGACCAAAAAAGTTATCTTATAAATGCAATCTAATGCAACTTCATGCCGCATTTTTTGATTCTTCAATACCTTCTATTGACTTCTATTTGTGGCATGCAACTGTAATCAAACCTAATGTAAGATCTCATAGGAATATGTGTGTACCAAGGATTTCACTTAAATGGATTTGTGTGTGCAACCATTACAAAAAAAAAGTTTGACGCCGACAGACAACACTGACATCCTTTTCCGCTATTACATCCATCTCCCTCCACTCCACCCCTTTCATTTGAGAGCCACCAAAAGCAGACCGGCTAGCCTGATCCCGTGCCTCGTCTGACAATGCAGTCGGTCGGCGATGGCTCCGGACATGTGCCCGGATTTTCACTATACATATTTGGTGTAGATTTATACATGCCTTGAAGGCGTTCGGCGCTATGCCGGTAGTGTGGAGTGCTTCACCGAGCTCTCGGGCCACTACCGGCAATTCATGGTGGTTGTTCTTCTCTTCGTGGTGCTCCGGTGAGTGGGAGCCGAAGAGGCAGGGGTGCTGAACACTGCCTACTTCATGAGTAAGTATGATTCTACCCTAGATCTATAGCTTTTGATCTTTCCCCCACAAATCTCTTCATGCCGCCGAGGTAGAGGAAGAGGAGGTGGCAGTGGATGCCACATCAATCTCTAGTTATGCTTCCACTAAGATTTTGATCATTGAGATCGTCAACAGGCGTGCTTAGCATGGAGTTACGATATACATCGTTTACATGCCGGCCTCTGTCACTAACTTACTTCTTCTGGTCAAATTAAAGGGCGAACTTTCGAAGGTTTCTTGGCTCCATTCTTTCATCTCGATGTGTCATTGCCAGATGGTTGGCAGTCTAGTTCCGGTGAAGCTTTTGTGACCCTTCTGTAGGTGCTCCGGTGGAGATGGCGGAGCGGATCTGCCGCCCCCAAGTTGTTCGTCCTCAGTGGCAACGGCCCTGGTCTTCCACTGGTACCATTTACCTAGGCCGTATTGCATTTCTAGTTTTTGTTCTGGGGTCCTCTATGGAAGATGCAAGTTAATAAAAGTTCACTTATGTTGTGCATAGATCATCTATGTAAAGCAGTTGATGTAGCTATCGAGCAACATGTCCTAAATCTAACAAAACTTACTTCTTGCATAAATGCTTTACATGAGATTAAGGTAGTCCGCATGGATTGATGACTAGGGTATTATTAAAGAAAATTTTAGTATTATGTCGTTTTAACATATTGTGTAGCGGTTACCCCTCACTCACATCCCTGCCGACAGAGTGAAGCAAACACCTACCCCCCCCCCCCCCCCCTCTATATCTCTCTATTTCATACACTCGTTGTCATGTATTTGCATCTGTCAGCTTTGTTGTACTCTTTACTTGGAGTGTTGGATGTTGTGATAAATGAGGTTGGAGCCACTCGCTACTCTTCAGCGGCGAGGTTAGTACTCTCTCTTGTTCTCTTCTATATAAGGTACACATCATCTTAATAACTCTATTGTCTCCCTCTACCTACCTCACCTTCCTCTCTTGTAGCTCTTCATCTCCCTTTACCTTTTTAACTGGGTTGGGTCCCGAAGGAGCCAGAATCCATTAGATAAGCATGACAATAAATTTTACAAAAATACCCTATAAAAAGTAAAAACTGCAACCTAGTCCAAGCACTTTACAGACCCCATATCATCATGATAGATTGTAATTATACCCTGCCTAAAAGCATCACCAAGATCCAAGACCTCTATCGCCGGGGATGAACTACTTGGGATGGAGGCCTCGCCGCAGCAGCTCCGCCAACTCATCGTTCGTGGATAGGGTTGCAGGCCCTTGATGGACACTTGACTGCCTCCCTTATGGCGTCAAGCCGGGAGGAATAGCAGCAGCTGGTGCCGAAGTCGCTAGAAATGCCTTCCTACCTTGGCCGTGGTCATTTGTCAACGTCATTTTCGTCGTCACGTAGTACTCTCTCCGTACCAAAATTTTTATCTTAGATTTATCTAAATACGGATATATCAAGTCACGTTTTAATGTTAGGTACATCCGTATCTAGTCAAATCTAAGACAATAATTTTAGGTCGGAGGGAGTATTAGCGGTCAATATCGATAATCCCGAGGCAACCGATAGATGTCTCAAATTCTTGCCGCTCTTGTTCTAAAGTCTCCATATACATAGTATGTAATTTCACAAAATATATATATATATATGTATATATATATATATATATATATATATATATATATATATATATATATATATATGTGTGTGTGTGTGTGTGTGTGTGTGTCCAGTTTAATGGTAGAGTGGTAACGTTCTTGAGAACAGAAGGAACACGCGATACAGCACAAAAATGGCTCCTCGAGACCGCAAGACGAGCCGATCAAAAGATTTCCTCCTGAGCTCAGGAACGGCAGCCGTGCCGGTGAAGTCACGCAGCGCCGTCCCGGACACGCCGCCGGTCCTGTTCGCGTACGGGGCGCTGCCGTACCAGCAGAGCGGCGGGGGGCGGAGGTGGCGCGAGTGCACCGTCGTGCTGGGCGCCGTGGCCATGGTGGCGCTCTTCCTCACCCACGCGCTCCTCCCAAGGGCCAGCGTGTTGTCCGAGGAGACGCGCGGGCAGGCACGAGCGGACCAGAACATCATAGTCGCTGCCGGCGCCGATGCCGACGGGTTCCCGTGGAGCAACGAGATGCTGCAGTGGCAGCGAACCGGGTTCCATTTCCAGCCGGAGAAGAACTACATGAACGGTATGTTACGGAATTCATTGTCATTATCTCATTCGAATTGTTGAATTTGGAGATTCTAGTATATCTTCTTTCTCCGGCACGACCGCCTTGTTCGATGCACGGAGAAAGAAAGAAACTGACCGCTTTTTCCGTGTTGATGACTGACATGGCTACGTACCATGGCGACACGCACGCACGCATGCATGCAGATCCAAACGGTGAGTACGTCCGGCGCTAGCTCGCTGCCCAGCGGTCTGTCCGTCTCTACGTACTTAATTAAATGAAACGCCTCCTCAAAAAAAAATCTAATTGAAACACAACATGCAGCTCCGATGTACTACCGTGGACGGTACCACTTCTTCTACCAGTACAACCCCACGGGCGTCGTCTGGGGCAACATCACGTGGGGCCATGCTATGTCGCGGGACCTGGTCCACTGGCGCCACCTCCCCCTCGCCATGGTGCCTGACCAGTGGTACGACATCCACGGCGTTCTGACCGGCTCCGCCACCATACTCCCCAACGGCACCGTCATCGTGCTCTACACAGGCAAAACCGACACCTCCGCTCAGGTCCAGTGCCTCGCCCTTCCCGCCGACCCGGATGACCCCCTCCTTGTCAACTGGACCAAGCATCCCGCCAACCCCGTCATCCTCCCGCCCCCCGGCATCGGCCTCCAGGACTTCCGCGACCCCACCACCGCCTGGTTTGACCGGTCTGACCTGACATGGCGCACCCTCATCGGCTCCAAGGACGACAACGGCCACGCCGGCATCGCCTTGATGTACAAGACCAAGGACTTCATCAGGTACGAGCTCATCCCCGGGGTGCTCCACCGCGTCGAGGGCACCGGCATGTGGGAGTGCGTCGACTTCTACCCGGTCGGCGGCAGCAACAATTCCTCCGAGGAGGCGTTGTACGTGTTGAAAGCGAGCATGGACGATGAACGACATGACTACTATGCGCTCGGGAGGTATAATGCGGCGACCAACACGTGGACGCCGTTGGACCCAGAGCTGGACGTGGGGATCGGGCTGAGGTATGACTGGGGAAAGTTTTTCGCTGCCACGTCTTTCTACGACCCGGTGAAACGGCGGCGCGTGATGTGGGCTTATGTCGGCGAGACCGACTCCTTGAGTGCCAACGTTGCCAAGGGATGGGCTTCGGTCCAGGTATCAACCATTAGTTTCATTTCTACCTTGCATCGATATAATTCCTTTTTACCTTGCGTTTACCATCAACCATTAGTTTCATTTCTTCATTAGGCATGCTCGTACTCCCTCCATGTTTGTTCGGCCAAGGAAGCTTGAGTTATATTTCATCGAAAGCACATCATTTAATTTGTATTTGAACAAAGTTTCTAAACATATACTCCCTCCGATCCATAATATAATTAAGAACGTTTTTGACATTACTTTTTATAATGTGTTATACACGTGCATGCCAGGTAAATGTGGAACCATCTGCCTATGGCTCAAATTGTCATGTACTGAACTTTTTACAATGTGTTGTAGGAAAATAGGTTCGAAAACAGAGAAAGTCGGTTTAAGTAACCAGAAGAAGAATTAAAATTTTGAAAGCTAGATTAACATAATGCATAGCAATGCCAAAAGTGCCCGGCATAAATATGGTGGCCGTTGTGATTGAGGCACGGGTTAGCTTAATTTGTCCTGTCCGAACTAAACACACCAATGGTCGTGTGCATCGACCTATGCATAGGTCGGAGGTTTGCTCTCTTTTTTTTAGAACAAGCTAAGCACACAAAATCAGAACATTGTTCATTCATTCCTATTTTGTTTGTGTGGTCACTTTTCTTAATGGAAATCAATGGAGATTGCAAGACCATTTATTACCAATCATTTATATCATTTTGAAGTTCTTGGTATCAATGTGCATTCATAATCAGAGGACTTGCCTATCTTACATGTGTGCAGACGATTCCGAGGACGGTAGTGTTGGATGATAAGACCCGGACGAACCTCCTCCAATGGCCGGTAGAAGAGATCGAGGCCCTCCGCTTCAACAGCACCGACTTTGGCGTCATCACTATCCACACTGGATCCATCGTCCCTCTCCGCCTCCGCCAAGCCACTCAGCTTGACATCGAGGCCTCCTTTCGCCTGGACGATTCCGCTATTGCCATCATCAACGAGGCTGACATCAACTACAACTGCAGCACCAGCGGTGGAGCCTCAACCATGGGCGCACTTGGTCCCTTCGGCCTCCTCATCCACGCTACTGGTAATGGTGGCAGCGAACAACTCGCGGTTTACTTCTATGTATCGAGGGGCCTTGACGGGGCACTCCGAACCCACTTCTGCCATGACGAATTGTTGTCGTCTCGGGCGAATGATGTCATGAAGAGAGTGGTGGGCAGCACGGTCCCAGTGCTCGACGGCGAGGCTCTATCTGTGAGGGTGCTCGTGGACCATTCGATTGTGGAGAGCTTCGCGATGGGTGGGAGGTTGACGGCCACGTCGCGGGTGTACCCAATGGAAGCCATCCACATGGCAGCGGGGGTATACCTTTTCAACAACGCCACAGGCTCCTCCATCACCGTCGAGAAGCTTGTAGTTCATGAGATGGCCTCGGCATCTTACAACCAGACTTTCATGGCCGACGACGACTGGTAGCTTCAGTAACCTATATACTAATCTGGTAATGGGGTTAGGATCCTCTGTAATAGTCCACCATGCAGTACGGTCACTGCCGTGTGGACCCAGCCCCAAATGTCATCTGCACTATAGCACCATACAGTACCGCAGAGGATCTCAACCTCTGGCAATGAGGGTCACTTGCCTCCAAACTATGACTCCTATGATAATAACGACGGCTAGTACCTGTATTGGAGTGTTACGTGCGCCTTATTGTGCGGTTTTTCTGTTAGGTGTGTTTCTCTTTTTTTTTAATATTATGGTAGGTTGGTTAATTTTGGACTCTATTTGTGTTGGCTTGGTTATCATTTTATTGGGTTGGATGCCATGCATTAACGCTGCGGCTGTTGTGCACGTTTTAGCAAACATCATCATATGCAGCGAGAAGCACGTCCGCGTATACAACAATGCCCACCCAGCCACCACGAGCACCTGTGGATGAACCCAAGAGGCAAAACCAACAATGCAGACACATACATGTGGGCCCCTCTACGCATCACACACCCAGATTCACCATTAGGCTTTGTTGCGAGGGAGCATAGTATTAAAGGAAATTCATATAAAAATACACATCTAGAGTGTGTTAAGTTTGCTTTAGAACTCGCTGCCTTCGTAATGTTTATAGACATAGAAAGGTCATCAATTGTTGATGCATCTACCACACGTAATGTATAAATGCTGATTGGTAAGTTCATAATGTTTATAGACATACAAAGACCATCAAGTGTTGATGAATGTGCCACACGAAATTTATAAATGAGAGAGAAACATAACATCGGCTTTACGTGTTTTTCTTTGTTCAGAATACATCGAACTAAGTTATGAGCCTCTGTATCACGTAAAACAATCATAACACTTATTTTGCATGTTCTTTTTAATAATGTCCATGGTATTATTGAAACCGTTCAAACATTTTGAAGAAAATGCTCACCTTGTATCTGAAAATGTTCAGTGTGCATTTAACAAAATGTTCAACACGTATTCAAAAAAAATGTTCCATGTGTATCTGAAAAATGTCCAACATGTATCTAAAAATGTTCGGTGTACATTTGGCAAATGTTCAAGATGTATTTCAAAGATTTCATGTGCATCTAAAAAAAATGTTCAATGTGTATACAAGTCGACAATTATTTGAAGATAAGAAGAAAAAATAAGCCAATGAAAATACACAGAAGAAGGAAGAAATGTCATATGGAATCTTCTAAAACCGGTCCGTAGAAGCTTCCCAAATCCGCTCCTAGGAAGCTACGGTACGCACACCATTGTGTGGTCACTTTTTTAAGAGTAAAATGCCGAAAACCACCACACTTGTGTCTATGGTACTTCAAAACCATCGATTTGGCGAAAACCCACAAAAGACCACCACTTCCTGTGGCAAGTGGATAACACAACACACTAAACTAACTGTGAACCGTGACAAACAGGAAAACTGACAATCCTAGCCCACCTGTCAGAGCCACGTAGCGCGGACAAACGGCCACGGGTAGACAACAGTTACCCCCCGTCTCGTTAAGCTCACTCCTTCCTTATTTCAGTTTCACTCCCTCGTTTCCCCCTTTCTTTCTTCTACGCGTGAAGCTATGGCGAATGGTGGCGACGGCGAGGTTGACGTTGCTGGCAATGGCGATTCATATCCGGGCGTGGTCGCGGTCGAAACCTTCTTGACGTCAACTTCGGGTCATCGTCAGAGGAGGACAGCCAGCCCTCGTCGTGCACCATGAGCTTCTCAACCATGATGGAGGGGCTAATGGGATTGTTGATATGGAGTGGCCTCCATCTTTAAGTGCTCGCGCAGGAAGCAAGTATCAATCCGGCATCTCCGTTCCACGTGCAGCTTGGCCAATAGTGTTGTCATCCATACGACTACCAATTCCAACCCTGCCAATACAACACGCTTCCTTACAAACAAACATAGCCATCCGTTTTTGGCCGGTCCAGGCGATACATCGCACTCACGCTATATTTTCTAGAAAAAGAAACTGAGTTACCGTATATGGGATCAGGCCCCCTATTTCACGCTCAGCGAGCAAACGAACATGAGACAATTCTTAGGCCGGTGGCACATGTGGTGACTTACCTTTTTCTTTGCGGGTCTTTTTTACCGACTCTTGGCGATCTATTTTTCGGTTTTGTTCCATTCGTTTTTCAACTTCATTTTTTCCATGATGCATGAAAATATTTTAATCATATGAATATATTTTTGAAACATGCCTTAATATGTTTTTACAAACAGAAGATGTTTTTACTACATATGTGAACATATTTTTCCAGTTGCATTAACACTTTGAAAATTGCATGAATTCTTTTTGATATTGTATTCACTTTTTCAAAAAAAAACTGTCCATCATATATATGAAATCTTATATTTACTAATTGAAAGCACCGTAGGAGACACCACGTTAATCCTAGGAACTAATAACTTTTAGCCATCCGGTTAATTTGCTGAGTGTCTATGGCCATTGGATGAAACCTCTCCTATCCCACATATGCCAATCGTCATCCCCTTGGACTCTTTGTATTTCCCATGAAAAGGAAAAACAGAAACCTCTCCTATCCCACGTACGCCAAACGTCCTTCACTTGGTCTCTCTCTATTTCCCTCTAAAAGAAAAAAATAGGAACCTCGCCTATCCCACGTACGCTAATGGTCCTCGCCTTGGTCTCTCTATTTCCCACGAAATAGAAAATAGAAATCTGAAATCTGAGCGTCTCTCGCTACCAGGGAGGACGGTCCTACAGATCTTTCCAGGTGTTAAAACCATCGTCCAGCCCACGAATTACAAGGATGATTACGAGATATTTTTGGTCATCTAATTGCCCTGGAGACTCCAAGGAAATGATCAGACAGAGACATCTTTCGTACCGTCAGCCGGAAGCCTGTACTCAACTGCAAAACAAGGTTCACTAATCTCGGGTAAGCATTATCAATCAAGTTAAAATCCTAGATGATAACCCAGTTGTTTGGATGCGACCAATGCTTAGTTTATTTTAATTGTACGTATAAAAATTGTGCATCACGTGATTTCTCGTTTCCCAGGTCAAATCAACTTATGGAACAGAAGGTAAAGAAAAGATCATGTTATCAGTACTGGTATACGCGCGTGTCATTGCTAGCAGGTTAATCTGGAGCTCTGATCAGTGTTTTATCACCATTTGCAATATTATCAGATTTTGAGTCATATGGTACAATGTTGTCCGGTGTGTCTCAAAAACATTTTTTATCCAGCGTTTAGATTTGTTGAGACTACTTCTACTGTTTAAATTTCAATCTTTTGTGACTGCTCTCCAGACCCCTGTTCATACATTAGTTCATCTCATCATGGTGGCGTACAGTTAGGCTGTATTCAATAATTCTGTATGTATTTTTGATAGAATGAGGCATCAATGATTTTAGGTGTTCGACGCATGCCTAAAATCATAGGTTTCCATTCCCCTGTTTATTAAGTTTATCCATATTAATTCAGTGGAATAGATATTTCTACCTTAATTTAATTTGGACATGTCGCAGAAACTCTTATTTTCAGAGTTGCCATAACTATAACTAGGAATACAAGGGTTGGGTTACTTAGGAGAAGGAGGATTTTGGCTCCCTTGACATGCGTGTTGCACTTGGCATTGTGTGATCCTAATGAACCTATTTGTGGATCTATGAAGTTCTCCCTGTTAAAAATATATAATAAGATGGAATGATATATGTACCAACATATGGCGGAAACCATCTACTATATCATTGTATTTGCCAAACTTCGATATGTTGTTTCTTTGGGTTCAAAGAATTCTTCAGCTTTTGTATGGGACATGCAGGCCAGCAAAGGAACACCGTAATAATAGACAAACTTATACTAAGTTACAAGTTAAACCTCATATGCGGTTGGCCAACTTTTATTGCTTACGCATACTTACATTTAGGATCACAAAGATGTAGGTCAAGGGAGTGGCCAGCAGAATGATTCTTTCAAATATATGACACTTCTACTTAATAGTTTGTTTCCACATTATATTAGTATAATGCAATAATGCAAAACTACATAAAAATACCTAGCCCGTGCAGTGGCACGGGTTGATGACTAGTTTGTCTAATGTTCATTAACTAAAAGGTCACCATGTATTTTAAAATATTCATCGGGTGATGTAAAACGCTCGCCACATATTTGAATAATATTCATCGAGTATATGAAAAATAAAAATCATGCACTTCTACAAAACTAATAATCATCGAGTATTTAAACAAACATTATTTGTGAAAAGAAACATTCTATAAAAAGCGTTCACAGTGTAGTAAATAGATGTGCACCATGTTGAGAATTGTTCATCTTGTGTTAACAAATAATTTGCCAATTTTAAAAATTCACAAATTACAAAAAAAATATTTAAAAAATATTTCTCAAATTTATATAATCATGTAGTTTAAAAAATTATCCAAAAACTGCACGGGGGCGCTTTTGGGCAACCCCAGTAAGAGGGTGGCTGCTCAGTCTTGCAATAAGCAAGACACAATATTCTCATGAAACAAAAAAGACAGGCTGATGAGGCCGTCGGCCCATGCCGTGGGTAACTAACTCGTACCGTTTTCTCTTTTGGTTTTGTTCCCTTCGCTTTTTCACTTAATTTTTTCTAAACAAATGTGAATGTTTTTTTAATTAGATGTCAACAAATGTGAATTATTTGATTTTTTACAACACATGTGAACAAAATTTTCCAGTTGCAAAATTTTCTAGTTGCATGAAAACTTTAGGAAATTCTGTGAACAAATTTTGTAATAATATTTACTTTTCTGAAAAAGTGTTCATCATATATTTTAAATTTATTCAATGTATATTAAGAAAAGGTTCACTATGTATTTAAAAAAATATTTGAATAATTATCACCAAGGATATGAAAAACAAAAATCATGTACAAAACCTAATGTTCACCGAGTATTTAAACAAACATTTTTTGAAAAGGTAAATATTTTATAAACATTTAAAGTCATTTTGCATGTTCTTTTTAATAATGTCCATGGTATTGTTGAAACCGTTCAAACATTTTGAAGAAAAAGCTCACCTTCTATCTGAAAATGTTCAATGTGCATTTTACAAAATGTTCAACATGTATTCAAAAAAATTGTTCCATGTGTATCTGAAAAATGTCCAACATGTATCTAAAAATGTCCAGTGTACATTTGGCAAATGTTCAACATGTATTTCCAAGATTTCATGTGCATCTAAAAAATGTTCAATGTGTATACAAGTCGACATTTATTTGAAGATAAGAAGGAAAAATAAGACGATGAAAATACACAGAAGAAGGAAGAAATGCCATATGGAATCTTCTAAAACCGGTCCGTAGAAGCTTCCCAAATCCGCTCCTAGGAAGCTACGGTACGCACACTATTGTGTGGTCACTTTTTTAAGAGTAAATTGTTGAAAACCACCACACTTGTGTCTATGGTACTTCAAAACCATCGATTCTACGAAAATCCACAAAAGACCACCACTTCCTGTGGCAAGTGGATAACACAATGTACTAAACCAACTGTGAGCTGACAATCCTAGCCCACCTGTCAGAGCCACGTAGCGCGGACAAACGGCCACGGGCAGACAACAGTTACCCCCCGTCTCGTTAAGCTCACTCCTTCCTTATTTCAGTTTCACTCCCTTGTTTTCCCCTTTTTTTTTCTACGCGCGAAGCTATGGCGAATGGTGGCGACGACGAGGTTGACGTTGCTGGCAATGGCGGTTCATATCCGGGCGCGGTCGCGGTCGAAACCTTCTTGACGTCGACTTTGGGTCATCGTCAGAGGAGGACAGCCCGCCCTCGCCGTGCACCATGAGCTTCTCAACCATGATGGAGGGGCCAATGGGATTGTTGATATGGAGTGGCCTCCATTTTTAACTGCTCGCGTAGGAAGCAAGTATCAATCCGGCATCTTCGTTCCACGTGCAGCTTGGCCAATAGTGTTGTCATCCATACGGCTACCAATTCCAACCCTGCCAATACCACACGCTTCCTTACAAACAAACATAGCCATCCTCTTTTGGCCGGTCCAGGCGATACATAGCACTCACGCTATATTTTCTAGAAAAAGAAACTGAGTTGCCGTATATGGGATCAGGCCCCCTATTTCACGCTCAGCGAGCAAACCAACATGAGACAATTCTTAGGCTGGTGGCACATGTGGTGGCTTACCTTTTTCTTTGCGGGTCTTTTTTACCGACTCTTGGCGATCTATTTTTCGGCTTTGATCCATTCGTTTTTTAACTTCATTTTTCCATGATAAATGAAAATATTTTAATCATATGAATATATTTTTGAAACATGCCTTAATTTTTTTTTACAAACAGAAGATGTTTTTATTACATATGTGAACATATTTTTCCAGTTGCATCAACACTTTGAAAATTGCATGAATTCTTTTTGATATTGTATTCACTTTTTCAAAAAAAAAACTGTCCATCATATATATGAAATTTGTCTAATGTTCATTAACTAAAAGGTCACCATGTATTTTAAAATATTCATCGGGTGATGTAAAACGCTCGCCACATATTTGAATAATATTCACTGAGTATATGAAAAATTAAAATCATGTACTTGTACAAAACTAATAATCATCGAGTATTTAAACAAACATTATTTGCGAAAAGAAACATTCTATAAAAAACGTTCACTGTGTAGTAAATAGATGTGCACCATGTTGAGAATTGTTCATCTTGTGTTAACAAATAATTTGCCAATTTAAAAAATTCACAAATTTCAAAAAAAAATTGAAAAATATTTCTCAAAATTATATAATCATGTAGTTTAAAAAATTATCCAAAAACTGCACAGGGGGCGCTTTTGGTCAACCCCAGTAAGAGGGTGGCTGCTCGGTCTTGCAATAAGCAAGACACAATATTCTCAAGAAACAAACAAACAGGCTGATGAGGCCGTCGGCCCATGCCATGGGTAACTGACTCGTACCGTTTTCTCTTTTGGTTTTGTTCCCTTTGCTTTGTCACTTAATTTTTCTCAACAAATGTGAATTTTTTTTAATTAGATGTGAAAAAATGTGAATTATTTAATTATGTGAACAAAATTTTCTAGTTGCATGAAAACTTTAGAAAATTCTGTGAACAAATTTTGTAATAATATTTACTTTTCTGAAAAAGTGTTCACCAGATATTTGAAATTTATTCAGTGTATATTAAGAAAATGTTCACTATGTATTTAAAAAAAATATTTGAATAATTATCACCAAGGATATGAAAAACAAAAATCATGTAAAAAACCTAATGTTCACCGAGTATTTAAACCAACATTTTTTGAAAAGGTAAATATTTTATAAAGAAGTGTTTGTTGTGTAGTGAATAAATGTCCACCATGTTGAGCAATGTCCATCATGTGTTAAAAAATAATTACAGAATTTCTAAACTGGAATTGCAAAATGTTTGTCTATTTGAAAAATTGTTGTAAAATTTGAACCTGATCATGTAGTATAAAAAAT
Source organism: Triticum monococcum (assembly GCA_034509565.1). Lineage (NCBI taxonomy): Eukaryota > Viridiplantae > Streptophyta > Magnoliopsida > Poales > Poaceae > Triticum > Triticum monococcum. Next base: position 4,823,766 of record CM067847.1, on the reverse strand, counting down.
TGTCCATGAATTTCGAAAAAACTAAAAAGATACAAGATTTGTAAAGCATTCATAATTCTAAAAATGTTTGTGAAAATAGAATAAGGGGTAAAAGAAACAGAAAACAAAACTAGAAAGTGAAAACAGAAAAGGTGAATCTGTGAACAGACCCCTCCACTCTTCGTCCGGTTGACTACAGCAAGTCAGCGACGGCATGACATGCCTAGTTTACAAGGACACATTTGGTGACCTACATAACCCTCAGCCAGGCCCGCTAAATGCAGCTATGCTCGGTATTGGGCTATTTGGTTAAATGCAAATACATTCGCTCAGAACGGCCGAGTCGACCATTTCCAGGGAGCCAGCCCCGAGCGTTAATCTCGAGCGCAAGTGAGTCGCTCTGCCGGTACATGTAGGTATGTTTCCTCTAATCACCTCCTTAATCTCCTTCATCCCTTCTACACAACCCTGCTTCGAATCGAGATAAGTTGACACGAAAAATATGCACCTCGATGTTCTGATGTCAATCACCCGATCGTATCATAGTTTTGTTCACTCTATATGTTGAATTTCATGTTCAGATTTGGAGCCTTTTTAGGAAAAACAAATTAACAAATCCGTGGCACACGGTCGACCATTTTGAAGTTCCCTTTGAGTAGCTTCACCTCACTGTTTGACACTACTTTCGTGTCGTGCATTTTCTGTTTCACAAATCATAGACGAGTATATTTACCTGTGACCAGTATAGTGTAATGTGAATGTCACCCTCATAAATTCTTCACCCCTAATCTTGTTCACTAGTTTCTTCAAATCTAGACAACTATGCTTCAATTCGAGATAAGTTGTACACGAAAAAGATGCACATCGACGTTGTGGTTCCATTCATGCAATTGATTTGTGATTTCACTGACGGTAAATGTTTTAATCTTGTGTTTATGTTTGAAGCTATTTTGGATGAATTTCAAAAAAATCATCGCGCACGGTCGACCATTTGAATTTTTCTTTGACTAGTAGCTTCATCTCTCTGTTTCGCACGACTTTGTGTTGTATGTATTATATTTCAATGGTCATAGACGAATACATATACATCTTACTAGTCCCTTCTAATCTCTCCAGTGTACTATACAAAGGTTCTTCAAACTTGTGGGAGTGCTATCGTGTGTGTGTGTGTGTGTGTGTGCTGTTCACGTGAATGTGTGCGTGTGCGTGTTGTTCATGTGAACGTGTGCATGTGTTGTTCATGCGAACGTGTGGGTGTGTGTTCATGCGAACGTGTGGGTGTGTTGGCACGTGTGCGTTCTACCATAACCCCTTTGTTCAAGTGTAATTGTTAACTCCTAATCACGATGCATGTGTGTGCGTGTTGTTCATGTGAACGTGTGCATGTGTTGTTCATGCGAACGTGTGGGTGTGTTGGCACGTGTGCGTTCTACCATAACCCCTTTGTTCAAGTGTAATTGTTAACTCCTAATCACGATGCATGTATGCAATCAAACACTGCAGGGATACTGCTTTCGTGATGCAGGCAACCCATATGCATGGAACCAAATAACATGGTGAACGTTGTATTTTGTCATGTATCTCCTCAATCAGGCTCTACTTAGACTGGTCCGCTTTTTTCATGCAACCTCTAAAATCGGTGCAGATAAGCAGCATTTTGCCCGTGTTGGCTAAGCAGCCATCACAAAAGCCAAGCACGAGCAATCACTTCGACAACACGCGTGGAAGGTGTGGAAATACTATTTCGCTGGAGAGGCCAAGGGAGAAACCTTTGACGCCATCTTGACTGGGACGGGTCGATGATAGGGAGCAGGGTGAAAATGCACATAACTGGCCCTTTTCTGAAACTTCAACGTGAAATGACCCTAGTCTGAAAATATTTCACAAAATGACCCTCTTTTGCATGACTTCCAGGGCTAGGGCGCCATACTAGACAGCATGACGCCCTGGCCTTGGGCGTCATGGTTGTGACATGTAGCATGGTGCCTCGGGCTAGGACGTCATGCCAAATAGCACGGGGGCATCATGCAAAATGGCCATTCTATGAAATATTTTCAAACTAGGGCCATTTTGTGTTCAAGTTTCGAAAAAGGGTCATTTTTGTTCATTTTCACCGGAGCAGAAGAGAAAGAAGAGTTTGCTGCATAGTTGCACTGATGCCGACAACAGGGTATCACGCACAAATCTCCCTCTGTCGTTGCTGTAGGCATCATCCATCCATCCATGTTCGTAGCATGCATCCTCCTCCTCCTGAGTTACTTAATTACCAACGCTATAACAGCCGTGCACCGTCCTCCGCCGTCCGTTCCTACAGCTACCATCCAGCATGCATGCATGCATGCATGTTAGGTTACCTCGCGTGAAACAAACCTGACCATTCTCGTGATGCCATCGATCCAATGGGTGCATGGCAAGATACTACTCCAGCTGTATGCAGCATGCAATTAGCATGTGAGGTGTATCGTCGTGGCCTCCAAGGGGCAAGTTAAGATCCAAGAGACAGACATACGGTCGATTATTCCATGGAATTAAGCTATAATTAGTACTACTATGCAACATCGCTTGTTCTCTAGCGCGTGTTTATATATGCATCAAAAGTAAGGCCACCACTGAGATTTGTGTGGCTGGTGGCTGACCAGCGCTACCTATCGATTGAATATTGTGCACACACACCTACATCTTAATAAACAATCTACTCCCTCCATTTCAAAATAAGTGTTTTAAACTTAATACAACTTTATACTAAAGCTGGTATAAAGTTAAGACAATTATTTGAGACGGAGGGAATATATGGATGGTTTGCCCTCATTGGTCGCCGAATCCACAGACCTCTCTGGTTCATGCATGCAGGCATGTAGCTATCATCCAACCAATGTTGGGCCTCCGATCCGACTCAATGCGTGCACAAATGCAGATGGAGAGCGAGTGTCTTCTTCTACCAACGTAGAAACACAAATTCACTAACTCTCTTAATAATTCAGATGCAATAGTAGCCTGTGGGGGTGTCCATCCAATCATCCAAGGGGGCAGGCGTACGTCCGTCCGTCCTGTACTCCTGTTGAGAAAACAGAGGCTACTACGTAGTGGGGCTAGGTGGCCACTGGCAACCATCATTTGTTCTGTAGCTCGTGTTTTCTTGCATCAAAGGAAAGGTCACCACTGTGATCGTTGCCGAGATTTTGTGGCCAGTGGCCGACCGACCAGCGATCCCGGTCCATGGAATATCCTCCTACTTGTGGTGCCATCATATCATGGATCTATGTCTGTACACGCCTACATCTTAAACAAACGACATACGGTTTAATTACCTCATTGGTGGCTGAATATGGGACTACCATGATCCCCTTCCCTGATTGTTGGGCGTACACATTTTCTAATTGGTGCTTTTCACTGTCTGTTTCCATGGAGATTGCTATTTTTCAAAAACTCAAAATGAAACTTTTTTAGAAGTGCCAAAACAAATATTTGTATATTTCTTTGCTGATTTGCTGGTTCTCGTCTAGACGATAATTTACTAATTTGCAACATGTAGACGAGAATTAACTAAATCTTACCTAGCTACTGCGTCATCTGATTTTTATGAAGAGATTCATATGTATTTTGTCATTTTGCTTTTTATTTGATTGATCCATGTATTTTTTTATTTCTTTTGTGACTTTTCATTTTTGTCTCTTTTTAAGCCCTGCGCAACAGCAGTTGCACGCCAGTTGTGCATTTCCTACAATAATATGTACAATACAAAAGTGAAGAAATAAAAATAATAGGTGGAAACAATAAAAGTGAAAGAAGGGAAAGGGGGAAAGGAAAGAATAAAAAAATCTTATGCCGAGGCCATTTCTGGCGAGGTTTACATAAACCTCGTCTAGATGAGAGCTATTTGCACACTATTATATACTCCCTTTGATTCCAGATTATAATGTGCATCAATGTTCATGCAAATAAAACGTATGTATGTTTTGACTAGAATTGTAGAATAAATATCAACATCCACAATATTAAATAAATAAAATACAGAAATAATGTTCATGATGGATTCAATGATACAAATTTTGTAAAATAGATATTAATATTTTTCATTCTAAAACTCAGTCAAACATGCATAAGTTTAATTTTTGGAAAAAACTAATACACGTTCTTTTTTGGAATGAAGGGGCTACTGATTTGGAAACTTTAGAAATGAAATGTCATATTTGCACCCTCCTTGGCCTTGGCGTCACTGTTGATGTGTCCTAAACAGGTAAGGATTGAGTGCCATGTCAGACACCTGTAAACTAAGTTAGCGGTTCTCGGTTTGTTCTACTCTCAATCCTGGATGGAAAAAAAACTCACATGGGGCGTCGAGATTGTCGTTTACCACAATAACCGAAAAAAATTAGGTAGTTACCTGATGATTTTTTAATGAATTTTGAACTGGTATAAAATTCATCAAAAAATTTGTCAAAATTGATGTGAATTCAGAAGTTTGGAATTTTTCGCTTGGTAATGTGATTTCTCGTGGGGTACTGGGATTTGCGGTTATTGCCCAGTAACCGATTTTTTTGCTCCGTACCAAAAACCTTCGTCAAGGGACCTTGCGCCTAAGCGTGACTAAGTTGGCTCTCGGGCTCCATAGACCTTGACATTTGTTTAAACAAAATTCAGATTTCAAAGATCTAAAGAAAGTTGATATGCATATACATCCTTGGAAGTTTCAAAAATTTCCCAAAAGGGGGAACATATTCGGAACCACTCATAATGTTTCCATGTCAAAGAGAAAAATTGGGATTCTAGAAACATGTCTTCTGAACATTCGAAAGAAAAATTTTCTGAAAGATAGAAATAGGAGCATGGGAGTACATAATGTATGAGAGCACCTGATATTCTTCAGTTAGTTCATGTACACATTCAATATTTCCCTCTCTCATAATTTATTTTATGGCGCCTCATAAAAAATATAAGTTGTAAAATGTACATACCAACAACTATGCCACGACAGTTGAATACACACTTGGAGCATCTAGAATATATGATGCAAAATAAGCCAAGTGCCCAAAAACTATCTTTTAGGGCATTTGGACTCAAACAACAGTGATGCCCTATCTCTATATTGTGCTGCAAAAAATAGGGTAGCCCCATATTTTACCCCCAAGTGTTGTAACTATACAGCAGTCGCACCGCTGTTGCAAAACAAAATTTGTGCCGTGCGCAGCCCAACTGCCAACAAGAAAGTTCTTGATTATGACCGCCACCCCGCCTCCCCGTGACCGCCATCGTCAACCGGACCACCTTGGACGGCATCTCTAATACGATCGACGCTCCCATCGGCCTCACAACTCATCCTTCGGTGGTTCCCCCGCCACCAAGCCTAAGCCTCTCGGAGGCCACCAACAATTTTTTTGCGGCCCCATCAGTTGTCATTCGTGGCTGGAGGTGATGCGTTGGGGCATGCCGCCACTCCCAAGAGCAAGCCCCCCCCCCCCTCTCCGCCAGCCACAAGGCAGTGCCAGCGTGAAGAGGTTGTCGTGGGATCCCGCGTAGGATGCCTCACGCTCGAAGAAAGCGAAGGTTGTGGTGACGGCTGATGCGATCAAGTGGTGCACCCCTCCTACTTCCATCCTGCCCCTGTCCTTGGAGAATGAGTCGCTTTCACCTGTCGCCATGACCACCAGTGTGCACAACATGTTCGACGAGATGTCTCAAAGATATATAATCCCCCCCCCCCTTATTTTTTTCTATCTTTGTCACAAAATTTACATGTTGAATGCAATTTTGACGTGATTTGTGGCATGGGGGTGCCACCTATGATCGATCGACCGTTTCTCTTTGACATTGATGGTCCACAATATGTACGGGTTGTCAAAAGTGGTCGGCGTGCTTCACACATGTTAAGTGCATGAACCCGAGTGGTACAAATGTGGATGACATGGTGATTGTTTTCTCAAATTCATCATTTGTTTTCTTCGTGACTTGTATGTATAGGTGGCTAACTCGTTTCCTTAATATTGGTATGTAGCTGAACCATGCTCAAGGTTTGTTGAAGGGAAGAGGGAAAAATGTTCCTCAAGGAAAGACAAACCAGTCACTTTTCATCATTGTTGGATGAAGCTGGAACATGAGAAGAAGTGGAAGAACAATGGCACACATATGAAGATCCTAGGAAGAATTTGAAGAGCTCCATTGGAGATGTAACAGTAGATGATGTTGATGATGAAGATGCATCAAGTGGTGAGGAAGGAAAATAGAAACCGCACTCCCAACTCCATTGCTCCTACGAGTAGGCCCGGTGGAATAATCGGTGCCAAAGAAAAGGGCACGGAAGATGAAGACAACGATATGAAGAAATCATTGGACGCCATCACGAATGCAAGAAAAGAAATGGCTGAGCAGTGGAAGGCGGCGACTGAGGACAGGAGGGCTGCAGCCCAGGACAGGTTGGCGGAGGCCGAGAAGAGGAAGCTGGCGGTGAAGGAGCTGAATGTTGCAGCAAAGGATGGGAAGGTGGCGGTGAAGGAGAGGAAGGTGACCATGGAAGAAATAATCCAAGTAATGGAACAATAGCAAAAGTTAATGTTCATGGACACAATTGGTCTTAGTTAGAAGAAAAAAGCATATGTTGAGCTTTGTCATGACCAAGTGTTGGCGATGAAGTCGATGGGCATGATGGGAGGATTCTTGGGAGGAGGCATTGGTGCCATGGGTGGCGGCATGGGAGGATACATGAGTGTCATGGGAGGTGGCATAGGAGGAGGCATGGGTTGGCAAGAGTCATGGGTGCCATGGGACGCGGCATGGGAGGAGGTATGGGTGCCATGGGTGGTTCCATGGGAAGTGTCTCGGGTGCCAATGTTGCGAATGAACAGGAAACAAACCATGGATATGAAAGCACAAGTGATGGCAATGGAGGCAAAGAAATTTGACTGGCTATGCATTTTTCTATGACTATGGTGTGTTTGTATGAACTATGCTTTTGTATGTGTTTGTGTTGCACTATGCTATCTTCAAATTCGAATTTGATATGTGGATTTGAAGTAAAATTTGATATGATGTTCATATGTGTGCTAATCTTGCAAAGTTTAAGTTGTATCTATATCTCATGTTTTATTTCAATATGTATGCAATTGTGTGGAGAATAAAAACATAGTTGGTGCCCTATTTTACACCATCTGCTACAACGGAAATCATCCTGGTGTCGTATTTTACATCATCTGATATGGCAAAAGAAATCTACTGCCCTAAAACCTACTTTTTGGTCCCTAAAAACTTTTATTTCAAAACAGAGGCAAAAGATTTGACTCATCTATTAATTAAGTGCAACAATTTCTCACATAATTAGTATAAAGTCAGGCAATAATTGTCGCAAATTGCTGAGCGGCACGCATAGGATACCCCCCCCCCCCCCCCCCAACACACACACACACACTTCTCCAAAGAGGGACTCATTGAGACAGCACACGGGCGTTATCGTCATCACTTCTCCCCTAGAAGGCATCATCGACATCCCTTGACCAAACCCATACTATAGAAATCATGTGGAGTCAAATGAAGATCCACGCCAAAAAAAATGAAGATCCATGCCAGAACTGAGCGAAATGCGACAGGACAGTGTAGCGTCTTTGATGAATTATTTCGAAGGAGAACTACGCAAGACTGATGCCACGAAAGATCACCGAACGAACCGTCTCACCTCACAGCAAAACGATGAAGAAGCACTGACATCTGCCGCAAACAACAACACCTCGCGGAGACCACCTGTTGCCAAAATCCACCATGAGGCGCCAGATCCATCAAGGCGAGCCGTCGTGCCCTGTCGAGCACCATGCCGGTGAGTGACAAGGGAGGGCTGCTCAAAGCCAAGAACCACCATGGATCCAGGCTATAACCAAACATCTAAATGGTTAGTGCGCCCCATGCACGACACGGCAACCAACGCAAATCAAATCCGTTTTACCCGCAGCATGGCGGCACTCTTCCTTGCCGGGCCGGACCACCGAGCCGCGCAACCCAAGCTGCAGCTCCACCCCATGCCACTGCGCGACCGCTCGACACCAGATCCACAACATCCGAGCCCGTTGTGCGTCCGCGTCGCTCACCTGCGACTTGCCCTCGCCGCGTTGCGCCAGTTCCACGGTGACTGGGCGCCTACACGCCTGTGTCATGCATCTGTGAAGCACCCCTGTCGTGCCTCCATGCATGACTGCATGCCACCTCACACCACTCTACTGCCAAGAGCAGCCGCCGTTGCGCCCCCCAGCGTCGACGCCGTCCAGAATTTGCCCGGCGGTGCCCTCTAGTGGTGGCAAGGGGAGGGAAGCATGTGTGGAGAGGAGGCCGCTACTGATCTGGGCTCTGGCCAAGCCACTCCTGGGAGAGCGAAGCAGGGGTCCTAAGTTTAGCTTTTGTAGTGCCTTATTATGCATCATCTAAGTGGGGGTCCTAAGTTTAGCTTTGTAGTGCCTTATAAAATGGTAATGCTATTCATCGAACGTTCACTGGGAAGTATGTCAATCCTTCAGAGTATGTTGACATACTCCCGACAACATTTTTTACGGCAATTTACGTTGTCATTAGTATGTCAATTCCGTCAGGCGAACACATCAATTTTTGAAGTGAATCCTTTTTTGCCAGAATTTGCCATGTATTTTTAAACAAAGTACCATGCATGTTCAGAAGAAATTTCCACAGAAAACTTCGCATTCTCCATCCCCCAGTGAACGTTCGCTGGTTAAGCAGGTTCCAATAAAAAAACCTTAACTCATTTGGAAAAGAAAATAATTGCCAAACGTATTTAGGTGAGCAGCGCCTCTTCCTCACACGTCAATTTGTGGTTTTGTTTTACAGAAGTGTGATCACTTGATGCCATGACTGAAGCATCTCCGTGGCAAGCTACAGAATAATTAGCATCTCCGTTGTTGATGTTGCTTTCATCCATGGGCTCCTCCTCCTCCCTACCAACCTTAGCCTCTCCGCTGTCCCTGTTGCTTTCATCGATGGGCTCCTCCCCCTTCCCCACCGACCTCTGTTGTTCGTGGAGCCATCGTCCATGGAACCATGGTCTCCAGCTCAATCATGCAGATGGAGATGCACTGTCTTCTTCCCTACCGATGCAGTAGAGAAGCAAATCAACTGACCGTCATATAATAATAAACAAAATGTAATTAGCATGTGGGTATATACTTGTGCTGCTATCAAGGGCCTATATATATATGCTTGTACACGCCTATAATTCTTTAAAAATGTAGTATGTATCGTTTAATTACCTCATTGGTGGTTGAAGGGCCTACCATGACAGCCCCCCTTCCCGGTTTGTTGGATGTATACAATTTCTTTGTTGTTGAGAAAAGGGCGTATACATTTTCTGGTTTATATAGTGTAAGTGCATCTCCAACATTATCATTAAAAGACACATAGTTTCTGTCCGCGGACATGTCCAGATGCATCTGTGGGCAATGATACGAAAGCCAGCCATCCAACCCTATCTATCAATCGTCCGGACACATTTCAAATAAAATTTGAACAAATTAGACAAACTTCATGCAAACCGGGCGATTTTCATTTAAATCACACCGAATTCATGACATTGTTGACATATTTCATTAAACAGAAACGAACATGACATTTTTTAGATATAGCAAAACCTAGTCTACATCTTTGCCGTCTGTGGAGGTAACCGTGTTCCACTTCCTGTCTTCCCCATTTCCAACGAGCTCAACCTTCATGAGGTTCAAGAAGTGAAGCTGCAGGCCGCTGGGAGGGGAGCAGTAGGACATGGGACATCGGATGTGCCAACGTCGTATCCCCCTCCGACTCTTCCTTGCCGGAGTCTGCCGTGTGGACGTCACCAGTGAGGTAAGACCATGATCGACATGGATGGGCCAGCCTCATGATCTTCGCAGCCCGACGTGGACGAGGAAGAGCTGCCCACGTTCCCATCCATGATCACCCGCACCACCTCTACGTCAGCCTCCGCCACGACCGTGTTGGAGCGAGCGTTGCGTGCGGCCTCATACAACGCTCGTTGTTGCTCGACGAACTTTTAGTCCTCCATGACCATGTCTTTCAAGACCTCCTCGCTCGTGAACTTGCTGTGGATTTGCCCCTTTGCTAGCCGGTGATGCGCAAGGAGGGTGAGGTCTTAGCATTGGTCTTTCCACGCCAGCCAGGACGACGACACCGGTGGCACCAACCTCTCCTCTAGCATGACGTCATTGAAGCACATGCACCTACTCCATGATGAAGTCAGCACGGAAGTCGTCGGACACCTCCTCCATCATCTGGTCCGAACGCCCTCATACCTCCCCCTGGTTTGTGTCTGATTTGTAGGAAAACGGACACAGGATGCGTCCGCAAATAAATAGGGATCCGTGTTGGATGGCAAACTACATCAATCTTTCTTTTGGGGGCAATCCCAACACTATCACAAGTACCAACATTCTGTGTTGTTCTCCCTTCTAGGGACGTTGTCGTGGAGCTTAGGTTTTATAGGACGTAACGTGGTGTTGTACTCAATTCTTCCCGTGCTCTCTTTCGGTAGCATAGTGTGCGGCCTGCGTGATCCGGCTATCATGGATCGGAGTTGTACGAGAGCTACCTCATCATCTTTGTAACCGTTCGACTAAGTTCTTTGTTCGATTGTTGCTTTACGTATAAAACGAGGAGAAAGCTTGGTTCAGAGATGATATGCTCGGCCGTGCCACAGTCGAGTCAGCGTCGGCCACTATGTGACACCGTGGACCGCACACGTGTACGGTGTGCTGTGAAACGAAGGAAGCGAAAGCCCACTCAGGCAGCATGCGCGCGACGAGTGAGCTCACGGGCTCCGTCGACTCCATTCCATGGCTGTGCTTCCTCTGCTTTACCGTGGCTGCATTATTGTTGCTGATTTTGTTTGGATCTCTCGGCATTGTGCTGCTCCACATGTGCTGCTGCTGCTGCTGCTACGTGATTGGAGCACGCACGCACTGAATCTCGCCATTTTAATCCCGGTTGGTGGCCGTCGGCATGTATCCGATGGGTACGAAAAGTAACCATGGCCCTTCACATGTGTTTTTTTTAACTCTGTACATTCCGTTTATATGGTGTGTGTGTTTTTAACAAGTACAGACGCAAACGCTTATATATACATGCATATACTCACTCCTATGAACGTGTACATACACACTCTACCTTTATGAGCACCTCTGAGAAGACTGAGCCGGCATATCAACTTGAGATTTTACGAAGTCATCATAGGAACCTCATAGTCGACGGGAACGTCTCCTTCCACTGAACGCGCATCGCCGGAAATCCTGAAATAAATATAGTATAAATGAGCACCAGAACTTAAACCCTGATGGCCTGGGGATGACAGTGTTCTTTTAACCATCCAACCACAGGTTGGTCCGCTTATATGATGTTTTTTACTCCCTCCGTTCCTAAATATTTATCTTTCTAGACATTTTAAATGACTACTACATACGGATGTATGTAGACATATTTTAAAGTGTAGATTCACTTATTTTGCTCCGTATGTAGTCACTTGTTAAAATGCCTAGAAAGACAAGTATTTAGAAACGGGGGGAGTAGTTTGTATGGTACTGATATTTTAATAAGTGCGGTGTGAAAATTATATGATTTGATTGTAATATATAAGGTATGAAACTAAAACTGAAAGACTTAGTAAAACAAAAATCAATGTACTTGATCATAACCTCTTCGACAAAATCTTATGCGACGACAAAATCGGGAAATAGACCCACGCTATCGTCCACCCATTTTCTCACGGTGGCTTATTGCCCTGACTATAGGATTGTCCAGCACTACAATGGTAGCTCTTCGGACGGGCCAACAGAGTACACGCACTCCCTTCTACAAACAACCATTGTTTCCTTCTTAACAAACTCGGCGATAATCCTTGGGACACACAATCTGCAAAAGGCAGGTGAGTTGGCAAATCCTATAAAAGAAACATTAGGTTTACACCCTAAAAATAAAATAAAAAAGAAATGCTCTAGAAAGTCGTCATTTTCGAAAGCATGGAACTTGCTTTTAAACACATGTCATAAAAGTTGGTTTCTTTCCTTGGTTCCCTTCCTTGACTAAAAGCCAATGTGATCTTGCCGTCGTCTTGTTTCTAAATTTACTTTTTCAATTTTGTTGAATCACGTCTAGATATGCTCTAAGTATTGCCAAGAGCAATCCCTTCTCATTACCATTAACACAAGAACAAAAAGCATGTGTGCAACTAATCTAAGCGTGAGGTGTTTCCACCATTAAAATTCTCATCTTTACACCCAAACCCCAGCTATAAACCTCCCCCTTGTCATAAAAAAATAGCTGAAGTACTGTATAAAATCTCCCTCGCTCCCCCACTGAACCCACCATCCACCCATCCGTCGGTGAGAGTGAACCCACCAAATTCCCACGGGATTCTCCTGGCGAGCGGCCCGGCGGCGCCATGGAGTCGTCACGCGGCATCCTCATCCCCGGCACGCCGCCGCTGTCCTACGCGTACGAGCCGCTGCCCTCCTCCTTAACCGAGGCCAACGGCCAGGAGGACCGGCGGATCACCGGCGGCGTGAGGTGGCGCGCGTGGGCCGCCGTGCTGAGCGTGGGGGCGCTCGTCGTCGCCGCCGCGGTCTTTGGGGCCAGCAGGGTCGACCGGGACGCGGTGGCCTCCTCCGTACCGGCTACAGCGGAACATGGCGTGCTGGAGAAGGCGTCCGGGCCATACTCCGCCAGCGGCGGCTTCCCGTGGAGCAACGCCATGCTGCAGTGGCAGCGCACCGGCTACCATTTCCAGCCGGAGAAGAACTACCAGAACGGTACCGTCCCAGTTCATTCTCCGTTCGATTAAATTTTCAGATTCAGACTCCGTTATGTTTTCTCCGGCGTGGTTACTTTGATTCAGAAACTGACCTCGTTGCCTTTGCTTCCTGTTTGCTCGCCGGCGGCGGCATTCTCCGGCGACATCCGTGCAGATCCCAACGGTTAGTTACTAACAAATCCTCCCAATCGAGCATTCCTATTCAGAAGTTTTGTGACCTGTGCGGAATATATTATCCGAGATTCAGACAGAGTTTCTAATTGCACCCGGATGAACAGTGCTTTTAAAAAAAAGTTCTAAAAACAACAAATGTTTTCTATGAACATAGATAAATGTTTTACCTCCATACGAAATTTCGTGGTGCATTTTTTGTCAGGCCTCCACAAATGTCCTTTCATCAAGAAAATTTTCACGTCGATGTTTATCACAAAAAAGAACTGTTTTTTGTTTTTTATATTTTTTGGATTTTAATGTTCATCCGGATGCATATAAGCTCAGGATTAGAAGAACACTTTCGCTGAAATGCATTGTGCACTGCAGGTCCGGTGTACTACAAAGGATGGTACCACTTCTTTTACCAACACAACCCGGGAGGCACCGGGTGGGGCAACATCTCATGGGGCCATGCCGTGTCACGGGACATGGTCCACTGGCGTCACCTACCGCTCGCCATGGTGCCCGAGCACTGGTACGACATCGAGGGTGTTCTCACCGGATCCATCACCGTGCTCCCTGACGGCAGGGTCATCCTGCTCTACACAGGGAACACCGAGACATTCGCGCAGGTGACCTGCCTCGCGGAGGCCGCCGACCCAAGCGACCCCCTCCTCCGCGAGTGGGTCAAGCACCCCGCCAACCCCGTCGTGTACCCGCCCCCTGGCATCGGCATGAAGGACTACCGTGACCCAACCACGGCATGGTTCGACAACTCCGACAACACGTGGCGCATCATTATTGGCTCCAAGAACGACACCGACCACTCCGGCATCGTCTTCACGTACAAGACCAAAGACTTCGTCAGCTACGAGCTGATACCGGGATACTTGTACCGTGGCCCCGCCGGCACCGGCATGTACGAGTGCATCGATCTATTTGCCGTGGGCGGCGGTCGCGCCGCCAGTGACATGTACAATTCGACGGCCGAGGACGTGCTGTACGTGCTCAAGGAGAGCAGCGACGACGACCGGCGCGACTATTACGCGCTCGGGAGGTTCGACGCGGCGGCCAACACATGGACGCCGATCGACACCGAGCGGGAACTCGGTGTCGCGCTGCGGTACGACTATGGAAGGTACGACGCGTCCAAGTCCTTCTACGACCCCGTGAAGCAGCGGCGGATCGTGTGGGGGTACGTCGTCGAGACCGACTCCTGGAGCGCCGACGCCGCCAAGGGGTGGGCCAACCTCCAGGTAACCATCATGGACATGACTGTTTTACCTTACAATTATCACTATTGGTCGGTCATTTGCTGCACCGTTGATTTTGCATGCTGGATGTGGTAGATGCTTGTTGGGCCAGTAACAACAGTGCGTGCAGCACTATTCCGACTCTCGACATTGAGTGTGTGTGTTGTGCATGCAGTCGATTCCGAGAACGGTGGAGCTTGACGAGAAGACCCGGACGAACCTCATCCAATGGCCGGTGGAGGAGCTCGATACCCTCCGCATCAACACCACCGATCTTAGCGGCATCATTGTCGGTGCTGGATCCGTCGTCTCCCTCCCTCTCCACCAGACCTCCCAACTCGACATCGAGGCATCCTTCCGCATCAACGCCTCCACCATTGAGGCACTCAACGAGGTTGATGTCGGCTACAACTGCACCCTGACCAGCGGCGCCGCCACCCGTGGCGCACTCGGCCCCTTCGGCATTCTCGTTCTCGCCAACGTCGCCCTGACAGAACAGACGGCGGTGTACTTTTATGTGTCCAAAGGCCTCGACGGTGGTCTTCGAACGCACTTCTGCCACGATGAGTTGCGGTCGACACATGCTACCGATGTGGCGAAGGAGGTGGTGGGTAGCACGGTACCGGTGCTTGACGGCGAGGATTTTTTCGTTAGGGTGCTCGTGGACCACTCCATCGTGCAGAGCTTCGTGATGGGCGGGAGGATGACGGCGACGTCAAGGGCCTACCCAACGGAGGCCATTTACGCGGCGGCGGGGGTCTACCTGTTCAACAATGCCACCGGCGCCAGCATCACCGCTGAGAAGCTCGTCGTGCACGACATGGATTCGTCGTACAACCGGATATTCACAGACGAAGACTTGTTAGTCCTCGATTAGACTAATCATCACTTACAGTAAGTTATGGACTGTTTGCTCGGTCGGTGGCTTCCTTTTCTCTTGGACAGACAGCGGTGGAGCACCAGCTAGTCTACCTATCATCTTGACTTATGTTCCTTGTCCTGGTTTTGGTTTTAGTAAGATGAATTAGATGATGTTGGTCACTTGTAAATCAGTTACGGGTGAATTAAAAGGGCATGGATGCCTGCCATCAAATATAAGTGACTATTTGAAGTTCAAGTTGTTTAATTTCGTTTTGTATGCAATCTTTGTATTTTGTATTTTTGGGGAAAGCAATCATGGTGTGTTTCAGAAGGGAAACTCGTCAAAGAACAGAAAGTAGACTCACACCACACATGCATCACTACTCTCTGCTTTAACCTTTTCAACTTTATGCATCTGACCGCACTTTTTCTTCCTAAGCAGCCGCCTCATGCCGAGAATCCCGATACACCATCCGAACGTACTTTTCCTGATAACCGATCCTACATGGCCTACAGGACATCACCCTAGGGCTATGTATTGACCATGCCCTTATATGCACCTGATGTAATCAAAGTACAGTTGGGTGGCTCCCGTAACTAAATGTCGTACCTAGTGAATTCCGAAAAGAAAACACTTGACAAATGAATTTTTGTGAGCAGCACAACGTAGAACGGGCTTCGTCTTAACCGGTCAATTTGTGGTCTGTTTGGTTCTTTTTATCTTTCTTCTTTTATATAAAAGGGGTCGTCCCAAGCAGTCTGACTGGCTAGAACAGACTACACACCACCTGAACCTCCCGAAGTATGAGGAACTAGTAGATCTAGCAGCACAGAGGAATAGGACATCCCTGCCTGCCTTTGCACCAGAGACGACCACAAAACGCAACCGCGGAATCTCACAGCTCTGTAGCTGCAAAGACGACGGAGACCCCCAGCAAAACAGCAGCAGATCTGTTTGTATGAAGAGCGTGGTCACTGGATGCCATAATATCAAGGTCAAGCTACGGATGAATTAGCCTCTCCGCCGTTGATGTCCCTTTCATCCATGGGCTCCTCCTCGCCCTCCCCACCAACCCCACAGTCACAGACAGAAGATACCTCTGTCGTCCATGGAGCCATCGTCCAGGGAGGGTCTCCAGCTCAATCTTGTTCATGCAGATGCAGTGTTGCATGCAACTGGCACCGGGTCGATCGCATGCGTGTTGCATGCAGTAGGTTTCTCTTCTCTGTAAAATCGCCACGCGGAACATCGCGTCTACTGCAGCGCGTGTTTATATATGCATGCAACAAACAAACGTGCGAGATCTACGAGTAGATGTTTCAAATTTAAAATGAAAAAAGCATATATATTTGCACCCACGCCTTGGCCTCAGCGCCAAGGACTCAAGGTTGACGCGTTGTAAATTGGGAAGATAGTAAGAGCGTATACAACCGGACCTCTCAAATTCGTCTCATACGCCTGGGCGGGCGTCCGGTCACGATTTTTTAATCTAGACGAGCCTCTCAAACGGTCGGGCTGACCGGTACCCTCCATATATGAGGCGCCCGGGCACGCTCGTCACGTCGGACCCGACAGCCCGATCCCACTCCAAATTGCACCAAATTCATCCCCTCCCCCCCCCCCCCCCAGCTGTCGGATCCATTTGATCTCTCCTCTCTTCTACCTCCTCCGCGCCCGCTCCGCAACCGTTCCCAGGCTCTCCGCCGCCAGCTCCGGAAGAGCGCTCCCGTCCTCGCCACGAGGGACGTCGTCACTGGCCCGGACGCCACCATGGTACGTCCGACAACTCTCTGGCTTCGCCTTGCGCTTGATGTGTTCAACACATTGACAGACCGGAGTTATTGTGAGTTTGTTAGGTAAATGATGGATTCCGATGCTTCGTCGGACGAGGAGTATGGACCGACGGAGCTTGACCAAATGATTCAAGATGAGTTCTTCTATTCGTCCGATTCGGACGAAGAAGTGGACATGATCATGCTCAAGAGGAAATGGACCGGGAAGTGAAGCATGTTCTCAACTTCAAGGGCTCAATCAAAGGGAGAAGAGTGATCAACCAGGACAAGGGTATCCGGAGCAAAGCTACTGCACAATGACTACTTTGCTCCCGCACCTGCTTTACCGGATGATCTATGGTTTAGTCGTTGTTTTCTCATGCGAAAGTCATTGTTTTTGCGCATTGTGAAGGGAGTGGAGGCACACGACGACTACTTCAAGCTGAGAAGGGATTGCTGTGGCCAACTCTCTTTCTCGTCCAAGCAGAAGTCCACGGTTGCTCTGAGGATGCTTGCACTTGGTACTACTGCAGACGTCGTTGGTGAGATGGTCAAGATGGGGGAGCACGTGCCTGAAGACTACTGTCAAATTTGTCGGCGCCGTGGTTGCAGTGTTTGGACCGGAGTATCTCAGAGAACCAAATGCGCAGGACACGGAGAAGTTGTTGGCTATTGGAGAGGCAAGGGGGTTTTCAGGAATGCTCGGATCAATTGATTGCATGCATTAGCAATGGAAAAACTTCCCTAAAGCAGTGGCGGTGCCAGGATGTTGTGATGTCAATCTTTTCTAATTATTATTTTTGTACCCGCAAAAAAAGTTTTTCTTAGATAAGTTTGTATCCCTTTATTTATCCCGTTGATGTTACATTATGAGCCAATGAGAACATAATACTTCATTACTTATATAAATATTTATGGAAGCAATCTTTTGTGATCATGCATATTTTGATACATATACGCATAACATATTGAAATAAATTTCAGTATGAGACAATGATAGGAAGAGGAAAAACATAGCAATACAAAAGACAGAACTTACGAATAGAAGGGGAAGGGCAGATGGCCTCGTTCTGGCTTTGGACCCGATGACCAATACAACAATATTGATCGATTTATGCCGACGGACCATTGACGGTCCATCGCTCGCGGCTCACCGGACGGCCAGAGGTGGCCCTGTCTCACGCTTCACGCCCTGGCCAAAGATAGCAGGCGGAGGAGAGGATGAGGTTGTGGCAGAGGAAAACAATGTTGAACTGACGAGCAGAAGGTTGGGAAGGCAGAAAAGTCGAAAATCAAGGGATTTCTGCAATGCATTAGGGCATGTACAATGGTTGATAAGATAGTCTTATCTTAAGTCTTGCATATAATTTAGAGATGACAAAAAAAACATGTCTATAATGGGTTATCTCTTAGCTTTATCTTCAATAACTAGTTATTCCTAAAAACATGGTGAGACATATTGTGCTAAAAGATCATCTCTTGTCTTCTCTTACTTCTTTTAAATAAGAGAAGACAAGTCTTTTCTTATGACTTCGCTCTTCTTCACCCCATCTTTTATCCTACGTGGCATTTCTAAGATAGAAACATTATACATGCCCTTAGATCAGATCAGGGAAGATATTTAGGACTTTCTATTCCTGTACGACCTAGCCCATTGTTTTTTTTAGAAGATCCTAGCCCATTGTTACACGAATCAGATGATACATGGGCATGTAGTCAAATTTCAACAGTTTTTTGTTCAGAGGCGTGTTGTACCTAGGCCTGACTCAATTTGTTACCAAATTCTTGTGTAGTCAAACGACTATACAGGCATAAAGTGGCTTCGCCACTGCCCTAAAGGTGTGCGGGAAATGTATCAAGGTCACACTAGAGAGGCCATCATCAACTAGAAGCGGTGGCATCACATGACTTCTAGATTTGGCATGCTTTATTTGGAATGCCCGATTCTCACAACAACATCAATGTGCTTCAACGATCTCCGGTGTTTAAAAGGCTTTGCAATGTGGAATCACCACCGTGCAACTACAACGTCAACGGCCGGAACTACAACATGGGGGTACTATCTTGCCGATGGTATCTATCCTCAGTTGGCGGCGTTTGTGAAGGCCATATCCAAGCCGCGTGGCAATAAATAGAGCCATTTTGCAACAATGCAGGAAGCGGCTAGGAAGGACGTGTAGAGGGCATTTGGTGTGTTTCAGGCTCGTTGAGGAATTGTGTGGAGCGCTGTAATGAAGTGGGAATCAGAAACTCTGTGGCAGCTGATGGCATGTTGTGTTATTTTGTACAATATGATTGTCGAGGACGAGGGTGATGGTGTAGCCCAAAGCCATGATTTCGAAGCTCCCGGAGAACAAGTTGAAATCCCGGAAGATCAATATGCGGCTCAGCTTGTGAAATTTCTGCAGATGCATCGGAATCTTCGAGATCAGCAGGTGCACATGCAACTAGTCAATGATCTTGTGGAGCATATGTGGATCCACAATGACAACCAAGAAGGCAATGCTTGAGTTTGGCACTTCAAATAAATTTTATTTAAACGCTATCTATGCTTGATACCAACAATTTCTATTTACGTGCAACATTGTGTTGCATGATCGACGTGCATGTATTTGCATGGATTTAAAAGTCTGGATTTAAGATATGTGAATGCATGAAAAAAAAAACATGTGCGGATGTGCCCTCGGGTGTTTGAGGGACTGGATTTGCCAATTCCGGCTGCTCTAAGCTGCCTAGTCTAGTCAGCACAAGTCGATCATCCTCTCCGTAGGGTGGCGCGTCCACGACCGGCTCACTATTTGGCGCAAGGGCTCCATCGTCGATGCCGGCGTTTCCAAAAAGGTCGAAAAAGACATCTTGAAAAGCTTTGATCAAATATCCAAAAGGGAGGGAGCATGTTTGGAACCTCTCCTGCCCGCTTCACTGTCAATCAGAAAAGAGAAAGAAAAAGAGAACGTGCCCGTTTCACTATCAATCAGAAAAGAAAAAAAGAAAAGAACGTGCGACGTGCTCGGCCGAGGCGACCCGAGTCAGCATCCGCCACCAGGCGACCCCGTGGACCGCACACGTGTACGGTGGGAGTGGGACAGCATGCCCACGCACGGCTCACCCGGAGCAGGGGCGAGAGCGACGGAGCAGCTCCTCTCCCCTCCCTGGCCGTCGAGCGAGGCAAGTGAAAGCAGAGTCAGTCATGATGTGGCAGCCAGCATGGTGACCGGCGAGCTCACGGCCTCCGTCCATCCCGTTCCATGGCTGGCTTCTCCCGTCTACTGTAGCTGCATTATCAGTGGATCTCCCGGCATTGCTGTTGCACTGCTGCCACTGCCGTCGATCGCCGGGTGCTGTTGTCGGCAACGACGGCCCACACGCTTGCGTGATTTCCCGGGCTCCATCGTCTTCACTGACTGTCTTGACAGTTTTTACCGGGCTGGATTTCATCCAACCAAGTTTGCTGTTCTACTGCTGTTGCATCACTGGAGGTGGAGGGCCGGAAGGAATCTCGCCAGTTGATTCGATTGCGGGTGGCTGGTGAGTGGCCGTCGACATGCATCGACGATGGGTACGAAAAGCGTGTCTGCCTTTTCGCCAGCAAGTGTCCCGATCACGGTCATGTGATGATGCCATGATGGTGCATCGTTTTCATGGCCAGCTACTGTCTTGAGAGTCCCATCAAGTTTTGTTTGCGTGTGAGCCATAAAAAAGCCTCACTGATTTATCAACATCAGGAGTACAATCAAATTTAAGGCAGTTCATTGTCCAAAAAATAATTTAAGACAGTTCACAAGTGCCTTACGGGATGCTTGTTTCGCACATAAATAAGCCGATACGTTAGTTAATTCTCTGTCACATCAACATGTTTGTTATTCCCAAGTGTATGATACCATTCAAAATACCACCACTACGGCTAGTCTAAAGCATCTCCAACACGTAAACCTGGGTAGCATCTCCAACACATAAAACTGGGCATTCTCCGGCCGGGCTTGGTTAGGGCCGGCCTTTGTAAAGCCTGACCTCGAAAACCCAACCTGAGCCCATCCCGGCCCGACCTAGTGCTTTTTTATTAAAATAATGATTGTTTGGGATATTTCAAATATATATTATAACTACATTTCTAATAAAATAATGATCTATACCATGTTCAGGCTTATTATAGGGATTTCTGAACGGGCTTCACGCAAAAAAGCTAAGCCCGAGCCCATCCCGGCCCGACCTAGTGCATTTTTTATTAAAATAATGATTGTCTAGGATATTTCAAATATATGTTGTACCTACATTTCTAATAAAATAATGATCTATGCCATGTTCGGGCTTATTATAGGGATTTCCAAACGGGCTTCACGCAAAAAAGCTAAGCCCGAACCCATCCCAGCCCGACCCAGTGCCTTTTTTATTAAAATAATGATTGTTTTGGATATTTCAAATATATATTGTACCTACATTTATAATAAAATAATGATCTATGCCATGTTCGGGCTTATTATCGGGATTTTCGGATGGGCTTCAGGCAAAAAAGCTGAGGCCAAGCCCTAGCCCAGATGTTAGGCTTTCAGGTCGGGCTGTCCATGCTCGGGTCTACCAACAGTGTTGGAAATATGCCCTAGAGGCAATAATAAAATGGTTATTATTATATTTCTTTGTTCATGATAATTGTCTATTGTTCATGCTACAATTGTGTTATCCGGAAATCGTAATACATGTGTGAATACATAGACCACAACACGTCCCTAGTGAGCCTCTAGTTAACTAGCTCGTTGATCAAAGGATAGTCATGGTTTCCTGACTATGGACATTGGATGTCATTGATAACGGGATCACATCATTAGGAGAATGATGTGATGGACAAGACCCAATCCTAAGGTTAGCTCAAAGATCGTGTAGTTCGTTTGATGTAGCTTTTCCGAATGTCAAGTATCATTTCCTTAGACCATGAGATTGTGCAACTCCCGGATACCGTAGGAGTGCCTTGGGTGTGCCAAACGTCACAATGTAACTGGGTGACTATAAAGGTACATTACAGGTATCTCCGAAAGTGTCTGTTGGGTTGGCACGAATCGAGACTGGGATTTGTCACTCCGTATGACGGAGAGGTATCTCTGGGCCTACTCGGCAATGCATCATCATAATGAGCTCAAAGTGATCAAGTGGTTGATCACGGGATCATGCATTGCGGTATGAGTAAAGTGACTTGCCGGTAACGAGACTGAACAAGGTATTGGGATACCGACGATCGAGTCTCGGGCAAGTAACGTACCGATTGACAAAGGGAATTGTATACGGATTGATTGAATCCTCGACATCGTGGTTCATCCGATGAGATCATCATGGAGCATGTGGGAGCCAACATGGGTATCCAGATCCCGTTGTTGGTTATTGACCAGAGAGCCGTCTCGGTCATGTCTGCATGTCTCCCGAACCCGTAGGGTCTACACACTTAAGGTTCGGTGACGCTAGGGTTGTTAGGAAGACTTGTGTGTGATTACCGAATGTTGTTCGGAATCCCGGACGTCACGAGGAGTTCCGGAATGGTCCGGAGGTAAAGATTTATATATGGGAAGTTGTCATACGGTCGCCGGAAGGGTTCGGGGGCATATCGGTATTGTACCGGGGCCACCGGAGGGGTTCCGGGGGTCCACCGGGAGGGGCCACCTCGTCCAGAGGGCCTTATGGGCTGTATGGAGAAGGGAACCAGCCCAAGTGGGCTGGGGCGCCACACCCCCCTAGGGCCCATGCGCCTAGGGTTGGGGGGAAACCCTAAGGGGGGCGCCCCCTTGCTTGGGGGGCAAGCCCCCCTCCCCTTGCCCCCCCCCCCCTCTAGATCTCATCTAGAGGGGGGCGGCCCCCTTCCCCCTTCCCCAATAAATAGAGGGGTGAGGGGAGGGCTGCAAACAACATCCACGGCGCAGCCCCTCCCCTCCCCAACACCTCTCCTCCTCCGTAAGAGCTTGGCGAAGCCCTGCCGGAGTACTGCAGCTTCACCACCACCACGCCGTCGTGCTGCTATTGGAGCCCTCTTCCTCAACCTCTCCCTCCTCCTTGCTGGATCAAGGCGCGGGAGACGTCCTCGTTCCGTACGTGTGTTGAACGCGGAGGTGCCGTCAGTTCGGCGCTAGGATCTTCGGTGATTTGGATCACGACGAGTACGACTCCATCAACCCCGTTCTCTTGAACGCTTCCGCTCGTGATCTACAAGGGTATGTAGATGCACTCCTCTCTCCCTCGTTGCTAGATGACTCCATAGATTGATCTTGGTGATTGTAAGTGCATCTAGTGCCACCCCTAGTTGGTTTTGGAGTATTGACGACAAACCTAGTTGAGGGACTAACGTGTTTGTGAGAATTGCAGAATAACACAGGTAGAAGTCCCTCTTTGATTCGGTTTAGCTACCAGAGATGACCCCCAAAAATGTACGAAGATATTGAAGACAATGGTGGTTCATGAAGACATTCATGTCGAAGACAATGACATATGAAGACTCCCCATGAAGCGTTTGGAACTCGAAGACTTAGATCCTTCGTAGCTTTACTTTATTCATGTTGTGTCATAGGAACCACCGTACTGTTAAGTGGGGTCCAAGAAAACCAGTCAGGATGACTGAAGTGATGCCTAATTCAAATCCTATGTCTTCGAGTGAAGACAATGAGAGAAAATCTTGTCCAGAGTCAGACAAGTCAGCTTTACTTGCAGCCCAAGTAAAGTTGCCGTGAGAGTTCAAAATCCGACCGTTAGTACACGTGTCAGTTCCTTAGTGACCCAGGGTCATTTCGGACAAATCAGGTCAGGGTTGCCAAGTGGCTATATATAGCCCACCCCCACAACCATAAATGGTTGGCTGCTCAGATTTCAGTGCACGGCTTTTGTCGTTTGAGAGCAACCCACCTCGAAGCCTTTGAGAGAAAATCCTTAGTGAGGAGAAAAGCCCTAACCACCCAGAGCCAGAGTAATTGGGCATCACTTAAGTCTTCTTGTCTGAGTGATCTGAAGACTTATTACACTTGAGGACTGTGCATCCTCCAGACGGTTAGGCGTCGCGTTCTGAGCATCCAAGAGGAATTGTGGATTGCCGGTGAACGAAGTCTGTGAAGGTTTGGGAGTCTACCTTGAAGACTTACCAGAGTGATTGGGCGGGGTCTGTGTGACCTTAGCTCAAGGAGAAAATGGTGAGGACTGGGTGTCCTGAGCTGCGTGTTCAGGACTGGGTGTCCGGGACTGTGTGTCCTTTGGTTTAAATACCTAGCCGCTCCAACCAGACGTACAGTTGTCACAGCAACTGGAACTGGTCCAACATATCATTGTCTTCAACGTGTCACTGGTTTCATCTTCACCTCTCTTTACTTACCAGTACACATTGTGAAGCTATTGCATGCCTGCTTAATCTTCTGTCTTCACAACCTGACTGTATGATCAGTTTGACTTCATAACTTCTTCCAACCTGATCCTCATTACACTGAAGCTATTTGTCTCTGTGCTTTCACTGTACTGTATATTTGACTATGGCTTGCGTTGTGTAATCTACCTTCCGCTGCATAGTGATAGGCTTCAAGTCTGTTTGTCTTCATAACTTCCACGTATTGAAGACTTTCTTAAAAATCGCCTATTCACCCCCCCTCTAGTCGATATAACGCACTTTCAGTGATGCGTAGAAAATTTTAAAATTCTGCTACGTTCGCCAACAGTGGCATCATGAGCTAGGTCTATGCGTAGTTACTATGCACGAGTAGAACACAAAGCAGTTGTGGGCTTCGATATTGTCAATTATCTTGCCGTTACTAGTCTTATCTTGATTCAGCGGCATTTTGGGATGAAGCGGCCTGGACCAACCTTACTCGTACGCTTACGTGAGACCGGTTCCACCGACTGACATGCACTAGTTGCATAAGGTGGCTGGCGGGTGTCTGTCTCTCCCACTTTAGTCGGATCGGATTCAATGAACAGGGTCCTTATGAAGGGTAAATAGAAATTTTCAATTCACGTTGTGGTTTTGGCGTAGGTAAGAAACGTTCTTGCTAGAAACCTATAGCAGCCACGTAAAAACTTGCAACAACAATTAGAGGATGTCTAACTTGTTTTTGCAGCAAGTGTTTTGTGATGTGATATGGCCAAAGGATGTGATGAATGATATATATGATGTATGAGATGATCATGTTCTTGTAATAGGAATCACGACTTGCATGTCGATGAGTATGACAACCGGCAGGAGCCATAGGAGTTGTCTTTATTTATTTATGACCTGCGTGTCAACATAAACGTCATGTAATTACTTTACTTTATTGCTAAAGCGGTAGCCTTAGTAGTAGAAGTAATAGATGACGAGACAACTTCAAGAAGACACGATGATGGAGATCATGATGATGGAGATCATGGTGTCATGCCGGTGACAACGATGATCATGGAGCCCCGAAGATGGAGATCAAAAGGAGCAAATGATATTGGCCATATCGTGTCACTATTTGATTGCATGTGATGTTTATCATGTTTTGCATCTTATTTGCTTAGAGCGACGGTCTTAAATAAGATGATCCCTCGAAATAATTTCAAGAAAGTGTTTCCCCTGACTGTGCACCGTTGCGAAGGTTCGTTGTTTCGAAGCACCACGTGATGATCGGGTGTGATAGATTCTAACGTTCGAATACAACGGGTGTAAGCCAGATTTACACATGCAATACACTTAGGTTGACTTGACGAGCCTAGCATGTACAGACATGGCCTCGGAACACAGAAGACCGAAAGGTCGAGCATGAGTCGTATAGAAGATACGATCAACATGAAGATGTTCACCGATGTTGACTAGTCCGTCTCACGTGATGATCGGACACGGCCTAGTTAACTCGGATCATGTTATACTTAGATGACTGGAGGGATGTCTATCTGAGTGGGAGTTCATTGAATAATTTGATTAGATGAACTTAACTATCATGAACTTAGTCTAAAATCTTTACAATATGTCTTATAGATCAAATGGCCCACGTTGTCCTCAACTTCAATGCGTTCCTAGAGAAACCAAGCTGAAAGACGATGGCAGCAACTATACGGACTGGGTCCGAAACCTGAGGATCATCCTCATAGCTGCCAAGAAAGATTATGTCCTAGAAGCACCGCTAGGTGACGCACCTGTCCTAGAGAACCAAGGCGTTATGAATGCTTGGCAGTCACGTGCTGATGATTACTCCCTCGTTCAGTGCGGCATGCTTTACAGCTTAGAACCGGGGCTCCAAAAGTGTTTTGAGAGACACGGAGCATATGAGATGTTCGAAGAGCTGAAAATGGTTTTTCAAGCTCATGCCCGGGTCGAGAGATATGAAGTCTCCGACAAGTTCTTCAGCTGTAAGATGGAGGAAAATAGTTCTGTCAGTGAGCACATACACAGAATGTCTGGGTTGCATAACCGCTTGACTCAGCTGGGAGTTAATCTCCCGGATGACGCGGTCATTGACAGAATCTTTCAGTCGCTTCCACCGAGGTACAAGAGCTTTGTGATGAACTTCAATATGCAGGGGATGGAAAAGACAATTCCTGAGGTGTATTCAATGCTAAAATCAGCAGAGGTGGAAATCAAAAAGGAACATCAAGGGTTGATGGTAAATAAAACCACTAAGTTCAAGAAAGGCAAGGGTAAGAAGAACTTCAAGAAGGACGGCAAGGGAGTTGCCGCGTCCAGTAAGCAAGCTGCCGGGAAGAAGCCAAAGAATGGACCCAAGCCCGAGACTGAGTATTTTTATTGCAACGGAAGTGGTCACTGGAAGCGGAACTGCCCCAAATACTTAGCGGACAAGAAGGCCGGCAACACTAAAGGTATATGTGATATACATATATTGATGTGTACCTTACCAGTACTCGTAGTAGCTCCTGGGTATTTGATACCGGTGCGGTTGCTCACATTTGTAACTCAAAGCAGGAGCTGCGGAATAAACGGAGACTGGCGAAGGACGAGGTGACGATGCGCGTCGGGAATGGTTCCAAGGTCGATGTGATCGCCGTCGGCACGCTACCTCTACATTTACCTACGGGACTATTTTTAACCTCAATAATTGTTATTTTGTACCAGCTTTGAGCATGAACATTGTATCAGGATCTCGTTTAATTCGAGATGGCTACTCATTTAAATCCGAGAATAATGGTTGTTCTATTTATATGAGAGATATGTTTTATGGTCATGCTCCGATGGTGAATGGTTTATTCTTAATGAATCTCGAGCGTAATGCTACACATATTCATAGTATGAATACCAAAAGATGTAAGGTTGATAATGATAGTCCCACATACTTGTGGCACTGCCGCCTAGGTCACATAGGTGTCAAACGCCTGAAGAAGCTCCATGCAGATGGACTTTTAGAGTATCTTGATTACGAATCATTTGACACGTGCGAACCATGCCTCATGGGTAAAATGACCAAGATTCCGTTCTCAGGAACAATGGAGCGAGCAACCAACTTATTGGAAATCATACACACTGATGTGTGCGGTCCAATGAGTGTTGAGGCTCGCGGTGGCTATCGTTATGTTCTCACCCTCACCGATGACTTGAGTAGATATGGGTATGTCTACTTAATGAAACACAAGTCTGAAACCTTTGAAAAGTTCAAGGAATTTCAGAGTGAGGTTGAGAATCAACGTGACAGGAAAATCTAGTTCTTGCGATCAGATCGTGGGGAGAATACTTGAGTCACGAATTTGGCACACACTTAAGAAAATGTGGAATAGTTTCACAACTCACGCCGCCTGGAACACCTCAGCGTAATGGTGTGTCCGAACGTCGTAATCACACTCTATTGGATATGGTGCGATCTATGATGTCTCTTATCGATTTACCGCTGTCATTTTGGGACTATGCTTTAGAGACTGCCGCATTCACTTTAAATAGGGCTCCGTCGAAATCCGTTGAGACGACACCGTATGAATTATGGTTTGGGAAGAAACCTAAGCTGTCGTTTCTAAAAGTTTGGGGATGCGATGCTTATGTCAAGAAACTTCAACCTGAAAAGCTCGAACCCAAATCGGAAAAATGCGTCTTCATAGGATACCCTAAAGAAACTATTGGGTATACCTTCTACCTCAGATCCGAAGGCAAGATCTTTGTTGCCAAGAATGGGTCCTTTCTGGAGAAAGAGTTTCTCTCGAAAGAAATAAGTGGGAGGAAAGTAGAACTTGATGAAGTATTACCTCTTGAACCGGTAAGTGGCGCAGCTAAAGAAAATGTTCCTGAGGTGCCTGCACCGACTAGAGAGGAAGTTAATGATGATGATCATGAAGCTTCAAATCAAGTTACTACTGAACTTCATAGGTCCACGAGGACACGTTCCGCACCAGAGTGGTACGGCAACCCTGTCTTGGAAATCATGTTGTTAGACAACGGTGAACCTTCGAACTATGAAGAAGCGATGGCGGGCCCGGATTCCGACAAATGGCTGGAAGCCATGAAATCCGAGATAGGGTCCATGTATGAAAACGAAGTATGGACTTTGGCTGACTTGCCTGTTGATCAGCAAGCCATAGAAAATAAATGGATCTTTAAGAAGAAGGCAGACGCGGATGGTAATGTGACCATCTATAAAGCTCGGCTTGTCGCTAAGGGTTATCGACAAGTTCAAGGGGTTGACTACGATGAGACTTTCTCACCCATAGCGAAGCTGAAGTCCGTCCGAATCATGTTAGCAATTGCCGCATCCTATGATTATGAGATATGGCAAATGGACGTCAAAACGGCATTCCTTAATGGTTTCCTTAAGGAAGAATTGTATATGATGCAGCCGGAAGGTTTTGTCGATCCTAAGAATGCTGACAAGGTGTGCAAGCTCCAACGCTCGATTTATGGGCTGGTGCAAGCATCTCGGAGTTGGAACATTTGTTTTGATGACATGATCAAAGCGTTTGGAGAAGCCTGCATTTACAAGAAAGTGAGTGGGAGCTCTGTAGCATTTCTCATATTGTATGTGGATGACATACTGTTGATGGGAAATGATATAGAATTCTTGGAAAGCATAAAGGCCTACTTGAACAAGTGTTTTTCAATGAAGGACCTTGGAGAAGCTGCTTATATATTAGGCATCAAGATCTATAGAGATAGATCGAGACGCCTCATTGGTCTTTCACAGAGTACGTACCTTGACAAGATATTGAAGAAGTTCAAAATGGATCAGTCAAAGAAGGGGTTCTTGCCTGTATTGCAAGGTACGAGATTGAGCACGGCTCAATGCCCGACCACGGCAGAAGATAGAGAAAAGATGAGTGTCATCCCCTATGCCTCGGCCATAGGGTCTATCATGTATGCTATGCTGTGTACCAGACCTGATGTAAACCTTGCCGTCAGTTTGGTAGGAAGGTACCAAAGTAATCCCGGCATGGAACATTGGACAGCGGTCAAGAATATCCTGAAGTACCTGAAAAGGACTAAGTAAATGTTTCTTGTTTATGGAGGTGACGAAGAGCTCGTCGTAAAGGGTTACGTCGATGCTAGCTTCGACACAGATCTGGATGACTCTAAGTCACAAACCGGATACGTGTATATTTTGAATGGTGGGGCAGTAAGCTGGTGCAGTTGCAATCAAAGCATTGTGGCGGGATCTACATGTGAAGCGGAGTACATGGCAGCCTCGGAGGCAGCACAAGAAGCAGTCTGGGTGAAGGAGTTCATTACCGACCTAGGAGTCATACCCAATGCGTCGGTCCTTTATATACGGGGGCAGGGGGACACCCTATGACACACAAGTTGATCTTCGTGATCGTTCCTTAGCCATGTGCGGTGCCCCCCTTCACGATATTACACCTCGATCATATTGTAGCAGTGCTTAGGCGAACCCCTGCGACGGTTAAACATCAAGATCGTCACCACGCCGTCGTGCTGACAAAACTCCTCCCCGAAGCTTTGCTGGATCGGAGCCCGGGGTGCGTCATCGAGTTGTACGTGTGTCAAGAACTCGGAGGTGCCGGAGTAACGGTGCTTGGATGCGTTGGACCGGGAAGACTACGACTACTTCCTCTACATTGCGTCAACGCTTCCGCTTCGGTCTACGAGGGTATGTAGACAACACTCTCCCCTCTCATCGCTATGCATCACCATGATCTTGCGTGTGCGTAGGAAAATTTTGGAAATTACTACGTTCCCCAACAGTGGTATCAGAGCCTAGGTTTTATGGTTTGATGTTATATGCACGAGTAGAACACAAGTGAGTTGTGGGCGATATAAGTCATACTGCCTACCAGCATGTTATGCTTTGGTTCGGCGGTATTGTTGGATGAAGCTGCCCGGACCGACATTACGCGTACGCTTACCGGTCCTTGCGAAGGTTAAAACGGCATCAACTTGACAAACTATCGTTGTGATTTTGATACGTAGGTAAGATTGGTTCTTGCTTAAGCCCGTAGCAGCCACGTAAAACTTGCAACAAACAAAGTAGAGGACGCCTAACTTGTTTTTGCAGGACATGTTATGATATGATATGGTCAAGACATGATGCTAAATTTTATTGTATGAGATGATCATGTTTTGTAACTGAGTTATCAGCAACTGGCAGGAGCCATATGGTTGTCGCTTTATTGTATGCAATGCAATCGCCCTGTAATGCTTTACTTTATCACTAAGCGGTAGCGATAGTCGTAGAAGCATAAGATTGACGAGACGACAACGATGCTACGATGGAGATCAAGGTGTCGCGCCGGTGACGATGGTGATCATGATGGTGCTTCGGAGATGGAGATCACAAGCACAAGATGATGATGGCCATATCATATCACTTATATTGATTGCATGTGATGTTTATCTTTTATGCATCTTATCTTGCTTTGATTGACGGTAGCATTATAAGATGATCTCTCACTAAATTATCAAGAAATGTTCTCCCTGAGTATGCACTGTTGCCAAAGTTCGTCGTGCCCAGACACCACATGATGATCGGGTGTGATAAGCTCTACGTCCATCTACAATGGGTGCAAGCCAGTTTTGCACACGCAGAATACTCAAGTTAAACTTGACGAGCCTAGCATATGCAGATATGGCCTCGGAACACGGAGACCGAAAGGTCGAGCGTGAATCATATAGTAGATATGATCAACATAATGATGTTCACCATTGAAAACTAATCCATTTCACGTGATGATCGGTTATGGTTTAGTTGATTTGGATCACGTGATCACTTAGAGGATTAGAGAGATGTCTATCTAAGTGGGAGTTCTTAAGTAATATGATTAATTGAACTTAAATTTATCATGAACTTAGTACCTGATAGTATCTTGCTTATGTATGTTTGATTGTAGATAGATGGCCCGTGCTGTTGTTCCGTTGAATTTTAATGCGTTCCTTGAGAAAGCAAAGTTGAAAGATGAGGGTAGCAATTACACGGACTGGGTCCGTAACTTGAGGATTATCCTCATTGTTGCCCAGAAGAATTACGTCCTGGAAGCACCGCTGGGTGCCAGGCCTGCTGCTGGAGCAACACCAGATGTTATGAACGTTTGGCAGAGCAAAGCTGATGACTACTCGATAGTTCAGTGTGCCATGCTTTGCGGCATAGAATCGGGACTTCAACGACGTTTTGAACGTCATGGAGCATATGAGATGTTCCAGGAGTTGAAGTTAATATTTCAAGCAAATGCCCGGATTGAGAGATATGAAGTCTCCAATAAGTTCTATAGCTGCAAGATGGAGGAGAACAGTTCTGTCAGTGGGCATATACTCAAAATGTCTGGGTATAATAATCACTTGATTCAGATGGGAGTTAATCTTCCAGATGATTGCGTCATTGACAGAATTCTCCAATCACTGCCACCAAGCTACAAGAGCTTCATGATGAACTATAATATGCAAGGGATGAATAAGACTATTCCTGAGCTCTTCGCAATGCTGAAAGCTGCGGAGGTAGAAATCAAAAAGGAGCATAAGTGTTGATGGTCAACAAGACCACTAGTTTCAAGAAAAAGGGCAAAGGGAAGAAGAAGGGGAACTTCAAGAAGAACAGCAAGCAAGTTGCTGCTCAAGAGAAGAAACCCAAGTCTGGACCTAAGCCTGGAACTGAGTGCTTCTACTGCAAGCAGACTGGTCACTGGAAGCGGAACTGCCGCAAGTATTTGGCGGATAAGAAGGATGGCAAGGTGAACAAAGGTATATGTGATATACATGTTATTGATGTGTACCTTACTAATGCTCGCAGTAGCACCTGGGCATTTAATACTGGTTCTGTTGCTAATATTTGCAACTCAAAACAGGGACTACGGATTAAGAGAACACTGGCAAAGGACGAGGTGACGATGCGCGTGGGAAATGGTTCCAAAGTCGATGTGATCGCGGTCGGCACGCTACCTCTACATCTACCTTCGGGATTAGTATTAGACCTAAATAATTGTTATTTGGTGCCAGCGTTGAGCATGAACATTATATCTGGATCTTGTTTGATGCGAGACGGTTATTCATTTAAATCAGAGAATAATGGTTGTTCTATTTATATGAGTAATATCTTTTATGGTCATGCACCCTTGAAGAGTGGTCTATTTTTGATGAATCTCGATAGTAGTAATACACATATTCATAATGTTGAAGCCAAAAGATGCAGAGTTAATAATGATAGTGCAACTTATTTGTGGCACTGCCGTTTAGGTCATATCGGTGTAAAGCGCATGAAGAAACTCCATACTGATGGACTTTTGGAACCACTTGATTATGAATTACTTGGTACTTGCGAACCGTGCCTCATGGGCAAGATGACTAAAACACCGTTCTCCGGTACTATGGAGAGAGCAACAGATTTGTTGGAAATCATACATACAGATGTGTGTGGTCCGATGAATTTGAGGCTCGTGGCGGATATCGTTATTTTCTCACCTTCACAGATGACTTAAGCAGATATGGGTATATCTACTTAATGAAACATAAGTCTGAAACATTTGAAAAGTTCAAAGAATTTCAGAGTGAAGTTGAAAATCAGTTTCTGCGACACCTACACCAATTGGTGAGGAATTAAATGATGATGATCATGAAATTTCAGATCAAGTTACTACTGAGCCTCGTAGATCAACTAGAGTAAGATCCGCACCAGAGTGGTACGGTAATCCTGTTCTGGAAATCATGCTACTAGATCATGATGAACCTACGAACTATGAAGAAGCGATGGTGAGCCCAGATTCCGCAAAATGGCTTGAAGCCATGAAATCTGAGATGGGATCCATGTATGAGAACAAAGTATGGACTTTGGTTGACTTGCCCGATGATCGGCAAGCAATTGAGAATAAATGGATCTTCAAGAAGAAGACTGACGCTGACGGTAATATTACTGTCTACAAAGCTCGAGTTCTCGCAAAAGGTTTTCGACAAGTTCAAGGGGTTGACTACGATGAGACCTTCTCACCCGTAGCGATGCTTAAGTCTGTTCGAATCATGTTAGCAATTGCCGCATTTTATGATTATGAAATTTGGCAGATGGATGTCAAAACTGCATTCCTGAATGGATTTCTGGAAGAAGAGTTGTATATGATGCAACCGGAAGGTTTTGTTGATCCAAAGGGAGCTAACAAAGTGTGCAAGCTCCAGCGATCCATTTATGGACTGGTGCAAGCCTCTCGGAGTTGGAATAAACGCTTTGATAGTGTGATCAAAGCATTTGGTTTTATACAGACTTTCGGAGAAGCCTGTATTTACAAGAAAGTGAGTGGGAACTCTGTAGCATTTCTGATATTATATGTGGATGACATATTACTGATTGGAAATGATATAGAATTTCTGGATAGCATAAAGGGATATTTGAATAAGAGTTTTTCAATGAAAGACCTCGGTGAAGCTGCTTACATATTAGGAATAAAGATCTATAGAGATAGATCAAGACGCGTAATTGGACTTTCACAAAGCACATACCTTGACAAGATTTTGAAGAAGTTCAAAATGGATCAAGCAAAGAAAGGGTTCTTGCCTGTGTTACAAGGTGTGAAGTTGAGTCAGACTCAATGCCCAACCACTGCAGAAGATAGAGAGAAAATGAAAGATGTTCCCTATGCTTCAGCCATAGGCTCTATCATGTATGCAATGCTGTGTACCAGACCTGATGTGTGCCTTGCTATAAGTTTAGCAGGGAGGTACCAAAGTAATCCAGGAGTGGATCACTGGACAGCGGTCAAGAACATCCTGAAGTACCTGAAAAGGACTAAGGATATGTTTCTTGTATATGGAGGTGACAAAGAGCTCATCGTAAACGGTTACGTTGATGCAAGCTTTGACACTGATCCGGACGATTCTAAATCGCAAACCGGATACGTGTTTACATTAAACGGTGGAGCTTTCAGTTGGTGCAGTTCTAAACAAAGCGTCGTGGCGGGATCTACATGTGAAGCGGAGTACATAGCTGCTTCGGAAGCAGCGAACGAAGGAGTCTGGATGAAGGAGTTCATATCCGATCTAGGTGTCATACCTAGTGCATCGGGTCCAATGAAATTTTTTTGTGACAATACTGGTGCAATTGCCTTGGCAAAGGAATCTAGATTTCACAAAAGAACCAAGCACATCAAGAGACACTTCAATTCCATCCGGGATCTAGTCCAGGTGGGAGACATAGAGATTTCCAAGATACATACGGATCTGAATGTAGCAGACCCGTTGACTAAGCCTCTTCCACGAGCAAAACATGATCAGCACCAAGGCTCCATGGGTGTTAGAATCATTACTGTGTAATCTAGATTATTGACTCTAGTGCAAGTGGGAGACTGAAGGAAATATGCCCTAGAGGCAATAATAAAGATATTATTTATTTCCTTATATCATGATAAATGTTTATTATTCATGCTAGAATTGTATTAACCGGAAACATAATACATGTGTGAATACATAGACAAACAAAGTGTCACTACTTGACTAGCTCGTTAATCAAAGATGGTTATGTTTCCTAACCATGGACAAAGAGTTGTCATTTGATTAACGGGATCACATCATTAGTTGAATGATCTGATTGACATGACCCATTCCATTAGCTTAGCACCCGATCGTTTAGTATGTTGCTATTGCTTTCTTCATGACTTATACATGTTGCTATGACTATGAGATTATGTAACTCCCGTGTGCCGGAGGAACACTTTGTGTGCTGCCAAAGGTCACAACGTAACTGGGTGATTATAAAGGTGCTCTACAGGTGTCTCCAAAGGTACATGTTGGGTTGACGTATTTTAAGATTAGGATTTCTCACTCTGATCGTCGGAGAGGTATCTCTGGGCCCTCTCCGTAATGCACATCACTTAAGCCTTGCAAGCATTGCAACTAATGAGTTAGTTGCGGGATGATGTATTACGGAACGAGTAAAGAGACTTGCCGATAACGAGATTGAACTAGGTATTGGATACCGACGATCGAATCTCGAGCAAGTAACATACCGATGACAAAGGGAACAACGTATGTTGTTATGCGGTCTGACCGATAAAGATCTTCGTAGAATATGTAGGAGCCAATATGGGCATCCAGGTCCCGCTGTTGGTTATTGACCGGAGACGTGTCTCGGTCATGTCTACATTGTTCTCGAACCATAGGGTCCGCACGCTTAAAGTTACGATGACAGTTTCATTATGAGTTTATGTATTTTGATGTACCGAAGGTTGTTCGGAGTCCCGGATATGATCACGGACATAACGAGGAGTCTCCAAATGGTCGAGACATAAAGATTGATATATTGGACGGCTATATTCGGACACCGGAAGTGTTCCAGGGAAGTTTCGGATAAAACCGGAGAACCGGGGGGTTAATGGGCCTCATGGGCCTAAAGTGGAGAAGAGGAAAGGCAACCAGGGCAGGCCGCGCGCCCCCTCTCCCCCTAGTCCGAATTGGACAAGGAGGGAGGGGCGGCGCCCCCCCTTTCCTTCCTCTCCTCTCTCCCTTCCTTCCCCCTCTCCTAATTGGACAAGGAAAGGGAGGGGAGTCCCTCCTGCGCGCCTCCTACTAGGGCCCGCCGCACCCCCCTTGGCTCCTTTATATACGGGGGCAGGGGGACACCCTAGGACACACAAGTTGATCTTCGTGATCGTTCCTTAAGCCGTGTGCGGTGCCCCCCTCCATGATATTACACCTCGATCATATTGTAGCAGTGCTTAGGCGAAGCCCTGCGACGGTTAAACATCAAGATCGTCACCACGCCGTCGTGCTGACAAAACTCCTCCCCGAAGCTTTGCTGGATCGGAGCCCAGGGTGCGTCATCGAGCTATACGTGTGTCAAGAACTCAGAGGTGCCGGAGTAACAGTGCTTGGATCGGTTGGACCGGGAAGACGTACGACTACTTCCTCTACGTTGCGTCAACGCTTCCGCTTCGGTCTACGAGGGTACGTAGACAACACTCTCCCCTCTCGTTGCTATGTATCACCATGATCTTGCGTGTGCGTAGGAATTTTTTTGAAATTACTACGTTCCCCAACAGTCGGGCCCGATGACTCTCTTCTGTGACAACACTGGAGCTATTTCCCTTGCCAAGGAGCCCAGGTTTCACAGGAAGACCAGGCATATCAAGGTCGCTTCAACTCCATTCGTGAAAGTGTTCAAAATGGAGACATAGAGATTTGTAAAGTACATACGGACCTGAATGTAGCAGATCCGTTGACTAAACCTCTCCCTATAGGAAAACATGATCAACACCAGAACTGCATGGGTGTTCGATTCATCACAATGTAACTAGAATATTGACTCTAGTGCAAGTGGGAGACTGTTGGAAATATGCCCTAGAGGCAATAATAAAATGGTTATTATTATATTTCTTTGTTCATGATAATTGTCTATTGTTCATGCTATAATTGTGTTATCCGGAAATCGTAATACATGTGTGAATACATAGACCACAACACGTCCCTAGCGAGCCTCTAGTTGACTAGCTCGTTGATCAAAGGATAGTCATGGTTTCCTGACTATGGACATTGGATGTCATTGATAACGGGATCACACCATTAGGAGAATGATGTGACGGACAAGACCCAATCCTAAGCTTAGCTCAAAGATCGTGTAGTTCGTTTGCTGTAGCTTTTCTGAATGTCAAGTATCATTTCCTTAGACCATGAGATTGTGCAACTCCCGGATACCGTAGGAGTGCCTTGGGTGTGCCAAACGTCACAACGTAACTGGGTGACTATAAAGGTACATTACAGGTATTGAAGGAAATATGCCCTAGAGGCAATAATAAAGTTATTATTTATTTCCTTATATCATGATAAATGTTTATTATTCATGCTAGAATTGTATTAACCGGAAACATAATACATGTGTGAATACATAGACAAACAGAGTGTCACTAGTATGCCTCTACTTGACTAGCTCGTTAATCAAAGATGGTTATGTTTCCTAACCATGAACAAAGAGTTGTTATTTGATTAACGAGGTCACATCATTAGTTGAATGATCGGATTGACATGACCCATTCCATTAGCTTAGCACACGATCGTTTAGTATGTTGCTATTGCTTTCTTCATGACTTATACATGTTCCTATAACTATGAGATTATGCAACTCCCGTTTACCGAAGGAACACTTTGGGTACTACCAAACGTCACAACGTAACTGGGTGATTATAATGGAGTACTACAGGTGTCTCCAATGGTAGATGTTGGGTTGGCGTATTTCGAGATTAGGGTTTGTCACTCCGATTGTCGGAGAGGTATCTCTGGGCCCTCTCGGTAATGCACATCACATAAGCCTTGCAAGCACTGCAACTAATATGTTAGTTGTGAGATGATGTATTACGGAACGAGTAAAGAGACTTGCCGGTAACGAGATTGAACTAGGTATTGGATACCGACGATCGAATCTCGGGCAAGTAACATACCGATGACAAAGGGAACAACGTATGTTGTTATGCGGTCTGACCGATAAAGATCTTCGTAGAATATGTAGGAGCCAATATGGGCATCCAGGTCCCGCTATTGGTTATTGACCGGAGACGTATCTCGGTCATGTCTACATTGTTCTCGAACCGTAGGGTCCGCACGCTTAACGTTACGATGACAATTATTATGAGTTTATGCATTTTGATGTACCGAAGGTTGTTCGGAGTCCCGGATGAGATCACAGACATGACGAGGAGTCTCGAAATGGTCGAGACGTAAAGATTGATATATTGGAAGCCTATGTTTGGACATAGGAAGTGTTCCGGGTGAAATCGGGATTTTACCGGAATACCGGGAGGGTTACCGGAACCCCCCGGGAGACTAATGGGCCTATTGGGCCTTAGTGGAAAAGAGAAAAGGGGCAGCCCACAGCTGGCCGCGCGCCCCCCCTTCCCCAAGTCCTAGTAGGACTAGGAGAAGGGGCTGGCCCCCCTCTCTCTCCTTTCCTCCTTGAGAGTCCTAGTTGGAATAGGATTGGAGGGGGAGTCCTACTCCCGGTAGGAGTATGACTCCCCCTGCGCCTCCCTCTCTCTGGCCGGCCA
This sequence comes from Triticum monococcum, assembly GCA_034509565.1. NCBI lineage: Eukaryota > Viridiplantae > Streptophyta > Magnoliopsida > Poales > Poaceae > Triticum > Triticum monococcum. Next base: position 4,785,603 of record CM067847.1, on the reverse strand, counting down.
GCCCCCCTCCCTCCAACCTTTATATACGGGGGCAGGGGACACCCCAAGACACACAAGTTGATCCTTGAGATCGTTCCTTAGCCGTGTGCGGTGCCCCCTGCCGCCAAATTCCACCTCGATCGTACCGTTGTAGTGCTTAGGCGAAGCCCTGCGTCGGTAGTACATCAAGATCGTCACCATGCCGTCGTGCTGACGAAACTCTTCCTCGACGCTTTGCTGGATCGGAGCCCGAGGATCGTCATCGAGCTGAACGTGTGCTAAGAACTCGGAGGTGCCGGAGTAACGGTGCTTGGGTCGGTCGGATCGGGAAGAAGACGTACGACTACTTCCTTTACGTTGTGTGATCGCTTCCGCAGTCGGTCTGCGTTGGTACGTAGACAACACTCTCCCCTCTCGTTGCTGTGCATCACCATGATCTTGCGTGTGCGTAGGAAAATTTTCGAAATTACTACGTTTCCCAACAGTGGTATCAGAGCCTAGGTTTTATGGTTTGATGATATTTGCACGAGTAGAACACAAGTGAGTTGTGGGCGATACAAGTCATACTGCCTACCAGCATGTCATACTTTGGTTCGGCGGTATTGTTGGGTGAGACGATCTGGACCAACCTTACGCGTACTCTTACGCGAGACCGGTTCCCTCGACGTGCTTTGCACATAGATGGCTTGCGGAAGACTGTCTCTCCAACTTTAGTTGAACCAAGTGTGACTACGCCCGGTCCTTGAGAAGGTTAAAACGGAGTCTATTTGATGAACTATCGTTGTGGTTTTGATGCGTAGGTGAGATGAGTTCTTACTTAAGCCCGTAGCAGCCACATAAAACTTGCAACAACAAAATAGAGGACGTCTAACTTGTTTTTGCAGGGTATGTTGTGATGTGATATGGTCAAGGCATGATGCTGATTTTATTGTATGAGATGATCATGTTTTGTAACCGAGTTATCGGCAACTGGCAAGAGCCATATGGTTGTCGCTTTATTGTATGCAATGCAATCGCGATGTAATGCTTTACTTAATTACTAAGCGGTAGTGATAGTCGTGGAAGCATAAGATTGGCGAGACGACAACGATACTACGATGGAGATCAAGGTGTCGAGCCGGTGACGATGGTGATCATGACGGTGCTTCGGAGATGGAGATCACAAGCACAAGATGATGATGGCCATATCATATCACTTATATTGATTGCATGTGATGTTTATCCTTTTATGCATCTTATCTTGCTTTGATTGACGGTAGCATTATAAGATGATCTCTCACTAAATTATCAAGAAGTGTTCTCCCTGAGTATGCACCGTTGCCAAAGTTCGTCGTGCCCAGACACCACGTGATGATCGGGTGTGATAAGCTCTACGTCCAAATACAACGGGTGCAAAACAGTTGCACACGCAGAATACTCAGGTTATACTTGACGAGCCAAGCATATACAGATATGGCCTCGGAACACGGAGACCGAAAGGTCGAGCGTGAATCATATAGTAGATATGATCAACATGACGATGTTCACCATTGAAAACTACTCCATCTCACGTGATGATCGGTTATGGTTTAGTTGATTTGGATCACGTGGTCACTTAGAGAATTTTGAGGGATATCTATCTAAGTGGGAGTTCTTAAGTAATATGATTAATTGAACTTAAATTTATCATGAACTTAGTCCTGGTAGTATTTTGCAAATTATGTTATAGATCAATAGCTCGCGTTGTTGCTTCCCTGTGTTTATTTTGATATGTTCCTAGAGAAAATTATGTTGAAAGATGTTAGTAGCAATGATGCGGATTGGATCCGTGATCTGAGGTTTATCCTCATTGCTGCACAAAAGAATTATGTCCTTGATGCACCGCTAGGTGACAGACCTATTGCAGGAGCAGATGCAGACGTTATGAACGTTTGGCTAGCTCAATATGATGACTACTTGATAGTTTAGTGCACCATGCTTAATGGCTTAGAATCGGGACTTCGAAGACGTTTTGAACGTCATGGACCATATGAGATGTTCCAGGAGTTGAAGTTAATATTTCAAGTAAATACCCGAGTTGAGAGATATGAAGTCTCCAACAAGTTCTATAGCTGAAAGATGGAGGAGAATCGCTCAACTAGTGAGCATGTGCCCAGATTGTCTGAGTACTACAATCGCTTGAATCAAGTGGGAGTTAATCTTCCAGATAAAATAGTGATTGACAGAATTCTCTAGTCACCATCACCAAGTTAGTAGAACTTCGTGATGAACTATAATATGCAAGGGATAACGGAAACAACTCCCAAGCTCTTCGTGATGCTGAAATCAACGAAGGTAGAAATCAAGAAAAACATCAAGTGTTGATGGTTGACAAGATCACTAGTTTCAAGAAAAGGGCAAAGGAAAGAAGGGGAACTTCAAAAGAACGGCAAGCAAGTTGCTACTCATGTGAAGAAGCCCAAGTCTGGTCCTAAGCCTGAGACAAAGTGCTTCTACTGCAAAGGGACTGGTTACTGGAAGCGGAACTACCCCAAGTGATTGGCGGATAAGAAGGATGGCAAAGTGAACATAAGTATATTTGATATACATGTTATTGATGTGTACTTTACTAGTGTTTATAGCAAACCCTCAGTATTTGATACTAGTTCAGTTGCTAAGAGTAGTAACTCGAAACGGGAGTTGCAGAATAAACAGAGACTAGTTAAGGGTAAAGTGACGATGTGTGTTGGAAGTAGTTCCAAGATTGATATGATCATCATCGCATACTCCCTATAATTTCGGGATTAGTGTTGAACCTAAATAAGTGTTATTTGGTGTTTGCGTTGAGCATGAATATAATTTGATCATGTTTATTGCAATATGGTTATTCATTAAAGTCAGAGAATAATTGTTGTTCTATTTACATGAATAAAACCTTCGATGGTCATACACCCAATGAAACAAGTTCGTTGAATCTCGATCGTAGTGATACACATATTGAAACCAAAAGATGCAAAGTTAATAATGATAGTGCAACTTATTTGTGGCACTGCTGTTTAGGTCATATTGGTATAAAGCGCATGAAGAAACTCCATGCTGATGGGCTTTCGGAATCACTTGATTATGAATCACTTGATGCTTGCGAACCATGCCTTTTGGGCAAGATGACTAAAACGCCGTTCTCCGGAACAATGGAGCGAGAAAAGATTTATTGGAAATCATACATACTGATGTATGTGGTCCGATGAATATTGAGGCTCGCGACAGGTATCATTATTTTCTGATCTTCACAGATGATTTGAGCAGATATGAGTATATCTACTTGATGAAACATAAGTTTGAAACATTTGAAAAGTTCAAAGAATTTCAGAGTGAAGTGGAAAATCATCGTGACAAGAAAATAAAAGTTTCTACGATATGATCGCAGAGGTAAAATATTTGAGTTACGAGTTTGGTCTTCAATTAAAACAATGTGGAATAGTTTCACAAAATCATGCCACATGGAACACCACAGCATAATGGTGTGTCCGAACGTCATAACCGTACTTTATTGGATATAGTGCAATCTATGATGTATCTTACCGATCTACCACTATCATTTTGGGGTTATGCATTAGAGACAGCTGCATTCACATTAAATAGGGCACCATCTAAATCCGTTGAGACGACACCATGTGAACTATGGTTTGGCAAGAAACCTAAGCTGTCGTTTCTTAAAGTTTGGGGTTGCGATGCTTATATGAAAAGGTTTCATCCTGATAAGCTCAAACTCAAATCGGAGAAGTGCGTCTTCATAGGATATCCAAAGGAAACTATTGGATACACCTTTTATCACAGATCCGAAGGCAAGACTTTTTGTTGCTAAAATTCGGAAACTTTCTGGAGAAGGAGTTTCTCTCGAAAGAAGTAAGTGGGAGGAAAGTAGAACTTGACGAGGTAACTGTACCTGCTCCCTTGTTGGAAAGTAGCACATCACAGAAAACTGTTTCTGTGACACCTACACCAGTTAGTGAGGAAGCTAATGATGATGATCATGAAACTTCAGAACAAGATACTACTGAACCTCGTAGATCAACCAGAGTAAGATCCGCGCCAGAGTGGTACGGTAATCCTTTTTTGGAAGTCATGCTACTAGATCATGATGAACCTACGAACTATGAAGAAGCGATGGTGAGCCCAGATTCCGCAAAGTGGCTTGAAGCCATGAATTCTGAGATATGATCCATGTATGAGAACAAAGTATGGACTTTGGTTGACTTGCGTGATGATCGGCAAGCAATTGAGAATAAATGGATCTTCAAGAGGAAGACGGACGTTGATAGTAGTGTTACTATCTACAAAGCTAGAATTGTCGCAAAAGGTTTTCGACAAGTTCAAGGTGTTGACTACGATGAGAGCTTCTCACTCGTATCTATGATCGAGTCTGTCCGAATCATGTTAGTAATTGCCGCATTTTATGAAATCTGGCAAATGGATAAACAAAACTGCATTCCTTAATGGATTTATTAAAGAAGAGTTGTATATGATGCAACAGAACGTTTTGTCAATCCGAAAGGTGCTAACAAAATGTGCAAGCTCCAACGATCCATCTGTGGACTGGTGCAAGCATCTCGGAGTTGGAATATACGCTTTGATGAGTTGATCAAAGCATATAGTTTTATACAGACTTGCGGTGAAGCCTGTATTTACAAGAAAGTGAGTGGGAGCACTACAACATTTCTGATAAGTATATGTGAATGACATATTATTGATCGGAAATAATGTAGAATTATTCTGTAAAGCATAAAGGAGTGTTTGAAAGGAGCTTTTCAAAGAAAGACTTCGGTGAAGCTGCTTACATATTGAGCTTCAAGATCTATAGAGATAGATCAAGACGCTTGATAAGTTTTTTCAATGAGTACATACCTTGACAAGATTTTGAAGTAGTTCAAAATGGAGCAGTCAAAGAAAGAGTTCTTGCCTGTATTATAAGGTGTGAAGTTGAGTAAGACTCAAAGCCCGACCACGGCAGAAGATAGAAAGAGAATGAAAGTCATTCCCTATGCCTTGGCCATAGGTTCTATAAAGTATGTCATGCTGTATACCAGATCTATTGTATACCCTGCACTGATTTGGCAAGGGAGTACAATAGTGATCTAGGAGTAGATCACTGGACAGCGGTCAGAATTATCCTTAGTGAAATAAGGATATGTTTCTCGATTATGGACGTGACAAAAAGGTTCGTCGTAAAGGGTTACGTCGATGCAAGTTTTTGACACTGATCTAGATGAATCTAAAAGTCTCAATCTGGATACATATTGAAAGTGGGAGCAATTAGCTAGAGTAGCTCCTTTAAGAGCATTATAGACAAAGAATTTTGCAAAATACTTACGGATCTGAATGTGACAGACCCATTGACTAAAATTATCTCATAAGCAAAACATGATCACACCTTAGTACTCTTTGGGTGTTAATCACATAGAGATGTGAACTAGATTACTGACTCTAGTAAACCATTTGAGTGTTGGTCACATGACGATGTGAAGTATGGGTGTTAATCACATGGTGATGTGAACTATTGCTGCTAAATCACATGGCAATGTGAACTAGATTATTGACTCTAGTGCAAGTGGGAGACTGAAGGAAATATGCCCTAGAGGCAATAATAAAGTTATTATTTATTTCCTTATATCATGATAAATGTTTATTATTCATGCTAGAATTGTATTAACCGGAAACATAATACATGTGTGAATACATAGACAAACAGAGTGTCACTAGTATGCCTCTACTTGACTAGCTCGTTAATCAAAGATGGTTATATTTCCTAACCATGAACAAAGAGTTGTTATTTGATTAACGAGGTCACATCATTAGTTGAATGATGTGATTGACATGACCCATTCCATTAGCTTAGCACACGATCGTTTAGTATGTTGCTATTGCTTTCTTCATGACTTATACATGTTCCTATAACTATGAGATTATGCAACTCCCGTTTACCGGAGGAACACTTTGGGTACTACCAAACGTCACAACGTAACTGGGTGATTATAAAGGAGTACTACAGGTGTCTCCAATGGTAGATGTTGGGTTGGCGTATTTCGAGATTAGGGTTTGTCACTGCGATTGTCGGAGAGGTATCTCTGGGCCCTCTCGGTAATGCACATCACATAAGCCTTGCAAGCACTGCAACTAATATGTTAGTTGTGAGATGATGTATTACGGAACGAGTAAAGAGACTTGCCGGTAACGAGATTGAACTAGGTATTGGATACCGACGATCGAATCTCGGGCAAGTAACATACCGATGACAAAGGGAACAACGTATGTTGTTATGCGGTCTGACCGATAAAGATCTTCGTAGAATATGTAGGAGCCAATATGGGCATCCAGGTCCCGCTATTGGTTATTGACCGGAGACGTATCTCGGTCATGTCTACATTGTTCTCGAACCGTAGGGTCCGCACGCTTAACGTTACGATGACAGTTATTATGAGTTTATGCATTTTGATGTACCGAAGGTCGTTCGGAGTCCCGGATGAGATCACGGACATGACGTGGAGTCTCGAAATGGTCGAGACGTAAAGATTGATATATTGGAAGCCTATGTTTGGACATAGGAAGTGTTCCGGGTGAAATTGGGATTTTACCGGAATACCGGGAGGGTTACCGGAACCCCCCGGGAGACTAATGGGCCTATTGGGCCTTAGTGGAAAAGAGAAAAGGGGCAGCCCACAGCTGGCCGCGCGCCCCCCCTTCCCCAAGTCCTAGTAGGACTAGGAGAAGGGGCCGGCCCCCCTCTCTCTCCTTTCCTCCTTGAGAGTCCTAGTTGGAATAGGATTGGAGGGGGGAGTCCTACTCCCGGTAGGAGTAGGACTCCCCCTGCGCCTCCCTCTCTCTGGCCGGCCAGCCCCCCTCCCTCCAACCTTTATATACGGGGGCAGGGGACACCCCAAGACACACAAGTTGATCCTTGAGATCGTTCCTTAGCCGTGTGCGGTGCCCCCTGCCACCAAATTCCACCTCGATCGTACCCTTGTAGTGCTTAGGCGAAGCCCTGCGTCGGTAGTACATCAAGATCGTCACCACGCCGTCGTGCTGACGAAACTCTTCCTCGACGCTTTGCTGGATCAGAGCCCGAGGATCGTCATCGAGCTGAACGTGTGCTAAGAACCCGGAGGTGCCGGAGTAACAGTGCTTGGATCGGTCGCATCGGGAAGAAGACATACGACTACTTCCTCTACGTTGTGTGATCGCTTCCGCAGTCGGTCTGCGTTGGTACGTAGACAACACTCTCCCCTCTCGTTGCTGTGCATCACCATGATCTTGCGTGTGCGTAGGAAAATTTTCGAAATTACTACGTTTCCCAACAGGTATCTCCGAAAGTGTCTGTTGGGTTGGCACGAATCGAGACTGGGATTTGTCACTCCGTATGACGGAGAGGTATCTCTGGGCCCACTCGGTAATGCATCATCATAATGAGCTCAAAGTGATCAAGTGGTTGATCACGGGATCATGCATTACGGTACGAGTAAAGTGACTTGCCGGTAATGAGACTGAACAAGGTATTGGGATACCGACGATCGAGCCTCGGGCAAGTAACGTACCGATTGACAAAGGGAATTGTATACGGATTGATTGAATCCTCGACATCGTGGTTCATCCGATGAGATCATCGTGGAGAATGTGGGAGCCAACATGGGTATACAGATCCCGCTGTTGGTTATTGACCGGAGAGTCGTCTCGGTCATGTCTGCATGTCTCCCGAACCCGTAGGGTCTACACACTTAAGGTTCGGTGACGCTAGGGTTGTTAGGAAGACTTGTGTGTGATTACCGAATGTTGTTCGGAGTCCCGGATGAGATCCCGGACGTCACGAGGAGTTCCGGAATGGTCCGGAGGTAAAGATTTATATATGGGAAGTTGTCATACAGTCGCCGGAAGGGTTCAGAGGCATATCGGTATTGTACCGGGGCCACCGGAGGGGTTCCGGGGGTCCACCGGGAGGGCCACCTCTTCCGAAGGGCCTTATGGGCTGTATGGAGAAGGGAACCAGCCCAAGTGGGCTGGGGCGCCACACCCCCCTAGGGCCCATGCGCCTAGGGTTGGGGGGAAACCCTAAGGGGGGCGCCCCCTTGCTTGGGGGGCAAGCCCCCCTCCCCTTGCCCCCCCCTCCCCCTCTAGATCTCATCTAGAGGGGGCCGGCCCCCTTCCCCCTTCCCCTATAAATAGAGGGGTGAGGGGAGGGCTGCTGACAACATCCAAGGCGCAGCCCCTCCCCTCCCCAACACCTCTCCTCCTCCGTAAGAGCTTGGCGAAGCCCTGCCGGAGTACTGCAGCTTCACCACCACCACGCCGTCGTGCTGCTGTTGGAGCCCTCTTCCTCAACCTCTCCCTCCTCCTTGCTGGATCAAGGCGCGGGAGACGTCCTCGTTCCGTACGTGTGTTGAACGCGGAGGTGCCGTCCGTTCGGCGCTAGGATCTTCGGTGATTTGGATCACGACGAGTACGACTCCATCAAACCCGTTCTCTTGAACGCTTCCGCTCGTGATCTACAAGGGTATGTAGATGCACTCCTCTCTTTCTCGTTGCTAGATGACTCCATAGATTGATCTTGGTGATGCGTAGAAAATTTTAAAATTCTGCTACGTTCCCCAACAAGCAGACCAACGGGTGATGTAAAATAGAGCAGCCCGGTAATTTCCCTATATATAATTTTGCTGCAAATATTTTGGGGCAGCTCCAAGATTCGCTACCTTGTGCTGCAAAAATACAACATACATGTGGCTGCTGCAAAACGCCCAACCAACATCGGAAAAGTCCCACCCCCACGCAGTGCCTTTTTAATTAAAATAATGATTGTCGAGGATATTTCAAATATATATTGTACCTAAATTTCTAATAAAATAATGAACTATGCCATGTTTGGGCTTATTATCGGGATTTCCGAACGGGCTTCACGCAAAAAAGTTGAGCCCGAGCCCATCTTGGCCCGACCCGATGCCTTTTTTATTAAAATAATGATTGTCTAGGATATTTCAAATATATATTGTACCTACATTTCTAATAAAATAATGATCTATGCCATGTTTGGGCTTATTATCGGGATTTCCGAACGGGCTTCACGCAAAAAAGCTGAGCCGGAGCCCATCCCGGCCCGGCCCAGTGCCTTTTTATTAAAATAATGATTGTTTTGGATATTTCGAATATATATTGTACCTACATTTATAATAAAATAATAATCTATGCCATGTTCGGGCTTATTATCGGGATTTTCGGATGGGCTTCAAGCAAAAAAGCTGAGACCAAGCCCCAGCCCAGATGTTAGGCTTTCAGGTCGGGCTGTCCATGCTCGGATCTACCAACAGACCAACAGGTGATGTAAAATAGAGCAGCCCAGTAATTGCCATATATATAATTTTGCTGCAAATATTTTGGGGCAGCTCCAAGATTCGCTACCTCGTGCTGCAAAAATACAACATACATGTGGCTGCTGCAAAACGCCCAACCAACATCGGAAAAGTCCCACCCCCACGCAGCCCCCTCCCTCCCCCCCCCCCCCCCCCCCCCCCCTCCCGGGCGCGCGCTTGCGTGCGCTCTAGTCGCCACCAAATCCAGCCACTTCCGCCAGATCCACCACTTCTTCAATCTGAATATGATGTGTCTGCTTAGTCTCTCCGAGGTGCTCATAGAGGTAGATGGTGCATTCGTGCGTTCATATGTTTGAATGTAAGTGCATATGTATGACCACCCAAGTATTTATTGTGTTAACAAAAAGGCCAGCAAGTGTTAACGCGCGTGCCACAAGTTTTTGAGAGAGGAATAGAACATCAAGCCTCCTGTCTGATGAAGGATGGAGAAATGATCGCTATGAGTCAGACTCAATAGAATTGGATCCATTCCAAATAGCGAAAATATTGGTCATGTCTATATATCGCTTAAAGCGATGTCAGTGGACGCATCGCCTAGAGCACAATTGTAGTTGAGTAGGCAATGCGCGACACAAGCTGGACTGACAATGCACATACGCAAGTTTTTTCTTTCATTCATTTTCTTCTTTTTATCATTTTTTTAATATTTTGACACATTGTAGTATATTTCTAAATTGAATTAACTTCAAATATTTTAATCATTCAATGCACACTTACATTTTTCTAATGAAATGTAAATTATTTATTCACGTACTTTTCCAAAATGTTCATAAAATTCAAAACGGTTCACATGTTTATAAAATTGTTCATGACATTTCAAAATACTGTTTGTGAAAAATGTAAAATTGTGTTCATGTGATTCATAATAAATGTTATGAAATGTAAAGGTTATTTGACGAATATTGAAAAAATGTTCATGACATATAAAAAACCTTCACCGCGGATGAGACAACTCGTAATCATACAATTTTTCCCGTCTATTTAATAAAATAATCAACATGTATTTAAGAATGTTTAATATTCACTAAAAAAATTCAATGTGTATATGTAAAATGTAACATCTATTTAAAAAATAAAAAAAGTTAAATTTTATCTGAAAAAATGATTAACCTGTATTCAAAAATTGTACAATGAGTGTCTGAAAAATGTATTAAAAAACTAAGTGTATAAACAAATTATTTATACGATAAAAGAAGCTCACCGTGCATTAAAAATATTAATGTAATGTAAACCAATTGTCCACGTATTTTTGTAGAAAAAAATGATATCATTCAAAAACTGGTTTATCACAGCTAAAAAATGTTCACTCGTTTCAAAAATATGGTTGTGAAATTTTTTTGCAAAACTTTATAAAACATAAAAAAAATGTTCATGTAATTTGTGCAAAATAATTTCTACTATTCAAAAATTGTGGCCTTAAAAAAATGTTTGTGACACTTTAGAATGGTTTTGCACATTTAAATAAAAATCTTCATGGCATTTATTGAAATGCTAAAAAAATTTAAAGAAATGTTCACTATGTATTTTAGAATGGTCAATGTGCATTGGACGAAATGTTCAACAAGTATTCACCAAAATGTTCCACATGTATTTGAGAAATGTTCCTCGTGTATCTAAAAAATATTCTGCCTGTATAGAAAAAAAAATCTCAACATGCAAATGTTCAACATGTATTTGAGAAATGTTCCTCGTGTATCTAAAAAATATTCTACCTGTATAGAAAAAAAATCTCAACATGCAAATGTTCAACATGTATTACAATAACAATTTCAACACATATTTACCCGCAAGAAAATTCAACATGTATTTTAGAAATATTCAAAGAAAAAACCTTCAACTTGTATATGGGTCGAGATGTGTTTGACAAAAAGAAGAAAAAATAAATAAAATAGCAAACACAAATACCTTTTTTTTAATAAAGTCGATGCAGACACACACAGAGAACAAAAGAAAAAACGCGCACAAGTTTCAAAAACCGTTCTAGACCAGTCCATAGAAGCTTTCCCAAATCCGCTCATAGGAAGTTTATTATTGATCGAGCCTCCTTGTGAGCGCACCAGAGGAGAGTTCTCTTTCAGGGAGCGCCTCTTCGGCGATTCGGGCACCGTTCTGCCGTGCAATGTTCATGCGGACGTTCTTAGGCCAAAGTCGCAATGGGAGTTTAGCGCACACTGGTCGATGTGCAGTCGCTCACTTGATCTTTTCTTTTGTCGCTCGTTGGTTCTTAGGCCAAATGGTTACTATTTTCTTATGAATTTGAATCAATCATGAATTTTAGAGAATTCTTCACTGGTTTGAAGAATATTTTTGATTTTGAAAAACAAAAAATTTAAAATGCTTACAAAATACCAAAAATGCTAACAAAACTAAAAAATATAGAATTTTTTTTGGAAATTTAAAAATTTCACACATTTCAAAAATTACCGTGAATTAAAATAAATATATTCATGAGTTTTTCAATAATATTCGAGCATTTGAATAATGTTCATGCATTTAAAAATTGTTCACATTTGAAGAAAAAAATTGCAGATTTGAAAAAAAATTGGGCCAATTATTTCAGCCCTCAACTCGAACCTACTAGATATACGCCTAATTTCAAAGACTGCTCAAATTTGGCCCTCTGCCATTTGGTTCTCTTATATAAATGCCCTTCCATGTCATTTCCATCCGGCCAATGGGGTTTTATTGTCTATGAGATGTTTTGTGCACAATTTGCCCCCTTCGTGTATGTTAGTTGCATGCGGGGCACATCCGAAGATTTTCCTGCTCTCTCTACATGTGGGGCCCAACCCAAAAAAATATGTCTATCTCTCTCCCCTCTCTGTCTCTCTCGGCATTCCTCCCCAAGATCCCCTCTGGCGAGACCATGTGTGACAAGCAGCACAATGGCGGCGCTCGAGCCTACACGGGGCTCTGCAAGAGGACCCGCGTGAGATATTATGGTTCAATGTGTGAAATTTTAAATATTTGCACATTTTTAAAACTCACAAATGTAAACTTGAAAAATATTTTTAAATGTACTGGTTCAAAAAAATTATCACCAATTAAAAAATCCATATTTGAAAAAAGTGTGTGTGCCCAAAATTTAACGAAATCAAAAAAAATAAGAACAGAAAAAGGAAAATGTAAAATAAAAAATAAAAGAGGAAAATGAAAATGAAAAAGCAAACAAAAACTGAGCAGGAAAACACAAAAAAGGAAACAAAATAACTGGAGTGACGAAAAAAGAACGGTATATGGCCTGGCCAGCTACCTGTGTGCTGCGTACAAAAACGGTGCTATTTGGCGCCTCAATAGGCGAGATCTAGAGGTTGCGCACAACGCTTATGTAGTTCAGTTTTCTTTAGTGGTAACACTTTTATTTTTTTAATAGTTCATGCGTGTGTGGGGTGGTCTAATGGGCTGCGGGTCGGAGCGAACAAAAAGATGGAGAATAAAAGGCCCTCTACATTCCCTTCGTTAAAAAACTCGCATGGGTCAGGCAATGTTTGTTTGGTAGCACAGAGATTAAGGTGGGCTCATGGATGTCATAACTGTATTTGGAATTTGAATAACACAATAAAGACAAGACGTACTACATATGAAATGGATATTCTAAAATATAATGAAATAGAATTTACTTAGAGTGAATTCTAGTTTTTACCTTTACTTCGGAAGCTGTGACGTTAAATTATACTATGAGCATGCGTAGTGTATGTGTGTGTATACGAGCGTCTGTGTTTGAACTGTGTTGACAAAAAAAGAACGGTCATCACGAAACTAATAAAGCGCGTGCGGTTACTTCCACAACACGCGTGGAAGGTGTGGGAAAACTATTCCCCCGGACAAAGGAAGAAACCTTTTGACGCCCCTCTTGAATTGAATGGGACGGGTAGAGGGAGCAGAGGAGAAGAAGAGTTTGACCTGCAAGGCTTCCTTGCATAGTTGCACTGCTACCGACAAGAGAGTATCAGGCACGAATCTCCCTCTGTCGTTGCTGTAGGCATCATCCATCCATCCATGTTCGTAGCATGCATCCTCCTCCTCCTCCTGAGTTACCTAATTACCAAGGCTATACAGCCACGCACCGTCCATTGCTACAGCTAGCATCCAGGATGGATGCATGCATGCATGTTAGCTCGCCCTCAACGCACGAAACAATTTGACTCTTCTAACTTGACATGCATGTTATGCTTGTCGCCGACAATTCATGAGACAAATTGACTGATCTTGCGATGCCATCGATCCAATGGCTGCATGGCAAGATGGTATTCTCTTCCATATGAAAATGCAGCAAGCATGCGAGTGGTGCATCGTCGTGGCCTCCAAGCGGCAAGATCCCAACAGAGTGACCTTCGTACGGTTGATTATTTATTCCATGGAATTAGGCCTGTGATTGTGAACGATACGTTAATTAAGAAAACGGAGGGGTCGATCACATGCATGTTGTGTGCAGGTAGGCGTCGTTTTCTCTGTGAAATCAGCACTGGGCAACATCATTTGTTCTCTAGCCCATGTTTATATATGCATCAAAAGTAAGGCCACCATTGTGATTTATGTGGCTGGCGGCTGACCAGCTCTCCCTATCGACAGAATATTGTGTACATGCCTACATCTTATTAAACAATCTCCTAATCGTTTACTTCATTGGTGCCATTGTGTTTGTTGGGCGTAAAGTTGTTTAGGAAAACTTTTTTCCCGTTGGTACAACTGTACAAAAGGCGGCCGGCATCCTACTCCCGCACACTTTTCTGCCATTTTCCCCTTGTGGTTTTACTTGGCTCACAGAGGAAACACAAAGCTAGACAACAAATCCTATGGCCTCATTTCTCGTGTATGGGTTCAACTCTGACACATGAACAACGCTTATAGTGTCTGATGGGTAGGCACGAGACCAAGGAGTAACGTGAATTAGCCTCCGTCATTGTTGTGGCCATCACCCATGCATTCAATATTGAATTCATACTCCAGTCAGTTGCTCCAAAAGTCTGTACTGATGAAGAAAGACGGGCAGTATATTTCAACATTCGGCAGCAGGATCCTCCTCGATCACCTACCCCACAGACCTCTGTCGTTCACACAGCTATCATCCAGGCCTGCTACTCAATTATATGGGTGCAGAAATGCACATGCAGAGCCGGTGTCTTCCTCGACCAATGTACTCCCTCCATCTCATAACGTAAGACATATTTTAACACTACAATAGTGTCAAAAAGTGTCTTACATTATGGGACGGAGGGAGTAGCAGCTAAAAAAATTCCCACTAGTTGGCTATTAAAATGCAATAAGCATGTGGTGATGTCCAAGACCAAGAGGGAGACGTTCGTACGTCCCTCCAGTTAAGGCCATGTTTGGTTCATAAATCCTAGGACTTTATTTAGTCCCAACTTATAAGTCACAAGTCCCTAAAAAGTCTCTACCTGTTTGGTTTCTGGGACTTAACATGGACTAAACAGAGATGCTACACTTACGGACTCAATGTCACGGATTAGTACCTACAGACTGACATGGCATCTGCTGATTGGAAATCAGGAGGCCCACGGTTGAAAACAGAGAGAGGAGGGAGATTTGATGGGCGAACACCTAATCCCGTACGTCCCCTCCGTGAGTTTTCACCCGTAAGTGTAGGATTTTTGTGGACTAAAAGACCATATTACAATTATAAGTCTCTATAAGTTCCTCCTTGAGAGTATTATTTCATAAGTCCCAAATGCCCACTTTAAGTCCCTATAAGTCCCTCCTGTTTAGTTTAGATGTGACTTATAGGGACTTTTTTAAGTCCCTAAACCAATAAGTCCCTGGAAACAAACACCCTCTAAGAGAGCCGAGGCTAGTACGTAATAGGCCAGGTCAGGTCCGTCACATGCATGATGCATTGCAGCCATCCAGGTGGCAACCATCATTTGTTCTCTAGCTCAGGTTTTAGGGGGTGTTTGGTTCAGGGACTTTTTAGTCCAGAGACTAGAAAAAGTCCCTAGAAACCAAACAGGAGGGACTTTTTCTACAGGGACTAGAAAAAGACTCTACTGGAGAGTCTTTTTTGATTAGTCCCTGGGACTAGAAAAAGTCCTAGGACTTCTGAATCAAGCACCACCTTAAACTCCTTGTATTTGCATCAAAAGCATGGTCACCATTGTGATCGTCGCCGAGATTTGTTGCCCATGCCTGTTTAGATATTACAATGCGAACTACATACAAAATGAGTGAATCTATAATCTAAAGTACGTCTATATACATTTACATCCTATGTAGTCTATATTAAAATATCAAAAATATCTTATATTTAGAAACGGACGGAGTATGTCTGTACACGCTAACATCTTAAAGAAATGATGTAGGGGTTTTTATTGGTGACTGAATGTGGGCCTACCATGTAGTCTCCCCATTCCTTGATTGTTGGGCGTGTACATTTTATGGTCTATGGTACTATAAGGTGCCATTTCACCCCACGGAGGCACGTATTTTTGAAAGCTCGAAAAGAACATTGGGAGTACTACCGAAAAAATGATGGGTATTTACTAGCTCTCGAGTAGATGAGAATTAATTAAATCTCACATAGGTTGTGCGCTGTCTGGTTTTACGAGGAGATTCATGCGTATTTTTTATATCTCATTTTTTATTTGATCAATTTATGTATTTAACTTTTTGTGGATTTTTTATTTTTTGTGGTTTTTCATGCACCGCGTAACTATATTTACATTTTCTGAGCAAGTTCAATTGCATGCCCACCCGTACACAATTATAATTACGGGCTATTTGAGGGGTCCGCGTTGAAGATGACCTAAAACGCGTGCAATTACTTCCACCATGTACATACATCCAAGGTGTGAAAATATAATTTCGCCGGAGAAAAGGAGAAACCTTTTGTCGCCTTATATAATGGAATGGATCGACAGGAAGCAGAAGAGAAAGAAGAGTTTGATCTGCAATCCTCCCTTACCATAGTTGCATTGGTACCAACAATAGAGTAGCAGACTCAAATCTCCTTCTGTCATTCCTGTAGCCATTATCCATGTTCGTAGTGCTTCCTCCTGAGTTACTCAGTTACAACGTTATAGCAATGCACTGTCCTCCACGGTCCGCTCCTATAGCTACCATCCAGCAAGATGATCCGCCATTCATCACATTTAAAACAAAGGTGCAAACATTGTAAAGTTTTGTCTGTGCAGTTTTTTTAAAAAAATGTTCAATAACATATAATAAAATGCTTGTGACGTTTCAAGAAAATCATAAACACTTCAGAAATATTCACACGTTATGCAAAAATCTTCATGAAATTTATGAAAAAAAATCCGTGTGTGTTTTCAAAAAACACCTTGTATATGAAATATGTTCAACGCGCATTTGACAAATGTTTAACATGTGTTAAAAACATTAACATGTATTTTGGAAACTATTCGACATATATCAAAACTGTTCACTTGTATATAAAAAATAGTCAATGTGCATTTGACAAGTTTTTCAACATGTATTAGGATAAATGTTTAACATGTTTTAAAAAAGTGTTCAACGTGTACTCAGAAAATGTTCAATGTGTATTAAAAAAGTATGATCACCCAAAAAAGTGGAAAATAAAAAATAAATCAAAACATAAAAATGAAAAAGATAAAGTAAAAATGGAAGTAAAATTAAAAATATAATAAAACTGGAAAAACAGATAAATAAAAGCATAGATAAAAAAGAAATAGAAAAACTTGTCGAAAGCTTCCCAAAACCAGGCAGAAGGTTCCCAACAATATGCCTACTGTACATCGAAGATTCCTTCTGATCAAACATACCGGCTTTACTGGCCGGTCCATCCTAGCGATTGCCTATTGTGATGTGGTACTTGGTCACGCAATACGTGATACATAGCTGTCGCACTTTTACTTTCTAAAGAAAAGACATTTTTTAGGGGATCTCAAGAAAAGACATGAGGTACTATTTACGGAGCCAGGCCCACTTTTTTGCAGGTTTTTTTTACTTACACTTGATTATTTCTTTTTCTGGTTTTTTCCTCCGGTTTTCCACTTCATGTTTTCCATAATGCAAGAAATCCGTTTTAAAAAATGCGAATGAATTTTTAATCACATGAATACATATTTATACTTATAAAATTATAGTATATTTTTAACACACGTGTGAACATTTTTTTGCAGTTGCACGGACACTTTTGAAAATTCAGTAAAAAAAGGTTTAAATTATATAATTTTATAAAAAAGTGTTCATCATATATTTAAAATATTTTCACCATATATTAAGAAAATTTCACTGTTTATTTTTAAAAATATTCCTGCAGTTTTGAAAAACGTTCACCACATAATTGCATAATATTCACCGAGTATATGAAAAATAGAAATCATGTATAAAAAACTGATGTTCATCGAGTATTTAAACAAACATTTTTTGAAAAATTTAAAACGTTTTATAATAGTGTTGATTCCATTGTGAATAAATGTTGACGATGTTCTCAAATTTCAAAAAGTATGCATATTATGAAAATAGTTCTCAAATTGAAATATGTTCATGTTGTTCGGGAAACTGTCCACAAATTAGAAAAAACATACAAATTAGTTAAATATTCATGATGTTCAAAATGTTTGTGAAATCGGAAAGCGTAAAAGAAACAGAAAAGGACAACTATAAAGTCAAAACAGAAGAAGTCAAGCTGTGAGCAGCCCCCTCCCAAAATGCACTGTTCGTCTTGTTGAATGCATCAACTTCCTCACCCCCCACACACACACACATACAACCACAAAAAGAATACATCATCTTCATAAGTCAATCTGCGCTTTAAGCTTTTATGTGTATGAATGGTGTACAACGACGGCATGACATGACTAATCTATAAATGTCGACGCATTTCACCAGTACTAACTAGCCGTCATCACAAAGCTAATGGCGAGCAATCACTTGCACAACACGCGTGGAAGGTATGGAAACTCTATTTCGCCAGAGAGAGGAAGGGAGAAAACATTTTGACGCCCCTCTTGAATGGGACGGGTCGAAGGAGCAGAAGAGAAGAAGAGTTTGATTTGCTGCATAGTTGCACTGGTACCGACAACGGAGTAGCCATCATCCATCGAACCATGTTCGGAGCATGCACCCTCCTGTCCTTGATGAGTTACTTAATTACCAAGGCTATAACAGCCATGCACCGTCCTCCGCCGTCCGTTGCTACAGCTACCGTCCAGCATGCATTCGTGCATGTTATGCTTGTCGCCGACAATTCATGAGACAAGTTGACTGATCTTACGATGCCATCGATCCAATGGCTGCATGGCAAGATGGTATTCCCTTCCATATGAAAATGCAACAAGCATGCGAGGTGCACCGTCGTGGCCTCCAACGGGCAAGATCCCAAGAGGGTGACCTCCGTACGGTTGATTATTCCATGGAATTAAACTCTGATTGACTGATTAGGCCTGTGATTGTGATCGATATGTTAATAAAATAACGGAGGCCGGGGTCACATGCATGTCGCATGCAGGTAGGCGTCGTTTTCGCGGTGAAATCAGCGCTCCACTGGGCAACATCATTTGTTCTCTAGCGCGTGTTTATATATGCATCAAAAGCAAGGCCACCGCTGCGATTTGTGTGGCCGGCGGCTGACCAGCTCTCCCTATCGACCGAATATTGTGTAGTACTACACGCCTACATCTTACTGTTATTATATTATATAAACAACCTATAGATGGTTTACTTCATTGGTCGCCGAATAGGTCCACCGTGTTTGTTGCGGGTATGAGTTGTTTATATGAGAACTTTTTCCCCAGTGGTGCAAGGCGGCCGGCATCCTATGTACTCCCGCACACTCTCTGAGCGACCAGAACGAAGCCAGAACGTAAATCACAGTGCACAATGACAACCCTTTCATTTGTTTTCCCTTGTAATATGCTGTTTGAATTAGTATGATTGTATAAATCGTTACTTTGTTTATAAAGTGGGCCGAAAGTCTTTGAGATATTAGCACGATTGTATGCAGGAGAGTTGGAGAGGCTTCACCACACTTCCTGGCAAGACGTACCTCCTCGATTGTGGACAGGTAGGTAGGCACGCAGCCAAGGAGTACTGCAAATTAACCTCCGTCGTTGCTGTGGCCATCACCCACGCCTTCAGCTGCAGGATCCTCCCTCCTGCATCGATGATCGATCCCTCACCAACCCCACAGACCGCTGTCGTTCATGGAGACACGTACGTAGCTATCATCCAGGGCCTACAACTCAATTATATGCGTGCAGAGATGCCGATGTACGGTGCAGATGCAGAGCCACTGTCTTCTTTCTTCTACCAATGTACCCTAGCACTAGCAGCTAAGAAAAATCCCACTAGTTCGCTTAGTAAAATGCAGTAAGCATGTGGTGGTGTCCAAGACCAGAAGGGAGGCGTACGCCCGTCCGTCCATTTAAGAGAACAGAGGCTACTACGTGCTAGTGTACTGGGGCCAGGTCGGGTCGACGATCACATGCATGATGCATGCAGGGTGGCAACCATCATTTGTTCTCTAGCTCTCGTACTCCTATTTTATAGTATTTGCATCGAAAGAAAGGACACCGTTGTGATCGTCGCCGAGATTGCGGCCACTGGCCGACCGGCGATCCCCGTCCATGGAATATATGCCTACTTGTGGTGCCGTCATGGCATGGATCTATGTCTGTACACGCCTACATCTTAAACAAATTATGTAGGGTTTAATTACCTAATTGGTGGCTGAATGTGGGCCTACCTAACATGATACTCCCCCCTTCCTTATTGGGCGTATACATTTGTGCCATTCCGGTCACCATGGAGCCTGGTATTTTCGGGAACTTGAAAAATGCCTTTGGAAGTTCCAAAAATCCATAAACAACTTGACGGGTACTTTATATAAATATATCTAGAAGTTTAACAAATTGAAAAAAATATCATATGTACACCCTCCATGGTCTCGGCGTCGAGACTAATGTGGCATAATAGAAACTAGGAGGGATGTAGTCGCACATCAGACGCCCATAAGGTAAGGGCATCTTCAGCCGTTGGCACCCCTAACAACATCACCGAACCAAAAAAGTTGGTGTCTTGGGGATCACCCGGCGAAATCTAGCGAAATAAAGAGGGCATCTTCCCAGTCACACCTCACCCCAAGCAAAAGTTTGTGAGGAGAATGATTAAGTGGGCCAAGAAAAAGAACATGTAGTGAGACACGATTCGCCGAAACTTGTGCCGGCGCCTCCAAGAGACCCCAGCGCGCCGGGTTTCGCCTGGATTTGCCGGCGCTATTTTGACGTCCCGGGGGGCGTTGGGGGGGTGACTAGGCCGATTTTTGGCAAAAAGTGTCGTCCAAGCCTAAAAAGGTGTCCTGGGGGCGTCCTGGGGAGGCTAGTGGAGATGCTCTAAGTCAGCGGTTGTTGTTTCGTCCTACTCCCGATCGTCCCCTCCATAGGGTGCTGCGTTCGGACAGGCACAAACAACTCACCATTTTCATCAAGTGGCTCTGTCGAGGGCCCGTGTGCCTGAGAGCGATTGATTTGGCTCTCGTGCTCCATAGAACTTGACATTTTAAAAATATCTCACAAATATCTTCTAGATTTCAACGACCGGAAAAAGCTTTCATGCATATGCACACATGGAAGTTTCAGAATTATATAAAAAGGGAAAGAATTTTATTTTGTTAAAAAAGGGGGAGGAACCTCTCTGAATATGTTTCCCTGTCAAAGACAAAACTAAGATTCTAGAAGCATGTCTTGGAACATTCACAAAAGGATGGATCTTTTCAAAAGATAGAAATGGGAGCATGGGAAGCCATCGACCCAGTCAAAATCATGAAATAAATCCAAAATACTTGCTACCTCAAAAAACGAAACAAAAGCTTGCCAAATGAATTTTTTGTGAGCAGCGAATCCTAGAACGCGCTTCACGTCCGGCCGAAGGCATCGTCTTCGCCGGTCAATTTGTGGCTTGTTTGTATGAAGAGAGTGGTCACTTCACGCCATAATATCAAGGTCAAGGTACATATGAATTAGCCTCTCCGCCGTTGCTGTCGCTTTCATCCCTGGGCTCCTCCTTCCTCACCAACCCCAGAGTCACAGAGCGACCTGCGTCGTTCATGGCGGCATGTAGCCATCGTCCTCCGGGGCCACGGGACCTGTGTCGCTCAATAATGCAGATGCAGATGCAGTGTCTAAAGTGTCCTCTTCTCTACCAATGCAGCAGAAACAAATCAACTTTGTTGCCGTAATAATAACTGCAATAAACAAAATGCAACGAGCATGTGGGGAGGCGTTCGTCCGTCCGTTCGTGCAGTGCAGTTAACTATACAACACAGGCTAGCCGCTGGGGCCAGGTTGATCGATCACATGGAAATTGCATGCTGCAGCAGCAGCAGCAGCAGCAGACGTCGTTTTTGCTGCGAAATCACCACATGCAACGCGGCTTGTACTCTAGCTCGTGTTTATACCGTGGCCATCGTCGCCGGGATCTGTGACGGGTGGCCGACCATCGACCGAATATACTTTGTGGTGCTATCGTGGGTCTATATATGTGTGTGTAGTGCTTGCCTACATTCTTAACAACGTATTTAGGGTTTAATTGCCTCATTGGTCGATGAATGGGCACTCCGTGACAGTCCCCTCTTCCCGGTTTGTTGGGCGTGTACACTTTTTGGTCTATAGTAGGAGTATAACGTACCATTCCGCTCTCGGCATTTTTGGAAAACTTGAAAAAGCATCTTTGGAAGTTCCAAATATGCAAAGAAGGAAAACTATTGGTATATACTACTATATGTTACTCCCTCCGTCTCATAATGTAAGATGTTTTTTTGACAATAAGGGAGTACATAGTTGGAAGTCTCAAATATAATTATTTTTTAAGAGGCGGCCTATTCATACCTCTTTGGCTTCGGCGCCGAGGCTAATGCGCCACAAAATGTTAAGGACCGAGTACAATCACATATTTGGAGGTTTCAAATATTTGGATGTTGACGTGCATATGCATATTTGGAAGTTTGAAAAATCCTAGAAAAAGGGAACCATGTTAGGGACCTCCCCTGCCGTTTCACTGTCAAAGAAGAGAAAAAAAAAACATACGCATGCATGATATGCACGGCTGAGGCAGGTCCGAGTCAGCATCCGCCACAATTTCCGAAAACCCGAAAAATGTATTCCGGACTCCAAAGATCTAAGAAAAGATGACGTGCATACACATAAAAATCCCCAAAAAAGGGAAGCATGTTTTGGACCTCTCCTGCCGTCTCACTGTCGAAGAAAGACCATAGGCATGATACACACGGCCGAGGCGGAGCCGAGTCAGCATCCGCCACCATGCGACCCCGTCTGACCGCACACGTGTCCCTCACCCAGAGGACGAGGGCGACGGAGCAGCTGCCGTGGAACCAAGGGGGGATGAAAGCCCAGTCAGTCGTGATGTGGCAGCCAGCAACGTGACGTGTGAGCTCACGCGCTCCGTCGATTCCATGGCTGAGCTGAGCTGAGCTTGCTCCCCTAGCCGTCGAACGAGGGCAAGTGAAAGCCCAGTCAGTCTGATGTGGCTGGCAGCATGGTGATGAGCGAGCGAGCTCACGGGCTCCGTCGATCCCATTCCATGGCTGAGCTTCTCCTCTGCACTGTAGCTGCATTATTGCTGGCCGATTAGATTTTGCTTGGATCTCTTGCGCCGCTGCCGCTGCGTAACTGGAGCACGTACGCAGTGAATCACCCCGGTCTGATCCTGCTCAGTGGCCGGCCGTCGATCGATCGCCGTGTGCTGTGGTCGGCAGAGACGGGCCCACACCCATGTGTGCTCTCTCCTCTCCCGTCGTTCCATGTCTTCGCTTCAGAGCCCGGCTTCTCCATGCGCGCGCATGTGGTGCATCGGGTACCGTGATTGCCTTCACGGTTTTACCGGACTGGGGTGCTTCCACCCACGTTGGTTGTTGTATCTACTGCTGTTGCTTCACTGGAGGAGCGGGATCTCGCCAGTTGATTCCGGGTGGCCGGTGGCCGTCGACATGCGTCGATAGCAACCAAAAGCGACCCATGGCCACACGCAAGTGCGCTTTTTCGCCACCAAGTTTCCGAGAGGAGGCATGTGGTGGTGCATCATGTCCAGTAACTGTCTTAAGGCTGGTCATAGTGCAAATAACATACGTAGTAACATACATGTCACATAAGTAAAAAAGATGATGTGTTAGGTAATTAATGAAAAGAGAGGCAAATAGAGTAGGGGTCTGTCCTCACATCTAACCTCATGTTCATTATGTTTGTGGCCTATTTTTGTGTCTCAGATTTTTTTTTCTTGTTGCTGCGTTATTTATGGGAGTTTAGATGTGACATCCTTAGAAAACATTTAGATGTGAATTAGACAAGCTGAACAGAGTAACATAATATGTTACCATCACATATCGCTTCTCAATGCAAAATGAGTCTACAAAGCAATAAATGAAGATGTATAGGAGTATGTTATCACACTTATGTTACTACTACTCACCATGAAGGTAGTAACATAGACTAGTAACATGCGCATGTTACTAGTCTAAGTCATTCCCCACTATGACTAGCCTAATAGTCCAGCATGCTAAATTTTCAGTTTTTTGAATTATCTGTAATCCTCTGGGCGTGTGGATTCGCTGCATCTGTTTTGCTGCATATATGATGAGGCAGTAGGCCTCTGATTTTAGTGTTTCAAATCTGTAATTCTCTCGGTATGTGCATTCTAGACACAAATATCTTTGGAAGTAAAATAATCTGTTGCATCTGTTTTGTGAATAAAATTTTTTTGGTGTTAGCAGGTCGGGTTGCCGGGTCGTATACGGCATTTTCCGTCGGCCACATGTGTATACAATTTTTTTCATAGCAAAATGCATATTGAACTTTAAAACGGGTTTGATCATGTTGAACAAATGATCACATTTGCATTAAAGTTTAATTCAGCAAAATAGTATATAAAACATGGTAATCATAAAAAAGATGATGACCGAATCAAGTAACAAATGGATGAAAATAGTCATGCACTTGAGAACATAAAGGACAAATATATGAGCGCAATGCAAGAGTTTTTAAATGCCGCTACCACGGTGACCACGGTTACTGCTAGGATAAAGGAGGAGGCTCGCATTTCATCGTTTGCAGGCGCGACACCTGTGTAATGTAATGCCGCAAGAATGGACTCCCTTACCCCCGCCTTGTGGGTACTTGTTAAAACTTCTCTCTTAATCAATGAAAATGGCAAATTTTTTGCCTTGTTTCAAAAATTAAAATAAAGGACAAATATCATATCTGTATCGATTACTACTGCCAGTAGAACACGTACGGTCAGTCGTTCGGCGTGGCCCGAAGGAGGTCGTCAATGTCGACAAAGTGGTCATCGTTGAGGAAGTCGTCGTGTGCAGCCACAATGAAGGAAGACCTACCAATTGGGCGAGAGCGCTCCCCCAAAAATATTATCACCCTCTTTCATACAGGATCACAAGAGACGAGGTTTCAGAGGCTTATTGTCTTAGAAAGCCACTCTATTTGAACAGTGGTTGTGTCCAATGCTGCGAGTTCTGCTTCCAATGTTGACCTTGTTAAGATGACCTTCTTGCAAGACTTGCAGGAAATAACGTAAACACATAACCACTTGTAGCATTGAGCTTATCAGCATCAAATATCCAGTACGCATCACTATAACCCACAAATACCCTTGGGTACCCTGTATAGTGAAGTCCATAATTTGCAATACCTTTCAGACAACACATTACCAATCAAGAGTATGCCAATGGACATCTCCCCGGTTTGAAACAAACCATCTTAGTTTTCTCAAGGCAAACGAGATACTAGGCCTCGCAATGCCAGCTAAATACATGAGTAAGCTAATGATTTGACAATATCTCAATTGATCCCTTGTTGCTCATTCGTTCTTTGAATCAGAACACTAGGATCATAAGGTATTGGAGAAGGTCTATGATACGCCTGAAATGCATCTACATTTTTTGTTTGTTTTGTGTAAATGGCAAACTGAAAGAATGGTAGGAGCACTGATAGCTTATTATCAAACTTGTGGGGCTGGAAGTTCTTCTTATGTACCAAATTAGCACCAAAATTCACCTAATGGAAACGAGCATTGATGGCTTGCAAGGTTTAGCTATAGCTTTTTTGAAGTAAGAGTATCGATCCCACGGGGAGCACATGAATTGGGTTTTTGCTTCTTGTAGTGACTTACAGACTTGTGCCTGCAAGTGATTGTAGACTCAAAGCAAAGTGAGGGCGGAAAAAAAATATTTGTTTTGGTGAATTGTGAACTTAAAGTAAATTGCATAAACAAAAATAAAATAGTAGGAAAAGTATGGAGTGAACTGACAGAGTAGTAAATCATTCTTAGGGATTCCGGATAATAGAATATGTAAGCAGTGGAAGAAGAGGCGACCGCATCGGTCGCCATTTCCTGAAGGAGGTCGTCGACGTCAACAAAGTGGTCAACGTTGGGGAAGCCATCGTGCACAGCCACAATTAAGGAAGACCTAGCAGTCGGGCGAGAGTGCTCCCCCAAAAAATAGTCACCCCTCTTTCGTATGAGGTCATAAGAGGCGGGCTTTCAGAGGCTTACTATCTCAGAAGCCACTCTACTTGAATAGTGATTGTGTCTAATGTTGCGAGCTCTGCTTCTAATGTTGACCTTGTTAAGATGACCTTCTTGCAAGACTTCTAGGAAATAATGTCACTACAAACTATAAACACATAACCACTTGTAGGAAATAGCATCACATATCCAATTCGCATCGCTATATCCAGCTCGCATCGCTATAACCCTCAAGTACCCTTGGGTACCCAGTACAGTGAAGTCCATAATTCACAATACCTTTCAGATAACACATTACCTATCAAGATTCAAGAGTATGCCAATGAACATCTCCCCAAGTTGAAACAAACCATCTTAGTTTGCTCAAGGCAAATGAGATGCCAAGCCTCGCAATGCCAGCTAAATACATGACTGAGCTAATGATTTGAGAATATCTCAGTTGACCCATTGTTGCTCATTTCTTCTTTTGATACAAAACACTAGGATCATAAGGTATTGGAGAAGATTAATGATATGTCCGAAATGTATCTATATTTTTTTCTTGTTTCATGTAAATGGCAAACTGAGAGAATGGTAGGAAAATTATCATACCTGACATCTTTCATCTCAACATTTCCAATAACAACATTAGCGGTCTTGCAGTCATTCCCATGCCAACGCTTGTCAAAATGTTCCACACAATCAGAAACCCATTGTCCTTCTTTACCACAGACATTGCATTTTCCTTCATTCTTAAAGGTTTCCTTCTTATTATTTTTGAAGTTGGCACACAATGAAGCCGTGTTCTTCCCTTCAAACTTAACTTTTCCCTCATAGTTATTCTTATTATCGAACTTGTGGGACTGGAAATTCTTCTTGTGTACCAAATTAGCACCATAATTCACCTCATGGAAAGGAGCACTGATAGCTTGCAAGTGCACATGGTTCAGTTGTAGATTTTTTGAAGTAAGGATATCGGTCCCACAGGGAGCACTGGAATTGGGTTTTTGTCTCTTGTAGTCACTTACAGAATTGTGCATGCAAGTGATTGCAGACTCAAAGCAAAGTGAGGGCGGGAAATAAATATTAGTTTTGGTGAAGTGCGAACTAAAAGTAAATTGCGTAAAAATAAATAACAATAGTAGGAAAAGTATGGAGTGAACTGACAAAGCAGTAAAGGGTTCTCATGGAGTCCGAATTCCCATTGGTATGTTTCTAACACAACCTATGCAATGACATAGTATTATCTGGATACTCGAGCCACTCTTGGCGTTTACGCTGGGCAGAGCAGGGTACATAACACGTTCTTCTCTAGGTAGACTTTGTGCCACGCACGCCATCAAGGTAGTCTCCTGCAAGTTACAACTACGGTAAGTAAGGGTTTCCCTGTGGATGCGGCCTCACTAAGGGTTCTCTCTGATTCCCCCTAGCAATTATAAAACCTAGGGACGAAGGCTTTTACTATCACCTCGAATTACCTTCACTGTCGAACTCTTACAACGATAGTGATACACTTTGTGGCCTTTTGGTGATAATGCTGAGTGGGGCCCCTTCACAACATTCACAAAGCTTATTAAACTATATCATTCAACAGATAAAACCTAGGGATGAAGGCTTTTACTATCACCTCTAATTACCTTCACTGCCGAACTCTTACAACGATAGTGATACACTTTGTGGCCTTTTGGCGATAATGCTGACTGGGGCCCCTTCACAACATTCACAAAGCTTATTAAACTATATCATTCAACAGAGGATAGGATATCCTTATTAGTGTTTCAGCTCCTATATATAGCAAGGTTCATCCATATCCCCGAGAACTCGGGGGTTTACTCGTACGTAAGAATAACAAACATCAAGGAAGTGGTGATGGTAAACTTGGATGATACATACGAGTAATACACATGATGGTCCACTAGGGTTTTAGTATTGCCACAAGGTGAAGATGGATGAAGATGATGTTGATGGTGGTGATGATGATGTCGTCGTCCCATTGCATGTTATGGTGAAAATGACTATTTCCACCTTGAAAATTCCCCCTCTAGATGGATTCCATATGTTAGGGTTCTCCTTCTGGATGCGTTACTGGTGTCTGTATGCATCTGCTTTTCGATCTGATTGGTCGGGGTGGAAATAGTCGAGTAGGGGGATGGCTGTCTTGCGCTCTGGAAGAGCTGCACGGACTCCAACTTCCTCCATTTGTTTTATTCTTTTTATGTGGTGATAATCACATTGATTGATGTGATTCCACCATAATTCCCAAGGATTCCTTCCATAGTATTACATTTGCTCCAAAAGTCGTATCCTGGGGGAAACCGACAAAGCAGTGCACGAACGTGGTAAAATTCCACAAAATCTATTGCGTAGGCACAAGATAACCATACAAACATCATAGAATTTGGTCTCATCAAGCACGCATGTTCTTCGCCCTCACCTTCTCTTCCACATCAAGAGTGCTCATGAGATTGATAACTGAAAAATTTTCTCTCTTGTGTTTCAGAGTAGCAGCAAAATTCCTCCATGAAGGAGAGAGCTTGGCAATTATGCCTTTGAAAATCAACTTGTTTGGTAACACACAATTGAAATGCTCAAGCTCCTTGGCAAGTGACTATATTTCATGAGCCGGCTGACCTATGGATGAATCATTGCTACGTCTTGATCTTCCGTTGGTTTTCTCCGAAGAGGAAGGTATGATGCAGCAGAGTAGCGCAAGTATTTCCCTTAGTTTTTGAGAACCAAGGTATCAATCCAGTAGGAGGCCACGCTCAAGTCCCTCGTACCTGCACAAAGCGATAGCTACTCGCAACCAACGCGATTAGGGGTTGTCAATCCCTTCACGGTCACTTACGAGAGTGAGATCTGATAGATATAATATTTTTGGTATTTTTGGTATAAAGATGCAAAGTAAAAAGTAAAAGCAAAGTAAAAAAAGCAAAGCAAGATTAAAGTGATGGAGATTGATATGATGAGAATAGACCCGGGGGCCATAGGTTTCACTAGTGGCTTCTCTCAAGAGCATAAGTATTCTACGGTGGGTGAACAAATTACTGTTGAGCAATTGACAGAATTGAGCATAGTTATGAGAATATCTAGGCATGATCATGTATATAGGCATCACGTCTGTGACAAGTAGATCGAAATGATTCTGCCTCTACTACTATTACTCCACTCATCGACCGCTATGCGGCATGCATCTAGAGTATTAAGTTAAAAACAGAGTAACGCCTTAAGCAAGATGACATGATGTAGAGAGATAAATTCATGCAATATGAAATAAACCCTATCTTGTTATACTCGATGGCAACGATGCAATACGTGCCTTGCTGCCCCTTCTGTCACTGGGTAAGGACACCGCAAGATCGAACCCAAAGCTAAGCACTTCTCCCATGGCAAGAACTACGAATCTAGTTGGCAAAACCAAACGGATAATTCGAAGAGACTTGCAAAGATAACCAATCATACATAAAAGAATTCAGAGAAGATTTAAATATTATTCATAGATAGACTTGATCATAAACCCACAATTCATCGGTCTCAACAAACACACCGCAAAAAGAAGACTACATCGAATAGATCTCCACAAGAGAGGGGGAGAACTTTGTATTGAGATTCAAAGAGAGAGAAGAAGCCATATAGCAACTAACTATGGACCCGAAGGTCTGAGGTAAACTACTCACACTTCATCGGAGAGGCTATGATGATGTAGAAGCCCTCCGTGATGATGGCCCTCCATATTTTCATGATCTTCAAAATCCATATGCTCCAAGACATAGCGTCTTACATGGCATGGGATAAGCTAGTCGAATTATAAAAGACGAAAATTACACGTTGAAGAAGTATAAGTCATGCTTAATTACGGAAAAAGACTTGTCGTTGCATACCGTTTCAACATCAAAGGTCTCATTGAGCTTGACACTGAAGCGCCGACCGTCTACCAGGTGAGGCCTATCGCACAGACCCTCACTGATTTTTCGACCATCGGTGATGGTCGTTACTCCTCCTTCACCTAGTGCATAACAAAGGTCTAGCACAAGGAGAAGAAGGAGAAACGACCCCCACGACAACAGCCGGGATTCTTCTTCTCTCATATATGGTGCAGACTTTCTCCCTCACTAATTTGTTGACTGTCATGTATGGAGCCCCGACAGACTTAAAGTCAACCTGAAATGTCGTTTAATTATCTTTCTACAAAATTCAGGCCACTCGATATTTTCTACATATTCTAGCACAAGTCATGCCAAAATTGACGGAAAAATTCATCATGACTTTTGCTAAAAGGACATATATCGAGCGCCTGAAATTTGCCAGAATGGAAATTAATCAACACTCCGGCAAAACATAGGTCATTGTGAGGTGTTCCCTACAAACAAAGGCCACTCATGTAGCTACCACTCTACTACAACTATCAAAACATCTACATCATCATCGACATGGGGATTTGGCTGGTCTCACCTCGAGGTCGGAGGTGGTCAATGACGGGAACGACGGCGTGGATGATGCAGGGCTCCTTGATTTCTGCAAAAACAAAATATAAACAAAAAACATTATTACCCTCATCTTAGGACTTGTGAAACCCTATGTCTAGAACATCCTAGGTGTAGCCCTAAGATTTACTAAAAATACCTTGTTCTAACCCAAAAAAATGAAAAGACCTATACATCTACTAAAAATATCCTAGTTCTAGCCCTAACATTTGTCCATCCATCCATCTATCTATATATCCTCATAAACCCTAGAAAAATGCCCTGGTTTTTTAACTACTGTCTACTTCTTGAATCATAGAAAAATGCCCTAATTTCACATAACTTAGAGTTTGAAACTCTATGTCTAACACAAAAACAAAAGACTTACATTTACTGAATTTTTTCTAATTTTCTGTTCTATTCTACATTTACTAATTTTCTATCATATTCAAAAGAGGAAATATACTAAAAATTTCCTATTCTATTCAAAATACCTACATTTACTAAAAAACCTATTCAAAAACCTACATTTACTAAAAATCTCATATAGCATTCTAATACATTTTTGTACCTAATACATTTCTATTACTAAATTCTTTTACTAAAAAAATTTATACCTAAATTTTTTTTACAGAGAGAGGTGGGAGGAGGAGGAGGAGGGAGGAGTGAGGGCTTCGGGCGGCTGGGGGGGAGGAGAGAGTGACGATGGGCGACGGCGGGCGACGATGGACGACGGCGATGATGGCGCGAGGCGGAGAGGGTGCGAGTGAGAGTGTGAGGGGAGAGTGAGGGTGCGCGGGCCGGCCAGTGTGGATATGGTGCCCGTAGTAGTAGCGCTGGTTGGTAACCATCGCTATTGCTAAGCTACATAGCAGTAGCGCATTAAGGGAACCAACGCTACTGCTATGTGCTTTTAGAGAACCACCGTCACTACTAATGCTAAGCATGTAAAAAAAGCATCAAAAAAGCATTGGTCATCAATGATCTTTTTGTGCAGAATCTAAATTGTCAGTATGAATCTTTGCCGGTTTAGGAACAGGCGAAGATTCATATTGCCACAGATCCTACACATAAAGTACAATGAAGATCAAGTAGTTGTGATAGTTTGAGAAGCATCATATTTAAGGTGGTAAAGATTCTGTTCACGGAGCGAGATGGGACTAAACTTGGATCTTAGAAGGGGACTGAATTTAGCAGTTGCGCTTGTTACATGAAAGCGCTATTGCTAGATACAATAGCAGTAGCGATGTTTACGATGAGCGCTACTAGTATACCTAGTCTGCCGGCAACGGACTGCCAATTATAGTAGTAACGTGTTTTTTTACTACCGCGCTACTGCTATGTGCATAGTAGCAACGCTCTCTCTGCTCAAGCGCTACTGCTAATTAGCAGTTGCGCTTCCTTTTAAAAAGCGCTAATGGTAAGCTGTTGTGTACAAGGTTATCCCTAGTAGTGAAAGAACTACCCTCACACGCCATATCTTGTAATTCACGCCATCAAACGATAGAGGTTTGAAGGTCACACCAAAAGCAATAGGAGACAATTGCCTACACATATCAAGTATTTGGATCGTTGAACAATTGAGAGATCTGCACTAGGGGCGGGCCACCTTGTTTGTAGATATTTTTCCAAGAAACCAGCAGAAGCCCAAGAGCAATGCCTTCTCATTGCCATCAACACAAGAACAAAGAGCATGTACAACTAAGTGTGAGGTGTCATCGCAAAAACAAAAACTAAGTGTGAGGTGTGTTTGTTTTGTAACGGACGGTAGATGCCAAAACCCTACGCAAAACCCCAGCTGGTTCCACCCCAAGAAAAATCCCATCTTTACCCCCGAACACCAGCTATAAATCTCCCCCGCTCCCCCACTGAAGCCACCACCCATCCATCGGTCAGAAAAGAATCTACCGAGTTACCTCGGGATCATCGGGCCAGCAGCGGCGGCGCCATGGACTCGTCTCGCGTCATCCTCATCCCCGGCACGCCGCCGCTGCCGTACGCCTACGAGCAGCTGCCGTCCTCCTCCGCCGACGCCAAGGGCATCGAGGAGCGGACGGCCGGCGGCGGCCTGAGGTGGCGCGCGTGCGCCGCCGTGCTGGCCGCCTCGGCCGTGGTGGCGCTCGTCGTCGCCGCCGCGGTCTTCGGGGCCGGCGGCGCGGGCCGTGACGCGGTGGCCGCCTCCGTGCCGGCGACCCCGGCGACGGAGTTCCCGAGGAGCAGGGGCAAGGAGCACGGCGTGTCGGAGAAGACGTCGGGGGCCTACTCCGCCAACGCGTTCCCGTGGAGCAACGCCATGCTGCAGTGGCAGCGCACCGGCTTCCATTTCCAGCCGGACAAGTACTACCAGAACGGTACTGGCCCAGCTCGATTAAATCTTCAGATCCAGATTTCTTTTTCTTTTTCTTTTCTCCGGCTTGGTTTGATCCAGAAACTGACCTCGCTGCCTCTGCTTCCTGTTTTGTTTGCTCCCCGGCGGCGGCATTCTCCGGCGACATCATGCAGATCCCAACGGTCAGTGCCACGCACCACCTAACGAATCCATGGATCGAATATTCTTACTTGTTCATAGATTCATCTATTGACTTCTTTTTAAGAAAAAACTATGGAATATATTAACTGAACAAATTGTGTGCATCCATGACAGGTCCGGTATATTATGGCGGATGGTACCACTTCTTCTACCAATACAACCCGTCGGGCTCCGTCTGGGAACCTCAAATCGTGTGGGGCCACGCCGTGTCCAAGGACCTCATCCACTGGCGCCACCTCCCGCCGGCCTTGGTGCCCGACCAGTGGTACGACATCAAGGGCGTCCTCACCGGCTCCATCACCGTGCTCCCCGACGGCAAGGTCATCCTCCTCTACACCGGCAACACCGAGACCTTCGCGCAGGTGACCTGCCTCGCGGAGCCCGCCGACCCGAGCGACCCCCTTCTCAGGGAATGGGTCAAGCACCCCGCCAACCCCGTGGTGTTCCCGCCCCCCGGCATCGGCATGAAGGACTTCCGCGACCCGACCACCGCGTGGTACGACGAGTCCGACGGCACGTGGCGCACCATCATCGGCTCCAAGAACGACTCGGACCACTCCGGCATCGTCTTCTCGTACAAGACCAAGGACTTCATCAGCTACGAGCTGATGCCGGGGTACATGTACCGCGGCCCCAAGGGCACCGGCGAGTACGAGTGCATCGACCTCTACGCCGTCGGCGGGGGCCGCAAGGCCAGCGACATGTACAACTCGACGGCCGAGGACGTGCTCTACGTGCTCAAGGAGAGCAGCGACGACGACCGGCACGACTGGTACTCGCTGGGCCGGTTCGACGCCGCCGCCAACAAGTGGACGCCGATCGACACGGAGCTCGAGCTCGGCGTCGGGCTGCGGTACGACTGGGGCAAGTACTACGCGTCCAAGTCCTTCTACGACCCCGTGAAGAAGCGGCGCGTCGTGTGGGCGTACGTCGGCGAGACCGACTCGGAGCGCGCCGACATCACCAAGGGGTGGGCCAACCTCCAGGTAAAGCATCACCCACGCTAAAGCACCGTTGGTTTACGATTGTCTTAATTTTACATTATGATTATCATCATTGATCGTCATCATTAGCTCCACCGTTGGTTTTGCAATGTTGGGTGTGGTGGATCCGTGGGCCAGTGACAACAGTGCGTATAGAGCACTAGGATGGCTAGCTGTGCGGCGTCGCAGTCATGGTGTCGTTTGTCTTTTTTTTTTAGTAATACTAAAAAAACTAATAACGGACGGCTCTAGTCTAGGCTGTGGGTTGCTGTCTAGCTGAGCTGTCAAAAAGCTTCAGATCTGGAGAACATGGTCGGCCCCTTGGCCGCACGCTCGATTTGGTATCTAGTTAATTACTAAATTAATTTACTACCCCGGGAGCATGGACAAACACATACTAGTACCAGTCTCTGCCTTTCAATTTATATATTGCTTTATTATTGCAACTCTTTCTATCAAGGATTAATCACTTGATAAAATTAACGTCACTAGATTTGTATTTCAATGTACTTCATCGGTCTCGTTAAGAAAACTGGTTATGATTCATGTATGGTCATAAAATTAAGCTCACTAAGTTATGATTCAAGGTAGGTGCATGATGGTTAATTATTAATTACTTATCGGTCGATAGGCCGGCCGGGCGGCTGAATTTCAGGACTAGTTTTCTTTGGTCACTTTCACCATATCGTTGAAACTTCCAAGGGGCAATACACTGTCGATGTAGTGCCCATTTCACCATCCCTAGTGTAGCTCAACAACCATATACAAACAAACATCATGTGCATGCCTGGTCAGTCGCACGTGGAGCGATTTGTTCGGTCCCAGCTAACAAACCTCACCAAATCAAATCACGACTTTCTTCCTTCAAATCTTTGATGTTGTTTATGCGAAGCCTTTTTGTTCATGTGGTAATGTTTTTAATGGAATTGGGTGGAGGGCGTCGGACCCTTTATACTAATTAAACAAGAATTTTTTTCGGACATGTTTTTTCTTCAAGCTCATGATGTGAATGTGCACTCATAATCGATGGGCTTAACTATTTTGAATTATTGGATCCACTGACTTAATGGTGTGTGTTGTGCGTGCAGTCGATTCCGAGGACGGTGGAGCTTGACGAGAAGACCCGGACGAACCTCATCCAATGGCCGGTGGAGGAGCTCGATACCCTCCGCATCAACACCACCGATCTCAGTGGCATCACCGTCGGCGCCGGCTCCGTTGCCTTCCTCCCCCTTCACCAGACCGCTCAGCTCGACATCGAGGCAACCTTCCGCATCGATGCCTCCGCCATTGAGGCCCTCAACGAGGCCGATGTCAGCTACAATTGCACCACCAGCAGCGGCGCTGCCAGCCGCGGCGCGCTTGGCCCCTTCGGCCTCCTCGTCCTCGCCAACCACGCCCTGACCGAACAGACGGGAGTGTACTTCTATGTGTCCAAGGGCCTCGATGGTGGTCTTCGGACTCACTTCTGCCACGATGAGTTGCGGTCATCGCACGCTAGTGATGTGGTGAAGCGGGTGGTGGGTAGCACGGTGCCGGTGCTCGACGGCGAGTATTTCTCCGTCAGGGTGCTCGTGGATCACTCCATTGTCCAGAGTTTCGCAATGGGCGGGAGGTTGACGGCAACGTCGAGGGCGTACCCGACCGAGGCCATCTACGCGGCAGCTGGGGTCTACATGTTCAACAACGCCACCGGCACTAGCGTCACCGCCGAGAAGCTTGTCGTGCATGATATGGACTCGTCGTACAACCATATATACACAGATGATGACTTGGTAGTCGTCGATTAGACTGATCACTCACAACAAGTTATGGATCGGTGGCTTCCTTTTCTCTTGGACAGTTGGAGATGGAGTACTAGCGACTCTGCCTATCACTTCATTTTTGTTCTTCGTTCTGGTTTTTTGTTTAGTAAGATGAATTAGATGGTGTTGATGACAGGGCTGTGATGTTAATGATGATGATGATGATTGTTCACATGTAAATCAATTTGTTGGGGAATGAAAATGGCATGGATGCCACCAAGTTTAAGTAAATGTATCAAGTTCCTGCTGTCTTATTTCTTATTCATTTTATATGCAATTTTTACATTTTGTATTTTTAGAGAAAGCCATCATGGTGTACTTATAAACATCAGAAGATAGTTACCTTGTTTTGGAGTTTTTTCATTTACAATAATGCTGGGTCGCTCAATATAATCTACTGCGCCTGAATTGTTAAGTACAGGACTGCACGGCATTTGAAAAAATAACATTCTGAGTACCGACTACTCGTTTCTGCTTTAGAGTTTAGACGCGTCCATTGGGTCGTATTGGTAGCAGGGCCTACTTACATCCAAACTTTGCTAAATATGGCTTGTGGCTCCTGGACCTAATTATAAAGTGGTCTGTTGTTTTGTCCAGCCAACAAGTACTAAACGTTGATGCATCGTTTCATGTTGAAGATCATACAGGCGGGTGTGGAGCAGTAGTAAGAGACAGCCGCGGGAAATTCATCGGGGCATCAACAGCTTATCTCATGCAAATCCCGGATGTCGTCTTGGCGGAAGCTGCAGCTCTGTTAGAAGACATAAAACTTCTCCAAAGCCTAGGTTGCAACAATGTGATGCTGAGAATGGATAATATTGTGGTGGTTGATGCTCTATGGATGAATGAAGGTCATGCTATGGTGGCAGCCCCAGTTTTAGAAGAATGTAGATTCTTGCTTCGTGAATTCGGGAAGGTAACTATTGAGCATTGTAATCGAGAGTCAAATGTAGTTGCTCATGAGCTAGCTAGTTGGGGAAGTACAAACTCTCCCTCTGTATGGGTAGACGCACCCCCTGAGTTTATTGTAAAATCTCTAGCAAACGATGTAAGTGTGGTTGATTAATAAAGCTAGCCGTGAAGGCCTTCCCGTCAAAAAAAAGTGGGAGCTCCTTTGGTTTTGTTTTTTCTGTTTTCACTTACGTCTTGTACTTGTATTTCAAGGTATTCAACAAAAAAACAAAAAAATTGTTCATGCAACTATATAAATACCTATTTAAAATTGAGCAAATTATGTTTTGGATATTGAAAAAAAATCACCTGGCTTTGCTAACATTTTTTTTGAATCACTTAGAAATAGGGACATTTCAAAATCACGCTAACGCGATGAGAGACAGTCGCACCACAACCCGGCTCTGAACTTCCCAATGACTAATTTCCTTCCATAGGAATTTGATCATTGGCCCTAATCATCAGTTTCAAATAATGAAGTATTTATCAAAACATCATTGTGATTCACAACATATACGTCGGATGCAGCTTATGACTGCATTACGATAAATATCACCATATACATAAATACAAGTAAAACATAATCTAGGTGACTTGTGCTTAAATTTCAGATGAGTATATTTATCATCCTGGTTGAAATACAATCCAAGACATAAAGAAGAACTCAGCAGACACACCCATCCCAAATAGCTTTATTTTTTCTTTGTAATTATTATGTCTGGCTGAGCTGCCAAGTTAAACATGGACGGTCCCTTGGATGCATGCTCCATTATCTTAATCTCTAGTTTTTTTTTTGCGGGGGATCTTAATCTCTAGTTAATTAATTACTCTCCCAGACGCATGGACGCATATGCCTAGTTGCAGCATGCTTTTCCCAAACAATAATACTCCACGATCACTTGCAGTTTTATTAATCCTGTTGGTGGATGCATGATGCTTGGTAATCAAGTATTTACTTAGCGATCGATTGGCCGGCCAATTAAATCTGAAGAGTAGTTTTCTTTGATCGCTTTCACCGTATCTCTAGTTCATTTAGAAATACACATCATATTCATGCCTCGTCAATTGCATGTGGAAAGGAACCATGGTGGAGTGACTTGTCCAGCAGATCACACCAAATCAAATCAATGCTTTCCTCCTTGGAATTTTTCAAGTTTAATTGAAGCCATTTTTGTCCGCGGGATGGAATTGGTGGAGGGCGCGCGCCTCTTTTATTAACTTTATACAAACATTCATGTCTCAAAAAAAAGAATATTCATTTCAGCCATGTTTTCTTTTCACGTTCTCGACGTCAAATTGTCAACGTATATTACGCATATTCATGATCAATAGGCTTACTTATCTTGAACCATTGAAATCGCTCGGCTCCTAGCTCCCCACTCGTCGGCCCACCTCCTGAGATCTATGGTGGTTGCGGCCGCCCCTCCGAGTCGTTGCTACCGTTGCTCGGAGTCAAGTGCCCCATCTTGTCGGGTTTACAACTTCGTACATGCTCCGGGTGAAACCCCAGCTCCATACTATGTATGAGCCGCCCACAGTGGCACCATCTTGACGTCCTAACCTCTTTTGCAGTTGTGATCGTGGAGCTATACTTCCCAATATATGACTGGGTTCTCCGAGTTACCTGTGCCCGGGAGAAGTCTTTCTCTGATCTCGTATTGAAGCAATCGCGACAACGCTTCCCAACGTCGTAAACCTCCCTGGATGCATGGTCCTTAGTGGCACCTCTTTACGGGTCTCAAGCTGTGGACATCGTCTCCCTATCAAGGTTGGAAAAAGCGGTAGGCATAAGCGAGGCGATTGGTCTTTGCCTAGTGCCTAGGTGGTGCTTAAGCGTCCTAGACGCGGCCTAAGCGGCAATATAGTTTTTACTATCGGGTTGAATTTGTGGTTATTATATGTGTATCGATATTAACTTAGGGACATAATGTTGGGGAACGTAGTAATTTCAAAATTTTCCTACGCACACGCAAGATCATGGTGATGCATAGCAACGAGGGGGAGAGTCTGATCTACGTACCCTTGTAGATCGCAACGGAAGCGTTCACACAACGTAGAGGAAGTAGTCGTACGTCTTCTTCCCGATTCGACAGATCCAAGCACCGTTACTCCGGCACCTCCGAGTTCTTAGCACACGTTCAGCTCGATGACGATCTCCGGGCTCCGATCCAGCAAAGCTTCGGGGAGGAGTTCCGTCAGCACGACGGCGTGGTGACGATCTTGATGTACTACCGACGCAGGGCTTCGCCTAAGCACTACAACGGTATGATCGAGGTGGAATTTGGTGGCAGGGGGCACCGCACACGGCTAAGGAACGATCTCAAGGATCAACTTGTGTGTCTAGAGGTGCCCCCCTGCCCCCGTATATAAAGGATCCAAGGGGGAGGGGCTGGCCGGCCAAGGAGGAGGCGCAGGAGAGTCCTACTCTCACTGGGAGTAGGATTCCCCCTCCAATCCTAGTCCAACTAGGATTCCTCGGAGGGGAAAAGAGGAGGAGGTGGCCGGCCACCCTTTCCTAGTTAGGACTAGGGGAAGGAGGAGGCGCGCAGCCCATCTAGGGCAGCCCCTTCTCTTTTCCACTAAGACCCATTATGGCCCATTTAGCTCCCGGGGGGTTCCGGTAACCCTCCCGGTATTTCGGTAAAATTCCGATTTCACCCGGAACACTTTCGATGTCAAAACATAGCCTTCAAATATATCAATCTTTATGTCTCGACCATTTCGAGACTCCTCGTCATGTCCGTGATCACATCCGGGACTCCGAACAACCTTCGGTACATCAAAATGCATAAACTCATAATAACTGTCATCGTAACGTTAAGCGTGCGGACCCTACGGTTCGAGAACAATGTAGACATGACCGAGACACGTCTCCGGTCAATAACCAATAGCGGGACCTGGATGCCCATATTGGCTCCTAGATATTCTACGAAGATCTTTATCGGTCAGACCGCATAACAACATACGTTGTTCCCTTTGTCATCGGTATGTTACTTGCCCGAGATTCGATCGTCAGTATCCAATACCTAGTTCAATCTCGTTACTGACAAGTCTCTTTACTCGTTCCGTAATACATCATCTCACAACTAACATCTTAGTTATAATGCTTGCAAGGCTTATGTGATGTGTATTACCGAGAGGGCCCAGAGATACCTCTCCGACAATTGGAGTGACAAACCCTAGTCTCGAAATACGCCAACCCAACATCTACCATTGGAGACACCTGTAGTACTCCTTTATAATCACCTAGTTACGTTGTGACGTTTGGTAGTACCCAAAGTGTTCCTCCGGCAAACGGGAGTTGCATAATCTCATAGTCATAGGAACATGTATAAGTCATGAAGAAAGCAATAGCAACATACTAAACGATCAGGTGCTAAGCTAATGGAATGGGTCATGTCAATCAGATCATTCATCTAATGATGTGATCCCATTAATCAAATAACAACTCTTTGTCCATGGTTAGGAAACATAACCATCTTTGATTAATGAGCTAGTCAAGTAGAGGCATACTAGTGACACTCTGTTTGTCTATGTATTCACACATGTATTATGTTTCCGGTTAATACAATTCTAGCATGAATAATAAACATTTATCATGATATAAGGAAATAAATAATAACTTTATTATTGCCTCAAGGGCATATTTCCTTCAGTCTTCCGCTTGCACTAGAGTCAATAATCTAGTTCACATCGCCATGTGATTTAACAGCAATAGTTCACATCACCATGTGATTAACACCCATAGTTCACATCGTTATGTGACCAACACTCAAAGGGTTTACTAGAGTCAGTAATCTAGTTCACATATCTATGTGATTAACACCCAAAGAGTACTAAGGTGTGATCATGTTTTGCTTGTGAGATAATTTTAGTCAACGGGTCTGTCATATTCAGATCCGTAAGTATTTTGCAAGTTCTATGTCTACAATGCTCTACACGGAGCTACTCTAGCTAATTGCTCCCACTTTCAATATGTATCCAGATTGAGACTTTATATTCATCTGGATCAGTGTCAAAAACTTGCATCGACGTAACCCTTTACGATGAACCTTTTTGTCACGTCCATAATCGAGAAACATATCCTTATTTCACTAAGGATAATTCTGACCGCTGTCCAGTGATCTACTCCTAGATCACTATTGTAATCCCTTGCCAAATCAATGCAGGGTATACAATAGATCTGGTATACAGCATGACATACTTTATAGAACCTATGGCCAAGGCATAGGGAATGACTTTCATTCTCTTTCTATCTTCTGCCGTGGTCGGGCTTTGAGTCTTACTCAAACTTCACACCTTGTAATACAGGCAAGAACTCTTTCTTTGACTGTTCCATTTTGAACTACTTCAAAATCTTGTCAAGGTATGTATTTGTTGAAAAAACTTATCAAGCGTCTTGATCTATCTCTATAGATCTTGATGCTCAATATGTAAGCAGCTTCACCGGAGTCTTTCTTTGAAAAACTCCTTTCAAACACTCCTGTATGCTTTACAGAATAATTCTACATTATTTCCGATCAACAATATGTCATTCACATATACTTATCAGAAATGCTGTAGTGCTCCCACTCACTTTCTTGTAAATACAGGCTTCACCACAAGTCTGTATAAAACTATATGCTTTGATCAACTTATCAAAGCGTGTATTCCAACTCCGAGATGCTTGCACCAGTCCATAGATGAATCGCTGGAGCTTGCATATTTTGTTAGCACCTTTAGGATTGACAAAACCTACTGGTTGCATCATATACAACTCTTCTTTAAGAAAT
The DNA here is from genome assembly GCA_034509565.1 of Triticum monococcum. NCBI lineage: Eukaryota > Viridiplantae > Streptophyta > Magnoliopsida > Poales > Poaceae > Triticum > Triticum monococcum. The sequence goes on along the minus strand of CM067847.1, from coordinate 4,744,279 downwards.
CCATTAAGGAATGCAGTTTTGTTTATCCATTTGCCAGATTTCATAAAATGCGGCAATTGCTAACATGATTCGGACAGACTTAAGCATAGATACGGGTGATAAACTCTCATCGTAGTCAACACTTTGAACTTGTCGAAAACCTTTTTGCGACAATTCTAGCTTTGTAGATAGTAACACTACTATCAACGTCCGTCTTCCTCTTGAAGATCCATTCATTTTCTATGGCTTGCCGATCATCGGGTAAGTCAACCAAAGTCCATACTTTATTCTCATACATGAATCTCATCTCAGATTTCATGGCCTCAAGCCATTTTGCGGAATCTGGGCTCATCATCGCTTCCTCATAGTTTGCAAGTTCGTCATGGTCTAGTAACATGACTTCCAGAACAGGATTACCGTACCACTCTGGTGCGGATTTCACTCTGGTTTACCTACGAGATTCGGTAGTAACTTGATCCGAAGTTTCATGATCATTATCATTAGCTTCCTCACTAATTGGTGTAGGAGTCACAAGAACAGATTTCTGTGATGAACTACTTTCCAATAATGGAGAAGGTATGATTACCTTATCAAGTTCTACTTTCCTCCCACTCACTTCTTTCGAGAGAAACTCCTTCTCTAGAAAGTATCCATTATAATCAACGAATGTCTTGCCTTAGGATCTGTGATAGAAGGTGTACCCAACAGTCTCCTTTTGGGTATCCTATGAAGACATATTTCTCCGATTTGGTTTTGAGATTATCAGGATGAAACTTTTTCACATAAGCATCACAACCCCAAACTTTAAGAAACGACAACTTTGGTTTCTTGCCAAACCACAGTTCAGATTATGTCATCTCAACGGACTTAGACGGTGCCCTTTTTAACGTGAATGCAACTGTCTCTAATGCATGACCCCAAAAACGATAGTGGTAAATCGGTAAGAAACATCATAGATTGCACTATATCCAATAAAGTACGGTTATGACGTTCGGACACACCATTATGCTGTGGTGTTCCAGGTGGCATGAGTAGTGAAACTATTTCACTTTGTTTTAACTGAAGACCAAACTCGTAACTCAAATACTCTTTTCCACGATCAGATCGTAGAAACTTTATTTTCTTGTTACGATGATTTTCCACTTCACTCTGAAATTCTTTGAACTGTTCAAGTGTTTCAGACTTATGTTTCATCAAGTAGATATCCCCATATCTGCTCAAATCATCTTGTGAAGGTCAGAAAATAATGATACCTGCTATAAGCCTTAATATTCATCGGACCACATACATCAGTATGTATGATTTCCAACAAATCTGTTGCTTGCTTCATTGTTCCGGAGAACGGCGTTTTAGTCATCTTGCCCATAGGGCATGGTTCGCAAGCATCAAGTGATTCATAATCAAGTGATTCCAAAATCCCATCAGCATGGAGTTTCTTCATGCGCTTTACACCAATATGACCTAAACGGTAGTGCCACAAACAAGTTGCACTATCATTATTAACTTCACATCTTTTGGTTTCAATATTATGAATATGTGTATTATTAAGATCGAGATCCAATGAACTATTTTCATTGGGTGTGTAACCATATAAGGTTTTATTCATGTAAACAGAACAACAATTTATTCTCTTACTTAAATGAATAACCGTATTACAATAAACATGATCAAATCATATTCATGCTCAACGCAAACACCAAATAACACTTATTTAGTTTCAACACTAATCCCGAAAGTATAGGGAGAGTGCGATGATGATCATATCAATCTTGGAACTACTTCCAACACACATCGTCACCTCGACTTTTACTAGTTTCTGTTTATTCTGCAACTCCCGTTTCGAGTTACTACTCTTAGCAACTGAACCAATATCAAATACTGAGGGGTTGCTATAAACACTAGTAAAGCACACATCAATAACATGTATATCAAATATACTTTTGTTCACTTTGCCATCCTTCTTATCCGCCAAATACTTGGGGCAGTTCCGCTTCCAGTGACTAGTCCCTTTGCAGTAGAAGCACTTAGTCTCAGGCTTAGGACGAGACTTGGGCTTCTTCACTTGAGCAGCAACTTGCTTGCCGTTCTTCTTGAAGTTCCCCTTCTTCCCTTTTGCCCTTTTCTTCAAACTAGTGGTCTTGTCAACCATCAACACTTGATGTTTTTCTTGATTTCTACCTTCATCGATTTCAGCATCACGAAGAGCTTGGGAATCGTTTCCGTTATCCCTTGCATATCATAGTTCATCACGAAGTTCTACTAACTTGGTGATGGTGACTAGAGAATTCTGTCAATCACTATCTTATCTGGAGGATTAACTCCCACTTGATTCAAGCGATTGTAGTACCCAGACAATCTGAGCACACGCTCACTAGTTGAGCGATTCTCCTCCATCTTTTAGCTATAGAACTTCTTGGAGACTTCATATCTCTCAACTAGGGTATTTGCTTGAAATATTAACTTCAACTCCTGGAACATCTCATATGGTCCATGACGTTCAAAACGTCTTTGAAGTCCCGATTCTAAGCCATTAAGCATGGTGCACTAAACTATCAAGTAGTCATCATATTGAGCTAGCCAAACGTTCATAACGTCTGCATCTGCTCCTGCAATAGGTCTGTCACCTAACGGTGCATCAAGGACATAATTTTTTCTGTGCAGCAATGAGGATAAACCTCAGATCACGGATCCAATCCGTATCATTGCTACTAACATCTTTCAACACAATTTTCTCTAGGAACATATCAAAATAAACATATGAAAGCAACAACGCAAGCTATTGATCTACAACATAGATATGCTAATACTACCAGGACTAAGTTCATGATAAATTTAAAGTTCAATTAATCATATTACTTAAGATCTCCCACTTAGATAGACATCCCTCTAATCCTCTAAGTGATCACGTGATCCAAATCAACTAAACCATGTCCGATCATCACGTGAGATGGAGTAGTTTCAATGGTGAACATCACTATGTTGATCATATCTACTATATGATTCACGCTCGACCTTTCGGTCTCCGTGTTCCGAGGCCATATCTGTATATGCTTGGCTCGTCAAGTATAACCTGAGTATTCCGCGTGTGCAACTGTTTTGCACCCGTTGTATTTGAACGTAGAGCCTATCACACCCGATCATCACGTGGTGTCTCAGCACGAAGAACTTTCGCAACGGTGCATACTCAGGGAGAACACTTCTTGATAATTTAGTGAGATATCATCTTATAATGCTACCGTCAATCAAAGCAAGATAAGATGCATAAAAGATAAACATCACATGCAATCAATATAAGTGATATGATATGGCCATCATCATCTTGTGCTTGTGATCTCCATCTCCGAAGCACCGTCATGATCACCATCGTCACCGGCGCGACACCTTGATCTCCATCGTAGCATCGTTGTCGTCTCGCCAATCTTATGCTTCCACGACTATCACTACTGCTTAGTAATAAAGTAAAGCATTACATCGCGATTGCATTGCATACAATAAAGAGACAACCATATGGCTCCTGCCAGTTGCCGATAACTTGGTTACAAAACATGATCATCTCATACAATAAAATTTAGCATCATGCCTTGACCATATCACATCACAACACGCCCTGCAAAAACAAGTTAGACGTCATCTACTTTGTTGTTGCAAGTTTTACGTGGCTGCTATGGGCTTAAGCAAGAACTCATCTCACCTACGTATCAAAACCACAACGATAGTTTGTCAAATAGACTCCGTTTTAACCTTCTCAAGGACCGGGCGTAGCCACACTTGGTTCTACTAAAGTTGGAGAGACAGTCGCCTGCAAGCCATCTATGTGCAAAGCACGTCGAGGGAACCGGTCTCGCGTAAGTGTACGCGTAAGGTTGGTCCGGGTCGTCTCGTCCAACAATACCGCCGAACCAAAGTATGACATGCTGGTAGGCAGTATGACTTATATCGCCCACAACTCACTTGTGTTCTACTCGTGCAAATAACATCAAACCATAAAACCTAGGCTCTGATACCACTGTTGGGGAACGTAGTAATTTCAAAATTTTCCTACGCACACGCAAGATCATGGTGATGCATAGCAACGAGGGGGAGAGTCTGATCTACGTACCCTTGTAGATCACAATTGAAGCGTTCACACAACGTAGAGGAAGTAGTCGTACGTCTTCTTCCCGATCCGACCGATCCAAGCACCGTTACTCCGGTACCTCCGAGTTCTTAGCACACGTTCAGCTCGATGACGATCCCCAGGCTCCGATCCAGCAAAGCTTCGGGGAGGAGTTCCGTCAGCACGACGGCGTGGTGACGATCTTGATGTACTACCGACGCAGGGCTTCGCCTAAGCACTACAACGGTATGATCGAGGTGGAATTTGATGGCAGGGGGCACCGCACACGGCTAAGGAACGATCTCAAGGATCAACTTGTGTGTCTAGAGGTGCCCCCTGCCCCCGTATATAAAGGATCCAAGGGGGAGGGGCTGGCCGGACAAGGAGGAGGCGCAGGAGAGTCCTACTCCCACTGGGAGTAGGATTCCCCCTCCAATCCTAGTCCAACTAGGATTCCTCGGAGGGGAAAAGAGGAGGAGGTGGCCGGCCACCCTTTCCTAGTCCTAATAGGACTAGGGGAAGGGGGAGGCGCGCAGCCCATCTAGGGCAGCCCGTTCTCTTTTCCACTAAGGCCCATTATGGCCCATTTAGCTCCCGGGGGGTTCCGGTAACCCTCCCGGTATTCCGGTAAAATCCCGATTTCACCCGGAACACTTCCAATGTCCAAACATAGGCTTCCAATATATCAATCTTTATGTCTCGACCATTTCGAGACTCCTCGTCATGTCCGTGATCACATCCGGGACTCCAAACAACCTTCGGTACATAAAAATGCATAAACTCATAATAACTGTCATCGTAACGTTAAGCATGCGGACCCTACGGTTCGAGAACAATGTAGACATGACCGAGACACGTCTCCGGTCAATAACCAATAGCGGGACCTGGATGCCCATATTGGCTCCTACATATTCTACGAAGATCTTTATCGGTCAGACCGCATAACAACATACGTTGTTCCCTTTGTCATCGGTATGTTACTTGCCCGAGATTCGATCGTCGGTATCCAATACCTAGTTCAATCTCGTTACTGGCAAGTCTCTTTACTCGTTCCGTAATACATCATCTCACAACTAACATCTTAGTTATAGTGCTTGCAAGGCTTATGTGATGTGTATTACCGAGAGGGCCCAGAGATACCTCTCCGACAATCGGAGTGACAAACCCTAGTCTCGAAATACGCCAACCCAACATCTACCATTGGAGACACCTGTAGTACTCCTTTATAATCACCCAGTTACGTTGTGACGTTTGGTAGTACCCAAAGTGTTCCTCCGGCAAACGGGAGTTGCATAATCTCATAGTCATAGGAACATGTATAAGTCATGAAGAAAGCAATAGCAACATACTAAACGATCGGGTGCTAAGCTAATGGAATGGGTCATGTCAATCAGATCATTCATCTAATGATGTGATCCCATTAATCAAATAACAACTCTTTGTCCATGGTTAGGAAACATAACCATCTTTAATTAATGAGCTAGTCAAGTAGAGGCATACTAGTGACACTCTGTTTGTCTATGTATTCACACATGTATTATGTTTCCGGTTAATACAATTCTAGCATGAATAATAAACATTTATCATGATATAAGGAAATAAATAATAACTTTATTATTGCCTCTAGGGCATATTTCCTTCACATAATATGGTAACTACCAGCTACTGCCATTGGAATATAGCCCATTTAGCATATCAGTGCAATATGCCATGATTTCTTGCTTGGGTATATAATTCCTTGCTTGCTCTGTCTAGGCTTCCATTTATGCCCTAGGCGAGGCGTTTAGCCATCGCCTAGCGCCTAAGCGTGCCTAAATGCCTTCTAGGCACTTCCTTTTCCAATAGAGCTCCTTACTAAAGGTGCCATTTGAGTGCATATGCATATCTATAGGGCGGATCCTCGTGCTCATCTGCCGGCAGCAAATGTGGATGTGCTGCCATCTGTTCGCCCCGACCACCCTACATTGTGTGGGAAATTGGTGGAGGGAGTGGACCTCTTTTATTGATTCAACAAGAATCATTTTAGTCATGCTTTTTAACTAAGGTCTTTGATCTCTTACCGAGCTTGAATTAGTGAACCAACTAACTTAGTGGTGGTCTGTATCCGGATTTACGGGAAATTGGAAGGTTTTTGGAGTGAAAATTTTCAAATTCGTGGTGTCACTTTTCTCTTGTGTGCATTTTATATGCAAGCTACATTTCTTTTTTCTTTTTTTGAAGGTCACAAGGTACATTTCTGGAAAATGTCTGGATATTTTTTAATGAGAAAGCCATCATGGCTCATTTTGTCTAGTTGCAGCTCATGCCCTTGCCATGGAAGCTTCTGCTATACGACAATTAATTTTTTTTGTGCTAAACAAGTCGTCCTGTAAAGTTGTGTAATGTCTTAAATTTGAGTGCGATCCTTATGTTGATTAATCAATGAAGCTTATGATTCACAAAAGGAACTTGTTGGAACTCTCGAGACAGTCACTGGACATGAACACGATGCACCATCACATGAGCGTTCCTGGAAACTTGCTGCATTGCTGGGGAAAAGGCACACATGCATGTGGGCCATGGGTCACTTTTGGTGCCCATCGATGCATGTCGACGGCCACCAGCTACAGCCAGCCACCCGGAATCAAACCGGCGAGATTCCGGTACGGTCCTCCGGTAAAGCAACAGCAAACGCAAACTTGGGTGGAAGAAATCCAGTCAGTGAAGAGGAAGGCCAGCCATGGAATGAGATCGACGGAGGCCGTGAGCTCACCCGTCACCATGCTGGCTGCCACATCACGACTGACTGGGCTTTCACTCGCCTCGTTGGACGGCCAGGGGGGAGGCGGCTGCTCCGTCGCTCTCCCGCGGTCGACGGGTCGCATATCCACGTTTTTTTTGGGACTTTTGAAACTTCCAAATGTGCATATCCACGTCACTTTTCTTAGATCTTTCGAACCCCAAGGATATTTCTTGAGTTTTCCGAAATGCTGGAGTCCGAGAGCCAAATCCACGCACTCGGGCACACATGGAGCTGCTTGATGAAAGCAGACTCTGCATGATTGAGCTGGAGGCCCGGAAGGAAGATGGCTACGTGCCGCCATGAACGGCAGAGGTGAGGCCGGTGGGCACTGAGGAGGAGCCCATGGATGAAAGCAACAGCAGCGGCGGAGCGGCTAATTAATCTGTAGCTTCACCTTGTACTTGACTAAACCCGATATCATTTTGTCTACAAAGTAGGCGTGCACAAACTACAGACATACATCCATGAGTTGGTACATAGAAGGAAGACAACACTGGCTCTGCATCTGCACGCATATCATATAATTGAGTTGTGGGCCCAAAATGGACGGACGATAGCTTAGTAGTACATGCCTGCATGAAGGACACATGTCTGTGGGGTTGGTGATGGACCGGTCGATGTATGAGGGAGGTGCAGGCAGCGGATGATGGCCACAGCAACGACGTCCGTCGGATTATACGTCTCGTGAGCCAGCCAGCCGTGTGCGCTTATTCAATCTAAGTCCCCTAAGAGCATTTATAGTTGGACGTCTCAAACCAACCTCAAATGTCTCGGCGGCCCTTCCCGTCACTAACCGGTCACGATTTTTAACTCAGACGGCCCCTCAAACGATCCTCAAAAGCCCGGGCTGACCGGCACCTTCAGTATCCAGCCCAAATATGGGGCGGATATGGGGAGTCCGGATGCGCCCGGGCACACTCGTCATGTCGGTCCGACGGCAGGGTTACGCGAAAAGGCCTAGAAACCTGGCAGTTCGACGGACACCGCGTCCGTCGCCATGGTGTGAACGCCGCGTCACGCCGCCCCGGCTCGGCGCCCGAGACGAAATCCGGCTATTTAAGCCGACCGGCGTCCCGCAACCCTAACCCATCCGCCTCCTCCCTCTCCGCACCGCCAGTCCAAACCCATCCACCTCCCCCCTCTCCCGCTCTGGCGCTCTGCCCATGGTCCGAAGCAAGATCACCTACTACGCAATGCTCACGCCAAAGCGCCGCTACGAGATTCAGCAGGAGATCCGGGCAATACAAGCCGCGTGCGCCGCCCGCATCGTTGCAGGGCTGCCACCGGAGTCGCCAGAGCCGGAGGAGGAGGAGCCGAGGGAATAGGAGGAGGAGATGGCTCCAATGAAGGGGAAGGAGACGGAGCAGCAGGAGCCGGAGCTATCGGGCTTCAACATGAAGCAGGCGAAGGCGAAATTCGTCGTCGCCCAGTCGGAGGAGATGGCGGAGCAGCAAGCCATCGTGGATTTCATCCAGGATGAGGCATGTGTGAAGGCGAATCAGGTGTTCCTCCGCCAGGAACAGACGGCGTCCGACGCACTCTAAAATGGAAGAAAGGGTGCGGGAGTAGGACGCTGGCTGCCTTGCACTAAAGCGAAAAGGGTTCTAAAAAACTTTTCCAAAAATTTCTTTTGTTTATATTTATAAAAAAATCCGAAGTGCCCAACAAACCCGGTGGACCTATTTATTCGACGACCAATGAAGTAAACGATCTACAGATTGTTTAATTATAAGATGTAGGCGTGTATACTACACAATATTCGGTCGATATATAGGGAGAGCTGGTCAGCCACCAGCCACACATCTCGCCGGTGATCGCAATGGTGTTTTCCTTTTTAAGGGAAAGCACGGGTGAAAACGACGTGCTAGAGAACAAGCGATGTTGCCCGGTGCCGATTTTACAGGAAAAACGACGCCTACCTGCATGTGACTGGCGCCGTTTTCTTAATTCACGTACCGATGACAATCCAAGACCTAATCAGGCCACGACGATGCATCTCACATGCCTATTGCATTTTTCTATAAAGAGGACGCGGATTTGGTGAACATGAGTGCGCGCGCACCTTTTATGAATAATAAATTCAAAAAATGTTAAAAAAAATCAAAAAATCTGAACTTATTTTTATAATATACATAGTCAACCGCTATGCTTGCATATGAAGTTTCACGAAGAAATCACATCCGTGGTAATCTGGTCAAAAATAACAAAATCGAACCTAATCGAAGCTATATTAAAAAACACTATTTAATAAATAGTATGATCGCATTTGTATTTTCTTCACTAAGAATACCATGGGTGTCAATATATCATGAAACTTCATACGTGAGTAGAATGATCGACTAAGTTTCATACCGCAAAATTTCATATCTTTTTCATTTTTTCTAGTATTTTTTATGAATTTACTATTCACGTGGGTGCACCCGCACCCATGTTCACCTTTGTATTTTCGGTACCTAGAACTCATCTAAATGAGATATAATTTGGTCTCATTCGCTTGGAAAATAAGAACATATAACATCCACGTCAACACACACGCATCTTATAGCATCTTATAGCATCACATCCAATGGCTATAAAAGATGAATAAGACCAAATTATATCTCATCTAGATGAGTTCTAGCAAAACTGTTTTTTATACCTAAAACCTTCAAAGTGCACGCGCACTATTTCGTAGAAACGGGCGGCCGGCTTATATGTGTGTCTTTTTTGTCAGCTAGTGGATATTATTGTTAGCATTAAATGTGTACAGACCGGTATGGAAACAGATTCACACACATTTATTTTGGCCTCTTAAATTTTTAAAAAGTCATATCTTTTAAACCACACGTCGGAATTCAGATCCGTTTTCATTGTTGGACTCATCGCGACGAGATCTTCGAAACTAGATCTCGTATGGGTATGTTTTGATGAAATTTTTTTGATGCCAACTTTCGTGTTATATGGTGCAACTAAAGTACTGCATTGTGCAACTTTAGTACTACATGGTGCAACTTTTTTTTAAACCAACTTTGAAGCTAAATGATCTAACTTCATATGAGGTTGCAACCTACCAACCATAACAACTTGATGTGCAACTAGTGTACTACCCCGACCAACTATATAGTAGTGGATTGCAAACCTTGTCCCTACTTTTAATGTAGTCTAGTTGCACACACATTGATATTTAGTTGATAGAAGGACTAGTTGCACACACATATGCTCAGCTGGCTTGTAGTTTAGTCTAGTTGCACACATACTGATGTTTAGTTGACAGAACACTAGTTGCACAGACATATGCGCAATTGACGTGGCAATGTAGTCTAGTCGCACACACATTAATGTTTAGTTAGCAGGATTATTGACACACACATATGCTCAGTTGGCGCGGCAATGTAGTCTAGTTGCACACACATTGTTGTTTAGTTGGTATAAGGACTATTGGCATACACATATGCTCAGTTGGCGCGGCATGTAGTCTAGTTGCACATATATTGTTGTTTAGTTGGCAGAAAGATTAGTTCGTCGAAACATTCCCATATGGGATCTACTTTTGAAAAGCATGTCGTGAAGGCTTCAACGATGAAAGCAGTTTTTGAATTTCGACACACGAATTGAAAGTTATGCCTTTTTAAAATTTTAAAATCATACAATAAATGCAAACAAACACATGCACATACGTATACATGCACAAAAAAAGATGCATATGCTAGCATTTAATACATAGCAGAAAAAAGGACTACTAAATGACTATTCTAATTAAAAAGGGAGAAAAAAATTACCTAAAATGACGGGCCGCTGGCTAAGCATACCGGGCGGCCGTGCGCCCGCTAGATGCGTCCTTTTTTATATAGCAGGAGTCAAATTGTTTCATGCATTGTCGCTGAGGTAACCTAACATGCATGCAGGATGGTAGCTGTAGCAATGGACGGCGGAGGACAGTGCACATATGTGCATGGGTGTATAGCCTTGGTGATTAAGTAACTCACATTACTGGATATTAAGAGACTCAGGGGGAGGAGGAGGATGATGGCTACAGCAACCATAGTGGGAGATTTTGTATCTGCTACTCTGTCTGTAATCTGACTGTACCAGTGCAACTATATGCTAGGGAGCATTGCAAATCAAACTCTTCCTCCCCTTCTGCTCCCTCCACCCGTCCATTTCACGAGGGGCGCGCGTCAAAAGGTTTTCTCGCTTTGTCTGGGGTACTCCCTCTGTCTAGATGTGTAAGTTATCTTACGAAAACTAAATAATCCTAAAACACTTAGGCGCGGTGCATTAACTTCTACTTTGTTTCTTATTTCTTGACATATCAACCAATAAATATGGGTGTGCATATTTTTAATGACTTGAGACTACCGAACACGACATGTAGTGGTTAGTTCATTGCATGCAATGTTATTAATTAGCAAATAAACATTAAGTTCTCTCGGTTTCCCCTTCTCCTTGGTCACGGTGCACAATCTAAAATGATTTATTCACCTAGACGAAGGAAGTAATAGGTTTTTCACATCTTTCACGCGTGTTGCGGAAGTAATTGCTCGTGCTCAGTTTTGCGATGGCGGGTAGTAGTTAACATCATAGCGGATAGCGCTGCGTGGTAGAGTTTGGAGGTGCATCAGAGTACTAAGTAGTTTAGCGTCAATTTAGCACGCTACCGCTTTGATCGTTAATTTGTCACGGCCCGCTACTTGAAACTTTGGTAAAATGCATTGCGATGTATGAACATTTTTTCACACCTCCACGAATGTGATTGCATCGTAAAAATTTGCACACATGTGAAACACACATCAATGTTCACTTACAAAAAACAGATTTTTTTTTATTTTATGAATTTTACTGTTCACATGAGCTCGAGCTAAGAGGACTTTCGACATCTGGCCTTTTTGTTCTTGTCGGTGAAATATAGTACATTTGGCTGAAAGAAATGAAGAGAAAATATAGCACCACCTGTTCGATATCTCCTATTTCATGCCCGTTGGATGAAATAACAAGTTTTTTTTGGTGAAATAACAAGTAACCGCTGCAACCCGCGCACCTAGTACCGGGCCTGGCCGTCTGGCCCGAGTATGGGAAAACACATAGGGCCCAACCAGGCCCTAGGCAAGGGGGGCCGTCGCCTGGGGCGTGCCTGCTCGTCCCTTTGTTGATTATAGCTACAGTAATAATATCTTGTATTCCGTTCCGTCCCGAAATATAAGACGTTTTTTAACATTATGGTAGTGTTAAAAAATATCTAACATTTTAGAACGAAGGGAGTAGTATTGTTCACTATTGTAGCTCTGCTGCCGGCCCGGGTCATTGCTCCAACCTTTCTACGCAACTGATAAACACCGCATTGAGTTTTCTGGTTTTGAGAAAGGTCTGGAAAGTTTTTCACCTCTGGTTTGTTCTTTTTTATTTTCCTTTTTTCCTTTCCTGCTCGCTTATCTTTCCTTATGATTTTCGTTTCTTTTCATATTTAATATTTTGTACCTTTCTAAATTTTATGAGCATGTTTTAAATTCATAAACAATTATAATATTGTGGAACATTTTTTAATATCTAAACATTAAATTCGTCAAAAATAATAATTTGTGAATATTTTTTGACTAGAATAGTTGTATATCAAATATAATATTTCCTAAAATAAGAAACTAGCCGAAAATGCCATTTTTGAACGAGCTGCTTTTCTACAAATAAGCGGGCTCAAATGAATCTAGGTGACTCACAAGTCAAGACATAAAATTGAACTCCTCAGCAGACACACCCATCTCACATAGCTTTATTTCTTCCTTTGTGATTATTTCACCGACTCTTCCCCAAATATCTTCACTGCCTAATAAAATCGTTCATTTTGCATTGTGGGTGGTGTCGCAGTCCGGGACAAGTACAGATACTATAGCTGTGCGTAGCAGTGTCTTCGCTTGTTTTTTTTTATTGTTTCACGGACACCTCTAGGTTGTAAGAGCATCTACAATCAGACCTCTCAAACCCATCTCATACGTCCGGGCAGGCCGTCCGGTTACGATTTTTTGATCCAGACAGCCCCTCAAACGGTTCTCAAACGCCCGGGCTGACTGGCACCCCCAATATCCAGCCCAAATATGGGGCGGATATGGGGGCGCCCGGGCACGCCCGCCACGTCGGACCCGGCCCACCCTGGCCCACCCGACCCCATATAAAATATCCCCATCCGCTCGCCGGACCAAACCCTAGCCACTCTACTCCCCTCCGCCATCCAAGCTCGTCTCCGACTCCTTCCGGTCCTCTCCGGCATGGCGGGCAGCGGATCCGAGTCGTTCACCTCCAGATCTGTCGACCCCGAGCTCATCATGCGCGCCCCTGAGGAGGAGATGGCCGTCCGGCTTGTGCTCCGCCGCGCCCGAGAGGAGGCCCGTGGACGGCTCCGTTCGGACTCCATCCGTCAGGAATCCATTGCGTCCGCCCAAATGAGGCATGGACCGGCGCTAGGCCGGCCATAGCTTCCACGCCGGAGGCCGTGCGGTCTGTTTGGCGTCCGAACGCGCTGGCGGATGTGCAACCCCTCTGGTGGTGCGCCGATATTGGGGACGAGACCATGGCACGGCGTGCAAGGCACCGGGCGCGGAAGGCGGCGCCAGCCCTCGCGGCAGTGGACGGCGGCGAGGTGGAGTCGCATTCTCCAGTGCCACAACCGCATCGTGGTGGATGTCGGCGGCTCATACCCTGACGGATCCATCATCGATCTGACGCCACCGGCATCGTTCAGGTTCTGGTCTCCGACGAGGAAGAGTAGGTTATGGGAGGCGGCGGGGCTTGAGTCCCGTGAGCTAGCTCATGTCCCATGCCCTATCCTACCTTGCCGACGACTGGCCCAACACTCCGAGGAGCGCAGCCGGCCGCCGGACATGGCTAGGGCGGAGCCGGGCGAGCGAGGAGCGGAACCAGACAAGCTCCATGTAGATTAGGTTTCACGTTGCATGTAACAATATGGATTTGAGGTTTCTAATTTAAGGTATCCGGATGTGAAATGTGTTTTTTAAGAAGTGACCGATCACTATTCACAGACGCGCCTGGTCACGTCTCGGATTTGCCAAGTCCGGCTATAGATGCTCTAAGATCGCCGTTGTCTAGCTGAGGTGCCAAGGTCTTTAGCTCTGAGAACATGGACGGTCTCTTGGATGCATGCTCCATTAACTTAATATCTAGTTAATTAATTACTCTCCCAGACGCATGGATGCATCTGCCTACTTACATGCTTTTTCCAAAACAATAATACTCCACGACCACTTGCAGTTTTTTAATCCTATTGGTCGATGCATGATGCTTAGTTAACACATTTACCTAGCGATCGATAGGCCGGCCGATTGAATCTCAAGAGTAGTTTTCTTTGATCACTTTCACCGTCTCTTTCACCGTATCTCTGGTATAGCTGAATTATCGCCATATAGAAATACACATCAGGTGCATGCCTCGTCAGCTGCACGTGGAAAGGAAACATGGTGATTGTCGCATGCTGTTAGAGTGATTTGTCCGGTCCAGGCGTCCAGCTGACCACACCAAATCAATTTTTTTTAAGGACCGGCCTAGGCTGGCGTTTCATTGATATAAAGCAGGGAGCAGATGACAAAGTGACAAGGCAGGGATCCGGAAATCAAGGAAAGAAGGAAAAATAAACAAAAGGGGGGGGGGGGGGGGGGCATGGTGCCTACGGCACCAAAAACAGCTAGCCTACTCTCCCGGCGGATCCCCAAATCAAATTAGGGCTTTCTCCTCATTCGAATTTCTTCAAGTTGTTTATATGAAGCCAATTTTGTACGTGCGGTCGATTCTCTAGTGGAATTTGGTGGAGGGTGCCGGCTTCCTTTATTTATCAAACAACAATTATTTAGCTGTGTTTTCTATTCAAGTTGTGGTCTCTTGCATAGCCTAAATAATTAAACACACCAAATTAATGATGATATTAGTCATCAAATTTTCAAACTGAAATTTAGAAGTTTGGGCTATCAATTTTATTTTAGGCATTTATATGCAAGCTTCATTTCATCATGGCTAACTTTAGCGATATCGGAAAATAGCTACATCATTTATCCACAAGTCTTTTCGTGCGCCACCGCATTCACTTCTCTTTGACGGCATTAATTATCAGCTTTCACAAATCCCAATCTCTTGCTTCAAGTCCACACAACTGCAAATATCATCGATGTATCTCTAGTATGGCTCAGTTATCATATACAAATATACACATCATGTTCATGCCTTGTCACCTGCACGTGGAAAGGAGCCATCATGATCAACGTATAATGTTGGAGTGATTTGTCCGGTCCTGCTAAAAATGGAAAATCAAGTCAGTGTTTTCCTCCTTCAAAATTTTCAAGTCAACTAGCTAACTGACCATGCGGTTCAACTTGGCAACATATTCTAGTGCTTCAACATCAATCGTTTGTAAAATTTAGCTTGTTGTTGAATCACTCGTCTTCCCCCTCCTCCACCCTCTTATCTCCCGGTAGCACATGTTATTCTAGTGGCATACTAGTTTTAGTTAGCCATACATGAATAGAATATTATAATGATTGCAAAAGGTGACGTCAGTCATCTACCTCCATTCTTCCTCTCGGTCCACCCTAACTATCCCCGCTTCATGATGCCATCGACCATCAATATTGAGAGAAATATATTTTTCCTTCAACTGATCATGCATAAATTCAAGCACACTTGGCCTCATCGTTCTGTTTTGTTATTTTCACATCAATGATGAGATGAATAATTACCATGGACATATAAAAATCCTAGGGATGGCACCACCAAGTTTGGGTACTGATGGAGCCACCCATACCCTTACCCGTCCCCATGAGCTTACCCATCACCCGTACTCATACCCACCAACGGGAATTGTTTTTCCCATAGCCGCCACCTAGCAAGGTAAAGGGGTACCCACAAGTAAAAAATACTCACGTCTGCAACTCATCAACTTGAGCAGCACATAGTCACGACAGGGTAAATGGGTACCCAAATGGTATGCGGGTAATGGGTACCCATTGCCATCCTGTAAGCTTCATACGATGGCAAACACATGGCATCTATTGTCCATTGTTATATATTGCAAATATACGATGCATTAAACTGGGAAAATAAATAACAAAGCATCTGGTGAGGAACAACACTTCCAATTTTAGAGAATATTGCCGACAACATATAATAATTACCAATATATAGATTTACATCTGTTTTGGACTATAACCAGGAATATATGACTCAAAACTATATATATTGTGGCTGCAATTCAATAATACTAAGAAATACATTCAATCTTTGTGTAGTGATTAAATAGAGAAACAATAAAGCTATTCTCGCCTTGCTGATCTCAAAATACACAACTCATCTTTCTTGTTTAACATGGAGGTAACAATGTGTGATTAAATGTCTTCTCATCTCATCTACATCACCCATTGCAAGAATTGTCTTGCTCATGGGACATAGTAGACAACATAAAGTGAAATTTGCATTCAACATACAGTAGCATCCAAAGTGATGGAAGCATTATATTTATGCCCTTTAGATGAGCATTCACTACTTATCATGTTTTTAAGAGACATGTCCTCCATTATTTCTACCCAAAAAAATCAGTAAGCCAAGCATATGTGAATGATGTGTCTAGGACGGGAATAGATGGACATATGTGAAAAGTGCATATGTGAATTTATTCCCTTGAAGCTAGCATGATGCATGATAGGGTTGCTCATTGTCTCGTTATTATGGCCGTTCGAAGAACAACACTACATGTTGATTGCGGCAGGACCCCCAATATATTGATAAACTTGCATCAACGGACTATAGTCTTTCAATTATAGAATAAGACTCTCTTTCACCATGGAAAAAAAGATTGCACGTCATTACAAAAAAGCACATCCCATTTATGAAAAGATCCCAAGAGCCCCTCTGGGTTCCCAGGTATTAGGGAGCCTATTTAGAGGACCTTATACTAATAACAGTCTAGTAGACCAACTAGAAAGAACATTTCAAGTTACAAAACAATTCATGTAGACATGGGCCTTATGCCGGCCAATTGGGTTGCATGAAAATAATTACGCTCGGAACATGAGAAATACACAATATTTTAATACCCAATTATTTTCATTATATGTTGAAGCTTTTTAAGTACATGTTGAACATTAGGCTTGGAGCGAGTGGGTGGTGTTGGGGAACGCAGTAATTTCGAAAATTTTCCTACGCACACGCAAGATCATGGTGATGCACAGCAACGAGAGGGGAGAGTGTTGTCTACGTACCAACGCAGACCGACTGCGGAAGCGATCACACAACGTAGAGGAAGTAGTCGTACGTCTTCTTCCCGATCCGACCGATCCAAGCACCGTTACTCCGGCACCTCCGAGTTCTTAGCACACGTTCAGCTCGATGACGATCCCCGGGCTCCGATCCAGCAAAGCTTCGGGGAGGAGTTCCGTCAGCACGACGGCGTGGTGACGATCTTGATGTACTACCGACGCAGGGCTTCGCCTAAGCACTACAACGATACGATCGAGGTGGAATTTGGTGGCAGGGGGCACCGCACACGGCTAAGGAGCGATCTCAAGGATCAAGTTGTGTGTCTATGGGGTGCCCCCTGCCCCCGTATATAAAGGACCAGGGGCAAGGGGTCGGCCGGCTAGGAGGGAGGCGCAGGGAGGAGTCCCACTCCTACCGGGAGTAGGACTCCTTCCCCCAAATCCTATTCCTAATAGGACTCTTCGGGAGAAAGAGAAGAGAGGGGGGCCGGCCCCTTCTCCTAGTCCTAATAGGACTAGGGAAGGGGGGTTCGGCCGGCTAGCCTGTGGGCTGCCCCTTCTCTCTTTTCCACTAAGGCCCAATAGGCCCATTTGCCTCCCGGGGGGGGGGGGGGGTCCGGTAACCCTCCCGGTAATCTGGTAAAATCCCGATTTCACCCAGAACACTTCCGGTGCCCAAACATAGGCTTCCAATATATCAATCTTTACGTCTCGACCATTTCGAGACTCCTCGTCATGTCCGTGATCTCATCCGGGACTCTGAACAACCTTCGGTACATCAAAATGCATAAACTCATAATAACTGTCATCGTAACGTTAAGCGTGCGGACCCTACGGTTCGAGAACAATGTAGACATGACCGAGACACGTCTCCGGTAAATAACCAATAGCGGGACCTGGATGCCCATATTGGCTCCTACATATTCTACGAAGATCTTTATCGGTCAGACCGCATAACAACATACGTTGTTCCCTTTTGTCATCGGTATGTTACTTGCCCGAGATTCGATCGTCGGTATCCAATACCTAGTTCAATCTCGTTACCGGCAAGTCTCTTTACTCGTTCCGTAATACATCATCTCACAACTAACATATTAGCTGCAGTGCTTGCAAGGCTTATGTGATGTGCATTACCGAGAGGGCCCAGAGATACCTCTCCGACAATCGGAGTGACAAACCCTAATCTCGAAATACGCCAACCCAACATCTACCATTGGAGACACCTGTAGTACTCCTTTATAATCACCCAGTTACGTTGTGACGTTTGGCAGTACCCAAAGTGTTCCTCCGGTAAACGGGAGTTGCATAATCTCATAGTTATAGGAACATGTATAAGTCATGAAGAAAGCAATAGCAGCATACTAAACGATCGGGTGCTAAGCTTATGGAATGGGTCATGTCAATCAGATCATTCTACTAATGATGTGACCTCGTTAATCAAATAACAACTCCTTGTTCATGGTTAGGAAACATAACCATCTTCGATTAACGAGCTAGTCAAGTAGAGGCATACTAGTGACACTCTGTTGGTCTATGTATTCACACATGTATTATGTTTCCGGTTAATACAATTCTAGCATGAATAATAAACATTTATCATGATATAAGGAAATAAATAATAACTTTATTATTGCCTCTAGGGCATATTTCCTTCAGTCTCCCACTTGCACTAGAGTCAATAATCTAGATTACACAGTAATGATTCTAACACCCATGGAGCCTTGGTGTTGATCATGTTTTGCTCGTGGAAGAGGCTTAGTCAACGGGTCTGCAACATTCAGATCCGTATGTATCTTGCAAATCTCTATGTCTCCCACCTGGACTAGATCCCGGATGGAGTTGAAGCGTCTCTTGATGTGTTTGGTTCTTTTGTGAAATCTGGATTCCTTTGCCAAGGCAATTGCACCAGTATTGTCACAGAAGATTTTCATTGGACCCGATGCACTAGGTATGACACCTAGATCGGATATGAACTCCTTCATCCATACTCCTTCGTTCGCTGCTTCAGAAGCAGCTATGTACTCCGCTTCACATGTAGATCCCGCTACGACGCTTTGTTTAGAACTGCACCAACTGACAGCTCCACCGTTTAAAATAAACACGTATCTGGTTTGCGATTTAGAATCGTCCGGATCAGTGTCAAAGCTTGCATCAACGTAACCTCTTACGGTGAGCTCTTTGTCACCTCCATATACGAGAAACATATCCTTAGTCCTTTTCAGGTATTTCAGGATGTTCTTGACCGCTGTCCAGTGATCCACTCCTGGATTACTTTGGTACCTCCCTGCTAAACTTATAGCAAGGCACACATCAGGTCTGGTACACAGCATTGCATACATGATAGAGCCTATGGCTGAAGCATAGGGAACATCTTTCATTTTCTCTCTATCTTCTGCAGTGGTCGGGCATTGAGTTTGACTCAACTTCACACCTTGTAACACAGGCAAGAACCCTTTCTTTGCTTGATCCATTTTGAACTTCTTCAAAATCTTGTCAAGGTATGTGTTCTGTGAAAGTCCAATTAAGCGTTTTGATCTATCTCTATAGATCTTTATGCCTAATATGTAAGCAGCTTCCCCGAGGTCTTTCATCGAAAAACTTTTATTCAAGTATCCCTTTATGCTATCCAGAAATTCTATATCATTTCCAATCAGCAATATGTCATCCACATATAATATCAGAAATGCTACAGAGCTCCCACTCACTTTCTTGTAAATACAGGCTTCTCCAAAAGTCTGTATAAAGCCAAATGCTTTGATCACACTATCAAAGCGTTTATTCCAACTCCGAGATGCTTGCACCAGTCCATAAATGGATCGCTGGAGTTTGCATACTTTGTTAGCTCCTTTTGGATCGACAAAACCTTCTGGTTGTATCATATACAACTCTTCTTCCAGAAATCCATTCAGGAATGCAGTTTTGACATCCATCTGCCATATTTCATAATCATAAAATGCGGCAATTGCTAACATAATTCTGACGGACTTAAGCATCGCTACGGGTGAGAAAGTCTCATCGTAGTCAACCCCTTGAACTTGTCGAAAACCTTTTGCGACAAGTCGAGCTTTATAGACAGTAACATTACCGTCAGCGTCAGTCTTTTTCTTGAAGATCCATTTATTCTCAATTGCTTGCCGATCATCGGGCAAGTCAACCAAAGTCCATACTTTGTTCTCATACATGGATCCCATCTCAGATTTCATGGCCTCAAGCCACTTTGCGGAATCTGGGCTCACCATCGCTTCTTCATAGTTCGTAGGTTCATCATGATCTAGTAGCATGACTTCCAGAACTGGATTACCGTACCACTCTGGTGCGGATCTCACTCTGGTTGATCTACATGGTTCAGTAGAATCTTGCCCTGAAGTTTCATGATCATCATCATTAGCTTCCTCACTGATTGGTATAGGTGTCGCAGAAACAGTTTTCTGTGATGTACTATTTTCCAATAAGGGAGCAGGTACAGTTACCTCGTCAAGTTCTACTTTCCTCCCACTCACTTCTTTCGAGAGAAACTCCTTCTCTAGAAATGATCCATTCTTAGCAACGAATGTCTTGCCTTCGGATCTGTGATAGAAGGTATACCCAACAGTTTCCTTTGGGTATCCTATGAAGACACATTTCTCCGCTTTGGGTTCGAGCTTATCAGGTTGAAGCTTTTTCACATAAGCATCGCAGCCCCAAACTTTAAGAAACGACAACTTTGGTATCTTGCCAAACCATAGTTCATAAGGCGTCGTCTCAACGGATTTTGATGGTGCCCTATTTAACGTGAATGCGGCCGTCTCTAAAGCATAACCCCAAAACGATAGCGGTAAATCAGTAAGAGACATCATAGATCGCACCATATCTAGTAAAGTACGATTACGACGTTCGGACACACCATTACGCTGTGGTGTTCCGGGTGGCGTGAGTTGCGAAACTATTCCACAATTTTTCAAATGTACACCAAACTCGTAACTCAAATATTCTCCTCCACGATCAGATCGTAGAAATTTTATTTTCTTGTTACGATGATTTTCAACTTCACTCTGAAATTCCTTGAACTTTTCAAATGTTTCAGACTTATGTTTCATTAAGTAGATATACCCATATCTGCTTAAATCATCTGTGAAGGTGAGAAAATAACGATATCCGCCACGAGCCTCAATATTCATCGGACCACACACATCGGTATGTATGATTTCCACCAAATCTGTTGCTCTCTCCATAGTACCGGAGAACGGTGTTTTAGTCATCTTGCCTATGAGGCACGGTTCGCAAGTACCAAGTGATTCATAATCAAGTGGTTCCAAAAGCCCATCAGTATGGAGTTTCTTCATGCGCTTTACACCGATATGACCTAAACGGCAGTGCCACAAATAAGTTGCACTATCATTATTAACTTTGCATCTTTTGGCTTCTACATTATGAATATGTGTATTACTATCTTCGAGATTCAACAAGAATAGACCACTCTTTAAAGGTGCATGACCATAAAAGATATTATTCATATAAATTGAACAACCATTATTCTCTGATTTAAATGAATAACCGTCTCGCATTAAACAAGATCCTGATATAATGTTCATGCTCAACGCTGGCACCAAATAACAATTATTTAGGTCTAATATTAATCCCGAAGGTAGATGTAGAGGTAGCGTGCCGACCGCGATCACATCGACTTTGGAACCGTTTCCCACGCGCATCGTCACCTCGTCCTTTGCTAGTGTTCGCTTATTCCGTAGTCCCTGTTTCGAGTTGCAAATATTAGCAACAGAACCAGTATCAAATACCCAGGTGCTACTGCGAGCTCTAGTAAGGTACACATCAATAACATGTATATCACATATACCTTTGCTCACTTTGCCATCCTTCTTATCCGCCAAATACTTGGGGCAGTTCCGCTTCCAGTGACCAGTCTGCTTGCAGTAGAAGCACTCAGTTTCAGGCTTAGGTCCAGACTTGGGTTTCTTCTCCTGAGCAGCAACTTGCTTGCTGTTCTTCTTGAAGTTTCCCTTCTTCTTCCCTTTGCCCTTTTTCTTGAAACTAGTGGTTTTGCTAACCATCAACACTTGATGTTCCTTCTTGATTTCTACCTCCGCAGCTTTCAGCATTGCGAAGAGCTCGGGAATAGTTTTGTTCATCCCTTGCATATTATAGTTCATCACGAAGCTCTTGTAGCTTGGTGGCAGTGATTGGAGAATTCTGTCAATGACGCAATCATCTGGAAGATTAACTCCCATCTGAATCAAGTGATTATTATACCCAGACATTTTGAGTATATGCTCACTGACAGAACTGTTCTCCTCCATCTTGCAGCTATAGAACTTATTGGAGACTTCATATCTCTCAATTCGGGCATTTGCTTGAAATATTAACTTCAACTCCTGGAACATCTCATATGCACCATGACGTTCAAAACGTCGTTGAAGTCCCGATTCTAAGCCGTAAAGCATGGCACACTGAACTATCGAGTAGTCATCAGCTTTGCTCTGCCAGACGTTCATAACATCTGGCGTTGCTCCAGCAGCAGGCCTGTCACCCAGCGGTGCTTCCAGGACGTAATTCTTCTGTGCAGCAATGAGGATAATCCTCAGGTTACGGACCCAGTCCGTGTAATTGCTACCATCATCTTTCAACTTTGCTTTCTCAAGGAACGCATTAAAATTCAACGGAACAACAGCACGAGCCATCTATCTACAAGCAACATAAACAAGCAAGATACTATCAGGTACTAAGTTCATGATAAGTTTAAGTTCAGTTAATCAAATTACTTAGGAACTCCCACTTAGATAGACATCCCTCTAATCTTCTAAGTGATCACGTGATCCAAATCAACTAAACCATAACCGATCATCACGTGAGATGGAGTAGTTTTCAATGGTGAACATCGTCATGTTGATCATATCTACTATATGATTCACGCTCGACCTTTCGGTCTCTGTGTTCCGAGGCCATATCTGCATATGCTAGGCTCGTCAAGTTTAACCTGAGTATTCTGCGTGTGCAAAACTGGCTTGCACCCGTTGTAGATGGACGTAGAGCTTATCACACCCGATCATCACGTGGTGTTTGGGCACGACAAACTTTAGCAACGGTGCATACTCAGGGAGAACACTTCTTGATAATTTAGTGAGAGATCATCTTATAATGCTACCGTCAATCAAAGCAAGATAAGATGCATAAAAGGATAAACATCACATGCAATCAATATAAGTGATATGATATGGCCATCATCATCTTGTGCTTGTGATCTCCATCTCCGAAGCACCGTCATGATCACCATCGTCACCGGCGCGACACCTTGATCTCCATCGTAGCATCGTTGTCGTCTCGCCAATCTTATGCTTCCACGACTATTACTACCGTTTAGTAATCTAGTAAAGCATTACATCGCGATTGCATTGCATACAATAAAGCGACAACCATATGGCTCCTGCCAGTTGCCGATAACTCGGTTACAAAACATGATCATCTCATACAATAAAATCAGCATCATGCCTTGACCATATCACATCACAACATACCCTGCAAAAAAAGTTAGACGTCCTCTACTTTGTTGTTGCAAGTTTTACGTGGCTGCTACGGGCTTAAGTAAGAACTCATCTCACCTACGCATCAAAACCACAACGATAGTTCGTCAAATAGACTCCGTTTTAACCTTCTCAAGGACCGGGCGTAGTCACACTTGGTTCAACTAAAGTTGGAGAGACAGTCTTCCGCAAGCCATCTATGTGCAAAGCACGTCGAGGGAACCGGTCTCGCGTAAGAGTACGCGTAAGGTTGGTCCGGATCGTCTCAACCAACAATACCGCCGAACCAAAGTATGACATGCTGGTAGGCAGTATGACTTGTATCGCCCACAACTCACTTGTGTTCTACTCGTGCATATAACATCAAACCATAAAAACCTGGCTCGGATGCCACTGTTGGGGAACGCAGTAATTTCGAAAATTTTCCTACGCACACGCAAGATCATGGTGATGCACAGCAACGAGAGGGGAGAGTGTTGTCTACGTACCAACGCAGACCGACTGCGGAAGCGATCACACAACGTAGAGGAAGTAGTCGTACGTCTTCTTCCCGATCCGACCGATCCAAGCACCGTTACTCCGGCACCTCCGAGTTCTTAGCACACGTTCAGCTCGATGACGATCCCCGGGCTCCGATCCAGCAAAGCTTCGGGGAGGAGTTCCGTCAGCACGACGGCGTGGTGACGATCTTGATGTACTACCGACGCAGGGCTTCGCCTAAGCACTACAACGATACGATCGAGGTGGAATTTGGTGGCAGGGGGCACCGCACACGGCTAAGGAGCGATCTCAAGGATCAAGTTGTGTGTCTATGGGGTGCCCCCTGCCCCCGTATATAAAGGACCAGGGGCAAGGGGTCGGCCGGCTAGGAGGGAGGCGCAGGGAGGAGTCCCACTCCTACCGGGAGTAGGACTCCTTCCCCCAAATCCTATTCCTAATAGGACTCTTCGGGAGAAAGAGAAGAGAGGGGGGCCGGCCCCTTCTCCTAGTCCTAATAGGACTAGGGAAGGGGGGTTCGGCCGGCTAGCCTGTGGGCTGCCCCTTCTCTCTTTTCCACTAAGGCCCAATAGGCCCATTTGCCTCCCGGGGGGGGGGGGGGGTCCGGTAACCCTCCCGGTAATCTGGTAAAATCCCGATTTCACCCAGAACACTTCCGGTGCCCAAACATAGGCTTCCAATATATCAATCTTTACGTCTCGACCATTTCGAGACTCCTCGTCATGTCCGTGATCTCATCCGGGACTCTGAACAACCTTCGGTACATCAAAATGCATAAACTCATAATAACTGTCATCGTAACGTTAAGCGTGCGGACCCTACGGTTCGAGAACAATGTAGACATGACCGAGACACGTCTCCGGTCAATAACCAATAGCGGGACCTGGATGCCCATATTGGCTCCTACATATTCTACGAAGATCTTTATCGGTCAGACCGCATAACAACATACGTTGTTCCCTTTTGTCATCGGTATGTTACTTGCCTGAGATTCGATCGTCGGTATCCAATACCTAGTTCAATCTCGTCACCGGCAAGTCTCTTTACTCGTTCCGTAATACATCATCTCACAACTAACATATTAGCTGCAGTGCTTGCAAGGCTTATGTGATGTGCATTACCGAGAGGGCCCAGAGATACCTCTCCGACAATCGGAGTGACAAACCCTAATCTCGAAATACGCCAACCCAACATCTACCATTGGAGACACCTGTAGTACTCCTTTATAATCACCCAGTTACGTTGTGACGTTTGGCAGTACCCAAAGTGTTTCTCCGGTAAACGGGAGTTGCATAATCTCATAGTTATAGGAACATGTATAAGTCATGAAGAAAGCAATAGCAGCATACTAAACGATCGGGTGCTAAGCTTATGGAATGGGTCATGTCAATCAGATCATTCTACTAATGATGTGACCTCGTTAATCAAATAACAACTCCTTGTTCATGGTTAGGAAACATAACCATCTTCGATTAACGAGCTAGTCAAGTAGAGGCATACTAGTGACACTCTGTTGGTCTATGTATTCACACATGTATTATGTTTCCGGTTAATACAATTCTAGCATGAATAATAAACATTTATCATGATATAAGGAAATAAATAATAACTTTATTATTGCCTCTAGGGCATATTTCCTTCAGGTGGTACACAGTACGAGTCCGGATGCAAGCAAGACTTGCAACCAAAAGAATCCAACGGACCAGGATATGTTTACATTTGTTTAAAAAAGTAAAAAAAGCAAAAAATAACAGTAATGGAAGATGAGGGAAAATGAAACGGGAAAAGAGAGTAAGAAAATAAGAAAAAGGAAAAAATAAAGCTACATCCAAAAGTATGTGTGTTCTTTCTAGAAGTTTCTGAATTTTCAGGCTCGATTAGCAATTTTCACATATTCCTGTATTTACAATATTTTTTATATTAAGGAAAATGTTGATCTATTTAAAATAAGTCTTCGCATACATTCGAAGTGATCACATAATTAATAATAATTGTTCCCCATTTCTTTACAAATGTACATGCAATTTTATAAGTGTTTCTTCCATTCATGTAACTAAAATGAATGTTCACCTATACTAAAAATATTTGTATAATTTTTGTAAATGTTCATAAAAATAAATATTCATTTATATACGTTTTGACCTGTGTTTGTGTAATTACAAGTTTAGATTAAACAAAAATGTGATCACATGTTTCTGGAAATTACTCATGCAACTGTTGAAAAAAGTGAATCGACATTTGAAAAAGTATGTAATGCATTAAAAATATTGTTTATGAAAACAATTTTCATGTATTTGAAAAAGTTTCGACATATATTTTGAAAAAATTCAACATCTATCAAAAATGCAATCATATATTAAAAAAATTGTCCATGTATTTGAAAAATATTTGAATTGCACATGATTAGTTTCTTCTTTGTATTAAAAAAATTCAGCACGATTTAAAAAAGCATCAACGTATAATGAAAAATGGCCATTAAAAGTCTGTATTTCAAAAGATGTAGAAAATATAAAAAAGTACATCTAAATTGAAGATAGGGAAAAATGAAAAGGGAAAAAGAGAGTACGAACACAAGAAAAAAATACCAAAATGAAAAACGAAAATGAACAAAAGAAAGGAAATATGTATATAAAGGGAAATGGAAAATAAGAAACTTATAAGAAACAAACACCCTGGAAAAAATGGAGTGCACATCATTCAAAAGAAAGAGCACATCAGAAAGAACACTTCAAGAAAAGAAAAACAGTTCGTGTAAACATGAGCTTTATGCCAGTCAATCAGGCTCAAAACATTTGGCGGTTGCACCGGTTCATTGGACTATTTTGGTTGCAGGGCCTGCTTGCATACGGACATGTATCGTGTAATGCCCACTGTGAGCATTAGGCTTGAATTGCTTAAAGCAATATTTTTGGCTAGGCTTCATGCGGTCCATTAATGCACATACTTGTTTTACTTATTATTCAATTTTCTAATAATATATTTTTATTGAATGAGCCTTTTTGGCCCCCAGGCTCCTTGGAGGCCAATTTTTTGAATAATTCAAAAATTGAACACTTAAGTTCTATAATTCAGAAAACAAATACACGTGTACTAATACATGTATACTAGCTATGTGTAAAATTTCATTATGCAGTATGCTTTGATGTAAAATGTATAAAAAACAAAATCCTTTACTTCTATAGTTAATATTACATGTGCTAGAAATACATGATTTTATTTTATTGTAGCTTGCATAAAAATATATTTTGCTATGAAACATCACACGCAAGTAGTCTACATCCATCAGTATGTGTGTATTCTTTTCCAGAAGTTTTGAAACCTGAAATTTGATTTCTAATTTAAAAAATTTCGGGCTCCTTGAACTTAGGCTCCATTAGCAATTTCCATGCATTATTTAATGATATAATATTTTAGTATTAAAGGAAATGATCATCTATTAAAAAGAAGTTTTCATATAGTTTTGAAATCATAATTTAATTACCATTGATTATTACTCCATGCAATTTGAAAAACCGCTTCTTCCATTTAAAAATAAAATATCTGTGTAACTAAAAACTGTTCACCAAGACAAAAAATGTTCATATAATCTTTAAAAATGTTCATAAAAATAAATATAGGTTGATATATTTGTGAAATTGTGTTCATACAATTACCAATTATGATTAAATAAAAATGGTGTTTATGGATTTCTAAATATTATTTATGCCAAACCCCAACTCCAAAAGTATGTGTGTATTTTTTTTCCTACAAGTTTCTGAATTTTCGGACTCCATTAGCAATTTCCACGTATTCTTTAATTTAATAATATTTTATATTAAAGAAAATGTTGATCTACTTAACATAAGTTTTTACATAGGTTTTCAGGTGATCACGTGATAACTGTTCCCCATATCTTTATAAATGACCATGCAATTTCAAAATGTTTCTTCCAGTTACACAAGCATTCATGTAACTAAAAAATATTCTTATAATATTTCAAAATGTTCATAAAAATAAATATATTTTCACATTTTTTAAACTGTGTTTGTATATTGGAAATGTTTAGATTATATAGAAAAGGAGATTACCCCTGTTTGGAAATTATTCACGCTACATGTAAAAAAGCGATTCGACACTTATGAAATTATTTAATGCGCTAAAAAATATTTAGAATTTTTTTTGTCATGTATTTGGAAAAAATTAATGTGCACTTAGAAAGTATTCAACATCTATTTGAAAAGAGTCATCGTGTATTAAAAAACATGTATTTGAAAAATATTTCAATTGCACGTGATATTTTTATTTGTGTATTAGAAAATATTCAACATGTATTTAAAAAAGCTTCAACGTATTAAGAAAAAAATGTCATAAAAATTGTTTAGTTGCTTACATTTGTTTTTAGAAGTAGAAAAGCCGAAAAGGAAATATAAATTTAAGATAGGGAAAAACTGTTGGGAAACGTAGCATGCAATTTTAAAAAAACTCCTACGCTCATGCAAGATCCATTTAGGAGATGCATAGCAACGAGAGGTGGAGAGTGTGCCCACGTACCCTCGTAGACCGAAAGCGGAAGCGTTTGACAACGTGGTTGATGTAGTCGAACTTCTTCTTGTTCTGACCGATCAAGCACCGAACGTACGACACTTCCGAGTTCTGCACACATTCAGCTCGATAACGTCCCTCGAACTCTTGATCCAGCAAAGTGTCGAGGGAGAGTTCCGTCAGCACGATGGCGTGGTGACGGTGATGGTGAAGTTATCCGCGTGGGGCTTTGCCTAAGCACTACGTGAATATGACCGGAGACGTAAACTGTGGAGGGGGGACGCTGAAGGAAATATGCCCTAGAGGCAATAATAAAGTTATTATTTATTTCCTTATATCATGATAAATGTTTATTATTCATGCTAGAATTGTATTAACCGGAAACATAATACATGTGTGAATACATAGACAAACAGAGTGTCACTAGTATGCCTCTACTTGACTAGCTCGTTAATCAAAGATGGTTATGTTTCCTAACCATGAACAAAGAGTTGTTATTTGATTAATGAGGTCACATCATTAGTTGAATGATCTGATTAACATGACCCATTCCATTAGCTTAGCACCCGATCGTTTAGTATGTTGCTATTGCTTTCTTCATGACTTATACATGTTCCTATAACTATGAGATTATGCAACTCCCGTTTACCGGAGGAACACTTTGGGTACTACCAAACGTCACAACGTAACTGGGTGATTATAAAGGAGTACTACAGGTGTCTCCAATGGTAGATGTTGGGTTGGCGTATTTCGAGATTAGGGTTTTGTCACTCCGATTGTCGGAGAGGTATCTCTGGGCCCTCTCGGTAATACACATCACATAAGCCTTGCAAGCATTATAACTAAGATGTTAGTTGTGAGATGATGTATTACGGAACGAGTAAAGAGACTTGCCAGTAACGAGATTGAACTAGGTATTGGATACCGACGATCGAATCTCGGGCAAGTAACATACCGATGACAAAGGGAACAACATATGTTGTTATGCGGTCTGACCGATAAAGATCTTCGTGGAATATGTAGGAGCCAATATGGGCATCCAGGTCCCGCTATTGGTTATTTACCGGAGACGTGTCTCGGTCATGTCTACATTGTTCTCGAACCGTAGGGTCCGCACGCTTAACGTTACGATGACAGTTATTATGAGTTTATGCATTTTGATGTACCGAAGGTTGTTCGGAGTCCCAGATGTGATCACGGACATGACGAGGAGTCTCGAAATGGTCGAGACGTAAAGATTGATATATTGGAAGACTATGTTTGGACATCGGAAGTGTTCCGGGTAAAATCGGGATTTTACCGGATTACCGAGAGGGTTACCGGAACCCCCCGGGAACCATATGGGCCTTCATGGGCCTTAGTGGAAAAGAGAAAAGGGGCAGCCCATAGCAGGCCGCGCGCCCCCCCTTCCCCAAGTCCTATTAGGACTAGGAGAAGGGGCCGGCCCCCCTCTCTCTCCTTTCCCCCTTGGGAATCTTAGTTGGAATAGGATTGGGGGGGGGGGGAGTCCTACTCCCGGTAGGAGTAGGACTCCTCCCGCGCCCTCTCCTTGGCTGGTGCACCCCTCCCCCTTGGATCCTTTATATACGGGGGCAGGGGCACCTCTAGACACACAATTGATCATTGTTGATCGTTCCTTAGCCGTGTGCGGTGCCCCCTACCACCAAATTCCACCTCGATCATACCGTTGTAGTGCTTAGGCGAAGCCCTGCGTCGGTAGTACATCAAGATCGTCACCACGCCTTCGTGCTGACGGAACTCTTCCTCGATGCTTTGCTGGATCGGAGCCCGAGGATCGTCATCGAGCTAAACGTGTGCTAAGAACTCGGAGGTGCCGGAGTAACGGTGCTTGGATCGGTCGGATCGGGAAGACGTACGACTACTTCCTCTATGTTGTGTGATCGCTTCCGCAGTCGGTCTGCGTTGGTACGTAGACAACACTCTCCCCTCTTGTTGCTATGCATCACCATGATCTTGCGTGTGCGTAGGAAAATTTTGAAATTACTACGTTCCCCAACAGACGCCGCACACGGCTAACAATTGCTGGTCTGTGTTCTAGCGGTGCCCCCCCACTATATATAACACTATTCTGATCCTGCGATCAGAATAGTTATTTGGATCACATCGCGCCTATAAGGAGCGGCGAAGACCTTCCCGAACTCGCGAAGTTGTGGCGATATGTAGGATCGAAAGTATGTCTAGAGGGGGGGTGATTAGACTACTTGACCAAATAAAAACTTAACCTTTTCCCAATTTTAGTTCTTGGCAGGTTTTAGCTATCTTAGGACAAGTCAAGCAATCATCACACAATTCAAGCAATCATGCAAAGAGTATATTGGCAGCGGAAAGCAAAGCATGCAACTTGCAAGAATATAAAGGGAAGGGTTTTTGAGGATTCAAACGCAATTGGAGACACGGATGTTTTTCCCTGTGGTTCGGATAGGTGGTGCTATCCTACATCCACGTTGATGGAGACTTCAACCCACGAAGGGTAACGGTTGCGCGAGTCCACGGAGGGCTCCACCCACGAAGGGTCCACGAAGAAGCAACCTTGTCTATCCCACCATGGCCATCGCCCACGAAGGACTTGCCTCACTAGCGGTAGATCTTCACGAAGTAGGCGATCTCCTTGCCCTTACAAACTCCTTGGTTCAACTCCACAATCTTGTCGGAGGCTCCCAAGTGACACCTAGCCAATCTAGGAGACACCACTCTCCAAGAAGTAACAAATGGTGTGTTGATGATGAACTCCTTGCTCTTGTGCTTCAAATGATAGTCTCCCCAACACTCAACTCTCTCTCATAGGATTTGGATCTGATGGAAAGAAGATTTGAGTGGAAAGCAACTTGGGGAAGGCTAGAGATCAAGATTCATATGGTAGGAATGGAATATCTTGGCCTCAACACATGAGTATGTGGTTCTCTCTCAGAACATATGAGTTGGAATGGTGTATGCGTTTTGATGGCTCTCTCCACGAGTGAAGAGGAGGTGGAGGGGTATTTATAGCCTCCACACAAAATCCAACCGTTACACACAATTTACCAATCTCGGTGGGACCGAATCAGAAAACTCGGTCGGACCGAAATAGTAAACCTAGTGACCGTTAGGAATTTCGGTGGGACTGACATGCAACTCGGTAGGACCGATTCGGTTAGGGTTTGGGCATAACGTAATCTTGGTGAGACCGATTGCACAAACTCGGTGAGACCGAGTTTGGCAATAAGCTAACCAGAGAGTTGGTCAGGCAAACTCGGTGGGACCGACTCGCTCTTTCGGTGAGACCGAAAAGTTACAAGAAGGAAACATAGAGTTTACATTGCAATCTCGGTGGGACCGATTCGCTCTTTCGGTGAGACCGAAAAGTTACGAAAGGGAGACAGAGAGTTTGCAATCCCATCTCGGTGAGACCGAGATCCTTATCGGTAGGACCGAATTGCTAGGGTTTGGCAGTGGCAAATGACAAGTGAAACTCGGTGGCGCCGGATTGAAAGAATCGGTATGACCGAGTTTGGCTTAGGGTTTAGGTCATTTGTGGATATGGGAAAGTAGCTGAGGATTTTGGAGCATATCATTAAGCACATAAAGCAAGAGGCTCATTAAGCAACACCTCATCCCTCCTTGATAGTATTGGCTTTTCCTAAAGACTCAATGTGATCTTGGATCACTAAAATATAAAATGAAGAGTCTTGAACTTTTGAGCTTGAGCCAATTCTTTGTCCTTAGCATTTTGAGGGTTCCACTTTCACATCCATGCCATGCCAATCATTCAGCTTTCCTGAAATAATCATCTTGAAATAGCATTAGCTCAATGAGCTATATGTTGTTATGAATTACCAAAACCACCTAGGGATAGTTGCACTTTCAATCTCCCCCTTTTTGGTAATTGATGACAACATATAGATCAAAGCTTCGACAAATGATAATAAGCATGAAATATATCATCGCTTGGAGAAGTATGTGACAAATAAGAGCTCCCCCTAAATTTGTGCATATTTAAAATTTGCTTTGGACTGCAAATGCACAAGGAGTTAGAGTCATGGGTTACTCTTCCATGTCACATACATCTTGGTGGAGCGCTCAAAAATGATAAGATTGAAATACATGCACTCATCACCAAGAATAGTGAGTGATCACATAAGATAGATAGAATGATAATATTAAGCAAACATTAAGTGTAGCTTATGATCAAACACATGATCATCGATGTCTCACAGGCATAAAGACGTAGTATCTCACACACAAGCAAATAAAGTTCGAAAAACCACCAAATAAAACAAGAGAGAATAAAAGCAACACTCTCTCTCGAAGCCTATGATCTATACATTTTCTCCCCCTTTGGCAACAAGTTACCAAAAAGTTCATGGAAAATGCATAGTGCTAAGTCGACGCTTAGGCTTGATCTTCAGGTGGTGGTGGAGTCCGGAGCACTCCAAGGACGAAGCCTTCGGTAGACGTGGTCGGAGTTGAGGCTGAAGTGGATGCTGGAGCTGGTGGAACTGAGGCTATGGCTGGCGCAGACGTGGTAGCTCTGGTGTCAGCAACTGGCATTGTAGACGACCTCGGACCTCGTGGCACCCTGGCAAAAGCATCAGTCGTAGTCCTGCCTCTCCTCTCATTCATGTCATCCTAGAGCTGCTCCACGGCAGTCTGTATCTCTGTCACCTTGATGTCCAAATCATAGAACCTCTGTTCCATGATCCTCTCTAAGCTTGCCTGGTTCTGAGTTAGGGTGGCTAGTCCTTGCTCAATCCGCAGGGTGGACGCAATCAGGTAACCAAGCTGCTCTTGTTTGGTTTTCAGAAAATATTCAGATGCCTCCTCTTGAGTAGGCATCCTGGCAGCTTTCTCCTTCTTCGCCTTCTCCTTCTTGGCTTGTGCTTGGGCAGATGATGGCTCATTCTCAGTCATGACCACTTGGTTATCTTCAAAGTCCGGACGGATAGGCAGGTGTTCCTTGTCCAAGAGGTATATGCCCGTGCCCATCTTGGAGTTGATGAGCTCCTGAATCTGTGGGGCATACCCACAACTCCTCTTCTGATCTGCTGCAGTCCTTTTGATTGTTTCCACTATGAGACTCATGACTTTGAATTTTTGAGGCACGTCAAAGACATGAAGCAAATTGATCGCGTGACCTCTGATCATCTTGTGATCTCCAGACTTGGGTAATAGGGTGTGCCTCAGTATCCAATTGATAATGGGCAGTCCTGACAGAAGATAGTGCACTGAGCCAAATTTGAAAGTGTCAAGTGCTTCATTCAGAATCTCCTTGTACATGTTGGACATTCAGTTGTGGTCCATCTTTTTCTTGGCATAAATGTCCAAGTCATCTGCTTGCTCCTCTGGGGCATGAATTAGCTGAGCCCATTCAGCAACTGTGGACTGGTACCTCGTACCTTCTGACATCCAAGTGATCCTAACATCTGGGTAGAAGTGTGCTGTGGAGTAGAATTGCATGATTAGCTCCTCGTTCCACTTTGTGAGCTTTTGCCCAACAAAGTCTGCAACTCCATACGCACTAAAGCTATCATACACTCCAGGATAGTGTTCCTCATTTTCCTTCATGTAGGTCCAGTCGACCCATCTCATGTCACATACTATTGGCTTCTTGTCAAGCAAAACTGTCTCATAGAAATCCTGCTGCTCCTTGGTGTGAAACCTGTAGTCAACTGCAGTCCTTCTCCTAGAAGCATACGGATCTGCTTCTCTCCACTTCCTCAGCCCTGAATCTCTCCTGAGCTTCATATCCTCAGCCACAGGATGAGCATCGTTGTGGTCTGGGATCTTGGGCTTGAGCTTTCTAAGGACATTCTCTTCCTCTTCCTCTGCAGCTTCAGGCACTGGGGCCTTGTTCTTTTCAGTGGCTGGAATGCTTCTTGTGTTTCTCTTTGGTGCACTCTTTGGCTTAGATGCAGCCTTGGGTGCTTCCTTGGGCTTGGATGCAGTTGCCCCTGACCTTATGGCATCTCCCATAAGTTTGGGTGCCTTGGGTGCTGGTGCAGCAACCTCTTCTTCTTCCTCCTCATCTTCCATGATGGAGGCCTTGCCAAGCACTCTGGCTACAGTCTTCTTGACCCTTTCCTTCCTCTTTTTGCCCTCAGCAACAACTGGCTCTGTGGGTGCAGGCTTCACAGTTGAAGCTCTAACCTTAGACATGGGTTGCCTGCCTACTGGCCTTTTGATTTTCAGCCCTGGCTTTGTGGCTTGAGCTGGCTCAACTCTCCTTGATGTGGCCTCTTCCTCTGCCACATATTCTTCATCTTCAGAATCAGATGTTCTCTTCTTCCTTTGTCTAGTGGCAGCTTTAGGCAGATTGCTGGGGGTGCTCCTGCTGCCATCATCTGAAGAGCTGGAGGGACTAGTGCCCTCACTCATCACCACTGGCTGCTCTGAGAGGTTCTGGCTGTCACTTTGGTCTGACATGATGCAAACTCTGACTGCTGACCCCTAGTGAATAGATTATAGATGAGATAGAGTGGATGAGCATCACAAAGTGCAGAGATTTTGCAAAAGAGTAATTCAAAAACTTAGTTTTAGTTTCCCACTGAAATCATCTCGGATCTACCGATTTTCAAACTCGGTGACACCGAAGCAGTTTTGGCACCAGAACTAGTGAACTCGGTCAGACCGAGTCACAGTTCGGTGGCACCGAGACTGCTAGGGTTTCACAGAGTTCCAAAATTGGTCACACCGATAAGTAATTCTCGGTCAGACCGAGTTTTACTTGTGCAATGGCATAAGCCAAATCGGTGGGACCGAGTTTTTCAACTCGGTGGGTCCGAGATGGTTTCGGCGGAAACCTAACCCTAAAATTTTCGAATTAAACCTAATCTACGAGTTCATTGACTGGATAGGAGTTTATCAAACGTGGCAAGAATCATGATGATCACAATGTGCTAGGAATCGGATTGCGGAATAGCACAAAGATCGAGTCCATACCCTAGTTCGGCGGAGACTCGCTACGGCGGCAACGGCGGGGCAGAATTCCCGTTGACGGCGACGGAGACCAGCGACTGGAGGCGGCTGGCGGCGAGGAGGACGATCCGGAGACCCAGGAGGCAGAGCGAGCTATGCGTGGGCGAAGAGGTTTCGGAGAAATTTCCAAAATTTTGCCCGTCACAATATATAGCCCGACCCTGTCGGTGTGACCGAGTGGAACAACTCGGTGGCACCGAGGTGCAAAACTGTATACAGTTATTGCAACTCGGTGTGACCGAGTGGTTCAAATCGGTTGCACCGAGATCGAAAACCTAGATCAACTTAATGATCTCGGTAGGACCGAAAGTATGGTATCGGTCAGACTGATAATCACAAAGAGGTTTTGGAAGTTTAAGTCTATGACGAATCGGGGACTCCGAGCGCTCCTCACACAGAGTGGTTCGAATCTGACTTGATCAAATTTTGTGATGCAGCATGAATAGAGTTTGAGACGAGAAAAGCATAGATAGCTAGAGGAGGTTCTTAGGCATTCTTGTCCATCCACTTGGCAAAAGAAGATAAAGCCAAACAATCAAAACAACAAGTGGATGTCCTCGAATGAGTAAAATATGCAACCAACATGCTCACACAATAAGATGGCAAATGAAATATGTGGCAAAGCATGCACAACCAATTCTAGCATCTATCAAGCAATTTGCGATGACTAGGTCATCTATATATGAGTATATTGACTTAGGAGTCAAGTGAGAACACTTGATCGTAGGTCATACTCATCGTTTAAGCTCAAGTGGGGTTACCACTTTTACATAAAGCATTGTTGTATTCACATCGTTAGAGTTGCTTTAGCTCAAGTTTTAGAGTAAAGCTCCCCCTAGATATGATATCCCCCCTAAGAGGGATGAACTAACCTTGGGTTTTGTCGATGATGACTTCATGTAGATGTTGAAGATGTGGATGCTCAATGTTGATGTAGATCACTTGGAGCTATCCATTTGAGTGAATTGCACTTTCAATACCTACATGGGTTAGTCCCACAAGGAACAAACAAGGATATCCATAGACATAGAGTGATGCATACACAAGATGATGTCCATGAAAACTTTAGGTTACCTTGTCCCTTGTCTTACCAACAAGAGGGTTTGTGACTCCTTGAACTAGTGCATGATGTGGAAGTTGATTGCACTTGTTCTTGCCAAAATGATGAGAGTGAAATATGTTGGCGGAGTCACCCTCAAGAACTCTCTAGTTCTTCTTCTTTTGGATCCACACCATCTTGATGGGAATCCTTGGAGTTGTAGTCGTACTTGATGAAGTGGAACTTGGCGTGGTCTTGGGAATCCACTTGACTAAGGTCTTAGGAGCTTCTTCAAATGCATCAATCTCCTCTTGAAGCTTGTCCTTGCCTTTTTGCTTGTAGTCTTGTGGTGGAAGATCATCTTGAGCTTGTGTCGCCTTGAAAGAAGTGTCATACTTCTCTTGTTGAGGAACAAACTTTGTCTTGGGGTATTGATCTTCTTCCCACTCAACTCCATTGGCATTGAACTTTCTTTCAAAACCAACACCTTGATTCTTCCGGTGCATTCCTTGCTTGCGCACAATTTCCTCGAATTGCTTACTCCCGGCAAGGCTTTTGTACACTCCTTTCTCTATAATCCCCTTCAATAAGATATTTTCTTTCTCAAGTGTAACTTGGCTAAGAGAATCATTAGTGGAATCAAGAGAACTACTAGAAGCAACAATATTGGATTTAGCATGATCATTGTTACTACTAGAGGAAGAATCTTTCTTGTTCTTGTTACTAGACTTGACTTGAGGCATGTAAGTGGATAATAGTAAACGCTTGGCAATGTAAGAAGAACTTTTCTTGCGGAGATCATCATTGATTGCTTTTAAGAACTCATGCTCTTTCTCAAGATTGAGCTTTTCAAAGCGTAATTTCTCATGAGCTCTTAAAAGTTCTCGATGATCTTCGAAGATAGTTTCATGAGCTAACTTAAGAGTGTTTAGTTCTTTAGTTAGAGCCTCAATCTTCTCCTTATCATTGTCATTCATTTTATCTTGATTAGCATGATTAATTGATGTTTCATCATAGTACTCATCACTAGAGTTGTCAACAAGCAAGTCATCATCACCTAACAAGTCATCTTCATCACTATTAAAATCAACATACTCGGGGTGTGTTACCTTAGGACCTTTGGCCATGAAGCATCTTCCAATTCCTTCATTTGGTGAGTCAAATATGTCGTAGGAGTTGGTTGACACAAGTGCTAGACCGGCAACACCTTCATCTTGAGTATCTTCGGAGTCGGAGTGATAACTTCTCTCGGAGTGGCTGTCGGAGTCGGAGCCGGATACCCATTCACCAACATGAGCTTGATGTCTTCGTTTTGTGTAGCTCCTTGATGATTTTTCCTTCCTTTCCGAATCCTTGCTTCTCCGTGAGTATCTCCGTTCATAATGATCATCTCTACTCCTTCTCTCTCTTGGTGGTGATTCTTTGCTTCTTCTTTTTGGAGAATCTTCTCTTCTCTTGTAGGGAGCCGTACACTCATTGGAATAGTGTCCGGGTCTTCCACAATTATAGCAATTTCGCTCTCGACTAGAAGATCTTTTGTCATTGTAGGACCTTGACTTGAAGCTTCTATCTTTGCTTCTACTCTTGTAGAACTTGTTGAAGTTCTTCACCATTAAGCTCAATTCTTCATTGAAGTTTTGTTTCTCACTTGATGATGTGGGGACTTCACATGAGGCTTTGTAGGCACCACTTGATTTGTTGTGAAGTTCCTCTTTATCCTTGAGTGACATCTCATGAGCAACAATCCTTCCAATCACTTCCGTTGGTTTCAGATCTTTGTAATTGGGCATCATTTGAATCAATGTGCACACGGTATCATATTTCCCATCCAAGGCTCTTAGGATCTTCTTGATGATGAATCTATCGGTCATCTCTTCACTTCCTAAGCCGGCAATCTCATTTGTGATGAGAGCAAGCCTAGAGTACATTTCGGCGACACCTTCACCATCCTTCATCTTGAACTTGTCAAGTTGACTTTGGAGCACATCCAACTTGGATTCCTTGACGGAGTCGGTGTTGGAAATATGCCCTAGAGGCAATAATAAATTGATTATTATTATATTTCCTTGTTCATGATAATCGTTTATTATCCATGCTAGAATTGTATTGATAGGAAACTCAGATACATGTGTGGATACATAGACAACACCATGTCCCTAGTAAGCCTCTAGTTGACTAGCTCGTTGATCAATAGATGGTTACGGTTTCCTGACCATGGACATTGGATGTCGTTGATAACGGGATCACATCATTAGGAGAATGATGTGATGGACAAGACCCAATCCTAAGCATAGCACTAGATCGTGTAGTTCGTATGCTAAAGCTTTTCTAATGTCAAGTATCATTTCCTTAGACCATGAGATTGTGCAACTCCCGGATACCGTAGGAGTGCTTTGGGTGTGCCAAATGTCACAACGTAACTGGGTGGCTATAAAGGTACACTACGGGTATCTCCGAAAGTGTCTGTTGGGTTGGCACGAATCGAGAGTGGGATTTGTCACTCCGTGTGACGGAGAGGTATCTCTGGGCCCACTCGGTAGGACATCATCATAATGTGCACAATGTGATCAAGGAGTTGATCATGGGATGATGTGTTACGGAACGAGTAAAGAGACTTGCCGGTAACGAGATTGAACAAGGTATCGGGATACTGACGATCGAATCTCGGGCAAGTATCGTACCGATGGACAAAGGGAATTGTATACGGGATTGATTAAGTCCTTGACATCGTGGTTCATCCGATGAGATCATCGTGGAACATGTGGGAGCCAACATGGGTATCCAGATCCCGCTGTTGGTTATTGACCGGAGAACGTCTCGGTCATGTCTGCATGTCTCCCGAACCCATAGGGTCTACACACTTAAGGTTCGATAACGCTAGGGTTATAAAGGAAGTTTGTATGTGGTTACCGAATGTTGTTCGGAGTCCCGGATGAGATCCTGGACGTCACGAGGAGTTCCGGAATGGTCCGGAGGTAAAGATTTATATATAGGAAGTCCTATTTCGGCCATCGGGACAAGTTTCGGGGTCATCGGTATTGTACCGGGACCACCGGAAGGGTCCTGGGGGTCCACCGGGTGGGGCCACCTGCCCCGGGGGGGCACATGGGCTGTAGGGGTGTGCACCTTGGCCTATATGGGCCAAGGGCACCAGCCCCAAGAGCCCCATGCGCCAAAGGATAAGGAAAGGAAGAGTCCTAAAGGGGGAAGGCACCTCCGAGGTGCCTTGGGGAGGAGGGACTCCTCCTAGCCGCACCCTTCCTTGGAGGAAGGGCCAAGGCTGCACCTCCCCCCCTCTCCCTTGCCCCTATATATATGTGTGGGGGTGGGAGGGCAGCCATACCTTTGCCTTTGGTGTAGCCCTCCCCCTCTCCCAAGTCCTTCTCCTCTCCCGTGGTGCTTGGCGAAGCCCTGCAGGATTGCCACACTCCTCCACCACCACCACGCCGTTGTGTTGCTGCTGGATGGAGTCTTCCTCAACATCTCCCTCTCTCCTTGCTGGATCAAGGCATGGGAGACGTCACCGGGCTGTACGTGTGTTGAACGCGGAGGTGCCGTCCGTTCGGCACTTGGTCATCGGTGATTTGGATCACGACGAGCACGACTCCATCAACCCCGTTCACTTGAACGCTTCCCCTTAGCGATCTACAAGGGTATGTAGATGCACTCTCCTTCCCCTCGTTGCTGGTCTCTCCATAGATAGATCTTGGTGACACGTAGGAAATTTTTTGAATTTCTGCTACGTTCCCCAACAGTGGCATGATGAGCTAGGTCTATTGCGTAGATTCTATGCACGAGTAGAACACAAAGTAGTTGTGGGCGTTGATTTTGTTCAATATGCTTGCCGTTACTAGTCTTATCTTGATTCGGCGGCATCGTGGGATGAAGCGGCCCGGACCAACCTTACACGTACGCTTACGTGAGACCGGTTCCACCGACTAACATGCACTAGTTGCATAAGGTGGCTGGCGGGTGTCTGTCTCTCCCACTTTAGTCGGATCAGATTCGATGAACAGGGTCCTTATGAAGGGTAAATAGAAATTGGCATATCACATTGTGGTCTTTGCGTAGGTAAGAAACGTTCTTGCTAGAAACCCATAGCAGCCACGTAAAACATGCAAACAACAATTAGAGGACGTCTAACTTGTTTTTGCAGGGTATGCTATGTGATGTGATATGGCCAAAGGATGTGATGAATGATATATGTGATGTATGAGATTGATCATGTTCTTGTAATAGGAATCACGACTTGCATGTCGATGAGTATGACAACCGGCAGGAGCCATAGGAGTTGTCTTAATTTATTTATGACCTGCGTGTCAACATAAACGTAATGTAATTACTTTACTTTATTGCTAACCGTTAGCTGTAGTAGTAGAAGTAATAGTTGACGAGACAACTTCAAGAAGACACGATGATGGAGATCATGATGATGGAGATCATGGTGTCATGCCGGTGACAAGATGATCATGGAGCCCCAAGATGGAGATCAAAGGAGCTATATGATATTGGCCATATCATGTCACTATTATTTGATTGCATGTGATGTTTATCATGTTTATACATCTTATTTGCTTAGAACGACGGTAGTAAATAAGATGATCCCTCATTAAAATTTCAAGAAAGTGTTCCCCCTAACTGTGCACCGTTGCGACAGTTCGTTGTTTCGAAGCACCATGTGATGATCGGGTGTGATAGATTCTAACGTTCACATACAACGGGTGTAAGACAAATTTAGACACGCGAAACACTTAGGTTGACTTGACGAGCCTAGCACGTGTACAGACATGGCCTCGGAACACAGAAGACCGAAAGGTCGAGCATGAGTCGTATGGTAGATACGATCAGCATGAAGATGTTCACCGACGTTGACTAGTCTGTCTCACGTGATGATCGGACACGGCCTAGTTGACTCGGATCATGTAATCACTTAGATGACTGGAGGGATGTCTATCTGAGTGGGAGTTCATAAGATGAACTTAATTATCCTGAACATAGTCAAAAGGATTTTGCAAATTATGTCGTAGCTCGCGCTTTAGTTCTACTGTTTAGATATGTTCCTAGAGAAAAATTAATTGAAAGTTGATAGTAGCAATAATGCGGACTAGGTCCGTAAACTGAGGATTGTCCTCATTGCTTCTTAGAAGGCTTATGTCCTTAATGCACCGCTCAGTGTGCTGAACCTCGAACGTTGTCTGTGGATGTTGCGAACATCTGACATACACGTTTTGATAACTACATGATAGTTCAGTTAAACGGTTTAGAGTTGAGGCACCGAAGACGTCTTGAAATGTCGCGGAACATATGAGATGTTTCGAGGGCTGAAATTGGGATTTCAGGCTTGTGCCCACGTCAAGAGGTATAAGACCTCCGACGATTTTCTTAACCTGCAAACTAAGGGAGAAAAGCTCAATTGTTGAGCTTGTGCTCAGATTGTCTGAGTGCAACAATCATTTGAATCGAGTTGATCTGCCAGATGAGACAGTGATGGTTCTCCAAAGTCATTACCACCAAGCTGCTAGAGCTTCGTGATGAACTATAATATATCAGGGACATATATGATGATCCTTGAGAGATTTGCGATGTTTGACACCACAAAAGTAGAAATCAAGAAGGAGCATCAATTGTTGATGGTTGGTAAAACCACTAGTTTCAAGAAGGGCAAGGGCAAGGGATACTTCATGAAATGGCAAATCAGCTGCTGCTCTAGTGAAGAAACCCAAGGTTAAACCCAAACCCAAGACTAAGTGCTTCTGTAATAAGGGGAACAGCCACTGGAGCAGAATTACCCTAGATACTTGGTAGATGAGCAGGCTGGCAAGGTCGATAGAAGTATATTGGATATACATTATGTTGATGTGTACTTTACTAGTACTCCTAGTAGCACCAGGGTATTAGATACCGGTTCGGTTGCTAAGTGTTAGTAACTCGAAATAAAAGCTACAGAATAAACGGAAACTAGCTAAAGGTGAGCTCACGATATGTGTTGGAAGTGTTTCCAATGTTGATATGATCAAGCATTGCACGCTCCCTCTACCATAGAGATTGGTGTTAAACCTAAATAATTGTTATTTGGTGTTTGCGTTGAGCATAGACATGATTGGATTATGACTATCGCAATACGGTTATTCATTTAAGGAGAATAATGGTTACTCTGTTTATTTGAATAATACCTTCAATGGTCTTGCACCTAAAATGAAAGGTTCATTGAATCTCGATCGTAGTGATACACATGTTCATGCCAAAAGATATAGGATAGTAATGATAGTACCACCTACTTGTGGCACTGCCACTTAAGTCATATCAGTATAAAACGCATGAAGAAGCTCCATGTTGATGGATCTTTGGACTCACTCATTTTTGAAAAGTTTGAGACATGTGAACCATGTCTATTGGTGTATATGCATGAAGAAACTCCATGCAAATGGACCATTTGGACTCACTTGATTTTGAATCACTTGAGACATGCAAATCATACCACATGGGCAAGATGACTAAAAGCCTCGGTTTCAGTAAAATGGAACTAGGAAGCAACTTGTTGGAAGTAATACATTTTGATGTGTGCAGTCCAATGAGTGCTGAGGCGTGTAGTGGATATCATTATGTTCTTACTTCACAGATGATTTGAGTAGATGTTGAGTATATTTACTTGATGAATCACGAGTCTGAATTATTGAAAGGTTCAAGTAATTTTAGGGTGAAGTTGAAAGATCGTCGTGACAAGAGGATAAAAGATCTATGATATGACCATAGTGATGAATATCTGAATTACGAGTTTGGCACAGAATTAAGACATTGTGGAAATTGTTTCACAACTGATACAGC
This sequence comes from Triticum monococcum, assembly GCA_034509565.1. Taxonomy (NCBI): domain Eukaryota; kingdom Viridiplantae; phylum Streptophyta; class Magnoliopsida; order Poales; family Poaceae; genus Triticum; species Triticum monococcum. The sequence continues at coordinate 4,700,826 of CM067847.1, read as the reverse complement.
CTGGAACACCATAGTGTGATGGTGTGTCCGAACATCATAACTGCACCCTATTGGATATGAGGCATACCATGATGTCTCTTATCGAATTACCACGATAGTTTATGGGTTAGGCATTAGAGACAACCACATTCACTTTAAATCAGGCACCACGTAATTCCGATGAGATGACACCGTATGAACTATGGTTTAGAGAAACCTAAGCTGTCATTTCTTAAAAGTTTGGGGCTGCGACGCTTATGTGAAAAGTTTCAGGCCGATAAGCTCGAACCCAAAGCGGATAAATACATCTTCATAGGACACCCAAAACAGTTGGGTATACCTCCTGTCTCAGATTCGAAAGCAATAAATGATTGTTTCTAGAATCAGGTCCTTTCTCGAGGAAAAGTTTCTCTCGAAAGAATTGAGTGGGAGGATGGTGGAGACTTGACGAGGTTATTGAACCGTCTCTTCAACTAGTGTATAGCAGGGCACAAAGAGTTGTTCCTGTGGCACCTACACCAATTGAAGTGCGAGCTTATGATATTGATCATGATACTTCAGATCAAGTCACTACCAAACCTCGTGGGAAGACAAGGATGCGTACTACTTCAGAGTGGTACGTAATCCTGTCTTGGAAGTCATGTTGCTAGACAACAATGAACCTACGAGCTATGTAGAAGCGGTGGTGGGCCCGGATTCCGATAAATGGCTCGAGGCCATAAAATCCGAGAGAGGATCCATGTATGAAAACAAAGTGTAGACTTTGGTAGAACGGCCCGATGGTCGTAAGGCTGTTGAGTACAAATGGATTTTAAAAGGAAGACAAACAATGATGGTAAGTGTCACCATTGAGAAAGTTCGACTTGTCGTTAAGATGTTTCCCGACAAGTTCAAGGAGTTGACTACAATGAGACTCACTCGTAGCGATGCTAAGAGTCTGTTGGAATTATATTAGCGATTACTGCATTATTTATGAAATCTTGCAGATAGGATGTCAAAACATTGTTTCCTCGATGATTTTCTTGAGGAAAGGTTGTATGTGATACAACCGGAAGGTTTTGTCAATCCTGAAAAATGCTAATAGGTATGCAAAGCTCCAGCAATCCTTCTAAGGACTGGAGTAAGCATCTCGGAGTTGGAATGTATGCTTTGATGAGATGATCAAAGATTTTGGTGTATACAAAGTTTATGAGAAACTTGTATTTCCAAAGAAGTGAGTGGGAGCACTATAGAATTTCTGATAAGTATATGTTGTTGACATATTGTTGATCAGAAATGACGTAGAATTTCTAGAAAGCATATAGGGTTATTTGAAAAGTGTTTTTCAATGGAAAACCTGGATTAAGCTACTTGAGCATTGAGCATCAAGATCTATAAGGATAGATCAAAACGCTTAATGGTACTTTCAAATGAGCACATACCTTGACATGATCTTGAAGGTGTTCAAGATGGACCAGTCAAAGAAGGAGTTCTTGCTTGAGTTGTAAGGTACGAAGTTAAGACTTAAAGCTCGACCACGGCAGAACAGAGAGAAAGGACGAAGGTCGTCCCCTATGCTTAAGACATAGGCTCTACAGTATGCTATGCTGTGTACCGCACCTGAAGTGTGCCTTGCCATGAGTCAGTCAAGGGGTACAAGAGTGATCCAAGAATGGATCACAGGACAGCAGTCAAAGTTATCCTTAGTAACTAGTGGACTAAGGAATTTTCTCGATTATGGAGGTGGTAAAAGAGTTCGTCGTAAAGGGTTACGTCGATGCAAGCTTAACACCTATCCGGATAGCTCTGAGTAGAGATACCGGATACGTATAATGGAGCAACAATTTAGAATAGCTCCAAGTAGAACAGTTATTTGGAATAGCTCCAAATAGAACGTGGTAGCTACATCTAGGAGATGACATAGAGATTTGTAAAGCACACACGGATCAGAAAGGTTCAGACCCGTTGACTAAAACCTCTCTCACAAGTAACATGATCAAACCGAGAACTCATTGAGTGTTAATCACATAGTAATGTGAACTAGATTATTGACTCTAGTAAACTCTTTGGGTGTTAGTCACATGGGGATGTGACCTTGAGTGTTAATCACATATCGATGTGAACTAGATTATTGACTCTAGTGCAAGTGGGAGACTGTTGGAAATATGCCCTAGAGGCAATAATAAATTGATTATTATTATATTTCCTTTTTCATGATAATCGTTTATTATCCATGCTAGAATTGTATTGATAGGAAACTCAGATACATGTGTGGATACATAGACAACACCATGTCCCTAGTAAGCCTCTAGTTGACTAGCTCGTTAATCAATAGATGGTTATGGTTTCCTGACCATGGACATTGGATGTCGTTGATAACAGGATCACATCATTAGGAGAATGATGTGATGGACAAGACCCAATCCTAAGCATAGCACTAGATCGTGTAGTTCGTATGCTAAAGCTTTTCTAATGTCAAGTATCATTTCCTTAGACCATGAGATTGTGCAACTCCCGAATACCGTAGGAGTGCTTTGGGTGTGCCAAACGTCACAACATAACTGGGTGGCTATAAAGGTACACTACGGGTATCTCCGAAAGTGTCTGTTGGGTTGGCACGAATCGAGACAGGGATTTGTCACTCCGTGTGACGGAGAGGTATCTCTGGGCCACTCGGTAGGACATCATCATAATGTGCACAATGTGATCAAGGAGTTGATCACGGGATGATGTATTACGGAACGAGTAAAGAGACTTGCCGGTAACGAGATTGAACAAGGTATCGGGATACCGACTATCGAATCTCGGGCAAGTATCGTACCGATGGACAAAGGGAATTGTATACGGGATTGATTAAGTCCTTGACATCGTGGTTCATCCGATGAGATCATCGTGGAACATGTGGGAGCCAACATGGGTATCCAGATCCCGCTGTTGGTTATTGACCGGAGAACGTCTCGGTCATGTCTGCATGTCTCCCGAACCCGTAGGGTCTACACACTTAAGGTTCGATAACGCTAGGGTTATAAAGGAAGTTTGTATGTGGTTACCGAATGTTGTTCGGAGTCCCGGATGAGATCCCGGACGTCACGAGGAGTTCCGGAATGGTCCGGAGGTAAAGATTTATATATAGGAAGTCCTATTTCGGCCACCGGGACAAGTTTCGGGGTCATCGGTATTGTACCGGGACCACCGGAAGGGTCCCGGGGGTCCACCGGGTGGGGCCACCTGCCCCGGGGGGGCACATGGGCTGTACGGGTGTGCACCTTGGCCTATATGGGCCAAGGGCACCAGCCCCAAGAGGCCCATGCGCCAAAGGATAAGGAAAGGAAGAGTCCTAAAGGGGGAAGGCACCTCCGAGGTGCCTTGGGGAGGAGGGACTCCTCCTAGCCGCACCCTTCCTTGGAGGAAGGGCCAAGGCTGCGCCTCCCCGCCTCTCCCTTGCCCCTATATATATGTGTGGGGGTGGGAGGGAAGCCATACCTTTGCCTTTGGTGCAGCCCTCCCCCTCTCCAAGTCCTTCTCCTCTCCCGTGGTGCTTGGCGAAGCCCTGCAGGATTGCCACACTCCTCCACCACCACCACCACGCCGTTGTGCTGCTGCTGGATGGAGTCTTCCTCAACCTCTCCCTCTCTCCTTGCTGGATCAAGGCATGGGAGACGTCACCGGGCTGTACGTGTGTTGAACGCGGAGGTGCCGTCCGTTCGGCACTTGGTCATCGGTGATTTGGATCACGACGAGCACGACTCCATCAACCCCGTTCACTTGAACGCTTCCGCTTAGCGATCTACAAGGGTATGTAGATGCAATCTCCTTCCCCTCGTTGCTGGTCTCTCCATAGATAGATCTTGGTGACACGTAGGAAATTTTTTGAATTTCTGCTACGTTCCCCAACAGTCGGTACCTTCGTGCATATCAATCAAAGTGTCCCAAATTTCCTTTGCATTCTCAAGACGGCTGATTTTGTTGAATTCTTCAGGGCACAATCCGTTGAAGAGAATATCACAAGCTTGAGCATTGTATTGCAACATCTTCAACTCATCCGCGGTAGCTTCACGGTTTGGTTCCCTTCCATCAAAGAATTCACCTTGCAAACCAACACAAACAATAGTCCATACGTCGGGGTTATGTCCAAGAATATGCATTTTCATTTTATGCTTCCAACTAGCAAAATTAGTGCCATCAAAGTAAGGACCTCTACGGTGATAATTTCCCTCGCTAGACGCCATACTCTCCTAGGTTGTGAAACCAAGGCTATGATCACCAAAAGCTATGGAGATCAAGGCAAATGGAGACCAAAGCTCTGATACCACTTGTAGGATCGAAAATATGTCTAGAGGGGGGGTGATTAGACTACTTGACCAAATAAAAACTTAACCTTTTCCCAATTTTAGTTCTTGGCAGATTTTAGCTATCTTAGGACAAGTCAAGCAATCATCACACAATTCAAGCAAGCATGCAAAGAGTATATTGGCAGCGGAAAGTAAAGCATGCAACTTGCAAGAATATAAAGGGAAGGGTTTTTGAGGATTCAAACGCAATTGGAGACACGGATGTTTTTCCCGTGGTTCGGATAGGTGGTGCTATCCTACATCCACGTTGATGGAGACTTCAACCCACGAAGGGTAACGGTTGCGCGAGTCCACGGAGGGCTCCACCCACGAAGGGTCCATGAAGAAGCAACCTTGTCTATCCCACCATGGCCATCGCCCACGAAGGACTTGCCTCACTAGCGGTAGATCTTCACGAAGTAGGCGATCTCCTTGCCCTTACAAACTCCTTGGTTCAACTCCACAATCTTGTCGGAGGCTCCCAAGTGACACCTAGCCAATCTAGGAGACACCACTCTCCAAGAAGTAACAAATGGTGTGTTGATGATGAACTCCTTGCTCTTGTGCTTCAAATGATAGTCTCCCCAACACTCAACTCTCTCTCATAGGATTTGGATCTGATGGAAAGAAGATTTGAGTGGAAAGCAACTTGGGGAAGGCTAGAGATCAAGATTCATATGGTAGGAATGGAATATCTTGGCCTCAACACATGAGTAGGTGGTTCTCTCTCAGAACATATGAGTTGGAATGGTGTATGTGTTCTGATGGCTCTCTCCACGAGTGAAGAGGAGGTGGAGGGGTATTTATAGCCTCCACACAAAATCCAACCGTTACACACAATTTACCAATCTCGGTGGGACCGAATCAGAAAACTCGGTCGGACCGAAATAGTAAACCTAGTGACCGTTAGGAATTTCGGTGGGACTGACATGCAACTCGGTAGGACCGATTCGGTTAGGGTTTGGGCATAACGTAATCACGGTGAGACCGATTGCACAAACTCGGTGAGACCGAGTTTGGCAATAAGCTAACCAGAGAGTTGGTCAGGCAAACTCGGTGGGACCGACTCGCTCTTTCGGTGAGACCGAAAAGTTACAAGAAGGAAACATAGAGTTTACATTGCAATCTCGGTGGGACCGATTCGCTCTTTCGGTGAGACCGAAAAGTTACGAAAGGGAGACAGAGAGTTTGCAATCCCATCTCGGTGAGACCGAGATCCTTATCGGTAGGACCGAATTGCTAGGGTTTGGCAGTGGCAAATGACAAGTGAAACTCGGTGGCGCCGGATTGAAAGAATCGGTATGACCGAGTTTGGCTTAGGGTTTAGGTCATTTGTGGATATGGGAAAGTAGCTGAGGATTTTGGAGCATATCATTAAGCACATAAAGCAAGAGCCTCATTAAGCAACACCTCATCCCTCCTTGATAGTATTGGCTTTTCCTAAAGACTCAATGTGATCTTGGATCACTAAAATATAAAATGAAGAGTCTTGAACTTTTGAGCTTGAGCCAATTCTTTGTCCTTAGCATTTTGAGGGTTCCACTTTCACATCCATGCCATGCCAATCATTCAGCTTTCCTGAAATAATCATCTTGAAATAGCATTAGCTCAATGAGCTATATGTTGTTATGAATTACCAAAACCACCTAGGGATACTTGCACTTTCAATCTCCCCCTTTTTGGTAATTGATGACAACATATAGATCAAAGCTTCGACAAATGATAATAAGCATGAAATATATCATCGCTTGGAGAAGTATGTGACAAATAAGAGCTCCCCCTAAATTTGTGCATATTTAAAATTTGCTTTGGACTGCAAATGCACAAGGAGTTAGAGTCATGGGTTACTCTTCCAAGTCACATACATCTTGGTGGAGCGCTCAAAAATGATAAGATTGAAATACATGCACTCATCACCAAGAATAGTGAGTGATCACATAAGATAGATAGAATGATAATATTAAGCAAACATTAAGTGTAGCTTATGATCAAACACATGATCATCGATGTCTCACAGGCATAAAGACGTAGTATCTCACACACAAGCAAATAAAGTTCGAAAAACCACCAAATAAAACAAGAGAGAATAAAAGCAACACTCTCTCTCGATCCGACCTGGATGCCCATATTGGCTCCTACATATTCTACGAAGATCTTTATCGGTCAGACCGCATAACAACATACGTTGTTCCCTTTGTCATCGGTATGTTACTTACCCGAGATTCGATCGTCGGTATCCAATACCTAGTTCAATCTCGTTACCGGCAAGTCTCTTTACTCGTTCCGTAATACATCATCTCACAACTAACATATTAGTTGCAGTGCTTGCAAGGCTTATGTGATGAGCATTACCGAGAGGGCCCAAAGATACCTCTCCGACAATCGGAGTGACAAATCCTATTCTCGAAATACGCCAACCCAACATCTACCTTTGGAGACACCTGTAGTACTCCTTTATAATCACCCAGTTACGTTGTGACGTTTGGTAGCACCCAAAGTGTTCCTCCGGTAAACGGGAGTTGCATAATCTCATAGTCATAGGAACATGTATAAGTCATGAAGAATAGCAACAGCAACATACTAAACGATCGGGTGCTAAGCTAATGGAATGGGTCATGTCAATCAAATCATTCAACCAATGATGTGACCTCGTTAATCAAATAACAAGACCTTGTTCATGGTTAGGAAACATAACCATCTTTGATTAACGAGCTAGTCAAGTAGAGGCATACTAGTGACACTAAGTTTGTCTATGTATTCACACCTGTATTATGTTTCCGGTTAATACAATTCTAGCATGAATAATAAACATTTATCATGATATAAGGAAATAAATAATAACTTTATTATTGCCTCTAGGGCATATTTCCTTCAGTCTCCCACTTGCACTGGAGTCAATAATCTAGTTCACATCGCTATGTGATTAACACCAATAGTTCACATCTTTATGTGATTGGTTCACATCTCCATGTGACTAACACTCAAAGGGTTTACTAGATTCAATAATCTAGTTCATATTGCTATGTGATTAACACCCAAAGAGTGATCATGTTTTGCTTGTGAGAGAAATTTAGTCAACGGGCCTGCCAAATTCAGATCCGTATGTATTTTGCAAAATTCTATGTCTACAATGCTTTGCACGGAGCTACTCTAGCTAATTGCTCCCACTTTCAATATGTATCCAGATTGAGACTTAGAATCATCTGGATCAGTGTCAAAAAACTTGCATCGACGTAACCCTTTACGACGAACCCTTTTTGTCACGTCCATAATCAAGAAACATATCCTTATTTCACTAAGGATAATTCTGACCGCTGTCCAGTGATCTACTCCTAGATCACTATTGTATTACCTTGCCAAATCAGTGCAGGGTATACAATAGATCTGGTACACAGCATGACATACTTTATAGAACCTATGGCCAGGGCATAGGGAATGACTTTCATTCTCTTTCTATCTTCTGCCGTGGTCGGCCTTTGAGTCTTACTCAACTTCACACCTTGTAATACAGGCAAGAACTCTTTCTTTGACTGATCCATTTTGAACTATTTCAAAATCTTGTCAAGGTATGTACTCATTGAAAAACTTATCAAGCGTCTTGATCTATCTCTATAGATCTTGAAGCTCAATATGTAAGCAGCTTCACCGAAGTCTTTCTTTGAAAAACTCCTTTCAAACACTCCTTTATGCTTTACAGAATAATTCTACATTATTTCCGATCAACAATATGTCATTCGCATATACTTTATCAGAAATGTTGTAGTGCTCCCACTCACTTTCTTGTAAATACAGGCTTTACCGCAAGTCTATATAAAACTATATGCTTTGATCAACTTATCAAAGCATGTATTCCAACTCTGAGATGCTTGCACCAGTCCATAGATGAATCGCTGGAGCTTGCATATTTTGTTAGCACCTTTAGGATTGACAAAACCTACTGGTTGCATCATATACAACTCTTCTTTAAGAAATCCATTAAGGAATGCAGTTTTGTTTATCCTTTTGCCAGATTTCATAAAATGCGGCAATTGCTAACATGATTCGGACAGACTTAAGCAAAGATACGGGTGAGAAACTCTCATCGTAGTCAACACTTTGAACTTGTCGAAAACCTTTTGCGACAATTCTAGCTTTGTAGATAGTAACACTACTATCAACGTCCGTCTTCCTCTTGAAGATCCATTTATTTTCTATGGCTTGCCGATCATTGGGCAAATCCATCAAAGTCCATACTTTGTTCTCATACATGGATCATATCTCAGATTTCATGGCCTCAAACCATTTCGCGGAATTTGGGCTCATCATCGCTTCCTCATAGTTCGTAGGTTCGTCATGGTCAAGTAACATGACCTCCAGAACAGGATTACCGTACCACTCTGGTGCGGATTTCACTCTGGTTTACCTATGAGATTCGGTAGTAACTTGATCCGAAGTTTCATGATCATTATCATTAGCTTCCTCACTAATTGGTGTAGGAGTCACAAGAACAGATTTCTGTGATGAACTACTTTCCAATAAATGAGAAGGTACAATTACCTTATCAAGTTCTACTTTCCTCCCACTCACTTCTTTCGAGAGAAACTCCTTCTCTAGAAAGTATCCATTATAAGCAACGAATGTCTTGCCTTAGGATCTGTGATAGAAGGTGTACCCAACAGTCTCCTTTTGGGTATCCTATGAAGACATATTTCTCCGATTTGGTTTTGAGCTTATCAGGATGAAACTTTTTCACATAAGCATGACAACCCCAAACTTTAAGAAACGACTACTTTGGTTTCTTGCTAAACCACAGTTCAGATTGTGTCGTCTCAACGGACTTAGATGGTGCCCCTTTTTTAACGTGAATGCAGCTGTCTCTAATGCATAACCCCAAAACGATAGTGGTGGATCGGTAAGAGACATCATAGATCGCACTATATCTAATAAAGTACGGTTATGACGTTCGGACACACCATTACACTATGGTGTTCCTTGTGGCGTGAGTAGTGAAACTATTTCACATTGTTTTTAACTGAAGGCCAAACTCGTAACTCAAATACTCTTCTCTACGATCAGATCATAGAAACTTTATTTTCTTGTTACGATGATTTTTCACTTCACTCTGAAATTCTTTGAACTTTTCAAATGTTTCATCAAGTAGATATACTCATATCTGCTCAACTCATCTGTGAAGATCAGAAAATAATGATACCTGTCGCGAGCCTCAATATTCATCGGACCACATACATCAGTATGTATGATTTCCAACAAATCTGTTGCTCGCTCCATTGTTCCGAAGAACAGAGTCTTAGTCATCTTGCCCATGAGGCATGGTTCGCAAGAATCAACTGATTCATAATCAAGTGATTCCAAAAGCCCATCAGTATGGAGTTTCTTCATGCGCTTTACACCAATATGACCTAAACGGCAGTGCTACAAATAAGTTGCAGTATCATTATTAACTTTGCATCTTTTTAAAAAAACTAGATACAAAAAATAACAAAGTGGTTTGATGTTTATTAAAAAAGTCTAGGATTTTACCTTCTTAAAAAAACTTAGATATCTGCTGTTATGAAAAAACAACCATAAAGATCAAAACTAAAACAATAGTCAAAATCATGTTTATTAAAAAATAAAAAATAAAATATGAAGTTCAAGTTAAAATAACACAGAAGTTCAAAGTATATTAAAACCTAGTATTTAGAAGTTCAAAAAACAAAAACAAAAAACAATGTCATTTTTGGGAATTTTTCCCCAATACTAAAGACAAAAACCAAGAAGTTCAATTTAAAAAAATGAAGTATTTTAATGCATACTAAAAACTCAGTTTTTTCTTGTTACTAAATAATAAAACCAAGAAGTTCAATTTTTAAAAAGCGGAGCAGTTTGATCTTTATTTGAAAACTCGATTTTTTCGGTTACTTAAGAATAAGACCAATAAGTTCTATTCGAAATAATGAAGAAGTTCTATTAAAATAAACATAGAAGTTCAAATTTAACGAAGAAGCTCGATGTTTATCAAAAAGTAGGATTTTTCCAGTACTAATGGAAATAAACCAGGAAGTCCAAATTAGAAAGATGGAGAAGTAAGATGATTATAGAAAAATCAGATTTCCCTTGTTCTTAAAGAATGGAAAATAAGAAGTTCAAAAATTAAATAACAAGAAGTCAACTTTAAAAAAATAGAGCGCTTCAAAGTTTCATAAAAATGATTAAGAAAAAAGCTGGAAGTCCATATTAAAAGATGGAGAAGTTCGATGATTATAGAAAACTCAGATTTTCTTCATTATTAAAGAATGGAAACAAGAAGTTCAAAAAATAAAAATAAAAAGAAGGTCAACTTTTAAAATAGAGCGCTTCAAAATTTCATTAAAAAGATTAAGAAATAAAACCACGAAGTCCATATTAAAAAGATGGAGAAGTTCGATGATTATAGAAAATTCAAATTTTCCTCGTTATTAAAGAATGGAAACAAGAAGTTCAACTTTTAAAAATATAGCGCTTCAAAATTTCATAAAAAAGATTAAGAAATTCAGATTAATATTCATAAAGAACTCAGATATTTTCACATAACCGAGAGAAGTTCAGCTTGATAACTGCCAGAAGTTCACGTACTACACGGTGTGCATTTTGTATTAAAAAGAATAAAAAAGCAAAGACTAAAAGTTTGTTGATATAAGTTCAAGTCCTCCATCAGAGAAAGTTAAAAATATTGGGAGAGAGGTTTATACAAAAGAAATACCATTTGTGTAACACTTGACGAATGGATGAGAAAATTACAAATGAAAAATATGTCATAGAAGTTCAACGTGAAAACAGCACGAAGTTCACCTAGTACACTGAATGAATATCAGATGAAAAACTTTTAAAATCATCGCGAGTATGAAAAAATGATCAACACGGGGAAGTTGCGTGTTTACAACAACTTTCCATCGGTATATCACTTGCTCAATTTCGGTGAGTGGGTGGAGAGCTACGAGCAGTGGATGGATATCTACGAGCAAAAAAAGCACGTGAAAAACAGAGTGAAGTTCAAGTAGACATGCCGAGAAGTTCAGGTCTTCACGTGGTGCATTTTTGAAGATTCTGTTTCGCGATAAAGTCAGAACGAATGATCTCGCCATTTTCCAAATTACTTGAAAACGGCTAGGAATCACAGAAAACCATCAACATGAAAAAGTTTCGCATTTTCCTTAGCTTTTCAACGCTATATTATTTGCCCCATTCTGATAAAGTTTGTAGAAATTACGGTAAAAATACTTTTTTAGCCATTTTCAAAACTGACATAAAACCGTAATGAATTAGGAAAAATAATATATACAAAAAAGTTTTGCATTTCTTCAAGCTTTCAAACGCCATATCATTTGCTCCATTTGGACGTACGGTTAAAAAATTAGCTGGAAAAAACAAACTCGGTGGAACTTGTATCGTTTTCTAAATTACTTTTAAACTGTTCAAAATTAGAAAACTTTTAACATGAAAAAGTAGCGCATTTTCATAAGCTTTCCAACACCATATTATTTGCCTCAATTGGATTAGCCGTTTAGAAATGTCATCGAAAATACGAACTCAGGTGTTCCGTTTGCAAAATTCTACGATTTTTTGAATTACTCTATAACCGTAGGGAATTAGAGAAAAATTCAACATGTTGAAGGAGCGGTTTTGCAGCAGCTTTCCAATGCCATATTATTTGCCTCATTCCGATAAAGGGTTTAAAAATGCGATCGAAAATACGATTCACATTTTTTGTATGAAGAAAAAATGGTTTTCAAAACTGCTCTTAAACCGCTTAAATTTTGCCAAAAATTTAACTTGGGTCATGATAGTGGTGTCCATAGCTTTCCAACGGTATATAGCAAGCTCCATTTGGGCAATGTTGGCGGAAGTTCAACCTAGCACACGGGGAAGTTCAGCTCGAACAACTCAGTCAGTAAAATTGCAAAAAACACAATTTCATCACGACCCGAGAGCAAAATCCGCCAACGAGCGAGATTCCTATTTAAAACCGGTATTTAGTTGCTAAAAAACGATTCTAGATTACACTAACATCATATATATATAAACACTATTCTGATCACGGGATCAGAATAATATTCTGATCACAACCCGAACTTCCTGAGTAACGCGCCTGAACTTCCCTGTGTACGAACCAAGGAGAGGCAGCCAAGGAGGCTCCCGAAGTAGGATGAATCCTATTTGGGCGCCTCTCAATTCGGTCTCCCCCCTTACCATATCCATGGGAGGGGGAGGAAAGAGGAGGGAGGAGGGAAGGAAGGGGGAGGCCGAATCACTCCCCTTCCCCTTTTCCTTCCTCCTAAGATGTGGCCCATATGGGGGGCGCATCAGCCCCTGTTGGCTGCTGTGTTTCCCCTCTTGGCCCATTAGGCCCATATAGTTGCCCGGGGGGTGCCCGGAACCCCTTCCGATGACCCGATATGTACCCGGTACCCCCCAGAACACTTCCGGTGTCCGAATATCATCGCCCTATATATGGATCTTTACCTCTCGGCCATTTCGAGACTCCTCGTCATGTCTGTGATCTCATTCGGGACTCCGAACAACATTCAGTCAACAAATCACATAACTCATATAATACAAAATCGTCATCGAACGCCAAGCGTGCGGACCCTATGGGTTTGAGAACTATGTAGACATGACTGAGACACCTCTCCGGTCAATAAAAAACAGCAGAGCATGGATGCTCATATTGGTTCCCACATATTCTATGAAGATCTATATTGGTCGTACTGTAATGACAACAAAGTTATTCCCTTTGTCATCGGTATGTTACTTGCCCGAGATTCGATCGTCGGTATCTACATACCTAGTTCAATATCGTTACCGGCAAGTCTCTTTACTTGTTCCGTAATGCATCATCCCACAACTAATTCGATAGTCACATTGCTTGCAAGGCTTATTATGATGTGCATTACTGAGAGGGCCCAGAGATACCTCTTTGATACTCGGAGTGACAAATCCTTTGATCTATGCCAACCCAACAAACACCTACAGAGATACCTGTAGAGCATCTTTATAATCAACCAGTTATGTTGTGACGTTTGATAGCACACAAGGTATTCCTTCGGTATCCGGGAGTTGCATAATCTCATAGTCAAAGGAATATGTATATGACATGAAGAAAGCAATAACAATAAAACTGAACGATCAATATGCTAAGCAAATGGATGGGTCTTGTCCATCACATAATTCTCCTAATGATGTGATCCCATTCATCAAATGATAACACATTTCTATGGTTAGGAAACTTAACCATCTTCGACTAACGAGCTAGTCTAGTAGAGGCTTACTAGGGACACAGTGTTTTGTCTATGTATCCACACATGTATTAAGTTTTCGGTTAATACAATTCTAGCATGAATAATAAACACTTATCATGATATAAGGAAATATAAAATAACAACTTTGTTATTGCCTCTAGGGTATATTTCCTTTAGTCTCCCACTTGCACTAGAGTTAATAATCTAGTTCACATCACCATGTGATTTAACACCCATAGTTCACACCGCCATGTGACCAACACACAAAGAGTTTACTAGAGTCAATAATAGAGTTGACATCGCCATGTGATTAGCACCCAAAGAGTACTAAGATGTGATTATGTTTTGCTTGTGAGAGAGGTTTAGTGAACGGGTCTATCACATTCAGATCGTATGTATTTTGCAAATTTCTATGTCTACAATGCTCTGCATGGAGCTACTCTAGCTAATTGCTCCCACTTTCAATATGTATCCAGATCGAGACTCAGAGTCATCCGGATCGGTGTAAAAATTTGGATCGACGTAACTCTTTACGACGAACTCTTTATCACCTCCATAACCGAGAAACATTTCCTTAGTCCTCTTTAGGTACCTAAGGATAATTTTGACCGATGTCCAGTGATCTACTCCTGGGTAATGATACGTCTCCAACGTATCTATAATTTTTGATTGCACCATGCTATATTATCTACTGTTTTGGACTATATTGGGCTTTATTTTCCACTTTTATATTATTTATGGGACTAACCTATTAACCGAAGGCCCAGCCCAGAATTGCTGTTTTTTGCCTGTCTTAGGGTTTCGAAGAAAAGGAATATCAAACGGAGTCCAAACGGAATGAAAGCTTCGGGAACGTGATTTTCTCATCAGATAAGACCCATGAGACTTGGACCCTCCGTCAACAAAGCCACAAGGCGGTCACGAGGGTGGAGGGCGCCCTCCCTAGGGCGCGCCCCCTGCCTCGTGGGCCCCTCGAAGCTCCACCGACGTACTTCTTCCTCCTATATATATCCACGTACCCCCAAACGATCAGAACAGGAGCCAAAAACCTAATTCCACCGCCGCAACTTTCTGTATCCATGAGATCCCATCTTGGGGCATGTTCCGGAGCTTCGTCGAAGGAGGCATCGATCACGGAGGGCTTCTACATCAACATCCAAGCCCCTCCGATGAAGTGTGAGTAGTTTGCTTCAGACCTACGGGTCCATAGTTAGTATCTAGATGGCTTTTTCTCTCCTTTTGGATCTCAATACAATGTTCTCCCCCTCTCTTGTGGAGATCTATTTGATGTAATCTTCTTTTTGCGGTGTGTTTGTTGAGACCGATGAATTGTGGGTTCATGATCAAGTCTATCTATGAATACTATTTGAATCTTCTCTGAATTCTTTTATGTATGATTGGTTATCTTTGCAAGTCTCTTCAAATTATCAGTTTGGTTTGGCCTACTAGATTGGTTGTTCTTGCCATGGGAGAAGTGCTTAGCTTTGGGTTCGATCTTGCGGTGTACTTTCCCAGTGACAGAAGGGGCAGCAAGGCACATATTGTATCGTTGCCATCGAGGATAACAAGATGGGGTTTTTATCATATTGCATGAAACTATCCCTCTACATCATGTCATCTTGCTTAAGGCGTTACTCTGATTTTAACTTAATACTCTAGATGCATGCTGGATAGCGGTCGATGAGTGGAGTAATAGTAGTAGATTCAGAATCGTTTCGGGTCTCTTTATCATCATATCAATCTCCATCACTTTATTATTACTTTGCTTTTACTTTTTACTTTGCATCTCTATACCAAAAATACCAAAAAAATATTATTTATCATCTCTATCAGATCTCACTTTCATAAGTGACCGTGAAGGGATTGAAAATCCCTACGCGCATGGGTTTCGTTGAGATATTGTTTTTGTGTAGGTATGAGGGACTCGAGCGTAGCCTCCTACTGGATTGATACCTTAGTTCTCAAAAACTGAGGGAAATACTTACGCTACTTTGCTGCATCATCCTCTCCTCTTCGGGGAAATCCAACGCAGTGCTCAAGAGGTAGCAGATAACTATTGTACACCCTTGCCAAACTCATGACAAGGCACACAACAGGTCTGGTACACAGCAAAGCGTACTTTATAGAACCTATGACTGAGGCATAGAGAATGACTTTCATTATGAAAACAAATACACATGTACTAATAAATGTATACTAGCTATATGTAAAATTTCATTATGAAGTGTACAAAGAAAAAACATAATCATGTACTTCTGTAGTTAATATTACATGTTCTAGAAATACATGATTATGTTATTTTTGTGTAGCATGCATAAAAATATATTTTACTATGAACCATACACACCAGTAGTATACATCCATAATCATGTGTGTATTCCACTTCAAAAGTTTTTGAAACCTAAAAATTCTATTTTCTATTTTTTTTAAGTTTTGGGCTCCTTGGAACTCAAGGGCCACAAGCAATTTGCACGTATTATTTAATTATTAGAATATTTCAATATTAATAAAAATGTTAATCTATTTAAAAGAAGTATTCATGTAGTTTTGAATTGATAGTGTAATAACTAATGATTGTTCCTCACTTCCTTAAAAATGTTCATGTAATTAAAGAAAAATTCTTTCGAGCAAACATATATTCATATTATAACTAAAAATTATTCACCTACACAAAAAATGTGTGTATAATTTTCTTAAATGTTCATAAAAATACTTTTTTCACATATTTGTTAATTTGTTTGATTAAATATTTCTTTTTACGTATTTCTAAATATTATGCAATTTTTCAAAAGTTATTTTTGCATTTAAAAATATATGTATTCTAATAATTAAGATTATTTTTAAAAAGTCCGTGTTTTATTTGAAAATTGATCAACATGTGTTTTATGAAATGATCAACATATTTTTGAAAAACAATTGTCGTTTTTTAAAATGTGTTTAGGACGTACTTGAAAAATATTTATATTGCACTGCTTTTGTTAAAAAAGCTTCAATGTATAATACTCCCTCCGTCCCAAAATAAGTGTATCAACTTTGTACTAACTTTAGTACAAAATTGTACTAAGGTTAGATACTTATTTTAGGACGAATGGAGTAAAAAGAATTGCCTATGAAAAAAGTGTGTATTTCTCAATATATGCTTACATTTATTTACTAATGTAAAAACATAAAAAATAGTAATGGAAGATAAGGAAAAATAAAATGGGAAAAGAGAGAGTAAGTAAACAAGAAAAAGGAGAAAATAAAGCTACAAAAAGGAAAAATGAAAAACTAGCAAAAGAGGATGCATGAAAAAAGAGAGAGAGAGAAAAGAATAAATAGGAACAAATAGCCTAGAAAAAACAAGGATTGTTCGTCATTAAAAAAAGCACATGAGAAAGAACACTTGGGGTAACAACAACAACTATTGTAGATTTTAGCTTTATGCAGTAAATTGGACCGCATGGAATAGTTGGATTGTTTTGGTTGCAAGGACTACTTGCATACAGACAGGTTTGGTGTGCCGCTCACTGTGAGCTTTAGGCTCGCGTCGCTCAAAGCCGATACTAATAGCCATGCTTGCTGTGGCCCATTAATGCAGATAAGAGTACTTACTAAATTTTTATTAGATGTTGAAATAATATTATTTTTATTAAATGAGTCTCTTTTTCCCTCTGGCTCCCTGGAGCCCAATTTTTTTAATAATTCAATTTTTTGCCTTTTAAGTTTTCAAAAATTCTGAAATAAAATACATGAGTACCTATAGATGTATACAAGTTATGTGTAAATTTTCATTATGAAGTAAGCTTTGATGTGAACTACATGTGCTTGAAATACATGTTGTTATTTTTGGGTAGCTTGCATAAAACTGTATTTCACCATGAAACTTTAAACACTAGTGTAGCATCGTAAGTATGTCTGTTTATTTCCAGAAGTTTCTGAAACATGAAAATTTGATATATTTTTTGAATTTCAGGCTCCTTGGAATTAAGGTGACCATCTAATAATAATTTTCCTCATTTCCTTAAAAAAGGTCCGTGCAGTTTAAAAAGAGTTTATTTCATATAACTAAATCAGTATTCACTACACAAAAATCTTTGAATAATTGTTCAAAATGTTGACAAAATAAATATATGTTCACATATTTGTGAAACTGTGTGTGTATTTGTCACTCGAAGTGTTTATATCTTAGTAGCTTGCATAAAACCATAGCCCTGATTAAATAAATAAGGTGTTTACCCATTTCAAAATAATATTCCCATGTGTTATTTTTGGGTAGCTTCCATGAAACCATAGCTATGATTAAATTAATAAGGTGTTTACTCATTTCGAAATAATATTCATGAAAATTTTGGAAAAATTATTTTGGTATTAAAAAATTACTTACAGAATTATTACAAAAATTAAGCTTATTAATAAAATGCATGCCATGTATTCGACAATGTTCAATGTTTGTTTCAAAAAATGGTCAACACTATTTAATAAAATCTCAACATATATAAAAAAGTGTTCAAAATCTATTTGAAAAATTGCACGTCATGTATTTTAAAAACATTTAAATTGAACTTCATTCTTTTATTGTCTATTCAAAAATGTTCAACCTCTACATAAAAAATGTTCAATATATAATGGAAAGAATTGTCTATTAAATCAATTCCTTATTTCTCAAGATATGCTTGCATTTTCTTTGAAAAGTAGAAAACCACAAGTATAAATGGAAAATAAGCATAACTGAAACCATAAAAGGAGAGTAAGAATACAGGACAAAAGAAACTAAAAGTAGAAAAAGGGGAAGAAGGCAAAAAGGTAAACATGAACAAAAAAGGAAAGAGAAAATAAGAAACAACTACCTTGGAAAAAAGGACTGCTTGTTATTAGAAAAAAACATGAGAAAGAACATTTCCAGGGGACCTCCTATATGCCGCGTATTGCGGGGAACAGACGAGGTTTCGCACAGGAAGTCGCTGACCTGGGCCGGCCCATTTGCGTGACACGGGTTTAAAACAAAACAAAAATACCTGCACCTGGTGGGATTCGAACCCACGATCACCGGATTACAACGTGGCACTTAAAGAAACATGTTTTAGTGGGACCAAACACATGACCTCCCGTGAGAGAACGACATCACTAGCTGAGCAACTTTTAAAAAAATTGAATGAGATGTTCTTCTCACAAACATAAATTGTTTTTTCAAAAACGATTTTTTAACAACAAATAACAAATTTTGAAAGACACAGTCATTCTTTGGGAAAAGCTGAAAAATAAAAATAAAGGAGCAATATTGAAAACGAGATTTTTTTAAACTACTAACACCTATATGAAGAAAATGCGAACGCTTTCTAAAACAGAAACAAATTTGAAATATGCGAACACTGTTTTCAAAACAAGAACAATTTATGAAATTCGCGAATTTTCTTTGAATTACGAACAAATTATGAAAATAAGATGATTTTAAATTTTGAACCAATTTCGCAAAGGAGAATATTTTTAGAAAAATTCTGAACGTTTTTTGAAATTGTGAACACATATTTGAAAATGAGAACATTTTTTGAAAATTCATGAAAATTTTCTGAAACATCAACATTTTTTAACTTGTGAACAAATTAACATATTTTGAAATATCTGAACAATTTCTGAAACTTTAAACATATTTCGAAAACAAGAACATTATTTGAAATTCTTGAACATTTTTTAAAACATAAACACTGTCCAAATTTGCTAACACATTTGAAAAAATGGAACATTTAAAAAACAGAAACAATTTTTTTGAAAATCATGACCATTTTTTTTGAATTGGGAAAATTATTTAAAATTCCAGAACAAAAGTTGAAATTACAAACATTTTTTGAAATCATGTATAATTTTTGAAAGTCGAACATTTTTTATAACTGCTTGTATATGACTGGTGCCGTGTACCGCCGACTGTGAGACTAGGCTTGTGTCGCTCAAATCTGATAATGTCAGTTGGGCTTAGTGCGGTCCATTAATGCATATAATAATTTTATTTATTTATTGTTTAATAAATTTGAAATAATATTCTTCTTATTGTGTGAGGCTTTTGGGCCCTTGGGCTCTCTAGAGCCCAACTATTTCAATAATTCAAAATTTGACTTTTTAAGTCTCGATCTTTTTGAAAATAAATATATAAGTACTTACAGATGTATACGAGGTATGTGCAAATGTTCACTATGAAGTATACTTTGATGGGAACTGTACAAAAAACAGTCATGTACTTCTGTAGTGAATATTACATGTGCTGGAAATACATGATTTTGTTAGTTTGTTTCTAGAACCTTACACACAAGTCTAGTATACATCCATAAGTATGTGTATTTGTTTCTAGAACTTTGTGAAATACAAAAAAAAAGAAAATTTTGAATTTTTCAAATTTCTAGCTCATTGGAACTCAAGCTTCAGTAGCAATTCCCTCGTCCTATTTAACGATATATTTTATTTAATATTAACTAAACTTTTTACCTATTAATAAGAAGTCTTACATGGTTTTGAAGTGATCATCTAATTAAAAATAAGATTCCCCTATTTCCTTAAAAATGTCCATGCAATTTTAAAAGGTGTCTATTTCATTTAAACAAATACTAATGTACTAAAAAATGATCTTGTGTACAAAAATATGCGAATAATTTTTAATTAGTACTAAAATTAAATATATGTTCACAGCGGACTGGACATCATTAGGAAAAAAAATCAGAAAGAATACTTGGAGGTTGCAATGGTCCATTAGGAACAAACAGGTTGTGTAGACATGGGCTTTATGCTGGTATATTGGGCTGTGTGCAAATAACTGGGCTGGGGACATTTCAAGATGAGGAAAGTATCATTTCCCCCCTCAAATCCTGTCTGATGGATCAATTTCCCCCCAAAGTCTAAAACCGGATCAATCAGCCCCTAAACTCTCCAAAACCGGACCAATTCTCCCCCATGGTGGTTTTGGACCAGATTTAGGTGGTTTTGACTAGTCTCCTTGCTGACTGGACATATGCAACTTTCCCCAATTTTTAATTGCAATCCGCCCCCTCGCCGTGTCGCACTCTGCCGCCGTCCCCCTCGCCACGAAGCACTCTGTCGCCGTCCCCCTGTCGCCCCCTCGCCGCCCCCTCACCGTCCCCTCGCCGTCCGCTCACCGCGATCCATGGCGTCTGCTAGCTCGTCAAGCAGTCATCGGTCGCCGCAGTCCATGGCCTTCTCAGGGCAGTCGCCGGTGCCATATCGAGAGCCGCCGATGGCGTACTCGCCTGAGAAGGTGTGCCACTGCAAAGTCAAGGCTCCGAGGTGGATTTCGTGGAGCATTGCCAACCCGGGTCGTCGATACTACAACTGCAGCCAGTCTCTGGTAATTAGATATGTGCCCGCCGTTTCTGTTTGTTGTTTCGTTGAGTAGCAAAGTTATAGTCTTTGCGCGATTCTTTTGACGAAATTGCACAATTTTTTGAATAGGGATATTACTGTGGGTACTTCAAGTGGCATGATGATCCCCTGGATCAGTTTGTCAGTGCGCTACTAGGTGACCTGGGAGATGTTGTGAATCGGCTGAAGACAGAGGTTAGGAAGCTCAAGACCGAGAAATCACAGCTGGAGCATGCTCTCATGGATGCCAAGTGCAGCATTGGTGATGCTGATGTTTATATGCTAGATTTTAAAGCGCAACATGCTCAACAAATGGATGTTCTTGCCAAGGAATTTCAGAGAAGCAAAAAGATGTACAAATTTGCCATCTTTTTCTGCATTGTGTGTGTTGTTATCTTGGCTTTGAAGATGTGATGTACTATGTAGGATGCAGTGTCTTAGTGAACCACCTATGTAAGATCAAGCGAACAAATGTATTTGAGTTTAAAATTTCAAAAAAGGAAGTCTGAACTTGTGTTTGAAGTTAACTGAACTTTTGTTTGTCTGAATTTTTCTGAAGCGTTGTGTGAAGTTAACTAAACCCACCGCTTTGACAGCCACCCATTTAAGGCCAGCGCTCGCCCAGACAGCACTCGCCCACCCACTCTCATCCACTCGCCGTTCCCCATTCTCATCCACTCCCTTCGCCTCTCGCCCACCCACTCCCATCGCTTCTCGACGCCGGCGATGGCGCCCAAGAAGAAGACTGCAAGAGATGTTCGCCGTGCTCAAGAGCGGTGGGAGGAAACTGTGACCAGGTTCTGCAAGGGGGATTTAGAGAAAAGGGCCGATGTGGAGGAGATCTGCAATAGATTTCCGAGCTTGCAGATGTGCGTGGACCACGCTAGGGGCCTCATCGCTGTGGCAACTGATGTTGAGAAGAAGACAATGTTCCCCGATGGCCGTCCCATTCCAGCTATCTCTGTTTTCCTTTGGGCTATGAATGAGGCGGAGAAGTCACCAGATCCACATCAGCGTGCCAGGTGGTACGAGTACCGCTCCCACCGTCGCCCCCTCCACCTCCAGTTGAAGGTCTCGTCGGCATCGTGGTCGCTGTACCAGCTGCAGTGAAGCAGGTTATTGTGCACTCTGACAGCGATGGAGAGTGCAGTGAAGATGTGGAGGAGGACAGCGAGCAGGAGCAGGTGGTGCTGGATGTGGAGGACAGCGAGCAGGAGCAGGTGGTGCTGGATGTCGAGGACAGCAAGCAGGAGCAGGTGGTGCTGGATGTGGAGGACGACAGCGAGGGGGAGGTGGCGCCTGCCGACGACGACGTATACGTGGTGGCGCCGGCGATCCCGCAACTCGGCGACAGGAGCATGCCAATCGAGGCGGAGACTTACATCCGCGTCGGCATTCGCCACTCTGACCACATCAAGAAGATGAAGGACATGCAGAAGTGAAGACAGAGAAATGTACTGCAGTTAAGTTTCTAGTTAAGTGTCTAGTTCATTATGCACTGAGTGTTTCTATGTTAGGTACTGGAGAAATCCAGTTAAGTTTCTATGTTAGGTACTGGAGAAATGCAGTTAAGTTTGTAGTTCAGTACGGGAGAAATGCAGTTATGTATGCACTGTCAGAGTTTCTAGTTAAGTACTGAACAAATGCAGTGATCAAATGTACTGAAGATGTTCAAGCATAAATGTTATCAACTCTGTTGTCCTCTTTGTTTCAATCCAAAAAATTATACTAGCAGAAATTGTGCCTCAAATGAACAGAAGAAGAAATTTAGGACAAGTGTAGCTCAAATGTTGTATGTAGCACAAATTTAGCACAGTATCACAAATTTTGTAATCAAATGGATGGCCCTTTCGTAGCATTTAGTGCCTCCTTGTATGCAGCAAGGATTATTTTGAGAGTTTTAAATAGCATGGTAATTTGCTTAAATATTCCTAATATGTTAGGCATCCAAGAATAGTAAAAACTTTCATATAGAGTATTGAATACTAAGAGAAGTTTGATGCTTGATGATTGTTTTGAGACATGGAGGTAATAATATCAAAGTCGTGCTAGTTGAGTAGTTGTGAAATTGAGAAATACTTGTGTTGAAGTTTGCAAGTCCCGTAGCATGCACGTATGGTAAACGTTGTGTAACAAATTTGAAACACGAGGTGTTATTTGGTTGTCCTCCTTATGAGTGGCGGTCGGGGACGGGCGATGGTCTTTTCCTACCAATCTATCCCCCTAGGAGCATGCGCGTAGTGCCGAGGTTTTTGATGACTTGTAGATTTTTGCAATAAGTATGTGAGTTCTTTATGACTAATGTTGAGTCCATGGATTATACGCACTCTCACCCTTCCATCCTTGCTAGCCTCTTCGGTACCGTGCATTGTCCTTTCTCACATTGAGAGTTGGCGCAAACTTCGCCGGTGCATCCAAACCCCGTGATATGATACGCTCTTTCACACATAAACCTCCTTATATCTTCCTCAAAACAGCCACCATACCTACCTATTATGGCATTTCCATAGCCATTCCGAGATATATTGCCATGCAACTTTCCATCATTCCGTTCATCATGACACATTCATCATTGTCATATTGCTTAGCATGATCATGTAGTTGACATAGTATTTGTGGCAAAGCCACCGTTCATAATTCTTTCATACATGTCACTCTTGATTCATCGCAATCCCGGTACACCGCCGGAGGCATTCATATAGAGTCATCTTTGTTCTAGTATCGAGTTGTGATCATTGAGTTGTAAATAAATAGAAGTGTGATGATCATCATTATTAGAGCATTGTCCCAAGTGAGGAATAAAAAAAGAGAAAGGCCATAAAAAAGAGAAGGCCCAAAAAAAAGAGAAAGGCCATAAAAAAGGGAAGGCCCCAAAATGAGGGAAAAAGAGAGAAGGGACAATGTTACTATCCTTTTACCACACTTGTGCTTCAAAGTAGCACCATGATCTTCATAGTAGAGAGTCTCCCATGTTATCACTTTCATATACTAGTGGGAAATTTTCATTATAGAACTTGGCTTGTATATTCCAACAATGGGCCTCCTCAAGTGCCCTAGGTCTTCGTGAGCAAGCAAGTTGGATGCACACACACACTTAGTTTCTTTTGTTGAGCTTTCATACATTTATAGCTCTAGTGCATCCGTTGCATGGAAATCCCTACTCCTCGCATTAACATTAATCGATGGGCATCTCCATAGCCCATTGATTAGCCTCGTTGAAAGAACATGTGGTGCCCCCATGTTTGGTTTTCGTAATTGATGACAATCTCTATGGACTAATGGTTGCCTTGAGTTATATTTGAAGGTTTTGTCCATAGGCTTTTCTTGGAGTACATGTGTTGGTTTCAAGGAGAGTTTGTGTCGACCAAGGTGCTATTCAAGGAATTACCTAAAGATTGGTCTTGTGAGAGGTTGATCAAGACTAAGTTAAAGAGTGAATCAAGATGATCAACCCACAAAGCGTAGAAGATGTACCGAGAGGGATCAAGTGATCCCATGGTATGGTAAGCATTGTCAATTACGCTTTGTGTACTAACCCATGGTCTTCGTGAGGGTTCTTTGTGGGGTTAGGTTGCGGTGTGCAAGTTCAAGTGGAGCATCACGAAGAGATCAAATGCTTGAAGCTTGCCGTCCTTTGTGGTGACAATGGACTTGTGAAGATGTGCGGAAGAGTGGCTCATCCATAGTGGAGTATGGGGGAGCAATCAACTAGTCTTCATCAAGTCAACACAATCAAGAAAGGTTGCGGTGTGCAAGTTCAAGTGGAGCATCACGAAGAGATCAAATGCTTGAAGCTTGCCGTCCTTTGTGGTGACAATGGACTTGTGAAGATGTGCGGAAGAGTGGCTCACCCATAGTGGAGTATGGGGGAGCAATCAACTAGTCTTCATCGAGTCAACCCAATCAAGAAAGGTGGTCCAACTTGAGGGAGTCAAGATCGTCATCATCTAGCTCAAGTGGACCAAGTGCAAGGCAAAGGTTTGCCCTTGATATGTTTTCTATTTTACCGGTCTCATGATGGTAGTTGGGAGACCGGGTTATAGGATCGATTGCCGTACTATCAAGGGGGGCTCTCGATGAGTAGCTTGATCGTATCGTTCGCTGAGAGCTCAAACCATTTCATCCTTGCATCATCTTTCTTGGTTCTTATTTGGTTCTCTTTGAGAGTCTAGAGCTTATGGTCATCTTAATGACAAGCTCGAGTTCATCGAAAACGGAGTTCACATGCTTCTTCTATGATGTTTTCGATGTTGGAGGTTTTGCCGGTTCTTCTCAGTTGGAGGTTTCACTCCTCTATTTGTTGGCATACCTCCCCTGCCTCTTCTTACTATAACCACTCACTGTTTTGATGCTACTCGTCGTCTTGTTTCCAACAAGCTTGAGTTTGCTCAATTCGGAGCTCATATGCAGAAGTTATGGCAGTTCTGGTTTTCTTGAGTGTGGTTTTTTGTCAGGGTCCCAGCGGTAGTACCGTGGTACCCAGCGGTAGTACCGCTGAGGAGTCACAAGCGGCAGTACCGCTCCGCAGCGGTAGTACCGGCGGTGACTCCGCAGCCGTACTACCGTTGGCTTACCAGGTCCCTACCGCGTCGATTCGAGGGGTCTTTTTCTGTGTCGGATTGTGCGGTACCTCACTGCGGCAGTAGTGCGGCAGTACCGTTCCTTAGCGGCAGTACCGCCCTTCCTCTGCGGTAGTATCGCCCGGTTCCCTCTTTCCCGTTCCCCTTCGTTCTGCGCGGTAGTACCGCCCCAAGGTTCATGTTTTGTTGCTCCTTTTCCCTGTTTCTTCCACCTGAGCGGTAGTACCGCTCATGGAGTGGTAGTACCGCTCGTGTGCGGGCTGAGCACATAACGGTTGGATTTCCCCCCTCCTATAAAAGGGGGTCTTCTTCCCCAATGAACCTTATCCTTTGAGCTCGTGTTCTTCCCCCATTGTTGACCTTCTTCGAGCTTGCTAACTCTCAATCCCTCCATGGATTCTTGCTAGTTTTTGAGGGAAAAGAGAGAGGAGATCTAGATCCACATTTCCACCAATCACTTTCTCCTCTATGTGAGGGGAACCCCTTGGATCTAGATCTTGGAGTTCTTGGTGTTCTCTTTCTTGTTCTTCCTCTCATTTTCCTCCCTAGCATTAGTTGCTTCGGTGGGATTTGAGAGAGAAGGACTTGGGCACTCCGTGTGCCCTTGCCATTGCATTTGGTGCATCGGTTTGAGTTCTCCACGTGATACGTGGAAGTTACAAGTTGAGAAGCTTATTACTCTTGGGTGCTTGGTACCCTTGAGCTTGTTCCTCTTGGGTGCTTGGGCGCCCTAGACGGTTGTTGGCGTTCGGAGCTCAATCATTGTGGTGTAAAGCTCCAGGCAAGCGTCGGGGTCTCCAATTAGGTTGTGGAGATCGCCCCGAGCAATTTGACGGGTACTGGTGACCGCCCCCAAGGGTTGCCAAAGTGTACGGGTTCGGTGACCGCCCCCAAGGGTTGCCATTTGTACGGGTTCGGTGACCGCCCTCAAGGGTCCCTTAGTGGAATCACGGCATCTTGCATTGTGCGAGGGCATGAGGAGATTACGGTGGCCCTAGTGGCTTCTTGGGGAGCATTGTGCCTCCACACCGCTCCAAACGGAGATTAGCATCCGCAAGGGTGTGAACTTCGGGATACATCATCGTCTCCACGTGCCTCGGTTATCTCTTACCCGAGCCCCTTTACTTATGCACTTTACTTTGTGATAGCCATATTGTTTCTTGTCATATATCTTGCTATCACATAGTTGCTTATCTTGCTTAGCATAAGTTGTTGGTGCACATAGGTGAGCCTAGTTGTTTTAGGTTTTGTGCTTGACAAATTAACCGCTAGGTTTATTCCGCGTTTGTTCAAGCCTAAACCGTAATTATTTTCAAACGCCTATTCACCCCCCCCCCTCTAGGCGACATCCACGATCTTTCACTCGTTGATGTGAGACTTTCTCCTTTTTTGTCTTCTCCACATAACCCCCCTCATTATATTCTGTTCCACCCATAGTGCTATGTCCATGGCTCGCGCTCATATATTGCGTGAAAGTTTATAGGTTTGAGATTACTAAAGTATGAAACAATTGCTTGGCTTGTCATCGGGGTTGTGCATGATGAGAGCATTCTTGTGTGACGAAAATGAAACATGACTAAACTATATGATTTGTAGGGATGAACTTTCTTTGGCCATGTTATTTTGAGAAGACATAATTGCTTAGTTAGTATGCTTGAAGTATTATCATTTTTACGTCAATATGAACTTTTATCTTGAATCTTTCGGATCTGAATATTCATGCCAGAATTAAGAAGAATTACATTGAAATTATGCCAAGTAGCACTCCGCATCAAAAATTCTGTTTTTATCATTTACCTACTCGAGGACGAGCAGGAATTAAGCTTGGGGATGCTGATACGTCTCCAACGTATCTATAATTTTTGATTGCTCCATGCTGTATTATCTACTATTTTGGATGTTTATGGGCTTTATTATACACTTCTATATCATTTTTTGGGACTAACCTATTAACCCACAGCCCAGTGCCAGTTTCTGTTTTTACCCTGTTTTAGGGTTTCAAAGAAAATAAAACCAAACGGAGTCCAATTGACCTGAAACTTCACGGAACCCATTTTTTGAAGGAAAGAAGCCCAGAAGACTTGAAGTGCACGTAAGGGAAGCCTCGAGGAGGCCACGAGGTAGGGGGCGCGCCCTCCACCCTCGTGGGCCCCTCGTGGCTCCCCTGACGTACTTCTTCCGCCTATATATCTCCATATACCCTAAAAACACTCAGGAGCACAATAGATCGGGAGTTCCGCCGCCAGAAGCCTCCGTAGCCACCGAAAGCCAATCTAGACCCGTTCCGGCACCCTGCCGGAGGGGTCAATCCCTCTCCGGTGGCCATCTTCATCATCCTGGTGCTCTCCATGACGAGGAGGGAGTAGTTCTCCCTCGGGGCTGAGGGTATGTACCAGTAGCTATGTGTTTGATCTCTCTCTCTCTCTCTCTCTCTCTCTCTCTCTCTCTCTCTCTCTCTCGTGTTCTTGAGGTGATACGATCTTGATGTATCGCGAGCTTTGCTATATTATTTGGATCCTATGATGTTTCTTCCCCCCTCTACTCTCTTGTAATGAATTGCGTTTCCCCTTTGAAGTTATCTTATCGGGTTGAGTCTTTAAAGATTTGAGAACACTTGATGTATGCCTTGCCGTGGATATCTGTGGTGACAATGGGATATCACGTGATTCACTTGATGTATGTTTTGGTGATCAACTTGCGGGTTCCGCCCATGAACCTATGCATAGGGGTTGGCACATGTTTTCGTCGTGATTCTCCGGCAGAAACTTTGGGGCACTCTTTGAGGTCCTTTGTGTTGGTTGAATAGATGAATCTGAGATTGTGTGATGCATATCGTATAATCATACCCATGGATACTTGAGGTGACATTGGAGTATCTAGGTGACATTAAGGTTTTGGTTGATGTGTGTCTTAAGGTGTTATTCTAGTACGAACTCTAGGGCTCTTTGTGACACTTATAGGAATAGCCCGACGGATTGATTGGAAAGAATAACTTTGAGGTGGTTTCGTACCCTACCATAATCTCTTCGTTCGTTCTCCGCTATTAGTGACTTTGGAGTGACTCTTTGTTGCATGTTGAGGGATAGTTGTGTGATCCAATTATGTTAGTATCGTTGAGGGAACTTACACTAGTGAAAGTATGAACCCTAGGCCTTGTTTCCTAGCATTGCAATACCGTTTACGCTCACTTTTATCATTAGTTACCTTGCTGTTTTTATAATTTCAGATTGCAAATACCTTTATCTACCATCCATATTGCACTTGTATCACCATCTCTTCGCCAAACTAGTGCACCTATACAATTTACCATTGTATTGGGTGTGTTGGGGACACAAGAGACTCTTTGTTATTTGGTTGCAGGGTTGCTTGAGAGAGACCATCTTCATCCTACGCCTCCTACGGATTGATAAACCTTAGGTCATCCACTTGAGGGAAATTTGCTACTGCCCTACAAACCTCTGCACTTGGAGGCCCAACAACGTCTACAAGAAGAAGGTTGTGTAGTAGACATCACTCTTGCACTTGAAATCCATCTTTCCCATTCCACATCACATGACAGAAACCAGATCTCCTTATGTTTTGCTTTAGTTTTTTTGAAAATGTTGGGACATATAGTTGCTTTCTAGTTAACTGACTTGCCTCTATTTTCTTGTACCCTCACCATAATTTTGCACCTGATCCACTCAAGCATTGAGACAATAGCAAGGTACCTAGCTAACAGGATGTAGTTGTTGAAAGATTCACACATGTTGTTATCAACTGAATCACAATTAGACCCCAGCTTCATGTAGGCCCTACTCCAATGTACTGGATCAGTGTTCATCATATCTTTTGCACGCTCAACAGTAAATTGTGCTAGCCTTGCCCTGTTGTAGTTGAAAATCACTTTGTTTGGTGATTTTGCACATCTCGAAAACCTTTTCTGAAAATCATGGTCTGGGTGTTTTTCTTCCAATTTGCATATATGTGTCTTGCACACATTCTATGCTCAGCTTTTGGAAAAATGTCCTCCATTGCCCCTATAAGTCCCTTTTGCTGATCTGACATAAATACATATCCATCTCCTTGATTGCTTATTTTCAAGTCTTGGTTTATTTTGGCAAGAAACCAGAATCATGAATCATAATTTTCTTTCTCCACAACAGCCCAAGCAATAGGATACATCTGGTTATTTGCATATCTTCCTATAGCACACAACATCTGTCCATAGCAAGAACCTTTGAAAAAACAACCATCAAGGCCAATAACTTTTCTACAACATGCCAAGAAACCTTTCTTCAAGGCATCAAAACACATGTAAAACCTTTGAAATACATATGACCCATCCTTTTCATTTTGGTCCAACTTCACTGCTACTGTTGAAGGAAATATGCCCTAGAGGCAATAATAAAGTTATTATTTATTTCATTACATCATGATAAATGTTTATTATTCATGCTAGAATTGTATTAACCGGAAACATAATACATGTGTGAATACATAGACAAACAGAGTGTCACTAGTATGCCTCTACTTGACTAGCTCGTTAATCAAAGATGGTTAAGTTTCCTGACCATGAACAATGTGTTGTTATTTGATTAACGAGGTCACATCATTAGTTGAATGATCTGATTGACATGACCCATTTCATTAGCTTAGCACTCGATCGTTTAGTATGTTGCTATTGCTTTCTTCATGACTTATACATGTTCCTATGACTATGAGATTATGCAACTCCCGTTTGCCGGAGGAACACTTTGGGTGCTACCAAACGTCACAACGTAACTGGGTGATTATAAAGGAGTACTACAGGTGTCTCCAATGGTAGATGTTGGGTTGGCGTATTTCAAGATTAGGATTTGTCACTCCGATTGTCGGAGAGGTATCTCTGGGCCCTCTCGGTAATGCACATTACACAAGCCTTGCAAGCATTGCAACTAATGAGTTAGTTGCGAGATGATGTATTACAGAACGAGTAAAGAGACTTGCCGGTAACGAGATTGAACTAGGTATTGGATACCGACGATCGAATCTCGGGCAAGTAACATACCGATGACAAAGGGAACAACGTATGTTGTTATGCGGTCTGACCGATAAAGATCTTCGTAGAATATGTAGGAGCCAATATGGGCATCCAGGTCCCGCTATTGGTTATTGACCGGAGACGTGTCTCGGTCATGTCTACATTGTTCTCGAACCGTAGGGTCCGGACGCTTAACGTTACGATGACAGTTATTATGAGTTTATGCATTTTGATGTACCGAAGGTTGTTCGGAGTCCCGGATGTGATCACGGACATGACGAGGAGTCTCGAAATGGTCTAGACATAAAGATTGATATATTGGAAGCCTATGTTTGGACATCGGAAGTGTTCCGGGTGAAATCGGGATTTTACCGGATTACCGGGAGGGTTACCGGAACCCCCCGGGAGCCAAATGGGCCTACATGGGCCTTAGTGGAAAGGTGAAAGGGGCTGCCATGGAGGGCTGCGCGCCTCCCCCCCTCCCCTAGTCCTATTAGGACTAGGAGAGGTGGCCGGCCACCTCTCTCTCTCTCTTTCCCCCTTGGAGTCCTAGTTGGAATAGGACTGGAGGGGGGAGTCCTACTCCCGGTAGGAGTAGGACTCCTCCTGCGCCTCCCTTGCTTGGCCGGCCAGCCCTCCTGAAGAAATATGCCCTAGAGGCAATAATAAAGTTATTATTTATTTCCTTATATCATGATAAATGTTTATTATTCATGCTAGAATTGTATTAACCGGAAACATAATACATGTGTGAATACATAGACCAACAGAGTGTCACTAGTATGCCTCTACTTGACTAGCTCGTTAATCGAAGATGGTTATGTTTCCTAACCATGAACAAGGAGTTGTTATTTGATTAACGAGGTCACATCATTAGTAGAATGATCTGATTGACATGACCCATTCCATAAGCTTAGCACCCGATCGTTTAGTATGTTGCTATTGCTTTCTTCATGACTTATACATGTTCCTATAACTATGAGATTATGCAACTCCCGTTTACCGGAGGAACACTTTGGGTACTGCCAAACGTCACAACGTAACTGAGTGATTATAAAGGAGTACTACAGGTGTCTCCAATGGTAGATGTTGGGTTGGCGTATTTCGAGATTAGGGTTTGTCACTCCGATTGTCGGAGAGGTATCTCTGGGCCCTCTCGGTAATGCACATCACATAGGCCTTGCAAGCACTGCAGCTAATATGTTAGTTGTGAGATGATGTATTACGGAACGAGTAAAGAGACTTGTCGGTAACGAGATTGAACTATGTATTGGATACCGACGATCGAATCTCGGGCAAGTAACATACCGATGACAAAAGGGAACAACGTATGTTGTTATGCGGTCTGACCGATAAAGATCTTCGTAGAATATGTAGGAGCCAATATGGGCATCCAGGTCCCGCTATTGGTTATTGACCGGAGACGTGTCTCGGTCATGTCTACATTGTTCTCGAACCGTAGGGTCCGCACGCTTAACGTTACGATGACAGTTATTATGAGTTTATGCATTTTGATGTACCGAAGGTTGTTCGGAGTCCCGGATGAGATCACGGACATGACGAGGAGTCTCGAAATGGTCGAGACGTAAAGATTGATATATTGGAAGCCTATGTTTGGGCACCGGAAGTGTTCCGGGTGAAATCGGGATTTTACCGGATTACCGGGAGGGTTACCGGAACCCCCCGGGAGGCAAATGGGCCTATTGGGCCTTAGTGGAAAAGAGAGAAGGGGCAGCCCACAGGCTAGCCGGCCGAACCCCCCTTCCCTAGTCCTATTAGGACTAGGAGAAGGGGCCGGCCCCCCTCTCTTCTCTTTCTCCCGAAGAGTCCTATTAGGAATAGGATTTGGGGGAAGGAGTCCTACTCCCGGTAGGAGTGGGACTCCTCCCTGCGCCTCCCTCCTAGCCGGCCGACCCCTTGCCCCTGGTCCTTTATATACGGGGGCAGGGGCACCCCATAGACACACAACTTGATCCTTGAGATCGCTCCTTAGCCGTGTGCGGTGCCCCCTGCCACCAAATTCCACCTCGATCGTACCGTTGTAGTGCTTAGGCGAAGCCCTGCGTCGGTAGTACATCAAGATCGTCACCACGCCGTCGTGCTGACGGAACTCCTCCCCGAAGCTTTGCTGGATCGGAGCCCGGGGATCGTCATCGAGCTGAACGTGTGCTAAGAACTCAGAGGTGCCGGAGTAACGGTGCTTGGATCGGTCGGATCGGGAAGAAGACGTACGACTACTTCCTCTACGTTGTGTGATCGCTTCCGCAGTCGGTCTGCGTTGGTACGTAGACAACACTCTCCCCTCTCGTTGCTGTGCATCACCATGATCTTGCGTGTGCGTAGGAAAATTTTCGAAATTACTGCGTTCCCCAACAGTGGCATCTGAGCCTGGTTTTTATGGTTTGATGTTATATGCACGAGTAGAACACAAGTGAGTTGTGGGCGATACAAGTCATACTGCCTACCAGCATGTCATACTTTGGTTCGGCGGTATTGTTGGTTGAGACGATCCGGACCAACCTTACGCGTACTCTTACGCGAGACCGGTTCCCTCGACGTGCTTTGCACATAGATGGCTTGCGGAAGACTGTCTCTCCAACTTTAGTTGAACCAAGTGTGGCTACGCCCGGTCCTTGAGAAGGTTAAAACGGAGTCTATTTGACGAACTATCGTTGTGGTTTTGATGCGTAGGTGAGATGAGTTCTTACTTAAGCCCATAGCAGCCACGTAAAACTTGCAACAACAAAGTAGAGGACGTCTAACTTGTTTTTGCAGGGTATGTTGTGATGTGATATGGTCAAGGCATGATGCTGATTTTATTGTATGAGATGATCATGTTTTGTAACCGAGTTATCGGCAACTGGCAGGAGCCATATGGTTGTCGCTTTATTGTATGCAATGCAATCGCGATGTAATGCTTTACTAGATTACTAAACGGTAGTAATAGTCGTGGAAGCATAAGATTGGCGAGACGACAATGATGCTACGATGGAGATCAAGGTGTCGCGCCGGTGACGATGGTGATCATGACGGTGCTTCGGAGATGGAGATCACAAGCACAAGATGATGATGGCCATATCATATCACTTATATTGATTGCATGTGATGTTTATCCTTTTATGCATCTTATCTTGCTTTGATTGACGGTAGCATTATAAGATGATCTCTCACTAAATTATCAAGAAGTGTTCTCCCTGAGTATGCACCATTGCCAAAGTTCGTCGTGCCCAGACACCACGTGATGATCGGGTGTGATAAGCTCTACAACGGGTGCAAGCCAGTTTTGCACACGCAGAATACTCAGGTTAAACTTGACGAGCCTAGCATATGCAGATATGGCCTCGGAACACAGAGACCGAAAGGTCGAGCGTGAATCATATAGTAGATATGATCAACATGACGATGTTCACCATTGAAAACTAATCCATCTCACGTGATGATCGGTTATGGTTTAGTTGATTTGGATCACGTGATCACTTAGAAGATTAGAGGGATGTCTATCTAAGTGGGAGTTCCTAAGTAATTTGATTAACTGAACTTAAACTTATCATGAACTTAGTACCTGATAGTATCTTGCTTATTTATGTTGCTTGTAGATAGATGGCTCGTGCTATTGTTCCGTTGAATTTTAATGCGTTCCTTGAGAAAGCAAAGTTGAAAGATGATGGTAGCAATTACACGGACTGGGTCCGTAACCTGAGGATTATCCTCATTGCTGCACAGAAGAATTACGTCCTGGAAGCACCGCTGGGTGACAGGCCTGCTGCTGGAGCAACGCCAGATGTTATGAACGTCTGGCAGAGCAAAGCTGATGACTACTCGATAGTTCAGTGTGCCATGCTTTACGGCTTAGAATCGGGACTTCAACGACGTTTTGAACGTCATGGTGCATATGAGATGTTCCAGGAGTTGAAGTTAATATTTCAAGCAAATGCCCGAATTGAGAGATATGAAGTCTCTAGTAAGTTCTATAGCTGCAAGATGGAGGAGAACAGTTCTGTCAGTGAGCATATACTCAAAATGTCTGGGTATAATAATCACTTGATTCAGATGGGAGTTAATCTTCCAGATGATTGCGTCATTGACAAAATTCTCCAATCACTGCCACCAAGCTACAAGAGCTTCGTGATGAACTATAATATGCAAGGGATGAACAAAACTATTCCCGAGCTCTTCGCAATGCTGAAAGCTGCGGAGGTAGAAATCAAGAAGGAACATCAAGTGTTGATGGTTAGCAAAACCACTAGTTTCAAGAAAAAGGGCAAAGGGAAGAAGAAGGGAAACTTCAAGAAGAACAGCAAGCAAGTTGCTGCTCAGGAGAAGAAACCCAAGTCTGGACCTAAGCCTAAAACTGAGTGCTTCTACTGCAAGCAGACTGGTCACTGGAAGCGGAACTGCCCCAAGTATTTGGCGGATAAGAAGGAGGGCAAAGTGAGCAAAGGTATATGTGATATACATGTTATTGATGTGTACCTTACTAGAGCTCGCAGTAGCACCTGGGTATTTGATACTGGTTCTGTTGCTAATATTTGCAACTCGAAACAGGGACTACGGAATAAGCGGACACTAGCAAAGGACGAGGTGACGATGCGCATGGGAAACGGTTCCAAAGTCGATGTGATCGCGGTCGGCACGCTACCTCTACATCTACCTTCGGGATTAATATTTGACCTAAATAATTGTTATTTGGTGCCAGCGTTGAGCATGAACATTATATCAGGATCTTGTTTAATGCGAGACGGTTATTCATTTAAATCAGAGAATAATGGTTGTTCTATTTATATGAATAATATCTTTTATGGTCATGCACCTTTGAAGAGTGGTCTATTCTTGTTGAATCTCGAAGATAGTAATACACATATTCATAATGTAGAAGCCAAAAGATGCAAAGTTAATAATGATAGTGCAACTTATTTGTGGCACTGCCGTTTAGGTCATATCGGTGTAAAGCGCATGAAGAAACTCCATACTGATGGGCTTTTGGAACCACTTGATTATGAATCACTTGGTACTTGCGAACCGTGCCTCATAGGCAAGATGACTAAAACACCGTTCTCCGGTACTATGGAGAGAGCAACAGATTTGTTGGAAATCATACATACCGATGTGTGTGGTCCGATGAATATTGAGGTTCGTGGCGGATATCGTTATTTTCTCACCTTCACAGATGATTTAAGCAGATATGGGTATATCTACTTAATGAAACATAAGTCTGAAACATTTGAAAAGTTCAAGGAATTTCAGAATGAAGTTGAAAATCATCGTAACAAGAAAATAAAATTTCTACGATCTGATCGTGGAGGAGAATATTTGAGTTACGAGTTTGGTGTACATTTGAAAAATTGTGCAATAGTTTCGCAACTCACGCCACCCAGAACACCACAGCGTAATGGTGTGTCCGAACGTCGTAATTGTACTTTACTAGATATGGTGCGATCTATGATGTCTCTTACTAATTTACCGCTATCGTTTTGGGGTTATGCTTTAGAGACGGCCGCATTCACGTTAAATAGGGCACCATCAAAATCCGTTGAGACGACGCCTTATGAACTATGGTTTGGCAAGAAACCAAAGTTGTCGTTTCTTAAAGTTTGGGGCTGCGATGCTTATGTGAAAAAGCTTCAACCTGATAATCTCGAACCCAAAGCGGAGAAATGTGTCTTCATAGGATACCCAAAGGTAACTGTTGGGTATACCTTCTATCACAGATCCGAAGGCAAGACATTCGTTGCTAAGAATGGATCATTTCCAGAGAAGGAGTTTCTCTCGAAAGAAGTGAGTGGGAGGAAAGTAGAACTTGACGAGGTAACTGTACCTGCTCCCTTATTGGAAAATAGTACATCACAGAAAACTGTTTCTGCGACACCTATACCAATCAGTGAGGAAGCTAATGATGATGATCATGAAACTTCAGGGAAAGATTCTACTGAACCACGTAGATCAACCAGAGTGAGATCCGCACCAGAGTGGTACGGTAATCCAGTTCTGGAAGTCATGCTACTAGATCATGATGAACCTACGAACTATGAAGAAGCGATGGTGAGCCCAGATTCCGCAAAGTGGCTTGAGGCCATGAAATCTGAGATGGGATCCATGTATGAGAACAAAGTATGGACTTTGGTTGACTTGCCCGATGATCGGCAAGCAATTGAGAATAAATGGATCTTCAAGAAAAAGACTGACGCTGACGGTAATGTTACTGTCTATAAAGCTCGACTTGTCGCAAAAGGTTTTCGACAAGTTCAAGGGGTTGACTACGATGAGACTTTCTCACCCGTAGCGATGCTTAAGTCCGTCAGAATTATGTTAGCAATTGCCGCATTTTATGATTATGAAATATGGCAGATGGATGTCAAAACTGCATTCCTGAATGGATTTCTGGAAGAAGAGTTGTATATGATACAACCAGAAGGTTTTGTCGATCCAAAAGGAGCTAACAAAGTATGCAAACTCCAGCGATCCATTTATGGACTGGTGGAAGCATCTCGGAGTTGGAATAAACGCTTTGATAGTGTGATCAAAGCATTTGGCTTTATACAGACTTTTGGAGAAGCCTGTATTTACAAGAAAGTGAGTGGGAGCTCTGTAGCATTTCTGATATTATATGTGGATGACATATTGCTGATTGGAAATGATATAGAATTTCTGGATAGCCTAAAGGGATACTTGAATAAAAGTTTTTCGATGAAAGACCTCGGGGAAGCTGCTTAGCCGTGTGCGGTGCCCCCTGCCACCAAATTCCACCTCGATCGTACCATTGTAGTGCTTAGGCGAAGCCCTGCGTCGGTAGTACATCAAGATCGTCACCATGCCGTCGTGCTGACGGAACTCCTCCCCGAAGCTTTGCTGGATCGGAGCCCGGGGATCGTCATCGAGCTGAACGTGTGCTAAGAACTCGGAGGTGCCGGAGTAACGGTGCTTGGATCGGTCGGATCGGGAAGAAGACGTACGACTACTTCCTCTATGTTGTGTGATCGCTTCCGCAGTCGGTCTGCGTTGGTACGTAGACAACACTCTCCCCTCTCGTTGCTGTGCATCACCATGATCTTGCGTGTGCGTAGGAAAATTTTCGAAATTACTGCGTTCCCCAACACCTCCCCCTCTCATCCTTTATATACGGGGGCAGGGGGCACCTCTAGACACACAAGTTGATCCTTGAGATCGTTCCTTAGCCGTGTGCGGTGCCCCCTGCCACCAAATTCCACCTCGATCATACCGTTGTAGTGCTTAGGCGAAGCCCTGCGTCGGTAGTACATCAAGATTGTCACCACGCCGTCGTGCTGACGGAACTCTTCCTCGACGCTTTGCTGGATCGGAGCCCGAGGATCATCATCGAGCTGAATGTGTGCTAAGAACTCGGAGGTGCCGGAGTAACGGTGCTTGGATCGGTCGGATCGGGAAGACGTACGACTACTTCCTCTACGTTGTGTGATCGCTTCCGCAGTCGGTCTGCGTTGGTACGTAGACAACACTCTCCCCTCTCGTGATATGCATCACCATGATCTTGCGTGTGCGTAGGAAATTTTTTGAAATTACTACGTTCCCCAACAGTGGCATCCGATCCTAGGTTTTATGGTTTGATGTTATATGCACGAGTAGAACACAAGTGAGTTGTGGGCGATATAAGTCATACTGCCTACCAGCATGTCATACTTTGGTTCGGCGGTATTGTTGGATGAAGCGGCCCGGACCGACATTACGCGTACGCTTACGCGAGACCAGTTTCCCCGACGTGCTTTGCACATAGGTGACTTGCGGGTGACTGTTTCTCCAACTTTAGTTGAACCGAGTGTGGCTACGCCCAGTCCTTGCGAAGGTTAAAACGGAGTCTATTTGACAAACTATCATTGTGGTTTTGATGCGTAGGTGAGATTGGTTCTTGCTTAAGCCCGTAGCAGCCACGTAAAATTTGCAACAACAAAGTAGAGGACGTCTAACTTGTTTTTGCAGGGCATGTTGTGATGTGATATGGTCAAAACGTGATGAGTTATAAGTTGTTGTATAAGATGATCATGTTTTGTTGAACTTATCGGCAACTGGCAAAAGCCTTATGGTTGTCTGTCTATTGCATAAGATGCAAGCGCCCAATAATTGCTTTACTTTATCGCTATGCGATAGCAATAGTTGCAAGAGCAAGTGTTGGTGAGACGACCACGTGACGACACATTGATATAGATCAAGATGATGGAGATCATGGTGTCATGTCGGTGACGATATAGATCATGACAGTACTTTGGAGATGGAGATGAAAGAAGCAAGATGATGATGGCCATATCATGTCACATATTTTGATTGCATATGATGTTTATCTTTTATACATCTTATTTTGCTTAGTTTGACGGTAGCATTTTAAGATGATCTCTCACTAATAATCAAGAAGTGTTCTCCCTGAGTATGCACCGTTGCGAAAGTTCTTCGTGCTGAGACACCACGTGATGATCGGGTGTGATAGGCTCTACGTTCAAATACAACGGGTGCAAAACAGTTGCACACGCGGAATACTCAGGTTATACTTGACGAGCCAAGCATATACAGATATGGCCTCGGAACACGGAGACCGAAAGGTCGAGCGTGAATCATATAGTAGATATGATCAACATAGTGATGTTCACCAATGAAACTACTCCATCTCACGTGATGATCGGACATGGTTTTGTTGATTTGGATCACGTGGTCACTTAGAGGATTAGAGGGATGTCCATCTAAGTGGGAGTTCTTAAGTAATATGATTAAATTGAACTTAAATTTATCATGAACTTAGTCCTGGTAGTATTTTGCAAATTATGTTGTAGATCAATAGCTCACGTTGTTGCTTCCCTGTGTTTATTTTTGATATGTTCCTAGAGAAAATTGTGTTGAAAGATGTTAGTAGCAATGATGCGGATTGGATCCGTGATCTGAGGTTTATCCTCATTGCTGCACAGAAGAATTATGTCCTTGATGCACCGCTAGGTGACAGACCTATTGCAGGAGCAGATGCAGACGTTATGAACGTTTGGCTAGCTCAATATGATGACTACTTGATAGTTTAGTGCACCATGCTTAATGGCTTAGAATCGGGACTTCAAAGACGTTTTGAACTTCATGGAGCATATGAGATGTTCCAGGAGTTGAAGTTAATATTTCAAGCAAATACCCGAGTTGAGAGATATGAAGTCTCCAACAAGTTCTATAGCTAAAAGATGGAGGAGAATCGCTCAACTAGTGAGCATGTGCTCAGATTGTCTGAGTACTACAATCGCTTGAATCAAGTGGGAGTTAATCTTCCAGATAAGATAGTGATTGATAGAATTCTCTAGTCACCATCACCAAGTTAGTAGAACTTCATGATGAACTATAATATGCAAGGGATAAAGGAAACAACTCCCAAGCTTTTCATGATGATGAAATCGATGAAGGTAGAAATCAAGAAAAACATCAAGTGTTGATGGTAGACAAGACCACTGGTTTCAAGAAAAGGGCAGAGGGAAGAAGGGGAACTTCAAAAAGAACAGCAAGCAAAGTTGCTGCTCAAGTGAAGAAGCCCAAGTCTGGACCTAAGCCTGAGACTGGGTGCTTCTACTGCAAAGGGACTGGTCACTGGAAGCGGAACTACCCCAAGTGATTGGCGGATAAGAAGGATGGCAAAGTGAACATAAGTATATTTGATATACATGTTGTTGATGTGTACTTTACTAGTGTTTATAGCAAACCCTCAGTATATGATACTAGTTCAGTTGCTAAGATTAGTAACTCGAAACGGGAGTTGCAGAATAAACAGAGACTAGTTAAGGGTGAAGTGACGATGTGTGTTGGAAGTGGTTCCAAGATTGATATGATCATCATCGCACACTCCCTATAATTTCGGGATTAGTGTTGAACCTAAATAAGTGTTATTTGGTGTTTGCGTTGAGCATGAATATGATTTGATCATGTTTATTGTAATACGGTTATTCATTTAAGTAAGAGAATAAATTGTTGTTCTGTTTACATGAATAAAACCTTATATAGTTACACACCCAATGAAAATAGTTCGTTGGATCTCGATCGTAGTGATACACATAATCATAATATTGAAACCAAAAGATACAAAGTTAATAATGATAGTGCAACTTATTTGTAGCACTGCCGTTTAGGTCATATTGGTGTAAAGCGCATGAAGAAACTCCATGCTGATGGGCTTTTGGAATCACTTGATTATGAATCAGTTGATGCTTGCGAACCATGCCTCATGGGCAAGATGACTAAGACTCTGTTCTTCGGAACAATGGAGCGAGCAACAGATTTGTTGGAAATCATACATACTGATGTATGTGGTCCGATGAATATTGAGGCTTGCGATAGGTATCATTATTTTCTGATCTTCACAGATGATTTGAGCAGATATAAGTATATCTACTTGATGAAACATAAGTCTGAAACATTTGAACAGTTCAAAGAATTTCAGAGTGAAGTGGAAAATCATTGTGACAAGAAAATAAAAGTTTCTATGATATGATCGCAGAGGTAAAATATTTGAGTTACGAGTTTGGTCTTCAGTTAAAAAATGTGAAATAGTTTCACTACGCACGCCACCTGGAACACCACAGCATAATGGTGTGTCCGAACGTCATAACCGTACTTTATTGGATATAGTACAATCTATGATGTATCTTACCGATCTACCACTATCGTTTTGGGGTTATGCATTAGAGACAGCTGCATTCACGTTAAATAGGGCACCATCTAAATCCGTTGAGACGACACCGTGTGAACTATGGTTTGGCAAGAAACCTAAGCTGTCGTTTCTTAAAGTTTAGAGTTGCGATGCTTATGTGAAAAAGTTTCATCTCGATAAGCTCAAACTCAAATCGGAGAAATATGTCTTCATAGGATACCCAAAGGAGACAGTTGGGTACACCTTCTATCACAGATCCAAAGGCAAGACATTCGTTGCTAAGAATGGATCCTTTCTAGAGAAGGAATTTCTCTCGAAAGAAGTGAGTGGGAGGAAAGTAGAAAACTTGATAAGGTAATTGTACCTTCTCCCTTATTGGAAAATAGTTCATCACAGAAATTTGTTCCTGTGACTACTACACCAATTAGTGAGGAAGCTAATGATGATGATCATGTAACTTCAGATCAAGTTACTACCGAATCTCGTAGGTAAACCAGAGTGAGATCCGCACCAGAGTGGTACGGTAATCCTGTTCTGGAGGTCATGTTACTTGACCATGATGAACCTACGAACTATGAGGAAGCGATGATGAGCCCAAATTCCGAGAAATGGCTTGAGGCCATGAAATCTGAGATGGGATCCATGTATGAGAACAAAGTGTGGACTTTGGGTGACTTGCCCGATGATCGGCAAGACAGAGAAAATAAATGGATCTTCAAGAGGAAGACGG
The DNA here is from genome assembly GCA_034509565.1 of Triticum monococcum. Taxonomy (NCBI): domain Eukaryota; kingdom Viridiplantae; phylum Streptophyta; class Magnoliopsida; order Poales; family Poaceae; genus Triticum; species Triticum monococcum. The sequence goes on along the minus strand of CM067847.1, from coordinate 4,658,988 downwards.
ACGCTGATAGTAGTGTTACTATCTACAAAGCTAGAATTGTCGCAAAAGGTTTTCGACAAGTTCAAGGTGTTGACTACGATGAGATTTTCTCACTCGTATCTATGCTTAAAGTCTGTCCGAATCATGTTAGCAATTGCTGCATTTTATGAAATCTGGCAAATGGATAAACAAAACTACATTCCTTAATGGATTTACTAAAGAAGAGTTGTATACGATGCAACCAGAAGGTTTTGTCAATCCTAAAGGTGCTAACAAAATATGCAAACTCCAGCGATCCATCTATGGACTGGTGCAAGCATCTCGGAGTCGGAATATACGCTTTGATAAGTTGATCAAAGGATATAGTTTTATACACACTTGTGGTGAAGCCTGTATTTACAAGAAAGTGAGTGGGAGCACTACAACATTTCTGATAAGTATATGTGAATGACATATTGTTGATCGGAAATGATGTAGAATTATTCTGTAAAGCATAAAGGAGTGTTTGAAAGGAGTTTTTCAAAGAAAGACTTCGGTGAAGCAGCTTACATATTGAGCTTTAAGATCTATAAAGATAGATCAAGACGCTTGATAAGTGTTTTTCAATGAGTACATACCTTGACAAGATTTTGAAGTAGTTCAAAATGGAGCAGTCAAAGAAAGAGTTCTTGCCTGCATTACAAGGTGTGAAGTTGAGTAAGACTCAAAGCCCGACCACGGCAGAAGATAGAAAGAGAATGAAAGTCATTCCCTATGCCTTGGCCATAGGTTCTATAAAGTATGTCATGCTGTATACCAGATCTATTGTATACCCTGCACTGATTTAGCAAGGGAGTACAATAGTGATCTAGGCGTAGATCACTGGACAGCGGTCAGAATTATCCTTAGTGAAATAAGGATATGTTTCTCGATTATGGACGTGACAAAAGGTTCGTCGTAAAGGGTTACGCCGATGCAAGTTTTGACACTAATCTAGATGACTCTAAATCTCGGTCTAGATACATATTGAAAGTGGGAGCAATTAGCTAGAGTAGCTCCATGCAGAGCATTGTTGACATAAAAATTTGCAAAATACATGTGGATCTGAATGTGGCAGACCCGTTGACTAAGATTCTCTCACAAGCAAAACATGATCACACCTTAGTACTCTTTGGGTGTTAATCACATAGCGATGTGAACTAGATTACTGAATCTAGTAAACCCTTTGGGTATTGGTCGCATAGTGCGATGTGAACTATGGGTGTTAATCACATGATGATGTGAACTATCGATGTTAATCACATGGTGATGTGATCTAGATTATTGACTCTAGTGCAAGTGGGAGACTGAAGGAAATATGCCCTAGAGGCAATAATAAAGTTATTGTTTATTTCATTACATCATGATAAATGTTTATTATTCATGCTAGAATTGTATTAACCGGAAACATAATACATGTGTGAATACATAGACAAACAGAGTGTCACTAGTATGCCTCTACTTGACTAGCTCGTTAATCAAAGATGGTTAAGTTTCCTGACCATGAACAATGTGTTGTTATTTGATTAACGAGGTCACATCATTAGTTGAATGATCTGATTGACATGACCCATTTCATTAGCTTAGCACTCGATCGTTTAGTATGTTGCTATTGCTTTCTTCATGACTTATACATGTTCCTATGACTATGAGATTATGCAACTCCCGTTTGCCGGAGGAACACTTTGGGTGCTACCAAACGTCACAATGTAACTGGGTGATTATAAAGGAGTACTACAGGTGTCTCCAATGGTAGATGTTGGGTTGGCGTATTTCAAGATTAGGATTTGTCACTCCGATTGTTGGAGAGGTATCTCTGGGCCCTCTCGGTAATGCACATTACACAAGCCTTGCAAGCATTGCAACTAATGAGTTAGTTGCGAGATGATGTATTACAGAACGAGTAAAGAGACTTGCCGGTAACGAGATTGAACTAGGTATTGGATACCGACGATCGAATCTCGGGCAAGTAACATACCGATGACAAAAGGGAACAACGTATGTTGTTATGCGGTCTGACCGATAAAGATCTTCGTAGAATATGTAGGAGCCAATATGGGCATCCAGGTCCCGCTATTGGTTATTGACCGGAGACGTGTCTCGGTCATGTCTACATTGTTCTCGAGCCGTAGGGTCCGCACACTTAACGTTACGATGACAGTTATTATGAGTTTATGCATTTTGATGTACCGAAGGTTGTTCGGAGTCCCGGATGTGATCACGGACATGACGAGGAGTCTCGAAATGGTCGAGACATAAAGATTGATATATTGGAAGCCTATGTTTGGACATCGGAAGTGTTCCGGGTGAAATCGGGATTTTACCGGATTACCGGGAGGGTTACCGGAACCCCCCAGGAGCCAAATGGGCCTACATGGGCCTTAGTGGAAAGGTGAAAGGGGCTGCCATGGAGGGCTGCGCACCTCCCCCCCTCCCCTAGTCCTATTAGGACTAGAAGAGGTGGCCGGCCACCTCTCTCTCTCTCTCTTTCCCCCTTGGAGTCCTAGTTGGAATAGGATTGGAGGGGGGAGTCCTACTCCTACCAGGAGTAGGACTCCTCCTGCGCCTCCCTTGCTTGGCCGGCCAGCCCTCCCCCTCTCATCCTTTATATACGGGGACAGGGGGCACCTCTAGACACACAAGTTGATACTTGAGATCGTTCCTTAGCCGTGTGCGGTGCCCCCTGCCACCAAATTCCACCTCGATCATACCGTTGTAGTGCTTAGGCGAAGCCCTGCGTCGGTAGTACATCAAGATCGTCACCACGCCGTCGTGCTGACGGAACTCTTCCTCGATGCTTTGCTGGATCGGAGCCCGAGGATCGTCATCGAGCTGAACGTGTGCTAAGAACTCGGAGGTGCCGGAGTAACGGTGCTTGGATCGGTCGGATCGGGAAGACGTACGACTACTTCCTCTACGTTGTGTGATCGCTTCCGCAGTCGGTCTGCGTTGGTACGTAGACAACACTCTCCCCTCTCGTTGATATGCATCACCATGATCTTGCCTGTGCGTAGGAATTTTTTTGAAATTACTACGTTCCCCAACAACTGTGCTTCCAGGATAAGTTCTCAGGAGCCCTAACTGATAATTAAATAATTTGGAGTACTCTCCTTCAGTGGAATGCAATAGTTTCTGCATGACCATTCTCTTTGCCTTCTTGCACTGTGCAGCTGTCACATCAGCAAATAAGTCCTCAAGTACAGTTTTTCTCAAATCTTCTAACTTCCAATTTGGATTTGCTCTTATAAGCCTGCCATATTTTGTAGCAATAACAGTTGATGTGACCAGTTTGTTATCTCTTCTTGGAATGCAATGGTGCTCATCTACAAAGGTAGACACCTGTGGCCACTTATTTCTAGTAGTTTTAGAAGCATAGATCATCCAGTTGCAGCCATGCCAAGTACACTTTGCACCAACTTTATGATTTTCATCCTTTGTGAAAGCAATATGCACATGCTTCTTAATGCCATATTTTATTAGAGCTTTCTTCATTTGATGTCTTCCTCTAAAAACCATTCCCATCTCAAACGTAGGAATTTCTGATTTGCTGTCATATTTTCTCCATTCACTTTTCCTTCTCACTAGCTGTGTGGCCCCCTCACCATCACTTTCCTCATCAAAAGAGCAGTCATCATCTGATGACACAACATCATCTTCTATGCCATCCAGCTTCTCATCACCAGACAATCCTTCAATCACATTATTATCTTTGATGACAGGCCCCACAGCATCCCCTAATTTCTTTGCTCTCTTCTGCCTCCTAATTTCCCTTGCTAATTTCCTTAATTACTCTACCTCTGATTCTTCAGCAGAACTGTGCTATGATAAAGGCTGGTAGTCAATGTCACTTTCATCATCACCTTCTTCTCCTTCTTTTACATTTTCATGTAAAACTTCATTAGCACTTGTTCCAATTTCAACATGATCTGTAGATGTATACTCAAATTCAGAAGTAGTTGCTGGGTTCTGTCTTTCAGTAAATTGAGGCATTGTTCCTCTCTGTGGTGTACCTGCTGCTGCTTTGGTCTTTGCAGATTTTGCTTTATTTCCTACTGGAGCTGAATAAGATGCACATGGACATGAAGAAGATGCACCTTGGGCTGCACCTGCAGTTGGTGGAGGAGCACATGCACCTTGAGCTGCACCTGATGATGTAGTTGCTGAAACTGGAGCTGCAAGAGGTACTTTTCTTCTTTTAGCTGTAACTCTACTTGCTCTACTTTTTTTAATCTTCACTGGACTCTCAAATGTAGTAAGAAAGTCATTAGCCTCACTTATTATCCTCAAATTTTCTTCCTCGGCAGCTGTTCTTTTCACACCTACAACAACTTCTGGCTCTGCTCTTTTTTCTGCTAAAGCTGCTACATTTGATAAAAACATCTCATCGACCATGTCTGTCTCCACAGCATCCACATTTACCAATGCAAATCTGCTACCTTTATGCTTGAAATATGTTTCTGAAACTACCACTGGCACATCATCTACTCTGTTTTGCAACTGCTTTACTGCTTGTTCACACAACTGCACTTCCTCCACATAGATCTCTGCACATGACCCAATAGGTGTTGCATTCTCCATCTTCTCCACACTTGAATCATCAAAAATAAATTGCAAACCCTCACTCCGTTTTTTGCCTGGAACAAGCCAGTGCATCTTGTAACTATAATCCCCCCTACAATGTCCTCTTTCTACATGATACATGTCCTGAGCATAAGACAACGAAAGCTCCAACTTTAGGTTTTTCCTATAGAACGGAAAAGTAATCATCAGACCTCCGCTATATACAAGCAATCCATCCACTGTCTCAAATTTGCCAAAATAATGTAGTGACACATAAAATATTTCTTCTTCATCAGTTGCCTCATCGACAACACCTGCCCAAAAAAACAATCTTTACCTCATTACATAGCTCAGGACCTGCCCATAAAATCAGACCTCTTCCTATGATCTACCCTACACCTCCACGATTTTCCTGCCATGGCAGCACAATTTGGGTGCAGTAGATGACTTCTAAGCACAACACTGATTTCTCCTAAACTCAGATCATGCAGTAGATGACTTTGACGTGAAAGAAAGGGGGGCGGTTGACTCACCATCGGGCGGCGTGGAGGCCGGCAGCATGGTTGACGCCATGGCGGCATGGGCGGACGCCGCCAGCGGCATGGTTGACGCCATGGCATCGTCGTCCAGGCACAAGGAGATTGGTCGAGGCACAGGGACCGAAATCACCTGAATTGGGGGCTGATTGGTCGACCGGCTCCCCCAATCGATGAAAACACCTGAAATATGACAAGTCAGCACTGTCCAGTCAGCAAGGAGACTAGTCAAAACCACCTAAATCTGGTCCAAAACCACAATGGGGGAGAATTGATCCGGTTTTAGACTTTGGGGGAAATCGGTCCATCAGACATGATTTGAGGGGGAAAACGATACTTTCCTCTTTCAAGATTGCAATGGTCCATTGGACTTTTTGGTTGTAGGGACTGGTTGCATACGGACTGGTACCGTGTACCACCCAATGTGAGAAATAGGTTCACATCGCTCTAATCCGATACAAGTTGTTGGGCTTGGTGCATATAATTGTGTTTATTTATTTATTTATTAAATTAAGAATAATATTCTTCTTACTGAGTGAGGCTTTTTGGCCCTGGGGTGCCATAGAGCCAATTTTTTCAATAATTCAAAATTTGTCATTTTAAGTTTCCAAAATTATGAAAAAAGATACACAAGTACTTATAGATGTATACTACGTATGTGTAAATTTTATTATGGCTTTGATGCAAACTGTACAAAAAAATCATGAACTTATGCAGTGAATATTAACTGTGATATCAATACATGATTTTGGTAATTTTGGCCAGCTTGCATAAAAATTTACTTCTCCATCAAAATTTACACACAAGTAGTATACATCCATAAGTATGTGTTTGTGGCAGTTTCTGAAACCTAAAAATTTGAATTTGAATTTTTCAAATTCGGGGTCCTTGGAAGTAGAGTTCCAGTGGCAATTTTTGCGTATTATTTAGTGATTTATTTAATATTAAGGAATATGCCGACCTACTAAGAAAAACTCTTCACATAGTTTTGAAGTGATACTCTAATTAAAAAAACCACATTTCTTAAAAATGGCCATGATGTTTTAAACATTATTTATTTCATTTAAAAATATATTCATGTAACTAAAAAAATGTTCACATATAGAAAAATGTCCATATAATTTTTACAATTATTCATCAAATTAAATATATGCTCAAATATTTCTAAATAAAGGTGTTTACACATTTCTTTAAAAAAATCATGCATTTAAAGAAATTGTTTCGCTATCTAAAAGATTATGTACTAGGTTCCTGAAAGTTAACATTATATTTTAAACATATGTCCGTCATGTATTTAGAGAATGTTTAGTTTGTATTTTACAAAAACTGTTCAACATCTATTTGAAAAATGACATCATGTATTAGAAAGTATTTAACATGTATTTCAAAAATATTTAAGTTGCACTAGATTTTTTTGTGTATTAAAAAATGATCAACTTGTACTTTAAAAGGCATCAACGTATAGTGAAATGAAATGACTATTAATTTTTTTTCTCAAGATATGCTTACATTTGTTTGAAAAAGTACAAAGGCAAAAAAGGAAATAGAAATGAAGATAAGGAAAAACGAAACCGGAAAAAGAAAGTAAGAAAAAAAACTAGAACTACAAAAAAAAGTAAAACAAATAACATGAAAACAACGATGACTCTCTGAAGATGGAAGAAGGTTCTCCCGCCTAGTCCTCATCTTGGTGGTGTTCTAGCATCGTCGCAGGGCGTGTGGAGGTTTGTCTCCAGCGGATCTCGTGGCATTCGGTCGGCGTTTGTTTTCAATGGATCCACGTGGATCCTGTCTTCGTTCGTCTGTGTTCATGTTTCTATAGGTTGGGTCCTTCCGATCTACGCTACTCTTCGTCGGTGATGGTTGTTGTTCTGGTGTGCTGGTCCTATGGGGGCTTTGCACGACGGCTTTCTGACTATCTACTACAATAAGGTTTGCCCGGCTCTGATGAGGGAGGGGTGGAGACGGCGGTACCAGCACATCTTCGGCTCGCTACAGTGCTTGTAGTCGTCGCTAGGTGATCTACAGACCTAGATGCATTTTTTTCACTTCGGGTGTTATTTCTAGTACCTTGGCAGTTGATGAATAGATCAGAATTTTTTTTCTCGCAAAAATAAATAAATAAAGGAACACTTTGTGTCACAAAAAATAGTTCATGTACACACGGGTTTTATGCCGGTCAATTGGGTTGCACGCAAATAATTGGGCTAAGAACATTTGGGGCTTGCACTGGTCCATTTGATTGTTTTGGTTGCAGGGAGTACTTCATCATGACAAAAAAGAGCAAGTACGTTGAAAAGGGCAGCTCCGAATTGAATCGTGGATTACGGCGGGAGTCATGGAGACAGACAGCAGTATTAGGAGACAAGGACCGGGTTTCGTTGTGCTCATCCGTCGAAATGATACTGTACGCACATAAAATATTATACTGTAGAGTATAATATTCGAACCCCGCCATCATCTCTTTGATCCACCAATCCCCTACTGGCAAATCCGTTGCAGTTTTTGATAGTAGTAGTGGTGTGTGTACTGGGCTGACCACATGGATGCATGTGCATGTTACTGTGGATTCGCATGTGATCTGGTTCTGGTGGATGGATACACAGAGCAGAGGTCATGGTCAGGTTTAGGTATATCCGTCCAGGTCAAACCATGTGCATGCTGCAGAGTACAGCCATATGAAGGCTACATCACGTACCAGTGTTCGCTCAAAAAAGGAAAAAAAATGATAATGTACAGCTATACACAAACCAAAGTTGATATCTAAACTAGGTCTCAATTTCTCTTTTTATCCCTAAAACTAAGCGGGTTTCAGAACACTAGTCAGAGCTAGTGTCATCCCAAACTTCATAACCGGTCGAATCAAGAATTCTAGATGGCATCCGTGTGCTATTATTTTCATCTTTTTGGCCCGGAAATCGTAATTGCATCCATGTCCTTGCTACGGGACTTCGAGTGAGCCCGCGACAAAGGGCCTGTTTGGATCATGGGGTTAGAGCTAGTTTGGGTTAGTTTGGGGCTCAAATAACCCAAAAGTATTCAAATAGAGAGGGTTAGAGTGGGTTAGTTTCATCTAACCCGACTATCCCGATGGAGAGGTACTTATTTGGGTTAGAGTGAGTTAGAAAATAACTCTAACTCTAACTGTGTTAGAGTATCCAAACAGGACTAAAGATGCAGGTAATAATGATGTGCTGCTAAACGTGGCATGGGTACTGATCCCGGTGGGTACGTGATGGATAGACGCTGACAGAGGCTAAGGTATATCCATGATGGAGAGGGAGGCCATCCGCACCCAGGTCAAATATGCCATGTGCAAGCAAGCAAGCATGCTAAAAAGGATAGGAGTGCGTGCCAGGTAGGGTACTAGTGTCTGGCCACAAGAGGTCAACGTACAACGGTATCCACCGCACGCCATTAACGGCCACGGCCAACGGACGACCCTAAAGCTGTAGTGCACTGCAGTCTAAATTATCTGCTGGCGGAGCAGGAGCATTTCAGATAAATGTTCAAACAAAAAAAGAAGAAGGAAAAACTTGCTACGCATAGATAAGCGTCTGGATGAACAGCCCGGCCGGGGAGTGAATATCTAGACACACATTGGAAAGAGACATGCAGCTCCCAACTGAATCGTGGATCACGGCGGGAGTCACGGAGAGAGACAGGCAGACATCCAGTAGACAAGGGTCGGGATTTGTTGCTCAATAGTACTCTCTTCATTTTAAAATAGATGACTCAATTTTGCTCAATAGTAACTTTAATACAAAATTAGTATAAAGTTGGATTATTTATTTTAAAACGGAGGGAGTATATCCAGTTCCAATGATAACCGGAATTAGGCTTTGATTGATGGGTATGCGTACTCACCCAACAATTTCAATGCGATCCGACGGATGGATGGATACACAGAGGTCATGGTCATTGGTCAGGTGAAACCATGTGCGTGCTTCAGAGTGCAGCAAACAAGTGCCAGCGATTGCTCAAAATTGGAAAAAGGATAAGGTGCAGCAAATCGGCTCATCCGCCGAGGTCCAACCATGTTTGTCTTCTCGGCAGAGGAGCAACGTTTAGCGGCACACGCCCCCAAGCAATTTTTTTTAAAAAATTTTGCGGTTGAAAAAAACCGACCCCAAATTAAACTACTGCCACGCCGACAAAATCATACTCCCTCCGTTCCAAAATATAGTGCACCTGCGTTTTTTAAGGTCGAACTTTGACCATAAATTTAACGAACGAGACCGACTGCGACGGGAAAAAAATTACATAATTAAAAACTTCTTTCGAATACGAATTCATTGATATAAATTTTGCTCCCGCCGCAATCGGTCTTGATAGTTAAATTTACGGTCAAAGTTAAAACACGAGGATAGAGGAAGCACTACATTGTGGAATGGAGGGAGTACCTGAATTCAAAACCGACCGAGCGTCCACGCATTTTGTCCCCGCGCATCTGCTTGAGTCGAAACATACAAAAATCATGGCCCAACGCGTCGACACAAACGGACAGCCGTCCGTCCTTCCTCCGCCCGCAACCATTTCCGGCCCAAATATGTGCCGAGTTTGCGTCGGCGCAGACGCACGAGATGCCCGCCCTTGTCTTCCCCTTGACCCGCCCGTCAGTGGCACAACGTCCATTCTTCTCTCCCACCTCCACAGTCAACACCTCCGGTCACGTCGCCATCGCTGCCGCTTTCCACTTTCGGCCGCTTGTACGCTGCCCCTGCATCCACACACTTCCCCCACTTCGACACCGCATCTGATGCCCACTCTTGCCGGCGTTGGCGGCCTCTTTTCGCCACCGTCATAGCACCTACACAGCCACGCCACCCAAACGCCTTCACCACGTCCTTCCTAGCTCCAATCCCGCCATCCTAGATCCATAGTCGTCTCCACTTTGAAAAGCCTGCTGCCTGTACTGGAGAGAGGCGTGAGTCTCTTCCGGTCGGGTTCTCCATCATGCACGCAAGGTGTTCGACATTTCGCCCGCAAGGTACCATGAATAATGGGGATGAGTTCTTTTTAAATAACTTCATGTGTTGATCAGATGATTCATCGTTGGGCGGTGAGGATCTTGTGGTTGCGACTATGGTCAGACATATGCTCTAGAGTTGAATCGTAACAGAGAGACCAACCATTGGCTACTCTTCGTCGATTACTTTCAGCGCATGTCCCCACTCTTCAATCCCAAGCTTTTTCGGCGCAACTTCCGTATGACTAGACATGTGTTCAACTGTATTCAGGAGGGAGTGATGCAGTATGCTGATTATTTCGTATGCAAAGAGGATACCCTTGGAAAACTTGGCCTCTCCTCTTATCATAAATGCAATGCAGCTATTCGGATGCATGCATATGGAATTCCTGGTGATCTTGTTGATGAGTATGTCCGCATGAGCGAGTCCACATGCCTTGCATCGTTGTAAAAGTTCTACAAGGTTGTCATAGTAGTGTTTGGCCCGGAGTACCCGAGAGAGGCAAATGGTGTGGATATAACTCGATTGTTGGCGATCAATGTAGATAGGGGCTTTTCGGGGAATGCTTGGTAGCATAGACTGTATGCACTGGGCGTGAAATAACTGTCCATCTCCTTGTCAGGGGCAATATAAGGGGCATTCAAAGGGTGCACTGCCATGCTTGAAAGTGTGGTTTCATAAGATCTCTGGATTTTGCACTCTTTTTTTTTAGCATAGCAGATTCTCACAATGACATCAATGTGCTTCAGCGCTATCCAATGTTCAAAAGGCTTGCAGAAAATAACTGCCCAACGGTCAACTTTGAGATCAACGACCACCACTACAACAAGGCATACTACCTAGATAATGGTACCTATCCTTAGTGGTCAACTCTTTTGAAGACAATCTTCACTTTGGTAGGAGAGAAGAGGGCTAGGTTTACTCAAGCACAAGGGAGTGCTAGGAAAGGGACATGGAGCGTGTATTTGGCGTGCTTTAGTCTCAATGGACCATCGTTCAATATCCTGCTAGAACTTGGGCCATCGTTCGGCCATCGTCCGCTGCTGCTTCTTTACAATGCGGGTGCGGATGGCTTACTCCTCTGCGGCAGCGCGCACCACCGCATTACCCGCCTCCGCCTCCGCCGCCGCTATGTTGGCAGCGAGCGGGCCTCAGCCACCCTCATCCTCTCCTTCCCATGGCGGGCATACCAGTGCCGGTAGCACTCATACTCCGATGGACTGGCGATGGAGAAAGGGAGATTGAAAGGCTTCCTGGAGGATTCGAGCGCCAGATGCGCTGGTGTAATGGACTCGCGTCAAACATACCGCGTCGTTGGTCGGTTGCAGTGCAATGGGGACGACCATTGCCTCCCCCAACTTGCACGGGACGACACCCCAGTTGACAGATCCAGACTGGTCGGGGTTATATCCGTTGCCCGCCACGTCGCAGATCGCCGGACAAGAGCTTGGGTGAAGGAGTGGAGTGAAGTGGGTAGGGCTTTGGTCCAAGGAGCGGATGGGGACGTGTATATGTGGGGTCGGGTAGGCCAGCATTGGCCGGATGTGATGTGGCGGATATGCCCGGGTCTTCCCTAGATCCGCCCCATATTTGGGCTATGAATGGTGCCGGTCAACACCGGGTGTTTGAGGCACCCGTCCGAGTCGGTTTTTTATCGGTCATCTACCGGGAGGGGAGGGGGTTGAGGCGCTTGTTGTAGACGCTCTTATGTGATCTCCAATTCCATCCAATCCACGGGGTGTGCTCGGGGGGAATTTTGGGTGTGATTTACTCCCTCCCTCCTGCTACACATGACATGCTGATAGATATGTTAGGCAAGCATTGAAGATGGATGGTGTGGGGCCCACGCGCAGGCAGGCGATGCATCGCGACGCGTCTCGGCCCATCCATCCCCCACACCGTCAGCGTCGACACAGCTGTTGCCCGTTGGGGTTGGGGTTGGGGTTGGGGTTGGGTTGATGCTTTCCCTCAAAACCCTCCCAAACCCCCCATCCCCACCCACATTTTCATTCATTCTCTCCCCCCGCACGCCACGCCTCCCATCCCCTCCTACACAAATAGCCAGAGAGAGAGAGAAACGGCCGCCGGGGGCAGCCAGCGAGCGAGCAGTGCGGAAAAAAGGGGCAAAAGAAAAGGGAATCCCAAGAATCAGCCCGCACCAGTGTCTGTGGACTGGTCCGGACTCCACCTCCACCGGGAGAGCGAGAGGCGCAAGGAAGCAAGGAAATGGCGTGCCCGGCGGCGGCGCTGCTCCTGCTCCTGGCCGCGGCGGCGCCTTCGCCGGCGCGGGCAACCGACCCCTACGCCTTCTTCGACTGGGACGTCTCCTACGTCACCAGATCCCCGCTCGGCGTCCCACAAAAGGTCAGTACGCCCGTTTCTTCATCCCTCCCCCTCCGTCTTCCCCCATTTCCAATCCAGCGAACCGCCCCCCTCCGCCGCGTGCTCCGACACAGCGACTCGCCCCCTCCCCGTCCGCCGCAAGATTTGTTTGGGTTTCCGCCCGTACGCTTCCCCCCCTTGCCCGCCGTCAAGATTCAGTTTTCCCCCCGTTTCACGCCTCCCTCGGGGTGCCGTCCGCGCTTCCGCTCCCTCCATCCTTCGCGGCGAGGGGATGCTAGTAGATTTCTGAAAACCATGCCGCCGGATTGTACCACCCTTCGATTCTTTGGGGGATTTCCCGACCTAACACGCGCAAAAGTTTTGAATTTTTTTCCCTCCTAGTCCTAGGCGCTCGCTGAAAGTTTCGATTCATTTCGATGCCGCCCACCTTCAAAAGTCCAGATCCCCCTCCCGCTCCCCGGCGCACTGTTCCCGTGTGCTCCCCGACAGAGATCTCAACTCGCGGCACCGGTTTTTAATTAACCACCAGGACGCCTCAACCTGAACCTGAACCTGAACAGTGTGCGTTTCTGTTTCTGAATTTTTGTTTTTGTTTCAGGTGATCGCAATCAACAAGGAGTTCCCGGGCCCCGTGGTGAACGTCACCACAAACTACAACGTCGCCGTCAACGTCCTCAACAGCCTCGACGAGCCGCTCCTCATCACCTGGTATGCTCACCATCCGAACTTCACTCATCTCACTGCTGTTGCAGGCTTCACTTACAGTCATGGATGGCTTCAGTGTGATGACAGGCAGGCCTTGCTCTGATTTTTTGATTCATTCCAGGGACGGCATCCAGCAGCGGAAGAACTGCTGGCAGGACGGCGTGCTGGGCACCAACTGCCCCATCCCGCCGGGCTGGAACTGGACCTACAACTTCCAGGTCAAGGACCAGATCGGCAGCTTCTTCTACTTCCCGCCGCTCTCCATGCAGCGCGCCGCGGGCGGCTTCGGGGGCATCACCGTCAACAACCGCGCCGTCATCTCCGTCCCCTTCGACACCCCTGATGGCGACATCAGGCTCTTCATCGGTGACTGGTACAAGAAGAACCACACGGTAAGCAGGATCAGGGGAAGAAATGTACACCACAAACTGGGTTTGCAGTGAGAGGGTGTTTGATTGTGGTTTGTCTCTTGTGTTATAGGACCTCAGGAAGATGCTCGATGATGGGAAGGAGCTTGGGATGCCTGACGGTGTTCTGATGAACGGCAAGGGGCCGTATCGGTACAATGACTCCCTTGTCCCCGCTGGGCTCGAGTACGAGACCATCGATGTTGAGCCAGGTAGGGTGATTGCTTGTCTCACTTTCATCATAATAGGCTGCATTACTAGTATTGAATTCCTTGTGACTTTTGTGGGTATGGTATAAAAATAAAACAATCATGGTTCCAAGTGCTGTTGCTGCAAATACTTGAAATGTTACACTGTTCAACTGTGCAAAAAGTCTCTGATATGATGGGGGGCGTGAGGTTGATGATTAATTACTACCTTCATGACAAGGCCACCACAAATTCTTTGAACAATGATTACTGCAGTGTAGTACGTTACCGCTATTGTGGAAACTAACTGCCTCAGCTCCATGACAGGCAAAACGTACCGCTTCAGAGTCCACAACGTGGGCATCTCCACCAGCTTGAACCTGAGGATCCAGGGCCACAACATGGCCATGGTCGAGACAGAGGGCTCCTATACGATGAAGCAGAATTTCACCAACCTCGACATCCACGTGGGGCAGTCCTACTCCTTTCTGGTCACCATGGACCAGAATGCAAGCAGCGACTATTACATCGTGGCCAGCGCTCGGTTCGTGAACGAGTCGCTCTGGACCAGGGTCACTGGCGTTGCAATTCTGCACTACTCGAATTCAAAGGGCAAGGCGTCTGGTCCACTCCCTGATCCGCCGAATGATGAGTACGACAAAACCTTCTCCATGAACCAGGCACGGTCAATCAGGTTTGTATAAAATGACTCCTTTTTTTGCCTATGCTCTGACCATCCAAACTATCACTATCTTAATGTTCTCTTCACTCAATCCTGATATTACTTTTATAAGCATGATGTTTGAAATGGTTGACCCATCATGTGCTAACTGTTTTATAATAATGACAGCGCTCTCCCATCATGTGCTATGATGCTTACTTTATGAAAACAGTGTTTTGCTACACCTAACTAAACTTAAGCAGCAATCTTGTATGATTTAATTGACTTTCCCTCAACTTTCAACCGCATTTGGCTATCTCACAAATTTATTTTATGCACATCTGGTCTGACCTTTGATCTTCAAGAGACATTGACTAAATATGCTTGGCTCTACATATTCTGAATGGGAAAAATAAGCGGGTTCTTATAAAAGAGCCAATACACACACATTAAGGCATTTCAAACCAAGCATAAAATTGAGCAATCTATGACTAATTTTTTACCTAAGCTGTGACCATACTAATAGCCTGGTGTTAGGAATTGCTGCCATCATGTGCTGACTGTTTAATAATAATAATCGTGTTCATCAGTACCCATCATGTGCTATGATGTTTACTTTATGAAAAAATAGTGTTTTACTATACCTAACTAAACTTAAGCATCACTCTTGTATGGAATAAATAATCTAGCTCTGATTTACTCGTTCTCCCCTTAACTTTCCATGGTCTTTTGGCTATCGCAAAAAATCATTTATGAACCTTTTCATTTGATGTTGATCTTTAAGAGATGTTGACTAAGTATGCTTGGCTTTACGAATTCTGAGAGAAAAAGATGTGTTGGATATAAATATGATAGGCGCTTCCTTTCTTACATAATGATTGTGTGCTCATATGAGAAATTGTCTGCTGAAATATTTGCCCTTGTACTTGAGCATTCATTCTGGGAATATTTCTTACAGAAATTGGAAACTGTAAATTTTTGTCATACCAACACAATGACTTTTAGAAAGCTTTGTGGTCATTAGTAAAGTGTAAGGGCACCTGGTAATATTTGTAGACAGCAGCTACATTTTCTCATATGTGCAGCGCACATTGGTCATTGATAATGTATCCATAGTTGCATACATACTTAGCCTACTAAAATACCTTCTGTTTGTCAGGATGAACGTGACCACTGGTGCTGCTCGCCCGAATCCTCAAGGATCATTTCACTATGGCCAAATCAACGTGACCCAAGTGTACAAGCTGAGGAACATGCCACCTGTTACCATCAATGGCAAAAAGCGGACTACACTGAATGGCATCTCTTACTCCCCGCCTGCTACTCCATTGAGGCTTGCGGATCTCTATGACAAGAAAGAAGTCTACACACTCGACTTCCCAACCATGCCGTCTGATGGACCGCCGGTTATCGGGTCTTCTGTCATCAACTCGACGTACAAGAACTTCATGGAGATTGTGTTTCAGAACAACGACACAAAGGTTCAGACCTACCACATCGACGGATACGCCTTCTGGGTCGTAGGGTTAGCACAGCTTGAAACTATTCATCTCTTTCAGTAACTGGTTTCTAAGGGTCCTGCATGCTGATTTTTTTTTGCACGTTGCCAACAGAATGGACTACGGTGAGTGGACCGACAACAGCCGTGGGACATACAACAAGTGGGATGGTGTTTCCCGTTGCACCACTCAGGTATGCACCTGTACAGTATCATCTGACTAAATCATTTCTTTGTGTGCAAAGTTCTGTCATGTTGGAGCATGCTTTCATTTATGATGTTCATAATACCTGTATATCCTGTATGTTACTTTTACTCGAAGAAGAGCCTTATGCAGACAATATTCGCTGGAGGATAACACCGTCTCACTCACACTGCAGGTGTTTCCCGGAGCATGGACCGCCGTCTTGTTGTCGCTCGACAGCCCGGGGTTCTGGAACGTGCGCACGGAGAACCTGGACACGTGGTACCTCGGCCAGGAGACGTACATCAGGGTGGTGGATCCTGACGGAGGCTACAACGTGACCGAGTCGGTGTTGCCGGACAACGCCCTCTTCTGTGGCCTCCTCAGGGAAAAGCAGAAGTAAGCTAGTACTGCTTGCCTGCGCGCTGTAGATTATGGATGTCCTTCTTACAATATGGTCAACAGACTCGCAGTTACTAACTTGTGCTTTGGCTGTGCTGTCTTGTAGGGCTCAGAAGCCGCACGGGTCGTCGTCGAGCTCGGCGTCCCCTGCGCTAAAACAGAGTGGCTACCTGCTGCCATTCTTGGTGTCGCTGGTCGCGTTGTTGGTCATGGGACACTGAACTGAAGTGATTGCCAGTTAGTGGTGCGTGCTAGATCTGCGGTTTGTGAGTTAGGGAATTGGGAATGTGGGTTCTCCACCGATTGGGTGGGGAGGTCCTGCCATTGTTGCGTATCGGCGAATTCGTCGAAACCGTTAACAGAGTTGTGTGCAAGCATTGTTTGTGTGTGTTACTTGCTGCTGCCTGTGGCCCCGCAATTAGGGGCGCTGTGCCGCCTTTGAGGATGATGATTCTTAGCTAGCCCTGCCCTGCCCCTGTGAAAGAAGACTTGGATACTGGTTTGTTGCCGTGTCAGCTGTGATTTGCAAGAGCATTGTTTACCTTTTATGGTCTGCTGACCATTCTTAAGGTGGAAAGCTGTTGATGGACCTGTCGAATCGCAGCCGTTCATCCTGGAGGGAGGGAGGGACGGCTGTGATTTCGTCGGTAAGCTGAGGGTGCCACCTTAGCAGCGAGCAAGAGAGGCAGAGTTGGTGGTGAATGAGATGGCTTTCAACTTTCACTCTGATTCTCCGTGCCAGGTGTGACTGCAAATGGCCATTTGGAACCTTTGAAACCATCTGTGGATCTCCAGGTGCAAAGGTTTTGCTGAATCTGTGGGGGTAAAAAAGCTGTCTGAAACAAACTAGCCTAGGTGGACAGCGTAGCGTAGGGTGGTGCGGTCGACACAAGTAGTTACCGCAGCCGTTGAATCATCATCATCATCATCAGATCACGCGGTTTATGATGATGATTAGCACAAAGCCAGAACTTTCCTCCAGTTTAGCAGGGAAAATTCGTGGAGGACTGACCACCAAGCACCGTCAAAAGGCGTGTTCAGTTAACTCTCATGATGCGATTAAGCGATCTGTAGCTGTAGGAGTAAGTAAGCAAGATATGGAGGAGCTTGATGGAGAAGCTAGCGTTGACATGGAGATCCTCTTTCCGCGGATACGCCGAATGCTTTGCGCGTCATTACACGCTTAATTAACAGTACTAGTTGACATGATCTTGAGCGCCAACATGATTTGTCAGCGGGAGGGCCCCTCGATGGCAAGTTTTTGTATTTCTTGACTAGTTTCACACCCCCTTTTTGGACTGACTGCAATTGCGGTCTCTTCTCGGACCATTCTCTGTTTCTCTCATCGCCACAAGAGCCTTGTTGCAGTTGTAACAAGACCCTTGTTGCTAATGATGGCCGTCGCCACTGCAACAGTACCCTTGTTGCTAGATCCTGCTTGTATCGGCAGCTTTTGCAGCAAGACTTTTGTTGCAAAAAGGATATCTGCTCGTGGATCTAAGACCGGGAGGCTGCCGCTGTCGCTGCTAATTACAAGCCAATTCGCTTGGGCTCCCGTCCCGAGTGCCACCAACCTCCATCGCCCATCGCGTCGGCTAGCGAGCTCGCCGAAGCAGCATGCCGCCATGCCCTTCTCCTTCATTCCCTCTTTTTTATTCTCCTCTCAATCTTCCTCTGGCACCTCTGCAGATCTCTGACCCCCCCCCCCCCCCTGAGCTCATTGTTGCGGCAGACCATGGCGCCGCCGCAGGCAGGCAACCGCCCTATCCATTGGACATTCCGCAACAGACTTGTTGCGTTCGAAGGGATTGCAACAAGGATCACGTTGCAAAAGCTATCCAATAAAGCGGGTTACTGCGAGCCGTCCGATGAAAGGCAGATCTAACGATCGCGGAGGCGGAGGATGGAGCGTGAAAATTAGTCAGTTGAGTTGAAGCATTTTTATAAATTTATTGGGGTTTTCATGTGTAGTACAACTTTTGCAGATTCTCAATAAATCATTCCCAAAGAACTCATTTTACTCCATTTCGCTATGTATTTGTGCAAACACTATGAACACACATCTAATTAAAAACATCATGTTACTACTTTCAACAAAAAGATACTTCAGTTCAAATCCTCATTTTTAGAGTTCAAACTGTGAAGAAATTCAAAATCAAACATACGGTTCAAATCAAACATAGGGCATCACTCATTCTCATTTCCGCTCCCACTCGCATTCCCACTCGATGCTGGAATTTGTGCTTTCATCAGTTCTAGACACTCCACTTCTTTTACATCAAGTCCAATGTGGTTCATGAACATGATCCTGAATTCTTACTCTGTCTTCTTCAAATTCACTTCATCTGAAGGACTCTTAACTTTTATTCTTCAATTGTTGCCTTGTGCTCCTCACATGCCACCTTGCACTCCTCGATATGACATATCCTTGATCCCCAACCTAGTGATACGTCCATTTTGCATCATGCCCTAAACGCCTCAGGATGTTGATAGCGTGCGTCGTGATCGTGGTGAGGATGATGTTGTGACTCAGGGTCGCGAACACCATGGCTCCATCCTTCTCCTGGATGGTGATCACCTTGTTGACCGCTCGTCCACAAAATTTTAGTGCCTGAGCATGGTGCTAGACCTCCTGGAGATGACTGAGCTAGGCCTTCTGCAGGTTGATGTGCTCCTTCTTAGAAACTAGGCAGAGCCGGACTGCCTTGAGCTTCCGAAGCATCAGGGGTGCTTGCTCTCACGTAAGAGTGGTTGGGTATCCCCCAAGTGTAAGGGTGATGTAACCTAGTGATACATCCATTTTGCATCATTATTTTCTACTGTAATTTATCCTATGTCAATGATATATTTCACAATATGATGCAATTATAATGCCTTTTCGCTTTTAAAATGCAAGGAATAAAAAAAATAGGAGGATTGCTGGACAACTGGAATTCTAGACCTAAAATGCAACATAAGAAAAAACAATTCTCCGAAGCTCAAAACGTAGTGTGGATTTTTGGAGAATTATTTTGAAATATACAATGATTTATGGAGCAAAGAAGTACTAGAGGGGACCCACTAGTCCCCCACATGGCCTGATGGCGCGGCCACTCCCTGGGCGCACCACTTGGCCGTGTGGGACCTACCAGCCCCACACGACTTCGAGGATATGTGTGAGATCTTTGATATTTGGGATTAGATGGGTGGGTCAAAAATTTTGACTTCTTCTAGATACTCCTGGATCAGATCTGACATCGAGTCCTGGAGAACGGGCTCCTACTGCTTCTAGATCTCGCGTGACGCCAAACCATGGTGATCGGCTCTCCATGAAAATCCACGGAGTACACCAAATTTCCAAATATGACGACTCGACCTGGAGTGTAATTCTTGACCTGGCCGAGGTGGACAGTCGAGTTGGCGACGAAGTGGTGGCACCAAAAATGAACATATGGCCCGGCACGTAGATCGCGCCGGAACTAATCTGAACTCCGATGTGAACTCCCATCGACCCCTTGAGTTCACCTAGCTAAATCCGGTAGATCCCTCGGTAGGGTATCCTGGTTAGACGATTGGGCTGGATGATAACACGAGGCAAGGTTTTACCTAGCTTCGGGCTCTCATTGTGGAGATAATACCCTATGATACGTCTCCAACGTATCTATAATTTTTGATTGTTTCATCCTATTATAGTATCAATCTTGGATGTTTTATATTCATTTACAAGCAAGTTTATATCATTTTTGGGGACTAACCTATTAACTTAGTGCCCATTGCCAGTTATTGTTTTTACCTGTTTTTGACTTTTCAGAAAATCAATATCAAATGGAGTCCAAATAAAGAAAAAACTTTGGATTAATTTTTTCTGGACCAGAAGAGACCCTAGAAGGTACGGAGAGAGACAAGAAGACTCATGAGGAAGCGACAAGCTCGTGGGGCGCCCCCCCGGGGGGGCGGGGGGCACATGCTTGTGGGCCCCTTGTGGCACATTTTGACCTAATATCGCCTCTATAAATACTCAAATATTCCCCTCAGATTAGAGAGCCACCCGAAATACTTTTTCCGCCGCCCCAAGTTACTGTTCTCATGATATCCATCTGGAGGCCTCTGCCGGCACTCCACCGGAGGGGGAATTGATCACAGATGGGCTCTACAACCTTGCCGCCCTTCCGATGATACATGAGTAGTTTACCTCAGACCTACGTGTCCAAAGTTAGTAGCTAGATGACTTCTCTCTCGATGTTCTTCAATAGAATGTTGTCCTTCATGTTTTTGGAGTTCTATCCGACGTAATTCTTTTTTGCGGTGTGTTTGTTGGAATTCGATGAATTGCGAGTTTATGATCAGATTATCCATGAATATTATTTGAGTTTTCTCCGAAATCTTTTATGCATGATTGGCATAGCTGAGGGAGTCCTGGACTAAGGGGTCCTCGGGCGTCCGACCTATTGGATATGGGCCGGACTAATGGGCCGTGAAGATCCAAAGGTCGAAGACTCCACCCGTGTCCGGACTGGACTCTCCTTGGCGTCGAAGGCAAGCTTGGTGACCAAATATGAAGATTCCTTTCTTTGTAACCGACCTTATGTAACCCTAGATCCCTCCTGTGTCTATATAAACCGGAGGGCTAGGTCCGTAGATAGATCCTCATAATCATAGTCAGACAGGCTAGACTTTTAGGGTTTAGCCATTACGATCTCGTGGTAGATCCACTCTTGTAATACTCATATTCCTCAAGATCAATCAAGCAGGAACTAGGGTATTACCTCCATAGAGAGGGCCCGAACCTGGGTAAACATTGTGTCCCCCTTCTCCTGTTACTATCGACCTTAGACGCATAGTTCGGGACCCCCTACCCGAGATCCACCGGTTTTGACACCGACATTGGTGCTTTCATTGAGAGATCCACTATGTCGTCGTCAAGAGGATTGATGGATCCTTCTACCATATTCAATGACGTTGTCCAAGGGGAAGTCTTCCTCCTCGGATAGATGTTTGTATTCGGCGGCTTCGCACTGCGCCAACTCGCTTGGCCATCTGAAGCAGATCGAAAGCTACGCCCCTGGCCATCAGGTCAGATTTGGAGGCTTGAACTATGTCGCGGATATCCACGGGACTTGATCTTCGATGGATTCGAGACAACGGCAGCCGCTCCCTGCCACCACGATGAACATGACATAAATCTGTCATCGGAACATACCCAAGAGATAGTACCTGTAGCTGCTCCGGCTTTAGATCCGGAGCAGATTGCGCCATCTGAGGACGGGAAGCTCAACCCCGCCACGGAAGCCGCAGACTCAGCGGTGTTGGAGCCGCACACAAACTTAACTTCAAGTGACATCTATGTCATCGGAACCATGGACTCGTCTCCGGCTACAGGTTCCGAACCTTGTGCGTCCGCGTACGTCGAGCTTGATCGGTCATCGATCGTCGAATTCAGCTCCGCGGACATCTTCCGACACTCGCCCTTGGGCGACGTGTTAAACTCGTTAAGAGCACTATCCTTAGCGGGGGGCTCACAGCCGAATTGTATCCGGTTTGAACCGGAGG
Organism: Triticum monococcum; assembly: GCA_034509565.1. NCBI lineage: Eukaryota > Viridiplantae > Streptophyta > Magnoliopsida > Poales > Poaceae > Triticum > Triticum monococcum. The sequence goes on along the minus strand of CM067847.1, from coordinate 4,637,008 downwards.
CTGATGACGGAGAATTTCGCTTCCCACCCACCGCCCACTTCGTAGCCACTGTCGAAGACTTAACTGACATGCTCGATTACGACTCCGACGACATCGACGGTATGGACGACGATGCCGGAGAAGAAGAGGCTCAAAACCCGCCGTTTACCGGACACTGGATGACCACTTCCTCGTATGATGTATACATGGTGGATGCACCAAAAGAGAATAGCGGCGATGACAAGGAAAATCCAGTTGAGGATAAACCTCCCGAGATACAATCAAAGCATCGGCGTCAGCGGCGCCACTCTAAGTCATGCCATAGCAAAGGCAGCAACACCAGCACAAAAGAAGATAACACTCCCGAAGGTGCCGAAGACAACGAAGACCCCGTTGATGCAACTGCCGAACAAAACGAACGAGAAGATGGGCAAGTTAGCCCTGATGGACAGGCCACGCATGAAGACTCGGAGGACAGTAATTATCTTCCGCTCTCCGAGGATGAGGCGAGCCTCGACACTGAGGATTTCATTGTGCCCGAGGAACCTCTAGAGCAGGAGCGCTTCAAGCGCCAGCTAATAGCCACTGCAAGGAGCCTGAAAAAAGAAGCAGCAACAGCTTCAAGCTGACCAAGATCTACTCAACGATAAATGGACCGATGTCCTAGCAGCCGAAGAATACGGCCTCAAGCGCCCAGCTAAAAGCTACCCGAAGCGCAAATTGCTACCTCAGTTCGACGACGAGGCACCGGAGCACATACCATCATCGCGCAATGCGGCTGAGACCACCACGTGGTCGGGATAAAACGACAACTCAAGTCGAACACCAGCCCGCTCGGCCTCATCGCAAATAGAGGTAAAACAGCTCGCGGTCATACATATGAACTTTGACAGGACCTGAACAATAAAGCAGGACATACCTGATCGATCTACGAATCGCGAGGACGTGCCTCGACACGTGATGACGGCTATCTATTCAAACGTGAAACCTAGTCATGCGCGGGCCAAAAGCCGTAGACGCACTCCATCGGAGCTACGTCGCGATGCGGCCCGATATAGAGGCGCCGCATACCCTCTGTGCTTCACTGACGAAGTCATGGAACATGAATTTCCAGAAGGGTTCAAACCCGTGAATATTGAATCATACGATGGAACCACAGATCACGCGATATGGATTGAAGACTTCATTCTCCATATTCATATGGCCCGCGCTGATGACCTTTATGCCATTAAATAACCCCCCTAAAACTCAAAGGACCAGCCCGGCACTGGCTGCACAACCTGCTCGAAAATTCCATCGACAGCTGGGAGGACTTGGAAGAAGCCTTTCTTGACAACTTCCAAGGTACATATGTTCGACCTCCGGACGCTGATGACTTAAGCCATATAGTTCAACAACCCGGAGAGTCAGCCAGGAAATTCTGGACTAGGTTCCTAACTAAAAAGAACCAGATCGTCGACTATCCAGATGCCGAAGCCCTAGCGGCCTTTAAACACAGCATTCACAATGAATGGCTCGCCCGCCACCTCGGCCAAGAAAAGCCAAAGTCCATGGCAGCCCTCACGACACTCATGACCCGCTTTTGTGCGGGTGAGGATAGTTGGCTGGCCCGTAGCAAAAACAATGCAAGCGACGCTGGCACCCCTGAAGCCAAAAATAGCAATGATTAGTCCCGACGCAATAGACACAAGCGTCGAAACAACAATGACAACACCGATGATACGGCAGTCAATGCAGGATTTAGTGGCTCTAAGTCCGGTCAGCGGAAGAAGCCGTTCAAAAAGAACAATTCAGGCCCATCCAGCTTGGACCGCATACTAGATCGTCCGTGTTAGATTCATGGCACCCTGGACAAACCGCCCAATCATACCAACAGAGATTGTTGGGTTTTTAAACAGGCCGGCAAGTTAAATGCCGAAAGCAAGGAGAAGGGATCGCAGAGCGAGGACGACGACGAGCAGCCCCGACCACCGAACACAGGGGGACAGAAGAAGTTTCCCCCTTAGGTCAAAACGATGAACATGATATATGCCACCCACATCCCCAAGAGGAAGCGCAAGCGCGCGCTCAGGGACATCTACGCGATAGAGCCAGTTGCCCCAAAATTTAATCCATGGTTGTCATGCCCGATCACCTTCGATCTTCGGGATCACCCGACCAATATCTGTCATGGTGGTTCAGCCGCACTGGTCCTGGACCCAATAATCGATGGGTTCCACCTGACGCGAGTCCTGATGAACGGTGGCAGCAGCCTCAACCTGCTCTATCAAGATACAGTGCGCAAAATGGGCATCAATCCATCACGGATCAAGCCCACAAAAACTACCTTTAAAGGAGTCATATCAGGCAGGGATGTAAATGAAGTGAAAACTTTCTGCTTTTCCGGAGGAAAAATGGAAACGGAGAGGAAATATGAAAATGGAAATGGAAATTTGCAAAATGGAAGTGGAAATGGAATTTGTTACGCAGAAACGGAAACAAAAATGGAACGGTGTTTTCCGGTGGAATAGGCATGGAAACGCAACTTTCCATTTGTGTGAATATGAAATTTCCGTTTTACTATAGACCTATGGCTGCTTTGTAGCCCAACCATCAAACAACACACAATGACACAATTAGTAGAATGGATCTGAGGCCCAACTTCTACTACCACACATGTACTCATCTTGACCCTATACGCAATTGTCCAGTAGTACTACAACACTACGCTAAGTTGCTAACATAATGATATTATTTTGTAGCCATGTTAACAATTCATTAAATTTGTTTGTTTTGTGTGTATTTCTCTATGATTAAAGGGGTGTTTAAGTTCCAGTCAACGCCCACTTCTGTTTCCGTGTTCGCTTTGTATTCGTTTAGTGTCCGTTTTTGGCAGTATCTGTTTCCGTAATCATTTCTGGGGTTTCTGTATTCGCTTCTGCTTCTGCAAAAATATATGGAAACAAATGTGGTAGCACTCAATTGCGTCCGTTTCCGCTCCATTTTCATCCCTAATATCAGGTGTAGAGGCCCACTGTACGGGCTCAATCACACTAGAGGTTGTCTTCGGATCTCCGGACAACTTCCAAAGCGAGGAGTTAATCTTTGATATCGTCTCTTTTCACAGTGGCTATCATGCACTGCTTGGACGAACCACATTTGCCCGATTTAACACGGTGCCACACTACGCTTATCTCAAGCTCAAGATGCCCGGACCACGAGGCATCATAATAGTTAATGGAAACACGAAACACTCCCTCCGCACTAAGGAGCACACCGCTGCCTTAGCAGCAGAAGTACAGAGCGGCCTTTTCAAGCAGAACCTTAATTCGGCGGCCGATCCCCCGGACACTGTCAAGAGAGTCCAGACTATTCTGCAGCAGGACAGCTCGGCTCGTCAAGAGCTCGACTAGCAATTCGGCCTCCTTCCCAGTCCCGACCAAGTGGCGGCAATTGTACCACGCATACATAACTATGCACTAAAAATACCATGGGCATGGATGGAGGCATAACCAGCTTGTGATCCACAATATGCTCGACCGTCCCGGACACACATACTTTCACTGTTTCCTTTTTTCTCCTTTTTCAGGTTTCTTTTTCACAGGCCTTCCCTGATGGCTCGACCATCGATTCTTTTCGAAGGATAAATACACCAAGACGACAAGAAGCATGGGCGCACTGGGGAAATTTTAGGTGGTTTCTTTAACGATCCCTCCACCCGTTTTCAGGACCCACACGCAGCTCTCCCTTGGTTAAGGAATATTAAATAGCCTTATGCTTATTGCACTACTTGTATAAATGCGCCTTAACACACCAATGAAATTATAAGGGAAACAGTTTGCGGCCCAAATTTTAAGGCTCTAGCTTACTACCTTTTCTTTTTTTTGTTTTTTTGATAACTTTATCAGTTAGCACCCGTACACTCTGGTGCGTTTCAATTTGCCAAGGGCTTCATAGCACCCCACAACATGGCAACTGAAAGTGCATTATATCGACTAGAGGGGGGGGGGTGAATAGGCGATTTTTATGAAAGTCATCAAAACATGGAAGTTATGAAGACAAACAGTTGAGATATGCCTATCACTATGCAGCGGAAGTTAGATTACACTAGGCAAGCCATGGTCAAGTATTCAATAGAGTGAAAGCACAATGACAAGTAGCTGCAGTGTAATAAGGATCAGGTAGGAAGAAGTTATGAAGCCAAACAGATCATACAGTCACGTTGTGAAGACAGAAGATATAGCAAGCATGCAATGACTTCACAATGAGTATCAGTAAGTAAAAGGAAGTGAAGATGAAACCAGTGACTCGTTGAAGACAATGATTTGTTGGACCAGTTCCAGTTGCTGTGACAACTGTACGTCTGGTTGGAGCGGCTAGGTATTTAAACCAAAGGACACACAATCCCGGACACCCAGTCCTGAACACGCAGCTCAGGACACCCAGTCCTCACCGTATTCTCCTTGAGCTAGGGTCACACAGACCTCGCCCAATCACTCTGGTAAGTCTTCAAGGTAGACTCCCAAACCTTCACAGACTTCGTTCACCGGCAATCCACAATGTCTCTTGGATGCTCAGAACGCGACGCCTAACCGGCTGGAGGATGCACAGTCCTCAAGTGTAATAAGTCTTCAGATCACTCAGACAAGAAGACTTAAGTGATGCCCAATTCTCTCTGGCTCTGGGTGGTTAGGGCTTTTCTCCTCGCTAGGAATTTTCTCTCAAAGGCTTTGAGGTGGGTTGCTCTCAAACGACAAAAGCCGTGCACTGAAATCTGCGTAGCCAACCGTTTATGGTTGTAGGGGGTGGACTATTTATAGCCACTGGGCAACCCGACCTGATTTGTCCGAAATGACCCTGGGTCACTAAGGAACTGACACGTGTTCCAACGGCCAGATTTCGAACTCACACGGCAACTTTACTTGGGCTACAAGTAAAGCTGACTTGTCCGACTCTGGACAAGATTTGCTCTCATAGTCTTCGCTCGAAGACATAGGATTTGAATTAGGCATCACTTCAGTCATTCTGACTGGTTCTCTTGGACCCCACTTAACAGTACGGTGGTTCCTATGACTCAACACAAATGAAAAAGAACTACGAAGGATCTAAGTCTTCGAGTTCCATAGGCTTCACGTGGTGTCTTCTCTTGTCATAGTCTTCAATGTGAATATCTTCATATACCACCATTGTCTTCAATGTCTCCGTACATTTTTAGGGGTCATCTTTGGTAGTAAAACCAAATCAATGAGGGACTTCTACCTGTGTTATCCTGCAATTCTCACAAACACATTAGTCCCTCAACTAGGTTTGTCGTCAATACTCCAAAACCAACTAGGGGTGGCACTAGATGCACTTACAATCTCGCCCTTTTTGGTGATTGATGACAAACTAGTTGAAGTTTTCAACGGGGAATATAATTTGTGAAATTGTAAAGGAATTGTCTTCATAAGCTGCAAGGGCCCCCCCTGAAGATGTGCATATAAGTAATTTGCTTTGGAATGCAAATGCACATGGCAGGTTGTACTTGTGAAGATCCACTTCAACTTATGATGACAATACACTATGCATGTAAAAGTATATGAAGATAATGACATGCATAATGAAAAATGGACGTCTGCAGAATGATCTAAGTGCGGAATTTATCGTCGCACATGCGGAATTTATCTTCGCAAAACAGAGTGGCAAACAAGTAGCAGACGACCATCGAGTTTAAGTGTTACAACTCAAAGAAGCAAATGTAGCAAAACGAGAGTTGTAAGCACGAAGCAAAATATAGCGAAATAAAGGCACCCGCCCATATTGACCCGCTTGAAGACTATCAACATCATATGCTTCTCCCCCTTTTGTCAGTGATGACCAAAAAGGTTTGAAGACATAGAGTTTCCTACGCGTTCCCATGCGCAGCAGGGTCGTTGGAGTTGTTTGGCGGTGCTGAAGAGCTTGGTGCCGAGTCGACGTGTGCTGAAGGAGGTGGTGGTGATGTAGAGTCGTCTTCTTCCTCGATGATTCTTGCAATCACCATGGCAGCAGATGAAGAGAACTCAGAATCTTCAAGTGATGGAGTTTCGCGAAGCACAACCCTTCTAGGAGGTGTGGAATCAAACTTGAAACGCTCTTTGAAGCCATCCTCGTGAAGATCAGCTTCAGAACACAGCATGGTGAGTCCTTTCCAGGTGCGGCGACAGGTCTCATGTGCAACGAATGCATTCTTGGTGGCAAGATTTCTGATGCGATTTACATCCACCAAGAGGCTTTTCATTTGTCTCTTCAGCCAGTCGTGATGCCTATCCTGCTTTTGATGAAGTGCCACAAGAAGCTCTCGGTCATTGAGAGCACGAGCGCGCTTCTTGGGTCTCTGAGCAGCTGTGCTGTCAGTGGCTTCAGTTGATACAGGGCGTGGTGCACGTGTGGTGCCAGCCAACGGATACACCCTGGAGATGGCTTCAACACCTTCAACGTTCTGAGTGAAGCTCTGGTGTTCTGCATTCTGAAGACTCAGAGGTTGCTTAGCAGGCTCAGGATATATGGCTTTAGCAGAGGTATCCACATCTGGCAAGAAGATCCGATGGTTGCGAGCTGAAGGCTGATATGAGATTGCAGAGTGCAGTTTGATCAGCCTCATTACCCAAGGAGCATAGAACTTCATCCCAAATAAATCTGAGCCGGATGCAGCAAGTTGGCGTATGAAGAAGTCCTGAGCGTTGAAGCATTTGCCATGAAGGATACAAAATATCAGAGTCTTCATTGCACCTTCAATCTTGGCATGTGGAGAGTGTCCCTTAATGGGCCAGAGAGTCCGCCGGATGATGTGATATATGGTTCTGGGCAGGTACTCAAGGTCTTCAACGAAGAACTCTGTTGGATAAGGTGCATCATGGGGCAATGGCTTCATCATGGAGAGCATCTGACTCATATTCGGTTCAGGCCTCTGGGATATGCTCTCAAGAGCTTCAGTGTGGAGTTGACAGCCTTCCTCGAAGAATTCGCCAGGAGTGGGCAGGCCAGTGAGCTCAATGACATCAAATGCATTGGCTTCATGATGGACGTTGCCGGTCATCCACTCCAGGACCCAAGTCTTCGGATCTCTGTTGTATCCCTTGATGTGGAGGGTGGCATAGAATTGTAGCAAAAGCTCTTTATTCCAGTGCTCTTCATCAGTGATAAACTACAGCAGACCCACTTGCTTGAAGCAATCCAACGCCTCCTCTAAACAGGGCAGACCAGCAATGGCTTCAACATCAAGGCGCTTGTGCGGGAAGATGCGACCTTGGTTGTATAGGATGCATGAATAGTAGCTGCACTGAGGATAGCTCCAGAACCTATCTGATGAAATCCTTTCCCTGGAATAGGGGTTCTTGGAGCTTTTGAAGAACGTATTATCTGCCTTGAAGCTATTGATGTTAAAGGAGCCAGGTGCTGATGCAGGACCTGGGAACCTTGGCAGTCTTGGGACTGGCTTCTGGACTTGAGGCCCGTGCTCTACATGGTAATCAAATTGAGGACCTGCAGCAGACTCAGGAACAGACATATCAGGTTCAGTAGCTTCGCTATCTTTAGAAGCTTTTGGTGGGGAGGGCTCCACATTGGCTTCAGTGTTGGTTGTGGCAGCCTCAACATTTTCAGCCTCCATTTGACTAGCTGGAGGGTCAGACTCAGGCACGTTCTCCTGGAGAACTGCTTCTTGGTGGAGCGGGGGAGTGGGTTCTTGTGGTACTTCTTCATTGTCTTCGGCTGATGCAGCCGGAATGTCGTTAGCAGAGTCTTGAGGCCGTGGTCCTTTGCGAAGCCTGCGAAATGCAGACGACGCCCGTGGAGTTGGAGTGGGCTGGACCTCAGATTCTTCTTCCACTTGTGGGCGATCCGCCCATGACGCAGCCTTTGCAATTGGCGTCAATGGACGACCAATGCTGATGAGTTCGCTGGTTTCAAGTTGAGGAAGGGCTGCATCATCTTGTACATTGTCATGATGACCAATGTCTTCAGCAGCGATGGGGTCGGCTGCTGGAATCTCTTCAGCTTCAGGAGCCTCTGAGGGAGCAGGCTCATGAACGGTCAGCTGACGATCTGCGTCAGGATAGACGACAGAAAGGGGTTCAACCATTAAGGGCTCTGTGGGAGCAGCCCGAGCTTTCTTGATCTTGCGCTTCTTCTGGGTGGGGGCAGAATGAGAGGCTTCAGAGTGTTTCCTCTTTCTTGCTTCAGCCTCTGCAGTTCGTGTCTTCTTGAGCTCTGAAGCAGTTGACCGGCTCTTTGGCTTAGAGCCAGTCGTTGCAGGTGGGAAGACAATTGGAACTGTTTCCTGCCTTGGTGCCTCTGGTTCAGCCGTAGCAGGCTTCTTCTTCTTCTTCGCGGCCATCCTAGGGTCAATGCCAGGACGCCCAAGTGCCTTGCGCTTCTCGGCCTCATTGTAGGCCTGCACACATCGGTTAGCCAGAGTCTTCATTCGCTCACGTGAACCCTGAGCTTCTACACGCTTCTTTAGAAAGTTTTCCTTTAGCTCGTGCAGCATGATCTTGAAACTCTTCACTTCTTGCACGCTGAGCCTGGCCATATTCTTCTTGAACTGAGCCTTTTCAAAATCAAATTTCTGCTTCAGTTCAACAATGCGCTGGGCAATTGCAAGTTCTAAAGCAATAGCGCCTTGGAAGGCGATGCTGAGGCCAATGGGCAGCTGCAGATCTTCGAAGCCGATGTTTGGTGAGGCAAACCATTCATCGATGAAGTTGTGGATGATGGCGACATCAAAGAGAGGCAGATTGTTGAAGATTTCTACTTCTTCTTTGCTCTTGATGAGCTGCTCTAGAGCGTCATCTCCAAGATCTTCATTGCTTGACAGATCAATGGTTTCACTGCGCATAATGGCAGCAGTTGTGAGCTCTTTTCCGGTGTGTGGCTGAGGCACCTTGGCCTTCTGGGGCTTGGAGACGCGGGATACGTCTTCAGACTGCACACTGTCTTCAGGAGGTGCAGTTGCCAATGGCTTCGCCCTTGAGATTTTTGGTAAAGGGGACGGCTTTGAAGCTTTTGGCTTCTTCGTTTGCTTTGTCTTCGATACAGCAGGCGCTTCATCAGACTCAGAGTCAGCCGGAGGGTCATTCACGGCAGTCCCTTGGACTAAGATGCAGGTGATGAGGCCCTCAAGATTGGCATACGGACCGATGATATTGGGTTCGGCGTCGCGTGTGCCATCTGCCCTTGGTGCGGAGGGACCAGGGTTGAAGTCTAACCCCAGCTTCTTCTTGTTCTGCTTCGCTGAATTCTGGGCAAACTGGAAGTTGCGCTTGAACAGATGGTCGTCACGACACCAGAGTAGTGACGACGGATGTGCTTCAGCAGGCTGTGGTCCTCGGACCATGCACGGGTAGAAGCCTTGAGCAATGGCTTCATCTCTGGTCCTGGGTATGAGGTTTTTGTATAGGACGTCTCCCCACGGTCTCTTGATGGCGTTTTTCTCCGCATACTCCTGGGTGACGAAGCGGTATTGGAACCATTGTTCTGCCCAGTAGCGTCGAATCCATTGGATTTGGGTCTTGCGCTGACCATAGTTCTCTTCAGGATCTGTTTTGTACATTTCTGCCAATTCATCAGGCAGATCTTTGGATGTTCCTCCACGTCTCTGTCTGCCCCCCTTCCTTGCTGCTGTTTCTGAAGCCATAAACTTTAACTTGGAAGGCTTCAAGATGTTCAAAGGCTTCAAAGGCTTTCTTTTGCTTGACCAACAGGAACTGGCTTCAGGAGAGTTGATGTGATGCTGTAAGAATTCTGCAAATGAATGCAGACTATGAGAACCAAAGGATTCTCCCACGGACATGTACCTGTGACAGCATTAAGGTGCGAGGGAAGGGGAAGAGGTCATATGCATTCTCAGAAGATTTTGAAGATAAATCGGTTTAGAAGACATTGACCTCATCGTGCGAAGACATTCACTCATAGAAAAGAAGTTGGTTCCAGATTTGTACGAACCCACAGATCAGTACAAGTGAGGAATCTAACTACTTCATGAAGCACAAGTGAATATACTAGGCAAGTTATGAGATGCAGATTGAGAGAGATCTAACTTGTGTGAATAGAAACTTCTTATGACAAAAAGTGACAGAACCGTAGGATCAAAAGGGGCTGTAAAAGAAAGTTTATTTACCACACTTGGAATTGCTAGACGGAGTGGGAGATGAGGCCGAGCAGTTCAATCCTCCGTGCCCTAACTTGGCGACGGAAGACACCTACGGCGACGGCGGAGAGGACGATGTCCGCGGTCGGTGTGAAAACGGTGTCGGAGAGGTTGCGGCAGCGAAGCGCTTCGTCGCCGGCGTCGTCGAGAGCTAGCGGTGGCGCTAGGGTTCGTGCGAGGGAGGAAGAAGGAGATAATGACCGCGGTGAGTGTGTATTTATAGTTATAGGGGCGGCACTGCGCTATTACACAGGTGCCCCTGGCGATTCGCATCTGAACAACACGTGGCCATCATGCGGAATCTCGGGGGCAGTTCCACATCCCACGCGCGCCTGGATTGTCGGGTGGTCGTTCCTACTTCTCCGGATTTCTTGTGGATTAATGAGCATTGAAAACGGTTTTAAAGGTTGTCTCTGTGTCTTCTGCTGACAAGGACGCAGAGAAGACATTGGACTGTTTCAATAGAATGCATATGACTTGGAGAGATAGAGTTTGAGGTAGAAAGCATAGAGAGGTTAGGGTCCGATCACATTCACTTAGTTCAAAAAGATTCAAACAAGAAGACATAGCTATAAGTGAATGCTGTAGAGGACAGAACACTAGTATATATATATATATATATATATATATATATATATATATATATATATATATATCAACATAGTGAAGATAATCATGAAGACATGTTGAGATTGAAGCCAAACCAAATGTGAAGACATTGTAAAGTAACGCCATGAGTGAAACACTTCAAAATAGAACGTTTTTGGTGGTGGCATTACCCACCGTATAGGAAGTATTAGACCCAGACACGGCACACAATTATCGTGGCGCTCCGAAGTCAATTTCCACATTAATGTATTCACACTTAGAATGTATGTCTTCATTGATTGAAGATATACGTTACTTCGTGTGTTGCACATCTAAGTCATCCATATGCATAAGTGTTAGGATGTGTGCCTGATCACAGGACATTTGAGGATTCCAAGATATTTACCTCACACCGTAACTTGCAAAATCTCTTCTCATCCAAGGGCTTGGTGAAGATATCTGCCAATTGCTCTTCAGTGTTGATGTGTATGATATCAATATCTTCCTTCACAACATGATCTCTGAGAAAGTGATGACGAATTTCAATGTGCTTTGTCTTCGAGTGCTGAACTGGGTTGTTGGCAATCTTGATGGCGCTTTCGTTGTCGCAGTAAAGTGGCACTCGCTTCAGATGAACGCCATAGTCCTTGAGAGTTTGCTTCATCCATAGAAGCTGAGCGCAGCAAGATCCAGCAACAATGTATTCAGATTCAGCAGTGGAGATGGATACACAGTTTTGCTTCTTTGAAGACCAACATACAAGTGATCATCCCAGAAAGTGACATGTGCCTGATGTAGACTTCCGATCAACCTTGTCACCAGCATAATCAGCATCCGAGAATCCAACCAGATCAAACTCTGAGCCCTTTGGATACCATAATCCTAGAGTTGGGGTGTGAGCCAAATATCGAAGAATTCGCTTCACTGCTAAGTGATGCGACTCCTTTGGTGCCGCTTGAAATCGAGCACACATGCAAACACTAAGCATAATATCTGGCCTAGATGCACATAAATAAAGCAACGAACCAATCATGGAGCAGTATACCTTTTGATCGAACTCTTTACCATTGTCGTCGGGACCCAGATGATGTTTGGCTGGCATTGGTGTTGTGAAGCCTTTGCAGTCTTGCATACCAAACTTCTTCAGGCACTCTTTGAGATATTTCTCTTGAGATATGAAGATGCCATTGCGTTATTGCCGTATTTGAAGACCAAGGAAGAACTTCAGCTCCCCCATCATAGACATCTGATATTGCTCTTGCATCATATAGCCAAACTCTTCACTATACTTCTGATTGGTACAGCCGAAGATAATGTCATCCACATATATTTGGCACACAAACAGTTCACCGTCATATGTCTTCGTGAAGAGAGTGGGATCTAGGGAACCAGGTATGAAGCCTTTGCTCTTCAGGAAGTATTTGAGTGTGTCATACCAGGCCCGAGGGGCTTGTTTGAGGCCATACAGTGCCTTATTGAGCTTGTACACCATGTCAGGATGTTTTGGATCTTCAAACCCTGGTGGTTGTGCAACATACACTTCTTCTTCAATCTTGCCATTGAGAAAGGCACTCTTCACATCCATTTGATACAGAAGTATGTTGTGATGATTTGCATAGGCTAGCAGTATACGTATGGCTTCAAGTCTAGCCACAGGAGCAAAGGTTTCATCGAAGTCAATGCCTTCCACTTGAGTATATCCTTGAGCAACAAGGCGAGCTTTGTTTCTGACGATCTGACCATGCTCATCTTGCTTGTTGCGGTAGATCCATTTGGTGCCTATTATATTGTGCTTCCGTGGATCAGAACGCTTAACCAGTTCCCATACATTGTTCAGCTCAAACTATTGAAGCTCTTCTTGCATTGCTTGAATCCATTCAGGTTCCATAAAGGCTTCTACTACTTTCTTGGGTTCTGAAATTGAGACAAATGCGAAGTACCCACATAAATTTGCCAGTTGAGTTGCCCTTGAACGAGTGATTGGACCAGGTGCATTGATGCTGTCGATTATTCTGTCAATCTGCACTTCATTGGCAACACGAGGATGTATAGGGCGAAGACTTTGCTCTTGCAGATCTGTGTTGTCGTTGGGAGGAATGTCTTCCGGCTGAGCATTGTCATCATGTGGATCAGGTGTTGAGATGATAAGTTCTGCTTCAGGATGAGCTTCAGTAGGTACAATCTCTCCAGTTCCCATAAGCTTGATTGATTCACTAGCTGGAACTTCATCAAGCACATTTGGCAGTTGCTCTCTTTGTGAACCATTTGTCTCATCAAACCGCACATCCACTGTTTCAACCACTTTGTAGTGAAAGAGATTGAAGACTCTGTATGAGTGCGAATCCTTTCCATATCCAAGCATAAAACCCTCATGTGCTTTTGGTGCAAACTTTGAGGTGTGATGTGGGTCCTTGATCCAGCATCTTGCGCCAAATACTCTGAAGTAACTGACATTTGGCTTCTTGCCAGTTAGGAGTTCATAAGATGTCTTGTTCAGAAGCTTGTGAAGATAAACACGGTTGATTGTGTGGCATGCAGTGTCAATGGCTTCAGGCCAGAATTTTCTTGGAGTCTTGTATTCATCTAGCATCGTTCTGGCCATCTCAATGAGTGTTCTGTTCTTGCGTTCGACGACGCCATTCTGCTGTGGCGTGTACGGAGCTGAGAATTCATGTGTGATGCCCAAAGTATCAAGATATGTATCAAGGCCAGTGTTCTTGAATTCAGTGCCATTGTCACTTCTGATATGCTTTATCTTGGCGCCATAATTGTTCATAGCTCGATTGGCGAAGCGTCTGAAGACATCCTGCACTTCAGTCTTGTAAAGGATTATGTGCACCCAAGTATATCTAGAGTAATCATCAACAATGACGAAGCCATAGAGGCAAGCAGTAGTGGAAAAAGTTGAGTAGTGAGTGGGACCAAAAAGATCCATGTGAAGCAGTTCGAAGGGTCGAGTAGTGGTCATGATTGTCTTCGAGGGGTGTTTTGCCCTCGTCATCTTCCCTGCTTCACAGGCACCGCATAAGTGATCTTTCTTGAACTTGACACCCTCGATGCCTATGACATGCTTCTTCTTTGCAAGGGTGTGGAGGTTCCTCGTGCCAGCATGTCCAAGCCTCCGATGCCAAAGCCAGCATTCTGAAGCCTTTGCCAGAAGGCATACTGCAAGCTGTGGCCCTGTTGAGAAATCTACCACATACAAATCATCTTTCCGATACACTTCAAACACTAGAGACTTGTCAGATTCCATTAGTACAAGGCAACGATATTTTCCAAATATTACGACCATGTTCAAATCGCAAAGCATTGAGACAGACATTAAGTTGAAGCCAAGGGATTCAACAAGCATGACTTTATCCATGTGTTGATCCTTTGAGATTGCAACTCTACCTAGACCCAATACCTTACTTTTACCAGTGTCAGCAAATGTGATGTGGCTCTTGTCGGATGGACGTAAGGTTGAGTCCATAAGAAGGCTTCTTTTGCCGGTCATATGATTCGTACACCCACTGTCAATAATCCATTCTGAAGACGCTGGTGTCGTACCCTACAGTGCAGTTAGGGGGATAGGCTTCACGAAGAGAATTGTGAAGCAAAAACATTTGACGAACCAGTGGGTTATGAAAGCTTAGATCCAGATTAGGACTAATAGGGAGAGTAGTATGCGATTCAGGAACGAAATACATAGTGATGCCATTCGGGCATTTGATCTTGCTCCCCACAAGATTTTTAAGGTCCCCAGTAACAGCGTTAGAAGATTTTGGTTTTCTGCTGGAGACCTTTCCCTGCAAAAGAGAGTTAAGCTTTCTTAACCACCCACATCTTCAAGGGTGGCTTAGAAGCAATAAGTCTAAGTGCAGCATCTGAGAATTTTGGCTTTGGAGCCCTAGCAAACAGTCTAGCAGGTGGACAATAGTACTCATAAGAATAGGCAGAATAGTTCTTGGTCATATGAACATGGCAGTTTAATGAACCGCTCTCATATTCATATGCCTGAGTATGGTTTCCCTGCAAAACATTTGCGTTAGTGCGACTCAGGTGAGTCCTCTGTCTGTATGAAGCCTTTGGACCGTATGATGCCTTTGGTCTGAGGTTTGTCTTCTTCATGTGAGGTGTCATGAAGACATTCACAGGAATATTTTCCAGACACGTTTTCGGAACCCAGATCTTCTTCATAGGCGGTCCATTCCTGCAGTTAGTACCAATGTACCTGGCAAACATGTAACGCCCCGAGACCGATGTGCCAGGTGTCTTCGAGTTATTCGCCGTCGTTGCCATGTCATTTGCTTGCGTGTTGCATTTCATCATGTCATCATGTGCATTGCATCATCATGTTTTCAAAACTTGCATCCGTCCGGGTTCCCCAGTTCCGTTCGTCGTCTGTTCTGAGTCCAGACCACACCTGCACGCGCCCGCGGCATGTCCGAAATATTATTTTATAAGTGGACGGAAAATGTTCTCGGATTGGGTTGAAATTTGGTGTGCGGTCTTATTATAGTGTAGACAGACCGCCTGTCATGTTTCATCGCAATCGGAGTTCGTTTGACGCCCCAACGGATAAATATAGCGGCAATAGTAGCCGGTCTAACGTCGGACGTTTTCGGTCTCCGGAAACAGTCGCCGGGTCGCTCTCTTCTCTTCCCTCAGCTCGAGACCGTCTACACAGCCCACTACCTACCGCCAGGTCCAACCTAACCCCTCTCGTCAGCCCACAGCCCCCCTCGCGCGCGTCTGAAAGTTGTCCCGGACCCGACCTGGGCTGTCGCCACCGCTGTGTCCGGAACATCCCCAAACGTCTACAAAACGTCACCGTTTTCTCTTTTGGTCTCCCTAAGCTTTTATTTCGCGACGTCCGTTTAAGATCGGAGGGTCCGATTAGCCCCTAACCAAAAAATCCTTGCTATATATACTGCCTAACCCTAGATCCTAGGGAGTCTGTCCCATCATTCCTCCCTGCCGCCGCCGCTCCAAAAATTCTTCCTCGGGATCCCTCCCGATTCCAAATCCACCAGTCAACTCTGAAGCCTCCACCTCCTCCTTTCGTTTCGTCATCGTGCCCGTCTACAGATCGAGCAGGAGGCTCAATCCCCAGCCACCAGCCGCCGCCCGTCGTCCTCTGCTTCACGCTGCCTCCGGCGAGCAGATCCCCGCGCCTGCAGCCTCTCATCCTGCATTGCGCCCATCCTCAGATCCCCACGCCAGGAGCTCCTTTCCCTTTGCTCGCTTCGACCCCGGGTCGCCGGAGACACCAGGGGATCTCCTCTGCCTCGCCCTGTTCGCCCGCAAGTTCCGCAGTGCCACCGGAGCTCCCTCCGCCGACGAGAACCACCTCCAGATGAGGGCCGGCCTCCTCCCTACCATTCTTCCTCCTTCCCGTGCTCCTGCTCCTCTCTCATTTACACACACACACACTCTCTCTCTCTCTCTCTCTGTGTGTGTTCGTCGACAGGACCAGGCCGCCGCATCACCAGGAGTTTGCTGCATCGCCACGGCCGAGGCAGCTGCCTCCTCGCACGCCCGATGCGTGGACACGACCCTTGACCCTGCCGACGAGGTCTGCCGCCAAGGACGCCCTGCCATGGCGCCACTGTGTCTAGCTTCAAGCCCCGGACGCCAAGTCCCCTGCCGCCCAGGACCCGTCGCGCGCCTTCCTCTGCATCGAACGGGAGGACGAGATGCTTGTTTTCCCTCGTCATCGCTGCGCCCGCGCGCCAGGTTCCTCGCGGTCACCCCCCGGAGCTGGTCCGCGCTGGCCTTCCCTGCATGCCCGCTGCCGCCGTTCCCGAGTCCCCGCGCCATGGACTTCCTCCGCCGCTCATTGCTGGTGCGGGACACCGGCGCCTCCAAACTCCTCGTCGCCGCACGCCTACAGGTTCCCTGCCTCGCCGCCCTATGCTTGGATCCGGCCGTCCCCGCGCCATCGCGGCCCTGCAGAGCCGCGCCCAAGACCCACCGGCGCCGCCCGCAAGTCCCCGGCGTCGCTCTGCTGCGTTTGCCTTCAGAGACGAGCAGAGCAGTTCCCCGCGCCTGGAACCGCTCGATCTTGTTGACCGCAACCACGCGCTCGTGCAGCGCCTCGCTGGGCCGCTGCCAAGGCCCAGCCTACTTCCCCCTGATCCAGCCTCCAGGCCCAGCGCAGCGCCCCGCCTCGGCCTGTCTCCTCCTCCGAACTGGGCCTCAGCCCACTAGGTGAAGCCACACCCCAAGCGCCCTCTCCTCTTATTTTTTTTAACCTGTTGGGCCAGCCTGTCAGTTTCGGCCTATGTGATTTTTTTTCCTGCCAGGACGATTTTTATCTAATTTCCAGAGTCTGCAGTTTTTCAGAAAAGTCCCTATACTTCATGCATTTAATAACTAATTAACCGTGCATCGGATTAAAATATTTTATAAATGAAACTTGCTCAGAATTATGTGTAGTTTAATAATATGCCAATTTCTTGCCATGTTAAAATGTTTAAAATGTTGTTTGCATTAATTTGCCCCTACGCCATGCTAATATGATTTAATTCATAAGTAATTAACCGTAGCTCCGATTTAAATAAACTTTATATGTACATGGGGTAGAATTTTGCCTAGTTTATCATGGTCTACTTGTCTAGCATGTTTAACAACTCTAAAATATGGTTTAGGGCAGAACAGTACCAAATCTAAAATATGCTATGGGGATTTACCGGAATTGTTGTTCGTTGCTTCCGGCCTCATTTAACCTTGCCTAGATAGGTAGTTTTGTTGTGCTTCACCTTTTGCCATGTTAAACAACATTTAATATTGTTGGGTACATAAACGAGAGAGAACTAAATAATTGACGTGGTGTTTTGTCAATATGCATCCCGATGCATATTGTGCTCCACTTAATTTGTAGAATTGTTTGTGCATTTTGCCATGCCATGCCCTCTGTAAACCGGACATGCATCATATTTGGTTGTGCATCATGCCATGTTCATGTCGTGATTGTTTACTATGTTGTGTGCTTCTTTTCCGGTGTTGCTTCTTCGGGTTGGTTCCGATAACGTCGTATTGTGAGGATCCGTTCATCTACGTCCGTTTGTCTTCTTCATGGACTCGTTCTTCTTCCTTGCGGGATTTCAGGCAAGATGATCATACCCTCGAAATCACTACTATCTTTGCTATGCTAGTTTGCTCGCTCTTTTGCTATGCCATTGCTACGATGCCTACCACTTGCTTGTCAGCCTCCCAAATTTCCATGTTCAGCCTCTAACCCACCATTGTCCTAGCAAACCGTTGATTGGCTATGTTACCGCTTTGCTCAGCCCCTCTTATAGCGTTGTTAGTTGCAGGTGAAGATTGAAGTTTGTTCCTTGTTGGAACATGGAGATGTTGTTCCTTGTTGGAACATGTTTACTTGTTGGGATATCACAATATATCTTATTTAATTAATGCATCTATATACTTGGTAAAGGGTGGAAGGCTCGGCCTTATGCCTGGTGTTTTGTTCCACTCTTGCCGCCCTAGTTTCCGTCATATCGGTGTTATGTTCCCGGATTTTGCGTTCCTTACGCGGTTGGGCTATAATGGGAACCCCTTGACAGTTCGCCTTTAGTAAAGCTTCTCCAGCAATGCCCAACTTTGGTTTTACCATTTGCCACCTAGCCTTTTCTTTCCCTTGGGTTCTGCAGACTCAAGGGTCATCTTTATTTTAACCCCCGGGCCAGTGCTCCTCTGAGTGTTGGTCCAACTTGTCAGCCGCCGGTGGCTACCAGGGGCAACTCTGGGCTGGCCTACCGGAAGTTTGGACGATCCGGTGTGCCCTGAGAAAGAGATATGTGCAACTCCTATCGGGATTTGTCGGCACATTCGGGCGGTGTTGCTGGTTTTGTTTTACCCTGTCGAAATGTCTTGTTGTACTGGGATACCGAGTCTGATCGGAATGTCTCGGGTGGAGGTCTATTCCTTCGTTGACCGTGAGAGCTTGTGATGGGCTAAGTTGGGACACCCCTGCAGGGAATGAACTTTCGAAAGCCGTGCCCGCGGTTATGGGCAGATGGGAATTTGCTAACGTCCGGTTGTAGAAAACCTGAAGTCGACCTTAATTAAAATGAATCAACCACGTGTGTAACCATGATGGTCTCTTTCTGGCGGAGTCCGGGAAGTGAACACGGTTGTTGGAGTTATGCTTGACGTAGGTAGTCCAGGATCACTTCTTGATCATACTTTTATCGACCGTGCTTTGCCTTCTCTTCTCGCTCTCATTTGCGTATGTTAGCCACCATATGTGCTAGTCGCTTGCTGCAGCTCCACCTCATACCTTTACCTTACCCATAAGCTTAAATAGTCTTGATCGCGAGGGTGCGAGATTGCTGAGTCCCTGTGGCTCACAGATACTTCCAAAACCAGCTTGCAGGTGCTGTTGAGTCCGTGCAGATGACGCAACCCAGCTCAGGAGGAGCTCGATGAAGATCTTGTCCTTTATGTTGTTTCATTCTAGTTGATCAGTAGTGGAGCCCAGTTGGGGTCGATCGGGGACCTTTGTCGCATTTGGGGTTCTTCTTTTATTTTGGTTCTGTAGTCGGACCATGAGTGTATTTGGTTGATGTAATGCTTTATTCATGTAATTGTGTGAAGTGGCGATTGTAAGCCAACTATGTAACTTATCCCCTATTGTATTACATGGGTTGTGTGAAGATTACCTCACTTGCGGCATTGCCTTCAATGCGATTATGCCTCTAAGTCGTGCCTCGACACGTGGGAGATATAGTCGCATCGAGGGTGTTACAAAACACTTCACTATTCTGATTCTTAAACAGTTTATAGTTTGCATCAAAGGATTCATCAATGATAATAGGGTTAGCACAGGTGAAACCAGACAGATTGGATGGATCTACTGAGGATTCCCTTGCAGTAACCCATGTGGTTTTGGGGTACTGCTCAGGTTTCCAGTAAGAGCCATCTGCATTTATTTTCCTTACGAACCCAACACCCTCTTTCCTATGGTTTCGGTTCAGAATTTGCTTCTTGAGGACATCACATAATGTCTGATGTCCTTTGAGACTTTTGTACATCCCTGTTTCAAGCAATGTCTTCAACCTAGCATTCTCATCAGCAATAGCAGTGGTATCCTCAACAGAGGGGTTAGTTACCACTTCAACAGTTGAAGATATTGCAACAGCAGTAGCAGTGGAACATTCAGCAACAGAAGTAGCATTATCATGCTCAATGCATTTAAGGCATGGTGGTTCAAATCCTTCCTGAGCGGAACTGATCTGTTCAGCGCGAAGTGACTCGTTTTCCTTTTGAAGATCTTCATGAGCCGCTCTCAATTTCTCAAGATCTTACTTCCTTTGAAGATAATCATAAGAAAGCTTTTCATGAGTTGTTGAGAGAGTAACGTGAAGATTTTTTATGTCTTCAATTAAGGATTCAGATCGAGTCATTTCAGCTCCCAACAGATCATCGCTTCTGTCTAACAGTTTTTGAATATGTTCCATGGCCTTTTGTTGTTCAGTTGCAATTTTAGCAAGTGTTTTGTAGCTGGGTTTTGAATCACAATCAGAGTCATCGTCACTAGATGTTTGATAGTGAGTAGTGCGTGAGTTTACCTTGGCACCGCGTGCCATGAAGCAGTAGGTAGGAGTGGAGTCGTCCTTGTCATTTGCATCGGTGTCGGTGATGAAGTCATTGTCTTCAGTGCTGAAGATGGACTTGGCGACGTACGCTGTAGCCAGACTCGCAATGCCAGAATCAGACTCCTCCTCAGATTCCACCTCTGCCTCCTCAGAAGCGGACTCCTCCTCTGAATCCATTTCCTTGCCAACAAACGCACGTGCCTTGCCAGATGAGCTCTTCTTGTGTGATGAAGACTTTGAGGAAGACTTGGAAGAAGACTTTGAGTATTTCTTCTTCTTCTTGTCGTCAGAGTCATATTCCTTGCTCTTCTTCTTCTTTTTGTTCTCATTGTCCCACTGTGGACACTCAGAGATGAAGTGTCTAGTTTTCTTGCACTTGTGACATGTTTTTTCTTGTAGTCATGGGCAGAAGCTTCATCATTCCTTGAGCTTGATCGTGCTTTCTGAAGCCTTTCTTCTTGGTGAATTTTTGGAACTTCTTCACTAGCACTGCAAGTTCCCTTCCAATGTCTTCAGGATCATCAGAACTGCTGTCAGATTCTTCTTCAGATGAGGATACAACTTTTGCCTTCAAGGCACGAGTTCGCCCATAGTTTGGACCGTAGATATCTCTTTTCTCAGAAAGCTGGAACTCATGTGTGTTGAGCCTCTCAAGTATGTCAGACGGATCGAGTGTCTTGAAATCAGGGGTTTCTTGAATCATCAGGGCTAGGATGTCAAACGAACTATCAAGTGATCTCAGCAGCATCTTGACGATTTCATGTTTGGTGATCTCAGTGGCGCCGAGGGCTTGAAGCTCATTTGTGATGTCAGTGAGCTGGTCAAATGTGTGCTGGACATTCTCATTGTCATTTCGCTTGAAGCGGTTGAAGAGGTTGCGAAGAACACTGATTCTCTGATCTCTCTGGGTTGAGATGCCTTCATTGACCTTGGAGAGCCAATCCCAGACCAACTTGGATGTCTTCAAGGCACTCACACGGCCATACTGTCCTTTGGTCAGATGACCACAAATGATATTCTTGGCAGTAGAGTCCAGTTGAGTGAACTTCTTGACATCAGCAGCAGTGACACCTTCTCCAGCCTTGGGAACGCCGTTCTTGATGACATATCATAGGTCGACGTCAATGGCTTCAAGATGCATGCGCATCTTATTCTTCCAGTAGGGATATTCAGTTCCATCGAAGACGGGGCACGCAGCAGACACATTGATTATCCCTGCAGTCGACATAGCTAAAACTCCAGGTGGTTAAACCGAATCACACAGAACAAGGAGGCACCCTGCTCTGATACCAATTGAAAGTGCGTTATATCAACTAGAGGGGGGGGGGTGAATAGGCGATTTTTATGGAAGTCTTCAAAACGTGGAAGTTATGAAGACAAACAGTTGAGATATGCCTATCACTATGCAGCGGAAGTTAGATTACACTAGGCAAGCCATGGTCAAGTATTCAATAGAGTGAAAGCACAATGACAAGTAGCTGCAGTGTAATAAGGATCAGGTAGGAAGAAGTTATGAAGCCAAACAGATCATACAGTCACGTTGTGAAGACAGAAGATATAGCAAGCATGCAATGACTTCACAATGAGTATCAGTAAGTAAAAGGAAGTGAAGATGAAACCAGTGACTCGTTGAAGACAATGATTTGTTGGACCAGTTCCAGTTGCTGTGACAACTGTACGTCTGGTTGGAGCGGCTAGGTATTTAAACCAAAGGACACACAGTCCCGGGCACCCAGTCCTGAACACGCAGCTCAGGACACCCAGTCCTCACCGTATTCTCCTTGAGCTAGGGTCACACAGACCTCGCCCAATCACTCTGGTAAGTCTTCAAGGTAGACTCCCAAACCTTCACAGACTTCCTTCACCGGCAATCCACAATGTCTCTTGGATGCTCAGAACGCGACGCCTAACCGGCTGGAGGATGCACAGTCCTCAAGTGTAACAAGTCTTCAGATCACTCAGACAAGAAGACTTAAGTGATGCCCAATTCTCTCTGGCTCTGGGTGGTTAGGGCTTTTCTCCTCGCTAGGAATTTTCTCTCAAAGGCTTCGAGGTGGGTTGCTCTCAAACGACAAAAGCCGTGCACTGAAATCTGAGCAGCCAACCGTTTATGGTTGTAGGGGGTGGACTATTTATAGCCACTGGGCAACCCGACCTGATTTGTCCGAAATGACCCTGGGTCACTAAGGAACTGACACGTGTTCCAACGGTCAGATTTCGAACTCACACGGCAACTTTACTTGGGCTACAAGTAAAGCTGACTTGTCCGACTCTGGACAAGATTTGCTCTCATAGTCTTCGCTCGAAGACATAGGATTTGAATTAGGCATCACTTCAGTCATTCTGACTGGTTCTCTTGGACCCCACTTAACAGTACGGTGGTTCCTATGACTCAACACAAATGAAAAAGAACTACGAAGGATCTAAGTCTTCGAGTTCCATAGGATTCACGTGGTGTCTTCTCTTGTCATAGTCTTCAATGTGAATATCTTCATATACCACCATTGTCTTCAATATCTTCTTACATTTTTAGGGGTCATCTCTGGTAGTAAAACCGAATCAATGAGGGACTTCTACCTGTGTTATCCTGCAATTCTCACAAACACATTAGTCCCTCAACTAGGTTTGTCATCAATACTCCAAAACCAACTAGGGGTGGCACTAGATGCACTTACAGTAACAAAAGTCCAAACACTTTTTACAGTATAGTTCGGCACCCCAAATTTAGCACTATATGCATTGGCTTTGAATCATGTCTTTGGTCAATAGTTGGGTTGCCCGGCTCCTGTTCTTGCTACCTTACGTTCCGCTGTATCGGCTAGGGTAGTAAAGGAAGAACTACTGCGATTGTGCCCTGGTTTACCCGGATGAGCACCTCAATAGAGAAAGCAGAAAACTGACTGTCATGATGCGGCAAGAGCTGATAAGCTCTTCGGAGGTCTCAAATCCTTAGAGATTTTTTCCGCATTACACGAGGCATTGGTACTTACCCGATCAGGTGTTTACAACATCCTAGTTCGGATACTAGGGGATGCGCCTATATTTTTATTGTCAAACTCCTATGGCTAAGTGAGGGTGCTAAAGCCGTATAGTCTGATTGCCTGGTTCGTCGCGCTAAACACCTCCTTCAAGGACCAAACAATTGGATCAAGAGTGTTTAGATTACATCCCAAACACCCCCGTACTACCTACGTGGGGGCAGAAGCCGACGACCGGCCAACTCTCAAATTTCGCACAACACGGCCGCACAGGAGGTGAAATTCTTTAAATAACAAACATTATATTACATATTGACTTTGTTTCATCATACAAGGCAGAGACAACATGAATGTATTCATTCGAAAATAATGTCTTGTGCACATTGCGTTGCCACAATACGAGACCCCTCCAGGACATCTGTAAAATACCGCTCCGGTGTACGGTGCTCCTTGCCCTCTGGCGGTCCCTCGGTCATAAGCTTGATGGCGTCCATCTTCGCCCACCACACCTTGACACGGGCGAAGGCCATGTGCACACCCTCAATGCAAGCCGATCGCTTGACGACGTCCAGCCGAGGACATGCGTTCACCAGCCGCTTCACGAGCCCGAAGTAGTTGCCAGGCATAGCTTCGGCAGGCCACATCTGGATTATTAAATCTTTCATGGCCAGTTCAGCCACCCTATGCAGCTCGACCAGCTGTTTTAGCTGATTGCTAAAGGGCACTGGATGTTCTGGCGCAAGATATTGCGACCAGAACAACTTCTCCATTGAGCTCCCCTCTTCGGCTCGGAAGACCTGTGCAACGTTAGGCACACTGCGCGAAAGATCTGCAAACGCCCCTGAAGAACTCCGAATCCAGGTTAGTAAGAAATACTTCTTCTTTACATACTTGCTTTGCATACTAAATGCCTTACCCGCCGGGATTTTCTTGGCCTCCTGGATCTCCTGGAGGGCGCCCTGGGCCTCAACCCAGGCCTCTTCCATGCTTTGACGGGCCTTAGCGACTTCGGTCTCTCGAGCCGAAACATCACGCTCCAAGGATTCACATTTCTTAACTGGATCCTGGAGCTCTTGTTGGACCTCATCAAGCCTGGCCTCGTACTGCTCTCGGGCGGCTTTTTCTTGGTGGCCTTCTCCTCGGCCTCGGCCAGGGCCTGTTTAAGGACCTCGACCTCGGTCGCTGCTCCTACGCATGCCATGGCACTACGGTCAATACGCATTAATTACTCTTGTCGAAATATACAGCCAGGCAGTACATACCTTGCTGGTCTCACTACTAGGGAAAACCCTAGCAGTAGCGCTGGTTTTGTGCCCACTAGTAGCGCGGGTCGGCGCGCTACCAATAAGGCGCTACAGCTATTGCTTAGCAGTAATGCGTGCCCACACGCGCTACTGCTAGGACAAGTAGCTGCAGCGTTTATTCAATCCCATGCTACTGCTAATGTAACTACTGGCAGCGCGTTTTCTGTCCATCGCTACTAGTATTCTTTTATTATTATTATTTTTAGTGTATTTATGCGTCGTTGTACAAATATTGGTACAATACCAGTTATGAGGTTTACATCATTATGTCCATAACAGTGTGTCAAATGAAGGTGGATTAGTTTCAAGTGGAGGCAATATGTGGTGCATGTCAAAAGTATACTACAAATCCAAACTTGATCTAGTTTGTACTAGTAGTACTTTCGATGTGCATCACGTGTTGCCTCCACTTGAATCTAATCTGCCAACACAAGCTATTTAATCATCATCATAGTCATTACCACCAACATTAGCTATTTAATCATCATAGTCATAGTGTAGCACACATCATCATATTCAAGCTCTCATTCTAGCTAGCTAATCACCACCAACACTAGCTAATAATAATCATCATAGTCATTACCACCAACACTAGCTATTTTATCATCATAGTAATAGTGTAGCACATCATCATCCTCAAACTCATTTCTAGCTAGCTAATCACTCCTGCTGCTCTCTCTTAGGTAAAATAACATAAAACATGTGTAGCTCTCCTCCTTGATCAAGTTGGAGCATGCAGATGAACCTGTCTCCTAATTGTGGGTAGCACATCTGTCTGCTGCCCTCTAGTACTTCTCTGCGCTCCCCCATCACATATTTGGTCCAGTCTTGCACTATTAAGCATTCATCGCTGATCTTGAATGCACTAAAGTAACATGTAGGATATCTTGGCCGTAAGCTAATAATACTCATGGTACCTTTAGTCTCGATCCCATAAGGCACAACATTCATCGGGAGTCCCTGTTGAAGAACATCGTATGGTAAC
The DNA here is from genome assembly GCA_034509565.1 of Triticum monococcum. NCBI lineage: Eukaryota > Viridiplantae > Streptophyta > Magnoliopsida > Poales > Poaceae > Triticum > Triticum monococcum. The sequence continues at coordinate 4,611,440 of CM067847.1, read as the reverse complement.
ATACTTAGCAATGAAGTTTAGCTTCACAAATAATGTATGGAAAAGATGCAATGAGGACAAATAGTAAAAATCTTACCATCCTTCCTAAATAGATGTGACCGTAGTTCATTACGAACACTATTGGTCGCAAGTTTTCAGTACTAACATTTCTAAGTGCAGGAAGAAAATTTGTCTTGACAGTATTAAGATCCTCAAGCCATGAAACATAATGACTTAGCTCCTCGTAGTTTAGTTCAGCCCCGGGACAGTAGTAGGTCCTGTCTACCAAGCACTGGACATGTTTGCTTGCATCGAAATAAGCTGACAATACAAATTAGTTGTCAACTATTTTTGAATAAACAATATCAAAGACATAAATATGGTTGAGAAACTTACATAATGGTGTAACTGGAGGTGTCTGCACATCGACCCAGATGTCGGTATTACCTTCAATATCATCTTCCGGACGAATATCAAAGGTGATAACCATATCAAGCTCAAATGCATAAGTCTTGCATAATGCTCGCCATGTTTTGCATCCAAAATAGGTGTAGTCATCTGAATTGTATAATTTTGCGTGGAAAATATAACCATGCTCGGTCTTGAAGTAAACTTTCTTTACCTCCATAGTATGACTGAAACCTATCTTATCCAGTACAAAAACTCTTGCATGGCAGGGGATACGCTAGTAGAATAGTAAAAAAAAATAAGTTGAAGCAAATGAAGGAGATGTCATGCTTAATTACGTAAAAAGACTTTTTATTGTGACTTACTGTATCCACTTCGAAGTTCTCGTCCAGCTTGATGCTGAAGCGCCTATCATCATCTAGGAAGATTCCGTCGCACAGGACGCGCTCGTCTTCGCAGTATTTGCAAATACCGAAATCCTTTTTGTCGTCAGACATTTCCTATGTTCATAGTTAAAAATATTAATTGAAAATCGATCGAAGAAAACTACCAGGATACTCAACACACAAATCTGGGGCACTCGATATTTCCTACATATTTTGGCAAAAGTCATGCCAAAATTCACAGAAAAATCCGGCATGACCTTTGCTAAAATAGGACATATCGAGCGCCTGAAATTTGCCGGAACGGAAATGAATCAACACTCCGGCAAAACATAGTCCACTCGGAGGTGTAACCTGCAAACTTGACCGGCCACTTGGATATTGAGCAACACAAGATATACATTTCAAAATATCTTATAGGACTGCTAAGTAGCATGCATTCAATAAGCAAAAGTAAATCATCTCATGCGTCCGTACATCGTCGAATATTATCACTAATACATCCCGAATAGTGTCATACATATAACATCACTAGTACAACTAAAACCCTAGCACACGACCGGTATTGGCGCGGGTGGTGGACACCCACAGAGAAGGAACCATCACGGGATCATAGCTCCAGTGAGATCCCTGGAGAACCTGCCAGGTATTAGAGAACCTGTGCTCCAACGCAAACAAGTAGCGACGGACGTGCGCGTCCTCCTCACTGACACGGTGACGCACCACCTCCGCGGAGTCCTCAAGCCTCTTGACCGTCACTGGCCCACGCGACCGCCACCAAAGAAGGTTCGGGTCAACGACAGGATGGTTCCTCACCAACCTGCGCCCCCGGTAGGTAGCGCCTCCCAGTACCACCCCGGCGGAGCCCAGTCCCGGACATGGCCCATCTAGTCAAGCAGGTGTCATCCTCCGCCGACTCGACGACGAGGATGCGGGATAGGCATCGTCCACGTCGATGCGAGAAAAATTGCTTTAACTAAAAAAATAGCAACAAGTTCTTACTAACGAGTTCTATTAATTCAATTAGTTCTTATGAAAAATAAACTTACTATAAATAATACTCATGGTACCTAATACCTAATTAGTACCTAGTTCTTACTAACTAATTAGTACCTAGGAACTACTGCCCTAATTACCATATAAGTAATTAACTAACTAGCACTAAAAATAGCCTAGGGTTCATACTAACTAGCACTAAATAGCTAGGGTTCATACTAAGCAGAGAAGAGGGATCGGAAGGGGAGAGTGCTTACAGAGGGCGGGGAGAGAGATGGGGTCGGGGGGAGACGGTGGCACCGAGGCGCGGCGAGGCGGGGGCGGGGAAGACGGTGGCGAGGCGGGGTCGGGGGAGACGGCGGCGAGGCGGAGGTGAGGCGGGGTCGGGGGAGACGGCGGTGAGGCAGAGGCGACGAGGAATAGTAGAGGAGAATTGGGGGAGGAAGCAGAGGAGAGGGAATCAGGCCGCGCGCGGGGGGAGGGGGGGGGTTAGGTGAAAATAGCTTTAACAGTAGCGTGGGGAGGCAAAACGCGCTGCTGCTAAAATCCGTAGTAGTAGCGCTGTTCGTAGAAGGGCGCTACTACTATACCTAGCACGTCGGGAACGGTGTGGCAATTATAGTAGTAGCGCGTTCTGTCCCTGCCGCGCTACTGCTAAGCGGGTAATAGTAGCGCCGTTCTAGGAGACGCGCTACTGCTAAGTAGCAGTAGTGCCTCTTTTTAACAATCGCTACTGGTAACATTCTGTGTATAAGGTTTTCCCTAGTAGTGTCTTCCAGCTGCTTTCTCGCTTGGCCAAGCTCCTGCTCGACCCGCTCTAGTCTCTGCTTTAGACCGAAGACTTCGGCAGTGTGCACGCTCACAGCCAGCAACGACGCCTGCTTATTCATATAAGATATTTGGTTAGTTCCCCGCAAAAATAAATTGATCCTCTGTCCGGCTCTTCTTTTCGAAGACCAGACAATGTCTCAGGGGCTACTGTCTATATTAGGACTTTTTCCTTTTTGGCAACACTTACCTCAAAGCCTGTCATTAGACTGCCGCAGGCTTCGGTCAGTCCACTTTTGATGGACTGAACCCTCTCAATCAGCGTACCCATAAGGACATGGTGTTCATCCACAATGGAAGCGCCTCGTAGCGCTTCCAGCAGATTATCCAGTGCCTCTGGATGAACAGAGGTCACTGTTGGAAATATGCCCTAGAGGCAATAATAAATTGGTTATTATTATATTTCCTTGTTCATGATAATCGTTTATTATCCATGCTAGAATTGTACTGATAGGAAACTGAGATACATGTGTGGATAAATAGACAACACCATGTCCCTAGTAAGCCTCTAGTTGACTAGCTCGTTGATCAATAGATGGTTACGATTTCCTGACCATGGACATTGGATGTCGTTGATAACGGGATCACATCATTAGGAGAATGATGTGATGGACAAGACCCAATCCTAAGCCTAGCACATAGATCGTGTAGTTCGTTTGCTAAAGCTTTTCTAATGTCAAGTATCATTTCCTTAGACCATGAGATTGTGCAACTCCCGGATACCGTAGGAGTGCTTTGGGTGTGCCAAACGTCACAACATAACTGGATGGCTATAAAGGTTCACTACAGGTATCTCTGAAAGTGTCTGTTGGGTTGGCACGAATCGAGACTGGGATTTGTCACTCCGTGTAACGGAGAGGTATCTCTGGGCCCACTCAGTAGGACATCATCATAATGTGCACAATGTGACCAAGGAGTTGATCACGGGATGATGTGTTACAGAATGAGTAAAGAGAATTGCCGGTAACGAGATTGAACAAGGTATCGGGATACCGATGATCGAATCTCGGGCAAGTACAATACCGCTGGACAAAGGGAATTGAATACGGGATTGATTGAATCCTCGACATCATGGTTCATCCGATGAGATCATCGTGGAACATGTGGGAGCCAACATGGGTATCCAGATCCCGCTGTTGGTTATTGGCTGGACAGTTGTCTCGGTCATGTCTGCATGGTTCCCGAACCCGTAGGGTCTACACACTTAAGGTTCGATGACGCTAGGGTTATTAGGAAGACTTGTATGTGATTACCGAATGTTGTTCGGAGTCCCGAATGAGATCCCGGAAGTCACGAGGAGTTCCGGAATGGTCCGGCGGTAAAGATTTATATATGGAAAGTTTTTGTTCGGGTTCCGGGAAAAGTTCGGTTTTTTCCGGTATTGTACCGGGAAGCTTCCGGAAGGTTCCGGAGGGGTCCAGAGGTCCGGAAAATGTTCCACCACGTCCAATATAGAAGCATGGGCTGTAGGGGGCGCCCTAACCTTAATGGGCCAAGGGCACCAGCCCCCCAAGGCCCATGCGCATGGGAGAGGGGTAACCCTAAGGGGGAGGGCCTCCACTTGACTTGGGAGGCACTCCTCCCCCCCTTGGCTGCCGCCCCAACCCTAGATGGGATCTAGGGGGGCCGGCCCCCCTCTCTCCCCACCTATAAATAGTGGAGGGGTGGGAGGGCTGCCACACCCTTGAACCTGGCGCAGCCCCTCCCCTCCCCAACACCTATCCTCCTCCGCAAGAGCTTGGCGAAGCCCTGCCGGAGTACTGCAGCTCCACCACCACCATGCCGTCGTGCTGCTGTTGGAGCCCTCTTCCTCAACCTCTCCCTCCTCCTTGCTGGATCATGGCGCGGGAGACGTCTCCGTTCCGTATGTGTGTTGAACGCGGAGGTGCCGTCCGTTCGGCGCTAGGATCATCGGTGATTTGGATCACGACGAGTACGACTCCATCAACCCCGTTCACTTGAACGCTTCCGCTTAGCGATCTACAAGGGTATGTAGATGCACTCTCCTTCCCCTCGTTGCTAGATTACTCCATAGATTGATCTTGGTGATGCGTAGAAAATTTTAAATTTCTGCTACGATCCCCAATAGTGGCATCATGAGCTAGGTGTATGCGTATTTTCTATGCACGAGTAGAACTAAAAGCAGTTGTGGGCATCGATATTGTCAATTTACTTGCCGTTACTAGTCTTATCTTGATTCGGCGGCATTGTGGGATGAAGCGGCCCAGACCGACCTTACACGTACGCTTACGTGAGACTGGTTCGACCGACTAACATGCACTAGTTGCATAAGGTGGCTAGCGGGTGTCTGTCTCTCCCACTTTAGTCGGATCGGATTCGATGAAAAGGGTCCTTATGAAGGGTAAATAGAAATTGGCATATCACGTTGTGGTTTTCGCGTAGGTAAGAAACGTTCTTGCTAGAAACCTATAGCAGCCACGTAAAAACTTGCAACAACAATTAGAGGACGTCTAACTTGTTTTTGCAGCATATGCCGTGTGATGTGATATGGCCAAAAGGATGTGATGAATGATATATGTGATGTATGAGATTGATCATGTTCTTGTAATAGGAATCACGACTTGCATGTCGATGAGTATGACAACCGGCTGGAGCCATAGGAGTTGTCTTAATTTATTTATGACATGCGTGTCAACTTAAACGTCATGTAATTAGTTTACTTTATTGCTAAAGCGTTAGCCATAGTAGTAGAAGTAATAGATGACGAGACAACTTCAAGAAGACACGATGATGGAGATCATGATGATGGAGATCATGGTGTCATGCCGGTGACAATGATGATCATGGAGCCCCGAAGATGGAGATCAAAAGGAGCAAAATGATATTGGCCATATCATGTCACTATTTGATTGCATGTGATGTTTATCATGTTTTACATCTTATTTGCTTAGAACGACGGTAGCTTAAATAAGATGATCCCTCACTAAAATTTCAAGAAAAGTGTTCCCCCTAACTGTGCACCGTTGCGAATGTTCATCGTTTCGAAGCACCACGTGATGATCGGGTGTGATAGATTCTAACGTTCGAATACAACGGGTGTAAGCCAGATTTGCACACGCAATACACTTGGTTGACTTGACGAGCCTAGCATGTATAGACATGGCCTCAGAACACGGAAGACCGAAAGGTCGAGCATGAGTCGTATAGAAGATACGATCAACATGAAGATGTTCACCGATGTTGACTAGTCCGTCTCACGTGATGATCGGACACGGCCAAGTTGACTCGGATCATGTTTCACTTAGATGACTAGAGGGATGTCTATCTGAGTGGGAGTTCATTAAATAATTTGATTAGATGAACTTAATTATCATGAACATAGTCTAAATTGTCTTTGCAAATATGTTGTAGATAAATAGCTCACATTGTAGCTCCCTGTTTCAGTACGTTCCTAGAGAAAGACCAAGTTGAAAGATATTGTAAGCAATGATGCGGACTAGGTTCGTAGTTCAAGGAGTGTCCTCACTGCTACACAGAAGGCTTACGTCTTTGATGCACCGCTCGATGTGCAAACTCCTACAACGTCGTCCGTGGATGTTGTGAACACCTGACAGACACATCCCGATGACTACATGATAGTTTAGTGCACCATACTTTACGGCTTAGAATCGGGATTCCAATGAAGTTTTGAACGCCATAGAACATATGAGATGTTCCAAGAGCTGAAATTGGGATTTCAGGCTCATGCCCGTGTTGAGAGGTGTGAGACCTCTGACAAGTTCTTTTGCCAACAAGATGGAGGAGAATAGCTCAGCTAATGAACAGGTGCTCAGAATGTGTGGGTGCTACAATCACTTAAATCAAGTGGGAGTTAAACTTCCAGATAAGATAGTGATTGATAGAGTTCTCTAGCCACTATCACTAAGCTACTAGATCTTCATGATGAACTATGACATGCAAGGGATGGAGTTGATCCCGGAGCTGTTCGCGGTGCTTACGACCGCAAAAGGTAGAAATCAAAGAAGGAGCATCAAGTGTTGATGGTTTAACAAGACCACTGGTTTCAAGAAGGGTAAGGGCCAAAAGGGAAACTTCATGGATGGCAAACTAGTTGCTGCTCCAGTGAAGGAACCCAAGGTTGAACCCGAACCCGAGACTAAGTGCTTCTATTGTAAGGGGAACGGTCACTGGTAGCGGAATTACCCCAAATGCATGGTAGATAAGAAGGCTGGCAACTTCAACAAAGTATATACGTGTTATTAAATGTGTACCTTACTAGTATTCCTAGTAGCACCTGGGTATTGGATACCGGTTCAGTTACTATTATTGGTGACTTGAAGCAAAAGCTACGGACTAAACAGAGACTAGCTAAGGGCGAGGTGATGATGTGTGATGGAAGTGTTCCCAAAGTTGATAAGATCACCATCGCACGCTCCATCTGCCTTCGGGATTAGTATTGAACCTAGATAAATGTTATCAGGTGTCTACATTGAGCATGAATATGATTAGATCATGTTCATTGCAATACGGTCATTCATTTAAGTTAGAGAATAATGATTATTCTGTTTACATGAACGATACCTTTCATGGTGATGCACCCTATATGAATGGTTCATTGAATCTCGGTCGTGGTAATACACATGTTCACGCCAAAAGATGTAGAGTTAATAATGATAGTACCACTTTCTCGTGGCACTGCCGCTTAGGTCATATTGGCGTAAGATGCATGAAGAAACTCCATGTCGATGGATGTTTGGAGTCACTTGATTTTGAATCACTTGACACATGCGAGCCATGCTCAAACAACATGTGGTGCCCCCATGTTTGGTTTTGGTAATTGATGACAATCTCTATGGACTAATGGTTGCCTTGAGTTATATTTGAAGGTTTTGTCCATAGGCTTTTCTTGGAGTACATGTGTTGGTTTCAAGGAGAGTTTGTGTCGACCAAGGTGCTATTCAAGGAATTACCTAAAGATTGGTCATGTGAGAGGTTGATCAAGACTAAGTTAAAGAGTGAATCAAGATGATCAACCCACAAAGCGTAGAAGATGTACCGAGAGGGATCAAGTGATCCCATGGTATGGTAAGCATTGTCAATTACGCTTTGTGTACTAACCCATGGTCTTCGTGAGGGTTCTTTGTGGGGTTAGGTTGCGGTGTGCAAGTTCAAGTGGAGCATCATGAAGAGATCAAATGCTTGAAGCTTGCCGTCCTTTGTGGTGACAATGGACTTGTGAAGATGTGCGGAAGAGTGGCTCATCCATAGTGGAGTATGGGGGAGCAATCAACTAGTCTTCATCAAGTCAACACAATCAAGAAAGGTTGCGGTGTGCAAGTTCAAGTGGAGCATCATGAAGAGATCAAATGCTTGAAGCTTGCCGTCCTTTGTGGTGACAATGGACTTGTGAAGATGTGCGGAAGAGTGGCTCACCCATAGTGGAGTATGGGGGAGCAATCAACTAGTCTTCATCGAGTCAACCCAATCAAGAAAGGTGGTCCAACTTGAGGGAGTCAAGATCGTCATCATCTAGCTCAAGTGGACCAAGTGCAAGGCAAAGGTTTGCCCTTGATATGTTTTCTATTTTACCGGTCTCATGATGGTAGTTGGGAGACTGGGTTATAGGATCGAGTGCCGTACTATCAAGGGGGGCTCTCGATGAGTAGCTTGATCGTATCGTTTGCTGAGGGCTCAAACCATTGCATCCTTGCATCATCTTTCTTGGTTCTTGTTTGGTTCTCTTTGAGAGTCTAGAGCTTATGGTCATCTTGATGACAAGCTCGAGTTCATCGAAAACGGAGTTCACATGCTTCTTCTATGATGTTTTCGATGTTGGAGGTTTTGCCGGTTCTTCTCGGTTGGAGGTTTCACTCCTCTATTTGTTGGCTACTCGTCGTCTTGTTTCCAACAAGCTTGAGTTTGCTCAATTCAGAGCTCATATGCAGAAGTTATGGCAGTTCTGGTTTTCTTGAGTGTGGTTTTGTCAGGGTCCCAGCACTACTAGGAAAATGCCTACTAATGGCGCACCTAATTTGGCCATTAATGGCGCATTAGTGGTGCGCCATTAGTGCCACGCCATTAGTATATTTTACTAATGGCGCACCACCGGTGCGCCATTAGTATCTGGTATACTAATGGCGGACCTCGGATGCGCCATTAGTATATACAACAGTGCGCCATTAGTATGCCTCCCAGGGGGCCATGTATACCCAGGTGCTTTGGCATACTAATGGCGCACAACAACAAGATGCACCATTAGTAACTTCGGCATACTAATGGCGCACTGTTTAATGATGCACCATTAGTATCCTTTGGCATACTAATGGCGCACTGTGATGTGATGCGCCATTAGTATGAATATTAGTTTTTTTTAATTTTCTGTTTTTAGCACAGGTTACAAAATGTATAATTGGACAAAATATAGACAGCACACATCAACAATAGATTCATCGAATACAATAGAAGATTAGTCTCTGAATACAATTCATCATATTAGTCTCCAAATACAATTCATCATATTAGTCTCCGAATTGAAAAGACTGAACAAAGATAGAACATTATATTACAAGTCTCGAGACCGCGAGTAGCGAGTTTGTCTTCACATTACAAGTCGATATCGATCATCTAAACTACCATCACATAGAAGAGAGCTGCGGTCATCATGATGAGCATCATCACGATGAAACTCGTCTTCATCCGGTTCCTCCAACGCTCCCTCCCCTCTCCCGCTAGATAGCGGGCGTCTCTAGATTCGGCCTCGGCCCTAGTGGTGTACCCTTTGTAACTGTTACCGCTGAATCGGTGAACCTGTCTCCGACACTCCTCCCAGTCGTCATAGACTCCGGGAACCTTACCCTTGTACACGACATACGACGGCATCGCTATGCACTAGCCAAACAAAACGTTAGTACCAATTCACAGACAATACATAAGCAATATATAAGTATGCAATAGAACAATCGGAAGAGAAAAGCAAGACATTAATAGCATCGATTACATCTAAGTTGAACGACTCTCGATACCAAAGAGACATACTACAAGTCCATTAAAGTTTAATTACAACTTGAGCCAATCGATGTTTCAGAACTAGACACAGCATCACTGCTTTCGACTCGACTCAAGGGACCGGAGCGTGGATGAAGCCGCCGTCTATCGTGGGAGTCATGAAATAAAGGGCGTTGTCAGCCTGCATTTGTAGGATTGTGTCGATGTCACTGTTGGACGGTTGATTTCTGAGGTAGAACTGCCCCGAGGTACGAAGGACATCTTGATGGATGATTTCCGCAAACTCCGACTGGATGCGAAAGAATTCTTGTCTGATGTCCGCGTCCTGGATTGCCGACACGCTCGCGGCCCAGTCTTTGAGTTTACTCGGTAGCAGAAGTTGATGATGGTCCCGTACGATCGTCCGCATGTGATGGATGGCGTAGTAGGCACCCTTCTGACCGCCAGGCGGCTGCTTGACGCAGCAGAACATCGTATTGTGGGAGAACACGTGCTTGCCGTACTTACGAATAGGCCTGGTGAAGGTGCCTCCAGATTTGACGTAGCCGGGGAGAACATCATCAAGAACCTTCTTGACATTTGTGTAGTCTACGTTCGACTGACGGTCCGGGTCGAGATACGTGGCCATGGAATATTTGGGGCTTAGGAGGATGAGCGTGCAATGTGTGTCACTGTAGAAAACACGGAATGTTAAAAGAAAAACGATCGAAATCTAAGAATTCATATGTTACGGGGCGGTTGAGGGGAGGACTTACTCGGGAAAGTAAGGCACGAGGAAGTTATCCTTATCTTGGTTTGCCAGAATGACGCCTTCGAGGTAAGAACTCGTGACTTGCCGGTCCCCAGCGCTGCCCAAGATCTTGGCACGCATGTAGAAGGGGTCGACTATCACGATGTCCGGGGTCTTGTCGTGAATGATCCGCATCTCCATACTCAGCGAAAATAGCCGAACGAAGGTGTAGTGCAGCGGATGAAGGTTCAACATAGCGTGGATGTCATCAAACCACAGGACGATCGTACCCCCGATGGGGTTATCCACAAAGCCCTTGCCCTCTGGCACCTTGGCCGCGAAAACCGGGTATGCCACATCATTCTCTCTGAGACGCCGCTTCTCCAAAGAAAGAACACTGTCATGCAGACTCCGCATAGCACCGGTTGCAGCATCGAGCATATTTCTCGGTAGCATCGGCCTACCCGCCACATGCAGCCTCCTCATTAAATCCTCAGGTGAAGGTGGCCCGTCCTGAGCACGGATCGTACTCGGTGCCGGCTGGCCCGCACCCTTGTTAGTCTTTCTTTTGCGTGCCTTCTTCTTCTCCTGTAATGGGACCGAGTTCTGCTCACAGACCGCCTTCTTGAGTGTGTTGGGGCTGATAATATTTTGCACCTCGCCTATCTGAGGCTCGGTGAAGTCGGCAGCTGGAGGCGTCTCCTGAGAGCTGAACGGCAGACGACGCCTGTTGCAACTTGGCTTCTCCGCGGTACCAGCTAGATCGCGCACGTCTTTTGTTGGGTTGGGTTCTTGAGAAGGAGGCCCCATGAAGTCGCCACCGTACCCATGATCGGCAAAGTACTGATCGACGTTGGCAAATGTATTGTCATCGTCGTCGTTCTGATCCTGTGCCATATGCATGTTTGGATCCAGTGGCATAGGGATGTCCGGCACCGTTGCAGAGGTCTTGCCATGGGGCCGACTTGGCGCCAGCACGACTGGCGGTGTTGTCTTTGGGGTGGTGTCCCCCGCCCCCAAACGAATCTGGCTCTTCGGCCAAAGCAGGGGCCAGCTCAGGCAGGCGCTGAGGGTCATCACGTCATCATCGCCGGCCCCGACGGGTCGAATCAGAGGTAACAACTCGTCGCAGCCTGGCAGCACCCGAACCAGTTGAACCCTAAACAAGTTGGGTGGCATCTGGGTACCATGGAACAAGGGGTTGCCTAGTTGAACGATTTTGCCCTTGGCGACATCGACCAACTCGTTGTTCACGAAGTGCAGGAGAGTGCACGGAACGTCGGCGGCGCCCTGCGAAAACATGTAGGGCGTCAGGGATGTCCAGTCAAAGGCAAGGAGATGAAGTCCTCGGCCGAGAGAGGCTTAATTAGTTACCGTGATGATGGCGTCGAGCTCGGCTAATGTCGAGGCACCGCCAACGGCGGGCGTGCAGTTGACGGAGGGGCCGCTTGCTGCAGAAGTGCCGGCCGGCGTACACCCGAGTGCATTAAGCTCCCGTGCCGGCGTCGGAGACACCAATGCCGCCTCCGCCGGAGACACCAATGGCCCCGCCATCGCGTTCTGCGAGTTGCTGGCCATGAAGCTAGGAATCGGGGGCAGCCCCTATTGGCCGCCCGCAATCCACGCACTCAACCCATGGATCAAGGTAGGCACAATGGCGGTGATCGTCGCTCTGAGTTGTTGTTGCACTTGCTCTTGGACAATCTCCGGAATCCGCGCCACCTGTGCCTTGAGTTCTTTAACCTCGCGCGCCTGGCTTTTCGAGCTGGTCTTTTTCTCCTTTCGTGCACCCGTGTTATAGTATGACGACCATTTTGTCGACAAGCCTTTGCCGGCCACACGACCAGCCGACGTCGGCTTACTGAGCTTATCCTTGTTCTTCATTACATTCAACGCCCTATTTAGAGTGGTGTCCCAAGGGTTGCACTTAGTCGACCCCGCGCTACTGCTTTCAGTCGCCTGTGGAAGGAATGTGAACCATTTAGAAATTTGGCTTCATTAATTAGAATGCAACCATATGGAGCTAATTACGCGGGGGTGTATTCCTTACCAGAACAAGCTCAAGTGCCCTGGTCTTCGGATCCGTGGTAAGCTCCTTTGTTTTCGGGTCCTTCTTGTACCGGGCCCTGACAAAGTTCCTGGTCTGCTTGTCACCGTATTTATCGAAGAGGGGCGGTAGGCCTTGCTCGGCACGATCCGCCTCCTCCTTGTCCCATATAGGCTCCGCCACTCTGTAACCGCCGGGACCGAGTGTGTGTTCCCCTAAGTTCAGCTCCCGCATTTCTTTCCCCCACTTCCTTGATTCGGAGTTTGCGGTGCTCGAGCAATTGATCTTGAAGTCGTTGTAGTCATCTTCGGTGATCGAAGGATTTTTCTCCTTGATCTTCTCATAACTCTCACCTTTCTCGATCATTCTCTTCACATTGCTTTTCCAAGTAGACAGGGCCTTGCTCATCTTTGTGAGGGCAGCATTGTTCACTTTATTCCCTTTGAGGCTTGTGTTTTCAAATTCAGCGGGGAACTTGTATCGTTCGTGCAGCTTCGTGAAGAGGAGGTTGCGCAAATTCCCTCGGTCAGGATGCCTTAGGTTCTCGGTGTTGATCGAGACGGTGCTCCAGAGAATGCACCCGAGCTGAAGCGAGTACCCCTTGACTATTCGTTCGGGCGCCGTTGGATTCCCGTCGGAGTCCACTTCAGTAACTTCCTCCTTGAGGGTGCGGAGCACGGTCGGGCGCCGGTCCTTCCGTTGCCTCTTCGGTTGGCTGCCATCTGTGCGTGCGCCGCCATCATCAGTGGTGGCATCCTCGGCGGCACCATCAGTGGTGGCATCAGTGGGGTCATCCTCGGCGGTACCATCAGTGGTCTCAGGATCGGTTGGGAAGGCGGCGTCCTCATACAAGTGAGGTTGTTCCTCCATCTCCTGGGACAGCTCCCAGAATGCCTTGCCGCCCGAACCCCCGGCCTCATCGTTGTTGGCCATGTTTCTCTCTAAATAGGAACAAAGTTTGGTCAAAAAGTTGGTTATTGTCAAGGAACAAGATCATGGTCTCATCATTTAGGGTTTGTCGACACCGAGGCATCCTAAAAGCTAAGCTTTTATCATTGAGAGTTTTTCGACGCCGAGGCACCCTAAAAGCCTAAGCTTTCGTCATTTCGGTTTCTATCGACACCGAGGCACCCTAAAAGCCATGCATTAGTCACAAGTACGCCGGGGCACTTGATCCTACTTAATTAACTACTAAGATACCCCGACCCATGCATTAGTCACATGTACCCCATATGTCCTATTTTTAGCAAAGTCATGCTAAAATTCACGGAAAATTTCAGCATGACCTTTGCTGAAAATAGGACATATGGAGTACCCGAATTTGCCGGAACGGAAGTTAATCGACATTCCAGCAAACTCAAGGGCCTCTCGGGTGGACAAGGCAAAAAAGGCCTCCATCACAACATGGAAAATACATTGGCATGTGAAGAGGTGAAACAATATATGCATCTCCAAGCAGTATCATATGGTCAGCAGCAGTTGACTGACAGATGCACCAAATACAACAATTCCAATTGCAATCTCCAAACAAAAACTACCCTAAAAAAAGGTGACCTCCAACTAATGTCCTTGTTTTGTCAGATTTGATCTATAAATAACTAGTAGTACATGTCTGAGTATTTGGATATGCTATCTATCTATCAGCAAGTAAATTATGCCATTTGAACAGATTTATACTATTTGAATGCCAAGTACATGACTGAATCTGAATGTGACTGAATCTGCAGGGATTAGATCCATCTACTAGCTAGGGGATCTAATAAATTTTGTCACTTGAACAGATTTACATTTGAATGCTTAGTACATGACTGAATCAGAATGTGCACTGCAGGGATTAGATCTATCTACTGCCACTCTCCGTTGAAATCCTCCTACCGGCAGGAAGATCCAGCTTGCGAGGGGGAGAGGGGGAAAGGAGGAGGGGGAGCTCACGGGGGCGGTGGTGTGCACGGGGCGACGAGGTGGGGCAACGAGGTCCGGGTGGTGGTGGTGCTCCGGCGACGGTGGTATGGACGGGGCGGCGTTCGGGCCACCGGTGACGAGGGCGGCGGGGCGATGGCGTCCAACGAGGTGGGGCAACGGGGAGAGTGGCGCCGAGGAGACGAGGACGACGGGGCAGCGGGGCGGCGGCGTCGGGAGAGGAGAGGGCGGCGTCGCGGCGCCGGGGCGTCGGGGCGGAGACAAGGACGACGGGGCGGCGTTGCGGCGTCGGGGCGGCGTCGAGGCGGCGGGGCAGCGGCGTCGGGAGAGGAGAGGGGAAGGGGATCGAGGGCGAGGGCGAGGGAGAGAGAGGGGATAGGTTTGGGCCGGGGAGGAAATATGGATGGGGGCGGCACAATACTAATGGCGCACCACCCCTCGGTGCGCCATAAGTACATCCATACTAATGGCGCACCTCACCCTGGTGCGCCATTAGTATTTTTTTGATTTCTGCTCGAGCCAACAGGTTATCTTCCACCTGACCTGATCCACACCAAGTTCCCTCTACTAGCTCGACTGGTCAGCAGCCAGTTCTCACACTAGGAGGTCTTAGGTTCGATTCCCAGGCTCCACAATTTTTTTATGCATTTAAAATGCTGTTTGATATTTATTTGTGTTTAAATATGTTCAAACTTGTTTAAATCATAACAGTAATATTTTTTTATAAGACAGTAATAACTTTTTAAAAATATCATCAAACAGTAATGCCGGTGGAGCGGGGGAGGGTGCGGGGGGTCAGCGGCGGCGGTTGAGTAGGGGAGGGGTGCGGGGGGTCGGCGGCAGCGGTTGAGTAGGGGAATCGAGGGTGCGGGGGGTCGGCGGCAGCGGCCGGTGGACCGGGGGGGTGCTCGGCGGCGAGGGGGACCGGATCTGGCGAGGTGGGATAGCGATTGAGATGGAGGGGGATCGAGATCGAGTGTCCATTTGGCCTCTCCTCACGGCAACACGACTGGGCTTTGACGGGTCGGTAATGAAGAAGCATTGGTCCACTTGGGAAGCCAGTACCCATGGCTCATTTTTCGCGGTGACGTTTGCGCCCACGGTCTTGGGTTTAGCTTCGGGTATAACCATGGTGGTGAAATACCGGTCTTCTTTTAGGACGCTCTTGGCCCATCTGACACGGAACATCGGGACCTTCTCTCCAGCGTAGCTCAGCTCCCAGATCTCCTCGATCCTTCCGTAGTATCTGTCCTTGTCGTTACCGGTGTAGGATTCCATCGTTACCCTGGAGTTCTGATAACCATCACTCTTCATGTCCTTGGCCTCGGTGTAGAATGTGTAGCCATTGATATCGTACGCCTCATAGGTCATCAGGTTGTGCTCGGCGCCCTGTGACAAGGCGAATATGAGTTGTTCTTCCGTGGAAGAATCCTCATGTAAAGGGTACGATAGAAGCTTCTGCTTGAACCAACGCGTGAAACATGAGTTGTGCTCTTTGAGTATATCTCCGTCCGTCCTCTGTTGGCCTCGGTCATTGTACGTCTTCTTAATAATGGTTTTGTGCTCTACCACCCAAGGATCGACCACGTCTATGTGTTGTAGCACGACTAGGTTTGCTCTTTCAAAGTCGGCGAGTCGACCCTCGAAGTCGACATGCATTTCGCGGCGACCCTCATGGTGACCCCATCCAGCGAGCCTGCCGAGGTGCCTGTTGACGGGCTGACCAACAGGGTTCTCGATGCCTAGATAATTCATGTAGTAGGAGATGCACTCTTCGGTCAGAAAGCCCTTGGCTATGCTTCCCTCTGGACGTGACATGTTGCGAACGTATCCTTTGATGACACCATTCATCCTTTCGAACGGCATCATGCTGTGCAGGAACATCCGACCGAGTTGGATGATATCGTCCATGATATGGACCAGCAGATGCACCATAATGTCGAAGAATGTGGGCGGGAAGTACATCTCAAGCTCGCATAGTATCACCACGATCTCTTCCTATAGCCTTCTGAGTTGCCTCACGCCAACAGACTTCCGAGAGATGACGTCGAAAAAGTTGCATATGCCAAATAGGGTTTCACGGACGTGCGCGTCCATGATCCCATGGATTGCAACTGGAAGTATCTGCGTCATCAGCACGTGATAGTCGTGAGACTTCATCCCGCTGAACTTTAGCTTCGCTGGGTCTAGGTATCTGCTTATCTTCCCCGCGTAACCGTAAGGAAGTTTTACTCCTACGAGGCAGGTGAAAAACTGCTCGATCTCCTCCTGACTTAGAGTGAAGCACGCGGGAGGGTAGTCATTTCCGGTCTTCTTGGCCTTTTTGCCTTTGCGACGACTTTCCGTGTCCTGCTTCGCCTCATCATCATCATCATGATCATCATATATAGCGTGAAGCTCCTGCCTGATGCCCATTGATTTCAAGTCTGCCCTTGCTTTCGGCCCATCTTTGGTCCTCTCTGGCATGTGGAGCAGGGTACCAAGCAGACTCTCGCACATGTTCTTCGTGATATGCATGACATCAAGGCTGTGAGGCACACGGTGGATCTTCCAGTACGGCAAGTCCCAGAAAACAGACCTCGTTTTCCGTACCTTCAGCAGCGGCTCTGGCGCCTTTCGCTTCTTTCCCGGCTCTGGTGCCTTTTGCTTCTTTCCCGGCAGTGGGTAGTCTTTCCAATTTTTCAACAGCTCATCTATTTCCTCGCCGCTCCTCGTACGCGGGCGTCCTCGGGGTTCGGTTTCACCATCGAACAGATCCTTGCGTTTTCTCCACAGGTCATCGTCGCGAAGCCACCTTCGTGTTGGAAATATGCCCTAGAGGCAATAATAAATTAGTTATTATTATATTTCCTTGTTCATGATAATCGTTTATTATCCATGCTATAATTGTATTGATAGGAAACTCAGATACATGTGTGGATACATAGACAACACCATGTCCCTAGTAAGCCTCTAGTTGACTAGCTCGTTGATCAATAGATGGTTACGGTTTCCTGACCATGGACATTGGATGTCGTTGATAACGGGATCACATCATTAGGAGAATGATGTGATGGACAAGACCCAATCCTAAGCATAGCACTAGATCGTGTAGTTCGTATGCTAAAGCTTTGCTAATGTCAAGTATCGTTTCCTTAGACCATGAGATTGTGCAACTCCCGGATACCGTAGGAATGCTTTGGGTGTACCAAACGTCACAACGTAACTGGGTGGCTATAAAGGTACACTACGGGTATCTCCGAAAGTGTCTGTTGGGTTGGCACGAATCGAGACTGGGATTTGTCACTCCGTGTAAACGGAGAGGTATCTCTGGGCCCACTCGGTAGGACATCATCATAATGTGCACAATGTGATCAAGGAGTTGATCACGGGATGATGTGTTACAGAACGAGTAAAGAGACTTGCCGGTAACGAGGTTGAACAAGGTATCGGGATACCGACGATCGAATCTCGGGCAAGTATCGTACCGATAGACAAAGGGAATTGTATACGGGATTGATTAAGTCCTTGACATCGTGGTTCATCCGATGAGATCATCGTGGAACATGTGGGAGCCAACATGGGTATCCAGATCCCGCTGTTGGTTATTGACCGGAGAACGTCTCGGTCATGTCTGCATGTCTCCCGAACCCGTAGGGTCTACACACTTAAGGTTCGATGACGCTAGGGTTATAAAGGAAGTTAGTATGTGGTTACCGAATGTTGTTCGGAGTCCCGGATGAGATCCCGGACGTCACGAGGAGTTCCGGAATGGTCCGGAGGTAAAGATTTATATATGGGAAGTCCTGTTTTGGACACCGGAAGAGTTTCGGGGTTTATCGGTAACGTACCGGGACCACCGGGAGGGTCCCGGGGGTCCACCAAGTGGGGCCACCAACCCCAGAAGGCTGCGTGGGCCAAGTGTGGGAGGGGACCAGCCCCTAGGAGGGCTGGTGCGCCCCCCACAAGGGGCCCAAGGCGCAAGGATGAGTGGGAGGGGGCAAACCCTAGTCCTGTTGGGCCTTAAGGCCCATCTAGTGGGTTCCTTCCCCTCTTCCCCCCTTTGGCCGCCACCCTTGGATCCCATCTAGGGCTGCCGCCTCCCCTAGGGGTGGGAAACCCTAGAGGGGGCGCAGCCCTCCCCTTCCCCTATATATATGAGGCCTAGGGCTGCCCCAAAACACACGTGATTCAATCTCGTTGGTGCAGCCCTGCATCTCTCTCTCCCTCCTCTTCTGTGGTGCTTGGCGAAGCCCTGCAGGATAGCCACGCTCCTCCATCATCACCACGCCGTTGTGCTGCTGTTGGATGAAGTCTTCCTCAACCTCTCCCTCTCTCCTTGCTGGATCAAGGCGTGGGAGACGTCACCGGGCTGTACGTGTGTTGAACGCGGAGGTGCCGTCCGTTCGGCACTTGGTCATCGGTGATTTGAATCACGACGAGTACGACTCCATCAACCCCGTTCACTTGAACGCTTCCGCTTAGCGATCTACAAGGGTATGTAGATGAACTCTCTTTCTACTCGTTGCTAGTCTCTCCATAGATAGATCTTGGTGATACGTAGGAAAATTTTTGAATTTCTGCTACGTTACCCAACAGTGGCATCATGAGCTAGGTCTATTGCGTAGATTCTATGCACGAGTAGAACACAAAGTAGTTGTGGGCGTTGATTTTGTTCAATATGCTTGCCGTTACTAGTCTTATCTTGATTCGGCGGCATCGTGGGATGAAGCGGCCCGGACCGACCTTACACGTACTCTTACGTGAGACTGGTTCCACCGACTGACATGCACTAGTTGCATAAGGTGGCTAGCGGGCGTCTGTCTCTCCCACTTTAGTCGGATCGGATTTGATGAAAAGGGTCCTTATGAAGGGTAAATAGCAATTGGCATATCACGTTGTGGTCTTTGCGTAGGTAAGAACCGTTCTTGCTAGAAACCCATAGCAGCCACGTAAAACATGCAAACAACAATTAGAGGACGTCTAACTTGTTTTTGCAGGGTATGCCATGTGATGTGATATGGCCAAAGGATGTGATGAATGATATATGTGATGTATGAGATTGATCATGTTCTTGTAATAGGAATCACGACTTGCATGTCGATGAATATGACAACCGGCAGGAGCCATAGGAGTTGTCTTTATTTATTTATGACCTGCGTGTCAACTTAAACGTCATGTAATTACTTTACTTTATTGCTAACCGTTAGCCATAGTAGTAGAAGTAATGGTTGGCGTGACAACTTCAAGAAGACACGATGATGGAGATCATGATCATGGTGTCATGCCGGTGACGATGATGATCATGGAGCCCCGAAGATGGAGATCAAAAGGAGCAAAGTGATATTGGCCATATCATGTCACTATTTGATTGCATGTGATGTTTATCATGTTTATACATCTTATTTGCTTAGAACGACGGTAGTAAATAAGATGATCCCTCATAAAAATTTCAAGAAGTGTTCTCCCCTAACTGTGCACCGTTGCTAAAGTTCGTCGTTTCGAAGCACCACGTGATGATCGGGTGTGATAGATCCTTACGTTCACATACAACGGGTGTAAGACAGTTTTACACATGCAAAACACTTAGGGTTAACTTGACGAGCCTAGCATGTGCATAGACATGGCCTCGGAACACAGAAGACCGAAAGGTCGAGCATGAGTCGTATAGAAGATACGATCAACATGAAGATGTTCACCGACGTTGACTAGTCCGTCTCACGTGATGATCGGACACGGCCTAGTTGACTCGGATCATGTAATCACTTAGATGACTAGAGGGATGTCTATCTGAGTGGGAGTTCATAAGATGAACTTAATTATCCTGAACATAGTCAAAAGGATTTTGCAAATTATGTCGTAGCTCACGCTATAGTTCTACTGTTTAGATATGTTCCTAGAGAAAAATTTGTTGAAAGTTGATAGTAGCAATTATGCAGACAGTAAAAGGCTTATGTCCTTAATGCACCGCTCAGTGTGCTGAACCTCGAACGTGGTCTGTGGATGTTGCGAACATCTGACATACACGTTTTGATGACTACATGATAGTTCGGTAATGTTAAATGGTTTAGAGTTGAGGCACCAAAGACGTGTTTTGAAACGTCGCGAAACATATGAGATGTTTCGAGGGCTGAAATTGGGATTTCAGGCTCGTGCCCATGTCAAGAGGTATAAGACCTCCGACGGTTCTTCTAGCCTACATACTAAGGGAGAAAAGCTCAATTGTTGAGCTTGTGCTCAGATTGTCTGAATACAACAATCATTTGAATCAAGTGGGAGTTGATCTTCCAGATGAGACAGTGATGTTTCTCCGAAGTCATTACCACCAAGCTGCTAGAGCTTCGTGATGAACTATAATATATCAGGGACATATATGATGATCCTTGAGATATTCGCGATGTTTGACACCACAAAAGTAGAAATCAAGAAGGAGCATCAATTGTTGATGGTTGGTGAAACCACTAGTTTCAAGAAGGGCAAGGGCAAGAAGGGATACTTTATGAAACGGCAATTCAGCTGCTGCTCTAGTGAAGAAACCCAAGGTTGAACCCAAACCCGAGACTAAGTGCTTCTGTAATAAGAGGAACAACCACTGGAGCAGAATTACCCTAGATACTTGGTAGATAAGAAGGCTGGCAAGGTCGATAGAAGTATATTGGATATACATTATGTTAATGTGTACTTTACTAGTACTCCTAGTAGCACCAGGGTATTAGATACCGGTTCGGTTGCTAAGTGTTAGTAACTCGAAATAAAAGCTACGGATTAAAACGGAGACTAGCTAAAGATGAGCTGACGATATGTGTTGGAAGTGTTTCCAATATTGATATGATCAAGCATCGCACGCTCCCTCTACCATCGAGATTGGTGTTTGCGTTGAGCATAGACATGATTGGATTATGTCCATCGCAATACGGTTATTCATTTAAGGAGAATAATGGTTACTCTGTTTATTTGAATAATGCCTTCAATGGTCTTACACCTAAAATGAATGGTTTATTGAATCTCGATCGTAGTGATACACATGTTCATGCCAAAAGATAATAATGATAGTACCACCTACTTGTGGCACTGCCACGTAAGTCATATCGGTATAAAACGCATGAGGAAGCTCCATGTTGATGGATCTTTGGGCTCACTCGTTTTGAAAAGTTTGAGACATGCGAACCATGTCTATTGGTGTATATGCATGAAGAAACTCCATGCAAATGGACCGTTTGGACTCACTTGATTTTGAATCAGTTGAGACATGCAAATCATACCACATGGGCAAGATGACTGGAAGCCTCGGTTTCGGTAAAATGGAACCAGAAAGCAACTTGCTGGAAGTAAAACATTTTGATGTGTGCAGTCCAATAAGTGCTGAGGCGTGTAGTGGATATCGTTATGTTCTTACTTCACAGATGATTTGAGTAGATGTTGAGTATATTTACTTGATGAATCACGAGTCTGAATTATTGAAAGGTTCAAGTAATTTCAGTGTGAAGTTGAAAGATCGTCGTGACAAGAGGATTAAAGATCTATGATATGATCATAGAGATGAATATCTGAATTACGAGTTTGGCACAGAATTAAGACATTGTGGAAATTGTTTCACAACCAATACAGCCTGGAACACCATAGTGTGATGGTGTGTCCGAACATCATAACTGCACCCTATTGGATATGATGCATACCATGATGTCTCTTATCAAATTACCACAATAGTTTATGGGTTAGGCATTAGAGACAACCACATTCACTTGAATAGGGCACCACGTAATTCCGATGAGATGACACCATATGAACTATGGTTTAGAGAAACCTAAGCTGTCATTTCTTAAAAGTTTGGGGCTGTGACGCTTATGTGAAAAAGTTTCAGGCTGATAAGCTCGAACCCAAAGCGGATACATGCATCTTCATAGGACACCCAAAACAATTGGGTATACCTCCTGTCTCAGATTCAAAAGCAATAAGGGATTGTTTCTAGAATCAGGTCCTTTCTCGAGGAAAAGTTTCTCTCGAAAGAATTGAGTGGGAGGATGGTGGAGACTTGATGAGGTTATTGAACCGTTACTTCAACTAGTGTATAGCAGGGCAGAAAGAGTTGTTCCTGTGGAACCTACACCAATTGAAGTGGAAGCTTATGATAGTGATCATGAAACTTCAAATCAAGTCACTACCAAACCTCGTGGGATGACAAGGATGCGTACTACTTCAGAGTGGTGCGTAGTCCTGTCTTGGAAGTCATGTTGCTAGACAACAATGAACCTACGAGCTATGGAGAAGCGATGGTGGGCCCGGATTCTGATATATGGCTCGAGGCCATAAAATCCGAGAGAGGATCCATGTATGAAAACAAAGTGTAGACTTTGGCAGAATGGCTCGATGGTCGTAAGGCTGTTGAGTACAGATGGATTTTAAAAGGAAGACGGACAATGATGGTAAATGTCACCATTAAGAAAGCTCGACTTGTCGTTAAGATGTTTTCGACAAGTTCAAGGAGTTGACTACGATGAGACTTTCTCACCTGTAGCGATGCTGAAAAGTCTGTTGGAATTATATTAGCAGTTACTGCACTATTTATGAAATCTTGCAGATAGGATGTCAAAACATTGTTTCCTCGATGATTTATGAGGAAAGGTTGTATGTGATACAACCGGAAGGTTTTGTCAACCCTGAAATATGCTAATAAGTATGCAAAGCTCCAGCAATCCTTCTAAGGACTGGAGTAAGCATCTCGGAGTTGGAATGTATGCTTTGATGAGATGATCAAAGATTTTGGGTGTATACAAGGTTTATGAGAAACTTGTATTTCCAAAGAAGTGAGTGGGAGCACTATGGAATTTCTGATAAGTATATGTTGTTGACATATTGTTGATCAGAAGTGATGTAGAATTTCTAAGAAAGCATATAGGGTTATTTGAAAAGTGTTTTTCAATTGAAAGCCTGAATTAAGCTACTTGAACATTGAGCATCAAGATCTATAAGGATAGATCAAAACGCCTAATGGAACTTTCAAATGAGCACATACCTTGACATGATCTTGAAGGTGTTCAAGATGGATCAGTCAAAGAAGGAGTTCTTGCCTGAGTTGTAAGGTATGAAGTTAAGACTTAAAGCTCGACCATGGCAGAATAGAGAGAAAGGACGAAGGTCGTCCCCTATGCTTAAGACGTAGGCTCTACAATATGCTATGCTGTGTACCGCACCTGAAGTGTGCCTTGCCATGAGTTAGTCAAGGGGTACAAGAGTGATCCAAGAATGGATCACAGGACAGCGGTCAAAGTTATCCTTAGTAACTAGTGGACTAAGGAATTTTTCACGATTATGGAGGTGGTAAAAGAGTTCGTCGTAAAGGGTTACGTCAATGCAAGCTTAACACCTATCCGGATAGCTCTGAGTAGAGATACCGGATACGTATGATGGAGCAACAATTTAGAATAGCTCCAAGTAGAACAGTTATTTGGAATAGCTCCAAATAGAGCGTGATAGCTACATCTAGGAGATGACATAGAGATTTGTAAAGCACACACGGATCTGAAAAGTTTAGACCCGTTGACTAAAACCTCTCTCACAAGCAACATGATCAAACCTAGAACTCATTGAGTGTTAATCACATAGTGATGTGAGCTAGACTACTTACTCTAGTAAACTCTTGGGTGTTAGTCACATGAGGATGTGACCGTGAGTGTTAATCACATGGCGATGTGAACTAGATTATTGACTCTAGTGCAAGTGGGAGACTGTTGGAAATATGCCCTAGAGGCAATAATAAATTAGTTATTATTATATTTCCTTGTTCATGATAATCGTTTATTATCCATGCTATAATTGTATTGATAGGAAACTCAGATACATGTGTGGATACATAGACAACACCATGTCCCTAGTAAGCCTCTAGTTGACTAGCTCGTTGATCAATAGATGGTTACGGTTTCCTGACCATGGACATTGGATGTCGTTGATAACGGGATCACATCATTAGGAGAATGATGTGATGGACAAGACCCAATCCTAAGCATAGCACTAGATCGTGTAGTTCGTATGCTAAAGCTTTGCTAATGTCAAGTATCGTTTCCTTAGACCATGAGATTGTGCAACTCCCGGATACCGTAGGAATGCTTTGGGTGTACCAAACGTCACAACGTAACTGGGTGGCTATAAAGGTACACTACGGGTATCTCCGAAAGTGTCTGTTGGGTTGGCACGAATCGAGACTGGGATTTGTCACTCCGTGTAAACGGAGAGGTATCTCTGGGCCCACTCGGTAGGACATCATCATAATGTGCACAATGTGATCAAGGAGTTGATCACGGGATGATGTGTTACAGAACTAGTAAAGAGACTTGCCGGTAACGAGGTTGAACAAGGTATCGGGATACCGACGATCGAATCTCGGGCAAGTATCGTACCGATAGACAAAGGGAATTGTATACGGGATTGATTAAGTCCTTGACATCGTGGTTCATCCGATGAGATCATCGTGGAACATGTGGGAGCCAACATGGGTATCCAGATCCCGCTGTTGGTTATTGACCGGAGAACGTCTCGGTCATGTCTGCATGTCTCCCGAACCCGTAGGGTCTACACACTTAAGGTTCGATGACGCTAGGGTTATAAAGGAAGTTAGTATGTGGTTACCGAATGTTGTTCGGAGTCCCGGATGAGATCCCGGACGTCACGAGGAGTTCCGGAATGGTCCGGAGGTAAAGATTTATATATGGGAAGTCCTGTTTTGGACACCGGAAGAGTTTCGGGGTTTATCGGTAACGTACCGGGACCACCGGGAGGGTCCCGGGGGTCCACCAAGTGGGGCCACCAACCCCAGAAGGCTGCGTGGGCCAAGTGTGGGAGGGGACCAGCCCCTAGGAGGGCTGGTGCGCCCCCCACAAGGGGCCCAAGGCGCAAGGATGAGTGGGAGGGGGCAAACCCTAGTCCTGTTGGGCCTTAAGGCCCATCTAGTGGGTTCCTTCCCCTCTTCCCCCCTTTGGCCGCCACCCTTGGATCCCATCTAGGGCTGCCGCCTCCCCTAGGGGTGGGAAACCCTAGAGGGGGCGCAGCCCTCCCCTTCCCCTATATATATGAGGCCTAGGGCTGCCCCAAAACACACGTGATTCAATCTCGTTGGTGCAGCCCTGCATCTCTCTCTCCCTCCTCTTCTGTGGTGCTTGGCGAAGCCCTGCAGGATAGCCACGCTCCTCCATCATCACCACGCCGTTGTGCTGCTGTTGGATGAAGTCTTCCTCAACCTCTCCCTCTCTCCTTGCTGGATCAAGGCGTGGGAGACGTCACCGGGCTGTACGTGTGTTGAACGCGGAGGTGCCGTCCGTTCGGCACTTGGTCATCGGTGATTTGAATCACGACGAGTACGACTCCATCAACCCCGTTCACTTGAACGCTTCCGCTTAGCGATCTACAAGGGTATGTAGATGAACTCTCTTTCTACTCGTTGCTAGTCTCTCCATAGATAGATCTTGGTGATACGTAGGAAAATTTTTGAATTTCTGCTACGTTACCCAACACTTCGATGTCCCATGAACACGGTTTTCAAAGACCCAGGATCTCTATCTAGCTGGCGATACGTTGTGTCATCCATGCACCTGACGCATCCAGAAAATCCGTGGACCACCTGCCCCGCGACATATCCATAACCGAGATAGTCGTGCACCGTCGTGAGCAGCGCGGCTCTCATAGGGAAATATTCTTTCTCTGCGGCGTCCCACGTATTGGCTGGCGTTTTCCACAGCGTGTCAAGCTCCTCTTTCAGCAGCCCCAGATACAGATTGATGTCGTTCCCTGGTTGTTTCGGCCCTTCAATTAGCATACTCATGTGAATGTACTTCCTCTTCATGCACAACCAGGGGGGAAGGTTGTACATCCACACAAACACAGGCCAGGTGCTATGTGTGCTTCTCTGGCTGCCAAATGGATTGACTCCATCAGTGCTCGCGCCCAGCACGATGTTCCTTGGATCGTTCCCAAATTCTGGGTCTTCGAAGTTCAACGCTTGCCACTGGCTCGCATCCTTAGGGTGACTCAGCATCTTGTCTTTTTTATCTATCTCCGGATCATTTGCGTCATCTTCTCGCTTCTTATCCTCCCTATCCGCATGCCAACGCAGGAGCTTTGCTACCTTAGGGTCCACGAAATACCGCTGCAGACGAGGAGTGATCGGAAAGTACCACACCACTTTTCAAGGAGCATTCGTCCTCTTCTTGTATCGAGTGACGCCGCACACCGGACATATGGTAGACTCCGCGTGCTCGTCCCGATAAATGATGCAATTGTTCATGCACACATGGTATTTCACGTGCGGTAAATCCAGAGGACACACGATTTTCTTCGCCTCCTCCAAACTGGTCGGGCACTTGTTCCCCTTGGGAAGACGTTCATGCCAGAATGACATGTTCTCGTCAAAGCATGCGTCGGTCATTTTGTGTTTTACCTTCATTTCCAGAGCCATGAGCGTTACTTTCAGGTGGGTATCCTCGGGCCTGCATCCTTCATACAATGGAGTAACCGCGTCTAACTCAAGTTGATCCATCTTGGATTTCTCTCGGGCAGCAGCTCTTGCGTTATCCGTCTGCTTGAGAAGCAGCTCTTGAATATGAGGGTCCTGCACCCAGCCCATCGATGGTCCAGCGCCGTCTGCTCCGCCGGCATCATCATCTTCATGATCATGCCCGTCGTCTGCTCCGGCATCTTCCTCATCATCATGTCCTGCATCTTCTACATGATGACTGTGTACAGCATCACCGTCATGATCATCTCCTGGGGATTCTTCGTCTTCTCGCCCGCCCGAGCCGCGGTGGTTGTCTTGCTGCCCTTCCTCATTTCTTGCCCGGCCCCCATGGACGACTTCATAGTCATCTTCATCACCTTGCCACCGATAGCCATCCATGAAACCACGCAAGAGCACGTGGTCCCGCACCTGCCCGGAATCCGGGTCCGCAATAAGGCTCTTCATCTTGCATCTTCGACACGGACATCTTATCTCCGTCTCGTTCTTTTGAAGCATCTCGGCCTTCGCGGACCTCAAAAACCTATTCACGATGCCTTCGGTCATCGTGCGGACCATGGTCGCCTGCGGGGTAGAGCAAAACGATATTTTAGAACCAAGAAAAAATTTGGCATGACTTTCCCTAAAAATAGGACCAAAAAGAATGCTTAATGCCAAAATTCTCGCCGAAACGGAAATGAATCAACATTCCGGCAAAATATTGGCAACTATCGCATTTCAAATACCGGTACACCTCCAAACACAAACACATCTGCAACACCAAAAACATATGCAACACCACGAACATACATAGATCTAGCTAGGCCATAAAAAGTGCATGTGCACATTGTTGTAGGGAGAGCAACATAAATATAGCTTCCCCCCTTACTTACCTATCAAAACAAGGTAATTTAACCACTTAAATTGAATGAATCTATGGTGAAAAAGAGGTGAAAAAGAGGAGGCACCCGAGACAAGGAGGAGGTGGAGAGAATGAAGTGGGGAGAAAGTGAGTGTGGGTAGGAGAGGTTGTCCAAAATATCTTGTTGCTGCCCACTTACTAATGGCGCACCAACCCTAAATGCGCCATTAGTAATCTAGGTTACTAATGGCGCACCTTCTGGTGGTGCGCCATTAGTAGTTTTGCAAAAAAAACATACTAATGGCGCACGGTGGAACAGTGCGCCATTAGTAGTTTTGCAAAAAAGGAATACAAAATATAATAAAAAAACCACTAGTAATGGCGCACTGTGTCTGGATGCGCCATTAGTATGTTTGGACAGGCGCACTAGTTCAAATTTTTTTTTTGATACTAATGGCGCATCCTGGGCTAGGTGCGCCATTAGTAGTTTCAACTCTAATGGCGTATCAGAAGGTGGTGCGCCATTAGTATATACTAATGGCGCACCGCTTGTCTGGTGTGCCATTAGTGTCAATCCCATCTATAGCCCTTTTTCTAGTAGTGCAGCGGTAGTACCGTGGTACCCAGCGGTAGTACCGCTAAGGGGTCACAAGCGGCAGTACCGCTCCGCAGCGGTAGTACCGGTGGTGACTCTGCAGCAGTACTACCGCTGGCTTACCAGGTCCCTACCACGTCGATTTGAGGGGTCTTTTTCTGTGTCGGATTGTGCGGTACCTCACCACGGCAGTAGTGCGGCAGTACCGCTCCTTAGCGGCAGTACCGCCCGGTTCCCTCTTTCCCGTTCCCCTTCGTTCTGCGCGGCAGTATCGCCGAAGGAAGTGGTAGTACCGCTTAACCCAGCAGTACTACCGCCCCATGGTTCATGTTTTGTTGCTCCTTTTCCCTGTTTCTTCCGCCTGAGCGGTAGTACCGCTCATGGAGCGGTAGTACCGCTCGTGTGCAGGCTGAGCACATAACGGTTGGATTTTCCCCCTCCTATAAAAGGGGGTCTTCTTCCCCAATGAACCTTATCCTTTGAGCTCGTGTTCTTCCCCTGTTGTTGACCTTCTTCGAGCTTGCTAACTCTCAAGCCCTCCATGGATTCTTGCTAGTTTTTGAGGGAAAAGAGAGAGGAGATCTAGATCCACATTTCTACCAATCACTTTCTCCTCTATGTGAGGGGAACCCCTTGGATCTAGATCTTGGAGTTCTTGGTGTTCTCTTTCTTGTTCTTCCTCTCATTTTCCTCCCTAGCATTAGTTGCTTCGGTGGGATTTGAGAGAGAAGGACTTGGGCACTCCGTGTGCCCTTGCCATTGCATTTGGTGCATCGGTTTGAGTTCTCCACGTGATACGTGGAAGTTACAAGTTGAGAAGCTTATTACTCTTGGGTGCTTGGTACCCTTGAGCTTGTTCCTCTTGGGTGCTTGGGCGCCCTAGACGGTTGTTGGTGTTCGGAGCTCAATCATTGTGGTGCAAAGCTCCGGGCAAGCGTTGGGGTCTCCAATTAGGTTGTGGAGATCTCCCCGAGCAATTTGACGGGTACCGGTGACCGCCCCCAAGGGTTGCCAAAGTGTACGGGTTCGGTGACCGCCCCCAAGGGTTGCCATTTGTACGGGTTCGGTGACCGCCCTCAAGGGTCCCTTAGTGGAATCACGGCATCTTGCATTGTGCGAGGGCGTGAGGAGATTACGGTGCCCCTAGTGGCTTCTTGGGGAGCATTGCGCCTCCACACCGCTCCAAACGGATATTAGCATCCGCAAGGGTGTGAACTTCGGGATACATCGCCATATCCTCGTGCCTCGGTTATCTCTTACCCGAGCCCTTTACTTATGCAATTTACTTTGTGATAGCCATATTGTTTCTTGTCATATATCTTGCTATCACATAGTTGCTTATCTTTCTTAGCATAAGTTGTTGGTGCACATAGGTGAGCCTAGTTATTTTAGGTCTTGTGCTTGGCAAATTAACCGCTAGGTTTATTCCGCATTTGTTCAGGCCTAAACCGTAATTATTTTAAAATGCCTATTCACCCCCCCTCTAGGCGACATCCACGATCTTTCACATGCCTCATGGGCAGGATGACTAAGACCCCGTTTTCAGATACAATGAAACGGGCAAGTGACTTGTTGGAAATCATGCATGCTGATGCGTGTGATCCAATGAGAATGGAAGCGTGCGGTGGATATCGCTATTTTCTCATCTTCACTGACGATTTGAGTAGACATAGGCATGTTTACTTAATGAAGCACAAGTCTGAAATGTTTGAAAAGTTCAAGCGATTTCAGAGTGAAGTTAAGAATCATCATGACAAGAAGATCAAATTCCTATGATCTGATCAATGAGAATATCTGAGTTATGAGTTTGGCAAACACTTAAGACATTGTGGAATTGTTTCACAGTTGAAGCCACCTGGAACACCACTAGGTTATGGTGTGTTCGGACATCGTAATCGAACCCTATGAGATATGGTGCGATCTATGATGTCTCTCACCAATCTACCATTTTCATTTTGTGGTTATGCGTTAGAGATATCTGCATTCACTTTAGATAGGACACCATCTAAGTCTGTTGAGACGACGTCGTATGAACATTGGTTTGGCAAGAAACCAAGGTTGTCGTTTCTTAAGGTTTGGGGCTGCGTTGCTTAAGGCTTCAGCAGGAGAAGCTCGAACCCAAAGCGGACAAACACATCTTCATAGGATACCCAAAGGTGACAGTTGGGTATACCTTCTATCTCAGACCCAAGGGCAAATTGTTTGTCGCTAAGAATGGTTCCTTTCTCGAGAAGGAGTTTCTCTCGAAAGAATTGAGTGGGAGGAAGATAGAACTTGATGAGGTTGTCGAACCTTTACTTCAACCAGAGAGTGATGCAACATAGAAAGATGTTTTCTGCGGAGCCTACGTCTGTTGAACATGAAGTTAATGATAGTGATCATGAAGCTTCAGATCAAGTTGCTATCGAACCTCGTAGGTCGACAAGGATATGTACTACTCCTGAGTGGTACGGTAATCCTGTCTCAGATATCATGTTGCTGGACAACAATGAACCTACGAGCTATGGAGAAGCGATGGTGGGCCCGTATTCCAACAAATGGCTAGAAACCATGAAATCCGAGATAGGATCCATGTATCAGAACAAAGTATGGACTTTGGTGGACTTGCTCGATGATCGGCAAACCATTGAGATAAATGGATCTTTAAGAAGAAGATGGACGTGGGCGGTAATGTTACCGTCTATGAAGCTCGACTTGTGGGAAAGAGTCTTTTCACAAGTTCAAGGAGTTGACTACGATGAGAATTTCTCACCCGTAGCGATGTCCGTCGGAATCATGTTAGCATTAGCTGTATTTTTCAATTATGAAATCTTACAGATGGATGTCAAAACAAGTTTTCTTACCAGTTTTCGTAAGAAAAGTTGTATGTGATACAATAAAAGGTTTTGTCGATCCTAAGGATGCTAAAAGGTATGCTAGCTCCAGGGATCCTTCTATGGACTAGAGCAAGCATCTCGGAGTCAGAATATATGCTTTGATGGAGTGATCAAGGCTTTTAGGTTTATAAAATGTTTGCTAGAAACTTGTATTTACAAGAAAGTGAGTGGGAGCACTACAACATTTCTGATAAGTATATGTGGATGACATATTGTTGATCTAAAATAATGTAGAATTTCTGGAAAGCATAAACGGTTGTTTGAAGAGTAATTTTCAAAGGAAGACCTGGATAAAGCTTCTTACATATTGGGCATCAAGATCTATAGAGATAGATCAAGACGCCTAATGAAACTTTCAAAGAACACACACCTTGACATGTTTTTGAAGGAGTTCAAAATAGATTAGTCAAAGAAGGGGTTCTTACCTGAGTTGTAAGGTGTGAAGTTGAGTAAGACTCAAAGATTGACTACGGCAGAAGAAAGAGGAAGGACGAAGGTCGTCCCCTATGCTTTTGTCATAGGCTCTATACGGTATGCCATGCTGAGTACCGCACCTGATGTGTGCCTTGCCACATGTCTGGCAAGAGGGTACAAAGGTGATCTAGGAGTAGATCAGTAGATAGCAGTCAAAATTGTCCTTAGAGGAATAAGGAAATGTTTCTCGGTTATGGAGGTGACAAAGAGTTCGACGTAAAGAGTTACGTTGATGCAAGCTTAACACCTATCCGGATAGCTCTGAGTAGAGATACCGGATACGTATAATGGAGCAACAATTTGGAATAGCCCCAAGTGGAACATGGTAGCAGCATCTACGATATGACATAAAATTTTGCAAAATACATAGGGATCTGAATATGGCAAGACCCGTTGACTACAACCTCTCTCACAAGCATAACATGATCAAACCCAGAACTCATTGAGTGTTAATCACATAGTGATGTGAACTAGATTATTGAGTCTAGTAAACTCTTTGGATGTTGGTCACATGGCGATGTGACCTCTGAGTGTTAATCACATGACGATGTGAACTAGATTATTGACTCTAGTGCAAGTGGGAGACTGTTGGAAATATGCCCTAGAGGCAATAATAAATTGGTTATTATTATATTTCCTTGTTCATGATAATCGTTTATTATCCATGCTAGAATTGTATTGATAGGAAACTCAGATACATGTGTGGATAAATAGACAACACCATGTCCCTAGTAAGCCTCTAGTTGACTAGCTCGTTGATCAATAGATGGTTACATTTTCCTGACCATGGACATTGGATGTCGTTGATAACGGGATCACATCATTAGGAGAATGATGTGATGGACAAGACCCAATCCTAAGCCTAGCACATAGATCGTGTAGTTCGTTTGCTAAAGCTTTTCTAATGTCAGGTATCATTTCCTTACACCATGAGATTGTGCAACTCCCGGATACCGTAGGAGTGCTTTGGGTGTGCCAAACGTCACAACGTAACTGGGTGGCTATAAAGGTTCACTACAGGTATCTTCGAAAGTGTCTGTTGGGTTGGCACGAATCGAGACTGGGATTTGTCACTCCGTGTAACGGAGAGGTATCTCTGGGCCCACTCGGTAGGACATCATCATAATGTGCACAATGTGACCAAGGAGTTGATCACGGGATGATGTGTTACAGAACGAGTAAAGAGACTTGCCGGTAACGAGATTGAACAAGGTATCGGGATACCGACGATCGTATCTCGGGCAAGTACAATACCGCTGGACAAAGGGAATTGAATACGGGATTGCTTGAATCCTCGACATCGTGGTTCATCCGATGAGATCATCGTGGAACATGTGGGAGCCAACATGGGTATCCAGATCCCGCTGTTGGTTATTGGCTGGAGAGTTGTCTCGGTCATGTCTGCATGGTTCCCGAACCCATAGGGTCTACACACTTAAGGTTCGATGATGCTAGGGTTATTAGGAAGACTTGTATGTGATTACCGAATGTTGTTCGGAGTCCCGGATGAGATCGCGGACGTCACGAGGGGTTCCAGAATGGTCCGTAGGTAAATATTTATATATGGAAAGTTGTTGTTCGGGTTCCGGGAAAAGTTCGGTTTTTTCCGGTATTGTACCGGGAAGCTTCCGGAAGGTTCCGGAGGATTCCGGAGGGGTCCGGAGGTCCGGAAAATGTTCCACCACGTCTAGTATAGTAGCATGGGCTGTAGGGGGCGCCCTAACCTTAATAGGCCAATGGCACCAGCCCCCCAAGGCCCATGCGCATGGGAGAGGGGAAACCCTAAGGGGGAGGGCCTCCACTTGACTAGGGAGGCACTCCTCCCCCCCTGGCCGCCGCCCCCAACCCTAGATGGGATCTAGGGGGGCCGGCCCCCGTCTCTTCCCACCTATAAATAGTGGAGGGGTGGGAGGGCTGCCACACCCTTGAACCTGGCGCAGCCCCTCCCATCCCCAACACCTCTCCTCCTCCGCAAGAGCTTGGCGAAGCCCTGCCGGAGTACTGCAGCTCCACCACCACCATGCCGTCGTGCTGCTGTTGGAGCCCTCTTCCTCAACCTCTCCCTCCTCCTTGCTGGATCAAGGCGCGGGAGACGTCTCCGTTCCGTATGTGTGTTGAACGCGGAGGTGCCGTCCGTTCGGCGCTAGGATCACCGGTGATTTGGATCACGACGAGTACGACTCCATCAACCCCGTTCACTTGAATGCTTCCGCTTAGCGATCTACAAGGGTATGTGTTGGGGAACGTAGTAATTTCAAAAAATTTCCTACGCACACGCAAGATCATGGTGATGCATAGCAACGAGGGGGAGAGTGTGATCTACGTATCCTTGTAGATCGACAACGAAAGCGTTATGTTGATGTAGTCGTATGTCTTCACGGCCCGACCGATCAAGCACCGAAACTACGGCACCTCCGAGTTCAAGCACACGTTCAGCTCGATGACGATCCCCGGACTCCGATCCAGCAAAGTGTCGGGGAAGAGTTCTGTCAGCACGACGGCGTGGTGACGATCTTGATGTAGTAATGTTGCAGGGCTTCGCCTAAGCACTGCTACAATATTATCGAGAACTATGGTGGAAGGGGGCACCGCACTCGGCTAAGAATATGATCACGTGGATCAACTTGTGTGTCTAGGGGGTGCTCCTGCCTCCGTATATAAAGGCTCAAAGGGAGGGGGTGCGGCCGGCCAGGAGAGGCGCGCCAGGAGGAGTCCTACTCCCTCTGGGAGTAGGACTCCCCCCTTTCCTATTTGGAATAGGATTCGCGGAGGGGGGAAAAGAGGAAGGGGGGCCGGCCCCCTCTCCTTGTCCTATTCGGACCAAGGGAGGGGAGGGGCGCGCGGCCCATCTCTGGCTACCTCTTCTCTCTTCCACTAAGGCCCACTAAGGCCCATATATCTCCCGGGGGGTTCCGGTAACCTCCCGGTACTCCGGTAAAATCCCGATTTCACCCGGAACACTTCCGATATCCAAACATAGGCTTCCAATATATCAATCTTTATGTATCGACCATTTAGAGACTCCTCGTCATGTCCGTGATCACATCCGGGACTCCGAACAACCTTCGGTACATCAAAACGTATAAATTCATAATATAACTGTCATCGAAACCTTAAGCGTGCGGACCCTACGGGTTCGAGAACAATGTAGACATGACCGAGACATGTCTCCGGTCAATAACCAATAGCGGGACCTGGATGCCCATATTGGTTCCTACATATTGTACGAAGATCTTTTATCGGTCAGACCGCATAACAACATACGTTGTTCCCTTTGTCATCGGTATGTTACTTACCCGAGATTCGATCGTCGGTATCCAATACCTAGTTCAATCTTGTTACCGGCAAGTCTCTTTACTCATTCCGTAATACATCATCCCGCAACTAACTCATTAGTTGCAATGCTTGCAAGGCTTAAGTGATGTGCATTACCGAGAGGGCCCAGAGATACCTCTCCAACCGATCGGGGTGACAAATCCCAATCTTGAAATACGCCAACCCAACATGTACCTTTGGAGACACCTGTAGAACACCTTTATAATCACCCAGTTACGTTGTGACGTTTGGTAGCACACAAAGTGTTCCTCCGGCACACGGGAGTTACATAATCTCATAGTCATAGGAACATGTATAAGTCATGAAGAAAGCAATAGCAACATACTAAACGGTCGGGTGCTAAGCTAATGGAATGGGTCATGTCAATCAGATCATTCAACTAATGATGTGATCCCGTTAATCAAATGACAACTCTTTGTCCATGGTTAGGAAACATAACCATCTTTGATTAACGAGCTAGTCAAGTAGAGGCATACTAGTGACACTCTGTTTGTCTATGTATTCACACAAGTATTATGTTTCCGGTTAATACAATTCTAGCATGAATAATAAACTTTTATCATGATATAAGGAAATAAATAATAACTTTATTATTGCCTCTAGGGCATATTTCCTTCAGTCTCCCACTTGCACTAGAGTCAATAATCTAGATTACACAGTAATGATTTTAACACCCATGGAGCCTTGGTGCTGATCATGTTTTGCTCGTGGAAGAGGCTTAGTCAACGGGTCTGCTACATTCAGATCCGTATGTATCTTAGTCAACGGGTCGCAACACGAGTGCAGAACCGGGAAATAGCACCGGTTCGTAAGGCCCTTTAGTGCCGGTTCGGTAACCGGCACTAAAGTGTGGGCACTAAAGGCCCCCCTTTAGTACCGGTTCGGCACGAACCGCTACTAAAGGCCCACCACGTGGCGTGAGCTCACGTCGTGGTATGGGGGACCTTTAGTACCGGTTGGTGTTACCAACCGGTACTAAAGGTTTTTTTTTGAAAATTTTGAATTTTTTTGATTTTTTTTCAATTTTTGATTATCTGAATTATTTGATGATTTAGTCTCTAATCACCCCTCTTAACTGCTCAAAGTGTGGATCACTCATTCCAAATCGTCTAACTTCCCGACCGACCACCCATACTCTCACTCCTCGAGCCTGAGCATGCTTAACTTCGGAGTTCTATTCCCCCTACTTTCCAAGTCTGCACTTGTTGTTTTCCTGACAAATGTAAGCTGTCAATCCTATTAACCCTCAGCAGTTTAGCTTGAGCATTAGGTCACACGTTTCACCGTTTGAGTTTGAAACTATTATTCTAAAAAACAGTAATTATTTAGTAACACTAATATTTCTTGAATAAGTTTGACCATAGTTTGACCACAGTTTGACTATAGTTTGACCAGATTTGACCAAAATTCAAAAAATTGAAATAATTATTTAGTAACACTAATATTCTTGACTAATTATGTAGTAACATTAATACTTCTTGAATAAGTAGTTTGACCAGATTTAACCAAAATTAAAAAAACTGAAATTTGGGCATATCTTTTTTTCCTTTTGGAATTTGAGGATTCTTAAAAATTGCAAACAGGCCGTAGGCCATCAAAATCGGATGCGGATTTTTGTGTTGAATTTTTTGATATATTATACTTTTTTTCCGACATCGTATGCAAAAGTTATAGCCGTTTTTACATTTTCCCTACACTTTTTGCAAAACATGTCCAAATTTAAGTTATCAAATTTTCCTAACTAGTAGATGTAGTAATATAACTACCCCACGAAAGATTTTTTTTTTAAGTTTTTATCATTTTCTTTTGATTTTTTCAAAACTGAAATGGCAATACACCGGGGGGGGGGGAGGGTAGAGTTTGTAAATTGCCTTATAGTCCCGGTTTGTGTCTTGTCAGACCCCTTTAGTACCGGTTTGTGCCACGAACCGGTACTAAAGGTTAGCCCTTTAGTACCGGTTTGTGCCACGAACCGGTACTAAAGGTGATCGTGGGGCCTCGGCCTGACGCCAGCCTGCCACCACCCCTTTAGTACCGGCTCGTGGCACGAACCGGTACTAAAGGTTCAACACGAACCAGCATTAATGCATAGCCGTTCGAACCGGCATTAATGGTACCATTAATACCGGATCAAAATCAAACCGGGAAAAATGTGTCTCACATTAGGTCCTTTTTCTACTAGTGCAAGGGGACCCTTCCCCCTCTTGGACGCCTCCGCCTCCAGATTTGTGGAGGCCGCCCTCTTCTTCCTCCTCCTCGTCCTCATCTTCGGCAGCGGAGGAGTGAGTCTTGTCTTCGGACGACGCATCCGAAGCTCCCTTGCGGCGGGGGCCACTCCGGACCCCCTTGGCCTTATTCTCCGGCGCCTTATAGGGCGCCGACACCAGCATCTTCGCTAGAAGCGGGATGACTGGTTCCTCGGGCGGCGGAGCCGAATAGTGAATCCGCTCCGCCCTCTCCGTCCATACCTGAAAAAAGCAATAGTGATAAGATTTAGATACCCTCCTTGAAACAAGCAAGTAGAGGATGCATCTGGAGACGTGAAAGGCTTACTGCATTAGCAGAATGGGTAATATCGTGCCCGCGGTCCGAGTCTATGGCGGGCGGCGTCTCGTTGCCCTTAAAAAGCAACTTCTAGGCATCTTCGTGAGTGGTTCCGAAGAGCCTTTCCAAAGTTCTGTGCTTCTTCAGGTCGAATTCTCATAAGGGGTAGCTTCGGCTCTGGCATGGGAGGATCCGGCAAACCAGCATCACCTGGATTACGTCGACGAACTTGATGTTTTGTTCCATCATGCTTTGAATGCGCATTTGCAGCGCTATCAGCTCGTCCGACGAATACCAATTCGGGCCCTTCTCTATCCAGGAGGTGAGCCGCATGGGGGCTCCGGACTTGAATTTGGATGCCGCAGCCTAGGTGGCACCTCGAGGCTCTGTGATGTAGAACCACAGTTTTTGCCACTCCTTGACGGTCTCCACAAAAGTACCCTGGGGCCATGTGACGTTGGGCATCTTGCTCACCATGGCGCCTCCCCACTCCGCATGCTAACCGTCCACCACCTTCGGCTTCACGTTGAAGATCTTGAGCCACAGTCCGAAGTGGGGTTGGATGCGGAGGAAGGCCTCACACACGACAATGAATGGCGAGATGTTGAGGAAGGAGTTCAGGGCTAGATCATGAAAATCTAGCCCGTAATAGAACATAAGCCTGCAGACGAAAGGGTGGAGAGGGACTAACTCGCGGATGAAATGAGGGATGAAAACCACCCTATCATTGGGCTTCGGGGTGGGGACGATTTGCCCCTTAGCTGGAAGCCGGTGGGCGATTTCTTTCGCCAGATACCCGGCCTCCTGAAGCTTGGTGATGTCCTTCTCCCTAATGGAGGAGGCCATCCACTTGCCTTGCCCTCCAGATCCGGACATGGCCGAGGGCTTCCTTGAGGCGGAAAGAATGAGAACTTGGGCGCTGGAGCTCGAGGATGGAAGGGAAGGGAAAGAGAGAAGGAATGGGTAAAGAAAGGGAGTCCTTATCCCCTTATAGAGGCAGTGAATATCAAGCGCCTCCCCACTAGCCTTAAAATTCGCCTGTTCCCAAGGGCTGTGTAAACGGCACGGTTATATTACCCACACTCGTATTGATGAGAATTCCGCAATAAGGGGACACGATCTCTGCTTCGACAAGACGTGCCTATTAAAACTGCGTCTTGAAACGTGGAACGACAAACGGAAAACGGTTCGAAATGATGACCAAGTAGACGTGATGCCACATTACAAAAGGACTGTCAGCGGATTGGACTCGTGCAAATATTATATTCTCTGCGGTTATGTGTGGTACTTGTGTTGCAGATCCGGACACGTTCATTATGACCGAAGACTATCTTGGAGTATTCAGAAAGGGGAACCCGCCTTGCAATACCGAAAACAATCTGCACGCCAGACACCTCGTCATTGAAGTCTGGTTCAGGGGCTACTGAGGGAGTCCTGGACTAAGGGGTCCTCGGGCGTCCGACCTATTGGATATGGGCCGGACTAATGGGCCGTGAAGATACAAAGGCCGAAGACTCTACCCGTGTCCGGAATGGACTCTCCTTGGCGTCGAAGGCAAGCTTGGCGACCAAATATGAAGACTCCTTTCTCTGTAACCGACCTTATGTAACCCTAGACCCCTCCTGTGTCTATATAAACCGGAGGGCTAGGTCCGTAGATAGATCCTCATAATCATAGTCAGACAGGCTAGACTTTTAGGGTTTAGCCATTACGATCTTGTAGTAGATCCACTCTTGTAATACGCATATTCATCAAGATCAACCAAGCAGGAACTAGGGTATTACCTCCATAGAGAGGGCCCGAACCTGGGTAAACATTGTGTCCCCTGTCTCCTGTTACCATCGACCTTAGACGCACAGTTCGGGACCCCCTACCCGAGATCCGCCGGTTTTGACACCGACAATACCTTCGTATTTCTCTCCGATCTATTGATTTAGTTTGGCCAACTAGATTGATTTATCTTGCAATGAGAGAGGTGCTTTGTAATGAGTGCGATCTTGCGGTGCTCAATCTCAGTGAAAGAAAGAGACATGACACACATGTATCGTTGCTATTGAGGGTAAAAAGATAGGGTTTATTCATGCGTGAGTTTACTTTGTCTACATCATGTCATTTTGCTTAAGGCATTACTCCGTTCTTTATGAACTTAATACTCTAGATGCATGATGGATAGCGGTTGATGTGTGGAGTAATAGTAGTAGATGCAGAATCGTTTCGGTCTACTTGTCTCGGACGTGATGCCTTTAACATGATCATTGCCTTGGATATCATCATGATTATTTGCTTTTCTATCAGTTGCCCAACAGTAATTTGTCTACCCATCGTATGCTATTTTCTCGAGAGAAGTCTCTAGTGAAAACTATGGCTCCCAGGCCTACCGTTATCATATATCAAAAACTAAAAATACCTTGCTGCAATTTTTCTTTTTTATTTTATTTTATATTTTTGCGTGATCTATCTATCTACCATCATACAATTTAATCTTGCA
This sequence comes from Triticum monococcum, assembly GCA_034509565.1. Taxonomy (NCBI): domain Eukaryota; kingdom Viridiplantae; phylum Streptophyta; class Magnoliopsida; order Poales; family Poaceae; genus Triticum; species Triticum monococcum. The sequence continues at coordinate 4,571,548 of CM067847.1, read as the reverse complement.
ATTAACCGCTGAGGGATTGACAACCCTTTGTTCGCGTTGGGTGCAAGGATTTGTTATCTTGTGTGCAGGTACTGCTAACGAGGTGTTGCATGGTTATTCTACTAGATTGATAACCTTGATTCTTAACTGAGAGAAATATTTATCTCTATTGTATTACATCATCCTCTTCTCTTCGAGAAAATCCCAACGCAGCTCACAAATAGCACTCTACTCTTGCTCGTGTATGTTGCAATTGGTATATGTACAAAGTACATGTGAATATCAAAAGATTGTAATGTAATTCTCGATGAACCCGCACCCTACTCCTGCTCGTGCATTTTTTTTTCATTTCTACTGTCTGTTTCAAAAGAATTTAGATCTGAAATAGTATTTGCAAGACAGAAACTTATATAATCGGCATATAGCTTCATACTGGGTAGAAACTCAGCAGCACAAATGCGAAGATGCCACGCACCAGGATGCAACACGCGCAGAAGGGGCGTGCAAAAAACGAAAGGAGGGAGGGAGGGCCAGGATAAAGAATGTGGTGGCTGACCGGGTGAGGCTAATCATCGGATGAAGCTCACGCCTGTCATGGGGGCGGTGTTGGAGGGAATGAATGCAACACGCCACCTTTCTCGCACAAGCCAAGAATGTATTCTCCTACACACTTCTCCGGTAGTACCCCACTTGCTGTTTTCATGCATGGTCTATCACTTCCTTGAAAAAAAAAATCTTGTAAGAAATACCACCTTTTATAACTTTTTGGTGCAAGCCAGGAATGGGGTATTCTCCTACACACTTCTCCCAACTAGGCCTGCGTGCATGGTCTATCACTTACAATTTTCAAAAGGGAAAAACTTGTGATGAAATTAGCTTTTCCGTGGAAAGTTGTCCTTTCTTTTATTCCAGAGTTGTCCTGCTCCATTTTTTCATACTCTTTTGAGTTTTGTTAGGGTTCGTATCCTGCTCAGAGAGATGAGACGGCGACAGCTCTCTGCAGATGGAATAAGGTTGGCTCCTTCTGATCTACACTTCTTTTCATCAGCGGCGGATGTTGTTCTAGTGCACTGGTCTTATGAGGCCTTAGCACGACGACTTCCCGACTGTATACTACAACAAGGTTTGCCCGGCTCCGACGAGGGATGGGTGAAGACGGCGGTGCACCTTCGGCTCGCTCCAGTGCTAGTAGTCGTCGCTAGGTGGTCTACGGACCTAAATGTATTTTTTTTTTACTTCTGGTGTTCTTTGTACTACCTCGACAGTTGATGAATAGATCGGAAGTTATTCTCGCAAAAAAAAAAGTTCAGAGCCAGAAAAAAGCCCTTTGCCCTTTACTAGTTTGGTTCACATTTCTCCCTGAATTATTTTGGACTCACTCAGTTCCCTAAAAACATCATATCTTGAAGCACTTTACTTGCCGACTAGTTTCTAGAATGATAAAATTGTTTGTCCCTACAACGTTATTTTCCATTATTTGAAAAATAAAATTGCACATGCATATGCAGTTTACGGGACAAGCATCATACATGCAATTTTTTGGTTACAGAATATGACTATTCGCGATTGGTGCAAAAATAAAGGAAAATAATTCTGCTGTCATAGCACGGGCAGTAAATCGCCATAAAAAATCACAGGCACGTTTCACTGCATACTCTACGTACACATATGATACTTTTAAAAAATCAATATAAAATTTGTGAGGATTAAAAACTGTTGTAATGCTTGCAGTTCTAATAATATTTTGCTGCATGTATGCGGGCGCAGCAATTCCATTTCGATAGAAATAATGATGGCAATCAACTCTATATGATCAAAGTTTGCGGTATGGATGCCTATCCATATACATGGGGTTCTAGCCATTTGTGGTCTTCATCTTCTCCTATCACTCTACGTGTGTACGTACAAACTAATGCTGTAATGCACCTGCCGGCCGGCCCGGGTAGATCATGAACCATGCATGATCACTAATGATCAGTGACATACATAGGGACAAGCACATGATTATTTACACCCCCCAGGCTTAAGCTTGACCCACACATTATGCTCTACACATACAGCCTAGGTAGGGCAGGTACGTGGGATGACGATGGAGCTATAGCCAGAGACGACGATGGATGTAATGAGGAGGGACATGAACACTTATCACGCATGAGATTGCTACCTGCATGCCTAGCTTTCTATCTACTTGGCATATATATGAATCATGCAGTTATATTAGACTCTTCTTAAAAATAAACATATATACCAACAATTGTCAATGCAGATAGTCGTAGATATTGGAGTCAAGTTAACGACGATATTTCCAAATGTTTATTTTGTGCGGGGGAAAGATAATTCGAGACGTTGGTTTCAAACAAAAGATCTAGCTAATTAAGAAAGGGATCTCAATCGCGGTAAAGGCGCGAAAACATCTCTTTCGGTGTGCAGACATGAGATCGCGCGGCGGATCGAGTACTCATCACATGAGTATTTTGAGGGATCTACGGCGGGCAAAAGCCGTTCTCATCATCATAGGAGTATAAATGTCATTATCTTGCAAAGACTAGACTTACATATCCGATCGAAGTCCTACCCTTAAGATACGCCCCTCAAATTCTTTTCATACTATGTACCCCCCCCCCCCCCCCCCCCCCCCCCGCGCGCTCTAAAATACCGAGTTTCGAGATTTAACTTTGTCCATCGGTTAAACCCACAACACCAAGGGTTGTGTATCCAGTCGGCTCTACCGTTGAAAACTATTTCCAAGTGCATATCCGATGATCCAAATTTTGCGGTATATATACATATATAGCCTCCACAATTTTGGAGTACTAACTGGTGGTGAAAGTTGAATCACCAAATATACAAGCGCCGTACGGTTTATGGCCAGAGGAAGTGGAATGGCACTAGCTATAGTATCCATCACACTTGGAGGCACTAGGCAGAAGGATGGACGGATCAAGCTAGCCACAAACCCTAGAAGAGAGGAGAGGAGCAGTAGCAATTGGCATTGGGCTTTTGGAGGGATATTTTATGAAAAGAAACTGGAAAAGGAGGGGAATGATGGCGCGAGGCAACAAGGGTGGACGGGAGGGATTTGTTTGGTGGGTGGTCGGGCCCCTTTCCCTCTTTCTTTTCTAGCATTGCGTGTGGGCCACAGGGGGTCGCTGTTCTGCTACGTCTTCTTCTTCTCCACCCCCCTCTCTCTCTCTCTCTCCCTCTCCCTCACTCACTCGCCACCACCTCCATTGCCCTCCCTTTCACCCTAGCCAGGCAGCTCGATCCTCCGCGGTTCATCGGATCGATCGCTGCCTAGCCTTGATGGTTGGATATTAATCTTGTTACCTTTAGCTGCGTGGCTGTCAACTGAGCCATGGCGGCCATAGATTAATCAATCCTTGTGCTAAGCTTTTCCTTCGTCTGATCATCCTATCCCGTTCTGCCCCCTTACATTTATCAACCCCGTTCCCGTCCCGTTCCTCCACTCTCTCTCCTCCTCCTCTCCTGCAGCCCTCTTCCTCTCTCCTCTCTGCAGCAGCTACCTGCTGAGCAGGATCAAGGGAAGGAGGTGGAGGACAAAGAAGCAGCCAACAATCAGCCAAGAACTCTGCTGAAGGGTGCATGCAGATCGACCGACCGACAAACGCTTTGCAGCTAGGCAGCAGGTATATATGTGATCGAGCTGAGCCTTGATGATGTTTTCTTTTTCATGTACTTTGCCTGAGAGGAGCTAGCTTAGCTAGATTCATCTCAGCTCTTGTTGCTCTTAGTTTGTCTTGTTATTCCTCAAGGTCCTTGAACTCTCTCTGATGTTGTTTGTTATTGTTGTGTTGTACCTGCCGTGTGTGCGCGTGCTCCTCTCTGTGGTCGTCGTCGACATTCTTCTTGGGATCTGAGCCAGACAATGAGTTATTAGGGATCAGAAAGGCAGATCAGAGAGACAAGCCTTGAGACAAAAAGCTCATCCCTGTCTACTAGCTATTGTATTGCTGCTCCCCTAGCTAGCTAGCCAGATCTCTGGAATTCTTTCTACAAGGTTCCATCACGCGTCTCACTACTGATCTCCATTGATCAAAGAAAAAGGTATAAAACCTAGACATATATGTTGACTTCAGTTGTTCTGAAAACATGTCTTCCCTGGAACCCTAGATCAACTCTTATCTATATATGATATGATAAGTAGAGATGTTCTGTTTGATCAGTACGTTAAAATTGATCACAGATGCAACATACTCTATATTACTAGCACACTAATATACGCAAGAATTTCATACATTTAATGGATTGCATCTTCTTCAATATGGACTTATCATTTGCAGAAACCTATATTTACATATGAGAGTAAATTTTTGTGTTGACGAGATGCAAGTTCAATCTAGCATACATATATGGATATCATTTACATATTTGATTTCAAAACTTGTGTGAGCTACGAGCTTGCTACCACCTTTTATTTTCAGCTCCCCAAATATATATTGTGTTTATGTGTTTTATTTTCTTGCGGCGGATGGATATATATAGTGTGTCTGTATGTTCTATTTTCTTGTGGAGAATGGATATGATGTGTTTTTCTCTGCTACATAATCTATGCTTAAGATTTCTTTGTGATGAGAAGTATGTACATATACATTTAAATTCTTCTGGAAAGGGATCATATTATCATATATAACACACTGATCAATGTGTCTATTGTAAGTGCATGCATGTTGAGATGATGTGTGTGCACGTCTAGTTTATTTAAACTTGAAATGTTTGTAATTAAATGAGTAAGGATATACTCCTTCCGTATCCATAATTTTTGTCATAGTTTTAGTTCAAATTTGAACTAAAACGACGGCAAGAATTATGGAACAGAGGGAGTATATGCATGCATGTTCCCTTGCACATGACGATGCGTATTTGAACTTACAACATTATACATACACATCCATGCTAAATGTCTCCTCCAAATAGATCTTACAACTTAGATCTGATCCAAGCATAAAGCATGCCCACCAGCCAGCTAGCTAGCACATATGATCATAGATGCATGAGCACCTTGACTGGGACCTAAGCTAATACAAGTGCTTATATATGACCCAACTATTTGCAAACTAATGCAAGCGCAAATACAAGTAGCACAGACACATATATAAGTTCACTATACAAGTAGCTAGCTAGAGCAGGGACAAACATACACACATGCATGTATGATGAGATCTACCTTTGAGCAGTAGAAGCCGGGGAACATTCCACAAGGTGCAATGAGTGATGCCTCTCAGCATGTGTAGCATGCATGCGTCACACAAATGATCATGCTTTCTCCCAGCATTACCACTACTTTTCACCCGTCCATTATCACATGCACGCTTCCCACACAAGACACATCTAGGCATGCTTGCTTGCTCGATCTCCATCAGATTCAGTTAAATTAACACAAGCATGCATGCTTATGTGTATAGATGGGCAGTACTTTTTTCTGGATCTGATCTTTTGCTGTCTTCTCTGCATTGCATGCATGCTTCATTTTTACACACGTCACAATAATACAATGATATAATTAATTAGATATTAACTGGATTTTTCATACACCTTACAGGTTTAGCTGTACACTGATCTATCGGACAACATGAGTGGCAGCACACAGCCGCAGGTCCCTCCGGGTTTTCGGTTCCACCCAACCGATGAGGAGCTTGTGGATTACTACCTCCGCAAGAAGGTGGCCTCGAGGAGGATCGACCTAAACGTCATCAAGGATGTTGATCTCTACAAGATAGAGCCATGGGACCTCCAAGGTGTATATATATTACATATACAATAATATAATGCAGTCCAATTAGCAATGACAGCTTAATGTAGTCTTGAGTCTTGACAACACAAATTAATATGTTTTTGCTGATTTAGCTTACATTCATTTGTGTACAGAGAAATGCAGGATAGGGCCTGAGGAGGAGCAGAGCGACTGGTACTTCTTCAGCCACAAGGACAAGAAGTACCCGACGGGGACTCGGACAAACCGCGCGACTGCTGCAGGGTTCTGGAAGGCGACAGGGAGGGACAAGCCCATCTATGCAAAGCACTGCTTGGTTGGCATGAGGAAGACCCTGGTGTATTACAAGGGCAGAGCTCCCAATGGCCAGAAATCCGATTGGATCATGCATGAGTACCGCCTCGAGACCAATGAGAACGGCCCTCCACAGGCAAGCTATAGCTATGTTATTTCACTTGATATACATTGATCTCTGTCCATCTTGACTCGAATATAAACCTGCAAGCTCCTCTACAAATTAATATAGCCTAATTAATTTTCAAAATTTCAGGAGGAAGGGTGGGTAGTATGCAGGGTGTTCAAGAAGAGATTACCGACAACAAGAAGAGATCTAGATCATGATGCGCCATGCTGGTACGTCGACGATGATGGGCCCTTCATGCATGATCTCAACTCTCCCATGAGAGGAATGCCACCTCACCACAGCATGGCACTACAAGAACAACACCTCCAGATGCTCAACAACACCTACAAGAGAGAGCTGAAGCTGCAATATCAAATGCCAAACCATCATCATGTTCTCAACACCATCCCTCACGAGCTAGAGAGCCCTTCTTCCTTCCACTCTCTTTTGGTATCGCCAGACGATCACCAAATCAATGTGCACCATGCCCAGCACCACCATGTTCAACTTATTGACCATGCCGTCGACGACCAAGCTGCCACTGACTGGAGAGTTCTGGACAAGTTCGTCGCATCTCAGCTTAGTAATGATGCAGCCAAGAGTGTCGATTATGCTCATGAAGGAGACATTCTTCAGCTCAACGAGAAGGCACAAGAGTTGGCAACTGATTATGCGTCGACCTCAACATCGAGCAGTCAAGTTGATCCATGGAAGTGATGAGCAGCGGCACCAATCGAATATACTAGCATCCCATCTATAATTATTATATTAAGGAGTTACAATAAGGATGATGATCATATATCAATTATTGGACAGATAAGTATTTTGAGTTACATAACGCCATGTAAATAAGACTATTACATATGCTGTGTGTAGTGTTGTGCTGCTTACGTGTTTCAGGGGCATTGTACTAAATATACAATTACATATCAGTGTGTTGCTATATATATGAAATAATATCATGGAGACCATAAAGGCTTCATGAATTGTGATTTGTAAAAGGCAACACGGTTCAGTTATGTAATTTTAATCTGTTGGTTTCTCAACGAACTTGATAGCCATATGCCTGCCAGTTGTGCCAATATATATGCTCGAACACCGACTGTGCTCATTTTTATAACATGACATTTATTGTCCGTTGCTATAAGCCTCATGTCAGGGAACAAAAAAATTCAGCAGACTAAACCTTGCATGTTTCTAGTACTTCCATAATAAGAAGTACAAATGACAACGTGAAGATCTAGCAGAGACTGTTCAGAATAACTAGATCACATAAGACACCAATATTACATTCAAATAAATTAGGCAAAGATGTAAACAATGTAAACACTTACTTAATCTTAATAAGTATGACTAATCATTCTCCCTCTGTGGTCCGAAGGGTGAGCCATCATTCTTCTCTATGTGGATGCATGTGAGTATGCATTTAGTTCATCACCAGCTAATTCTTTTACAGAAACAAAGGGCTATGATGAAGTATTTATGATTACATGCATGCTGTATATTTGATTATATACATACAGTGGTAGCTTAGCTTGCTTGAACAATGTGTGTTCACGAGGATCACCAAGAAAATTATCTAGGTCCCTGGAGTGCATATATTATATGAAGTCTTAACTTCAACAGTTACTAATGCATGGGCCTGAAATGTTAGTTTCACATGTTCTTCACATTGTTTTATCTAGTTCGATACAGGCTATGTTCTACTCTGCTACGATCGTACCTAAATAAATAAACACATATAGACCAAACATTCTCTATGTCAAAGTCCTGAAATAACTCACAGAAGCAACAATGAAATGTAGGTCTCTGCTACGATTATGGGTACTAGCAAATAACTGACGCCAAAAACATGTAGACATCAGAAAACTTAACATGGCGTCATAGTCGCAGGGAATGAGTAGTCTCAGAGCAGAATGATAACTTAGATCAACAAAGCGGTTAAGTTCAATCATAAGAAACATATATGGAGAAGAAAACCGACATGCATGGAGGAACTTCTCCAGATCATGATACAGAACAGTCCGGTTATATGATGTTGGATAGGTATGATAGAGAGAAGAGAACTAACTAAACTTGACATCATATATTTGACAGGGATGACCTATATACTTGACATCATATATATGTGTATCTGTGATAATGTCTTCAGATATAGCTCTCCATGGAAGGTAATGTTAACAGAATGACAGGTACCAAAAATCTTCTGTCCAACTAGTTATCTACATCACAAGTACTTTATGTTAATAGGAGCAGAGTAGCTCTACCACTCAGGGAAAACAGTCACTCTTGTTTCATGAGACATTCAAACAGCAACTTACAAAGGTATGAAATGGGCTTAAAAGCAAAGCAGTTAATCTATAGGGCCCTGGGCTGGTTGTATACTGAGCCACAAAGGCCAAGTGTTTTTCGACAAAAAGAGCTACAGGTAAAGGAATGACTTTCTGGAGAAGAATTAAAAGAAAAGGTAAATGTCAATCACAAGCCCGGAGATATTAACTAGGCTAACCAACGACGTAGCAATAAGGGAAGAACAGTAATGCATATACGGAACTCACCTACCACAGATAACACGCTGGTGATTATGGCCCAAGGATGATGCTGAAGCAGCAAGTAGATGACAGCATTAGAGACAAGAAAGCCCGGCCGGGATGAGATGGACAGCGACCCCTTGCGGCCGGCCTGAGTGGTACCGGCGAAGCAGGGGATGTATGCATGCTTCCCAGCCACTGCTTTAAGGGGATGGCAAACACGCATAAGAGCAGCAATGACATGCATGCCTCCCACCAACTTACCTTCCGGCTGGCCGACTGCCTGCCTGGCTTATATAGTCCATGCAAGAACGAACCCTATGCTTGGCCACAAGCCATGCACGCACCGCAATCTCCCCTCTCACCACTCAGTGCTGCTCAGCTTGTGCGAAGCAGTCGGCATGATGGAACACATGCATGAAGCGTACTGATCGGAATGTCAGAGGAGAAGAAAGCGCGGCGGGGAACACAATATGATATAATTATGTGCGCGTGTATGAGGTTGAAAAGATGGTGTGGAAAAGGCAGGGACTCGAGAGGATGAGATGAGGGGGGCGGGGCGGGGCGGGGCGGGAAGGAATAATTAAGTGAGGAGGGAGGGACAGATGGGAGATGGTGATGTTTGTTTGCAGAGGAAGATAAAATGATGCCTGCGTGAAAGCTCTCATGTGAGGACCCATCATGCACGCAGCCCTTCTGCTCTATCTTCCTAATTAATCCTCCCTTCTACTATGCTGTTTTCACACTGCATATCTCTCGCGTGCAAAATATAATAGTGTCTGAACAATGATGCACATATATATGGCCTTTTGCTCCCACGCAAAACAAATAGAAAAGGATTTGAGAAGCTATATGCAATGGAAGGGAAAACGATCCTGGTACTTACATCATTACTGCGCTCATCCCATGTGTATCACGGAATGATGAATGCGGCAGATCACCCCATTTTATTCCTCCTGTCTCGGTAATTAGTTGAAGCACTGAGATCCAAAGGGCAGGCCACCCAGTTCAGATCAAGATGCCATTTCCGCTCCTTGCTATTGTCCAGCTTGCTTCACATGATTTTCATTTGTCGCAGTGAAACAGCTTTAGTGTAATATCTGTAGAAAACAAAATGAAATATTGGAATATCTGGTTCAAGAATCATCGATAGAGTACAACTTAGAAAAAAAAACAAAAGAGACAAAAAGTTCAGCTCAATATGTTCTCTACCTGGGGTATGCGGGCCGACCGAAACCAGAAGAAACTAGCAGGCGATCCTTTCCGTATGCCATTACCTTAGGTTTAGTCTTAACTCCAAACTAGTAATAGCATGGTGCTATGATTGAGCTTATGAGCACATGTTCCCCTTACCTTTGACCAAAGCTTAAGGAAGAAGCTATCAGATTGCAAGCATACTCCATTTCTACTTTTTCCTGGGTGATGTCAAGCCCTGCATGCCTGCGTGAGTACACATCACATTTCCTATGTGTTTCCTTATGTGACACACTACAGAAAAAATATCGAGTAGAGTATATCCAAACGGTATATATATACATATATATTGCAAATATTGTTTGCTGTTATCAGGGTTTCTGAAAGCTTCGGTTAAACTGAAATTTCACGGAAGATCAGGATCATGAATGGTTAACTACAACAGCACTAGCTGAAATATCCTGTGTGGAGTTACACCAGTACTAGTTAAAAATCTGTCAGTGATTCGGCCAGATCGAAACCAGGCTGCCGAGACCGGGAACACCAAAACACGCTAGCTACCGTCTACAATGGCAGCAAATGCAACAATAATTGCCTTTCGTTCCTTGCCAGAAAATTACCACGGCATGCCTACATACAGCACCCAGGACCAGGCAGCAAATGCAGTATACTCATGAGTTGAGCTGGGCATAGACCCAGCCACACATGAAGGCCATTGCCCGGCCAGAAGCAAGCAATAATATACTACTACCAAGGCAGGGGCAAAGGAAGCATATGCATGTGGTGTGGAGCCAACCAGCAAGCAAGGGGACAATGCTTCTTCCTCCAGTGATTGCTGTTTACTCCACCAGGGACCAAACACCCAGAAAAAAAGCAGGGGTGAAGGTCCCAATGGAAAAGGGCTATGTTGAGTTACTTTTAAGCATTGAGCACAGGTGTTTGTCCCTAAAACCCCAAGGTTTGCAACTTGCCTGCTTACTTTATTGACTTCTCGTGCGTAGTGCTGAACTTATCCAAACCTCAAAGTGGCAAATAAGATGTGGTTGCATAGCTAGTTGTTTATTTCAGCTGCCTTGCCAAAGGCCAAAAGCTGGAATGCATAGCCTTTTCAACTTCAGAAGAAGAATATAGCCAGGAGATATCAGATAATAAAATAATTAAGAAGCGTCTTCTGAACTAGACGAGCTAAAATTATAGAGTTTCATCAGCACTGCAAAACTGAGTTTTGTTGTAGCTAAATTCATGAACTGCAAAAATTTGCTCAGGCCACTTATCTGCCAAGTTTCTTCAGACATATCCTGTTGACTGGTAATATAACTGTCAAACTTTACAGCGGTTCTGGTCATCAAAGGAAGCAAAAGGCTGCAATGTAAATAATTGTGGGAATATATTTTGTCGTCAAGAAAGGCTGCATAAAAAGGAGGCAATAAACAGCAGGTCAAACAGTTGCTGACACATCAATGTTAAGGTTTTTTGCAGCAAGAGTAAAGTATTAGGCCCTGTTCGGAACTACCCCGCTCCGCGGAGTTGGGGAGCTGTGTTTTGGCAGCTCCGGCAAATTAGGCTGAAGTGTGGTCGGCTCCGGAAGCGGAGTTAAAGGAGTGGAGAGAAACCGAACGCAGCCTTAATTGATTGCAAATTTGGACTTTGGACCAACCTGCAAATATTCAGTCACCAGAGAAGGTAAAAGAAATAGTAAGGGTAACAGGGGAGCAATGAATCCAACAAATGTTAAAGCGCCGTGCAAGGAGCATGATCAGAACCACCGGCCAACCTCATTTTATTTATTTCCTTTTAGATCATAATAATATGTAAACAGAAACATCATAGAGAAAAGTGAGATGTGATGTCGTACCTAACTGTGACTGATAAGGAAGTCAAACAAAAAGTTGCTGAAAGCCAAAAATGAGGCTGAGATAGGTACTAGTTTCTGATACAATGAGGAACTTCTTTTCTTTATGCAATGACATTGCTTGCAAGAATTTTTCTATAGCAAATCATTAGCAACTATTATTTAATACGCTAAAAAAATGTTAGCCAGCTTGATTATCTTATAACTGAATTCACAGTACCAATATAGCAATCAAGACATATGAGTAGATCCTTAACCACACATATATGCATTACCTGAAAATCTGAGATCGAAATGAAGGTGATCATGACTTCTGCTTATGCCTTCATAGTGGGCGCCACACATCTGAAGCTTGCACCAATGGAGTTAAAGTATCAGGTTCATATCCTTGTCAAGTCATCTTAGGGTAGCTGCCTAACCCTTTCTCCATTAGGTGCTCTTCCTGCAACAGAGGTCATTGAATTTGAACTATGGCAGCACAACAAGTCAAGCCCCACATCCCAGAGGATCCATCGACCCCCTTGTATTGGAACAATCTGGGCAAGCAACAACTGAAAGGACAAGCTCAACAGATAACATTCATCCACCTCATGTCGATACTCGAATACAAACAAAACAAACAACCCCCAACAATGCATGTATCCAATGAAAAAGGAAGCTACATCAAAATTGCTCAGAAACAGCCAGTTGGAGCAGGTAGCAGAGCTTTTCTTCATCATCAAGCTTATTACATTCCCGTAAATGGATACCCCAGGTATAGTCTGGGCTAAAACGCACGCTGACCAGCGCTTTCAACAAACACGCATCGCACGGCATGGATGAAAATTCAGTACTTGTTTCGCCACGCGTGCCAGTTTAGCTTTAGCTGGTACCACAGAGGAGATACGCCATGGACTCCACTGGACAAGCGTGAGTCGAAGACGTTGAATTCGCGGCGCCGCAGGGAGTCCAGAAGGACCTGGGCCGGCACGGCTGGGAGGAGCACGGGGACCGCCTCCGCTGGCACAGACGCGGCCAGCTCCCGGGCCTTCTGCAGGTGAGCCTCAGCAACAGACGCAACCTTGAAAACTGCATCCGGGAGCGCGTCGCCCATCCTGACCTCCGTCCGGCCACCCTCCCGCGCAAGCAGCCCGCACTCCTCGGCCACACTCGCCGGGATGTAAGGTATCTTCCCCTGCTTGCTCACATGGTGAGGCAGCGCCTTGAGCAGCAGCAGCAGCCCACTCGCCTTGCCGATGTGTGACGCGGCATGATCAGCAACAGTGGACTGTATCCCACCGGCCTGCAGCGTCATGTACAGGATGGTCGACTGGGTGTCCTCCGCGTACCTCTCCAGCTCCGGGACGTTCTCAGGGATGGCGTCCTCATCCCGGTTCCCGTCGTTGATCCTGGCCTCCAGCGACCGCTTGAGCCAGTGCTTGCTGACCTTCTGCTCGGAGAGCACCGAGGAGAGCGCGAGCGCGACGGGGTGCTCGACCTTCTTGCCGGCGCAGACCTTGTCGACCACGTCCTTCCACCAGAGGAGGCGCATGAGGCCCTTGCGGGGGTCGGACACGACGTCCATGGCCTTGGCCGTCTCGACGTTGAAGGCCCGGAAGGTGAACGCGGCCTTGCGCATGGCGGGGGGCAGGTGGAGCAGGCAGAGGTAGTTGTGGTAGTCGTAGCTGCGCACCTGCTGGACGCAGTAGGAGAGGGCTGTCCGCAGGCTGCCGCTCGCTGCGGTGCCCCCGCTCATGAGGTCTGGTCCAGGTGTGTGTAAGTTCCTGTAACGAAGAGGAAATGCAGTGTTATTAAGGCAGATGTATGGATGACAGGATTGGTAGATGGAACAGCCGGACGGGTACTGGCAAGCAAAGCATTAAGCATACAACCTGATTGTTTTTCACCTAACAGTCTAAGTAAAGATGTGACTCATCTATAACAGGGTAATATCAATATGTAGTGCTAGCCTGAATGAAAATTGCGCAGTGGAGCTTGCGAAAATGGGTGGCTATATTTGTGTTTGAGATCCTGATGAAACTGGGTTCAGTTAGCCCACATCGCAAGCAAATTAGAGAGTCGGTTCTAGAATTTGCAGTGCTCTCCACGGTGATGGGGATGCGATTTAGCAGCAAGCAAAGTGTCTACTCAGTAACAGAAATGGACTAATTTTGTTGGACTCGTTTATAGCACACTAGCAATCGGTTGCCGTAAGCCGATACACGTAGCACTAGCAGGGGAGCTAGCTACAGATCCGCTCCGGGCCTTGGCCGAGGGATACGGGCCCTGCGCTCTAGTTCTTCTAGGTGCCGGCGACCGCATACGGCGGTGAAGAGCGCGCGGCCAGCGGCGGGCACCGCGCCGGAGACGATAGCCGCGCCCGCGGGAGGGTTCAGAGTGCTCCGCGGTTGGCTGAGGTGGGGAGAAAGGGGGAAAGGGGAGCATACCGTGGCGGTGGGGCGGAGACCACCGGAGCAGAGCAGATCACGGTCGCCGGAGACGGGAGAGAGGAGCAGGACCGATGTGGATGATGGACTGGATCGTCGCTGTGACATCTCCTGTGGCCCTTTCGAGCGGGTCCGATGGGCCGGTGATGGGCTACGCCCACGGGCCTCCGGTCCGAGGCCCAGGAGGCGGAACCCCACGTGGCGGGCCGCGCCACCGCGGGGGCGTTATCCTTGGCGCGCCACCCGTTCCGTTCGGTTCTGTTCGCGCGCGACCCACCAGACGGACGATGCTTCTGCTGCGCGCCAGCCCGGCGCCGGCGGCCGTCCCGATCTCCTCCTCCTTCTCCGTGGCGCCCGCGCCAGCGGCCTACGCTACCACCAGGTCGTCCTTATCCACCACCACGGCCCGCTGCTCCGTCGGCAACCTCTCGCCGCTCCAGTTCGAGCCGCTCCGCGCCGACGCCGACGCCGGCCCCGATCCCGCCTTATTCCAAGCCGGCGCGGCCACCGCCGACGGCGAGGAGCAAGACCAGCCTCAGCAGCAGCAGGAACACGGCGGAGATGAGGATCAGGCGGACGAGGAGGAGGGGAAGAAGGGCGGCATCAACGTGCCGCGCCAGCGCTACATCGCGGTGCCCAAGGCGGCCCTCCTCGACGCCGCCCTCTCCCTCTTCCCCTCCCAGCCCGCCGCCGCCGACGACTTCAGGCGATTCGCGAGGCCAGTACTCACTCCCGCGCTCCTCCTCTACTACCACATGATGGGATCGGCATGTAAAGAATGGGGAAATTCACATGCCCTTTGCTCATGCGCTGCAGGTGCTTGGACGCGGTCCTGCACGCGGAGCACAAGGAGACGCTCGAGCAGATGCGCGCCTACTACATGCTCCCGGACGACGAGGACGAGGAGAATGGGCCTGGCAAAGCCTCCGGCGGCAGGGCGTCGTCATCGGTGAACGGCAGGGGCTCCGGGCTCTTCGGCATGTCCCAGGACGGCGATGACGACGACGACGGCAGGATGTCGTTTCTCTCCCGAAGCCTGGACTGGAAGACTCTGCTCGGCTTAGCACCGGACCCAGCTCCCATATCTCCCACCAGGTACTAAAACCCACTCTAATTTTCTGTGGTTATACTTGCCCAGCCAATTGAAATTGGGACTGCTGCTGCTACTGCTGGCTAGCTAAGCATGCTTCATTGATTTGTGTGATGCAAAAAGGGTTGCCTTTGCGACTCATTTCCAGCGCGCCTTCATGAACCTCCTGCGCAACGCTCAGTTTGAAGAGCTCTCCGCGCAGGATCTGCTCCTCACCTACTCCCTCAATAGTGATTACCTCCTGACGCTGCCGGTTTATGTCGATTGGAAGAAGGCAGCCGAGTCTAATGCCATCATATTCCGGTGAGTTTTAATTTGGTGCGGTGACTTCACAGACTGTTGCGTATATGCAAAAGGGAAATGGAGCTCCCATGGTGTGACTAATTCTTTGACTTTGGCAGGCGTGGGTATTCGACCGAGAGCCAAAAAGGCCTGCTGTTGGTGGAGAAGCTTGATTACCTACAGTCCAAACTGTTGCAGAAAATTTTCTTCAGCCTTTCCAAACCCTTGGGGAAACTGGGGAAATGGACCAATGAGGTCAGTCAATCCTCCCCTCATGACAGTCCATTTGATCACATTGACTATGTCACACTCTGACTGAACTCACTTATACATGTACTCCTTTAGATTGTTGTAGCGAACTTTCCTGCACGGCTAGAACATGCTGAATACACCAACAGACCTGTTACTATTCATGTTATTATTCTCTTGTCTAAACTTATAATGACTGCTAGACCTGTTACTTCTATGATTCAGCATGCCCATACAACTCTTAGCTAATTGTATGTGATTATTTTAGTTCTTGCCAGGCATTGAAAAAATCAACAGGGAGCCCGGGATTTCAGATCTGGATTGACAAATTGAAGCTCTGGCTGAAAGAGCAAACTTATGCAGAGAATTCACTCTTGTTGATAGAAAACTATTCTAGGGGCAAGCTTACGCCAGATCAATTACCAGATGCAGATCTTCCTATTTGGATTGCTGCACAAAGGGCAGTCTCTCGTTATGAAGGATTCCTGTCACCTGTTGGTCCTCGCGGCAGACTCCTAAGAAGAGTGCTTACATGGACAGGATTAATTCCATCTCTGCCAGAGGCAACGCTGAAATCTGATACTGAAGCAAAACAATCTGAAGGCTATGTGAGGTTAGATTCCGAGTAGATGCTGGTTTTTGTATGCTATTTTAGGGACACATCTTTGCTTCTGCTTTATATGAACTTAGGCAAATCTAGCATTAGTACTAGGGGAGACCAGGGTTTGACTGTAAGTATATAACCTCATAACCACTTGCTAATTATAAATTCTTATTTTCCTTTGTGTACATCCTTCTATGCCACAAGAACCCCAGAAGTATTGCTGTCACCCGTATTTATCGGTTTCTTTCTTTTCCTATGTATATTATCGTTGAAATGCGATATAATCAACATTAAAATTTATACTACAGGGTTTTCCTTATTTGGGGTGCATCTTTGGTACTTGACCGCTATATGTTTATGAATTTATGAGATATATTCTGCTTTTGCTTCAGGCCAAATTTTCTGCCTAGAATTACCCTTGCAAACATATGGGAGCCAGCAAGCAGAGAAGCTTGTGACAACAATATTTGGGAGATAATAAAAGCTTCTTTTGGCATTTTATTTGCCAAGTCTACTCTCCAGGTACTTAGTATTTGATATCTGAACACCCTTTCTTACCAGTAGGTTATGGATATGACTATTTATATTATGATTGTGAAGTATTCACCGTGTTGTGTGAAAAAGAGAGGGTAGAGTGGTTCAAAGCTTCGAGCACTATTATATCATTGAATCCTGCTTCACGTGCAAATAGAATTGGCTTGCACTCTGTAGTCTCATATGTGCCATGAAGCACCTTGTGTAATGAAGCATAAGCATAAGAAACAGTTTAAATGTAAACAAATCGTGGACACAACATTTGCCCCAAATGTCCCAGACATTTTTTTCATTAGCTGCAAACTGACAATATTCTGATGATTATCTGTTATTCTCTTTTTACTTATTGTGGGTTTGGGATGCTCATAAGCTACATAAATGTCATTTATCAAAATAGTCTGCAACGAAGAGACATAATTCCATTTAGTTATTTGCCAGGAACCAGCATTCGAAGAACTGATCATACTTTATTCCGATGATTCTGCTCAAAGTAATGAGAAGGAGAGTTCTGAGATGCAGATGCTGCCGCCGCAGTTGAAAATTTACGAGAAAATACCCATCCCAGATCTGCCAGTAAGCGCATCAGTCTCATGGGCACATTTGGTTTACCTACATGTAGAGTATAATGCTCATAATCTCTATCTATTATGGTTATTAAGATGGAAAAATTGGACAAACTCGTCAATGCAGATTTCAGTACTGACAATCTGACGTTGCATCCAAAAGCCTATGCACTAAAGAATATATTTAGCATCAGTACTTTCTATTTCGAGAAAACACAAGAGAAATGTTTATCTTCTGTGTTAAGAGAATAGTGCCAAATATCATAGTAACTACCCTTGTCTGCAGGTGGTTTTCCCTCACAAAAAGTTGTCATTCCGCATCCTTGATACAGTAATTCCCTCTTGATTCTTTTTTTCTCCTTTTCATTTTGATTCCTGCACTTTAGATTGTTGAGATAACATTTTCCTTAATACAGGTAAGGCTTGATATAGCCACCGTTATAGGATTGTTGGCATATGTTGTCAACTACAAATTTGAGAGTTTAGCCTCATCTCCGTAAGTATGTAGTTTGCATCAGTAATATTAGAGAATTCTTTCTTATTTTCTCAAAACAAGTAACGTTGTTTGCATTCTTCCATGGTATGTAATGCAGGTCAGCTTTCCTTCTTGATCTAGCTGCTTTTACTGCACTCGCAATACTCGTGTTCCGTGTGACTCTGGGATACAAACAGACCAGAGATAGATACCAGGTAGAAAATTTATATTAATCTATATTTGCATAATAGTGAAAGTGTTTATATGGTTCGATTTGCAAAGGGGGACAGACATAGCTAGTATGCTAGTAGTCCCTCCGTAAACTAATATAAGAGCGTTTAGATCATTACTTTAGTGATCTAAATGCTCTTATATTAGTTTACAGAGGGACTACTTGTTAAGCTTCATGCACTAGCCAACGCAACCAATAGTCCGAACTGATGGAAAGGGTTAGGAAATCCACATATACACTTCAACAGTACTGACTCATGAGTACATGCATAAAAACAATGATACAATTTTAAATGGCAAAGCTTGTTAAGTTAATGTCTTTAGGAAACCAAGGTTTTTATGTGCTTCTCAGTGCGACAGAAGATATAGTTTGTTTGACATCAATACCTCTTCTCAGCTTTTGGTCAATAAGACGCTCTACGAAAAGACATTAGCAAGTGGCTTTGGTTCAGTTTACTTTCTTCTTGATGCTTCCGAGCAACAACAGGTAACATTTAATGTACAGCCCAAAGCATAACTTTTATGCATTTTGACTCTCTATTTGAGCAAGAAAATCCCCTCATCTGCTCTTTTTGTACAGTATAAAGAAGCACTCCTGGCATATGCTATGTTACTTGGCAGAAATAAGGTATGCCTTGCTGCTTTTACTACTTGAGACTTGTCACATTTAATTTGCAGAATCATTGGCCTGATTCCATCCGTGCAGGTGTCTTCTCGGGCAAGCATCAGAGATATGTGTGAGCAGTTTATGTATGAGAAATTTAATGCGAAGGTGGGGAGTCTGACACCTTCTATCCATGTATTCTGCGGTTGTCATGAAATCATTAAGCGTGGTTCTGATATCCTTGTAGATTGAAATGCCTATTGACAAAGCTATGGAGACACTGCTGCGGTTGGGTCTGGTGGTCGAGCTGTCAACTAACGGCAGCTCCTGCTCTGTAATAGCTCTTCCCTGTCCAGACGCTTACGAGATCCTCAAAAGCCGCTGGGATAGTCTGCTGGAGCATAAGACATAGCAAGGTTAGTAAAGGATTGTGTGATGGAGGATGCTCTTTGAACCGGAAGGGCTTGCCTAAGATTCATGCTGTATGTTCTGCAGGGTGATGAAACCTCGCTACAAATCGAGTTTCGTTTGTACAGCGGAAGGCAAAATCACAGTGTAGTCAAGTATGTGGCCTCTGATTTTGCTTGATCTCTCCAAGGTGTACACCGGAGAAGTTGAAGGAAAAATATTCTACCGAATTTCACAAAAAAAAGGCACTTCTGAATTTCCAACTTCGAGCCAAGGAGAATAGCAGTTGTTGATAGACAATATGATCTCTCTCTCTCTCTCTGTGCAGACAAGTGGGAATTTCTAGGATATGAATTTGTGCATAAGCTCAGTCCAAGATTTGTATATATTTTCGAGGTATATATATTTATTCGGAAAATGTTCAGCGTGCCATACAGGCCACAAAGGGGAATTGACCGAGAATTACGCATGGTTTTTGCCGGCTGATAGATGATCTGGTTCCTTTTTTATCCGTTGAGAAAAGAAGGTTAAGCTCCTGGTGTGGTGATGCTAATTGGCAGTCAACTGCCAGTTAGTCCCTCAGTGGGCCAATTCCGACTAGGTGTTATTTCCTTTTAGGGAAAGTCATCCCTTGGTCAAACTTTCCATTAACTCCTGGAAAATCCAGCTCCAAATTTTCGAATTTCTAGAACTTGGGAGATTTTAAAACTTGCAGAAACTCAGACTTGAGGAATTTGGAACTTTCAGAAAATTTCAAACATCCATAATTTCAGAAACTGCCCACCTGTTGTGGTTGCCTCTTCCTCTGTAAGTATCATTCAGATGTGACTATCCTACTCTTGTGAATTTTCCAGGAAAAAAGGAGACTCTTCTGAACTTGTTTTTTCAAGGGAAAACAGTAACTATCCTACCGCTTGTAAATACAGTATAATTTTTCAAATGTCTGTATATGAAGGTAAAATAACAAAAGATAAAAATAGAGAGTGGCATTCAAACGTAGCCTTCAAGGCTTCAGCCATGCTTGCAATTCATGGTATGATTTAGTTGTTGCACCGTTTATAACTAACCATGGCAAGCCCTGCTTTTCAAATTCCCCTGCATCTATCTGTAGAGGGAGGTTCGGCTGGGTTTCTGGTGCCCCAAATGGCCCACCCAACTGATAAGAATAGACAGCCACCTAACTGAAGAAAGAAACAAGATAAATTCAGATCTGAAAGAGGTGCCATGATATTCTCAAAAAAAGGAAAAAGAAAAAAAAGAAAGAGGTGTCATGATTTAGATGTGCAATAAAAGAACTAGTGTATGTTTGAACATGTCTTGGGATGCCAACACGGTTTGGACGGTGGCCCTTGGACAACCGATGGGGCGAGCTGCTCACCAAGAAAAATCATTTAGTTTTTTTTAGAAGAAAAATCATTTAGTTGTGGCCACCCCTTTTCAAAAGCCCAAATTATTTTTTATAGGGATCACGGCCCAGCATTGAAGGGAGAGGGGAGAGGCCCAGTTCTGGAGCACGTGAGGAGCCCCGTTCCCCAATCCCCTCTGGTCGCGTCCAGGTCTTCTTCCTCCTCTCAATTGCTCCTCCCCTAGTGTCCCCTGAATGACCAGATCTTCTTCATCCTTGGCTCCTCCCCATCTCCATGACTCCATGAGCAAGTCTGCAGGTGCGTGAGGTGAGTCCCCTCCCAAATCTCCATCTCCTTCTATTTTCTCATAGATAGATTCTTTCTCAAATCCAACAGCAGCAAGTGGATCTGCAGCCTGTAGCAGCATATTCTCCATACTTACTTGCATTTTCTTACTGTCGCTTGCTATTTTTTCATAAATCTGAATCAGTTGCTTGCGCACAAACAAATCGAGCAACCCAGCTGCTGAGACCGACCATGGACCTCGCAACGGGGGCCATGGGCAGCCTCCTCCTCAAGCTTGGCCAACTCCTCACGGAGGAGTACAAGCTGCAGACGGGCGTCAAGGAAGATGTTGGGTATCTAGAGAGAGAGAGCTGGAGAGCATGCATGCTGCCCTCCGCAAGGTTGGGGGCGTGCCGCGAGACCAGCTCGACGAGCAGGTCAAGCTCTGGGCCAACCAAGTCAGGGACTTGTCATTCAGAATGGAGGACGTCGTCGACAAGTTCCTGGTGCGCGTCGAGGGAGCTGAGCCTGCCATCAAGCCACGCAAACTCAAGAAGCTCATGAAGAAGATGGGAGACTTGTTCAGCAAGAGCAAGACTCGCCATGAGATCTCCGATGAGATCAAAGACATCAAGCACCGCGTCAAGGAGGCGGCTGACCGACGTGATAGGTACAGGGTCGACGACGTGGTTGCTAGTCCAGTTGGCGCAACCACTGTTGACCCTCGCCTATTGGCTTTGTACAAGGACCAGAAAGAGCTCGTTGGTATTGATGATTCGTTGAATGAGCTAACCAAGATGATGAGTGATGGGGATGGTGATGCGTCCAAGCAACTCAAGATACTCTCTATTTTCGGATTCGGAGGCCTTGGCAAGACAACTCTTGCCAAAGCACTGTATGATAAGCATAAAGCGCAATTTGATTGCAGTGCTTTTGTTCCGGTTGGACGGAACCCTAGCGTGAAGAAAGTTCTCAATGACATACTCCTTGAAATTGACGGCCAAAAGTACTCGGAGTTGGATGAAAGGCAGCTAATCAACAAACTCCGAGGATTACTCGAGAACAAAAGGTATGCACCCTATTATGTAGTTTCATATACTTCAACTAGTGATTAGGGGGTTGCATGGAAGGCAACCAATTATTGAGTTCTGAGAACAAGAGGTACGCCCCCTGTTATGTAATTTCATATACATCAGATAGTAAATGGGAGAGAATAGCGTCAATCCTGAGAAGAAATGAGTAGAACAATTGGTTTGAGACATATTATAAGATAAGGGTTTCGATGTCCTATCATCACTATTGTGTATTTTGCAAAAAATGTGTGCTTGTATGCGCATAATAATGTATTGTATCAAGGTTTCCCTACTCCATTATGGTTTATAATTTGGGTTGGGACTTCCGTCTTCCGTCGAACCTTCATCGTTGTTTCATATATTCTAAAATTTCTTACAATCGATGTCAATTCAAAAATATATCTAATAGTTGAAAGAATCTAGATTGGGAAATGTGTTAATCAAAACTATAATTTTGGACGATGAAATGGAATTAAACTCCGCACTTGCAACATGTCTCTCTCCTGGACCCCTCCATGTCCTGATTCAACAATGCAACTTTAGATTCCTCAACAAGTAGGCTAACATGCATGCATCCTCATTTTAAAGATATTTTGAATACTTAGGGGCCCTATAAAATATTTCCACTAATCTGTTATATCCCTTGCGCTATGGATGGCGATGACAGGTACTTGATTGTCACTGATGACATATGGGATAAAAAAACATGGGAGCTGGTCAAGACCGCTTTGGTGTGTAAGAATTGTGGAAGCAGGATAATCACAACTACTCGTACACTCGAAGTTGCCACAATGGCCAGTGAAGTATACAAGCTACAGCCACTTTCTCTTGATTTATCCAAGGATTTATTTCATAGAAGATTATCTTGTGCTGCAATAGAATGGAATAATCATCTTCCAGCAGTGGTATATGATAAAATTTTACACAAATGTGGTGGTATACCATTGGCTATAATCACAATAGCTAGTTTGCTTGCTGGTAAACCTGTGGAGTTTTGGTCTAAGGTATACACTTCAATTGGTTTTGGGCATGAAGAAAATGAAGACGTGGAGAACACGAGGAAAATACTTTTATTTAGCTATTATGATCTACCTTGTCACCTCAAGACTTGCTTATTGTATCTGAGCATCTATCCTGAAGATCATCTGATTGAAAAAGATAGTTTGATATGGAAGTGGGTCGCCGAAGGTTTTGTCCATGAGGAACCAGGGGTAGGACTATTCGAGATTGGTGAGAGGTACTTCAATGAGCTGGTGAACAAAAGCATGATAATGGCGGTAGAGGGAGATGAACATATTGGCATCATAACTGGGTGTCGTGTCCATGACATGATGGTTGATATGATATGCCTATTGTCAAAGGAGGAAAAGTTTGTTACTCTATTAGATAGTAAGGAGCAATATACATCTTCACATTGCAATGCTCGCAGGCTAGTTGTTCATCGTAGAGCCCAGCCCCTGGCTACCACGTCAACATTACAAGCAAGGTCATTTAATGCCATGTGCAGTGTTGATTTGTTGCCATCACTTTCATGCTTTGAAGTTTTGCGTGTCCTAGCTTTGGAAGGCAATGGCACTTTGAATAAGTGTAGCTATAATCTTGAGCATGTTGGGAAGTTAGTTCACTTGAGGCACCTCAAACTAGGGAGCATTGGTATCAGTGAGCTCCCAAAGGAAATAGGACATCTGAAGTTTTTGCTGGTACTGGACTTGGGTAGAAATAGCATAAGGGAACTTCCAGAGAGTATTGGTCGATTAAGTGAACTGAAGTGCTTGAACATCTGGGAAACAGACATTGAAGTGCCATACTGGATCGGAAATTTGACATCTCTGGAAGAGTTGTGCCTAGGAGGAGTTCATGGGCACTCCAACTTTGTGACAGAGCTGGGCAAGCTGACAGAGTTGAGGAAGCTCCGCATTTTTAAAAGCGTATATGTACATGGTGATAGGAGAATGAATAGTTGGGCGGAGTCTGTAGCCAAACTGAGCAAGATCCAAGTCATAGACATTGGTTTAGTTGTCGGGTGTAGGGATTCCAGTCACAGTCACGAAGAGAACCCCTGGGAACGGATTGTTCTGTCTCCACAAATACGTGTTCTACACATGTCCTTCCTAGAACCTGGGATGATGGCAAGGATCAATCCCTCGCTTCTTCCGAATCTGTCCCATTTAAAACTGCATGTATGCAGTCCAGATATGGAGGTCTTTGGAAGTTTTCGAGAGCTTGTCGCCCTCAAGCTGGAGACGGTGTCAACTCTCCACCATGACACCATTGGCGGCGGTGCAGGTGCGTTCCCCAAGCTAAGGTTCTTCAGGACAGAAGCAACGCTTGACTCGTTTCAAGAGGGGGATATGCCGGTCCTTGAATCACTCCAGTTTGAGGTCGTAGCACAGTCCAGTGATGATGGCATTAGCTTTGACTTTGACTTTGCTAGCCTAGGGAACCTCCCTTTGCTTAAGAGAGTCGTCATCACTTTATATGCCCCTCGTGCGGACGACGGGAAGGCCAAGGAAACGGCGAAGCGTGCAATGGATATGCTTCCCAACCGTGTCGAGCATTCTATCATACCAAGGGCTACAGAGAACTGGCGTCGGAGGTAACCAAGTGTATATTTATTTATTCGTCAGTGCTGATCTCCATGGGCAGCGCTACCCGTGTATCTCACAGATCTCCTTTTCCTTTCTTTCCCAGATTAAAACATCGATTGAGCTAATCTAGCCATGCAACTCCACCTCCACGAAACATGGTACGTACTCCCTATCTAAGTAGAGTATTTATCTGCACCTTGTTTTTTTTTCTTTTTAGGCAAGATTAAATAAAAGGAACTGCCAATCAACTGTAAAAAAGCAACTACAAATCTGCCCACACGATACATATATTTTTCTCATCATTTTAAATCAATGAAAAAATAACATGCTATGACAAAATAGCGTGGCCCTTAAAATACGCTATTAGAGAGACATTGTACATCGATTTATTTAGTTAGATATTGCTCAGGACGCTATAGCGTGCTATTTTTTCACTGTTTTAAATAGTAACCATTGATACTCCACAAACACATTTTCTGAGAGTTACTCCATTTATGCAGGCGGGCAGCAGTGTTAACAAATCACAGCAGAAAAAGAAAAGGGATTGGGAGGCTTCTGTTTGTTTGCTCTATTTATTGTCTTTTAAGCAAAGGGGAAAACACAAAAATATCTACTTATTTTACTATCTTTTCAAGAAATGGAAAAGCTGCACAAACTAAAAAGAAGTGTTTTTTTGCTATCTTCTCTTTTTTAGCAGAATAAAAATAAAAAAAATGCTTGTTTGTTTTACTGCCTTTTGTAGTAAAAGAAAATGAAAATCACAAAAAAACATGTTTATTTCTCTCCCTTTTGTAGTAATGGAAAAATGCAAAAAAATTGTTTTGAGGTCGAGTAGTCTGTTGCTTCGTTGTTCACTCGGAAAAAGAATTCTAAAAGAGGGTCTTGGGTTTTCTTTACCATTTATTTGGTGTGTGTCGTTTAGGTTTCTATCTTGGGTCTTGGTATTGGAGATTGTGCCTTCATGTGTTTGTGTGTGTCCTGTTCTTTGGGTTTTAGTTTTTGGTTTAGGTGGGTTTGATGTGTATATGGGGGTGTGTGGAGTGGGGGTGTAACTCCGCCTATGCTAAGATGATGTTACGCTTCATGTTGCATAGCCGGTCTCAAGCCCGGAAAAAGGAGGAGGGGCCAAACTCTGCTCATTATGAAATTGTGTGACCATCTTATCTTCGTATGATTGATTATACCCGTTACCTGTAGCATTTGCAGAACCAGAGTATGCGGTGGGTTTTTGGCATTTCCCTTTTCTGCCTATTAGAGTTCCATTTCCATTTAGTGTTGTTTTTCCTGAGGGTGCAGCTATATCCTGGCTGCAAATCCATACCCATCTGGTATATGATGTCCAGGAGATCTAATGGGCAAAAGAAGTATCAGGTATGGCATGTTTATGTATGAAAATTTTGATGTAACCATGAGGAGTCCATACCTTATGTCTGTAGTTTGATTCATGATTTCTGATCTGGATTGACAAACTGAAGGTCTGGCTGAAAGAGCAAACTTATGCAGAGAATTCACTGTTGTTGACAGAAAACTACTCTCGGGACAGGCATACACCAGATCAATTACCTGATGCAGATCTTCCTATTTAGATTGCTGCACAAAGGGCGGTCTCACGTTATAAAGGATCTCTGCAGAAGCAACGCTAAAGTCTGGTGTTGAAGCAAAACATTCTGAAGGCTATGTGAGTTTAGATTCCTAGTACATGCTGGTTACCTTCTGCTATTTTAGGGGCACATCTTTGGCTTCTGTTTTATATCAACTTAGGAAAATCTACTTCATTAGTATTATCGGAGACCAGGGTTTGACTATGAACCTCATAACCACTTGCTTATTATAAGTTTCCACAGTTCACATTCTCATTTTCCATTGGTACATGCTTCCATGCGACCAGAACCCCAAAATACTGCCGCCACCCTTTTTTATCGGGTTCTTTCTTTTCCTACATATATTATCGTAGAAAGAAGTGTGATATAATCAACATTAAAATTGATACAATAAGGCTTTCCCTGTTTATTTCTGATGCCTATGTTGTTACTTGATCACTATATATTCATCAATTTATGAAGTATCCTCTGCTTTTGCTTCAGGCCAAAATTTCTGCCTAGAATTACCCTTGCAAACATGTAGGAGCCAGCATGCAGAGAATCTTGTGGCAACAATATTTCGGAGATAATGAAAACTTCTTTTGGGATTTTATTTGCCAAGTCTACTCTCCAGGTATCTAGGATTTGATATCTGAACGCCCTTTCTTAACAGTAGGTTATGAATATAACTATTTATATTATGGTTGTGCAGTATTCGCCATGTTGTGTGAAACATGTAACCATTTGGAGATGGTCCAGTGGAAGTGGAACAGAGGACTGGCCAATGTAGAAAATATTGATGGATTCTAAGCAATGTAAGAAATGTAGACAATGTGCGAAAGGTGAACAATCTATGAAAAAGCGATTCAAAACTCTCCTTTCTATTTTTGAGACATTAAAACCAGATGCGTCTACAATGATGCACATTGTTGTACTAACTTACCATGAGATCACAGACTGGGTAGCACCACCCTGATGCAGAAATTCAAGTGCCTTTTTTGATGTGAAGGGTAGTTAAGACTGAATATTATCACACTTGCCTGCAGAACAGTTGTAGTTGCACAGTATTATGCCACTTACCAAAAGGTTCGGGATCAAACAATAAGCATGTTCCATCTTGTTTCTTACCTTCCCTGGTTCATACACAAATACAAGGTTGTAGTTATCAATTACATTGTCAATGTCCCTGATGAAACGCTTGCTGTGCATCAACTGAAGGTTTCAGAATCTTTCTGCAGCATATATCAGGTGCCATCAGAACCATGCCTTGTAATCCTCCCTTCCAAATAAACATATCTGGATTGGAGAAACAAAATTAGCTTTCACTTTTGCTGAAAGAAAAGGAACATGTGTGATGCAGATGTCAGAGGAAATTACCCAATGAGTGAAGCCGATTCAAAAGAAAACCAAAAGAAGTGTTTGTTTGCTATATTTTTCCTTTTTAGCAAATTTAAAAATGCAAAAAAAATGTTTGTTTATTTTACTGCCTTTTGCAGTAAAGGAAAATGCATATCACAAAAAAGTATCTGTTTGCCGGTTGTGAGTTTTTTGTGTGTACTGGTTAAGAAGGAAGTGTGTGTTTATTTGTGTTTCTCGTTCTTTTGTGTGTGCATGTGTGTGGGTAAGTCCGCCTATGCTAATATCTTTGCATAGCCGGTTCCAAGCCCGGAAGAAAGAAGGAGGGACCAAGCATACACGCATGAAGTGTCAAGCCATTAATGTTGTTACTGTTTATTATCTCGTTTATTTGTGGCTTTTGTTCTGGTTTTCTTCATTTCCTTGTTGTTTGATGAGGTTTTGTCGCGCCGAAGTATTTACGAGCATGGTTTGAGGAAAAGCTTCTCCATGCCTACGTGTATCTAGCAAGGCTCACAAGATGGCCATTGTAGTGTGGACTAAAGAAACAGAACCGGATGCATGCTTAATCATGGATATTTTAATTAAAATATTCCGGCCAACGCCCTAAACCTGATGTTTAAGTGGTTGGGCACGGCTTGTGATTAGATAAGGATGGATGGTTACAAGAGGAGAGGATAACAAGATGAGATGCGTTGGCGCATATCTCTCCCGACGGTGCGTTCGGCCGAACAACCCTGGCGGCGCGCATCATCGGGAGAGCCTCATCGCCCTACCTCCCTTCTATATAAAGTCATCGGTTCCTCACGCACAGAAGCTCTCTTTTACATCTATACTCCACTACTATGTCCAAGAAACTTAGGCCACGCCGGGGAACACTCTGTTTCCTAGCTTTCTCCATCGAGTTGACCGGCCGGCCCTGTCTACGCACTGTCAGCTAATTAAGGTGAGATTCATGGTTATTATACAAAGGTACACAGGGCTTACAGATGCCACCGGAAGTACAGATGAAGAAACCACCGAAAGTTGGTCCTTGCTCTTGGTGTACGGCAAGCACAAAAAGAGGTGTCAAGGCATATATGTACGCATGGCTGGTGCCGCAATGGAGCCGCCTGCACGGATCGGTTCACCGATATAAAATAGCAGGTACAAATCATGGCCAACAGGTTTCTCAAGATGATGAACAGGTTTTGCGCGTGGCGGCGTACCCTTCTGAGGGGAGAAGATGAGATTATGAGCACAACATGCGAGCCTATACGGCCATGACCGGAGAGATGAGGAACATAACATCTCGCGCTTCATTTTTACAGGTTACCCTTATGATGGGAGATAAACAGGTATTGCCCGTGGCGTATTCTTGCGAAGGAAGGGCGGCGATGAGATCATGAGCACCACATGCTGCCTTTTATGGCCATGTTCATTGAGATGAGAAACATACCATCTCGTGCTCTATTTTACAGGTCAAACCTCAAGACCGCCTTGAGATAAAACACACAAAACGTCCATCATCCAAGGGTAAATATTTCTGAAATTATCCAGAGGGGTAAACAACCCACACAGCGGCATGCTCATAAATTTTGAGTCAATTTGGCCCAAAGTAGAAATTCCCACAAATTCACAGGTATCACCAATGGACAATTCGCAAACAAGTCGGCAACGCAGTTTGCAATGACTCAGTGGAGTTGTCCGTAGGGATATTAAATCTTCATTTTGTTATGGCGTGCAGAAAATTACAGGTTATTTGGTGCACGGTAAAACTGCCCAGCATGATTATCTTGTCATTTTTTTTAATAAAATCACCCACGAGTTATTTAAGCACCGAACTTTGCCGAGATGAAGAAGACTCGTGCTAGAGTGCTATGTGGAAAATCTCAACTCAGTTGAGTCGGTGAAGAGTGGGTAACCATTGATACTCGTGGCGCGGGCTGGCCCAAGCGGGGTCGGCTGGAAGCCGCTGCAAGCTAAGCGCTGGGCGGCCCTGACGCTTTTGGAGCTGGCTCGTTCAGTGATTGTACGGGCGTACGGAAGGCTGAAGCTGCGTTACATACACGGAGGCTCAGTCAGAATAGCCCGTGATGGCCAAGACATATGAGATTTGTTTGGACAAAAAGAATACCTGCGTTATATATGGTATTGAGGTGGCAAGGACAACAACACAATAAAGAAAAAAAAGTGCTTTGGAGGTTACGAGAGGCAAAGGTTTGGTGCACCCATGGAGACTACCAGGCTAGTGAAAATTTCTTTTGGAAGTGTTGGTAATTGTACACGAGGTTTTACCATGAAGATGGCAGATTGGTGATGTGCGTACAAGGCTTGTGGAGTCTCGAGCATATTGTGCAGCCGTCGAACGAGTTCGGCTGGGTCGGACTGGGTAGTCTGACGGATCGACGTGAGTCGGTTGGTACATAAGACGGTGGTGGGATCGGCGACGATGACATAGGAGCGTGATGCTGATGGTGACCGACTTCTGGGCGTGGAAACACGTGGCGCAGGCCCCGAGGGCTTGTGTGGCTTCGACAAGACTATGGCGCGGGTTTGATTCAAGGTGTTGTCTACACGGAGCTTGAAGTTGACGGGGCGCGTGGGTGGACTGATCATCTACCATGGAGTCATGTTGAAGGTGGAGCTGGAGTCTGGAAGACTTCACTCGATGCTGGATTGAGGGGCTACGGTGTAAGGATCCAGAGAATCGAAGCCTATTCAGCAAGGGGGAAAAGCGAGTGACATGCAATTCGGACTGGAGCCCAGTGGTCTGATGGAAGCGTGAAACTCGTCATCGGTCGGTCATGATCGGTGGTACTCTGCAGTGGGGGTTGAGTGGTGTGGGTTCGCGACCCTTGAGACTCGACCGGGACAGCGGAGGCTCGGCACGGTAATAGCGGCGAGGCGTGCGGTATGCACGGGACATGGAGACGGGCCAGGGCTCTAGTGGTCATACATGTGGTGAGACAACTGTGAATTTTGACTCGGGATGACTACAAGCAATGGTGAAATTCCTTTAAGTTTCAGACAGACGGTCACGAAAGGAGCGGTGATGTTGAGTTCAGGTAACTCTTATGTGTGACATCCAATATGTGAGTTGTTCACTTTCACGCAGGTCAGTGATCAGTGTGTGATGGCGTTGGACTGATACTCTGGAAGTTGGAGCACAAACTAGAGTAACAAGGAACTTAATTTTGCTCGAGTGTTGACTGTGGTCAAGAAAAAAAGGGACTACAAGTTGCAGGTGGAGTCACATGGAGTCTTTGGAGTAGCGGCGGTACTCATGGGATAAGCTCAAGTCCAATGTACATGGAAGTTTGACGCATTGACGAATTCAAGGTGGTGGAGAATATTCGCCAAGGTGGAGTTTGTTAGAGTTGTGTCGAATATAGTGTACGAGTTAGGTTACAGTTGGACTTGTAGTTGTATTGTGTTTAGGTAGGATATGGAGTCGTGTCCTAGTAGGACACTTGTATCCTAGGCCTCTCATATATAGCGGGGCTAGACACACGATGTAACCTATGCCAACATAATAGCACAGGCGCGCAAGGGGGAGCCGGCGGCGTGTGCCGGCGCCCGGGTGGTCGGTGTGCGGTATTGTGACGGTGTCATGGGGAGGAGCGCCCGTAGTCAGGCCCCGGGGATGTAGCCATATCGGTGAACCTCGTTAACAAATCTCGGTGTCGTGCTCGTGTGATTGCTTGGTCCTCGGATGATCAACGGTATGCCTCGGATTTATTCTAGCAAAAGAGATATTGTACAAAAAGATATTGAGTGGTGAAGGTTGGCAGAAGTAATGTTATAAGTCGTTAACCTGTTTATACATTTGAAAAAAAATCTCACCAACATTTGGCTGAAAAAAAGTAATAACATTCCAATAAACAATTTAAGGCGGAAAATACGAGGGCAGCCTCTAGAACACGTTCTCATATATCATCTACAAACATGCTTGCTGTATTCCAAAGAGTTGCAATTATACAGAAAGCAAAAATATGTAAGAGTAGGGATATATTTTCAATTGTCAACCTAAATACAATTTCATAATATTAAAAAAGGTCGTTCAACTCTCAGGCGCTCAATCAGCGCTCCTTGTGAGCACACTTGGTCCATACATATAGTAAAAGAACAATATTCGCTGCAATGCATGCCTGAATTGAAAAAAATATATATACTTCATGATTACGAAGCACAATAATAAAACTTGTTGACAAACATCCGATTGATGAGATAATAATAATTAGGTGATCAGTCCAAAAACATAAATTGGCCTTTTTCAATCACAAATGTGATACCTCATTAGGTGCCTGAACTCCAAGAGGAACACCAAATAATAATCATAATTTAGGACAACATTAGAGCAACCAAAAGTCCAATCATTAAGAGATCATGGCCGTGAAACACATAGCTCAGTCTGCATAGTCAACACGAAGCTCGGTTTGGTCAGGAAGTCAAGCGCCAGACCTCGCCGTGTCCCCCAGATGCTTTGCATCAACACCCCAGTGCCGCAGGGCATCTTCACGATGAGCCCCACAACCTCCTCCTACCTCCCGTCATCACCCTGCTAGCTCCGGCAGTAGCCGCCACGCACCAAGCCATCGAAACCCGAGCTCCCCTGCCACCCCTGCATCGACTACAAGCTCCTGGTGAGCTCTGCCTTCCCTTTCTCCAGCTCTCCTGAGTCTCCTGGCAAGCACCCGAGGCTGGAACGACGATGGCGAGGGCACCGATGAGTTCATGACGAGTGCGTTGGTATTGACCAAATGAGGAAGAGGAGTGGGAGTGAGAATGACGGGTGGGCCCTACACCAGCCTAATATTTGAATCAAACGTTGTGAGTTGTTTCATGCCACGTCATCATATATAGAGGGACCCAGCTGTCAGTTTTTCCGTCAAACAACTCTAATCAACTGATCAGCGCTTTCTGCAAACTGTCATCACAAAGATGGTGGGTTTTTGAAAAAAAATCTGAATGGTAGTGGTTTTCGGAATTAGGGTCCCCAATTGTGGTGTTTTTTTTTTGCAATTTACACCCATGTAAGCCCTCCCTTTTTTCTTTCAAAAATTGGTTCAAAGCTGGGGAGGGGGGCATTGGCCCCCTCATATTAACACATTTCTCTGCC
This sequence comes from Triticum monococcum, assembly GCA_034509565.1. NCBI lineage: Eukaryota > Viridiplantae > Streptophyta > Magnoliopsida > Poales > Poaceae > Triticum > Triticum monococcum. Next base: position 4,539,063 of record CM067847.1, on the reverse strand, counting down.
TTTGCATCGCCTTCACCATGGCCACTGCGGCATCCTCCTCGGTGACCTGCATGAGGCCGGCACGACCCGCCGCGTTGCCGCCGAGCATGGCCTTCACCATGGCCACTGCGGCATCCTCCTAAGTGCCCTGCACGAGGCCTGAGCGTGTGCGCCAGAGTGATGTCGTCCAAGTCGGTGCCGACACCGCGATCCTACCGCCGAGCCCAAGCTCAGGGTCAGGCTCCTTGTCGGATGAAGCGGCGAGGATGCGTAGGTGCGAACTGTTGATCGTAGTCGGCGCTCCGAGGCCCGCCGAGCCCTTAATATGGAGGGCAGCAAACCAACACGACCCACCAAAAAACATTTGCAACATCTCCTTCCTGCTCTACTACCACTAGCATTACCATTTGTCTGCTACTGGACGGTCAGCTACAACATTTGTCTGCTACTGGCAACAACATGATTGGACCCTTACCATCAAGCTTGCTAAGTTGTAAGAGCCTAGTAAGGGTTCAACTTGAATGAAATAACCTTGAAGGAGATATCACCGGGATGGGAGCTTATCCAAATCTTCTCTATAGTGATGTCAGTTCAAATAAATTGTTCAACAGATAATCTCATCTTTGGGGTGAGTCTACAAACTTACTGTGCTACGTGCATCAAACAGCAATATAACTGGAGTAATATCATCAAGTATAGGGAAATTAACTCATCTGGGGATACTTGATGTTTCATCAAACAAGCTTGAAGGACAGATTCCGAGAGAAATCAGCAACGCAAAGATGTTGTTTAACCTGAGCCTTTTCTAGTAACTTGCTTCAGGGAAATATGCCACAAGAAATTGGATCACTGAACAATTTGGAGTATCTAGATTTGTCATCAAACAACCTAACTGGGCAAACACAAAAATCAATTGAGCACTGCCTAAAGATTCACTTTCTAAACTTGAGCCACAATCACCTAAATGGTACAATTCCTATCGAACTTGGGGTGTTAGTAAACCTACAAGATAGGTTGGATCTAAGTGACAATTCAATTGTTGGCTCTATTCCAAGTTTGTTAGGCGGTCTTGGTATGCTTGAAGCCTTGAATCTTTCTCGCAATGCACTGAACGACAACATTCCGCCATCATTTCGAAGCATGACCAGTCTCCTATCCATGGATGTGTCATACAACAAACTAGAAGGGTCAGTGCCACATACTAAGTTTTTCGAAGAAGCTCCAATCAAATGGTTCAGGAATAATAAGAAATTGTGTGGTGTTGTGAAAGTTTTGCCCCCTTGTGACCTTCCTTGAAGTAGTAAACAAGGGAAAACATCTGATGCTAGTTTACTAGTTATTATACCAGTTGTTATATCTTTTGTGTTTGTCATTACACTAGTAACATGGCATTGCAAAAGGAAGAAAAATAAGATAGAAACATCAAATGAAGTACAACAGACCATGATGTACGCCATCTGGAACTTTGATGTGGAAGATGTGTACAAGAAAATTGTTGATGCCACAATCAATTTCAGCAATGATTTTTGCATCGGATCTGGAGGGAATGGATCTGTCTATAGGGCTTAGTTCCCAACAGGTGAATTATTATAGCGGTGCAGAAGATCCATGTGGCAGAAGACGATGAGCAATTTAACCGTGAAATGCACTCATTGGTGCACATTCGGCATCGCAACATTGCAAAGTTATTTGGTTACTGCTCTGCAACTCAGGGAAGATTCCTTGTATATGAATACATGAACAGAGGGAGCTTAGCAACATCTTTAAATTGTCTAGAAACTGCAGTTGAAATGGATTGGACGAGGAGGTTAAATATTGTTAGGGATGTTGCTCATGCTTTGTCATACATGCATCATGGTTGTTAATAAAATATGATTAATGGCAAACCTAATAATATATTTCATCTTATCGATACAATTTGTGTGTATTGGAGGGGGGTATATTAGTATAGTCAAATTAGAAAAGCTTGACCACATACTAAAATAGGTAGTACACGAGCAACCCTCCCGGATTAATGGTGTAGAAAGAATGAGATCATCGATAACCACTTTCATTCTGAATTTGAATTACCTGCTATTACAACAACACAACGAAGTTGTGTGATTAAATGCCATTCGGGTGACAGAGCTGGCAGGACGAACAAGGAATTTTACAAAACGGTGCTCAGCGAGCTGGGCTCTCCTTCCACCAATATGAATGCCTAGCCTCAAACTTGCCTTAGTTTTTTTGGAATTGCTCTTTTTATCTGTTGGATCATTCTTTTGTTTGTAAGAAATTTCTGCATTTTAGTGTAACCTAAATCTGCTCATTCCAGTATTTGTTGTAATCAGTAGTGGAATGTTGCCCTTTCCTCTCTCTCTCTCTCTCTCTCTCTCTCTCTCTCTCATTACTTCAGGTCATTAGATTCACGCATTACAGTTAACTGTTTTTAGTGGTGTCATGGTTATATTGGGAAAAGGTGAAACTTTGCTTTCCTTTGGAAGTTTAGTTACAGCAGGAGCGTGCATTCTATATATTGAAAAGTTTAAATACCCACCACTACAATATCTTCATAAGAATCTTTTTTCTACAGTTAGCACAAAGAAGATGCTTCTGGCCTACTACATGAACTCGTTCTTGCCGACTTTATCCTCTGTTTATTTGCTCCGCGAGGTAAGATCTTGCTTGCTCATCTCTTGTTTGATAAAATATCTGTGAGCTGAACCATTCTGTGTTTCATGTTTCCTTGCCGTGTAGGTTCTTTGTTGGTTCGTGGGACTTCTGTGTCGTTAACCAGCAAGGTTGGATCTGTTCTGATTCGCTTGGTTGATTAGTGTTTGATGAACAGCCTATGAATCTATGTGTTTGTGCGGCCAGCTTCCCTATCTATTTGTTTTTTTTTTTTTGTTCATCTACCATGCTTGTCGTACTATGTATGGGGTTTTTGCTTCAGATCTCGTCAGGAAAACAACTTTCCTTCTATCTTTACGGTTGTACAGCTGGTTTAGTCCTATGCATACACGGTCCTCTTCCTGGTTGATTAGGTGCTTGTAGGCCATTGGTTCATGCCCGTGCTTGTATAGTATGGCCTGTTTTCTTACTTTTTGCTAATTCCCAGTAAACTACAAGACTTGCTCAAGTTAGTGCATTAAAAGAAACATATGCAGCAAGTGATAGTTGCTGCTTGCTAATAAAGGAATGATGCCTCCATCAATAGAAAATAAATATGTAGGTTACAAAATACAGTCAGACATATACACCACTTGCTTATTGTTTTTAAACATGCTTGCTTTTTCTTTTATCTTTCATAAACCTCTGATTCCTTTCAGGTTTCCGATTTCCTTTTGTTCTACAGGCGTTGTTATCATTACTTCCTTTCCCCTCGCTGGCTCGTCATCTGCTTGCTATCAAGGTTTGTGCTTCCTGTTTGACCTTTGTCTTCTCATACTGCTGTAGTACTACCAAGGCACGGTTGATCTTCTATGGTCTTCGAGGCATGACTTTAACCACTGATACATACACAACTAGATGGATTGGGCGTTTATGAATGTCATCATTGTATTTATCTTACAAAATGCGTGAATCTAACTAATTACAAGTGAAAACATTTCTTGCCATCGAAACGGAATGGTAGTTTCCCCTTCATAGCGATAATTAATTTACATCTGCATTATAGTAAGCTCGAACCCAATTAAGTGTCATCAGAAATGAGCATGGATTAGTTTATGAATAAGAAAGCTTTCTTACTCCAGTGGGGCTTAGTGTCGCAGCAATATCTCGGTTTTGCTTCTCGGCAAGAACTCTAACTATATGTAATAGTGCTATAACTTTCAGCATCGCATAAAGTACATCAAAAGTTGTCCTCAATCACCACTACTATTCTAATTTTCATTGCAGCTTTGTGAAATAAGTTTTGTCATCTCACTGAATGTTAAAAACAATCAGGGTACCTTAAGTAAAAGCATAGAACTGCCAAAGAAGCATAGTCCTTTCAAAGTAAAACACTCACTGTTTTGATTCAGCAGGATTGATTTTCAGATAATATAGGAGAGTGGATGGTTTTATTCTTCGGTTTTGAATGGCATAACATAAGGAGAGTAGCCTATTGTAAATTTTGCATACTGATCCAGAGTCATCAATCCTTTTGAAGGTGATTCCGTCGTAATCTTGGTTAAGTGTGTTCACTTTGCAGCAATGTCAGCATGGGATCACAATCACTTGATTGAACATATAAATCCAGCTAGAGTACCCGCCATTCCAGTGTCCTTAGTGTCTCAAATTCATCCTGCCCGCTCGATTCGCCTCGCTGGCCCTGGTAAAAGTACTTTTCGTTGACCTGGTAAAGATCCAGTCGCTCATTATTTTGTATGCCGCGTATTGGGGCTAGGAGCAACTGATGAGTGGGCCAGGCTTGCGCGCGGGCCAGCCTCGCAGCGACGCGGTCGGGGCGTGCTTCTGTCGATGAAAAGCAGGGCCGGATCGCTCGTGGGCTGCGGCCAATCGATCGTGGGGTTGTCAGGGCGTTTTTTACCGTGTTCGTTTGCACCCAGCGGCGGCGCCTCCACTTCAACCGCGTCTGGCCCCATCTGTCGGTCTCGTGGGTGCGCGGCGGTTTGGTCGTCCTTGGTCATGTGAGCACCTCCGCTCGGTTCGCCGGGTAAAACAGGGTTTTCGGTCTCTACATGTGGCTACGCGGGATTGCTTGGCCTCGTCTCGCTGCAGGTGGTCCCTTTCTATCCTTGGTCCCACGCGTCGGGCGAGTTGTGTTTCTCTTTAGGTTTCCCTAGAAGTTACAGCGCCCGCGAGAGGCATTTCTGACCGGGTGCGTGGTTTCCTTCTGCTCTTCTCTGCCTCTGTGGCTCGCCTCTCAGCCCACTTCCCCTCGCCTGCGCCTCCTTGTCTTGCTCTCATCCAGTCGCCATTGTCGCTCGTCGTAGTTGGTCATTGATAACCAGCGGCTTGCTCATTGCCTGCTTATCCTGTCGTCGGCTTGTTTCGTCATGGCTCCTCGCGCTGCTGCTGTTGCGTTTGGCTAGGGAGAGTTTCTTGTTTTGTTTTGTCAATTCTTTCTGGCCTCATTGTAGATTGATCTGTACTGACTTGTTCTTGTCTGTTCCCTCTCCTTTCTTCTTGTTTGCAGGGCTGCTGCGTCTGCTTTGTTGTCTGCCTGCGCGTTTGCTTGTTCTTTCTTTGTGAGGTGAGGTTTTGCGTGCTCCCCTGCTTCTCATTTGCTCTATGAAATGCGTGACTGGGTTTTTGCCGGTCTGAGATCGTTCCTTTGTTTTCCTAGACATGGATGAGGGTTTGCCATGTTAGATCTATTGTGCGATGCTTCTAGGAGATGATTTTACATATGTTTCTATGCTTTGGTTGCTGTGGTTCCTACACCTAGGGATTGGCTCTGTTAGTTTAAGTCTGTTTTAGTTGCGTTCTTGCCTTCGTCTCGGTTATGGTTATGCCTAGGTTTGCATGGCCATGGGGTCTGTTGCAGGTGAATTCTATTTGTGTTTGTTCCTCAGCTATCTAGGCTTTAATGCTCTTGTGCATCTGGTTTAATTCTTCTGTCTCTTGGACTGGAGCTTGTTGTTGTTCATTAAATTTTTGTCTGCTCTTGTTAGGCATGTGTGTGCTACGGTTGTCATCCTTCTTTGTCTTTCTTGTTCCTGTTTGTTTGGTCTAGGGTCTACTCTGGCTGTCTTCATTCATATATTTATTTCTGAAGAACAAAGATATTGCGAAAGACTGCTCAGTAAGAGGCGAACCCATGAGCTTGTACGCCTTTGCTTACGTTTGTTTGCTTTTTCATGTGCTGCAGGCCTTCCTTTGCGACGTCTGGCTGCCTGACCGGCTAATTTTCTCACTCCCGGTTCGCCAAGTTTCTGCTGTGGTTCAGTTCATGTGACGCCTTGCGCCCTGTCTTTCATCTTGCAAAGGTTCCACCTCCTTCCCTGCCTTTGCTGCACTCCTTTAAAATTTAGTCTTCATGTTGCTTCTAACCATGTGTGTTACGTGCGTTGTGTCGTCTCGTGTTTTTGTTTGTTCCTTATGGCTGCCTTTGCTGTTTACTCTCGGGTGTTCTTTTCTGTTCATAATTCTGCCATTACTTTGCATGTCCAGGATGCCTGCTGTAGTGGAAAGAAGTCCACATAACCCCCCGAGGTTTCATGAACCGGCCAATTTACCCCCTGAAGTCTAAGACCGGGTAACTAACCCCCTGAACTTTTCCAAACCATGTTAATCACCCCCTAACCCTGGTTAGAGTGGTTTTGTAGGTGGTTTTGCTGACGTGGTGAGGTGCTCCTCCTTCCCGACATGCACCTGGCCTCGACCATACTACTCCGAGCACGAACCAGTGTGGTACTGCAATGTACCACTCATGGCACAGGACATCAACACATGTAGCTCGCCGAGTCCCACACTTCTAACTTTGTGATCTTCTTGGCGCGCGGTGAGCCTTCCCAGCTCCAGGTCGTGCAGCACGACACGAGCGCCGGAAGCACGAGGAGCTGGTGAGCCGCGTGCACTTGAGGAAGTAGGCACGAGGTCCCGATGGCACGTGAACTCAAGCTCCGCCGGAGACAATACACACGTACATACATACTGCTGTTGAATCGATTCTCTCCTGGACAAGCACACACGTACACACATGAAGTATGTGCCACCATGTACAAGCTAGACATGACTATTCTAATCGTGATTAGCTCTAAAATGGTGGACGTCGCCAGCTGCCGGCGGCAGCCCCAGCCGCAGGTGGCATGGGCGCGAACTCGGTATGTGGTGCAGGTGCGAGCTATTGTCGACTTGAGGACAAAGCGAACGCGGCCGGCGAGGGCTGCCGAGGCGACTAAGGCGACGACGGTGCAGTTGCGTGTGCTTGCTTTTAGGAGCTGGTGCGCCGCTAGGAGCCGTCCGATTGATGCACTAATTTTTTTTACGGAGGAGGACGGAGCTCGAGAAGCCATTCCGCCGGGGTTCAACGAGAATACGAAGGCGAGGGGTCACGCAGAGTGGGCGCAACAGTAGCACATCATGCGACACAAGGTACTTCTTGTACCATGCTGGGCTTGGCTCCCTCGTGGCCGGCTGCTTGTTGGTGCTACCATGAGGTCGACGGGTGGTTTGGGCGCGACGTGCAATGGCAAAAGGATCGGAGGAGGACAGGAACCGTGCCGACCTGGCACATGCAATGTGCCCAGTCACCAAAACCGCTTGAAAAACCAGTCTAGTAGATGTGAGGGGGTGATTCACCTGGTTTGGGAAAGATCAGGGGGTTATTTACCTGGTTTTAAACTTTGGGGGGTAAATTGTCCGTTTCAAGAAACCTCAGGGGATTATGTGGACTTCTTTCGCTGTAGTGCCTTTTACTATATTAAGACACATGCATCACTGTTAAACATCCCAATTGAAAACACAGCCAGATAAACCAGCTTAATTATTCTACTACTTCTTTCCAGATGACAGCAGTTAAACAAGAAGAAGCAGACATAACCAGTGATATCAGCGGTGGCTAAATTACCCATGGTAATGCTCAAAAACATACTTATGATTGTTTGTACATCGGAAAGAATGTTTCTTCTTCTTCACTAATGCATGCTATTTGATTGGTCTTTTTTTATCACTTATGCATGCAAGTTGATCAACTATCTAATTACAAACTTCTTTCGGGGTCCAGTAGGTGTTCTGTTTGCTATTCATTAATGCTTTGATTTACAAGCAATGCCAACTGCTTCTCACTGATCATACACGATAAATAGCATTTTCTGTTTTCACTAATACACACAAGCTAAATAGCCATCCAATTAATTGAGCTGTGTTTTCAAATTCAATAGGTCTTTTGTTTGTTTATGTTGTCCTCTTGCTATTGCAAACTTTTACCATCATCTCCTTATCTATTCATCACAGCCGAACCACTGTGTCGCAAGCACAATAAGCCATTTGAGTATATTCATCGCCCACGCAAAGCAGGTTCAATCCAAAAGTTCAAAGGCAAGAAAATCCAACTAAAGCCTGGAAAGTACATTCTCCGTGGTAAGGGCTACATTACTCTTCTCATTGCAACAACTGCTAAATGATATAACTTTATACAATTTAACATAGGTGAGCCTTACATCCACTACTTAGATGAGTTTAGTCGCCACATTGTGGGGGCAACATAGTTAAGCTCTACAACCATAATGTTTCTAGACTGCGAAAGATCGTCCGCACCACCACCACGCCTGATCGCTACTATGTGTGCCACATGACAGAGACATTTGCAACAAACGACAAAAGAATGGTAATCCTTTGCAATTGCTCTGTCCTATTTCATACAATAGCATGGTATAAAATGATATAGTAACTATTTTTTATTGTTATTTTCAGTACTTTAGCGTTCCCTTTTCCATGGTTTCTCTTTTCCCACACATGGATGCTGACCACGGTGAACTGTCAATCACAACTGGAGACGGGACTACCGCTGTCACAACCCGCTTTATCAAGGGTGTTGACAAAAGAGCCACCATCACTAAAGGCTGGAGCAACTTCCGCCAGGCACACATGAGCGAAGGGCAAGCATATTTTTTAGAAAAGGGCAAGCATATGTGTTTATCATATGAGCGAAGGGCAAGCATATGTCTACTCAATATAAGCAAGTTGCAAGAGCCCCTTGTTATATAACTTAATGTTAGTATAAATGCCTATCAAGACTTTGTGTTTATCATCCTTTTGGATCTTATGTAATCCCTTAAGACCATCCTGTGCGTTTAACTATCGGCTATTTCTTGCTTAGACTGCTGTGTGGTATGCTTTTAAAACAGCCATAATAAAAGAAATATATGCTCATTCTTTCAACACTTGGCTTACACTCAGCCTTTGTGCCATTGGCGCAACGGGTCATCTAGTATATATAAACATAGTGGGGGTACTAGTTCTCATTTTTTTTAAATGTGTGGAATTATTGAATTAAGACAAGCATTAAGCCTTGATAGACAGCACTATATGCACTTGGTACCAATTGGCATTTGCGATCAGAATCTATACACGTGATTAGTTGTACCAATGCACGTTGTACCATGTGCATTTAGCATGGTCAAAGCCTAGATCCACGAGATTAGCTGAACCAAAGCACGATTGTACCATGTGCACTTGCTACATGCTTAGCTGTGGGCTGCTGAGGGAAAAAGCGGACAAAATATATGAGAATGGAAGACAAGTTTCTTTGATCTCAGTTTCAGTTACAAACAACTATAAAGATGAGTGTGTGAGGACACAAGCCCCCCCTACCCCCCCCCCCCCCCCCCCCCCCCCCCCCCCCAACACACACACACACACACAGCTCATCCTCAGAAAGCACTATTGTGCACAAACAAATCAAGCAATCCAGCTGCAGAGAGCGACCATGGACCTCGCGACGGGGGCCATGGGCAGCCTGCTCCTCAAGCTTGGCCAACTCCTCACGGAGGAGTACAAGCTGCAGACGAGCGTCAAGGAAGATGTTGAGTATCTCAAGAGAGAGCTGGAAAGCATGTATGCTGCCCTCCGCAAGGTGGGGGGCGTGCCGCGAGACCAGCTCGACGAGCAGGTCAAGCTCTGGGTGAACGAAGTCAGGGACTTGTCATTTATAATAGAGGACATCGTTGACAAGTTCTTAGTGCGCGTCGAGGGAGCTGAGCCAGCCATCAAGCCACACAAACTGAAGAAGCTCGTGAAGAAGATGGGGAACTTGTTCAGCAAGAGCAAGACCCGCCGTGAGATCTCGGATGGGATCAAAGACATCAAGGTCCGCGTCAAGGAGGCGGCTGACCGACGTGATAGGTACCGGGTCAACGGCATGGCTGCTAATCCAGTTGATGCAATCACTATTGACCCTCGCCTAGTGGCTCTGTACAAGGACCAGAAAGAGCTCATTGGTATTGATGATTCATTGAATGAGCTAACCAAGATAATGAGTGATGGGGATGGTGATGCGTCCAAGCAACTCAAGATACTCTCTATTTACCGAAAAAGGGTTTCCCCCGCTTTGTATACAAAGCAACCAACCGAACCATACAGAGATAGGTGCTGGGGCGGAAGTAGCACAGACACGCCCAAAAAAAACGACAGAGAAAGAGAAAAAGAAACAAATGCCGACAACGGCAGATCAACAAAAACGAAAAAGCCTCGCGATCGCTGCGCCCACCGGAATCTACCCCTAGGCTCCAAGACTCCGAAGCGCCGGCACCTATCAACACCTTCAAGAAGGATCGCGACGATGACGACGCTGCTGCCAAGGGTTTCCCCCGATACACGATGAGGCGAGAGGCAGGGTAGCCCCCGACGCCCTCCCGGAAGGTCAGGTGGCACCCTCAGGCGCCACCGCACCGGTGTCGGCCACGCCGACAGGGATTTCCCCCGATCCCAACCCGCACCTCGGGCGCTCCGGATCCATCCACCAAACCAACCACCACCCAGCTCCAACGCGGTCATGAGGTCCCCACGCCGTCTCACCACGGCACCACGAAATGAGGGCAGTGCGGCGAAGGATCAGAGCCGGGACTAGGGCATCAGCACCGCCGGCACGCGGGAGGGCCCCACCTCCACCGTCAGCGACGGTAGCCGTCCGGACACAATAGCAGGAGCACACCAGGCCCGTGGGCCCACAGGCCCGGCCGAGCCCTCGTGGGTCCGTAAAGCTCCCGCCTTCGCGCTGCTGCCGGCACGCCATCGGCGCCGACGCCCCATATCCGAGCCGCTCCTCCTCCTCACCGCGCCGCAGACAACGAGGCCACGCCGGGGCCCGGCCCGCTAGGACCCAGATGGGGCCCGCCGGGCCCAGATCTGGGCCGGGGGCGCGACGTTGGCCACCCAGCACCACCACGCCGCCCCGCCGCCAAGGAGCTGCGCCGCCACCACGTCTGCCGCCGGCCACCCCGCCGGGTCACCGGACCGCCGCCAAGCCGAGCGACACCGCCGCCGCCCCCCTGCCCCGGGCCAGGAGGACGCGCGCGCGGGGAAGGAAGATCCTGCCGCCGCCGGCACCCCCCGGGCCGGAGCCGGGGGCGCCCGCCGGCGACGGCAGGGGAGAGGAAGAGCGGAGCGAGGCCGAGTGCAGCGGCGCGGGGGCCGCCCCGGCCGCCTCCCCGGGAGGCGGCGCGAGGGCGGAAGGAGGGGAGGGGGAGGAAGGGCGAGGGGAGGGATGGCCAGATCCGGGCCGCGCGCCGGCAAGGGCGGCTGGATCCCGCCGGCGACGGGCAGGGGGAGGCGGCGGCGGCTAGGGTTGCGGGGATGGGAGCGGGTCACGGGAGCGGCTGCCCAGTCTGGCTATACCAATGGGATCAAGATAATCTTTATTTTCGGATTGGGAGGCCTTGGCAAGACATCTCTTGCCAAAGCACTGTATGATAACCTCAAAGTGGAGTTTGATTGCAGTGCTTTTGTTCCAGTTGGACGGAATCCGAGCTTGAAGAAACTTCTCAATGACATTCTCTTTGGAATTGACAAGCTAAAGCATCGGGATTCTACCTTATCGCCATGGGATGAAAGGCAGTTGATCGACGAACTTCGACTATTACTTGAGAACAAGAGGCACGCACCCTATTATGTAGCTTCATATACTTCAAGTAGTAAATGGGAAAATTAGCGTGCTGAGTAGTAAATGGGGAAAAATAGCATGCATGCTAAGTAGTAAATTCTTTTTGAGACATCTTGCATCGAGGGTTTGCATGGCCTATGGTCATTCTTGTATATTTTGCAAAAGGCTGTATTGTTGTATAATATCAAGTTTTTCACAACCTTCTTTGCCATAATTTGGGTTGGGACTTGCCCTCAGATGTTCGCCCACATTCATATATTCTAGAACTTCTTACAATAGATGTCAATTCAAAAATATCTCTAATATTGGATTAATCTTTTTAGATGGGGAAATTTTGTTAATAAAAACAGAGTTCTGGTCGATGAAATGGAATCAAACTCTGATAAGGTGTTGCATGCATGTCTCTCTCCTACACCCCTCCTTTTCCTTATTCAGTAATTATTTTGAAAAAGAGGAATACCCCCGGGCTCTGCATTCCTTATTCAGTAATGTCAATTCAAGATTCGACAAGGAGGCTGACATTCATGCATCCCCATTTTAAAAATATTTTACATATTTAGTGTTGGAAATATGACCTAGAGGCAATAATAAAAGCATTATTATTATATTTCCTTGTTCATGATAATTGTCTTTTATTCATGCTATAATTGTGTTATCCAGAAATCGTAATACATGTGTGAATACATAGACACCAACATGTCCCTAGTAAGCCTCTAGTTGACTAGCTCGTTGATCAACAGATAGTCATGGTTTCCTAAATATGGACATTGGATGTCATTGATAACGAGATCACATCATTAGGAGAATGATGTGATGGACAAGACCCAATCCTAAACATAGCACAAGATCGTATAGTTCGTTTGCTAGAGTTTTTCCAATGTCAAGTATCTTTTCCTTAGACCATGAGATCGTGTAACTTCCGGATACCGTAGGAGTACTTTGGGTGTGCCAAACGTCACAACGTAACTGGGTGACTATAAAGGTACATTACAGGTATCTCCGAAAGTGTCTGTTGGGTTGGCACGAATCGAGACTGGGATTTGTCACTCCGTATAACGGAGAGGTATCTCTGGGCCCACTCGGTAATGCATCATCATAATGAGCTCAAAGTGACCAAGTGTCTGGTCACGGGATCATGCATTACGGTACGAGTAAAGTGACTTGCCGGTAACGAGATTGAACGAGGTATTGGGATACCGACGATCGAATCTCGGACACGTAACGTACCGATTGACAAAGGGAATTGTATACGGGGTTGCTTGAATCCTCGACATCGTGGTTCATCCGATGAGATCATCGAGGAGCATGTGGGAGCCAACATGTGTATCCAGATCCCGCTGTTGGTTATTGACCAGAGAGCCATCTCGGTCATGTCTACATGTCTCCCGAATCCGTAGGGTCTACACACTTAAGGTTCGGTGACGCTAGGGTTGTAGAGATATGAATATGCAGTAACCCGAAAGTTGTTCGGAGTCTCGGATGAGATCCCGGACGTCACGAGGAGTTCCGGAATGGTCCGGAGGTGAAGAATTATATATAGGAAGTGCAGTTTCGGCCATCGGGAGAGTTTCGGGGGTCACCGGTATTGTACCGGGACCACCGGATGGGTCCCGGGGGTCCACCGGGTCGGGCCACCCATCCCGGAGGGCCCCATGGGCTGAAGTGGGGAGGGGAACCAGCCCATAGTGGGTTGGTGCGCCCCCTTGGCCCACCCCCTGCGCCTAGGGTTGGAAACCCTAGGGTGGGGGCGCCCCACTTGCCTTGGGGGCCACTCCACCCTTGGCCGCCGCCCCCCTAGGAGATCCCATCTCCTAGGGACGGCGCCCCCCTTGGGGAGCCTATATAAAGGGGAGGGGAGGGAGGGGCAGCCGCACCCTTGACTCTTGGCGCCTCCCTCTCCCCTGCTACACCTCTCCCTCTCGCAGAAGAACGGCGGAGCCCTGCTGCGGTGACTGCTGCATCCACCACCACGCCGTCGTGCTGCTGGATCTTCATCAACCTCTCCTTTCCCCTTGCTGGATCAAGAAGGAGGAGACGTCACGCTGGCCGTACGTGTGTTGAACGCGGAGGTGCCGTCCGTTCACGCTAGGATCTCCGGTGATTTGGATCACGTCGAGTACGACTACCTCATCCCCGTTCTCTTGAACTCTTCCGCTCGCGATCTACAAAGGTATGTAGATGCATCCGATCACTCGTTGCTAGATGAACTCATAGATGGATCTTGGTGAAAACGTAGGAAAATTTTTGTTTTCTGCAATGTTCCCCAACAGTGGCATCATGAGTTAGGTCTATGCGTAGTTCTCTTTGCACGAGCAGAACACAATTTGTTGTGGGCGTAGATGTTGTCAACTTTCTTGCCGCTAATAGTCTTATTTTGCTTCAGCGGTATTGTGGGATGAAGCGGCCCAGACCAACCTTACACGTACGCTTACGTGAGACCGGTTCCACCGACTAACATGCACTAGTTGCATAAGGTGGCTGGCGGGTGTCTGTCTCTCCCACTTTAGTTGGAGCGGATTCGACTAAAAGGGTCCTTATTAAGGGTAAATAGAAGTTGACAAATCACTTTGTGGCTTTAACGTAGGTAAGAAAACGTTCTTGCTAGAACCCTCTTGCAGCCACGTAAAACTTGCAACAACAATTAGAGGACGTCTAACTTGTTTTTGCAGCAAGTGTTTTGTGATGTGATATGGCCAAAGTTGTGATGAATGATGAATGAGATATGTGATTTATGAGATCATGTTCTTGTAATAGGAATCACGACTTGCATGTCGATGAGTATGACAACCGGCAGGAGCCATAGGAGTTGTCTTTATTTTTTCTATGACCTGCGTGTCATTGAGAAACGCCATGTAAATTACTTTACTTTATTGCTAAACGTGTTAGCCATAGTAGTAGAAGTAATAGTTGGCGAGCAACTTCATGGAGACACGATGATGGAGATCATGATGATGGAGATCATGGTGTCATGCCGGTGACAAGATGATCATGGAGCCCCAAGATGGAGATCACAGGAGCTATATGATATTGGCCATATCATGTCACTATTATTATTTGATTGCATGAGATGTTTATCATGTTTTTGCATCTTGTTTACTTAGAATGACGGTAGTAAATAAGATGATCCCTCATAATAATTTCAAGAAAGTGTTTCCCCTAACTGTGCGCCATTGCGACAGTTCGTTGTTTTGAAGCACCACGTGATGATCGGGTGTGATAGATTCCAACGTTCACATACAACGGGTGTAAGACAGATTTACACATGCAAACACTTAGGTTGACTTGACGAGCCTAGCATGTACAGACATGGCCTCAGAACACAGAAGACCGAAAGGTCGAGCATGAGTCGTATAGAAGATACGATCAACATGAAGATGTTCACCGACGTTGACTAGTCCGTCTCACGTGATGATCGGACACGGCCTAGTTAACTCAGATCATGTTATACTTAGATGACTGGAGGGATGTCTATCTGAGTGGGAGTTCATTGAATAATTTGATTAGATGAACTTAATTATCATGAACTTAGTCTAAAATCTTTACAACATGTCTTGTAGATCAAATGGCCAATGTTATCCTCAACTTCAACGCGTTCCTAGAGAAAACCAAGCTGAAAGACGATGGCAACAACTATACGGACTGGGTCCGGAACCTGAGGATCATCCTCATAGCTGCCAAGGAAGATTATGTCCTACAAGCACCGCTAGGTGAAGCACCTGTTCTCCCTGCAGAACAAGACGTTATGAACGCTTGGCAGACATGTTCTGATGATTACTCCCTCGTTCAGTGTGGCATGCTTTACAGCTTAGAAATGGGGCTCCAAAAGAGTTTTGAGAGACACGGAGCATATGAGATGTTCGAAGAGCTGAAAATGGTTTTTCAAGCTCATGCCCGGGTCGAGAGATATGAAGTCTCCGACAAGTTCTTCAGCTGTAAGATGGAGGAAAATAGTTCTGTCAGTGAGCACATCCTCACTATGTCTGGGTTACATAACTGCTTGACTCAGCTGGGAGTTAATCTCCCGGATGACGCGGTCATTGACAGAATCCTTCAGTCGCTTCCACCGAGCTACAAGAGCTTTGTGATGAACTTCAATATGCAGGGGATGGAAAAGACCATTCCTAAAGTATTTGCAATGCTGAAATCAGCAGAGGTAGAAGTCAAAAAGGAACATCAAGTGTTGATGGTGAATAAAACCACTAAGTTCAAGAAAGGCAAGGGTAAGAAGAACTTCAAGAAGGACGGCAAGGGAGTTGCCGCGCCCGGTAAGCAAGCTGCCGGGAAGAAGCCAAAAAATGGACCCAAGCCCGAGACTGAGTGTTTTTATTGTAAGGGAAGTGGTCACTGGAAGCGGAACTGCCCCAAATACTTAGCGGACAAGAAGGCCGGCATCACGAAAGGTATATGTGATATACATGTAATTGACGTGTACCTTACCAGTACCCGTAGTAGCTCCTAGGTATTTGATACCGGTGCAGTTGCTCATATTTGTAACTCAAAGCAGGAGTTGTGGAATAAGCGGAGACTGGCGAAGGACGAGGTGATGATGCGCGTCGGGGATGGTTCCAAGGTTGATGTGATCGCCATCGGCACGCTACCTCTACATTTACCTACGAGATTAGTTTTAAACCTCAATAATTGTTATTTAGTGCCAGCTTTGAGCATGAACATTGTATCAGGATCTCGTTTAATTCGAGATGGCTACTCATTTAAATCCGAGAATAATGGTTGTTCTATTTATATGAGAGATATGTTTTATGGTCATGCTCCAATGGTGAATGGTTTATTCTTAATGAATCTCGAGCGTAATGCTACACATATTCATAGTGTGAATACCAAAAGATGTAAAGTTGATAATGATAGTCCCACATACTTGTGGCACTGCCGCCTTGGTCACATATGTGTCAAACGCATGATGAAGCTCCATGCAGATGGACTTTTAGAGTCTCTTGATTACGAATCATTTGACACGTACGAACCATGCCTCATGGGTAAAATGACCAAGACTCCGTTCTCAGGAACAATGGAGCGATCAACCAACTTATTGGAAATCATACATATTGATGTGTGCGGTCCAATGAGTGTTGAGGCTCGCGGTGGCTATCGTTATGTTCTCACCCTCACTGATGACTTGAGTAGATATGGGTATATCTATTTAATGAAACACAAGTCTAAGACCTTTGAAAAGTTCAAGGAATTTCAGAGTGAGGTTGAGAATCAACGTGGCAGGAAAATCAAGTTCTTGCGATCAGATCGTGGGGGAGAATACTTGAGTCACGAATTTGGCACACGCTTAAGAAAATGTGGAATAGTTTCACAACTCACGCCG
This sequence comes from Triticum monococcum, assembly GCA_034509565.1. Taxonomy (NCBI): domain Eukaryota; kingdom Viridiplantae; phylum Streptophyta; class Magnoliopsida; order Poales; family Poaceae; genus Triticum; species Triticum monococcum. The sequence continues at coordinate 4,522,228 of CM067847.1, read as the reverse complement.
CCTGGAACACCTCAGCGTAATGGTGTGTCCGAACATCGTAATCGCACTCTATTAGATATGGTGCGATCTATGATGTCTCTTACCGATTTACCGCTATCATTTTGGGGCTATGCTTTAGAGACTACCGCATTCACTTTAAATAGGGCTCCATCGAAATCCGTTGAGACGACACCGTATGAATTATGGTTTGGGAACAAACCTAAGCTGTCGTTTCTAAAAGTTTGGGGATGCGATGCTTATGTAAAGAAACTTCAACCTGAAAAGCTCGAACCCAAGTCGAAAAAATGCGTCTTCATAGGATACCCTAAAGAAACTATTGGGTATACCTTCTACCTCAGATCCGAAGGCAAGATCTTTGTTGCCAAGAATGGATCCTTTCTAGAGAAAGAGTTTCTCTCGAAAGAAGTAAGTGGGAGGAAAGTAGAACTTGATGAAGTATTACCTCTTGAACCGGAAAGTGGCGCAACTCAAGAAAATGTTCCCGAGGTGCCTGCACCGACTAGAGAGGAAGTTAATGATGATGATCGTGAAACTTAAGATCAAGTTGCTACTGAACTTTGTAGGTCCACAAGGACACGTTCCGCACCAGAGTGGTACGGCAACCCTGTCTTGGAAATCATGTTGTTAGACAACGGTGAACCTTCGAACTATGAAGAAGCAATGGCGGGCCCGGATTCCGACAAATGGCTGGAAGCCATGAAATCCGAGATAGGATCCATGTATGAAAACGAAGTATGGACTTTGACTGACTTGCCCGATGATCGGCGAGCCATATAAAATAAATGGATCTTTAAGAAGAAGACAGACGCAGATGGTAATGTGACCATCTATAAAGCTATGCTTGTCGCTAAGGGTTATCGACAAGTTCAAGGGGTTGACTACGATGAGACTTTCTCACCCGTAGCGAAGCTGAAGTCCGTCCGAATCATGTTAGCAATTGCCGCATTCTATGATTATGAGATATGGCAAATGGACGTCAAAACGGCATTCCTTAATGGTTTCCTTAAGGAAGAATTGTATATGATGCAGACGGAAGGTTTTGTCGATCCTAAGAATGTTGACGAGGTGTGGAAGCTCCAACGCTCGATTTATGGGCTGGTGCAAGCATCTCGGAGTTGGAACATTCGCTTTGATGAGATGATCAAAGCGTTTGGGTTTATGCAGACTTATGGAGAAGCCTGCGTTTACAAGAAAGTGAGTGGGAGCTCTGTAGCATTTCTCATATTATATGTAGATAACATACTTTTGATGGGAAATGATATAGAACTCTTGGACAGCATTAAGGCCTACTTGAATAAGAGTTTTTCAATGAAGGACCTTGGAGAAACTGATTATATATTAGGCATCAAGATCTATAGAGATAGATCAAGACGCCTCATAGGTCTTTCACAAAGCACATACCTTGATAAGATATTGAAGAAGTTCAATATGGATCAGTCTAAGAAGGGGTTCTTGCCTGTGTTGCAAGGTGTGAAATTGAGCTCAGCTCAATGTCCGACCATGACAGAAGATATAGAAGAGATGAGTGTCATCCCCTATGCCTCAGCCATAGGGTCTATTATGTATGCCATGCTGTGTACCAGACCTGATGTAAACATTGCCGTAAGTTTGGTAGGAAGGTACCAAAGTAATCCCGGCAAGGAACACTGGACAGCGGTCAAGAATATCCTGAAGTACCTGAAAAGGACTAAGGACATGTTTCTCGTTTATGGAGGTGACGAAGAGCTCATCGTAAAGGGTTACGTCGACGCTAGCTTCGACACAGATCGGATGACTCTAAGTCACAAACCGGATACGTGTATATTTTGAATGGTGGGGCAGTAAGCTGGTGCAGTTGCAAGCAGAGCGTCGTGGCGGGATCTACATGTGAAGCGGAGTACATGGCAGCCTCGGAGGAGGCAGCACATGAAGCAATTTGGGTGAAGGAGTTCATCACCAACCTAGGAGTCATACCCAATGCGTCGGGGCCGATCAAACTCTTCTGTGACAACACTCGAGCTATTGCACTTACCAAGGAGCCCAGGTTTCACAAGAAGACCAGGCACATCAAGCGTCGCTTCAACTCCATTCGTGAAAATGTTCAAGATGGAGACATAGATATTTGTAAAGTACATAGGACCTGAATGTAGCAGATCCGTTGACTAAACCTCTCCCTAGAGCAAAACATGATCAACACCAGAATTCCATGGGTGTTCGATTCATCACAATGTAACTAGATTATTGACTCTAGTGCAAGTGGGAGACTGTTGGAAATATGCCCTAGAGGCAATAATAAAAGCATTATTATTATATTTCCTTGTTCATGATAATTGTCTTTTATTCATGCTATAATTGTGTTATCCGGAAATCGTAATACATGTGTGAATACATAGACACCAACATGTCCCTAGTAAGCCTCTAGTTGACTAGCTCGTTGATCAACAGATAGTCATGGTTTCCTGACTATGGATATTGGATGTCATTGATAACGAGATCACATCATTAGGAGAATGATGTGATGGACAAGACCCAATCCTAAACATAGCACAAGATCGTATAGTTCGTTTGCTAGAGTTTTTCCAATGTCAAGTATCTTTTCCTTAGACCATGAGATCGTGTAACTTCCGGATACCGTAGGAGTACTTTGGGTGTGCCAAATGTCATAACGTAACTGGGTGACTATAAAGGTACATTACAGGTATCTCCGAAAGTGTCTGTTGGGTTGGCACAAATCAAGACTGGGATTTGTCACTCCGTATAACGGAGAGGTATCTTTGGGCCCACTCGGTAATGCATCATCATAATGAGCTCAAAGTGACCAAGTGTCTGGTCACGGGATCATGCATTACGGTACGAGTAAAGTGACTTGCCGGTAACGAGATTGAACGAGGTATTGGGATACCGACGATCGAATCTCGGGCAAGTAACATACCGATTGACAAAGGGAATTGTATACGGGGTTGCTTGAATCCTCGACATCGTGGTTCATTCGATGAGATCATTGAGGGGCATGTGGGAGCCAACATGGGTATCCGGATCCCGCTGTTGGTAATTGACCGAAGAGCCATCTCGATCATGTCTACATGTCTCCCGAACCCGTAGGGTCTACACACTTAAGGTTCGGTGACGCTAGGGTTGTAGAGATATGAATATGCAGTAACCCAAAAGTTGTTTGGAGTCCCGGATGAGATCCCGGACGTCACGAGGAGTTCCGGAATGGTCCGGAGGTGAAGAATTATATATAGGAAGTGCAGTTTCGGCCATCGGGAGAGTTTCGGGGGTCACCGGTATTGTACCGGGACCACCGGATGGGTCCCGGGGGTCCACCGGGTGGGGCCACCCATCCCGGAGGGCCCCATGGGCTGAAGTGGGGAGGGGAACCAGCCCATAGTGGGCTGGTGCGCCCCCCTTGGCCCACCCCCTGCGCCTAGGGTTGGAAACCCTAGGGTGGGGGCGCCCCACTTGCCTTGGGGGCCACTCCACCCTTGGCCGCCGCCCCCCCTCGGAGATCCCATCTCCTAGGGCCGGCGCCCCCTTGGGGAGCCTATATAAAGGGGGGGGAGGGAGGGGCAGCCGCACCCTTGACTCTTGGCGCCTCCCTCTCCCCTGCTACACCTCTCCCTCTCGCAGAAGAACGGCGAAACCCTGCTGTGGTGACTGCTGCATCCACCACCAAGCCGTCGTGCTGCTGGATCTTCATCAACCTCTCCTTTCCTCTTGCTGGATCAAGAAGGAGGAGACGTCACGCTGACTGTACGTGTGTTGAACGCGGAGGTGCCGTCCGTTTGGCGCTAGGATCTTCGGTGATTTGGATCACGTCGAGTACGACTACCTCATCCCTGTTCTCTTGAACGCTTCCGCTCGCGATCTACAAAGGTATGTAGATGCATCCGATCACTCGTTGCTAGATGAACTCATAGATGGATCTTGGTGAAAATGTAGGAAATTTTTTGTTTTCTGCAACGTTCCCCAACACTTAGGGGGATTGTAGATGATTTTCACTAATTTTTTATATCTCTTGCGTTGTGGATGCCAATGACAGGTACTTGATTGTCATTGATGACATATGGGATAAAAAAATGGGAACTAGTTAAGACCGCTTTGGTGTGTAACAATCGCGGAAGTAGGACAATCACAACTACTCGTATACTCGAAGTTGCCACAACCGCCAGTGAAGTATACAAGCTACAACCACTTTCTCATGATTTATCCAATGATTTCATAGAAGATTATCTTGCGCTGCAGTAGAATGGCCTAATAATCTTCCAACAGAGGTATATGACAAAATTTTACATAAATGTGGTGGTGTACCATTGGCTATAATCACAATAGCTAGTTTGCTTGCTGGTAAACCTGTGGAGTTTTGGTCTAAGGTATACACTTCAATTGGTCTTGGGCATGAAGTAAATGAAGACGTGGAGAACACAAGGAAAATACTTTTATTTAGCTATTATGATCTTCCTTGTCACCTCAAGACTTGCTTATTGTATCTGAGCATATATCCCGAAGATCATCTGATTGAAAAAGATAGTTTGATATGGAAGTAGGTCTGCGAAGGTTTTATCCATGCGGAACCAGGGGTAAGACTGTTTGAGATTGGTGAGAGGTACTTCAATGAGTTGGTAAACAAAAGCATGATAATGCCGGTAGAGAAGCGCAGGGATTCTGGCGTAAACATGGATGTGGATGTTGGCATCATAACTGGATGCCGCGTCCTTGACATAGTGCTTGATATGATATGCCTATTGTCAAAGGAAGAAAACTTTGTTACTGTATTGGATAGTAACGAGCAATATGCAACTTCACATTGCAACGCTCATAGGCTAGCTGTTCATCGTAGAGTCCAACCACACTGGCTAGCACATCCACATCACAAGCAAGGTCACTGAATGCCATGTGCAATGCTGATATGTTACCATCACTTTCATGCTTTGAAGTTTTGCATGTCCTAGCTTTAGAAGGCCCCGATGGCTCACACAATCCTAATCATCTTGAGCATGTTGGAAAGTTAGTGCACCTGAGGCACCTCAAACTAGCGAGCATAGATATACGTGAGCTCCCAAAGGCTGGTCACAATGGGCAAGGACATAAGCTAGTAAGTTACACACTTCCCTAGACTATGTTACCACCTTCATAGTGGGTAGGAACATCTATGTAGTGTCATGCAACGATGTATTTATTAGGTTATAGATTCATTGTTTCTTGGAGTGTGTGATGTTCCGGTAACTTAGCTAGTTACCACAAGCACCTCTCTCTTCATTAAATATGTCCCACATAAGCAAAGTTGTATTGGAGTGTGTGATGTTACTCCTAAGTTCCTTCCCATTGTAACCAGCCAAAGGAAATAGGACTTCTGAAGTTCTTGCTGGTATTGGAGTTGGGTGGTGGAAATAAAATAAGTGAAACTTCCAGAGAGTATTGGTCAACTAAGTCACCTCGAGTGCTTGAACATCTGTGAAGCATACATTGAAGTGCCATCTCTCGAAGAGCTATGCCTACAAAAAATTAACATGTACTCGAACTTTGTGACAGAGTTGGGCAAGTTAACAGAGTTGAGGAAGCTCCGCATTTCTAAAGGTTTAGTTATTTATGATGATAGTGCACTGAATAGTTGGGCGGAGTCTGTAGCCAAAGTGAGCAAGATCCAGGTCATAGACATTGGTTTTGTTCTGTATATAGACTTTCCAGTCATACCGACAACCCCTGGGAACAAAATGTCCTTCCTCCGCAACTTCGTGTTCTACACATGGCCTACGAAGACCGTGGGCTAGTGGCAAGGATCAATCCACAGGTTCTTCCGAACTTGTCCTGTTTAAAACTGTATGTATGCAGTCCAGAACTGGAGGTCTTTGGAAAATTCCGAGAGCTTGTTAGCCTTCAGCTAGAAAATGTGTCAGATTTCCACATTGACACTATGTGTGGTACCGGTGCGTTCCCCAAGCTGAGAGTCTTCGAAACATATGGAACTCTTGGCTCGTTTGTACAAGGAGATATGCCGGTCCTTGAATCTCTTCAGTTCACCGTCATAGTACAGAACAATGATGACAACATTAGCGTTGACTTTGACTTTGGTAGCCTAGGGAACCTCCCTTTGCTTCAGGTAGTCAGAGGCCTTGTGCGGGCAACTGATGCGGACTACAAGAAGGCTAAGGAAACGGTGATGCATGCAATTTATATGCTTCCCAACCGTCCCCTAGTCACTTTCTACTATTAAACGAATTTATCTAGAGTAACTAGAGTAAAAGAGGAACAATCAATTGTTAATCAACTATAACAAAAAGCAAATTCCAATCTGCGAGCGCTACATATAGATCTTTCTCATCATTTCAAATAACCATGCATGCATGCTCCACTTGTACGTTTTCTGATAGTTACTTCATATATGTAGGCTGGAGGCGGTGTTAATAAATCGCAGTGGATATAGAAAAGATAGCAGGATGCTTCCATTTGTTTACTCTATTTATTGCTCTTTCTGACGGTGAAAAATTCAAAAAAAAATTGCTATCCGTAGAAAATGGAAAATGAAACCGCACTAAACCAAAAAGGAAGTGGTTTTTTTGCTACGTTTTCTTTTGTTGGCAGATGAAAAAAAAACAAAATAAGGCTTGTTTGTTTTACTACCTTTTGTAGTAAAAGAAAATGAAAATCACAAAAAAAAAGTTTGTTTCTCTGCCTTTTGTAGTAATGGAGAATGAAAGTCACAAAAGAGTTTGTTTTGAGGGTCGAGTAGTCTGTTGCTTCATGTTAACTCAGAAAAAGAATTCTAAAAGAGGGTCTTGGAGTTTCGTTACCATTTATTCGGTGTGTCATTTGGCTTTGTATCTTGGGTCTTGGTTTTGGAGATCGTGCTTGCGCGTGTGTCTGTCTTGTTCTTTGGGTTTTGGTTTTTGATTTAGGGGGTTCAATGTGGAGTGGGGGTGTAACTCCGCCTATGCTAAGATGATGTTGCGCTTCATGTTGCATAGCCGGTCTCAAGCCCGGAAAAAGGAGGAGGGGCCAAACCTTGTTTATTATGAAATTGTGTGACCATCTTATCTTCTTATGGTTGATTGTACCCATTACCTGTAGCATTTGGAGAACCAGAGTATGCAGCTGGTTTTTGGCATTTCCCTTTTTGCCTCTCAGAGTTCCATTTCCATTTAGTGTTATTTTTCCTGAGGGTGCAGCTATATATCCTGGCTGCCATCCATACCCATCTGGTACATGATGTCTAGGAGATCTAACGAGCGAAAGAAGTATGAGGTATGGCATGTTTGTGTATGAAAATTTTGATGTAAAGGTGAGGAGTCAATACCTTCTGTCTGTAGTTTGATTCATGATTTCAGATCTGGATTGACAAAATGAAGCTCTGGCTGAAAGAGCAAACTGTTGTTGAAAGCTACTCCCGGGACAGGCTTATGCCAGATCAATTGCCAGATACAGATAATCTTCCTATTTGGATTGCTGCGCAAAGGGCAGTCTCTCGTTATGAAGGATCTCTGCCAGAAGCAATGCTAAAGTCTGATATTGAAACGAAACAATCTGAAAGCTATATGAGGTTAGATTCTGAGTATATGCTGATTACCTTCTGCTACTTAAGGGCACATCTTTGGCTTCTGCTTTATATTAATTTAGGGAAAATCTACTTCATTAGTACTAGATGAGACCAGGGTTTGACTATGAACCTCATAACCACTTGCTTATTATAAGTTTCCATAGTTTACATTCTCGTTTTTCATTGCGTACATGCTTCCATGCCACCAGAACCCCAAAAGTACCGCTGTCACCCTTATTTATCGGTTTCTTTCTTTTCATACGTATATTATCGTTGAAAGAAGTGTGATATAATCAACACTAAATTGGTAATATAGTGTTTCCCTATTTATTTTTGGTGCCTACGTTGGCACTTGACTAGTATATATTCATGAATTTATGAAATATATTCTGCTTTTGCTTCAGGCCAAAATTTCTGTCTAGAATTACCCTTGCAAACATGTAGGAGCCAGCAAGCAGAGAATCTCGTGGCAACAATATTTGGGAGATAATGAAAGCTTCTTTTGGGATTTCATTTGCCAAGTCTACTCTCTGGGTATCTAGGATTTGATATCTGAATCCGCTTGCTTACCAGCAGGTTATGAATATAACTATTTATATTATGGTTGTGCAGTATTCGCCATGTTGTGTGAAACATGTAACCATTTGGAGATGGTCTAGTGGAAGTGGGGAACAGAGGACTGGCCAATGTAGAAAATGTTGATAGATCCTTCAGCAGAGTTGTAGTAAACAGTGTAAACAATGTGCAAAAACGTGATTCAGAACTCTCCCTTGTATTTTTTATAAGATTAAAAGCAGATGCATCTACAATGATGCGCATTGTTGTATAACTTAAGATGAGACCATAGACTGGGTAGCGCCACCTTGATTGAGAAATTCCAGTGCCTTCTGCGATGTGAAGAAACAGCTAGGACTGAATATTCCCAACTTGCCTGAAGAACAGTTGGAGTTACACAGTATTATGCTACTTAGGGATCGAAAGTAAGCATGTTGCATATACAAAAACAAGACTGTAGCCAGTTACCAACTGCAGTGTCAATGTCCCTGACGAACGCTTATTGTGCATTAACTGAAGGTTACAGAATCTTTCTGTAGCATATAGCAGGTGCTATCAGAACCGTGCCTTGCAATCCACCCTTCCCGATTAACATATCTGGATTGGAGAAAAAGAATTAGCTTTCACTTTTGCTGAAAAAAAGGGAGCATGTACACGAAAGTACCTGCTGATGAGAAGTTTGATGTGGCAAGTTTCAGTTTCTCATAGTAACTCAACAGCCTGCACACTGACTGAAGAGTAATTTCATTGAATAGATTCTCATTCACTGCGGTAGGCCACACCATATCATGTCAAGATTTGTTGCCTAATTGGAAAGAACTGTAGCGGCTTACGCGTCATCGCCGAAGCACGCTAGACCTCCACACTCCTCCCCGACAGCCGCCGGTGCTCCTCTCCTCTCCTCTCCCCTCCCCTGCTTAGGGCATTTCTAGCCGTTGGCCCCCGAGGGGGCGTCTAAAAGCGCCGCCTGGGGGTGAGCCGGCGCAAAAAATGGCCCTGGGGGCGAGTCGGTCCCCAGCCATCGGCCCCCAGGCGCGTATTAAAAAACAAAAAAAAGAAAGTTCGGCGAAGTTATGATAAAACTAGTTAAATTTCGGCCAAACATGGCAAATTTCGGCGAAACTCGTCCAAACATTACATTAACCTAATTAAAAAAAAGAAAGGGGGAAGTCGTCGCCGCCATCGTCGTCGGCGGCCTTCTCCTCCTTGACGCGGGCGCCCCTGCTGGACCCCTGCCCGGCGTCGCCATGGCGAACAGGCGGCGGCGCGTCGTCGTCGTCGCTGCTGTCACAAAGGACGACGACCCCGCCTTCCTCGCGGCCGCGTCGGCGCTCCTCGAAGCGGCGTAGGGCGGCGCGCTGGCGCTCCTTCTCCTTCTCGCGGCGCGCCTTCTCCATCGCAATGGAGTCTTGGCGCGCCCACTCGAGGGCGGCGTCGCCGTCGTCGGCGAACTCGGCCTTCACCGGCGGCAGACCCGGCTCCGTCTTCACCGGCGGCAGACCCGGCTCCGTCTTCACCGGCGCCAGCCCCGGCTCCATCTTCGGCTTGACGAAGCGCGGAGGAGCCGACGAGGGGGCGCGCCGGCCGCCCTCGTTGATGACGATGCCGGCGCTGCGAGTGCGCCGGCCGAGTGGCGTCTCCGCCGCGGGCTCGGCCTTGACGCCGAGCAGCGCCGGAGAGCCGGAGGAGTGGGAAGAAGAACGCGACGACGAGGAGGAAGAAGAGAACGCGCCGAACCTTCTTGGAGCCCATGGCCCGGCGCGTCGGTGCTGCGCCGGGTCGGCCACCCTCGCCGGGGGGTACGCCAACGGCGGGTCGTTGCCGCCCTCGAGGTACGTGAGCACGCCCTCGAGTGTGCGGCTGGGGACGCCCCACCAGAGGTAGCGTCCCTCGCTGTTCTGCCGGCTGCCGACCACCGGCGCGCCGTTGGTGGATGCCAAGCGCTGCGGTTGGCGGCGCTCGAAGTACGCCGCCCAGGCCGCGTGGTTGTCGGCGGCGTACTGGGGGAGGGAGAGCTCGGCATCGGTGAGGGACGCGCGCACGATGTCGACCTCCTCGGCGAAGTACCTCGGGTCCGCCGCGGCGTCGGGCAACGGGGGAATGGGCACTCCCCCGGCGCTGAGTCTCCACCTCGTCGGCCCGGCGCGCATGTCCGGCGGCGCCGGGATGTTCGCCTGGAACAGGAGCCACGACTCCTGTTTGCGCAGCGAACGGCGGCCGAAGCCGTTGGCCGCCGCCGTATCTCCGGGGAAGCGCTCTGCCATGGCGAAGGCGGGGCTGGGTGGGCTCGGAAGAGGTAGAGGGAGGGGCTGAGCGGCGGCGCTCGGGGAGAGAGGAAGGGTTGGACGGCGGCGAGGGGCGGGGCTGGTGTGGGCGCAGGTGAGCGGAGGCCGCCGGCTTTTATAGCCGGGCCGCGCCCGTGTGTACGCGTGCGAGGGAGTGGAGGCGTCGGCGCGCCGTCCCGTGAACGCGCCGCCAGGAATCAATGGCAAGGCTGACCGGCGGCAGCCTTGCCATTGATTCCCCGCGGGAACCGAGGCCGTTGGGGGAAGACGAGGCGCCGAGTCGCTGACGCGGCTGGCCCGCGTCATTTTCGTGCCAAAACAGCTCGCCCCGGCGCCCCCAGGCGCCCCCCAGCGCGCCGGGTTCGGCCTGGGTCCGCCGGCGCTGTTTTCGGCCCAAGCCGCGAAAATCGGGTTCCTGGGGGCGCGACTGGGCTGTTTTTTCGGCGCCGGCGCGAAAAAATCGCCTGGGAAGGCCTTCCTGGGGGCGCGGCTGGAGATACCTTAACAAGAAAGAAAACTGCGGTTGTTGAAGCCACGCGCGAGAACTCCTGAAGTTATGGAGACAGAGAATAGCGGGGAAGCGCGAAAGGTGAAGGATGGATAGGGCGATGGCGGAGGTTCGTCGCTGGCGGCGTGGAGCTTGGGGATCTGGGTGGTGGAGGCCGACGGCACGTGCCTCTGTCTTTTCTTTTTTCCTTTTTCATTCAAGGAGAGAAGCCGATGGTCTCCTTCCAAAAAAACGAGATCAACCCGGGCTAGACTAGCCTATTGGCATCTTTTTACAGAAGAAAACTCCGTGAGCATCAAACACTCAAGCCGAGACTTGAACTCTGGTGGGCTGCCCGCGAACTCTCGCGCCTTGCCAACCCAAGGGCTAATCCTCGTTGGCTTTTATTTATAGGAGAAACTCCGCGAGCACCGCGTGTTAAAGCCAAGGCTCGAACCTGGATGGGCTGGCAGCTACCCCAGCTGCCCAGCCAACGGGTCGACGCCCCGTCCTCCCGATGGTCTCCTTCCTAGCTGCACTAAACTGGGCCGACTGCCCATTGTTTCTGCTAGCCCAATTTTTTCTGGCTTCCCGCGTTCTAGGGCCCATTTCATCTTCTTCCAATCCCTCTTTTTCCATGCCGATTGTACGGTTGCCAACAAGGATGGTTCCGCCAGAGGAAAAGAGAACAAAAAATCATGAAAAACTATGGAGGACAGAGTATGACATGTGGACCAGGTGCCAAGTCCACAATATGAACATCCAAGCAAGATTTAGAATTGGTCTCGATATCAATGTCGAGGTCTGAATATGAACATCCAAATGAAGCATTACGGTGACGATACATACATATCCCGGGAGCGTTGTTTTTTCAATGGTGATAAATTTTATTCAATCAGGCGGAATTGGATCCATGAAGATCAGTGACATATAAATTACTGTTTAGGAATTCATCTCAATATTTCTGTCATTCATAAATATTTTCAAGTGTATGAATATGTTTTAAAATAACACGTGAATTCTTTTGAAAATGACATGAAGATTTTTGCATCCTTTGAAATTATTTTTGTTATACAATCATAAGGAGTACTTGTAGTTTTGATACATGGGACCTTATTGGTTTGGAGTGGCATCCATGGCAGGTCTACAACCTTTTGTCGGATGTTCAAATCACAGACCTGGTACAATTTTTGCTGAATTGAATTTGTTTTATTTATGTTGTTCTGCCTAATTATGTTTATAAAGCTTATGAATCACTAATTGATTGACTGGCTAGCCACGCATAGTTTTTATTTTATAATTTATCAGTTTATCCTCTAGTGACTTTTTTAATACAAATATAATAATTTTGGGAGGGGGGGGGGGGGGGGGGATGCTGGCATGCCTCATTGGCGTCACAGACATATACAAACGAGTTTTAAACCGTATAGGCACGAACATGTCAAGTTTTGGAACCAGTTCAGGGCCCGCTTGGATTATCGTTTTCCCTCCATAAAACACTGCGGTTACAAAACATCTGATCGGCTTGCTCCAGGTGGTTGTTTCACCGTATTGGGCTTGTAATGTTTACACTTGTGTCCTCACTTAGGTGCATAATTGGCCGGTTTACGATACACGCCTCGGCTGGTCGTTTTTAATCCGGGTGGAAATCAATCGTGGTTGGTATTATACATCTGTAAGCTAAATACAGCCGTATAAAGTTACACCGAATCCAATCGGGGTCTCAATGTATTTTGCAAATTCAGGCAGTAAAATATACATTCGTAGCAAATTCAAACACCACTGATGTATTTACCTTTCTATTCTAATGCTATCCGAGGGCTTCTTTTAAGTAGACGAGCCACTTATGTGCAGGCATGGGAGGAACAGGAGATGCCGGAGCATGGGATGTTTGCCTCCTAGAAGCCGCTCTGGGGCAAGTGCGAAGAGCGACACGCCCAACATTGGAGATTCTCTGAGATAGATGTTGTTGAGGCCAAATGAGATGCTAGTACTACCATGCTATGACTGTGGATCTTGATTTCTAATGTGCATGCTTTCTGGACTTAAAGATGGCAGCAATTCACAGCGTGGGAAGAAATTCCTACAGGTTCGGCTTGCTTGTGGAGAACTGTATCTCTTAACTGAGGAGCACTGCGTTGCTAGAGCGTGGTTAAGTGCTGCACAGAGCACACTGATGGTCTTTAGAGCCCAGGGCCTTAACCTGAACTTCCCCTGCTCTGCTCTGTTCTCTCAACTCTGCTTTGTCTGTAGGCTGTAGTTAACTTCCTCTGCTTTTGTTCTGTTTTCTCAACTCTGAATATTTGCCTGTAGCTATCTATACTCTCTTTCTTTTTGTTAGCAAGGAGAATACACACTAAATGCATATATCTATCGAAATGGCGACAGCTACATGTCTCAAACTCTTCGGTGCACTACTTGATGGTGGCAACACCACAGAATTATATATATCCACTCAGACTCTTGGGCGCAATGACAAATTACCATGTAATTAAACTAAGCACTCCTGACAGTATAGCATTTCTTGTTCAGATCGAGCTCAGTTATATATGGTTCATCGATCAAACACACACACACACACACACACACATAATCTTTTTATTACAAACCGACACGATTTAGCCAGCCAGCCAGCTTGATGGATAGTGGCCCATTTCACCTCTTCTTCCAATCCCTCTTTTTCCATGCTGATTGTACAGTTGCCAACAAGGATGGTTCCGCCGGAAGAAAACAGGACGAAAAATCATACTGTGGAGGACAGAGTATGACATGTGGACCAGGTGCCAAGTCCACAATATGAACATCCAAGAAAGATTTAGAATTGGTCTCAATATCAATGTCGAGGTCTGAATATGAACATCCAAATGAAGCATTACGATTTCACAAGATACATAAATATCTCGGGAGCAATAATTTTTCAATGGTGATAAATTTTATTCAATCAGGTGGAATTGGATCCATGAAAGATCAATGACATACAAATTACTATTTAGGAATTCATCTCAAGGACGGTTATTCTTATCAACAGATGCACTAAGTTTCTTGGGAGAGCAACAACATTGGGCAGAAACTCCGTATATCTGTTTGCAATAGGGAATTAGACCGTCGCAGTTACGCTTGCACAAGTCCAGATTGCATTCCACGAAAGGCATGAAGCATCCTCCTTCTGCATGTTCACAAAAACAATATTGTTTAGAAGAATACCCAGACAACAGCATGGCAAGCTATCATCCGCAAAAAAAAAAAACAGCATGGCAAGCTATGCAGATGCAAAACGATCCATATAACTCAACATTGTGAAATACATAGAAAATTAGCATCACATAGCAAACCATAGTGACTTATAGTTAGGTCAGAGATGCATGTACCTGGGCCAAACGCATCAGAAGACCAAATGACAGTAGCCACGAGCACAAGAGCCAACAAGCACTGGCCACTTGTGTTCTTCTTGAATATTTCCATCAGTTCCTTTTTCTTTCTCTATCTTATGATGTTCTTCTGAATTTTCTATGGGTTGCACTGATCTCTTTTGGCAGTACTTATATAGAAGCAAATTAATGTTTGCACTATCAATTTGATTCATTTACTATTCGAATTAATGCAATATTTGAGAAGAAAATGAATATTGTAAATTATTGGTGGGTGGTATTTATGATCATTAATTTTAGAAGGAAGAAATATTTAAATTACAGGCCATTATTGCCATTGTACCATGGCATGAAGTTACTTATATAGAAGCAAATTAATGTTTGCACTATAACTTGATTCATTTACTATTCGAATTAATGCAATATTTGATAAGAAAATGAATATTGTAAATTATTGGGGGAGGGGGGTATTTATATGATAAAAAAATTTAGAAGGAAGAAATATTTATTTACAGGCCATTACTACCATTTTAGAAGGAAGAGGCTCTGGAGTCGTTGTGGTTGGCATCGGGAAAGTTTCAGGTGATACAGAACTTCATATGCTACCATGATACGGGCTTGTAGACCGTCGGATCTCAAATCCAACGACATCTGAGGAGTTGTTTTACTTGTGTGCAATTTTAGGACTCTTGGATGACTTTTTATAAAATGTTCAAGAACTCCTGGAAACCATTTGATCTGAGATCCAACGGCTCGCAAGAGCCCGTATCATGATAACATCTAAACCTTGGTAACACCTGATATTTCTCCGGTTGGCATCGGGTGATGGTTCTAATATCTCTGCAACACTTGCACCTCCATCTGACGCCGCGCTGTGAAGTAGGGTGTTGCCAGCCTGTGTTTTGCATCTCTCACACGGCAATGTTGTACGTGGATTATTCCAACTCTTTGTTTTTCTGGCGTAACCAAAATACCTGAGAGAAACTAGAAGCTAGATTCATTTGCTGCAGGTGTACAGAACACACTTACAGCTAGACGATTTAATGGAAAATGGTCAAGTAGGAATGGCAGAAATGTAAATGTTCCTAAAAACAAAATCATCGCGGCAATTCCAAATTGCCCAGCAAAGAGTGTGCACCGCGACCCAAATTTGTGCCTTGAGCTTTGGAGTCAACCCAGCTAACCAATTACTGAACATATTCGTGATGCTCCTTGGTGGAGGTAATAAATTAAAGGGTTAATTATCCTTTTGCCCTCAGTGGTGTTCATGTGCTCAGTTTTGCCCTCAGATGCGAATTGTTCTTAGCTTTGCCCCTAGTCCGAGCACAGCAACTATGACGAGGCCAAACGGCCATATTTGAGTCCATTCCGTCTTGGCACTGCGGAACCAACACATGGGCTATTTTCAATTATCGTCTATAATAAAAAGATATTCCAAGCAAGGGACCGACGCACTCTAGTAAGTAGTATGAAGTTTTAGTATGCACCTGTTACCAAAACTCTCCTGTGTAAAAATAATAAGTGTGTCATGATTTATTTACGGAAAGGATTTTTATAACTACCAAACGTTCGAATTTTAGCAATAGGCAAGAACGATCCTTACATCATTCTAATTATATACTTGCATGTATTAGAATGACTAATTTTACTTACAACGTCGACGATTGCGCAAATGCTTCCTCTGCTTTTGCTCTGTTTTCTGAGCTCTGTATACTTGCCTGTCACTTCCTCCCCTTCCTCTACTCGAGGCCTGACAATATTCCTCTTACTGACCACGGGACGGATGGACGGACGGACTCCTCACCTTCACGTTAATGGCGGCTGCTATTCTTTTTAGCAAGGAATACAACTAGACTGTATGGTACTTAGATACGGCGCCAATCGACAGTTTCAGGAACCCAAGCTAGCCACAGTCCACAGATCAATCAGTGACAGACTCCGCTCGAGCTATCACAATCTACCTAACGTAGGCAGCATGACACGTGCATGTGGAACAACACTTTTTATACAGAATTACATTACTACTTTAATTGCTAAATACTAGCCATGAGGCTCAAGCAATACATCCTCGATTCCACAAAACCCTCTCTATCCCTTCTAACAGCATCAACACAAGGACGGGATACAGTTTGTGAATGGATCCATTGATCTGTTGGGGTCGTACCAAGTAGACACAAGATTAGTCAGGGAAATTGCAAAACCGCCATTGGGGCATAAAGGCCATTCCACGCCCATTTTCTGAATTAAACTAATTAAGAATTCTTTTAAACTAGAATTAGGCCAAATAATCAAAAGATTAAAGCAAATGGGACAAATGATCTAATCCTAACCAAATCGGGGCAAATCAGCAAGTCCCCACAACAAGTTGTGCCCGACTTCGGCGAGGGAGGGGTCATGACGGCGGCGCGCCTTCGGCTCATTTCAGTGATTGTAGTCGTCGCTAGGTGTTCTATGGATCTGCATGTAATTTTTATTATTTCTAGTGTTTGTTATACTGCCGTGATAGAAGATGAATAGATTGAAAGTTTTCTCGCAAAAAAATGTGGCAAATCATCCTATCTCTCCCTCCTGTTGTAGGGAGACCTCCTATTTAACAACCCACGCGGTGGGAAGCGCGGCAGCGCACACCTATGCGAAATTTTTCGCCAGTGCATGTGGGGTCCGTGCCCCTGTGTTTTTTTTTCTCTGTCTATGTTTTTATACATTAACAAAATGTTTTGGATTTGAAACAAACAACGAACTTCAAAATATTCACGATTTATAAAAATGTTGAAGACTTCACAAAATGTTCGTGAGATCGAAAAAAATGCTACTGAATTTAAAAAAGTTGGTGAATTCCAAAATGTTCAGGAATTTGAAAAACAAATACAAATTAAAAATATGCTCCTGGGTTTAAAAAAATGTTCGTTAGTCCAAAAAATGTTCGTGATTTTGAAACAATATTCTCAATTTCAAAAGATGTTCATGACTTGTAAAAATATTAATATTTAAAAAGTTTTCATGATTTAAAATTGTTCATAATTTCAGAAATAAATGTTCATGACTTCAAAAAAAACGTTCACAATTTTTTATGAAATGTTCAAGGTTCCAAATTTTCAATCAGATGAATACATTTTGAATTTTTAAATTTGATGAACATTTTTTAAAATTGGTGAACATTTCTTGAATTTTGATGAACACATTTCAAATTTGATAAACGGTTTTAGAACTCAATGAAGAAAAAATGTTCCTGATTTTCAAAAACAATACGAGAGGGAAAATAAGAAAAGACAAAAAAAGAAAAAAAATAAACATGAAAAAAGGAAATTAAAATGAAAAAGGAAAAAATGGTCTGGAACCTTCCCAAAACCTGAAGTGGGATCTATGCTACTTGGGCGGGCCTAAAACAGGTAGCAAGCGGGAAGGGTGCGTTTGGTCGACATTTGTTGTGCTACACGGGGAATGGGGCCGGGTTCTCGGTTTTGGGGACAATCGTTGGGCTAGCATTGGACTACGAGCGAGAAGTTGATAAATCTTGAGCATCCCTTAAAAAATTGAGTGTTTTAGTTTTTTTACCTGCACAATCGGTGGCCCTGGCAGTTGTCCAATGTGCGAACCCCCGCACCCTAGATATGAATGAGATATTAGGAAGTTTCATTAGTTACATCATTGTTTCTTTATATGAGTTCTTTTATTATAGCCCCCTCCCCTGGCCGTCCTTGCTAGTTGGATCTTCTGTTTAACATCTGTTTTCCTTGCTAAATGACTAGGTGTCCTTAGCATCTACTCTTGTGAGCTATCAAAAATCTTACAGTTTTCTATGTGCACATAGCGAAAAACTCATAAAACTTACATTGGTAATATTGAACTTTGTGCCTTCAAGACTTTCTGTGATCAAGTAAAAAATAGTTGTCACTACCTAAAGTTGTATCTGGTAATGACAATGTTTTTTGTGTGTCATTGCCTTATTGAA
Source organism: Triticum monococcum (assembly GCA_034509565.1). Lineage (NCBI taxonomy): Eukaryota > Viridiplantae > Streptophyta > Magnoliopsida > Poales > Poaceae > Triticum > Triticum monococcum. The sequence continues at coordinate 4,504,068 of CM067847.1, read as the reverse complement.
GGCATTGCTTGGATTTTACTCAGCCTTGATCACTAGGATGAAAACTCAAGATCTTGCATTCGGTGTTTAGATTTGCAGATGACGACACTTGAATGTCGTTCCCTTTTTGAAGGCATTGGTGTTGAAGAACGTGTCTCGTTGTACATGCAATGTCAAGAGATGCTTGGTGGGATATGATCGTTGTTGTAGCTTGTTGATCATTCTTTTGATCACTTTGGAGTTTTTTTTACTCCACCTAGGCATAGCTTCGGTCGTGCATTACTTTTTTTGTTTCATAACATTGTTTGAAAATAACAAGAACATATATTTTTGGTTTCATAACTTTTTTTGTTAGACAAAACTAATTTTTAATATCCACGAATACATTTTGGATATTTGATTTCGAAAACACGTGATATTTGTGTAATTTAGGCCCCCAAATATATACAAACAAAAGAAAAATGTAAAAGAAGAAGAAGAAGATTAGGAGCCTCTGGGCCTAGCGCAGTGCCAGGCACTTTAGGCGACTGGCCCCCATCAGAACTCCCATGGCGACTCCCCCCGTCGCCGCCGCAGCGATCACCTGCGACGAGGCCGCCCTCGCCGCCGCCATCGGCTGCTGCGCGACCGCGCGCTGCGCCTCGCCCGAGGCAGAGGAGGCGCCTCCGCGCCGGCCGCGCTCGCCAAGATGCCCGCGGTGCACGGGCCGAGCTCAACGCTTCCGTCAGGCTGGGGAAGGAGGATTCTGCAGTGGTAACGGATTGGGGAAGTCACTTTTTTTGATGCCAGGTGGAGTCACTTTTTTTGGATAAAGTGAAGGAAGCTACGGGGAGCCTAAAGTTCCAAAGTCGGCGTGCACGATGTCGTTTTCTTTCTGCTCTGATTCCCTATATTCAGTACTCCCTCCGTTCCGAATTACTTGTCACGGGTATGGATGTATCTAGATGTACATCCTGAATAGGAGTTGATAGCAACAGTCAATTCTCTGTCTAAATGCTTATCCTTACTCCTGCTAGGGAACGTGTGACTTTTGGGCAAGAAAGTCCCTGCTGTTGGCCTCAGCCATAGCAGAGCAGCAACCAAGTTTCCATGGCCGTCAGATTCACGCCGCGATTCGTGCGAGCAAATCCCACCGCTGACACGGCCACGCGGGGGCGTCTCTGTGGACTCTGGTGCGGAGGGGTCTAGATAGAAAGAGACGCCGGAGAAGCGGCGAGCGAACGGTTTCGGTCCGGCGGTGGCGGCGGAGGCTGCCCAGCGCAGGCACCATCCTATCCCAGAGCTGGAGTTGATTGATATGTACGTAAGTGTTGGATATGTGGAGTGTGGCTGTGGCTAGCTAGGGTTCCTGAAACTGTCGATTCAGCGCCGTATCTGAATATCATGCAGCCGTGTGTATTTATTGCTGAAAAGAAAGAGAGAATAGATAGCAACCGCCATGAACCTGAGGAAGCAGCATTTCCGTCCGTCCATCCCGTGGTCGGAACGAGGAAGATTGTTTGTCAGGCCCCGAGTGGAGTCGACCTGAAGCTACTGCCAAATATTGAGAGCTCAGAAACAGAGCAAAAGCAGAGGAAGGGACATGCACGAATATCAGAGTTCAGAAAGCAGAGGAAGCAGAGCTCCTGGCAAGCACAATTGCGGCCTGTACCAGTCAGTTCGGATTGTCCATCTTTTTCCACTGCCTTATGCTTTCACCCTCGCTGATAATTGCAGGTTGGAGCATAGTGTTTGCAATCCAGGCCCTGGGCTCAAGAGACAGAATGAATTCACGGCATGCATACATATATGGACGGTCAGTGTGCACTTAACCACATTTTAGAAAGAGAGCACATAAGGCACAAGCGCTCCTCGGGTTCTCTCCAGCACTGCACAACATACGCTATGCTCTACCTTTTCCAACCCCTTCTGCTAACCGTAACCCCAGTTAAGATACTGAACTCCACAAGCAAGCCACATAGAAATAAACCTTGAGTTTCAAAGTTTCCTCGGCAACATCCAAAGTTTGTTTATTTTAAGGAATAACAGAGCAAGATATCATCCACAAGAACACGATACCATTCGGTGGCGACAAACAAGAGAGTGAGAAATTAAGTCTGGTTAAGCATATGCTCCTACCTGCTATGGCCAGCAGGGATGCATAGAGGCAATTGCTACTGTTTATTTATTTATTTATTTAGCCGAACATGTGCATTCAGGACAAACTTATCAGAAGCATTTCATGATCTTCAGGAGATGACTCCCCATAGCCGTAGCTGTTAGGCACACCAATCCGGATGATAACCAACATGACAGTTGAAAAAGAAACATTAGCAGTAGGAAACATGTTTTTGGAGACAACACTTCTAGCTATCCATATACTTTCCAAACTAAAGCAGAAACTATGGCAGCCATCAAATTTCCTTAAAAGATTCACTTAAAAGATTGATCGGATTGAATTGGTGTGTGATTGTCAACCAATCGGCACTGGATGGCTTGCTTGCTTGGTTTCTCCAGCTCCAGCTTGCTGTACCTGGTGTTCACGATCTATCAAGCTGGAGGATGTGAGAGTTGACGAAGAGGTGGCCATGGCGGTGGAGGTTGCCAGGCGCGAGCTGGAGTGGAGTCGTCGCGTCTTGATCGGTAAGTGTTTGGTCTGTACCTAGGTAGCTATGGTTTTTGATGCCGTAGATCGAGTATCACACAGTCCAGTGTGTATTATCCTCGTCCTTTTGTATGTTAAAAGAAAGAGAGGGTCGATAGGTACCAGCCGCCATTAGCGTGAGGGGCAGGCAGCATCTCCGTCCACCATTAGTCGTCTGAAGGAGAAAGATTGTGTGTCAGGCCCCAAGCCAGGTCCACCTGATGCCTCAAAACTCAAGCTACCACCAAATGTTCAGAGTCCAAAAAACAGAACAAAAGCAGAGGAAGCTATTACAGGCAATTGCAGTCTGTACCAGTTCTGATTGTCCACCGCCTACTGCCTTGACAAAGCTCGCTGATGACCAGAGTCGAGTCCGAGGTCGACAAAGATGAAGTCACTGGAACATCGAGTTTGCAATGCACATATCTAGACCATGAGCGTGCAGAACTTAACCTCGCTTTAGAAAACAGAGCACATCAAGTAAATTAAGATTCCAGAATTTATCCCAAACAAGTACTAGGATATTGTAGTGCTAAACTCCGTAAGAACCAAATACATGTCCAACAACAAACAGAGTAACCTTATTTATTACAGCAGGAAGTCACCATTTTTCTTGCAAAGAAAATCGTTTGCTCACACTTAACAGGTCATTAACTTCGATCTGTTACAAATAAATAAATCCTAGTGGTGACACAACATAAAAGTACGAACGGCGGGGAAGCCACCAAATCGACATGAGAGCAAAGAGGACTAAATAATTCGACGCACTTGATCATGTTGATGAATGGCCGTCAACCAATAAGCAGAATAAGAGAATGCTTTGCCATTAGCAAGTCGCAGCCTGCACTGCCTGCACAATAATAAAAAAGTGTCATTACCAGGATGTGAACTGTGGGGAGGCGAGGAGCAAAGCTCATTGCAAGGCAAGCAGCACAATTCATTACCTGGATGTGTTGATGTTGTCTAGAGAAACAATATCTTGGGGCGTCGACCTGGGAGGTTCTTTGCTGCTTCTTTCCACTCATTTTTTGTTTCATCTCCCACATCACGACGGAGAGCAATCTCGTCAAGATGCCCAAGGGAATGGACCGCTGACGTGCCAGAAATAGAGCCAGCCAGATCTTTGCATAGCAGCTGCATCGACCTGAGGCGTGGTAAAGCTCCCTCTTGGATTTCCAGCTGACCAATCATGGATTTCACCAGAATGGATAGGCGTACCAGGCTCTTAAGTGTACCTTTTGTGATGACGAGCCTGCCCAGGCTAGTTGCAACCAGCTTCAGGTGCGCCAGGCCAGGCACTTTGCTCAGGGTAGCAAGAAAATCTTGGCTAAGGCTCAGCTGAGGGGATGAAAGGCCTAGCTTAGTGAGACCACCCAGAAAGGCAACAAAGGAGGGAAGGCTGCATATCTTGCTTCCTTGCAGATTGAGCGAGGCAAGATAGCAGCAGTGATTCTTTCCCTTATCCAGAGAGAAATTCAGCATGTCTTGGGTCAACTCGTCTTCAAAATTGAGTGAGAGTGATGGAGTCCCTGTGGAGTCAGTGCTTCTCTCAATGAACCCCTTGATGGCCTTTGAGAGATGACTTAAGCTGCTGGTGTCGGCGGTAGCCTCACACAGTATTTTCACCTTTGTCAAATCATTCATATTGTACATGAGCTGTGCAAACTCTTGGCTCTTGCTGTTGTCCAAAACAAATCCTGCCAATGTTTCCAATTTGCTCTTCACTGACAACCAAGTCTGTAGCTTACTCATTGTCCGGCCTCCTACATCTTGCTTGAGCTTGAACTTCCCAAAGAGATGAACTAGACATGGCAGCTCCAGGACTTGTGTTTGCAGAATCTCTATCGCTGTATTTCTCACATCTAGTGTATCCAATAATTGAAGCTTCCTGATCTCCTTCGGAAGCACCGTAGCAATAACAGCGGCCCCGAGGCATAGGTACCTCAGCAGCAACAGTTTGGTGCATATCAACTTGAGATGGCCATCCCCCAAGGATACAACGCACTCTTCCAGATCCAAAACTCGCAGCAGTTCATACTTGGAGAAGTCCAGGACAGATGGGTGCGCCTCTCCCAAGATTGTCAGTGACCGGACAAGAGTTAAACCTTGCACTTCTCTGGGCCTTGCATGATGCAGAGCAAGCCGGCGGATGTTACTGGGTATGGATGGGTTAGACTGCCCATTGTACAACACGGTAACAAAGTTGTCGGACATGGACTTGCGCAGGACAAACTCCAGCATCATGCCATGGGCATGGCATGTCTTCACCTCTGTGTTGTTACCACTGGCATCCATAGGCTGGATGATACTCCGGTCGACAAGCTTATTGAAATTGATAATAGCAGTGTTGAGGGCACTACATGCATTGTCTCCTGGGGATAATCCTTCTGATAACCATCTCCTTAACAGTCTTTTTTTCTTGATAGGACGACCACTTGGATAGGTACCCAAATAGAGCAAAAATATCCTGGCAACCTGGCTATCAAGGCTGGTGTAGCTCTGGACAAGCACACGCCTCATTCTTGCAAATAGTTCATCACTCTCCAGATATGTACCCAGGTCGGCGCATAATTTTGCCCATTTCATGGGTGTTGGATTACCTGCACTTTGAAAGAACCTGGCGGTGGTAACAAGAGCAAGGGGAAGACCATCACATTTCTTGAGCGCTGCGGAGCCGAGCTCCTCTGCATCCAGCGGTGGTTCATCGTCTTGGAAAGCTTCATTGAAGAACAATTGTCTTGAGTGTTGGTCAGAAAGGGTTGCCATTGTGTACACATGATCACGAACAACTGAGCTGCTGCAGGTATTTGCTACGTGCTGAATGGCGGTCGTCACTAGAAATCTACCGCTTAACCCCATGAAGGCCTTCTTCATGTCGTGCCAGTATGCTACTGTCCGCAGGTCATCAATTACAATGAAAAACCTAGGTACCCAAATGAAACATGACAAACTAATTAGCCAAGAACTACATCAATAGTAGAGGAAAAGAGTTAGGGAACTGAATGAATATGAGTTACCTCTTGGTGCCAATGCACTTTTTGATGCTTGCCTTAAGCTGGGTGAGACCGCCACTGGTGGGCAGGGGAAGGTGGCCAAGCTGCCAGAGTATCTCCTTGAGAACATCTGCGGCTGCCCCGCTCCCCCCTAGTTTCCTTGGAGGGAGCCAAGCCCGTGCTTCGTATTCGCTTTTGCTCTCAATTGCCTTGTACACATGATTTGCAAGAAGAGTCTTCCCCATACCATGGAACCCCACAATGGTAATCACTTTCAGCTTCTGCTCCTGCTGGATCAGATCCAGAAGCTCGTCCCGGGGGGTGTCCATACCCACGGGCACGGCGATGGATGCCTCTGAATAGGTGCCATCCTCGTCGTCCTCAATTGCCGTCGGCGTGTCTGTCTGCTGAGACGACAACGACTGCCTTGGTGAGGATGTGCTGCTGCTAGCATTGTTGTATGAGTCTCTCAGCTTGAATACATCCTCTGATCTCTTCTTGAGCTGTCGGATCTCTGCAGCAAACTTGTTCCGGGCCTTCATCGTCTTTGCCCGGTGGAAAGCCTGGCGCACTCTCCCAGTGTCTTGGTCGGCCCTCACACGGTGCATGAAGCGGTCGATGCAGTCCTCTATGGCGTGCGCCAATTCACGCACCATATTGATCCACACCATATTCACATCTTCACGGCCGCCACGGCAGCCGCTGTGGCGATCATCATTATGGATGACGGCCGAAATCATAGCAAACTCGTTCTTGATGTAGTTGATGTCGATCTTTAGACTCTTCCGGAGCTCGTGCTTTGCCAGCAAGGAATCAAAGAGTTTAGGCACCATCCACTCCACCAAGGAGGTGGCCGCGGCCGTCGCCACAGCCTCCATCTCTCTCTCTCTCTCTCTCTCTCTCTCTCTCTCACTGTGTGTATGTGTTTATTTGGTTGCAAGATCACATCATGGAGTTTTCACCAACCGGTGAGGACGACAACATCCATGACATGAATGAAGTTGGGGTAAGCTACCTAGACCCGCTGGGAGGCTGAACTGAAAGCACTCTGCACCGCATAATGCTTTTCATTGCCCTTGGTACCGCCACTAGCTAGACAACCAAAGCTCAGATGCAACCTTGGGATGTGAGGAAAACATAAAGAATTGGTAGCGGCTGCGAGTTCACTAATCTATTAGAGCATGTACAGCCGGACCTGTACGCGGGCGGACGCGTCCGGAAGCGTTAACGGATGCTCACTGAGCAGTCCCTAATTCTACGCCTTCACAACCACGTATCTCATATCCATCATCCTATTGTAAAGTAGTTTGGGAAGCGTAGAATCCTTTGTCTCGGGCCGCGTTGTTATATTGAGGCAAAGCCTTGGTGGACAAGTTACAGAGGAGGAGATCGACCAGGGGAAGATCGACAGGAACAGAAAGAGATCGATCAGGAGAGGTCGTTACAAGAGATAGAGAGAAGAAGAGATAGATACAATTTAAACACCTCTCCTATCCCTATACAATAATTCTAACACCCCCCCTCAATCTAAACCTCAAGCCTTGCTAAGGTTGAGATTGTATTTGAACTCATCCAATCTTCTCTCTGTCAAGGGTTTAGTAAACCCATCTGCAAGTTGATCCCCTGTAGGAATGAACCGTATCTCAAGTAGCTTTCGAGCTACTCTCTCTCTGACAAAATGAAAGTCCACTTCAATATGTTTTGTTCATGCATGGAAGACAGGATTGGCTGAAAGATAAGTTGCACCAATATTGTCACACCATAACCGTGCAGCCTTCGGAGCTTTAATTCCAAGCTAATAGAGTAATGTTTGTATCCACATTACTTCAGCTGTGGCATTTGCTAATGACTTATATTCAGCCTCTGTACTTGATCTTGAGACAGCAGCTTGCTTCCTTGCACTCCATGACACAAGATTAAATCCCAGAAACACAGCAAAACCACCAGTGGATCTTCTGTCATCAGCGCACCCTGTCCAGTCTGCATCAGAATATGCAGTAACAAGCAAGGAAGGGGACTTGACAATTTGAAGTCCAAATCCTTGAGAATACTGAAGATACCTTAGGATTCTTTTAACTGCCGTCCAATGAGTAGTTCTAGGAGCATGCAAATATTGACATACCTTGTTCACTGAATAAGAAATATATGGACGTGTAAGTGTTAAATATTGTAAAGCACCAACAGCACTTCTATAATTTGTTGCATCTTCTGAACCAAGAGCTTCTCCACTATCAACTGTAAGTTTTTCTGAGGTAGAAATTGGTGTGCTGACAGGTTTGCAATTCTGCAATCCCACCCTCTTTAGAACATCAGTTGTATATTTTTCTTGTGAGAGAAGTATGCCATCTCTGACTTGCTTTACTTCTATGCCAAGAAAATAGTGAAGATCACCTAGATCCTTGAGAGCAAATTCAAGTTTTAAATCCTTAAGCAAACAGGTGGTGGCCTCTTGACTTGAACTAGCAACAATTATATCATCAACATAAACAAGCACAAAAACAGTGATATTGCTTTTGCTATAAAAGAACAAGGATGTGTCTGCTTTGGATGGCGTGAACCCAAGATGTTGTAACTGCATGCTCAGCCTAGAATACCATGCTCTTGGAGCCTGCTTAAGTCCATATAATGCTTTATCCAACTTACATACATAATGTGGTGTGCTATGACTTTCATAACCTGGTGGTTGCCGCATGAACACTTCTTTCTCAAGAACACCATGAAGGAACACATTCTGAACATCTAGCTATCGTAAGCTCCATCCTCTGGAAATGGCAATGGACAAAACAAGGCGAATGGTAGTTGCTTTAACCACAGGACTAAAGGTATCATCATAATCAATTCCAAACCTTTGCTTAAAACCTTTTGCAACCAACCTTGCCTTGTACCTGTCTATACTACCATCAGGGTTTCCTTTTTATCTTGTATACCCACTTACAATCGATTATGTTAGCACCATGTTGTGGTGGTACTAAATGCCAAGTCTGATTTTTTATGAGTGCATTGTACTCATTATCCATGGCTTCCTTCCAATCCTTGCTAGCAAGTGCATCATGCAAATTAATAGGTTTATCAGTAGTAGCAAGAAAGGCATGCTTAGTCGGATTATACTTTATTGTACCATCACTATATTGTTTTTCCTTGACAATACCTGACCGAGACCTGGTGTGTCGACGAGGAGGTGAAGGAGCCACAAAATCGATAGCTGTGGACCGCAGCACAGGAGATCCAACAACTTCGGTGGCGCCCACAGAAGATCCAACATGGTGGATCAGCTCCTGATCCAAGGAAGATGCGCGCTGCTCCTTGGTCTGGCGGTGCACTGAATCGACCGACGTGGCAGACGAGGAGCCGTTCCCCCCCACGCCGCGCTCGACAGCCGGATCAGACTGCGCATGCGAGGATTGGCAAGGCGCGCCGGGAGTCGCGCCTGGACCCACGCCCGCACCTGGTCCGCTGTGGCCCGCCTGGTTAGCTTGGCGTGACTCACCTGGACCTGCGCTAGGGCCCGCGCCTGGACCCGCGTGACCCACCTGGTCGGCTCGGCGTGGCACGCCCGGAGCCGCCCCTGAACCCGCGCCTGGGCCGCTGTCGCTGTCGCCTGCCAGGGGCAAATCTGCACCGGATCGCGTGTCGCCCTGCTCTGCAGGCTGTCGCGGATCTACCTGGGATCGCGCGCTGACAGCCAGATCCTCCTCGAAGATTGCGCCTTTGTCCTGTGTACACATAACATGACGAGTAGAATTTGTACAAGACCCATTTGAGATGCATTTTTCTGTGGATTTTTGCACATGATCGTGATCATTTAATTCACCCCTGTGATCAGGATGTGTAGAATAGTCTGGCAGGAGTGCAATTTCTGCACGAAGCAAGGCGCCAGCATTGGGATGAAGGAGAGAAAAAGGGAATAGTGTTTCATCGAAGATAACATCACGGGAGATATAGATGCGCCCAGTAGATGGTTCAAGACATTTATACCCTTTATGAAGGTTACTATACCCAAGAAACACACATTGTGTGGAGCGAAACTCCAGTTTGTGACGATTGTATGGACGAAGGTTGGGGTAACATGCACACCCAATTTTTTTTAGAGAATTGTAGTCTGGCTTTTGATGATACAATCGTTCTAAAGGATTTGAATTGCCAATGATCTTACTGGGAAGACGGTTGATAAGATATGTAGCTGTGATGAAAGCCTCATCCCAATACTTGAGGGGCATAGATGCATGAGCTAAAAGGGAGAGACCAACTTCGAAGATACGACGGTGTTTGTGTTCAGCAGAACCGTTTTGCTGATGAGCATGAGGGCAGGACACATAATGAGTGATCCCAATGCTACGGAAGAAGGAGTTGAGTTTTTCATACTCTCCTCCCCAGTCACTTTGGACTGAAATAATTTTCCTATCAAAGTGGCGCTCAACTAGCTTCTGAAACTCTTGGAAGATTGAAAAGACTTCGGATTTATACTTAAGCAAATAAATCCATGTGAACTTGGTGTAATCATCAATGAAGCTAACATAATATTTTTTTGACCAAAAGAATCTCGAGCATGACCCCATACATCATTGAAGATCAATTGTAATGGGGCATGCGACACACTAGTAGACTTAGGATAGGGAAGCTGATGGCTCTTGGCACATTGACATGCTTCAAAAACAGACTCTTTATTTGAACTATGTGACAAAGGAAGTTTGTCTTTATTGACTACTTGCCTAACTATGATTGATGAGGGATGTCCTAATCTTTGATGCCACCGCTCGAAAGAAGGCTTGATGATGGAGTAGACGCGACGATGCTTGTTGCTAAGAGCTCCGGAGGAGATGGGGTAGAGGCCGCCGACGCATCTACCGTGATAGAGAGGTGCCCTCGTTGCCCGATCCTTAATGAAAAAATAGCGAGGGTGACTTTCAAAGAAAACATCATTATCGGTGGCTAAACGAGACGTTGAGGCAAGATTTTTGTCAGCTTGGGGAACATGGAGTGAAGGAAATATGCCCTAGAGGCAATAATAAAGTTATTATTCATTTCCTTATATCATGATAAATGTTTATTATTCATGCTAGAATTGTATTAACCGGAAACATAATACATGTGTGAATACATAGACCAACAGAGTGTCACTAGTATGCCTCTACTTGACTAGCTCGTTAATCAAAGATGGTTATGTTTCCTAACCATGAACAAGGAGTTGTTATTTGATTAACAAGGTCACATCATTAGTAGAATGATCTGATTGACATGACCCATTCCATTAGCTTAGCACCCGATCGTTTAGTATGTTGCTATTGCTTTCTTCATGACTTATACATGTTCCTATAACTATGAGATTATGCAACTCCCGTTTACCGGAGGAACACTTTGGGTACTACCAAACGTCACAACGTAACTGGGTGATTATAAAGGAGTACTACAGGTGTCTCCAATGGGAGATGTTGGGTTGGCGTATTTCGAGATTAGGGTTTGTCACTCCGATCGTCGGAGAGGTATCTCTGGGCCCTCTCGGTAATGCACATCACATAAGCCTTGCAAGCACTGCAACTAATAAGTTAGTTGTGAGATGATGTATTACGGAACGAGTAAAGAGACTTGCCGGTAACGAGATTGAACTAGGTATTGGATACGGACGATCGAATCTCAGGCAAGTAACATACCGATGACAAAGGGAACAACGTATGTTGTTATGCGGTCTGACCGATAAAGATCTTCGTAGAATATATAGGAGCAAATATGGGCATCCAGGTCCCGCTATTGGTTATTGACCGGAGACGTGTCTCGGTCATGTCTACATTGTTCTCGAACCGTAGGGTCCGCACGCTTAACGTTACGATGACAATTATTATGAGTTTATGCATTTTGATGTACCGAAGGTTGTTCGGAGTCCCGGATGAGATCACGGACATGACGAGGAGTCTCGAAATGGTCGAGACGTAAAGATTGATATATTGGAAGCCTATGTTTGGACATCGGAAGTGTTCCGGGTGAAATCGGGATTTTACCGGAATACCGGGAGGGTTACCGGAACCCCCCGGGAGACTAATGGGCCTATTGGGCCTTAGTGGAAAAGAGAAAAGGGAAGCCCACTAGCTGGCCGGCGCCCCCCTAGAGTCCTATTAGGAATAGGATAAGGGGCCGGCCCCCCTTCTCTCTCTTTTCCCCCCGGGAGTCCTAATTGGATTAGGATTGGGGGGAGGAGTCCTACTCCCGGTGGGAGTAGGACTCCCCTGCGCCTCCTCTCCCTTGGCCGGCCGGCTCCCCTCCTCCAACCTTTATATACGGGGGCAGGGGGCACCCCAAGACACACAACTTGATCCTTGAGATCGTTCCTTAGCCGTGTGCGGTGCCCCCTGCCACCAAATTCCACCTCGATCATATCGTTGTAGAGCTTAGGCGAAGCCCTGCGTCGGTAGTACATCAAGATCGTCACCACGCCGTCGTGCTGACGGAACTCTTCCCCGAAGCTTTGCTGGATCGGAGCCCGGGGATCGTCATCGAGCTGAACGTGTGCTAAGAACTCGGAGGTGCCGGAGTAACGGTGCTTGGATCGGTTGGATCGGGAAGAAGACGTACGACTACTTCCTCTATGTTGTGTGATCGCTTCCGCAGTCGGTCTGCGTTGGTACGTAGACAACACTCTCCCCTCTCGTTGCTGTGCATCACCATGATCTTGCGTGTGCGTAGGAAAACTTTCGAAATTACTGCGTTCCCCAACAGTGGTATCAGAGCCTAGGTTTTATGGTTTGATGTTATATGCACGAGTAGAACACAAGTGAGTTGTGGGCGATACAAGTCATACTGCCTACCAGCATGTCATACTTTGGTTCGGCGGTATTATTGGTTGAGACGATCCGGACCAACCTTACGCGTACTCTTACGCGAGACCGGTTCCCTCGACGTGCTTTGCACACAGATGGCTTGCGGAAGACTGTCTCTCCAACTTTAGTTGAACCAAGTGTGACTACGCCCGGTCCTTGAGAAGGTTAAAACGGAGTCTATTTGACGAACTATCGTTGTGGTATTGATGCGTAGGTGAGATGAGTTCTTACTTAAGCCCGTAGCAGCCACGTAAAACTTGCAACAACAAAGTAGAGGACGTCTAACTTGTTTTTGCAGGGTATGTTGTGATGTGATATGGTCAAGGCATGATGCTGATTTTATTGTATGAGATGATCATGTTTTGTAACTAAGTTATCGGCAACTGGCAGGAGCCATATGGTTGTCGCTTTATTGTATGCAATGCAATCGCGATGTAATGCTTTACTAGATTACTAAACGGTAGTAATAGTCGTGGAAGCATAAGATTGGCGAGACGACAACGATGCTACGATGGAGATCAAGGTGTCGCGCCGGTGACGATGGTGATCATGACGGTGCTTCGAAGATGGAGATCACAAGCACAAGATGATGATGGCCATATCATATCACTTATATTGACTGCATGTGATGTTTATCCTTTTATGCATCTTATCTTGCTTTGATTGACGGTAGCATTATAAGATGATCTCTCACTAAATTATCAAGAAGTGTTCTCCCTGAGTATGCACCGTTGCCAAAGTTCGTCGTGCCCAGACACCACGTGATGATCGGGTGTGATAAGCTCTACGTCCATCTACAACGGGTGCAAGCCAGTTTTGCACACGCAGAATACTCAGGTTAAACTTGACGAGCCTAGCATATGCAGATATGGCCTCGGAACACAGAGACCGAAAGGTCGAGCGTGAATCATATAGTAGATATGATCAACATGACGATGTTCACCATTGAAAACTACTCCATCTCACGTGATGATCGGTTATGGTTTAGTTGATTTGGATCACGTGATCACTTAGAGGATTAGAGGGATGTCTATCTAAGTGGGAGTTCCTAAGTAATTTGATTAACTGAACTTAAACTTATCATGAACTTAGTACCTGATAGTATCTTGCTTGTTTATGTTAATTGTAGATAGATGGCTCGTGCTGTTGTTCCGTTGAATTTTAATGCGTTCCTTGAGAAAGCAAAGTTGAAAGATGATGGTAGCAATTACACGGACTGGGTCCGTAACCTGAGGATTATCCTCATTGCTGCACAGAAGAATTACGTCCTGGAAGCACCGCTGGGTGCCAGGCCTGCTGCTGGAGCAACGCCAGATGTTATGAACGTCTGGCAGAGCAAAGCTGATGACTACTCGATAGTTCAGTGTGCCATGCTTTACGGCTTAGAATCGGGACTTCAACGACGTTTTGAACGTCATGGAGCATATGAGATGTTCCAGGAGTTGAAGTTAATATTTCAAGCAAATGCCCGAATTGAGAGATATGAAGTCTCCAATAAGTTCTATAGCTGCAAGATGGAGGAGAACAGTTCTGTCAGTGAGCATATACTCAAAATGTCTGGGTATAATAATCACTTGATTCAGATGGGAGTTAATCTTCCAGATGATTGCGTCATTGACAGAATTCTCCAATCACTGCCACCAAGCTACAAGAGCTTCGTGATGAACTATAATATGCAAGGGATGAACAAGACTATTCCCGAGCTCTTCGCAATGCTGAAAGCTGCGGAGGTAGAAATCAAGAAGGAACATCAAGTGTTGATGGTTAGCAAAACCACTAGTTTCAAGAAAAAGGGCAAAGGGAAGAAGAAGGAAACTTCAAGAAGAACAGCAAGCAAGTTGCTGCTCAGGAGAAGAAACCCAAGTCTGGACCTAAGCCTGAAACTGAGTGCTTCTACTGCAAGCAGACTGGTCACTGGAAGCGGAACTGCCCCAAGTATTTGGCGGATAAGAAGGATGGCAAAGTGAGCAAAGGTATATGTGATATACATGTTATTGATGTGTACCTTACTAGAGCTCGCAGTAGCACCTGGGTATTTGATACTGGTTCTGTTGCTAATATTTGCAACTCGAAACAGGGACTACGGAATAAGCGGACACTAGCAAAGGACGAGGTGACGATGCGCGTGGGAAACGGTTCCAAAGTTGATGTGATCGCGGTCGGCACGCTACCTCTACATCTACCTTCGGGATTAATATTAGACCTAAATAATTGTTATTTGGTGCCAGCGTTGAGCATGAACATTATATCTGGATCTTGTTTAATGCGAGACGGTTATTCATTTAAATCAGAGAATAATGGTTGTTCTATTTATATGAATAATATCTTTTATGGTCATGCACCTTTGAAGAGTGGTCTATTCTTGTTGAATCTCGAAGATAGTGATACACATATTCATAATGTAGAAGCCAAAAGATGCAAAGTTAATAATGATAGTGCAACTTATTTGTGGCACTGCCGTTTAGGTCATATCGGTGTAAAGCGCATGAAGAAACTCCATACTGATGGGCTTTTGGAATCACTTGATTATGAATCACTTGGTACTTGCGAACCGTGCCTCATAGGCAAGATGACTAAAACACCGTTCTCCGGTACTATGGAGAGAGCAACAGATTTGTTGGAAATCATACATACCGATGTATGTGGTCCGATGAATATTGAGGCTCTTGGCGGATATCGTTATTTTCTCACCTTCACAGATGATTTAAGCAGATATGGGTATATCTACTTAATGAAACATAAGTCTGAAACATTTGAAAAGTTCAAGGAATTTCAGAGTGAAGTTGAAAATCATCGTAACAAGAAAATAAAATTTCTACGATCTAATCGTGGAGGAGAATATTTGAGTTACGAGTTTGGTGTACATTTGAAAAATTGTGGAATAGTTTCGCAACTCACGCCACCCGGAACACCACAGCGTAATGGTGTGTCCGAACGTCGTAATCGTACTTTACTAGATATGGTGTGATCTATGATGTCTCTTACTGATTTACCGCTATCGTTTTGGGGTTATGCTTTAGAGACGGCCGCATTCACGTTAAATAGGGCACCATCATAATCCGTTGAGACGACGCCTTATGAACTATGGTTTGGCAAGAAACCAAAGTTGTCGTTTCTTAAAGTTTGGGGCTGCGATGCTTATGTGAAAAAGCTTCAACCTGATAAGCTCGAACCCAAAGCGGAAAAATGTGTCTTCATAGGATACCCAAAGGAAACTGTTGGGTATACCTTCTATCACAGATCCGAAGGAAAAACATTCGTTGCTAAGAATGGATCATTTCTAGAGAAGGAGTTTCTCTCGAAAGAAGTGAGTGGGAGGAAAGTAGAACTTGACGAGGTAACTGTACCTGCTCCCTTATTGGAAAATAGTACATCACAGAAAACTGTTTCTGCGACACCTATACCAATCAGTGAGGAAGCTAATGATGATGATCATGAAACTTCAGGGCAAGATTCTACTGAACCACGTAGATCAACCAGAGTGAGATCCGCACCAGAGTGGTACGGTAATCCAGTTCTGGAAGTCATGCTACTAGATCATGATGAACCTACGAACTATGAAGAAGCGATGGTGAGCCCAGATTCCGCAAAGTGGCTTGAGGCCATGAAATCTGAGATGGGATCCATGTATGAGAACAAAGTATGGACTTTGGTTGACTTGCCCGATGATCGGCAAGCAATTGAGAATAAATGGATCTTCAAGAAAAAGATTGACGCTGACGGTAATGTTACTGTCTATAAAGCTCGACTTGTCGCAAAAGGTTTTCGACAAGTTCAAGGGGTTGACTACGATGAGACTTTCTCACCCGTAGCGATGCTTAAGTCCGTCAGAATTATGTTAGCAATTGCCGCATTTTATGATTATGAAATATGGCAAATGGATGTCAAAACTGCATTCCTGAATGGATTTCTGGAAGAAGAGTTGTATATGGTACAACCAGAAGGTTTTGTCGATCCAAAAGGAGCTAACAAAGTATGCAAACTCCAGCGATCCATTTATGGACTGGTGCAAGCATCTCGGAGTTGGAATAAACGCTTTGATAGTGTGATCAAAGCATTTGGCTTTATACAGACTTTTGGAGAAGCCTGTATTTACAAGAAAGTGAGTGGGAGCTCTGTAGCATTTCTGATATTATATGTGGATGACATATTGTTGATTGGAAATGATATAGAATTTCTGGATAGCATAAAGGGATACTTGAATAAAAGTTTTTCAATGAAAGACCTCGGGGAAGCTGCTTACATATTAGGCATAAAGATCTATAGAGATAGATCAAAACGCTTAATTGGACTTTCACAGAGCACATACCTTGACAAAATTTTGAAGAAGTTCAAAATGGATCAAGCAAAGAAAGGGTTCTTGCCTGTGTTACAAGGTGTGAAGTTGAGTCAAACTCAATGCCCGACCACTGCAGAAGATAGAGAGAAAATGAAAGATGTTCCCTATGCTTCAGCCATAGGCTCTATCATGTATGCAATGCTGTGTACCAGACCTGATGTGTGCCTTGCTATAAGTTTAGCAGGGAGGTACCAAAGTAATCCAGGAGTGGATCACTGGACAGCGGTCAAGAACATCCTGAAATACCTGAAAAGGACTAAGGATATGTTTCTCGTATATGGAAGTGACAAAGAGCTCACCGTAAGAGGTTACGTTGATGCAAGCTTTGACACTGATCCGGACGATTCTAAATCGCAAACCGGATACGTGTTTACTTTAAACGGTGGAGATGTCAGTTGGTGCAGTTCTAAACAAAGCGTCGTAGCGGGATCTACATGTGAAGCGGAGTACATAGCTGCTTCTGAAGCAGCGAACGAAGGAGTCTGGATGAAGGAGTTCATATCCGATCTAGGTGTCATACCTAGTGCATCAGGTCCAATGAAAATCTTCTGTGACAATACTGGTGCAATTGCCTTGGCAAAGGAATCCAGATTTCACAAAAGAACCAAACACATCAAGAGACGCTTCAACTCCATCCGGGATCTAGTCCAGGTGGGAGACATAGAGATTTGCAAGATACATACGGATCTGAATGTTGCAGACCCGTTGACTAAGCCTCTTCCACGAGCAAAACATGATCAGCACCAAGGCTCCATGGGTGTTAGAATCATTACTGTGTAATCTAGATTATTGACTCTAGTGCAAGTGGGAGACTGAAGGAAATATGCCCTAGAGGCAATAATAAAGTTATTATTCATTTCCTTATATCATGATAAATGTTTATTATTCATGCTAGAATTGTATTAACCGGAAACATAATACATGTGTGAATACATAGACCAACAGAGTGTCACTAGTATGCCTCTACTTGACTAGCTCGTTAATCAAAGATGGTTATGTTTCCTAACCATGAACAAGGAGTTGTTATTTGATTAACGAGGTCACATCATTAGTAGAATGATCTGATTGACATGACCCATTCCATTAGCTTAGCACCCGATCGTTTAGTATGTTGCTATTGCTTTCTTCATGACTTATACATGTTCCTATAACTATGAGATTATGCAACTCCCGTTTACCGGAGGAACACTTTGGGTACTACCAAACGTCACAACGTAACTGGGTGATTATAAAGGAGTACTACAGGTGTCTCCAATGGTAGATGTTGGGTTGGCGTATTTCGAGATTAGGGTTTGTCACTCCGATCGTCGGAGAGGTATCTCTGGGCCCTCTCGGTAATGCACATCACATAAGCCTTGCAAGCACTGCAACTAATAAGTTAGTTGTGAGATGATGTATTATGGAACGAGTAAAGAGACTTGCCGGTAACGAGATTGAACTAGGTATTGGATACCGACGATCGAATCTCGGGCAAGTAACATACCGATGACAAAGGGAACAACGTATGTTGTTATGCGGTCTGACCGATAAAGATCTTCGTAGAATATGTAGGAGCCAATATGGGCATCCAGGTCCCGCTATTGGTTATTGACCGGAGACGTGTCTCGGTCATGTCTACATTGTTCTCGAACCGTAGGGTCCGCACGCTTAACGTTACGATGACAATTATTATGAGTTTATGCATTTTGATGTACCGAAGGTTGTTCGGAGTCCCGGATGAGATCACGGACATGACGAGGAGTCTCGAAATGGCCGAGACGTAAAGATTGATATATTGGAAGCCTATGTTTGGACATCGGAAGTGTTCCGGGTGAAATCGGGATTTTACCGGAATACCGGGAGGGTTACCGGAACCCCCCGGGAGACTAATGGGCCTATTGGGCCTTAGTGGAAAAGAGAAAAGGGAAGCCCACTAGCTGGCCGGCGCCCCCCTAGAGTCCTATTAGGAATAGGATAAGGGGCCGGCCCCCCTTCTCTCTCTTTTCCCCCCGGGAGTCCTAATTGGATTAGGATTGGGGGGAGGAGTCCTACTCCCGGTGGGAGTAGGACTCCCCTGCGCCTCCTCTCCCTTGGCCGGCCGGCTCCCCTCCTCCAACCTTTATATACGGGGGCAGGGGGCACCCCAAGACACACAACTTGATCCTTGAGATCGTTCCTTAGCCGTGTGCGGTGCCCCCTGCCACCAAATTCCACCTCGATCATATCGTTGTAGAGCTTAGGCGAAGCCCTGCGTCGGTAGTACATCAAGATCGTCACCACGCCGTCGTGCTGACGGAACTCTTCCCCGAAGCTTTGCTGGATCGGAGCCCGGGGATCGTCATCGAGCTGAACGTGTGCTAAGAACTCAGAGGTGCCGGAGTAACGGTGCTTGGATCGGTTGGATCGGGAAGAAGACGTACGACTACTTCCTCTACGTTGTGTGATCGCTTCCGCAGTCGGTCTGCGTTGGTACGTAGACAACACTCTCCCCTCTCGTTGCTGTGCATCACCATGATCTTGCGTGTGCGTAGGAAAATTTTCGAAATTACTGCGTTCCCCAACATGGAGAACATCCTTAAGAACAAGATCACGTTGAAGACTAGGGGAATTAAGTGAAACTTGACCAATGTGACAAATCTCCATACCTTTACCGCTGGCTGTGTGGATCTGATCTTTGATGTGATACGTCTCACGTAGGGCAAGTTGCTCAAGCTCATTAGTGACGTGATCGGTAACACCGGAGTCAACGTACCAGACACCGTCCCCGCCTTGCTCGCGCATAGCTGCTGCAACTAGTTTGGAATCAGGAACGAAGTTTTCATCGTACCGATGCCAGCAATCGATGACCTCATGGCCAGCCTTCTTGCAGAGTTGACACCGAGGGCGAGAACGAGAGGGGGGTTGCGACGGCCAGTGTTGTTGTTGAAGCCGCCACCCCTGTGGTTGTTGCCGTAGCCGCCGTCGTAGTTGTTCCCGTAGCCGCCTCCAGAGCGAGCACCGTCACCCGAGGAGGCACCGCGGCCGCGTCCGCCACCATGGTTGGTGCCCTGGTGACCACGGCCACGACCACGTCCCCGGGAGGCGGAGTACGCAGAAGATTGCCAAAGATCGCCGCCATGGAGGAGGGTGAGGTGGGCGTCGAAGCTGAGCAGCTGGCTATGCAGCTTCGGAACCGTGATGGGTTCCACTCGTGCCGCCAGCGCAGAGACGACTGGATTATATTCCATGTCGAGGCCGGCAAGAATCTTGGAGACGATCTCCAGGTCGGAGAGGGCCGAGGCGGTGCAGGCAACTTCATCGGTGAGGGTTTTGATCTTGCCGAGGTACTCTGCCATGGTCAAGTTACCTTTTTTGAGGTTGGTGAGCTCGATGCGGGTGTTGATCGCCTGCGCCTGGCTCTGGGCGATGAACATGTCGTTGATGGCGCGCCACACCTCGGCCGGCGTCTGGAGCGTGGCCACCTGGGACAGAATCTCGCGGGAAAAAGAACCCATCAAGAACCCTTGGAGTTGTTGTTGCGCATACCAGAGGGTGCGGGCGAAGTTGACAACTTGCTCTTCTTTGCTGTCCTTGGTGATGGTGAGGGTGGCCGGCGGTGGCGGGCTCGTGGCGTCAAGATGGTGCTCCATCTGAGCACCCTTCATCTGAGGAAGCACGATGGCTTTCCAGAGGAGGAAGTTCCCCCTCGCCAGCTTCTCCTGTGGTGGCGATCCAAGGAAGGTATTGGTAGTTGTGGATGAGGAAGCAAAGGTGGAGGCGGAGGAGGTGGTGGTGATCGCGCCCATGGTGCTGGGTGACATGGAGGCGGAGGTGGTGGACATGGCTCGGTCGCGAACAGTAGCTAGATGCGATCTCTTGATCTGATGAGGAAGAGGCTCTGTTACCATGTAAAGCAGTTTGGGAAGCGTAGAACCCTTTGTCTCGGGCCGCGTTGTATTTATTGAGGCAAAGCCTTGGTGGACAAGTTACAGAGGAGGAGATCGACCAGGGGGAGATCGACAGGAACAGAAAGAGATCGGCCAGGAGAGGTCGTTACAAGAGATAGAGAGAAGAAGAGATAGATACAATTTAAACACCTCTCCTATCCCTATACAATAATTCTAACACCTATATCCATGCAAAATCATGGAACATATGTTGGGGAACGCAGTAATTTCGAAAATTTTCCTACACACACGCAAGATCATGGTGATGCACAGCAACGAGAGGGGAGAGTGTTGTCTACGTACCAACGCAGACCGACTGCGGAAGCGATCACACAACGTAGAGGAAGTAGTCGTACGTCTTCTTCCGATCCGACCGATCCAAGCACCGTTACTCCGGCACCTCCGAGTTCTTAGCACACGTTCAGCTCGATGACGATCCCCGGGCTCCGATCCAGCAAAGCTTCGGGGAGGAGTTCCGTCAGCACGACGGCGTGGTGACGATCTTGATGTACTACCGACGCAGGGCTTCGCCTAAGCACTACAACGGTATGATCGAGGTGGAATTTGGTGGCAGGGGGCACCGCACACGGCTAAGGAACGATCTCAAGGATCAACTTGTGTGTCTATGGGGTGCCCCCTGCCCCCGTATATAAAGGAGCAGGGGGAGGGGGTTCGGCCGGCTAGGGGAGAGGGCGCGGGAGGAGTCCTACTCCCACCGGGAGTAGGACTCCCCCCCTCAATCCTATTCCAACTAGGACTTCAAGGGGGAAAGGAGAGAGAGGGGGGCCGGCCCCTTCTCCTAGTCCTACTAGGACTTGGGGAAGGGGGGGGGGCGCGGCCAGCTTGTGGGCTGCCCCTTTTCTCTTTTCCACTAAGGCCCAATAGGCCCATTTGCCTCCCGGGGGGTTCCGGTAACCCTCCCGGTATTCCGGTAAAATCCCGATTTCACCCGGAACACTTCCGGTGTCCAAACATAAGCTTCCAATATATCAATCTTTACGTCTCGACCATTTCGAGACTCCTCGTCATGTCCGTGATCACATCCGGGACTCCGAACAACCTTCGGTACATCAAAATGCATAAACTCATAATAACTGTCATCGTAACGTTAAGCGTGCGGACCCTACGGTTCGAGAACAATGTAGACATGACCGAGACACGTCTCCGGTCAATAACCAATAGCGGGACCTGGATGCCCATATTGGCTCCTACATATTCTACGAAGATCTTTATCGGTCAGACCGCATAACAACATACGTTGTTCCCTTTGTCATCGGTATGTTACTTGCCCGAGATTCGATCGTCGGTATCCAATACCTAGTTCAATCTCGTTACCGGCAAGTCTCTTTACTCGTTCCATAATACATCATCTCACAACTAACATATTAGTTGCAGTGCTTGCAAGGCTTATGTGATGTGCATTACTGAGAGGGCCCAGAGATACCTCTCCGACAATCGGAGTGACAAACCCTAATCTCGAAATACGCCAACCCAACATCTACCATTGGAGACACCTATAGTACTCCTTTATAATCACCCAGTTACGTTGTGACGTTTGGTAGTACCCAAAGTGTTCCTCCGGTAAACGGGAGTTACATAATCTCATAGTTATAGGAACATGTATCAGTCATGAAGAAAGCAATAGCAACATACTAAACGATCGGGTGCTAAGCTAATGGAATGGGTCATGTCAATCAGATCATTCAACTAATGATGTGACCTCGTTAATCAAATAACAACTCTTTGTTCATGGTTAGGAAACATAACCATCTTTGATTAACGAGCTAGTCAAGTAGAGGCATACTAGTGACACTCTGTTGGTCTATGTATTCACACATGTATTATGTTTCCGGTTAATACAATTCTAGCATGAATAATGAACATTTATCATGATATAAGGAAATAAATAATAACTTTATTATTGCCTCTAGGGCATATTTCCTTCAGTCTCCCACTTGCACTAGAGTTAATAATCTAGATTACACTGTAATGATTCTAACACCCATGGAGCCTTGGTGCTGATCATGTTTTGCTCATGGAAGAGGCTTAGTCAACGGGTCTGCAACGTTCAGATCCGTATGTATCTTGCAAATCTCTATGTCTCCCACCTGGACTAAATCCCGGATGGAGTTGAAGCGTCTCTTGATGTGTTTGGTCCTTTTTGTGAAATCTGGATTCCTTTGCCAAGGCAATTGCACCAGTATTGTCACAGAAGATTTTCATTGGACCCGATGCACTAGGTATGACACCTAGATCGGATATGAACTCCTTCATCCAGACTCCTTTGTTTGCTGCTTCCGAAGCAGCTATGTACTCCGCTTCACATGTAGATCCCGCTACGACGCTTTGTTTAGAACTGCACCAACTGACAGCTCCACCGTTTAAAGTAAACACGTATCCGGTTTGCGATTTAGAATCGTCCGGATCAGTGTCAAAGCTTGCATCAACGTAACCTCTTACGGTGAGCTCTTTGTCACCTCCATATACGAGAAACATATCCTTAGTCCTTTTCAGGTATTTCAGGATGTTCTTGACCGCTGTCCAGTGATCCATTCCTGGATTACTTTGGTACCTCCCTGCTAAACTTATAGCAAGGCACACATCAGGTCTGTTACACAGCATTGCATACATGATAGAGCCTATGGCTGAAGCATAGGGAACATCTTTCATTTTCTCTCTATCTTCTGCAGTGGTCGGGCATTGAGTCTGACTCAACTTCACACCTTGTAGCACAGGCAAGAACCCTTTCTTTGCTTGATCCATTTTGAACTTCTTCAAAATTTTGTCAAGGTATGTGCATTGTGAAAGTCCAATTAAGCGTTTTGATCTATCTCTATAGATCTTTATGCCTAATATGTAAGCAGCTTCCCCGAGGTCTTTCATCGGAAAACTTTTATTCAAGTATCCCTTTATGCTATCCAGAAATTCTATATCATTTCCAATCAGCAATATGTCATCCACATATAATATTAGAAATGCTACAGAGCTCCCACTCACTTTCTTGTAAATACAGGCTTCTCCAAAAGTCTGTATAAAGCCAAATGCTTTGATCACACTATCAAAGCGTTTATTCCAACTCCGAGATGCTTGCACCAGTCCATAAATGGATCGCTGGAGTTTGCATACTTTGTTAGCTCCCTTCGGATCAACAAAACCTTCTGGTTGTATCATATACAACTCTTCTTCCATAAATCCATTCAGGAATGCAGTTTTGACATCCATCTGCCATATTTCATAATCATAAAATGCGGCAATTGCTAACATAATTCTGACGGACTTAAGCATCGCTACGGGTGAGAAGGTCTCATCGTAGTCAACCCCTTGAAATTGTCGAAAACCTTTCGCGACAAGTCGAGCTTTATAGACAGTAATATTACCGTCAGCGTCAGTCTTCTTCTTGAAGATCCATTTATTCTCAATTGCTTGCCGATCATCGGGCAAGTCAACCAAAGTCCATACTTTGTTTTCATACATGGATCCCATCTCAGATTTCATGGCCTCAAGCCACTTTGCGGAATCTGGGCTCACCATCGCTTCTTCATAGTTCGTAGGTTCATCATGATCTAGTAGCATGACTTCCAGAACTGGATTACCGTACCACTCTGGTGCGGATCTCACTCTGGTTGATCTACGTGGTTCAGTAGTATCTTGTCCTGAAGCTTCATGATCATCATCATTAGCTTCCTCACTGATTGGTATAGGTGTCGCAGAAACAGTTTTCTGTGATGTACTATTTTCCAATAAGGGAGCAGGTACAGTTACCTCGTCAAGTTCTACTTTCCTCCCACTCACTTCTTTCGAGAGAAACTCCTTCTCTAGAAAGTTTCCGAATTTAGCAACAAAAGTCTTGCCTTCGGATCTGTGATAGAAGGTGTATCCAATAGTTTCCTTTGGATATCCTATGAAGACACATTTCTCCGATTTGGGTTCGAGCTTATCAGGTTGAAGCTTTTTCACATAAGCATCGCAGCCCCAAACTTTAAGAAACGACAACTTTGGTTTCTTGCCAAACCATAGTTCATAAGGTGTCGTCTCAGCGGATTTTGATGGTGCCCTATTTAACGTGAATGCGGCCGTCTCTAAAGCATAACCCCAAAACGATAGCGGTAAATCAGTAAGAGACATCATCGATCGCACCATATCTAGTAAAGTACGATTACGACGTTTGGACACACCATTACGCTGTGGTGTTCCGGGTGGCGTGAGTTGCGAAACTATTCCACAATTTTTCAAATGTACACCAAACTCGTAACTCAAATATTCTCCTCCACGATCAGATCGTAGAAACTTTATTTTCTTGTTACGATGATTTTCAACCTCATTCTGAAATTCTTTGAACTTTTCAAATGTTTCAGACTTATGTTTCATTAAGTAGATATACCCATATCTGCTTAAATCATCTGTGAAGGTGAGAAAATAACGATATCCGCCACGAGCCTTAATATTCATCGGACCACATACATCGGTATGTATGATTTCCAATAAATCTGTTGCTCTCTCCATAGTACCGGAGAACGGTGTTTTAGTCATCTTGCCTATGAGGCACGGTTCGCAAGTACCAAGTGATTCATAATCAAGTGGTTCCAAAAGCCCATCAGTATGGAGTTTCTTCATGCGCTTTACACCGATATGACCTAAACGGCAGTGCCACAAATAAGTTGCACTATCATTATTAACTTTGCATCTTTTGGCTTCTACATTATGAATATGTGTATTACTATCTTCGAGATTCAACAAGAATAGACCACTCTTCAAAGGTGCATGACCATAAAAGATATTACTCATATAAATAGAACAACCATTATTCTCTGATTTAAATGAATAACCGTCTCGCATCAAACAAGATCCAGATATAATGTTCATGCTCAACGCTGGCACCAAATAACAATTATTTAGGTCTAATATTAATCCCGAAGGTAGATGTAGAGGTAGCATGCCGACCGCGATCACATCGACTTTGGAACCGTTTCCCACGCGCATCGTTACCTCGTCCTTTGCTAGTGTCCGCTTATTCCGTAGTCCCTGTTTCGAGTTGCAAATATTAGCAACAGAACCAGTATCAAATACCCAGGTGCTACTGCGA
Organism: Triticum monococcum; assembly: GCA_034509565.1. NCBI lineage: Eukaryota > Viridiplantae > Streptophyta > Magnoliopsida > Poales > Poaceae > Triticum > Triticum monococcum. The sequence continues at coordinate 4,478,337 of CM067847.1, read as the reverse complement.
GCTCTAGTAAGGTACACATCAATAACAAGTATATCACATATACCTTTGTTCACTTTGCCATCCTTCTTATCCGCCAAATACTTGGGGCAGTTCCGCTTCCAGTGACCAGTCTGCTTGCAGTAGAAGCACTCAGTTTCAGGCTTAGGTCCAGACTTGGGTTTCTTCTCCTGAGCAGCAACTTGCTTGCTGTTCTTCTTGAAGGTTCCCTTCTTCTTCCCTTTGCCCTTTTTCTTGAAACTAGTGGTTTTGCTAACCATCAACACTTGATGCTCCTTCTTGATTTCTACCTCCGCAGCTTTTAGCACTGCGAAGAGCTCGGGAATAGTCTTGTTCATCCCTTGCATATTATAGGTCATCACGAAGCTCTTGTAGCTTGGTGGCAGTGATTGGAGAATTCTGTCAATGACGCAGTCATCTGGAAGATTAACTCCCATCTGAATCAAGTGATTATTATACCCAGACATTTTGAGTGTATGCTCACTGACAGAACTGTTCTCCTCCATCTTGCAGCTATAGAACTTATTGGAGACTTCATATCTCTCAATTCGGGCATTTGCTTGAAATATTAACTTCAACTCCTGGAACATCTCATATGATCCATGACGTTCAAAACGTCATTGAAGTCCCGATTCTAAGCCGTAAAGCATGGCACACTGAACTATCGAGTAGTCATCAGCTTTGCTCTGCCAGACGTTCATAACATCTGGCGTTGCTCCAGCAGCAGGCCTGTCACCCAGCGGTGCTTCCAGGACGTAATTCTTCTGAGCAGCAATGAGGATAATCCTTAGGTTACGGACCCAGTCCGTGTAATTGCTACCATCATCTTTCAACTTTGCTTTGTCAAGGAACGCATTAAAATTCAACGGAACAATAGCACGAGCCATCTATCTACAATCAACATAAACAAGCAAGATACTATCAGGTACTAAGTTCATGATAAGTTTAAGTTCAGTTAATCAAATTACTTAGGAACTCCCACTTAGATAGACATCCCTCTAATCTTCTAAGTGATCACGTGATCCAAATCAACTAAACCATAACCGATCATCACGTGAGATGGAGTAGTTTTCAATGGTGAACATCGTTATGTTGATCATATCTACTATATGATTCACGCTCGACCTTTCGGTCTCCGTGTTCCGAGGCCATATCTGTATATGCTTGGCTCGTCAAGTATAACCTGAGTATTCTGCGCGTGCAACTGTTTTGCACCCGTTGTATTTGGACGTAGAGCTTATCACACCCGATCATCACGTGGTGTCTGGGCACGACGAACTTTGGCAACGGTGCATACTCAGGGAGAACAGTTCTTGATAATTTAGTGAGAGATCATCTTATAATGCTACCGTCAATCAAAGCAAGATAAGATGCATAAAAGGATAAACATCACATGCAATCAATATAAGTGATATGATATGGCCATCATCGTCTTGTGCTTGTGATCTCCATCTCCGAAGCACCGTCATGATCACCATCGTCACCGGCGCGACACCTTGATCTCCATCGTAGCATCGTTGTCGTCTCGCCAATCTTATGCTTCCACGACTATCACTACCGCTTAGTAATAAAGTAAAGCATTACATCGCGATTGCATTGCATACAATAAAGCGACAACCATATGGCTCCTGCCAGTTGCCGATAACTCGGTTACAAAACATGATCATCTCATACAATAAAATCAGCATCATGCCTTGACCATATCACATCACAACATGCCCTGCAAAAACAAGTTAGACGTCCTCTACTTTGTTGTTGCAAGTTTTACGTGGCTGCTACGGGCTTAAGTAAGAACTCATCTCACCTACGCATCAAAACCACAACGATAGTTCGTCAAATAGACTCCGTTTTAACCTTCTCAAGGACCGGGCGTAGTCACACTTGGTTCAACTAAAGTTGGAGAGACAGTCTTCCGCAAGCCATCTATGTGCAAAGCACGTCGAGGGAACCGGTCTCGCATAAGAGTATGCGTAAGGTTGGTCCGGATCGTCTCACCCAACAATACCGCCGAACCAAAGTATGACATGCAGGTAGGCAGTATGACTTGTATGGCCCACAACTCACTTGTGTTCTACTCGTGCAAATAACATCAAACCATAAAACCTAGGCTCGGATGCCACTGTTGGGGAACGCAGTAATTTCGAAAATTTTCCTACGCACACGCAAGATCATGGTGATGCACAGCAACGAGAGGGGAGAGTGTTGTCTACGTACCAACGCAGACCGACTGCGGAAGCGATCACACAACGTAGAGGAAGTAGTCGTACGTCTTCTTCCGATCCGACCGATCCAAGCACCGTTACTCCGGCACCTCCGAGTTCTTAGCACACGTTCAGCTCGATGACGATCCCCGGGCTCCGATCCAGCAAAGCTTCGGGGAGGAGTTCCGTCAGCACGACGGCGTGGTGACGATCTTTATGTACTACCGACGCAGGGCTTCGCCTAAGCACTACAACGGTATGATCGAGGTGGAATTTGGTGGCAGGGGGCACCGCACACGGCTAAGGAACGATCTCAAGGATCAACTTGTGTGTCTATGGGGTGCCCCCTGCCCCCGTATATAAAGGAGCAGGGGGAGGGGGTTCGGCCGGCTAGGGGAGAGGGCGCGGGAGGAGTCCTACTCCCACCGGGAGTAGGACTCCCCCCCCTCAATCCTATTCCAACTAGGACTTCAAGGGGGAAAGGAGAGAGAGGGGGGCCGGCCCCTTCTCCTAGTCCTACTAGGACTTGGGGAAGGGGGGGGGGCGCGGCCAGCTTGTGGGCTGCCCCTTTTCTCTTTTCCACTAAGGCCCAATAGGCCCATTTGCCTCCCGGGGGGTTCCGGTAACCCTCCCGGTATTCCGGTAAAATCCCGATTTCACCCGGAACACTTCCGGTGTCCAAACATAGGCTTCCAATATATCAATCTTTATGTCTCGACCATTTCGAGACTCCTCGTCATGTCCGTGATCACATCCGGGACTCCGAACAACCTTCGGTACATCAAAATGCATAAACTCATAATAACTGTCATCGTAACGTTAAGCGTGCGGACCCTACGGTTCGAGAACAATGTAGACATGACCGAGACACGTCTCCGGTCAATAACCAATAGCGGGACCTGGATGCCCATATTGGCTCCTATATATTCTACGAAGATCTTTATCGGTCAGACCGCATAACAACATACGTTGTTCCCTTTGTCATCGGTATGTTACTTGCCCGAGATTCGATCGTCCGTATCCAATACCTAGTTCAATCTCGTTACCGGCAAGTCTCTTTACTCGTTCCGTAATACATCATCTCACAACTAACATATTAGTTGTAGTGCTTGCAAGGCTTATGTGATGTGCATTACCGAGAGGGCCCAGAGATACCTCTCCGACAATCGGAGTGACAAACCCTAATCTCAAAATACGCCAACCCAACATCTACCATCGGAGACACCTGTAGTACTCCTTTATAATCACCCAGTTACGTTGTGACGTTTGGTAGTACCCAAAGTGTTCCTCCGGTAAACGGGAGTTACATAATCTCATAGTTATAGGAACATGCATAAGTCATGAAGAAAGCAATAGCAACATACTAAACGATCGGGTGCTAAGCTAATGGAATGGGTCATGTCAATCAGATCATTCAACTAATGATGTGACCTCGTTAATCAAATAACAACTCTTTGTTCATGGTTAGGAAACATAACCATCTTTGATTAACGAGCTAGTCAAGTAGAGGCATACTAGTGACACTCTGTTGGTCTATGTATTCACACATGTATTATGTTTCCGGTTAATACAATTCTAGCATGAATAATAAACATTTATCATGATATAAGGAAATAAATAATAACTTTATTATTGCCTCTAGGGCATATTTCCTTCAGTCTCCCACTTGCACTAGAGTCAATAATCTAGATTACACTGTAATGATTCTAACACCCATGGAGCCTTGGTGCTGATCATGTTTTGCTCGTGGAAGAGGCTTAGTCAACGGGTCTGCAACGTTCAGATCCGTATGTATCTTGCAAATCTCTATGTCTCCCACCTGGACTAAATCCCGGATGGAGTTGAAGCGTCTCTTGATGTGTTTGGTCCTTTTTGTGAAATCTGGATTCCTTTGCCAAGGCAATTGCACCAGTATTGTCACAGAAGATTTTCATTGGACCCGATGCACTAGGTATGACACCTAGATCGGATATGAACTCCTTCATCCAGACTCCTTCGTTTGCTGCTTCCGAAGCAGCTATGTACTCCGCTTCACATGTAGATCCCGCTATGACGCTTTGTTTAGAACTGCACCAACTGACAGCTCCACCGTTTAAAGTAAACACGTATCCGGTTTGCGATTTAGAATCGTCCGGATCAGTGTCAAAGCTTGCATCAACGTAACCTCTTACGGTGAGCTCTTTGTCACCTCCATATACGAGAAACATATCCTTAGTCCTTTTCAGGTATTTCAGGATGTTCTTGACCGCTGTCCAGTGATCCATTCCTGGATTACTTTGGTACCTCCCTGCTAAACTTATAGCAAGGCACACATCAGGTCTGGTACACAGCATTGCATACATGATAGAGCCTATGGCTGAAGCATAGGGAACATCTTTCATTTTCTCTCTATCTTCTGCAGTGGTCGGGCATTGAGTCTGACTCAACTTCACACCTTGTAGCACAGGCAAGAACCCTTTCTTTGCTTGATCCATTTTGAACTTCTTCAAAATTTTGTCAAGGTATGTGCATTGTGAAAGTCCAATTAAGCATTTTGATCTATCTCTATAGATCTTTATGCCTAATATGTAAGCAGCTTCCCCGAGGTCTTTCATCGGAAAACTTTTATTCAAGTATCCCTTTATGCTATCCAGAAATTCTATATCATTTCCAATCAGCAATATGTCATCCACATATAATATTAGAAATGCTACCGAGCTCCCACTCACTTTCTTGTAAATACAGGCTTCTCCAAAAGTCTGTATAAAGCCAAATGCTTTGATCACACTATCAAAGCGTTTATTCCAACTCCGAGATGCTTGCACCAGTCCATAAATGGATCGCTGGAGTTTGCATACTTTGTTAGCTCCTTCGGATCAACAAAACCTTCTGGTTGTATCATATACAACTCTTCTTCCAGAAATCCATTCAGGAATGCAATTTTGACATCCATCTGCCATATTTCATAATCATAAAATGCGGCAATTGCTAACATAATTCTGACGGACTTAAGCATCGCTACGGGTGAGAAGGTCTCATCGTAGTCAACCCCTTGAACTTGTCGAAAACCTTTCGCGACAAGTCGAGCTTTATAGACAGTAATATTACCGTCAGCGTCAGTCTTCTTCTTGAAGATCCATTTATTCTCAATTGCTTGCCGATCATCGGGCAAGTCAACCAAAGTCCATACTTTGTTTTCATACATGGATCCCATCTCAGATTTCATGGCCTCAAGCCACTTTGCGGAATCTGGGCTCACCATCGCTTCTTCATAGTTCGTAGGTTCATCATGATCTAGTAGCATGACTTCCAGAACTGGATTACCGTACCACTCTGGTGCGGATCTCACTCTGGTTGATCTACATGGTTCAGTAGTATCTTGTCCTGAAGCTTCATGATCATCATCATTAGCTTCCTCACTGATTGGTATAGGTGTCGCAGAAACAGTTTTCTGTGATGTACTATTTTCCAATAAGGGAGCAGGTACAGTTACCTCGTCAAGTTCTAGTTTCCTCCCACTCACTTCTTTCGAGAGAAACTCCTTCTCTAGAAAGTTTCCGAATTTAGCAACAAAAGTCTTGCCTTCGGATCTGTGATAGAAGGTGTATCCAATAGTTTCCTTTGGATATCCTATGAAGACACATTTCTCCGATTTGGGTTCGAGCTTATCAGGTTGAAGCTTTTTCACATAAGCATCGCAGCCCCAAACTTTAAGAAACGACAACTTTGGTTTCTTGCCAAACCATAGTTCATAAGGTGTCGTCTCAATGGATTTTGATGGTGCCCTATTTAACGTGAATGCGGCCGTCTCTAAAGCATAACCTCAAAACGATAGCGGTAAATCAGTAAGAGACATCATAGATCGCACCATATCTAGTAAAGTACGATTACGACGTTCGGACACACCATTACGTTGTGGTGTTCTGAGTGGCGTGAGTTGCGAAACTATTCCACAATTTTCAAATGTACACCAAACTCGTAACTCATATATTCTCCTCCACGATCAGATCGTAGAAACTTTATTTTCTTGTTACGATGATTTTCAACCTCATTCTGAAATTCTTTGAACTTTTCAAATGTTTCAGACTTATGTTTCATTAAGTAGATATACCCATATCTGCTTAAATCATCTGTGAAGGTGAGAAAATAACGATATCCGCCACGAGCCTTAATATTCATCGGACCACATACATCGCTATGTATGATTTCCAATAAATCTGTTGCTCTCTCCATAGTACCGGAGAACGGTGTTTTAGTCATCTTGCCTATGAGGCACGGTTCGCAAGTACCAAGTGATTCATAATCAAGTGGTTCCAAAAGCCCATCAGTATGGAGTTTCTTCATGCGCTTTACACCGATATGACCTAAACGGCAGTGCCACAAATAAGTTGCACTATCATTATTAACTTTGCATCTTTTGGCTTCTACATTATGAATATGTGTATCACTATCATCGAGATTTAACAAGAATAGACCACTCTTCAAAGGTGCATGACCATAAAAGATATTACTCATATAAATATAACAACCATTATTCTCTGATTTAAATGAATAACCGTCTCGCATCAAACAAGATCCATATATAATGTTCATGCTCAACGCTGGCACCAAATAACAATGTTCGGGCGAAATGCACATCCGCATCGAACACAACCGTCATTTCCTGCGCCCTCTGCCTCTCACGAGGGCCGGCGCGTGCCTCCGACTACGGAGTCCGCATCCGTGGCGCCGACAAAGCAGCGAATCTAACCGCTGCCTGCGCGGAGCCATGACCGAAGGTAGAGGAGGCCGACGGGCGGGCGACGCCGATTGGGTTGCCCTCGCAGATCCGCGTCTAGGATGGGAAGGGCTGGTGCCGGCGTCGGTGCTGCGGCAGCAGGCCGCATGTGGCGTCGCACCAAACCCAGAGATTCTGCCTGTATTGACCCGCAAGCGCTCTAGCGTGACTCATCTTGTATTAGTATGTGTGATGTTACTCATATTACTAGTAACTATATATGTTACTATTTGCCCCTCTTTCATCATTAATTATTTGCCATGTCATATAATTTGTCTAGATAAGTGTGATGTTACCACTTATGTTACTCCCACTGTGACTAGTCTTAGAGCAACTCCAACGGGCCGAACCAAACGGACGGCACATTTGTCCTTTTTTGTCCGTTTGGGTCGGCCGCCCGCCCGACGTCCGCCCTGTTTTGCATTTGGGCCGGCCGGGCGTCTAACGTGCCGACCCATTTTCATGTCCGCACAATTTTGCAAAATGGCCCGCGGCCATAGATCATGCCAGCGGCCATGTCTCATGCCGGCACCATGCCAGCGCCGGCATACAATGCCGGCTACAAAAAATATTGTCAAGTTCGCGCTGGCGCGCTCGCCAGCAGCCGGCACACATGCCAGCGCACAAAAGAGGGTGGGACTTGAGTTCGATCACGCCATCGCGGCCTCGCGGTCATGCCAGCACACAAGCCGGCATACAAAACAAGAAGGCGCTCACGGCCACAAGATCACTCGTCGTTGAACTTGAGCATGTCAGCCTGCATCTTCTCGTACCATGGCCTCTTCCTTGGCGACACGACGTTGAGATCCATGTAACGCCCCGAGACCGACGCTTCAGAAGCCTTCAATGTTCTTCGTTGCCGTCGTGTGTTTTATTTTGTTTGTTGCATTTCATCATGGCATCATCTGCATTGCGTCGACACTCGTTGTCGTCATTGTTTTTAAAACTTGCATCAGCTCATAGTTGCCACGTTACCCCTCGCTTTTGTTGATCGTTCCAAGACCAACCTTATTCTTTGGTTTTCCCTCCTACCTAAACCGGAGTCTCCTTGTAAAGTGCACAGACCCCCTCGCTTGCTCGTCCAAAACTTCCCCGAACCCGACCCAGGCAGTCGTCACCGTTAGATCCGGATCATCCCCTAACATCTATAAAACATCTTCGGTTTCTTCTTTGACTCTCCTAACCTATTCATCTAGGACCATCCGATTATGATCGAAGGGCCCGAGTAGCCCCTAAACTAACTTACCTGCTATATAAACGGGGCAACCCTAAAATCTAGGGGAGCTGTCCCATCCTTCCTCCTCGCCGCCGCCACCCGGTCTCGATCCACCTCGGGATGCCCCTCCTCCTCGTTTTCCTCTGCCCAACCAACCAGTGCCTCCCCTCGATCTCCAGCCACCTCTCTACTGCTCGAGTCCCCAACCACCAGCGACCAGAGGAGCCCGAGCCATCCTGCAGCTGCCTCCTCCAACCTCGCGACCCCGTTGCCCCGGCGAACCTCGCCGCCACCTCCAGTAGGACCACGCCCTTCCTCCCTTCTCTCTTACTTCCTATCGTTCCCTCTCTCAGTTCTCTCTATCTCTTCATGTCTTCAGGTTACATCAGCGCCGTCACCTCCAACCATGGCGCTGCCGGCCATGGATGTCCACCACTGGGTCGCCCCGTGCCGTCCCAGAGCCTCCATCCCTGTTGACCGCGCCCATCACCGCAAAGCCGCGGCCCCGTTCCCGCCGTCCGCTGCCCGTTCCTCGCCAAGCTCCCTCCGACGAGCACCCGCCCGAGCCAGCAGCGCCGTTTACCGCATCCCGCGCCAAGTCCCCCTCGTGCCGCTCCCCGTCTTCCTCGTCGTCACGCAACCTTGCCTCCACCCAGCAGCAGCAGGTTGCCACGCCTCTCCTCTCTTTCTCTTCTTGTCCTCTACTTCTGAACTTCTCCTTGTTTCTCTGTATAGGAAGCGGCCATGGCGCCCCTGCATCTCGAAACTCCCGTGCCGCCAATCCTTGGAAATGGCCAGATCCGGTCTGGATCGACCTCCCGCGCCCAAGACCCGCAGCCGCCGCACCTTCTTCCTCTGCTTCTGTTCGAGCAAGGGAGACGAGCGCGTGCCTGCATCCCCTGCATCGCCAATTCTGTCTGCGTCCTCTGCATCGAGCAACATCTCGGGAATGAGCACCCCGCCCCGCGTTGACCAGTCCAGCGCCAGCCTAGACGAGCGCCACTCGCCGCGCGAGGCCTCCTCTGCTTCGCTCGCAGCCCAGATGCCCAGCGCCTCCTCAAGCCCAATGTGAGCAGCCCAGTCGATCCAGATTCAGCCCATGTAGTTTTTTTCCTTCCGCTGTGAATTTGTCCAATTATCCAGGAGTTTACAGATTTACAAAAAAGTCCCTCTAGATCATGCATTTAAGAACTCACAAATGGTGCATCGGATTAAAATGATTTTAATATGTAAAATGCTTAGAATTTTGTCTAGTTTCATAATATGCTGCTGTCATCCATGTTTGAACTATGTAACTTGATGTTTGTTATAATTTTGCATAAATGCCATGTTAAAATGATTTCATAACTAAATAACAGTAACTCCGAATTTAATAAACTTTATATGTAAATGGGGTGGAATAATGCATAGAATAACTTGGTGCCCTTTATTTTGATGTTTAACAACTTTAAAATATGAATTAGGGCAGAACAGTACCAAATTCGAAATATGCACTTGAGGATTTTCCGGAATTGTTGTTTGTTGTTCCGGCCTCATTTAAACTTGTCTAAATAGTTAGTTTACTTATGCTTCACCCCTTGCCGTGTTTAATAACTTTTAATGTTGTTGGGTACATAAACGAGAGAGAACTAAATAATTGATGTGGTGTTTCGTCAATATACAACTCGTTGCATATTGAGCTCCACTTAATTTGTAGTGTTGTTTGTTGCACTTTGCCATGCCATGCCATTTAAACCAGATATGCATCATACTTGATTGAGTATCATGCCTTGTTCATGTGTGGTGTGTTTACCGAGTTGTGTGCTTCTTCTCAATTGTTCCCGTTTCATTGCGATCGTGATGATTCGTTCGTCTACACTTGGTTCTTCTTCGTGGCTTCATCTTCTTCATGGACTCGTTCTTCTTCCTAGCGGGATTTCAGGCAAGATGACCGTCACCTTGGATCTCACTACTATCATTGCTATGCTAGTTGCTTCGTTCTATCGCTATGCTGCGTTACCTACCACTTCTGCTCAAGCCTCCCAAATTGCCATGAAACTCTAACCTTTGTCACCCGTCCTAGCAAACCGTTGTTTGGCTATGTTACCGCTTTTGCTCAGCCCCTCTTATAGCGTTGCTAGTTGCAGGTGAAGATGAAGATTGCTCCATGTTGGATTATGTTTATGTTGGGATATCACAATATCTCTGATATTATTAATGCATCTATATACTTGGTAAAGGGTGGAAGGCTCCTTATGCCTGGTGTTTTGTTCCACTCTTGCTACCCTAGTTTCCGTCATATCGGTATTATGTTCCCAGATTTTGCGTTCCTAACGCGGTTGGGTGATTTATGGGACCCCCTTGACAGTTCGCTTTGAATAAAACTCCTCCAGCAAGGCCCAACCTTGGTTTTACCATTTGCCTACATACCACCATATACCTTTCCCTTGGATTCTGCAAACTCAAGGGTCATCTTTATTTTAGCCCCCCTCGGGCCAGTGCTCCTCTGAGTGATGGTCCGAAACGAGCAGACTGCAGGCTTGAGGGTTGGTTTTACTCGTAGGATGTCTCATCCGGATGTGCCCTGAGAAAGAGATATGTGCAGCTCCTATCGTGATTTGTCGGCACATTCGGGCGGCTTTGCTGGACTTGTTTTACCATTGTCGAAATGTCTTGTAAACAGGATTCCGAGACTGATCGGGTCTTCCCGGGAGAAGGAATATCCTTCGTTGATCGCGAGAGCTTATCATGGGCTAAGTTGGGACACCCCTGCAGGGTTTAAACTTTCGAAAGCCGTGCCCGCGGTTATGTGGCAGATGGGAATTTGTTAATGTCCGGTTGTAGTAAACTTGAAGTAAACTCTTCTAAAATACACCAACCATGTGCGTAACCGTGAGTGTCTCTTTTCGGGGTTGTTCGAGAGGAGAACACGGTTTCTGGGTTATGTTTGACGTAAGTAGGAGTTCAGGATCACTTCTTGATCATTACTAGTTGACGACCGCTTGCTAAGCTTCTCTTCTCGCTCTTGTTTCGTAAGTTAGCCACCATACTTGCTTAGTCGCTGCTGCAACCTCACCACTTTACCCCATGGTAATGGGATTGCTGAGTCCTCGTGGCTCACAGATTACTACAGCACCAGTTGAGGTACAGGTTATGCGATGATCATGACGTGAGAGCGATCTTTACTTGTGTTGGAGTTCTTCTTCTTCTTCATCGATCTTGGGTTAGGTTCCTGGTTGGCAGCCTGGGCTAGCAGGGTGGATGTCGTTTTGAGTTTCTGTTTATGTTTCATCCGTAGTCGGATGTTGATGTTGTATATGATGTGTTGTTGTATTCATGTGACATTGTATGTCTTGGTTGTATCCCCACTATTATGTAATGTTGATGTAATGATATCCACCTTGCAAAAGCGTCTTCAAGATGCGCTTCTATCCTTGGTGGGACCTTCGAGTTCCTTTAGTCGGTGCCATCCCTCTACCTCTCACGAGGGCCGGCGCGTGCCTCCGACTACGGAGTCCGCATCCGTGGCGCCGACGAAGCAGCGAACCTAATCGATGCCTGCATGGAGCCGCGACCGAAGGTAGAGGAGGCTGACGGGCGGGCGGCGCCGATTGGGTTAGCCTCGCAGATCCGCGTCTCGGACGGGAAGGGCCGGTGCTGGCGTCGGTGCTGCGGCAGCAGGCCGCATGTGGCGTCGCACCAAACCCAGAGATTCTGCCTGTATTGACCTCGCAAGCGCTCCAGCGCGACTAATCTTGTATTAGTATGTGTGATGTTACTCATAGTACTAGTAGCTAGATATGTTACTATTTGCCCCTCTTTCATCATTAATTACTTGCCATGTCATATAATTTGTCTAGATAAGTGTGAGGTTACCACTTATGTTACTCCCACTGTGACTAGTCTTAGAGCAACTCCAATGGGCTGACCCAAACGGACGGCACATTTGTCCGTTTTTTGTCTGTTTGGATCGGCCGCCTGCCCGACGTCCGCCTGTTTTGCATTTGGGTCGGCCGCGCGCTTAACGTGCCGACCCATTTTCATGTCCGCACAATTTTGCAAAATGGCCCGCGGCCATAGATCATGCCAGCGGCCATGTCTCATGCCGGCACCATGCCAGCACCCCATACATTGCCGGCTACAAAAAATATCGCCAAATTCGCGCTGGCGCGCTCGCCAGCGGCCGACACACATGCCGGTGCACAAAAGAGGGTGGGACTTGAGTTCGACCACGCCATCGCGGCCTCGCGGTCATGCCAGCACACAAGCCGGCATACAAAACAAGAAGGCGCTCACGGCCACAAGATCACTCGTCGTTGAACTTGAGCATGTTGGCCTGGATCTTCTCGTACCATGGCCTCTTCCTTGGCGACACGGCGTTGAGATCCACCTTCATGATCTCCACCCCGGTCATCATGCTCGCGAGAGCCACTTCTTTCGCCTTGGTCTTGGCGTTGGCGGCCTCGATCTCTAGCATCTTGACTTGCTTCTCCGCCTCCAACTCAAGCATCTTGGCTTGCTTCTCCGCGTCCATCTCGAGCCTCTTTCTTTGGATCTCCATGAAGGCGTTCATTTGCTCTTCTTTGAAACGCCGGCGCTCCTCCTCCCTCGTGTCCTTCTTGTTCATCCTGCCCTCCACGCTTGAGATCAAGGCGTTCGATGCCGCATCCCGCTTGTCCTCCTTCTTGGAATTGGTCCTCCCCCGTGGTCGTGCCGGTTCGCCGTCCCCAACCTCCTCCATGGTTTGCTTCCCCCACGCGACTTGACGGCGGAATATTGCGCCTTGAACTTCTCCTCATCCTTGATCACCCTAAAGCAATGGGAGAGATTGAAGCACTTGCCATTGTGCTGGACCTTGAATGCCTCCAAAGCTTGAAATGCCTACAAATGTTTTCATGCAAGCATATTGGCAACATGGTATGCAAATGAAAACGTAAAAGAGGGCGGCTTGCTAGCATACCATGTCTTGTATGCCGATGCCGCTCACGGGGCGGGCCTTCACACTCTCAAGAGTGGCACAAAACTTGTTGCACATGCACTCTTGTTGGATCACCATCCATTGTTTCGAAATGGAGACCCACCCGCGCGCGCTCACAATTTGGTAAGACGGAAACTGCTTGCGCTCATGAAATTCCCGGTGGACAAGAATCCAAAAAGTTGATGCCTTTTGTTCGGCGCCCGTCTTGGGGTCTTGTCCAATTTCTCGCCAACACTCGCAAAGAAGCTTGTCCTCGGCCGCCGTGTATGCCTTCGTGAGCTTGCTCTTGCGCTTCTCCTTGCGACCGGCGGCTTGATTGGCGAGCTCATCCTCGAATAAAGGCTCCACGTCGATGTCGCACTCGTCCTCTTCCTCTTGGCCATAGTCGGCCGGAAACTCGTGGTCAAGTGGGAAGCCGTCCAAGTCAATGCCGACCTGATCATGCATGAAGGCCGCCTGATCGGGATCATAGCCAGCGGCCGGCGTGAACGTCCCGTGGCCGTCCTGGCTTTGTGTCTCGTCGGGATCGTAGCCAGCGGTCGGTGCACCGCCCTCAAAGATGAGGTTCTACATGTAGTCCTCGTCGCCGGCGGCGGGCATTCCCTCGAACAGTTTGCGGGCGTCCGGGAGCACGCCGGCCGGCAGCTATCGCGCATGTTTCCTCGCGCCTCCGGATGACGAGCCACCGGCTACCGGTGTGGCGTTGAGGTCGATGGGCGCGGGCGCGGGCGTGGATGGCGCCGCCACGCTCTTGTCGGGCGAGCACTCCCCGAAGAGGCGGGAGGCCTGCGGGTACACATGGAAGCCGTGCATCGGGTTGCAAGCCGACGCGCGGGGCGAGTCAGGCAGCACCATCCGAGGGAACACCGATGAGCCGGTGCTGGCCGCAGCGACGGCGGTGTTGACGAGGCCATGCTGGCTAGGGTTTAACCCTAGCATATAGAGCGCCTCCCTTGTTGCCGCCGCGACGCGGGCGTTGGTGGCCTCTTGCTGCACGGCGGTGACGGCGGCGGCTGCCTCGACGGCTTCATCCCTCGTGTCGGCGGCGTCCTCCGACTCTTCCTCTTGGCCGACTCTCTCGCCCTCTATTCGGGCGTCTGCGCCTTCTTTGGCTTGGGCATGGCGGCGGTCTTGCGCGCAGCACGAGGTTTGCCTTTGTTGGACGAGGCGAGGGAAGCGAGGCCGGCGGCGGCGTCGAGGTCGAGGTCGTCGTCCATGGCGGCACAGGAGCGCGCGGGTAGGAGGGGTTTTGGGGGGAAATTGGGGAGAAATGGTGCTGGCTGCCACCGATCGGCAGGCCCGGGAAGAGGAGTAGCCGCGCGCGCGTCCGTTTCGTTTCCGCACGGATGCAAATCCGGCTAAAAAATGAGACCGAAAATGGGTCATCTGCGGACGAAAAACGGACGCGCGTCCGTTTGAATCAGCGTGTTGGGCCACCTTTTGTGTCCACGCCGACTCAAACGGACGGAATGATCGCCCCATTGAAGTTGCTCTTAGAGCACTGCTGCAGAGAGATTAATATGAATGCATGTCGTCCCGATCGTTCACACACGGACAACGGCATGTCTATGCATCGGCTGGCCAGAGTAAATGTTATGTTACTGCCGCAGTCACTTGCTGGAGCCCAGTTTGTATCCGTAGGAACACGTACATGTTGGACAACCAGATTTCGAGGTCATGAATTAATGCATGGCTCGTCTTCATCGTTCACACACTGACACGGCATTTATCATTTTACTGCCGGTATAGTACCTTTATCAGTCGTCTGACCTACCGGAGTAATTACACTTAATGGTATGAATGCACGCGGTACGTACGTGTTGAACAGCCTGCTCGATGGGCAAAACTTGTAGTATCCCAATCCAGCATGACTCTCCATCCCTTCCTCGCGTTCAGTCTTTGGGGCTATTAAAATGGGAGTCCTGAGCAAAGTACATCTGATCGATATGAATGAAAGATACATCCGATTTTTCTTCTTCTTTGAAGGTTAGGTATCCGCTTGTTAGTTCAGCACCGCATAAATACTGACTTTAAAAGGGGCAACTCCTGTCTGTGCTTAAGTTGTTTGAAGCTTGTAAAGTCTCGTGATCGGAAGATTAACCTGGTTTTCTTTCAGCTGAAACTCTACATTTGATCTGTAAGATTCAAAAATTTAGGATGCTTATTACTCCCTCTGTAATTTAAAATAAGCCGTTTTACACTACGACAGTGCCAAAGAAACGTCTTATTGGAGTGCATAGAAACTGTTTGGCTGGCTATCGGATATTATATTACTTCCCTAGTCTAGTGCATAAGTTATTTTAGATTATGCACCGCGATTAAAACGAAGGAAAAAAAATAAGAGAACTTAAATTTTTTTGCTAGTTAATAGCATTCCATGCAATGAACTAATCATTGCATATCATGTTTGATAGGCATATATGGCTCACATCTCTCATTAGTTGACATGTCACGGAATAAGAAATGAGATGAGAGTTAATATATGGCGTCAAGCTGTTTTGAGATTATTTGATTTTCATAAGGTGACTTATACATCTAGACGAGGAAGTACTACCTCGGTGATGCGTCCGCTTGCCAAAGTAAATGTTACGTTACCGCAGTCACCCAGATGCATGCACACTAGTAGAAAACAGGACTTTGGTTCGGCCACAAAAAAGCATTAATCCCGATTGCATTACGAACCGGGACTAATGTGAGCATTAGTCCCGATTCGAGCGGCTAGGGTGCCGTGCAGGCATTAGTCCCGGTTGCATTACGCGGTCTTTATGGCATCCCGGAAGTTACGACACTACTTCCAAGAGTGCTCAATCACAGTGGCTTCCGAAATACCACTCAACGACATAATAAAAAACCGCGACGCAACAGGCCGGATTGCCAAGTGGGTCATCGAGCTCCTCCCATTCGACATAACATACAGACCGCGTTGGGCCATTAAATCCCAAGTTCTGGCCGACTTTGTTGCCGAATGGACAGAGGATGAACCCCCTAAAGAGTACGTCACATACTCCAACTGGGTCATGTACTTCGACAGTTCTAAAATGTTAGCGGGTCTAGGAGCGGGCGTCGTTCTAACGTCCCCTACCAGGGACACAGTTCAGTACATACTCTAAATATTGTACACAGACTCCAACAATGCAGCCGAATATGAGGCCTTACACTGGTAGAAAAAAGGCCTTTAGTCCCGGTTCGCAACAGCCTTTAGTCCCGGCTGTGCAACCGGGACTAAATAAGCGCGACTAAAGACCCCCCCCCCCCTTTAACCGCGGCTCTTACGGACCGCGACAAAAGACTTTAGTCCCGGTTCTTGTGGCTGACCGGGACCAAAGGCCCGCCACGTGGGCGCCCGTGGTCCGTCGGGGCCGAGGACCTTTAGTCCCGGCTCTCGTGGCCAACCGGGACTAAAGGCCTCCTCCGCAGGTTTAGGGTTTTAGCCCCCCTAAACCTGGTTTCTTTTTAATTTGTAGTGTTTTATTTGTTTTATATTTTATTTTGTGTTTTATTTTATTTTGGATGAAGTTTCAGTACACATATTCTACACTTCTATATACATGCATATGAAATTTCAAACAAGAAGAATTCAAGAGGAATATATAATATATATTCAATCTCGGGTGACCATATACAACTTCGAACAAGTTTTCATACACAATTAGGATGGATGACCATATACAACTTCGAACAAGTTTCAACCTCGGGTATGCATATAAATTTCTTCGTCCTCGGTATAGTGTTGTCCTTTAGGATTGATGACTTCCCTCATGAAAAATCCTGCTAATTCTTCTTGAATTGGTCGGAAGCGAGCTTCTGGACTAAGCCTCCTCCGCAAGTTATCCGTCGCGTTCCGCACGCTAGCTGATGCCTTCCGCTCAGTGGTTTGTCTCCGGATGTTCTCACAAACATAGTATCCACATAGATCGGTCCCCGATGGCTGCTGATCCACATTAACTAACTTTCTGAAATCTAGCTCATGTTTGAATTCACCGACAGTTTCTTCTGAGAACCGTCTCCAAACCCTACAGGGCAAAGAAAATTAAATGAATAAGGGATTTATTAGTTAGTTGATATTAGGAAATGAAGAGACCGATCGATATAGAGCTCAAATGATTGAAAATAATTACTTTTGCAGCATTTTTCTCATGTCGGCCCAACGCTTTGGATCCGAATCCTTAGAGTCCATGATTAGAACTGTGGAGGTGTGAAGTTCAATAGTTAGCAGAATCCAGTGGAACCTGCGGACACGTTACATGCACAGTCATGCATAACTCATCGATTAGACATACCATGCATGGAGTAAACAAAATAGAATGGGCACAAGAGAGAAACACTCACCCAAAATGGTAAGGAAATAGAATATGACTTTTGAGTTGATGCTTTTTAAGAAACTTGTACAGGTCTTTCTCCATGTCTTTGGGGTGATGTTCTAACACATGTCCATTAACGATATGTGGGTCAATGAACCCAACATCATGGATGTTTCTTATTTTGCATTCCCAAATCTTCAATCTGCATAATAGCGTACGCAACAATATAGTTAGGACAATATATATATATAGTGCAGGCAATGAAGAACGAGATGAGGTAGAAATAAATCACTTACAGAACGTAGCAACTCAGCATAGATTTGTCGAGGGCGCGCAGATTGAACAGCTGGAATAATTCACTCATATGAACTTCTACAGAGTACCGTTTGATGTGATGCCCATGTTATGAATTGCTTGTACCAACGTAGCAGATTTCGCATTTGTGTTGGTAGACTATTTTCCTTCTCAGGCTCGACGAGAGGCCCCTTCAGCACATATTGGAATGCTATCTCACCTACAGGCGCCTCCTCAAGGCCTAAGAAGGCACGAACAGTCAAACCCATCTCGGACGCTTGTTTCATGGCAGCCGCTACAGTCAATCCAAGTGCTGCCGCAGCTGCTATGATCTCGGGGTCCTCTTCCGGACCGGCTTTCACTATGAGCGGGGGGATCGATTGTTTCTTCTGCATCCCGAGCTGGTCAACTTGTTTCCCGCTTTTTTTACTTTCTTCCTCCTTCAATATTTTTGCTTGCCTACGAAGTTCATGTCCATAGTCGTCAGGCATATTCAGCTCGGCTTGGGACGGTGTCGTCAAAAAATCCTTAGCCCACTTCTTTTGCTTCTCAGTGAATACTTGCTTGGGCTCAGGCACTTTTTTCGCCTTCATATCCTCCTTCCATTTCTCATAATCAGTAGACGCGGCCAATGTGAGGTCAGCTTCACTAAGTTCCCCAGGCCTTGGGAGGAGAGGCTTCAGCGATGGCTCCGGTACCCTTGTGGTCTTAGGTACATAAGGGTCCGGGTTAATAGTCCAGGAGCAGGTTTCCTTGCTGTCCGCCTGCTTCTGCTTCTTTGCCGGAGGTGGATTGGGGGGCGTCGTACCCGCCGAAGGAGGATTGGGGGGCGTCGTACCCGCCGGAGGTTGTGGATCGGGGGACGGCGTCGAATGGCGTGAAGGAGGTGTAGGTGAACCACCACGACCACCACCACCGCCACCACCGCCACCACCACCACCACCATCGGAGGGGGGTGGACTTGCTAGCCTTGGCGCCTCGTCTGGAAACACTATGTACTTCTTTTTCCATAGAATGAACTGGCGCTTGACATCTCCAAGTCTGCTATCCCCTTCGGGTGTAGGTTTGTCAATCTCCAGGTCCTCAAACCCTTGGACTATGTCTTCCACCGTGACACAAGCATAGCCATATGGAATGGGGTTGTTGTGGTGGAGTGCTCCAGGTTTACAGGGTAAAGCACTGCCGCTAGCTACCTTCATGGAAATGTTCCCCACGGGATAATGCAGATCACAGTCTTTCATCTTCTTTACATCATCCACGGGGTAGTGAGGCTCCGGTGCACGAATCTCGATCATCGGTGCACTAGCACCAGGCGGGGCATCCGTGGAAGCCACGCTGCTTCTCCGCTGCTGGCTTCCGCAATCCGCTTCATGATCTTCATGCGGCCCTGCAGCCGATTTTTCTTTCAATAGTTCATGCACGGTCTGCTTCAACTCATGGAGTTCCGATGCAAACTTCGTCATAAGATCTGCATCCCGGTCCGTCTTTCTCTTACGGCTTCTGTAACCGTACGGGTCATTGTCTTGGGAAAACCCTACTTTCCACGAAACTTTGCCTTTGCCTCGTACACGTCCTCCGTGTTCATCATTCCCGAGGGCTAAAGTCAGTGCGTCTTTCTCTCTGTTGAACTTGATCAAGCCCGCTTGAGCTTGGGTCATTGCGTCAATAAGGGCTTGGGTCGGAGCAAAGCGTCGATGCCGGTGAACACACACCCCTGTCTCCGGGTCTAGCGATCCCCCATGCCCGTACCACCAGCTTTTGGCCCTTGGGTCCCATCCCTCTGTACCTAGAGGGATTCCTCGCACCCTCAGGTCCTCCTCCATCTTCTGCCACCTAGGGTCCGCAAGGCGGTATCCTCCTGGCCCCATAATATGATGGTACTTTTTCTTAGCCGCATTATCCTTATTTTTTTTCGATATTTCCTTGAAATGGTCCGATTGCTTTTGCCTCACAAATTCTGGCCAATCATCTTTCAGTTTCTCATATTGTCCATTGAAATCCGGAGTCTTGCCCTTGTTGACATAGTCACGGGTTAAATTTTTCTTGAAGTTCCGGAATGCATCGGCCATCTTCTGAAGAGCGAACTCTTTAACTAGCCTCCTCCTCTGACGTCCACCCGGAACCTCGTTACCGAATTCATCGACTTTGTTGTATTCCGGAGGTAGAATGAAATGTTCCATAAGCTTTCTCCAGCAATCCTTTTTCGTTCTCTTGTCGACAAAACTGAAACCAAGACGTGCCTTCTTTGGCTCTTTCCATTCCTGGACGGTGATCGGGACGTTGTCTCTAACAACGACTCCGCATTGGTTGACAAACTTTGAGGTGTGCTGTAGGGGCTTGCCGGTTTCACTGACAGACTCAATGGCATATGTTTCTCCTGTTTTCATCGCCTTGGATTTGCCACGCTGCTTTGTCGTACTCGATCCGGAGGGCTAAAAAAAGAAAGAGAGTCGCACGCGTTAGTACATATGTATTCACATTTCAGTAAGTTTGTATCACGAGAGGCTCTCAATGTATATATATACCTCGCCGGAGGTGGTTGCTTCTTGCAATTGGAGATCGTCGGTTGTTGACGGTTGACCTCCGTCGACAATGTCCGTTCCTTCACCTTCTCGATCATCGTCACCGTCAAGGTTCATATAAGAAGAGACTACATCCTCTTGTTGCTCATATTCTGAGCCCGGCACATAAGGAATCTCGTTGTTGATGATGTCCATTAAATAACGTTCAGCCTCCGGATCCCTAAGCGGCTCGGTTCTGTCGTCCGCCATATGTCACTCCTGCATGTAGTAAAAATTCTTTAAGTATAAAGGAATTAAAAAATAAGATTAAGGGGACATAGAGGAGGAGGAATTAAAAAATAAGATTCTTTAAGTAAAAATTCTTTTTTTCTTCTTCCTTTCTTCTTCCTCTTTCTTCTTCTTCCTTTCTTCTTCTTCCTTTTTCCTTTCTTCTTCTTCCTTTCTTCTTCTTCCTTTTTCCTTTCTTCTTCTTTCTTTCTTCTTCTTCCTTTCTTCTTTCTTTCTTCTTCTTCCTTTCTTCTTCTTCCTTTCTTCTTTCTTTCTTCTTCTTCCTTTTTCTTTTTTCTTTCTTTCTTCTTCTTTCTTTCTTCTTCTTTCTTTCTTCTTCTTCCTTTCTTCTTCTTCCTTTCTTCTTCTTTCCTTTTCCTTTTTACTTTCTTTCTTCTTCTTCCTTTCTTCTTCCTTTCTTCTTCTTTTTTTCTTCTTCCTTTTTCTTTCTTCTTTCTTTTGGTTTTTATTTGGTTTTCATTTTTTTCTTCTTCCTTTTTCTTTCTTGTTTTTTCTTTTTCCTTTTTTTCTTCTTTCTTTTCTTCTTCCTCCTTTTTATTGTTTTTTTCTTCTGTTTGTTTTTTTGTTTTCTTTTGTTTTTTTCTTTTGTTTTTTGTTTTCTTCTGTTTTTTGTTTTCTTTTGTTTTCTTCTTCTTCCTTTTTCTTTTTTCTTTCTTTTTTCTTTTTTCTTTCTTCTTCTTCCTTTCTTCTCTTCTTCCTTTCTTCCTTCCTGCGGAGGACGGCAGGCAGGGCGGCGGGCGGCGGGCGGAGGGCGGCAGGGCGGCGGGCGGAGGGCGGCGGGCGGCGGGCGGAGGGCGGCAGGGCGGCGGGCGGCAGGCGGCAGGGCGTCGGGCAAGGGCGGCAGGGCGGCGGGCAAGGGCGGCGAGCAAGGGCGGCGAGCAAGGGCGGCGCTCACTGGGGACGGGGGCGGCGGCGCGCAGGGCTTCGGCGTCGGCGTCGGGGCAGGGCTTCGGCGTCGGCGTCGGCGTCGGGGCAGGGCTTCGGCGTCGGCGTCGATCGGCGTTTGGGGAGACCGATCGGCTATATATAGACGCACCTTTAGTCGCGGTTGGGGAGGAGGACCGCGACTAAAGGTACCCTTTAGTCGCGGCTGGGGAGGCGGACCGCGACTAAAGGTACCCCTTTAGTCGCGGTCCCCCTCCCCAACCGCGACTAAAGGGTTTTGGCGCCGCTTCCTTTCCCGCGCAGAAAGACCCTTTAGTCGCGGTTGGGGACAACAACCGCGACTAAAGGGTACCCTTTAGTCGCGGTCCGCCTCCCCAGCCGGGACTAAAGGGTCTGTGCTGTGCGGTGGGATGTTTAGTCCCACCTCGCTAGCCGAGAGGCTTCGACGGTGGTTTATAAGCGCGGCTGCGCTCACCACTTCGAGCTCCTCTCGAATGCAGGCTTACGGGCCTATTCTGTTACTATGTGCCTGTGGGCCTACTGGGCCTTCTGCGGGCCTGAATCCTGGCCCATTAATGGGTTTCTAGTCGTATTCAGGCCGTGGTGGCTCAGTAGGTGGCATATTCTTTTTTTTGTTGCCTGTTTTTTGTTTTCATTTTTGCTTTATTTATTTTGTTTTGTTTCTACTTACAACAAAAAACTTATTTATTTTATTTTATTTTGTTTCTAATTACTTATTTATTTTTACTTTATGATAATTACTTATTTATTTTACTTTATGATAATTATTTTATTTTATTAAAGTTTATATTATTTTGTTTCTAATTCATTTTAAAATCTTAAAAATACAATTATATATCAAAAAAATCAGAAAATAAAACTAATTCATTTTAAATTCTTGTTTTTCTTCTTTCTTTCTTCTTCTTTCTTTCTTCTTCTTTCTTTCTTCTTCTTCCTTTCTTCTTCTTCCTTTCTATTCTTTCTTTCTTCTTCTTCCTTTCTTCTTCTTTCTTTCTTCTTCTTCCTTTTTCCTTTTTCTTGGTTTTCATTTGATTTTTATTTGGTTTTCATTTTTTTCTTCTTCCTTTTTCTTTCTTGTTTTTTCTTTCTTTCTTTCTTCTTCTTCCTTTCTTCTTCTTCCTTTCTATTCTTTCTTTCTTCTTCTTCCTTTCTTCTTCTTTCTTTCTTTCTTCTTCTTCCTTTTTCCTTTTTCTTGGTTTTCATTTGATTTTTATTTGGTTTTCATTTTTTTCTTCTTCCTTTTTCTTTCTTGTTTTTTCTTCTTCCTTTTTTTCTTCTTTCTTTCTTCTTCTTCCTTTCTTCTTTCTTTCTTCTTCTTCCTTTCTTCTTCTTTCTTTCTTTCTTCTTCTTCCTTTTTCCTTTTTCTTGGTTTTCATTTGATTTTTATTTGGTTTTCATTTTTTTCTTCTTCCTTTTTCTTTCTTGTTTTTTCTTCTTCCTTTTTTTCTTCTTTCTTTCTTCTTCTTCCTTTCTTCTTTCTTTCTTCTTCTTCCTTTCTTCTTCTTTCTTTCTTTCTTCTTCTTCCTTTTTCCTTTTTCTTGGTTTTCATTTGATTTTTATTTGGTTTTCATTTTTTTCTTCTTCCTTTTTCTTTCTTGTTTTTTCTTCTTCCTTTTTTTCTTCTTTCTTTCTTCTTCTTCCTTTCTTCTTTCTTTCTTCTTCTTCCTTTTTCTTTTTTCTTTCTTTCTTCTTCTTTCTTTCTTCTTCTTTCTTTCTTCTTCTTTCTTTCTTTCTGCTTCTTTCTTTCTTCTTCTTCCTTTCTTCTTCTTCCTTTCTATTCTTTCTTTCTTCTTCTTCCTTTCTTCCTTTTTCCTTTTTTAAAATCTTCTGACATTTTAAAATCTTAAAAATACAATTATATATCAAAAAAATCAGAAAAATAAAACTAATTCATTTTAAAATCCCTTGAAGGTTCGACCAAATACAAAGTTTGGTACAATAAATTATTACACATCAATTCTTCCCTTGTACGTCCCTGCTTGCTTACGATTGTGCCGTATCCATGGAGCATCCTCATCATTTAACTTAATGCTTGGGTCAGTGTTCACTTTGAAGGGCGGAATTTCACCAAACATATTATAATCTTCTGACATGTCTGTCTTGTCCTCCACTCCCACGATGTTTCTTTTCCCTGAAAGAACAATGTGGCGCTTTGGATCATCGCATGATGTACTGATCGTTTTCTTATCTTTCCGTTTCCTCGGTTTGCTACTCATGTCCTTCAAATAAAAAACCTGAGCGACATCTTTGGCAAGGACGAATGGTTCGTCAAGGTAACCAAGATTGTTGAAATCCACCATTGTCATTCCGTATTGCTCGTCCACCTTTACCCCACCTCCTGTTAGCTTGAACCATTTGCACCGGAACAAAGGGACCTTAAAGGAGGGTCCATAGTCAAGTTCCCATATCTCCTCTATGTAACCATAATATGTGACCTTTTGCCCATTCTCGGTTGCTGCATCAAAGCGGACACCACTGTTTTGGTTGGTGCTCTTTTTATCTTGGGCGATGGTGTAAAATGTATTCCCATTTATCTCGTACCCTTGGAAAGTCGTTATAGTCGAAGATGGTTTCTTGGCCAACATGTACAGCTGATCTCCAACATCATTGTCATTCATTAAATGTTTTCGCAACCAACTGCCGAAAGTCTCCATGTGGGCCTTTCTAATCCAGGATTCAGGCTTCCCCGGGTTGTCCGAGCGTAAAATATTCTTGTATTGCTCGAAGTACGGAGCCACCAAGCTGGAATTTTGCAGAACTGTGTGGTGTGCTTCAGTCATAGAATGACCGTCCATACATATCGTGGTATCCCTTCCGATCTTGCCTTTTCCACTTAGTCTCCCCTCGTGCCGCGATTGAGGAATACCAATCGGCTTAAGGTCAGGAACATAGTCAACACAGAACTCAATTACCTCCTCATTTTGATGGCCCTTGGAGATGCTTCCTTCTGGCCTAGCACGGTTACGAACATATTTCTTTAATACTCCCATGAACCTCTCAAAGGGGAACATATTGTGTAGAAATACAGGACCGAGAATGGAAATCTCTTCGACTAGGTGGACCAGGAGGTGCGTCATAATATTGAAGAAGGATGGTGGGAACACCAACTCGAAACTGACAAGGCATTGGACCACATCGTTCTGTAACCGTGGTAGATCTTCTGGATTGATTACCTTCTGAGAGATTGCATTGAGGAATGCACATAGCTTCACAATGGCTACTCGAACATTTTCCGGTAGGAGCCCCCCCAAAGCAATCGGAAGCAATTGCGTCATAATCACGTGGCAGTCGTGAGACTTCAGGTTTTGGAAATTTTTCTCCGGCATGTTTATTATTCCCTTTATATTCGACGAGAAGCCAGACGGGACCTTCATACTGCTCAGGCATTCAAAAAAAATGACCTTCTCTTCTTTGGTAAGAGCGTAGCTGGCACGACCTTGAAACCATTCCGGATGCCGGTCATCTGGGTCTTTCAAAAGTTGCTGGTCCTGCCGTGCTTCCTTTGTATCATTTGTCTTCCCATACACGCCCAAGAAGCTTAGCAGGTTCACGCAAATATTCTTCGTAACATGCATCACGTCGATTGCAGAGCGGACATCTAGGACTTTCCAATATTCTAGCTCCCAAAATATAGATTTCTTCTTCCACATGGGTGCGTGCCCGTCAACTCCCCGCGGAACTGATTGTCCGGCAGGACCCTTTCCAAAGATGACTTTCAAATCCTTGACCATATCAAATATCTCAGCACCAGTACGTTCCGCAGGCTTCGGCCGGTGATCTGCCTTCCCGTTGAAATGCTTGCCTTTCTTTCTTACGTTATGATTTCGGGGAAGAAATCGACGATGACCCAGGTACACGTTCTTCTTACAATTAACCAAACGTACACTTTCAGTCTCATGTAAGCAGTGCGTGCATGCATTGTATCCCTTATTTTTCTGTCCTGAAAGGTTACTGAGAGCAGGCCAATCGTTGATGGTTACAAAAAGCAACGCTCGTAGGTCAAATTCCTCTCCTTTGTGCTCATCCCAGACACGTACACCAGGTTTCGCCCAAAACTGTAAAAGTTCTTCAACTAATGGCCTTAGGTACACATCGATGTCGTTACCGGGTTGCTTAGGGCCTTGGATGAGAATTGGCATCATAATGAACTTCCGCTTCATGCACAACCAAGGAGGAAGGTTGTAGATGCATAGAGTCACGGGCCAGGTGCTATGGTTGGAGCTCTGCTCGCCAAAAGGATTAATGCCATCAGTATTTAGACCAAATCTTAAGTTCCTTGCGTCAGCTGCAAAATCTTTGAAAACTCTGTCGATCTTTCTCCATTGCGTTCCATCAGCGGTGTGTCTCGACTGCCCGTCGGACAAACGGTCCTCTTTGTGCCATCGCAACAACTTGGCATGCTTTTCGTTCATGAACAGACGTTTCACCCGTGGTATTATAGGAGCATACCACATCACCTTGGCGGGAACCCTCTTCCTGGGTTTCTCGCCCTCAACATCGTCACCAGGGTCATCGCCTCTGATCTTATAACGCAATGCAGTGCATACAGGGCATTCATTCAAATTCTCGTATTCACCGCGGTAGAGGATGCAGTCATTAATGCATGCATGTATCTTCTGAACCTCTAAACCTAGAGGGCAGACAACCTTCTTTGCTTCGTACGTACTGGCGGGCAACTCATTATTCTTCGGCAACATATTCTTCAATATTTTCAGCAAATTTTCAAATGATGAGTCACCTACACCTTCCTGTGCCTTCCATTTTAGCAAATCCAGTGTGCAGCCCAGCTTTTTCAGACTATTATCGCATCCTGGATACAACGACTTTTTGTGATCCTCTAACATGCGATCCAAATTCTCCCTCTCCTTGTCAGTTTCGCAGCGTCTCCGTGTATCAGCAATGGTCCGACCAAGATCATCAGCGGGCTCATCATGTGCCTCTTCTTCACCTAACCCTTCCACACCTTCAGCATCATCCTCCATGAAAGTATCACCGAAAAGATCACGATAGTTGTCATCGATATCATCCCCTTCTTCATCTTCTTCCATTCTAACCCCTCTTTCTCCATGCTTGGTCCAACAATAATAGCTTGGCATGAAACCATGCTTAAGCAGGTCCATGTGAACTCTTCTTGAGGAGGAGTAACCCTTCTCATTCTTACAGACAGCACATGGACAGATAATAAAACCTTGCTGCTTGTTCGCATTTGCCACTACGAGGAAATCTTTCAAACCCGTAGTGAACTCGCCGGAGAGTCGGGAACCGTACATCCATTGCCGATTCATCTGCATTATTATTATATAAAGTATATAATTAACCATCATGCATTTGTTAAACTAACTAGCTAGAAATAATACAAATTAAACAATGAACTACACACATGCGTATTTTATCAATGACACATGAAAGGTTCGAGTTGCTAACCGCGATCGCGGAGGAAAAATAAATGAGAAAGCTCAAATGTGGCTTGTTTCAGGCTCTCGGGCATTTCATCAAACACCTTGTGTGCATAGGAGAAACCAAAAGCAAACCCACCACCACCCCACCACCACCTTCTGAAAATTGTGAAGTGAGCCGAGTGAAGTGAAGTGAGCTGAGTATATATAGGGCCTTTAGTCGCGGTTGGCCAGGCCAACCGGGACTAAAGCCCCTCCCGTCCGCCAGCTGGATGGGCTTTAGTCCCGGTTGGCCTGGCCAACCGCGACTAAAGGCCTTCTGGGACCTTTAGTCCCGGTTGGCCACGCCAACCGGGACTAAAGCCCCTCCCGTCCGCCAGCTGTCGACCGAGCGCGCTGGGCCCAGGTAGTTGGTCGCGGGTCTTCTCCCGAACCGCGACTAAAGACCCCTTTGGTCGCGGTTCGATTGTTTTGGGGACTAATGGGGGCGTATGGAAGCCTCGTTTTCTACCAGTGTTACTACATGGCTTCCGGATGGCTGTCTCCATGGGCATACAACGCCTAGAAGTGCGTGGGGATTCAAATCTTGCAATATCTCAAACTAACGGAGACTTCGATGCCAAAGATCCAAAAAAGGCGGCTTGCCGTAACGCTGTTCTCAAAATGTCGGCTCGGTTCGAGGGGCTCGAATTTCATCACATAGCCCGAGAAAGTAATCAAGCAGCGGACGTCCTTGCCCGCCTCGGTGCTAAGCGTGACCCTGTTCCGCCTAACATTTTTCTGGAAAGGCTCTTCAAGCCATCCGTCGTGTGGCAAAGGGAAAACGGCAACGCTAGTGCGGATCCCATGATAACCCCGGATTCCGAACACACTGATATCATCGAGGGCTCAACCACCGAAGTAACACCATCGGCCCATCTCGTCATGGAAGTTATTGCCCCATGGACCGAACCCTTCTTAGCCTACCTTAATAGGCGAGAACTCCCTAAGGATCAGAATGAGGCTCACCGAATTGTCCGGCGCTCGAAGACCTACAAGGTTCACGAGGGAGAACTCTACAAGAAAAGCGCTACCGGAGTACTTCAAAGATGTATCTTCGAGGAAGAGGGGCGGCAGCTCTTGACCGAAATTCATGCCGGACTTGGTGGGCACCATGACGCGGCTCGGGGCCTTGTAAGCAAGGCCTTTCGTACAGGTTTCTATTGGCCGACGGCCCGAGCAGACGCACAGGACCTTGTCCAACGTTGCGTCAGATGCCAGCTTTTCGCCAATCAAAGCCATATGCCACCCACCGCTCTTCAGACAATCCCCATAACTTGGCCCTTTGCGTCTGGGGACTTGATATGGTCGGACCCCTTAAAGAAGGCAGCCATAAGAAAAAATACTTGCTGGTCATGATGGATAAATTCACCAAATGGATAGAGGCCAAACCTGTTAAAACAGCCGAAGCTGGACCAGTGATAGACTTCATATCTGGCGTAGTACACCGCTATGGTGTTCCACGTAGCATCATCACTGACAAGGGATCCAACTTCACAGCCGATGAGGTGAAAACCTGGTGCATCAATCTGGGCATTAAGCTCGATTACGCCTCCGTCTATCAATCTGGGCATCAATCTGGGCTCAATCGTACACTCATGTCGTACACACAATCGAACATGTACGTCATACCTGGGGGCTTCTTTTATAGAAGCTTGTTATTATTTTCCGAGCATTAAAGCTCACCACATACTTGTACCTTCCTTGTATGTACCTTTTTTGCCATTATATGCATCAATATGATTTAAGTTTTGGCCAAGCTGGGTTGCCTGGCTGCTGTGCTTATGCCCTACGTTCCCGTTAGTTCGGCTAGGGCATAAAGGGAGCACCTCTGCGATTGTTACCACCGGGTCATCCGGATGTGTACCTCAGACTGGGTGAAGCCGAAAGCTAGTGTTCTTAAGGGAATATTCGGTCGGCGGATTAAAGATGTTTTTTTACTCATTACAACATGAACCCCCAGATGTTATATATGCTGTGATCTTTCCGATCACAGTCTGGGCATGCACGTCAATGCAAGTTCACCCAAGGAAAGGAGCCCTTAATGGAACTATTCTTTCTGGAAAATGTTTCTTACACATTGTAATATAACATAGCTAGTCGGATACGACTTGTCTGATCAAGCAACTATGACCCCTACGCCTGGTTTCCACACATACTACAGTTTATACTACCGCTCAGGTATTCGGAAACACTCTGTACCTTCGGGCCCAGAGGCCGAAGCGAAAAGGTCTGTCATGAAAAATGTTTTACAATCCGGATAGGGACATAATATATCAAGTAAAGTACATAGTCATTAGGACTCAAATACTTCCTCTTCTATGCCTTCCAACAGGTTGTCTAGCTTACGATCCTGTTGGGAATACTTTGCGGCTACTTTTACATGGTCGTATACTAATCTAACAGGAATTTCTTTCCCATCCGACCCTAGAGGTCCAACCCGAGCCATATGATTCGGATCGAGCTTGGTATAACGTGTCTTCACCATGGCCCAAGCTTCTCGCGCGCCCTCTCGGCAGGCCGATATCTTCCATAATTGGAAGCATCTCCGTGCTCCTTTGAATAGCTCCAAAAGCTCCTCCATACTTCCTGGAGGAGAGGTGGACGGCCACAAGGCCTTGGCAACACTCCGCATCGCCTGCCGAGCTCGCTCGTGCATTTGTGACAGCTCTGGTAGCATATCGCCTGCAGATCCGGACATCTCCACTTCGGGACAGCCGGTCACTATACCTGCAGACATAAATCTGTCAGTTCCTTTCCTGGACGAATTGTTCGGAGGCAGGTATGACCACTTACGGAATATGTCGCCCCGCAGCCTCTTATTTTCCTTCATAGAATTGGCCAGCTGGCTCAGCACATCTTTCAGCTCCACGCCCAGTGCAGTGTTGGAGTCTTGGAGATTGTTTTTCTGCTCCTGAACTTGAGTCAGTAGACGCTCGCCTGCGGCTAGCTGTCTTTTGGCCTCTTGTTCACCCGCCTGCGCAATTTCAAGTGCCTCCTTCAGCTGCTCTGGTGACCCTCTCATACAATAAACAACTAGGTTGGCATTACGGGTATATAATCATGTTCTTTGATTGAAGAGAACATTACCAAGCGACACTTTCTTGGATTTCTCTAGTTCGGCGGTGGCAGCCATCAGCTGGGTCCGGCACTCTTTAAGCTCTCGAGACAACAGATCGTTCTTCTCTGTCAATACCTAGATATGCAACGATCCTTAGATCAGTTGTACCAACTGCTTCAAGTCTCGGGGGCTACTGGTATATAATTATCAGATTGGTACAAAATAAAACTTACCCGCACATCTTTCAGATGTTGGTCTGTGGCTCTGGCAAGTCCATCCCGAGCAGCTCGGATGTAGGCATCAGCCGAGCTGAAGGCATTGAACGGCTCCTTAGAGAAGCCGGGGTCGCGAAGAGCGGCTCTCCGGTGCCGATGATTCATGGCACTTTCCACTTCGGAGTTAGTAATGGATTCATCATTCGAATCCTCCGCCAAAGGACAATCCAGTGCCGCCCCTTGTCAGCCCTTGTCTTGACGACATGGCTTTTGGCCTGGTTGTGGAAGGTATGACCGGTAGGATCCCCGAACATAGTTCGGCGAGAACTCTTCCTGATAAAGGGCGGATAGACAACGTCACGGTTGGACGTGGCCGCCCAAGGACATATTAACGAAATCATACCTCTTCAACGAAGACTTAGTCGCATCTTGGTCTGCCTTCCTCTTCAAGGGCCGGCCTGGCGTGGGCGCCGCTCCCTGTGGAATGGCCTCCGGTACAGCATGGTGAGATGAGCGCCTCCCCTTTGGAGCACATGACGGTGCGGTGGGTGAGGCCGAATAAAGGAACTTTCTCTGAGGATATGTTTTCTGGTTACTTACTTGTGAGGCAGGAAGAAGACCAGGATAGTCGGCGGTGATGGCTACTTCTGTGTTGTCATAGCTCGCCTAGTAGAATACCCCTTTCTCAAGCTCCACGAATATGTCCGGATCCTCTTCGAAACCAGGGTCCATGTCCCTGTTATGGTCCTCCAGCTGTGGGGCAGGGCTATGAAGCCCCTCGGTGAACTTCTGCCATTCCTGTTGCAGGTGGACGATTTAAGGTTCACATAAAACTACCCCGGGAGTAGGTTGAATGGAGCAAAGGGCATTACAAACTCACCCAGTTGGGAAGGTTAGACATAGAAAAACCCTCTCGACGTTTAAGGCGAGTAAATTCTTCCTTCTTCCCTTTATACAGATCAGCTAATATTTTGGCCAGGGCAGTAAGGGGCTCCGGGCCCTTCCGTCCACAGCGCGAGGCGTCGTCCTCCCCGTTGTAATGCCACATAGGGAGCCCCCTATATTGGAGTGGCTGAACCCCTAGTGCTATGGAAGTGGCCATTACCTCGATTATTGACAGTCCGGACTGGGTGAGCATCTTTATCTTACCCATCAACTGACCGATATCCGCACTATCCTCCTCTTCAAGGCTCCGAGGGCGCCAGCTATGGAGCTTCTTCAGCGGAGCTCTTGAGAATTCGGGAAGACCCCCTCTGGATTGGGTCGGGGAGGGCGACGTCCTCAATATAGAACCATTTGGAAGGCCAGTCTTCGGATGCCTTCCTCGGCGTGCCGGATGGGTATCCGGTATCAGCAATGCGCCATACCTCGGCTTCGCCCACTTCAAATACCGACCCCTCTCGGTTACGTGGGACGAGGCAGAATAGTTTCCTGCGATATAGCCCAGAAATAATTCGCAGAGAGCGACATAGCCTGCGATATGCAGGATGGAGGCAGGGGTGAAATTGTGTAGTTGGAGGCCGTAATACTCCAGAAGTCCTCGGAGGAAGGGGTGGATTGGAAATCCGACGCCCCTTAACAGATATGGGACAAAGCACACTCGCTCCCCCTTTGACGGATTGGGGAGATTCTCCGCCTGATCTTCGCTATCAAAGGATGTCAGTCCCGCTCGAACAGGGACTAGTTCTGTGGGGGGAAAAAGTCCCTGCGTTTGCAGTTTGGTCAGTTGACCGTGGGAAACAAAGCACCTTACCCAGTCACCTTTATCAGGGCAGGGGAAGGGGAGGAAGAGCTGGGAGCGCTAGCCATGTTGGAATTGTTTTTTTAGCAAGCACTGAGGATTTTCCGCTTGATGTGGAGTGGATCTGAAGATCCAATCTCTTTAAATAGACGCCTTTTCGCAGGGCGAGGGTGCTATGTGCAAAAATACACCTACCTTTCATATTTGCTCAAGACGTGGAAGCTAAGACCATGGAGACGCAGAAGCCAAGGAGCGCGACATTAATTGGAGGACCGAATACTGTCTTTTTTAAGTCTGAAGTTTTGAAGCAATTGAAGGAGAACCCGCCTTGCAATGCCGAAGACAATTTGCGCGCCGGATGCCTCGTCATTGAAGCCTGGTTCGGGGCTACTGAGGGAGTCTTGGACTAAGGGGTCCTTGGATGTCCGGACTGTTGATGTTGGTCGGACTATTGGGCTGTGAAGACAAAAGATCGAAGACTATTCCCGTGTCCAGGTGAGACTCTCTACAGCGCGGAAGGCTAGCTTGGCGTCCAAGATATGAAGATTCCTTTTTGTGTAACCGACTTTGTACCAACCCTAGTTCCCTCCGTGTCTATATAAACCGGAGGGTTTAGTCCATTGGGATGAACATAAATCATACAGGCTAGACTTCTAGGGTTTTAGCCATTTCGATCTCGTGGTAGATCAACTCTTCGAATACTCATATTCATCAAGATCAATCAAGCAAGAAGTAGGGTATTACCTCCATAGAGAGGGCCCGAACCTGGGTAAACATTGTGTCCCCTGTCTCCTGTTACCATCGACCTTAGACACACAGTTCGGGACCCCCTACCCGAGATCCGCCGGTTTTGACACCGACACCAGTTGTCTTCTCCGGCGCAAAAGCGGGTCATCAGTGCGGTGAGGGCTGCCATAGTTTTCGGCTTTTCTTGGCCGATGTGTGGAGCAAGCCACTCATCTCGGACACCATGTTTGAAGGCCGCTGAGGCCTCGGCTTCCGGACAGTCTACAATTTGATTCTTCTTGATCAAGAACCTAGTCCATAGTTGTCGGGCTGATTCGTCGGGCAACTGGACTATATGATTAAGGTCGTCAGCGTTCGCGGGCCGGATATAAGTGCCTTGGAAGATGTCTAGAAAGGCATACTCGAAGTCTTCCCAGCTCCAGATGGAGTTCTCTGGGAGGCTTTTAAACCAGTGCCGAGCTAGACCTTTTAATTTGAGGGGGAGGTACTTGATGGCGTGCAGATCGTCACCACGGGCCATGTGAATGTGGAGAAGGAAGTCTTCAATCCATACCACGGGATCCGTCGTGCCGTCATACGACTCAATGTTTATGGGTTTAAACCCTTCTGGAAATTGGTGTTCCATTACTTCGTCAGTGAAGCACAAGGGGTGAGTAGCGCCTCTGTATCGAGCGACATCATGGCGGAGCTCGGACTGGAACTGTGTCCGGCTGTCGATCCTGGTTCGGTCATGTTGAACACGCCGGGCTTGAAGCGCTCCTGCTCGAAGGGGTCTTCGGGTATGATGAAGTCTTTTGTTTCGAAGGTGGCTTCATCTTCAGAGGGTGGGATGTAGAGGCTATCCTCCGAATCCTCGTTTATGATAGGTTCCTCCGGATTGACCTCTCATTCTTCCCAATCTTCCTGTTCTATGGCAGGTTCGATAGGGTTAACACGGTTATCGGCATTGTCCGGAGTGTTAGAGTCTCCGGTGCCGGTATGACTATCGTTCCCTCGTCGTGATTGTGAGCGGCGTTTCTGGCGACGATGTTTGCTTTTTTCCTCTATGGGACTGTTCTTAACGGGATCCTTTGGGTCGTCGTCGTTTTCCTTGGGAGTATCCACCATATACACATCGTAGGTGGAAGTGGCAGTCCACCTTCCGGTGACCGGCGGGTGTTGATCTGGTTCCGCTTCGCCATCGGCGTCTATACCGTCGATGTCTTCGGAATCATAGTCCAGTAGGTCGGTTAAGTCTTTGACCGTAGCTACCATTTGGGTGGCGGGTGGGACACAAAATTCCCTGTATTTGGCCCCGAGTTTGGGCCGAACAGAGTTCATAGGTGAAGCCTCCGTAATGGTGAGAGATCGCAAAAGTTCCATAGCCTCTTTCAAGAGCGGAGGCTGGGCCGGGGATCGGGAACCCGCGGGGCTAGATGCGGCAAAGAAGACCGGATCCGTCCCATAGTCTGCGGACTCCCAGAGCTTATGGCTGCTGCCCAAGGGTGAGTTCGGCTCTCCAACGGTCGGAGATGTCCTGTTTGACTCCAGGCTCATCGAACTCGCAAGGGCCTCCGGTTCTGAGACAGAAGGCTCCATGACTGGTGAAGGTCCGGCGGGCTTTAGGGTCCCATCTTCGGGAAGAGTAACCTGCCCCGAATTTATGTCCGAGACGGGGACGATGGGCGATTCTTGTGCGACGCCTGACGGCAATCCGACAAGTTTCCCTCTTGTTGATTGAGGGTGGCCGGGGTCGAGAATCCTTCGAAAATCATGTCTCCTTAGATGTCTGCGACATAGCTCAAGCTACCAAACCTGATCTGATGACCAGGGGCATAGCTATTGATCTGCTCGAGGCGATCGGTTGAGTCGGCGTGCAAGGTGAAGCCACCGAAAACGAAAAGCTACCCGGGGACGAAGATGTCTCCAGAGTCAGCAGCGTTGTTGATGATCACGCGGGCCATCGAGCCCTGTTGTCGACAGCACAGGGGAGCTCTTAATGAAAGCACCAATGTCGGTGTCAAAAGCGACGGTCTCGGGTAGGGGGTCCCAAACTGCGTGTCTAGGGATCGATGGTAACAGGAGGTAGGGGACACAGTCTTTTACCCATGTTCGGGCCCTCTTGATGGAGGTAAAACCCTACGTCCTGCTCGATTATATTGGATGTGTATAGGGGTTACAAGAGTTGATCTACCACGAGATCGTAATGGCTAAACCCTAAAAGTCTAGCCTATGAATATTCTGATTGTCCCTAAGGACTATCCCCCTCTGGTTTATATAGACACCAGGGGGGGCTAGGTTGATACAGAGTCGGTTTACAGAGGAAGGAAAGTATTCGTCTGCATAATAATCTTGCCATCCATGCCAAGAGGAGTCCCATCCGGTTACCGGAACAAGCGTCGAGTCTTGTATCTTTTCAGCCCATCAGTCCGGCCTAGTTCACCTAGTCCGGACACCTGAAGACCCCTTAATCCAGGACTCCCTCAGGCGGCATTAAATTTGCCGCAGTGGTTAAGCGATCGATAAGTGGGCTCGAAGCAAACACCGAGCAGACGAGCGCCGCGTTCGTCTTGTGTCCGCGTGGATGCAAATCAGGCGTAAATTTGCGCCAGAAATGTGTCCAGACGGACAACACGCGAACGTGAATTGAGTTTGTGTCCCCGCATTGGGCCGACGTTTTCATCCTTTTTGACCCAAACAGACACCCATGAACGAAATGCGTTAGCGCGATGGAGTTGTCCTTAAGATCCGTGCACGCTAATCATTAGTAGGCTTCTTTTATGCTAACCAAGAAGATGATGAACTACTACACTTCTTAGCCCATGCCCGCGTACACTTGCGTCAGCGCGGACGTCTCGTGGACGCGTTTTGGATTTGATCGACGCGTTGGACCGTTGTTTTTGTCCTTCGTAATCCAAACGGACACTCGCGGATGAAATGAATTACCGCGTTGAAGTTGCGCTTAGCCTACCCACTTGGGTCCGGTTGCCATGGGTCCAATTGCTTCTTGGTTTTTGCATCATCAATCAAACAAACAGGCGCGCGTGGAGCAGCAGTACCTCCACCATCACGTGGTAGGGGTAACAGTGGTCGGGCCGGCGGGGAGTTGTCGGCAAGGAGGCACCGAGCATCTTTGTACTAGCATACTTTAACTGGCACTCCATAAGTGTGTTTGGACTGCATCCACTCGGTGATTTGCTTTCATGCTCGTCCGGTAGCCTGTCTATAATAAAGTCCAATGCCCGCTCTCTGTCACTCACCTGCAAGAAAATAAGAGGTACCGTACTAGACTTGGACCTGATATGCCACGACTAAGATCGGTGCAACCATACTAATCCACTAGACTTGTACTACACCTCGCTTCCCTAAGAGCATGTACAGCCGGCCCTCGTGTCAGCCCGAAAAACCCAGGCGATCTGCCCTGCCCGAATGAAAAACCTGCAAACAATCGAACATCTCGTATCCGGCCAAACGTGCAGACTGATCGGGTCTTTTCATACCCGGCCCATATATGAGGCGAACATGGGACACCCAGACGCACCCGCCATGTCGTGATTTATAACTATTTTTAGCAGCATTTTTGTAGCAGCTTGTTCTGGCGATCATAGTGGTTCATTTCTGTAGCAGCTCGTTCTGGCGACGGTACTGGTTGTTCCAGAGGCGTCGATGTAATTTTTATTCCAAAGTTCTAGTAAGTGCGCTCGCGCATTATCCGATCTAGTTCGTGAGGCCCCGCGAGTCCCCGTGTCACAAACGGTCCACATGGGCACGTCTTCTAGGCGTTTCCTTGTAAAAAACAACAGTGTGTCCGTCTAGTTCCCACGGCGCGCGGAAATGCCTGAAGTTAGATAGTAGTTGTGGGGCCAGTCAAAGACACGTTTCCTTTCCTCTCTCCCTTAGCACACATTTGGAAATAGCGTGAGGAAGAGTGATACATCTCAAACATATCTAGTACAATTTATAAAGTTTTCATGCTATATTTACTTCATTTATTTATGGTTTTGGTGTAATTTTATATTTTTGTTGACTAACCTATTAATCTAGTGTCCAATATGTTGGAAATATGCCCTAGAGGCAATAATAAATTAGTTATTATTATATTTCTTTGTTCATGATAATCGTTTATTATCCATGCTAGAATTGTATTGATAGGAAACTCAGATACATGTGTGGATACATAGACAACACCATGTGCCTAGTAAGCCTCTAGTTGACTAGCTCGTTGATCAATAGATGGTTACGGTTTCCTGACCATGGACATTACATGTCATTGATAACGGGATCACATCATTAGGAGAATGATGTGATGGACAAGACCCCATCCTAAGCATAGCACAAGATCGTGTAGTTCGCATGCTAAAGCTTTTCTAATGTCAAGTATCATTTTCTTACACCATGAGATTGTGCAACTCCCGGATACCGTAGCAGTGCTTTGGATGTGCCAAACGTCACAACGTAACTGGGTGGCTATAAAGGTACACTACGGGTATCTCTGAAAGTGTCTGTTGGGTTGGCACGAATCGAGACTGGGATTTGTCACTCCGTGTAAACGAAGAGGTATCTCTGGGCCCACTCGGTAGGACATCATCATAATGTGCACAATGTGATGAAGGAGTTTATCACGGGATGATGTGTTACGGAACGAGTAAAGAGACTTGGCGGTAACGAGATTGAACAAGGTATCAGGATACCGACGATCGAATCTCGGGCAAGTATCGTACCGCTAGACAAAGGGAATTGTATACGGGATTGATTAAGTCCTTGACATCGTGGTTCATCCGATGAGATCATCGTGGAACATGTGGGAGCCAACATGGGTATCCAGATCCCGCTGTTGGTTATTGACCGGAGAGTCATCTCGGTCATGTCTGCATGTCTCCCGAACCCGTAGGGTCTACACACTTAAGGTTCGGTGACGCTAGGGTTATAGAGATGTTAGTATGCGGTAACCCGAAAGTTGTTCGGAGTCCCGGATGAGATCCCGGACGTCACGAGGAGTTCCGGAATGGTTCGGAGGTAAAGAATTATATCTAGGAAGTGCTATTTCGGCCATCGGGACAAGTTTCGGGGTCACCGGTATTATACCGGAACCATCGGAAGGGTCCCGGGGGTCCACCGGGTGGGGCCACCTGCCCCGGGGGGCCACATGGGCTGTAGGGGGTGCGCCTTGGCCTATATGGGCCAAGGGCACCAGCCCCAAGAGGCCCATGCGCCAAGAGAAGAGGAAAATGAAGAGTCCTAAAAGGGGAAGGCACCTCCGAGGTGCCTTGGGGAGGAGGGACTCCTCCCTGGCCGCACCCTTCCTTGGAGGAAGGGCCAAGGCTGCGCCCCCTCTCCCTTGGCCCTATATATAGTGGGGGGAAGGGAGGGCAGCACCAATCTGAGCCCTGGCGCCTCCCTCTCCCTCGCATGACACATCTCCCTCCTCCCGCAACGCTTGGCGAAGCCCTGTTGGAATCCCGCTACTTCCACCACCATGCCGTCGTGCTGCTGGATCTCCATCAACCTCTCCTCCCCCCTTGCTGGATCAAGAAGGAGGAGACGTCGCTGCTCCGTACGTGTGTTGAACGCGGAGGTGCCGTCCATTCGGCGCTAGGATCATCGGTGATTTGGATCACGACGAGTACGACTCCATCAACCCCGTTCTCTTGAACGCTTCCGCGCGCGATCTACAAGGGTATGTAGATCCACTCCTCCCTCGTTGCTAGATGACTCCATAGATAGATCTTCGTGACACGTAGGAAAATTTTGAATTAATGCTACGTTCCCCAAACAGTGGTATCAGAGCTAGGTCTATGCGTAGTTTCTATGCACGAGTAGAACACAAAGTAGTTGTGGGCGTTGATTTTTTTCAATATGCTTACCGTTACTAGTCCAATCTTGATTCGGTAGCATTGTGGGATGAAGCGGCCCAGACCGACCTTACACGTACTCTTACGTGAGACTGGTTCCACCGACTGACATGCACTAGTTGCATAAGGTGGCTAGCGGGTGTCTGTCTCTCCCACTTTAGTCGGATCGGATTCGATGAAAAGGGTCCTTATGAAGGGTAAATAGCAATTGGCATATCACGTTGTGGTTTTTGCGTAGGTAAGAAACGTTCTTGCTAGAAACCCATAGCAGCCACGTAAAACATGCAAACAACAATTAGAGGACGTCTAACTTGTTTTTGTAGGGTATGCTATGTGATGTGATATGGCCAAAAGGATGTGATGAATGATATATGTGATGTATGAGATTGATCATGTTCTTGTAATAGGAATCACGACTTGCATGTCGATGAGTATGACAACCGGCAGGAGCCATAGGAGTTGTCTTAATTTATTTATGACCTGCGTGTCAACATAAATGTCATGTAATTACTTTACTTTATTGCTAACCGTTAGCTATAGTAGTAGAAGTAATAGATGACGTGACAACTTCATGGAGACACGATGATGGAGATCATGATGATGGAGATCATGGTGTCATGCCGGTGACGATGATGATCATGGAGCCCCGAAGATGGAGATCAAAAGGAGCAAAGTGATATTGGCCATATCATGTCACTATTTGATTGCATGTGATGTTTATCATGTTTATGCATCTTGTTTACTTAGAATGATGGTAGTAAATAAGATGATCCCTCATAATAATTTCAAGAAAGTGTTCCCCCTAACTGTGCACCGTTGCGACTCGTTGTTTCGAAGCACCACGTGATGATCGGGTGTGATAGATTCTAACGTTCACATACAACGGGTGTAAGACAGATTTACACACGTGAAACACTTAGGTTGCCTTGACGAGCCTAGCATGTGTACAGACATGGCCTCGGAACACAGAAGACCGAAAGGTCGAGCATGAGTCGTATGGTAGATACGATCAACATGAAGATGTTCACCGATGATGACTAGTCCGTCTCACGTGATGATCGGACATGGCCTAGTTGACTCGGATTATGTAATCACTTAGATGACTAGAGGGATGTCTATCTGAGTGGGAGTTCATAAGATGAACTTAATTATCCTGAACATAGTTAAAAGGTCTTCGCAAATTATGTCGTAGCTCGCGCTTCAGTTCTACTGTTTAGATATGTTCCTAGAGAAAATTTAGTAGAAAGTTGATAGTAGTAATTATGTGGACTAGGTCCATAAACTGAGGATTGTCCTCATTGCTTCATAGAAGGCTTATGTCCTTAATGCACCGCTCAGTGTGCTGAACCTCGAACGTCGTCTGTGGATGTTGCGAACATCTGACATACACATT
This sequence comes from Triticum monococcum, assembly GCA_034509565.1. Taxonomy (NCBI): domain Eukaryota; kingdom Viridiplantae; phylum Streptophyta; class Magnoliopsida; order Poales; family Poaceae; genus Triticum; species Triticum monococcum. Next base: position 4,438,476 of record CM067847.1, on the reverse strand, counting down.
TTGATAACTACATGATAGTTCAGTTAAACGGTTTAGAATTGAGGCACCAAAGACGTTTTGAAACGTCGCGAAACATATGAGATGTTTCGAGGGCTGAAATTGGGATTTCAGGCTCGTGCCCACGTCAAGAGGTATAAGACCTCCAATGATTTTCTTAGCCTGCAAACTAAGGGAGAAAAGCTCAATTGTTGAACTTGTGCTCAGATTGTCTGAGTACAACAATCGCTTGAATCGAGTGGGAGTTGATCTTCCAGATGAAATAGTGATGGTTCTCCGAAGTCATTACCACCAAGCTGCTAGAGCTTCGTGATGAACTATGATATATCAGGGACATATATGATGGTCCTTGAGATATTCGCGATGTTTGACACCGCGAAAGTAGAAATCAAGAAGGAGCATCAATTGTTGATGGTTGGTGAAACCACTAGTTTCAAGAAGGGCAAGGGCACGAAGGGATACTTCATGAAACGGCAATTCAGCTGCTGCTCTAGTGAAGAAACCCAAGGTTGAACCCAAACCCGAGACTAAGTGCTTCTGTAATAAGGGGAACAGTCACTGGAGCAGAATTACCCTAGATACTTGGTAGATGAGAAGGCTGGCAAGGTCGATAGAAGTATGTTGGATATACATTGTGTCATTGTGTACTTTACTAGTACTCCTAGTAGCACCATGGTATTGGATACCGGTTCGGTTGCTAGGTGTTAGTGATTCGAAATAAAAGCTACGGAATAAACGGAGACTAGCTCAAGGTGAGCCGACGATATGTGTTGGATGTGTTTCCAAGGTTGATATGATCAAGCATCGCACGCTCCCTCTACCATCGAGATTGGTATTAAAACCTAAATAATTGTTATTTGGTGTTTGCGTTGAGCATAGACATGATTGGATTATGTCTATTGCAATACGGTTATTCATTTAAGGAGAATAATGGTTACTCTGTTTATTTGAATAATACCTTCAATGGTCTTGCACCTAAGATGAATGGTTCATTGAATCTCGATCATGGTGATACACATGTTCATGCCAAAAGATATAAGATAGTAATGATAGTACCACCTACTTGTGGCACTGCCACTTAAGTCATATCGGTATAAAACGCATGAAGAAGCTCCATTTTGATGGATCTTTGGACTCACTCATTTTTGAAAGGATTGAGACATGCGAACCATGTTTGTTGGTAGATATGCATGAAGAAACTCTATACACATGGATCGTTTGGACTCACTTGATTTTGAATCACTTGAGACATGCAAATCATACCACATGGGCAAGATGACTGAAAGCCTCGTTTTTCAGTAAAATGGAACTAGAAAGCAACTTGTTGGAAGCAATACATTTTGATGTGTGCAGTCCAATGAGTGCTGAGGCATGTAGTGGATATCGTTATGTTCTTACTTCACAGATGATTTGAGTAGATGTTGAGTATATTTACTTGATGAATCACGAGTCTGAATTATTGAAAGGTTCAAGTAATTTCAGGGTGAAGTTGAAAGATCGTCGTGACAAGAGGATAAAATATCTATGATATGATGTAACGCCCTCGATGCGGCTATGTCTCCCACGTGTCGAGGCACGACTTAGAGACATAGGCGCATTGAAAGCAATGTCGCAAGTCGGGAATCATTACACAACCCATGTACATATATATCATAAAGGGGAATAATAGCATAGTTGGCTTACACTCGCCACGTCACATCAAAGTACATAAATAACATCCATCATACAATCACTCATGGCCCGACTACGGCGCCAAAATAGAAAAGACCCCCAACAAGCGACTAAACCCTGAATCGAACCCCGAATAGGCATCCCTACTGATCATCAGGAAACGACACATAGTAACGCTGAGAGTCCTCGTCGTACTCCCACTTCAGCTCGAGCGCGCCATCCGGAGAGGTATCATCGGTCCCTGCATCTGGTGTAATAGTAATCTGTGAGTCACAAAGGACTCAGCAATCTCGCACCCTCGTGATCAAGACTATTTAAGCTTAATAGGTAGGAAAGGGATAATGTAAGTGGAGCTGCAGCAAGCGACTAGCATATATGGTGTCTACCTGATTCGCAAAGGAGAGCGAGAAGAGGAGGCAAAGCATGAGCGGAAAACTATATAGAGCAGCCTACGCAAACATAACTCCAACGCCGTGTCCACTTCCCGGACTCCGCCGAGAAGAGGCCATCACGGCAACACACTCAGTTGATTCATTTTAATTATTTAAGGTTCAAGTTATCTACAACCGGACATTAACAAATTCCCATCTGCCCATAACCGCGGGCACGGCTTTCGAAAGATCAATCCCTGTAGGGGGTCCCAACTTAGCCCATAACAAGCTCTCACGGTCAACGAAGGAATAGACCTACACCCAGGACCCACCGATCAGACTCGGTATCCCGGTACAACAAGATGATTCGACAGGTCAAAACTAGTCCAGCAACACCGCCCGAATGTGCCGATAAATCCCGATAGGAGCTGCACATATCTCTTTCTCAGGGCACACTCAGATTGTCCAAACTTCCGGTAGGCCAGCCCAGAGTTGCCCCTGGTGGCCACCGGCGGCTGACGTTCCGGACCAACACTCAGAGGAGCAGTGGCCCGTGGGGGGCTAAAATAAGGATGACCCTCGGGCTCCGGAAACCCAAGGGAAAGAAAAAGGGGTAGGTGGCAAATGATAAAACCAAAGTTGGGCATTGCTGGAAAAGATTTAATCAAGGCGAACTATCAAGGGGTTCCCATTATAGCCCAACCGCGTAAGGGACGCAACAATCCGGGAACATAACACCGATATGACGGAAACTAGGGCGGCAAGAGTGGAACAAAACACTAGGCGAGAGGCCGAGCCTTCCACCCTTTACCAAGTATATAGATGAGTAAAGATAGCATAGCGATATAATGATATCCCAACAAGTAAATAAATGTTCCAACAAGGAACGGCTCCAATCTTCACCTGCAACTAGCAACGCTATAAGAAGGGGCTTGAGCAAAGCGGTAACATAGCCAATCAATGGTTTGCTAGGACAAAGGTGGGTTAGAGGCTCAATCATGGCAATTGGGAGGCTGACAAGCAAGTGTTAGGCATCGTAGCATTGGCAAAGCAAAAGAGCGAGCAAACTAGCATAGCAAAGATAGTAGTGATTTCAAGGGTGTGATCATCTTGCCTGCACAGTTGTCAGAATTGACTGGATCCTCAAAAGCAAACTCAACGGGCTCCTCGTTAGCGAACTCGTCTCCCGGCTCTACCCAACAACACAAACAAGCAACAAGGATACAATCAACCACGTGCAAGGGCAACCAATAAGATGCGAAGATGATATGCTATGCGGGATGCGATGCGGGATGCAAAATGCAAGACGTGACAGGAAATGCATGAACCTGGCCTCAACTTGGAAAACCAAGTGTGCCACTGGATAGAGGGGAAGAAATCCCCTGAAAACGATATAAAGATCATGGCAATCGGAGCTACGGTTTAGAAATGGCAAGCGATTTACTAAACGAACCGATCTGCGATTTACAGCAAGTAGGCTCCTAAATGCAACGAAATGAATATGCTATAGCCATCCAACATGAAAACAAATTGCATGGCAGTGATGTACTCACGAAGCTTAACAAATCACCAGGACTGAGGCATAGGCAAAATCATCCATTAAGGGCTTCAAACAAGCATGGCAAAACTGAATAAGCAAAACAGATTTCAGACTTAGCGAAATTAACGCTAGTCTGAAATTTCAGACCACAATGCCCTCTTCGGAGCAGCAAAACAACATAAAGAAAAACCTGAACATGGCAAGTAAGAGCATGACATGGAGCTACTCAACAAGCTTAACAAAACACCCAAAATGACCTGGGGCCAAAAGGGTTCACAAAATGCTCTACCGAGCACACGAACTTCGATGAAACACAATCAGTTTTCAGACTTAGTGAAAACTGGGACATGCTGAAATAATAACTCACGGAGGCATGTAAACGAGCTCGATGCTCTCACTATGGTGCAAGTCATGGCAAGGCAAGCATATATCCATTAAGAAGGCACAAAATTCTAGCTATACATGGCAAGAACAATGGCATAGCATGCATGGATCACTAGCAATAACTCCGGCAAAATCGCAAAAGAGTTCACGATCTGCCCAAAACAACAACTATGCAAAAGTTGAGCTCGATTGAGTCAACCTAGGGTGCTCCAACATAACAAGTAAAGACATGTATGGATTAAGCACAACAAGAGTAACAAATCACTCTTACTGATCATCCTCAAAAGAGGCACGGATCACTAGGAAACAAGCTGGACATATAGCATCGTGAACTAAAACATCCCAGACTTAGTGATTTTCACTAAGTCCCTGAAATCAGTAAACTCAGGTAGCCTACTTCGCAAGCTTGCACAAGACAACACACACATCCTAAAAATGCATGGGAGGCACCTCTGGAAAGAAGACAACATTCTTAACAATTCATCCCAAAGGGGCACAGGCATATCATGCACGGATTAAACATGGCAAAAATGACAAAAGTGCATGATGAACTAACGGATCTGCAAATTAACTCACGATGCCTCCTTCCAACAGCATTTTGGGAAACGAGATGACCTCAAATGCAAATGATGCAATGGAATGAAATGATGTACTCGTCGAGACGAAGATTTTGACATATCATACGCCCAAAACGGAGCCACGGATGCAATGTTATGGCAGGTCAAGCGTAGCACGAAAATTAGGGTTAGAGGGGGGAAAGTCAACCTAAAATGGATCTGGATCTGGATCTGGCGAAGGAAACACTGTAGCGGGGCGCGACTCCTGAGGATCGCCGGACTTGGCGCGAGGCTCGCCGGCCGGAGCTCGCGGTGGCCGGCGTCGGGGGAGGAGGTCGTCGGGGCGGCACGGCGCCGGTCGGGGAGGAGGAGGTGGCGGCGCGGGGAGCCCGCGAGGAGGAGGCGGTGGCCCGCCGCGGCGGCGCCGGCGGCCGGCCGCGAGGAGGGCGGCGGCGCTGCGGGCGTGAGGCGGCGGGGCGAAGACGCGGGCCGGGAGGGCCCCGCGTGGGCCTGGCGGGCCCCGGGCGTCGGCGGCGATGCGGTCCCGCCCCGGGGACAGGTGGCGGCGCCCGATTGGCTGGCGGCGGCGGGGCGGACGTTGTCCGGTCCGATCCGGACACGTCCGTCGGTGGCGGGGTCGATTTGATCTGTTTTTTTAGGAGGAGGACGGGGAGGAAGACGAGATCCGAAATGGGGGGTGTTTAAATAGGCATAAGTGGAGCTAGGAGAGTCCAAATGAGGTGCGGTTTTCGCCCACACGATCGTGATCGAACGAGTGAGACGATGGAGCAGAGTTTGGTGGGTTTTGGGCCAAAATGGAGGGGTGTTGGGCTGCACACACACGAGGCCTTTTCGGTCCCTCGGTTAACCGTTGGAGTATCAAACGAAGTCCAAATGACCCGAAACTTGACAGGCGGTCTACCGGTAGTAAACCAAGGCCGCATGGCAAGTCTCGGCCCAATCCGGAAATGTTTAATCCCCACACACGAAAGAAAGCTAGAAATGGCCACCGGAGGAGAACGAAGCGCCGGAATGCAAAACGGACAACGGGGAAAATGCTCGAATGCATGAGATGAACATGTATGCAAATGCAATGCACGTGATGACATGATATGAGATGCACGAAAACAAAAACAACACACGGAGACAAAGACCCGAACCCGAGAATTAAATATAACTTAATGCCGGAAACGGCAAGAGTTGGAGTACAATTCGGGAAGGTTACATATGGGGCGTTACAACACTCCACCACTACGAAAAGATCTCGTCCCGAGATCTAGGACTGAAAGAACTCCGGGTACTCAAAACGGAGGTGACCCTCGCGTTCCCAGGTAGCTTCACGGTCGGAATGGTGTGACCACTTGACTTTGAGAAACTTGATTGACTTGTTGCGAGTTTTGCGTTCGGTCTCTTCAAGGATTGCAACTGGGTGCTCACTGTAGGAGAGATCTTCTTGGAGCTCAATGTCCTCGAAGTTGACGGTGCGCTCAGGCGTCTTGAAGCACTTACGGAGTTGCGAGACATGGAACACATCATGAACATTGGCAAAATTTGCAGGAAGCTCGAGTTGATAGGCGAGGTCGCCTCTCTTGCTGACAATCTTGAAAGGCCCGACGTATCTGGGGGCAAGCTTCCCTTTGATACCGAAGCGACGAGTCCCTTTCATAGGAGAGACGCGGAGGTAGACATGATCTCCGATCTCGAAGGCCAAATCACGGTGCTTACTATCATAGTAGCTCTTCTGGCGGGATTGGGCTGCTTTGAGGTTATCACGAATGACCTTGCACATTTCTTCTGCCTATGTGATAAGGTCATTACCCAGCAGCTGACGTTCACCGGTTTCAGACCAGTTGAGAGGTGTACGGCACTTCCTACCATACAAAATTTCAAATGGGGCCTTGCCGGAACTGGCTTGGAAACTGTTGTTGTACGAGAATTCAGCATAGGGAAGACAATCCTCCCACTTCATGCCGAAGGAGATAACACAAGCTCTGAGCATATCTTCAAGAATCTGGTTGACACGCTCGACTTGACCGCTTGTTTGAGGATGGAAAGCAGTGCTGAAGCGAATGCTGGTGCCCATGGCCTTCTGAAAAGAATCCCAGAACTTGGAGGTAAAGATGCTGCCACGGTCTGAAGATATCATTTGAGGAATACCGTGCAGAGAGACAATTCGAGAGGTGTAGAGCTCCGCCAATTGAGCTGCAGTGATTGACTCTTTGATAGGCAGGAAATGAGCCACTTTGGTGAGCTTGTCGATGACAACGAATATAGCATCATTGTCACGCTTGGACTTACGAAACCCAGTCACGAAGTCCATTTCAATGTGGTCAAACTTCCATTCTGGAATGGCGAGAGGTTGGAGGAGACCTGCTGGCCTTTGGTGTTCTGCTTTCACTCTTCTGCAGACATCACATTCATTCACAAATTGAGCGATCTCGCGCTTCATTCGAGTCCACCAATAGGTTTGCTTGAGATCTTGATACATCTTCGTGCTCCCAGGGTGGATGGAGAGGAGAGAGTTGTGAGCCTCATTCATGATCACTTTACGAAGTTCACCTTTGGGCACAACAATTCGATCCTCGAAGAAGAGAGTGTCCTTGTCATCAAGTCGGTAGCACTTGTACTTGGACTGACTCTTTGCAATACCAATCTTCACCTTTTTCACCATAGCATCAAGAAGCTGGGCTTGGCGAATCTGGTCTTCCAAGGTAGGAGAAACTTGAAGGTTGGCGAGGAACCCTTGAGGAACAACTTGCAGATTAAGTTTGCGGAAGGCTTCACAAAGCTCGGGTTGATAAGGCTTGAGAATCAGACTGTTGCAATATGCTTTTCTGCTCAAAGCGTCAGCAATCACATTAGCCTTGCCTGGAGTATACTCGATACTCAGATTGTACTCTTGAATCATTTCGACCCATCGAGTCTGCCTGAGGTTGAGATTAGGCTGAGTGAAGATGTACTTGAGACTCTTGTGATCAGCGAAGATGTCCACTTTTCTTCCCAATAGAAGATGTCTCCAAGTCAACAATGCGTGCACAACTGCCGCCAACTCGAGATCATGAGTGGGGTAGTTCTTCTCATTAGGCTTCAACTGGCGAGAGGTATAAGCAACAACTTTCTTCTCTTGCATCAGTACAGCACCTAGACCTTGGAGAGAGGCACCACAAAAGACCTCGTACGGCTTGGCTTCATCAGGCGGAGTTAGAACTGGAGCAGTGATCAACTTCTCCTTTAAAGCGTTGAAAGCGATATCACACTCCGGAGACCAAACGTACTTGACGTGCTTCTGAAGAAGATTTGAGAGAGGCTTCGCGATCTTGGAGAAGTTCTCAACGAATCTTCGGTAGTAACTTGCAAGACCGAGGAAGCTACGGAGTTGCTTCACATTCTGAGGAGGTTCCCAATTAACGATTGCAGACACCTTCTCAGGATCCACGGAAATGCCCTTGGCAGAGATAATATGACCAAGATAAAGAACCTCATCGAGCCAAAACTCACACTTGGAGAACTTGGCGTAGAATTGATGTTCCCTTAGCTTGTCAAGAACCAAACGCAAGTGTTTGGCATGATCTTCCTTGTTCTTCGAGAAAACCAGGATGTCGTCGAGATAGACCAAAACGAAGTCGTTGGTGTAGGGGTTGAAGATGAAGTTCATCATGCGAGAGAACGTCGGAGGAGCATTGGCGAGGCCAAAAGACATAACAGTGTATTCATATGACCCATAGCTTGTTCTGAACGCCGTCTTTGGAATATCTTGCTCACGAATGCGAATTTGATGATAACCCATACGGAGGTCAAGCTTGGAGAATACTTGGGCACCCTTGAGTTGTTCAAACAGCTCATTAATGTTGGGAAGTGGGTATTTGTTCTTGATGGTCTTCTTGTTCAATGGACGATAATCAACACAAAGTCGGTCCGTTCCATCCCTCTTCTTCACAAAAAGAACACCACAACCCCACGGAGAAGTACTAGGCCGAATGAGACCCATTCTTTCTTGCACATCGAGTTGTTTCTTCAACTCCTTCAACTCTTCGGGGCCGAGCTTGTAGGGACGTTTGCACACAGGTTCCGTACCGGGCTCAAGTTCAATAACAAATTCAACCGGCCGGTTTGGAGGCATGCCTGGGAGTTCTTCAGGGAAGACATCTTGATACTCACAAACAACCGGAATCTGCGAAATAGCATCCAATTCACCCTTTTCATTGAGAGAGAACAGCCGGATGGTATTATCCCGAGCAGCAAAGACAATTACTTCCTCAGATGAATGAGTCAGTTGAATCTGCTTGGCTGCACAATCCAGCTGAGCTTTATGTTTAGAGAGCCAGTCCATCCCAAGAATAAGATCGATATCAGAATTGCCAAGAACCATTGGAGAAGCGAGGAACTTGAAATCACCCAACATGATGGAAATATCCGGAATCTCCTGATTGGCGAGCAAACATTTACCCGGAGATACCACTGCTAACGGACTATGCATCGCTTGGGAAATGAACTCATGCTTAGATGCAAAAGGCTTCGAGATGAAACAATGCGATGCACCTTTGTCAAAAAGAACTTTTGCAGGAATATCATTAACAGGAAGGTTACCCATGATGACATCTGACGAATCCTCTGCCTGAGCTGCATTCACCATATTGACCTTGGCGTGCTTGGGATTATGCTTGACCACAGCTGTACTTGCCGATCTGACAGGAGGAGGAGGAGGAAGACGCCTCTGGTTGAAACACTTGTTGGCATAGTGACCTTTCTGTTGGCACTTGTTGCACGTGACCTCTGAGAGCGGACGGTGGTACGGAGCACTCGATCTTGGAGCTTGAGACGAAGTCTTGTTCTGAAAGCCTGGGTTGGGTGGGTGGGACGAACCACTGCCACCTTTGCTCTTCTGCTGATACGGCTGACGGAACGGAGGAGGAGGAAGCCAATACTTCTGCTGCTTGGCCACTTGAGTAGAGGAAGAAGGCGTAGTGTCTCTGACTCGCTTCCTGGAAGCATCACACCTTAGCTGAGCAGCCTCTTGCTTCAGTGCCATGTTGTAGAACTCATCGTATCTCAGCGGCTCGAAGAGGACAAGAGCGAGCTGAATTTCTTCACGAAGACCACCCCTGAACTGATAGATCATGCTCTTCTCATCAGGAACATCCTGCTTGGCAAAACGGGCGAGCTTCTGGAACAACTTGTTATAGTCATAGACAGACAAAGAGCCTTGCTTCATATTGCGGAATTCTTCACGTTTGCTTTCAGTCACACTTTGAGGAATGTGATGAGCTCGGAAATCACGACGGAAATCATCCCAAGTGATCAAACGTCCACCTCTGGAATCCCGGTACTGCTGAAACCACTCTGCGGTCTGATCCTTGAGGAGCTGGAAAGACGCAAACTTGACGAAATCTTCAGGTCTAACATTGCTACATTCAAAATGCTTGCCCAGATCGACTAACCAATCATCAGCATCGGTAGCCTCAACGCAGTTGCTGAACGTCTTTGGACCATTAGCGAGGAACTGATTCAGAGTTGCAAAATGGTTCTGGTTGTTGCCTTGATTTCCTTGACTACTTTGATTCCGCTCTTGGATGATTTGCATGATCAGCTGAGTATTTGCATTAGTAGCAGCCATCACAGCTTGCCATGCTTCCGGAGGAGGCGGAGGTGGCGGAGGATCTTGATTCTGGTTCTGACTGGTGCTCTTAGCGGGAGCCATCCTGAAGAGGTTGACCACCGTTAGCACACAGATAGAGAAATATTGAAGGTGAAACCAACGGAATGAAAATTGCAACATAAAGTCTTCACATCCGAACAAAATGAACGAATGCACTTCTCTTGAAGTGGTCACATATTCCTAAACTGCGAAGCCACGAAGAATCAGGCAGAGGAGGTACATCAACGAGGGATGGACTCAACATATGACGTCGAAGCAGAATGAATACCACAACTCGAAATAAAACCAAGGGTTGGCTTGCGGAATAAGCCGGAACAAACACATGATAGAAATTTCGTCCGAAGTGTTCGTGGTAGGACCTACACGGGCTCGACCGTACAACACCATCATGTACAAGGCAGTGCACATGACATACGAAGCGTCCCCGAGTCAGCATAGCCAAGGACTCTTTAAGACACAAGGAGGCCACTGTAAAATCGACCGTGAATAGGCGAACCACTAGACGTCGAACCCCAATTTCATATCACACATCTGCTGGAAAGATATCCTAAGGCTACTTGAATTCCCACCTATGGAACTCCCGAAACTTTCCGGTTATGCAATCAGGTGTTGGGGATACAGGGGAAGCATAATATCTCACCCAAGCTAGCAAATCCTACATCCAACTGCATCCATCCTTCAACACATAACCAAGAAACCTTCGGAAACCATCTATCTCAACCTTCGAAAAGCATCCGTTATATGAGTTATGGCGATACTCCCGAACTCCCGCCCCAGTACTGGGTGGCGTCGAGGTTATCTCACCAACGAACTGCATAAAGGAGATTTTCGATGTCGCGCACATATCTCAAGTATACCAGAATTGCAACGATAGAATTATGATGACAACACCTCAGAGCTCAACTCCCCGGGACACTTCCACCAAACCCCTGACAGGAGGCACCAAGACAGTATTCTCATCATAAGCCATCGGAACAAAACTAAGATACTCGCGTGATCCTAAATTTTTTTTTAGTGAAATTTGAGAAGAGAAGAGTCAAAACTCTACGTCAAGATGCCTTACCAGAGCGATGAGGAGACTGGGAAGTAAAAAGAATTCCTAAGCTCTCCGATATAATTCCTAAGGACTCAAAACATTTTTCTAGACACAACTCGGCTGCTAAAAACGATCAAGCAATGGGGCTCCTAAGGTCGGGGAAGGCTCTGATACCAACTTGTAACGCCCTCGATGCGGCTATGTCTCCCACGTGTCGAGGCACGACTTAGAGACATAGGCGCATTGAAAGCAATGTCGCAAGTCGGGAATCATTACACAACCCATGTACATATATATCATAAAGGGGAATAATAGCATAGTTGGCTTACACTCGCCACGTCACATCAAAGTACATAAATAACATCCATCATACAATCACTCATGGCCCGACTACGGCGCCAAAATAGAAAAGACCCCCAACAAGCGACTAAACCCTGAATCGAACCCCGAATAGGCATCCCTACTGATCATCAGGAAACGACACATAGTAACGCTGAGAGTCCTCATCGTACTCCCACTTCAGCTCGAGCGCGCCATCCGGAGAGGTATCATCGGTCCCTGCATCTGGTGTAATAGTAATCTGTGAGTCACAAAGGACTCAGCAATCTCGCACCCTCGCGATCAAGACTATTTAAGCTTAATAGGTAGGAAAGGGGTAATGTAAGTGGAGCTGCAGCAAGCGACTAGCATATATGGTGTCTACCTGATTCGCAAAGGAGAGCGAGAAGAGGAGGCAAAGCACGAGCGGAAAACTATATAGAGCAGCCTACGCAAACATAACTCCAACGCCGTGTCCACTTCCCGGACTCCGCCGAGAAGAGGCCATCACGGCAACACACTCAGTTGATTCATTTTAATTATTTAAGGTTCAAGTTATCTACAACCGGACATTAACAAATTCCCATCTGCCCATAACCGCGGGCACGGCTTTCGAAAGATCAATCCCTGCAGGGGGTCCCAACTTAGCCCATAACAAGCTCTCACGGTTAACGAAGGAATAGACCTCCACCCAGGACCCACTGATCAGACTCGGTATCCCGGTACAACAAGATGATTCGACAGGTCAAAACTAGTCCAGCAACACCGCCCGAATGTGCCGACAAATCCCGATAGGAGCTGCACATATCTCTTTCTCAGGGCACACTCAGATTGTCCAAACTTCCGGTAGGCCAGCCCAGAGTTGCCCCTGGTGGCCACCGGCGGCTGACGTTCCGGACCAACACTCAGAGGAGCACTGGCCCGTGGGGGGCTAAAATAAGGATGACCCTCGGGCTCCGGAAACCCAAGGGAAAGAAAAAGGGGTAGGTGGCAAATGGTAAAACCAATGTTGGGCATTGCTGGAAAAGCTTTAATCAAGGCGAACTATCAAGGGGTTCCCATTATAGCCCAACCGCGTAAGGGACGCAACAATCCGGGAACATAACACCGATAAGACGGAAACTAGGGCGGCAAGAGTGGAACAAAACACTAGGCGAGAGGCCGAGCCTTCCACCCTTTACCAAGTATATAGATGAGTAAAGATAGCATAGCGATATAATGATATCCCAACAAGTAAATAAATGTTCCAACAAGGAACGGCTCCAATCTTCACCTGCATCTAGCAACGCTATAAGAAGGGGCTTGAGCAAAGCGGTAACATAGCCAATCAATGGTTTGCTAGGACAAAGGTGGGTTAGAGGCTCAATCATGGCAATTGGGAGGCTGACAAGCAAGTGTTAGGCATCGTAGCATTGGCAAAGCAAAAGAGCGAGCAAACTAGCATAGCAAAGATAGTAGTGATTTCAAGGGTGTGATCATCTTGCCTGCACAGTTGTCAGAATTGACTGGATCCTCAAAAGCAAACTCAACGGGCTCCTCGTTAGCGAACTCGTTTCCCGGCTCTACCCAACAACACAAACAAGCAACAAGGATACAATCAACCACGTGCAAGGGCAACCAATAAGATGCGAAGATGATATGCTATGCGGGATGCGATGCGGGATGCAAAATGCAAGATGTGACAGGAAATGCATGAACCTGGCCTCAACTTGGAAAACCAAGTGTGCCACTGTATAGAGGGGAAGAAATCCCCTGAAAACGATATAAAGATCATGGCAATCGGAGCTACGGTTTAGAAATGGCAAGCGATTTACTAAACGAACCGATCTGCGATTTACAGCAAGTAGGCTCCTAAATGCAATGAAATGAACATGCTACAGCCACCCAACATGAAAACAAATTGCGTGGCAGTGATGTACTCAAGAAGTTTAACAAATCACCAGGACTGAGGCATAGGCAAAATCATCCATTAAGGGCTTCAAACAAGCATGGCAAAACTGAATAAGCAAAACAGATTTCAGACTTAGCGAAATTAACGCTAGTCTGAAATTTCAGACCACAATGCCCTCTTCGGAGCAGCAAAACAACATAAAGAAAAACCTGAACATGGCAAGTAAGAGCATGACATGGAGCTACTCAACAAGCTTAACAAAACACCCAAAATGACCTGGGGCCAAAAGGGTTCACAAAATGCTCTACCGAGCACACGAACTTCGATGAAACACAATCAGTTTTCAGACTTAGTGAAAACTGGGACATGCTGAAATAATAACTCACGGAGGCATGTAAACGAGCTCGATGCTCTCACTATGGTGCAAGTCATGGCAAGGCAAGCATATATCCATTAAGAAGGCACAAAATTCTAGCTATACATGGCAAGAACAATGGCATAGCATGCATGGATCACTAGCAATAACTCCGGCAAAATCGCAAAAGAGTTCACGATCTGCCCAAAACAACAACTATGCAAAAGTTGAGCTCGATTGAGTCAACCTAGGGTGCTCCAACATAACAAGTAAAGACATGTATGGATTAAGCACAACAAGAGTAACAAATCACTCTTACTGATCATCCTCAAAAGAGGCACGGATCACTAGGAAACAAGCTGGACATATAGCATCGTGAACTAAAACATCCCAGACTTAGTGATTTTCACTAAGTCCCTGAAATCAGTAAACTCAGGTAGCCTACTTCGCAAGCTTGCACAAGACAACACACACATCCTAAAAATGCATGGGAGGCACCTCTGGAAAGAAGACAACATTCTTAACAATTCATCCCAAAGGGGCACAGGCATATCATGCACGGATTAAACATGGCAAAAATGACAAAAGTGCATGATGAACTAACGGATCTGCAAATTAACTCACGATGCCTCCTTCCAACAGCATTTTGGGCAACGAGATGACCTCAAATGCAAATGATGCAATGGAATGAAATGATGTACTCGTCGAGACGAAGATTTTGACATATCATACGCCCAAAACGGAGCCACGGATGCAATGTTATGGCAGGTCAAGCGTAGCACGAAAATTAGGGTTAGAGGGGGGAAAGTCAACCTAAAATGGATCTGGATCTGGATCTGGCGAAGGAAACACTGTAGCGGGGCGCGACTCCTGAGGATCGCCGGACTTGGCGCGAGGCTCGCCGGCCGGAGCTCGCGGTGGCCGGCGTCGGGGGAGGAGGTCGTCGGGGCGGCACGGCGCCGGTCGGGGAGGAGGAGGTGGCGGCGCGGGGAGCCGCGAGGAGGAGGCGGTGGCGGGGCGCGGCGGCGCCGGCGGCCGGCCGCGAGGAGGGCGGCGGCGCTGCGGGCGTGAGGCGGCGGGGCGAAGACGCGGGCCGGGAGGGCCCCGCGTGGGCCTGGCGGGCCCCGGGCGTCGGCGGCGATGCGGTCCCGCCCCGGGGACAGGTGGCGGCGCCTGATTGGCTGGCGGCGGCGGGGCGGACGTTGCCCGGTCCGATCCGGACACGTCCGTCGGCGGCGGGGTCGATTTGATCTGTTTTTTTAGGAGGAGGACGGGGAGGAAGACGAGATCCGAAATGGGGGGTGTTTAAATAGGCATAAGTGGAGCTAGGAGAGTCCAAATGAGGTGCGGTTTTCGCCCACACGATCGTGATCGAACGACCGAGACGATGGAGCAGAGTTTGGTGGGTTTTGGGCCAAAATGGAGGGGTGTTGGGCTGCACACACACGAGGCCTTTTCGGTCCCTCGGTTAACCGTTAGAGTATCAAACGAAGTCCAAATGACCCGAAACTTGACAGGCGGTCTACCGGTAGTAAACCAAGGCCGCATGGCAAGTCTCGGCCCAATCCGGAAATATTTAATCCCCACACACGAAAGAAAGCTAGAAATGGCCACCGGAGGAGAACGAAGCGCCGGAATGCAAAACGGACAACGGGGAAAATGCTCGAATGCATGAGATGAACATGTATGCAAATGCAATGCACGTGATGACATGATATGAGATGCACGAAAACAAAAACAACACACGGAGACAAAGACCCGAACCCGAGAATTAAATATAACTTAATGCCGGAAACGGCAAGAGTTGGAGTACAATTCGGGAAGGTTACATATGGGGCGTTACATATGATCATAGAGATGAATATCTGAATTACGAGTTTGGCACAGAATTAAGACATTGTGGAAATTGTTTCACAACTGATACAGCCTGGAACACCATAGTATGATGGTGTGTCCGAACATCATAACTGCACCCCATTGGATATGATGCATACCATGATGTCTCTTATCGAATTACCATGATAGTTTATGGGTTAGGCATTAGAGACAACCACATTCACTTTAAATAGGGTACCATGTAATTCCGATGAGACGACACCGTATGAGCTATGGAGAAACCTAAGCTGTCATTTCTTAGAAGTTTGGGGCTGCGACGCTTATGTGAAAAGGGTTCAGGCTGATAAGCTCGAACCCAAAGCGGATAAATGCATCTTCATAGGACACCCAAAATAGTTGGGTATACCTCCTGTCTCAGATCCGAAAGCAATAAGGGATTGTTTCTAGAATCGGGTCCTTTCACGAGGAAAAGTTTCTCTCGAAAGAATTGAATGGGAGGATGGTGGAGACTTGATGAGGTTATTGAACCATCTCTTCAACTAGTGTGTGGCAGGGCACAGGAAGTTGTTCCTGTGGCACCTACACCAATTGAAGTGGAAGCTTATGATAGTGATCATGAAACTTCAGATCAAGTCACTACCAAACCTCGTGGGATGACAAGGATGCGTACTACTTCAAGTGGTACGTAATCCTGTCTTGGAATTCATGTTGCTAGACAACAATGAACCTACGAGCTATGGAGAAGCGATGGTGGGCCCAGATTCCAATAAATGGCTCGAGGCCATAAAATCCGAGAGAGGATCCATGTATGGAAACAAAGTGTAGACTTTGACAGAACATCTCGATGGTCATAAGGCTGTTGAGTGCAGATGGATTTTAAAAGGAAGATGGACAATGATGGTAAATGTCACCATTAAGAAAGATCGACTTGTCGTTAAGATGTTTTCCGACAAGTTCAAAGAGTTGACTACGATGAGACTTCCTCACTTGTAGCGATGCTAAGAGTCTGTTGGAATTATATTAGCGATTACTGCATTATTTATGAAATCTTGCAGATAGGATGTCAAAACATTGTTTCCTCCACGTTTTTTGAGGAAAGGTTGTATGTGATACAAACCGGAAGGTTTTGTCAATCCTGAAAGATGCTAATAAGTATGCAAAGCTCCAGCAATCCTTCTAGGGACTAGAGTAAGCATCTCGGAGTTGGAATGTACACTTTGATGAGATGATCAAATATTTTGGGTTTATACAAAGTTTATGAGAAACTTGTATTTCCAAAGAAGTGAGTGGGAGCACTATAGAATTTCTGATAAATATATGTTGACATATTGGTGACCAAAAATGACGTAGAATTTCTGGAAAGCATATAGGGTTATTTGGAAAGTGTTTTTCAATGGAAAGCCTAGATTAAGCTACTTGAACATTGAGCATCAAGATCTATAAGGATAGATCAAAACGCTTAATGGTACTTTCAAATGAGCACACACCTTGACATGATCTTGAAGGTGTTCAAGATGGATCAGCCAAAGAAGGAGTTCTTGCCTGAGTTGTAAGGTATGAAGTTAAGACTTAAAGCTCGACCACGGCAGAATAGAGAGAAAGGACGAAGGTCGTCCCCTATGCTTAAGACATAGGCTCTACAGTATGCTATGCTGTGTACCGCACCTGATGTGTGCCTTGCCACATATTTGGCAAGAGGGTACTAAGGTAATCTAGGAGTACATCACCAGATAGCGGTCTTAATTATCCTTAGAGGAATAAGGATATGTTTCCCGGTTATGGAGATGATAAAGAGTTTGACGTAAAGAGTTACGTCGATGCAAGCTTAACACCTATCCGGATAGCTCTGAGTAGAGATACCGGATACGTATAATGGAGCAACAATTTAGAATAGCTCCATGTAGAACAGTTATTTGAAATGGCTCCAAATATAGCGTAGTAGCTGCATCTACAAGATGACATAGTGATTTGCGAAGTACATACGGATCTGAAAGATTCAGACCCGTTGACTATAACATCTCTCACAAGCATAACATGATCAAACCCAGAACTCATCGAGTGTTAATCACATGGTAATGTGAACTAGATTATTGACTCTAGTAAACTCTTTGGGTGTTAGTCACATGGGGATGTGACCTTGAGTGTTAATCACATGGCGATGTGAACTAGATTATTGACTCTAGTGCAAGTGGGAGACTGTTGGAAATATGCCCTAGAGGCAATAATAAATTAGTTATTATTATATTTCCTTGTTCATGATAATCGTTTATTATCCATGCTAGAATTGTATTGATAGGAAACTCAGATACATGTGTGGATACATAGACAACACCATGTCCCTAGTAAGCCTCTAGTTGACTAGCTCGTTGATCAATAGATGGTTACGGTTTCCTGACCATGGACATTAGATGTCATTGATAACGGGATCACATCATTAGGAGAATGATGTGATGGACAAGACCCAATCCTAAGCATAGCACAAGATCATGTAGTTCGCATGCTAAAGCTTTTCTAATGTCAAGTATCATTTCCTTAGACCATGAGATTGTGCAACTCCCGAATACCGTAGGAGTTCTTTGGGTGTGCCAAACGTCACAACATAACTGGGTGGCTATAAAGGTACACTACGGGTATCTCCGAAAGTGTCTGTTGGGTTGGCACGAATCGAGACTGGGATTTGCCACTCCGTGTAAACGGAGAGGTATCTCTGGGCCCACTCGGTAGGACATCATCATAATGTGCACAATGTGATCAAGGAGTTTATCACGGGATGATGTGTTACGGAACGAGTAAAGAGACTTGCCGGTAACGAGATTGAACAAGGTATCGGGATACTGACGATCGAATCTCGAGCAAGTATCGTACCGCTAGACAAAGGGAATTGTATACGGGATTGATTAAGTCCTTGACATCGTGGTTCATCCGATGAGATCATCGTGGAACATGTGGGAGACAACATGGGTATCCAGATCCCACTGTTGGTTATTGAC
The DNA here is from genome assembly GCA_034509565.1 of Triticum monococcum. Taxonomy (NCBI): domain Eukaryota; kingdom Viridiplantae; phylum Streptophyta; class Magnoliopsida; order Poales; family Poaceae; genus Triticum; species Triticum monococcum. The sequence goes on along the minus strand of CM067847.1, from coordinate 4,419,874 downwards.
CGGAGAGTCATCTCGGTCATGTCTGCATGTCTCCCGAACCCGTAGGGTCTACACACTTAAGGTTCGGTGACGCTAGGGTTATAGAGATGTTAGTATGCGGTAACCCGAAAGTTGTTCGGAGTCCCGGATGAGATCTCGGACGTCACGAGGAGTTCCGGAATGGTTCGGAGGTAAAGAATTATATATAGGAAGTGCTATTTCGGCCATCGGGACAAGTTTCGGGGTCACCGGTATTGTACCGGGACCACCGGAAGGGTCCCGGGGGTCCACCGGGTGGGGCCACCTGCCCCAGGGGGCCACATGGGCTGTAGGGGGTGCGCCTTGGCCTATATGGGCCAAGGGAACGAGCCCCAAGAGGCCCATGCGCCAAGAGAAGAGGAAAATGAAGAGTCCTAAAAGGGGAAGGCATCTCCGAGGTGCCTTGAGGAGGAGGGACTCCTCCCTGGCCGCACCCTTCCTTGGAGGAAGGGCCAAGGCTGCGCCCCCTCTCCCTTGGCCCTATATATAGTGGGGGGAAGGGAGGGCAGCACCAATCTGAGCCCTGGCGCCTCCCTCTCCCTCCCATGACACATCTCCCTCCTCCCGCAACGCTTGGCGAAGCCCTGTTGGAATCCCGCTACTTCCACCACCATGCCGTCGTGCTGCTGGATCTCCATCAACCTCTCCTCCCCCCTTGCTGGATCAAGAAGGAGGAGACGTCGCTGCTCCGTACGTGTGTTGAACGCGGAGGTGTCGTCCATTCGGCGCTAGGATCATCGGTGATTTGGATCACGACGAGTACGACTCCATCAACCCCGTTCTCTTGAACGCTTCCGCGCGCGATCTACAAGGGTATGTAGATCCACTCCTCCCTCGTTGCTAGATGACTCCATAGGTAGATCTTGGTGACACGTAGGAAAATTTTGAATTAATGCTACGTTCCCCAAACAGTGGTATCAGAGCTAGGTCTATGCGTAGTTTCTATGCACGAGTAGAACACAAAATAGTTGTGGGCGTTGATTTTGTTCAATATGCTTACCGTTACTAGTCCAATCTTGATTCGGTAGCATTGTGGGATGAAGCGGCCCGGACCGACCTTACACGTACTCTTACGTGAGATTGGTTCCACCGACTGACATGCACTAGTTGCATAAGGTGGCTAGCGGGTGTCTGTCTCTCCCACTTTAGTCGGATCGGATTCGATGAAAAGGGTCCTTATGAAGGGTAAATAGCAATTGGCATATCACGTTGTGGTTTTTGCGTAGGTAAGAAACGTTCTTGCTAGAAACCCATAGCAGCCACGTAAAACATGCAAACAACAATTAGAGGACGTCTAACTTGTTTTTGTAGGGTATGCTATGTGATGTGATATGGCCAAAAGGATGTGATGAATGATATATGTGATGTATGAGATTGATCATGCTCTTGTAATAGGAAGCACGACTTGCATGTCGATGAGTATGACAACCGGCAGGAGCCATAGGAGTTGTCTTAATTTATTTATGACCTGCGTGTCAACATAAATGTCATGTAATTACTTTACTTTATTGCTAACTGTTAGCTGTAGTAGTAGAAGTAATAGATGACGTGACAACTTCATGGAGACACGATGATGGAGATCATGATGATGGAGATCATGGTGTCATGCCGGTGACGATGATGATGATGGAGCTCCGAAGATGGAGATCAAAAGGAGCAAAGTGATATTGGCCATATCATGTCACTATTTGATTGCATGTGATGTTTATCATGTTTATGCATCTTGTTTACTTAGAATGACGGTAGTAAATAAGATGATCCCTCATAATAATTTCAAGAAAGTGTTCCCCCTAACTGTGCACCGTTGCGACAGTTCGTTGTTTCGAAGCACCACGTGATGATCGGGTGTGATAGATTCTAACGTTCACATACAACGGGTGTAAGACAGATTTACACACGTGAAACACTTAGGTTGCCTTGACGAGCCTAGCATGTGTACAGACATGTCCTCGGAACACAGAAGACCAAAAGGTCGAGCATGAGTCGTATGGTAGATACGATCAACATGAAGATGTTCACCGATGATGACTAGTCCGTCTCACGTGATGATCGGACACGGCCTAGTTGACTCGGATCATGTAATCACTTAGATGACTAGAGGGATGTCTATCTAACTGGGAGTTCATAAGATGAACTTAATTATCCTGAACATAGTTAAAAGGTCTTCGCAAATTATGTCGTAGCTCGCGCTTCAGTTCTACTGTTTAGATATGTTCCTAGAGAAAATTTAGTTGAAAGTTGATAGTAGTAATTATGCGGACTAGGTCCGTAAACTGAGGATTGTCCTCATTGCTTCATAGAAGGCTTATGTCCTTAATGCACCGCTCAGTGTGCTGAACCTCGAACGTCGTCTGTGGATGTTGCGAACATCTGACATACACATTTTGATAACTACGTGATAGTTCAGTTAAACGGTTTAGAATTGAGGCACCAAAGACGTTTTGAAACGTCGCGAAACATATGAGATGTTTCGAGGGCTGAAATTGGGATTTCAGGCTCGTGCCCACGTCAAGAGGTATAAGACCTCCAACGATTTTCTTAGCCTGCAAACTAAGGGAGAAAAGCTCAATTGTTGAACTTGTGCTCAGATTGTCTGAGTACAACAATCGCTTGAATCGAGTGGGAGTTGATCTACCAGATGAAATAGTGATGGTTCTCCGAAGTCATTACCACCAAGCTGCTAGAGCTTCGTGATGAACTATGATATATCAGGGACATATATGATGGTCCTTGAGATATTCGCGATGTTTGACACCGCGAAAGTAGAAATCAAGAAGGAGCATCAATTGTTGATGGTTGGTGAAACCACTAGTTTCAAGAAGGGCAAGGGCACGAAGGGATACTTCATGAAACGGCAATTCAGCTGCTGCTCTAGTGAAGAAACCCAAGGTTGAACCCAAACCCGAGACTAAGTGCTTCTGTAATAAGGGGAACAGCCACTGGAGCAGAATTACCCTAGATACTTGGTAGATGAGAAGGCTGGCAAGGTCGATAGAAGTATGTTGGATATACATTGTGTCATTGTGTACTTTACTAGTACTCCTAGTAGCACCATGGTATTGGATACCGGTTCGGTTGCTAAGTGTTAGTGATTCGAAATAAAAGCTACGGAATAAACGGAGACTAGCTAAAGGTGAGCCGACGATATGTGTTGGATGTGTTTCCAAGGTTGATATGATCAAGCATCGCACGCTCCCTCTACCATCGAGATTGGTATTAAAACCTAAATAATTGTTATTTGGTGTTTGCGTTGAGCATAGACATGATTGGATTATGTCTATTGCAATACGGTTATTCATTTAAGGAGAATAATGGTTACTCTGTTTATTTGAATAATACCTTCAATGGTCTTGCACCTAAGATGAATGGTTCATTGAATCTCGATCATGGTGATACACATGTTCATGCCAAAAGATATAAGATAGTAATGATAGTACCACCTACTTGTGGCACTGCCACTTAAGTCATATCGGTATAAAACGCATGAAGAAGCTCCATTTTGATGGATCTTTGGACTCACTCATTTTTGAAAGGATTGAGACATGCGAACCATGTTTGTTGGTAGATATGCATGAAGAAACTCTATACACATGGATCGTTTGGACTCACTTGATTTTGAATCACTTGAGACATGCAAATCATACCACATGGGCAAGATGACTGAAAGCCTCGTTTTTCAGTAAAATGGAACTAGAAAGCAACTTGTTGGAAGCAATACATTTTGATGTGTGCAGTCCAATGAGTGCTGAGGCATGTAGTGGATATCGTTATGTTCTTACTTCACAGATGATTTGAGTAGATGTTGAGTATATTTACTTGATGAATCACGAGTCTGAATTATTGAAAGGTTCAAGTAATTTCAGGGTGAAGTTGAAAGATCGTCGTGAAAAGAGGATAAAATATCTATGATATGATGTAACGCCCTCGATGCGGCTATGTCTCCCACGTGTCGAGGCACGACTTAGAGACATAGGCGCATTGAAAGCAATGTTGCAAGTCGGGAATCATTACACAACCCATGTACATATATATCATAAAGGGGAATAATAGCATAGTTGGCTTACACTCGCCACGCCACATCAAAGTACATAAATAACATCCATCATACAATCACTCATGGCCCGACTACGGCGCCAAACTAGAAAAGACCCCCAACAAGCGACTAAACCTTGAATCGAACCCCGAATAGGCATCCCTACTGATCATCAGGAAACGACACATAGCAACGCTGAGAGTCCTCGTCGTACTCCCACTTCAGCTCGAGCGCGCCATCCGGAGAGGTATCATCGGTCCCTGCATCTGGTGTAATAGTAATCTGTGAGTCACAAAGGACTCAGCAATCTCGCACCCTCGCGATCAAGACTATTTAAGCTTAATAGGTAGGAAAGGGGTAATGTAAGTGGAGCTGCAGCAAGCGACTAGCATATATGGTGTCTACCTGATTCGCAAAGGAGAGCGAGAAGAGGAGGCAAAGCACGAGCGGAAAACTATATAGAGCAGCCTACGCAAACATAACTCCAAAGCACGAGCGGAAAACTATACAGATCTGAAAGATTCAAACCCGTTGACTATAACATCTCTCACAAGCATAACATGATCAAACCCAGAACTCATCGAGTGTTAATCACATGGTAATGTGAACTAGATTATTGACTCTAGTAAACTCTTTGGGTGTTAGTCACATGGGGATGTGACCTTGAGTGTTAATCACATGGCGATGTGAACCAGATTATTGACTCTAGTGCAAGTGGGAGACTGTTGGAAATATGCCCTAGAGGCAATAATAAATTAGTTATTATTATATTTCCTTGTTCATGATAATCGTTTATTATCCATGCTAGAATTGTATTGATAGGAAACTCAGATACATGTGTGGATACATAGACAACACCATGTCCCTAGTAAGCCTCTAGTTGACTAGCTCGTTGATCAATAGATGGTTACGGTTTCTTGACCATGGACATTAGATGTCATTGATAACGGGATCACATCATTAGGAGAATGCTGTGATGGAAAAGACCCAATCCTAAGCATAGCACAAGATCGTGTAGTTCGCATGCTAAAGCTTTTCTAATGTCAAGTATCATTTCCTTAGACCATGAGATTGTGCAACTCCCGGATACCGTAGGAGTGCTTTGGGTGTGCCAAACGTCACAACGTAACTGGGTGGCTACAAAGGTACACTACGGGTATCTCCGAAAGTGTCTGTTGGGTTGGCACGAATCGAGACTGGGATTTGTCACTCCGTGTAAACGGAGAGGTATCTCTAGGCCCACTCGGTAGGACATCATCATAATGTGCACAATGTGATCAAGGAGTTTATCACGGGATGATGTGTTACAGAACGAGTAAAGAGACTTGCCGGTAACGAGATTGAACAAGGTATCGGGATACCGACGATCGAATCTCGGGCAAGTATCGTACCGCTAGACAAAGGGAATTGTATACGGGATTGATTAAGTCCTTGACATCGTGGTTCATCCGATGAGATCATCGTGGAACATGTGGGAGCCAACATGGGTATCCAGATCCCGCTGTTGGTTATTGACCGGAGAGTCATCTCGGTCATGTCTGCATGTCTCCCGAACCCGTAGGGTCACACACTTAAGGTTCGGTGACGCTAGGGTTATAGAGATGTTAGTATGCGGTAACCCGAAAGTTGTTCGGAGTCCCGGATAAGATCCCGGGCGTCACGAGGAGTTCCGGAATGGTCCGGAGGTAAAGAATTATATATAGGAAGTGCTATTTCGGCCATCGGGACAAGTTTCGGGGTCACCGGTATTGTACCGGGACCACCGGAAGGGTCCCGGGGGTCCACCGGGTGGGGCCACCTGCCCCGGGGTGCCACATGGGCTGTAGGGGGTGCTCCTTGGCCTATATGGGCCAAGGGCACCAGCCCCAAGAGGCCCATGCGCCAAGAGAAGAGGAAAAGGAAGAGTCCTAAAAGGGGAAGGCACCTCCGAGGTGCCTTGAGGAGGAGGGACTCCTCCCTGACCGCACCCTTCCTTGGAGGAAGGGCCAAGGCTGCGCCCCCCTCTCCCTTGGCCCTATATATAGTGGGGGGAAGGGAGGGCAGCACCAATCTGAGCCCTGGCGCCTCCCTCTCCCTCCCATGACACATCTCCCTCCTCCCGCAGCGTTTGGCGAAGCCCTGTTGGAATCCCGCTACTTTCAACACCATGCCGTCGTGCTGCTGGATCTCCATCAACCTCTCCTCCCCCCTTGCTGGATCAAGAAGGAGGAGACGTCGCTGCTCCGTACGTGTGTTGAACGCGGAGGTGCCGTCCGTTCGGCGCTAGGATCATCGGTGATTTGGATCACGACGAGTACGACTCCATCAACCCCGTTCTCTTGAACGCTTCCGCGCGCGATCTACAAGGGTATGTAGATCCACTGCTCCCTCGTTGCTAGATGACTCCATAGATAGATCTTGGTGACACGTAGGAAAATTTTGAATTTATGCTACGTTCCCCAAACACAATATTCTATTCCTGTTTTCTGCATGTTTTTTGTTTTACAGAAAATCAATATCTAGGTAGGTCAAAATACGTAGGAGATTTAATATAATCTTTGTTGAAATATACTCTCTTCGTTCCAAAAAAATTTATTATTAGATACATTTGTATCTAGACAAATGTAAAATAAAAATTTTAAGACGAAGGGAGTATATATTTTTGGGCGAAGTAATCAACGCAAGACGGCCTTTCTCCATCTCTTCGCCCAACAAACGTTTAAACTTCCTGAGGGTTTTCTCGAGTTGTTCAAGAGAGTTTCCGTTGGACTTTGGCAATCTTGATGAGTTTAGCATTAAGATCCCGATGCACATTAAGCAATATCAACAACTTCTTTCTTATCATTACAGATCATTTTTTTGTTCTTCATCTATAATCACTGCCTCACGGTCCAAACTCGTCATCATTGTCAATGACTCATACGGCTCATAATCCCACAACCTTCCACATCCACACTTTGTCTTCGATTTATGAGAAACAGTGCATCTGAACCACTCGATACAGAATCGCCGTGTTGGATGGCTTCCGTTGTGCGCACTGCGGAACGCGCATGGGATACCCTACTTGGGTCGGCTTGCCATGGGTCCAATTGGGTGTCATGTGGCACGGCACGAAGGTTGTCTTGTTCCTTTGTTTTCTTGGGTGCATGCAGCATACACATACAGCTTCGTCCGTCCGTTGGAGGCACGCGGATGAGTGCAGGAGCCAGGCATCATCACCTGCGCAGAAGAGTCAAAAGCAGCTTTGTACCTTTTACTCTTGGTTTCTGCATCATCAATCAATCAATCAATCAAACAAACAAGCCCGCGTGGAGTAGCAGTAAAATACCTCCATCACGGGGTAACAGTGGTCGGGTCGGGTCGCGACGAGTCGTCGGCAAGGAGGCAACGAGCATCTTTCTACATGTTTATCACTGTTCTACCTCCCCACCCGCTACCGCTTTAACACTTTTATCACCAGCCACTAGTAGTATAGCACTTAGAACAACTCCAACGGACCAACTTAAATGGACGGTGATTTTGTCCGCTTTTTATCCGTTTGAATCGGTCAGGCGGACACGAACGTCTGCTTCCACGTTTGGATCGGCGCGTGCGCCCGACGCTGACCAGATCCATTTTAAGGCACTAGAAAAAAAAACTCATGCATATTTTAGAAGAAACAACATCAATTAAACATTAAAGCCGGCCACGAAGGTGGGCGATAGTCCACATTTGCATTTAAAAAAAATAAAACAACCTAAACTATGAGGCGGCGCGCTGCCCTAGGCGTTATCGTCGTCGTCCTCGGGGTCCGTGAGGTCGATAAACGTCGGCGCCGGACCGGCCCAGGGGAAGGCCGTGTTCCAGAGCGCGTTCAAGTCGGGCGCGCCCTCTGCCGGCGCGGGTTGTGCCGTGGCCTGGCGCGCCTCCTCCTCGGCCTTGCGTTGCTCGTCCTCAGCGTTGCGCTCGAGCATCTCGAGATACTCGTCATCGCGGTGCTCCTCGGTCAGCCGGATCTGGCGCCGGTGCTCGACATACCCCACCTCCTGCGTCGGCATCGCCTCGTACCAAACCGGTGGCGCGGAGATCAACTCGCGCACTTCTCCCGTCCAGCAGTAGCGCTCGATGGGGGACGGCTCTAGCTCGGCCTTGACGCGGCGTCGGGGAAGGGACGGCGGGGTCACCAGCGGCAGCACATAGTCGCCCGCCGCGGAGAGGGCAATGGCCTGCGCCATGGCCACCTTGTACCGGGCCTCCTCTTCCTCCACCGCCTCCACCCTGCCCCGCTCGTCCTCCTCGCTCTTCTGGAAGACCACCGCAAGGGACGCCTGGTAGGCGTCCTCCTCCACCTGGTCCTCCTCGTGGACGACGAGCGGTGGCGGCGGCACGCTGCGGTCGACCTCGCGCACGCCGCGCCGCCTCCCCTCCTCGTGCTCGAAGGCGAAACACCTCGCCCAGTTGGCGGAGTCGGATGCGTAGGCGGGGTCGCGGCGGGCTCCGGTGTCAGCAGCGCCCGCCGGCGCCACACCTCCTCCGCGTGCACCCTAGCCGATCGCGGCGCCGCCGGCACTGGGATCATCTCCGGATCCAGATGCCAGTCGTGCGGCAGGGTGGCGTCAGGGTACGGGAGAGGCACGCGGTGCTGCCAGTGCCACTCCGCCTGGTGCACTGGCACGTTCACGCGCTGCCTCTGCCGGCGAAGGCGGGAGGAACTCCGCGGGGAAAGGGATGACGGGGGCCTTGGCCTTGCTGCTGCTGGCGCTGGAGAAGACCCCCATCTCGCTGTGGTGGTGGTGGCTAGGGTTTGCTGGCGACGGGGGAGCAAAGCTTGCTAGATGTGGACGGCGAGTTTGGATGAGGACGACCCCGTCGCACGGTCGGCTTAAAAAAGGACGACCGCCGTCGCTAACGCATGGGCCCATGGTCATAAATTAAGCTGTTCACGTGGGCAGCGGGTAGTTGGACGACCGACAGGTGGGGACGCGGCGGACAGCGAGAAGGCGCGCGTGACGTCCGTTCCCTGTCCGCGCCAACGCATTTAGGGCGTAAATTTGGGCCGTAAATGCATCGGCGCGGACACGAAATGGACGTCATTTGGGTTTGATCGACGCGTTGGGCCGCCATTTTTGTCCACGCTGACCCAAACAAACACGGGCAGACGAAATGGATCGCCTCATCGGAGTTGCTTTTAAAGTACCACAGTACATTAGTGTGTTTAGACTGCTAACACCAATCAGTAGATTAGATGGCTTAAATCTCACACTTCGAGGAAAAGAAAAAGATAGCATCCACTCAACCTAGTGGCGGCTCCTCCACGAACTATTTCGGACGTTTCCTGGAGCATCTCTAGCACTTCTCCAAATAAAACTCCCCCGACGAGTGGTTGCGGGGATCTCCGAATAATTTCTCTGGGGGCTGCTTTTGGATGTTGCCAATGCCCAACCTGACATATGGGCCTCACTTGTTAATTATCTCTCTCTCTCTCTCCCCCTGAGAAAGAGATTTTTTGGAGCGTCAATTTTGTTTTTTACGCAGCATTTTTGGAATGTTGTTTCTTCATGAAATTGTACACGCATGTTCAGAATTCATCAAAGTTTGTCTCCAGAAAATTTCAGACTATTTTGATTGTTTTACAATTTTTTATAATTTTACTGTTCATCATGGTGCATATGAGTCGGGTCTAGATGGAATAATGGTCTCCTTGCCTAGCCCCCTTTCAAGCGATGCGTCTAGAATCGTTGGTGGAAGTGTGGAGGTGTGTCTCCGACAGATCTCGTTGGTGTTCATTTACGTTTGTGTGTCTTTGGATTGGATCCTTCCGATCTATGTTATTCTTCATCTGCGGCGGTTGCTGTTCTGCTCCGCTTGTCCTATAAGGCCTTAGCATGACGACTTCCCGACTGTCTACTACAACAAGTTATGCCCAACTCCGACGATGGAGGGGTGATGACGGCAGCGTGCCTTCGGCTCACTTCAGTGCTTGTAGTAGTCGCTAGCTGGTCTACGGATCTGGATGTAATTTTTATTATTTCTGGTATTCGTTGTATTGACATGATTGAAGGTGAATAAATCCGAAGATTTTCCGCAAAAAAGGTACTTTCACGTTGGGGGTATCTTCTTTGTGATGACCAAAATATATTATTGGAGAAAGGGGGATCTCCTGGAGTGCGTTTTTCACCCAAAAAAGTTTGCATTCTTGCAAAAGAAAAAATAACACAAATATTAATTAGGTTGCGACCAGTCTAAGGTACGCCAACGTGGCAGCCACATGGATGGTGTTTTCTCTTCTGAATCGACATTGGCCTTATTTAATCAAATAAAAGAGTTCATGGTCTAAATCTGGTTATTTCTCAAGTTATTGGTCAAAAAATGTGCAATCAGTTTGAGTTAACGGACTAAAGACGCATCTCACTTAGTATTTACATGGCAACTTAAGAGCAAGGTTACTCACTGGCGACACGGGTGGAAGCCACCAACCGCTCCGCCAATCCCCTTCGTCATCCCTTCTCTTCCCGCCGCCTCCGTCGCCGGAGGTTGCCGCTGGGCTAAGCCTGCGTGGCTGACGGCGGCGGTGGAGGGCGCTCCTTGCTTGGCTGTGACGGATCTCGGAGGGGGAGGCTTGGGCCCCTTGCCTGCTCTGCGTGTTAGCATGGGCTCGGCGGGTTTCAACCGGCGCTTCTCTCTGGCGAGTCGGGTGTGGGTGGCGCCTTCCTTCTTCTCCGACAGATCTTGGCGTCCTCTTCGCGTTCGGCATCGGGCTGGCTTCTGGCAGCTCACTCGACGGTCCGGCTGCTAGTAGCTCGCCAGATCTAGGCGGCTGCGACCGGATCCGGCTCTTCCACGATGGAGGGTGGCCGTGCCAGCTTGGTGCTCCGGCTGGTGGCCGTGTGTGGTTGCGCAGTGCGGCGGGGCTGTGGTCTTTGTGCCTGTTTGGCTTGGTAGCTCGCCCTAGCAGGTTTTGGGATTGTCTGGCAGCTCTTCCCCCTCGGCTCGGTGTTGCAAGGAGGGTCCGTGACTACGTGGTGGTGCAGCATGAGGTGGGTGCCAGATCCGCTGCGTCAGGTGTGTGCGGGTCAGCGGAGGTGCTGTCGGCCATGGCCGGCTGCGTGGAGGTGATGGTCTGCGCTACTACAGGCGAAAGCCTTGCCGATGCTTGTCGGTCGGCGGCGGGGGTGCCTATGGGTGTCGCGGTCCTCCTTGGAGGCGCCGTCGTGTTCATGTGCGTCATCTACTTCCAAATCGAGTTCTTTGGGTGAAAGCATAGACCTAGATCGGTCGGGCAACGACGTCATTCTGATGGTGTTTCCTTCTTGGGGGCGTTGCTTTGAAGACTGGTGATCGTTCTTCATGCTTCCCTAGGGCTGGACGTGTCCGGCATCACGGTTGGCAGGTGCCCAACCAGTGATGCGAGTGGTTGACGTTGTGACTCGTGCGGCAACGACGACAGTGGTGTGTGGAGCTGGGTCGCGGCTTGTCCTTTTGATGTCGACAGTCTGGTTCGTAAACGGGTGCGCCTATGTTGGTTTCTCACCGCGACAGAGAAGTCGGAGCTGTGTGCGGCGGGGCCCCACGACAACAATGAATCCATGAGGGGGTATTAGCACTGGACTAGGTCGGTGCGAGGCTTGCAACTTTCTCCTGCAATGCGCACCAGCAAAATCAGAGCTGCCGGTCCTCGACATCTGTGGTCGATTGTTTGGCTCTGGCCAGTGAGGCTCTCTGGCGTCGTTCGTTCGAAGGGGTCTTGATGGGTAGTCAACGACGAAGTCGGAGTCGCCTGCTCGGGGAAAGGTGATGATGATAACAAGGCAAGCAACCTCGACGGTGTCTGAGGGAGTCCTGGATTAGGGGGTGTTCGGATAGCCGGACTATACCTTCAGCCGGACTCCTGGACTTGAAGATAAAAGATTGAAGACTTCGTCCCGTGTCCGGAAGGGACTTTCCTTGGCGTGGAAGGCAAGCTTGGCGATACGGATATGTATATGTCCTAGCATTGTAACCGACTTTGTGTAACCCTAACCCTCTCCAGTGTCTACATAAACCGGAGGGTTTTAGTCCGTAGGACAACATACAGAACAATAATCATACCATAGGCTAGCTTCTAGGGTTTAGCCTCTCCGATCTCGTGGTAGATCTACTCTTGTACTACCCATATCATCAATATTAATCAAGCAGGACGTAGGATTTTACCTCCATCAAGAGGGCCTGAACCTGGGTAAAACTTCGTGTCCCTTGCCTCCTGTTACCATCCGGCCTAGACGCACAGTTTGGGACCCCCTACCCCAGATCCGCCGGTTTTGACACCGACATTGGTGCTTTCATTGAGAGTTCCTCTGTGTCGTTGCCATCAGGAAGGATGCCTCACACCGTCTTTAAAGAAGGCACCGTTGCTAAGGGAGCTTTGGCTGTCGGCCAAACCCTCCGGCTAGGTGGTTTTCTTATGACCGCCTGTTCGGCTTCTGCGCCGACGATGACCTCTCGAGCCATCGAAAACAATCTTCATGTCAGCTCGGAACTCGCCGAGCAGTTAGATCCAATGGAGCTCTCCTCCATAAACGAGCTCTTGGATCGCATCGCCGCCCTGGGAGTCGCTACGGATTACGACCAGATTGGGCCTAAACCCGATCTGAGAGATATTAACTCTCCCCAAGTCACCCATCATGTTGCCGTGGTAGAGGGACAGTGCGGCGACCCTTCATCTATCTTAAGGACTAGCTACGTCCGGATTCCCGATCCCTCCAAGCCGGATACCCGTGGAGGGAAGGATATCACTCAAGACCTGAACTTAGAGTCAGGCGACAGGCTGGATTCATTGGACAACATCCAGGAATCCAAATTTTCGAGTTCGGAAATTCCTCGGCCTCCGAGCCTCTGATTGGGTGAGGCTTCGGATTTAATTCCACCCACCCACCCGAACATAAGTGATCTATCCCAAATCAGGTAAGAGCCCGAAGAAACAGTACATCATTACTGGGCCAGATTCCTCCTGGTTAAGAACATGATAAAGGACTGCCGCGGGGAAGACGCAATCTCAATCTTCTGCAATAATTGCACGGACAAGGGAATCCTCAACGCCATAAATCGCCGTGATATTAGACGCTTCGCTGACTTGGCGTCCATTGTACGAAAGTACTGTGCGATGGAAAGCGCCTGGAAAATCGAAATAAAATTTTGGGACGATCTGGCCCTGAATACAAACTCAGTCCGAAATAAAAGGGTGCATCATCGCCAGACACCCGGGTCAAACACCAAAAAGCAAAAACCCTCTACAGTGCATGGAACCGTACTGGAAGGATGGCTTAATGGACCCTGTAAAATTCACAGTACAGAGGACGCCACACTAACTCACAGCCTTAGAGCATGTTGGATACTCCGGCAGGTGGCCAAAATTGGCGAACATCTCCTAATTCCGGAGGCCACAGAAAGCCACCCGGGAGACACCAATACAGTATTAACAGTCTTCGAGACTTTCGCATCAAATAATATGCGAAAAAGGACACTCCGCAGCCTTGCCGAAGTCTACCAAGTAGCAACAATAAACCCATGGAGTGACATGGCTATTACCTTTAACGCCAGTGATGAACCTAAATTCCGAACAGCCCGAGTACCAGCCGCATTGGTCCTCAGTCCAATAGTGGATGGCTTTCGTCTTACCAAGGTACTCATGGACGGTGGCAGCGGATTGAACCTCATGTATGAGGAAACCCTTCAAAAAATGGATATAGACTGGAACTGCATTGAGCGAAGCAGCACAACCTTTAGAGGAATAATCCCCAGTCAGGAAGCGCGCTGTACAGGAAAAAATCACACTAGATGTGGTGTTCGGCATGCCGGATAATTACAGGTCCGAAGAGGTCACGTTCCATGTGGCTCCGTTCAGTAGCGGTTACCACGCTCTGCTAGGGCAGGAAGCGTTTACAATCTTCCAAGCAATACCCCATTACGGGTACATGAAGCTCAAGATGCCCGGGCCTAACGGGATCATCACTCTCGCTAGTGATACGGACATAGCACTCCGCGCCGAAAACAAGACAGCCGCACTGGCCCTCGAGGCACTATCTGAAGCCCTAGCGGCTGAGGAACTGACTGCGTTGCGCTCCACGGTGAATAGGGATGATGTGGTACTCGATAAAAGATCCAAGTCCACATCCTTTAAACCGGCGGACGAAATACTCAAATTCCAGGTCCATCCAACGGACCCCAATAAAACGGCTTCCATCGGGGCACAGTTAAACCCTGATGTAGAAGCCGCACTACGAGAGTTCCTACGAGAGAACTGGGACATTTTCGCCTGGCATCCTTCAGACATGCCAGGAATCCCACGCAGGCTGGCCGAGCATAGCTTAAATATCCTAAAAGGATTCAAACCTGTCAAACAAGCTCTTCGGCGTTTTTCCGAACCTAAGAGACAGGCCATGGGAGAGGAGCTAGCAAAGCTATTAGAGGCCGGATTCATCAGAGATATAAAACATCCAGACTGGCTAGCAAACCTGGTGATGGTACCAAAGAAGGACAAATCCTGGCGCCTGTGCGTTGATTTTAAAGACCTTAACAAGGCTTGCCCAAAGGATCCCTTCCCCCTCCCCCGCATTGATCAAATTATCGACACTACCACAGGACACGATTCGTTGTGTTTCCTCGACGCATATTCCTGTTGGGGAACGTTGCAGAAAACAAAAATTTTCCTACTCGTTTCACCAAGATCCATCTAGGAGTTCATCAAGCAACGAGTATTCAGATTGCATCTACATACCTTTGTAGATCACGAGCGGAAGCGTTCGTTAGAACGAGGATGAAGTAGTCATACACGACGTGATCCAAATCACCGATGACCAGCGCTGAACGGACGGCACCTCCGCGTTCAACACACGTACGGGACGGGAGACGTCTCCTCCTTCTTGATCCAGCAAGGGAGAGGAGAGGTTGATGAAGAACCAGCAGCACGACGGCGTGGTGGTGGATGCAGGGCGTCACAGTTGGAGGGCTTCGCCTTCGCGACGAGAGAGAGACGTAACGGGGAGAGAGGGAGGCGCCAGGGGCTGGTGTATGAAGTCCCTCCTCTCCCCCACTATATATAGGGGTGCCAAGGGGGGTGGTGCGCAGCCTAGGAGATCTGATCTCCTAGGTGCGGCGGCCAGGGGAGGGTTTCCCTCCCCCCCAAGGCACCTCGGGGTGCCTTCCACCACTTGGACTCCTTGGTGGAAACCCTAGGCGCATGGGCCTAGTAGGGCTGGTGCCCTTGGCCCATGTAGGTCAAGGCGCACCCCCTACAGCCCATGTGGCCTCCCGGGACAGGTGGCCCCACCCGGTGGGCCCACGGGACCCCTCCGGTGGTCCCGGTACAATACCGATTACCCCGAAACTTGTCCCGATGGCCGAAACAGCACTTCCTATATATAATTCTTTACCTCCGGACTATTCCGGAGCTCCTCGTGACGTCCGGGATCTCATCCGGGACTCCGAACAACATTCGGGTTACTGCATATACATATCTTCACAACCCTAGCATCACTGAACCTTAA
The DNA here is from genome assembly GCA_034509565.1 of Triticum monococcum. Lineage (NCBI taxonomy): Eukaryota > Viridiplantae > Streptophyta > Magnoliopsida > Poales > Poaceae > Triticum > Triticum monococcum. The sequence goes on along the minus strand of CM067847.1, from coordinate 4,404,343 downwards.
GTGTGTAGACCCTACGGGTTCGGGAGACAAGCAGACATGACCGAGATGACTCTCCGGTCAATAACCAACAGCGGGATCTGGATACCCATGTTGGCTCCCACATGCTCCACGATGTTCTCATCGGATGAACCACGATGTCGAGGATTCAATCAACCCCGTATGCAATTCCCTTTGTCAATCGATATGCTACTTGCCCGAGATTCGATCGTCGGTATCCCAATACCTCGTTCAATCTCGTTACCGGCAAGTCACTTTACTCGTACCGTAATGCATGATCCCGTGACCAGACACTTGGTCATTTTGAGCTCATTATGATGATGCATTACCGAGTGGGCCCAGTGATACCTCTCCGTCATACGGAGTGACAAATCCCAGTCTTGATCCGTGTCAACCCAACAGATACTTTCGGAGATACCCGTAGTCTACCTTTATAGTCACCCAGTTACGTTGTGACGTTTGGTATACCCAAGGCAATCCTACGGTATCCGGGAGTTACACGATCTCATGGTCTAAGGAAAAGATACTTGACATTGCAAAACTCTAGCAAAACGAACTACACGATCTTTATGCTATGTTTATGATTGGGTCTTGTCCATCACATCATTCTCTTAATGATGTGATCTCGTTATCAATGACATTCAATGTCCATAGCCAGGAAACCATGACTATTTGTTGATCAATGAGCTAGTCAACTAGAGGCTTACTAGGGACATGTTGGTGTCTGTTATTCACACATGTATTACGGTTTCCGCATAACACAATTATAGCATGAATAAAGACAATTACCATGAACAAGGAAATATAATAATAATGCTTTTATTATTGCCTCTAGGGCATATTTCCAACAATTCCGGCTACCATCAAATCAAGATGGCAGAATCAGACCAAGCCGCAACGGCATTTATCACACCATACGGCCCATTCTGCTTCAACACAATGCCCTTTGGGCTCAAAAACGCCGGCGCAACATATCAGCGCATGATTCAGACATGTCTGGCAAACCAGATCAGCAAAATAGTGGAGGCATATGTAGATGATGTGGTCGTCAAAACAAGACATGTCGAATCTCTAGTAGACGACTTGAGGCTCACATTTGATAACCTCCGAACATACGACATCAAGCTCAACCCAGAAAAATGCGTTTTCGGCGTTCCAGCCGGAAAGCTCTTGGGCTTCATTGTATCTAGTAGAGGAATTGAAGCAAATCCAGCCAAGATCCGAGATCTGTCGCAACTGGATATCCCAAAGGACCTCAAACAAATACAAAAGTTATCCGGATGCATGGCGGCTCTAAGCCGCTTTATCTCCTGCTTGGGAGAAAAGGCCCTACCTCTTTACCGCCTCCTTCGGCGCACCGAACAGTTCGAATGGACGGATGCAGCCACGGCCGGACTCGACGAAATAAAAGCCATATTGGCAACAAACCTAGTCCTGGCCGCGCGAAACATTGGCGAACCAATGCTATTGTACATTGCAGCAACACATCAGGTTGTAAGCGTAGTACTCGTCGTCGAACGAGAAACGGACGGACACAAATTCCCCCTTCAAAAGTCGGTCTATTATGTGTCCACTGTCCTCACTCCCTGCAAATCATGGTACCCGCTTTATCAAAAGATTGCGTACGCGGTATTCATGGCATCCCGGAAGCTACGACACTACTTTCAAGAGTGTTCAATAACAGTAGCCTCGGAAGTACCACTTAACGATATTATAAACAACCGTGACGCAACGGGCCGGATTGCAAAATGGGCCATTGAGCTCCTCCCGTTCGACATAACTTATAAGCCACGGCGAGCCATCAAGTCGCAAGTTCTGGCCGACTTCGTCGCAGAATGGACGGTGGCCGAACTCCCTAAAGAGTAGGGCACATATTCAAATTGGATCATGCATTTCGACGGTTCCAAGATGTTGGCCAGACTAGGGGCTGGCGTCGTTTTGATATCCCCCACAGGAGACACATCTCAATACGTACTCTAGATTATGTACACAGACTCCAACAATGCAGCCGAATATGAGGCCCTTTTACATGGTCTCCGGATGGCAGTATCCATGGGCATTCAACGCCTAGAGGTGCGCGGGGACTCGAACCTTGCAATATCCCAAATAAATGGAGACTTCGACGCCAAGGATCCAAAAATGGCAGCTTACCGTAACGCCGTCCTAAAAATGTCAGCTCGGTTCGAAGGGCTTGAATTTCACCATATATCCCGGGAAAATAATCAGGCGGCAGATGTCCTGGCACGCATCGGCACAAAACGCGATGTAGTCCCCCCCAATATCTTCTTGGAAAGGCTGTTCAAGCCATCCATAGTATGGGAAGGGGAGCCGAACAACAACAGCCCAGACCCAACCGCACTGCCCGACATCGAACATTCTGACACAATCGGCGGCTCTGCCAATGAAATAACACCTTCAGCCCACGTAATAATGGCCGTCATCGCCCCGTCGACAGAACCATTCCTCACCTACCTTACTAGGCAGGAACTCCCCGAGGACCAAAATGAGGCACGCTGCATAGTGCGGCGATCCAAAGCCTACAAAGTCCACGAGGGAGAGCTTTATAAGAAAAGCACTACCGGAGTCCTTCAAGGGTGCATCTCTGAAGAGGAAGGGCGGAACCTCCTGTCTGAAATTCATGCCGGACTCGGCGGTCATCACGCTGCAGCTCAGTCCCTTGTAAGCAAGGCCTTCCGTACAGGCTTTTATTGGCCAACGGTCTGGGCAGACGCCCAGGACTTAGTCCAACGATGCACTGGTTGCCAGCTCTTTGCAAACCAAAGTCATATGCCACCCACCTCCCTCTAAACTATCCCCATCACTTGGCCCTTCGCGGTCTGGGGGCTTGACATGGTTGGACCCCTTAAAGGCGGAACCCACAAGCAAAAATACTTACTGGTCATGGTGGATAAGTTCACCAAATGGATAGAAGCCAAGCCTGTTAAGATGGCCGAATCCGGACCGGTGATAGACTTTATATCCAGGGTTGTACACCGTTATGGCGTCCCCCACAGCATCATCACTGATAACGGCACAAACTTTACGGCCGACGAGGTAAAACTTTAGTGCAAAAACATGAGCATCAAGCTCGATTATGCTTCCGTCTATCACCCACAAACTAACGGCCAGGTCGAACGTGCAAATGGTCTTATCATGAGTGGCATCAAACCCAGATTAGTGCGGTCTCTCAAGGAATCTAACACGCACTGGGTAGAGGAGCTCGACTCCGTACTCTGGGGGCTGCGGACCACGCTGAATCGCACCACCGGATACACACCATTCTTTATGGTGTACCGCGCAGAGGCAGTTTTGCCTTGCGACATAATTCATGACTCACCTCGAGTGCACATGTACGAAGAAAGAGAAGCCGAGCTCGATCGGCAGGACAGTTTGGACGCATTGGAGGAGGAGCGTGACGTGGCAAAAGCCCGTTCCGCATTCTATCAATAGCAGGCCCAAAGGTACCAAAGCAGAGAAGTACGGGCCAAAAATTACAACGTTGGCGAATTAGTTCTACGCCTGCCGGACAAGAAAAAGGACAAACTCAAGCCCAAGTGGGAAGGTCCCTTCATAATTTACCAAGTCTTGACTGGTGGAGCGTACCGCCTGCGAGATGCATCGGATAACCGACTCGAGCCGAACCCATGGAACGCAGCCCGTCTCCGAAGATTCTATGCCTAGCACTGGACTCTGTGTTCGTCTCCTTCCTCTGTCCATTTTTTATATACTGTCTGTCTTACATTTCTCTCCTTCTCCCCTTCCTTTCTCTTATAGCCTTTAAAGGCTCATCAAATGACGTGCTATTCGCACTCATTAAACCTGGGGGCTTCTTTTAACAGAAGCTTATTTATACGGGCTTCATGCCCAACACATGTGTTACACTTCCGCATGTACTTTTTATTTCACCATTATATACATTGATATGACTTAAGTTTTGGCCAAGCTGGGTTGCCTGGCTCCTGTGCTTACCCCTACGTTTCCGATTATTCGGCTAGGTGGTAAAGGGAGCACCTCTGCGATTGTTACTGCCGGATCAGCCGGATGTTTACCTCAGACTGGGTGAAGCCGAAAGCTAGCGTTCTTAAGGGAATATTCGGTCGATGACCTAAAAGTTGATCTTTTCACTTATTTATTTATGTTCCCCCAGATGCTTTTTCCCGCGTGTTTTTCGCAGAATGGGCATGCACCTTAGGGCATGCCTCCCACGGAAAGGAACCCCTAACGGAACTATTCTCCCTGGAAGATGTTTCTTACTAACCATGTAATATAACATAACTAGTCGGGCACTTGTCTGTTCACGCACTAATGACCCCTACGCCTGGTCTCCATGCATTCCCCGGTTCTTATATAACCGCATGGGAATTCGGACACACTCCGAACCGTCAGGCCCCGAGGCTGAAGCGAAAAGGTCGGCCATGACAAACGATCTACAATCCGGCTAGAAGGCATTATAAATGTCAATTAAATTACAGAGTCATTCTGACTGATTGTATTCCTCTTCAATACCATCTAACAGGCTGTCTAATTTACAGTCCTGCTGGGAATACTTCGCGGCCAATTCTACTTGGCCGTATACTAAGCTTACAGGGATCTCCTTCCCATCGGGCCCCACAGGACCGACCTCGGCCATGTGGTTGGGGTCAGCCTTTGTGTACCGCGTCTTCACCATGGCCCAGGCCTCCCTAGCGCCTTGACGGCAGGCCGATATCTTCCACAATCGGAAGCGCTGTCGTGCTCCCTTTAGCTTCTTCGCAAGCTCTCCAAGACCTTCGGGCATGGAGATGGATGGCCACAAGGCCTGGGCGACGCCTTGCATCGCCTGCCGAACTCGCTCGAGCAGTTGCGAGAGCTCAGGAAGAAGTTCACCCCGTACAACCGGGCATCTCCTCTGCAGGACGACCTGTTAGCACACCTACAGACATTACTCTGTTAGTCGACTTCCCCGCCGAACTTTCTTTCAAAGGTTCGTTCAAGCACTTACTAAATATGCCGCGCCAAAGCCGCTGATTCTCCTTAACGGAGTCTGACAGCTGGGCACGAACATCTTTCAGCTCAACGCCCAGCTTGGTGTTGGCATCTTGGAGATCGTTCTTCTCCCGCCTCACCGTTGTCAGCACCTTCTCACCAGCCTTCAGCTGGCGTAGGAGTTGTTGCCTGTCCGGATTCAATCCGGCGCCATCTGCAATTTCATTTGTCAGATTAGCACCCATGCCGTGCTTCGCAATATACTTATCTTTCGAAGCGTATATTACCAGAGGGGGTCTCCTTGGGCTCCCCTGCCGTGGCTAGTGTGGCCTCCAGTTGGGCTTTGCACTCTTCCAGCTCCTGGGACAGTAGGGAATTCTTTTATGTAAGAACTTGCATAACAAATGATCCTTAAATCAGTTATTCTAACTGTTTCAAGTCTCGGGGGCTACTGGTATATATATATATATTTACCAAAATTTTCTTACCCGTATGTCTTTTACATGTTGCTCTGTGGCTCTGGCTAGACCATTTTGAGCGGCACGGAGGTACGCATCTCTCGAATTGAAGGCATCTAATGCCTCTTGGGAGAAACAAGCGTCGCGAAGAATTGTCCGGCGACGCCTATGGTTCATGGCACTCTCCACCTCAGAGTTGGTGGCAGACAACCTGTCCACATCCTCCGTCAGAGGAGCGTCTGGTGCGCGCCTTGTGTTCGCCTCCGCCTTCGGACCAGGCTTTGGAGCCTGGCTGGTGGAGGCGCGATTGGCAGCCTCTCCGGATATAGTCCAGCGAGGTCTCTTTGTCCTGAAGAGAGCACGAGTGTTAATATGCCTCGCAGGTATAACACCTGGGATAAGGGGGCGCGCCATACCTTTGCGCTGACGCCTCGGTCCGGACTGCACCTCTTTTCTGCCCACGGGGCCCTGCGGCCCCTCGTTGGCTTGTCGCCGCAGGTTTGGCCTCCCGTCTCAAAAACCTCCCCTGCAAAGCTCAGTTGTAATCAGGAAACTGAAAACACGAGAGGGCGGACCCCTATTCGGGGTACTGGGACTTCGATCTCAGTTACCTGGGAGGCCGATATTAGCCCTGGGTAATCGGCCGTAATGGCCACCAAGGCGTTGTCCTTGCTCAATTGATGGAACACTCCATCAATCAGCTCCACAGATAAGTCTGGATCCTCTTGAGAGGCCGGGTCGAGAGACTGTCCTGGGTCCTCGGGTTGTGGAGGAGGGCTGTTTATTTCTTTAACAGTCTGGCGCAGTTCCTGCGTTGAAGTTGTTAGACTGAATATTTAACAATGGGAATATAAAACGGATGGGCAAGTAAAACCACTTACCCAGCTTGGGGGATTGTACATAGAAAATCCACCCTGTGGGTTGACGCGGAGAAATTCCTCCTCTTCTCCCTTGTACAAAGCGGACAAGGTCTTTGTTAGGGCCGCAGCCGAATCCGGTCCCTTACGGCCGTAGCGGGTGGCATCGTCCTCCCCGTTGAAATCCCACATGGGGTGGCCTCTATACTGTAGCGGCTGCACCCCTCACATGATGCATGCGGCCATGACCCCGATCTTGGTTAGTCCGGAATGAGTTAACAATCTTATCCGGCCCATCAGGTAAAGGACGTCCTTGTCACTTTCCCTCTGAGGGCTCCGTGGACGCCAACTTAGGAGCTTCTTTAGTGGAGCACTGTCGAACTCAGGGAGGCCGATCCGGACAGGATCCGGCAGCGGGACGTCCTCTATGTAAAACCATTCCGAAGGCCAGTCCTCGGACGCCTTCTTTGGGGTTCCGGATAGATATCCGGTCCCGGCGATGCGCCACACTTCGGCTCCGCCCACTTGATATATTGACCCCTTCTAAGAACGGGGCACAAGGCAGAATAGCTCTTTCCATAGCCCGAAATGAGCCTCAACACCCAAAAACAGCTCGCAGAGGGCTAGGAAGCCCGCGATATGCAATACGGAGGCAGGCGTAAGATTGTGTAGCTGGAGGCCATAGAACTCGAGGAGCCCCCGGAGAAACGGATGGATTGGAAATCTGAGCCCTCTTATTAAATAAGGGACAAGGCATACCCGCTCTCCTTTGGAGGGATTAGGGGCACTCTCCGCTTGCTCTCCGCCGTTATAGATGGCAAGACCGGCTCGAACCGGGATCATATAGGCCGGGGGGAGAAATCCCTTGGTCTGGAGCGTCACTAGCTCGCTATGCGGGATGGAGCATCTCTCCAAGTATCCAGGCTGAGGGCTGGAAGGGCGAAAGGAGGAGTTGCGATGGCTGGCCATGGTGGAATGGACCTTTGTCGGATGCGCTCTGATGAACACTCGCGAAGGGGAGAAGGTGTGGTTTGGATCTAAATCCTCGTCCCCTTAAATGGGCGGCTCATTTACGCGGCTAGGGGTGTGAATGTAAAAACACTTAGACTTTTCATATTCGTTTGACATGTGGGAGACGGCCATTATTGGGCGTAGAAGCCAAGGAGCGCAACATTTACAAGAAACCGGACTTTATTCAACAGGTACACGGAATTTGGAGGAGAACCGCCTTGCAATGCCGAAGACAATCTGCGCGCCGGACTCATCGTCATTGAAGCCTGGTTCGGGGGCTACTGAGGGAGTCCTGGATTAGGGGGTGTTTGGATAGCCGGACTATACCTTCAGCCGGACTCCTGGACTATGAAGATACAAGATTGAAGACTTCGTCCCGTGTCCGGAAGGGACTTTCCTTGGCGTGGAAGGCAAGCTTGGCGATACGGATATGTAGATCTCCTACCATTGTAACCGACTTTGTGTAACCCTAACCCTCTCCGGTGTCTATATAAACTGGAGGGTTTTAGTCCGTAGGACAACATACAGAACAACAATCATACCATAGGCTAGCTTCTAGGGTTTAGCCTCTCTGATCTCGTGGTAGATCTACTCTTGTACTACCCATATCATCAATATTAATCAAGCATGACGTAGGGTTTTACCTCCATCAAGAGGGCCCGAACCTAGGTAAAACTTCGTGTCCCTTGCCTCCTATTACCATCCGGCCTAGACGCACAGTTCGGGACCCCCTACCTGAGATCCGTCAGTTTTGACACCGACAGTGTCCTCTTCTTGGCGGTGTGTGTGGCCTTGTTGGTGCCAGGTCGACCGGGTGCCATTTACTGTGGGCATGTTGTAATGGTTTTCGCCTGGGCTTCCGTTAATTAACCGGGCAATTCTATTCTACCTTTTTAATGAATCAGATCCTAAGGGACTGCGTTTCAAAAATGTGCAAGGTTAATAATAAGACTGCCATGTTATCAAAAGTTAGCAACCCACTGGGGTTTGCTATAAGATTGGCTATTGAATTGGTATTTTTTTCACATTCTTGCTTTTCGTTTGTTCACATTTATTGCATTTGTTTAGAAGTAAGTATATAGCAAGACTCTTCGCTCAGAGTCGACTTCCTTTACTTTTTCATAATTCTTTCCTTCACATAGCCAAAAGTTTCATGTAAAGTGTGTTATATGCCTATTATTGTACTTCCTCTAAGAGGTAACCACTAATTTTTAGGGTGAAAGAACAGTCACCAACTCAGATAGTATTAATATTTTCTTGTAATTTAGAATATATTAAGCCTTCATATTTTATTGGCATCACTCATGTCTGCATGATATCGGTAAGGGCATCTTCAAGACAGACCTGCAAACCCCCCACATGCGTTCGGGTCGCGCAGTCCGGACATCGGAAGCCATCCAACGAGGGCCTGTACGGTTTGTGCCGCGGTCTAGTTGCTATTTCTCCTGCAAACTGTAGACAAACGTGTTTGTGTGTGTGTGGGGGGGGGGGGCTTTGCGGGACTCTGCACCGCTCCCAAGACCACTTCTGACTGCCCTGGCCCGCCAAAAAACCCGACCCGCTCCTCCCACACTTTCCTTCTGATACACGCGCCGCATTCATGCTGGTCCATAGCAAACATCGGTCGACATTGATGTCGCCATGTGACCGGAGGAACAGAGGGCGGCGCTGACCGACGCGACCTCTCAGGAGCTGCCACTTCAATGCGGATGCAGCTTCCCGAGGAACAGACATCGGCGCTGCACCGGCTTGAAGCTGGCTGACTGCCCCCTCGCATGGCCTGGCTGCGGCTTTATAAGCCGTGCTCCGACGAAGCACAAAGCCACAATCCCCCGCCCCAGCACCGCCGGACTCCTCCACCTCCCCATCACCCACCTCGCCGAGCCCTTTCTCCTCTCTGATCCCAGAAGCGAGTCGAAGTCATGGTGCTCCATGCCGGCAGGCAGCATCAGTGGAAGCTTTTCCTCTGGTGGTTCTTAGCGTCGCCGCCGTCCACGACGTCTGGCTCCTCTGCCAAGGAGGTTATCGTGATCTCCTCTAGCTAGGAGGAGGACCAGACCCTACAGCAGTAGCCGGCCCAGCAGTTGAAGCAGCCGCAGCAACAGCGGCCCCGGTGACGGACGAATTCTTCGTCCATCAGATCGAGTTGCCAATGGTGCGTTCACTCCATTGGATGAGGCTGTCACCACCATCGCTGGTGCGCATGAGGGTGGAGCCACCTTCCCCACCATGCAACTAGTCGCTCCGTTAGATGAAGGACGAGCATGTCTCACCCCCACGAAATCGCGGCATCCAGATCGGACGTCGCGTCAAGGACGAACCCGCGTCCCCGCCACTATACCCCGCACCGCCACGCCTCCAACGCCGCAACATCAAGGTGGAGCTTCCGGCGATGATCGCGAAGGCGCGGGGTGATACGTCTCCAACGTATCTATAATTTTTTATCGTTCCATGCTACTATATTATCAACTTTGGATGTTTTATATGCATTGATATGCTATTTTATATTATTTTTGACCTAAAGCCCAGTGCCAGTTTCTGTTTTTTTCCTTGTTTTTGACCTTTTTCAGATAGGAATATCAAACGGAGTCCAAATGGAATAAAACTTCCGTGATGATTTTTTTGGACAAAAAGAGACCCCCGAAGCTTTGGAAGAAGGCCAGAAGAGCCACGAGGGAGTCACTAGCCCGCGAGGCGCGCCCTACCACCCCCCCTCGGCGCGCCTAGCAGGCTCGTGACCTCCTCGTGAGCCCAACTGACGTAATTCCACCGCCATAAATTCCTATAAATATAGAAACCCCCCCAAAAGAAACCTAGATCGGGAGTTCCGCTGGCGCAAGCCTCTGTAGCCACCAAAACCAATTGGGAGCCTGTTACAGCACCCTGCCGGAGGGGGAACCCATCTCTGGTGGCCTTCTTCATCATCCTGGCGACCTCCATGACAAGGAGGGAGTAGTTCACCCTCGGGGCTGAGGGTATTTACCAGTACCTATGTGTTTGATCTCTCTCTCTCTCTCGTGTTCTTGAGATGTCTTGATCTTGATGTATCGCGGGCTTTGCTACTATAGTTGGATCTTATGATGTTCTTTCCCCTCTCCCTTCTTGTAATGAATTGAGTTTTCCCTTTGAAGTTATCTTATCGGATTGAGTCTTTAAGGAATTAAGAACACTTGATGTATGTCCCGCACGTGTCTATCTGTGGTAACAATGGGATATTTATGTGAGTACTTGATGTATGTTTTGGTGATCAATTTGCGGGTTTCGTGACCTCGGGAACCTATGCATAGGGGTTGGCACACGTTTTATTCTTGACTCTCCGGTAGAAACTTTGAGGCACTCTTTGAAGTTCTATGTGTTAGATTGAATTGATGATTCTGAGATTGTGTGATGCATATCGTATAATCAAGCCCACGGATACTTGTGGTGACAATGGAGTTTCTAGGTGACATTAGGGTTTTGGTTGATGTGTGTCTTAAGTTGTTATTCAAGTACGAACTCTAGGATAGATCGAACGGAAAGAATAGCTTCGTGTTATTTTACTACGGACTCTTGAATAGATCGATCAGAAAGAATAACTTTGAGGTGGTTTCGTACCCTACAATAATCTCTTCATTTGTTCTCCACTATTAGTGACTTTGGAGTGACTCTTTGTTGCACGTTGAGGGATTGTTATATGATCCAATTATGTTATGATTGTTAAGAGAACTTCCACTAGTTAAAGTATGAACCCTAGGCCTTGTTTCTACGCATTGCAATACCGTTCGTGCTCACTTTTATTATTATTTACCTTGCTGTTTTTATAATTTTAGATTACAAATACCTATATCTACTATCCATATTGCACTTGTATCACCATCTCTTCGCCGAACTAGTGCACCTATACATTTTACCATTGTATTGGGTGTGTTGGGGACACAAGAGACTCTTTGTTATTTGGTTGCAGGGTTGCTTGAGAGAGACCATATTCATCCTATGGCTCCCATGGATTGATAAACCTTAGGTCATCCACTTGAGGGAAAATTGCTACTGTCCTACAAACCTCTGCACTTGGAGGCCCAACAACGTCTACAAGGAGAAGGTTGCGTAGTAGACATCATGCTCTTTTCTGGGGCCGTTGCCGGGGAGGTTAGCGCTTGAAGGTATATCTTTGATCTTACAAACGAATCTTTTAGTTTCTTGTTTTATCACTAGTTTAGTCTATAAAAGAAAACTACAAAAAATGGAATTGAGTTGGCCACATATGCTTCACGTTTTTAATGTCTTTCGTGAACATGATTGTCGGTGTCAAAACCGGCGGATCTCGAGTAGGGGTCCCGAACTGTGCGTCTAGGCCGGATAGTAACAGGAGGCAAGGGACACGAAGTTTTACCCAGGTTCGGGCCCTCTTGATGGAGGTAAAACCCTACATCCTGCTTGATTAATATTGATGATATGGGTAGTACAAGAGTAGATCTACCGCGAGATCGGAGAGGCTAAACCCTAGAAGCTAGCCTATGGTATGATTGTTGTTCTGTATGTTGTCCTACGGACTAAAACCCTCTGGTTTATATAGACACCAGAGAGGGTTAGGGTTACACAAAGTCGGTTACAATGGTAGGAGATCTACATATCCGTATCGCCAAGCTTGCCTTCCACGCCAAGGAAAGTCCCTTCCGGACACGGGACAAAGTCTTCAATCTTGTATCTTCATAGTCCAGGATACCGACTGAAGGTATAGTCTGGCCATCCGGACACCCCCTAATCCAGGACTCCCTCAGTAGCCCCTGAACCAGGCTTCAATGACGACGAGTCCGGCGCGCAGATTGTCTTTGGCATTGCAAGGAGGGTTCCTCCTCCAAGTACTTCATAGAAGATTTTGAACACAAAGATAGTGTTTGGCTTTGCAAAATAAGTTTCCACCTATTGCGATAGAGAGAATAATATTTACACAAATTTAATCTGCCGACGTATTCCGTAGTGTGACATCGCACCACGGCCAAGCCTTTATTCCAATTGTTTTATTGTCCCACCTCAGCGTGTCATGCGAGGCGGTTTCCTTGGCACGTCTCGTCGAAGCAGAGATCGTGTCCCCTTATTCCGGGATTCTCATCAATACGGGCGTGGGTAACCCAACCGCTTCTAGGACTCCTAGACTATAGGCAAGTCCAAACGGCCACGGAGAAGACGCTTGATATTCACCTCTTTATAAAGGGACAAGGCTTTTATTTTTTCCCTCCCGTGCTCAATCGAATCCTTCCCCCACCTCGAGCTCAAACACCCAAAGTTCAGGTCAGGTGCTCCGAACCTTCAATCATGTCCGGATCTAGCCTTCAAGGCCAATGGATGCCTTCCTCCGTCATGGAAGAAGACATCAAAAAGTTGAGGGAGGCCAGATATCTGACCGCCGAGTTTTCACATCGGCTGCCTGCCCGAGGGCAGGCCGTCCCCTCCCCTGAACCCAACGAGAACGTCGTGTTCGTCTCCCACTTCCTCCGAGGTCTAGGCCTTGCTCTGGATCCTTTCGTCAGGGGTTCGATGTTTTATTACGGGCTAGATTTCCATGATCTAGCTCTGGACTCCTTTCTTCGTATCACGACATTTATTGTCATGTGTGAGGCCTTCCTTCGGGTTACCCCTCACTTTGGCTTGTGGCTCAAGACCTTTGAAGTAAAGCCGAAGATGATCGAGGGGCAACATGCAGCGTGTGGAGGTGCCTCAATATGCAATGTGAAGGGAGCTCCATGGCCCAAAGGTTCCATTCCAGAGGTGTCTGAATTGTGGCAACAGGAGTGGTTCTACATCACGGCTCCTAGAAGTGCTAAGTGGGCGGCCGCCCCTGTTTTCCGCTCGGGCCCTCCACCACAACTGATGTCATGGATCAGCAGAGGTCTGAGCTGGGGTCCAGCCGAGGACGTGCCTATACTGCAAAGCCGCATTCGAGATCTATTCAATGGAGATTTTAGTTTGGTTGCGGTAATACAAGTTATGTTGGTTCATCAAGTCCAGCCTTGCAAACGCCGGCCCCTTCGCTTGTGGGAGTTCAATCCCGAGGGACCGCGTGTCATTCAAAATTTCTTTGGCCTGAAGCACAAGGACATGTACAAGTCATTCTTCGGACCTCAGGTAGAGTGTCCGGAAATCACCGAGGACGTGGGCCTGAGCAGTAACCGCGCCGCCGAACAGGTAAGGAATCTTCCGGCCGAACATACTATCTCTCATTTGTTACGAAGTTATTTCTGAGAGTTCGCTTTTTCACCAGGACTGGCTAACAAAGGTGATGTTGATTCTGTGTTCGGCCCCCCTCCCTGAGGGTTTGGACAATCCGGTATTGGAAAAGATGCTCCAGGTCGCACCTTGCCCGGAGCCCTTGAAAGAAGATACTGGGGAGGATAATACGGGCGGACGCGTGCCCCCAACGCTGCCCATTCTAACCGAGGGAGCGAGCATCTCCATCAAGGAAGACGACCGGAGGAGGAAAAGGGCTGCGCCCGGGGATTCGGCAGCCGAAGCTTCCGAACGAGAGAAGAAGTCTCCCATAGAGGGTCCTACCTTGGGGGGTGCTTTTGCCGCACAAAATCCGTGGGGGATCAGTTCTCCAGCGAGTCGTAAGTGACCTGAAATACTGTAATAGCACAGGTATGCCATCTTTTTCTTCAGAGAAAATAACCACCGTGTATATCTTTGCAGTTCGGGCCTTAGCCCCTCTCAAATGAGCTCGTCTTCGGGGGATCTTCTTCCAAAGATGATGGAGAGCGAAACGCCTCCTCCGGACTCCTCCGCTCCGGAAGCGGGCGACCCCGAAGTGTCGTCGCGGAGGGCCTCTCCGAGTCCGGTGAAGCCAGAAGATAATCCCATTGACCCCCGAAGCTCCTAGTGTCCGGCTCCCGAAGAGAGCAGACAAAAGAGTCCGGCACTGTCTGGTGTGTGATCGGATGTTCTGAGGGAGTTGGTGGGGCGAGCGGCCATCTCAGATGAACACTGTATGCTGATGAATACGGTGATGGAGAGAATCTCGGATTGCATGAAGCTTTTATGAGTTTACTGACAGGCTTTGAGGACGTAAAATAATGTATGATAGTCCTGCACATGCTAGGTGTGTCCTGTGTAGATAGTAGCCCCTGAGACTCTGGTTGTCGTCGGAAACGACGACGAACAGAGGATCATATTCCCAGGTAGTAACCATACTGCCTCTATGTGCAGGTGATGGAAGCTCCGGTGGCTAGTCGGACTAGCGAGTTTGCCTATTTAAAACGACAGTTGGATGCGGCAGACGCTGACATCGAGCTTGTTAACAAAAGGCTTGACGAGGCACAGGGTAAGTGTCATTATCTGGTAAATGCCACATAGTAAGAGCAGCATAATGTCAGTATCTTTAATATGTTGTGAATGCAGATGGAGCTGCCACTATTGAAGCCTTGCGGGCAGAACTTGCCCGAGCCAAGGAACAAGCGAGGTTTGGTAATGCGGCTGCTTTGAAGGCGGCTGAAGAGTTGAAAGCCGAGAAGGCCGCACATGGCGAGAGCCGAGATAAGATGGCCAAGATGGCCATAGAATTAAAAGCCGCCGCCGACCGTTGTCGGGTTCTTGAAAAGGAAAACCTAGCGAAGGAATCGGACCATGAGAAGGCTGCTGCGACGAGAAAAGACATCCCCTCTGCTATGAGGGCGAAGAAGGAGGAGCTGCGGGAAGCCGGAGATATTGTAGCTGGGAAATCCTTTATGTTGCGGAGGAAGTTCGGAGATCCATGGTATGCCTCTCTGGATCGGCTGTGGAGTTCGGAGGATGTGTATATGGATTTGGCGGCGAGCGCTGTCGATTCGGCCAAGTACTTCCAGGGTCAGACGGACCGTGAAGTGGACCAGCTATTTTGGACACAATTCCATTCTCCCGAGCGTCCGCTTTCATTGACTGACCAATTAGCCAAATGGGCCGAACTGAATAGGTTGTCTGGACTCGCCATGAGGTCTGTTGTGGATCAGCTATGTCCGGAAAGGCCAAAACCGAACAGCTATTTCAGCTTGGTGCAGTAGTTCCTTGATGTGGTGCCGCGCATTAATGCGATGAAGAGGTCGTCGTGCATAGAGGGCTCTCGGATGGCCTTTACCCGTGTTAAAGCATACTGGGCGGAGATGGATGCTACCACTATTGCAACGCGGGATTCGGCCATAGGTCGAATGGCTGCTGAGCACTACTTTGAAGAAGTTCTTGAGGATGCTCGTTTGATAGAGACCCAGTGCTCAAAAGATATTATGTTTGAGTGACATGTAATCTCATTGTAAGCGAAATGCTTTTATAAATTTTTATAAGGCTATTTTTATACTTTTGCCTAAAAGTAATATGATGCCTCCTAGGCGGCCGTTTATGTATACATGTGTATAACCTGAAAGATTGCAGCCGTCGGCTTCAACCCCCACGCATATAATGCGGGGGTGCTCGCAAAAAACACGCATTCACACTTAACCCAACGTCTTGGTCCTAGTAAGGAGGTGATAGCGGAGTGAGCGAGGCAACCGGACTATAATGCTTTAGCACTTTCACTTAGCCATAGGAGTTTGATAGTGGGGCTACTAGATAGCCCCTGGTGGCTCCGCACTCCCCCGATCCCGGGGTGCATACATGCCTGGCCGAAAAATGGCCCTTCGTTAAGGCGGAGGAATTCTAACATTCCAACAGGTCATCGAGTGGTTGACCAATCTCACGCTATATCATGACAGTCAGTTTTCGGCTTTCTCTATTGACGTGCTCGTCCGGATGAACCAGGGCACAATCGCAGTAGTTCTCCTGGTGCTACCTTAGCCGGTAAAGCGGAACGTAAGGCACCAAAACACGGGAGCCGGGCAAACCCAACATTTGACCAAAGACAATGATTCGGAGCTCATGCATATAGGGCCAAACTCGCGACGCCGAACACTCCCTAAGGTATTCGGTCTTTGTGGTATAAACCGTGCCTAAATAATGGCCTTTGTAAGAATCCCCTTGTGTCCAGGTACATGCATTGTTCTGGCGTGGCCACATGCCAAGACGTCAGCATCCTTCTCAATGGTGGATATGTATCAACAAGAGACAGTAAAAAAGGTTTACGCATTGTCTTAATCTAAAAAGAATCCTTGGAGCGGGTCCCTGCTGCACGTCTGCACCTGTGTCTCCGTTGTGCCGTATCCTGGACGGGTGTAGCATGATGATCGTCTTTAAAAGAGAGGAATTTAGGTGAAAAAGTTGTCGTGCAAAAAGATAGTTTTTAAAGAAACCATGTATAATTCAAGATGAGAAAAAATTGCCACTTGTCTGCGCGCGTTTAGCCCCTTGTATTGACAAATAGGGATGTGACCATTTATTTGGTATAAATAGCGGCGCCGGACTTGATTAGTTGTGTCTGAGGTCTTGACAACCTATTGGATGCTTTCGCTGGTCCGGGCGCCTTTAGTGTGCGGCTGCCAAGGCAGCCACACTCGCTTCGGCGCGCAGAGATCGCTTGATATTTCCGTTCACTGAAATGATGCCACATGGACCGGGCATCTTGAGTGTGAGGGAGGCGTAGTGTGGTATTGAATTAAAGCGAGCTAAAGCTTTGCGTCTGAGCAGTGCTTGATAGCCGCTTTGGAACGGAGCGATGTGGAAGGTTAAATGCTCGCGACGGAAGTTATCGGGGGAGCCGAATATAACTTGTAGTAGGAGGGAGCCTATTCAACGAGCCCCTGGGCCTCGCGTTACTCCTTTAGGTAGTATTGCTACGACGAATTTTTGTTGGGTCTAACCCCATCCCGCGGATTGTATCCTGATATATTAGGTTTAGATTGCTGCCACCGTCCATCAAGACTCGTGTGAAGTGATATCCGCCAATTACTGGGTCTAATACCAGGGCAGCCCATCCTGCGCGTCGGATACTTACTGAGTAATCGCGATGGTCGAAAGTGATTGGTTGAGACGACGAGTGGCAGGACTTCGCGGTAACAGGCACTTGGGTATATTTTCCTGGGAGTGCCGCGTTGTTTTTTCCCTTGATCACGTGTAACACGTTTACTGTTTTGACTTCTGGTGGAAATTTCTTTTGTTCCCCAGTGTCTTGCTTGGGAGCCTCGTCCTCGTCTTCACTTGGTGTATCCTCCCCCTTGTGTACGGCGTTGAGCTTGCTGGACTGCTTGAAGACCCAACATTCTCTGTGGGTATGATTAGCAGGTTTACCAGGGGTACTATGGATCTGACATACTTGGTCCAGAATTTTGTTGAGGCTGGACAGTTCATCCCTGGTGCCTTTAGAGGGCGGCTTTTGACCTGGCCGAGAGCTTTTGAATTCGGCATTTACTGCCGTGCCCTTCGTGCTGTCTTCTTTGTTCCGGCATTTGTTATTGCTGTTGCACCGTGATTTCCCGTTTCCATCTCTAACTTCAGATGTACTGGGGTCACTGGTGCTGCATCTGGCTAGCCAGCTGTCCTCACCAGCGCAAAAGCGGGGCATTAGGTTTGTTAATGCGGCCATCGTTCTCGGCTTATTTTGGCCGAGGTGTCTGGCGAGCCATTCGTCATGGATGCTATGCTTAAAAGCTGCCAAGGCTTCGGCGTCCGGACAGTCGACAATCTGGTTCTTTTTAGTAAGAAACCTATTCCAAAGCTTTCGGGATGATTCTCCGGGCTGTTGAGTTATATGACTCAAATTGTCCGCATCCGGAGGTCGGACATAAGTCCCTTGAAAATTTTCCCGAAAGGCGTCTTCGAGCGCTTCCCAACTTCCAATGGAGCTTTCGGGAGGCCTTTAAGCCAGTGACGAGCTGGCCCTTTGAGCTTGAGGGGTAAGTACTTGATGGCGTGGAGATCATCTCCTCGAGCCATATGGATATGAAGGATGTAGTCCTCAATCCAGACCCCAGGGTCTATTGTTCCGTCGTATGTCTCTATGTTTACGGGTTTGAATCCCTCTGGAAATTCATGGTCCAGCACCTCATCGGTGAAACATAGGGGGTGTACGGCACCCCTGTAGTTGGGTGTACCGTGTTGTTCGGATGTTTGTTGTGTTGCATTGTATGCTGGGGCGCGCTTGCGTGGTCCGTAGATGGATCTTGTTGCGCCGTCCTTTGGGTGCGAGCCCTCGCATGGGTCGCGTGTTGTATTGTGAGTGGCGTTGTATGCCGCTTTGTGTTGGTAGAGGGGTCGTCTATCCGGCCAGGTGACTGCTTTGATATTTGGTTGTGGAGGGTCTGAGGCCTCCTCATCGAATTCATGTAGCAGCTTCCGCTTTGGGTAGCTCTTGGAGGGGCGATTGTCGCCGTACCTCGCTGCTGTGTTGAGTATTTTAATCCATCTGATTTGGAGTGTGTCTTGCGCAGCCTTGAGCATTTGCTTCTGCTTTTTAAGACTCCTCACGGTGGCAACAAGCCTTTTACGGGCATTCTGCTGCTCCGGGTGCCTGTCCGGTGTTATGTCGTCCGGACCATTATCCTTGATAGAATTTGTTTGTTCGGTTTGATTATGTGGATTGCCGTTGTCCGGCAGCGGTTCGCCCTGCTCCAGCGCTGGGTCTGTGTGATCGTTTTTTTTGTCGAGGCGGGATTTGCGGCGGCGCTTGCGTCGCCGCTTTGACTGCTTTTCGAGGGAACAAGCCTTCGGTGCGTCCTTCCGCTCCTCGTCGTCATCTTTTGGTGCGTCCACCATGTATACGTCATATGACGAGGTGGCTTTCCAGGGCCCAATAGGCGCTGGTTCTTCATCGTCTCCTTCATCGATGTCCATACCATCGATGTCTTCGGAGTCGAAGTCGAGCATGTCGGTTAAATCATCGGCAGTGGCTACAAAGTGCATGGTGGGTGGGCTTTGAATTTCTTCATCGTCTGTATCCCAACCTTGCTGACCGTAGTCTGGCCAGGGCTCTCCTAATAAAGAGAGAGACTTTAGTGTCTTCAGAATATCGCCGAAAGGCGAGTGCCGAAAGATGTCCGCGGCAGTAAACTCCATGATCGGCACCCAATCGAATTCGATCGGCAGGGGCGCGGAGGGTTCGAAGTCCGGAAAGGAGTCCGGGTCCTTGGAGTCACGAGTCTCGCGGAGTGCGGGGCTGGTGTTCGGCTGGATCGCTGTTGGGATCACAACCCCCGAGGCGGCGTCCAACCACCCATCCTCGATCGGCGCAGTTGGCTCCGAATTAAGGGTCGAAGCTGATGCGGGTGCGGCCTCCAGGGCACTGTTCGGCGGCAGAGCTAGATCATGCTCGTCGTGACAGTGCGGCGCGCTCGGCAGTGGCTAGAATCCGTCAAAGATCAAGTCCCCACGGATGTCAGCCGTGTAGTTTAAACTTCCAAATCTGACCTGACGGCCAGGGGCATAGCTTTCGATCTGCTCCAGATGGCCAAGAGAATTGTCCCGCAGTGCGAAGCCGCCGAAGACGAAGATCTGTCCGGGGAGGAAGGTCTCACCCTGGACCGCATCGCTATTGATGATCGTAGGAGCCATCAAGCCTAACAGCGACGACACATAGGAACTCTCAATGAAAGCACCAATGTGTTGGAAATATGCCCTAGAGGCAATAATAAAATGGTTATTATTATATTTCTTTGTTCATGATAATTGTCTATTGTTCATACTATAATTGTGTTATCCGGAAATCGTAATACATGTGTGAATACATAGACCACAACTCGTCCCTAGTGAGCCTCTAGTTGACTAGCTCGTTGATCAAAAGATAGTCATGGTTTCCTGACTATGGACATTGGATGTCATTGATAACGGGAACACATCATTAGGAGAATGATGTGATGGACAAGACCCAATCCTAAGCATAGCTCAAAGATCGTGTAGTTCGTTTGCTGTAGCTTTTCTGAATGTCAAGTATCATTTCCTTAGACCATGAGATTGTGCAACTCCCGGATACCGTAGGAGTGCCTTGGGTGTGCCAAACGTCACAACGTAACTAGGTGACTATAAAGGTACATTACAGGTATCTCCGAAAGTGTCTGTTGGGTTGGCACGAATCGAGACTGGGACTTGTCACTCCGTATGACAGAGAGGTATCTCTGGGCCCACTCGGTAATGCATCATCATAATGAGCTCAATGTGATCAAGTGGTTGATCACGGGGTCATGCATTACGGTACGAGTAAAGTGACTTGCCGGTAACGTGATTGAACAAGGTATTGGGATACCGACGATCGAGTCTCGGGCAAGTAACATACCGATCGACAAAGGGAATTGTATACGGATTGATTGAATCCTCAACATCGTGGTTCATACGATGAGATCATCGTGGAGCATGTGGGAGCCAACATGGGTATCCAGATCCCGCTATTGGTTATTGACCGGAGAGGCGTTTCGGTGACGCTAGGGTTGTTGAGATATTAGTATGCAGTAACCCAAAAGTTGTTCGGAGTCCCGGATGAGATCCCGGACGTCACGAGGAGTTCTGGAATGGTCCGTAGGTAAAGATTTATATATAGGAAGTCCAGTTTCGGCCATCGGGAAGGTTTCGGGGGTCACCGGTATTGTATCGAGACCACCGGAAGGGTCCCGGGGGTCCATCGGGTGGGTCCACCTATCCCGGAGGGCCCCATGGGCTCAATTGGGTGGGGAACCAGCCCCTAGTGGGGTGGTGCGCCCCCCTGGGCCTGCCCTGCGCCTAGGGTTGGGAAACCCTAGGGGTGGGGGCGCCCCCCACTTCGCTTGGGGGGAAGCCACCCCTTGGCCGCCGCCCCCTTGGAGATCCATCTCCCTAGGGCCGGCGCCCCCCAAGGCCCCTATATAAAGAGGGGGGAGGGAGGGCAGCCGCACCCTTGCTCTTGGCGCCTCCCTCTCCCTCTCCCTCCGTAACACCTCTCCTCCCCGCTTGCGCTTGGGGAAGCCCTGCCGGGATCCTGTTGCATCCACCACCACGCCGTCGTGCTGCTGGATCTTCATCAACCTCTCCTTCCCCCTTGCTAGATCAAGAAGGAGGAGACGTCTTCCTAACCGTACGTGTGTTGAACGCGGATGTGCCGTCCGTTCGGCACTAGGTCATCGGTGTTTTGAATCATGTCGAGTACGACTGCATCAACCCCGTTCTCTTGAACGCTTCCGCGCGTGATCTACAAGGGTATGTAGATGCACTCATCTCTCCCTCGTTGCTAGATGACTCCATAGATTGATCTTGGTGATGCGTAGAAAATTTTAAAAATTCTGTTATGTTCCCCAACAATGGTATCAGAGCTAGGTCTATGCGTAGTTTCTATGCACGAGTAGAACACAAAGTAGTTGTGGGCGTCGATATTGTCAATTTGCTTGCCGTCACTAGTCTTATCTTGATGCGGCGGCATCGTGGGATGGAGCGGCCCGGACCGACCTTACACATATGCTTACGTGAGACTGGTTCCACCGACTGACATGCACTAGTTGCATAAGGTGGCTGGTGTTGGGGAACGTAGTAATTTCAAAATTTTCCTACGCACATGCAAGATCATGGTGATGCATAGCAACGAGAGGGGAGAGTATGATCTACGTACCCTTGTAGATCGCAACGGAAGCGTTGACACAACGTAGAGGAAGTAGTCGTACGTCGTCTTCCCGATCTGACCGATCCAAGCACCGTTACTCCGGCACCTCCGAGTTCTTGGCAAACGTACAGCTCGATGACGCTCCCCGGGCTCCGATCTAGCAAAGCTTCGGGGATGAGTTCCGTCAGCACAACTGCATGGTGACGATGATGATGTTCCACCGACGCAGGGCTTTGCCTAAGCACTACAACGATATGACCGAGGTGGAATATGATGGCAGGGGGCACCGCACACGGCTAAGGAACGATCACGAGGATCAACTTGTGTGTTCTAGGGTGCCCCCTGCCCCCGTATATAAAGGATCCAAGGGGGGGGGGTGCGGCCGGCCTAGAGGAGGGCGCAGGAGGAGTCCTACTCCTACCGGGAGTAGGACTCCCCTCCCCGTTCCTTGTCCAACTAGGAGAGGTGGAGGGAGAGAAGGAAAGGGGGGGCGCCGCCCCTCCCTCCTTGTCCAATTTGGACTAGGGGGAGAGGGGCGCGCGGCCTGCCCTGGCAGCCCCTTCCTCTTCTCCACATTAGGCCCATGAGGCCCATTAACCTCCCGGAGGGTTCCGGTAACCCCCCGGTGCTCCGGTTTTATCCGAAACTACCCTGGAACCCTTCCGGTGTCCGAATATAGTCATCCAATATATCAATCATTATGTCTCGACCATTCCGAGACTCCTCGTCATGTCCGTGATCACATCCGGGACTCCGAACTAACTTCGGTACATCAAAATGCATAAACTCATAATAACTGTCATCGTAACTTTAAGCGTGCGGAGCCTACGGTTCGAGAACAATGTAGACATGACCGAGACACGTCTCCGGTCAATAACCAATAGCAGGACCTGGATGCCCATATTGGCTCCTACATATTCTACGAAGATCTTTATCGGTCTGACCGCATAACAACATACGTCGTTCCCTTTGTCATCGGTATGTTACTTGCCCGAGATTCGATCGTCGGTATCCAATACCTAGTTCAATCTCGTTACCGGCAAGTCTCTTTACTCGTTCCGTAATACATCATCTCCCAACTAACTCATTGGTTGCAATGCTTGCAAGGCTTATGTGATGTGTATTACCGAGAGGGCCCAGAGATACCTCTTCGACAATCGGAGTGACAAAACCTAATCTCGAAATACGCCAACCCAACATGTACCTTTGGAGACACCTGTAGTACTCCTTTATAATCACCCGGTTACGTTGTGACGTTTGGTAGCACCCAAAGTGTTCCTCTGGTAAACGGGAGTTGCATAAGCTCATACTTATAGGAACATGTATAAGTCATGAAGAAAGCAATAGCAACATACTAAACGATCGGGTGCTAAGGTAATGGAATGGGTCATGTCAATCAGACCATTCACTTAATGATGTGATCCCATTAATCAAATAACAACTCATTGTTCATGGTTAGGAAACATAACCATCTTTGATTAACGAGCTAGTCAAGTAGAGGCATACTAGTGACACTTTGTTTGTCTATGTATTCACACATGTATTATGTTTCCGGTTAATACAATTCTAGCATGAATAATAAACATTTATCATGATATATAAGGAAATAAATAATAACTTTATTATTGCCTCTAGGGCATATTTCCTTCAGTATCCCACTTGCACTAGAGTCAATAATCTAGATTACACAGTAATGATTCTCACACCCATGGAGCCTTGGTGCTGATCATGTTTTGCTCGTGGAAGAGGCTTAGTCAACGGGTCTGCGACATTCAGATCCGTATGTATCTTGCAAATCTCTATGTCTCCCACCTGGACTAGATCCTGGATGGAATTGAAGCGTCTCTTGATGTGCTTGGTTCTCTTGTGAAATCTGGATTCCTTTGCCAAGGCAATTGCACCAGTATTGTCACAAAAGATTTTCATTGGACCCGATGCACTAGGTATGACACCTAAATCGGATATGAACTCCTTCATCCAGACTCCTTCATTTGTTGCTTCCGAAGCAGCTATGTACTCCGCTTCACATGTAGATCCCGCCACAACGCTTTGTTTAGAACTGCACCAACTGATAGCTCCACCGTTTAATGTAAACACGTATCCGGTTTGCGATTTAGAATCGTCCGGATCAGTGTCAAAGCTTACGTCAACGTAACCGTTTACAATGAGCTCTTTGTCACCTCCATATACGAGAAGCATATCCTTAGTCCTTTTTAGGTATTTCAGGATGTTCTTGACCGCTGTCCAGTCCACTCCTGGATTACTTTGGTACCTCCCTGCTAGACTTATAGCAAGGCACACATCAGGTCTGGTACACAGCATTGCATACATGATAGATCCTATGGCTGATGCATAGGGAACATCTTTCATATTCTCTCTATCTTCTGCAGTGGTCGGGCATTGAGTCTTACTCAACTTCACACCTTGTAACACAGGCAAGAACCCTTTCTTTGCTTGATCCATTTTGAACTTTTTCAAAACTTTGTCAAGGTATGTGGTTTGTGAAAGTCCAATTAAGCGTTTTGATCTATCTCTATAGATCTTAATGCCTAATATGTAAGCAGCTTCACCGAGGTCTTTCATTGAAAAACTTTTATTCAAGTATCCCTTTATGCTATCCAGAAATTCTACATCATTTCCAATTAGTAATATGTCATCCACATATAATATCAGAAATGCTACAGAGCTCCCACTCACTTTCTTGTAAATACAGGCTTCTCCAAAAGTCTGTATAAAACCAAATGCTTTGATCACACTATCAAAACATTTATTCCAACTCCGAGATGCTTGCACCAGTCCATAAATGGATCGCTGTAGCATGCACACTTTGTTAGCTCCCTTTGGATCGACAAAACCTTCTGGTTGCATCATATACAACTCTTCTTCCAGAAATCCATTCAGGAATGCAGTTTTGACATCCATCTGCCAAATTTCATAATCATAAAATGCGGCAATGGCTAACATGATTCGGACAGACTTAAGCATCGCTACGGGTGAGAAGGTCTCATCGTAGTCAATCCCTTGAACTTGCCGAAAACCTTTTGCGACAAGTCGAGCTTTGTAGACAGTAATATTACCATCAGCGTCAGTCTTCTTCTTGAAGATCCATTTATTCTCAATTGCTTGCCGATCATCGGGCAAGTCAACCAAAGTCCATACTTTGTTTTCATACATGGATCCCATCTCAGATTTCATGGCTTCAAGCCACTTTGCGGAATTTGGGCTCACCATCGCTTCTTCATAGTTCGTAGGTTCATCATGATCTAGTAGCATGACTTCCAGAACAGGATTACCGTACCACTCTGGTGCGGATCTCACTCTGGTTGATCTACGAGGTTCAGTAGTATCTTGATCTAAAGTTTCATGATCATCATCATTAGCTTCCTCTCTAATTGGTGTAGGTGTCACTGAAATAGTTTTCTGTGATGCACTACTTTCAAATAAAGGGAGTAGGTACAGTTACCTCGTCAACTTCTACTTTCCTCCCACTCACTTCTTTCGAGAGAAACTCCTTCTCCAGAAAGGATCCATTCTTAGCAACGAATGTCTTGCCTTCGGATTTGTGATAGAAGGTGTACCCAACAGTCTCTTTTGGGTATCCTATGAAGACACATTTCTCCGATTTGGGTTCGAGCTTATCAGGTTGAAGCTTTTTCACATAAGCATCGCAGCCCCAAACTTTAAGAAACGACAACGTTGGTTTCTTGCCAAACCATAGTTCATAAGGCGTCGTCCCAACGGATTTTGATGGTGCCCTATTTAAGGTGAATGCGGCCGTCTCTAAAGCATAACCCCAAAACGATAGCGGTAAATCAGTAAGAGACATCATAGATCGCACCATATCTAGTAAAGTACGATTACGATGTACGGACACACCATTACGTTGTGGTGTTCTGGGTGGCGTGAGTTGCGAAACTATTCCACATTGTTTTAAATGTACACCAAACTCGTAACTCAAATATTCTCCTCCACGATCAGATCGTAGAAATTTTATTTTCTTGTTACGATGATTTTCAACTTCACTCTGAAATTCTTTGAACTTTTCAAATGTTTCAGACTTGTGTTTCATTAAGTAGATATACCCATATCTGCTTAAGTCATCTGTGAAGGTGAGAAAATAACGATATCCGCCACGAGCCTCAATATTCATCGGACCACATACATCTGTATGTATGATTTCCAACAAATCTGTTGCTCTCTCCATAGTACCGGAGAACGGTGTTTTAGTCATCTTTCCCATGAGGCACGGTTTGCAAGTACCAAGTGATTCATAATCAAGTGCTTCCAAAAGTCCATCAGTATGGAGTTTCTTCATGCGTTTTACACCGATATGACCTAAACGGCAGTGCCACAAATAAGTTGCACTATCATTATCAACTCTGCAGCTGTTGGCTTCAACATTATGAATATGTGTGTTACTACTATTGAGATTCAACAAGAATAGACCACTCTTCAAGGGTGCATGACCATAAAAGATATTACTCATATAAATAGAACAACCATTATTCTCTGATTTAAATGAATAACCGTCTCGCATCAAACAAGATCCAGATATAATGTTCATGCTCAACGCTGGCACCAAATAACAATTATTTAGGTCTAATACTAATCCCGAAGGTAGATGTAGAGGTAGCATGCCGACCGCGATCACATCGACTTTGGAACCGTTTCCCACGCGCATCGTCACCTTGTCCTTTGCTAGTGTTCGCTTAATCTGTAGTCCCTGTTTCGAGTTGCAAATATTGGCAACAGAACTAGTATCAAATACCCAGGTGCTACTGCGAGCTCTAGTAAGGTACACATCAATAACATGTATATCACATATACCTTTGTTCACCTTGCCATCCTTCTTATCCGCCAAATACTTGGGGCAGTTCCGCTTCCAGTGAACAGTCTGCTTGCAGTAGAAGCACTCAGTTTCAGGCTTAGGTCCAGACTTGGGTTTCTTCTCTTGAGAAGCAACTTGCTTGCCGTTCTTCTTGAAGTAACCCTTCTTATTTCCTTTGCCCTTTTTCTTGAAACTAGTGGTCTTGTTGACCATCAACACTTGATGCTCCTTCTTGATTTCTACCTCCGCAGCTTTCAGCATTGCGAAGAGCTCGGGAATAGTCTTGTTCATCCCTTGCATATTATAGTTCATCACGAAGCTCTTGTAGCTTGATGGCAGTGATTGGAGAATTCTGTCAATGACAGAATCATCTGGAAGATTAACTCCCAATTGAATCATGTGATTGTTATACCCAGACATTTTGAGTATATGCTTACTGACAGAACTGTTCTCCTCCATCTTGCAGCTGTAGAACTTATTGGAGACTTCATATCTCTCAATTCAGGCATTTGCTTGAAATATTAACTTCAACTACTGAAACATCTCATATGCTCCATGACGTTCAAAACGTCGTTGAAGTCCCAATTCTAAGCCGTAAAGCATGGCACACTGAACTATCGAGTAGTCATCAGCGTTGCTCTGCCAGACGTTCATAACATCTGGTGTTGCTCTTGCAGCAGGCCTGGCACCCAACGGTGCTTCCAGGATGTAATTCTTCTGAGCAGCAATGAGGATAATCCTCAAGTTACGGACCCAGTCCGTGTAATTGCTACCATCATCTTTCAACTTTGCTTTCTCAAGGAACGCATTAAAATTCAACGGAACAACAGCACGAGCCATCTATCTACAATCAACATAAACAAGCAAGATACTATCAGGTACTAAGTTCATGATAAGTTTAAGTTTAATTAATCAAATTACTTAACAAATCCCACTTAGATAGACATCACGCGATCCAAATCAACTAAACCATAACCGATCATCATGTGAGATGGAGTAGTTTTCAATGGTGAACATCGTTATGTTGATCATATCTACTATATGATTCATGCTCGACCTTTCGGTCTCCGTGTTCCGAGGCCATATCTGCATATGCTAGGCTCGTCAAGTTTAACCTGAGTATTCTGCGTGTGCAAAAATTGGCTTGCACCCATTGTAGATGGACATAGAGCTTATCACACCCGATCATCACGTGGTGTCTGGGCACGACGAACTTTGGCAATGGTGCATACTCAGGGAGAACACTTCTTGATAATTTAGTGAGAGATCATCTTATAATGCTACCGTCAACCAAAGCAAGATAAGATGCATAAAAAGATAAACATCACATGCAATCAATATAAGTGATATGATATGGCCATCATCATCGTGTGCTTGTGATCTCCATCTCCGAAGCACCGTCATGATCACCATCGTCACCGGCGCGACACCTTGATCTCCATCGTAGCATCGTTGTCGTCTCGCCAATCTTATGCTTCCATGACTATCGCTACCGTTTAGTAAAGTATTACATCGCGATTTCATTGCATACAATAAAGCGACAACCATATGGCTCCTGCCAGTTGCCGATAACTCGGTTACAAAACATGATCATCTCATACAATAAAATTTAGCATCATGTCTTGGCCATATCACATCACAACATGCCCTGCAAAAACAAGTTAGACGTCCTCTACTTTGTTGTTGCAAGTTTTACGTGGCTGCTACGGGCTTAAGCAAGAACCAATCTCATCTACGCATCAAAACCACAACGATAGTTTGTCAATTTGACTCCGTTTTAACCTTCGCAAGGACCGGGCGTAGCCACACTTGGTTCAACTAAAGTTGGAGAGACAGTCGCCCGCAAGCCACCTATGTGCAAAGCACGTCGGGAGAACCGGTCTCGCGTAAGCGTACGCGTAATGTTAGTCCGGGTCGTCTCGTCCAACAATGCCGCCGAACCAAAGTATGACATGCTCGTAGGAAGTATGACTTATATCGCCCACAACTCACTTGTGTTCTACTCATGCAAATAACTTCAAACCATAAAAGCTAGGCTCTGATACCACTGTTGGGGAACGTAGTAATTTCAAAATTTTCCTACGCACACGCAAGATCATGGTGATGCATAGCAACGAGAGGGGAGAGTATGATCTACGTACCCTTGTAGACCGCAACGGAACCGTTGACACAACGTAGAGGAAGTAGTCGTATGTCGTCTTCCCGATCTGACCGATCCAAACACCGTTACTCTGGCACCTGCGAGTTCTTGGCACACGTACAGCTCGATGACGCTCCCCGAGCTTCGATCCAGCAAAGCTTCGGGGATGAGTTCCGTCAGCACAACGGCATGGTGATGATGATGATGTTCCACCGACGCAGGGCTTCGCCTAAGCACTACAACGATATGATCGAGGTGGAATATGGTGGCAGGGGGCACCGCACACGGCTAAGGAACGATCACGAGGATCAACTAGTGTGTTCTAGGGTGCCCCCTGCCCCCGTATATAAAGGATCCAAGGGGGGGGGTGCGGCCGGCCTAGAGGAGGGCGCAGGAGGAGTCCTACTCCTACCGGGAGTAGGACTCCCCTCCCCGTTCCTTGTCCAACTAGGAGAGGTGGAGGGAGAGAAGGGGGGGCGCCGCCCCTCCCTCCTTGTCCAATTCGGACTAGGGGGAGAAGGGCGCGCGGCCTGCCCTGGCAGCCCCTTCCTCTTCTCCACATTAGGCCCATGAGGCCCTTTAACCTCCCGGAGGGTTCCGGTAACCCCCCGGTGCTCTGGTTTTATTCAAAACTACCCCGGAACCCTTCCGGTGTCCGAATATAGTCATCCAATATATCAATCTTTATGTCTCGACCATTCCGAGACTCCTCGTCATGTCCGTGATCACATCCGGGACTCCGAACTATCTTCGGTACATCAAAATGCATAAACTCATAATAACTGTCATCATAACTTTAAGCGTGCGGACCCTATGGTTTGAGAACAATGTAGACATGACTGAGACACGTCTCCGGTCAATAACCAATAGCGGGACCTGGATGCCCATATTGGCTCCTACATATTCTACGAAGATCTTTATCGGTCTGACCGCATAACAACATACATCGTTCCCTTTGTCATCGGTATGTTACTTGCCCGAGATTCGATCGTCGGTATCCAATACCTAGTTCAATCTCGTTACCGGCAAGTCTCTTTACTCGTTCCGTAATACATCATCTCGCAACTAACTCATTGGTTGCAATGCTTGCAAGGCTTATGTGATGTGTATTACCGAGAGGGCCCAGAGATACCTCTCCGACAATCGGAGTGACAAAACCTAATCTCGAAATACGCCAACCCAACATGTACCTTTGGAGACACCTGTAGTACTCCTTTATAATCACCCAGTTACGTTGTGACGTTTGGTAGCACCCAAAGTGTTCCTCCGGTAAACGGGACACTACTAGGAAAAGGCCTACTAATGGCGCACCTAATTTGGCCATTAATGGCGCATTAGTGGTGCGCCATTAGTAGCATGCCATTAGTATATTTTACTAATGGCGCACCACGGGTGCGCCATTAGTATCTGGTATACTAATGGCGCACCTCAGATGCGCCATTAGTATATACAACAGTGCGCCATTAGTATGCCTCCCAGGGGGCCATGTATACCCAGGTGCTTTGGCATACTAATGGCGCACGACAACGAGATGCGCCATTAGTAAGTTCGGCATACTAATGGCGCACTGTTTAATGATGCGCCATTAGTATCCTTTGGCATACTAATGGCGCACTATGATGTGATTCGCCATTAGTATGAATATTAGGTTTTTTTATTTTTTTATTTTCTGTTTTTTGCACAGGTTACAAAATGTATAATTGGACAAAATATAAACAGCACACATCAACAACAGATTCATCGAATACAATAGAAGATTAGTCTCTGAATACAATTCATCATTTTAGTCTCCGAATACAATTCATCATATTAGTCTCCGAATTGAAAAGACCGAACAAAGATAGAACATTATATTACAAGTCTCGAGACCGCGAGTTTGTCTTCACATTACAAGTCGATATCGATCATCTAAACTACCATCACATAGAAGAGAGCTGCGGTCATCACGATGAGCATCATCACGATGAAACTCGTCTTCATCCGGTTCCTCCAACGCTCCATCCCCTCTCCCGCTAGATAGCGGGTGTATCTAGATTCGGCCTCGGCCCTAGTGGCGTACCCTTTGTAACTGTTACCGCTGAATCGGTGAACCTGTCTCCGACACTCCTCCCAGTCGTCGTAGACTCCGGGAACCTTACCCTTGTACATGACATACCACGGCATCGCTATGCAGTAGCCAAACGAAACGTTAGTACCAATTCACAGACAATACATAAGCAATATATAAGTATGCAACAGAACGATCGGAAGAGAAAAGCAAGACATTAATAGCATCGATTACATCTTAAGTTGAACGACTCTCGAAACCAAAGAGACATACTACAAGTTCATTAAAGTTTAATTACAACATGAGCCAATCGATGTTTCAGAACTAGACACAGCATCACTGCTTTCGACTCGACTCAAGGGACCGGAGCATGGATGAAGCCACCGTCTATCGTGGGAGTCATGAAAGAACGGGCGTTGTCAGCCTGCATTTGTAGGATTGTGTCGATGTCACTGTTGGACGGTTGATTTCTGAGGTAGAACTGCCCCGAGGTACGAAGGACATCTTGATGGATGATTTCTGCAAACTCCGACTGGATGTGAAAGAATTCTTGTCTGATGTCCGCGTCTTGGATTGCCGACACGCTCGCTGCCCAATCTTTGAGTCTACTCGGTAGCAGAAGGTGATGATGGTCCCGTACGATCGCCCGCATGTGATGGATGGCGTAGTAGGCACCCTTCTAACCGCCAAGCGGCTGCTTGACGCAGCAGAACGTCGTATTGTGGGAGAACACGTGCTTGCCGTACTTACGAATAGGCCTGGTGAAGGTGCCTCCAGATTTGACGTAGCCGGGGAGAACATCATCAAGAACCTTCTTGACATTTGTGTAGTCTACGTTCGACTGACGGTCCGGGTCGACATACATGGCCATGGAATATTTGGGGCTTAGGAGGATGAGCGTGCAATGTGTGTCACTGCAGAAAACATGGAATGTTAAAAGAAAAATGATCGCAATCTAAGAATTCATATGTTACGTGGCGGTTGAGGGGAGGACTTACTCGGGAAAGTAAGGCACGAGGAAGTTATCCTTATCTTGGTTTGCCAGAATGACGCCTTCGAGGTAAGAACTCGCGACTTGCCGGTCCCCAGCGCTGCCCAAGATCTTGGCACGCATGTAGAAGGGGTCGACTATCACGATGTCCGGGGTCTTGTCGGAAATGATCCGCATCTCCATACTCAGCGAAAATAGCCAAACGAAGGTGTAGTGCAGCGGATGAAGGTTCAACATAGCGTGGATGTCATCAAACCGCAGGACGATCGTACCCCCGATGGAGTTATCCACAAAGCCCTTGCCCTCTGGCACCTTGGCCGCAAGAACCGGGTATGCCACATCCTTCTCTCCGAGACGCCGCTTCTCCAAAGAAAGAACATTGTCATGCAGACTCTGCATAGCACCGGTTGCAGCATCGAGCATATTTCTCGGTAGCATCGGCCTACCCGCCACATGCACCCTCCTCGAGATATCCTCAGGTGAAGGTGGCCCGTCCTGAGCATGGATCATACTCGGTGCCGGCTGGCCCGCACCCTTGTTAGTCTTTCTTTTGCGTGCCTTCTTCTTCTCCTGTAATGGGACCGAGTTCTACTCACAGACCGCCTTCTTGAGTGTGTTGGGGCTGATCATATTTCGCACCTCGCCTATCTGAGGCTCGGTGAAGTCGGCAGCTGGAGGCGTCTCCTGAGAGCTGAACTGCAGACGACACCTGTTGCAACTTGGCTTCTCCGCGGTACCAGCTAGATCGCGCACGTCTTTTGTTGGGTTGGGTTCTTGAGAAGGAGGCCCCATGAAGTCGCCACCGTACCCATGATCGGCAAAGTACTGATCGACGTTGGCAAAGGTATCGTCGTCGTCGTCGTTCTGATCCTGTGTCATATGCATGTTTGGATCCAGTGGCATAGGGATGTCCGGCACCGTTGCGGCGGTCTTGCCATGGGGCCGACTTGGCGGCGGCACGACTGGCGGTGTTGTCTTTGGGGTGGTGTCCCCCGCCCCCAAACGAATCTGGCTCTTCGGCCAAAGCAGGGGCCAGCTCAGGCAAGCGCTGAGGGTCATCATGTCATCATCGTCGGCCCCGACGGGTCGAATCGGAGGTAACAACTCGTCGCAGCCTGGCAGCACCCGAACCAGTTGAACCCTAAACAAGTTGGGTGGCATCTGGGTACCGTGGAACAAGGGGTTGCCCGGTTGAACGATTTTGCCCTTGGCGACATCGACCAACTCGTTGTTCACGAAGTGCAGGAGAGTGCACGGAATGTCGGCGGCGCCCTGCGAAAACATGTAGGGTGTCAGGGATGCCCAGTCAAAGGAAATGAGATGAAGTCCTCGGCCAAGAGAGGCTTAATTAGTTACCGTGATGATGGAGTCGAGCTCGGCTAATGTCGAGGCACCGCCAACGGCGGGCGTGCAGTTGACGGAGGGGCCGCTTGCTGCAGAGGTGCCGGCCGGCGTACACCCGGGTGCATTAAGCTCCCGTGCCACCTCCGCCGGAGACACTAATGCCGCCTCCGCCGGAGACACCAATGGCCCTGCCATTGCGTTCTGCGAGTTGCTGGCCGTGAAGCTAGGAATTGGGGGCGGCCCCTGTTGGCCGCCCGCAATCCACGCACTAATCCCCTGGATCAAGGTAGGCACAATGGCGGTGATCGTCGCTCCGAGTTGTTGTTGCACTTGCTCTTGGACAATCTCCAGAATCCGCGCCACCTGTGCCCTGAGTTCTTGAACCTCGCGCGCCTGGCTTTCCGAGCTGGTATTTTTCTCCTTTCGCCCACCAGTGTTATAGTATGACGACCATTTTGTCGACAAACCTTTGCCGGCCACACGACCAGCTGACATCGGCTTACTGAGCTTATCCTTGTTCTTCATTACATTCAACGCCCTATTTAGAGTGGTGTCCCAAGGGTTGCTCTTAGTCGACCCCGCGCTACTGCTTTCAGTCGCCTGCGGAAGGAATGTGAACCATTTAGAAATTTGGCTTCATTAATTAGAATGCAACCATATGGAGCTAATTAGGCGGGGGTGTATTCCTTACCAGAACAAGCTCAAGCGCCCTGGTCTTGGGATCCGTGGTAAGCTCCTTTGTTTTCGGGTCCTTCTTGTACTGGGCCCTGACAAAGTTCCTGGTCTGCTTGTCATCGTATTTATCGAAGAGGGGCGGTAGGCCTTGCTCGGCACGGTCCGCCTCCTCCTTGTCCCATATAGGCTCCGCCACTCTGTAACCGCCGGGACCGAGTGTGTGTTCCCCTAAGTTCAGCTCCCGCATTTCTTTCCCCCACTAACTTGATTCGGAGCTTGCGGTGCTCGAGCAATTGATCTTGAAGTCGTTGTAGTCATCTTCGGTGATCGAAGGATTTTTCTCCTTGATCTTCTCATAACTCTCACCTTTCTCGATCATTCTCTTCACATTGCTTTTCCAAGTAGACAGGGCCGTGCTCATCTTCGTGAGGGCAGCATTGTTCACTTTATTCCCTTTGAGGCTTGTGTTTTCAAATTCGGCGGGGAACTTGTATCGTTCGTGCAGCTTCGTGAAGAGGAGGTTGCGCAAATTCCCTCGGTCAGGATGCCTGAGGTTCTCGGTGTTGATCGAGACGGTGCTCCGGAGAATGCACCCGAGCTGAAGCGAGTACCCCTTGACTATTCGTTCGGGCGCCGTTGGATTCCCGTTGGAGTCCACTTCAGTAACTTCCTCCTTGAGGGTGCGGAGCACGGTCGGGCGCCGGTCCTTCCGTTGCCTCTTCGGTTGGCTGCCATCTGTGCGTGCGCCGCCATCATCACTGGTGGCATCCTCGGCGGGACCACCAGTGGTGGCATCAGTGGGGTCATCCTCGGCGGTACCATCAGTGGTCTTAGGATCGGTGGGGAAGGCGGCGTCCTCATACAAGTGAGGTTGTTCCTCCATCTCCTGGGACAGCTCCCAGAATTTCTTGCCGCCTGAACCCCCGGCCTCATCGTTGTTGGCCATGTTTCTCTATAAATAGGAACAAAGTTTGGTCAAAAAGTTGGTTATTGTCAAGGAACAAGATCATGGTCTCATCATTTAGGGTTTGTCGACACCGAGGCATCCTAAAAGCTAAGCTTTTATCATTGAGGGTTTTTCGACGCCGAGGCACCCTAAAAGCCTAAGCTTTCATCATTTCAGTTTTTATCGACACCGAGGCACCCTAAAAGCCATGCATTAGTCACAAGTACGCCGGGGCACTTGATCCTACTTAATTAACTACTAAGATACCCCGGCCCATGCATTAGTCACAAGTAACCCATATGTCCTAGTTTTAGCAAAGTCATGCTAAAATTCACGGAAAATTTCAGCATGACCTTTCCTGAAAATAGGACATATGGAGTACCCAAATTTGCCGGAATGGAAGTTAATCGACATTCCAGCAAACTCAAGGGCCTCTCGGGTGGACAAGGCAAAAAAGGCCTCCATAACAACATGGAAAATACATTGGCATGTGAAAAAAGGCCTCCATTGCTTAGGATGCACTGGCACTGAAGCATTGGGTACAAGACTGTTACATGAAAGTAAATGCAGCAGTTGAAGCAGAGATTGGTGTACAAGCAAGAACAGAGCAAGTTCTTCTTATCCTCTGCAATTATAATAGGAGCCTATGACTCAGTCAGGTCACTATGTGGCTGAGCCTCCTCAGTCCATGGTTTCGCTACTTATAATAAGGCCTGATGTATTGTAGTTTGAGTGTCAACAAGCAATGATCAGGCATTAGCAGACAGCCGTATAAAACCTGCAACTTTGCAGTACGTAATCAGGAAGCTCAGCAAGGTGGCGAGTAATAAAATCAGATCAATTATTGTGCTAGAAACAAGATGTTGACTAATCGACCAAATTAACCATGTGCTAGAAACAGATCTGGATGAAGAAGATACAAAACCCAATCTAGTAAAAATTCCAAAATGTGCACAACCTCCCAGGAAGAAAAAAAACAACAACACGTTGTAAATAATGCTCAGAAAACTTCACTTTTTACCCACACAAAAGATGAAGGCCTTTTCCTTCAGCTGGTTGGAAGCTACACTTTCCAGGTTTGACAACAGTTGATCAACTAGGATTAAAATTAAAATATGCAGGCAAAAACATGAGACGACTGTTGTTTGTACCAAGTACGGGGTAAATGAGACGGGTGCCACTTGATGCAAACAAGCAACAGAGGCACACTACTTGGCCACAAACAAACAAAAATGTAGTTGATCAACTATGGATTATTATTCCCCTCAAACAAACAAACAAAAATTAATGGACTGTTATCGTCCTGGGGACTGTGGAGTGGAAAACATCAAAACCTAATTTGTCAGACACTCTCAACATCCAGAGTCCTAACCAATAGTTCTGAGCAAAGAAACATTTGCATAATCAGTTTATCATCATCACACATGGCACTGACTAGCACAAGACTCTGGCAGAGCATATAAACAACTGGATCAAACATTTCAGATTAATGACCGAACACATAAAGCAGCAGTGGAGTATTTTGTCTTTGGGGACACACTGGAGTTTTCCCCTTGTAGTTTAAGACAACTATTTTGTCTCGGAGACACTGGAGTTTTCCTCTTGTAGTTGAAGACATCCAGGGTGGAATTGGGAAAACATCAAAGCCTAACCTATCAGACTCTCTGACATAACAACTACTCCTAACCAATGGTTATGAGCAAAGAAACATAGGCAATATCAATATACATCATCATAGTCGGCACTAGCTAGCAGAGGACTCTGGCAGCATGCAAACAACTTGACCAAACATTTCCTCATCCATGAGCAGCACCACATAGCAGTTCACAGAGCAGAACATGAGGCAGTTAGCTACTGACAGAGCTCCCATCTATAGCAAGGTTTATTTTGGCACTCAACTGCAGAATACACAAATCTCTACAGCAAGCTACTCCATGCAGTACTACACCAACTAATGGACATCTGTCCATCAACAGTTTGGAGTATTGGATTACTACACCAAGTCAAATTTAAACAACTGGAGTAGTTCAAGATACTGAATCTTGGTTTTAACCAAACAGTATTTATACTCCCTTTTCATTTAAATACACAGCAAAAGATTCATTTAAATACATAGTACTGATAAAATTCATCTAATTCTACTGGAGTAAAAAGGTTTCATTTAACTTAAAGGATTCAGATAACAGCAAGCATGAGCACACTACTGCACAACTTAACTAAATTTTTTACTCCAATAATACTGGTACACTTGCTACTCCAGTACTGTACTTCATGTGGAAAAGTAACAGTAGCTACTGATGCTACTCCAAAACGCATGCACTCCACTGCAAGCACATAATCTTTTATTCAAGTAATAGTGTATGATGAATTTGATTATTCAGACTTAAGTTGCTTCAAGTGATGTCACTAGTTTCAGTTAACTAGAGTACTACAGCAAATGGAGTACCTAATCTGATCCAGTTAAAGTCTCCAGATGGAGTACCAAATGGAGTACTACAGCTGCTGCACTTGCTACACCAAAACAGCTACTAATCAAGTACCAGAGTACTCCAGTTGATCAAGCAGCAGTAGAAAGAATGTAAGTGTTTAAATTTAGTTGATCAAGCAGACTCGTCAAAGTACTACTGCAAGTGTTTAAATTCAGTCAAGTATACTACTGCAGAGACTGAGTGCACAGACCTCGCCGCAGCAGTCGCCGAGGAGGCCCCAACCGAGCTCAGCGTCGCCCTCCTGCTCCAGATCACTCTTAACAGTTCTGCATTGCACAAAAGCAGCAATGAGCCAATGATATCACTCCAAATCAGTGCATTGCCAAAACAGTGCTAAAATGTGTAGTATGCTAAAATGTGTAGTGTGCCAGATAGAGAATTTTTGCTATAATGTGTAGTGTGCCAAACTGAGAAACAATGCTAAAATTATACTAAATGTGTAAATGCTAAAATACCTTGTTGCAAATATGAACTGCAAGGTTAATGGCAACCGCTTCAGGGGATCTTCGCGCGGACGAGGACAGAGCTCGAGGCAGTGCACGGACGGCGGCGCTTGGTCGTCGCGGCGGAGGAGGGCCGGTGGTCGCGGGGACGACGATGGTCACGGGGACGATGCGGTGTCGGCGGTGGAGAGCGGTCACGGGGACGATCTAGGAGGCTCGCGCTGCCGTCCGTCCGAGGAGGTCGCGGGCTCGAGGGGGAGGAAGGGGAGAGGGAGGCGGCGGGGGCGCGTGGGCGGTTGCGGCGCAGTGGGTCGGGCAGTGGCGGCGGCGGCGCGGTGGAGGGAGGGACGAGGGAAGGAGCAGCGCGGAGAGGGAACTGGCGAGGGGGAGAGGGAAGGGGGGATCGGGCGAATACTAATGGCACAATACTAATGGCGCACCACCCCTAGGTGCGCCATAAGTATATCCATACTAATGGCGCACCTCACCGTGGTGCGCCATTAGTATTTTTTTTTCGATTTTTGCTCGAGCCAACAGGTTATCTTCCACCTGCCCTGATCCCCACCAAGTTCCCTCTACTAGCTTGACTGGTCAGCAGCCAGTTCTCACACCAGGAGGTCCTGGGTTTGATTCCCAGGCTCCACAATTTTTTTATGCATTTAAAATGCTGTTTGATACTTATTTGTGTTTAAATATGTTCAAACTTGTTTAAATCATAACAGTAATATTTTTTTTATAAGACAGTAATAATTTTTTAAATAATATCATCAAACAGTAATGCCGGCGGAGCGGGAGAGGGTGCGCGGGGTGCGGGGGGGGGGGGGGGGGGGGGGTCGGCGGCGGCGGTTGAGTAGGGGAGGGGTGCGGGGGGTCGGCGGTGGTGGTTGAGTAGGGGAATCAAGGGTGCGGGGGGTCGGCGGCGGCGGCCGGTGGACCGGGGGGTGCTCGGCGGCGAGGGGGACCGGATCTGGCGAGGTGGGATAGCGATCGAGATGGAGGGGGATCGAGATCGAGTGTCCATGAAATTTAAAAATATTCATGATAGTTCAAAAAGTGCCCATGAAATACAATCGAGAAATGAAGGCTACGATTTAAATACAATCGATCTTAGCTAGCTATCTGTTCTCAATCTTCTTGCCCTTCTTTTTCGCAAATGGAGTTCTTCTGTGGAACAGACGTCCTTTAGGTAGGGTGGTCCTGCTTCTTCTTGTGGTGTATGCTGCTACTTCATCATCGTCGTCATGTTCGATCCTCGGGTCACCGTACTTGTCGAAGTCTTGCTCATTGGCTACTCCATCCATTCCGATGATCTTCCTTTTGCCTCTCCTCACGACAACACGACTGGGCTTTGACGGGTCGGTAATGAAGAAGCATTGGTCCACTTGGGAAGCCAGTACCCATGGCTCATTTTTCGCGGTGACGTTTGCGCCCGCGGTCTTGGATTTGGCTTCGGGTATAACCATGGTGGTGAAATACCGGTCTTCTTTTAGGACGCTCTTGGCCCATCTGACACGGAACATCGGGACCTTCTCTCCAGCGTAGCTCAAC
The DNA here is from genome assembly GCA_034509565.1 of Triticum monococcum. Taxonomy (NCBI): domain Eukaryota; kingdom Viridiplantae; phylum Streptophyta; class Magnoliopsida; order Poales; family Poaceae; genus Triticum; species Triticum monococcum. Next base: position 4,365,176 of record CM067847.1, on the reverse strand, counting down.
TCCCAGATCTCCTCGATCCTTCCGTAGTATCTGTCCTTGTCGTTACCGGTGTAGGATTCCATCGTTACCCCGGAGTTCTGATAACCATCGCTCTTCATGTCCTTGGCCTCGGTGTAGAATGTGTAGCCGTTGATATCGTACACCTCATAGGTCATCAGGTTGTGCTCGGCGCCCTATGACAAGGCGAATATGAGTTGTTCTTCCGCAGAAGAATCCTCATGTAAAGGGTACGACAGAAGCTTCTGCTTGAACCAACGCGTGAAACATGAGTTGTGCTCTTTGAGTATATCTCCATTCGTCCTCTGTTGGCCTCGGTCATTGTACGTCTTCTTAATAAAGGTTTTGTGCTCTACCACCCAAGGATCGACCATGTCTATGTGTTGTAGCGCGACTAGGTTTGCTCTTTCAAAGTCGGCGAGTCGACCCTCGAAGTCGACATGCATTTCGCGACGACCCTCACGGTGACCCCATCCAGCGAGCCTGCCGAGGTGCCTGTTGATGGGCAGACCAACGGGGTTCTCGATGCCTAGATAATTCGTGCAGTAGGAGATGCACTCTTCGGTCAGAAAGCCCCTGGCTATGCTTCCCTCTGGACGTGACATGTTGCGAACGTATCCTTTGATGACACCATTCATCCTTTCGAACGGCATCATGCTGTGCAGGAACGTCGGCCTGAGTTGGATGATATCGTCCATGATATGGACCAGCAGATGCACCATAACGTCAAAGAATGCGGGCGGGAAGTACATCTCAAGCTCGCATAGTATCACCACGATCTCTTCCTGTAGCCTTCTGAGTTGCCTCACGCCAACAGACTTCCGAGAGATGACGTCGAAAAAGTTGCATAGGCCAAATAGGGTTTCACGGACGTGCAACCATGATCCCACGGATTGCAACTGGAAGTATCTGCGTCATCAGCACGTGACAGTCGTGAGACTTCATCCCGCTGAACTTCAGCTTCGCTGGGTCTAGGTATCTGCTTATCTTCCCCGCATAACCGTAAGGAAGTTTTACTCCTACGAGGCAGGTGAAAAACTGCTCGATCTCCTCCTGACTTAGAGTGAAGCACGCGGGAGGGTAGTCATTTCCGGTCTTCTTGGCCTTTTTGCCTTTGCGACGACTTTCCGTGTCCTGCTTCCCCTCATCATCATCATCATCACCATCATCATCATATATAGCGTGAAGCTCCTGCCTGATGCCCATTGATTTCAAGTCTGCCCTTGCTTTCAGCCCATCTTTGGTCCTCCCTGGCATGTTGAGCAGGGTACCAAGGAGACTCTCGCACACGTTCTTCGTGATATGCATGACATCAAGGCTGTGAGGCACACGGTGGATCTTCCAGTACGGCAAGTCCCAGAAAACAGACCTTGTTTTCCATACCTTTAGCAGCGGCTCTGGCGCCTTTCGCTTCTTTCCCGGCTCTGGCGCCTTTTGCTTCTTTCCCGGCAGTGGGCAGTCTTTCCAATTTTTCAACAGCTCGTCTATTTCCTCGCCGCTCCTCATACGCGGGCGTCCTCGGGGTTCGGTTTCACCATCAAACAGATCCTTGCGTTTTCTCAACGAGTCATCGTCGCGAAGCCACCTTCGATGTCCCATGAACACGGTTTTCGAAGACCCAGGATCTCTATCTAGCTGGCGATACGTTGTGTCATCCATGCACCTGACGCATCCAGAAAATCCGTGGACCACCTGTCCCGCGACATATCCGTAACCGAGATAGTCGTGCACCGTCGTGAGCAGCGCGGCTCTCATAGGGAAATATTCTTTTTCTGCGGCGTCCCATGTATTGGCTGGCGTTTTCCACAGTGTGTCAAGCTCCTCTTTCAGCAGCCCCAGATACAGATTGATGTCGTTCCCTGGTTATTTCGGTCCTTCAATTAGCATACTCATGTGAATGTACTTCCTCTTCATGCACAACCAGGGGGGAAGGTTGTACATCCACACAAACACAGGCCAGGTGCTATGTGTGCTTCTCTGGCTGCCAAACGGATTGACTCCATCAATGCTCGCGCCCAGCACGATGTTCCTTGGATCGTTCCCAAATTCTGGGTCTTCGAAGTTCATCGCTTGCCACTGGCTCGCATCCTTAGGGTGACTCAGCATCTTGTCTTTTTATCTATCTCCGGATCATTTGCATCTTCTTCTCACTTCTTCTCCTCCCTATCTGCGTGCCAACGCAGGAGCTTTTCTACCTTAGGGTCCGCGAAATTCTGTTGCAGACGAGGAGTGATCGGAAAGTACCACACCACTTTTCGAGGAGCTTTCTTCCTCTTCTTGTATCGAGTGACGCCGCACACCGGACATATTGTAGACTCCGCGTGCTCGTCCCGATAAATGATGCAATTGTTCATGCACACATGGTATTTCACGTGCGGTAAATCCAAAGGACACACGATTTTCTTCGCCTCCTCCAAACTGGTTGGGCACTTGTTCCCCTTGGGAAGACGTTCGTGCCAGAATGACATGTTCTCGTCGAAGCATGCGTCGGTCATTTTGTGTTTTACCTTCATCTCCAGAGCCATGAGCGTTACTTTCAGGCGGGTATCCTCGGGCCTGCATCCTTCATACAATGGAGTAATCGTGTCTAACTCAAGTTGATCCATCTTGGCTTTCTCTCGGGCGGCAGCTCTTGCGTTATCTGTCTGCTTGAGAAGCAGCTCTTGAATATGAGGGTCCTGCACCCAGCCCATCGATGGTCCAGCGTCGTCTGCTCCGCCGGCATCATCATCTTCATGATCATGCCCGTCGTCTGCTCCGGCATCTTCCTCATCATCATGTCCTGCATCTTCTACATGTTGACTGTGTACAGCATCACCGTCGTGATCATCTCCTGGGGATTCTTCGTCTTCTCGCCCGCCCGAGCCGCGGTGGTTGTCTTGCTGCCCTTCCTCATTTCTTGCCCAGCCCCCATGGATGACTTTGTAGTCATCTTCATCACCTTGCCACCGATAGCCATCCATGAAACCACGCAAGAGCAGGTGGTCCCGCACTTGCCCGGATTCCGGGTCCGCAATAAGGCTCTTCAGCTTGCATCTTCGACACGGACATCTTATCTCTGTCTCGTTCTTTTGAAGCATCTCGGCCTTCGCGGACCTCAAAAACCTATTCACGATGCCATCGGTCATCATGCGGACCATGGTCGCCTGCGGGGTAGAGCAAAACGATATTTTAGAACCAAGAAAAATTTTGGCATGACTTTCCCTAAAAATAGGACAAAAAAGAATGCTTAATGCCAAAATTCTCGCCGAAACAGAAATGAATCAACATTCCGGCAAAATACCTTTCAAATACCGGTACACCTCCAAACACAAACACATATGCAACACCACAAACATATGCAACACCACGAACATATATAGATCTAGCTAGGCCATAAAAAGTGCATGTGCACATTGTTGTAGGGAGAACAACATAAATATAGCTTCCCCCCTTACTCACCTATCAAAACAAGGTAATTTAACCACTTAAATTGAATGAATCTATGGTGGAAATGAGGTGAAAAAGAGGAGGCACCCGAGACAAGGAGGAGGTGGAGAGAATGAAGTGGGGGGAAAGTGAGTGTGGGTAGGAGAGGCTGTCCAAAATATCTTGTTGCTGCCCACTTACTAATGGCGCACCAACTCTGGATGCGCCATTAGTAATCCAGGTTACTAATAGCGCACCTTCTGGTGGTGCGCCATTAGTAGTTTTGCAAAAAAAAAATACTAATGGCGCACTGTCCCACAGTGCGCCATTACTAGTTTAAACTAGTAATGGCGCACTGTGGGACAGTGCGCCATTAGTAGTTTTGCAAAAAAGGGAATAAAAAATATAATAAAAAAAACAACATTAGTGGCGCACTTTCCGGCAGGTGCGCCATTACTAGTTACAACTAGTAATGGCGCACTGTGTCTGGATGCGCCATTAGTATGTTTGGACAGGCGCACTAGTTAAAAAAAATATTTTTTTTATACTAATGGCGCACCCTGGGCCAGGTGCTCCATTAGTAGTTTCAACTCTAATGGCGTATCAGAAGGTGGTGCGCCATTAGTATATACTAATGGCGCACTGCTTGTCTGGTGCGCCATTAGTGTCAATCCCATCTATAGCCCTTTTTCTAGTAGTGGGAGTTGCATAATCTCATAGTTATAGGAACATGTATAAGTCATGAAGAAAGCAATAGCAACATACTAAATGATCGGGTGCTAAGCTAATGGAATGAGTCATGTCAATCAGATCATTCACTTAATGATGTGATCCCGTTAATCAAATAACAACTCATTGTTCATGGTTAGGAAACATAACCATCTTTGATTAACGAGCTAGTCAAGTAGAGGCATACTAGTGACACTTTGTTTGTCTATGTATTCACACATGTATTATGTTTCCGGTTAATACAATTCTAGCATGAATAATAAACATTTATCATGATATATAAGGAAATAAATAATAACTTTATTATTTCCTCTAGGGCATATTTCCTTCAGCTGGCGGGTGTCTGTCTCCCCCACTTTAGTCGGATCGGATTCGATGAACAGGGTCCTTATGAAGGGTAAATAGAAATTGGCAATTCACGTTGTGGTTTTGGCGTAGGTAAGAAACGTTCTTGCTAGAATCCTATAGCAGCCACGTAAAAATTTGCAACAACAATTAGAGGACGTCAAACTTGTTTTTGCAGCAAGTGTTTTGTGATGTGATATGGCCAAAGGATGTGATGAATGATATATGTGATGTATGAGATGATCATGTTCTTGTAATAGGAATCACGACTTGCATGTCGATGAGTATGACAACCGGCAGGAGCCATAGGAGTTGTCTTTATTTATTTATGACCTATGTGTCAACATAAACGTCATGTAATTACTTTACTTTATTGCTAAAGCGTTAGCCATAGTAGTAGAAGTAATAGATGACGAGACAACTTCAAGAAGACACGATGATGGAGATCATGATGATGGAGATCATGGTGTCATGCCGGTGACAACGATGATCATGGAGCCCCGAAGATGGAGATAAAAAGGAGCAAATGATATTGGCCATATCATGTCACTATTTGATTGCATGTGATGTTTATCATGTTTTACATCTTATTTTCTTAGAACGACGGTAGCTTAAATAAGATGATCCCTCGAAATAATTTCAAGAAAGTGTTCCCCCTAACTGTGCACCGTTGCGAAGGTTCGTTGTTTCGAAGCACCACGTGATGATCGGGTGTGATAGATTCTAACGTTCGAATACAACGGGTGTAAGCCAGATTTACACGCGCAATACACTTAGGTTGACTTGACGAGCCTACCATGTACAGACATGGCCTCGGAACACAGAAGACCGAAAGGTCGAGCAAGAGTCGTATAGAAGATACGATCAACATGAAGATGTTCGCCGATGTTGACTAGTCCGTCTCACATGATGATCGGACATGGCCTAGTTAACTCGGATCATGTTATACTTAGATGACTGGAGGGATGTCTATCTGAGTGGGAGTTCATTGAATAATTTGATTAGATGAACTTAATTATCATGAACTTAGTCTAAAATCTTTACAATATGTCTTGTAGATCAAATGGCTCACGTTGTCCTCAACTTCAACGCGTTCCTAGAGAAAACCAAGCTGAAAGACGATGGCAGCAACTATACGGACTGGGTCTGGAACCTGAGGATCATCCTCATAGCTGCCAAGAAAGATTATGTCCTAGAACCACCGCTAGGTGACGCACTTGTCCCACAGAACCAAGACGTTATGAACGCTTGGCAGTCACATGCTGATGATTACTCCCTCATTCAGTGTGGCATGCTTTACAGCTTAGAACCGGGGCTCTAAAAGCGTTTTGAGAGACACGGAGCATATGAGATGTTCGAAGAGCTGAAAATGGTTTTTCAAGATCATGCCCGGGTCGAGAGATATGAAGTCTCCGACAAGTTCTTCAGCTGTAAGATCGAGGAAAATAGTTTTGTTAGTGAGCACATACTCAGAATGTTTGGTTGCACAACTCCTTGACTCAGCTGGGAGTTAACCTCCCGGATGACGCGGTCATTGACAGAATCCTTCAGTCGCTTCCACCGAGCTACAAGAGCTTTGTGATGAACTTCAATATGCAGGGGATGGAAAAGACCATTCCTGAGTTATGTTCAATGCTAAAATCAGCAAAGGTGGAAATCAAAAAGGAACATCAAGTGTTGATGGTGAATAAAACCACTAAGTTCAAGAAAGGCAAGGGTAAGAAGAACTTCAGGAAGGACGGCAAGGCAGTTGCCGCGCCCGGTAAGCAAGCTACCGGGAAGAAGCCAAAGAATGGACCCAAGCCCGAGACTGAGTGTTTTTATTGCAAGGGAAGTGGTCACTGGAAGCAAAACTGCCCCAAATACTTAGCGGACAAGAAGGCCGGCAACACTAAAGGTATATGTGATATACATGTAATTGATGTGTACCTTACCAGTACTCGTAGTAGCTCCTGGGTATTTGATACCGGTGCGGTTGCTCACATTTGTAACTCAAAGCAGGAGCTGCGGAATAAGCGGACACTGGCGAAGGATGAGGTGACGATGCGCGTCGGGAATGGTTCCAAGGTCGATCTGATCGTCGTCGGCACGCTACCTCTACATTTACCTACGGGATTAGTTTTAAACCTCAATAATTGTTATTTAGTGCCAGCTTTGAGCATGAACATTGTATCAAGATCTCGTTTAATTCGAGATGGCTACTCATTTAAATCCGAGAATAATGGTTGTTCTATTTATATGAGAGATGTGTTTTATGGTCATGCTCCGATAGTGAATGGTTTATTCTTAATGAATCTCGAGCGTAATGCTACACATATTCATAGTGTGAATACCAAAAGATGTAAGGTTGATAATGATAGTCCCACATACTTTTGGCACTGCCGCCTTGGTCACATAGGTGTCAAACGCATGAAGAAGCTCCATGCAGATGGACTTTTAGAGTCTCTTGATTACAAATCATTTGACACGTGCAAACCATGCCTCATGGGTAAAATGACCAAGACTCCGTTCTCAGGAAAAATGGAGCGAGCAACCAACTTATTGGAAATCATACATACTGATGTGTGCGGTCCAATGAGTGTTGAGGCTCGCGGTGGCTATCGTTATGTTCTCACCCTCACTTATGACTTGAGTAGATATGGGTATGTCTACTTAATGAAACACAAGTCTGAGACCTTTGAAAAGTTCAAGGAATTTCAGAGTGAGGTTGAGAATCAACGTGACAAGAAAATCAAGTTCTTGCGATCAGATCGTGGGGGAGAATACTTGAGTCACGAAGTTGGCACACACTTAAGAAAATGTGGAATAGTTTCACAACTCACGCCCCCTAGAACACCTCAGCGTAATGGTGTGTCCAAACGTCGTAATCGCACTCTATTGGATATGGTGCGATCTATGATGTCTCTTACTGATTTACCGCTGTCATTTTGGGGCTATGCTTTAGAGACTGCCGCATTCACTTTAAATAGGGCTCCGTCGAAATCCGTTGAGATGACACCGTATGAATTATGGTTTGGGAACAAACCTAAACTGTCGTTTCTAAAAGTTTGGGGATGCGATGCTTATGTCAAGAAACTTCAACCTGAAAAGCTCGAACCCAAATCGGAAAAATGCGTCTTCATAGGATACCCTAAAGAAACTGTTGGGTATACCTTCTATCTTAGATCCGAAGGCAAGATATTTGTTGCCAAGAATGGGTCCTTTCTAGAGAAAGAGTTTCTCTCAAAAGAAATAAGTGGGAGGAAAGTAGAACTTGATGAAGTATTACCTGTTGAACCGGTAAGTGGCGCAGCTAAAGAAAATGTTCCTGAGGTGCCTGCACCGACTAGAGAGGAAGTTGATGATGATCATGAAACTTCAGATCAAGTTGCTACTGAACTTCGTAGGTCCACAAGGACACGTTCCACACCAGAGTGGTACGGCAACCCTGTCTTGGAAATCATGTTGTTAGACAACGGTAAACCTTTGAACTATGAAGAAGCGATGGCGGGCCCAGATTCCGACAAATGGCTGGAAGCCATGAAATCCGAGATAGGATCCATGTATGAAAACAAAGTATGGACTTTGACTGACTTGCCCGTTGATCGGCGAGCCATAGTGTCGGCGTTCTGGGAACGGGGGTCCCCAGACTTGCCTGCCTGCGGCCTGCGGCGTGGCTCAAAGGGGGGCCCAGCACGGCCCATCTTCACCAGCACAAACCCAGGACCCTCGCGAGGGGCCAAGCCTCGCGGGGCGGATGACATAGAGCTTCCTCAGGCACGGCCTCGTCAGGCTGGCTCACGAGGAGGCGGAGAGATCAAGGCGGGGTACCTCGCGAGGTGCCCGTGACGCAAGCCATGACGACTCAGGGCGCCAGGTGGGTGCCAGCCCGCGCAGTGTCCTCCTTTCCTCTTTGGTGCAAAGGGGGCAAGCGCAGCCGCGGAGTACCGAGGCATCAGGCAAAGGTTGCCGTTTCGGTGCAATGAGACCAAGAACAGGAGGACTACGAGATGGAGGTCACCGTGGAGCCCAAGACGGCGTCATCACCAGAGCTTTGCGCAGGCGATGACTACTTTTGTCAGGATAGTTGATACTTGCTGTCCCCCTTCAAATTAGCCCGCCATTGTTGGCTCCCTTCCCGCTCAATATTTGGGGAGAGGACCAGGGCCACTATAAATAGGACCAGCCACCCGCGTCGCAAGGGGTTCGGCTCAGTGCCTCCAAGGGCTCGACAAGAAGAGAGGTGATAAAGAGAGAGAGAGAGAGAGAGAGAGAGAGAGATAGAGAAAGGTGGCTGAACTCTTCCCAGTAGTTCATCGCCCCAGCCAAGAACAGACCCTCGCGAGGCTGTTCTTCCTTGTACTTTCCATTATCATCAGCCCAAGAGGCAATCCACCACACCACACACTAGAGTAGGGTATTACACCATAACGATGGCCCGAACCAGTATAAACCATGTGTCCCTTGTGTTGTTCTTTTCGTAGCTTTGATCCTAGCGTGGCGGAGGGGCGCAGGGAGGTAGGAGGCGAAATCTCCATGCGCACCCCAGTGTTCGAACCTCAAGGGTCTGCCGGAACCCGAAATCCGACATTTGGCGCGCCAGGTAGGGGTGCGCCGGAATTCGTCTTCCACCGCTCTGTTCTCCTCCGACCATCACGCCCATGCCTGACGCACGTCGGGCCCGCGCGGAGCGCCGGGCCGCCCTCGCTTCCCGCGTCGCCCAGAAAGCCCCTGTCGGCGGGCGTCCTCGCCGTTCCCCGTCGCCCGCCGTCAACGCCGCCACTGGCCCGGCGGGGGACGAGCAGCAAGCATCGTCTCAGCATCCATCTGTGCACCAAGACGGCCGCACCACGACTCCCTCACTCGCCCCGGCTGGATCTTCGTCCCACGCGCTTCGGGCGCCCATGGAGGCTCGGGCTGCACTCATAGCGGAAAACGAGCTCCTGCGCTACCGTCCCGTTGACGACGTCTATGAAGAATGGCTCGACCGCGTCGCCGAACTCGTCCACGCCGCAAGGGGCTCCCCCGCGCCGTCCGCTCCGCTGCACCGCACCCCGCCCCGCACGGGCGACGAGGCTCCGGCGGCGCCCCGACCGCCTCCTCCTCAAGAAGACGCCATGGCTCCAAGACGCGTGGCCCCTGGGCGGAACCCGCTCCGTCAGGTGCCAGCGCGGCAAGAGCAGAGCAGCCAAGAAGTCCCTCGCCTGCCAGAAGCTGCCCGGGCACTCCCTGCTCCAGCACGTCGTGACCATCCTCCTGCTCCGGCGCGTGGGGACATGCAAGACCAGGCTCTCCATCACCCAAGGCCCCCCGTGGCCACAGCAGGCTGTCGTGCTTACACCACCGAACTGCGCAGTGTCGCGTGGCCGAGCAAGTTCAAGCCGAACCTGTCTCCACGCTACGACGGCACGGCCGACCCTGCGGAGTTCCTCTAGCTCTACGAGCTGGACATCAAAGCTGCCAACGGAGACGAGAAGGTCATGGCGAACTGGTTTCCCATGGCGCTCAAGGACGGGGCCCGCACCTGGCTCCTAAACCTGGCTCCAGGCACAATCTCCTCCTGGGAAGAGATGCGCACCCGCTTCATCGCCAACTTCCAAGGTACTCGTGACCGGCCACCCGCCGTGAGCGACATGTGCCGCATCAAGCAACAACCCGGGGAGACCCTGCAGAAGTACATCCAGCGCTTCAACAACGCACGCCTCAAGATTCCCAAGGTGGCTGAAGAGGCCATCATCTCAGCCTTCTCCGACGGCGTGCGCGACGTCAAGATGAAGGAGGAGCTGGCGATGCATGAAGACCTGTGCACTTCCTTGGAGCTGTTCAACTTGGCGAACAAGTGCGCCAGGGCTGAGGAAGGGCGTCTCTCCCTCCTTGAGCTGCCTGCCACAGACCCGGAAGAGAAGAAGCTCAAGGCCAAGGAAGCAAAGTGCAAGGGGGCTGTCGTGCTCGCGGCAGAACCAGACACCAAGCGGGGCAGAGATCAGCCCGAACCTCCCAAGGGCAGCCTACTGCGTGTACCACAACCTCCACACCCACAACACCAGCGAATGCCAAGAACTCCGAGCCGTGCATGAAGGAAGGATCGGACGTCGCCTTGACCGTGGTGACCGAGGATACGGCCGAGGAGGAGGAAGGAACACAGGGCGCTGGGAAGACCGTGGCCCGCGCCAGGGATGGCGCGACCAACCTCGCGAGGATCGCTGGCAAGACCCACCTCGCGAGGGAGGCTGGAGGGATCAGCCTCACGAGGATCGCCCGCAAGGCAACGCAGGCCTCCCACCGCAGCCGCCGCAGCCAAGGAGAAACAAGGACCGCCGCCAGGACAAGGAGGCTGGGGGCTTCCAGGAGCCGCGCGCGATCGCCTGCATCCTGGGCGGAGCTCAGGCCCCAGCCTCTCAGCGCATCTTCAAGCTGTTCGCCCGTGAAGTGAATGCAACCCTCCCCAGGCTCGAAGCCACGCGCCCTCTCAGGTGGTCGGCGTGTGCCATCACCTTCAGCTCAGCAGATCAACTCAAGTGTGCGGCTACAGCCGGAGTCCTCCCGATGCTTTGTTCCCTAATCATCAGCAACGTGGTGGTCACCAAGACCCTCATCGATGGCGGGGCAGGGCTCAACGTCCTGTCCGTGGAGACGTTCAACAACCTCCAAGTGCCCTACAGCCAGCTTCAGCCAACCAAGCCCTTCTCTGGTATCACCGACGGCTCTACAGTCCCAATTGGGCAGGTCCGCCTCCCCGTCACCTTCGGGGCACGCGACAACTACCGCACCGAGCTCATCGACTTCGACGTCGCTCACATCCGCCTGCCATACAACGCCATCCTCGGGTACCCGGCGCTGGCCAAGTTCATGGCCGTGACTCACCACGGCTATAACGTCTTCAAGATGCCAGGGAGCGGCGGAGTCATCACGGTGCCCTGTGAAGAGAAGGACGCAGTGTGTTCCCTGGGGCGAGCCTTTCAGGCCGCATCACTGCAGGACCCAGATCGCGGAAGCAGGAGGCTTCCCGAGGCCGCCCCGAAGAAGAAGAAGACATCGTCCGGCTTGGCCCCTCAGGAAGTAGGCCCCTCTGGGCCCGTGCCTGCCCAGGGGGAACCTCCTTTCGTCACATAGGAAAGCGCGCACGGCGCCCTCCTCAGGCAGGGCTCGGGGGCTCTCCCCTGGAGGGCAACCGACCTAGCAGGGGTCACGAGGGAGGCGCTGGGGCACCACATGGAGGCGTGGTTCAGAGCATGTTTCCCTCAAGAAGGAGCAAGGCAAGGAGATCCAGACCCACAGGAGTTCGTCAGCAAGGCCATTCAGGAGCTACGGGAGTCCAGAGTCATGAAAGGCGCCCGCCGCCTACCAGCGGTGGCTCCTCATCCAGGCGAGGATGGCGGGCTGCGCGTCTGCGTCGACGTACCAGGGCTCAACCAAGTCGCCTCCCTGGAGCGCCTCTGGCCCTCGCGAGTGGGGCTCTGCGGAGGTCCACCCCACAACTACGTTCGCATGCCTTACGGCTTGCCGAGCGCGGCTGACGCGTACCAGCGCCTCATGAGGGACATCACGGAGGCGCAAGAGGCCAGGTGCTCCGCAGCCCTGGCGGAGATGAAGATGGCCCGTGAGGAACCGCCATCACTTCCGGGGCCTCCCGAGGCCCCTGGTCCTGGGGGCTCATGAGGATCGGCTTCCGCAGCCCACCGAGCCGGCTACACCAACACCCCTTCGTCTTCAGCATCATCAGGTGACATCTTTCAAGTTTCACTTCCAGCTGGGAGCGCCCCCAGGGCTGCATTATTCCCAGGACGCGTGGGTCCGTCCCTGCGGTGTATCTCCCCTTTATTTCGCGTCATTAGCTTACCTTGTTGGGGGCGCCCCTCGGGCTGCATGATCCCCAAGCCGCTCGGGCCAGGCTCAGCAGCATGTACCCCATTTGCGCTCATTTCCGGTTATGCGTTAGAACTGCCATGCTTGATTATTTGATGCCGGTCCGCGGCGCCTCCTTTTCTCCATGCTGACCACTTGCACGTTAAAGGGGGGTACCTGAGCATCGCGACTCAGGGCTCTTACTGGCTCTCCAGCCCTCACCCTCTGGCCTTGACCACGCCATCATGACCTGGCATACCAGCGACGGCTGAGACCAGCTCGAGGGATGGGACCCGAGGACGTAGAGTGCAGGCATCTAACCGAACTTGCAGGGACATAACACAAGATAAGGCCCAGTGCCAGGCGCAACTCGCCTAGAGGTAGGGCCCCGTGAGTCCCGCGCTGGCTCATGGGTGCCCAGATACACCTCACTAGGCCCTACCATGCCAGCCACGTGTCAGGGCGGGACTGTACACGCCCCGGGGCTCCTCCCGGAGGGGCCCCCCTCCCACGCACCAGTGGAAGCACCATGCTCCGTGCTGGCTGACGACACTGCCGAGGAGCGGCTATGCCCGTACTCATACGAAAGCGCTATGCTCCGCACTGGTGATAAACAACTGAGGGTGGCCTCCGGGCCGCATCAACCTCAGGGAGCCCAGTGCTCAGTGTCTAGCCTCATCGCAACGCCTCCCCTCGGGAGTGCCGCGCGAGGGGGCTGGGCACGAGGGCTGCGCCAGGGTACGCCCAGACGCACGCCGCCCAGCCAGGTCCCCACGGGCCTAGTTCGTCGCGCGCCTCTCCCCGAGCGGAGCCAAGGTATGAAGGCCGTTTGAGCGTCAAGGGGGACTCCTGAGCATCGCGACTTAGGAGCCTAACTTGTCACGTAGCCCCTCACTCCTTGGTCCCGTCCTGGTTTCCGGTCGGGGCTATTGCTGGGTAAGGTACGCGCATGGCCGGGCTCTGCAGACGTAGAACGGTGGATCCGCCCACATCACACCTCCCTACTTGCTGTTCGTGCGCCAAGGGGGACTCCTGAGCATCGCGACTCAGGAGCCTAACTTGTCACGTAGCCCCTCACTCCTTGGTCCCGTCCTGGTTTCCGGTCGGGGCTATTGCTGGGTGAGGTACGCGCGTGGCCGGGCTCTGCAGACGTAGAACGGTGGATCCGCCCACATCACACCTCCCTACTTGTTGTTCATGCGCCAAGGGGGACTCCTGAGCATCGCGACTCAGGAGCCTAACTTGTCACGTAGCCCCTCACTCGTTGGTCCCGTCCTGGTTTCCGGTCGGGGCTATTGCTGGGTGAGGTACGCGCGGGGCCGGGCTCTGCCGGCGTAGAACGTAAGCAAGTAGGAAGGAAAAGCAAAAATTGCAAAGGAATTCGAAAGCAAATATTACAGTCCACACTGTTATCCCAGTATCAGGCGCAAGTTTAAACGCCTCCCCGAGGCATGATACATGTGCAGGAATCAAAAGCAGGACAGGAGCCATGATGGAGTCACTTGACGGTGGGGAAGCGGCGGCGTGGGTTCGCCTCATGGAGCAGCGGGGTCGACGGCGCCTTGCTCCGGCTTGGTGCTGAAGGCCCGGAACTTCCCCAGCAGAGCCTCTGCGCGACCCTTCACGGCCTCAGCAGCAGCCGCCGCGCGCTGGCCACTCACGGGCTCCAGCAGGCTGTCAAGGTCGAACTCGGGATCGCGAAGGTGGATGTGGGTGAGAACCCGCGTCAGTGCTGCAAAAGACAGAACACGCGCCTCGGCCTCGGTCGTGGGGCCGAGGCCAAGGGCGACATCTTCAAGAGCGTGGACCAAGAAGGGAAGCAGCTTGGCGGGGCCATCCTCGGCGCCGGCCAGCGGGCTCTCCAGGCCGCTGTCGTAAAGCGGCCTCAGCGAGGAGCGAGCCTTCGCCTCCAGCTCCGTGAAGGCCGCACGGTCTTCAGCGAGGACCAGGGCCTTGCCATCCAGCTCGGCCTTCCTCACCCCAATTCCTGCTCCAGCGCGCCTAGGCGGTCACGGCGTTTCTTGAGCTTGGCCTCCTGGCCCTCGACGACCGCCTCGCGAGCCTTCACGTCCTCTTCCTGCTCTTGGCGAAGGCGAACTTCTTTCGCGAGCTGATCCCACAGGCCCTGCAGCTTGTCCTCCAGCACCTTACAGCGACCACGGGCGTCGACCACCTCTCCCAGGGCTGCATCACGAGCAGCCTTTGCCTCAAGGATGGCCTGCTTCTCCTCGTCGCATGCCGTCGAGGCCTGGACCAGCGCCGCCCGAATCGAAGCGTCGGAGCGAACCCATCCAGAAACCAGCTCCAAGCGCCCGGCCACCAGGCGGGGGTCAGCGCCGAGAAGATCCTACCGCAGCCGGTCCAACTCAGCAGCAACGCGGTCCAGGACGGCGGAAGGAGTCGGGGAGATAGCAGCCGGTGGTGTAGGAGGAGAAGGCGGCAGCACGGCCGCAGCATCCTGAGGCGGAGTCTGCCGCGCCCCGACAGCAGTGGCAGTGGCGGCAGACGGGAGCACCTCGGGAGCCACTTGGGCCATGGGGGCTGAGCTCGCCCCAGCCGGCTCAGTCAGGCCCCGCGAGGATGACCGGGCGGGAGAATCTTGTGCGTCGCGGTCTCCTTCCTTCAGGGGCGCTGTCACGAACGAAACCTCAGGAGCCCCCTTTGACTTCTTCGCTGCGGGCGCCAACCTATCCAAAGATGTGGACGTCAAGCCTCAGAAGCAGAGCAAGAGATAAAGACAAGAATCGAACACTTATGGGTCGTCGCCAGTGAGCTCAAGCGGCCTCCGGCCAAATTTGAAGCCTGAAAGCCGGCTGGAAGGGTCAACCTAGGGAAGCTTGGAGGCGGAAGGTGCGCCTGCGGTTCGCCCCGGGGCCGGGGGAGACCCGCGGGAGATCAGCCCGGTCCTGTCCTTCTTCGGGATCGGGGGCGAGCTCCCGCCGTCCTGCTCGTCGTCGTCTTCGTCGTCACCCTCGTCGTCATCATTCGGAGAGAGGCGGAGAACGCGAGACCTGCGCCGGGGGAGGGGAGCCCTCGACACTTCGTCAGTCGCCTCGGAGTCAGGCCCTTTTCCACGCTCCCCTCCTTCCTCTTCTTCGCTGGAGTCACCGGAGGGCACGTCCACCGGTCCCTCGGGAGCCTCCAGGGGCACGGGCCCTTCCCCGTTGAAGACGGGCATGGACTTCACTACCCGCTCCCAGTCGTCGCGAAGGAACAAGGGCGTAGGAGCGCGCTCCAACCACGCCACATTGCCCCCGACCAGAGATTGGAGAATCGCGGCCAAGTCTCCGTCGACCCTGGCCGCGGGGCTCGGACGGGGCCTCCACATTGGAAGCGAGTACTACCGAAGCGGAGCCAGCTGGTGCTCCAGGAACTCCCTCAGCAACGATGCGCCGGTCAGCTTCGCCGCCGCCATGTCGGCCGGCCTCAGATCCGCGTCCATCTTCTCCAACACCATCTTCGCGCGGGGATCCGTGAGCTCCGCTCGACCCCAGTTGCTGGAGCTCGTAGGCTGCTCGGTAGGCAAGATCAGCCGAGGGTGGATGCGTTCAGCGTCCACCAAGACCCACTTGCTCCTGAAGCCCTCGATCCTCTTCCCAGAGTTCGAGATGGCAATGGCGCCACCGTACGCGATGAAGCTCGCACACGCGGAAGCAAGACCATGAGAGGTCCGGAGGGAGAAGTAGTGGCGCAGCAAGGCCACTGAGGGCTGCACCCCAACGTGGGCCTCGCAATAATAAGCAAAGATCGCGAGGAGAAGGACGGAGTTGGGATGGAGATGCAGAGCCTGCAGCTTGTAATGGCGGAGGACAGAGAAGAAGAACTCGGAGAAGGGAGGCACCAGGCCAGCGACAATGGCGCTTACGAAGAGTGGGTAGAAGGTGCTCCTCTGACCCTCAGAGGTGGCGGAGCCGGCCTTGAACACCTTCGCCCCGTCGATGCCTCGCGCCGTTGCTATCCGGCGCAACCGGGCAAGGCCCGCCTCCAACACGTTCGGCGGGTCCAGGGCAGACGAGTACCAAGCTGCGGCCGGGGGCTGGCGAAGCGCCATGGCTTCCTGGGTCGCATGGTCAGAGCAGATCTGGAGATTT
The DNA here is from genome assembly GCA_034509565.1 of Triticum monococcum. NCBI lineage: Eukaryota > Viridiplantae > Streptophyta > Magnoliopsida > Poales > Poaceae > Triticum > Triticum monococcum. The sequence goes on along the minus strand of CM067847.1, from coordinate 4,348,782 downwards.
CGAAGGAAGGGAGGAGAAGCGCAGGAAAGGGGATCTGAACGGCAACCGGGGGAAGCAATAAGAAGGGCCTAGGCGGACGCCACTCTTATCAACTCGCGCGGCAGCTAAGACGCCCATGTCCAATCAACCGCCACGCGGCGCCCAAGGACGCAGGCTGTTAGGGCCCACAGCGCTTCGCCCTTGCCCTTCCGCCCTACCTGCACGGCCAAGTCCGGGCGCGCCTTGGGCCCGGGGGCTAGTGTCGGTGTTCCGGGAATGGGGATCCCCAGACTTGCCTGCCTGCGGCCTGCGGCGTGGCTCAAAGGGGGGCCCAGCACGACCCATCTTCACCAGCACAAACCCAAGACCCTCGCGAGGGGCCAAGCCTCGCAGGGCAGACGAAACGGAGCTTCCTTAGGCACGGCCTCGTCAGGCTGGCTCATGAGGAGGCAGAGAGATCAAGGCGGGGTACCTCGCGAGGTGCCCGTGATGCAAGCCATGACGACTCAGGGCGCCAGGCGGGTGCCAGCCCGCGCATCGTCCTCCTTTCCTCTTTGGTGCAAAGGGGGCAAGCGCAACCACAGAGAACTGAGGCATCAGGCAAAGGTTGCCGTTTCGGTGCAACGAGACCAAGACCAGGAGGACTATGAGACGGAGGTCACCGTGGAGCCCAAGATGGCATCATCACCAGAGCTTTGCGCAGGCAAAGACTACTTTTGTCAGGATAGTTGATACTTGTTGTCCCCCTTCAAATTAGCCCGCCATTGTTGGCTCCCTTCCCGGTCAATATTTGGGGAGAGGACCAGGGCCACTATAAATAGGACCAGCCACCCACGTAGCAAGGGGTTCGGCTCAGTCTCCTCCAAGGGCTCGACAAGCAGAGAGGTGATAGAGAGAGAGAGATAGAGAAAGGTGGCTGAACTCCTCCTAGTAGTTCATCGCCCCAGCCAAGAACAGACCCTCGCGAGGCTGTTCTTCCTTGTACTGTCCATTATCATCAGCCCAAGAGGCAATCCACCACACTACACACTGGAGTAGGGTATTACACCACAACGGTGGCCCGAACCAGTATAAACCCTGTGTCCCTTGTGTTGTTCTTTTCATAGCTTTGATCCTAGCGTGGAGGAGGGGCGCAGGGAGGTAGGAGGCGAAATCTCCGTGCGCACCCCAGTGTTCGAACCTCAAGGGTCTGCCGGAACCCGAAATCCGACACATAGAAAATAAATGGATCTTTAAGAAGAAGACAGACGCGGATGGTAATGTGACCATCTATAAAGCTCGGCTTGTCGCTAAGGGTTATCGATAAGTTCAAGGGGTTGACTACGATGAGACTTTCTCACCCATAGCGAAGCTGAAGTCCATCCGAATCATGTTAGCAATTGCCGCATTCTATGATTATGAGATATGGCAAATGGATGGCAAAACGGCATTCCTTAATGGTTTCCTTAAGGAAGAATTGTATATGATGCAGCCAGAAGGTTTTGTTGATCATAAGAATGCTGACATGGTGTGCAAGCTCCAACGCTCGATTTATGGGCTGGTGCAAGCATCTCGGAGTTGGAACATTCGTTTTGATGAGATGATCAAAGCGTTTGGGTTTACGCAGACTTATGGAGAAGCCTGCATTTACAAGAAAGTGAGTGGGAGCTCTCTAGCATTTCTCATATTGTATGTGGATGACATATTGTTGATGGGAAATGATATAGAATTCTTGGAAAGCATAAAGGCCTACTTGAACAAGTGTTTTTCAATGAAGGACCTTGGAGAAGCTGCTTATATATTAGGCATCAAGATCTACAGAGATAGATCGAGACGCCTCATTGGTCTTTCACAGAGTATGTACCTTGACAAGATATTGAAGAAGTTCAAAATGGATCAGTCAAAGAAGGGGTTCTTGCCTGTATTGCAAGGTACGAGATTGAGCACGGCTCAATGTCCGACCACAGCAGAAGATAGAGAAAAGACGAGTGTCGTCCCCTATGCCTCGGCCATAGGGTCTATCCGGTATGCTATGTTGTGTACCAGACCTGATGTAAACCTTGCCGTAAGTTTGGTAGGAAGGTACCAAAGTAATCCCGGCATGGAACACTGGACAGCGATCAAGAACATCCTGAAGTACCTGAAAAGGACTAAGGATATGTTTCTCGTTTATGGAGGTGATGAAGAGCTCGTCGTAAAGGGTTACGTCGATGCTAGCTTCGACACAGATCTGGATGCCTCTAATTCACAAACCGGATACGTGTATATTTTGAATGGTGGGGCTGTAAGCTGGTGCAGTTGCAAGCAAAGCGTTGTGGCGGGATCTACATGTGAAGCGGAGTACATGGCAGCCTCGGAGGCAGCACAAGAAGTAGTATGGGTGAAGGACTTCATTACCGACCTAGGAGTCATACCCAATGCGTCGGGGCCGATGACTCTCTTCTGTGACAACACTAGAGCTATTGCCCTTGCCAAGGAGCCCAGGTTTCACAGGAAGACCAGGCATATCAAGCGTCGCTTCAACTCCATTCGTGAAAGTGTTCAAAATGGAGACATAGAGATTTGTAAAGTACATATGGACCTGAATGTGGCAGATCCGTTGACTAAACCTCTCCCTAGAGCAAAACATGATCAACACCAGAACTGCATGGGTGTTTGATTCATCACAATGTAACTAGACTATTGACTCTAGTGCAAGTGGGAGACTGTTGGAAATATGCCTTAGAGGCAATAATAAAATGTTTATTATTATATTTCTTTGTTCATGATAATTGTCTATTGTTCATACTATAATTGTGTTATCCGGAAATCATAATACATGTGTGAATACATAGACCACAACTCATCCCTAGTGAGCCTCTAGTTGACTAGCTCGTTGATCAAAAGATAGTCATGCTTTCCTGACTATGGACATTGGATGTCATTGATAACGGGATCACATCATTAGGAGAATGATGTGATGGACAAGACCCAATCCTAAGCATAGCTAAAAGATCGTGTAGTTCGTTTGCTATAGCTTTTCTGAATGTCAAGTATCATTTCCTTAGACCATGAGATTGTGCAACTCCCGGATACCGTAGGAGTGCCTTGGGTGTGCCAAACGTCACAACATAAATGGGTGACTATAAAGGTACATTACAGGTATCTCCGAAAGTGTCTGTTGGGTTGGAACGAATCGAGACTGGGATTTGTCACTCCGTCTGACGGAGAGGTATCTCTGGGCCCACTCGATAATGCATCATCATAATGAGCTCAATGTGATCAAGTGGTTGATCACGGGATCATGCATTACGGTACGAGTAAAGTGACTTGCCGGTAACGAGATTGAACAAGGTATTGGGATACCAACGATCGAGTCTCGGGCAAGTAACGTACCGATTGACAAAGGGAATTGTATACGGATTTATTGAATCCTCGACATCATGGTTCATCCGATGAGATCATCGTGGAGCATGTGGGAGCCAACATGGGTATCTAGATCCCGCTGTTGGTTATTGACCAGAGAGGCGTCTCGGTCATGTCTGCATGTCTCCCGAACCCGTAGGGTCTACACACTTAAGGTTCGGTGACGCTAGGGTTGTAGAGATATTAGTATGCAGTAACCCGAAAGTTGTTCGGAGTCCCGGATGAGATCCCAGACATCACGGGGAGTTCCGGAATGGTCCGGAGATAAAGATTTATATATAGGAGGTCCAGTTTCGGCCTTCGGGAAGGTTTCGGGGGTCATCGGTATTGTACCGGGACCACCGGAAGGGTCCCGGGGGTCCACCGGGTGGGGCCACCTATCCCGGAGGGCCCCATGGGCTGAATTGGGTGGGGAACCAGCCCCTAGTGGGCTGGTGCGCCCCCCCCCCCTTGGGCCTGCTCTGCGCCTAGGTTTGGGAAACCCTAGGGGTGGGGGCGCCCCCACTTGGCTTGGGGGGGAAGCCACCCCTTGGCCGCCGCCCCCTTGGAGATCCATCTCCCTAGGACCGGTGCCCCCCCCCAAGGCCCCTATATAAAGAGGGGGAGGGACGGCAGCCGCACCCTTGCTCTTGGCGCCTCCCTCTCCCTCCATAACACCTCTCCTCCCCGCTTGCGCTTAGCGAAGCCCTGCCGGGATCCTGCTGCATCCACCACCACGCCGTCGTGCTGCTGGATCTTCATCAATCTCTCCTTCCCCCTTGCTGGATCAAGAAGGAGGAGACGTCTTCCTAACCGTACGTGTGTTGAACGCGGAGGCGCCATCCATTCGGCACTAGGTCATTGGTGATTTGAATCACGTCGAGTACGACTCCATCAACCCCGTTCTCTTGAACGCTTCCGCGCGCGATCTACAAGGGTATGTAGATGCACTCCTCTCTCCCTCGTTGCTAGATGACTCCATAGAATGATCTTGGTGATGCGTAGAAAATTTTAAAGAATCTGGTATGTTCCCCAATACAATGTCGGTGTCAAAACCGGCGGATCTCGGGTAGGGGGTCCCGAACTGTGCGTCTAGGCCGGATGGTAACAGGAGGCAAGGGACACGAAGTTTTGCCCAGGTTCGGGCCCTCTTGATGGAGTTAAAACCCTACATCCTGCTTGATTAATATTGATGATATGGGTAGTACAAGAGTAGATCTACCGCGAGATCGGAGAGGCTAAACCCTAGAAGCTAGCCTATGGTATGATTGTTGTTCTGTATGTTGTCCTACGGACTAAAACCCTCTGGTTTATATAGACACCGGAGAGGCTTAGGGTTACACAAAGTCGGTTACAATGGTAGGAGATCTACATATCCGTATCGCCAAGCTTGCCTTCCACGCCAAGGAAAGTCCCTACCGGACACGGGACGACGTCTTCAATCTTGTATCTTCATAGTCCAGGAGTCCGGGTGAAGGTATAGTCCAGCCATCCGGACACCCCCTAATCCAGGACTCCCTCAATGATGGAAAGGAAAATTGTGCTCAAGTACTAAAAGAAGAATTACATAGAATGCTTGTCACAAAATATGTGAATGATGAGCATGATTGCAATGTTGTTAGTACGAATTCTTTGAATACCCATGATGCTAATGATGTGCAAAGCCACAAGCTTGGGGATGCTATGTTTGATGAAGATGATCTTTTTAGTTCCCCCACTTTGAATGATCGAATTTATTATGATGAAAGCATGCCTCCTATTTATGATGATTATTGTGATGATACTTATGCTATAAAGAAGAGTGATGATAAAACTTGTCATACTCTTGAGTACCCTTTTACTGAACATCACTCTTTTAATGTGGAAACAATTTATAGTGCTCAAGTCTTTTACAATACTCCCACTATTAATCATGAGAATAAAATTGCTATTGTGGAGAGTAGTAAAATTTCTATGCTTGTAGATCATGAAAAGAATGCTTTAGGTGCTGGTTATATTGTTGAATTCATTTATGATGCTACTGAAAATTATTATGAGAGAGGATCATATGCTTCTACATATTCCAATAATATCAAGTTTCCTCTCTATGTGTTGAAAATCTTGAAGCTATGATTGTTTTACCTTCCTATGCTAGATGATTCTTGCTCCAGTAAGTTGTTTGTTCACAAAATACCTATGCATAGGAAGTGGGTTAGACTTAAATGTGTTAGTCATATGCTTCATGATGCTCCTGTTATGTTTCAGTTCTTATCTTTTATGTGAGCATCATTGAAATCATCATGCCTAGCTTGAAAGGCATTAAAGAAAAGCGCTTGTTGGGAGACAACCCAATGTGGATCCTTACTATTTTTATGTGTTCACATGATTAATCTACTTTAGTAATCATATTTTATTGCTTTAGTTTCAATAAAGTACCAAGTAAATCCTTTATGATTAGTTTGGGTGATAGTTGTTTGATCATGCTGAAAAAGACAGAAACTTTGCGCTCACGAAATCATTATTAATTTATATCCAGAGAGTGATTTCAGGTCGATTCTTTTTGCTGCTGATTGATATACAAATTTCCTTAATTTTCATAATTTTTGGAGGTGCATAAGTATGGTTATCATTCAGATCAATACATATTGGTCTGTTCTCGACCGATTCTGTTTTCGATGCATAGTTTGATTGTTTTAGTGTTTCCATTGATTATATTAAGTGATATAAATTATGGAAATGATAAGATACAGTAGGCATTGTGTGAGAACAATTATGGATCTTATCTTTGACAGTACCTAAGTGATTGATTTGCTCGTTATCTCACAAAGTTTCGTTAAGTTTTTTGTTGTGAAGTTTTCAAGTTTTGGGTAAAGTTTCGATGGACTATGGAACAAGGAATGGCAAGAGCCTAAGCTTGGGGATTCCCAAGGCACCCCAAGGTAATATTCAAGGAAGATCCAACAGCCTAAGCTTGGGGATGCCCCGGGAAGGCATCCCCTCTTTCGTCTTCAATCCCTCGGTAAATTTACTTGAGGCTATATTTTTATTCACCACATGATATGTGTTTTGCTTGGAGCGTAATTTTATTTTGTTAGTATTTGCTTGCCGCTATTCATATTAATTTTTTGCATCTTACCATGCATAATAAAATTGTCAAGGATAGCCTTTACCATGCTTAATTTGCAAGTATAGGAGTTGTTGTTCCAAACAGAAAGTTTTCTGTTAGTGCAAAAATTCCCTAGAACATTCAATATATCAGAATAACTTGAAATTTGGACACGGTATGCTCTGATAAATTCTATACACCTTGGAATGTTTTCAGAATTTTTGGAGTTAATTAAGTATGGATCCTGCTGCATTCTTTACAGACTGTTCTGTTTAGGCAGATTTCTGTTATGTTTGCATTGTTCGCATATGTTTGCTTGTTTAATGATTCCATTTGAGGATAGGAGTCTTAAATATGCAGAGGAATTTAGTATGCAATGTGAAATAATAATTTTAGTAATTTGCTACAGTAGAGGATGATAAAGTTTTGCTTTGATTTATACTAACATATGTCACGAGTTCTTGTTGAGTTTTGTGTGGATGAAGTTTTTAAGATTTTGGAAACCATCATATAAGAGGAATTAAGGGGACACAAAAGCTCAAGCTAGGGGATGCCCAAGGCATCCCCAATTCATATTTCAAGAAGTCTCAAGCATCTAAGCTTGGGGATGCCCCGGCAGGCATCTCGCCTTTCTTCTTCGACAATTATCTGTTAGTATCGGTTGAACCTAAGTTTTTGCTTCTTCACATGATTCGTGCTATCCTTGGAGTGTCATTTTACTTTGTTTGAATAAGGTACTTAATATCTGAAATTCTTAGATGGGAGAGTCTTCACATAGCTAAATAATTATTCAACTACTCATTGAGCCTCACTTATATCTTTTGGAGTAGTTTGTCTTTTGCTCTAGTGCTTCACTTATATCTGTTGGAAATATGCCCTAGAGGCAATAATAAAATGGTTATTATTATATTTCCTTGTTCATGGTAATTGTCTATTGTTCATGCTATAATTGTGTTATCCAGAAATCGTAATACATGTGTGAATACATAGACCACAACATGTCCCTAGTGAGCCTCTAGTTGACTAGCTCGTTGATCAACAGATGGTCATGGTTTCCTGACTATGGACATTAGATGTAATTGATAATGGGATCACATCATTAGGAGAATGATGTGATGGATAAGACCCAATCCTAAGCATAGCACCAGATCGTGTAGTTCGTCTGCTAGAGCTTTTCCAATGTCAAGTATCATTTCATTAGACCATGAGATTGTGCAACTCCCGGATACCGTAGGAGTGCTTTAGGTGTGCCAAACGTCACAACGTAACTGGGTGGCTATAAAGGTGCACTACAGGTATCTCCGAAAGTGTCTATTGGGTTGGCACGAATCGAGACTGGAATATGTCACTCCGTATGACGGAGAGGTATCTCTGGGCCCACTCGGTAATGCATCATCATAATGAGCTCAATGTGACCAAGTGGTTGATCACGGGATCATGCATTACAGTATGAGCAAAGAGACTTGCCGGTAACGAGATTGAACAAGGTATCGGGATACCGATGATCGAATCTCGGGCAAGTATCATGCCGATAGACAAAGGGAATTGAATACGGGATTGATTGAATCCTCGACATCGTGGTTCATCCGATGAGACAATCGTGGAACAAGTGGGATCCAACATGGGTATCCAGATCCCGCTGTTGTCTATTGACCGGAGAGTCGTCTCGGTCATGTCTGCGTGTCTCCCGAACCCGTAGGGTCTACACACTTAAGGTTTGGTGACACTAGGGTTGTAGAGATATTAGTATGCGGTAACCCAAAAGTTGTTCGGAGTCCCTAATGAGAACCCGGACGTCACGAGGAGTTCCGGAATGGTCCGGAGGTAAAGATTTATATATAGGAAGTCCAGTTTCGGCCACCGGGAAGGTTTGGGGGGTAATCGGTATTGTACCGGGACCACCGGAAGGGTCCCGGGGGTCCACTGGGTGGGGCCACCTATCCCGGAGGGCCCCATGGGCTGAAGTGGGAGGGGGACCAGCCCCTGGTGGGCTGGTGCGCCCCCCCCCCTTGGGCCTCCCCTGCGCCTAGGGTTGGAAACCCTAGGGGTGGGCGCGCCTCCACCTGGCTTGGGGGGCAAGTTCCCCCCCCCCCCTGGCCGCTGCCCCCCTTGGAGATGGGATCTGCTAGGACTGCCCCCCTAGGGGCCCTATATATAGTGGGGGGAGGGAGGGCAACCGCACCCAAGCCCCTGGCGCCTCCCTCTCCCTCCCGTGCCACCTCTCCCTCTCGCTGAGCTTGGCGAAGCCCTGCCAAGATCCCCGCTGCTTCCACCACCACGCCGACGTGCTGCTGGATCACCATCAACCTCTCCTCCCCCTTGCTAGATCAAGAAGGAGGAGACGTCTCTCCCAACCGTACGTGTGTTGAACGCGGAGGTGCCGTCCGTTCGGCGCTCGGTCATCGGTGATTTGGATCACGACGAGTACGACTCCATCAACCCCGTTCTCTTGAACGCTTCCACTCGTGATCTACAAGGGTATGTAGATGCACTCCCCTCTCCCTCGTTGCTAGATGACTCCATAGATTGATCTTGGTGACGCATAGAAAATTTTAAAATTCTTCTATGTTCCCCAACAGTGGCATCATGAGCTAGGTCTATGCGTATTTTCTATGCACGAGTAGGACACAAGTTGTCGTGGGCGTTGATTTTGTCAATTTACTTGCCGTTACTAGTCTTATCTTGATTCGGCGGCAACGTGGGATGAAGCGGCCCGGACCGACCTTACACGTACACTTACGTGAGACAGGTTCCACCGACTGACATGCACTAGTTGCATAAGGTGGCTAGTGGGTGTCTGTCTCTCCCACTTTAGTCGGATGGGATTCGATGAAAAGGGTCCTTATGAAGGGTAAATAGAAATTGGCATATCACATTGTGGTTTTGGCATAGGTAAGAAACGTTCTTGCTAAGAAACCTATAGCAGCCACGTAAAAAATTGCAAGAACAATTAGAGGACGTCTAACTTGTTTTTGCAGCATATGCCGTGTGATGTGATATGACCAAAAGGATGTGATGAATGATATATGTGATGTATGATATTGATCATATTCTTGTAATATGAATCACGACTTGCATGTCGATGAGTATGACAACCGGCAGGAGCCATAGGAGTTGTCTTAATTTATTTATGACATGCGTGTCAACATAAACGTCATGTAATTACTTTACTTTATTGCTAAACCGTTAGCCATAGTAGTAGAAGTAATATTTGATGAGACAACTTCATGAAGACACGATGATGGAGATGATGATGATGGAGATCATGGTGTCATGCCGGTGACGATGATGAACATGGCGCCCCGAAGATGGAGATCAAAAGGACCAAAATGATATTGGCCATATCATGTCACTATTTGATTGCATGTGATGTTTATCATGTTTTACATCTTATTTGCTTAGAACGACGGTAGCTTAAATAAGATGATCCCTCGCAATAATTTCAAGAAAGTGTTCCCCCTAAGTGTGCACCATTGCGAAGGTTCGTTGTTTTGAAGCACCACGTGATGATCAGGTGTGATAGATTCTAACATTCGAATACAACGGGTGTAAGCCAGATTTACAAACGCAATACACTTAGGTTGACTTGACGAGCCTAGCATGTACAGACATGGCCTCGGAAACACGGAAGACCGAAAGGTCGAACATGAGTCGTATAGAAGATACGATCAACATGAAGATGTTCACCGATGATGACTAGTCCGTCTCACGTGATGATCGGGCACGGCCTAGTTGACTCGGATCATGTGTCACTTAGATGACTAGAGGGATGTCTATCTGAGTGGGAGTTCATTAAACAATTTGATTAGATGAACTTAATTATCATGAACTTAGTCCAAAATCTTTACAATATGTCTTGTAGATAAAATGGCCCACGCTATTGTTGCCCTCAACTTCAACGCGTTCCTAGAGAAAACCAAGCTGAAAGACGATGGTAGCAACTATACGGACTGGGTCCGGAACTTGAGGATCATCCTCATAGCTGCCAAGAAAACATATGTCCTTGAAGCACCCCTAGGTGAAGCACCACCCCCAGCAAACCGAGACGTTATGAACCCTTGGCAGTCCCGTGTTGATGATTACTCACTGGTTCAGTGCGGCATGCTTTACAGCTTAGAACCGGGGCTCCAAAAGCTTTTCGAGCAGCATGGAGCATATGAGATGTTCGAAGAGCTAAAAATGGTTTTCCAAGCTCATGCCCGGGTCGAGAGATATGAAGTCTCAGACAAGTTCTACAGTTGTAAGATGGAGGAGAATAGTTCCGTCAGCGAGCACATACTCAAAATGTCTGGGTTGCACAACTGCTTGACTCAGCTGGGAGTTAATCTCCTAGATGACGCGGTCGTTGACAGAATCCTTCAGTTGCTCCCACCGAGCTACAAGAGCTTTGTGATGAACTTCAATATGCAGGGGATGGAAAAGACCATTCCTGAGGTATATTCAATGCTGAAATCAGCGGAGGTGGTGATCAAAAGGGAACATCAAGTGTTGATGGTGAATAAAACCACTAAGTTCAAGAAAGGCAAGGGTAAGAAGAACTTCAGGAAGGACGGCAAGGGAGTTGCCGCGCCCGGTAAGCCAGTTGCCAGGAAGAAGCCAAAGAATGGACCCAAGCCTGAGACTGAGTGCTTTTATTGCAAGGGAAGTGGTCACTGGAAGCGGAACTGCCCCAAATACTTAGCGGACAAGAAGGCCGGCAACACCAAAGGTATATGTGATATACATGTTATTGATGTGTACCTTACCAGTACTCGTAGTAGCTCTAGGGTATTTGATACCGGTGCGGTTGCTCATATTTCTAACTCAAAACAGGAGATGCGAAATAAGCGGAGACTGGCGAAGGACGAGGTGACGATGCGCGTTGGGAATGGTTCTAAGGTCGATGTGATCGCCGTCGGCACGCTACCTCTACATTTACTTACGGGATTAGTTTTAAACCTCAATAATTGTTATTTAGTGCCAGCTTTGAGCATGAACATTGTATCAGGATCTCGTTTAATACGAGATGACTACTCATTTAAATTCGAGAATAATGGTTGTTCTATTTATATGAGAGATATGTTTTATGGTCATGCCCCACTGGTGAATGGTTTATTCTTAATGAATCTCGAACATGATATTACACATATTCATAGTGTCAATACCAAAAGATGTAAGGTTGATAATGATAGTCCCACATACTTGTGGCACTACCGCCTTGGTCACATAGGTGTCAAACACATGAAGAAGCTCCATGCAGATGGACTTTTAGAGTCTCTTGATTACGAATCATTTGACACGTGCGAACCATGCCTCATGGGAAAAATGACCAAGACTCCGTTCTCCGGAACAATGGAGCAATCAACCAACTTATTGGAAATCATACATACTGATATGTGCGGTCCAATGAGTGTTGAGGCTTGCGGTGGCTATCATTATGTCCTCCCCCTCACTGACGACTTAAGTAGATATGGGTATGTCTACTTAATGAAACACAAGTCTGAGACCTTTGAAAAGTTCAAGGAATTTTAGAGTGAGGTGGAAAATCAATGTGACAGGAAAATAAAGTTCTTACGATCAGATCGTGGAGGGGAATAATTGAGTCACGAATTTGGCACACACTTAAGGAAATGCGGAATCGTTTCACAACTCACGCCGCCTGGAACACCTCAGCAAAATGGTGTGTCCGAACGTCATAATCGTACTCTATTGGATATGGTGCGATGTATGATGTCTCTTACCGATCTTCCGCTCTCATTTTGGGGCTATGCTTTAGAGACTGCCGCATTCACTTTAAATAGGGCTCCGTCGAAATCCGTTGAGACGACACCGTATGAATTATGGTTTGGGAAGAAACCTAAGCTGTCGTTTCTAAAAGTTTGGGGATGCGATGCTTATGTCAAGAAACTTCAACCTGAAAAGCTCGAACCCAAGTCGGAAAAATGCGTCTTCATAGGATATCCTAAGGAAACCATTGGGTATACCTTCTACCTCAGATCCGAAGGCAAGATCTTTGTTGCCAAGAACGGATCCTTTATGGAGAAAGAGTTTCTCTCGAAAGAAGTAAGTGGGAGGAAAGTAGAGCTTGATGAAGTACTGCCTCTTGAAACGGAAAGTAGCGCAGCTCAGGAAGATGTTCATGTGGTGCCTACACCGACTAGAGAGGAAGTTAATGATGATGATCAAGGTACTTCAGATCAAGCTCCTACTGAACTTCGTAGGTCCACAAGGACACGTTCCGCACCAGAGTGGTACGGCAACCCTGTCTTGGAGATCATGTTGTTAGACAACGGTGAACCTTCGAACTATGAAGAAGCAATGGCGGGCCCAGATTCCGACAAATGGCTAGAAGCCATGAAATCCGACATAGGATCCATGTATGAAAACAAAGTATGGACTTTGACTGACTTGCCCGATGATCGGCGAGCCATAAAAAATAAATGGATCTTTAAGAAGAAGACAGACGCGGATGGTAGTGACCATCTATAAGGCTCGACTTGTCACTAAGGGTTATCAACAAGTTCAAGGGGTTGACTACGATGAGACTTTCTCACCCGTAGCGAAGCTGAAGTCCGTCCGAATCATGTTAGCAACTGCCGCATTCTATGATTATGAGATATGGCAAATGGACGTCAAAACGGCACTCCTTAACGGCTTTCTTAAGGAAGAATTGTATATGATGCAGCTGGAAGGTTTTGTCGATCCTAAGAATGCTGACAAGGTATGCAAGCTTCAACGCTCAATCTATGGGCTGGTGCAAGCATCTCGGAGTTGGAACATTCGATTTGATGAGATGATCAAAGCATTTAGGTTTACGCAGACTTACGGAGAACCCTGTGTTTACAAGAAAATGAGTGGGTGCTCTGTAGCATTTCTCATATTATATGTGGATGACATACTATTGATGGGAAATGATATAGAATTCTTGGAAAGCATAAAGGCCTACTTGAACAAGTGTTTTTCAATGAAGGACCTTGGAGAAGCTGCTTATATGTTAGGCATTAAGATCTATAGAGATAGATCAAGACGCCTCATTGGTCTTTCACAAAGTACGTACCTTGACAAGATATTGAAGAAGTTCAATATGGATTAGTCCAAGAAGGGGTTCTTGCCTGTATTGCAAGGTGTGCGATTGAGCACAGCTCAATGCCCGACCACGGCAGAAGATAGAGAAAAGATGAGTGTCGTCCCCTATGCCTCAGCCATAGGGTCTATTATGTATGCCATGCTGTGTACCAGACCTGCTGTAAACCTTGCCGGAAGTTTGGTAGGAAGGTACCAAAGTAATCCCGGCATGGAACACTGGACAGCGGTCAAGAATATCCTGAAGTACCTGAAGAGGACTAAGGATATGTTTCTTGTTTATGGAGGTGACGAAGAGCTCGTTGTAAAGGGTTACGTCGATGCTAGCTTCGACACAGATCTGGATGACTCTAAGTCACAAACTGGATACGTGTACATTTTGAATGGTGGGGCAGTTAGCTGTTGCAGTTGCAAGCAAAGCGTTGTGGCGGGATCTACATGTGAAGCGGAGTAAATCGCAGCCTCGGAGGCATCACATGAAGCAATCTAGGTGAAGGAGTTCATTACCGACCTAGGAGTTATTCCCAATGCGTCGGGCCTGATGACTCTCTTCTATGATAACGCTGGAGCTATTGCCCTTGCCAAGGAGCCCAGGTTTCACAAGAAGACCAGACACATCAAGCGTCGCTTCAACTCCATTCGTGAAAATGTTCAAAATGGAGACATAGATATTTGTAAAGTCCATACGGACCTGAATGTCGCAGATCCATTGACTAAACCTCTTCCTCGTGCAAAACATGATCAACACCAGAACTCTATGGGTGTTCGATTCATCACAATGTAACTAGATTATTGACTCTAGTGCAAGTGGGAGACTGTTGGAAATATGCCCTAGAGGAAATAATAAAATGGTTATTATTATATTTCCTTGTTCATGGTAATTGTCTATTGTTCATGCTATAATTGTGTTATCCGGAAATCGTAATGCATGTGTGAATACATAGACCACAACATGTCCCTAGTGAGCCTCTAGTTGACTAGCTCGTTGATCAATAGATGGTCATGGTTTCCTCACTATGGACATTAGATGTCATTGATAACGGGATCACATCATTAGGAGAATGATGTGATGGACAAGACCCAATCCTAAGCATAGCACAAGATCGTGTAGTTCGTCTGCTAGAGCTTTTCCAATGTCAAGTATCATTTCATTAGACCATGAGATTGTGCAACTCCCGGATACCGTAGGAGTGCTTTGGGTGTGCCAAACGTCACAACGTAACTGGGTGGCTATAAAGGTGCACTACAGGTATCTCCAAAAGTGTCTGTTGGGTTGGCACGAATCGAGACTGGGATTTGTCACTCCGTATGACGGAGAGGTATCTCTGGGCCCACTCGGTAATGCATCATCATAATGAGCTCAATGTCACCAAGTGGGTGATCACGGGATCATGCATTACAGTACGAGCAAAGAGACTTGCCGGTAACGAGATTGAACGAGGTATCGGGATACCGACGATCGAATCTCGGGCAAGTATCATGCTGATAGACAAAGGGAATTGAATACGGGATTGATTAAATCCTTGACATCGTGGTTCATCCGATGAGCTCATCGTGGAACAAGTGGGATCCAACATGGGTATCCAGATCCCGTTGTTGGCTATTGACCGGAGAGTCATCTCGGTCATGTCTGCGTGTCTCCCGAGCCCGTAGGGTCTACACACTTAAGGTTCGGTGACGCTAGGGTTGTAGAGATATTAGTATGCGGTAACCCGAAAGTTGTTCAGAGTCCCGGATGAGATCCCGTACGTCACGAGGAGTTCCGGAATGGTCCGGAGGTAAATATTTATATATAGGAAGTCCAGTTTCGGCCACCGGGAAGGTTTCGGGGGTAATCGGTATTGTACCGGGACCACCGGAAGGGTCCCAGGGGTCCACCGGGTGGGGCCACCTATCTCGGAGGGCCCCATGGGCTGAAGTGGGAGGGGGACCAGCCCCTGGTGGGCTGGTGGACCCCCCTTGGGCCTCCCCTGCGCCTAGGGTTGGAAACCCTAGGGGTGGGGGCGCCTCCACCTGGCTTGGGGGGCAAGTTTCCCCCCTGGCCGCCGCCACCCTTGGAGATGGGTTCTCCTAGGGCCGACGCCCCCCTAGGGGCCCTATATATAGTGGGGGGGAGGGAGGGCAGCCGCACCCAAGCCCCTGGCGCCTCCCTCTCCCTCCCGTGACACCTCTCCCTCTCGCTGAGCTTGGCGAAGCCCTGCCGAGATCCCCGCTGCTTCCACCACCACGCCATCATGCTGCTGGATCTCCATCAACCTCTCCTCCCCCTTGCTGGATCAAGAAGGAGGAGACGTCTCTCCCAACCATACGTGTGTTGAACGTGGAGGTGCCGTCCGTTCGGTTCTCGGTCATCGGTGATTTGGATCACGACGAGTACGACTCCATCAACCCCGTTCTCTTGAACGCTTCCGCTCGCGATCTACAAGGGTATGTAGATGCACTCCCCTCTCCCTCGTTGCTAGATGACTCCATAGATTGATCTTGGTGATGCGTAGAAAATTTTAAAATTCTGCTACGTTCCCCAATAATATCTTTATAGAGCATTGCGATGACTTTATTTTATAGAAATTGATGAACTCTCATGCTTCAATTATATCATTTTGAGAGTCTTAAACAGCATGGTAATTTTCTTAGGTTATGAATCTAGTCCTAATATGATGGGCATCCAAGAGGGATATATAAAAACTTTCATATAAAGTGCATTGAATACTAGGAGAAGTTTGATTCCTTGCATATTGTTTTGAGATATAAGGATGGTGATATTAGAGTCATGCTAGTAGAGTGATTGTGTATTGTAGAAATGCTTGTGTTAGAGTTTGTGATTCCCGTAGCATGCACGTATGGTGAACAGTTATGTGACGATGTCGGAGCATGATTTATTTATTGATTGTCATCCTTTGTGTGGCAGTCAGGATCGCGCGATGGTTAACTCCTGCCAACCCTTCCCCTAGGAGCATGCGTCTAATGCTTTGTTTCGATGACTAATAAATTTTTGCAATAAGTATGTGATTTCTTTATGAGTAATGTTGAGTCCATGGATTATACGCACTCTCACCCTTCCACCTTTGCTAGCCTCTCTAGTACCGCGCAACTTTCGCCGGTGCATTACACCCACCATATATCCTTCCTCAAAACAGCCACCATACCTACCCATCATGGCATTTCCATAGCCATTCCGAGATATATTGACATGCAACTTCCACCGTTCCGTTTATTATGACACGCATCATCATTTTCATATTGCTTTGCATGATCATGTAGTTGACATCGTATTTATGGAAAAGCCACCGTTCATATCTTTCATACATGTCACTCATGAGTCATTGCACATCACGGTACACTGCCAGAGGCATTCATATAGAATCATATCTTTGTTCTAAGTATCGAGTTGTAAGTAAATAAAAGTGTGATGATCATCATTATTAGAGCATTGTCCCATGTGAGGAAAGGACGGAAGCTATGATTCCCTCACAAGTTGGGATGAGACTTCGGACTTAAAATAAAAATAAAATAAAAGAGGCCACAGAGCCCACAAAAAAAGAATGAAAAAAGAGGCCAAAGAGCCCAAACAAAAAAATGAGAGAGAAAGAGAGAAGGGACAATGCTACTATCCTTTACCACACTTGTGCTTTAAAGTAGCACCATGATCTTCATGATAGAGACTCTCCTATATTGTCACTTTCATATACTAGTGGGAATTTCATCATAGAACTTGGCTTGTATATTCCAATGATGGGCTTCCTTAAATTGCCCTAGGTCTTTGTGAGCAAGCGAGTTGGATGCACACCCACTTAGTTTCTTTTGAGCTTTCATACACTTATAGCTCTAGTGCATCCGTTGCATGGAAATCCCTATTGTTGGGGAACGTTACAGAAAACAAAAATTTTCCTACGGTTTCACCAAGATCCATCTATGAGTTCATCTAGCAACGAGTGATTGGATTGCATCTACATACCTTTGTAGATCACGCGCGGAAGCGTTCAAAGAACGGGGATGAGGAAGGCATACTCGACGTGATCCAAATCATCGGAGATCCTAGCACCGAACGGACGGCACCTCCGCATTCAACACACATACGGTCAGCGTAACGTCTCCTTCTTCTTGATCCAGCAAGGGGGAAAGAGAGGTTGAGGAAGATGGCTCCAGCAGCAGCACGACGGCGTGGTGTTGATGGAGCTGCAGTACTCCGGCAGGGCTTCGCTAAGCACTATGGAAGAGGAGGATGTGTTGGAGAGGGAGAAGGAGGCACCAAAGATGTGTTATGAAAAGCCCTCCTTCCCCCACTATATATAGGGAGTCCAAGGGGGGGCGCCGGCCCTAGGAGATCCAATCTCCTAGGGGGCGGCGGCCAAGGGAGGAATCCCTCCCCCCCAAGGCACCTAGGAGGTGCCTTCCCCCTCTGGGACTCTTCCCTTCTTCTATCTCTTGGCGCATGGGCTTCTTGGGGCTGGTGCCCTTGGCCCATATAGGCCAAGGCGCACCCCCTACAATACCGGTGACCCCGAAACTTGTCCCGATGCCCGAAATAGCACTTCCTATATATAATTCTTTACCTCCGGACCATTTCGGAACTCCTCGTGACGTCCGGGATCTCATCCGGGACTCCGAACAACATTCGGGTTACTGCATATACATATCCCTACAACCCTAGCGTCACCGAACCTTAAGTGTGTAGACCCTACGGGTTCGGGAGACATGTAGACATGACCGAGACGACTCTCCGGCTAATAACCAACAGCGGGATCTGGATACCCATGTTGTCTCCCACATGCTCCTCAATGATCTCATCGGTTGAACCACGATGTCGAGGATTCAAGCAACCCCGCATACAATTCCCTTCGTCAATCGGTATGTTACTTGCCTGAGATCCGATCGTCGGTATCCCAATACCTCGTTCAATCTCGTTACCGGCAAGTCACTTTACTCGTACCGTAATGCATGATCCCGTGACCAGACACTTGGTCACTTTGAGCTCATTATGATGACGCATTACCGAGTGGGCCCAGTGATACCTCTCCGTCATACGGAGTGACAAATCCCAGTCTTGATCCGTGTCAACCCAACAGACACTTTCGGAGATACCCATAGTATACCTTTATAGTCACCCAGTTACGTTGTGACGTTTGGCACACCCAAAGCACTCCTACGGTATCCGGGAGTTACACGATCTCATGGTCTAAGGAAAAGATACTTGACATTGGAAAACTCTAGCAAACGAACTATACGATCTTATGCTATGTTTAGGATTGGGTCTTGTCCATCACATCATTCTCCTAATGATGTGATCTCGTTATCAATGACATCCAATGTCCATAGTCCGGAAACCATGACTATCTGTTGATCAACGAGCTAGTCAACTAGAGGCTTACTAGGGACATGTTGGTGTCTATTATTCACACATGTATTGCGATTTCCGGATAACACAATTATAGCATGAATAAAGACAATTATCATGAACAAGGGAATATAATAATAATGCTTTTATTATTGCCTCTAGGGCATATTTCCAACAGTCTCCCACTTGCACTAGAGTCAATAATCTAGTTACATTGTGATGAATCGAATACCCATGGAATTCTGGTGTTGATCATGTTTTGCTCTAGGGAGAGGTTTAGTCAACGGATCTTCTACATTCAGGTCCGTGTGTACTTTACAAATATCTATGTCTCCATCTTGAACATTTTCACAAATGGAGTTGAAGCGACGCTTGATGTGCCTTGTCTTCTTGTGAAACCTGGGCTCCTGGGCAAGTGCAATAGCTCCAGTGTTGTCACAGAAGAGCTTGATCGACCCCGACGCATTGGGTATGACTCCTAGGTCGGTGATGAACTCCTTCACCCAAATTGCTTCATGTGCTGCCTCCGAGGCTGCCATGTACTCCGCTTCACATGTAGATCCCGCCACGACGCTCTGCTTGCAACTGCACCAGCTTACTGCCCCACCATTCAAAATATACACGTATCCGGTTTGTGACTTAGAGTCATCCAGATCTGTGTCGAAGCTAGCATCGACGTAACCTTTTATGACGAGCTCTTCGTCACCTCTATAAACGAGAAACATTTCCTTAGTCCTTTTTAGGTACTTCAGGATATTCTTGACCGTTGTCCAGTGTTCCTTGCCGGGATTACTTTGGTACCTACCTACCAAACTTACGGGAAGGTTTACATCAGGTCTGGTACACAGCATGGCATACATAATAGAACCTATGGCTGAGGCATAGGGGGTGACACTCATCTCTTCTATATCTTCTGTCGTGGTCGGACATTGAGCTGAGCTCAATTTCACACCTTGCAACACAGGCAAGAACCCCTTCTTAGACTGATCCATATTGAACTTCTTCAATATCTTATCAATGTATGTGCTTTGTGAAAGACCTATGAGGCGTCTTGATCTATCTCTGTAGATCTTGATGCCTAATATATAAGCAGCTTCTCCAAGGTCCTTCATTGAAAAACTTTTATTCAAGTAGGCCTTAATGCTGTCCAAGAGTTCTATATCATTTCCCATCAAAAGTATGTCATCTACATATAATATGAGAAATGCTACAGAGCTCCCACTCACTTTCTTGTAAACGCAGGCTTCTCCATAAGTCTGCGTAAACCCAAACGCTTTGATCATCTCATCAAAGCGAATGTTCCAACTCCGAGATGCTTGCACCAGTCCATAAATCGAGCGTTGGAGCTTGCACACCTTGTCGGCATTCTTAGGATCGACAAAACCTTCCGGCTGCATCATATACAATTCTTCCTTAAGGAAACCATTAAGGAATGCCGTTTTGACGTCCATTTGCCATATTTCATAATCATAGAATGCGGCAATTGCTAACATGATTCGGACGGACTTTGGCTTCGCTACCGGTGAGAAAGTCTCATCGTAGTCAACCCCTTGAACTTGTCGATAACCCTTAGCGACAAGCCGAGCTTTATAGATGGTCACATTACCATCCGCGTCTGTCTTCTTCTTAAAGATCCATTTATTTTCTATGGCTCGCCGCTCAACGGGCAAGTCAGTCAAAGTCCATACTTCGTTTTCATACATGGATCCTATCTCGGATTTCATGGCTTCTAACCATTTGTCGGAATCCGGGCCCGCCATCGCTTCTTCATAGTTTGAAGGTTCACTATTGTCTAACAACATGATTTCCAAGACAGGGTTGCAGTACCACTCTGGTGCGGAACGTGTCCTTGTGGACCTTCGAATTTCAGTAGGAGCTTGATCAGAAGTATCTTGATCATCATCATTAACTTCCTCTCTTGTCGGTGCAGGCACCTCAGAAACATTTTCTTGAGTTGCGCCATTTTCCGGTTCAAGAGGTAATACTTCATCAAGGTCTACTTTCCTCCCACTTACTTCTTTCGAGAGAAACTCTTTCTCTAGAAAGGACCCATTCTTGGCAACAAAGATCTTGCCTTCGGATCTGAGGTAGAAGGTATACCCAATAGTTTTTTAGGGTATCCTATGAAGACGCATTTTTTCTATTTGGGTTCGAGCTTTCCAGGTTGAAGTTTCTTGACATAAGCATCGCATGCCCAAACTTTTAGAAACGACAGCTTAGGTTTCTTCCCAAACCATAATTCATACGGTGTCGTCTCAACGGATTTCGACGGAGCCCTATTTAAAGTGAATGCGGCAGTCTCTAAAGCATAGCCCCAAAAAGATAGCGGTAAATCGGCAAGAGACATCATAGATCGCACCATATCTAATAGAGTGCGATTACGACATTCAGACACACCATTACGCTGAGGTGTTCCAGGTGGC
This sequence comes from Triticum monococcum, assembly GCA_034509565.1. Lineage (NCBI taxonomy): Eukaryota > Viridiplantae > Streptophyta > Magnoliopsida > Poales > Poaceae > Triticum > Triticum monococcum. The sequence continues at coordinate 4,327,535 of CM067847.1, read as the reverse complement.
GTGAGTTGTGAAACTATTCCACATTTTCTTAAGTGTGTGCCAAACTCGTGACTCAAGTATTCTCCTCCATGATCCGATCGCAGGAACTTGATTTTCCTGTCACGTTGATTCTCAACCTCACTCTGAAATTCCTTGAACTTTTCAAAGGTCTCAGACTTGTGTTTCATTAAGTAGACATACCCATATCTACTCAAGTCATCAGTGAGGGTGAGAACATAACGATAGCCACCACGAGCCTCAACGCTCATTGGACCGCACACATCAGTATGTATGATTTCCAATAAGTTGGTTGCTCGCTCCATTGTTCCTGAGAACGGAGTCTTGGTCATTTTACCCATGAGGCATGGTTCGCACGTGTCAAATGATTCGTAATTAAGAGACTCTAAAAGTCCATCTGCATGGAGCTTCTTCATGCGTTTGACACCTATGTGACCAAGGCGGCAGTGCCACAAGTATGTGGGACTATCATTATCAATCTTACATCTTTTGGTATTCACACTATGAATATGTGTAGCATTACGCTCGAGATTCATTAAGAATAAACCATTCACCATCGGAGCATGACCATAAAACATATCTCTCATATAAATAGAACAACCATTATTCTCGGATTTAAATGAGTAACCATCTCGTATTAAACGAGATCCTGATACAATGTTCATGCTCAAACTTGGCACTAAATAACAATTATTGAGGTTCAAAACTAATCCCGTAGGTAAATGTAGAGGTAGCATGCCGACGGCGATCACATCGACCTTGGAACCATTCCCGACGCGCATCGTCACCTCGTCCTTCGCCAGTCTCCGCTTATTCCGCAGCTCCTGCTTTGAGTTACAAATGTGAGCAACCGCACCGGTATCAAATACCCAGGAGCTACTACGAGTACTGGTAAGGTACACATCAATTACATGTATATCAAATATACCTTTCGTTTTGCCGGCCTTCTTGTCCGCTAAGTATTTGGGGCAGTTTCGCTTCCAGTGACCACTTTCCTTGCAATAAAAGCACTCAGTCTCGGGCTTGGGTCCATTCTTTGGCTTCTTCCTGGCAGCTTGCTTGCCGGGCGCGGCAACTCCCTTGCCGTCTTTCTTGAAGGTTTTCTTACCCTTGCCTTTCTTGAACTTAGTCGTTTTATTCACCATCAACACTTGATGTTCCTTTTTGACTTCTACGTCTGCTGATTTCAGCATTGCAAATACTTCAGGAATGATCTTTTCCATCCCCTGCATATTGAAGTTCATCACAAAGCTCTTGTAGCTCGGTGGAAGCAACTGGAGGATTCTGTCAATGACCGCGTCATCCGGGAGATTAACTCCCAGCTGAGTCAAGCGGTTATGTAACCCAGACATTGTGAGTATGTGCTCACTGATAGAACTATTTCCTCCATCTTACAGCTGAAGAATTTGTTGGAGACTTCATATCTCTCGACCCGGGCATGAGCTTGGAAAACCATTTTTAGCTCTTCGAACATCTCATATGCTCCGTGTCTCTCAAAACGCTTTTGGAGCCCCGGCTCTAAGCTGTAAAGCATGCCGCACTGAACGAGGGAGTAGTCATCGGTACGTGCCTGCCAAGCGTTCATAACGTCTTGTTCTGCAGGGAGAACAGGTGCGTCACCCAGCGGTGCTTGTAGGACATAATCTTTCTTGGCAGCTATGAGGATGATCCTCAGGTTCCGGACCCAGTCCGTGTAGTTGCTGTCATCGTCTTTCAGCTTAGTTTTCTCTAGGAACGCGTTGAAGTTGAGGACTACGTTGGCCATTTGATCTACAAGACATATTGTAAAGATTTTAGACTAAGTTCATGATAATTAAGTTCATCTAATCAAATTATTCAATGAACTCCCACTTAGATAGACATCCCTCCAGTCATCTAAGTATAACATGATCCGAGTTAATTAGGCCGTGTCCGATCATCACGTGAGACGGACTAGTCAACGTCGGTGAACATCTTCATGTTGATCGTATCTTCTATACGACTCATGCTCGACCTTTCGGTCTTCTGTGTTCCGAGGCCATGTCTGTACATGCTAGGCTCGTCAAGTCAACCTAAGTGCTTTGCATGTGTAAATCTGTCTTACACCTGTTCTATGTGAACGTTAGAATCTATCACACCCGATCATCACGTGGTGCTTCGAAACAACGAACTGTCGCAACGGTGCACAGTTAGGGGGAACACTTTCTTGAAATTATTATGAGGGATCATCTTATTTACTACCGTCGTTCTAAGTAAACAAGATGCATAAATATGATAAACATCACATGCAATCAAATAATAAAAGTGACATGATATGGCCAATATCACATAGCTCCTTTGATCTCCATCTTGGGGCTCCATGATCATCTTGTCACCGGCATGACACCATGATCTCCATCATCGTGTCTCCATGAAATTGCTCGCCAACTATTAATTCTACTACTATGGCTAACGCGTTTAGCAATAAAGTAAAGTAATATACATGGCGTTTCTCAATGACATGCAGGTCATACAAAAAAATAAAGACAACTCCTATGGCTCCTGCCGGTTGTCATACTCATCGACATGCAAGTCGTGATTCCTATTACAATAGCATGAACATCTCATACATCACATATATATCATTCATCATTCATCACAACTTTGGCCATATCATATCACAAAGCACTTGCTGCAAAAACAAGTTAGACGTCCTCTAATTGTTGTTGCAAGTTTTACGTGGCTGAAGTAGGGTTCTAGCAAGAACGTTTTCTTACCTACGTGAAAGCCACAACGTGATTTGTCAACTTCTATTTACCCTTCATAAGGACCCTTTTCATCGAATCCGCTCCAACTAAAGTGGGAGAGACAGACACCCGCCAGCCACCTTTATGCAACTTGTGCATGTTAGTCGGTGGAACCGATCTCACGTAAGCGTACGTGTAGGGTTGTTCCGGGCCGCTTCATCCCACAATACCGTTGAAGCAAGATAAGACTAGTAGAGGCAAGAAAGTTGACAACATCAACGCCCACAACAAATTGTGTTCTACTCGTGCAAAAAGAACTACGCATAGACCTAGCTCATGATGCCACTGTTGGGGAACGTTGCAGAAAACAAAAAATTTCCTACGGTTTCACCAAGATCCATCTATGAGTTCATCTAGCAATGAGTGATTGGATTGCATCTACATACCTTTGTAGATCACGCGCGGAAGCGTTCAAAGAACGGGGATGAGGAAGGCATACTCGACGTGATCCAAATCATCGGAGATCCTAGCACCGAACGGACGGCACCTCCGCGTTCAACACACGTACGGTCAGCGTAAAGTCTCCTTCTTCTTTATCCAGCAAGGGGGAAAGAGAGGTTGAGGAAGATGGCTCCAGCAGCAGCACGACGGCGTGGTGTTGATGGAGCTGCAGTACTCCGGCAAGGCTTTGCTAAGCACTATGGAGGAGGAGGATGTGTTGGAGAGGGAGAAGGAGGCACCAAAGATGTGTTATGAAAAGCCCTCCTTCCCACACTATATATAGGGCGTTCAAGGGGGGGCGGCCCTAGGAGATCCAATCTCCTAGGGGGCGGCGGCCAAGGGAGGAATCCCTCCCCCCCAAGGCACCTAGGAGGTGCCTTCCCCCTCTGGGACTCTTCCCTTCTTCTATCTCTTGGCGCATGGGCTTCTAGGGGCTGGTGCCCTTGGCCCATATAGGCCAAGGCGCACCCCCTACAGCCCATGTGGCCCCCCGGGGCAGGTGGCCCCACCCGGTGGACCCCCGGGACCCTTCCGATGGTCCCGGTACAATACCGGTGACCCCGAAACTTGTCCCGATGCCCGAAATAGCACTTCCTATGTATAATTCTTTACCTCCGGACCATTCCGGAACTCCTCATGACGTCCGGGATCTCATCCGGGACTCCGAACAACATTCGGGTTACTGCATATACATATCCCTACAACCCTAGCGTCATCGAATCTTAAGTGTGTAGACCCTACGGGTTCGGGAGACATGTAGACATGACCGAGACGACTCTCCGGCCAATAACCAACAGCGGGATCTGGATACCCATGTTGGCTCCCACATGCTCCTCGATGATCTCATCGGATGAACCACGATGTCGAGGATTCAAGCAACCCCGCATACAATTCCCTTCGTCAATCGGTATGTTACTTGCCCGAGATCCGATCGTCGGTATCCCAATACCTCGTTCAATCTCGTTACCGGCATGTCACTTTACTCGTACCATAATGCATGATCCCGTGACCAGACACTTGGTCACTTTGAGCTCATTATGATGATGCATTACCGAGTGGGCCCAGTGATACCTCTCCGTCATACGGAGTGACAAATCCCAGTCTTGATCCGTGTCAACCCAACAGACACTTTTGGAGATACCCGTAGTATACCTTTATAGTCACCCAGTTACGTTGTGACGTTTGGCACACCCAAAGCACTCCTACGGTATCCGGGAGTTACACGATCTCATGGTCTAAGGAAAAGATACTTGACATTGGAAAACTCTAGCAAACGAACTATACGATCTTATGTTATGTTTAGGATTGGGTCTTGTCCATCACATCATTCTCCTAATGATGTGATCTCGTTATCAATGACATCCAATGTCCATAGTCAGGAAACCATGACCATCTGTTGATCAACGAGCTAGTCAACTAGAGGCTTACTAGGTACATGTTGGTGTCTATTATTCACACATGTATTACGATTTCCGGATAACACAATTATAGCATGAATAAAGACAATTATCATGAACAAGGAAATATAATAATAATGCTTTTATTATAGCCTCTAGGGCATATTTCCAACACCTACTCACTCACATTGATATCTATTGATGGACATCTCCATAGCCCGTTGATACGCCTAGTTGATGTGATACCATCTCCTTCTTTTTGCCTCACAACCTCCACCATATTCTATTCCACCTATAGTGTTATATCCATGGCTCACGCTCATGTATTGCATGAAAGTTGAAAAAGTTTGAGAAAGCAAAAGTGTGAAAACAATTTCTTGGCTAAAACCGGGGTTGTGCATGATTTAAATATGTTGTGTGGGGAAGATGGAGCATAGACAGACTATATGATATTGTGGGGATAACTTTCTTTGGCCATGTTATTTTGAGAAGACATGATTTCTTTATTAGTATACTTGAAGTATTATTGTTCTTATGTCAATATTAAACTTTTGCTTTGAATCATATGGACCTGAATATTCATGCCACAATAAAGAATATTACATGGATAAATATGTTAGGTAGCATTCCACTTCAAAATTTCTGTTTTATCATTTACCTACTCGAGGACGAGTAGGAATTAAGCTTGGGGATGCTTGTGTTGGAAATATGCCCTAGAGGCAATAATAAATTAGTTATTATTATTATATTTCATTGTTCATGATAATCGTTTATTATCCATGCTAGAATTGTATTGATAGGAAACTCAGATACATGTGTGGATACATCGACAACACGATGTCCCTAGTAAGCCTCTAGTTGACTAGCTCGTTGATCAATAGATCGTTATGGACTTACGGTTTCCTAACCATGGACATTGGATGTCATTGATAACGGGATCACATCACTAGGAGAATGATGTGATGGAAAAGACCCAATCCTAAGCCTAGCACAAAGATCGTGTAGTTCGTTTGCTAAAGCTTTTCTAATGTCAAGTATCATTTCCTTAGACCATGAGATTGTGCAACTCCCGGATACCGTAGGAGTGCTTTGGGTGTGCCAAACGTCACAACGTAACTGGGTGGCTATAAAGGTACACTATAGGTATCTTCGAAAGTGTTTGTTGGGTTGGCACGAATCGAGACTGGGATTTGTCACTCCATGTAAACGGAGAGGTATCTCTGGGCCCACTCGGTAGGACATCATCATAATGTGCACAATGTGACCAAGGAGTTTATCACGGGATGATGTGTTACGGAACGAGTAAAGAGACTTGCCGGTAACGAGATTGAACAAGGTATCGGGATACCGATGATCGAATCTCGGGCAAGTACAATACCACTAAACAAAGGGAATTGAATACGGGATTGATTAAATCCTTGACATCGTGGTTCATCCGATGAGATCATCGTGGAGCATGTGGGTGTTGGGGAACGCAGTAATTTCAAAAAATTTCCTACGCACACGCAAGATCATGGTGATGCACAGCAACGAGAGGGGAGAGTGTTGTCTACGTACCAACGCAGACCGACTGCGGAAGCGATCACACAACGTAGAGGAAGTAGTCGTACGTCTTCTTCCCGATCCGACCGATCCAAGCACCGTTACTCCGGCACCTCCGAGTTCTTAGCACACGTTCAGCTCGATGACGTTCCTCGGGCTCCGATCCAGCAAAGCGTCGAGGAAGAGTTCCGTCAGCACGACAGCGTGGTGACGATCTTGATGTACTACCGACGCAGGGCTTCGCCTAAGCACTGTAACGGTATGATCGAGGTGGAATTTGGTGGCAGGGGGCACCGCACACGGCTAAGGAACGATCACAAGGATCAACTTGTGTGTCTTGGGGTGTCCCCTGCCCCTGTATTTATATGTTGGAGGAGGGAGGGCTGGCCGGCCAAGAGGGGGAGGCGCAGGGGAGTCCTACTCCCACCGGGAGTAGGACTCCTCCCCCCCAATCCTAATCCAATTAGGACTCTCGGGGGGGAAAGAGAGAGAAGGGGGGCCGGCCCCTTATCCTATTCCTAATAGGATTTGGGGAAGGGGGGCGCCGGACAGCTTGGGCCTTTTTCCCTTTTTCTCTTTTTCCACTAAGGCCCAACAGGCCCATTTGTCTTCCGGGGGGTTCCGGTAACCCTCCCGGTAATCCGGTAAAATCCCGATTTCACCCGGAACGCTTCCGGTGTCCAAACATAGGCTTCCAATATACCAATCTTTACGTCTCGACCATTTCGAGACTCCTCGTCATATCCGTAATCTCATCCGGGACTCCGAACAACCTTCGGTACATCAAAATGCATAAACTCATTATAACTGTCATTGTAACGTTAAGCGTGCGGACCCTACGGTTCGAGAACAATGTAGACATGACCGAGACACGTCTCCGGTCAATAACCAATAGCGGGACCTGGATGCCCATATTGGCTCCTACATATTCTACGAAGATATTTATCGGTCAGACCGCATAACAACATACGTTGTTCCCTTTGTCATCGGTATGTTACTTGCCCGAGATTCGATCGTCGGTATCCAATACCTAGTTCAATCTCGTTACTGGCAAGTCTCTTTACTCGTTCCGTAATACATCATCTCATAACTAACATCTTAGTTATTATGCTTGCAAGGCTTATGTGATGTGTATTACCGAGAGGGCCCAGAGATACCTCTCCGACGATCGGAGTGACAAACCCTAATCTCGAAATACGCCAACCCAACATCTGCCATTGGAGACACCTGTAGTACTCCTTTATAATCACCCAGTTACGTTGTGACGTTTGGTAGTACCCAAAGTGTTCCTCCGGTAAACGGGAGTTGCATAATCTCATAGTTATAGGAACATGTATAAGTCATGAAGATAGCAATAGCAACATACTAAACGATCGGGTGCTAAGCTAATGGAATGGGTCATGTCAATCAGATCATTCAACTAATGATGTGACCTCGTTAATCAAATAACAACTCTTTGTTCATGGTTAGGAAACATAACCATCTTTGATTAACGAGCTAGTCTAGTAGAGGCATACTAGTGACACTCTGTTGGTCTATGTATTCACACATGTATTATGTTTCCGGTTAATACAATTCTAGCATGAATAATAAACATTTATCATGATACAAGGAAATAAATAATAACTTTATTATTGCCTCTAGGGCATATTTCCTTCAGTCTCCCACTTGCACTAGAGTCAATAATCTAGATTACACTGTAATGATTCTAACACCCATGGAGCCTTGGTGCTGATCATGTTTTGCTCGTGGAAGAGGCTTAGTCAACGGGTCTGCAACATTCAGATCCGTATGTATCTTGCAAATCTCTATGTCTCCCACCTGGACTAAATCCCGGATGGAGTTGAAGCGTCTTTTGTTGTGCTTGGTTCTTTTGTGAAATCTGGATTCCTTTGCCAAGGCAATTGCACCAGTATTGTCACAGAAGATTTTCATTGGACCCGATGCACTAGGTATGACACCTAGATCGGATATGAACTCCTTCATCCAGACTCCTTCGTTTGCTGCTTCCGAAGCAGCTATGTACTCCGCTTCACATGTAGATCCCGCTACGACGCTTTGTTTAGAACTGCACCAACTGACAGCTCCACCGTTTAAAGTAAACACGTATCCGGTTTGCAATTTAGAATCGTCCGGATCAGTGTCAAAGCTTGCATCAACGTAACCTCTTACGGTGAGCTCTTTGTCACCTCCATATACGAGAAACATATCCTTAGTCCTTTTCAGGTATTTCAGGATGTTCTTGACCGCTGTCCAGTGATCCACCCCTGGATTACTTTGGTACCTCCCTGCTAAACTTATGGCAAGGCACACATCAGGTCTGGTACACAGCATTGCATACATGATAGAGCCTATGGCTGAAGCATAGGGAACATCTTTCATATTCTCTCTATCTTCTGCAGTGGTCGGGCATTGAGCCTGGCTCAACTTCACACCTTGCAATACAGGCAAGAACCCTTTCTTTGCTTGATCCATTTTGAACTTCTTCAAAATCTTGTCAAGGTATGTGCTTTGTGAAAGTCCAATTAAGCGTTTTGATCTATCTCTATAGATCTTTATGCCTAATATGTAAGCAGCTTCCCCAAGGTCTTTCATCGAAAAACTTTTATTCAAGTATCCCTTTATGCTATCCAGAAATTCTATATCATTTCCAATGAGTAATATGTCATCCACATATAATATCAGAAATGCTACAGAGCTCCCACTCACTTTCTTGTAAATACAGGCTTCTCCAAAAGTCTGTATAAACCCAAATGCTTTGATCACACTATCAAAGCGTTTATTCCAACTCCGAGATGATTGCACCAGTCCATAGATGGATCGCTGGAGTTTGCACACTTTGTTAGCTCCCTTTGGATCGACAAAACCTTCTGGTTGCATCATATACAACTCTTCTTCCAGAAATCCATTCAGGAATGCGGTTTTTACATCCATTTGCCAAATTTCATAATCATAAAATGCGGCAATTGCTAACATGATTCTGACAGACTTAAGCATCGCTACGGGTGAGAAAGTCTCATCGTAGTCAACTCCTTGAACTTGTCGAAAACCTTTTGCGACAAGTCGAGCTTTGTAGACAGTAACATAACCATCAGCGTCAGTCTTTTTCTTAAAGATCCATTTATTCTCAATTGCTTGCCGATCATCGGGCAAGTCAACCAAAGTCCATACTTTGTTCTCATACATGGATCCCATCTCAGATTTCATGGCTTCAAGCCACTTTGCGGAATCTGGGCTCACCATCGCTTCTTCATAGTTCGTAGGTTCATCATGATCTAGTAGCATGACTTCCAGAACAGGATTACCGTACCACTCTGGTGCGGATCTTACTCTGGTTGATCTACGAGGTACAGTAGTATCTTGAACTAAAGTTTCATGATCCTCATCATTAACTTCCTCTCTTATTGGTGTAGTTCTCACAGAAACAGTTTTCTGTGATGTACTATTTCCCAATAATGGAGTAGGTATAGTTACCTCGTCAAGTTCTACTTTCCTCCCACTCACTTCTTTCGAGAGAAACTCCTTCTCAAGAAAGTTTCCGAATTTAGCAACAAAAGTCTTGCCTTCGGATCTGTGATAGAAGGTGTATCCAATAGTTTCCTTTGGATATCCTATGAAGACACACTTCTCCGATTTGGGTTCGAGCTTATCAGGTTGAAGTATTTTCACATAAGCATCGCAGCCCCAAACTTTAAGAAACGACAACTTTGGTTTCTTGCCAAACCATAGTTCAAAAGGCGTCGTCTCAACGGATTTAGATGGTGCCCTATTTAACGTGAATGTGGCTGTCTCTAAAGCATAACCCCAAAATGATAGCGGTAAATCAGTAAGAGACATCATAGATCGCACCATATCTAGTAAAGTACGATTACGACGTTCGGACACACCATTGCGTTGTGGTGTTCCGGGTGGCGTGAGTTGCGAAACTATTCCACAATTTTTCAAATGTACACCAAACTCGTAACTCAAATATTCTCCTCCACGATCAGATCGTAGGAATTTTATTTTCTTGTTACGATGATTTTCAACTTCACTCTGAAATTCCTTGAACTTTTCAAATGTTTCAGACTTATGTTTCATTAAGTAGATATACCCATATCTGCTTAAATCATCTGTGAAGGTGAGAAAATAACGATATCCGCCACGAGCCTCAATATTCATCGGACCACATACATCGGTATGTATGATTTCCAATAAATCTGTTGCTCTCTCCATAGTGCCGGAGAACGGTGTTTTAGTCATCTTGCCCATGAGGCACGGTTCGCAAACACCAAGTGATTCATAATCAAGTGGTTCCAAAAGCCCATCAGTATGGAGTTTCTTCATACGCTTTACACCGATATGACCTAAACAGCAGTGCCACAAATAAGTTGCACTATCATTATCAACTCTGCATCTTTTGGCTTCAACATTATGAATATGTGTATTACTACTATCGAGATTTAATAAGAATAGACCACTTTTCAAGGGTGCATGACCATAAAAGATATTACTCATATAAATAGAACAACCATTATTCTCTGATTTAAATGAATAACCGTCTCGCATCAAACAAGATCCAGATATAATGTTCATGCTCAACGCTGGCACCAAATAACAATTATTTAGGTCTAATATTAATCCCGAAGGTAGATGTAGAGGTAGCGTGCCGACCGCGATCACATCGACTTTGGAACCGTTTCCCACGCGCATCGTCACCTCGTCCTTTGCTAGTGTCCGCTTATTCTGTAGTCCCTGTTTCAAGTTGCAAATATTAGCAACAGAACCAGTATCAAATACCCAGGTGCTACTGCGAGCATTAGTAAGGTACACATCAATAACATGTATATCACATATACCTTTGTTCACCTTGCCATCCTTCTTATCCGCCAAATACTTGGGGCAGTTCCGCTTCCAGTGACCAGTCTGCTTGCAGTAGAAGCACTCAGTTTCAGGCTTAGGTCCAGGCTTGGGTTTCTTCTCTTGAGCAGCAACTTGCTTGCCGTTCTTCTTGGAGTTCCCTTTCTTCTTCCCTTTGCCCTTTTTCTTGAAACTAGTGGTTTTGTTAACCATCAACACTTGATGCTCCTTTTTGATTTCTACCTCTGCAGCTTTCAGCATAGCGAAGAGCTCGGGAATGGTCTTATTCATCCCTTGCATATTATAGTTCATCACAAAGCTCTTGTAGCTTGGTGGCAGTGATTGGAGAATTCTGTCAATGACACAATCATCCGGAAGTGTAACTCCCAATTGAATCAAGTGATTATTATACCCAGACATTTTGAGTATATGCTCACTGACAGAACTGTTCTCCTCCATCTTGCAGCTATAGAACTTATTGGAGACTTCATATCTCTCAATCCGGGCATTTGCTTGAAATATTAACTTCAACTCCTAGAACATCTCATATGCTCCATGACGTTCAAAACGTCGTTGAAGTCCCGGTTCTAAGCCGTAAAGCATGGCACACTGAACTATTGAGTAGTCATCAGCTTTGCTCTGCCAGACGTTCATAACTTCTGGCGTTGCTCTTGCAGCAGGCCTGGCACTTAGCGGTGCTTCCAGGACGTAATTCTTCTGTGCAGCAATGAGGATAATCCTCAGGTTACGGACCCTGTCCGTGTAATTGCTACCATCATCTTTCAACTTAGCTTTCTCAAGGAACGCATTAAAATTCAACGGAACAACAGCACGAGCCATCTATCTACAATCAACATAGACAAGCAAGATACTATTAGGTACTAAGTTCATGATAAATTTTAAGTTCAGTTAATTTACTTAAGAACTCCCACTTAGATAGACATCCCTCTAATCCTCTAAGTGATCACGTGATCCAAATCAACTAAACCATAACCGATCATCACGTGAGATGGAGTAGTTTTCAATGGTGAACATCAATATGTTGATCATATCTACTATATGATTCACGCTCGACCTTTCGGTCTCCGTGTTCCGAGGTCATATCTTATATGCATAGCTCGTCAAGTATAACCTGAGTATTCTGCGTGTGCAACTGTTTTGCACCCGTTGTATTTGAACGTAGAGCCTATCACACCCGATCATCACGTGGTGTCTCAGCACGAAGAACTTTTGCAACGGTGCATACTCAGGGAGAACACTTCTTGATAATTTAGTGAGAGATCATCTTATAATGCTACCGTCAATCAAAGCAAGATAAGATGCATAAAAGGATAAACATCACATGCAATCAATATAAGTGATATGATATGGCCATCATCATCTTGCGCTTTGTGATCTCCATCTCCGAAGCACCGTCATGATCACCATCGTCACCGGTGCGCCACCTTGATCTCCATCGTAGCAACGTTGTCGTCTCGCCAATCTTATGCTTCCACGACTATTACTACCGTTTAGTAATCTAGTAAAGCATTACATCGCGATTGCATTGCATACAATAAAGCGACAACCATATGGCTCCTGCCAGTTGCCGATAACTCGGTTACAAAACATGATCATCTCATACAATAAAATCAGCATCATGCCTTGACCATATCACATCACAACATGCCCTGCAAAAACAAGTTAGACGTCTTCTACTTTGTTGTTGCAAGTTTTACGTGGCTGCTACGGGCTTTAAGTAAGAACACATCTCACCTACGCATCAAAACCACAACGATAGTTCGTCAAATAGACTCCGTTTTAACCTTCTCAAGGACCGGGCGTAGTCACACTTGGTTCAACTAAAGTTGGAGAGATAGTCTTCCGCAAGCCATCTATGTGCAAAGCACGTCGAGGGAACCGGTCTCGCATAAGAGTATGCGTAAGGTTGGTCCGGATCATCTCAACCAACAATACCGCCGAACCAAAGTATGACATGCTGGTAGGCAGTATGACTTGTATCGCCCACAACTCACTTGAGTTCTACTCGTGCATATAACATCAAACCATAAAACCTAGGCTCGGATGCCACTGTTGGGGAACGCAGTAATTTCAAAAAATTTCCTACGCACACGCAAGATCATGGTGATGCACAGCAACGAGAGGGGAGAGTGTTGTCTACGTACCAACGCAGACCGACTGCGGAAGCGATCACACAACATAGAGGAAGTAGTCGTACGTCTTCTTCCCGATCCGACCGATCCAAGCACCGTTACTCCGGCACCTCCGAGTTCTTAGCACACGTTCAGCTCGATGACGTTCCTCGGGCTCCGATCCAGCAAAGCGTCGAGGAAGAGTTCCGTCAGCACGACGGCGTGGTGACGATCTTGATGTACTACCGACGCAGGGCTTCGCCTAAGCACTGTAACGGTATGATCGAGGTGGAATTTGGTGGCAGGGGGCACCGCACACGGCTAAGGAACGATCTCAAGGATCAACTTGTGTGTCTTGGGGTGTCCCCTGCCCCTGTATTTATATGTTGGAGGAGGGAGGGCTGGCCGGCCAAGAGGGGGAGGCGCAGGGGAGTCCTACTCCCACCGGGAGTAGGACTCTTCCCCCCCAATCCTAATCCAATTAGGACTCTCGGGGGGGGGGGGGGGGGGAAAGAGAGAGAAGGGGGGCCGGCCCCTTATCCTATTCCTAATAGGATTTGGGGAAGGGGGCGCCGGCCAGCTTGGGCCTTTTTCCCTTTTTCTCTTTTTCCACTAAGGCCCAACAGGCCCATTTGTCTTCCGGGGGGTTCCGGTAACCCTCCCGGTAATCCGGTAAAATCCCGATTTCACCCGGAACGCTTCCGGTGTCCAAACATAGGCTTCCAATATACCAATCTTTACGTCTCGACCATTTCGAGACTCCTCGTCATATCCGTAATCTCATCCGGGACTCCGAACAACCTTCGGTACATCAAAATGCATAAACTCATTATAACTGTCATCGTAACGTTAAGCGTGCGGACCCTACGGTTCGAGAACAATGTAGACATGACCGAGACACGTCTCCGGTCAATAACCAATAGCGGGACCTGGATGCCCATATTGGCTCCTACATATTCTACGAAGATCTTTATCGGTCAGACCGCATAACAACATACGTTGTTCCCTTTGTCATCGGTATGTTACTTGCCCGAGATTCGATCGTCGGTATCCAATACCTAGTTCAATCTCGTTACTGGCAAGTCTCTTTACTCGTTCCGTAATACATCATCTCATAACTAACATCTTAGTTATTATGCTTGCAAGGCTTATGTGATGTGTATTACCGAGAGGGCCCAGAGATACCTCTCCGACGATCGGAGTGACAAACCCTAATCTCGAAATACGCCAACCCAACATCTGCCATTGGAGACACCTGTAGTACTCCTTTATAATCACCCAGTTATGTTGTGACGTTTGGTAGTACCCAAAGTGTTCCTCCGGTAAACGGGAGTTGCATAATCTCATAGTTATAGGAACATGTATAAGTCATGAAGATAGCAATAGCAACATACTAAACGATCGGGTGCTAAGCTAATGGAATGGGTCATGTCAATCAGATCATTCAACTAATGATGTGACCTCGTTAATCAAATAACAACTCTTTGTTCATGGTTAGGAAACATAACCATCTTTGATTAACGAGCTAGTCTAGTAGAGGCATACTAGTGACACTCTGTTGGTCTATGTATTCACACATGTATTATGTTTCCGGTTAATACAATTCTAGCATGAATAATAAACATTTATCATGATACAAGGAAATAAATAATAACTTTATTATTGCCTCTAGGGCATATTTCCTTCAGTCTCCCACTTGCACTAGAGTCAATAATCTAGATTACACTGTAATGATTCTAACACCCATGGAGCCTTGGTGCTGATCATGTTTTGCTCGTGGAAGAGGCTTAGTCAACGGGTCTGCAACATTCAGATCCGTATGTATCTTGCAAATCTCTATGTCTCCCACCTGGACTAAATCCCGGATGGAGTTGAAGCGTCTTTTGTTGTGCTTGGTTCTTTTGTGAAATCTGGATTCCTTTGCCAAGGCAATTTTGTTTGGAGTCCCGGATGAGATCTCGGACGTCACGAGGAGTTCCGGAATGGTCCGGAGGTAAAGATTAATATATAGGAAGTGTGGTTTTGGCCACCGGAAGTGTTCCGGGCATCACCGGTAGTGTACCGGGACCACCGGAGGGGTCCGGGGGTCCACCAGGTGGGGCCACCAGCCCCGGAGGACTACATGGGCCAATAGTGGGAAGGGACCAGCCCCTAGGTGGGCTGGGGCGCCTCCCACCAAGGCCCAAGGCGCCTCCAAGAGGGGAAGGCGGCAAACCCTAGGGCAGATGGGCCCTAAGGCCCACCTCAGGTGCGCCTCCCCCTCTCCCCCTTGTGGCCGCCACCCTGTTGGGGAACGTAGCAGAAATTCAAAAAATTTCCTACGTGTCACCAAGATCTATCTATGGAGAGACCAGCAACGAGGGGAAGGAGAGTTGCATCTACATACCCTTGTAGATCGCTAAGCGGAAGCGTTCAAGTGAACGGGGTTGATGGAGTCGTACTCGTCGTGATCCAAATCACCGATGACGAAGTGCCGAACGGACGGCACCTCCGCGTTCAACACACGTACAGCCCGGTGACGTCTCCCACGCCTTGATCCAGCAAGGAGAGAGGGAGAGGTTGAGGAAGACTCCATCCAGCAGCAGCACAACGGCATGGTGGTGATGGAGGAGCGTGGCAATCCTGCAGGGCTTCGCCAAGCACCGCAGAAGAGGAGGAAGAAGAGACGCAGGGCTGCACCAAGAGAGATTGAATCGCGTGTTGTGGGCAGCCCCCTAGGCCTCATATATATAGGGGAAGGGGAGGGCTGCGCCCCTTCTAGGGTTCCCACCCCTAGGGGGGGCGGCAGCCCTAGATGGGGTCAAGGGTGGCGGCCAAGAGGGGGAGGGGAGAGGGAGGCGCCCCAATATGGGCCCTAAGGCCCATATCCCATTAGGGTTTGCCCCTTTCCACCTCTTGGGCACCTTGGGCCCTTGTGGGAGGCGCACCAGCCCACTAAGGGGCTGGTCCCTCACCACTCTTAGCCCACGCAAGCCTCTGGGGCAGGTGGCCCCACTTGGTGGACCCCCAGGACCCTCCCGGTGGTCCCCGTACGTTACCGATAAACCCCGAAACTCTTCCGGTGTCCAAAACAGGACTTCCCATATATAAATCTTTACCTCCGGACCATTCCGGAACTCCTCGTGACGTCCGGGATCTCATCCGGGACTCCGAACAACATTCGGTAACCACATACTAACTTCCTTTATAACCCTAGCGTCATCGAACCTTAAGTGTGTAGACCCTACGGGTTCGGGAGACATGCAGACATGACTGAGACGTTCTCCGGTCAATAACCAACAGCGGGATCTGGAAACCCATGTTGGCTCCCACATGTTCCACGATGATCTCATCGGATGAACCACGATGTCAAGGACTTAATCAATCCCGTATACAATTCCCTTTGTCTATCGGTACGATACTTGCCCGAGATTCGATCGTCGGTATTACGATACCTTGTTCAATCTCGTTACTGGCAAGTCTCTTTACTCGTTCCGTAACACATCATCCCGTGATCAACTCCTTGATCACATTGTGCACATTATGATGATGTCCTACCGAGTGGGCCCAGAGATACCTCTGCGTCACACGGAGTGACAAATCCCAGTCTCGATTCGTGCCAACCCAACAGACACTTTCGGAGATACCTGTAGTGCACCTTTATAGTCACCCAGTTACGTTGTGACGTTTGGTACACCCAAAGCATTCCTACGGTATCCAGGAGTTGCATAATCTCATGGTCTAAGGAAATGATACTTGACATTAGAAAAGCTTTAGCATACGAACTACACGATCTAGTGCTATGCTTAGGATTGGGTCTTGTCCATCACATCATTCTCCTAATGATGTGATCCCGTTATCAATAACATCCAATGTCCATGGTCAGGAAATCATAACCATCTATTGATCAACGAGCTGGTCAACTAGAGGCTTACTAGGGACATGGTGTTGTCTATGTATCCACACATGTATCTGAGTTTCCTATCAATACAATTCTAGCATGGATAATAAACGATTATCATGAACAAGGAAATATAATAATAACTAATTTATTATTGCCTCTAGGGCATATTTCCAACAGTCTCCCACTTGCACTAGAGTCAATAATCTAGTTCACATCGCCATGTGATTAACACTCACAGATCACATCGCCATGTGACTTACACCCAAGAGTTTACTAGAGTCAGCAGTCTAGTTCACATCACTATGTGATTAACACTCAATGAGTTCTAGGTTTGATCATGTTGCTTGTGAGAGAGGTTTTATTCAACGGGTCTGAACCTTTCAGATCCGTGTGTGCTTTACAAATCTCTATGTCATCTCCTAGATGTAGCTACCACGTTCTATTCGGAGCTATTCCAAATAACTGTTCTACTTGGAGCTATTCTAAATTGTTGCTCCATTATACGTATCCGGTATCTCTACTCAGAGCTATCCGGATAGGTGTTAAGCTTGCATCGACGTACCCCTTTACGACGAACTCTTTTACCACCTCCATAATCGAGAAAAATTCCTTAGTCCACTGGTTACTAAGGATAACTTTGACCGCTGTCCTGTGATCCATTCTTGGATCACTCTTGTACCCCTTGACTGACTCATGGCAAGGCACACTTCAGGTGCGGTACACAGCATAGCATACTGTAGAGCCTACGTCTTAAGCATAGGGGACGACCTTCGTCCTTTCTCTCTATTCTGCCGTGGTCGAGCTTTAAGTCTTAACTTCATACCTTACAACTCAAGCAAGAACTCCTTCTTTGACTGATCCATGTTGAACACCTTCAAGATCATGTCAAGGTATGTGCTCATTTGAAAGTTCCATTAAGCATTTTGATCTATCCTTATAGATCTTGATGTTCAATGTTCAAGCAGCTTAATCTAGGCTTTCCATTGAAAAACACTTTCCAAATAATCCTATATGCTTTCCAGAAATTATACGTCACTTCTGATCAACAATATGTCAACAACATATACTTATCAGAAATTCTATAGTGCTCCCACTCACTTCTTTGGAAATACAAGTTTCTCATAAACTTTGTATACACCAAAATCTTTGATCATCTCATCAAAGCATACATTCCAACTCCGAGATGCTTACTCCAGTCCTTAGAAGGAGCTTTGCATACTTATTAGCATATTTCAGGGTTGACAAAACCTTCCGGTTGTATCACATACAACCTTTCCTCATAAATCGTCGAGGAAACAATGTTTTTGACATCCTATCTGCAAGATTTCATAAATAATGCAGTAATCGCTAACATAATTCCAACAGACTCTTAGGATCGCTACGAGTGAGAAAGTCTCATCATAGTCAACTCCTTGAACTTGTCGGAAAACATCTTAACGACAAGTCGAGCTTTCTTAATGGTGACATTTACCATCATTGTCCGTCTTCCTTTTAAAATCCATCTATACTCAACAGCCTCACGACCATCAAGCTGTACTGCCAAAGTCTACACTTTGTTTCCATACATGGATCCTCTCTCGGATTTTATGGCCTCGAGCCATTTATCAGAATCCGGGCCCACCATCGCTTCTCCATAGCTCGTAGGTTCATTGTTGTCTAGCAACACGACTTCCAAGACAGGATTACGTACCACTCTGAAGTAGTACGCATCCTTGTCGTCCCACGAGGTTTGGTAGTGACTTGATCTGAAGTTTCATGATCACTATCATAAGCTTCCACTTCAATTGGTGTAGGTGCCACAGGAACAACTCTTTGTGCCCTGCTATACACTAGTTGAAGTAACGGTTCAATAACCTCATCAAGTCTCTACCATCCTCCCACTCAATTCTTTCGAGAGAAACTTTTCCTCGGAAAAGGACCCGATTCTAGAAACAATCCCTTATTGCTTTCGGATCTGAGACAGGAGGTATACCCAACTGTTTTGGGTGTCCTATGAAGATGCATTTATCCGTTTTGGGTTCGAGCTTATCAGCCTGAAACTTTTTCACATAAGCATCGTAGCCCCAAACCTTTTAAGAAATGACAGCTTAGGTTTCTCTAAACCATAGTTCATACGGTGTCACCTCATCGGAATTACGTGGTGCCCCCTTTTAAAGTGAATGTGGTTGTCTCTAATGCCTAACCCATAAACTATTGTGGTAATTCGATAAGAGACATCATGGTATGCATCATATCCTATAGGGTGCAGTTATGATGTTCGGACACACCATCACACTATGGTGTCCCAGGCTGTATTAGTTGTGAAACAATTTCCACAATGTCTTAATTCTGTGCCAAACTCGTAATTCAGATATTCATCTCTATAAGCATATCATAGATCTTTTATCCTCTTGTCACGACGATCTTTCAACTTCACACTGAAATTACTTGAACCTTTCAATAATTCAGACTCGTGATTCATCAAGTAAATATACTCAACATCTACTCAAATCATCTGTGAAGTAAGAACATAACGATATCCACTACACACCTCAGCCCTCATTGGACTGCACACATCAAAATGTATTACTTCCAACAAGTTGCTTTCCAGTTCCATTTTACTGAAACCGAGGCTTTCAGTCATCTTGCCCATGTGGTATGATTTGCATGTCTCAAGTGATTCAAAATCAAGTGAGTTCAAACGGTCCATTTGCATGGAGTTTCTTCATGCATATACACCAATAGACATGGTTCGCGTGTCTCAAACTTTTCAAAAATGAGTGAGCCCAAAGATCCATCAACATGGAGCTTCCTCATGCGTTTTATACCGATATGACTTACGTGGCAGTGCCACAAGTAGGTGGTACTATCATTACTATCTTTTGGCATGAACATGTGTATCACTACGATCGAGATTCAATAAACCATTCATTTTAGGTGTAAGACCATTGAAGGTATTATTCAAATAAACAGAGTAACCATTATTCTCCTTAAATGAATAACCGTATTGCGATAGACATAATCCAATCATGTCTATGCTCAACGCAAACACCAATCTCGATGGTAGAGGGAGCGTGCGATGCTTGATTATATCAACATTGGAAACACTTCCAACACATATCGTCAGCTCACCTTTAGCCAGTCTCCGTTTATTCCGTAGCTTTTATTTCGAGTTACTAACATTTAGCAACCGAACCGGTATCTAATACCCTGGTGCTACTAGGAGTACTAGTAAAGTACACATCAACACAATGTATATCCAATATACTTCTATCGACCTTGCCAGCCTTCTAATCTACCAAGTATCTAGGGTAATTCTGCTCCAGTGGTTGTTCCTCTTATTACAGAAGCACTTAGTCTCGGGTTTGGGTTCAACCTTGGGTTTCTTCACTAGAGCAGCAGCTGAATTGCCGTTTCATGAAGTATCCCTTCTTGCCCTTGCCCTTCTTGAAACTAGTGGTTTCACTGACCATCAACAATTGATGCTCCTTCTTGATTTCTACTTTCGTGGTGTCAAACATCGCGAATATCTCAAGGACCATCATATATGTCCCTGATATATCATAGTTCATCACGAAACTCTAGCAGCTTGGTGGTAATGACTTCGGAGAAACATCACTATCTCATCTGGAAGATCAACTCCCACTTGATTCAAATGATTGTTGCACTCAGACAATCTGAGCACAAGCTCAACAATTGAGCTTTTCTCCTTAGTTTGTAGGCTAAGAAAATCGTCGGAGGTCTTATACCTCTAGACGTGGGCACGAGCCTGAAATCCCAATTTCAGCCCTCAAAACATCTCATATGTTTCGTGACGTTTCAAAACTGTCTTTGGTGCCTCAACTCTAAACCGTTTAACTGAACTATCATGTAGTTATCAAAACGTGTATGTCAGATGTTCGCAACATCTACAGACGATGTTCGAGGTTCAGCACACTGAGCGGTGCATTAAGGACATAAGCCTTCTATGAAGCAATGAGGACAATCCTCAGTTTACGGACCTAGTCCGCATAATTTCTACTATCACCTTTCAACTAATTTTTCTCTAGGAACATATCTAAACAGTAGAACTATAGCGTGAGCTACGACATAATTTGCAAAATCCGTTTTGACTATGTTCAGGATAAACGAGTTCATCTTATGAACTCCCACTCAGATAGACATCCCTCTAGTCATCTAAGTGATTACATGATCCGAGTCAACTAGGCCGTGTCCGATCATCACGTGAGACGGACTAGTCAACATCGGTGAACATCTTCATGTTGATCGTATCTTCTATACGACTCATGCTCGACCTTTCGGTCTTCTGTGTTCCGAGGCCATGTCTGTACATGCTAGGCTCGTCAAGTCAACCTAAGTGTTTGCATGTGTTCCGAGGCCATGTCTGTACATGCTAGGCTCGTCAACACCCGTTGTATGTGAACGTTAGAATCTATCACACCCGATCATCACGTGGTGCTTCGAAACGACGAACTGTAGCAATGGTGCACAGTTAGGGGAGAACACTTCTTGAAAAAATTTATGAGGGATCATCTTATTTACTACCGTCGTTCTAAGCAAATAAGATGTATAAACATGATAAACATTACATGCAATCAAATAGTGACATGATATGGCCAATATCACTTTGCTCCTTTTGATCTCCATCTTCGGGGCTCCATGATCATCATCGTCACCGGCATGACACCATGATCTCCATCATCATGATCTCCATCATCGTGTCTCCATGAAGTTGCCTCGCCAACTATTACTTCTACTACTATGGCTAACGGTTAGCAATAAAGTAAAGTGATTACATGACGTTTAAGTTGACACGCGGGTCATAAATAAATAAAGACAACTCCTATGGCTCCTGCCGGTTGTCATACTCATCGACATGCAAGTCGTGATTCCTATTACAAGAACATGATCAATCTCATACATCACATATATCATTCATCACATCCTTTTGGTCATATCACATCACATAGCATACCCTGCAAAAACAAGTTAGACGTCCTCTAATTGTTGTTTGCATGTTTTACGTGGCTGCTATGGGTTTCTAGCAAGAACGTTTCTTACCTACGCAAAGACCACAACGTGATATGCCAATTGCTATTTACCCTTCATAAGGACCCTTTTCATCGAATCCGATCCGACTAAAGTGGGAGAGACAGACACCCGCCAGCCACCTTATGCAACTAGTGCATGTTTGTCGGTGGAACCGGTCTCACGTAAGAGTACGTGTAAGGTTGGTCCGGGCCGCTTCATCCCACGATGCCGCCGAATCAAGATAAGACTAGTAACGGCAAGCATATTGAACAAAATCAACGCCCACAACTACTTTGTGTTCTACTCGTGCATAGAATCTACGTAATAGACCTAGCTCTGATACCACTGTTGGGGAACGTAGCAGAAATTCAAAAAATTTCCTACGTGTCACCAAGATCTATCTATGGAGAGACCAGCAACGAGGGGAAGGAGAGTTGCATCTACATACCCTTGTAGATCGCTAAGCGGAAGCGTTCAAGTGAACGGGGTTGATGGAGTCGTACTCGTCGTGATCCAAATCACCGATGACCAAGTGCTGAACGGACGGCACCTCCGCGTTCAACACACGTACAACCCGGTGACGTCTCCCACGCCTTGATCCAGCAAGGAGAGAGGGAGAGGTTGAGGAAGACTCCATCCAGCAGCAGCACAACGGCGTGGTGGTGATGGAGGAGCGTGGCAATCCTGCAGGGCTTCGCCAAGCACCGCGAAGAGGAGGAAGAAGAGACGCAGGGCTGCACCAAGAGAGATTGAATCGCGTGTTGTGGGCAGCCCCCTAGGCCTCATATATATAGGGGAAGGGGAGGGCTGCGCCCCTTCTAGGGTTCCCACCCCTAGGGGGGGCGGCAGCCCTAGATGGGGTCAAGGGTGGCGGCCAAGAGGGGGAGGGGAGAGGGAGGCGCCCCAATATGGGCCCTAAGGCCCATATCCCATTAGGGTTTGCCCCCTTTCCACCTCTTGGGCACCTTGGGCCCTTGTGGGAGGCGCACCAGCCCACTAATGGGCTGGTCCCTCACCACTCTTAGCCCACGCAAGCCTCCGGGGCAGGTGGCCCCACTTGGTGGACCCCCGGGACCCTCCCGGTGGTCCCGGTACGTTACCGATAAACCCCGAAACTCTTCCGGTGTCCAAAACAGGACTTCCCATATATAAATCTTTACCTCCGGACCATTCCGGAACTCCTCGTGACGTCCGGGATCTCATCCGGGACTCCGAACAACATTCGGTAACCACATACTAACTTCCTTTATAACCCTAGCGTCATCGAACCTTAAGTGTGTAGACCCTACGGGTTCGGGAGACATGCAGACATGACCGAGACGTTCTCCGGTCAATAACCAACAGCGGGATCTGGATACCCATGTTGGCTCCCACATGTTCCACGATGATCTCATCGGATGAACCACGATGTCAAGGACTTAATCAATCCCGTATACTATTCCCTTTGTCTATCGGTACGATACTTGCCCGAGATTCGATCGTCGGTATTACGATACCTTGTTCAATCTCGTTACTGGCAAGTCTCTTTACTCGTTCCGTAACACATCATCCCGTGATCAACTCCTTGATCACATTGTGCACATTATGATGATGTCCTACCGAGTGGGCCCAGAGATACCTCTCCGTCACACAGAGTGACAAATCCCAGTCTCGATTCGTGCCAACCCAACAGACACTTTCGGAGATACCTGTAGTGCACCTTTATAGTCACCCAGTTACGTTGTGACGTTTGGTACACCCAAAGCATTCCTACGGTATCTGGGAGTTGCATAATCTCATGGTCTAAGGAAATGATACTTGACATTAGAAAAGCTTTAGCATACGAGCTACACGATCTAGTGCTATGCTTAGGATTGGGTCTTGTCCATCACATCATTCTCCTAATGATGTGATCCCGTTATCAATAACATCCAATGTCCATGGTCAGGAAACCGTAACCATCTATTGATCAACGAGCTAGTCAACTAGAGGCTTACTAGGGACATGGTGTTGTCTATGTATCCACACATGTATCTGATTTTCCTATCAATACAATTCTAGCATGGATAATAAACGATTATCATGAACAAGGAAATATAATAATAACTAATTTATTATTGCCTCTAGGGCATATTTCCAACACACCCTAGATGGGATCTAGGGCTGCCGCCACCCCTAGGGAGGAAACCCTAGGTGGGGGCGCAGCCCTCCCTCTCCCCCTATATATAGTGGAGGCAAAGGGGCAGCCCAACACATGAAGTTCCTCCCATGTTGGCGCAGCCCTACCCCTCTCCCTCCTCGTCTCTCATAGTGCTTGGCGAAGCCCTGCTGGAGTCCCGCGCTCCTCCACCACCACCACGCCGTCGTGCTGCTGCTGGATGGAGTCTTCCCCAACCTCTCCTTCTCCCCTTGCTGGATCAAGGCGTAGGAGACGTCACCGGGCTGTACGTGTGTTGAACGCGGAGGTGCCGTCCGTTCGGCACTAGGATCATCGGTGATTTGGATCACGACGAGTACGAATCCATCAACCCCGTTCACTTGAACGCTTCCGCTTAGCGATCTACAAGGGTATGTAGATGCTCTCTCCTTCCCCTCGTTGCTAGATTACTCCATAGATTGATCTTGGTGATGCGTAGAAAATTTTAAAATTCCGCTATGATCCCCAACAATGGTATCAGAGCTAGGTCTATGCGTAGTTTCTATGCACAAGTAGAACACAAAGCAGTTGTGGGCGTCGATTTTGTCAATTTACTTGCCGTTACTAGTCTTATCTTGATTCGGCGGCATCGTGGGATGAAGCGGCCCGGACCGACCTTACACGTACTCTTACGTGAGACTGGTTCCACCGACTGACATGCACTAGTTGCATAAGGTGGCTAGCGGGTGTCTGTCTCTCCCACTTTAGTCGGATCGGATTCGATGAAAAGGGTCCTTATGAAGGGTAAATAGAAATTGGCATATCACATTGTGGTTTTGGCGTAGGTAAAAAACGTTCTTGCTAGAAACCTATAGCAGCCACGTAAAAACTTGCAACAACAATTAGAGGACGTCTAACTTGTTTTTGCAGCATATGCCGTGTGATGTGATATGGCCAAAAGGATGTGATGAATGATATATGTGATGTATGAGATTGATCATGTTCTTGTAATAGGAATCACGACTTTCATGTCGATGAGTATGACAACCGGCAGGAGCCATAGGAGTTGTCTTAATTTATTTATGACCTGCGTGTCAACATAAACGTCATGTAATTACTTTACTTTATTGCTAAAGCGTTAGCCATAGTAGTAGAAGTAATAGATGACGAGACAACTTCAAGAATACACGATGATGGAGATCATGATGATGGAGATCATGGTGTCATGCCGGTGACAACGATGATCATGGAGCCTCGAAGATGGAGATCAAAAGGAGCAAAATGATATTGGCCATATCATGTCACTATTTGATTGCATGTGATGTTTATCATGTTTTACATCTTATTTGCTTAGAACGACGGTAGCTTAAATAAGATGATCCCTCACTAAAATTTCAATAAAAGTGTTCCCCCTAACTATGCACCGTTGCGAAGGTTCATCGTTTTGAAGCACCACGTGATGATCGGGTGTGATAGATTCTAATGTTCGAATACAACGGGTGTAAGCCAGATTTACACATGGAATACACTTAGGTTGACTTGACGAGCCTAGCATGTACAGACATGGCCTCGGAACACGAAAGACCAAAAGGTCAAGCATGAGTCGTATAGAAGATACGATCAACATGAAGATGTTCACCGATGTTGACTAGTCTGTCTCACGTGATGATCGGACACGGCCTAGTTGACTCGGATCATGTTTCACTTAGATGACTAGAGGGATGTCTATCTGAGTGGGAGTTCATTAAATAATTTGATTAGATGAACTCAATTATCATGAACATAGTCTAAATTGTCTTTGCAAATATGTTGTAGATAAATAGCTCACGTTGTAGCTCCCTGTTTCAATACGTTCCTAGAGAAAGATTAAGTTGAAAGATATTGTAAGCAATGATGCGGACTAGGTCCATAGTCCGAGGACTGTCCTCACTGCTACACAGAAGACTTACGTCTTTGATGCCCCGCTCGATGTGCAAACCCCTACAATGTCGTCTGTGGATGTTGCGAACACCTGACAGACACATCCTGATGACTACTTGATAGTTTAGTGCACCATACTTTATGGCTCAGAATCGGGATTCCAATGACGTTTTGAACGCCATAGAACATATGAGATGTTCCAAGAGCTGAAATTGGGATTTTAGGATCATGCCCGTGTTGAGAGGTGTGAGACCTCTGACAAGTTATTTTGCCAACAAGATGGAGGAGAATAGCTCAGCTAATGAGCATGTGCTCAGAATGTCTGGGTGCTACAATCACTTAAATCAAGTGGGAGTTAAACTTCCAGATAAGATAGTGATTGATAGAGTTCTCTAGCCACTATCACTAAGCTACTAGATCTTCGTGATGAACTATGACATGCAAGGGATGGAGTTGATCCCGGAGCTGTTCGCAGTGCTTAAGACCGCAAAAGGTAGAAATCAAGAAGGAGCATCAAGTGTTGATGGTTTAACAAGACCACGGGTTTCAAGAAGGGCAAGGGCTAGAAGGGAAACTTCATATGGATGGCAACCCAGTTGCCGCTCAAGTGAAGGAACCCAAGGTTGAACCCAAAACCCGAGACTAAGTGCTTCTATTGTAAGGGGAACGGTCACTGGTAGCGGAATTACCCCAAATGCATGGTAGATAAGAAGGCTGGCAACTTCAAAGTATATACCTGTTATTAATGTGTACCTCACTAGTACTCCTGGTAGCACCTGGGTATTGGATACCGATTCAGTTACTATTATTGGTGACTTGAAGCAAAAGCTACAGACTAAACGGAGACTAGCTAAGGGCGAGGTGACGATGTGTGTTGGAAGTGTTTCCAAAGTTGATGAGATCACCATCGCATGCTCCATCTGCCTTCGGGATTAGTATTGAACCTAGATAAATGTTATCAGGTGTCTACGTTGAGCATGAATATGATTAGATCATGTTCATTGCAATACGGTCATTCATTTAAGTTAGAGAATAATGGTTATTCTGTTTACATGAATGATACCTTTCATGGTCATGCACCCTATGTGAATGGTTCATTGAATCTCGGTCGTGGTGATACACATGTTCACGCCAAAAGATGTAGAGTTAATAATGATAGTACCACTTTCTTGTGGCACTGTCGCTTAGGTCATATTGGCGTAAGATGCATGAAGAAACTCCATATCGATGGATGTTTGGAGTCACTTGATTTTGAATCGCTTGACACATGCGAGCCATGCCTCATGGGCAGGATGACTAAGACCCCGTTTTCAGGTACAATGAAACGGGCAAGTGACTTGTTGGAAATCATACATGCAGATGTGTGTGATCCAATGAGAATTGGAGCGTGCGGTGGATATCGCTATTTTCTCATCTTCACTGACGATTTGAGTAGATATAGGTATATTTACTTAATGAAGCACAAGTCTGAAACGTTTGAAAAGTTCAAGCGATTTCAGAGTGAAGTTAAGAATCATCATAACAATAAGATCATGTTCCTACGATCTGATCAAAAGGGGATTTTCTGAGTTATGAGTTTGGCAATCACTTAAGACATTGTGGAATTGTTTCACAGTTGAAGCCACCTGGAACACCACAAGGTAATGGTGTGTCCGGACGTCGTAATCGAACCCTATGAGATATGGTGTGATCTATGATGTCTCTTACCAATCTACCGTTTTCGTTTTGAGGTTATGTGTTAGAGACAGCTGCATTCACTTTAGATAGGACACCATCTAAGTCTGTTGAGACGATGTCGTATATGAACATTGGTTTGGCAAGAAACCAAAGTTGTCATTTCTTAATGTTTGGGGCTGCAATGCTTAAGGCTTCAGCCAGAGAAGCTCGAACCCAACGCGGACAAACACATCTTCATAGGATACCCAAAGGTGACAGTTGGGTATACTTTCTATCTCAGATCCGAGGGCAAATTGTTTGTTGCTAAGAACGGGTCCTTTCTCGAGAAGGAGTTCTCTCGAAAGAATTGAGTGGGAGGAAGATAGAACTTGATGAGGTTGTCGAACCTTTACTTCAACCAGAGAGTGATGCAACACAGAAAGATGTTTTCTGTGGCGCCTACGTCTGTTGAAGAGGAAGTAAATGATAGTGATCATGAAGCTTCGGATCAAGTTACTATCGAACCTCGTAGGTCGACAAGGATATGTACTAATCCTGAGTGGTATGGTAATCCTGTCTTAGATATCATGTTGTTAGACAACAATGAACCTACGAGCTATGGAGAAGCGATGGTGGGCCCTTATTTTGACAAATGGTTAGAAGCCATGAAATCCAAGATAGGATCCATGTATCAGAACAAAGTATGGACTTTGGTGGACTTGCCCGTTGATCGGCAAGCCATTGAGATAAATGGATCTTTAAGAAGAAGACGGACATGGGCGGTAATGTTACCGTCTATGAAGCTTGACTTGTGGGAAAGAAACTTTTCACAAGTTCAAGGAGTTGACTACGATGAGAATTTCTCACCCATAGCGATGCTTTAGTCCGTCGGAATCATGTTAGCATTAGCTGTATTTTTCGATTATGAAATCTTACAGATGGATGTCAAAACAAGTTTTCTTACCAGTTTTCGTAAGAAAAGTTGTATGTGATACAATAAAAGGTTTTGACGATCCTAAGGATGCTAAAAGGTATGCTAGCTCCAGCAATCCTTCTATGGACTAGAGCAGGCATCTCGGAATCAGAATATATGTTTTGATGGAGTGATCAAAGCTTTTAGGTTTATACAATGTTTGCTAGAAACTTGTATTTACAAGAAAGTGAGTGGGAGCACTACAACATTTCTGATAAGTATATGTGGATGACATATTGTTGATCCGAAATAATGTAGAATTTCTGGAAAGCATAAATGGTTGTTTGAAGAGTATTTTTTCAAAGGAAGACCTGGATAAAGCTGCTTACATACTGGGCATCAAGATCTATAGAGATAGATCAAGAGGCCTGATGATACTTTGAAAGAACGCACACCTTGACATGTTTTTGAAGGAGTTCAAAATAGATCAGTCAAAGAAGGGGTTCTTACCTGAGTTGTAAGGTGTGAAGTTGAGTAAGACTCAAAGCTTGACCACGGTAGAAGAAAGAGGAAGGACGAAGGTCGTCCCCTATGCTCTTGTCATAGGCTCTATACGGTATGCCATGCTGAGTACTGCACCTGATGTGTGCCTTGCCACATGTCTGGCAAGAGGGTACAAAGGTGATCTAGGACTGGATCACCAGATAGCGGTCAAAATTGTCCTTAGAGGAATAAGGAAATGTTTCTCGGTTATGGAGGTGATAAAGAGTTCGACGTAAAGAGTTACCTTGATGCAAGCTTAACACCTATCCGGATAGCTCTGAGTAGAGATACCGGATACGTATAATGGAGCAACAATTTGGAATAGCTCCAAGTGGAACATGGTAGCAGCATCTATGATATGACATAAAGTTTTGCAAAGTACATAGGGATCTGAATATGGAAAGACCCGTTGACTACAACCTCTCTCACAAGCATAACATGATCAAACCCAAAACTCTTTGAGTGATGTGAACTAGATCATTGAGTCTGCTAGACTCTTGGATGTTGGTCACATGGCGATGTGACCTGTGAGTGTTAATCACATGGCGATGTGAACTAGATTATTGACTCTAGTGCAAGTGGGAGACTGTTGGAAATATGCCCTAGAGGCAATAATAAATTAGTTATTATTATTATATTTCATTGTTCATGATAATCGTTTATTATCCATGCTAGAATTGTATTGATAGGAAACTCAGATACATGTGTGGATACATAGACAACACCATGTCCCTAGTAAGCCTCTAGTTGACTAGCTCATTGATCAATAGATGGTTATGTTTCCTAACCATGGACATTGGATGTCATTGATAACGGGACCACATCATTAGGAGAATGATGTGATGGACAAGACCCAATCCTAAGCCTAGCACAACGATCGTGTAGTTCGTTTGCTAAAGCTTTTCTAATGTCAAGTATCATTTCCTTAGACCATGAGATTGTGCAACTCCCGGATACCGTAGGAGTGCTTTGGGTGTGCCAAACGTCACAACGTAACTGGGTGGCTATAAAGGTACACTACAGGTATCTCCGAAAGTGTTTGTTGGGTTGGCACGAATCGAGACTGGGATTTGTCACTCCGTGTAAACGGAGAGGTATCTCTGGGCCCACTCGGTAGGACATCATCATAATGTGCACAATGTGACCAAGGAGTTGATCATGGGATGATGTGTTATAGAACGAGTAAAGAGACTTGCCGGTAACGAGATTGAACAAGGTATCGGGATACCGATGATCGAATCTCGGGCAAGTACAATACCGCTAGAAAAAGGGAATTGAATACGGGATTGATTAAATCCTTGACATCGTCGTTCATCCGATGAGATCATCGTGGAGCATGTGGGAGCCAACATGGGTATCCAGATCCCGCTGTTGGTTATTGACCGGAGAGTTGTCTCGGCCATGTCTGCATGACTCCCGAACCCGTAGGGTCTACACACTTAAGGTTCGATAACGCTAGGGTTATAGGGAAAGTATGTACGAGGTTACCGAATGTTGTTCGGAGTCTCGGATGAGATCCCGGACGTCACGAGGAGTTCCGGAATGGTCCGGAGGTAAAGATTAATATATAGGAAGTATGGTTTTGGCCACCGGAAGTGTTCCGGGCATCACCGGTAGTGTACCGGGACCACCGGAGGGGTCCGGGGGTCCACCAGGTGGGGCCACCAGCCCCGGAGGCCTACATGGGCCAATAGTGGGAAGGGACCAGCCCCTAGGTGGGCTGGGGCGCCTCCCACCAAGACCCAAGGCGCCTCCAAGAGGGGAAGGGGGCAAACCCTAGGGCAGATGGGCCCTAAGGCCCACCTCAGGTGCGCCTCCCCCTCTCCCCCTTGTGGCCGCCACCCTAGATGGGATCTAGGGCTGCCGCCACCCCTAGGGAGGAAACCCTAGGTGGGGGCGCAGCCCTCCCTCTCCCCCTATATATAGTGGAGGAAAAGGGGCAGCCCAACACATGAAGTTCCTCCCCTGTTGGCGCAGCCCTACCCCTCTCCCTCCTCGTCTCTCGTAGTGCTTGGCGAAGCCCTGCTGGAGTCCCGCGCTCCTCCACCACCACCACGCCGTCGTGCTGCTGTTGGATGGAGTCTTCCCCAACCTCTCCTTCTCCCCTTGCTGGATCAAGGCGTAGGAGACGTCACCGGGCTGTACGTGTGCTGAACGCGGAGGTGCCGTCCGTTCAGCACTAGGATCATCGGTGATTTGGATCACGACGAGTACGACTCCATCAACCCCGTTCACTTGAATGCTTCTGCTTAGCGATCTACAAGGGTATGTAGATGCTCTCTCCTTCCCCTCGTTTCTAGGTTACTCCGTAGATTGATCTTGGTGATGCGTAGAAAATTTTAAACTTCTACTACGATCCCCAACAGCTTGATACGTCTCCAACGTATCTATAATTTTTTATCGTTCGATGCTACTATATTATCAACTTTGAATGTTTTATATGCATTGATATACTATTTTATATTATTTTTGGGACTAACCTATTGACCTAAAGCCTAGTGCCAGTTTCTGTTTTTTCCTTGTTTTTGACCTTTTTCAGATAGGAATATCAAACGGAGTCCAAACGGAATAAAACTTTCGTGATGATTTTTTTTGACCAAAAGAGACCCCCGAAGCTTTGGAAGAAGGCCAGAAGAGCCACGAGGGAGTCACGAGCCCGCGAGGCGCGTCCTCTCCCCACCCCCCCCCCCCCCCGGGCGCGCCTAGCAGGCTCGTGACCTCCTCGTGGGCCCAACTGACGTAATTCCACCGCCATAAATTCGTACAAATACAGAAACCCCCAAAAAGAAACCTAGATCGGGAGTTCCGCCGCCACAAGCCTCTGTAGCCACCAAAACCAATCGGGAGCCCGTTTCGGCACCCTGCCGGAGGGGGAACCCATCTCCGGTTGCCTTCTTCATCATCCTGGCGATCTCCATGACGAGGAGGGAGTAGTTCACCCTCGGGGCTGAGGGTATGTACCAGTAGCTATGTGTTTGATCTCTCTCTCTATCTCTATCTCTATCTCTCTCTCTCTCTCTCGTGTTCTTGAGATGTCTTGATCTTGATGTATCGCGGGCTTTGCTACTATAGTTGGATCTTATGATGTTCTTCCCCCTCTCCTTTCTTGTAATGAATTGAGTTTTCCCTTTGAAGTTATCTTCTCGGATTAGGTCTTTAAGGAATTGAGAACACTTGATGTATATCTTGCACGTGTCTATCTGTGGTGACAATGGGATATTCATGTGAGTACTTGATGTATGTTTTGGTGATCAACTTGCGGGTTTCGTGACCTCGGGCACCTATGCATAGGGGTTGGCACACGTTTTATACTTTACTCTTCGGTAGAAACTTTGGGGCAATCTTTGAAGTTCTATGTGTTGGATTGAATAGATGATTATGAGATTGTGTGATGCATATCGTATAATCAAGCCCACGGATACTTGTGGTGACAATGGTGTATCTAGGTGACATTAGGGTTTTGGTTGATGTGTGTCTTAAGGTGTTATTCTAGTACGAACTCTAGGATAGATCAAAAGGAAAGAATAGCTTCATGTTATTTTACTACGGACTCTTGAATAGATCGATCAGAAAGAATAATTTTGAGGTGGTTTCGTACCCTACAATAATCTCTTCGTTTTTTCTCCGCTATTAGTGACTTTGGAGTGACTCTTTGTTGCACTTTAAGGGATTGTTATATGATCCAATTATGTTATCATTATTGAGAGAAGTTCCACTAGTGAAAGTATGAACCCTAGGCCTTGTTTCTACGCATTGCAGTACCGTTCTTACTCACTTTATTATTATTTACCTTGCTGTTTTTATAATTTTAGATTACAAAAACATATATTTACTATCCATATTGCACTTGTATCACCATCTCTTCGCCGAACTAGTGCACCTATACAATTTACCATTGTATTGGGTGTGTTGGGGACACAAGAGACTCTTTGTTATTTGGTTGCAGGGTTGCTTGAGAGAGACCATCTTCATCCTATGCCTCTCACGGATTGATAAACCTTAGATCATCCACTTGAGGGGAAATTGCTACTGTCCTACAAACCTATGCACTTGGAGGCCCAACAACGTCTACAAGGAGAAGGTTGCGTAGTAGACATCATGGGGCCGCATCCTCCACTACCCCGGAGGAGGCGGTTACGCCAGCGCCTTCGGCGCCTCCGGCTCTCGGACCATGGTGTCTGAGGCCTCTTCGCGTTCGCCAAGAGCGATGTGGCGCCCAATTGGGTCCGTAATGACCTGGAGCTCACCGTCGCGTGGGCGCTCGACCGCTCCGTGACCACATTGGAGACGGCCGCCTGGCGCCGTCGCCGCCTTGACGGCGAGCTTGCCAAGATCGGCGAGGCGTGGTCACTTAGCGACTACTCCGCGAATGTCGGTCGCGGCAAGGCCGCCACCAGGGCTTCGAAGGCCACGTCGATAGTGGTCACGGCGGCCCTCCGCATAGCGTAGCAGGAGGCAGAGAGGCTCCCACGCGAGCGGCAAGCAGCTGCCGGACAAGGATGTCGCGGCCCTCTGGCGACGTACCGGCGATAGAGGGACGACAACGACAGTGACGGACGGCGACGTTGGTGCGGCAGGGCAGGGTGGTCACGCGTACGAGGTGGTAGTCCATTATAGGGTTATGTTTTTGTTTGTTTTATAGTTAAACGGTTGAAATATCGATTAGTTTATGTAAATTATCTCCGAATTTTAATGAAATCCGTCGTTTTGCATGAAAT
Source organism: Triticum monococcum (assembly GCA_034509565.1). NCBI lineage: Eukaryota > Viridiplantae > Streptophyta > Magnoliopsida > Poales > Poaceae > Triticum > Triticum monococcum. The sequence goes on along the minus strand of CM067847.1, from coordinate 4,293,663 downwards.
TTGTCCGGTTGGTTTAAATGCGGTTGAAATATACACGACTATGGTTGAATGACGGCTTCCCGTATCTATGGACGAAAAGACCAGTCCATGAATGAATGTGAGAGAAAATTTACGAGTTGCCGTTGGAGAAGCCTTCGCTGGTGGCCGGCCGGTTGCTTTGGAGCACGAAGCTTTGAATTTGTGAAACTGCTGTTTGGGTATTTGTGTGAAAAACTTATGGGTCCGTCCATACGACGGTAAAACTAAAAGGGTATGTTTCGCGTCAATGCAAAGTGGACCCACATGAGGATGCATCACTTGTCCCCGTCTCAATCTGCTACCGCTCTCATCTCGCCACAGCCCTCTCTTCGGTGAGGAGGCCGCCGGACATGGGTGACCCTGGCGGCAGCTCCTCGTCCCGGCCACACGCCAAGCAGGAGCTGCAGCCGGAGGTGGTTCTCTACACGGCGTCAGCTTCAGCATCGCGCCGCAGAGGGCGCACCTCTGCCGACCGCTACGCCGTGTGCGCCCTGCTGCGCGGCTACGGCCTGGCCGTGGACGTGCGCGACGTGTCCAGGAGCAAAGCGCACCGCAGGGATCTCAAGTCGTTGCTCGCGGCTCGGGGCTGCGCCTTCTCCCTCCCGCAGCTCCTCGTGGGCGGCCGGCTCGTCGGTGGCCCTGACGATGTCAGGCAGCTGCACCAGGCCGGTGGGCTGCGGCCTCTCCTCAACGCCGCCCCAAGGCCGAGCCCCGCCTTCGTCTGCCAAGCCTGTAAGAGGGTCGGCTCCGAGCCCTGCCCAAAGTGCAGCGAGTCCCGCAACAAGATGCTGGATCATGGAGTTATTGAGGAGGAGGAGGAGAGGGTCGTCCTTTTTTATCCAACCCAAGGTGACACTTCCTTTCTCTACTACTATAGCTCCTATACAAAAAGAAAAGAAAAACCCCGAGACTGAACTTGCTTAAACCCTGCTACTGTTATAAGTGTTATTCTCTCCTTTCAGTCAGCGTTTTTCAGTTAGCAAAAAAAAACGGCCAGGACATGGCTTGGTTGAGCTTATTTCTCCTGTTAGTTAGTTAGCTGAATAGGTGCAGCCTTGATCTAGTCGGGATGGCATGCCATGGTGATCGCTGCAAGTGGGCACACCTAGCTCACGTCGAGCATCGTGGGATGGCACCAAAAGTAGGCTCGTCTTAGACACTTCCTTTCTCGACTGAACTTGCTGCTGCTGACATAACTCGTGTTTTTTCTAAAGAGGAGAAAACCCTGTACATGACTTTTTTCGAGCTGATTTCTCTGTTAGTTCGTTAGGTGAATAGGCGCAGCCTTGATTGTTGGAGCAGCTTCTTCTTCCTCAAGCGGCCTCTCACAGCTCACATACCAACAGAGGGACACAAGTGAATGCCGTGCACACACATGGGCCAGCCGCCGCACACTCGGCCAATAACAGCATCCTACCCATGCACTAAGACAGGCCACAGCCGGCCACTAAGGACATCTCCAGCCGTTGGCCCCCCAGGGGGCGTCTAAAAGCGCCGCCTGGAGGTGAGCCGGCGAAAAAAATGGCACTGAAGGCGAGTCGGTCCCCAGCCGTTGGCCCCCAGACGCGTATCTTAAAAAAAACAGAACCGTTCGGCGAAGTTATGATAAAAACTAGTTAAATTTCGGCCAAACAATACAAATTTCGACGAAATTCGGCCAAACATTACATGAACCTAATCTTAAAAAAAAGAAAGGGGCTGAAGTCGTCGCCGCCGTTGCCGCCATCATCGTCGGCGGCCTTCTCCTCCTTGACGCGGGCGCCCCTGCTGGACCCCTCCCCAGCGTCGCCATGGCGAACAGGCGGCGGCGCGTAGTCGTCGTCGTCGCTGTCGCACAAGACGACGACCCCGCCTTCCTCGCGGCCGCGTCGGCGCTCCTCGAAGCGGCGTAGGGCGGCGCGCTGGCGCTCCTTCTCCTTCTCGCGGCGCGCCTTCTCCATCGCAATGGAGTCCTGGCGCGCCCGTTCGAGGGCGGCGTCGTCGTCGTCGTCGAACTCGGCCTTCACCGGCGCCAGCCCCGGCTCCGTCTTCACCGGCGCCAGCCCCGACTCCGTCTTTGGCTTGACGAAGCACGGAGGAGCCGACGAGGGGGCGCGCCGGCCGCCCTCGTTGATGACAATGCCGGCGCTGCGAGTGCGCCGGCCGAGCGGCGTCTCCGCCGCGGGCTCGGCCTTGACGCCGAGCAGCGCCGGAGAGCCGGAGGAGTGTGAAGAAGAACGGGATGAGGAGGAAGAAGAGGAGGCGCCGAACCTCCTTGGAGCCCATGGCCCGGCGCGTCGGTGCTGCGCCGGGGCGGCCACCCTCGCCGGGGGGTACGCCAACAGCGGGTCGTTGCCGCCCTCGAGGTACGTGAGCACGCCCTCGAGTGTGGGGCCGGGGACGCCCCACCAGAGGAGGCGTCCCTCGCTGTTCTGCCGGCCGCCGACCACCGGCGCGCCGTTGGTGGACGCCAAGCGCTGCTGTTGGCGGCGCTCGAAATACGCTGCCTAGGTCGCGTGGTTGTCGGCGGCGTACTGGGGAGGGAGAGCTCGGCGTCGGTGAGGGACGCGCGCACGATCTCGACCTCCTCGGCAAAGTACCTCGGCTTCGCCACGGCGTCGGGCAACGGGGGAATGGGCACTCCCCCGGCGCTGAGTCTCCACCCCGTCGGCTCGGCGCGCATGTCTGGCGGCGCCGGGATGTTCGCCTGGAACAGGAGCCAGGACTCCTGTTCGCGGAGCGAACGACGGCCGAAGCCGTTGGCCGCCGCTGTATCTCCGGGGAAGCGTTCTGCCATGGCGAAGGCGGGGCTGGGCGGGCTCGGGAGAGGTAGAGGGAGGGGCTGGGCGGCGGCGCTCGGGGAGAGGTAGGGAGAGGAAGGGCTGGACGGCGGCGAGGGGCGGGGCTGGTGTGGGCGCAGCTGAGTGGAGGCCGCCGGCTTTTATAGCCGGGCCGCGCCCGTGTGTACGCGTGCGAGGGAGTGGAGGCGTCGGCGCGCCGTCCCGTGAACGCGTCGCCCGTGAGGAATCAATGGCAAGGCTGACCGGCGGCCTTGCCATTGATTCCCCGCGGGAACCAAGGCCGTTGAGGGAAGACGAGGCGCCGAGTCGCTGACGCGGCTGGCCCGCGTCTTTTTCGCGCCAAAACAGCTCGCCCCGGCGCCCCCGGGCGCCCCCCAGCGCGCCGGGTTCGGCCTGGGTCCGCCGGCACTGTTTTCGGCCCAAGCCGGCGAAAATCGGGCTCCTGAGGGCGCGACTGGGCCGTTTTTTCGGCGCCGGCGCGAAAAAAATCGCCTGGGAAGGCCTTCCTGGGGGCGCGGCTCGAGATGCCCTAACAACCCATGGTCTTATCTTCTCCTCTAATCTCGCTAGGGTCCTAAAGACGCCCATGCAGGTACAACCTCAACGTGACCAACAGCCTATCAGTAGTGCAGTCTCATACTAAAACAAACAAACACTCTAAAAACAATTGCAAGTCTAGATTAGTGCTAACATTGATCTGGTCACGGGATGGCATGACCTGGTGATCACCGCAAGTGTGGACACCTGGCGGAGCCAGAAAAATTAGTCATTGGGTTCACTCATTGACTAGTTGTGAAAACTTGGTATGAACTAAGTCCAATTTTACGCCATATTACAACAATATTATAACAATCAGAGAAACCATGATGAATAGGAATATGATATCCCTTATCACAAGTACTTGTTACATTAAAATTTAAGAGTGTGAGACATACTGATTGGATGAAATTACAAAATCACATGGGTAATACTGAAATAACTTCTTGGCTTCAAATAGAACTTCTCTTCTTCCTAAGAACATTAAAGAAAATAACAAATTAGTTCCTCGAAAAAGTGTTTCGCTCTACTTTATGTAAAAATCAAGAAATAATAAGTTAGTCTGACAAGTTTAAAATAAAAGTGTCATCATGCAAAAGAATCATGTAAACTCACTCACATTTCGGGACATCCCTTTTTGATCCTTCATTCAAACATATCACCGTTACTAATGGTAGAAGACATGACCTTTTTGCACATAGATAATTAGACAATTACTCGTGAACTGATCACCCATTTTATTATTCATCTTTTCATTGACAACATTCAAAACTGAAAGTGTCTCTTCACGGATGTTGTGGCTACTGCCAATATATACTAATACTAGCTTTAGAATTGATAGACCAAAGGAAAAGTAACATGCTTATTTGTCTGGACCATTAACTTAGCAAGATCAGCAATCTCATCCAAATTGGCAAACCTTTCATTTGCTCGCTCATTATTAATGTAAATACCTTCAATGTCCCTATGTGGATAAACAAATTTAGATGGTTGCCTGTAAAATCCCCTTGTTAAAATATCAACTTGCTTCTTAGGATTTTGTGTATACTCTCAAATTCGCTTATGATCAGTGCCATCATGAGGCAATTCATCTAAATTAATTTCTCTCTGAATGGAAGACTTCAGAAGATTACTTTGCTGCGGTAATTGATATATTTTATGTCTAACGGGTGACCTCAGCGAGCCCACATCAAAATACCGTTCCAAAGCCTAGATCAGCCAAGGTCCATAGAAAAAACAATTAGAAAACTAGGGCAAAAATTACCGTATTGGACCAGATAGAACATGCACAAGAGGGGAAGATGTGTCGATGTGATATTACTACCTCGAAATTGAACTGCAGTTATATGCTTGCCGCGGTACATCTGCAATTGAACACTTGCCGCTGGGGAACCAAAGAGGCCGGCGGCTGCCATCATCATACAGGCCATAGATGGATAATAAACCAAATTATTGATCAAGTGACGAATAGGAGAGCAACTAGTTAACGAGCGCTCCTTCGGGAGCCTCGCAACGATCAACACCACTTGTCGCGCTCTCAACCGCCCCGCCACATGTCGCGCTCCGGACGCTCCCTTTAGGTTTTGTTTTTTATTTTTATTTTCTGCATATGTTTTCGGCTTTTTAAATGATTTTTTCTGATTTTTTTCGACGTTTTGGTTTTCCACTGGTCTTCCTGAACTTTTGGACCCAAATTTTTTTTTTTGAAATTTTCTTTTGCGCGACGCGTTTTTTTTCCGCGAGAGTCACGCCCATGCCTCTCGGAAATGGGAAAAAATGTGTTTTATGTTTTTTTCGCGAGAGGCACGATTTTGCTTTCGAGAGAGGCACAGTTGTGTTTTCGCGAGAGTAACGGCCGTGCCTCTCTAGAATAAACAAATCTACGAAAAAGGGGAAAACGCCCGGGTTGCAACAAGTGGCGCACATGCAGCGCATCACTTGTTGCAACCCGCGGAGATGAGAGTGATTTTTGCAATGAGTACTCCTTAACTAGTGATTTCGGACCAACAGGCATGGTAGTGGGCACCAGAGACAATTTGTACCTGGGCTTTTGGGCCTTTTACTGGTCCATTCACGTGGGCTTGGCAGCTTGAATGGGGTCATGCTTCATTTTCTGTTGGGTTCAGGATTCTTTGCAGCGCGAACACTTTTAAGAATAGAAAGGTAGAGGCACTATTAATTTCACATTACACTGTAGAGTTTAGATTTTCCAATTGTTTGAAAACATATGCAGATATTACAAATGAAGTTCATGATCATGCAAAAGAAGTTCGCGTATTCAAAAAATAGTTCACCAAAATCGAAAGAGGTCATGTAATCAAAATAAAGTTCACAAACTCAAAAGAAGTTCATCGATTTTCAAAAAAAAGTTCATTGTACATTGAAAGTAGTTTATCGATTTGAATAAAAGAGTTCATCTAATTTGAAAAAAAAGTTCATCGATTTGAAAAAAGTTCATCGGATTTTTAAAAAAGTTCATCAGTTTTGAGAAAAAGTTCAAAAAATCTAAAAAAATTCATCAAATGTGAAAATAAGTTCATCGATTTTCAAAAAGGCTCACGAGTTTCAAAAAATCAGTTCATGGATTTCAAAACACAAGTTCATCTATTTGAAGAAAACAATTACAAATTTGGGAAAAGAAAGAAGAAAAGGAGGGCAAAGTGGAAGGAAGAAATGGGTATAAAACGTGTATGTACCACAGCTAGTGGTGGTCGTGTTGGTTAAGCATCGATCCCCGATAACCTGCGGTGCGGGGTTCGAAGATGGCACGACCGGTAGGATCAGCTTAGGTATGAAATTTCCTTGTAATTAATGACAATACAAATAACAAAGAAGAAAGTAGAAAATCGGTAAGTTTTACACTGCACAAAACCTTGTCTCTCTCGCCAGTTTAAAATTGTTATTGTACCGTCACCTCTGCCACAGTGGTAAGCTTGGGCCATCCGCATTGTCATAGCAACTGTCCCTGGGCCAAGGTTTTAGTGGGGTTTGAAAGAAAATCATTTTGGTTTTGGTCGTTCTAACTAACAAACTAACTACATACTGAAGTTGCAGGGTTGACTCTAGAATGTAGCTTTATTTTTTGTGTACTTTTTTTGAATTTTAAACTTATGGTTTATCAATTTATCCAAAATTCACAACAAAATATTTTTGAAATACATCAAATTAGTCACAAAAATAATAAATGAAATCCAAAACAGGCCACAGAAGAGGCCTCCTGTGACACAATTCTATCTGCTAATGTGTATGAATTACATCAAACGGGTGACTGCTGCCACTAAAAGAACTGATGACTGGTGTGTGATTTTGCAAGTGCACAGGCAGTTGACCATAGTGAAGATCAGTGTCGTTGAGTGCACTAACGGCATCATGGCTATTTCTCGAGGCATACCACTAGCCACGCTTACCATAACTTTGTGTCTAATTATATATTTTGTAAGATCCATCAAAAAATAGGACCTTGCATTGGCGGCACCTCCAGGCCGCCAGTGCTAATGGCTCCTTCTCTTTATCTCCTCCTCTCACAATTGTTGATGCGCTACCGGGCATAACCTCAATGGTGGGTGGCTGCGGGGTTTGCCTTTGACAAGGGGTGTGGAAGGCCCTATCTTCGTGGGGGCCAGGCAACGCAGAGATGAAGAGGGCAGTGGCCCTCGGTGGGCTTCTGACTAGCACACCGTGGCAACAAAAGTTAGCCCACCCTACTCCATTGTCTTCCATTCCTGGAGCAGCAACATCGGCCGGCGTTTTTTGTGCCGGCATCCAGGCTACTTCGACCGTGTTTTCCCGTGGTAGTGTGTGTGGACACATGGCAACATAGTGTCGGCTTCGGTAGCCGATGTCTGACGCATCTACGACATCCATCAACGCCGATTGTCAGTGGAGCTATACATTTGACGGTTTCATGTCAATCTGGCAGGTCGAGCATGGGCAGAACGGCTAGGGCTTCATGTATACATGTGTACCGTCTGTGATGCATGCCCTATAGATAGCAGTCCTAGCCTCCAGGTGGCGTGGTGCAACTCCCAGATGGTGATGAGGCAGTGGCTAGAAGCAATGAGGAGGCAGCCCTAAACATGCTTCCAGAGTCATCAGTGCTTAACTTTGCTTGCCATCACTGAATAATCAATCATAGATGGGTGTGCACATCAACAGGTCTAGAGGGCAGGGATTGATCTACATTTAAAAAAATAGCAAATCAATAATTAACAAAATGCCTAGGATACGACCCAACCAGCCGTGCGCCACCCGCCTTCCACATGTACAAGTCGCTTGGAGAAACATTTAGTAGATTTGTGGTGGTGGCTTGTGTGTTAAATACTACATCCATTCATAAAAATAAAATGTTTTTGATATTTTAAATATAGACTACATACAAACTTAAATGAGTCACAAACACACTATATCGTGTCTATGTATATCCGATTTAGAAAAAAGTTAGGACATCTTATATTTGTGAACGGAGGGAGTAGACATGCAATTCCGTCATAAGAAGGTGGTGACATGAAAACCAAAGTAGCTTTATTGACCCAAAACAGAGACCACGCAAGGAAAAAGGAAGGCCAACAGTAATAACATATTAAATGGAGAAACAACTTCTGTGATTTTGAACAGCATTTAAATTTCTAGCTCTGATGTTGTAATTTGAATGAATGTAGTGTATAAACGCTTGTAATTACCCTCCCTCCGGTATACGTAAACGGTTGTAACTCCGCCATGATCGGACGCATTGTCTCCCAAACGAAGAGTGCACATCGAATTGTGCCTATGAAGACAGCAAACACTCGAGAACAAATGATCTATATCGATTATATAAGAGGGCAAAATCAGCGAGTTATAAACATTGTACATAGATTTTTCACTTGCCGACATTGCATTAAACTAACTAGATATATAAATCTGTTCGAAAAGGAGGATTACCACTGGCCTGTGATATAGATACACTAGTTGTTGCGGGAGGTGCCTGTGCCATACTTGTCGGTGCGGGTGGATGCCTTGGTGTTGTGAAAGGCAGTACAGGTGTCGGCCTCCCAGTCTGAATGACTAGAACAAACTCTCAAGCCATCCAGGCGACCAACTCGTCGGCTATGTTTGCGCATTCACCCACCTTGTTGATGGTGTGCTCCATCGCCAACCACCCTATGTTCTCTTCCAAGACTGGGCCGGGGTGGGCCTCGTGGCGGGGATCCCAATCTTGCCTAACAGTGAGGGCGCGGTGCGGGGTGGCCGTGGCATGTATTAGGCAGTGTCGCCGGGTAGCTTCTGCATGGTTAGGCATACAATGTCATCTGCGAGTAAAGTACACACGTTCAACTGTGTGAAATTGTGTGAACTTTGTTCGACACAGTTTCGACAATAGTTTTTCTGTGTGAAATGTAAAACATATTGCGCATAGTTGAGATCATAAAACCATGTTCAAATTATCTCACACATGGTTTATTTATCAAACGTTGTGAGGTGCCCGCCAAGATCACACACATTCGTCCATCTAACCTGTCGGCAAGACATTTCACACAATTGTTTACTAGTGACCGTGCGCAATGTGCAAACCATCACGGGGCTTTTTTTATAAAAGGAGGATGACCCCCGGCCTCTGCATTTGGACGATGCATACGACCACTTTATTAATTATTCTCATAAGACCTTATAAAATCATACAACAGTAAGACTAAAACCGCCGTGTAAGCAACAAACTGTCGCTACACCTATCCAGTTGATGAAGGGGTGCAGATAGCCTGGGCCTAATACCAAACAGACATCGCAGCCAAGCCTAACATCTAAGACCTGAGACCCCAACCTAGCCACTTGCCGGGTCTGAGGCACACACTAGTCCGGCGTGCTCTCAGAGGCCGCCGCCGTCAACTGCCACCGCTCCATCTTCAGAACTGTACTGATGCATCAACCTTGCTCGGCACCTCCTCCCTGCGCGCAAACAGCTGTACACATCGCGGTCGCCACTGATACACCTCAGCGCCATGCTGCCACGTACCACCAGCCGACACAACTTGAAGCCCTTGGAGGATCTGTCATGCGTAGCACCTGCCGACCAGGCATGACCAAGCGTAGCACCTGTCGATCAGGCATGACTTGACATCTCCACCGAAGCTCCGTGACGAAGCCGCTCCACCTCCTGCCTCTGACTTCTAGCGCTGCTCCACAAAACGACGCTCCCAAGAGAGAAACGACACCGCAGTGCCGCCATCGTCCGGTCTGGAACACCAGATCCTAGGGTTTCCTCCGGAGCAATACGAGTGGGTCGACGGTAGCCACATGACGATGCCTTCATCAAGGTAACGATGTGGAACGCCGCCATCGCCCGCCGTCGGCTCGGTTTTCACCGGCAACTATGTCTCCCCGACTCGCAGCTGGTGCCAGATGACGGATCCCGAGATCCGAACACCCAGCCTCAGGGCGACCACCTCTGACGGAAGAGATGACCACCACCGCCGGCTGCACCGGTCAGAGCAGATCTGATCGGAGGTGCCGCCGACGAGACCACCAGACCCTCCACAATTGTGCACTAGTGCAAGCATAGGTTAGCAAAACCATAATAACACTAATGTGTGCAAGCTAATTAGGTAATCCCAAATTTGCTGGCCTTATATTACAGAGTAATTGTTGTTTCCGAAAAGGGGAGTAACCTGGCCTCTGGATCAGAAGATGCACACAACCAATTTTATTAAACATGAAAACAATTTAAAATCATCGAGTACCAAACAAAACTAAAAATAAAAATAAAACATGACCACAACGGGTTGGATACAAGATTATATACCTCATCCACATGTTCTACGAGTGAATCGTCAGCCAAACTGGTTGAATAAACAGGGCTGACTTATGTCTTTTATGAACTTTCTCTTTGCATGTGTTCTCTGTGTGTGTGTGTGTGTGTGTGTGTGTGTGTGTGTGGGTTATGGCTGTCCTAGCCATGCAGACAACGGGTGTGTGCTCATTGTGCTTGAATCTTCGATGCTTCATTTCGATTCAATAAAGTATACTCTTTAACAACATAAAAACTACTCCCTCTATTTCTATATACAAGGCCACAAACTCAAATTACAGGTATCAAGATAAAAATAAATGTGTGCTTTACAAACTCAAATTACAGGTATCAAGATAAAAATAAATATACATTAGAGGAAATTGAGTGGCCGTGAAAGAGGAAGTAGGTGAGTTTGTCATTATCATCCACTACATGCATGCTAGTAATTAAGCCATGGGTTACTACTACGAGGAAACATCATTAATATTTACCTCGATTACTGTTGGTGGCCTTGTATAGATGTAAAATGTGTTTTTCATAGTGGCTTTGTATACAAAAATGGAGGGAGTATAAGCAATTTGTTTGTTCCGCAATTTAAATGTGTTGGTGGATATGATGAGTGAAGTGTAAAGTACAAAATCGATATAATTTGGCTTTTCTGAATGTCAGATATGTGAATATAAACAGATGTGAGTGTGACATGTACTGGTAGTTATGTATTACATGCAACATCCGTTGTGTAAATTAAACCATTTTTTCTCGTCTGTGTTTTTTTAGATGTTTCAATAGTAGGTAGAGGCAGAGAGATGGATCCCAGTAGCAGTGTTTCTCTGGGTGCCATGAGACCCCTTCTTAAGAAGCTTGACATGATGCTAGGTCCTAATGGATGCAAGCTGACCAAGGGGGTCAATGATATGTCGCACCTCCTCAAAGATGATCTTGAAGAAATAGGCGCATGCCTTGAAGATCTGTTAGAGGTGGAGGACCCTCCCCTGGCGGCCAAGTGCTGGATGAAAGAAGCACGGGAGTTATCTTATGACATCCAAGATTGCATTGACAACTTTGTGCCCCCTGAGTCTCTTGGCTACAAATCTGACCACAAGATGACTCATGTTAATATTCCCAAGAGACTCAAGTGGCAGAAACAGATTGGATATGCAGCTCCTGATGTGTCAGGACATGTTATCTTCAAAAGCATTCGTGTTGATGTCATTCGTGCTCCCAGGAAGCTCAAGTGGTACCAGCAGATGGTTGAAAAGGTATCAGAATTCAGGATCTATGCCCGGGAGGCGATCCGACGGTACGAGAGGTACCAGCTCCATTGTTGTAGGACCTCGGCGGCACGTAGATTTTCAGCCATTGGGCCTATAATGCCAATGCCGCCACTGCCTTGTGAGAAAACTTGTTCCGGCCTAGTAATTGATGGTCGGATGAGCAAGTTTATTAACTCTCTGGCTAACGACACGGATCAGCAGCTCAAGGTGGTGTCTATTCATGGATTTCGATGTCTTGGTAAAACAATGCTTGCCAAAGTGTTGTACAATAAAATTGGGAGGAAATTCCATTGTCGGGCTTTCGTCCGGGTGTCCAAAAAGCCTGATATGAAAAGGCTTTTCCACGACATGCTATCACAATTCCAGCGGAAGCAGCCCCAAGCAAGCCAAGACGCTTCTGATGAACTTCACATTACTGCTGAAAATATCGGCAATTGTCTACATGGCAAAAGGTACTTTATTTCCCACATCCAAATAGTATGTACTAGTTGTATGCATCAGTGTATCAGGAATTGTCTACAGGTTGTATACATCAGTATGTACTAGCTGTACTATATCAGGAATCACTGTATATTATATTATTTCCCTACAGGTTGCTCTTTACGTTTTTCACAAAAATAAGTCAGTTTCTGAAAGGATGTTTTTCAGACTAGCTTTACGGTATTCTAGAAAACCTCGATTCAGTAAGCTAGAAAAGCTTCAGTGAGCCTGTCGATTCAATGGCCATTAGTTTAACTCTTCAAGTTAACTACTGGTTGATACATAACTTCAGGTTGTTACTGTTAGCCTGACACATAAATGTGACATGCGTGCATTCTTGACATGCAGGTATCTAGTTGTTGTTGATGATTTGTGGGATACATCAGCATGGGATGTTATTAATCGGCTTTTTCCCAAGGGTAGTCAAGGCAGCAGAATAATAACAACTACACAGATTGAAGATGTTGCATTAGCATGTTGCAGCGATGACACAGAACAAGTTTTTGAGATGAATCCTTTGGATGATGATCACTCAAGGAAGCTATTCTTTGACAGGCTTTTTGGTTGTGAAAGTAACTGTCCTGAAGAATTGAAACAAGTTTCAAGCCAAATTGTAGAAATATGTGGTGGTTTGCCGCTAGCGACCATCAGCATAGCAAGTCTTTTAGCAAACCAGCCTGCTGTATCAGTGGGTTTATTGACACATATACATGATTCGTTAGTGTCTTTTTTGTCATCAAATTCAACTTCAGAAAGAACGAGACAAGTATTGAACCTCAGCTACAACAACCTTCCTCATTACCTCAAGACATGCCTGCTCCAACTTGGTATGTATCCAGAGGGCTCCATAATCTTCAAACAAGACCTGGTCAGGCAATGGGTGGCTGAAGGGTTTCTTGCTGCAAGTGAAGGGCAAAATATGGAAGAAATTGCTGGAATGTATTTCAATGAACTTGTTGATAGAAGATTCATCCAACCTGTGTCTATCAACTTCAACAATGAGGTGGTGTCCTGCACAGTTCATGCCCTGGTGCATGATCTTATTGCCCACAAGTCTGCTGAAGAGAATTTCGTTGTGGTAGTAGACCACAATCGAAAGAATTTGGCACTTTCTCATAAGGTCCGTCGACTGTCTCTCCAACTTGGTGATGCAAAATATGACAAGATACCAGCAAACATCAGAAAGTCACAAGTACGGTCACTTGGGTTTTTTGGACTATCAGAGTGTATGCCTTGCATTGGAGAGTTCAAGCTTGTTCTTGTTCTGAACCTTCATCTATCTGGCCATCATAATGGCGACCAAGACCTGTCCATAGACCTCTCTAGAGTATCAGAACTGTTCCATCTGAGATATCTCAAGATTGCTTGTGATGTCTGCATAAAACTTCCAAACCGTATGAGAGGGCTGCAGTGTTTGGAAACATTGGATGTTATGGATACACCAAGAGGCACTTATGTTCCATGGGACATTATATATCTCACACGCTTGTTGCACCTCAGTCTTCCTCCTGACACAAATTTGCTGGATTGGTTTGTCAGTGATGATATGAGCCTTTGCAAGCCGAACCACCTGCAGGATCTTTGCATTTCTACACCGCCTTCTTCAGATTCCGACCATCTGGATAGAAGCATGTATGCTCTGGATTATTTAATGAATGAACATGACAGCCTGAAAACTGTAAAACTGGTGGCTCACGGATCCTCGGCTAGCTATGGTGACACTTCAAAAGCAAGAGTTTTGTGGATTTTGGATAAACAACCCCACCATCTCCAGAGATTTGAGGTCTCACCGCGCAGCCCCGTCATATTTTGCAAAATGTATAAGTGGGAGGAACAACTTGGCAACCTATGCATTCTGAAGATTGCAGTGGATGGACTGTCAGTAAATGATGTTGATATTCTTGGAGGGTTGCCTGCCCTCACTGCTCTGTCGTTGTATGTGGAGAAGTCACCTAATGTTAAGATAATCTTTGGCAAGGCTGCTGGATTCACAGCTCTCAAGTACTTGAAGCTGAGGTTCATGAGTGGAATAGCTTGGCTAAAATTTGAGTCGGACGCAATGCCTAATCTCTGGAAGCTCAGGCTCGTTTTCGATGCCATCCCCCAAATGGACCAACGACTTGAACTTTATTCACAGTCTGATCAGTGGAAACAATATCGACATGGTACTGCATTAATCAGCATCGAGCATATGCCAGGCCTTAGAGAGGTCTCCGCTAAATTTGGGGGTGCTGCTGCTGATCTAGAGTATGTCTCGAGGATTGGCGTAGTTAGCAATCATCCAAGCAATTCTATAATTGACGTGCAACTAGTGGATTCTGGATCCCATGGTGATAAAAGGTAGTGCCAGCGCCGAGCTACATGATTGCCGTAACTCTTCAATTCTTCTACCTAAATTAACTGATCATGGTTGTTGTAATCTGCAGGATATCAGCAAGGTCACCGGAGTCCACTTCCTGCCCGATGGATGTTCCACTTCCAGGTATACTTTTCTGACAGAGACAATTTGCCATCAGGCTTCAGGTGATAAGTTGTTACCCGTCAATTAATTTGTCGAGTTTTGTCAGGGGCGGGAGCTGATGGTAGTGGAGAGGTCTCGTGGAGCAATACCATTGGTGTGATAGGTCGTGACCTCTTCATCTATTGCCTCCACCGCCTCTCCAGGTGGGAATATGGCGCCATCGCCTCCCTCAACCGTGATTTCAATTCCGTGGTTCGCAACGGGGACATCTACCGCCTGCGTCGCAAGAATGGGGTCGCAGAGCATTGGATCTACCTCTCTTGCTGTAAGAATCCTCCGGAGTGGGAGGCTTATGACCCGTCCACTGGGCGCTGGATCCAAGTGCCCAAGATGCCACCGGCTCAAAGCATCATCTGGGTCTCGCTCGCTGTAGGAACCGAGCTGCTGGTGTTTGGGGACCGCGGAAGGGTTGCCTTGAGATATAGCATCCTTACCAATTCATGGACATGGCTGGCTGATGGGATGAACACCCCGCGGTACTTGTTTGGGTCAGCAAGTGTCGGTGAAAAGGCGTATGTCGCGGGAGGCGCTGATTCTTCTCGTAATGCATTGAGCTCCGCAGAGATGTACGACTCGGAGACACACACTTGGACACCCCTTCCCAGCATGAATAGGGCTAGGCACGGATGCTCTGGCGCCTTCATGGACGGCAAGTTCTATGTGCTCGGTGGTAATAGCAGTAGCCACGAGCTATTGACATGCGGTGAGGAGTATGACTTGAACCGGCGGTCATGGAGGCTCATCCACAACATGTCTCAGGGGCTCAACCAGACAAGCACGGGAGCTCCTCTGCTCCTTGCAGTTGTGAACAATGAGCTTTATGCCGCTGATTACGAGGAGAATAATGAATTGAAGCAGTATGATAAGCTGGACAACAAGTGGACCACTCTTGGAAAATTGCCTGTACAGTCTAAATACAAAGATGTCAGGGACATGGGTTTCCGAGCGTGTGGTGACCGGCTGATTGTTATTTGGCCTCCAAACAATTCTACTGGTGAAAAGGTGGTTGAGCTTCATTCATGGATCCCGGATGAGCAACCGCCTGAGTGGAATTTGATAGCAACACGGCAATTTACCAGTGAGAGGCGTCTTTTGTACTGCGCTGTGATGGGTTGCTGAGTCAGTAGACTGAAGAACAACTCGATGCATGCAGAATTACCATGGTATGATCTTTTCTATTATGAATAATACCTTGTATTTCCATGGTATATTTTATCTTTATTCAATTTGCTCCATCATATGCTTTTGTAGAGACTGTGTTATTAGCTTCTGAGTTGGTAATGATAATCTGCTTCGCTGGTTGCAAAATTTTATTGTTTATGTGATATTTTTTTTCACTGTTTCAGTCTTAGATATGAACTTATGATTCTGTTCATTTTCCCTTGCAGTGCTGCCAGCTGGGCGGGCCTCATTATCAAGTCTGAATTTTCCGGGAGCATCAATGATACAAAAAGGGAAGACATAAATGAATTTCAGGGGGAATGGCCTGAACAAGCATCCGCGCATTTTATTTGCTAGCTGTTAATTTTTGTTGCAATTTGGATTCCAAAAATGTTTCGACACTTTTCACGGCATTCTTGTGATCTTCATTTTCATCACCAACTTTAACTCTACTTTATAAGGAACATAGCACGTTACTGTCGGTTACTTTTGGACATCAAGCACGTTACCCTTTTCTTTCTGCTGAACATTGTTCAAACTCTGAATAAGGAACAATTTGGAAAGAAGCACATCTATTATAGCATACTGACTCAGCTGAGTATGATGTAGTAATATCTTCTCGAAACGGTTGCATCAATTCCATCTTACACGAACAACTGCAATGTGTTGCAAGACTCACAAGCATGCAAGGCACCTAGCGAGTCCGGAGTCCTGACCACAAATCGGTGGTGGCACTACTGTCCCAACTAAATAGTTCGAATTGCCCCATATGTTCAGATATCCTGAAGCTAAGAGAGAATTGTCTCCTATGTATGGAGAATCAACAGTTTTGAAGACATAGATATCGCTACTGCTTTTGAGCAGGCTCACCAGTCCAGTAAGTCTTACAGCAACAAGGAGTAATCCAAACTGAGTCGTGTTGAATTAGGCAAGTACGTACTAGTTATACGGAACTTGAAAAGAAAAACAAAGCCTGAACTAGTGCGCTAACTGAACTGGTAACCGAAGAAACTGGAGAATAACTAAGGAAACACCTGTACACGAGATTACTAGCTAGCTAACATTGGTCGTGTCCTAGTACAAGAAAGTAGTACTAGCGTGTTGGAATTAGAAAGTTGAGGTCAGCTTTGAGTCGGATAGCTAGTCCTGGTTATGCGTCTATATAAACAGGGTTGTGTATGGGAAAGCAGAGGAAGCGACAGTCAAGTATTCAGAGTTGAGAAAACAGAGCAAAAGCAGAGGAAAGCTAGCTACGGGCAAGCACAATTGCAGTCCGTATCTATATGTATCAGTTCTGATTGCCCATCTTTGTCCAGCACCGGAGCAATCGTATGAGTTTGTTCTCATGCACGTCAATTTGGTCGGCTATATGTGCCTTAACATCTAAATGTATGTTGTTGGACACAATGTATATCTGGTTCCGGTCGAATTTGGCATGCCTGAATTTTACAGACCTTTTGCCATGGTCCTTCATTCGGTTACAGGATAAATCTCTTAATTCTGTATGTTTGTGACAATGTTATACTACTATCTTTCTACAATTTGTGGAGTTTTTGCTTCCTTTTTTGGTTTCTGGATAGATGAAACTACAAAGGCCAGCTGCCCACCGATCAGTATTTCACCCTAGGTCTGAGCTGAGTTATCCGAAGTGAATCATGTATAAAAGTGACTGTATGCGCAATTGCACAGAGATATTGGCAGCCTTTTGCCTGAACTAGAAATTGGTAACTGGATGTCATAGAAAAAGATGCAGACCCCAGGCGTCTCCATCTTCCTCCTGAACAAGCACAGGATGGATGGAGATGCCGCCCCATCACCGTAGACCCTATTGCGGTCGAAAACTAGGACCACCCCCACCTGAATCTCGACAGCATCAGGACCCCTAGCTTCTAGCTACAGATCCAGCACTCACAGATGAAGCCGCGACGAGGGTCTCCACGCAAGCTCTGAAATAGGATGGGTCCGCCGACGTCGCCTGCCAAATCGTTCTCTCGCCGCCTCCCTGATCTCTCTCTCTCTCTCTCTCTATCTCTCGACTCCTCTGCTCGTAACATCAGCACCTGAGGTAGTCTTATATACTACTGTAGCATTTACTCGTACTAAATTGAAACCGAGTTTCCGTGGCCGTCGCTGCCACTGACACGTGGGAGCCTCTCTCGACTCTGGTGCAGAGGAGTCGATAGAGAAAGAGACGCCGGAGAAGCAGCGAGCGAAGGGTTTCGCGGCGGCTACAGCCAAATATTCAGAGTTCAGGAAACAGAGCAAAAGCAGAGGAAGCAACATGCAAATATTCAGAGTTGAGAAAACAGATCCAAAGCAGAGGTTGCGACATGCAAGTATTCAGAGTTCAAAAGCAAATGAACAGTCATCAGGTTTGCAACAGCAGGTGCAACAAAAGGATAAGATCATGGTCACATTGGAACAGTCATCAGGTTTGCAATTCAATTCAACAGCATCATTGGAAGATGAAGTTCATGTAATGTGGAAGCATCTGTATCCCAGTACGGCAGAATTACAGCAAAAAAGCAGGTAGTAACTGAAGAAGCCTTGAGATGTTTATTTATGCAGGCACTTCTCCTTGAACTCACTCATGTCTCCTCTTTTTATGCCATCACCATCAGTGCGTGCCCCCAGGAACTTAAGAAGAATTCAACCCACCAGCTCATCGTCATCGGTCACGTCTTGGATGTCTCTCAGATCGGTGATCTGTTGTCGACGAGGTAAGGTTACGTTGACGTCTGAAGTTTGTCGTTCAATGAACGTAGTGCACTGAGGAGATTATGAAAATAACCAAAGATTTGGTGATGTTTATCTATAATGTTGAAATGCACCCGTCAGTTTCGGTGGACCATTTGATATCTTCAGAATTTGAACAGCCTAGGGGGCAGGCCGGCAAAGACTGAGCCTGCCCTTCTTTCTCTTAACGATAGTCTGAAACTGTCAATTCGGAAGGAAACTTAAAGTTGCAGGAATTTCACAATACACATCATCATCATAACAATGGTAATGAACTGAGATTATTAATGCCAGGCGGAGAGCAGTGGCTCATCCTTCGACCCGAGAATTTAGAATTCAGGATTCCAACAGTCTTCAACAGGAAGAGGGGAAAGCTAGACACACTAATCTTTTTTTTACAGTCCTTCGACCCGACGACTTGCAGTATTGAGTGTTCACGTTGCTCTTAATTTATTTACCTCCACCAACGAACATCACGAATATTTTCAGTAATTGGTTAGCTGGGTTGACCCCAAAGCTCAAGGCACAAATCTGGTTGGGGTGTACACTAATCTTTTTGGGAAACTTGGAATTGCGGCGATGATTTTGTTTTTAGGAACTTCTATACATTTCTGCCCTTAGTTCTTTTTTTGGGGGGTGTCACACTAATCTTTTTTTTTTCGGATCAGTCCCACTAATCCATTTTACCCCTAATTTTTGGCGTTTCTCAGTTTTGACCAATTTCTGCTAAATCGTCTCTGTCATGCCATGGGCATTCTTTTCGTTCCACTGGGAATTGTATGCTGCGAGATCTGAGATACTGAATGAAGTTTAGTCATCAGGCTCCAGCAATTGAGCATATCAAGTGTTTGAACAGCATGGAAAATATCATCTCAACATATGTTCTCAAGTATATATGCCTCCAGGAATTACTAATCCATGCATACACAAAAATTACCCCATGAGGCAACAAATGGTCAGGTGCTGTAAGATAAGAAATTAATTCTGAGCTCGAGGCTTAGTTGAAACCTGAGCGGAGCGGTGGGTGTAGAGTTGGTTGCCCATGATAACGCTATATCATGATGGCACCTTTGGAAGAGGTAGCTTCAAGGTACAAATGGTTGGGTAGCAATTGAATGTGCCAGCACCTATAAGGACACAACGTGCATTCACATGTGCCGTGCATGAAGTTAGTACAAAGTTAGGTCATCTATTTTGGAACGGAGGAAGTACATGAGTAACTAATACTGGGATGGTAATTCTACCAGCAAGTCATCGCCTGCGTGCGCACCTGAAATTTCTGGTAGTAATTCATCACGGAAGTAGCACACATTCTGAATTATCATCATGTGCAGTATCATCTCATCGTATGTTCTCAAGTATATATGCCTCCACTACAATACCCGTACCGAATTACTACCAGCAATTACTAATCTGCACACACACACACACACAGACTCCATGAGGCAACAAATGATCAATTGTTGTAAGATAAGAAACTAACTCCGAGCTCTAGGCTCAGGTGAAATCTGATAATGATATGGTACTACTTGACAGTGAAATATCATGATGGCGCCGTTGGCAAATGTAGGGTACAAACAGTTACAATCATATTTAATATGTAGGGACACATCAAGGTACAAATAATTGGGTAGTGATAAATGTGCCAGCACATGAACCTGATAAGGACGCTGCAACAACTGCTTGGATTGCACTAAATGACTCATACAACAGATGTAATACATTACTATTTATCACCCAGGATCAGAACAAGTTATTCTTCACCCGAGGTAATTTTACGATCGTTTTATAAATAAATTATGTTTAAAGTACAAATAGTTGCATTCATATTGATTCACTACATAAAATTTGGCATAAGGAAAACAAAAATATTGGTCATAAGATCAGAAAAAAAATGCATTTTATGTATATTTTACAGTATGTTTTATGTTTGTAATTTTTCGTAACATAAATATTTTTTACGGTACTATATATTTTCTAACGATCTATTTTTACGTATAAAATAAGACAAAACTTACGGAACGTAAAATTACGATGCATTGATGGTAAAATAGAGGGGGTGAAGAATAACTATTCCTCACCCAACACTATTCTGATCACGGGATCAAAATAATATTCTGATCACAACCTGAACTGCCCAACTAACGCATCTGAACTTCCCTCTGTACGAACCCGACCTTCGGGCTATCTTCGCAACCGTGGCTTCCCCCGCGAATTATTCTGGTTAGTCGTGTTCTATATGATGTTAGTGTAATCTAGAAACGTTTTTTAGCAACTAAATACCAGTTTTAAATAGGAATCTCGCTCGTTGACGGATTTTGCTCTCGGGTCATGATGAAATTGCGTTTTTTTTTACAATTTTACTGCCTGATTTGTTCGACTTGAACTTTTCCCAGTGCTAGGTTAAACTTCCGCCAACATTGCTCAAATGAGGCTTGCGATATTACGTTGCAAAGCTATGGACACCAGTATCATGACCCAAGTTAAATTTTGGCAAAATGTAAGCGGTTTAAGAGCAGTTTTGAAAACCGTTTTTTCTTCATACAAAAAACGTGAATCGTATTTTCGACCGCATTTCTAAGCCGTTTATCGGAATGAGGCAAGTAATATGTCGTTGGAAAGCTGCTCTAGTCATAATGAGGCAAGTAATATGTTCGGTCTTTCTCGGTAACCGTGATAACCGAGGATCCCCCCCTCCCCCCACCCCCCCACCACCAACGATAAAATTCGCCCATTCGAAATCCAAAACCTTGATGCGGACTGGGCGTGGCATGGGAATTCATCTAGTGGAGTATGGTCAGTCAAAGCTAATTGCTACATGCAATCGTTGCCTCTAATCAGATGTATTTAGTCCGTCAGATCTCATTAAGTGGGATAATCTGGCGGCAAAAATTAGTCTGGGTACACAAAATGAGGTGGTTATAGAAGAGAAAAATGTTTGATTGTTTATCAGTAATATAGAAGTATAGAAGAGAGAAAATTCAGTGAAGGAGAGTGTAGATCACCGCCACAAATCCAACAATATTATGAGATGGTGGGAATAGCTCTAGTCATGGTACATCGGGCGAGCTGTGACTGCGAGGGATCAGGGATGTGATGGGAACAGTAGCGGCACTGCTTACTGTCGCAGGCCTTGGATGCCCCAAGCACGTATGAGGGACCGATGTGACCTAACGTCGGACGGAAGGCACATGGGCTAGCTTTAGTGATTGGCCTAGCTCCACGGCAGAGACTGGCCACAACATGGGCTGCTATCTGCTGCTCCCTGTAATTTTCACAAACTCTTTTTTTACTCAACTGTCCTCTCTACCCGTGCAACGAGTAAAAAAAATGCTTCTTCCATCACATGGTAAGGGCATCTGCAGCGCCTATCTTTAAATCGTCCACATACGTTTTGGTCATGCTGTCCGCTGTCCGGACCATGAAAGTAATCCAACACGACACTGTATCGGTCCGCGGTGCGATTCGGACGTACTTTTTCTCGTAAACCACAAACAAATGTGGGGCTTTGCGGGTGTCTGGACACCTCCCAAGCCCGCTTCTGACCGCCATGGCCCAAACAAACCCACTCCTTCCTTCCTCGCGCGCTTTCTGCTCGAAACGATCAGTGCCACTCCAGAGCGTCAATGCCCACACTCCTGTCCGGCCAGATCAGGCGCGGCCACTCACTGGCTCCGGCATTGAATCGGCGTGCCGACCGAGAAAGCGCCGCCCGTGCCGCTTCCTGGTGCCAGAGACTGCTCCACGTTCAACCGACACGACGACCGCCTGCCCGTCCATCTGCCACCAACATTAATGACACGCGGTTTCTGAGGCGGCTACTCCGGCACCACCCGTCCGTTCCTCTACCACCCACCATTACTATATAAAGCGCTGCCCGGGCCATAGCCGCATTCATTCGCCTTCAATCCCTCTCCGCATCACTCCCACCATGGATTCCTCCACGCCAAAGCTCTCTGGGGAGGGCTGACACTGGACCAGAAGAAGGAGATGGCTGCCATTACTGCCAGCCGGCTGGCCGGTAGGCAGCCAAAGGATCGAACGACGACGTCCCGGTGGAGGACGCAGCCGCCGAGGAGCTGGCGCCACCCTTGCTAGTGCATTGCACCATGATTATCACGGGACCCGTGCCCATTACATGCACATGGTGCGGGAGGAGCAGTTCAGGGAGGTGTAGGCCGACGCTGCCCACAACCACCAACTCCTTCAGGAACACCTGCAGGCGGAGGAGCTCCTTGCAGCCGGCAGGGCGATCGCCCCGGACGCAGACCTGGTAGAGCAGGCGGTGCTCCTCGATTCCTACCGCCCCGCCCACGAGATCCGCCTCGCTCAATGGCAGTACTGCCAGCGGGCGTAGGCGGTGGCGGTCGCCTACAAGGAGGGCGACGAGGTGGGAGAGGCAGTTTTTGGCGAGACCGACGACGAGGAGGACATCACAAGCTGTGTCGAGGCCGCGCCCCGCTAGCACGACCATGAAGTCGGCATGTCCAAGGGCGCCACCTGTAGCGAGGAAGGGTAGTGCACAGTAGCTCGCAGCCGGTCGGGTCCCAGGAAGGCCACCGCTCCTCCCCTCCCGTCGATGCCAAGCTTGGTGGGCTCAATATCCGTGGTTGATTAGCCACTTAGCGGCGGCATGGAGACGGACAACTTCACTTCTCGGGTATCCAGAGGCGGAGGTTACGAAGGTCGAGCTGGAGAGCGCCGAGGTGGAGCTGGAGAAGGAGAAGCTTCAGTTCTCGGGGCTCATGGACGGCCACGGGGAAGGGACGCCGGCGATCATTTAGATTAGGTATTAACTATACTTCCAGAGCCAGACCAGCACCACTTAGTTAACGTAAATGTAATGAAATCTTTCGTGTTTATATGAAATCTGTCATATTTATATGAAATCCGGCATAATGCGGCACGTGCATCAGAAGAAAAGCGCGGGAGAGGCGGGTGGGGGTGTTGGCGTGGGTCAGGGCGGTCAGACGAGGGCTTGGGGACGGTCCGGAGACCTACAAAGCCCCCCACGTCTGTCTATGGTTTGCAGGAGAAAACACGCTCGGACCGCCTTGCAAATCGATAAAGGCCAACGTTGGATGGTTTCCACAGTTTGAACATATGCGGGTGGTTTGAGTGTGGGCATTGGAGATGCCCTAACATTGCCATCAACATACAAAGAGATGATCTTTATCAGAAAAGAAAATACAAAGAGATGATCCGATAAATGTATCTGAATAAAGGACCATGTAAAGTTTTATGAAATTCAGACATTTTAAAGTCGACTCGGACTAAATAGATGAGAACATACATTACATGGTGAGCTTTGTTATGGCAGAGCACCCACCAAATTGGGATACATGAAAGCGAAATCATTTACTACTAGAAAAAGTACATAGTGGAGGAACTTGTTGGGAGAACTTCATCTTCAGGAGACGGAGTCAGTACCATAGCTCTTTGTCTGGCACACCCAACACCACCTGATGATCCAATTCATTATTAGGAACTGGTGTGCAACTAGTCTAAAGTAGAGAAACTAGTCTGACAGCCATCAAATTTCAAACATCTCCTGTAAACTTAAGAAATTGAACTAGACAAATGAATAAAATAAACAAAATACAACATGAATGTTGAGTGTGCACTTCGTCACACTCCACAAACATTTAAAACAGGGCACAAAAAAAATAACTGGTCCACTGTTTCTGAAGCACTACAAATAATAATTAGATCGAGTAAAATAAGCTATACTTGGATCTGATATCGAAGCCAATTAGCCTCCTGACCTTCTCGCGCCGCCACCCAGGGCCACGCTAGGGGGACCAACTGCTTCACGCTGCCAGCCCTCCCGCGAGGAAGATCCCTGCCGTCACTGCCGCCGGCACTGGCCGTGGTGGTCGCGGCACTCGAAGCCAAAAGGGCTATGGTAGGAGGGTTGCATCGGATCTCCCATGAGGCGGCTGGGGTGCCTCGTGCGGGGTGTCCTTGCATGGCAGCCATGGCAGCGTCCTGGTTGTGCAGTGGCAGCCGGCGAACCATGGCTGGCGAGGTGCTCCGGTGGGATCCTCCGCTATGCAATGGGCGGCGGCGGTGGCTGTGGATTTGGCCGCCCCGGCCAGATCTGTTGTGGTTCGGCTTTGGCCAGCCGACAACGTGTGATGGGGTCGGAGTGGGGCGGCCGGAGGTCGTCAACTGGCTTTCCTACGACACCGTACGTCTACATGATGAGGGTGTGCTCGAATCCAATCAGCAGCGAGATCGAAAATCCCGCTGACTTCGGTCATCGCGGACAATGACGGCGTCTCCGACGCCGTCCTTTGTTGAGGCATTGTTGTTCCAAGTTGCGTCAACATGATCGGG
Source organism: Triticum monococcum (assembly GCA_034509565.1). Lineage (NCBI taxonomy): Eukaryota > Viridiplantae > Streptophyta > Magnoliopsida > Poales > Poaceae > Triticum > Triticum monococcum. The sequence goes on along the minus strand of CM067847.1, from coordinate 4,269,054 downwards.
ATGTTCCGGGGTAAACCCTAGATCTGGGTCTATCGAATCGGACGATGACGACGCGTTCAGTGTCATTCTCCCACATAGGAGCATCGTTTTGGAGCAGGAGCTGGCTGGAGAGGACAAGAGGAGGAACGGTGGTACATCTACCGCAAGGACGACGATGCATCCTGGCATCATGGTGCAGCGGAGTTTCGGCGACAGGCGCATGTGGATGGATACGTGCAGGATGGTGGTGTTGTCTGGCGCCATGGTGGCATCAACGGCAGGCCTGTCAAGGTCGGTGCATCAGTACCTGATCTGGAGATGGATCGGTGGAAGACGGCGGCGGCGGCCTCTGACAGTGCACTAGCCGGTGTGACCTAGTCCCGGTATTGTGGCTGGGCTAGGGCATCTGGCTTTAGATGTTAGGCTTTGGTGCGATGTCTATTTGATATTAGGCTCGAACATTCGGCACCCCTTCATCAAGGGGATAGGAGTAGCGACATGTGTTGCCAAGATGGTGACTTCAGACTTACTGATGTATTACTTTATAAGGTCATTGTGAATAATTAATAAAATGGTTGTATGCATCGCCCAGATACAGAGGCCGTGGGTATATCCTTCTTTTCTAACAAAAGAAGCTATACTTCTCAGCGCAAACACATACATCGTTAAAAGAAATAGGACTGATCTGAATATTCAGTGTGCACTTAACTACACTCAACGAATATTCAGCTTCTGTATCACTTGTCACTTGAGTAGGTTTATTTACCTCAAGAATATCACTTCCTAACTTCACCTCAGTTGTACTAGCTACATTACTAGGAGAGCACTAGAAGAGTTTTTAGAGAATTGGTTTGTGTAAATTACCTCTCAGCCATCTTCCATCGGCTGATCTTCTTAAACTGCCACTCCTTTCACCTCCTTTTTGAAACTTGCTATGTTACTGCTCGGACCATTTTCACTAGCAAAATCATTTGGCTCATGACTGTTGCCTATATCTTGGATCTCATGACCATCATGTTGACCATCACCATCTACTTGTACTGCACAATAAATAATGTCACATCAAGTGTGAAGAGGGAGCATATATAATTATACACCAATGCTTAACTAAAGTACTAGCAATTAAGGAAAACAAGATCGTTGACAACAACACTTAATTAATCACCTCGATACTCTTGTTGTGCAGTAGCAATGGTCTCGTGATTCATAGGGATTTTAGCTACACGCTCACTTCCCGTCTCAGAAGTAACAACTTGTACTGCATAATAAAGGAAAAAATGTCATGTGCCTTTGTGAATAGAGTATATGTATATTACTGAGCCTTTAGTCCCAAACAAGTTGGGGTAGGCTAGAGGTGAAACCCATAAGATCTCGCACCCACTCATGATTCCGGCACCATGTATATTATTCAAACACACCTCAAAATTAGCCGAAATAGGAATCTAGCAAAATAAGATGCACATTTAACACATAACTAACTAGCAGGATATTCTTGCTGTGCATTTGCAAAGTTGTTGTGATTCACCCACAACACATAATTAACTACCAGAATATTCTTGTTGTGATTCAAATGCACTGATGAGAATAGTAGTGCACAGAAGAAAAAAAGTCATGTACCAGCATGAAGAGAGTATAGATGTAACTCAACATCCCAAGAATTAACCAAGGTAGTATAGAAAAAGAAGATGCACATACACCACCTTGCTCACCAGACTCTCCAGTTGGAACGAGACCTTGCGTCACTGCCACTGAAAACACCATATCAGTAGGTAGTGCTGCAGGGTTCTCAGAATTCTCCAGAAGTTCACTTCCCATAGCATCCTCTTGGGCCACTTTATCAGTAGTTGTTGCCACAGGACTAATTTCTGCAACAGACCCACTTCCCGTCTCAGAAATAACAATTTGTACTGCATGATAAACATAAATAAAAATCGTCATGTGCCTGCTCGAAGAGAAAGTATATGCATATACATCAACACACCTGAATTAGCCAAAGTACTACTTAAGAAAAATAAGATTCACATACAACACTTGCTTACTAGGCTCTGCGGTAAAAATGGCACCAGGCGGCATTGTCACTGACAATGTCATATCCGTACTTGGTGCCACAGGGGTTTCCGCAGCAGGTTCACTTCTTATCTTAGAAGTAACAACTTGTACTGCAGGATAAAAAATAAAACATTCACGTGCCCACGTCAAGACAATGTATATGCACATATCTCAGCACACCCCAAGAATTGATCAAACTAGACTTTAACAAAACAAATGCACACACAACACTAGCTTACGAGACTCTTCAGCAGAAATGGCACCAGGTGGCATTCTCATTGGTAACGTTGTATCAGAAGGTGGTGTGGTAGGGCGCTCAGAATTCTCCTCAGGTTCACTTTCCACAAAATTCTCTTGGGCAATCGTATCAATAGTTGTTGCTGCAGTGCTCTCTGCATGTTCACTTTCCACAACATCCTCTTGGGCGATCGTATAAGTAGTTGTTGGTGCAGTGCTAATTCCCACAGCAGGCTTGCTTCCCATCAGTTTAAACAAGAGCTTCGGATGTCTTGGATGGTTCTTTACTGCTTCTTTACACTCTAGTTTTGTTTCGTTACTCAGTCCGTCATAGAGAGTGACCTCCTTAAGACGTGGAAGGGACTGGATCGTTGTGCTACTAAAGCCATTTAGATCCTTACATAGCAGCCAGAGGGAGTCAAGGCGCGGCAGAGCTCCCCCTTGGATTTCCAACCCAGCCATGACATCCACCACAACGCATAGGCGTCGCAGGCTTCTAAATGCACCTTGTCCGATGATGAGATTGTCCAGTTGAGTTGCAGTTAGCTTTAGGTACTCCAGGCCACACACTCTACTCAGCGCATCAATAATTTCACTGCTCAGATGATGATGAGGGAATGAAAGGCACAAATTAGTGAGACCAGCCAGCATAGTAACAAACGGAGGCAGGCTGTATAAGTTGTTCCCTTGTAGCTTGAGCGAGCTAAGATAGTAGGAGTTTCCATTTTCAAGGGAGAAACTCAGCAAATCTTGAGACCGTTCACCGCTAAAGTTGAGAGAGAGTGAACGAGAAGTTGTCAAATCGGTGCCCCTCTCGATGAACCCCTTAATGGCCTCTGAGAGATGACTTAAGTTGCTGCTGGCGTTGGCGGTGGACTCACACCATATTTTCACCTTTTTCAGGTACTCCATATGACCCATGAGTTGTGTCAATTCTTGGCTCTTGTCCCCGACAAATCCTGCTAGCATTTCTAGTTTACTGTTCTCTGATAACCAAGTCTGTAGCTTACGCATTCTCCGTCTTCCTAGACCTTGTGTGAGCTTAAACTTTCCAAGAAGATGAACTAAATATGGAAGCTCAATGACTTGTGCAGGCAGAATTTCTATATTGGTTCTTCTTATATCTAGGGTCTCCAAAAACTGAAGCTTGTTGATCTCTTTGGGAAGCACCGTAACCATAACAGACCTCCCGAGGCTTAGGTACCTGAGCAGCAACAGATTGCATATACCCTTAAGATGCTTGTCATCCAAGTGTTCATCACACTCTTCTAGATCCAAAACTCGCAGCAGTTTATACTTGGAAAAGTCCAAGACAGATTTGTGCACCTTACCGAAGACTGTCAGGGACCGGACAAGGCGTAAATTCTTCGGATTCATTTTGGACCTTCCAGCTGTTCTATAGTGAAGTGAAAGCCAACGTACATTACTCCGAGACAGGGGATCCTTATCATATAGCGATGTAACAAAGCCCTCACACATGGACTTGTGCAGAATGAACTCGAGCATCATGCCATGAGTTTGGCATTTCTTCACTTCTGCACAGCTGGCATCAATAGGCTGAATGATACTCCGGTCAACCAGCTCATCGAAACTGTCAATAGCAACACTGAGAGCACTGCGTCTAATGTCTTGGTTGATGAAACCTTCAGCTAACAATCTCCTTATCAGGATTCCTCTTCTGATTGGATGGCCACTTGAGTAAATACCCAGATATAGCAAGCAGGTCTTGACATCTTCACTACCAAGGCTAGTGTAGCTATGGACGAGCACACGCTTCATTCTTGCTAAGGTATCTTCTGTTTCCAAATGTTTGCCAAGGTTTTCGCATAGATTTGTCCACCTTTCTGGATTACCTCTACTTCGCAAGAACTGGGCAGTGGTAACAAGAGCAAGGGGTAGACCATCACATTTGGTCAGTGCTTGTGAAGCACCAAGCTGCAAGCGATCACTAGGTGCTGCTGCATCTTCCAAGGAAGCTTCTTTGAAGAACAGTTGTCTTGAATGTTCCTCGGCAAGAGTTTTCATCACATAGGTATGGCCATGAGCGTTGCTGCAGGCATTTGCCACGGACTGAATAGCTGTCGTCACCATAACTATGCTGCTCACCCCCGGAACTACAGGGAAGGCATCTTTTATATCGTGCCAAAATGCGGCTCGTATGTCATCAATCACAATGAAGAACCTAAAAAAACGTAGATTGACAAATCAGAAGAACTACTTCTAGATATTCGATATTTAGACAAAGCAAGTAGATATGCGTCACTATAATACGGATCTGTTTCGAACAGAATTAAATGAAGAATTTAAATACGAATTATCACCATCATAGAAACAACACTAGGGAGATGGTATCGATGGTTAGTGTTTGTGACACAATTGTAATATGCTGCATATTGTCTTATATTAGATCACCTTTGATATGAGACACCTTTGATATTTTTTTTACTAGGTTCAGTTGCCTTGTAGAGCATGACCTAGTTCTGTGTAGAGAGGACACACCCATACACGCCTCGGTGAAGTACTTGAAATTTTGCGGTGTCATCTAAAACAACGTCATAATTTTCTTCATGTTTCTGATTTAACTAGATAGAATCCCTATAACTATATAAGTGACTAAATCAATGTGAAAGAGTTATTTATTAAATGTACATGACTGATGATATTTCATATAGCTGGCATTTTTGGTAGCGCATCAATGGTATTAGACACTTCTTTTGCACTGCGGTAAATAATTTCACAAAGCATTATGAGCTATAGAGTATGTTTACACTTCTCCGTAGGAGAGTCTCGGAGCACATGACAATCAGGTGGAAATGGTATATGTGCTTCATGTCTAGCTGTTTTGCTACTTCGTCCGATCCAAATTAATTGTCACTGATTTAGTACAGTAGTAAATTAGCGAAAATTAATTGGGATCAGAGGGAGTGTTTTCAATTGCCCCTTAGAGAGATTCAATCAATAAAGAGTGCCTATTTGGTTTTGAACGAAAAGTAATTTTTAATTTTATCAACAACATTGCACTGATGTCTCTTGGTAACCACAAGATAAAAGTACACCAAATTGCGCCGCCAGAATTCTTAGTTTATCCAAGCTGGATGTACACATATGTGTATTTTCTTACTCGCAGCTATAGAAATGTAGTAGAATTAACTGCATGGTCCTTTTGATAAAAATAATAAATAAGTTCTGTTGGTGATGAATAATTTAGCTTGTGTACACGTAATCAAATATATCCTGCACTAGCACTTATTTATGTAGACACTTCTAGAGAATTTGATTTTGCTGCCCAAAATAAAGGTACCAACACCTATTTTTTTTGCAAATTAAAAGATTCGTGCTATGTATATACTACCTCTGTACCGAAATAGTTGTAGCTAGGGAGGATATACCTCTTGGTCCCAAGGCACTCTCTGAGGCTTGCACGGAGCTTGCTTAGATGGGAAGAGATGCTGCCTGCAGTTCCAATCTGTCGGAGTATCTCCTTGAGAACATACCTGGAGCCTTTGTCCACGGCACGAACCCGAACCCAAGCCAGTGCTTCGTATTCGTCTTCCTCAACCATGTGGTCGTAGGCTTGCCTGGCGAGAAGAGTCTTCCCTATACCACCAAACCCGACAAGGGAGATCACCTTGAGCTCCTCGGGTTGTTGGCCTTGCGGCGTTCCCCTTATCAGCTCCAGGAGATCATCCCGCTGAGCGTCGATGCCCACGGCCACCGTGTCCGCCTCCGTGTCCTCTTCATCATCAGATTCAGATACCAAGTTGCAGATGGATCCGGCGTTGCCGGTGTCGAAGTTTGTGCTGGGCAGGAATGATGCATCTGGCTCGTACTTGTTTCTCAGCATGGCTGCCTCGGCTGATTTCTTCTTGAGACGGTGGATCGCCGCAGCAAACTGGTTACGGGCCCTCATCGTCTTCGCCCGGTGGAGTTTCCGACGGATCCACGACGTGCCGGACCCGAGCGCCACCCGGTGCGTGAAGCTGTCGACGCAGTCCTCGATCTCGCGCGCCAAGTCACGCACCATCGCGATCCAGCGGTCGTGGACGTCGTCGTTGCCGCCCCTCCTCCTCCCGCCATCTTGTCGAATGACGGCAGAGATCATGAGAAGCTCCTTCTTGATGTACTCGATGTCATGCTCCAGCTCCGCCCGCACCTTGTGGTTTGCTAGCAACAGGTCATAGAGCTTAGGCGCGAGCTTGCCGACCGCGGTGCCAACCGCAGCTGCTTCCATCGTCTTCTCCGCACACCAATTTCACTCCATTATCCCCTCTCTCTCTCTAGAGAGATGCCGGGAACAGATACGATCTTATCCGCTCCCTCCCCTTCCTGAGACAGCTCTGCTTCTGCCTGCCTCTGTATAGTGACTGTGGTGGTTGAGCTGTGAGTTGAAAAGGGGTACAACCCTGCTCTGATAACCCGTACACAACCATCTTTATTATATTACATGGATTAAGCTAAAGCCATGTTTGTGACGAATTATATCGCTATATCTAGTCTGATGATTTGCCTTACCTCAAACCAATTAACGCACATCACTTAATATGGTAGCCTCACCAAGCCGCCCCACGGCAAGTCGAGAACATCAACCGATCTAGCAAACCCTCAGCGCGCGCCGCATACACACGCTCTAGAATTCGCCGCCCCCATCTTCCATCGTCATAACTTCAAAAGAGATCAACGCATTGACCTTGTCAGACCCAACTGTTGTCGACGTCACCACAACGACAGGCATCGCCTGCGCACGTTCGCTGAGACCCGTTGTCGTCGATGCGGTAGATGCCACACCACACCACCTCCTGATACAGAACACTGCCAATGCCAAACAAATGGTGTCTCCACCGGCCAAATATCTCCTAAGGTGACTCCTCCAAGAATGGAACGATGCCGAAGACACCATTGCCACCCACAGCTGTTAGAGCATTCACCTAGGAGACACGTGACATGGTGGAGGTAGAAATTGATATGAGAAACATCTCCATGAAGAAAAAATGTCACCCGCAGACATCACCGTCGTCTGTCTAGTTCCAGCTAGAGATTTCACCCGATCCGAATCCCCACCTCCAGCTACATCTACATTGAGGACTGGCAGATCCTTATGGAGAAGCCCACCGCCATCTTGCCGTCACCATGCCGCCTCCAAGCACAACAACAACCAGCCATCCACCGCCCGCGATGAGATGAGCGTCATAGCTCCACGCTAGCCCACCCGGCCCATCGAGACCCTCCATCACGCTCCGCCCAGGTGCCTCCGCGCAGGCCGCCATGGATCGGACCTCCAAACAGCCGCCTATACACGCGCTGCGAGAGCCACGAGAGAAAGCCCCGCCGCTACCGTCGGCCACGTTGGCTTCGCCACGCGGCGTCGACCGACAACAACGCGGGAGAGAGATAAGAAATCGATGATGGTTCTAGGGTTGGCAGGGTCGCCACCGAGTCGCCTTGGGGAGGAGGTACGCGGGGAGTCTTTTTTTGGGTGAAGGAATGTGGTCACCCTCTTCGTTTTTTACTTTGTACATAATAATTGTCTTAAGTTAAACTTCATAAAGTTTGATCAAATTTGTTCCTAAAAAAAAGTTTGCTCAAATTTATATACAAAATTATCAACATTTACCATGCTAGAGATACGTAATATGAAAATTAACAATGATGCATTTAATTATATTAATTTATTATCACGAATGTTTATATTTTTTCTAGTCAAATTTTATTATGTGTTTAATTTAAGAAAAATCTTACTCCTATATGCAAACTAAAAAAGAAACAATTAACTTTAACGTGAATACGTGACGAAATTGCTTCACGGACGACAATTTCCGCACGACCTCCGAACGACACTGCCTCCCCAGCGGGCTCCAGCACAGTGGCGGAGCTTGGGCTCAAATCATGGAGGGGCCATTGGCTAGGGGGGGGGGGGGGGGCAAACGAACTCACAATTTCCTAATTTTTAGTGGAATAGTTGGTCAAATACATAGGTATATATGCAATTTTTTCTTTGAGCTGGGGGGCCACCGCCCAGGTTGGCCCCCATGAAACTCCGCCACTGCTCCAGCATGTAAGCTTGCTGTTTGAGCTGCCACGTACGAATCGTGCAGGCATCGGCCGCATATTCGTCGTGTGTATAGCAGCGCTGCGTGAATACGTGATGGTACATCGGTCTAGCTGTGAGTGCTGTGATGGGAACAGTGGCTGCACTGCTTAGGGCATCTCTAGCCGTTGCCCCCCCCCCCCCCCCCCCGCCGCTCCCCCGCGGACGCATAAAAATCGCCTCCTGAGGGCGAGCCGGCGATGCACTCAGCGCTGGGGCGGGTTTGCGCCCAGTCGTCACCCCCAGCTCCCCCCAGGCGTTGAAATTGGCCCACTTTGCAGCCCAATTTCGGCGAATAAACGGACCATATGGGCGAGAATAGGTCTATATTCGGCGTGGTTTCATCGTGTCTCGGCATTTAATTATCAACACAATTATTTCTTATCACATATTTCATCACAGAAAAATCAAATACTTCAACAAAATACTACAACAACAAATAATTCAATACAAATTATATTGTTCAACAAATAAAAACTCGTATTTCATCACGAGACGTTTCCCTTGAGCCTCCATAGGTGCTCAATCAGATCTTTCTGCAGTTGATGATGCACCTGTGGGTCTTGGATCTCCTGACGCATACTGAGATAGGCAGTCCAAGTTGCCGGTAGCTGGTGATCAACTTCGGCTAGAGGACCCTGCCTATAGTATGGTTCAGTGTCAATCACTGGGTCTTCTTGCTCGCTCTCGATCATGTTGTGCAAGATGACACAGCAAGTCATGATCTCCCACATTTGATCTTTCGACCAGGTCTGAGCGGGGTACCGAACAACAGCGAATCGAGATTGGAGCACACCAAATGCCCGCTCGACATCCTTCCGGCAAGCCTCCTGAACTTTCGCAAACCAGACGTTCTTGCCTCCTGACATAGGGTTTGAGATCGTCTTCACAAATGTCGACCATCTCGGATAGATGCCGTCAGCTAGATAGTACCCCTTGTTGTATTGGTGCCCATTGATCTCGAAGTTCACCGGAGGAGAATGGCCCTCAACGAGCTTGGCAAAAACAGGAGAGCACTGCAGCACGTTGATGTCATTGTGAATTCCTGGCATACCAAAGAAGGAGTGCCAAATCCAGAGGTCCTGTGTGGCTACCGCCTCAAGCACCACACTGCAACCGTCTTTGGCGCCTTTGTACATCCCCTGCCAACCAAATGGGCAGTTCTTCCATTTCCAATGCATGCAGTCGATGCTTCCAAGCATCCCAGAAAATCCTCTTGCTGCATTCTGGGCTAGGATCCGAGCAGTGTCTTCCGCATTGGGTGTTCTCAAGTATTGTGGCCCAAACACTGCCACCACTGCCCGGCAGAACTTGTAGAAACACTCTATGCTGGTGGACTCGGCCATGCGCCCATAGTCGTCGAGTGAATCACTTGGAGCTCCATATGCAAGCATCCTCATCGCTGTCGTGCACTTCTGGATGGAGGTGAACCCAAGAGCGCCAGTGCAATCCATCTTGCACTTGAAGTAGTTGTCGAACTCCCGGATGGAATTCACAATCCTGAGGAAGAGCTTTCGGCTCATCCGGTAACGGCGCCGAAATGTTCTCTCGCCATGAAGTGGAGCATCGGCGAAGTAGTCGGAGTAGAGCATGCAATAGCCTTGCAGACGATGCCGGTTCTTTGCTTTCACCCGCCCCGGCGCCGAGCCACCTCGCCGCGGCTTTTCACTGCTCGCCAGCAGCTGGGCGAGGGCGGCGAGCACCATGAGATGCTCTTCTTCCTGGACGTCGGTCGCGGCTTCCTCCTCCAGCAGCGTGGCGAGCTCTTCCTCCTCATCCGAGTCCATCGCCGAGGCAGGCAAAACACCGAACACCTTGCGCTCGGTGAGCGTGTACCCGCCGTTAAACCGCGCCTCCGCGGCCGGAAACGGCGGCCGGAAACGCCCAACTGCTGTGGGAGGGGCTGCCGCGGCAAAGTGCTGCTATTCCGGCGGGGAATGGCTATCTAGCGGAGTAGGGCGGCGGCCGTCGCCGGGATATAGCTAGTGGTGGCCGAGGGCGCGGGGGGGGGGGGGGGGGTGCGAGGCGAGTCGGGGGAAAAAAACCTTGACTTTTCCCCTATCAGTGTGGGCCAGGCGTGCTTTTCCCTAGTGCCGGAGCCCTCAACGGCTCCCCAGCGCGCCGGGTTCGGCTTGTGACGGCCGGGCGAAAAAAAGATCCGAACCGGCGATTTTCGGCGTCCTGAGGCGCGACTGGGCCGTTTTTTCGACGTTGATGCCGAAAAAATGACCTAAGGAGGCCTGTTGGGGCGCGGCTGAAGATGCCCTTACTGTCGCAGGCCTTGGATGCTTGAAGCACGTCTCAGGGACCGATGTGACCGAAGCACATGGGCTGGCTTTAGTGATTGGCCTAGCTCCACGGCAGTGACTGGCCACTGGTGTGACAGGACGTCTGCGGCAAACAACATGGGCTGCTATCTGCTGCTGCCTGTAATTTTCACAAACTTATTTTTACTGAACTGTCCTCTCTACCAGTGCAACGGGCAAAAAACCCCCGTTAAGGGCAACTCTAATCGCACAGACTCCAAACCGATATTTGTTTTGTGCGGACTTCATCCGTTTGTGGGTGACAATGGAAAAGCGTTCGTCTGGATTTCTGGTTGCGTCGGCCGCGCGTTGACACGCGCGGCTACATCTTATCTACCTATATGTGAATTTTTCAAAGTAATAAAAGATGTAGCTAACCAACGGCCATAGATCACACCAGCTGCCGCAGTTCATGCCAGCCGGCAACAAAACCAGGCCTAGAGAATGATCACCCCCAGTTTCACGCCCGCAACAAAGTCAGCGGCCAGCACACTAGCCAACCTTTGAAATGAACATGTTCTTTTTACGCGGGCAACAAAGCCAGCGGCCGGCACACCAGCCAGCCTTCAAAATGAACAAGTTTTGGCGCCGCCAACAAAGATAGCGGCCGACACACCAACCAGCCTTCAAAATGAACGGCCATAGTCCACGGCCGAGGTCTCACCTAGTTCAGACCGTATCGGGCGAACATCTCCTTCTGCCGGTTCGCGAATCAAGCCTTCCTCATGTTGTTTTGTCGACGCTCATGATCGTGACTGCCACCTCTTTTCCTTTGGTGTCGGCATTTGTGGCCTCGATCTCGAGCTTCTTAAGTTGAGCGGCCTCCTCAATGTCAAGCTTCCTCCTCTTCGCGGCCTCTTCAATGTCAAGCTTCTTCATTTTGGAGCTCTATGTATATCTTCATTTGCTCCTCCTCTCATCCCTCACTTCCTTTTGACTCATCATGTCTCCCAAAGTTGCTTGCAAGGCCATGAAAGACGCATCACGCTTCTCGCCGGCCTTCAAGTTGGTCTTGCCCCTCGGCCTCTTGAGCCAGTTGTCATCCTCAGCCACAGCCGCCTTCCCTCTCTTCTTCTTACGAGCGGCATATTGGTCTTTGAACTCGGGGACGTCTTTGATGAGCGACCAACTATGCGTGAGGGTAAATGGCTTATTCTTGTACCAGGCCTTGAAGGCTTTCAAAGATTGAAATGACTACACAATCAATGATGTGGCCGCAATTGTAACATGGAAGGACGTAAGATGCATGAAACATAAATGGCATGCCAACACGAAAGAATACAAGATTAAAGAACGAGAGATTCATACCAAGTACCCAATGCATAGGCCACTCACGGGACAGGCTTCAACGCTCTCAAGGGCGGCACAATATCGTTGCCCTCTTGTTGAATGAAACCCCATCACTTTTGGATTGAGTTGATGCCGCGGGTGCTCGCAAATTTGTAGGGGGCAAACTTCCTTCGCTCATGAAAGGTTTTGTGAACTCTCACCCAAAAGACAGATCCTTTTTGCTCCGCACCTTTCGTAGGATCTTGGCCTATCTCTGTCCAACTCTTGCAAATCAAAGTATCCTCCTCTTGGGTGTATGATCCCATGCTAATGCTTTGCCTGCTCTTTTGTGCCTCATCCATTTGGCTGATATCATCGATAAATACCAATGGCTCCTCCGCAATGTCGTCCTCTTCTTCCTCATCTTCGCAATACAAGTCATCATCTTAATCATGACCGATGAATTGGGTGTCACCATACTGGCCGCAGCCGTCCTGGCTTTGGGTCACGTCGAGATCAAAAGCTTTGTCTTGGCCGTCGACATGGAAGGCCTCACCATCGAAGATGACATTCTCCATGAACGCGATGTAGTCAGGGTCGTCGATCGTCGGAGTCTGCATTGGCATTTCATCGAACTGCTTGCGGGGGCCAGCCATGTTGGTCGTCGGAATCGACCAGGGCTGCTTCCTTTGCGTCCCGTCGGACGGCTGGCCAGCACCATTGTACCCTAATGTCACGTTGAGATCGATGGCGGACGCGGACGTGGCCGGCGTGACCATGTTGCCGTCCGGCGATGTGGAGAACCAGACCCGGCCATAAAAAGAGGGGGTAAGAGGGAGCATGTTAAAATTGCTCAAAAAAGAAAGAACGGATGTAGGTACATCTAAAATAAAAGGACGGATGTAGGTACCCCGCTCCAAAACACTGTGTGGGGACGAGAAGTGGCGTCGACGGCGAAGCTGACTTGGAAATGTCGGGCACCGTCGCAATAGCGCTTCTTTGCATGGTTAGCCCGAAGAAACAGGTGTTGGACTTCAGATAGGCTAGCAAGGAGAGGGTTGCCACACCAGGCAGCATGCCCCTTGTGTGGCCAGGAGGAAGAGGCGATAAATCATGTTTTGCTCACATGCGTGCTCACCAGGACGATGTGGACAGCGGTTGGAGAAGCGCTCGACAGATATGAATGGGCGCCAAACCAACAGGATTCCCTAAGGGAGTGGCTATGTGGCAAAAGGGGGGATAAATACCTCGGCACCAAGGACATCCAAACTATACTGCTGCTAGTGTTGTGGGAGATATGGAAGCATCGTGACGCAATCGTGTTCGACGGCGCTTCACCATCGGTAGGGAGACTCATTGCCAAGGTGAGGTCCGAGTGCAAGGTGTGGGCATCGGCAGGGCTGTTCAAAGGTGAGTTGGAGTGTTCCTAGGTGGGTTGCATAGGTGGGCTAGTAGGGAGGAGTAGGATATGCATTGATGTAAATGAAGTGTGTACGAAATATTTGTCATCAAAATGAATAAAAAGAGATGTATCTAGAATTAAAATACATCTAGATACATCTCCTTTTATTCATTTTGATGACAAATATTTCCGGACGAAGGGAGTATATGACATGCACACTCATGCATGGTTGAGAAAAAAAACAAACACTGTGTGTGTGTGTTGGGGGGGGGGGGGGGGGGGGGGGAATTCTAGAGGACCGAGAGGCTACAATAGATAGCGGTGGTCGAGTGGGATACCATGTGGATCTGAATGATTGATGGAGCTCCGGCGAGAGTTCAAGGAGGAGGCGGCGACCCTGCCTCTCCTTGAGCAGCAGCTACCACCTGCACTTGAGGAGGAGGAGGAGTCTCCTCAAGCGCACAAGAGCGTCTTCTCCGATCCAACTCGTCGTAGCAGAGGTGAGCCTGCGACAGCTCCTCCCCTGTCTCCCTTGCGCTAATGACTGCTTACTAGTATTACTGTATTTTCTTTCACTGGAAATTGCGCGCCCTTTCTCCGAATTTCATCTCACCGGCCGCAACACGATTTCAGCAACCGTTTCCCTGATCTACAAGCTCTCCTAAATCGATGACGATGAGCTCAGTTTTTTTTTTAATCCCGAGTAGCTCTAGCTCTTCCCTACCGGCGCCCGTTTCCCCAGACTCAAGCGGCTGCAGCTGATGTCTGTCATTTTATTTTTATTTTTGTCTGTAACATGCATTATTCCCTATTTAATTGTACTACCTCTGTCTGTGTGTGTTTAGATGTTTCGATACAAGGCAGAAGCAGGGAGATAGGGGCACCTACCAGTGCTTCCCTGGGAGCCATTAGATCCCTTGTCCGGAAGCTGGGCATGCTGCTGTTAGCTCCTCCTAATGGATGCTCCAACTCCACCAGGGTCAAGGACGGGATGAGCCTCCTCAAAGATGACGTTGAAAAGATGAGCTCCTATCTTGATCAACTGTCAGAGGTGGAGGACCCTCCCCCGGCGGCAAGTTGTTGGATGAATGAGGCGCGCGACCTGTCTTACGACCTGGAGGATTACATTGACAGCTTGATATTTGTGAGGCCTGAAGATGCCCCCATTGTCCCCAACAACATCAAGATCACCAGATCCAGCCTGAAATTCAGATCCCGTTTCAAATTCTTCGGTCATGCCAAGACTGCCAAGACTCCCAAGACTAAGGTTGATGTCATTGCGGAAAGGCTGTCAGAGTTCAGGAAGTATGTCCAAGGGGCAATTGAACGGCACCACATGTACAATCTCCATTCTTGTAGCACCTTGAGGCGTAGGTTTGTGTCCCTTGGCCCTATGCTTCCAACTCCAATGCAGTACCAAGACATAGTAGTTGATGGACGGATGAACGGATTCATCAACTCACTGGCTAACGATGGGGACCAGAAGCTCAAGGTGCTATCTGTTCTCGGACATGCGTGCCTAGGTAAAACTACGCTTGCTAGAGTGTTGTACAACAGACTTGGGAAACAATACGATTGTCGCGCTTTCATTCTGATGTCCAAGAAGCCTGATATGAAGATAGTTTTCCGTGACATGCTAGCTCAACTCCAGCGGCAGCACCCCCCACAAGATTGTAAGGAGGTTGAACTCATTGATAATATCAAGAAATATCTACAAGATCAGAGGTATATTACTGTGATTCTTCATACAGAATAACCTAATGCTTGCCTGCTCCATAAATAAATCCTAATACCCCCCTCTACTTTGGCACACAGATATCTAATTATAATTGACGATTTATGGGCGACATCAGTATGGGACATTATTAATCATGCTTTTCCAGAGGGCAGTCAAGGCAGCAGAATAGTAACAACTACACAACTCGAAGACATTGCGTTGACATGTTGCTCTAATCAGTCAGAGCATGTTTTTCAGATGAAACCTCTGGATGATGATCACTCAAGAAAGCTGTTCTTTAACAGACTCTTTGGCTCTGAAAATGATTGCCCCGAAGAACTGATAGAAGTTTCAAACAAAATCGTTGAAATATGTGATGGTTTGCCACTAGCCACAATTAGCATGGCTAGTCTTTTAGCTAGCCAACCTGTCATGTCAATTAATCTATTGACGTATATCCATCAGTCATTAAGCTCGTGTTTCTTGGCGAATTCTGTTTCTGAAAGAATGAGACAGGTATTGAGTCTGAGCTACAATAATCTTCCTCATTATTTGAAGACGTGCCTGCTCTATCTTAGCATGTATCCAGAGGGCTACACATTCTGGAAGGATGATTTGCTGAAGCAATGGGTGGCTGAAGGTTTGATCGATGCAACAGAAGGACAAGACATCAAGAAAGTTGCAGAAAGCTATCTTGATCAACTTATTGGTAGAAGATTTATCCAGCCTATATGTATCAACTACAACAATGAGGTGTTGTCTTTCGCAATCCATGACGTGGTATATGGTCTTATTGTACACAAGTCAGCAGAAGAGAATTTCATTGTGGCAATAGACTACAGTTGTCGTAAGAATGTGGCACTTTATCAAAAGGCCCGTCGACTGTCTCTCCAACTCGGTGGTGTAAAATATGCCAAGATACCATCAAACATCAGTAAGTCACAAGTGCGATCACTTGGAATTTCTGGATTATTGGAATGCATGTCTTGTATTGGAGGGTTCAAGCTTCTTCGTGTTCTAAACATTCAACTGTCCAGTCATCGTCATGGCGACCAAGACCCGGCCATAGACCTCACTGGGATATCAGAGTTGTTCCATCTGATATATTTGAAGATTGTATGTGATGTCTGCATAAAACTACCAAACAGTTTGAGAGGGCTGCAATGTTTGGAAACACTAGATGTTATGGGTACAAGAAAAGGCACTGTTGTTCCATGGGATATTATATATCTCCCACACTTGTTGCACCTCAGTCTTCCTGCTGACAAAGATCTGCTGGATTGGTCCGTCAGTCTTGAGAGCCTTGGCAAGCTAAACCACCTGCAAGATCTTTGTATTTCTACACCGTCTTCTTCCAACAATCTGGAGAAAAGCATGGGAGACATGGAGAGAAGTATAAAAGCTCTAGAGAGAAGCATGCAAGCACTGGGTTCATTAATCGAAGGACATGGCAACCTGCAAACTATACAAGTGGTAGCTCACAGATCCTCGGTTAGGTACGGTGGCACTTCAAAAGCAACAATTTCATGGGACATCTTGGCACCTCCCCCACATCTCCAGAGATTTGAATGCTCGCCACACAGCCCCATCATATTTTACGGAATCCCAAGGTGGATGGAGCAACTCAGGAACCTATGCATTCTGAAGATTGCTGTGAGTGAACTGCTGATATATGATGTTAGTATCCTTGGAGGGTTACCCGCCCTCAGTGCTCTGTCGCTGTATGTGGAGAAGGCGCCCTACGACAAGATTATCTTTGACAAGGCCGGTTTTTCAGTTGTCAAGTACTTCAAGTTGAGGTTCAGTAGTGGTATAGCTTGGCTAAAATTTAAGGCGGATGCTATGCCTAATCTCTTGAAGCTCAAGCTAGTTTTTAATGCCATACCCCAAATGGACCAATATGAACATGGTCTCATCAGCATCGAGCATATGCCAGGCCTTAGAGAGGCATACGTGAAATTCGGCGGTGCAGCTGCTGATCTAGAGTATGCCTCAAGGATCGGCATAGTTAGTAGTCATCCTAGCAATCCCACAATCAGCGGGCAATCTGGGAATTATTATAGTTCTGGCAGCGAAGGAACAAAACAGAAACAAAAGGCTGATGAGATTCTGGAGGAAAAATCTGATGAATACAAGATGGAAGTCGAGACTATAGCAGCTGATAAAAGGTAGTAGTAATATTCATTGTTAAATGGTTGATTCTTCAGCTTGACTTGATTTACTCTTCTTGCTCTAATGAAGCTGAATGGTTGTTGTAATCAGGATATCATCAAGGTCACTAGAGTCGTCTTCGCAGCAGCACATTCCAGGTATACTTTTTTGTGACTTAATAGAGAACTTTCGCAATCAAGTTGATATAAACTTGAGTTTATCCCACTTTCTACCCTAATTGTGAGCTGTATAACCCACCACAGAGTCAGCGCATCTCGTTTATCCACTTCCATCTATCTGCTCGCTTCCTCATTAGCTCCAGTTGCAGGTCATTATCTTGCAAACACTAGACCTACATATCCAATCGGTTGAGGTTGCTAAATCCGACCCTTCAGATATGCCCCTCCAATTCTTTTCATAGTACGACGTACTCCCCTGTCCTCAAATATTGAGTGTCGAGATTTTTTTTTTGTGCAGAAAATAAAATAAAATTTGTCCATAGGTTAAACCCATGATATAACGGTTATGTGCCATAATAGTCACACAGTCAAGAATTTCTTTGAAGTACAAATTCATTGATTCAAATTTTGTGGCACGAACATAATGCACATATTATTGGATGACTAACTGATGTTCAAATTCAAATCTCCAAATATGCGAAAGTCTTACACTTTTGGGGCTAGAAAAAAAGTAGAATACTAACAGCAATAGTAGCAATACTCACGGCGGAAAACCTGGCAATCCGTGGATGGTCAAACAATCTGATATGTCGCCTTTGCATGGCATCCAATGAGACGGTCGCTCATCTCTGTAGAGATTGCCCCTTCTCGCAGGCGGTGTGGAGGATCGTCAACGCCGCGGAGGGAATGCCTAACCCGAGCCCACCAGACGATGTAACCTCCATCAACACGTGGTGGGAGGGCTTCCTTGCCAGTGTTTAGGCTCAGAACAGGCAGGAGCGTAGTGGTGCCTTGATCTACACGTTCTGGAACATATGGAAGGAGAGGAACCGTTGGGTTTTCGTCGGCAAGAGGATGACCTACCAAGAAGTCGCCCACCTAGCTTTGACAGATATTCGCTTGCACAAATCCAGTTGCTCTCTCATTCGCGAGTAATCCGCATGCCGCTGATGTTTGGGAGGCGCCCCTGCGGCCCGACTCTTAAGGAAAAAGCCTTGTGTAAACTATTTGTAACACTCTCTCGTCTTCTAATTGAAAGGCAGCCTCCTGCCAGTTTCTCGAAAAAAAATTATTACCCTTCACACTTGTGCTAGGCAGATGGCTAGATCAAGCTAGCCACAAACCCTAGACGAGAGTAGCAAATGGCATTGTCGTTTTGGAGAAATAAAGAAGTAAAAAGGAAATGGGGAATGAAGGGAATGATGGCGCGAGGCAAAAAGGGTGGACGGGAGGGAATTGTTTGGTGGGTGGTGGAGTACCTCCCTCCCCCCCCCCTCAGTTTTCTTGCATTGCATGTGGGCCCCGGGGGCGCTGTTCTTCTCCTCCACCTCGACCCTCTCTTTCTCTCTCCCTCCCTCACTCACTTGCCACCACCTCCATTGCCCTCTCTTTCACCGGCCGTAGTTAACCATCTTTCTCTCCCTTCATCTTCTCCAATTTGTCTGATCATATTAATCTGGTCTGGGTTTTATCCTATAGTGGCTACCTGTCCATTGATTCATGGTGGCCATAGATTAGTCAATCAATTCGATCTTGTGCCTCCTCTCGTTTTCCTTCATCATACAATCCCGTTCTGCTCATACATCCATCACTACTGGTATTGCCTACTTTGCCGGGTGCCTAAGAAACTCAGTGAAGCCCTAATATTTTTGGCAAAGACTTTGTTGAGAACTACTCTCGGCAAAAGGCATACGGCGTACACTCCAAAGGGAATTATAACTTTTCCTTGTGCCGTCTGTCGGGCACTCGGCATACATGTTGCCGAGAACCAAAGGTGTCTTCTTGGCAAAATAAATGACTTCACATCTGTAACTTGAGAATGGTGCATTCAAGTCTTTGACGGGTCCTTCCCGAAGAACTCGGTAAACATCTTCCTATTTGCCAAGTGGCAACTCTCGGCTTAACTAACACCAGGAACTCCCCCGTGCTGCCACGTGTCACCTTTTCTCAAGAGCCGTTGCCAAGTTTTATATACACTAGCAACTCCCCAGGTACTCCCCTTTTGCCGAGTTTCTTCCCTAGGGTCTTGGCAAATAGCCAGACAAGCTGTCAGCACCTGCCATGTGGCCTTGTTGCCAAGAGCCACACCTGGAAAAGAGAGCATTGCCGAGTCACCCTCTCATAAAAAGGCATTGTCAGCCTGTTTCCATATTATTTTTCATTTAACCTTGCAGCAAAAGAGATATAACAGTAATATCCAATAAGAATCACATACATAAATTTGTATACTCAATAAAGATCACATACATAATAACAAACTCACAAAAGCATCATATATGGTCCACACAAGCTTCGTATGAAGTCACAAGTAGTTAGCACGAGTGTCTCCTCACTAAACCAAAATGTGGCCAATGCATGCTACATACCATCGCATGATAAAAGCAACACCATTAGGACAAGCTGGAAGAGAATTATCATATTCTTGGACCCACTGAACCTGATAAGCTTGTCTGCACCCTTGCCAACTTCATGATTGATCTTCTCTTTGAGCACATACTTGGAGTAATCATTATCTGCCTCCTCCCTACTATTGTACCCTTAGAAGGAGCAGCCTTTCTGATCAATCACTTGTTCATTGCATGGGGACCATGAATCATAGACTCCTGGGCTCCTACTTTTGTACACCACATACCACTTCATCTACGAAGGAAGAGAATAAGATTTTAAGAAGCAATGGAAGTTAAAAATAACACATGTAACATAAGCCACATAAGCATTCATGACTCGTATACCAAAAAAAACATCACAAGTGCTACTCTGAGTCGACATCAACATCCACATAACTACAACGCTAAATCAAGGTCAAATTATCTAGCTAGACTACTCCGAGTGGTAGTCGGTGAAGCCGGTGATTGTGGAGTCGGAGTAGGTGCGGATCTCCCCCCCCCCCCCCCCCACCCCACCAATGGAGGAGCAAGCGTCGTTGGCGCTGGAACTCGGCAGACTCACTGGCATTGCATCATCACTCTCCTCAGGTGGCGCTTCCTTCTTTGCCAGCACCTCAAAAACAAAAATCCAGTGTGGCACTAAGTATACAACGTATTTACCGATAGCCCAATATTTGATCCTTGGCATAGCTCAAAGCACTCGGCATATTCATTCACCAACCCTGTTCCCGTTCTCTCCACCCTGTCCCGCAACCCATGCTCCCCTCTCTACAACAGGTACCTAGCTCCGTGCATGTGCTAGAGTTGTGTCAAATATTAATGTACAATGTAGGTTACAGTTGGACTCTAAGCCGTACGGTGTGTAGACAGGATACTGAGTCGTGTCCAAGTAGGACACTTGTATCCTAGGCCTCTCATACATAGTGAAGGTAGACACACGATGTAACCTATGCCAACATAATAGCACAGGTACACATGGGGAGCCAGCGGCATGTGCCGGCGTCCGGGTGGCCGGTCTACGGTATTATGACGGTGTCACGGGGAGGAGCGTCTGTAGTCAGGCCCCGGGGATGTAGCCATATCGGTGAACCTCGTTAACAAATCTTGATGCCGTGCTGGTGTGATTTCTTGGTCCTCGGTAGATCGAAGATAGCCTCGGATTAATTCTAACAAGTGGTATCATGAGCAAGGTTCAAAGAGGTCACGGATTGTTGATCTAGAGGAGGTCATGGTTGTGGAAAATGTCTATGACAGGCGGCGCGATTGGGCGACGGCGGACGTTGCCGACAGTTTTCATGTCGCGGAGAAGTCTCGGCCAGTAGTGCAACGATGAGTAATGCACGAAGATGTGCGGGCAGATACGACACAGGGTGGAGCATGGTTGCAGTCGGTTAATTTCGGCTGGGTCGGAATGGATAGTCTGACGGATCGATGGGGATGTCCGTCAAAGAAGAAGGCAATGGTGATTTCAGCGATGACGACATAGGAGTGTGATGTTGATGGTGACCGACTTCTGGGGCATGGAAACACGTGGTGCAGGCCTAAGGGCTTGTGCAGCTTCAACAAGAATATGGCGCAGGGTTGATTCAAGGTAGTGTACACATGAGAGAGCTTGAAATTGACGGGGCGTGGGGTAGCATAGCGCAGCTACATGGAGTCATTTTGAAGGTGGAGCTGGAGTCTAATGGAAGATTTCGGCTATGGTGTAAGACATCGGAGAATCGAAGCCTATTTTAGTGGGATAGCTAGAGAAACGTGTATCGGACTGGGTACCAGTGGTCTGATGGAGACTTGATACTCGGCATCGGTCAGTGATGATCGATGGTTCTCTATAGTGGGGGTTGAGAAAGTGTGGGCTAGCTACCCAGGAGACTCGGACAAGACAGCAGAGGCTCGACGCGGTGATAGCGGCGAGGCATGAGGTAAGCACGAGACACAACAACAAAACAAGGCACTGGTCATCAGACATGTGGTCAGATAAAGTGTGCAGAGGGTGCCGAAGCAGTGTTGATGAGTACCGGATTCAAGTTGGTGACTGGGTCTATCGGTGCTGGTTGATGGACATGAGCTGACCATGGAGAATCTGAGAAAGTGGCGGAAAGTTTAAAATTGTTAAAAGCTGAGAGAGTACATGGCCGCATATTCAGTGGTGTTTGGTGCACATGAAAAGTGCGGATGACAAATACAGAAGGAGGTGGAGTGCTATAGCTGTGGGGCATGTAAGAGACTATCCGGAAAAGGGATGAGACAACTGTGAATTTGACTCAGGATGACACAGGGCGACAGTAAAATTCCTTCAAGTTTCAGACAGACGATCAAGGAAGAGCGGTGATGTTGAGTCCGGGTAACTCTTATATGTGAGTTGTTCATTTTCACGCAGGCAGTGGTCGGTGTGTAATGAGATTGAACGGATACTCTGAAACTTGGGAGCACAAAGTAGAGTAATGAGGAACTTAATTTTGCTCGAGTGTTGACTGTGAAGAAGACGAGAAGGGACTACAGTTGCAGGTGGAGACACGTGGAGTCTGGGAGTAGAAGCGGTGCTCATGGCGTATCTCAAGTCCAATGTACATGGAGGTTCGACGCATGAATGAATCAAAGGTGGTGGAGAATATTCGCCACGGTGGAATTTTTTTAGAGTTGTGTCAAATATTATTGTACAATGCAGGTTACAGTTGGACTCTGAGTTATACGGTGTGTAGACAGGATATGGAGTCGTGTCCAAGTAGACACTTGTATCCTAGCTAGGCCTCTCATATATGGCGAGGGTAGACACATGATGTAACATATGTCAACATAATAGCACATGTACGCTGGGGGAGCCGGCGGCATGTGCCGGCATCCGCGTGGCCGGTGTACGGTATTGTGACGGTGTCACAGGGAGGAGCGCCCATAGTCAGCCCCTGGGGATGTAGCCATATCGGTGAACCTCGTTAACAAATCTCGATGCCGTGCTCGTGTGATTGCTTGGTCCTTGGTGGATTGACGGTCTAACAAGAACATACGTCAAGCCATCAGAAGCCACACCTACAAAACTCGATAATGTGGAGTGCTCTCACTCCCCATATCTAAAACCGGCTTCGTCTCCGATCCATCCACATAATGTATCGGAACCAATAACCGGAGTAGCAGACCTAAAGCGTACACCACATGCACAAGTTTTAGAAGTCGCCATCACATCAGACCGCTGACCCATCTTCAGGAGAGAGATTCACATAATCCTTGCCAGTCCATCCATCCGTCGATGCCACCACGGCGGCCAACGGTGCCACCGCCCTGTGCTCATCCATCTAGACATGAAGATTCCGAAGGATCTGTCGTGCGTAGAACCTGTCGACCACGTATGACTTTAGCACCTGCCCGCCAGACATGACTTGACATCTCCACCGAAACTCCGTTCAAGACGAAGCCGCTCCACCTCCCGCGTCTGCCTTCCAAGACTGCTCCACAAACGATCCTCAAACGACACCGCAGTACTGCCATCGTCCGATCAGGAAGATCAGATCCTAGGGTTTCCCCTAGAGTGGCACTAGTGGGTCGACAGTAATTACACGACGATGTCTTCATCAAGGTAACGGCGAAGAACGCTGCCATCGCCTGCCATCGGTTCGGTTTTCACCGGCAACTCTGTCTTCCCGACTCGGAGCCGTGACTAGATGACGGATCTCGAGATCTGACCATCTAGCCTTAGGCCGACCACCTCTGGCGGAGGAGATGGCCACCACCGCCGGCTGCACCGGCCAGATCAGATCTGAACAGCAGCGCCGCCGAACAGTCCACCAGGCCCTCCACGCCGTCCCCACCGATCCGACGCCCGATGGCGCGCCGCCACTGACCGCAGCCACCGCCCTTCCCAGTAGAGTGACGCTCCATGCCTACAGCTACCGCCGCCCAAGGCAGGGCCGACCACCACACCATCGACTGCTATACCATCGCCACCGCGCCACATAGACTGGATCGGCCACGGCACCACACGTTTAGGGGCCCCACACCACCCCTAAGACACAGGAGAGAGGGAGTCCCCCGCCACCGCCGTCGGCCTCCGGGCTTAGCCCGGCGGCGTCCTCTGGTGACGGCGGAGGGAAGGGAAGAGGTAGATCGGGCCCCCGACGGCTAGGGTTTAGGCACCGCCCGAGTCACCCTAGCGGGCGATGATGCGGGGACTGCTGCGTATCCCCTTTTTCTGTTGGCAAGTGTTGATATCACCGGGACGTGAAGATAGCAGAGTCGATATATATGGGCATTATGTGCACATTTCTTTTCAGAACTAGTGTGATTAATAAGGTAGCGACAAGTCTGTGTGATTAATTAGAGAGTGTGTGTTTTACGTTCTTGTGGAGAATGGATATATTGTATATGTGTGTTTTATCTCATTTTGTGATGAAAATTACATAAGTATATTATATGTATATTCTTCGGAAGAGGGATCATCATATTATTTTCGATAAAGGGTGAATTTTATTGACTCAAATGTAGCATCAAGATAATACAAACATAGTGAGCGCACACCGGCCTCTGCATAGTTAGGATGCACACAACCAATAACAACGCACGCACACAAATATAATGCCACATAAATAACCTGCCAACAAATAACAAAGTCATATAAGACCAAAGTATATGTAGGCGAGAAATTATAATGCAAAGCGATCAAATCTGCGATCGACAAACTACAAACAATGACCATATCCGTACCAACTATATCATGACACCACTGAGATGACGGGGTTCTTCAACATCAACGTCTTCAGAAAGGGAGCAACGCTCAAGCGCCGTCGTCACCGGATCAAACCATTCAAGGCCACAATCTAGATTTTCACCATCAAAAACCAGTTTGAGCATATCCGAACGATGCCTTCAACAATGTAAAGACAAAAAAACATTGTCATTGCCAGATATAACCAACTCAGGTGTCTGACCTAGGCTTTCACCCCGGATCTCAAGACTAGGTGCTCCACTAGCACCACCATTAGTGTCACTTATGTGTTGTCGCCACCACTTCTCCACAATCCTATCAGTTACATACGATTTGCGATCGCTACCACTGCACAACCATCCCTCTGCGTCAAGTCGTCGTTCATAGTTTGCATCTCACCGGAAAAATCAACCTTTGGATCTGGAGGGAGGAATCACCCTCACAAAGACCATTCAATGGCCTCCGCAACAATGCCGCCGCCGCAAGCCGAAGTGGTCACCGCGCCATAGTGAGCCCTACCCAGGCCCTCGGTCCACGTGCCTGCTGCGCGCTGGCTGGCCGATGTCGCCCCCTGCCGGATGAATAACCAAGCGGTAGGTTGGTTCAGACCAGCCACTGCCGTTACCGAGGACTGTCTGTGGCGATGCCCACGCAGCTGGCATGCCCGGCGTCGTTGGATGAGAGACCCGGGGCCACCACCCTGGCAACCGTGCTCCGCCATGAGCAAGCCTCACGGCTAGAGTCCCGCGGAGCCGCAATTTGCATAGGTCCAGATCGGGACAGGAAGCCATCGAGCGCAACCGCCATGGCCACCACCCACCAGACGCCACAACTTGCCTCTCAAAACCGAGCGCCGCATCATCATCTAGGATGTGCAGCTTGAGGAGCTGTGGCCGATCTGAGTCACCACGGCCACTGCACGCCCACCACCACGACCTCGCAAGAGGAAGATCCCACCGCCGCCAGCAGGATTTGCCCAGCGGTCATCTGTTACGATGGGCTCAAGGATCATCATATGATATACTCCCTCTATTTTTATATACAAGGCCACAAAGTTAAATTACATGTACCAAGATAAAATTTAATACATGTTTTGCAACCCAACATTTTCTTTTCGTTTATTGTGATCATTAAAACACCGCATGCATGTAAGAAAAGTGAGTGAAGGAAGCAACTAAGTGTCATTATGATTTCATGCATGCAAGTATTAAACATGTTGCTATTGTACGAGAAGACATTATTAATTTTGCCTCGATTACTGTTGGTTGCCTTGTATAGATGCAAAATATATATTTCATAGTGGCCTTGTATAAGTAAATGAAGGGATTAGTATAAAACAACTGATCTCTTGTAGATATATGTTGAGATGTATGCATGTTTATTTTTATTTAAAAACCTGAGTGTAAAATAAGCAGACACATGTTTCCTTGCAGTGTTGCACATGGCCATGCGTATTGGTACGTACACATCTGACAATGGGTGCTAATTAAGTACCCGATAAATAGATCTTACAAGTTAGATCAGCAGCCAGCTAGCACATACGATCCTCGACGCATGAGCAACTTGTCTGGTACCTCAGCTAATGCAAGTGCCTATTATCCAACTAGGTACAAACTAATACAAGTGAAAATACACAGTAGTAAAAATATATACAAGTTGTTCACCAGCTAGCTTGATAGAGCAGGGATAAACATACATGCATACATGCGTGATGAGATGTAACTTTCAGCAGTAGAAGCTCATGGGGAACATTCCACAAGGTGCAATGAGTTGTGCCGCTCAGCATGTATGCATGCGTCAGTGCAAATGATCATGCTTTCTTGATCTGATCTTTTGTTGTCTTCTCTGCATTGCATGCATGCTTCATTTTTACACACATGATACAGTTATGTAATCAATAATATTTCCATTCACTTAGCAGGTGTAGTTATACATCAATTGAATGATGGATCGATCGACATGAGTAGCAGCGCACAGCCGCAGTTTCCTCCGGGTTTTAGGTTCAACCCGACCGACGAGGAGCTCGTGTGTTACTACCTCCGCAGGAAGGTGGCCTCGAGGAGGATCGGCCTAATAAACATCATCAAAGATGTTGATCTCTACAAGATAGAACCGTGGGATCTCCAAGGTATATACATTAAATATACATAGACAATTGATAATGCAGTCCATTTAGCAATGTCAACTACTTAAAGTAGTCTTGACAATGTAGATAAATATGTTTATCCTAATATTATACATTCATTTGTATACAGAAGAATGTAGGATAGGGCCCGGGAAGCAGAGCGACTGGTACTTCTTCAGCCACAAAGACAAGTACCCGACAGGGACACGAATGAAGCGGGCAACTCCCGCGGGGTACTGGAAGACAACGGGGAAAGACAAGCCCGTCTATGCAAATCACTGCTTGGTTGGCATGAGGAAGACCCTGGTGTATTACAAGGGCAGAGCCCCCAATGGACAGAAATCCGATTGGATCATGCACGAGTACCGCCTCGAGACCAACGAGAATGGCCCTCCACAGGCAAGCTAGCTCTAGCTATTCCAATTTATATACATTGATCTCTGTCCATTGGTTTTGACTCAAACACAAACCTGCAAGCTACTCAACAAATTAACATTTGCCTTATCAAATTTGTAAATTTCAGGAAGAAGGGTGGGTAGTATGCAAGGTGTTCAAGAAGGGATTACCAACAACAACAGGAGATCTAGACCATGATGTACCGTGCTGATAGTGTTATAATTAATCCGAGAGGCACATTCGATCTTCCGATGACCAAGCAATCAGACAAGCACGGCACCAAGATTTGTTAACGAGGTTCACTGATATGTCTACATCCCCGAGGTCTGAATACGGGTGCTCTTCCTCGTGACACCATCACAATACCGCACACCAGCCATCCGCGCGCCGGCACATACCGCCGGCTCCCCCTGCATGCCTGTGCTATTATGTTGGCATATGTTACATCATGTGTCTACCCCCGCATATATGAGAGGTCTATGATACAAGAGTCCTACTAGGACACTAAATCATATCATGTCTACACATTGTACGACTTCAAGTTCAAGTGTGACCTACCTTATAGAATAATTTTCGACAAAACTCTAACAAACTCAACCTTGGCAAATATTCTTCACCATCTTGGATTCACCCATGCGTCGAACCTCCATGTACATTGGACTTCAGATACGCCATGAGAACCGCTGCTATTCCCGGACTCCATGTGACTCCACCTGCAACTGTAGTATCTTCTCGTCTTCTTCACAATCAACACTTGAGCAAAAATTAAGTTGCTCATTACTTTACTTTGTGCTCCAACTTCTGGAGTATCTATTCAACTCCATCACACATCAATCACTGATCTATGTGAAAGTAAACAACTCACATATTGGACGTCCTACACATATAAGAGTTACCTGAACTCAACATCACCGCTCTTTCTTGACCGTCTGTCGGAAACTTGAAAGAATTTCTCCATCACCTTGTGTCACCTTGAGTCAAATTTGTAGTTGGATCACCCTTTTTTCTTGGATAGTCTCTGACATGTCCGCCTCCTTCTGTACTTCATATGCACTTTTCCATGTGCACAGAACACCATAAAATATACGGCCGTGTACTCTCTCAGCTTTTGATATTAAGACTTTCTGCCACTTTCGCAAATTCTCCATGGTCAACTCATGTCCATTAACTAGCATCGATAGACCCAGTCACCAAGTTGAATCTGGTACTTGTTGACACTGCTTCAGCACTCCTGCTCACTTTGTCTGACCACATGTCTCACCATTGGTGCCTTGGTCTGTCGTTGTGTCTCATGCTTACCGCATGCCTCGCCGCCATCACCGCGCCGAGCCTCTGCTGTCCTGGTCGAGTCTAGAGGGCCGTGAACCCACACCACTCAAAGCCCTACTGCAAAGAACCACTGACCATCCCCGATCAATGTCGCATATCATGCCTCCATTGGACCACCGGTACCCAGTCCGATCCACCCGTCTCTCGTTTTCCCTGCTAAAATAGGTTTCGACTCTCCGTGAACTTATGTCGTAGCCCCTCCATCAGCTCAAAGTGAAGTCTTTTGCCAGACTCCAGCTCCACCTTCAACATGACTCACTACAAGAAATATGTCAATTTGTGACCTTCTGTTAGTGACCCTCGAAGAAATGGGCGTAAATCTACGACCATTCGGGACCAATTGGCCGTAAGCTGTTCGAGGAGCTCCAAACCCTAAACCATAACGACCATTTTGGTTAGAAAGGTTGTAATTTCCTTACACTAAATGGTCGTAAAGCAGACAACAATGGTTTGTTGCCTTATTTCTAGCTGATCACGACCAATATAGATGGTCATAGCCTTGTAGATTTTGGTGCATTGCTATGACTAGGCGACACCTCATCAGTTTTGCCAATGTATCATGTCCATGTGTCAATTTTTGCCCTAACATTTCTATCATTCCCAAAAAATTATCATAAATTCTTTGGATATTATCTTCCTCAAATATGTCAAAAACCTTCCTTGCCTAGTTAAAAAATAATCCAGGAATATTCATTTTTCTATTCTGTTCAAAACAACACTTTGTGAAGGAAGTGTTATTTATATTTTCCTGATTTCCCTACGAAAAATTTGGGCACTCTTTCCTATCCAAATCATTGCCTCATGAAAAAATTCAGCTCCATTTTCCTAGTAATCGTCCTCAGCAAATTTCCAAAGTTTATGTTCAGTTATAAGCTTTGTGAAGGAAGTACTAGCTAGGCATATTCTAATGAGTTGAATATTTTCCACATCTTCTATATGCCCAAATTATAGATCTCCACAAAATTTGAGCCCCATCTAACAATCCATGTGAGCTCACCATCCAATCTTTTTTTTCTGGTAATATTTTCAGTTTGTGAAGCAACTTCCGTCGGTAACTTTACTTGGAGCTATATTTTTATTCACCACATGATATGTGTTTTGCTTGGAGCGTCTTCTATAATTTGAGTCTTTGCTTTTTAGTTTACCACAATCATCCTTGCTGTACACACCTTTTGAGAAAGTCATACATGAATTGGAATTTGATAGAATACTCTATGTGCTTCACTTATATCTTTTGAGCTTTATAGTTTTGCTCTAGTGCCTCACTTATATCTTTTAGAGCACGGTGGTGGATTTGTTTTATAGAAACTATGGATCTCTCATGCTTCACTTAGATTATTTTGAGAGTCTTAAATAGCATGGTAATTTGCTTAAAAATAATAATATGCTTGGTATTCAAGATTTGTAAACCTTTCTTTTGAGTGCATTGAATACTAAGAAAAGTTTGATGCTTGATAATTGTTTTGAGACATGGAGGTAATAATATCAAAGTCATGCTAGTTGAGTAGTTGTGAATTTGAGAAATGCTTGTGTTGAAGTTTGCAAGTCCCGTAGCATGCACATATGGTAAATGTTATGTAACAAATTTGAAACATGAGGTGTTATTTGATTGTCCTCCTTATGAGTGGCAGTCGGGGACGAGCGATGGTCTTTTCCTACCAATCTATCCCCCTAGGAGCATGCACGTAGTGCTTTGGTTTTTGATGGCTTTTAGATTTTTGCAATAAGTATATGAGTTCTTTATGACTAATGTTGAGTCAATGGATTATACACACTCTCACCCTTCCATCATTGCTAGCCTCTTCGGTACCGTGCATTGCCCTTTCTCACATTGAGAGTTGGTGCAAACTTCGCCGGTGCATCCAAATCCCGTGATATGATACGCTCTTTCAGACATAAACCTCCTTATATCTTCCTCAAAATAGCCACCATACCTACCTATTATGGCATTTCCATAGCCATTCCGAGATATATTGCCATGCAACTTTCCACCATACCGTTCACCATGACACATTCATCATTGTCATATTACTAGCATGATCATGTAGTTGACATAGTATTTGTGGCAAAGCCATCGTTCATAATTTTTTCATACATGTCACTCTTGATTCATCGCATATATATCCCGGTACACCGCCGGAGGCATTCATATAGAGTCGTACTTTGTTCTAGTATCGAGTTGTAATCATTGAGTTGTAAATAAATAGAGGTGTGATGATCATCATTTTCTATAGCATTGTCCCAAGTGAGGAATAAAAAAAGAAAGGCCATAAAAAAAGATAAAGGCCAAAGAAAAAAAAGAAGGCCAAAGGGACAATGGTACTATCCTTTTCCACACTTGTGCTTCAAAGTAGCACCATAATCTTCATGATAGAGAGTCTCTTGTTTTGTCATTTTCATATACTAGTGGGAATTTTTCATTATAGAACTTGGCTTGTATATTCCAACGATGGCTTCATCAAATGCCCTAGGTCTTCATGAGACAGCAAGTCGGATGCACACCCACTTAGTTTCTTTTGTTGAGCTTTCATACATTTATAGCTCTAGTGCGTCCGTTGCATGGCAATCCCTACTCCTTGCATTAACATCAATCGATGGGCATCTCCATAGCCGATTGATTAGCCTCGTTGATGTGAGATCTTCTCCTTTTTTTTCTTCTCCACATAACCCCCATCATCATATTCTATTCCACCCATAGTGCTATGTCCATGTCCTCGTTTATAAGTTTGAGATTACTAAAGTATGAAACAATTGCTTGGCTTGTCATCGGGGTTGTGCATGATGAGAGCATTCTTGTGTGACGAAAATGGAGCATGACTAAACTATATGATTTTGTAGGGATGAACTTTTTTTGGCCATGTTATTTTGAAAAGACATAATTGCTTAGTTAGTATGCTTGAAGTATTATTATTTTTATGTCAATATGAACTTTTGTCTTGAATCTTTCGGATCTGAATATTCATACCACAATTAAGAAGAATTACATTGAAATTATGCCAAGTAGCACTCCGCATCAAAAATTCTCTTTTTATCATTTACCTACTCGAGGACGAGCAGGAATTAAGCTTGGGGATGCCTGATATGTCTCCAACGTATCTATAATTTTTGATTGCTCCATGCTATATTATCTACTCTTTTGGACCATATTGGGATTTATTTTCCACTTTTATATTACTTTTGGACTAACCTATTAACTGGAGGCCCAGCCCAGAATTGCTGTTTTTTTGCCTATTTCAGTGTTTCGAAGAAACTGAATATCAGACGGAGTCCAAACGGAATGAAACCTTCGGGAACGTGATTTTCTCAACAAATATGATCCAGGAGACTTGGACCCTCTGTCAAGAAAGAAAGGAGGCGGCCACGAGTGTGGAGGGCGCGCCCCCCTGCCTCGTGGGCCCCTCTTTGCTCCACAGACATACTCCTTCCTCCTATATATACCTACGTACCCCCAAACGATCAGATACAGAGCCAAAACCTAATTCCATCGCCGCAACCTTATGTATCCACGAGATCCCATCTTAGGGCCTGTTCCGGAGCTCCCCCGGAAGGGGAATCAACCACGGAGGGCTTCTACATCATCATCATAGCCCCTCCGATGAAGTGTGAGTAGTTTACCTCAGACCTTCGTGTCCATAGTTAGTAGCTAGATGGCTTCTTCTCTCTTTTTGGATCTCAATACAATGTTCTCCCCCTCTCTTGTGGAGATCTATTCGATGTAATCTTCTTTTTGCGGTGTGTTTGTTGAGACCGATGGATTGTGGGTTTATGATCAAGTCTATCTATGAACAATATTTGAATCTTCTCTGAATTCTTTTATGTATGATTGGTTATCTTTGCAAGTCTCTTCGAATTATCATTTTGGTTTGGCCTACTAGATTGGTTTTTCTTGCAATGGGAGAAGTGCTTAGCTTTGGGTTCAATCTTGCGGTGTCCTTTCCCAGTGACAGTAGGGGCAACAAGGCACGTATTGTATTGTTGCCATCGAGGATAATAAGATGGGGTTTTTATCATATTGCATGAATTTATCCCTCTACATCATGTCATCTTGCTTAAGGCGTGACTCTGTTTTCTTGAACTTAATACTCTAGATGCATGCTGGATAGCGGTCGATGAGTGGAGTAATAGTAGTAGATGCAGGCAGGAGTCAGTCTACTTGTCTCGGACATGATGCCTATATACATGATCATACCTAGATATTCTCATAACTATGCTCAATTCTGTCAATTGCTCAACAGTAATTTGTTCACCCACCGTAGAATACTTATGCTCTTGAGAGAAGCCACTAGTGAAATCTATGGCCCCCGGGTCTATTCTCATATCAATCTTCATCACTTTATTATTGCTTTGCTTTTTACTTTGCTCTTTTATTTTACTTTGCATCTTTATACCAAAAATACCAAAAATATTATCTATCATCTCTATCAGATCTCACTCTCATAAGTGACCGTGAAGGGATTGACAACCCCTAATCACGTTGGTTGCGTTGAGCTAATTGTTTTGTGTAGGTACGAGGGACTCGCGCGTAGCCTCCTACTGGATTGATACCTTGGTTCTCAAAATCTGAGAGAAATACTTACTCTACTCTGTTGCATCACCCTTTCCTCTTCAAGGAAATCCAACGCAGTGCTCAAGAGGTAGCAGTTGCAGGATGAAGTATTACAGAATGAGTAAAGAGACTTGCCGGTAACAAGATTGAACTAGGTATTGAGATACCGACGATCAAATCTCGGGCAAGTAACATACCAATGACAAAGGGAACAACGTATGTTGTTATGCGATTTGACTGATAAGGATCTTCGTAGAATATGTGGGAGCCAATATGAGCATCCAGGTTCCGCTATTGGTTATTGACTAGAAACATGTCTCGGTCATGTCTACATAGTTCTCGAATCCATAGGGTCCGCATGCTTAACGTTCAATGGCGATCGATATTATAAGTTTATGTGTTTTGATGTACCGCAGATAGTTCTGAGTCCCGGATGTGATCACAGACATGACGAGGAGTCTCGAAATGGTCGAGACATAAAGATTGATATATTGGACGACTATATTCGGACACCGTAAGTGTTCCGGGGGTCAATGGATAATTATCGGAGTGCTGGGGGGTTATCGGAACCCCCGGGGGACTAATGGGCCTACATGGGCCATAGGGAAGAGGGGAGGCAGCCCACAAGGGGCAGCCGCGCCCCTCCCTATAGGGGGTCCAAAATGGACTAGGGAAGGGGGCGCCCCCCTTTCCTTCTCCTCTTCCTCATCCTTCCTTCACCCTTTCCCCTTCCTAGTTGGACTAGGAAAGGGGGAGTCCTACTCCCACTAGGAGGAGGACTCCCCCCTCTCCTTGGCGCGCCCCAAGGCCGGCCGGCCTCCCCCTTGCTCCTTTATCTATGGGGGCAGGGGGCACCCTAGAACACACAAGTTGACATCGTTTAGTCGTGTGTGGTGCCCCCTCTACTGTTACACACCTCGGTCATATCGTCGTAGTGCTTAGGCGAAGCCCTGCGTCGGCAACTTCATCAACACCGTCATCACGCCGTCGTGCTGACAAAGCTCTCCCTCGACATTCTGCTGGATCGTGAGTTCGTGGGACGTCACCGAGCCGAACGTGTGCAGAACTCGGAGGTGCCGTACTTTCGGTACTTGATGCCACCAATGTCACGGCCGGGCAGAGGCAGCTCGACATTGAGGCCACCAATGCCGCAACCAAAGCAAAGGAGGTGGCCCTTGCGATCATGAGCGTGGACTTGACCAAGATGAGCGAGAAGACGAGGAGCTGGTTCGAGGCTAGGCAGAAGGAGATGTTCGACGCCGACGGCCTGAACTAGGTCGTCTGATCGGCCGTGGCCGTTCTTTTTGGAGGCTGGCATGGGTGCCGACCGCTGGCTGTGTGTCGGCGAGAAACCTATTCATTTAGGGGGCTGACTATGTTGCCGGCCGCTAGCTGTGTTGCCGACGACAAAACTATTCATTTTGTAGGTTGGCTCTGTTGCCGGCGAGGACGTGTAGGCCGCTGGCTGTGTTGCCAGCGAGGACGTGTAGGCCGCTGGCTCTGTTGCCGGCGTGAACTAGGGCCGCTGGCCTGAACTAGGGCATGGTTATTTCGAAAGTTGGCGTTTGAAAAAGGATGCAGACAGGATGCGGTCGGGATGTGTCTGCGGGTTGGGCGCACGGCCACCGCATCCCATGACAGGTCTGGACACAACCACATTGCCCTACCCAAACGGACAAAATCCGGGCAAAAGCATATTTGTCCTTTTTCCTCTTGGTTTTCGCATGCCCTTGCGTGGGGCAGCAGTAAAAGTAGAACGATCGAGCATCACGGGGTGGGAGTAACAGTAGTCGGGTCGGCGGCGAGTTGTTGGCAAGGACGCAACAAGCATCTTTCTACATGTTTTACACTGTTCTACCACCCCCACCACCCACCGCTCTAACACCTTTATGCTACATCCACTCATCAGTGATTTGCTTTCCTACTCGTCCGGTAGCATCTCCATAATCAAGTCCAATCCCCGCTCTCTCTCTCTCTCTCACCAGCAAGAAAAAAATGAAACCGTACTAAACTGGGTCCTGATCTGCCACGATTTAAGATGGGTGCAACCATAATTCAGTAGATCATTGACATCTTCAACTATGAGTAGCTGGACATGTACATTGTACGTAGGTTTTTATTCTGCATGGCTTGTATGGATTTGAGGTGGGAGAGATATCATTTTTTCCGTCCTCCCTCCCTTGCTCCCGCGAGCGACAGGGGAACCCTAGCCGCAGGCCGTACCCCCCTTCCCCCCGTCTATCCTTCCCTTCACCACCACCGCCGCCAGCGGCGGCAGGCCTCCTCGTCCCCCGTGCATGGGGCTTGGTGCGGGCCAGGCTTGGTTGGTCGGGACGCCGCGCTTGGCGGTGCGGCGGACCTCTGCCCGGTGACCGCGGCAGGTGGGATTTGCGGCGTGGCGGGCTATTTGCTGGAAGGGCGCGCCTCCTGCGGCCATGGAGTGGTCCAGGGTCTTCGTCATATCTCGCACCCGGCTCCAGGCGGCGGCAGCAGCTTCGGTGGCAATGGTAGGCCGTCGACTTTGGGTGCGCGCGCGTGGGTGCCGGCACCCGACGGTGGCCGGGGCTCCATGCCTCTCTACGGGCGCGTGGACGAGGAAGGCGGGCACAATGGCGGCCCGTGGTTGGTTTATGGTGGGGTACTAGCGCATGTTTGGAGACGTGGAGGTGGCCATTGTAGGTGCGTCCAAGGCTGACCGGCGTCTGGAGCTGACGGTGTCCGGGCGGCTCCCTGTGGACGTTGCACTGGCTGTTGCCGCTCTCCCGAGGTGTTGCTGGCGGATGGATGGTGGTGCGGGCCCAGATGCGTGGATGCAAGGTCCCCTACCCAGTCCAGGCTTTCTCCAATCCTAAGACCTAGTGCTCAGTCGTTGGGCAACTGTGGTGGTGGTGCTGCCCAGCTATTGGCCCCCTCCGTCCGACTGTGTTGTGGGACCCTGTGGGTTAGCAGGGAGGTGGTTGCTTCCTGGCCTGGTAGTGGCATTTACGTGTTGTAGCGTCAGGGAGTTGTTCGGAGGGATGCCGGGGCGGCGGCCACCGGGGGTGGGCTACTCGGTGGGCTCTCCGGCGGGTCTCTGGGTAGCCGTGGTGGTTGTGTTTCTCGGTCGAGCAGATGGTGAGGGATGCCGGGGCGGCGGCCACTGGGGATGGGCTACTCGGTGGGCTCTCTTGCGGGTCTCTGGATAGCGGTGGTGGTTGTGTTTCTCGGTAGTGCGGATGGCAAGGGATGTCGGGGCGGCGGCCACTGGGGGTGGGCTAATCGGTGGGCTCTTTGGCGGGTCTCTGGGTAGCGGTGGTGGTTGTGTCTCTTGGTAGTGTGGATGGCGAGGGATGCCGGGGCGGCGGCCACTGGGGGTGGGCTACTCGGTGGGCTCTCCGGCGGGTCTCTGGGTAGCGGTGGTGGTTGCGTTTCTTGGTCGTGCGAATGGCGAGGGATGCCGAGGCGATGACCACTGGGGGTGGGCTGCTCGGTGGTCTCTCTTGTGGGTCTCTGGGTAGCGGTGGTGGTTGCGTTTCTCGGTCGTGCGGATGGCGAGGGATGCCGAGGCGGCGGCCACTAGGGGTGGGCTCCTCGGTGGGCTCTCCAGCGGATCTCTGGGTAGCGGTGGTGGTTGCGTCTCTCGGTCGTG
Source organism: Triticum monococcum (assembly GCA_034509565.1). NCBI lineage: Eukaryota > Viridiplantae > Streptophyta > Magnoliopsida > Poales > Poaceae > Triticum > Triticum monococcum. The sequence goes on along the minus strand of CM067847.1, from coordinate 4,232,573 downwards.
CGGATGGCGAGGGATGCCGGGGCGGCGACCACTGGGGGTGGGCTACTCGGTGGGCTCTCCGGCGGGTCTCTAGGTAGCGGTGATGGTTGAGTTTCTCGGTCGTGCGGATTGCGTGGGATGTCGGGGCGGTGACCACTGGGGGTGGGCTATTCGGTAGGCTCTCTCGCAAGTCTCTAGGTAGGGGTGGTGGTTGCGTTTCTCGGTCGTGCGGACGGCGAGGGATGAGGCATTGGGAGACTCTGTTGTATTCTCTGTCACGGCTGAGGAGGTGCCTAGTTATGGTTTTGGAGTTCTTGGCTATACCGCGGTGACCGGCTTAGCACCTGTTTGGCTAGTGGATGCAACTAGGGGAAAGCTCTGTGCTTCGGCACGGACGACTACGACGACGCATGTGGGTGCCACTCTCCTCTTGAGGATGTCGTCGCAGTTGCTTCCCATGTTAGTGTTCCAGGTGAAAACCTTATTCCGCTTCGTCGGATGCGGCGATGGCTCCGCGTGGCGTTGATACGTCTCCAACATATCTATGATTTTTTTATTGTTCCATGCTATTATATTATCCATCTAGGATCTTTTATATGTTATTTTATATGATTTTTGGGACTAACCTATTAACCTAGAGCCCAGTGTCAGTTTCTGTTTTTTCCTTGTTTTTGAGTTTTATAGAAAAGGAATACCAAATGGAGTCCAATTGACGTGCCAATTTTTAATGATTTTTTATGGACCAAAAGAAGCCCCGGAGTAAAAGAGTTGGGCCAGAAGAGTTCCGGGCCATCCACGAGGGTGGGGGCGCGCCCTACCCCCTGGGTGCGGGCCCCTATCTCGTGGACGACTCAGAGACTCCCTGACGTGAGACCTACGCCAAAAATTTCTATAAATACAGAAACCTCCAGAAAATAACCCAGATTGGGAGTTCCGCCGCCGCATGCCTCCGTAGCCACCGAAAACCAATCTAGACCCGTTCCGGCACCCTGCCGGAGGGGGGAATCCCTCTCTGGTGGCCATCTTCATCATCCCGACGCTCTCCATGACGAGGAGGGAGTAGTTCATCCTCGGGGCTGAGGGTATGTACCAGTAGCTATGTGTTTGATCTCTCTCTCTCTCTCTCTCTCTCTCTCTCTCGTGTTCTTGATTCAGCATGATCTTGATGTATCGCGAGCTTTGCTATTATAGTTGGATCTTATGATGTTTCTCCCCCTCTACTCTCTTGTAATGGATTGAGTTTTCCCTTCGAAGTTATCTTATCAGATTGAGTCTTTAAGGATTTGAGAACACTTGATGTATGTTTTGGTGATCAACTTGTGGGTTCCGTGACCTTGGGAATCTATGCATAGGGGTTGGCACACGTTTTCGTCTTGACTCTCCGGTAGAAACTTTGGGGCACTCTTTGAAGTTCTTTGTGTTGGTTGAATAGATGAATATGAGATTGTGTGATGCATATCGTATAATCATACCCACGGATACTTGAGGTGACATTGGAGTATCTAGGTGACATTAGGGTTTTGGTTGATTTGTGTCTTAAGGTGTTATTCTAGTACAAACTCTAGGATAGATCGAACAGAAAGAATAGCTTCTTGTTATTTTACTACTGACTCTTGAATAGATCGATCAGAAAGGATAACTTTGAGGTGGTTTCGTACCCTACAATAATCTCTTCGTTTGTTCTCCGCTATTAGTGACTTTCGAGTGACTCTTTGTTGCATGTTGAGGAATAGTTATATGATCCAATTATGTTATTATTGTTGAGAGAATTTGCACTAGTGAAAGTATGAACCCTAGGCCTTGTTCCTAGCATTGCAATACCGTTTACGCTCACTTTTACCACTTGCTACCTTGCTGTTTTTATATTTCCAGATTACAAAAACCTATATCTACCATCCATATTGCACTTGTATCACCATCTCTTCGTCGAACTAGTGCACCTATACAATTTACCATTGTATTGGGTGTGTTGGGGACACAAGAGACTCTTTGTTATTTGGTTGCAGGTTATTTGAGAGAGACCATCTTCATCCTACGCCCCCCACAGATTGATAAACCTTAGGTCATCCACTTGAGTGAAATTTTCTATTGTCCTACAAACCTCTGCACTTGGAGGACCAACAATGTCTACAAGAAGAAGGTTGTGTAGACAACAGGAGCCGTTCCCCCTCTTGAGGGCGTCGCCTAGGGAGCCTAGGAGTTTGTGGTCGTTGTCGCATAGTCGTTAGGTCCTCTTGTTTTATGTATTTGGCCACATGGTAATGTCCCGACCGATATATGTTGTCCGTTATTTTCGAAGTTCTGCCTTTTTTGAAGGCTTGCTCTCCATCGTCGTATCATCCGGCTGCGTACTTGTGGTTGGTGCTTTATATATAAAGCGGGTCGAAATTCTGTTTTGAGAGAATGGATTTGAGAAATGAAGTTCAAGGTCAAAGGATATAGCGGACGATTTTTGTTGTGTAATCGCCCGCGGATGTTCTAGCACAGTTGCCATGACAATGCCGGGGTTAGGCCAACTCCAGCGCGCGACCCCATCCTGTCCGGATGCATCCGTTTGGGGCAAAACGGACAAACTAGAGGGCCCAGCATGTGGGCGCAAACGGACTTCTGTTCGTTTTATGTCCGCTTTTGACCCATCTGTTGGAAATATGCCCTAGAGGCAATAATAAATTGATTATTATTATATTTCCTTGTTCATGATAATCGTTTATTATCCATGCTATAATTGTATTGATAGGAAACTCAGATACATGTGTGGATATATAGACAACACCATGTCCCTAGTAAGCCTCTAGTTGACTAGCTCGTTGATCAATAGATGGTTACGGTTTCCTGACCATGGACATTGGATGTCGTTGATAACGGGATCACATCATTAGGAGAATGATGTGATGGACAAGACCCAATCCTAAGCATAGCACTAGATCGTGTAGTTCGTATGCTGAAGCTTTTCTAATGTCAAGTATCATTTCCTTAGACCATGAGATTGTGCAACTCCCGTATACCGTAGGAGTGCTTTGGGTGTGCCAAACGTCACAACGTAACTGGGTGGCTATAAAGGTACATTACAGGTATCTCCGAAAGTGTCTGTTGGGTTGGCACGAATCGAGACTGGGATTTGTCACTCCGTGTAAACGGAGAGGTATCTCTGGGCCCACTCGGTAGGACATCATCATAATGTGCACAGTGTGATCAAGGAGTTGATCACGGGATGATGTGTTACGAAACGAGTAAAGAGACTTGCCGGTAACGAGATTGAACAAGGTATCGGGATACCGACGATCGAATCTCGGGCAAGTATCGTACCGATAGACGAAGGGAATTGTATACGGGATTGATTAAGTCCTTGACATCGTGGTTCATCCGATGAGATCATCGTGGAACATGTGGGAGCCAACATGGGTATCCAGATCCCGCTGTTGGTTATTGACCGGAGAACGTCTCGGTCATGTCTGCATGTCTCCCGAACCCGTAGGGTCTACACACTTAAGGTTCGATGACGCTAGGGTTATAAAGGAAGTTTGTATGTGGTTACCGAATGTTGTTCGGAGTCCCGTATGAGATCCTGGACGTCACGAGGAGTTCCGGAATGGTCCGGAGGTAAAGATTTATATATGGGAAGTCCTGTTTTGGTCACCGGAAAAGTTTCGGGGTTTATCGGTAACGTACCGGGACCACCGGGAGGGTCCCGGGGGTCCACCAAGTGGGGCCACCTGCCCCGGGGGGCCACATGGGCTGTAGGGAGTGCTCCTTGGCCTACATGGGCCAAGGGCACCAGCCCCACTAAGGCCCATGCGCCTAAGAGGTGGAGAGGGGGCAAACCCTAAGGGGATATGGGCCTTAGGGCCCATATTGGTGCGCCTCCCTCTCCCATCCCCTCTTGGCCGCCCCCTTGCTCCCCATCTAGGGCTGCCACCCCCTAGGGGTGGGAACCCTAGAGGGGGCGCAGCCCTCCCCTTCCCCTATATATATGAGGCCTAGGGGGCTGCCCACACACGCGATTCAATCTCTCTTGGTGCAGCCCTGCGTCTCTTCTTCCTCCTCTTCTGTGGTGCTTGGCGAAGCCCTGCAGGATAGCCACGCTCCTCCACCACCACCACGCCGTTGTGCTGCTATTGGATGAAGTCTTCCTCAACCTCTCCCTCTCTCCTTGCTGGATCAAGGCGTGGGCGACGTCACCGGGCTGTACGTGTGTTGAACGCGGAGGTGCCGTCCGTTCGGCACTTGGTCATCGGTGATTTGGATCACGACGAGTACGACTCCATCAACCCCGTTCTCTTGAACGCTTCCGCTTAGCGATCTACAAGGGTATGTAGATGCACTCTCCTTCCCCTCGTTGCTAGTCTCTCCATAGATAGATCTTGGTGACACGTAGGAAAATTTTGAATTTCTGCTACGTTCCCCAACAGTGGTATCAGAGCCAGGTTTATTGCGTAGATTCTATGCACGAGTAGAACACAAAGTAGTTGTGGGCGTTGATTTTGTTCAATATGCTTGCCGTTACTAGTCTTGTCTTGATTCGGCGGCATTGTGGGATGAAGCGGCCCGGACCGACCTTACACGTACTCTTACGTGAGACTGGTTCCACCGACTGACATGCACTAGTTGCATAAGGTGGCTAGCGGGTGTCTGTCTCTCCCACTTTAGTCGGATCGGATTCGATGAAAAGGGTCCTTATGAAGGGTAAATAGCAATTGGCATATCACGTTGTGGTCTTTGCGTAGGTAACAAACGTTCTTGCTAGAAACCCATAGTAGCCACGTAAAACATGCAAACAACAATTTGAGTACGTCTAACTTGTTTTTGCAGGGTATGCCATGTGATGTGATATGGCCAAAGGATGTGATGAATGATATATGTGATGTATGAGATTGATCATGTTCTTGTAATAGGAATCACGACTTGCATGTCGATGAATATGACAACCGGCAGGAGCCATAGGAGTTGTCTTTATTTATTTATGACCTGCGTGTCAACATAAACGTCATGTAATTACTTTACTTTATTGCTAACCGTTAGCTGTAGTAGTAGAAGTAATAGATGACGTGACAACTTCAGGAAGACACGATGATGGAGATCATGATGATGGAGATCATGGTGTCATGCCGGTGACGATGATGATCATGGAGCCCCGAAGATGGAGATCAAAAGGAGCAAAGTGATATTGGCCATATCATGTCACTATTTGATTGCATGTGATGTTTATCATGTTTATACATCTTATTTGCTTAGAACGACGGTAGTAAATAAGATGATCCCTCATAAAAATTTCAAGAAGTGTTCTCCCCTAACTGTGCACCGTTGCTACAGTTCGTCGTTTCGAAGCACCACGTGATGATCGGGTGTGATAGATCCTTCACATACAACGGGTGTAAGACAGTTTTACACATGCAAAACACTTAGGGTTAACTTGACGAGCCTAGCATGTGTATAGACATGGCCTCGGAACACAGAAGACCGAAAGGTCGAGCATGAGTCGTATAGAAGATACGATCAACATGAAGATGTTCACCGACGTTGACTAGTCCGTCTCACATGATGATCGGACACGGCCTAGTTGACTCGGGTCATGTAATCACTTAGATGACTAGAGGGATGTCTATCTGAGTGGGAGTTCATAAGATGAACTTAATTATCCTGAACATAGTCAAAAGGATTTTGCAAATTATGTCGTAGCTCACGCTATAGTTCTACTGTTTAGATATGTTCCTAGAGAAAATTTAGTTGAAAGTTGATAGTAGCAATTATGCGGACTAGGTCCGTAAACTGAGGATTGTCCTCATTGCTTCATAGAAGGCTTATGTCCTTAATGCACCGCTCAGTGTGCTGAACCTCGAACGTTGTCTGTGGATGTTGCGAACATCTGACATACACATTTTGATAACTACGTGATAGTTCAGTTAAACGGTGTTGAGTTGAGGCACCGAAGACGTTTTGGAACGTCGCGAAACATATGAGATGTTTCGAGGGCTGAAATTGGGATTTCAGGCTCGTGCCCACGTCAAGAGGTATAAGACCTCCGACGATTTTCTTAGCCCACAAACTAAAGGAGAAAAGCTCAATTGTTGAGCTTGTGCTCAGATTGTCTGAGTACAACAATCATTTGAATCGAGTGGGAGTTGATCTTCCATATGAGATAGTGATGTTTCTCCGAAGTCATTACCACCAAGCAGCTAGAGCTTCGTGATGAACTATAATATATCAGGGACATATATGATGATCCTTGAGATATTCGCGATGTTTGACACCACGAAAGTAGAAATCAAGAAGGAGCATCAATTGTTGATGGTTGGTGAAACCACTAGTTTCAAGAAGGGCAAGGGCACAAAGGGATACTTCATGAAACAGCAATTCAGCTGCTGCTCTAATGAAGAAACCCAAGGTTGAACCCAAACCCGAGACTAAGTGCTTCTGTAATAAGGGGAACAGCCACTGGAGCAGAATTACCCTAGATACTTGGTAGATGAGAAAGCTGGCAAGGTCGATAGAAGTATATTGGATATACATTGTGTACTTTACTAGTACTCCTAGTAGCACCAGGGTATTAGATACCGGTTCGGTTGCTAAGTGTTAGTAACTCGAAATAAAAGCTACGGATTAAACGGAGACTAGCTAAAGGTGAGCTGACGATATGTGTTGGAAGTATTTCCAATGTTGATATGATCAAACATCGCACGCTCCCTCTACCATCGAGATTGGTGTTTGCGTTGAGCATAGACATGATTGGATTATGTCTATCGCAATACGGTTATTCATTTAAGGAGAATAATGATTACTCTGTTTATTTGAATAATACCTTCAATGGTCTTGCACCTAAAATGAATAGTTTATTGAATCTCGATCGTAGTGATAGACATGTTCATGCCAAAAGATAGTAATGATAGTACCACCTACTTGTGGCACTGCCACGTAAGTCATATCGGTATAAAACGCATGAAGAAGCTCCATGTTGATGGATCTTTGGACTCACTCATTTTTGAAAGGATTGAGACATGCGAACCATGTTTGTTGGTAGATATGCATGAAGAAACTCTATACAGATGGACCGTTTGGACTCACTTGATTTTGAATCACTTGAGACATGCAAATCATACCACTTGGGCAAGATGACTGAACGCCTTGGTTTCAGTAAAATGGAACCAGAAAGCAACTTGCTGGAAGTAATACATTTTGATGTGTGCAGTCCAATGAGTGCTGAGGTATGTAGTGGATATCGTTATGTTTTAACTTCACAGATGATTTGAGTAAATGTTGAGTATATTTACTTGATGAATCACGAGTCTGAATTATTGAAAGGTTCAAGTAATTTCAAGGTGAAGTTGAAAGATCGTCGTGACAAGAGGATAAAATATCTATGATATGATCATAGAGATGAATATCTGAATTACGAGTTTGGCACAGAATTAAGACATTGTGGAAATTGTTTCACAACTGATACAGCCTGGAACACCATAGTGTGATGGTGTGTCCGAACATCATAACTGCACCCTATTGGATATGATGCATACCATGATGTCTCTTATCGAATTACCACGATAGTTTATGGGTTAGGCAACCACATTCACTTTAAATAGGGCACCACGTAATTCCGATGAGATGACACCGTATGAACTATGGTTTAGAGAAACCTAAGCTGTCATTTCTTAAAAGTTTGGGGCTGCGACGCTTATGTGAAAAGTTTCAGGCTGATAAGCTCGAACCCAAAGCGGATAAATACATCTTCATAGGACACCCAAAATAGTTGGGTATACCTCCTGTCTCAGATCCGAAAGAAATAAGGGATTGGTTCTAGAATCGGGTCCTTTCTCGAGGAAAAGTTTATCTCGAAAGAATTGAGTGGGAGGATGGTGGAGACTTGATGAGGTTATTGAACCGTTACTTCAACTAGTGTATAGCAGGGCACAAAGAGTTGTTCCTGTGGCACCTACACCAATTGAAGTGGAAGCCTATGATATTGATCATGACACTTCGGATCAAGTCACTCCCAAACCTCGTAGGATGACAAGGATGTGTACTACTTCTGATTGGTACGTAATCCTGTCTTGGAAGTCATGTTGCTAGACAACAATGAACCTACGAGCTATGGAGAAGCAATGGTGGGCCCGGATTCCAATAAATGGCTCGAGGCCATAAAATCCGAGAGAGGGTCCATGTATGGAAACAAAGTGTAGACTTTGACAGAACAGCTCGATGGTCGTGAGGCTGTTGAGTATAGATGGATTTTAAAAGGAAGACGGACAATGATGGTAGATGTCACCATTAAGAGAGCTCGACTTGTCGTTAAGATGTTTTCGATAAGTTCAAGGAGTTGACTACGGTGAGACTTTCTCACTCGTAGCGATGCTAAGAGTCTGTTGGAATTATATTAGCGATTACTGCATTATTTATGAAATCTTGCAGATAGGATGTCAAAAACATTGTTTCCTCGACGATTTTTTATGAGGAAAGGTTGTATGTGATACAACCGAAAGGTTTTGTCAATCCTAAAATATGCTAAGAAGTATGCAAAGCTCCAGCAATCCTTCTAAGGACTGGAGTAAGCATCTCGGAGTTGGAATGTATGCTTTGATGAGATGATCAAAGATTTTGGTGTATACAAAGTTTATGAGAAACTTGTATTTCCAAAGAAGTGAGTGGGAGCACTATAGAATTTCTGATGAATATATGTTGTTGACATATTGTTGATCAGAAATGACGTAGAATTTCTGGAAAGCATATAGGGTTATTTGGAAAGTGTTTTTCAATGGAAAGCCTGGATTGAGCTACTTGAACATTGAGCATCAAGATCTATAAAGGATAGATCAAAACGCTTAATGGTACTTTCAAATGAGCACATACCTTGACATGATCTTGAAGGTGTTCAAGATGGATCAGTCAAAGAAGAAGTTCTTGCCTGAGTTGTAAGGTATGAAGTTAAGACTTAAAGCTCGACCACGGCAGAATAGAGAGAAAGGACGAAGGTCGTCCCTTATGCTTAAGACATAGGCTCTACAGTATGCTATGCTGTGTACAGCACCTGAAGTGTGCCTTGCCATGAGTCAGTCAAGGGGTACAAGAGTGATCCAAGAATGGATCACAGGACAGCGGTCAAAGTTATCCTTAGTAACTAGTGGACTAAGGAATTTTTCTCGATTATGGAGGTGGTAAAAGAGTTCGTCGTAAAGGGTTACGTCGATGCAAGCTTAACACCTATCCGGACAGCTCTAAGTAGAGATACCGGATATGTATAATGGAGCAACAATTTAGAATAGCTCCAAGTAAAACAGTTATTTGGAATAGCTCCAAATAGAACGTGGTAGCTACATCTAGGAGATGACATAGAGATTTGTAAAGCACACACGGATCTGAAAGGTTCAGACCCGTTGACTAAAACCTCTCTCACAAGCAACATGATCAAACCCAGAACTCATTGAGTGTTAATCACATAGTGATGTGAACTAGATTATTGGCTCTGGTAAACTCTTGGGTGTTAGTCACATGGCGATGTGACATGTGAGTGTTAATCACATGGCGATGTGAACTAGATTATTGACTCTAGTGCAAGTGGGAGACTGTTGGAAATATGGCCTAGAGGCAATAATAAATTGATTATTATTATATTTCCTTGTTCATGATAATCGTTTATTATCCATGCTATAATTGTATTGATAGGAAACTCAGATACATGTGTGGATATATAGACAACACCATGTCCCTAGTAAGCCTCTAGTTGACTAGCTCGTTGATCAATAGATGGTTACGGTTTCCTGACCATGGACATTGGATGTCGTTGATAACGGGATCACATCATTAGGAGAATGATGTGATGGACAAGACCCAATCCTAAGCATAGCACTAGATCGTGTAGTTCGTATGCTCAAGCTTTTCTAATGTCAAGTATCATTTCCTTAGACCATGAGATTGTGCAACTCCCGGATACCGTAGGAGTGCTTTGGGTGTGCCAAACGTCACAACGTAACTGGGTGGCTATAAAGGTACATTACAGGTATCTCCGAAAGTGTCTGTTGGGTTGGCACGAATCGAGACTGGGATTTGTCACTCCGTGTAAACGGAGAGGTATCTCTGGGCCCACTCGGCAGGACATCATCATAATGTGCACAGTGTGATCAAGGAGTTGATCACGGGATGATGTGTTACGGAACGAGTAAAGAGACTTGCCGGTAACGAGATTGAACAAGGTATCGGGATACCGACGATCGAATCTCGGGCAAGTATCGTACCGATAGACGAAGGGAATTGTATACGGGATTGATTAAGTCCTTGACATCGTGGTTCATCTGATGAGATCATCGTGGAACATGTGGGAGCCAACATGGGTATCCAGATCCCGCTGTTGGTTATTGACCGGAGAACGTCTCGGTCATGTCTGCATGTCTCCCGAACCCGTAGGGTCTACACACTTAAGGTTCGATGACGCTAGGGTTATAAAGGAAGTTTGTATGTGGTTACCGAATGTTGTTCGGAGTCCCGGATGAGATCCCGGACGTCACGAGGAGTTCCGGAATGGTCCGGAGGTAAAGATTTATATATGGGAAGTCCTGTTTTGGTCACCGGAAAAGTTTCGGGGTTTATCGGTAACGTACCAGGACCACCGGGAGGGTCCCGGGGGTCCACCAAGTGGGGCCACCTGCCCCGGGGGGGCACATGGGCTGTAGGGAGTGCTCCTTGGCCTACATGGGCCAAGGGCACCAGCCCCACTAAGGCCCATGCGCCTAAGAGGTGGAGAGGGGGCAAACCCTAAGGGGATATGGGCCTTAGGGCCCATATTGGTGCGCCTCCCTCTCCCATCCCCTCTTGGCCGCCCCCTTGCTCCCCATGTAGGGCTGCCACCCCCCTAGGGGTGGGAACCCTAGAGGGGGCGCAGCCCTCCCCTTCCCCTATATATATGAGGCCTAGGGGGCTGCCCACACACGCGATTCAATCTCTCTTGGTGCAGCCCTGCGTCTCTTCTTCCTCCTCTTCTGTGGTGCTTGGCGAAGCCCTGCAGGATAGCCACGCTCCTCCACCACCACCATGCCGTTGTGCTGCTGTTGGATGAAGTCTTCCTCAACCTCTCCCTCTCTCCTTGCTGGATCAAGGCGTGGGAGACGTCACCGGGCTGTACGTGTGTTGAACGCGGAGGTGCCGTCCGTTCGGCACTTGGTCATCGGTGATTTGGATCACGACGAGTACGACTCCATCAACCCCGTTCTCTTGAACGCTTCCGCTTAGCGATCTACAAGGGTATGTAGATGCACTCTCCTTCCCCTCGTTGCTAGTCTCTCCATAGATAGATCTTGGTGACACGTAGGAAAATTTTGAATTTCTGCTACGTTCCCCAACACCATCCCCGGCCCAAGTTTGGCCCCCTTTTGGGGTGAAACGGCCATCACGTGGATGGGCGGGACACGCGCGCTTGTCTCCTCCCCTGGCCCGCCCGCCGGTGGCACAAAGCACCACACCGGCGCCCCATTTTGCGCCATTTCTCCCCAACCCTCCCACGTCCCGCCCACCACCCTCCCCGTCCATGACCGACGCCCCGCCGAATTCTGGCGGCCAGGCCGTCGACCCGCCAGGAAAGGTGAATAAAGTGGCCAAGGGTCCAAGGAAGTCGCAGTCGGAATGCACGCCGGAGGAGCTCGCAAAGATGGACACAGAATCTGCGAAGAGGAGGAAACGGAGGGCGGTCGTCAACGGAAAGAACATTGCGACCAAGTTCGCCGCCGAGCACGATGCGGTGGAGGCCGCGTGGCGCAAGGCCGAGGTCAACGAGAAGGAGGACAATCGTCAAAAAAGCGCACGCCCACCTCATGCTTGGGCTTTGCCGTCCGGCTGGTTTCTCTGGAGCGGCCGTCGGCCCGGCGAGCTGATACGTCTCCAACGTATCTATAAATTTTGATTGCTCCATGCTATATTATCTACTGTTTTGGACTATATTGGGCTTTATTTTCCACTTTTATATTAGTTTTGGGACTAACCTATTAACCGGAGGCCCAGCCCAGAATTGATGTTTTTTGCCTATTTCAGTGTTTCAAAGAAACGGAATATCAAACGGAGTCCAAACGGAATGAAACCTTCGGGAACGTGATTTTCTCACCGAACGTGATCCAAGAGACTTGGACCCTACTCCAAGGGAGCCAAGAGGCGGTCACGAGGGTGGGGGGGCGCGCCCCCTGCCTCGTGGGCCCCTCGGAGCTCCAACGACGTACTTCTTCCTCCTATATATACCTACGTACCCCCAAATGATCAAATATGGAGCCAAAAACCTAATTCCACCGCTGCAACTTTCTGTATCCACGAGATCCCATCTTGGGGCCTGTTCCGGAGCTCTGCCGGAGAGGGCCGTCATCACGGAGGGCTTCTACATCATCATAGCCCCTCCGATGAAGTGTGAGTAGTTTACCTCAGACCTTCGGGTCCATAGTTAGTAGCTAGATGGCTTCTTCTCTCTTTTTGGATCTCAATACAATGTTCTCCCCCTCTCTTTTGGAGATCTATTCGATGTAATCTTCTTTTTGTGGTGTGTTTGTTGAGACCGATGAATTGTGGGTTTATGATCAAGTCTATCTATGAATAATATTTGAATCTTCTTTGAATTCTTTTATGTATGATTGGTTATCTTTGCAAGTATCTTCGAATTATCAGTTTGGTTTGGCCTACTAGATTGGTTTTTCTTGCCATGGTAGAAGTGCTTAGCTTTGGGTTCGATCTTGCGGTGTCCTTTCCCAGTGACAGAAGGGGCAGCAAGGCACGTATTGCATCGTTGGCATCGAGGATAACAGGATGGGCTTTATTTCATATTGCATGAATTTATCTCTCTACATCATGTCATCTTGCTTAAGGCGTTACTCTGTTTTTAACTTAATACTCTAGATGCATGCTGGATAGCGGTCGATGAGTGGAGTAATAGTAGTAGATGCAGGCAGGAGTCGGTCTACTTGTCTTACACGTGATGCCTATATACATGATCATACCTAGATATTCTCATAACTATGCTCAATTTTGTCAATTGCTCAATAGTAATTTGTTCACCCACCGTAGAATACTTATGCTCTTGAGAGAAGCCACTAGTGAAACCTATGGCCCCCGGGTCTATTCTCATCATATCAATCTCCATCACTTTAATCTTGCTTTGCTTTTTTACTTTGCCTTTTTCTTTTTGCTTTGCATCTCTATATCAAAAATACCAAAAATATTATCTATCATCTCTATCAGATCTCACTCTCGTAAGTAACCGTGAAGGGATTGACAACCCCTAATCGCGTTGGTTGCGTTGAGCCATTATTTTTGTGTAGGTACGAGGGACTTGCGTGTGGCCTCCTACAAGATTGATACCTTGGTTCTCAAAAACTGAGGGAAATACTTACGCTACTTTGCTGCATCATTCTCTCCTCTTCGGGGAAATCCAAGGCAGTGCTCAAGAGGTAGCAAGAAGAATTTCTAGCGCCGTTGCCGGGGAGGCTTATGCAAGGTCAAGTCAAGATTTGGACTCCCGACAACGAGCCATTTCTAGCACCGTTGCCGAGGAGTGTGCACAAAAGTCAACATACCAAGTACCCATCACAATCCCTATCTCTCGCATTACATTAGTTGCCTTTTGCCTCTCGTTTTCCTCTCCCCCACTTCACCCTTGCCATTTTATTCGCCCTCTCTTTCCCAATCTCCTTCTCCTTCTCTTTGTCCATTTTCCTTTTTCTCGTTTGCCTTTTGTCTGCTCGCGTGTTGGATTGCTTGTTTGTCGCGATGGCTCAAGATACTACCAAATTGTGTGACTTCACCAATACCAACAATAATGATTTCCTTAGCACTCCAATTGCTCCTCTTGCCAATACTGAATCTTGTGAAATCAATACTGCCTTGTTGAATCTTGTTATGAAAGATCAATTCGCCGGCCTTCCTAGTGAAGATGCCGCTACTCATCCGAATAGCTTCCTTGATTTATGTGATATGCAAAAGAAAAAAGATGTCGATAATGATGTCGTTAAATTAAAGCTATTTCCTTTTTTGCTTAGAGATCGCGCTAAAGCTTGGTTTTCGTCTTTGCCTAAAAATAGTATTGATTGTTGGAACAAGTGCAAAGATGCTTTTATCTCTAAGTATTTTCCTCCCGCTAAGATCATCTCTCTTAGAAACGACATTATGAATTTTAAGCAACTTGATCATGAACATGTTGCACAAGCTTGGGAGAGAATGAAATTAATGATACGTAATTGCCCTACTCATGGATTGAATTTGTGGATGATTATACAAAAAATTTATGCCGGATTGAATTTTGCTTCTAGAAATCTTTTAGATTCGGCCGCGGGAGGCACTTTTATGGAAATCACTTTAGGAGATGCTACTAAACTCCTGAATAATATTATGTTAATTATTCTCAATGGCACACTGAAAGATCTACTAATAAAAAAGTGCATGCTATAGAAGAAATCAATGTTTTGAGTGGAAAGATGGATGAACTTATGAAATTATTTGCTACTAAGAGTGTTTCTTCTGATCCTAATGATATGCCTTTGTCTACTTTGATTGAGAATAATAATGAATCTATGGATGTGAATTTTGTTGGTAGGAATAATTTTGGTAACAACGCGTATAGAGGGAATTTTAATCCTAGGCTTTATCCTAGTAATCCTTCTAATAATTATGGAAATTCCTACAACAACTCTTATGGAAATTTTAATAAGATGCCCTCTGAATTTGAGAATTGTGTTAAAAAGTTTATGAATTCACAAAAGAATTTTAATGCTTTGCTTGAAGAGAAATTGCTTAAAGTTGATGATTTGGCTAGGAACGTTGATACAATTTCTCTTGAGGTTGATTCTTTAAAGCTTAGATCTATTCCTCCTAAGCATGATATCAATGAGTCTCTCAAAGCTTTGAGAATTTCCATTGATGAGTGCAAGGAAAGAACCGCTAGGATGCGTGCTACGAAAGATGCCTTTATTAAAGCATGTTCTTCCAATTCTTATGAAAATCAAGATGAAGATCTAAAAGTTATTGATGTGTCTCCTATGAAATCTTTGTTTTGCAATATGAATCTTGATGAAACTGAATATGATCTTCCTTTACCTAGAAGGCATTCCAAAAATTTGGAGTATTTAGATCTTTATGATGAAATTGATGAAAGTGGGATTGAAAGAAATAAAACCCTAGATGTTGCTAAACCCACTATATTGGATCTCAAGGAATTTAATTATGAAAGTTGCTCTTTAATTGATTGTATTTCCTTGTTGCGATCTGTGCAAAATTCTCCTCATGCTTATAGTCAAAAGAAAGCCTTTACCGAACATATTGTTGATGCCTTGATGCAATCTTATGAAGAAAAACTTGAGTTGAAAGTTTCTATCCCTAGAAAACTCTATGATGAGTGGGAACCAACTATTAAAATTAAAATTAAAGATCATGAGTTTTATGCTTTGTGTGATTTGGGTGCTAGTGTCTCCACTATCCCCAAAACTTTGTGTGATTTGCTAGATTTCCGTGATTTTGATGATTGCTCTCTAAACTTGCATCTTGCGGATTCCACAATTAAGAAACCTATGGGAAGAATTAATGATGTTCTTATTGTTGCAAATAGGAATTATGTGCCCGTAGATTTTATCGTTCTTGATATAGATTGCAATCCTTCTTGCTCTATTATTCTTGGTAGACCTTTCTTTAGGACGGTTGGTGCGATTATTGATATGAAGGAAGGGAATATTAGATTTCAATTTCCATTAAAAAAGGGCATGAAACACTTCCCTAGAAAGAAAATAAAATTGCCATATGAAACTATCATGAGAGCCACTTATGGATTGCCTACCAAAGATGGCAATACATAGATCTATCCTCGCTTTTATGCCTAGCTGGGGGCGTTAAACGATAGCGCTTGTTGGG
This sequence comes from Triticum monococcum, assembly GCA_034509565.1. NCBI lineage: Eukaryota > Viridiplantae > Streptophyta > Magnoliopsida > Poales > Poaceae > Triticum > Triticum monococcum. The sequence continues at coordinate 4,216,742 of CM067847.1, read as the reverse complement.
AGGCAACCCAATTTTATTTTTATTTTATTGTTTTTTCTTCTGTTTAGGAATAAATAACCCATCTACCTTCTGTTTGGATGTGGATCTTCTTGGATGCTAGTTATTTGATCTTGCTGTAATTTCCAGAAACTTTGCGCTCAGTGCCCGAATTATTAAAAATCACCAGAACATGATAAAATACTTATTCCAATTGCTGCTGATCAATAAAAAAATTTTCTAGATCTTCCAATTTTGGTAGATTTTTTGGAGTTCCTGAAGTTTGCGTTAGTTACAGATTACTACAAACTGTTCTGTTTTTGACAGATTCTGTTTTTCGTGTGTTGTTTAATTATTTTGATGAATCTATGGCTAGTAAAATAGTTTATAATCCATAGAGAAGTTGGAATACAGTAGGTTTAACACCAATATAAATAAATAATGAGTTCATTACAGTACCTTGAAGTGGTCTTTTGCTTTCTTTCTCTAACGGAGCTCACGGGATTTCTATTGAGTTTTGTGTTGTGAAGTTTTCAAGTTTTGGGTGAAATCTTTTGATGGATTATGGAACAAGGAGTGGCAAGAGCCTAAGATTGGGGATGACCATGGCACCCCCAAGATAATCCAAGGACACCAAAAAGTCAAAGCTTGGGGATTCATCCCCTCTTTCGTCTACTTCCATCGGTAATTTTACTTGGAGCTATATTTTTATTCACCACATTGTATGTGTTTTGCTTGGAGCGTCTTGTATTATTTGTTTCTTTGTTTGTTAGTGTGCAACAATGATCCTTGCTGTACACACCTTTTGAGAGAGCCATACATGAATTGGAATTTGATATAATACTCTATATGCTTCACTTATATCTTTTGAGTTATGTAGTTTTGCTCTATGTGCTTCACTTATATCTTTTGAGCTTGATAATTTTGCTCTATGTGCTTCACTTAGATATTTTAGAGCAAGGTGGTGGATTTGTTTTATAGAAACTATTGATCTCTCATGCTTCACTTAGATTATTTTGAGATTCTTAATAGCATGGTAATTTGCTTAATAATAATATGCTTGGTGTTCAAGATTTGTGAAACTTTCTTTTGAGTGCGTTGAATACTAAGAAAAGATTGATGCTTGATAATTGTTTTGAGATATGAAGATGGTGATATTAGAGTCATGCTAGTTGAGTAGTTGTGAATTTGAGAAATACTTGTGTTAAAGTTTGTGATTCTCGTAGCATGCACGTATGGTGAACCGTTATGTGATGAAGTCGGAGCATGATTTATTTATTGATTGTCTTCCTTATGAGTGGCGGTCGGGGACGAGCGATGGTCTTTTCCTACCAATCTATCCCCCTAGGAGCATGCGCGTAATACTTTGCTTTGATAACTTCTAGATTTTTGCAATAAGTATATGAGTTCTTTATGACTAATGTTGAGTCCATGGATTATACGCACTTTTTCCCATCCTTCCACCATTGCTAGCCTCTCTAATACCGCGCACTTTTTGCCGGTATAATGCACCCACCATATACCTTCCTCAAAACAGCCACCATACCTATCTATCATGGCATTTCCTTAGCCATTCCAAGATATATTGCCATGCAACTTTCCACCATTCCGTTTATTATGACACGCTCCATCATTGTCATATTGCTAGCATGATCATGTAGTTGGCATCGTATTCGTGGCAAAGCCACCGTTCATAATTCTTTCATACATGTCACTCTTGATTCATTGCATATCCCGGTACACCGCCGGAGGCATTCATATAGAGTCATATTTTGTTCTAAGTATCGAGTTGTAATTGTTGAGTTGTAAGAAAAATAAAAGTGTGATGATCATCATTTTTTAGAGCATTGTCCCAAGTGAGGAAAGGATGATGGAGACTATGATTCCCCCATAAGTCGGGATGAGACTTCGGACGAAAAAAAGGCCATAAAAAAAGAGAAGGCCCAAATAAAAAATGAAAGAAAAAGAGAGAAGGGACAATGTTACTATCCTTTTACCACACCTGTGCTTCAAAGTAGCACCATGATCTTCATGATAGAGAGTCTCTCATTTTGTCACTTTCATATACTAGTGGGAATTTTTCATTATAGAACTTGGCTTGTATATTCCAATGATGGGCTTCCTCAAATTGCGCTAGCTCTTCGTGAGCAAGCGAGTTGGATGCACACCCACTTAGTTTCTTTTGTTGAGCTTTCATATACTTATAGCTCTAGTACATCCATTGCATGGCAATCCCTACTCACTCACATTGATATCTATTGATGGGCATCTCCATAGCCCGTTGATACGCCTAGTTGATGTGAGACTATCTTCCCCTCCTTTTGTCTTCTCCACAACCACCATTCTATTCCACATATAGTGCTATATCCATGGCTCACGCTCATGTATTGCGTGAGGATTGAAAAAGTTTTGAAAATGTTAAAGTATGAAACAATTCCTTGGCTTGTCATCGGGGTTGTCCATGATTTAAATACTTTGTGTGGTGAAGATAGAGCATAGCTAGACTATATGATTTTGTAGGGATAACTTTATTTGGCCATGCTATTTTGAGAAGACATAATTGCTTTGTTAGTATGCTTGAAGTATTATTATTTTTATGTCAATATGAACTTTTGTCTTGAATCTTTCAAATCTGAATATTCATACCACAATTAAGAAGATTTGCATTGAAATTATGCCAAGTAGCACTCCGCATCAAAAATTCTCTTTTTATCATTTACCTACTCGAGGACGAGCAGGAATTAAGCTTGGGGATGCCTGATATGTCGCCAACGTATCTATAATTTTTGATTGCTCCATGCTATATTATCTACTGTTTTGGACTATATTGGGCTTTATTTTCCACTTTTATATTATTTTTGGGACTAACCTATTAACCGGAGGCCCAGCCCAGAATTGTTGTTTTTTTGCCTATTTCAGTGTTTCGAAGAAACGGAATATCAAACAGAGTCCAAACGGAATGAAACCTTGAGGAACGTGATTTTCTCACCGAACGTGATCCAGGAGATTTGGACCTTACTCCAATGGAGCCAAGAGGCGGTCACGAGGGTGGGGGCGTGCCCCCCTGCCTCGTGGGCCCCTCGGAGCTCCACCGACGTACTTCTTCCTCCTATATCACTAGTGTAGAAGCGAGCAATAGCACCGGTTCATAAGGCCCTTTAGTGCCGGTTTCGTAACCGGCACTAAAGTGTGGGCACTAAAGCCCCCCCTAGTACCGGTTCAGCACGAACCGGTGCTAAAGGGCAACCACGTGGAACGAGCCAGCTCCGGGGGCCGGGAGCCCTTTAGTACCGGTTGGTAACACCAACCGGTACTACAAGGTTTGGGGTTTTTTTGGTTCTATGATTTCTTTTTCATTTAATTTTGTGTTTTCCATTTTAATTCATTTTCGTTTGCTGGTATTTTACGACACTACACATTGTACACGTTATGCATATATATATATATATATATATATATATATAGAATTTCTAGTAGAACAAATCATATATATATCATCAATGTCTCACAAACCACCATATTAATTAACACATACACACATGTATAGCTATATACAATTTCTCCTACATGTTGCCTTCGGAGCCAGTGGCATTAGCCTAATTGGTGCCTTCGGAGCACGATGACAATTGGAAGTGGTTCATGGGGGCAGTAGTGGGTAATAGTATTCTCCCTTCGGATTTATGACATGGTCGAGCAAAAATCCCGCTATTTCCTCTTGAAGTGCTTCTACGCGCTTCGTTGGTAGGAGCTTGTCCCGCACCTCTGTGAACTGTTAAGAAGGAGATCAATATGCATGTGTATTAGTTGTGTGACTAGATATCGATAATGGTGTAAAAATTGTGAATAGTGTTATGACAAACGTACCTATTCCTGTCTTTGAGATCTGCTCCTTTCGGACGCCATCATGCGAATGTTCTCGCAAACGCAGAATGCACACAGATCAGTCCCCTGCGCCTGCTTCAGGGCCTTTACGAGAATGGAATTTGATCAGATAATAATTAATCAAGCATGATAATTAAAGAGATGGCAGCTAGCTAGCTAGCTAGTACTACTTAATTACTTACCTTGGGTCGAAACCATTTCAGCTTTTGTTTCCATTCGCCTTCCGTGACGCTGATGAACCTTGCCCAAGCCCTGCTCGCCGACAAAGAAAATGAATAAAGGGGTTATTAAATAGTTCATATCATGAATGACGAACTAAATAGGCCGAGATATATAGTTAATAATTATTGAAATTACCTGTTGACTATCCCAATCAAGATGTTATAGTCAGTATTTGCTTTGAGTAGTGAGTCCAGTATTTCAACTGTTCCGGCGTCAACTTTAATGATACACAAGATCCAGTGAAATCTGCATGCACACACGTTTGCATGTCTTAATTAAGCGGGCATATGTAAGCAAAAACATGTAGCTAGCTAGTAGGCTAAAACAGAGAATTTGTAGTACAAGACAGTGTGACTCACTGGAAGTTGTAAGGAAGTAGTATATCTTCATTGTATTTGAGGCGCTTCAAGAACTCTAGCATGCTGTCCTCTACATGCTTTTCATGATATGGATCTATTCTCCATGTGTATTCATTAACGGTGTTTGGGTCAATGAACCCAATGCCATAGCGTCCACCTTTTTTCATTTCATACATCTTCATCCTGCATAATACCACAGAAAAGAATATAGTGAGGATAAGTACAGGTAATGATTGATGAAAAGTGTACTACAGCTAACTTGAGACTTAAATTACAGAAAGAAATCACTTACAGACAATAGCAACTGACAATAGATTTGTCGAGTGCGTCTTGATTGTCATGGTAGTAATGATCCTTCTTGACATACGCCATGAGGGACTCTTGATTGGAAATCTTGGTAATGTTCATGTACCAATGATGCAATTCATACATTCTTGTTGGGAGCTTCTTGACCTCATCTGGCTTGACCAAAGGTTGGCCCCAGACATATTTCCGTTTTATTTCCTCCTCTGTAAGCACAGGCATGGGCTCGATCTCGAGGACTTGTCCAACAGTGATGTTGAGAATTTCAGCCTGCATTATATGCGCCTCGGTTATTACCACATCGCCCACCTCGGGAACGTACACTGTTTGCCCACAATAATATTGGGCGCGCGTACTGTCACGTGTTGTTGACACAACAAGCGAGGGGATCGATTGTGCCGCCTGTTCTCCCAGCTGGGCAACGGTTTTCCTGCATTTTTTGACAGCTGTTTGTTGTTTGCTCGAGCTCGAACTCGCCTCCTTCTATAGACATGCTCGATTTAACTTCCTGATGTGGCGCTCATAGTCTGTGTCAACAGGCTTAGAAGCTGGTGGTTGAGCCATATGAATGAAGTGCTCAATCTTTTCCGCGGGCACTTTCTCCCTTGGCGGCGGTGGCGGTTTCGGTCCAAAATGGGCGTCGACTTCTGCCCGCACTATGGCATTGGTTTGCTCCTCGGTCCTGTCGTAAGCCCTCTGAGGAAGGGGAGTAGTGATTCTTGGACCATATTTATATCGCTTGCCTCCGCCTGTACTTCCTGTACTACGACCTCGACTCGTACCGCTACGTACCATAACTGTGGGGTGTCTCTTCTGCGATTGCTGAGGCGGCGGAGACGGCTAACAGGGCTGAGTTGGACGAGGAGGAGTGGCCTGAAGTTGTGCCGGACTTGGAGGAGGAGTGGCCTGAGGTTGTGTCGGACTTGGAGGAGGAGTGGACGTCTGACGCTGTGTCGGACTTGGAGGAGGAGTGGCCTGACGCTTTGCCGGACTTGGAGGAGGAGGAGTGGCCTGACCCGTTGGTTGACTTGCAGGAGCGGGAGTCTGCTGACTCGGTGGCGGACTTCGATGAGGAGTCGGCTGACGTGGTGTCGGTGGCCTTCGAAAGATGATGCAATCCTTTCTCCATAGGATGATACGATGTTTGGCCTCTTCGAGTGTGTGCTCCTCGTCACCTCCAGGAATGTCAAGCTCTAGCCCCGAATATTGGTCCACCACCTCATCAACCACGACACAAGGATAGCCTGCTGGAATCGGGTTGCAATGGAAGGTTGCATCGGGGGAATTTGTATAAGCAACGGCGTCCGCCACCTTCATGGATATGTTCTTCATTTTGAAGTGTAGCTCGCAGTTAGTGTTCTCCATGATGTCATCCACGGGGTATCTATCCAGCATTGCGTCAAATGGGGCGGAACCCACGCTGCTTCTCGGCATGGATGGGGCGGTGGTATCCAATGTTGGATCATCCGCTAGCTGTTGCAGCTGCTGAGACCCCCTTTGCTGGCTAAGTGAGTTCATCTGCTCCTGCTGCCGCTAGAATTTGACTGCCAAGTCTGCGTGCTTTGATTCTAGGCCTTGAAGGCGTTCATAGTCCAGCTTCCTCTTCTCCTCCTCCATCTTCCTCTACTTCTCCTCCGCAATCTTCCTTCTCACACGGGTTCTGTAGTCGGCGTTCCCGTCCGAAAACCCCTCATACCACGGAATAGCGCCCTTGCCTCGTGTTCTTCCCGGGTGTTCAGGATTTCCCAGGGCACGCGTAACCTCGTCGTTCTCTCTGTTGGGCTGGAACACCCCCCGTTCGAGCCTCTTCTATTGCAACAAGTATCTTATCGTCGGCTCCGTTCAGACATGCCTTCGTCGAAACTTTGCCTGTCTTCGGGTCCAACTCCCCCCCATGCGCATAGAACCAAGTCCTGCACCTGGGGGGCCAGCTCCTAGTAACCGGTGTGACACCTGCATCCTACATCTCTTTCTCAGACTTATCCCACTTAGGCATTGCCACCGCGTAGCCACCTGGCCCCAGCTTATGGAACTTATCCTTTTTTCGGCATTCTTCTTGTTTATTCTCGACCATTCCTTAGCTAATTCTGAATCCTTGAATTTCACGAAATTTTCCCAATGAGCACTTTGTTTCTCTCGTGTTCCCTCGAATACTGGAGTCTTCCTTCCTCCCTTGACGTACTTGTCCCATACACGATTCTTGTGGTTGTTGAATGCAACCGCCATCTTCCTAAGAGCGGCGTCCTTGACTTTCTCCACATCTGCATCTGTGAAATGATCTAGTAGGGTGAAATGTTCCATGAGAGTATCCCAAAGCAGACTTTTTTGTCTGTCGTCGACAAAAGTAACATTTGGACGTGGCTTTGCTGGCTCTCTCCATTCTTGAAGGGAGATCGGGAGTTGGTCCTTCACAAGAACTCCGCACTGACGAACGAACTTGTCCGCAATCTTCTTAGGCGCTAATGGTTCGCCATTAGGTCTGATTGCCTCGATATTGTACTTTACGCCCTCCTTCAACTTTTTGTTCGGGCCTCGTTTCGTCCTGTTTCCTGAAGATTTGCTCGATCTGGATGGCTGAAAGAAGAAAGATCGATTCGTTAATATATCTTCAACTCATTTAAAACATGTGATGATCACCAGATGCCTGCTTATATAAATATATATACCTCGCCGGTCTTTGTTGTTTCAAGATCAACATTTTCTTTGTCATCATCATAATCATAGTTCATGACTTCATCAATTCAGTCGTCGCGATCGAATATCATATCACCCTCTCCGGTGTTGTTTAGAAATTCGGAGCCGTCATAGTCTTCTTCATTCTGATCATCATCTGGCCCGCGAGGATGGCGTATCATATCGAACAGGGTCTGTTCTCCCTCTCTGCCGGTATTGTCCGCCATAGCTTTTATTTAACTAATCCAAAAGAAATATAAAACAATTTAGTATTCAAATTACATCGTCTCGAATAATAGATATAATCTCGAATACATCGTCTGGAATAATAGATATAATCTCGAATACATCGTCTCGAATAATAGATATAATCTCGAATACATCGTCTTGAATAATATATAATATCGAATACATCACTGGCTAGGTAGCTAATAAAGATCGAATACTACAGAAGAATCTAGGACAATCGCGGTTCCTGCGGTGCGGGCGGTGGACACCCAAAGAGAAGGAACCCTCACAAGATCATAGCTGAAGTGAGATCCCTGAAGAAACTGACAGGTATTGGAGAACCTGCCGCCCTCTAACGCAACCATGTAGCGATGGACGTGCTCGTCCTCCTCCCTGACACGGGGACGTACCACCTCCGGCGGGGCCGGCTCCCTCCGCACCGAAACTGGCCCACGCGAACGCCACCAAACGAGATCAGGGTCGACGACGGGACCCGGGGCCGGGTTCCTCATCAAGCGGCGCGCCCCTCCAGGCAGCACCTCCCAGTGCCAGCCCGGCGGAGCCCAGTCCCCACTAGTAGAAAAAGGGTCAAACATGAAGCACATTAGTGCCGGTTTGTATTTGAGCCGGTACTAATGGTACCATTAGTGCCGGTTCGAACGGATTTGCATTAATGCCGGTTCGTGTTGAACCACGAACCGGTACTAAAGGGGTGGTGGCAGGCTGGCGTCAGGCCGAGGCCCCACGATCACCTTTAGTACCGGTTCGTGGCACGAACCGGTACTAAAGGTCTAACCTTTAGTACCGGTTCGTGCCACGAACCGGTACTAAAGGGGTCTGACCTATAGTACCGGTTTGTGACACAAACCGGCACTATAGGGCAATTTTTAAACTCTACCCCCCCCCCCCCCCCCCCCCCCGTGGATCGCCTTTTCAGTTTTTTAAAAAATAAACGAAAATGACGGAAATGTCAAAAAAAATAAAAGAAAATAAGTTTCCCATGTGATATGTGGTCTAGTTGTTGGGAAAATTTGCAAATGTGAATTTTGACTTTATTTGCAAAATCTCTCTGAAATTTGTAAAAATGGGCATAACTTTTGCATACTAACTCGGATGAAAAAGTTTTTTATATGAAAAATCATCTACTCGAAAAGTTACATCCAAATTTAACCGGGTGAACCCCGTTAAACATTTTTAAAATCCTCAAAAACCCTAATAGAAAAAAGTTACGGGGCTTTTAAGATCTAGAGTGGAAAAAATTGAAAAATATTCAAACAGTGGGCAAACTGTGGTCAAACAATGGTCAAACTAATTATTCTAGAATATTAGTGTTACTAAATAATTATTTTAGTTATTTCAATTTTGGTCAAATCTGGTCAAACTTTGGTCAAACTATGGTCAAACTATGGTCAAACAATGGTCAAACTAATTATTCAAGAAATATTAGTGTTACTAAATAATTATTGTTTTTTAAAACAATAGTTTCAAACTCAAACAGTGAAATGTGTCACTTCATGCTCAAGCAAAATTCCTGAAGGTTAATAGGATTGACATCTTACTATTGTCAGGAAAACAACAAGTGCAGACTTGGAGCGAGGGAGAATAGAACCCGGAAGTTAAGCGTGCTCGGGCTGGAGTAGTGAGAGGGATGGGTGACCGGTCGGGAAGTTAGATGATTTGGAATGAGTGATCCTGTTGGGGAACGTAGCAGAAATTCAAAATTTTCCTACGTGTCACCTCGTCGTGATTCAAATCACCGATTACCAAGTGCCGAACGGACGGCACCTCCGCGTTCAACACACGTACAGCCCGGTGACATCTCCCACGCCTTGATCCAGCAAGGAGAGAGGGAGAGGTTGAGGAAGACTCCATCCAGCAGCAGCACAACGGCGTGGTGATGATGGAGGAGCGTGGCAATCCTGCAGGGCTTCGCCAAGCACCGCAGAAGAGGAGGAATAGAGAGAGAGGGCTGCACCAAGAGGTGAGATCGAATCGCGTGTGTGTTGGGCAGCCCCCTAGGCCTCATATATATAGGGGAAGGGGAGGGGCTGCGACCCCTCTAGGGTTTCCCACACCAAAGGGGGGGCGGCAGCCCTAGATGGCCAAGGGGTGGCGGCCAAGGGAGGGGAGAAGGGGGAGGCGCCCCTAGGGTGGGCCTTAAGGCCCATCTGGACCTAGGGTTTGCCTCCTCCCACTTCCCCTGCGCCTTGGGCCTTGGTGGGAGGCGCACCAGCCCACTAAGGGGCTGGTCCCTCACCACTCTTGGCCCATGCAGCCTTCTGGGGTTGGTGGCCCCACTTGGTGGACCCCCGGGACCCTCCCAGTGGTCTCGGTACGTTACCGATAAACCCCGAAACTTTTCCGGTGACCAAAACAGGACTTCCCATATATAAATCTTTACCTCCGGACCATTCCGGAACTCCTCGTGACGTCCGGGATCTCATCCGGGACTCCAAACAACATTCGGTAACCACATACAAACTTCCTTTATAACCCTAGCGTCATCGAACCTTAAGTGTGTAGACCCTACGGGTTCGGGAGACATGCAGACATGACCGAGACGTTCTCCGGTCAATAACCAACAGTGGGCTCTGGATACCCATGTTGGCTCCCACATGTTCCACGATGATCTCATCGGATGAACCACGATGTCAAGGACTTAATCAATCCCGTATACAATTCCCTTTGTCTATCGGTACGATACTTGCCCGAGATTCGATCGTCGGTATTACAATACCTTGTTCAATCTCGTTACTGGCAAGTCTCTTTACTCGTTCTGTAACACATCATCCCGTGATCAACTCCTTGATCACATTGTGCACATTATGATGATGTCCTGCCGAGTGGGCCCAGAGATACCTCTCCGCTTACACGGAGTGACAAATCCCAGTCTCGATTCGTGCCAACCCAACAGACACTTTCGGAGATACCTGTAATGTACCTTTATAGCCACCCAGTTACGTTGTGACGTTTGGCACACCCAAAGCACTCCTACGGTATCCGGGAGTTGGACAATCTCATGGTCTAAGGAAATGATACTTGACATTAGCAAAGCTTTAGCATACGAACTACACGATCTAGTGCTATGCTTAGGATTGGGTCTTGTCCATCACATCATTCTCCTAATGATGTGATCCCGTTATCAACGACATCCAATGTCCATGGTTAGGAAACTGTAACCATCTATTGATCAACGAGCTAGTCAACTAGAGGCTTACTAGGGACATGGTGTTGTCTATGTATCCACACATGTATCTGAGTTTCCTATCAATACAATTCTAGCATGGATAATAAACGATTATCATGAACAAGGAAATATAATAATAATCAATTTATTATTGCCTCTAGGGCATATTTCCAACAATCTCCCACTTGCTCTAGAGTCAATAATCTAGTTCACATCGCCATGTGATTAACACTCACAGGTCACATCGCCATGTGACTAGCACCCAAGAGTTTACTAGAGTCAGTAGTCTAGTTCACATCACTATGTGATTAATACTCAATGAGTTCTAGGTTTGATCATGTTGCTTGTGAGAGAGGTTTTAGTCAACGGGTCTGAACCTTTCAGATCCATGTGTGCTTTACAAATCTCTATGTCATCTCCTAGATGCAGCTACCATGCTCTATTTGGAGCTCTTCCAAATAACTGTTCTACTATACGGATCCAATTTACTACTCAGTATAATCTGGATTAGTGTCAAAGTTTGCATCGGCGTAACCCTTTACGACGAACTCTTTTACCACCTCCATAATCGAGAAAATTCCTTAGTCCACTAGTTACTAAGGATAACTTTGACCGCTGTCCTGTGATCCATTCTTGGATCACTCTTGTACCCCTTGACTGACTCATGGCAAGGCACACTTCAGGTGCGGTACACAGCATAGCATACTGTAGAGAGCTTATGACAAAAGCATAGGGGACGACCTTCGTTCCTTTCTCTCTATTCTGCCGTGGTCGAGCTTTAAGTCTTAATTTCATACCTTACAACTCTGGCAAGAAATCCTTTTTTGACTGATCCATCTTGAACACCTTCAAGATCATGTCAAGGTATGTGCTCACTTGAAAGTTCCATTAAGCGTTTTGATCTATCCTTATAGATCTTGATGCTTCAATGTTCAAGTAGCTTAATCCAGGCTTTCCATTGAAAAACACTTTTCAAATAACCCTATATGCTTTCTTAGAAATTCTACATCATTTTTGATCAACAATATGTCAACAACATATATTCATCAGAAATTCTATAGTGCTCCCACTCACTTCTTTGGAAATACAAGTTTCTCATAAACTTTGTATACACCCAAATCTTTGATCATCTCATCAAAGCATACATTCCAACTCCGAGATGCTTACTCCAGTCCTTAGAAGGATTGCTGGAGCTTTGCATACTTATTAGCATATTTCAGGATTGACAAAACCTTCCGGTTGTATCACATACAACCTTTCCTCAAGAAAATCGTGAGGAAACAATGGTTTTTGACATCCTATCTGCAAAATTTCATAAATAATGCAGTAATCGCTAATATAATTCCAACAGACTCTTAGCATCGCTATGAGTGAGAAAGTCTCATCGTAGTCAACTCCTTGAACTTGTCGGAAAACATCTTAACGACAAGTCGAGCTTTCTTAATGGTGACACTTACCATCATTGTCTGTCTTCCTTTTAAAATCCATCTGTACTCAACAGCCTTACGACCATCAAGCAGTTCTTCCAAAGTCTTCACTTTGTTTTCATACATGGATCCTCTCTCGGATTTATATGGCCTCGAGCCATTTATCGGAATCCGGGCCCACCATCGCTTCTCCATAGTTCGTAGGTTCATTGTTGTCTAGCAACATGACTTCAAGACAGGATTACGTACCACTCTGAAGTAGTACGCATCCTTTTCATCCCACGAGGTTTGGGAGTGACTTGATTCGAAGTCTCATGATCAATATCATAAGCTTCCACTTCAATTGGTGTAGGTGCCACAGGAACAACTCTTTGTGCCCTGCTATACACTAGTTGAAGAGACGGTTCAATAACCTCATCAAGTCTCCACCATCCTCCCACTCAATTCTTTCGAGAGAAACTTTTCCTCGAGAAAGGACCCAATTCTAGAAACAATCCCTTATTGCTTTCGAATCTGAGACAGGAGGTATACCCAACTGTTTTTGGGTTGTCCTATGAAGATGCATTTATCCGCTTTGGGTTCGAGCTTATCGGCCTGAAACTTTTCCACATAAGCGTCGCAGCCCCAAACTTTTAAGAAATGACAGCTTAGGTTTCTCTAAACCATAGTTCATACGGTGTCACCTCATCGGAATTACGTGGTGCCCTTATTTAAAGTGAATGCAGTTGTCTCTAATGCCTAACCCATAAACTATTGTTGTAATTCGATAAGAGACATCATGGTATGCATCATATCCAATAGGGTGCAGTTATGATGTTCGGACACACCATCACACTATGGTGTTCCAGGCTGTATTGGTTGTGAAACAATTTCCACAATGTCTTAATTCTGTGCCAAACTCGTAATTCAGATATTCATCTCTATGATCATATCATAGATATTTTATCCTCTTGTCACGACGATCTTTCAACTTCACCCTAAAATTACTTGAACCTTTCAATAATTCAGACTCGTGATTCATCAAGTAAATATTCTCAACATCTACTCAAATCATCTGTGAAGTAAAAACATAACGATATCCACTACACGCCTCAGCACTCATTGGATTGCACACATCAAAATGTATTACTTCCAGCAAGTTGCTTTCTAGTTCCATTTTACTGAAACCGAGGCTTTCAGTCATCTTGCCCATGTGGTATGATTTGCATGTCTCAAGTGATTCAAAATCAAGTGAGTCCAAACGATCCATCTGCATGGAGTTTCTTCATGCATATACACCAATAGACACGGTTTGCATGTCTCAAACTTTTCAAAAATGAGTGAGTCCAAAGATCCATCAACATGGAGCTTCTTCATGCGTTTTATACCGATATGACTTACGTGGCAGTGCCACAAGTAGGTGGTACTATCATTACTATCTTTTGGCATGAACATGTGTATCACTACGATCGAGATTCAATAAACCATTCATTATAGGTGCAAGACCATTGAAGGTATTATTCAAACAAACAGAGTAACCATTATTCTCCTTAAATGAATAACCGTATTGCGATAGACATAATCCAATCATGTCTATGCTCAACGCAAACACCAATCTCGATGGTAGAGGGAGCGTACGATATTTGATCAACCTTGGAAATACTTCCAACACATATCGTCATCTCACCTTTTAGCTAGTGTCCGTTTATTCCGTAGCTTTTATTTCGAGTTACTAACACTTAGCAACCGAACCGGTATCTAATACCCTGGTGCTACTAGGAGTACTAGTAAAGTACACATCAACATAATGTATATCCAATATACTTCTATCGACCTTGCCAGCCTTCTTATCTACCAAGTATCTAGGGTAATTCCGCTCCAGTGGTTGTTCCCCTTATTACAGAAGCACTTAGTCTCGGGTTTGGGTTCAACCTTGGGTTTCTTCATTAGAGCAGCAGCTGAATTGCTGTTTCATGAAGTATCCCTTTGTGCCCTTGCCCTTCTTGAAACTAGTGGTTTCACCAACCATCAACAATTGATGCTCCTTCTTGATTTCTACTTTTGTGGTGTCAAACATCACGAATATCTCAAGGATCATCATATATGTTCCTGATATATTATAGTTCATCACGAAGCTCTAGCAGCTTGGTGGTAATGACTTCGGAGAAACATCACTATCTCATCTGGAAGATCAACTCCCACTCGATTCAAATGATTGTTGTACTCAGACAATCTGAGCACAAGCTCAACAATTGAGCTTTTTCTCCTTTAGTATGTAGGCTAGAAGAACCGTCGGAGGTCTTATACCTCTTGACATGGGCACGAGCCTGAAATCCCAATTTCAGCCCTCGAAACATCTCATATGTTTCGCGACGTTTCAAAACACGTCTTAGGTGCCTCAACTCTAAACCATTTAACATTACCGAACTATCATGTAGTCATCAAAACGTGTATGTCAGATGTTCGCAACATCCACAGACCACGTTCGAGGTTCAGCACACTGAGCGGTGCATTAAGGACATAAGCCTTTTACTGTCTGCATAATTGCTACTATCAACTTTCAACTAATTTTTCTCTAGGAACATATCTAAACAGTAGAACTATAGCGTGAGCTACGACATAATTTGCAAAACCCTTTTGACTATGTTCACGATAATTAAGTTCATCTTATGAACTCCCACTTAGATAGACATCCCTCTAGTCATCTAAGTGATTACATGATCCGAGTCAACTAGGCCGTGTCCGATCATCACGTGAGACGGACTATTCATCATCGGTGAACATCTTCATGTTGATCGTATCTACCATACGACTCATGCTCGACCTTTCGGTCTTCTGTGTTCCGAGGCCATGTCTATACACATGCTAGGCTCGTCAACTTAACCCTAAGTGTTTTGCATGTGTAAAACTGTCTTACACCCGTTGTATGTGAATGTAAGGATCTATCACACCCGATCATCTCATGGTGCTTCGAAACGACGAACTTTAGCAACGGTGCACAGTTAGGGGAGAACACTTCTTGAAATTGTTGTGAGGGATCATCTTATTTACTACCGTCGTTCTAAGCAAATAAGATGTATAAACATGATAAACATCACATTCAATCAAATAGTGACATGATATGGCCAATATCACTTTGCTCCTTTTGATCTCCATCTTCGGGGCTCCATGATCATCATCGTCACCGGCATGACACCATGATCTCCATCATCATGATCTCCATCATCGTGTCTTCTTGAAGTTGTCACGTCATCTATTACTTCTACTACTACAGCTAACGGTTAGCAATAAAGTAAAGTAATAACATGATGTTTATGTTGACACGCAGGTCATAAATAAATAAAGACAACTCCTATGGCTCCTGCCGGTTGTCATATTCATCGACATGCAAGTCGTGATTCCTATTACAAGAACATGATCAATCTCATACATCACATATATCATTCATCACATCCTTTGGCCATATCACATCACATGGCATACCCTGCAAAAACAAGTTAGACGTCCTCTAATTGTTGTTTGCATGTTTTACGTGGCTGCTATGGGTTTCTAGCAAGAACGTTTCTTACCTACGCAAAGACCACAACGTGATATGCCAATTGCTATTTACCCTTCATAAGGACCCTTTTCATCGAATCCGATCCGACTAAAGTGGGAGAGACAGACACCCGCTAGCCACCTTATGCAACTAGTGCATGTCAGTCGGTGGAACCAGTCTCACGTAAGAGTACGTGTAAGGTCGGTCCGGGCCGCTTCATCCCACGATGCCGCCGAATCAAGATAAGACTAGTAACGGCAAGCATATTGAACAAAATCAACGCCCACAACTACTTTGTGTTCTACTCGTGCATAGAATCTACGCAATAGACCTAGCTCTAATACCACTATTGGGGAACGTAGCAGAAATTCAAAATTTTCCTACGTGTCACCAAGATCTATCTATGGAGAGACCAGCAACGAGGGAAAGGAGAGTTGCATCTACATACCCTTGTAGATCGCTAAGCGGAAGCGTTCAAGTGAACGGGGTTGATGGAGTCGTACTCGTCGTGATTCAAATCACCGATTACCAAGTGCCGAACGGACGGCACCTCCGCGTTCAACACACGTACAGCCCGGTGACGTCTCCCACGCCTTGATCCAGCAAGGAGAGAGGGAGAGGTTGAGGAAGACTCCATCCAGCAGCAGCACAACGGCGTGGTGATGATGGAGGAGCGTGGCAATCCTGCAGGGCTTCGCCAAGCACCGCAGAAGAGGAGGAATAGAGAGAGAGGGCTGCACCAAGAGGTGAGATCGAATCGCGTGTGTGTTGGGCAGCCCCTAGGCCTCATATATATAGGGGAAGGGGAGGGGCTGCGCCCCCTCTAGGGTTTCTTACCCCAAAGGGGGGGCGGCAGCCCTAGATGGCCAAGGGGTGGCGGCCAAGGGAGGGGAGAAGGGGGAGGCGCCCCTAGGGTGGGCCTTAAGGCCCATTTGGACCTAGGGTTTGCCTCCTCCCACTTCCCCTGCGCCTTGGGCCTTGGTGGGAGGCGCACCAGCCCACTAAGGGGCTGGTCCCTCACCACTCTTGGCCCATGCAACCTTCTGGGGTTGGTGGCCCCACTTGGTGGACCCCCGGGACCCTCCCGGTGGTCCCGGTACGTTACCGATAAACCCCGAAACTTTTCCGGTGACCAAAACAGGACTTCCCATATATAAATCTTTACCTCCGGACCATTCTGGAACTCCTCGTGACGTCCGGGATCTCATCCGGGACTCCGAACAACATTCGGTAACCACATACAAACTTCCTTTATAACCCTAGCGTCATCGAACCTTAAGTGTGTAGACCCTACGGGTTCGGGAGACATGCAGACATGACCGAGACATTCTCCGGTCAATAACCAACAGCGGGATCTGGATACCCATGTTGGCTCCCACATGTTCCACGATGATCTCATCGGATGAACCACGATGTCAAGGACTTAATCAATCCCGTATACAATTCCCTTTGTCTATCGGTACGATACTTGCCCGAGATTCGATCGTCGGTATTACGATACCTTGTTCAATCTCGTTACTGGCAAGTCTCTTTACTCGTTCTGTAACACATCATCCCGTGATCAACTCCTTGATCACATTATGCACATTATGATGATGTCCTACCGAGTGGGCCCAGAGATACCTCTCCGCTTACACGGAGTGACAAATCCCAGTCTTGATTCGTGCCAACCCAACAGACACTTTCGGAGATACCTGTAATGTACCTTTATAGCCACCCAGTTACGTTGTGACGTTTGGCACACCCAAAGCACTCCTTGGGTATCCGGGAGTTGCACAATCTCATGGTCTAAGGAAATGATACTTGACATTAGTAAAGCTTTAGCATACGAACTACACGATCTAGTGCTATGCTTAGGATTGGGTCTTGTCCATCACATCATTCTCCTAATGATGTGATCCCGTTATCAACGACATCCAATGTCCATGGTCAGGAAACTGTAACCATCTATTGATCAACGAGCTAGTCAACTAGAGGCTTACTAGGGACATGGTGTTGTCTATGTATCCACACATGTATCTGAGTTTCCTATCAATACAATTCTAGCATGGATAATAAACGATTATCATGAATAAGGAAATATAATAATAATCAATTTATTATTGCCTCTAGGGCATATTTCCAACAGATCCACACTTGAGTAGTTAAGAGAGGTGATTAGAGACTAAATCTTCAAATAATTCAGAAAAATTAAAAATAAAAAAATTCCAAAATTTTCAAAAAAAAACCTTTAGTACCGGCTGGTAACACCAACCGGTACTAAAGGTCCCCCGTACCAGGGCGCGAGCTCACGCCACGTGGTGCCCCTTTAGCGCCGGTTCGTGCTGAACCGGTACTAAAGGGGGGGCCTTTAGTGCCGAAATAATAGTGCCGGTTCCATAACCGGCACTAAAGGCCCTTACGAACCGGTGCTACTGCCCGGTTTTCTAGTAGTGCCCGGACATGGGTCAGTCGGACGTCGTCGCGGACGGGTCGACGGCGAGGATGCGGGCCGGGCATCGTCAAGAACAAATACTAGCTATATGCCCGCAAAAAGTAACATTTTTTTAATGATTGGATTTTGATAACTAAAATTTCTAACATTTCTATAACATTTCTACCAATGCTACATAACTAACATTTCTATAACATTTCTAATATTTCTATAACTAAAAAATAGAAAAAAAAATTATAACATTTCTATATATATAACTAACATTTGTATAACATTTCTAATATTTCTAGAACTAAAAAAAGAAAAAAATTCTAACTTTTTTATAACTATTTCTATAACTAAAAAACAGAAAAATTTCTAACAATTCTAACTTTTTTATAACTATTTCTATAACTAAAAAACAGAAAAATTTCTAACAATTCTAACATTTCTAGCTATTCTAACAATTCTAACATTTCTAACTATTTCTAAAAAACAGAAAAATTTCTAACAATTTCTAAAAACAGAAAAATTTCTAACTATTTGTATAACTAAAAACAAAAAATTTATGTGTGTGTGTGTGCGCACGCTCACCGGCGAGGCGAAAGGCGACGGGGGGCGGCGACGGGGGGAGGCGACGGGGACGGTGACGGGAGCGGCGACGACGGGGATGGCGACGACGAGGACAGGCACGGGGCGGCGGCGACGGGGATGGGGACGTACGGGCCGGGGCGGCGACGACGACGGGGACGTACGGGGCGGCGACGACGGGGATGGGGACGACGCGGGATGGGCCGGGACGGGGCGGCGGTGACGACGGGGACGGGGCGGCGACGACGGGGACGGGGCGGCGACGGGGGCGGCGACGAGGGATATGGAGACGGGAGCGGCGGGCGACGGTGCAGAGGAGAAGAAGCAGATGAGAAACTGAAATTTTCGTAAGTGTTGTTTATATAGGAGGGGCCTTTAGTACCGGTTGGAGCCACCAACCGGTACTAAAGGCCTGTTTTGGCCAGGCCAAGCGGCGGGAAGGCACACCCTTTAGTACCGGTTGGTGGCTCCAACCGGTACTAAAGGCCCCCCTTTAGTACCGGTTGGTGCCTGGTGCAGGTGCAGTGCGGCAAGTTTAGTCCCACCTCGCTAGCCGAGGGGCGTCCGCACTTGTTTATAACCCCCCGTGCGGTAGCTCTCTCGAGCTCCTCTCCAAAGCAGGCCTACTGGGCCTATATGATCTATGCTGCCCTGTGGGCCTACTGGGCCTTTGCGGGCCTGCGTCCTGGTCCAACAACAGGTTGGGTTTCTAGTCGTATGCAGGCCGCTCTGGCCTAGTAGGCGGCCTTTTTTATTTTTTTTTGCTTTATTTATTTTTGAGTTGTTTTTTGTGTATTTAGAGTTTCTTTGTGAATATTTCTGCTTTAGGTACAAAAAATTACAAACTTTCTATTAGTGCCCGTAGTTTTCAAATTTGAATAGTCTAAATTTTGAATTATTTGAAATTCGTGTGAATCACTAGTTTGTGAATAACTTAACTTTAAAAATCAGTAAAGGCATGAAAGAATTTGTTTGCACATAAAATTTCTTCGCGTTTCAAATGCCAAAACACATAACTACCCTAACTATTACAGAGATTCCCTTCTGGGTGTGAAACACAGAAGAAAGTGATGATAGTGAAGCCGATCACATCCCAGATCTTTGGGTGTGAAACTTTAAATTCTTCGCATGTGTCCCTTTGCGCCGTAACCATGGAAAATCTTCATCATTTAACGGGTTGCTCGGGTCTATATTCACTGTGAATGGAGCAATTTCATCAAACTTTTCATAATCTTCTGACTTGTCTGTCTTGTCATCCACTCCCACGATGTTTCTCTTCCCAGAAAGAACTATGTGCCGCTTTGGCTCATCGTACGATGCATTCGCTTCCTTATCTTTTCTTTTTCTTGGCTTGGTAGACATGTCCTTCACATAGAAAACCTGTGCCACATCATTGGCTAGGACAAATGGTTCGTCTGCATACGCAAGATTGTTGAGATCCACTGTTGTCATTCCGTACTGCGGGTCTTCTGTTACCCCGCCTCGTGTCATATTGACCCATTTGCACCGAAACAAAGGGACCTTCAAACCACGTCGATAGTCAAGTTCCCATATGTCCTGTATATAACCATAATATGTTTCCTTTCCCGTCTTGGTTTCTGCATCAAAGCAGACACCACTATTTTGGTTGGTGCTCTTCTTATCTTGGGTGATCGTGTAAAATGTATTACCATTTATCTCGTACCCTTTGAAAGTCATTATATTCGAAGATGGTAACTGGGACAGCAAGTACAGGTCATCTTCAATAGAGGTGTCATGCATGGTACGTGTCTGCAACCAGCTGGCGAAACTCCTGGTTTGTTCACGTGTAATCCAGTCATCAGACCGCTTCGGGTGTTTGGAGCGTAGCAAATTCTTGTGTTCATCCATATACGGAGCCACCAGGCGGAATTCTGTAGAACTGTGTAGTGTGCTTCGGTGAGAGAATGTCCGTCCATACATATTATTTGTTCCCCTCCTAGCGTGCCTTTTCCATCCAGTCTGCCCTTATGACGCGATTCAGGAACACCAATCGGCTTAAGGTCAGGAATAAAGTCAATACAAAACTCAATGACCTCCTCATTTTCATGGCCCTTGGAGATGCTTCCTTCTGGCCTAGCACGGTTATGAACATATTTATTTAAGACTCCCATGAACCTCTCAAAGGGGAACATATTGTGTAGAAATACAGGACCCAAAACGTTAATCTCTTCACATAGGTGAACTAGGACGTGCGTCATGATGTTAAAGAAGGATGGTGGGAACACCAACTCGAAACTGACAAGACATTGCACCAAATCATTCTCTAACCTTGGTATGATTTCTGGATCGATTACCTTCTGAGAGATTGCATTGAGAAATGCACATAGCTTCACAATGGCTAATCGAACGTTTTCCGGTAGAAGCCCCCTCAATGCAACCGGAAGAAGTTGCGTCATAATCACGTGGCAGTCATGAGACTTTAGGTTCTAGAACTTTTTCTCTGCCATGTTTATTATTCCCTTTATATTCGACAAGAAGCCAGACGGTACCTTAATACTGAGCAGGCATTCAAAGAAGATTTCCTTCTCTTCTTTGGTAAGAGCGTAGCTCGCATGACCCTGATGTATGCCGTCTTTTCCGTGCATACGTTGCTGGTCCTCCCGTGCCTCAGGTGTATCTTTTGTCTTCCCATACACGCCCAAGAAGCCAAGCAGGGTCACACAAAGATTCTTCGTCACGTGCATCACGTCGATTGCGGAGCGGACCTCTAGGTCTTTCCAATAGGGCAGGTCCCAAAATATAGATTTCTTCTTCCACATGGGTGCGCGTCCGTCAGCGTCATTCGGAACAGGTTGTCCACCAGGACGCTTTCCAAAGACCACCTTCAAATCCTTGACTATATCGTGTACATCAGCACCAGTACGGTGGCGAGTCTTCGTCCGGTGATCCGCCTCACCTTTGAAATGCTTGCCTTTCTCTCTTATGGGATGCCTGCTCGGAAGAAATCGACGATGTCCCAGGTACACATTCTTCTTACAATTAGCCAAATATATAATGTCGGTATCGTCCAAACAGTGCGTGCATGCGCGGTATCCCTTGTTTGTGAAGGAAATATGCCCTAGAGTCAATAATAAAGTTATTATTTATTTCCTTATATCATGATAAATGTTTATTATTCATGCTAGAATTGTATTAACCGGAAACATAATACATGTGTGAATACATAGACCAACAGAGTGTCACTAGTATGCCTCTACTTGACTAGCTCGTTAATCAAAGATGGTTATGTTTCCTAACCATGAACAAAGAGTTGTTATTTGATTAACGAGATCACATCATTAGTAGAATGATCTGATTGACATGATCCATTCCATTAGCTTAGCACCCGATCGTTTAGTATGTTGCTATTGCTTTCTTCATGACTTATACATGTTCCTATAACTATGAGATTATGCAACTCCCGTTTACCGGAGGAACACTTTGGGTACTACCAAACGTCACAACGTAACTGGGTGATTATAAAGGAGTACTACAGGTGTCTCCAATGCTAGATGTTGGGTTGGCGTATTTCGAGATTAGGGTTTGTCACTCCGATTGTCGGAGAGGTATCTCTAGGCCCTCTCGGTAATGCACATCACATAAGCCTTGCAAGCACTGCAACTAATATGTTAGTTGTGAGATGATGTATTACGGAACGAGTAAAGAGACTTGCCGGTAACGAGATTGAACTAGGTATTGGATACCGACGATCGAATCTCGGGCAAGTAACATACCGATGACAAAGGGAACAACGTATGTTGTTATGCGGTCTGACCGATAAAGATCTTCGTAGAATATGTAGGAGCCAATATGGGCATCCAGGTCCCGCTATTGGTTATTGACCGGAGACGTGTCTCGGTCATGTCTACATTGTTCTCGAACCGTAGGGTCCGCACGCTTAACGTTACGATGACAGTTATTATGAGTTTATGCATTTTGATGTACCGAAGGTTGTTCGGAGTCCCGGATGAGATCACGGACATGACGAGGAGTCTCGAAATGGTCGAGATGTAAAGATTGATATATTGGAAGCCTATGTTTGGACATAGGAAGTGTTCCGGGTGAAATCGGGATTTTACCGGAATACCGGGAGGGTTACCGGAACCCCCCGGGAGACTAATGGGCCTATTGGGCCTTAGTGGAAAAGAGAAAAGGGGCAGCCCACAGCCTGGCCGCGCCCCCCCCCCCTTCCCCAAGTCCTAGTAGGACTAGGAGAAGGGGCCGGCCCCCTCTCTCTCCTTTCCCCCTTGAGAGTCCTAGTTGGAATAGGATTGGAGTGGGGAGTCCTACTCCCGGTAGGAGTAGGACTCCCCCTGCGCCTCCCTCTCTCTGGCCGGCCAGCCCCCTTCCCTCCAACCTTTATATACGGGGGCAGGGGACACCCCAAGACACACAAGTTGATCCTTGAGATCGTTCCTTAGCCGTGTGCGGTGCCCCCTGCCACCAAATTCCACCTCGATCATACCGTTGTAGTGCTTAGGCGAAGCCCTGCGTCGGTAGTACATCAAGATTGTCACCACGCCGTCGTGCTGACGGAACTCTTCCTCGACGCTTTGCTGGATCGGAGCCCGAGGATCGTCATCGAGCTGAACGTGTGCTAAGAACTCGGAGGTGCCGGAGTAACGGTGCTTGGATCGGTCGGATCGGGAAAAGACGTACGACTACTTCCTCTACGTTGTGTGATCGCTTCCGCACTCGGTCTACGTTGGTACGTAGACAACACTCTCCCCTCTCGTTGCTGTGCATCACCATGATCTTGCGTGTGCGTAGGAAAATTTTCGAAATTACTGCGTTCCCCAACAGTGGCATCCGAGCCTAGGTTTTATGGTTTGATGTTATTTGCACGAGTAGAACACAAGTGAGTTGTGGGCGATACAAGTCATACTGCCTACCAGCATGTCATACTTTGGTTCGGCGGTATTGTTGGGTGAGACGATCCGGACCAACCTTACGCGTACTCTTACGCGAGACCGGTTCCCTCGACGTGCTTTGCACATAGATGGCTTGCGGAAGACTGTCTCTCCAACTTTAGTTGAACCAAGTGTGACTACGCCCGGTCCTTGAGAAGGTTAAAACGGAGTCTATTTGACGAACTATCGTTGTGGTTTTGATGCGTAGGTGAGATGAGTTCTTACTTAAGCCCGTAGCAGCCACGTAAAACTTGCAACAACAAAGTAGAGGACGTCTAACTTGTTTTTGCAGGGTATGTTGTGATGTGATATGGTCAACGCATGATGCTGATTTTATTGTATGAGATGGTCATGTTTTGTAACCGAGTTATCGGCAACTGGCAGGAGCCATATGGTTGTCGCTTTATTGTATGCAATGCAATCGCGATGTAATGCTTTACTTTATTACTAAGCGGTAGTGATAGTCGTGGAAGCATAAGATTGGCGAGACGACAACGATGCTACGATGGAGATTAAGGTGTCGCGCCGATGACGATGGTGATCATGACGGTGCTTCGGAGATGGAGATCACAAGCACAAGATGATGATGGCCATATCATATCACTTATATTGATTGCATGTGATGTTTATCCTTTTATGCATCTTATCTTGCTTTGATTGACGGTAGCATTATAAGATGATCTCTCACTAAATTATCAAGAAGTGTTCTCCCTGAGTATGCACCGTTGCCAAAGTTCGTCGTGCCCAGACACCACGTGATGATCGGGTGTGATAAGCTCTACGTCCAAATACAACGGGTGCAAAACAGTTGCACACGCAGAATACTCAGGTTATACTTGACGAGCCAAGCATATACAGATATGGCCTCGGAACACGGAGACCGAAAGGTCGAGCGTGAATCATATGGTAGATATGATCAACATAACGATGTTCACCATTGAAAACTACTCCATCTCACGTGATGATCGGTTATGGTTTAGTTGATTTGGATCACGTGATCACTTAGAGGATTAGAGGGATGTCTATCTAAGTGGGAGTTCTTAAGTAATTTGATTAACTGAACTTAAACTTATCATGAACTTAGTACCTGATAGTATCTTGCTTGTTTATGTTGATTGTAGATAGATGGCTCGTGCTGTTGTTCCGTTAAATTTTAATGCGTTCCTTGAGAAAGCAAAGTTGAAAGATGATGGTAGCAATTACACGGACTGGGTCCGTAACCTGAGGATTATCCTCATTGCTGCACAGAAGAATTACGTCCTGGAAGCACCGCTGGGTGACAGGCCTGCTGCTGGAGCAACGCCAGATGTTATGAACGTCTGGCAGAGCAAAGCTGATGACTACTCGATAGTTCAGTGTGCCATGCTTTACGGCTTAGAATCGGGACTTCAACGACGTTTTGAACGTCATGGTGCATATGAGATGTTCCAGGAGTTGAAGTTAATATTTCAAGCAAATGCCCGAATTGAGAGATATGAAGTCTCCAATAAGTTCTATAGCTGCAAGATGGAGGAGAACAGTTCTGTCAGTGAGCATATACTCAGAATGTCTGGGTATAATAATCACTTGATTCAGATGGGAGTTAATCTTCCAGATGACTGCGTCATTGACAGAATTCTCCAATCACTGCCACCAAGCTACAAGAGCTTCGTGATGAACTATAATATGCAAGGGATGAACAAGACTATTCCCGAGCTCTTCGCAATGCTGAAAGCTGCGGAGGTAGAAATCAGGAAGGAGCATCAAGTGTTGATGGTTAGCAAAACCACTAGTTTCAAGAAAAAGGGCAAAGGGAAGAAGAAGGGAAACTTCAAGAAGAACAGCAAGCAAGTTGCTGCTCAGGAGAAGAAGCCCAAGTCTGGACCTAAGCCTGAAACTGAGTGCTTCTACTGCAAGCAGACCGGTCACTGGAAGCGGAACTGCCCCAAGTATTTGGCGGATAAGAAGGATGGCAAAGTGAACAAAGGTATATGTGATATACATGTTATTGATGTGTACCTTACTAGAGCTCGCAGTAGCACCTGGGTATTTGATACTGGTTCTGTTGCTAATATTTGCAACTCGAAACAGGGACTACGGAATAAGCGGACGCTAGCAAAGGATGAGGTGACGATGCGCGTGGGAAACGGTTCCAAAGTCGATGTGATCGCGGTCGGCACGCTACCTCTACATCTACCTTCGGGATTAATATTAGACCTAAATAATTGTTATTTGGTGCCAGCGCTGAGCATGAACATTATATCTGGATCTTGTTTGATGCGAGACGGTTATTCATTTAAAACAGAGAATAATGGTTGTTCTATTTATATGAGTAATATCTTTTATGGTCATGCACCTTTGAAGAGTGGTCTATTCTTGTTGAATCTCGATGATAGTGATACACATATTCATAATGTAGAAGCCAAAAGATGCAAAGTTAATAATGATAGTGCAACTTATTTGTGGCACTGCCGTTTAGGTCATATCGGTGTAAAGCGCATGAAGAAACTCCATACTGATGGGCTTTTGGAACCACTTGATTATGAATCACTTGGTACTTGCGAACCGTGCCTCATAGGCAAGATGACTAAAACACCGTTCTCCGGTACTATGGAGAGAGCAACAGATTTATTGGAAATCATACATACCGATGTATGTGGTCCGATGAATATTGAGGCTCGTGGCGGATATCGTTATTTTCTCACCTTCACAGATGATTTAAGCAGATATGGGTATATCTACTTAATGAAACATAAGTCTGAAACATTTGAAAAGTTCAAAGAATTTCAGAGTGAGGATGAAAATCATCGTAACAAGAAAATAAAGTTTCTACGATCTGATCGTGGAGGAGAATATTTGAGTTACGAGTTTGGTGTACATTTGAAAAATTGTGGAATAGTTTCGCAACTCACGCCACCCGGAACACCACAGCGTAATGGTGTGTCCGAACGTCGTAATCGTACTTTACTAGATATGGTGCGATCTATGATGTCTCTTACTGATTTACCGCTATCGTTTTGGGGTTATGCTTTAGAGACGGCCGCATTCACGTTAAATAGGGCACCATCAAAATCCGTTGAGACGACACCTTATGAACTATGGTTTGGCAAGAAACCAAAGTTGTTGTTTCTTAAAGTTTGGGGCTGCGATGCTTATGTGAAAAAGCTTCAACCTGATAAGGTCGAACCCAAATCGGAGAAATGTGTCTTCATAGGATATCCAAAGGAAACTATTGGATACACCTTCTATCACAAATCCGAAGGCAAGACTTTTGTTGCTAAATTCGGAAACTTTCTAGAGAAGGAGTTTCTCTCGAAAGAAGTGAGTGGGAGGAAAGTAGAACTTGACGAGGTAACTGTACCTGCTCCCTTATTGGAAAATAGTACATCACAGAAAACTGTTTCTGCGACACCTATACCAATCAGTGAGGAAGCTAATGATGATGATCATGAAGCTTCAGGACTACTGAACCACGTAGATCAACCAGAGTGAGATCCGCACCAGAGTGGTACGGTAATCCAGTTCTGGAAGTCATGCTACTAGATCATGATGAACCTACAAACTATGAAGAAGCGATGGTGAGCCCAGATTCCGCAAAGTGGCTTGAGGCCATGAAATCTAAGATGGGATCCATGTATGAAAACAAAGTATGGACTTTGGTTGACTTGCCCGATGATCGGCAAGCAATTGAGAATAAATGGATCTTCAAGAAAAAGACTGACGCTGACGGTAATATTACTGTCTATAAAGCTCGACTTGTCGCGAAAGGTTTTCGACAAGTTCAAGGGATTGACTACGATGAGACCTTCTCACCCGTAGCGATGCTTAAGTCCGTCAGAATTATGTTAGCAATTGCCGCATTTTATGATTATGAAATATGGCAGATGGATGTCAAAACTGCATTCCTGAATGGATTTCTGGAAGAAGAGTTGTATATGATACAACCAGAAGGTTTTGTCGATCCAAAGAGAGCTAACAAAGTATGCAAACTCCAGCGATCCATTTATGGACTGGTGCAAGCATCTCGGAGTTGGAATAAACGCTTTGATAGTGTGATCAAAGCATTTGGCTTTATACAGACTTTTGGAGAAGCCTGTATTTACAAGAAAGTGAGTGGGAGCTCTGTAGCATTTCTAATATTATATGTGGATGACATATTGCTAATTGGAAATGATATAGAATTTCTGGATAGCATAAAGGGATACTTGAATAAAAGTTTTTCGATGAAAGACCTCGGGGAAGCTGCTTACATATTAGGCATAAAGATCTATAGAGATAGATCAAAACGCTTAATTGGACTTTCACAGAGCACATACCTTGACAAGATTTTGAAGAAGTTCAAAATGGATCAAGCAAAGAAAGGGTTCTTGCCTGTGTTACAAGGTGTGAAGTTGAGTCAGACTCAATGCCCGACCAATGCAGAACATAGAGAGAAAATGAAAGATGTTCCCTATGCTTCAGCCATAGGCTCTATCATGTATGCAATGCTGTGTACCAGACCTGATGTGTGCCTTGCTATAAGTTTAGCAGGGAGGTACCAAAGTAATCCAGGAGTGGATCACTGGACAGCGGTCAAGAACATCCTGAAATACCTGAAAAGGACTAGGGATATGTTTCTCGTATATGGAGGTGACAAAGAGCTCACCGTAAGAGGTTACGTTGATGCAAGCTTTGACACTGATCCGGACGATTCTAAATCGCAAACCGGATATGTGTTTACTTTAAACGGTAGAGCTGTCAGTTGGTGCAGTTCTAAACAAAGCGTCATAGCGGGATCTACATGTGAAGCGGAGTACATAGCTGCTTCGGAAGCAGCAAACGAAGGAGTCTGGATGAAGGAGTTCATATCCGATCTAGGTGTCATACCTAGTGCATCGGGTCCAATGAAAATCTTCTGTGACAATACTGGTGCAATTGCCTTGGCAAAGGAATCCAGATTTCACAAAAGGACCAAACACATCAAGAGACGCTTCAACTCCATCCGGGATTTAGTCCAGGTGGGAGACATAGAGATTTGCAAGATACATACGGATCTGAATGTTGCAGACCTGTTGACTAAGCCTCTTCCACGAGCAAAACATGATCAGCACCAAGGCTCCATGGGTGTTAGAATCATTATTGTGTAATCTAGATTATTGACTCTAGTGCAAGTGGGAGACTGAAGGAAATATGCCCTAGAGGCAATAATAAAGTTATTATTTATTTCCTTATATCATGATAAATGTTTATTATTCATGCTAGAATTGTATTAACCGGAAACATAATACATGTGTGAATACATAGACCAACAGAGTGTCACTAGTATGCCTCTACTTGACTAGCTCGTTAATCAAAGATGGTTATGTTTCCTAACCATGAACAAAGAGTTGTCATTTGATTAACGAGATCACATCATTAGTAGAATGATCTGATTGACATGACCCATTCATTAGCTTAGCACCCGATCGTTTAGTATGTTGCTATTGCTTTCTTCATGACTTATACATGTTCCTATAACTATGAGATTATGCAACTCCCGTTTACCGGAGGAACACTTTGGGTACTACCAAACGTCACAATGTAACTGGGTGATTATAAAGGAGTACTACAGGTGTCTCCAATGGTAGATGTTGGGTTGGCGTATTTCGAGATTAGGGTTTGTCACTCCGATTGTCGGAGAGGTATCTCTGGGCCCTCTCGGTAATGCACATCACATAAGCCTTGCAAGCACTGGAACTAATATGTTAGTTGTGAGATGATGTATTACGGAACGAGTAAAGAGACTTGCCGGTAACGAGATTGAACTAGGTATTGGATACGACGATCGAATCTCGGGCAAGTAACATACCGATGACAAAGGGAACAACGTATGTTGTTATGCGGTCTGACCGATAAAGATCTTCGTAGAATATGTAGGAGCCAATATGGGCATCCAGGTCCCGCTATTGGTTATTGACCGGAGACGTGTCTCGGTCATGTCTACATTGTTCTCGAACCGTAGGGTCCGCACGCTTAACGTTACGATGACAGTTATTATGAATTTATGCATTTTGATGTACCGAAGGTTGTTCGGAGTCCCGGATAAGATCACGGACATGACGAGGAGTCTCGAAATGGTCGAGACGTAAAGATTGATATATTGGAAGCCTATGTTTGGACATAGGAAGTGTTCCGAGTGAAATCGGGATTTTACCGGAATACCGGGAGGGTTACCGGAACCCCCCGGGAGACTAATGGGCCTATTGGGCCTTAGTGGAAAAGTGAAAAGGGGCAGCCCACAGCCTGGCCGCGCCCCCCCCCCTTCGCCAAGTCCCAGTAGGACTAGGAGAAGGGGCCGGCCCCCTCTCTCTCCTTTCCCCCTTGAGAGTCCTAGTTGGAATATGATTGGAGGGGGGAGTCCTACTCCCCGGTAGGAGTAGGACTCCCCCTGCGCCTCCCTCTCTCTGGCCGGCCAGCCCCCTTCCCTCCAACCTTTATATACGGGGGCAGGGGACACCCCAAGACACACAAGTTGATCCTTGAGATCGTTCCTTAGCCGTGTGCGGTGCCCCCTGCCACCAAATTCCACCTCGATCATACCGTTGTAGTGCTTAGGCGAAGCCCTGCGTCGGTAGTACATCAAGATTGTCACCACGCCGTTGTGCTGACGGAACTCTTCCTCGACGCTTTGCTGGATCGGAGCCTGAGGATCGTCATCGAGCTGAACGTGTGCTAAGAACTCGGAGGTGCCGGAGTAACGGTGCTTGGATCGGTCGGATCGGGAAAAGACGTACGACTACTTCCTCTACGTTGTGTGATCGCTTCCGCAGTCGGTCTGCGTTGGTACGTAGACAACACTCTCCCCTCTCGTTGCTGTGCATCACCATGATCTTGCGTGTGCGTAGGAAAATTTTCGAAATTACTGCGTTCCCCAACAGTGGCATCCGAGCCTAGGTTTTATGGTTTGATGTTATTTGCACGAGTAGAACACAAGTGAGTTGTGGGCGATACAAGTCATACTGCCTACCAGCATGTCATACTTTGGTTCGGCGGTATTGTTGGGTGAGACGATCCGGACCAACCTTACGCGTACTCTTACGCGAGACCGGTTCCCTCGACGTGCTTTGCACATAGATGGCTTGCGGAAGACTGTCTCTCCAACTTTAGTTGAACCAAGTGTGACTACGCCCGGTCCTTGAGAAGGTTAAAATGGAGTCTATTTGACGAACTATCGTTGTGGTTTTGATGCGTAGGTGAGATGAGTTCTTACTTAAGCCCGTAGCAGCCACGTAAAACTTGCAACAACAAAGTAGAGGACGTCTAACTTGTTTTTGCAGGGTATGTTGTGATGTGATATGGTCAACGCATGATGCTGATTTTATTGTATGAGATGGTCATGTTTTGTAACCGAGTTATCGGCAACTGGCAGGAGCCATATGGTTGTCGCTTTATTGTATGCAATGCAATCGCGATGTAATGCTTTACTTTATTACTAAGCGGTAGTGATAGTCGTGGAAGCATAAGATTGGCGAGACGACAACGATGCTACGATGGAGATCAAGGTGTCGCGCCGATGACGATGGTGATCATGACGGTGCTTCGGAGATGGAGATCACAAGCACAAGATGATGATGGCCATATCATATCACTTATATTGATTGCATGTGATGTTTATCCTTTTATGCATCTTATCTTGCTTTGATTGACGGTAGCATTATAAGATGATCTCTCACTAAATTATCAAGAAGTGTTCTCCCTGAGTATGCACCGTTGCCAAAGTTCGTCGTGCCCAGACACCACGTGATGATCGGGTGTGATAAGCTCTACGTCCAAATACAACGGGTGCAAAACAGTTGCACACGCAGAATACTCAGGTTATACTTGACGAGCCAAGCATATACAGATATGGCCTCGGAACACGGAGACCGAAAGGTCGAGCGTGAATCATATGGTAGATATGATCAACATAACGATGTTCACCATTGAAAACTACTCCATCTCACGTGATGATCGGTTATGGTTTAGTTGATTTGGATCACGTGATCACTTAGAGGATTAGAGGGATGTCTATCTAAGTGGGAGTTCTTAAGTAATTTGATTAACTGAACTTAAACTTATCATGAACTTAGTACCTGATAGTATCTTGCTTGTTTATGTTGATTGTAGATAGATGGCTCGTGCTGTTGTTCCGTTAAATTTTAATGCGTTCCTTGAGAAAGCAAAGTTGAAAGATGATGGTAGCAATTACACGGACTAGGTCCGTAACCTGAGGATTATCCTCATTGCTGCACAGAAGAATTACGTCCTGGAAGCACCGCTGGGTGACAGGCCTGCTGCTGGAGCAACGCCAGATGTTATGAACGTCTGGCAGAGCAAAGCTGATGACTACTCGATAGTTCAGTGTGCCATGCTTTACGGCTTAGAATCGGGACTTCAACGACGTTTTGAACGTCATGGTGCATATGAGATGTTCCAGGAGTTGAAGTTAATATTTCAAGCAAATGCCCGAATTGAGAGATATGAAGTCTCCAATAAGTTCTATAGCTGCAAGATGGAGGAGAACAGTTCTGTCAGTGAGCATATACTCAGAATGTCTGGGTATAATAATCACTTGATTCAGATGGGAGTTAATCTTCCAGATGACTGCGTCATTGACAGAATTCTCCAATCACTGCCACCAAGCTACAAGAGCTTCGTGATGAACTATAATATGCAAGGGATGAACAAGACTATTCCCGAGCTCTTCGCAATGCTGAAAGCTGCGGAGGTAGAAATCAGGAAGGAGCATCAAGTGTTGATGGTTAGCAAAACCACTAGTTTCAAGAAAAAGGCAAAGGGAAGAAGAAGGGAAACTTCAAGAAGAATAGCAAGCAAGTTGCTGCTCAGGAGAAGAAGCCCAAGTCTGGACCTAAGCCTGAAACTGAGTGCTTCTACTGCAAGCAGACTGGTCACTGGAAGCGGAACTGCCCCAAGTATTTGGCGGATAAGAAGGATGGCAAAGTGAACAAAGGTATATGTGATATACATGTTATTGATGTGTACCTTACTAGAGCTCGCAGTAGCACCTGGGTATTTGATACTGGTTCTGTTGCTAATATTTGCAACTCGAAACAGGGACTACGGAATAAGCGGACGCTAGCAAAGGACGAGGTGACGATGCGCGTGGGAAACGGTTCCAAAGTCGATGTGATCGCGGTCGGCACGCTACCTCTACATCTACCTTCGGGATTAATATTAGACCTAAATAATTGTTATTTGGTGCCAGCGTTGAGCATGAACATTATATCTGGATCTTGTTTGATGCGAGACGGTTATTCATTTAAATCAGAGAATAATGGTTGTTCTATTTATATGAGTAATATCTTTTATGGTCATGCACCTTTGAAGAGTGGTCTATTCTTGTTGAATCTCGATGATAGTGATACACATATTCATAATGTAGAAGCCAAAAGATGCAAAGTTAATAATGATAGTGCAACTTATTTATGGCACTGCCGTTTAGGTCATATCGGTGTAAAGCGCATGAAGAAACTCCATACTGATGGGCTTTTGGAACCACTTGATTATGAATCACTTGGTACTTGCGAACCGTGCCTCATAGGCAAGATGACTAAAACACCGTTCTCCGGTACTATGGAGAGAGCAACAGATTTATTGGAAATCATACATACCGATGTATGTGGTCCGATGAATATTGAGGCTCGTGGCGGATATCGTTACTTTCTCACCTTCACAGATGATTTAAGCAGATATGGGTATATCTACTTAATGAAACATAAGTCTGAAACATTTGAAAAGTTCAAAGAATTTCAGAGTGAGGATGAAAATCATCGTAACAAGAAAATAAAGTTTCTACGATCTGATCGTGGAGGAGAATATTTGAGTTACGAGTTTGGTGTACATTTGAAAAATTGTGGAATAGTTTCGCAACTCACGCCACCCGGAACACCACAGCGTAATGGTGTGTCCGAACGTCGTAATCGTACTTTACTAGATATGGTGCGATCTATGATGTCTCTTACTGATTTACCGCTATCGTTTTGGGGTTATGCTTTAGAGACGGCCGCATTCACGTTAAATAGGGCACCATCAAAATCCGTTGAGACGACACCTTATGAACTATGGTTTGGCAAGAAACCAAAGTTGTCGTTTCTTAAAGTTTGGGGCTGCGATGCTTATGTGAAAAAGCTTCAACCTGATAAGGTCGAACCCAAATCGGAGAAATGTGTCTTCATAGGATATCCAAAGGAAACTATTGGATACACCTTCTATCACAAATCCGAAGGCAAGACTTTTGTTGCTAAATTCGGAAACTTTCTAGAGAAGGAGTTTCTCTCGAAAGAAGTGAGTGGGAGGAAAGTAGAACTTGACGAGGTAACTGTACCTGCTCCCTTATTGGAAAATAGTACATCACAGAAAACTGTTTCTGCGACACCTATACCAATCAGTGAGGAAGCTAATGATGATGATCATGAAGCTTCAGGACAAGACACTACTGAACCACGTAGATCAACCAGAGTGAGATCCACACCAGAGTGGTACGGTAATCCAGTTCTGGAAGTCATGCTACTAGATCATGATGAACCTACAAACTATGAAGAAGCGATGGTGAGCCCAGATTCCGCAAAGTGGCTTGAGGCCATGAAATCTAAGATGGGATCCATGTATGAAAACAAAGTATGGACTTTGGTTGACTTGCCCGATGATCGGCAAGCAATTGAGAATAAATGGATCTTCAAGAAAAAGACTGACGCTGACGGTAATATTACTGTCTATAAAGCTCGACTTGTCGCGAAAGGTTTTTGACAAGTTCAAGGGATTGACTACGATGAGACCTTCTCACCCGTAGCGATGCTTAAGTCCGTCAGAATTATGTTAGCAATTGCCGCATTTTATGATTATGAAATATGGCAGATGGATGTCAAAACTGCATTCCTGAATGGATTTCTGGAAGAAGAGTTGTATATGATACAACCAGAAGGTTTTGTCGATCCAAAGAGAGCTAACAAAGTATGCAAACTCCAGCGATCCATTTATGGACTGGTGCAAGCATCTCGGAGTTGGAATAAACGCTTTGATAGTGTGATCAAAGCATTTGGCTTTATACAGACTTTTGGAGAAGCCTGTATTTACAAGAAAGTGAGTGGGAGCTCTGTAGCATTTCTAATATTATATGTGGATGACATATTGCTAATTGGAAATGATATAGAATTTCTGGATAGCATAAAGGGATACTTGAATAAAAGTTTTTCGATGAAAGACCTCGGGGAAGCTGCTTACATATTAGGCATAAAGATCTATAGAGATAGATCAAAACGCTTAATTGGACTTTCACAGAGCACATACCTTGACAAGATTTTGAAGAAGTTCAAAATGGATCAAGCAAAGAAAGGGTTCTTGCCTGTGTTACAAGGTGTGAAGTTGAGTCAGACTCAATGCCCGACCAATGCAGAAGATAGAGAGAAAATGAAAGATGTTCCCTATGCTTCAGCCATAGGCTCTATCATGTATGCAATGCTGTGTACCAGACCTGATGTGTGCCTTGCTATAAGTTTAGCAGGGAGGTACCAAAGTAATCCAGGAGTGGATCACTGGACAGCGGTCAAGAACATCCTGAAATACCTGAAAAGGACTAGGGATATGTTTCTCGTATATGGAGGTGACAAAGAGCTCACCGTAAGAGGTTACGTTGATGCAAGCTTTGACACTGATCCGGACGATTCTAAATCGCAAACCGGATATGTGTTTACTTTAAACGGTAGAGCTGTCAGTTGGTGCAGTTCTAAACAAAGCGTCGTAGCGGGATCTACATGTGAAGCGGAGTACATAGCTGCTTCGGAAGCAGCAAACGAAGGAGTCTGGATGAAGGAGTTCATATCCGATCTAGGTGTCATACCTAGTGCATCGGGTCCAATGAAAATCTTCTGTGACAATACTGGTGCAATTGCCTTGGCAAAGGAATCCAGATTTCACAAAAGGACCAAACACATCAAGAGACGCTTCAACTCCATCCGGGATTTAGTCCAGGTGGGAGACATAGAGATTTGCAAGATACATACGGATCTGAATGTTGCAGACCTGTTGACTAAGCCTCTTCCACGAGCAAAACATGATCAGCACCAAGGCTCCATGGGTGTTAGAATCATTATTGTGTAATCTAGATTATTGACTCTAGTGCAAGTGGGAGACTGAAGGAAATATGCCCTAGAGGCAATAATAAAGTTATTATTTATTTCCTTATATCATGATAAATGTTTATTATTCATGCTAGAATTGTATTAACCGGAAACATAATACATGTGTGAATACATAGACCAACAGAGTGTCACTAGTATGCCTCTACTTGACTAGCTCGTTAATCAAAGATGGTTATGTTTCCTAACCATGAACAAAGAGTTGTTATTTGATTAACGAGATCACATCATTAGTAGAATGATCTGATTGACATGACCCATTCCATTAGCTTAGCACCCGATCGTTTAGTATGTTGCTATTGCTTTCTTCATGACTTATACATGTTCCTATAACTATGAGATTATGCAACTCCCGTTTACCGGAGGAACACTTTGGGTACTACCAAACGTCACAACGTAACTAGGTGATTATAAAGGAGTACTACAGGTGTCTCCAATGGTAGATGTTGGGTTGGCGTATTTCGAGATTAGGGTTTGTCACTCCGATTGTCGGAGAGGTATCTCTGGGCCCTCTCGGTAATGCACATCACATAAGCCTAGCAAGCACTGGAACTAATATGTTAGTTGTGAGATGATGTATTACGGAACGAGTAAAGAGACTTGCCGGTAACGAGATTGAACTAGGTATTGGATACGACGATCGAATCTCGGGCAAGTAACATACCGATGACAAAGGGAACAACGTATGTTGTTATGCGGTCTGACCGATAAAGATCTTCGTAGAATATGTAGGAGCCAATATGGGCATCCAGGTCCCGCTATTGGTTATTGACCGGAGACGTGTCTCGGTCATGTCTACATTGTTCTCGAACCGTAGGGTCCGCACGCTTAACGTTACGATGACAGTTATTATGAATTTATGCATTTTGATGTACCGAAGGTTGTTCGGAGTCCCGGATGAGATCACGGACATGACGAGGAGTCTCGAAATGGTCGAGACGTAAAGATTGATATATTGGAAGCCTATGTTTGGACATAGGAAGTGTTCCGAGTGAAATCGGGATTTTACCGGAATACCGGGAGGGTTACCGGAACCCCCCGGGAGACTAATGGGCCTATTGGGCCTTAGTGGAAAAGTGAAAAGGGGCAGCCCACAGCCTGGCCGCGCCCCCCCCCTTCCCCAAGTCCTAGTAGGACTAGGAGAAGGGGCCGGCCCCCTCTCTCTCCTTTCCCCCTTGAGAGTTCTAGTTGGAATATGATTGGAGGGGGGAGTCCTACTCCCCGGTAGGAGTAGGACTCCCCCTGCGCCTCCCTCTCTCTGGCCGGCCAGCCCCCTTCCCTCCAACCTTTATATACGGGGGCAGGGGACACCCCAAGACACACAAGTTGATCCTTGAGATCGTTCCTTAGCCGTGTGCGGTGCCCCCTGCCACCAAATTCCACCTCGATCATACCGTTGTAGTGCTTAGGCGAAGCCCTGCGTCGGTAGTACATCAAGATCGTCACCACGCCGTCGTGCTGACGGAACTCTTCCTCGACGCTTTGCTGGATCGGAGCCCGAGGATCGTCATCGAGCTGAACGTGTGCTAAGAACTCGGAGGTGCCGGAGTAACGGTGCTTGGATCGGTCGGATCGGGAAGAAGACGTACGACTACTTCCTCTACGTTGTGTGATCACTTCCGCAGTCGGTCTGCGTTGGTACGTAGACAACACTCTCCCCTCTCGTTGCGGTGCATCACCATGATCTTGCGTGTGCGTAGGAAAATTTTCGAAATTACTGCGTTCCCCAACAGTTTGTCTGTCCTAAAAGGTTACTGAGAGCAGGCCAATCATTGATGTTCACGAACAGCAACGCCTTTTGGTGAAATTCTTCCCCCATGTGCTCATCCCATGCACGTACACCTGTTCCATTCCACAGTTGTAAGAGTTCTTCAACTAATGGCCTTAGGTACACATCAATGTCGTTGCTGGGTTTCTTAGGGCCTTGGATGAGCACTGGCATCATAATGAACTTCCGCTTCATGCACAACCAAGGAGGAAGGTTATACAAACATAGAGTCACAGGCCAGGTGCTATGGTTGCTGCTCTGCTCCCCAAAAGGATTAATGCCATCTGCGCTTAGACCAAACCATACGCTCCTTGCGTCATCTGCAAACTCCTTCCCATACTTTCTTTCGATTTTTCTCCACTGCGACCCGTCAGCGGGTACTCTCCACTTTCCGTCTTTCTTACGGTCTTCTCTGTGCCATCGCATCGCCTTGGCATGCTCTTTGTTTTTGAACAAACGTTTCAACCGTGGTATTATAGGAGCATACCACATCACCTTGGCAGGAATCTTCTTCCTGGGGCGCTCGCCCTCGACATCACCAGGGTCACCACGGCTGATCTTATTGCGCAATGCACCGCATACTGGGCAAGCGTTCAAATCCTCGTACTCACCGCGGTAGAGGATGCAATCATTAGGGCATGCATGTATCTTCTACACCTCTAACCCTAGAGGGCAGACAGCCTTCTTTGCTTCGTACGTACTCTCGGGCAATTCGTTGTCCTTTGGAAGCATATCCTTTATCATTACCAGCAACTTTCCAAATCCCTTGTCAGATACACCATTCTCTGCCTTCCATTGCAGCAATTCCAGTGTGGTGCCCAGCTTTTTCTTGTCACCTACGCAATTAGGGTACAACAATTTTTTGTGATCCTCTAACATGTGTTGCAACTTCTTCTTCTCCAAATCACTTGCGCTGTTTCTCTTTGCATCGGCAATGGCCCGACCTAGATCATCAATGGGCTCATCTGATGCCTCTTCTTCAGCTTCTTCCCGCATTGTCGGCTCAGCTTCTTCCCGCATTACCGGCTCAGCTTCTTCCCGCATTACCGGCTCAGCTTCTTCCCCCATTGTTGTATCATCGTATTCAGGGAACCCATGGCCAGGATAGCTGTCGTCGTCCTCTTCTTCTTCATTGTCTTCCATCATAACCCCTCTTTCTACGTGCTTGGTCCAAACATTATAGTGGGGCACGAAACCGGACTTGAACAGGTGGACGTGAATGGTTCTTGACTTAGAGTAATTTAGACCATTCTTACAGACAGCACATGGACAAGGCATAAAACCATCCGCCCGCTTGTTTGCCTTAGCCGCAAGCAGAAAAGTT
The DNA here is from genome assembly GCA_034509565.1 of Triticum monococcum. Lineage (NCBI taxonomy): Eukaryota > Viridiplantae > Streptophyta > Magnoliopsida > Poales > Poaceae > Triticum > Triticum monococcum. Next base: position 4,177,831 of record CM067847.1, on the reverse strand, counting down.
TGCACGCCATTAATGAACTCGGGAGAGCATCGGTCATCGTACATCCATTGTCGGCTCATCTTCAATACACAGCACCAAAAACACCAAATTAATACAAGTTCATACATAAAGTTCATACAACACTTAAATGCAACAAACAAATAACTCTCTAGCTAAAGCATTTAAATGCAACAACAAATGCGATCAAGATCGCAACTAAGGTAACAATTGATCCAACAGCATAATGATACCAAGCCTCACTATCGATGGCATATTTTCTAATCTTTCTAATCTTCAAGCGCATTTTCTCCATCTTGATCTTGTGATCATCGACGACATCGGCAACATGCAACTCCAATTCCATCTTCTCCCCCTCAATTCTTTTCAATTTTTCTTTCAAGTACTCGTTTTCTCTTTCAACTAAATTTAACCTCTCGACAATAGGGTCGATTGGAATTTCTGGTTCACATACCTCCTAGAAAAAATATCTATGTCAACTTGATGGGCATAATTTTTCATAAACACGAAATGCAACTAGTTTTAAAAGAGAATATATATACCACATCCGAATCATAACAAGGACGAGGGCCGACGGGGACGGATATCAAAACCATGGCACTATGTATAACAAACAACGTACGGGTAAGATAATTATACGAGTAACTATATATCCAAATCACACAAACATCAATTTTTATATAAAATTTCATGAACAAGAGGCTCACCACAAGGTGGTGCCGGCGACGGGATGGTGCGGGCGATCGACGGTGGTTATGACGGAGATTTAGAAGGCACTAAGTAAACCACACCTACATATGCAAACTAAGTGTTATTTTTGACCCCAAATTGCATATAAATCAAATACTAGCACATATATATATATATTTCCTCCCAAATTAGTAAACTCACAAATTAATCACTATATAAAGCATTGCAAGAGCTAATCTAGCAATGAGAGATGAAAGGACAAAGTTGCTAACCTTTGTGATCATTTGAATGGATGGGGGCCTTCAAATCTTGACAAATTTTGGGCAAAATGTGTGATGAGCTCGAGAGGAAGAGGGGAAGAACAGAGAGGAGAGGGGAAAGGGGAAGAACAGAGCGAGCTCGGGTGGACGAAGGGTTTATGTAGGACGACCTTTAGTACCGGTTCGTGCCAAGAACCGGTACTAAAGGTGCTGGAGGGGCCCCAGACTGACAACATCCTGCCACCACTCTCATTAGTACCGGTTCGTGGCACGAACCGGTGCTAAAGGTTCGCCACGAACCGGTACTAATGAGAGCGGCCCGGCTAGCCGTTGGAACCGGCACTAATGTACACATTAGTGCCGGCTCAAATTCAAACCGGCACTAATGTGCTTCACATTTGACCCTTTTTCTACTAGTGTATATACCTATGTACCCCCAAACGATCAAATACGGAGCCAAAAACCTAATTCCACCGCCGCAACTTTGTGTATCCATGAGATCCCATCTTGGGGCCTGTTCCGGAGCTCCGCCGGAGAGGGCCGTCATCACGGAGGGCTTCTACATCATCATAGCCCCTCCGATGAAGTGTGAGTAGTTTACCTCAGACCTTCGGGTCCATATTTAGTAGCTAGATGGCTTCTTCTCTCTTTTTGGATCTCAATACAATGTTCTCCCCCTCTCTTGTGGAGATCTATTCGATGTAATCTTCTTTTTGCGGTGTGTTTGTTGAGACCGATGAATTCTGGGTTTATGATCACGTCTATCTATGAATAATATTTGAATCTTCTCTGAATTCTTTTATGTATGATTGGTTATCTTTGCAAATATCTTCGAATTATCATTTTGGTTTGGCCTACTAGATTGGTTTTTCTTGCCATGGGAGAAGTGCTTAGCTTTGGGTTCGATCTTGCGGTGTTCTTTCCCAGTGGCAGAAGGGGCAGCAAGGCACGTATTGCATCGTTGCCATCGAGGGTAACAAGATGGGGTTTATTTCATATTGCATGAATTTATCTCTTTACATCATGTCATCTTGCTTAAGGCATTACTCTGTTTTTAACTTAATACTCTAGATGCATGCTGGATAACGGTCGATGAGTGGAGTAATAGTAGTAGATGCAGGCAGGAGTCGGTCCACTTGTCTCAGACGTGATGCCTATATACATGATCATACCTAGATATTCTCATAACTATGCTCAATTCTGTCAATTGCTCAATAGTAATTTGTTCACCCACCGTAGAATACTTATGCTCTTGAGAGAAGCCACTAGTGAAACCTATGGCCCCTGGGTCTATTCTCATCACATCAATCTCCATCACTTTAATCTTGCTTTGCTTTTTTACTTTGCCTTTTACTTATTGCTTTGCATCTCTTTCTCAAAAATACCAAAAATATCATCTATCATCTCTATCAGATCTCACTCTCGTAAGTGACCGTGAAGGGATTGACAACCCCTAATCGCGTTGGTTGCGTTGAGCTATTGTTTTTGTGTAGGTACGAGGGACTTGCGTCTGGCCTCCTACTGGATTGATACCTTGGTTCTCAAAAACTGAGGGAAATACTTACGCTACTTTGCTGCATCATCCTCTCCTCTTCGGGGAAATCCAACGCAGTGCTCAAGAGGTAGCACGAGCACAGGCTCTTCGGTCGCCAGGCCTTACCACTGCCCCTCGCTGACGTCGATGACCACGCCTTTGTCGTCTGGTTTTCCCCCGCCAAGGCACGATGGCCAGAGCCGTTTTTCGGGGTCGCCGGACATTGGCGTGATCGCGCCGTCCACCCCACGCCCCTCGGCCGTGATCAACCTCAACGTCACGTCGGGGTCCAGCAGCGGCGACCGACCGTCCGTCGAGATGCAAAGAAAGCAAGCACGGCCGCCGTCTACGGGCACCATGCCATCGCCTCGCGTCCTGTTCGACGAAATGCCAACACCAACGCCAACGGTCGATGACCCCTTCTACAACCAGTACATGGAGAATGTCATTTTTTAAGGGTGGGCATGGCGGTGCCTACGATCCCGAGGAGACCCAAAGTCAGGATGGCCACGCCCAGTACGTTGCCGATGAAGAGGCCCACGACCATGCTGACTACGACCATGCTGACTCGTGGCATGAAGATGATGAAATCTATTGCGAAGGTGATGGTGATGAAGAAGAAGGCATTGATATTGGGGGCGAGCCATTGTTCATCCACGAGCTCACCCAAAGAGCGGAAGCACAAAAGAGGAAGAAGAGCATTCGTACGGGTTCAAACTCATAAGAAGAGGACAAGTTAATTTACCAATGTTGGATGGATATTAGTCAAGATCCGAAGACCGGTGTGCAACAAAAGGGACTTGTTTTTTGGACGAGAGTTCACAAAACATTCCATGAAAGAAAGTTGTTTGCGCCCTACCAATTTACGAGCGACCGAGGCTTCACCTCGATCCAAAAGAGGTAGTTGTTCATCCAACAAGAATGCAACAAGTATGTGCTGCACTTGAGAGCGTTGAAGCACGGCCCATGAGTGGTATCGGCATTGGGAACATGGTATGCTCTCCTCATCCTAGTTCTTTTGCATGTTCAATTGTTGTTGGTCGTGTAGGCATTCAATCTTTGGAAGCATTCAAGGCCCGGCACAATGACAAGCCATTCACTCTTACGCATTGTTGGACGATCATCAACAATTGCCCTAAGTTCAAGGATCAACACCGTGAACTTCAAAGGAAGAGAGGCAAGAAGACGGCTGCGTTGGCTGGAGGTGGAGATGGTGAGGTGTTGAAGAGGCCGAGGGGCAAGACCAACTCCAAGGTGGACGACATACGTGATGTGTCATCCATGGCCTTGCATGAGACTTTGCACGGCAAAGTAAGGACGAGCAAATGAAGCAATACTAGAGCTTCAAAGGAAGAAGCTTGGGATGGAGGAGGCGGCCAAGAAGAGGAAGATCGACATGGAGGAGGCGTCCCGGCAAAGGCAGCTCGACATCGAGGCCGCCAATGTCACGGCCAGGCAGAGGCAGCTACATCAAGGCCACCAATGCCGCAACCAAAGCAAAGGAGGTGGCCCTTGCGATCATGAGCGTGGACTTGACCAAGATGAGCGAGAAGACGAGGAGCTGGTTCGAGGCCAGGTAGAAGGAGATGTTCGACGCCGACGGCCTGAACTAGGTCGTCTGATCGGCCGTGGCCGTTCTTTTTGGAGGCTGGCATGGGTGCCGGCCGCTGGCTGTGTGTTGGCGAGAAACCTATTCATTTTGGGGGCTGGCTGTGTTGCCGGCAACAAAACTATTCATTTTGTAGGCTGGCTCTGTTGCAGGCCGCTGGTTGTGTTGCCGGCGAGGACGTGTAGGCCGCTGGCTGTGTTGCCGGCGAGGAAGTGTAGGCCGCTAGCTCTGTTGCCGGCATGAATTAGGGCCGCTGACCTCAACTAGGGTGTGGTTATTTCGAAAGTTGGCGTTTGAAAAAGGAGGCGGACAGGATGCGGCCGGGATGCGTCTGCGCGTTGGGCGCACGACCACCGCATCCCATGACAGGTCCGGACACGACCACATTGCCCTACCCAAACAGACGGAATCCGGATAAAACGGACGTTCGTTTGGGTTCGTGCGCGGGAGTTGCCCTTATCTTATAGATTCACTAGATTGTTCACACAATATGCGTTTGAACTGCTGACATATATACAGAAAAAAAGGGACTACATTCATTCTACCGGTATTGATTTTTATATTTTTACCTTTGTTTTTGAACGAAAAGAATGCCAGGGGCAGCAGCTGGGCCAGGGTATGTAGCATTATTATTGCTCTACTCGGCGTAGTACTACAACAATCCAACACAAGACGCTGGAGCAGTTCTCTCTCTCTCTCTCTCTCTCTCTCTCTCTCTCTCTGTTCCATCCATCCGCCGCTGGGGAGCCACCACGCCGTCCGTCCATAGTCCTCCGCCGCTGACCCCTTCCTCAACGGCTGCCACCTACTGCTAAAACCTACTCGGCGGCCACCGTCGCAGGTGCCCATCTCTGCTCACTCCCCTTCTTGTTTCGTTCCTTTTTTTTCAGGGAAGAGATACTCAGATCGAATTCATCAGTAGAATATATAGCCTCTTGTTTGCTTGCCAAGTTGCCCATCAATTGGAACTCACCATCTTAATGTCTAGAATATATAGCCTCTTATTTTTGTGTCAATTTTGGGGATTAACGAAATGCTGTTCATCTTGCGGTTAGTCGGCTAGATGTTCTAGTCGTAACACAGGATGTGCTAGAGGACCTAGCTTCTTCTATTAGTGAGTAAATATTCACCTCAAGGAGAGTACCAATTGACATATGTTGTTGACAGGTTATTTGGTTGGGGAACACAATTACAGTTTCATGTCCTGAATCTAAATTAATTGTTTCTCACCTCAATAGACATGATGTTTTTCCTTTTCTTTTATATAATAGAAAGACTGGCAACAGCTGCAACTGCAATGGAAGTGAACTCACTATCTCAGGAAGCAACCATCAAGACTGCACTCCAAGGCGAGCTGGGCGGCTAGAAGTGCGCAGCTGACGCCTTCGACAACGGCGGCTGTCCTCTGCCCCCATCTCCGCTCAACACTCCAGTTTTTGTCCAGTTTGCAGGTGCCTCCTCTGCCCTGCCCCCATCTCTGCTCCTTCCGTTTCTTCCTGTTTTCTGTTGTTTGGTACTAGCTTTTTCTAACTTGCCATGGCATCGTTGAGCAAGTTTCTTTTACTGAATTTAGTTAGCACTTTGACATATAAAAAATACTATATAAATTGGAAAGTGCCACCTTGAAGATGGAGTGCACAATTTGATTGGGGACAATTTGATATTCAGAAAAATTATTGCATGATCTGAGCCTTTTTCTGTTTGGTTCTCTTCTAGTCATGGTTCATGGTGACAATACCTTATCTTGTTTTTCTTTCACTGCTCCTTTCATAGATTAACAGCTGCTGAGCAGGCGGCGAACTTGAATTGTCTTTGCACTTGCAACAACAACAGGGGACAGATTGTACTAGTCAAGTCTTGCACAAAGAAGAGAAGATGGACAGATTGTACTAGTGAAGTCTTGCACAGATCGAAAAACAGAGAAGGAGAAGATGGAGTTTGTGGTGGGTGCTTCGGAAGCCACCATGAGATCTCTCCTAGGCAAGCTGGGCGGCCTCCTTGCCCAAGAGTACACTCTGATCCGTGGTGTCCGCGGCGACATCCAATACATCAACGATGAGCTCGCCACCATGCAGGCCTTTCTTGGCGACCTCGGCTCTGCCCTGGATGACCACGACCGCCGGCTCAAGAGCTGGATGAAGCAGATCCGTGACATGGCATACGACATGGAAGACTGCGTCGATGACTTTGCCCATCGCCTCCCTCAGGACTCTCTCAGCAATGCAAGATGCTCCTTCATCGTGACCATAGTCTACGAGCTGTGGACGTTCTGGCCTCGCCGCGACATTGCTTCCAAGATTGCTGAGCTCAAGGTCCGGGCACAACACATTGCTGAGCGGCGCAGCAGATATGGAGTGGACAACCCAATCCCAAGAAGCTCTAGAGCCGGAGCAACCCATGCTGTTACATATGGCATTGCTGAGCATCTGATGGTGAGCCGCCAGCTAATCCGAATGGAGAATCCCGTGGGAGTGAAGGTGGACATGGAGAAGCTCGCGGATTCGCTAACCAAACGTGATAAAGGCTCTCATCGAGCTGTTGTGTCCTTGATTGGATTCGGTGGTGTGGGAAAGACCACCATTGCCATGGCACTGTACCAAAATTTCAGGAATGAATTTGACTGCCGGGCATCAGTCACAGTGTCTCAGAACTTCGACGAAGACGAAGTCCTCAGGGATATTCTTGGTCAAATCAAGCCAACAGATAGTCAAATCAAGCCAAAGGAGGAGAAGCAGGTGGGCAGCAACACAGGGAAGTTGGAGAAGAAAAGCCTAGCGACAAACATTAAAAGCTCAGTGAAGCGAGTTGTGCCACTGGTCTCTGGTCACAGGCCGCAAAGCAATGATGGCAGCACGCAGAGTAAGATAGAAACAATGAACCATGACCAACTTATTGAAGAACTGAAAAAGCGCCTGCTTGGAAGGAGGTACCTCCAAACCATTTCTTTGCTTTTCCTAAATTAGTAACCATTGCGGACTATATGCATCAAGTGTATGAAGTGTCTGAATTTTCCCAATTTTCAGTGAACTTTACAACAGTTGGATGAAGTTCAGAGTACTCGATCTTACTATATTCTCACTTCCTGTATAACCCATCCGCACACCTTAGGACAAGAAAAACCTATAACTATACTAAATGGAAATCTAGGTAGGAATCTACAAAAAAAAAATAGAACAAAAAATTGCACTGTTAAGCACATCAATTTAATTCTTCATTATGTACCATGGTGACTGAAAAATGGGAGTTTCCTTAGAAAAGAATAATGCAAAGTTATGTAAGTAGTGGAGCTTCCTAAGTAAACACCAATATATTAATAGTTAAAATTGCACAAGGAATATTTGTCCAACCTTTTCTATTTGAAACTGGCAACATTTATAACTGAACTTTAATTTATCACAAATAGCAAATTTAGTACTTAACTTGGGTCTGTTGCACAAGCCATGCCAAACCATAGCACACATTTTAGTGTAAATATAAATTCTGTAACATTTAGAAAAGGCTAGGAAGTAACATAGGAGTACTAAAATTGGACCAAAATAAGCTAGCAAGTTTCCTACTTTGTATTTCATTTCCTTTTTCTTGGCAGGTATCTCCTCTTGATTGATGATATATGGTCTGTGGAAACGTGGGAGATCATTAGAAATCGGTTGCCACATCATAATATAAAAGATAGTAGAGTAATAGTAACTACAAGATTTCAAGCTGTTGGTGTGGCATGCTCAGAAAGAGGTGGAACTGATTATCTGCATACTGTTAATGTTCTAAGTGCTGCCAATTCCAAAAGTCTATTTCTTCATGGCGTTTTCGGATCCCCAAGAAGCAAAGAAAGGGAAAGAAGGGATACAAGATCTCAAGTTATTTTTACCGAGTCCTCCGAAGGAGATGGAACTGATCATTTGCATTCAGCTGATGTTCCTAGTGATGCCGATGCAAAAGATCTGCTGAAGGATCGTGTTTCTGATCCACAAGGCAGCAAAGGTCGGGAGAAAGAAGAGGTCAATGAGGAGATATGGAAATATTGTGGGGGCCTGCCTTTGGCCATAGTCACCATGGCTGGCCTTGTGGCTTGCAACCCAACAAAAAACAGTGATCATGGAGTAAAGTTTGCAAGTCATTATTTCCAGAGCAGGTGGCTCCCCTTACACTGGAGGGGGTCACAAGGATACTTGATTATTGCTATAATGATTTGCCTGCAGATCTCAAGACCTGCTCATTGTACTTGAGCATATTCCCCAAGGGCTCAAAAATTAGTAAGAAGCGTCTGACCCGGTGATGGATATCTGAATGTTTCGTCGCTGAGAAGCAAGGGCTGAGTGCAGAGGAAGTCGCAGAAACATACTTCAATCAGCTCGTAAGCAGGAAGATAATACGCCCTGGAAGATCACAGCAGCAATGGGAAGGTGAAATCCTTTAAAGTTCATGATATGATTCTCGAATATATCGTGTCCAAGTCAAGCGAAGAGAATTTTACTACTGTTGTTGGTGGCCATTGGTTGATGCCAACTCCTAGCAACAAAGTTCGTCGACTCTCTATGCAAAGCAGCGGTTCTAGGCATGGGAATTCAACAAAAGGTATGAACTTGTCTCAAGTGCGGTCGCTGACAGTGTTTGGAAGCCAGAACCGACAACTCCCTTTCGAGTCGTTCAACAATGGAATAATACAAGTGCTGGACCTTGAGGGTTGGAAGGGTCTTACAAATAAACATCTAATTGACATATGTAAAATGCTTGTGCTGAAGTATTTGAGCCTCCGACGAACAGAGGTTTCTGAGATTCCCTCAAAGATTGAGAAGCTCCAGTATGTAGAAACTCTTGACATAAGGGAGACAAATGTTGAGGTGCTACCCAAGGGTTTTGGACAGCTCAAGCAGCTCCGTAGCATGCTTGGAGGGAACAAAAACACAAGGAAGGCATTGAAGTTACCACATGAGAAGAATAAGGAGCCGATGAAAGCACTTCGTATACTGTCAGGGATTGAGATCGATGAGGACTCATCAGATGTAGCAAGCCTTCATCAGCTGACTGGGCTAAGGAAGCTTGCCATTTACAAGCTCAGTAAACGGGAGGGCGGTCAGACCTTCACATAATTACGCTCCGCCATCTGAGTACCTCTGCAGCTGTGGTCTACAGACTCTTACAATCAATGATGAGGGCTCTGATTTTATTAACTCATTGGACACCATGTCTGCTCCTCCAAGATACATCATTGGCCTGGAGCTGTCTGGCAAGATGGAAAAGCCCCCAAAATGGATTAAAGATCTCAATAATCTATACAAGCTAACCCTTTCTGTGACAGTTCTTCAGACTCGTACGTTTCAGCTCATCCAGGACCTGCCAAAATTGTTTACTCTCACCTTTACACTCAGCGTAGCCAAGGATGATAGGGACATAGTGGACATCCTTGAGGAAAATAAACAGCTTACTGACAGGGAGATCATTATTCCACCTGGAGGATTCAAGAGTCTAAAGCTTCTTCGCTTCTTTGCAACTATGGTAATGCCAGAACTAGAGAGGATTGATATGCGGTTTGAAGCCTTTGAAGGGATTTACGGCATCGAGACTCTCAAAAGCCTCCAAGAGGTGCATCTCAGTGTTGGTAATCAAGCAGATGAAATAACCAAGTTCTTGGTAGATGATTTGAAGGACACCCACAAGTACTTGGACAAAAAGTACGCCAGCAAGTGGCCAAAGATAATCACAGAGTGAAGAGATTGGAATCTTGGTATCCAGCAAGTGTCCAAAGTTACATTATCTTTCGGTTGACCAACAAATCATCTGGTACGTGTTGTATAATTAAGTGGGGGTTGTTTCATCAATTCTGCGTCGCCTTCTCGAGGGCTAAATAAACAGACTGCATCCATTATTGATTCTTGTAATGAATATGTATGTGGTACTGCTGAATCCGTCACTGATTCTTGTAATTTGTACTTCTATTGTAATGTTACTTCCATTATTGATCTATTTGAACTTACCACGTGTTCGGTTGTGGTATGTATATATCCTACAGTACGTGTTTGATTGAGATTTCTGTACCTTATATTTAACTAAATAGTAGTCACATGGTTCAGTGGGTGTATGTAGGTCTCTTGCCCAAAGTGCTGGAGTTTTAGGAAGGTAGATTGCCTTCAAATGCATGCAGCATTTTGGAACTCCAATTTTGTAGGTGTTTGATTGTCTTAGTGAAGCAAAGAAGAAACCCCTGTTTTCTATATCAATGCTCGAAGATTTCTTCTTTGCGACCATACTGTAGCAAACTACGTCATGTTTCGTGTTTGGAAACAGCCAATTTTTGTGTTTGGACATTGGCAACAAAGTCATGCATTTTATCATAGGAATTCTCGAATGCATACAGTGTTTGGACATTTGGCTGTAATTTTGACATCTAGTAGATCCTACAGAGTCATTTATCACAGAAAAGGATGCTAATCTGAAGAACAAACCATGAGCAGGGGGGAGAAAACAGGGTACCTCATCTAGTCATCTTGGCCAACAGAGTGAAAGAATGATGCAAAGTGTCAATATGATGTGCAGCCAAGAAACAGAGTAGTTACTACCACTGCATGCATACCAGTTCTTACTTCACCTCTTCTAATGTCAGTTTGTCAAGCTTGTCGATGCTTGAGCAGATCGTTCTGAACTTCTCAGGAGGCTCACCGCAGAACTCCAGCATGACATCAAGCAACTTTCCGTGATTTAGTTTTATCATACGTGCCAATATCTAGCCTATCCAGCAATTCTGTCAGAATTCCATTGGCACATATACTCCAGCAATGTCAAAGTCACAGTGGTAGAATTCTCGGTATCTTCCCTTTGATGGGTTATATCTCTCCTGTATAGTTTTGCTATCTGGTACCTCCTCAGTGCATTATATATGTTATTCATGGCAAGATACCGGGCGAATGGAATGGTGAGATCATACCGCAGAGAGCAAAGCTGAGGCAGCCTGCAGGTTACTTGATGGTAAGATTTCAAAGTTCAAACATCTACGAGGAATGTATAATAATGCAATAAAGGATTCACAGAGTTGCTGAATGCCGCTGTTCTAAGAGTTCCGGAATTAACCTTGTCTGAATAACAATTTATATACAGAAGCAGCCCATGACAAATCACACAGAATTTAGGATGTTCAGCAAAACCAAACTCTTCAGCTAACATTAATTATAACAGAAGGACATTGAAACTGTCTGTGCCTGATCAAGAAGGTCATACACCAAGTTAGAGTCTTGACCATATTTGCCCATAAGGGTTTCTCTCAACTCAAATGCAGGAGTATCAATTTCAACAGCACCGTGCATCTCAAATACCGCTGTTATTACTTAAAGCACACGCCGCCTTATGACCATTTGATCTGCCCCAAAGTCACGTGTTGCCTAGCAGGACAGGAGTAAGGATAAACATTTAGACATAGAATTGACTCTTGCTATTTGTTCAGGATGCTTCTGAACATAAGTAACAAAACGAGCGCAGTGGTTCGTTAATTCATACCTTGGGAACTTTAGGCAATCTCTTCCTTGCCAATTCACTGCTTCCTTCCCTTTATGCACAACAGACCGATTTGGGACACCAAACAAGAGCGACAGCTTTGGTTCCCCAATCCCCAACCGAGACACTTATTCTTGTTGTTCTTCATGTCGCCTTTCGATTTCTCTGATGAGCTGCTGCCCATAGCTCAGCAGCACCAATGGCCCTCAGCATCAGCATCAGCTTGCACATCGAGTGTGCCGACCACACGAGGCTTGTGGCCTGCCCCATCAGAGCCTCCTCCTCCTTTCCCTCGCCGGTTTCAGCGGCAGCGCCGTCCCACTTCCCCAGCAGTCCTGACGGAAGCGGTGAGCTGGCGCCGCCGCGTGAAAAGTCCCATGCACGGCAGGCATCTTGCCGAGCGCGGCCGGCGCGGAGGCGCCTCCTCCGTCTCCAGCAACAATATTGGATTGGAGGACCCGGTTAGGAGCCTCTTGAGGTCGACGGCGAGCAAGGCGCGGGAGAGAAGCAAGGTGAGTGCGGCGGCGGCGGCGGGGGGAGTCGCCATGGGAGTTCCGATGGGGGCCAGTCGCTTACACTGCGTGGCACTGCACTAGGCCCAGCAGCGCCCAATCTTCTCTTTTTCCTTACATTTTTTCTTTTGTTTATATTGTTTTGAGTAAATTAAACCAATATCACCTTTTTTTAAATAAAATATTCATGTATTTCAAAAAGTATTCGTGTATATAAAAAAATCATGTCTATTGGAAAATTTATTTCTGTATAACAAAAACGGTATCAGACCAAAGAGATATATTCTTGTATTTTAAAAACAATGTTCTAGTATGGCCATAAAAAATCGGAAATGTTAACGCCCAAACGTGTGGGCGTTCACCACCCCGACCACACGCAAGCATCACCGTTGGCAGCTCTGTGCACGAATCTTGGAACAAACTGGCCGGTTTTCTGCGCCACGTAGGACGAGGCGCGTGTGCGGTGTGCGAGTAAGTTCGCCCGCACGTTGGTTGCCATCCCGCGGTCAGCGGTTGCCACTCGGAGGCGTGCGGTGGAACTGCAATGCGCCCGCACGCCACGCTTCGACCGCGGTTGACGTCAAACACGTCGCACGCCTCTGCCCCCTCTCCCTCACGGTTCCATTTACTCACCTGCACCGCAGTTACTAGCAGAACCCACTCGCATTTCAAACCATCGAAGGAGAAGGCGAGGGGAGAAGGCGACGGCGGAGGCGGAAGAATCGACGGTGTTCGGGGCCGTCGGTGGTGCTCGCCGGAACGGAGCGGCTTCGCCAGAGCGCCTGCGGGTTGAAGGTACTGCTCGCTACAACTCTCGCAATCCCTTCCCGCATTTTTCCCCCTTCCCTCCCTGTTCGATTCCTCGATCGAGATTCGTAGAGATTCAGGCGATTCGGCGATGCGTCGGCGTTCCCGCCGGCGCCGAAGTCGTCTGCTAGTCGTTTTTGGTTGCACTGGGCAGTTTCGTCGCGGCCGCGGCATCGTCGGTGTGGTTCTGCCTGTTCGGAGGCACGCATTAGTCTTGCCTATGGATTGGGCAGGTGTCTCCCGGGTTGTTTTGATGCGCGTTGGTTCGATTTTGTGTTTGAAGTCAGTTCGTGGGAGAATTTTGAGGGTGAATTTGAAGTCGAGGTAGTTTGCCATTGAACCCTAGATCTAGTTAGTTGGGTTTTGAAAATGCAGTATGAGGCGAACTTGATAGTTACATTAACTATCATGTTTGTGCGACCACTAACTCCCTGAACAAATGTGATAGTTGCCACAAACGTGTTTCTCCTTGCGGCAACAAATTACTGAAATGACTGTGTTAGTTGCCACATGTAAGCTTTCGCATGTGGCAACTATTTTATTCAATGACTGTGATAGTTGCCACACACACGCTCTTCCATGTGGCAACTAAATTTGCTGAATTACTGTGATAGTTGCCACACACACGCTCTTTTCCATGTGGCAACTAAAATTGCTGAATTACTGTGATAGTTGCCACAATCATGCTATTTCATTGCGGCATCTAATTTTTCTGAATGATTTGTGATAGTAACCACACTGTGATAGTTGCCACAATCGGTAGTCAATGTACATTCAGGAGCCAACTGCACTGGACGGCAACTACTGTGCACATCAGGTGTGCCTGTTGCCACCTAGATAGTATATTCATGTGGCAAATAGAATGTGAACACACTGTCTGTTGCCATTCTGCATATAAGACAGTGTGGCAAATTGGCTGCATAACGTGGCAACCGAATTTGCATATCAAATGTATCAGATGCCATACATATGCTTTGCATGTGGCAAGTTTTTGCTGACCTCTTGCATTTACATTTCCACCATGACAATTTGGTCTGTTCCCATCTCAGCAGAATGGCTCGTGGCGATCGTCAAAACGACGATGATGATTTCATGGATCCACCACAGCGTAATCGGGCAACTGGACGGAGAAAATAGGGTGATGAGGTAAATGTTCACACATTCCCCCTTCCTCCTGCTGTATGTTAATGGTTGACACGTCGAGCTTACAGTCGTCTGACACGAACTAAAATTTCATGACATTGCAAAACGTGGCAACAACTGATAACTTTTTGCAAAAACATGGCAACAACTGATTACTTTTTGTCTGTTTTTTGCAGAAGAATAAACGTATTCGCAACAGAGCCTCCCAAGAACGACTGACTGCATTGACTCACAAATTCAGCGACGATCAGATGGGGGCTGCTGCTGAGATGGGTATGCAGTCTATGATGGCTCTCCGGTGCACGAACCTTGTCAACCCTGTATGCGACTGGCTTGGTGAGATCTACGACCCCGCCTTCAAGGAATTCGTGATTCCGGGACGTGGAAGACTACCGCTGAACGAGGAATTCGTGTTCTGCACTTTGGGGTGTGCCTCGTGGACATATCAAAGTCCCATATGAGGTCAATAACAAGATCGAGGAAACGCTGTTCCCCCGTTTGTTTCCTGGGTTGGAATCTATGCCGAACACGTCTGTACTGGTAGATTCGCTGCAGGCCATGACGACGCATGGCGATGTTTTTAAGATGAAGCTACTCATGTACCTCATCTCAGCCGTTTTCGCGCCGACCACCTCTCTTCGCCCAAGCAATAAATGCTTCCCCATCCTGGTGAATGATCCATCTTTACTACTCTATGTTCCTTTGATCTTCTTGGCTCCGATGTCATGTGTAAAGCTAGTGACTGCCAGCGTTTTTCCGATGTTTTTTCCAGTTGATTTCTGATGCGGCAACCTCTTTTTTTTGTCCTGAAATTTTTTGTGGTGCAGGCGAATCTGAAAAATGTGAAGAACATGAATTGGTGTAAGTTTATTGCCGACTTCCTGCACGATGCATTCTCAACCAAGATGTACCAAAAGGGTTGTCGACTGCATTTAATGGTATTTTTTTAACCAGTTCTTTCTGTGAACACTGTTTTTTTAACGCACTCTTATTCATGCATGGCAACCTGATCATAACAAGATGGCAACCTGATCATATCAAGATGGCAACTACCATAATGACAATATGGCAACTGGCATAATGACAATATGGCAACTCCCATCATATTAGTATGGCAACTGTCATCATACTATGATGGCAACTGCCATCATAACAACATGGCAACTGCTATCACACTATGATGGCAATTAGGACATGTAGATGTCATCTTCTTCTTTTTCTTCTCTTTCTTTTCATGCACCTCAACTTGATTATCATGGGAACATACATTATCCTGCTTTTCCTCCACACAACACCCATGATGGCAACTGATATTTCTTTGTTTTTAAAATTGTTTTGCATCAGCTCATGTACGTCGACTGTCTTGATCTGTCCACCATGGATTTCACTGGGACAGGAGGCCCACCGCCTGCGCACAAGTTTGCTGTTTCTGCGTGGACTATCAACGCTGTCAAGGTTGTGCTTGCCACAGACAAGGCTACCGACACCACATATGGAAAACTGGAGGTTAGTTTTGGTTTCTTTGCCCACATGGCATGCCTACAAATTGGCATGAGGCAACCGTCAGTGTGTCATAAGAGATGACTACCTTTGTTATCCATGGCTGTCTGAGTACTGTATCCATGTCTCATTCCACATGGCAACTCCTTTTCATTCATGCTTAAACTCTTACATTCTCTCTCTTACGTGCTAGCTTTTTATTTTCTTTTTTTGTTCTTTTTCCAGCTGATGGCCAAGCATGCTATAGACTACAACGTGTTTGGGGGGCCTAAAAACTTTGGAAAGTGGATGGGCGTGCACTCAGCTCCGTCTTGCCCTGCCGAGGTAATCAAAAGATCTACATCTATGGTTTCCGTGGAGTATTTTTTGATGTCGTGCAAGTTATTGCAATATATGGGTGGTCATTGATGCTTCCTTGTTTCGTGCACAGGCGAGGGCACCTATTGAGCATCTAATAGGGCAGTTTGCATCTGGAATGACCGGCTTGCTCGGGAAGTTGGTTGAGGGGTGGACGTCCCTGAGTGGCTCTGACAGCGACGCGGTTGCGAGGCAATTCACTTCATTTGTCCGAGAACGTACACACCGGCCAACCGGTTGCCGTGGCCGGTATGACTACAACAGTTCCCAGGAGCCTGCTGACACACAAGATGAACTAGGTGGAGATGCTGGTCTCAGCAAGGATGACGACGATGTCATGGAGAATGTGCAAGAGGACACCGATGATGATGAACATGCTGAAGTTCGCGCAGGTGGTAACAAGGGCAAGGATGCAACAGATGTCCCCCAACCGGATAAAGTCAAACAACACACGGCTGTGAGAGGCGAGGGGGTTTTGCCATCAAAGAGGGGGATGGCTCCAGAGGGTGTTGGGCAGGGTTCTGCTGGCAAGAGGTCTAGGACCGACCCTGTAGCTGCCAGGAAGAGGTTCGACTTTCATCTTAGTTTTTTGCTTTGTCTATTTTCTTCGAACAGACTCATCCTCTTTTTTGCACTTGTGTTTTGTCAAGCGCGGCAACCAGTTTGCTGTCTGACAATTGCCACCTTTTTTTCCTCCATCTCATACGTGCAGCGAGCCGACAGCTGGTGGACGAGCAGTTACGAAGAAACAGGCGCCAACGCCAACCCGTGTTTCTGCTCGGTTGAACAAAGGCGCCCCCATTGCCGGTGACACCACTTCCACCAGGACATCTCCTCGCACGACGACAACCAACACCGGGGATCCTGTCGTGTTGCCAGACCTGAGGAAGGCAGTCAAGAAGTAGGTTTTTTCATCCGCTTTCATTGACATAGCGCTATATTTTCTTGATTTTCCAATGCATCCGTTTAGCTTGTCACATTGTCTTCTGTCATCGCCCCCCCCCCCCCCCACGTGGCAACCGCTGTTTTACCAAATGGTTCTTTCTTTCCTTTCTAAGCGTGTGGCAACTCCTATTTGTTTTTTACATGGCAAGTGGAATGTAGGCCAAATGGTAACTTTAATGTACCTAATGGCAACTGTCATCTTTTTTACCGTTGGCTTGTGAGCTCATCCCACACCTAGGTTTGAAATTGCATTCATGGCAGATCAGACATTTTTATCATTCTTCAAGTTTGCTAACATGGCAACTGCTGCTGGATGGCAACTGCTAATTATGACACATGGCAACTCACGTTCCCCTTACATGGCAACTACCAGCTTTTCCACCTGTTTTCCATTTTTTTAAGATTTCTACCAAGGCAAACATAATTTTGTTTCATTTTTAATACCCTTTTCATGTGTTTTTTTTGCAGGGTGAAGAAGACTACTACGCGTGGGTCCAAGCATATCAGTAAGGACCCGCTCGAACGCCTGCATTCAAAGTTGTCAATAGGGGGCAGCTCAGATGTACATGAGGCACCAGGCGACAATACTGCTGCTGCACCATTGACCGCTCCCACCAACTCTGATGCAAGTGGCCGACCATCTCCGCCGGCTGCAGATGTGCAGGCTAGAACAACAGGCATCCGTACATCGGGGAGTGACGAGTCGGTATCTGCCAGGACAGCTGAAATATTGCCAACTCTTCTGGCAATGAAGGATGCTGCTGTGAGCCATGCCACCCCATCAGCAAGCATTGAAGTGGACGCTCCCGGGGACGAACCTAGGCAAGGAAGATTCCCGCTCATCTGACACTAATTCCAAGCGCGTGCGTGGTGGCACTCCTGTGTCCACGACAAAAGCGGTCGAGGCGGCAGTTCACAAGGATATGCCATCTACAGGTGAGAGTCCTGGCACAACAGCTCCAGCTCCTGTCGGTGCAGATACTGCTAAGGCGACTGTTTCGCGTGATGGTCTTCCACCTAGGCGTTGTAGCCCCCGCAAGCAACCAACAGACATACCTAACGCACCGGCTGTAGCCAGGAGCAGGAGAGACGAGTCTGGTTTTGTTCCTGCGTCCACACTGTTCCCGCCACCTGCCAAAAGCAATGTGACGAAGAAACTGGAAGACCGGAGCACAACTGATGCAGGTGTCAAGCCGGGCACGAGCGACGCAGGTGAACACCCGGAGCAGACTGCGCCTTTACCCGCAGTGGAAATCCCCAGCATAAATCTGCGCACTTCCAGGCTCCCAGTCAATGTCGGTGTCCCCTACAGCCCAAACAAGAAGATTGTCATGAAAGCTGCGGCTGATACCGCTGACAGCACGCCCCGCCCTGCAAATAAGGCCGATCATTCTGTAGTGGCCGATTCAGATATGTTTGTTGATCTTTCACCCTTGGATTCTGCCCCGCAAGTCGTTCGTAGTCCGGCCAGTAGGAATGAGAGGCACCCAATGGCCTTTACCCCACCGAGCTTCAGCCTTGGCATCAGTCAAGATCAACCGGTGGTGCAAGATCCTATGCCGGTTGCCTTTGCTTTCCCAGGAGGCATGCCCGCAATGATGGCGCAGCCAATGGTCAAGGGCAGGAAGGCTGTCAAGTTTGCAGAGCCAATTATGCAAGGTACACTTGTCAATATCCTTATGATTTTTCTTGTATACATATTTGTAGTTTGACTTTTGTCCCAGTCGCAATATTTTTGGGGGGTTCTCAACCAGGTCGCCTGCATTTTTTTTGCTGCCATGCTGCATTTGACATTTGGGCAACCACGTGGCAACTGAAGTTGATTCAACATGGCAACTGTAGTTGTTGTCGCATGGCAAACACAGTGCATCACACATGGCAACTGATCTGCCACACCATGTCACCTGGATTTTTTGTTTCCATGTTGCATTTTTTCATACGGCAATCACATGGCAAGTGGAGTTGACACAACATGGCAACTATAGTTGCTGTGACATGGCAACTACAGTCCAATTAGGTGGCAACTACAGTGCAACTACATGGCAATTGTAGTTGCTATGACATGGCCACTGTAGTTGACCACACATGGCAACTGCCCCAATTTTTGTACCCACATCTCACATCATGCATCCTATCTTCTCACAACCCATTTGTTTTTGATTTCATAGGTATCATAACCCATTTTTTTATCATTGCAGCCACCCCTGAGGAGATTTCACCGTCACTTGACGAAACTTACCGCATGATTGAGGAGGCAACATTGCAGAGGAGGTCCTCACGAGGGCAAGGGCAATCAAGTTCCAACGTGGCTGCAGACACGGCATCTGAGGATACCATTAGGAGTGCCACTCCTGGTTCTGTGAGGCAGCAGAGGGTAGTGCACCCACCTCCCGCGGAAGACTACGAGCCCGAATTCAGGGCCACTAAGGAACAGACCCAGCTGTACGATATCGTCAAGCGGTTTGGAAATGCGAGGTCCAGCAGCAAGCACATGAAGGAGCTGAAAGCGTAAATGACCACACCCCATAATATCTCATTTTGCTTTGCTCCTTTTTTACCATTCACCTCCTTCGTACTTTCTATACACGATCCGCTTACGTTTTAGTTCTTTCATAATTTTTTTACTTAGTAGGCATGATTCTTCCATGTTATATTGTTTTCATACAGCTCATGTTTGGACAGAACCAAAGTCATTCAATGTGGAGCGACGTACGTCGACCTGGGTGATCTTGCCGAGTCCGTGAGGCCAAACGGCAAAATGTCGACGAATGTAGTTGCATGCCGGATTGACTACATCAACAATCATACCGATGTGTGCGCTGACAAGACAATCATGCGTTACAGTGTGACCTGCAAAATATGGGATGGTGACTTCCACCACAAAATCCCGAGGAAGAATTTTGCCCAACACGGTGATTTCAAGCTCACACTGAAGAAATATGTGAGTACTCCTTCCCTGTCTGCACTGTTTTTTCACATGGTGTGCTTTTTTGCCATCATCTGCACTTGTGTTTATGTGGCAGCTGTTTTCATGTGGCAACAGCTGCCGTGCACACTGACTTCTTGATTTTTGCATCCCGCGCAAACTATGTGGCAACTTGACAGTAAAATACACGGCATACTTTGTTCACACATGGATGACAACTTTCTTTCAACTACCCCCACCCATAACCAGACATTTCTACGCGATTCTAATTTTTTTGTCCCTCTACTGTTCTTTACGTGAACTCTGCTTCTCATTTCTTCACTTTTAAATGCAGGTCATGTTCCCCATGTTCCAGGAGCTTGCACCACATGACCCACACGACAAGTGTGGTCACCACTATGCGATCTGTCTTGATCTGAAGAACCAACGTGTTGAGGTGCTTGATTCAATTCGCTCGGAAGATGATGCAGACCTTACCACGCATGCCGAATTCTTCATTAACAACCTCAAAGAGACATGGCACCGTCACTACGAACACTCAAAGGTCCAGATCAGGCATTTCCCGACTGAGTATGTGGCGACTGCGAAGCAAGGGAACACGTAATTTCTTCCTTCCTTTTCATCTGCCATTTACATCAATCCAATCCCTGTTTTGTTTGTCAGATCTGAAATTGAAGTCTATCTTTTGTTACGTCTGTCCTCTTTGCGTGTTCACTTGACTATTTTCCTCGTGCAGGACGGACTGTGGCTTTCACGCGCTGGAGTACCTTGCAAAGTGGGAAGGCAGAATTGTCCCCGCTATCACAGCTACAACGGTCGTTGAGCTCCGAAAAATCCACACATGGAACTGGTTGACGAATGAAGATTTCAACAAGCGGTCCGGAGCACGCAAGTTTGTGGAGGAAGCTGTCAAGAAAGTTATCAAGAAGTACAAGTGATCACGTGGCGTTACAGACCAGACGCATACCTTACATTCTGTTGCCGAGGAATGTAAGGTATTATCTCTTTGTTTCTCGTTGAAAACTATGTTTGTGTGCTATGCTGTGACTGCAACCCCGCGTAGGCTACTATGTAGTGGTGGTGTGTGAGCGACATTTGAATAGTTTCTGTAATATATGTGTGGACGTGAACCTATTTTAGGCGTTACAGAAGATATGTTTTTACGTTTTATCATTATTACAATGGTTTCATCGTTTCTAGCACCGGTTTGATGCTTCGAACGCGTCTACGATGTTTTAAAAAAGATGGCAAATGTAGTTCATCAGACATGGGTAGTGAAAGTCATCGTCGTTTTACATTTTTGGCTGTTTTGCTTCTTCATTTTCATCGCTAACTGCACCGGCTAGCATGAGTAGGTTGATCATGTAGCCACAACTTTTTGCTAAGGTTTATGCATGTTACGCTGTTTCCAACTTGTTTCCCATACATTGCACACAACACACTACGTGTCCGTAAACCGCGTCATATTGTCATGGGAATATATGCCATGCAGAGTCATCAGAAATACCATGGCATATTTTCAGTACAGCTAACATGGCAGATACAGTACAAACAACATGGCAGATCCAGCATAATTAACATGGCAGATACAGCATAACTAAGATGGCAGATCCAGTACAACTAAAATGGCAGATCCACTACAACTAGCATGACATATTCAGTATAAAATAGCATGGCATATTTAGTATAAAATAGCATGGCATATTTAGTATAATATAGCATGGCAGAGTAACTACACATAACATGGCAGATTAACTACACATAACATGGCAGATTAACTACCCATAACATGGCAACTGCATTTATCCATTCAATGAATTTTCCTTCCACTTCTGATGCCCCTCAAGAGTCATTCTCCCAATTTTTTTTAAAAAAATTTCTCTTCATCTAGGGTACAAAACAAAATGTCCACAAGGACCATGCCACATCGCCCCAATTTTTGCTCATGGATTGCCCGCCCCTTTCTTCGTTTTCTTGTGTTTTGCTTGGATCTCCAATCCCGACTTGTACCTTATCTCTCTTGTACGACCCTTTGTGATGGAACGGGGTGGGTTCCTGACCTGGGTCTGTGTGCTTGCTGTTCCAGATCCTATCTCTGAGTTTTCAGACGATGGCCCCGTGGATGAAGGCACGCTTGATGTGCGGGGAACCGGTGTAAGGCTTCCTCGGCTTTACTCTTCTTGATCTCATCAAGCTCTCTTTTCAGTGCCTTCCTGTGTTTTTCTGCGACTCTCGCTGTCTCATCACTCTTGCACGCTTCATCAATTAGCTCAGCATAGTTCTTTGTCAGCACAGCGTGCCTCACGGCTTCCATGGTTGACTCTGGTCTCTCATCATGCACAGCCAGAACTGCGTGTGTTGTCTGCGGCGCCAACGCGTCGTCAGCGTCCCAAGTCCATGGCCGCCTTATGAAATGGCGGGGCATCCGTGTCACAGCGTTCATGTCCATTACTTTTAGTATGTGACAGCACACAATGCCGTCCCGTTCGAACATGCAGCATTGGCAGTAGAACTCGCCTTCGCCTATCAAGGCTGTGATGAAGTAGTTCCTTCCTTTGTCCGGGTCTTCACGTTCTGAATCTGACATGCCCAAAATAGAACACACCTTGAACGTACGTTCGTCCACCTGGAAAGCCGTGAACATGTTGGCACGCTTTATTTCTTCCTAGAATCTGCAAATTTTGTGTGTTTTCTGTTAAACTATCGCGCACTCTTTTTCTTGCACCCCCTTATGTTGTCATGGAAATATAAATACATTTTGTTTGAACATGGCAAACATAATTCATTGAACATGGCAACTATAGTGTGTTGAACATGGCAAATGCAGTACACTAGACATCGAAACTGTAGTATATTTTCAACGTGACATCGTCATTTTTCCACAATAGCATTCCCCAATGGAAGCACATTGCATAAAACATGGTAACTGCCCTTTTATTTAAACATGGCATCTACAGTTGAGTAAACATGGCAATTGCATTTCAACAAACATGGCAGATGCATCTTATTAAACATGGCAACTGCATTTTATTAAACATGGCAACTACAGTTGAGTGAACATGGCAACTGCATTTTAGCAAACATGGCAGTTGCATTTCAGTAAACATGGCAATTGCATTTTAGTAGATATGGCAACAACATAACATTTTTCAGTTGATATTGGCATTTGCATACCAACATGCCCAATGGAAGTACAGTCCATTTAACATGGCAACTGCATTTCATTGAACATGGAAATTGCATCCGGATAAGCATGGCAAACAGAAATTCCATTGAACATGACAACTGCAGCTGAGTAAGCATGGCAAACAGTACTTTATTAAACATGGCAACCGCATATCATGGCAACTGCATTGCGCTCTATAAGGTACATACTGACTTGGTGCTTTTTCTGCAAATAAGACTGTAACGCAACTGACTTACTTGTTAAATATCTTGTTGGTGTATATCTTGCTCATTTGCCTCTCCATCGGTAAGTACGTTAGCAATGTTGGCTGCTTTAGCGCGGTGTTCGCTTCTTGTTGTAGCTCAGATCCTAGAATTTTTTGTTGCAAAGCTGTGTACTGCTTGGCAAAGTATAGCAATGAGTTGCCAGGACTGACGTACCGCTTCAAAACAGCATGGAACCCCTCGCTGCGCTGCGTAGTCTGCAGAAAGGGGAAGAAGCACTGCATAAAGTAGTCCGGCACCCAGTACATTCGCTTCTCCCACAGGCTAACAAGAGTCTCGTTTGTCTTGGACTTGATGTGTTTCAGTCATGGCCATCCAGCTCCTTTCAAACTCCTCCACCGTCAAGCTGTGGTCCACGCACAGCTCGAATTCCTTGTGCAGATCTAGACGGTCAGCAAAGAACGGTCCTAGCGTCTCCTCAGCCTTCTTTATAATGTGCCACCTGCAGTGCCAGTGCACTGCCAACGGAAAGACCTGCTCTACGCCTGCACGGATGCTAAAATCTTGGTCCGTTATTATGTTCATCGGAGCAAGTCCATCCATGCACTCCAAGAAGGTCTTGAACAGCCAAATGTACCCATCCATGTCTTTGTTCCGGACGAGCCCGCAGCCGAACTGCAACGACTGATTGTGGTTATTTATTCCTATGAACGGAGCGCATGGCATCTTGTACATATTGGTGAGGTACGTCGCATCGAATGAAATGCAATCTCGGAAATGTTTGTAGGCTCTCCTTGCAGCACCATCCACCCAATACATGTTCCTGACATGGTCCTCATCGTCCAACCTTATCCTGTAGAAGAAATCTGGATCTTCCTTTGCTTTCTCATCGAAGTAGGCAATTGTGGCCTCTATATCTGCCAACTTGCTCTCTCTATGGTACTTGGCCTGTAGGTTTGTGACGTCAGCTGGTATGTACGGCATGCTACTCAGAGTCCCCTTTTTGCTGTGGATGAGAGATAGTATTTGTACCATTTTTGATGGACCGACGTTACAATCATGTAGCAGCTTTATGAATTGCCTTTCGACGGGGGTGAACCCTCTTTGGGCGGTCAGAAATTTCACCAGGTCGAACTTCTTTATGAGTTGGTGGTTGTGCTCGTCAAAATATTCATTGACCACCCACTGTGCTCCATCTACGTTTAGCTTACACCGGACAGGGCACTCAGTCTTGAGAATGATACCTCTCTTTCGTTCCGGAACGACAGGCGCAACACCTTTCCCCTTCTTGTTCCTTCGTGCCTTGTGGCACCTCATCTCACCTCTGCTGTACTCATTAGTTTTCTTAATTTTCCTATGGTACTCGGTGTTGACCGCAAATCAATGGAACTTTGCATATGTCTGGTAGTATTCCTTTGCTGCTTCGAACGATTCAAATCTCTGCCCAATGTATGGTGGCTGAGGTACCACGATCTCTGATTGTCCACCATCTTCATCCCCTTGTGCATCGTCGTTAGTTTCATCATTCACTTCAGTATCGGCGGCAGTCCCATCTACCTGAGTGTTGCCAGTGCTTGTGTTGAAAGGGGTGCTTGCCGGCATTGCTGGAATGATTGCCATTCCCGACTCTGACTCGAAATTGTTTGCGGCATGATTGTCTGCTGGCTGGTGGAACGCGTCTTCCGTGCGCTCAGAGCTCCCCGCAATAGATGTCCCTGCGCCGCTGTTCATTGTAGTTGTAGGTCTTGTAATAGAAAAAACAGGTACGAGAGTAAGATTTTTGTGTTGGATAACATGTGTATCGCAACAGATCACACCATCTTCGATTGATTTGGCATGACATCATTTCAGACAGCAAGCCGTGAGTCTGTGCGTGGACATTTATGGCAGCTGTAGCTGTCCAGTCATGGCAGCTACTGTTCAACAAACATGGCAACCATTGTTTTGCCTATAAATAACTACAAATAACAAATGTAGCGCTGTTTTTTGTGGTTCAGATTTTTCCCTTACCTTGTTGTGCTGCATTTGACCATCTTGTGTGGTCTGTGACACCATAATGACGTGCTCCACCTGCAAGTTGTGAAGCTTGCCACGAGACGTTTGCCGGGTCACCGCTAGCGTAATAACCTGTAAGCATAGTAGTGGTTGGTCAATTCGTGGCAAATGCAGTTCGTGCTAGCACGGCAACTGCAGTTGCCCCATATGTGGCAACTGCAATTTTGCTTGCATGGCAATTGAAGTTGCATCGGTATGGCAACCGCAATTGCTCCTACATGGCAATTGCAGTTGCCATGACATGGCATCTGTAGTTGCACTGCCATGGCAACTGCAGCTATTCCTCCATGGCAACTGCAGGTGTGCAGGGATGGCAACAACAGTTGTCCACGGACGACAAGTGTAGTTTTTAATTCATGGCAATTGTAGATGTCCAGTCATGGCAATTGTAGTTGTCAACTATGCTCCTTGTGCTAATTGAGCATCCGCAACTTCACTTTTTTATGGACTCACCTGTGTATGACGTCGATGGCAGGTACATGTGTGCTGCCTGATGCCACGTGCTGCATGAAGGCTCTGCATTTCACCCGTGATAACTCGTGAGTCCTTTTGCCAGCTTTTTTGCATGTTCATTTTTCATGTCCACAGCAGTATGTGCTCTTTTTTTGTTTTGCATTACCTTGATTAGCCATACTAGCTAGTTGAAGTTGGCTGCCCGTACATTTGTCAGCGTTAGCGCCTTGTGACTAAACTTGCCACGGGGGTCCCCTAAGAGTGTTCTGGTCATAAGAACCTGCAAAACAATGACAGTGCATGACATAAGTAGAATGTCATCTTCATCGTCGCGAAGATGGCAACTGTTCTCTTCTTTTGTTAGCACGCATCATACCTACGCCTGCATACTGTTCCAGTAGTGGCAGCAATGGCCCCGCAGAGATGAGTTGACTGTATTCTGATGCATCCAAAGGGGGCGTTTCTGGCCTTTGAGAACCCCAAGCATCAGCGCCATCTTCGTGATTCATTCTTTCCGTGTCTCGCTTCTTTCTGATGTGTTCTCAATCACTGGATGAACAAGAAGGCATCAACAATCCACAAGAATGATATTCTTGTGCTGCTTGCACATAGAAGATAGGGATGGCAAGCAACAGGTCAAAATAGGTGGCAGCTACTGACAACGAAAGGTGGCAACTGTCGTTATACACAAGTGGCAATTAATTTCTTCCACCCCCTTCATTCCAAAAATTGTCCTTCCTGCCCTTTTTTAGGGATTCCTACTCATCCATTCCATACCCAACTACTTTGCGTCAACTAAACTATGAACTTAAGTTAATCTCAAACGTAGTACATGGCAGATCTGGTGTATTCTGCCTGGCAATTTGCGAATATGCACTGAACCATGCAGTGTTCTACCCCCTATAGCATGGACCCAGTACAAGATCGGGAGATTTTCAGCCTTAAGAATGAGAAGGATGAGATCGGTGAAGGAAATATGCCCTAGAGGCAATAATAAAGTTATTATTTATTTCCTTATATCATGATAAATGTTTATTATTCATGCTAGAATTGTATTAACCGGAAACATAATACATGTGTGAATACATAGACCAACAGAGTGTCACTAGTATGCCTCTACTTGACTAGCTTGTTAATCAAAGATGGTTATGTTTCCTAACCATGAACAAAGAGTTGTTATTTGATTAACGAGGTCACATCATTAGTTGAATGATCTGATTGACATGACCCATTCCATTAGCTTAGCACCCGATCGTTTAGTATGTTGCTATTGCTTTCTTCATGACTTATACATGTTCCTATAACTATGAGATTATGCAACTCCCGTTTACCGGAGGAACACTTTGGGTACTACCAAACGTCACAACGTAACTGGGTGATTATAAAGGAGTACTACAGGTGTCTCCAATGGTAGATGTTGGGTTGGCGTATTTCGAGATTAGGGTTTGTCACTCCGATTGTCGGAGAGGTATCTCTGGGCCCTCTCGGTAATACACATCACATAAGCCTTGCAAGCATAATAACTAAGATGTTAGTTATGAGATGATGTATTACGGAACGAGTAAAGAGACTTGCCAGTAACGAGATTGAACTAGGTATTGGATACCGATGATCGAATCTCGGGCAAGTAACATACCGATGACAAAGGGAACAACGTATGTTGTTATGCGGTCTGACCGATAAAGATCTTCGTAGAATATGTAGGAGCCAATATGGGCATCCAGGTCCCGCTATTGGTTATTGACCGGAGACGTGTCTCGGTCATGTCTACATTGTTCTCGAACCGTAGGGTCCGCACGCTTAACGTTACGATGACAGTTATTATGAGTTTATGCATTTTGATGTACCGAAGGTTGTTCGGAGTCCCGGATGTGATCACGGACATGACGAGGAGTCTCGAAATGGTCGAGACGTAAAGATTGATATATTGGAAGCCTATGTTTGGACACCGGAAGTGTTCCGGGTGAAATCGGGGTTTTACCGGATTATCGGGAGGGTTACCGGAACCCCCCGGGAGCCAAATGGGCCAACATGGGCCTTAGTGGAAAGGTGAGAGGGCAGCCCACATAGGGCTGCGCCTCCCCCCTCTCCCTAGTCCCATTAGGACTAGGAGAGGGGCCGGCCACCTCTCTCTTTCACTTCCCTCTTGAGGAAACCTAGTTGGACTAGGATTGGAGGGGGGAGTCCTACTCCCGGTAGGAGTAGGACTCCTCCTGCGCCTCCCACCTTGGCCGGCCAGCTCCTCCTCCTCCATCCTTTATATACGGGGGCAGGGGACACCCCAAGACACACAAGTTCATCCTTGAGATCGTTCCTTAGCCGTGTGCGGTGCCCCCTGCCACCAAATT
Organism: Triticum monococcum; assembly: GCA_034509565.1. Taxonomy (NCBI): domain Eukaryota; kingdom Viridiplantae; phylum Streptophyta; class Magnoliopsida; order Poales; family Poaceae; genus Triticum; species Triticum monococcum. The sequence continues at coordinate 4,149,823 of CM067847.1, read as the reverse complement.
CCACCTCGATCATACCGTTGTAGTGCTTAGGCGAAGCCCTGCGTCGGTAGTACATCAAGATCGTCACCACGCCGTCGTGCTGACGGAACTCCTACCCGAAGCTTTGCTGGATCGGAGCCCGGGGATCGTCATCGAGCTGAACGTGTGCTAAGAACTCGGAGGTGCCGGAGTAACGGTGCTTGGATCGGTCGGATCGGGAAGACGTACGACTACTTCCTCTACGTTGTGTGATCGCTTCCGCAGTCGGTCTGCGTTGGTACGTAGACAACACTCTCCCCTCTCGTTGCTATGCATCACCATGATCTTGCGTGTGCGTAGGAAAATTTTCGAAATTACTATGTTCCCCAACAATCGGGATATTTTCACCTGGTTTTAGATGATCGTCTCTAGAGGGCTGGGTTGGAGTGGGGGGCTGGGGGTGGGGAGGGTTGGGGTGTGGTTTGTGGTGGGAGCGCCCTACGGATCTGCCCTGGTTGCCATGGCAACCAGAGATGGCCGGCGACGGAGGTCGGGGTTCGACAGGTGGGGGACGATGGCGGCAGACGAGAGAGGAGACGGATCGGAGGCCGGGAACGGCTGGGTCGTGCGGGCAGCGGGTCGTCTGGCCCGGACGAGGCAGTGCGGGCGGGGTTGCCACACACCGGACGTGCAGGCCGTGCTTTTGTGCACGCGGACGTGGTCGTGCGGGCCGGTTCCTGTCCATGCCACACGAGGCGTGCGGGCGGGTTCCCGTCCACTCCACACGTGTGGCAGTTAGCGCGACACTAAAAAATCGTGAATATAAAAAACGTATGTATAATTTTAAAATAGTACTCCATGATTTTCAAAATATATAACATTGTTTGTAAAATGTTCATCATATATTTTTATAAAACTAGCACATATGCCCGTGCGTTGCAACGAGAGAGATGTTTTTCTGGGAGAGATAATTGATGTCTCCACCAAAAGTGATCTCCATAGCGGTGCGATAGTGAGAGGAGTTGTGGTCTTCTAGCGGGTCATGTTTGTCCCGCGAGATATTGATAGTGGTGGGGTTAGTCGGCGTGGCGGCAACCATCCAACTCGTGCCTTTTTTTTCCTTCGGGTCCACCTCTATCTCAGTGTTGTGTCTATCTCGTTTGGTAGCTATGCGATGACCTTAAGAGAACGGTTACTTCGGCCACTCTCTCTTACGATGACGTAACCGGATGGATTACTAATTGTAGCACATAAATCCCGTTTCATTAGCATATTTAGCGCATAACCAGACATCAATGTCCCTTCTCTATTAGGGTTTATTTTCTTTGATTATTTTAGCGCTTACGTGCCCACAACTTTTTTATTTGAGCCAGACCAACATATTCTCTTTTATTGAGTAGTTGTTCTCCTCCATTCGACTCCACATCCTCTCCATACTGAGCATAGTACATCTCCCAGGGGCACAGTGGAAGGAATCCCCGCAGGCACGGCCGACCACCAGCTCAGTTATCACACACGTGGATTAATTGTGTCCAGCAGACACCCAGCGGACACATAAATAACCAAATGATTAGGCCGCCTAAACAGCCGCTCACCAAGTACGTGGGGCTACTATATGGCGCTAGTTGTGTAAAATAGCGTGTGAGATGCACATCAGTTCGTGTATGGACCAACGCACTGGTAGGCACCAAGACGACCTGTGTTAGTACGGCACGAAAAAGTCCAAAAAATGATGAGTTCATGTCCTTAAAGACCCTACTACGTGATGCTAGCCACTTGAAGAAACGAGTCCTACCAACCAATGGACAGCTCAAACCTTTAAGATCATACTCCAAGGTCAGATTGGACACAATTTTTTTAACTGTTTAAAAAATATATAAATTGCTGAATATTCTTGGAAACATGAATAATTTAGAAAATCAGAAATACTTTTTGAAATTCTTTACATTTTCATAAATACACAACAAAATTTGAAATCCTCAAAATTCACAAATTTATTTGAAAACGTTACAATTTGTGATTTTGTTTCAAAAAGGAAACATATTTTGAACATTAAGAACAATATTTGAAAATGTGTTTCTATAAACTCGGACGTTATTTTGAATTTGCGAACATTTCACTAAAACAAGAATATTTTTCATATTTCAAACATTTCTAAATGCAATTTCTTTTTGTGAAAATCTCAAACAACTTTGGAAAACACATAGAAAAAATGAAACGTTTTTAAAAACCTGAACCAATTTTGTAATAAGAAAAAATATTTAATGTTCTGAACATTTTTTGAAATGGAATATATATTAAAATCCCGAACATTTTTTTTAAAATCGGATTTTTTTGATATTGAGAATTTTATTGAAAATTCTGGTTTTACAAAAAAAGGGAGATAGAAAAATAATCTTGAAAGGAAAAAAAGAAAAAAGAAAAGGAAAAAATAGAAACAAATGGAAAAAGGAATATAGAAACATAACACAGCGCAAAAAGAAAAAATAAAACGGTTCAGCCCAGCTCGAGTGCCCATGCGAATTTGTGACTATTTTGGATTGAGAACAAATATTTAATGTCGTAAACTTTTCAAAACGGAATAGATTTAAAATTCTGAATTGTTTTTACAAATCGAATTTTTATAATATTATGATGTTTTCTGCAAATTTGAATTTAAAAAAAGGGAGAACAAAATAAACTTGAAAGGAAAAAAACAAAAGAAAAAGTGAAAGAAATGGAAAAAGAAAAATAGAAACATATTTTAAAGTTCTGAACATTTGTAAAAAATCGAATTTTTACGATATTATGAAGTTTTTTTAATTTTGAATTTACGATATTTTAAAAGTTCATCATGTATTTAAAAATACCCATGGAGAGAAAAACAACAGAAAAAGAGAAAACCAAGATAGCAATATAGATAGAAAAAGTAAAAAATGAGACAGAAGCAGAACAAATGAAAGGAAAAGTTTAATAAAAATGAAACAAACAGTAAGAGGACAAAAATACCAGAGGAAATCAAACTCAAAGAAAACAACATCAATAACAAAAACAAAAATGAAGGTGACGCGGTGCATTGTTTTCTCTTTATTTTTTTCTTGCTTTGTGATTTGTTCACTGTTTACATCTTGAATTACTAAAACACATCCTAGGGCTTACAAACACAAGTCTAAGGGATTAATCTCCTGGATTTACTATGCGCAAGCGAAGGTTACCGGACAAAGCGCCGAGCTTGGTCTCCTCCTTGATTCTCGAAGTAACTAGGTTGACGGGGGAGGTGTGGTGGCGGAGGACACAACTAGTTCTCTCTTTCCAATTTTTTTATGAGACAAGCATGATCAAAGAAGCTAAAGCCTTAATTCCTAGCCTTTGCATGCGGGATAATGAGCTTGGGCTCCCACGCGATAACTAGTTATCCGTGCCATGTGAGAGCTCCCACTTCTCCTTGGTGCAGTGGACGTTAGGATATAACAACGTGTGGCCGTTCACGCGTCAGAGCACGTAATTTTTGTTGCGTCTAACAAATGCATATCTTAATTTGATAAATGCCACTCAAATTCTGGCGATTCCAAGAAACGCCACTGCAATTTCCAAACATTGAAAATGTCATTTTCAGTGGCATTTTTCAAAGTTTGCAAAATTGCATTTGATCAAAGTTGTCAAAAACCATGTATTCATCATCATACTAGCACATACTGATGATCTGAAATATACACTAACCTCATTTATAACGTCATTGCCTATTCTTATAGGCTGCACCTCTGCCACCAAGGTCAAAGCCTTGGTGAGTTCAAAGTTCTTATTCTCAACCAATATTTGGACCTGCACAAAATATATTATGAGAACCTTTATATACGATGATATTTGCAACTTCAATTTTCCTTACCAGTCCATAAGAGATTCTTCCCAGTCCAAATGGATCGTTTGAAGAACATGCCTGACATCCAGCTCCAAACAGACCCACCAGGCTATCCAATCTGTGAAAATAAAAAGACCATTCGCAGAATCAAGGTTCTCCGAATGTACGAAAATTTTATGTTTTCAATTCAGCATCTGATAAATAATGGTAATGGATGTGCAGGAAGTACCTATGAGCAACCGCAAGGACTATACCAGCCTCTGTTTTTGGAAACACATCACCAGAGAACCTTGCTTGGAAGTGTAATCCCAAACAGTGCTTCGGCAATCTGTTCTGGAAGGCCATCCCTCAAAGCATAATGGCGTGCCATAATCCTTGTAATTTCCGTAAAGATCGAAGTGGCAAGATCTGACATGGCCAATGCAGCTGCATCTTTGACGACTGGGATCATCGCCTCATTTATTCCGAGAACAAGGGTCAGCTCTGCAACAACATTTTCCACACGCGCTGCAGAATCCAAATACTAGTAAACATGTTTTCAAAAAAGGACGCAAACAAAAGGCTCAGATTGGCGAACCAAATCCGAAGAATCATCACACAGAAGGAATCGTTTAGCAGAAAACTCAGACTTCCAGAGGAGGCACAGGCAGAAAGTAATGTGCTTGTTTCTGAATTTATGTATTCAGGATCTGTACAATCCTCAACAGCAATGTGGACCGTGGCCTGCGGGGGTTCCCTTGATGATGACGCTAATAATTATGTCCGTATTTCGAGCCCAGGGCCTGGATTGCAAACTCTGTTGAGCTCTAGCGGCATAAGCTGAACTTCCTCTGCTTTCCTCTGTTTTTCTGAACTCTGAATATTTGCATCTAGTTAGCTTCCTCTGCTTTTGCTCTGTTTTCTGAACTCTGAATGTTTGCCTGTAGCTTCAAGTTTCGGGCATCAGGTGGACCCGACTTGGGGCTTGACAGACAATCTTCCACCTTCCGACCACGGGACAGATGCTGCCTGCCTCCTCACGCTAATGGCCGCTGATCTTCAGCGCTGAATCAACGGCATCAGGAACCTTAGCTAGCTAGGTACAGACCCAGCACTTGCAGATCAAGTCGGGCTCTCTCTCTCTCTCTCTCTCTCTCTCTCTACTAGTCTGCTCCGGAGAGACACTGCGCGTATATCAGCTCAGAGAATCAGCTTATCTCTACGTAGCAAGGACTGAATCAACCCATTTCTAAACTAGCAATCATCTAAATACAACCTAGTAGAAAAAATAGGCTATCCAAACGACGGCTACTAGATTTCTCAAACTCTTCGGTCCTGTACTTAATGGCAACACCACAGGCTTATATATCGTCTTCGGCGTAATCACAATTACCATATAATTGACAAAGCACTCGTGATAGTAACAACAATATTTCTTGTTTCATCAGTCAAACACAAAGCTCAGTTTATATATGGTTCAACAACCACACGTAGCACACCTCACGCAAACAATCCGGCGTTTCTCAAAAAAAAAAAAATGCAAACCATCCGGCTTGATGGTGAACCTATAGAAACCAAGCAAGCAATGTATCCAGTGGTGCTTGCTTGAGAGTCCAGCCCAACTAAGCATATGCAGATCAGGTATATGTAGATTATTGAAGAAACCACTCCACTTATTTATCCTTCATGCACAAAGTTTGTGGCACAACGCACATGGATCTTGTAACAAACACACTTCCTTGCGAAACAACGCTGCCTGTCCGCTCTATTCCGTTTGGTCTTCTTTTTTTTATGCCGTCTACTGGGTTTTGACACTCAGCAAATGCGTGACAAAAAAAAAACTCAGCAAGGAGCCCTTTGCTGGAAGTGTGTATGCCGAGTGTTTTTCGTTCTTATTTAGCACTACGCTAACAATTCGATTCCAGTGATGCTACGCCAGACACTAAACAATACACATCAACTCTATAAGTCACGTTCTAGTTACTTTTTTTTTAAACGGAGGCAAAAGATTTGCCTCATCCATTCAAAAAGCAGAAGAGTATTGCCCGGTTAATTCATGAAAAATCAGACGAAAACCGTCACAAACCGCTGAGCGGCACACACAGATATCGCAAACACAACTTTACAAAGAGTGCCTCTTCGAGCTAGCACACATGCGTCATCGTCATCACTTCTCCTCAAACAAGCGACATGGCCATCCCTTATCCCCGAGCAAGCGACTCCGACTTCACTATGGACGAACGTTGACCCAACCCTCACCGCAGAGGCTGTGTAGAAACACATGAAGATCCATGCCAGAGCTCAGACACCCACGCCGAGGGCAGCGCAATTCCGGCTCTGAAGGAAAGATCCGAAGGAGAGCCATGCAAGACGGGCGCTGTGGAAGACCACCGAACGGACCACTTGATGCCTGTCATCATTGCCACAGGGGCCCCACCGCCGCAGCTCCGACTTCATCACAACAAACAAACTGAAGTAATCCCACAAACATGTCAAAGAAGAGCCGACTACCACTCCAATGGCTCCGACTTCACTTGCTCCATCATCGTTGCCACAAAAGTCTCAACGCCACACCAATGCCTTTACCACCCACCCTCACCAACCGGTCCCTCTAACTGGATTAAACTCCAAAATTGATGCCCTTGAGAGGGGAACGACGCCACTGCGCCACCAACGACCGACCCTCCTAGTCTAGGGTTTCCCTGGAGCTATCTCTCGCAGAGGAAGAGAGAGCATCCCGTCAACGCCTTCAAAAAGGTTACGGCGTCCACGGCCGCCACCATCACAGGCTCTAGCCAAGGCCAGAAAAGGGTTTTCACTGAGCCCTCATAATCCTCCGGTCAACAACCAATCCGGCAGCCCATCTTCCCTCCCCGCATCTCCACGCATCCTCCACCCCGGCAGCCTCATCACCGCATCACGCCGGACCTCACCATCTGCTCGCTAGGCCACCGATAAGCGACCTCCAAGAGCAAACCCATGTCGCCGCTTGCCGACAACGCTCCGACGCGATACTTGCGCTGGCTCATCGCGCCAAGCCCCTTGCAAACGACCTCACACGCAGCACACCACACCCCAGCCACGGCCAGAGTACATCCCCGAGCACCAACAACATGTTACAAAACTATGAGTGTGCATAGCGAATGGGCAAGCAATACTTGCCAAAGCCAAAAGTTGACAGTGAGCACTAGTGTCAATGTCACGCACAAAATGCCTGCATATTTCATCATATGAAAACTAGCTTATCTTTCGAGTTTGATACTCCCTCCATCCAAAATAACTGTCGTTCATTTAGTACAAAGTTGTAATAAATCAAAGACACTTATTTTGGGACGGATGGAGTATGAATCGTATCACTGCCTGCATATTTTGTCATGTTAAAACTAGCTTATTTTTCTAGTTTGATATGAATCGTATTGTTAGTAGAAAACCACCAGAAACCACACACTGAGCCAATAAAAGAAATAATCTGCACTACATGTATATATCTTCCAGCTAGAATCTAATGTTTGACACATACAGAACAAATATATGCATGATTTCGAGGTCAGTTCTTCCAAAACCACATGAAATGCTGCTTCCATGTACCCATCTTATTCTTGTTTATAAGCACCAGTGGAGCTTGCTGCAGCCCCAATGCTGCAGGCAGATGAACATTCATGACCAGCAGGAAGGGATGACAATTCCAGTGTTGAGATAATCAAGATTATCAGTAGGTGATCGTTCAACTGTTGAGAACACCTTGAGTACTTGCTGCATCGTTGGACGGTATGATGGATGAGGCTCTACGCACCGAACAGCGACGACAATCACTTGAAACATCTCACTTGCGATCTCAACTCCCGGGAGTGGGAGCCGTGTGTCCAGCAAATTCCGAAGTAATGTAGTTTTGTTGGGAATGGATGAAAGGAAATCACCTGGGTGATGTCCCATGAACAACTCTAGAACCAGCACTCCGAAGCTGTAAACATCACACTTCTCGGTCACCCTTGTTGTGTAAGCAAGCTCTGAAGAAACATCAACCTTCGATAGCCAATTTTGCTACGTCTATCATATAAGTGCATAGATCAGTAAAAACTCTTCTAGTATGTTAATCTAAAAAAACCCAACATAGTGATCTTTTTTACCTGGTGCAAGATATCCTTTTGTCCCAGCAAGATTTGTGCAGTTTGACCCATTCACATCTAGTATTTTTGCTAGACCAAAATCTGAGATGCAAGCTTTAAATTCCAGATCAAGCAAAACATTGCTGCTCTTTATATCTCTGTGGACTATTGGTGCAAAGCAACCGTGATGCATGTATGACAAAGCATGAGCAACATCCCTCACAATATTTAACCTCCTCGCCCAATCCATTTCAACAGCAGTTCCTAGACAATTTAAAGCTGCTGCTAAGCTCCCTCTGTCCATGGGTTTACAAAGGCCTTACCTACAAAAGGTTTTGAAGAGTTTCGTTGTAATCTCAACTTGGTGCAGTTGTGATTAAAGGGGAGTGTTAGAAATACTATAACATAATAGTTAGAGATAGCCTTGTGCTACACACTTGTATCCCTTCATGTTTATCTTTCTATCTCTACCTCTCTCGTTGTAATTGAAAGTGCGTTATATCGACTAGAGGGGGGGTGAATAGGCGATTTTTAAGAAAGTCTTCAAAACGTGGAAGTTATGAAGACAAACAGACTTGAAGCCTATCACTATGCAGCGGAAGGTAGATTACACAACGCAAGCCATAGTCAAATATACAGTACAGTGAAAGCACAGAGACAAATAGCTTCAGTGTAATGAGGATCAGGTTGGAAGAACTTATGAAGCCAAACAGATCATACAGTCAGGTTGTGAAGACAGAAGATTAAGCAGGCATGCAATAGCTTCACAATGTGTACTGGTAAGTAAAGGGAGGTGAAGATGAAACCAGTGACACGTTGAAGACAATGATATGTTGGACCAGTTCCAGTTGCTGTGACAATTGTACGTCTGGTTGGAGCGGCTAGGTATTTAAACCAAAGGACACACAGTCCCGGACACCCAGTCCTGAACACGCAGCTCAGGACACCCAGTCCTCACCGTTTTCTCCTTGAGCTAAGGTCACACAGACCCCGCCCAATCACTCTGGTAAGTCTTCAAGGTAGACTCCCAAACCTTCACAGACTTCGTTCACCGGCAATCCACAATTCCTCTTGGATGCTCAGAACGCGACGCCTAACCGTCTGGAGGATGCACAGTCCTCAAGTGTAATAAGTCTTCAGATCACTCAGACAAGAAGACTCAAGTGATGCCCAATTACTCTGGCTCTGGGTGGTTAGGGCTTTTCTCCTCACTAAGGATTTTCTCTCAAAGGCTTCGAGGTGGGTTGCTCTCAAACGACAAAAGCCGTGCACTGAAATCTGAGCAGCCCATCGTTTATGGTTGTGGGGGTGGACTATTTATAGCCACTTGGCAACCCTGACCTGATTTGTCCGAAATGACCCTGGGTCACTAAGGAACTGACACGTGTACTAACGGTCGGATTTTGAACTCTCACGGCAACTTTACTTGGGCTGCAAGTAAAGCTGACTTGTCTGACTCTGGACAAGATTTTCTCTTATTGTCTTCACTCGAAGACATAGGATTTGAATTAGGCATCACTTCAGTCATCCTGACTGGTTTTCTTGGACCCCACTTAACAGTACGGTGGTTCCTATGACACAACATGAATAAAGTAAAGCTACGAAGGATCTAAGTCTTCGAGTTCCAAAAGCTTCATGGGGAGTCTTCATATGTCATTGTCTTCGACACGAATGTCTTCATGAACCACCATTGTCTTCAATGTCTTCGTACATTTTTGGGGGTCATCTCTGGTAGCTAAACCGAATCAATGAGGGACTTCTACCTGTGTTATCCTGCAATTCTCATAAACACATTAGTCCCTTAACTAGGTTTGTCGTCAATACTCCAAAACCAACTAGGGGTGGCACTAGATGCACTTACAATCTCCCCCTTTTTGGTGATTGATGACAAACTAGTTGAAGTTTTCAACGGGGAATATAATTTGTGAAATTGTAAAGGATTTGTCTTCATAAGCAGCAAGGGCTCCCCCTGAAGATGTGCATGTTAAGTGATTTGCTTCTGGAATGCAAATGCACACAGCAGGTTGTATTTGTGGGAATCCGCTTCAACTTATGATGACAATCCATCATGCACGTAAAGATATATGAATATAATGATATGCATAATGAAAAATGGACGTCTGCGAAGAGTGCGGAAATTATCGTCGTACATGCGGAATTTATCTTCGCAAGAACACATTGGCAAACATAGTAGCAGACGACCATCAAGTTTAAGTGTTACAACTCAAAGAACCAAATGTAGCAAAACGAGAGTTGTAAACACGAAGCAAAATGCAAAATATAAGGCATCCGCCCATATTATTGACCCGCTTGAAGACTATAAACATCATATGCTTCTCCCCCTTTTGTCAGTGATGACCAAAAAGGTTTGAAGACATAGAGTTTTCTATGCGTTCCCAGGCGCAGCAGGGTCGGTGGAGACGTTTGGTGGTGCAGGCGAGCTTGGGGCAGTGACGACGCGCGGTGAAGACATTTGTGGTGATGTGGCGTCGTCTTCCTCCTCAATGATCTTCCCCGTCACGGTGGCAGCAGATGAAGAGAACTCGGATTCTTCAAGTGAAGGAGTCCCACGCAACACAGCTCGTCTGGGGGGAGTGGAGTCAAACTTGAAACGCTCCTTGAAGCCATCCTCTTGCAATTCAGCTTCAGTGCACATCATAGTGAGGCCTTTCCAAGTGCGGCGACAGGTTTCGTGTGCTACGAAGGCGTTCTTGGTGGCCAGATTCCTGATGACATTGACGTCTTGCATGAGACTGTGCATCTGCCTCTTGAGCCAGTCGTGATGCCTATCTTGCTTTTGATGCAGAGCCACAAGAAGTTCACGATCAGTGAGTGTACGAGCGCGTTTGTTGGGTCTCTGCCCAGCTTCGCTGTCAGTGGCTTCAGTGGATGCAGGGGCACGTGTGGTGCCAGCCATTGGATAGACTCTGGAAATGGCTTCAACACCTTCATCATGTTGAGTGAAGCTTTGGTGTTCTGCATTCTGAAGACTTAGTGGTTGTTTGGCAGGCTCAGGATAAATAGCTTCAGCAGAGGTGTCCACATCGGGTAGGAAGATTCTGTGGTTGCGGGCTGAGGGCTGATATGATATCGCAGAGTGGAGCTTGATTAGCCTCATAACCCATGGAGCATAAATCTTCAGACCAAAGAGATCTGAGCCAGACGCAGCAAGTTGACGAATGAAGAGATCCTGGGCATTGAAGCATTTGCCGTGTAGGATGCAGAAGATGAGAGTCTTCATGGCACCTTCAACCTTGGCATATCGAGAGTGCCCCTTAATGGGCCATAGAGTCCGCCTGATGATGTGATAGATGGTTCTCGGCAGCTACTCTAAGTCTTCAACGAAGAACTCCGTTGGGTAAGGTGCGTCAGAAGGCAATGGCTTCATCATTGAGAGCATTTGACTCATATTTGGCTCAGGTCGCTGAAATATGCTCTCAACTGCTTCAATATGGAGTTGGCAGCCTTCTTCGAAGTGTTCGCCTGGAGTGGGTAGGCCGGTGAGCTCAATGATATCAAACGCATTGGCTTCATGATGGACGTTGCTGGTCATCCACTCCAGGACCCAAGTCTTCGGATCTCTGTTGTAGCCCTTGATGTGCAATGTTGCATAGAACTAAAGCAGAAGCTCTTCGTTCCAGTGCTCTTCATCCGTGACAAACGGCAGCAGGCCAACTTGCTTGAAGCAGTCCAAGGCTTCTTCCAGACCAGGCAGACCAGCAAAAGCTTCAACTTCAAGGCGCTGATGTGGAAAGATACGGTTCTGGTTGTAGAGGACGCAGGAGTAGTAGCTGCGCTGTGGGTAGCTCCAGAACCTATCTGACACAATCTTTTCCCTTGAGTAAGGGTTCTTGGAGCGGTTGAAGAAAGTGTTGTCTGCCTGAAGCTAGTGACATTGAAGGAGCCAGGAGCAGTGACTGGGCCTGGGAACCTTGGCAGTCGTGGGATTGGCTTCTGTACCTGGGGCCTGTGCGCAATATGATAATTGAACTGTGGTCCGGCAGCAGACACAGGCACAGAAGGGTCATAGGTAGTTGCTTCAGTATCTTTTGAAGCTGTTGGTTGGTCTGGCTCCACAAATGCTTCAGTATTATGTGTGGCAGCCGCAGTGGTGTCAGCCTCCTTGAGAATTTCTTCTTGCTGGTGTGGGGAAGATGGAGCTTGAGGTTCTTCATGCTCTTCTGCTTGTGCTTCGGCTGATGCAGCCGGAATGTCGTCAGCAGTCTGAGCCCTTGGTCCTCTGCGAAGCCTACGGAATGCAGGCGACGCAGGTGGAGCTGCAGTGGGCTGGGGCTCATCCTCTTCCTCCTGTGGGCGATCTGCCCACGATGCATCTTGTGTGATTGGCGTCAGGGGACGACCAATGCTGAGCAATTCACTCGATTCGAGCTGAGGAAGGACTGCATCATCTTGTACATTGTCTTCGAGACCAATGTCTTCAGCAGCGGTGGGGTCGGCTGCTGGAATGTCTTCATCACGCTGAGCCTCAGTGAGAGCAGGCTCATGGACGGTCATCTGACGATCTTCATTAGGACGGCGAACGGAAAGGGGTTCAACTATCAAGGGCTCTGTGGGAGCAGTCCGAGACTTCTTGGACTTGCGCTTTTTGGTGGTGGGGTCTGAAGGAGAGGCTTCAGAGTGTTTTCTCTTCCTTGCTTTAGCTTCGGCTATCCTGGTCTTCTTAAGCTCTGAAGCGGGTGAGCGCTTTGGCTTCGAGCTAGGCTTGGCGGTGGGGAAGACAATTGGAATAGCTTCTTGGCGTGGGGCCTCTTCTTCAGCCACGGTGGGCGTCTTCTTTTTCTTGGCGGCCATCCTGGGGTCGATGCCGGGACGCCCAAGTGCCTTTCGCTTCTCGGCCTCATTGTAGGCCTGTACGCAGAGATCAGCCAAATTCTTCATGCGCTCGCGTGACCCCTGAGCCTCGGCACGTTTCTGCATGAAGTTTTCCTTCAGCTCATGCAGCATGACCTTGAAGTCTTTGATCTCTTGGACGCTGAGCGTGGCCATGTTCTGTTTAAACTGAGCCTTCTCGAAATCTATCTTTTGCTTCAGTTCCACGATGCGCTGGGCAATAGCGAGTTCTGAAGCGATAGCTCCTTGGAAGGCTACGCTGAGGCCAATGGGCAGCTGCAGATCATCAAAGCTGATGTTGGGCGTGTCAAACCACTCATCTATGAAGTTGTGGATGATTTTTGCATCGAACAGAGGCAGATTGTTGAAGATTTCAGCCTCCTCCTTGCTCTTGATGAGCTGCTCAAGAGCGTCATCACCAAGATCTTCGTCACTGGACAGATCAATGGCTTCGCAGCGAAGAACGGCAGCGACAGTTAGCTCTTTGCTGGTGTGTGGCTGTGGTTTCTTTGCTTCTTGAGGCTTGGAGACTCTTGATAAGTCTTCAGACTGCACACTGGCTTCAGGAGGTGCAGTGGCCAATGGCTTCGCTTTGGAGATCTTGGGGGAGGCGACTGGCTTGGAAGCTTTTGGCTTCTTCTTCATCTGCTTTGGCTCTGGGGCAGCAGGAGCATCATCAGACTCAGTGTCTGCTGGAGGGTCGTTCACGGCAGTCCCTTGGACTATAATGTGAGTGATGAGGCCGTCGAGATTGGCAAATGGCCCGATGACATTGGGATTAGCGTCGCGTGTGCCATCTGCCCTTGGTCTGGAGGGACCAGGGTTGAAGTCCAATCCAAACTCCTTCTTGTTTTGCTTCGCAGAGTTCTGGGCAAATTGGAAGTTGCGCTTGAACAGAGTGTCATCGCGACACTAGAGAAGGGACGATGGATGTGCATCAGCTGGCTGTTGTCCCCTGACCATGCATGGAAAGAAACCTTGAGCAATGGCTTCGTCTCTGGTTCGGGGTACGAGGTTCTTGTACAAGGCATCTCCCCATGGCCGCTTGATGGCGCACTTCTCTGCATATTCTTTGGTGACGAAGCGGTATAGGAACCACTGCTCTGCCCAGTACCTGCGAATCCATTGGATTCGTGTCTTGCGCTGAGCATAGGTTTCTTCAGGATCTGTTTGGTACGTTTCTGCCAAATCTGCAGGCAGATCCTTTGATGTGTCACCCCGTCTCTGCCTGCCTCCCTTCCTTGATGGTTTCTCGGATGCCATGAAGCTTAAATTGGAAGACTTCAAAAGCTTCAAAGGCTTCAAAGCTTTCAAAGGCTTCAAAGGCTTCCTTTTGCTTGACCAACAGGAACTTGCTTCAGGTGAATTGATGTGACGCTGTAGGAATTCTGCAAATGAATGCAGACTATGAGAACCAAAAGATTCTCCCACGGACATGTACCTGTGACAGCATTAAGGTGCGAGGGAAGGGGAAGAGGTCATATGCATTCTCAGAAGATTTTGAAGATAAATCAGTGTAGAAGACATTGACCTCATCATGCGAAGACATTCACTTTATAGAAAAGAAGTTGGTTCCAGATTTGTACGAACCCATAGATTAGTACAAGTGAGGAATCTAACTACTTCATGAAGAACAAGTGAATATGCTAGGCAAGTTATGAGATTCAGACAAGAGGAATGAAACTTGAAGGAATAGAAACCTCTTTCGGCAGAAAGTGATGGATCAATAGGATCAAAAGAGGCTGTAAAAAGCTTGTTATTTACCAGACTTGGAACTGCTAGACGAGAAGAGAGGTGAGGCCGAGCAGTTCGATCCTCCGTGCCCGAACTTGGCGATGGAAGACACTTAGGACGACGACGGAGAGACTGGTGGCCGCGGTCGGCGTGAGAACGGCGTCGGAGAGGTCGCAGTAGTGAAGCACTTCGTCGCCGGCGTCGTCGAGAGTTAGCGGTGGTGCTAGGGCTTGTGCGAGGGAGGAAGAAGAGATAATGACCGCAGTGAAACGTGTACTTATAGGGATATGGGCGGCACTGCGCTATTACTCAGGTGCCCCTGGCGATTCGCATCTGATCAGTACGTGGCCAGCATGCGGAATTGTGGGGGCAGTTTCACCCCACGCACGCCTGGTTTGTCGGGAGTCGTTCCTACTTCTCCGGAATTCTAGTTGATGGAAAAACATTGAAAGCTGTTTTAAAGTTTGTCTCTGTGTCTTCTTCTGACAAGGATGCAGTGAAGACATTCGACAGTTTCAATAGAGTGCATATGACTTGGAGAGATGGAGTTTGAGGTAGGAAGCATGGAGAGGTTAGGGTCCGATCACATTCACTTAGTTCAAAAGATTCAGACAAGACGACATAGCTATAAGTGAATGCTGTAGAGGACAGAACACCAGTGCATATATATAATCAACATAGTGAAGATAATCATGAAGACATGTTGAGATTGAAGCCAAACCAAATGTGAATACATAGCAAATGTAACGCCATGAGTAAAACACTTCAAGCAGAAATTTTTTTGTGGTGGCGCTACCCACCGTATAGGAAGTATTGAACCCAGACACGGCGCACAATTATCGTGGCGCTCCGAGGTCAAATTCCACGTTAATGTATTCACACTTAGAATGTATGTCTTCATTGATTGAAGATATACGTTACTTTGTGTGTTGCACATCTAAGTCATCATCATGCATAAGTGTTAGGATGTGTGCCTGATCACAGGACATTTGAGGATTCCAAGATATTTAGCTCACACCATAACTTGCAAAATCTCTTCTCATCCAAGGGCTTGGTGAAGATATCTGCCAATTGCTCTTCAGTGTTGACGTGTATGATATCAATGTCTTCCTTTGTAACATGATCTCTGAGAAAATGATGACGAATTTCAATGTGCTTTGTCTTCGAGTGCTGAACTGGGTTGTTGGCGATCTTGATGGCGCTTTCGTTGTCGCAGTAAAGTGGCACTTGCTTCAGATGAATGCCATAATCCTTGAGGGTTTGCTTCATCCATAGAAGCTGAGCGCAGCAGGATCCAGCAGCAATGTATTCAGATTCAGCAGTGGAGAGAGATACACAGTTCTGCTTCTTTGAAGACCAACAAACAAGAGATCGGCCCAGGAAATGACATGTGCCTGATGTGGACTTCCGATCAACCTTGTCACCAGCGTAATCAGCGTCCGAAAATCCAACCAGATCAAACTCTGAGCCCTTTGGATACCATAACCCTAGAGTTGGTGTGTGAGCCAAATATCGAAGAATTCGCTTCACTGCTAAGTGATGCGACTCCTTTGGTGCCGCTTGAAACCGAGCACACATGCAAACACTGAGCATAATATCTGGCCTAGATGCACATAAATAAAGCAAAGATCCAATCATGGAGCGGTATACCTTTTGATCGAACTCTTTACCATTGTCGTCAGGACCCAGATGATGTTTGGCTGGCATTGGTGTTGTGAAGCCTTTGCAATCTTGCATACCGAACTTCTTCAGGCAGTCTTTGAGGTATTTCTCTTGAGATATGAAGATGCCATTGCGTTGTTGCCTTATCTGAAGACCGAGGAAGAATTTCAGCTCCCCCATCATAGACATCTGATATTGCTCTTGCATCATATATCCGAACTCCTCACTGTACTTCTGATTGGTGCAGCCGAAGATAATGTCATCCACGTATATTTGGCACACAAACAGTTCACCATCATATGTCTTTGTGAAGAGAGTGGGATCCAGGGAACCAGGTATGAAGCCTTTTCTCTTCAGGAAGTATTTGAGTGTATCATACCAGGCCCGAGGGGCTTGTTTGAGGCCATATAGTGCCTTTTTGAGCTTGTACACCATGTCAGGATGTTTTGGATCTTCAAACCCAGGTGGTTGCGCAACATACACTTCTTCTTCAATTTTGCCATTGAGGAAGGCACTTTTTACATCCATTTGATACAGGATTATGTTGTGATGATTTGCATAGGCCAGCAGTATACGGATGGCTTCAAGTCTGGCCACAGGAGCAAATGTTTCGTCGAAGTCGATGCCTTCCACTTGAGTATATCCTTGAGCAACGAGACGAGCCTTGTTTCTGACGACTTGGCCATGCTCATCTTGCTTGTTGCGGTATATCCATTTGGTGCCTATTATGTTATGCTTCCGTGGATCAGGACGCTTAACTAACTCCCATACATTGTTCAGCTCAAATTGTTGAAGCTCTTCTTGCATAGCTTGAATCCATTCAGGTTCCATAAAGGCTTCATCAGTTTTCTTGGGTTCTGTGATTGAAACAAATGCGAAGTGTCCGCAAAAGTTTGCCAGTTGAGTTGCCTTTGAACGAGTCAGTGGACCAGGTGCATTGATGCTATCAATTATTCTGTCAATTTGCACTTCATTGGCAACACGAGGATGTAGCGGTCGAAGACTTTGCTCTTGCTGATCTACGTTGTCATGGGGAGGAATGTCTTCAGGCTGAGCATTGTCTTCATGTGGATCAGGTGCTGAGATGATAAGTTCTTCTTCAGGACGAGCTTCAGAAGGTATAATTTCTCCAGTTCCCATTAGCTTGATTGATTCACTGGCTGGAACTTCATCTAGTACATCTGGTAGTTGCTCTCTTTGTGACCCATTGGTCTCATCAAACCGCACATCCACTGTTTCAACCACTTTGTAGTGAAAGAGATTGAAGACTCTGTAGGAGTGTGAATCCTTTCCATATCCAAGCATGAAGCCCTCATGTGCTTTTGGAGCAAACTTTGCTATGTGGTGAGGGTCCTTGATCCAGCATCTCGATCCAAACACTCTGAAGTAACTTACATTTGGCTTCTTGCCAGTCAGAAGTTCATAAGATGTCTTGTTTAGCAGCTTGTGAAGATACACACGGTTGATAGTATGGCATGCAGTGTCAATGGCTTCAGTCCAGAATTTTCTTGGTGTATTGTACTCATCTAACATTGTTCTGGCCATCTCAATGAGTGTTCTGTTCTTGCGTTCGACGATGCCATTTTGTTGTGGCGTGTATGGAGCTGAGAATTCATGAGTGATGCCCAATGTATCAAGATATGTGTCAAGGCCGGTGTTCTTGAATTCTGTGCCATTGTCACTTCTGATGTGCTTTATCTTGGCGCCATAATTGTTCATTGCCCGATTTGCAAAGCGTCTGAAGACATCCTGCACTTCAGTCTTGTAAAGGATTATGTGCACCCAAGTATATCTAGAGTAATCATCCACAATGACGAAGCCATAGAGGCAAGCAGTAGTGGAGAAAGTTGAGTAGTGAGTAGGACCGAAGAGATCCATGTGAAGCAGTTCGAAGGGTTGAGTAGTGGTCATGATTGTCTTCGAAGGATGTTTTGCCCTTGTCATCTTCCCAGCTTCACAGGCACCGCATAAGTGATCTTTCTTAAACTTGACGCCCTCGATGCCTATGACATGCTTCTTCTTAGCAAGGGTGTGGAGGTTCCTCATGCCAGCATGCCCAAGTCTTCGATGCCAAAGCCAGCATTCTGAAGCCTTTGCGAGAAGACAAACTGCAAGCTGTGGCCCTGCTGAGAAATCTACCACGTACAAATCATCTTTTCGATACCCTTCAAACACTAGAGACTTGTCAGATTCCATTAGTACCAGACAGCGATATTTTCCAAAGATTACAATCATGTTTAAATCGCAAAGCATTGAGACAGACATTAAGTTGAAGCCAAGGGATTCAACAAACATGACTTTATCCATGTGTTGATCCTTTGAGATTGCAACTCTACCTAGACCCAGTACTTTACTTTTACCAGTGTCAGCGAATGTGATGTGGCTCTTGTCAGATGGACGTAAGGTTGAGTCCATAAAGAGACTTCTCTTGCCAGTCATGTGATTTGTACACCCGTTGTCAATAATCCATACTGAAGACTCCGAAGTTACTGGTGTCGTACCCTACAGTGCAGTTAGGGGGATAGGCTTCACCAAGAGTGTTGTGAAGCAAAAACATTTGACGAACCAGTGGATTATGAAAACTGAGATCCAGGTTAGGACAAGCAGGGAGAGTAGCATGCGATTCAGATATGAGATACATAGTGATGCCATTCGGGCATTTGATCGTGCGCCCCACGAGTTTTTTAAGGTCTCCAGCAATAGCATCAGAAGATTTTGGTTTTGAGCTGGAGACCTTTCCCTGCAAAAGAGAGTTAAGCTTTCTTAACCACCCACATCTTCAAGGGTGGCTTAGAAGCAATAAGTCTAAGTGCAGCATCTGAGAATTTTGGCTTTGGAGCCCTAGCAGACAGTCTAGCAGGTGGGCAATAATACTCATAAGAATAGGCAGAATAATTTTTGGTCATATGAGAATGACGGTTTGAAGAACCGCTCACATAAGCCTGAGCATGGTTTCCCTGCAAAGCATTTGTGTTAGTGCAACTCAGATGAGCCCTCTGCCTGTATGAACCCTTTGGACCATATGAAGCCTTTGGTCTGATGTTTGTCTTCTTCATGTGAGGTGTCATGAGGACATTCACAGGAAGATTCTCAAGACACGTTTTTGGAACCCAGATCTTCTTCATAGGCGGTCCATTCCTGCAGTTAGTACCAATGTACCTGGCAAATACTTCACCATTCTGATTCCTAAACAGCTTATAGTTTGCATCAAAGGATTCATCAATGATAATTGGATTAGCACAAGTGAAGCCAGATAGATTGGATGGATCCGATGAGGATTCCTTTGCAGCAACCCATGTGGTTTTGGGGTACTGCTCAGGTTTCCAGTAAGAGCCATCTGCATTAATTTTCCTCACGAACCCAACACCCTCTTTGTTAGGGTTTCGGTTCAGAATCTGCTTCTTGAGGACATCACATAGTGTCTGATGTCCTTTGAGACTTTTGTACATCCCTGTTTCGAGCAATGTCTTCAACCTAGCATTTTCATCAGCAATAGCAGTGGTCTCCTCAGCAGAGGGGTTAGTTACCACTTCAACAGTTGAAGATATTGCAACAGCAGTAGCAGTGGAACATTCAGCAACAGAAATAGCATTATCACGCTCAATGCATTTAAGGCATGGTGGTTCAAATCCTTCCTGAGCAGAACTGATCTGTTCGGCTCGAAGTGACTCGTTTTTCTTTTGAAGATCTTCATGATCCGCTCTCAACTTCTCAAGATCTTGCTTCTTCTGAAGATAATCATAGGAAAGCTTTTCATGAGTAGTTGAGAGAGTCTCAAGACGATCTTCGAGTTCCTGATACTTAACATGAAGATTTTTTATGTCTTCAATTAAGGATTCAGAACGAGTCATTTCAGCACCCAACAGATCATCGCTTCTGTCTAACAGTTTTTGAATATGTTCCATGGCCTTTTGTTGTTCAGTTGCAATTTTGGCAAGTGTTTTGTAACTGGGTTTTGAATCACAACCAGAGTCATCGTCACTAGATGTTTGATAGTGAGTGGTGCGTGTGTTTACCTTGGCACCACGTGCCATGAAGCAGTAGGTGGGAGTAGAGTCGTCCTTGACATTTGCATCGGTGATGGTGATGGAGTCATTGTCTTCAGTGTTGAAGATGGACTTGGCGACATAGGCTGTAGCCAAACTTGCAATGCCTGAATCAGACTCCTCCTCAGACTCCACCTCTGCCTCCTCAGAAGCGGACTCCTCCTCTGAATCCATTTCCTTGCCAACAAACGCACGAGCCTTGCCAGATGAACTCTTCTTGTGTGATGAAGACTTTGAGGAAGACTTGGACGAAGACTTTGAGTATTTCTTCGTCTTCTTATCGTCAGAGTCATATTCCTTGCTCTTCTTCTTCTTTCTGTTCTCATTGTCCCACTGTGGGCATTCAGAGATGAAGTGTCCAGTTTTCTTGCATTTGTGACAAGTTTTCCTCTTGTAGTCATGCGCAGAAGCTTCATCATTCCTTGAGCTTGATCGTGAAGACTTTCTGAAGCCTTTCTTCTTGGTGAATTTCTGGAACTTCTTCACTAGCATTGCAAGTTCCCTTCCAATGTCTTCAGGATCATCAGAACTGCTGTCAGATTCCTCTTCAGATGATGACACAGGTTTTGCCTTCAAGGCACGAGTTCGCCCATAGTTTGGACCGTAGATATCTCTTTTCTCAGAAAGCTGAAACTCATGTGTGTTGAGCCTCTCAAGTATGTCAGACGGATCGAGTGTCTTGAAGTCTGGACGTTCTTGAATCATCAGGGCTAGAATGTCAAATGAACTGTCAAGTGATCTTAGCAGCGTCTTGACGATTTCATGTTTGGTGATCTCAGTGGCGCCGAGGGCTTGAAGCTCATTTGTGATGTCAGTGAGCCGGTCAAATGTGTGCTGGACATTCTCATTGTCATTTCGCTTGAAGCGGTTGAAGAGATTGCGAAGAACACTGATTCTCTGATCTCTCTGGGTTGAGATGCCTTCATTGACCTTGGAGAGCCAGTCCCAGACCAGCTTGGATGTCTTCAAGGCACTCACACGGCCGTACTGTCCCTTGGTCAGATGACCACAGATAATATTCTTGGCAGTGGAGTCCAGTTGAGTGAACTTCTTGACATCAGCAGCAGTGACACCTTCTCCAGCCTTGGGAACGCCGTTTTCGATGACATACCATAGGTCGACGTCAATGGCTTCAAGATGCATGCGCATCTTATTCTTCCAGTAGGGATATTCAGTTCCATCGAAGACGGGGCACGCAGCGGAGACTTTAATTATCCCTGCAGTCGACATAGCTAAAACTCCAGGTGGTTAAACCGAATCACACAGAACAAGGGAGCACCTTGCTCTGATACCAATTGAAAGTGCGTTATATCGACTAGAGGGGGGGGTGAATAGGCGATTTTTAAAAAAGTCTTCAAAACGTGGAAGTTATGAAGACAAACAGACTTGAAGCCTATCACTATGCAGCGGAAGGTAGATTACACAACGCAAGCCATAGTCAAATATACAGTACAGTGAAAGCACAGAGACAAATAGCTTCAGTGTAATGAGGATCAGGTTGGAAGAACTTATGAAGCCAAACAGATCATACAGTCAGGTTGTGAAGACAGAAGATTAAGCAGACATGCAATAGCTTCACAATGTGTACTGGTAAGTAAAGGGAGGTGAAGATGAAACCAGTGACACGTTGAAGACAATGATATGTTGGACCAGTTCCAGTTGCTGTGACAACTGTACGTCTGGTTGGAGCGGCTAGGTATTTAAACCAAAGGACACACAGTCCCGGACACCCAGTCCTGAACACGCAGCTCAGGACACCCAGTCCTCACCGTTTTCTCCTTGAGCTAAGGTCACACAGACCCCGCCCAATCACTCTGGTAAGTCTTCAAGGTAGACTCCCAAACCTTCACAGACTTCGTTCACCGGCAATCCACAATTCCTCTTGGATGCTCAGAACGCGACGCCTAAACGTCTGGAGGATGCACAGTCCTCAAGTGTAATAAGTCTTCAGATCACTCAGACAAGAAGACTCAAGTGATGCCCAATTACTCTGGCTCTGGGTGGTTAGGGCTTTTCTCCTCACTAAGGATTTTCTCTCAAATGCTTCGAGGTGGGTTGCTCTCAAACGACAAAAGCCGTGCACTGAAATCTGAGCAGCCCACCGTTTATGGTTGTGGGGGTGGACTATTTATAGCCACTTGGCAACCCTGACCTGATTTGTTCGAAATGACCCTGGGTCACTAAGGAACTGACACGTGTACTAACGGTCGGATTTTGAACTCTCACGGCAACTTTACTTGGGCTGCAAGTAAAGCTGACTTGTCTGACTCTGGACAAGATTTTCTCTTATTGTCTTCACTCGAAGACATAGGATTTGAATTAGGCATCACTTCAGTCATCCTGACTGGTTTTCTTGGACCCCACTTAACAGTACGGTGGTTCCTATGACACAACATGAATAAAGTAAAGCTACGAAGGATCTAAGTCTTCGAGTTCCAAAAGCTTCATGGGGAGTCTTCATATGTCATTGTCTTCGACACGAATGTCTTCATGAAC
This sequence comes from Triticum monococcum, assembly GCA_034509565.1. Taxonomy (NCBI): domain Eukaryota; kingdom Viridiplantae; phylum Streptophyta; class Magnoliopsida; order Poales; family Poaceae; genus Triticum; species Triticum monococcum. The sequence goes on along the minus strand of CM067847.1, from coordinate 4,127,153 downwards.
CACCATTGTCTTCAATGTCTTCGTACATTTTTGGGGGTCATCTCTGGTAGCTAAACCGAATCAATGAGGGACTTCTACCTGTGTTATCCTGCAATTCTCACAAACACATTAGTCCCTCAACTAGGTTTGTCGTCAATACTCCAAAATCAACTAGGGGTGGCACTAGATGCACTTACAGTAATCTATCTCCACGGTTGGAGATCTTCCTCAACCGCACCATATACATGATCGCGAGATCCTTCTCGCCCAATCAATAAATAACTGCGGGCTCCCATGTTACGGGAGTTGAGAGGCTTCATTATTTTTTCAAAAGAGACCTTTTAGAGTACATCAGATTAATATGGACCACTTTTTTTTTATGTTAGGAAGGATTGCTCAGATTTAACAATACTAAAACAGATTTTTGATAGTATATTTCGTGGTGAGAGTTTTTACGGTACCCTGGTACTCCTTCAGAGTAACATGGAGTACCAGTTAAATCTGACTACTCGTATTAAAGGGTATTATAGACTTTCTCAGAGATTAAAAGGGTGCTTTTGTTTAACCTAATAGCTGGAGATTCATGGAAGTTGCCGCCCCTGTGATGAACGATTTGCCGTGCTAGTGCTTATGTACGCGGGAAGGACCATCAATCAATGAGTAAAAAGTATCTAGTCCTCCATGCATGAGCACACACTGAATCAACTAATCGGTGGTTTGGCCATGGATTTCCTTTCCATGCAGCCCGTGCAGGGCATCAGTTGAACGATTGGACAATAAAGGATCAATCAAGCAGCATTTCGAATCGACTGAGGCACAGCCGCGTCCTACGCCCCACTCACAGCGCCGGCCAGCGGCCGTCGTCCCAGTTAGGGCATGTACAACAGATTAGACGGTTGCTATCTATAAAACTCATCCACGTCATCTGCAGATGATATGTGCAGATACTTAATACAACAGGCTGTCTCTAGAGCCGTCTGTTGGGTTGTACATGCATGCAAATCTAACGGAATTTCCTGGAACATGAGCCCGCCATGATGCGGCCCGCGATAAACGACGCACTTGTATAAGGGGGAAAAGGTCGGCTGTAACTAGCGATATACACGGGTATAGATCGGCATTATTTTTATCGACAGACTTGAACGGTTTTCCCTTTCTCTCTCCCAACATCAGTTATTTTTCTATATGGCAGGTGTTACAGATGGCTGACTGTACCCCGTTGTACATGCCCTTAGAAGGGCAGAGCCGCCGTGTCCTTCTTGTCATGGCCCCCACTTGTATTGATTAGATTTAGGATTTACTAGTGAAAGATTATGATTTTACCCTTGCTGCCTAGGTACTCCCTAATTTTCAGCGAGGGTACTCCTAGATAGTTAAGTTGGAGTACCAGTTAATTTTATCCACTAGATTAGAACGAATGGACGGTCCATACTAATTTCAGGGTACCGTGCAGGATTTCATGTCTTAATTCCCCATTTCCCATCCTCCGTCCGCACCGCACAGCCCTCCAGGAACAGTTCTACACCAAGCACATCTGTATCCATCAAACCCACTTCTAAACCAGCAAACACACGCACACAAATCCTGCACCAATGAACTACAAACCTGTTGTAACTTAATACTCTGAATTCACTTATCAAAACTCAGCCTTTCCAAGTCATGTGTGCGCAGCCATGGCGGGTGGGGACTGGGGAGCGGCAGCACCGGGAAAGGTACTGCTGGTGGAGCAAGGCCGATTTCTTCCCGTTCGGCAAGGACGCACACAGGACGGCTGCCTCATCGCTAGGCCGCAGGAGAGGAAGATCACATGACGACGGCGTGGGGCAGCTGCATCGTCGCTGGAACGCAGGGGAGAAAGATCACGGGACGGCGGCGTGAGGCGGTCTCGTCGCTGGGACGCATGGAAAGAAGATCTGAGGGCAGTGACCGACGTTCGGCCTTGTGGGATTGAGGAGACGGACGTCGGGCAGATGCTTCGAGTGATGAATGGCAAACAACATAAGATCTGTGTTAGTCTAGATGTGTCAAATTGTGATTAATTGCATTATTTAAGAATTGTGACTAAATTTAAGAAAGGACAAATCTACCCTAGGAGTGAATTACCGAAATGTCCTACCACAAAAATTGGAGGGATTAATATTGTCCATTGGATCAACAATATACTACCGACTATTTTGAGTAGTATGATGTACCATAAAAATTCTCTATAACATGGCGTTCAAGGTTATGAATACCTAGTGTTTGAAACTAAATGTACTTTGTGCATTCTTTGAGATGAAAATGTAAATTCTCTTTTTTTTTCGAAAAGGGGGTATGCTCCAGCCTCTGCATCTGAATGTTACAAAACTATGAGTAGGCAGCGCCAATAGGCAAGCAATACTTGCCAAAGCCAAAAGTTGACAGTGAGCACTAGTGTCAATGTCACGCACAAAATGTCTGCATATTTTGTCATATTAAAACTAGCTTATCTTTCTAGTTTGATATAAATCATATCACTACCTGCATATTTCGTCATGCTAAAACTACCTTGTATAAATAGGAGAAAACCATCTGAAACTAGCTTGTATAAATGAGTTGTTTGATATGAATCATATCACTAGTAGAAAACCATCTGAAAACATAAACTGAGCCAATATAAGAAATAATCTGCACTACTTGTATATATCTTCGAGCTACAATCTAATGTTCAATGCGTACGGAACAAAAAATATGCATGATTTCTAGGCCAGTTATTCCAAAACCACATGAAATGGTGCTTCATTGTACCCATCTTATTTATTGTTTATAAGCAACTACTGGAGCTTGCTGCAGCCCCAAGTGATAGGAAGCAGCTCATGGCTGGAGAATATTATAATGTCCATAAGGATCTATAAGGAGGCTCATCCGACACAGGATGTGAATGGATTATTCATTAATTATTATTAACAAATAGCAGGAGCTCAGTCTTGTATACAAATATTCATATGTAGCTAGTTGGGAAACAATAGCTACAGGGCATGAGGGTAAGGAAGAAAACAAATTAACACAGAGGCTATGTAATCATAAGGAAAGAAACAACAATGTGCCAGCCAGATGAACATTCAAGACCAGCAGGCAGGGATGACAATGCCCGTTTAGAGATAATCAAGATGATCAGTAGGTGATCGTTCAACTGTTGAGAACACCTTGAGTACTTGTTGCATCGTTGGACGGTGTGATGGATCAGGCTCTATGCACCGGACAACGACGATGATCACTTGAAATATCTCACTTGCGATCACAGCTCCCGGGAGTGGGAGCCGTGTGTCCAGCAAATTCCGAAGCAACGTAGTTTTGTCGACAATGGATGAAAGGAAATCACCTGGGTGATATCCCATGAACAACTCTAGAACTAGCACTCCGAAGCTGTAAATATCACACTTCTCAGTCACCCTTGTTGTGTATGCAAGCTCTGAAGAAATATCAACATTCGAGAGTCAATTTTGCTACCTATATCATCCAAGTGTATTGATCAATAAAAACTCTTCTAGTATGTTTATCTAAAAGTACCAACATAGTAATATAATTTTACCTGGGGCAAGATATCCTTTTGTCCTGGCAAGATTTGTGCAGTTTGATCCATTCACACCTAGTATTTTTGCTAGACCAAAATCCGAGATGCAAGCCTTAAATTCAAGATGAAGCAAAACATTGCTGCTCTTTATATCTCTGTGGACTATCGGCACGAAGCAACTGTGATGCATGTATGAGAAAGCATGAGCAACATCCCTAACAATATTTAACCTCCTCGTCCAATCCATTTGAACTGCAGTTTCCAAACAATTTAAAGATGTTGCTGAAGGAAATATGCCCTAGAGGCAATAATAAAGTTATTATTTATTTCCTTATATCATGATAAATGTTTATTATTCATGCTAGAATTGTATTAACCGGAAACATAATACATGTGTGAATACATAGACCAACAGAGTGTCACTAGTATGCCTCTACTTGACTAGCTCGTTAATCAAAGATGGTTATGTTTCCTAACCATGAACAAAGAGTTGTTATTTGATTAACGAGGTCACATCATTAGTTGAATGATCTGATTGACATGACCCGTTCCATTAGCTTAGCACCCGATCGTTTAGTATGTTGCTATTGCTTTCTTCATGACTTATACATGTTCCTATAACTATGAGATTATGCAACTCCCGTTTACCGGAGGAACACTTTGGGTACTACCAAACGTCACAACGTAACTGGGTGATTATAAAGGAGTACTACAGGTGTCTCCAATGATAGATGTTGGGTTGGCGTATTTCGAGATTAGGGTTTGTCACTCCGATTGTCGGAGAGATATCTCTGGGCCCTCTCGGTAATATACATCACATAAGCCTTGCAAGCATAATAACTAAGATGTTAGTTATGAGATGATGTATTACGGAACGAGTAAAGAGACTTGCCAGTAACGAGATTGAACTAGGTATTGGATACCGACGATCGAATCTCGGGCAAGTTACATACCGATGACAAAGGGAACAACGTATGTTGTTATGCGGTCTGACCAATAAAGATCTTCGTAGAATATGTAGGAGCCAATATGGGCATCCAGGTCCCGCTATTGGTTATTGACCGGAGACGTGTCTCGGTCATGTCTACATTGTTCTCGAACCGTAGGGTCCGCACGCTTAACGTTACGATGACAGTTATTATGAGTTTATGCATTTTGATGTACCAAAGGTTGTTCGGAGTCCCGGATGAGATCACGGACATGACGAGGAGTCTCGAAATGGTCGAGACGTAAAGATTGATATATTGGAAGCCTATGTTTGGACATAGGAAGTGTTCCGGGTGAAATCGGGATTTTACCGGAATACCGGGAGGGTTACCGGAACCCCCCGGGAGACTAATGGGCCTATTGGGCCTTAGTGGAAAAGAGAAAAGGGAAGCCCACAAGCTGGCCGGCGCCCCCCCTTTCCCCAAGTCCTAGTAGGACTAGGATAGGGGGCCGGCCCCCCTTCTCTCTCCTTTTCCCCCCGGGAGTCCTAATAGGATTAGGATTGGAGGGAGGAGTCCTACTCCCGGTGGGAGTAGGACTCCCCTGCGCCTCCTCTCCCTGGCCGGCCGGCTCCCCCTCCTCCAACCTTTATATACGGGGGCAGGGGGCACCCCAAGGCACACAAGTTGATCCTTGAGATCGTTCCTTAGCCGTGTGCGGTGCCCCCTGCCACCAAATTCCACCTCGATCGTACCGTTACAGTGCTTAGGCGAAGCCCTGCGTCGGTAGTACATCAAGATCGTCATCACGCCGTCGTGCTGACGGAACTCTTCCTCGACGCTTTGCTGGATCGGAGCCCGAGGAACGTCATCGAGCTGAACGTGTGCTAAGAACTCGGAGGTGCCGGAGTAACGGTGCTTGGATCGGTCGGATCGGGAAGAAGACGTACGACTACTTCCTCTACGTTGTGTGATCGCTTCCGCAGTCGGTCTGCGTTGGTACGTAGACAACACTCTCCCCTCTCGTTGCTGTGCATCACCATGATCTTGCGTGTGCGTAGGAAAATTTTCGAAATTACTGCGTTCCCCAACAGTGGCATCCGAGCCTAGGTTTTATGGTTTGATGTTATTTGCACGAGTAGAACACAAGTGAGTTGTGGGCGATACAAGTCATACTGCCTACCAGCATGTCATACTTTGGTTCGGCGGTATTGTTGGACGAGACGATCCGGACCAACCTTACGCGTACTCTTACGCGAGACCGGTTCCCTCGACGTGCTTTGCACATAGATGGCTTGCGGAAGACTGTCTCTCCAACTTTAGTTGAACCAAGTGTGACTACGCCCGGTCCTTGAGAAGGTTAAAACGGAGTCTATTTGACGAACTATCGTTGTGGTTTTGATGCGTAGGTGAGATGAGTTCTTACTTAAGCCCGTAGCAGCCACGTAAAACTTGCAACAACAAAGTAGAGGACGTCTAACTTGTTTTTGCAGGGCATGTTGTGATGTGATATGGTCAAGGCATGATGCTAATTTTATTGTATGAGATGATCATGTTTTGTAACCGAGTTATCGGCAACTGGCAGGAGCCATATGGTTGTCGCTTTATTGTATGCAATGCAATCGCGATGTAATGCTTTACTTTATTACTAAGCGGTAGTGATAGTCGTGGAAGCATAAGATTGGCGAGACGACAACGATGCTACGATGGAGATCAAGGTGTCGCGCCGGTGACGATGGTGATCATGACAGTGCTTCGGAGATGGAGATCACAAGCACAAGATGATGGTGGCCATATCATATCACTTATATTGATTGCATGTGATGTTTATCCTTTTATGCATCTTATCTTGCTTTGATTGACAGTAGCATTATAAGATGATCTCTCACTAAATTATCAAGAAGTGTTCTCCCTGAGTATGCACCGTTGCCAAAGTTCGTCGTGCCCAGACACCACGTGATGATCGGGTGTGATAAGCTCTACGTCCAAATACAACGGGTGCAAAACAGTTGCACACGCAGAATACTCAGGTTGTACTTGACGAGCCAAGCATATGCAGATATGGCCTCGGAACACAGAGACCGAAAGGTCAAGCGTGAATCATATAGTAGATATGATCAACATGACGATGTTCACCATTGAAAACTACTCCATCTCACGTGATGATCGGTTATGGTTTAGTTGATTTGGATCACGTGATCACTTAGAGGATTAGAGGGATGTCTATCTAAGTGGGAGTTCTTAAGTAATATGATTAAATTGAACTTAAATTTATCATGAACTTAGTCCTGGTAGTATTTTGCAAATCATGTTGTAGATCAATAGCTCGCGTTGTTGCTTCCCTGTGTTTATTTTGATATGTTCCTAGAGAAAATTATGTTGAAAGATGTTAGTAGCAATGATGCGGATTGGATCCGTGATCTGAGGTTTATCCTCATTGCTGCACAGAAGAATTAAGTCCTTGATGCACCGCTAGGTGACAGACCTATTGCAGGAGCAGATGCAGATGTTATGAACGTTTGGCTAGCTCAATATGATGACTACTTGATAGTTTAGTGCACCATGCTTAACGGCTTAGAATCGGGACTTCAAAGACGTTTTGAACGTCATGGACCATATGAGATGTTCCAGCAGTTGAAGTTAATATTTCAAGTAAATACCCGAGTTGAGAGATATGAAGTCTCCAACAAGTTCTATAGTTGAAAGATGGAGGAGAATCGCTCAACTAGTGAGCATGTGCCCAGATTGTCTGAGTACTACAATCGCTTGAATCAAGTGGGAGTTAATCTTCCAGATAAAATAGTGATTGACAGAATTCTCTAGTCACCATCACCAAGTTAGTAGAACTTCGTGATGAACTATAATATGCAAGGGATAACGGAAACAACTCCCAAGCTCTTCGTGATGCTGAAATCAACGAAGGTAGAAATCAAAAAAAAACATCAAGTGTTGATGGTTGACAAGATCACTAGTTTCAAGAAAAGGGCAAAGGAAAGAAGGGGAACTTCAAAAGAACGGCAAGCAAGTTGCTACTCATGTGAAGAAGCCCAAGTCTGATCCTAAGCCTGAGACTAAGTGATTCTACTGCAAAGGGACTGGTCACTGGAAGCGGAACTACCCCAAGTGATTGGCGGATAAGAAGGATGGCAAAGTGAACATAAGTATATTTGATATACATGTTATTGATGTGTACTTTACTAGTGTTTATAGCAAACCCTCAGTATTTGATACTAGTTCAGTTGCTAAGATTAGTAACTCGAAACGGGAGTTGCAGAATAAACAGAGACTAGTTAAGGGTGAAGTGACGATGTGTGCTGGAAGTGGTTCCAAGATTGATGTGATCATCATCGCACACTCCCTATAATTTCGGGATTAGTGTTGAACCTAAATAAGTGTTATTTGGTGTTTGCGTTGAACATGAATATGATTTGATCATGTTTATTGTAATACGGTTATTCATTTAAGTAAGAGAATAACTTGTTGTTCTGTTTACATGAATAAAACCTAATATGGTTACACACCCAATGAAAATAGTTCATTGGATCTCGATCTTAATAATACACATATTCATAATATTGAAACCAAAAGATGCAAAGTTAATAATGATGGTGCAACTTATTTGTGGCACTGCTGTTTAGGTCATATCGGTGTAAAGCACATGAAGAAACTCCATACTGATGGGCTTTTGGAACCACTTGATTATGAATCACTTGGTACTTGCGAACCGTGCCTCATAAGGCAAGATGACCAAAACACCGTTCTCCGGTACTATGGAGAGAGCAACAGATTTATTGGAAATCATACATACCGATGTATGTGGTCCGATGAATATTGAGGCTCGTGGCGGATATCGTTATTTTCTCACCTTCACAGAATATGTAGGAGCCAATATGGGCATCCAGGTCCCGCTATTGGTTATTGACCGGAGACGTGTCTCGGTCATGTCTACATTGTTCTCGAACCGTAGGGTCCGCACGCTTAACGTTACGATGACAGTTATTATGAGTTTATGCATTTTGATGTACCGAAGGTTGTTCGGAGTCCCGGATGAGATCACGGACATGACGAGGAGTCTCGAAATGGTCGATACGTAAAGATTGATATATTGGAAGCCTATGTTTGGACATAGGAAGTGTTCCGGGTGAAATCGGGATTTTACCGGAATACCGGGAGGGTTACCGGAACCCCCCGGGAGACTAATGGGCCTATTGGGCCTTAGTGGAAAAGAGAAAAGGGAAGCCCACAAGCTGGCCGGCGCCCCCCCCTTTCCCCAATTCCTAGTAGGACTAGGATAGGGGGCCGGCCCCCCTTCTCTCTCCTTTTCCCCCCGGGAGTCCTAATAGGATTAGGATTGGAGGGAGGAGTCCTACTCCCGGTGGGAGTAGGACTCCCCTGCGCCTCCTCTCCCTGGCTGGCCGGCTCCCCCTCCTCCAACCTTTATATACGGGGGCAGGGGGCACCCCAAGGCACACAAGTTGATCCTTGAGATCGTTCCTTAGCCGTGTGCGGTGCCCCCTGCCACCAAATTCCACCTCGATCGTACCGTTACAGTGCTTAGGCGAAGCCCTGCGTCGGTAGTACATCAAGATCGTCATCACGCCGTCGTGCTGACGGAACTCTTCCTCGACGCTTTGCTGGATCGGAGCCCGAGGAACGTCATCGAGCTGAACGTGTGCTAAGAACTCGGAGGTGCCGGAGTAACGGTGCTTGGATCGGTCGGATCGGGAAGAAGACGTACGACTACTTCCTCTACGTTGTGTGATCGCTTCCGTAGTCGGTCTGCGTTGGTACGTAGACAACACTCTCCCCTCTCGTTGCTGTGCATCACCATGATCTTGCGTGTGCGTAGGAAAAATTTCGAAATTACTGCGTTCCCCAACAGTTGCTAAGCTCCCTCTGTCCATGTATTCATATACAAGGAATTGCACTGAGTTGCGGAGCAGTAACCAAATAACTTTGCAATGTTGCGATCTCGAATGCGCACCAATGAGTGTATTTCACGGTTAAATTGATCATCGTCTTCTGCCACATGGATCTTCTTCACCGCTAAGAATTCACCTAACAAACTTGGAATTGAGCCAACAATTGGATTGTCACTTAGATCCAACATATCTTGTAGGTTTGCTAACATCCCAAGTTCGATAGGAATTGTACCATTTGGGTGATTGTGCCTCAACTTTAGAAAGTGAATCTTTAGGCAATGCTCAATTGATCTTGGTATTTGCCTAGTTAGGTTGTTTGATGACAAATCTAGATACTCAAGGTTGTTCAGTGATCCAATTCCTTGTGGCATATTTCCCTGGAGCAAGTTACCAGAAAAGACTCAGGTTAAACAACATCATTGCGTTGCTGATTTCTCTCGGAATCTGTCCTTCAAGCTTGTTTGATGAAACATCAAGTATCCCCTATACTTGATGGTATTACTCCAGTTATATTGTTGTTTGATGCACGTAGCATAGTAAGTTTGTAGCACTCACCCAAAAAATGAGATTATATGTTGAACAATTTATTTGAACCGATATCACTATAGAGAAGATTTGGATAAGCTCCCATCCCGGTGATATCTCCTTCAAGGTTATTTCGTTCAAGTCGAACCCATACTAGGCTCTTACAACTTAGCAAGCTTGATGGTAAGGGTCCAACCAAGTTGTTGCCAGTAGCAGACAAATGTTGTAGCTGACCGTCCAGTAGCACACAAATGGTAGTGGTAGTGGTAGTAGAGTAGGAAGGAGATGTTGCAAGTGTTTTTTGGTGGGCTGTGTTGGGTTGCTGCCGTCCAGATTAAGGGCTCGGCGGGCCTCGGAGCGCCGACTTCGATCAGCAATTCGCACCTACGCGTCCTCGCCACTTTGGTTGGCGAGGAGCCTCACCCTGAGCTTGGGCTCGGCGGTAGGATCGCGGTGCCGGCACTGACTTGGACGACACCGCTTCGGCGCACGCGCTCAGAGCCTGATCTCCAGTGTGGACATGGCGGTACATGACAACAGTTCTAATATGGGCTGCTTTAGTTATTTGTAGGTTGTACATAAACTGAGCCCGATCTCTGGATTTACTAATTAGCCAATACTTTCTGTCTCAGGGTCATCTGGCAAGCTCGTTCTTGTACATGGTGCTACTCCAACGCGGAACATCTTCCCTGCTTAACCGCCCTCCGGCCACCCCGCCACCCTGCCACCCTGCAGCCCGCAGCAGCCACTTAGCCGGCAGGCCGCGTAGGCCTCGTGCAGGGCACTGAGGAGGATGCCGCGGTGGCCATGGTGAAGGCTATGCTCGACGGCGATGCGGCGGGCCACGCAGGCCTCGTGCAGGGCATTGAGGAGGATGCAGCATTGGCCATGGTGAAGGTCATGCTCGGCGGCGACGCGGCGGGCCGTGCCGGCCTCATGCAGGTCACCGAGGAGGATGCCGCAGTGGCCATGGTGAAGGCGATGCAGAGGCAGAGCAGTGTGTTAATATGAGGGGGCCAATGCCCCCCCTCCCTAGCTTTGAACCAATTTTTGAAAGAAAAAAAGGAGGGCTTACATGGGTGTAAATTGCAAAAAAACATTACAATTGGGGACCCTAATTACGAAAACCACTACCATTCAGATTTTTTTTTTCAAAAACCCACCATCTTTGTGATGACAGTTTGCAAAAAACGCTGATCGGTTGATTAGAGATGTTTGACGAAAAACTGATAATTGGGTCCCTCCATATATGATGATGTGGGATGAAACAACTCACAACGTTTGATTCAAATATTAAGCTGGTGTAGGGCCCACCCATCATTCTCACTCCCACTCCTCTTCCTCCTCTGGTCAATACCAACACACTCGTCATGAACGCATCCGTGCCCTCGCCATCGTCGTCCCAGCCACGGGTGCTTGCCAGAAGACTCAGGAGAGCGGGAGAAAGGGAAGGCAGAGCTCACCAGGAGCTTGTAGTTGATGCAGGGGTGGCAGGGGAGCTCGGGTTTCGCTGGCTTGGTGCATGGCGGTTGCTTCCGGAGCTAGCAGGGTGATAACGGGAGGTAGGACGAGGTTGTGGCGCTCGTCGTGAAGATGCCCTGCAGCATTGGGGTGTTGATGCAAAGCATCTGGGGGACACGGCGAGGTCTGGCGCTTGACTTCCCGACCAAACCGAGCGTCGCCTCGCCGAGTGGGCAGGGGAGAGGGCGCGCTGGAGCTCGGCCTTGTCGGAGCGGGATGGCGCGATGTGTGTGCCTAAATTTTGCTTCTTCATGTTGACGTGTGTGCCTGAATTTTGCTTCTTAAATGTAAACTTAATCACCTAACTGTGATAGTGGCAGGGATGCATATGAGAGAGGCGGAGGTTAGGGTTTTGGCTCCTCCATTCCTACTAGTTGGATCGGTGTTCCACTCGGCTGTGGCACCCACTTGGAGAAACATGGATGTGTGTGTGGGGGGGGGGGGGGGGGGGGGGGGGTGGGGGGGGGGGGGGGGAGCTCGCTACCATCTGGTTTGGGTGGGGCAAATTGTTTGGTTTTGGTACCAAGGGGGAGGAGTTGAGACAGCAACGACGACCTCTCTACTAAATAAGTCCTCCTGGATCCACCTCTGTTCTGGCATTGTGATGTTTGCCAGTGCCGGGAAGCGAATGGAAGTGGGTCTTTGCCATTTGAATCTTCTTGACAAGGGAATTTGTCAATTATCAACAACCGTCGCCACCTCAGCACTTATCATGCAGCAGAAGCTAGGAGCAACATGAAAACGAGAACCCAAGAAGTTGGTTGAATATGCAGACTGAGCTATGTGTTTCATGGCCATGATCTCTTAATGATTGGACTTTTGGTTGCTCTAATATTGTCCTAAATTTATGATTATTCTTTGTAGTTTCTCTTGGAGTTCAGGCACCTAATGAGGTATCAGATTTATGATTGAAAAAGGCCAATTTATGTTTTTGGACTGATCACCTAATTATTATTATTTCATCAATCGTATTTTATCAACAAGTTTTCTTATTGCGCTTCGTAATCATGAAGTTTTTTTTTTCATTCAGGTATGCATTGCAGCGAATATGTTCTTTTACTATATGTATAGACCAAGTGTGCTCACAAGGAGCGCTGATTGACGCGCAGAACTCTGAGATAGCGCGT